>CM067285.1:0-10000000 GCA_033220335.2 Troides aeacus | reverse complement strand
AATCGCGCGAACTAAATGGGCGCTCCGTACCACCATTAGTCAGAAACACAATGGATTTAAATTCTTTAAAACATTGCTGTTTCCGGCTGGAGTCGGAACATTAGAGGATGAATAGGATCCGCTGAAAGCTCACGTTTATCATATCCTCAAGCACATCTTACGCACATATTTGCTTAGATCGCAGTGATTACTTTAATTATTATTACACATATATTAAGCTGTACGAGTCGCGAGCCTGAAGTATCAATGGGTGAGGGTTCGTGGCTCGTAGAACCGATCGACGTGGGGTCTTAAATTACTAGATCGGCGACCCCTAACCCGAATGCGCAGCGTTGGCAGACTCCTCACTAGGTGAACAGAGGACATGAAACGATGAGAGCCACTGGATTCAAATATCTCAAGACGATGCTTTGTTTAACATGGTGATGATGATGATGATGATATTATATTTTGCTACTAAAGAGAAGTAAGCAGTGCCTTCCTTAGTAATAAAACATTAGCTAGTTTAGTAAAATAAAAAAATATTTATATACATTAATATACCATCTATAACTACAAAATGATATTAGGTTCAGTTAAAATCTCGTTATAGTTAAAAAAAAACTTGTAAAAGTTAAACCTCCCTTAAACAGAATAAAGGTTAAATACTGTAGTAACTCAATACAGTAGAAGGTAAAAAATAATTTAGTTAACAGTGTAATAATAAAATAACAAGTACAGTATGTTTGTTTTACTTAACGTTTGTTTGTATTATTGTGATAGTTTTTCAGGTTAAATTTAAACCAATATTAATAACTGTTAACTGACAAAACAAAGTTATAATAGATATTAACAGGTACAAATCTTAAAGGTTTAATTTTAAACTGAACTTCTTTATCATCATTATCATAATTATCATAAGGATCCAGTGGCTTACAGCGATTTTTTATATCCTCTGCCCACCATCGTCCATTGCTTGAAATGATGATGATGATGAGACGTCCACTGCCGGACATAGACCTCCTTTAAAGATCTCCACCTCGATTGAACCTGTGCTGCTCGCATCCAGCTGCTTCCTGCAACTACCACCACTACATTATATACAATTGCGAAATCAAAGCTGCTATATAAAGGGGTCTAAGGGGTCCCGCACAACAACTCACAGGACCCAATTCAATCTCACCTGCACGTGGTGCACCCTGCTAATCAACAAACGAGGCTCTGGCTCTCACCATCCCCATTGGGCCAACGTGATGATAAATATCCCAAGTACATATATGAACATCTTCAAACGATTGAACTGATGAAACTGTGGAGATCTTTGGAGATCTGTATCCAGCAGTGGACGTCTATCTATGATGATGATATAAAAACCACCCTTATCTACTCGGCCTTATATACGGCGATAGGTTAAATAGCTTTGAACTCTTAAACAGGAAATGTCTGCTTTAACCAACTTCATTACCCATACTTTAACTGCCACCTTTGCGGGTTGCGAACCTATTAAGTTTTATGTGCTTAGTTAACTTAACTAATATTTAAGGGTACACGTAAATAGCAATTTTGATGAGATGATATCACAATGTATTGTATCGCTTAATAACTAAGTTAGCTTTGCATGTTTGTATTACAATATGATATATTTTTTAAGCTGTTAACTCAGAAGCTGTAGTAGCTTACTTTGTAAAGCAGCGTGTTGTGGATTAAGTATTAAAGTTTTTTTTCTAGAATGAGAAACATATTTTTTTTATTATTATGCCGTATTTTATATTGGCTACAAAAGTACATACCTTGAAACATTCGTGATTCTCTTCTTTGTTTCTTTACTGTGCTATGGTAATGTGAAACTACTCGTAGAATATTGGTTATTCTCATCATCATCATCATTATCAGCTAATAAGGCCCTACACTACTGGGTAGGGATTTATATAGAGGATTTGGGCGATTTCCCACCAACCTGGCCCAATGCAGGTTGATGGAAACCAGAACCTCGTTAGTTGATTAGCACGGTGTACCACAAGCAGGTGAGGTTGGCTTGGGTCCCGTGAGTTGTTGTGGGGGAATCCTTACACCCCTCTGTTATCAAAGTACTTGATTTGATCTACCATTTTCAAAGATGGGAAACCAAACTACCCTCTTTTTATTTATGATAACGAATAAACTGTATGTTTCATTTGGTTAGTGGTACGGTTTCTATATGTGGTGCTAGTTAGGATGGTATTCACTGCACCACATTGCGCTCGTCGCTTTAATATGTAAGATGTTAAAGTTTGCACACTACTGTTAATTGGAGTTGTAGAGGTATCTTCCTAGACGGTCTCCAGCTACTACTAAAGAAATCTACCAGTAGTAATCAAAGTAAAAGTTAACTCCCTACTAGGTGGAAAATGTTACAAGAGACCTATGTCTAATTGTGAGCATCCATTGGTTGCGATGATGAGTTGTTGAAGTTTATATGGTGGTAAGATCTAGACAGTCTCCGGCGACAATCTACCATCAGTAATCTTCTTAGACAGTCAAGGATTTATTTTTCTATTATTGATCATTTCTATATTATCTGTTTAGTTAATTAATATTGTTATACAGACAGACCGCAGCGTCTATTACGTGTACGATGAAATATATAACATCAAACTTTCACGACAATTAAATCTACATCTCCCCCACCCCCCTTCCCAACCCCCAGCAACCCTCACCTGTCTAATTTGTAAGACGCCGACTACGTGATGTGTCGCTACAGAGTGTTTATTGTACCTCCGTGTGTTCATTTCTCAAGTTATTTGCGACTATCCCGTTACCCCTGAACTGTACCTAAGTGAGGAGCTGATGGCGGCGTCTACAGCAAATTTAATTTGGACGAGCGGTTTTAAGGGTGGTTCTTGTTAGCTAATGAGACAGAAGAACGAATATCGTCGCAATGCAAATAAAATTTTTTAAGACATTATTGAACCATTTAATCTGGAGCGAAGGGGTGACGCGAAAGTCGTTTGGTCACAGTCCGACTTGGTGAACAGAAACCAGAACACCAAAAAGAAAGAGCTTCCGAATAATCCATCTCGGTCTCCTGAATATACATAAATTGTCTCGCTCATCATTTTTTTCATGCTAAAAACAGACTACAGACGTTCAAAACTGGACATGGACCTCCGCCAAACATCTCCACCTTGATCAATCCTGCGCTGCTTACATCCAGCTGCTTCCCGCAACCGGAAGGCGTAGTATCGTCAGGCCCCCTACCAGGTGGTCCGACGATCTGGTGATGCGTATATAGATGGATATTCTGTTGATAACGATATGGATGTAGAGTATATAGTTTTCTGTAAACTTGAATTGCTTCTTTGCCCGAAAAGACTATAGAAGGCTAACCAATTGCTTCGAATAACAGTCGATGTGGCTGAACGATCCTCGAGTGGTGGAAAGATGCAAAAAGCCTAAGAACATGGAGAGGAGCCTATGCTCAGCATTGGACGACTTGCGGTTAAGAAACATTAATAGAAGTTCCGGACAAAGGTGTAAGGGATCCGGCAATACAACTCAAGGGACCCAAGCTAACCTCAACTGCTCGTGGTGGATCCTGATAATCAACAAACGACTGGCTCCTACCAACCCGCATTAGGCCAGCGGGCTGGGAAATAACCCAAATCCTTCCATATGAACCTCTACGTATCAAAGCCCCTAGTGCTCAGTGGTACTGGAAGTCAAGGTGACTGTATTTGGAGATCTTTGGAGAGGCCTATGTCCAGCAGTGGACGTCTATCGGCTGATGATGACTGGAAGTTTTAAAATAACGTAATAGCAAGATGAGTTGTTTTGCATCCGTATCCTCTTTGGTAAGCATCACAAATTCTTAGACTTTGCGAATAAAGAAATATTGTAAAAAGTTCTCATTCGACAAAGGGGTCCTCGTTAAAGACCTGTCCAGTTGCTCCAGCTTTTTGTTCTGTCTTCTTCGTTTTTGGTTCATCTCTCGACGGCTACTTTTTTAATAAAGCCCCATCTTTATCAACTTTGGCTTGTCTTTCAATACTCCATTAGTTTTTTTCTTAACTTATATTAAATATTGAATCTAAATATATTTAATCAACAATCTAGTGTTACTGTTTAATGAGAATTTCTCTCTTTCTTATATGTATCTATATATATACAGAATTCTCCTCTATGTACAGACAGATCACGATATATCCGGAATCATAAAGCGTACAGATATTTGATAGGAATATTCCTTTTGTCGACAACTTTAGTTCTCCATCGAATTCCTTCGTTTCGGATCATGTCCCATAGAGAAATGCCAAGCACAGCTCTCTCCATCGCTCGCAGTACTGCTTTGAATCGGTGGACCAGCTCGATGGTCAGGTGCCGTCTGTCTGCCCTGCACAAAATCTGTAAGCTGAAATGGCAGTGGCATACAGCCGATGGGGGAGAAAAGTCTTGGATCGGAGGCCGCGTACAGATCGCAGAAGTGTAATACATCCTCCGTCCATATGGACCTACGACATCATGGGAGAGGTCAGAAGTGGGTGGATACCAGTAGCTGAGGATAGCATATGTTCGAAGACGATGGAGAAAGCCTATATCCAGCAGTGGATAATCAAAGGTCAGATGATGATGATTATTCCTTTTGCCGAGTATAAGGCAACTAAGAATAGAGGATCTTAATCCACTGGATGCGAGCAACGCTGGACTGATCAATATGGAGATGTTTGGGGGAGGCCCATGTCCAGCAGTGGACGTCTATCGGTTGATGATGATAAACAATAGATTTTACAAAATCTTACCCCCAAAAGGGATTACAGGATTGTTATGGCGGTGAACAGCAAGTAATTTATTAAAGTAGCTTTCTCTTGTTCCATACCATATAGCCGGATCTACCACCGCCACCATTGCAGCCATTTCCACACGTACTTCCGTTACTATATACATCCTTCAGTTTAGTGTCATAAGCTCACCAATTGATATATGCTTTTTTATATGTAATAGAATTTTACGAACGGAAATAATTCACATACGTAATAACGATTGTTATAATTTTTAAACGTGTTATATTCTGCTAACTTTGCTTCACCTGTGAGTATAAGGGTAGAATTATGATAAGTAAATTACTTAAAGTACATTAGGCAAAATAGTTATGTTAATAAGAATAGTGTTAGGATAATGGTGAATACTTCAGTGTACAATATTTTTTTTTAGTAATGAATTGTACAAGGCAAAGACACAGATTTAACAATGTCATTAGATAATCTAAGGTGTAGAGGGGAGGGTATCACAGAATTACGCCAGCACGGGTATAAAGTGTTGTTCCTCCGTCGGTGTCGCGATTCTATAATCCGCTGCTCATCTATCACTTGGAAGCTGAGATAAGACTTGTTTCAGCTCGTCTCCGTTACGGCCGCGACATGTTTGCGTCGCGCCGTGACACGAGCTGGAGTAGGTAGCTACCGCCATTATTTCGTTAAGGGGTCCTGTAGCGAGGTGCTGTAATAAGGGTTGCGTTTAATTCGAAGTTAGTAACATGTGTCGGCTCGCAGCGATCCTATTTACGTGCAAACTACTAGGCGGCGCTGGAAACAACGCCCGTTTAATTCGTGTAACGTGAGCGCGGGTGTTCATGTATCGCGTGATCTATGGCCGGTGTTCCGTCTGCTTCGGGCAGGCTCTTCCTTTGAAGCGTAAAGCTGCTGATTGCGGTATATTAATTAAAAAGGGTCAATTGCCTAATTCTTGATGTTAGCAAGCAAGAGAATAAAGAAGGCAAGGCAAGAGAAATAAAAAAAAGTAACTTGAAATCATTATTTGACTATTGATAAATATTAACGAGTAGTCTTTATTAGCAGAAGTAGCTAAAAATATGTATATATATGTATATATATATATATCTATATATATATATAAATGAGATTAGGTTTGTTGTATATGAGTCCGTTAATACTGAATCATCGATCTTCTCACGATTAATAACATCTGCCTTTAACAAAGTAGAGTTATATATATAGCAAATAACTTGGAGATCTCATCTTAGTCCTAGATGACTTAGGATCCACTTATCTTTATTATAACCCTACATAAATTTAGACGAGTTTAATCAAATTATTTTGGTATGGTAGATTATTAAGCGACTATACTGTGCCCCCCCCCCCCCATATAGCTGGAAAAAGGGCAGAAGGAAGAACTCTGCAATGTTTTTATGAAGCCTAATGTATATTTTGGTGGTTGTTCATCAGATATGTACACAACCTCTGTTATATTACAAATGTTTTAATTATAAACATCCAATTATGGTATTGCGGTTGATTGCAAACCGTTGTGGCGTCTGACGTTCGAAATTGAAATTTAAAAAAATCAGGTTCACAGGAGGTTTTCCAATCCACTTGAGTCGCACGGCACTCGTGTATTCACGGAGCGTGGCAAGCGTAGGTTGTAGTGTATAGGCTGTTAACTAACGTGTTTGTTTTGAGTCTGTAACTCGGGCACAGCTCGACTAAATTGCGAATTGAAGAGTGGTCACAAAAAAAAGCAGTGCATGTGGTACACGCGATGCTGATTCGGGCTCAGCCCCCGTCCCCAGGGTGCGCCGGGGTGCGCCGGGGTGCGTCGGGGCTGCATTCCGAATGAATATAATTTGTACAAAGTTTGAAAAACATTCCCGAAATGCTCGTACGTAAATGCATACGTAGCGCGTCGGGTGCCGGATTTATTTATCTTTCATACATTCCCGTTTCCGGTTTAAATATCCATACAGTACTCTTGATTTTGAAACTATAACAATAAAGAAGTTATGTCGGGCTTCAATTTAACTGTAGCAAGTTGCTCGTTTTAAAGCGTTTGGTACAATAAATATTATTCAAGGCTTTACCTTATCCTATTATTTACATTTATGTACAACATATTCACTACTTCTCACCAAACCGCATTGGGCCAGCCTAGTGGAAAATGGTTCAAACCCCTCGTATGAACCCTCACATTCACGGTCTTTAGGGTAGGCCTATGTCTAGCAACGGACGTCTACCAGCTGATGATGGTGATAACGCCTTTCAAAAGGGAACACAGGAATATTTGTGAAATACTGTTTGGCGGCAGGAATAGGAGTTGGAGTTGTAGTATAAAGAATATATCTACCAATAGAGATTACCAGGAGAATTTTTTCTTTATATATTTAGCTGTTGCTGACAACTTTAAATTTTTACATGTGTTACGAACCGCAGAAAGAACGCCAACAAACGTAAAACTTTCAGCGCGCAGCTCGATATAGCTCTCGAGCTTTTCAATTCCTTCAAAGTTGCCGTGTGAGGTACTCCGCCAGATATTTATCCCTCAACGAAAACTCTGGAACATTCCGGAGTCACCCCGCCGAGTGGTGAGCCTACAGCCGGGGCAACTTGTCGAGTAAATCTGCCCAGGAAAGGTTGCGGGTGGAATTGTTGCGCAATTCCTCCGGACCGCCCTTGTTCAGCGCAACTTAACTTATTGTTTCTCGGTTACCAAGTTTCATATTTATTGCGGAGTTTGAAATAAGTCCGTTTTCAGTGCTGCTGTTACGGGAGTTTTGGATAAGCTATTAAGACAGACACGCAGCTTTGTTTCAGATTCACAGAGATCCGTAGGAACCGTTAATAGTTGTCTTTAACTTTCAGTTCGCTGTGTTTGTTGACTTCGCCTTTGAAAGCTACTTCCTGTTCTATATACTTAGTCGTCGATGTCCAGTCATCGCTTCATTAATATCTATGAAAATTATATATATGATCTTCTATTAAATTATAAGCGTTTTTCTTTAACCAATTAAGGAAATGTTTCATGGACATATGGATATGTATGTCACAAACCTGGACTTGAGACAGGACGGTGGATAAGTAGCCATGACTATCACCTTGTGAGAGAAGCTTACAAGATACAGTAGAGAGATAATTAAATGAGCTCTTCTTTGGTTTACTAATTTAACTTATTAGCAAACTTAATAAAGTTTCACTTATCTAAATCCATCTGAGGCAAACAAATGTATATATAGATATGACATAAATTATTCTTCTTCTTGCTAGATCTTGTCCCATCTTTACTTGGGATCTCCTCCTAGTTATTCTTCTAAATCTATCTCTATTTTGTGTCATAGCTTCTGTCAATTTGTTATTCTTTAGATCTTTATTGATCATTATCAACCAAGTTATTCGGGGTCTTCCAATGGCTGTATTATCAGTTCCTAGATCCAGCGCTACCCTATCCCTATGCGTTGTTGGTCTTCGCATATTATGATATAAATGATTATTGTTTTACTCTTAACTTTACAGAGATCTGTAAGAGGATAGAGATTCTTTATAAATCATTGAATTTTTGTCATGTTTATCTGAGCGCAAATATTTATTTATAGATCACGAATTGAAACTGAAATATTAATACATTTTGTGGGCAACTTCGTCGTAACTTGTTTTTTTCATAAGAAAACGAACTTAATTGGAATAACTTGTTAGATTTTCTATTTTAAGAACAGAACAGAACAAGAAATAGATACCAAAGAAATTAAATATAAATCCATAGTAATTGCTTTAAGCATAAATACTTTACAATATTATTTGATAACTTTGTTTAGGATTTGAATATGGGGCAACTTGTTATAGATAGACGTCCACTCCTGGACATAAGCTTCCTTCAAAGTTCACATCGGAGAGTTCATTGAGAGGGATTGTCCTGTAACCTACCACGCTGGACCAGTGCAGGTTGGTGAGTGATCAGAGTCTCGTCTGTTATTCAGCAGGGTGCACCGCGTGCAGGGGTTGACCTGGGCTCCCTAACATGCTGGGCGGAACACCTTATTAATAAAATATTTTTTATCCCTAACATACATCAGAACACCGGGTACTATGAAAAGACAGATGATTATGTTTTCAGGATTTGATCAGTATTGGGCATTGATCAATATGAAGATGATTATAATAATAGTTTTGGCAGTAGAAGTAAGCTTCTTCATTGCTTTTTCGAAACATAGTCCTTAATGCTATATGTGGTCCTCTCATCTGGTGGTTAGCTATAGTTATTATAGGATTGGATAGTATGTTTTCATATCATCATATCTCTTTTATCTCTTTAAGGCATACAATTTTGTATTTTGTAAGTGCAGAATATTTTAATGTAACGTTTATACATATATTTAGAGATGGAGGGTTTCCTAGAGTTAAGAGTTGAGAGTTCCATGAACGTATTCGTTATTCAGTAATATCGTTTATTATTTACGCGTTTCACGTATGTAAAGATTACGATCAGAGTAATTCAAATTAAAACACGCGTCGACGCGACACCGGCGCCGCGTGTTTTCGGGAAATAAACATTTTGTATTCACGGGATTAATTCTAACGATGTGTCTTGAATACTACCCTTTGATGTCACCGGCGCCGTGACGGGAATAAACCTTCGAAGGTCACAAGTTGGACTAAAAATTAACTAAGTTTACGAGGGTTGGAACGGTGTCTCATTGCGACCGCTGAACTTTTTGTCAAACAATGGAGTTGTTAGGTTGATATATATATCTCTCTATCTATCTATCAAAGACAGGCTCCGGAATATGTGAACACTAATAGACTTCAATAAAGACGAGTTGTTATAAGTTTAACCCTAGTTTTAGTATCTGATCTAGCTCAGAAATAATTGAACTGTTTATAGCATAGCGTGTGTATATCAAAATAAAAGAAAATATTAGTATTTTGGGGCCGCATTCGTAACGGTTTGAGAAAGGCCTAACAATCTTTCGTCTGATGATGACTATATTCGTTTCAGTCCAGTTTAATCTTTCGTATATGTTATTGATATATCACACATATTATGTAATTAAAAAAATCATATAGATTATTATCTTAATTATAATTTCAGAACACATTTATATGTATCTATGTTTTCACTCTTTCACTATACTGCACCCATACTTTTGCGCTCTGCTCAATCCTAGGTTAGACTGGGAGAGAATGCCCTTAGGCATTAAGTCCGCCTTTTTATAAATTTTTTTTTTCATAAAGTTTGAAATAAATAAGTAAAAAATATTGTACTTTATTAATAACAGCTTTATATTTATAATAAACAAATACAATGGGCACTCTTTCCTCTTTTTGGTAGAGCTTGAAGTAGTAAACTGTGGTTTGTCAAATGTCGCATGTACTTGGAAGCTTTATAATTGATAGTTATATAAGGTTGCCAAATATCTCCCTTCCGCTTTTTTGCTCTTTCGTCAATGCTTTATAAAAAGTGTTACAGTGATCGGATTTAGTTCAAATATGCGCCGTTTTGTTCGATAATCTGTTTCCATTTAGACGGCAACTTCATAATACCTCCCTCGTAGAAGCCCCTCTCCTTATTTGCGAAGAACTCGGACAGCCACTTTTCACAAGCCTCTTTTGAGTTCAACTTTACACCACCAAGGGCGTTCACCATGGACAGGAACAGGTGGTAATCACTTGGCGCTATGTCCGGGCTATATGGTGGATGCGATAAAACCTTCCATCCGAGCTCCCGTAGCTTCTGACGAGTCATCAACGAAGTGTGTGGTCTGGCGTTGTCCTGGTGGAACACTACACCCTTCCTGTTGGCCAATTCTGGACGCTTCTGGTCGATCGCCTGCTTCAAGCGGTCCAGTTGTTCGCAGTAGATGGTAGAATTAAGCGTCTGGCCATATGGGAGCAGCTCATAGTGGATGATTCCCTTCCAATCCCACCAAACACACAGCAAAACCTTCCTGGCCGTCAATCCCGGCTTGGCCACTGTTTGGGACGATTCACCGGCCTTCGACCACGACCGTTTTCGCTTGATATTGTCGTATGTGATCCATTTTTCGTCGCCAGTCACCATCCGCTTCAAGAATGGGTCGAATTCGTTCCGTTTCAGCAGCATATCGCAGGCGTTGATTCGGTCCAGAAGGTTTGTTTGCGTCAAATCATGCGGCACCCAAACATCAAGCTTTTTTTTGTATCCAGCCTTCTGCGGATGGTTTAAAATGGTTTGGTGACTAACTCCCATCTCCTGGGCGATGTTACGAGATGCCACATGCCGGTCTAACTCGATGTAGTCCATGATTTGATCGGTATTTGTCGTCACAGGTCTTCCGCCGGCTGGCTTATCCATGGTGTCGTTTTCACCGGCTCTGAATCGTCGAAACCATTCCTCCGCGGTTCGAAGTGATAGAGTATCATCCCCCAAAACACCATTAATCTCACGGAACGTTTCTCTAGCGGATTTGCCTTTAACGAAGGAAAACTTTAAAATAGCGCAAATTCGGCGTTAGTGAACTCGCATGTTTACACGTCTATAACTGTTGAACGCAATATCCAAACTAATTATGCATAGCGTCGTTTTGTAGGTTATGTCAAGACCTTTCAAATTATGTATAGTATTGCCAGATACGAGCTCTTTAGCGCTTTGTACATAGCCGCGAAATTCAAAAGACCAAAAGGCGGAAGGGAGATATTTGCTAACCTATTATATACATATAGGTACGAAGTTTTAGTTCACAGGAAGCTCAATATTAGCAGAGATTTATACTATATTTATGTGCCATATAGAACGCGTTATATGTTGTAACTAAGCTATTAAAGCTCCACTCTTTTTACACTTAACGGAGCAAAATTTTCATGGCGTCGTATAGGTCGAAATGGGTAAAGAGCTTATTCGTTTAGATTGTTCAAAATTGTCATTATATAGTTAAATAGATATAATATACAGGTTAAATCGATTAGAAATTTATTAATTGATATGAGATTAATAATAATTTTTAATCCTAGGCTATATTGCTGATGCTAGTTAGCCTAATTCGTGTCCATCAGACTCTGCCGCGCGCGTTAGGGTCCCTGTGTGACGCGTATCATTTAATACGGGTGAAAATTTTGATGAAAATTTCAAAGCGTCCCTTTTATGCTGTAACCATGCGTGATGCAATTATGCATCAATATTGCCAGCAGGATGTCATCCATTAACTATAATTTCCGCCCTGTCCGCTTCCGAGGGATCTATAACCAGGGTAAATTTAATTAGAATTCTATTTACTTCTATATACGCGTAACAACATACTACTTAATAATTTCGATTACTTATACAATATTAAATCGTTCATCACTATTTAACATCCTATTGCAGGACTATTGGATATTTCATCCTGCAATAAACAGCGCTATACACTTAACTTCTAAGTATGTTATACCATTATTCTGATTTCTGACTCTAGCTCATTTTATATAAGTGAATATACAGAAACATGTTTTACAAAATACTATTGTTACGTAAGTAAAACATCAAGATTATTATTTTCTATTATAACTAGGAGAAGAGCAAGATGCTAACCTCTTGTTTAGTCATAGGTTAAAAACACCAATCCTCTTGTCGTTATTTCAAAATGTATTTGAGTTCGGTCCTCTTTGTTATGTCTCTGAGATTCTTTCGGTCCTTAATACTATATAACATATAAAGATATTATACATACTCTACAGGTACACCCTTAATCTATAGTGTTTGACTGTTTTCATTGCTGGAATTGTAGTTTTAAAGAGTCTCTTATTAATAATACCCCAAACTGCTCGAAACAATTAGAAATGGTAGAAAACAATATGTTAGAAATATTTTTGCCTTTGTCACTGTATTCCTTCGCTCTTGTTTCTTTTATGAGTCGGATTTATATAGATAATAAAATACTTACACTACATTATATTTGACGCTTTACATCATAAGGTATTGAATGCTGATATATAAGTTTTTTTCTAATAATAGCATAGAACAGCAGTAACAGATGCTTTAGGGAGTAGAGTTCAGAAAGCAGAGGGGAGTATATGTAGCAGCATAACTCTCGGGATCCAAGCAAAGCTCAGGTGCTAGTAGTGAAAACTGCTAATCAACAAACGTGGCTCTAGCTCCCACCAACTAGCATTGGGTTAGTTTGGTGGGGAATGGCCCAAATACCCTCAATATGAATCCCTACTCTATCGATGTGGGAACCTTTGGGAGAGACCTACGTTCTGCAGTGGACGCATATAACCTGACGATAAAGCAGATAGTTATGGCAAGAAGGTTAATGCTTGAACACGATCCCGGCTGGTGTTAAATGGTGATACGGTGGTGAAGTTCACCATAGAAGTATAAGCGTATTTTTTCTTTAATATAATCGCGCTGTATTTAGAAGGAAACAAAAACGGCAGCAAGTATTCATCTCTTCTGTCTTGATGAAGTATAGATGTTAATCTATATTCTGTATGTTATTGATAGAGTCAGTTCTGTTAAAAAAATGATCCTGTTTACATTATTCATCAGGCACCTTAGTTAGTCTAGTATTAAAACAGATTAGCAGCATTCTGAACAGGTATTAAGCGTACTTAGTCAGTAATGCAATAAACTGTAAACTGTCGCCGCGTGCTTCCAATGTTTCGTACTATACCGCAATTACTTTCCACTAATATATATACATAATACAATAACAGCAATTCTTATATATTATACTGTATAAATATATACCTGTATAATAAGAGTAATGCGTAACGAACTGAATTGATACAATCTATTAAATAATGCTTCAAGTGACGTTTTTTTAACTTACTTGTTACAAAAGGAAGATATCATCAAACAATACACTCGAGACGAGTACGAACTTGTTTCAAAATGAAATATCATTCTGTTACCGTAATTATCCTTCGTATGCGGTATGAAATCCTTTGTTGTATCACAAGCTGATTATCCTTGGAGTGAACAAACTTACAATGGCATTGCCGGCTTCTGCGTGCAGGGAGATAATCAAATGATTTGTTACTAATAGTTATGTTCCTAGGTACATATAGCTGGAAATTATGTAGATAGGTACCACATCAGCTAGTCAAGTACTAACAGGCTATTAAGAATAGGTCTAAAGTATTCTTTGCCTGTCCTACAAGGCGACTAAAAGGTCTTGTATCTGCCGTAGCACAGCGTGAGTGCTAAGGAAGGTTTTGCTCTTCTAAGGGATGTTTTAGCCAGAGTGTAAGGGGGCACCGGCGCGGAGATCCCGGAGCTTATCCTAATGCACTAAGGGAGACCACCGAGGCGATTTTAGTGCGAAGAAGCCTCCACATAGCCTAGTCTTACTCTAAGAAGCAGAGTATCGTTTAAGATGATTTTCCCTGCAATAGTATAAAATCTTCTGTCCTCTGGTCTGTCTAGGTCTCCTTCTGTCTACCTCTCACCTCAGTCTGTCTAGGTGATTAGTATTTTCTCATTGAAGACACTAGCTATGCCATGGCTAGTGTTTAAAGATGATTAGATAACATCAAAAATATGTTATATTGAAAAGATCGATCGATATGGTTATCATTGGGTAAAGTCTATGTCCAGACTTGGGCGTGTAATAGCTGATGATGATGATGATGATTTAAAAGTAATATTGTAAGAAGTCAATTTGTATAATGAATCCTACCAAAAGGATTGTAGGAATCTGTATTTATAAAAACATATGAGAGCTGTAAATTGATGGATGTTTATAGCTTCCGACCTATCTAAGACCTATCCATATAGTATATATAATGTTATTAGTGTGGTGAACAGAATATGCTCTTATCCGGTTGAAAGTGTGGTCATCATTAGGTATAATCTTTTCGAAATAAACTCTTCGTTCAAATTCGCAAAAATCTAACTTCGCAAAGTTGAACCTTTCACACTTCACCGCAACGCAGCTTGTTCCGCTTTAAACATTAATTTCCTGGCGAAGTTTCCCTGCTCAGGATGCTACCTGCCTGAATTTTTAACTTTCACCACTTGCCGTCATATTTGTTAAGATATATATTCAATTTATTAAAGCTGCTTTAGTGTATGAATATTTTAAGAAATGTTTTCTTAGAGTTCATAGTTGTTTGCAAGCAACAAAGGAAGACTATTCCAGTCTGCGGCCGCGAACGTTATCATCCAGATATATCTTGAGAGGTCAGTTGATTTGTCCTTTTCCTGTTATTGGGGGGAAGAGGGAATGTTCTTAATAAATACTCTGCTTCTGGGGAGAAGACAAGGTTATGTGGGTTTTTATCTTCTAAAACCAGCTCAAAGGTTATTAAGCGTAGCAGAAGGCTCCGGAATCTCCTACGGAAGACATCGATGCTTCAGGGGACTATGTCTGAAGGATATCTCACGGAAGGCTGTATCCTCTCCCGTCCTTGCTTTGGCACAAGCTCGAGACCGGTTTGTACTTGACAGACAAGTAGATTCTTTCATCTGATAGAAACCACTATTTCCCAGATAATTCTTCTTCTCTTTAGTCGGTATCAAATAACTATTAACAGATTACAGAGACTAACGATTTCACTATCATATATTAGTTATAATGACCTATGACTGAAATCTATACTCATGTTAAAGTTTTATACTTACAGGAGTATTTCATTTGATATTGAACTTTTAAAGTGGTAACTAACTTGAACAGACTTCAGGCATATCAATGCCCTAAACTTTATGTCACGTGAAGAGAGATCTACCTACAGTTAAATTGAACCAGTAATTAACCGCATTAAACCTTTAGGCTGACCCGAAAGTCTTTTTGTAAATGAATATACTAAGTTTAACGCGATCAATGGGTTAAGTAATTGTTAATTCGAGTAAGTAGAGCGAGGATAAGCGATCAAGTTACAAATGCGGACAGTGTTAGGCTACAACTGGCTCGTCTTTATCCCATTAGGGTTCCGGCGTCGCTAATTGCGTTCAGTCCTAAACCAATATCAGCTGATTCTCAGTCTATGAGCTCCAGCGGCTGTTGATAGCCTGCAGATAAATATACTAAGTACTTAGCATTGTCTTGTGATGAACTGTTCATGTACTCGTGGCAAGTCTGTGGTGGTAAGTCTCTATTGTAGAAGACTGTCTTTTTAGGTACGATCGCAGCGTCTACTGTAGCCGACGAAGAGTAGTGTGCAAATTTTACTGTGTTACAGTAGCTGGTGTAATAAAACTTACTAAATAAGACAATGAGAATAATGTGGTGCTGTGTACATCAATCTAACTAGCGCCTTGTTGTTACAGACGTGCGTATGATTTACCATCAGGTGGACGTCTTGCTAGTCTCATAGCAATAGACTGTCGAGGTTACACCATTGCTCATCACATAGCCCTAGATGGGATGATCTACACTCCACCACATTGTCCTTGTCGTTTTGACATGAAATGTTAAATCTGGTAAACACTGTAATTTCACTAGCTACAGTGCATTTACTACTCGTATACTAACGTTACTACTACTGGTGTAGTTGGATTTGAAGTTAGTCTAGTCTAGCTGGGCTAACGAGACATCAAACGTTGCAACGCGCGGAGCAGAATGTGATGTAGTTGTATGTCATTCTAACGTAACGGTAATGGCGAAGGGAATTGCTTTGTGATTATTTAGAATTTGTACTGAATCTAGAAAAAATTGGAGCTGGATCTAAATGTAAACAATATATTTTTAATTGAACATGCATCGGTAACGGGAAGTCGATCGGCCGTAGCGTTGCGCCGGTACGAATGGATTATTTGCAGAGTGCGGGAGTGGGCGTGGGCGTGGGCACAGGCGCGAGTGAGGGCGCGGAGCAAGCGCACACTGCGCCGGAATCAATTGCCGCACTCCAATGGATTTAAATCTCTGTTTGTAAATAATATTGTTTGAACACCGCTCTATTGTTTTGTTATTTGACTATTTAATATTCCCGTTTCGTACCTTCAAATTTATAGTTTGAATGCAGTTCCTTTTTTTTATACAACGAGGCACAATACTTCAACGGCTGAATACTTGAATGCCTATTAGAACGTGGTAAGGAACTGACAATGCAGTAAATGGTCTGTATTATTGGGAAAGATCTATATCGTTTATACAGGGTGTCTGGTGGCAGATTTATGTTTTCAAATTTAAATAAAAAATAATATGTTTGACATATAATTTTACTAAAAGTATTAAAAGATAGAGTACAAATGCGGATTTCATTTTTTAAAGATAATGTCATCCAAATGTCTTCCATCCTGTTGCACACAGACACACACACTGTTCGAAACGGAGCCTCGTATTCCGTGCCACACGCTGCAGTAAACTTAGCTCAATTGCGCTGATTTCTCGCCGAAATATTTTCTTTTAAGTCCACAACAGTTCGCGGATTGTTGGCGTAAACTCTCTCTTTGAGGTAGCCCCACAAAAAAAAATCCATTGGAGTTAGGTCGGGTGACCTCGGTGGCCACGGGATGTCCCCAAAGCGACTAATCAGTTTTTGAGGGAGATTTTCTCGCAACAAATGCATCGAAGCTCTGGCCGTGTGTGCGGTCGCACCTGTACCGCATCCTGTTGAAACCACGTGTGTGATGAGAATGATGAATGAGCTCGCAGATTCAGCAAAAAGAAATTCGAAATCATGAGCCGATAATTCTCACCATTGACATTTGTCGCTTGGCCCCGTGCATTTTCAAAAAAAAATGGTCCGAATATCCCATTCGTGGACAAACCGCACCAAACAGTTACCCTTGGGCAATGTAATGGTTTTTGGTGCTTCAGTCGAGGATTGCGAGTTCTTAGAGCCCAGTAACAGCAATTTTGCTTGTTTACGTGTCCGTTTAAATGAAAATGAGCCTCGTCGCTCCAAAAAATGGAATTCATAGTGCGAAAACGCTCCAACATGGTTTCACAAAAAAATTTGCGTGAAGCAAAGTCATTTTTTTTCAATTCTTGAATTATTTGAATTTTAAAACGATGAAACTTCATATCTTTTTTCAAAATTTCATGCACAATTGCTCTTGGAAGTCCAGTGAAGCTGCCCTTTTCCGTATCGAAAGTCGTGCATTTTCACGTAAACTGCGTTCAACCAGTTCAATGTTTTCGGGGGTCCTTGACGATCGACTAGGTCCTGGCCGTGGTGTGTTCATAGCCGAAGCAGTTGCGCGGAACCTCTCCACCCACGAACGAATTAAATTCACACTCGGCCCATCGCCTATCCGTCGAATATTGAAATGTGAACAAAACTGTCGGCGAGCGAGTACGTAAGAATCGTTACTCTTGAAAAATGCTTCAATAGCGAACGCGCGATGTTCACCCGACCACTGCGACATCGTGACTAAGAAATCCGCACGATCGGTGATTCTAATGACTGACCACTGACCACCTTCCCCCCGCACTGTTTATAACTTATTGAATATTCGTTTTTTAAAATATAAATCTGCCGCCAGACACCCTTTATCTATCGTCTGAAGATGATGATTTTGATATAATTATACTATTTCACCTAGTAGACTCTAAGAGGCAAGGAGTGGCTGAAAACCAGCACCAATCGGAGTTGTTACAGCTGCTATAACTACCATAGCAATAGTCCATAAATAAAAACTTCTCTGTAAGACTATAATAATTTTGCGAGCGGGATTTTCCCTGTAATAGTAAGTAATACGGATGCCCACCACAGCACAGCAGCACCACAGTGTGATCGTCTTGTGACAAGATGTTGTGTCTGTTGTGTTACCCCAGTAATTACACTAACTACAGCACCCTTCAACCGGAACACCTGGAGATTACTTTACTTTAGATTTACCACCAGTAAAGTAAACACCGAGTAAAGAGTGTTGTGTTAAAGGCAATGTTGTCAGTGAGGAAAAAAGGCGGCGGACAACGTCGAGGGCGCGAGCTAGTTTATAACATAGCTTTCAGGTAGTCAAATATTTGTATAAGCACAGTTAATATACTTAACGACAGTTTGTTAAATTTTACTGCGTACTCGGCGCTCGCGGCTTTTGTTTTGAATGTTGTTCTTTAGCATTAATATTAAAAATGGGCCATTACTCACCCCCCACAGCGGCGAAGTATAAAACGAGCATTACAAAATGCAGCGCTGAAATGTTGCTTTTAAATTTCTCGCATCGGCACACGCACGGGGGTTGGGGATGACATGTAAAGGGTTTATGAAAGATATGAATAGTTGCTCTTTTATTAAGTATTACTTGAATTGTGCAAGCGGGTGTAGTAGATCTGGAATTATACAGGACGTCGTACTGGTGCCGGAGATCATCTAGATAGGTACCACCGCGGTACCTATTGAAGTCTACAAGCGGTACTATAGTACTAGTACGTAGCTGTAGTGTAATTACTGGGGTAACGAGAATCGAAATGTAATATCTCAGGCGACGAGTGCAATAAGGTGCATTGTATATCATCCTAACTAGCACCACGTTGTTATAGACAAGCGTGTCACTTACCATCAGGTGAACGTCCCGCACATCTCGTATCACATATATATATATATATTTACTAGTTATTTCCCACCCGCTTTGCTGATCGTTATATAAAATAAGACTTGGAATTTCATTCACAACTACAAACGAATTTATTTAGTGACAACGGTTACTAAGGCAACCGTATAAACAATACTTAATGTAAACTCTTATCTAAGTTAATTAGAAATAAGATGATAAAGGATCTATGTAATTCAAAATATAAACTGCTTAAAACTATCTACAAATCATTTCCTGTCAAATGATCATGTTCCCATGACCATACGTTCACTAGTTTTTAAGTGATTGGCGAACAAAGAAAATCCATTTTCATTATATATAGATATACGTATACATATATAGATAGTATCTATATAAAGACGATCTACGAAAGGTGGTGTCTCGCAGTTACTGAAAGCGTACAGCCCATGATAAGTGGCGTTCTTTGAGAGAGGCTTATGTCCAGTTGTGGGCTGCCACGGGTTGTTGGTGAAGCTGACGACGATGATCTATATAAAGATAGCACTATGCGTAAATATTTCAAACAGTAGAATGTAGAGAAAACTGTAGAATAGTTGGAAGGTGACTGGTGAAATTCCTTCCGTAACTAGATGAGAGTTATGTGAAGACAATGCCAGCGATGTGAGGCTCTGTCTCTTGATTACAGGTTAGATTATTGTCAAGGTCAACGCCCTTTTCGATGTTAACTTTTTTTCCTGTAAAAGTAAGAAAATAACTCCGAAAACGTGTATCCGTTTAATCTATCGTTATATCAATCTTAAATGGTTTTTGAATCGGGCGAAGTAATCTTCGTATCTCGGATGCTGCGAACTTTTTGAATAAATTCGGCTAACTTGTTCAGGCGCTGAACAAAATTTTGCAAGCGTTCAAGTTGAGTTCAGGGTGTAACTTGAATGTAAGTTTTATCTGTATTTTTTTTAAGACAGACGATCAGTTAGTTCATCTGGTCCCAGCTTATTGCAATGAATTTCAAGAAACAAGACTAAGAACTTTTATTAGCGGTAGGTCTCTGTAGCCGGAAACTATCTAGGTATGGAACCACTACAGCTCCTGTTGCAGCCGACAAACAGTAGTGTATAAACGTTACTATGTTCCGGTTTAAAGGACGCTGTAGCTTGTGAAATTACTGGGAGTAACGAGCCAACAGCTTTTGCCGCAAGGCGATTACTTAACTAGCATCTCTTTTTTAACTGTTGGCGTATCACTTACCACCTGGTGAATGTCCCGTTCGCCTCGTTGCTTCATTGATTAAAAAAAAAAACATCCTTCTCCATTATATCAATAGTGTATACTCAGCATCAACTTCCGGTTACAGTTTAGAAAGTTAAGGTAATAATAAATCTCTTAATTGTAATAATTAACTTAAAGTACGATATTTAAACTCGAACAAAACAACATCAGCATCCTTCTCTTCCGCAGCATTAAATCTCTCTGCGGTTTCTAGAAATAACTTCAGTAAGATCATCATCATCATCAGCCGAAAGACGTCCACAGCTGGATATAAGTCTCCCGCAAATATCTCTACATACGGTAAGCATGGCTTCCGGTAACGCTGGGCACTAAGGGCTGTCGTATGTAGAAATTCATAAGGGTGGATTTGGGCCTTTTCCCACCGCGCTGGCCCAATGCGGGTTGGCAGTAGCTAAAGCCTCGTTTGTTGATTATCAGAGTGCACCACGAGCAGGTGAGGTTGGCTTGAATCCCGTGAGCTTTTGTAAGACAGTAGTAGTTAAGTACTAAGTTATCATTTTTAATATATGCCTTGTAGACAATTCAGCGACTAACTTAAACTGGATTTATTTAAGTAAAGTCGGGGGGAAGTGACTCAGTGAAATCACTTAAGATATTAAGTAGGTTCGCAGGGGCTACGCTTTCGTGAAACACAAACCCTGTCCTGAAGCAGTCCTTAAAATATATCCACTTATTTATGCGCCCCGAAACACCGATACCCTCATTTTGGATGTGCATAGCTTAATATTAAAACATCTCAATAGGAACCTTGTATCCGGTGTAGGATCAGCAAGTTAAGTTAACTTAGAGGCACGTTATAATGTATGGATATCAACCAAAGATATATTTGATACTTAAAACAGATGTAGAAAAAATTGTATTCTACTTAATTAAGTACTAATTAGTGAATTTAGTTGTAGCTGTAGATTAGGTAGACCCCTTAAGTTCTACATTGTATTTGATACTATATACTTATCTGTTTTCTTTATTCCAAGATGTGAGGAGAGGAGCGGGATGTTCACCTGTTGGTAATTGATACTCACGCCCATAACAAAATGGCTCTAGTAAGAGTAAACTGCATCACATTGCGGTTGTCGCTTTGAAACATAAGACGTTAGGTTTCGTTACCACAGTAATTTCACTAGCTACAACGCTCTACAAACTGGAACACGGTAATGTTTGCACACCACTGTCTGTGAGCTGTGTGGGGCGATGCGTTTTTACCTAACTAGACAGTCTCTAAAAACAAAGAGCCATTTTTTTTTGGTCGGAGAGAAAATTTTTGAAACATACCCTACTTTTCGAGGGACTTAGGGTTATTCGAGTTTTTGACTCACTAAAACCCCTTTGGTGCTCTGCATCAGTGCATTCGGAGAGGTTCCGGGATCTCTTATAGAACGCACCAGTGCCCCTCTACACTTTGTGTTATATGTCTCTGAGGAGGAGCCTAACCCTCCTAGACACCATCGCTGAGCCATACGATGTCCTACGCAGGTTCGCTTGTTAAGTTATAAGGGCACCCACCCTCAAGGCTCGCGAAACTGCTAGACCCTTTTAGTCGCCTTCTACAACAGGCAGGGATTACGTTAGTCTTATTCTTACTAGCCCGAGACTATAGGACTAAGCAACAGAGACCTACCACCAGGAAACAATGTTAAAAATAGTATTCTAGTTAATGGTAGTTTAGTAATTAGTAAACTTAGTTATTGCTGAAATAATTAGGGCTTTGAGGTATCGTTTAGACCTCCAGAGTCTATCATCTCCCGAGTCTATCATTGCACTTATAATTTAATTAAAAATGACTATCTGCTGATGATGATGATGATGAACCTGTGAATAATAATATCTCAACTTTTTTATTCTATATTAAGTTTATATTTTTCTGCTGAAATAAGTATAAGTCCAAACTGAGTGTATATTTATTACAACCCCATACGCCGCAAGTGAACTCTAAGTAATCTGTAAAGGGCTAACATCCAGGGTATCGGATGCGACCCGTGTCAAGTATTATCTTGTCCTTATCCCATTAAGAGGCTCAGGTGTCACCGGGGAGAGCTTAATTGGAATTAGTGTCAAATCGATACTTGCAAATACACTGTACATTGGCGCGATACTGTTCCCAGCGGCAGCCGGAAGATTTCGCCTTACATATAATGTTATGACTGTTTAATCTATATATATAGTGAAAATGGGTTTTAATCTATTAGCCAATCACGTGAAAACTAGTGACCGTATAAACATAGAGACAGACTATTCGACGCGGAATGATTTTTGGTTGGTTACCGACTATTTATCTTTTGAACTTCATAGACCCTTCATCATTTTATTTCTGATTAACTTTTATAAACACTCTCATCTGGTACTATTTAAACGGTTGCTATAGTAACGGTTACTATAGAAAATCATTGGTGGTTACTCTCGAGGAATATTTGAGACAAATCTCAAGTCGAATATTATATGACAGCTTAATGTAGTCATATTATCGAGGCGCCAGAGAGAGTAGTACTTAGGAAATAAAGTTTGAGGAACTCTTTACAATCGGCCCCGGAATCAAACGTTGGACTGCTGTATTATAAAGCAGTTAATTAGCTTCTGTATGTTGTACACAGCTAGAAAATATAATAAATTTCTATATTATATAATACATAGTGAGAAAGTAAGGAAAAAGTGCCGCTTGAATGGGATTTCAAAAGGCTCTTTTTCCTTTCAAATTAATCTTCTAGGCAATAATATTAATTAGACCGGTCGCTCAATAGGGCCTAGGAGATGTTTTTAATTAAATTAAAACAAACAAAGGATTCCAATCAAAATTGGGACGGTCTTACGGCAAAATGTAGCGCACAATACGTAATTTCAAGTGACATTTTAATCCCATTGATAACTACATCTGATGTAAAGATGATAATGTAGAAAACGGTCACTGCTGTTATATTCATTTTGATTACATTTCAACCGATGAGACTAATGAGACGTTCACTTGATAATAAGTGATTTATTAGTGAAAGCTTAAAGAAAAGTACTGCGTAAACATTACCGTGTTCCGATTTGAAGGGAGCCGTAGCTAGTGAAAATACTGCGGTAACGAGACTCAACATCTTATGTCTCAGGCGATGAGTATAACGTGGTGTTGTGTATAAAATCCTAACCGGTATCACGTCGTTATGATCACTTACTATCACGTGAACGTCCCGCTCATCTCGTCGCTTCGTATTATGAAAAAAAAAATACACCTATAACGACGTAGTGCTAGTGAGAATAGTATATACAGCACCACATTGCGCTCGTCTCCTTGAGACAAGATGTTTAGTCTCGTTACCTCAGTAGTTACATTAAATTCAGCACCCTTGAAGTTGGGACCTAGTAATGTTTCATTATCGTTATCATCATCACCAGCTGACAGACGTCCACTGCTGGACATAGGCCTCTCGCAAAAAGCCTCTACATCGATCGGTGCTGCGCTGCAGTCAGCATGGCCTCCGGCACCGCTGGGCCCTAGACTTCCCCGTATATAGGGGTTATATGTATATTTAGGCCATTTCCAATCACGCTGGCCTAGGTTAGCTGGCTCGCTGGCTGGACAGGTTGGCTTGGGTCCTGTGAGTTATTGCGTGGGACCCTTTACAACCCTAATGTTTGCGCAGTTTGTCGGGTGCAATAGGAGCTGCGGTGATGCCTACCTAGACGATATCCGGCAAGACAGACCTACCATTCTGTCTGATCAAGTCCAGTTCCTCCTCCGGTGGAACAGGTGTGAGTTTGTGTAAAGGTCAGAGGAGAAAAGCTAGAGATCGGTGCGGCTTACAGACGTCGTGGTTGAGTGTTCACATCTATCTCGACGCTTTGAGTGAATCTCTTGGTATGTTTTTGAGGAATAATTATACTGTTTGACTGTGAAATTTTAATGATAATATACTTAAAGGGAACGATAGTAGATTCATAAAGGTTTTGAACTTCTAAATTCTAACAATTTCTTGCAATTGGTCAATTAACCAACTCATCTCACAGAACATACTGAGACCTTAATTGATCTCGTCTGTGCTTATATAAATGTAAACATGTCTGTTGACCACGTCATTGATTTAAGTTATCATTCGATTATATCGTTTACATAGGACTTATCATTTAATAAGTTTAAGTCCAATTATCAATTTCAATTAGACCAAAGAAATTAAAACTGACAGTTTTGAAAATGATTTACATCTTATTATATGGAAATCTGTTAAGTTTTCCTTTGATGTGAACTCGAAGTTTGCGGTTTTTAATTACAGTTATTAAATTACTTAATAAACATACTGCAGTAAGGACAATACGTACAAGGGAATACTATGTATCGTGGATAACATATAAGATAAAATTAATGATGAGGTGTCGAGACAGAGCTCGTTTAAGGACAAGAGGTGGCTCCTAGTGCTCGGCTAGTCGCGGGCAGCCGCTAGACCGGCCGAGGTGGGGATCTTTGGGGTAAGCTTATGTCCAGTAGTGGACTTGTATCGGCTGATGATGACGATGGAATACAGCTTTGAACTATATAGAGATATTTTCATATAAATTTTATCGAAACCTTTCATTTTCCTGTTCGTCGTTGGTACGAGAGCTGTCACGATATATCTCTACTATTATTCTTGAAACCATTTTAGCGGACTGTCCTCCACCACGCTACGCTTTTTCTGAAGCACGAAAATTGTCCCGAAATTTGAATAATTCGCTGCTCGGGTTTTTGCTATCCGGCTCATCGTTTTTATACCTTTGCGATGATCCAAGTTTAAGTTTCACATTATAAAGAAGAATCGACATTAAAGCACACTCGTTATACATTTACTTATTCATCACATTAGCAGGTTTCATTCCAAAAGCTCTGCACAAGTTGATCTAACTGAGATTATCCAACAGAATGAAGTTCTAATATGCCTAATAAGCAACTTCTAATATGCCCTACACATTTTTCTTCTCAAGTACATCTTTATCAGCCCCAAGATATCACCAAATAACAAGTTTTTATAGCGTACTACTGTTATCTTCACGAATTACTTAAAACACTAATATTGATGAATTATTTAGTTAGTACCAAATAGTTTTCAGGGTTTAGATGTCTACTATATTCAATTCAGCAGATGATTGTGTTATAAATAAAGGAATTACTGTGGTAATAAGTCTTTAACTATTGTATTTTACGAAAGCATCAAACTCAATCCTTGATGTACGGCTTGACAATATTTACTCAATTAGTCTATCTTTGTTAGAGACTCATACCTTGTTAACTTCATGCTGATACTGTTGCTGTATATTAATATAAATCTAGATTTATTTAATGTTAATATGACTAGTAAAATACAGTCTTATTTTAAGGTGAGGAAGGTTTATTTATCCTGTATATGGTTTGACATGAACGGTTGTTAGTTGAGTTCGCTTGGAGCGGGCTCCCGCGTTGATGGAATGAAGTAATTAAACAAAATGCGGTTGCCTTTTAAAATAAAGCTATTCACTCAGCGATCATTTACTAACATGATAAATTGTTCAGTTAATAATATAACGTTAGATTATTTACACAACAGGACAGGACACGAGGGACAGGATTATCTGGACTAACTGGTAAAAGCTTTCGTTTTATAACGCCTTGTTACGCACTGACTACGATTCTCAGACCTGAAGGAACGACCCTAGAGTACTAAACAGTACTAGTTAGAACACACCATCTCTTATTTCTATCATTAGGTAGAAATAGGTACTACATTTGAATCTAAATAATCTCCAGCTTGATCATATAGTAAAATAGATATTTAAAGCAAACATGAACGTTTCTTTATAGTGATGTTTTCACCTGATATAGAACTGAATGTAGAAGTAAATCCTAGTTATATATGATAGATACTGAGAAGATTTAAGTAAGATTCTAAAAATAATAAATAGCCCTTGGTGAATGGATTTGATAACATATTATAGTTAAGAGAATAAGATAAGAGAGTCAAACAACGATGAAGTTAAGAAACACAATATTAACTGGAAGTAGGTCTCTGCAGATCTTCTAAATAGGTACCACAACTCTTATTTCTTCCGCCAAATAGAACTGTGAACACATTAGTTCCGAGCTTAAAAGGCACTGTAGTTAGTGAAATTACTGTGGTAATGAGACTTAACATTAAGATATTAATTATGTATGTAATTATAATTAATGTCTCAAACCGCAGCGTCACATTGTAATGGGCGAGCGTAATGTTTGTCATCGCGTGTACTTCTTGCTCCTGTCTTCGCTCCACTGAAAAGTTACATGAAATAATTCACTCTTAAATTAAACAATAGTAGTCTGCCAACATTCAATGTAGGCTTTACTATAAAAAAAAGCCTTTAGCGTATAATAAAGGGTCCATTAATCTCCGCGGCGGGTGCCCTTACGGCGCGTCGCGGGGCCACGGCGGCCGAGTTAATAGTACTTTTATCATCGGCACAATCAATAAGGGCATCCGCTTGTCCAATAAAAATGATTAATACTCGCACCGGAAGCGTCCACTCGCGTTTGATAGATGCCCCGGACCTCGGATACGACGTCCGATGTGGCTCAGAACCGCAAATGAAAAAAAAGCGAAAAATTTCATTCAACGAAACGATACGACGATCGTGACTATAATGAAGTAGCGCTAGTTACGATGGACAGCACCGCGTTGTGCTTAATGCCTTGATATATAACTATCGTTACTTTAGTAATCCCACTAGCTTCAATTATTACTTTATACTATAAAAGATATATTCACCATATACAGAAGTCATACTATCGAAGATAGAATCTTTGATGAGGTCTAACTTTATGATCAAATAGTGGCGTGCAAACATTACTGTGGTCTCATACTGACGAGAGCTGTAGGCAGTTAATTAACTGAGACAACTACTAGTAGATCTCTGACCTAATGGTTAGACCGCTCGACATTCATTCCGAAGGTCACAGGTTCGAATCTCGGCATGTACCAATGACTTTAATATGATATTTATGTTATGTACATTTGTGAACTTTAGTTACAACAGCGAGATACAAACGGTGAAGGAGAACATCGCGAGGAAACCTGCACATGAATTAGAATTTATTCTAAGGTGTGTGTGAAGTCATCAACTCGCATTGGGCCAGCGTGGCTATCGCCCAATCGCCTTCATATTGAAGTAGGCCTGTGCCCCAGCTGTGGGGACGTAAATTGGCTGTTATGGAACTACTACTACGAACTGAGACTTTTATTCGACGAAGGTGAGTGATATCTTCACCTGATGGAAAATGATACTCTTGCCTATAACAATATAAATAACAGATAGGATATACACAGCACAACATTCCGCTCGTCACGTTGAGACGTAAGTCCACAGGCCGTGGATCCGGGTCCACGAGCCCAGTGTCAGATGAGCTGTAAGAGCCGCGGTGGCTTGCAGCCCGAACTACATCAAGAATATAGAGACGTAAGTTAGGTCTCTTTACCTTAATAATTCTAGTAACTATAACGCCATCCGAACTGAAACATAGTAATGTTCGTATACTACTGTTTGACGGTAGAAGTAGCTTCGGTGGTACCTACCTAGATGATCTATTGTGTCAGTAAATCTATAAATTGTAGTCTATCTCTTTAGACCAAGTTCATACAAAGAGTTATCTGCTAACGTACTCTGGCTTGAATGAAGCTGTAATTGAACTTAGATAATAGGGGTTATAAGACGCATTTCCTAATCATCCATCATCAATGAATCATCAGTCCACTGTTGGATATAGCACTATCCTAAAGATCTCCACATACAGTCAACATGGTCTCCGGTACCGCCGGGAATTATAGGCCGTCGTTTGTAGGGGCACTTTTCCCCAATGTGGGTTGGTGGGAGCTCTCAGAAGTCTCGTTTGTTGATTACCAGGGTGTACCACGACTAGATGAGGCTGACTTGAATCCCGTGAATTGTGCCGTACCTTACAGCCCCTAACTGTCACTATGCAACTACCCTAAATAGTACTCCGTTGTAACACAGTGGTTATACTTAGATTACATTCGTTGCCTCTTTGTCTAAAAATAAGTTACCACTCACAGACTTTGTTAGACCAGACCAAAGCTGTTACATCTAAATATTCTAGTTTGAGTTTTAGTTCTAAAATGTTAGAACTGTTCAAAACTTACCCTTACGTAGTGCACTAACCTGTCTAGTTACCTAACACCCTCATATTACAATTCTGCTGTTACAATGAATTCCAGCAGTTAAGGGAACTGGGTTATTTTGGATGAGAATACTTCACAGTTCATGACCTCTTTATCACTTAACACCATATGAAATTGAGGTCAAATATAAGTCTAAAACAAGCTCTAAAAAAACTTCATTTATGTGTCTAAATCCTAGCAAAGCTTTCCTTGTAATAGAGTTTAAATGAATATTTTCATACACCTCTGTTGTATTATTGCAATGTATCGTATTAGAATAATATCAATTCATATAAAAAAAGTAATTTAAGTTAAGTTAAGTTGCTAACAACATTTTATGTTGTAATGCAAGTGAAATTTACTTCACATTGCATCAGACCTCACATCTCTTGGGAGAGCTTCTTTCAACATTTTTTTAACTTTAATTATATTAAAAGCTTAGAAAGTACTTAAAACTTTTTAATATATTCCATTCAAGTTTTTTAAAGTTAAATAAGTTTTCAGATACAAACAATATGCAGTTTTATTTTTTGTTTTCACTTATTATTTATGTTATATTAAAGTAGTAGAAGTATTAAAGTAGTAGCTCGTTGGCCTAATGGTTAGAGCGTGCGGCTTTCATTCCGAAGGTCGCGGGTTCAAACCTGGGCATGTACCAATGACTTATTATTTAAGTTATGTACATTTGTGAACTTTAGTTACAACAGCGAAATACAAACGGTGAAGGAAAACATCGCGAGGAAACCCGCACACTGATATCATCTTTGTGTGTGTGTGTGTGGTGGTCCCAATAAAGTGGCAACAGGCTCGCCCCCTGTTACATGGGACCTAATCTGACCACATCTGGCGAAACGTGGGTGGTTTATTCACTTCTGCCTACCCCTACTGGGAAAAAGGCGTGATAATATAAAAAAATATATATATATATATATATTAAAATAATTGGTTGATATAAATTTTTAATAACTACTGCTTGGTTTATATAAAGCACTTGCATACTTTTTGATGGTAAGTTATTTAAACGACTATAGCCGCCAACCCGCATGGGGTCAGTGTGGTGGGAAATGGCCCAAGACCCTTTCTTTTGAACCGCTACCCCTGATGCCTGGCGATGCAGGCAGCGCAGGGCCAATCGATGGAGGGAAGGGAGGCCTGTGTCCAGCAGTGGCCGTCTATTATCGGATGATGATGATTTGAACAATGTGTTACTTAAGTAATGATGAGAGTAACTTGAATTACTTCTTTATATTATATAAAATATATTCACTGTATACAGAGCTTGTTTGTTTGTTGAAGACAGAATGGTAGATAAAGTCTATCGTCAGTTATATGATATATATAGTATCACATTGAAGTCACAACAGGCCGTGGACGCGGATTCACGAGTCCAGTGTCGGAGGAGCAGTAAGAGTCAAATTGAATACCAAGAGCTCAACGACAACAGATAATAAAGAATGTGGTCATCATCTTAAAAAATCATTGTTAAGCTCTATTGCCGTAGCAATTTCAATTTCATGCATTTTCAATACAGATCCCTTCTAACCGGAACAAGATAATCTTTCACTGATCTTATCTGCAGCTGATCATCCACCTACGATTTATACGATTCATTATCAGCCGACATACGGCCACTGCTGGACATAGGCCTCCCTTAAAGATCTTCACATCGATCGATCCTGCGCTGCCCGCATCTAGCTGCTTCCTGCGACCTTCACCAGTCGGACCGCCTGGTGGGCTGCTAACACTATCTCTTCCGGTACGCTGTCGCCATATGAGGACTTTAGTGGCTGTCAGTCCTTCGAGCGATGTGTCCTGCCCATTGCCACTTGAGGCTATTAATCTTTTGGACAATGTCGGTGACTTTTAGTTCTGCTAAGGATCTCCTCATCTGCATTTATAGTATATAAAGTTATTTTTATTATGTTACCGCCCGGGATTCAAGAGGCGATGTCGAATTGCTGATAGGCGGAACAGTCCTCGATTCTTCCGCCTCATGAGCCGGCGGTATGTAATATTCGATATGTTATGCCGCATATCCGGAATTCTCAGACATGTACGTACGTAAATTTTCGTAATACGTTCATTCCACTCCATCCATATTCCACTATCAGTACGATGTATGCAAGTGAAATCGTCGTCCTATAGCGTTCTTTCTTTTTGTGATATACGAAGACCGGGAAATGAAATTACTTAACAATCGCTATGAGATTAATGACATCATCACCATCATCAGCTGATAAACGTCCAATGCTGAACACAGGCTTCGCCCAAAGTTCCATATGGATCGATCCTGCAGCTTTCTGCGACCTTCGTTTGTAAGGTTCATACGGGGAGATATAAGCAATTTCCCACCACACTGGCCCAATGCGGGTTGATGGGAGACAGAGCCGATCAGGGTGCACCACGAGCAGATAAAGTTGGCTTGAGTCCCGTGAATTGTTGTGCGCGATCCCTTACACCCCTAAAAAAAATTTTTTTTTATTTATTCATAGATTACTGGTAAATATTGGTGATCATTGTTTGATGTAAGCTTTCTTTCCGTAGTACGAAGTGACAAGACGAGCAGTATGTTCGACTGATGGTAAGATATATCATACCTGTAACAATTTAGCGATAGCAATGATGATATTTTACTTATCGCTATGAGATGTAAAGTCTTATTACTCAAGTAATTTTATAACCTGCAGCGCCTTATACATTTAAATGTTTAAACACTAGGAACATATAGACGCTTCTAAAACTACCACTAGTAAAATGTAAAGTAAGTGATATTTAGAGGGAGTTAAAATAATTTAAGGAAAAGGCAGCATTCCCTGTGAGGCCAAGCGTGATATGCTCTCATTTTAGGAGTTCCGTAATCAATACATAGAAATGATGACAGCTACTGTAATTACTTCTGAAAGCAAAATTAAACTTAAAAGTTCCCAAAGGTTCCACGTACAACAAATAGTTATAGAAAATTTTAATTAGTAAATTTAAAGTTGTTGTGTTGTAGCAAAAGAAGGGTGCAAGAGGTTCGGCACAACTACTCACGGAACCCAAACCAATCTCACTAGCTCGTGGTACACCCTGCTAATCAACAGATGAGGCTCTGGCTCCCACCAACTCGCATAGGGCCAGTATGTTCGGAAGTGGCAAATATCCTCTCATATGAACCGCCACACACGTGGTTATCTTTGGGGGAGACCCAGCTGTGGATGTCTATTGGCTGATGATGATGATGATGATGAAGCAAAAGTTATAACCTTTAAATGGGTTAAATAACCTTTTGTGCATTAAAACACGTTAAAGTCAATTCTAAGAAAAAATACTTAGATCGATACTTTCTTAGATTCGTATGTAGTTAAGATGTTACAGATTCCCGCGATACTCTTATCGTAGTTTGAACTTGACTGTAGGTAAAAAAGAGGGTGTAATATATTTATATGTGATTGGTAAAATACGCAGGATCGATGTATTTACTCGTCAAACGGCGCAATGATTTTATTTCCCGTCGGTGTACCACTAACGGCATCGGGACCCGATGTAGCGTAATTTTAAGCCCCAACTGGGCCCCGCTCGCCCGGGGCGTTATTGCGAAAATCGTAAAAAAAAATTGTATCCCGTTCGTTAAGCCGTCACAAATCAAATTCGCTATCAATATAGAAAAATAAGAAAAGAGTATAACAGTAAATACAGGGGGTAGTTTTGCTTGATTATCGACTATGAGCTTCTTGACCCTAAATTCAGATAGTTGTAAGTGGTCATGTAGCTGTTGATAGTTAATCATGCTGCACCGGAATATTGTGACTCAAGTGCCAGCAGCTGAAAGCAGTAATAACAGCCTTTTTTTTTTGATGAGTCGAGAACTTCGATCACTTGGTAGTAAGTAATACGCTTTGCCATAACAACGTGGCGTTGGTTGGGATGTAAACAGCGTCATACTGCGCTCCTCGCTTTGAGGCATACGACATTGAGTGTTATTACCCCAGTAATTAAACTAGCAACAGCATCCTTCATACCGGAACGCAGAAATGTTTAGCGACAGGTATAATACCTGCTGTGGTACCTACCTAGACGGCTTTCAGCAACAGAGACTTGCTACCAGTGATAGAAGAGCAGTTCTACCGCCGACGATAAACGAACATTTTTGATCGAGTTAGGAGAGTAGCTAGTGTGAAGTTCTCAAAGTTTTGGTTACAGGATAATGAGCAAATGTCAATAAAAAAATGTCTCCTGTTCTCTCGGCGAGGATGCTTACCAGCTCAGCGATTCCACAACTGTCAAAGCCATACATTAGGCAGAGAATAGAAAGAGCTGGCGTAACATTTTAAGAAGCGGGTTATTATTGAGGAGTCATCATTAGCAAAGAGGAAACGATTTATAGGTAAAGAGAGATAGAGACAGAGGGGGATATTGAATTTATCATCCGAAGTACATTTCCGGTTGTATGAAAACAAAATCCGTTTACCCCATTAACTTTAAACGCCACGGGTTTAACTTTACTTTGTAGAGCAAACAAATCTTCATTAAAACGTAAAAAATGGGGTTAACATGTGCGTTATTTCTAATTAACCTCAAACTTTGTATACACAATTTTTTTTTCAATTTCAAAGCCTAACACGCCATTCTCAGGTCTTCATTAGCCAACTTCCATTTAAATTGGTGGATGACCTTAATTAAAAGCGCTTCGGTACGTGTTATTAGCAAAGTCTTTATCTTCCCCCCTGAAACAATTTCTCGGCGAGCTTTCGTGTCACATTAAAAGAGCTTTTTTTTAATTTTTTTTCCTGTGTCTAATACTTCAGAAGTTTCCTGTTAATCTCCTTTTTTCATTATTTTTTATTTTAATGTAAGTAAAATTCCTTCTCCTAATATTAATTATTATAAGTTTGTCGCATGTAGTATAATATATATATAGATGTATGGAGTCAATGGCGTCCTGCTGGACAAAGATCTCCTGTAATATAATGTAATAAAAAGATATGGATTTACTAGCATATAAAATAAATAAGTACATATAATTACCTGAGTAATGATGGAAATGGGAAACGATATTTTCTATGCTTTTTATAAATTCCAGAGCGAGAGCACAGAATCGAACCAGGGACAGAGTGAGAGCATTATAAACTTAAGGCTGTATATGTATTGGAATATATTAGACTTCATTGTCACTAAGCTGGAATGAACTTGTTGTATCAGCCAGTTAAACACAGTTTCCTTACTTTAAATTATTATCAATTTGTAGCACGTCTACGTAACATAAAATCCATTACAGATTCCCTCACATCCGGAACAGTATGCAGCCTCCATTTAAACGGGATAACAACAGATCATTTCAGACAGTATTGACAGGTATCGATGGGGGAACGCCCGCCGCTTAAGGCTGCTTACAAATTGATATGTAAATCGCTCCACACTCGCACGATATTCTGGTTAGGATATCCTGTACGCGGAAACGGAACGATTATGTTCAACATTAATACAATGGAAGCTCTCCGTGTGTTTTTATAATCTGTGTATACGGATATGGATGGTCCATTAGAACCTATCCACTCAGAATCAATACCATTCAATAGAGGAGTGTTCCAGGATAAATATGTTCCATAGTAGGATTTTTTTTTAAACAATTAATGATTGAGATGACCGAGCCGTACACCTGATGGTAAAAGCATTTTTTTACTCGAGCTGATCGTTTAGCTCATGGTAAGCGATACGCCTGACCATAATAACCTGGCATTAGTTACGATGATATACACAACCACATTGTAATCATCATCTTAAGATAAAATATGTAAAGCATCATTACGCTAGCAGTTTTGCTAGCTACAACGCCCTTTAAACCGGAAGACAGTAATGTTCACAATCAGGTATAATTCTATCTCCGTGGTAAAGAACATCCCTACCAATAACGTTTGGTGAGGCTATTGAAGTTAAATATCCCAACTTCAATACAGAAGATGGTTTAGTATTACCACTTGCTTGGGACCACCACCACCATCAGCAGGTTGACTTCCACTGTTGGATACAGGCCTCCCACAAAGTTCCTCACATCGATCGTTCCTGTGCCGCCCGCATCACCAGGCACCAGGGGCAGTCGTTTACAGAGGATTTGGGCCATATCTCACCACGCTGGTCTAATGCGGGTTGGTGGGGGCCAGAGCCTCGTTTGTTGATTAGTAGGGTGCACCACGAACAGGTGAGGTTGGTTGCTTGGGGACTCATGGTTAATAAAATTAAATCAAACACCAAGCATACCATAAGCAGGCTTCAAGACAGCTCGTTCTGTGCAGACTGGACTGCGGACAATGACTAAAGAACCGCAGGTACTCCTCGATCATTGCGTCGTTAGGACCTCAGTCAGCTCCGTACTATTTTGAACATTGGTGTTGCACTGGACTTGAAACTTAGACGAACTCGAGCAGATTGTCCTAATTGCTCGATTTGTGCCACTTGGCCGAGCAAAAGGTGGTTTTAATAGGTCACATACCATCAGGCGCAGTTTGCGTACCCTTTCAGCTCTTACAGCGTAACAAAGGCAATGTTAGAATAAAACTGAAATAAACTTTAGAGATGGCTACAAGAGTAAAAAAAAAACATATGAGTACTTTTTATTTCACTGCTTAATTAGACGACGAGTTTTGTAAATGTAAAATGAATTTTCATGTTCACTGAAATACGAGTGCGTTTGTGGGAACAATGTGGATATTCTAAGCAGACGGGATGTTTGCCGGTGTACGCGCGGCGACATTGTTCCCCGTAGTTTGGTATTCGCGGCAGTCATTTCCAGTGCATAGCGCGGTTTAGTTTAATATTTAACTAAACTAACTGTTAATATTTTAACTATAAACGAGACGTGTGAATAATTGAAAGCCTACTTGTTAATTTTATCAATGGTTTAGAAAGTTGCAAGTTCGATTTCTTTAAAATACTTGCTAGTAAAGATGACTGTGATTTCAACTAGCATTCAACACGATAGGCCCTGTAGTCTCGGGCTAGTAAGGTAAGCCCTGCCCGTCATAAAACAGAACACTGCAGTGGGCAGTGTCTAACAGGGTTAGGCCCTTCCTCGGTGCATTTTATAAGAAATCCCGAAGTAGGTTTCATTGAGTAAGGATCTCATATAACCTTGACTTCCCCCCAGGGTTTTTTCGAAGATTAAATATATATGGTTATACGTGTCTAGATATGGTAATGCGTCTATACGAATAGCACGTTGACCTGGTAATAAATAGGTTGTATATGTAATAATATGTCGCAGCTCGGTAATTACAAGTTAATCAAATATGTTCTAGATATATCTATCACATGATTGAGAAGATGTAGGTTCCGTATTTAGGTCGCGTAGGAGCTGGCGGTGCTGTTCCCGTCTGCCGTCTGTATGTGTGTCGTGCTCGTATTGCAGTCTGTATGCACTACTTTCTAGATTTCAATATATACATGTGCTCTCTTACTCTCTTCCTAGAATTTTATTTCTGCATCATCATCATCAGCTGATAGACTTCAACTGCTGAACATAGGCCTTCCTCAAAGAACTACATATACAGTCAACGAAGCCTTTGGTACCCCTGGGCATTAGGAGCTGTTTTATGTAACGGTTCACATGGGGGGATTTGGGCCATTTCCCACCACGCTGACCCAATGCTGGTGAGATTGGCTTGGGTCCCATGAGTTGTTATGCAGGAACCCTTAGACTCTTTTCTGCAGTATAATAACAGATAAAACATATAGGGTACGTAAACATTAGGGTGGGAATACCAACCGCTCTTTATATATATATATGACAAACCGTAATAAAACAGCAACGGTTTCTAATCATGTATGAGTACTACCCAGCATTAAAACAAAATACTCTATATCTCATTAACTCGACAACATTCATAGCTACAGCGCCTTTCAAACCGGAACATAGTAGTTTTCATATATAGTGGGGTTTCGTAATAGTGAATCTATCGCGCAGCAATATACTGTTTTTTTCTATTCCATTAAACGACGAGATGAGTAGGACGTTTACGTCATGGTTTGAAGGGCGTTGTGTGCTATTGAAATTATTGTGATAATAATGAAATTTAACATTTTATTATCAATGTAATGCTGTGTATCCTAAGTAGTACTATGTTGTTATCAGGAAGCCGTTATCGTCAGGTGAACTTCACACTCTCGTGGCTGTAGAATAAAAAAAGCTCTCCGGATGCAAGGAACTTGGGTACGCAAGCTTCAATCCCATCAAAGCAATAAGTGAAAGTGGAGTATAATGAAACAATATTAAAATGTTGCCCGTTAAAATGAAATTCAGACATCGGTTATTAATTCTGTATTTAGCTGGTTGTAGCTTTTTGCTTAATCCAGCTCGCTGCAGCTTTTCGCTTAATTTCTGTCAAATTGATGGATTAAGTGACAGCCGTTTCAATTATTGAAGGATTACTTAAAAATTCATCATCGCGATACTTAATCCAATGGGGTCGGTAATTAATACGATATTTAAGTAATTAAAAGAAAACAGTATTTTCTTCGTTATTACTTAAAGACCATTAATGGTGATAGTGGTGATGAAAAAATTCGGACTCACTATCATCAGCCGATAAACGTCCACTGCTGGACATAGGTTTTCCCAAAGATCTCCACGTATACCGGTCCAGTGTTGCTCGCCTCCAGCGGGCCCTCACCAGATTGTCCACCATTTGCTACAAACTAGTCCTTAGTTACTTTGGCCATATTGGCCGGAGACAACCAGATAACCTGGATGAGCTGATGGTAATAGGAAATATCAAAGGCAAGAGATCAAGGGTTAGATCACCTGCTCGATAGTCCCACCAGATACAGGCAATCTTAGGCACTAATATTCCGAACGCCTGAGACGTGCCGAGAACAGAGTGGTGTGGAGACAGCTGGTTGACTCTTCTTTAAGATGCCTGTACAAGCACGACCTTCTGTCATGAAGTACACGAAAGAAAAGTAGTGTTGCTAGTGGCAACGGGCTGGTCACGTCTGCGAGACCACGTTTTGAACAATGTAGTACCTTCGCTGACCAGGTGGAGTGACGATCTGCTCAAGACAGCTGGCAGCAACTGGATTCGTATAGCCTAGAGCTAAGTGATATTCCTTGAGAGAGGCTTATGCCCAGCAGTGGACTTCCGTAGGCTGTTGATGATTGATAATGAACATTGCTAGTTTTATATGGGATTCCTAAACGAATGGAAAGTTCACCTGATGATAAGTGATACACCTGCTCATAACAATGTTACCGTGACTTTGAGATATGTTAAGTCCCGTTACCTACTATTTTCATTACATACAGCGCCCTTCAAACCCGATAGAAATATCGGAATCTTTTAATAATTTACTATTACAAACGGCAGAATGTCTGTTGCAGGAGACTGTAAGAGTTCGGCTCCTATTACTGATGCCGATGTTGGTGATGGATTTCTTCCAACCCTGACAAATGAGTTTTCAAAAAGTAGTTTAAGACTTTCTCCAAATGATACCTACTCATAACAAGACAGCGCTAGTTAGGATGATATACACTGCACCACATTGCGCTCGTTACTTAGGAGCGTAACGATAACTTATTGTAGTGGAAGGTCTATGTTAGATCGGAGAGCAATCATATAGGTGACAGCTTCTAATTCTGCCGACAAACAGCAGTGTGGAAACGTTACTGTGTACCGGTTTGAAGGGCCTTATTACTATCGTATAATTACTCGAGTAACGAGAATTAATGTCATAAGACGATAGGTGAAAGCAGATGTACTTGATAAATGTATCTATCTACTGCTGTACGAAAGTCTCTTCGATCGTCTTCATTCAATGATGCTCTTCGATCTTCACCAGGTCGCCTATCTACTCGATATATATGAACCATAAAGCTTAAGGAAGGGTGATCACTATTCCAATGGTAAATGATAAGTTCTGACTTTAACAATGCAGCACCTGTACAGCAGCTTGTCTTAAGATGAAGGGTATAATCTGGTGCAGAGTTCTTTCTAACTAGCATCACGCTGGTGTACGTATGGAGATGGTGTATTAATAATCTTCGTGAACGCCTCGAATGATAAATAACGTATTAGTTCCTGTAAGACGTCAAAGATTTTTTTTTTAAATCTCCATATTTTCTTTTGTGACTGACGAAGTTATTTCCGGTCCCGATTCCCGCTATTGAAACACCGTCTCCGGGGGGTATCGAACACGTGTTCAGCAATTTGCATATCAATTTGTAAAGCCAGCCGCCGCGAACACGCGCTGCTTTTTAAAAACTCGCCTACCTCCCTCCTCCATTTCCCCGGACCCTCTATATCCTCTCGATGAAGGCCGGTACCCCTCGCTTTTGTCGAACTACCCCCAATATCAAGAACTTCAAACGTATGACGATTATTGAATGAGTTTTTATAAAAATACGATAGAATTTTAACCTTTGTATTCTTCTGCCGCTAGACTTCTTAGTAGACTTTTTCACAGGAATTCTTCTAATAATATAACACTTGATATATTAGAATATTAGGTTGGGGAAAAGTCTTTTCGCATTATAGTATGTATAAACTTATAATAAAATCTCTTTGCTGCTATACTGTTTGTACCTGCTGCTGGTTTTAGTATCATTGGAAGTTTAAATTTTAAAGAACATTATTCCAAATTCAAATTAGGAAGATGTCTGATTTTCGTTTGTTTTTCGTACTGTCAAGGTGAGTGAATGTAATGAAGAGATTCAATACATTTTAAAATTTTACTACAAAAAAGGTAAAAATGCAACGCGAGCTGCGAAAAAAATGTTGCGATTTTTATGGAGCTAGTGCAGTGTGCAGTGTCTGTGAAAACCGAACCATTTTTGAAGAAGCTGATAACTGGTGATGAAAAGTGGATCACATACGACAAGAACGTGCGAAAAACATCGTGGTCAAAGGCCCGTCAGACTTTTGTCGGTCAGACTGTGGCGAAACCCGGGTTAACTCGCAACAAGGTGATGCTGTGTGGTGTGTTTGGTGGAATTGGAAAATAATTTTTCATTATGAGCTGTCACCACCAGGCAGGACCATCGATTCTGAAGTCTACTGCGAACAACTGATGAGATTAAAGCAAGAAGTTGAGAGAAAGCGGCCGGAATTAATCAAAAGAAGGGCTGTGGTTTTTGAATAACGCTAGACCTCACACATCTTTAGCCACTAAGCAAAAATTAAGAGAGTTTGGCTGGGAGTGGGTGATAATGCATCCGCCACATAGTCCTGACCACCACCTTGCACCTTCAGATTTCCATCAGTTTCGGTCTCTTGACAATTCTTTAGGCAGTGTCAAGTTAACATCACGAAAGGACTGCCAAAACCATTTGTCGCGGTATTTTGATCAGATGTCCCAAAATTTCCATAGCAATGGGATCATGTCCCTACCTACAAATGAAAAAAAGCTAACAAACAAAATGGTAGCCACATACTTTAGTTAAATATAAATAAACTATATAAAAATATGGTTTGAATTTTCTTAAAAATGTAAAGAAACTTTTCCCCAACCGAATATTAATGGATCCCAATATCCTGCATTGGGACAGTGTGGTGGGAGATGGCCCAAATCTCCTGACATGAATGTAGGAACTTCTGATGGAGGCTTATATCCAACACTGAAAGTCTATTGGCTAATGATGATGATGATGATCTATATATATTTAGACCTATATATCAAAGATTTCCACCTATGTTGAGACTTATCATGATATCTCTGGATCCATAATAAAAAATTAAAAAATATCCCCAAAAGGGTTTGTTGGTGGGGGTGTTAATAAAAAGAATTTCGAACCAGTTTCATATCTAACTCTTCATTACGACCAGGAAAGAAAGCGGGGATCAGTTTAACAATAAACTAGTATTTATTGTCATGTTGAAGTAAATTGTTTTGTACTACGACTGCGATTTATACTGCATACAGTATTGATGTTTGTATCATCATCATCATCATCGTAATGATCCTTTGATTTCACATAAAATACCTTTCCATTGCAATTCAGTTCAACAAACAACTGCAATGTTGTCCTGTTTGTATTTATTGTATCTCCTTCATTCTACTGTTGCTTTAATCCATTTGTTACTTGAAAACTAGTTTATTGGCCTAGAGAATCTCGATAGAAGATCCATACGTCTAGATAATATGATATAACCGTGAACTCGGAAGACAAGGTCTTATCATATTCATATTCTTTGGGATTTATTTAATGAGAGGAGAATGAAGCAAATGTATCGTTATAACTTAATCTAAAATAGACTCACTATTGACCTTAACTTATCTTGGTTTTAATTGAAAATGAGGCTGAAAGTAAAGCATCATCATCATCAGCTGGTAGATGTCTACTGCTGGACATAAGCCTCCCCCAAAGATCTCTACATCGATCGGTCTGGCATTGCTCGCATCCAGTGGGTTCCTGCGATTCTCACCAGATAGTCGGTCCACCTGATTCTAGGCCTCCCAACACCACGTCTTCCGGTACGCTGGCACCACTCGAGGACCTTACTGCCTCTAATTCTAATATTCCATAATATAATGAAAAGTTCGTGCATATGCATCATGAAAAATGTGATTAAAGAATATTTTTTTTCGACGACCAAGATTCACCAGATGCGTATCTCTTACACGCTTCTCTACAACAATGTGACGCTAGTCAGGATGATATGCATTGATCCACTTTGCGCTCGTCGCCTTGGTACATAAGATGTTAAGCTCTCTTTATCCAATAAATACACTACTGTTTATCTATTGCAACAGGCAACAGAGACTTACTACTAGTGAATGATCTACATGAGACTTTATGAAAGCGATTCAAAAAGTTAGAAGACCAGATCTTGAAAATCTATTCTCCGGGATAGCTAGTGATGCTGTGAAGAGATATTCTTCAATGCCAATAAATATGGTACGTCTTCTGTAAAGGACATGTGATCTGTTTGAATAAAGAGTGATCCTTATTTATGATCTGTATTGGGTAATAATATTTTTTGAATGTCCAACTTAAAAGTAATATTTTGCCTTCCCCGTCGCAATGAGATCTATTTGTAAAATAATAGGTTGGAAAATATCTCCCTTCCGCCTTTTTGTCTTTTGAATTTCGCGGCTATGTACAAAGCGCTACAGAGCTCGTATCTGGCAATACTATACATAATTTTAAAGGTCTTGACATAACCTACAAAACGACGCTATGCATAATTAGTTTGGATATTGCGTTCAACAGTTATAGACGTGTAAACGTCGAGTTCACTAACGCCGAAATTCGCGCTATTTTAAAGTTTTCCTTCGTTAAAGGCAAATCCGCTAGAGAAACGTTCCGTGAGATTAATGGTGTTTTGGGGGATGGTACTCTATCACTTCGAACCGCGGAGGAATGGTTTCGACGATTCAGAACCGGTGAAAACGACACCATGGATAAGCCAGCCGGCGGAAGACCTGTGACGACATATACCGATCAAATCATGGACTACATCGAGTTAGACCGGCATGTGGCATCTCGTGACATCGCCCAGGAGATGGGAGTTAGTCACCAAACTATTTTAAACCATCCGCAGAAGGCTGGATACAAAAAAAAGCTTGATGTTTGGGTGCCGCATGATTTGACGCAAAAAAACCTTCTGGACCGAATCAACACCTGCGATATGCTGCTGAAACGGAACGAACTCGACCCATTCTTGAAGCGGATGGTGACTGGCGACCAAAAATGGATCACATACGACAATATCAAGCGAAAACGGTCGTGGTCGAAGGCCGGTGAATCGTCCCAAACAGTGGCCAAGCCGGGATTGACGGCCAGGAAGGTTTTGCTGTGTGTTTGGTGGGATTGGAAGGGAATCATCCACTATGAGCTGCTCCCATATGGTCAGACGCTTAATTCTACCATCTATTGCGAACAACTGGACCGCTTGAAGCAGGCGATCGACCAGAAGCGTCCAGAATTGGCCAACAGGAAGGGTGTAGTGTTCCACCAGGACAACGCCAGACCACACACTTCGTTGATGACTCGTCAGAAGCTACGGGAGCTTGGATGGGAAGTTTTATCGCATCCACCATATAGCCCGGACATAGCGCCAAGTGATTACCACCTGTTCCTGTCCATGGTGAACGCCCTTGCTGGTGTAAAGTTGAACTCAAAAGAGGCTTATGAAAAGTGGCTGTCCGAGTTCTTCGCAAATAAGGAGGGGGGCTTCTACGAGGGAGGTATTATGAAGTTGCCGTCTAGATGGAAACAGATTATCGAACAAAACGGCGCATATTTGAACTAAATCCGATCACTGTAACACTTTTTATAAAGCATTGAATAAAGAGCAAAAAAGCGGAAGGGAGATATTTTCTAACCTTATATATAGATAACAATAAAAAAAATATCGTTTTCAGATTAGACTCTTATATAGAAGTACATCTAAGTAACTAACTTGGTGTGGTCAGCGCTAGTTAGATAAGGAGGCCGGTGTCTAGCATTGGGTGTGTCTTGTATGATGATGATATTAGTTAAAAATTTATTAAATACATACATACATATATATCACGCCTCGTTCCCAGTGGGGTAGGCAGAGACCACCTCTCTCCACCTGCTACGATCCTGGCACACCTCTCTCGCTTCCTCCACTTTCATAAGCGTCTTCATGCACGCTCGTCTGTTGCGTGTGCTTTTGATCCGGCCTTTCTTTAGGACATCTCCGATTTGATCGGAGTATGTCCGCCTAGGTCGACCTGCACCTATTTTTCCAATCATTCTTACCTTGTATATTTCTTTCGTTAATCTTCTTTCATCCATTCTTTCGACATGGCCGAACCATCTTAGCATCCCTTTCTATATCCTTGTCACTACATCTTCAACCACGCCGCACCGCTTCCTTATCACACTGTTCCTCACTTTGTCCATTCGTTTCACTCCAGTTATACTTCTTAGGCTTCTCATCTCCACAGCATTAATCTTACTTTCATGTTTCTTCTGCCATACCCAACATTCACTACCATACATCAGTATGGGGACCAACACGCCTCTATGCACAGCCAGTCGTGCTCTTTGTGAGACGTTCCGGCTATTCATAAAGTTATGAAGTGCCCCATTGACTTGATTCCCTTTTAAAACTCTTCTTTCAATATCATCATCACACTTGCCATCTCTCGTAATTTATTAAATATATGTTAATTTCGTTTTTTTATTATCATCATCATCTCAATCGACGGAAGTCCACTGCTGGACTTAGGTCTCTTGTAAGGTATTCCACAAAACACAGTCTCACAGTTTGAGTTTGTGTAGAGTATATACGGTATGTAGTTTGACGAGTAAATATTTGGAAAAATACTACTCTATATGTAGTATTAATATAATAATTTTTTTAGATGAAATGTGAATCTCTCTCTATCTCCCTCTCTTTATATCCCTTCATCTTTGTCTTTATCTTCTTGGCTATTATCTCATATATTGGCGGAGCCAGCTTTCTTAATCTTTCTCCTCCACTTTGGTATCTCGTCGACTTTATCTTAGGTCACTTGGTAGTACCATATATAAATAACTAGTAATATTATATTAGGGGGACCGGAAAGTAATGTCGTTTTCTTACGCTAAATACAAACACATACATTTTTAACGAGTCTTTATTTTTAATCAATGATGTATTCCCCATCATTGTCAATAACCTTTTGCCATCTAGTGAGTAAATTTTCAATCCCTGATCGATAAAAATTAATTGGTTTTTCGGCAAAATATCTAGAGATGGCATTTTGGATATCATCCAAATTTGCAAATGTTTTGCCACTTAAAAAGTGTTGCAGCGCTCGGAATAAGTGGAAATCCGATGGTGCAACATCGGGCGAATATGGTGGATGAGGCAGCACCTCCCACCCCAATTCATTAATTTTTTCTAGAGTTCGCCTTGCGCAGTGCGGTCTTGCATTGTCATGTTGGAGAATGACGCCTTTTCGGTTGACAATCGCTGGCCACTTTTCAATTAAAGATTGATTGACTCGCTGCAATTGTTCGCTGTAGAGGTCTGCAGTAACAGTTTCTCCAGGTTTCAGTAATTCAAAATGAACAATGCCGCGAATACTCCACCAAACACACAAAAGCGCTTTTTTGGGGTGTAAACCTGGCTTAGCAGTACTCCGAGGGATTTCATTTGGAGAGAGCCACTGCCTTTTGCGTTTTGGGTTATCATACAGGACCCATTTCTCATCTCCTGTGATCAAGCGATCAAAAAACGCTTCTGTGTTGTGTCGTTGAAGCAATAAGTTGCATGTGATTGATCGGTTAGCCTTATTCTGTTCGGACAGATTATGCGGGACCCAAACACCTGCTCTGCTTACTTTTCCAATCTGCTTCAAATGTTCTTGGATGGTCGACCAAGGTTTGTTGAGACTGTTTGACAATTCCTCGATCGTCTGACACGGATTTGCTTCCACTTCCGCCCTTAACACGTCGTTGTCTAACGCTGATGGTCTTCCTGATCGATACGAGTCGGAAAGATCAAAATTACCCGATTTGAACTTGGAAAACCACCTTTGGCATTTACGAATGTCCAGTGCATTTGGATAAACATCGCAAATGTTTTTGGTAGCAACTGTTGCGTTATTTCCCTTGCGAAACTCAAAGAGCATGCAATGCCGGATGTGTACCTCTTCTGGTATTTGGCTGGCCATTTTACCCAAAATTACAAAAAAAAATTGTAATTCAATTGTCTATAAGTAAAGAAATCACTATAACCTCACAATGTCTTTGGTACGCCTCTGAACAAAACAATGAGCTGACAAATGACAATCAAGTATTGGCATGCGCAGAAACGACATTACTTTCCGGTCCACCTATTATTAGGAAATTTTCACCAAATTACTCATACGAGTCTCGTGAGTAAGGAATTAAAAAAAAAAACTCGAGCTGAGGTTACCCGACTAATTAATATGTTATTGTAATGCTTCAGAAGCCGGACCAGGTCGGAGTTGATGCACGAGTTGAAATTATTTTGTGTTGAGCAAACGAAACGCGAGATGTTGTGCGATACATGTTTATAATGAATGTCGAAATTGTTTCTATGAAATTACAATTTAATAGACATAATTTTTTTTCTAAAGGAGCCACTTCCACTAGCGGAAGTCCCCGATCACTTCACCATATTCCGCTGTCTCTTGCGAGGCGGAACAGATTGAGCGGCACTCGCGTTGTCGGTCCACTCTCTTGTTTTTTTTTTTATCGCAGCAACCTTTAACTTGTACTCAGGATTCTCTTCTTTCAACGAATCTCATGTCATTTTTTTTTCTCTCGACAATTGTACGTTGCTAGTTGGTAATAGACCCATTTGCTTTGGCTACAGTCTTCGCCACTTCCAGACAGTAATTCAGAAAGATCCTTTGGTGTCGTCCTGCATGATACGCAGCCACGATTTCTTTCTTCCTCCATTCCTCCAACATTCCTTTTACCTGTCACTAGCTAAAGCCATCAAGATGAGTTAAAGCAGTTACTATCTGATACGTGGATACTTATCTCGTCATGACGGACGGCATAAGCTGGCATATTTGATTTAGTTATATATAAAATTTTAATAAATAGGACGATTCATTAAAAACTCGAATACGATCAGAGACTTCCAAACGCATCTTGGTGATAAAATAACGTTTTATATAGATGAGTTTGAGCTAGTACTGTGCGTTTTGTTATCCGTATCATATATAATAATAATAATAATAACAGCCCATTTACGTCCCCACTGCTGGGGCATAGGCCTACCCTCAATATGAGGGCGATTGGGCCATAGTCACCACGCTGGCCGAATGCGGGTTGGTGACTTCACACACACCTTAGAATAAATTCTAAGTCATGTGCGGATTTCCTCACGATGTTTTCCTGCACCGTTTGTATCTCGCTGCTGTAACTAAAGTCCACAAATGTACATAACTTAAATATTAAAGTCATTGGTACATGCCGAGATTCGAACCCGCGACCTTCGGAATGAAAGCCGCACGCTCTAACCATTAGGACAGCGAGCTACTCATCCGGCATCCGTATCATACAAAGTTTAAATACTTGATTGTAGGTCATGATAATTATGAAAATTCAACGATTCTAAGAACTAAAGAATATGAACCGTATGCAGAGGGAGAATATTTCAATTAGGACAGTGACTTAGAAGATGATGTAATGATCGTTTGCATTCTCTGAAGTTAAGCTGTAATATGTGACATTATTGAACTAAGGGCTGGTGAGATAGGACCTTATAAAACATTATCATTATTATGAGAACCAGACAGAGGAGTGTAAGCGTTTGCAGTAGCTGATGAGTCGTTGGAGTTGCGCTCAGACTCGCAGCTCTTTCGACGGATTTGTCGCGATGATGACGTCGGACGTTTAATTACATTAAATCGGTCAGAAGTATAATAGATAGAAATTAATATAACATAGAGCGAGTGTAATTATATCATTAATCATGGAGATAGTGGATAACGAATGCGACACAATAAATTAATAGTAAAACTCGCGCCGGTTATCGCGGCGCAGCGCGGCGCGGCGCGGCGCGGCGCGGCGCGGCCGCGGCGTCGACTCATTTCATTTAACACAAAGGAATGCAATTCATTTAATCCCGCACTACATCCATCAATCGTTATGCTGATGAATTTAATGCCACATTCATATTCAACATGAGAATGTAGGTTATCCTATCTTTTATGTAAGGATTGTTTATCAAAATAAACATTCAGTACAGAATTTACATTTACGATGCGAGAGACACGAATCCAAACTAGCATGAGAGCGCTGATTTAAAATAAACTGTTTTTGATTAAAATTCTATCAGACTGCTGATTGGGTTACTATCCCTATTTGATTGTTAAGCTGCATCAATACTATCAATAACATGGAAATCCTTCTGTTAGTATTTGATAAGGCATCTAGAGGCTATCAAAAGAATTTTATCTATCACGATATTATGATTAGTAATGTAATAAAAATTTAAACCGATACTAATATGAACAATACGTATATGAGATGGACTGATCAGGTAGAGGCGGTCATCAGAGAGGAATGGTGACGTGTTGTTGAGCTTGCGACCAACACCCGAAGTGATGACCACGATCACTCTGTCAAGGGTGATACCGACGAAGAAGAAGAATACAAACAAACGAACAATCGATGCAACAACCGTATGAAATGAATATTTCAGAAGGAACAAATCTGTTGTATTCAACAATAATAATAATAGGTTAGCAAATATCTCCCTTCCGCATTTTTGTCTTTTGAATTTCGCGGCTATGTACAAAGCGCTACAGAGCTCGTATCTGGCAATACTATACATAATTTGAAAGGTCTTGACATAACCTACAAAACGACGCTATGCATAATTAGTTTGGATATTGCGTTCAACAGTTATAGACGTGTAAACATGCGAGTTCACTAACGCCGAATTTGCGCTATTTTAAAGTTTTCCTTCGTTAAAGGCAAATCCGCTAGAGAAACGTTCCGTGAGATTAATGGTGTTTTGGGGGGTGGTACTCTATCACTTCGAACCGCGGAGGAATGGTTCCGACGATTCAGAGCCGGTGAAAAATACACCATCGATAAGCCAGCCGGCGGAAGACCTGTGACGACAAATACCGATCAAATCATGGACTACATCGAGTTAGACCGGCATGTGGCATCTCGTGACATCGCCCAGGAGATGGGAGTTAGTCACCAAACCATTTTAAACCATCTGCAGAAGGCTGGATACAAAAAAAAGCTTGACGTTTGGGTGCCGCATGATTTGACGCAAAAAAACCTTCTGGACCGAATCAACGCCTGCGATATGCTGCTGAAACGGAACGAATTCGACCCATTCTTGAAGCGGATGGTGACTGGCGACGAAAAATGGATCACATACGACAATATCAAGCGAAAACAGTCGTGGTCGAAGGCCGGTGAATCGTCCCAAACAGTGGCCAAGCCGGGATTGAAGGTCAGGAAGGATTTGCTGTGTGTTTGGTGGGATTGGAAGGGAATCATCCACTACGAGCTGCTCCCATATGGCCAGACGCTTAATTCTACCATCTACTGCGAACAACTGGACCGCTTGAAGCAGGCGATCGACCAGAAGCGTCCAGAATTGGCCAACAGGAAGGGTGTAGTGTTCCACCAGGACAACGCCAGACCACACACTTCGTAGATGACTCGTCAGAAGCTACGGGAGCTCGGATGGGAGGTTTTATCGCATCCACCATATAGCCCGGACATAGCGCCAAGTGATTACCACCTGTTCCTGTCCATGGTGAACGCCCTTGGTGGTGTAAAGTTGAACTCAAAAGAGGCTTGTGAAAAGTGGCTGTCCGAGTTCTTCGCAAATAAGGAGGGGGGCTTCTACGAGGGAGGTATTATGAAGTTGCCGTCTAGATGGAAACAGATTATCGAACAAAACGGCACATATTTGAACTAAATCCGATCACTGTAACACTTTTTATAAAGCATTGACGAAAGAGCAAAAAAGCGGAAGGGAGATATTTGGCAACCTTATATATTCAGTTTGTTACAAAAGAGATAATAACTAGGAATTACTGACAAATGAAATGTATGAGACAGAATGAATTGTAACAAAAATTACATACCTCTTTGTTTTATAAACTCTTACTTTAGCAATACTTCATCTTTCACTGGAAAAGTTTCTAGTATCTATATAGTTATTGCTAACATCTAAGTTTACTAGATTTTCAGGAAATTATTTTCTGTTTCCAAATATCTTTGATGCAAAGCAAGTGATATTTTTACTTTCAAGGATGAAAGAGATTCTTAGATACATTTTCTGCCTATACTATAAAAATACAAAGATTTCTCATATGTATTTGATATTATAGATTAACTGAGAGTAAGGATTTAAAGTGTTTTCAATATAGATGACAAGTCACACAAGAATAGTTATGTAAAACATTACAACGTGTATAACAAAATATCCTTCGGCTATGATTTCAAATTTTCGGCTTCTATTCACATCGCTGTTGTAGTTTTTCATATTTTCAACATTTCAATTTGAAACTTTTTTTTTTGTGTAGCAAACAATTCGTATGAACAAATAGGAGTGGAAATTTTATATAAAACAAACCGTTCGTTGCCGGACTAAAGAGAAATAGGAAGCCATTTTCGGCATAAATATTATTGGCCGTTCGCAGAGCCTGTCAAAAGCAGAAACCTCTTCCTCAACTAGAACGGCTATACAGTGAAAAACGCTACAAAAGTATAACCCGACAGTATATTACCACGTCCTGGTGGTAAATATCCACTGTAGATATCGCACCTACTACATCATCATACAGAACCTTGCAAATATTACATTGTTTGAAAAGCGATACAGCTAATGTTATTAGCTTAACGAATACAATTTTTTGCAGTGTAATTATCCTAACCAGAGCTACACCCTTGTTTATCAGGTTAACGTCCAGCTCGTTCCGTCGCCATTCATATTGATAACAGAATTAGAGCCTGTACTCTGTTTTACTTGGTGTAACGCGATTCCATTCACATGAAAGCGAGAGACATATTTACTCGCTCCGCCAACACTTATCTTGGAACGGGATGCCTCACACGAGGGTGACAAATATGGGTTGGTGGTTATTAAGGGTGACATTTATGAAATCACGGCTGTATAGGGGCTCACAAACATAAGTAAAGGGGATATGAGATAGGAGATGTACATGATAAACACACTGACACGCGTCAACCTATACGAATACTGACTTGTGACAGGCAGAGCCGTAGAGTTTTAAATGACGTTGAGAACGAAGACTTCTTTTTATTCAATTGAGTGACGAGACGAGTGAGACGTTCACCTGATACTAAGTGATACCCCTGCTAATAACAACGTGGCAAGGGTTAGTATTATATACCTCGTACCGCATTGTATTCGCCGCCTTGAGACATAGGATGTTAAATTTCAATACCTCAGTCACTTAGCAAGCTATTGCGCCCTTCAAACCGGAACATGGTTAGCACTCTGCTTATATACTGTCTCCTACAAGACACCTGTCATCCACAAACAATGTATCCAGTATAGTTACTGGTTGTCTCGTGGATGGGTAATATCGCAGCGCCTTTTGCAGTCGATAATACAGCGCAAATATTAATGTGTTCCGGTTTGAAGGGCGCTGTAGCTAGTGTAATTACTGAGGTAACGATCTCAATATCTTGTGTATTAAGGCGAGCGCAATGTGGTGCTGTGTATAACATCCTGACTAGAGCCTCGTTGTTGTGGGTAGGTGTATCGCTATTATGATGTCAACGTATCGCACGTATCGTCTCTTTGGAGTATAAAAAAATTATGAATAGTCTGTTATCGATAACAAAAGATGGTGCGATGGTATTTAATTAAATTGCTTAATAACATTAAGTTAGTATAATATTAAGTAGCAATCTTCATATATAGTGAAAATGATTTTTCTTTGAATCAAGTTAGACAATCGTTGAAGGAAGTTGTAGGGAATTTGCGATATCTTTGAGTATAACGTTTTATTAATTTCCAACAGGAGTTTTCTCGTTTTGTCGACAGTTCGCCGTATCTCGTCCGCTCCGTATCGATACCGCTCTGTAGATTACACCCAGCATCCGCTTACAGCGATTACCGCCCTTGCGGGAGCGATAAAATGACGCTTCGCGCTAACCAAAAACTTATTTCCGCATCTGCGACTATATTTGTGTTCCACTTTGACACGTATTTATACGTCATTTTAAGGCTCCTATAAAATATTTAGATTTTATATATTACTTACATATATATAGTTAAATGATAGTCTATGAAGTTAGTAAAGTTATAGCAGAGGTAGACCAATCATATAGACCAAGGATATAGACCTCACAATAAAAATCTAGTCTCCATTGGGTTTTTGTTACTCGAATTTAGCTGTTTTCCAAGCACTTCACCAGATCGTTGAGCCACCTTCGTGAGGCCCCTTCAGCAGTAAGGTAGCTGGTACGCGACTGTCATTCTGTATCCTTATAGCCATATCTGGGTATACTGATACTGGTACTGGTCGCAGATCTCTGTTGCGCCGGATACGGTCGTGGTAAGTAACACCGTAGCTCTTTCTAGCAATAAACTGTAGTGTAAAAACATGACTGTGTCCCAGTTCGAATGGGAGTTGTAGTTAGTGAAACTGTTAGGGTATTGAGATTTAACATCTTATGTCTCAAGGCTAGGAGCGTAATATGACGCAGTGTGTATCTTTCTAACTATCACCGTGTTCTTACGGGCAGGCGTATCAGTAGCAATCAGGTGAACGTCCCGCTTGTCACGTTGCTAGAATAAAAAAACCTAGAGTTAAACTTGCATGATGGGGGACATCTTCAAGTCTGTATAACCTTAAAATTAGCTTGCTACAATCACAACCCCTAACAAGAGAGGTCCATGCAAAGAGACATACCACAGTGGGGTATTGATAAAATACTCTCGTCATGTACTGATTTTTTTATACCACTTACGCGGCAACCAGGCTTGCGGTCCGCCTGATGTTGAGCGGCAACCGCTAGTAACACCAGAGGTATCACTGGTCGAGTTGTCGACCTTGCAGAAACCTTCTCACGCCCTTTTTGAAGAACTTCATATTGTGGTTTCTAGGGAAAACCTCGAGAGTAACTCGTTCCGTACGTGACCACTGCTGTTCAAGGGTATGAGGATGAATTCCCTACCGATAGCGAGCAGTACGATGATGAAATGTGGCTGTAGGCATCATGTCAGTTCATCAGAACACATCCAATTATAGACGCGGTAGAAAACTCTTAAGGAGACAAAATCTCTACTATAACCAAAAGGTTCAATATCGTCTGTTTGCAAAAGAGTTGCCGATTATTCTATCAGCTCTGTTTTGCACCGAGTCTAAAGGTTCCAGGTGATGTTATAGAACATTAACAATTAAGAGTTGTGTATGTTTGTTTAATATTAAAAACAATAATTAGTTTAGTAGAGAGCTACATACAAGCTATTAAGCACAATCAAAACAGAGAGCAGACCGTTTGTACGGCGGCGCGCTATTGCTAATAGCTCCACTTTTTGTGTTTATTAAAACACCAGCCAGTTGGCACGGACGCAAGCGCTGTGAGGATTCAGCTCTTTTGTCCTAGAATTAACGTTAAAAGATTAACTTGAACACTTAGAGCATCCATAGTAAGAGCTAATACATTATATATTTTCTAGATAATTAACTGATTGCTTTATCAAATGTAGTTATCGATCTGCAGTTCCTTTTCCGCCTATCAAAAATTACCATGTTCCTATTGTCTAGTAAAATTACTGAGGTAACGAGACTTAATATCTTAAATCTCAAAGTCAGTAATTACGATATATTAGGATGATGAACAGCACGTGTATATCATCCTAGCCAGGGTTGTGTCACTGTGGATATCAAGCAATCATCAGCCGATAGACTACCACTGCTGGATATAGGCCTCCCTAAAGACTCCCATCTTTATCGGGCAGTGATATGATTGGAGGATTTGGGTCATAAACCACCAGGCTAGCCCAGTGGGAGTTAGTGGAAGCTAAAGACTCGTTAGCTGACTAAACGGATTCACCACCAGCAGACGAGGTTGGCTTGAAACCAGTGAGTTGTTGTGCGGGAACCCTTACACCTCAATGCAGTGGGGGTATGATAATTGTGAGTATGACTTAAGTGAGCGTCTCATCTATCTCTACTCTTCAACATATAAATATATAAGTATGTATATGTATACACATATATATAGTAAGGTTTTCTCTCGTGGCAGTATGCACAACTCGTTGAGAGCTGTTCCAGGCGAGGGTCCCCTCCATGTAATCGAGGAGAATCGCTTACACATAAAATATAAATTGCTTCTGAATATACGAGCGGAAATGTTTTCCTTTTACTTTAAAAGGACTGTAAATAAGTGAGAACTTACTTTACAAGCTGTACAGGACGAATGAATACGTTCCTTTAGCTTATGAAAGCTAAATAAAACCTGAATTTAACTATATATTTAACCTCAATTTCAGAGAGAAGGATGTTATAACATCCTGTATATATAGCGTTATACTTCCTAAAGGGATTTACCGATTTGGTACCGTAACTCGCATGACTGCTTTTCGTCTATTCGATGAAGCGGCGGAACGATCGGGAAGTTCACTTGATAGTAAGTGATACACAAGGCCATAACATCGTGACACTAGTTAAGATGATATACACTGCATCACGTTGTATTTGTCGCTTTGAGATGTTAAACAATTATTTACTGGTGCAAGGGGTCCCGCACAACAACTAAAGGGACCCAAGGTAACCTCACCTGCTCGTGGTGCACTCTGCTAGTCAACAGACGAGGATTTAGCTTCTACCAACCCGCATTAGGCCAATGTGGTGGAAAGTGGCCATAATCGCTCCATAGGAAACCCTTCAAACCACGGCCCTGGTGCCCGGTGATACAGGTGGCACAGGATCGATCGATGTGGGGTTCTTTGGGGGAGGCCTATATCCAGCTGTGGACGTCCATCGGCTGATGGTGATAGCATTAGACAGACTTGGTCCACCGCAGCTCCTATTGCAGCTGACAAACTAGTGTGCAATCACTACTGTGTTCCGGATTGAAGGGCGCTGTAATTAATGTAATTACTGGAGTAATAATGAGTTTTAACATCTTGTCTCATGGCGATGACTACAATTCAGTGCATTGTGTACTATCCTAACTAGTTACTATGAGCAGGCGTATCACTTACCATCAGGTCGAAGTCTCACTGATCCAGCCGCTTTGTGGAGTAAAGTCTAAGCGAGTTCATAAAAACAACTATCAAAACTCCACCTCCTTGTTGTCCTGAAACCGTGCCGTGAACTAAAATGACTGCGGAGGCAGTTAATCATATCTCAAGTCACACACTAAACATGCTAATCATTAAACTAAGTTACCACAACATAATTCCTGTGACTTAATTACCACCACCTTTTCTCCTCGGCTCCATCCCCGCCGGCTGTACGGTGAGCAACAAATTAATATCATCATGGCGCGGCAATAAAACGACATGAATTTAATTTTTTGCCACAAAAACATTCAGTTAAATATAAATTACATGGGAAAATAAAAAAAAAGACGCCACCCCATCCCCCGGCCCGTCTGTCGTACCGCTTTTTGTTTTAAAATTATATCGCTGAAGGGGAAAACTTGAAATGAGGAAATCATTTCATTTCCGTGCCTGTAAAATAAATGCTTGTTTAAATGTCGTATGCAAAGATAATGTAGTCCTGCTTGCGGACGACTACTTCACGAGGACGTGCAGGAATAATTAAAATTTCAAAGGATCCTGAAATAATATAAACAAAACATTTCAATATTATCAGCGAACAATGTCATTTCGCTGGGACTAAAGTTAATATTGTATTTTAAACGCATTTTATATTTTTGTGGCGAGAGGTACTGATTTAAAACAAAGTACTTAAAAAAGCTCGCTAGAGTTTTTAAAGCGCTAAGTACTAAAAAAAGCGTTAGAGCATGCGGTCTTCATTCCGTAGGTCGCGAGTTCGGATCTCGGCACGTGCCGATGACTTTAATATTTAAGTTATGTACATTTGTAAACTTTAGTTACAACAGCGAGATACAAACGGTGAAGGAAAACATCGTGAGGAAACCCGCACATGACTTAGAATTTATTATAAGCTGTGTGAAATCACCAATCCGTATTGGGCCCGCGTGGTGACTAGCCCCATCGCCCGCATATTGATAATAGGCATAGGCCTATCAATTGGAGCATAGGCTCCAACAGCGGGGACGTAAATTGGCTGTTTAAAAAAAAGTAGTGTGCAAACATTACAGTTTTCTGGTTTGAAGGACGCTGCAGCAAGTATAATTGGCGTAACGACACTCAATATCTCAGGTCTCCAACTGACGAACACAACGTAGTCCTGAGTATCACATCCTACTAAGAGCCACGTTGTTATGAGCAAGCGTATCACTTAATATCAGGTGAACATCCCACTCATCTCGTGGCTTCGTTGTATAAAAAAAAGAGCTCGAACTTTTTTTAATGACGAAGTATATCTTTAAAGAAGGAAGGACATTTACTCACTAAAACGTCTCCTTCTACTTCAGCGATATCTATGGATTATCAGGGAAGGATATAGTTCTATTTATCACCATAGATATCAAGAAAGACGGAAGTTCGAACCTTGTATTACGAGAGAAATTTTCGTCCTTGCACTTCCTTTTAAAACAATGTAATTGAAACGTTGTTTTCTTCGCTGCCTTCAGAAGCTAAAGTACAGCAGGGATAGACCTAGACGTGGGCTATAACAGGACAAACATAATATCTGTTATTACTGTTATTGTTACGCAATAATAACAGGCACCAATTTCTGTTATTAAATAACAGCTATTAATTTTTAAAAATTTCTATTCTTCGTGTTATAATACTAGGTGCATCTCGTTTTAGCGACAGTATATACAATAGGTGTGAGGAAGATAGATTGATCAACGAAATAAAAGTTAACACGTACTAATTAAAGAGTGACGTTTCGAGGATAATTATCTTCTTGTGAGATTACAATTTCTAATTTTCGTGTTATAATACTAGTTGCTTCTCGTTTTAACAACATTCTATCAAATGGGTGTGAGCGAGATAGATTAATCAACCAAATAACAGATAACATGATCTAATTAAGAATTCGCTTTTCATAGAGGATTTCGTCTTATGAAACGACTTACTATACTTTTGGTTTATTTCAAATAAATACTAGGTGTCTCGTTCTAGCTTATGACGATATTATACAATAGACAAAGACAAGAATATTTATTGGCTGTTCTGTTATTTCAAGCTAAGTTAATGACCGGCTGTTATCGAATACTGAAAATATTGATTGTTGATAGTGATTGACTAATTTGAGTATGAATTATAAACGATATTTTTTAACAGATATAATGACATCGCTAGAACAACTGTTATCTGTTATCTTCGAATACCTGTGATTTATGTATGATAAATACGCCTCACTCTTCGATTGAAGCCAAGCCTCCTGGTATCATATAATGCTATATTCCATCCCACATACGACAGTTCCAGTACCTCTTCATATATAAGTTAGTACATAAGTTAATTAACGTTGGCCGCGCTTGCCAGTTTGTCCCGGCTTAAGTAAGTTACCACATTTAACATGCTGCCTCCATTGGGGTCGCGTGCTGCTGCATTCTACGCTCTGATTATAAAACGCGGTGGCTAGCCGGAAGTAGTCCACCGGAATCACCGGGGGAACAGGAACTAACTTATGTGTTTTTTAAGGTTTAACTTCGTCATACAAATTTTGTGGGGATGTGTTTTAAATTTTAATCGGTTAAAGTTTTGGTTTTTTTAACATACCCGCTGTATGTTATTAAAAGTTAGTTTAAATATACTATTTTTTTTTTAATAATCGACGGTGCCAGGGGGTTGTTCATCTGATGGTAAGTGAAACCAATAGCACTCCATAGCACACTACAAACATAGCACTACATTCTGATTGTCGCTCTGAGACATAATATAATATATTAAGTTTAATTATCCCAGGAAATCAGGCTACAGCGCCCTTCAAAACGGAGCACAGTAATGTTTACGCATCACTGTTTTGGCAGCAGAAATACACACCGCTGTGGTCACCTAGACGGTCTCGGGCATTAGAGATATACCACCAATAAGTTATGCTTATATATAGCAGATGAGCAGATCTTTGTGGGAGGCTCATGTCCAGCTGTGGACATCTATCGGCTGATGATGATATATATAGTCCATAGAAATAAAGCGCTAGCTGGGATGTTTACACAGCTACGCTGCTTGTCACCTTGGGACTAGTTACAGCCTCCGTGAAATGGAGTAATATCTGTACATCGCTGTTAGGTTTTAGGAATGGTTGGTTTTCAAGAGTTCATCTTGTCCAGTCAGAACCTAACTGATACAGCCGGTGAGAAGATTTAACAAGCTTCCAGCATACTTATCAGAGTTATAATTGGACAGTAAATAACAAATGACCGTGATGTAGCCACCGCTAATGAAGTATTAGGAACTAGAGCAGGACTATGTCACAGTTATGAGCTGGAATTGCCTTCATGAAGTTACTATTTTGCCTGTCCATTCCTCGTCCCCGAAGGCTTTTCTCCGCTTCATGAATTTCACAAATAGTTTGACCCTTTATTTATATTTTTAAGTGATTGAAGGTATGGAAACTCAACATCTGTTTGTGAAGTAGAATTTCTTATTCAGATGTTATTAGAAAACTTCTCACTTGATACTTACTGGTGGTCTCTGTCATCGGAGACCGTCTAGGTAGGTACCACCGCAGAGCCTATTACAGCCGACAAACAGTACTATGCAAAAGTTGCTGTGTTCCGGTTTGAAGGGCTGTAGCTAGTATAACTACTAGAGTAAGGAGACTCAATATCGTATGTCTCAGGCGACAAGCGCAATGTAGTGTAGTGTATAATATCATACGCGCTACGTTATGTGCCGGCGTATCACTTACTATCAGGTGAGAGTCTCGCTCGTCTCGTCGCTATATCGTGTAAAAAAAAAAGTTAAAACTCCAGCTGTTTCCTGACGGCATTGCTTTTTGGGGGAAGGGATTTTGTAAAATCTTCTTAGCTGACCTGTACTCGGCAAAAGGGTTATTTCTACCAAATTTCAAGTTTGTAGGATTTATGGTTGCAGAGATATCGTTATGAGTCTCTACATAGGTGGAAATATATATATATATATAAGTAGAAAATAATATTAAATTAGTATTACTAGTTAATATAGTAAGTTACGTGGAAGTAAGTGAATAAAGTTAACGCTTAAAATTATCACAATTGCTCGTTGCATTCAAAGTGTGTCGATGACACCTCATAACTTCTTCTTCTTCATCGGTATCACTCTTGACTGAGTGATCGTAGTCATCAGTTCAGGTGTTGGTCGCAAGTTTAACAATATGTTGCCATTGTTCTCTAATAGCCGCCTCCATAGTATATTCATATAGCATCAATGGTAATGAGAAATACTCTATACTATACTATATCTCTTTATCGAAAATCTCACGTTTATTCTGAATACAAATCTTTTATAAGACATTATTGATGTAAGACGTTTCCTTTTGATCAAGAGTTCGAGAATAGAAGAGAAGGTTCAATGGTGAGTGGGCATGCTGTAAAATATTTTGTCGTAGCCCGTAAAACTTGTTCGCAATGGGGGTTGGGGTGCCCGCGCCGCTACAGCGCCGAATAAACAGAGCCCGAGCCCGCGTCCTGTTTATTGCGTAGCGTCTGCCGCTGAAAGCTTTTTGATTTCGACGCCGAGCTTTTCTCATTCGCTGTACTTCGCCTTTTATCCCTCACGTACCACCCCGCACTTCTACTGGCCGTACCCTATTTTTTTCACGACGAAACGATGACGCAGTATGTTCATCTGATAGTAAGCGATACGCCTGCCGTTGTGCCGCCCGATACGGTGTCACTTCACAATAATGTGTTCATCGCTTTAAAATAGAAGAACATTAATTCTAGTTACCTTGGTAATTACACTACAACGTCATACAAACCGGAATATAGAAAAATATATGTTTAATATTGTTAGAGCAGAAATAAGGTTGTAAGGGGTCCAAAACAATAACTCGTGGGATCCATGTCGACTTCATCTGCTCGTGGTGCACCCTGCTAATCAACAAATGAGGCTCTGGCTCTTGCCAACCCGCATTGTTTCAGCGTGGTGGGAATTACCTCAAATCCCCCCATATTTACACCTACGTGTGATAGTCCCTAATACCCAGCGGTACCGGAGGCCTTGCGGACTGTATATGGAGATGTTTGGGAAGGCTTATGTCCAGCAGTGGACGTCTATCGGCTGATGATGATGAACAGAAATAAGCGCCGTCTAATAAGTCGCCTAAAACAGAAACTTACCATCAGTCTGTCCGTTTTATGTATAATATGTATCTGTTTGGCTGATCTGAATTAGGATATTATACACTACGGGGCTTTAGAGTAGTCATTGACATCATTGTTATCATTGCACACTACTGTAAGGCCTATCCAGTAGATCTCTGGCAACAGATAACTGATACATAAATCTCTGCGCGATTAAGACAGATACATGACCCTGTTCAAGTAACAGGATTCAGACCTTCCATTGGGTAATTGTTCAATAAATATCGATAACATGCCTCGATAAACTAGTTTAACCAAACGATATTTTCTTTGTTACATTATAAGAGATCTATTTGTATTATTATCGTATTATATGATCTTTTCGTAAATATATCTTTAATTATAATTGAATCATATTACTATCTTTATTATTCATCATCATCATCAGCTGATAGACGTCCACTACTATTATTCAAAAGTGTTAATTATGATAAGATACAATAAAACGAATTTTCTCTCTCTCTCTTTCATTCTTTCTTCCCTAAATCAAAAAAAATGTCGATCCATTACTCTCTCTCTGTTTAAACACCTTTATAGATTATTCATGTATTTAGATCATAATTAAAGAGTTGCCTTTATCAGATCGTCCGTTCATCTTATGTATGGCATTTTAGATACCAAAATGATCATCATTATCATCATCAGCCTTTGTTTATCTACTGCTGGATATTGATCTTCAACAATGTCTTCCGCCAAATGCGATCCTGAACTTATCGCATCCACTCACTTCCGACCGCTCTGTTGATGTCATCGGACCATTTAGAGGGAGAGTGTCCTATAATTCTAGGATCCGTACGCGGCCTCCACTCCAAGACTTCTCCCCCATCGGTCGTTACTGCCACTTCAGCATGCAGATTTTGAGAGCTAAGTCGACGACTTTAGATCTCCGTCAAATTCCTTCGTTCCGGATTTAGTCCCTTATAGAAATGCCAAGCACAGCTCTCTCCTACTCTCGCTGTGCTACTTTGAATCAGTAGACCAGCTCGATTGTCAGTTGCCATATTTCTGCGCCGTAAGTAATGGTGGGGAGGACGCTCTGGTTAAAGGCTTTCGTCTTGAGACATTGGGGTATTACAAATCAAACGATTCGGGTTCTGCCCGCCGTACCGATCGGACGTCCCATGCGTCCGCTGCCAGTGCGCGATACCGCTACGCCCGCTCAGTGCGACTCGCCCGTGCTCGTGCGCGTCACAACGCCGCTTAGGCGGCCGCCATTTGCGCTTGCGCGCGTCAGTGCAGTGCAGTGATAGTGCTGTGAATTAGTGTATCAGAACGCGAAAACTCTGCCGGAGCCTGGTTCCGGCACTGTAAGTAGCTTTTTTCTTTAATCGCCTCAGAGGCGAGGTTATTAGATAGAGTCTGTCGCATTAGGCGACGGCTAGGTCCCCTGCTCAAATAGCCACACAACCCCCCGCCGCACGGCGGGGCGGCTACACACAAAATGGCGTCCGTGCAAACGGACGCCTTAATGGCACAATTTGCGTGCTTTGCACGCAAACAGTTCCCAGAAGTCTGGGAACAATTCACCAACACGGCCTCTGCCCTTCCCGCGCGCTTTGACACGGACAGCCCGGCCTCTCCGGACCCGACCCCCGCGACTCGAGCGCACAACAAGGCGAGGGCCCCCATGGCGGGGCCTTCCAAGCCCGAGCTGCCCGCCTCCTCCGAATCCGACTCGGAGGGCTCCGCTAGCGGCAGCGAAATGGAGGTGGACCGTCCACTCTCCAAGACCACCGACGAAGAGGGCTTCACCCTCTACGTCAAGAAGCGCAAACGCGCTTCTAAGCGGCCCTCCGAGTCAAACTCGGACCGCTCCTCGCCGACCAGCACGCCGGCAAAAAAGGTTGCGCCTCTCGCGCACCCTCCCAACACCTCGGCCCCGCCCGAGAAACGCGGCCCGAAGCCGCCTCCCCCGATTGTCCTCCAGGACAAGTCCAAGTGGAACGATGTTTCCAGGTGGTTCGCGGACCACAAAATCACATGCCCCAAAGCGCAGAACACCGCGCAGGGCATCCTCATCAACCTCCAAACGGTTGACGACTTCCGGGCTGCCACCAGGCACCTGCGGAACGCCGGACTCGGCTTCCACACCTTTGCTCTCCCCGAGGAGAAGCACCTCCGCGTTGTCATACGCGGAATCCCAACGGAGATCGACATCTCCGAGGTCGTCGACGACCTGAAAAAACAAAATTTCCCAGTGCTGGAAGCCCGTCGCATGACTAGCATGCGAACAAAGGCCGCACTCCCACTGATAATGACAAGTCTCGAACTCTCTCCGGAGGGTAAAGAGATTTTCAGCATCACCCGCCTGTGCAACCTCACCAGCGTGAGGGTAGAGGTCCCGCACAAAAAAGGCATCATCGGCCAATGCCACCGATGCCAACTTTACGGGCACTCAGCCCGTAATTGCTTCGCCCGCCCGAGGTGCGTCAAATGCACCGGGGACCACGGGACGAAAGAATGCTCCCGCACCACGGAAGCGACAAACCCACCGAGCTGCGTCCTTTGCAAAACCGAGGGACACCCCGCGAATTATCGCGGGTGCACCAAAGCCCCGCGTAGGCAACCCGGGGCCGCACAACGGCGCACCACCGCCCCCACAAAGGCTGCACCGCAGCCATCTGTCTCGTCCAGGCCACCGCCCGCACAGCCGGCCGTTCCGCCGGCGGTGTCGGCGTGGAGCAAACCGCTCCTTAAGCCAAAAGCCGCCGAGGCTCCAAAAGCCGCCCCTTTGTCGGGGCCGCCGAAACCACAGGCTGCTCCCAGCCAAACAGCTCCGCCTTCGGAGCTACAGAACATTCTCGCCTACATATCAAAGGTGAGTATCAAAGACATTCTTCTCTTAGGAGAAAAATTGCGAGCCGCGAAAAGCTCGCATGATAGGTTGAGGGCCTGCATCGAGCACGCCGACACTCTCGCTGCACTCGAAGAACCCTTCGTTTAGCCACAGCCCAGGACTCTGTCCGAGACCTTTGGTGTTCCATCTCACTCAACCGTTATGGAAATACACCGGATCTTAGGAAGAGTTAAACCCCGCTCGCTGACTGTCGCGTACTTCAACGCGAACGGCATCCGCTCTCAAAAGGAGGAAATAAGCCTTTTCCTTAGGAACCATGACGTCGACGTCATGCTCATTCAGGAAACATTCCTCAAACCGTTTCATCGCGATCCGAAAATCGCGAACTACCATATTATCCGCCACGACAGGCTGACCGCCCCAGGAGGCGGCACTCTCATCTACTTCAAGCGGGCCCTGCATTGCATACCGCTTGTTAGTCCAACCCTCGCCAAAATAGAAGTCTCGGCGTGTAAAATCTCCCTCACCGGTCATCAACCGATCGTCCTAGCATCCGTCTATCTGTCCCCGACAAAAGAAATGCGGGAAACAGACATAAGAACCCTTCTCGACCTAGGGCCGGCTGTCATCGTCGCCGGCGATCTAAACAGCAGGCATAGCACCTGGGACCCGATCATGTCAAACCGAAATGGTATAATCCTCTCCAAGCTCGCGGATAAAGTCAAGTTTAACATTGTAGCTCCGCAAACCCCGACTCGATACCTTACCGTCGCGTTTCACAACCCATCCACACTAGACATTGCGTTATTCAATAACGTAACCGTCCCACTGCATTCGATCGAGACCATAGACGATCTCAGATCTGACCACCGCCCGGTTCTTATGAAGCTGGGCCGGCCCGCTGGTGAGGTCCCTCTGACCAAAACCATCGTCAACTGGCGCAGCCTCGAGGTCAAACTCAAGGCCGCGAACCCCCAGCACCTAGACGGAATCCCTGATACGATCGACTCGCTCGGCGCTGCAAACCGAGCGATCGACTCGTTAACGCATCATATCGCCACAGCCGTCGAGGAAGCGTCGCGAACGGTGCCCGAGTCGGACTACCTTCTCGGGTCCTTCCCGGCGGACATTCGTCGGTTGATAAGAGCGAAAAACGCCACAATGAGACTCTATACACGATACAGATCCGAGGAGCTCAGGATAAAACTGCGCCGCCTCCAAAGGCTGGTAAAAGAGCGCATATCCGAACTCAGATCCGACAGATGGGACAATCTGCTTTGCGACTTGGAGCCTTCGAGCGCCAACTTTTGGCGTCTGGCCCGCAGTCTCAAAGCGGAGAACATGGCCCGCATGCCTCCCCTCGTAATGAGCGATGGTTCCTCCCTTGCGTTGGAGGATGCCGAAAAAGCAGATTGTCTCGCCGACAGTCTAGAGAGCCAATGCACTCCCTCTACCGCACCAGTGGACCCCGATCACCTCAAGTTGGTCGAGGACGAGGTGCGTCGCAGGGCAGCCCTCCCACCAGAAGGTCCCCCTCTAAAACCGGTTTCCCCCGGTGAGGTCGTTGACATCATAAAGAGGCTGAAAACCAGATCAGCCCCGGGATCCGACAACATCTCCAACAGAGTTGTGAAAAGTCTCCCGCCCCCGATCGTCGGTCTGCTAGTGGCCATATTCAACGCCCTGCTAGCCGACTGCTCCTTCCCAGACGCCTGGAAAGAGGCCGTAGTGATAGGTATTCCGAAGCCCGGAAAGCCGAGGAACCTACCCAACAGCTACCGCCCGATCAGCCTACTGAACACCTTGGGCAAACTGTACGAGCGCATCATCCTAGAGCGTCTGAGCCATTTCGCCGCAGAGAACAACCTCCTCCCCGACGAACAGTTCGGTTTCAGGAGCAACCACTCTTGCGTTCACCAAGTGCACCGACTGACCGAGCACATCCTGGTCGGTCTGGAGCACAAATTTACGATCGACACCTGCGCCGTCCTATTCGATGTCGCCAAGGCGTTTGACAAAGTCTGGCACGAAGGCTTGTTATACAAGCTTTACACTCAAAAAGTGCCAGACCGTCTAGTCACCGTCATTCGAGACTTCCTCTCGAATCGTTCATTCCGCTTTCGCGCCGAGTACGCTCTCTCCTCGCCCCGGCCGATCAAAGCCGGCGTCCCCCAAGGCTCTTGCCTTTCCCCGCTACTCTTCTCGCTCTACACGAGCGACATACCTAGAGACCCCTTTGTCAGGATGGCCCTTTTCGCGGACGACACCGCTCTCTATCACTCCGGCAGATATCCGGGTCTTATAACGATGCGCCTTCAGAACGCGACCACCCGCCTAGGCGAGTGGTTCCGGACGTGGCGAATCGACGTAAACCCGGAGAAAAGCGAAGCCATTCACTTCACCCACCGAAAGCCATCGACGCTTGTCAAGTTGGCGAAAAAACGCGGCCATGAACTCGGTCAAATCTCTCTCTTCGGCCAGTCCATCCCATGGAAGAAATCGGTCAAATACCTCGGCGTCACGCTCGACTCCAGACTCAATTTCATCGCCCACATCCGTGAGGCGAGAAAGAAAGCGGCCCAAGTACTGGGCAAGCTATACCCCCTGCTGTGTAAGAAGAGTAAGCTCTCTCTCAGACACAAGCTTCACCTTTACAAGGTATGCGTAAGACCTATAATGTCTTACGCAAGCGTTGTCTTCGCCCATTCGCCCGAAGACCGTCTCAAACCTCTACAGACCCTCCAGAACCGTTTCACCCGCACCGCGACTGGTGCCGAATGGTACCAGCGCAATGTGGACATCCACAGCGACCTTAAACTCCCAACGATCAAGGAGCACTTCAGAGAGTGCTCCGCGACCTACTTTGCCAAGGCGGCAACTCATCCCAACCCTCTGGTGGCCAGCGCGGCCAACTACGAGCTACCTCCGAATCCCAGGACGAAAAAGCGCAGACCGCGGCACGCGCTTATTCCGACATCCCAAGGGGTCCCGCAAACCACACACACGCCCACAATCACCGACAACACCGACGTAACCACACACACTTCGGACACCACCAACACGCTCCGAATATCATCATCACGCCGCCCTCGCTTCAGAACGCGGCGCCGCAGCTACTCACACACCGCGTACACTAAGTACACCCGCGATCGTGGGCGGCCCTCACCGCCCAGAAATTCCGATACAGGCGAAGGTAGTCAGGGAACGGGCCCGCGCCCGGCCTCGACGACCGAGTAGAATCGCCAGATAAAGCACTACAAGAACCAGACACATACAATCATCCCCCAGACAGCTACATCCCGCGTAGCGCATTTTAGTTTATAGAAACTCAGGCCGTGGATCCGAGTCCACGAGCCCAGTGTCAGATGAGCTGTAAGAGCCGCTGTAGCTTGCAGCCCCGTCTACAACAAGAAATTGGGGTATTTGTGTGATGAGGATATGGCGAAGCGTCCCAAATGCTTAAAATAAATAAAACTGTGTTACCCTTTATTATTGCTATTATTGAACGTGAACAATTCATAATCCAAACTGTCGCCTCAAAGACGTCTCGGCGTACATTAACACGGGGTATGATTGACTCGAACAACTCCTTTAAAGTTTTGACAAGTTCCAAATAAGGTGTCATAAAATCGGAAAACTTCCTGTAATTCGAAAAGAGGAATTATCTCCGCTGGGAAAACAGAAATTACTTCGGTAATACCTGAACTGTACAATTCTTTAGGCGTTGCGCTTATAAAGGACGATATTGCTCGTAAGTAATGATGGTACGTCATATTTGGACGAGAAATTCTGATGTATATTTATACGGGCCTGCGTGTAGATCAATCTTCTTATTTTTTTTTGTAGTGCGGAAATAAGTAGGAAAAAAAGGAAGGGAGGAAGAGGAATCACAATGAACATGACATACGAAGAAACGCGGACGGCGCTGAGAATCATTCCGTTTCCTACACAACGGAAGATAAATGATTCTTCAAGCATCAGATATATTCAAAACACGTCGCTGACGGAGTAGCTCGGTTGACAGGTTTCACGGCTTCTGACTCACTGCTTTTTAATTTTCATGCGAGATTATTTGACGTAAATGTCGAGGGGGTTCCGTAGGAAACTTGTCGGTGCAGAAGTGATTGCTTTAGGTCCTGATAAATTTACAATCACATTGAAACTTTAACATGAAAACGTTTGAGTTTCTATGCAGAGCTAGTACGAAGCTAAACCAGCTGGTAGGATGACAAGGTTAACATTTGGAGGTACTTTAAATGTAGTTCAGAACTCATGAGACAGACCTTTGAAATAATTAGGTCAATTAGCTGTTTTTTATTGAACGAAGCTCCGAATCAAATATGATGTTTACTTGATACTTGAACATGGCGTTAGTTAGAATGGTATACACTGCACCACATTGAACTCTTCGCCTTGAGACATGATGGTAAGGCTCATAACTACAGTAATTTCACCAGTTACAACGCTCTTCAAACCGGATCTCAGTAATGTTTGCACAGTACTCTCTGTCGGCTGCGATAGGCACTGTGGTGGTACCTAGACAGTCCGGCAACAGAGACCTACCGTTGCTGTACCTAATAATGAACTTCCGTTTAAGTGATTAATAAAGTTCTTATACATTTAAAAAAATATATCCGATAGTTTTCACGTTATATTAATTTTTTAAAAGCTTTAATTTTAAAAATTCAATCTAAAGCTTCTTATCTGAAAATACACTTTGCAGCTGAATAAAAACACGAGCGGAGTGGAAGCTTTAGTATCGAACAATGCAAATAAGCAGCAAACTTAAGACTTTTTAACACTTAAATATTAGTAGAATAATGGCGGTAAATTCAAAGGTATTTAATAGTAAATTTTCAGTCGGAAAGTTTGAATAATAACAAATTCAGGATGTACAGCTGAAATATGTTTGTCCTGCCGGTCACATGCTTAATGTTATCCGGTGTGCTTGGCTTCAGTTCAAACCTCTGCAGCTGTATTTAAATAGGATAACTTCAGTATAATTTTGCACTAAGTAAAATATGCTGATCTTCTTCCGGTATATCTGAAGTTATTTGTTACTACGTACCGGAAATAATCGCTTTAAAATAATAAATAATAATGTATGTATATTGAAATAAAGCGACAGAAATAGGAGCTGCGATGGTGCCTATACCACATATTTAATTATACAACCTAGATCAATTCTGTGGTCTTGGGTCTATAGATCGATTTAAATTTTATAGAAGATATTTTTTTTGTATAGTCTAGATTAAGACCTACAAAGCTCTCTACATATTTATGAAAATTAATTTAGCAAGAGGTAAGGTTATTTGTAATATACAGATGTTTAGGTCTTTCTCTTTGCATTATGTATAAAGCTGTTATTTTAGGTCATGAAAGCCCGTTTTTTTTTAATAAGCGATGAGACGAAAAATATGTTTACCTGATGGTAAATGATACGACTCCACAGAAACTACGATGTTATCGTCGCCTGAGACTTAAGATATCAGGCCTCGGTACTCCAGTAATTTCATTGACTGCTACATCCTTCAAACCGGAGTAATGTTTGCACACTACTGTTTATCGGCAAGACTAGGAGCTCCAGTGCAAACTTATCATGACGGTCTTTTGACAACAGAGACCTACCACCAGTACGATATAGCAATGTTGTTGTGACGGTAGATTATCTCGCATCAGAAACATCTCAAAGGATGCAGGAAGAAAGAAAGTAAAAATAAAAAAGTTAAGCCTAGTTCATGATCCAGTTACCTCAGTAATTTCATTAGCTACAACGTCCTTAACTTCGGATGACAATGATGTTGGTAGAGTACTGTTTAGCGGTAGATATGTCAGCCGCGGCAGCTACCTAGTGCGGTCTCCTACCGCAGAGACCTAACGCAAACCTTGCGCGGCGATTGATTTATTAGTGGACCTGGTGCTTTAGGGTGTTCCTCCATAAGGTTTAATTTGACACCATCTCAAAGACAGTGAAAACGGCGGCTCCTCCATTCAAAGGAGCTCCTTGAAGATTGCGGAGGAGCGTCACCCAGCGCCAACAAAGGCGGCCAATGAATGCCGAATACACGCCGCCATTTCCCCGCAGCCTTTTCATTACTCTACGACATTTTTTTGCGCGTTGCTTCAAAAAGGATTCTCTTTATTACGCTGCGATCATTATTCCTGAAGTTATTTCGTATTCCTTGTTATTATCAGTTGGATATAGTCGTTATATACTATAACTACTACATTATTTTCTGGGTTATCACAAACAAACGGTCTATCTGAAGATAAAAAATCAAGACATTAAATTTATATATACATAAAAGATTTCCACCTATGTAAAGACTCATCACTATATCTCTAGAACCTTAAGGTCTAAGGACTTGAAATTTTGTAGTAATATTCTTTTTGACGAATCGAGGCCAGGGTTTTATAAAATTTTTCCAATGGGAATTGCGAGGGTGTTGCGACCTGCAAAGCGAGCGGGGAATATATAAAGCGGTTAGAGTATTGATAAAACTACAATATGATTACTAGTAATTATCTCTGTTATTATTTAAACTATAGTACTGACCCCGATCCTCAGACATGACGGAACAACTCTAGATAGAAAGAGATTCGTTATTTTTGTACCATTTTGTCTAAGATCATACTTTTTTCATGTTTCATTACATCTGCCCCAAATATGTTGTCTAGCTACCAAGTTAACCTGGTAGAAAATGTTATTTAGTTCTGGTTGTAGTTCTCTTTTGTCAGAGATCATCAAGCAGTATTGTGAAAACATTACTGTATTCCGGTTGCAAGGGTGTTGCAGGGACTTATGTCTTACAAGTGCCTAGAGGAGTAAGTTGTTTTTTATTCTACGCAGCGACACAACGAGCGACACGTTCCCCTAAAATTGGCGATAGTTAGTGTGATATACAGAGCATCAGGTTGTGCACGACTCCTGGCTACATTAGATAGTAATTTCACTAGCTATAGAGTCCTTTAAACAAGAACAGTAATGTTTTTCGGATGCGATAGACGCCGCGGTGGTACCTAGACGGTTTCCGGCAACAGAGACCAATCATCGTAAATTCTGTCTTCCTCTCCGCTGTTATATGAATGTTACGAACGAATCATCATCAGCTGATAGACATCCACTGCTGGACATAGGCCTCCCCCAGAGATCTCTACTCGTGTAGGGGTTCATATAGGGGGATTTGGACCATTTCCCACCACGCTGGCTCAATGAGAGTTTATGGAAGCTAAAGCCTCGTTTGTTGATTAGCAGGGTACACCACGAGCAGGTGAGGTTGGCATTTCAACCCTCTACGAAAAATTTACACTTTTTACGAACAAATACGGCAGTGAATTAATACTTCTTTATTTTGCATTAGGGGTAAAAAATCAAGAAATTACTTAATTTAACGACGTAGACGTATATGTATATACTTTTTTTTTACAATATATGCACCACTTCATTCAAAATGAATCTAAACCACCTCTCCGTGTACAGTTAGTGAAATTGCAGCTCCCTCGTGCGAATGCCGAACTTCATTGATATCGTTCTCAAACTTCTTCATGAGTTTCTAATATAACTTTCTCTTAATTAAAACTTCTCCAGCTCAATCAATAAGTAAGATCTGTATTTATTTTTTATACGAAGCAAAGAGACGACGAGGGCGTTCACCTGGTGGTGAATGATTCGGCCACGTACGCGACGTTAATAAGGATGATGTATTCATCAACATATACATCGCCTTGAGACATAAGATGTATGACTGAAGAAGCTTCATTACCTCAGTAATTCAATCAGCTACAACGGTCTTAGAACCAGGTCATGGTAACGTACGTACTCATGGAAGAAGTAGGAGCTATGTTTGTACTTAGATGATCTGAAGCAACAGAGATCAAATACATGTAGTAGAGTTTGATTGTTGCTAGATTTTAGAGTCTACAGTTTCTACGACTCTCCTCACTATATTCCTGTTCAGAATATTTTTCGTGATCACGATCTTTATACCATGGGATATCCCATCAAAATATCATAGATAATAAATTGTTTTTGACGTTCGCAAAAAATTTAATAGAAGATATCAATAGGACGAAATTAATTGGACCTAGGCAGTCTCCAGCAACAGAGCAATACCATCAGTATGAACACCAACTAACAGAGAAGTACCTTGTCCGATCATCTCAGGTTCGATTCTGGGAATATATTTTAACAGCGGGATAATGGAGTCTATGGGGTCCCGCACAATAATTCAAGGGACCCAAACCAACCTCACATGCTCGTGGCGTACCTCAATAAACGAGACTCTGGCTCACGCCTACCCGCATAGGGCCAGTGTGGTGGGAAATGGCTCAAATATATGGACTTGTACATACAGCTCCTAGTGCCCCCTATAATTGGAGATCTTTGGGGAAGCCTATGACCAGCAGAGGACGTCTATCGGCTGGTTATGATGTTAAAAGCCGGAACAATGTAATGCTTTTTTTACTGTACGAAGCGACGAGGCGAGCGGGATTTTCACATGTTGGTAAGTAATACGCCAGCTCATAACAATGTGGCACTAGTTAGCATGGTAACCACAGCAACACTTTGTGCTCATCGCTATGAGGTAGAAGATTTTCAGTCTCGTTACCCCAGTAATTTCACTAGTTACAACGCCTCTCGAACTAATACACGGTAATTTTTGCACAATACTGTTTATTTAACGAAGCGCCGAAAGGAGCGGAACGTTCACCTGATGGTAAGTGATACGCCCGCCCATCGAAAGTTAGGATGTTATATACTGCACCACATTGTCCTCTATGCCGTGAGAGATAGAATGTTACCTCAGTAATTTCAGTAGCTACAGCACCTTTCAAACTAGAACACTGTAATTTTTGCAAACTACTCTACAGTTGTACCTACGTAGACAGATGCTGAACAGTTCTGTGTAAACATAACTGTGTTCCGTTTTGAAGAGTGTTATAGCTAGTGTAATTACTGAGGTAATGAGACTCAACATCTTATATCTCAGGCGATGAGCGCAATGTGGTACATTGCATACCTTCTTAACTAGCGCTAGGTTGTTATGGGTCGGCGTATCATTTACCATCAGGTGAACGTGCCGCTCGTCTCGTCACTTAATACCGTGAAGGAGAACATCGCGAGGAAACCTGCACATGAATTAGAATTTATTCTAAGCTGTGTGTGAAGTCACCGACCCGCGTTGGGCCCGCGTGGTGACTGTGGCCCTACCGCCTTCACATTGAGGGTAGGCCTGTGCCCCAACAGTGGGGACGTAAATTGGCTTTTATACTACACTAAGTTAAATACCTAAGCGAACAAGCGAAATTCTTAAGCGAATTGTTTAGTTTAGAAGCGGACGCGCGTCGCGATGAGTTATGGTCATGCGGCCAATAAAATTGCTGAAATAATTGCTTGCATGGGGCGGTGTGGCGCTTGGCCAATTCCAGTCGAAGATTATTTTTTTTAAGTCAGCCTTTATAGCAGGCGATGTTTATTGAGTCTGAAATTGAACAAGTTAGGCATACAGATTTATAACATGAGTTATGGTAGATCTCTGTGGCTGATGACCGTCTACGTAGCTAGCACTGGAGCATCTATTTCCTCTTCGCTAGTGTTTTTATTCAGATACAAATTGTATTTGCAAGTAAAAAGCTTCTGATTGATTTTTTTTAAATTAGCCCTAGTTAAAAAATAACATATAACAGCATGGATGACATCCGATAGATATTTTAAATGTATAACAGCTTTATTAACTATGAGACGGAAGCTGATCATAATTAGGCATAAAGCTCTCTTGGTCACTTGTCTCTTGGTGGTCTGGACAGTAGTGTGAAAAACTGTTTAATAGCATACCCCGTTTAAATAGCTACAACTGTAGCGCTTATATCTACCGTCAAACAGTAGTTGGCAAAAATTACTGTGTTCCGATTTGAAGGGCGCTGTAGCTTTTGGAACTACAATGACGAGACTCAATATATATCTCAAAGCAACGAGCACAATGTAGTGCTCTTTGTATAATCCTAACTAGCACTACCTTGTTATAGACATGCAATACGTAATATCAAGTGAAAGACTTGTTCGTATTATCGAGACGATAAAATAAAAAAAATCACACATATAATAGTTTAAAAACAAGTTTAACAGATGATAGAGACTAACCGATGAAGAAGATTGGATTCACATTTGGTATAACGATTCTCTTCAGTACAGACTGCGAGGGATGAAAGTTTAAATGGACATTAGCAGGTTCAGTATCAAACTTTACTATTTTATCATATGTTAGTTAATTTTACTACCTTTCAAGATATAAATTGCGAAGTACATTACTCGTAACAAAGTATTCTAGCGTTGTACTAGTTTATATCCTAATACTATCACTATCGTGAGCTGTCTGTAACTAGATAAGTTTATATGGTATTTGGTATTAAATTAAAGTATTCTATTGTATGCTTTTATTTTAATTGTCATTATTAGTGCTTGATCAAGATCCTGGCTAATTTTAAGTGGCGATGGAGTCTGTGGTGACAAGGCGCATTAGCCTAGCAACAGCGTATTTCCTCTTTCCTTGAAGACACCCGTGTCGTATTTGTACCACTTCTTTATTGTTCTTATGAAGAACGAGGAGCCGAGCTTCCTTGGAAATATCTAGTCATCATCAGCCTGTAAAGGTCCACTGCTGGACAGAAACCTCCCAAAGACCTCGACATCGATCGGGCCACAGTCTCCGGTACTGCCGGGAACTAAGGGCTGTCGTTTGAAATTTATAAGAGACATTTGGGTTATCTCTCACCACCCTAGCTTAATGGGGGTTGGTGGGAACCAGAGCTTTGTTTGTTGAATAGCAAGGTGTACCGCGAGCTGGTGAGGTTGACTTGGGTCCTGTGAATTGTTTTACTGTAACCCTTATCCCGCATAATAAAAAAAAATTAAACTACATAGTATTGAGTAAGACAACTTCGGTTATTTATTAAGTTAAATCAAGTTAAGTTGCACCGCGACGTCTCATTTGTTACTGAAAATTATGCCTGCAACTGCGCTTAATACATTTCCATCAATATAATTTCCTTGGGAAGGCTCAATTCTTAGGTCCTGCCGTGCTGAAATATTCCGCGCCGGCATAGAAGGAACAAGGACATTTTTCACTCTTTCCATGCAGCAATTTGAAAGCAGGAGCATACGGCAGCCGTTGGCTTTATTGTTAAGCGTTAGCGATTTAACAACTAAGTATATTCTACTTAAATGATATAGAACTTAGATTAAAATGCTTTTAATGTAAATAAATTCCTAGAAAGAGCTTGTGTAGTGGAAAGCCATTTAAAAGTAGATAATAGGGTGAACCTATGAGAAGTGATAACAAAAAATTGAACTTTTTCATCTTATCTGTGCACATATTAAACTTAGAATTAGGAGAATAGTAATCTCCACTTTTATTTCTTATATATTAATTTATCTACTAGAAGAAGTCTATTATAAATAAGTATTATATGTTACTACATGTCCAGCAGTGGATGTCTATCGGCTGATAATGATAATTCCTCTTACTACTCATTCAACACCTCATCTACTTATATCGATACTTCGCTACTCAGTTTTATCTATACACCTGGATCGGCACTTGCCAACTTAATTAACTAATAATCGACTTCCGTTTTGTGTTTCATCTACAAAAACAATAATTTACTTAATTAACTTACATATTTTGACATTAATATGAAATGATTTTAAGTAATAACGAAGCTGTAAATGTTGGAGTGTTCTTAGATTAATCTAGACATCAGCGATTTATAATAGGGGAGTTGATTGTCAATGCTATATTGCAGAGTTTGAAGTAATTATCCGCCGGCGCTTGAGCGGGAGTGCTAATCGCTGGTGACTTGCACCACGTCGCAGGCGACAAATAACACGTCTGCATGTCGCAGCGACGTTTCCAATTTAGAAGCTTTTGTGAATGCGCCGGTACGCGGAGCATGTGCAAGTGACTTTAGACTCATTCCCGCCGATGTTTATGTGTCACAATCTATACGGGAGGCGAGCCTGAGAAATAAGGAGAGCTATTAACAGTAATTAGATGACTGAAGTAACTGATCGTTAAAGAGGATTTATTAACAAAGGATACGTCAATAGCAGTACTCTAATTAAAAGTTAATTTTTTATTCAACGAAGCGACGAGACGAGCGATACGTTAACCAAATGGTTAAGCGATACACCTACCCATACCTAGATACAGCATCACATCGTGCTTGTTATCCGAGACATGATGTTAACTCTCGTTACTTCAGCAATTTAAACAGATAGGGGACTTCAAGCCAGAACACAGTAATATTTGTACTCGTCGATGGGAGATATTGGATGTAGTTTCGCAGCAGTGAATACTACTGTAGCACCAATCAAAACGGAACACAGTTATATTTGTACGCTATTCCATCGGAGCAGAGGCTGCATTGATACCAGGTCAGGAGCCGGAAGTACCTACCACTATAATCAATCACTATCTAGGATAGTGATAGGAGGTTACAGCCTGCAGGCTCTCCATGCGGAACCTGTGTGTGATCTATAGTATGATCACTAAATAAGATCGTAAATATTACCCTAAACAAGTGGGCTAATATAGGGTGAGTAATAAGTAAATATAACCACACAGTCATTAAGCTTTGAAGGTCCTGTATTAAGGACCAGTGAGCGTGACCCTCTGAGAGAAAGGCCCGGGTAATGGGGTACCATTCCAGGGCCCGTATATACACGCAGGTCAGGGCCTCAGTCTGGCTCAGTAATGTAAGGGTTGATTCGAAATAGAAAGAGAGAGGGAAGAGACAAAGAAATTAGTTAAAGTATTAAATTAACAATTTATTTAAAATAGGCATTGTATTTAAAACTAGTTAATACTCATCTTGTATGAGAAGATACCGAATCCCAATAGTAGGAATTACTGGTGGTAGGTCTCTGTTGTCGGAGACCGTCTAGGTAGGTACCACCGCAGCTCCTACTGGAGCCGACAGACGGTACTGTGCAAAGATATGTGGTCCTGATTGAGGAGAGATGTAGCTAGTGAAATTACTAGGGTAACGAGACGTAATCACAAGGCGATGAGCACAATGTGGTGCTGTCTACACCAACCTAACTAACACCACGTGATTACGGGCGAGCGTATTACCATCATGTGAAAGTAGCACTAGTCGTCGTCGCTTCTTGAATAAAAAAAAAACTGATAAGTATATATTATCAAATACAATGTAACTCAGGAGGTCTAATCTACAGCTACAACTAAGTTTACTTATTAGTACTTAATTAAGTATAATACTATTTTTTCAACACCGCTGTTCAGTATCAGATATATCTTTTGCTGGTATCTATAGATTATAACATTCTCCATATTAAACAGACTGTTTATGAGTATACTTTATCATACTAGATCCTCTTATAAACTAAGCATAGGTCATACAGACAGACGAACATCCCTCTCTGGTTATTGTTTTGTAGAGAACAACATTCCCTTGAAGCATATTCCATCAATGTCTTATGAACAAAAAAAAAAAAACGGTATGCGAGAAAAAACAAAGGGCATTGATTTCGTTAAGATTGGCCGCGGGAAGGGAAATAAATCTTCGTTATTAGCGGATTTAGGGGTTGCGGGTGCGTGCGGGGAAGTATGAGAAGGGGAGGGGATGCAAGAGAGAAGGGGTCAGTTTTGCCCCTAATTCCTAACCGGAAGCCGGTTCGACGTGCGCACGTGTCGAAAATGTTGAAACTATCGCATGCGATATCGCAGTGGGCGCGTTACTGCGTCGTTATCGCGGAGCGGCGCGGCGGCGGGACGGCGCGACGGGCTGCGGTAACCGGCTCTATCCGGACCCACCTAGACAAATGAACCGGAATGATTAGGTTGCTATTTAACCTTCATAATGTAATAGCTTAATAGGCATAGCGTCACGTTTAACCGCCTGCTCTGTTACATAGATACCCATGGTCCGGTTCCGGAGCCACGTATGAATGGCGGTAGGTAGATGGGTTTTTTCATACCCACGTGACTGGCTATCAGCTACTGTAAATCTGTCACTATAACAGCATCGATGAGTTTCAGCTCTCAACATTTTAAAGGCACAGTACTCAGAACAAGCATGTCATCATCCAAATCCTTATTGTCCCTTATAATAGGATTAAGGTATTCACTGCCTGTCGTATAAGGTGACTAAAAGGATCCTCAAGTTCGTGAGCTTTGAGAGTGGAGTCCCTCAGAGCGCAATAAGCGAGGCTTAGGAGGACGGCAAATGCATGGTGGTCTTATATTTGCCGTAGCACAGCGCGGGTGCTGAGGACGGATTTGCTCTTTCGTCGGATGTTTTAGCCAGAATGCAGGTGGGCACCTTTGCGTTCCGTAGATCCCGAAGGTCCTCCTAATGCACTGAAGGAAACCATCAAGAGAGTTTTACTGGGTAGATGCCGCACATACCTTGTCTTCTCCCTAGAAACAAGGTGTTTTTTAGGAAGATTTGCTTCGCGAAAAAAAAGGCACTGCATTGTTACCCACGTCGACAGCGTTTAGTAGGAGACGCTTTCACCTTTATTAAATTAATAAAGCCTTCGCAAAAAAAATCGTGAAATTTAACTGGTGGCCGTAAATCAGAAATCAGCTAAGTTCCAAGTGAAACGTCGATAATTCACCGGCCGCTACTGGGAGCTGAGTTGCGAATATTTCTCGTGAGAAGTCGTTTGGAAAACTCATTTCATCTTTCGAGCGGAAGAAATTGGTTCACTATAACGTCACCACCACAGCACCGTCACTAATAAAGAATTTTAATGGTCGCAGGTGTAATGGGTTCCGCCCAACATTTTAAAAAGTCTACGTCTACCTCACCAGCACGCGGAGCACCCTGCTGAATAACAGACGAGGCTATGACCACTCGCCAATCCGCACTAGGCCAGCGTTGTGAGTCAAATTCCCCTCAATGAACAAACGATGTAGGGGAGGCTTATGTCCAGCAGTGGACGTCTGTCGGCTGATAATGAATGAATGGTCTCAGCCCTCTGTTGCCAGAGAACGTCTAGGTACCACATCAGCTCCTAAACATTACTGTATTCCAGAGCTGTCAAAGAGCGCTGTAGCTACTGAAATTGCGAGACCAGCTAAAGGTTTGCCTTGTAACGGAGGTCTATGTTTGAATTCCATGATCACATGTGAAATTTAGTTGGTGAAATATTTTCGTCTTCATCATCAGCCGATTGACGTCCACTGAAAAATATAGATCTCCCCCAAAAATCTTCACACACGTCAGCATGGCCTTCGGTACCGTTGGGCACTAGGGTTGTCGTATGAAGCAGTTCATATAGGGGGATTAGGGCCATTTCCTACCACGCTGGACCAATGTGGGTTGGTGGGAGTCAGAGCCTCGTTTGTGGATTAGCAGGGTGCACCACGAGCAGGTGAGGTTGGCTTGAATCTCGTGAGTTGTGCGGGATTCACCTAGACTTCACCATTGCGAATCTAAAAAACCTAATATCGCTGTTGTATTCTAATATTTATAATCAGTAATAATAGTTGTATTTTGTTTATTATAACATTTTATTTAAGTCTTACTTTTACATAGTAATATATATGTATATATTATTCTATTAGCATTATGTTACTGTCTATATTTAATTGTTTTAACTGCATTTTAACTTGCACACATTATTTACTGGAAGTCCACTCCAATACCACTTCAGCTTGCAAATTTTGAGAGCTACGTCGACAACTTTAGTTCTCCGTCGAATTCCTTCAATCCGGATCTTGCCCCTTATAGAAATGCCAAACACAGCTTCATCGCTCGCTGTGCTATTTTGTATCGCTGGACCAGCTCGATGATCAGGTGCCATGTCTTTACGCCGTATGTAAGGGTATAATTATTGTTGAATTTTATTAATTATTACTTAAGTTTCGTTTTCATCATGCTTCTTGTTTTCTTTGTATATTTGTGTGATTACTGCAATAGACTATATATTCATCTAACTATTTATCTATTGGGACATCCCGATTGTCCTTCGAAGCGATAATAATCGAGTAGTCGTGTTATAAAGCGTGGTGTAAATTCGGCGGTCAGTCGGTATTTCGCAGTCCATTTAACGGAATCGATTGTTTTCGGCTCGTTGAGATCTATCGCGCAGACCTTTCCCTTTTGGACAGCTCTATAATACTTATGTCATATTTATCACCGCCCCTAATGTATTTCGTGTGTTATATAATTCAGACGACACAAAATATATTTATTGTTCTTCTTATTGACCAGATAATGCTTACTGCTGCGCATAGGCTTCTTGCAAGCACCCTAATTGAAGTGGAATTGGGCCTAAGCATTAACTTTCTTGAAAAAAGTGTCTGCTTTTTCATCAGCCGATAGACATCTACTGTAGAACATAACATCTCCCAAAGATTCTCAAGTAGGGTTTCATATGGGAGATTTGGGCCATTTCCTATCACGCTGGCCCAGTGCGGGATGGTAGATGATTAGAGCCTCATCTGTTGTTTAGCAGGATACACCGCGTGCAGGTGAGGTTGATCTGAGCTTTGTAATCCTTAAAAAATATACTGTTCACTTATTTATTTACTAAGAACCTTTTACACAAACATAACCCTAAAAGACAAAAATAATGATATATGTATATACATAATCTATATATACGTCTGCTATATATAGCAGCATTTATCATCTTTGGTATAGTCTAGTATACTTACTTTTTTGGACACGTTTACCACCGAAAGGACGTATAACTATTGAGTGACTTGTGATTCAGGGAAAGGTTGAGGGTACCAGGCCACTAGGAAGAACGTCTACGAGATGGACTGTCCAGATAAAGCCAGCAGTAAATGGCTCATCATCGTTACCACTATATGAATGCACAAGGAAAGCGACCATCACATAGGAATGGCGACGTGTTGTTACGCGCGACCAACACCTGAACTGATCACCACAATCACTGTGTCAAAAGTGATACCAACGAAGATGATGATGTATATGTTAAACTACTTATTTACATATATATGAACAGTGATACTGTATAGGGCAACTTTGTAGAAGTTATTTACGTTGTATAAAAAAAAACATCAGGTGAAGTTAAGTTAGAATTGATTTCCCTGAAGTAAACGTTTACTTTAACTTTGATCGGAGCGGACGGCGGAGCAAATAACTATGATAATTACGTTCAGCTACAACTTTAGATGTTCAGAAATGTGTAATTGGTGGATTGATGGTGAGTTATTTGGAGTTGAATAAATTCGGATTAACAAATTTTCGAATACGTTATTAAAGGGAGGTAAGGGATGATACGAAACGACCAAGATCTAATGGTGAGATGATATACAGCACCACATTAAGACATAATATATTAAGTGTTATTGCCTTTGTAATTTTTCCACAGTACTGCTCGTTGGCAGAAATAACCAACAGACAGATGACAGAGACCCTTTTTAAGGATGTTACATTTAGCAGCTTCTTTTTATTTATGAGGCTATACAAATAAATATATATTGTCTCATTGTAATTTGGCCTTTTCCGCTCATAGCTCTGCGATAAAAGGCGATGTGTCACATTGAATAAATGACTTGCTACAGCACCCCTTAAAGGCGAAACGAACGTTCCACGTATACGAGAAACAAAGTGTATTGAACACGAGTGATATAAACTCGGAGTTTAAGGACCTTTAGAGAAAGACCTCCTACTACAGAAGGATTTTAATCAGCTTATTTTATTATTTTAAATTCTGTTGTTATATTTATTATATATTGCCGTACTTAGGTAGCCATAAAGGAAGTTCCTTCTATATGTTACAAAGCGCCTACACGAGAGAGACGACTACCTGATAGTAAACGATACGTTTGTCCATAACGTGGCGCTAGTTAGGATGATATACATGCATCTCGTCGCTTTTAAACGAGTTTAATTCTTGTTACCTTAGTAATTTAAATATCTACAACCACTTTCAAACACAGTACTATTTATCGGCTGAAATAAGAGCTGCGGTGGCACCTACCTTTTTTTTTTTTTTTTTTTTTTTTTTTTGATATCGGTGGTGGAAATGCTGTTAACGCATACCCAGCGTCCGTTTCAAGGGGGGGGACGCCGGGTTATGTGGGGCTCGGGGCCACTGAGATGTTGTGCGTGACCCCCATACCCACTAAAACCACCACCGCATGTCCCGCCACACGCATACTGGAGACGCCCGGGTTTCAGCCAAGCAACTCTCCGGGCGCCTCCGCGTATAAAACTCCTCTTGGTGGGTGCCCGCGGGGAGCAAAGGCACCCACCTGCCGTCCCGTACCGGCCCCTCGCGGGACCGGCACGTTGGGGCCCCCCGACCCCACAGACGACCGCGCGCGCCCACGACGGAGCGCATGCCCGGCCGCCGCCCTCCCGTGAAGGAATTGGGCGGCGGCCTCCTCCCTCCAGACTCCCCCCCTCGTCGAAGTGGGAGGGGGGGACAAAAACCAAGACTCCCCCGGGGGACGCACCCCCAGGGGAAACACGACAAACGGCCCAAAGGGCCACGCCCAACGGCCCGAACGCCCCCTCACACCGTGCCCGGCTAGGGGCCCATCGCTCACGGCGGGAGGAAGCGGACGGCGTGGTTCTGCCGCCGCGCTCTCCCGCCGGCCCGCCGCCGCCTGCAAGGTGCGGCAGCGGCGTCGGCCTCCCTCGTGCGCTCGGCGGCCTCCTTCTGACGCATCACTGCGCCGCAGAAGGAGGCCACCGCCCTCCAAGACCTCTCGCTGCTCAACATACGATCGATTACAGTCGGCAGCGAGAGGTCACTGCCGACTTGCGCGACGAGGGCGTGGCGTTGCGGCCCCCATGCCGGGCACTCCGCCAGAGTGTGGTGCGCCGTGTCAGTCGGCGCACCACACTCGACGCATTCCTGCGTCATCTCTCTACGAGCCACCTGGTGCAGGTACTTGCCGAAACATCCATGGCCTGTCAGCACCTGCACCAGGTGGAACGTCAAGGCCCCGTACCGCCGGCTCATCCACCGGGACAGGTGGGGCCTGATGGCCTCCACCGTGTCCCGGCCGGCGGCAGGGTTACCTAACTCCGTCTCCCACCGCCGGATCAGGGCGTCATGGGCAACGCGCCTGATCCGGCGGACCGTGGCCGGGTCCGGCCGACGCTCTCCGGCATCCCGTAGGAAGAGGTACACTTCCGCGAGCGACTGCGCCTGTAGATGCCAAGGCGCATCGCCCGCGAGAAGCGTACCCGCCGTCCAGGACACCGTACGGTACGCCCGACAGGCTCGGTTCGCCAGAATACGTTGGGCCCTCTTCAACACGGGCCCGTTCCTGGCGGTCTCGCACCTATCCACCCATACGGGCGCTCCGTACAGTGCCATACTCCGCAGGATGCTAGAGTATAGGCGCCGACACAAATGACCCGGCCCCCCGACATTGGGCAGCAATCTGCCCAGCGCAGCGGCGGTGGCGGTGAGCTTCGGGAGAAGCCGTTCGAAGTGCTCCCCGAAGCTCCATCGCCCGTCCAGAGTGAGCCCTAAATACTTGAGGGCTCCCCGCACTGGAACCCTCTCGCCCCGGACGGGGATGATCGCGCCCCGGGGTGGACCCCTGCGGGGTCCGTGGAAGAGGAGGGCCTCCGTCTTCGTGACGGAGACCCTCAGACCCAGCTGCTCGATCCGGTCCACCACCAGCGACGTGCTAGTGGCGGCCAGACGAGCAGCCTCGTCGTAACTCCTCCCCCGGGCCGAGACGAGGGTGTCATCCGCGTAGCATAGTACCCTCGTCCCGGGGAGGACCGGCTGCCGCAGCAGCCAGTCGTACGCGAGGTTCCACAGCAAGGGGCTCAAGACCGACCCCTGTGGAACCCCGCTCTCCACGCGCCGCCGATGTAATTCGCCGCTGCCATCAACCCAGACGATCGTCCTGTCCTTGAGGTACGCCCCCAACAGCCCGACCATGTAGGGGGGGAGCCGGAAAAACTCCAGCGCCCCCCTGATCGTCGCGAATGGCAGGCTGTTGAAGGCGTTCTCGATATCTAAGGACACCCCCAGGACCACCTCGCCGTCACCGAAGGCCTCCAGACAGAGGCCCTTCAGGTCGAGCAGGGCGTCCAACGTAGATCGCCCTGCCCGAAATCCGTACTGGGCCTCATGGAGGCCCGGTCCCACCTCGGCGAGGTGCCGAACGAGACGGCCGGCCAAGATCTTCTCGAAGACCTTACCCGCCTCGTCCAGAAGGACGATCGGTCTGTACGCGGAAGGGGAGTCGGGGTGACGGTCCCCCTTCCGCAGCAGGCAAAGCCTGCCCGTCTTCCAGCGCTCCGGGAACTGCACGTGCCGAATGCAGGCGTCGTACAGTCCCCGGAGCTCCTCGCGCAGGTGACTCGCGGCCACCCAGAGGGCCCTCGATGGGACCCCGTCGGGCCCCGGAGCCGTACGTCGACCCCGGAGACGACCCAGGGCCACGTCCAGCTCCTCTTCCGTCAGAGGAGGGCCCTCCTCTGTGGCCGCCGCGGGGGGTGGCACCTACCTAGACCATCTCCGCTAACAGAAATCTACCTCCAGAACTTGATAATATCCTTTACCAATTACAACAACTCACGGGACCCAAGCCAACTTCACCTGATCGTGGTGCAACTTGCTAATCAACAGACGAAGCTCTGGTTCTCATCAACCCGCATTGGGCAAGCGAGTTGGGAAATGGCTCATATGAACCCCTACAAACGTGGATGATCTTTGGAGGAGTCATATGCTCAGCTGTGGACGTCTATTGACTGATGATGATAATAATGATTCAATCCTGGGAGATAAATGAGATATTGAAGATGAGTAATAAAAATATGAAATAACTTTTATCTTAGAAAGAATAAGAAAATCGCAACAGGAAAATATATATCTATGAGCATCAGACTGAATTTGTCTTCAAGTACTTTAGTAGTAGTAATATAAAATATAACATATATATATATATTATATATAAAAAAAACTCACATGTTGTCGTTGGATTTTTTGCTGAATCCGCGTCTCGTTAGATCTAGATTTTCTTCAAGATCTTTTCTTCTTACAACGTAAAACAACAGCTCGCTCGTGTCCCCGCCAACTGGGCGATAGTGTTTTTGCCGAGGAACGGAAACAACGCGCCGGTTCCGCATCGAATAGGAAACAAGGAAATAAACTTCCACCATTTCTTAACCTATTTAATTTGCGTTGTTCGCCGAGTGTTTTTCCATTTGCCTGATGAAAAATTTTCCCGTTGAGCGTCCCCAATTTATTATGACAGGTGATAAATATGAAGCCGAATACATTTATACTTGTATCATCGTCAGTCGATAGACGTCTGCTGGACATAAGCCAAAGCCAAAGATCACATCGATTCTCATCAGATCGTCGGTCCCCCTTGTGGGAGGTATCCCAACGCTACATCTACCGGTACGCGAGGACCTTACTGCCCCATCGGCCGTTGGTCCTTCCAGCAATATGCCGTGCCCACTGCCACTTAAGTCTAGTAATATTTTGGGCTATGTCGGTGACCTTAGTTATTCTGCGGATCTCCATATCTTTTTTTCACTTAAAGGTGGTATTAATTAGAATTTATTCTAAGGTGTTTGTGAAGTCACCAATCCGCGTTGACCCCGCGTGGTGACTATGGCCCATCGCTTTCATATTGAGGGTAGATCTGTGCCCCAGCAGAAGGAACGTAAATTGTCTGATGAAAAAAAAAATCACTTAAAATATCTATTCACAAACAATTGCTGCAGATTAATAAATAACTATATTATGAATAAAATATATATGTTAACTATATTCATAAGTCATCAGCCGGCAGACATTAACTGGATATTCCGACTGGCCTTCCCTAAAGATCTCTACAATGATCGATCCTGATATGTATATAAGAGATTTACAGAGATCCATCGAGTCGTCACGAGACCCAAGAAACTATTACACGTGAATATTTAATATTCGATAGAGATATATCTTCATTAATTTAGAAGTCAGCTAAGAATTAATTATACTAAATCCCACCCCCCAGAGGGAGTTGCGAGAGTATTAGACTAAGAAAAGTTGGCGGAGAACATAGTAGGGAAAGATGGTGAATGTTACCCACAATTACAACAGTAGGATCTTTATATTGCACGCATTACCATCGCCAGCCTATAGATGTCCACTGCTGGACATAGGCCTTCCCCAAATATCTCCACATCGATCTGTCCCGCGTTAATCACCAGATCATTGGTGCAGCATGTGGGAGTCATATATCACAGAGATTAAATATGATGCATATTAGTGGTGTCTCTATAGCTGTAGACCGTATAGGTACTAACAGTAATGTGCAAACATTACTATGTTCCGGTTTGAAGGGTATATATCTAGTGAAATTACTGGGATAACAATATATAAGGTCTTATGTATACTCCTGGGTGATATGAAGAAAGCGATTGAAAACACAGTAGTTTCAATAGCTTTGCTTTGAGTTGCAGGGTGTTTAATTTAGGTTATATATTTCTGGAGATGTTACTGACTATTTAAAATGGCTTCCTTATAATATCCTGTTCCCTGATGTTGTTTAATACAGCCAGTCTTTCGACTGGCGTGTGCATCTCATTGTATACTGGTTACGTTCATTGCGACTTCATTTAATAAGTAAGGTTTTAATGAATAGAGTTATAATGTATAACGATTGTGTTACAGCAGTAACAGCGGTAACAGTTTCATAATGATTTGCGGTTCAGCTGTACAATTAAGATAAATTGACAGATTTTAATTTCGTTTGCCGGCAAACAGAGCGCCATGTCGGTCGCGTGCCCGCAACGCGCTGTTTGTTTTTTCAATTTGCATCATCGCCTTCATCAATTACCTGTATGAAGTACAAATGAGGCAATTCATTTGTAGCTTTATAATGAACTATTTCATTATATTTACTTACTGTTTAATAGTAACATTGTTGAATTTACCAATGGTTAATATTGCTACAAATTAAAAAGGCTTGCCTCCTTGATAACTGAACCGCGGAAGCGCGCCGAAGACTTTACAGATTTTTGAGTTTAAGATAGTTTTATTCTAGATAGCGAATGTACTCTTGTTACTGGCGGTAGGTTTTAGTTGATAACACCACAGCAGCCATTTCCGTTAATGAGTAGTGTGCAAACATTAATATATTCAGTGATTTGTTTGTATCTGTCCCATTAATTATCACCCATATATGGTGAACCCATCGCCTTAAGAAAGACAATGTTCCCTTTTGAAGGGCGCTGTAGTTAATAAAATTACTGAGAATACTTATTTACTTATACTTATTTCTTATGTGTCAATATGTCGATCACAATTTGGTGCTGTGTACATCACCCTAAATAACGCCACTTGTCATTAGATGAATATCTTTATCTCCTCTCGTCCAATGCTTAGCTTTAATATCACGTAACTATTAAGTATAAGTAATAAAGTATAAGGGGTCCCGCACAATAACTCACGGGATCCAAGCCAATATCACTTGCTCGTGGTACAGCTTATTAGTCAACAAACGTGGCTCTGTCTCCTACTAAAGCGATTTGGATCAGCGTGGTGGGAAATTGCCCAAATCCCACCATATGAATCCGTACAAACGACAGCCCCTAGTGGGTAGTGATACCGGAGGCCATACTGAGTGTGGACCGATCGATGTGGAAATCTTTGGGAGAAGTCTGTGTCCAGCAGTGGACGTATACGACTGGTGATGATGATGATGAGATATTTCCAAAGAGGCTCGGCTTCTCGGCTCCTCGTTTAGAACAGTACATGAGAGGTAAAAATTGTCGGCGTCAGAGTTACTGTACCAACGACGGCTATGGTTAAATACGATGCGGGTGGAGCGGAACTGAGGGAAATGGGGATCTTAGGGTTTATGACCATCAGCGTTTATCGGCTGATGATGATGATGATTCTCATACAAAAACACCAAATTTGAATGTGAATAAAGTTGAGCTTTATACAAATCAATATCCCCGCGTATTCAACAATGGATTGACCGCAACGTTTGTGTAAAACTAAACGTTTCACAATCGAAACAGAATATCGATAAAGCTTCGGCTGCGAGCTTTTGTATCCCATCGTAAGCTCCGAATGACTACAACAATCATAAACTACTTTGTCATTATCAGCATTAAAGTTGTCTCGTTGACTACGCCCGGCGGTGTTAGTAAGCCGCGCATCTTCGCGATTTAATGTAACGACTTTTAAAGCTAACCGGATGTCAGGGCAAATTCAATAGTTGCCGATATTAGTCGGCTAATTTGGAACACTATATGGCTATAATGATGCGCTTTAGTACGGCCGCTGTGGTCCGCGTCAGGTATTAACTAAACAGAAATAACGAGTGTGCAGTGCGCCGGCTCACCAGAATTGGTGGTGGCCGTAATTCGGTTCAGGTTTAGATTATATTTATTGTACTTAACTACATTTAGAACCGTGTTAATGTTATTGTAGTTAAGGATTCCAGTTAAATGATTACATAGAGAATATTTTATTTTCAAGCGGTAAAGAGACCAGACAAGTAGGAAATTCATTTGATAGCACATCAACCGATAGACATCTAATTCTGGACTGGGCCTCCCTGAAAAATCTCCACATACAGTCAGTATGGCTTTCAGTACCGCTGGGCACTAGAGGCTGTGGTATTTGAGGGTTCATGGGAGTTTGGGCTATTTCCAACATTTCCAATGCGGGTCGGTGTGAGCCAGAGCCTCGTTTCTTGGTTATCAGGGTGCATCACGAGCAGGTGAGGTTGGCTTTACATAAAAGGCAATGGAAAGGTTTATACTGGATCGGATGAAATTGTGAAGATCCATAGAAGAAATAAAAATTACTTGACTGAACTGACAATGGGCTGGAGATATTCTTTAAATGATTGATAGCTGATGGGGTAATAAAGTAAAAGTACTGCAGGGAGACTCTCCAAAAGGTGACCCAAGATCTGGTGAATTTCGCGGGAAACCTCTGGATGCGGTTAAAGAAGTACTGATTAGTGTCAAGTTTTAAGGAGACCTGGGTTCAGAAATGGACAACTATCGCGTGATGATAATGATACAGACACTTAACAACGTGGTGTTTGTCGGATAATCTAATCTTTAGTAGGTTTCTGTCACTGGAGAATAATTTTTAGGTAACATTAAGCAGTCCACCAGTCTAGTGTGGACCACAGAAATTAGGATTTGGGCCATTTACCACCATGCTGACCATATAAACTACAAACGTGGAGATCTTTGGTGAGGCCTATGTGGACGTCTATCGGCTGAAGATGTAAAAGGACTAATATTCGGTTTTAGTGTTTTCATATGAATATTAATCCATACTTACATCAAAAAACCAAATTTGATCATTAAGACACAATCATTGCAACACAAAATTTTTAATAAAAACTACTTTCATATAAAAAAATAGTTATATGCAAAAAAAAACAAGTATTAGAGGGGTTAAATAATTTTGGTACTTGGGCGAGACGTTCACCTGATGGTAAGAGATAAGCTTGCACATAATAACGTGACGCTGGTTAGGTTGATGTACACAGCACCACATTGCGCTCGAGATATAAGGTCTTAAGTCGCGTTATACTAAATACAACGCCCTTCAAACCGGAACACAATAATGTTGGCATAGTATTATTTGTCGGCTGTAGTAGGAACTGCGGTGGTACCTAGAAAGCCTCCGGCAACAGAGACCTACCACCGGCAATTGTGAAAGCTATGTAGTATTTGAATCTTTGAGATACGTTTTAGGGTTCCTTATGGCAATAGTAATATTCTTAACTACTACACGAACATATACTGGTTTTAAGTAGTTTATAATCAGTGGTTTTCGTAACATATGAATGTAGCACACTTCGCTACAACATTCTAATTCGTCCTGACTTCGTAGTTATGGCGAAGACACAGTACGTAGGAATTTACATATGCGTACCGACAGGCCTGATTGTCTCTTTGTCAGAGTTGGTACAGCTGCCGGAAGTCACGGGTGTAGTCGAATACAAATTAGTATCATCAACAACAGCGCTGCAGTATTACTTCATAATGGCATCCGCTCCACGAACTTTGTAATCAAGCAGTAGGGGGGAAAAACCAGTAATTATTTAGTGGTGATGTAAAGGGTGTCTGGCGGCAGATTTATATTTTAAAAAACGAATATCTCAATAAGTTATAAACAGTGCGGGGGGGAAGGTGGTGTCATTAGTATCACCGATCGTGCGGATTTCTTAGTCACGATGTCGCAGTGGTGCAGTGGTGTAGTGGTGCAGTGGTGCAGTGGTGCAGTGGTGTAGTGGTGCAGTGGTGCAGTGGTGCAGTGGTGTAGTGGTCGGGTGAGCATCGCGCGTTCGCTATTGAAGCATTTTTCAAGAGTAACGATTCTTACGTACTCGCTCGCCGACAGTTTTGTTCACATTTCAATATACGACGGATAGGCGATGGGCCGAGTGTGAATTTAATTCGTTAGTGGATTGAGAGGTTCCGCGCAACTGCTTCGGCTATGAACACACCACGGCCAGGACCTAGTCGATCGTCAAGGACCCCCGAAAACATTGAACTGGTTGAACGCAGTTTACGTGAAAATGCACGACTTTCGATACGGAAAAGGGCAGCTTCACTGGGACTTCCAAGAGCATGCGTGCATGAAATTTTGAAAAAAGATATGAAGTTGCATCCTTTTAAAATTCAAATAATTCAAGAATTGAAAAAAAATTACTTTGCGTCACGCAAATTTTTTTGTGAAACCATGTTGGAGCGTCTTCGCACTGTGAATTCCATTTTTCATTTAAACGGACACGTAAACAAGCAAAATTGCCATTACTGGGCTCTAAGAACTCGCAATCCTCGACTGAAGCACCAAAAACCATTACATTGCCCAAGGGTAACTGTTTGGTGCGCTTTATCCACGAATGGGATAATCGGACCATTTTTTTTTTTTGAAAATGCACGGGGCCAAGCGACGAATGTCAATGGTGAGAATTATCGGCTCATGATTTCGAATTTCTTTTTGCTGAACCTGCGAGCTCATTCATCATTCTCATCACACACGTGGTTTCAACAGGATGCTGTACAGGTGCGACCGCACACACGGCCAGAGCTTCGATGGATTTGTTGCGAGAAAATCTCCCTCAAAAACTGATTTGTCGCTTTGGGGACATCCCGTGGCCACCGAGGTCACCCGACCTAACTCCAATGGATTTTTTTTTGTGGGGCTACCTCAAAGAGAGAGTTTACGCCAACAATCCGCGAACTGTTGTGGACTTAAAAGAAAATATTCGGCGAGAAATCAGCGCAATTGAACCAAGTTTACTGCAGCGTGTGGCACGGAATACGAGGCTCCGTTTCGAATAGTGTGTGTGTGTGCAACAGGATGGAAGACATTTGGATGACATTATCTTTAAAAAATGAAATCCGCATTTGTACTCTATCTTTTAATACTTTTAGTAAAATTATATGTCAAACATATAATTTTTTATTTAAATTTTAAAACAGAAATCTGCCACCAGACACCCTGTATTAGGTTGGGGAAAAGTCTTTTCGCATTATAGTATGTATAAACTTGTAATAAAATCTCTTTGCTGCTATACTGTTTGTACCTGCTGCTGGTTTTAGTATCATTGGAAGTTTAAATTTTAAAGAACATTATTCCAAATTCAAATTAGGAAGATGTCTGATTTTCGTTTGTTTTTCGTACTGTCAAAGTGAGTGAATGTAATGAAGAGATTCAATACATTTTAAAATTTTACTACAAAAAAGGTAAAAATGCAACGCGAGCTGCGAAAAAAATGTTGCGATGTTTATGGAGCTAGTGCAGTATGCAGTGTCTGTGAAAACCGAACCATTTTTGAAGAAGCTGATAACTGGTGATGAAAAGTGGATCACATACGACAAGAACGTGCGAAAAACATCGTGGTCAAAGGCCCGTCAGACTTTTGTCGGTCAGACTGTGACGAAACCCGGGTTAACTCGCAACAAGGTGATGCTGTGTGGTGTGTTTGGTGGAATTGGAAAATAATTTTTCATTATGAGCTGTCACCACCAGGCAGGACCATCGATTCTGAAGTCTACTGCGAACAACTGATGACATTAAAGCAAGAAGTTGAGAGAAAGCGGCCGGAATTAATCAACAGAAGGGGTGTGGTTTTTGAATAACGCTAGACCTCACACATCTTAAGCCACTCAGCAAAAATTAAGAGAGTTTGGCTGGGAGTGGGTGATAATGCATCCGCCACATAGTCCTGACCACCACCTTGCACCTTCAGATTTCCATCAGTTTCGGTCTCTTGACAATTCTTTAGGCAGTGTCAAGTTAACATCACGAAAGGACTGCCAAAACCATTTGTCGCGGTATTTTGATCAGATGTCCCAAAATTTCCATAGCAATGGGATCATGTCCCTACCTACAAATGAAAAAAAGCTATCAAACAAAATGGTAGCCACATACTTTAGTTAAATATAAACAAACTATATAAAAATATGGTTTGAATTTTCTTAAAAAATGTAAAGAAACTTTTCCCCAACCGAATATTAGTGGATCCCAATATCCTGCATTGGGACAGTGTGGTGGGAGATGGCCCAAATCTCCTGACATGAATGTAGGAACTTCTGATGGAGGTTTATAATCCAACACTGAAAGTCTATTGGCTAATGATGATGATGATGATCTATATATATTTAGACATATATATCAAAGATTTCCACCTATGTTGAGACTTATCATGATATCTCTGGATCCATAAGACCTACGGATTTAAAATTTGAAACGATTGTTCATTATTTGGAGTATAGGTCATCTAGGCACGGATTTTAAAAAATAACCCCAAAGGGGTTTGTTGGTGGGGGTGTTAATAAAAAGAATTTCGAACCAGTTTCATATCTAACTCTTCATTACGACCAGGAAAGAAAGCGGGGATCAGTTTAACAATAAACTAATATAGTATTTATTATCATGTTGAAGTAAATTGTTTTGTACTACGAGTGCGATTTATACTGCGTACAGTATTGATGTTTGTATCATCATCAACATCGTAATGATCCTTTGATTTCACATAAAATACCTTTCCATTGCAATTCAGTTCAACAAACAACTGCAATGTTGTCCTGTTTGTATTTATTGTATCTCCTTCATTCTACTGTTGCTTTAATCCATTTGTTACTTGAAAACTAGTTTATTGGCCTAGAGAATCTCGATAGAAGATCCATACGTCCAGATAACATGATATAACCGTGAACTCGGAAGACAAGGTCTTATTATATTCATATTCTTTGGGATTTATTTTATCAGAGGAGAATGAAGGCAAATGTATCCTTATAACTTAATCTTCAATAAACTCACAGTTGACTTCAATATATCTTTGTGTTAATTGAAAATGAGGCTGAAAGGGCATGGTCATCATCATCATCAGCCGATAGACGTTCACTGCTGGATATAGGCGTCCCCCAAAGATCTCTACATCGATCGGTCTGGCATTGCTCGCATCCAGTAGGTTCCTGCGATTCTCACCAGATAGTCGGTCCACCTGGTTCTAGGCCTCCCAACACCACGTCTTCCGGTACGCTGGCACCACTCGAGGACCTTACTGCCTCTAATTTTAATATTCCATAATATAATGAAAAGTTCGTGCATATGCATCATGAAAAATGTGATTAAAGAATATTTTTTTTCGACGACCAAGATTCACCAGATGCGTATCTCTTACACGCTTCTCTACAACAATGTGACGCTAGTCAGGATGATATGCATTGATCCACTTTGCGCTCGTCGCCTTGGTACATAAGATGTTAAGCTCTCTTCATCCAATAAATACACTACTGTTTATCTATTGCAACAGGCAACAGAGACTTACTACTAGTGAATGATCTACATGAGACTTTATGAAAGCGATTCAAAAAGTTAGAAGACCAGATCTTGAAAATCTATTCTCCGGGATAGCTAGTGATGCTGTGAAGAGATATTCTTCAATGCCAATAAATATGGTACGTCTTCTGTAAAGGACATGTGATCTGTTTGAATAAAGAGTGATCCTTATTTATGATCTGTATTGGGTAATAATATTTTTTGAATGTCCAACTTAAAAGTAATATTTTGCCTTCCCCGTCGCAGTGAGATCTATTTGTAAAATATATAGATAACAATAAAAAAATATCGTTTTCAGATTAGACTCTTATATAGAAGTACATCTAAGTAACTAACTTGGTGTGGTCAGCGCTAGTTAGATAGGGAGGCCGGTGTCTAGCATTGGGTGTGTCTTGTATGATGATGATATTAGATAAAAATTCATTAAATATATGTTAATTTGATTTTTTTATTATCATCATCATCTCAATCGACGGAAGTCCATTGTTAGACTTAGGTCTCTTGTAAGGTATTCCACAAAACACAGTCTCACAGTTTGAGTTTTTGTAGAGTATATACGGTATGAAGTTTGACGCGTAAATATTTGGAAAAATACTACTTTATATGTAGTATTAATATAATAAAATTTTTAGATGAAATGTGAATATCTCCCTCTCTTTCTATCCCTTCATCTTTGTCTTTATCTTCTTGGCTATTATCTCATATATTGGCGGAGCCAGCTTTCTTAATCTTTCTCCTCCACTTTGGTATCTCGTCGACTTTATCTTAGGTCACTTGGTAGTACCATATATAAATAACTAGTAATATTATATTAGGAAATTTTCACCAAATTACTCATACGAGTCTCGTGAGTAAGGAATTAAAAAAAAAAACTCGAGCTGAGGTTACCCGACTAATTAATATGTTATTGTAATGCTTCAGAAGCCGGACCAGGTCGGAGTTGATGCACGAGTTGAAATTATTTTGTGTTGAGCAAACGAAACGCGAGATGTTGTGCGATACATGTTATGATACATAATGAATGTCGAAATTGTTTCTATGAAATTACAATTTAATAGACATAATTTTTTTTTTCTAAAGGAGCCACTTCCTCTAGCGGAAGTCCCCAATCACTTCACCGTATTCCGCTGTCTCTTGCGAGGCGGAACAGATTGAGCGGCACTCGCGTTGTCGGTCCACTCTTGTTTTTTTTTTTTATCGCAGCAACCTTTAACTTGTACTCAGGATTCTCTTCTTTCAACGAATCTCATGTCATTTTTTTTTCTCTCGACAATTGTACGTTGCTAGTTGGTAATAAACAGCCCATTTACGTCCCCACTGCTGGGGCACAGGCCTACCCTCAATATGAGGGCGATTGGGCCATAGTCACCACGCTGGCCCAATGCGGATTGGTGACTTCACACATACCTTAGAATAAATTCTAAGTCATGTGCAGGTTTCCTCACGATGTTTTCCTTCACCGTTTGTATCTCGCTGTTGTAACTAAAGTCCACAAATGTACATAACTTAAATATTAAGTCATTGGTACATGCCGAGGTTCGAACCCGCGACCTTCGGAATGAAAGCCGCACGCTCTAACCATTAGGCCAGCGAGCTACTCTTTTTATTAGTTGGTAATAGACCCATTTGCTTTGGCTACAGTCTTCGCCACTTCCAGACAGTAATTCAGAAAGATCCTTTGGTGTCGTCCTGCATGATACGCAGCCACGATTTCTTCCTTCCTCCATTCCTTTTACCTGTCACTGACTAAAGCCATCAAGATGAGTTAAAGCAGCTACTATCTGGTATGTGGATACTTATCTCGCCATGACGGACTGCATAAGCTCGCATATTTGATTTAGTTATAATATATATTAAATTTTATTAAATAGGACGATTCATTAAAAACTCGAATAAGATCAGAGACTTCCAAACGCATCTTGGTGATAAAATAACGTTTTATATAGATGAGTTTGAGCTAATACTGTGCGTTTTGTTATCCTGATCATACAAAGTTTAAATACTTGATTGTAGGTCATGATTATATTCAACGATTCTAATAACTAAAGAATATGAACCGTATGCAGAGGGAGAATATTTCAATTAGGACAGTGACTTAGAAAATGATCGTTTGCATTCTCTAAAGTTAAGCTATAATTTGTGACATTATTGAACTAAGGGCTGGTGAGATAGGACCTTATAAAACATCATTATTATCAGAACCAGACAGAGTGTAAGTGATTGCAGTAGCTGATGAGTCGTTGGAGTTGCGCTAACACTCGGAGCTCTTTCGGCGGATTTGTCGCGATGATGACGTCGGACGTTTAATTACATTAAATCGTTCAGAAGTATAATAGATAGAAATTAATATAACATAGAGCGAGTGTAATTATATCATTAATCATGGAGATAGTGGATAACGAATGCGACACAATAAATTAATAGTAAAACTCGCGCCGGTTATCGCGGCGCAGCGCGGCGCGGCGCGGCACAGCGCGGCCGCGGCGTCGACTCATTTCATTTAACACAAAGGAATGCAATTCATTTAATCCCGCACTACATCCATCAATCGTTATGCTGATGAATTTAATGCCACATTCATATTCAACATGAGAATGTAGGTTATCCTATCTTTTGTGTAAGGATTGTTTATCAAAATAAACATTCAGTACAGAATTTACATTTACGATGCGAGAGACAGGAATCCAAACTAGCATGAGAGCGCTGATTTAAAATAAACTGTTATTGACAAAATTCTATTAGACTGCTGATTGGGTTACTATCCCTATTTGATTGTTAAGCTGCATCAATACTATCAATAACATGGAAATCCTTCTGTTAGTATTTGATAAGGCATCTAGAGGCTATCAAAAGAATTTTATCTATCACGATATTATGATTAGCAATGTAATAAAAATTTAAACCGATACTAATATAAACAATACGTATATGATACGGACTGATCAGGTAGAGGCGGTCATCAGAGAGGAATGGTGACGTGTTGTTAAGCTTGCGACCAACACCCGAAGTGATGACCACGATCACTCTGTCAAGGGTGATACCGACGAAGAAGAAGAATACGAACAAACGAACAATCGATGCAACAACCGTATGAAATGAATATTTCAGAAGGAACAAATCTGTTGTACTCTTCTATAATAATATATTCAGTTTGTTACAAAAGAGATAATAACTAGGAATTACTGACAAATGAAATGTATGAGACAGAATGAATTGTAACAAAAATTACATACCTCTTTGTTTTATAAACTCTTACTTTAGCAATACTTCATCTTTCACTGGAAAAGTTTCTAGTATCTATATAGTTATTGCTAACATCTAAGTTTACTAGATTTTCAGGAAATTATTTTCTGTTTCCATATATCTTTGATGCAAAGCAAGTGATATTTTTACTTTCAAGGATGAAAGAGATTCTTAGATAAATTTTTTTTTTTTTATAAGATCTAATAGGCAAACGAGAAAGACGGGTCACCTGATGGTAAGTGATTCACCGCCGCCCACGGTCACCGGCGAGGCCAGTGCGTTGCCTACCCTTCAGGTAAGAATATGCTCTTTTCTTGAATAACCCAATGTCGCAGTTGTTGGGTTGTTTCTGCCTATACTATAAAAATACAAAAATTTCTCGTATGTATTTGATATTATAGATTAACTGAAAGGAAGGATTTAAAAAGTTTCAATATAGATGACAAGTCACACAAGAATAGTTGTGTAAAACATTACGTGTATAACAAAATATCCTTCGGCTATGATTTCAAATTTTCGGCTTCTATTCACATCGCTGTTGTAGTTTTTCAAATTTTCAACATTTCAATTTGAAACTTTTTTTTTTTTGTGTAGCAAACAATTCGTATGAACAAATAGGAGTGGAAATTTTATATAAAACAAACCGTTCGTTGCCGGACTAAAGAGAAATAGGAAGCCATTTTCGGCATAAATATTATTGGCCGTTCGCAGAGCCTGTCAAAAGCAGAAACCTCTTCCTCAACTAGAACGGCTATACAGTGAAAAACGCTACAAAAGTATAACCCGACAGTATATTACCACGTCCTGGTGGTAAATATCCACTGTAGATATCGCACCTACTGCATCTTCATACAGAACCTTGCAAATATTACATTGTTTGAAAAGCGATACAGCTAATGTTATTAGCTTAACGAATACAATTTTTTGCAGTGTAATTATCCTAACCAGAGCTACACCCTTGTTTATCAGGTTAACGTCCAGCTCGTTCCGTCGCCATTCATATTGATAACAGAATTAGAGCCTGTACTCTGTTTTACTTGGTGTAACGCGATTCCATTCACATGAAAGCGAGAGACATATTTACTCGCTCCGCCAACACTTATCTTGGAACGGGATGCCTCACACGAGGGTGACAAATATGGGTTGGTGGTTATTAAGGGTGACATTTATGAAATCACGGCTGTATAGGGGCTCACAAACATAAGTAAAGGAGATATGAGATAGGAGATGTACATGATAAACACACTGACACGCGTCAACCTATACGAATACTGACTTGTGACAGGCAGAGCCGTAGAGTTTTAAATGACGTTGAGAACGAAGATTTCTTTTTATTCAATTGAGTGACGAGACGAGTGAGACGTTCACCTGATACTAAGTGATACCCCTGCTAATAACAACGTGGCAAGGGTTAGTATTATATACCTCGTACCGCATTGTACTCGCCGCCTTGAGACATAGGATGTTAAATTTCAATACCTCAGTCACTTAGCAATGCGCCCTTCAAACCGGAACATGGTTAGCACTCTACTTATATATTGTCTCCTACAAGACACCTGTCATCCACAAACAATGTATCCAGTATAGTTACTGGTTGTCTCGTGGATGGGTAATATCGCAGCGCCTTTTGCAGTCGATAATACAGCGCAAATATTAATGTGTTCCGGTTTGAAGGACGCTGTAGCTAGTGTAATTACTGAGGTAACGATCTCAATATCTTGTGTATTAAGGCGAGCGCAATGTGGTTGTAACGGCGTCGGGAAGTGACGACCCCACCGCCCATTTGCTGAAGTGTATATGACGATTGAGTACATTTACACTTCATCAAATGCAATCAGTCAACCGAACGATGGCGGTATATCCATCCAAGGAAGCGGAGGGAAATCCCGGACGTGGGACGGGCAGCAGCGTTTCACGATAGGGCCTCCGTAACTGCGATCGCCAAGCCGCCTGCCAAGCGTGGCGATTACGGCAATTCCCCCCTAAGATGAGATCCCAAAATAAAAAACGGCCCCTAGTCCCCGGCGGCCCCGCTATTCCTGGCTACGGTAGCGGTCACGGTAACGGCGGGGCAAGGGGTGCGAAGAATCTCCGGAAGCGGCCAGGCTACCAAAACCAACAACATCTGGCCCTGGCAACACTCAACACGCGTACACTGCGGACCGACGAGAAGATAATTGAGCTGGAGGAGGAATTGAGCAGGTTAAGATGGGATATAGTAGGGTTATCCGAAGTCCGAAGAGAGGGAGAGGACACGATAACTCTTAAATCAGGCAACCTGCTCTATTTCCGGGAGGGCGACCAGCAGTCCCAGGGTGGCGTCGGGTTTATCGTCCGCAAGTCTCTTGTGAATAACGTTGTCGACATCGTTAGTGTGTCAGCAAGGGTAGCGTACCTGATACTCAGAGTTACCAAGCGTTACTCGCTGAAGGTCATACAGGTATACGCACCGACTACGGCACACTCTGATGACGAGGTGGTAACTGTGTATGAGGATATTTCTAAAGCCATACACAGTTCCAAAACTCAGTACACCGTTGTCATGGGAGACTTTAATGCAAAACTAGGGCAGCGAAGTAGTGGAGAACTGAAAGTGGGGCAATTTGGATATGGACAGAGAAATCCACGAGGCCAAATGCTCGCCGACTTCATGGAGAAGGAGGGCCTCTATATAATGAACTCCTTCTTCAAGAAGCGGGCCAGCCGCAAGTGGACGTGGATTAGTCCTGATGGAGCTACTAAAAATGAGATAGACTTCATCATGTCGACGAAGAGGCAGATATTCAAGGATGTCTCAGTGATCAATGCTCTAAAAATGGGCAGCGATCACCGAATCGTGAGAGGCATTTTGAATATCAACATAAAGCTCGAACGATTTCGACTGGTGAAGTCCACGCTCCGGCCAGCGCCCATCCAACTCCAAAACCCCGAGAGCTTTCAGCTTGAACTACGAAATCGCTTTGCATCCTTAGGCGAGTGCATTGATGTGGACGATTACAACACCAGGTTCGTAGATGCTGTCCGTACGGCAGGACTTAAGATTTTTAAAGTCCCCCGTACCAGAAAGAAGAAGCCGATCTCTGACCACACATTAAACCTCATGACCGAAAGACGAGAACTGGTCCTGAAGTCTCCTGAAGATGCCACCAAATATCGGCAGCTGAATAGGCAGGTCTCTAAGTCTCTGACTCGCGACATACGCCGATTTAATACTGACAGTGTTAAAGAGGCAATAGAGCGGAACAAAGGCTCTAAAGTATTCGCACGAGATCTGTCTATCGGGCAAAGCCGGTTGACGTGGCTGAAGACAGAGGACGGCAGGATCGTATCGTCAAGGGCCGAGGTTCTGGAGGAGATTGAGCGGTTCTATGGACAGCTGTACACGACTACATGTTCTCCTGGTGGACTAGCATCAGATCCAAGAGCTAGTCTAGCCCGACACTACTCTGAAGATATCCCGGTTGTCAGCCTACATGAGATTAGTGTGGCTCTGAATCAGCTTAAAGGCAACAGGGCACCTGGTGATGACGAAATAACAGCTGAACTTCTGAGAGCTGGTGGAAAGCCGATCCTCGAAGTCCTGCAGAAGTTGTTTAATTCCGTCATACTAGAAGGCCGATCGCCTCGGGCATGGCACGGAGGTGTGGTGGTGCTTTTCTTCAAGAAGGGAGATAAAACCCAGTTGAAGAATTATAGACCCATCTCACTTTTGAGTCATGTCTACAAGTTGTTTTCCAGAGTCATCACGAATCGTCTCACAATCAGGCTCGACGACTTCCAGCCTCCCGAACAAGCTGGATTCCGTAAAGGCTACAGCACCATAGACCACATTCATACGCTGCGGCAGGTTATACAGAAGTCCCATGAGTATAACCAGCCCCTATGCTTAGCGTTTGTGGACTATGAGAAAGCCTTCGATTCGATTGAGATATGGGCCGTGTTGCAGGCCCTCCAACGGTGCCAAATAGACCACCGGTACGTCGATGTTCTAAGGTGCTTGTACGAGAACGCCACCATGTCAGTCCGCCTCGAAGACCAGAGCTCGAAACCGATACGATTGCAGCGTGGAGTAAGACAGGGAGACATCATATCTCCGAAACTGTTCACCGCTGCATTGGAAGATGTCTTCAAGCTTCTGGATTGGAGAGGATATGGCATCAATATCAACGGCGAGTACATCACGCACCTTAGATTTGCCGACGATATCGTGGTTTTGGCTAAGACCATGGAGGACATCAACACAATGCTCGATGATCTTTGTAGAGTTTCACAACGAGTGGGTCTTAAAATGAATATGGACAAGACCAAAATCATGGCAAATGTCCAAATTGTACCCACTCCAATAACAGTTGGAAGCTCTACACTTGAAGTTGTTGACAGATATGTCTACCTCGGACATACAATCCAACTAGGTAGGTCCAACTTCAAGAAAGAGATCTCTCGTCGAATCCAACTCGGATGGGCAGCATTCGGGAAGCTAAGACATATCTTCTCGTTCAATATACCGCAGTGTCTCAAGACAAAAGTCTTTGACCAGTGTGTGTTGCCAGCGATGACATACGGAGCAGAGACGTGGCCGCTTACTGTGGGCCTTGTCCGCAAGCTTAAGATTGCCGAGAGGGCGATGGAGCGAGCTATGCTCGGAGTTTCCCTGCGAGATCGAATCAGAAATGAGGAGATCCGCAGGAGAACCAAGGTCACCGACATAGCTCGAAGGGTCGCCGTCGCAAAGTGGCAATGGGCAGGGCACATAGCTCGCAGAACCGACGGCCGTTGGGGCAGAAAGGTTCTCGAGTGGCGGCCACGTACCGGAAGACGTAGCGTGGGCAGACCCCCCACAAGGTGGACCGACGACCTGGTCAAGGTCGCTGGCAACCATTGGATGCGGGTGGCCCAGGACCGGTCTAAGTGGAAATCTTTGGGAGAGGCCTTTGTCCAGCAGTGGACGTCTTCCGGCTGATTGGTCAATGTGGTGCTGTGTATAACATCCTGACTAGAGCCTCGTTGTTGTGGGTAGGTGTATCGCTACCATGATGTCAACGTATCGCACGTATCCTCTCTTCGTAGTATAAAAAAAAATTGTAGATAGTCTGTTATCGATAACAAAAGATGATGCGATGGTATTTACTTAAATTGCTTAATAACATTAAGTTAGTATAATATTAAGTAGCAATCTTCATACATAGTGAAAATGATTTTTCTTTGAATAAAGTTAGACTATCGTTGAAGGAAGTTGTAGGGAATTTGCGATATCTTTGAGTATAACGTTTTATTAATTTCCAACAGGAGTTTTCTCGTTTTGTCGACAGTTCGCCGTATCTCGTCCGCTCCGTATCGATACCGCTCTGTAGATTACACCCAGCATCCGCTTACAGCGATTACCGCCCTTGCGGGAGCGATAAAATGACGCTTCGCGCCAACCAAAAACTTATTTCCGCATCTGCGACTATATTTGTGTTCCACTTTGATACGTATTTATACGTCATTTTAAGGCTTCTATAAAATATTTAGATTTTATATATTACTTACATATATATAATTAATTGATAGTCTATGAAGTTAGTAAAGTTATAGCAGAGGTAGACCAATCATATAGACCAAGGATATAGACCTCACAATAAAAATCTAGTCTCCATTGAGTTTTTGTTACTCGAATTTAGCTGTTTTCCAAGCACTTCACCAGATCGTTGAGCCACCTTCGTGAGGCCCCTTCAGCAGTAAGGTAGCTGGTACGCGACTGTCATTCTATATCCTTACGGTTATATCTGGGTATACTGATACTGGTACTGGTCGCAGATCTCTGTTGCGCCGGATACGGTCGTGGTAGGTAACACCGTAGCTCTTTCTAGCAATAAACTGTAGTGTAAAAACATTACTGTGTCCCAGTTCGAATGGGAGTTGTAGTTAGTGAAACTATTAGGGTACTGAGATTTAACATCTTATGTCTCAAGGCTAGGAGCGTAATATGATGCAGTGTATATATTTCTAACTATCACCATGTTCTTACGTAGAGGCGTATCAGTAGCAATCAGGTTAAGTCTCGCTTGTCACGTTGCTAGAATAAAAAAAAACTAGAGTTAAACTTGCATGATGGGGGACATCTTCAAGTCTGTATAACCTTAAAATTAGCTTGTACAATCACAACCCCTAACAAGAGAGGTCCATGCAAAGAGACATACCACAGTGGGGTATTGATAAAATACTCTCGTCATGTACTGATTTTTTTATACCACTTACGCGGCAACCAGGCTTGCGGTCCGCCTGATGTTGAGCGGCAACCGCCAGTAAGATCTGAGGTATCACTGGTCGAGTTGTCGACCCTTTGTGTTGCAGAAACCTTTTCACGCCCTTTTTTAAGAACTTCATATTGTGGTTTCTGTGACCACTGCTGTTCAAGGGTATGAGGATGAATTCCCTACCGATAGCGAGCAGTGCGGTGATGAAATGTGGCTGTAGGCATCATGTCAGTTCATCAGAACACATCCAGTTATAGAGGCGGTAGAAAACTCTTAAGGAGACAAAATCTCTCCTATAACCAAAAGGTTCGATACCGTCCATTAGCAAAAGGGTTGTCGATTATTCTATCAGCTCTGTTTTGCACCGAGTCTAAAGGTTCCAGGTGATGTTATAGAAGATTAACAATTAAGAGTTGTGTATGTTTGTTTAGTATTAAAAACAATAATTAGTTTAGTAGAGAGCTACATATAAGCTATTAAGCACAATCAAAACAGAGAGCAGACCGTTTGTACGGCGGCGCGCTATTGCTAATAGCTCCACTTTTTGTGTTTATTAAAACACCAGCCAGTTGGCACGGACGCAAGCGCTGTGAGGATTCAGCTCTTTTGTCCTAGAATTAACGTTAAAAGATTAACTTGAACACTTAGAGCATCCATAGTAAGAGCTAATACATTATATATTTTCTAGACTGATTGCTTTATCAAAAGTAGTTATCGATCTGCAGCTCCTTTTCCGCCTATCAAAAATTACTATGTTCCTATTATCTAGTAAAATTACTGAGGTAACGAGACTTAATATCTTAAATCTCAAAGTCAGTAATTACGATGTATTAGGATGATGAACAGCACGTGTATATCATCCTAGCCAGCGTTATGTCACTGTGGATATCAAGCAATCATCAGCCGATAGACTACCACTGCTGGATATAGGCCTCCCTAAAGACTCCCATCTTTATCGGGCAGTGATATGATTGGAGGATTTGGGTCATAAACCACCAGGCTAGCCCAGTGGGAGTTAGTGGAAGCTAAAGACTCGTTAGCTGACTAAACGGATTCACCACCAGCAGACGAGGTTGGCTTGAAACCAGTGAGTTGTTGTGCGGGAACCCTTACACCTCAATGCAGTGGGGGTATGATAATTGTGAGTATGACTTAAGTGAGCGTCTCATCTATCTCTACTCTTCAACATATAAATATATAAGTATGTATATGTATACACATATATATAGTAAGGTTTTCTCTCGTGGCAGTATGCACAACTCGTTGAGAGCTGTTCCAGGCGAGGGTCCCCTCCATGTAATCGAGGAGAATCGCTTACACATAAAATATAAATTGCTTCTGAATATACGAGCGGAAATGTTTTCCTTTTACTTTAAAAGGACTGTAAATAAGTGAGAACTTACTTTACAAGCTGTACAGGACGAATGAATACGTTCCTTTAGCTTATGAAAGCTAAATAAAACCTGAATTTAACTATATATTTAACCTCAATTTCGGAGAGAAGGATGTTATAACATCCTGTATATATAGAGTTATACTTCCTAAAGGGATTTACCGATTTGGTACCGTAACTCGCATGACTGCTTTTTGTCTATTCGATGAAGCGACGAGACGACCGAGAAGTTCACTTGATAGTAAGTGATACACAAGGACATAACATCGTGACACTAGTTAAGATGATATACACTGCATCACGTTGTACTTGTCGCTTTGAGATGTTAAACAATTATTTACTGGTGTAAGGGGTCCCGCACAACAACTAACGGGATCCAAGGTAACCTCACCTGCTCGTGGTGCACCCTGCTAGTCAACAGACGAGGATTTAGCTTCTACCAACCCGCATTGGGCTAATGTGGTGGAAAGTGGCCAAAATCGCTCCATAGGAAACCCTTCAAACCTCGGCCCTGGTGCCCGGTGATGCAGGTGGCACAGGATCGATCGATGTGGGGTTCTTTGGGGAAGGCCTAAGTCCAGCTGTGGACGTCTATCGGCTGATGGTGATAACATTAGACAGACTTGGTCCACCGCAGCTCCTATTGCAGCTGACAAACTAGTGTGCAATCACTACTGTGTTCCGAATTGAAGGGCGCTGTAATTAATGTAATTACTGGAGTAATGGGTTTTAACATCTTGTCTCATGGCGATGACTACAATTCAGTGCATTGTGTACTATCCTACCTAGTTACTATGAGCAGGCGTATCACTTACCATCAGGTCGAAGTCTCACTGATCCAGCCGCTTTGTGGAGTAAAGTCTAAGCGAGTTCATAAAAACAACTATCAAAACTCCACCTCCTTGTTGTCCTGAAACCGTGCCGTGAACTAAAATGACTGCGGAGGCAGTTAATCATATCTCAAGTCACACACTAAACATGCTAATCATTAAACTAAGTTACCACAACATAATTCCAGTGACTTAATTACCACCACCTTTTCTCCTCGGCTCCATCCCCGCCGGCTGTACGGTGAGCAACAAATTAATATCATCATGGCGCGGCAATAAAACGACATGAATTTAATTTTTTGTCACAAAAACATTCAGTTAAATATAAATTACATGGGAAAATAAAAAAAAAGACGCCACCCCATCCCCCGGCCCGTCTGTCGTACCGCTTTTTGTTTTAAAATTATATCGCTGAAGGGGAAAACTTGAAATGAGGAAATCATTTCATTTCCGTGCTTGTAAAATAAATGCTTGTTTAAATGTCGTGTGCAAAGATAATGTAGTCCTGCTTGCGGACGACTACTTCACGAGGACGTGCAGGAATAATTAAAATTTCAAAGGATCCTGAAATAATATAAACAAAACATTTCAATATTATCAGCGAAAAATGTCATTTCGCTGGGACTAAAGTTAATATTGTATTTTAAACGCATTTTATATTTTTGGTGTCGGCAGGACCTGATTTTTGTTAAAAACAAAGTATTAAACAAAGCTCGCTGGCGTAATGGTTAGAGCGTGCGGCCTTCATTCCGTAGGTCGCGGGTTCAAATCTCGGCATGTACCGATGACTTAATATTTAAGTTATATAATTTTGTGAACCTTAGTAAAAACAGCGAGATACAAACGGTGAAGGAAAACATCGCGAGGAAACCTGCACATGAATTAGAACTTATTCTAAGGTGTGTGTGATGAAAAGTAGTGTGCAAAAATTACAGTTTTCTGGTTTGAAAGATGCTGCAGCAAGTATAATTGGCGTAACGACACTCAATATCTCAGGTCTCCAACTGACGAACACAACGTAGTCCTGAGTATCACATCCTACTAAGAGTCACGTTGTTATGAGCAAGCGTATCACTTAATATCAGGTGAACATCCCACTCATCTCGTGACTTCGTTGTATAAAAAAAAAGTTGACTGACACAGAGAGCTCGAACTTTTTTTAATGACGAAGTATATCTTTAAAGGAAGAAGGACATTTACTCACTAAAACGTCTCCTTCTACTTCAGCGATATCTATGGATTATCAGGGAAGGATATAGCTCTATTTATCACCATAGATAACAGGAAAGACGGAAGTTCGAACCTTGTATTACGAGAGAAATTTTCGTCCTTGCACTTCCTTTTAAAACAATGTAATTGAAACGTTGTTTTCTTCGCTGCCTTCAGAAGCTAAAGTACAGCAGGGATAGACCTAGACGTGGGCTATAACAAGTCAAACATAATATCTGTTATTACTGTTACTGTTACGCAATAATAACAGGCACCAATTTCTGTTATTAAATAACAGCTATTAATTTTTAAAAATTTCTATTCTTCGTGTTATAATACTAGGTGCATCTCGTTTTAGCGACAGTATATACAATAGGTGTGAGGAAGATAGATTGATCAACGAAATAAAAGTTAACACGTACTAATTAAAGAGTGACGTTTCGATGATAATTATCTTCTTGTGAGATTACAATTTCTAATTTTCGTGTTATAATACTAGTTGTTTCTCGTTTTAACAACATTCTATCAAACAGGTGTGAGCGAGATAGATTAATCAACCAAATAACAGATAACATGATCTAATTAAGAATTCGCTTTTCATAGAGGATTTTTTCTTATGAAACGACTTACTATACTTTTGGTTTATTTCAAATAAATACTAGGTGTCTCGTTCTAGCTTATGACGATATTATACAATAGACAAAGACAAGAATATTTATTGGCTGTTCTGTTATTTCATGCTAAGTTAATGACCGGCTGTTATCGAATACTGAAAATATTGATTGTTGATAGTGATTGACTAACTTGAGTATGAATTATAAACGATATTTTTTAACAGATATAATGACATCGCTAGAACAACTGTTATCTGTTATCTTCGAATACTTGTGATTTATGTATGATAAATACGCCTCACTCTTAAATTGAAGCGAAGCCTCCTGGTATCATATAATGCTATATTCCATCCCACATACGACAGTTCCAGTACCTCTTCATATATAAGTTAGTACATAAGTTAATTAACGTTGGCCGCGCTTGCCAGTTTGTCCCGGCTTAAGTAAGTTACCACATTTAACATGCTGCCTCCATTGGGGTCGCGTGCTGCTGCATTCTACGCTCTGATTATAAAACGCGGTGGCCAGCCGGAAGTAGTCCACCGGAATCACCGGGGGAACAGGAACTAACTTATGTGTTTTTTTTAAGGTTTAACTTCGTCATACAAATTTTGTGGGGATGTGTTTTAAATTTTAATCGGTTAAAATTTTGGTTTTTTGAACGTACCCGTTGTATGTTATTAAGAGGTAGTTTATATTTATTGTTTTTTTTTTAATATGCGACGGTACCAGGGGCATGTTCATCTGATGGTAAGTGAAACCAATAGCACTCCATAGTACACTACAAACATAGCACTTATTCTGATTGTCTCTCTGAGACAATATATTAAGTTTAATTACCCCAGTAAATCAGGCTACAGCGCCCTTCAAACAGGAGCACCACTGTTTTGCCAGCAGAAATAGATACTGCTGTGGTACCTACCTAAACGGTCTCGGGCATTAGAGATATACCACCAATAAGTTAATCTTATATATATAGCAGATGAGCAGATCTTTGCGGGAGGCTCATGTCCAGCTGTGGACATCTATCGGCTGATGATGATATATATAGTCCATAGAAATAAAGCGCTAGCTGGGATGTTTACACAGCTACGCTGCTTGTCACCTTGGGACTAGTTACAGCCTCCCTGAAATGGAGTAATGTCTGTACATCGCTGTTAGGTTTTAGGAATGGTTGGTTTTCAAGAGTTCATCTTGTCCAGTCAGAACCTAACTGATACAGCCGGTGAGAAGATTTAACAAGCTTCCAGCAGACTTATCAGAGTTATAATTGGACAGTAAATAACAAATGACCATGATGTAGTCACCGCTAATGAAGTATAAGGTTGCCAAATATCTCCCTTCCGCTTTTTTGCTCTTTCGTCAATGCTTTATAAAAAGTGTTACAGTGATCGGATTTAGTTCAAATATGCGCCGTTTTGTTCGATAATCTGTTTCCATCTAGACGGCAACTTCATAATACCTCCATCGTAGAAGCCCCCCTCCTTATTTGCGAAGAACTCGGACAGCCACTTTTCACAAGCCTCTTTTGAGTTCAACTTTACACCACCAAGGGCGTTCACCATGGACAGGAACAGGTGGTAATCACTTGGCGCTATGTCCGGGCTATATGGTGGATGCGATAAAACCTCCCATCCGAGCTCCCGTAGCTTCTGACGAGTCATCAACGAAGTTTGTGGTCTGGCGTTGTCCTGGTGGAACACTACACCCTTCCTGTTGGCCAATTCTGGACGCTTCTGGTCGATCGCCTGCTTCAAGCGGTCCAGTTGTTCGCAGTAGATGGTAGAATTAAGCGTCTGGCCATATGGGAGCAGCTCATAGTGGATGATTCCCTTCCAATCCCACCAAACACACAGCAAAACCTTCCTGGCCGTCAATCCCGGCTTGGCCACTGTTTGGGACGATTCACCGGCCTTCGACCACGACCGTTTTCGCTTGATATTGTCGTATGTGATACATTTTTGGTCGCCAGTCACCATCCGCTTCAAGAATGGGTCGAGTTCGTTCCGTTTCAGCAGCATATCGCAGGCGTTGATTCGGTCCAGAAGGTTTTTTTGCGTCAAATCATGCGGCACCTAAACATCAAGCTTTTTTTTGTATCCAGCCTTCTGCGGATGGTTTAAAATGGTTTGGTGACTAACTCCCATCTCCTGGGCGATGTCACGAGATGCCACATGCCGGTCTAACTCGATGTAGTCCATGATTTGATCGGTATTTGTCGTCACAGGTCTTCCGCCGGCTGGCTTATCCATGGTGTCGTTTTCACCGGCTCTGAATCGTCGAAACCATTCCTCCCCCAAAACACCATTAATCTCACGGAACGTTTCTCTAGCGGATTTGCCTTTAACGAAGGAAAACTTTAAAATAGCGCAAATTCGGCGTTAGTGAACTCGCATGTTTACACGTCTATAACTGTTGAACGCAATATCCAAACTAATTATGCATAGCGTCGTATTGTAGGTTATGTCAAGACCTTTAAAATTATGTATAGTATTGCCAGATACGAGCTCTGTAGCGCTTTGTACATAGCCGCGAAATTCAAAAGACAAAAAGGCGGAAGGGAGATATTTGCTAACCTATTATTAGGAACTAGAGCAGGACTGTGTCACAGTTATGAGCTGGAATTGCCTTCATGAAGTTACCATTTTGCCTGTCCATTCCTCGTCCCCGAAGGCTTTTCTCCGCTTCATGAATTTCACAAATAGTTTGACCCTTTATTTATATTTTTAAGTGATTGAAGGTATGGAAACTCAACATCTGTTTGTGAAGTAGAATTTCTTATTCAGATGTTATTAGAAAACTTCTCACTTGATACTTACTGGTGGTATCTGTCGTCGGAGATCGTCTAGGTAGGTACCACCGCATAGCCAATGGCCGCCAACAAACAGTACTATGCAAAAGTTGCTGTGATCCGGTTTGAAGGGCTGTAGCTAGTATAACTACTAGAGTAAGGAGACTCAATATCGTATATTTCAGGCGAAGAGCGCAATGTAGTGTAGTGTATAATGTCATAAGCGCTACTTTATGTGCCGGCGTATCACTTACTATCAGGTGAGAGTCTCGCTCGTCTCGTCGCTATATCGTGTAAAAAAAAAAGTTAAAACTCCAGCTGTTTCCTGCCGGCATTGCTTTTTGGGGGAAGGGATTTTGTAAAATCTTCTTAGCTGACCTATACTCGGCAAAAGGGTTATTTCTACCAAATTTCAAGTTTGTAGGATTTATGGTTGCAGAGATATCGTTATGAGTCTCTACATAGGTGGAAATATATATATATATATAAGTAGAAAATAATATTAAATTAGTATTACTAGTTAATATAGTAAGTTACGTGGAAGTAAGTGAATAAAGTTAACGCTTAAAATTATCACAATTGCTCGTTGCATTCAAAGTGTGTCGATGACACCTCATAACTTCTTCTTCTTCATCGGTATCACTCTTGACTGAGTGATCGTAGTCATCAGTTCAGGTGTTGGTCGCAAGTTTAACAATATGTTGCCATTGTTCTCTAATAGCCGCCTCCATAGTATATTCATATAGCATCAATGGTAATGAGAAATACTCTATACTATACTATATCTCTTTATCGAAAATCTCACGTTTATTCTGAATACAAATCTTTTATAAGACATTATTGATGTAAGACGTTTCCTTTTGATCAAGAGTTCGAGAATAGAAGAGAAGGTTCAATGGTGAGTGGGCATGCTGTAAAATATTTTGTCGTAGCCCGTAAAACTTGTTCGCAATGGGGGTTGGGGTGCCCGCGCCGCTACAGCGCCGAATAAACAGAGCCCGAGCCCGCGTCCTGTTTATTGCGTAGCGTCTGCCGCTGAAAGCTTTTTGATTTCGACGCAGAGCTTTTCTCATTCGCTGTACTTCGCCTTTTATCCCTCACGTACCACCCCGCACTTCTACTGGCCGTACCCTATTTTTTTCACGACGAAACGATGACGCAGTATGTTCATCTGATAGTAAGCGATACGCCTGCCGTAGTGCCGCCCGATACGATGTCACTTCACAATAATGTGTTCATCGCTTTAAAATAGAAGAACATTAATTCTAGTGGTAATTACACTACAACGTCATACAAACCGGAATATAGAAAAATATATGTTTAATATTGTTAGAGCAGACATAAGGTTGTAAGGGGTCCAAAACAATAACTCGTGGGACCCATGTCGACTTCACCTGCTCGTGGTGCACCCTGCTAATCAACAAATGAGGCTCTGGCTCTTGCCAACCCGCATTGTTTCAGCGTGGTGGGAATTACCTCAAATCCCCCCATATTTACCCCTATGTATGATAGTCCCTAGTGCCCAGCGGTACCGGAGGCCTTGCTGACTGTATGTGGAAATGTTTGGGAAGACTTATGTCCAGCAGTGGACGTCTATCGGCTGATGATGATGAACAGAAATAAGCGCCTTCTAATAAGTCTCCTAAAACAGAAACTTACCATCAGTGTCCGTTTTAGGTTTGTATCTGTTTGGCTGATCTGAATTAGGATATTATACACTACGGGGCTTTAGAGTAGTCATTGACATCATTGTTATCATTGCACACTACTGTAAGGCCTATCCAGTAGATCTCTGGCAACAGATAACTGATACATAAATCTCTGCGCGATTAAGACAGATACATGACCCTGTTCAAGTAACAGGATTCAGACCTTCCATTGGGTAATTGTTCAATAAATATCGATAACATTCCTCGATAAACTAGTTTAACCAAACGATATTTTCTTTGTTACATTATAAGAGATCTATTTGTATTATTATCGTATTATATGATCTTTTCGTAAATATATCTTTAATTATAATTGAATCATATTACTATCTTTATTATTCATCATCATCATCAGCTGATAGACGTCCACTACTATTATTCAAAAGTGTTAATTATGATAAGATACAATAAAACGAACTTTCTCTCTCTCTCTTTCATTCTTTCTTCCTTAAATCAATAAAAAATGTCGATCCATTACTCTCTCTCTGTTTAAACACCTTTATAGATTATTCATGTATTTAGATCATAATTAAAGAGTTTCCTTTATCAAATCGTCCGTCCATCTAATGTATGGCATTTTAGATACCAAAATGATCATCATTATCATCATCAGCCTTTGTTTATCCACTGCTGGATATAGATCTTCAACAATGTCTTCCGCCAAATGCGATCCTGAACTTATCGCATCCACTCACTTCCGACCGCTCTATTGATGTCATCGGACCATTTAGAGGGAGAATGTCCTATAATTCTAGGAACCGTACGCGGCCTCCACTCCAAGACTTCTCCCTCATCGGTCGTTACTGCCACTTCAGCATGCAGATTTTGAGAGCTAAGTCGACGACTTTAGATCTCCGTCAAATTCCTTCGTTCCGGATTTAGTCCCTTATAGAAATGCCAAGCACAGCTCTTTCCTACTCTCGCTGTGCTACTTTGAATCAGTAGACCAGCTCGATTGTCAGTTGCCATATTTCTGCGCCGTAAGTAATGGTGGGGAGGACGCTCTGGTTAAAGGCTTTCGTCTTGAGACATTGGGGTATTTGTGTGATGAGGATATGGCGAAGCATCCCAAATGCTTAAAATAAATAAAACTGTGTTACCCTTTATTATTGCTATTATTGAACGTGAACAATTCATAATCCAAACTGTCGCCTCAAAGACGTCTCGGCGTACATTAACTCGGGGTATGATTGACTCGAACAACTCCTTTAAAGTTTTGACAAGTTCCAAATAAGGTGTCATAAAATCGGAAAACTTCCTGTAATTCCAAAAGAGGAATTATCTCCGCTGGGAAAACAGAAATTACTTCGGTAATACCTGAACTGTACAATTCTTTAGGCGTTGCGCTTATAAAGGACGATATTGCTCGTAAGTAATGATGGTACGTCATATTTGGACGAGAAATTCTGATGTATATTTATACGGGCCTGCGTGTAGATCAATCTTCTTATTTTTTTTTGTAGTGCGGAAATAAGTAGGAAAAAAAGGAAGGGAGGAAGAGGAATCACAATGAACATGACATACGAAGAAACGCGGACGGCGCTGAGAATCATTCCGTTTCCTACACAACGGAAGATAAATGATTCTTCAAGCATCAGATATATTCAAAACACGTCGCTGGCGGAGTAGCTCGGTTGACAGGTTTCACGGCTTCTGACTCACTGCTTTTTAATTTTCATGCGAGATTATTTGACGTAAATGTCGAGGGGGTTCCGTAGGAAACTTGTCGGTGCAGAAGTGATTGCTTTAGGTCCTGATAAATTTACAATCACATTGAAACTTTAACATGAAAACGTTTGAGTTTCTATGCAGAGCTAGTACGAAGCTAAACCAGCTGGTAGGATGACAAGGTTAACATTTGGAGGTACTTTAAATGTAGTTCAGAACTCATGAGACAGACCTTTGAAATAATTAGGTCAATTAGCTGTTTTTTATTGAACGAAGCTCCGAATCAAATATGATGTTTACTTGATACTTGAACATGGCGTTAGTTAGAATGGTATACACTGCACCACATTGAACTCTTCGCCTTGAGACATGATGGCAAGGCTCATTACTACAGTAATTTCACCAGTTACAACGCTCTTCAAACCGGATCTCAGTATGTTTGCACAGTACTCTCTGTCGGCTGCGATAGGCGCTGTGGTGGTACCTAGACAGTCCGGCAACAGAGACCTACCGTTGCTGTACCTAATAATGAACTTCCGTTTAAGTGATTAATAAAGTTCTTATACATTTAAAAAAATATATCCGATAGTTTTCACGTTATATTAATTTTTAAAAAGCTTTAATTTTAAAAATTCAATCTAAAGCTTCTTATCTGAAAATACACTTTGCAGCTGAATAAAAACACGAGCGGAGTGGAAGCTTTAGTATCGAACAATGCAAATAAGCAGCAAACTTAAGACTTTTTAACACTTAAATATTAGTAGAATAATGGCGGTAAATTCAAAGGTAAAGTAAATTTTCAGTCGGAAAGTTTGAATAATAACAAATTCAGGATGTACAGCTGAAATATGTTTGTCCTGCCGGTCACATGCTTAATGTTATCCGGTGTGCTTGGCTTCAGTTCAAACCTCTGCAGCTGTATTTAAATAGGATAACTTCAGTATAATTTTGCACTAAGTAAAATATGCTGATCTTCTTCCGGTATATCTGAAGTTATTTGTTAGTACGTACCGGTAATAATCGCTTTAAAATATATGTATATTGAAATAAAGCGACAGAAATAGGAGCTGCGATGGTGCCTATACCACATATTTAATTATGCAACCTAGATCAATTCTGTGGTCTTGAGTCTATAGATCGATTTAAATTTTATACAAGATATTTTTTTTGTATAGTCTAGATTAAGACCTACAAAGCTCTCTACATATTTATGAAAATTGATTTAGCAAGAGCCAAGGTTATATGTAATATACAGATGTTTAGACCTTTCTCTTTGCATTATGTATAAATCTGTTATTTTAGGTTATGAAAGCCCTTTTTTTTTAATAAGCGATGAGACGAAAAATATGTTTACCTGATGGTAAATGATACGACTCCACAGATAAGCACTACCATGTTATCGTCGCCTGAGACTTAAGATATCAGGCCTCGGTACTCCAGTAATTTCATTGACTGCTACATCCTTTAAACCGGAGTAATGTTTGCACACTGCTGTTTATCGGCAAGACTAGGAGCTCCAGTGCAAACTTACCATGACGGTCTTTTGACAACAGAGACCTACCACCAGTACGATATAGCAATGTTGTTGTGACGGTAGATTATCTCGCATCAGAAACATCTCAAAGGATGCAGGAAGAAAGAAAGTAAAAATAAAAAAGTTAAGCCTAGTTCATGATCCAGTTACCTCAGTAATTTCATTAGCTACAACGTCCTTAACTTCGGATGACAATGATGTTGGTACAGTACTGTTTAGCGGTAGATATGTCAGCCGCAGCAGCTACCTAGTGCGGTCTCCTACCGCAGAGACCTAACGCAAACCTTGCGCGGCGATTGATATATTAGTGGACCTGGTGCTTTAGGGTGTTCCTCCATAAGATTTAATTTGACACCATCTCAAAGACAGTGAAAACGGCGGCTCCTCCATTCAAAGGAGCTCCTTGAAGATTGCGGAGGAGCGTCACCCAGCGCCAACAAAGGCGGCCAATGAATGCCGAATACACGCCGCCATTTCCCCGCAGCCTTTTCATTACTCTACGACATTTTTTTGCGCGTTGCTTCGAAAAGGATTCTCTTTATTACGCTGCGATCATTATTGCTGAAGTTATTTCGTTTTCCTTGTTATTATCAGTTGGATGTAGTCGTTATATACTATAACTACTACATTATATTCTGGGTTATCACAAGAACAAACGGTCTATCTAAAGATAAAAAATCAAGACATTAAATCTATATATATAAAAGATTTCCACCTATGTAGAGACTCATCGCTATATCTCTAGAACCTTAAGGTCTACAGACTTGAAATTTTGTAGGAATATTCTTTTTGACAAATCGAGGCCAGGGTTTTAAAAAAAATTTCCAATGGGAGTTGCGAGAGTGTTGCGACCTGCAAAGCGAGCGGGGAATATATAAAGCGGTTAGAGTATTGATAAAACTACAATATGATTACTAGTAATTATCTCTGTTATTATTTAAACTATAGTACTGACTCCGATCCTCAGACATGAGGGAATGACTCTAGATAGAAAGAGATCCGTTATTTTTGTACCATTTTGTCTAAGATCATACTTTTTTCATGTTTCATTACATCTGCCCCAAATATGTTGTCTAGCTACCAAGTTAACCTGGTAGAAAATGTTATTTAGTTCTGGTTGTAGTTCTCTTTTGTCAGAGATCATCAAGCAGTACTGTGAAAACATTACTGTATTCCGGTTGCAAGGGTGTTGCAGGGACTTATGTCTTACAAGTGCCTAGAGGAGTAAGTTGTTTTTTATTCTACGCAGCGACACAACGAGCGACACGTTCCCCTAAAATTGGCGATAGTGTGATATACAGAGCATCAGGTTGTGCACGACTCCTGGCTACATTAGATAGTAATTTCACTACCTATAGAGTCCTTTAAACAAGAACAGTAATGTTTTTCGGATGCGATAGACGCCGCGGTGGTACCTAGACGGTTTCCGGCAACGGAGACCAATCATCGTAAATTCTGTCTTCCTCTCCGCTGTTATATGAATGTTACGAACAAATTATCATCAGCTGATAGACATCCACTGCTGGATATAGGCCTCGCCCAAAGACCTCCACTCTTGTAGGGGTTCATATAGGGGGATTTGGACACCACGTTGGCTCAATGAGAGTTTATGGAAGCCAAAGTCTCGTTTGTTGATTAGCAGGGTACACCACGAGCAGGTGCGGTTGGCATTTCAACCCTCTACGAAAAAATTACACGTTTTACGAACAAATACGGCAGTGAATTAATACTTCTTTATTTTGCATTAGGGGTAAAAAATCAAGAAATTACTTAGTTTAACGACGTAGACGTATATGTATATACTTTTTTACAATATATGCACCACTTCATTCAAAATGAATCTAAACCACCCCTCCGTGAACAGTTAGTGAAATTGCAGCTCCCTCGTGCGAATGCCGAACTTCATTGATATCGTTCTCAAACTTCTTCACGAGTTTCTAATATAACTTTCTCTTAATTAAAACTTCTCCAGCTCAATCAATAAGTAAGATCTGTATTTATTTTTTATACGAAGCAAAGAGACGACGAGGGCGTTCACCTGGTGGTGAATGATTCGGCTACGTACGTGACGTTAATAAGGATGATGTATGCATCAACATATACATAGCCTTGAGACATAAGATGTATGACTGAAGAAGCTTCATTACCTCAGTAATTCAATCAGCTACAACGGTCTTCGAACCAGGTCATGGTAACGTACGTACTCATGGAAGAAGTAGGAGCTATGTTTGTACTTAGATGATCTGAAGCAACAGAGATCAAATACATGTAGTAGAGTTTGATTGTTGCTAGATTTTAGAGTCTACGGTTTCTACGACTCTCCTAACTATATTCCTGTTCAGAGTATTTTTCGTTATCACGATCTTTATAGCATGGGATATCCCGTCAAAATATATTTATATAAAATATCATAGATAATAAATTGTTTTTGACATTCGGAAAAACGTACAATAGAAGATATCAATAGGATGAAATTAATTGGACTTAGACAGTCTCCAGCAACAGAGCAGTACCATCAGTATAAACACCAACCAACAGAGAAGTACCTTGTCCGATCATCTCAGGTTCGATTCTGGGAATATATTTTAATAGCGGGATAATGGAGTCTAAGTGGTCCCGCACAATAATTCACGGGACCCAAACCAACCTCACCTGCTCGTGGTGTACCCTGCTAATCAACAAACAAGGGTCTGGCTCACGCCTACCCGCATTGGGCCAGTGTGGTGGGAAATGGCTCAAATATGGACTTGTACATACAGCTCCTAGTGCCCCCTATAATTGGAGATCTTTGGAGAAGCCTATGACCAGCAGAGGACGTCTATCGGCTGGTTATGATGTTAACAGCCGGAACACTGCAAATCTTTTTTTTCTGTACGAAGCGACGCGGCGAGCGGGACGTTCACATGTTGGTAAGTAATACGCCAGCTCATAACAATGTGGCACTAGTTAGCATGGTAACCACAGCAACACTTTGTGCTCATCGCTATGAGGTAGAAGATTTTCAGTCTCGTTACCCCAGTAATTTCACTAGTTACAACGCCTCTCGAACTAATACACAGTAATTTTTGTACAATACTGTTTATTTAATGAAGCGCCGAAAGGAGCGGAACGTTCACATGATGGTAAGTGATACGCCCGCCCCTAGAAAGTTAGGATGTTATATACTGCACCACATTGTCCTCTATGCCTTGTAAGATAGAATGTTACCTCAGTAATTTCAGTAGCTACAGCACCTTTCAAACTAGAACACTGTAATTTTTGCAAACTACTCTACAGTTGTACCTACGTAGACAGTTTCTGATGCCAAACAGTTCTGTGCAAACATTACTGTGTTCCGGTTTGAAAGGTGTTATAGCTAGTGTAATTACTGAGGTAATGAGACTCAACATCTTATATCTCAAGCGACGAGCGCAATGTGGTACAATGCATACCTTCTTAACTAGCGCTAGGTTGTTATGGGTCGGCGTATCATTTACCATCAGGTGAACGTGCCGCTCGTCTCGTCACTTAAAACCGTGAATGAGAACATCGCGAGGAAACCATAACATGAATTAGAATTTATTCTAAGCTGTGTGTGAAGTCACCGACCCGCGTTGGGCCCGCGTGGTGACTGTGGCCCTACCGCCTTCATATTGAGGATAGCCCTGTGCCCCAACAGTGGGGACGTAAATTGGCTGTTATACTACACTAAGTTAAATATCTAAGCGAACAAGCGAAATTCTTAAGCGAATTGTTTAGTTTAGAAGCGGACGCGCGTCGCGATGAGTTATGGTCATGCGGCCAATAAAATTGCTGAAATAATTGCTTGCATGGGGCGGTGTGGCGCTTGGCCAATTCCAGTCGAAGATTTTTTTTTTTAAGTCAGCCTTTATAGCAGGCGATGTTTATTGAGTCTGAAATTGAACAAGTTAGGCATACAGATTTATAACATGAGTTATGGTAGATCTCTGTGGCTGATGACCGTCTACGTAGCTAGCACTGGAGCATCTATTTCCTCTTCGCTAGTGTTTTTATTCAGATACAAATTGTATTTGCAAGTAAAAAGCTTCTGATTGATTTTTTTTAAATTAGCCCTAGTTAAAAAATAACATATAACAGCATGGATGACATCCGATAGATATTTTAAATGTATAACAGCTTTATTAACTATGAGACGGAAGCTGATCATAATTAGGCATAAAGCTCTCTTGGTCACTTGTCTCTTGGTGGTCTGGACAGTAGTGTGAAAAACTGTTTAATAGCATACCCCGTTTAAATAGCTACAACTGTAGCGCTTATATCTACCGTCAAACAGTAGTTGGCAAAAATTACTGTGTTCCGATTTGAAGGGCGCTGTAGCTTTTGGAACTACAATGACGAGACTCAATATATATCTCAAAGCAACGAGCACAATGTAGTGCTCTTTGTATAATCCTAACTAGCACTACCTTGTTATAGACATGCAATACGTAATATCAAGTGAAAGACTTGTTCGTATTATCGAGACGGTAAAATAAAAAAAATCACACATATAATAGTTTAAAAACAAGTTTAACAGATGATAGAGACTAACCGATGAAGAAGATAGGATTCACATTTGGTATAACGTTTCTCTTCAGTACAGACTGCGAGGGATGAAAGTTTAAATGGACATTAACAGGTTCAGCATCAAACTTTACTATTTTATCATATGTTAGTTAATTTTACTACCTTTCAAGATATAAATTACGAAGTACATTACTCGTAACAAAGTATTCTAGCGTTGTACTAGTTTATATCCTAATACTATTACTATCGTGAGCTGTCTGTAACTAGATAAGTTTATATGGTAAGTATTTGGTATTAAATTAAAGTATTATATTGTATGCTTTGCTATTGCTTTTATTTTAATTGACATCATTAGCCCTTGATCACGATCCTGGCTAATTTTAAGAGGCGATGGAGTCTGTGGTGACAAGGCGCATTAGCCTAGCAACAGCGTATTTCCTCTTTCCTTGAAGACACCCGTGTCGTATTTGTACCACTTCTTTATTGTTCTTATGAATAACGAGGAGCCGAGCTTCCTTGGAAATATCTAGTCATCATCAGCCTGTAGAGGTCCACTGCTGGACAGAAACCTCCTAAAGACCTCGACATCGATCGGGCCACAGTCTCCGGTACTGCCGGAAACTAAGGGCCGTCGTTTGAAGAGATTTATATGAGACATTTGGGTTATCTCCCACCACTCTAGCCTAACGGGGGTTGGTGGGAACCAGAGCTTTGTTTGTTGAATAGCAAGGTGTACCGCGAGCTGGTGAGGTTGACTTGGGTCCTGTGAATTGTTTTACTGTAACCCTTAAACCGCATAATAAAAAAAAAATTAAACTACATAGTAATGAGTAAGACAACTTCGGTTATTTATTAAGTTAAATCAAGTTAAGTTGCACCGCGACGTCTCATTTGTTACTGAAAATTATGCCTGCATCTGCGCTTAATACATTTCTATCAATATAATTTCCTTGGGAAGGCTCAATTCTTAGGTCCTGCCGTGCTGAAATATTCCGCGCCGGCATAGAAGGAACAAGGACATTTTTCACTCTTTCCATGCAGCAATTTGAAAGCAGGAGCATACGGCAGCCGTTGGCTTTATTGTTAAGCGTTAGCGATTTAACAACTAAGTATATTCTACTTAAATGATATAGAACTTAGATTAAAATGCTTTTAATGTAAATAAATTCCTAGAAAGAGCTTGTGTATTGGAAAGCCATATAAAAGTAGATAACAATAGGGTGAACCTATGAGAAGTGATAACAAAAAAAATGAACTTTTTCATCTTATCTGTGCTCATATTAAACTTAGAATTAGGAGAATAGTAATCTCCACTTTTATTTCTTATATATTAATTTATCTACTAGAAGAAGTCTATTATAATTAAGTATTATACATTACTATATGTCCAGCAGTGGACGTCTATCGGCTGATAATGATAATTCCTCTTACTACTCATTCAACACCTCATCTACTTATATCGATACTTCGCTACTCAGTTTTATCTATACACCTGGATCGGCACTTGCCAACTTAATTAACTAATAATCGACTTCCGTTTTGTGTTTCATCTACAAAAACAATAATTTACTTAATTAACTTACATATTTTGACATTAATATGAAATGATTTTAAGTAATAACGAAGCTGTAAATGTTGGAGTGTTCTTAGATTAATCTAGACATCAGCGATTTATAATAGGGGAGTTGATTGTCAATGCTATATTGCAGAGTTTGAAGTAATTATCCGCCGGCGCTTGAGCGGGAGTGCTAATCGCTGGTGCTTGCACCACGTCGCAGGCGACAAATAACACGTCTGCATGTCGCAGCGACGTTTCCAATTTAGAAGCTTTTGTGAATGCGCCGGTACGCGGAGCATGTGCAAGTGACTTTAGACTCATTCCCGCCGATGTTTATGTGTCACAATCTATACGGGAGGCGAGCCTGAGAAATAAGGAGAGCTATTACCAGTAATTAGATGACTGAAGTAACTGATCGTTAAAGAGGATTTATTAACAAAGGATACGTCAATAGCAGTACTCTAATTAAAAGTTTATTTTTTATTCAACGAAGCGACGAGACGAGCGATACGTTAACCAAATGGTTAAGCGATACACCTACCCATACCTAGATACAGCATCACATTGTGCTTGTTATCCGAAACATGATGTTAACTCTCGTTACTCCAACAATTTAAACAGATAGGGGACTTCAAGCCAGAACACAGTAATATTTGTACTCGTCGATGGGAGATATTGGATGTAGTTTCGCAGCAGTGAATACTACTGTAGCACCAAACAAAACGGAACACAGTTATATTTGTACGCTATTCCATCGGAGCAGAGGCTGCATTGATACCAGGTCAGGAGCCGGAAGTACCTACCACTATAATCAATCACTATCTAGGATAGTGATAGGAGGTTACAGCCTGCAGGCTCTCCATGCGGAACCTGTGTGTGATCTATAGTATGATCACTAAATAAGATCGTAAATATTACCCTAAACAAGTGGGCTAATATAGGGTGAGTAATAAGTAAATATAACCACACAGTCATTAAGCTTTGAAGGTCCTGTATTAAGGACCAGTGAGCGTGACCCTCTGAGAGAAAGGCCCGGGTAATAGGGTACCATTCCAGGGCCCGTATATACACGCAGGTCAGGGCCTCAGTCTGGCTCAGTAATGTAAGGGTTGATTCGAAATAGAAAGAGAGAGGGAAGAGACAAAGAAATTAGTTAAAGTATTAAATTAACAATTTATTTAAAATAGGCATTGTATTTAAAACTAGTTAATACTCATCTTGTATGAGAAGATACCGAATCCCAATAGTAGGAATTACTGGTGGTAGGTCTCTGTTGTCGGAGACCGTCTAGGTAGGTACCACCGCAGCTCCTACTGGAGCCGACAGACGGTACTGTGCAAAGATATGTGGTCCTGATTGAGGAGAGATGTAGCTAGTGAAATTACTAGGGTAACGAGACGTAATCACAAGGCGATGAGCACAATGTGGTGCTGTCTACACCAACCTAACTAACACCACGTGATTACGGGCGAGCGTATTACCATCATGTGAAAGTAGCACTAGTCGTCGTCGCTTATTGAATAAAAAAAAAACTGATAAGTATATATTATCAAATACAATGTAACTCAGGAGGTCTAATCTACAGCTACAACTAAGTTTACTTATTAGTACTTAATTAAGTATAATACTATTTTTTCAACACCGCTGTTCAGTATCAGATATATCTTTTGCTGGTATCTATAGATTATAACATTCTCCATATTAAACAGACTGTTTATGAGTATACTTTATCATACTAGATCCTCTTATAAACTAAGCATAGGTCATACAGACAGACGAACATCCCTCTCTGGTTATTGTTTTGCAGAGAACAACATTCCCTTGAAGCATATTCCATCAATGTCTTATGAACAAAAAAAAAAAACGGTATGCGAGAAAAAACAAAGGGCATTGATTTCGTTAAGATTGGCCGCGGGAAGGGAAATAAATCTTCGTTATTAGCGGATTTAGGGGTTGCGGGTGCGTGCGGGGAAGTATGAGAAGGGGAGGGGATGCAAGAGAGAAGGGGTCAGTTTTGCCCGTAATTCCTAACCGGAAGCCGGTTCGACGTGCGCACGTGTCGAAAATGTTGAAACTATCGCATGCGATATCGCAGTGGGCGCGTTACTGCGTCGTTATCGCGGAGCGGCGCGGCGGCGGGACGGCGCGACGGGCTGCGGTAACCGGCTCTATCCGGACCCACCTAGACAAATGAACCGGAATGATTAGGTTGCTATTTAACCTTCATAATGTAATAGCTTAATAGGCATAGCGTCACGTTTAACCGCCTGCTCTGTTACATAGATACCCATGGTCCGGTTCCGGAGCCACGTATGGATGGCGGTAGGTAAATGGGTTATTTCATACCCACGTGACTGACTAACAGCTACTGTAAATCTGTCACTATAACAGCATCGATGAGTTTCAGCTCTCAACATTTTAAAGGCACAGTACTTAGAACAAGCATGTCATCATCCAAATCCTTATTGTCCCTTATAATAGGACTAAGGTATTCACTGCCTGTCGTATAAGGTGACTAAAAGGATCCTCAAGTTCGTGAGCTTTGAGAGTGGAGTCCCTCAGAGCGTAATAAGCGAGGCTTAGGAGGACGGCAAATGTATGGTGGTCTTATATTTGCCGTAGCACAGCGTGGGTGCTGAGGACGGATTTGCTCTTTCGTCTCATGTTTTAGCCAGAATGCAGGTGGGCACCTTTGCGTTCCGTAGATCCCGAAGGTCCTCCTAATGCACTGAAGGAGACCATCAAGAGAGTTTTACTGGGTAGATACCGCACATACCTTGTCTTATCCCTTGAAACAAGGTGTTTTTTAGGAACATTTGCTTCGCGAAAAAAAAGGCACTGCATTGTTACCCACGTCGACAGAGTTTAGTAGGAGACGCTTTCACCTTTATTAAATTAATAAAGCCTTCGCAAAAAAAATCGTGAAATTTAACTGGTGGCCGTAAATCAGAAATCAGCTAAGTTCCAAGTGAAACGTCGATAATTCACCGGCCGCTACTGGGAGCTGAGTTGCGAATATTTCTCGTGAGAAGTCGTTTGGAAAACTCATTTCATCTTTCGAGCGGAAGAAATTGGTTCACTATAACGTCACCACCACAGCACCGTCACTAATAAAGAATTTTAATGGTCGCAGGTGTAATGGGTTCCGCCCAACATTTTAAAAAGTCTACGTCTACCTCACCAGCACGCGGAGCACCCTGCTGAATAACAGACGAGGCTATGACCACTCGCCAATCCGCACTAGGCCAGCGTTGTGAGTCAAATTCCCCTCAATGAACAAACGATGTAGGGGAGGCTTATGTCCAGCAGTGGACGTCTGTCGGCTGATAATGAATGAATGGTCTCAGCCCTCTGTTGCCAGAGAACGTCTAGGTACCACATCAGCTCCTAAACATTACTGTATTCCAGAGCTGTCAAAGAGCGCTGTAGCTACTGAAATTGCGAGACCAGCTAAAGGTTTGCCTTGTAACGGAGGTCTATGTTTGAATTCCATGATCACATGTGAAATTTAGTTGGTGAAATATTTTCGTCTTCATCATCAGCCGATTGACGTCCACTGAAAAATATAGATCTCCCCCAAAAATCTTCACACACGTCAGCATGGCCTTCGGTACCGCTGGGTACTAGGGGCTGTCGTATGAAGCAGTTTATATAGGGGGATTAGGGTCATTTCCCACCACGCTGGACCAATGTGGGTTGGTGGGAGCCAGAGCCTCGTTTGTGGATTAGCAGGGTGCTCCACGAGCAGGTGAGGTTGGCTTGAATCTCGTGAGTTGTGCGGGACTCACCTAGACTTCACCATTGCGAATCTACAAAACCTAACATTGCTGTTGTATTCTAATATTTATAATCAGTAATAATAGTTGTATTTTGTTTATTATAACATTTTATTTGTCTTACTTTTACATAGTAATATATATGTATATATTATTCTATTAGCATTATGTTACTGTCTGTATTTAATTGTTTTAACTGCATTTTAACTTGTACACATTATTTACGAAGTCCACTCCAATACCACTTCAGCTTGCAAATTTTGAGAGCTACGTCGACAGCTTTAGTTCTCCGTCGAATTCCTTCATTCCGAATCTTGCCCCTTATAGAAATGACAAACACAGCTTCATCGCTCGCTGTGCTATTTTGTATCGCTGGACCAGCTCGATGATCAGGTGCCATGTCTTTACGCCGTATGTAAGAGTATAATTTTTGTTGAATTTTATTAATTATTACTTAAGTTTCGTTTTCATCATGCTTCTTGTTTTCTTTGTATATTTGTGTGATTACTGCAATAGACTATATATTCATCTATTGGGACATCCCGATTGTCCTTCGAAGCGATAATAATCGAGTAGTCGTGTTATAAAGCGTGGTGTAAATTCGGCGGTCAGTCGGTATTTCGCAGTCCATTTAACGGAATCGATTGTTTTCGGCTCGTTGAGATCTATCGCGCAGACCTTTCCCTTTTGGACAGCTCTATAATACTTATGTCATATTTATCACCGCCCCTAATGTATTTCGTGTGTTATATAAATGAGACGACACAAAATATACTTATGGTTCTTCTTATCAGATAACGATCATTGCTGCGCATAGGCGTCCTTCAAGCACCCTAATTGGGCCTAAATAATAATCTTCTTAATAAAGTATCCGCGGATTTACCAGCCGATAGACGTCCACTGTAGAACATAACATCTTCCAAAGATTCTCAAGTAGGGTTTCATATGGGAGATTTGGGCCATTTCCTATCACGCTGGCCCAGTGCGGTGCGGGATGGTAGATGATTAGAGCCTCATCTGTTGTTTAGCAGGATACACCGCGTGCAGGTGAGGTTGATCTGAGCTTTGTAATCCTTGAAAAATATACTGTTCACTTATTTACTTACTAAGAGCTTTTTACACAAACATAACCCTAAAAGACAAAAATAATGATATATGTATATACATAATTTATATATACGTCTGCTATATATAGCAGCATTTATCATCTTTGGTATAGTCTAGTATACTTACTTTTTTGGACACGTTTACCATCGAAAGGACGTATAACTATTGAGCGACTTGTGATTCAGGGAAAGGTTGAGGGTACCAGGCCACTAGGAAGAACGTCTACGAGATGGACTGTCCAGATAAAACCAGCAGTGAATGGCTCATCATCGTTACCACTATATGAATGCACTAGGAAAGCGACCATCACATAGGAATGGCGACGTGTTAAGCGCGACCAACACCTGAACTGATCACCACAATCACTCTGTCAAGAGTGATACCAACGAAGATGATGATGTATATGTTAAACTACTTATTTACATATATATGAACAGTGATACTGTATAGGGCAACTTTGTAGAAGTTATTTACGTTGTATAAAAAAACATCAGGTGAAGTTAAGTTAGAATTGATTTCCCTGAAGTAAACGTTTACTTTAACTTTGATCGGAGCGGACGGCGGAGCAAATAACTATGATAATTACGTTCAGCTACAACTTTAGATGTTCAGAAATGTGTAATTGGTGGATTGATGGTGAGTTATTTGGAGTTGAATAAATTCGGATTAACAAATTTTCGAATACGTTATTAAAGGGAGGTAAGGGATGATACGAAACAACCAAGATCTAATGGTGAGATGATATACAGCACCACATTAAGACATAATATATTAAGTGTTATTGCCTTTGTAATTTTTCCACAGTACTGCTCGTTGGCAGAAATAACCAACAGACAGATGACAGAGACCCTTTTTAAGATGTTACATTTAGCAGCTTCTTTTTATTTATGAGGCTATACAAATAAATATATATTGTCTCATTGTAATTTGGCCTTTTCCGCTCATAGCTCTGCGATAAAAGGCGATGTGTCACATTGAATAAATGACTTGCTACAGCACCCCTTAAAGGCGAAACGAACGTTCCACGTATACGAAAAACAAAGTGTATTGAACACGAGTGATATAAACTCGGAGTTTAAGGACCTTTATAGAACGACCTCCTACAGAAAGATTTTAATCAGCTTATTTTATTATTTTAAATTCTGTTGTTATATTTATTATATATTGCCGTACTTAGGTAGCCATAAAGGAAGGACCTTCTATATGTTACAAAGCGACTACACGAGAGAGACGACTACCTGATAGTAAACGATACGTTTGTCCATAACGTGGCGCTAGTTAGGATGATATACATGCATCTCGTCGCTTTTAAACGAGTTTAATTCTTGTTACCTTAGTAATTTAAATATCTACAACCACTTTCAAACACAGTACTATTTGTCGGCTGAAATAAGAGCTGCGGTGGCACCTACCTAGACCATCCCCGCTAACAGAAATCTACCCCCAGAACTTGATAATATCCTTTACCAATTACAACAACTCACGGGACCCAAGCCAACTTCACCTGATCGTGGTGCAACCTGCTAATCAACAGACGAAGCTCTGGTTCTCATCAACCCGCATTGGGCAAGCGAGTTGGGAAATGGCTCATATGAACCGCTACAAACGTGGATGATCTTTGGAGGAGTCATATGCTCAGCTGTGGACGTCTATTGACTGATGAAGATAATAATGAATCAATCCTAGGAGATATATGAGATATTGAAGATGTGTAATAAAATATGAAATAACTTTTATCTTAGAAAGAATAAGAAAATCGCAACAGAAAAATATATATCTATGAGCATCAGACTGAATTTGACTTCAAGTACTTTAGTAGTAGTAATATAAAATATAACATATATATATATAAAAAAAACTCTCATTTTTGTTGTCGTTGGATTTTTTGCTGAATCCGCGTCTCGTTAGATCTAGATTTTCTTCAAGATCTTTTCTTCTTACAACGTAAAACAACAGCCCGCTCGTGTCCCCGCCAACTGGGCGATAGTGTTTTTGCCGAGGAACGGAAACAACGCGCCGGTTCCGCATCGAATAGGAAACAAGGAAATAAACTTCCACCATTTCTTAACCTATTTAATTTGCGTTGTTCGCCGAGTGTTTTTCCATTTGCCTGATGAAAAATTTTCCCGTTGAGCGTCCCCAATTTGTTATGACAGGTGATAAATATGAAGCCGAATACATTTGTACTTGTATCATCGTCAGTCGATAGACGTCTGCTGGACATAAGCCAAAGCCAAAGATCTCCACATCGATTCTCATCAGATCGTCGGTCCCCCTTGTGGGAGGTATCCCAACGCTACATCTACCGGTACGCGAGGACCTTACTGCCCCATCGGCCGTTGGTCCTTCCAGCAATATGCCGTGCCCACTGCCACTTAAGTCTAGTAATATTTTGGGCTATGTCGGTGACCTTAGTTATTCTGCGGATCTCCATATCTTTTTTTCACTTAAAGGTGGTATTAATTAGAATTTATTCTAAGGTGTTTGTGAAGTCACCAATCCGCGTTGACCCCGCGTGGTGACTATGGCCCATCGCTTTCATATTGAGGGTAGATCTGTGCCCCAGCAGAAGGAACGTAAATTGTCTGATGAAAAAAAAAATCACTTAAAATATCTATTCACAAACAATTGCTGCAGATTAATAAATAACTATATTATGAATAAAATATATATGTTAACTATATTCATAAGTCATCAGCCGGCAGACATTAACTGGATATTCCGACTGGCCTTCCCTAAAGATCTCTACAATGATCGATCCTGATATGTATATAAGAGATTTACAGAGATCCATCGAGTCGTCACGAGACCCAAGAAACTATTACACGTGAATATTTAATATTCGATAGAGATATATCTTCATTAATTTAGAAGTCAGCTAAGAATTAATTATACTAAATCCCACTCCCCAGAGGGAGTTGCGAGAGTATTAGACTAAGAAAAGTTGGCGGAGAACATAGTAGGGAAAGATGGTGAATGTTACCCACAATTACAACAGTAGGATCTTTATATTGCACGCATTACCATCGCCAGCCTATAGATGTCCACTGCTGGACATAGGCCTTCCCCAAATATCTCCACATCGATCTGTCCCGCGTTAATCACCAGATCATTGGTGCAGCATGTGGGAGTCATATATCACAGAGATTAAATATGATGCATATTAGTGGTGTCTCTATAGCTGTAGACCGCATAGGTACTAACAGTAATGTGCAAACATTACTATGTTCCGGTTTGAAGGGTATATATCTAGTGAAATTACTGGGATAACAATATATAAGGTCTTATGTATACTCCTGGGTGATATGAAGAAAGCGATTGAAAACACAGTAGTTTCAATAGCTTTGCTTTGACTTGCAGGGTGTTTAATTTAGGTTATATATTTCTGGAGATGTTACTGACTATTTAAAATGGCTTCCTTATAATATCCTGTTCCCTGATGTTGTTTAATACAGCCAGTCTTTCGACTGGCGTGTGCATCTCATTGTATACTGGTTACGTTCATTGCGACTTCATTTAATAAGTAAGGTTTTAATGAATAGAGTTATAATGTATAACGATTGTGTTACAGCAGTAACAGCGGTAACAGTTTCATAATGATTTGCGGTTCAGCTGTACAATTAAGATAAATTGACAGATTTTAATTTCGTTTGCCGGCAAACAGAGCGCCATGTCGGTCGCGTGCCCGCAACGCGCTGTTTGTTTTTTCAATTTGCATCATCGCCTTCATCAATTACCTGTATGAAGTACAAATGAGGCAATTCATTTGTAGCTTTATAATGAACTATTTCATTATATTTACTTACTGTTTAACAGTAACATTGTTTAATTTACCAATGGTTAATATTGCTACAAATTAAAAAGGCTTCCCTCCTTGATAACTGAACCGCGGAAGCGCGCCGAATACTACAGATTTTTAGGTTTAAGATACTTTTATTCTAGATGGCGAATGTACCCTTGTTACTGGCGGTAGGATTTACTTGATAACACCACAGCAGCCATTTCCGTTAATGAGTAGTGTGCAAACATTAATATATTCAGTGATTTGTTTGTATCCGTCCCATTAATTATCACCCATATATGGTGAACCCATCGCCTTAAGAAAGACAATGTTCCCTTTTGAAGGGCGCTGTAGTTAATAAAATTACTGAGAATACTTATTTACTTATACTTATTTTTTATGTGTCAAGATGTCGATCACAAATTGGTGCTGTGTACATCATCCTAAATAACGCCACTTGTCATTAGATGAATATCTTTATCTCTCTCGTCCAATGCTTAGCTTTAATATCACGTAACTATTAAGTATAAGTAATAAAGTATAAGGGGTCCCGCACAATAACTCACGGGATCCAAGCCAACATCACTTGCTCGTGGTACAGCTTATTAGTCAACAAACGTGGCTCTGTCTCCTACTAAAGCGATTTGGATCAGCGTGGTGGGAAATTGCCCAAATCCCACCATATGAATCCGTACAAACGACAGCCACTAGTGGGTAGTGATACCGGAGGCCATACTGAGTGTGGACCGATCGATGTGGAAATCTTTGGGAGAAGTCTGTGTCCAGCAGTGGACGTATACGACTGGTGATGATGATGATGAGATATTTCCAAAGAGGCTCGGCTTCTCGGCTCCTCGTTTAGAACAGTACATGAGAGGTAAAAATTGTCGGCGTCAGAGTTACTGTACCAACGACGGCTATGGTTAAATACGATGCGGGTGGAGCGGAACTGAGGGAAATGGGGATCTTAGGGTTTATGACCATCAGCGTTTATCGGCTGATGATGATGATGATTCTCATACAAAAACACCAAATTTGAATGTGAATAAAGTTGAGCTTTATACAAATCAATATCCCCGCGTATTCAACAATGGATTGACCGCAACGTTTGTGTAAAACTAAACGTTTCACAATCGAAACAGAATATCGATAAAGCTTCGGCTGCGAGCTTTTGTATCCCATCGTAAGCTCCGAATGACTACAACAATCATAAACTACTTTGTCATTATCAGCATTAAAGTTGTCTCGTTGACTACGCCCGGCGGTGTTAGTAAGCCGCGCATCTTCGCGATTTAATGTAACGACTTTTAAAGCTAACCGGATGTCAGGGCAAATTCAATAGTTGCCGATATTAGTCGGCTAATTTGGAACACTATATGGCTATAATGATGCGCTTTAGTACGGCCGCTGTGGTCCGCGTCAGGTATTAACTAAACAGAAATAACGAGTGTGCAGTGCGCCGGCTCACCAGAATTGGTGGTGGCCGTAATTCGGTTCAGGTTTAGATTATATTTATTGTACTTAACTACATTTTGAACTGTGTTAATGTTATTGTAGTTAAGGATTCCAGTTAAATGATTACATAGAGAATATTTTATTTTCAAGCGGTAAAGAGACCAGACAAGTAGGAAATTCATTTGATAGCACATCAACCGATAGACATCTAATTCTGGACATGGGCCTCCCTGAAAAATCTCCACATACAGTCAGTATGGCTTTCAGTACCGCTGGGCACTAGAGGCTGTGGTATTTGAGGGTTCATGGGAGTTTGGGCTATTTCCAACATTTCCAATGCGGGTCGGTGTGAGCCAGAGCCTCGTTTCTTGGTTATCAGGGTGCATCACGAGCAGGTGAGGTTGGCTTTACATAAAAGGCAATGGAAAGGTTTATACTGGATCGGATGAAAATGTGAAGATCCATAGAAGAAATAAAAATTACTTGACTGAACTGACAATGGGCTGGAGATATTCTTTAAAGGATTGATAGCTGATGGAGTAATAAAGTAAAAGTACTGCAGGGAGACTTTCCAAAAGGTGACCCAATATCTGGTGAATGTCGCGGGAAACCTCTGGATGCGGTTAAAGAAGTACTGATTAGTGTGAAATTTGAAGATCTGTGTCCAGTAGTGGACAGCTATCGCATGATGATAATGATACAGACACTTAACAACGTGGTTTGTCGGATAATCTAATCTTTAGTAGGTTTCTGTCAATGTAGAATAATTTTTAGGTAACATTAAGCAGTCCACCAGTCTAGTGTGGACCACAGAAAGTAGGATTTGGGCCATTTACGACTGCACTGACCATATGAACTACAAACGTGGAGATCTTTGGTGAGGCCTATGTGGACGTCTATCGGTTGATGATGTAAAAGGACTTAATATTCGGTTTTACAGTTTGCAAATGAATATTATTCCATACTTACACCAAAAGATCAAATTTGATCATTAAGACACAATCATTGCCCTCTGAATTTTTAAAAACTACTTTCATATAAAAAAAAAATAGTTGTATTAGAAGGTTCAAATAATTTTGGTACTTGGGCGAGACGTTCACCTGATGGTAAGTGATAGGCTTGCACATAATAACGTGACGCTGGTTAGGTTGAAGTACACAGCACCACATTGCGCTCGAGATATAAGGTCTTAAGTCGCGTTATACTAAATACAACGCCCTTCAAACCGGAACACAATAATGTTGGCATAGTATTATTTGTCGGCTGTAATAGGAACTGCGGTGGTACCTAGAAAGCCTCCGGCAACAGAGACCTACCACCGGCAATTGTGAAAGCTATATAGTATTTGAATCGTTGAGATACGTTTTAGGGTTCCTTATGGCAATAGTAATATTCTTAACTACTACACGAACATATACTGGTTTTAAGTAGTTTATAATCAGTGGTTTTCGTAACATATGAATGTAGCACACTTCGCTACAACATTCTAATTCGTCCTGACTTCGTAGTTATGGCGAAGACACAGTACATAGGAATTTACATATGCGTACCGACAGGCCTGATTGTCTCTTTGTCAGAGTTGGTACAGCCGCCGGAAGTCACGGGTGTAGTCGAATACAAATTAGTATCATCAACAACAGCGCTGCAGTATTACTTCATAATGGCATCCGCTCCACGAACTTTGTAATCAAGCAGTAGGGGGGAAAAACCAGTAATAATTTAGTGGGGATGTAAAGGGTGTCTGGCGGCAGATTTATATTTTAAAAAACGAATATCTCAATAAGTTATAAACAGTGCGGGGGGAAGGTGGTGGTGTGGTGTCATTAGAATCACCGATCGTGCGGATTTGTTAGTCACGATGTCGCAGTGGTGCAGTGGTGCAGTGGTGCAGTGGTCGGGTGAGCATCGCGCGTTCGCTATTGAAGCATTTTTCAAAAGTAACGATTCTTACGTACTCGCTCGCCGACAGTTTTGTTCACATTTCAATATTCGACGGATAGGCGATGGGCCGAGTGTGGATTTAATTCGTTCGTGGGTGGAGAGGTTCCGCGCAACTGCTTCGGCTATCAACACACCACGGCCAGGACCTAGTCGATCGTCAAGGACCCCCGAAAACATTGAACTGGTTGAACGCAGTTTACGTGAAAATGCACGACTTTCGATACGGAAAAGGGCAGCTTCACTGGGACTTCCAAGAGCATACGTGCATGAAATTTTGAAAAAAGATATGAAGTTTCATCCTTTTAAAATTCAAATAATTCAAGAATTGAAATAAAATGACTTTGCGTCACGCAAATTTTTTTGTGAAACCATGTTGGAGCGTTTTCGCACTGTGAATTCCATTTTTTGGAGCGACGAGGCTCATTTTCATTTAAACGGACACGTAAACAAGCAAAATTGCCGTTACTGGGCTCTAAGAACTCGCAATCCTCGACTGAAGCACCAAAAACCATTACATTGCCCAAGGGTAACTGTTTGGTGCGGTTTGTCCACGAATGGGATAATCGGACCATTTTTTTTTGAAAATGCACGGGGCCAAGCGACGAATGTCAATGGTGAGAATTATCGGCTCATGATTTCGAATTTCTTTTTGCCGAACCTGCGAGCTTCACGGCAGCATCATTCTCATCACACACGTGGTTTCAACAGGGTGCGGTACAGGTGCGACCGCACACACGGCCAGAGCTTCGATGGATTTGTTGGGAGAAAATCTCCCTCAAAAACTGATTAGTCGCTTTGGGGACATCCCGTGGCCACCGAGGTCACCCGACCTAACTCCAATGGATATTTTTTTGTGGGGCTACCTCAAAGAGAGAGTTTACGCCAACAATCCGCGAACTGTTGTGGACTTAAAAGAAAATATTCGGCGAGAAATCAGCGCAATTGAACCAAGTTTACTGCAGCGTGTGGCACGGAATACGAGGCTCCGTTTCGAACAGTGTGTGTGTGTGCAACAGGATGGAAGACATTTGGATGACATTATCTTTAAAAAATGGAATCCGCATTTGTACTCTATCTTTTAATACTTTTAGTAAAATTATATGTTAAACATATTATTTTTTATTTAAATTTGAAAACATAAATCTGCCACCAGACACCCTGTACTATTTTTATTCGAAGAAGCGACGAGACGAGCAAGATGTTATCCTGTATAATTGATACGTTTGCCAATACCATGGTGTGGTTAGTATGATATACACTGCATCACATTGCGCTCATCACCTAGAGGAATGTGTTATTTTACTCCAGTAATTTCAATAGCTACGGCGTCTTTCAAACCGGAACACAATAATGTTTGCACACAACCGTTTATCTGAAATAGTAGCTGCGACAGTATCTATATAGATTATCTCCAGCAACAAAGACCAACCAAAAATACTATACTATATAAAAATACTAGGTATAATACTTTAATGTAAAACACTATACTTTAAAGCATTATTTCATTCAATCATGTTAGTTATATACTGAGACTAAATTATCGTTTTTAGATAGATTTTTTTTTCTTTTGTTACTATTAAAAATTCCACAGTACAGTCATGTACTTAAATATTTAAATTAAATATGTACTAATACCTTAACGGTTTCCACCATTATTCTTATGATAACAGGTAAAGGAAATAACGGTTTTTCTAGACGTTTTTCATCTCCATAATCTCAAAGAAACTTCCATTCAGTTTTTACAAGTGTAATTACTCTTCCTAACCTACTGTCGTACCGTTATTTATTGTTCCTTTTCATCCATCTTCAGTTTTTCTGATGATAGTGAAGGTAGTGAAGTCTCATGGTAAGAAACTTTTTGAAATTGATAAATGAATATTATAAATCTATCTGCAGATTACTGCTTAATATATGTGGCTCAAAGGACTGACAGTCGATGGGGAAGTAAGGTCCTCGAATGGCGACCGCGCACCGGTAGACGTAGTGTTGGCAGGCCTCCCACCAGTAGGTCCGACGATCTGGTGAAGGCTGCGGGTAGCAGCGCAAGATCGATCAATGTGGAGACCTTTCGGGGAGGCTTATGTCCAGCAGTGGACGTCTATCTGCTGAATAATGATGATGATGATGATATGTGGCTCAAATACAGAATAGGTGTCCATAGTAAGGCAAGTGGTTAGTGGACTGATTTAGTCGCTGAGCTTGGGTACCACTATTGCGAATATAGTTGCTGGTGGTATACTGGTGGTAGACTGCTGTTGTTGGAAAGCGTCTAGGTAGATACCACCGCCTTCAAACAGGTTCCTGCCTTATCCTAGTGGTGGGGCTCAGTAGCCGCAGTTTAGTCACCCAAGTAGAAGTTATCTGAGGTGGCCACTCCAAGAAAGCTTTCTGGGCTCACCTCTGATGTGTGTCAGTGAGCTTCGGGGGCAGATTTGCACTGCATTTCGCAGCTGTGCTGGAGTCGAGCCAAAACCGGGAGAAGAGTAGTCGGTATTGCGTTTTGCCGTTCTCCTCATTCTCTGCAGCCGTACATACGTTGGCAGCTGAATCTACGACCAGATCCGCCGCAGGGAGTCGAGAGAGTTCTCTCTTGGCTCCCATGGCTATCACAGAGGTACCACCGCAGCGTCTATTTTTGCCGCCTAACGGTAGTGTGAAAAAGAGTCGAATTGAAAGGCACTGCAGTTTACTAGCTAATTTCACTACATTACTGGAGTAACCAGACTGAAAATCTTATGTCTCAAGCGACGAGCGTAATGCAGAGCAGTATGTTTCATTCTAACTAGCCCCACGTTGTTATGGGCAGGCGTATCACTTACCATTAGGTAAACGACTCCTATCGTCGCTTACTTGAATAAAAAAAAATTGTTCGTGTTAGTAGCGCAGTGATTTCATTACTTAAAATACCTTTCAATCTAGTACACTTATTACTTGGAAGTAGACGGGGTTTGGTTCCGCAGCCAGAATATATTTCAGTGAGCAACGGCGCGGAATTAGCTTCCGATATGTTGAAATGCTCTCCGCATCCGTTTGTGGGGAATTAAGCTGCTATATATGAACTTATTTAGAAATTTCCACTCTGTATTTGCGAGTGTTAGCAGATCAAAAAAAAAAAAGAAAAAACACTAAATGCACTTGAAAATCCATCCATCACGTGTAGTAATATTTCCATTGGTATTCTAACATATTTGTATCTTGAATAGTGATTGAGAAGTAAACATATTTAGGAAAAGGTATAAGCGTTCTCCAGAACTTTTGCAAGTCTTTAATGGAGTTTTTAATGGTGGTAGGTCTCTATTGCTCAGACCGCCTAGGTATCACCGCAGCACCTATTCCAGCCGACAAACAGTGGTGTAAACGTTACTGTATTCCAGTTTGAAGAACGCTATAGCTAGAGAAATTACTGGGGTAATGAAATTGAACATCTTAAGTCTCAGGCGACCAACGCAAGCATCATCATCATCAGCTGATAGACGTCCACTGATAGACATAAGCCTCCCCCAAAGATTACCACATACAATCAACATGGCTTCCGGTACCGTTAGACACTAGAGGCTGTGGTATGTAGGGGTTCATAAGGGAGGATTTGGGCCATTTCCCACCACGATGGTCCAATGTGGGTTAGCGGGAGCCAGAGCCTCGTTTGTTGATTAGCAGGGTTCACTACGAACAGGTGAGGTTGACTTGAGTCCCGTGAGCTGTTGTGCGAGAAACCCTACACCCCGTTGTGATGTGGTGCTGAATATATCGTCTTAACCAGCGCTGTGTTGTTATGGGCGGGCGTATCACTCACCATCAGGTGAACGTCCTGTTCGTCTCGTTGCTTCGTAGAACAAATCTAATAATATACTATGCATTATTATGCAGTCGTTGTTTCGTTAAAATGAAATCGTCACCATTTGCAAAACGATCGGAGCCGCTGAAGAAATTGAACGTTTCCAGTTCGTTAAATCGTTTTATAAGACCGTCGCGGTTTCGCTGGTTCCGTAAATTCTTTAGTCGCTGTAAACGGATTTTAGTTTTAGCCGATTACAGCTAAAACTAAAAATTATTTTGAATTAAAATTTACTTTACTTTCATTATCTTGAAGGTTGGCGATGACGGTACCAGTCCTTTCTGTCGGCGGAACAATTCAGACGATCCAGATATGCCAGTCTATTCCCTGATATTCCTCAACCATGACATTTTCTTTCTCCTCACTTTTCGTAACTTATATTATAGTAAAGTTCTATTCTATAATATTGAAGGTAGTACCAGTATTATTAATTTTTTCTTACGTATATAAATACGATAAGAAAGAGGTGTAAGGGTTCCCGCACAAGATATCACGGGTTCCAAGTCAACCTTCCCTTCTCGTGATGCACCCTGCTAATCAACCAACGAGGCTCTGGTTCCCATCAATTCGCATTGAGCCAATTGGTGGTGGTGGGACCCCCCATGGACGTGTGGACCTCTGCAAACTCGGGTATCTTTGGGGTAGACCTATTTCCAGCAGTGGATATCAGCCTGCTGGTAATGACAACTATATTATTCGGAACTTGAATAGGTACCACTGTAGGTCATATTTCTTTCACTAAACATTACTGTACAAACATTATTGTGTTCAGATTTGAAGGGTGTTCTACCTAGTAAAATTACTGAAGTAACGAAACAACATCTCACATTTCAAAGCGACGAGCACAATATTGTACTGTGTACATCATCGTAAATAGAGTTAAATCGTTATGGGCAAGTGTAGTATTTATCATTGTGATCATCATCATCATCAGCCGATAGACCTCGATCAGTCCTACGATGCCTGTATCGTCGAGCACCCGAGACTGTCGTTTGTAGATTTTCATATGGGGGAATTTGGGCCATTCCCCACCACGCTCGTTCAATGCGGGTTAGTCAGAATCAACTCGTTTGTTGATTATCAGGATGCACCACGAGCATGTAAGGCTAGCTTGGATCCCATGAGTTGTTGTATAGGACTCCTTGAACCCCTCCCTCCTCTTAACATCGTGATCATCTCTATTATTTTCTTTCTTTTAAAATTCGAAAAACTTATATTATATACCTGATCTAAATAGAAGTAATGTTAGAAACGTTTACCAATAGTAGGTAATGGAGCAGGGCAAAGGAGAGAAGGAAGGAGCGTCTAACCAACAATGAACCAATATTGCAAGCCAACGAACCGTGCGCGAACAATTTCTTTGAACGCACTCAACCGTTTCCCAGATGGTGACGAATTCAACTCATCGCGAAGAAATCGTCCCTCTATTGCTTCGATGTCCCATAGAAACTCTGAAGGCCATAAAACGATAATTTCGATGCATCACCTCTATAAATAACTAGCTGTTCCTCGCCTGGTATACTGCCAGTGACATCCCTGCAACTGCCTCTGGGGAAGGAATTTTCTAAAATCTGTTCTTAGCCACCCTATACTCGGCAATAAGAATATTCCTTCTTTGTGAGTTATGAGAGATTCTTACTCACTGAAACCTCCTCGGTGATCTTCTTCCGTGTATTCGGAGAGGCTCCGGAATCTCCCATAGAACTCACCGGTGCCCTCTACACTGCGTGTCACATGTCGCTAAGGAGCCTAACCCTTCTAGGCACCATCGCTGAGCTATACACTGTCCTACGTAGGTTCGCTTGTAGAGCGAAAAGGGCCTTCACCCTCAAGGCCTGCGAAACTTCTAGTCCCTTTTAGTCGCCTTCTACGACTGGCAGGGCTTAACTTAGTTACCATTACTCCACAGTAGAGAGCACACCAGTCTCCATTACCATCGCTTCGACGTTTGTTTCTCCAAGCGGAATCAACCCTCTCTCGACTCCGTTCGGCAGCCTCCTGTACCATTACAGCTTCACAGAAGGAGAACAACCCTTCCCATACAATAGGAATATCCCTATCCAAGTTCAAGTCTGTAAATCTTATGGTTCAGATATCGTGATGAATCTCCGCATAGAAGGATATCTCTATATATAGATTATTTATTATATGCTTATGTTGTTATTTATCATATTTTATCAGTAACAAGATTTAAATCTGTGCAAGATGATCGCCGGAAGTCCTTTGAAGCACGCAGAATGTATCCATGACAGATACCTTGAACAGGCCTGTATCATGTGTACTCTTATACTGATTAATACCTAAAATTTTAGATTATAATACTTAAGTATAAATACTAAGTATAAACTACTGAATATGGTATAAAGACAAAAATATATAATAAAGCTTATTAGTAAGTGGTTACTTCACCATCATATGACAGTGACGAGACTATAAGGATGTTTATTTGATGGTGAACGTTACCACTGTCCGTGATTAGCTGTTAGAATGTTTACACTGCTTCTCGGTGTACTCGATATTCCAATCAATGTACTTTTGTCGTAGGGTATGATTGGGGTAGGGATTTATGTAAGGGATTTGAGTCATTTGCCACCATTCTGGCCCAACGCGGGTTGGTGGCAGCCAGATCCTCGTCTATTGATTAGCATGGTGCTCCAGCAACAGGTAAGGTTGGTTTGGATCCTGTGAGTTGTTGTGTGGAGCCCCATTAACCTCTTTATAACATAATATTGAATTATTAATATCAAATAAGGTTTTAAACTAAGTTCAATGCGGAGTTTGAAGTGAATGTACATTGTGCCAAAATATAACGCAACCGCGAAACAGCGGGAAAGGCTTTCCGGTTTTCAATATTGAATCGTTGCCCGTGTTAGTCGATTTTTGGAGCAACCTCCAAAGCTTTGGTGAAATTCTAAAGCCGGCGTAATGGAAATTATTTTGCATGTCGGGGATTCATTTCCGATCGATGCTCCCCAAGCGTTTTGTGTACCGACTGATCTGTCGACGATATATATTGACTTTGACTATAAGTAATGCCGTTCACTGTCTCTCTGTTAATTTAATTTATTAAAGGACCTCTAGAAAAGGATATACGACACATAATAAAAATAGTCGACTAAAATTTTTATAGTTTCTATTGTGACGTCATGACGTCGTCGTCAAGTCCCAACGGGCAGGACACATCGCTCGAAGAACTGATAGCCTACGGTGCACCGAGGTCCTCGAATGGCGACTGTGTACCGGAAGACGTTGACAGGCCCTCCCATGGTCCGATGATCTGGTGAAGGCTGCGGTCAGCGCAAGATCGATCGATATGGAAATCTTTAGGGAAAGGCTTATGTCCAGCGGTGGATGTCTGTCGGCTGATATTAATATTGTGACCTATTCTTTAATTATAGACGCAGACAGATCTAGACGGTCTAGCAAGAGAGACCTACCATTACTTAGTAAATCTAGCTTGTAGTATAGTAACGATTGAGAGCTAAGCGGCGTAACTATGACGTACTTTTCCTTCATAGACCTCGAAGCAACCAGATCAGGTAGACTTCATTTAGTGAAATACAAAACAGCTGATCAAATAATAATATTGCGATTTAAGATTATCTTCCTGTCTCTTTATATTATTTAACTAAGCTATGACACGAGCGGGACGTTCACCTGATGGTACACTCACCATCGACCCATAACACGGCACTAGTTAACATTATATGTAAAACTCAGCACCACATTGTACTCGTCGCTTTGGACATGTGTTGTCTCGTTACCCAATGAATTTCATTAGCTATAACGCCCTTCAAACCGGGATACAGTAATGCACAAAACACTACAGTTTGACGGTAAAAATAGCAGCTGCGGTGGTACCTATCGGTCTCCGGTATCACCAATTTCCACCTATGTGGAGACTCACCGCGATATCTCTGGAACTACAAGGGCTGCAGACTTGAAATTTGGTGGGAATATTCCTTTTGCCAAGTATAGATCAGTTAAGAGCGGATTTCATGAAGTTTCATCGCCCAAAGGATATGCGAGGGTGTTTTGGTCTGCAAACCAGGCGGGAGACGGCTAGTATCTCTAGTGCCACATTGTTTGTAAGCAGATGTATAACTTGCCATCGAATGTACCTTTCTACTTTAATCTTCGTTTCGTTCAATGTGTCCGAATGGGTCGGCGTTGTTAGTTCCACGTGGTTAACATTTGAAATTAAACGTCACGAGCTCGTGATGGCGGATGATGTGTGTATTTGTTTCTGAACTCATTTTCAAACTATAATTTGAAATTCGTCAGGGTTGACGTCTGTTTGAACTTCATTGTTAGTAATTTGTTCGTATTATATATTTTGTGGAGATTTGGGTCGTTACTCACCACGCTGGCGCAATGCGGATTGGTGGGAGAATGAGCCTCGTTCGTTGATTAGCAGGGTACACCAAGAACAAGTGATGTTGGCTTGGGTCTCGTGAGTTGTACGAGACTCCGTACATCCCCTCAAATGAAACTCAGGACCGATTGATGTGAAGGTCTTTAAGGGAGGCCTATATCCAGCAGTGGACATCTGTCGGCAGGTGATGATCGTTACTTTTATATATTGTATATTAATAGAATAGTTGAAGGCCGTTGGAAAACGCTGGGTGAGGGAGCTCTTATAACCAGCATATGTCGGCTGATGGTGATGAATAGAATACTTCCGATGATAGCTCAATTTGCGAACTTCCTTTAAGATTCAATTCAATTCACAGAGCTTCCAAGGAAGAATATCATCGTGAGGAAACCGATATTTTCAAACAGCAATAGCTTTCGTGGATATGTGACCATTCATCAATCTTCAATCAGGCATCGTGTTGTATTAATAGCCGTAATACTCTCTCTGTGAGTAAACCTCTAGTCCCAATAGTGGGAACATTAGTGAATAAACATTACCGCTGCGACTTTATCTAGTGACTAGTTATAACAAAAAAATATATCATCATCATCATCAGTCGATAGAAGTCCACAGCTGGATATAGGCCTCCAAAGATGTCCACATCGATCGGTCCCCTATTACTCGCATTAAAAAAACATATTAATATTAAATTTTTTAACAACCTCTCCATATTTTTTTTATTCAATTAAGCGACGAAATGAGCTGGACGTTCACCTGATGGTAAGTGATACGCCTGCCCACAACAACATAGCTCCAGTTAGAATGGTATACATTGCAGCTCATTGCGCTCGTCGCCTTGAGACATAAGATGTTGAGTTTCATAACACCAGTAGTTATACTAGCTATAGCGCCCTATAAATCGGAACACAGTAATGTTTGCACACCACTGTTCACTGCAAATAGGCGCTGTAGTGGGACCTACCTAGACCGTCGCCGCCAACAGAGACCTACCAGTGTCGATTCATAGTTTGGTGTCAGCAACGTGTAGCCTATAAAGACCTTACAGTCTCAAACAAACGTTTCTTTGAATGATGATGAAACTGGACAAATTTAGGGATATTTTTATTCTGAATAAAAAACTATTGAAATCATATATCATAACTTTAAAAACAAGTGAATATATTAAACAATGAAGCTAATGTATTTTAGAAAAGTACAGCTGTTGTTCTTCGTGCTCCAAAAGCATTCTTTTGTCTAATTTCGTTTGTGACAATGGATGCACCGCTCCGGCCCAGCTCCTCCCCGGCTGCTCCTCCTCTCCTCCTCGCCCAACGCTGAAACTGTTCATTAATTAAAATCCGCTGTCTGTCTGTCTGTGACGCTGACATTGTGTCTCGCGTCAAGTGCCGAGCGTGGAAACAACATTCAGTAATTATAGATTGTTACCAAGGGCGTTGGCAAATTTGGAGTTAAATTAATTCGCACTCACTTCTATACTACAAACATGTATCAAAATATCATTTATCATTACTACTTTACTACTATACTACGCAGAATTAGATTCTTCATAGATAAAACTAACATCTAGATTTGCATCTGTATCTTGGATCACGAAGGGTAAGGTTTAAGGAGAAGTACAGCGATAACAAACACAATACAGAGATTGTTTAACAAATGATTGACAATCAAACAGATTATGCGATAGTATTAGTTGATATCAAAGGCATCCTTAGGGGAAACGTCAGCTTGAACAGCTGGATCGTTAGCGAGCAGCGCTTGAATAATTACGACTACGTCGATCAACGCATGAGTCAACCGCGCTGAGCTTGCAACAAAAGAGATGTGGATCTTCAACATCATTTCCAAGTTAAAATTGCATTAAATGATGAATCAGTTAACTGTCTAAAATTTAACAGCAGCTTACCGCTTTAACACAAAGACTATCGCTTTAATACCATATACAGTTTTTTTTTATTTTTCTCAATATCCTCATTCTCTTCTACCGCTCTTCCTTTCCTTCCATTCCATATCTCTCTTTAGTATTATCATTCTCAATTATACTCCATCCTATTTCCTTCCAGTACTCCTCTCTCATAAGTAGCGAAGTCTTTAATTTCTCCCTTTTTAGTTTCTTTACACTCCATTATCACAATTCTTTTTCTTATTCTATTACATTCATTGGGCCTCCAAATTACTATTTCTATTTCTTTATTCTCCGTATACAGTTAAATTATAATGATAAAGATGATTGAAACTAAGGTCTCCAACATAGACTAAAAGATTGCTAGCCTCATGTGGCAATGGGCAGGATATATCGCTCGAAGGACTGACAGCCGATGGGGCAATAAGGTCATCGAATGGCGATCGCGGAACGAAAGACGTAGTATTCACAGGCTCCCTATCAGGTGGTTTGATGATCTGGTGGAGGGTGCGAGAAGCAGTTGGATGCGTGCAGCACAGGATAGATCAATGTGGAGATCTTTGGACGAGGCCTATGTCCAGCAGTGGACGTCTGGCGACCGAGAATGATGAAGTTTATTTATATAATCATGATTAGAATCTACTGTCATATCGTAAGTCTTTTTCCATAACAGGCATGTATTCCATCAGTCATAGATACAATAGAAGGGTATTTTTAATCAACGAAGCGACGAGACGAGCGAGTCGTTCACCTGATGTTGAGTGACACGCCTGTCTATAACAACGTGGCGCTAGAGAATGGTATACAATGAACCAAAATGTTGCGCTCGTCGTTTTGGGACGTAAGAGTCAGTCTCGTTACTCCAGTAATTACACAGTTACCGCGCTATTCAAATACGCAGTAGTCGCTGCGATTGTACCTACTAAGACAGTCTCCATCATCATCATCGTCATTAGATGCTTAATTGAAGTTTGGCAATCAGATTAAAAACCAATCAGATTCTCAGCTATTCTTTTTAAGACAGTCTCTAGTAATAGAGAAGTGTTATTTACGTTGCTGTTTAAATTATAAAAGCCCTAGAATATAGGTTATAGGAAATAGAAGATATTCAGAATACAGCAAGCAATACTAATGCGTATGGAAACTGCTGTAATATATACGGGAGTAAAGTAAATATATTCAGTATTCACACCTGTTTTCCGTTGGAAGTAAATACGACCTATTCTTGTTTCGCCTACGGAATGCTTGTTGAATAATTCGTTTTCGCGAATAACATCGACGTGGCGGATACGGCAATGAATACATTATTATCTGACGTTAAAAAAAAAAACATTTTCATACAAACAATGTTTGGTATTCGTGACAAAAGAGATCCTTGGGTAACATTCCTTACATCCTTCTGTTTTTAAGTGATTATGATATTTGCTACGGGTTATACTATTATCAATGAAAAAAGAGTATAGTAGCGATGCGGGATTACCATTCCAGCATTTTAGTACCCCAACGTGCATCGGTTCTTCGAGAATCTTCTTCTTCCTCCTGCCTTTTCCCATCTATATGAGATCGGCACAGTGTGTACTTCTCTCCCATATTCCTCTATCAGCCGTCATATCTGAATTGACACTCTTCTTACACATGTCGTCTTCCACGTTCATTTGGATCCATTCCATCGGTTCTTCTTAAAGAAATAACTATATTTTGTAGTTATTATTACATTGAAGTCTTGATAAATGTTGAATCCTTTTAACAAATATTGAAACGTCTTAACCATTCGCGGTCCTGCTACCATTGTCACACTGCTGGTAGGTCTCCGTTGCCGGAATCTAAGAAGGTAGCACCTAACGCAGCCATCTAACGCTGACAAACAGTAATATGCATTATTGTGTTTCGGTTGATGTAACTAGTGAAATTACTGGGGTAACGAGACTTAAGACCTCATGTCTCAAGGCTACGAGCCCAACGTATATCATCCTAACGCCACATTGAACAAGCGTATAATTCATCCCATACTATCAGATGAACGTCTTGTTAGTCTCATAGCTTCTTCGTATAAAAAGAAATATAATTTGCAATGCTGTTATATGTTAACATAACCTCTGCCAATACAGATTAGATATACGTCATATCTTACTAGTAAACAGTTTTAATTACCCGTTTGTTATGATTGTGAGACTTGATTAGTTCAATAATATTATGTCTCTCATTTCAGATGTCTTCAACTGCATTGGAGCGGTGCAAGTGAACTTGGTGTCGCACTCGTGAATCTGTAGCTAAATTTAATAATTGATCAGTGACGGAAGTGAGGTAATGTTTCGCGGCGGTGGACGTTGGTGGTGTGATGTGATGTGATGTGATGATTGTGTGCTAGTTGTCAATATGCCGACGGCGTGGTGTCGGTTCCTCGCGTCGGCTGCACTGCTCGGCGCTACACTAGCGATGGCTGCCAAAAGCGGTGAGTGAATATATTTAAGGCTCCACTGGAGGTATTATCGCGAAAAAATTATCATTCTTGAGGAATTGATGTGTCAAATTTCATGAATCTACGGACACGTGATCACCTGATGAAGATCCATTAAAATTGTAACTTGTATATGCTTGCTTACGACGCAGGGCATTCATCTCATCGTATTCAATCATTGAGATGATACGTTTTACTAATATATTCAATAAAGCGCAAATACATTTTTTTATTTATTTCAGGTGTTTTTACGATTGTTTACAATGTAATATTGCTGACAAAAAATATCTTATAGCGACCACACTCGCAATATATAAGATAAAATTATATACGAGTATATGTAAAAGAGGACAAAACATGAAATAAGAGATAACAACAAAAAAGTATCGTTATAAAAAAACAGTAGTGATAACTTAAAAAAATAAGATTATGTTATCCGGAAGTAAGTTCAAAGATCATTTTTTTCCAATTGAAAACATTTTAAACACCATAGTGTTTTTGTTTTACTTACAAACGTTGAAACGCTGAAGTTAGTTATTAAGTAAAGGAAGTAATGATTGGTTTTAGTAGTAAATATATTAAAGTCCCGGTTTAAACTTACTCATAGTTTCATTTAGTAGTTAATTTACTAGTCGACAGTTATGTGTCCATTCATGATCGTGTACTATTGAAGACCCTCGATGGAATATTACGAAATAGTTCGTGCTCCCCTCTATAACGCGACACACAGCAGTGGATAACATCGCATACGTATAAAAGGGAAGAATTTATCCTCGATACGGATATATTAAAAACGTTACTCATACCTGACGTTCGCGTGGATTTATTAAATAACTGAATGAGGAATAAAATGAGTATAAATAAGATCTACACGAGGAGTTCTCATGCCGGAGTGTAATACAGTAGAGTCTTTCATAAACCTGTATCAGCATTTATATTACAACTATGCTATACTATCCTTCGCTGGAAACTAAAACAGGATATCTAATGTTATTTTCTTTGATTGAAGAGTACTTAGTGAAGACGTGGTAAACAACCAATGATTGTATAAACATCCTAAAGAGTGGCTCTTTGTAATGTAGACTCAAAGTATTTAATATAAAAATGTATCAAAGTGAAGGTTATATACAAATTGAATAAAGCTTTCGTCTCCAATTCGATGTTGCTGCTTTGAATATAAGCCACTTAAAGGGAAACTAGGCTCGACGAAGTTTCCGCATTTACGGCGCACGAGGATGTGACTTCGCTTAACTTTTACGCCCGGAATATTCTCGTGGAGCATGTGGGCTAACGGCTGTGCTGAAACATAAAGAAAGCGTCTCCCCCGAAAGCCTGCAACAAACCGCCGTGCGCCGTATCAACTTAATGTCGGCGGGGGCCCAACTTAAACGGCGGATAGACCGGGCTGACGCGTTGTGAGTCATTACACATGAATTGTTTTAAATTTTACAAACTACGTCGAGGTAAAATAGTATTTATGCTGTTAATGAAAAGGTCTATTTTCCTGTGATAACTGGTCACAACGAATTCTATTGTAAAATAGCGGACAGTCTTCTTAATAGTCTATAGTCTCTCGTTCATTCGAGGCGTTATTCCACTTTATAACAGTTAAAAAAATTATTATAAAGTAGATATTGTATAGACGTATTCTTATTGTTACAAGTGTATTTTAATGTTTAGTTGTTGTTTAAATTAAAGTAAGCTTATCATCATCAAAAGTTGAAGAAACATCACAGACATGGTTCATACATTACTAACTTTCCACATTTTATACGGAATTACTACAAAAACACTGTAAACGTAAATTGTATTATTACGAATATGACAAATTAACATTACCATGTCTACATTTTAAATGATTATATGTCTACTATTTTATCAATTCGTGATTTTACACAATTTTCAGTAGTATAGTTTCAGAGCGCTATATTTAATTATTCCAAGTATCTTTGGGACAACTATCAAAAGTCTGAATTTAAGATAATCTCAAGTAATTATCGTATCAATCGTCCGAGTTGGAAGGAGCAGCGTTCCATCAGCTCGTCAGGATTAACTGGCTCAATGGCCATCTGCATGCCAGCGATTTCAGCGCTGCATCCTTGGGAGCGGTCCTTCACCTGTCCCGATCAAGCGCCGATAGCGCTGCATTTGCATTGCAGACAGCGCAGGTGTGTAAGCCCGATAGCTGTAATGAGATATAAATTGAATTAGCCGCTTAGAGCTACGTAGAGCTACGGTATGCTACGTTCACATCTACGCGGCGCTACGATGTGCTACGAGCCCTCATACAAAACATTAGGAACTTGTTCGTTATGTTCTATTGTCGTTACCACTGATTTTGTTTAGAACAAACAATTTGTACTAATTTTATATAATTTATTTATAGTGGACTTTTGCTACTAAATATTATTGACAATATATATTTCTCTCATACGTTAAATAAAAAATTAATTGTATACAGCAACGAATATTTATATATAAAATTCCGAAGTCTCTTCTAACTTATATCTATGTTATTATCGTACTTGATCCGAACAAACACTTCAAACTTAACTAGTACAGATTTTATTTGAATTCGTATCTTAAGTATATTAAGCAACTTTAAGTCGAACAATGGATATTAAATTTAAAGGAAAATTTGTGATAACTACTTTACATTTTACATACACAGCGACTATGTGACAGGAAATAATAAAAGTATACATTAAGTAAAAGTAAAGTTTGTTTTAAGAGCTAGGTATCCTGAATTACGATGTGATGGGAGCTAGCTAAGTCTAGAAAAGCTATGCGATATTTATATTATATATGATGATGATGCAAATCAAATGGTTTACTAACAATCCTCCAAGATAATTACATTATTAGATATTATCTTGTGTTCAAGAAGAAAAAAAGAAATGTCACACAATAACTTGGTCACTTGATGTCCAACGAAGTAAATACCATATTATATGTGGCCACTTCACGATCATGATCTACGTTCACAGAAAGAGGATAAAGCATTTAGAGAGCGCACAACCGGAACCTTATCTAAAGGCTTTTAATACAAAAAGTCGCGATTCCGGGGAATGGGGGGGAGGAACAAAAAAAACTTAATCCTCGCAAAAGTGGGACTTAAAGCGACCGCAATGCGACACTACGATAACCTGTGGACCCAAGTTTAATACAAAAGTTGTCTCTGCGAACTGAACGGAGCTAAGTGAAAAAAAAAAAAAAAAAAACATAAAAGCGGTTCAAATTCGTGCTGTTTCACAGTTAATGTTCAATGAATAAGATGTTGCAAGTTCGCAAATGGTTCAGCTATGTCTTTCTTTAACATCTACCCGCGCTGTGACTTGTGAAAAATAATTAGGTAATACTACATAGCATTATTCCCTCCTACATGTTACACAGGGGGTGTAAGGGGTCCCGCACAACAAGTTACCAACCTAACCTCCTCGTGGTGCACCCTGGTAATCTATAAACGAGACTGTCTCCCATCAACACGCATAGACCCGGGGGTACGAAACCCCTACAAACTATTTTCAGGATGCCTTGCCCAGCTATGGACGTCTATTGTCTGAAGATGATGATATTTTACAGCACATCATATGCAGCCATAGTATACCAATTACATATATGGCATTTATCTAAATACATATAATAAGGGGACCGGAAAGTAATGTCGTTTCTGCGCATGCCAATACTTGATTGTCATTTGTCAGCTCATTGTTTTGTTCAGAGGCGTACCAAAGACATTGTGAGTTTATAGTGATTTCTTTACTTATAGACAATTGAATTACAATTTTTTTTTGTAATTTTGGGTAAAATGGCCAGCCAAATACCAGAAGAGGTACACATCCGGCATTGCATGCTCTTTGAGTTTCGCAAGGGAAATAACGCAACAGTTGCTACCAAAAACATTTGCGATGTTTATCCAAATGCACTGGACATTCGTAAATGCCAAAGGTGGTTTTCCAAGTTCAAATCGGGTAATTTTGATCTTTCCGACTCGTATCGATCAGGAAGACCATCAGCGTTAGACAACGACGTGTTAAGGGCGGAAGTGGAAGCAAATCCGTGTCAGACGATCGAGGAATTGTCAAACAGTCTCAACAAACCTTGGTCGACCATCCAAGAACATTTGAAGCAGATTGGAAAAGTAAGCAGAGCAGGTGTTTGGGTCCCGCATAATCTGTCCGAACAGAATAAGGCTAACCGATCAATCACATGCAACTTATTGCTTCAACGACACAACACAGAAGCGTTTTTTGATCGCTTGATCACAGGAGATGAGAAATGGGTCCTGTATGATAACCCAAAACGCAAAAGGCAGTGGCTCTCTCCAAATGAAATCCCTCGGAGTACTGCTAAGCCAGGTTTACACCCCAAAAAAGCGCTTTTGTGTGTTTGGTGGAGTATTCGCGGCATTGTTCATTTTGAATTACTGAAACCTGGAGAAACTGTTACTGCAGACCTCTACAGCGAACAATTGCAGCGAGTCAATCAATCTTTAATTGAAAAGTGGCCAGCGATTGTCAACCGAAAAGGCGTCATTCTCCAACATGACAATGCAAGACCGCACTGCGCAAGGCGAACTCTAGAAAAAATTAATGAATTGGGGTGGGAGGTGCTGCCTCATCCACCATATTCGCCCGATGTTGCACCATCGGATTTCCACTTATTCCGAGCGCTGCAACACTTTTTAAGTGGCAAAACATTTGCAAATTTGGATGATATCCAAAATGCCATCTCTAGATATTTTGCCGAAAAACCAATTAATTTTTATCGATCAGGGATTGAAAATTTACTCACTAGATGGCAAAAGGTTATTGACAATGATGGGGAATACATCATTGATTAAAAATAAAGACTCGTTAAAAATGTATGTGTTTGTATTTAGCGTAAGAAAACGACATTACTTTCCGGTCCCCCTAATACTATATTAAGTCATTCGCCAACCATACCAACATTAAGCTATTTAGGATCACACATGCTAGTCGACTTGAGACTACCTTGAATCTCATTACCTCAGTAATTTCACTGTCTACAGCGCCCTTCAATCCGGAATACAATAATGATTGCATACTATTGTTTAACGGCTGCAATAGCAGCTACCTAACTTTAGTTGTCGCGAAATCTATTAAACATACTTTCCTTCTAGGGGGAAGACTAGGACTAGGGTTACGTGGGGTTTCTTTCCACTAAAATCTCATAGGTAGTCATCTTTAGTGCATTGTAAGAGGCTCCGAGATTTCTTACGCAAAACACCGGTACCCTCTGCACTGCGCCTAAGCACATCCCGGGGAGTGCTGTAACCCTCTCAGCACCCTCTCTCTGCTACAAAAAGCTCGATACAAATCTTACTTCTCGTTTACTCCGTGTTCGCTTAGTGGACAATGAGAGGCTGCACTTTCAAAGCCCGCAAGCTCAAAACCCTTTTAATCGACTTCTATAACAGGCAGAACTTACATTAGTGCTATTCATAATATAATGGGACAGGGAAGATGGTTGTAACCACCTAGACTGCCTACGGAGCCCTACCACCAGTTTGCGTCCACAGCAGGATATAGGCCTCCCACAAAGATCTTCATATACAGACAGCGTAGCCTCTGAAACCGCTGGGCACTAGGAGCTGTCGCATGTGAGGATTCATAGGGAGGGATTTGGGCCATTACCCACCACGGCAACCCAAGGCGAATTGGCATGAGAGAGGTTGTTACATCATACATTGGTAAAAGAATGAATACTCTTTTCTCATACATGGTTGGATGAACAGTTTCGGAGCTGTCTCCAGTTACCACCAGCATATTGTAAATCTATCGCCACAACAGCGTGTTCTGGCTGTTTTTATACAAAAGAAGGATTCTATGACAAGACACCTCATCATTTTCTACTCCCTATTTACGTCCAGGTCAAAAAAGCTGCCGCATTCAGTGAAACAGTTACAGTTACATTTCGAATCGTTATAATGAACAACGAGTTCGTTTCCTCCTCGCCTGATCACTCCGTTTCATATTTGCCCGTTATTATTTCAATTTTTTGTTGTTCCTGCAAAGCCTCCGAATACCAATTCGGTTCAATTGTTGTTTTCGTTTCATCCCGTCCGTTGCCCGCCGCGATATAATTTCTGAAATGAAAGCGGACCCTTTTTTTTTCCCTCTCTCCGCGAATTCGTTCCGGGGGACTGTTATTTTATTGTTACATTTTCTTTACCTTCGGCTAAACTTGAATTACGTTATAGAGGTTGGAGAAAATCATTGCTTTTATCTGTAAAGGCACAAGTTATTTATAATGTTTACTTACTTTACTTACACACATTAATTGAGAACAGAAGGAATATATGATGGTTTAAATTTCTTATATTTTTTATATTAATATATTTGCAAGTCCAAAAGGGTAACAGAATCAATACTTCTACTCCATACATCTTTACTTGCTATTAGACGTAGGGGTTAACTAAAAAAAAAGTTTGTTTTACCACGTCCAGGACTACTTAATGCTAAACTTTTAGTCATTAACCTAAGTTTGATAATATCTACTAAACTTACATTTTAACTTAATTTTAATAAAGATATCTGCAATGCTTGAAATTTACGCATCCATGTTAGTATTCACAAGCAGGTCTAACATGAAAACTTCGACGGATAATTTTTTTATGGGAATGTTTATCTGCCTGAGAAGTGGAAGGGAATGGGATACATAAAATAAAATTTAGTTCAACGAAGCCAAAAAGTAGATAGATCATTTGAAAGCAGCGGAAGCAGCGCCATAAAACTGCGCGAGTCGCGATCGCCGACGAGCTGCTTCGGTTTGTTGCCTTATTGATTTTCACGGACGATTTGCGAACGCGATAGCAAATTTGTCGTAACGGGACCTCGTAATTTCGTTACACCACCCCCTCCACTTCCTATCTACCTTCCTTTTTCAATAGTCTAGCCCCGCAAATTGCGAGGGTGCTCGCGGCCGGTCCGTTGTTGCCGAACTGCGCTGTAATGATTATGCAAACTGTGTTTTAATTGCGATTTACGTCTGCGGCAGGACTTGTTTAGTATACAACAGTTACGTTGCCACTGCCACATGAACGTGAAAATACTGGGTTATAGTTACCGTTGTTATAACCACTGAAAAACATTGCCAGGATGAACTAAGGGTAGATATATAAACCGTTTAATTTAACCAAAATGGAATAAACCCACAAACATAAGATTTATTTCAAGTACAGGCATTAACTACTTTTTATCGGAACAAACATTAATATTTATTCGGCCTTTAGATTACAACTGCGTTTGTTTAAAAAAAAAAAAATTGTAGTACAGCCTTCCACTTCAATCGCCGCCATCAGTCTGAAATGGGGCGATCATCGTACCAGTTTTAGTTCTCCCTCCCAAAACTAAGCTCGTATTCTGATTGGTCGGTAGATCACGCCGATCCCAACAGTATCAAGTAAACAAGTTAAAAAGTAACTTATTTAATAAATTTTTATACACTTTAAATAAAAAAAATATAATAGGTTGGGAAAAAAGAAATCCATTATTTTTATATGAACTTCAGGACTTTATTTAACATGCTTCGGATTGTCCGATTTGGGTCAAATATGCACCGTTTTGTTCTATGATTTGTTGCCATTTTAAAGATAACTTCATAATGCCTCTCTCGTAGAAGTCCTGGTCTCTATTTGCAAAAAACTCTAGTAGCCGATTTTCACAATCTTCCATAGATGCCAATTTTTTATCACTAAAGAAATTTTGTAATGCAAGAAAAAGATGGTAATCGCTTGGTGCCAAGTCCGGACTGTATGGCGGATGCATTAAAACTTCCCAACCAAGCTCCCGAAGTTTCTGGCGAGTCACTGTAGACGTGTGTGGCCTAGCGTTGTCCTGGTGGAACACGACACCTCTCCTGTTGGCCAATACTGGCCGTTTCTGGTCAATTGCTATCTTCAAACGGTCCAGTTGTTGACAGTAGAGATCAGAATTTAGTGCTTGGCCATATGGAAACAACTCATAATAAATAATCCCCTTCCAGTCCCACCAAATGCACAGCAGAACCTTCCTGGCCGTTAGTCCTGGTTTGACCACCGTTTGAGGTGCTTCACTGCTCTTTGACCATGATCGTTTTCGCACGTAGGTTATCGTATGTGATCCATTTCTCATCTCCAGTCACCATCCGTTTAAGAAATGGGTCTATCTCATTCCGTTTGGCCAAGGCTTCGCAGATGGAAATTCGATCCATCATGTTTTTTCTGTTAATTGGTGTGGCACCCAAACATCGAGCTTCTTTTTGAATCCAGCTTTATGTAAATGGTTTAAAACTGTTTTGTGGTCCATTTTTAGCTCCTGGGCGATGTTACGACTGCTAACATGCCGGTCAACTTCGATCATTTCTCCGATTTTATCGACATTTTCGGCGACCGGCCTACCTGTGCGAGGTGCATCTTTAACATCAAAAATTCCTGAACGGAATCTACGAAACCAAAATTGCACATAATTGGCTGTTACAGTATCGGGTCCATAAACACCATTCACAATTTTAGCCGCCTGGGTTGCATTTTCGCCTTTGTCAAAGAAAAACTGTAAAATGTACCGAATTTTCTCTTTGTTCACTTCCATTTTTAACACCCTGTAACTCACAATTGAATGCACCAAACAAAAAACAGCAAAAGAATTTTTTTACTGCGAAATGTCACCTTTCCAACGAGCATAAATCTGAAACTGTTTGATCGATACTTTACGAGAAATTTATCACTACAGCCATCTACCGAAAAAATAATGGATTTCTTTTTCCCCAACCTAATATATAATACGAGATATAAGGTGTCTCGTACTACAACTCACGGAACACACAACAACTCCTTGCTAATCAACAAACGAGGCTCTGGCTCTCATCTACCCGCATTGGGCCAGCATATCAAATGGCCCAAATCCACCCATATGAATGTATATCCGATCGATGAGGGAATCCTTGGACGAGGGATGTATGTGACTAGCTGCGGACGTCTATCAGCTAATGATGATATACGCACTCCTAGTATTTAATCTATTTTGCAGATGAGAAAATTTTATTTAAGAACATCAAAGTACCTTCTTCAGATCCTTTATATAATATAAAAATGAGCAAACCGCTTACTATCTGTTTAGATTTATCTTTATCACATATATGTCCAGTTCTTTGTTATTTCGTATTACTGTACTACAGACTGATATACATTTTTTTAATATTATTAACTGCTCAAACAGTAAGGACATTACAATCATTGCCCTATAAAGTTACGTACAAATAAACGCGGGTTCGAAGTAAGAGTAATTAATATATTACTACAAAATTTAACGAGTTAGATTTAGCGAGAGTCTGAAACAATTCGACCGTTAAATGTTCAGATTCTACTGGATTAGTTTTAATGTCCTGAAGGCGAAGTTGGACAAAGATTACGACTGCCAACTGTGGGGAATCCGTGAGCCGGAGCGCAAACACGCATTTCAGTCCAACAAATGGCACCCACTTATTACCTCCGTCCCTCGCAAGTAGGACAGCACCGTTACGAAGTTATCTATTTCAACTTATATATTGAAATATTTACAAATTAAATGATAGATAACAACAACAATAAACAACAGAAACCATTACAGATAATAGAAACAAGAACCCAATGTATCTAGATAACAGACTCATTAATTATAAATAGTAGATAAGCTAGTAATAAGGATCTATTGTATAACACAATCATAAGCTTAGTGAATACAAATTGTAACTTAATAAAGTTAGTTCTCTCAATTCTTTCTACAACTTATCATGAGACAGTAGACCCATAGTACCCTTCCACCCTATAGCTCAACATAACTCATTCTCACAGGAAACAGTTGATTGTGGGCAGAGCAGAATTGAAAGAGGATCTTTGGAGAAGGATCTATGTCTAGCCGTGGACGTCTGTTGGATGATGATGATGATAAAGATGATTAATAAAATAATTATAAGATAGTATACATTTTAGATGATTATAGTCAAATGCATAATAATAACTTTGTACATGTGTACTAATAGACATTGTTAAACATATATATATTTAAATGAGGGTTACTTATTACTTACTTAATAATTTACAATCGCTTGAACTTAGAGATAAAGTAAGAGATGTGTATTAAGTACACGATCTTACTTTATCCTGTACATACGTTTTAGGGCAAGACTACACCAGCACGTGCACAAGCGTACTACAACACGAACACCCCTACAGACAACTAAGTGTGTAACTCTCTCTATAAGTCAAGCGTGTACCATTGTACTCCGCCGCATCCGTATCCGCGACAGAGCTCGTTCAAGTGTTTTATGCCTCCAGGGCCGGAGATCGCGGAGTGACTCCCTCCACGGTGCCAGAAGTTACTCACATCCTAGTTCTGTTAAGTATTGCGTGGGTGCACCGTAATCAGTTATGTGCTTCCGTAGCTTTATATCCTCTTTACAGATAGCACTTCCTTTGATTTTATATTACCACTGTCACTGGTGTTAGGCAAATATTGTTTGTCTCAGATCAACCTCACCTGCTCGTGGTGCACCCTGCTAATCAACAAACGAGGCATTGGCTCACCGCAATTAGAAATGAGCCAGAGTAGTGGGAAATGGCCCAAATCTCCCCGCATGAATCCCAACTTACGAAAGCTCCTAGTGCCCAGTGATACTGGAGGCCAATCTGACTGTATGTGGAGATCTTTAAGCGTCTAAAATCTAGCAGTGAACGTCTATCGGCTGATGATGATGATGATGACATGTATAATATTTGGGTAATAAATGATAGCGGAAGCTCGGAAGTACACTGATGGCAGCCGACATCGCGCGCTTTACGAAAACAGGAAATCGCGGTCTGCTGATGCGAAAACTTTTACGCAGATTAAAATCGCTGTTTGAATTTCAAAAAGGAATAATGGCAGTCACTTTTACGGTTATGAAAACCTGAAAGTAAAGTGTTTGGGCGCTCCGGTGCGGGCTTTGGTAACTGTACACCTGAGCTTAAAGTGTTGCAAATTTATGGGGAATGTACCGACCGGCACAAGCTCCGGTTCCAGTTGCAAAAATATCCTTCTGTCTGTACAGAGATATATTTATTTTGTGTAATATACTTAAACTTGAATACACTTATCACATGCTTGTATTCTATGTATACTTTACACTTATTCAAAGTAATTATAACTTATGACATATGCTTAATGCTTGAATAGTTTCAATTGTGATTATAAACAATTAAATCATATAATGAAATACTTTTTTATATTTGATTATATACAAATATGTTATATTCCTCCATCAGAATCATCATCAGCCGATGATGGACTTCCACTGCTGGATATAGACCTCCCCTAAAGCTCTCTGCGTTTGTAGGGATTCATATTACGGGAATGTGGGATGTAGGATGGTGGGAGCCAAAGCCTCGTTTGTTGATTAGCAGGGTGCACCCCGAGCAGGTGAGGTTGACTTGGATCCTGTGAATTTTAGTGTGGGAACCCTTACACCCCTTATATTCCTTACTATAGTTTAATTTCTTATTTTATAGTGTTTATTTTATAATTTAAAATGAAACTATCAGAAGATGAAGTTCAACCAAAGCGGAGTTTGGTTAGAGGAAAACTTTTTCCCAACTCGCTTGAGTAACCACACCATATTTTAAACAAGCTGCTACTACAGCATTGATGTATACTATCCGATAACTTATGAGGACCAGTATATTATTGGCAATAAAACTACGGGGTGTGAGCAGTTCCGCACAATAGCTCATAGGACCCAAGCCAGCCTCGCTTGTGGTGGACTTTGCTAATTAAAAAATGAGGCTTTGGCTGCCATCAACAGGCATTGGGCCGGCGTGGAAATAGCCCAAATCCCTCCTAATGAATTTCTAGCCTTTGAAGAGGCCTATGTAGCGCAGTGGACGTCTATCGGCTGATGATGATGAAAAAAATTACAAAAAGATAGGAAAAGAAACGTCAATACTACTATCGAAATCTTTTCCGTAGTTTCAAGTATTGTTGCCTCAACATTGTTTGTCATAAACAAGAAGTAATCAGAAATACTTATTACCGATATAAAGTGAAGAATATCACTTGTTACAGTGTGTTTGTATAAGACTATTGATATGTGAAATCGGAAGTTATTGGATATCGTATGTAAGTAATAGATCGCATCGAAGTTAACTCGGCCATTGTACGATGTAATGAAAGATCGCCCGGCGAACTTATTCCACTTACTTCACAAAGTAAGTTCGCTTGTTTATGAGTTAAGTTTTCATTTCGACGACTACTATATGTTACTTAAGACACTGCTCTTGTTAGTTGAGGAAGTGTAAGTTGAATATAACATGTGAGAGTATATTTACACCTAAAAACAATAACACAGTTGAATAACTTTCCTCTCAAGGTCGACTTAAGATGTTGTCGAATATTTTCCTTTGGAAAGTTCATGTTATCACTTCATATATACACAAATGTTTACACTAATCTTTATCTCTTACTTTTTCTTATAGATAATGAAGTTTACTGTATTTTCACTGCCAGCGAACACTGAGTGTAAAGAAAGTAAGAACCGATGAAAGTGTGAATGGATTGTGTGAAAGACAACATATGTAAGAAGTGTGTGAGTTCAGATATGACGGCTGAAAGAGGGATATGGGAGAGATGTACATACTGTGCAGATCCCACATGGCTGGGAAAGCGGCAGGAGGAAGAAGAGATTCGTTTTGTCGAGTATGAATCAACTAATAAGGGGTTGTAGAAAATTTCTTCCTCAAAGAAAATTGCTGTGGTGTTACGTCCAGCAAAGCGGGAGAGGATCAGTTAGCCTTTTCTAATCATGTCTATTAGAACAAATATATGATTTTTAATACAATAGTTATACTATGATTATATTAATTAAATATATAGGAGCAGTATAACGTCTGCGTACGAATTCTCAAAAATAAATTGAATAGAACTTGCTACATTAGAGTCTTTCGAATCGATTGTCCCCTCAATGGATGGACCCTCCATTCAAAACTTCCACCGAAAACTTGTCTGATCTATTTTGTTCGTAGTCCCAACTTCGGGTGACAGATAGTAAGAGGCAAGTTTGCTCGTAAATTTCCCCCGCTCTAAAACTGTCACACAGTAAGTTCAAAAGAATAAGTTTCGTTCGCATCATGAAGGGGCGTGACGGGGTCCGGGCCGGCGCATGTAAAGTAGCACAAGGACCTCTTTATACTCACTTGGCATACAACCGTACACAGTTTACAAACGAATCTCCACTTTATCCTGTCTGAGATATATATATAATTATTTAGCATAAAGAGATTTTAATTTTCTTCATCTCTACACAGAAGTAACAAACATTTTCAAAGAGATATTTTTTTTATTTGACTAAGCAACAAAACGTTTAACTGATAACACACCTGAAAACTACGAGGCGCTAGTAGAGACGATACACAGCACCACATTCTGTTAGTCGTTCAAATACAAGATGTAATTGCACTAGCTACAACACCCTTCAATCCGGAATACAGTAATGTTTGTACACTACTGCTTGACGGCAGAAATAGGCGCTGCGGTCACACCTACTAAGACAGTCTTCAGCAACCAGACCAGCACTAATAATTTTTTTTTTTTATATATTATTATATATAATAAATTTATATTAAATTTAAACTATATGAATATAATATATATGTTGGTCGTTTAAATTTATATATACTCCTGTGTTCACATCGGTTAGTTACTTCTTGATACTTATATATTTGTTGTAATCACACAGACTAGAGCTTGATGATAAGATATGTAAAGGACGTGGGACAAGATCAAAGAGTATAAGAGGTCCCGCACAACAAATTACGGAACCCAAGCCCAACGAATCAACAAACAAGACTGACTCCTATCAACCCGAGTTAGGTCAGCGTGATGACAAATGGCCCAAATCCCTCCATATGAACCAGAAGCGATATCACCTAGTGACTGGTGGTACCAAAGGCTATGTTGAATAGCGCAATACGGATCGATATGGAGTTTGGGTGAAATCTATGTCCAGCAGTGGACGTCTGTCGGCTGACGTAAGGACATAAGTTTTTAGGAATACATTCCAATATAACGCCAAAGGGGTGTAAGGTGTCCCGCACAACAACTCACGGGACCTAAGTTAACCTCAAGTGCTCGTGCTGCACCCTGCTAATGCAAGGCTCTGGCTTCCACTATCTCGTATTAGGCCAGCGTGGTGGGACGTGGCCCAAATTTTCCAATATAAACCCTTACAAACGTGATCTTTGGGGAGAGCTATGTCCAGCAGTGGATGTCTATTGGCTGATGATGATAACAGCAAACGTTTTTGAATATCTTCATACCTTTTTCAGGTCATTATTAAACGTTTACAGTCTATCCAATAGTTTGTACACCATTTTGCACGTATAGTAGTAGTGGTAACGTGAAAAAGCAGGATTAACGTACGCAAACAGAGTGATGTAATAGAAAGCCGATGCTCCAATTTGAACTGGCCTATCAACCGGCGCTCGGGTTGTTACGGTGCTTGCTGAGGGTTGGCTTGATTAAATTCGATCTCCAGTGCGGCCAGGAGACCACAATAACCCTTTGTTATATTTAAACAATCACAATAAGACCTTGTATTCTTTTAATGTTGGCTCCTGCACAATAACTCACGGGACCCAAGCCAAGCTCACAAGCTCGTCGTGCACCCTGCTAACAAACTAACGAGGCTCTGACTCCCATCATTGAGCCAGTGTCATAGGAAATGGTCCAAATCCTCCCTAATGAATTCCTACCCGATCGGTGTGGGCCTCTTTGGGGAAGGCCTATGTCCAGCAACGGACGACTGCTGGAGCTGATGATGACAGTAGCTTACCATTATTTAGATTAGCTTCAACAGGCGAAAAGAAGTTCACTTAACAGAATTAGAATGGATGGTCTCTTGCGACGTATCCATTATTTAACTTCATATTTAAACCTTTAAACAAGGTGTCTGCATTATATTCCCACCGCTGGGACTCTATCCACTCATACAAGAAGAAATTTAAGTTCACTTGTCCTGTAAGCAATAACATATTTGCTTCTGCAGTATAATATTTTATATACAAATGTAGGCAGGTAGAGCACGAATTTCACCTGTTATTGAGTGATAGGTTCCAAGGTTTATGATGGTACGAGTGGTGTCCATCGTTTTGATGAAAAAATACCTGTCGTTATCCTTTTTTTTAGTTTCAATTCCCATTTCGATACCGCTTGTTCCATAGCCCATCGTATGGTAGGTAAGAGGAGGTAAAAAGTCTAAATGAACTGTATATGAATAATTTCGAAGGGTGATTGTTTTTTATGAAGACCAAGATGAAGATGAAGACCTTGGCTGATGGCTGCTAATGGAGGAAGGAGCAGCGCAAAATATTATCAGTAACACAATAATAATAACTATGCAAAATACAGGTATTGTTAATACATGTTATTAAAAAGTTTCAGGATTCTGTAACTGAACCTCTTTCCTCTCCTCCAGAAGCAGAATATTAAAACGTATGAATCTTGAACAGAGGGCATAACGTAGGTAATTTGATAATGAATAATAATGACATCTTATTACTTAGTATATTTTACATCATGTATAAAGTATGTCAGTAGTCATTAATATCTTTTCATTGATTAGTGATTAATGAAAACTTATTGATGGGTCGTCATTCATCATCAACACAGTGAGGACGTAAATTGGTAGTTAAAAGAAATAATAACAATCTAATTGGTTATCTCAATCTGATCGCCAAAATTCAGTTTAAAGGCCATCATCATCATTACCTAATGGTAATGATGATGAAGTGATAACGGGCAGTACAATCTATGTCAGGTTTGAGTATTGAAAGTACATTAGAAAGGCGATCAATGTTTCTCAAATTTTATAATAAAGCTGAAGCTGATAAATCCGTAGCAGTGAAATTGGTTTTGATGAGTCTCTGTGAAGTGTCTGAAGTCCTCCAGCCGTTATGTACTTAAAATGTTCAAGATCATGTTTATAGCGAGTGACAGGCGTGCCCACTTTATATTGATCGTTGACTTGCAAAGAAACTCTTGAGAATCTCCTTCCTTTACGGCTCACCGACGCCGCCGGTTCGGAAAGCGTTGCCTACTTCCTGTTATACTGAAGCGATAAGGTTGAAAATTGTATAATATACAACACGAAGAGCCGAACGAATGCTTTGTGTGGCCGTTTCGTGTTTTTTGAGCATGAGGCTGTATAAGGTATGAGCTATTATATGTGCTTAATCTGAAAGAGGCATTCGCGGCTCATATAAATCGCCGGCGGTGTAGGTGGCTGGTAACGCGGCGCCAGCCCGCCGGTTCACTGTTGATGGTGAAAAGCGCTCAGCGAATAGAAAGTAGGACGTGAATGGAGAGGATTTCACTTTGAATATATTTTTCAGTAGCTGGGCTAAATTCTCTGAAAATTTTAAAGCTGCTTTTACGTTCGTTTGTTGGTGCATCGCTGTTTACGTAAATATATTTCTTTGCTACAGCCTTTTTGGATGTTAGGTTATAGAAGGCGGGTTAAATAAGCGTAATATTTATTAAAACGTTATATAGTACAAGGAATAATAAGTGAGTGGAGTGTTTTATATAAGTTAATCGTTTCTTTACTAAATTTAGTCTATAGTTAATGAGTCGCTAACTAATCATGGTGGCAGTTAAATACATTTCCGACCGTCTTTTTATTGAGCATTAAGATAAGATTCGGTAATAACTAACTTTCGTCATGTTCTCTTATCCTTTATGGTATTTAACTAGCTTAAGACAGACGTTTAAGAGATGATGCCGATGATAGGAGCTGACAATAATATTGCGTTTTATAAATGTACTAGCTTTTTCCCGATAGCTTTGCTGGTAGAAATTTGTCAGAAATATTTTTGCCCGGCGGAAAACCGCCACTCTCCGTGCCTTTTTCTATTATTAACACCCCTGCAACTCCATTTGGGGAAAGGATTTTGTAAAATCCATTCTTAGTTCACATCTAAACGGCAGAAGCTATATTTCTTCCAAATTTTGAGTGTTTACAGTCTAATAGTTTCGGTGATCTCATGATCAATTAATGAATCTCTGGCGCGTAAAACGTGTCGCGATTTGTACTGTATATTCATCATCATCAGCCGATAGACGCCCACAGCTGGACATAGGCCTCCCCCAAAGATCTGTACATCGACCGGTCTCGCGTTTTTCGCAGCCAGTGTGTTCCAGCGATTCTCACAAGATCGTCAGCTCACCTTGTTAGAGACTTCCAACACGTCTACCGGCACGCTGGTGCCACTAGAGGACTTTACTGTCCCATCGGTTGTCGGTCCTTCCAGTAATGCCCTACCCATTGCCACTTAAGTCTAGCTATCTTTTGGACTATGTCGGTCTCCCGTACCTGTACTATATATTATTAATGTAAATTTCATCATAATCAGCTCATATACGTCCACTGCTAGACATAAGCCTCTATCAAAGATTTATGTTTGCTAGAGTTCATGTGGGGGGATTGAGCCATTTTACAAAGCGCTGTCCCAATGTGGGTTGGTGGGAGCCAGAGCCTCGTTTGTTGATTACCAGGATCTTGTGAGTTGTGTGCGAGGCCAGTTATACCACCTTCATAGATATATAAAATTATATTGTAATAAACCGTCCAAAGTTCTAGTTTTACATAGTCCGTGCTTTCCTAAATCTCTATATCGATGTCATAGTTTTTTTTTAATGTTTCAGTACATCAAACGTTGTAAGTTAAATTGAATAAATTTCCCAACATGTTTTCTACGTAAGCTGCATAAAAAGAAAATATCACCGAATGCCATTTTCAAAGGGATGAACTGAGCAAAAAGCGATTTGCTATAAAAATACCACCAATTCCCCGACTCCGTGGAACAGTGATATTTTTCTGTTAAACATCAAAAACCTGTTATACCTGCTTTCGATCCCGACAGACTCTACTTTCGCCGTCACAAAGCAAGTTCTGAGGGGAAACTCTCGGACATTTTTCTTTAAGTATTTGTTAAAATCGAAGACGGTCGGATTTCCCTCGAGAAATCAATTTCCATTCGAAATATACAAGCGCTCATGATGAAGGTTAAACAAGTATATTACATTTTCTAACAATACAATTCCTGTTACTTATAGCGATGTGTGCAAAGATTCAAAGCCGATACTATCTCAAGCGGACGCTTATGGCCAATAGTGTTCATCTGATAATTACCATCTGTAATAATAAACAGGAAGTGTTATTGTGCTTCATTAAAAAGATATTGTTATCACTGTCCTCGTAGTCTTAATTGATGTTGTCTTTTACAGCACAACGTTGCCGGTCAGCCGGTCAGCCGGTCCACGGTATCGCGGTCTCGCATTACCGCCGCGAGCTCCATGAGCCGGCAAACGGCGCTATAGTTCTCCAAGTGAATTAACGTAAAACCTTTTACAGTGTCTATTCAGTGCAGATGTCGTTTGTACTGAGGGATGTAACGAGGGTTTTGTGATTAAACATTTGATGGTACTTTTCAACTGAGGGCGGGAACTTCTCATAATCATACGACCCTTTTGATTCCTCTTTTATAGTGATGGTTAATTTTTTTTTGCCTAAAATTTGTCATCGTATAAATATGGAAATATTATACATAACTAATACATAACCTTTTACATAGCGATTAAATCACCTTCATACATCTTAATCACCTCCGTATCTAAACAAAAGTCTTTTTCATTGTTCTCTGTATTGGTGAACAGAATAATTTTTTTAACCGACAACAAAAGGAGGGTTTTTTTTATTAAATCAAGCGTAGAGACGAGTCGGTCGTTCACCTGATGGTAAGTGATACCTCTGTCTATAACAACGTGGTGCTAGCTAGAATGATATTCACAGCACCACATTGCGCTCATCGTCCTGAGACGTAAGATGTTAAGCCTGGTTGTCTCAGTAATTACACTAGCTATAGAGCCTTTGAAACCGGAACATAGTAATTTTCATACACTACTGTTTGACGGTTGCAATAGGCACTGCGGTCACACCTACTTCTACCTAGACGGTTTCCAGGAACAGAGATTACGGAACGGACACTAGTCATTTTTCCCAGTAATATATCCCACTTTCGTTTAATATCTATCAAAATAGTTAAACCCCTCTAAATTTGTGTATGGTTACTTAATTTCTTTTAGAGGAACACGATCATTACATCATCATCAGCGTCATTACCAGTCGTTAGATGTCCACACATTTTCCACCATTAGCAGAGTGCATCACGTGCAGGTGAGGTTGGCTTGGGCCCCGTGAGCTGTTGTGTGGGAACCCTTGCATCCCACGTTCACGTTCTCTTGACACAACATGATCGGAACTGACTTAAATAAACGATTACTAAATAAAAAGTTCAATCTATACGTTTTGTAGAATCTACTTGTGCAGTTCTATTAGAACCTTATTTCTCCTAAAATGCCTTCCAAACTGTTCCACAAGTATGCACACTGCTACTTTAAGTCGGGAGTAGGCGCTGCGGTGGTACATAAGTAGGGTGTAACAATGCTTATACCAAATAACGATGTAATGTTTCATTGTGCGGCAGTAATTTCTGATCGGCCCAATAAACTGCCATTAAATTTAAAGGCCCCGATAACTCGGTGGGTCGATAACTTGAATTATGACACCATTCGGCCGGTTCGCTCCCGCCACGTCCACCTCCGCGGCAATTACTATGACTTACAACATTCGAAAGGGTTGGAGATCGCGCGAGCCCGAAGTTTTAGCAGAAATTCTGTTTCATTTGCTTTGATTTCTGATTTATATCTCGTTTCTTAAAAAGCGATTAATAGAAGAGAAAAACAGCATAGAAATAAACAAAAAAAATCACATGAAAGATACTTTAAGTAGTAATTAAATAACCTATATAAAACTGATCTAGAACTGATGGTATATGATGAACTCCCATCAGATTGCCTTGCAGGATAACGAGTTAATTCTTGTAAAGGAAAACTTCCAAAGTAGACATTTAGGAGAAACGTTAAAGAGTAATAAACCAGAGTAATTTAGACATGTTACGACATACCTTCAAAGGTATGTGATAATGAAGATTTCGTATGAAAGTGTATAGATATATAGTTAAAGGAAGACCGAGGCGAGTGAGGATGTACCATGCGGTAAAAGGAAGTAATAACTAAAATGATAGAGGTATAGAAGGTAGAAGTAAAAATAAATAAGACAATATTAATATACTACATTATAAAAAAAGCTCGGATTCACGTTTCCGGTGAGTCGTTTTTAAAATATCTATGAAGAGAGGAGAATAGATAACGATCGTTGAAAGCTCATGTCTCATATCAATGTATATCCGTATAGAAATAGTACAAAAGCTTCCGGATAGCGGGGTCTGGCACAGTTTTCAGAATGCAGTGATCGGGCGCATGCTCTATCTAGATGATCAGTTCATGATGTCAAGCACCGATTTTCCTTTGATCGCTGTTAAGTTTAATCTCCTTCTTAATTAAAAAAAAATATCAAATTTACTTAATTCATCTAAATTTTGAAGTCGCGACCCAGAAAGATTAGTTATTATGTCTAATATCTAGTCATCATTAGCCAGTAGACTTCTACTGCTAGACATAGGTCTACACCAAAGATCTCCACAGAGTTCATTGGGGAAAATTGGGCTCTAACCCATCACGCTGGCCCAGAGAGGGTAAGTGGACGGTGACAGCCTCGTCTGTTCTTCAGCAGGATGCACTGCGTGCAGGTGAGGTTGACTTGGGCTCCGTTAAATCGATATCTTACAGAGCCCAAGACAATTAGCATCTTAGCAGAACCATTGGGGTTCAATGGACTACTTTTATTAACATACTGATAGTCTTTAGTTGAATCTTATCTTTACATAAAATATTCGCACGACCTGTTTCCTTATAACTATTTTTAAAAGTTTTAATCACAGATAAACTATGGATTTAAATCAAAAATTTTGATACTAGAAGTATTTAAATTTGCTATTTAAATCCATAGTATCTAGTAGAGAAGTTGTGAAGTAGATCGTTTGTTCAGACAGCAACCTTAATACTGACCACGATCCATAGACATGAGAGTACTACCCTTTATAGAGACGTCATATAACGTTCATATATATTATGTTCATTGGCTGTTATCTGTTGCTGGAGACTATTTAAGTAGGTACCACCACAGCGTCTATTTCCACCACCCCGATTTGAAGGATGCTGTAGCTAGTGTAATCACTGCGGCAACGGAACTCAACATCTTATGTATCAGATGGAGGAGCGCAATGTAGTGCAGTGCATACAATTCTATGACCACCTTGTTATGGGCAGGCGTATCACTTACCATCAGATGAACGTCCCGCTCGTCTCGTCGCTTGATGGAATAAAAAAAAATGCTATATAATGTTTTTCAATCCCACAGCGGATACTACCTTTGACTCAATCGAAAACTTGATTCAAGATTGCTGCTATCGTAAGAAATGTAGATATATTTATACTATATGTTGATGTTATATATTTTACGCTGTATGTATAACAGTAAGCTTTCCTATTTAGTAAACGTGTGGTAAATTGTTTTCGACGTCTATCCTGTCCGCCCGACGAGTTGCTCAAACTAAAAGTTTACCAAAGTTAGCGCTAACCACACGGACCCGTGAAATTTTCACAATTTGCAAACTATCTAATGACAGCAATACAAAAGGAATACATATTAATATATATATTAGATTTCTGATAAATTTACAGTAGTTTTAATCATCACCATCGCGGTGGTCATGTACCATACACTGAACTAGATACAGGCTCTTTTTCGATTTTCACCCGATTCTCGATATGCCTATCCATAACATCGTAGCGCTTAAGATGATACTTCACCTCATTGTAGTCTTTGCCTTGAAACATAAAATGTCAAGTCCTGTTACTTCAATTATTATACTGTGTACAGCACCTTTCAAACAGGAACAAGGTAATATTTGCACGTTACTGTTACTCAGCTGCAATAGGATCTGCGTTGGTATCTATACGGTTTCGGCAACAGAGACATCTTATACATTTTTGGAGGTAATAAAGTACTCGGTATGTTGGACAATAAGTTATTTTAGTCGACTTTTACGACATATCGTGCACGTAGAGGTTTTAAAGATTTTATTTCACATTATACGAAAGTTATAAAAATTCGGACTGAAGTTTTCGTCATGTTCGTAAAACGTACGTCAAATAACAAGGACAATATGCTGTATGTATAGGAGATATCCAGAGATCCATTAACTCATCACTAGATCTCTGAAACTATTAGAAGTAAACACTCAAAATTTGGTACAGATATTGTTTCTGCCATTCAGAACTCAGTTAAGAACGGATTTTATAAAATAACTACTCTGAAGGGAGTTACGAGGTTGTTACGGCCAGTAAAGCGGGTGAGGAACAGTTAGTGCTTTAATATAGACACTAAGTAACGCGTTTATACTTCTAAATATATTCACACTGAGTAGTAGTGAGTAGTAGTAGTATTTCAGTAATTTCACAAGCAATGACTATCGCGTATTACTGATATGCGGCAGAAATAAGACCTTTTCAGACGGTCTCCAGCAACAGAGAATACTATATAGTTGAGTGGAAGTTAAAGACTTTTTTTTATATCCAATTTTCCTTGATAATATCATTCAGGGCTTTACCTTGTCTTATTATTTATAAAAATTTTTCAATATATCCACTACTAATTTAAGCTATATACATTTTTGCTAACGTTCATCATCATCATCAACCGGTAGACGTCCACTGCTAGACATAGGCATCTCCCAAATATCCCCACATTGATTGGTCTTGCGCTGCCTTCATCCCCGGGCACCAGAAGCCATCGCTTGTGGAGGTTCATAGGGGGGACTTCGTCCATTTCCTACAACGCTGGCCTAATGAGGGTTGGTGTTAGTCAGAGCCTCGTTAATTGGTTAGCAGGTGAGGTTGGCTTGGGTCCCGTGAGTTGTTGAGCAGCACCCCTTACAGCCCTTGTCAACATTATTTCTATATTTTTTTTTACGTTAATCTTATGATATCCAATGGTTTAACATTCACAGAAATAAAGAGAATATTATTTTGTACATATGCATAAAGTAATATTTACTTTTACTTATTTCTATTGTTTATTATCTTACCCTTTTTTTAAGCAATAATTCATTAAGTTATTATCTAGAGTAGACTAGCTGTGTCTACTTAATCCTGTCTCCTGCTCAAAGTTATAACTGAAGCAATTTTACGACTTTGTGAAATACTTCATAATGAAATATTTCTTACATATATATACATATATAATATTAAAGTACACAACAGCACGGAAGCTTTTCTAAATTGCCTACATAAAACGTAGCGTTTCAGACCCCTGACTGAAAATCTGTTAAATATTTAAGGAGCAGTTTCTTATTCCGGACTCTCCGAGCACTCTCTTACTAACGCAGACGTTCTCATTCATTTTACCGTTACAAAAATAAAAAGATGAATTAATAAATTAGTGAAAGCCCTAACGACCAGCGCTTCAGTAATTGAGGATTGTCAACTCCTGAAAATTTTCGAGCGGTGCGAAACGTGACGAGCATGACTTCGGCTCTAACTCCTGACGAAACGGTCGCACGGAACTTTCGCTGCAACGAAATGTGAATAATGTTTGTATTTGTGTGTAGGGGGTGAAATTGGTACACATAAGTTATATATTTGTACAAGAAGTTATAATTACTCCTTCTTCTCTTCCTTTCTCTATTCAAGTTTCTCTTTACAATTTTAGACATTATTAATTATTAGTCTGTTTTGTAGTTTAACTCTTAAATATGTATGATTCATCTATTAGAGATGTAAGGAGAATCCCGTACATACAATTAGACAATCTTTTTAATTTTATTATGCCACAAGACGAGTGAGACGTGCACCTGATGGTAAGTGATACGCCTGCTCATAAAAACGCAGCGCTAGTTAGAGCGATACACTGCACCACATTGCACTCGTCGCCTTGAGACATAAGATGTACGACTGTAAGGAGACTGGTAAGAAAACTTTCTTACCCCAGTAATTTCACTAGCTATAGAGCCCTTCAAACCGGAATACAGTAATGTTTGCACACTACTGTTAGGTTGCAGAAATAGTATCTGTGGTGATATAGAGGCGGTGGTCGGCAAGAGAGACCTACCACCAGTAATAACGAGCTAAAATCTGCCGCCACTGTAATCTGATGAAATTGAGAGGGTTGTATAATGAAATATTTTTTTTCATTACATACCCCTGATGTGAGGGGTGTAAGGGGTACCACACAACAGCTCACGGCACTCAAGCCAACCTTACCTGCTAATCGACAAACGAGGCTCTGGCTCGGACCCAACCGGATAGGACCAGTCCACTGGGAAATAGCCCACACCCTTCCATATGAACCCCTATAAACTACAGCACTTATTAAACGGCGATGCGAGATATATATAGAACCGATAGATATGAGGATCTTTGAGGGAGACCTATGTTCAGCTGTGGATTATGATACACGGAATAGTCGTAATGAAGTTAAAAAATTATGTTTCGCTGAAATTTGTTATTGTATCAAATTAATAAGTGAATTTTATATGGCAGACGATTCGTGCCTTAAAGGAAAAATCCTTGAATGGGAATTATTTCACAGCCACTTAATTTCGTTGGAGTCGATCCGGATACAAGGTTACGGCTGGCGTCGACGAAAATGAGGCAAAACTCCCACTTTAGCTGGAAAGACGAACAAATGTCGGAGTCGAGGCGACTTGGAATTACTTTCGCCCGCTGAAAGGCGCATAATGAATCGGGACCGCTCCTGGATATTTGTTCCTCACTCCGCGACCGAATTCCGCTGAAAGAGCGAAAGTTGTCGAACAAAATGATTATGCCGAAGATCGGAGAACGGTAAACAGCACTTTGTAGTAGTTGCTACAGTTTCCTTCGGATTGAAAGCTATTCGTGATTCACGAATGAAGATTGCTGTCCCCGCTGTCGTATTTAATGTCCTCCACGCTTTCAGATGGGTTCCGTTATAACTTTGTATATATACTGGAATCTAACAAATTTCTATTCGTAATTTATATTCTTCTTGAAGTGCCTCTTTATCTAGTGAAGGTTGGCGATCAGCGTGGTACAGTCCTTTCTGTCTCCTAAGAGACACCGAGCTCTCAAGGCGTTGTTATTATTGTACCTTTCCATGCTGAATGCTAGGGAATATATTGCGGTAGTTTCCCGTTGCCTTCTGCATCAGGTCTTTAAGAAGTTACTTATACCTGGCTTCAGAATCCTCATCCAGCCAATTCCGTGCCGGATTTGTTTGTGGAAACTATAAATATTTATAAGATAATGTCTAACAAAGTTTACACAGCCTTAACACCATTACCTTTTAAATAGTCTTTGATATATCCATAACCAGGTAGATGGAATTGTAGCGTCCTTCAAACTTGTATTAAGGAATCCTCGTATTTTATAAAATTATGACAAGGATAATTAGCAGTATAAATCTAAATGGTCTTCCTCATAACCTACCACAAGCTATTATTTTTTTATCATCAGCCTTTAATCTATAGTTGGATATGGACCTTACTCTATGTCTTTCACTAGATACGGACCTCATCTTTTCGCGTTCATCCACTTCCGACCGTTTTTACGATGTTGTCGGTCCATCTGTAGGGAGGACGTCCTACTGCGTCCTGTACATGGCTTCCACTACAAGAACTCTCTCCCCATCGGCTGTAATTACTACTTCAGCTTACAGACTGTAAGAGCCATATCGAAAGCTTTAGCTCTCCATCGAATTTTTTCATTCCGGATCTTTTCGCTTAGAGAAATGGCGAGCATAGCTCTATCCATCGATCGCTCTGCTACTATGAATCGATGGACCAGTCCGATGGTCAAGTGTCGTGTCTGCCGTAGGAGATGTCCTGAAACACCATCAGCTGTCTATTTAATAACGTGTAATGAGTTTTACAACGTTCAGTATTTTATTCCTGAGGCGTAAGTAAGCTTGATTAAAATCATTTAACATTTCCGCCTGAGAACGGAAATATTTTCGTTATTAAGGTATTCACCCGCATTGTTCTTGAAACAGAACTCCCTCCGGTTTTAGTAAATGAAATAATATTTTACAAAAGGCTTAATCTCTGTAACAAAGGAAGTGTTAACATCCTTTTCGATTGTTCGTAAATATTTTCAAATTGAATTTTACGAGAAATCAAACGTTTTCATTCTATAGTTCTATATCTTATGATTGGTGAGAACGATTTCTCTTCAAACGCTTAAAAAAATGTCTATCCATGCTAATCCTCAACATTACAAGCAACCTGTCTAGCAGTAGGTGCCTATCGAATGAAATATTCATGAAGAATATTTAACCATTTATAACTGATATTGAATCTCAAGGAAATAACTGTTAAGAAGCTCTTCTTGGACGTACTACTCCAGCATCTATTTCAGCAGCTACGAAAACACTTCTCTTCCAAGTTGAAACAAATTGTAGATAGCATTTTAAATCAAAAGTAAATTCTACGAAGAGCTGTTTTGCTAGTTTTAAGGAGAAATAATCTTTTACCATCAAGTACAAAGTACCAAGGCAAAGTTGTTTGTTAACGTTACCAGATATTATATTAAAGTTATACATCTTAACTTTTCTTAAGCATAATATGGAGCAGCATGACATCACAATCATAGTGTTATTATTATAAAAAGGTATATCACTTACCATCATCTTTATCATCCGACATACGTCCACTGCTGGATATAAGCCTCCTCCAAAGACCTCCACGTCGATCGGTCTCGTGTTGCCGACCTGACTGAGTGGGGGTCACCAGATCGTCGGTCCACCTTATAAAAGACCTCCCAATACTACGTCTACTGGTACGCGGGTATCACTCCAGGACCTTACTGCCCCATCGGCCGTCGGTCCTTCGAGCAATATTCGCTGCCCACTGACACTTAAGTCTAGCAATCTGCTGGGCTATGTCGATGACCTTAGTCCATCTGCAGATCTCCACATTTCGGGTTCGATCGCGCAGAGAAACTCCGAGCATAGCTCTCTCCATTGCCCTTTGGGTGACTTTTAGTCTTCCTAGTAAAGAGCCACTCTTTACTATCAGCCTTATAAGAAGTCTCGGTGAATATGTCAACTCTGAAAACACGCACGAGATGAAGACTTTTGTCTTCAGACATTGCGGTGTCTGAGACGAAAAGATGCTGCGTAGTCTCGAGTTGGATTCACATTCCATCAGATGAACGGAATAGGTGATATATCGCTGGTTGCTTTTGAAAGAGTTTCACTTAAACGGAGTTTAAAATTTATTTAAATAGACCCTATTCAAATATACCCCCGGCACATTTCTCGGTGTATTCTAAGATTTCAACCCTATAAACTCTGAGATTGCACCTCGGTGGGTCGTTAGCATCAGCTGGTTACTTTAGAAAAGCTACGGCTCCCTTAAGGGCTTTTACACAACAGTCTACCTTTTTATCTCAGTTAAAAGCTGTCTTCGAGGCATTCTGCGAGATATATACAGCCCGCTTCAGATTGTAACGTTTAGACGTGTTTACTGGTAACATCAAAATGTTAACTCGCCAGTAAAGAACATAAGTTTACTACATATATAACTTGATGTAGGAATTCATTATACGCTATACAGACTTATACTGACTGTACGAGAGTAGCTGCAATATGGTCTATCGCCAGATGTTTAAAGTCGTCGTAATTTTAAACAGGAGCAACTTTAACTTGACTTCCAGGTGTAATTATTATATGAGCAACAATGTTGAACCTCCGATGCACAAGTTAAGGAAATCGTTTATACATACATCACTGTATTCCGATTGAAAGGCGCCCTGGGGTAAGCCTGCATACTGTAATGATTCCTAGATAGATTGTAACAGGACTTTGCTTAACTCATGCCTATCACTTCGATTGTTCAGACGCACGGCGAGCTACCATTCTTAAGTTGTGGACATCTTCAGTTTGCGAACCAGTAGCATCAGTTCCTCGTTCTTCATGAGAACAGCAAGATAATGGAACAACTTGCCGGCGCCGGTGTTCCCGTTCAAATGCAACTTAGGTCTCCTCAAGAGAATAGTGGATAGCCAGCTACTAAGTTAGTGTGCCTTACGGTTCCAGTACACATTCTCAGGAGTAACGAAGGTCAAAAAAAAAGACTAACCTCCACACATCACACGTTTATCGATGATAAAATCTAAAATGCGTAACGTTCACATTCCGCCGTAACACAGCATCATAATAAACACAGCAGTAAAAATGTTCAAAGTTTATTGTGTCGATAAGTTACAAAGGGAATTTATGTGTTTACTTTGTAAGGGGGTTGTTTTACGCCCAATACGTTATCTACCCTCCACTTTAGGAAGTACCTGTGCAGCCATTTTTTTTTGAGAGTTATATTACTTAAGAAGAGAGGTGATGATAATTATTAACATGTGACGTCATTTGATTTAATATCTAACGAACAAGTAAGACGAGTAGTAAGACCTGATGGTAAGAGCTGCGTCTGCAACAATCTGGCTAGAATTGTCAAGTGTTTAAAGTACTCGTTACCGCAGTAATTTCAATAGTTACAACACTATTGAAACCGATATATTGCAATGTTTTCCCAGTACTGGCAGATATCGTAGCTGTGGTGATAGCTACCTAAACGGTCACCAGCGATAAAGATCTACCACCAGATACTCCACAATGTTTTACTTTAGCTTAAGCTCAAGATCAGTAGAGATTAAACCTAGTATTTTATAGTATTTATACCGAAATAGAAGCTGCGATGTTATCTACCTAAACAGCTTACGGCAACAAAGACCTGCAACCAATTAATTCACTATGTTTTCCTACACCAAAAGCCCAAAGCTTAGTTAAGATTGAACCTGGAGTTTTTTAAGGTCAATACTAGCAATGCAATTCCAGACAATAGGAGCTGGAGCGGTATCTTCCTAGACGGTCTCCGGCAACAGAGACCTATCACCAGTTACGTCACTATATTTTCTTTCATCAAAATGTCAAACTCAGTAAGGATTGAACTTGGGAGTTTTTTTAGGCTAATACGGAAGTAGATGCTGGAACGGTACCATCCTAGAAGGTATCTGAAAACAGAAACCTACCATCAATTACGTCACAATGTTTTCCTCCATCAGAAGCTCAAGCTCAGTAAAGGTTAGACCCGCGCTTTTTTAAAACTATTAACAGGAGCTGCAGTACCCACGTAGGTCTCTGCCAATGGAGTTGAACCATCAGTAAACGGTTTATGTTATGTGAAACAAGTTAATAAACTTTTTTTTTTAATTAAAATAAAGGGGACGTGGCAATTTACATTCCGCGCGCAACCCGAATTACGATGGAAATAAATTTTAATTAATCTCTGTTCGTTATCGTCCGGCGCATGCGCGGTGCGGACGATTTAAAGAGATTTCGCGTTGAAATGAAAGTAATACTGTTTGCGTGGTAAGGGGTGAGGGGTTACACTTGTCGTACACGTTGTGAGGGAAGAAAGAAATGAGAAAAGTAGAAATGATATGAAGAGGCTTGATCAGACAAAAGAATGGAGAATCAGGGCGATTGCGCGGCGGACGTTACTTCCGCTTATTATACACGTTACAATTAAAAGAGACATTGACACTAGTTTCTAATTAAAAACTTAGTTTCGAAATTGTCGCTATTTTTCTATCCATAACAGCCAATTTGCGTCCCCACTGTAGGGGCACAGGCCAACCCTCAATATGAGGGCGATGGGCTTTAGTCACCACGCGGGCCCAATGCGAATCGGTGACTTCACACGCACCTTAGAATAATTCTAATTCATGTGCAGGTTTCCTCGCGATGTTTTCCTTCGCTGTTGTAACTAAGGTTCACAAATGTACATAACTTAAATATTAAGTCATCCGTACATGCCGAGATTCGAACCCGCGACCTTCGGAATGATTTTTACTGAGTAAAACTTCCTCGATGGTCACCTTCAGCGTTTGGAGAAGTCGCGGGATCTCCGTTCGGAACACAATAAACGCAGTCTCGTCTACATTAAGTGAAGATATAATATATGAAATAACATATATATGTTATAAAATATTATGTCCACCATTAACTATGAATAAGGCGGTAATAAAATTGCGAATACTAATACATTTGTATAAAGTTTCGTGGCGAAAGTATGTTATATTTAACATATGCGCGATACGTACTCTCTGGGTAAATCGTAAAAATCCGCGTAACTTGGGACATTCGGCATTACGACCTCAGGGGTCAGGATAAATTTTGAAGTGAGGCTTGTATTTTTTGTTGACCCCATATAAGAAAATTAGGCAGATGCTTTCGTGCTTACCGAACTCATCTCTTTTATGACCTCCTCAAAGTGACGCAAATTCCTGAATATATGTATTAATATAAACAAATCTATTATTTAACTGTTACTGGAGATGGTTAAGTTAGACATTACTGTATCTTCTGTATCTGCCATTAAACAGTAGTGTGCAAATATTACTGTGTTACAGTTTGAAAGTCGCTGTAGCAAGTGTAATTACTGGTACTGTGTATATCATCCTATTTAGCGCTATGTTGTTATGGGCAAACATATCATTTATGATCAGGTGAACGTCCCAGCAGAACAATTCAAGGAACCCTAGCCAATTTCACCTGCTCGTGGTGCACCCTGTTAATCAACAGACGAGACTCTGGCTTCCACCAACTCGCATTGGGCTAGTGTGGTGAGAAAATGGCCAGATCTACTCAATGTGAACCTCTACAGACGACTCCTAGTGCCTGGCGGTTTTTGAGCAACACAGGATCAATCGATGTGGAGATCTTTGGAAGAGGCTTATGTCCAGCAGTGGACGTTTAGCGGTTGTTGATGTTGATAAACATCCCGCTTGTTTAATCGCTTGATTGAATAAAAAAAAAATCAGTTTCAGAAAAGCTAGATATGAGATCTTGATGAACAACTATCGTTCATATGTAGTAATAACAATTTCCGTTTCAACATAAACTAGATCTATAGTATTCGCTTGAATAAATCTTAGTAACCCTTTATATGAGTTTAGATAGAAATTCGCAAAGATTCACATTATCAATCAAACGTAAACTCGACGGCGGAGCAAAATTCCATCCAAATGAAATTGCCTACATAAGATCTCTGCAAAGTTTCTCCAATAGAAACTGCTCGCATTCACTCCGACAAGTTTCCACTAACCGAATGGAGCCCGATCGCGGCATCGAGATCCGGGATCCAGCTCGGCACTGACGCAACACCAACTCAAACCCGCCACATCTAAATTTATTGCGACACTTTTCACTTATTTTTTGGCACGGACTTATAGCAGGGGAGAAGATATTTCCTGCATGATGAGGGCCGTGAGAGCTAAGATGGCGGATAATTGGAGCAGGGGGAGAGAAACCTTTGCTTCCTTCCTCGCAACGAGCGCGGAAACTTTGCCCGGTTATTTTACGTGGAGATATGTAACGAAGCTCGTTACGCGAACCCTCGCATACAATTCTTCATTTAATGACCGTCAGTTTCATATAAATATTTTATGATAATTACTTATCAACGTATAACTTAAACTTAGAAGTTAACTTGCTTAGAAGTACGATGAAATTTCTGACCTTAATATAAAGCTAAATCATATTCTTTTTTTTCATTCGCCGAAATACATATATATATACGTGTTATGTCTCATTACTCCAATAATTCCATTAATTAGGAAGGCCTAGGCCTATCACTGTACCGGTTTCTATAATCAGGTTTTTGAACAAGCGAGTGATTAGCTCACTGTGCCTTAGTCCGGTCGTGGGGCTGCCACCTCAGAGCTTCCAGATCAAGCTCAGTTTGTTACGGATCTCCTCCTTAATGATTCTGTTTTAAGGCGCAGAATACTTGCCTCTTGCCCTGCATCCTCAGTTTAGTTACAGCATTAGGTAGTGGACACAGGAGTGCTTGCTTTCAACAGGTCCCAGGATAGACGACGAGGACGTGAATAATGCGGACTGGCCGACGCTCTGCTTATATTGGTGTTCCACTACAAACATCGCAGATAGCTGCTTGGTTTTTTATTGGTAATGCTGACTACCCAGGCACACGTACGGCCGCACAGTATCATAAGAGGTGAAGAAGATCGGGAAGATGTGAGAGGATATTAAGGATGACGCCCAAGAACGAACGCGATGGAGCATCACTGTGAACGCTCTTTGTCCCATCTTGGAGCCATAGGACGTTAATGAAAAGGAAGGAATCCTTTCGAACTGGAAGTAAGTAATATTTAGAAGAAATAGAAGCTGCAGTGGCATCCACGTAGACGATCTGAGGCAATGGAGAGGTACTACCAGTGAAGACTATTCATTTACTGATATATTATATAAATATCTGTTGGTAGTACGATAAATTTATGTTAGTACATGAAATTTGAACTAAGTAAATGCTGAATTTTATATCGCAATAGACAATTGAGACTTTTTTAGCATATATTGTAAACTTTTTTGGTTGTAGGGATAACCAATGCAGTAATAGTTATCCTTTTTGTTGTATTTAATAATCTGAGGTGTAAGGGTTCCGCATAACAATTCACGAGACCCAAACCAACTCTCACCTGCTCGTGGTGCACTCTGCTAATCAACAAACGAGACTCTGGCTTCCACCAACCTGCATTAGGCCGCAGTGGGAAATGACTCAAGACGTCCTATATGATGCTGTTGCCTGAAGAAGCGGGCAGAGTAGAACGGATTGATGTGGGGATCTTTGGGAAAGGCCTATGTCCAGCAGTGGACGTCTATCGGTTGATGATGATGATTCATCTGAAGGCTAACTGTTAAATCCGAAAAAGTCGAGAATCTTTCTTAAAGTGGTAAAGATTCCCAAATGTGCTGCTCATCCACTTTAATAGTACCAATAAGAATATAACGAAGATCAGGCTCTGTATACCTGGTTAGTAATCCGCAGTGGACCTGTGTGGTGACTATGGCCCATCGCCGTCGAGGGTAGGCCTGTGCCCCAGCAGTGGGGACGTAAATTGTCTGTTAATATTAGCAGCTTCAGAAATAGCACTAATTAGTCGTCGCTAATTGTGATAACGTAAAATGTTATAAAAATAACAGCTGCTAATACACCATTCCGGTCACGGAGCTTGCGGACTGAATTGCGCTTGCTCATCGGTTCTTGGAGCCGTTCCAAGCTCGTCCAGCCTCTAAAAGGTGCTTAGAGTCGCCAATATATCACGAGGGTGCTGCACTCAAATGTACAACAAAAATACGTAGATGATAATTAAAAATCTAATGTTATCTTTGGATCTAACCTGCTATATATAACGCTATGGAAGTTAAACCATCTAATTTTATCATCACGTTATTTGGTGAAGACTTGGTAAATTCTGATGCAGAAGACCACAAATAGGAAACTGTATATTAAAAGTACTAATCAATGCCTAAACTATGATAGTAAGATAAGTTAGTCGTAGTATTAGTAACAATAAGTCTTGGGATAACTCCGTTAAACACAGATAAGGAGCCAGTTATACCCTGGTTGATGGTTGATGATTGGTGTTAAACTTAAAGCTGCATATTACAAATATTGTTTCCTATGTTTTTTTTTCCATACAACACAAAAAGTAGCTCAAAACATACAAAATTCCTTTTAATATCTGCATATTCCACTCATCACTGTTACTGCTTTATATAACCTAGAGCATACAAATACCACAACGTATGAACATGTAAATATTGCATGCATCTAGTATCATATTGAAGTTATTGTATTCACACACACACACACACATATATATATATTAATATATATATATTTCTTTATTAATTAAAGCAACGAGACTAGCTGAACTTTCACCTGAAGGTAAGTGATACGCCTGCCTATATCAACGTGGCACTGGTTGGGATATTAAACACTACATGTTCGAGTCTCTTTACCCCAGTAATTTCACTAGCTACAGCGCCTTTCAAATCGGAACAGCAAAGTTCGCACACTACTATTTGTCGGTAGAAAGCAAGCTGAAGTGGCAGTGGGCCGGCCATGTCTAACGTGTCAGTGACGCCCGATGGGAGAGGATAGTCTTGGAGCGGAGGCCGCGTAGAGGTTCTATAAGTGTAGGACACCCTCTCTCCAGATAGAGCGACGACATCATCAGGGCGGTTTAAGTGAGTGGTATGCGTGAAGCTGAGGATTTGTTGGAAGGCATTAGAGAAGGTCTATATCCAGCAGTTGATAAAAAAAGGCAGATAATGATGATAATATAATTTAAACTGAACCATAGTAATATCTGCACACTACTATATACAGGTAGAAATAGGTCTCGCGCTGATGGGTCAGGTCGGTTTATATAAAGAGTATATAGAGTTTTCCACTTATAGGACAAGTGCTTATAGAAATAGCTATCTGAAAACGACCTTGTCGCTGAAGCGCTGTTTTCCTCTTCTAATGAAATTAAAAAAAAAAGAATAATTTCCGTCAGTTGTGATGCGTTTTTGAAACGCAGAAGCGGAGTGTGTTTGTAAAAAGGGCCAGCTACTCCGAAGTTCGCGTTCATTAGTCAACGCTCATTTAGAGAACCCGTGACCCAGTTCCGTGGGGTTACATATGTTACGGGGACCAGCGCAATGCGTAAGCTGAGCCCAAGCGATCGCTTTTTTTTGCCATAATCAGATTCTCATTGCTCTCACTCATCATCATTTGAGAGAAATACATTCATTCATACATTTAGGACAAAGATTAAAAAAAAAACAATTAGCTTATTACTAGCAATTCGAATATTTAGCAATGATATATGAGGCCTATGTCCAGCAGTAGATAGCTATCCGCTGATGATAATGATGATATATATATGATAGAATTCCACCTACGTAGAGACTCATCAAGATATCTTTAGAGCCTTAGAGCCTCTTCTTCTTAGTCGGTATCACTCTTGACTGAATGGACGTGGTCATCACTTTAAGTGTTGGTGCCGCTACAGACATGAAATTTAGTAAGAATATATCTTTTCTCCAATATACTCTTAGGTTAGCTAAGAAAGGCGAATTTAACAAAATTCTTACCCCTAAAGAAGTTACGAGGGTGTTAGGACGGAAACCAGGTAGTAGTATATATAAGGCACTTAATAAAAAAGGAATCGTTTTACCATATCTCAATAGTTCAGGTAGTAACTTAACCTCAAGTTGAAAGTTTTTGGGAAACACTGTAGATCCAAATGAAAACTGAAAGAAAAATCTTAGCTTACTATATTTCTTTTCAACTTGACGATACTTGATAAGATACTCATTATCTTTAATATATAATTAGTATAATAAACTTAGTAGGGACCGATCGATGTGGAGAGCTTTCCGAGCCGACAGACGTCTACTGCTGGACATAAGCCTCCCCTAAAGACCTCGACATCGATCGGGCCACAGTCAGCATGACTCTCGGTATCGCTGGGTACTAGAAACCGTCGTTTGTAAGGGTCCATAGGGGGGGATTAGGGCCATTTCCCATAACGCTGGTCCAATTCGAGGTGGGTGGAGTTGGAGATTAGCAGGGTGCACCGCGAGCAGGTGAGGTTGGCGTGGGTTCTGTGAGTCATTGTGCGGGGCCCCTTACACCCCTAACCACCTCCACACAGTACTATAGCGGGATATATTGATGAAACGATCTGTATGTAGAGTTTCTTTCAGGTTCAGTCAATTAAAGCTATAATCATAATAATGTAATAAATAGCAGGCTATGCGTTATTGAGGGTATTCGAAGAAGTGTATCTAACAAAAGCCCGCAGTCGTTTAACTCGCTCGTTTGCCCATTTGGACGGTAGTTCAATAAAATGTAACGGCGCCGCGGGCTCCTTTAACTTGCGCCTAATATTCGGAGAGGGCTGGAAAGCATTGCGTTTTACCCGACATAGAAACTTTTCAGCAGGCTTCGCTGATGGCGGGGGCTTTGCGGCTGTAGTGACACTTGCGAACTTGTGGAAATGTATTCATCGCGCCATAGCAGCTGAAACGTTTGCCTGCTATACATATATATATATATCTATAGCGCTATAGCCGCTGCTATTTGTTATATAACGGCACGTTATAGGCCTGTGTGCTTTTATCATGAGAAGAATCATGATTAGAAGCTGTGATTCAATTAAGTAATGTTTGTACATTAGGTGAAGAAGGAAAGGCATGGAATAATAGCATCTATTAGTAGGAGGCGTACCGCAAGGTAGACTGACGATCTGGTGAGAATCGCGATGGAACCGATCGATGTGGAGATCGTTTATCGGCTGATGATGATCATGATGATTATTAAGAGAGAAGCTACTTTAAAAATTTTACGATTTCTTTATATATATATAACATAATTATAAACTAAATTGAAATTTTACTGATGGAAAGTAGTAAGTAGAGATTCCTGTGAACTATAGAATATTTGTATTACAGCATTACATGATGATACATTAAATTCCTCAATGTGGAGAACCAGTTAGTCTATCACCAGCGCATTTATACGTTCAGCTGTTAAAGTCGCAGCAAATTATTCCGTCGAAGCTCATGAATGGGTAGCCACGGTAGCGATAAGATTACCTTTTAATATGTATACAACTCTATAGACGTCCACGTTATAGGAAACCTAACGAGTCTGATGCCAACCCTGAATACATTTTATATAAAAAAAAACATAAATAGCACTGTGACTAGATATTTCTGAATAGTCATACGTATTATCTATTTCAACGGAATATACATATCCTGACTAGGATCACGTTAGCACGTTCTCATCCGGTGAGTGATGTTCAGGTCCTTTTCGTTTATTGAATGAAGAAGTAAGAGTAAAACATTTCAAGTTAACATTTTAAACTTAAGTGGAGTCGGTGTTTTACGGCGCTGTTTTAAAATTTAAAGACCTAAAGCACCGAACTAATTCAGATGGAATTTACAATGGCTGCGGATATCTAATTTTCTAAATTAACTTCGGCGAACTCCAACAAGAAACGAATGGTTCTTATCAAGTAATTTCGGTTCGAAATCAGCGCTTAATCCGCTGTTCCCCGGATCCGGAACCGTTCGCTGGGTAGTTACAAATTAAACCGGACACCCTGTGTCCCGGCTCTAACATATTCTTTTAGTTGCCACTTATCTTGATAGAATCCCGGGCTACAATGTACCGGCAAGTGAATAAAATGCGCAAGCTTTTACTTTAATTCGTTCAGGTTGTGCGGGAGATGGGTGCGATTGGTTCAGGCGTGTTCACTGCAACGGACCTCCTCCTCCTCCTCCTCCTCCTCCTCAGTACTGTATACATTTCCTAAAGTACTCAATTGTATTATTCTTTAATAGCTTTCTTATTCAGCTTCTTCCTCTCGCCCTTTTCCCGGCTACGTTGGGTCGGCACTGTCATACTTTTATTCCACATACCTCTATCAGCCGTCATATCTGAATTCACATTCTTCTTACACATGTCATCTTTCACACAATCCATCCACACATTTTTCAGTCTTCCTTTACCCTTATAACCATCCTCGTTCGTTCTTATTACTTTCTTTGTTATATGTCCTTCATTCCTCCGTACAACATGCCCGTACCACGCTAACCTCTTGCTCCTCAATTTCTCTGTCACTGGAGCAACTTTCAGACTTCCTCTAATATTCTCATTCCTAATCTAAGGATGTTTAAGGATCTTTCTTCTAACTTATTTTTATATATGTATGAGAGAGTATTACACGAAAATTTCTAATCATCGTCACCTCTTAGACATCCATTGCTGGACATAGGCCTCTCAACGACTTCCTCGCCGATCGGGTAGAGATTTACATGGAGGGATTTGGGTCATATCCCATCACCCTGGCTTAATGCGGGTTGGTGGGAGCCAGAGCCTCGTTTATGATAAGCAGGGTGCACCAAGAGCTGATGAGGTTGGCTTAGGTCCCATACATTGTTGTGCGGAATGCGTGTATTTCTATTAGCTGAAAATATATAAAGACCATATAAAATTTTTCATAAATATCATTATCATAATGATCTGCACATAACGATATGAAGCTGGTTAGGTTAATATACCCATCACTACTTTATGTTCCTCGCATTGAAACATTATTAGAGTAAATCTCGTTAGTACAATAATTTCACTAGCTAACACGCCTTTCAAACCGGAACACATTAATGTTTTTTTTTTTATACGAAACTACGAAGCTAGTCGTTCCACTGATGGTAATCACTACGACTGTCGCTAATTATAATAATATACACTGCAACACAATTTCCTTGTCCCCTTGAGAGAAGGTGTTGTCTCTCGTTACCCCAGTAATTACACTAGCTACAACGCCTTTGAAACCGGAACGCAGTAATATTTGCACACTATTATTTGGCGACGGAAATGGGCGCTGTGGTGATGCCTAGACGATTTCCGGCAACATAGACCTACCACCAGTTAACTCTTAAGTTACAAACCAATTAAATACGTATGCGACCCCTAAAGAACACCCTGTGGAGTTGGGGTTTGAATTGCAAACACCGGAACGACTCGTAACTTCTATACATACGATAACAATTGCTAATTGGACTGAATAATCTATTGGGGTGTTTAATGCACAGGGATGTCCTCGGTGCAGCGGGTGTAATTGACTGTCCAGGTTACTACACGTCTGCCAGTTGAAAAAGGTTGAGTCTTGTTACCCCAGTAATTTTACTAGCTACGATTACCTTTAAAGGGGAACACAATATGTGCACACTTCGTACGTATCTAAACAGTATCCGGTAACAGATACCTATTGCCAGTAAATAGCTGTGATTTTATATCAGTTACTACATATATATTTTATCACGCCTCGTTCCCAGTGGGGTAGGCAGAGACCACCTCTATCCCCTTACGACGATCCTGGCATACCTCTCGCTTTCTCCACTTTCATGAGTGTCTTCATTTTTTTGGCCTTTCTTTAGGACTTCCTTTGATCGGAATACGTCCGTCTAGGTCAACCTGCACTGATTTGTCCAATCATTCTTACCTTGTATACCTCTTGCGTTTATCTTCTTTCGTCCATGCTTTCGACACGGCTGAACCATCTAAGCATCCCTTTCTTCATCTTCGTCACTACATCTTCAACCACGCCGCACCGCTTCCTTATCACACTGTTCGTCACTTAGTCCATCAGCTTCACTCCAGTTATACTTCTCACGCTTCTCCTCTCCACAGCAGTAATCCTACTTTCATGTTTTACCTTAACTGTTTATCAGTAAAACCAGTGAATATATAACACGATATTCATGTTTTTGGTCTACAATCTTATATGTTGTCGTATTTTATGGTTATTGAAAAACATCCTGTAATATTTCGTCATTTTATACATCTGGTCATTTTGTTTACAGGCTATAAAACACAAGCAGTTAAACCTTTATTTTATTGTGACGTGCGACGATTGACTGGAATTTAGTAGCTCAATTTACGAGGACATGAACGGAAGTAGCGTGTGTTGAACATCCGATGATAAACGGAGGAGTTCCTCCAGGAGGATGTACGAGATCGCAAATCAAAATTAATTATAACTAACGTCCAATCTCAAAGAGAAGTTATATCAAAATCATCAGTTTCACAGGATTATTTTCAACATATTATACATACATACATATATATCACGCCTCGTTCCCAGTGGGGTAGGTAGAGACCACCTCTCTCCACTTACTACGATCCTGGCACACCTCTCTCGCTTCCTCCACTTTCATAATCGTCTTCATGCATGCTCGTCGGTCTCGAGTGCTTTTGACTTGGCCTTTCTTTAAGACATCTCCGATTTGATCGGAATGTGTCCGCCTAGATCGACCTGCACCGATTTTTCCAATCATTCTTAACATATTATAGAAGAATCGAACTAGTGACATCGGAGGGACGAGGAATGTTATCAACCCCTAAGTTGCAGAGGTTGTTAAAAGTATCGTTAACTAAATCACTTCAGTTGTACCTCTCTTAAACCGATGATTAAAGAGCGACGTCGCTCTTTCCAATCTCCTCTAATCATTACTATCTCTGATCCATGTCTGATGATCTACTTGCAAGATATAGGTCCTGTGGTAGTTTACTTCCAGACATTAAAGACACTTAGGGATTAATACCAGTAGAAGTACATAGAAGATGTGATTCACACCAAACGGCGTACACTTTAACTTCACGTGAACATACTGCGGCCGCCAAGAGGATTTATTTATTTAAAGCAGAAAATTTATTCGTATGAAAGTCACGCCGCTGCAATTTTATCGCCCCGGCACCGGAAGGGGGCAATGACCATGCTCCCACACCAGCCTCATGCATATTACATACAGTAACAAATTATCAATGTATTAAATTTCCACATAAATATACTTATACGTCACGTTTAATGTAGTTTTTGCGTAACGTAATACATACATACGTTATAACAACAAGCAATCGCAGTTTACGAGAACATCGAATATATTAAACATTATTCTGAATATGTATTGTTATTGGTGGTATATTTACTTCCAGAAACTATCTGGGTAAGTACCACAGCAGCTGCCTAACAGCTGCGTGACAATATTACTGTGTTCCAGTTTGAATGGAGATTTAGTAAAACCACTGGGGTAGTCTTAGGGTCTTATGTCTAAACATAACTAGCACAACGTGGTCATGATCATGATGTACAATCATCCTAACTAGTGCCACGTTGTTAGCCTAGTATAGTTTAAAGAAAATGCTTTGGTATAAAAATATGTCAAAATTGTTATTAGTGTCACTAGAAAGTATCTAAAATCAATATTTAGATAACTAATTAATAAACTAAGGTTTAGACTTTAGAACTAAATTGGCACAATTGAGCAGCGTGCTTTAGTACATCTGTGTCCGGATCATTCTCATCCCAGCTGGCTCGTGAGCGGCAACGATGACGTCACTTGTATGACCTAGAGGTCACCTTAAAGTATATAAGAGCCAGACCATGCCCAACCGTACTATGATCAGACCATCCCCACCATGCCCGACTCCTGAAGGAGAACAAGATCATCCCTGCAAGCGATCGTCTTAAAACATTAGAACCTGATTATCGTGCTTGTTTTAGTTTATTCGCTTCTCAACCGTCTCCACAACGCAAGACTCGTGAACGGGAACGATGACGTCACGTTGCACGAGTACCTCTATAGTAGTGCAATCACAAAAGATACTTCTTAGTTGAAGTGAGAGTGCTGAATCGATAAGTTCGACACGAAGTAATTTCACGTTAAACTTTCAGCACAGAGCTCGCTGCGCTGAGAATTGTGGTTGTAATAGTCTACCGTTATCTCTGCTCCCGCTTAACTGTGACGTCTTATCGTTTCGTTAATTAAAAAAAAAACTATAGGTATAAAGTATCATACATACATACATACATATATATCACGCCTCGTTCCCAGTGGGGTAGGCAGTGACCACCTCTCTCCACCTGCTACGATCCTGGCACACCTCTCTCGCTTCCTCCACTTTCATAAGCTTTCCTTTCGATTTTTTTAAAGTATCATATGCTGAGGAATCTCTTGGGAGACCAGGATGGTGTTTTTTTTTATGCCAAGTTATTTATAAAGTGACATTACACAGATTTCAGATTATAAATCACCAAATAGCTGATAGAAAAGGCTGAGAGATTCAAATCGTCCTCTAATGACCTTTAGATTTCAGATCAACAGCTTTCCTACCTTCAGTTTTAATAGTTCTCCTAACTTTTTCCTAAAGTACTATCTTCTTTCTAAGGTCGACGACCATTAAAGCAATCTGGACTCTCGGTACGGCTTTGAAAAGCAAACAGATAGTCTTTCCAAATCACTGCCATAGGATCTTCAGCAAAGATATTCCTTTTCTACCCACACTTCGCTTCACTCTCTTACACTATTATATATCTAATACATGATTACAATTTTAATTTATTCTCACCAGGATATCCTCAGCTTTTCTGACTCTCCTTACAATTTTATATAATGTTTCCAGGATAATCACCGCAGCTCCTATCTCTGCTGTTTATCAATAGGGTTGATACATTCCTTTCTTCCTGCGTAGAAAATGCTATAGCATATCATATACTGCAGTAACAAAATAATCATGTCTCAAGGCGACAGGCACAATGGGATGCTGTGTATCATCCTAACTGGTGAATATAACACTGGTCTAGTCGAATATCTTCTGAACCTGTTCATCTCGCTGTTTTATCTGGATTTTTTTTCCGGTTTAGAAATTTCAGTGCATGGTTTAGTGCGTCGTGTATGCGCTAGGTAGGTTGTTAGGACATGACACAAAGCCTGTCCAAGTCACGTAAGCGTGCCGGCTGGGGGACTAATGAGCCGCTTCAGGGCCCGCGCTGCGAGGGCCTGGAGAATAGCGGTGTGATTGTCCTCTATTGACTACGTTCTAGATTATTCTTATTAGTACGCATCACATGCAAATAACCAATTCAACTTTTCATATTTTTACGTAGAACTTGTAGAAACTCTGTTACCGGAAACTAAGTAGATGCCGCTGCGAAATGTTCATGTCCACATGTTACTATGTTCCGATATGAATACGCTACAACTAGTGAAATTACTGAGATAACGTGATATATCATACTTTATTTCAAACCCTCAAGCTGGTTCTGGTGCTGTGTGTATCACGTGGTCCGTAGCATACATCAATATAACATCCTGTTCCTGTCATCTCTTCTTGAATGAAAAAAAATTGCTCTACTGTATATGATAGACATAGCTCTGACCAGGATGTTTAGATAAAAAAGAGTGGCGCTACGTGTTGTTATTAAAATTAAACCTTCTCTTTATAGTAGTAAATACTAACAGGACAGAAGAAAAAAGAACAGGAGAAAGAAAATTCGTACAGTTATAACTTCTCCTTTTTAAAGTGCCTCTCCAACTAGTGAAGGATGCTGATCAGCGCGGTACAGTCCTTTCTGTCTCTGGTTCGGCGGAACAATGCGGACGCCACAGATATTCCTCAACCATAACTTCATTTGACTCTTAGACATAGAAAAAAAATATTAAAATATACCCTTTTATAGTAATTTATTTGTTTACCTAGACAGGCGATTCAGATCAAATCCTATTATACATTTATTCACTCACTTTTCTCCCTTCCTCTCCTCTATACTATTTAACTTTCCATTCCTCCCCTCACGCAATATTCTCTCATAATTCTCGTATATCTATTATAATATTTTTTAGCTGAGGTGTCCGGTTCCTTGAGCCCTGAGTCCGAAAAAACAGTAAAAGTAATAACATCATTTAAAAAAAAAAAATTGTGGTATTATCCAGACTACACATCACATAAGTACAGAATCGAACCAGAGACTGCCACTAGCTGTGTATATTGTATATAGAGGTATAGAGGTAGTGATGTGATGATAAAAGCACTTATATCTACTCTCGTTTGTCGGGGGGCTTTTTGTTAATGTCATCAAAAGTTTCATTTAAGAGAGCTTTTAATAATCAATGAAGCTCGGTGCTTCGTCACTGTACTGTGCTCAATAACGGACCCTTTTCAGGTTGTATAAATTGATTGGAGGGACGCAGGAATTAAATGTGACGTAAGCGCGGACATTTTTAATACCTGATCAGGATAACATATATGATCAGGATCACATTATAGCAATACAGATATTTAAATATACGATTCTTTTTTTTTAGTGCTTTATCGTCATAATTAGATGGGCCTCTTATTGCAAAAGGATTTCCTTTATTTCCTTCCTTTATGGACATGGGCCTATCATGTATGACGGCGACTAGTGTCAGGTCTAGATTTCAGATTGTTCTCAAGGCTATTTTCCGTAACCGTTGTAAACAACACAACCCCAAAACCCACCCTCACTACCTGGATGACTGATGGTGATACTTTAAGTATTTAAGTGGCTGTTAAAAAATTAGTATACTTTCTTAGAAGTCGATAATATAGCGACACTGCAGCGAGACGAACGGGACGTTCACTTGATTGTGAGTGATACGCCCGTCCATAATGACGCAGCGGTGGTTAGGTTGATATACTGCACCACATTGTGCTTGTGGCTCCGAGACGTAAGATGTTGAGTCTTGTTACCCCTCTAATTACACTAGCAACAGCCCCCTTCAAATCGGAACATATTAATACGAAAAGCTTTTGTCGTTGACTTATTTTATAATAGCAAAGATAGGTTATGTCGGACTTGCACCGACCGAAACCCTTATGATGTTCCATCTTCGTCGCTTTATGGTGTCCATGGAAACGCTTACTTACACCTCTGCGGCTCCACCATTGACATACATCTTAGTTGAGGTCCGTAAGCTCACCTAAGATGAGTGCCAGTGGGCTTACGGAGCTCACCTCAATTGGCCTAGGTCTGGCTCTACTCATCGGGATATCTAGGGAGATTCCTCTTACCTTCATCAGGGCTGACCAAGCCACAGCTGTACGAGAGGCTGCGGCGGAACTTAAGTAGACGCTCTCCGGCAAGAGAGACCTGCCACCAGTGAAGTTTTTAGTAAACGGAATGCGAAATTTCATTTCCGGTCCGTCTACGAGACACTAGTTGATTTGTTGGAGCGTTCTAGTAACAGAATTGATTGAAAAATCGTCTCCGCCCGGCGGCGCGCCCCTCGCCGCGGTAAAAGCAATTTGAAATCGCATTGGGGATGGACTGCGAAATTGACGGATCGTGCCTACACTGTACCAGTTTCCATTCGAATCTATCGCGATGAGCGAAATGCTGACTCCCATTCATTCCGAAGCCACTTCCTCTATTTATCTAAGAACCTCCAACGAAGGTTGGAACATTACATACAATAAAGCATCGGTTCAATATTTTTATTGTTTAGTTAGTCACGTCATAGCTAAATGTTCTTTAGACTTTAAATTTTTACTGGTAGGTCTCTGTTGCGGAAACCGTCTACGTAGATAACTGTGCTCTGGTTTCAAGGGCACTGTAACTAGGGAAATTACTAAAGAGTATCAACATCCTAAGCCTTAAGGCGGCGGACACAATTTGGTGCAGTATATATAAACTTAACCAGTGATATGGTTTATGGGTTGGCGTATCACTTATCCTCAAGTGAAGGTCTTGCTCTTCTCATCGCTTGTTACAATAAAAAAACATATTTACTTAGATCTACTTGTATATTAGTAATGTAATAAAGAAATACTTAAATAAGTGAATCTTTACCTTGTAAACTAACTGGAGAATGAATGAGAAACAAAGAATGGGGAGAAAGGTACGATCGGAATGAAAGAGGAAGAGCAAGAAAGTAGAGAAAGGAAGTAACAAAAAGAAATAACTGAAGCTAAGGCCCACAAGAGGATGGAGAAAAAAAAAGTAAATAACTTGAATTATAAGAAGAGGGAAATGTAACTTTGTAAACCGTTTAGAGATCCAACTGAGTAGGTTTCCCAGTTTCCAGGTCTCATCAAGTTAATGAAAGCGGCAAGCGATACAAGTGACAGTAAAACAAACATGCCTACAAAAAACGTAAGTTCTTTATTCATTATTGACCTCGTCCACGTGCAGCGGAAAGTGGACCTTAACATCCTCACGTAAGGTCTTCTTTTCATCAAACCCTTTCAGCGAAGCTAACGACGCAGACGAAAGATCGGGGAGGACATACACATCCTTTTTTGTACAACAAAGTGGGGTAACTACTAGACGTTGTCTAAGTGGTAAGTGGTGAGTGGTGAGCCTAACAATGGAGCGGTACTTGTGATGTTGAACAGCGTAACATTGAGCCAGTCGTGGGATGAGAAAGTAGAGAGATAAATCTCTTGAATGTGAGAAGTATAATATTGTGATGGACACCGATAGACGCCCACAGCTGGACACTGTAAAACAGTAACGTTTTGCGGTTAAAATAAATACGAACATGGTATTTATCTAGCCTACCTATATAGCTTTAGGAAGGACAGCAAGGTTTTAAAGGATTTGTATGGATAAAGATACGTCAGTGATTGTTTTTATATCACGAAGCGATGAAACGAGCAAGACGTTCGCCTACTGGTGAGTGATACGCGCGAATATAATAATGTGGCGCTAGTTAGGACGGTATACACTGCACCAAATTGCACTTCTAGCCTTGACACATGAGATATTAAGCATCGTTACCGCAGTAGAATCACTAACTACAGCGCCTTTCAAACCGGAATATAGTAATGTTTGCACAGTACTGTTTGGCGGCAGAAATAGGCGCTGCGGTTATACTTACCTAAGCGGTCTCCGTCAACAAAGACCTACCAGTTCTTCTTGTCACCTGAATAACGCCCACAGCTGGGCATAGGTAGCTCTCAAGGAGGATTGAGGAGGAATTGGGCCTTAGCCGCTCCGGGCTAACCCAGTGCGGGTTGGTAACTGATCAGAGCCCCGTCTCTTGTTTAGCAGGGTGCACTGCGTGCAGATGAAATTGACTTGGGCTTCTTAAGGTGTTGGACGCAACCCCTTTCACCCCGAAGAATTACTAGTAAAAATGTTGTATTTCTCAATGCGTTAGGATAGCCACCGGTATGATCCAGCATGACGCCCTAATACATCCTAGGGAGACTGCGACCATCAGCATCAACACCCTGGCTATATTTCACCTCAGGCTCGCTTAATAAGCAAAGAGGAAGAGGTTACTGTAGTTCTGTTCTTACTAGCCTATCGTTATCAGCTGATAGACGTCCAACGCTGGACATAGGTCTCCACCAAAGGTTATCATGTTTAAGGGTTCATATTGGGGGATTTGAGACATTTACCACCACGCTGGCCCAAAGCGGGTTGACGGGTGCAAGAGCCTCGTTTGTTATCAGGATGCATTACGAGCAGGTGAGGTTGGTTTGGGACCCGTGAGTTGTTGCGCGAGATCTCTTATACCCCCCACATTTACTAGCCTATACCTAAGCGAATTTAGCAAAGTAGACCAACCACTAGTGAACTATTCATTAGTTTGAACTCTAAAAGAAATTGATTGAAGCTATCAGGTCCGGTTCAGCTCAGCCCGCCGCGGCCGACGGGAAAAGCAATCGGAATTTCGCATACGAGATACACTACAATTGACGGACGGCATCGAGATTGGCCACGTATCGGTTTTTGTGTCGCAAATCGATATTATACTAACGTTTTTTTTTCTGTTTCGAATGAATTCTTGTAAAAATTCTATATCCTAGATTAGGGGTGTAAGAACAACAACTTACAGGACCCAAACCAACCTCACCTACTCGTAGTGTACCCTGCCAAACAACAAACGAGGCTCTTGGCCAGCGTGGTGGGTTACGGCCCAAATCCCCTCAATGAACTCCAACAAACGACCTGAAGATCTGGAAAGACCTATGTCCATCAATGGATGTTCTATGTCGTTAGTCGGTTATCGACTATGATGATATTAAATGTACACGATCACGTGAATATATAAATACGCATTGAAATATTCAATGTAACAGGATGAAAAGGTAACAGGATGTAACAAGATATCAAGAGCTTCTTATTATATTATATAAGTACGAATGTTTTTATTTAAGTAGCGACCTATCTTAAAGTAACTCGTTTAACTTAACGTCAAAGAAATATCAAAGGTCGCAGCGGAACGCTCCACTTGAATTACGAGAGCAAACATCTTAAAGAAGTCCTCTCCAACTATTACTTTCCTTACTGTGTTTCGAGAGGCACCTTCCAGTCACAATTTTATTACTTTATGTAACTTTAAGAATATAAATACTCTAAGTTGTTGGGACATGTTAAGTTTCATTACATATTTCAACAGATACGACACCCTTCAACCTGGAACTGTGATGTTTACATACTACTGTTTAACGAAATAGTAGCTACGGTGGTATCTCCCATTTTTTGGATTTCGAGGGGAAATCTTAAAAATATGACACTCAATCCTCCCCCGGTTGTCTGCATCAGTACCTTCGGAGAAGTTCCGGGATCTTTTATAAAACGCACCGGTGTCTCAACACTTTATGTTAATACGTCTCTGAGGAGGAGCCTGACTCTCTTAGGCACCATTGCTGAGTAATACGTTGTCCAACGCCAATTCGCGTGTTGAGCGATGAGGGTCCCCGTTCTCAAGGACTGCGAAACCCTTTCAGTAGCCTTCTACGACAGAACACCAGAGATCACCAAATAGATCTGGACCTTAGCTATAGGATTAATAAAGGGACACGGCAGATTCTTGGAGTATACACAAGGTTAAGTGCAATAATCTGTTGTGTGCTTGTGATCCTAAAAGATCAGATAACATAATACACCTGATTACAGAATGCTCCATATAAAGGAGAGAGGATAGGTAGAAGTAAGTGAAAATAGCATATGTAAATTAATTTGAAATAAGGTGAGTCATCATCATCATTATCAGCCGACAGAGGTCCACTGTTGGACATAGGCCTCTCCCAAAGTCACTCCACTTCTAACCTGTGCTGCACGCATCCCAGCTGAGAGAAGGAATCGCATAAGGAGAGTAGAGAAAGGTTTCTAAAATGTGGATATGGTAGCTGTAAAAGTTTGTAAAAGGTATAAATAGTGTTAGATTATAAATGAGATGAATATCATAAGAATTAAGGGATTCTCTGACGTTTAATTCTAAGGAATCCATAGTTTAAGAAACTCATCATTAACATGTAATATAATTAATTAATCAGGTGATAGTACTTCTGTTAGTGTATATATCTTGTGTGTGTATCTCTAAACTCGGTCATGGACTCCGTCATCAGCGTTATGATCTTCTGCAGCTGATAATAATGAACAAAGTTTCTGGAAAAGCAAAGGTGGGGAGAAGGAAAGTCGTAGTTGAGGAATATCAGGGAATGGACTGGCATATCTGAGGCGTTTGAACTGTACCGCCGAACCAGGGACTGTACCACGCTGATCGCCAACCTTCACAAGATGGAGAGGCACTTTAAGAGGAAGTGTATATATATTACGATGGTAATTGTCGGACCGAGGATATATTCACCATCATCACATGACCTTACCTTGTATACATGTTCACAACCCGCTCTCTACTTACAAGAACTAGCAAGGATCTTGAAAGGTTGTTTTAACATAAAGAGGGTAATAAATGTAGAGTTTTACCTTTTAACTGTTAGAGTTATTTATAGGGTGAAGGTTAACTACAACAGTCATAATTTAATAATGTGATAACTATAGATTGTTGTGCAACTTAATCACCTTTGAACTCATAATCATTTAACGTTATATCAGATTGCAGTTATCTGATAACCCAATGGTTATACATAGAAGTTAAAAGGACGCTCCTAAGTTAAACGCAAAGTACATAAGACTGAGCGGCTATGTACAACTTGATTGCCTCGCTGTAACGTGTACGTTATGAACGCTAGAGTAAAATTAAACAAAACTAATTTAGAATTACAACCCGGGGGCTTTTATTAAAACCGTATGTAAATAAAGGGGTAGCAACAACAACGTAGAAACAACTTTCACATCCCCCGATTTTGATTTATGTTTACGCAATTTCGTTTTATACTGTTTTTCCAGAACTTTAACGGGCTACGGCCGGAGTTGAACTCTACATCAACGTGTCACGGTTCAAATTTGCTTGAACAGCCCAAAATACGTGCAAATGGCTTTAAGGAAGTAAATGGATATCCGTTTCCTTTGAAGTTCACAATTCATCAATTGAGAATGGGCGGTGGTACCTTTGAATTAAAGTTGATTTTAGGTTGCGAGATGCGAAACGGATGGATAGATCCTATAATCTTCGAGTCAGCATCTTAGAAGCCCGCAACTCCTTAAAGAGCGATCCGTAAGGCTTAGAACTAAATGAAACAGAACTTTTTCATCCGAAAAAAAAAATAAGGTCCGTAAGCCCGAGAATTGCCAGCAGAAGGACGTAAATCTGTTCGGCGAGTGTAAAAGATTTATTTAAAGTCCGCGGACTTACTGCTATAATGTACAAATCGCATGAGGTCCAAATCCTTCTATTAAGTTATACTGCACAAAGCCAAGGTTATTTGTTTTTCATCGACGAGACACTCATAATAACGTGGCACTATTTAAGAAGATATACACAACACCTCCTCCACACAGGGGTGTAGAGTTCCGCACAACAACTCACGGGACCCAAGCCAACTTCACCTGATGTTGCATATATGTATCTCTGAAAATCTATAGTATTTATCTATATGTTTTAGTATTTTATAGTCTCTCTATATATATCTTAGTATATTTATACTAAATTATATCTAATATTTTATTTTTGACGAGAGATCTTCAATTCCTCCAAAGGCTTCAAGTCGCACAGAGAGTAATGGAAAGGGCTAGGGGTTTCCCTGCGTGATCGAATCAGAAATGAGGAGATCCGCAGGAGAACTAAGATCACCGACATGGTTTAAAGGATTGCAAGTGGCAATGAGCAGGACACATCGAAGTACTGACAGCCGATGGGGCACTAAGGTCCTCGAGTGGCGATCGGGTACCGGAAGATGCAGTGTTAGCAGGCCCTACACCAGGTGGTCCGACGATCTCGTGAAGATTGCCGGAAGCACCTGGATGCGAGCAGCGCAGGATCGATCGATGTGGAGATTTTAGGGAGGTTTATTTCCAGCAGTGGACGTCTGTCGGCTGATGATGGTGAGAGAGCTTACCTCTTGTCTCTTCTTTATTATGCTGTATTAAAAGCTTTACCATCTCCACCGTGATGTAGCTTATGCTGTTATTGATCCGAAGCTATACATTTTTCCAAACGCTGTATACTTTTAATTTTAAAAGCGGAAGCTGTACCTTCCAAATCGGCAGTCACCGGCAACTGGCGCCGCGCATCCGTTCCGGTGTTTCCGGCAGACGGCGAAGTACAACGTCCGGCACATTGGTTGATTTTAAAAAAACATTGACACTGCCTTCTGTTTCGTTTCACTTGTAACTTTGGTGAAACTTAAATTATGTTAAGTTTAAATCATACGGGATTTTTACCATATTTTTTTAACTTACTGATGGTAAGTCTATGTTGGGAGGGATCGTCTAAGTACGTACCACTTTCCACCACCAAACAGTAGTATCCAAACATTACTGTGTTCCGGATTGAAGTATGCTGTAACTGATGTAATTACGAGGGTAATGAGTCTCAACATCGTATGTCTCAAGGCGACGAGATCCATTGCGCTCGTATATATAATAACATCCGAACTAGCGCCACGTTGTTATAGGCATATAACGGCCTGCTTAACTATCCCACAGTTGGGACTACTGTCTCTTTCTCTCAAAAGGAGATATGATAAATTGACTTGTGTCACATCTATGAGCGTAGTCAATATCATTGTTTTTTTATTAAAGAAAGCAAGGAGTTGAGTGGGACGCTCACCTGATCGTAAGTGACACAGACGTGATGTTGTACACAGCACCACATTGTGCTCGTCGCCTCGTGATATATGATGTGTCATTAGCTCAGTCATACAACTAGCTACGCCACGCCTAAACCCTTCAAACCGGAACACAACAATTTTTGCACAGTATGTACACTAGCTGCAGAAATATACGCTGCGATGGTACATATATAGACAGTCTCCGGTAACAGAGACATTCTTTTGTTTTTTTTCGGGGGGGATATATACGAAAGATACTATATCTAGGAAGTCAGGATCATGTGAAATTCTTACTAACTAAAACCTCTAGGTGGTTTGCATCGGTGCATTCGGAAAGGCTTCGGGATCTTTTATAGAACCCACCGGTGCCCCTCCACACTTTTCAGTACATCTCTGAGGAAGGGTCAAACTCTCCTAGGAACCATCGCTGAGCCATACGCTGTCCCACGCAGTTCCGCTTGTTGAGCGATAACGGGCCCAACCTTCAAGACCCGCCAAACTCCTGGACCCTTTTAGTCGCCTTCAATGACAGGCAGGGCTTACTTTAGTCCCGTTCTTATTAGCCCGAGACTACAGGGCTGCCAGCAACAGAGACCTACCACTTGCTTTCTCGCAGTTTTCCTCTACCGGAAGTTCAAGCTTAGTAAAGATCGCACCCACGTGTCTTAGGGTATTATCTAGTACACCACTTACAAACACCGTTTTTGGATATTTTTTTCTTTACTTAGATGCAAAGATGGCTTAGTTTTTTAAAAGCACTAAAGCTACAAAGACAAGCATGAAGAAAAAAGTTACTACTATCCATGAGAGATTTCTATCTATGTCCTCATCACGATACCTCTGGAACCATAAGGTCTACAGACCTGAAATTTGGTAGGGATGTTCTTTTTTCCGAGTGAAGGGCAGCTAATAAACGGAAACTACACAATTCCTTCCCCAAGAGGTGCTATAGCCAGCAAAGCAGGCGGAGTACAGCGAGTAAACTATACAGCAGTATCAATCTGAACTTAACTACAACTTAATCTCAATGTCACAAGAAGTTAAGTTGCAATTAGTCAAAAGGAAGTAAAGAGTACTCGCCTGTAACATCGGCTCCCACATCAGCCCATTGAAACTCAAGGATCATTTCAAGTTATTATAAAGTTGGACTCGACAAGGATCTAGTTACTTAACTTATTCAAAGGATATGAAATTTACTTGAATTATACTCGTACATACAAAATCAGAGAGAGATATTTACAATTTCTTATTTGTATACATTTACTTTATTAACTTTTGATTTATCATCATTAGTAATTTAAAATTACTAATGATGATGATCATACTAATGATGAAAATTCTTTCTTCAGAGTATCTTCTTTCGTATTATACTTCTCTCTCTTCCTAGCCATTATCACATACGAGATAGATTAGGTTTAGCTTCCTTTATCTTTCTTCATAGTAATCGTATATATCATTTTGATAATGATGATGATGATGATGATGATATCATTTTGTGTCTTTTTCACATATGATCACAACTATCATTCTTGGGGTAAGCCTTTGTCCAGTACAGTCGTACATAACACAGTCATAAACAGTACAGTGGACTTCCTTGTGATGATTATAATCGGTGGTGACTTTTTGTACTTATGAGCTTTTTTTTTATTATTTTTACAAAGAGGATATACTTAAGATATCTAAAATAAATTTTAAACCTTTTAGTTAGTTTTTAGTCGAACTTTATGGGATTTATCACCAAGGAAAGTATATAGTATAACTAGATGCTAGACTTGTATGAGAGAGAAAGGCGATATATACACAGGATAATAGAAAATCATTTTGAAACTTCAAAGGGTTTTTTATATATATTTCTGTTCGGAAAAAGAAAAGATCAGAAATAATCGTAATCACTGTAAACTAGGAAGAAAAGAAATCACTTATAACAACCGCAAAGTGTAAAGAGCTCCTTTAAGAGGAATTTCCATTTTTGCGACGCCGAAGCATGTCCTTTAATACAGCTTAATGGAAGAGGAAAATACAGGGTGATGGAAAACAAATGCCTCCAGTCGACGCGTATATATCTCTACGTCGGGCTACGAAACAGGCGATGTTTTGGAATAATTATATTTATAGGAATATCTTTTACCTACAAAGGACCAAATTGACCCCATTTTCAATTATTAAGTGGCATTGGGACCGGAAACAGGACACCATTCTCAGCCCGATTACTCTAGATCTTGCTTATTTATAACATGGATATTTTCTATAGATTAAGAGTTGACTTCAGAATCGAAATATATACCTTCGTGTTACAAGATAATCGGTTACTCGTTGAGCAAAGGAGACAGAAAAAATTGATCTAGAAATAAAACAAATTTCATGGCCCCACACTGAGGCAGTACAATATTATACACCCGCCGCTTCTTGTAGCGATCTGCGCATGAAATATCTCTTTGTGGTGGAAGCCCGTATCTCTTCCTGTTTTCTCAGCCTGTCCTTGTCACTACAATATTGTTAGAAAGAGATGCACCGATCTGTTCACGAGTTCAGGTTTGAAGTAGTTATTAATAAATACGATCCTGTTAAGTCCAAATCCGCAAGCAGCAGCTGCATGATGGAGGGAACCATTGAGAATGTAAATTGGGTCATGAAGCTCGTTTTAATTAACTTGCTTCACTGGATAAGTTATTAGTTTATCTGTCTTGTTAGTTGATAGTTGTACGAGACCGCCATCTTGTTTGTTGTATAGTTACCATAGACAAACATAGATTAATCCGAAATACACACAATAGGATCGGTGGTATCATGCATTGAAAAAGGACCTAAGTAAGCATCGATCCTTCTAATTATATTGCGGCAATGATCTTAAGTTTATATAAATACAAATAAGATTTAGATTCTCAATATAATATCATCATCTTCATCTTCATCATCAGCCGATAGACATCCACTACTGGACATATTCCTACCCCAAAGATCTCCACTTCGATCAGTCTCGAGTTACTCATATCCAGTGGTACCGGTATAATACATTGTTGTATAAATATAAAACCCCATAAGGTACTAATATCCAAGTTTCGGAGCAAAAAGACTATAATTCACATATACAAGACGGTGATAAGATCAATCTTGATGACGATAGTAAGACCAGGGCATTAAAGGTTAAAGAAGAAGAGCAGCTCCTGGTTGCCGAGAGAAAAATCACGCGTAGGATCTTTGGTCCGACTGTGAGAGAACGGTAGGTAGCGAGCTCGACGCAATATTGAAATCGAGAGGCTGATTGGGAAAATGGACATCATGGGCGAAGCCAAAGCCTTGATAGGCTATTTGCTAAGGATGGGAGAGGAACGTTGGGTCAGAGAAGCGTTCTTCGAAACCGCTGGAAGGATGTGTTTGAGCACGACCTATGCGAGCTCCAAGCAGTAAAACCGACGCTAGTGGTCTCTTGCGTCGGAAGCCAAGACACGCATTGGATCGCTGTGCAAGAGCAGTAAGTTAATATACTTAATTATCATCAGCTAAATATACTTACTATCGCCATTTTGTTTTGGAAAAACTTATACCTTTTAATATTGTATATGTTGAGACACGCATGATACATACCTGCTAGTAGACAGGCCCATTCATTGCAATAGGTTATCAGATATGGTTCTACTGGGGGTAGGTCTCTGTTGCCGGAGACTGTCTAGGTAGGTACTCTACCTAGACAGACCGCAGCTCCTATTTCTCAAGCCAAACAGCAGTGTGCAAATCTTACTGTGTCGGAATGATGGGCGTTGTAGCTAATGATAAAACTGGGGTAGTGAGCTGTAACATCTTATGTCTTAAAACGACCAGCACAATGTGGTGCTATGTATATTATTCTAACTAAAGCCATGCTGGTGTTGGATGAAAATGGTCTTATTTTACTGGAAGGTATAGAGACATATGTTAATTCTCGTTACCGCAGTAATATCACCAGCTACAACGCTCTTCCAACTGCAGCACAGTACACTACAGTTTGGCGGCTTCAATAGGAGTTACGGTGGTAGCTATACACGCTCCGGCAACAGAGACTTATCATAAGTCAATTTTAGTATTGTTTTACAATTGTTGACTTATCACAGCATCATGGTCATCATCATCATCAGGTGCTCTCTTCAAACTGAAGTTTGGCGATCTGATTGAGAAAACTTAGAGAACACTTAAGTCTTTCAAAAAATTATTACTATTCTTTGATTCATCGTCTCTTCAGAGAACATCTCTGGACTCTACATTTTTAATGTATGCTTGCCCACTAGGGGGCATTATAGCCCACTTTGGGATTGAAAAAGACTATGCATTAGGCGGGAGCGAAGTTATATATAACATTCATCCTTAAGCGAAACAAGAATATTATATTATGTTTACAGCGGAGAAAAGTTCGCTCAGGGTAGAAATGAAACGAGGAATTGGGGACAGGAAATCACGCAGGAGTTGGAAAACGATAGCTCGCGATATCATTAAGTTGCTTATTACTTAAATTTACATACTACCCTCGTATTCGCTGCGTAAATAATAATATTTATTCCGTTCCTTGTACGCAATATCCTCTGCTAGTCTAGTTTGCTATTAATAGGGGGACCTGAAAGTAATGTCGTTTTCTTACGCTAAATACAAACACATACATTTTTAACGAGTCTTTATTTTTAATCAATGATGTATTCCCCATCATTGTCAATAACCTTTTGCCATCTAGTGAGTAAATTTTCAATCCCTGATCGATAAAAATTAATTGGTTTTTCGGCAAAATATCTAGAGATGGCATTTTGGATATCATCCAAATTTGCAAATGTTTTGCCACTTAAAAAGTGTTGCAGCGCTCGGAATAAGTGGAAATCCGATGGTGCAACATCGGGCGAATATGGTGGATGAGGCAGCACCTCCCACCCCAATTCATTAATTTTTTCTAGAGTTCGCCTTGCGCAGTGCGGTCTTGCATTGTCATGTTGGAGAATGACGCCTTTTCGGTTGACAATCGCTGGCCACTTTTCAATTAAAGATTGATTGACTCGCTGCAATTGTTCGCTGTAGAGGTCTGCAGTAACAGTTTCTCCAGGTTTCAGTAATTCAAAATGAACAATGCCGCGAATACTCCACCAAACACACAAAAGCGCTTTTTTGGGGTGTAAACCTGGCTTAGCAGTACTCCGAGGGATTTCATTTGGAGAGAGCCACTGCCTTTTGCGTTTTGGGTTATCATACAGGACCCATTTCTCATCTCCTGTGATCAAGCGATCAAAAAACGCTTCTGTGTTGTGTCGTTGAAGCAATAAGTTGCATGTGATTGATCGGTTAGCCTTATTCTGTTCGGACAGATTATGCGGGACCCAAACACCTGCTCTGCTTACTTTTCCAATCTGCTTCAAATGTTCTTGGATGGTCGACCAAGGTTTGTTGAGACTGTTTGACAATTCCTCGATCGTCTGACACGGATTTGCTTCCACTTCCGCCCTTAACACGTCGTTGTCTAACGCTGATGGTCTTCCTGATCGATACGAGTCGGAAAGATCAAAATTACCCGATTTGAACTTGGAAAACCACCTTTGGCATTTACGAATGTCCAGTGCATTTGGATAAACATCGCAAATGTTTTTGGTAGCAACTGTTGCGTTATTTCCCTTGCGAAACTCAAAGAGCATGCAATGCCGGATGTGTACCTCTTCTGGTATTTGGCTGGCCATTTTACCCAAAATTACAAAAAAAAATTGTAATTCAATTGTCTATAAGTAAAGAAATCACTATAACCTCACAATGTCTTTGGTACGCCTCTGAACAAAACAATGAGCTGACAAATGACAATCAAGTATTGGCATGCGCAGAAACGACATTACTTTCCGGTCCCCCTAATAGATTATCATATCACAACAACTATTCATTCAATAACTGGTTGAAGTTGCGTTCAATGGAAGAAAGTCTACATCAGTGGAAGATAATAGGCTGATGGTGATGATTATGAATAGCCTTAATTAGCAAACAGCCTCTTTCATAATTTAAAACTAGACAAGATGCTGGATTTTATCGAAGTTGCAAACATTCGCTTTAAACTAAAAAGAAGGGGTTGGTAATGATGCAATCTTTAAGGTCTCTTCCATCCAACCTTCTGATACTGATATGCTGTTCACTACTCCTCAGACGATATTGTATTCTAACTATTTCAGTTTGTATGACGTTGATATTACTTTGATAACGAGACTGCTGTCTTAAGCAGCAACTGTGACTGCTAAATTTGAACAGAACCATATCGTCTTCGTTACGGGATCATCATTTATTTATCACCAACTCGCACTGTACCAGTGTGGTGGGCTAAAGCCCAATTTCTCCTCAAGTAGGTTCCTTGAGAGAAGCTTTTGCCCAGCGGCGGGCGTCATCTAGCTGATGAGAATTTGAGAGTTGAGTACGCGCTTTACTTAAGAAGACGTATATGCAATAAGAGAAACTGGTTTGATTTCTGCCGAATTTGCGCTTCCGGTGAAGGAAAACATTGTGAGGAAACGGATAGGTTCCAAGAACTAATTGTTCGTAGGTATATGATATCGGTTGACCTGAACTAGGCCAGCGTGGTGGATAAAGGGTGTAGCAGTAGTGGGAACATTAAAAGGGCTGTTTATTTATATATTTAAAGGGATAAGAAAAGAGAATCGTTCAATTGATATCAAGCTTTATTATAAATATATATAATATTATAAGTTTTATAAAGAGAGAGCAAAAGCTATGAAAAGTATAAGCTACTACGGATATTCTACTGAACTTAATGTTTAAGTAAATCTCCTAAATATCGCCACAAACAGTCGTGAAGCAGTGCAAACTCTATTAACAACGGTATACACAATTGGTAAGTAGGTTCGAACCTCAGAATCAATCACTCCGGGGCCATCATAAATAATGTTTTCCTCTCATAATTCTCCCCAACGAAAATTCTCCTCGGGCGGAAGCTGTATTCACAAACATCAACCACTAAGGGCTGAACGTGTGTGTGTGAAAGTAAAACGCGAAGAGATAAAATGTAGCTCATTTGTACATTATATCAGCTCATCGGGCTGTTATTAATATAACATTAATAATATACTATCTGTTATATATATCGATACTTGTTTTATGTTTTATTTTCATACTTTAGTAATTCTGACGGTCTCAATATCATGTGGCATCGAGTGAAAATAAGCATAATGACAGAAGGGAGAGGCTTGCTTGTAGGTACTACTTTGACTCTTATGTGTTGATAGCCAGGACACTTGTATATCAAATCAATAATATGAGGACGATGGCAGCTTATCACCTTCCCAAATGACACCATAGCTAAGCAAGAATCGAACCAGGGACCCGTGTGTCTTATCTAACTGTTGTCACTAGTCTCTTTTCTAATTCTATATATATAGGAGATATCCAGTGATTCATTACTTGTTATGACGAGATCTCCGAAACTATTAGATGTAAACACTCAAAATCTGGTGGAAATATCGCTTTTGTCTTTTAGAGGTCAGCAAAGAATGGATTTAAAAAAAATACTTTTACATAGAGTTGCGGGGGTGTTAAGCAAAGCTGGCGTAGAACAGTTAGTACATAGGTATTTTATTATTTCAAACTCTCTAATCGTCCTTTACGTTACCGTTACGTTTAAACGAGAATAATAAAAGAGAAAGCGCAAAATAAAATGGAAAAACTGTTGAAAATTAAGCGAATTATCCAATGTGTTAGCCGGCGATAGCGGAGCTTGCTAATTTATATGTAAATGTTTCGTGCTAGAATTTATATTAGATAACGCCACAACGAAAACGCGGCGCGGCGGTGGGTGGATGTGAAAAAACAAATATATGGATATCAATTTTGGAAGGGATTAGGTTTTTCAATGTTACAATAACTTACAGGATCTATAAACTATAGTTACACAAACAGATAAATACAAAAAATGTCTTATTTTTAAGTTTAAATAAACCTTACCTTTAGACGAAATCTGTAACGATGTGTAAAAGATCCTAACTTCCACGTATAACTTTGGCAGAACTTTAGAAAGTTATAAAGGTATATAGTTACATAATTTTACAGCTCTGCTACTGCTTAACTAAAATCAGTCAAGAAGACAGCATCATATATACATATAACAGGAGAACTTCTGCGGATGTTAGATCGTTTTATGTGACCGTAGTTCTACTTTGAAAGGAGATCTGATAACCTTTCCAATCGTTGTGTACGACCACCGAGAATAATTAAGTGGATAAACACATAACTCAGGCATTCTTTCAGAGGGTAAGGTCTTCACTTCCGGTCAAGGATCTTTACGAAGATAAAAATATTTAAAGAGGGATCAAAAAGAAGTTTGTAGTGCCACGGCTGCGTTGGGTACGGAGATCCCACCACTTCTACATACTGACAAAGTTTGAGTGGATAAAAATCTCCACACAACCCTGGCTTCCATCCAGAATGAACAACGAAAAATAGCTTGATGGATACAAATAGTATAAAAAAGGTATTTTTGAATTAATCTTATACATATCACTATGACAAAGTTATCTCGAAACCGCCAAGATTACATCTGTAACAATGGAACTGTTGTTAACTTCAGTTGTGCTCCTTCGTTACCCTAAGGTTATAACAATGATATAGCCTACTTTGTTTTTATCATATTGAACATATGAATGATGAAGCACAGGTTATATTTGTTTACCATTTAAACAGATACATTTGTTTTTTAACTATCAAGCGATAAAAATAGAAAGGACACATACTCTCCATAACTACTTCATTAATTTCAATGTCTACTTTACCCTTCAAACCAAAATATATTTGTATACTCAGTTCTGATAGGAAGCTGTATTAGATGATTCAGTATTACCTAGTATCAAGATTTTTGGTATAGGTGACATCGTTAACAAAATCAAATCGTCTAAAAAATATAAACGAACAGTACAATTGTTGATCTTAAGAGAGTAAAACATAACCTTAATAGTCTATATAATTTTTACCGATGACAGTATTAAGTAAATATCTAGTAGTAGTCTAGTAGTCTCATTAGTACTTAACAAGTTAAGTTTCCCTAAGACCATAGTTGATGATTCCTTGATACAGCGTGTAAAGCATTATGTTGATGAAGAGAAGTAAACGTTATAAATCGTTTACACGATGTCATTTACAATATAAATGAAAGTCCTGTAAAACCTTTACAGGATACACCGTTTGAACATCATCATCATTAGGTGATATCTTCAAACTTAAAATACAAATCGATCCTCAGCTATTATTTTTAACTGGTGGTATTTAAACCCGGTAAACTTGTTCATGTCGTCAAACCATTTCTTCCGCCGCCTCCCTGGTGCACGTTTTACAGGAATTTTGATCTCCAGGATCAACACTGGGAACTCATAAAGAGATCCTCTTTTCGTCAGCCTAAATTTGCAGTTAGCTATCTCAAGGACCTAAGCATTGGAGACAAACTTCTTTCACGTTAACATTCGATGGATACCCTCATCTCAAATGCTTGTATTCGACGATAGACGCCTGAATATAGTACACCTTAAATCTTTTAACAGGATAATGGAAGAAAGAAAATCTCTAGAGTACCTAGATTTACAATAACTATGTTAATAACAATCGTTGTTATTATATAAAGAGTGAGCTTAAAGCTCGTTCGCCTTTGTTATAATTATATTAAACACTAAATGTTCGCACTGGTGAGACCCGAGGCCTTCTCTCACAAGGAGACTGTCTCTCACAAAGTAACAATCAAGTCCACTTATCCACCATGCTAGCCAAGTGCGAGTAGATGAATATCACGAGCCTAAGCAAGCTGCTTCTATAGCAACCCTTACATATTGATCTTTTCCTTCATCGAAATCCCAAAATTAATAGTAATCGAACCCGCGCCTTTCTGCGTCGTTATAATCTTACAAACTGATATATTAAGGTTTCTACTTCAACTATTTCCTATTACTATATAATAAATCTTTGGGCGATACTTAGTTTCTGATGTTTTCAGGTCAATCGAAAACAGGTTTAATTTTAACTGAAATAAATAAATACATTGAATCCATTTATTATAAAAAACGAACAGAGCAGACATTAGATATTAAAATGTTTTGTACTGAACCCAACATTAATAATATTTTCATTTTAACATCTCATTATCCTTTCAGATCTGTTCGGGCTCCATTGTTACTGAGAAATAGACTTGATTTAAGTAAAGCCTACCTATTTAAATTAGGCTTTACAAGGTCCGTACACATGTTGAGGAAAATAAATGTTATCAGTATTTATTCGTAAATAAATTTTCTTTTATGTAATAAAAAAAAAAAAAGGGAAAATGTTGTTAAAATATAATTATACTGGTGGTAAAGTATCCGTAGCCGGAGACCCTCAAAGTAACACTGCTCCTATTTCGGCCGCATATGTTTAATATTACACCTGCTCATAACAAAATGATTCTAGTTAGGATGATATACACAGCATCACAATATCCTCGACTTGATATATAAGATGATATATCTCTCTACCCCATTAATTTCACTAGGTACAGCACCCTTCAAAGCGAGACATAGTAATGTTTGTCGGCAGACAAAGGAGACGCGGTGATACTTAAACTAGTATTCTTCTTCTTAAGGTGCCTCTCCGACTAGCGAAGGTTGGCCGCCAGTTCTCCAAACCTAACTCTGTCCCTTGCGAGGCGAAATAGTTGGGCGGCACTCGCAGTTCCCGTCCTTTCTCGGATGTTGCGTAACCATGATTTCTTTCTACGACCAACACTCCTTTTACCGGCAACTTTTCCCATCAAGATGAGTTGGAGGAGATCATATCTGTCATGCCTGAGCACGTGGCCGAGATACGATACTTTTCTCACCTTGATGGTCTGCAAAAGTTCCCTTTTTTGGTGGACTCGTCGTAGAACCTCCTCGTTTGTCACTCTCTGAGTCCAGCTTATGGCCAACATGCAAAAACATTTAAACTAGTATAAATGGTATTAATACACCCATTCTAAGTATCGCCAATAAATACTAAATAACTTATTCTTATAAAGATTTAACTTATTTAACAATTTTTCCATCATTCTGGAGCATAACTACTACTTACTGGTGGTAAGTTTCTGTTGCTGATCACCGTCTATTCAAGTACCACTGCAGCTACAATTTCCGTTGTTAAACAGTAGTCTGTAACTATTACTGTGTTACGGTTTGAAGTGCGCTGTAGCGATAAATTACTAGGGTAATGAGATTTAAGATCTTATGTCTCACGGCAACCAGAACAATGTGGTGCTTTGTATCATCCTAGCCCCATAATAAATAATACAAGGTATAATATGCTCCTATAGCATCGCCAAGTACTAAGTAACTTGTTCTTCAACAATTTAATTAACTTATTTTGTTAATTTTAGGTTATCATCTCTATGTAGGTAACACAAAAGAATCTAGGGCTATAAGATATATTCACCCCAATTCGCAATTACGAAGGGTATAATGACCCGTAACGTTAAATTACCCAAAAACTGTATAGTTTTTGCACGTTATTGCTGATACGGAAACATCGCGAGAATTTCCTCTGATTTCACACAACAGAAACATACCCTTATTTATTAATATCCTTTACTGCTTCTATGTTATATATTGCTCCTTTTAATCCTTAACTTAAACATTTTATAGTTAAAATCTTAGTATAACGCTTGTTTTATGTTATTAATATGTCTGACGGAGAGAAAATAATGAGAAACAAAATATATGTTCATGTGAAATATAATCTGTTTTGCACCGCCTAGGAATCCAAGATATAAGACCTATATTTAGGATGGATTGTTGGATTCTCTTTTTTTAGTCCTTGCTGTATTAGGTGGTGAATATTACGCTATGTTCTAAAAATCATTTATTCCTAACGATTAAGATAAATTGCTCTTCTTATATCTTTAATCTCTGTCTCTGCTCTGAAGATGTTGAGTTTTTCGCTTGAAAGTCGTATCGACTCATACAGTTCATCTGATACTGGGGTCATTGACCCGTGTCCACGACCTGTTACTTTTTATTTTTAATATGAGAGAAGCTGTTTAAATATAATACATTGGGATAGTAGGTTCCCGTTGCCGGAGATCGTGTACATACGACCACAGCTTCTATTGCAGCCGTATTAACATTACCGTCTTCCGGTTTGTAAGGCCGTAGCTGGTATAATTACTGCTATAGTATAATGTAACATTATGTCTCTAGAGTACGACGTGAGTGTGGTGCTGCTAGAGCTTTTTTCTACAAGTATATTAAGTGCTCGTAGCGTCGCTTCTTCTCATATAATAGGGGGACCGGAAAGTAATGTCGTTTCTGCGCATGCCAATACTTGATTGTCATTTGTCAGCTCATTGTTTTGTTCAGAGGCGTACCAAAGACATTGTGAGGTTATAGTGATTTCTTTACTTATAGACAATTGAATTACAATTTTTTTTTGTAATTTTGGGTAAAATGGCCAGCCAAATACCAGAAGAGGTACACATCCGGCATTGCATGCTCTTTGAGTTTCGCAAGGGAAATAACGCAACAGTTGCTACCAAAAACATTTGCGATGTTTATCCAAATGCACTGGACATTCGTAAATGCCAAAGGTGGTTTTCCAAGTTCAAATCGGGTAATTTTGATCTTTCCGACTCGTATCGATCAGGAAGACCATCAGCGTTAGACAACGACGTGTTAAGGGCGGAAGTGGAAGCAAATCCGTGTCAGACGATCGAGGAATTGTCAAACAGTCTCAACAAACCTTGGTCGACCATCCAAGAACATTTGAAGCAGATTGGAAAAGTAAGCAGAGCAGGTGTTTGGGTCCCGCATAATCTGTCCGAACAGAATAAGGCTAACCGATCAATCACATGCAACTTATTGCTTCAACGACACAACACAGAAGCGTTTTTTGATCGCTTGATCACAGGAGATGAGAAATGGGTCCTGTATGATAACCCAAAACGCAAAAGGCAGTGGCTCTCTCCAAATGAAATCCCTCGGAGTACTGCTAAGCCAGGTTTACACCCCAAAAAAGCGCTTTTGTGTGTTTGGTGGAGTATTCGCGGCATTGTTCATTTTGAATTACTGAAACCTGGAGAAACTGTTACTGCAGACCTCTACAGCGAACAATTGCAGCGAGTCAATCAATCTTTAATTGAAAAGTGGCCAGCGATTGTCAACCGAAAAGGCGTCATTCTCCAACATGACAATGCAAGACCGCACTGCGCAAGGCGAACTCTAGAAAAAATTAATGAATTGGGGTGGGAGGTGCTGCCTCATCCACCATATTCGCCCGATGTTGCACCATCGGATTTCCACTTATTCCGAGCGCTGCAACACTTTTTAAGTGGCAAAACATTTGCAAATTTGGATGATATCCAAAATGCCATCTCTAGATATTTTGCCGAAAAACCAATTAATTTTTATCGATCAGGGATTGAAAATTTACTCACTAGATGGCAAAAGGTTATTGACAATGATGGGGAATACATCATTGATTAAAAATAAAGACTCGTTAAAAATGTATGCGTTTGTATTTAGCGTAAGAAAACGACATTACTTTCCGGTCCCCCTAAGATATGCGAACTTTTAGAAGTATAAATGAATTCGTCCTCAATTCTCGCAGCTCATCTATTCTAATTATCCTTAATGTCCCAAATTCGGTTATTTTTCGATCCTGGAACAATTCCATTAACGTAAATTTATTAGTTACCAGCGCTGGGCACTCGATCTTTTAATAACGATAAATTTGTTGACATGAAAACTTTTAACGATATTAAATTTGAAAACGTGTGACGTGATCGCGCGAGTGTAATGAATATTTGGCGCGGTATCACCTCAGTGGTGCAGTGGTTAACTGCTTACCTAGTGACGCGGAGGTTCCTAGTTCGATTACTGTACATCCACCATCTGTTTCAGCCTTTGTGATATGATACTTAAAGTATTCTGAGCGACTACGCTAAACTATATACATCGTTCTCACTTGCCAGATAAAAAAAAGTAGTTCTCAATTTTATCTTTTCTCATTTTTTTTATACAAAGCCTCTACAGCAGCAAGACGTTCACGTGATAACAAGTGTTACCTGCTTATAATAACTTAGCGCTAGTTATTACGGTAAACAATGCACCATATTGTTGCTGTAAGACATAAGACGTTAAGTCTCATTAGCTTAGTAATTTCACTAGCTACAGCATCCTTTAAATCGGAACAGTAATTTTTATGGTATGGTCTCACCAACAGAGACCAGTAAAGTATTTTACTAGTTATATAGTTAACAGTTAATTCTTTGTTTGACGTGTATTAAAAAATTAAACTCAGCCGAATGCTTGTTTTATTTTCTGAGCCCGCTTCTCTAGGACGTTGACTGATGATGCAGCGAGGAGAGCCGAAGAAAAATGACACAGTAGCTCATATTCTTATGTTAATGCTCCATCGCCGAGGACATCGGTGCTCCCGCCTGATGCATGATAATGTGCCTCTGCAGACGCCGCTTGTAATTTGTTTCTATTCATCTTATCTGTCTAGATTATTACTAGAGATTTTACTTAGAATAAGGGGGCGATGCACAAAATCTTACCAGACCTAAGCCAACCTCACCTGCTCGTGGTGAGTCCTGGTAATCAACAAACGAGGCTCTGGCTCCCACCAACCCGCGTTGAGCCAGCGTGGTGGGAAATGGCTTAAATTCCTCCAACATGAACCCCTACAAACGCAGGGATCTTTGGGGGGAGGCTTTTATCCTGCAGTAGACATCCATAGGCTGATGAAATTAAAAAAAAAAAACTTAAATATTATGTTAATTATACAGTAATAATATTCACCTAAAAAGAGGCGACTTTCATTAACATCACAGACATATGAAGGGTTTAAAAGCAAATCCACCCCTGTCCAAACAAACACTGATTATTTGTTATAATAAAATATTGATATCAATTTAAAATATCTTCGCAAGCATTAAAAACTAGGATTTCTATAGAAAATTTAATGTAATGTTGGTTTGCTATGACCTAGATAGGATTTACGAACAATTTGGGTTTTGCTTTTAAATCCCTCGTATATCAAAGCTCGAAGAGGAAAGCTTTATGAACATGACGAAAAATCTTTGGCGTTTTATTGATTGATAATACTTGCAATGATAATCCACCAGAGAAACATGATCACTGGAATAAGCTGGTGGTATTGTATGGTATAGTTGAAACACTGCTATGATGTTATGGCAGTGAAATTAAGTTATGTGGGTGGTAACCAGCAATAACTGTACATGATACCACCACTACACCAAAAACCGTAGTCTTGGGAACAAAAGAAATACTTACAGTACGATGGGACCGTCATGATTGTGAATAAAAAAAAACTTAAAGATACGATGTGGGTATCTTCAAGAAAAGATTGAACAGGCTATTACTAGATTAGTGTGATTTTCCATAGACCACATCGCAACTTAAAATCACGTCAAAGTTAGCGCTTAATCACGATCCCTGTGAAGCGCTAACCTTGTCGAATTAAAACATACAGGTCCGGAATTAAACCAGGGGTCTCTAATCCAAGGCGATAACCACTGCGCTCCGTAGGCAATTATATAAGTAATGACTATTTGGCATATCATCTCACACAAGAGAGATTGCTTAACCGTTAAGTTGACCGAAGTCGATCTAAGTTAACTTCTATGCGCCGAGTAGGTAGATATCAATTAATAATTCTCAGGTCCATTTATTCCGCCTTAGGTTTCCGCAAGTTGTCGTTACTGCACATTTTTCCGCACTGACCGCGGCCGTGTGGGGTTTAATAGGGTCCGACGGACCCCAAACGCACTTACCCGCACGCCCAAGATTGATGATGCGAGGTGTTCCGCCGGTTGTTACTTAGGGCGCGGTACATCCGCCGATAGATTGCTAATCTTTATATAAAATATTTTCATATTCTGACTGTCAAGTAGCATCATCATCATCAGCTGATAGACGTCCACTGTTGGACATAGGCCTCCACCAAAGATCACGTCGTTCGGTCCTGCGCTGATCGCACGCTGGGCATTAGGGACCGTAGTTTGTAAGAGACCTAGACGGACATACTCCGATCAAATCGGAGATGTCCTAAAGAAAGGCCGGATCAAAAGCACACGCAACCGACGAGCGTGCATGAAGACGCTTATGAAAATGGAGGAAGCGAGAGAGGTGTGCCAGGATCGTAGCAGGTGGAGAGAGGTGGTCTCTGCCTACCCCACTGGGAACGAGGCGTGATATATATGTATATGTATGTATGTAGTTTGTAAGAGTTCATATGGAGGGATTTGGGGCATTACCCACCACGCTGCTCTAATGCGAGTTGGTAGGATCCAGGTCAGCATTTGTTGATTAGCAGAGCGGGCTAGGAGAGAAGCTCACCTGGAGTTTGGTTTGGGTCCCGAGAGTGCCACTGGATGCGAGCAACACGGGCCCGATCGATGTGGACATTTTAGGGGAAGGCCTAAGTCCAACAGTAGACGATTAACGGCTGATGGTGATGAGTTGTTGTGCGGGACCCCATTGACATGTTAAACATTTAATAACCAACTTCCTCTTGATACATAGCGCCGTCATCCTCAGTATCAGCTGATAAACGTCCACCACCAGCGATAAACCTACCTCTATCTTCTCACTGATCAGTCTTAGGCGGAAGTAGGAACTACAATAGTATCCAACAACAGAGATGCACCACCAGTTACCTCACCATGTTTTTCTTTACCGGATGCTCTAGCTTAATAGTGATTAATCTAGCGCTTATTAAAAACTTTTAGCGCTTCACAAACTGAGCTTTCACAGCTATTCCGAACTTTAGTGAAAATAGTTAAATAAGTAAAACATTGAATACATTTTATTTAGTTATTTATATGCGTAAACGTATGTGTTACTACGTTTTTTTTTAATCTGTGCAGCTTTCCTGTCATAAATAATAGATATGGATGTTTGCAAAATTACTGTATTTTTAGGTTATATATTAGGGGGACCGGAAAGTAATGTCGTTTTCTTACGCTAAATACAAACACATACATTTTTAACGAGTCTTTATTTTTAATCAATGATGTATTCCCCATCATTGTCAATAACCTTTTGCCATCTAGTGAGTAAATTTTCAATCCCTGATCGATAAAAATTAATTGGTTTTTCGGCAAAATATCTAGAGATGGCATTTTGGATATCATCCAAATTTGCAAATGTTTTGCCACTTAAAAAGTGTTGCAGCGCTCGGAATAAGTGGAAATCCGATGGTGCAACATCGGGCGAATATGGTGGATGAGGCAGCACCTCCCACCCCAATTCGTTAATTTTTTCTAGAGTTCGCCTTGCGCAGTGCGGTCTTGCATTGTCATGTTGGAGAATGACGCCTTTTCGGTTGACAATCGCTGGCCACTTTTCAATTAAAGATTGATTGACTCGCTGCAATTGTTCGCTGTAGAGGTCTGCAGTAACAGTTTCTCCAGGTTTCAGTAATTCAAAATGAACAATGCCGCGAATACTCCACCAAACACACAAAAGCGCTTTTTTGGGGTGTAAACCTGGCTTAGCAGTACTCCGAGGGATTTCATTTGGAGAGAGCCACTGCCTTTTGCGTTTTGGGTTATCATACAGGACCCATTTCTCATCTCCTGTGATCAAGCGATCAAAAAACGCTTCTGTGTTGTGTCGTTGAAGCAATAAGTTGCATGTGATTGATCGGTTAGCCTTATTCTGTTCGGACAGATTATGCGGGACCCAAACACCTGCTCTGCTTACTTTTCCAATCTGCTTCAAATGTTCTTGGATGGTCGACCAAGGTTTGTTGAGACTGTTTGACAATTCCTCGATCGTCTGACACGGATTTGCTTCCACTTCCGCCCTTAACACGTCGTTGTCTAACGCTGATGGTCTTCCTGATCGATACGAGTCGGAAAGATCAAAATTACCCGATTTGAACTTGGAAAACCACCTTTGGCATTTACGAATGTCCAGTGCATTTGGATAAACATCGCAAATGTTTTTGGTAGCAACTGTTGCGTTATTTCCCTTGCGAAACTCAAAGAGCATGCAATGCCGGATGTGTACCTCTTCTGGTATTTGGCTGGCCATTTTACCCAAAATTACAAAAAAAAATTGTAATTCAATTGTCTATAAGTAAAGAAATCACTATAACCTCACAATGTCTTTGGTACGCCTCTGAACAAAACAATGAGCTGACAAATGACAATCAAGTATTGGCATGCGCAGAAACGACATTACTTTCCGGTCCCCCTATTAGAAAGACTAAAATAGGATTACTCGTGTATTTGATAACATATGATTTTCCTTCCTATAATATACGATTTCATATTGTATTATGAGGAGATAAGATAGGGATTATTATATAACATTATTCTAGTTTAGATTGCTGCTAAACGTGAAGTTAGGCTACTTCATCAGCTTATAGACGCCCACCGCTGGACATAGGCCTCCCCCAAAGCTCTCCACATTCCCGCGATTTACACCAGATCGTCGGTCCACCTTGTAGGAGGCTTCCCAACACTACGTCTACAGTTACGCAGCTACTAATTAGGCAACTTGGTCTTACTTATTCTTAGTAGTTCATACAAGCCTTCCAGTAGTTCTCTACCGCTACTCTACCCTCGATATACCAAGGAGGAACCAATCCAAGAAACGTAAATAAAATTTTCCTATTACCTCTACCAACTGACAATAAATGAAAGAGTTCAATGGAGTCCATGAATTGAAGAGACTGTAGAAATAGTAAATTTTAAGTTATTATTAACTATGATTTACATCAATATCATATGATATTACAAACCGCGCTGTTAAACTTCGTCAATCTCATATCATTATCATGGACAAACGTCCACTGCTGAAGATAGGATTCCCGCGACCGTCACCAGACGTCGTACCACCTCTTGTGGGGCCTCCCAACACTACGTCTTCTGGTATGCGGTCGCCATTCGAGTACCTTAGTACCCTATCGGCTGTCAGTCCTTCGAGCAATGTGTCGTGCTCATTTTCACTTGAGGCTAGCAATTTTTTATATGTACATATATCATCATCATCATCAGCCGATAGACGTCCACTGCTGGACATAATCAAACGTTTAGTATGTATATATCACTTCATAACTATACACAATGAACGAAAATCGATCCGCAGCGTTAGGTGAGTAGTTAGTATAATATGTGCGATACAGCCGTTCGACCGGGCGAGGCTGTGCCGCGCTGATAGTAAATATCCTTACAGGGTTCGAGTGGTGCAAGCGTTGAGATAATAACTATGAGAAAAGGTACCTATTACTCTATCAAGAGACCTAACAATAGATAATTGCTGCAAATAGTAATAGTAAGAGAAAGGAAAGAGAGCTTCAGTGTATTAAGCAGATGATACATCAAAAGTAAAATAAGTTTTGTTTCCTTATTAATTAATGATGAACGGTAATTACATGCTTTGTTAAATGAAAAAAAAAAACAACGAGGACTAAGGGTTGGTAAAATTTAAACTAGGAAATGATACAGTAGTTTTTTTTATTTCACGAAGCGAAGAGATGAGCGGGCTTCTCCATAACACGTTACGCTCGTCGCGACGTAAGTAGTCGAGTTTTGTCATCCCAGTACTAGCTACAGCATCCTTCAAACTGGAATACAGTAATGTTTCCGCAATGCTGTTTCTCAGTGGTAACAGGCACTACGGTGGTACCTAACTAGACCGTCTTCAGCAACATTTCAAATATAATCGTCATCACCGAAGTGATATATAGTATGCTGTGTAGACATCCTAACTAGCGTCTCTTTGTTAAGCGAAGGTAACAAACACCATCAGGTGAATATAATGAACTTCGTCGAAATGGATAAACTGAAAATTACTGTTACTGGTAATAGGTATTGCTGCTGAAAAACAGAGCTGCTCAAATATTACTGTGTTCCGGGCTGAAGGGTGTTGTAGCTAGTGAATTTACTGGGGTAACGACCAGCGCAACATGGTGCTAGGTATATCATGTGTATAACTAGTGTCACGTTATTGTTGGCACTTACTATCAGGTGAACGTCCCGTTCTTCTAGTAGCTTTTTTGAATATAAAAAATCTATGGTTTTGAATTCAGATCTCTTTCACAAAACGCTAACTCTTACCACTTGATCGTACTGTATGTATCCATTGCTCTGAATTATCGACCTCGTGCGTGGTCGGAGGCTGTAATGTTCAGATACAGTAAGCCATAGTTATAAAGTAAATACTTTCGTAAATTTTAAGTACTTCATGGTTTACAGTTAAACCAAATACTTCATCATCATCACGATCACCCATTAGACGTCCACTGCTGGACATAGGCCTACTCCATTGATTACTACGTCGATCGGGTAGGGATTCAATTCAATACCACTACCAATTTAAGTCTCTACTGTTGGGGCACAGGCCTACCCTCAATATGAGGGTGAGGGTTGGGATTCATATGGAAGGATTTCCCACCAAGCTGGACTAATGCGTGTTGGAGGGAGCCAGGGCGTCGTTGTTGATTACTTTGGAATTTCGCTGTTCTGTATAATTGATTATCAGAGCAATGTAAACTGAGCTGGACTTAGCATTGGAGGAATTCACAATTAATCTTATTATGGTATAATATAGCCTTAAACGTGTGATTACTAAAATCTAATACAGCTTTCATCGAGCTCTTAGTCTTTGCTTCCTAGTGGTAGGTCTCTGTTACTGGAGACCATCTAAGTAGGTATCACCGCAGCGCCTATTGCAGCTGATAAACAGTAGTATGCAAATATTACTGTGTTCCGGTTTCATGGGTGACGAGATTTAACATCTTATGTGTGATGGCGGCGAGCGTAATGTTGTGCTATGAATACCATCTTAACAACGTTGGACTGGACAGGTCACTTACCATCAGGTACCTCTTCGTTTAGACGCTTCCTTGAAAAAAAAAAACAGAAAACTTTGCATACATTACCTGTTTGCAAGGCTTTGTTTCTAGTGAAATTACTTGGGTAACGAGACTCGACATGTTAAGTATCAAGGAGATAAGCGCAATGTGGTGCTGTGTAGATCACGTAATCATCCCGATCGCTTTGTCGGATCGAAGTATATTAAAAGAAATTACTTACCATGAAAGAAATATCGTTATATTCCAAAAGCAACAATTTAGATAAACAGTAATATAAATTGATCCTAACTTTGCCAGGGTAGTGGATAAATGGCAATGATCATCTTCTTCTGAGAAAAATCATTGAGTTCCCGTAGCGGGAACAATATGAGGATGATTTAGGGGTGATCGCATCGGGAATGTTATTTTTCAAATGTCAGGACGATTCTCATGTCCGAACGATAAATCTTCGGATTAATTAAAACGTCCGAACATCTTGGGATGACGAATCGACGCGCGCCCGCCGCTGGGTTGCCGCTGGGTTTCGGCTGCTGGGCCGTTTCCACGGGATCGCCGTTAGAACATTTGTCATTCCGAATTCCATGATTTAATTTGTAAACTTCGGAATCCGGGCCCCGCTTACACTTTGGACGCGGAGGAGCAGCATCCCTCCGCTGACTGATCGATGGTTACGTTGAAAACGTCCTCTCAAAGTTTACAAGTACAATTGTTTCTGTACAGGCTGGTGTAGATATCTCATCTTTATATTATATTATATATAAGAGTCAAGAGTGATACTAACGAGGAAGAAGAAGAATATAAGAGGCTAATCTCGATATTTCTGTAACCATAAGACCTACAAACTTGAAATCTTTTAGGAATATTCCTTTTGTTGAGTACATGTTAGCGGATTTCACAAAGTTCGTTCCCCAGAGTGAGTTGCAATGGGAATGAATGCTCCGGTTGTAATACTTTGTCATCCAAAATATTATTATATCTTCAGATTTTGAATTTGAGGATCACAGCTAGCCAAGTTTAAAGATATCTACAGAAAATTACGATTGAGCAGATTATATAATAATATACTTTTCTTCGTTTCAATGACGTCTGTCGGAAAGAAAGGTTTACTATGATTTCAAAATACATGTTCAAGATAATACTTATTCATAGATATAATGTTATGTTTCTGAAATATTATTACCTCTCCAAACTCTAGAGATAGAACCGTAGGTAATCTTCAGCTTTGATATAAAAATCTCCATATAACCCTTACATCTTTCAATGAGATTGAATAACATTCCAGTTGCGTTTAGTAATTGAAAGTTTAATGTTTTTCAGACATTCAAAAGTAGAATTGAGCGGAAATCAACTAGAGAGTATTAACAGGAAATTAGATGAGCCACTGTCCTAATAAACAAAGGTTAACCGACGGTTAATTACCGGTTACGTTACATTTTAAAATACTCGTCCACCTCGAACAATATCGCTGTAAACAAAGAGCTGTCCCGTCCACGTTGAATATTTCAGGGCCGGCGGGCAGCAATAATAACGAGCTAATGAATATGCGACGACAGCGCCCACGCCGTGCGGAGATAACCTATTGTCCTAACTGAGCGAACGCTTTGGGGTGGGCCCGGTGTAGCCAGTATCGATCTGCTTCGGCGACTGTACACTGCACAAAGACAGCGAGCTGATACCTAGCACATCCGGCGCATCAGTCGAAGCACAGCGAGCGAGATTCATTAATGAGAATCCACTTATAATCTTATGCTTTTCATATTCTCTTGATCAGAAATCGGATTGCTCGTAGAGGAGTAGGATCGATCCCAACTGTGCTTCCGGTGATGATTAATTCACAATTAAACCGACATGTTCTAACAGCTTCCTTGGATATCCGGACACATAACAGCACTTGATTAGTGAAGACAATTTTTTTTTTATCTTACGAAGCGATGTGACACGCGTTACGTTCACCTGATAGTCGTATCACTTACCATACTGTACGTAGCGTTAGTTAGAATGGTATACACTGCACGACATTGCGCTCGTTGCCTTGAGTCTTATTGAATCTCGTTACCCTAGTAGTTTCACTAGCTACAGCGCCTTTAAAACCTGAACACTGTAATATTTAGCGGTAGAAATAAGAGCGGCGGTACCTACCTTCATAGTCTAATGCGAGAAACACTTGTTGTATGTTTTCAGTATCTTTTGATCATCGTATTTTGTTTTTTAGAAATATTGTTATCTATCCTTTATATGGACTTTTTTAAAATACTTTAGGTACACATATTAATTAAAGAAACTATGACTTTTTCCTGTCGAAAACTGTTTAACTTAAAACTAAAGTAGGGCACATTTTTTTCCTAACTGTTGCATACATAATTAACATATATCATCACTGCTGGACATAGGCTCACTCCGAAAAGTCTCCACATCGATCGATACAGCTCTGCTCGCAACCTTCATCAGATCATCGGACCACCAAGTGCTGGGCTTGGTACCACTGTGTCTTCCGGTAAGTGGACGCCACTTGAGGACCTCACTACCCCATCAGCCGTCAATCCTTCAAGCAATGTGTCATACCCATTGTCACTTGAGACTAGTATTCTTTTGAACTATGTCGGTGCCCTTAGTTCTCTTGCAGATCTCATTTCTGATTCGATCACGCAGGGAAACCTCGAGGATAGTCCTTTCCATTGCTCTCTGTGCGACTTGAAGCCTTTTCGCCAGGCCCCACATCTCGCTGCTATAAGTCATCACTGACATGCACGAATTAAAGACCTTTGCCTTATCTGGTAAACTACTTAATTATTGGTAACATAACTTTAATGTGTAGTAATTTAAATAACGTTAAACATAGTGAAATTACTACACTAGTAAATGGAAAAAAAATCGTCATCGTCATGTGTCGTCTGAAAGAGAATTTCATAGTATCGCCTCTCTCTATTCCTATGAAATGTTTTATGTTAACAATACTAAGGGGTGTAAGGAGTCCTGCACTACCAATCACAGGATCCAAGCTAACCTCATCTGCTCGTGGTACACCATGCTAATCAACAAACGAGGCTCTAACTCCCGCCAACCCGCATTGGGCCAGCGTGGTGAGAAATGGCCCAAAGCTCCATATGAATCCTTACATACGACAGGCCCTATTGCCCCGCGGTACTGTAGGTCATGGAGACTGTATGTCGAAATCTTTGGAGGAGGCCTACGTCCAGCAGTGGACGTCTATCAGCTGATGGTGAAGAATACTGTTCTAGTTTAAAGGCTTTATTAGTAAGGAGTTTAACGAGGATAAAACTATTAAGTAGATATTAAATTAATATATTAATGATTATAAGTCTTTAGATATCCAACATGAGACCTACACTATTAATGATTATAATCAGGATACTTCGCTTAGTAAAACTTCAAAAGCTACTAGAATTTAATAAATAAACATGTTTTTTTTTGTTACGAAAGCTTCTAAATGTCAGTAGTTTCCGTCTATACATGTACAGTCTATTTCACTCTGTTTTCAGTGTAAAAAAATGAAATGAACAAAGTTTAAAAAGTTGTCGTGTTAAAATAAATGAATACAGTCTCATATTAAGCCAGCAGGCGGCCATTTAATGCGGGATTTACTCATTTCACTTTCATAAGGCATAAAATGTCGCGAGCTTTAAGAACTTTTACCGCGGCGACATAAATTGTTCAGGGGTCCGCCTGAAGCTTCGTAATTAAATACACACATTTGCATTGTACTGTGTTCCAGTAAACGTAATTATAAAGTTTCGGGTGCTCAGCCATCGCGGAGGAAACGCTATTTCGAGTGAATTAAGCAAAAATGTGGATTTAACACGGTAATAGTAGCTTTCCCATGGAGTTAGAGGCATAATCACCATAGGAGATATTAACTTTATCCTGCCCTAGACCTCCAAGCTTGATAGGTTTTTGTAGCAGGAGACTTTGTTAACAATCATAACAGCCCTATCGTACTATAAGTAAATTCCATTCCAAAATGTTATGTACGTGAATTTTAGGACAAATTAAAAAAAAAAATTGAACACTGCTCTAACCTTCTCATAGTACGGAGATAACAGGACCCTGTGTTATAGACTGATGTCTAATTAATTTATATTAAGGTTGTCTATAAGGGTTTCTTACTGCCCCTCTTCTGGACACATTATTGTAGTGTGTTATACAGATCTTTACTTTTGTTACCTCACAATAAGGTAAGGGTACCTTACTCATCATAAATTTGAATTTATTTAAAGTAATGTGCTTTGTACCACGCACTCTTTTTCCTAGACTTCATCAAAGTAAGTCTGCCAGTTGTCATGAAAATTTTTACTATGTTTAATGACTAATATTTGGACCTAGATGAATTTCCACCCCGTCTGAAATAGCACTTTTGGCTAGATGGTTCGCTTCTTCATTGCAGCTCACACTAACATGAGATAGGATCCAAGGCTTGATAGCTACTTGAACTAAAAAGTCACACTAAGTATATAACTTAGATGAAAATCAATACATGTTATATTCACTTATAACTTTAATAAGACAGCTCCATAAGTTTCAAGTAATTGAATCATACTAGCGTTGGTTTCGAAGGCTCTAGTCCTTGTGAAGGATAATCAAATTACTTTTGAGGAACTGAAGGCAGTCCTTTCTCCGCGATGTAATTGGTGACAATGATCAAGGTAGTCGCGTGTGGATCATGAATTATCAAAGGCTAGGTTATTTAAATTTTTGGGCTAACTTGATGAAGCTGATGATAGTGATACTCCGTCTACTACTACCGGATATAATAAGGATGTTATCATAACCGATTAAATGTGAATGAGTAGCTCGCTGGCCTAATGGTTAGAGCGTGCGGCTTTCATTCCGAAGGTCACGGGTTCAAACCTCGGTATGTACCAATGACTTAATATTTAAGTTATGTACATTTGTGAACTTTAGTTACAACAGCGAGATACAAAACGGTGAAGGAAAACATCGTGAGGAAACCCGCACACTGATATCATCTTTGTGTGTGTGGGGTGGTCCCAATAAAGTGGCAACAGGCTCGCCCCCTGTTACACTGGACCTAATCTGACTACATCTGGCGAAATGTGGGTGTTTATTCACCTCTGCCTACCCCTACTGGAAAAAAGGCGTGACTATATAAAAAAAAAAATATATGTGAATGTAGATGCAGACGGGATTGACAGATTTGATTAAATCATACCACTATGATATAAAACAAGAATAAAAACAGATACTGTTTTTCAATAATTCTGATCTACATCTGACTTAATGCTTGCGGAACCGGAATCGCGAGCTGAAACTAATCCGAGGGTAGTATGTGAAGCCACCAGTTTGATATACGCATGTGGAGTTTCACATCTCGCTGTTTGGTTCATTACGCTATGCAATTATTGAGGGAAACTCGACGGAAACTCGGAGCGGAATCGGGAGAAAACATAGAGCAAACAAATGCTTTAGCGGATCAAAGTTGCGCGGCAAGCAGCCTGCGTACCCAACTTATCCTTAATTTATGCATATTGAATATGGTGGAGACGCCTTGAGGCTTCAGTAATCCCTTAACGCTGGTACAACTTGGAGGAGTGAGATTAATAACATATAACATATTTACATAACTTTTATCATACACAGTACACTAATCATCGGAACAGGTTCGTTGTGATAGCTGATCGACAGGTAAAATCCAAGCTCTTATCTCTCCACCTAAATGTATTGTATAAACTTTAACAATTTCTTTTATATAGAGCATTATAACTAAAGAAATTACCAGGGTAACAAGATTTAACATCTTATACAAGGCGACAGACACAGGACTGATGATTTCAGGAATGATTGACCGAGCTGACGGTGGACCATACAATCATCTAAACGGATTCGCTTCTCCAAGTACACTTTCTATCTCCAGAATTGCTACTGAATCCGTGGACTGAGAGCTACAGCCGGCTTTCTTTCATGCGGAACCTGTATGATCACTAAATATGATGGAAAATTTTACCATAAATAAGTATGAGAGATTCATGAGTATACCTATACCAACTTTAGCCTTGAAGGCGGATCAGAACCAATGAGAACCACTTGCTGAGTGATAAGGTAATAAGGAACCACGTCAAAACCCGTATATTCTCGTAAAGGACCTAAATCTGGAGTGTTGGAAATGACTTGATATTACAAAGGTTTTTTCGAACCTGCCTACCATAGTACAACACTCTTGTATTCGGTATATGAAAAGTATAGTATTAGGGTTCAGCACCACTTAACATCTAGACACATTATTCTCATGAAGATCTTAAAAAAAAGGCTGCAAAGTTCGATAAATTAAAGGTAAAATTGCGTTACGACATTTATGAAAGGCTGAAAAAGGCCGGTGTCTGCGTGGGTGGGGTTTAATGGTCTTGTAAACAATAAACCATGGTGCTGGTGAAGAGAGCGGCAGTAAATCTTAAAAAGCAATTATCCTTCTGTTATTGAACGAAGTGTTCCCATAATGAATGTTATGTACTGTTCAAATGAATAATTAAATCTCATTTGTTTAGGTTCAATTTCAGGTTTACTTAGGCTCTTAGCCGCAAGTGATGGACATTAATCTCTGATGAGAAAAGTGGTAGTGTTCATACACTACCACTTTTCTCATCAGAGAGGTAATACAAGAAGTATGTAGAGAATTTCTTCCTTTCAAGTCTTGTATGTTCAAGGCTGTTCAGAGAGGAGCTTGATAGGCCCGCCGGTAGACTGTGAGGGTAGGTTACAATGGACACGCGGTTCGCATTGTCCACTGTAATCAGGAGATGGAGTCGCACAGGAACTAAAACATCAATTTGTATTCCTTCTTAAAAATCACTGCTGTTTATTCCTCGAAGGGAAGAAACAAGCGGAACATCCACCTGATGGCAAGTGTTACGCCTGTCTATAACATCACTATTTAGAATCACTAGTTAGAATCTTATACAAAGGACTACATTGTGCTCGTCACCTTGAGAAGTTAGATGTTATATCTTGTTACCCTAGTAATTTCACTAGCTAAAGCGCCTATCAAATCGGAACACAGTAATGCTTGCATACTACCGTTTGGCGATAGGCATAGAAACTGCTGTGGTACTTACCTAGACGGTTTCTGACAAAAGAGATCTACCACCAGTAACTGAAAATATCTGAGTTGTACATATTTTATAGTATGTATAAATAAAACATCATCAGCCAACAGACGTCACTGCTGAACACAAGCCTCCCTCAAAGATCTTCACAACTATCGGTCCTGTGCTACTCCCACAACAACTCACGAGATTCAAGCCAACCTCTCCTGCTTGTGGTGCACCCTGCTGATCAACAAACTAGGCTCTGAATCCCACCAACCCGCATTGGGCTAGCGTGGTGGATAATAACCCAAATCCCTTCAAATGAACCCCTATAAATAAAACAGCCAAAAAAAATGTGAAAATCGTATTAATTCAAGATAACAATACTTTGGCGGAGAATACGTGTGAGGATACGGTAACTAAGCGGCAAGAGGGAGGAGGGTTGAGGAAACGTTTAATAAATTCCGAAATTACAGCGCAGAACATATCCTCCCTTCAGGTAATTCAAGGCGACTCCATTTTAAAAGTATAATTTAACACAAATTAAGCGCACACATTTACAATTCATGAGCGCATTTAGAGCTCCACGGAACAAGGAATTTCCTTAATTTAGTGTATCAAATAAAAGCGGAAGGGGAAATGCATTAGCGGGGGCTACTTTTTACATTCGTTAATTTACAAATGCATTAAAACTGGATACCCCGCTTCGGGAGGTTCAAGGAGCGGCTGAATAACTTTACTGTACATTAAGCGACTGGAATTGAAGTTGGAAAAACTTCTATTGCATAACCTTGCGGTGTAGTATGGGGATGATGTACCACATAACCCTCGTCGCTTTAACCGACAGGTTGAACCTCCTGACAATCATTTCACCGTTCACTGTCTAGGCAGGTACCACCGCTACTCCTATTCCACTCGGCAAACAGTACTGTGCAAATATTACTGTTACAAAGGTTTCAAACGCGCAGTAAATTTTTTGTCGTATTTCTTGAAATCTTATTAAAAGATACCTTGCTTCTGGGGGGAAGACAAGGTTATGTGAGGCTTCTACCCATTAAACCTCGTCGGTGGTCTCCGTCAGGGCATTAACAGGGGCTCCATTTACTGTCCTTCTAAGGCTCGCTTTTTAGAACCCCCACTCCCAAAGCTCACGAACCCGAAGACTCTTTTAGTCGCCTTGTACGACAGGCAGGGAATACCTTCGTCCTATTCCTAATAGCCTGAGACTACAGGGTTGTACCTAGTGTTATTACTGGGTAACGAGACTCAAGTCATCTCAAGGCGACGATTATAATGTGGTGCTGCGTAGTATATCATCCTAATTAGCACTACATTGTTATAAGCGGGTGTATCACTTACCATCATGTAAATGTTCCACTAGTCGCGTCGCTTCGTCGAATAAAAAAAAATATTTAAAAATGCGATTCATAAAATTATTTACAGTCGTCTCTCTTTCATTACACTTAATCGTTACATAAAATCCTATTGACAGCAAAAGTGATACTTAAATTAAAATTTTACTATAAATTTCGTTAATGTTTAAATTTACCGGTGTAAAGGGTGAGTGGGGTGCAAAACAACTCACGGGACCCTTTTTTTTTTTTTTTTTTTGATATCGGTGGTGGAAATGCTGTTAACGCATACCCAGCGTCCTTTTCGAGGGGGGGGACGCCGGGTTATGTGGGGCTCGGGGCCACTGAGATGTTGTGCGTGACCCCAATACCCACTAAAACCACCACCGCTTGTCCCGCCACACGCATACTGGAGACGCCCGGGTTTCAGCCAAGCAACTCTCCGGGCGCCTCCGCGTATAAAACTCCTCTTGGTGGGTACCCGCGGGGAGCAAAGGCACCCACCTGCCGTCCCGTACCGGCCCCTCGCGGGACCGGCACGTTGGGGCCCCCCGACCCCACAGACGACCGCGCGCGCCCACGACGGAGCGCATGCTCGGCCGCCGCCCTCCCGTGAAGGAATTGGGCGGCGGCCTCCTCCCTCCAGACTCCCCCCCTCGTCGAAGTGGGAGGGGGGGGACAAAAACCAAGACTCCCCCGGGGGACGCACCCCCAGGGGAAACACGACAAAAGGCCCAAAGGGCCACGCCCAACGGCCCGAACGCCCCATCACACCGTGCCCGGCTAGGGGCCCATCGCTCACGGCGGGAGGAAGCGGACGGCGTGGTTCTGCCGCCGCGCTCTCCCGCCGGCCCGCCGCCGCCTGCAAGGTGCGGCAGCGGCGTCGGCCTCCCTCGTGCGCTCGGCGGCCTCCTTCTGACGCATCACTGCGCCGCAGAAGGAGGCTACCGCCCTCCAAGACCTCTCGCTGCTCAACATACGATCGATAAACTCACGGGACCCAAGCTAACCACATCTGCTCGTGGTGCACCCAGCTAATCAAGAAATGAGGCTCTGGCTCCGCATTTGGCGAACACCAACCCGCATTGAGCGAACGTGATCGGAAATAGCCCAAACCCCTCCCTTATGAACCCCTACGAATGTGGAGATATTTGGGGGAAGCATATCGAGTGGTGATGAATATTTAAATGAGAGTTAGGTATGTAAACCGCTCGCCGCCGGCGCAGTGGCACTTGTCCAATGGCGTGAACCCAGGGCTCTGAGTTACTCTCGCCGGCGCGTGCGACGCTTTGACGCAATACGTACTACCGCTGTTCCTATATAGTTTAAGTGTGTGTCAGTTTGTCGCCGATAGCTTATTGGTTTCTTGCGTAACAGTGCGAGCCAATCATATGCAGCTTAACTGTGTGGCAGTTTATCGCCAATAGCTTATTGGTTTCTTGCATAATAGCGCCAGCCAATCAAATGCCGCATAAGCGTGTGTCAGTTATAACCGATAGCTTATTTGTTTCTTGCGTAACAGTGCTAGCCAATCATATGCTGCTTAAGTGTGTGTCAATTTGTCGTCGAAAGCTTATTGGTTTCTTGTGTAATAGTTCCAGCCAATCATATGCAGCTTAAGTGTGTGGCAGTTTGTCGTCGAAAGCTTATTAGTTTCTTGTGTAACAGTTCCAGCCAATGATATGCAGCTTAACTGTGTGGCAGTTTATCGCCAATAGCTTATTGGTATCTCGCGTAACAGTGCCAGCAAATGGAGTGAAGTTGGCACGGACTTCAAATAGTCTATATACACTGATACCATGCATGCAATTATCATTGTTAAATTTAATTTCTATAATAATCAGATTTCAATGTCACAAGAACAGCAGTCAATTCTTTTTTTTAATTTTTGATCCTTAATTAACAATCACGACAGTCCATCGTACCATAGATAAATTGCATTTCCAAAATGTCGTCGTCCCCAAGACTTGATAAAAAAATCTAGGACAAAATTTATCAGTAGCAGTCAATTCTGTTGACTGCGGGCTTTAACTAGTATATACATATATATAATATAATTGTAAGGTGATTGTGTGCGGTGTACTATATTAATATTAATAATAAGCTATATCATCTACCGCTGTTTCAATAAGTATAACATAACGAGCGATGTAAATTATATATACGTTGAAACGCAATTTGTCCGCGTTAGATACGGTGGCTTACCGGCTTAAAGCGTCCGGACGCGATGTGATCGATGTCACGGGAATACCTTAATACATTCTGACATTCGCAAAAGATTTATCTCGAATTGACAACGAGAAAATTTCACACGGCAGTTATTTGAATGTGTCCTCCAGGTTTTCGGCTACGGCGACTGGTGCAGTTATTTACGAACGCGTTGGAATCATCATGGAAAGTAACACTTTGATGAGAGGAGAAAACCTTGGTTTTAATTGTTTTCGAAAGATATCCTGCTTCTGTGGATAAATCAGGATTACGTGAGATTCTTGCTCACTAAAACACCAGCAGTGGTCTGCATCAGTGAGTTCGGAGAGACTCTAATATCTCTTAAAGCATGCACACCGGTAACCCTCTACACTTTGTGTTAACGCATCTCCGAGGAGTGGCTTAACCATTCTAGGCACCATCGCTGGAATTAAACATAGGACGGACTACCATTCTACTACCACAACACCATTCAAGCCGGAATATAACAATGTTTATGTACTAATGTTTGAGAGCAGAAATAGCAACTGCGGTGATACCTACCTGTCTCCAGCAATATATATGTATATAGAATTAGCTCTTGTCTACTACTAAAACTAGTAACAGTAAACTTCATACGTTCATACGCAAAGTGAAATCTTAACCGGTCGCAGTCGCAGCCAGAAAGCGGTTACCAAATGTCCGGTTAAAATAACGCTACATCCGTAACATTTCCATCTGCAGAAAGCATTGTAGTCTTCCCTTTTGTTCCATAAAGGCTTTGTCCCGTATCAGAGCTACCCCGCGCACAATGGATAGAGAAAAATTGGCTTTCCACTGCCAGTTATTAATTTATTTTATAATGGATCTGAATGGGTCGCCTCCATTCTAACTTCATCCTGTTTTAAAAAAAATCATTAACATTTCCGTTTAAATGTATTTCGCGTTCGGGTTTTTAGAAATTACTTTTAGGGACATGAATACACGAGCTGTTCCCTTCTCACTTCACGGGCGGTGACTCTCGCTTATGATATTTAATATTAACACCCTATGACCCCACGACGGGGTAAAAGGCGTCCACATTGATTCTCCATCGCGTTAGGTCTTGGTCTTCACCTTTATTCTCATCCTACGACTTCCCGATCTTCTTCGCCTCGTCTGCTACTGTGCGGCGCCACGTATGTTTGGACCAACCGCGTTTCCGTTACCCTTGCAGGTTCAAATCAAGCGTCTGTCTGGGAATATGGTTGGGATCTCTTCGGAGGGTATGGGCAATGCATTGTTAGCTGACCTCTTAATGGCAGAAGCAATATGTCTACCAAGTTTTTAGCGTTTACGTCTAATAGAGATCTCAGTATCAGTCAATGAAACTCAAGATAAATTTCTTTTTATAATACATATACTAGTATTTTCATCATCATCATCAGCCGATAGACGTTCGCTTCTAGACATAGGCCTCCCCCAAAGATCTACTCTTTAATCAGTACACAATCAGCATAGCCTAGGGTATCGTCGGGCCCTAGGGGCCGTCGTAAGGGTTCATATGGAGAGACTTGGGCCACTTCTTACCACACACTCAATGCGGGTTGGTGGGAGCTAGAGCGTCGTGTCTTGATTAGTAGTTAGATCCCGTGAGTTGTTGTGTGGGACCCTATACATCCTTATAAAGTAAGCTTCATCAACTTATTTTACTACCTACAGTATTTATTTACACCATTTCAAACAACAATACAGTACAGTGTATCTGTCAAGTTCAACTAGAACACAAAACATCTTATCGCTTTTCTTATGCAGTGATAAGGTTCTTCTGCGGATGTGATACAAAACAGATGATCAATATACAAAAATCAATATTTAAGGTACTCTTTATAGCTAAATGAAAGCCTTATCGATGTAGCCCAAGTCCTACCGTTAATAGTAGAATAACAGTGTGTAGGTCGCGATATAAATCAGCAGCTACTGTCTCATCAGATAGAGCCATAATAACTTTTTATGAAGGCCAAAAATCTGCCAAATCTTCCGTCTCATGATTTATTACGAGGAGATGAGGAGATACGACACCTATTCATATGTGAATGCTCCGTTGATGATTTATTTGGCTCGCGAACAAACTCCTGTGTGTTACGCGGTCGGAACAGTAGAGCTGATATAACATTATTAGTTTTAACCGACGGAAAAAAAGATGATTTTCATTCTACATCACATCTTTTTATATTCGTTTCACATCCTGCTGATCCTGAATAACCTTTTAGAGAGACATTTTTAATCTTTTTTTTCTTGTTCATTATTTCAGATAGGAAAAGTGTATCATATCTTTGCGTTGGTGTATCTTAACTTCAGATTAAGTTACCATAAGTTATACATTTCCACTCTGAATAGCATACATAACAACAACTTTGACTTAGCTGCAGCCTGTATTGTTATATTGAGGTTACCGTAAAGTTGCTATGAATCATCACTTATCAATGTGACGTGTATTTCCGGTGCGACGGAAATGAAACTATGTACTTAGTTAAGGCTTTCAAGCCATTTTAAATTGCTTATAATAATAAATCTATTGAATTATACTAATTTTTCAGTGGTTTTACCATTTCACTCGTATTTCTAATACAATGGTCCTTGGTTCGATTCCAAAATCATAGTCAATTATAAATTAATGTAAAGTGCTTTGAAAGCTCTTTATGTACTTAAGAGCATAGGTTATTTCCGGTAATTATACCTGCAGTCTCATTGTCACTTAAAATGAAGTGACATTAAGAGCCGTATTATTGCAAAATTTTATTCAATTAAGAGATAAGGAGAGAAAGATATTCACATGGTAAGTGATACCCCTGTTCATATTAACGAAGTGCTAGTAAGGATAATACACAGCATCACATTGAGTTCATCCCTTTGATATATAAGGTGTTGTCCCTCAACACCCTTCAACACACAGTAATTATTAGTTATTAGTTAGTTAGTACTTAAACATAGCTATTCGTTAAGAAGCAGACATAACAAAGGAAACTTCTTTATAGATATGTAACTTAACTGTTTTATTTGGACGCGTTTGAACTCCATCGGAGTAGAGACATTATCCCGTCAGGATATTATGCTGGAAGGTAGGACCCTGGGATTATTGGAAACCCACTCCACCTGTATTTCCGTAGTATACTATATCGTTGTTGACGTACCCGCTATAGGTTTAACTTAGTAAACATCCAACTCCGAAATTTGGACGCTAACTATGAGCCACCTCAGACCGACGACGTAGATTCCTCTTAGCTTAGCCACGGCTACTGATCCCCACCACCTCAACAAGGAGTGAATCTATTGGGCAATGGGGATGCCGGCGACAAAGGTCCACCAGTGTGGAGTTCCTTATGAAAAAGAAACATATAATCATGACTAACATAAGCAATTTAATTGGTATATTCGCGCTAGTCCAGCATAAATCCTAGTTTTACTGTAATTACCTAGATCCCTAACAAAACCAACGTTTTGCTTTACATCCCGGGAGCCGCTGATGCATGTTCCATTTCCATGCGATGAATGCACGTTGGAGTTTAGGAGAAAAAAACATATATATGTATTATAAAAGAAACACAATGAACTGAAAACAAGTGTTATAATAATGCTGACATGTTAATTAACTTTATGATGATGACCATTAAGTGAAGACTAGCACAACGTTCACCTGATGATAAGTGATACGATTGTCCATAAACACGCGGTGCCAGTTAGGATGGTCTACAGCACCACATTGGACGACGACGAGTGATTCTAGCTAGCATTGTTATGGGCAGGCGTACGTATCATCAGTTGAACTACCCTCTCGTCTCATCCCTTAGTAGTACAATAAGTTAAAATAACAAATTTAAAAACTTCATTTTTCTTTAACTTGTAAGCTGATCTGTAACCGCTTTGTGTTCGGTTCAAAGTTTAACTTCAACTTTAACATACGAGAATAACCGCGTCCATACTTTGTGCGGGCAAGTTTTAACGGCGGAATTATTGAATGCATCCCTTATCTCTCATCCCTTGTTATTTCAGCGCTCGATTTATATTGCTCCAACAGTTTCCTCATTTTCTTTTGTTGAATAGGTTTTATGTAGTCTTCATTTCAGTTTGAAGAACAAGTTACTTAACATATTTATCGTAGGTTAAGTAGAGATATTTGTGCTCTGTAGTCTCAGGCTATTAAGAATACGACTAAGGTAAGCCCTACCTATCATAGAAAGCGACTAAAAGGGTCTAGGAGTTTCGTGGGGCTTGAGAGTGGGGACCCTTATCGCTCAACAAGCGAACCTGCGTGGTACAGCGCATGGCTCGGCGAAGGTGCCTAGGAGAGAGGCTCCTCCTCAGAGAAGTGTAACACAAAGTATAGAGGAGCACCGGAAGGTCCTATAATAGATCCCGGGGTCTCTCTAAATGCACTGATCCAGACCACCGAGAGCGTTTTAGTTAATAAGAATCTCACATAACCCTGACATTCCCCCAGAAAGGGTGTCTTTCAAAGTTTACCCTCGAAACAAGAAGAAAAAGGTTAGGTAGAGTTACATACTTTGTAGTCTCTGGTTATTATATTATATATAAGACTAATGCAAGCCTTGCCTGTCGTAGACGGGACTAAAAGGGTTTTCGGGTTCTTGGGCTTTGAAGGTGGGGGCCCTCATTTACCATTAAGCAAGTCCGGGATGATGAACATGTACTAAGTGGTTTACTGTTTGTTGTACCAAATCGGGGGTACCGAGGAGAGGTACAGCTCTCTCTGGGAGGTTCCTTATGTATAATGCCTAGAGGCACTGGTGAGTAGCGTAGAAGACCCCAGTGCCACCCGCAACTCACTGAAAATGACTACCGAGGGGTTTTACTGGGTATAAACCCCACATAACTTTGTCTTCTACCCAGAAGCTTATCTAGAGCATCTTTTTAGTTGATTTGTCTCCTTCCCTCCATCTCAATAAGAAGAAAAAACGGTATATCAAAAGAGAAAAAAAAAACAGTAGCTATGAGTTCCAGTTTGAAGGGTGTTGTACTAGTTAATGTTGCTGGGATGGTACTTAACGTTATACTTGTCAAAGCGACTAGTACGATGTGATGCTGTGTACATCATACTAACTAGCGCCATTTAGGCGTATCACTTACCATCAGGTGAACGTATCACACGTCTTATAGCTTAAGTGAAAACCAATCATATTTATAAAGAAATATTCGCCGCTACTCTAACCGCTATGAGTTCTTGACTTAGATATGCTATCAAAAGTAGCCACTTGATTACTTTTCTCTCGACTTAGTCAATGATTAGATAACTTTATCACATAAATTAACATGTACTTAGCTCAACATTGTATCTTTAAGACGGTGTTTAGAAGATTAAATGTTAAAAGTATAAATACGCAGGACTTTACAGGATCTTATAAGGTCCTTGAATGTCTCCCGCGTACCAGTAGAAATAGTGCTGGGAGGCCTCCCGCAAGGTAAACCAACGTTCTGGCGAGAATCGCGGGAACCCTCTGGATTCGAGCAACGAAGGACCGGTGGAGATCTTTGGGAGAAGCCTATGTCCAGCAGTGGGTGTCTATCGATTGATGATGATGATGATGTATACATTACTTGGTTCAATATAGCCAGCCTTAATACTTAATCATGAAATTTATCAAAAATATTCCCGCTCGATGTTAACCCATCTCTCCCCGAAGCTCTTCCCATATTAACGACACTGCAACCCCTTTCAGGAGTAACATTTTATAAAATCGTTCATCATAATCATCATTATATAATGCTTTTTTAACCCAAATCCCAAGTCAGTGGGCCTTATTGTTCCGGAGACATTGTGAGTCTTACATAGGTGGAAATCTCTAACATATACCAGTTGTTCTTCAGACGCTTTGCTGGCGGTAATATAACATTAGACCTTGAAATTTGTCTGAAATATTCCTCGAAGGCAATAACAACCGTAAATGACTTTCTATACAAACCGTTACTATAGCAACTGAATAAATAATACTAAATGAAAATGTTCATAAAAGTCAATTAGATATAAAATGATGAAGGATCTATGAAATTCAAAACCTAAACAGGCTATACAGTATATTTACGTGTCGATATGTTCACTCGTTTTTACGTGATTGGCGAAGAAATGTACCTCATTTTCATTATAGTTATTTAGATATACATACATATATAGATTGTATATATATTGATAGATTAACACAATATTAAATGATGGTCAGAGACTATGAGATTGATGTTGATGTAAAGTGCTCGCCGAGAACACTCTGGCTCTGAAGCTGGAACCTGATGCTGCTACGGCTAGATTTACAATATGAAGTTGGTACTTAACCAGGTTGTTCAAAAAAGAGTAAAGAACTTCATGTTATAAGGCTATAGCTATAGAAGTTTATATCTATCGTATAACAACATACGAAATTTGTGTTGATAATAGAACGTCTTTGGAGCCTGATAAAACAATATAACAGGAGTGATATGTAATATCAAATTCGATTCGCTGTTTCATCAAAGCCACAATATCTCATTAAGAGATCAACAGATAAAATTTAATTAAATTCCGTTCTGTTATGTTTATAGTTAAATACGGCCACGTCGACCGTAAACGCGGTACACGCCTAGCGAGCATCTCGGAGATTCATCTTAAATTAAACACATCACTAATTTGCATATGCTGCTTCCATTCCGTAAGGGTATAACAATCCTTACTTTGAAAGAGATCAATTAACCCCAGGATCGAGAGATGGATAAGTAATTTATATTCGTTACCGCAAATGTAAGACGACAACAGCTATACAAAGAGAAATAAATATATTCGGATATTTGTAAAGAGATAGCAACATATAAGTAGACAATCATCATCATCACTATCATCATCATCAGCCGATATACATCCACTGCTGGAAATAAGCATCCCTTAAAGATTCCTACATCGATCGTTCCGATCCTACACATATGGGAGGAATTGGGCCTTTTTCCCCACCACACTGGCCAAATGCGTGGTGGGAGCCAGAGCCTCGTTTGTTGATTAGCAGGGTGCACCACGAGCAGGTGAGGTTGGCTTAGATACCCTTACACGAACAAGTAGACAGTGGAAGAAAAGAGTACCCGATGCTGGGGGTAGATCTCTGTTGCCGGATACTACAGTACAGTACTGTGCAAACGATACTATGTACCAGTTTGAAAGGTGCTGCAGCTAAAATTACTGGGGTAACGATACTCAAAATCTTATGTTTGAGACGTTCAGTATATATATGTATATATTTTTTAAAGAGGAATTAGGAACGGAGGAAGCGAGAGATGTATGCCAGGATCGTAGCAAGTGGAGAGAGGTGGTCTCTACCTATCCCACTGGGAACAAGGCGTGATGTATATGTATGTATGTATATTTTTAATCCATATTTAAAATGTCAGAGGTTGATATTGAAGTTGCAGGGTTGCAAAAATATTTAAAAGAATTTTTTTCTAGGTTATCCTCTTAGAACAAAAATTGGGCTTTTCCTATCAGGCACAAAGTAGCGCCAGGGGTGTAAGAGCAGAATCAATTACTTGCGATACATTACGTAAATATATTCCATTTGGAGGCTTCGTCGGAATACTTAAGCGCGGCGGCCTTAATGTGATTCATTGCCCTTAATGTTACGCGTTAGTTAGGAAACGTTACTTATAAATAGGCCCTTTTTATATTTTGATAATAACTCAGGGCACTGCCTAACGCAAACCATTATTTTTAACTTAACCGCCATTACTGTTGCCTCGTTTCGGTGGGGGTTTTTTTTTCCCTTCAACATAACGATCCATATTCCGCCCTCAGCATTTTTTGGATTACCTCGCCCACGCGTAATTTGTTATTTTCCAGCAAAATGAGTTATTTATGTGGTTACTCCTGCTTTTGCGCGGGGCCCATTGTTCTAACAGATATTGATGACAGAGTTGCGAGCACGATGGGTATTGGCAATGTTTTTTATATCGACAAGGGGTTGAATCTTCGCTTCAAATTCACATGGAGATTAAAAGCCTTAACTCACCCTAACTGTCTTATATTGTCAGTTAAAACACCACGATAACTAACGTCGAAGATACAAAAACTATTACACCAACCAAACTCCACTTCAAAATAGAGTCATACATATTTGTATTACAATCATTTAGCCTCTGAGCTATAGAAGCTTTTAAAGTTTTATATGAACAAACTAATTATATTACATCATCATTATCCTAAGCTGATAAACGTCCACTGCTGGACAAAGGCATCCTCCAAAAAATCTCCGCATCGATAGGTCCCGTGTTGCTCACATCCCGTGGGTTCCAGTCCATCCACCCTTGTTTTTATACTTCATATATATCTTGTTATGCTAGAAAGTTCGTATAAATACATGTTAATCTATACAATTTTTTTTTCAAGAAAGCATTTGTTAACTTTGTAATGTATTCAAAGTCTATATGTTTAGAAAACCGAATAAAAAAAGTATAGCCCGTAAGACCTAACACTAATAATACCAACTTAAGGAGAGTCACGATAGTTCCAATGCTGACGATATACTTGGAGCTGAATTAAATACTTAACCTACGCCGCCACGAGAAGCAAGTGTTAAAACATGTTCGTTACTTAAATCAATTACAGCAGTTACCACCCTGCAGTTGGCTCGGCGCCCTGCCCTTAGTAATTGTCGCGCTCCACCCCCGGCATCCCTTCGAACGCTTTATCGCGCGTTGTTCGAACGTTTAATGAAGAGTCTAGCAGAACAAATAGAAAGAGCAAACGAGCACTCCCCGCGCCGTCTCGTTAGTTCCTCTTGCAGTCCCGGGTTCGAGTGCCGGCTGCTCCATCATATTAATTTGATACTATTAATTGGATTCATCTCAGATACTCTGCGTCATTAATTATTTTAATATTGGAGATTGCGAGTTTTTAATTATGACAATTTGCAAGAACCCTTACCAGCTAAAGTTTAAATGGTTACAAGCTTCATCGTCGGCCGACAGACGTCCACTGTTGGCCATGGACCTATCCCAGAGATATCAATATCAATTGATCTAGCTCTACTCGCATCCAGCCTAAAAAAGCTGCGTCTTCCAGTTCGCGGTCGCCATTCGAGGACTCTTGTCCATTGCCATTTGAGATTAGCAACTTTTTGGACTATATCCGTGACCTAAGTGTTCATGACATTTTTTTCTCTTAAAAGCTTGCATATTTTTTATATTACAAATGCATGATTTTTCTATCATCATCAGCAGATAGATGTCCACTGCTTGACATAAGATTCGCCCAAAATTTTCCAGTCTGCATGGCTTTCGGTACCACCGGACACTAGGGTCCGTGGTTTGAAGGTTCATATAGCAAGATTTAGATCATTTCCCACCACGCTTGCCTTATGCTTGTTGATGGAAGCCATAGCCTCGTTTTTTGATTAGCAAGGTACACCACGACACATCTTTTTTATTTTCCTACTTTACACTTAAACCTATCACAGACTGTCTATGTGCTTATGATTTATTTTATTGACTTCACCACCTTTTATAATACTGGTGGTAGATTTCTGTTGCCGGAGATTATCTACTGTACCACCGCACCCTTTATTTCCGCAGCCTAGCAGTAGTGGGCAAACATTACTGTGTTTCAGTTTGAAAGGGGTTGTAGCTATTGAAATTATTAAAGTAACGAGACTCAGCATCAGTCTCAAGTCGAGGAGATTATGGTATTGTATATATCATTTCAACTAGCGCTACGTTGTTATAGACAAGAGCATCACCATCCGATGGTCTTCTCGATCATCTTATAATTTCGTGAAATAAAAAAAATATACAAACAAGTACCTTAGTACATTTTCTATTCCTTTCATACTATGAACTTCTTTAAGAATTCATGTCAAATTCTCTCCCATTTTCACATAATGTGATCAATGTTTGACTTTACTTAAATACTCCATTAATATACCAGTTCACAGGCGCTGTGTTCCATCATGAATAAGGGTGCATTGGACTTCGTTACTGGTAACATACACTCCGTATTTTGTAAAGGTGGGAACATTACGTTTGATACAGCACCTCCTAGCACGTTCAGCCGACAACACGTGAAATGGGTACACGCTCCAATTTTCCCACAACGATGTGGGCCATAGGAACGGCGGGACACACGAGGTACATAGGCGAACATTTTCAGCATATTCCTGCACACTGAAAAAATCATTCTTTATACTAAAGTTTATAAACGAAATTTTATATAATCAACAGCTAACCTCGACTCCTCTTGCACCTTGCTAATCAACAAACGAGGCTCTGACCTGTGTCCAACAGTGGACGTCTACCAGCTTATGATGATGTAATCAACAGTCTCAAGCTTTCTGACACTTGAGATCTTTCAAGAATCTACTCGTTTTTTTAAAGATTGACTATGCAAAAGAAGCTCTACATATATCCAGGATATTAATTAGAGAAATAGAGTACTTATTATCATTTAATTATAAAACAGTAGACCTAAGTCCTTTAAACCACGTTTTCCTTAACTGAATGCTCAAGCCTGTTACAGAACAAATCTTAGTTTCATAGTTAAGATCTATGATAGATCCTACTGAATTATCACATATTCGTGTTATATATAATGAAGAGAGGAATTAGAACAGTCTTCCGGCATCAGAATTCCTAACCAGGAGTGATATGGAAATCTAAGAGAACAGTGATTAGGCTGCTTCTAGATTAATCCTCTCTACCGTTAAAGGCTACACCGAAGCATACCGTCAGTTGGAATCGTAGATAATTAAAAAATATCTATGTAAATACAAAACAAAATAAAAACAGAGTAGTTTTTTTTTTAAAGAAACCTCGAGGACAACGGTACGGAGGCAGAAGGAGAGACGAACGTCGCTTTAGAATAGCGAATGTTTCATTCTTTACAAAAGTATTCCGCAGACTGAGCGCCCACTAGCAACACTGAGCTTCCTGTGTTTAATTGGAAATCCTAAGAAATACTGAAAAGTATCTATGAAGCGATATTTTTAAAGGAAAAAAATGTGAATTTTATGATAAGGAATAACTTCACCGCGTATATATTGTAAAGTATTACTTGGTTATCAAAAATAACAAGTAGAATAACGCAAGCGGCTGACAACCTGCTAATATTAGAAATGAGGGTGAAAGAAATTAGAAATATCAATTAAATATTATAAAGCACCCCTAACAAATTTAATTGCTTTTATATCAGTTTTCTTATTAAAGGAATAAAAACAAAATAATGAACGAGATAAGTATTACTCAACCAAGTCTTATCAATTGAAAGGTATTGAAAAATAATAATTACTTATCAACCGGATAACGCCCACTGGACAGGCTTTAAGGACCTCCAAGCCGATTGGTCCTGAAAATAAAAGTTCAATCATCATCAGCCAATACACGTCTATAGCTGGACATAAGTCTCCCCAAAGATCCCCACCACGGGTAGAAATTGGGCCATTCCCCACCGAGCTGGCCCAATGCGGATCAGCGGGAGCCAGAGCCTCGTCTGTTTATTAGCAGGCTACACCACGAGCAGGTGAGGCTGGCTTGGGTTCCGTGAGCTGTTGTGCGGGAACCGCTTACTTCTCCACAGATAAAATGAACAATTGTATTAATTATCAAAAGACCTTTTTTTTTTTTTTTGATATCGGTGGTGGAAATGCTGTTACCGCATACCCAACGTCCTTTTCAAGGGGGGGGACGCCGGGTTATGTGGGGCTCGGGGCCACTGAGATGTTGTGCGTGACCCCCATACCCACTAAAACCACCACCGCTGGTCCCGCCATACGCATACTGGAGACGCCCGGGTTTCAGTCAAGCAACTCTCCGGGCGCCTCCGCGTATGAAACTCCTCCTGGTGGGTGCCCGCGGGGAGCAAAGGCACCCACCTGCCGTCCCGTACCGGCCCCTCGCGGGACCGGCACGTTGGGGCCCCCCGACCCCACAGACGACCGCGCGCGCCCACGACGGAGCGCATGCCCGGCCGCCGCCCTCCCGTGAAGGAATTGGGCGGCGGCCTCCTCCCTCCAGACTCCCCCCCCACTTCGACGAGGGAGGGGGGACAAAAACCGAGACTCCCCCGGGGGACGCACCCCCAGGGGAAAACACGACAAAAGGCCCAAAGGGCCACGCCCAACGGCCCGAAGGCCCCTTCACACCGTGCCCGCTAGGGGAATTATCAAAAGACCTACGTAAACATATTTTGACATACAATAACTATTTATGACAAACATAATATAGTATCTTTACACGAAGAATACATTTCTACCCCAATGAATAACTTTGGATATATACATCCATAGAAAAGTCAACAACAACAAGCTACGCGGCGAGCGGTATATTCACCTGATGGTAAGTGATACGCACGTCGTTACCTCAGTAATTTCATCACAGTAATATTTGCAAACTATTGTCAGTCGGCTGAAATAGAAGTAGCAGTGGTACCTACCTTTTTATAATCGAAGAGAAATCTTTTAAAAAGAGTCCCTACTTCCGGGGGAAAGTCAGGGTTATGTGAGATTCTTACTCACTAAAACCCCCTCGGTATCTGCATGCGGAGAGGCTCCGAGATCTCTTACAGAACGCACCAATGTCTCTCTAGACTTTGTGTGAACACGTCTCTGAGGAGGAGCCTAACCCTCGTAGACACCATCGCTGAGCCATACGCTGTAACACGCAGATTTACTTGTTGAGCGGTAAGGGCCCCGACCCTCAAAGCCAGCGAAACTCCTAGACCTTTTTAATAGCCTTCTGCGACAGGCAGGGCTCACCTTAGTCCTATTCTTACCAGCTCGAGACTACAGGGCTGACCATATGAACCCTTACCAAAATGGAGATCTTTGGGGGAGGCCTATGTCCATCAGTGGAAGTTTTCTGATGGTAATGAAAGTTAATATTACCAAGTTACCTTTTTTTATAAGGATGCGTCCGTAGTCCCGCCAGTCCGCGGAAAAGGAAACTATTTCAATTAATCTTCATTTCCCCGGCGCCGATGTAATCAAAGGTGGCTTTTAAAACCTAGATCTAGTTTAAAAAGTTAACAACACCGCCGCTGTAGCGGGCTCCCTAATTAAAATAGAATTGCATTACGCTTTGTACCCTTAACGATTCCCACGGGAGCTCGTTTGAAGAGAAAAAGAGTGCACTCCGCAAACCCTCCCCTCGAGCTCGCCGAGCTGAAAATGGTCGTAGCGACTGAATTAAATTAAAAACCGCTTAAAGCCTTGTGAATATTATGGTCAAGCATCATGGGTATCTTATGGTCAAATTTTCTATACCACAACGCTTTAAGACAGCGGGCGCAATCGTGGTCATCAACAAAAAGTTTTACGAAAGTACAAAATCAACGAGACGTTGACGTGACAGCAAGTGATACGACCCATAACAATGTAGCGCTATTTAGAATTGTATACACTGCACCACATTGCGCTCGTCACCTGAGACTTAAGATTAGTTTAGTCTTGTTACCCCAATGAGAACACTAGCTATAGCGACCCTTCAAACCGGTACACAGTAATATTTGCTCACTACTGTTTGGCGGCAGTAATAGGCGCTGCGGTTATACCTACTTAGACGATCTCCGGCAACCGAGACCTACCACCAGTTACCAATTACCTAGGAATGACCTAACCTAACGGGTTCCGCACAACAAGTTACGGGACACAAGCAAACCTCACCAGCTCGTGGTGCACCCTGCTAATCAAAAAACGAGGCCCTGGCTCCCACTACCTCGCATTGGGCCAGCGTGGTAGGAAATGACCCATATCCCCACTTATGAAACCCTAAAAATGAGGAGATCTTTGGGAGAGACCTATGTCCAGCGGTGGACCTCTATCGGCTGATAAGGGTGACGATGAAATCTGCCCCTAACAAAATGGCACTAGTTAGTGGCGATAGTTGTGGCGATTACATACAATGCATTACTTGCGCTCTTTAGGCATAATATAACCAATTAATTTCACTATCTAGGACGCCTTTAAAACCGGATTACAGTAATATTCAGACGATATTGTTTGACGGCGGAAATAGGCGATGCGGAAGTAGTAATCGATCTCCGGCGACAGGGACCTACCACCAGTAGGTTCAACGAATATTCTTTCTGACTGACACATGGCATTGAACCTACTAGACTAGACTAGAATTAGTCTAGTATTCTTTACCATCTTAGATCTTGATGTCACTTAACGTCTACTTAAAGACATTGTAAGTTAGATTTATAAGAATAAGACTCCACCACCAGTTCCTTCGAAAGATGGCTGGTAAACAGATCTTTTCATTCCCATATATAAAAATTAGACTATCTGCAATGATACATATTAGCTGTATATAATCTGTATTAAAAAGACTTCATTTCAAACACTAACTAACAGTAGATAAAGCCAGTAATCTTTACTATAATTAAATTTTAATTTATCCGCTCGATGCTGCTCCATCTTGAGATGGTATCATTCCAAACCGCCGTTTAATTTCCGCCCTGTTTACTTCGAAGCGCTGCTGTAATTTCAACTCCGCCATTAAAGATATTTATATTAAATTACTAGTATTTATATAGTGAAACGTCAAGCTTCACTCCTAACCATACAACTGGTGAAGTACTTGAATAAATATATATTACCCTTAACGTCGTACTGAGGAAGTTCTGGTCAAAGGCATCCATTTCATATAATGTTGATGAAGCTATATATACTGACGAGTTGAGTCATAACCTCAGCTTCTTAGTAAAGTTAGTGTTGAAAAAAGAACGTCCGAACAGGTGCAAATCTGGCGTAAACCCTTAAGGGTAGCACGCTGGGTGGAGGTTCCAAATAACTGCTACCCCTTAAAAATAACGGAATTTCTTTGAAGTAAAAAATTGACATTATACCACTTGTTCCATCGGAGCAGATGTGTTTTGGTTAAATTCGTCAGCTCGTTTTATCCAAATTAACGTTTTGTACAACAATTAAGCGGGGGTGGGCGATTCATTATTTTTTAATTAAAAGTAAATCTTAACCCTTTAACCGTACCCCGTCACCCCCCAGTCGCTCCGCAGTCAGTACCGCCCAAGTTTACGAGTAGCGAGTGTTTAATTAAGGTGAGATACTTCATATACGTCGGTGACGGATTGTGGAGCGTGTGAAAGGGCCCTAATCTCATTTGCTTCTAATAACTGGTGGTAAGTGCCTCTTGATAAAGAAGGTCGGTGGGTCGAGATGAAGCTGATAATCAATGTTTCTTTTCTATGTCCAGCAAAGGACATCTATCGGCTGATGATGATGGTGACCGTAACTTTACCTTATTCCTTAGTTTATGTTTGTGTTTTCTGTTGGTAGATATAATATTTCTACATCCCGCTGAGATAGGGCTGGGGGGTAGCAGACGGGTGCGAAAGCATTCCCGTGGACTCGCCGTAAAGGGACGGAGGTGGAACATGTAGGGTTTTTAGTCGGTGCAAGTCCGACATAACCTGTCTTTGCCTCTGAGAAGGCAGGTATGCGAAGGCATTTCCATCACATAAAACAAAAAATATACCTACATATAGTAAAACTTGAGCGCATTTGTGTTTAACATTCATTATATTTATAAGCTTCCCATTAAGTTTAGATACATATATATTATATCACGCCTAGTTCCCAATGGGGTAGACAGAGACGACCTCTCTCCACTTGCTATGATCCTGGTACACCTATCTCGCTTCCTCCGCTTTCATGAGCGTCTTCATGCATGCTCGTCGGTTGCGAGTGCTTTTGACCCGGCCTTTGTTTACTACATCTTCGATATGGTATATGTCCGCCTAGGTCGACCTGCACCGAATTGTCCAATCATTCTCACCTTGTATACCTCTTTCGTTAATCTTCTTTCATCCATTCTATCAACATGACCGAAACATCTAAGCATCCCTTACTCTATCTTTATCTCTACATCTTCAACCACTCCGCTACGCTAAGTTTAGATGTTATAAATTATATAACAATGGGATATTCTTTCAAGTTTGCTATTACGTATAAATATACCAGTACTGGTAAATCAATAAATCTAGGCTACCTCCGCATCCAGCATCGTAGTAAAATGCTATCAGTTAAATATTTACGAGCTCGACGATTTTACTATTCCATTCGATTTAACGGTTAAACTATAAAATCCATTGCATCTCCGCACCCTCGGTTAACTCCGTCCGTACTTACGATTGCAAAAGTAAGTCAGTCTGTCAGTTATATTATCAAAGCTTACTTGTAAACTATTTATTAATAACGTAAATACTTTTTTTCATAATAAAAATAAAACCTTTGTTTTGCCCTTATCGAAGAATTCCCAAAATGTACGCAAAAACTGTTTCAACGGTATTTCGTATATTGATTGCTTTGAACTAACAGTGTTTCAAATAAAATTGTTACATGAACAGGCCAAGCCTTATTCATGTAAAAAGTATTCAGGTACAGAATTTCAGATTCAGATTGAACTGGCATAGGCTAGATTTAAATACTATTGATGAAACAGTTTCATAAAATCTTAAAGGATATGTTGCATAATAATACCAGTGTGTCTGTGTTGGTGAGAGGTCCCGCACAACGACTTACGGGACCCAAGTCTACCTCATTTGCTCGTGGCGAACCCTGCTAATCAACAAACGAGGGTTTGGCTGCCACCAACCCGCATTGGGCCAGCGTGGTGGGAAAACCCAAATCCCCTCCATACGAACCACTACGGACGTGAAGAGCACCGCAGATCTTATACATATACCTGTAGTATACAAACATTACTGTTTTCTGAAGGGAATTGTATCTAGTAAAATTACTGGAGTAACGAGGCTTAACACCCTATATCTCAAAGCGACTTGCTCAATATTGTGCAGTGTATACCATTCTAATTAGCGCGGCGTTGTTATTAGCAGACGTATCATTTACCATCTCATCTCATTTCATTTATTATCTGCCGTGTCAGTGACGGCCGATGGGGGAGGAAAGTCTTGGAGTGGAGGCTGCGTACAGGTAGCAGAAGTGTAGGACACCCTCTCTCAGAGTGTACCGACGACATCATCAGTTCGGTCGGAAGTCAGTGGATGCGAGAAGCTGAGGATCGCATTTGGTAGAAGACAATGGGGAAGGCCTATATCCAGCAGTGCATAAACAGTGACTGATGGTAATATGATGATATGATCGTTTACCATCGGGTGAACAGTATGTTCGTCACATCTTCGGTAATAAAAAAAAAAAAAAAAAAAACAGAATATGTCATTGCCTTTTATATCTTTTATTTTTACCTCGAGTCATTGCCTCATTTCTAATTATTGAAAAAAAAAAATCGATATGCTCCTAAATATATACAATAGGAATACAAGCTACGGGACCTTTATGAGTGTAATAGTATATTTTTATACCTATGTATTAGATGCCAGAGGATTTTTTTCTTTTATTTATTCTATGTCGCGACGAGACGAGCGGCACGTCCACGTGATGTTACGTGATATACCTGCCCATAACAACGTGGCGCTAATTAGGATTTTATACTCTTCACCACATTGCGCTCGCCTTTAGAGGTTGAGTCTCGTTACCCCAGTAATTTCACTAGGTACAGCGATTGTAAAACCGGAACACAGTAGTGTTTCTACACCTACTGTGTGTTGTTCTTTAGCGAGAGACCTACCACCAGCTAAAGACTATATCCAGCAAGCGTTATCATCCATTAGGTAATAACTTTAAAGCTTACCTAACGCTAGTCGCAACTTTTGCTTGGAATTATCTACATTAAATTTGTGCAAAGTTGAAATATTTCAAGTGTTTTGTTTCCAACTAAAATGCGAAGCGCCGTCTAGCACGGTCTGCAGCGGAGATAAGAGCTGTAGAGCCAACTCTCGTCTGCGTAGACTTTGTTTTTGTGTTTTTATCTTTACAAAAAGAAATTTGGCAGACGGGATCGGCTGACGGTTTCCGGTGCCGTTTGCGAAGCTTCGAGTATAAAATTCATTATTGAACATAAACCAAATTAAACCGAGTGCAGTTTAATTCGTTTCATTTATAAAGTAAATAAATGAGAGAGAGCCAACGGGACTATTTTCGGTACGTTATTTTTGGTATAAAATTTCAAATTATTAGTTTATTTCACTTCTTCCTATGGCTGCTGTAAATGAAATTGATGAAAATGCTTCATAACAAAAATGTTCAGCGCTGTTTAATCTCTCCGCAATTCGACCATTGAATAACGAAAAAGCCCGCTTTAAATATTTCTATTTATAAACCAACACCAAATACATTAAAAATAATAAATACATATACATTAAAACATATAAACGATATAACAGGACGTAACGTAAATATTTCCTAAAGTAATACCTTTGCATAACCTTTTTATGTTCGTTGATATACCGAGCTTAGTTTAATGACTTCTCCACGCGAAACTGCTGAAATACCTCATAAACGTTCCACATATTAAACATAATAACCGTAATAGATCAGATAATGTGATTTAACACATTAACCAAATGTTAGTTAGCAAAATTTTATGAAAACGACTTACTCCTAAATATCATATTAAATTTAAAATTTGAACCACAAAGATTAGAAAGTTAAGTGATTTATGGCTGGTAATTGTAAGTCTCTGCAGTTTAGTATATATAATACATAAAATAATAATAAATCACTCCTTCCAAAAAAATGCAACACCTTATGTCGTAAATATAATTCTGCTATTTTATTACAACAGGCGCTTTAGAATTATTTACTTATTTTTTTTTATTATGTGGCAAGACGAGAGGAACGTTCATCTGATGGTACGTGATACTGCGCATAATAGTGTGATACTAGTTAGGATGGTATACACCTTCCCAAATTCTCCTCTTCGCCATGAAACTTAAAAAGTCAAGTGTCGTTACCGCAGTAGTTTCACTAGATACGATCCCATCGGTTCGGAACACAACATTTACACGCTACTGTTTTTCAGCAGAAATAGGATCTGAGGTGGTACCTATCTAGACAGTATTCTGCAATACCGCCAGTAAATTCCATTACGATGGTACTGCACTACTTTATAACGTTGGCTAAGATTAGGATGATCACAGATGAAATATCAGATTTAGCTTCCTAACTTTATTACATCACCGGGAATATCTAATTAGTTAACGTCTACTAAGAAAATTGTTACTGTTCATAGATACTGTGCCTTTACTTTATCTGCCTCCGTGACGTCTTGGCTTATACTTGGTTTATAACACAGGAATCCATAATTTAATTATGAATCCGTATGTTCAGTTGAGGGTGGAGATCTTTCATATTACCTGGCTGATTACTAGCTTCATATTAGAAACCTGACGACGTGAAGCATCGCTGTGTATTGTCTGTCAACGCATGAGTGCCTATTCTTTATTGTCTCTTAACACCATGCTGAATTTATTGCTCCGTCTCCGAATTTTTCAATGTCAAAGTGTGGTGAGATCTATATGAAATAAATGTAATACCTTGTATTATATATATAAGTAGGTGTAAGTGTTCCTGTACAACAACTTACGGTATCCGATCCAACCTCACCTGCTCGTGGTGCACCCTGCTAATCAACAAACGAAGCTCTAGCTCCCACCAACCTGCACAGGGCCAGCGTGGTTAAATGGCTTGAATTCCTGATCGACGTGGTAATATTCGGAAGAGACTTATGTCCAGTAGTGGACGTCTATCGTCTGATGATGATCTTGTATTAAGAGTAAATTATATTCCCAGGTCGGAATAATTTTAATCTTGATAATACGAATGAGCTTCTATGAATATAATACCGTATAGTAAATAGGATCCACCGGAGCGCGGAGTTTGTACACTGCAAATATGCGGAGCAACTTTAACACTGTAAACTGGGTCGGGAGGCTGTGACCCTGCGATCCCACTAATTCGGATAACGATCCGGACCCGATACCGATTACAGTAATAATCGTATCGTTAGCCGATCGTCAGCTGCACCGAATCGCCAAAATGCGGACTTGTGTAATATTATAACGTATAGCAAATATAAAATGTCGCGGCACATATTTGTTTAAGATCGATACTGATTTCAAGTTATATACTAATTAGAAATCTTTTTTTTTTATTCAATTAAGTGACGAGACGAGGAGGACGTTGAACTTATGGTGAGCGATATGCCTGCCCATAATAACGTTGCACTAGTTAAGAAGGAATGCACTGTACCACATTGCACTTGTCGCCTGAGACATAGGATGTAAAGTCTCGTTCCGCAGCAATTACATCCTTTAAACCGGAACACAGCAATGTTTGTACACCACTCTTGGTCAACAGAAAGAGGCAGTGCGGTGGTATCCACCTAGACAATCTCCGATAACGGAGACCTAGCACAAGTAGTGTATATTATGTTTTAGAGATCTACATTGTATACTTATAACATGGCGAAATGTCTAAGCGCTTGTCTTCTAACACCGGAAGTCTCTGTGTTGGAATACAGAACAACATGAATTGGAGTTTAGTCGACGAGCTAAAAAATATAATTTGAGGCTTTTTTCTTCAAATATGTGACAAGACGAGCGTGACGTTCACGTAAAAATAAGTGATACATTAACTCATAACAACGTCACGCTGGATAGCATGGTATATACTGCAAAATATTAGGTTCATCGTCTTTAAACGTCTTTTTACTAGTGGTACCACCGCAGTGGCTAATCCTGCCGGCAAACAGTAGTGTGCAATTATTACTGTGTTCCAGTTTGAAGGGCGCTGTAGCTAGTGTAATTACTGGGGTAAAATGACTGAACATTTTAGATCTCCGGCGTCGAGCGCAATGTCGTAGTGCAGTTCATACCATCTTAACTAGCACCAGTTTGTTATGGGCGGGCGTATCACTTACCTTCAGGTGAATGTACTTCTCGTCTCGTAAATTAATTACTCAAAAAAAAAGTCTCTTTACCCTAGGGTAAGGAGTTATACCTAGTGAAATTGCTAGCTATTTAACTAGGTATAACTCCCTTCATACCAGAATACGGTAATGTTTACCGGCTGTGTTAGGAGCTGCGGTCCTAGACGATCACCAGCAAGAGAGATCTACTAGTAAATTTTATTTATATTAAACCTGTTATAAATATCATCATCATCATCATCATTAGGTGCCGCCTTCAAGCTGAAGTGTGGCGAACAGATCGAGTAGACCAATTATAAATATATTTGAAAGGAAAAGATGGAAAACTTTTTAAAGTGATCTCTCTCATATTATATTTTCGGTTGATTTTCAAGGCGGTATAGGGTCGGGCTGCGGGTCCGCGGAGCAACAGTGGGGCCCGTGTACATTGCATAAAATGATAATAAAATTATACAAGCAATTTGGAGAGGGACCTAATAGACCGGGGCGGCATACGGACGGATAATAACTTTTTTTATTATTCTTTATATTATTTGATTGTAGGTCAAGTGTTAGGCGTTTTCACGGCCCTTTTTATTTCAGGTATACGACTGTGCTTTATGGAGAGAAGATATCAAGCGTTTCCACCTGATGTTATGTGACAACTGTGTCACTAGACATTATTTATTAAGTAATTGAACCCAGACGTTGTATTATACTTACAGAGTAAATATATTTTATTTGTTGTTAACATTTATTAATACCGTAAAGTGTTTCACTAACCATCAAACACTAATAAATAGATCAAACTTGTGTTGCTTTGTGATTTGTAAATATTTTTCTTATATTAAACCATAGTTATTTTAAATGGTTTTTTTGCTTATGTTAAGCTTTTTTTCTTTAGCTATATCATAATGAAAGTATCACTTAAATAGGTTCAGCCGTTTCGGAGATAAACTTAACTAAACTTAGTAAAAGAAAGACTCGGCAGATGAGGCCGATGTTTAGCAGTGGACGTCTATCGGTTGAGGCGATGAAGACTACATCATCAGCCGATAGACGTCCACTGCTGGACATAGGTCTCCGAATAGATCTCCACATACAGCACAGCCTCCAATACCGCCAGGCATTATGGGCCATCCTTTGTAAAGTTTCGTTATGGGGATTAGAGCTATTTCCCACCAGCCTGGCTCAATGCTTGTTAGTCGCAGCCAAAGCCTTCTTTGTTTCCAGGTGAGCCTGGCTCGAGTCCTGCGAATCGTTGTAGGAGACCTTACACGTGCTGATGTCTACGAAGCTCTATAATTAAAATGTGTCAGTACAGTAGCTGCATTATATGTTAATTAACACTAAAGCATAGATAATAGAGGTGCCTTATACAATCGTATCGCTGGTGCATTATAATGTTAGTGGTTGAAGGATAATATCTCATGAATATTTAGTGCGCATCTGCATTGTTCCAAGATAATTAAACGGAAAATCGCATGGAGAGGTATAAGAGCAATCTAATGAAATACAAACGCGATTATGTTTATCATCATCATCATCATAATCAGCCTTTGTTAATTAACTGTTAGATATAGGCCTTCCCCAATGTTATCCATCAAATGCGATCCTCAGCTTCTCGCGACCTCCCTGATGATGCCGTCGGACCGGTACACCGTCTCCACTCCAAGACATTCCTCCTCCATCGGTCGTTTCTGACACGACAGACATGGTCAGCCCATTGCCTTTTGATTTTAATGATTTTGAGGGTTATGTAAATATAATCTATATTATGTACTCGCTTAATATTGTGATGATGAATCAGTGATACTTTCTGTTATTATTAGGGGGACCGGAAAGTAATGTCGTTTTCTTACGCTAAATACAAACACATACATTTTTAACGAGTCTTTATTTTTAATCAATGATGTATTCCCCATCATTGTCAATAACCTTTTGCCATCTAGTGAGTAAATTTTCAATCCCTGATCGATAAAAATTAATTGGTTTTTCGGCAAAATATCTAGAGATGGCATTTTGGATATCATCCAAATTTGCAAATGTTTTGCCACTTAAAAAGTGTTGCAGCGCTCGGAATAAGTGGAAATCCGATGGTGCAACATCGGGCGAATATGGTGGATGAGGCAGCACCTCCCACCCCAATTCATTAATTTTTTCTAGAGTTCGCCTTGCGCAGTGCGGTCTTGCATTGTCATGTTGGAGAATGACGCCTTTTCGGTTGACAATCGCTGGCCACTTTTCAATTAAAGATTGATTGACTCGCTGCAATTGTTCGCTGTAGAGGTCTGCAGTAACAGTTTCTCCAGGTTTCAGTAATTCAAAATGAACAATGCCGCGAATACTCCACCAAACACACAAAAGCGCTTTTTTGGGGTGTAAACCTGGCTTAGCAGTACTCCGAAGGATTTCATTTGGAGAGAGCCACTGCCTTTTGCGTTTTGGGTTATCATACAGGACCCATTTCTCATCTCCTGTGATCAAGCGATCAAAAAACGCTTCTGTGTTGTGTCGTTGAAGCAATAAGTTGCATGTGATTGATCGGTTAGCCTTATTCTGTTCGGACAGATTATGCGGGACCCAAACACCTGCTCTGCTTACTTTTCCAATCTGCTTCAAATGTTCTTGGATGGTCGACCAAGGTTTGTTGAGACTGTTTGACAATTCCTCGATCGTCTGACACGGATTTGCTTCCACTTCCGCCCTTAACACGTCGTTGTCTAACGCTGATGGTCTTCCTGATCGATACGAGTCGGAAAGATCAAAATTACCCGATTTGAACTTGGAAAACCACCTTTGGCATTTACGAATGTCCAGTGCATTTGGATAAACATCGCAAATGTTTTTGGTAGCAACTGTTGCGTTATTTCCCTTGCGAAACTCAAAGAGCATGCAATGCCGGATGTGTACCTCTTCTGGTATTTGGCTGGCCATTTTACCCAAAATTACAAAAAAAAATTGTAATTCAATTGTCTATAAGTAAAGAAATCACTATAACCTCACAATGTCTTTGGTACGCCTCTGAACAAAACAATGAGCTGACAAATGACAATCAAGTATTGGCATGCGCAGAAACGACATTACTTTCCGGTCCCCCTATTATTAACTGTACTATTAACATTCCTGCAACCCATTTTAGGGGTAACATTTCTCTAAACGCCTATACTCGTCAAGAAGAATATTCCCACCAAATTTCAAGTTTGCAGGCCTTATGGTTGCAGAGATATACTGATGTCTCTACATAGGTGGAAATCTCTTTGTATATAAATCCTACTTCTTATGTATCCATGTTTAGTTACTGCTATATGGCTGTGAGCTGTGGAAGATCATCTCGCACCAGCTCCAGTCTTCGTCGAATTATCGGTATTCAATGATCTGAGAGAATATCCAATGAAAACTCCTGAAGCTCTGCCGCGAATCTGATCGATTTAAAAATAGAGACCCACTGTGTACGCCCTTTGCCTCATCTTATGGCCATAGGATGTAAATAATAATAATAAATGTCCAGCTTATATCTTTAACAAGGTGAGAGTTCGATAGCTGCAAAAAAAGGTTTAGAAGAAACCTTTATGCTTATAAACACAGAAAATACTTTCGGCTTGCCCACAGATTCGATCCAAGCAACTCCAGATAACCTGGTCAAAGTTATACTAATATAGCATAATAGAAGCTAGTCGTTAAGTGTCTAGAAACTAGAAACTGTTGGAGAGCCTTTAAGAATTTATTCAGGTGCATTAAATCTATATTTAGCTACCCCAAGACTTACATCTCAAGAGACGTCCTCTTCAAGTCTGTTTAATTTCCGGTTTTCTGCCACCGACGCCGTTTCAGTTTAATCCGTGGGAACTGTCGTCTCGGATTAAATAATATAAGTACTAACTTTACTACCTACCCGCGCTTTGTAATGCCTGTGTTTATCTATTTTATTAATTTATATATGATACAAAGAAAAGCTTTTATTGATATTAAAAATGAAAGTAAACTCTCTTCAAAACTTACTCTTTTAAAAGGTGATAACATAAATTCTGATAACTTCTTAGTTAGAATGGTTTGTTACTAAAACAAGGTGGAAAGTTAAATAGTGAAGAGATATGGTGAGTGCCAAGTGACTGGTGATGATGTCGAGGACAGAACGAACTGAAGAAGAAAAATATAAAAGCTGATCTCGTCACCATATGGGATAAAGGCTAAGAAGAGAGAATGTCTTTTCATCTATTATCTTCTACCGTCGTTTCAGTACATTCCTCAAATTATATTGAAATTTCACCAAAAGTACATATAAAAAAATTATATTTTGTAATTAAAAGAACTGAAAAAAATACTTATCTAAAATTCAGTCAATGATCAGCCGATAGAAGCCCACTGCTGGACATCGACCTCCTTCAAAGATCTCCACATCGATCGGTACATAATCAGCATGGCCTCCGGTTCGGTCCGGCACTAGGGGCTGTCGTTTGTAAGGCTTCATGTGGACGGACTTGGGCCATTTCCCACCACTCTGGCCCAATGCGATTTAGTGGGAGCCAGATCCCCGTTTGTTGATTATCAGGGTTCATCACGAACAAGACAGATTGGTTTGGGTCCCGTGAGTTCGAATCTTCGTTACACATATATTTCATAGCTACTACTTGAAGTGAGAAACTTGCACTTGAAGAGTTACTGGAACTTTGCTTGGCTTTTAAAAGTATCTGATAACGACACTTAATAACAAGTAACACGTATAAATATGTGTTCAATAAGTAAGTAAATATTATAATGCATATACTGTTATGTAACAAAAGTTATAATATAATACGTACTTTTTTTTATTAAAGTCGTGACGAGTCAATGAACTTTTGGATATTTCCGGTATAGATAGATTACGTCCATACGTATAGAGACATCTGTTCCGAACAGAGATCCCATGACCTCTCCAAATGTTCAAATTGACCACCGAGGGTGTTATAATGGGTAAGACTTCCGTCCAGAAGACAGTATCTTTGAGTAGATTTCTCCCCACCTACCCTCAAAACCAAAAAAGGTTCATATATATATATGAATGTCGTTTTATCAAATTGATCACTTTGATCACAAATAATCCGTCGTTTGATTATGAATTCTAAATTCAAATTTGTGCCTGTGTATTCATTTGAATTTCGAATTTAGTGATTCATACGTTTTCGCGCCATTTGTTCCTTCTGTTAACGAAATGGAAAACTGGTTATAGGTATCACCGGAGCTCGTATTACTGCCGCTAAATAGTAGTGTGCTCGTGTTAGTGTGATCCGGTTTAAAGGGCGTTATAGCTAATGAAATAACTGAGAGGGCGAGACTTAACATCCCACCTCCAAGTGACGAATACTATGTGGTGCAGTGTACATCATCCTAACAAGCGCTACGTTGTTGTGTGAACGTCCGCTTACCTTGTAACTTAGTCGAAAAAAAAAAAAATCTTGCACTGGCCAGTTTGATTTGAAATAATCTGGCGTTTGGTTACAAATTCCAAATTCAAATTAGAACTGAACTAATTTCAAATTTAGTGTTTCATTTGTTTTCGCGCCATTTGTTTTTTCTTTGCCATGTCTATTATCAGATTATACACTCTTGTTTAAAAATACTACATAGTATATATCAAATAACTTTTTCTCACGTATCAATATCTGCTCATCTAATACTAATACGTGTACTTGATATACAAAAGCTTACATATAAACACACGAACAATGTATACGTTAGTAACACTACTCGCATGTCGCATTCAATTTGATACTTAGGCCCGTACTAGACCCGAATAATGTATTAGACGAGTAACAAGTAACAAAAAACGTTACAGGGAACAAGATCTAAAGTAACGTGAAAAAAAATGTATTAAATATGATACTGTGACGTTTCTTCTTTTCACTTATATATCCTACTGACAAACTGTCTTTATAATAGTTTGGCAAATATCTCCCTTCCGCCTTTTTTTCTTTTTGAATTTCGCGGCTATGTACAAAGCGCTGCAGAGCTCGTATCTGGCAATACTATACATAATTTGAAAGGTCTTGACATAACCTACAAAACGACGCTATGCATAATTAGTTTGGATATTGCGTTCAACAGTTATAGACGTGTAAACATGGAGTTCACTAACGCCGAAATTCGCGCTATTTTAAAGTTTTCCTTCGTTAAAGGCAAATCCGCTAGAGAAACGTTCCGTGAGATTAATGGTGTTTTGGGGGATGGTACTCTATCACTTCGAACCGCGGAGGAATGGTTTCGACGATTCAGAGCCGGTGAAAACGACACCATGGATAAGCCAGCCGGCGGAAGACCTGTGACGACAAATACCGATCAGATCATGGACTACATCGAGTTAGACCGGCATGTGGCATCTCGTGACATCGCCCAGGAGATGGGAGTTAGTCACCAAACCATTTTAAACCATCCGCAGAAGGCTGGATACAAAAAAAAGCTTGATGTTTGGGTGCCGCATGATTTGACGCAAAAAAACCTTCTGGACCGAATCAACGCCTGCGATATGCTGCTGAAACGGAACGAACTCGACCCATTCTTGAAGCGGATGGTGACTGGCGACCAAAAATGGATCACATACGACAATATCAAGCGAAAACGGTCGTGGTCGAAGGCCGGTGAATCGTCCCAAACAGTGGCCAAGCCGGGATTGACGGCCAGGAAGGTTTTGCTGTGTGTTTGGTGGGATTGGAAGGGAATCATCCACTATGAGCTGCTCCCATAGGGCCAGACGCTTAATTCTACCATCTACTGCGAACAACTGGACCGCTTGAAGCAGGCGATCGACCAGAAGCGTCCAGAATTGGCCAACAGGAAGGGTGTAGTGTTCCACCAGGACAACGCCAGACCACACACTTCGTTGATGACTCGACAGAAGCTACGGGAGCTCGGATGGGAGGTTTTATCGCATCCACCATATAGCCCGGACATAGCGCCAAGTGATTACCACCTGTTCCTGTCCATGGTGAACTACCTTGGTGGTGTAAAGTTGAACTCAAAAGAGGCTTGTGAAAAGTGGCTGTCCGAGTTCTTCGCAAATAAGGAGGGGGGCTTCTACGAGGGAGGTATTATGAAGTTGCCGTCTAGATGGAAACAGATTATCGAACAAAACGGCGCATATTTGAACTAAATCCGATCACTGTAACACTTTTTATAAAGCATTGAATAAAGAGCAAAAAAGCGGAAGGGAGATATTTGCCAAACATATATATTACCTTAGCAACGTTTTTTATATCTTATATATATAACAGACTAACTGTTCTCCGACCGCTTTGTTGGTTGTAATATAAATTGAGACCGCAAATGAGTTTCTATAGCAACCGCATAACATGAAATGAAAGTGATTACAGAAGTTGATTAGAAATAAAATAATGAAGGATCTATGAAAAAAATAGTCCATTAACATCTACATTTCATGCCGTTCTTATGTCGATACGTTCACTAGTTTTCACGTGATTGGCGAACAAACAAAGCACACTATCATTATAAATATAGATATAGACTTCCGCCTATGTACAAACTCGTTATGATATCTCCGGAACTCCACCTGACCGGATCTTCTTTCGGATCTTCACCTGACCCGCCTCCCAGAGCCCATGGGAGTCAAAAGAGAAACCTCTTCTGCCTCCCTGCGGCAGATCAGGTCTTGAGCTCCACCGCCAACTGTTATACAGCTGCAGAGTATAGAAAGAGCAGCAAACCGCAATACTGAGTTAGTTCTCTGTTGACGGAGATCGTCTAGGTGGGTACCACCGCAGCTTTCTGCCACACATACAGTCGTGTGTAAACATTACTGTATTCCAGTTTGAAGGATGCTGTAGCTAGTGTAATTACTGGGCTAACGAGACTCAACTTCTTGTCTCAGGCGACGAGCGTAATGTGGTGCAGTGCATACCATTTTATGTATCACGGGTACGAAGGACAGTGAAAGCATACTCCCACAGACCACCGGCACACATCGGAAGTGAACTCATAAAGCTCATCTGGAGCGATCACTTCAGGCCGGCTTGGTAAGTTTCTCTTAACTTCACTGTATATGACCAAACTACGGCTACTGAACACAACCACCCCAACAAGGCGGGACCCTGTTCGATGGGTGGCAACAAAACCTTTTTTTTGGTTTTGGGGAAGAAATTTTAGAAAGATACCCTGCTTCTGTAGGAAAGCAGGATTATGTGAGATTTTTACTCACTAAAATCCCTTCGGTGGTTTGCATCAGTGCATTCCGAGAGGTCCCGGGTTCTCTTATAATAGAACGCACTGGTGACTGTCTACATTTTCTTTAAACACGTCTCTGTGGAGGGGTTTAACCCTCCTAGGCTATCCCACACAGGTTCGCTTGTTGAGAAATAAGGCTCTCCACCCCTAAGGCCCGCGAAAGTCCTATACTCTTTTAGTCGCATTTCCAGGCAGGGCTTATCTTAGTTCTATTCTTACTAGCCCGAGACTATAGGGCTGGGCAACAAATACCTACCACCACCATTCTTTCCCTTCTCTTTCACAATAATATAATTTCTAATTATTAGACAAAAATTAATTTTCTTTTCGTTGGCAAACTTAGCAAGTACCCTTTGCGGGTGTATTCAACTTTTAACCTTATATATAATATTGCAATAAAACAAATTGTATAATACATGTATTACTAAGGTAACAACAGGGCACCATTAGCTACAATTATCTGTGGAGAAGGAGAGGGTGTGGTTCCGCCATTTTCACGAGTTCATTGTACATTTTACTCACGAACTCAATTATAACGCAATATCCCGATGGTCAAATAAACTCAACTGTGATAAGCGCCAATGATAAATGATAATTGACGGTATCCTGTCTAAAAATACTTCCGTTTAGTAACAGTAAGCGTACTGCATAGTATAGAAATTACTTTTGCATCAAGTGCAGATACTATGTTATAATTTTATTATCAATATTTACTTGTGTAAATATCAAGCAAGTAACAAGCAGATATATTGAACTAACATTTACTGTTGGTAGGCTTTTGTTTCTGAAGATCATCTAGATACTAATCTTACTAGCTCCACGTCGTTATCACTTATCATCAGGTGAATATTTTGTTCGTCTGACCGCTTAGTACAATAAAAAAAATTAACCCATACTTAGAGATATATGTGCTTGCAAGATAATATAGATGTTATATTTGAAGTCATGTACCTTAGTACTAGTAAGTAGCTCGTTGGCCTAATGGTTAGAGCGTGCAGCTTTCATTCCGAAGGTCGCGGGTTCAAACCTCGGCATGTACCAATGACTTAAAAATTTAAGTTATGTACATTTGTGAACTTTAGTTACAACAGCGAGATACAAAAACGGTGAAGGAAAACATCGTGAAGAAACCCGCACACTGATATCATCTTTGTGTGTGTGTGTGTGTGGTCCCAATAAAGTGGCAACAGGCTCGCCCCCTGTTACATGGGACCTAATCTGACCACATCTGGCGAAACGTGGGTGGTTTATTCACCTCTGCCTACCCCTACTGGGAAAAAGGCGTGACAATATAAAAAAAAATAAAAAAAAATGTACCTTAGTAGACCGAGAAAGAAGGGGACTAACATTAGCACCTTCTGTGCTCAAAGAGAATGCTCCAGAAACTATTATAGAACTAGTATTTGTACTAACCAGTATAGTAATTATAATATTTAGTATTTGTACGAATTAGTTATAGTAATACTATTTAAATAAATAAACATTTTAAACAAAAAAAAATTGGAATAAACCTTTATATTCCTATGATACCTAAGAATAATGAAAGTGAATGTAAGCAAGACGAAAGTGAAGGTTTTTGAAAGAGAAGAATGTATGAGAAACTGTGACATTGTGATTGAGAGGCAAAAACTGGAACAAGTGAAAGATTGTATATCTGGGTTCACAGTTTTGCAAGTGAATCAAGTGAATGAGGCACTTCATAACTTTATGAATAGCCGGAACGTATCAAAGAGCACGACTGGCTGTGCATAGAGGCGTGTTGGTCCCCACACTGATGTATGGTAGTGAATGTTGGGTATGGCAGATGAAACATGAAAGTAGGATTAATGCTGTGGAGATGAGAAGCCTGAGAAGTATAACTGGAATGAAACTGAGGGACAAAGTGAGCAACAGTGTGATAAGGAAGCGGTGCGGCGTGGTTGAAGATGTAGTGAAAAGGATAGAGAAACGGGAAGCTTAGATGGTTCGGCAATGTAGAAAGAATGGATGAAAGAAGATTAACGAAAGAGGTATACAAGGTAAGAATGATTGGAAAAATCGGTGCAGGTCGACCTAGGTGGACATTCCGATCAAAGGAAGTCCTAAAGAAAGACCGGGTCAAGAGTACTCACTCGAAACCGACGAGCATAAACGAAGACGTTCATGAAAGTGGAGGAAGCGAGAGAGATGTGCCAGGATCGGAGCAAGTGGAGAGATGTGGTCTCTGCCTACGTATATGTATGTGTAATAACATTCACTAGTTCTAGTAGATCTTGTAGTTTTGTGACATAGCCTTCCATATCAATCGCCGCCAACAGACTGTCGGGAATGGGGCGATCATCGTACCATGCAGTATTTCTCCCACCATTTCATTTCCCCCTCCTAAAACCAAGCTCGTATTCTGATTGGTCGATTGATCGCCCCGATCCCGATAGTAACAAGTAAACAAGTCAAAAATTAATTTATTTTATAGATTCTTGTATACAATAAATTAGAAAAAAAATCTTAAACAAGGCTTTGATAACAAAAGTGTATATTAAGTTAAATGGGACATTTTAATACTGCGGCATAGGATTGACGATAAATATTTTTTTTTTAACTTGACTTAATCGACATGAAGAATATTACAAAAAAATGAGGCGATGAGATGTTCACTTGATAGTAAGTGTCCTGTCCATAATAACTTGCCAATAGTTAGGATGATATACGAGTACACTGTTCATCATGGTGCTCGTCGCTTTGAGACATAAGATATTAAGTCTAGTTCCCTCAGTAATTTCACTAGACTCAGCGCCCTTTAAACAGGAACACAGTAGTGTTTGCACAGTACTGTTTGTGGGCTGCAGTAAGAACTGTGATGGTACCTACTTAGACGGTCTCCAGCAGCAGAGACCTACCATCAGTCGTGTGTTACCACAATGAAAATATTACATAGTTTATGTTTAAATTTTTTTTCTATAGAAATACTTTCCCATAGATTAAATATAGTGTTGATTGTACACTTTTTCTTCTTCTTTCTCTTCCTTTCTTCTATCTTCTCGTTATTAAATATTAAAATTTATTCCAGTAAACTAAACGACACTTACATTTAATATTTTGATTTACACTTGCGCTGATGTTTTTTTAACGAAACCTTTAATATAACGTAATGGGGTAGTTTTTAACTTAACGTGTGTTTTGATTCGTGCAAGGTTTCACTCATTTTGAAGTGTAATAAATATAACATTTAGCTCGGTGCTCTTTTGAAATTAAATTCGAAAGCGGTGAAGTGGGCGGCAACTCGGCCGGGCGCGGACGTGAGGCTGGAAGGAGGAAAGTTTGGATTTTATGGAAAAGTTTGTTTTGCCGACGTCGAGATAAAACAGGGGGGCGCTCGCCCTAACAAAAGACAAACAATGGACATAAATAAGGAATAAGCAAACAGGTCGTAATATTGTTTGAACACAATGACAATTACGGTCACCTACCTTTAATGAATATTCCGAATAACTGTTACATTCGGAATGAAACATAAAAATATACTCTCATTGTTATTTATAACCTCTCTTATAAATAGATGTAGGCCAGGCCAACTGCTGTCCTTGTAATAGAGATATTTCAGCTCTCTTCCATTGTGATTTCATTATCAGTCAGCAGCAACAGCATCGCTATATTCCTATAGTTATACGTATTACAGATGTATTCCTAATAAGCTCCTAAACATCTCTTCTGCATCGAAAGACGCTATTGCTTTGTTAGGCCAGTAACTAATAAGAAGAAAAACATCATCATCCGATAGACGTCTACCACTGGATATAGACTTCCTAGATGAGCGGCTCCGAAGTTCATCAGATCATTGGTTAAAACCTTATTCTTCTTCCTTGCCTTCCCTAGACTTGAAAAGCTCTTATTATACTTGCCATTAGAGTTTACAAACTGAATATTCCGGTAACTATCATTAATAAAGTTGATGAGCTACGTGAGTAGAATAGCAGTGGGGATATCCTAACACCCCCACCCTTTATTCTAGGACCGGAGCTGGTAATGAAGACAATAATAGGTTGAAGATATTCTCTTTCTCTTAGCTATCGTCCTAAATACCGATGCATAATTTTAAATGTTAATATGTAGAAAAAAAAAAGCTGTTGTCAAGTAGAAAAATATTCCCGTTTATTCCCAAGAGAATGCAATAATAGATTATTAAAAGAAAAAAATGCAGAAAGATACCGCCTTACTTGGACGCAGTTAGGTTTCTAATTAAAACAGACTTACTTTGCGCTTTGCAGTCTTAATGGGAGATCTCGCTTGGACCAAGGAACGTATTTATAAATCCTTTTCTACTTTCCAATTCTGCTATTCTATTCGAACTCTCGACGTGAAACGAAACTCATTTTAAAAGTGTTAGACCTTTGTAGTTTTTTTTTTGCTACAAAAAAAAAACCACATTGTTTTAAACACTGCAAATTGTATTGCAGAGCGCAGGGTGCAAATAATTTGTTTTGTTCCTTGGCTTCGCGATTGCTTGTCGTTACTTTTTTAACCCCAACGCGATACAGGGTTGCCACAAGTTTGTTTACTGTATATATATGCACTATTTGGTGTTGAGTAGATATACTCATCATTATCATAACCAGCCTTTGTTTATCCTTTGCTGGATATAGACCTTCCTATAAGATTCCCATACGATCAGGAGTGATGTGGGCAATTTTCCACCACGATCGATGCGGGTTGGTGATAGCCAGAGCCTCGTTTGTGTCGACGTCCCCACTGTTGGGACACAGGCCTACCCTCAATACGAGGGCGTTTGTTGATTAGCAGAATGCAACACGAGCAGGTGAGGTTGGCTTGGTTCACGTTAGATATTTTGCTGGAATCATTCACCATAAAAAGATTGTTATATATGTACTAAACGTGTTAATATAATATATGTTAAGTTAAAAACAGATGACTTAAATAAGTTACGCTTTGTAATTTATGTAATAAGCAATAAATGCCTGTCAGAAAAGTTTCCTAACTCTTAACCCAGAAATGTTTGTGCGGTGTTATTGCTGGAAAGTACCTTGTACATAATTAAAGGGCAAAGGCAATAAAAGATGAAGGCGAAAGCTCACTCCGCCGTAATGAACGCGCCGGGTTCATAACGAAAAGAGAAAAAAAAATGGGGAGAGAGCTTTCAAAATAAAAGCCTAGGAACTTGAACGACATAGTGCACGACCCGCACTTTGTGCTACGTTACACATTATATATGAATTGTTAGTAGTAAGTGAAGGGGAAATATTGAGATCTATCTTGTGGAGATTTAAAGAAATCTACCTTGTGTGTACATATAACGTTGTGTAATTTATATTGTTTGTAAATACGAAGGTCACAATACGACCCGTCAGAAGACCAAAAGTTCATGGTTCCTCACTGGTTATGATGCTATAATAATTTGTTTTAATGACGGGGGACAGGCTACACCTTTTTTCATACATATACTACATATTTTTGCATGTACACTTTGCCTTGTAGTTAGTTTGTAGTTACACTTATAGTTCTTGTATCAAATAGGAAGTTAAGTGGCGGTCGGAACCGCTACACTTCTCTAAGAAATGCAGGGACAATCGCCTAGAGAAGCTTTCGATCAAGGAAGACATCGAAAGGAACCCGATAAGTACCAAGAAGTTTTAGTAGAAATTTGTAATCATCATATACTCAGTCGATTGAATAAATGACCTCTACTCTCTTCTCGCATGAGAAGACTCCAAATGCACCAGTGGGGAGCATTAGGAAAGCTGTATCTTGTGTAAAATAGAATAAAGCGACAATAGACTAATAATCTTTGAATCAAATGATCAAGGTTCTAATTCCTAAAATCTAGAAGTCTATTTATAGGGTTGTATACCAAACGACTTTCTGGTGTGGGTTCTGATATTTTTGTTTTAAAAAGAACATTTCTATTGTTGTGTAATCTTAACTTACGCCTCATTGTTATAAGAATGCATGTCATCATCATCATCATCATCATCCTCTAGGCCTTTAGAAAACATATAAAAGCTTACACAATTAAGTTAACGTTCTGATCATCTCGTTCAAAAATAACCCATTTTCTTTAAGGATAGTGACTTCAGTTATCGATTACTAGTGACATAGTAAGATAGTAAGTTTCGTGAATATTTATTTACAAGTATACGCGAAAGCTTATATTTTAATATTTCTATATGAAAAATTTAATAATATTACAGGATATGATAAAAGCGCTTGGAATTTAATAGGGTCCAAAGTCCAAGTTCTAAAAGAATATAAACTGTTCAAGTAACTCTTGAAAAACTTAAACTGCTTCTCGTCTCTGAAGTTTGTAACGAAGCAACCGGTTATAATAACTTGATAATTTCCTGTTTTATTATTTTTTTTGGTTATTTAACGAATAGTGAATATGTTTAATAATGTTATTCGTGTAAAACATTTCATTAACTATCATCATCATTAGATTTTCTCAATCCACTGCTGAATGTAGGCTTTTTCTGATGTCTTCCACCAGATACGTCGCTCAGCTTTTCAGCCTATCTCGAAAAAGGATGTCTTATAACCTTGCGTCTCTCTTTCCTTCCTTTCCTTCTCCATCGTTATTGACACGGTAGGTACAGCCGGTCCTCTACCACATCATCTTGCAGACATAAATATAAACAAAGTTAATTACTTAACACTCATAATTTTGTCCGAATAATACAGCGTCTTATTGTACGTATCCTTTTCTTGTACCGTAGCTTTAATCAAAAATGAAATCTATCAAAGCACTCCAAGGGTATTCAGGGCGAGTCTCGTCTACTTATATATTTCTTTCCATGACTATAGATATGATATTTTATGTTCTAATAAAACTCGGGAAATGCTTAATTCCCCATAAAAATCTTATTCAAGTTTTATGTTACAGAGCAAAAAGTACGTCTGTATCTTTCTTTGATTCTCGCTTTGTCTGAAAATAGGTTCAGTGGTTAAAGCTTGAACTTGGAAAAAAATAAACTTTCTTTTCATTTAAATTTATAATTTTCTTTCATAGATTCTAATATTGTTATTATATATTTAAAAAATATCCTCAGATGTAAAACATATAAATTGAAAGCTTCTTGAAGCGTATGAAAATGTAAGCTTTTTAGAGCGCTAACAACTTTTGTGTCGCGAAAATTTCGTACCATCCCGCCACAAATTAAAATGTACTTGTTAAGTTCTTTGTTTAATTATCCAAGTCGTGCGGATAATTAACTTAAAACTAAATAAAATCCGGCTAAGCAACACGCCACCTCGCATTAAGCCCGCCCTTCATTAAAGTAATATATTCCGTGCCCTATCAAAAGGCGAATGGGACCTACCCGCCGTTACCGTTGGCAACATTCAACTTTTTTTTTGTAATTCATAACACGAAAGCTTTTTACAGCGATATGACCTTTTTATGTTAAAATAAGTAGTCGTTTTTATTTATAATTTTTAAGTTATGTGATAACGATTCTCTTCATCATTATAATATGAGCTTATCGCTTTCAATCCAATCGAATTTAACTTGCTACTCTTAACTTACTGATGGTTAAGGCTTGGAAGGTATCACCGCAGCGCCTATTGCAGTAGACTAGTAATACTGTGCAAACATTACTATGTTCCGGTTTAAAAGGTGTCGTAGCTGATGAAATTATTGACGTCACGTGACTTAACATGTGGTACGATGTCACCAATTTAGTGCTGGGTGTATACTAACAAGCGCCATATTGATGTCAAGACAAGCAATAATTAGAGAAGTTTCCTCATCAATACTAACAAGAATGTAATAGGGATGCAGTTTTAATCTGAAAAATGCCTCAACTTATGCTGGAACATGTCGAGAAGACGTCGACGGACTTTTCAATCTCCCGTTGGATTATAAAGGTCGAAGGGAAACGGGGGTGTGAAGAAAAGGTTGGATACCCGCCGTATGTTTTCAGTTTATCTATCAATTATTTTTCAAATTATACGTTTTCAGGCGCGGATAAACATTTCATAAGGATCTTATTCACTCAACGTAGAGACGAAACCTGTAGGATATTTATCTTATACTAAGTTTACACACTGTGTTTGTGCTTTGAGTAGTAATCACTTTCATTACCACAGTAATTTCACAAGCTACAAAGCCCTTTAAACTAGAACAATGTAATTTTCCAACACTACTACTAGGAGTTGAAAGTAGACGTGATAAATTTAAGAAATATATGTTCAATTAAACATAATATTAATGAGATGTAATAATAAGTATTTTAACAGTTTAAGGGTTAATTATAACATAATTAGTTATTGATTTAACTATGATTTACAGTCTAATAAACTACGAGAGCAGCATCACTTTGCATGTTGCTGTGATCGATTGTTCCACGACTCCTCTCTCTACATATTCAACTAGCGGTTCTATAATTTAGAAATGTTTCAAATAAATATCAAAGCTTTTTGTTCTGTATCTTTGTCGAGTTTGCGGTGTAAGTTAGGGTAGTTAAACTTAAGTTAGCAAACAGCGTAGTTTCTCGCTTTGCTGCGGTTAGTACAGCTTTACACTGCGAGCTGTTCGACGAATGCTGCTGATTGACATGGCGGTGGTAATATTTCAATGTGTCCGCGTAGAGTTTTGTCTAGCAGTGGGCATTAAGCGGATGATGATATCAATTTAATATATTTTACGGTTTTCATTTACATAAAAATTGGTTCTTTTTTAATCGACGAATAGATGAGGCGAGCGAACGTTCACTTGACGGTAGCGTATCGCTAGTTAAGATCATGTATACTACCACGTTATGCTCATAGGGCTTCCTCAAAGATCTCCACAACGATAGATCCTGCGCTGCTCGTATCCAGCTGCTTCCAACAACCTTCACCAGATCATCAGACCAGCTGCCGACACTACGTCTTCCGGTACGCGATGTGGAGATCTTTGGGGAAGGTCTGTATTCAGCAGTGGATGTCTATCGGCTGATAATGATGATGACGATAGCATTATGCTCGTCGCCTTGACACATATCAAATCTTGTTACCGCAGTGAATTCATTAGCTATAACGCATTCCAAACCGGAACACAGTAATGTTAGACGGTCGCAAGAGTAGCTATGATATCCACCTAGAGGGTCGCAGACAACAGAGACTTACCACAAGTAGATGATGATTTCTTCCAGCAGTGGACGTCCATTTTCACTCTGCTTTACGTAGAAGCTTAAAAAGAAAAAAAAAAGGTTGTATTTTCTTGTTTTATTAAATATTAACTGAAATTTTATTAAAAATGTTTTAAAAATCATTTGCTCTATCATTTACAAGTCGGCAATTGAAAGCTATTGATAAAGCGATGCTTAAAGCTTTCGAGAGCTTTAAATTAAATTGAAATATATTTAAACAATTTACATTTACATTCCGTTCATTCACTAATGGTGGGAATAGGTAATTAAAAAAAAAATCCGCACGAAATGTTTTGCTTTTCAGCGATTTGTTCTCAATAACTATTTACATTTTATTACTTGTATTGATACTTCAATTCGCGTAGTCTACTGTTGCTACGTAACGTCTACAGTTGCTACGAAATCTACGTTTTGTAGACGTCTCTTCTACGAAGCGTAGACGCTTTTGTAAAGGACTAAGTTGAAATGCCTTGTTAGCATTTGAATCGTTCCGACGTCTCTCATTATACCTTAATATGAGAGAGCTAATAAAAAGATTCTTCTTTTGTTATACTATTTAAAGGCACAACTAAAACAGGTTTTTCATGTTATAGTCATGAGGCTCTAAATGAAATGTATACAGAATACTATATTATGCTTATCGTCTAGAACATAGGTTCCCAACCTCTAACTAACGCGCTTTACAATAATACAAATATCAACACTCTCTTTCACGTAATAGTCAAATTTACTTATTTATATATTAATTACTACATCATTTAATTATCTCGTTAGAGAAGGTTAATCTTGCTACGAGTGTAATGCAGCTCCAGTGCCTATGAGGACACAAGTAATGGTCTAGAAGTATCCGAGCTTTATGTGTAGCAACGTTTTAACTTTGACCTTTTTGACTGGTGGGCGATAATTCCTAGGCATAGCTTCTTGGAAGCACAAATATAATATGTTACTGGGATTATACCTAGGCGGTCTTAAAAAAGTAAGATCTTGCATCTGTTAAAACATTACCAATGTATATTTCCAGTAATGTTTATTGTATTAGTATTAACAATTTGAATACAATACAATTCAATATCAGCATCAAGATGTCTTCTTAGCTTTAGTCCAGTCTTATGATGCGGTCTGCCTTCCCACTCCTTTCTATTATATTATAGATATCGTTTTCTTTAATATGTAGCTTTTCATATCATTTTAAGTATAACAAGCTTCGTCGCCAAAGTTACATACCCAACAGGTATATAGAATGTATTTTATTACCTATGTATTAAAGTCACCTCCTTTTGACATTCTCATAATCTTTAATAGACAAAAACCCAATGAAAACAATTTCCCGTTAACCTTAGTGCATGCTTCAGCGTTTAATGAACCACTACAAACGGAGCGAAAGGTTAATTAAAAAGCTTTAAAGTACGTCATTAGTCCGCTATCCTTTTAAACTCCGTAACAATTCTTTTCCTAGTTAACCTACCCACTCCAATGGATCCTGCAATACACGCTTCCGTATGCGAAATTCCAATTCCGCAAACCTTGGCCGGCTCTGTTACTACACACTGTGCATCTCTCAACAGAATAATCTCATCTGTCAGAATGAACTCGGTTTTATGACTTCAACCGCACAAAGCTGTTATACGACCCATAAAGGCTCTGCACTCCTCACGTTAACTACTTTGCGTCATTACCAGACAAGTAAAGGTAGGGTTACTTAGCATATTAAAGAAAATTAATTTTGATCTAAACTTGAGGACTAATTTACAGGTCACTCTCTAGATAACGTCTGGGTAGGTACCACCGCAGCTCCTCCATCAGCCACCAGACAGTAGTGTTATACGTAAGATGCTGTAGCTAGTGTAATTACTGGGAAACGAGACTTAACATCTTAAGCCTCAAAGCGATGAGCTGTGGTGCTGTACCATCCCAACTAGCGCCACTTTCAGATGAAAACTTCGTCTCTTTGTCGAATATAAGTTAGCAATACATTCAATATTCTCTAAACGTACTATATTCTATATAAACTCTTATGTAATAACAACTGAGCCGTCTGAAGAAAATTAGTTTTCGCGTAACCTCTAAGAAATCTTTCAAGAAGTCGAAATATAATTGGAAAACAATTTCTCTCGCCGAATCAAAAGGTGTGCAGGGTGAAAATTGAGTATTCCGATACCGTCTCGAAATCAAATTACCGGTGGGGCCGGTCCACGTCGGGAAGAAAAACTAAAGAAAATATTTTCGTTCAATTTACAGATCCCCAGCCGAGGAGTACGCAGTCAGAGCCGGTGGCGGCGGAACTGCCAAATGGACCGATTTTTCCACCTCTCCACCACTGTTACGTGTATTTGACCATTTCGGTATTACATTATGATTGTGTTCGTGACGGAAATACTCGATTAAGCTCGGATACGGTTATCCGATACCGCAGTCTTCATATTCCGTATCAAACTAATGTTAACTACGCGCCGGGACCCCCGTGTATCGGAATTCGTGTTTTAAATTTACGTGAACGGAAAATTCTGTTACCTGAAGGGTGTAATGTCTACGAAACATCATGAACGCAGGGTTAAAATCAAAAAGCTTCATCTATTTATCATATATTATTTAATCATATATATAAGTATTATTAATCTATGTATACATCTATATGAGAGTGTACGGTAGAAGTAAACACTTGTTCTGGTTATAGTTAAGGGTAGTTAGGTAGCTAAAGGTTTAAGCTATCAAGGGGAATAAGTTTCACCTAAACCTAACTGTGTGTTGCCGAAGATCTAGGTAGGTATCACCGCAGACCTTAAGTAGTCAGCAATAAATTTTCTTCCTCTTGTACCACTCGAACTAATGAAGATTGGACACCAGTTCTGATAATCCATTCCTGTCGCATGCTACATCAGCTGTACAGCAGTCTTGATCTTCGTCCACTCCTTGATGTTGTCCAGCTATGCCTTGTTTCTGTGACTGATCTTTCTCTTTCCAGCTACCTACTCCTTTATTTCTACCTGTAGAAGACTGTATTTAGCATTCCGGACTACATGTTCTAGATATGCTGTCTTCCGCAGATCTTCCTCATTAGTTACCTTCCCACTGATATTAAGCATGCGCCGATATGTCGACATTTCGAAGGATTCAATCCACTTTCGACAGTCTTCTTTTACTGTCGACGCCTTGCATCCGTGGAGTAGTATAGACCATATATAGCACCATAAGAGAGGGGTGCGTAAGGAGATTGCCAAGTAGCTGCTGCTTAATACCTTTTCCAGGGTTTTGAACTTAGAGCGAGCTATCTTGCTCAATACGCTTGGCTTGGTTTAGCTCAATACGGATTTTTATCTCGAAGTCGCTCTCCCAAGATTCCAAATGTTACTATGTTCCGATCTGAAAGGCGTTGTAGTTAGTGAAATTACTGATTTTACTAATATGAGATTATTGGTATGTGTCATACTAATTATAGCTATGTCACTATGGGCGTATTACTTACCATCAGACGAACGTCTCACTCATCTCGTCGCGTTGTCTAGAACTTTAAATAGCAGTATTTAGTTTAAAACTACTACTAGATTAAATTGATTTATTCATTATCTAGTATTTATAATAGTTTTATTACTAAACTGCTGTTTCTACTCAGATATCTTTACCAATTTTTATGATAACAGATTACTTGTAACGTATATCGTCAAAATATTTACAGTTTACTGATCTGTTTGATTGGTTAGTTATATTCGAAGGCTTTAGTATTGAGGAGAGAATATCTTCTTGTTATTGTAGCTAAAGCTTCTTCTAATATTCCAGTTTTTTTTAATAGATTTCTTAAGGATAAGGTGTTATTAGAGACGCTGAAATTTCTCATTTTTTCCAAATATATTTTCTCTTTAACGCTCGGCGTCGCGTTATCTCTTTTTGAAGCCATCCAATTTTGTTTGCTCAGAGAGATAGAAGAAATATAATTAAAAAAAAATTAAATATTTCCCCGGTATCGTTTTCATGTTTATGGTTATATTGTACTTGTTAAAAATGTTAAACAGCATAATTTTTTATTAACATACAACTAAAATTGTTGAAACAGTTTTATATTAAACAAAGCAGAAGCGTGAGCTTTGAACGAAAACAGTTTCAAGTCTGCAACATGTATGCTGTCAAAGTTTTCATCATAAAAAAAAAGTGAGTCAGTTCTTGTTGTTGAAGAGCTAAGGTAGAGCTTATTTATACGCCTGACTTAATAGTAGTGTGGTTAAAGTAATAAATAAGTTGATGATATTATCTTAAATCACACACAAACAAATACCTTTAAAACAATACCACTGTACTGCTCGGTCAGTGTGGAGGGTTGATACAAATAGTAACTTATAAATGACACCCCTCTTCAACGTTAAAATGTATTGGGAAGGTTTAAATTTAACAAATTTTAATCGAATTGTTTACTGAAGTCAATAATTGAAATAATTGCGAACGGGTCGCCGGATGCTCCGAGTAACGCGGTATCCGGAAAACGTTTTTAATTGAAGCATTTGGCGGCTGACAATCGGCTTAACTGTGACTTATTTAGCGAGGCTTTACCGCTCGGATGAGGGCTTGTTTATAATAACATTGATTCATTAGTTCACTCGCACAGCGCAGTAAACCGTCATACGAAATAACTACGAGTAATTGCGTTGATTAATTATCATCGATTTCATTGAAGCGATTACAGGAAACGTATGGAAAATACGCTCTTAATCGATACGTCTGAAACTGAACATTGATCTACATGAAGGACTTAGAAGTACTTAAATAATTAATAAAGAAGTTAAGTAATGTACTTGGGATACTTCTCTAGAAGTCTCATATAAAAATATTTCATTTATCACAACAAACAGCAGCGTTTTTTTTTATACAATTAAACTAGGACCTGATTGAGAGGTTTACTTGATATTAAGTGATACGCTTAGTCATAACAAAGTAGCGCTAGTTAGGATGGTATACTAGACCATATTGCGCTCGTGGCCTGAGACGTAAGATGTAGAGTTTCGTAAATCCAGTAATAATTGTACACTACTGTTTGGTGGCAGGAATATGCTGCGGTGATACCCACCTAAACGGTCTTTGGCAACTGAGATCTATCACTAGTAAGATACTGCAAGGGTAGAAGAAAAACAACGTGAAAAAATGTCTATGGTCCAATAGTAGATATCAACAGTACAAAGGTAGGAAGTAAGAGGGAAGAGAGGGCAATTAAGTCACATAAATCTTAGAGATATTTGCTGTCACATTATACAATGACGTTAAGCCAACCACTAAGATCTCGGCCGCGGAGGGTAAACGAGAAAAAAAATGAATATTTTTCTCAACAAACGTTTTAAACGAGAGCATTTCCCTTGACGAAAGCGGCAAATTTATGACGGCGAGTCTGAAATGAGTTTAGACGATACAAAAGTGTAGGGCGAGGGAGGGTTGGTGCGAGATGAACAGATGTTATCTTATCGAAATAGAGAGTCGCAAGGCGCACGTTGTCGGCGGGATAAAGTGGTATTACACACGACTTAGCCGGGTTACACGTGGGCACAGGTGACTTCGGGATTACGAATGACAAACGAGATGAACTGAATTCGAGAATAATTAGACACGACTGCTCGTACCATACACATATACATACATATATATATAGGCCTCCCCCAAATATCTCCAGATCGATCAGTCCTGCGCTGCCCGCATTTAGGGGCTTCCCGCGACCTTCAACAGTCAGCATAGTCTTTGTTGTACCCGAGTACTAGGAGACGTTTGTAGAGGTTCACATGGGAGATGACCACGCTGGACCAATGCGGGTTGGTAGGAGCCAGAGCCTCGTTTGTTGAGGTAGACTTGGGTCCTGTGAGTTATCGTGCAGGACCCTTTACACACCACTGCGACATAACGTTCATTAAATTCGAAGACTAGTTTCTTACATTCCCCGCTCTTTGGTTAGCCGATTCTTCAATTTCGCTTGAAGCGTTAATAATCTTCAATGTTGTCATCAGTCAGTTTGTTTATTATTATAATTGTTATAGTTAATGTTACCCCTCGCTTACCATTTGTAATAATCGCGTTGCGTGAACTATGAACGTTACAGTTGTATACGAAAGCAATGGATAATAAACAAACAACGCGTGCCTTTCGCATTCAAATTACAATTTACCGATTTCGATCTCTGTTTACGTACACAGATTGAATTTAGTTTGTAACTATTGTAAAATAATAATAATTTACTTATCTACATATTTACTAACATACTAATCGACATTGGGCCAGCGTGTTGCGAAATGTCCCTAGTTCCTGGCGCTGCGGGTAGCGCAGGACTGATCGATGTGGGGATCTTTGGGGAAGGCTTCAGCAGTGGATCTCTTCTATCGGATGATGATACATATTTATATGAGGTTGTCGAAAAATAAATTAGCTTGGGGAATATAAATCGTTCTTAAGCTCCTGAGCGATGTTGCGACTACAACGAGTCAACTTCGTTTATTTCTGTGATTTTATCGATATTTTCGACTACAGCTCCGCTTCTGCGAGGTACGTCTTTAACATGAAAAATGCCTGAACGGAATAGACGAAACTGAAATTCCACGTAATTAACTGTTACAGTATCGGCATCATAAACACCATTAACAATTTCTGCCGCCTGTCTTGCATTTTCGCTTTTATCAAAGAAAAACTGTAAAACATACCGAATTTTCTCTTTTGTTGGCTTCCATTTTTAACACCCTGTAACTCACAACTGAATGGACTAAACAAACAATAATTAAAAAAGTTTTTTTACTGTAAAATGTCACCTTGACAAAGAGCATAAATTTGAAATTGTTTGATCGATTCTTTATAAGATATTCATCATCACAGCCATATACAGAAAAGATAATGGATTCCCTTTTCCCCAGCCTAATATATAGTAGGCCTTCAGAGATTCATTGACTCATCGCGAGATCTACTGAAGTATTAGATGTTGCTACTGTCATATACAGGTCAGGTAAGAATGGATTTTACTAAATTCCTTCTTCAACGGGAGTTGGGAGGGTGTTATGGCCAGCAAAGCAGGCCACAACTAGTAGTAGAGTAAAAGAAAACAACTACTATATAATATCTACAGCACACAAAATAATTTTTATATCAGGAAACGTATTCGTTATCTGATAGTATGTAAACAGATCAGACTAAATGGTGTTCCTTGGAAGATACCTAAGTCCAGCTGTAGACTGCCGCCGGCTGATGATGATGTAGGCAAAGTCTTTGCCAAATTTAGATATTATTACATCTAATTTATTATATGACTCTAGTGTTAGATGGTTATAAATACTGGTGTCTGTTGCGGGAGACCTAGGTACCACCTCAGCTGCTATATCAGCCGCCAAACATTAAGTGTATAAATTACGATCCGGATTGTGGAGGGTTGTAGCTAGTAAAATTGTTTGAGTAACGAGATTTACCTTACGTGTATATAATCTATAATCCAATATCGAACAGATCAAAGCCTGATGGTATCTTTTTCTTAAAAAGAGTACAGAGAAGAACTATTTATTGAAATGGTTAGTTTAACATTTGTTACCCAATGTAAGTTTCTTTTATGTATACTGTTTGCTAATATCCATAAAACCTTTTTCGCTTAATAAAAAGTTTTTCCAAATCACTAACGTTTTTAGAGGAGCGGATAATTCTTTAAGAATCATCCTCGAAGGTAAGAGCTGCTGTCCATCGACTCGTGTAATACCCTTTGTTTCATCCGCAAAATCAATTCCCTTCGTCAGTGGAGACCCGCCTTGTATCTATTTTCCGTACGAACAAACTCCCGTTCGAGTTGAGAATACTCTGAAATACAGACTTTTTTTTCAGGTGAACACCAGATTTTTAGTGCTTAAATATAACAAAGAGTTATTTCAGAAACATTTCAAATTATAATATACCATATTAATAAATAAATGCAAGTATAAGAAAGCTATAAAATCCCAAAGTAATTTTAACGACAATCTTATTAGTAGAGTAGATATTAGAATGGGCAAAGATCGGTCCCAATGGTGGGCAATAAAACGAGTTTGTATCTAGCAATCTTGTTAAGTAATCAAGTAATAATTGTGATGAAGTATTATTAAAACGACACATAACTATCTCTCTAATATCTACTTACTAATTAGATCGTTTCACCACTGGTACTATCGATCTTTATATATAAATATAATAGTTCTTTGTCCAGAAATTATACTAATTTGTATTATTAATTATCACGTCCTTTCCTGCTTTACAGCAGCCATGTTCACGGAAGGACTTAACTGATGTCCTGATTTCATAGTCGTTATGCAGTACCTCAAGCTTTTTAATAATTGTATACAGTACGATCTTCGCGGAATGAGATTCGTTTAACTTGAAAACATATAAATGAATGTATATAGTTATTATAAAGAAAATTCAATAAAAAAAAAAATTACATAGTTAAACACATATCTTCTGTAACTGAAATATTACAGTATAAAATTCTGATTCATTACACATCGCATATTTTCTACAGTGAAATGAAACTGCTATACAAGAGATTTCAAGAATCCATATCAAGCATCCCCATTTCAGCGTTAGAGGAAACGGAAAACCGTATTTCAGGAGAAGAGATCTTAAACACATACTTTTTAAGTAAAAATGTGAATGTTCATTTAGTTAAATATTTAATAACATAGTTATTTGACTTAACTCTTACAAACAATTGTATAACATTACAATAATTATTGTCCACTATTTCTTTACTGAAGCTAAGAGTAAACATAAATTTGTTACAGCGCCATCTATATTAAATTAATTGTAACTTTATCTTGGAATAATAATATAAAGGCTTGGAATAATATAAAGGCAACACTATTACTACGCAGGCACATATTTATTTATAGCTGTATTTGCTATCATAGGAGGATTTATTCGCTTATGTTACTGATGGTAGATCTCTGTTGCCGAACAATGTCTAGATAGGTTCCACCGCAGCTCCTAGAAGGGTTCTGTAGCTAGTGTAATTGCTGGAGTAACAAAACCCAACATCTTATACATCATAGCAACGAGCATAACGTAGTCCTGTGTATAACATCCTAATTACTGCCACGCAAGGATATAACTTAACATTGGATGTACAACCCGCTCCTTTCGTTGTTTTATTGAAGAAAAAAATATCCTTTATTTTCAATTTTTTTTTTTTGATTCTTATTAAAAAAAATTTATTACTTTATTTATCAGCGATAATTTAACTTTCTTCTATATACCTGTACCTTGCCGTTATTCTGTTTATCCTGATAGTTCAATTCATGAAATATGATTCCTTGATAAAGTCTTTATTTCCTTAATTTCTATAGTAATAATTATTATTATCAAACCATTAATTAATCAACGTATCGTTTTAATTTCTCTTAAAACACCATGTTCTATTACAGTCTGTAAGGTTTACTTATACGCTTCGATTTCAAGGGTTACTAAACGCCGAAGGAACCGTGAGTTCGCTCGCCGTTGCTGCATAAAAAGAAAACTTTTTAATCACGAATATCCCAAGTTTTAATAACAAGTCCCTGGATTCAGTTCATTTCGTAGCACCGTAATAAATTGAATCAAAATATTCCCCTCCCTTTTATAATCACAAAGAATGCCGCACAATACCGGAGCGAGCTGGAGAGGAATCCGGCGGCAACAGAGAGCAATGCAGCGAGAATTATTATTAGCATTCTGTTCCAGTGGAATTGGAAATAATAAGAAAACTTCCTCAAAAGCGCTTATTATTCGTTAACTTGCAAAGGAATCTAATGATTTGGAAAACGAGCCCGGGCTGAGAATTACGTGAAGTTGTCCCGGGGTAGACGGTGTTTGTTTTATTATTTATTTCAGTCAGAGCTTCTCAAACTTATTTTTGTCTACCGACTTTAATAAACGATTATTTATTGGTTTTATATCGCATTTTTCACTACGCTGCAGCTTGAATATTTAATTCTTAATCATTACTTCTATGTAACAGCTGGTTTATAGGACCTTAGAAGAAACCATTATCATATTACGGAAGGAAGTAGTAAGCCACAAATAAAATGAAGATCCTAGTCATATTTGTTACCCCTTCTTTTTAATAAATTCTCCACCAGTGTGGAAAATAAAATCATCAACATTCATAGACAAGAAAAGCTGCTAGTCTTTTGCCCGAAGGCTTTTTAGTCGCCTATTATAGCACACCGGTGATCATAAAATCATTTATCGCTATTAATACTTTATTATATAAAACAATGAAACTAGTATTACGGTTTGGTGGTAGGTCTCTGTTGTCGGAGACGATCTAGGTCCATACTATCCCAGAGCCAATAGCAGCCGACAAACAGTACTAACATTACTATGTTCCGGATTGAAAGGTGCTATAGCTAATGAAATTACTGGAGTAAAGAGACTAAATATCTTACGTGTTAAGGTAAGAAGCACAGTGTGGTGGAGTATATCTTGTAACAGGTCTGAAATAATAGACACATCCGTTTACGATCGTGTGGGATCATAGTCAAACCCTAGACTAGAGACTAGCTAAATTAAGAGATACATTCACGTGATTGTAAGTGTTCTAAGTTCCTCAGGTTGCGGTAGAGTAGGTGAAGCGACGATTTGATGAAGATCTGTAATGTGATGTAATGTCTGTGATCGGTATACTCTATACTCTCGATATGGATAGCGTATACCGATCAGCGTGGAGATCTTAGTAGGCTGGCTATGACTGATGATAGTCACTTCCGAAAATGCGGTGCTAATAAGGACCTTTTCACACAACGTGAGTTTTTTAATCCTCATACTAATACTCTTATTTGGAGTGGGAATAACTTTCTCTTAGTTTTATATAAGAGACATTTTCCCACATTACATATTTAACGTTAGCTTCGCCAGCGGTGGAGTGGCTGGGAGGCTGCGCTGCATCATGTAGGTAGGTTTCCTGCGGATGCCAAGTAAACATGATTAATAGTTCTTATTTAAAATAAATATAGAGGTAACGGGTCCCCAGGTTGTTGTTCACCGAAAAACAAATGTAAATTGCTTTACGTCCTAACATTATATTGCAGCTACCGTAGTAGTAATATATGTAGTATTACTGTATTTTCTAGTACGAAGTGTTTAATAGTAAAATAACTCGTTTCTTCCCTATCTTCTTATCAGCTTGATAACGTCCACTGCTGGGCATAGACCTCCCGCAAAGACTAATTGAGGAGAAATTGGGTTATAGTCCTACCACGCTGGCCCAGTGCGGGTTGGTGGGCGCCAAAGCTTCGTCTGTTGATTAGCAGGGTGCACCACGAACTGGTGAGGTTGAGTTGGATTCCATGAGTTGTCGGTGAAAGCTGAAATTACTAGCGCAATATAATACGTTTAGAAAACAAAAAACTACCCTTAAATAGAAAGGGATGTTTGATGTTGAAGAGAAAAAACTTGTGAAAACTAAAAATGCCAGGTTCGAAGAATGAATTCCATGCACAAAGCCCGGAACACCAGGAAATTAGTGTTGCAACGAAACGTTTGATATTTCCCTTTCAAATATACTGTGCGATTTATATTGTGAAACGATTCTTTTTTAAAAAGCTTTTATCATCATAAGCCTATAGACGACCACAGCTGGACATAGGCCTCCCACAGAGACCTCAACATCGATCGGACTCACGTTGCTCGAATCCATCCATCAATAAGATTTGAGGTCTTCCTCTCCACAACAATCACGCTTGCCTGTTCAATTTACATTAAGCTCTTTTGTCTGTAAAGAAGGAAAAGTTGGTGATAAAAATAGAATATGAAAGAGAAGATAGAAGAAGAAATGGATATAAAGAAGAAGCACCAGATAACTTATTTCATATGTGAGAAAAGATTATGTTACTTTTATTTCTTATCGATTCTAAGTAAGTTTCTGTTGATTTCTTTTATTTCTGTTGTATCAAATAAGAAGCATTTAAAGTAGTAGATATTAAAATGAATATTATTGATTGGAGTTCAAGGAGTCCCACACAAGTACTAACGGGATTCAAGCCAACCTCACCTGGTCGTGGTGCAGCCTGCTACGAGGCTCTGGGTCCTATCAACTTGCATTGAGCCAGCGTAGTGGGAAATAGCTCGAATCCCCCCACATGATTCGCTACCCGATCGCGTGGGTATCCTTCGGGGAGGCTTATGTTCAGCAGTGAACGTCTATGTGCTGACAAAGTATTATTGATGAACATTATAACAAATCAGTTTTTTTTATGCAAAGAAGCGACGAGACGATCACGTGATAGTAAGTGATACGCCTGCCCATAACAACGTGGCGCTAGCTAGACTATACATTGTGCTCGGCGCCTTGATACATAAAATGTTAAATTACCCCAGTAATTTGACTAGCTACAACTCACTTCAAACCGGAACAAGTAACCGGTGAAAGACACCTACCACATCATAATTTCCGTTTATGACTTCAAAGTAATATTTCTATCGATAGTTGATAAGTTTTCATCTCATTGTGATGCAGAAATGATGCAGCTACAGCATCATCGTTGATAAGTTATCACAGAAGAGTCTCAGTTGCGCTTAATGTATTCCGATAAAGACCATCAAAAGCCACACGATTGATACGCGAGGTATATACAGTTTGGATGGGCGCCCACTCCGGTGCTTAGGTCCTCCGAATCAATATACAATAGCTTGCCAACATGATGTATCAGCTATAAAGCTAATGGCGGGTGAAGCTCTTTGGTTCCAGCGATTTAAGCACAATCTACGTAGCCGTAGATAAAACATTTTTTTCATTTCATTAAGCGACTAGACAAGCCGGACGTTCACCTGATGTTAAGTGATACCTGTCCATAACAACGTAGCGCTAGTTAGAATGGTATACACAGCACCACGTTCCGCTCGTCGCCTTGAGACATAAGATTTAGAGTCTCGCTACCACAGTAATTACACTACCTCATTAATTTCATTACCTCCAGCGCCCTCCGAACCGGAACACAGTAATGTTGGCTCTACTACTGTTGGTAGTAGAAATAGGAGCTACGGCAGTATCTATTTACTATCTACTAAAACTGCAGCAATTCAATATGAATTAAGGATTTGTATCTGTGAGTTTCGAACTGAAGTTTTGAACATGTTTTATTTATATAGAAAATGTCCTGAATGTCCTGAAATACCTGTCAGATGACGAAAAGTATCTTAGTGAACATATTAATGATTTTGGACTAGTTGATGATTGACTATGAAGTAAGAAAAGACGAGACGGAGTAGGATCTTTAAACGCCGCGACCCTTATGGTGCTGTGACTGTCCATGGACATTTGTGATTGCCTTCCACCTGGTGAACTGTTCCCTCGTTTGTCCACCCTCGCTGTATATGGATGGAACAGGTCTATGTGGATAACCCCATTGTAAATTTATTCCGCCTGGTCTAAGGACATTCAGCAATAAAAATAATTTACATAGACAGTCAACACATGTAAGTAGCGAATTTGGATATGTGCCCGTGCTACATATTTTCAAGAGGAAGTGCACTTTGCCAACACCATGTATCAGCTATAAAGATAATTGGATACTCTCTTACTTCAGGAATAATGTAAATTGAATCTTCGAGATCCCAATTTAAGATATCTGAGGGAAGTAGGCACTTCACATTCTCGTTATCGAAAGGTATTTAGGGTCGAAGCAGGTATTTAGATAGGTACCGACCAACTTGTTTACTATAAGGGTTGAAATTCTCCAGTGGCTGTCGATGGAGTCGAGATTGCGGGGAATGGAGATAAATTGTTGGAGCTGTCGCCGGTGATGTTTTTCATAAAAAAAAAAAACTAATCATGTCAACACTGCTGAAGTGTTGATGGAAATCGGACGAAATGATTTGCGAGTAAACAAACTTACTTTTACAGTAGATTTATCGCAGATTTTACTTCAATATCTCTCAAGAAGATTTCATTTGAAATTTTATAAGTTCAGCTTGTAAATCTCCATCTGAATATGGTCCTGTTCAATTGATTTCCGGTGTACGGTTCTGATGCCATTTGTTTCTATTCTTCACTCTTCGACGACAAGATAATCTATTTTAGAAGAAAAATCAAAGGCAATATAACGTGCCTTCCTAGTTTTGAACCTTCGTTTATTTGTATAAGCTCACTAACGTTTCAGAAAGCTTTCATCTCCTTTCTACGATCCAGAAAAGGCATATAATCTACATTAAGCGTTAAAATATTAAATGAAATTTAAGTATTTAAAGAGTAAAATATCGTATAATTCATTATGATGGTAGAAGTTCAAACTATATCAAGATTTATATTAAACTGATAATACTCACACAAGCCATTGCTTTTTATATAGCTGATACATTTCTTTTGAGTATCTGTTGCCTGAAACTGTCTAGGTAGATACTATTGCAGCTCCAAATACAGCTGATAAACTATAGTATGCAAACATTACTGTGTTCCAGTTCTAGCTAAAGGAATGATTGGAGTAACGAGACTTAACTGTCTGAAGGCGGCAAGCAAAATGTGATGTGTATATCATCTAACGCCACGTTGATATAAGCAAAAGTATCACTTACCATCACATGAACGTCTACGTCTCTTTTTTAAAAAAACACAGTTCTATTAAATATGTAAGATAGATGGAGACAGCATGATGGGAAATGGCCTAGATCCCCCATATGAGCTCCTACAAACGACGGTCCCCAGTTCTCAGTGGTACTGGATGCCATACTGACTGCAGCACAGGACCGATCTTTAAGGACATATTTGGAGGAGGACTATGTCAGTGGACGTCTATCAGCTGATGATGATGAAGATAGACGCATTGTATTAATATGTATGCGGTAGTAAAATGCAGACCGCCTTCCTCACTCCGCGGTACAATATAGGGCGTGTTCTCGATAACTAATATCCGGTAATGTTGAAGGGAAATGCCACAGATAATATTCATTTTTGATGGATGAACATGTTTTCATTGTTAGTGCCAATTTTACTGTAGATACGAGGATAGCGAATAATTTTGTTTTCATAAAGATATTAGAAGGAAGTATGGACGAAAACTTTAGCTTAGCAAGTCTCTGTCGCTGGAGAGTATCTAGGTAGGTACCACTGTAGTACCTACAGCAGCAGACAAATATTACTATGTCCCGGACGTTATAGCTAAACTGATTGATGGGACGAGTCTGTGTTGCCACGTTGTTATGGCCAGGAGTATCACTTACCATCAGGTGATCGTGAACATTAAATTACTTTAAAAGCAAATGTTTGGAGCCGACATAAAATTTGTTAGTTTTGTATTACGTGCTTCCTGTTATTAGTCTTCACAAACAATCTGGTTGCCTTTATAATATTTATTAGCTTTGATAACAGGACCCGCGCAACCCTATTTCCGGGTAAGTATACGCAGTTATAAATACACAGGACGTCCGAGACCGGGGCCCATTTCAGATGGATCGCCACCACGTGAATCCTTGGATATATATTAAAAAGGATTGCGTGTGAATCATTCCGGGCCCTCCGAACGATTTCCGATTTCGTAAGCAATAAAACTGATGTTCTATGATTGATATAAGATTTGGAGAAATGGATATTGGATCTTTTTTTTATAAAGGTTAATATACGCGCCCCTGATCGTGTAGTTTCTATGGCCCATTTAAATCTGAATGGGGTAAAGTATAGCATAGTATGTGATGTAAGATAGTTGGACTGGGAAACACAATATCTAGTAGCAAGTAGATACTAATTATTATGATAACGACTTGCTTAAATAAATAATCTATTTATTTCCCACTACTGGGACTCAGAACCTTCTCTCATAAGGAAACTATCTATACCATTTGTCCTAAACTCTAGCTAGCTGTCTAGCTGTCCGTTAGTACCACATGCTCTTAAAAACTGTTGTGTTTAAAACCAACTGGTTTCTTTACAATATTTACCTTTACCGGAAGCTAAAGCTCAGCTGGAATCGAACCTTACGTTAAACACCATCAAGAACAGAAGTATCCATATATTTAAGTTTTCCTTTAATCAACAATAGTGTTTAAGTACAACAGTGATGAAATCTGCTGTGGTGAATTGTGTACAACAAACAAGCTGGTCTTCCCAACACTCCTACGTTTTATTGTTGTGAAATTTCAACTGATTAGAAATTAATAAAAGGATGAAAAGAAAATTGTTGAGAAGACAATATGAAAAGCTTATTATAAGCTAAATCTCGTTATCAAGCTCATCAGTAATTATTACAGGAAGTAAAAGTAGAAACCATTGCTGCAGTTTGCTTGGTTATTCATTTCAAATCTTTATGGTGACACGTTGAATTAAGTAACGATATACGTACTTAACCATATGTCCAGTTGTGGACATCTATCTGCTGATGATGATGATGAGACATACTTAATGCCTATGTGCATTCTGTACCAATCAATCTAGGAAGCAGCATAAAAGTTTAGGCCTCGCGGGTGATGTAACGTTATATGCAGATGATACTAGTCTCTTTTACTATGGGCATTATATAATTAAACTATAAATAAGAAAAATCAAGAAGAATATATACTTATACTAGATCATCAATTAACATGGGAACCGCTAATTAAAAAAATCAAAACCGAAATTATATCTCTAACAGGATCATTACTCTATGTTTACCAAGTCAAGTGAAATATACAATATATAACTGTTTACCGAACCCCATATAGAGTTTCTGATTGAAATTTGTGGCACCGCATCTAAAAGTTATTTAAACAGCCTTCATATATGTCAAAACAATTTAATAAAGCTTCTTTTCCACTACTATTATTTAACATCTACCGAAAAGTTCTACAAAGATACCAAACTTATGAACATCTCTCAAACACATTACTTCCGCACTTTCACGTTAGTATATAAAATACTAAATAAAGAAATACATACAAAAATAAGCTTTCCTAAAAAAGTAACTTATTTCCCTTGCAGAAAAACTTATAATCGAATGAACTATTTATATTTACGTCCTCCGCGAACTATGAGAAAAAAGTGTACTATTATACAACAACTCTATTACTTAATAATAGTCTAAATCATATAAAGTTTTCAAAAGTTATATTCACCACAAAACATTTATTTAAAACAACAGAAAAAAAACCTGAAGCACCCTAAAATGCATGACTATTCCAGTTGGACTCTGGATCGGACTGAAAATTTTTTAGCGACTACCCTCCGATGTATGCTTATTTTAAAACTGTCTGACTACCTTCCTTTGGCCGATTGACAGTTGTTCAATGTATTAAGTTTATGGATTCACTCTATGTCTTTCTTTGTACGCTCGTAACTTTAGCTTAATCTATTGCTTATATATTCTAGTGAGAAATAAAGATACTTAAACCACAAGTAAGTAGATATTTTGTTGTCAATCTTCTCCGCCAGTCGAATATTAGAGGCGCTGGGATATGAACTACAGGCGTTCGTACTGCATTTCAGGTAACATTTCGGCAAATTTCAGTTTAGATATATGAATTACATTTCGATTTTGAATAGTTGAAGCTATTTTGAAATGTGTTACGTTTAAATTTCTAGCAGACATACAGAGCGCAGCGTGTATCACAGCACCGCGCGCTACATAATCCCTCGCAAATAGCCCGAATGCTCCGCGCGTGTAATAAATATTTCGGCCTATTTATTCCGGTCAACAAATACGCGTCCGTCCCTTGTTTAATTCCATTATGGATGTGTGTACTACAAGGGTGAGGGGTAGGGGCTTGTTGCGTATTATTCAACATGTTGACACACGTCCACGTTGAGACGTGTGTCTGCTGTTTGTGTTGGTAGTAAGATATTCCAACTCGTATTTCCTTAAGCGGTGACGTCATCCCTGTCCATATATAGCCAAAAAGGGAAAAAGTAAGTTTTTTTTATTCTACGAAACAAGATGACCTGGACATTAACCAATTGTAAGTAATACGCCTGCTCATAACATCGTGGATCTAGTTAGGAAGATATACACAGCACATAGTGCCAGTCGCTTTGAGATATAAAATGTGTCGTTACGTCAGCAATTTCACTAGTTATAACGCCCTTCAAGTCGGAACACAGCGTTGGTACCTGGACGGTCACTAACAACAGAGAGCAGTAATCCTAAATATAATCTCTTATCTGTACTGATCTAGTAAAATAGATAACCATTTGTAACAAGATATGCTTGACCATTACTTACCAGTTTTGTATCTTAGGTCATTGACATAGACCTGTTAAACTTTAATCTACTGTGTTCAAATCTGAAGATAGAGTTAAATTTAAGTAGTTTATAGAAACCCCTTTATTTTACGGATATATAGGTCTAGTATTCAGTATATAATAAAATCCGCTCTACCTGTAAAACACGAAGAGATAAAGAACAAAGCCGTCGTTGTTACAAGTAACCCAGTTTTCCATACGATTTGTTTAAAGCTGACGCGAGTCAGGGCAATATTTATGATTACGCTCCATGCCTAAATCTAGGTACTATCCATCGGGTCGTGTAATATCCTTTGTTCCATCCGCAAAATCATTTGATTTTGTCAAAAGGAACCAGCTTTGTATCCATTTTCCGTATGAGCAAACTCCTTTAACTTGAAAGCGCTTTGAAATTGCGCTTTTTGCAGGAGAACAGACTCGCGCACTGTGCGGGAATAAGACGGGAAATATTATCTTAGAGCTTAGCCGAACTCAGTCGGAACCGGATACGAGTAGCTGATATGTACAAGGAATAAAGTGGTTATTCTATACGACAATTCAAACTATTCAATAGATCTTAGCGGAAGTTACGTAACATAGCAGATGTAATGTTGACAAGAAAGTAATCTAAGCTTATTCAGAGTAAAATAAAACTTAACTTTTCATACATAATAACCAAACTTTAAACAGTTAAATATCTTCCATTGTGTTCCATGACCATTTGCGATTAATCTGGTAATTATAAAATATATGATAAATGGTTCTCATCATCAAAAAAGCTCAATAGAGTGCTATTAAGGTCATCGGTATTAAATTTGCTATTCACGATCAAACAGAATAAAATATTGGCTGTTGAAGTAATTTTATGAAATCAATTTATTGGTTGAATAAAGTAATTTTTTTTTATATAAATGAGTTTTTCAGTGTAAATCGAAATTATGAAGTCTGAAGTTCTAGATCAGTGAACTGGGTTTATTGTAGATAATATCCATTTAAGGTATAAGAGACCTGTCAACAGTAGTGGACTTTCATGTATCGAGATGATGATGAAGTGAATGAATTAATCAATATGAAGAAATTATAAACTAATTAAACTTTGTATAGTAAGAAAACTCCTTTAAACATAATGATGTTAATAGACTTAGATCACATTTAGTTCTTAAGTACATCAAAAGCTCTGCTTAATTATACATTGAGGTGTAAGGGGTTCCCCAAATCAACTCGCGAGATGCAAGACAACCTCACCTGCTCGTGGTGCATCCTTCTAATCAACAAACGAGGTCCTGGCTTCCACCAATCAGCGTCAGGTCCGCGTGATGGGAAATGGCCCAAATCCCCTCATTTGAATCCCTACCCGTTGTAGGGATATTTGAGAGAGGCCTGTGTCCATCTGTGGACGTTCATCGATTGTAATGATGATGATGATGGAAACTGAACAGTTTAATAATAATGTTAATAAAAAAAAATTTGATGATATTTGATATATTCGAAACAAAAGTAAATGAATATTTCAGAGGCGGCAAGCGAGTCGTGGTAATTTCAGCGAAATACAAAACCCTTACGTTCCTGGAGATTGAAAGGTGTTACGGAGCAATTTCAATAAGATCAATCGAATTTAAATATTTATGCGTAAATAAAACCACCCTCTGCGCTTTATATATAACCCACATAGAGGTTTTTATTATCTTTCACCGAGCATACGAAGCATAGCGTGGTGTTAAATGAAACGTACGTATATAAAGGAATAAATCACACATATATACTTGCTATATACCTTAACAATAAATATTCGCTTACCATCAGATACAATCGATGGTCTAGCACTAGTCTTTTTATATTTGATGAAGTACCGAGACGAGTTTGATGTTCTCGAAGATGATGAAAAATCAAGCTTAAACCTTCATAGAAAAAAGTTAACTTGCATTAAGAATGCTTTAATGAACGAGAGGCAGATATATAAAGGATTGGACAACGAAGACACTATGGAGCCACTCAAGATCTAAGCACATTAAAGCTCATCATATATATAAGGTTGCCAAATATGTCCCTTCCGCTTTTTTGCTCTTTCGTCAATGCTTTATAAAAAGTGTTACAGTGATCGGATTTAGTTCAAATATGCGCCGTTTTGTTCGATAATCTGTTTCCATCTAGACGGCAACTTCATAATACCTCCCTCGTAGAAGCCCCCCTCCTTATTTGCGAAGAACTCGGACAGCCACTTTTCACAAGCCTCTTTTGAGTTCAACTTTACACCACCAAGGGCGTTCACCATGGACAGGAACAGGTGGTAATCACTTGGCGCTATGTCCGGGTTATATGGTAGATGCGATAAAACCTCCCATCCGAGCTCCCGTAGCTTCTGACGAGTCATCAACGAAGTGTGTGGTCTGGCGTTGTCCTGGTGGAACACTACACCCTTCCTGTTGGCCAATTCTGGACGCTTCTGGTCGATCGCCTGCTTCAAGCGGTCCAGTTGTTCGCAGTAGATGGTAGAATTAAGCGTCTGGCCATATGGGAGCAGCTTATAGTGGATGATTCCCTTCCAATCCCAACAAACACACAGCAAAACCTTCCTGGCCGTCAATCCCGGCTTGGCCACTGTTTGGGACGATTCACCGGCCTTCGACCACGACCGTTTTCGCTTGATATTGTCGTATGTGATCCATTTTTCGTCGTCAGTCACCATCCGCTTCAAGAATGGGTCGAGTTCGTTCCGTTTCAGCAGCATATCGTAGGCGTTGTTCGGTCCAGAAGGTTTTTTTGCGTCAAATCATGCGGCACCCAAACATCAAACTTTTTTTTGTATCCAGCCTTCTGCAGATGGTTTAAAATGGTTTGGTGACTAACTCCCATCTCCTGGGCGATGTCACGAGATGCCACATGCCGGTCTAACTCGATGTAGTCCATGATTTGATCGGTATTTGTCGTCACAGGTCTTCCGCCGGCTGGCTTATCCATGGTGTCGTTTTCACCGGCTCTGAATCGTCGAAACCATTCCTCCGCGGTTCGAAGTGATAGAGTACCATCCCCCAAAACACCATTAATCTCAGGGAACGTTTCTCTAGCAGATTTGCCTTTAACGAAGGAAAACTTTAAAATAGCGCAAATTCGGCGTTAGTGAACTCGCATGTTTACACGTCTATAACTGTTGAACGCAATATCCAAACTAATTATGCATAGCGTCGTTTTGTAGGTTATGTCAAGACCTTTCAAATTATGTATAGTATTGCCAGATACGAGCTCTGTAGCGCTTTGTACATAGCCGCGAAATTCAAAAGACAAAAAGGCGGAAGGGAGATATTTGCTAACCTATTATATAGGGGGTAAGGGTTCCGGACAAAAACTCACGGGATCCAAGCCAACCTCACCTGCTGGTGGTGAATCCTGCTAATCAACAAACGAGGTCCTGGCTCCCACCAGTCCGCATTAGACAACGTGGTGGGAAATAACCCAAATCCCTCTATATAAACCCCTGCAGACGGAGGTAGCAGGAAGCCGCTGTATGCGGACGGCGCAGGATCAATCGATATCGATCATTGCGGCAGCCTTATGTCCAGCAGTGGACATCTATCAGTTGATGATATTGAAAGTAACTGTTATAATTATCATTTTATATAAATGCTAAATAACTAATTTATGTTTTATTAATTTGATTTATTTCCGCTTTCCTAATTAATATCGTGATATGTATATAAGATTGCTGTAGTATATATAGTGTTTGTAGTGTCAGAATAGTGTCAATTAGCATTAAATAATAGAGTTTTAAAGAAATATTTCGACTTTAGGTCATTCGTAAAGCATTTTCGAACTTTCCGAAGCAAAAGCTCCGCAATAGCTGTCCATTATTCACGGAAAGCTCATTCACCGAATACGGCCTTGCAGCGTGACGCGCCGCCGGTCCAATACATCAATATATCGAATTCTGTAACAACCCCCACTACGATGTTAATTTTAACCACTTTTTTCAACAGTAGACACATATATTTATACAGAATATTTACAACTAAAGTCTTATATATTAAAAAAAAATTATATTACTAGTGAGGAGTAACTACTTTAATATGAAGCTGTAATCAAGGCTATCTGCGTAAACTAATTTACATGCTCTATACAAGTTTTTGGAGTGCTGTTACTACTGAAATTATTTATATGAGTAGACTTGATATCTTACATCTAGAGACGTCAGATACAGTGTATACATCCTAACTGACGCGTTATTAAAACTCTTGTCTAGTCTCTTACTCCCACCGCTGAACAGTAATCTCGTTTCCGCTACCAACGAGTACTGTGCAAACATTACTGTGTTAAAGTTTGGAGAGCGATGTATCTAGTGAAATTACTGAAGTAACAGGTTTTTACATATTACGTCTGAAGACGGGTATAATATGGTGCAGTGTATACCATCCTAACCGCCACATAAGTTTAACCGGCGAACGACCTGCGAGAGTTATCACTTAGTTGAACAAAAACTTGTTGCCGTTTCTCGCAACTTTCTCTATCAAAATCTTATTTCTAAAGTTTACGGATTTAACTATAACATTACTCAGTTTCCGTTGAAACGGACTTAGGTCAGAGCATGACCTTGTAACGACCTCCGCAGGGAAATCCCGGCTTGTCCCCGGCGTACATCCTTTGTTAGATACGGCGCATCGCCACAGAGGGTAATGCCTGCCTCGCCGAGATATGCTCAAGGATTTTTATTTTTGGAACAGAACAACTTTTAGACTAGCATGTTTCATATTATCTTCATTATACTTAAATTTATTAAAATATAGAACTTCCAGTAAGTAATTTCCAGGTAATAAACTACTATTTCTACTGCTAAAAGATTTACCAAAGCTTCATCCATTATGTACACATGAAAAACATCGAGTCAATTGAAAACTTCAATCTTTCCTCGACGACTTCATATATGTGATAGTGGTACTAGATATGTTGTGATTATCATAATGATGATGTTACTCAACAATCATCACAATGATAGACAATAAAAGCTACAACAAATAATTCATCTGTGTTAAATATTTTCGTTTTTGTAAGCTAACCTATTCAAATTGCCAATGAGCACCTAAGCTCAGGTAAATAATTTATAAGTAAGGACAGTTAACCCCGATGCTTCCGGTTATAAATCAACCCGTGATTCCTTTAACCCTTTATTAAGTTATGCACAAGGGCAAAGACAGGTATTAAAAAGGAAACTATTAATCATTTTAACAACTTTATGGCGCAATTCATCGGTTATTGGCTTAAATTGTACGATACTATGTTGAACTACTTCATCTTTATATTCTCAGCCGATATCAACCAATTGCTAGATTTAAAAGCACCCCTTTGCAGCATCCCTTTACGACAATTTCAATTACTTCTTTATATAGCTTTTCTTAAAGTGAATGACGGTGATGTTTATACTACCCCCTATAATTATAAATATCACAATATTCACATAAACGCAAGTGAGATTCAGATCTCACTTATATATCATCATTTACTATTAAAATACATCTACATACGTATTGTATATATATTTACTTCGACCTTCAGTACTTATGTATTACATGTACAACTATTTGTGCTTATTTATACTATACTATTACAATATGGGCAGGGACATTGCTCGAAGGACCGATAGCCGATAGGGCAGTAAGATCCTCATGTGGCATTCGTGTAAAGGTAGAAGTAGTGTTGGGAGGCCTCCCACAAGGTGGATCGACGTTCTGGTGAGAATCACGGGAACCCATTGAATCTTTAGGGCAGGTCTATGTCCAGCAGTGGACGTCTATCGGCCGATAATGCTGATTACTATATATAAACTACTTATTAGAAATATATTTCAAGTATGGTCCATTATATTAATTTTGGATCTACCCTACTTGCTCTTTAATTACTTCCCCTAAATACAGGGTGACAACAAAGAATGTTCCAACACTATACTTTTCCAAGAACTGTTATCATGTGTTTGGAAGAAATATACAACACACCCTGGAAGGGTTCTTTCCTTTCTCCACCAATCATCAAACTAGATTCTGCAGAATATAGTTTGGTGATTATAAAAGACCTTCAGGAAATTAAAGATAAAATAACAGCGGAAGAGACTGCATAGTTAGTTCCTTTGTGTTAGGTATATTATTTTTTCTGTTTAAACTAATCTAGGGAATATAACAGAGTATAATAGTAAAGCACTAAGTAAAGATCTGAAACCGAATAAAAGAAACTATTTTACTCAAGGGAGTCTCTTTTAATTCATTTATTTCAAACATTATCCTTTCAGTTCTTTTGTGGTCGTCTTTAAATCGTACTCTGCCTTTGCTAATTAACTCCTACTGAGAGAAGCAGCCGGGACAAAGGCTTTATCACGCTCCTTTAGAGTTCACAGTTGTTTTATCTTTTCACTTAATACTCAGCTTCACAATTTTATTATCAGCGGACGTAAATAAAAAAGCCTCAATGTGATCCGACACAAATTATTCACGAAACTCCTTTATCAACTCTGATCCTTTCATTTGAAAGTTCTGCGAAGAATTCTCGTCTCAATCTAATCCGTAAGGATAATAAGGACTGTAATATTAAAGATTAAGGTTCTAATAATCGATCTGTCTTAAAGATTACATAACTTTCACTTGTCGTCGACTGAAAATGAAAGCATGAATAACCCAACAACAGTAACAGTGCTTTGATGCTAGATTTATAATATGAGGGTAGTAGATAAAAGAACTCTATATTACATATCAAATAGTTAGCCGTTATTAACATAACAGAAGTAAGAGATCAAAATCTCGAAGAAATTATGAAATGATTCCTTTTCCACTTCTTGCGGTTTAGACAAAAACATATTCTTCCTTGTCCCTCTGTTGACCATGGACTCAAAATCTACTCCTTTAATCCTTTAGACCTCTTATTTAGTCTATCTTCTACTACTACTCATATTTATCATTATTTCTTTCATTCATTCATCAAGCAACATGATCTCTGTCTCTACGCATTTGTTATACAAACCTATTGTTCCTTTTCCGTTTTTACAGATAATAATAGTCTAAAGTATGACCTAAATAACCTAAACGATAGCTAAACAATCGCGACTGTTGAGTAGAATTTAGAGAGGACAGGCCGAGGATAGAGGTGATGCCCTCGCTGTAATAACCTTAACCTTAACAGGGTGTTAAGAATCATTGATCGGTGGCGTACTAATCCCTTTACAATGACCTTTAAAGGGATTATAGTTGGAAGTGGTTTCCAAGCATTGTGGTGCTAGGGGTATTTCATAAAATCTCGTGAAAAGACGTTGGGGTTGATTTCTGAAAGGAAATCCTGCAATCTCCAAGCGGTAAGGACCACTGAGGTGGTTTTAAATGGCAAAAATATCCACATAACTGCAAGTTCCCCCCAAATTTAAGGGTAACTTTTCAAAGATCCCTTCGCAATATAACAGCTTTAATGATTTTTAAGCTCATTAGTTTATATTGGATCTGAATTCTTTTTTTAGTTTTTCTTTTTTGATAATCTTCTCTAGGTCCATAAATATAAAAGTTTTATAACATGCTTTATCCCTAACGCGTTATAAAAGAGCTTTTTATATAAAACTGATTGTAAGTAACATTATCAGAACTTTTCCAACCTTCCGCCATAATCTTTTTTTTTTTGGATACAGTTTTTGCGGTATCGGCAACTTAAAACATGGGCAAAAGCATTTGAGAAGTCGATTTAACTTGATCCACTTCTTTCTCATTTTTTTAGGTGATCCCATTACTTAGTTAATAAAAGCACAGATGAATTATTGACTATAGCTTCGTCTTTACGTTATGCCCCTCTTCAAGACAAAAAGTTCAAGTCTTACACAAGTTCGGAATAAGCATAAAAGGAACACAAAGTTCTAGCAAAGATTACACTAGGTTTATATTTTTTATTTTCCTACCCAAGAAGTTATTATTATATATTTCTTTCTATTAGTATTGGAATAATCTGTCAAAAATTTAGTGGTAGTGAACAGCCTTCTTATTGCTCCTACTACTGGAATTCAGAGCTTTCTCTAACAAGGAGAGATTCAAAGCTACTTGTTTTTCTTCAGCGGAAGCTCAAGGTCAGTGGGCGCTTTTTCCATACTTACAACGTGCATAATAAACTTACCAACTCTATATAATATGAAAACTAAATATATGAACGTCTTATTAGGAACTACCCTTTGTCGTGGGTTGAAAACAAGGGGCTTATCGCATCAGATTTACTTATTTACACCGCTCTCGCAGAACCTCGTCTACTAGCTTCCTTGTACGGGCGCAGTTCAGAGCTTGACCTTGCTAACTGTCCACTGGGAAATCTCCGACTGTCTCCTTCATATATCTTATATGAGATACTGTGCTACCCGGCGAGATGTAATCATTTTCTTCGCGGTATATTTCATCATGATTAAATAGCTTGGAATAAAGGAAACACGACAAAGTAGTCTCCTCACGAGTTATTTTATGTATTCATGTTACACAGAAAGATGAACTGGTTCTTGTTTATATTTTAAGCACTTGTTTTTTTTATGAAATTATTGTCTCTAGTGTATCCTCAAACACATTGACAGAGGCAGCAGCTACAGAATTTACTTTATTAGTAGACACAATCTTACTTTCATTAGTTATGTGATGTTAATACTCTTTTAGGCGTTTGATTGTTAAGGTGTAGTCACATTACCTTAGGTTGTATCTGTTGTTAGACACTGGAGTTTAAGTGTGTAACGTTTAGCAATAGTTGCTACAGCAGTAGTGATGGTAACATGTATATATGTACTTCATTATTACAAATGATCGCAATATTGTTATATACCATAGCGACTTAACTTCCTGCACACATAACATTATGCTCACAGTTCGTTTCATGATTATTTCATCGTATACCGTTCAGTAAATGGTATAAGTACTACATAATTCAATCCGCATACGATGAAATCCCTCGCTTCTGCTACTTCCGTTCTTCCTTTCACATCTTATCATTACGCCCGCTCAATACGAAATTACCCTTTGTACACGAGTAATATTTTATTGATCAGGGAATTACTCTGCGAAAATCCACATAGCCGATTCCGAGAAGGAAACGAGTCGAATAATATTTTGACCTAAAATCTTAAAGCAACTTGATATACCTATTATTAACTTACATAAGTACCCTCTTTACCTACTTTATGATATTTCATTCTCATCTCTAGCCAACGATGAAGAGAAAGCGATAACAAATACATAAATAGAAATTATTAGGACGTAAACCTCAATAGATATCATTTTGAAATTCATTGATGATAGAGTCTATGTAGCCGGAGACCAAGTAGGGACCTCCGCAGCTCCTATTTTTATAGCTGAACAGCAGTATACAAATATTACTAAGTTTCAGTTAGAATGGAGTTGTAGCTAGAGAAAATTCTTGAGTAATGAGATTCAACATCCTATCTCTCAAAGACTACGAGGGTACATCATCTTAAGTTGTGCATCGTTGTTGTCTTAACTTGAGCAGGCGTATCACTTACCATCAGGTGAACGTCTCGCTGGTGTGGTTGCTTCAATATTAAAACCATGTATCGTAAACATAAAAGCTTATACCTAATAATAATACCAAGTAGGCACATGTGTGAAGAATTGATATTAACCTTAGATTTTTTGAGGATGTTATGGTTCCCGCACAACAACTCATCAGACCCCAGTCGACCTTATCTGCTCGCGGTGCATCCTACTAATCAACAAACGTAGCTCTGGCTCCCACCAATCTGCATTGGGCCAGCGTGTTTGGAAATGACCCAAATCCAACCACATGAATCCTTAAACGGTCGTGAGGGAATCTTTGGGATAGGCCAATGAACAGCGGTGGATATCTATCAGCTGATGATGATGACGACTAGATTTTTTTATAAAAGTACTATAATATTCCATTTACTAAGACAATATTCCAGCTTCAGGTCTTTATCAACCGTTGTCTTTGCCGAATTCTCGGTATTCATTGACCCGAGAGAATCTTTAATGAAAATCTCTTGGAGCTCTGCTGCGAAACTCCAATCGATTTACAAATTAGGCGTCGCAAATGGAAGTAGATTGGCCATACTCAACTAAGAGTTCCCAAACATATTCCCAAGCAGGTGCTCGATTGGAATCAGCAAGAGTAACGCAAGCGAAGTTGGTCCAGGTAGACGTGGCGCCGCACAGTAGTATACGAGGTGAAGAAGATCGAGAAGACGTGGGATGAAGCTCAAAACCGAACGCGATGGGGAGTCAATAATAATGAAAGACAATATCCATGCAGTCCAAGACGTAACTAGTTTCACATTTATGTGATGAACCAATTGAGTAATAATTCATAACCGAGCATTAACAGTTATTTGTTCAAAGGTATGCAAATTAGCGTTATACAGTAACAAATAAGACAAACACCGGCGCCGCCTATTTGTCGAGTTCATTTAATTACGCGAAGACAACTTCAGCTCAAACTTGATGTGCATAATTAACGCGTTCGGAGAGAGCCTGTAATTGCTGAAAGGAATAATTTCAAACATTGACCGATCTCCAGGAGTCTACTTCGCTGAATAATTCCGGAGGCTCCATTAACATTTTGCAACATTTAAATTATGCGGCTGTTTACAATGATAAATAAAGTCGCACCGCGTCACGTTTGGGGGAGGTATTCAGCTGTGACCGCATCACAGCTGATGATGACGATGACGATGTGGAAAAGAATGCTAAGATGGATAGAATTAAGAATGAGTATATTAGACGAAGTCTGAAAGTTGCTCCAGTGATAGAGAAATTGAGGAGCAAGAAATTAGCGTGGTGCGGGCATGTTGTGCGGAGGGATGAAGGACACAACAAAGAAAGTAATGAGAATAAACGTGGATGGTTATAAGGGTAGAGGACGAAGAAAGTGTGGATGGATTGTGTGAAAGATGACATGTGTAAAAACCGTGTGAATTCAGATATGACGGCTGATAGAAGGATATGGAAGAGATGTACATACTGTGCCGATCACTGCCACATAGCTGGGAAAAGAGCAGAAGGAAGAAAGAAAGTTGACGATGATGGTGAAGTATATATAAAAGATCTTTTTCATTGATTGGAGACGAACGGCTCGTTCACCTGATGTTAAGTGATACACCCGCCCTATACAACGTGGCTTTACTTAGGATGATACTACACCACATTGCGCTCGTCGCTCTAAGACATAGGATTCGAGAGAGAGAGTCTCATTACCCCAGTAATATTTCTAGCTACAGCACTTTTTGTTATCATTGTCGGCAGCAATAGGAGCTGAAGTGGTACCTGCGCAGACGGTCTCCAGCGACAGAAAACTACCACCAGTAAAACTACCACCAACAAAACAATGTAGTGATCATATGCTCTTTTAACTACAGTCTGTACATTGAAGCATTCTGGTTCAATTTTAGATTTAACGAAAGCTCGTCTACTTAAACTTAATTAAGTTATTGTAGTCACCCGTAGAAAAGCTTTAATTTAAAAAAAAGTAGGAGAAATCTTGTCACCAATACCCAATTACAGCCTTTCAAGTTCGACCCTGGTGACAAGGTTGACGATACATTTATACTGTTTCACGAATAAATTGGGTGTTACTACGCAAAGCTTGTTCTCGTATAGAGAAAAATTGGAATGTATATGTTATGCGATATTTCTTTCAGAGAGGTATTATGTTCAAGTTAAACATTGCTCCAGGATATTTTCGTAGTCCTGCGGTATTATAATTCCCAAGGACTTGTTGACGTAGCGCCCCAAACCACTCGAAAAGGGAGACCTTAATTGTACGCACACTTGTAAAAGAAAGGGTATTGTTTGGGGGTTTGCGCGGGGGTCGTTACTTTTACATCTTCTATTCACTGTGGTTGTAGACTTTACTGAAACCCACCACTACTGTGATGATGTAGTTAAACTTTTTTTAAAAAATATAGACTTTCAGACATTATAAACTTGGACATTATACTGACGTATAGCAATGTAATGCTAATTAGGATGTTTGCTTTACACTACACTGGGTTCGTGTTGCGAGATGATGTGGTTTGTCTCATTAGCCCAGCATCCCTCACAGCTAAACTGCGGTTGATTTTATCTCTAGTATAGACTACGCAGAAAGCCTTCAACAGTTAAATTTAAATACTACAATAACCAATCAGGTTTAAGCTCAGAAACGAAGGTCTATCAGCTGGTGGCCAGGTGAAATTCACATTTACAGTACGGAAATGTTCCAGTAAGTAAATGCACTGAGATTTACGTTTTAAATTTTAATAAAAAAAGTAACAAGGGTAACTCTTCCCTTACCTTCAGATTTAAGGGTGTCTAATATAGGAAGAAATAAGTACTAATTATCGCACAAAATCTTTGTGTTGTTGTTGTTTACGAGTGTTGCGATACCGTGCAACTTGTATGTACGCTGTAGTCTATTGCAGGGTGTTATAATAAAACATCCATCGCTAGCGACATGGCACATCCCTCCTTTTTTTAATAAGGGTATAAAACTCATCAAAATATGATAATTTATTTTAACGTTTAAAGCTTTTATAAGCTAAGACATAAAAATAATTGAAATTAATTGTTTTTGTTCTAGTGCCAATGACACAACTGGTCGCGGTCGCCGGCGAGCCGGTGTACCTGCCGTGCGACATCGCCACGCAGGATGAGGACGACGCTGTACTCCTGGTGCTCTGGTACAGGGAAGACCTTGGAACACCTATATATAGGTATTTTTTTTTTTATACAGAAATTACATTGTTATAGTTTAACAAGCGATTAAACTGCATTGATATTGCGCTGGAAGTTTACAAGGCAGTTGTTACTACATAAAAACTCTCTTAAATAGTAACTTCTATTATAATAATTAATAATATTAATAACATATTATATCTCTTAATTATAACTGTATATTAAGAACACACATATTATAAAAAATGTTATGATATTTATATATGTATATGTGTCATTTGATTTCCAAGCTCTCACTCAAGAGTTCATTAAGCGCAGGAACGATTAAGACTTTGAGCATTATACCTCGTTAGAGTGATATAATAGTTATGTTTATTATAAGATATATTAAAGTTAATAACTTATGTTTTAAAATATTACATGCTTGATCTTCTAAAATACAAATATCCTCTATTTTTCATTAAGGCTCTATGTATAACTTGTAGATTATAAAAGAAGACTTTAGTAATATGACAGTGATGTAATTAAAATATCCTTATAGAAAAACCCTGTCTCTAACCAAAGTTAGTAGGAGCAGCAAGTTATGCACCAAGTGATATTGGATAAGTTACTCAAGTTACTGGACTCAAATTTTAGAAGTGTGTTCAGTCGTAGACATAAATTGGTTGAGATACTGATGACCTTAAAGCATAGAGTATAGATGCATAGACAGTAGTTTCTACTACATAAAGAGCTTTAAAGCTTTGTTAAAAGAATTAAAAAGCTTGTCAAAGTCTAACCTATCTCATTCGTATCATATAGATAAATAATATTTGTTACTGTTGACCAGTGTGGATGCTCGGGAGCGAGACTTTGGAGTGGCGGAACGGTGGTCAGACGAGAGCGTATTCGCATCGAGGGCATACTTCCTGCCGGAGAGGAGACCAGCTGAATTGGGAGTGGACCGCGTGCGTGCGTCTGATCAGGGCATATACAGGTGCCGAGTGGACTTCAAACAGGCGCAGACGAGGAACTCCAGGGTCAACTTAACTGTTATAGGTATGTCAAATATACTTATACTTAATGTGTACTTGATGAGCAATATGTAAAGTTAAAATCAATTTCTCTTGTACATCGGAGTGGAGAAATAAAAAGGCCCTTCATCAGAACTCTTCACTCTCCACTAAAAAATGTTTTTTTTACACTCTCTGACAATATTTCAAACGCTACAACATCTCTATAATAAGGTAGTGGGCGACCTTCGTCAGAGCCAGACGGAGACCTCACGTTCGTCCTCTCACTACACCCTCTTTCCTCACCCTCGTCCTCTTCCTACATCGTATAGTACCTCGGTTTACCTTTAAGTGGAACTGTTGCCAATGGCTTTTGATGCAGCAATCACTTTCGTTACTACACTGTCACCGTAACTTAATTAAATAAGTATTTATACAACAAAGTGTTCACTTGTTTTAATGTGACGCCAGGACATTATACGAAAATGAACGTAGATATAAGGGTAAAGGAAGACTGAAGGATATGGAAGAGAAGTACATACTGTGTGGATCCCATAAAGCTGGGAAAAGAGCAGGAGGGAGAAGAACCAATTGTAGGTGGATGTGTGATTCATATATATGTTTTCAGTAAATATAAAGCTCTATATATATACAATACAATCATCAAAAATACTGAAAAGGTTTCATATCTTTAATATACATAACGTTTCATTGTTATGAAATAGTACAGCTTCCTCTTTATTTGCGAAAGTCATTTGATCTCGGGCGAGATCCAATTTTTAAATGACGTTCATTAAATACAAAATAACCAATTTTGAGAGCACAAAGGGGTGGGCGGGTGCGCCGGCTATCATATTAACAAAAAGGTCCGATAGGATTGAAAAGATTACAATTTTATAAAGGACCCTATACGAAATCCAATTTATTTTAAAAAAATCGATCATACCAATTTGTGGCCTATTGAACTTTAACAATAACCCGCATTGGATTTGGATTCTGATAACTAACTGCTGATTTCATTACAAATACTGAGAGAGAGCGAGAGAGAGAGAGAGAGACAGACTTACCACCAGTAAGTCTCCGTTACTAAAGACTGTCTAGTTACCACCGCAGTTTTGCCTCCGTCGACAAACAGTAACGTGAAAACTATACTGCGTTCCAGCTGAAAGGTTGCAATAGCTAGTAAGCTAGTAGTAATTACTGGGGTAACGAGACAACTTACATGGTGCAGTATATCATCCAAACTAGCGCTACGTAGGCAGGCGTATCACTTATCATCAGATGAACATGCTTTATGTTCATGCCGTCGTTATAAAATAACTTGAATGTCATTAAGCAAATTTGGTGTTAATGAAAGCAGTTCAGGACTGAAGCCATAAAAATTTGTTGTGATGCAAATCCCATCCCTAAATCCGCTTAGCGTAACAACAGGCTGATCCATAAAGTTGTTGACATTAAACCTGACAACAGTAATCTTCAACAACAGGGGTAAGCGCGGCTGCAATTGGCGTTAATAGGAAAAAGCAAACATAAATGTTTACTATATAAAATTACCCTTATTATAACCTTTTTTTTTATTCAGCGAAGAGACGAGACGAGTGATATATCCACCTGTTAGTAAGTGATACGCCTGCTTACTACAATATGGCGCTAGTTAGCATGTTATACCACCGCATTGCAGTCTTAAGACATAAGATATCTAGTCACGTTACCCCAGTAGTTTTACTAGCTACAGCAGCCTTTAAACCAGAACAGAATGATGTTCGTCGAGTGCGATAGACGTTGCGTTGGTACCTACATAAACGGTCTCCGGCAACAGAGACCTACCATCAGTGTCATCGTCATCGCCCGATAGACGTCCACTGCTGGACAAAGGCCTCTATGCAAGATCTCCGCATTGATTAGTACTGATCTGCACGCATCGCCAATCACCAGGGACTAAAAGTAAAGGTTCATATGAGGAGATTTGAGCCATTTTCCACCACACTGGCCCAATGTGGGTTGGTGGAAGCTAAATCATCGTTTGTTTGATTAGCAGGGTGCACCACGAGCAGGTGAGGCTGGCTAATGTGTTATACTACATCATCATTATTAAGTCAAACCAGTGCCCAATTTTGTAAATGTCCTGAATCTTTTGTGTCTAGATCCAGTTCAGCAGTTCACTCTCCATAGAAAAAATTAAATTATCACCCGTAGAATTTTTTTTTTTTTTATTCAACATAGCAACGAGCAGGACGTTCACCTGATGGAAAATGATACCCATAACAATGTGGCGCTGGTTAGGATAGTACATACTGCACCACATTGCGCTCATCTCTTTGAGAAAAGAGATTTTAAGTCTCGTTGCTCCAGTAAATTCACTAGCTACTCCTGCTCCTTTGTGTACTTCATGACTGAAACTCGTGTTTGTCCTGAAATGCTCTTAATGACATGACACCGCTCTGTTCTCGGCACATTCTAGGGCATTCGGAATGTTGGTGCCTAAGTAAGAGCTACGTTAGTACTCACACGGTATCCGACTAAAGAGATCCAAGCTTAGTAAATAGTATTTTTTTTAATCGTTCTCCTGCGTATAGTGAGTGAGGTCCTTTACTTTTCCAATCTATCACCATCTTTTCTTTTATTCCAGTCATAACTCATTCCATCTTTGTTTCTTTCTCTCTTCTTTCACTCTTCTTACACACTTCTTTTCTTCTAACATTCTGCATACCAATTTCTTCATCCAATCCCCTCCTGTAAGGAATCTGAAACTCATAAAATTTTCTGCTTCCATTCTCAACTTATTCTCTTCTTTTTTTATTTAGTATTATAATACTCCTTCTTTTTACTTAGTTTTACTTACTTCTTACTTTTACTTCGCAATAATTATACTAATATCATTTTAGATATAGCCTTTCTATAGAATTTCAGAAACGGCGACTGTCTTCTTCACTCATCGAGTAACTATTATTTAGAACCCTTTAGTTACCCTTGAGATTATTTAGTGCTATAAAAAAATATATGTAATGAATATTTACATCGACGTAGTGGCTCACGAGGCAAGGATTGGATTATGCTAATGTGGAAGTACAAAAGAGCAGTGGATCCTCGGACGGTGTGCAAGGATCGGTTCATTATAATGCACTCGCCGCCGCTGAAGGCTGCCAACGTGTTACCCATTCATGACACGTCCACCGTTCACCATATTTTACTGGCTCTATTACTGAACCTGTGAAATTACATATTCTGTATTATACTGGTGGTAGGTCTAGGTATCAACACAGCTCTTATCGGCACACAGTACTATGCAAACATTACTGTGTTCCAGTATGAAAGACGACGAACGCAATTTCGTACAATGTATACCATCTTAACGATGTTATGGGCAGGCGTATCACCATCACGTCTCGCTCGTCTCAGTGAAGAAAAATAACCGGAGACCGACTAAGTACCACCGCAGTGTATATTTCTACTGCAAAACAGTAATATAATAATACTAATCTTTATTATGGGCAGGCGTATCACTTACCATCAGGTGAACGTCTCGTTTCATCTTGTCGCTTCGTTTAAAATAAATAGCTACACCAATATAGCTCTTCGGGCCCTTTTAATAAAGTTTAGGAAGTCAGTGCATCTAGATTTAGGTTTATGTTTAATCTCTTAATAATTTACGTCAGTCGCTTATCAAAACATATGTTCGATTATAGATTAGAAATATAGTTATCTTCATCATCATCAGTCGGTAGACGTTTACTGCTGGACATAGGCATCCTCCAAAGATCCCCAAGTTTGTATGGTTTGATAAGGTGGGATTTGGGCTATTTCCCACCACACTAGCCCAATGTGGATTGGTGGGAGCCAGCCTAGTTTGTTGATTATTAGGGTGCACCACGAACAGGTGAAGTTGGCTTGGGTTCCTTGAGTTGTTGCCCAGAACCCGTTACACCTCTTATATAGACGATAAAGAACCTTAATGCAATTTTGATTACAAAATTCATCTTTACATTGTCTATCTTTAACATAATGTTTGCGAAAACATCAATAATTAGTGGAGTTCCGGTCGTGTTGCAGAGGAAGGGACACTCTCTGGAGTATACCCTGTGTACCTAATTAACACACATCCTGCTTAGGGTCGCCTGAGCCCAAGTGTACCGTTGTTCAACAAAATATCGTTAGACAGGGACAGTGCAGGTGGCATTAAAAAAATTCAATGAATTTTGAAATAACTTAAAAAAAAATTATTATGAACACTTAAATCTGAGAGAGATTTGTAAATTAATTTTGATTCTTCTAAAGAGCCTAGATTATTATCTAGGTTCAACAGAAGAGACGATTGATTCCATCTTTAATAGTCTGTTTAAATAAATAGAAGAAGGAGAATAAGAGAGTACGATATATAAGACTAAAGAAATCAAATAAAACTAAATAGTATATACTCTTACAGATTAAGGGGAAATCTATAAGAGCAAGGTTTACTAATAAAGATATAATTTGTATTATAATATATTAATACAGATAAGTTTGGATAATAGAAATGAGAGAGAAAGAGAAAACGACAGATAGTAGAAATACTGTAAGAATTGTCCCGGAAAAGATATCAGGAAGATCAGGATAAAAATAGAATCTTTTCATTTGTGATGATTTCTTACTTAAATACAAGCCTTCTCCATCATCATCAGCTCGCCGTGGTCCACTGCTGGATATAAGCCTCTCCCAAGAAATCCCTTATGAAAATATGATAATCGGTAGTAATATAAATATTGATCTTAAATTTATTCGATTATTTCGTCTTAAAGTATTTCACAATAATTTACTCAAGGATGTAAAGTATTAATTGTATATTTTATTATCTGTGGCAGTGCCTCCTAGCAAGATGGTGATAACAGATGATAGAGGGGATGTTAAACAAGCCATCGTTGGCCCCTACATCGAGGGTGACACGTTTACGTTGAAATGTGACGTTTTAGAAGGTGAGTGAAGTTGAATTATTTTATACATGTACACCGGCTGTTCACCCCCGCAACTCCTTTTAGGAAAGGGATGTTGTAAAATCGATTCTTAGCTGACCTCTAAATATCACAAGCAATATTTCTACTTACCTTTTACCATCGTCTTCTACCAGATAATGAGTTTTTATGTCTAATAGTATCGTAGATCTCAAGACAGTTCAATCAAATTCTAGATATTTCCTGTATGTGTTTTCTTCTTCGTCGGTATCACTCTTGGCACAGTGGTTGTGGTCATCACTGCAGGTGTTGGTGGTAAGATTCAAAACAAACAGCATTTTCTAATGGCCTTCTTCCTCGTGCATTTATATAGTGAGAACGATGAAAAGCCATATATATAGATTGAGTAACAGGTCTCTGTTGTCGGAGGCCGTCTAGGTAAATACTGCTGCCAAAGAATAATCTGAAAACATTACTGTATTCCGGTCTATTACATACTTGTACAGACTGAATTAAATCTAGTAATCAATAGAATTGAAAAGGTTTTTTTACCAATGATAATAATGAAATGTTTTCAATGGCTAAAGGTTGTTGATTAAAATCTCCATTGATTTATTTCCTAGCAATCGAATAAAACAGTTGAAAGGACACCAAATAAAAGCTCGATATTTGAAAGCCATTTTTAACCCAAAATACTCTACTGCTGGTGGGTCTCTGTTGCTGGAGATTAGACAGTCTAGACAGCCTAGACAGGCAGGTACCACAAAAAAACTGTACAATACTTTCAATTTGACGAGCTTCTTGTAGTTCAGTGTATATCATCCTAACTACCGCCACTTTGTGATGAGCTGGAATATCACTTACCATCAGTTGAACTTCCCGATCGTTTAATGGTATAAAAAAAAAAAAAAGAAAAAGTATGTTATCGTAATTATGTTTCACATACACACGATGTAGGAGTATTAATTAAAACGCGACGCGACTGCAGTAAGATGAATTTATTACTGTCCCTAAATCATATTAGGTTGGGGTTGGGGTTGTGTGGTGCGAACGAATGGAATATCCGGTGTCGAAACGGTATCCATTAACCTTTACAAAGGTGTTTAAAATTATTGGAATGGACCCAAAATTCTAATACGACGCTCAAGCGGCGTAACGTTTTGACCTTAATTGAACAGAAATGTAGACCCCTACACGCTGGGCATGCCATTAATCACGTTATAGAATTCCATCCCCTAACGTATATTTAAGGGGGAATTTATGTTTTGTATTTTTTTTTAGATAGCTCTTTTGTTAGCGAAGGAGGTAAGTACTAAATAAGATCGTGTATGTCACCGATGAAGAGTAAGATTGATGTCCAGACGAGTCTCTTACTCTCACTCTCCAAAGTGTACTACTAGTTTTCTTTCTCTTTTACACAACATGTTAATTAGCAACCGACTCTTTCTACTTATATGAAAATTAAAGGTGTTCTTATGATATGGAGTTTGTTGAATCAGGTCGCCCAAGGCCGTGGGTGAAATGGTTTCGGGACGAACTCGAGTTGGAAACGCCGGCGACTCCTTTACAAGGCAACGCCGTGAGGGGTGTGATCCATGTTGGGCCGCTGACCAGAGCGGATGTCCGCACCGCCCTCACTTGCAGGGCGTCTAATCACCTGAGGGTGCATCCTATAGAAACTACGCTCACTTTGGACATGAACTGTAAGTTAAAATATTTTCTTATGTAAATAAACAACGTATTTATACATAAATACGGTAAAACTTGTTTTTGTAAGGTCTTTCTTTATGTAATTTTGTTTTTTTGGTGACTAGTTTTGTGTATTTTTATTCGGTCCTTATCCAACCCCTGAGGGTGTAAGAGATCCCGCACAACAACTCACGGGACTCGAGCCAACCTCACTTGGTCGTGATTCACCTTGCTAGTCAACAAACAAGGTCCTACTTCCCACTAATTTTCATGCGGCCAACCTAGTGAGAAATGACTCAAATCCTTCCACATCAACTTCTTCAAAAGGTGTAAAGGGGTGAAGAGTGAAGGTCGTGTAAAGCTACTACATGCAGATAGTGCAGGACCGATTCATGTGGGAATCTTTGGGGGAGGCCTATGTCAAATCGGGTGATGATGATCCAGCTCATAAACAAATTACTTAGCACTAGATAGTTTACTATATTTTTAGTTTACAAATATTTTTGTGTATGATTTTTTTATGCACTCCCTATCTACTATACAAAAACAGGTTATACATAAAAGGTTAGTTATATATAAAGAATTTATCTCGTTTGCTAGGATGCAAGATACATCGACTCACATATGTGGCTAAAATTATACCCAGGAGGCATAGTCCTCTACCTTTCATTAATCTATGAACCTAACCCATACACAGAAGGGTAAAATCTAACGAAATGTTACGATTGTAAGGTGCGGGGTGTTTCTATCAACAATATAATTGGGGTAGTAAAGCGCTACAAAATAAACTTAGAACAAGTAACTTGGAAATAGAAAAAGAGATTCAAGCTCAAGTATCTTGAAAATATAAGAATCATACTTTTTATTTACATTCTTATTATCTTTTTTAATGTACATATAACTGTACTAAACTTTATCCCTAAGGATAAAGGATATAATATGTTGGCAAATATCTCCCTTCCGCCTTTTTGTCTTTTGAATTTCGCGGCTATGTACAAAGCGCTACAGAGCTCGTATCTGGCAATACTATACATAATTTGAAAGGTCTTGATATAACCTACAAAACGACGCTATGCATAATTAGTTTGGATATTGCGTTCAACAGTTATAGACGTGTAAACATGCGAGTTCACTAACGCCGAAATTCGCACTATTTTAAAGTTTTCCTTCGTTAAAGGCAAATCCGCTAGAGAAACGTTCCGTGAGATTAATGGTGTTTTGGGAGATGGTACTCTATCACTTCGAACCGCGGAGGAATGGTTTCGACGATTCAGAGCCGGTGAAAACGACACCATGGATAAGCCAGCCGGCGGAAGACCTGTGACGACAAATACCGATCAAATCATGGACTACATCGAGTTAGACCGGCATGTGGCATCTCGTGACATCGCCCAGGAGATGGGAGTTAGTCACCAAACCATTTTAAACCATCTGCAGAAGGCTGGATACAAAAAAAAGCTTGTTGTTTGGGTGCCGCATGATTTGACGCAAAAAAACCTTCTGGACCGAATCAACGCCTGCGATATGCTGCTGAAACGGAACGAACTCGACCCATTCTTGAAGCGGATGGTGACTGGCGACGAAAAATGGATCACATACGACAATATCAAGCGAAAACGGTCGTGGTCGAAGGCCGGTGAATCGTCCCAAACAGTGGCCAAGCCGGGATTGACGGCCGGGAAGGTTTTGCTGTGTGTTTGGTGGGATTGGAAGGGAATCATCCACTATGAGCTGCTCCCATATGGCCAGACGCTTAATTCTACCATCTACTGCGAACAACTGGACCGCTCGAAGCAGGCGATCGACCAGAAGCGTCCAGAATTGGCCAACAGGAAGGGTGTAGTGTTCCACCAGGACAACGCCAGATCACACACTTCGTTGATGACTCGTCAGAAGCTACGGGAGCTCGGATGGGAGGTTTTATCGCATCCACCATATAGCCCGGACATAGCGCCAAGTGATTACCACCTGTTCCTGTCCATGGTGAACGCCCTTGGTGGTGTAAAGTTGAACTCAAAAGAGGCTTGTGAAAAGTGGCTGTCCGAGTTCTTCGCAAATAAGGAGGGGGGCTTCTACGAGGGAGGTATTATGAAGTTGCCGTCTAGATGGAAACAGATTATCGAACAAAACGGCGCATATTTGAACTAAATCCGATCACTGTAACACTTTTTATAAAGCATTGAATAAAGAGCAAAAATGCGGAAGGGAGATATTTGGCAACCTTATATTACTACCCCCCTTCGTCGTATGTGTTGCTTGTTCGTTTTTATATTTAACAACGTAGAATAACTAATTCTAATGACCATTTCTTTCTTACAGTCCCACCTCTAACAGTTCACATTTTGGGTTCAAATCAACCCTTGTCTGCGAGCAGAAGGTACGATCTCCTCTGCCAGAGTTCCGGTTCAAGACCACCGGCCTCAATCACGTGGTGGAAGAATGGTCACAGGATTAATAACGCTAAAGAAACGGTACGATCACGTTTTATGTATACAATATTTATTCTGTAGTGTATATATATATATTTTCTTCGATATTTACATACATTTATATATATATATATATTGTCACCTACCACTATATCTTACATATCCTAAGTTGACTGGCAGAAAATGCCAACAGACATTAAGTCGGCTTATTGTAACCTTTTTTGCTTTACGTGGGGAAAATGCCTTCACATACCTGCCTCTGACCTCAGAGGGTAGCAGCGAATCGCAATACCGACATTAATGACTTAACCTCGGCTGCGAAGGTCAGTACAAACCTGCTCCCGCAGCCCACCGGCACACATCCGAGGTGAGCTTATGAAGCTCACCTGAAGCGGCCACTTCGGGCCAGCTCTTGACTACACCGTGGGTGATCAAGCAACGGCTACTGAGCCCCACCGCCACGATAAGGCAGGAACATGTTCAGGGGCGTCCGTTGTAACCTAAACGAAGGTGATAATAAAGATAAAAATATATATATCCAATATGGAAGAAATAGAAGAGAAGATCGGAAATAATTAGCTAATAAAATTTCTAAAGCTTTAATAATATTTTGTATTGTTAATGATAACAACCTTGTTAATGTAAACATAAATCAAAACGAGCGGAAACGCGCGTGAAACACGCATCGCACCACCTCCTGGTGCCGGATGTATGATTTAGATCATATGCTGAAATTTTAGATTAGATTCAAATGTTAATAAATGTAAAATCATAAACAAATAACAATAATAGGATACAATAAAGTATACGTATTCAATATTGAGATTACTTACTGATGGCATGTCTCTATTGCCGGAGACCGTCTAGGTGCATACATTGAAGCATTGCCCCGCTCGGAATGCCCAGCGTCAAGATGTCATTACTATTGTGGAGGATGACCTCTCATTTCTTGACTTTATCAAGGCTGTGGTCTGACTGACTGCCTTCCGTAGCAGAGAGGTCCCTGATATTATATAAGACTCACATAATTTATTATAAATCTGCTGCAATAACAGCTTTTACCGGCTGTTAATAAGAGACAGAGTATTCCGAGTGAACAGGCATCACTGTCACTTAAAACTGCGTGTAATATTCGCACATTATTTAAACAGAGAGAAATTGTTAATTCAGATAATGGTCGTTCTCTATAATTAAGTCAGTTAATCAGATTTAACGAAGGCAGGGCTAATTTGTTATCAGCTGATCGCTCTCCCAATCAGTATTACCATAAGAAACAACATCGCGAACTCGACTTAAAATAAGGGCACGTAAAAGTAATAAATGTAGATTGAATGGGGCAGCCAGTGCTCGGGGCGTACTCAAATCGGTCGTAAGGGAGGGCCGCTCCGAGTTCCAGTCGAGAATGTTTGTCGTCGCAAGTGACGGCAGCCGCGCAGCCCCGGCGCGGAGCCGGAACTGCGGGAGGAAATTAAAATAGATACACGGTCTCAGCTGATGGATGAAGCGAAAACTTTGATTATAAACACATCTCCGATAACAATTTGGATCATATTTGAAGAACGCAATTATCACATCACAAACTAGACGTCTAGATAGGTACACTCTAACTGCGCTGTAGCTATACAAATTACTGAGATAACGATGCTTAACATCTTATGTCCCAAGGCAATTAAAGCAATGTGGTAGAGTATATTCTTTCGATTCCGATTCTACCTAGCGCTTCGTTATTATGGATAGGCATATCACTTACTATCAGGTGAACGACCCGCTCGTATCGTCATTACAACCTTAGCGAACCTATAGTTAAACATTGAAGAATATACTTAAAAAAAATTATCATCTTTCTTACCGATGATGGATTAGTTCGTGTTAATTCAAAGATGGTGTAGCGTATTTCAGAAAACTTTACTATTATGATTACTAATTTACAACATGTTTCAATTAACCCTGCCATCATTCAAACTCTATCAAAGATAAGTCAACAATCTAGTCAGGAGTCGTCTTTAGCACTCAAGTGGTTAATTGCTACACCACAAGGCTAGATAGTGGTCGATTAATGAAATACTAAATGCCTGTACAGAATAGTAGCTGTTCCCCGCTCGCTTCGCTGGTCGTAATCTAGAATCAGAATTGAAATTTGATAGAAATATTCCTTGGAAGCAACCGCAACCGCAAATGACTTTCTATAACAACCGTTACTATAGCAACCGCATAAATCAATTATAAAAGTTGATGAGAAATAAGATATTGATCTAATGATGAAATTCAAAAATTTAATAACCTATAACAATATACAATTCATTTTGCGTCAAATGGACAAGTTCCTATGTCGTACCTTCACTAGTATTCAAGTGATGATGAACAAAAGTCCATTTTTATGTAATATATAGATTTCTCATATGATATTGTTGATGATTATTTTAGTGTGTTTGTGTTTAGAGTACAATTTTAGTTTCTCCGTGATGAAAATACGTGCGAACCGGTTGATGAAAGTTGAATTGTTCTGCGTGAATTAATTAAATTGGGCGCTCATCAGAGAACATCCCCAACAGAAATTAATATTAACGCGGCCTGATTCAATATAACTCAACCTTTAGAGAGTCGAGCAATGGCGGCCCTAATTTATTATTTACCTGAAAGCTTTGATAGAGCCTCTTCAATTTATTATCACGGTATCAGTGTTTGGTGTAATTTGACGTTAATTTAACGTCGGTTATTAGTCAAATTGAAAAGGCATTCAAGATATTTGGTTTTGCAAGTATTGTTACTCATCATCCGTTCAGGTACATTCTCCAATATTATTCCATCATCAAAAGTTGACTCGTTGAATACGAGGTAAAACTTTTGTTGATTTAGTTTATCGTGCAATATCGATAAAAATGAGGCTTTACTTTGTTCAGTTATACGATACGCGAGAGAGCGTATACGACTTTTAATGTACTACTCGATTGCGAGAATATATATGTGTTCGCCCCCAAAGCACCCATTTAGAGGGAAAAGAAAGCTAATAAAAATAATCAATGGGTACGGTATACAATTCAAGTGGAAAATCGAAATAGACGTGTTGTCAAGCGTACTGTTCTTTAGTGATTTGACTTTTGAAATTTTTTTGCAGCTTTCCTCCGACGGCAACACAACTACCTCAACGGTATCCCTTTTGTTAACGAAATCTGATGCTGGAGCTAAACTTGCGTGTCGAGCTTCGAATCCCCAAATGCCTTCCGTAGCAGCATTAGAAGACGACTGGTTGTTAGATATACAATGTTAGTCTTTATAAATATCTATAACTGACACTCGCAATTTTAACCGACTAAGATAAATTTAACTCTTCTTGTTTTAATATGTGTAATATCTTCATAATAACTCTTTATAATGAAAATTAAACTAGAAGCAAAATATTATTTAGTATCAACTAATACATGTAACAAATTTTGTGTCTACTTACAAATTCTATCTTTTTCTTTCCCTTCTTTTCTCCTGTCCTTTTCCCAGCTATGTGGGGTCGTCACAGTAAGTACTTCTTTTCCACATCCCTCTATCAGCACTTTTCTTATACACGTCATCTTTCACACAATCCTTTCACACTCTCTTCGGTTTTCCTCTACCCCGATAAACAACTACGTTCGTTGTCATTACTTCGTTTATTACATGTCCTCTATTCCTCCGCATAACATGCCCGTACCACGCTAACCTCTTACTCCTCCATTTCTCTGTCTCTGAAGCAACTATCTGACTTCCCCTAATATACTCATTGTTAATTTTATTCATCCTCGTCACACTTCCGTCTTAACATTCGCTTCTTGGCCTCATGTAATCTCCTTTCATCCGAATCTATGGTGGTCCAACACTCGGCTCCATTCATTACGACAGGTCTTACGACCGGCTTGTTTACCTTCTTCTCTTCTTGGATCAATAAATTAATTGAACTTATTTAATATAACTACGGTTACAGTTAACAGTTTAGTTCAACGCTGAGTTCGATTGTGGACGTACTAATCTTTAAAGTACTTATTTTCTTTGTAAAATTTACTTGAAGTATTTGTAAAATCTTTTGCAGATGTACCTGAGACGACTGTACGTTTGGGAACAAATTTAGATCCAAAAAACATTCGAGAAGGTTCGGATGTGTATTTTGATTGTATTATCAAAGCCCATCCGTATGTTTATAAAGTAGAATGGAGACATAACGTAAGTATGTTTTTCGATGTTTAAGAGCTTGGAATTTAATCCTTCTTGCTGTATTATTAAATGTTTTATTTTAGGGTAAAACCTTGGCGCATAACGTGGGCCATGGTATAATTATTACGAACCAATCTCTGGTTCTCCAAGGAGTTGGAAGAAAGACTGCTGGCAATTATACCTGTGTTGGATTTAATGCTGAAGGTGATGGGGAGAGCAAACCTTTTACATTAAACGTTTTATGTGAGTATTATTTATTTCTATTTCCTTGCCTTAATATTGAGGCATTGAGATTTGCAATAACTTCTCTGTTTTTCTGCTTCTATTATAATTGTTAGGATCTAAACAAAATATGTTCTTCTCTTAACGTCTATTATTAATTTCAGTACAAACACTTTTAATGTCTCAATTCTTCAAACAATAAATCCATACTTTCTTTCATGTTATTCAATTTTATCTTTCCACTTTCCATTTGTTTAATTTTCTCTTGTTACGTATTCATTATATGCTTTATTTATTATTCTTAAATTACTCCTAAGGTATCCTTTTCTTATTTCATTTTTAGGATTTTCTAAACATTCGGAAATTTCATATGTTTATCTTATACTCCTCTCTTCTCTTTTAAGTGGCTCTCCATTACTAAAAGTTGGTCGATAGATTTGCGAATTTGTATTTATCTTGAGCCACATGGAAACCATGTGTTTCACAGCAAGGATAACTTTCCTCCACTAACGCATAATTTTAATAATACAACAGATGCACCGACATGCCGCAGCTCTCAGCAAAGGGTACACGGAGTTGCGAAACAGGAGCGGGCCCATATAACCTGTCACGTGGATGCTAATCCAGCTGATGTTTCTGTGAGTATATCAAAGTATACATACTTCGGAATTTCGTCATCAGATCTACACATACAAATACTAGTTGTTCCCCATCCGCCCTATGTGCTGTAATACCCCTGCAACTCCCTTTTTAGAAGGAATTTTGTAAAACCATTCTTAGCTATCCTCTAAATAGCTATAACAATATATATCCCAAATTTTAAGTGTTTTTGTATGATAATTTCGGAGATCTCGTGGTGAGTCAGTTAATCTCTGAATATCTCTTATATGTATGTAAATATGATGAGGTTATTACGAACCTAACTAGCTACTGGTACCTCTATATATATATATATATATATACCTAAGTAAAACCACGTTGTTTTTAACAGGCGTATCATTTACCATCGAGTGAACGTCTCGTCCTTCGTTTATGGAATAAAAATAACCTTATTTTATTTTATTTTAATACATAATTTGCGCCCCTAATTAGAAAACGATAGCTGCTTCATCGTACTCGTGGCTGGCGGATCTGATATCCGTCAGCTAAATAACCTTTATTGCATCAGGAGCTTTAATTCCTGAGCTCTGTCGATATTTTCGAGAGAACGCTTTCCTCAGTTCCGATGGACCTTCAACAACACGGCGAACAGTAACGAAGTTAGCGACAGCTACGTGTCGAGGTCGGGCACCAGCTCCACCGTGACGTACACCCCTCACACCGAGATGGACTACGGCACACTACTGTGTTGGGCGCATAATCGAATCGGGAAGCAGCGTGTGCCTTGCGTCTACCACATCATAGCAGCTGGTAAGCAACACAAATTCACATGGTGGTAATTATATGGTGAAGCGCTTCCATCCATGATATTTTGGTTCTAATGTTGACGACAACATAGTAATGGGTGGACCGGAAAGTAATGTCGTTTCTGCGCATGCCAATACTTGATTGTCATTTGTCAGCTCATTGTTTTGTTCAGAGGCGTACCAAAGACATTGTGAGGTTATAGTGATTTCTTTACTTATAGACAATTGAATTACAATTTTTTTTTGTAATTTTGGGTAAAATGGCCAGCCAAATACCAGAAGAGGTACACATCCGGCATTGCATGCTCTTTGAGTTTCGCAAGGGAAATAACGCAACAGTTGCTACCAAAAACATTTGCGATGTTTATCCAAATGCACTGGACATTCGTAAATGCCAAAGGTGGTTTTCCAAGTTCAAATCGGGTAATTTTGATCTTTCCGACTCGTATCGATCAGGAAGACCATCAGCGTTAGACAACGACGTGTTAAGGGCGGAAGTGGAAGCAAATCCGTGTCAGACGATCGAGGAATTGTCAAACAGTCTCAACAAACCTTGGTCGACCATCCAAGAACATTTGAAGCAGATTGGAAAAGTAAGCAGAGCAGGTGTTTGGGTCCCGCATAATCTGTCCGAACAGAATAAGGCTAACCGATCAATCACATGCAACTTATTGCTTCAACGACACAACACAGAAGCGTTTTTTGATCGCTTGATCACAGGAGATGAGAAATGGGTCCTGTATGATAACCCAAAACGCAAAAGGCAGTGGCTCTCTCCAAATGAAATCCCTCGGAGTACTGCTAAGCCAGGTTTACACCCCAAAAAAGCGCTTTTGTGTGTTTGGTGGAGTATTCGCGGCATTGTTCATTTTGAATTACTGAAACCTGGAGAAACTGTTACTGCAGACCTCTACAGCGAACAATTGCAGCGAGTCAATCAATCTTTAATTGAAAAGTGGCCAGCGATTGTCAACCGAAAAGGCGTCATTCTCCAACATGACAATGCAAGACCGCACTGCGCAAGGCGAACTCTAGAAAAAATTAATGAATTGGGGTGGGAGGTGCTGCCTCATCCACCATATTCGCCCGATGTTGCACCATCGGATTTCCACTTATTCCGAGCGCTGCAACACTTTTTAAGTGGCAAAACATTTGCAAATTTGGATGATATCCAAAATGCCATCTCTAGATATTTTGCCGAAAAACCAATTAATTTTTATCGATCAGGGATTGAAAATTTACTCACTAGATGGCAAAAGGTTATTGACAATGATGGGGAATACATCATTGATTAAAAATAAAGACTCGTTAAAAATGTGTTTGTATTTAGCGTAAGAAAACGACATTACTTTCCGGTCCCCCTAATAATTTATTCTTTATACGTCTTTCTTCCCAGAGACAGTCTAAGTCGATACTAGCGCTATGCCTATTTATTCCGCCAAATAGTACTCTGTTCCAGGTTTAATGGCGCTGTAACTAGTGCAATTACTGGAGTCACAGATTCAACTTCTTACGTCTCAAACAGCAAACGCAATGTAATGCAGTATATGTAACTAGCGCCACGTTATGGGCAGGCGTATCACTTACCATCGAGTGAAAGTCACCCAGAAATAATAACCTATAACATATTGCAGGGAGACCAGACCAGGTTCATAACTGCACAGTGGTTAATGCCTCGTTAACTTCATTCGGGGTGCGATGTTCAGAGGGATTCAACGGCGGATTGCCGCAATCGTTTCTACTCGAAGTCCGCGAAATTATAACACAGGTGAAATACAGTTCTTATCATTGTACCTATATTACCTAAGCAATAGTAAAAGTACGTTATTCTCATTGTTCAAATAAAATACATGAAAAAAGTATATTTTTGTTCTAAACTTAGGAAGGCTTATAACATTTTAAAGAAACTTGTACACCAGATGATCAATATAACAACAACAATAATAACTTAGTTATCACCATAGAAACGATATAGTTTTTAGATGAATGTAAAGAAAATATTAACCGCAATACAATTAATTTCAGAAAATCATCAAAATATTCAGTAATTAACGTAAAATAGTATTATATATCATAATCATCAGCCTATAGATCTACTAAGCATAGCCCTTCCCAAAGATTAACACATGGTCTCACCACGCTTGCCCAATGCAGGTTGGTGGGAGCCAGGGTCTCGTTTGTTGATTAGCAGGGTGCACCACGGGCATGTCAGTTCGACTTGGATCCCGTGAGAGGATCCCATACACCCCTTACACCCTCAAGAATTTAGTAAAGATTAATCAAATGAAACTTACTGATAATTCTTGTGGACATGTTATGTTCATCAAATCGCATTTTACCAATGTGAATGTAAAAGCTCTCCCTTTCGCCTTGTGAGAGAAAGCTCCCAGTTTAATTGGAATATAAAGAGAGCTTTTGTTTAAATAACTAAGAATGTATTCGCAGGAAATAATTGCCAATGTATCAAGCGCCGTACCGAGGTTTACTGCTGTTGGATTAGAAGCTGGGAAGACGTACGCAGCTGCGGTCTTAGCATATAATGCGAAAGGCCGCGGTGACCCATATCCACTAAGAGCTAGCACGTTGAGACCACCTGAGAAACATCACGTACACGACAAGAGTTTAGGTACGTAACCACCCTTCTAAATTATATATATTCATTAACGTTTCTTCAATATCTTACGCATATCATTAGCCAGTAGACGTCCACTGCTGGACATAGGCCTCCCCCAAAGATCCCCACATCGGTCCTGCGTTGCCCGCATCGCCGGGGACTAGGGGTTCTCGTTTGTAGGGGGATTCGAGCCATTTCCCACCACGCTTGCCCATTGCGGGTTGATGGGAGTCAGAGCCTTGTTTGTTGATTAGCAGGGTGTACCATGAGTAGGTGAGGTTGGCTTTGGTCCCGTGAATTGTTGTAGGAAAACCATTACACCCCGCCTATTCACTAACATTGCTATAATATCTTTCGCTTAGTATATTACGAACTAAATATGTCTCACAGAATTACCCAAAATTAAAAAAATAACTGCAGGACACACAAAGATCTCCATATCATTTGATGAAGTTCATTGAGTGGAATTGATCTGTAACCCACTACGCTGGTCCAGTGCGGGTTGGTGGGTAGTCAGAGTCTCGTCTGTTATTCAGCAGGGTGCACCGCGTGTAGACGAGGTAGACTTAGACTCCGTAAGATGTTGTTCGAAACCCCAACCTAAAAGCTATTAATACATTTATAGTTTTTTCTATTTCGTTACACTTTTTCGTTTCACAATATCCGATTCATACTATCTCAAGAGAGGTTCCAGTTTAAAAGATTTGCTGAATTAAATCAAAAAATTATCTCTACTGATCTATTATTAAAACTTTACACTAAAATTGGGGGAAGCTTATGTCCAGCTGTGGACGTCTATCGGCTGATGATGATGATGACACTGAAATCGAACAAAACATATTTCCAATACATAAACATGGAGCATTACTTACAAATTATTTTCTTCGACAGATTTGCCAAGAACAGCTTTTCAAATATCCGGAGCCATGTCCGCGGCGGTGGGCGGCGGTGGTGTCCTCATGGTCGTGCTAGTTCTGTTCATGATAGCCGTTCGACAGAAATGCGCGAAAAGGAAACCCCGGTCGGCACCACCACCGTCATCCCAACCAGCGTCACCTGATAAACTGAGAGAGAAAGATGATAGTGAAAGCGATGATAGGAATCCAGATATAATACCATCTGATACTGATCATATGCAGGTACGTTCTGTTCAGGTAACTGGATGAATTTGAAATTTGTTTCCGTATCATCTATACTTATCACATTACCATCACAGATTGACTACTTCCGCCAGCAGCAAGTGTCGACAATCTCGCCACCTCCAGGGAACAGAGCTCCTCGAGGTAGTGTGGCCGGGGTCCGTGGCAGTATTCCCGGCTACTGTCCACTCCGCACTGTGCCACCATCGTCACATCCTGTGTCAATGCATGATACTTCAGTGAGTTAGAAAACTTTTTTATATGACGTTAAACACCTATACGATTTGGGCTCTAATTTATGACCTCATCATCATCTGCATCATGACCACTGCTAGACATAGACCTCCTCCAAAGATCTCTACATACAATTGGCATGACACCCGGTACCACTGGACACCAGAGGCCGTCGTTTATTAATGATCAGTTCCCACCACGCTGGCCCAATGTGGGTTGGTGGGAGCAAGAGCCACCTTTGTTGATTAGCAGAGAGCACTACGAACAAATGAGGTTTCTTTGGGTTCCGTGAATTATTGTGTCTTATGACCTATGAGTATATCACTACGAGTACCTACCTCAATGGACCCTGGCTAGATTTACCTACCTCCAGTACAAGCTAACGTAAGTTATACTTTGCTACATCGATCTTCAAATCAGACCACAATGTTTACATATCCTTAGTAGAAAGGGTGTCTTAGTTGGTGGAGACCAACTAAGTGGGATAGGTAGGACAAAAGTACTGTATTCCGGTTTAAAGGGCGCTGTGGCTATTATAATTATAGATATAACAAAACTCGAAATCTTATGCCTTAAAGCGACGAGCACAATGTGTAGCCGTGTATGATATCCTAAGTAGCGCCATGTTGTTATGGCGTATCACTTAAAATCAGGTGAACGTCTCATTCGTCTAAAAAAACATACATATGTTTAAATACAATATACTTTTAAAAATGAACAATAATTGAATATATTTAGAACCAATTTATCAGAAAATTCCAATGACTGCATTGATTGGGAACCACTGACAATTAGTTACCATCATTTCAACCGATGGACGCCCACTGCTGGACTTAAGCCTCCTGTAATGTATTCCACTAAGCACTGTTTTACTCTGATTAAATCCATTGGCTTCGATTCCTAGTAATTATATAAACAAATAATTAACAACGGTATCAATACCGATAATTTTGGGGGAGGCTCATGGCTATCAATACTTCTGGAAAGTGGACGCCTGTCGGCTGATGATGATGTCAATACTGATGGAGTCATTAAATACCACGTGAATTTGATTATTACAATGAAGCAACGTTCAATATAAACATAATTACTGATTTACATACAAATTTACTGTAATTTAACGACGATGACATGACCTGTTACACTGAGGTCTCTTGTTTGACTTCCGGTCAACATTGGAGTTTAGCATACAGCGTCATCCACGTCCTTATTTTTAACTTGCTGTTCCCCGTCCACTTTGCTGATCGTAACATCCTCCCAACTCTCATCGGGGAAGGGATTTTGCAAAATCCGTTTTTAGCTGACCTCTAAACGGCAGAAGCAGTATTTACAGAAAATTTGACGTACTATTAGTATTGGAGATCCCATGATGGGCCTTTAGATCTCTTGATATCTCCTACATATATATGAACACCACGATAAATTATAGTCAAGTATTAGCCTGCTAATTTATGTTGTACGTATATATATACATAGTTGTAGGTGGATCTGTATGTGTGAGTGTGTGGTTGTAAACGCTATAGATTTTAAACACTTAGATTCGTAAGGTGAGATAGATCGTAGAACATTTAGGATAATGTATTTTAATATAATAATCAGTTATAATGATATATACAGTATTAAACAATATATATGTATAAAGGAGGAGTTATTTGTTATTCTTATTACCATAATGTCTTTGATATATAGTCAATATGTCGGTTAAACATAGCGAATAGTTTAATACAGTATTAACTAAGATAACTGTTTAGGTTGTTTTTTATTACTAACAAAAGTATATATAGAAATATATTATCTCTCAGTTATATTAACTGTATATATTATATATTTAAATAGAACTGATTTTAAACGATTTGGTAGATTTAAAATGCTTTCTCCGTGTGATTATAATATGGAAAAGAACCTTCAACAGAGTGAAACGAGAGGCAATGTAATCCGAACGGATCCCGGACTTATGTACTTTAATAACAAACTCAAGAAAATCCGATTGATTTTATGGATTAAGCTAATTTATAATTTAAATTAATAACTCGCTCAAGATTGTGTATATTAGTTTACCCAAGCGATTTACTCAGTATGAATAATAGTTGTACGGAGCTTTGTCTAATGGTTGTTTGTGATTAGTTCGAGATTTGCTTTCAACTTAATTGTTTTGTTATTACACGCCCAGATATAGTTTGAAATGATTGAATTGTGTTACGAGTAATTAATCTTTAACACAATCTGAGCAACAAAATTATAACTGTAGCCGTCCGAATGTACTTTAACTTAATGTGCTTGCCGTAATTCGTTTAATGAATTTTGTTTACGATACTAATGAAACGCGGTGGGGTGGAGTGGCAGTAAGGTTCATGTAAACAGTCTTTTACACAAGAGATAGATATGACAAAATATTTTTAAATTATATAGATGCAAAGGTGTTCAAGAGATAATAATGCCACAGAAAGAGCAGCTCTCTACGACCGTTACCATTTTAATCAAAAAAATGTATACTTGCTGTTTCCCATCCGCTTTGCAGGCCATAACACCTCCGCAACTTCCTTTGTGGAAGGAATTATGAAAAATCCGTCCTTAGCTGACCTATACTCGGCAAAAGGAATATTCCTACCAAATTTTAAGTCTGTAGACCTTATGGTTCTAGGGATATCGTGATGAGTCTCTACATATATACAGACATTCACCACAAGGTAAGTGATACGCTTGTCCACAACATGGCTCTAGTTAAGGTGATATAGACATCGCCATATTGTGCTCGTCGCCTTAAAACATAAGATGTCAAATTTCATTACCGCAGTAATTTTTAACTACAGCGCTTTTCTAAGGGAATATAGTAATTTATTTATTAATAAAAACACACCAGTAGATAGACATTAAACAGTAATATGTTATAGTGATTACAAATTCTGCTGCACCTGCTTATTGATGGTGTGTACAACATTCCCAATATTGTTACTAAGGAAGACAGTAACAAAAATTTGTGATGTACTACAGAAATCTATATATAACGTATAGCAAATAATGATTTCATTCTGAACAGAAAATAATATCATCATTCAGATTTGTCGAGAAAGAGCGTCAAAGGTATGGATCTTGCGTAGGGATGTATCAAATATGTCTAGACCAGGTAATGCTTCAACACTATTGTCGGTCGGCTACAATAGGCGCTATAGTACCTGAATAGTCTTCGGTAACGTCCTATCAGCAGTTAACTTGTATCATGCTGTATATAACCCCTTGATTATGATAATGGTACATATATATCACGCCTCGTTCATAACGGGATAGGCAGAGACCACCTCTCTCCACTTGCTACGATCCTAGCCTAGGAGATGAAAATGGTATGAATCAAAACTTTAAACATCTAGTATTTCATTAATTAATTCATCAGTTAATTATTATGAGTACAGTTTATGGTAAACGAAAGGTGGGGAGATGGAAAAAGTCATGGTTGAGGAATATCAGGGAATGGACTGGCGTATTTGAGGCGTTTGAATTGTTCCGCCGAACCGGAGACAGAAAGGACTGTATCACGCTGATCGCCAACTTTTACTAGTTGGAGAAGAATTTTAAGAAGAAGAAGTATTTCATATCAAATTCTAATAAAATAATATTATTAGAATTCGAAATAATTTTTTTTTCCGTGTTTGTTTCTCAGGTCTGTAATATATTATGTAACATTGGGCACTATTTGTCTACTTATTATCATAAGCTATAATTTTTTTTTTTTATATTATCACGCCTTGTTCCCAGTAGGGGTACGCAGAGGTGAATGAACACCTACTTTTCGCCAGATGTGGTCAGATTAGATCCCTTTTAATAAGGGGCGAGCCTGTTGCTACTTTATTGGGGCCACCACATACACACAAAGATGATTTCAGTGTGCGGGTTTCCTCGCGATGTTTTCCTTCACCGTTTGTATCTCGCTGTTGTAACTAAATTTCACAAATGTCTACTTAACAATTGTCTATTTGTAATGACTGTTTGTGCCATAAATATATTAAAAAAATATATATTAATATGTAATATATGATTTATATCACTTTAATAATCTAGGTCTCATATGTGGTGTTGTTGTCGCGATTGATGTTGAATCCGGTTGCCGTTCGTAGAGCGCTCCGTCGAGTATCCCGCCGCCGGCGCGCTTCGCTAGCGGTGCGTGCACGCTGCCGCGCGGAGCGGGCGCGTGCGCCGCGAGCGGAGCGGGCATACCGCTGCAGCACCTGCGCACGCTGCCGCGGCCGCTGCCCGCGCCCGCGCCCGCGCCCGCCCCCGCGCCCGCGCCGCGCCACACGCCCCGCGACACGCCCCTCTGACAGACGACGCAGCTTTAACTTAGAAAGTGTGTAAATAAACTGACTGCCAATGGATGCGCTCAAAGTTTCTGCGAAAGCTCCGAATGCCGCGATTCGGTTTCGGTAAGCTCCCAGCTGTGCGGCTACCACTCGCATTACTCTACAGCGGAACTGAACTGTTCACAGAATAAAAAAGTGTAATAGTTCTAAGTCTATCTACTGGTAATTTTGTAAAATTAAGATTGGATCCCGTTTAAACTGTGGGAAACGCCGAAAACTTCTCGCCGAGGTTTTAATTAAATAAATATAATAGTTAGAGAGGAGGGGGGTAGGTAACGAAATTTTGAACTGTTTTATGATTTGTTTGTATATTTAATGTAAATAAATCTAATAATATTCCAATGAACACATTAGGTAATGTAACTATCAGATAACGATTTAATGAAAGTTAAACTGCGAAGCGGACGGACGTTCGTGTTGCGAGTTTGTGTTGACGAAGTATTATTACATTTGTTTTAAACGGTTGTGAGTACTAATGAATTATTTAAAAAAAAAATTACTTACATATTATTTAAAGTTACTTTTAACATTAAATGATACTTAGGTTGTTATGGCAAATTATATTTTATTGTGTTAATCGCTTGTAATTGTTGTAAGTATATCATTTAAGTAAGTTTATTGTGAAGCTATTTGAGAGACATATCCCTGTTTAAGTTTCGCTTGAATGTAGAGAAATTTATGAAAGAAAAAAAAAAAAAGTTTCAATATATGTAACACTCAATTGTAAAGATATGGTTATTTTATTTATATATATAAAAATAACGTTTTATATCGAAATTTAAACTGTAAAATAGTACAATATGAATAAATGAAATAGTTTAAACGATGTTAGACAGCTAGGAGTTTCGGAAGGAAACGGAAGCTTTTATTCATAAGACGTTTTAATTCTAAGCAAACGTTCGCAGACGTGAACTTGATAAGCATCACATTTGTCATAAAAACGATTTGTTTATACGAACAAATTTTTTTTTTTATACTTAACTAAGCTGAGAAACGAGAAACATCAGGTACTACAGAGTACGTATCTGATGATAAGTGTAATACTAAACAACTTTGTTTTAACCTTTTCAAGTTTTTTTTTTAATTATAACTGTGAAGTTTGATCATTTTTACTATTCCTTCAAGAGTATACTATCACATACAATGGCTGATAGAATTGTGACAAGATCTTTCTAGAATTTTAACAGGCACTATCTAAACTCCACATTCATATAAAGTTATAGGTAGTAGACGATGAGACTAATGATGATGAAGGTTACTTGCCCAGGATAAACTGGCTGACATATCATCGTTAGGCATAAGTCCACTGCTGGACTTAAACACAGAAAAACTCCCAAAGATCTCCACACTTACTCCGTTGCTCGCATCAAGGAGTTTTTAGCGACCTTAATCAGATCGTGGGTCTAACCAGGGGAAGACCTTCCATCAGTCTACGCAGGGGTCACTCAGGGACTTCCTATGTTGATAGTAAATTTACCCAGCGATTAATTCAATACAAAAAACACTCTTAACAATATATGTTTTAATGGTTTGCTTGTTGTGTAAATCTCTTTGAGAGGACTCATAATAATTTTATACTAACATACTACCATTTAAATGTTTTTTTTTTTTTTATTTTATTTACTATATCAAAGATATGTTAAGAAATTATTTGTACATTAAATGTAACTTCAACTAAGATTTGATATAACCTAAGAAACTTCTTAACGAACGTAATCCCATATGTCGGTCTGCTGACTGAATTATGTATGAAATGATGACGTTATATTGAAAAAAAGGGGGGTAACCCATCCCCAAGGATGTGATAACTGAAATTTTGTTAAATCATTATTTCACTGTTGTAAGCGATATAATAATAATAATAGATTACTTACACTTAAGTTGTTAATAGGTAATTTGTAAATAGTTTGAACGAAATCTTTCTGTCGGGATCTTCGGTTTTCATTAAAATATTGAGGAAAAAAAAAAATATGAAAATAAAAGATAATATTCGAAAACGTTACGAATGTGTTTCAATTATCATAATTTTTTTTTTTATCCCACTGAAAAATATTGAAAAGAAAAGGTATCTAGAACCAATCACGATACCTACCTCCGCTGCGACACAGTATGAAGCATATCTTACTGTTCTTGTCAAAGGGTGATGGAACCAGTTATTACTTGGGTAACAAGTTGTATAGTCTTCATTTAAAACATTATGAGCCCAGTCTGATGCTGTATAAACATCTTAAGTAGCAACTCATTATTAACATCTAAACTTCTTGTCTATCTATCATGGTGAAAAGTTGAAAACGGTTCAATGGACTTAATACCTTAAGTGAGACTGAAATTATAACCTTCCGAGAAATTACAGGAAACTGGAAGTAATGTAAGTACAGAAGTCGATTGTCTTGTGCAAATACTTACCTAGTATATACACACTACAGCAAGCTACCATGGCTGCCCATAAACATACCAGCTATTATTAGTATCTGCATATTGGAAATATGTAAAAGATCAAGGTGACCGTTAAACATCCCTCATATTTATTAATTCTCTAAAATTCCTCTTTAATCAGTGCTTCCTCTCCACCATCACGGCGCAGAGATAGCACTTGACCATTGAGCTGGTCCACCGATTCAAAGTAGCACAGCGAGCGATGGAGAGAGCTGTGCTTGGCATTTTTCTAAGGGACAAGACCCTGAACGTAGAAATTCGACGGAGAACTGAAGTTGTCGACGTAACTCTCAAAATCTGCAAGCGGAAGTGAAGTGGCCATGTCTGTAGTGTCAGTGACGGCCGATAGGGGAGAAGTCTTGGAGTGGATGTCGCGTATAGGTCGTACAAGTATAGAAAACCCTCACTCCGGGTAGTCTGACGACATCATCAGAGCGGCCAGAAGTTGGTGATTGCGAGAAGCTGAAAATCGCATTTGGAGGAAGACAATAGAGAAGGCATCCAGCAGCGGATAAACAATGGCTAACAATGATGATGATGATGATGATAGATTTTAGTTGAAAGACCGTAGCGTGAGCATTTTATTTATATTTCTTTAAGTTTAGACTGAATATCCCACATGATATTCCCACAACTGGGTCTCAGAGGCTTTAAGGATAGGGCCAAAACTATTGATCCCTAATACTACTCCAGTGCGGTTAAGTGAATGACCTATGTTCACGATGTATTCCTTAACCGGAAGCTCGAGCTGGAATCGAAGCTGTGACGTCTTTTTATTTAATGTGATAAGGATTCTGTTTTATTCAATCAATGCGATTCTCAAAATTCTCATACGTACCTTTCCGAGGTTTTTACAAAGTAAAATGTTGGCGAGGATTTTATTATGATAAAAGGATTCAAAAAGGAAATCTTATTTCATGATACCCTCTCCTGGATTTACGGTCCATGATACGGTTTCCAGTTCGTTGATAGTGTTAAACCTATGTCTACAAGCTTTCACCTCATTTTCTTTTAACATAGATTTACTTATATCTTAATTCAATGTTACGAATGGAGTCAAGTTTCAGGAATGGTGAACTTTCAGGGATGATTCTCAGCAACAGGTCTTCAATAACTTCATTAGATCTTTTGTTATAGCAGAAATGGCTAATTTAAATCACTAATCACTTCGATAATCGTCGATTATGAAACACCGGAAGTTTATACGACAAAAATATATTAAACATCAACAGAAGCCGACAGACGTCCACTGCTGGGCTTAGGCCTGCTTTATAGATCTTCACATCGAGCGATCGAGTCAGCAGGGCTTGCAGTGCCACCGGGTATTAAGAGCCGTCGTTTATAGGGGTTCATATGGAGGGATGAGCTATTTCCCACCACGGTGGCTCAATGTGGTGGACGATTGGAGCCAGAGCTTCGTTTGTTTATTACCAGGATGCACCACGAGCAGGTGAGGTTGCCTTGGGTCTCGTGAGTTGTTGCGCAGGATCCCTTGCACCCTATTAAACATCATGATGGTCTAAAAGTGACCTCAGCGGCTGTCCCAAATAAAAAATATCTTAACATATTATTTAACGTAAGATGATGTGTATCATGATTCAGATGTGATGCTGTGTATCATTATGGACACCTTATCATTGACAAGTTAAACATCAGATAAACCTTCATATTTTATCAGTAAGTAGCTATAGACTTCTAATCAATATGGTTTCCATACCACATAGAATTTAAACTTTACAATAGTGCTCTAAAATATTTTCATATAATGAAAAACAAAATGAAGGTAGAATATTTAAAAAGTATATTCTTATGTAAGAATATGTTAATTCTACGTGAGGAAGGTCCGAGTAACAATAAACACAATACATTAACATCCAATGTAGCCGAACAATGCCCATCAAGAATACAAAGAACTGATAAAATGAATGGGCTACCCCCGCCGGCCGTAGTCTGAAAGTACGTAACTGTTTTACGCAAAATCGAGTGCCCCCTCCCCAATTTGCATTTATTACCTACACGTGCTTTTGTGTGCGGGCGGTAGCGCAGCTCTATTTACGAAAATCGTTGTATCGCAGTAAGTGGACTATTCCCGGCGACTCGGCCGTGGGTTTAGAGAGGACTTTTCAAACAATCAAATTTTGGACTTCAACTACTGCCCCAGTTTCTATTTATCTTTTGATAGAAAAAAAATATATACAATGATTTATTACACCAAGGAGATAGAGGAAAAGATAGCAAAATCAAAATTGCTATATTATACAATATTACTGGTGGTAGGTCTCCGTTGCCGGAGAGCGTCTAGACTAATACCACCGCAGTAGAAATACTGCCGAACAAAAGAGTGCAAACTTTACTGTGTTCCGGTCTGAAGAGCCTTGTATCTAGTAATATATTTTTTTATAATTCCTCCTGCTTCGGTTGGGGTCAGGGCCTTTATTTTTCTTTAAACTAAATCATTTACCATCTTTCTATTCTTTTCCTTTACATTTTTATACTATTTTATATTTATCTAACTATCGTCTTTCATAATTCCTCTTTCATACTATACTCTTCTTCCACTCTGCATGCCCTTTTCTTCTTTCATTCCTTCTCCTCTCCTCCTGAGCTAAGACTCTCCGTCGCCTCCAAGATATTTATGGGTGAGATAGGGGTGGTGGGAGCCCGGAATAAATCATCGTTATTGCATCTCTTCTCTTCTTCTTCACATTTCTATTTTCATTATTTTCATTTTCCTGCAGGCTTACTTTGCTTTTACTTTTTCCAGTTCAGTTTTTTTAAATTTTTATTTTTTACATTTTATTTTATTTCTAGCTTTAATTCTATAGCTAGTAATATTACTGGGGTAACAAGACTTCATATCTTAAGTCTCATATCCATGACCACAAAATAATTAATTATCATTACTGTTAGACGGCGGAAATAAGAGTTGAGGTGGTATCTACCTAGATGGCCTTCAGCAGCAAAGACCTTTGAGTAATAAACCTTTGATGTCTCTAGTATGTTTTAATTTTTTTGAAATTACTGATATTATGTCACTGATCGGATCTGTGGCAAGTCTCCGTCTCTCTACTGTGTTCCGGTTTAAAGGGAGTTGTAGGTAGTAAAATTAAGGGAGTAATGAGACTTAACATCTTGTGTCAAGGTGACTAGCGCAATGCATATCACCATAATTAGCGCTACATTTTTAAAGGTGTGTGTATCACTTATTATCAAGTGAACGTCCCGCTCGTCTTGTCATTGCATTAAATAAAAAAAAAAATAAGGAATTTTTACTGTCAAAGAAAACACAACCAAATGAAAGCTTAAGTAATTGAAGCTAGTTTATAAATATGATTGCCATCTACATAAAGGAAGGAAGTTCCAAACTTATAGGATGTTACGAGTAATTTTTTGCTCCAAATTTCAAAATGTCGGCTTCCCCTGTCGTGTCAGAATACACCCCTGTACTTGTATTTAAGTTGGGACGTAACTCAAAATTGGATCTAAGCAGATCCGACGCCGCAGTGGACGGGAATTGCGCCGGCCGAAGGCGACGTCGCCTACGATTATTATTCCAAAGCAGTTTGGTGATCAAATATAATTTGTTCATCTCCCCTTAGTGCCTTTGTCACTAATTGAACCGTGTAATGCCATTCAAATTGTCACTTTTCTGTTTCCTTTATGAAGTAAATTGTTTTCTTTTCGTTTGAATTAAACAGTTTTTCTTTTTACGGTGCCTTGTGAATTTAGAATTGAGGTGAATGTAAATTTGCTGCAAATGTACAAAGTAAGTTAACGTTTTAAATGTATATACATTTGTGTATATATTTCACCAGCTGGTAACTTGGGGACTTGCTATAGATATATATTTATCTCTACAATGTGATACGTACAAAGATATGTATAGTATATGCTAATGATCTTAATGTAAATCGGTTGAATGATACAGAAGATATACTATCGTAAAAGATCTAACATAAAAGTTATTATTTCTACGAATTTCCTGGTGGTAGGTCTTTATCGTTGGAGACTGTCTATGTAGGTACCACCACAGATCCTATTTCTGCCACCAAACAGTAATCTGCAAACACTACTGTGTTCCGGTTAGAAGGGCGCTGTTTTAATTACTGGATTAATGGGACGTTATATGTTATGCATCAAAGCAACGAGCTCAATATGATGCTGTGTACGCCTTGTTGTTATGGACAGGCGTATTAATTACTATCAGGTGTACGTCCGGCTCGTCTCGTGGCTACGTCAGCAGAACAGCAGAGACGCTTCTTGAAGGTAGATGCAAAAAGATTTCTGTAAGATCAACAATTTGCTTATCATACCTATAGTACAGAAGTTCATATGTTTAACTGCTTGCGATCTCACGACCGTAGGTCTCATAGCCACCTTTTTATTAGTATAAAAAATCGTAAAAATCGGTAAAACGAGAGTTCAGTAAAACATGCTATGTCCTGTCTAGAGGGTCTCCTGCAATAGAAACTTACTACCACTGCATCTTGTTATATACAACACTTGCTGGTCTCCGTCCGCTTTACATCTCGTAACAGAGAATTAGACTTGAGACTTAGATTTAGTCGTCAGAAAACCTCTCGCCCTCTCTCCTTATTAATACCCTCACACCTCTCTACGGAGGAGAAATTTTGTAAAATGCATTCTTAACTAACCTATAAATAGCAGACGCAATATCTCTACTCAATTTTGAGTGTTTAAGTGTAATAGTTTCGAAGTGGCGAGTCAATGGATCTTTGGGCATGTCCTATATATAGATAAAAAGTATACATTTTGAGAGGACTGGAATATCGCTGGATGCTGGCAACGCAGGACCGAATAATGTAGAGTTTTTTGAAGAAAACCCATGTCCAGATGATTGTATACAAAGTTTATTTTTTTGTGATGTTCTATATGTAAGTTGTGTAAGTTAAAGCCAAGTGAGTATATGTATTTATCCGTCAAGCGCGTTTACAAATAGGTTGGATAACAACGGAGCAGCGGACGTCGGCGCGACATTTCTCAACGTTGCTTTTATTAAATGTCTGATGTAGTTTGTCACCAGCACAATAAAGGTCTGCGGCCGGCGCAGGTATGCGCGCCGTGTGGTATGTAGCTGTCGGGTATCAATTGAAATATATACACTACTACAAGTTCCGCTTTAATCAAACTACTGGCATCTAAAGGCGACGAGACCAACGCTGTGTATATCGTCCCAATTAGCGCCACATTGTTATGAGTACGCATATCACTTACCAACAGAGAGACAAGCGGAACGTTGCCCATGGCAACGTGGTGATGGATAAAATAATACTGATAAGATATACTGCATCATATTGCTCCGTAGCTTGGGATTGCATAAGCCTCATTACCCCAGTAATTATAACAGCTACATCGTCCTCCAAACCGGAACACCGTAATGTTTCTCGACTGCGATAGTGCCTACATAGACGGTCTCCGCAACAAAGACCTATCAGTTGGTCTTGCTCATCTCATTGCTTCGTAGAATAAAAAAAAAATTCTACAGCCAACTTAATAAATAAATACTTACAAAATTCTATACATTAACATTGTAACTTAAAATTAACTTTAAGTTAGTTAAAATACATCTTTAGTTCCACTCAACACAGTACAACGACTATTGATATTTAAGCTACGTAAGCTTGTCTTCTCAAAAAAACACTATCAGTGCGATTATAAAAAAAAAAATATATGTTTTGCTGGTGGTATATACCACCATCGTCTAGGTATATACCACCACCGTCTAGGTATATACCACCACCGTCTAGGTATATACCACCACAGCTCCTATTTCCACACGCAGTATGCATATATTACTGTGTTCCATTTTAAAAGGAGTTGTAGCTATACCATACTAACATCACAGTACATACACACCACAGTACGGGCAGTATTAATTACCATCAGGTGAACTGGTGATCATGACTAAAATAGTACGCCAATTAAGATTTTTACACAACATCATAACTTTTATATACCTTCTGTTATATAGGAAAAAAATATATTAAAAGCTGCTACTTACCACAAGCAGAGGTCAGAGAGATAAACCGCTTCTCAGCTGCTCCGCGCTCCTCTACTGCAGGGTAAAGGGATATTATGTCTCAATTTTATAGTTTCAGTGGTCGCACTGTCGAGGACAGGTTTCCTGTTGCAGCGACAGGAAACGAACAAAGATGTTATGACTGAAATAATCAGTTTGTTGTGTAACCACTCTCATTCATTAGATTCGAATACACGTCATTATTTATTTTACCTGCTGGTAAGTGATACGCTCGCCCATAACAACGTGGTACTAGTTAGGAGTTATACACTGAACCAAATTGCGTTCGTTGCATTGAGACATAAGATGTTGTCTACCTACAGCTCCCTTAAAACCGGATCACAGCGCAACATTATCATTAATTTCAATAAACTTCAAAATTAGTCTTTCGTTTCAGTTGCCGGCGACCTAGGTTAGTACTACCTCACCTACTATTTCCGTCGTATAACAGAAGTGTACAAATTTAACCGTATTCCGGTTTTGAAGATGCTGTAGCTAATGAAATTATAACGATAACGAGATCTAATATAATGTCTTAAGAAGGTTACTCAACCAGGTGTACTGTATAAATCCTATCATTCTGTATTAGAGTAAAGAAAGTAAACTTAGACGAGACTATTCGGTTAACAAAACGTATACCCGGTGGTAACTGATACGCATTTCTATGACAAGGTGACGGTAGTTAGTACGATATTCACTATACCACATTGTGTTAGTCGCCTTGAGATAAGCCTCTCCTCGTGCTCCGTGCGATCGTACTTACTACATTACACTTAATAAAATAATGAAAATAAATTTGTATCATTACATAATATTTAAACGCGTACTCATTTAGGGTGGGTGTATTACGGCAACCCCCAATCTGTTACCGTGCAGTCAATCGGTAGATGTAAAACCAACCGGGCTGCTACCCCGGAATAATAAACAACGGTACGTAGCGTGCGAGGGGGTGACATTAAAAGCTCATTCCGTTCGAACGATACGTCGTCGCTGGTGAATTTATGTAACCGCCCGCGACCGTTCGCAACCACTCGCAACCGCTCGCAACCGCGGCCGGGCGTGCGCCGAATTACTACTTACTCTCAACTTTATTGAAAATATCGTAACTTAACCACTTGAACGCGATGATCGTGTAACTTAACGCATGGAATACGAAGATCCATAATCACCACATATTGCAGCTCATAGTCGATACTAATACTTCGAACGCTTCTTTCGATCGCCATTTTATATGTCTACCGCCATGACACGTTAGTTTTTTTTTCTAATCAATTGACAAGACGAAAGTCAACAACATTATTCTGCCTTAAAATTAATAACATTTTTTTAATCTACGCATCTACCAGACGATAGCGATGGTAAATGATACACCAGCTTATAAGAGCATTACGCTAACTACAATGGTATTCAAAGTACCACATTGTGCTGGTCGTCTTGAGACTTTAGATGATGATGTTGAATGTTGATGAAGATGTTGATGATAATGAAGATTTTGAGTTCCTTTATCCTAGTAATTTTACTAGCTACAGCGCCTTTCAAACCAAAACATAGTAATTTTTGAGGACAGAGACATGCGGCGCGTTGGTAAGTACTTAGACGGTGTCCAACAATACAGACCTTACTCTTTGGTTTCGTAGACCAAATCATCCGATAGATACCCTGCTTCTGGGAAGAAGTCTGTTAGTGTGAGATTCTTACTCACTAAAACTCCTTCGGTGGTCTGCATTAGTACATTCGTAGAGGGTCCAGGATCTCTTATAGAATGCACCAGTGTCACCCTACACTTTGTGTGAACACGTCCCTGAGGAGGAGCCTGATCCTCCTAGACACCATCGCTGAGCCATTCGCAGTCCTACGCAAGTTTGCTTGTTAAGCCTCATCCTGAAGACCCGCGAAACTCCTAGTCCTATTCTTTCTATCCTGAGACTACAGGTCTGATGGACTGGAGAGACCAACGGAGACCTACCACCAGCGCAGCTCCGCACCAAGAGTCCCGCCTGTAATTTTGTAAAACTCACAAATCACTCATTATTACTGTAAGCGCCTGCGAGAACGATTCGTCGCAGGACAACATTTGCATCTTACTGCCCTTAATTAACACCTTTGTCGGGCCGCGCTCAAAGCGAGCGTTAAGCAAAACGAAGCCTAAATCGAACCGGAACAAGCGCCGACCGGAACTGCACCTTATAACCCCCACAGTAGGAACTGCTATCAGGTAAGGACCAGCTCGCAAATCTCCGAGTCCCTCGTCAAAGAGGGAAGATGTAAATTAATTACATCGGCGGAATTATTTCAGAAACGTGAACAGTGATGAAATTTGTTTTCGTTGAATCAAACTTTTTTTTTTTTGTTTGATATTCCCGTTTCATTCGTTCGCGGAACGAGTGGTAAATGGAATAATTATCATTTTAGTCTACTTCTAATGGATTCTTCGTATCCGGGGACACTCTAATTGATTAACAGCATCATATTCTCTTCCATCTATAGGTTAACATTTGGCTTCACTTGCAATATTGATCTGTGTATTCGTAATGAAAACTGTGGCTCCTATGTATTGCATATATACAGCCTTAACACTGCAAGACCTATAATTGCAGCATATTAGTAACTAATCAGAAAAATTAGGAAAAATACTAAAACTTAGCTAACTACATATGTCAACCCTGAATTGAAGAAACACCACAGAGAGAGGTAACGTTGAATAGTCTTGTCGCATCAGATTTTCTCTTAATTACTTTAACAGCATCAAAGTAAATAATGTACTTATTTAGTTATAATAAAAATGTAGTTATATAAAAAAAAAGTTTATTATTGGTTTAGATTAATTACTTAAATCAACGATGATGATAACTAGACTGGTTTTTGGTACTAAAATCGCTGCTAACTCAGACTTAGAGAAGATTTTGCGAAAACTTTATTAAAAAATTCGATCACACATTTGTTAGTGTTTCTAAAAAAATCTAGTTAAATATAGTTATACTAATAAAGTTATCTGTATCAGGGTTAATATCAGCGACTATCGTGTAAATGTTAATTTGGTCGAGTTTGCAAAGTTAATAGTTGTGTAAGACGGATCAAAGTTTACTCTCAAGTTAAACGGAGAGCTGTATCCATCAAGCAATGCAAATAGTTAAAGACCAGGCATTATTATTAAAGACCTTAATGTTCAGTATTCAATATTAAATAGTTCAAATAGTATCAGATTTTAAGGATTATTAATAATAAACTTGAAGGAGGTTAGAGTCCTTAAATTTTGAATAAGTGGAAAAGTTTAATCTATGATAACACGATTTCTCTCCTGATGATTACAGCATATTATTTAATAATGATTGTTATTGTGATGCTGTACCCGTCTGGACCTCAATTACTAAGCTACTTTTGATTGTAACTATGATTTGAAATCATAAATATACTTTAGCTGTTTTAAATCCTGAAACGGTATAGATTTTGAAAATCGATATACACGGCGCCGTGTAGTTGGCCCCTCAGGCCATCTACACCTAACGCTTTAAGTTCTTCGATTATTTTTTCGAATGATGTTTCCTTGTCAATCTCTTTTTTACATCTTCATCGGGCTTGAGAATACATGTAGATAATTTTACTTAAAGAGGGAGGGAGAAAGATGAGAGGATACTGTATGAGAGTAGAGTAAGTTCTTCGATTATTATTGAACTGTTTATATTTTAAAGTTGTGCTAGTAAAGTTCTCGAGTAACCAACAATCTGGTGAAGAATGAGATAGCACAAATCATAAGCATTATACTTATATATTTTTTTTTGTCTTTACTATTACTAACTTAGTGTTTTAAACCTGTTTTTTTATTTGGTATAACTTATTTAAAGTCCTCCGTCAGTTCATGTTCCTTTGATTGCTAACACGGAGCAATGAATATTTCATCCAATTGAAAATCGCTATTAATCATGTTTACAACGACAATTATGGCTGGTCGCATGTTCGTTCCGTTATTTGTCCAGACAAAGGTTCGGAGATTCTATAGAATCGGGACAAGTCCAGCTCGTACGCTGACCTGAATGCAGTGCGCCGCCCGCAGAGTACTGATTCGTTAGGCACCTTACTAACTTAGCGGCACTAAAGTTATTTTCATCAATATTAATACTAAAGTGTAGTAAACTAATAGTTGACTACCACAGCTACTATTGCATCCAATTAATGTGCAAACATAAGTGTGATCCGGTTTGAAAGACATTACGAGCAACAAGACTTAACATCCTTTGTGTAAGCGATGAGCACAATGTCCAGTGTCATCGTCAGCTGATAGACGTTCAATTTAGGACATAGGCTTCTCCTAAAGATTCCCACATCAGTCGGGTAGGGATTCATATAAGGGGATTTGGACCATTACCCACCACGCTGGCTCAATGCAGGTTGGTGGGAGCCTGAACCTCGTTCGTTGATTACCAGGGTACATCATGAGCAGGTGAGGTTGGTTTAGGTCTTGTGAATAGATGTATTGGAACCTTTACACCCCGTGCAGTATATATAGCCATAATTAGAGCGACATTGTTAGAGGCAGTCGTATGACTTATCATCAGGTGAACATCTCCTTCGTCTTGTCGCTGTGTGAAATTAAAAAAAAAATGTAGTAAGCTCCTGACCTTATGTTACCAGATTTTGAAGGTATAAAGGTATACATCTCGTATACGACAAGCGCGATGTAATTATTTAAATGCTGTTACTAAACCTCACTGGTTGTAGGTCTTTGCTACCGGGGACTGTCTAGGTAGATACCACCGCAGCTTCTATTTCCGCCGACAAATAGTAGTGTGCAAACATATCTGTGTTCCGGATTGAAGGGAGTTGCCGTTAATGAAATTACTGGGATAATGAGACAATATCCTGTCTCAAGACGACGAATGCAATGTACAATATCCTAATGCATTGCTGGAAGTAATCATCATCATCATCAGCCGTTAGTCGTTCACTGCTGGACATAGACCTCTCCCAAAGATCTCAACCTCGCCTGCTCATGGTGCACCCTGCTAATCAACAAACGAGGCTCTGGCTTCAACCAACTCGCATTAGGCCAGCGTGGTAAGGCGTGGCCCAAGAACCCTTATAAACCTGGTGATCTTTGGGACAGGCTCAAGTCCAGCAGTAGACGTTTATCGGCTGACACAGTAGTAGTAGTTTCAATAAATAACCAAATACATAATTTTATTTAGAATGTTAGCACAAAGTTTGTGAACCGTACATTACTTCCGGAGATCACTGTATCATGTTGTGTAAACTATTTAAAATGTTGAAAGCTCCTGAGAATCTACTGCCGCTTTCCGCTGCACCAATATCGGCAATAAATTTCCACCCTAAACGAACATGTCTCGACCAAGATCGGATGCTATACATCTCCGCTCCGAGGCGCTTGTCCGTTCGTGAATTTGCTTTGGAAAACCGAAGCGCACACCCATTCCAAACTAAATCCTAGCCGTTACGACGTTGCACGTTTTGAACGGGTTACTTCAAGTTTTGTTTATATACTTTGAACCATTACTAGTAACAAAAGCAGTTGAAGAAATAGAAACGGAAACTGATAAAGTAACTGTGATTATTAATATATCTATATAGGAGATATTCAGGGATTCAATCATTCTCCACCAGATCTCCGAAACTATTAAACGTAAACACTCAAAATGTGGTAAAGATATTACTTAAGGCGTTTCGAGAGTAACTAAGAATGGATTTAATAAAATTTATTCCCTAAAGGGTGTTGCGGGGGTGTTACAGTCAGCAGAACAGAAACTACTAGTTACTCAATATATTGTTACAAAAACTATCACCACCAAAGGTAATAATTAAATTGCATTGGAAATGGAGGATCTGAAAGGAGGAAGGGGAGAAATTTTTATAGTGGGAAGCGGACGACCATATTCATAGGCCATCGACCCGATGATGATTAACTCTAGTTTTAAAGTTGGAGTCGATACTGCGATGAACCTTGACTTGATTACTGATGTTGAAGTAATGAAAAGCTTATTTTGTTGTCAGGTGTGTCTTCACCTATAAAATCATTTCACTTGATAAAATCTAAACGTCTAACACTGCTAGATGTAGGTACTCTTAAAAGTTATCCACGCCAGTCTATATATAAAATACTAACAATGTGATAAATTGAAATAAAACTTCTGTTGGGACGGGATTGATTTGATTATGTGATACGAAAAATTGTATCGAAAGAGATACAATTTACCTGATGATAAACAGCTTATATTATATATTCTTGATGTAGACAGGGCTGCAAGCCACAGCGGCTCTTACAGCTCATCTGACACTGGGCTCGTGGACCCGGATCCACGGACTGAGGTTTTAGAAACCAAAATGTGCTACGCGGGATGTAGCTATCTGGCGGATGATTCTGTATATTGTGTGTGTCTGGTTCTTGTTGTGCTTTATCTGGCGATTCTACTCGGTCGTCGAGGCCGGGCGCGGGCCCGTTCCCCGACTACCTTCGCCTGTATCGGAATCTCTGGGCGGCGAAGACCGCCCACGGTCGCGGGTGTACTTAGTGTCGCGGTGTGTGAATAGCTGCGGCGCCGCGTTCTGAAGCGAGGGCAACGTGATGCTGATATTCGGAGCGTGTTGGTAGTGTCCGAAGTGTGTGTGGTGACGTCGGTGCTGTCGGTGACTGAGGGTATGTGTGTGGTTTGCAGGACCCCTTGGGATGTCGGAATAAGCGCGTGCCGCGGTCTGCGCTTTTTCGTCTTGATAAACAGCTGTAACCTAGAAGACCTTTTTATTTATTTTTTTAGTGGGGGAAATGCCTTCGCATACCTACCCTCGCGGGGACAAGAACAAGTTATGTAGGCCGATGATCCACTGTCGTCGCTTCATGGCGAAGCCACGGGAACGCTTTCGTAAGGTTGCGCTGGAACACACAGCGCGCCGTCCTTTCCTGGGAAACGGATCTCCCCGAATCCGTCCCCCAAAGGCCATGGGAGTCAAAAGAGAAAACTCTCTCGTCTCCCAGCCTTAAGCCTACAAGACCTAGTCTATAACTATACAGTTTGATATTGAATATCACAAAGGTTTCCTTTGTTAGCCGAACTTAGACCGTCTGGATTTGAAAACATAAAACATAACTTTAACTTAGATGATACAACGTCACATAGATGTTTGTGGAACCGCAGCGATATTAAACTAATAAACTACAAACGCGAGCAAACATTACGAAATTGGACTTTCCGTGTAGATGGAAACATATTGCGATATATTTCTGATCTTTTGGTGGGAAATTGGTCCAATTGTGTCGAAGTTTATGGTCGGCGTATATATAGTAACTAAAGTATATATAACTCTTATGAAAATATGATTTTAGTTACTGTTTGTTCTATAATTTAGGTTAGGTTTTATCACATTCATAACGACATATATTAAACAAATGGAGACCAAGTACCTCCGCCCATGTCCTCTCGGTGTCGGACTCGGAGGGATCCGTTTCCCAGGTGACTATAAAGGATCGAGAGTAGCGCACGATGTATATTCCGGCGTCCCTTATTGAGTTTAGAAAAAGGAGGTTCTCTCTCCCGAGGTGTGGCTGCATGGTGCGGCCAGCGCTGGGGTCACGGAAGTGTGCGAAAGCGTTCCCGTGGCCTTGCTGCAAAGCGATGAAGGTGGAACATTGTGAGAGTTTCAGTCGGTGCAAGTCCGACATAACCCGCGAAGGTGGGTACGCGAACGCATTTCTCCCATGTAACGCAAACAAAAGGTGGGTACCACCCACTGCCCGTAGTCTCGTTCTATTAAGAATAGGACTAAGGTAAGCCCTGCCTGTCTTAGGCGACTAAAGAAATTTTGGATTCATGAACTTTGAAGCCTGGGGCCTTTATTGCCTATTAAGCGTGCCCTGTGTGAAGAATAAGTGCGAGTTGGTCTCGTGCTTTTCGTAGCAAATAGGAAGTGCTGAGAAAGGTTACGGCACTCTCCGGGAGCTGCTTTTGCTAAGTACAAGGAGATACTGGTATGTTCCAAAGGATATCCCGGGGCTCGTTGCAAATCACTAAGAATGACCACCTAGGGGATGTTAGTGGGTACAAATCCCACGTAACCCTGTTTTTTATAAAAAACAGGAAATTAACGTCCCTACGGTTGGGGCACAGGCCTACCCTCAATATGAAGGCGATAACAATACAAATATCTTAAAGCATCATTTAAATATTTCCATTTCGACTAAAAGAGGGGAAAAAAAAGTTCAGCTATTGTTTCTGCTATTAAACCGTACTACGCATCATTGTGCAAATTTTGTTCCGGTTTCAAGGACGTTGTATATAGAAAAATTACTGAGTTATCGAGGCTTCAATTACGTGTCAAGGCGACGAAGATAATGTAGTGCTATGTATGCTATACCAACCAGGTATCACTGACCACGTCACATTGTTTCGTGTTCCAACTTTGTAGTTTATTTTCATTGTATTAACAACAACAACAACAACATTATAACAACATATGAGGAAAATATATAAAAAAATTTAATCGTTCGTAAAGTTGAGCAGTTAAGTTACGTTTTTGGTCGGCAACATTATTCTTGTAGCAGGTGCTACGGATTAGTTTTCTTAATAACGGCTCACTAAATCCACTTCCTTTTCCACCAAACTACCACCTTTAAACCTTTAGTATAGACTTTACTTTAACCTTGTTACTATTGGATTTATTTTCAGTATCATCGTGAGCCGATAGACGTCCACTGCTGGACATAGCATTCCCCAAAGATCTCCACATCGATCGGTACTGCGCTGCACGCACCTAACGGATTCTCGCGATCTTCATCAGTCATATGGAGGGATTTGGGCCATTTCCGACCAAGCTGGCTTAATTCGAGTTGATGGTAGCGAGAGCCTCGTTTGATTATCAGGGTGCATCACGAGCAGGTGAAGTTGGCCAGGGTCTCGTGAGTTATTTTATGGGACCCATTACATTTTCCGTATACTAGAGAGAATATCCCAACTTTCAATGTTTCGTAAGTCGGAGAATAATTCTAGACTTTTGCTACGAACGTTACTAAGACTGCAGTCTCCGAGGTGTTTAATAAACTTGGTAATTACGACAGATACCAAGGATTAAGGAGGCCTATGTCCAGCTGAAGACTTTAATAGCTTATTTAGTGGAATTCACCAATTTTCAATATGACGAAAGCGCCTCAATTATTTTCAAAGTCTCATTGAGATGAGAGATGTAAGTGGTCCTGAACAACAACTCACAAGACCCAAACCGACCTCACCTGGTCGTGGTGTACCCTGATAATCCACAAACGAGGCTCTGGCTCCCACCGACCCGCATTAGGCCAGCGTAGTGGGAAATGGCTCATATTCACCCATATAAATCCCTATTCGATCAATGTGGGAATCTTTAAGGGAGACCTATGTCCTGCAGTGAAAGTCTATCGGCTGACGATGACACGACATTGTTCGTCCTTCCAACCGGAACAGACATGTTTGACCTCTGGTTTCCAGTGATACAAGCAGCGCAGAACCGCTCGATGTGGGATTCTTTGAGGGAGGCTTGTGTCAATCAGTGGACTTCTATCGGCTGATGATGATGATAATTGAGATGAACTGTATAAAGTATAATTGACTTTAACAAACAAATGCTTAATAATTGTTAAACTCACCTTATTTGTAGCAGAAAGAAAAGAAAGCGTATCCGTTTTAAACAACAAAAAAAGGAGTTAAAAGCTTTCAGTCGTATAAATTCCTGTACAACTTATCCCCTGCACCTGGGGACAAGAAATATGGAGTTCGATACGACGTTATTCTTTGTTGTTACTGTAATGAAATAGAGAGCTTAACTGATAGAGACAGGTTTAAAGTTAAACAAAGTTACTTGTTAAAATAATATAGAAAACATTTTTTTTTTACTTAGCCGATGGATTGAAACTAAACTCAGTCTTGTCCTCTTTATTGCTAGATCATAACCGAAGCGAACTCGTCCCTAACTAAAATTAACTGTAAGGCGAACTTAAACTTAATTCAGTCTTGTTCTCTGTATGTTAGAATTTTTATACTACGCTATTAAAGAGGTATTAAATTTAAAAACTTGTACTAAAAGTTGAAAATTTCTCCGTTACAACGTACGGTTAACGAGTGAGTTAAAAAAAAATACATAAGTAACGTGTGAAAACAAAACCGTTTCGAGCAGTTAACGCAATTAAACGGAAATCAGTTAACTGGTACGTATCGGGTTGATTTAAAACTGTAAAGTACATTAAAAGGTTGTAAATTGTTTCAGTTTATCTTTTACCTGTGAAAAGTCATCAGCCGACAGACGTCCACTGCTGGACATACGTCTTCCCCAATGATCTCCACATCTCTTATGGAAATTCTATGTGAAAAATAATTATATACTTGTAAATAATCAGACGACGCCCTAGTAAAGGTTGTAAGACTACAAAGAACTGATCACCTTTGATATCTTATACTACGAAGCGATGAGACGATCACAACGTTCACTTAATGGTAAGTGATACGCGTGCCCGTAACAACGTGTCTCTACTTAAGATGGTAGTCATAGCAACACATTGCGCTAGTCACCTTGAGAAAAGAGTCTTGTCTGGAAACCGTAATTTCACTAGACACAACCCCCCACTAATTAGAATACAGTAATTTTTACACACTGTTGTTAGTCGGCTGCAATAGGAGCTGCGATGGTACCTACCTAGATTGTTTCTGAAACCAGAGACCTCGCACCAGTAAAAAATATTAGTGTTATTGTAGGTACTGAGATTTAATTCGCTAGAAGCAATTGAATGCGTTCAGGTCGTTAAGCCGGGCCCGCGGCGGCCGATTGTCACAACAAGGCTATAAATTGTTTACGTCCACCGCCTCCTGGGGACGCCGAGATGTCCTCGAGTTAACACTGTGTAAACCATTCAATTGCCGCCCCCGCCCCCACATCCGTTTTGATTTAACTTCAATCTGAAAAAGGTATACATTCATCATGTCAAAAATCAAATAAAACCGTAAACTGTTGCCAGGTGATGAGTGGAGACGGAAGTCGTCAAACATTTTTAAAATATTGTAAGAAAATTGTAACCAAAACAATAGAAAGCAAAAATAAAAAATATAGAATGAAATGTAATAAATATCAAAATAGTAATAATAAACTAAAAAAATTAAAAATAAATGAAAATAAAAATAAGGACGAAAAATGCAAAACAAGAAAATTATAAAGGAAAGAGAACAAGAAAGAGGAACTGGAATAACAAAAACAGATGATTTGTTACAGGTACGACGAGGCGACTGTCTTCACTTGCGGGAGGTATGACAGAAGGAAATGGGATGCAGTATGATTGGGGAAAAGAAGTGTAGAAAATGAGTAGAGTAAGAAAGATGAATATGGAAAGAAAACCAAAAATGTATAGAACTAAGTTAGATGGCGAATGAAATGTAAAGCAAAGCGGGGCGAAACCCAACACACGCGGGGAAATAATTTAAAAGTCTTGGCATATTTACAATATTATTGTCCAAACTCACCCTTCACCACCTGACGACCAGACGCACAATAAGTCACTACCCTTATATTGTGGACATACCCAGTTTGCGAACGAAGAGGTTAAACTCCACCCTCTCCAAAAGAATAACAGAGGAGGTGGTATCGAAATACGACGCGGGTGTTTTCAGGGTGAAATATAGGGGTAATTATGCTGTTACTAGGTTAGTGCGCCTTACCACCAGAGATGTGGTATTGTGTATATCATTTTAACTAGCAACATGTTACGGACTTACCACCAGGTAATCACGTCGCTTGACTGATAAAAAAAACCACACTACTATATTGACAACTATGTAGTCAAGTCTCCAGTAACAAAGGTTTTAAAGGTCGGCAACGCAGCCGCGACACCTCTGGTGTTGCGGCTGTCCATGGACATCAGTGATCACTTTCCACCAGGTGTACTGTTCTACTGTTCTTCTATATGTATATATAAATATGTTTATGTAAATGTAAGTTATTAAAGCCGCAGTTCAAACAACTTAACGTCGCAGAACAACAAAGCACACCGAACACTGCCATCGTAAGGGAGACTTCAATGAGGTAAATTGGCAGACGAGCAGTGCTTTGCAAATGCCCACAACAGGGTATGGTGCAAGTTATAAGAGATGAGCTTTATATACTTTTTTATACCACAAATATGGTAAACGTCCATAAAAATATCATCATCAGCCGACAGACGTCTACTGCTATATATAGATCTTCATATCGATCAGTCCTGCGCTACTCGCAAGCATACAGCTTGGCTTTCGGAATCGCCATGCAGTAGGGGTTGTTGTTTGTAAGAGAGTTTATCGGGTATTTGGGCCACTTACCGCCAAGCTCGCCCAATGCGGATTGGTGAGAGACAGAGCGTCGCTTGTTAATAGCAAGGAAGACTTAGGTCCTATGTGTTATTGTGTGGAACCCCTAACTCCCGATACATCCAAAAAAATAGTATAATATTTATTTGTAGTAGAGCCCTGTTGGTGGTGACTGTCTTAATACCACAGGAGCTCGATTTTCCGACACCAAACAGAAAATATTACTCAGATCCGGATTGAAGGGCGCTGTAGCTAATGTAATTACTGGGGTAACGAGACATCTTATGTCACAGGGGAGGTCGCAATGTGATGCAGTACATATCATCCCAATTAGCGCCACCTTTTTCTGGGCAAACGTATCATTGACAGTCAAGTGAACGTCCAGCCCGTTCCGTTGCTTAATTGAATAAATAAAAATCAATAGATATAATAATAGATAGGTATATTTAGGTTTAGTTGCGTTAGCCTTGCACCACAACGAAAGCGCAATAGAGGAAGACTGTAAGCTGTCAGGCGCCACCGGAAATTATGCGGGCCGAGGGGGCATGAATCAACAGTTATTAGGTTGCAGTGCATTCAACGGCAAACAAGATAAAGCAAGTAACAATAAAGCAAAGAAACTGTAGCAATCCTCCCCTATCAAATATTTTATACAACAGCTGAACATCTTTTCAAATTAAAACTTCACTGAAATATGAATTGGATCCTGTGAAACGAAAATGTGTAACGAAAAAGAGACAACTGTAAATGTATTAATATGTTTCATGCTGTGAGAGAATGAGATAGAACGCCTTTATATACAGTATCCGCATCTTTCGTTTACTCTTTTCTCTATGGTTTACACTAAATAGTTTTTTTTTTAAGATGAGAATGTCATCGCTAGTTATTTTGACAACCTGTGCAGCTTCATCGGACTCAGGGCTCGCGATTCTGATATCTGCTAAAAATAAATAAAGAAAAGAAAAGGTAATTATATAATAAAACTTGAACCAAACACAAAACTAAATAAATACATATATATGTAAATAAATTTGTATGTAAAAGGGGAAGTAGAAAGGTGATATTATATTAGATGGGGAAGGGTTAAAGAGGTGGATAGTAATATAGAGATAAGGGGGTGTAAATTAATATATACATAGATAAGTATATATATGAAACCTGTTCAACAGAAAAGTGGCAACAAACTCGCCCCCTGTTACATGGGACCTAATTTGGCCACATCTGGCGAAAAGTGGGTGTTTAATCGCTGCCTACCCCTACTGGGAAAAAAGGCGTGATAATATACAAAAAACTAAATTAAATGAAAACTTAACAAAGTCGCGCATAGTGCGTGTCGGATGGCGGCGAGGACTATGAGATCATCGGAGGAAGACTATGAAGTTAAATATCTATATGTATATGTATTGAAAATGCTTTTCCTTTGTTCACCAATCACGTGGAAATAGGAAGTGATTTTTTTTATTAAAATTTGGGGCAAATGAGCAAAGAGTTCACGTGATGGAAAGTGATCACTTGAACCGCGAGCATGGGCCCGCTCGCGGTTCTATTGCCAACCTGTAAGGTGTTATACAGAAGATCTACTTGATGTAATGATGATTAAGGAACTCTATATATTATAATAGTTTGGCAAATATCTCCCTTCCGCCTTTTTTTCTTTTGAATTTCGCGGCTATATAAAAAGCGCTACAGAGCTCGTATCTAGCAATACTATACATAATTTGAAAGGTCTTGACATAACCTACAAAACGACGCTATGCATAATTAGTTTGGATATTGCGTTCAACAGTTATAGACGTGTAAACATATAGTTCACTAACGCCAAAATTCGCGCTATTTTAAAGTTTTCCTTCGTTAAAGGCAAATCCGCTAGAGAAACGTTCCGTGAGATTAATGGTGTTTTGGGGGATGGTACTCTATCACTTCGAACCGCGGAGGAATGGTTTCGACGATTCAGAGCCGGTGAAAACGACACCATGGATAAGCCAGCCGGCGGAAGACCTGTGACGACAAATACCGATCAAATCATGGACTACATCGAGTTAGACCGGCATGTGGCATCTCGTGACATCGCCCAGGAGATGGGAGTTAGTCACCAAACCATTTTAAACCATCTGCAGAAGGCTGGATACAAAAAAAGCTTGATGTTTGGGTGCCGCATGATTTGACGCAAAAAAACCTTCTGGACCGAATCAACGCCTGCGATATGCTGCTGAAACGGAACGAACTCGACCCATTCTTGAAGCGGATGGTGACTGGCGACCAAAAATGGATCAAATACGACAATATCAAGCGAAAACGGTCGTGGTCGAAGGCCGGTGAATCGTCCCAAACAGTGGCCAAGCCGGGATTGACGGCCAGGAAGGTTTTGCTGTCTGTTTGGTGGGATTGGAAGGGAATCATCCACTATGAGCTGCTCCCATATGGCCAGACGCTTAATTCTACCATCTACTGCGAACAACTGGACCGCTTGAAGCAGGCGATCGACCAGAAGCGTCCAGAATTGGCCAACAGGAAGGGTGTAGTGTTCCACCAGGACAACGCCAGACCACACACTTCGTTGATGACTCGTCAGAAGCTACGGGAGCTCGGATGGGAGGTTTTATCGCATCCACCATATAGCCCGGACATAGCGCCAAGTGATTACCACCTGTTCCTGTCCATGGTGAACGCCCTTGGTGGTGTAAAGTTGAACTCAAAAGAGGCTTGTGAAAAGTGGCTGTCCGAGTTCTTCGCAAATAAGGAGGGGGGCTTCTACGAGGGAGGTATTATGAAGATGCCGTCTAGATGGAAACAGATTATCGAACAAAACGGCGCATATTTGAACTAAATCCGATCACTGTAACACTTTTTATAAAGCATTGAATAAAGAGCAAAAAAGCGGAAGGGAGATATTTGCCAAACTAATATTATGAAAATGGGGTTTTCATTGTTCATCGATCACGTAAAAACTAGTGAACATATCGACACGGGAACATGAGCATCGACGCGGAGTGATTTGTAGATGGTTTTATGCTGTTTACTTTTTGAATGTCATATATGCTTCGACATTTTATTTCTAAATAACTTTTACGAACAATTTCATTTGGTATTATTTATGCGGTTGCTATGGTAACGGTTGGTATAGAAAGCCATTTGCGGTTGCGGTAGCCCTCAAGGAATATTACGGACGTATTACTAGTTTAATTTTATATTACGGCCGGCAAAGCGAGCGGGGAAGATCTGGTGTGTAATAATAATAATTTCACCTTCTATTCCTCTGTTTCATTTTCTTTCTCTATCTCTCTCTCGTTCTTTATAACTCTAATTAATAAGCAGAACTCTCGATCAATTGCTTTCTAACTGTTTATCACCTACATGGTGTATTCATCTCATTCTCTTACTAATTAATCATACCGCATTTAAAAATAGATCTCCTCTCCACTCAGTCCACTGCTGCGAACAGAGCCCATTTCTACAACCTACACCAGATCTTCAGTCCATCTTGGGTGGTTGACCACCATTCTCGTTCCATGCCTTGGAACTTCCTCCGGCACGGGGTTCATAAAATTACTTTAATCCCAAAATTAACTATATAACTATGTGATGGAATCAACGCGTGCATATGAATAATCGAATTACCCGCACAGTCGTGCACAAATGTTAATCAGCGAGATCAGCTGACGCTGCGTCCACTGCATCATCAATATAACCTAGAACTAATTAAAATATTTACCTAAAACTACTTGCATATTAAATAATAAATATTTGCATCCCTTCAATGAAACTGCTGGTGGTGTACCAATCATGCTGGAGACTGTCTCGGTAAGCGTTCAGATACTAAGGAGTAATATACAAACAGTACTCCATTCCACATGTTTAGGTTGTCCATTGCTGGACATAGACTTATTACTATTTTCCCACAACACCACATGCTCTTGGCCCTGAGTCTAGATTTTAGGTCTTGTTACCCCAGCAATTACACCAGGTATAACTTCCTTCAAACACCTTCACTGGTGGCGTCTGTTGCCGGAGATCGCCTATATGGGTACGACCGCAGCGCCTATATCTTCCATCAAACGGTAGTGAGCAAACATTACTGTGTTCCGGTTTGAAGGGCGCTGTAGCTAATGTAACTACAGTGGTAACGAGATTACATCTTGTCTCAAGGCGATGAACACAATGCGGTGCAGTGTACACCATTCTAACTAGCGCCGCCTTGTTATGGGCAGGCGTATCACTTACTATCAGGTGAACGCCCCGCTCGTCTAGTAGCTTAATAAAAAAAAAACTGTCAAATGGTGGTGGTTATTACCAAAGGCTGTCCACGGATCACTGCAGCTCTTGTTTTCGCTACCAAAGAGTAGTATGCGAACACTACTGTTTTCTGATTTGAAGGACTCTGTAGCTAACTAAATTACTGGGTAAAGAAACTTACACTAAGTTTCTTTATTAATTAAAAAATAAAATAGAAACGTTATTGTTTATACAGAGATCTAATGTTAGCTCATAATCGATAATTAAAGTACATATACTTTAGCTTATGGCCGACTACACGGCGCCGTGTATGATATGCAGGAGTGTGAATTTTATACAACTTAGCTGCTTATTACTTACTCCTCTGGTGACTGGCGACCCAAAGTAAGTCCTGGGCTTCGACATAAGAGAGCTCAGGCGTTGTCTGTCTCGCACTGCCTCTTGCCAGTCGACTGCTTGGAAGTCGCGTAGGTCATGCTGTACGGCATCCTTCCAACCATATCTGGGACGGCCGAAAGATCAGCGACCAGTTGGGATTCTGAGTAACGCTTTTATGACTCTACTTATACCTATCTGGATAATAATGTAAAGGTACCCAACTACATCAGTAGGTGCCCTCATCAAACTGAAGTATGATGATCAGATTGAGGAAACCAATTGGATCCTCAGCAATTCTTTTTAACTGAGGAAATTTCTATTCACACCAATGGATCTACAGTGATAGAGTCTCACTACTATAACGATATGAATAATGGAAAGTTATAACTAAGATTTTACAGTGTAAATGCCTTCAAATCCAGGAGAATCAAGACCTATAATATTACCTAGGTCCGACACATGAACGTATTAAAGCTGACTCCTTCTGTTAATAAACATAATACCTATAAACACATATTTGAATGCCGACAGCGTCTCTTTGAAACAGCGTTATTAATAAACAATGGCCGTCCTGCGAGATGAAGCTTTATTCGGGAAATTAATTGTTCACGTTTCCAACCGGGAACAGGACATTGTTTAGGTCATAAATAGAGAGCTTTCGAATATTCGACACATATATACGGTGCGCTGGTGATTCAGTCGTGGTACCAGTGAATCGACTGTGGTTTATATCAGCCTATACATATTGATACACCAACTGTTCCCCGCCTGCTTTGCTAGCCGTTAAGGTACTAGATTTGAAATTTGTCAAAAATATTCAATGAACCCTTTCCCGTTATTACCACACCCACAACTACCTTTGAGGAAGGAATATTGTAAAAACCATTCTTAGCTGACCTCTAAATAGCAGAAGTAATACCGCTATCAAATTTTGAGTATCGACGTCTAACAGTTGCGGAGATCGCGTGAGTCAATGAGTCTCTCGATATCTTCTGTATGTAATATACAGATAAACATAAAAGTTTTTTTATATGAAAGCTCCGACATGAACAGGACTTCCATATTAAGATGGCAGATAAAGTTTTCTTAATAATATACTATTATCAGTTAAGTGATATAAAGAAACTTCTGACTTACAAGTTCTATAATTCACCAATCTCTTTCCTTATCAATTCTTCCATATATTTTGATTGAACACAAAAGATCTAGATTCAGAAGTGTTTAGATTCATGATTTCATCTTAATAAATTTATAATTGAAGGTCAGGCTTGTAATTGTGATCTATGACAAAACAATGGCATTTTATCAAGGTTGCGTGGCCTCGCATAATAAATCACGGGTCCCAAGTCCTCCTCACCAGGTCGTGCTGATCAACAAACAAGGCTGGCTCTCACTAGGCCAGCGTAGTGGGGAATAGACCAAATCCCCCTATACAAAAGACTGAAGGTCACGAGAAGCATCTGGATGCGAGCAGCGTAGGATCGATCGATATTGAGATATTTGGAGAAGTTCTATGTCCAGCAGTGGACGCTACAGTTCATTGGGGGGAATTGGGCCGTAACCCACCACGCTCGACCAGTGCGGGTTGGTGAGTATTCAGAGCCTCATCTGTTATTCAGCAGGGTGCAGGTGAGGTTGACTTGGGTTCCGTAAGATGTTGGGCGGAACCCCTTACACCGCACGGATTTGTTCAGTGTTGGGATTTTTTCAGAAGTAAAACTTTCAGGACCGCATTTGATGCATACAAATCAAATCTAACGGCCCCACTGTAATAGAGACTGAATTCAATGGGCCAAATTGCGGGAACAGTCGAGCACTGCAAATGGTCAACTCTATTGTGGTACAAGTGATACGCTGAAGGCTAACAATGCCTATTGACATAATAGATAGGTTCATGATAAATAATACATATTATTAACAAAATATCATTTTTGTATAAAGAACAGAATATGAAAAATAACTGCTGGTAGGTCTTTGTAGACCCTTAACATAAGCACCATCGCAGCCCCTACTACAGCTGATAAGCAGTACTGTGCAATCATTACTGTATTCCAGTTTGAAAGACGCTTTAGCTAGTAATTAATATGCTAATAAAGAGCCCTCAACTTGGTACATCATGCGTTCTCCAATGGGCTGTCTCGAGAGGCTGTGCTCATGGAAGAGCCCCTACCACATGGATAGACGCGGTAAGAGAGGTGGTGGGTGGCAGTATACACCGTGCGGTCTACTCTGCATATGACCGCACTAAATAGCGACTGTTTGTGCGTTGTTACGATCCTCAGCAGTGAGCGAGCGATGAAAAAAAAGAACTAGCTAGTAAAATTACTAGGGGTAACGAGACTTAACATCTCACATCTTAAAGCGACACGACCAACGTGGTGTTTAGAGTACCATCATAACTATCACCATGTTGTTATAGGCAGTGACGGTACCGTTACTCACGTTAAATAAAAAAATGAAACGCTGTCTTTGTTATACTTAGAATGTTCCCACCACGAAACTAGTTCGTTCTCACTTTGTTGTGACATTAAGGCACAGTATCTGTGACCTAGTTACATGTGGTATACATCGCTTGAGACCCTGTCGTAATACGATGAATATCATGGTTCGTTTTAGTCGCCTTATGTTCAATAAATCCTACAATTAGAGGAGGCTTGAAGATATAGAAATATAGAAGACATACAGAATTAAGAATGACTTGTCAACTTGCTGCAACCAAGCCAACTTGATCTGTTCGTGCACCCTCCTAATCAACAGACGAGACTCTGGCTCCCACCAACCCGCATTGGGCCAACGTGGTGGGAAATAGCTCATATCCCTCCTATGAATCCCTACTCGATCGATGTGAGAATCTTTCGGAGAAGCCTATGTCCATCAGTGGACGTCTATCGACTGATGATAATCAACCATATAATTCCTTTCTATTGAAAGTTGTGTATATTATCTGATGGTATATTAAGGCTGTATTAAAAGGTTTCGTTCATTAGCAAATTTTAATGAGTCCACTTGTTAAGTTACAAAATTTAATCGCTAAGCAAAAAAATAATAATCCTCCCGGAGGCCCGCCCCCTCTTTTTTAAATAATTAAAACGAAACACAAAAACCTTACGGATTTTTAAATATTTCACCGGCCAAACTTGGGCCAGACGATTGGGAAGCACCGGAAGATCGTAAGCTGTCGGGCGCCACCGGAAATTACGCAGTGAGCGGGGGTATGAATCAACTGTGATGTTTATGGCATCACTGTGAAGTCGCTTAGAAAGTTTTTTTTTTTTAAAAACAAAACGCTTAAAAATATTTAAATTACCTTTATGTTTTCCCTTAATTTCGTATTTTCTTAATTGTTTCCTCTTAAACCTTTAAACCTCTTAAGTATTATTTTTTTATACTACGAAGCGACGAACGGGATCTTCACCTGATGGTAAGTAATACGCCCGCCTATAACAATACACTGCTAATTAGTTCTTAAAGACAGTACCACATTACGCTCGTCGCCTTGAGACTTAAGATGTTAAATCTCGTTACCCCAGTAATTTCACTAGCTACACTACTGTTGTCAGCTGCAATAGTAGATGTGGTGGTACCTACCTGGACGGTTTCCGAGGACCTATCATCAGTTCTTTCCAATCCAGACACCAGCGCACAGTAAAATCATTATCTTCGCCATAGTTTAATTATGAACAATTGAACTAATTTTTTTCTTTGTTTTAATTACATTTTTTTCAAATTTTATCGTCATCATCATCATCAGCTGATAGATGTCCACTGTAGACATAGGTCTTCCCCAAACATCTTCATATCGATCGGTCCACAATCAACATAGCTTCCAGTACCGGTTTATGAGGGATTAGGACCATTTCCCACCATGCAGGCCCAATGCGGACTGGTGGAAACCAGAGCTTTTTTTGTTGATTAGCAGGGTGCACCACGAGCAGGTGAGTTTGGCTTTGGTTTCGTAAGTTATTGTGCGAGATGGTTAATTAAACAAATAGTAAATAAAATCAATTTAAAGTTGTGGGAGCTTAAAATTTTATAACACCTCGACTTCACCCTTTCGTCTCTCCAATCCTGTCGTTACTTTGTCTCAACAATTGTCCCCCTCGGCGACCCAATAATTACTTAATTACAAGGGACGATTTTGGTACGTTGTAATAATTGAATTATTCGTATCCGGACCGGAAGTTATTGTTAAGCGTCTATGTTAAACAAAGCTTTGTAAAACAAAGAGGCGAGCGCTGTGAAGCGCACTAAATATTCATAAGTCAAATAGATTAATTTCGACAACAATTTGTTTATTAAGATATCGCATGTTAAGTTACTTTCATTATATTTAACCTACTTTAAATATCAAAGAGCCGATAATGGTATAACGAGCTCATCGCAGTATGCTCTGGCAGAAATAGTGGTAGATCTTCTATATGATGGTGGTCCAACAGACATTTGTTTCAACACAATATAACACCAGATCAATACACGAACAGTATGTAATTGCGGTTCTGTTAATGGCAGGGCTTACTTTAGTCCTATTCTTACTAGTCGGAGACTTCAGGGCTGCTACGTCCCGCCTGTCTCATCGCTTCGTTAAATAAGAAAAATGCGAAATTTAGTATTAAAAAACATTGTAATAATACAACGCACATTTAGAGCATAATGAAAACGGACGAAACATGCGCTTAGCTACAAAAGCTTACGTCTTGCGGAAGTTTTGCACGGAAGCAGTGAGCTTAGCGCAGCATATGCGATGTGCTTTGGAAAGTTTTCGTTTGAAACTTTGCGGTATGGCGAGAGGCGATGACCGCATGACTGCGTGGCTAAACTACAGGAAAAAATCATCCCTGTATATTCCAGTAAGTATCAAACACCACCAGGAACAGTTCCTGCGAGCTTTGGTTTTCTCGACATTCCTGTACGATTTGCGAATCGTGGTCAATCCGTGCAGACGATGGAAAGAAAATTAAAGCATTTGAGATCTGTTGTTGGAGGAGAGTGCTGCGTATACCATGGACAGCAAAGAGAACCAACAAATCCATTCTCAAGCAACTCATAATCACCACCAGATTATCCACTACTTGCTACAAACGAGTCCTAAGTTACTTTGGCCATATTGCCCGGAGGCAACCAGATGATCTGGATAAGCTGATTGTAGTAGGAAAGATTGAGGGCAAAAGATCATGGGGCATTCGCCTGCTCGACGGTCTGATCAGATACAGGCAATGTTAGGCACCAATATTCCGAATGTCCTGAGATGTACTGAGAGCAATAGCGGTGTGGAAGCGGCTGGTTCACGAGTCATTAAGAGAATTTCAGGATAAGTACGACCTTCAGTCAAGAAGTACACGACAGAGAAGAAGATATTTCAGTTAATCACCACCATCATCTGTGCTATATTTATTAATCCATAGCCGTATAACGTGAAGGAGGAATCCTTATTATGTAGAAGGAATTCTCTGCCTTTTTTTAATTCCTCAGTGCGAGCGATCTGAGCGATAGTGGTAAGTGATACGCCAATTCTAAACAACGGCTCTATTAAGGATGTTATACACTGCACCACATACTCTTAAGATGCTGATAATGCTTAAGACAAAATTTCATCTCGTCTCTCTAATAATTTAACTAGCTATAACCCTCCAAACCGGAAGACAATAATGTTAGTACAATACTGTTTTACCGTCTCGCTACAAAGATCTTCGATCAATGATCTTTCTTCTATTATTTTTATTCGTCTCGTCTGCTAAACCATCATCACAAGCCATAGAGCTTGATCTAGGATCTATATGCGATTGGTCTTATGCTAACCACATCCAGCATTTTTAGCGAGATCAGATTATTGATCGACTTTGTTACAAAGAAAGTTAAACGTTACAAAAGAGATCCTTGGTAAGCTGTATATCTTCTTCTATTTACCTAAAATATTTACACGTTTAATTGTAGATTTATCAGAGATGATAAAGCTGGAATATCCTAGAGCCTTCAATCAGGTGATGATCCTAGACAGTCATTTGAATGATAGTATCCTAGTACTCATCGCACTGAAAATCTGTTGAGCATACTATTGGTATATATTGAAAATTGATGATGATAGGATGAAAAGATGATGAAAAAACAATTACTAAATACATTATTTGTATTTTTTTTTTTGTTGACAAGAAAAAGACGATTAGGCAGAAAACGAATGGATAGATTAAATATTGTCCCATACAATCGGTGCGTGAAATTACAAACGTAATATCCAGTGAAACATTGCCAAGTTACAGAATGAAATCCTTATTCGCAACTAGTTCAGCGGGATAACAAACGACTATTGTTTGTCGCTGGAATAAATTAGCGAAATGTCCTTGAACTGCTTACTTGTGTCAGTAAAAATCTGGAGCAGGATGTGGAGATATAACTTACATTTTGTATCGACGAAGGGATCAAACTATTATCCAGTGATAAGTATATTAACATTGCGCCCCATGATCTAATTAATTGAATAAAAAATCCTTATTCCAAATGGCTGGTACATCTACTGCTCTCGAGAACTTGAGGTCATCTTTTGTTGGAGTTCATTAAGGGGAAGGGGAGGCCTACCACCAAGTAGCCCGATGATCTGGTGAAAGCTGCGGACAGCGCAGGATCGATCGGTGTACAGATCTTTGGGTGAGACCTATGTCCAACAGTGGACGTCTATCGGCTGATGATGATGATGATTCCAAATAGTCTCTTACTTTGTCATATTAAAAGCAGATCCTTTCATTATGTTCCGTAATAAACTAAACTTTGCGCTTTTTTAAAGTATTTAACACTTCTTATTTGAGGGTTGATATTTTAAAAAGGAAGGGGTCTTTATTTATTGTAAGTTGAGGAAGACGGTGAAAGAAAAATCCATTAGTGTTGCCTGGTTGGAATGAAGCCAATGGAAGTACGACAAGGAGGAATCTCTTTGAAATACACAATGGGTTTGGTTAATTTACTCAAGCGGGGTAACGGTATACATTTATCTTTGTACTCGGCTCTCGGTTGGGGCGGCTACTCCTCTCATTACATACCTCTCTGTTACATCTAAAATAAAACAGTTACCAGTAACAGTGCGAATAATTCCAAAACAGTATTTGAATAAACACTAAATGCAGGTACGATATAAAAAGCAGACATTGACTGGTAATTTTACTAACCCATTAAAATTTTTTTTCATTAATGAAGTGACTCGACCAGTAGGACATTCACCTGGTGGTATAGTTAAAATGCCATACACTGCACCACATTGCACTCGTTGTCTTAGATGTTGTCTCATTACCCCAATACTTTCACTAGCTACAACTCCTTTCGATCCAGAACACAGTAATGTTTGCACACTGCAAACTGCAGCGCAAAAAACGACATATAATTATGACTGTTAGATCAATGCGGAGCTGTGAGTTCAGCGCTATGTGGAACTATAGTACTGTCTCTTATAGCACCATATTAATATTGGAAGTAGGTTCACATTGTTTTGAAAAAGGATGCTATTTAACCACAGTATCATAGTTAAGACATCACCTCCATCTTTCAACATATTCCCTTCTATATGATCGTTCCCTCATCTCTGAGGGTCGTGGTAAGCACTAGGTTCATTGTCTGGAGCGAATGAAATGAACATAGGTCTCAGTACTACACAGGTATTAAGACTTGACTGTTTAGTTATAGTTTTATAAAAACGTAGGTCCTTACTGGAATTATTTCCTCTTTCGTCATCAGCCGATAGATGTCCACGGCTGGACACAGGGCTCTCCCAAAGATCCTCACATCGGTCGGTACTGCGCTTCCCACATCTAGAGGTTACCTGCGAGCTTCTTTTTGTAGGGGTTTATATGGAAGGGATTTGAGCCATTTCCCATCACGCTCGCCCAATGCGGATTGGCGGGAGCCAGAGCCTCGTTTGTTGATTAGCAGGATGCACCACGAGCAGGTGAGGTTGGCTTTGGTCCCGTGGGTCATGTATGGGATCCCCTACACCCCTTTATTTTATTTTATTCCTCCCCTATTTATTATTTCGTTTTTAATCGCCTTTAATTAGACCATAGAATAATTGCAGTATATTCTACACTATCTGGTCATATCTTTACTGGTAGGTCTCTATGAGACTGTCTAGGTACTACCGCAGCGCCTACTTCTGGCGCTAAACACTAGTGTGCAAACATTATTGTGTTCTCGTTTGAAAGGCGCTGTAGCTAATATAATTACTGGGGTAATGACAGTCAGGCAACGAGCGCATTGGACTGCAGTATATATCTATATATCATCCTAACTAGTGCCACGTTGTTATAGGCGGACATGCCACTTACCGACAAGTGAATGCCACTCGTCTCGTCACTTAATTGAATAAAAAAAATACTTTGACGAGGCTGAAGCTCTACTTAGGAAGACACGTCACAATCAGACGGAGACCCTGACGCTGGTCAGTTCCACCTGCACGCAATCCTGAAAAATATTTCAAAATTAACACACTTGTTAATAATTTATCTTCTATAACGTTTTAGGTTAAGTAGCGTATTAAAGTTATATTTATATTAAACACACAGGTTAAATGGCGTTCATTACTCTGTAATTATGTTAATTAAATAGAAATTACAGAATCGTTTCCCAACTGCAATGTGATTTATGATTGAACTGAAATGAAATTATATTTCCATGCGTTAATTGTTATCTCGCTTCAGCAGTCGGCGATAATGCATCCATTTTAAATATATCATCTGTACTCTATTTACCACGATATAGCATTTACAAAGGTCATTGACCTTCAGCCCTTTAGTCTCGGGCTAGTAAGAATAGGACTAAGACAAACCCTGCCTGTCGTAGAAGGCTACTAAAAGGGTCTAGGAGTTTTGCGGGAGTTGAGTATGGGGGCCCTTTTCGCTCAACAAGCAAACCTGTGGGGGACAGCTTAAGAGGGTTAAGCTTCTCCTCAGAGACATGTTCAAAGATAGTGTAAAGGCACCGGTGCGTTTTATAAGAGATCCCGGAGCCTCTGCGAATGCACTGATGTAGAGCACCAAGAGGGATTTATTGAGTGAAAATCTGTATATAAATAATCTTTCGAACATTTTCCCCCCGAATCAAAAACAAAGGTCATTGACCTTGATACTATACAATGCAGTCCAATTTTGTAAAGTCGAAAAAGTTAGACGGTTTCCTGATGGTGATACGTACGACTGCTCATAACAATGAGGCGCTATGTAGGATGATATAGATAGCTCTACTCGTACATAGCATTTATTTTGAAAGCTATGTGGTCTCATTACCATAGTAATTACATTACCCAGAAGCTACAGCTATTGCCGTGTCATTCTATAATAGCTGCAGCTAAACATATCATCATGAGGTATCAAAAGTCTGTACGCAGTGGTATATGTATGCATGAGATTTTCACTTATCTGCTGATCACGGTATCTCTGGAACCAGAAAACCTGGAGAATTGTAATTTGGTAATAATATTCCTTTTATCGAGTATAGCTAAGAACTGATTTTACAAAACTAAGCTGGATGAAGTGTGCTCATCTAGAATGCTCTCGTTGTAATAAACTTGTAAGGCACCAGTAGATGCTGTCGAATATTTTTCTCATGCTTGCTATATTCCAATTATTCTAATTCGTTTTAATATTCCTTCGAGTAGGTTCAGTTTTATATGATAATAGCTTGAGTATGCCTCCAAGGGTATAAGGCGAAGGTCATAAATATTAATATAATGTAAATGTTTACATTAAAATAACATTTCCTTGCCTTATAACAAAAGAAGCTTCAATCTAACATTGTGCAAAACGCAAACGACGTTTCTAAATAGAAATTAATATTGTATAACTAAGCTTACATTTTTAATTAATGGGGGTTGGTAAAAAGAGGGCAAAAAAATTATTTCGGCTAAATGATACAGACTTTTCGAAGTAGCAATGAATTTCACCGGGGTATCTCATTAAAATTCTAATTAGAAAAAACCGTAGCACTTTTGAACGGCCTGCGCTATGACCAGTTAAAATAATCCATAGAAAATAGAGAAATAACTTTTTGTATAGCGTAAATTAAAAAAAACTATAGTTTAATATTTCATTAATCAAATAATGTTAGTTAAACTAAATAGAATCTATGGTTATCACAAATACACGTCTTAAATGCAAAAAAGTTAGTTTCCAACTTTGCTAAGAGATGGCGCTGTATCATTTTAATAAAATCTCTTTCAAATACTCGAGCGTTGACAGTAATTTTTTTCTATTCTTAGGGAGAAATTGAATATAAATATGGAAACGAAAATTCCCATTATTATTATTAAAGTACATAGTTTCATTAACAGCAAGAAATAATCCTTCACATTTTCATTGTTCTAAGTCATAACAAGTTAACTATTAATGTCTAACTCATCATGTGAATCTTGTAACTATTAGCCGTAACCCTCAAATTTTGGAATCTTCTGCCAATAATAGGTCAGTTAAGAAACGATTCTAAACCCAAAAGAAGTTACTGGGGTGTTACAGCCAGTAAAGTAGGCTGGGAACAACACTTTAGTACATATAAAAAATGTACTTATTGAACTAAAACCTAATATTAATATGTTTCAAGTCACGGAAAGAATGAGGTTACAGATTTCCTAATCACAAAGTCACCTGCAGTTCTTTAAATATTAGTCATAGTTCGATGTACATAGAATAACCTCGCTGTGTGGAAGTCTTGTGGTATACTTGGTGTTAGATTAAATTTTATTAATGATAGGACTTAGTGTTGAGAGGCCTCAAGGTGGACCGACGATCTGGTGAGAATCGCGGGAACCCACTGGATGCCTGCAACGCGGGACCGATTGATGTGGACATCTTTGGAAGAGGCCTATGTCCAGCAGTTGGGCGTCTATCGGCTGATGATGATTGATAATGGGATCCCAATCCGGTGGTCATCAACCACCTCTAATGATTATATGATTTCAATACCATCAGGAATTATACTTGCTACAAAAACAAATCTAACCATAATTAAATGAAGAGTTGGGATTATCGCCAAACTTCGTAATGTATACATTATTGTCACTTAAAATCATGTGGTAATATTATACATTTGCATTGAACCTATACCCGATCGTTTTGTAAGAGGGTTTAAAAAAAATTTAACGTAGTTCTTCTGTGGGTTCCCAGAGCGACGACGCTGCTGGCTGCGGCCGGAACAATTTCATTCCTCGTAGTCCCAGGCCCGCCGACTGTTAATTAAAAAAGGTTAAACCGCGTGCAGTATTATTAAGGTAGTATAAATTAACATACAACCGCTCTACTTCCGCCGCAGTGCATGCGATGGGAATATTGTTCTGCAAATGCACACGGCGGTGCACACCACCAGTTGCCGCTGGTTATACAAAATGCTTTTATTTCTGTATAACACAAACCAGTTGATTAAAAACATATAAGCAAATATTTCTAGAAAACTAAACTTTACTTTGAATATACCAGAACCCTGTTTTTATTAAAAAAAAAACAATTGAAAGGGGTAGTTTGTAAACTTTCGAATTATAACTTTATCTTGGAAGAATCAGTTTAAATTTTTTTTCGGTACTACTCCTGCAATCATCATTATCATCATCATAAACCGATAGACGTCCACAGCTGGACATAGGCCTCAGTTCATTGAGAGAAATTGGTCCTTAGTCCACCACGCTGGCCCAGTGCGGGTTTATAGGTGGTCAGAGCCTCGTCTGTTATTCAGCAGGCTGCATCGCGTTGACTTGAGTTCCGTAAGATGTTGGGCGGAACCCCTTACATCCTACGTAGCCATCTTTAACAAAATCTAATATTCCTTTCATCTTGTATATATTTATTCAGTGGTAATAACGTTATAAAACACCCGTAAATAAGGAGGACTACCTAAAACGATGGAAGAGGTGGCTGAACAAACTGATAGAGGATTGATTTCGACGACAATATCATCAGGAATGGAAAAGTGAAGAGAGGGTTCATATCCAAAGACGCTAATAATAAGGTTGTTATACAACAGAAATAGACGTCGACAGGATAACGTATCTATAACAAAATCAACAAAAACAGTTAAATACAACCTTAAAGTACTAGTCCCGTAAAGGAATATTTTGAGATGAAGCAGTCGTGACAGGTTCGACCCTCTTGTGACTTGACTCCGTCCTACGTTTTGTTTGGTTTCGTTATCCCCACTTATTTTTCACTCTTATTCTACCACTACATTGCTGTATAAATCTAGAGGTAGGCCCCTGGCAAGACCGTCTACGTATTCACCAACGCAATACACGTTTCTGTAGTCAACGATTTTTTTTAGTTTCTGTGAAACTTTTAAAAGGACGCCGCGAAATTGTAACTTGTAACAAGAAGTTTTCAAACAACTCAACAGATGGCGCCACCACAAATAATAGATCGCGCTATCATCTATCATAACGCAAATACATTGATTTGGTCAACAAGTAATTACGGAGTTTACAATTGTATCTGTCAACTGGATCTCTCTGGATCTTCGTAATGGCAAGCCTTTGGCAAACAAGTCCTAGCAGAATATACAATTGTATCCATCAACCAGATCTCTCTGTATCTCTCTAATGCATGATCTTTGATTACTAACTCGTTATAGAGTATACAATTGTATCTATTAACTGGATCGTCATAAATACAAAGAATCGAGACGGTAGTCTATCACGAAGTAAACAACTGTGTCCATCAACTGGAGAACTCTGGATATTCGTAACGCCAAGCTTTCGGCCAACAAGTCTTTACAAAGTATACAATTGTATCTATCCACTGGATCTCTCTGGATCTTCTGTAATGCCAGGACTTGGGTTACTAAGTTGTTACGGAGTAAATAATTATATCCATCAACTGAATCTATCTGGATCTTGATAATACCAAGAATCGAGACAGTAGCCTATCACGAAGTATACAACTGTATCCATCAACTGGATCTTTCTGTATCTTTGTGATACTGTTATACTTAGTATCTTGCTCTGTACTGTAAATCTCTGTCATTACCAATACAGTGCTGATATCGCTGCGTTGTCATTCACCAGAGACCCCGCACCACATTTCAATACATCTACAAACTTTAATTCGCACCAATTTGTATTTCTTAGAGCATTTTTTTTGAGCTTGAGAAATGATATATCACTGACAATAATTTTAACAGGACAGGACAGGACGGAACGTAAGGTAGGTAAGAAATTATTACTAAAAAAATTAACCGAAACACTCAAAATATGGTTCATATATTTCTTCTGCCATTTAGTGCGAGCTTAGAATGTATTTTACAAAATTCCATCCCCAAAGGGAGTTGCGGGGGTGTTACGGCCACCACAGCGGGCGAGGAAAAGCTGGTTGATATATGCTTTACATTGTTGTGATTCTTTTCGGGGATAAAATATCACAAACCTCAACTACTTCCTGTATATTTCTAGCGACATATATTTGGTTATCATTACCGCTTTCAAAGCGATACGTCTTCAATTCCCAAAGCGTTTCGATGAAACTTTGTTAATTCTTTCGCTTCTATTTTTACGTTTATATACTGTAATAAGTATTAATTAAGTAAGCTATGTATACATAAAATTATCCTCATAATTATGTATATATATAATATATGCAGCTCTATCAATATATGATGTATAATACTTTTGACAGAATAGAACGTTTTATATGATTCTGTTGTTCTTCTTCTATATTAAAAAGTAATATCTAAAGCTTTTTGATTATTGTAAAAACACTGGGACGTGTAAGGAGTCCCACAAATCAACTCACAGGACCCAAGTCAACCTCATCTGCTCGTGGTGCAACCTGGTACTCAACAAACGAGGTCCTGGCTCCCATTTCGTACTGCGATATGGCTCAAGTCTCCTTGTATATACTTTTACAACCTGGTGATACGGGCAGCGCTGGACTGATCGATGTGTGGATCTTTGGGGGAGACCTATCTCCAGTGGACGCCTAGCGACTGATGATGATGACAAAAAAACACTTGAAAGTTTTACTCAAACCCACCCTTAGGATGAAATAATTGTTAACGAGGAAACGGAAATATACGAGTCTCATATAAAACGAAAATGTGTTGTATTTTAATTCACCTCTTTAGTAAATCTAATCGAAAACATGAGAAGAATGTAGACGCCGAGATCATTTAGCGAGAAATTAGGACTCGATCTCCAGTCCTTTACTTTCAACTTGCGGTCTCGACTCTAAAAGGATACCGCTTGAATGGCTTCCATCTATTCCTTTGATGTAGTGTAAAGGACTTTATACGGCGCAGCCTTTTAATATCTTTGACCAGCGTAACATTGACTGAATCAAAAGTAATCTTAGCCATTAATCAAGATAATACTGCTTTTTTAGATTTTGATCAAGAAAATGTTATGGTAGTAAATATACTATATTTAGACATCCAGAAGGTACTATACTTATTATTCTTCTAAGTTCTCTACTCTTGATAGATTGGTCATTGTGGATCACTATATTATAGTGTATATTACAATACTAGCTGTTCCTCTGTCGCTTTGCTGGCCGTATGTTTGTTAGAAATATCCCTACCCGGCGGCAACCCAATGCTTCGCGGACCCCCTCTCATTATTAACACCCTCGTAACCCTTTTTTTAGGGTGAGATTTCATTGGATCTATTATTAGTTGACCTATACTCGACAAAAAGAATATTCCTACAAAATCTCAAGACTGCCGGCCTTATCGTTGCAGAGAGATCGTGATGAGTCTCAACATAGGTGGAATCTATATGTATGTATGTAGTATATCTTAAGAGGACGGAGACAACTTGGTGAAAGGTATAGGATCCTAACTAGCACCATGTTAAGCTTACGACGAATACCTGAAGTGATATCCACGACCAATTTGTCAAGAGTGATACCGACGACCAAAGAAGAAGGATCACATTGTTAATGGCAGGAGTCTTACCATCAAGTGAACGTCTCGTTCGTCTTCACGCTTTGTTGAACAGAAAAAAACTATTATAATGCTTATTGTGCATCAAAGATACTGTACATTTACTGGCCGAGACTGTTTCCGGTATAACAAACGTTTAGCGAATGTGCTGCGGAGGAACCTGCCATTCCTAATCATCATCACCAATTAATGACATTTAAACTTCGTCAAAAGTTTAATTAGAATTGCGTGAAGAATTTTAAATTAAGATAGATTTGTCAGCTTTTGTTACAAACCATTGTTACTTCCGAGTCGGTTTATGATTGATTTAAGTTCAAGTTAAGTGATGATATTTCTTACAATTTCCTCTAACTTGACTGTTGATGAAAGAATTATTTCCGTACGATCTTCAGCGATTATTAGTATCTTAAATAAATCTTTACAGGTGGTAGGTTTCTGCTACCAGACATATTCTATAATAGATAGGTACCACCTCAGCGCCTATTTCTGCCGCCAGTAGTATGCAAGGGTATACGGGGATTTTACTATCGCAAAGGGACCCGAGGAGCAGCGAGTTACCATAGGAATTGTTTCTGATAAATTTTAAGTCTAAATTACAGATCTAATTCTATATTCATCATCAGCCCATAGACGTCCATGGCTGGACATAGGCCTCCCTCAAAAAGGTTCAAATTGATGACCAGCTAGTGAGCAATATTTTTAAAAAATCTTCCCAGTGTCTCGCTCGCTTTGTCACACGACTATTGTGGGTGTGGGAAAGCGTGGGATGCCTAGTAATCATACAGTACAAAGGCCTGCTCAGACGTCCTTCGCATACGTAAAGCTCTCATCGCTCCCTGTGTTGTCGCAGAAATGAAAAGCACGTTAATGTTCGAGACGTATTTTCCTATTCCTTACGCATACATCCTGTTAAATAATAGAACAAGTTTATATACGGAATATTAATATTAAAAGCAAACAGGAAACGGAAATGTAATGTTACCTCGCATATTTAAATATACGTAAACTTTACGGAAGTTATATCTCTGGTACATACATTTTTCTATTTATTTTCTACGTGCATACAAATATTACAAACGGAAATGAAATATTACTGCCGTTTTGAAACGAGTTTGAGTTTTCTTCTCGTTAATGATAGGGTATGAAAGGAGTTAGTAAGAGAAGTAGAAGTAGTTTTCTTACATATTCTATTATGCAATTTATATACTTTAATTTTTAGTGGAAACATCATATCTGATATCAAGAGAAGAGCTTACTATTCCCTTAAAGGTCGGCAACGCAGCCGCGAGTCATATGCTGTTGTTCATGGTCGTCAATGATAACTTTCCACCAGCTGAACTGTTCGCTAATTTGCTCAACCATCCTATAAAAAAAATATCTTACGTCACTGTTAGAGACAAGGTGTTTCCCAATAACTGATACACCAGCTTCTTGAATTATAGCACATAATACCTTACCTTTAAAACTAGATAATCCATTTGTATATGAGATATCCGGTGATTCATTGATTCATCATTAGGTCTCCTACACTTCTTCTTCTTTCTACACTATTAGACGTAAACACTCAAAATTTGGTGGAGGTATTGCTGCTATCGTTTAGAGTTCAGCTGAGATTGGATTTTACAAAGATCCTTCTCCAAGAGAGTTACGAGGGTGTTACAGCCAGGAAAGCAGGTGTGGGGCCTACAGTATTTGTATTTAAATTCGTACAGACGTAATAAAGTTCAAGATTAAATCAATTTCATAAAAGCTGTAACATCAAACGCAATATCCTATCCATAGAGCCCATGTTTGTAGTTTATTGCTTTAATATCTCCTAAGGTTCGGTAAACATCCTCGTGGTCTTGTACGGTTGAATGATGTATACAGTATTTTACATAATATTATATTAACTATACCCTCTTCTTATTTATTTAGATATCTAAAGCCTAGTAACAAGGTTTTTTCTGATTAATTTTAAACCCTAACTTTGCTTGATATTAACTAACAATGATCGTAGAAGATGAGGCATACTTAAGATAATTTAGCTTTCACTTATTCATTGTTGAAAGGCGAACTTTTAAAGAGATTTTTTTTTCAAAGAAACAATGAGGCGAGTGTGAAGTCTCCCTGATGGTAAGTGATAAGCGATAAGTGATAAGTGATGATAAAGATACCCGTAACGGCGTGGCGATAGTTATGACGGTACACATCACCACATTGCACTCGTCGCCATGAAACACAGGCTGTTGAATCTCACTACCCCAGTAACTTCACTAGCTACAGCACCCTTCAATCTGGAACAGAGTAATGTTTGTTCAGTACTGTCGCTGTGGTAGCTACATAGACGGTCTCTGGCAATGGAGACCACCAGTATGTATAGATCTTGATTAAAGGGCAAGAAAGCTTAATTAAAAACTTTAGAAGCTTTACCTTTCTCATTTAGTTATTATGTCAGACTAACAAAACTTTCCGAATGCCCTGAGAGGTTCCGAGAACAAAATTATGTGGATGTAACTGGTTGATACATCATTAAGAGTATTTCGGGACATCAACAACCTTCAGTCATGAAATATACGTAAGAGAAGATAAGCACGGTACGAAAACATACAAGAAGATACTTCGCAGTGTTGATTGTAAAATGTAAAGCTTGTAAAAGCATTCAAAAAGCTGAAACACTCTAAAGGCTGTTTTTCAAAATCTATCCATTAGTTAGGATGGGTTGGCCGTTAGTTTGAGAGCACTACGATCTGGATGCGATGTTTCGATCCATTCTAACCGGTACTGGTGCATCTACGTACTGTATTTGCTGTAGATTTTAACGGTAAACGTTTAGAAGTTCATTGAACCAAAGTTATCGGTAGAAAGCGTGTGTTGAAGCTCGCAGTCAAGTTATACTATCAGTGGACTTGTACATATTTACTGTATAATTATTAAAGGGTGTAAGGGTTGTTTCCCAAACAACCTCACCTTCTCGTGGTGCACCCTGCTAACCAACAAACGAGACTCTTTCTACCACCAATCCGCATTGGGCCAGCGTGGTAGGAAGTGGCCCAGATCCTCCCATATGAACCCATACAATTGTGGAGGTCTATGGGGAAGGCCTTTTGTCCAGCTGTGGACATCCATCGACTGATGATGATATAAAGACATCATTTTATAAGACAGTTTTAGTGACACACCTGTTGTAAATTACACTTGGAGTCTCTCTGGGTTTGTACCACTGCAGCGCCTATGACACTGGTCGGTGACCTTATCAAAAGTTATTAAAAGAACCATTTTTTTTAACTGGATCTTTGTATTAGTAAGATACATTATTATGGTAATAATTATGAGTAGGATTAAAAGTACAGTCTACAGTCATTATCCTATAAGTCTTCGTTTTGGTAAAATCTACGGAGATAGGATGAGTCAATGAAGCTGTAGATATCTCTTAAATATACCTAGATTTTTATGTTTCAGTGCTTGTGCACGTTAAGAAACAAAATATGCGATACATTGAAGTCCGAATCCTCAAATTGGACTGCAATAAAGTTCCGCAACGGGTTGTGGTTGGTACGTGAAACTCCGAGTGCTCTCCAGGTAACGAGCGATGAGTCGCTGGTAATGGACGGGTCCCCGAATGCAGCGCGAGTCGAAAAATAAACCTCTTACTTCGGACTCTTTACTTCGCAGTACCACCAAAAAATATTTTGTAAATAAACGTCTCTTTTTCGTACAAACCGCTTTTAATATTTGCCAACGGAGTTTCCCTCGCGCTCTTTGATATCGCATCATGTGAATTTCGGTCGCGTGGTAACGTTATGTGTTGCACTTGCAGTCAAAGGATATATTTATTTAAGCGATTAGACTACCAAAATGTTCAGTTGGTGGTAAGTAATACGATCTTTAACAATATAGCATTAAATAGTTTTACCGGTGGTACGTCTTTATTCCAGCACACAGTTTAGCTAGGTACTGTGCAAACAACACGATACTAACAGGATGTTCAGCTGATGTTATGTGATACAACGTGACATTAGTTAGGCTGACATTGCACTATACTGTGCTCGTCGCCTTGAGGCATAAGACGTTGAGAGTCGTTACTACAGTTAGCTACAAATCCCTTTAAACCGGAACACAGTAATATTTGTACACTACTGTTTGGAGGCTGCAATAGATGCTGCGGTAGTACCTACCTTTTTTTTTCGCAGAGGAAATCCTAAAAGATACCTTGCTTATATGGGGAAGAGAAGGTTATGTGGGGCTTCTACATACTAAGACCTCTTCGATGGTCTCCGTCAGTGCATTGGGAGAGGCTTCGGAATGTCCTACGGAACACACTAGTGCGCCCCTGCACTCTGGCTAAAACATCCTACGGAAGAGTAAAGCGCTCCTCAGCAAATATAGGACCACCATACACTTCCTGTGTTTCTGGGGCTCGCTTATTGAGCTCTGAAAGCCTCCACCTTTAAAGTTCACGTACCAAAGAACCCTTTTAGTCATCTTGTACGACAGACAGGGAATACCTTAGCCATAGTCGTAATAGTCCGGTAATATCTACCTAGACGGCTAGCAAGAGAGACATACCACCGGAAAACGTGCGGAGAGTAAGAGAATTCATTACATAAATCTTCTATAAGGAAGCATTTTTCATTTTTAAAATCCTGTTAACAATGAGGAGATGTATAAATGATATAACATACATATACGTGTATGTTTTAAACATTGTGTGTGTTCAGCAGGAAGCGTCTGTTCTAATGCACAATGTAATTAAATTGGCAGGGAACAGCTCTTAGCAGCGAAGCTCGCGTTTGAGGCTTGAAGATAATGGGTTTTAATGCAATATACGCATACATTTTTGAGATACAATAAATATAGTATATCTATACTTTTCTGCTCATAACAACGAGGAATAAACTCTCATGAACCTTACTTATTTCATTATATATATAACATAATATTGCCATCAATTTCAGCCTTCTTCATCATCACTATCGGCTGCTAGACGTCCACTGCTGTACATAGGCCTCCCATTAAGATCCCCATATCGATCGGTCGTCGTTTATAGGGGTTCATATGCGAGGATGTCGACCATTTCCCACCACGCCGGCCCAATGGGGGTTGGTGGGAGCCAAAACCTCGTTGTTGACTAGTAGGGTGCATCACGAGTAGGTAAGGTTCGCTTGAGACCCGTGAGTTGTTACGCGGGATCCCTTACACTCCTCAAACTTATTGTGACCATTTTCGAAAATAGCCTCCTCTCCATTTCTCCATGCCTATCAACCCTTAGCATATGTCATCTTTCCACCTCTTCGATGGTCTCCGCTCTAGAATCCGTCTCAGCAAAGGTATATTCCATTCAAGCAATTTGTCGCTTGCCTCTTCTCACCCACTCCCTGTTTCTTCTACGCATAAGCGTTATGCCAAGTATAAATCTTAACATAGCTCTTGGCAACTTCTTCTCATCTTCTCCATCCCATAAGGAAGAGAGCCAGAACAGGTCGGTTAAAAACCTTAGTCTTTAAGGGCTCGTGAAATTTTTCTACTCTAAATCTGATTTATTTGATCTTGGGACCCCTCAATCCTGTGGGATTCTGCGATCGATTTCTGCTACCTGATCTTCGGAACCCAGAGCAATAAGATAATAGTAATATAGTAATATAATCAGTAAGTTATATAGTCCATAGTAACTTAGTCTGTATGTTGTTGCAAACAGTAAAAGCTGGACGTAGTACTTGACAGCGAATTTCAAGTGTGTTTTTTTTTTCGAAACGACGGAACCTTTTTTCTCTTTTAAAAGACTTACCAAAGTAAAATAGCGAAAAAGGCTTCGAACAACGACCCCAAAGAGAGCAATACTGAAGCGAATTAACTCAATATTGGTTCAAACACGCACGGGGCCAAAGTTTACTGAGAATTGTTACTTCAAGAGAATCAAAAGCGAAAACTTTAACTTGAACTTGTACTAAGTGTACTATTTATGTGTATACATACTTTTTTCACCACAAATCATATTATTTCTGTAGTAACTTTTTTTGGTCACGTCCACTATACTCATATGCGACAAAAGGACCTATCGCTCTATAGCTTTATCCCTCTTTAAAGGACACTAGAGGTTGTGTTAATAAAGCGATGACCACGACCACTCTGTTGTGATACCGACGAAGAAGAAGAGCTGATAAATAAACAAAATAATCTCTATTTCAGACCAGAAAGTCCATACAGTATTGTGCTTAAATACTACGTTAGTAATATTAGTTACGCCAGACATATACATATATTTTTTTAATTTTCTGGTTCTTTAAAAAAGATGTATCCAATAGTTCTTGGACAATCGGGTCTACCAGCCATCATCATTCATCATCAGCTGTAATCACTGTTTGTTCTTCACCATCATATGCAAGTCTTACTCCTTTTACCTTTTATTCTATGAACTGTCGTAAAAATGATAACTATTTCTCGTTCATGATACTAATAATTAGCCATTTATTTGACTAAAAAAAAAACTTAAGTCTAATAAATAAATAAGATAAATAGATCCAGGATTCAGTACATTGGTATTTGGTGCCAAGTCCTGGTATTCTTCCCTGGCCTGATATAATTAAAACAAGTGAACACTTAATTGTATAGACTTGTTTGAATGAGTTGAGTCATAAATTGAATAGCCGTCAATATCTTCAGCAGAGATTCAAAGAATGAAAGAGAAGAGAACTAGAAAGAAGCGTTAGAATTTGATAATGGTTTATTCAGCTTCACCTTAACAATTCTCATTGCTGGAAGCGTTATGAAGAGCAATTAAAGAAAGTTAAAAATATTTGCAATTCAATTCCAGGCGGCATTTATACTACCTAATGAAATTACTTAATTTCCAGTGATTTACATAAAATGTCCGGACAAAGGATTTAATGGAGTGTCTTTTGTTTTTATTATAAAAATACTTTCTATGTTGATTTCCATAAACATGAGCTGTTGTTCTCAACAGCTCATGTTCTCATATTCTTACAACTAAAGAGGATTTAGTTGTTTTGATAATTAGACCTAATATGAAATTCGACGGAGAACTAAAGCTGTACATAGAGGCCAAGTCTGTCGTGTCAATGACGGCAGATGGGGGAGGAAAGTCTTGGAGTACGCCGCGTACAGGCTGCAGTAGTGTAGGACGACCTCTCTCCAAATGGACTGATGACATCATCAGGGCGGTCTACAGTGAATTCGAGAAGCTGACGATCGCATTTGGTGGAAAACATTGGGGAAGGCAGTGGATAAACAAAGGCTGACAATGATGATGATGGTTTAACACGGTCGTGAGCAAAGTCAACAAGACCGAGATTTGTGCAATCTTGTTATTGGCCTTGGTCTTGTCTGTGTGGTCTTGGTTTCCGACTAAATACTTCAAATCTTGATCTTGCATTCCTGTGTTATAATTTCAAAGGAAATTTTATTTTTTTGTTTAGTCCATTTGGTCTTGTTTTGTTCATCCGGCCTCGGTCTCGAACTTGCATTTTCGCAAGACCAAGACCAAATTTACTCTATTCATCACTAAATCGTAATTTCGTCGCTACAGCAAAAATGCACCAGACTTCCGAGCAAGCCCTAGATAGTACTATATCCTTTGTGTTAATATATTACTTATATAAAGTGTAAAAACATACAAGGATTTTGTGATCTATAGATCTTGAAGCTTGTCTTGATGCAGCAGAGTAAACAACTGAAAAGCTTTCAGTGGACAGACTCTCCGAATTTCCCGACTTTCACTCAAAAGACGATTAGGTTAGAATGATATATTGACACTATAACACATTGTGCTCGTCAATTTAAGACATAAGATAATAAATGTCTTTGCACCAGTGATTATACCAGCTACAACGCTCTTGAAACCGGACTACGGTTAAGTTTACATAGTACCGTTCGGCAGTAGAAGTAGGAGCTGCGATGGTACCTACGTATATGGTGTCCGGCAATAGACGCCTACCAGTACGTATATATAAATCATTATTAGCCGATCGATGTCCATAACCTGGACATAGGCCTCCCAAAGATCTCCACATACAGTCAGTATAGCCTCTGGTACCATTTGGGCACTAGAGGCTGTCGTATGAAGGTTTCATCTTAGAGGATTTGGGCCATTTTCCACCTCGCTTGACCAATGCGGATTGGCGGGAGCCAATGCCTCGTTTGTTCATTAGCAGGATTCACCACGAGGAGGTGAAGTTGGATTGTCCTTTGGAGGTTGGATTGTCCATTGGTCCTGTGAGTTGTATATGTATATAATATGTAAGTATGTACTTAAATACATTTAAATTCTTAAGAAAAATGTATATCCAGAGGACTGCTGCGGATTGTAAATGACGATTTAAGTAATATGGACACGGTCCGTATATATGATTGTTTTTTTTTTTTTCTTCATAATATCATAACGTTGCGTGGAAGGTATGTCCACTACGTCCGCATGCAGTTTCAGGACGGATGCGAGCCGTGAGCGGAATACGAAATTTCCGTTTGAACGCTATAAAATGAAATTGTAAACGAAAAGTAGGATACGCGAGGACAAAGCGCCGGTGTGTTATTCATACCATATCAAAATGTTTTTAAAGCTGCGACTTGTGCTCCGCAAAGATAAAACAAAAATTAACTTAATATATATATGTTATCTAAACTATAAAGTACCTAAAAGCATCCCATAATTGCTGCTTAGGATACGCGCGGTCCTGACAAGTTGCAACAGTTAATATACAAAAACAGCTAGCTGTTCCTCGTCTGCTTTGCTGTCAGTAACACCCCTACAACTCGCTTTAGGTATGGAATTTTGTAAAATACGTCCTTAGCTGACCTATACTCGGTATAAGGAATATTCTTACTAAATTTCAAGTCTGTAGACCACATAGTTGCAAAGATATCGTGATGAGCCCCTACAAGAAATATCCTAAACATATATTGTAATTTTTTAAGTTTACATAATAGTTTAAAATGAAACATATAACTAGGAGAAGGGAGTAACCCTTGCGAAGTACTTTAAGAAGATGCGGATATGATTATTGACTTCCGAATGCATGATTAAAGAGAAACAACACTGAAGTCCTTTCAAGCCCGATAAATCGGAACCTGCGTTTGAAACTTAATGCTTTCCCTTTCAGGAGGGTAGAAATCTGAGATTTTTTATTTAACATCGTTGTTTCACGTAAAAAAAATATATACTTTGTAGTCAAATAAAATATTTCGTTTGATCATTCCTCCCTTTGAACGTTGAATAAACGAGATGTTTATCACAAAGCGTAGTGAGCTGTCGCTAGCAATAAAACACAGGAGACTTCCGGAATACGATAATCCCCCATTTTCAACTATTCTCGAGGAAATTCCAATTTGCAATACATATAATGTTCCATACTGAAGTTATTCTCAATAGGAATATTTATTCAGGTCTATTAACCTTTACATAGGTTATTGACTGAAGTCCTGGCTCTTTGTTTCTTAATAACCCTCTAATTGAGGGTGTTTATTAAAACATTTCTACGTAATATGACACAAAACCTCACGGGTACCAGGCCGACCTCACCAGTGCGTGGTGCACTGGTAATCAACAAACGATTAATGATGAAGAGCATGAAGATCGTCTCAGTTTCTTTCTTTCTTGATCGCCTCTTTAAATACATACACACTATATATATATATATAATGGCTATATACCACGAATCGTTCCTAGTGGGGTAGGCAGAGACCACCTCTTTAAATGTTTGTTTTTTTTTTGTTTTCTTCGAACTTGTGTCTCCGTCCTCAAAGTGGGGTGGTTCACCCTCTGGCGTCAAGACCGCATTTATATTATATATATAACCTCAAAATAATTATTATTCATTAGAACAACTGTCTATATATCTTACTATAGTACATTACTTAAAGACGTTCCCATTCAGGAAAAACTAAGAGAGAGACGTCTACGTTGATATGGCCATGTTCAGAGGCGACCTGAAGATCACTTGATCAAATTGGCCCTAAACATGCCGACGACCACCGACCACTTGGCTGACGATGATCCAAAAGGATCTGAACGAAATCGACCTCGGCGAACAAGCTTCTATGTATCGTGCTGTCTGGAGACTTAGGACAAAAAAGGCCGACCCCAGGTAACTGGGAAAAAGGCATAGACAGAAGAAGTATATTGTAGTTAATATTGCTGGACATATATAGAATAATATCATCATCATCAGCCGATAGACGTCCACTGCTGGACATAAACCTCCCTCAAAGATCTCCAAATGTAATAAATATTTTTTATAACTATAAATATTGAATTATCTTAGGATGGGGTCGTATCCTGTCTTTGATCTTAGCACACGAGGTCCTCTTGGCATATGTAGCCCATAATCAGTGCTAATAAATTTCACTTAGGCATACATAGCCCGTTATTTCAAGTTCCCACCAACTCACATTGTGTATGTGTGCTGGGAAATAGCCCAAATCCTCCCATATGTACTCCTACCCGACGGTTGTGATCTTTCGGGTAGGTTTCAGTCCAGCAGTGGACATCCATCGGCGGACGATGATGCTGACATATATTTAACTAGCTGCTTCCCGTTCATAGCTGGATGTGATAAACAATTTGAATTTGGCGGCTCCCGGGGTGGCATTACGTTATTAATGCCTCCGCAATCCGTTTTGGGGGTAAAATTTCGCAAAATCCAGTCTTAGCTGACCTATACTCGTCAAAATGAATATTCCTACTAAATCTCAAGTCTGTAGACCTTATGGTTACAGAGACATCGTGATGAGAACATAGGTGGTGGTCTTTTATGTATATGTAGATAGAGAACAAAGGAGTATCGATGTTCCAAATAGGATATCACAATTAATAAGCTAATTAAATTAATTATATTAGACGATACCGAATATTCGAGTTTGAAATGTAATCGATTGATAAATTGCAGACGACTTCAGCTTCCGACTCGATGAATAGACCACACCGATTCTTGCGTGTGACGGCAGCTGATTGATGGATCGCTCTGTATTAGATTCATTCCGACAAATCAAAAATACAATCGTGTTATTCCTTAGCATTCATCCGTCATAAATGTTTTTTATTTGTTCATACAAATAAATAAAATACATATACGTGTTAACGATTGAATGATCCTTTTGTGTACGTCATTCTAACTAGCGCCGAGTGGAGTAGGCGCATAAACTTATCGAGGGTGTAAATCCCCCACAACTCACGAGTTCCAAGCCAATTTGATTTACTCGTAGTGCACCCTGCTAATCAATAAACGAGGCTCTGGGTCCACCTATCCCGCATTGAGCCAGCGTGGTGGGAAATGGCCCAAATGCCATCAAATGAACCTCTACAAACGATGGCCTTTGGTGTCCGGCGATTCGGAAAGCTCATGACCGTTCGATGTAAGGATCAACCCGATGATGATGATCATTTAAAACTTATCATCATGTGAACCTTCCGCTTGTCCTCGTCCTTCATTTTATTTTAATTAACTTCAATAATATAAGTGTAGAGAGGTAGTCTCTGCCTACCCCACTGGGAACGAGGCGTGATGTAAATGTATGTAACTTCTATAATTTCATTTGGTATTATTTACGCAGTTGCTATAGTAACGGTTGGTATAGAAAGTCATACGGCCAGTGAAGCAGCCGGGGAGTAGCTAGTTGATGATATAAAAACAGTGAACTACCTGCGAGCATCCAGCGGCAAGTGTCGCCGTCGCACTTGTGCAAACATTACTCAGGTTTAGACTTGAACGTTGTAATATGGGTTTATTTAAAGACCTGTTATTATAATGTTTTATAAATATATTGTAGCTTTAAACTTAATTAGAATTTTGCTCTTGATTGCCAAATACTTGCCATCAATTACTTTGCAATCAATCAGATGGATTTATTAGAATCTGTGTCCAATATTTACTTTTCATTCGATAGCTTTTATTTATCGGTTAAACTTCGTAGACGTTGATCTGATCGATTAAAATATTATTTATACTTAATATAACGTTATATTGATGGTAGATGTCTGGTACTGGTGACGGTCTGAGTACCACCACAGCATCAAGCATTCGAAGCAGTAGCGTGTTCCTCATTAAAGGGTGCTGTAAGTAATGTAATTCCTAGAGTGAAGAGACTTAACATCTTATGTCTCAGGCAATGTGGGACTGTGTGTATCATCTCAACAAGCGCACCTTATTATGGGCAAGTGTATCACTTACTATCAGGTAAAACTACCACCACGAACCGGTAGGGATTCATAAGGAAGGATTTGGACTATTTCTCACTACTCTGGACCAATGCGGGTTGGTGGTAGTCAGAGTCTCTTTGGTTGATTAATAGAGTGCTGAACAGTTGAGGTTGGCTTGGATCCCGTGAGGTGTTGTGTAGGAACCCGTACATCTATCAGTTAAGATTTATACACAACCAAATCGAATCTCAGATATATGACCTGGACATTCTACCGCAAGCACCTTGCGTATACAAAATAATATTCTGACAATTGTTTTTATTTATTCTATGACTTCTTAAATTAATGAACTTTGTGAATAAAACGTCTCTCTTTCTGCTTTCACATGGGAGAATTCAAGGGAAGAATATTTAGGCTACTTCTAGATTTTACCATGAAGGACTACATCACCGCTCACAATCAAGTGGGATCGTAGTCTTTAAAATAAAAAAAAATGCGGTAGTACTTACCTGATTGGTCTTCGACATATTCACAAGAGATTTCTCGATGAGTTAATTGTTAACTAATTACACTTAATGTTTATTTTATTGCTTCTACCTTCAAAGGAAATGTATCGCTTTAAACTCTTGAAGGTATTATCAAGTTAAAATTTTAACTGTTACAAAATTATCTCATAAAAGCTATTTCCGGTATCAAAGAGTTAATTACGTTATAATTTCCTATTTAATTACAACAGGAAATATCAATTTTTATTGTTATGGACGTCGTTAATTAATAACAAAGTGTTATGTTTACTGGTTATCACCAGCTGAGCGAATGAGACCTATAGGTCTCTGTTGCCGGAGACTGTCTAGGTACAACCGCAGCTACTGTTTCCGCCGCTCAACTATATTACTGTTTCGGTTTAAAGAGCGCTGTAGCCAGTGAAATTACTGAGGTAATAATATTTAATGTTTTATGTCTAAAGGTAGGGTGTAAGGAGTCTCGCACAACTCACGGGATCCAAGCCAACCTCAACTGTTCGTGGTCCACATATGAATCCCTACCCGATCGATGTGTCTTTGGGATTTGATTATGTCCAGCAGTGGACGTCTATTGGCTGATGATGAAATTTTACTATCACCATATTATATATAATTTTAAGTCAAGCTTTCGTAACTTTTATCATCTAGGTAAGAACCATCCCAGTTCTATTTCTAGTTATATCCTATTTCTGCCGCCAAACAATAATGTTCTAACATTACCCTGTTCTGGTTTGAAGAGGGCTGTAGCTAGTGTAATTACTGGAGTAACGAGACAACATGTTTTAAATAATGAGCATAACGTGGTGCTGTGTATTCATCTTAACTAGCACCACGTAGTAAGAGACCCGTTTTGTGGCTCCGTTGAATAAGAAATATGTTTACTATAGCAACCCTCCAGACTCGTAAATATATTGTTTTTACTCTCTTAATAAGTACTGGTGGTAGTTGCATCCCCTATTGCACCCAACAAACAGTAGAATGGTGTATGTCAGGAGTATCTCTGACTATCAGGTAATTATCCCGCTGAATTTTTTTTTTTATTGGTGTGCGCGACAAGATGCAAGAAAGTAACCTGCGATGGTATGCTCACGTAAAATGAAGGCCACTTGACTACGTTGGCAACTTGGCACTGTAGCTCTGACTTGAGGGTCGAAGACCCACTGGCCGATCCAAAACAAGGTTGAATGTAGTGTTAAGAGATATGCGTGAGTGGCAAGTGTCTGACGATGACGAGAAGGATATAGCGAAGTGGAGAGGAAAAATGTGTAAAGCTGACACCAACACCATATAGGATATTAGCTAGAAAGAGAGAGATGTCTATATATATTATACATTATTATACATATATACATTATAGTTCAATTTGATATTTGTGTATAAACTTTAGACGTTTTTGTATATACAAATACACAGTAGATCCTCATCAATGCACAACCGGTAGCCCGTACGCTAATCCGTTCATCCAGGGTCTGGAGCTTGTTACTTGATCACTAATGCTGTTATTGATTGCTGAAAGCGCAGAGCCGCTTCACTCCACACTGGAATCCACTCCGACTTAATTAATCAGTAATCCTCACAAAGACTGATTTTGCAGTACACTGCTGCATGGTATCAGCGAGAGGCTGACGGCTTTTCTATCAATTTAGACAGGTTTTTCTTGGCAGACACATAAATTAAGAAAAAAGCTGGGAGATGGTGGTACCGTCTACGTATCACTGTAGCTTCTATTTCCGCCGCCAAACAGTAATGTGTTCCGGTTTAAAGGGCGTTTTATGTAGCGAAATTAGTAAAGTAAATACTCTTAATATTTCTAGTCACGAACACAATGTGATGCTGTCATCATCATCATCAGCTGACAGACGTCCACTGTTGATAATAAGCCTCTTCCCAAATCGGTCGGGTAGGAATTCATATGGGGGATATGGGCGATTTCCCACCACACTGACCCAATGCGGGTTGGTGGGAGCGTAGGTCCTCCTTTCTGTAATCAACAAGGTGCACCACGAGCAGGTGAGGTTGGCTTGGATCCCGTGAGTTGTGCAGGAACCCCCACTCCCCAATGTGATGCTGTAAATCATTGAACTAACGTTTAACTTGTAGGGAGGCGTATCAATTACCATCAGGTGAAAGTTTCAGTCGAGACTTAATATTTACTGTATTAAAACGGTAAAGTGGTGCTATGTACATAACCTTAAGTAAACGTATCATTAATTATTGGTAGATCTTACTACCGCATAGTAATATCCTTACTGATATTTGAACAACAAAATAGTTTTAGTGATAGCATTAGAATATAAAAAATGTGAGATGAACCCAATGGAAAGTAAATGGAAACTCGAAGATTGAAGATTATGACAAGTTCGGAGACGCGAGCAGCAGGTGTACCGTCGGCTCGTTTCAGGAGTTGTCAGCCTCTGTGTCATTTTTCATATTCACATCCCTTACACGAGGGAACACTGATTTACAAGCTATATTTATATATCCTTAATCTTCGTATATATGCTTAAGCAACACTGTACTATATACTCTTGCCATGAATTTAATTTTTTTTTAATTATCCAACGAGACCAGCTGAATGTTCACCTGGTCATGCGTCTTGCATCTTGCAGAAGAGCACCTGGGGATTCTGGAGTCTCACCTAATGCACTGATGGAGTTCACCGAAAGGCTTTTAATGGGTACAAATCCCACATACCCCTAGAAGTAGAGAACTTTTAAGATTACTCCGCGATAATAAAAAAAAGTTAGAATCGTGTATAAACATCACATTGAGCTTTTCGCTTGAGACACCAGAGGTTGAATCACATTACTCCAGTATACTAGCTAGCGCCCTTCAAATCAGAACACAGTAATGTATGCATACTTCATTTTGGCGGTAGAAATAGACGATGTGGTGGTACCTACCCTAATAGTTTCCGACAATAGAGACCTATCACTGGAAGATATTTTTTATGTTGGTACCCACTTTATATTTTTTTTAATATGGACATCATCTTTATATTCATCATTACCATCAACTGTAAGAAGTTTACTACTGATCTTGTGACTCTCAGAATCTTCACAACTAATGGATTCATCTAGAATTGTACTGCGTTCTCTAGAATATTTGATGATAAATGACTGATAATGGAGGAACCTTTAGGTGTACCAGTATTCAGGCCACTTTTAAGACCTTACCGTCCTGACAATCGATGATCAATTAGAGTACTCCTTAGGAAGAGCACAGAGAGAATTTTAACGAACACACTTGATAGGAGTGAGTTAGACACTTTATAGAGCTTTAAAGCTATCGCGGAAGTATCATCCTATCTGAACACACACAGGTGATGGTTCATCTGTGTGTGTGTGCATCTTCAGATAGATATCATCATTAGCCGATAGACATCCACTGCTAGATACCTCTCCCAAAGATTCCCACCTGGCTCGGGTAGGGATTTGGGCCATTTTCCACCACGCCGGCTCAATACGGGTTAGTTGGAGCCAGAGCTTTGTTTATTAATTAACAGGGTGCCGAGCTGGTGAGGTTCGCTTGGATCCCCTGAGTTGACCCTTACACTCCAGATATAGTTATCTCCGATGCTTTCTCTATGAAGAAACTATCTTTATATTTAACTGTTACTTCTATATCAGTATTTAAATCAACACATGACGTCATAGCACTGAGCTAATTGAGATAAAAAAAACTTTTTATACCCAAAATATTCACCTAAAAGTAGACAGTAGTATAAAACTGAAAACACTCATTTTTTGTTAAACAATATACAACTCCTCGTTTTCCCGTAGAAGAGCGAAAAAATATCACTGAAAGTTTTCAGTGGAGCTTAAAACTTAATTCACTTACTAATTAATTCAGGTGGTTCTCCTACTTCCGTAAGCTCTTCGGCACTTAGTTGATAAAACATAACGAGGGGTGGAATTTTTCACTGTTCCGTTCATGAGACTGCTATTTTCACTAAAGTAAACTTTGAAGCTTGGACTTTGAGTATGATGTATGAGAATGAATACCAGTGTAAACATCCTAACGTCTCATTTGAGGACGTGTGAATATAATTTCAATTAGCTATTTCCTGTCTCTTGTACGAGTCGTAATATGTAATAAGATTTGAAATTTATACTAGAAAATTATCAGAAATATTCTCTCTCTTCAGACACGCCACTCCCAGGACTCTTCCTGTTAACACTTCCGCTACCAATTTTGTGGATCACATTCAGTAAAATCCAGTCTTAGCTGATCTCTACTAGGCAAAAACAATATTCCTACCAAATTTTAAGTAGACTATAGATCTTATAGTTTCAGATATATGTTCCAGTGATGAGTCTCTACATAGTTTGAAATCTCTTAGATAAATATAGAAGATTATAAAGTCTTCTTTACTTAGTGCTTTCATAGAAAAACAAATTTTTTTTCGTTGGCACTCTCCTGACGAGACGTCTAACCAAAACATAATATAATGTGCGTATCACACAAAGGATTCTCGAATGTTTTTCGGAAACCGCAAAAACCTCACAAAGCCTCTTTCGATAACGTTCGGCTAAATATGAAAAGGACGTTCGGAGGTCAGGACTTGGAGACTTGTCTGCCCTTCGAAAGGTATAGCGCATGCAAATCGTCCCAGACGACTCCTCGCTTCATTGAACTACTGCTATTTATATTACCAGTGATATCTGAAGGCAGACGTGCGATATAACGTTTCAATAAAAATTCAATATACCTTCAAATCGCTCATCATTTTCCACATTTTTTTTTTTTTCAGACGATAAGAAGATCAGTGATTAGCTCAGCCATAACAACGTGGCGCTACCTACATTAATATACAAAGCAACCATTTAGCTCGTTACCTTGAGACATAAATTTTAAACTCTCCTTACCCCAGTAACTCCCTTCAATCCGGAACCTAGTAAAATTTGCATACTACTGTTTGTCAGCTGCAATAGGAGCTGCGGTGGTACTTAGACGGTCACCAACGGAGACCTACCACCAGTAGACATTCATTAAAACTTCGGTTATGGATACGATAAAATCACTTTTTTAAGTTTAACTTTTTTCATACCTTCATACTTAACTGTTCAAGATCATCGTGTCGCAGTTAAATGTAATATTTATAGTCATCATCATCAGCCGATAGACCTCCACTGCTGGACAGAGGCCTGCCCAAAGATTTCCACATACAGTCAGCATGACCTCTAATATCGCTGGACACTAGAAGCTACCATATAAAGGGGTTCATATAGTGAGATTTGGGCCATTACCTACCACGCTGGCCCAAAGCGGGGTTGATAGGAGCCAGAGCCTCATTTGTTGATTTAGCAGGATGCACCACGATCAAGTGAGGTTGGCTTGGGTCCCGGAAGTACACGGTTGTGTTCCAAACGGATATCCCGTCACCTCTCCAAACGCGAAGGTGACCACTGAAAGGATTTTAGTAGGTAAAAAATCTCTACATAACAGGCAGAGTATCTTTTCGAAGATATCCTCCGAAACCAAAAAAAGAAGGGTGAAGTTTTGACCTTAGAAATCTCGTCCCAGTAACTGAACTTCACAGTACGGAGCTGTGAACTGGAACCAGAGACCTCTGCCTCTCAAGAGAAGTTCTCATTCATATCAGAATTTTGTGAAATTCTATTGAATGTAACAATATGTGTACACTATTACAAACATTATTGAATCCGTCCAAAGGGTCCGATAGGAGTACAAAGTTGCGTAAGCAAATTTGAGACCCAAGACTATCAAGTTTTCATAATGTTTCAGTTTCCTTAGGACGATGTGTGCTTAGAGGCCTTCTGAAACTTACTTTCGCCCCGAATTTCAGTAACAAGTGTGTCGAAACTTAAACTCAGTTTTTGTTTGATTTCATTTGATTTACCCCCTTCACTTTGGCAGTTAGGTAATACTATAGCCTAGGAGCAGCTCGCGGGCCTAATGGTTAGAGTGTGCAGCCTTCATTCCGAAGGTCGAAGTTTCTAATCTCGGCATGTGCCGATGACTTTAATATTTAAGTTATGTACATTTGTGGACTTTAGTTACAACAGCGAGATACAAACGGTGAAGGAGAACATCGTGAGGAAACCTGCACATGAACTAGAATTTATCCTGAGCCCGCGCGGTGACTATGGCCCTATCGCCATCATATTGAGGATAGGCCTGAGCCCCAACAATAAGTACGTCAATTGGCTAGTATGTTTTATTAACGTTATGCTATATAGATACTAGCTGTTCTCCGCCTGCTTTGCTGGCCGTAACATAAAATTAGACTTGAAATACTCCTAGAAAATAACCGCAACAGCAAACGACTTTCTATAACAACCGTTACTATAGCAACCGAAAAATAATACCAAATGATTTTTTTAGCAAAAGTTATGAAAGATCTATGAGATTCAAAGAAGACATCACCTTATCTCACGTTGTTATGGGCAGGCGTATCACTTACTATCACGTGAACATCCCGCTCGTCTCGATCATTTGTAGAATACATAAAGAACCAATAGTTGAAAAGAAGAGCTGAAGACTGTGTTCTCTCTGTTTTCTATTAATCTGACCGTCAATCTTCAGTTTTAAAGACGCTCCTCACGATGATGATGATTACTCACGATGTAAATCCTCCGTTTGCCTTTATACTGAGTCAACTATATTAGAATTTTCATCATCATTATCAACTGACAGACGTCCACTGCTGGACATAGGCCTCCCCCAAAGATCACCACGTTGTTTGTTGGAGTTCACTGAGAGGAATTGGACCGTAACCCACGCTAGCCCAGTCAGGGTTGGTGGGTTGTCAAAGCTTCGTCTGTTATTCATCAGGGTGCACCGCTTGCTGGTGAGGTTGAATTGGGCTCTGTGAGATGTTGGTCGGAATCACTTACACCCCCTATTTCAACCTAATTTAAGGTGCTGGTAAAGACTTTAAATAAATAAATAGATCATGAAGTATACATATAGATTGAAGCAAGGTTAAGTTATTCCAAGATACGGTTATAACAATAAAGACATGTTATCAGTTGAGTCTAGGTCGGATCGACCTGTCTGTGACTCCTTAAAAGACCTAATAATATTTTTATGGAAGGATAATTGGAAATAGAAAAACGTTTAGGAATTCTGATAAGTACTTCGCCTTTCCACTTATTCACTAACATATCAAACGGTTTTACAAATTGATACCAGACGAAGTTTTTTTCTTTATTATTTAGTAAAGCGACGATACTAGCGGTATGTTCACGTGGTGGCATTACCAGCCTTAAGAACGTGGTGCTGGTTAAGATAATGTAGACTTCCCCACATTACCCTCTTCGCCTGAGATGTAAGATGTTGATTCTCGTTACCCTAGTTATTATATTAGCTACAGCGCGTTTCAAACCGGAACACAGTAATGTTTGCGCGGTACTGTTTGTTGGCTGAAATAGGCGCTGTAGTAGGAAAGAGACTTAACTCCAGTGAAAATTGTATTGGAATAGGAAAAGTATACAGAAAAGAACAGAATCATATTTGATAGAAGACATAGAGAAGAGTCGATGTATCCCTTCCATCATCTCTGAGAGATGATGATAATGATATGTACTAAAATTAGTAATTTACTGATGGTAGGTCTCGGCTCCTGGAGACCGTCTAACTAGATACTACAGCAGCTCCTAATGCTGCTGATAAACAGTACTGTTCAAACATAACTATCCTCTGGATTGAAGACCGTTATAATTAGTACCACCGCAGCTCCTTTTCCGTCGACAAATAGTTGTTGAAAATACTGTGCTCTGGTTTGAATGACGCTGTTATCACTGAGGTAAGGCGAGTTAACATCTAATGTCTCAAGGACGAGAGAATTGCAGTGCTGTGTATATGATCCTAGCTAGCTGCTCGTTGTTATCGGCAGGCGTATCACTTAGCATCAGGTGAACGCCCTGCCTTGTTTCAATCTAAATAATAAATTAAAATAGCTCACACAGAATTCCTCTTTTGAATGTAACAACAACACTAGTAGTAGTAGTAGTGAGAGTAAGTGGTTCCGCCCAGGGGTTTAAGGGGTGTTCCACCAAACATTTAACGGAGCAAAATCAACCTCAACTGCACGCGGTGCACCCTGCTGAATAACACACGAGGCTCTGATCACCTATCAACCCGCATTGGACCAGCGCGGTGGAATAAGGCCAAATTCCCCTCAATGGACTCTGCGGAGATCTAAGGCGGAGGTTTTATATATACAAAGAATTACCTTTTTTTATCGTGAGGGAAATCTTCTCAAAAAATACCTTGCTTCTGAGAGGAAGACAAGGTTATTTGGGACTTCTACCCACTAAAATCCTATCAGTGGTCTGCCTTAGTGCATTAGGTGGATCTCAGGGATCTACTACAGAACTCATCGGCAAAGCCCTCCTCAGCATCCGCGCTGTGTTACGGCAAATACAAGACCACCATGCATTCGCCGTTCTCTTAAAGATCGCTTATTGAGCACTGAGGACCCCCACCAAAAAGCCCACGAACCCGAGGACCCTTTTAGTCGCCTTGTACGGCAGACAGGGAATACCTTAGTCCTATTCTTAATAGCCCAAGACTACAAAGCCATATAATTAATAATATATAATAGATACTATAAGGTGAGTTTTCTGTCTGTCTGTATATACTAAGAATGAATGTTGATAACAATTAAAAACTTGGAATTTTCACCATCAGCAAAGGAAATCGGTACAGCCGACGTCGCCAAGAGCAATTCCGTTAGTTTACGACCCGAAAAAGGTTTTAGAGAGAGTCTACGAAGTTTGTGTTTACTGTATTATAAGAGAGGAGATTGCCTTTCGCGAACTTGGCAAGAGCCGAGCCAACTTGTATGTTTATGGCCCTGATGGCTTAATGAATCTGACTACGTTTTTATCAAAATAGAGAATTAAGATTACTAGCTACAATCGCATTCAGTATACATTCAAAAACTATATACATCTATGTAACATATCTATGATGCAGTGAAGTAGTTGGCGAGGAGACGAGCGAGACGTTCATCTAATACTCCATCTCATAACATGGTGGTGCTAGTTAGGATGATATACACAACACCATATTTTGCTCAACGTAAAACCATAAGTCTAATATTATAGAAATTACATTAGCTACAACCCATTTCAAACCGGTACACACCAATGTTTGCACATTGCTTTCGGACACCAAAAATAGGCGCTGCGGTGGTACCTAACTAAACGGTCATTGTCATCATTACCAGCCGACAGACGTCCACTGCTGGACATAGGCCTCCCCCAAAGATCTTCACATCGATCGATCTGCTTCTCGCAACCTTCACCGGATCGTCGGACTACCTAAAAAGGGGCCTGCCATTCGGTACGCAATCGCCATTCGAGGACCTTGGTGCCCCATCGTCTGCTAAACATACTAATTTAACCAGTAATTAGTAAACATCACAACTCCTCAGAGAACCTCATTGCTATCATCATCATCAGGTGCCCACTTCAAACTGATGTTTGGCGATCAGGTTGTGAAAACCAATTCGATCCTCAGCTGTTCTTTTTAACTGATGGTATTTAAACCCGGTCCATTGCTATATGTCATGACACCATTTTTTCCGCTGCATACCAGGTGCACGTTTTCCAGGAGTTTTGTCTCTCCAGTACCAACCTTGGAAACTCATAAAGGGATCCTCTTTGAAGGACTTATAAGCACCTCTTTCCATCAGGTTAAATTTCTAATGATTTTGACAAAAAAAAAGTATAAAATAACTGATGAATTTTTTGTAAGAGTCCTTTCAATCCAAAATAATTAAAAAAAAAAACCTTCATCAAGCACCGTGAAGTGTGCGCCGGAGCCTTTTCAGTTTTCATAATATTCAATTTCAAAGGATAATAATTTTGCTTAACTTGAAGTTAATTTTAACTTGGATTATTTAAACTTTACTCTTCGGCATTACTTTTTTCGTATGAAATATTTTGTGAGGGTATATTTTAAATACGAATGTAAAGTTTTAGGGGTGTAAGTGTCTCACAGAAAAATTCACAGAACCGAACCCGGCCTCACCTGCTCGTGGTTCACCCTGATAATTAACAAACGAGGCTCTGGCTCCCACCAACCTGCATTGGGCAACCATGGTGGGAAATTACCCGAATCCCCCCATATTAACCCCAACAAACGACGTCCCCTAATGCTCCGCGATACTGGAGACCATGTTGACTGTTGAAGGTCGCAGGAAGCTGCTGTATGCGGACAGCGCTGAACCAATCCATGTGGAGATCTCCGGTCGAGGGTTATGTCCAGCTGGATGTCTATCGACTGATGATCATGCTGATGATTTATTTCTTATTCTTTCGTAAATATAAAGCAGTTAACATTTCGTATTCATGTTTATTTATTTATCTATTCTTTATTGTATGTCTCTGTAGTTAGAGATTGGCTGGGCAGGTACCACCGCAGCTCCTATTGCTGCCGCCAAACATTACTGTGCCAATATCGCTGTGATCCGGTTTGAACGGTGTTGTAACTATTGATATGATTAAGATAACGAGACCTTATTATCTTATGGCTCAAGGTGAGGAGAGCAATGTGGTGCTTTATACGATCCTAACTAGTGCCGCGTTATTATGGACAGGTGTATTACTTACCATTAGATTGTCTCGTTCTCTTGACGGATAAAAGAAAGACTTGATGTCTGTATCACATTCTTCTTCTTCTTCTTAAAGTGCCTCTCCAACTAGTGAAGGTTGCCGATCAGCGTGATACAGTGCTTTCTGTCTCTGGTTCGTTGGAACAATTCGGACGCCCCAGATATGCCAGTCCATTTCCTGATATTCCTCAACCATGACTTTTCTTTTACGTGACATTCTCATCAATCAAATTAAAAGATTAGATAATATTTGAAAAAAAAAGTAAGTAAACACAAAATGTTATTACAGTACTTATAAGAGATAGACAATGATAACTTTTCTTAGTAATCTAGGAATTGATATGATAAAAGTTAATAGAATAAGTTTATGCTAAATAAAAAAAAACACACAAACAAAATGTATAAGTTATGAAATTTACTGTAAGCGTGTTGTAATTTTTTTTAGTCAAGTTATTACTTGATACGTCCGTAAACAAAGCGTACGCTAACTTAGACTGCACTCTGAGATATTGGATCGACGAGGATGTTTAAAAATTTATCATACTTACTGAAAGCGTACTGTATACACTACAGTGTATATTTTTACAACTGAAGTGTAGTGTGCAGACATTAATACATGATTTAGGTTTAAAATTATCTAAGTTTTTCATAGATAAATCTAGTTTCATCGTAGATAAATCTATTCTTTCTAATGTACCTACGCTGGCAATACTTCGACGTCACGACTCACTTTGGGTCGTTGTGACAGAAGTCTCAGTTAGTAATATTCTTAAGAAGACCTTCTTTAACAAGAAGATATACATATCCGTTTTCCCACTACAATGGCCAAGTGTGTGTCGGCATATATCATTGAAGAAAATAACAAATTATCTTATGTCCAAAACAATATGATATTATTACACAGAACTGTGGTGGTATAAGCACAGGTTCAGTCGTGTGTGCTGTTGTCATATCTGAACAGGTGCTACGAACATTTATATAGCAGCACCAGATTCGGTGGTGATTCTGGCTAAGAGGATTGATGGTGATCAATAACTTGGAATAACCAGGGTTTACAGCTTCTACAGCAGCCAGGTTCTACAGGATATATTTCGGAGAGTGTGCGATAGAATTACATAATATTGTTCCTCCATTCCTCTTCACCACCGGACGACCAGACTCACAGTGAATCACCACCCTCACTTTCTAAATATCACCAGTCAAAGAATGAGGGTTAGCCCCACTTTTTTGATGAGAACAGCGAAGGAGCAGAACAACTTGCCATCATGAGTGATCTCATACATATACCACATGTCTTCAAGGACAGATTGATTAAGCTATTACTAGGTTATTGCGCTTCACCACCACAGACCACATCACCACTTAAGTGGGATATCAATCACTAACCTTCTCCTATTTCTACTCCCAAACAGTAATGTTCAGACATTACTGTGTTCTAGTATGAAAGCTAGTTAAATTACTGAAGGAACGATACCTAAAATCTTGTCTCAACAAGTTTAATATGGTACAGTATATTATCACAACTAGTGTCAAATTGTAGATATAGTATCCATCAGGTGAAGGACTTCCTCTTCTCTTCACTCCATCATGTAAAGAAAAAGCTTCAGCCTGAAAACGAAGGTATGTTCATGACTTATAAGTATTTATATCAAGATTAAAAAAAATCCAAGACGTGTAAGTACAAGAGTAAACACTAGGACATAAGTGGTTTTAAGTCGTTGGAGTTCCGCCAGGTCGTTCTGTTTGACGTCGGAGAGGGTTTAAATAAGGTTGGCCAGGGTTGAAAGTTTATTTATGACACCATTACTCACCCCCCAATTGTTTAATGGTAACACTGTGAGGAGATTTATAAGTTATAATTAAATAAAACTATTACTAGATATGTATTAGGGGGACCGGAAAGTAATGTCGTTTTCTTACGCTAAATACAAACACATACATTTTTAACGAGTCTTTATTTTTAATCAATGATGTATTCCCCATCATTGTCAATAACCTTTTGCCATCTAGTGAGTAAATTTTCAATCCCTGATCGATAAAAATTAATTGGTTTTTCGGCAAAATATCTAGAGATGGCATTTTGGATATCATCCAAATTTGCAAATGTTTTGCCACTTAAAAAGTGTTGCAGCGCTCGGAATAAGTGGAAATCCGATGGTGCAACATCGGGCGAATATGGTGGATGAGGCAGCACCTCCCACCCCAATTCATTAATTTTTTCTAGAGTTCGCCTTGCGCAGTGCGGTCTTGCATTGTCATGTTGGAGAATGACGCCTTTTCGGTTGACAATCGCTGGCCACTTTTCAATTAAAGATTGATTGACTCGCTGCAATTGTTCGCTGTAGAGGTCTGCAGTAACAGTTTCTCCAGGTTTCAGTAATTCAAAATGAACAATGCCGCGAATACTCCACCAAACACACAAAAGCGCTTTTTTGGGGTGTAAACCTGGCTTAGCAGTACTCCGAGGGATTTCATTTGGAGAGAGCCACTGCCTTTTGCGTTTTGGGTTATCATACAGGACCCATTTCTCATCTCCTGTGATCAAGCGATCAAAAAACGCTTCTGTGTTGTGTCGTTGAAGCAATAAGTTGCATGTGATTGATCGGTTAGCCTTATTCTGTTCGGACAGATTATGCGGGACCCAAACACCTGCTCTGCTTACTTTTCCAATCTGCTTCAAATGTTCTTGGATGGTCGACCAAGGTTTGTTGAGACTGTTTGACAATTCCTCGATCGTCTGACACGGATTTGCTTCCACTTCCGCCCTTAACACGTCGTTGTCTAACGCTGATGGTCTTCCTGATCGATACGAGTCGGAAAGATCAAAATTACCCGATTTGAACTTGGAAAACCACCTTTGGCATTTACGAATGTCCAGTGCATTTGGATAAACATCGCAAATGTTTTTGGTAGCAACTGTTGCGTTATTTCCCTTGCGAAACTCAAAGAGCATGCAATGCCGGATGTGTACCTCTTCTGGTATTTGGCTGGCCATTTTACCCAAAATTACAAAAAAAAATTGTAATTCAATTGTCTATAAGTAAAGAAATCACTATAACCTCACAATGTCTTTGGTACGCCTCTGAACAAAACAATGAGCTGACAAATGACAATCAAGTATTGGCATGCGCAGAAACGACATTACTTTCCGGTCCCCCTATTATATTTGTATCAACTATGTTATTGGAGTCAATAGAAGATTCACTTCTCACGTACTGAAATTCTTACCTGGTCTAGTTTCACTGGTTGTAGGTCTCTGTTACCGGATAGCATCTAGGTAGGTGCTGTAGCTAATGAAATTACTGTGGTAATAACATTTAACATCTAACGTCTCGATACGATGAGCACGACGTGGTGTCGTGTATATCATCCTATCTAGAGCCACGATAATATAGACAGGCGTATTGGTTACCATCAGGTGAACGTCCAGTCCATCTTGATACTTCGTAGAAAAAAAAATGAAAGCTTTGATATTATTTTTTTTAGTATAAAAAGCAATCTACAGTCTAGGCTAGAAGTCGCCATTTTTTTTATAATGTGGTGCTGATTAGAATTAAGTACACTATTTTCATAGCACTCGTTACCTTGAAACATATATTAAGTATAATTACACAAGTATTCTAACTCGCTACAACACCCTTTAAACCGGATCACAGTAATATTTACAAAGTACTGTTCGTCGGCTGCAGTTAGCTCTGCGGGGTAGTCTACCTTTTTTTTGGTTTTAAGGAGGAAATCTTCAAAAGATACGCTGCTTCCGGGGGTAAGTCAGGGTTATGTGAGATTCTTACTCATCAAAACCCCCTTCTAGTGTTCCTAGGCACCATCACTGAGCTATACGCTGTCCCACACAGGTTTGCTTGTAGAGCGATAAGGGCTCCCACCCTCAAGGCCCGCGAAACTCACAAACCCTTTTAATCGCCTTCTACGACAGGCAGGGCTTACTTCAGTCCTATTCTTACTAGCCCGAGACTACAGGCCTGTGTGGTGTTAACTACCTGGATGGTCTCCGTAAAATCACAACAAAAGATAGTTGTGCTTGTAAAAGTAAAATCCGGTTTAAAGTTTTCCGTGAAGCTAAACAAAGGTTTATACATTATTAAATTTAATTCGCACAATCCGCAGACACGTCGCGGCAGAAATGTGATTGTCCTCGAGGACCTAAAACATTTACACGAGGCGTGGACCACAGGCAGCGGCGCGGACCACAGGCAGCGGCGCGGATTTCACAAGTACACCATACACGAACATTGATCATCTACTGGAAGAGACAATTTAATTCCATCTATCTTTGCTCGACGAAGCGGAGAGATGAGAACGTTCAACTGATGGTAAGCACCAGCACATAACAATCTGAAGCTAGTTAGAATTCTATATACAGTACCACATTGTGCTTATTCCCATTAATCAAATATTTTCACTAGCTACAACGCCCTTCAAACAGGAACACAAGGTTTACATACTACTGTTCTGCCGAAGAAATAGGAGCTGCGGTGGGTACCTACATAGACTCTCTGCGATAACTGGTGGTAGGTCTCTGTTGCCGGAGACCGTCTAGATATATACCACCGGAGCACCTATATCTGCCGCCAAATGATATGCAAACATCACCATGTTCCGGTTTGAAAGGCGTTGTAGCTAATGTACTTACTGGAGTAACAATGTGGTGCAGTATATATAATCCTGACTAGCGCCTATGGGCAGACGTATCACTTAACACCAGTTGAACACCCGTATGTGTCTTAATTGAAATTAAAAAAAAAACTGAGTCCTACCTATTAAATAATAATTGTATGTCCTCATCAGCAGCCAATTCCTGATCACAGCATCCGATTAGTTCGATGAATAAGGCGCGTCGTACTCCTTCAATCTGCTAATAATCCTGATGCACCATTAATATTCTCTGCCTCCGTGTGGCACATGCCACAGCGTGGCAGAACGCCAGCGGCTTAACCGCTCAGTGTCTCACCGTACGCGGTTCCGTTCCGCGATAACGCGGTCCACAAATGTACCTGCGGGCTTATTACGTGTTAATGCAATCGGCATTAATCGCACTCCACATACGAACCAGCACTTTCACTTAACAAAATGTACGTGATATATAAATAAAAGACAAAATTTTTTATTCAACATTCGTTAACTTTTTTTTTTGCTCGACATAGCGACAAGACGAGGGAGATGTTCACCTGATGGTACGCGTACCCATAACAACATGGCGGTAGTTAAGATGGTATACACTGCACCACATTGGGCTTGTGGACTTGAGGCATAGGTTGTTAAGAGGTAATGATCTTACCTCAGTAATTATACTGGCAACAGCACCTATCAAACTGGAACACAGTAATGTTAACACCTTACTGTTTGGCGGCTGCGTTAAGCGTTGCGGAAGTACCTACCTAGACGGACTCCAGCTCAAAGACCTACCATCAGGTAAATTGTATATAAGAGATTTTCCTCCTATGTAGAGACTCATCACGATATCCCTGGAACCATATTCCTTTTGGCAAGAGGGTAGCTAAGAATGTATTTTACTAAAATTCACCCCCCAAAATGGAGTTACGAGGGTGATAGAGTCTTAGGTACAAGCCCTATTAGGACTCAAGATTTAGACTACATATATACCCACTATCAGTCCTACACTTTCAACATTTTAGAGGTTTCCTGCGACCTTTATCAGAACATCGGTCCACCTAGTGGGAGTCTCCCAGCTATTATTGTCCGTTTCATTTATGTCCAAAAATCCTTTGGGCTATGTCAATGACCTTAGTACTTCTTTTAAAGAGATACCAGCATCAGAGAAGAAGATTCAGTCTGCGCTGAGACATGCCGCAGAAGAGGCAATATAGAGGGAGTCAGTGATGGATAATTTAGACCAAAACTACTCACAATAATAAATCAAATTAATGAGAAGAAGAAATTATGCTGAGAATAAATATGTGAGTCCTTATATTCAAAAACCTCTTCCTTATATCGTCCAAGTTCCACCACATCAATCCTGGAAATGGAGCTAGATCTTTCGCGTTCAGCTGTATATCTATATACATATAATGAAGATGGGTTTTATTGATCGCCAATCACGTGAAAACTAGTGAATGTATCTACAAGGAAATATAACCATTCGATAGGAAATTATTTGTATTTATCATATATATCATTTATCATTTTATTTATAATTAACATTTATTAATATTTCTTATTATTTATGCGGTTGCTATAGCAACGATTGTTATAGAAAGTCGTTTTATATCACAGCTAGCGGGGAAAGACTTGTTATGTTATATGGATAACGATTAGACATATTTTTTTTTGCTTATACACAAATACATGCTGATCGCGCTCGTGATATGCAGAACTGCAATAGCTTCTTCAATGGCACCGTTCGTTAGTATGCGGCGGGCGGCTCGGGTTCAAAGCCGTCGCGCCGGCCACTTGAGACGGCGCACGGCGGAGTATTTATGCATTTATCTGTTCACGTTGTCTGTACCATTGTCTTTAAAAAAAATACAGTTAATACGTTTACAATAGCGAAAAGTTTATATTTGAACTTTCATATAATATAAACAGCAGTGTTTATATGTAAATCTATATATATATAATATTTCTTTACATCTCTGGCGGTGAAATAAACCTTGTGTTGCTCTGTTATCAAAGTTTTATTTGAATGATTATAAATTCAACAACGAAACCTATGCACTATAACGCATTAACTAAAAAAAATAAACGACATTTAACGTTTATTATTCACTGTTTCGATTTTTTCTTCAATATTTTTAACACAAACACTATAATAAGTTACACTATTTTATCCTTCATACCTCTCAGGCAACGACAGGTCCGTTTTACCGACATAGCAGATTGATTATACCGCCATCTGTCGACTCAGCCGGACTCCACACTTCTTTACCGACGGAGCGAGTTACAGTAAAGTAATAACAGCCCATTTATGTCCCCACTGCTGGGGCACAGGCCTACCCTCAATATGAGGGCGATTGGGCCATAGTCACCACGCTGGCCCAATGCGGGTTGGTGACTTCACACATACCTTAGAATAAATTCTAAGTCATGTGCGGGTTTCCTCGCGATGTTTTCCTTCACCGTTTGTATCTCGCTGTTGTAACTAAAGTCCACAAATGTACATAACTTAAATATTAAAGTCATCGGTACATGCCGAGATACGAACCCGCGACCTTCGGAATGAAAGCCGCACGCTTTAACCATTAGGCCAGCGAGCTACCTTTACTTTTTCAGTTACAGTAAAATACAAATATATATAGGAGATATCCAAAGAATCATCACCAGTTTCTCGAAACTATTACATTTAAACACTCAATATTTAACAGAGATATTACTTCTGCCATTTAGAGAACAGCTAAGAATATATTCTACAAAATTTCTTCTTCGATGCGGGTTGCGGAGATATTTGTCCAAAGCGAGCGAAAAACTGTTAAAATATATGTTAAAATGCTAAATTTGGACAACATATTTAGCAGGTTGATAGCGAAAATATCTTGTCCATTATTTACAAAAGCATAAAGTTAACTGTCATCCGAAGTGCATAACTTCAATAATCAACTCAACTCAAAACAAAATGGACGCTCTAGTAGTGATAATGACGGATGTAAAATTAACATACATATTCCCCAGGGATTTAAGACATTCTTTCATCTTACTCCACTAGAACTATCTGTTGCCAATATTATCATCATCATTTCTACCTACCTCTGTCCAATGCTGAACATAATCTATCCCAATTTTTGCCCACAGCGACCAGTTTAATATCATCTTCATCCAGTGATTACCTGCTAACTTCACAAGACTGTCGGTCCACTTGCCTTTATCATTGTCGTTTGATATTATCCTTGACATCGTACCCGACTATATGATAAAGTAGTTGCTAACCAGATGTTGCCAAAAAACTCATTTATATAGGAGCCTAGATACCAACCAAAGACCTCCTCACTTTCAGCAATCAGTCACTTTTGAAGTATATAGATACTTGACGGCAAAATGTGATACATATTGTAAAAATGAATGATTCAAATCAAATTATATTTCAACATTTCAACTTGGACATATCACATTGTCTATATTTTAATTTATAGAGCTTCATTAATACTTTTCGCAGTTAAACCTTTTTTAATTAACAGCCGGAAGTGCGGACTCCGTGAAACATAATTATGACGGTTGCGAGTTGCGTCGCCATCATTCGTCGGGACCGAAAACTCTTTTCATACGTTTCGCAAACATCCCATTTCACTGTTCATTAAAAATACAGCATCCATTAGCATTATTAACAATGATAATACAATGTAAAGCATTTAAGATAAAATTCAAGTTTCCATACTGATATTTTCATTATTCATTGTATGTTAAAAGATAACCTTTAAGAGGTGGTTTTAATAGAGAATGACGAATAAAGGAAAGTACTATACTTCTAAAGTAATCTTCGATCAGTGACGAACAATGAAAGCAATTGATTTATAATTACTAGAAAGAAATAAATGAGGATAATGCTGATGTTTGTTTATCATCATCATCGTCTTAACCACCTGGGTTAAGACGATGATGATGATATTCACTGATTAGTATCTAATCGGAATGAATCATTGGACAATTTTAAGATGATCAGTAGAATTATTTAAATTTTTTGGTGGTAATATAACATAGATAAAATACCACTGTAGTGTGCGAAAGTATTCCTGTGGTTCCGGTCGAATGCGCTGAGTGAGAATCCGGTTTTAACCGGTAAGTCTGGCACAACTCTATCCGCAGAAGGGTATCCAATGCAGGATTTCTCAACGAAAAAAAAGGTACATGCAATTAAGCACTTCTCAAAATATTTAATAAAATCGTTATCGTTCTTGCCTACTATAAGCAAAGGAAATCGAAATATTATAATATTGTAATAAAGTCACAAATGTACCCTGATGCTAGTACATCATCGTACCTTTTAAGTTTTGATAGGTCAACAACCTTCAACGGAGACACTGGATTTGAGGAGCAAAACAGGGTGTGGGATTTCTGCCCGATGAAAACCACTCAGTGGTCACCTTGGTAGGAAACCAGTTGTCTCTTAGCGAACCGGTATACCTCTGCACTTACCCTAAGGACCTTTTAGGTTACCTACACAGGTACTACATCTCTTGTTAGAATCTTACCTGGGTTACACCAATATGAAGATGGTGAATAAGAGAGAAAATCCAAGTACCGTTCCAGTCACGCTCAATCACAGTCAGGGATAATGTTAATCAAATTCTTAAGTATACAAAACTGTAGGGCATATATTATAGTACCTAGAATGCCTAAATTTTATTATACCTAAGGCTCGTCACATTTAATAGGACAATATCGCTTATGATGATTCGTTGGAAACGTTTCAATTTCACGAAGCGAAAATTGAATTTGATTATGGCAAATTGCGGGATTCCCAGCAATCGAACCTGATTAAATAATGAACAGGTGAATTATGCTCCGGGAGCTGATTCTTTTATGAATAATCATAATTCAGTATTAAAATTGATTATACATGATACTGAGAACACGTTGAAGATTATACTATATTATTATTGTGAAGATAAAGATACAAGTATTTCAAGCACTGAACAGAAAGAAAATTTTCTAAGGGTTATAGTTTATTTTACAATAAAAAAAATTAAAAAAAAAGTATTAATACCGGTTAATAAAGTTTCTAGGTACATAGGGCCAAAGCCGTACTAACCAATATACAGTTGGCATGGTGTTGATAGTTTGGTGTGAAGTAAGAGAACATGTAAATATTCCTTGTAATGTAAGAATATGGCAAGATTATGAATCATGTTCTCATTTAGAAGGCATCATAATCAGTGTAATTACCGAGGTAATGAGAAGACTTAAAATTGATGAAGCTTACTATATTACGGATTCACCTTCGTCGCATTTGCATTTAAATGTAAACTAAAGCGTCGCGGAGCGGCCTTCACGCCTTACAGGATCAAAAATTCAAAATATATGGAAATATTATATTAAATAAATAAACATAGAGAAGTTAATAAAGTGACAAGGATAATTAACACGTTAACTATGGGGCCATTTTTAAAGGACTAACAGTCAGTGCGTTGGATATCTATCAGATCCTGTATACGTCTTTAATCGCAGCGTGTTTGGGACCTGACCCTGAATTTTTTTATCCAACTATAGAATCCAATTGAAGGAAGGAAGCCTGTGTTTATATTTTTCTCTGATACAGACGTACAGATACAGAACATAGAAACATCATCATCGTCATCATCATCAGCCGATAGACGACATAGGCCTCCTCCAAATAATTAATATAAATAAAGGAGTTACGGTTTCCCACACAAAAGGAGAGAACAAGATTCTTGGCGTCGCACCAGCTGTTGGACTCGTAGGAGATCCTTTAGATCTTATAACGAACTAAACGTATAAAAAAGGACAATTACAAGGATTAAAAGATTTTTCTCGGGTTATGTTTTCTTTTTATCTTTTCATGGATATACTTTGTAGGCAAAAAAAATCGCATAGCCGCGTAAAAAGTTATGCCCATATAAAAAGGTGACTTTTTATATGGGCATAAAAGTGTAACAAAAATATTTATGCGTTAAATGATAATCTTTTCCTTAGTCATTTTTTTTATTCAACGAAGCGACGAGACGGGCGGGACGTTCACCTCATGGTAAGTGACAAGTCTAACCATAACAGGGCACTCGATAGGATTGTACACATAGCCTTCGTCGCCTTGAGAGATGTTGTCTCGATACTTTAGTAATTTCACTAGCTATAACGCCCTTCAAACCGCAGCATAGTAATGTTTCCGCAGTAGTACGTAGTATCTTTTGTAGATAGTCTCCGGGCAATAGAGACCTACCACCGGTGATGCGTTAAAAACGTCCGAGTGCACAAAGTTCGAGAGCTTCTTCGCAGTACGTATAATTACCGGAGTAACGGTTCGGGACGTTTCGCGAAAATCTTCACCTGCAAGAAAATTCGACACTAGTTTTGAAGTGTGCTTGTTTAAAAGTTCCACGGGGAAATTATGTCCCCGATCCAGCGGCACTCTAATTGCTGCAACTTGAGTAACGAGACGTCAAATCGCAACGTTTCAAATTTCTAGAACTTCACCGTGAACATAATTACGCTGTCAGATTCTAGATTTTATAACTACACATAACACGTCCGTTATTTCTATATTTATTTTAGTTATATATAGGGGTAGTAGAAGGATGTAGGAGATCCCGCACAACTACTTACGGAAACTAAGCCAACCTCACCTGCTCGTAATGCACCCTGCTAATGAACAAACGACTGGGTCCCACCTACTCGCATTGGGTCAGCGTGGTGGGAAATTACCCAAATTCCCTCCCTCCATTTGACCCCCTACAAACGACGACCCGGACGATTTAAATATGGGGTGTAAGGGTTCCCGTACAATAACTCCGTACATCCAGGTCAACCTCACCTGCTCGTGCACCCCTGCTAATCAATAAATGAGGATCGGACTCCCATCAACCCGCATTGGGCCAGCGTAAACTGGCCCATATCCTCCCATATAAATCCCTACCCGATCGACATGGGAATCTTTAGGGTGGCTTGTATTCAACAGTGCCAGTCAATCAGCCTATGATTGACTCATGTGATAGGTCGTAGGTTCCTGTCGCCAGAGACAGTCTGAATACCACCGCAGCTCCTATTGCTACCGATAAACAGTAGTGTGCGAATATTACTGAGCTCCAGTTTGAAGGACGTTGTAACTAGTGAAATTACTGCGGTAATGAGACTTCTTATCGAGCGCTATATTGTGCTGTGCACATCATCCTAAGCAGTACATTGTTATAGGCAAGCATGTTACTTACCTTCAGATGAATCCCTTGTTCGTCCCGTCGCCTCATCGAATAAAAAAAATCTATTCTAAGTATTATGTAATTTACTTATCAGAAGTTAAACTTTACTTAATAAAGAAATAATATTAAGGATCGTTTAATTAGCTTAAACTTTCGCATCTGTAGCTCATAGATAACTGAACTTTTGCCTGGATTACGTTAATGACTAAGTTAGTTAGTTAAACAAAAAAAAATCGTTGCAGAAGTAGTTTTAATAATGCTACGGAACCACTGTGCAAGCATATTTGTATATTTATCACCATTTCATTGCAACATCATCCTCTGATAAATACATGATGATTTATCCATTTAAACGATGAAGTGAATGGGTCATTCACCTGATGGTGATACGCTTGCCATTAACAACGTGGAGCTAATTAGTGTTATATATTCAACCATCACACTGTGCTCGTCGCCTGAGACAGAAGATGTCGAGTCTCATTATCGAGTAACTACATTAGCTACAGCACTCTTCAAACCGAAACAGAGTAATGTGAAGTCAGTACTGTTTGGCGGCAGACGTAAGCGCAGCGGAAGTACTCACCTAGACGAGACCACCGAAAGTAGACGTTTATACATTGTATCGACATGAGCCGGATATTTAGAGAAAAAAAATTCAAAAAATCGTTTCTGTGTAATAAATACAGTTACTTTCCTAATTTCATCTGACCTTCCTAATCATCATCATCATCATGCTAATCACACTCGACTTGAATTAATCTCTTCAAACTGTTTTTCCATTATGAATTGTTTAACTGATGGTTTCTGTTGCCGGAACTCGTCTAGATAGATACGAGCGAATTTTAGCTCATTTCCTATATTCAGATTAATCTAGTGCAGCTGTATTGATAGAGATGCTTGTTTATAGTCGCCTTTTACGATATCCAATATCAAAGGTTGAGTAACGGAGGAGATATACCCAACCGTCTCCTATAACAGTAAAGTTTTGGAAGTAATGATTCATAATAGAAGTAACTGATAAATGTAAAGATGACAAAGTATGAAAGATGGAACGTATCAAAGAAGAAACAAAATATACTTGTTAGGAAAAAATAGAAGAAAAAAAGAAGAGAATAGAAATACCCTAACCCCACAAATAAGAGGAACTCAAAAAAAAACTCTTAATAGTAAATTGAATTATTGATAAGTATAACTATATATCCAGTGGTTTCCCGCGATTCTTACTAGAATCTTGGATTGGTTCACTTTGTGTTGCGAACAACGCCAGAGCCATCAATTTGGACGTCTTAGGGGGAGACCTATGTCCAGCAGTGGACATCTATCGGCTGATGATGATGATGACAACTATATATAATAACGTAGCTATTCCCCGGCCTCTTTGCTGGCCGTAACATATGTAGAATTAGATTTGAGAATGATGATGGATCTATGAAATTAAAACATAATTAGCCTGTAATCATCTACAGGGGTGTAAAGGATCCCGCAATACAACTCACGACACAACCTCATCTGGTGCACCCTGCTAACCAACAGACGAGGCTCTGGCTCCCACCAACCCGCATTAGGCCAGCGTGGTGGGAAAAAGACCCAAATTCCCTAATATGAACCCCTACAAAGGTAGAGTTCGATGTCTTTGAGGGAGACCTATGTTCAGTAGTGGACGTCTATCAGCTGATGAGGATGAACCAGGAATGGTCATATTCCCATGTCGATACGTTCACTAATTTTCACGTGTTTGACGGAGACACAAAACTCATTTTCATATATACATATTGTGTAGACAATAGAATATGTTTAAAGAAATTTATGAAACTAATCGAAACTAGCTCCTCGCACAAGTACAGTTCTATACTAACAATGCCAACTTTAGAAATTGAAACGAAACTTGAAATTAGTTTCCTGGCTCCAATTTTGCATCCACGCTCAGGTCCTCGGCGGAGACTAAGAAAACTCATAACTTGCCACCTATAAAATCTGATAGAATTAAACGCTGAACGAGAACTGAAACTGAAAACAATTTTTTTTGTTTTGATGATAATGCTTACACTTAGTTTCTCTATCATTAATTATAAACATTTTCTTTTTAATGAAGCGATGATATGTATAATGAAAATGGCTTTTGTTTGTTCGCTAATCACGTAAAAACTAGTGAACCTATCGACATGGGACCATGCTGCGTAATGATTTGTAGATAGATGGCTCTTTAATTTTTGAATTATATAGATCTTTGGTATTTTATATCTAATTAACTTCTATAAACATTTTCATTTTGTATTATTTATACGGTTGCTATAGTAACGATTGCAATCGAAACTCATTTGCGGTTGCGGTTGCTCTATCTAATTTTATACATCCGCCGGCAAATCGGTCGGAGATCTACTAACAAAGAAATAGAGAACCAGATCTGAAGTTATCATAGTTGTTAAACAAACAGTATAGATTATTAATTTTTTTTTAACAACCTAACAGATAGAGCGACAATCAATAAGAAAATGGATGAGCATAACAAGAGGCCATTGTCGAATACTGAACTTCCGGAAATCATTGATCATAGCCTCAAGGTCATGAGTACGTCAATCAATCACATCATCAACCTACGACAGTCTACAACTATGTACAGGCGTCACCCAAGGTACGCTACTTAGCCCTCGTAGGTATCTTAATCTATACGCATTCAGTACTACCTTTAAGTTCTTGCTAAATTCTTTTCTGCTCAATGAAAAAAAAATATCTATTGTATAAAAAGAATTACATTTTTCAAAATTTTTTAAAACGTTACCATCGAAACTTTATTTAGTTTATATGAAGCGCTGTTCAAAGCTGACGGTCGCATGTGTCCACTCCAGGTCAGATTTAATTGCTCAGAATCCTAGCACATTACGGCACACTGCAGTGCCTTCCAATTAGCACACAAAAATCTAGATTTTTTTTTATTACTAAATTACTATCCCGAGTGTGAAACTGTATGCGACGAGACGAGCGAGATTTTTACCTGATAATAAGCAATACACCTGCACACAACGACGTGTTACCATTTAAGTTGATATCCACAGCATCACATTGTACTCATTGGTTTAAAACAGAATTTAAATCTCGTTATCTCTGCGCGAGCGAATCAGGAATGAGGAGGTCCATAGGTCCAAGGTCACCGACATAGTCATAAGGTTTGCTAGACTTAGGTGGCAATTAGCAGGGTAAATTGTTCGAATGACTGATGGTTGATGGGGTAGGAAAGTTCTCAAGTGTCGGCCACCCACAGGTAGACGTAGTGCTGAAACACCTCAAAGTGAACCGATAATTTGGTTAAGGTATCAGAAAACAGCTGGATGTAGGCAGCGTAGGACCGATTTCAGTGGGGATCTTTGGGAAGGCCTATATAGAACAGTCAGACCTACCATCAGGACACATTTTTTTTCAACACGGGGAAAAGTTGAACAAGTTCTTACTGGTTAATGTTAAACTTGTTCTTAACAATGTATTTAAGAACACTTTACTGGTGGCAGATCCCTGTTGTCGGAGACCGTCTAGGTGGGTACAACTGCAGCGCCTATTGGAGCCGACAAACAATACTGGACAAACATTACTGTTTCGGTTTGAAGGGCGTTGTAGCTAGTTTAATTCCTAGGGAAAGGGGACCTAATATTTTATGTTTCAAGGAGACGAGCGCAATGTGGTAAAGTGTATAACATTCTCACGCCACGTTGTGGGCGGGCCTATCACTTACTATCAGGTGAACTTCCCGCTGGTCTGATCTTTTAATTTTATAAAGAAAAAACTTCACTCATCACTCAGTCTTTTTGAACTACCTACGTCAATATTTTTTATTCTTCGGTTATGACTGTCTAGACGGTCTTTGAAAAAAGACCTGTCTCTAGAGAGTCCGGAAATCGCTTAGTATTAGGAGTTAACTTAATCCTGTTCTTCCAGGCTGTGATAGAAACTTTATTTATCACAAAGCGGTAAGTTTAATAAACAAAATTTCCATCTTTAATATCCGATCAATCAATCCGTGTGATTTTATTTAAAGCACGGATAAAAAGTGAAAACAAAAAGACGTTACACGTTGAAAGGAGGCTATAAATCTGATAAATAAGGAAAAAGGGAAAAAGCAATTTCCAAGGGACGTTATCGCATAAATTTCTTCCTCTGGTATGGAAAAATCTTGTGATCATACATTCCCAATAACAGTATTTTGATTATCGATATGTATGCGCTCTTATTTCCTTTCGTCATCCTTTTGCTTTTTTGCGAGAGAAAAAATCATTAATATCTAGTGAATATCACAGCAACTGATTAAATGAATCGATTTATTAAGACAATGTCTCCTGGCGATTAACGAGATGATGTTAGAAAGAAGATGGTGAAGAAACCAAGAAAAAAGACGTATGTGAAGGTTGTGGTCTTCTTATCAGCAGATGAAGGTTTAGCCAAGCCTTTTAATGGTTCAAAGGAAAATCATGAGTAACCAATATTCTACTCCATTTTATCAGTTTCTTTCATTATCGTTACTGTAATCTGTTGTTAGTTAAAGACTATCTCCAGGGTATTCTACTTCACCAGATGTTCTAGATTGTATGTAAGAAAAGAGACCTAATTCGAAATTTTTGATATTATAATTTTAACATAGACATATCTGTTTATGATATAGGAGCTGCAGAATAGACCAATTTTTTTTAATCTGTTCTACTGAAAGATGTCTTATCTATGGTTTAGAAAAGTAGTAAATCATTTATAGGTTAAACGCTTCTAACGTCGGAAGCAGTTATTATAAAACCTTCATTACTCGTCGCCAATAAGATGTTAAGTGGAAACTTAATAGTTGTTTAATAGTAAACTTTATTATCTATTGATTAATGATGATCGTTTCCGTTTGTTGTTGTCATTGTTGTTAAATCGAAGTAGAAACCTGTAACGTATATTCGAGTTGTAACATAACTTCGACACGTCGCCATACAGTGTACCGATATTTAAGGAAATCAGGGCCTTAAACGTATACGTGATTCCATTACTTCCTCGAAGGCGTGAGCACCAACATGGGGACCTGTAATAAACTCACACAAACCCCATGCGAGTTCGGCGAGTTATTTATTCCACGCTCACCATTCGGAGATTGTGTAAACTTCGCGAGGAACTTTTGGGTGCAGTGTTTCATTCTCCGACAATATATAATGCCACCAGAATGTGGTGCTATGGACTGCGGGCTGAATAACAAACGCTACTGCGAAATCGTTTTACAAATACCTCATTTTATTAAAGAGAAATATAATTATCCTTGAAATTTAAAGCAAACAATTATAATTTTAACACTGGGCATAAATCATAGATGAAAGTCAACAACAATATTATTACGGTACATATAAACAGAGACAAAAAGGACTGTACCACGCTGGTCGCCAACCTTCACTAGTTGAAGAGGCACTTTAAGAAGAAGAAGATATAAACAAAAATATTAGATCCTGGATTTTTAACGAGACGAACGAGTCGGTCACCTGATGGTAAGTGATACGCCTGCCAACAACAACGTGGCGCTAGTAAGGATGTATACAGAACCACATTACGCTCGCCGCTTGGAGTCATAAAATATTACGTCACGTTACCTCAGTAATATGACTATTTACAACGCCCTTCAAAACGAAACACTGGCGTTAGGAATAGGCGCTGCAATGGTATCCACCTAGATGGTCTCCTAGACCTACTGCTAGTATAATATCTGAAGATTTTTAACTTTTTTAAATATTAGTATTAACTCGCTTGTTAAAGATGCGACTGCTGAGACGAATCTAGCTCCTCAGGTCTCACTATCATCCAATCTACTACAATTTCCTTCGTATATTAGTCGCAAGATTATCCGGCTAATCACACTGAATCAATTCAACAGCCGGATTTTACACTCCTAATTTGCGTTGATATCCGGTGTTAATTAATGATTAGAGATCATTCGACGCGAGGACTCCACAACAGCACCGGTGACGCTACGTAGCTGCATCTTATGTTATTTATATTCTTAATTTTTATAATGGAATATCACTACATTCTTATAGATATACCAATTTCTCCCCCCATCCCTCCCAATCTCACCACTATCACTAAACCTTATCGATACAAAGAAAAATCTAGACATCCGCTGAGACAATGATCTCTTTTGAGTTGAGAAAGTGGCAATTTGTGCTGATAAGCAGAAGGCTGGAAACATTACTGTTTTCTGACTTGGATGACGTTGTAGCTAGTGAAATTACTAGGGTAACGAAACCTAACTTTTGAATTCTCGAAGCGATAAGTATCATGTGTTGCTTTATATCACCATGAGATAAGCGTATTACTAGTCCTCGTCGCTCGGTACTCAAAGCTTTATCCCAACTTGATAAGATACTCCTAATAGATATTAGATTCATTTAGATTTCGGGACCATATAAATAATAAGGACTTTTCGAAGGACTGTGTATCATAACCTTTACCTAAGGAGTACTATAACTCCTTCTGTCTTTCACCCTAACCTTATTGTTTCAGTATATATTATTAGTTAAACCTTTTCTAATAATATACTGATCTATCTACATCGCGACACGCCATAATCCAATATGAACTGATCGGATCGGACGGATGAGCCATAATCAGAAATGATCATCAGGTTTGATGGTCCACAATTAAGTAATTGAGGTATCATTGAAGTCTATATTGGTATTAAATCTTTATCCAAATTAAGGATGCTTTATCTTTTGATGCAAGTCACTTCATCGTCTGTAGACAACACAATCTCTGCTAGCTTGTCCGTCTGCCTTCTGACGATGTTCCTTATATCTGGTTCAGAAAACCATTTATTATATTACTGTCACACTTTTTAATATCACCATAGTCAATTAGCTGGTATTTAATGAACCATAGATAGTAAATCAGTTGATAGGAAACCAGACATATTCTTATGGAGCTCGATTCAGCGTTAACCATGATTATCATTTTAGGTCTTGTGAAATTGAGGTTAAATGTAACTTTAGTTAAAAATATCCATTAATTTATATAGGTTTACGAGTCCTCATAATTATGTATAAGTATAAAATAAGCAGTTAATACAACCTAACTATCTCATGATAAATTATTGGATAATAGACGTCTAAACGATAAACTACAATTTCTCAAATTAAACATTGTTATGTAGTTTTATGGTATTATCCCATTATCCATTCGCTCTAACAACTACTAATTATATAGAAAGATAAATGGATGTCTTGAGTAGAATAAATACACTATGGCTTAGTTAAATCATTTCTACAGGAGGCTACATCAAAGACAGAAGGAGGAGAAGTAATGGCTTCACCCATAGATGATATAGACAAAGAATTTGCTATAGCTTTTCTAACTGTGTGAAGTTGATATAAATGAGGATCATGCTGTCCGAAGATTTATATTTGAATAGAGCAAAATTCGTGATGAAACATTTGGGAGTTTGGATGCGGCCGTCTGATGAGTCGAATCTTCACAAAACCTACAGAATTATCATGTTAACGCTTCAATACTTGTTTTTGATCTTTCAAATTGTTTACATTTTTAAGGTGTGGGGTGATTTGGAGGCGGTTTCCCAGGCATCGTATCTGCTGTTCACACAGGCATGCCTTTGTTTAAAAATTACCGTTTTCCAAGTTAACGAAGATCTAGTGCAGGATCTATTGGATCGAATGAACAGCAACATTTTTAAGCCGCTATCTGAAGAACAACAAAGGTACTTAAGGAAATGAAAATTTATTCTACGTCTTTACCATTTAATAGAAAAGTCTAGAAAAAGCAACACTTGTTTTTATTAAATGAGAAAATTTAGTTTCAAGTGTTCAAAACTTTCGGAATATCAGAAAGACATTTAAATTTTCTTTCCCCTACTTTTATTACAATATACTTTGTATAACAGAAGGACAGAAGGTTCATTCGATGGTAGGAGATTCACTCGGTGGTAAATTACACCAAGACTACAATATTGTTATAACTATACCACATTGCACGCTAACTTAAAAAAAATGTCTACTCAGCTTAATATTCTGGCTCATTAACGTAGCCCCAAAAATATGAGAGATAAATGTCTTTTGTGTAGTAAAAAATCTTTAAAAGATACACCTAGCAAAAGACAAGGTTTTTCGAGATTTATAATTACTGAGGCCAAGGCTCCAAGGTTCTAAACAAATCCCTAGGAAGAGAAAGCTTCAGTGAAGAAAAGAAATTTTGAACTTATCAAAGTCTTATGTCAAAACAATTTTCTAACATTATCAAAACGTAAAGAGTTCATTATTGCCCTAAACATGTCAGCGCGCATCCCTAATAAAGTGAATGAAAAGTTATGTAGACATGGGTTTTCAATTATTCCACAGGATCCTGAAATGGCACGCCGCCCGAATAAAAAGACTTCTGCTGGCTTTTATGATAAGTTCGCAAACGACCTGCGGCTTATGGGCACTAAAGCCTTTGTTCGACGACGCAGGAAGTCGCAAATTTCCGTTTGACATGTGGTGAAGTACAACCAGTTTTTTTTTTAAGTTCTTTATGAATACTAAGGATTTTATCTGCGGCGGAAGTCACGCTTGCTACTCTCTATAAAAATATAAGTAGCGACACTTATTTTACTTTAAAGTTAATATAATTTTGATTATGACCAAGTTACAATGGAATCTGCCTACCCCACTGGGAACGAGGCGTGATATATATGTATGTATGTATGTACAATGGAATCTTGATTGTAACGTGGCACCAGTCCTGACCTTATTTTCACATTGTCAGCCTTTATTTATCCACTGCTGGTTGTAGGCCTTCTCCAATGTTTGTAATTGGATACAAATATTTTAGGATGCCTGTCCAACCGGAACTGTCACCGCAGTACGAGTTGGGCTATGCTTTTCAGCTGATCACCATTTGTATGAGCGCCTACATGTACTTCGGAGTTGACAGTGTCGCATTGTCCATGGTGATATTCGGATGTGCTCAAATCGACATCATCAAGAACAAGATATTATGTGTGAGTATTTCCTATTGTTTAAATTAACACCTGTCTTATTGTTTCCACTTCTAAGTCTGAAAGCTATCTCTTACGAGGAGAGAGTCAAAGCTACACTGGTCATAGGCCTGTCATGAAATCATACATAACCTTAAAATTTCGATGATGGTGAGAAAACCAACATGTTCCACAGATTATTGCTTGAATTAGAAAACCTGGCATTAGATAACATTAGATATTTCCTCAAATATGAGTGATTACATGGCAGACTTGGCATTATTTTATCTTATATAACACCATAAAAAATAGATTAATTAGCGTTCCCACACCTGCACTTCCAGCCTTCTCTCAAGAGGATAAGTCAGGACCATTTTTCTAACACGTTGGCCAACGGTTCTTGAAAGCTGTTGATCTTAAGACATCAATGACAGTATGTCTATTTAAACCATCCTTTTTTTTGTTAAATCTTTTATTTAATTATGAAATATTCTATTTTCAGATTAAATCTCTAAAAATAAGAGTAAGGACATCTGAAGAGCGAAAGAAAAATTTGCAGGATAATTACAATAAATTGATAGAATGTGTAAAACAACATCAAAGTGTTACGTCGTAAGTAGTTATCAGTTTCATTAGATCTATTTTAAATTCACTGAACCAGCGCAGCCCTCTTCCTTACCTCCTCTTAAAGAAGGAAGACGTCTCATTAGCACTGTAAACTCTCAAGATATCAACCAATTTAGTATCACTGAAGATCGCCAGAGATCAACTAGGTAGGTACCGCCACGGCAGCCCGTTAGTCTCGAGGTAGCAATAATAGGACTAAGATAAGCTCTGCCGGTCGTAGAAGGCGACTAAGAGGGTCTAGGTGATTCGGGGGCGATGAAGTTGGGGGCTTTTATTGCTAAACAAACGGAGTCTCTCCAAATGCACTGATGCAGACCACCGAGAGGGTTTCAGTGAGTAACAATCTCACATAACCCGGACTTTCCCTTAGAAGCAGGGTATCTTTGGAAGATTTCCCCCCAATCCAAACAGATAAGCTACTACTGCAGATCCTATTTCTGCCACCAAATAGTACTATGCAAACATTGCTGTTTTCCGATTACAAGGGCGCTGTAGGTAGTATAATTATTTTGGTAATGAGACTCAAACATCTTGTCTCAGGCGACAAACTCAGTTTATATCGTCCTAACTGGTGCCATGTTGTTTTGGTCGAGCGTATCACTTACTATCAAGTGACCGTGCCGCTCATCTCGTCGCTTAATTGCATAGAAAAAAATTGATAAATAGAACAGCCTTAGACTTTATAGAAGCAACAGCTTTGGAATTGTCTAAATAAACAAAGCACAGCGGTTGTTTGTAAGATATACAAAGAAGTATTTTGGTCTAACTAGAAAGACTTTTCCTTTCTGGTCTTAAATTGAATCTATTCATTGTCCTAGTTTTTTTTTACTTATTAGGTCTACAATCAATCATATATTATTACATTCACAAAAATATATCATACAAAGAATTTAAACAAGAAATATTAGCACATGATAGTTAAGATATAGACACAGCTTTCACTAATTATACTCGCGGTTCATGTCTAAGATAGCTTAGGGCAAAGAACAAAAGTCTGCAAGAGCGCAACACTTCACGTAATATTTATGGTGAATCCGCATGGATGGAGACAGATTTACTGCAGCAGGTCTTCTTCTTAAGGTGCTTCCCCGACTAGCGAATGTTGGCGGTCAGTTCAACATATTGCGCCCCGTGTCTTATGAAGTGGAACAGTTGGGCGGCACTCGCGACTCCTGTGCACTCCCTGATGTTACTCAGCCACGATTTCCTCCATCAATCAACACTCTTTTTACCCACCACTTAGCCTATCAAGACAAGTTGAAACTTGTAAAAAACTTGAAAAATTTAAGCATGTGGTCGAGATATGATACTCTGTCTTGAAGGTCTGCAAAAGATCGCGTTTTTAAGTTACTCAGCGGAGAACCTCCTCGTTCAACACTTTGTCATTATCAGGCCTGTATCATCATCATCTGTATCATCGAATGCTTCGATACGTTTCTTGAGATCTTCTTTAATAGTCCAAGCCTCGCTCCCATAAGGAAGGATGGGCCAGACGTAACACTTTAAGAGACAAATACACAAAGATATTTTAAATTTGCGAGAACAAAGAATTTTGTACATTTTTGTAAATGTGTTACGTGCTATTTCGATACGCGTCTTGACCTCCCGTTTACTTTCCCAAGCTTCATCAAGCCACGTACCCAATATATTTATTTGCGCACCCTCTCAAGCCTTTGGCCGTCCACACTTATGCAGGCATCACTAACTTGCGTTTTAGTAACAACCATGAACTTTGTTTGCACCGTGTTCATTTTCCAATCTGCTTTCTCGCTGCACAAAACAATCCCGTCAACAATTTTTTGCAGATCTTGAAGTGACGAATCCATAAGCACAGTATCATTGGCGTATGTTAAGTTTTTAATAAATTGAATAACATTGGCCACAAAATAGGGCCCTGTCGAACACCTCTCTTAATATCATTATTCTCCGTTATTTCATTTTGTACTCGAAATTTTTTTCATTGTATTCAGTAAAGGTTCTGTATTATTCGGATGTCCTTGTCAATCAACCCTGTGTTATGTAAAAGTGGGATAAGCCGGTCGTGTGGCACTCAATCAAATGCCTTTTCATAATCGACGAAGCATAGGTGAACATCGTGTCGCATATCTCTGCTCAATAGCTTGCATAGTCTAAAATCTAGAGAGTTGCAAACGAGCACAGATCTCCGCAGCGGCGACAACAGAGGAGTAATTGCACATCTAGAAATTCTAATACCCTAATATTGAAGCTGGGTAGATGTGAGGGGTAATCAATTTTATGGTTAAACAAGAATATTAAGTCCAATATATCCCTGTCTTAATAACAAAACATCTGCAATGAGAATTTCTGTTGGAGAAACTAATAAAACACTTTGCGGAAAGAAAAATATTTTAATATCAAAATGTATCTCCAAATAATACAGAAAGGAGAAATCTTAAAATACGTTTTCAACTTTATTTAAAATTTTTACATCGAAATATGCTTTACTGCCGCCACACAGCTTTAATAATATTTCGCTAAGGGTGCACCGCCCCGTGTGGGAAACGAGTTACAATGTCCCTACCTCCATATTATTCTTACCGTGTATTTAAAAGCGGTAAGAATATGTACTGAAAAATGATATCAGCTTACCCCGGAACTTTTACTAACAACAGGACTCTCCGATCGAATCCTAGCGTGGTGTTTATAGCATGTTTGAGGATATCTACATTCAATGAACTGGATCAAACTGATTTATCTGTCTTAAATAACTAATGAACTGATGATAGTTAACTACAAGATGCATGGGTACGATACGATATCTACTGAATATGAGCTTGCGATAAACAAAAATACCATAAGGTTCCAGTAAATGACACCGAAAACTAGGTAGACAGAGTACATAAAAAGAATCCCTGGGAACCACTGGATTCAAACAGCGCAAGACCGTGCTTTGTGTTACACATTACCAGAGACCTATGTCCAGCGGTGGACTTCCATCGGTTCAAATGGTGATGTAACGGCAACTGCCCACTCATACTCCACCATCATTTAGACTATATTTATGTTGTTCGTTTCAGTTTTACGGAGCTGGTGGAAGACGCCTTCCACACATTCCTGTTATTCCAACTAATCGGTAGTGTTGGTTTGATTTGTATGTCGGCTTTACGTATTCTAGTGGTAAATATCATACTAATATTATTATATATTGTTTTATTATACTAGCTGCTCCCCGCCCGTTTTGCTGGTCGTAATATATATTTGAATTTTGTCAAAAATATTCCCGCCGCCATTCGTCCATTTTCTTGTTACTAACAACCCCACAAACTGTTTTGGAGGTAAAATATTTAAAATTAATGAACAGGACGTTCACTTGATGGTAACTGGTACACCCGTCCTAATAACATGGCGTTAGGATGTACACAGCACCACATTACGCTTGTAGCCTGAGACATAAGATATTGAGCCTCGTTACCCTAGTAATTTAACCAGCGCTCTTCAATCCCGAACACAGTGATGTTTGCACAGTACTGTGTGTCGGCTGCAACAGGTGCTGCGGTGGTACCTGTCTAGGCAGTCTCCGGCTGCAAAGATCTACCAGTATTAAAAAGTCTACGTAGGTACCATCGCGCCACCTATTTCTGCCACCAAACAGTAGTTTGCAAACATTACTATGTTCCGGTTTGAAGGGCGTTGTACCTAGTATAATACCAAGTTAAGGAAGGTACCGGGGTCTGACGTCTTATGTATTAGGGCGATGAGCACAATGTGGAGCAGTATATATCCTACTAAACAGGTCCTACCATCAGGTGATCGTCCTCTTCGTGTCGTCGCTTTATAAAGTAAAAAAAAAAGTTTTCCTGAGATTAATATTTTCATTGTTGTTATCAAATTCAGATCGACTGGCGCAGTATGCAATTCGCCTCCATAGTGACGTACTTGTCGGTGATGATAAGCCAGCTGTTCGTGAGCTGCTGGTGCGGGCACGAGCTTACTGCTAATGTACGAATACACTAAATTATTTTTGCTATATATGTATGTTTATGCAGCATGGTAATGAGCCGCCGCTTTTACTATGAGGATTGGTGCCAGGTCTCTCCTGCCAAAAACCATCTAGCTACCATCCCAGCTATTATTTCTGATGTCAAACAATAGGTAAACATTACTATGTCCGCTTTGAAGGGGTTGTAGCTTGTTAAATTACAGGAGTAACGAGACAACATATTATATCTCAAAGCTACGAACAGACTATGATGCTGTATATAACATCCTAACTGGCGTCACGTTATTAACAGCAAGCGTAATATTTACCATCAGGTAACCTTCTCGCTCTTCCGTCACTTCATCAAATCGATAATAACGCTAACCGAGATATTTTAACGGATAGTTACTAAGTCAAGCTTCTGGTTGTTGACGAGCTTAATCCTTATAAAAGGAAGTTCCAAGTGGCTAGGAACTTGCTTTTCAACACAGAGGTCCCAGATTTGATTCCCAAAGATCGTGGAATTTAGAGCAAGGAAAGGTTTTTTTTTAAATCGCCTGATTTCCATAACAGCATTTCTATTTTCCGGTTGTTAATTTATAGGATTCTTTAGCAGCTAAAGTATTCTAGACGAGAGCAGTTTATCTTTTCCACCTTTCTGTCTCGACATCTGGTAAAGTTGAGGTTAATAGGAAACTTGTTTCGATTTAATGTTATCAAACCGTTATCCCAGCGGTGAGGTATAAACTCTTTCAAAAATCGCGTACTACTTCCATTTACTCCAGTAAATCCATTTGCAGAGCGAAGAGCTGCACACGGTGCTGTACAAGTGCACCTGGAACGATCAAGATGTGAAGTTCCAGAAGACCCTGTACTTCTTTATGATGCGCATAAACAAGCCGATTGTGCTTAGAGCGGGGCATTACGTTGCGTTGTCACGTCAAACTTTTGTTTCTGTACGTATACCTGTAATATTTATATAACTTATATGGCATTTTTTTATATATCAACAGGATCAAAGGATTTTGATATTACAACAGGAAACAAATGGAATGTTGCTTAAAAAGACAGACTCATGCATTACCCCGAACTATTGGGTGATAGTTTGACAGTCGCCATTACTAATCACATGTCTAGTGTGTTGAGATTTGCTTGTATAATTCCTAACGTGAGGAGCTGATCGTAATATCCTCTCCGCCATTTCACCCTCAACGTATCTATAAAGGCGACTAAGATAGGAATAATTTCAAACACAATAAAAGTTACCCTTATATCTACACCGAAATATGACATCCACTTGGCTAGAAACATCCGTCACAAGTTGACATCAATAAACGGAAATGATTAATATGAGATATATTATCTTAGCGATGGTTATAATTAGGCGTTGTGTAAACATCCTAATCACTAATTACTTTAATGTTTACTTAATTTAAAAGTAAATACAATGTGAATTGAATTAATATAGTATTAACATCTTTTCAGATACTCCGAATGTCTTATTCTTATTTCGCAGTATTGAATCAAACAACTAAATAATATCATCATCATCATCATCAGGTGCCCTTATCAAACTGAAGTTTGACAATCAGATTGAGAATACCAATTCGATCCTCGGCTATTCTTTTTAACTGATGGTATTTAAACCCGGGCCATTCCATAATGTCATCAAACCATTTCTTGCGCTGTCTACCAGAAGCACGTTTTCCAAGATTTTTGCCCACCAGGATCAATCTTAGGAACTCATAGAGAGAACTAAATAATATCCATAAAAACAACAACAGTCATTAAATTATCATAGTATTGTTTTATAATGTAACAGCCGTACTTAATATATATTTTACTATATGTAGCTTACTTTAAGGTTTAACAAGCTGAAACTTTAGTATGCAAGCTTTTCTTCAATTTAATTTCACTTTTAAGCTTTATTTAGTCTATCGCGAATTATTATGAATTGCTTGAAAGACTACTTAAAACTTATTTTATAAAACAGGAAGTGGTATTTTTCTTTATTTAGGAATAGTAGGTAAACGAAAGAACAGTTCACCTGGTGATCGCCTATGGACAGTCGCAATGCCAGAGGTGTCGCGGTTGCGTTGCCGACTTATAAGGGGTTATACAGAAGAAGTAGTTTATGTAATGATTATTAAGGAATTGTTGTTTTCGAAATAAACAACGCAGTAATCTCTATATGTATAAGAAATGGGCTTTCTTTATTCACCAATCATGTGTAAACTAATGAACATATCGATACGAGAACAAGAGCATTAGACGCGAGATGACTTGAATGGTTATGGACTATAAATTTTTTGAATTTCATAGATCTTACATAATTTTATTTCTAATTAAATTTTATAAGCATTTACAGTTCATATTATTTATGCGGTTGCTATAGTAACGGATGCTACAGAAACTCACTTGCGGTTGCAATTGCTCTTAAGGAATATTTCAAGTCGAATTTTACATTACGGCAAGCCAAGCCGGCGGGGAATAGTTGGATTATAATAAACTAGAATACAATGAAGCAAGATAAGAAAGAAATAACCACTTAACTGTAATTTAAGTTAACGGCAATTTTCGCACAATTAATGTATTGAATAAATAAGTAAACAAGTTACTGTCAATTTCATTTCTAACCACCGCTGTGTGGACGGAGAGACAAAGCACAAACAATTTATATAATGACACGACGAGATTGTAATTGCAGCAATTTGCATTTAATTTATCAACGTTTAGTTGAAACTGATATACTGGTACCGTAAACGATCATTATCATCAGCTGATAGACGTCCACTGCTGGACATTAGTCTCGCCCAAAGATAACCACGTCGATCGGTAGGGATCCATATGGGAGCGATTGGAGGATTCCAATCAGTTTATCCCAATGCAGGTTGATGGGAGCCAGAGCCTCGTTTGTTGATGAGCATCACGAACAGGTGAGGTTGGTCTTGGGTTCCATGAGTTGATGATGTTTAAACTTCTTTATGTTCAGGTTAATCTGTAAGAAATTTATATGAGAGCGACTGTTCGACAAATTTTTCATTGATTAAATTAACAAAGAATAATAGAGAGTACGGTGAAAATAATGCTGTTATTCCTTGTCTCTTTTCATATATTTCTCTGTATATTCACATTATAGTACACAATAGAGATACATACATACTGTACTATATTGTTCTCGCAGTCTTGAGATATAATATATGGAGTTTCAAACCAGATTACAGTAATGTTTCCACAGTACTATTTGTCGACTACAATAGGCGCTGCGGTCTCTGGCAATAGAGACCTACCACCAGTAAAAGTTTATAACATCCCTCGTGATTTTTTGACTCGACGAGACAAAACTAAAACTAGAAAAAAGTTAAATCAACGCAACGAAATCCAATCAACGTTTTCCATTCGACTGGAAGCGAAAAGATATCTTATCGAGGTTAACGATTTCATCAAACGCTATCAGAGATAACGTCAATCAGTCATTGTTTACAGCAACATACAGCCCCGGCTGAGAGATGTGACGCGCTGATCTATCACTCAGCGCTGAACTGCCTATCAAACCTGAAGCGGCCTCTATACGACTACAGAGCTTCATACTCTTTTTTTTTATTAGTACGAAGAAACTAGACCAGTGGAACAAACACCAGTAAAAATCAAAATGTAACAAATCTTTTAATCAATCATCAGTGGATAGAAGTCCACTGCTGGACAAAAATCTCCTCCAAATATCCTCATATCGATTGGCCCTGTGCTGCGCGTATCCAGCGACTTTCCGTGATCTTACAATCAGGATGACCTCCGGCACCACCAGGCACTAGGGGCCGTCGTTTGTAGAAATTCATTTGAGTGGATTTGGGCACTTTGCTAGCAAGCTGTTCCATCACGACTCTTGAACAAAAAGTTTAAAAATAAAAGGTAAAACATTTACTTTTAGGATCTTGTGAAGAGAAATTTAAAAATTCGTCTTCGTGTTTAACCCACAAACAAAAATAGATTTTTCAGTATACATACTTAAATGTGAATCTCAGTTGAGTCCATAGTAAAATGCTGATAAAAAAGAAACTGAAACTGTTGCAGTATCACCTGGCATTCTATCAATGAGTACATGATGTACTCAGTACGTTTATACTACAGACGCGGCCATGTTGCAGTATCACCTGGCATTCTATCAATGAGTACATGATGTACTCAGTACGTTTATACTACAGACGCGGCCATGTTGCAGTATCACCTGGCATTCTATCAATGAGTACATGATGTACTCAGTACGTTTATACTACAGACGCGGCCATGTTGCAGTATCACCTGGCATTCTATCAATGAGTACATGATGTACTCAGTACGTTTATACTACAGACGCGGCCATGTTGCAGTATCACCTGGCATTCTATCAATGAGTACATGATGTACTCAGTACGTTTATACTACAGACGCGGCCATGTTGCAGTATCACCTGGCATTCTATCAATGAGTAAATGGTGAACTCAGTACATTTATACTACAAACGCGGCCATGTTGCAGTATCACCTGGCATTCTATCAATGAGTAAATGGTGAACTCAGTACATTTATACTACAAACGCGGCCATGTTGCAGTATCACCTGGCATTCTATCAATGAGTAAATGGTGAACTCAGTACATTTATACTACAAACGCGGCCATGTTGCAGTATCACCTGGCATTCTATCAATGAGTAAATGGTGAACTCAGTACATTTATACTACAAACGCGGCCATGTTGCAGTATCACCTGGCATTCTATCAATGAGTAAATGGTGAACTCAGTACGTTTATACTACAGACGCGGCCATGTTGCAGTATCACCTGGCATTCTATCAATGAGTAAATGGTGAACTCAGTACGTTTATACTACAGACGCGGCCATGTTGCAGTATCACCTGGCATTCTATCAATGAGTAAATGGTGAACTCAGTACATTTATACTACAAACGCGGCCATGTTGCAGTATCACCTGGCATTCTATCAATGAGTAAATGGTGAACTCAGTACGTGTATACTACAGACGCGGCTATGTTGCAGTATCACCTGGCATTCTATCAATGAGTAAATGGTGAACTCAGTACATTTATACTACAAACGCGGCCATGTTGCAGTATCACCTGGCATTCTATCAATGAGTAAATGGTGAACTCAGTACGTGTATACTACAGACGCGGCTATGTTGCAGTATCACCTGGCATTCTATCAATGAGTAAATGGTGAACTCAGTACGTGTATACTACAGACGCGGCTATGTTGCAGTATCACCTGGCATTCTATCAATGAGTAAATGGTGAACTCAGTACGTGTATACTACAGACGCGGCTATGTTGCAGTGTCACCGTCATAAATATGGCTGACAGTAGCGAAACAGGCGTGCCCCACTAGAAACTCTTTTGAATCCGTGACGCCGCATAATTGTTTCGTATCAAGTTAAAATATTAAAAAAAAAACTTGCAGCGGCTGTGTGCGCACTTCATAGTTACTGTAGTACTGTAGTACTGTGTTACTTGTTTTTTTTTTCTTGACATGGCAACTGCTCGTTTCTTCGGTTCTACGAGGACCTTAACCTTCGAAGCTCATGTACCCTAAAGCTCTTTTAGTCGCCTTCTACGATAAGCAGAGCTTACATTAGTCCTATTCATAATAGCATGAGGCTGCAGTGCAATCTGGCAACGAAGACCAGTCCAGTGAAAATTACTTTAAATGATGACGTCACATACCCTTTATACATAAAAACCGGATATCCTCTAAAGCATTAAACTGAGCATCATTTTACTGCAGATATAACTTTTGTATTAAATCTTAAGCTCAGCTTTACTGAAATACAGTAATAAAAATTTTACGTTTGCAATACCCGGTGCCTGGTGAGCATATTTTACAAAATGTTGCATAACTTAAATATCAAATTTATACTATAGATACCAAGTTAGGTGACGATAAGTGACTACTTAACTGCAGTTAACATAGAGCCTGGATTCAGCAACCAAATTCTGTTATCAGCGGTAAGTTAAACAATGGTAAAACTTATCAGAAACTATTACCAACTTAGGAGAACTGGAAATAAATAAAAACAACAACTTGGATAAGTTAAAGTATTAACTTCACCTCTTTAAAACTCTAGTGGTATTCACTGATGGTATTGGAACCTCGCTTCAAGAGCCGGTTGTATCATTTATATGTGAATTAATATCCGGATTCGAAATAGCCGTATGTCTCTGTTGCTGGAGACCGTAGGTACCACCGCAGCCGATAAACAGTACTGTATTCCGGCTTCAAGGACGTTGTAGCTAACGTAATTACTGGAGTAAGGAGACTCAATATATTTTGTTTCAGACGAGCAGTATGTGGTGCAGTGTATAAGATCGTAACTACCACCACGTTATTATGGGAGGGTGTATCACTTACCATCAAGTGAACGTTTCGCTATTTTCGTCAGTTAATGGTAAAAAAAAAAATTAAGATTTAGGTACTGAGGGTTTAAAACAAAATGTTATATGTGAGGACTAATGAAAGTTGTACTCGTTGAATCATTTACTAGATAACTTAGTTACAAAAGGATATTAATTAGTTTTTTTTTTCTTAGAGGTTAAAAAAATTATTAAGTTTGTTGTTGTAGTTGATTAAGTTCCTCAGACTAAGTCCTCTTCTTCTTAAAAGCTCTCTCTATAGAAGAATGTACAGTAGTGCTTTATTCTTCTTGGTCAGGATTTTCTTCATATACTTTTGTCTTCAACTTGGTCTATCATCTCTTACCTTACTTATCATCACATAGTTACCACTGCAGAACCTGTTATGCCGACAAACAGTAGTGTGCAGATATTACTGTCTGTCTGAAGGGTCCAACTACTGGGGTAACGAGACTTAACAGTCTGTCTCAAAGCGACTAGCACAGTGCGGTACTATATACCTTCCTAATACCACATTGTTACCAACAGGCGTATCACTTACTATCAGGTGAATGTCTCACTCATTTCGTCGCTTCTTTTAGGTGTAAGGGGTTCCGCACAACAACTGAGGCGACCTGAGCCAATCTCATCTGCTCGTGGTGCACCCTGCTAATCAACAGACCAGGCTCTGGCTTCTACCTACCCGCATTGGGCCAGCGTGGTGGGAAATGGCCTAAATCCCTCCAAATAAACCCCAATAAGGGTGGAGATCTTTGAAGGAGATCAAGTGATGTGACGTATTAATAACAAGAAGGCGCTAAGCTTTGTCACAAATGATTAACTTCATTCTGATCTATTTCCCTAACTTATCTTGAATAACTTAGATATCAAATAACCATTAAGCTCCTAAGCTTTATATTTATAATCTTTTCTTTCAATTTTCGTAACTGTGTATAAATCTTATCTTTTTTTTTTAATTACAGTAGATGAAGAAATTTGCAAGAGGAAATGTTTACGACACTTTTACGGCGACGCTTGTTTACGAGTCATTGGTGGGAACTTTTTTAATTTCCGACAGGACGATGAAATATTAGAACCCTTGAATTAAGTATCCTTTCACTTACCGACTATTTACGTTTTATAGTTTTTTATATATAAGCAACAATAAGCAGGACGTCCAGCTGATGGTTAGCGATACCATTCATTAACAACGTGGTGTTGGTTAGAATCATATACACAGCGCATTGTTATCATCGCTTTGAGACATGAGATATTAAGTCTAATTACCCCAGTAATATAATTAGCTACAGCGCTCTTCAAACCGGAACATGATATAGTTTACACACTACTGTTGCACAGTAATGTTTATACCTATCTAGACGGAGTCCAGCAACAGAGACCTATCACTACTAACATTTTGTCGGTACGAAGGGTTATACAGCTAGTGACCTAAGATAAGCTCGAACGGTTAATCAGTTGGAAGAGGTTTTAGCACCCTTGGGGTCTAAATTACCCAAAAAGGTCTGATGCAGAAGGTAACGGGAAACCACTGCGATATAATTCCCAAGTAGACGGTTTTATAGCAAGTTCACAAATTTAACGGCCAACCTCCAGTAATGGAGAGGAACTTTGACAAGAAGATAACTAGTGTAATTACTTCGGTAATAAGACTTCACATCTTATATCTAAAGGCAGTGAATATACACTCAGTAATATTTTTTATTTAATTTAAGCGACTCGATGAGCGACGTTCACTTAATGTTAAATTATACACCCATCCGTAACAATGTGACGCTAGTTAGGATGATCAGATTGCGTCTAGAGACATAAGCTGCTTACTGGTGGTAAGTCTTTGTTACCGGAGATCGCAGCGCCTATTTCTTGATATCCGGTTTGAAGGCCGTTGAGGCCTTTAATTCCTGGAGTAACGAGTCTCAATATCTTATGTCTCAGGCGACGAGCGCAATGCAGTGCAGTGCATACTATCTTTACTAGCGCCATGTTGTTATGGGCGGGTGTATCACTTACCATCAAGTGAACGTGCCGCTCGTCTCATCGCTTAATTATGAAAAAAAATATATTGAGTCTCATTACCACAGTAATTACACTAAGCACAGCTCCCTTTAAAACCATAACACAGTATTGTACATAACTCTGTCGGCTGCAATAGACGCTGCGGTGGTTCCAACGAAGACGGTAATATCTTTGCGGTTGTTGTTTCGGTTTGAAGGGTGTTATAGCTAGTGAAATTACTGGGGTAACAAAACTTAACAGTTATATCTCAAAGCGATAAACACACACACATACATGTTTAATTTGTATATATTTGCTGTGGCTTAAAAATATCTGTGTCATAAATAAGCGAAGGGTAGTTTTTCATAGTTTAAATTACTTGAAACATTTGAAGCGTCTTTCACTGCTGCAAAGGAGTTTTAATGCAAAATTTATCTTTCAGACGCGAACTCCCGCCTGTATATATTCGGAAGTTGTCTTAAGTTATGTTTTTGAGTGGACTTAATGCCTACTCCCGCTAAGTTATTCCGACGCTAACTTGACGCATGCACTTCCACTCAGTGAATGTATTTAATGTAGACGACTTTTGCAGCGAATTAGTGCTCAGACGGAAACGATTTGTATTTATTCACTTTTTTTATTCAAAGGAGCAATTAGAGAATGGGACGATCACGTGATTGTAAGTGATACGCCTGCCTATAACAACGAAGTACTGATTAGAATGGTATATGAAACACCACATTGCGCTCGCACTGTTAAAACATAGGATGTTAAATTTCTTTACCCCAGTCATCACTAGCTACAACACTTCAAACCGGAACACAGTATTTGCACACTACTGTTTGGAGACTGAAATAGGAGTTACGGTGACCTATCTAGACGATCTGCAGCAACAGAGACTTAACTCCTTCCTCCGTCTATCTATAGAACTTGTGAACATCTAATAGATTCGATACTCTTTATTCATATTCATAACGATAGAGATGAATTATTTAATCGAAGCAGATTATTTGTGAATTATTATTATTATTCAAATAAAACGAAATTAAACAAGGCGAAAATTCGTTCGGTCCTGAAAGTAATTTAAATTCATTAGGGGTCGCGGCTCATTTGAATATTTCATTTATTCTATTATGCTTTGTCTACTTCGGATAGATTCAACTTAATGAATTATCTCATGTTAAAATATTTCAAAGTGATCATTGGTTTTTTTTTATACGATTAAGTGAAGAACACAAGTTCACGTGATGGTAAGTGATACGCCTGCCCATAACAACGTAGCGCTGCTTAGCTAGCAACAACGTCGTCTCAGACATAAGATGTTGAGTCTCGTTACCCCAGTAATAATAGGGGGACCGGAAAGTAATGTCGTTTCTGCGCATGTCAATACTTGATTGTCATTTGTCAGCTCATTGTTTTGTTCAGAGGCGTACCAAAGACATTGTGAGGTTATAGTGATTTCTTTACTTATAGACAATTGAATTACAATTTTTTTTTGTAATTTTGGGTAAAATGGCCAGCCAAATACCAGAAGAGGTACACATCCGGCATTGCATGCTCTTTGAGTTTCGCAAGGGAAATAACGCAACAGTTGCTACCAAAAACATTTGCGATGTTTATCCAAATGCACTGGACATTCGTAAATGCCAAAGGTGGTTTTCCAAGTTCAAATCGGGTAATTTTGATCTTTCCGACTCGTATCGATCAGGAAGACCATCAGCGTTAGACAACGACGTGTTAAGGGCGGAAGTGGAAGCAAATCCGTGTCAGACGATCGAGGAATTGTCAAACAGTCTCAACAAACCTTGGTCGACCATCCAAGAACATTTGAAGCAGATTGGAAAAGTAAGCAGAGCAGGTGTTTGGGTCCCGCATAATCTGTCCGAACAGAATAAGGCTAACCGATCAATCACATGCAACTTATTGCTTCAACGACACAACACAGAAGCGTTTTTTGATCGCTTGATCACAGGAGATGAGAAATGGGTCCTGTATGATAACCCAAAACGCAAAAGGCAGTGGCTCTCTCCAAATGAAATCCCTCGGAGTACTGCTAAGCCAGGTTTACACCCCAAAAAAGCGCTTTTGTGTGTTTGGTGGGGTATTCGCGGCATTGTTCATTTTGAATTACTGAAACCTGGAGAAACTGTTACTGCAGACCTCTACAGCGAACAATTGCAGCGAGTCAATCAATCTTTAATTGAAAAGTGGCCAGCGATTGTCAACCGAAAAGGCGTCATTCTCCAACATGACAATGCAAGACCGCACTGCGCAAGGCGAACTCTAGAAAAAATTAATGAATTGGGGTGGGAGGTGCTGCCTCATCCACCATATTCGCCCGATGTTGCACCATCGGATTTCCACTTATTCCGAGCGCTGCAACACTTTTTAAGTGGCAAAACATTTGCAAATTTGGATGATATCCAAAATGCCATCTCTAGATATTTTGCCGAAAAACCAATTAATTTTTATCGATCAGGGATTGAAAATTTACTCACTAGATGGCAAAAGGTTATTGACAATGATGGGGAATACATCATTGATTAAAAATAAAGACTCGTTAAAAATGTATGTGTTTGTATTTAGCGTAAGAAAACGACATTACTTTCCGGTCCCCCTAATAACACTCGTTAGTGGTAACTACCTACCAGTAATGAGACAACACCGTATTTGGAGAGAAAACTTTGTAGATATTCCTACATCATTAACTTGTTGAAGTTAAATAATAACAAATACATAAAAAAAACTTATTAAAGTTATGTATTATGTAAGAAAAGGAGGTAATGATAATTTTTCTATTATCATTAATTATAATTTTTCTGTTTGTTACTGGTAGGTAGCCTTTGTTACCGGAAACCGTCTAGGTATGTGCCACGGCAGCTCCTATTGCAGCCGACAAACAGTTGTGTGTTAACATTACTACGTTCCGAATTGAAGGGTGTTGAACCTATTGAAATTACTGTGGTAACGAAATTAAACATCTCATGTATCTAATGAATGTCTTACTTGCCTGTTGCTTCGTCGGATAAAAAAGAAACTTAGAGAGGATTGAACCTGTGACGCGCATATAATCTCACAGACAAGTATCGCGGCTTAGAATAAATCCATAAGCAACACAAAATGCATCATTGCATTTGGCAGGGGCGAAACTTGCGCTTGCCAATGTACCCGATGTAAGAAAATCAGCACATTCATGACGTTAGCAGCGAATATTTGAATAATGCAGAGCACATGTTTACAGTGGAACACGTTGTGTAAAACTCCGCACACATATCAAAGTGTTCCACATGAGTAGCAGTCCGCGGCCGCGTGTCCTGGCGCCGCTCCAAATCATGTTGCAGTTGCAGTGTGCATTGAATAAACAGATTCGATCAGATCCGGCATAACTTAGCATTGATATCAGATCATCAACTTGTTACACAATTGAATTCCACATCGAGCATCTAAGATGTACAGCGGCGTGAACAGATAGACTAAACTCAATTCAGCAAAGTTAACCTTTTGAGTGACTTAAAATATGATTATTTAGATAGGATATAGGAATGACCCTCTTACGAGGAGCCAACTACACGGCGCCGTGTAAACAGTTTAACCCACTGGATATCAAAGCTAATATAATAGATTCAATAAAATCCTTTATAGATTTTACAGCTTTTATTATACTCTATGAGCTAACAGATGAGATCTTACACTCATCACGGAGTACCTGTAGCTCTTCAATTATTATTCACAATCTGTTCTACGCAGAATGAGCTCTGACGAATGTCTTAAAATCTTCTACTGGTACGTTTTTTTTTTTACTAGACGTGTCAGACTGTCAACTGGTATTAAGTGACACACCTGTCTACAACGTGGCGCTAGTTAGGATGACATACTGCACCACATTGCGCTCCTCGCCTGAGTCACAAGATGTTGAGACTCGTTACCTTAGTAACATACTAGCTGCAGCTCCTTTCAGCAGCAACAGTAATGTTTGTCGGCAGAAGTAGTTGCAGTGATACCTATCTAGACGGTGTTGGTCAGCAGAGCTTCATTTGCTTTCATCATCATCATTCTCAGTCTTTGTTTATCCATTGCTGGATATAGGTCATCCTTAATGTCTTCCACCAAATTCTATCCTCAGCTTCTCGCATTCACCTACTTCCGACGGCTCTGATGGCGACGTTGATCTATCTGGTGCAGTCTGGTCGTCGGTGCATTTGCTTTAATATTTAAATATCTTGGAGATATCTTGTTCTAACACCAGCTGACTTTATAAGAGACGAATAACATTTAGAATGGATGAAAATTCCTTTTGATCTCTTCAATCCTTTGATTCTTCGATCAGCCGAACTTAGTTTGCGAACAATTTGAATTTTACAAAAGTTTAAAGAAAAAGTTTGTAACAATCCGATCCAAGTGTTACAGCTGTTCTAACAACTCCCTTTGAAACGAAACTAAGTTTATTAATAAACAAAAATTTAATTTTAACTCAGATACTTATTTAATGGAAGACTAATTAAAACATAATCATATTTATTAATAATCGATTTTTTTTAATCGACTAAGCGAGCGAGAAGTGACGCTTATAACATCGAAGCGATAGTTAAGACGATATACACAACACCATATTGTGCTCGTCGCCTTAAGAATCTGACTACACCAATAATTTCACAAGTTACGACTCCCTTCGAACCGGATCACAGATATCTATATATATAAGAGATAACCAGACTATCATTGAGTCATCACGTGATCTAAACGTACGAAAGTAGCAGGATGCTGCTGGATGCGGGTAGCGCAGGACTGATCTATTTGGAGGTCTTTGAGAGAGAACGTTGTCCAGCAGTGGACGTCTATCGGATGATGATGATGATGATAACTCAAAACTTGGTAGAGATATTACTTCTGCCGTTTAGATGTCAGCTAAAAATGGATAATACGAAATTACTTCCTCAAAGAAAGCTCGGGAGTAATACTACCAACAAAGCGGACGGGGAACAGCTGGTATAATAACAGTAGTGTTATTTATAGCATGCTATAATATATATTGGATAGAAGCTGTCAGAGCTCAGTGCGTATGGTGGTCGCAAGCGTCGTCTTGGAGTAGTACGGGTTCGACACCCGCTGACCTTAAGCTTCCGGTAAAGTAAACCTCGTGAGAAAACGGAAGCTTTCTTGGGCATTTGATATCTACCAATCCGAATTTTGGCCAGAAAATCATATTCAATTAACAATACCTTATTGCGTTCCGGTTTGAAGGGCGCTGTAGCTACTGTAATTACGGGGGCAATGAAAACATCTTACGATTCAAAGCGTAGAACTCAATGTGGTGCTGTATATAACATCCTAACGCCACTTTAACCTATCACTTACCACCAGGTGAACGTCCCGCTAGTTTTGTCACTTCGTAGAACCCAAAAAAAAAGTCTTATTCTTATCTCAATTTCAATACATCTATTTGAAATTCAACGTCAGTGTGAAAATGCGAAATGAAACATCGAGTGCGCGATATTTTCCGAGGTTCTATTGGGGGGTTGGGGGTGGATTTGATGGGGAGGAACGTCATGCGTTTGTACGCTGTACGACATGATGCACTTTACGTGAACTGAGTTCAGAACTGCACTTTACTGCTTTATCTAATAACTTAATCCTTTCCTCGTACAACTGTTAGTTCAATAACATTCTTAAGTTACTTATAACTTGATTGTAGAATAAGCATATTGTATTTTTAAGTTAATAATAAAGTAATGATAACGTTAATGTAAGTCTATTCCATCTAGGTACAACAACGGCATTTCGGGCACCGATCAGTAATATTATATGATATAGACTGCCCATAGGCATTAAGCTCGAGCTTAGTTGCCTAATTTTAGGTCTAGTAATAAAGATTTTAAATAAATAAACAAAATATAGGTTTAAGGGGGTCCCAAGCCAATTTCGTCTGCTCTGATTGCACCCTGCTAAACAACCAAAGAAGCTATGGCTCCTTTCAGCCCGCATTGGGCCAGTGTGGTGAGTAATGGCCTAAATCTTCCCATATCAATACAGAGGTATGTCCAGCAGTGGACGTGTAACAGCTGATGATGATGATGATGATTTTGACCACAGTATTGAAACTAATAATTATTTAATATTTTATCTCTAGCTCTCGTCCTATTTGTTTCATATCATATCCATAACAGCTCATAGACATATCGGTACTAATTATTTTTGTTAATGTTGCCATTAAAAATATTTAATATAAATGTGACCTAACAATAAAAATCTCACAGGCTCTATAACTTTAAGGCTCATTGTTAACGTTACCGTTAGTAATGTAACTGAGGTTTAAATTACCGTACAACTAACCGCAAAACCACAAATCGAAGCTACGAAATTAACTACGATAATAACAGAAGACCTCCTCACGTTTCCTGGTTAATTATCAAAGGACACGAATCGTATCCTTATCGGAGCCGTATGTGGGTTTGTATTGATTAGGGAGATTATCATCAAGTGAATTGTATTAACCTCAACTAAGTAAACTGTCGTAAATCTGTGGCCCAGTTCTCAATTTTAAGTTAATTGTACGTGATACAACTTAATGTTGTTTAACTTAAATTTAAAACAATACATTAAATTATTGGAATCCCATAGGATGTGTAGAGATCTACCGCCTAAATGCTTTGTGGAGTTTTGTATGTAATTATAGTAACTTAAAACTCTATCATCGAATAAGTTATTATTATGTTTGATTGCAAATATATCAGATTTTTTCAGGTTTACATATAAAACCGGAAATCATACTATAAGGCCAAATATTATCTATACACATATATATATACACATATATTACTATAATTAAAATTAATTACAGTAAAGTCCTCGAGTGCCCACCGCGTAGAGGAAGATATAGTGTTGGCAGGACCCCTACCAGGTGGACCGACGATCTGGTGAGAGTCGCGGGAACCGATCAGTGTAAAGATCTTTAGAGGAGGCCTATCTCCAGCAATGAACGTCTATCAGTTGACGATGATGATGATGATGAATTACAATTACATGATGTTTATTTTTAAGTAAAAGCCTCTGACACTTTCCGATTTATAATACAAATTACTTTAAGACAAAGCTGGATTAAAGTTAAGCCGCCGCAACAAGTAAGAGCTCTAGGAACAAGTTGAGGTAAGTGTTTGGTACTTGGAGACTTTGTAAACGTTCCTTCATTAGTCTCTTCGAGATTACCAGATTTCTAAAGTTAATTATGCGTGCTGAAATTCGAAAACTTGGCGGTGGTTAGAAGTATATATTGCTAGTTAATAACATTTGATAAACAAACTATATAATCTATCTACATATGTAGGAGAGGGGCAGTAAGGTCTTCAAACGGCGACCGCGTACCGGAAGACGTAGTGTTGACAGCGCCCCCACCAGGAGGTCCGACGATCTGGTGAATTTTGCAGGGAGAAGCTGTATGCGGGCAGCGTAGGATTGGTGTGGAGATCATTGGTAGAGGCCTGTCTATCTATGAAGAGACTCATCACGATATCTCTGGACCCGTAAGGCCTACAGATTTGAAATTTGGTAGAGATATTCGTTTAGCTAAGAATAGCGCAGCTGAAAATAGATTTAACAACATGTTACCCCTAAAAGGAGTTGCCGGGGTTAATAACGAAATTAAGGAGATGGTTTGCCGCTGGGAGGGAATTTTTGTAATACATTTCAAGTCTAAATTTCAAATGTAATCCTATGTTACAGCCAGCACAGCGGAAGAGCAACAGATGTTTTATTATTATATATAAATTGTGACGACAAGTTGATTTACCTTGAAAGCTTTATACACTAACAATGAGGTAAGTTAATTTACAAAACTACATCAGATCATATCCATTATTGTTAACGAGAAAATACATACAATTCCTACATTATCAGCCAATAGACGTCTTGGTGGACTGTACTAAAGATTCCCAAGTCGATTAGATAGATTGATATGGGAAGATTTAGGCCATTTACCACCAGTCTTGCCCAATGCGGGTTAGTGAGAACCAGAGCCTCGTTTGTTGATCCGCATGCTGCACCACAAGCAGATGAGATTGGCTTATAGAAGAAGGTATTACCCCTTACATCCCTTACCATCGCCATATTATTCTTTAACCTTCTGTCTTAGACTTCCAAAGCAGCTATCACCGTTCCAATCATGGATGTAATTGAAACTGACACAAACAGGTTTCATAAAAAGTTATGATAACATTCGTTTCGTAACAACTTCGCCGAATATATTAGTTTGTAAATAGTTCCACGGCGCTGTGGTGGATTTGTGCGGAGGGTGGCTGCCGAGGGGTTGTGGGGGTGTAATGCGTAATTTCGGAAGGAGCTGCTCGAGACAGGCTCCCGTTATTAACGACGCGCCCACCCGCGCACTGTTTACAACTCATTAAACCAAAAGTAAATATCATATATCACATGATTGTAGCGTTGCATAATTAGTATAATTCAATATAGTATATGCATATATATTAAATAATTTATTTATAGATTTTATAGGGGTGTAAGGGTTCCCGCACAACAACTCACGGGGTCCAAGCCAAACTCACCTACTAGTGGTGCACACTGCTAATCAACAAACGAGGCTCTGAAGTCTACCAACCCACATTGGGCCCGCGTGGTGGGAAATAGCTCAAATCATCATACATGAACCCCTACAAACGACGGCTCCTGATGCCTGGCAATGCAGGAAGTGTAGTACCGATCGATGGGGTATCTTCGGGGGAGACCTGTATCCAGCAGTGTACGTCTATTAGGTGATGATGATGATGAACTATTGTACGTCCTGTTTACTTCAATGAACTATTTATTTACACCATATATATACATAGCATACGCTGACCGCATGTAGAGGTTCCCACGATCTTCTCCAGATCATCGGTCCACCTAATTAGAATACCTACGAGCTGTTCTTGCCCATTGCCATTTAAGCCTAACAATCGTTTGAGCTATGTCGATGACCTTAATAAATCTTTTGATGAGAACTATATCCAATAATAGACGTCTATCGATTGATGATGAAGATGAGCAATATAAAGCAGTTAGTGAAGAAAATTTTACACTAAAACTACCAACAATAATGAAGCGAAAGAATGAGAAGAAGAAATAATGATGAGAAGAAATATGTGAGTCCTTACATTCGAAAACCTCTTCCTTATACCATTCAAACTCCACCACATAAATCCTGGAAATGAAGATAATATCCTTCAAGTTTAACATATTTAAATATATCCTACTGTGAAGTAATTGGAAGGGTCTAATCAGGAGTGAACGATGATTTTGCATGTTTTGTATACTAAGGATTTCTAAACACATATGTGGATTCAAAAAGAAAAAAACTAGGTCTTATTATGTGTACCATTAACTTTTATATAAGTTAAAAAACCGGACTCAGGTTTTTGAAAAGAGGCTAAGTTAACTACCAACTCAATGCATTCACAAGATCCCACAAGGGGGTACGTTAGGAAACTCACACCACCACAGCGCCTGAACACGAAATAATGACTACCCTCAAAGTGAATGGACGCGAACGCTTCTTACCGCTTTGAGCTTTTTATTACAGCGCTGCGCAAAAGCTGCAGGTAACGGCCTGTGAAAGGAGACGGATTTATGCAGCTTGCCCACAGTTTACCACGAAAATAAGTAAACTCTATTACCAATAATACCTTTAAGTATAACATAAAAAAAGTGCAAAATCAAACATTTTTTTTGTTCGACGAAGCGACCACATGAGAGACACACCTAACAGTAATTGCCTGTCTATAGCAACGTGGCGCTAGTTAGAATGATATACACTGCACTACATTATACTTATCATTTTTAGACAACATTTTAGGTCTCGATAGCTCAGTAAATTCTTTAGCTACAAAACCCTTCAAACCGTAACGCAATAATGTTTGCTCCCTGCTATTTGGCGGTAGGAAAAAGCAACTGCGGTGTTATGTACCTTTTTTTTCTTTTTACTTTCTGGGGGGAAATTTTCGAAAGATATCTTACTTCTGGGGGGAAGTCAAGGTTATGTGAGATTTTGACTTAAGAAAACCCCCCTTAGTGCATTCGGAGAGGCTCCGGGATCTTTTATAGAACGCACCGGTGCCCCTCTACACTTTGTGTGAACACGTCTCTGTGGAGGAGCCTGACTCTCCTAGACACTATCGCTGAGCCATACACTGTCCCACGCAGGTTTGCTTGTTAAGCCCCACCCTCAAGGCCCGCGAAACTCCTAGACCCTTTTAGTCGCCTACGACAGACAGGGCGTACCTTAGTCCTATTCTTACTAGCCGGAGACTATACGACTGCGGTGTTACGTACCTAGACGGTCTTTGGCAACAGAGACCTACCATCAGTAGACTCTTACTATCTCATCATCTTTATTATTGGGTCATTGGAGATATATACTCTTAACAAAAGGTATAATAAAAGAGAGAAATATAATATAAACATAAATATGACAAATAAATTTGTACCTACCGCCATTTCACAAATTATACAACTGTACAGTTGTTTGTACAACTCGTCGCGCATGTTGTATGTATAACTTTAATTTACATGTGCTCTGGAATTCAGATTGTATTATTTTTTTTTTACAATACAGTACGAAATGAAAAAATATACATTTCAAGTTTTCATTTCAGTATTTCAACAGCAGAAATGAATAAGACTTCATTAGCTTGACATAAAATATACCGTCGCTGATACGTTTCATATATAATACAAAGAAATCTTAAGATCTCCTACAAAAGTATTAATATTTTCCATTTAATGCTTTTTACCTACAATGGTTTAATATTTGATGTATGATGAAGGTCATGTAACAAAGAAAGTAATGAGAATGAACGTGGATGATTATAACGGTAGAGGAAGACCGAAGAAAGCGTGGATGGATTGTGTGAAAGATGACATGTGTAAGAGTGTGAATTCAGATATGACGGCTGATAGAGGGATATGGAAGAGAAGTACATACTGTACCGACACTACATAGCTGGGAAAAGAGTAGGAGAAAGGAAGAGCTTAATATTTGATGTCTACTTCACGTAAGAGAGAAGAAAGAAAATGATAATATAGAAGGATAAGCGTTGTTGCTCAGAATACTGCTCCTATATGTTTTTTAATCTAGAAAACCTTATCACCAACAAAAGTCAACGACGTGTGCCTCCGGAATCAAACCCGGAAACACTATGAATCAAAGCTATTTACGAAGGCATCATTATGGAGGAGTGTATACACCAGCTCCATTAGTATCTCAGTAACATGATTCTATCATCATTAATTTGTAAATGTCTTCTATATCATCATCAGCCTCTAGACGTCCACTGCTGGCCATAGGCCTTCCCCAAAAATAAGGTCTTCTATACAACTTTACTTATATTCAATAATTATCTTTAAAAAAAAGTTTTAGGTTTTACAACTACGACTATCAAACGGGGATGTGGTAACCAACCCCCGGATAGTTTTAATTTAAACTTCCATTACGGGAGATACAAGGAGGCCGCAAATTACCGTTTCCTGAGCAGTCAAAGGACGTGGCTCCGTTTACACATATAATTAAATGTATATGTGTATATGTATATATATGAATCCCAACATCAAACATTCAATTTTTTCTCATTAATTTTAACTTATATGACGAACAGCAATCTTTTAGAGGACGATGTAAAGACTATCCTTTAGCTTTACTGCTTTAACTATACAGCTATATATCCACTTAGCTCCATGGACACCATCACAAAAATGGATCAATGCTAATAAGAAAATTTTCGATACCTCTGACTTCTATATCGCTGTAGCTAAATCTAATGCTCTAGTGAAGTTCACAAGAAGCCGCTAGAGCAGCACAAAGTCTATCAGTATGAAAATCCTTTAAAAATCTCCTACTCAGCTGTCGACTTCCGGTTAGTACGAAACGAGTAATACTCACACCTGATCGCAAATTATATATCTGTTCGTAACAACGCCGTTATTTAGGATAATATACACAGCACCACATTGTGTTCGTCACATTAAGACATATGTTGTAGTCTCTGTACTTCAGTAACTTCACAAGCTACAGCGCCCTTTACACCGGAACACATTTATTGTTGGCATTATTTTGGTTGACATAGGCTGCTACCCATCCAGACGGTCCACGACAACGGCGACTTACCACCACCAGTCTATGATATAGCTAAATTCTGACTTCAGTTCTACTATATCTAGGATACTAATTTCATACTTTTTTCTTCAGCTGTTCCAACCATGAAGGATTCGCAACATTCTTGACGGTTAGTGGACTATCATTTCATACTGCTGGTATGCTCAAGTCACGCAGAAGATGAAAAATATCCGTATCTAGTAAGCTTCTGTTGGGTTCGGTGCACAGCTTCTGAGCCCAAGCATGTTCTGCTCGATACGCAAGGTAGCGTGTCGTATTTCTGTATCTTTTGAAGTAGACTACTGTGATACAATGCCAAGTTTTCATCAAGCGAAAGTCCAGCTCGTTATTAAAATATCCTATATAGTATTACTATAATCAGCTCCTCAACAAAGGAGAGTATCTCATTACTCGCCGCACGAGAGCTGTAAGATTTCATTACTGCATTGTATATATTTTCAATCAAGACTCCAACAATAAATCTTGTAACTTATTTATGCCGCCGGCGGGCCTCGTGTTACTTGTCAGAATTAAGAAATAAATCTTAACACTCGGCCATTTTTCAACAATCTGATTACTAAAAAAAAGTCGACTGAAATTGTTCATGTATACTTCCCTTCGAAGATAATTTAATGCCAATCTACGAGGGTTTAGGGAGGGTGATGTTGTATAGAACGTATGTATTCAACATTTAATAATATTAAACCTGGCGCTTTTTTATATGAAACATCATTAAAATATGAAGAGTGATAGCTGTCTGAAAGCTTTAGATAATAATATAATGCTAGTATATTTACACAACACTGGTGGTATACTACTGATGCTGGAGACTGTCTAGCTACCACCGCGGCAACATCATAAATATATTGTCTGCAAGCAATTTAACCTCTTTGAATACAATGATTCATTATGTATTACTTTATTCTAAGCTGCGATTACTGTTTGTATGGCGATTATACACCTGCACGTTCCAGGTTCGATCCCAGATGGGACCATTGGAAGATCTAATTCATTACATTTTATATCAATACATTCACTAGTGTTAGGGTTATGTCTCTGTTGTTGGTGACCTCGTTTAGATAGATATTCTCGCAGCTTTTATTTCCGCTGCTAAATAGCAGTGTTCAAACATTACTATGTTCCAGTTTGAAGGACGCTGTGATTTGTGAAATTACTGAGGTAACGATACTTAACATCTTCTCTCAAAGTGATGAGCAAAATATCGTGCTCTGTAAATCTCTTAACTAGCGCTACGTTGATATAAGCTAGCACTTACCACCAGATTAGTGCTGTAATATTCATCATCAGCCGATAGACGTCCACTGCTAGACATAGGCCTTCCAGAAAGATGCCCACATCGATCGGCTCTGCGCTACATCCAGCAGTTTCTCGCGAACTTTGTTTTTAGAGGTTACAGAGCCTCCTTTGTTGGTTAGAAGGGTGCACCACGAGCAGGTGTGGTTGGCTTGCGTCCCGTGAGTTGTTGTATGGGACCCATTACACCCTTCTGTAATATTAAGTAATGTTTATACACGATTACTTAGTTATTATGGCGGTAGATAGAAATCTTCCGCTAACCTTAATTCCTTCTACATAAAGAAAAATGGTGTATTTGTGTTGGTAGTAAAGCGATCTCGCTATCACTCTTATAATTTAATGTTGCTGTAATAATATTCTTTTCAGGCAGTTAACAGATGAAAGCCAAAGTATACTTGACGTTCACTCTTCACCATCCATTCATTGCCTCATTGTCATTTAACACCATCTGGAATTGAAGTGAAATTTTAGCCGATTGTAAAGAAAGATATATTCTTACTTACTTCACCATTACGCCTGATAAATATTCAAGGAACTGAATGTAAATTCAAAACGACAGGCGTATTTTAACTTCGCGAATTCCCCGCGACTACTATTCGGGCGAGTTTCGTGTGATTAAACGGAAATAGCTCAAAACTCTCGAAAGAATCTGTTCATTCGGCGTTCCTGACAACTTTCTCGTCTGTATTGTTAGAGTTGTAGAAACTTGCAGTATTCTAGAAATTCTGGACATACTTTCTTGTTAGTCTGAACAATATATTTGCTTATTTTTAAAAGTCCGATACAAAGAGAAAGAGACAGATATATCCTTAGCTAGAGTCTAATGCCGAAGAACTTGAAATATCCAACGTAGCGTCTATCTATCAAATAAACCTACCAAATATTCTGGAGGAGTTATGGTACTGGATAATCGAATCCCTGATGATTTAGTTGCTGAAGCAGCGATGTAAATATCCTACCTATCTCATTGTTACGCTTTATATGTAAAAGATACTCAAATTTATCTATCTATATATATTATACAAGCTAGATATATCCTTCATAGTTTACAGTCCAATATGTCATACAAACATCTTAATTAATATTAAACAAGGATACATATAAATCCTCCTTACAAGCCCATCTCTGTCTCTTCCTAGCTATACATCCATTGTAATGGTGTGGTCAGCTTTCCTAATTTATCTTTATAACTTCTTTCTTCCCTCTACACTTCCTTCTACCTTCTTTTAGATCTGCTTCGGAATCTGTGACTTCTATACTTGAAATAATTCATAGTAGAGTTTGGTGAGAATTGTTTATTATTTGTATTCTTATTATAAATTTCAATGTGACTCGGTCGTTATGATATAAACGTGACAGTTGATTCATACCCTCGCTCACTGCGTAATTTCCGGTGGCGACCGACAGCTTACGATCTTCCGGTACTTCCCAATCGTCTGGTCCAAGTTTATTCGTCTATTGGTTAATAATGTCATTAAATCTTTGTCTGTTGCCTGAAGGCGACTCGAAGGTGTTCGGGTAGGATGACTTTAATGGCCTCCTTTCTCACTAAGCAAGCACCTAGTGGACTAATACAAGGTCTCAAGTTTGTCGTAGCATAGTTTATTTTAATCTCTAGGACGTGTTTAGACATAATCCCAGGGCTACTTTCTCTCAATATACAGTGGATCATCACTACTTTGCCTTCACCCCAAAAAGAGGGTATCTATTGAAGAGTTCGTTACCGACAAAGGAGTGTATGTAGAGGTTTAATTGTTTGTACTTGTATATCTTGTGTATTTATGATATCCAAATATGGATGGTATCCTACCGGTAAACAATATTCAATTCTCTTGGAGATGGTTAAACTAAAGCACCAATTTTAGCAATTTTATTATACATAGTCTTTTGAATATGTAAACACAAGAAGCTGTGGACTGACAACAACTGCTTTTAAAGGAACCAATGACGGAGTAGAAGCATCTTAGAATGGAGATGTTGGCTATAGCAAAACTTTCCTGACGATCAAGGCGAATAAAAGCAACTGGATGAGCATTGCTGATGTTCATTCCAAAAGTAGACTATCGCCGGCTTCTCTCTCAGCGTGTCACTTGTACCACAATAGAGATGACCATTTGCAGTGCTCGACTGTTCCCGCAATTTGGCCCATTGAATTCAGTCTCTATTACAGTGGGGGCGTTAGATTTGATTTGTTGGTTAATGCTTCACAAATCGTTTTCGTATATCATTTAATCATCATCATCAGCAGCCGATAGACGTCCACTGCTGGACATAAGCCTCCGCCAAAGATTCCATCATCGATTGGGTAGGGGTTTATATGGGAGGATTTGTGCCATTTCCCACCATGCTAGCTCTATGCGGTTTGATGGGAGCCAGAGCCTCGTTTGTTGATTAGCATGGCGCACCACGAGCTGGTGAGGTTGGCTTGGATATACTGAACTATTGCATGGGAACCCTTACACCCCATTTATATATGTTGATTTAATTTACTGTCAATTTGTAAAATGACAGAATACTTTTTGTTATCATCAGTATTCATTGAAACTGAAAAATACTTCTTTATAATAGGTTGGGGAAAAAGAAATCCATTATTTTTATATGAACTTCAGGACTTTATTTAACATGCTTCGGATTGTCCGATTTGGGTCAAATATGCACCGTTTTGTTCTATGATTTGTTGCCATTTTAAAGGTAACTTCATAATGCCTCTCTCGTAGAAGTCCTGGTCTCTATTTGCAAAAAACTCTAGTAGCCGATTTTCACAACCTTCCCTAGATGCCAATTTTTTATCACTAAAGAAATTTTGTAATGCAAGAAAAAGATGGTAATCGCTTGGTGCCAAGTCCGGACTGTATGGCGGATGCATTAAAACTTCCCAACCAAGCTCCCGAAGTTTCTGGCGAGTCACTGTAGACGTGTGTGGCCTAGCGTCGTCCTGGTGGAACACGACACCTCTCCTGTTGGCCAATTCTGGCCGTTTCTGGTCAATTGCTATCTTCAAACGGTCCAGTTATTGACAGTAGAGATCAGAATTTAGTGCTTGGCCATATGGAAACAACTCATAATAAATAATCCCCTTCCAGTCCCACCAAATGCACAGCAGAACCTTCCTGGCCGTTAGTCCTGGTTTGGCCACCGTTTGAGGTGCTTCACCGCTCTTTGACCATGATCGTTTTCGCACAGGGTTATCGTATGTGATCCATTTCTCATCTCCAGTCACCATCCGTTTAAGAAATGGGTCCATCTCATTCCGTTTGGCCAAGGCTTCGCAGGTGGAAATTCGATCCATCATGTTTGTTTCTGTTAATTGGTGTGGCACCCAAACATCGAGCTTCTTTTTGAATCCAGCTTTGTGTAAATGGTTTAAAACTGTTTTGTGGTCCATTTTTAGCTCCTGGGCGATGTTACGACTGCTAACATGCCGGTCAACTTCGATCATTTCTCCGATTTTATCGACATTTTCGGCGACCGGCCTACCTGTGCGAGGTCCATCTTTAACATCAAAAATTCCTGAACGGAATCTACGAAACCAAAATTGCACATAATTGGCTGTTACAGTATCGGGTCCATAAACACCATTCACAATTTTAGCCGCCTGGCTTGCATTTTCGCCTTTGTGAAAGAAAAACTGTAAAATGTACCGAATTTTCTCTTTGTTCACTTCCATTTTTAACACCCTGTAACTCACAATTGAATGCACCAAACAAAAAACAGCAAAAGAATTTTTTTACTGCGAAATGTCACCTTTCCAACGAGCATAAATCTGAAACTGTTTGATCGATACTTTACGAGAAATTTATCACTACAGCCATCTACCGAAAAATTAATGGATTTCTTTTTCCCCAACCTAATATATCTGTTTCTATACTATTTGTATGACTAATTAGTTTCTTATCACACTAAAACGTGTTACATAGTATGAGAGTAATATCGTTTCAGTGACTTTATTACTTTCCGTAGATCAATTATTTACAGATCTATCGCTGCATGATTTTAAAAGTCAGATAACAATCGTTTACATTAACGAAATTGCATTCTTAAAGATTTATTACGACAAATTTATTTCCTCCACTTCCGGTTGGACTCGCGACTCTGAATGGAAACAATTATCTGATAGTGTTCCGCTATTATCCAGATGTCACAAATATCGCGATTTATTCGCATCGTAGCTTTAAAATTAACGTACTGTTTCATTGATTCGACTTAACAATATTTCTATTTGATTAAGAGACATTAAAAACTTCTAGATTAATAGGGGGGAAAGTAGATAAATAGATATGTAAACAAATTAATTTGAAAATTAAATACATTGGTTTTATGTTACTAACTACACTAGTTAAATAACTGTGCCGCAGTTAGCAGCATCCACCTCTCACGTACTTAACAAAACCTATATACAAAAGTAAGTTAAGAGAACAAAGTAACAATATGTATATTTTAAATGTAAAATAAAACAAGTTCATAAATATAGTAGTAGGGTACAGGATAAGGGATGGGGAAAAAGAATAAAATTGCATGTATTTTTAAGGGATACGCCTGTCTCTTACAACGTGGCGCTAGTTAGAATGATTTTCACAGCACCACATTGCTCTCTTCACCCAAGGCATAAAATATGGCGTCTCATTACCCGAGACATTTCACTAGTTACAGCGCCCTTCCAACCGGACCACAGTTATGTATGAATAATACTATTTGTCGGCCGCAATAGGAGCTGCGGTGGTAACTACTCAGATGGTCTCAGACAACAAATACCATTTTATTAATCGCAGGGGAAATCTTAATAGATACCCTACTATCAGGCGGAAGAGAAGGTTATATGGGGCTTTCACCCACTAAAACGCCCTCGGTGTTCTCCCTCAGTGCAGTAGGAGGGACTGTGGGATCTCGTACGGACCACACCGGTGCCTCCCTGCACTCTGGCAAAACATCAGATGGTAGGGCAAAGCCCTCCTTAGCATCCACGCTGTATTACAGCAAATACAAGACCACCATGAATTTGCTATGTTCCTAAGACTCGGTTATTAAGCTCTGAGGGCGCTAACCCTCAATGCTCACAAACCCTAGTGCCCTTTTAGTCGCCTTGTACGTCAGGCAGGGAATACTTTAGTCCTAGTCTTAATAGCCCGAGACTACAGGCTTAGGGCACAGATACCACCAATGTCAAGTACTAACTTAAATCATTTATTTATAGTCGGGCTTATACTACTACTCCCGATTAAAACTACGCTGTGATAAAAATGTTCCGCACTAATTTCTCCGGTTTATCGTATTACACAATATGTGTAATACAAAAACAAATTACAAAGTTAACACCGGAAGTTGCGCAAAAGTAACAACTTCAACTACTTACCGTCGCTACACCGCCGCGGCGCGCGAACTCGCTACATGTACCGCAACCGAAATACGCTACGAAACTCGCATTACTTGCATGTGCATAATGGAATTTTGTAATAGAAACTTCTAGAAATGTCAGCATTTAATTAGAACACACGACAGCGCAACAAAGCAGCGGTGGGTAGACAGAAAAGTTTTAGGTTTTATACTGCACCTTATTAACTAAGCCTTTAATTAAAATAGAGCTTTTGAAAGAACACTTTCATATCATACTCTCATAGAACTAGTAAAAACCCGGCAGTCAACAGAATTGACTGCTGTTATAGTTACATTAAAATCTAATTATTATCAATGTTTAATTGTTATGGAAATTTAATTTAACAATGATAATTGCATGCACGGTATCAGTGTATATACCATAATAGCCAATTTACGTACCCACTGTTGGGGCACAGGCCTACCCTCAATATAAAGGCGATTGAGCATAGTCACCACGCTGGCCCAATGCGGGTTGGTGACTTCACACACAACATAGAATAAATTCTGTCACGTGCAGGTTTCCTCACGATGTTTTCCTTCACCGTTTGTATTTCGCTGTTGTAACAAAAGCTCACAAATGTACATAACTTAGATATTAAATTCCTTGATACATGCCGAGATTCGAATTCGCCACCTTCGGAATGAAGGCCGTATGCTCTAACCATTCGGCCAGCGAGGTACTCTGAATATGGACTATTTGAATTCCGTGCCAACTTCATTCCATTGGCTGGCACTGTCACGCAACAAACCAATGACCTATTGGCGACAAACTGACACATACTTAAACTGCATATGATTGACTGGCATTGTTACACAAGAAACCAATAAACTATCGGCGACAATCTGACACAAGCTTAAACTGCATATGATTGACTGGCATTGTTACACAAGAAACCAATAAACTATCGGCGACAATCTGACACAAGCTTAAACTGCATATGATTGACTGGCATTGTTACACAAGAAACCAATAAACTATCGGCGACAATCTGACACAAGCTTAAACTGCATATGATTGACTGGCACTGTTACACAACAAACCAATGACCTATTAGCGACAAACTGACACAAGCTAAAGCTGCATATGATTGTCTGCCACTGTTACACAAGAAACCAATAAACTATCGGCGACAAACTGACACAAGCTTAAGCTGCATTTGATTGTCTAGCACTGTTACATAAGAAACCAATAAACTATCGGCGACAAACTGACACAAGCTTAAGCTGCATATGATTGTCTAGCACTATTACATAAGAAACCAATAAACTATCGGCGACAAACTGACACAAGCTTAAGCTGCATATGATTGTCTAGCACTATTACATAAGAAACCAATAAACTATCGGCGACAAACTGACACAAGCTTAAGCTGCATATGATTGTCTAGCACTGTTACGTAAGAAACCAATAAACTATCGGCGACAAACTGACACAAGCTTAAGCTGCATATGATTGTCTAGCACTGTTACATAAGAAACCAATAAACTATCGGCGACAAACTGACACAAGCTTAAGCTGCATATGATTGTCTGCCACTGTTACACAAGAAACCAATAAACTATCGGCGACAAACTGACACAAGTTTAAGCTGCATATGATTGTCTAGCACTGTTACATAAGAAACCAATAAACTATCGGCGACAAACTGACACAAGCTTAAGCTGCATATGATTGTCTAGCACTGTTACATAAGAAACCAATAAACAATCGGCGACAAACTGACACAAGCTTAAGCTGCATATGATTGTCTAGCACTGTTACATAAGAAACCAATAAACAATCGGCGACAAACTGACACAAGCTTAAGCTGCATATGATTGTCTAGCACTGTTACATAAGAAACCAATAAACTATCGGCGACAAACTGACACAAGCTTAAGCTGCATATGATTGTCTAGCACTGTTACATAAGAAACCAATAAACTATCGGCGACAAACTGACACAAGCTTAAGCTGCATATGATTGTCTAGCACTGTTACATAAGAAACCAATAAACAATCGGCGACAAACTGACACAAGCTTAAGCCGCATATGATTGTCTAGCACTGTTACATAAGAAACCAATAAACTATCGGCGACAAACTGACAGAAGCTTAAGCTGCATATGATTGTCTAGCACTGTTACACAAGAAACCAACAAGCTATCGGCGACAAACTGACACACTTAAGCTGCATATGAATAACATATCGGAAATATTCATAGATTCATTAACTCATCACGAGATCTCTCAAACTACTAGACGTAAACATTAAAAATGTGGTATATATATCTCTTCTATTATTTAGAGCTCTCAATATATATACCAAATTTTTAATTCTTAAATGAACACTAAGTATAAAAGCCATTCTTAAATGAGCTCATTTCAGAATGTGTTTTATAAAATTCCATCCCCAAAGCGAGTTGCGACAGTCACCAAAGCGGACAGGGAAAAACTAATTAACAATTTAACTGGTTGATAATCCACTGCCATACATTCACGGTTAATGAACGACCATTCATAATCACCTGATTGTATTCATACAAACTAACGTAAACACTCACACACACATATGTATATATATACATATATATATATGTATATAACTGATGCCGGAAACTATTAAAGTACTCACCACAGCTCCTATCCTTGACTATAACATCTGATCATGACGCGTTACGATGATAAACACAGCACTACACCGTGCTCGTCGTCTTGAAATATAAGATATTATGTGTCATTACTTTAGTTAATTAACTATACAACGCCTCCAAAACCGGAGCAAAGTAATGTTTGCACAGTACTGTTTGGCGGCAGCAATGGAACCTGCGGTGGTACCTCACTACACAGTAAGCAACACAGATCTACCACCAGTTTTTACAAGATACTAAGGAAGTATGGACTTTATATGTGTTAAGATGCATTTTGATTAATCCTTGTTGAGCTAGATGATCTTCCTTCAACAGCCAATTTACGTCGCCACTGTTGGGGCACAGGCCTACCCTCAATATGAGGACGATAGGGCCATAGTCACCGCGCGGGCCCAAGGCGGATTGGTGACTTCACACACCTCAGAATAAATTCTAGATCATGTGCAGGTTTCCTCGCGATGTTTTCCTTCACCGTTTGTATTTCGCTGTTGTAACTAAAGTTCACAAATGTACATAACTTAAATATTAAAGTCATCGGTACATACCGAGATTCGAACCCGCGACCTTCGGAGTGAGGATCTTTATGTGTACCTAAAATGATTTTGTCTTTATTTCCGTAATAGTTATAACGAATACACTGAATATACTCGTGGTAGGTCTGCTGCTAGAGACCGTTTAGTTAAGTACTACCGCAGCCCCTATTTATACCGATAAACTGTAGTATGAAAACATTAATTTGTTCCGGTTTGAAGAGCGCTGTAGGTACTATTAATAATGGAATAACGCTACTTAATATCTTATATCTCAAGGCGACGAGCACAACGTGGTCAATTTTATAACATCCTAACTAGCGCCACGTTGTTATGAGCAGTCGTATTACTTACTAGCGGGTCGCTTAGTCTTGTCGCTTTGCTGAATAAAAAAAAAGGAGTTAATAAATCCTTTATTTAAGATCTCTTTTAATCAATATCCAAAGAAATACATTAATACTTCATCACACAATTAGCATGTTATACAATAGAAGTTGAGGTTAAAAAACAAAGTGTTTTGATAATATCCTTCGATAAACACTGACTGTATTAAGAGTTAGCTGAATGAATTCCGTGTAAAGGATAAAAGTATTTATTTAAGACTGCACCAGCTTAATTCCTCTACGCTTTCCACACTTTGTTCTCAACTGAAAATGAATAAGTTATGAAAATACGTGAAAATCATATGATCACATCTATGCTTTCAAGCGATGAGATCTAAGAGCATTACCGCTTTCAACTGCACAAAATCGCGACGGACACAAGAGTACTAGTCAAAAGGCTTTACGTTCTCTCATATTATATTTTCACATTGTAATCTTTATTAATTACTGTGAAAAGGATTCATAGTTAAATCAAGATAGCAAAAAAAAGTATTTTTTTATTTATTACCTTCTCAAATTTCAATATATATGTTACTACCTGTACCCCGTCCGCTTTCCCGTAACACTCCCGCTACTCTCTTTCGAAAAGGAACTTGGTAAAATCCATTCTTAGCTGACCTCTAAATGACAGAAGAAACATCTTTACCGAATATTGAGTGTTTTAGTAGAATAGTTAGAGATCTGATGATAAGTCAATGAACCTCTAGATATCTCCTATATACATATATATAATAACTTTTCTCCGCGCTCTGTCTGCTATAACAACTCCGTAAATTCCTTTGGAGAAAAAAAATTGAAATGTCCATTTTTTATTGACCTCTACTCGTCAAAAGTAATATTTCAAATCTCTACGAGTAGACCTTATGGTAGCAGAGATATCGTAATAAATCCCTGCAAAGGTGGAAATCTTCTATATATATATTAGATCAGTGTCAATGACTAAAAAAAGGATCCAAATCGTGATGATGAAAATAGGTGTAATCGTTTCTTCATAGTTACAAAATATTTAATGTAACAATGATTATTACAAACCTAGGTCTCCATTAGCCAACTTAAGGATCTTCTCTAAATACAGTTAAAGCGTATCTATCCTGGTATCTAATGACGCAATCAAGAACTTCAGGAATTACTGTTTCATATTAATAGGGGAACCGGAAAGTAATGTCGTTTCTGCGCATGCCAATACTTGATTGTCATTTGTCAGCTCATTGTTTTATTCAGAGGCGTACCAAAGACATTGTGAGGTTATAGTGATTTCTTTACTTATAGACAATTGAATTACAATTTTTTTTTGTAATTTTGGGTAAAATGGCCAGCCAAATACCAGAAGAGGTACACATCCGGCATTGCATGCTCTTTGAGTTTCGCAAGGGAAATAACGCAACAGTTGCTACCAAAAACATTTGCGATGTTTATCCAAATGCACTGGACATTCGTAAATGCCAAAGGTGGTTTTCCAAGTTCAAATCGGGTAATTTTGATCTTTCCGACTCGTATCGATCAGGAAGACCATCAGCGTTAGACAACGACGTGTTAAGGGCGGAAGTGGAAGCAAATCCGTGTCAGACGATCGAGGAATTGTCAAACAGTCTCAACAAACCTTGGTCGACCATCCAAGAACATTTGAAGCAGATTGGAAAAGTAAGCAGAGCAGGTGTTTGGGTCCCGCATAATCTGTCCGAACAGAATAAGGCTAACCGATCAATCACATGCAACTTATTGCTTCAACGACACAACACAGAAGCGTTTTTTGATCGCTTGATCACAGGAGATGAGAAATGGGTCCTGTATGATAACCCAAAACGCAAAAGGCAGTGGCTCTCTCCAAATGAAATCCCTCGGAGTACTGCTAAGCCAGGTTTACACCCCAAAAAAGCGCTTTTGTGTGTTTGGTGGAGTATTCGCGGCATTGTTCATTTTGAATTACTGAAACCTGGAGAAACTGTTACTGCAGACCTCTACAGCGAACAATTGCAGCGAGTCAATCAATCTTTAATTGAAAAGTGGCGAGCGATTGTCAACCGAAAAGGCGTCATTCTCCAACATGACAATGCAAGACCGCACTGCGCAAGGCGAACTCTAGAAAAAATTAATGAATTGGGGTGGGAGGTGCTGCCTCATCCACCATATTCGCCCGATGTTGCACCATCGGATTTCCACTTATTCCGAGCGCTGCAACACTTTTTAAGTGGCAAAACATTTGCAAATTTGGATGATATCCAAAATGCCATCTCTAGATATTTTGCCGAAAAACCAATTAATTTTTATCGATCAGGGATTGAAAATTTACTCACTAGATGGCAAAAGGTTATTGACAATGATGGGGAATACATCATTGATTAAAAATAAAGACTCGTTAAAAATGTATGTGTTTGTATTTAGCGTAAGAAAACGACATTACTTTCCGGTCCCCCTAATATTTATATAGTCTGCAATCATATTTAGTTTTTTGTTTTTAGTTCGAAAGACTTAAAGTTTTATAATTCGTATATATTATTACAGTTAGAGCGTGCAGCCTTCCTTCTGAAGGTAGACAAGACTACGCGACCTGGTGGTAAGTAATACGACTGGTCATAACAACGTGGCGCTAGTTAGGATGTTATACACTTGACCACGTTGTGCTCGTCGCCTTGAGATATAAGATATTAAGTAGCGTTATTCCATTAATAATAGTACCAGCGCTCTTCAAACCGGAATAAATTAATGTTTTCATATTACTGTTTATCGGTATAAATAGGGGCTGCGGTAGTATTTAACTAGACGGTCTCTAGCAGCAGACCTACTACTAGTATATTCAGTGTATCCGTTATAAGTATTACGGAAATAAAGACAAAATCAGCTTAAGTATACATAACGATCTTAATTCTTAAGGTCGCGGGTTCGAATCTCGGCATGTACCGATGACTTTAATATTTAAGTTATGTACATTTGTGGACTTTAGTTACAACAGCGAGATACAAACGGTGAAGGAAAACATCGCGAGGAAACCTGCACGTGGATTAGAATTTATTATAAGGTGTGAAGTCACCAGCCCGCATTGGGCCCGCGTGGTGACTGTGACCTATCGCCCTTATATTGAGAGTGAGCCTGTACCTCAACAGGGTGGACGTAAATTTGCTGCTGAAGAAGTTTTATAAAGAGTAAAAATCCTATTTAAAATATCCTACTCGTATCCTAACTCCCATAGCGTTGGTAACGGATCAGGAAGCTTCGTATTATAAAAATAAATTGCGTAGAGATAAAAAGGTTTTTCGAGTTATAAAAAGTTCCTCAACGGGACACGATTTTTGGCGAAACTTGAAATGAAAGCCTAGTCGCGTAATAAATAAAGCTGGAAAAACAGCGGCTATCTATCTCCATACATCCATGCGTGCGGCGGTTTTTTTTAAATGGCCATTGAAACCCCCGGGGCTGGGGGTGCAGAAGGCCCGCCCGTGAATCAGCGTGTCAGTATCGCGTAATAAATTCACGAGTTTAAACCGCAAGGCGCAGCTGTCGGCTACCACTAATTAAATAACGATTTCATTCGCCGATCGTTAAACGAAAATTATTACATATTATATTACGCTTCAACGAAAAAACTACCCCGTTATACGACTAACAAATATTTTTTATTATATTCTGCACATCCATAACAACCCGCAACTAGTTAGGATGACATTTGAGACACGTAACTTTTTCATTACTCCAATAACTTATAACTCTTTCCAAGAGATGTAATGGGTCTTACACAACCTAAGGGACTAAAGTTAACCACACCTGCTCGTGGTGCACCGTGGTAATCAACAAACGAGGCTCTGGCTTCCACCAGCCCGCATTAGGCCAGCGTGGTAGGATATAGTCCAAATCCTCTCATATGAACCCCTACAAACGACAACCCCTAGTGCCTGGCGATGCGGACAGCGTGGGACTGATCGATCAGGAGATCTTTGGGGAGAGGCCTATGTCCAGCTGTAGAAGTCTGAATGGATGATGTCAACTCCTTTCAAACCTGAACACAGTAATGTTTGCATAGTACTGTTTGTCATAGGCGCTGCGGTGAAACCTACTTAGATGCTCTCCGGAAACGAAGACCATACTGTATATGTTGAAACGTCGATATTCCAAGAAGTTCCCAATTTGTGATCATTTCTGATATGATGTGATAGGTCTCTGTTGCTGAAGACTGTCTAAGTAGGTAGGACTTCAAGACACTGAGTTTATTCTGCGGATATCAGACTGTGAATGATAGTAAAAAATCAGTATAATTTTCTACTTATAAACATTATTCGTTATACATAAAACTAATAATACTAATATCTTACTAATCTTACTAACTACAGCGCCGGCTATCCAGTACAGTCAGCTACTTTTGGGCAATCTATCATCATCTATATATATAGGAGATATCCAGAGACAGAAAATCAAAATGTTGTACAGATATTACTTCTGCCGTTTAGAGGTCAACTAACAATGGACTTTACAAAACTCTCTCTCCAAATCGAGATGGGGGATGTTACGGCCAGCATAGAGGGCGGGAAACAACTAAACGACCACTGCTGTACATAAGCCTCCCCCAAAGATATCTGACATTGATTGAGATTTGGGCTATATTTCACCAAACTGGCTAAATGCGGGTTGGTGGAACCAAGAACCTCGTCTGTTAATTATCAGGGTGCATCACGAGCAGCTGAGGTTGGCTTGGGTCCGTTGAGTTATTATGCAGGACCCCATATGTCCCTTCCTTCCCATCATTTACTATCAAGTTATTATTATACCAGGCTGCTCAACTTATATCGAAATGATATATTTACACAAAACGGAGATCGGTAACATAATGGGAGCCACAAGCAGGTAATAAGTCGTGAAAGCTCGCTTTATTGCCAACGTGTGAAAATTCAACGGAGCCATTTCATATCCGGCCCCCGACTCTGTTTAGAGCACTCCACTTGAGGGCAATCCACCTTTTTACTCTTTGTAATTTCGAATGTAATAATGGAGTATCATAAATATATAAAATCGTTGGAAGCGAGCTATTATTTCCAATATAAAATCATCATGAGATAATGGTGTATATATATTTTTTTAACTAAATCTTCTACTTAAAGTGCCTCTCCAACTAGTGAAGATTCCCCTCCAACGGGTTCCCGCCTTGTCGTGGCGGAGGGGCTTAGTAACCGTGGGGCCCTACACGGTGAAGCTAAGCGGAACCCACCCGGTCAGCCCGCGGCGAAGGGCCGGCCGAAGCGGCCGCTCCAGGTTCGAGTTGGGATAACTTGAACTAAACGGAGCGGCCGGAGGCCCGGCAGCGGCTTTATGGCTGCAAGGGCGGTTTTATACCGCCTCTGCCGACCAACCGGTGTCGGTGTCGCACCGGCGATGCGGCGGCCGTGGGGCCGCGGGGGAAGAGGAGAGTCGATATTACGATGCGCCGCTCTCCCTGTCCTCCGCGGCCGGTAACGGGTAGTGGCGGGCCCAACATCTGTCCGCCGCGGGGAGCCCGGAGAGGATATCTCCCGGGACTCCCGTGGCCTCTGGGCGACGGGTTCGGGCGATTCCGTCGTCCGCACACAGGAGGCCGAGGTGGGGGCGCGCTGCATGTTCCGGCGCGCCCTGCAGGGAGGGTTTAACCCTTCCTGCCGAGGTGGGGCTGTGCAAGCGGCCAGCGCCGATGAGGGTCGCGGACGCAGGCACCAAGCCGTACCCGTGACTCTTGCCACTAGGCGACGAGTGGGGAACAACTTGTGGGTTTTAGTCGGTGCGAGTCCGACATAACCCGTCCTTGCCCCCGCGAGGACGAGTATTCCCCCACGTAAAACTAAAAAAAAATAAAAAAAAAACTAGTGAAGATTGGCGATCAGCGTGGTACAGCCCTTTCTGTCTCCTAAGAGACGCCAGGCACTCGGGGCCTTGTTACTATTGTACTTTTCCATGTTGAATACTAGAGAGTATAGTGCAGTGGTTTCCCGTTGCCTTCTAACTACATCCGTGCTTCTCATTTATGAGTACTCCTTCTCTGATAACTACATAGCTACTCATAAAAATAAACGAGACATTTATGATCTATCTAGTCTATCTATCTTTTAAGTTATTAGTTATAAGGTTCATTTTAAACTACATATTGTAGATGTAATACATTTTAGCGTTTATATTGTTTGTTTTAACTTCTCAGTATTTCCATTATTGCCTCAATAATTTTCACCTAGCTTCAATGGGAGATCTGTACCACAGGTTAGAGATTGATCTAACTATAAATATAAGGTCGGATTAATAACTCCTGTGACTATTAAGGTCCAGTAGATTTAAGGTTTGACTTATGAATCAGGCATCGTAGTTTTTTTTCTTACACCATTGATGTGAAAAATCTAGCACAGGCATCATCTCCAGCCGACAGGGGATCACTAGGACTACAGACTACATATATGTCCAATCAAAAATCCCTATAGGTACTGCTACAAAGTAGTTAAAAGTAGAAGAACGCAGTAGACTAATAAAGATGAAAGAAAAAGCTGCTTCTCTTTTCAATAGTTGTTACTCCTTATTTACCTTTTACTACATGTTCATGAGGATGGTGATATGCTGACCCGTATGTATGAAAACTTGTTTCTAATGTAGCTGTTAATTATGAAATTTTACTAATTGGATCTTTTATAGAACTACTTTTAATAGAAATGTTGGTTCCGGTGTTTGTTTCCGAAGATTAAATACCGTTTAGAAGTTAGCACCTTTTTAGTCGGCGCTGAACACTTGTGCTATTGCAAACACGATTTATTTCACACTCACTCTTCCTGCGGCTGCACTCGTGTGAAAAACAAAATACTATTTTAATACTAGAAATCTGGATCAGGCAATAAATGGGAACTTAAAAACACAGGATCCGTACAAATATCACGAACCGGTGTCAATTTCATTTCCATCATCCCACACCTTCAAGAGTGTTATCTTTTAATTTATATACGCCATACTTTGAAACAGGATATTCTTATAAAAATATATATAAGCAAAATCGCTAGAAGTATAAAAATAATTTAGCTGGTACTAAACCAACCTTTCTTTTTTTTAAAACGGTTAAAAGTTAATTGTTATAACTTAACTTAAATATTACTTAGTATTTAAAATTCTCACCTAACTCTCCTTTAATTCCTTTTTAGTATATAACATCCAAATGCAAACTTTGTTGAGTATTCGTGCATATAATCTATGTATATACATATATATATATATATATATATATATATATATATATATACATAATGAAATTTGATAATTCTTGATAGAAATATACCTATTTGCCGAGCATAGATCAGCTCGGATGGAATTTTACAAAATTCATTCTCCAATGGGAGTTGCAGGAATCTTACGGCTAGCAAAGCGGATAGGTAGCAGCTAGTACGTATATATGAATGTAACAGACAGACAGAAATTCGTGTTTATAATATTAGAATGGATATTCACGAGCGTTCACAGTTCGTAGTGGGCGCATGCGCGACGTTAACACCATTCAGTTGAATAATTCATCGCGCGTTTGTGCTTACGCTCCCCGAGGAAAATATTCCGGCCGTTCGTGTATCGATGTGCAACGAGCACCGACAGTCGCTAAATAAAATGGTTACCGGGGGAAAAAACTTAGGGTATGTGCGACGTCATAATACATCAACTGAAACTAAATATAACTGTTTCATACTAACAATTTTTTTTTTTTAATTTTTACTCTTTTCTATTCAACGAAACGACTACGTGAGCAGAACTTTCACCTGATGGTAAGTAATACGCCTGACTATAACAATATAGCGCTAGTTAGGATTTTATACACTGGACCACATTGTGTTCATTGCCTTGAGACAATTTCACTAGCTACAGAGTTCTTCAAACCGGAACACAGCAATAATTCCACACTACTGATTGGCGGCACAAATAGGCAGTAGCTAGGTGGTACCTATCTACAGTCTCCGGCAACAGAGACTTACCAGCAGTGAAATATTATGACTTAAACTTAACTGTCAGCTTAGTCTCTCTAATTAGCACACATTGGACTTCGAGAATGGATGACTTTTTGACAGCAATATAACTTTTCCTACTACCTACCTACATTACACCGCGATAGACTACCCCTCAACTTCTATTTCACGTGTTTACCACGAGACAGTGGATGGTGAGGGGCACTAGTCCCTATGAGAGGACATTTACAATATCACAATGGTAGATAGTCAGATTGAAAAACCTTACCACCATATCATCATATCCTTTCACATACAAATACTTATTCGCTTATATATTATTTCCAAATTTCTAAAATTTCCAATGTTTTCTATATTATATTGTATAGACATCTTCTTTAGTATGCTTTGACAGTTTCTTATCCCTTCCCCTTTTCTCTAATTTATTATAATCTAAATAATAATAAACAGTCCTAACATCTCCACCACTAGGATTCCAGGACCCTCACAAAAACGTCAAGGCCATCGATCCACCACGCTTTCCAAGTGCAGGTAGTGATATGTGATATCCTTGAAAACTTTTGTTCATGTCACCTGTAATTTCCCTCACATTGTCTACCCTCACCAGCAGCTCAAGTTCAATAGGGGTAAAACATTCCCCCTTTAGAGACACATAAAGCTTACGACTTCTATACTAATCTATCACAACTTGACCGATGTTTACTAATGAAAATGATTAAACAGTAATTATAAAGCTGATCATTATAACATAAAGTTAATTAACGTTTACTTCAAGTTACAAGTTCAAGCGGTTAACGTTCTCATTCAATCTGTGCACGTTTTTCGGCGAACTTTTGTATACACAGTGTTGCCGCGTAATGAATAGAAATAAACGTAGAAAATAAAACAGTTTTTTTTGTTTAAAATACTAAAACAAATCTTATAAAAGAGTCGGAACATTTATTCCGTAAAGTTCCGTATAAAAATTGCCTCGGATCGTAACTGCTGAATTGCAAATTTCCGTAACAAAGTTAACTTAGTCAACTCTTTGATTTCTTATCAACTGCGGACTCGAGTAAGTTAGCGAGCGATTTATATTTAGACGGCTATATCTGATACAAGAAAATTTAGAAGAAAATTTCCTTTTTAAAGCAGAGGAAGAAGGCTTTTTGAAAACTTTGCTTTATGTTTATGAAATAAGCAAAACAAATTTCCTTTCTTCCGTAGCGTATACTCAAAAATATTATTACTCAATGGTTTTCTATGATCGAGTTAAGTATATACTTTCTAAACTAAAAAAACTTATATACTACAAGAATATATATAAAAAAAAAATTATTTCTCGATCGCTAAGCTATTAAACGACAGTTTTTAACTAATGATAAGTGATACTTAAGTTAATGGAATTGTTTTTCTCTTGTTTACATTTCACTCTACAGTCTACGTCTCTACAGATGATAATTTTGCTGCTTTATTTTTCACGACCTTATGAGGCACTAAGGTCCTCGAATGGCTACCACAAACCGGAAGACGTAGGTAGGCCACCAGGTCATCCGACGATCTGGTGAAGGTTACAGAAAGCAGTTGGATGCGGACAGCGCAGGATCGATCGATGTGGAGATCTTTGGGAGGCTAATGTCCAGCAGTGGACGTCTGTCAGCTGATAATGACGATGATAATGATTTTTCACAGAATGGAAGATATTTTTTAATATACTGTGGGTTATATGAACACGAATAACATTCAACCTTTGTATTAAGAAAGAGTTGAAATGTATACCTCTGATCAGTTGACCTCTTACGGTAAAGAAGGATCAGCAGAAACAATCGGATGCCTGCGATGCAGCATGAAATGAGGCACAACAACATATCCGCGTACATATCCGGCCTCATTAAACAGCAGGCAGAAACTGAACCGCAATGTTTGTCTCATTAGATACGCTGCAACTATATTTCACTGCAAGCTTACTCTGCACTGAATTACGTGTAAAATAAATGATCACGAGCGAAAGAGGAACATCTTCAGACGATTTCGGTCCATACCAAAAGTGACTTGAGAGGTACTTTAAATAAAATAACTCAGACAAGGTTTGCGCTTTAATGAGAAATTTGGAGTAATTGGCGATTAGACAGGAAGTATTTATTGACCTCACAACAACTATGAAGAGGACGTTGACTGACTCGGTTATAAAATAGTACCTGTGAGAGTACCTGCAAATTTTCGTTTGTACTGATTGAAGAGTCAGCGTCTTCTTCAAGCAGTGATGACCAACGAATAGATTTAAGCGGTTAAAATAATAGATACTTTTCACAGATTTCTCTCGAAACAAAAAAGTTAGAAAAGCATAGTTAATCATAATCGTCGATCTAGTAGATAAACGTCTTCAGTCTCATTCACTCTGTTTTGCTTAAGAGGATGTGATTTTTTCTAAACTTTTGCTTAAAACGTAATATGGCAGAAATGTATATGTATTCATTGGTAATATATTGTTACATGTATACGTTATACAAAAATGGTGAATATGAAGAAAATTCGCGTGTAAATTTAAAACATGATTAACTGTTATTCGTTAACGCTTTACAATTCGTGCGATTGAATAATTCGCAATCGGAGTGGTAACGAGCGCGCGTGCCGCGAATGTCTCATTACGTGTAATTTGTGAATATTACAATGTGTGAACAGTATAATGTATACTGGTAACACTGAACAGAAGCCCTGAAGTCTTAGAATATTAATAATATGATTAACTCTGCAAATCTCTGGCGGATGAGAGAAGGAACGGTAGTACAACTAAACTAAACGGCTAAGTCGGAAGTGCTGCGGAGTGGCAATCAGTTCACGTAAAAATCTCTTGTTAGGAAACCGACAAGAGATAGAAAACGGAGGCTGTCGTTGTCTTGTGTCGGAGGACAAACCTCACCTAACGTTGCTGCGGCAGAGGATCTCTGCTGTAGGAAATATCTACACGGAAAATATTAGATAAGAAACAGAGATGGTTATACTACTGTGCCTCCGTCGAGTCCTTGATTCAAACTGAGACTCAGTGAAAACTGAAGATTAAACTACAGTGATGATTCAATTAATTTATATGTAAAGTATGATAGTTTACATATAAATCAACAAATTTTGATTATATGTTGCAATAGTCTGACAATTCTTCAATGAACAACATGACATTTTCACGTTGTACGCTTTTAATGTCGAAATTACCTTTTTTTTTCATTACATCCGTTAAACTGCAGACGTCGGGGGAATCCCATTCACGCCGGATATTCGTCCAATATAAAAAAGAGTGATCTCGGAATTTGCCCAGCATTAAAAAAGAAATTGCCATGTACTCCGCTCTCGACAAAGAGCGGAAACATAAAGCTGACTCCGCGCGCTCGTATCGGGCCCCGTGCTGAAATTCGACGTCACCGTTTCAGCGCCATTACGACGCTTCATTTGACAGCCAACACTTTGCATACAACCTTTTTTTTTTTAATTAGCACCTACTTAATCACACACCATATAATGACAACCACTCGACACACGGGACAAATTTAATTTTAACATATATGACAAGGAAGTAACATATTTAGTCGTAGTAGGTGTCTATTACTCAAAACCGTCTGTAGTATTACTCTAATATTACTATGTTACAGTTTCAAGAGTGCTGTAGCAAGTGTAACTACAGAGGTAACAAGACTCGAAGTCTTGTGTTTACAGGTAATTTATAATCAGGCAAACATCTCATACGTCTGGTAAATAAAAAAAGGGAAGCTGTTAATTGCAGGCAACACTTAACCCAATCAATGTGATGTTTAGATCTTTTTTTGTCTAACAATGGGCGTTTGTCACTAGATTATAATAATGATGATATAGAAAACAAGAACAAAACATGAGAAAACTATTTCAACCATATGATAATCTCTATATACCGGAGATACCCAGAGATCATCACTAGACCGAAAGTATTAGAAGTAAACGTTAAATCTGATAGAGATATTGCTTCTGCTATTTAGAGGTCAGCTAAGAATGGATTGTGCAAAATTCTTTTCTCAAGACAGTTGCTGAGATGTTACAGCCAGCAAAGCAGGCGGGGAACAGGTAGTACAAGATATGCAAACTATACATCTTCACAGTCAGTCCAAAGATCATAGATCTTTAAATTTCATATACCTTTGTAATATATATATCTTGCGTTGCTCGCAACCAGGAGGTTCCCGCGATTCTCACCAGGTCGTCGGTCCACCTTGTGGCAGGCCTCCCAACACTACGTCTACCGGCACGCGGGCGCCACTCAAGGACCTTACTGCCCCACCGGCCGTCAGTGCTTCAAGCAATTTGCCCTGCCCACTGTCACTTAAGTCTAGTGCTCTTTTGGGCTATGTCGGTGACCTTAGTTCTCCGGATCTCCACATTTCTGAATCGATCGCGGAGAGAAACTCCGAGCATAGCCCTCTCCATTTCCCTTTGGGTGAGTATGATCTCACTGGATGCGAGCTACGCGGGACCGATCAATGTGAAGGCCTAGGTCCAGCTGTGATCACATATATATAAATACATATTGCATATGATGTATTAAATATTAGTAATTTATTCAAACGAAATTAAGTCAGAGCAAATCCATTATCGCCTACAAATCTTTTCTGTTATTTATTTCCTTACAAATTCGCTTCGTTAAACGGAGATTAGGCGATTATGGCGGTTGCCGCATTATTTTTGTGGAGTTCAAAATTAAAGTTAATGCCCCAGTATAATTTTTTTTTTTTTTTTCATACCAATTCTGGAGTCCGCGCTCAGCAGAGGTTCGCGTAAGTTAATCCATAAAAGTTAAACATGCTACGAAATATCTCTTTCATAACAATATGTATATATTGTATAAAGGTATATCTTAATATGTTTTATAAATCTATGTTAGAGACGAACTTAATATTTGAGACCTCTAGACTGGCCCTCAACATTCGGACCTGTCATTAAAGCACATCTTGATAGATCTACTTTTTTGTCGACTGGGTAAGGTATATGGGATTTCTTTCTTTGCAAAAGGTCCCGGAATCTCCTATGGAAAACACTAGTGCCTCCTTGCACTGCATCTAAGCATCTACCGGAGAGTACCGTAACCCTCTCCAGAACCCTGTATTTGCTACAACAAGGACGAGACTACCAGTACTTGTCGTTCACCGGATTTGCTTAATGGACAATGATGACATCCCCGCATTTAGAACTCACGAACCCGATAACTTCTTTAGTCACTTTCTACTATAGATAAGGCTTACCTTAGTTCAAAGCTTAATAACCTAAGACTTCAGAGCACACATCTTGATAGACCTTTTATGAGCCTATAAAGAACATACACTTGACATCAACTTTACTAGTTAAAAGACATTAAAGTTGAATAAGATAACGGATGTTTGCTATTAAACACTTGGCCACGGAATCGAACCGAAGACCTACGTTAAGCTTATTCCATTCAATGAGAATTACGGAAAATAAAAAAAGCAAATGACGATACTGTTAATATCCAGTAGCGAAATGAATGCGAACAACGCTCGCTGGAATAACCCACGTACGTAATAAAGAGAATATACACTAAAGTACTTACATGTGCTCGCCGTCCACATACAGTTTCATATATGAGTGCTTATATGATGTATGTGACAGTCGTGTAGTGCAGGTCCTTTTACACACACATGTATATAAAGAAGCTATAAGAGAAGCAGGTCATTTGACGTAAACGAAGCTTTACAACGATATTTACACAGCGCCTAACTTAAATAAGGTTGTTGTTTTTATCTAAATAAATTCTGTAGCGAAATAGCATAATATGAAACAGCTCTTTCAATACACACTAAAAATCATCCCCTAAAATGGTCAAGTGCGATCTGGTAGGAAGCCTCATGTTTTCGAAAGCTATTGTTCTTGTATCATATTGATATTCTCATAATCATCTCCTTCACTGAAGATAAAGCACAATTCAATCAAGCTCAAACACACATACATCTCTCAAGATCAAACGCATATATATATGTATATATCTCGCACTTTTATCGAAATTTTAAAATCCAGAATCGGCCTTCAAACCGGAACACATAAATTTTGATTGGAAGGTCTGCAGATGGACACCGTTTAGGTATGTACCACCGCTTTTATTTCAGCCGCTAAACAGTAGCATGCTAAGATTACTATTAGATTAGATTACTGCGGTAATAAGACCTAATATCTTACGTCACAAGTCGGTGAACAAAACATCATGCTGTGTATATCACCCTAACTAGAGTTATTTGCCGGCGTTTTAGTCTCCATCAAGTGAATGTCTCACTCATCTCGTTACGTCATCAGACGAAAAAAAAAATGGATATTATTATTCAGGAGCTGAAAAGGTCAGTGTTGTCCACTTAGTCTCCGTTCACAGCTACCACCATTACGAGGGATGATCAAAAAGTAACGTCGTCCATGTTACAGTTATTTTCAACGTAGTCTAGTCTATTCCTAAAATATCCCTTCGAAAAAGCATCCCCACCTTGAGCCGTTCTCAACGCCTCTACAGTGACATAACCTCACACAGTCTTCAGTTAATCGCGACTACATTTAAGTCCCAATCTAAGTTACACAAGTTAAACAAAGCACAAATATTAAAAGTAACATAAAACACAGTTCGTGAACCAACTGCTCTAAAACATAACTGTTTTATAGATAAAGAGAATATAATAAAATATTCCCAATACGCATTAGTTCCAAAATAGTTGTGCGGTATCCGCGAGGGTGGTTAGGGGGTGCGTAATTTCGGTAGCTGCTCGAGACAGGCCTCCGTTATTAACGACGCGCCCACCGCCTCCCCGTTTACAACTCATTAACCAAAACTAAATATCATATATCATATGATTCTAATAAATATTTCTATCGCTTAACTATAACACAGTAAATAATTACTACATTCATTATAATTACTACTGCTCTGAATCAGGCGCAGATATTTTAACCCGAGACGACGTAAAACGAGATTTACTGGTAGTGGATCTGTTTCCAGAGACCATCTGGGTAGGCAGTATCGCAGCGACTATTTATGCCGCCAAATAGTACTGCATAAACATTAGTGTTCCGATTCGAAGGGTGCTGTAGCTAGAGAAATTATTGGAATAACAAGACCTAATATGAAAGGCGATGAACGCATTGTTACAGTACAGTATATAACATCGTAAATAGCGCTACGTTGTTAAGGACAAGGCTATCACTTACTAACACGTGAACATCCGACTAGTCTCGTCATTTAATTAGAAAAAAAAAATCATCACCCTTGTCTATTTACTGCTGGATATGCCTTCTGCATTTTACATCCATTGAAATGCAGCAGAACTTGAAATACCATTTATACAACTGAACGAACGGCGACTTAGATCCTTACGTTATTATTATAAGTTAAAATATAACACTTTCATGGTAAATAAAGCGTTGAAATGGTCCATCTGAAGACAGCATCATGGCGTTGTTATGGGATATCTCTCCAGCGAGAGGTATTTACCTTGCGTTTAGTTTTCTGAACACGCGCCCGCTGCAGCGCGACCGCGCGCCATAAAGCGCCGCGCTACACGAAAACCTATTCTCAAATAAATAATACATTTTCGTACGTTGTCTTAATATTTTTATTGACTATAAGCTAAAAATTTTTTTTTTATTATTCAGTATAGCGACGAGACGAGCGGGAGGATCACCTGATGATAATACCCCTGCCCATAACAACGTTAAGATAGTTATCATGGTATACGTCGGCGGGTGGCTGAGATTATCCTGAAAATTTATATCAAAGTTAACTTCGGAGTGCGGAAATAATTCGTTTATTACAAAATAAGAACTGTAAGGCAAAAGGCCGGAAGGAACCAAAAGGCAGAATAACAGTGAGTCTCTCAGTAAGTAAGGCGTTTTTTTATACCCTAGTTGTATTATCGATCGCTAATATGACTAGTTTTAATATTATTACAAATATAACACTTTGTAATTACAAGAAGAATTTAAACCAAAGCTCTTAAAGGTCTTAAATCGTATTGATTTTAAACGAAAATAACAAAGTGTCAACATAACGGAAGTGTCTATTACAAGTCTTATATTTCATGTTACAAATCCATGTAAATACAGAAAAACAATAAAATATGTATACAATAATATAACGGTAGATGGCAGCACAAGTTCATCGCCTTAAAACATAAGAAGTAAAATTTTCATACCTCAGTAATTATACTAGGAACAAGGCCCTTCAAACTGGAACACGGTAATGTTTGCACACATCTGTTTGTCGACTGTAATAGGAGATGCAGTAGTACCTACCTTTTTTTTTTTTTTTTTCTCGCGAGGGAAATCTTCTTAAAAGATACCTTGCTTCTGGGGGGAAGACAAGGTTATGTGGGGGCTTCTACCCACTAAAACCCCCTCGGTGGTCTCCCTCAGTGCATTAGGAGGGGCTCCGGGATCTCCTACGGAACGCACCGGCGCCCCCCTGCACTCTCGATTAAACATTCCACGGAAGGGCAAAGCCCTCCTCGACCCCACGCTTTGCTACGGCAAATACAAGACTACAATGTATTTGCCGTCCTCCTAAGGCTCGCTTATTAGGCTCTGAAGGCCCTCACCCTGAAAGCCCACGAAACGGAGGACCCTTTTAGTCGCCTTGTACGACAGGCAGAGAATACCTTAGTCCTATTCTTAATGGCCCGGCACTACAGGGCTGACGGGTTGGGGCGTCCGTTGCCATCGCCCCGACGTCCTCGTCTATGGACGGAGTCGGCCCTCTCCCGACTTCGCTCGGCGGCTCCTTCTGCATCATAACGGTTTACCTACCTAGGTGATCTCCAGCAACAGATACCTACCAGTAAATCCAATCTTTATTTAATAGTGGATATCATTACACTGAAATGATGATCTAAACATGTAAGAATACTTCTTTACATGCTTCCGGTCACTTTCAATACATTTGACGGTCGCAATCAAGTTGTGAAAATAAAATTGTGCTGAGCAAAGTTCAGCTTAAGCTAAGCTGCGACATTTCTATTCCAATCACGTCTTAAGTATATTTTATCAGCAGCGCTAAGGAAATTCATTTCGTATGCTGTAAAAATGTGAAACTCACCTTTAGTGGTAAAGAGCAGTTTGCGAAATTGAATAGAGTATTCACGTAAATACCTTTCCACTGTATCTTTAACGAGGATATCGTTATTAGTGGACATATTAGTATAAGTTATCTCCTTTATTAATCTAACCCAAATCTGGTTCACATGTATGCAAAGAAACTCGTTAGATCTTTTTAGGTTATAAAATTTTGTTGGTAGTATACCTGCTGATTGTAAATCTTAATTGGGTAGGACACATCGCTTAGAGGACGACCGATGATGCAGCAAGGACACAGTACTACCAGACCTTCAAGGTGGACAACGATCTGATGAAGGTCACGGTAAACCTCTGGATACGGTCTGCGCAGGAGCGATCGGCTTCATTAAGTAAATTCAGCTGTTAATAATAATAATAAACAATATCGAAGCTTTTCTGTTTAAAGAGGTTTTACTTCTCGAAGATCAACACGATTTTAACTTAGCGAGAAACTTAACATAAATACAATATTTAAGTAATATTTCGACTAATCTGTCGGAGAGTAATTTTCTAAGAGATTTCGATTTACTTATAAAACAAGTTTACAACTTAAATATAAGTAAATTAAATGAATTCGGAGATGTTGATCTTTCAACATTATACTAGTTTCTTAAACTACGCACTAACATACGATTTAGGTCCCACCTCAGCATCAGCACCTATTTCTACCACCAAACAGTAGACATCAAACATTACTGTGTTCCAATTAGAAATATTTTATAACAATTGAAATTATGGAAGTGAAGACTTTTAGACTTTTTTGTTTGGAGGGAAGAATCTCCACAAAGATACCCTGTCTTCTGAGGGGAGATTGAGGTTATATGGAGATTATTACCCGCTTGGCGGACGTCCTCAGCGTTTGGAGAGTTCACGGGAACTACCTTCGAAACACCAACGCAGCTTCCTTAACACTATGCTCGGATAACACTATGCAGTCTCAAAAGTACCATAAATTACCATCACATCACCAGAGACCACGTCCAGTCATCGTTCTCCTCCAATGATCTAACATTTTGTCTCAAGGGGACAAGTGTAATGTGGTGCTGTGTATTCCATTCTAACTGTCGCCATTTACCAGATAAACGTCTGACTCATATCCTCACTTCGTCAAATATATATATATATGTATATATATATATTGTCTGGTGAAAAGGGGATAAGCGAATTTAAACAGAGAGCTATGTATTATAATAACAATGTAGGACCGAGATAAAGGTGCGATTTTATTTATGTAATATGCTAAGTGCGGTTCTGCACTCGGCGCACGTAAAGCGCATCACGTGACGCAGTGCACAAATCCTGGACACCCTCCCCCAACACCCTGGCTCCACAACCCGCCAGGAGGTATCGCGCGCGACGGTACATTAATGATTTATTTTTTTTTGAATACATTAAACATACTTTATAACCTAAACAGGACAATGGAGCTATTTTATTTAAAAAAAAAACTAATTTGTATATCCTTCCGGTATTTATTTCAGCAATACTATATAGATGTTATTCTATGATGGTAAGGGTTAATGGAAACCATTTTGAATAACGCAAGTTAAGATGATATACACTGCACCAAATTGTTCTCAACACTTTGACACATAAGACGTTAAGTCCTGGATAAGTTCACCAGGTACAACGCCTTTCAAACCGAATCACAGTAACGTTTGTACACAAAAGTTGGCGCAATACCTCCTTATCGTCATCATCAGCCGATAGACGTCCACTGCTGGACATAGGCCTCCCTATCACTTATAGGAAATTGATGAAGTGTTAGTATATTCTTTTTTTCTTCCTCCTGCCCTTTTCTCAGCTGCGTTAAATCGGAACAGTATGTACTTCTCTTCCATATCTTTCTATCAGCCGTCATATCCGAATTCACACTCTTCTTATACATGTCACCTTTCACACAATCCATCCACACTTACTTAGATCTTCTTCTACCCTAATCCATCCACTTTCATTCTTATTACTTTCTTTGTTATATGTCCTTCATCCTTCCGCAGAACATGCCCGCACCACGCTAACCTCTTACTCCTCGTGATCTCTGTCCCTGGAGCAACTTTCAGATTTCCTCTAATATAATCACTCCCTATAATTATTTTTTAAGTGGTAGTATATTGTAGAAGTATATACACTGTCACAACGAATCGCAACGTTTTAGTGTTGGCCTTCGTACGCGATGTAACACGATCTCGTTAGACATTGATTGATTCGGAAATATTTCACTTGCAGCGATGTTCAGTGCTTTATTTATATATTAAAATTGTTACACAAGCAGTACGCTTACTCGCTTATTAGTGATAAGATTGCACATAGTAATGAGCTAGTTAGGATGTTTACAAGGCAACATCCATGTATCGCTTTAGAAGATGAAATGTTGCATAACTGTAATGGCGTTTGTTTTAAATAGAAATTATAACAGGTTTTTCATCATATTTTCTAACTTCATTATCATCATATCTTTGTTTTTTTTTATTCGCAATGTTTCACCGTTGTCGCGTTAAGGCGGAACCATGGGAACATCTTGGAACACCTTTCTTACTTTACCCCTCCTTTCCACTTCGGCAAGTGCGCGACGAAACATACAGCGTGCCTTCTCGACCTCTTACGTGGACAACGAATCCCTCCGAATCCGTCACCTAGAGGCCATGGAAATCAAGAAAGAATACTCCATCGATTCTCTGCTGCAGATTTGGTCTTAGGCTCCGCCGCCAACAATTATACAGGCGCGGATCAAAGAAAGCTTTGCGGCGAAATGTTATTTATACCGACACTTTTTCTCTCCGCGACTCTGCCATGGCTGCGAAGGGCAGTGTAAATCTGCCTTTGCTGCCAGACACACATCTGAGCTGAGCTCTCGGAGTTAGCCTGGAGCGTTCACCTCGAGCCGAGCCTACAAATCGGGCCGGGCGGATAGGTTCCTCTTAGCTTTACCTTCGGGGACTAAGCCACGGCTATTAAGCCCTACCGCCACATCAAAGCAGGAACCTGTTCGCGGGATCAACAGTAAGCAGTCCACAGCTAGGCATAGCCGTCTCAAACTAACTACAAGTACAATAAAGTAAGTACTATATGAATCTCATCCCTGTAGTCCCGGGCCATTAAGAATAGGACTAAGGTATTCCCTGCCTGTCACACAAGGCGGCTAAAAGGGTCCTCGGTCTCGTGGGCTTTGAGGGTGGGGGGCCCTTAGAGCTTAATAAGCGAGCCTTAGGAGGACGGCAAATACATTGTGGACTTGTATTTGCCGTAGCAAAGCGTAGGTGTTAAGAATAGCTTTGCTCTTTCGCGAGAGTGCAGGGGAGCACTGGTGCGTTCCGTAGATCCCGGAGCTCCTCCTAAAGCACTGAGGGAGACCACCGAGGGAGTCTTAGTGGGTAAAAGCCCCACATAACCATTTCTTCTCCCCCAGAAGCATGGTATCTTTTAAGAAGATTTTCTTCGCGAAAAAAATACTACTTGAATCTATATTCGTATTAGCAGTAATTGTGTTGAGTAGTCGTTTACTTAATAAATGAACATCTTGCTCGTTACATAAATAAACTATAAAGGTTACTAATAAAGTTCAAGTTAAATTTTCATTGAGACAGTTACAAGTTAAAATAATAAAGCCGGTTCAGTTAAGTTCGCTAAAGCGAGCCGTTAAAATGGCCGCATTACTAGAATATTGAAGCAGATTGCCGAAACTTTTTCTACCGAGTTTGGCAAATTCAAATTGTTCGCAAACTAAGTTCAGGCAAAATTTGCCGAAGAATCAAAGGCTTGCGAGATCAAACAGAATTTGCAATTCAATGCTTTAAATGAATTTCAGTGTAACTGGAGACGGTGTTGCTGAAATTCTTAACTAACGTCACAGCAGTTATCTATATATATATATATATATATATATATATATATATATATATATATATGTATATATATATATATATATATGTACTAGCTGCTCTGTCCCCGCTCGCTCTACCAGCCATATATTCCTTGAGGCCAATCGCAACTTGCTATACAAACGGTAACTATAGCAATCGCATAAATACGAAATGAAAATGTTTATAAAAGGTAATTAGAAAGAAAATAATTAAGGATCTATTCTTCCTCCTGCCCTTTTCCCAGCTCTGTGGGGTCGGCACAGTATGTACTTTTCTTCCATATCCCTCTATCAGCCGTCATATCTGAATTCACATTCCTACACATGTCTTCTTTCACACAATCCATCCACACTCTCTTCGGTGATGAAGGATCTATAAAACAATAAAATGAACAGCCTATAATCTACAAAACATTCCGCATCCAATGCTTGTTGTCATATCGATATGTTCACTAGTTTTCACGTGATTGACAACAAAATAAAACCCATTTTCATTATATATATGAGATGTCAACTTATGTAGAGACTCATCACGATATCTCTGGAAGATAAGACCTACAGATTTGTTATTTGGTAGGAATATTACTTTATCGAATGTAGGTAAACACAGAATAGAATTTACAAAATGTTGCCCTCAAAAGGTAAACAGAGGGATGTTTCAACCAGCAAAAGACGGGGAACAGCTTGTGTATATATAATATATACTTTTACTTGAAATAGATCTCTATTAGCCGAGACGGTCTATGTATGTACCACCGTTGCTTGTATTTCTTCCGCCGAACAGTAATGTGCAAACATTAATAGTTTCCGGTTTAGAGGGCGCCGTAGCTATAGAAATTACTGAGGTAATGTAACTTTACATCTTATGATATAATACAAGTACAATGTGGTGTAGTGTATATCATCCTAACTAGCGCCACGTCTTTATTGGTATGATAAAATCAGTTGAACATCTCGTCGCTTCGTAGAATAAAAGATGTGTATATGAAAAATTGTTTGCAGTGTTCTCATATCGTTTTTTTTTAAAAAAAAATTATGCGACAGTCATGCGGGACGTTCACCTGATGGCAAGTGATACTTCTGCCCATAACATGGCTCTAGTAAGGATGGCACAGCACCACATTGCGCTCATCGCATCTAGACTTACGACGTTATCTTGTTACCCCATGGGGATTCATATGCAGGGATTTGGCCATTCCCACCACGCTGGCCCATTGCAGAATGGTGGCAGATTTTTGAGGGAGGCTTATGTCCAGCAGTGGACGTCTATCGGCTTATGATGATGAACAGCTCTTCAATTCCGAACACAGTAACATGTGCATATTACTGTTTAACAGAGAACTATCACCAGTAGAAAATTATTCTTTACAATTGTACTTTTTAATTTTATTCGCTGATAAATCAAAGATACAACCACAGATTATGCATCTCCATGTGTGATAAGACAATGACAGTTGAGTCAATCCGGTTCGTAATTAATCCATTACATATATACCGAGATGGAGATGCTCAAACACACAACGTCCTCCACTAACGCACACCAACAAGTTCCCGATTAACAATATATTGTATTGACGTCAGTTAGCCGTTTAGTTGAATAGATTGTTTCCAATATCCAAGCAAAGGAACTGCTCCATACTCATCCATAATACGTATGTACATGTCATGAGAATTTCTATTGACACTGACTGGTCCCTTTGTCTTCGATTTCAGCGAGGATTTGGAATGGTTGTCCTGGATCTGTGTTTCCAATCGTCGCATACAGTTTAAGTTTTTTATTATTTGTTAAGTAAATGTAGATAATACTTAGTCATAATCATTATCGCTATCAGAAGTATATCAGCGATTTTCCGCTTTCATCAATTTTTTTAATGATGAAATAATGAAGTTCTGACTCAAGGGTCGCGGATCTGGTATCCTCGTACAGAAATTACAGTTAAACAATGAAAAAACTAAAACTATACATACATACATATAAATAAACTTGTATATAAACAGAGGAGGAGAAAGGTGAGATAATATTGGATGGGGAAGGGTTGAAGAGGAGGATAGTGGTATGCGGGAAAGATGAGGGGTGTAAATTAATAACTTGTATAAGTATGTTTTCAATTCACTCTCCTCTATCTATATATTATTATCATCATCATCAGCCATCATGTTCGCTACTGGACATGGGCCTCCCCTAAAATATATATATATTGAAAATTCATTTCCTTTGTTCACTAATCACGTAAAAACTAGTGAAAGTATCGACATGGGAACATGACGATTTGACGCGGTATAATTTTTAGATGGTTATAGGCTGTTTCGTAGATCCTTCATCATTTTATTACTAATTAACTTTTTCATTTCGTATTATTTATGCGGTTGCTATAGTAACGGTTGGTATAGTCATCTGCATATTTCTGACAAATTTCAAGTCTAATTTTATATTACAGCCAGCAAAGCGGAAGGGGAATAGCCTAGTATAGTTATAAATATGGGATGTAATCTAACTACCAATGATAAGGATATAATATTGGATATAAAATTAAATACTATTATGTCGTTGTTTCTTACTTCTTCTTTTTAACATCTGTCCCGTTCTACGACAGGATCTGCTTTCTTACTTCTTTCACTCCACTTCACTCTATTTGGAACATCGATTTCTTCGAGATCACAGCTCATCATATCCTTTGTCACTACACTCAGCCATCGCAGCTTCTGATGCCTATTAAATATGGCAATTTCTTAAGACGACGAGAGCTATGTGGTGCTGTATACCATCCTAACCAGCGCCACTTTGTTATGAGCAACCGTATCACTTATCATTAAGTGAAGGCCTCGCTAGTAAAATTTGTTAGGAATAACTAGACGAATTTTTCTTAAACAATTATTGTATGAAAAAAGGTTACATGCTATTTCGTTATACTGAAAACAAAATATAATAAAAAAAAGCATTGTAAGAGTCTACTTCCGGTTCGTAAAATGAAATGTTACATCGTTAAATGCCAATTAAAAAATAATATGAAACGCCGGTCAGACGTTCGCTTCCGTCGAATTGGTCTCGCTGCTTTGAGGGTCGAGTGCAGCAAATGCGAGCACTCGGCATTTGGTGTGCTGCCATCAGAGTAACGAGCAATCGCCTGCCGCTAATACGAGCACACCGACCCCTGGAGCCTGGAGCCTGAAGTGCTGCAGTTTTTCACGTCAGCCGTCCACTGCCAAACGGAAAATCTAAATTAAAAATACATGTAACTGTATGTCCGCTTCTACTAGACTGCAGTGTATCTAATAAACCTACCCCTAAATCCTAGTTCTATACTACCTAACGGTGGTACCTAGGTGCCACCGCAACTCCTAATTCTACCCCCAAACATTCCTGTGTAAATATTACTCACTTCCAGTTAGTTCCAGCTAGTAAAATTACTGGGATAACGAGACTCAATATCTTATGTCTCAAGCAACGAACACAATGTGATGCAGTGTATAACATACTAACTAGCGCCATGTTGTTATGTGCAGGTGTACCACTTACCATCAGGTGAACGTCTGACAGGTCACATCGCTTCTTTCAATAAAAAAAAATAAAAAAAACTGTTATTCTTACCTACAGTCAATAGTTACCTATTGAAGGGTGCTGTAGCTAATGAAATTACAGGGGTGATTTAACTTCTTATGTCTCAGGCGATGAACAACGTGGAGTTGTGTATATCATACTAACTAGCGCCACTTGTTATAAGCTGGCGTATAACATACCATCAGGTGGACTTATCGCACGTCTACTTTCATCGTAAAATAAATTAAAAAAGAAAAGATATGGTTCTTTTATATAATTAAACGAGACGAGCGAAAAGTTCATTTGATGGTAAGTGATACGCCCGCCCATAATAACTGACGATGTGATATGATACTTCACCACATCCCGCTCGTCGCCTGTGACATAAGATCACCAGCCACGTTACCCCAGTAATTACAGCTACAGCGTCCATCAAACCGGAACATAGTAATGTTTGCACACTACTGAATATCAATATGAGCTGCGGTATTACCTAAACGATACCCAGCAACAGAGATCTACCACCAGTAGTAAACTCCTTAATAAATTAATGTTTTTTTTTAATTAATATATTTTATACATATATCAAATACAGTATAAGACATTAGGCATTCGAGAAGGACTAGGCACTGAGAGGTTCATTTCACTTGGCCCTCCACCGAATACTGGTCCATCGCCGACAGCTGATCGCTCGTTACCTGAAGGGTGCCGTATGAATTGCATGCGCCTCCATTTTGAATTGCACAGCGGTCCAATTTGAGGAAATTTAAATTTCATAGCGTATTTCCGGTTCACTCGTACAACACCCACAAATAACTACGTTCTCGTATGTTTCTTATTTCTATAAAAAAAAACGTACACCAGTCTATCAATCTAAAATTGTATGAAATTTATGTTTGTCCATCACCATCCTCAGTCTATAGACGTCCACTGCTGGACATAGCTCTCCCACAAAGATCTCTACAGAGTTAGTTCATTGAGAAGAATTGGGTTTTAGCCCACGACGTTGGCCCAGTGCGGGTTGGAGGGTGGTCAGAGCATCGTCTGTTATTCAGCAGGGTGCACCGCGTGCTGGTGAGGACTTGGGCTCCGTGAGATGTTGGGAGGAACCCCTTACACCCCACGCTTAATAATACCAAAATAAAATAATCACAATGGACGAACAATAGGGGTGTAAGGGGTCCCGCACAACAAATCACTGGACCCAAGACTTATCTGCTCGTGGTGCTTACTGCTAATCAACAAAAGAGGCTCTGGCTTCAACCAACCCGCATTGTCCAGCAGTGGACGTCTATCGGCTGACGATGATTGACTATGCACTATCTGTATAATGTATTCTATATGTATATAATAACGTAATTGTCTAAATCGTATAATTCACAAGTGATTTATAACAGTAACACCTCAAACCTCATATCCTGACAAATTCTCCCAGCTTAATGCAAATTAAGTGCAAACAGCGAGGTGTGGTGGATTGTAGATGCAGTTACCTTAATTACAACTCCTCGCACACTGCAAATTACACAACAACATTTGCCTGATTATTACGAAATTGTACATTCACCGTAAATCTGTGGAATTATTGAGGACCAGCAGGACCAGGGTGATAATACCCAGACAGGGGACCAGGTTATATTTCTATCATAACTGAATTTATGAATAGATCCGAGAACAATGTCAGAGTAATTATTATTGCATGTAACAAAGACAGAGTATTGACATCTGGTGAAGCCATCACACTCGCATTGGGCTAGCGTGGTGAGGGATGTCACAAATCCCCCCATATGTACAAACGACAACCCCTAGTGCCGGCGGTACCGGAGACCATACTGACTGTATGTAAAGTTCTTTGAGAGAGACATATGTACAAAAGCGGAAGTCAATCGGCTCATGATGATGATGATTTTTTTTTTATTTATCTATCAAACATCAATACGGACTTTGCTAGGAAAATGGTTAGAAAATTACTTTGACTTTCTAAATTTACTAAAAGAGACTCCAAAGTCTTCTTTCAGAAGGTCTTCCTGTAATAGAAACTACCAGATGATTGTTTATGTGTAAATAAATAAATAGAACTGGTAATACTCTAACTAATGAGGGTCATGGTCTTCTCCCGCAAGGAAAGAGTCAAGGAATTTTATCTATCACGTCTGCCAAGTGAGGGTTGACAATTATATCAATTAAACATATTGGTTTTCTTATAATGTTTTCCTACACCGGAATCTCTAGCTAGGTGGATATCGAACCTACGTCTCTGCGGGACAAAAACTGAGCTATTATGACTATTTCACTTGACTTTTAAATTAAAAGTTTTTTGTAAACAATAGCCAATATAACAACCGTATCTATTTGCTAGAACATTTCACTAGGAGATCTAACATAATACCTAGCTTATTTTGCAAGAAAAATAAGATGACATCGCTTCGTAATAGAGTCGAGGGTCTGTCCACTTCACATAGCTGTCGTTACGTAGCCGATTCGACTCGTGACCAGAATCTGAGGTAAAGTTTGAGAACACTTCAATAGAATTAATATGATCTAGGTTCAGTGTATATGACTCTATGAAATGGTACGACGAAGTCATTCCAACTATGAGTCATTCTAAAAGTATTATCTTACGTTAATTGTTTGGAAAATTATTTTATTAATATGGTTAATCGCTTATTTTATTATAGACAAGTACCTGGTTCGATTCCTCATTCATTAAGAGGGAGTATAGATTTTTTCTAACCCTGTCTAGCTAACTGCATTTACATGTTACTCATCCTAAATCAGGGTGTAATGGGACCTGCGCAACAACTCACAGGACCCAAGCCCATCCCATCTACTCGCAATGAAGCCTGCTAATCAATAGACGAGTCTTTTGGTTCCACCAACCCGTATTAAGCCAGTTTGGTGAGAAATGGTGCAAGTATCCCCGTGTGAACCCCTATAAACGACAGCTCCTGGTGCAAGGCGATACTGGAGGCCATGGACCGATTGGAGATCTTTGGGGGAGACCTATTGGCCGATGACGATCCTAAACCATAACAGCATTACTCTGTTCCAGATATCAGTGATGAATTGAAGTATTCTCGTACATTTCACCACCATAACACCGTGTCAAGGTTCAATATACAGATTATAGAATTAATTTTCCGACAGGAACTCTTTCTTATATTAACGTCTGTGCTCTCGCGATGGTTTATTTAATTCAGAATTTTTCCATCCGCCCGCAGTACATGCTGCTCGTTAAGACTTAATCTGGGTTCAACGAGCCAAGCTTAATTACGGAAGCAGCGCTTGTTACACGCAAGCGGCGGAATCATATTGCGGCTTGTTTTGAGCTGGATTTTGTCGTAGCGTTTTCTCGGTTACTTACTTACATTGTGGCAACGGTAACCCCTGATTGGGAGGGTTGAGCACCGTTTCTGTACAGACAGCGGCCTGCCTGCTCATCGCCTTCAGACTGAGAGATGTTGAGTCACGTTACTCCATTATTATCACTAGCTATAATGCCTTTCATACCGGAACACATTTATTTTTACATAATACTGTCGGCAGGAATAAGGGCTGCGGTGGTACTTACCCTAAATTTAAATTTTTAACACTGTATGTGTCAGAACTTTTGTATAGAAACTATTATTTATAATGTAAACATAAATATTTTACGAATTTGTGATCACAGGTTCAGAGCTGTCGTTCCTCTTTCCTTCTCTAAATGCCTCTCAATTCCTTTTATTATATTAGGGGGACCGGAAAGTAATGTCGTTTTCTTACGCTAAATACAAACACATACATTTTTAACGAGTCTTTATTTTTAATCAATGATGTATTCCCCATCATTGTCAATAACCTTTTGCCATCTAGTGAGTAAATTTTCAATCCCTGATCGATAAAAATTAATTGGTTTTTCGGCAAAATATCTAGAGATGGCATTTTGGATATCATCCAAATTTGCAAATGTTTTGCCACTTAAAAAGTGTTGCAGCGCTCGGAATAAGTGGAAATCCGATGGTGCAACATCGGGCGAATATGGTGGATGAGGCAGCACCTCCCACCCCAATTCATTAATTTTTTCTAGAGTTCGCCTTGCGCAGTGCGGTCTTGCATTGTCATGTTGGAGAATGACGCCTTTTCGGTTGACAATCGCTGGCCACTTTTCAATTAAAGATTGATTGACTCGCTGCAATTGTTCGCTGTAGAGGTCTGCAGTAACAGTTTCTCCAGGTTTCAGTAATTCAAAATGAACAATGCCGCGAATACTCCACCAAACACACAAAAGCGCTTTTTTGGGGTGTAAACCTGGCTTAGCAGTACTCCGAGGGATTTCATTTGGAGAGAGCCACTGCCTTTTGCGTTTTGGGTTATCATACAGGACCCATTTCTCATCTCCTGTGATCAAGCGATCAAAAAACGCTTCTGTGTTGTGTCGTTGAAGCAATAAGTTGCATGTGATTGATCGGTTAGCCTTATTCTGTTCGGACAGATTATGCGGGACCCAAACACCTGCTCTGCTTACTTTTCCAATCTGCTTCAAATGTTCTTGGATGGTCGACCAAGGTTTGTTGAGACTGTTTGACAATTCCTCGATCGTCTGACACGGATTTGCTTCCACTTCCGCCCTTAACACGTCGTTGTCTAACGCTGATGGTCTTCCTGATCGATACGAGTCGGAAAGATCAAAATTACCCGATTTGAACTTGGAAAACCACCTTTGGCATTTACGAATGTCCAGTGCATTTGGATAAACATCGCAAATGTTTTTGGTAGCAACTGTTGCGTTATTTCCCTTGCGAAACTCAAAGAGCATGCAATGCCGGATGTGTACCTCTTCTGGTATTTGGCTGGCCATTTTACCCAAAATTACAAAAAAAAATTGTAATTCAATTGTCTATAAGTAAAGAAATCACTATAACCTCACAATGTCTTTGGTACGCCTCTGAACAAAACAATGAGCTGACAAATGACAATCAAGTATTGGCATGCGCAGAAACGACATTACTTTCCGGTCCCCCTATTAGTATTAGCAGTTCTTTTCTGTCATATGTTGACAAAGCTATCTTGGTTATGGTCTCCGCCAACCTGTGGAAATGCCCTCCATTAAAAAATATCCTGGACAATAAGAAACTGGAAACTACACAGTATTATTAGTATATGAAAATAACAAAAATTCATATCTCGCAAACACTATATTTTAAAAAAGAGCACATTCGAACAAAATTTTTCTTACTTTTTAATACAAGTTCCTTCCTTAATTAAGCAGCATTTTCACTTAAGTTGAAATTAAGGCTTCTGTGGAAACACAGCTTAAGTTTTACGCCGTTAAGCAGCGGTTAAGATCTAACGATCTAAGTGTTCAAGTTGCAACCACTGAACCTTGTTTTTTTTTTATTTAACCACGTTAAGAAGTAATTTCAGTCAAGTATAACTTTATATAGAGATGGTAATTGGTGAACTTCCGCCATTGTATACCCGTCATGTTAGAAATGGCGGAAGGAATCAACTTAGAGAAAAGGCTTTACTTGTAGCTGATAATAGTCCCACGAACCAGTATGCTATGGGTGGATTTATGCCCTCCCAAAGCATACTTCCTGTTTGTCAAAGTCTAAATCCAGTTGTAAACATCAACGTGAAATACTAATGATATCACTATTATATATATTAAGTCCACAAAACACGTATCGTGGTTAAACTTGAAGATCATTTATACCAGATCCAGCTATATAGAGAATCAGCGTCACATATTTCATGGTGATAATGGCTCAAGTGTCGCCAATTTGAAAGTGGTTCAACTGTTCCTATATGGTTTGGCGTTTACAAATTAGTCCGTCGCCGGTCGCTGGTGAAATTAACCGCTTAATCTTAAAGCTCTAAGCTCGAGAGGAGTGATGTGGACGACAAAGAGGCAAACTTCACAACTTCACCAAATTGCTAATAGTCCAAACAGTTCGAGTCCAGCTTGGAACTTTGCTTAATGACTTATTTGCAATGGGTGCATTCTCAGCATTGAATTCGACATTCATTTTTAAAATGTGTGAATTCAAAAGATTATCAAACACATCTTTTGAACCTAATATTCAATATCCTGCCGGTGGAACACATCAATGCGTTCATGGAATAAGAAATAAAAAAAACCGTCCATATTATCTAATTTTCTCTTTCATAATGTTGTCCTTCGCTTTGAATATACTTCATATATTCATTTATAAAAGGACGAATAGTATTTCTAACAATCTTAAAAGATAACTAACTTCTGGGCCCCACCAAACTACATTGGGCCAACGTGGTGGGCAATAATCCTAATCACCCTATATGAATTACCTCAGGGCGAAGCGGGCAGCGCTGGACCGGTCAATGTGGAGATCTTAGGGAAAGGCTTATGACCAGCAGTGGACGTCTGTTGGCTGATGATGATACTTCTAGATCTGAAAAATTAGTGTTATTTTGAAGTTTCACTCATTACAACCCACAGTGGTCTCCACCATTGCTGAAAGAAGAACCATGGAATATCCTACGGGACGTACTACTCTTCAGCACCATCGCTATACTTCGATAAATATGAGTCTACTTCTTATTTTTCTATTCTTACGTGCTCATTTATTAAACCATTAAAGTCCCCATTTTTAAGACCTGCAAATTTTGGACCCCATTTTAGTCATCTATAATAAATAGGACTTTTAGTTATAGTCTAATTAGCACTAAACTACAGGATCATTAGCTCGGAGCGTCTGTTACTATCATCGCATCTTCTTTACTTCCGAGCAGGTTTAATATTCTCCTTATCCCACTCAGCAGTCTTAATCTACATCATGTTGATTTTAGTTTGGAAATTTCAAATCATTACTACTGTCAGTACTTGCAACGTTAAGGTATTTCAAAATTCATGATAATATCGGAACGAAGAACGATTTGAATAATATTGTGAGCGCTCTAACGCGAGTCCAGAGCATACACGGGTATTCGTATAATCAGATTATTTCCGGCTTAAAGCTCTGGGGCAGTCCGAAGTATTAAATGGGAATACAGCGACTCTGTTCCACCACTACCAGATTAGACGGACTATTCTTCATTAAGATTTGAATTAATTTACAACTTTTATGTTATATTCACACTTTAATTAATATCACAATTCAATTGTTAACGACAAAACGTAAAGCAATGTGAGACTTTATTTCCTTTTGTATGAAACCTTTAATATATCTTAAATGAAAGTTACAGTAGGTTTACTTAATCATTTATGCTATTCTCTAGAAAGCAATAGATCATCATTATCATCATCAGCTGACAGACGTCCACTCCCGGCCTCCTCTAAAGATCTCCACATTGTAGAGTTGGGCCGTAACCCACCACACTGTTCCAGTGCGGATTGGTAGGTGGTCAGAGCCTTGTCTGTTATTCAGTAGGGTGCACCACGTTTAGATGAGATTGACTTGGACTCCGTAAGATGTTGGGTGGAACCCCTTACACCTCTAATAATGCAAAAAATTCATAATCATAAATATAACAGTTATCCAGAGATTAATTGACTCATCACGAGATTTCCGAAACTGTTAGACGTAAACACTCAAAATTTGGATGAGATATACTTTTGCCATTAAGAGGGCATCAAAGAATAGATTTTACTAAATTCCTTCCCCGTAGAGAATTGCCAGGGTTTTATCGCCAGCAAAGTGGGCGAGAAACAGGTAATAAATAATAAACAAACAAATTAATATTCAAGGATTACACTATGAAATATAAAGACAATTACTCTAGTACCTTACTGTCTTCGAAAGCCCTGATTGCTCAGTTTGAGATGTTCGTACTCGCTATACGGTTTGAAGGGGGCGCAGGTTCAAACCGAATTAATCTAGTCCTTCCAATAATGGAAAACATCATTAGGAAACTGATGTGTTCCAAGAACTTTCTCTGGTGGCAGATTATCGTGATACCACCTTAACAATCTCCGACACCGTAGACTCGTCAACGGTGAAACCGTTAAGCGTTACACCATGTGTTAAGTATAAAACTTAAATCTTAAGCTTTGTGGCAAACTAAATTAAGTAACAAGAGCGACAAAGTCGATAGTTCAAGAGTTCTAACACCGTACTTTGAAATCGCTCAGCGCTGAGTCGCAGTGTTTGCTGGAAACTTTCACAACTGGATTATTTAATTTGACGGTACTGCCGCTGTAAAATTGAGCTTTACACCTATAATTTCTTTGCTGACGGTACAGGCAAAGTTTACAGGTTTCTACATATTAATTCATAGCATATTATTCGTTAAACTTTAACTCTGTTACCAGTTTTGGAGCACTACAACTATTGTCTATATTGGGGTTGTGCGAATAGACAGATGTGGCGTGCTCTCGAAAGTTTCGGTTTTTAGATCATGTCAACTTTATACAATGTTTTCCTTCACCGGAAGCTCAAGTTAAGCCTCGCCTTTGCATGTTGTGAGCACTCCGCCACACTTGCTGAGCCATCGTGGTTGAGATTTTTTTTATTGTTTTGTACCGTCTTCTAACTTACCGTCAGAAATTTTACATAATAGGTTGGGGAAAAAGAAATCCATTATTTTTATATGAACTTCAGGACTTTATTTAACATGCTTCGGATTGTATTGATATTTGATTGATAATATTATGTAACTCTTCCAGGTTTTATAAACTATTTTCTCTACAACCTTAAGGTAAAGTTCTATATAGTTCATGTCAACTAGAATTTGGGTATTTTCTGTTTTTAATTCCTATACTTTTTATAGCTTTCCTGTTAAAACATTCTCTTTCATTCTACACTTCTCTTTCTCTTAGATTATTGTTCTATTCATTTAGATATGTAGATAGCTAGAAATTTGCTAGTGATCTATACATTAATAATCCTATAAAACATTTTAGCTTTCTCAATAATATTCTCACACGTTTTGTCAGTCAACAGCGCGGGTATGTTGTAGTAAACAAATAATAAATATGTTGAAAACAAACTCGTCCGATTCCGTACGTATGCCGTGTAACTTGATTACACAATATGAGCATTTAATTTTCGTGTTTACGCATAATTAAGTGGGGGAGTGCTCGTAAATCTGCCCCGTGCTTTATTTATTTAGTGCTCACGAATGTATGGTTGTTTATTTAAATAATTGCATCATGAAACAAAACCACTATTAATAATCAATATAATGTGATATTATATAGCGAAAACAATAATATAATAGTTAATGATTATAAAGTAAAGCATGTTTTCTTACTTTTCTGGCAGACCGATCCAAAACTCCTTTTGGGTCGGTCTGCCAACACTTCTTTACTGGTCTCTGTTGCCAAAATTCTTTGGATTTCTAGATTAAGATAAGACAAAGGTATGTTATTTTGGAACTCGCCTTAGTAAAGATATCACCAGATCTCTATATCTAACAATCACATGGTTGCGTCTGGAACGGATGATGTGCCTCCATCGGTTACTCCCAAGCGTGTCTATAACAATAAATCTATTACTTTAGAGACTGTGATATTCCACACAAGCACTTATATCTCTTTACGGATCCATAGTTAACAACTAACACTATAATAAACGATATACTAATAACTCTGGCTCAATTTAAACAAATACTGTAGTTAACAAAGAGGCTGCAATTGAATCGGCTCCGGAATCCGGAACTTGAAAGAGACATCGCGCGACGGAAGCGTCCACAAGGGATTTCATAATAACAGGACAGTTTTATTACAAAATAAATATCATCATATACATCACATTATAGACTCCCACTGCTGGGCATAGGCTTGAATAAATGTATTATAATATACATACACAAAAAGTACAGAGAAAGACTTTCGCCGGATAATTAATTTCAGGCTTACTGTTACTTAACGTTATTAGTCTCATTACTCCAGTCCTATAGCGCCCTTCAAACCAGAAGAGAATAATGTTAGCATATAACTACTAAGCAACAGAAGATACGGTGGTGATATACATCAAGATAGTCTATAGCAACAGACGTTATTACCTATTTGTGCTTGCTGTAATTATTTGGTTTACTTCTTAAACGGAACTTTTAAACATAGCATTAGTAAAGGAGACATCGCATTTTACTAATGTTTTGTTATACTATTACAATAGATATTATTTAAATCGGATGTTTAGTCTCTGTCAAGTAGGAAATCGCTCTAGATGTATTGTAATTATTACCAAATATACGACTTTCAGCTGACGATGATTGCCTTTGTCATAAATTACTCCCACGCCTTGATACACACATATCAGTATCTTTAAGCCATAATATCAGAGATTAATAAGTTCTAATGAGATACCTACTCCAAAAAGGCTTAATACCTAGTTCTTATTAAGAACTATAAAGTAACGGAAATTTACGTCTCCGTGAACTAGTCTCCAATGTGTCTTCAAAAACAGTCGAAAGACTTAATATGTTATAGCATTTGAGATAAGCTCTAACATATTTGATTTAAAGAAAAGCTACTTGCCCTGTTTATCTGTACAGTTGAAGTTATTTTTCATGTTTAGTTATCATATTCTTCAGTCGATAGACGTCCGGTCTCCTGCAGATGTGTAGATAGTGAGGTCCCTGTAAAATAAATTTACATTTAAATTAACTGAAGCACTTTACTACTCTCACAATGCAAACTTCCTTCACTCCGTTAACATAAAATGTTAATTTAGAAAGGTTTTAACATTTTTCTTTACACTGTAGCACGATTGAAATTAGAAATTGTATTATTTTAATCACCTCCATTCTCCTTAGTGCTTTAAAACCTAGAACTAACTTAAACGAAAAAGTAGATGTGGAAATCAAATGAAGTTAATTAATAAGTAATCTCGTTCTATAGATGGTCGATATATATATATATATATAAATATACTATAACATATATATAACAACTAAACGTTTAGTTGTTTAAAATTAACTACATTCTCCATAGAGTATTTATTACTTACTTTTCTTATTTTGCTTACATCTAAGTATAATTTCTTGTAATATTAAAAAGTATATTACAGTAATGAAATATATATGTAATATATCATTAAATTTGAAGCAGTCTAGAAGTTGAAGGTATTACGGAATAAGACGGGGCTGTGCAAGACAGCGCTGCATTACAGCGCAGTACAGTACAGTGATTTACGATGGGCACGATCACGTTACTATTTGTTAACTATAAACTGTTAAGAAAGTAGTTCTTGATGTCTAAGAACGTTTTCCGCTAAGCAATGGCACTTTGTTTTATCATTTTTCATCTATATTATGGTATAGTTGGTCCGACAATTATAAGGCTAGAGGAAGACCTAAGTGTGGATGGATTGTGTGAAAGACGATATGTGCAAGAAGTGTGTGAATTCAGATATGACGGCTGATAGAGGGATATGGAAGAGAAGTACATACTGTGCCGACCCCAAATAGCTGGGTAAAGGGCAGGAGAAAGAAGAAGGAAGAGTTGGTCCGATAATGTGGTGAAGGTAGCGTGAAGCAGCTGGATGCAAGCAGCGCAGGATCGATCGATGCGGAGATTATTGGAGAAGGGTTGTGTCCAGTAGTGAATCTCGAATGATGATGATGATGATCTGTTATATGAGGAAATAAGCCTTGTAAGATCACAGAGTGCCGACTTAATATAATGTTTTCACAAGCTTACACATTGATTATATGAAAATATATCCTTCATCAAAATCTTGAACTGAATGTGGTACTCAGCTTCTTCCACTTACCTCCTGTCTTTGTTAAGAGATCGTTAAGTTATTAAAGGTAGTGCGATCTGTTGATAATCTTATATTAAATTTTATTATGTTTCTGACCTGATATATGCTTTTTACATTAATCTTCACGTCTTACATTTTTACGTCTAGTAAGCGACCTTAACTCTAAAACTTGTCTTCGTCATTAGCTATCATTAGATACTACACACCTCGCCGATCCATTCATTATCAGCCAGATAACGCTTACTGCTGAACCTAGGTCTCTCTCAAGGATTTCTACTTCGAACGGTCCTGCACTGCTTGCATCCACCACCTTATGATATTTGTCTGATCCTTAGTCTACCCAGTCCACCACGCTGTCACTATTCGAAGGCCTTGACACCCTATCGACCGTCAGTCCTTTGAGCGATTGGTGTTGTCCGTTGTCAATTAAGATGATGGATCTTTTAGGGCTATATTGGCTACCTTAGTTCTCTTGCGAATCTCCTCATTCACATCCGATCACACAAGAAAACTTCGAGCATAACGTTTTCCATGTATGGAGGTGTAAAGGGTCCACAGTCCACACAAAGGCACAAGAACTCAAGGGAACCTAACCAACCTCACCTGCTCGTGGTGTATCTTACTAATCAACAAACGTAGCTGTGACTCCCATCAAGCAGCATTGGGCCAGCATGGTGGGAAACGATCCAAATCCCTGTCGATCGATATGGGAACCATTGGGAGAGGCCTATGTTCACCAGTCTATCGATTGATGATGATAATGAACACTTTCTATTGCCCTCTGCGTGACTTTGAGCTTCATCCTAACAAAATCTTTAATTAGAAGTACAAATTGTCTCTTTGCCTTTGAAAGGTATTATATATAAACACATTTAGTTCTCTGTCGAATTTCTGAATCGGATCATCAGGTCAGTGGATGTGAAATTCGTAAAATCCTTAACGTTTCTATTACAGATATTTTAACGTGATAACAACGCGGGTAATGCTGAGGTTTTATATCGTTGGTGAAGTGAAAAATACGAGGCATTAATATTCTTAATTGGTGCTAAATGGTATGGTCAAGCGGACAAATCGCGCGTCGTTAGTGCGCGGTCGCGCCGCTTAGCGCAGCGCGGCGCCGCCCGGCGCATCCCGCCGCGAGGACATCGCAATCAGTTTAACGGGACCTCAATGAGAACTACTCTCATTTCCACATCACACTTTAAAACCCTTCTAAAGACCTAAACTTTCTAAAGATTTTTCACTGATAAGTGTGTAGTGGAAAATTCCAAATACTACGTAGTAAAACCATCATGCGCTCTTGGTCAGTATTGTTAGTAAAAGGTTCTGTGCTGGTGGCAGATCTCTGTTGCCTGAGATGATACAGGTAGATCCACTGCAGCTCCTATTTCTGGAGCCAAACAATTGTAGGCATTCATTACTATATTCCACTCTGAAAAGCAATACAGCTAGTGGAATTACTTAGGTAACTCAAAGCAACGAGCGCAATGAAATGCGAATTTGTTATGGACGGATGTGTCACTTACGATCAGGTGAACATCTCACTCGCCCCGTCACTACATTGAGTAAAAATTTAGTACTTATTTATTATATAATATATAGATTCTGATTATATTCGGAAGGTAACAAAACTCATAACATTTAGATGTGTAGATAACAATAAATCAAAATAATAATCGGAAAGTATATTACTTAACCAATATACTTCAAATAAGAATATTACATATAAATGCGTCTTTTCCTTTATAATATATCATACTAATAAACTATCTAGAAGATTACACTAACGATTGTAGATACTGCTATATACTGCAACGTAACCGCATCCGGTTTGAAACACGGTAACTAGTGTAATTATTCTCTTTGTACCTCAAAGTGGCTGTGCTTGGCAAGTATATCCAGTTATGCCCTTTATAAGCTTTAATACACTATGCGTATTCCTATCATATTTCCTTTGAAAGTCCTTTAAAGACTAACATAATTTTTATCCTTATCCCTTGTCAGATAGGTATTGAAGTACTTGTTTACGTGCTTTATACGTATGTTTATAAATAAAACTTACTTTAAGTTTAAGTCACGACTTTGAAAGAACCTACTTTAAAAGTTCTAGCCTCTAAGTGATAATTATTAATTTACTTTAACAAAACAATGATTAAACAATAATTATTACATTAAAATTTGTTTAGAAATAAGTAAGGAATAAAATCACTGAATTGTTGCCTAGAAAATCGAGAATTTTTTGAAAAAAAAAAAAATTACTCAGAACCATAGTTTTTGGATAGGGTATCCATAGATAGCTAGGATACGAGCTATACTTTAACCCTGACAGGTCTTTTACATCTATTTCCTTTCACCCTGTATATTAAAGACTTTCTTAAATTTTACAAGGTGTTCTAGAGAACAGCGCGATCAATAACAGAGAGTTATTATATCAGCTTTATCTTAATAGTACAGATTATGCCTTAGTTTTTATTATATCGTAAAACTGTATTAACAAAGCCAAAATATTGCTGTTGTTTCAATAACGTAACTACTCAGAACAATTCACGGTGGGACGATTCAGAAAAATCTCATCTCTCTTTTAATGGACTGACCTCTTTAGTAACGGCTTCCTTCCTTACGTTTAATAAATGTTTATATATATATTTTTTTTCCTTAATGACAACGGAAACGAAATTATTAACGGTCCGGCTGGTTTCTTGATGAAGGAACAGCAACGAACGTTTTCCTTCGTATCATCTGATTGAGATGTGGTTCGTAGAAATGTTCATATCTTTCTTTAAGAAGTTACCATCCAGATACTACTAGTTTTATTCACCGACTACTAGAACTATTTTAAACGTTTCCGAGGCGAAAGGACTAACCATTTTTTGGACCCATTTGGTTAATTATAACCCTAATATAGCCGTCCGCACAGTGAAGGAGAGGATCCTTATCACGGTTACATTGTAACATATTCTAAGATTGAGTTTAAATGTTAGCCCATTATTTTTAAAGAGTTTCGCAGTTCATATAACTTTTAATAGTGTGATCTGTTAGAACTTTCTTTAAGGTTAATCTCCTGGTTCGAACCCGGGTCTTTTTAAGACGTCTTAAAGAGGCCTTAAAAAAACCCGGGCGAACTCCACTAACCACGTGCTGAACGATAAAAAAATATGTCGTAAAAAAACTGCCCTAAGACTAACACTATTCGTAGATATCCCCGCAGTTAAACAGGGTGAAGGATACATAGTATTATTCTTATGAAAAGGAAAAAAAAACCCTAAATGTCAAGGGGAACATTAACAGAACTAATTACTTTATTATTTTATTTTGAAACATATATAAAAGATTAGTAATATAAAGTAAAACATGGTAATGCATTCTTGGACTCAAGCTCTCTAACATTTCATATAGCAATAGACTTCATCATCAAGCGTAGACGCATTGATATAGATTATCTTTTAAATTCCCCGCCGCTTCCTCTGTGTCCTTCTTAGCTCTGGCACAGCAGACGGAAAACTTCTCACAGGATTGTTCGTTGAAGCGACGAGCGTTAGTCAAACTTAGATCTAATTCGTATCCGAGCGAGACCGCCGCCTTCGACAGTTCTTTAAGGCAAGCGTTCAGACTTTCCCTGCAAAGGTAGGATAAAGGAAATAGATGAGATAAGCAACTGTTATTTTGCAAAAACGACCCAAGCTTTCAAAGGTACAGTTTTGTAGAATTATCAAGCTATTAAAACGATCCATATTATATCTTAAAACTTCTACAGAAATGCTTTATATTTTACAACCTTTACACTATAATAAATTGATTTATACCAACGTTTAACACAATTCTTATCAAATTATCATAATATTAATTATTACAATAATTTCATATATCCTCTTAACAATCCAAAGAAAGTAATGACAATGAAAGTGGATAGTTATAAGGCTAGAGGAAGGCCTAACAAAGTGTGGATGGATTGTGTGAAAGACGATATGTGCGAGAAGAGTGTGAATTCGGATATGACGGCTGATAGAGGGATATGGAAGAGAAGTACATACTGTGACGAAACCACGTAGCTTGGAAAAGATCAGGAGGAAGAAGAAGAAGAATCCTAATATCATCAGAAAATGTATGAAGACGCAGAATTAGTGTACGGTCATTTGTATGTCGTAATTTTCTGATTTAGTTTTCAATTCGGCTTCTTGATATATCTTTCCTTTTTTATCATTAAGTTTACTTTGGTTACTTATTATAATAAGCAGAGGGCATTAAGCATTAATTAGTAATTAAAACTATGGCGGAGTATATCTTAACTATATCTGTAAACCTCAATTTATTCTACTCTAAAAAGGCTATTACTTCTCTTTTCCTTTGTCAAGCTTTTCATCGGATATGATTTTACTGGTCGCTTTCTCCAGGGCCGCCTGCATGTGATTGCGGGTTATGGTTATCATTTCTTCGGCATATTTCCCCATTTTAGTGATTGAGTTTCTGGCTTCCTCTGTACATTTGTATATTTCTGCCACGTGCCCGCTGGCAAGCGTACGAGCGTACCTTCGCTCCTCATTACACATTGCTGCGTTATGTAAATATTTCTTATAACTGAGATGATTCGTTTCAAAATTTAAAAAAATCATTACATGAAACTGGGGAGTAAACGATCACCTGATGATGATGATGGTAATAAATACGCTCCTCGCCTATCTCAATGTTATAGTAGCTAGGATATTTATACTATACACTACGCTCACAGCTTAGAGATAAAATTTAAGGTGACTTCATACTCCATGAATGTAATTAATCGTATCCAACAACTGCACCTCTTTTCTATTCATATAGACTTCTCTCTCCTGAAGATTCCCAAATTAACTCTTCCATCTAGAACACAGTAATGCCAATGCTTATACAATAAGTTGTTACTTATCGATAAGTAATGAAAAAAAAATTGATTACGAGGTATTGCAAGAGCATCCGCCAGTTTGATCAGCTGTTCATAAATCTTCAGCTTCCTCCTCAAAGCCGCGTTGATCTCGTCTTTCGTTTTCTTCAGTATCTTATTAGTCATTTGTTGGTATGAGGTCTGGATGTGCCGGTGGTATGTATCCAGGAACGGACCCAGCACTGAATCTACATAATGACCTATATTGCTGAAATGATACAGCCATAAGAGATCGGTTCACGAAACAAAAGGATAGTAGATTGGGTCTGAAGCAAAACCTTATCTTCAAAAGTCACAGTGTCAAGTATACATTAAAATAAAAAAATCTAGATCATAAGACTGTTTCTATCGATTTATTAACGAGCTAAGATACTAATAAGTAACTCGGAAATGTATAAAGTACCTTCAAAAAATCATTATCATATTGTAGTTAGTGGTTTGCTAACAATAGAATATTTATGTTACCTGTTGGCTATACTTAAACCAAATCTCCGCGTGTCTCTGACCGATGACAAGTTACCCCACACCTCCTTCACCTTTGCAATGTGGTGGTCCATTTCAACAGGCAAATGTTGCCACGGAGGTATTTCGAAACACAATCCGCCGTCTAACCGCAAATGGAAACTGCGATCCTGTAATATTAAAGAAAAATTATATATATGCGTACCTGATGATTGTTCACTGTACGGTTTATCATCACACCATCACGAAAGAAATGTAAAAAAGAAAAAGAGAAAGAATATAAAATAGAAGTAAGAAAATATGTTAGACATAAGAATTTATTGTTGTAGAAATAAGGCCGTGCATGGTTTCCTTATTGTAGAGAAAGGTAAGGAAGAAGGAAATAGGACGGAGAGTGAAAAGAGAAATGAAGTTTGTAAGAGGAAAGGTATAAAAGAAAAAAGAAAAAAGAGAAGAATAAGGTAAGAATACGATGAAATAAAGAAATACATAAAAGAAAGGACAGGGCCTTAGCCTCACATAACGGAGCGGAACGGCTATGTATTAAAGAAAAAGATCACACCGTGTGAAGTTAACCAAATCGTACAAATATTACTATAGGACTAAACTTAATTTTAACATACAATATTTACCTGTAACACTCTTAACTGTTGACTCACATTCAACCAAAAGATATCATAGTTTTAATGAGAATAAGAATGTACACAAACAACCTACATTACTGTACATTCAAGGGATAAATTATGAGTTACACAATTAGTAATAAAGCAGGAGATCGGACTTAAATACCATCAGTTGAAAAGAGTAACTAAAGAGCAAAATATGTTTCTTAATCAAAACAGCAAGTCTTGAGTTTGAAGAAAGTACCTCATGATAATCATTAAAGCAACAATAATTTAGTAAATGTATCTCACTATTAACATCACAAAATTTCCAAACACAGTATTTGTTACCTATTAAAAATACTTGTAAAAGAAACATGAAGACTGGAATATAATAATACTAACTGTTACCCATCTACTTTGCTGGCTTATAGAATTAAATTTGAAATTTACTGACTTGAAACTTGTCAGAAATATTCCTTTCCGGCGGCAACCCACAACTCCCAGGGTTTTTACTGCTGTTAATACTCCTGCGACCAATTTTGAGGGTTACATTTCGTAGAATCCAGTCTTAGCTGACTTGTACTCGGCAAAAGGATTATTCCTACCAAATTTCAAGTCTGTAGGCCTTATGGTTGCAAAGATATCGTGATGAGTCCCTACATAGGTGGAAATCTTTTATATATACATAAACTACTTACCCTGCAACTCAATGTTAAATAAGTATTATTTATACATAATAAAATTATCACTAGTATGCTACCAATGGAGTCGTTTATCAATTCAGTCATGATTACAACGAATCTTAATACAACGATGTGGTAGTGAAGAGAAATACTATTTAAAAGGAAACAATTACAATTTTCATCTAACCATAAAGTTATAACGGTTTTTTTTTGATTAAAGGAAATTGAAAAATAATTTTATAGCATATATACCAAAGATTTTAAACTATTATACGAAATGTGTATACACGAAACTATTATCAGGTTCTGTAAGTCGCAACGAGTCCGCTGGGCAGGACACGTGACACGTACAGCAGATACCAGAGCCGTAAGTATATATAAGTGTACGCTTCAACAAAGGAAATCAAGGAGCAGCCGAAGGAAAAGACCATACAAGGAAGTGATGACAGGACTGTTGATGTGCATCAGCGGCGATCCTGTCATCAAACATTCTCAACTACTCACTTCATTCTTAGTTATAATCTGTGACCTTAGTATTATATACAATTGACATTGGCGAAATCTCTAAGGAAACGTCATTAACACAAGAGATAAATAGAAGACCATACAACACCATCGATTACCACCAGGAATCTATTCTGTATTTGGCGTCTTCAACAGGAATTGAACCATAACTAATATTATTTCAAGAATAGGTACTACATAGCTTAATTATTCATTAATGTTCAGATCAGATTATTTACAGATTTATTGAAATTATTTCACGGCCATCTTGTAAAACGAGAACCAATTAAGCTGATGGTTATTTTATAGGATAATTATTTGGAGAAGTGAGGACTGAATTAATATACTCTCAACGAAGCTGGAAGATCAAAGCGTAGCTTATATTTATATTTTCATTTAAATTCTACCTAGTAATGGGTAAAACTGGTCTTGGTCGTGCGAAAAATCAAGACCAAGACTGAAGGAACAAGACCAAAATGAAAACCACGACAGACCTATAATGCAAGACCAAGACCAAACAAGTAAAAGTGAACAAAAAGGTTAAAATTTCGTTGAAATGATGAATTAAAATATTTAACGTAACTTGATGATATGCTTTTCTTCTACAAACAAAATAATTAATATTTTATAAGACTGAATATGCAAGACCAAGATCAAGACTTCAAAATTTGTAAGGAAAGGCCTAGAACGAACGACAAAACCGAGACCAAAACCAAGACTAGAACTCTTGTTCTTCCTTTGCTCATCACGAACTCTACTTTGCCTTTAACCTTTGTTAAAATGAATACAAATGTATAGTTTAAAAATATTGTTTTTAAGCAATTAACCTTTGAGTGTTACACAAAAGGAGAACTGAGCACTTTTTTTCCATCAAATTTGCTTAAGATAGCGTGAAATTAATTGGGGGACTGAATTGTTTGCAGTCCTAATGAAACAGAGTGACCTCTGAAATGAAAAATGCTACGTACGAATATATTTTTGTGGATCCATTTTATTGTATGGCCACTTCAACTTAATGAGAAAGTCAATGGCTGTGAAAATATTTTTATTCACAATACTTTCTCTATCAACGATTCAAAAAGGTTTCTACAAGTCGAACCGATGTATCTGTTCTAGTACGATATCAAGAGAGATGTGAAGGATCTGGTACAGCGCTGTCTCTCTCGTCTCTTGTTATCTCGGGGTTGAAAAAATAATTTTGCAAATTCACATAAATAATCGAAAACGCAAAACGCTACGGTAAAACGAAACGAAACATAGAAGGCGACCCATTATCTATAATAGGAATCTTTTAGATTTATCGAGTTTGCGGCGGAGTCGACGGCTTTCGGGTAAATTATGGACTGCCATTGCATTGGGCGATCGTTTTGCGAAAGACACTGTTCGTTATGGCGGACCAATTAATTTTTTTTATACAAGAAACGGTTTTTAAATGAAAAAATATCGTAATAAAAATGTTTCCTACTGTCCAAGGGTCTTAGACAACGTCTCACGGGACCCAACGGGACCCCTTTGGGTGAGGCATATGTCCAGGAATGGACGTCGGTCGGCTAGTAATAATCGTCCATCGTTTTCCACTGCTGGTATTCAGAGCCTACAGAGGGAAAGAGAAAAACTATTTATCAATTAGCTTACTGCGGATAGGACTTTAATGTTCACACAAGATCTAGTTCTTTGAAGATATCTGTTACCCCTAGATGTTTTCTTTCTCATACTCTCTCTAATCTTTCAGTAAATCTCGAACTTGAGGCCCTTTCGGAATTTTTTACTGGTGACAAGTCTCTATTGCCGGAGACCGTCTAAGTAGGGACCGCAACGCCAACTTCTGCTGCTAAACATTACCGTGTTCCGGTTAGAAAGGCGCTGTAGCTAGTGTAATTACTCGGGTAACGAAACTCAACAGCTTACGACTCCAGCGACAAGCGTAAAGCGATGCATTGTATATCATCCTTACTATCACCATGTTATGAGCATATCAATCGATTAATTGATAAAAAAGGTAATAAATTAAAAACAACCTTTCCAAGTTATTACAGAAGAATAAAGCAAGGGTTTGCTTTATGTCTACACTAGCCATGAGAGAGAAGAATATGTAGTCATTCTGTCAATGCCTTTACTTAGCATTTTTTATTCTACTCTTCGTTACAAATTCATGATTAGTGCTGAATATTGATAGTAATTATATAAGGCATAAAAGGGGGGTTAATTAGGATATCACTACACCGCATTAGCCTCTTCGCATAGCTAAAGTACAGTACACATCATGAGACGATAGACGTCTACCACTAGACCTAAGCCTTCCTCAAAGATTCCTACAAGATCGGGTAGGACGTATATTTGGGAGTACTTGGGTGATTTCCCACCACGCTGGCCAATGCGAGTTGGTTTGTTGATTAGCGAGGTGCACCACTAACAGGTGAGGTTGGAGCCCGTCAATTTTTGTGCAAGCACCTTTACACCCCTCTAAAGTACGAAATAATAACAAATATTCTCTCAAGTCTTATGATTTAAATTGCTTTGTATCCGTATAAAAAGTTTTTCATAAATGTAGTCTCCCGTAGATGTGGTATTTCACAGATGTAGCATATCATACATATAATGGTATACGTGGATGTTTGTCTTTATCTATAAATAAAAGGGATGTAGCGTAGAAAGAAAAAAAAAACAAGTAAATTGAAGGCGAGTCGCTCCGTCCGTTAGAACAAGTAACTGCTCGTTACTACGAGCTCACTTGGTGAAATTCACTTGTGTTCCTTCTAGTTACAGAGAATTTTGTTCGCAATTACCATTAAAATACAATTCTTTATGCAATAATAATTTAAAGTATGGGTTTAAGACATTTTTACATTAATTACTAATATATTTAAGTGCTAATAACCGCACTGTGGATAGAGCTCAAATAATTCTTAGACCAGTGTATTTCAAAATTCAAAGGATCTTCACTGAAGACCTCTATAAATATACAAATTTACTATCTGATCGTAAACATATAAACTATTGGATCAACAGCGAAACTATGGAAAGGGAATGATATTTTACACTTAGTGTTAATGGTTAAGCACTCAATACTTACAGAGAACGTTACTATGCGAGGATAACTTTAAAAATAACTATGAACTTTAACTTAAATTAAAACCAACAATATGATGGATGAGTTTAAAAAAAATTAAAATACGGTTTAATGTCCCCTATGACATATTTATATATAACTGTCACATCAATGGGTTCCCGCACAAGTCACGGGTCCCAAGCCAAACTCATCTGTTCATGCACCCTGCTACACAACAAACAAGATCTTGGCTTCCACCAACACGTATTAAGCCAACGTGGTGGAAAATGATCCAAACGTCTATATCAATCGCTATAAACGACGGCCCTCAGTCCATCGATGATCTATCGGCTGATGATAATGTTACACCGGTCCTTACATCTATTATCTAACTACGGACTCTTTTCAGGTTATACTATTACAGTTATTAATATAACGGTTCACATTAAATCAGAGCTATTTAACTATTAAGTCTTCTTAATACAATTAATAATGTTTATAACCGTTGTACTGTGTAACTAATAATATATTATAAATATATTGGAAAGCTTACAACATTTTTTTTAAATTTCCAAAGTCACCGATTGACCATGCTTCTACCTGATGTTAAGTGGTGATGTGGTATGTGGTGGCAAGGCAAGATAACCTAGTATTAGGGGGACCGGAAAGTAATGTCGCTAAATACAAACATACATTTTTAACGAGTCTTTATTTTTAATCAATGATGTATTCCCCATCATTGTCAATAACCTTTTGCCATCTAGTGAGTAAATTTTCAATCCCTGATCGATAAAAATTAATTGGTTTTTCGGCAAAATATCTAGAGATGGCATTTTGGATATCATCCAAATTTGCAAATGTTTTGCCACTTAAAAAGTGTTGCAGCGCTCGGAATAAGTGGAAATCCGATGGTGCAACATCGGGCGAATATGGTGGATGAGGCAGCACCTCCCACCCCAATTCATTAATTTTTTCTAGAGTTCGCCTTGCGCAGTGCGGTCTTGCATTGTCATGTTGGTGAATGACGCCTTTTCGGTTGACAATCGCTGGCCACTTTTCAATTAAAGATTGATTGACTCGCTGCAATTGTTCGCTGTAGAGGTCTGCAGTAACAGTTTCTCCAGGTTTCAGTAATTCAAAATGAACAATGCCGCGAATACTCCACCAAACACACAAAAGCGCTTTTTTGGGGTGTAAACCTGGCTTAGCAGTACTCCGAGGGATTTCATTTGGAGAGAGCCACTGCCTTTTGCGTTTTGGGTTATCATACAGGACCCATTTCTCATCTCCTGTGATCAAGCGATCAAAAAACGCTTCTGTGTTGTGTCGTTGAAGCAATAAGTTGCATGTGATTGATCGGTTAGCCTTATTCTGTTCGGACAGATTATGCGGGACCCAAACACCTGCTCTGCTTACTTTTCCAATCTGCTTCAAATGTTCTTGGATGGTCGACCAAGGTTTGTTGAGACTGTTTGACAATTCCTCGATCGTCTGACACGGATTTGCTTCCACTTCCGCCCTTAACACGTCGTTGTCTAACGCTGATGGTCTTCCTGATCGATACGAGTCGGAAAGATCAAAATTACCCGATTTGAACTTGGAAAACCACCTTTGGCATTTACGAATGTCCAGTGCATTTGGATAAACATCGCAAATGTTTTTGGTAGCAACTGTTGCGTTATTTCCCTTGCGAAACTCAAAGAGCATGCAATGCCGGATGTGTACCTCTTCTGGTATTTGGCTGGCCATTTTACCCAAAATTACAAAAAAAAATTGTAATTCAATTGTCTATAAGTAAAGAAATCACTATAACCTCACAATGTCTTTGGTACGCCTCTGAACAAAACAATGAGCTGACAAATGACAATCAAGTATTGCGCAGAAACGACATTACTTTCCGGTCCCCCTATTAATAGTCTATTCACTCTTTGGTGGAACACTGACGTCGACTAGTTGTTTCACTCTTTTACTGCTCTCATTAAGGACGAGGAACTGAATCTTTGTTCGCAAACTGGGTATCACCACATACGGATGGTGACTTAGTGCGTCCGATCGTCCGGTGGTGAAAAGAGAGTGGAGGAAATATATCGCGTAATTCCATTACACTCCGAATTGTATCCTATAGAACATCGCGATACGGGTCACACTGTACTTCGGCTGAAGACTGTCAAACCTAGTTGCGACTAGTTCTTGATCACCAACCAGCTTCTCAGCCCGCATATGCACCAAGTCTGGTGCTAATATATGACTTTTGGCAGCACCTGCCAAACTGCGAGATTGGCCACATGGCGGGCGTTCGAGACTTTCAAGCCTGGTTGTGATAAGTTCTAGATCACCAATAGGTCTGGTGTCACCTGCCGATTTATGGCAACAGTACCCCACATCACATACCACAGTACAGAGGTGCGATCGAGTCGCGATATATTTCGATAACGCAAAAGATTGACTACAGAAGGAATGGAGACGTTTAAATATATACGTGACTCCATTACGCGCCTTTCAAAGGCGCCGAGTTGCAACATCAAAGGGAACGGCTTCGACTTCACAATTCTTTTTCTCTTTACCCGTGTCAAGCTTTTCATCCCTTTTAAGTATTATAAGTACGTTTTAAGTAACACGCTTGTCGTGTACGTACACTCTTTATTTTTGCTCCGCGCTCCAAATAACAAGTATACATTTAACTTCGCGACGTTTATATTATTATGGTATAAGTAAAGGTCGTTAGCAGGAGGAAACGGTTCCTCATTTGCTGACGGAGTATCCTATACGTAGATGCTCCAGATATGACTTGGAGCAGGATACAGGCATAAGAATAGATAGACCCGGTCTACCCGAGATAGTAAAAAATAAATTAGAAGTAAGTCCACAAATGATTGCTTAAAAATATGTAAACAATAGAAATAAGGATAAGCAATTACTCTATACATATGTGCACAATAATATTCTGTGTATTTTTGTGAATATTACATAATTAGACAGCATAAGTATAGACATAATGTACAAAAAAAAATAGAAATAATGATAGAAAAAGTGTAAATAGCCAATAGTAGTAATGTTGTAAATAATAGGATAAGGCAAAGCTTTGACTGATAAGGAAAAATTGGAAAGAAAAAAGGTAGAACATATCTATTGTTTATTTTATTGTTCACGTATTAAAAATTAGTCAATATCATTTGGAGATTACAATAGACACACCAGCTGTGGGCATCCATCGATTGAGATGATGATGATGAAAAATTTGATGATCTTAAACTATATGAACATGGGAGAGTTTAACTTTCATAGAATTCTATTCCATTAAACCTTATTGCAGAGAATTATAGATATTAATAAACATATATAAATGAAAACATATATACTAATTAAACAATAAAACATTAAGTACAGGGTGTCTGGTGGCTGATTTATGTTTTCAAATTTAAATAAAAAATAATATGTTTGACATATAATTTTACTAAAAGTATTAAAAGATAGAGTACAAATGCGGATTTAATTTTTTAAAGATAATGTCATCCAAATGTCTTCCATCCTGTTGCACACACACACACACTGTTCGAAACGGAGCCTCGTATTCCGTGCCACACGCTGCAGTAAACTTGGTTCAATTGCGCTGATTTCTCGCCGAATATTTTCTTTTAAGTCCACAACAGTTCGCGGATTGTTGGCGTAAACTCTGTCTTTGAGGTAGCCCCACAAAAAAAAAACCATTGGAGTTAGGTCGGGTGACCTCGGTGGCCACGGGATGTCCCCTAAGCGACTAATCAGTTTTTGAGGGAGATTTTCTCGCAACAAATCCATCGAAGCTCTGGCCGTGTGTGCGGTCGCACCTGTACCGCATCGTGTTGAAACCACGTGTGTGATGAGAATGATGAATGAGCTCGCAGGTTCGGCAAAAAGAAATTCGAAATCATGAGCCGATAATTCTCACCATTGACATTCGTCGCTTGGCCCCGTGCATTTTCAAAAAAAAATGGTCCGATTATCCCATTCGTGGATAAAGCGCACCAAACAGTTACCCTTGGGCAATGTAATGGTTTTTGGTGCTTCAGTCGAGGATTGCGAGTTCTTAGAGCCCAGTAACGGCAATTTTGCTTGTTTACGTGTCCGTTTAAATGAAAATGAGCCTCGTCGCTCCAAAAAATGGAATTCACAGTGCGAAAACGCTCCAACATGGTTTCACAAAAAAATTTGCGTGACGCAAAGTCATTTTTTTTCAATTCTTGAATTATTTGAATTTTAAAAGGATGAAACTTCATATCTTTTTTCAAAATTTCATGCACAATTGCTCTTGGAAGTCCCAGTGAAGCTGCCCTTTTCCGTATCGAAAGTCGTGCATTTTCACGTAAACTGCGTTCAACCAGTTCAATGTTTTCGGGGGTCCTTGACGATCGACTAGGTCCTGGCCGTGGTGTGTTCATAGCCGAAGCAGTTGCGCGGAACCTCTCCACCCACGAACGAATTAAATTCACACTCGGCCCATCGCCTATCCGTCGAATATTGAAATGTGAACAAAACTGTCGGCGAGCGAGTACGTAAGAATCGTTACTCTTGAAAAATGCTTCAATAGCGAACGCGCGATGCTCACCCGACCACTGCACCACTGCACCACTGCACCACTGCGACATCGTGACTAAGAAATCCGCACGATCGGTGATTCTAATGACTGACCACTGACCACCTTCTCCCCGCACTGTTTATAACTTATTGAGATATTCGTTTTTTAAAATATAAATCTGCCGCCAGACACCCTTTATCAATGCCTATGCATTGGGCTAGCGTGGTGGGAAATGGCCCAAGATTCCCCATATGAACCTACAAACGCCGGCCCCTGGTTCCCGGCGATGCGGGCAGCGCAGGACCGATCGGTGTAGGGATCTTTCTGGGAGGCCTATGTCCAGCTGTGGACGTCTAACGGCTGATGACAATACATCAATGTATTAACTACACTTCTACCGAAGCATTAATTCACAACTTGTATAAATAAAACTACAGTATCTAGGTTAGTAACTACACTCAGAAAACATATAATTTTTTTCATTCCTTCATCAGTCAAGTAATAACATTACTTTCTACTTAAAGTTTTTTTTTAATTTACGTACTTGCCCTCACTACTGCGAATATCTATGAATCGTAATATAATTTTTATTTAAATAAAAAGGTCTTATAACGTTTCCTCGGAGCGTAGCGAAAGGATAAAAGATAATGAAGTTGAAGAAGAATCGTCCTTATTTTTTGTTTGTGAATGTTATCGTATACATAGAAAGTTTAACAATATCTTATAACTAAAAGATAATCGCTTTAAGTATAACTTCTTTCTCATGTAGAGTAGAATTAACCAATAAATTTTTATAAGTAACAGAAAGAAATAATAAAAAATAATTAAATCTTTGAACTTCAACATTACAATTTAACTTAACAGTTTCCTTAATTAACTATTGCTATAATATTTATAAACTTAACTCGTGTTCCTTAACATATAGATATATATGTAGTATATAGATTATACTAAGAAAAACGCAAAAAACTACTTGTCGCTTGAGATATAAGATGTTGTGTCGTTACCCTAATAATTTCACTAGCTACAATGTCCTTCAAACCTGAACACAGTAACATTTATACACTACTGTTTGTCGGCTGCAACCATCTAAGGCATCGGAGACCTACCAACAGAAAAACTCAAATTCAACATTCAATATGTGTATATATATATATATACATATCACTTACCATCAGATGTACGTCTTCGTCGTCTCATCGCTTTGACGAATAAAAAAAATACGATAACTTTAAAATTCTCTTAAGTTACAAAAGTGCTGGATATTCCTGTATGAAGTTCGCAGCAGCTAGTGAAAAAGGATAACGAAGCACATCTACTAATATCCGAAAATTTACAGAGTAAACATCCTTTACAAATGTGTGCACGTCGCAGCGCTTATAAAATAATAACCCAGTCAAATGTTTAATACCTAGGTCTAAACATAGAAACCTTTACTTCCTTACAAACTCATATCCGGTGTGTGCCAGCGGGAATATATCTGCGCTTCTATTCCCTTAACGTCACATAAAAATTCCCGGACTCCGAGCCAGCTTCTGAAGCCAATTACTATAATACATAGAAAGGCTCCGGAAGCATTTTATGATAAAGTTAAATCGATTCTACAATGCCTTTAATCTGTATCTATATTGAATTATCAATCGATATAAAATAAATCGATTATTTTTATCTCCATTATCATCAACAGACCGTGGCAGTTCATTATACATTGCGTCAAATCTTACTGGTGGTAGATGTCTGTTACCGAAAATCATCTAGATGACTACCACCGCAGCGCGTATTTCTATCGCCAAACAATAAAGTGCAAAAATTACTGAGTGCCGGTTTAAAGGGTGTTGTAGCTAGTGAAATTATTGGGGTAATAAGACCTGACAATTTTTGTCTCAAGTACATTGCGGTGAAGTGTATATCATTCTAACTAGCGCTATGTTATTGTAAGCAGGTGTAGCACTGATCATCAGGTGAACAACCGACAGGTACCGCTCGTATCGCTAATTGTATAAAAAAAAAAGATTGTCTCTTCTTCTTACCATTTCTTCAGTTTCCGATATCGCTTTAATATCGCAAGTAATCGCTGTGATCAATCTGCTAAACCACCCAAGGAATTTGAACCATGCTCGGACATCACAGTTGATAGATTTATGGTATACCGTACACAAAGATAAATACGATAATATATTTTTTTTCATCACATATCATTTCTAACACTGGATTGCTTTCTATAAAGAATGTTACTGCATACGGCAATGTCTCCGCGGAGCCGCTTTATCTGTTTTCATATTAACTTGAAAGTAAATATATGTTGTCAACTGCGCGAAGATCCGGTGATACTCCTGGGATGTCTCCCCGCTCACAGTATTCTATTTGTTGGCATTTGAGAGGCGGATAAAATAGAAAATGTACACAAACAAAAGAAATAATCAAAACACCGCCCACTAGCGAAGATATCGCCAATATTTTTATGTTGTAGCCATCCGGTAAGTTCTGATGGTTGAAGTAGTACATTCACTATTAGGTGTAAGGAGCCTCGCACAACAACTCACAGCACCCAAGCCAACCTCTTCTTATGGTGCATGCTAATCAACAAACGAGGCTTTAGCTCCCACCAACTCGTATTGAACCAGCGTGGTGAGAAATGGCCCAAATTCACCCCCTTATGAACGATTAACCCCTAGTACCTGGCGATGCGTTCAGCGCAGGACCGAGCGATGTGAGGATCTTAGTGAGGCTTATGACCAGCTGTATACGTTTATCGGCTGATGATGACGATGAATTATATTTCGTATTTTGTTAATTAACCAATGAGGTTTTATCTACCATCAACCCGGATTGGGCCAGCGTGGTGGGAAATAGCCGTAAACCTCCAATACAGTCTCTAGAAACGACCCCTAGTGCCCGGCGATACCGGACGCCATGCTGACGATATTAAATAGCAAGACACATGATATTAAATCTCGTTACCGCAGTAATTTCACTAGGTACAACGTCGTTTAAACCGGAACACAGTAACATAATTATGATGTTAGTCAAAGTTAGTTAATTTTAATTATCTTAGTTAAAGTTAGTTAATCTTAAACAACTAGCGGTTATTTTAAACCTGTAGTTTAATTCAGCTCGGCGGGCGGTGCCTTAGCGGGAGCTATCTTAGCGCTGCACTTGACAGAACTGAACAAAAGTCCGCTACGCCGGATTAAATACGCCTTTATATGTATCTCGACAGTCTTTGAGAGATTTCATGCTCTACGTCCAATAACGCGATACGGGACTCTTTGAACTTTTTATTATACCATTTACTCCTCAAGAGGGGCTTAAATATCAGTATTCAACAAATGTTACTGAACTTATTCAATCGAGCTTAATGGAGTGGGGACGAGCGAGGAGTTCACCTAGTAGTAAGTGATAGACTAGCCCATAATTACGTGGTGTTAGTTAGGAAGATATACACAGCACCACATTGCATTGGCCGCCTAAACGAAAGATGTTATCTCGTTAATCCAGTGATTTCACTAGTCACAGCGCTCTTCAAACCAGAAGATAGTACTGTTTGTCGGCTGCAATAGGCGCTGCGATGATACCTACCTAGACGTTCTGCAGCAACAGAGACCTACCACCACTGAAGTATTATATAAGAAAGAATACTGTCGATGGGATCGCAGTTTCCTCTGATAAATATCATCATCATCATCAGCCGATAGACGTCCACTGCTGGACACAGACCTTACCCAAAGATCTCCACATACGTTCAGCATGTCTTCAGGTATCGCTGGGCATCAAAGGCCGTCGGTAGTGGTTCATATGAGGGGATTAAGGCCATTTTCCACCACACTAGCATAATGCAAGTTGGTGGGAGTCTGATAAATAACCGCAAACTAATTAAAACATTTCTATTTATATAAATGATTAAAAATAATCTATTAATGGATACTTTTTGGCTAACTAAGATATATACACAAGTAACCATATATTTTTTTTAACTTTACGAAACTCTATGGGGTCGTGAGATTGATATAATCGAATTATTCGCTGGCACTGGAAAATTACCCTTCAGTTTCCGATGTTGAACGAAACTTTCATAACACAATTACGGAGGCAGTGACAAATGGTCTAAATATTCATAAGCCAACTTAACCGTCGGGTAAACTTGGTCAGGGCCGAGGATCGCAGTGTACACACTTTAACACGACTCTTATAGTATCCGACTAATAATGTTTTAGGTGAAATGGTTAAGCGCTCTATTTATTCCGCCAAAGCAGAAAGCAAAAAGTAGTGAAGTAGCTATTGAAATTACTGGGGTAATGAGACACTATCGTAAATATTATAGCAATGAGCGCAATGTGGTGTAGTGTATACAATCTAAAAACTATCGTCACGATGTTTTATAGCTTGTCATAGTTTATAACTTGCCATAAGGTAAAGGTCTCGTTGCTTGGATGACTAAAAAAAAATATTCTAATTGGACTTACATTATAGTTAGTAAAATTACTTGAAGAAGAAGGAAACGAATGCATTGTTCTGCAGTGTAAACATCCTAAGCTAATGCTATATAATCTTGTACGTTTCCCTTACCATCAGATAGACATCGACTCCGACGAGTCGGACTTTGATGATAAATAAAACAAAAAATTAGAAAAAAAAAATTTAAGTATATAGTCCATATATATAGTACATTGTGTTCCGGTTTGAAAGGCGCTGTAGATAGTGTAATTACTGTGGTAACGAGACTCAACATCGCATGTCTAAGGCGACGAGCCCAATGCAGTGCAATATGTATTATTCTAACGCTTCGTCGTCATAGGTGATTGTATCACTTATTATCAAGTGAAAGGCTTGAGCCGTCGCTTGATTGTATGAAATAAAAATGTATATAATATTCATAATGGCCGCAATGTTACTAGTATAAATCTCGTGAGTAAGACCAACAATGGGCGAAGGTATTTCGCTTGTAAAGTAGAACAATGCTTGTTTTATAGTTTGCCTAAGACAAAGCCTGTTAGCAATTAAAATATACATTGTGCAGTCCTCGCAGCCGCCCACTGCGACCAGCTCGCCACTAATTGCGGTGAACCAATTTATCAGGTGGACCACCGCGTCCTGCTGAAATTAAGAAAATTAATGCCTCTCCCCCATTTTCCCACTTTCACGGGTCGTTAGGAATTATTCTAATGCGCTCATCAACAACCATTCCCGCCGCAGTCCTTGTTTACTGTTCAAGCAATGGCTAATTTCTTTAGGTTCTAAATATAATTTGGACTAATCGGTATACCTCAGAAACATGAAGAATTTGAGAGGACCCACAGAGTGAAAAAATTACTTTTATAGGAACTACTGATACGTATATCTATTTTAACTAAGAGTGACCAAAATCACACAGTATCATCATCATGAGCTCATAGACGTACACTGCTGGACATAGACCTCCGCCAAAGATCTCCACATACGGTCAGCATGGCTTCTGGTACCGATGGTCACTAGAGACTGTTTTATATAAAGGTTCATATAGGAAGATTTCGGCCATTTCTCACCATGCTGGCCCAATGCAATGCAATTAAGATTGAAGCCAATGACCGAATACAAAGTAGATTTACTATGGACGCCTTTTGCCCCTTGTATGTTGCCCCACGTACCCACATAGATACGTTCACTAGTTTTCAAGTGACTGGCGAACAAAGAAAATCCTTTTTCATTATATATTAATCTTTATATTCATTTAATGCTTTATTAAGTTTCGCATATAAATAAAAACATTCAGCTTGTAACTCGTACTTATTGTGAATGTTCCACTCGTAACGTCCCCCTGATAAAGAACCCTAAAAGTCGAAACGTAACGTTAACAGCCACACCCCACATAACGCTGTAAAACGGGATAACATTTTCAAAGTAACGGGGATGACCGGTTTTGTTACGGGGTAGTTAAAACTTAACGGTTCCATTTTATAAACACTTCAACCTGCTTGAATAGTTTTATACATTCTCCTGGCGGTAGGTCTCTGTTGCCGGAAACGGTCTTGGTAGGTACAACCGCAGCACCTATTGCAATCGATAAACAGTACCGTGTTCTGGTTTGAAGGGTGCAATCATCATCATCATGAGCCGACAGGCCTCCTTCAAAGATTTCCACATCATAGAGTTCTTGGAGGAGAATTGGACCGTAACCCACCACGCTGGCCCAGTGCGGGTTGGTGGGTGGTCAGAGCCTCGTTTGTTATTCAGCAGGGTGCACCCTGTAGGTGTAGTAGGTGAAGTAGGTTTTCAATACTGTGAAAATATTGTTTTTGTTCCTTTTATTTGAGAATGTGAATGTCCTTTTTTTGTTAGAGATGTATAAGAAGTAAGAATATCAACGAAACTACGACAAAATACTTTTGAAAGAAGAGTAAATAGACAGTAAACTGGACTTGCCTTCTAGTCTCGGGCTAGTAAGAAAAGTACTAAGGTAAGCCTTACCTGTTGTAAAAGGCGACTGAAAGGGTTTTCGGGTGCATGGGCTTGAACGTAGGGTCCTCTGCGTCCACTAAGCGAGGCTGGGATGAATGACAAGTGCAAGGTGGCCTAGTTCTTGTCCTACCAAAGCGAAAATGTCGAAGAGTGCTACAGGCTACCCTGGGACGGGCTTTATGCTTTGCACCGGGAGATACTGGCGCGTTTCGTAGGAGATCCTGGGACCTCCCACAACGCACTGAAATTGACCACGGAAAGGATTAAAGTAGATAAATATCCCACATAACGTTTTCTCCCTAGAAGCAAGATATCTTTTTAAAATATTTCCCCTCCAATAATTAAAAAAAAGCTATCACTAGGTTAGTGCTGCTTACCACTACATGCCACAACATAACACTAAACGGGATCGTGAACAAGTGCTAACCTTGTCCATTTAAAAAAAAGGGTCAGTTAAGATATATCTCATATTCAGTTGTAAGAGACAGTTGATTTATTATTTGTTACATACCGTATGAAGATTTTTCCTTTGGACTTCAGCTGCTGCTTTAGTTATCGGGGAAAGCAGTTGTTAAATTATAAACAAATAAACTAGGATATATTCACGATTCATTTGTAGTTAGACTTGTTAGTCGGTAGCGTGATTAAACTGGACATAGAAGCCTTATAAACTTTATATTTACCTATCACCATCATTTTTGGTGTAGGCAATAATTTTTTTAACAAACAATCAATAAATAAGACATCAGCACAACGCGACTTTTACTTATTATATTATTTTCAATAATTAAAAACAAAGCATTTACTAACACTAATAAATATCCATCACGGTGAGGTTTATATTTAAACTGTCGTTAAGTACTAACTTAACGTACATCTCTCGTGCGGTTTCTTTAATCTGGCACGCTTCGTTAAACTGAGATTAAGAAATAATGAGACCTCCGTCCGGCTCCGAGCGCTCCGTCCGAAAGGAACAAAAATATTGAAACAATGAAAGAGTTTTTAAAATCCATCAAGAGGATCCAGTTTTATATATTTTATAATGTTTATATTTACCATTAGAATTAAAAATCTTTTGATATATATCAGAATTCTTCTATATCCTCTTTATCTTTACGTCTGAAAGTTAGTTGTTAGTACTGAAAATTTCCGTCCAAGATCTGATTCTTTCTGCTCTTCAAAATTTACTCACTAATAACTGTTACCATTCACAGCTAAATTTATATTTATTAAATAGTACAATATTTTTTTCTAATTTCATATAATCCATGCAAAAGCATATAAACATTTCATATAAAATATCCTTAGATCCTTGTGCTGGCAAACGTTTAAGACTGCCTTGGTGACGTTCCTTGAACACATTGATGTGAACATCCTCATCGCAGCTCTAGCCGTATTATAAAAGACTCTCAAAGAAGTAATTATCGCAAATGAATTACAGCAGCTTTCACTGTATCGTCACCATCCCACTGCTCTTGCCAATATTCAAACTAATCGAGAAGAATCTCTTCTCTTTAGGTGAGATTTGAAAAAATTATGATATATAATAAATATAGATTTTACGTATGATATCGATTGACTTAATTTTTTTATTAATACGTTATTTCGAATACTTTGCAACAGACACGATTTCAGAAAGAACTGATTGATCCTGACAGTCATCGCGGAGTACTTAGTCTTCAATCACTGTTTGCATACAAACGCATAATGAACTACAGTACCTCATAGTCTTCTAGTCGTAGCGTAGTGTTTTTCATAATTTTTTTTGGCTAGTAGAAATAGAACCACAGTTAACCGTACCTGTGGTAGCAGGTGAGAAGTCTTCAGCTTCATAGCGCTTCAGAGTGCCCTCATTACTCGATAAGGAAAATAGAGGGGACGAGAATGAAAGGTGGTATTGTATCTGCTGTAGCACGATATAGGTGCTAAGAAAGTCTTAAACTTTCCTTTGTGATGTGTTCACAGAAGTGATGGAGCCTTAACTTTGAGTCATTTAGATATAAAACCGAAGAGTTATTAGTGGTTGGAAATTGTTCCCTGACTGCGGAGGGGAAGATTATTATTGTCGTGATAACTTTGCGATTATATTAAGTTGATATTAAAGTTGCATAAAGTTATTTAACAAACTGAACTGAACGTACAAAACTAAATTAGGCACGCGGCTGCACATGTTTACGCTGACAGCAGCGAATTTGCATTCGCCGCTCGGAATAATGTTTTTGTTAACAATTTGCGGCCGGATGTGATTTACTTAGTTTTGATAATGGCGGAACTATCGCTGTATACTGATTGTCAATGGGAAACGCACTCCGGATATTATTCGGAATGTATTTCATTCGCAATCTATTTCCGTTTGTATTGATCACGAAGGACTGAAAGAGACTACTGGTATCGTCATTAGTAAATGCATGTTTCCATTGTGAAGTGTGTTTCCAGTGTGTTGTTGATGGTCTGGATGGATAGTCTCTGATGACGGAGACTGTCTAAGTACCACCGTAGCGCTTATTGCAGCTGACGAATATTACTGTGTTCCGGTTTGAAGAGCGCTGTAGCTAATGTAATTACTAGGATAATGAGGCTTCATATCTTATATTTCAAAGGCGACGAGCATTATGTCTTGCAGTAAAAAATATGTCAAATAGCGCTTCATTGTAATCGACAGACGAATTACTTACCATCAGGTGAATTTCCTGTATTGTCGCTTCTTTAAAAAAAAAGATTCCCACAGTCTGTAAGAGAAGAGTGGACTTGTATAGGCTTGTAGACCAGAGCGCTTTTCCATCTAGACAACATCTCAGCTAATGTTTTTAAGCTCTGCTTGATTTTCGTAAATAAGTGTTAGTCTATCTATATTTGGCTTTCCCTCTACCGCTTTACTGATTGTAACAACGCCCCACCCACGAAATTCACTTTTTTAAAAACTACATTTAACTGACTTTAAATGGCAGGAGCAATATCTCCACAAAATTTTGAGTGTTTACATATATTAGTTTCAGAGATCTCACGATAAGTAAATCAAAGAATCTCTACATACATAGATAATGATTTCTTTTAGTCAAATATAACACATTTAGTAAAACTAAATTTTACAGATTTTCTCGCTTTTATTAATTATTTGTTACTCCGACCGCTTTGCAGCAGCCATGATCACGAGAAGACGGAGCTGATAGATACTCTGTCGTCATAGTCATCACATAGCATTTTAATTATTGTACACAGTCCAATCAGATCTGTTATTTAAATAAAAAAGGCACAGTTTTACGAAATAATTCCGCATTAAATCAAAGCTTGTGTCATACGTTTGCGGCAACGGTTTTATATTTTTATTGTACCCCATTATTAAATTCGAAATTACAAAGAGTAAAAAGGTGGATTGCCCTCAAGTGGAGTGCTCTAAACAGTCAGGAGCCGGATATGAAATGGCTCCGTTGAATTTTCACACGTGGATAATAAAGCGAGCTTTCATGACGGTAATATCTCCTTGTGTTTGCATTATGTTACTCATTTCATAACGTTTTCAACCGCCCCTACAAGAGGTTAATGTTTCTATTGTTTCTTTTTGTTCTATCTTTACAAAAATTTATAATTTTGCTAATAGATAATATAATAACTTATCCTTATATGGTTACATGCTTGCTGGAATAACTTTACGTAGATTTTTTAAGTTACAGTAACGGCAACTTATCTCTTAAGTATATTCTTTCTTCTTCGTCTAACACACGAAGTATTTGTAAAAATCTGAAAATAAAAAGAGGTATACTGTTTCGGAAAGCTTGTGGTTATTAGCAACATTGGTGGTGACTAGGATAGACCTGATGAAATATACTGTATAAGATGCTATATATGTATAAACCGAAGAACAGAAAGAGCTATTATAAGAAGTAGTTTATTACTAAGGAGCCACGATCCTCAATATTAAGGAAATGGCTTATAGAGATTTGTAGGTTATGTTTATTAGAAATTTAATTATTTAAATATATCACTAAGTCTTTGTAGGATTTTCCTAAATATTATATGTGCTATGTACTTATACAATTTCTGTGTAATACTACCATTTATATTCACAGACTTTTTTGCACATATAGGACACAATGACAAGCACTGCGAATGCCTGTCAAGAGTAAATCAACATGTCAGTGTTGCTGTAATAAATTTTCGTACATCAGCTAGTCGCAGCTGGCAATAATGATTAAAATACTGAAACAAACACAAACAAAAAATAATACATTTTCACTTTTAAAATATTAGGATTAGGAAAAGGTTATCAATGTACTCATCAATTTCGTGTACCCCAACTTTAAATAAGTTATTGAATTACTTTGTGTTATGGTTGTATGTTTCTGTTTGTTGCACTTAATACTTGTTATTGTTTCGCTCGAAACTTTGCAAGGTTTCTCCAAGAAATTATTGCGCCTGTACAATGTACACACGCTTAAAATGAACCGGAAAGGCTGTCTGAAGAAATTATTAAACGTACCATTTATTACAAAGCGAGCAGCCAAGGAGAATATTCGCGTTGTGATGTCTCTTTTGACACTGATGTACTTATAAGAGGTGAGAGCTTTTTCATTTACATTTTATTAGCTGCCGCGAATGCTGCTGCCTTGCGGCTGAAATTCGTGAATTTATTACACAATACTGACACGCTGATTCAGGGGCGGGAACAGTGCCCGGGGATTTCAACGACCATTCCAAAACACCGCGACGCCACGGAAGTACATAGACGGACAGCTACTGTTACAGCTTTATCTATAGTTTACTTGCTTCACCTTTTAAGCGACATTTTCTCACTTAACATTGATTATCATGAGAAAACAACCAAAAACTGGGAGTTCATATAACAAATTATTTCTTCAATTAAGCGAAGAGACAAGCCGAACGTTCACCAGGTGGTAAATGATCCTGCCCGTAACAATGTTGTGCTAGTTAGGATAACATACACTGCACCGCATTATATTCGTTGCCTGAGAGATAAAATGTTGAGTGACCTACGTAGATGGTCTCCGGCAACAGAGACTTACCACAAGCATATATTTTCAATCAGTAAAATCTAAATTGAAAGAGTATTACTATACACTATGATTAACGAAAATTATTATGCGGCGAAGGGCTGGCCGAAGCGACCGCTCTAGGTTCGAGCACCGGTTTTATACCGCATCTGCAGCCGAGGTGGGGTTGCGGAGGACTTATCGTCTGCGACCAACCGGTGTCGCACCGGCGATGCGGTGGCGTGGCCTCTGGGCGACGGTTTCGGGGGAATCCGTCACCCGCACACAGGAGGCCGAGGTGGAGGCGCGCTGCTTGTTCCGGCGCGCCCTGCAGGGGGGGTCATCGCTCCCCGAGGTGGGGCTGCGCAAGCGTCCAGCGCCGGTGAGGGTCGCGGACGAAGGCACCATGCCATACCCATGACCCTTTCCACAAGGCGACGAGTCGGGAACATCATGGGGGTTTTAGTCGGTGCGAGTCCGACATAACCCGTCCGTGCCCCCGCGAGGACGGGTATGCGTAGGCATTTCCACCACGTAAAACTAACCCGCATTGGGCAAGCGTGGTGAGAAACGACCCAAAACCCCTCATATGAATCCCTTTATGATGGTGTGGGAATCTTTGGAGGAGGCCTATGTCCAACAGTGGACGTCTATCAGCCGATGATGACGATGATCATAAAATAAATGGAAATGTTCTCTTTTGTTGAAAAAAAAAACTCCGTCATAATAACTGCGTGCTTTTAATACGAAAAATGTTTACTGAGGTGTAAAGTGTATTACACTAATAAGATTTGCCTGTGTTCATTGATAAGGTTAAGAGCAGCTGACTTGGGCGTTAAGTTAAACGTTTCTCTCTAAATTGTCACTTGGTTTAAGTTAAAGTGTTAGGATTAATTTGAACTAATACCATCCTTTACCTTAATAAGCACATTTTATATTTCATTGCGAAACGTCAGCTTATAACTACAACTTCACCAAAAATGCAAATTCTCTAATTTTCTAGATAATTCTTTTTTTTATAGTACGAACCGTCGAGACAAGAGGGACGTTCACTTCATCAGATGGACGTCCCTTTTTTTGGTTTCGAGCGGGAAATCTTTGAAAGATACCCTGCTTCCGGAGGGAAGTCAGGGTTATGTGTGATTCTTACTGACTAAAACCACCTCAGTGGTCTGCATCAGTTCATTCGGTGACCCTTTACACTTTGTGTTAACATGTCTTAGTGGAAGGGCCAAACCCTCCTAGACACCATCATTGAGCCATACGCTGTCCAACGCAAAGCCCCCACCCCAGGGCGGCTGCACCGCCCAGCCCCTATCTCAAAGGAAGATACCACTCTCAACTAGGCAACATAAAACCCAAATCCGTCACCCAGATGCCATGGGAACCAAGAGAACAAACTCCCTGCGGAGGATCTGATCTTGAACTCCATCGCCAACCTTTATACGGCCGCGGAGGTTAGAGAGAACGCAGAACCGCAATAGCGACACTCCTCTCCCTCCGCTACTCCACAACGTTTACGACAGGCAGCACAAACCTGCGCTCACAGTCCACCGGCACACATCCGAGGTGAGCTCATCTGGAGTCGACCCTACGTATCGGGCCGGTCGGGTAGGTTCCTCTTAGCTTCACCGTGACCGACAAAGCGCGAACCTGTTCATGGTGCGGTGGTACCTACCTAGATGGTAGTCTCCTGCAACATTGACCTATCAAGTTAACAGATCTCAACAACCTTTCGTATCGATTTACACTTTACCATAATGATGGATAGGCTCTGACCTTTTCTTTGTCATTCCCAGCCGGAGAAATTTAAATGAACTACTTAATATTATTAAGAAGTCCAATTAAATATACATATATATATATTAATAATAAATTACATGTATATATTTTATATACATTTATATTTTTGTTGCGAAAAACCAACTGAAAAGCAGTTAGGCTACGATTTACGTTTCAAATAACGCTGATTAATTAACCGGTCAACAATTGCACGTCGCGGTTACAATGGCGGAATTTATTACAGCTATACTGACAGTTTGATTTAGGCGGGAAGATTTATAAAATATTAATTGCCATTTTTAAAATCTTGTGTATAGTAATGTCATTTAAATTAAAATTAAAAAATGTTCAGTAATTTTTCAAGTAGTTTATTTTTTTCAATATTGATTTTCTGTGAGATTTAAAATAAAGAAAAATTAGCCTTTAAAATGCATTTAAAAATCTATAAGAAAAACTAGACAACGTCTTTGAATTAATTAACATAAACAAAGAGGTACCCAAAAAGGGAGCACCAAAAAGTTTACAACTTGGTAGATTAAAAGAATATCAACACTCATATGTAAATGCTTCTGTGAATATGTAGTGTCAAAAGAAATCAGTAAGACAAGAGGCTATTATTTTAAATAATAATTAAGTCAATAATATGAATGCAAAAGAAATCTTAACAGATATACTACAAAAAAATCATAATGATTACTTTGGTTAGATTGCCTACTTATTACAGTTTGACAAATTTGTTATGATAATCTTATCGAACTAATAATCTAATAGAGAGAATAATAAAATAAAAAAGTGATTTTGTTGCAAATATTTATCCATAGGCTCATAATAAGCCAAGTGAATGATATCCCTTGCTTCTTGCTCGTTTATTATATACATCCCAGTTGAAACACTGTATATAAGCCAGTTTTTCAACTAAATAAGCAATAATGAAATAGTTTAAATATTACATAATTTAAAACAATTCATTCTATCTTCTAAAACTCTCGGAATCTTTTTAACTTTAAGCATTAACTATAAATTTGAATCCAATATTATTACTTGTAATAATCGTATCTTACGAAGCTATACTTGCACTAAGATTATTTCAAATAGCTTCTTAAGCACTAAGTAAATTTTTTTATCGTTTCAGACGCAGTTGCTAAGTGGAGCGTGGTGGTTGTATTTATTAATTTTTGTTGGCATTTATCTTTTTTGTTTGTTCCTCAACTATATTGTAAAGAAGATGAATGGTTAATATATTTTTTAGATACAGTTTTATTAACAAGCGGTAATCGAATTATTAAAAAATTATGGTCCGAAGGACTGACAGCCGGTGGGTCACTAAGGTCCTCGAATGGTGACCGCGTACCGGTAGACGTAGTGTTGGCAGGCCCCCATCAGGTGGTCCGACGATTTGGTGAAGCCTGCGGGAAGCAGGTGGATGCGGGCAGCGCACAATCGATGGATGTGGAGATCTTTGGGGGAGGCCTATGTCCAGCAGTGGACGTCTATCGGCTGATAATGATGATGGTGATGTTGAAGTAATTCAATCTTTAAAAACATTGCTTACCCACGAAGTAATTAAACAGGCCAAGTGACGATTTAATGTTGTATTTATTTTTATTTACGACAATTTCTAATATAACCAAGCAGTTTCATTAAAAATAAGTTTTCAAATCATATAGATCGCAAGTTCTGATATAACAAAGAAAGCATAAATAAATACATATATCAGATTTTTTATTTCCTTACAGAAACGAAAATCGAGGAAAGAATAAGGAAACTTGATAGCAAGAATTCCAACGTCCGAATGGCAGAGTGTGAAACAAGACTCGCTGCCATAACACTTAAAAATGAATTCATTCGGAAAGGACAGACTTTTATATTCGATAGAGGAAATAATCTTGGTGCTCAGAAGTCACTATTTTCTACGTTCAGCAGTACCTTCAACTATTCACATCGTTCAATACTTCATTCTAGTATGCCACTTAATAAAAAATCGTGTTCCACACCAACAGATATAAGAACAAATACTAATAGTATTGTAAATAAAATTCCGAACGGCGATATTGTTAAGAAAACCGATTCAATTAAAGATATTAAACATAGTGCTCCTATCCAACATTTGAAAGACTTGAAAATTGATGAAGAAGTAAAGCACTGTTTGTCAGATCTGTTACAAAATATCAAGGATTAGCGAACCATTTATTTTATATTTCAATTTTCCAACATGTACTACGGAAACACGTAAAAAATTTTATAATTCTTCACCTTGGGACACTAGATTAATAAACTTCATTAGCCATCATTTCAGTCAAAAATAATAATAATTGTTACTGCTTATCCGCAAGATATAGCATTGCGTGCTGCCTGCGTAATCTTAAGCAAGTGAACCTAATATTATTTGGATCAGAAAAGGAAATAGGATTTCTAGAAATGGTTGAAATGATATCATAAACTCCATAACTAAAAACTAATAATAAAAGTATATTACTTTAATTTGAAATCAAGTTTCTATTTAATCCTCTAATTTACCAAGTTATTAAGAACATAAGAATAAATAAGTTAACAGAGCCTAGCCATTCTAAAAGAGAATATCCCGCGATGGAATATAACAGAGGCAACGTGAGGAGGCGTTTGCTGTACTATAAATATATGAAATAAGTTGGAATTAAACGTGTTTTTTTTAAATGTACGTATTCTCTTTTTATAATTGTCATATACCTAAACGAGGCATTTTATTAATGTTATAGTAATTATTAATTTAAAATGTCTATGGTTAGTTTGTTTATCTATAACCATAGTGTATCAACGATAGAAGTGACATTGACGTTACTCGATATCAAGCATTAGACTTGTGCTATAACAGGACAAACATGTCTATTATTACTGTTACTACATAGAATAATAAGATGGACCAATTTCTGTTATTAAATAACAAGTATATTACTATTTGTATTTTTCGGGTTATAATACTAGGTGCATCTAGTTTTAGCAACAGTAAATACAATCAGTGTGAACGAGATAAATTAATCAATGAAATAACAGTTAACACAGACTAATTAAGGAGTGGCGTTTCGAAGATCTTATCTTCTTGTAAAATTACAATTTAAATTTTTCGGGTTATAATACTGAATGCTTGTCGTTTTAACAACTATGTAACAAATAGGTGTGAGCAATGTAAAACCGATTGACATAGAGATCTTCGAGGGAGGCCTAGGTCCAGCTCTGGACATCTATCGGCTGATGATGATGATGAGATAGGTTAATCAACCAAATAACGGACAACACGATCGAATTAAGAATTCGCTTTTTAAAGAGGATTTCTTCTTATGAAACAACTTATTATAATTTTGGTTTATTTCAAATAAATACTAGGTGTATCTCAGTTTAGCTTATGACAATATTTTACAAAAGTAGAAAGACACGAATAGTTGTTTTTTTTTTTGGCAGTTTTGTTATTTTATGACCGGCTGTTATCGAATACTAAAAATGTTGATTGTTGATAGTGTTTGAATAACTTGAATACGGTGAATTATAACTGATATTTTTAACAGATATAATAACATCGCAAGAACCTGTTATCTGTTATCTTTTATTACTTATGATGTATATATGTCATTATAAATACGCCTCACTCCTATCAAACGTCTCTATTTCAAACTTACTTATTTGTTTTCATTTATACATTAAATAAAAAAAAATTACTTTAATTCCGAAAACGCTTGTAATGGAAATATTTACGGACGCATTATTTAACATTATCTGATTTTACTTATTTTTTTAAATTAAGATGACTTCTATAATAAAGTTACACTGTCTTTCTGGAGCCGGTGATGAATCTCCACCATGCTACGTACTGCAAGTAGACGAGTTCAAGTTTCTTTTAGATTGCGGTTGGGACGAAAAATTCGATATGGATTTTATAAAAGAGTTAAAGAGGTTAGGTTGTATGATTATGTTTTTGTTTACAGTTGATATGGTGCCCAGTGTAAACTAGGCTGAAATATTTGAACTCCTTTACAATACGCCATTTGTATTCACTAATGTAATTTAGTATTTTATAAGCTTTGAAATTTTATTTAAAAATGTTACACAATAACATTTCCTAATAAAAGTTTTATTTCCTTTGCTAAAACAAATTTTAGAACGTATTTTGGTAACTAACCTATAATGTAAGAAAATATTAGCATTAGTTAAAGTTGATGAACTTTTTTTAGGCATGTTAACAGTATAGATGCAGTGCTGTTATCCCATTCAGATCCTCTACATCTTGGTGCCTTACCTTATGCAGTTGGGCAGCTTGGCTTAAATTGTCCTATTTATGCCACACTCCCTGTATACAAAATGGGGCAAATGTTTATGTATGACCTTTATCAAGCACATAGAAATGTATCGGATTTTGATCTCTTCACGCTTGATGATGTAGATGCTGCCTTTGATAGGATAACACAGTTAAAGTACAACCAAAGTGTTGATATGAAAGGTATCTACTTTTTTTTTAATTATAAATATTCAAACATGTTTTCTTTTATTAAACTAGCATTATCTACATGAAGCTTCAAACATTTTCAATACATGTAGTATTTTAACATAACAAAGTTTTCACATAATTTTTTTTGTTATCTAAATTATAAAACAAATTGCATTGAAAATGTTATGAATATAGTTTTTTATCTCCTCTTCCATTATTTTCTATCAAAACAAGGTAGTAAGATACAACCTAACATATAAATATGTGACAGAAAATATGACATTTAAGAGCCAAAGTATACTGTGTGAGCATGTTTCACCTTCTTGTACATCATTGTCACTTAAAAAATTCTGTAATAAGATTATTTATTTGCCTAAATTCTTAGCAGAAATTCTATGAAATAGTTTTAGAGAAGACATGTACATCTGCAAAAGAAAGTATATAGATTTGTACAAATAAAAATTGTGTCATTTATCTAATTCAGGTAAAAGCCATGGATTGAGAATCACACCCATACCTGCTGGACATTCTCTTGGTGGTACTGTGTGGCGTATAGTGGCACCAGGGGAAGAAGATATTGTATATGCACCAGACTTTAACCATAAGAAAGAACGGCATTTAAATGGCTGTGAAATTGAGAAGATAATGCGACCATCACTGCTACTACTAGGTGCTGCAAATGCAGACTATGTACAGCAGAGACGGAGATTGCGAGATGAGAAGTTGATGAGTAAGTATTTGTCTGCATATATTGGTATATTGTAATTGGATTATCAAGAGCACTTTTAAAAATGATAATACTTATAAATGTTTTTATGCAAGTAAATGATGAGACAAGTGGTATATTCACCTGATGGTAAATAATACAGCTGGTCATAACAACATGGTGCTAGTTATAGCAGATATTTTAAACTGCACTTTATTGCCCTTGTTACCTAAGGCATAAAGTTATGGTCTCATTACCCCAGTATTTACACTAGCTACATCTCTCTTCAAACCAAAACATAATGAATACACAATCCATTTTTATACTGCAGAAAAAAGCAGTTCTCGCAATATACAATCTTAGAACTTGGGGATTCTCTTCTGTCGAAAAATATCACCTTTGACAGTAATGTTTGCACACTACTTTTTCTCAGCAGAAATAGGTGGTGTGGTGGTACCTACCAAGACAGCCTCTGGCAACAGCATACCACCAGTAAATACTTATAACAATGTTATAGCTGCCAATTTGTCTGCACTACAGCAGAGACAAATCAAATTAATATATTCCATAAGCTTAATCAGCAATATTTGTGTCAGCAACAATCCTAAGTACACTCCGTGGAGGCGGTTGTGTGCTAGTGTGCACTGACACAGCAGGCCGTGTGCTGGAGCTGGCCCACATGCTGGACCAACTTTGGCGCAACAAGGACTCCGGTCTCGTCGCATATTCACTACTACTATTGTCTAACGTCAGTTATAACGTTCTGGAGTTTGCAAAATCACAGGTCAGTTATATATGAATAAAAACACATCACACCAATACAATCATAAGGGTATTATAGTATACAACTATCATATCATTGTATCATACAGTTTGTGTAATGCTAAATAAAAGGATGTCAAATATCTCCCTTCCGCCTTTTTGTCTTTTGAATTTCGCGGCTATGTACAAAGCGCTACAGAGCTCGTATCTGGCAATACTATACATAATTTGAAAGGTCTTGACATAACCTACAAAACGACGCTATGCATAATTAGTTTGGATATTGCGTTCAACAGTTATAGACGAGTAAACATGGATTTCACTAACGCCGAAATTCGCGCTATTTTAAAGTTTTCCTTCGTTAAAGGCAAATCCGCTAGAGTAACGTTCCGTGAGAATAATGGTGTTTTGGGGGATGGTACTCTATCACTTCGAACCGCGGAGGAATGGTTTCGACGATTCAGAGCCGGTGAAAACGACACCATGGATAAGCCAGCTGGCGGAAGACCTGTGACGACAAATACCGATCAAATCATAGACTACATCGAGTTAGACCGGCATGTGGCATCTCGTGACATCGCCCAGGAGATGGGAGTTAGTCACGAAACCATTTTAAACCATCTGCAGAAGGCTGGATACAAAAAAAAGCTTGATGTTTGGGTGCCGCATGATTTGACGCAAAAAAACCTTCTGGACCGAATCAACGCCTGCGATATGCTGCTGAAACGGAACGAACTCGACCCATTCTTGAAGCGGGTGGTGACTGGCGACGAAAAATGGATCACATACGACAATATCAAGCGAAAACGGTCGTTGTCGAAGGCCGGTGAATCGTCCCAAACAGTGGCCAAGCCGGGATTGACGGCCAGGAAGGTTTTGCTGTGTGTTTGGTGGGATTGGAAGGGAATCATCTACTATGAGCTGCTCCCATATGGCCAGACGCTTAATTCTACCATCTACTGCGAACAACTGGACCGCTTGAAGCAGGCGATCGACCAGAAGCGTCCAGAATTGGCCAACAGGAAGGGTGTAGTGTTCCACCAGGACAACGCCAGACCACACACTTCGTTGATGACTCGTCAGAAGCTACGGGAGCTCGGATGGGAGGTTTTATCGCATCCACCATATAGCCCGGACATAGCGCCAAGTGATTACCACCTGTTCCTGTCCATGGTGAACGCCCTTGGTGGTGTAAAGTTGAACTCAAAAGAGGCTTGTGAAAAGTGGCTGTCCGAGTTCTTCGCAAATAAGGAGGAGGGGGGCTTCTACGAGGGAGGTATTATGAAGTTGCCGTCTAGATGGAAACAGATTATCGAACAAAACGGCGCATATTTGAACTAAATCCGATCACTGTAACACTTTTTATAAAGCATTGAATAAAGAGCAAAAAAGCGGAAGGGAGATATTTGACAACCTTATAAATTACCAAGCTCAAGGCCCAAATAGTAAGGAACATTCTAGAGGATAGAAGTTAAGAGATCATTCATTTCATTTGTTTAACTGTTCAACCATTTTGTAGAAAGCATTTATATTTTGAACCAATACAATCAAAAAAAGTAGCTGCTACTCCACAGTTGTTGTAGCCATCCAATAAGTAAGGCAATCATCATATCAGCCGATAGACGTCCACCACTGGACATAGACCTCCCCTAAAGATTTTCACATCAATGGGTCATGAAGGTCAAGATAATAGGGGTCATGTATAATCATACGAGATGTTCCGTCGTGTATCTACCATTCCTATATAAAATAATAAATCTGTTAGTCAATAACGTAATATATGTAATTCCAGATAGAATGGATGAGCGATAAACTGACGAGGGCATTCGAGGGCGCGCGCAGTAACCCCTTCGCGCTCCGACATCTCCAGCTTTGCCATTCAGTCGCCGAGGTTACGAGAACTCCCGGACCGAAGGTCGTCCTCGCTTCATTCCCCGATTTAGAAGTCGGATTCGCACGCGACCTGTTCCTACTTTGGGCATCAAATCCCTTGAACTCCATAGTTTTAACCGCCAGGTAATGTTGTCTTTAATCATTTTATCAATATATACTGGGAACGAGGCGTGATATATATGTATGTATATATCAATATATAAAAAGGGTTTACAGTATACAGGGATGTAAGGGGTCCCGCCAAAACAAATCACAGAACCCAAGCCAACCTCATCTGCTTGTGGTGCACCTTGCTAATCAACAAACGAGACTGGCGCTCACCAACCCGCATTGGGCCTGTGTGGTAGGTAATGGCCCAAGTCCCCCCTACAAATGTGGAGTTCTTTGGGGGAGGCCTATGTCCAGCGATGTACGTCTATTGGCTGATGATGTTGATGATATATAAAAATGGTAGTAGCTTAGGGATGGTCTCTGCCTCCCCACTAAGAAAGGGGCGTGATATATATGTATGCAGTAGCCTAGAATAGTAAAGAAATATAAAAAGTTATGTAATAGATATTTTATTTAATAGGTTAAAGAACAGAAATTCATAAAATAAATCTACAAGTTTTCTATGAGTACAGGATATCCCATTGATTTGCTTTCCTTTATATAAACTGCAAGAAGCTAGCTCTCAATTTTACATGGTATTATAAATAACGGGTTATGGATGGCGAAGCGTACTCGCAGCAAATAGCAATGCTGTTAAGGTGACAGATTTACAAAATAAAGATTGTAGCTAGTTACACAATATGTAGCCAAATAAAATCAGACTTGTGTTATAAGGCATGTGATTAGCCACTGCTCTATAAAGGCAGTTGTTTACAGAGCCAATTCACATGTTATAATTTCATCTCAGCTTTGTATGAAAAATACTAATAATTTGGTTTACTTTCAGAACTTCTCCAGGAACACTGGCACGGGATCTCATAGAGAAAGGTGGTGAGCGCACGATAGAGCTGACTGTGAAGCGACGCGTACGGTTGGAGGGCGCCGAGCTGGAGGATTTCATGCAGCAGCAGCGGCTAAAGATGATCAACACTGTTAAGTGAGTTGCAGTTCCGTCCAAATATTTCTGAGTAATAATTAATTAAAAAGAAAACTTAATCCAGTATTCTCTGTTAGATGAAGCCGTTTAAAGATCATCAAATTATTATTTGAAACTTTCAATTCTCGTAGGGAGGAAACTGGCGGTATATCTTCAGACTCGGAATCGGAAGGCGAATTAGAGATGTGGGTGGTGACGGGCCGGCACGACATCCCGGTGCGATACGACAGCAGGCCGACCGGCTGCTTCAAGAGCAACAAGCGGCACCACGCCATGTACCCATTCCACGAGGAGCGCACGCGCGCTGATGACTACGGCGAAATTATTCGGGTGAGTATCTAAATGGATTTATTTTAATAAATCGACTAGCAGTGCTAAGCCATCATATGGCTAACTACGCTCGCTCAAAACGTGATGTGCTTTTTAGGTAGGATCAAAAAAAAAATCTAATTGAGTTATCACAATGGATTCAAGAGTATTTTGTTTCTACAACACAAATAAATAATTTTAACCTTACAAGGTTAACCACACGCATATCACACATAGTCTCGAAATAAATTGTTGCTCGATTTATGTTCATCGCCTAGCTGCTGCAGGCGTAAGTCATGTAACTCGCAAGTCTATGGTTCCATCTGAGACCAAAGTCTTAACTTTGTTTATGGTAAGCTGCCTTTCAACTTCAAGATCCATTGTCTCCTATAAACATTCAAAATAATACTCTATATAAAACTTTTCAGCCTGAAGACTATCGACTTGCGGAAATCGTGGACGCGGAGGGAGAGATAAGAGATGTCCCACCGGCGCCGCCGCCGAAACAGGAACCCGACGGTATGGATCTTTTACTCATATCACTTGTGTTCACTCTGTTCAAGGATACCTCCAGTATGTCCTTACATTTTACTTCAGCTTATGATAATAGGGATTTAAGGGGTCTCACATAATCAACAAACAAGGGTCTGGCTCCCACCGACTCGCCATTGGGCTAGCGTGGTGAGAAATGGCCCAAATCCCCCATTTGAACGCCTACATACGACCAGCCTTAGTGCCCGGTGGTACCGGAGGCCATACTGACGGTATGTGGAAATATGGGGCTTATGTCCAGCAATCTATCCGCTGATGATGACGTTTTACTTAGAGGAGGTGTTTTTCTACAAATAATAACTATACTTTATATTTACAGATATTATTCCATTTGTGCATGTTATTGTTAGCTTAATTATTAAACTAAACTTTAATACAACGAACTAATTAGAATTTTTTTAATATATTGTGCTTGCGCTATACCATAGTCAATAGCCTGAAAGCCTTAAATGTTGATGATGAAAGTGCTAATTACTTTCACTTGGATTGAAAGACTTTATATAATCTATGAATAATTTTTCTTAAACATTTGATATTCTTAGTAAGCTACAATATAGAATTGAGGTTTTCGGGTAGACATATCCGTTAAGAATAAGCCGTTACACGTCACCCTTCACTATACTAATATTGTTATGCTAACATTACAGAGGAAATGATAGAGATCCCGAGCAAGTGTGTGGCGGGCGTGCGGCAGGTTGCGTTGCGCGCGCGCGTGCAGTACATCGAGCTGGAGGGGCGGTGCGACGGCGAATCGCTGCTGCGGCTGGTCGCGCACGCCAAGCCGCGCGCGCTCGTCGCACTGCGTGCCCGCGCGCACGCGCTTCAAACACTCAGGTTAATTTTTCTTCATCTATAATAATCTATCGTATCCACCATTTGAGACATTTTCAAGATTTAATTCTACATTATCTAACTATGGCACTTCTCCCATATGCCTGACTGCAGCAGATGCTTGGTAACTCTTCAATCATTAATTTCTACGACGTATCCTTCCAAATGTAACTTTTCACATATTTAACCTTGATGATCTCAAACTATACATTTCGTGCACGTTTTGATCTCCAAAGAAAACATCTCCATTAATTTTATATATTATTTATATTATCACGCCTTTTTCCCAGTAGGGGTAGGCAGAGGTGAATAAACACCCACTTTTCGCCAGATGTGATGAGATTAGGTCCCATGTAACAGGGGGGCGAGCCTGTTACCACTTTATTGCATTAATGAAATTGCAATTATCGTGAATTAAAATGATATGAGAATATATAGCTTCCATTTTCTATACAACAGCAAACACTGCGAGAGCGAGGGTATAGAGAAGGTGTTCACCCCGAACAAAGGCGACACTGTGGACGCGACCACCGAATCGCACATCTATCAGGTTGGTAGCTACTGTTTGTATGAGTGAATAACTTACATTTTAACTACACGAAATATCCTTTAAATAATCTAACAACATCAATCAGTTGATATTGATGATGAATCTAATAATATTAAATTATTTAAGATTAACAAAAACGACCACTAATATTATCAATGTAAATTTTTCTTAAAAATGTAAAGATCTGTCCTCACTTTTCTCTATGGTTGACTATCCAATTATTATTAATAATAAAAACTTGTTTAATTTTTTTTTTATCAAATGCTTGAGTTATATACTTAGAGTTTAGTTTAGCATTTGTTGTTTCATCATCATCATCAGCCGTTAGACATCCACTGCTGGACATAAGCTATTCACCCGAAGCTCTCCCCCAAAGATATTCACCTACAGTCAGCATGGTGTCCAGTATGCCTAACACTAGTGGCTGACGTATGTAACGGTTCATATGGGAGGGTTTGAGTTATTCCTCGCCGCGCTGGCCCAATGCGAAATGGTGGAAGCCAGAGCCTCGAATGTTAATCAGCATGGTGCAACACGAGCGGATGACGTTGACTTTGGGTCTCTTGAATCGTTATGACGGGACCCCGTACACCCCTTGTTAATTGTTTATTGATCTAAAATTATAATTTATATCTATCTGTAATGGGTTATCAATTATCTTTAGTTTCCTGTGATGTTAAGTGAAAATGCCGTAGGAGGTTAAGCGCAGCCCTGTAGCGTCGGGCTAGTAATAATAGAACTAAGGTGAGCCCTGCCTGTCGTAAAAGGTGACTAAAAGAGTCTAGGTGTTTCGCGGGCTTTGAGGGTGGGGGCTCTTACCGCTCAACAAGCGAATCTGCGTGAGACAGTACATTACTCAACGATGGTGCCTAGGAGAGTTAGTGTAAAAGGGCACCGGTGCGTTCTATAAGAGATCCCAGAGCCTCTGCGAATGCACTTTTAGTGAGTAAGAATCTCACATAACCCTGCCTTCCCCCCAGAAGCAGTGTATCTTTCTCCCCCGAAACCAAAAAAAAAGTGGTTAAGCGTCCAAGGTTGATAAGCATGCTCGTCTCATATGTTGAGAAGCAACACAGTGATGCCATTGTGATGGCTGATCTACAATATAACGGTGGTAGCTGGTTAGGCAGAAGTTAGAAAAAATTTCACAACCATCCAAACTTACTAATATATAGGATGAGAATGGAACCTGGGATCTCCATGCCACAAGGGAAGCGCTTAGGTTTTGTATTATTCAACAAAGCGACGAGACAAGCGGAACGTTCACCTGATGGTAAGTGACACGCCTGCCCATAACAACGAAGCGCTAGTTAGGATGATATACACTGCACCACATAGTGCTCGTCATAAGACATGAGATATTGTTTCGTTACCCCAGTAGTTTCATTAGTTAACGCCCTTCATATCGGAACATAGTAAAGTTTGCACACTACTGTTAGGCGATAGAGATTAGAGCTACGGTGACCTACTCAGACGACCATCTGCAATAGATCTATCACATTTGTTTATCCACTGCTGGATATAGGCCTTCCCCAATGTCTTCCACCAAATGCAATCCTCAGTTTCTCGCATCTACCCACTCTTCACCGATCTGATTATTTCTTCGGTCCATCCGGAGGGAGGGAGCTCCCTATACTTCTGCGACCTGTACGCGGCCTCCATTTCAAGACCTATCTCCTCCGTCGGCCGTCACTGACACGATAGACATGGCCGGCCCACTGCCACTACAGTTTGCAGATTATAGAGCTACGTTGACAACTCTAGTTCTCCGTTGAATTTCTTCGTCCCGGATTATGTCCTTTAGAGAAATGCCAATCACAGCTCTCTCCATGGCTCGCTGTGCTACTTTGAATCGGTGGACCAGCTCGATGGTCAGGTGCCATATCTCTGCGTCGTAAGGGTGGGGTGGGTACCAACATTCAAATTGTATATGTACTGAAATGTATAAATATGCAGGTGCGGTTAACTGATGCACTGATGAGCGGGCTGTCGTGGCGGTGCGCCGGCGACGCGGAGCTCGCGTGGCTCTCCGCCGTGGTCGCGAACCGGACGCGCCCGAGGGACGCTGACGCCGGCGACGGTAACGTCTGCTTACGTATTTAAGGAAATAAAAGATAAATAAGTAGAACGTTCACACGGTGATAAGCGATACGGCATTCACATAACAATAAGAGGCTAGTAATCGAAGACCACAAAATTACCGATACCGTTAAAGTGACGTTCTTCAAATTAAATAAGTTAGCTCTTGACCCGACGATCCACCGTCATCAGCCGGGCTTGGTCTTCCTCCAAAGATTCCCACACGGTCGGGTAAGAATTCGAATGGGGGGAATTGGGCCATTTCCCACAAAGCTCGCCCAAAGAGGATTGATGGAAGCCAGAGGCTCATTTGTGGATTAGCAAGGTCCACCATGAGCATATAAGGGTGGCATAGATCCCGTGAATTGTTGTGAGGAAACCTTTACACTTTGACGATCCCACTTAATGTAAGGTGAAGATGTGGTCTGTGGTGACGCAATACAGTAGTCTAACAACAGCCTATTTACTCTCTTTAAAAATACACACCCATTGTATTTGTACTTAAACCTTTCCCGAATACTTCATACCATTGTTTTTTGTATATTGTGCTGATGTGTAAAGCTGTTCCCGTTCAGAGGAGACGGCTGATGAAGAGCCGATGGCGCTGGAGCCGGCGAGCGACGGGGGTCGCGCGGGGCACACCGCCTGCTTCGTGAACAGCGTACGGCTTTCGGAGCTGCGCGCGGCGCTTGCGAAGCACGGCCTGTCCGCCGAGTTCTCTGGTGGTGCGCTCGAGTGCTGCAACGGCACCGTTGCCATACGCAGGGTGAGATACAGGATCCATTTTATATCGCTCATCTCTCCTCTTCTCTCTATCCTGTACTTTATCTACGTCATTTTATTTAAGGACGATAAGTGCTTTGCCTTTCTCTCATACTGCAGTTCCACCATGTTCCTACTACCTTTGGAATTGACGCAGACTGTCTGCCATCTCTTTCTATCAACTGTCATCTAACCAGACTGCATACGTATTACTTCAGTATTACTGTATTACCCTAAAATAAGAAGCAGCGCAATCCACAATCGATGTAAAAACTTCATTTGCGTAAATACTGTTCCAGTTGGAGAACGGTCGCGTCGCACTGGAGGGCGTGCTTTCGGAGGAGTACTACAAAGTGCGGGAGCTACTGTACGACCAGTTCGCGATCGTGTAGTCTACTGGTAGACAAGCTATTTCTTTTCGTTTCGTTTTTAAACATTTATGACCGCTGATGTATATAATAATTAAGAAAGTAGATAATAAAATCTTTGTAATTTTAATATATTTTTCATACGATAAACCTACTTTGAATGTTTTTTTTCACCCCGTGTATATGTTATGAAAACCGATACCCACTTTAGGAGATACATCTTCCCAAAAGTATACATCAAAATGCTTAACCGTTAGGTTGCTTCGCGGCGCAGAAGCTCTGCGATTGTTTGTATCCACAATCACGACAGATAACACGCGAGTTTCAGTGTTTTTAGTGCTCCGTGGGTGTGTGTGATCGAACCTAGCCCGTAAGTTGTAACGGGAGAACATTCTTAAATTTTAAAAAAAAATTTAATGTTACATATTCATTAAAAAAATTAACATGTTTTTTTCTTTGTAATGCAAAAATAATTATTAAAATTTATTGATATTTGTGTGTTGTTTTATTTGACACCATATTTTTTTTCATTTAAAATAAACAAAGTATGTATAACAATTACATAACATTATCACTGAAACGGTTAAATAATAATTGATTATATTAATAATTTTTTTTTTAACTGTTGTAGTTAACACTTATACCCAAGTACACATGGTGGTTATGTTACAATGAGACAACGGTGTGCACGCCTGGAATGATCTACTTTTTATATAGTTACAGGCGGTAGTGATAATGATATAAATTAAAAAAATGTTGTAGCTTATAGTAAAACCCTACCACTTTCAACTTCCACAACATGCTCTGGAATCGAGCCAGGGATGATGAACTTCCGCATTCTTTCTTCACTACGAAGCGACCAAATGTTCACGCGATCGTAACGGATACGTCAGACCATAACAATGTGGCGCTAGTTAGGATGTTATATACAACATCACCTTCAATTCCCCGATGATATCGTGGCCATGGCTGAGACCCTGGAAGACCTTGGCAAAATGCTCGATGACCTCTGTCAACCATCTCAACGCGTGGGGGCCTTAATATCATATTGTACCCACGCCAGTTATGATTGCAGGCTCTACACTGTAAGTTGTTGACGAATATATTTACCTGGGACAAATAGTTCAGCTTGGTAAGTCCAACTTTCAGAATGAGGTCAATCGACGACTTCAACTCGGCTGGGCAGCTTTCGGGAGGCTACGCAGCATATTCTCGTCCCAACTACCGCAGGGTCTAAAGACAAAGGTCTTTAATTCGTGCATGTTGCCAGTGATGAGTTGTGGCACCGAGTCGTGGCCGCTTACAGTGGGCCGCGTGAAAAGGCTTCAAATCGCACAGAGAGCAATGGAAAGGGGTTTCCCTGCGTGAATGAATCAGAAAAGAGGAGATCCGCAGGAGAACTAAGGTTATCGACATAGTCCAACATTGCTAGCCTCAAATGGCAATATGCAGGACACATCGCTCTAAGGACTGACAGCCGATGGGGCACTAAGGTCTTCGAATGGCAACCGCGTACCGGTAAACATGGTACCGGTATTGGCAGGCCCCCCACCATGTGGTCCGACGATCTGATAAAGGTTGCGAGAAACAGATTGATGCGGACAGCGCACAATTGATCGATGTGGAGATCTTTGGAGGAGGCCTATGTCCAGCAGTGAACATCTATCGGCTGATGACGATGATGAGGATGATACATCACCACATTGCGCTCACCGCATTAATACTTAAGATGTTGACTCTTGCTACCCCAGTAACTTCACTAACTACAGCCGCCCTTTAAACCGGTACACAGTAACGTTTGCACACAATTGTTTGGCGGCAGGCTACGAAGGTATCCGCCGAGTCGGTCTCCGGTAACAAAGACCTACCAGCAGCAGTAAATATTCGTATTACTTGGCAAGCGGTTAACAACAAAGTCACGATAGCAAGAAATTAGAGATCTAGAAATTAAATACGCCAAAATGTTTTCGTAGTTTTTAATTTTATTCACATATTCTCAGGTTCGGTTTACGTAATTATAAATAACATTGTATAAACAAACATAAGGATTTCCGTTTAAAACGAGTCGCCGCTCCGCCTCGCCACGGGGCACGAGTGCTAACGCTACGCTATTAAATTTTACACCAATTACATACACAACATGCTTTATAATCTTAATCAACGAATTAACTGCGGAAACGGAATTTTAATCAACAACACATAGGAACTATACAATTTTAACGAAAAAAAAAATGAGAGGTTAAAATGATTCAAAAGAAATTTTATTAATGAAAAAACTAAAACATTCATCACCGCCATTTTGTATAGATAATACAACAAATACAATGGGACATATATGTATTAAACACTTAACACCTAATCTGGCACATTGCTCGATTTGTACAACTATCATACCCTGAGACTGAACCCGCCCCGCTCACAAGTTATATTTAAAAAAAAAAACTTTAAATAACACGAATATTCTTAACATAAGAACTACAACGAAACATTCCATCGCAACGGAAGTTAGTATACATAATTGTTACTTAGTATGGCTTTGTATACGTTCGAGCCTTACAACCTTGAATGATAACAATGAATGATATATGAGCGGAACAGTCACACAATTATTGTACAGTATCGTTGTGAACATAGAACGCAGACTTCGAAGAGACGATCACACAAAAATAATGCACATAAACACAGAAATATGATCTATTAAAAGACTACACAATAAAAACATTCAAATCCTATTTCATGTAGACAACAGAAACAGAGGTAAGCAGTTTAATCCACGCAATTATATTGTACTTATAAAAAACATTCAAATCGTACATACATAGTTTGATATAGGCGAGAAGATTTTTTTTATTCACTGCCGATTGCCACACAATCTTAATTTCGCATTAAGTGACAATGAAGTCGTGGATATTAAAGCGCCACGCCCAGAGTACACAAGCCCTCGTGTTGAAAGCCGGAACAAAATATTGTTATAGCGTTTTGGTGGCAGATTAACAACATGAGGGTGATTCGATGAGCTGATTCGAACGACAACGGAACTATACATCATTAGAACATATAGTAGTAGAGTAGCTAGACAGTGAACTCCAATATAAACTCCTTGGCACATGCCCTCAGAATCGAACCAGGTACAAGGAAAGCGGTTGCCATTGCGCCACTATGAACGTTTTTCTGTAAGTAATAATCGTCTATTGTGTTAACTGTATAAAAAACTCCGTAAAACCAGCATTAATAAATATAATCTGTAAACTGTACAATTTTATGTAACATCTGAGATATTAAATTAATAAAACGTCACATTATGCACCACCATGTATCTAAATGCATTGGTGCACAGATTATAATTCCATATATTTTAATACATATTTTTCATTATAAAAAAATTCTAATATAAATATTTACAATTGCATTCATTTACAGAGTAATTAAAATTATATATTTTTTTCATATAATTTTGTTTAATTGAACTACATAATTTGATCTTTGAATAGATTTGTCAATAATGTATAAGAGGAGGCGAAATGCTTAAAAGTCTCGTAACCAGAACATAAAATTAAAAAAATAATTGATGCTTAATTTTCTACTTTATATCATGTTTAAACAAATATAATAATAAAAGAGCATATTTGAAATAACTAAGGCTTTATGTACGAGAGAACAGATAAAACGATTGAACATAAAAAGGTATTAACAACAAAAAAAACTAGTTAAAAAACAGCTGTAATAGGTTGGTCTATAACAGCAATATTTTTTTATTATTATTACGTGGGGGAAATCTTCTTAAAATATACCCTGCTCGTTGAGGGAAGACAAGGTTATGTGGGATTTCTACCCATTAAAACCTACACGGTGGTCTCCGTCGGTGCATTACGACGGGCTCCGGGATGTCCTACGGAACGCACCGCAACCCCATGCACTCTGGATAAAACATCCCATGGACTATAGCAGCAACATGAATATAAGGTTGCAGACGGGACCTAATGATGGTGATAGCAGTCTGATCTGCAATGTGCCCGGTGCAAGATTTACAGAATACTAACACATAGATAACATTTTGTAAATGTTTCTTAACCCTATAAAAATTATTTTAATGTATTCATCTATGTTAGTGGTTATATTACTAATCGCAAAAAAAAAAATGTTTACATATGTTGTACTTGTGTGCCGGTAGACGTGGTGTTGCGAGGCCTCCCGCAAGGTGGATAGAAGGTCTGGTGAGAATCGTAAGAACCCACTGGATTCGAGCCGATCGATGTGGAGATCTTTGGGGGAGGCCTATGTCCAGCAGTGGACGTCTATCGGCTGATAATGATGACCTTAGTGGGTTATTATTATTATAATTTACTTTGTACTATAATCATTTTATTATATCATGTATCCCTAAATAACCTAAAACTAAAAAAAACAAGCGCCCATTGTGCTGTAATAACATTTCAATGCGCACTTGCTTTGACAAAGGTTAGTCACCGCTGGACTACAGGAATAAGTTAGACCCTGGGTCTGGGATGAATGTCCTCACCGTGCTTACAACCAACCATTACAAGAGTTACTATCCCAGCAAGGCGAGTGTCCACAGTTCTTTACCGACGAAGATTTCGTGGCCTGTTCCATACGCTGAGGACGACTACCATAGGGATTTTAGTGGGTCACCACATAACCCTGTCTAGGTTTTTTTTCGAAGAATTCCCCAACACCAAAAAAAAAGGTTAAATTAAAACCTAGCTTACTAGTCCTATTGTTGTTAAACGTTTGTAAAATATCGCATTTAACACTACCGCCGGAAAGTACCCACTCCGCGCTTCCTATCAGTGGAAAACATCATAAAGTTATAGTCGTTGAATAAATTATATAAGTATATTTGATAGCTCAATTTGTTCGGTTACGGGTTCGATCCCCGCTAAGCTTGAGTAGAACCGTCATATTCAGAGCTCGAGCGTTCATGTAACAACCAACGACCTGCACTTGGGCGGCTCAATGGATGAACGGCTTAGACTCTCTCCTCTTAGGGGAAGACCCATTGAGAGAGTTTATTTCAATAAAGTTAATACGTTTACACTGGTAACAGAGTGTTGAGGTAATATGATCCACAATACTATATGTATTACTTCGTCCAACAGTACAAAGAAATGTTAGATTATTCATAATACAACTGTTTAAATAAATCCTCTGAATAGCAAACGATTCATATGTTATATATTTATATACACGTTCCATGGACTTCGAGTTGGTATTGGAACAAACATATTGTCCACACCTAACCCTGACTTCAACACAAGAAAAAACAACTAAATAAACATTAAGCATAGAATGACATGAAATTAAAGAAAGCAAGTTAATAACATAATTTTTTTTCAATGACCTGATTTTTTATAGATTTTATTCAAAGCTTGCTCTATAGAATTATTAATATATTTTTAGTATTTTTTTTTTAATTAATCGAAAGAACAAAAACATCTTCATACTTTCTTGTGATAGTACTTATGACAACTTTTCCTTTGTTATTTACATAAGTTAATCATTTACACTAAAATCACTGTAAGACAGGAGTAAATATATGAATATTTTATATTATTTAGTATTCGTTGTGAAAATGTTTTTTTTTCTATTACCTATTATGTATATACATATTCATTATTGCAGTTACAAAAAAAAACTGTACAGATTTTATATAAAAAATTCACATATAAACTTCTTACAAATTTAGTCTGTATTTGATAAAAGGTGTAAAAAAAGGATCTGAAGACTTAACAACTAAAGTTTAAAATTTTCGAGGTATTTATAATATCGTGTGCAACCCCACTATCCCTTTCCCCTCACACATGATATATCCCCAACCGTTAATCTCGCAGCCCCATTTTCGCAGTAAACCTACATATAGCACTAATATTATACAAAAATAGTAACAAGTTTTGTACTAGTTCCGTCCATTTGTACACCATCCGGCGCGGGGACGCGACGCGATCTCCCACCAAAAACGTTAAACGGAAACGGAAATGTCAGAGCGCCCGCCACAACCGTCCCGCCACTTCACAGCCATATTACCACAGACTAAATACCCATTAAATTTGTATATACACTCGCTCTTCCGCCGACGGGCCTACACATCCGGCGCGCTAAATGCATTTAAAGAAATCGCGGCAAAGGAATTGCACTACGGATGTGATATGTTTTTTTTTCTGTGATTAGAAATTAAAGTCGCGGCCCCACGTACCTCGAAAGCCTGACAATTCGTTCTCGCTTACCTCGCCCTGAACCGCGAGCATTCAGACCACTATCGTATTTATACACAAACATCAACTCGCATCATCTTGTGTTTCCGCCGTTTGTGTATATGTAAACGTGCAGCGTGTGCCTCAACGTCTAAATTAAGTTTCCAGCATTAAAAAAAAAGCACAAGCGTTCATGGAACAACACAACCAAACATGTTCTCGTGTTCATTACACTTGGGGATACACCTCACTACTGCGACGACTGCGTTTGCGCGGCCTTACGACTTCACAAGCGGACGTAGTCCCGGCTGATTGCTTAAGGTCAAAACTAAAGTAAGACCTCCGGTAAGGCAGGCCCTCGCGCCTACCGCAGGCACGCCTCGAGCATCTCCACGAAGAGTTTGTTCATCGGCGCGCGCCTGTCGCGATGCACGCCCGCCCAGAAGCGGCGCACCGCGACATCCGTGTGGCGCAGCGCCGGCAGCACCAACAGCAACTGCTGCAGCGCCGCGTTCGCGTTGTACGGCCTGCAAATAAGGATTCATTCATACATTTTTTTTTTATACCACTGAAGTGGCAAACAGGCATGCGACCCGCCTGATGTTGAGCGGTAATCACAGCCCATGACCGCCAGTAACACCTGAGGTATCACTGATCGTGTTGCAGACTCTTTTTACGCTCTTTTTGAAGAACTTCATATTGTAGCTCTTAGGGAAAACCTCGACAGGTAACTTGTTCGACAATTTGAGTGTTCTCGGGAGAAAACATCTCTGGAACCGAACCGTATGTAACCACTGCGGTTCAAGGGTATGAGGATGAATTCCCTGCCGATGGCGAGCAGCGCGATGATGTAATGTAGCATTATGTCATACATTACATATGTGAATGAATGAAACGACACCTAATATTTTATGTTTCAAGCCGACGAGCACAATGTGATGCTGTGTATATCATCCTAACTAGCCGTTATTATGGGTAAGCGTATCGCTTACCATCAGGTACGTCTCGCTCATCTAGTCGCTACGTAGAATAAAAAAAAATTATATAAGGCAGTGAGGTAGATATACACATTTATATCGATATTAAATATTTTTCAACACCATCTAAAGTGGGAACCGTCAGATTTAATAATTTAATTTAAACTTTTTTTTGCAGAGCGAAAATACAAAATGCAATGGAAATAAATAAAAGACGGACATAACGCTATATGGCATTTTCTTTTTGTTCTTCTGTCAACTGCATAAAGAACTAATTGTACGATATGTGCTTTGACGTGCTCTGTTACTGGTAATTATGGAAGATTATTTGATCGCACCTGAGGGCCGCGACGGCGTCGTTAAGTGCGGCGAGCATTGCGTCGCGGAAGCGCCGCAAGGCCGCGTGCTCCTCCAACCGCGCCTCCGAGTTGGCGAGCACCAGCGCCTTCAGCAAGTAGCACTCTTCGCGCTGGGCCCCCGCTCGTTCCAGTCGCCGCGCTACTCCGCACACCTGCCAACCACACGTAGAACGTTCCAACTAACTTACTCCTTTGTTACAGTAACCCAAAGTGACTTTTGGGCTCCGGCACAAAAGAGTATTAAATGGTAGTAAAACTGGAGACTGGCGCCAAAATAATTCACCTACCTTGAACACTCTTATTTGACGTTTTGTGTTAAAACTACCTGTACAATGTAGTGAAGTTAGAATCATATACAATGCAATTGTATATGATATTAATCTAGCGTATTTTTATGAGCAGGAATATTACTTATCACATATTTATCATCAGGTGAACGTTTTGCGCGCCTCGTCACATCATGAAGTGAAAAGAGTGTCAATGATAAATAAATTCAATACACCTGAGTACATAGACAGATTTTAAATATGCTAAAAGAATATATTAAAACTTAACTGAACAAACAACCGTATACAGCTTATATGTAATACGATGATGTAAAAAAGTGTATGAGTGTTGGTGTACCTGCAGGTAGAGGTCGAGCGCGCCAATGTCGCGCGCCTGCTGCTCGTCGAGCGCGAGGTTCGCAGCGAAGCGCAGGCGCAACGTGCCGGGCTCGTTGGCCGGCAGCGAGCGGTACGCAAGCATCAGACTCAACATCTCCGCCCACGTGCTCTGCAGCAACCGCATCTGGTAACACGCAATAATAACATAAATAATCTTAACAAAAATAAATAAAAATCGATTCAAACGTTATCACTACTGAAACTTGGGGCCTTCCATCATAAAAGAACTAAAACCTTTTATCGACCAATATGTCCAAATGCCGGTTAACGGTAATCATGTAACTATGGTAAGGTTTGTTTATGGAATATGTGGACTCGGCAGACCGATAACCTACCGAAGATCGTAAGGAATGGTTGAATGCAAAGTACAAACCCATTGTGCTGGAGATCAATTGGTCGATTATCGATCGGCTGAAGATGATGAAGGCCTTGTTACATAACTGAGTAAATAAACCACGTACCTGATCGTTGAGTTGCAAATCTGTAAAGCCGGGAATCTGTTTCGCCCAACCGATGACTCCTACTAGCTCCCTGTCGTACAGGTCCGCTAGCAGTGCAAGGGTTCTGGAGGCAGCTTCAGTGACGCCGGCCGGTGGCACTCCACACGTCAATAACTCCGGTTCGTACGACGAAAGCGCCTCCAGCACCTGTAATTTTCAAAATTATCATAGTGGAGGACCCAAAATGACTGGAATAATTAATGAAGCACACTAGGAAGGTTGTTCGGCAGCTGGAGAAATGGCCTTATGTACAGTGGAGTACTGGCACACGAAGTATCATTTGACCAAAGATAAACGAAAACCCTAAACGTGTATCTCTCAGTTACCGGAAGTTGCCTAGTTAGCACCACAGCTTCGTTCTTTGACGCCAAACAGTTTAAAGCAAACACTATGTTTTGACATGAAAGGTGCCGTTGCTAGTAAAATTACTAGAACAACGAGATTTAACATCGTCTGTTAAAATCAACGAGTAGAATGATGTATGCTGTATGTATTTTAATTGGCGTCACGTTTTTAACCAAACCAAAGATTATACGGATCGGATTACGGAGAACGTAGGCGGCTTAACCTCTAATCGGCTCCACGTACACCCACCATCTTGACTATCTACAAATCATTTATTCTCTGTCCTTGTTCCTATATTTTCACTCTTCTTCCTTCCGGGCTGGATATGACGAGCATGCCATTCATGACAGAACTCTCCCAATGGTACAAATGACGCGGAGGGGAATTATGTACCAAAATATAACTTACCATCTGGCAAACTTACAGCTCGCCTCGTCGCGCATCATGGTAAAAGACAGTTGTGGTACATTAATAGTAAACAAAATTATCCATTAATTAGTGGGTTCGCGTTCGCCTGTCTGCTGACCTTGATGTCGTCGAGCTGCGGCCGCTGCGCGAGCTGGGGCGGCGCGTCGGGCACCCGCCGGTACTTCTGCCGGCCGCCGCGCACGCGGTCGAGCCGCACGCCCTCCCGCAGCATGCCCGTGCGCAGGCACTTGCTGAACCGGCATGCCTGGCACGCCTTGCGCCTGCGCTTGTTGATCTCGCACTCGTTGTTCGCCGGGCAAGTGTACTCTATGTTCCCCTGGTAATTTAACATCTGCGAATTAACGAAACCTTATTATCTGACGACTACGAAGGACACCGGTATCGGTTTATTGTTCCAATAGCATCCTGAATCGATCCCGGTGCTACATACATAAAGCTCTTACATCGTCAACGTCTCCTCGCTTGTTGGTCTCTATATATAAAGTATAGACTACCAGTGTACAAATAAAGAAGAAAGAAAATGGAAGAGTCAATAAGAATTTTTTACTCGTACGAGAGTTCGCTGCTGTTTACCCTTAATGAAATTTCAGCCCTCTCCGAGATCTTCCTAGGCATACCTGTATTGTGCGTTTAAAGAAGGCTTTGCATGCCTCGCAGCTTGCCACCCCGTAGTGGAAGCCGGAAGCTATGTCGCCGCAGACGAGGCAGAAGCGCCGCGGTGCGTCCTCGTCGCGAGCGCCTCCCGCCGCCGCCGCGGTGGTGGAGGAGCAGTGCTGTTGCTCCGGGCTGGTATTCCCGACCACCCCGTTCTCGGGCGATACGCAGTATTTAACTTCCTCCTTCGGCTCTAGTTCCAGCTGTCGGATTGTATGAATTGCATTGTGTAAATTTGTCATATAATATAGTTTATATTCCCTATAATTTAAATTATGAATATTTATAATAAGAATATTACTCTGTAATTTTTTTTTTATTACGGAAAACGACGAATCTAGCAAAACGTACATCTGGTAGTAAGTGATACGCATGCCTATGACACGCGGCGCTAGTTAGGGTGACATACATTGCACCACAATTTGCTCATCACATTGAAACATAAGATATTGTCTCCTAAGACTAGTCCACTAGTCCTAGTTACATAGGAGTCATTTGACTAGCCACAGCGCTCTTCTCTACTTATGTACTATTTACTATTCCAAATAGATACATATACTAATTGTAGTAAAACGTATAGATTGAGGTTTCCATATGACTAATCATAAAAATAAACTATTTTATAATCATTATATTGGTATAAGTATCTAAAAATTTGACAGTAACTCAGACGTTAAATCCTTCCTATATATACTAACACGAATACTTGAAAGTTCTTAATGACATAACGCGTAGCAAGTGTAACTTACGTAGCGCCGTAGCTACTTGTAGACCGCGTAGCAAGCAACTCATTAATAAATAAAGTACAAACGAATTACTCGCGGATACGAATCTTCATATATTAGGGGGATCGGAAAGTAATGTCGTTTTCTTACGCTAAATACAAACACATACATTTTTAACGAGTCTTTATTTTTAATCAATGATGTATTCCCCATCATTGTCAATAACCTTTTGCCATCTAGTGAGTAAATTTTCAATCCCTGATCGATAAAAATTAATTGGTTTTTCGGCAAAATATCTAGAGATGGCATTTTGGATATCATCCAAATTTGCAAATGTTTTGCCACTTAAAAAGTGTTGCAGCGCTCGGAATAAGTGGAAATCCGATGGTGCAACATCGGGCGAATATGGTGGATGAGGCAGCACCTCCCACCCCAATTCATTAATTTTTTCTAGAGTTCGCCTTGCGCAGTGCGGTCTTGCATTGTCATGTTGGAGAATGACGCCTTTTCGGTTGACAATCGCTGGCCACTTTTCAATTAAAGATTGATTGACTCGCTGCAATTGTTCGCTGTAGAGGTCTGCAGTAACAGTTTCTCCAGGTTTCAGTAATTCAAAATGAACAATGCCGCGAATACTCCACCAAACACACAAAAGCGCTTTTTTGGGGTGTAAACCTGGCTTAGCAGTACTCCGAGGGATTTCATTTGGAGAGAGCCACTGCCTTTTGCGTTTTGGGTTATCATACAGGACCCATTTCTCATCTCCTGTGATCAAGCGATCAAAAAACGCTTCTGTGTTGTGTCGTTGAAGCAATAAGTTGCATGTGATTGATCGGTTAGCCTTATTCTGTTCGGACAGATTATGCGGGACCCAAACACCTGCTCTGCTTACTTTTCCAATCTGCTTCAAATGTTCTTGGATGGTCGACCAAGGTTTGTTGAGACTGTTTGACAATTCCTCGATCGTCTGACACGGATTTGCTTCCACTTCCGCCCTTAACACGTCGTTGTCTAACGCTGATGGTCTTCCTGATCGATACGAGTCGGAAAGATCAAAATTACCCGATTTGAACTTGGAAAACCACCTTTGGCATTTACGAATGTCCAGTGCATTTGGATAAACATCGCAAATGTTTTTGGTAGCAACTGTTGCGTTATTTCCCTTGCGAAACTCAAAGAGCATGCAATGCCGGATGTGTACCTCTTCTGGTATTTGGCTGGCCATTTTACCCAAAATTACAAAAAAAAATTGTAATTCAATTGTCTATAAGTAAAGAAATCACTATAACCTCACAATGTCTTTGGTACGCCTCTGAACAAAACAATGAGCTGACAAATGACAATCAAGTATTGGCATGCGCAGAAACGACATTACTTTCCGGTCCCCCTATTATGTCATATATAATTGCTTCACTTATACCATAGTTACCATTTTGTCTTGTCTTAATTTATATCTTACTTAAATTATAGACCTCATCCTTATGTTATTTTCCTATTCGAATAAGGATTCATAGAAACACATGTAGTTCCGGTAACTATCGTAAATTATAAGAAACAATAAAGTTAATTTTACCACACCAACGGAACATTATACTTGTACGTAGTAGTTCATGTATCAATTCGCGAACTTACAAATATTAAGTACTACTTAAACTTATTAATTAATTATAACTAAAGTGAAACTTTATTCCCTTTAATATTTAATATAATTCACGCCTTTCTCGATAACTTAATAGACCTAAGTTATTGATCCTGTATGTCGACGCAGTCATAAGTTACATGATACAACGTTAGTGTTATCTCTCAAACTATTAGACGTAAACACTCAAAATTTAGTAGAGGTATTGAATTCCTTTACCAAACAGAGTTGCGTAGGTGTTACTACTAGGAAAGCGGCCGAGAAACAACTAGATTGTTATTCTACAGCTTCCCATGATATTCTGCATAGATTCAAAGATACATATTATTTCTTATAATACTAATATCCGTTACGTACAGCTGAGAAAAGAAACAGGCACGAGTGTAATGGCTGAACAATATTAAATCGATGAACTAGATTTTAAATATGGTGGAACGGAAGTGCGTTGTTCTTCATATACGCAAAATCATATACAACAGCTTTAATGTAGGAAACTCGCATCACACTTGTTGCACTGTACACTGTATTAGATGTAAAAATTAAATTTCTAGTCGTAATAAACTTACAACTTACCTAATCATTAATATGTAAAATCTTGAATTGCTTAATTGATGATAACATATAAATGAAAACTAATTAGTCTTTTAATTACTTAATAATCTCACTAACTACACTTGTAATAAATTTGGATGTAATAGAGAAATCGGTTCTGAGAATCAGTATCTAGCATGCGCGATATGAAACTAGGTCCTAAAGCTGATCCACTAACGGTCGCCTTGTAACCTAGTTATTGATTTTCAGAGACGTCCGTGTTACGGAAACTGCATCCAAGTGCATCTCGCTCGTTCGCACTGACCGATGGAGCTGCTCCGGATCCGTATGGTGACAGTTGTGGATAGTTCAAGGTGGTGCGGAAGCGTTTCCCGGGTAGTACAACGGTAATAGCGCGACTTTTTTGCAAGGAAAGAGTAATAAGTTGGACAATGTGGTAACCTGTGGCGCGTGTACCATGGGCACTGTGCGGTGCAACGGGTGCTCCGCGTGGGTCTCCGGCGAGTACTGGGGCGGGGGCTCCGCTTCCTGCTTGACGCGACGCAGCATTGGCTCCCCGCTCGCCGCGGACATCATCTGCACCTGCAACTGTAAGTGTTCTAGTTTAAAATGTCATATACGAGCGCGGGTCCTCCGTACGCGATATTGGACCCTAAAGCATCACCACACCAATAACGGATTCGCAATCATTTCTAAATAATAAATTATGTTAACTTAATCATAAATATTTTTTCTACAGCCGTGCCCAGCAGTGGACATTTATCGGCTGATGATGATGATGATGATGACAGTTTCTTGTATATTATTGTGTGTTTCTTATAATCTATAATCAGCCATATTCTATTAATAAACAAGTTTCTCGTCAGATAAGTTGAATCAAGTGTTAGTAGGTCAATATGCCAAAGATGAGTTAAGTAAATATTATGTGATAACCATTTATAACTTATTGTACTGTAAAAAAAAATTATGAACTTCTTTTTATATTATCAACTCGTCACTAGGATGTAAATCAAACGGCAGGTACTTTTTCGATTAATCTCTCGAATCCAGTATTTTAAAATAAATACAATCTAATGTAATGAATAAGGGTTAGAAAGACGTCGGCGACCTAAACCTAAATTCGATTGTAGACGCAAATGATACCTAAGTGTGTAGAGTATAGTGCATGCGATAAACTTTCAAAGGTCAAGTTCAGGTTGCTATTCTCGTTTCGAAATATCAAGTTTAAAAATTATTTTCTATAAATATTTTTCCTGTAAACAATCATAAAAACATACAAGTATTTCTAACATGACCTATAAAATTCCTAAATCATAAGATTACAGTGTAGGCAGAAATCATTTCAACGGGCGTTTTAATACACGAACACCTACAAATACTAAATAATCGGTTTAACGTTTTTAAATTCTGTTAATCTTTTGTTTTTTAACAAGATATTACTTTTCGCCTTCGATTATCTGCTAATGTGTTATTTATGTAAACTTTAAACCGATAAATACGTAGCTGCTGGCGTCAAAGTGATATCAATGGAGCAACAGAGATGGCGCTGATATAAAATTTTGAACGAGAGAAATACTAACAATATTCTTTGTAATACAAGATAGACATCTTTTAAGAAGATTCAATTCAATACTTCAAGGAAGATGGTTTATAAATATCATGCGTCCACAAATCTGTGTTTTTTTTTTCCGAACGTGTCGGTTTCGTCACGTTTTCCATAACCGGAAGCTCAAGTTCAGCGGAGATCAAACCCGCGCCTCTTAGATGTATTGTTTTTTTTTTATTACTAAATTACCTTAAATTATTTTTAATTTCCTAATATTCTACTGTATCGATTATAAAACTTAACATAGCATTGCTCTATAATCAATATTTATGTTCCTACGTAAAACTATTTCGAGGGTAGCTTTAAATCTATGGAACCAATCCCTAATTATTTAGTGTCAACTTGGTGATAGATCTTTCCGTGTTAATATATCAACCATCAATAAAATTTGCTAAATTGGCAAACATGTTGAGGTAGGTCGAAATGTGCAGATCTTTTTTGAACTTTTAAAACACAAAAGAGTATTTATACACGAGACTGAAGCGTAGAAGCGACAGATCATTAGGTCGTGTGATTACGTCACTATGGCCCGCTACGAACCAAACAATCTCGTGGTAGAAATATTATTAAATTCCAACGATGAAATAATCAAATTAAAAAAAAAAAACAGCAAAGAAACTCATTGTTATTTATGGTCGCGTCCGCGATAAGTCGAGACATACCTACGATGATGAAAAATAAAACTGTATTATCTACGATATCTGTATGTTTCAAGGATACGGGTTCAATGCCCCCTTGACATTGCAGTTTCAGATAAAATATGTCGTGACGCAATCGGCGGAGTTTTTATAAAGGGAAACTATTAACAAAATTATAAACGTTCGACGTGCATATTAGTCTTATAAATAACAAGTACTGTTAAGTATTCGTTGACATACATTACTCTTCACCATAACTTTACTGGTGGTAGGTCTCTCTCGTCAACATTGGTACCAAGGAAGTACCAGATAACAGTAGTAGCTACGGTGATCCGTAGCTCCTGTTGCTGCCGCCGAACAGTAGTTTGTATATATTATATTGTTCCGGTTTGAAGGATATTGTAGCTGGTGAAATTACTGAGGTAATTACACCGGCAATAACGCCATACCAAGTTTGAGACTGCTCAAGGCGACGGAAATGTGATGTTGTGTATATCACCCTAATTAACGTCACAATTTTAAAGGTGGTAGTACAAAAAAAATTAAGAATTTTTAACGTATGTCTCTTTCCCACGTATCCCATATTGTTCTTCGGTAATTTTTATATTTATATTTATTAGTGAAATATGTACAACTAAGAGTAGTAAATTAAGTAGTTTTCACAGACAAAAGACTGTCTCTCTCTTCCTTGTTATAATACATATTCCATGTCAATATTGCTCAAAAAAAAAAATTGGATTCAAAATAACATGTGCATTAACAAAGTATACATAACCGGTGTAGCAAATAATTAATGCAGTTTTTGTAGATCTGAGTGTTTTTGGTCATTGTGAAAATACAGATATAAGCTGTGTGAACAAGTTAGACCGGTTAGGTTACATTCGACATTTTAATGAAAATATTATGTTTATGAAGTGGAAAAATAAGTTTATGTAATCTATCTAAAAATAATGTAAATTTCAAGGCCGCTGAAAAACGTCGCCCGCTGTAGTGTATAAACAAAATTAATAATAAACTACAACGCGGCGCGGCGCGGCGCGGCACGGCGCTGCCGTAGCGCGGCGATAACAACGCATTACCTACGACAACTAGCGAGCTGTTGCGCCCGGCCGAAATTTCAGCACCGGATATTAGTCAAGGCCGACATGAAGCCATATTAAATCCGTCTGTTATAATCTCTTATCCTATCATAATTGTCTTATAGTGGTAGCTATCTGTAAGAAGTTACCATCGCAGCTCTATTTCTGCCGTTAAACATAAGCATAGACGTGTAGTACAGCTGAGAAGCGAGCTATTAAAATCACTGAAATGTTTAGGATTTACTAAACGAATCATTATAACTAGAGCCATATTTTTAAGGCTGTGAAGGTTTTTTTTATGAACCTATGAAAATGTAGCGTTAATTTATATCCGTCGCCTTGAGATATAAGGTGTTTGCATAATACTGTCTGGCGGTTGTGGTGTCTAGGTGGTCTAAACAGAGGCCTGGTAATGAAGAGTTGCTGCTACAATGAGCTTAACGATGTGCTCAATGTGATGCAGTATCTTCGTCGGCTGGCTACAAAGATCTGCTACAAGGATAGGATCTTTACTACTGTATGTTTCTGAATAGAGCTGTGATTAGATGAAGGTTTCGCTTGTATATGAGGGTAAGTCAGCTGTGGCAGCTGTCGTTGTTGATGTCGAGCCTTACCTATCCTAACAGTGCGGGTATTGTGGCTGGCGACTGACGGCCGGCGGCAGACGGCTGGCGGCTGGCATTTATCTACGATACGCGAAGGTGAGGCGGCGGACGCGCGGCCGTCGACCCGCCGCCGCTACGCTCATTACGAATACCTATTCAGCGCTTCAACACATCGAAACTCGCGTGTTTACGCGATTTATCTCGCCAAGGTCGCTCTCTTTCTACATCTCTTAAAAATACATATATACGCCGCGTGTTAAATGACTAACGTACGTGGGCGAATAAGAAAATACCAGATACACCAATGCAGTTTTTACTTCGGATAGAATTTCAGAATCGAACATCAAGATGATTTGTTTTCAAAATTTCTAATCTTAACCACGGGAAATCTATTCTGAGAAATCTATATGAAAAAAAATCATAGTTTCTAACAAATAATTTTGTATACGAAACGTAAAAATACAATTTTTTTATTAATTTATATATGCTATAAACTCTAACAGGTTATACAGTTGACAAACTACGAAAACATTAACTTACATAAATGTATCATTTTTTTTTTAATTTTCAAACATTACCAATGATCGACATATATATACATATATATCACGCCTCGTTCCCCCGACATATATATATACAAATTATTTACAAATAAGTTTCGATAACCTTCAACTGTGGTAATAACGTTCGCAACAAATCAAACATCCGGTTTTCGGCAATTGCAGCTGTATGCTAATCGACCATAAAGTTTCAAATGGCATTGATAATTCACAATTATTATAAACAGTTCCAAAACCTAATTAAGAAATAGTTATAAAAGTTAAAGCTTAATTATTAATCAGAAATTTACAATATTTATACATATGTATGTATAAAGCAGGAAGAGCTAAACGCTGAACAATCTACATACCGATCCGGTTTCAGTGAGAACCAATTTTTTATTTATTTAATTATATAATAGCGAAGTTAGTTATCATTTTGAATCACGTTTTAATCAAGTGCTATCCAAGATAAGAGAAACTGGTATACGGTAAAAGATATGTACACAAGTACTCTTCAGAGCTCTTGTTGCGTCACCCTGTATATGAAATATATAGAAGTGAACATTAAACTGTTAGTGTGGGAGTTAAAAATTATTTCATTGCTCTACTGTATAGTTATATTGTGTAGTATATTTAAATTGTATAGAATCTATACAATTTATAATAAAAAAAATATGTATATTTCAATATATGTAAGATTCCCAACTGAGTAGACTCTGGAACCATAAGATAATATACCTTTCGCCAAGTATAGGTCAGTAAAGAACGAATCTAACAGAATACCTATCCCAAAACTGAGTTGTGGTGGTGTACATGGAAATGGGGGGGAGATAATAAACACATTTTCATTTCAATTCCTTTCCTTCAATGAATTCAATTTAGTGTACATATTTTAGTTCATTAAACCTGAACCTGAACCTAATGTAGTTATATAAATAACTATTCCAAGGTTGTCTTCAAACAAAGCGGTAGACAACTTTCAGTTGAAATAAATCTACATTTGAAATAAACATAATTACGACTTATATTTGCCACAGTACCTATTATATATATATATATATATATATATATGTTTTCTTTTTTCGCCAATCACGAGAAAACTAGTAAACGTATCTACATGGGAACATGAGCATTCGACTCTGAATGATTTATAATGGATCGTTATAGACTATTTCTGTTTTTTAAATTTCATAGATTACGTATTATTTATGCGGTTGCTATAGTAACGGTTGCTATAGAAAGTGATATATGAACCCTGGAAACGACTGAAGGTCGCGAGAAGCTGATGGATGCGGGCAGTGCTGGACGGATCGATGTGGGGATCTTTGGGTGAGCCTTACGTCCAGCAGTGGAAATCTATCAGTTGATAATGATGATGATTATATGTTAAAAAAAAGTATTTTTCCGCAAAAGTTAATAATACAGATTTATTTATAACGCGAAAATGATTATAAATGTTTGCCATATTGAAATCAATTCATACGATATCCTTATCCGGCCCGCTTGCTGTTTATATCGACGTCGGACCTACCTCAACGCTATGATTATGTTGTCGTTGTTATTCGTGCGTTATCTATTCAGCGACGTCGTACCGCAAACTTAAAAAAAAAAATCGGTCGTCTATTGTGTGTGTTGTTAGTTAGAGTATTGCGAGGTCGTCTGCGAAGGCTTTGAAGGCTGAAATTTGTACAGCTGCGCCATCTTTTGACTCATACACGATGCTCTTTGGATTGCATATTTGTCTCATTAATATATATATATATATGGTATACATAATATAGGTATTTATGTATATCAGGTATAGGTTTGAAGAGTCACGGATGACATGGATTTTCATTTAGTGGTTGTTCTCTATTACCCGAAACCTTCCAGGTCCGTCTCCTATTTCTGCATACAGTACTGTGTAAATATTACTGTGGTCCAGTATGAAAGGCGCTGTAGCTTATGAAATTACTAAATTACTAAAGAGTTATAAATTCGATGTAAAGCAACGTACACAATTTCGTACATGTCCTTACTACCCCTACATTGTTATGGAGAAGTTACCATCAAATATAAGTTTTCTGTGTTGTATTGATTTAGTTGAGGACAGCATATCTAGGACATGTAGCCCGAAATGCTAAACAGTCTTCCATAGATAAGAATAATGGAAAATGTAGCCGGAAAGAAAATGATCGATCGCAGAAAAAGGGCATGGCTGGACGACATCAAGGAGTGGATCAAGATCAAGATCGCTGCGCAGCTGATCCACCTAGCACGCGATAGTAATGGATTCGCAGAACTGATTAGAGAGGCACAAGAAGAAGAAAAAATTATTTAGCGCGAAAATAAGTCTCGCAAAGTTTATACATACCTCCGCGCATTGTTAATAAGTTATGAACATAATCAGGACCGGTTCCGTTTCAAATCACCGGTGGCCAATTTGCAATTAATCACGGCTCGACTTTAATAAGGCGGCAAACAAACGATCAAAAAAATATAACCTGCACTTGTGACTGATTAAACAAATCGTAAAAAAAAAAACTTAAACACGTTCCTATCAGACAAACCACAAAAGGTTTATAGGACAATAGAATAATTATAGGTAACTAGTGTAAGAATAAGGTCGATTTTGAAATACCCTGACGGGGTATAGGCGAGATGCAGGCAGACAGGATTTCCTTGAGCTGTGGCCCGTTTGATTGGCAGGATAAAAATTAGATTGTTGCATATAGAAGGTGCAGTGTTCGCGTGTGGTCCCCCATCAAGGCCACCGCATTAGGTATTCGACGGCGACGGCAGACGGTGACTTCACTCGCACATTTATATCGAAGCGCGATACCTCTCAGGGAAACCGTTCAACAATGGACTCGCTGTTCAAAGTTTCAACACCAAATTCAACGTTAATTGCTATTAACCAAATTTAACGGGTTTTATCGCGTTTATTATATTAGTTTGCTTATGTTTAACATTCCGATGTTTGGACTGCTTTGTAGCCGCCACGGTGACGGAGGGACAGGGAACAGAGGTGACAGGTTTCCCGTCCTTATGCCACGTAATGACTTTTTAATTATTCTTTGTTGTTTGATCTATGAAGAATACTCCTATCGTGAATCATCCTTAGTATTAGTTCTTTTGCAACGATTTGTGATTAATCAAATCTGATGTAATGGTCGAGATGATCCAAAACACGGTCACAAATACCAGACTTCCTTCACAGATCTCTTTGTTTGTCCTATATAAGAGAGAAGATATTTTCATTCCAGCTTGTACACTCCTGCATCTTATAGAGGGACGTTACACTTGACCGATAGTAGAAGTAGTCTTATTTTGACATACTTTTTCCAAGCCCTCCAAGTACACCTAATTCATTTTACACACGATAGATACATTCCCAAAAAAGTCGTATAAAAATATCGTTTAGAAAAAGAGTTGTGTGAATTCACTTAAGAATATACTTCCTACTTCCGCATTTTAATTAATGTATAAAAACATATAAGACCTAAGTAATTTTAGTACTCAAACTGATCACTGGAAATCTAAGTTAAATCAAATCAAATCATGTATAATGAGATTTAGGCGGTATATAATAATCAGTTAGTTTATTTATAAACAGGTTTCGAAAGTTGGGAAACATAAATTTAAATCCTCAAGTTGTATAATTTTATAATGATCAGTATAAAAATTATTCGTAGAAATGTTTTTGTGTTGCTCTGTCTGTAATATGTGTGGGTAGGTCAGGTTCGAGCTACGCCCAGGCGAATTCGGCGCCGGCTGTATGAGTAAAAATAAAGTCGGTGGCGGGTGGCGGGTGGCGGGTTGGGGTTGTCAAGTGGGTGGGGGGTCGGGGGTTGCGTCTAGACTGCGGCCTTGACCCCCGCACAGTTTCCGCGCGAACGAGGTCGCTCCGACCTTCGTAGCACAGAGACCGAGTGCGGGGCGCGGACTACCCCTACGGAACCTTTGCGTGTCAGCGACCGCGCCCCGGCTGCCGTAACCCAAACCAGTGATCACCCCCTCCAACCAAAACAGAAATGGTACATGTTTAACAAGCAAGCATCATAGTTTCTTTAATATTTGAACCAGTTTTACCAAGCTGTAGTTCAAATTGATTCAAGTATTAGAAGTGTCACAATCTTTTTATTATCTGTTGCGTGTCAAATTTTAAGCAAATAGTATTAATTCCTTTATTTCATTCCACTTATCACCTAGATAAATTAGACGTTCACCTGATGGTATGTGATACGCCTGCCCATAACAACGTGGAGCTAGTTAGGATGATATACACCACATTGTTCTCGTTGCTTCGAGGCTTAAGATATTAACTCTTATTACTCTATAGAGACTGAGACGGTCTCAGGCTACAACCTTACCAGAACCAGTAAGGATCCAAAATAATAGATATTAACAGATATTTGGTGTCCTGCTGTGTATTTATAAACGTATCTGACAGAGGATACTGCTTATATATCCTTCGAACAGACAGACTACTTTCCAATACAAATACGAAGCGAAACGATCTTTTGTCCCGAGTTCAGAATTGCAGATTATCTAGAAATAGAATTAAACAAATCATTCTAGGGAAAGGATAATGTGATATTTTCATAACATAAATATTAAAATTTCGCATATCCTTTTTTAGTTGTGAATTTGGTGGTTCCACGCAATAACCTGAACATGGAACCATTTACATGTTCAACGAAATAAATATTACGTAGGCGATTAACATCCCGTTTACCAGTTTTCATTATCGAATTACGACTAAAAACGGATGTAGTCCTTTTAGTGATAACTTGAACATCCTTAAACCGTTTTTTTTCAAATATAATACTTAAAAAACATCAATTAATAAATATAAAACTTTTAGATACAAACTAGGAAATATTAAGAGAATAATGAATAAGTTACTTCTAGACTAGTGCATTTTAATATTTACTAAAATATATAAAAATTAAAAAAAAAAAAATTTAAATATACTGATGATGAGGCTCTGTTACCGGAGTCCGTCTAGGTACCATTGCAGCTCCTATTTCCGTCGCCAAACATTACTATGTTCCGGTTTGTAGTACGTTTTAACTAGGGAAATTACTGGAGTAACGACGCTTAATAGACGAGTAGGCACAATGTAGTATTGTGTATATCATCCCAGATAGTCAAGCAGGCGTATCAATTACAATCGTCGCTCCGTCGAATAAAATAATTATATCCAAACGTGAGTGAATACTAAATGTTCGAGAGTGAGAGTGATTGGTGTTAGTCGGCGAACATCCCTGCAATTGGGGTAGGTCGGCGGGCGGGGGTTGTCAGTGGGTGCCGGTGGGTGCCAGTGGGTCGCCGCTAGCGTTATGTAAGCCGGCGTCGCTCGGCAGGTGTTTTGCATTCGCCCGCGTGGGTGTTATTGGGCCGGCGGTCGTTCACCCGGCGCTATCTGCATTATTTAGCTCACCAATGTCGGCGCAATGTCGAACCCGCGCGAGTTCACGGACCCTGCCGCCGCCGCGACTCACTCGACCGCTATTCCAGCTAATTTTTATGGCCGCTTATAGACCCGCGTCGGGGGGCCAGCGGGACCGGGGGGAGCCGGGGGGGCCTGTAGGCGACTGTGATTACTTTTTTTTTAACCCCCGCTTCTACGTATCACGTCAAACTCCCCCACTTTTATTATTAAACGAATTACGTTGACATTACAACAAGCAAAAATGTACATTGTACGAATTCTAGCGAACTTCAGCGAAATTACTCATTTAAGCCGCACATTATTTTTTTTAATGCATCCTACATCCGGTTAAATTTAGATTATTAGGTCGTGGAGCCCGGCTCCGTCTGCCCAGTGTCCAAGTCGAACAATAATAAGCAAGCGTTATATATCATCAAAGAATAATAAACACCGACAACGGTCTATATTTTCTGAGCTTGTTCAGGTCATTGAAACATTTACATGTAAACACTAAAACATTTTATTAGTTGAAAAAACAAGAGTTTCTTAAATCTAGCTCAAGGTACCACAAGTATTATGACCTGAATATAAATATTTATCACAGATTAAAGAAGATATGATTACTTAGTACGATCAATAGGATGCTGTACGTATTCTATTTCTATTTTCTTTTTTGACAAATCTCTGAAGATGAGCAGTCTCCAAGTTATCTGTTATAGATATTATATTATTTCTTACTTCGGGGCATATTTAAAAAAAAAAATCCGTTACATCAATTGATATGGGTCAAGCAATACGAAGTCTGTGAGCTAAGTCGATAAAACGCGCGTCTTCTTTGAATATTAATGATACATGCGCTACATCACTGCTCATTATGCAAATTATTAAAACAGCATAAAGCAACATAATCAACCGGATCAATGGAAATTATAAAACGAAAAATAATCCGACGTTTAAAGGATATATTAAGAGCGAAGGAAGTGTTGGCAGGCGTCCCACTCGGTGGTCCGACGATTTAGTGAAGGTCGCATGAAACAGATCGATGTGATCAGTTCAGGACCTATCAATGTGATCTTTAGAGGAAGCTTATGTTCAGCAGTCGACGACAATCCGCTGATGATGATAAAGGATTCGGTAGTGATTGACTGCGATGAGGTCGCTAAATACGTTTTATCAGACGAGAGAGATAACAAGTCCCGTTACCCCAGTAATTTCCCTAGAAACTTAAACTAGTTAAAACACTCTGCTAGTTTTCAGCAAGCCTATATAGAGGTAAGATAAGCAAAGTGTCATCCGGTAACAAGCGCCTGTAATCTGTTGATGTAACGACCTTTACGCAACCAACGGGTACAGTTACGCGAGGGTCCAACGATTTAATAAAGGTCCGCCTTATCAGTGCTAAAGAGTTCGTCATCGTTTCATTCATTTCATGGATTGTCGCTTTTTCATTAGTAGTTACATGCCTTACTTTAAAATCAAGGTTATAATTATATAGCAGTGTTAAACACCTCTGTTTAGACATCACGGCAAATAAGTATTAGATATGGTTAATAAAAACACAGTACAGAATATATTGTGAAATACGTTAAAATTTGTATTCATCAATTTTTTTATCATATTCTTCCTTTAACAGACGCGCTAACAGTTGGTTGAATATTTACAAAACTCTCTGAGCGTACATTATTTATATTTAAGAAATGCCATCAGCACCAGTTGTTTGTTAGCGGCGCGTGAAGTTATATTCAAAGCAAAGAGTATACGAGTATCGTATCCTCTGCGCTGTACATTTATAAACGGCTCTATTATCCCACAGTTGGGACGCGGGAGTCAAGGCCACGTATTCACCACGCTGGCGGAGTAATTCGTCAGTGAAATTGGGGCATTGTGAGCGGCACCGCGCCGTCACGTGACCAACGCGATAAGAATACAAAACGCTGGAGTCAAAGACGCCGACGACGGCGCCGATCGGAAATGATTCAGGCTGGTGAGGAGTGTGAAGCGGGCGGCCGGGGGTGGACTGGTGGACTGGTGGGCCGGCGGTGGGGGGGTCGCGCGGCGGATACGGTGGGTAGGGGGGGAGTGAGGGGAGAGAGGTTAGACCGAGCTACGAAACATCGCGCCGGGTGACATTGCGCGGGCAACGACACCGCGCCCGACCTACGCCACGGGCCGCCGCGCGCCCGCGGAAAACTACGCGCTGTCGACGCTCCAACCGCCACCTATCTCCACGCGGCGTACACCACGTACAAACAGACGGGCCCCGGTTACACGGATACACGACACCCGGGTAACCTATCACCGCTCACCGGGTAACACTACTGACGTACCGACGCCGAGTTTATTATAATACATCTTAAAAAGTCTATTTTTCTAATTCGCGAAGTGAGACATTCACCTATTGGCACACTTGCTCAAAACATGACGGTAGTTAGGATTATATACACACCTAAATATTGTGCTATCCGCCTTAAGACATACGTTAAGTCGCATTACCCCAGTAATTACACTAATTACAGCGCTCTTCAAACCGGAACATAGCACTGCTTGGCTTCAGGAAATGGAGTAGCGCACGAGAAAAATTTTATTTATATTTTCCATATAACGTCTTTAATATATTATATCTAAATAAGTAAGGATTGGAGCAAAAACCACAGACGTCTTAATCATCATCAGCCGACAGAGGTTCACTGCTGGACATAGCCCTCTCTCATAGAAGCACTTCCCTCCTTAAGATGATGGGTGGGACCCCTTACACCCCTCTTAATAAAATCATTAATCAAACGAGAAATTCTCAAGCTTTTATTTAAATAATAAGACGTAATAAACATCGATACAGAGGTTATCAATCAGGGAACATAGGTTAAGGCGGTTATTGTAAATAAGTCGTAACAATGTTAATTATTGTAACGCAATAGTTTTATACATAACTTATGACACACAGATAATAGGTGGACCGGAAAGTAATGTCGTTTCTGCGCATGCCAATACTTGATTGTCATTTGTCAGCTCATTGTTTTGTTCAGAGGCGTACCAAAGACATTGTGAGGTTATAGTGATTTCTTTACTTATAGACAATTGAATTACAATTTTTTTTTGTAATTTTGGGTAAAATGGCCAGCCAAATACCAGAAGAGGTACACATCCGGCATTGCATGCTCTTTGAGTTTCGCAAGGGAAATAACGCAACAGTTGCTACCAAAAACATTTGCGATGTTTATCCAAATGCACTGGACATTCGTAAATGCCAAAGGTGGTTTTCCAAGTTCAAATCGGGTAATTTTGATCTTTCCGACTCGTATCGATCAGGAAGACCATCAGCGTTAGACAACGACGTGTTAAGGGCGGAAGTGGAAGCAAATCCGTGTCAGACGATCGAGGAATTGTCAAACAGTCTCAACAAACCTTGGTCGACCATCCAAGAACATTTGAAGCAGATTGGAAAAGTAAGCAGAGCAGGTGTTTGGGTCCCGCATAATCTGTCCGAACAGAATAAGGCTAACCGATCAATCACATGCAACTTATTGCTTCAACGACACAACACAGAAGGGTTTTTTGATCGCTTGATCACAGGAGATGAGAAATGGGTCCTGTATGATAACCCAAAACGCAAAAGGCAGTGGCTCTCTCCAAATGAAATCCCTCGGAGTACTGCTAAGCCAGGTTTACACCCCAAAAAAGCGCTTTTGTGTGTTTGGTGGAGTATTCGCGGCATTGTTCATTTTGAATTACTGAAACCTGGAGAAACTGTTACTGCAGACCTCTACAGCGAACAATTGCAGCGAGTCAATCAATCTTTAATTGAAAAGTGGCCAGCGATTGTCAACCGAAAAGGCGTCATTCTCCAACATGACAATGCAACACCGCACTGCGCAAGGCGAACTCTAGAAAAAATTAATGAATTGGGGTGGGAGGTGCTGCCTCATCCACCATATTCGCCCGATGTTGCACCATCGGATTTCCACTTATTCCGAGCGCTGCAACACTTTTTAAGTGGCAAAACATTTGCAAATTTGGATGATATCCAAAATGCCATCTCTAGATATTTTGCCGAAAAACCAATTAATTTTTATCGATCAGGGATTGAAAATTTACTCACTAGATGGCAAAAGGTTATTGACAATGATGGGGAATACATCATTGATTAAAAATAAAGACTCGTTAAAAATGTATGTGTTTGTATTTAGCGTAAGAAAACGACATTACTTTCCGGTCCCCCTAATACACACACACACACACTTCTTCTCTGTAATACTTGTTTTTGAGGTGTCAGTGGGCACATATTCCACATAACCTTCCTTCCTACCAGATACAAGGCATCTTTTGAAAATGTCCCTCTCGACAAAAAAGGTCCGTTATAAGTTACCGGTACGTCTTTGTTCCGGTTTGAAAGGCGCTTTCGCTAGTGAAATTACTCGAGGAACGATATTTAACAACGTACGTCTTACAGGCGTCCAGTCCAGCACAATGTGGTGCTGTGTATATCATCCTAACTAGCGCGTTCATAAAAATAAAATATTTTTACTACCTACAATTTGAAAGAACAACCTGATAATTACTATTTCGTCATATTGATAATCCAGTGATGAACGTAGGTCCTCTGAAGTTAGTATTTGCTATACTCCTGGTGAGTAGCTTAGCTGGTAAAGCCGGTGCTATTGATAAATTCCTGTTTAGGCAATCCTAGCACCAACCCACCCTCACCTACGGCATTTGACCACGAGACACGGCACTTAACCAGGGTTCTAGTACGTAGATTCAAAGTCACAGCGAGCGATGGTGGGAACTATGCTTGACCTTACTCTAACTTGTCAATACAGATCTCACAATCTGCAACCTGATGTGGCAGTGATGGGTCTTGTAGTTGAGGCCGCAGGGGGGTAGAAAACCCTCTCTATATGGATCGAATATATCATAAAAGCGATCGGAATTGGGTGGATGCTAAAAGCATCCAGTATGATCCGAGGACCATACCAGGTGGAAGACATTGGGTAAAGCCCATATCCAGTAGTAGATTAAGAAAGGCAGATGATGATGAGACACTCAGATGATTTTTAATGTTTAACCATTGTTATTTTTTAAATATTTTTTTGAGGGTGTCGTTTATCCCTTGAGGATACCGTCAGCCTTATTGGCTCAAAAAGAAACACAACGCAAAAAAAAAAATCTTGAGCTGCCCCAGACTTTGGTTCACGTGATAAATAAATGTATAACTGTCTATGGATGGATCAGATCAGATCTATCATCTTCAAGACTTAGAAGTAGAAAATGAACAGAATAACAAAAATACATGCAGGAGAATATGAAGTATGTAAGGGTACTGTATGAGTTATGATCAGTCATTACATGTTAGCTGGCAAAAAATTTGAACAAGTACTTAGCGTTGCCGGGGCAACGAACTTTGTCTTTTTTCTATTTATTTCTTGTTTATGCACTTCGAAAGACGCTGAGAGGTCAATGATGCGTCGATCTCTGTACCTTTCGATAAGTATACACTGCTTCCTATATTAATAATTGAACATTGTACTTTGCATATATATATGATCGAACCAACCACAAGAAAACATATATATATATATATATATATACAAAGATAACAATATTTGTGTATATATAACACAAAAATAGGTTTTCTTTGTTCGCCGATCACGTGATAACTAGTGACCGTATTGACACGGGCACAAGAGAATATGTACCCAGTCATAGACAATTTATTTTTTAAATTTCATAGATACTTCGTCATTTTTTTTCTAATTATTTTTTATAAACAGTTTCGTTTTGTATTATTTATGCAGTTGCTATGGTAACCGTTGGTATGTAAAGTCACTTGCGGACGGTCTCAAGTCTAATTCTATATAACGTCCATAGCAAAGCGTCCAGGGAACAGCTAGTAAATATATAAATGTGAGATGTTCCTTACGTCATCTCCCCATTTCCTAGGTGGGCTGGTAAATAATGAACGCGTAGTGTAACCTAATTTTAGGCTTTACAATGAACACTTAATATACAAAGTATATCGATATTGCTCGAGATTATACAATAATGCAGTATATCTTTTTCTGCATTCAAAAAGTGTTTTAAGACTGCAATTTTTTTTGCTGAAATTTCCTGCTGATGTTTTTTCTATTCGATGAAACGAAGAAACGCGCGAGACGTTCACCCGATGGTAAGTGATTCGCTTGACCACAACAACACACCGCTATTTAGGATGATATATGATACACAGCACGACAATGTGCTCGTCGCATTAAAATTTTATAAGTGTAGATACGTCACCCCAGGATTTTTTTTCGAAGAGGAAATCTTCAAAAAGATACCTTACTTCTGAGGTGAAAGACTGGGTTTTGTGAAATTTCTACACACCATAACCCTACTACCTCCTACCATTCTTAGTGCTTTGCAAGACTCCTCGGAATTTTTTTTTTTATTCTACGAAGCGACGAGACCAGCAGGATGTTCACCTGATGGTAAGTGATACACCTGCTTATAATAACATCGATCGCTTGGTACGATATACGTTGCATCAAATGTGCTCGTCACCAGGATACATAAGGTGTTAAGTCCCGCTACCCCAGTTAGTTCAGTAGCTACATCTCCCTTTAATCTGGAACACAGTAATTTTTGCATACTAGTGTTTGGCGGCAGAAATAGGAGTCTAATGGTAACTACTTAAACGATCTACGATCTACTGCGGAAGACACCTATTTCTTGCTGAATTTCTTGCCTCCCCAGCACTTTCTTTTTGCTACGACTAGCATCACCACCTCGTAATTGCCATTCAACCCGGGCTTGTCTAGTAAGATACACCTCTTACCTAAAGTATAGGCAGTCTTCAATGATTAAAGATGGAGAAGTTTTCCAATGGTGCAGCCAGTAAACGGTGAGAAATCCGCTTAGGGGTAACATATCCGAAATTCATTTCTGAGCTAATCTTTACTCGGTAAAAAAATATTCCTGCCAAATTTCATGTCCCCATGGTTCTGGATATATCGTGATGAGTCTTTATACAAGACGAAGAAGAAGAGTAGCTTAGTTAAGCAATGTTATATACAAACTTCTAGTCAGATTATACGACGAATATCCGAATTATGTTATGGACAGTTAACAAAAAAATGGATCTCGGATTAAAAGGTGTCTGGACGGACACATATTTACATTTTTTTATCATTCAGAATACTGGTGAATGGATTATTATACGATTTTGGGTTTTAGACTGCCGACAAACATTATTCACTTCGAACTAACTCTTTATCATCATTTCTTTTGTTTCGATGTTGGAAGCCTACAGCTTATCACATCAATTGTCATATTAAGAGAAAAATCATATTGATATAAATATAGGAAATCATAATAGATTAATTATATGGCCTTAGTAAGAACTACCGTCTTTATTCGCTATTTTATGCCCCTGTTTTGACTCCTAGACTAGTGAAGTTAATGCCAGTCAACCCTGAGATCGGGGGCGTGGATTTATTATAAGAAAATACGCACTTCTCATCTCTAAATAATATATTCTCAAGATACTCAAAAGATCAATTATGCTGAAATGAAATTGGTAAGTGTATTTTTAACTATAGTCAAGCACAGAGATTTTGGTTATGGAGCGCACAGTCTACTCGAAATAACTGTGCACGATCCTGCCTGGGTGACAGTGGAGATATCGTTGCAGTGAATATCCTTATTAATAAGATAGTCTTAAAGTGCACTTACAAAACATTGATTTAGCACATTCAAGTCAGTCCTTTCGATTGGATGGTTTAACACTGCGATCGTACGTAACATGGTGTAACAACTTGATAAGCACAACGCAGTTTGAGCGAGCGTCGCGTACGCACTGGCACGCACTGCGTACGCGCAGGTCGCCGGTCGGCCGGTGATGTGCGCGAGGGCGGAGGGTGGTGGGTGGTGGGGAGTGGCGCGTTGCCCACGCACCGCCCCGCCGGCACGAGGCGGCGTCGCACTCGCAGCTCACGCACCGCCCCGCCACGTGCACACGCAGATTGGTCCCTCGAGCTGGCGAGAGCAGGCGCCGTCAAGGGCCGGTGACTTCCATTGGCCGCCCGCCGTCGCCAATGGTTACGGCGTAAACAAGCAACATATTACTCGCCTTATGTAACCGGCCGCCGCGAGGGTCAGTGCCGTTGTGCAATTGTTTACGATCCCCTTGCACAATCCGCGCTTTACGAACATTACGCGATAACCACTGTTACATTTAATGTACCATACATTTACATTGGAACATCTTAGTTCACACTATTTATTTATGCAAAAATTAATAGTAAATTTTATATTACTTTAGTATCGCCCTAAAGTAAACATTGCTACGGTGAAAACGTAGGACGTATACCGACACTGTTAGTTACTGAGAACACAACGCCACTATATAAATATAATTAATACAATACCAAAATCTGTTCAGCTCCATCTAGCGGGATCTCGTTAAAATGCTACTGCTGCTGTAAAGGCTACGAATATTCTCATACAATGCAGAGCCGAATTTTAAAAAGTTCACACATCATTTACAGGAAACTTTTATAAGTTTCATGTAAATCAAATATTACATCGGTTATTTCTGGTAGATGTAAATTAATACCTTAATTAGTGTTTATAGAAATAGATAGACATAGACGGAATACAATTTTATGACAAAATAATTTCTGTGGTTTCCATCAGCGCATTATCCAGCTACCATAAATCAGATGATATCGGTGGTAGGTAAGTCTCTGCTGTCAGAGACCGTCTAGGTCGGAGCTTAGTTCCGTCGCTAAACAGAAGTGTGCAAACATTACTATGTTCCGGTTTGAAAGGTGTTGTAGCTAGTGAAATTACTGTGGTAAGGAGACCTAACATATGTCTGAAGGCGACGAGCGCAATGTAGTGCAGTGTTTCACATTCTAGCAAGCGCCACGTTGATATGGACTGTCATATCGCTTACCACCAGATGAAAATCCCGTTCGTCTCTCTGGTTCGTGGAGTAAAAAAAAAACAGGAATATATATCACAGCGCATTTATGCAATATATATTCTAAAACTTGGATACTATAACTATTTGTTAACTGCTAACCGAACAAGAATGCTTGCTTTTATTAACTTTATCCATATCGATAAAATTTTTAACGTATCGATAAATTACAGCACTGTAGTAAGAAAGTAGCATAAACAATATTAGCTAAGAAACGAATAATATATATATATACAAACAAATAATTAATAATAAATAGGATCAAACCTCTGGCATAATTTGGTTAATACGATCGGCAATAAATCAAAACCTAACACCCACCATCAAACGTCCAAACGATTATATTCGACATTTGCAATGCATATTTAAAAAAAAAAAACAAGGTCCGTCGGAAAGGGAAACCAAGGCCGAAACAAAAGCACTAGATACACAAAACACTAAACTTAGATCGGACGCATTAGAATTCGGCGCATCTGCCGGCGCGCGAACCTATAGACAACAAAAGAGGGGACCGAGTGAAAAAAAAAAAAAACCTCAACAGCGAGCGGAATGTTAAAGGCTAGCCTTTGAAATTGAACCCAGGACGCGACCCAAGGTCCTGCAGGCGTATATATACCGGTGACGTATATTCTTATTGGAGATACTGTTACGTAAGCGCAACTTCACAGGCTCTCCATTATATCCCCATCAGCTTATATTTACTGGTGGTAGGTCTCTGTTACCGTCTAGAAGCAGCCCTGTCTAGGGCTAGTAAGAATACGACTAAGCTAAACCCTGCCTGTCGTAGAAGGCGACTAAAAGGGTCCCCGAATATGCACTGATGCAGACCACCGACGGGGTCTTAGTCAGTAAAAACCTCACACAACTCCGACTTCACTCCAGAAGCATGGTGTCACCACAGTCCCTATTGCAACCGACAGACAGTAGTGTGCAAGCATTACTGTGTTCCGGTTTAAAGGGCGCTGAAGCTAGTGTAATTCTTGTCTCAATGCGACGAGCGTAATGTGGTGCAGTGTATACCATCCTAACTAGCGCCACATTGTTATAGTCATGCGAGTCATTTACCGTCAAGTGACCGTCCAACGAATCTCATCGCTTTGTGGAATTTAAAAAAAAACTGTAATGTACTAGATTTTTTTTACACCATTAAGCGACGAGACGAGCGGGACGTTCACCATATGGTAAATACTACGCCTACCAATAACAACGTGGCGTTAGTGATAATGGTATACACAGCAATACATTGAGCCCGTCGCCTTGAGACATAAGATGTTGTATCGTTACCCCAGTAATTAAACTAGCTACAGCGCCCTTCAAACCGGGACACAGTAATTATTATTAAAACATATATATATATATATATAATATAAAAAAAGAATCGTATACATATATATCATTAAACAATACATGTAGTACTTCTACACATAATATATATGAACTAAGTGACTACGACCAGATCTTCAGTCGCATCTATATATCATACAGGAGACATCCAGAGAGTCATTGACTCATCACGAGATGGTAGAAATATCGCTTCTGCCATTTAGAGGCCAGCTAAGAATGGATTTTGAAGAAATGCCTTCCCCCAGAGACTGTTCAGGTGTTACGACCGGCAAAGTGGGGAAGAGGTTGGAGGGACAAGTGATGGTATATATGTTACTTCTATTGTTGATTTGTTTCAGGTTTGACGGTGTGGTACAAAGTGATGGTCTGTTCAAATGGTAAATCCGAAAACTTTTTATATTTTTTTATTTACTAGTCGATTAAATGATTTATTTAGTCATAAGGTTATTTAAAAAAAAAAAAACATTATCGTATATTTACAGCATCAGCGTCCTGGTATACAGGTGTCGTAGGGACTTGTACCGGTTTTGGAGTACAGCTTTCAAAAGCGGACGCTGTGCTCTTTCTGCTTGTATGAGGATCGATTTAGCAGCACTACGGAGTACTGCGGAGCAACATCGTTCCAAGAAGGTCAATGGAATAGAGGTCACGAAATATGAAACATGTTAGCAGCAGCGTTGCCACTCAGGGCCTCACACGAGCACTGCATAGGTCTTCATGAATTTTGATGTTTAATTTATTGTCTGGAGATGACGCAGCAGCGTTACGGAAACACATACCCATTGTCTTCTTAGTGTCTAAAGTATTTTTTTTTAACCACTGATAAATTATAACGATACCTTATTCAGTTAAGGAGTATGCTGAAGGCCAATATTAATAAGTTACTTATAATTAAGACTCAAGTAAGTTAATCACCAATGAATTAGAAACATAACTTCTAATCTCGAGACATCGATTTTATTCAGTATACGCTTGATAGTTAAGTATGGTATTTGAAGACTTATTACTCGTGTCCTTGGGCACTGTAGACCCAGACAAATGGGCCTTGTACGAATGTTAGCGCTCGCCGGTATCGACGGAGCCCTAGGCTATCTATGTATATGTTGAGTCAGGGCAGGCACGCGGCGCGACGGCGGCAGTGTTTTTTTGGCCATAGGGCTGCCGCTCTCAAGGCCGCACTACCAATAATATATTCACACAACGCATGTATATATTCCACAGAAAGGCTTCGTTTACCACATCAAATAAATCCATTAATGGTAGACATAATAAAAAAAAATTCGATAAATGCATCTTTCAAACACTGCTAGACATAGATCTCTGTCAAAGATTCTCATAGAAGTGGAATCAAGCCTTAGCCCCAAAATGCTGGCTCAATGCGGGGTCGTGGGTGGTCAGAGCCTCATCTGATTTTTAGCAGGGTGATCCACGTCCAAGTGAGATTCACTTGGGGCCCCTTTCGATTTTGAGCGGAACTTTTATTTAATAACAAAAAAAGGCAAAATGCTTGTATATATATTCCTATAAACTATTAGTTAATTACGATTGAATTTATATCTGTTAACTTTCTACGACACCGTTAAAGTGATTACAATTGTATACAAGAACTTGGATAAATATAAACAATGAATAATCTATTAACTGAGTAGTAAAAAACAACTAAAAAAATAGCGCACTATATTAGCGATATGAATATGAATACGAAATAATAAACCTAAGTTAAAAATTAAGACATTTAATATTTACAAGTTTGCCTTTGTCAAAGTGGTGCTTAGACAACGCCACGCAATAAGGTTGGATTGATAAATAAAAAAAATTACATTAAATTACTTTAATTGAAGCAGGCAATTGTAATATACATATAACCTCGACTAGTACTTATCTTGCGCAAACAATACAGATACTGCATACAAATATACGGTTTTTTTTTAAACGATACAAGAACCGCGGACTCATTGCGTGCCGTACCGGAAGCGTCGCGTCTCGGCCGCGCTGAATAAAAATCATTGATCCAAAAAATTCTAATCGACCGTATGTCTAAGACAACCCTAATAATAATCGTGTGGGAGAGGCCGTTCGTGGAACGGCGGGCGCGCGTGTGTGCGCGACTGTACGTGCGCACGCCGCGGGCGCGCGTGTGTGCGCGTGCGCGCGCCGCCGCCGGTTCATTGTCAAGGCCAACTGCCAAATCTCCCGCTTACCGCCCGATCCCCGCACCGCGGCAAACCTCACCCGCCCGCGACGGCGCCCTGTCAATTACACGAGTTCGGCGAAACTATTGCCTTGATCCGTGCTTACGCCGTGGGCGCTGGGGCCTCGCCTCCGCCGCACCAGGCCACACCAACGAATGAACAGCAAATTGTTCCATCCACCTCGTCAAACGCTAGACAGACAGAATCGCATTCCAATTTCAATACTATATCATATAAATGCTTTATTTATATAATATATAATAACCTAACCTTTACGTGCTTTTAAGGATGAGGCTTTAGGTGGAGAAGCTTATACTAACTCTTATGTACATACATACATACATATATATCAAGCCTCGTTCCCAGTGGGGTAGGCAGAGACCACCTCTCTCCACCTGCTACGATCCTGGCACACCTCTCTCGCTTCCTCCACTTTCATAAGCGTCTTCATGCACGCTCGTCTGTTGCGTGTGCTTTTGATCCGGCCTTTCTTTAGGACATCTCCGATTTGATCGGAATATGTCCAGTGTGAATATGAATATGGAACAGTGTGATAAGGAAGCGGTGCGGCGTGGTTGAAGATGTAGTGACAAGGATAGAGAAAGGGATGCTTAGATGGTTCGGCCATGTCGAAAGAATGGATGAAAGAAGATTAACGAAAGAAATATACAAGGTAAGAATGATTGGAAAAATAGGTGCAGGTCGACTCTCATGTAGACAGCTAGAACACAGCAATGTTGTTATGGCAACAGAATCACATCTTAAGGATGGTACCTGACCTAGAACTGGTACTAAGAATTCTGGCTGGAGAGTCAGTACCTTAAATTAGACTGTAGGTAGACGTAGTGTTGGGAGGCCTTCCACAAACTGGACCGACGACTTGGTGAGAATCGTGGGAACCCACTGGATGCGAGCAACGCGGTACCGATCGATGTGGAGGTCTTTGGGTGAGGCCTATATCCAGCAGTGGACTGATCTATCGGCTGATAATGATGATGTTGATACTATAAATTCTGCTATTATCCCCTGTTAAACAAATTACACTTTTCTCATCCATTTTGCTCCTTTTTCACTCGATACGTGTTATTTATTTTTTTGCATAACGATTACAAATTATTTAACTTTTAAAAATAACACTTCCAGTGTTCAAACTGATTAAACATAGCGTGGTTAAGTAAAGTAAATCAGCGGAGAAGTTATGTACAAAATAAAAAAAAACACATTGCTCATACTTTAATTAACATAAGAAAAGAGAAAAACTGATTTTGAGTAAATAATCATATATCACATAAAAAAAAATCCTTTAAATCCTTTTTCTTATGGTTCTAAAAATATACTAAAAATCGGAACAAGTTTAAACCAGATTAAGATTATTGTTATATGTATTACTTATAGGATTGAAATGTTTTTATATAGGAACTATAAATAGGCGGTAGGACTCTGTCACCGGAAACCGTCTAGGTCTAGGTCTAAGATCTCCGCAGAGCTTACAGCAGGCGACAACATTACTGTGTTCCGGTTTCAAAGGCTAATGAAATTACTGAAGTAACAAAACTTTACAACGGATGTATCGAGGCGAGGAGCGCAATGTGGTGCTGTGTATAACATTATAACTGGCTCCACTTTGTTATAGGCTGGCGTATCACTTACAATCAGGTGAAGAACGTCCCGCTCGTCAAATGTCATCGCAATTTTTTCACCTATAGAAAATTCATCAGTGTTAAGAGTAACATACTGAGATAGTGAACAGTTACAGACGTATTACCGAGCAACAGTAGACACATATAGTAGTCTACAGATTATGCACATTAGCGGAAGTACGGGCGTACATTGAAACGGTTATCAGCGGCCGACGTCCGTGACCGGGTCGAACCCGCGACCCCGCGCTAGTATGTGCGCAGACATGGAACCTAAGATAAGAACTAAACGTAATAACACAGTCCATCTTCATCCCAACCCATCCAACTTGTGAGTGTCGTGAAAACAAATATTTCTTCATACATAGGTGTATGGGTTCATTACTTCAACTTAGAAGATGACTTCTGTATACTATCGATAGGTCTGTTGCCAATAACCATCTAGGTAGGTACTAACGCAGCTTTTATATCTACCGCCACACAGTAGTGTGCAAATATTACTGTGTTCCGGATTGAAGAGCGAAATTACTGGGGTAACGAGACTTAACAACCCATGACAGCGGTGAGCGCAATGTGGTGCTGTGTACAACATTATACCATCTTAACTAGATCCGTGTTATGTGCAGACGTATCACTTATCATCAGGTAAGTCAAGTTAGGTTAAGTTAAGTTCCGCTCGTCTCGTAGCTTAGTTGAAGAACAAAAAAAACGTACGATCACTATCCTAGTACATAAATACAGTCGATATATACTTTCCTCTGAGCGCATGGCGAATGACCAAGGTGGTGTTAACCAAAAGCGATATCGGTTTACTTAATTGGCGAAACTGGGCTTTGCAATCGAACATTACTCATTAGTATATTTTTTTTTTCCACTTTTCATACGAAAACGAGTTTAGATACAATTTAATGATTTGTAAAAAAAAAAAAAATAACCATCGGACGGCGACACGAACACGTACGTCGCGATGACTATAAACTGACATTGTTTGTCACGATTCGAACATTTTAATGGCCCTACGAGGTAGGTACAAACACACGGCCTTAATGGCCGAACTTCCGGAATAATAGTAGAATTTAAGAAAGCCTTAGAGATTATAAAGTATTTTTTTTATTCGACGAACCGAGGGTACGAGGAGACGTCGTTTTCATGGTAAAATGGAACTTATTAAGATGATAACACCACATTGTACTCGCCTTGAGACAACATATTGTCTAATTGCCACGGTAATTCCACTAGCTACAACGCCCTTCGAACAGGAACACAGTATTGTTTGCGTAGTAATTTTGTCAACAGAAATAGGAGCTACAGTACCAATCTAGACGGTCTTTTGCACATACCTACCTGACCTACCCACCAATACAACAGATAGAAATAAATAATAGCTGTTACCCGCCCGCTTTGCTGGCTATGACATCCCCGCTACCCTCCTTGGGGAAGGAATTTTGTAATCCTTAACTAACCTCTAAATGGCTGAAGAACATTTCTACCAAATTTCAAGTCTGCAGGCCTTACGGTTGCAGAGATATCGTGATGAGTCTACATAGGTGGAAATCTCTTATATATAGTTAAGGTTATATGTATATAAAACGTTTAATCTTGAAGCTATTTTATTTCCCTCTTCTATTGTTATGAAGTCCGCCCTAATTACACTCAATTTAAGGTTTAAGGGTTAGGTAAAGATGAAATAAATAATATAAATATGTACGTAAAACTGAGCGTTTGAAAACGTCTAGCAAACGTTGCAAGAGGTATACACGTTTAAATTAATTCATTTTATAAATGCAACGATACCGACACTTCCGCGTTCCCGTGCGACTTCACCGCGGTCGCTTCATTGTTATAAATAAGTTTTTTTTTTTCTTTATATTAATACATCATTTCGACGCGAACACACAACTCCGTATAATCATCATCAGCCAATAAACGTTCACTCCGGATCCGCCCAAAAGATCTCCACGACGGGGTTCTTATGGACGGATTTCGGCTACTTCCCACCACGCTGGCCCGATGCGGAGTTGATGAGAGCCAGACCCTCGTCTGTCGATTAGCAGGAAGCACCACGAGCAGGTGAGGTTGGCTTGGGTCCCGTGAGTTGTTCTGCGGGAACCCTTACACTTCCTCGATATAAACCATACAATTGAAATGTATCAATGGATAGAAAATCGAAAACCTGTACAAGATATGATTGATAAATTAAAAAAGTAGAAGTGTACAATTAAAAAAAAAAAATCACGTTATTATTTTTCATATAATCATTTAAATAATAATATACTTATAATATAAATTTAATAATGGATAAATGAGTTATTAGTGATTGAACAAATCAGCCTCTTACTGTATGATATACACTGCACCATATGGCGGTCGACATCTTGAGACATACGATGTTGAGTGTCGTTGCCTGGTAGCTAGCCGGCACTAGCTACAGCGCACTTCTAACTGGGACACAGTAATATTTACACAGTAATTTCGTCGGCTACAATAGCACCTGCGGTGGTACCTACTTAGACGGTCTCCGGTAAGAGACCTGCCACAAAAATATCGCTTTAACAGATCTCATAAACAATACTATATATATATACTAGGTAATGCGTAATTTATGGATTTTTTTTTCGTTCACTGTAACAGGCTGTTACACAAGTTTATACCCAAATAACATTACCCTATTAACCTTCGCGTTACCCTGCCAAATGGAGTCGGCCATTTATCAAAATATTTACGTAATGGAGTGAAAGAAATAAAGACGCGATGACCTTGGTTCATACACGATAGACGAGTAGTCGCTGGTTGAAACCCAGCTGGAGACAAGGTCCTGGTGAAGAAAATACATGATCCAAGGATAGCTGTTATAATAGATATCACATCTATAAACCCGTGGTGAATTATTTTCGAAACTACCCTTGTGACTTTAAATGGGATGGTCAGGAAATACCCCCATATAAAATTATTGTCTTTCTCAAGCGTTTTCATACAAAAGCTTTTCTCAATAAATATTATATATGTATTACGTTGTTAAGGGTTATTTTTTTTTAATATTCATTCGAGGAAGCGACAACATGAGCGAGCCGTTCACCTAAAGTGTTACGACTGCCTATAATATAGCACTAGTTAGTGTGGTATACTGCAGCTTAATGTGCTCTTCGTCTTGAGACAAGCTGTTAAGTCTAGTGATCGCTATAATTGCTCCTGGTATAGAGCACTTTAAACCGGAACACAATCATATTTCCAAACTAGTCTGTCGAGTACAATAGGCGCTATAGTGGTATCTACATAGACCGTTTCCGTCGACAGAGATCTACCACCAGTAAATTTCATTTACTTTCTCTTTTAGTTGGAAATAGTATATAATGAAGTTGATCATGATAATAAAAAAAAAACCCGAAAAAGCTTTTAATTTTCTATATCGCTTTGGATAATAGAAATGCAATAATTATAATAGCACATGTCCTCATAGCAACTACTACAACAATATTGAAATTAGCTGTCGGTCCACCTAGGCGGACATGTTCCGATCAAATCAAACATGTTCTAAAGAAAAGCCGGGTCAAGAGTACTCCCAACCGACGGGCATGCATGAAGACGCCCATGAAAGTGGAGGAAGCGAGAGAGGTGGTCTCTGCCTACCCCACTGAGAACGAGGCGTGTTATATATATGTATGTTATTCATTACTAATCTAGTACACTATTACTAGCAGAGATTGATAAAAATAGTGTTTCTAAATCGTAAGCTTTCTTTTGACGTTTTATTTTTACACTTATGTCCACTTTGGTAACTACACACATCTGTATATCATCATCATCCGAAAAACGCCCACAGCTGGACACAAGCTTCACCCAAACATCTCCACACTCATCTGTCTAGCGCTGACCGAATCCTGCGTTTCCCGCGACCTAATCATCTGTCCATCCGGTCCGATAGGCTGTATATACATACACACACATATATATATTAAATACGTATATATGTAACCTGCACGTTGTACACATAGTTGAATTAGTTGCTGATAAGTTGATCGGCCAAGGTCAGCGCTATTATCATGTACGCGAATGGAAACCGACTTTTTAGATTAGATTGAAATATAAAATTACACTTTCTATTTATCTGCAGAATTTAAAAAAAAAAAAATCCATCCTTAAACCACTGATCAAAAAGGTGTAACAAATATAACGCTCATCACGGTTCTATTATAACTTTTTTTTATAAAATGTTAGTTAAAAAAACTTAGTTATCTGTGCGAGTATGAGTTTCTCTGGTTATTTTTTTTCATTACAAATAAACACATACAAACATCGGTAGCTTTCTTCTTAGCTTCTAACGGTGGTTTTTTTTTTTACTTAAAGTTTGATATGATTATATTCTTACTAGTAATCTAATAGTTATAATTATCATCCCAGCCCATTGATAGCCCACAGCTGAACGTAATATGCTACTCTTTTATTGAAGCCGTTTCCTCTCGGTTAGCTTTTACGACGCGTCGGATCTGGTATGGTTGTGTGGATATTCTACCAGCACACTATAAAGTTGGTATATTTTACAAAATATTAAGGTAGAGTATTGGCTTAGACATTTTTTATAAATTACTTAATGGATTTTTTTTTTTTAATATTTCCAACTCAGCATCTGTTGCCGGAAACCGCTTGGGTAGACAAAACCACAACAATAGGTGAAGTATTGCTAAGAAAATTACTTGAGCAACGAAACGTCTCAAAGGGGTCTAGTGTTGTGTGAAAATCCTAAGTAACGCCTCACTATTATGGGCGTAACTTTATCAAGTAAACGTTACGTCGCTTAGTTGTAAAGATATATATGAATTTTGCCAACCCATCCGACAAAAGCAAAATACTTCATCCCACGCTCGCTTCTATTGCATCCGAAAAGATTTACATAAAACAGAATAATTAAACATTGAAGCGAGCAATGTCAGATCCTAGGCACAAATCTAGATATAGACCTATTATCTGTATAAAATCTATAAATCAAATTAGGCTTTCTAGATTAATCAAAGGAAAGATATTTAATATATGATCTCACACTGTTATGCTCACTTCCTATATAAATTCACTGTATAAAAAAACCTTTGAATAATTCATTACGCGAAAGGTCTGCAGGTGAAAAAAAAACTCATAAGATTTTCTCTAACCTTAAAAATTTCTATTGCATATTATCAGTTAAGTCAATTATATAAAGTTCAACTTAATAGTTAAGTGTAACAAAAATAACTTACGCAACGTTTACTTCAATACATATTACATTGAGGCAGAACTAATTTTTTTCTAGTATAGACAGCTGTGTTTCCACTACTGGGACTCGAGGGTCTTCTTCCGCATCAAGGTCATCATTTCATCATCATCATCATCAAGGTCATTTATTCACACCGACAAAATGTTGGTTATTTTTTAAAAGAATGACAAGCAGGACGTTCACCTGATGGTAAGTGAGACGCCCATAACGACCCGGCGCTAGTTAGGGTGATATACACTGCACCACATTGTGTTCGTTGCCTTGAGACATCAGAGATCAGGTCTCTTTACCCCAGTAATTTTATTAGCTATAACGCCATTCAAACCGGAACACAGTAATGTTTGCACACTATTGTTTGGCGGTGGAAATGGACGCTGCGATGGTACCTACCAAGACGGTCTCCGGCTACAGAGACCTATCAGTAGTACCTAATATTAATAGCTAGGTGACTCCTGAACAGGTAACTCCTATAAAGCGATTAATCCATACCGTGTTATAAGAAACCTATAAATAAATACCGTAAATTGTTATGAAATGGCAATGAATACAGATAACATAAGATATTTAAATTTATTGCATAGTTCATATAATAATTTTTTTTTTATACATATCAGAGGTTTATGGGGTTCCGCCCAACACCCATGTCAACCTCACCAGCACGCGGTGCACCCTGCTGTATAACAGGCGAGGCTCTGACCACCCACCAACCCGCACTGGGCCAACCTGTCGGAGCTAAAGCCTAATTCCTCTCAATGAACCCTAAGAAAAGACGGCTGATGATGATGACGATAATACACATAAGATTATTAGTCATCATCAGTGTAAAAAAATTGCATTTTGTTTTATATTAGCAAAAATCGTGTTATAAGGAGGCCGCGTTATACGAAACCTATCCGCAATATCGATTTATGTAAACTTGACTATACACATTTATAAATTAACTCTCGAGTTACACTAAAACCTTAGGCCATTTAAAAAAAGTCGATAAAGTGATGAGATCAATATATATCCGTAGTGGTGGAGGAAACGGTTCCTCATTTGCTGAAGGAGGATCCTATATGTAGATGTTTCAGGTATGACTTGGAGCAGGAGACAGGCTTCAGAATAGATACAACCAGTCTACCCGAGATAGTAAAAATAAGCTAGAAGTAAGTTCATTAACGATTGCTTAAAAATATGTAAGACAGTAAACAATAGAAATAAGGATAAGTAAATATTACTTAATACATATATACACAATAATATTCTGTGAATATTAGATAGCATAAGTATAAAAATAATGTAAAAAAAATAGAAATAATGTAAATAATAGGATAAAGTAAAGCCCTGAATAATATTACCTGTAAAATTTAGAAATAATTAAAATAAAAAAATATATAATCATGACAGTTTAAAGGTGAAAGAATATACTATGATATTGGACCTGAGTTTTCTTATACCTTTATTTCACTATCAACCGTTCTAACTAGAAAATTAATATATCACTATCTTTTCTAGTGTTTTATATGGAAGTAATTATTTCAAAGAGCAATAAAATGTTCATTATATATTTATTCTCCATTTGTTTTTTGTTGTAGAATAAAAAATATTAGTATTAAAATAAATCAAGCAACGGTGATAGGTCCGTCTAGGTAGATACCACCGCAGCGCCTATTGCAGACAGTACTGTGCGAATGTGACGGAGTTTCAAGAAATTACTGAGGTAACGAGACGGCATCTTATGTATCAAGACGACGAGCATAACGTGATGCAGTATGTAACATACGTAAGGAGTATCACTTGCCGTCAGACGAACGGTTCGTTCGTCTCGTCGGGACGTAAGTTAAAAAAAAAAAAAAAAACTAGTTGCGTCGTAGCTGTTGCGGTTGCTGGACGCGGAGCCGTTAGGCGTATAGTGGGCGCTAGGCGGGCGCGCGGCGGCTGGGCGCGCGATCGATGTTGGGGCAGGTCGCGCACGGCTCGGCTCGGCGCGGCGCGGCGCCGCCCGCTCGCACGTGGGGCACGCCGCCCCACTCGCACCTCTCTAACACTACACAACACTACTCCATCACGCTAATATATGTTATCAAAAACAATCATTTTATTGCCGCCGTATATAAAGAAATTTAATAACAAAATATTAACCACTTGTAAAATTCTATAATGCAATATTACAATTTTTAACATTAGTAACTTGGTAAGGAACGAGTAATGTTAATTTCTACAAGTTAAAGTTACAAGTTGAAGCGACAACGTTATTTTGTTGGAGTGTCGATAAGAAATAATTCAGCGGCCGTGTCCAGTGTGCGGTTGATAAAATGTTTGGATAGGTCAAGGCAAAACAAAAATTTCGCACGCGAATCTAATCGTAGTCTAGACGCGAACGGGATTAGGTCACAGTTCGGCTTAATAGTTATAGATGAAAATGTACGCACCACTTCCTCCATCCAGTCCATGTCGCCCAGTTGCGCCGTGCGGTTTACAATGTTGACTGTGTATCAGGGTCAGGATGCCGCGAGAGTACCGCGCGTCGCGACGTCCGACACACGAGTGCAGCGTCGTGCCGTGTGTTGCACCGAAAATTCCGTCGCGTCCCGCCCCGCCCGGCCGCGCCTTCACCCCCGCTCGCGAAATTTTCAATTTTCGTAGCGAGCAACGCCATCTACCCGCGCCCGGTGGCCCACTCTCGCTCGTGTGTGGCCTTGAACTTGACAACACATCGCCGCCGACCCAGTTTCGCCGCGCCCCACCACCGCCTCCGCCCGCGCCGTGCGCCCGCCGCAGCCCCACCGGCTGAATGGAGCCGCGCGCAGTAAGGAGCATTTTCGCGTCACACCAACTCTCGTTTTCATTGTGTAACGGTTACATCACACTTGCACTCGTGCAGTTTACATCGTGCGATATAAACTGCACTTGTTGCTGACGGTACAATAAATAATGCATTTTAACTTCGCTTCGCAGCCGGTTTTCACCGGCGGGTTTCCCTATGCGCAATTATTGCCACGTTATTACACTACAAACTTACAACCGCTAGACTTTTACGCAATAATGCCTATTAAACGCTCGACAGCGAAGATCTAATGAATCCGAAATGCTAAAATCTGAAAAGGCTCCCATTATAATCAACTTTAAATTTACTCAAACTAAGGGTCCATACTTCCTGAGAGATACATACAGCGATATTAAAACTTATGAGACCATATTGAAATCATAAGCATAACTGAAAAGATTAATAGAATTTCCACACTTATAAAAGATAAAAATAAAATATACCTTTTAGACATACATGTTCTCCGATCTAACCTTTGGAGGCAATTTTAAATTATTATCTCATTCATTTAATACTAAAGTCCTTCCTCTTCTCTTCTTAACTAATTTCAAAATTAATATCCTTATTATACTTGGGACAACAATTAACGCCGTCATGGGAGAGATTTAAAAAAAACTTGATCATTGATTAGACGTTATACATGATATATTCTTTATACCCTGTACATATACTATACCTATGTATAATCTAATCATAAACTTCTTCCGTTTGTTTTAGGTGAATTTTTGGAGATAATGAAAATATTACTTAACACAAACAATTCTATAAGAAATTAATTGAACATAAGAAACTGCGTTAGCGGAAGCCCAAAAATAGAAGAAAAAAAAAGAAGCCCAAAATGCCTGTTCGATGCAGCATAACAGATTAAAATTTTGAAATTACCTTAAAAAAACATAGATGAAGTCATACAAAATAAACGTTTCCGCAAAATGGTTTGGTTGCCAACAGCTGAAGAAAAGCCTCATGACGAAAGGAAAATCATTCTGAGAATGAGCCGTACTTACAATTCTCATCGTGTTATTGAGGGGACAGGGGAATTGCAGCGACCAATCTTTACTGTTCTCCAGTTTAAAGGGCGCTGTAGCTAGTAAGTTTACTACATACATATATATCACGCCTCGTTCCCAGTGGGGTAGGCAGAGACCACCTCTCTACACTTGCTACGATCTTGGCACATCTCCCTCGCTTCCTCCACTTTCATAAGCGTCTTCATGCATGCTCGTCGGTTGCGAGTACTCTTGACCCGGCCTCTATTTAGGACATCTTCGATCAGATCGGAACATGTCCGACAAGGTCGACCTGCGCCGATTTTTCCAATCATTCTTACCATGTATACCTCTTTCGTTAATCTTTTTTCATCCATTCTTTCAACATGACCGAACCACCTAAGCATCCCTTTCTTTATCTTTGTCACTGCATCTTCAACCGCGCCGCACCGCTTCCTTATCACACTGTTCCTCACTTTGTCCATCAGAGAGACTTTACTGAGGTGACGATACATAACATCTTATATCTCAAGGCGACGAGTACAATGTGGTGCAGTGCAGGATATATCGTCGTAACTAGCGCCATGTTGTTATATGCAGACGTATCACTTACCATTAGGCGAACGTCTCAGTGGTGTAAGGGGTTCCGCCCAACATCTTACGGAGCACAAGTCCTCACCTGCACACCGTGCACCCTGCTGAATAATAGACTAGGCTCTGACCACCCACCAACCCGCACTGGGCCAAGGTGGTGGGTTACGACCCAATTGCATTTAACGAACTCCAACAAACGATTTGGAGATCTTTGAGGGAGGCTGTTCAGCAGTGGCCGTCTGTCAGCTGAAGATGATGATGACAATGTACGGTTCACGCGTTTCGATAATAGAAAAAAAAATCACCATAGTGTCCACATTAGTGTTTCTTTAGGCGATAAGGATGTTCTGTTCACTTAAAAACAGAGAATTGCAGTTAAGGTTGAAAAATAGAATAAACTTGGCAATATTTTCCAATTTGTAATTTTTTTTTTTTTTTTTTGTGGAGAGATGTGGTCTCTGCCTACCCCACTGGGAACGAGGCGTGATATATATGTATGTATGTATGTATGTATCTTCACTTTTTTAAAGTATATGTCGATTATAATAATGATAATAAAATTTAGTTAAAATAGCAAGCGAAATACGAATCTAATGAATGTATTAACACGAATATTGTTACTAGACATCGATTGCTAACCTTTATTGTTTTTACAAATAAATGTTAATGGTAACGTTACCATTATTTGCATTAAACCAAAGAAACATAATATTCAGCAAATCCCAATTTTTTATATCGATTCCTAGCTATTGAGCTTCGGCTAATACCTTCTTTAAGGATAGGAGCAAAGAAAAACTAAAGGCATCGTAATAAAGGAAATGATGTACTATCAGTAAGTATATTTCTTCTTTGAATTCGACTGGGATGAAGGAAAATTCACAGGTAATATAAACGATATCCCTACGTATCCAGTATTGATGATATTGTGATAGATGAGATGAGATGTGGTGTCGTTATATTGCATTCAGCATCAGACGATAGACGTCCACAGACATAAGTCTTCCCGAAAGTTTCCCATTCAATCGTAGGGATACATATGGGGTGATTCAGACCCATTTCGTAACACGCTGGCGCAATGCGAGATAGTGGGAGCCAAAACCTCGTTAGTTGATTAGAAGGGTGCACCACGAACAGGTAAGATTGACTTGGGTTCAATTCCGTCACGGAGAGCCGTAGTCTCCTTTTGTGAAACTGTAATGGTACAAAAGGAGATTGCCGAGCGGGATCGAGAGGCGACAGATCCCGCTCAAAGACGAAACCATCGTGGCACTACCGTGCGCCAACACGTCCCACCGGTGAATGGTGCTCCCCTACCAGAACGGGGCCTTTGGGATCGTTGGCGGTGAGGATGGGGGTTCTCATCGCCTTTTAATCGACCCTGAGGAGGACAATCGCCGGACGTGGTCATCGGTCATTGAAGTAGTACTCATGAGGCTGGTAGGGTCTACGTAAAGTAGACCCTGGGACGGGCTATCCCAGCATAGCGTTAGCGAAGCCGCGGTTGAGTTCCGAACGGAGACCCCGTGACCTCGCCAAACGCCAAAAGTGACCACCGAGGGGGTTTTAGTGCGTAAAAATCTCCACATAACTCTGACTTTCCCCCCAAAAGCAGAGTATCCTTTCGAAGATTTCACCCCCGAAACCAAAATAAAAAAAAAAGTTGGATTCCGTGAGTTGTGTCCCACACATTACACCCTCCATTCCACCCTTTACTTCCTTACACCATATTTATGAATTGTTAAGAAGTAAACTACTTTTAAAGTATTTGTAATACACCACAAATATTTATCATCATTAAACGTTCGCAAACAATAATTGCTAATTGTTTTTTTCTTCTAAATACCGTCTGGAAGCCTTGATAACTAAAATTATAAATGAGAAAGCCGGTGTTATTTTGAGAAGGTCAGGTTTTATTATCTGTTTAAGAATTAAATAAATATGACGAGCGTTAACTGGGAATCATGAAAGTATTCTGAAGAAATAATTATGAAATAAATGCAAAAATGGACAATATTGCCACAGTTATCACCCATGAGGTGGAACCAATCCTTAGTGGTATTTTGTTTTTACCGTTAAATTCACTTTTTGCAAAGACAATAACAAAATAGTTAGTTACATATATTTATTATGGCTAATACGTAACAAGGACATCAGTAATATTGTGAAAATTTTCCCTATACGTTAAGTCCATATTTTATCATACTTTTCGATAAACACCTTTGTGTTATAAAAATGCTAAATAGATATAATCGTTTTAATGATATGGTTAGACCTTTTTTGTTATTAATTTTACTAAATTTGCACGCCTTATAAAGATTCATAAAATTATAATAAAGTAGTATTTAATATTAACAATCATCGGGAATAATGACATTAATTAATTCAATAAAATCGGTAAAATTTTGCTTTACCAAGAAATACTCCATAACCAATTCAATAAATACAAACAAAAATCTTCAACAGCCAATTTACGTGCCCACTGTTGAGGCATAGGCCTACTCTCAATATGAGGGCGATGCATATAAGATATGCAATGAGGATTGGTGACATTGGTAGTTCTTAGACCACAGTTCTATTTTACAGACGATAGATGGCGGTAGTTTAACTTGGAGGAAAAACAATTATTACTCATCGAATATAAGCTTATATAACAAAACGTTAAATATAAAATTACGAACATTTTAATATTGAATCAGCATTATTAAATTGGGATGAAATGATAATTTGTTTAAATAATAATAAAGTTAAATCACTCATAATTTTCTTTAAAGCAACAATGCAATATGTTAAAATAATATACCATCAAATAATTAATTTGGAAAAGAGATTTTTTCTTATGTAAAAATAAAGACTAATAATATGAATTTAAGTTTTTTTAATTATTGTAATAAATTATTAGAACCTTCAAATATTAGAATAATTATATTTAATAAACTACAGTTAAAATTATGTTTTTATATTTGAATAATACTCATTTAATTAAGAAAGGTGTTCCTTTTAATACTGATTGTATAACTACAATTAACTAATATACTATATTCATGTACATTGACAACCAACAACATGTGAAATATTGTTTGTAGTATTCATAGTCTTTATATTCTTTGTTGTTTTGTATAATTAAATTATTACCAACTTTTTCAAAAGATTGTGTATTGTAATGCCATTAATAAAACTTTAGCAATAAGTTAATCCCCCTTTTTAAGATTTTAATTTAAAAAAAACTTTTCGTTAATAGCAGTAATTAATACAAGTTCATAAATAGTTCTTTTACTGCTATGCCAAAACCCAAAAATTTTTTGTTTGTATTTATTATATTAGTAAGTAATTGTTTTTATTAGTAAGCTCCTGTTAAAAAATATTAAGTGAGATTAATGTAAAAGTCTCTACATTAAAAAATGTATCAAAAATATGTTTACAGTATCAATTAGAAATATTATCTTACCTCATCCATAAATCATTGACTTGTATTTTAACAGACCATACATTGTAACCGAATTGTTAACTTTAACAAACCGAGATATCTGAAAATAAATACGTCAATATTTAGAGAAAGAACAGTTAAAATAAGTTAGGTGCTTTTGAAGGAATAATTTATACTAAAAAAAAGAATTTCTTAATTTTTCATACTACTAGTAGACTTTTCTTTCATATGTACTAGAAAAATATGTATAAATACTAAAATCTAAATCAATAATTGGTATTTACTATATTTACTATACCAATTATTGATATAATATAGAAAATTTGGTTATTAATGAAACTAAAAAAACTTGCCCTAATCAATTTTAATAAAAAATAATAGAACACTGTACATGATTGGTATAAAAGGTCAAAGTGTAAAAACTAACATTGTAATTAATTGGCATCGTTGTATTACGCGCTGTATGTGTCACAATTGTTAGGTTTAGCTAGATTACACTATTATGTAAACATCCGCGAATCTTATTTACAGAAACGATAATTTCATATTATACTTACGTACACATAAAATGTATAAGAAGTGCCGACCAAGGCACAATTTAAACTTTTCATTCTTTTAATCTATTAAAGGATAAAAAATTAATTAAAAAATAAAAAATTATCTAGTGACAGATCTTCAGTCTAATTTTCCCGCAATTCACTTCATAAATTATTTTCTATTAAATTAAATTACTTTGATAGTACTATATTTATTATACAATATTATTTTATGAAAATTAATACTATTTATTTATAAGTTTTAAAATAACTTAAGTACGAACTAGGTTATAATTGACATTCTAGTGCTATGACATTGACAACCACCATTAATTGGGGAACCAAATACTACATGAAGTCAATTCTTAAGAAAAAATAAATTGCTAATAGGTATTAGTTATAATATAGACTATTAGATATATATTATTATTATATATATTATTATAATATAGTATTAGTTATATATACACTAGATCATGAAAAATTTACCGTATTATTTTAAAGCAGTGTTTATAAAATAAAGAGTATAGCTATATTTGCGCCCAATACATAAATTAAAAATACTATCGCGTTCAGTAGTAACTAACATAAAAAAAAACAAATTGATAGGTGAATAAGTAACGTATAATGTTATTTGTACAATAGTGTGTAATAGTAATTAATTTCACATAACAATTTAATCAAATAAATCTATTAACCAATTAACTTTTATGTGTATATAATAATCGACAAAATTTAAAATCCGCTGCTTAACAAAAAATATTACCTTAATAAAGGTTAAAATTGATTGCTTAAGTATTTAGAACTAATTTATTGTTTTGGGAACAACACTACATTTGACAGAATATTTTCGACAGAGTTACCAAAGAGCATGAAAATGTAAATATCCTATTTAATAGCATACTTTCTATTATTATTGACTGGCTTATGCCAGTTTTTCATATTTGAGTAAAATTTTAAATATAACTTGGAAGTTGTTGCTCCGTTTATAAAAAAATCTACAATGTAACTTTGCTTTATGTTCGTATTAATATAAATTTAACTAATAAATAGCTTACAGTAATAATTGCAAAAAGTCACAGATATTTTACTATTACTCGGAGTAATTTAGAACCCAGTACAATATAATTCGATTTAGAAAATCTTCTAGATGAGAATTTATAAATTTTCTTTCATTTACATTGTAAATGATTTGATACCCTAAATAATTTTTTGTAATGACAACCTTGTTACTTTTCATGAAAACGCCGACGTTTCTCGTTTTTCGGGCCAACTCATCGGTCTTTTTGACATAGAATGTTTGTTTTTAGCTCACGAAGCTATGAGTTTTAACACTTTTGGTATATGATACATCAATCTTAATAAAATATAATTAAATAATGGAGGTGTATTATCTCGTTTTTCTTTTGAGCATTTTCTGGCACGGATGCCACGGAATCATGTGGAGTCTGGCTCCCAACACCCAGAAATGCTTGAAAGAAGAGTTGCATGCTAATGTACTTGTTTCGGGAGAATATGAAGTGGCGGAAGCAACCGGACAACGAGTGGATTATATCGTAAGTTAAAGCTTCATACATATAATGTATGTAACAACAAAATTGAAAGAATCCAAAAAAGTTATAAGCAGCACTGATAGAACACACTTATTAATAATTTGTTCGTTTTGTCTAAATATAGGTTATAGGCCAATCTATAAACAATTAATGGCATAAGTGATATTTTTTTGGTACAGGTACGAGATTCCAAAGGACACATTCTGTCACAGAAGGACACAGTAAACAAAGGAAAATTCTCATTTGTAACTGAAACTTATGATACATTTGAAGTATGTTTCATATCAAAAGTGCCACCAGGTAAGTTTCATTGCTAATTTTTTGCTTTAGATAGATTTGAGAACCATTTATTCATATTTAAAATTTTAGAATTTTAACAACACATACGCATATGTAGCTCGCTGGCCTAATGGTTAGAGCGTGCGGCTTTCATTCCGAAGGTCGTGGGTTCGAACCTCGGCATGTACCGCTGACTTAATATTTAAGTTATGTACATTTGTGCACTTTAGTTACAACAGCGAGATACGAACGGTGAAGGAAAACATCGTGAGGAAACCTGCACATGACTTAGAATTTATTCTAAGCTATGTGTGAAGTCACCAATCCGCATTGGGCCAGCGTGGTGACTATGGCCCAATCCCCTTAAATTGAGGGTAGGCCTGTGCCCCAGCAGTGGGGACGTAAATGGGCTGTTATTATTATTATTATAACAACACATACACACCATACAAAGTGATAGCATCCTTTAATCTAGTTAGAAAATGGAATTCTTAAGTAAAATTAACCTTACTTTTACCTAAAACTAACTGTCACCATTTAAATAAGATTTGAAGAGATTTTGATCATGGCAGTTTGCTCGTGATGATGTGTTTGCGATTTACTTATTAAATTTAATTTCAAAAATAGCTGTGACTTAAGTTATTTATTTTTAAAGTTAGGTTGCAATTTTCTTTGTAAAAACATTTGTTGCTAGTGTCTTTATTGTAGTTGTATTAGCAAAGAGCAATTTGGAATAGGTTATAATAAGAAAATTATTATTTATTTCACAGAACGAAGAGGAATCAGTCAAGAAGTTTTCTTAAATATTAAAGTTGGTTTTGAGGCTAAAAACTATGAAGGTGTAAGTATTCACATCATTATATGTAACATATTGTCTATTCTATGAGAATTTTTTTATTATGAAGCAATGTTGTTATTATATTATTATATATTTAAAGGTATTAAAAACATATTTTTATGCTTTATTTCTAACATATTCTTTGTTTATGTTTATTATCTTATTTTTTTAAGTAAGAGATATTTATGGTTATTGCTCTTTCTTAAGTACAGTATGTTTATTTTTCTTATGTATTTCTCAGAAATTTGGTTGCCATATGGGCTATTATATGAAACAATTTTTTTATTTATTTTCTTGAAACTAATAAATAGAATCATCAATCTCTGAGATAACTGGAATCACAAATTTATAACATAATTAATATTATGTCTACTTGCAATAAGGCTATAGGGAGCATTTTTCTCTTTTTAAAATCTGAAAATAATTTTTATAAAATTATCGTTTTTGTTTTATATATCTACCTCTATATCATTAACTATGTAAAGTAAATAATCCTCTTGTATTTTATTATCGGTGGGTCACGTATGGTTCTGACATCTGCAAATCTCCAGAACACTTGGGTAAATTTGTATACTGTCATAACAATTAAAAATTAATATGTATAGTGTATAACTATTATACATAACATTAGTATTACGAGTGTAAAATGTGTTGTCCCCTTTCTTTTAGATAACATTTGTCCCCAAGCTACTAAAAGCATTTTTTTTATTCATAATAACTAATAAATTCCAAAAGCAAATTAATAAATGTTCAGGAACTTTTAAGGCTAGCAATCGTATCACTTCAAACTGCATGAGTTTTATTAGTTTTGTTTCTAATATATATTTGTATGTATAAATACAAATTTTCTTGCATATATAAGTACATATACATTGATGAGAGTTTAAAATGTAAAGCTATGTTCTTGATTTAATAAAAAATTTTTTTACTATTCCTATTAACATAAAAAAACTGGCCTTTTTATAAGTTGTTGTCTCATTGGCCCAGTAATTCACTAGCTACATCACAATTTAAACCGGAACAATGTTTGCACAACATTATTTGTCAGCTACAATAGAAGCTACAGTGGTACCCGGACCATTCCTTCATGTCATCAAACCGTTTCTTGTGCTGTCTACCAGGTGCACGTTTTCCTGGAATTTTGCCCTCCGGGACCAACCTTAGAAACTCATCAAGGGATCCTCTTTGAAGGTATCCGAAATATGCATGAGGGTGGTCATCAAAACTTAGAGAGTTACTTAGATACTTACCAGCAGTGATGTTTTATATTTTTCAAAAATCAACTTATTTCTTAACATTGTTTTAAATTCTAATGTAATAATTTACATTAGATGTTTATTCATTCTCCTTCTCATTTTTCGTACATTATACTGTTGCAGTTTTTCTATATATTTCAATAATATATTAATTTTATACAGATTGGTGAAGCGGCCAAGCTGAAGCCAATGGAGTTAGAATTGAAAAGACTGGAAGATCTGTCTGAAGCTATTGTTCAAGACTTCACTCTAATGAGGAAGAGAGAAGAAGAGATGAGAGATACTAATGGTAAGAAATTATAAGTTAAAAAAAGAATGTAACAATGTGTAATGAAGATTATAATTTTTGTACTCAATATTTAGTATATCAAGATATAGCAAGCAATATACTGTGTAACGAGAAATATGTGCTTATTTGGCACAGTAGCTAAAAGTGCTTATGTTGGGGTATTCTAAGCAACATCCACAGTCACATTGTCACTTAAAACAATGTGAGATCGCAATGAATTATTTGTTCATTGTAGACAAAAAGGACTAGCAATGAGATCATTAAGCTAATCAAAATTTAAAATAAAAGAGGTATAAGTTGTACATGTAAAAATTTATTTGCTGTTATTAAAATCCAGTTATGACGGTGGTGATGATTAGATTATGGGTTAGCTTATAGGAAAATATATGTCAAATGCATTGGTTTCCTTTTTTCATGCTGACTTAAAGAATGACATTTTTCTTTCAGAGTCAACAAACAGCAGAGTGCTGTTCTTCAGCATATTTTCTATGGCTTGTCTCTTAGGGCTGGCAATGTGGCAAGTTTTATATCTCCGACGTTATTTCAAAGCCAAAAAGCTAATTGAATAACAGTTTTGAATTGGCAGTATAAGCGGGCGCGCGGTAGTAGTATAGCTACCAAAATAATTTGTTACTTTATTCTTCAAAACAATTGACGTACAAAATATTTTTTTTTTACGAACACAATCAGTGCCCACAATTGTGACCTAGTTGCTGAATCAAATGAAATTAATATTTTCTTTAATTAAATAACTTAAATCACGTTTCAAGTAATTGTTACAATGTTTAATATAATACTTTATGACATTACTAATTGTCATAATGGCGAGACCACCCAGTGTTGCCATCATGACAAATATTCAAAGCAATTATATATATATATATATTTTGGGAGACAAAACATAACACAAGTGCTCCGCGTTGCTCGTAGAAAAGATCTCGTACCAATCATCATTAGCATCGGCCGATAGACGTCTACCGCTGGACGAAACACGCTCCCAAAGATCTTCACACCAGTTGATCTTGTACTGCTCGCGTTCTGTACTGCCTCTACCGGCACGCGGCCGCCACCCGAAGTCCTTACCTACTCCGTCGGCCGTCAGCCACGTTGTATTAAGATTTGAAGAATGTTAAATTACTTAATACTGATAGATTATTTAAATGTTCTTTTGTGTATATGGTCGAGTTTGTGTCTCTAAGTAAGAATGTAAAAAATATTGTTTTTAAAATTTTCAAGAGTTTTATTTGCTAAACCGTCAAAATTTAATTTCAGCTATAAAAAAAATTCTTTGTAATTGATCAGTTTTTTGTCTTAATAAAAAATATTAATGTTCTAAAATATGTCTTGAAAGAATTCAAACTAAACACACTAAATTTCCTAGATCATTTTAGAAAGATCAACAGTGATAAGTGTTACACTGGTGATAGCTCTTTGTTGCCAGATACTATCTATGTACCACCGCAACTCACTAGTGTAAAAACATTACTATAGGAACACAGTATTAGTAGTCTGTTTCTATTGATCGAAGCAAATACTTGCTTCTAAATATTATTAACTAGTGGTAGAAATCTGTTGCAGACGTCCATCTAGATAGGTACCACCGCAGGTCCTATTTCTGCCGCCATACCATAGCGTGCTGTAGCTAGCGAGATTACTGGGGTAACGAGACAACATCCTGTCTAAAAGCGAGGAGTAAGATTATAATGGAAAGCTAATTTTCAGGACAAAATGCAATGTGGTGGTGTTACAAATACTCTACTTCATTGCTGTAAGCAATAGCCCATAATGTGACTTCGGTAGATGTTGAAAAGATCCCATGAACCGCCGAACTGTGTACTGCATAACTAGTGAGATTACCTCGGTAATAATACTTAACATTGTACATCTCAAGACGACGAGCACAATGTGATGATATATATCATCCTAACTACTGCCACGTTCTTATAGGCAGGCATATCACTTAGAAACGTCTCGCTCATGTCTTCGCTTCGACGATTAAAAAAAAGAGCAGCTATTTTGAGAAAAAGTACAAACTGAATTTATTCTCCCTGCGCAACTTCTGTCTGCAGTGGGCAATGCAAAACACGTCTCCATCATCATATCCTACCCTCACAGCCGGTTCAGTGCACCATCAAAGGGGAGTCCATCAAGTTCACTTCTAGTCACCCTTAAACTGAAAAAGTTACGTAAATAACAGCTACCGAGACTCATCGCTAGGATAAAATAAAAACCGCTTTGGGAAGATATCTATAGGTTCTAAAACTAAATAATTTCAAACACAAGATAAAAATTATATATTCATAAATGCAGCCAAATATTGTTTTTTTTTAATATAAACAATTTTGTGTGTGATATTTTATTAATAACAAAAAATATGTACACAAACTTTGTGTCTTTAAAATTAATTTCAACTTGCTATCAATAGTAAGACAAACGGAGCAAACCTGGAAAAGCTACAACATAATAATATATTATATATATATAATCTGTGATAAAAAGTATATAAAATTGAATAATATATATCCATAGACGTGCACCTGGTAGACAGCTCAAGAAATTATTTAACGACATAAAGGAGTGGATTGGGTTTAAATACCAATTATAAAGAATAGCTGAGGATCTAATTAGTTTTCTCAATCTGATCGCCAAACTTCAGTTTGAAGAGTGCACCTGATGATGATAAGAATATAACCTGTACATGTACTTTTATGTCCGCAAACAGTATTTTCATAAAACGCCAGAGACTATCCTTATGCTAAGTCATACGCTTGCTCAACACAGCATAACGCAGTTTATGATATTTACAGGAACACATAAAACACATCGTCTTGCGATGTCTCGTTATCTCATTAATTAAATCAGCTACAGCGCCGTTCAAACCGGTATATGATAATGCTACATCACTGTTTGGTGATAGAAATAGGACTTGTAATGTACCTTGACAGTCTCGTCGTCAGTTAAAACTAAGGTATAATTATATCAATGCTAATTAATTATCAAAAGATAATGTAATTTTATTGCCATAATAAAAATTTAACAAATGTGTTGCATTTACCATTTTAATAACTTTTTAATGTAGCTTTTCCACGTCTACTTAGTGTCTAAATAACAAATGTACTATTTTTTAAACTTATATAAATACGTACCTGGGTGATGTTACCAAATTGTATGGTGAGATATAAACCGATTAATACTCTTCATAGAGATTTTTTTATTTCGTTCATTTACAATGAAAAAAAAAAACAACATTTTTAGTCATGGAATGTTAAAAAAAAAAACATGAAATACCAGACGATTCATTTGACTACTAAAACTATCGGCACAACAAAATATATAGAAAAATAGTAAAATATAATTTGATACATAAAAAAACGTACATAGATCATAAATTTGTGATTAATACTATAAATAAGAAAATAATAAATACTCGACATTATATGAGAAGTTAGAATCGGTTGCAGTGTAAAAATATCAACAATAGAATATGTAAACTGCTTATGGCTCATGCTTATGGAAGCACGAGCTTCGATTTTCAGAAGTATAAAACAGTATTTACAAATTATTTATATATAGAAGTAATTAAAAAATATTCATAGCGTTAACTCTGCGACACTTTTTAATTCCTTCCATATTGTTTTTATTGTATTATCATTTATATCACAATTCAAAATTAAAATACTTGAAATAAAATTTTAATAAATCGGCTTTACACGCGATACTTTCGCCGCACGAACATAATTCTATAATTTTTTTTCTCATATAAAACTCTGAAAATATTGCGTTAAAAAATTCCCTACTACTAGTCGCTCACTCGGTGACGGACCTGGCGCGAGCTGGCGGTACTCTTAATATACATTACATTATATACAACGGGAAGCTCACCCCACCGCGTGGCAATCTGTACATTTGTGACCGTTCAACTCGTATCAAAGCGGCGAGTAGTCCAACTGCACCGTGAGGTGCTTTACGCCCGCCTCGCGGAAGATCCTCGCCGCCTGCTCTGTCACATAGCGGGGATCCACCTCTCTGGCCACTTCCAGCTTTATAGCACCAACGTGAACGTCACTGCACAAAGTCCAGAAGTGCGGCTCCTGCACCGCGTGCACGCCGGCAAGCCCCACCACGCGCGTGTACAGATTGGGCAGGGCGCGTTCGATTGACGTCGGAGTCCGCTGCATCAGCACACCGGCGGAGTCGCGCACTAGGGGCAGAACACTTGCGGCGATGAGCAGCGCGATCGCCAGCGAGCATATGGGGTCGGCGCGCATCCAGCCGAACATGCGCATCAGTATCGCGGAGATGATGACGCCGACGGAGCCGAGCGTGTCGGCGAGCACGTGCAGGAACACGCCGCGCATGATGGCTGAGCCCGCGCCCGTTGGCGCCTCCATGTCATCGTGCGAGTGGCCGTGCTCGTGGCCGTGGCTGTGTCCGTGCGAGTTGTGCGAGTGGCCGTGGCCGCCGTGCGAGTGCCCATGCCCGTGCCCGTGGTGGAACGCGTATATGCCGACCAAGTTCACTAAGAAGCCGAGGATGGACACCAGTAAAAGGCGTTCGTGTTTCACCTGGAACATTATACACAATCTAATCAGCAACGTAAATACATTATTAAAAACCATTAAGTAGCTTTATAAAGTATAAAATGGATAGGTTTTGGGATATGACATTAAACACACATGAAGCCTAAAGCTGAACCTGAACCTTGAAGACATTATGTCAAAACCTATAATTAGTAACCAATATATATATATGAATATACAGAGCTTCATTGACTCATCACGAGATCTTCAAAACAATTAGACGTAAACACTCAATTTGGTAGAGCTATTGCTTCTGCCGTTTAGAGATCCGCTAATAATGAATTTTACAAAATCCCTTCCCCAAAGGGAGTTGAGGGAATGTTTGGGTCAGCAAAGCAATTAAAGACTATATGACCCCGGAAATGGATTATCCGCTACGTCACGGATGTGGTTATATAGTTATGAGGAAAATGAAACAGATATTATAATTAAACTACAGAGTTTTAACAAATACAAAAATTAATATTCGTGGTGGGTCTCTTTTGCAGGAGACCATCCAACGCATCGACTACTGCAGCTCGTATTTCTGCCGCCAAACAGTACTGTGCAAACATTACTACGTTCCGGTTTGAAAGGCGCTGTAGCCCGTGCAGTATATATCAACCCAACTAGCCCCACGTTGTTATGGCTTGCGTATCACTTACCACCAAGTGAACGAAATGATAAAAAAAAATTTAAATATAAATTGCTACAAGTCTTGAGCTAGTAAAGTTGTAACGTAACAGTTACATAGCTCCGGTGTTTTTTTTGTATGACTAAGATTTCGAGCATAAAGCATCATTGTCGTGTTTTAAGCAAGTTTTAATGTTAAGCATACGATTTTCAACATTAAGTTCAACAACTTAAAACGGTTATTTCCGTGCATTATCACTTACAGTAGTTTTCATTTATTACGAATGATTCGTTTACCAACGATTGGTTCCGCTCAGACCACAACCGCCGCGATCTTGTAGTAGTTTCAAACTCATACAAATAACAGTTAGGAAACTAGTTAACCGTTATCAACTATTACATTTAAGATGAATGGTATATATATAAACATATACATATATTAAGTTTAAAATTTAATAATTTACACATTAAAGTAAGCCAGGAGCTTAGCTTTTATATATAGAAAAGATTTTAATTCAAGGTGGTAGATGTCTGTTGCTAACCCTGTAGTCTTGGACTATTAAGAATAGGACTAAGGTATTCCCTGCCTGTCGTACAAGGCGACTAAAAGGGTCCTCGGGTTCGTGAGCATTGAGGGTGAGGGCATTCAGAGCTCAATAAGCAAGCTTTAGGAGGACGGCAAATGCATGGTGGTCTTGTATTTGCGGTAGCACAGCGTGGGTGCTAAGTAGAGCTTTGCCCTTCCATGGGATGATTTAGCCAGAGTGCAGGGGGACACCGGTGCGTTCCATAGAAGATCCTGGAGTCCATCCTAATGCACTGACGGAGACCACCGAAGGGGTTTTAGTGTAGAAGCCCCACATAAACTTGTCTTCCCTCTAGAAATAAGGTATCTTTTAAGAATATACGCCCGCGATAAAAAAAAGGTCTCTGTTGCCCGAGACCGTTTAAGTACCGCCGCAGCTCCTGTTTCCGTCGCCAAACAGTCTGTAAATATTACTGTGTTCAGGTTTAAAGGGCTGTAACTAGTGAAATAACTGAGGTGACGGAACTTATGATCTTGTCTGAACGATGAGCACAATGTGGTGCTATTTAAACTAATCTCTCTAGCGTCTATCTATCTCGTCCTATAGCGTCCTATAGTAAGCGCAACGCCCGCCCATATCAATGCGACGCTAATTAGGATGGTGTACACTGCACCACATTTTGATCGCCACCTTGAGTCATTAGATAAGTCTAATTTCATAACGCCCTTTAAACAAGAACACAGCATTGTTTGTTACCTGCTATAGCAGCTGCGGTGACGTCTACCTTTTTTTTATTGCGGGGGAAATCTTAAAAGATACCCTGTTTCTGGTGGGAATACAAGGTTATGTGGAGCTTCTACTCATTAAAACTTCCCCGTGGTCTCCCTCAGTGCATTAGGAGTGGCTCCGGGATCTCCTACGGAAGGCACCGGTGCCCCTCTGCACTCTAGCTGAAAAATGCTATGGAAGATCAAAGCCTTCCTTACCACCCACGCTGGCGGAGGTATCTACCTAGAGAATTATATATATATATCAGCTGTTCTCCGCCGCTTTGCTGAACGTACTATATAATTAAACTTGCAAATTGTTTAAAATATTCCTCGCCACCGCAAATGACTTTCTATAGTAACGGTTACTATAGCAACCGCATAAATAACACCAAGTGAAAATGTTTATAAAAGTTAATTAGAAATAAAATGATGAAGGATCTATGTAATGCAAAAAATAAATAACCTGTAAGCGTCTACATATCATTCCGCGTCGAATGTTCATGTTGCCATGTCGATACTTTCACTAATTTTCACGTGATTGAAAACGCATTTTTATTACATATATAATATTCAAAAAAACCGTAGATCTATCGCTCTACCTCCTTGTTATTACTACCTCCACAGTACATTCATTTCACTCTCGTACCGCGAACTGCCACTAGACTCTATTTGGCAATTCAATAAGACGGTGAGAATATTCACCTGATGTTGAGTGAAAATCGCTCGATACTAAAAATGTGTTAATTATCAGTTGTTATTTAGGTTATCTTTTCTAATGTAAATAAGGTTTAAAGTTTCGTTTTAAAAATAAATTTGCATACTAATTGTATGCGCTGATAACGGCATCAAGAAATTTGCATACTTCGAAACGGCAAGAGTAAGAGTTTACTGGTGGTAGGTATCTGTTGCTGAAGACCGCCTAGGTAAGTACCACCGCAGCACCGATGGCAGATGACAAACGGTATTGACCTGGTGGTTTAGATAGGTATCACCCAGTCATTTCAAGCTATTAAGAATAAGACTAAAGTAAACCCTGTCTTTCGTAAAAGATGATTAAAAGGGTTTTCAGGTTCGTAAGCTTTGAACGTGAGGACCCGCATTTCCTACTATGCAAGCTCGGTGTGAACGTCGAGTACGAGGTAGCCTTGTGCTTGTCGTAGCAAAGAGAAGGTGCTAAGGAAGGTTACGGCACTCCCTAGAACGTGTTTTGGCATAGCCATGGTGGTAGGTCTCTGTTGCCGGAGACCGTCTGAGCAGTAAACCACCGCAGCGCCTATTGCAGCCGACAAACAATAATCTGCAAACATTACTATGTTCCGGTTTGAAGAGCGTCGTAGCAAGTAAAATTACTAAGCTAACGAAAGTTAATATCTAATGTCTCAAGACGACTAGCATAATGTGGTTAAGTGTATATGATCCTAACTAGAGCCAAATTTTATGACCAGAGTTAGCACTTACCATCATGTGAACGTCTCGATCGTCTCGTGGATAAAAAAAAAGTAATAATATGTACTAACAAATATTAATATGGCTTTTTTTCAATCTTAACACAGTATGCAATGCTTTTTTGGAATCCTTGGAATCGATACAGTAGTGTTTGCACACTAGTGCTTGACAATCCGATTAGGTGCTACGGAGAAACTTATGTGACAAACAAGCAGTTCATAACATAAAATATATGAAATATAATATGTTGCGAATATATAAGGTGTTATATAAAAAATAAATAAAATATTTATACTTTTCCTTTCCAATAAGCCAACATATACATTAATAAACCTTGTAAAACCTGTTCAGAAAAAATATTGTATATTAAACGAAACTAAATATAATATAAATCGAGAACTTTTTTCAGTTTTAAAGTTCACTAGATGGCTAACAATAACAACAAAGCACTAGTTAAGATGATACACACAACACCATATTGGGCTTGTCGCCTTTATATTGTCTAAATGTAACTAGTGAAATTGCTAAGGTAATGAGACATTATTGTTTCTTTACCCTAGTATATTTACCAGCTACCACGCCATTCAAACAGGAGTACAGTAATGTTTCGTTGTTGAAAATATATAGCTTTTGGATACCACAAGTAAAATAACTTTGCATATTCTTATGTTTTTTTCTTATGTCTTTAACATTATCGAGTCTAAAACATAATTACAAATTGTGCTTATCTCAGTCTGTAGCAATGTTGTGATATCAGCTACAATGCTACAGAGATAAGACATATTACATCTTACTAAAGTTTCATGATCTAATTGATAAGAATTTATTGTTATAATACCATTTTTATTGCCATATGGTCAAATGTTAAAATATTTTCAAGTAAAAAAACTTAAATACAAAATATAAATTTATGGTTTATGTCTTTTAAGTTTCTTAGTTCAAAGTAAATTAATAGCACAGCTTTAATGGTCTTTCTATATTGTGAACAAACTGTTTGAACCAACAAATAATAATTACAAAAATGAAAGAAAAAATTTATGACTTGTCTGGTTTGATCACATTTTAAATTTCGTTTTTTATTACAGTAAAGAATGTAATGATTTTTTATAGAGTTAATAACTGGAACCGAATGTACCTATTTATTATTATATTTCTCTGTATTATACATAACACATATAATAGAGAAACTTGAAATGTCAATATTTAACATCAAAATAACAACAATAATATTATATAATACATGTGAATGTGTGGTACCCATGCCTGACAGTAAAAAAAAAATTCTGCCTGTTCTAAGTAATATCATAAATGCACAAATCAATAATAAAATGATTATCACTAAGGTATAGCTAATATTGTAAGTGGCAAACTTAGGCCATTTTCTTTTATAAATATATACTTTAATTTAAATCAAAAATAAGAGGTTTAAATTATCTGAAACCACTAGAAAAAGAACTATTGAAATGGTAAATTTTTTCAAGGGCATTATTTTTCTGTAACTCCCATTGCTGTTACTAAGGACTATTGTCTTTAATATCAGCAATGGGCTTATTGCTGTATTCAGCAATGCAGTAAAAACATTTATATTCAACAACTTTTCATTATAAGAAGCATGTACTAAACATACATTCACTGATATGGTGACATAAAATAGATATACTATAGTAGGACATCAGCAGTGTTTCATTTGATATAATAATATAACATAACATCCAAATTTTAATTATTGTGTAAAAAATGTTGGTTACCTCTGAGGTTGACCAAAAACTAAAACTGTATATTTGATCATAATGCTTGTAAGTAGAAAAAAAGTTTACCTCAGGAGGTTCAATAGCTCTTTCCACAGCTTCACTCATAATAAAGAAAGCTATGAACAAGAGAAACAGGCCATTAACAAAGCCAGCTAGCACCTCAGCTCTTGCATACCCATAAGAGTACCGCTCATTTGCTCTCCATTTTGAAACTAGGGAAGCTGCTAAACCAGCTACAAGCCCCGTGCAGTCAAAGAACATATGGAATGCATCGGAAATAAGACCTAAAATAAAACGTTTAGTTGTTTATTTCAGTTTAAAGTCTATTACCATCTTTTTTATTTAAATAAAATTCCATATTACTTACCCAAACTGTTTGTCCATACCCCATAAAAGAGTTCAACAAAGGCGAAGGACAAATTTAGTAACAAGAATAAGAACAAATTCCTTGAATTTTTATCTGAATAGATGAGTCTGAGCCAGTTTTGAAACTTTTCACGGATCCCGCCTAGGGGGCCCCGCGGGAGCTTTGTATCCTTTTGAGTCAATGGCAGCATCGTGTCACATCTACTATTCAAGATTTCGATTCACGTCAGATCTGGCCTATTTGGCCATATAACTTAAAAACATCAGCTTGCTGCATACGTGTACTACTCTTGCGGTTTCTAACCTCTTGTAACAAATACTGTTAACGATTTAATGAGAGAGAAATTATAGAATTAAATGTGTTTTGTCTGTTAGATGCATAATCTTTAGAAATTATACATCCTATAACAGATAATTACTATAAAATGATATAAACTTTTTCTCATGGTGTGACAACTCAATGTCTTTAGAAACTTAAGCACAGACTGCCACTATTACAAAAGTTAATCTTTGTAATGACAACCTATAGATTATGTGAGCAATATAAACAAAAATGTTTTTCCCGATAATTTAAGAAAACATAAGTACATAAATTAAATTAATTTCATATCAAAGAATATTAACTAATACTGTTATAAATCTTAATGTTATAGTAATTAATTATTTTAAAAGCAATAATGCGAATTATAGTCAATTTAAAAACAGTAACTTATCATTTTTAAACGTAATCGTAGCTACTATTATAAAACGACCAAAAGATTTTTTTTAAAAACAGTTTAAAAAATATTACAATGCATAATAAATTATGAAAGACTATTCTATCCTCATTTATTAAATTAATCGTGTCATATAAAAAAGTTTAATTTTTAGTATTCTTCATACTTGTTTTATTTGTTACTTATTTATATAAAACTATGCCGCCAACACTATCTCAATTGTAATTGGCTAGCCGATGTGATATTTGCTAAACAGCCAATAACAATGCGATATTAATTCGTGCAATATGCTAATGAAATAGCATATGTGATGATTCATAAACTTTCAAAAGACACTCGTTTCCGGAAAAGTTTATTATTGTGTCTATGTATTTCGCTCCTATTGCTTATGGCAAACTTTTTTTAACATTTTCAAAAATTATTCTATTAAATATATTTATTTTTAATTGGTGTAAAAACTCGTTGTTATATACTGAAGTATTCGCTCATTTAATTATAAAAAATTACAACGTCTTAATTGTCAAATTATTTTTTCGCGCCTACAATTCAAAATCATTCCACCGGATATTCGTCTATAGATGCGTTTGTTTCCGAAAAGTGAACGTTTCACGAGTCAACAGCAACGTCTTTCGAGAAGTTCTAGGCGCTGTTTGCGACATTTTTCTTTCTTTTATCCGTCATCCAATGTTTTGTGTGATGAAATAACACGTTGATTAGCTAGTAATTTTGTTATTAGTGTTCATAGACGTAATAAAGTAACTACTAGATTACGATATAAGCTAATATGGGCGACGAAAGCCACCCGAAAACTCTCTACGTCGGTAATTTAGACGCGACTGTGACAGAAGATTTCCTATGCGCGTTGTTCGGACAAATAGGCGAAGTTAAAGGCTGTAAAATAATACGTGAACCTGGCAACGACCCATATGCGTTTCTCGAATTTACAAATCACACGGCAGCAGCAACAGCCCTGGCCGCCATGAACAAGCGAGTGTTTCTTGACAAGGAAATGAAGGTTAACTGGGCTACGAGTCCCGGTAATCAGCCGAAGACCGATACTAGTAACCACCATCATATATTTGTAGGTGATTTGTCGCCGGAGATTGAAACTCATATACTTCGTGAGGCGTTTGCTCCGTTTGGTGAAATTTCTAATTGTCGAATAGTACGTGATCCCCAAACGCTCAAATCTAAAGGTTACGCTTTTGTATCCTTTGTAAAGAAAGCAGACGCCGAAGCCGCCATCCAGGCTATGAACGGACAGTGGTTAGGTTCCCGTTCTATACGTACAAATTGGTCGACACGCAAGCCTCCCACCAACAGACCAAACGAAGGTGCGCCTAGTACTAAACGTGCGAAACAGCCAACATTTGACGAGGTGTACAACCAGAGTTCACCAACAAATACAACTGTGTATTGCGGAGGGTTCACAAGTAATGTTATTACTGAAGAATTGATGCAAAGTACATTCTCACAGTTTGGTCATATACAAGACGTCAGAGTGTTTAGGGACAAAGGCTATGCGTTTATAAGGTTCACCACGAAGGAAGCAGCAGCACATGCAATCGAAGCTACACATAATACAGAAATTAGTGGACACACAGTTAAATGTTTCTGGGGAAAAGAGAATGGGGGTGGAGAGAACCAGGTATGTAATATCAATGGAAAAGTAACATAACAGTAAAGTATCAAGTTTTTATTTAGTATTTAAGTTATTTTTATAATTTTTCAGAGTACAAATAACCCACCGGCAGCTCCTGCTGCAATGGGAGCACAGACGCAGTATCCTTATGCGTATCAACAAGGAATGGGGTACTGGTACGCTCAGGTAAATATAATCTATAATTTTTATGTGCACATTTCACTACCATTTTTATGAATTGTTTTAACAGTCTTAAGAGATTTTGTAATATTGAACTATAACAAAGATTAACATTAATGGAAGTAGTTAAATATTTTAGAAATTTATATTCTTACATTGTATTATATTTCAAATAACACTTTCTTTATAGTAATTAAATTATTCATTACTCTGAAACTTGACTAACACTTTCTCTACACACACAGTTTTGTTAATATTTATATTTCAAACCTCAAAGTTTTTTTTTTTAGTACTGCTTCTCTACATTATTCTCTTACTTAGTTTCACCTTAAAGTATATGTCAATGTACATTTGCTTTTTCATGCTCATTATAGGTTATCTTATTTGGAATTGATTTTTTTTAGGGTTTCAAGTGAACAATTAGTACAGATTGACTCTAATGGATATATTTTGACCATATCTTTACCACTTGATTTTACAATTGAACAATTTTTACTAATCTCTTGCTATATTAATTGTAAAATTTATGTAACAAATACCTTTTTATACTTAACCGTGTTACCAACTTTACTATTGGGATGTGAAATAAATCCTGTGTATTCTAAATACAAAATATCTGTCAGAGATCAGGTTGCCCAGTATTTATTTATATACCTAATATGTGTCATAAAAAATTTTAGGTTATGATTTGTAATGATTTGTAAATGACATCATTGACATTTCAATTTGTTACAATCAACAGCAGAGAGAGTTTGAATGGACTAAATGTCAAGTGAATGTTAATTTAATGGCTATCAGAAATGTATACAAACTCTTACAATTTTGTATTAACTGTTACAATTTTACAATAACTTGTATTCAGTTTTCTTTTAGTATTTTACACAATATATGTAGATTTTTTATGATATCAATTATTATTAGAACAAGCGTTTATATCATGAATATTACATGTCATCCGAGTTTGTGTAATTTAAACAAAAGTAAATACATTGCTTATTTTATTTTAATATTATCTTATCACACAAGTTTGATAGCTTTTGATGTCCAAATTTCACACAAGGAGAATGTGATCCGTACTCCTTAATATCCTTTGTTGTTATTTATACAACACAAAGAGTTAAGCGATGAGTCACACAAAATTAAGTACAATCATATGGTAAAGATATGTATGGAAATAGATTTAAAGAAGTTACTTTTAATGTTTGTTTAACGTGCTTTTACAAACAAAAGGTTATCTTTAAATACCTGAAACATATATGTGTAGCTCTTATCCTTGATTAGCATACTACAGTAACTTCTGTTTTATGATTTTGTAGTGTTTATTGTTGCTTAACGAGTTTTAATGTTTTGTTTTTACTCAACGCATGCTTGCTTGCTTAAATGGATCTTTTAAAAAATCTGAAAAACAAAACAAAATTCATATGCTCCCATAATCTAACAATATATTTACATGATAGTGAATATCATATATTCACAGTTTTAGTTAAAATATATCAGAGAAAGCACACTTGCGTGTATGGTTTGTATACAATACAAAATGTTTTTTGAATTATTATTCAGTATGCGGTCAATAAATTTTCTTTTTGAATTTCAATGCTCTGTAGATTAGTGACCCAAAAAAATTAATTTTGCAAATCCTTTGGGTCTTTCATATTTTATAAAGTATGATTTAAAACCTGCCATTGAATAATCCTCAATCTTTATTAAGATCCAAGTCTTCTGTATAAAGAATGACAACTTCGGATGCTTCTTAGAGTTATTGTTTTATATTATTTCCACAAGTTAACAATTTGTTAAAGTTCGATCAGTTTAAATTGAACATTCACTTAATACAACAATTCCTAATTTCTTTATTCTCAGGTTTGTTGGAAGAAAACTCTTTATGGCTTATGCTTTACACTTTGTACATGTTTATATATCATTTTGTCCCAATATATATATATATACAATCATGAGTTCATACTAATAAACGCTCCATTAAATTTTGCTCTTTCTGACTCATCAAATTTGTTCACGTAATATGGTATAGTAGCAACAAAGACCTTATCTTCCGATTACATTGAACTCTATGAGAGTAATGTAAACAAAGTTACAAAATAAGTTTTTCCATGAACCCTTTCATGGTGTATAAACTGGCACATGACTCCATATTCAACATCAATATATTCACTGGCACTTGTTATGCCATACGGTTAAATGTAAATGACCTTATTGTGTAATGCTCATGTTTATATTTAAATTGTTTCTCAAAATAAAAAAAGTAGGTTAGCCATCTTACATAACAAGAGAAAACGGTACTATATATTTATTTACCAAATTGCATGTCGCTGTTTACTCCAAAACAACAAATTTACTTATGTTAAATATTTCTTACGTCACGGACCACATCACAGCTCACCATAGAGAATGTCCACGCGCATAAGCCATACGGTTTTATAATTATTTGAAGGTTATGTTATTTAAAAAAATAAACTAAATTTTCATGTTGCAGTTTTATCATCAAATTTTATGTGACCATAATCATATCATCAGATCAGATCGGTAATAATGCTTTCTGAATGATCGCAATCTGTTTACATCAAATAGATGATTAAAGATGACACGTACGAGGAAAATTGATTTTCACACAAATTATTTTAAGTTCTTATGAATAAAAATTGTTTTAGTTAAAAATATGACGTTTATAAAAATGCCTTTCATAATTAACTATTCTATTTTACTGGTGGTAGGTCTCTTACTGGAGATCATCTAGGTAGGTACTACCACAGCGCCTATTGGAGCAACTAAACAGTAGTTTGTTTGCAAACATTATGGTGTTCTGATTTGAAGGGTGCTGCAGCTAGTGAAATTACTGGGGTAATGAGACTTGACTGTTATGTTCAAGGCATCAAGCGCAACGTAGTGCAGTATATATCAGCCTAATTAGTGCCACATTGGCATAGGTGTTTTTGGGGTTAGTTTATTAATAATTAAAGACTGTAGACAATAAAAACTGAAATTTATATATAAACTTGAGATTGTTTCTTTCAACAATGACAATATATATGTTCATATTTAAATTAGTATGTTATGTTGTTCTACAAATGAAATTATTAGTAGAGGTAGACCTCAATGTGATACACAGCAGTTTGCAGACTTTATTTTCTTCTGGTTTGAAGGATAGTGCAAATGATCAAATTACTGAGGCAGCCGATGCATAATATCCCAAAGCAATGAGCTGTAGAACTCAATATTTACCACCCATTCAACATCTAGTTTTTTCTTGCTTTTATTATAAATTGCTTTTTTTGTTGTGTTACTAATAAATTAGGTGTTATTGTATTAATTATATTTGTAGTACATATTTTAGCCATTTTATCCTTAAAAATTTAAGGTCATCAACCATATCCTTTAAATTATATTTTATTCTGTATCATCATTATCATCCGATAGATGTCCACTGCCGGACATAGGCCTGTATTATACTTGTTACTCATTGTCTTTTAACTTGAAATCAAACTTCACCAAGATCCTTATATTTTGACTAACTGGACAATTTCTATTTATTATATATTTTTCTTGCTATATATTTAATGCATTATTTAGTGAATATTGATATTATTTAAGTTTTAATTAAATAATGTGTTTGTTAAAGCATTTATATATGGTTTAACAGTCCTAAAAATTTCTGTGAATGACATTGACTAACAAAGATTTTATCTCCTTTCTCAGGGTTATCCCGCATTACAGGGGTACATGGCGCCGGGGTACTATCAACAATACGCCACCGCCTATAGCAATCCGCAAGCGGCTGCAGCTGGTAAGTCATTCAGTGCATTAAATTACATATCAGCAGGAAAATACCCACTGCTTAACATGGCACACCCTCAAAAATCTCCACGCTGTCGTTTCCTGCGACCTTCACCTTATATTGAATTGTTTTATAATACGCTAAAGTTTATTTTTTCATAAGAAGTTTTTACAAGTATTCTGAAAACTAATAACTTTATTCTATTTAAATTTTTTGGAACAAATGCTTAATTTGTTTGTATATGCTTGTGGCACAGAAAAACTATAGGCTTGGAACATTTATAACAATGCCCGGTATCAACGTTAAGCACTTATCTTGCCACATCCTTATCAGCGCATGATACTACTGTGCTTAACCATTTTAAAACCATACACATACATTTGTAGAATAATTCAATTTATCAATTGCTTATTACAATTGACTGCTTTATAACGCTCTGGCAGATAGTAACGATTACTCAGTGAATGTCAGATGAAATTAAAACATTAGTAAATTTTTGTGTATGACTAGATCATTTAAAAAGACATCTTATTTTAGTAGAGAGATTACTAGTTATTAATAATTTTACTTAACTTAGATTAATATTACAAACAATGGTAAAAACATATTATGTATGTCTATAAGTTCTGTTTCAGCTTTCAGCTGTTCATTTTATAACTGTTGTATTTGGATGAATAGAAGATATTGATTATTGGGATGCCTTAGTCTTATAATGATGTAGATTAATGTGAATTTGTGTTTTTTTATCGACGAAGCAACTAGATTCAGCTGATGGTAAGCGATATGCCTGCATGGGCGTTAGGGTGATATACAAAGCATCACATCGCTGTCTGTTGGCAGCAATAGGAGTTGTCGTGGTACCGTACCAAGACGGTCTTCAGCAACAAAGATCTTCCATCTTCTTAAAGTGCATCTCCAAGTAGTGAAGGTTGTGGCGATCAGCGTGGTACAGTCCTTTCGGCCTCTGGTATAGCGGAACAATTCAGACGTCTCGAATGTTATATCCAAATTAAAAATCATCTAGAAAGGACTAAGATTAAAAGAATTCACATACAATTTATTTATTTATTCAAACTTTCACAAACATTTTCAAACTCACAATATCTCTCGGGTTCCGAACCAAACACAGCTTTTATATCAGGATCCTAATTTATGGAAGTCCATGATCCGGTATAATTGTAAAACTTTACTTCCTGAAGTCATGTTTTTGTAATCGAACTTACATTCTTGAACACATTTATCCTTGGGAGAAGCCTATGATGCATCAGTGTACTGTTGGTGATGATGATGACTGCAAAACTAAATAACGCGTGTATATAGGTTTTTATAATGTTTTATTTTGTTATAATGTTATTTTAAAAATTAAATCAAGCAAATTGTTTATATGATGGTTGTGTTGTTGCAGCGGGCTACCGCATGAGCATGCCCGGCGGCGCCGGCGCCGGTGCGTCGTGGAGCGGTGCGCCGCAGCCGCTCATGTACGCCTCCGCGGCCATGCCCTCCGCGCAGTACCCCTCGCAGTAGCGGCGCACCACCGCACCCGCCCCGCCGCCCCGCGCGAGCGCACGCGTTCTTTGATACCGCAACTGTCGCACGCACACACGCATGCGCATACACATTCGGCCGCACACGCATACAATACACAACAAACACGTCAGCCACGGCTGTCGCACGTCAGGGTGATGTGTGACCCCCACATACCAAGATCTGTTCAAATGTCTTTAGTGTGTCCATACGCGAAATGTTACTCCGCCATGTAATTCACACACAAACACGTTCGCGTACGGAACGAACACACTTGACCATATCTTGGACTGATTGACTTTATTAGTGGTGAGACGCACAACTTTTTCTTTAAATAATCATAGATTATTTGAGGAAAAATGTTACAAATGCGCATTAGCAGTTCTCATGTTACGCTACTTGGAATTGGTAATGACCGTGGCTGACGGTATCCGTGAATTGTTAGTTAAATTGAAAATCCCCTTGTCATAATGTCCGCTAAGGTCACTGTGATCACCACCTTCCATTAGGTGACTGCATGTCCACTAACGTGACTGAAAATTGAAGCTCTTCTAGTTGAGAAGTGTGAACTTAGAGATATAAACATTTTATTCCCCATTTAAAATTTAGTTCAGCCACTCTTTAAACAAGTTTTCTTTTCACTTGTTACTGTTGTTATCATAAACCCTCCTCTCCCTCCCTTTGGTACATATCATTCCATAATTAAATGTACCATTTTAATTCATCGCTTTTCTAATAGAATCTTGTTTGTCCTCTGGAAATTTTCTTAGTTGCTATGCAATACAAGAGATTTTTTTTTGTGCCGTCTTCATGTTGTTACTCTAATCAAGTTCCAAGTGCCTATTGAAAGTGGTAATGGTTGTTATCAAGCGAGTATGCTTGATTTTGTTACATAATTACATCTTAACATATTTAAGATGATATATTCTCGGACACAAATTAATATTCATTATATATATACAAACATATACACACACACAGTATATGGCGATACCATGTTTGCCCGCCGCTGCCGTCTACTATATCATCGCTGAAGTTATTTTATTTTCATAAGTAGATGTAAGCCAACTTACCACTATGTAGGGAGATACGAGCTCTACGTTAGTTTAGTTATTGGAAGCTAGCGCAGTATTCAGTGCACACAAACATACATCACAGCGATGCGACATGCTGGTGGCTTCAAAGAACGCGTACAGACTGTCCAATGTATCCGGAGAGAGGTATACAGGAGTCGGTGGAACTGATGCGTCGCGTCGCCGTTGCCGAGGGTGGGCACGGACGCGAGCTCGGATGCTGCACGCAAGCGGATAGACAATCGTGTGGACCGTACGAGAGTGGTCGGCGGGAGACTGAGCCGGCCCCGGCGCAGTCGCAGCCTCGTCAGCCGATCTACATAGATAGGACATAACGAAATAAATTATAAATTTTTTAAAAAAAAAAGTTATAAATATATAATGGGGGAGATGTCGCGAGCGGTGGAGACGTGGCCTCGTGTACATACGTTGATATTTATTGCGCCCCGCGCCGGCAGACTGAGACGTATTCCCGAGCCCCGACGCGCCAGGCCGTTTGACCTGTTTATAATTATTAAGTTCGGCACATGTTGTTTTGTTTGACCTGAATTGTTATGATTTATTGTATGGAAACACTGGTGTGTCAATAAAGCAGTGGGTCTGGGACACGGGGTGTTTGATTTGCCGTCGGCGTCGCGCCCGTCGCCGGGCCGAGAGCTGCGCGCCGGCCGGCCGAGCTCCGCGGCACGCGATGGACGGACGACAAGTTATTGTAAATTCTAAACGTCATTTTGTAAAAGGAAAATAAATAGTTTAAGTTGAATATGAACATTTTTGATTGACGCCGCCTCCAGCGATGTTAATGATGGAACCGTTCACCCCGCTTCTGACAGCAGCAGCGACAGGCTTCACGAGCACGTAGGCAGAACGTTTGATAACTCAACGACGTGATGTCTATGACATGGAACAATAATAGCTTTCTAATTATTGTTAAATGAAATGAGAAACATGACAATGTTCCCTATCCTAGGTGATACTGTTATATTAACAATCACGCAAATCTTAGATACTATGTAGTAAGTATATCCGAAAAAGGGATAATACACAAGTTATTACCGGTAGTAGATCTCTGTAGCCGGATACAGTCTAGGTAGATACCACGGCCGCACCTGTGGCAGCCGATAAACATTAGTGCGCAAACATTACTGTGTTCTGGTTTGGCGGGATTCAACATTTTGTCTGAAGGGGCGACAAGCTCAAAATGATGCAGTGTATATCATCTTAACTAGCGCCACGTTTTATGGGCAGGCGTATCACTTACCATCAGGTGGACAACTGATCAAAAAGGAATCTTAAAAAGGCGCACAGTACTAAGTGCCGTCTCGTTAGGACTTAGTATTTATACCCAGTACGTGAAAGTAACACAAATTTAGTTCTGTTTAATATAAAAGCTTATGATTTATAACAGCTCAAGTTCACAAACTTAGAGTACAAGGTTTGGTTTTTTGTTATATTATATGACACTAAAATTTATAATCTATGCACATAATCCGAAGAAAAGTAAATTTTACTGTAATAAATTATCTCTTCTCGTTTTTAAAAAAGCAATGATATTCTTTATTCGACGTAGCGATAAGATGAGGTGACGGTATGTAATACGCCTGCCCGTGACGTGGCGTTAGAATGGTATGCACTGGATCACATTGTCCTCCTTGTTCAGACATGTTAAATTTCATTACCTAAGTAATTTCACTAATTATAACGCTCTTCAAACCGGAACCTAGTAAAGTTTACATACTACTGTTTGTCGGCTGCAATAGAAGTTGCGATGGTATCTGTTTCCGAAAACAGACGCCCACCACAAAAAAAAAATGATGAATACGCCGTTACCATATTAATCTTACGAGTAGTAAGCAATTATGTTTTTGTAATTATCGAAGTATATGGTCCCATGATTAAGGTACAGCAATCTTTTTAAAATTAGATATACGTAATAATAGCAAATTCTTCAAAAAGGTTTCTTCTGTAAGGTCGGCAACACGCCCAGTGAAAATTCTGGTGTTACTGGCGGTTATAGGCTGCAGTTACCGCTCAACAGGTGGTAAATCGCAAGCCTATTTGCCACCTAACTGGTATAAAAAACAATTAGTATATAGCTTGACCACCTTAAAATAAGAGTATCCAACTATCCCAATAGAGTGACATATTATGGGCGTATTAATATATTTTATATTCGTATTTTAACGAAAGAGGATGGCGTGGGTTCGAAGCGTAAATTTTTCTATAATGAATTTATATACCAGTTTCTGTAATGGTTCAACCTTAAAGGTTATATTAAACATTTTCTCATAAATCCAGCAGTATAAAAACAATGAGGTAATGTATTAAAAATATGCATATTTATGATATAAGGAATGTACGGGGGTCTGGCACAATAACTCACGGGTACCAAGCCTACCTCATCTGCTCGTGGTGCTCCATGCTAATCTACAAACGTAGCTCTGGCTCCCACCAACCCGCATTGGGCTAGTGGGACAAATGGCCCAAATCCCGTCATCGGTATCCCTACAAACCACGGCTCCTAGTGTCTGGCGGTAGCAGCGGCTCTGCTGTCTGGGAAGCCGCTTGATGCAGTCATAGCAGGACTGCTCGATGTGGGGAAGTTTGGGGGAGGCCTATATCCAGCAGTGGACGTCTAGCGGCTGATAATTGATATCTATGCTATTAACTATTGACCACAGTAGGATGTCAGGGTCATTTTGCTTTCGTACTATTTATTCCCTGACAAGGAACTTCAAATTTTGGTATCGATTAACTTTAGTGAGTCTTCTTCCTGGATTTTAAAATTTGTAAAGTGTCATCTATACTACTTAGCAAGTCTAAGATACTTCGCCCTAAATATCTTGGCTGATAAGTTAATAGATGTAAAATGCAGTGTAGCAGCTTATGGAGGCAGATTGATAAAAAGAGTGCCACCATCCAAAACCCTATCATATCTGGTTCCGGAATCAAATCATCTGTTACAAGGTAATAAGTGGTCAGTCGCTGCGCCAACGATGAAGTAAGAAAACAAGACAAGACAAAGTTTTAACCTTTTAACAATTTATATTATAATAGACTGTAGCCCCACAACGGAGTTTAACAAATATAGAGTACGGTTAAAGGGTAAAAAAAATATCTGACTGATTGTAGAATTGAATTAACTTCGTTATATTATATATTACCTACAAGAGCGATGACGTCACGCTGCTCTAACGACGACTGCCAACGTTGGGTTTAATTAATATACAACCCATTTTGGTAGTTATTCATAGTATTACTGCTGGGATTACCGCAAAGTATGATTAAAAATAAACGGATTATAATATATCGCACTTATCGATAAAGTTTCTATTGCCGGAGACGGTATATACCATCGTTGCTCCTATTTCTGCTGCGAAATAGTAGTTTGTAAAAATTCAAACGCCGATTTGAAAGGCGCTGTAGCTAGTGAAATTACTGGAGCAAGGAGACCCCACATCTTATGTCTCAAACGACAAGCGTTATGTGGAGCAGTATATATAATCCTATGTAGAGCCACGTTGTTATGGACAAGCGTATCACTTACCATCAAGTTAAGGTCTCGCTCGTGCCGACGCTTATTTGTAAAAAAAAAATTATGTTTATGCCAACGTAGTAACTGATTCTGTATTTTTGTTCATCACCCGTCTTTCCACCTACACATTTTCCTCCAAAGCCAGCCGCGAGTCATTCACGGGAATGATTGCCATGTTACATGAATCTTTTTCATCGGTTATTTAAATCCTGCTCGCGTTGTCTGTAACATTCCAGAATTCGTACAATCATCCTTAACCTAATTGTGACATCATATCGCGGTGTATTATAAAATCTGAGTAAAAGCCGGAGTGGAGTGACGTGAAAATTGCAATGACAGTGATCTAAAAATAAGGTCGCCGGCGACGCGGCGCGAGCGCGCGCACTCCTCAGTCGAGGTACGATCGCCGCGAGTTACAGCCGAACGAGCACGAGACAGCAACCATGGTGTACGAGAGCGACTTCTACACGACGCGCCGCCCCTACCGGCCGAGCAGCTACAGCGTCACGGTGAGTACGCCTTCTAACCCTCTGAGCGTGCACCTCGCTCCAATATTTCCCGGGAGCCGGACGCCCCTCGCACCGAGCCGACCCTCACGCATGTCCCGTACGAACAACCCCTCTCAGTGACGGTTTAGATCTCCCAGTGGCGAAATCGGATCTCACGAAGCGTACCCGACCCGTGCCGCAAGCTTGTAAACGTCTCATATCGGTCAATAGATGAAGGGTTCCCTAGGACTTCGCGTCGCAAAGTGTGTCAGATCGAAACAAGAAACCGAAACGGAAAAGCGATATTTGCGGGCGCGCCAAATATAGCGACGGCTGGAGTCGGCGCCCGCGCGACTAACGGCGACTTCTCCGCTTGCAGCGGCAGACGGCCGGGGATTGGGAGAAGGTGCCCTTCGTGCCGCGGCCGAGCCTGGTGCCCGACCCGGTGACGGCGTTCGGTCGCCGCGGCCCGGCGGGCGCGCGCGTGTCCCCGCTCGACCCGGTCGCGCGGCAGAACATCGCGCCGAAGCCGGAGTCGAAGCTTGGTCCGCTCGCGCCGTACGTGTCGCCGCGCGAGCGGACGCGCGAGCGCGTGCTCGCGGCGGTGGGGCACCGCGGGCGCGCGCTCGAGGCGGACCCGCTGGGCACGCCGCGCGACCACATGGATGTGCTGCTCGCGCAGGCGCACGGCCGCCCGTCGCACGCGGCGCGCCGTCACGTGTACTACAGTAACTACGCGAGCTACTGAGGGGTCGCGGTCTCGTGTGTCGCTTTCGCTTGTAGTCGCTGGGCGGGGTCGGTGCGAGGGCGCGGCTAAGGGCGCGGTTGTTGCAGACGCCGCGGCACTACGTGGTGGTGGACCGGGAGCCTCTGCCGCGACGGGCCGATGAGCAGTACTCTTATTCGTATTCGAGCACCAGCGAGCGGTCGACGGGCAGCGGGCTACCACAGCGTAGCTCCTACAACAGCACGGTGGAGCGGCGCACGGGCAGCGGCCCAGGCGGGTACAGCTACACCAGCGAACGCTCCAGCAGCCTGGGCGGCCCCGGCGGCTACTCCTACTCGTCCACGAGCAGCGGCCGTCTGCCCTACGGCACCAGCTACCGCCACTACTCTTACCGCGTGTAGCGCCCCGGCTCCCGATTTCTCCCTCCCTCCTAACTCCTCCACCGAGCTCCCTAACTTATCAGTATTCGCTAACGCAATGTGATCGCTCTACTTTACCTTCAGAAGTGGAAGTGAATCTTTTAGTGCTTTTTTTAGTGTTTCTAGCGTACTTAAAATATTTAATGGAACATGTTAATCAGACTGAAATTGTAATAAAGCTTGCAGTTTTCTAATATCTCTTCTTTCTTTGTGTTACTCCTCGGCACGGACTCGTTGGGGGACGCGATGTCTGTTTACTAACATATTGTTTTTACTTCATGTTAAGTAACAAATTCTTGTTTATCGTAATAATAATTATTTTTGTTTACCTTATTTTTACAATTTAAAATGAAACTAGTAAAACTATGGTACATCCTTTATTTCAGTAGTTCAAAAATCGTGAACGATATTATTATTTGTAATAAAAGTATAATTTAAATAGATGAAAAGACTTTGTGAGTAAATTCTGGGTAAAATAAGGTGTAAGAATGTTTTTTTATTGTTTACTTTTTACTTTGAATTAATGGATTTTACTGAAAGCAGTATATTTATTGGAAATTTAAAGAGAACTACACTAGAGAGTACTACACTAGAATATAATAGAGAGGGAAATTGTAGTTTAGTTTATTTTCTTCGTTATAAAAATGAAATTATTTATCTATTATATTACATACAAGATGAATAGCTAACAAGGTTTTAAACAGATTAGATTTTAAAGTCACAATGTTAACAAATGAATGAAATCAATTGATATACTTTTGATGTAACGGGCTAACAATCGCCCTTAGCTTTACATGATGGTAAGTGATAATGTGGCAGCAGATAGAGAACCGTGCTTGCGCAGAACATTTCAGCTCTCATATGGTGGCAGCAGGATTTGAGCAATGTTGTTATAGCGGCAGATTTACAATAAGAGAGTGGTAGCTAACTTGGCGGATACTAAAAAACCTCACAACCGAATAAACAACAAAACCATATGGCTCCGAATCGTACTAAGGACTTCAGGAAAAGTACGTCAAATGAAAGGCGTTATGATTAGAAATAAAAGTATATTTGGTTAAATTACATTGTAATTTATGCAATTGTTACCTGTTTCCATTGGCATGCCGGTGACTGCAGCCGCTGACGTCTTACTACTATCTATCGCCCCTAGTATCGTATTACAATACACCGTACGTCACATACATACCAAAGCTGTCTCAGGTGAGTTGATTACAGTTGTAATATCATGCTACCGATCAAGGCATCATGTAAATACCAGCACGCGTCATCAAGTGCACAAACGGAGCAGGGAGACAGGATGTCATCATTGCATCTACATAACCGCAGAATGTTATAGTTAACCGCACTTATTGTGTATATGTAGCAGCTTATCGAAACTTTATCGCTCATAATACAAATGAATTGCTTATAATTTATAAATTCATGTAATTAAATCAATGGTGCACTTAATGTTTCCGCTATTGGTAACCAGGGTATCTCTCTACAAGGAGAGAGTCATGGTCAATTATTCACCAAGCTGTCAAACTGCCGCTTGGAGTCACACACCCACGCACGGTGCTTTAATTCACCGGAAGTTCAAGCTTGCGTTACAAAGTGAGCTGTGACGGCTTCAGTTTAAATATCTTACAACAATTATACATAGTTTTGAGACCAAGCTTTACTATTCAAAATGTAATATAACATTCGCAGAAACGTTTTGGCTTTTAACTCTTCCAACGTTGGCCGTTTAAAACAAAGTTCACAAATCTTTAACCTGCTACTTGATAATTGGGAAATGCGTTGATTAGGATTCAAATTAAAAGCTAGGGCATCTCATGGCAAGAGTTTACTTTTGTAAGCTTGATAACGATCTGTCCTGATAATAATATAAGTGATAATAATATATGATATAATAAAAAAAAGCCTGTTCTTTTTCTCTCTTAAAGACTCTCACGACATATCATATAATATAATATTCATACTCTTGATCAAATGTAAGAACGTTAGCCAAAAAAATAAAAATACATGCGAGGAGCATGTATTTTAGTAATCAATTAAAATGTTTAGTATAAACAACACGGTTTAGATTACGTTTCACAAAATATAATTTATTTAAAGTTTCGGGATGGTAAATCCCTGCCTGTACATTGCACTGCATCTGTCGGCATCGCAAAAACTAAATTATATCAAATCAAATGTATCATTTACCTCTCAGATATATATATACCTAAAGACGCTTTCATTATATGGCAATCTATGAGGCGGAAACTTGTCTAGATCAAATAGCTTTTCTAGTCATGTAAACCACTATATTCTAAATTCTGAAAAGTGAGGGAGGAAACATATTAATATCTATAACATATACCATTGGCGAAATTTATATACCATCATCATCAGCCGATAGACGTACACTACTGGACTTAGGCCTCCCCCAAATATCTCGACGTCGATCGGTCCCGACTACATACATACCATACTATAGTATAATATAATAATTTTACATTAAATATCTCTCTTATTATTTACACTAGACTCGAGGCTTTTCACAAAGATATTTGAGGCATGGAGTTGGTAGATCTCATGTCTATAAAAGCTGTTGTTCTTTGAACATGTAGCTTTCCTCACAATGTTTTCTTTCACCGGAAACTCAAGCTCATAGGGTATAGAATCTGCGAATTATTAAGACGTAATTTACTGCTATTTCTATCTATTATACCTTTACAGTTTATATTTTCTCACAGTTGATGTAAATACTTTTGTTGCTTCCACAAAAACCTTAAATCTGATATGTTACCTTTTCATTGGTGTTATAAAATATATTTAACATGAATACTTGCTAAACCAAATTAAAATGAATGTAAACTAATTAATGAACGTACTTCTATAAGATAGTTTCTCAATTAACTTTACTTTTTGTTTAGTTTTTTAAAGTAGTACGGTTTTGCTCCGAACTACTTGTAGCAATAACATTTCGGTGCACCGACATCCGATTTCTCTAGATTATTAGGAGATGGACTTCATGATGAGCAGAGGAATTTAAATGTTTGTGTTATTATTCGCTATTTAACAATTGTAAAGAAAGAAACATCTTAAATTTAGCTGAGTTTTATTAGAAATGCGTATGTACTATTAGCTGTACCGGAACCCTAACAATGATGATTGTTATGAAATAAGAAATGAATTATTTGGATTGGAGTGAAGTCGTTTGATGAAAAGTGGGCTATCTGTTTTAATTAAAACGGATTTGAACTGATTACCGTTTCGTGTTTATTTGTAAATTCAGTGCGACGAAACTAAATATTAAAGTTGATATGGACACGAAGCTCGGCGTGATGCCAATTTAAAAGCGATATTACTGTGAAGTGTTAAATATATTATGGTTCCTAGCGACAATTGTTTTGTAATTCTTATCGCAGTATATACGTCCTTTGTTCTGGTGGTTAGCGAAAATCAAAACATCATTAATACTCCTCTGCTTTATCTTAAAAGTTTAGTTTTCATTTGTAACCGTTTCTAGATTTATATTTTACTTCTTTGGAGACATCTCCAACGACAGTCTTGATGTTTTAATGATAACAAAAATAGTTTATTTCATCACCTTTAGAACTTAAAATCTTAGGATAAGGAAGACCCGAATATAACGGGAATAAAGGTTATTTAGTTAATTTTATGTTACTAATATATATTAGATACCATCGATCTGAGATTTTCTCAGTTCAGGTTACCTTCATCTGCTAATTGTATTTATGATCATCATCATCGTTAGGTGCTCTCTTCAAACTGAAGTTTAGCGAATGATAGTGACAGATTGAGGTAACCAATTCGATCGCCAGTTATTATTTTTAACTAATGGTAACCCGGTCGACAAATTTACGTCTTCAAACAACTTTTGATGCTACGGAAGTACTACTCGTGGTCCGTAGTTATTTGTAATGGAGATCCCCTGATCTTTTCAAGTGTTGAGTCTACTACCGAGGTTTTAAAGGGCAGAAGTCTCTATTTAACCTTGACTTTACCCCAGAAGACAGGATACGTTGATACAAACGGGAGTTGTAAGATCAGCGAACGGACAAGGTAAAGTTACAGAGGAGTAAACTAAATGGAATTAAAAGAATAATTTTTGAATAAAATAACGAAAATCGTAGCTGTTGCTTACCGTCAAGGGAGTAGATTGTTGGCGAAGCTCCAAAGGCCGAGGGAAATACACATAACATCTGTTGTGTTACACAAACTGAACATTAAACCGTTCTTTTTACTCTTAAACACTTCCACAGCTTCGTTCATTGGACGTGAAATAAACATCGAGAACCATGAAGCAATGGAATTATATTAAGAAAAATTGTGTTTATGGGGAAACGGTTGCAGTAATTTGATACTTTACCTTATTAGAAGATTACAATTCTAAGGAATGTTTATCGTATGGGAATGCAATATCGTAGTAAAAGCAAACATACATAACTTCCACGTCACTATAAGAAATGCATTGATATTAATTTTGATTGTAACCACTGACTCAAACGATAAATATACTTCAAATGTATCCTTGTCCGTCCTTGATCAAACTTGGATTATCAACAATTTTCTAGTTTTGTTCTTAAATAATTTCCTTCTATGAGTAGCGTTGTATAATTTTAACGTAATTATACATATTTATGCTTCTCTGAATAATGTTCGCGTTTCAAAATGGTTGAGGTTTTTTATTTTTTAGACATCAAATAATGTAGTATAGTGTAGCTCAAAATAATTAAGTTCCAATATATTTACTTCAGCCAACCTCCAGTACTGGAGAGGCACAAGTAGAAGAGAAGATACTTACTTAATTCTAATTCGTAATAATAATATATTTTTGCTGAAGCAAACGTGATTTTATTTAAAAAAATTTCATCATACGTCTATAAATATCAACATTTTAGAAAATAACATCAACGTCAAGAATTTCATAACATCCATAAAAAACCGTGACGACCGTGGTTGGGTACTACTATTGACTTGGGATTCCAGACTTCGAAATACGACAAGCCCATTCATAGTAGAGCTGATTTTAAACAATAACTAAAAGCTGTAGGCTGTGATGACGATGACGCAGAATATCTGTCAGCTTAGTCCTCTTGTAAACATAATTATATAAACGAAATTAAATCCGTATAATTTTGTTTAATTAACGAATGTAGTTAGTATCGTATCGACATAGGAACATGATCATTCGACGCTCAATGATTTGTAGATGGTTATAGGTTATTTATTTTTTGAATTTCATAGATCCTTCATCACTTTACTTCTAATTAACTCTTATAAATATTTTCATTCCGTATTATTTATGTGGTTGCAATCGTAACGGTTTCTACAGAAAGTCACGTGCGGTAACGGTTGATCTCAAGGAATATTTCAGACAAAATTTCAAGTCTAAATTTATATAATGGCCAGCACAGCCAGTGGGGAACAGTTTGTGTATATATATCCGTGTAAATATCTATAGAACTGCATCCGTAATAACGTTATATTGGCAGCCGAATATGTATACAAATGGAAAATGGGTAATTTTTATTATGAAAAACATCCTCGCTTTTCCTGCAACTACGCAGAGCGTTAGCGCGCAGTTATTTCGTCTAATTTTACACGGACGGACGGAATGACTCAGTGCGCTATTGATAAATGTAATAAAGTCCCTCATACACCGATTTGGCTCGCCGTCACATACTTTGGCTAACGGGCTTCGATTTGTTCTTTTGTTACGTTGAAAAGTTCATGCAGCTTCCTCTTATCTAATTCCGGACCACCTCTCGACGCTGCACTTGCGATGACATGCCGTTTAGTAAACGCTAACGACTAGATCGTATATAAATATCATTTAGCAGTAGTCATCATCAACAACCGTTAGGCGTTCATTGCTAGACTAAAGCCTTTGCCCAAAATATCTGCCACATTAAGCGAGCAGTCTGGAATGCTCGCTAGGTATAAATATACAAATGTGTAATATTCTATTTCAACTAGGTTTTTATCATAAGCATTGCCGATTACAGTAAGTAACGTAGTAATATGTTTACTTTTAAACTACAACACAGAGTTGTTAATGACAAATAATATTTCATTCAGTATAATGAACATTCATTATATTTCATACAATAAATGTCAGTTTCAAACATGTGGTACGTCGTCCCGCTTTGTTTGTGCAGAGTAGTGCTTTATCTCTTCGCCAAATATATTTAGAAATCATCATCATAATCATATGAGCTTATTGTGTACTGTTGAACGTACGCTGTAGAAATGGTGTACCAATCAATTTCTAACTTTACCACTCCGATACCCTCGGCATCTAATGATTCTCTGAGATCTTCACTATATTGTTCAAACTACCGATTAAGCTTAATAAGGGTTAAGGATGTAGCAGATTTGACCTGCAACCACAGGTTCTGAGGCTCAAAATTTCTTTATTAAATAAGATAATTTTTTTAATAGTTATAAGCATCAGTTCACCAAGCGCCCTTTACTAATAAGAAAGTCAGTGATGTTTGTTTTACTTTATTGTATGTACAATATCTTCTTAAATATGTTAAATTGTTTACAGTCATTAATTAATAGCATAATTATATATAGTTTATTACAAATCAACCTACCACAATATCATAAACTGGCTTTTTCAAAAATTGCAGTCCACAATTACTACAACGCATTTGAGAGCATTAGATGATATATATATTATTATCATACACAATCACAATAATTAACTATCATATTTGCTTTTTCTTACATGTTAAAACATTCAGTAAGGTTAGATAGAATAAATGTATGAGTTAAGTATGAATTTTTTGAATGTTATGATCAGCACCGCCTATTTTGTTAGATTCAGCTTTACGTATACATCTGCTAAGTATTACAACCATTTGTTAGTGCACGTGTTCTTGTCGATGACGTTCAAGTCCTAAATATTTAACTTAGTACATTATTAGCAGCTAAACTTTTACGCAGCACGTGATGAAAAAGCTTTAGCATCTTTCGAGCGCATGTCATAAACATCAGAATGAATGCCAGACGTTTGTTTTTCCGTAGACATGTACTTATCATTGTTATTATTTTGAGATGAACTAGACTAGACTAGTGAAGTTAGAGGAGACTAGAAAACCTTATAATTTACGTTAAACTGCACTTTTCCTTGTAGCTTAACCAAGGAAAATCCATTTGTAGTGTTTAGCACCAGGCATGCATTAAGAAGCAATAATGTTATCACAGTATTTAACCAAAATTTACAAATGTTTTAGTTATTTCGAAAATTTCTAACAATCGTTATTGCCTTCCGGTTCAAATAGCATTTGAAATTTCTAGAATATTGAGAGTTTATAAGCCGTCACAGTGTTAAGGTACATGGTGCTGTGGATAGTCTAATAAGCGACATTGTTATCGTGTTGTTTCGCTTACCACCAGGCGAAGGCATACCGAACCAGTCGATTATCTTTCATCTACCATACAGTTTACATGGACTTTGGTGATTGCAGGCTGAGTTGATCTACAGGCCGCAGTCGCGCGCATTGACCCGACTCGCCACGTACCCAGAACCTCCGCACCACGTGGTGCGCGTGCGCGTGCGCCCATCTGTCATCCTCCGCGAGCTGGACCGCATCGCCTACCGCCGGCGGCCGGCCCTCGCGGTCTCCGCCGTCGACGACTTCTTCCGCTCTGAATCAACGAAGGTCGGTCTTATCCAACCACGATACAAAAGATTTATAGTTATAATTTTAAACCCTTTATCTACAGATATTTGTTCGTAAATATGTTATTCAAATGCAATTGTTTGATCAACATAATTTCAAAGAACGAAATGGAAGTTCCCAACATTATTCGTCAAGAGACGGCAGTCATAGGTATCAAGACATAGTTAAAGGGTATTGTTGTTTTAGTATTTTTTATGCAAAAGAGAATTGTTGTAAGTTTAAGGCATGTTGGTAAACCTTTGTCTATCTCTAACATCATAATTCCAGAGCGCGTTTTGTAATAATTTTTGGTTTGATAAGAAACGTTTGGGTGTCCGTTGCTGTAACTATATACTTATAAGAAAATTATTAACTATATTAAATATTCATACATGTTTATGTAGAATATTTAATAATATTTTTCATTTACTGATATTTCAACTTAAACTATTATGAATTGCTATGTAATATATTTTTTTTATTCAATGAAGTGATGAGACCAGCGAGACGATCAGTTGATGATAAGCGATACGTCTGCACATAACAAGGTAGCAAACAGCGCCCTTTTAACTGGTACACAGTAACGTTTGCAAATTACTGTTTGTCGGCTGCAATTGGCGCTACGTTGCTATCTAGACGGTCTCTGGCATCAGATACCTACAAGCAGTAATTTATTTGAAAGTCGTCGAGTATTGTTGAATGCAGGTGGAATCTGATCAATCTTTGGGAATTTTTTGTAGAGGCCTATCTTCATCAATGTACAATAATATGATGATATTACACGATAGTTATTAACAGTTGTTCGAGGACGAGACGCGCCGCATCCGCGCCGACACCGCCGCGCTCATACACCGCGCGCGCTCCGTGGTGCCGCGCGCAAAGTCGCTCGCGCCCCTCGACACCATATACTCGTAAGTCGACGGTTCTTACATTTAAAAGACCAGCATTTGTTATTTTATTTTAGTAACACCAACAGTAATAATACAAATCATAGGAAATTACTAGACGCATAACCTATACACCACATTGTTAGCAAATTAAAATACCGAATGTCGTATTTTTGGAGCAGCCATTTCTTACATAGAAAACGTATTCAGATTTTGGGTGCGTCTTAAGTTTCTACGGTCACATTAAAATATTTTCTTTCAATAAATTCTAATGAAATTTGCGGTCTTATCTTATTAAATAAATTTCATTACAAATTTCTCCATTCCTAACCAAACATCACAATAACATAGTGGTACTGGATGTAAAAGTGAGACATACAACACGTAGGAACAGTCATTTATTGAACTGCGATGTTAGATGCATCTTCCTACAATATACAACATAGTTAAATTTCAGTACATAATTAATAATTGTTTTACCCTAATAGTAAACTATAAAATTTTTGTTTTAAAGGTTTTGTTAGCTTCTTCGTGAGTATGAAGCCTTAAGTCCACAATATAACACCTAATATTTTAGATTTAACAAAATATCTGTTCTATAACAAAACTGAATCATTACGAAAAGTTTATTTTTTATTTCAAGCTTTTTTAAACAATTTAACGACAAGACGTGCGGGATGTTCACTTAAGGGTAAGTGATACGTCCTCCCTTAGTAACGTAGCGCTAATTCAGATGAATATACTGCACCATATTGCGCTCGTCGCCTGAGACATAAGATGTTGAGTCTTATTACTCCAGTAATTACACTGGCTACAGCGCCCATTTATCCGGAACGGAATAATGTTTTCACATTACTGTTTGGATGGAGAGAGCGGCGCTGCGGTGGTGCGGTATCTAGAGGATCTCTGGTAACATAGATCTACCACCAGTAAATCATCCAAATATGTAAAATTGATATAATTTTGATGCTTTCTTTACCATCCTCTTAATACAGGCAAATACTAAAGTACGTTGCCTACTCTTTGATATTTTTCACTCAGTCATTAAAATTTATCAACGGCTAACATTTTAATGTTTATTTTAGATGTGAATCTGTAGTTATTTTATATAACTTCTTAGGTTTATTACATTGGGTTTACCTTGACCTAAATTATATGAAGTAATCTTTGGGTACTCTTTTGTTCAGGGTCGGCGGATGCTGAATTTTCTATTAATAATTGAAGAGTATTTTTGGTTGACGTAATGGGATTACAATAAACAGTTCGTTGATTCAACGCCTCGGTATTGACATTGACGCAACATATCACTTCAGACATAAATAGATTGCAAACAAAGCAAATTTTATATTACAATTAATTAGTAGTGGTGATAGGGTTTTTCTTCGTAATTATCTACCTTGCTCATCTACCACTCTTATAACTTTATAAACCTGCAGGGATAACATCAATGCTGTGTCCCAGCTGTGATTGTATGAAAGTGTAAAATATTTTGGGCTAGCACTCTTATCTATTCATTACATCATTGTCACTTAACATTACGTGATATGTGAATTATTGAGCAAAACTTCCTGTTTTACAAATTACACATAAATCTAAAACATTTATTAAAACACTCGATTATATACACAAACAAATAAAAAATAAATAAATGTACGCTTCTATAAAGGGAACAATTATTATAATTTGTATCATATATAAATACAAGGTAATAAATACATATTAAATATTTGATAAATATATATTCAATAATAATAATAAGTATGTAATTATGTATGTATATAGTTTACATTCGTTGTTTATTGGTTTTCTCTTTGATTTTTCATTTGCTTCAAACCGGCATTTTTACGGTTCCCTCTTGATAATACCGCCTTAAATCCGCTCTTTGTATCCTATAAGGGTTAATAAAATAAAAAAATGCCATAACATAAAGAACTACGTAAATATTTAACGTGGGCGTACATTTCCTCGCCAAAAGCGTACCGAGGTGTCCGTGTGCGCAAGCTTGTGTACAACGTTTTAATTATAGATTGGTTAAATGCCAGCTTCTGTTTGTTTGCAGTTCTTACGAAAATATTTCATAAATCGTAATATGTTATCCCGCTGTAATATTATTTTGTAGATCAAGTAAAACATTCAATAAATACATTTTAAAATACATATATAAAAAATTTCATTACATTTTTTGTTTATTACGATTTACAGTGATAGCGTTTAAAATGTTGTCACAACTATAATGAAGGTAAAAGTATATTATATAGGATGAAATTTTCAGGTACTCTTACGGAGAACCGATCCCATACCGCTACAGTAATGACGCGTACGTGGCAAAACTATTGCTGCCGCTCCGCAGCGTCACCGACAGCATTAACAGCATTTCCTTCTACAACGAACCCGCTAAGAAGTTCACAGGTACCGGCAGGTTTAACCGGCTGGATTCGTTTTTTAACTGACTGAATGTTTATGTTCGGTTTCCTTTGCCCTGTGTATTTGTCCGGACTAACAGCCAGTTCCAGCTTGCCCCTGTAACCTCGAGGTGTTCCTCAGGACGTGGTAACCTCGCGTGCGTGCACTACTCGGGCAAGAAAGCCTTCTCCAACCGCCGGCCGCTCTACAAGGAGCTAAGCATCAGGGACGACGTAAACCTACTTTCGTTTTATGCGAAGAATAGGCTCGCAGCCGCCGGTTTAGCGGGCGACAAAGCCACAGGTATTTAGCATACCGGATCGTAGTCGTTCAGCCAGACCTCGCTTCGCCATACGCATAATTCTATTAAAGACGATGTTAAATAACGTGGGCCTTGTAAGTAAACCTATAGTCAAAAGCCTTGTAAATAATTCCTTAGTTATTGTTTTTAGAAAGCACTTAGCTACATGATTTCTCTCGAATTCATCTCCAAGCAAGTGCCAATTTGTTAAACGTGAATTATAAGTTTGTGAATAATATGCAGAAATTTCATATATTTTTCTCAAATTAAACGTCATCGTTACTCCATTTGTTTATAAAACTTTTATAAATAGACCAACAAAAGACCTGAAAGATGTCTAGGTCACACTTAGATAAAACTTGGAGAATCCACACGTAGACTATGTTTCAAGTTTCATTTCATTACGAACAAGAAAAAGATTAAATTGCCCCTGAAACTATCTACCGCAATATTTTTTCCAAATTCAATTACAAGGTTTACTTATTTGGCCATAGACTTGTCTAAAAATTGCTTTTTCGCTCCGAAGCTATCGGTGCATAAAACGAGCAGTACATAAAAAAAAAATTAAGATAAAAGTCACCTAACACTGCGTGTGGTGTCTCTTGCAGCGGGCGGCGCGCAGGAACAGCCGTCGGCGGCGCAGTGCGCGTAGCTCGGCCGCGAACTCGAGTGGGGCGTAGCTAGGGAACACGGACACCACTAGGCACACTATCAATATTCTAACCGTACCTCAGTCCACAATATTTAGTACACTAATAGTGGACATTGACGTCAAATATGTAGTAAAGGCAACGCTAACAGTTACCAAAAATCCATTTAAATTTCTAACGTTACGTGATATAAAAACTTAATATAGGTTCAATGTCTTCTACTAGGTAAGGTAGTTGTGTGGACTTTGGAAAGGTCAGAAAGCGGAATAATAAGCATTTCATAGACTTGAGTCCGCTTTAATACTCCTAGCTACGCCTAAGGACCGACTTCGCGCTCTCTGATCTCGGTATAACACCCTCCGACTAACCCAGATCATATATTTTTTTATCAATTTACGAGTTGTAATATTTTTATATGTTTTTGGATGAGCGATAACATTCGTTTCTTTCATAGTGATTGTCGTGACGATGCGGTTCAACTGCCATATTATCGTCAACTAAGCATCTCTTTTTCCTTTTAACAGAACTGATTTTAACAATAAATTATTTGTCACATTTTTCACTTGTTTCAATTATTTTGCATGTAAACCCCTTATTTTTCACGCTTGAAAATCCACGCTTGTTAATGCTATTGCTAATGCTGCGTCTCAACTAAACATATTTAACTTTTACTTTAAGCTATTTTATCATACGATACAGAACAGTTGTATATTTTGAAAGAAAAAATCTCGCTGAATTTGGTAATAATTTTTTAAGACCACAATCAATCAAATCAGATATGAAAATCCATTTCATGCAAGTTGCCTGTATGTGAACAATATACAAAACGCAGCGTATGGCCAACTCATTCACGCTCCACAGCATGAAGCACTTAGAAAAAATATCACAAAGCGAAAGGCACATAAAAATTTCAATCATTGAGCATCTGAAGCTGGTTTTACGGCTAACCTCATTCATGAGCGTCCATAGTGTGACATACGCTTACTGTCAGTTACCCACGACTATTGGCATGGATAACCTAGAAATTTCCAACGTAATCACATTAAAAAAGCTACTGGTTTTCCCAATGGTCGTGGATATACTGGACACGTGTAACATTGGCCACGGTACAGTGAAGCTACTCCCGTGGAGGCCAAGCCGCAAGTTCCAGGCGCCATCGATGATGGAGGACCCAGAGTTGGAGCTGAAAGCAGCAAAAGCCGAGCGTGCTGCTCGTTTTCGAGCAACCACAGCGGAGCCTGTTCTCGCTCCAGCAGCTGATTTGGCGGAAATCAAAAGAAAAAAACAGGAAGAAGCTCGTGCTGCAGAAGAAAAGTAAGTATAATATTTTTTTCATTAATATTCTGACAGAACTGTAAAAAAAAAGAATTGATTATTTTTGGTTCGATTTTAACTGTAGTACTAAGGTATTGCAATGATTACTAGTGAAATAATTTTACAGGGCTTTGAAGGAAGAAGCCAAACGAGAAGCAGAAAGAAAGGCACAGGTAATTTATATTATTAGGAAATTTATGTCTATTAAGGAGCGCATAAACTCAGTAAAATTAACAAAAAATATTTTCTAAAGGTTGAAAGGGAGGCTGCAGTAAAAAAGAGGGCGGAGGAAGAAGCACGAAAAGCTGAGGAAGCAAAACGAAAAGCTGAAGAAGAAGCTCGAAAAGCCGAAGAAGAAGCTAGAAAAGCCGAAGAAGCCAAAAGAGCTGCAGAAGAAGTTAAAAAAGCTGAAGAGGCACGGCTAGCTGAAGAAGCGAGATTGGCAGAGGAGGCAAGAAAAGCCGAAGTAGCAAGGTTAGCGGAGGAAGCACGGCTTGCTGAGGAGGCAAGATTAGCGGAGGAAGCACGGCTGGCAGAAGAGGCAAGATTGGCTGAAGAAGCAAGGCTTGCAGAAGAAGCCAGGTTGGTCGAAGAAGCACGGTTAGCAGAAGAAGCGAGACTTGAAGAGGAACGTTTAGCTGAACAAAGAAGGCAGGAGGAATTGGCGCGCTTAGAAGAATTAGAAAAACAAGCGCAAGAAGAACGCGAAGCAGAATTAGCAAGACAGGTACGATATTCCGTAAATAAGAAATATATGATAAAGTGCTTTACTGTTTTTTTTAAAGATCGTGTTTATAAGCAAATCTTGGCATAGGGTAACCTTTCGATTTATCGTAGGTGACTGCTGTTGTATGAGTTTAAAAATAAATATGAAACATTTTACAGGCTGCCGAATTAGCTGAAATTGCCAGACAGGAATCCGAGCTAGCTGCGCAGCGTCTTGAAGAATTATCTCACAGTGGCTCTGCTGGCGACAACGTTGCTGAGGTCGAATCAAAGTAATAAAGAATTTCTTTTTTATTTTGCAATAGCTTTTGAATGACGCAGGATAATAGAAGCCGTTATAAACTGTATTAAAAAATAATGAACCAATTATTCGACAGTGAAATCCCAGAGGCGGAATCGCAACCAATAGTAGAAGAGCCGGAGAGCCCAGAAATCATCCCTGAGGAATCCGCAGTCGGAGAACAAGGTGATGCTCTCGCAGAAATTAGCGAAGATGAAAAAGCAGAGCCTGATGTTACAGACGAGGAATAACTAAGATCAAAATTATGTTTTCAAAATGGTTGTACTAATGATTTAAATTGACGTCAAAGGAAAAAAATATAGCAATAAAATATTGAGAATCAATAAGAAGATCGTTACCAAAATCAAAACCATTAAACACAACTGATTTTCTTGTAGCAATGTTATACAGACTTGCTGGATAAATAGAATTAGGGATGAGATGTATTTACCAGACTAGGCTCTAAAACTAAGTATTTTCATCCAAGTACGCGCACCAGGTTCCCAAATAAAAAAACTTTAAAGTATTTAAAGCTGTAGGTTTTTTCTACTATTTTTCAAGATATGATTATATATGAAATTTTTATTTAAACTATACTTTGCGTATTTTCACTATGCCGTTAACATAGCACATACTGTACGCCAAAAAAGTAAAATTTACATGAGTCAAGTGTACTTCTTGCAAGTAGTGTGATATTTTCGTCTCCCTTCCTGTTTTATATATTTTTTTTTATGTAATTAAGCGACAAGACGAGAAGGACATTCGTCAGAGTGTAAGTCATACGCCCGCCCATGGCGTGTTGCTAGTTAAGATGGTATGCACCATATTGTGCTCGTCGCCTGAGACATAACAATTTGAGCTTCGTTACCCCAGTAATTACACTAGCCACAGCGCCCACCAAACCAGAACACCATAATGTTTAGCGGCAGAAATAGACGTTGCGGTGGTACCTACCTAGACGATCTCCGGCAACAGAGATCTACCACCAGTAAATACGTAAAAGTATATCGCTTATTGTAGTTTTAAAGCCATGATAAGAAAAATATTTGTCAGACTTGGTGTGGAATTTTGTAAATACAACTTATGCCTATATTTGTGTATTTTCAGTAATTCAATAAATTTAAAATTATCTGTTGTGAAGAGTACTTTCCTTTTAGCATTTTCTTAATTTAACGTGTTTATTTTATACATGACGTACATTAATCATTTATGTCTCTTGTATTAACATTAAATATGAAACGTGGAGTATGTAATGAATTGATGTCGTTTTTTACCCGTGTTGCTTTCCTGAACGTAATAAAATTACGTATCAATGAGAGAAATCGTAAATCTTTTTAATTGAAATTATTATTGTTAATTGTTTTACTTTTTTTTACTTGTAACAACAATGTTATTTAAAATGTTTTTTTGTATTTAACAATAAAAGACAATTACGTAAAGAAGTTTTCTTCAAAACTTTGCATTTAATGAGCGCATCCCAAAATAAATGCTTAGTAAAAATATGTATAAATAAGCATATTTCCTATTTTGATAATAAGATGGTCACATAAGAATGACATTGAATATTAATTTCAAAGGTAAATAGCACTATTTTCAAATACTGTGTATTAATTAGGAGACCACTTCCGAAAATGAAGACAGACAATAGTACTAATGGCATAGGACGGAAAAAAAACCACTCGTGATTAAAAAAAAATCATATTTTTAAAATGTTTCATTATATTAGAATCTTGTCATAGGCCCACAGCATTTAGATCAGTAAAATGTGTCATACCAAATTTTCAGTAATATAATTGTTAAGTTATGTATTTTTACGAAACTATCGTTTCATTTAGTTGTACTAACATGATGGAGCATAAATAATACTAATAAAACATTTTAAAAACATGATTTTTTTTTTTAATCAGGATCGATTTTTTCTACGCCATTATCAAATGTGTCATTAGTACTATTGTTTGTCTTCGTTTTTGGAAGTAATCTCCTAATATGTAGTATGTATACAAATCCTGACATTAACAATATTTTTTATTTGATGGAGTAAACAATCATTATAAACATATGCTTAAATCTTTCTAGAAGTAGCGTCTAATTTAGTGTAACACAACATTTATTCACTAGTTTGCACTTCCAGACAATCTAAATATAAATAATATAATCTAAATATTGTAAATGTGACCAATATGTAAATAACAAGTTTATTTTTTATCACATTCCAAGTCCATTTTTACAATATCTTCTGCAGTTTTTGAGACTTCTTCCTTAGTAATGTTCTTCTCCAACCTTTTCAAGGGAGCTTTAATAGTTTTTTGCTTGTCCTGTTTAGAATCTGTACTTTTTTTGAGTTCCAAAAATTGTTTGTCTATTTCTCCTATTTTTTGCTTAATCTAAAAGAATGAAGCACTCATAAAAAAAACAATATAAAACCTGAACTGTAGTGCAATTTTAGTGTTTACTTTATTTAAAGTGGTTAAATTAAATACAGACTAAAAGACACAAACTATTTAAAAATGCGCTCAATAACTTGCATCATCATCATTATCAGCCGATAGATGTCCACTGCTGGACATAGGCCTCCCCCAAATATCTTCACATTGATCGATTGTGCGCTGCTCGCATCTATCTGCTTCCCACAACCTTCACCAGATCGTCGTACCACCTGGTGGGTGGCCTGCCAACACTACGTCTACCAGTACGCGGTCGCCATTTGAGGACGTTCGGCTGTCAGTCCATTGAGCGATGTATCTTGCCCATTGCCATTTGAGGCTAGCAATCTTTTGGACTTAGTTCTCCTAAAGTTAAATAATAAATAAATAACTAAATAACTTGCATACTTAAAGTAAATTATATTTATACAATTACAATAAAAGCATGCGTATACAGAACTTGAATAAAAACTTTTAATTTACTTACGTTTTTTAAACCTAAGTTCACAGGTTTAGCTTTCGTTTTTTTTAAACTTTTTGCTCCCGCTACCTTAAAAACATTAGCTTTAATACCTGTTTTGTCTTTTTTACCCATTTTTACACACAAAATAAGTATTACATACACATTGTACTAGTTATTAATATCTATATAGGTTATATTAATAGGTTTGAATGACATATGTAATTTTTAATTTAATAAGGCAACGGGGATACATATTTTAAGACAAGGTCTAAGTTTAGATAAATTGTTAAATATAAACTTTTACCGTTGCAAGAAAAACTCAAATTAATACTGATATCTTTTATTGCTAAAAATACAAAATGGCATAGAATCAATAAAAAAATATAATTTTTGTAACTAAAATTTAAAACAATTTTTGACACAAAACTACCAAATATTATCATAATACTAAAATGAGATTCATTTTAATTTTTTATAAAATTGAAAGAATGTTTTACGTTATTACCATAAAAGTTTTTCTTGTAACCTAAACGATACAAATTGTTGCATCTTAATATACTTCTTATTTTAAAATATTGAAAATATTTTTAAAAATAATGATAATTAATTTTCATTACATAATATGATTAATATTGGAAGATTTGAGTTTTTTTATTATTGGCAATATGTACATCTCTTTCAATTGATATGAAGTGCTTACTGTATATGGAAATATTAAATAAACCAATGCCAGTGGTATTTTCATTCAAAAATTTTGAACTTATGTCCAAGACTAATTATTATAATATTTTAAAAGATCATATTTTTCTAGATGTTCAATTGCTTTTTTATCCCAGTCATTATTATTTACTGTACGAGGACTCGGATGGGGTAGATACAGTACCTTGAAATTAAAAAATATACAAATTCAATATTTGCTAATAATAAAATTTTGATAGAACTTCTTTATTAGAATTAAGATGTTCAAAATTTACCTTAATAATGTTAGACTTTGAAGGAAGATATTCTTCAATCACCTTCTTAGCTCTCACTTCACAAAACTTGCCTATAGCAACTATTGTTTGCACCTTATAAAGTTCCAACACTTTTATGAGAACTGGATCACAAATTTCATACAATGCTTTCATCTCTGATGCCTAAAAACCCAAAAACAAAATGGATAAACCTTGAAATTAGAAAATTAGACCATCAGGACCTAATTAAAAATGTGTTGGTATTCATAATTAGCCAAGGGTGTATTAATGAAACTTTTCCAGTTTCGCAGTATTTTTTTATTAGTTAACTTATGTTTTTTTATTTTATTATAAACATGCTATTAGTTATGTCCAGTGTAACGACAGTATATATTTTTACATTTAAAAGGCCCATATTTTGTTAAAACATCAATTTAATCATAGTTCATAACCATTCATCTGATTCCACATCTGCATTTATTTACCTGTTATATTTATGTCATAAATATGTTATTTACTTTGAAATCTCCAGGAGTTAGATTGCAACCATTGCTCTTCATCCATTGCTGATTTAAGTAGTTGTAAACAAAGCTCGTCTCGAAAAATCTTTCTGGGGTACCACATAGTTCTTTAAACAAACTCCAAAATCTCTTGCCACTTATCTGTAAGATTAATAAATGTTAAATAATATTGATAATCATCAAATTTCATTAATAATTTTAGGCAGTTATTGTAACTAAAACATATTCTTTATTATTTTTATAAAAGACCCTTTTCTCCAATTATGTTAATCATTTGATTGAATTTTTCATCCCTTTAATTACTGGCCTCATGGACTCTGAGTCCACAGCCGGAGCCCAAGGGATTAAAGATTGAATTAAAATATGGAACTCTAAGATATAACAAGATTATCAGAAATTATATTTGTCATAAACTATTGAATTGACAACTTATAACAAAGTATATTTAATAAACTGAGGAATGGCAAAGGGACTGTACTTCGATTTCATAGAATTATCTATTTTCCATATTGAGAAATCTTTTGTTTATAGTGTTCTCAACAGAAGGACATAGCACATTTTTGTTTCAAACTTTGCATAAATAACAGTTGTTACCACCAGGACAATGTGTTCATGTTCTTGCTACATATTTGTTAAGTAGAATTAAAAGAATTAATTTTCTTAATAATTCATTATTATATTATATTGTGATTAAAAAACTATAATTACTTACCTCAGTTCTAGTACATTCAAAGCCTTTAACAGGTCGTGCTCTAACTTCTATAGGAGGTCTCCCTACAGGACCTTCTATTCCCAGCCAATCTCTTACAGAGCTCACTTCTCCAAAAGGAACCTGAATAGTACAAATTGTCAGTAAAAATCTATAACATAATTCTTTTTTTAAAACATACAATATAAAATGTATTCTCTATGTTAATTATTATTAGTCATTATTATAAAGTATATTAAAGATTCTTAAAAATAAATTATATAAAGAAACATTTATCCATCAAATGTAACAAACTATATGTAGAAAGAGTTAGGAACTTACTCCAGTTTGTGACATTCCAAACGGTCCCGGGTTCATACCAAAATACATGATAGGTTTCGCTGTATTACAATATTTGCGAACATATTTTTCAAAGGTATTTCTTGCATATTGTGTAGGATTGTAAACACATTTTATTGCTAGTGGTAATTGAAATGTTTCCAGTTTGTTATTAAGTTCATCAATTATATCAAGAAAGGAATCGCAAAAACTTCTATCTTCATTGCTTTTATGAGTAAAGAATGTCGAAACGACTTCGGTAGCCATTTCAATAAAACCGAGATATTTTGAGAAATCGTAAATTAACGTTGTAGTTATTTGTCCGATTTATGAATCGTTCCCATATTTTAATAAGAATAACTCGATTTACTAGAATAAACGAGTTTTTAAGATTACTGTTTTTAAATTTACGGGTGGTACGTAATATGATTTAGCCGCGATATATTTTTTGGATAATTACGTTTCTGCTATAATTAACAGATAACGTGTACATGAAGAAAGAGAGAATATAATTCCCTAAAATTAAAATACATCGTCTTAATTTGACTATATATTAATAATTGAGATTATACATCTATATTTGTCCAAGGTGTTAAAATAAGGAAAATTTAAATTAAATTATACACGGCTCACAAAATTTATTCATGTATCCAATCGAAACGTCAAACGTCAAGGCCATTACAGATACGCCTCTTAACTTCTTATTTTTTCAGGTTTAAAAATCGAGATTTACAAAACAACAGGAATTTATTTAAAAGTTAGTTTTATATATGTTGCACACCTTTTCAAATGTTTGTCTGTGCCTATTAATAAGCGATTATTTCTACTATAAACTTTATTTACAACATCGGTGTTTTACAAAGTAAATAGCCCTTCTTGTTTTTCCAAATACAAATCCATTGTTTATATTCCTAGTTTAACCATTGTTTATACAAACCGCCAAAATTACTTACTACTCGAAATACAACGGAAATATTCCCATGGCTAAGGTAAGTGTGAAACAACTTGTTTTATTTACATATACCGGTTTGCCTAGATAGGCATTATTCTACTATTAATAAGTGTGCGATCGAATTACTCTTTTAGTTCTAGTAAAGTCTTTACAAGTTACATAACAAAAAATATAATAAGCCATGGGTTTAGAAAATATACAAAAGGTAAATATTTTAAATATATATTTTGGAACTTTGGTGTTTTAACTTGTGTAAGTAGTAAATGTAATAACATGTGGTCTGTACCTACTTTTAACTGGTTTTGCTTTTGATATATGCTCCTCTAACTGTTATTGCACAATCTTTTGCAATTATAGATATTATAAATTAACTAACAACATAGAACATTGCAAGTTATTAAAAAAAAAAACATATATTTGTATAATTATAATAATTTTGCACAGTATTTTTACAATGAAATTGTGCAAATTCATAAGTATGTTACATTAGTAATAAATTAGTTTAATTCTTACATGAGAAAAAGATTGGTGCACATTTCATTTCACTTCCTTTCTCCCAAACAAGTTATGGTATTTTATGATGATGCTAAATCTCTTGACAATAAAAGTATAAATATATTATTAAGTCATTATAATCTATTACAAACCATAAAAACATTAGCATTATGTTACTGTTTTGTGTGGTTAAACCACAACAGAAAACTCTTGTCTAACTTAGCCTGAGCCTTTTTATTAAATTACAAGTTACAAAGATCTTAAATTTTTTTACCTTATAAACTCATTATATTTTCGCCATTGCACAGGTATAGCTAAGGATGCTGCAAATTTAAGTACTTCATATTAAACTCTAAATTAATTTCTTACCATGAAGCATATCAATATAAACAACACAGGTGTTTGGTGAGATATAAGAGCTTGGGTTGTTCGGTCGTAGAAGGAACTACTTTAAGAGTCTACTAAGTAGATTACCAGCTTGGTAAAGATAGCAGGAATTTAATGAATACAAGTGGCAACAGACTAGTTGGGAGTTGTCTAGGGTTTAACAGTGGATAATAGTAGGTTGAAGTGATAGAATAAAGTGATTTGAGCAAGTACACATAGCATCATGTGAAATTCAAATTTCTTGCCAGCATTTAAAAACAACAAAACCAATGAAAGGACAATGACTTCCAAATTTATCTTTTTAAATAAAGGCACTTTTGTTTCTAAAAAACTTTTTCCTAATGTCTATTTCAGCCAGTACTGTACTCTTACTGGCGCAGCTCCTGCTCATGGAGGGTAAGAATCGCTCTAAACCTCAAGGAGATTCCATATGACATTAAAGCAGTAAGCCTCATTAAAGGAGGTGGTGAGCAACATTGCAATGAATACAGAGAAGTTAATCCAATGGAGCAAGTGCCATCACTTAGCATTGGTAATATTAGTAAATTTTTTTTTTTATTACTATCTATGAATTTTGACATTTATGAAATTATAAAAAAGAAATTCATAGGGCCTGTTTGTTTTTGGTAAATGTACTTACAAAAAATTATAACACTTGGGGTATATGTCATAGTTAATTTACTAAAATTTATCCATATAAGTTTGTCACTTCATTGAAAAACCTGTGTCTCACTAGTAAAATTCCATAGTAATAATATTAATTGTAATAAAAACTATAAAATATTTTAGTACATGCCCTAGACCAGGAGTACAAACTCTTTTTTTTGTGGGGCTACAAACATTTGTTGGTCATGGTGCAAATAAACCAAAAAAGAATAAAGTAATGACTCCTAAGGTTTTTGCAATTGTTTAAAATTTTATTAATGAACTAGGAACAAATTCATTGTGAATATGATTATTTGAACATTACTAATGGGTGTGAAATTCAAAATTATTTAAAATAACACCAGAGGGGTCAATATAAAATTTCTGGTGGCTGCATGTTGATTATAGTTTTGCTAGATCATGTGAATTGTAGATGACAATGATAGTAAAATTCCAGATGGCCACACAATAATTGAATCTCTTAGCATAATGCAGTATCTCGAGGAAACAAGACCACAGAGACCTCTTATGCCTCAAGATTGTTTCAAACGTGCCAAAGTCCGTGAAATATGTGAGGTAAAAACAAAACCTATATAAACTATGTAGCTTGAAAAAAGAAGCCATTTAGCTCGCGGATACCGGATCCGCGAGCCCTGAGTCCAATGAAGCCGCTATAGTTGTCAATAAAACTGCAGCGAGAACATAACCATAAAAAAAAAAAAAAGAAGCCATAGAATAAAAACTTTACAAAGATACTTCCAATGCAACTATCAATTATTATTACCGCATCTTTGGAGCATTCCTCTTTTATAATTTTTTTAGACTAATTGTATTTATAAAATTACAAATGTAATGAAACTGTCAATGTCTTATGTCTCAAGTTAACAAGTTCCATGTGCTCCAATGAATATTCTCTATCACACTGGAAGCCTACTATATTCCTTTAGGCAGGTAAAATTTACTATTGGATCATCAGGTTTCATCACTTCATCGAATAAAAAATATATTAATCATTAATTTAGACATTACAACTTCTTCAAATTATTTCCGGAAGTGTTGAAACATATGACAATACAGATGATATTAACTATAATTTCCAGGTCATATCATCAGGTATACAACCTTTACAAAACTTAATAGTTCTGATATATGTGGGTGAAGAAAAGAAAAAGGAATGGGCACAACATTGGATAATGCGTGGCTTCAGAGCAGTAGAGAAACTCCTCTCTGCTTCAGCTGGTAAATACTGTGTCGGGGATGAGATTACACTGGCAGACTGCTGTTTAGTACCCCAAGTGTTTAATGCTAGAAGGTAAATTTTGTTTATGATTATTAACACATTCTGTGACCATCTGTAAGTAAGGCTTTTTACTTTAATAATAAATGCATTTATGAAACTAATTACATGGAAATTAATTCACAGATTCCATGTAGATCTTCGTCCATTCCCGATAATACTACGAATCGATAGAGAACTAGAAAATCATCCAGCTTTCCGTGCTGCTCATCCATCTGCTCAACCCGATTGTCCACCCGAAGTAGCAAAGTGAAATAAGCAACTCATTCAATATATAACAGCAGTGAACAAAAGAACTCATAAACTCTGAAGTCAAAGGGAACAGAAGCTCTGACCTGAATTTCTCATTGTTAATGGGACTGCAATGGAGGTCACAAAACTCTCCAAGCCAAAAATTTTTTAAAACTATTTTTAAAAATAGTACTACATTTTATTTCCTTAATTATCTTTGTGTATATTTGCCTTTACATTTAACTCACTTATGAACTCACAAGCTCCTGAGTTTGAGAAATAGTTACATTAGACTCAAAGAGAGTAAAAAACTAGTCTACAATAACTTCAATATAATTTTGACTCAGTCTGTAGTTATAAGTATATTTTTTTTTGTTATTTCAGAAATGTGAATGATTCTATACATTACTTTTAAATGTATTGTGAATTTAAAAAGTATAATAACTTTTTTTATTGTTTTACCTATTATGAAATATTTGCATGGATTAAAACATTTCATGATAATTTAAAATATGATACAACTAGGTGACACAACTTGAGGATTGTTCGAATATCATCTCTATAACCAGCATGATTGCATTTGTTCTATAGGTTTATAACATAATGAAGTTTATCTGAACTAGTAAGCCTTGGCCTATTTTAAGTATATTTGAGTAGTATGTCTGCAACAGAAATCTTAAAACTACCATATAGCACAACAAAGTTAATTGCATTGAACATAAGTAATCTTCCCTTTTTATTTGAAAGAGTGACCAATACATCGACACATCATCTTCCCATGTTCAAAACTCAACGAAAATACTTATTAACACTAGTGAAACTTGAGATATATTTTTGAGATTCATTATCGTAATTTTATATTTCTTCGCTATTATTTTGTTTTTAATTAATTTTTAAATAATCTCTTGGATGTATTTTTAGATGTTGATGCCTCTTGTGTTATGTACAACAATTTCGACTTTGTCTAGAAAAAACATTTATAAGGTTTTTAAATAATAAAAAGGTTTGTATGTGTTCCAATTTATATTTAAGTATGTAATTTTTTTCATTTATCGTGCCATTCCATTAGATGTATGAATATTTATACAGTAGTGCAATTTTTTTATTATGTTTAACATAAATTTATTGTACACTTTTATATTTTATTTAAAAATACAAATTTCTTGATTATATTACATCTGGTTTCATTTCACATGGTATTTTACATGTGATAAATAAGGAAATACCGATTTTTCATGTCTTAGCCAATGGTCACAGCATTTAAATTTTTGAAAATGAATTGACAAAACCTTGAAAGTTCTTTAACATAAGAAATAATACAAGTAAAGCGAATTTGCGTTCTAATTTATGTATTATTTTAAACATATATAGCTTTTTAGCGCCTTCCTTCCTAGCCGTAATAAAGAATTTAATTAGAAATTGATACGAAAAAATTCAAAAATATTCACTCCCGATGGTACGCCTGATGGTGCGGCTCTACCCAGGTCCCTTCCCGTTATTATCACTACGATAACCCGCTTTGAGAAAACAATGTTATAAATAGCTATTTTTTTTAAAATTTTGTGTCATTACATTTAATAGTTCGGAGATCTCATAATGAGTTCATGAATCTCTGCATATCTTGTATATAATATTATAAAAAAAGAAGATACGTTAATACCTATTAATTCAGAAAGCTTTTTTGTTATGTTGCTATATATAAATAACAATTGATATTATGCTGTAGTAATAGATTAAGATATATGTGATTACATTAGATGACGCTTATTAAGACTATGAATTTTTGTAAATTAATTCATTTCAATAAATTTACCTTTAAAAAATCTTATTAGAAAAAAACTATACCTTAGACTTTTCTGTTATACTCTTTTGTTAGTAGTGTGGTAACACCGTCTCTACCAGTGTCAAATGTATCGAACGCCCTGAGCTGTGCTGTTTATTCGTAGCCGATAATCTCAGCGCGCTTCGAATGTGTACCGAGTATCAGTATATTAATCTCCCGGTTCATTTTGTTCTCGTACAGCGGTATTACAAAAATGATTCTAGTATTATGTTTAGTGATTAAATGACGATGCCGGTTAAAACCGTCAGTTAGTAACGTGCTGTGAAAGTTGTACCTAGTAGTGTAAGTTGTTCGGTGCCGATTTAAAATGACGGAGAAAAATAAATCCGAAAAGATGACTAACTCATCGAAACCTGTTCCCATGAAACTTTTTGCCGCCTGGGAAGTGGACAGGACGCCTTCTAATTGTATTCCAAGGTAGGTTTGTTATTGTACTTGTTGTGCTCCGAAATTATTTTGGTTGCTTGAAACAACATACCTGTGTGTAATTTGTATGGTTTGTAAAGCTGTAATAAAATAATATTTTTTTTGGTAAATTGCAGTTTTTTAAAGGAACTATTAGTTTAGTATAAAATTAGTAAAGTCTTATTTTCGGCGACTGTAACCGGTGAAATTTGTAAATATTTAATGTTTTATCTCTGATTATCCATGTACTATGTAAATAAAATATATGACTGGTGAAGATATAAGTTAGCCCTTTGTATCTAACTTAGTGTTTGCAATAGTTTTAAAATAAAATAAATAAATAGGTTTTCTTTAAAATGATCCTAAAAAAATTGTATTCATTTATAAGAGAAAAAAATAAAGTAATATTATTTAAATGATGGTATTCATAATAAATGAATAAGAAACAATGAAAATTTTATACATACATATTTTTAATTACACTCAAAAATATTAATGTAAAATAAATATTAAAGCAATGGTAATACTAAATGTTATATATATTTTCATATATCTAAATAATTTTAATGATAATTATAAATGAACACTCAAAAAATTTGCTATATATTTTTTTTGGAAATCCAGTGCAATAATTAATGCAAAAAAACATGTTTTGTTTGAACATGTTGAAGAAAACATACAAGTTTTGTTATCAGTAAAGGCAATTGGAAACTACATTACATACAGCTTATAGTTTGCAATACAGCTAAGTACTTAAATGACCTGAATTTTAGTATTATAATAATTAACTTATGATAATAAATATGTTTGAATTGAATAAACAATGTTAATGTGTTCATTTACTGTTCTAACATTTAATTTTAAAAGGATATTTAGTTTCCATGTATCTTATAAAACTTAATATTCATCACAAATAACATATCATCCAAAACTAACATATGTATTGTATAAACATAATTTCTCTTTATGTTATTTCAGATATAACTATTCTAAATATTAAATGATTTCATGTCAAACTGTATGATAGTTGTGTTATTATTTTTTTAATTACTAAGCAAATATGATTAGTGATGTGTGGTGTTGAACTTGTGTTCATAACAATTATAATTTTGAATATTGATGTATTACTTCCTGCACTTATTGTTTGTAAAATGGAGTTGTTAACCATTGTTTATCAATTATTAAAGCATTGTTTGATTCAAATAAGTAATGACTGTTTGCTGTAGAAAAGTATTTATTTTTGTAATTTATTAAAAGCAACATTAGACATAGTCTAGTGTATGTTCTCTATTATTTACGAAAATGTATTGTTATTATGCTTATGAAAGAATATAAAAAAACATGTATATCGGCAACATTGTATATTCTTGTAACAATGACAACATTGTAACAATACAACTGGAATATGAAGAAAAAAAAAGGACATTTATAAAGTGGTCATGGTAATATATATATATATATATTTTAGTTATTAACAAATTTATACCTAATTGGTTTTTTTTGTAGTAGTGATAAATGTATTTAAATTTATTGTAAAAATTAATCTCTTATTCATTAAGAATACCCTATTACATACCTCATCATAGACAGAATTATCATTTATTAGGTCAAACTTCGTTCGTTATATAAAAAATACCATTTAAAAATTCGTTTGTTTATATAAAACATATTCATTATAATCACTCGGCTATGATTTCATGTATCATTTTCATAGGTGAAGTATTCGCCCGCAATACTCAGGCGTATATGAGCGGCAGGTTGACAAAGGTGTTGGCTAGTTTGTAGTTTTCGTAAAAAACTTACGATAATACTTTATCAATTATGTGGCAAGTTAAACTCTTAAGTCGGTATAGTTGTTGAATGAAGAACCGTAGTCTCTTTCTTCTCACCTACTTAGCTATGAATGAAAACAAAAGTCCGTTCATTCGCGCACCCGTGACCCGGAAACTGTTGACTCATACGTTACTTACACCCGTGCTCTAGAATTTGATATTCGACACTACATACGAACAGCATTACACATTCATATATGGAGTGATATTTTATTGATTGAATGATATAGTACTTCATAAAATTTTATACCAAAAATATGAAATAATTTTGAATAGGATAATACGAATACTTCAAAAAGTAAATAAAACTTTTAACTGTATAACTTTGACCTGTTCGCTTGTTAACTGAATTATAATTATCATAACTAAAACAAGAAATTGCACAAGATTGATGAAATCTAAATGCCTTATTTACATAACATTGGTACGAGTAAAATTTGAGTTATTATTTTAAAGATTAAATACACAAGAAACCAGAAATAAAAAAAAAGATTTACTTATTAATTACTGTAAAGAAATACCCTTCCCTACTAATTTACCTTAAGTATCGTAATGGTCTATGTAGGCACCACCAATTCATAATTCTAACGACAAACAGTAGTGTATAAACATTACTGTGTTTCGGTTTAAAGGGCGTTTTAGCTAGATAAATTACTGTGGTAAGGAGACACGTCATCTTAAGCCTCGTGATAACGAATTTAATGCGGTATGTATCACCCTAAGTAGCACCATATTGTTATAGGCAAGCGAATGATTGACTATCGGATGAACGTTCGGGACTTTTCGTTGTATAGTTGAATAAAAAAAAAATATTTTCTCTACACGACTGTGTAATAACACCAAACAAACACTCGCTTTTTCTTATCAAACCACAACAAAATTTAAATATGTAAAGGAAAAAACTTACATATTTCAATTAAATATAGTTCAGCGAATATAAAGACCAAATGTTAACAATCTAGAGTTGATAAACTATGTAACAGATATAAATATTACATATGTATATATAGACGGATCATTCGACCGAACACTACTTGCAGTCCATTACTCATGTTTTTGTATACGTTAAACTGTAATGATCATCATTGTGGTGAAATGAACAAAGTTCTTGTGAGAAAATGACTGATTGCTTTCTAAATATCATTGAATACGACCCAACTCTCCAAAAGAACATTCCGAGTATACATTAACTTGAATTTCTATGAAACTTTCAGTGGCACGGGTTAAATAGGTCATTTGAGCAGATGCAGGATCTCGTGTTGTCGGTTTTCATATCACGATTTATTTTTATAGAATAGGTATACTTTTTTATCATAACTAGATATAAATCTTCAGAAAATATATTTTGGGTTTTAATAATTGAAGTCAATCATCATCTTCATCATTAGCCGATAGAGGTACATTTGTAAACATAGGCATTCCAAAAGATTCAAACATCGATCGGGTAGGAATTCATATGGTAGGAATCGGATCACTTCCCACCACGCCGGCCCAAAGAGGGTTGATGGGAGCTAGAGCCGCGTTTGTTGATTAGCAGGGTGCACCACGAGCAGGTGAGTGTGGCTTGAATCCTGTGAATTGTTGTGCTGGAAACCTTACACTCCTGTATACATATATTATTACTATCCATGATATTTTTAAAGCCACACGCAGGTTTAATTGACTTATTATGATAAATACGGCTTATCTCATAAATTTGGTAATCTACTATATTTTTCTTTGACGATACGATGAGTTGAGTGAGATAAGTTCGCCTGATAGTAAAGTAAGAGTACTGATAGTAGTAAGAGTGGCAATAAAGTGGCGCTAGTTTCAATGATACACTCAACACCATGTTGAAAATGACATATTCAATTCGTCTTGAAATATTTTTTTATTCTACGAAACGACGACATGAACTGGATGTTCACCTGATGGTAAGCGATACGCCCGCCTATGACAACGTGGGGTTCGTTATAATTGTATACATAGCACTACATTGGGCCCGCTGCTTTGAGATATTAGACGTGTCTCGCTACCACAGTAATTACACTAGCGCTCTTCAATCCGGAACACGATAATGTTTGTATAATACACTACTCACTTAGGCGGCCTCCGGCAACAGAGACCTACCACCAGTTAATAAACGAGTATCATAACCATACTTAATATAATAATAGTCATGTTTATTATCTTGTATTTAACCAAAGAAATAGATAACAAAGGTGTTACCGTCTGAAACAGATGAAAGATGAAAATCATGATGAAAGGTGTGAATCTCTGAATCAGATTACTTTTAAATAATTTTTACTGTCGCTGAGGTTATAAATCTTAGTCTAATTCTTCGTGTTGTATTTCGGCTAAATAAGTTCGATCTGCATAAGGGCGTGTTGATCCCCTCACTGATGTATGGTAGTGAATGTTGGGTATGGCAGAAGAAACATCAAAGTAGGATTAATGCTGTGGAGATGAGAAGCCTGAGAAGTATAACTGGAGTGAAGCTGATGGACAAAGTGAGGAACAGTGTGATGAGGAAGCGGTGCGGCGTGGTTGAAGATGTAGTGACAAAGACAAAGAAACGGGAAGCTTAGATGGTTCGGCCGTGTTGAAAGATTAAAGAACACGGTAAGAATGATTAGAAAAATCGGTGCAGATCGATCTAGGCGAACATATTCCGATCAAATCGAAGATGTCCTAAAGAAAAGCCGGGTCAAGAGTACTCGCAACCGACGAGCATGCATGAAGACGCTCATGAAAGTGGAGGAAGCGAGAGAGGTGTGCCAGGATCGTAGCAATTGGAGAGAGGTGGTCTCTGCCTACCCCACTGGGAACAAGGCGTGATATATATATATGTGTGTATATATGTAAGTTCGATCGTGGAATTTCCTAGTCGAAGTCAATGCAGTATGAACGGTCGACCTCGTACACTACTGTTTACACTCGTGTTTGCTTACTTAACGTCTCGCTTACGCGATTTATCTTACAGCAACAATAATAAAGCAGATATGGAGGCTTAGCGTTCATTGTGACGATTCCATACATTTCTGACAAACTGTTATAACCGCTATCGATATATTTAGGGTATTACAATATTGTATTCTGATGGTCAGATGAGCTGTGATATATGCTTTCTTTTACAACCAGCTTTACGTACAATTCCATTCACCACCTTAATGACTACTATTTTCAACTGTGCCTTTTAAGCGCAACTCTGTACCACGCTCAAGTACTTTGTGGAATCAGTTGTAGTCAGTAATATTTCTACAACAATACGCCTTGGGTTCCGTCGAGAAAAGAGAATATACATCCTACATTTTTAGTTAAAGTTTGACAACGCGGCCGCGACCCTTGCAGGGGACGATAGTGATCGCTTTTCACCACGTGAACTGTTCCCTCGTTTTCTTAATGTCCCTAAAATAGATGATCATCCAGCTCCTTTTCACCTTAAAATACTTATAGACAATCATTTCATTATATGAATTTAATGTCGTTTTAATTACAGACACAAATACTATACGTAAAGTGAAGTCATTTTATATTACAATCAGGAGAAAGCGGTCGCTTTCACGTTGTTGAACCTTTGTGTAATTTAGCATTATAGGATAAATAAAGATATCCTGACTAGGAACCGACGTTGGACATTCGGGCCGTGGGTGTCCGCAGGATGTGCCCGATTATCAACGAATTGCCACTGTTTGATAACGCTCTTTACGCGATGCCGGTTAACGAATTATTCAATTGAATTTATGTCCCCGTTGTCTAGGGGTGGTCGCCGTTTGTGTGCTGATAATCACAACTGCTCATACTCTCCAGTAGTACTTCGACTGTCTTGTTTCTGTTATACTTCCATTTCTATATGCCCCTTTCTCCCGACTCATCGGTGCATAATACATATTCTTGAAACTTCAAGAATAACAATCGTACTGTGCACACTGTTTTCTTTATATAATTTTTGTTTATCGTATAATATATATGTGATAAACAAAATAGTAAACAACTAAGAAAATGATATATTCTTTGGCAATACATTTGAGTGACGATCACACTGAAAAATACCTTGGGAGGTTTTATTGATAAAAGTTGACGTATATAAGTTAATAACAATTACGTTTTTCCAAATGTATATATTATATAGTATATAGTATAAGAATTATATATTAATTTATGTGATACAAAACCGGAAACATTATTGCCATCTAGTATCAAAGGCGCTTTTATATTCTCATACATATCAAGGCGACGGAGATGTGATACAATGTAGATCATCCAAGTAGCGCCTCACTTTTTGAACAGGCAAATTACTTACCATCAGGTGACATTTTGTGTTCGCTTTGTCGATTAAAAAAAAAAAGAAATATGAAATAACTTTCGTGTTGTTACGGTATACAATGCAAAACCGTTGTAGAGCTGCATTTCGTTCCCGTTTCAGCTATAGCAACCGTGACCGCGGAGCTTTAGATTAAGTTTCACAATGAAACTGCAGAGAAAAACATCTCGCCGAAGTGAACTGGTACGCGAAGGCCTTTTTGTTGCGAACCTACAAACGTACAAGATGAAAAATATATTCTGATTGTTCTCCGTTTCTTATTTCTCTTGTAAGTTTTCAATTTACCGGTGGTACGTATTTGTTGCCGGAAACCGTCCAAGTAGGTACCACAGCAGCTCCTATTGCAGCCGAAAAACAGTAGTGTGTAAGTATTACTGTATTGCGGTTTGAAGGATGTTGTAGTTAATGATATTACAAGGGGTAACGAGACTTAATATCTCATATCTCAAGACAAGCACAATGTCGATGCTGTGTATATCATCCTAACTAGCGCCATGTTGTTATGGACAGACAGTCACTTACCATCAGGTGAACATATTATCCGTTTAGTCGCTTCGTTGATTAAAAAAATGGTTTTAGTTGTGAATGAATAACGAGGTGTTTCTACACTTCATTTTTTTTTTTTCAATGGATTATAGTTTGATATTAAACTTGGTGTTAAGTGACTGTAAGACCGTGGAAGATGGGCAGTGTTCGCGATGTATACTTTAAGCTTTTGTATGTTAGCCAGCTGGAACATAGCAATGGTGTTATCGCAGCGGATTTACAATACGTGGGTGGTAGATATAAACTTTACAATATGAGGCTCTGGAAAGGAACCTGGGATAAAACAAGCGGTTAGCCACGGAGGCAATTAAATTGTAGCTTGAGTTGGAAATTAATATTTTTTTTTTCGATTCTCCAATTACATCTTCAGAGGATACGCCGCGATCTAATAAACCATGAGCATGGGTTCCGTACGCATGACTCACGCAACAATGATACCTGTTATGTAAATGTAGTAACTCCAATCCGTACATACTACTTTGTTCTCTAGTCGTTAAATTGCAGTGGTGTAAACTATAGGCGGTGGCGAGCTATTAAGCTATAATATAATAATAATCACAATTTTCACAATTTGATATATAATAGTATGTATTTCAAATATATACTTAATGTAATGTCGGAGTATATTTATCGTCTTTAAAAAAATTATGATATTATAGAAACTATAAAACGCTAAATTTTTAAAAGGAATGAAGCCATTTTTCATTGGACAAACCATATAGACGTGGCGCTAGTTAGGATGATATACACAAAAGCATATTTTTCTAATTTGATAACGAGACTCTTGTCTCGGGCGACAAGCGCAATATGGTGCAGTTAATACATTTATCATCCCAATTAGCGCTACGTTGTTATGGGCAGGCGTATCGCTTAACATCAGGCGAACGTCCCGCTCGTCTCGTCTCTTAATTGAATAATAAAACATTATTCTCGTGGGCTTAAAACAAAAGATAGTAAATTACATCAGTAATTTTAAAAGCTACAACGCCCTATAAACCGGAACCTAGTAGCGTTTACACACTAATTTAGGTGCTTATTTTTAACTATTAGTCTATTGTAGAGTTTTGGAGGCGAGCAACGTGGTCTGATCGACGTAGGATATCTTTTGAGGGAGGATTATGTCCAGCTGTGGACGTCTATCGGCTGATGATGATGGTTTAATAATTTTTATTTGACTTTTTAGTCAAATAAAAGTAAATTTATATATTAGTCATATTCTTGCCATCTTCCATCTACCAGAAATGCAATGAGGATATCGTATCTCAGTTGATGGTCCTGAAATAAATATATAATAAAGAAACAGATTTTTTAGCTACTTAATACAGATACAATATAGTGAAAAATAGGTATCCTTAAATTTTTATTATTTGAACTCGCTGCTTAGTATGGGGACAATTCTAGGATATATCGCTTGTTACTTACAAACTATACAAATTAACTATAATTACTAGTTGATGCTGTAATGGTGTATTATTGTATGGGATCAATGTTCTTTATTCTAATCTGTCATTTGATGCGCAAGTATCTTCGTTTCTTTTTCAAATCAATCAATCAGCCGGAAGACGTCCACTGCTGGACAGAAGCCTTCTCCAAAGATTTCCACTCAGACCAGTCCTGGGCCACCCGCATCCAATGGTTGCCAGCGACCTTGACCAGGTCGTCGTTTCTTTTTACTGTATCATAATTTTTTGGTATCGATGGAAAGTCTTTGTAGAGATGCCTGGAGAGTCAAGATTTTGTAGAGAAGATCTCCACTTTGTTGATTGTCCACGACGGTTAAGAAGTAGCAAAATTTCTGTTTTGAACACAGCAACTATCGCCGAAGCTGTTCTGTAATAGCTCATTTAACTCTTGCTGGTACATTGACTTTAAATGGTGAACTATTCAAACTATTTAAATAATCTTTTAAAACCCATAGACAAGCATGAAGTTCACTTGATGGGTCTCTAATATGATCTGCTTGTAACAACTGGACGTTATTAACGTTGTTCACGTTACGACCGGTCTTGATTGCTTTGAGACCTAATATAAAAAGATTTGTTACCCAAGTAATTGAATTATTGTTATTTTTACTCATATTCTTTAAAATTAACAACATTTCTTGTTTATGTAATTTTTTTATACGACGAAGTCACGAGACGAGCGAGACGTTCACTGGATAAGAGATACCCCTAACCATAACAATGTCACCCCAGTTATGATATAGCACCATATTGTGTTCCTTATATTATATAGTTGTATATGCTGGTCAATTTTGAGTACCATTTCCTATAAATGGCTGGAGACTAAGGAGCTGCGGTGGTACCTATCTAGACATTCTTCGGCTTACCACCAGTAAAGTATTATAGTGTTAGCAGATTCTGTAGAAAATATTTTATAAGGATAATCGATACAACCTACGCGTGTTAAAGAAACCGTCGGATTTATTTATAGCTTTAGACGTTTAGATCCAAATGTCAAGTTCAAATGTTGCCCGCCGCGAAATAATTCAAGTTTCAGTTTTCAGGGACACGCAACGAAATGCTCCCTTACAAATTGAAGGGACAGAAATAACTCTAATCTATCAATCTACCAAAGTTAAGTCTTTTTTATATACGGCAAGGATATGGATATATAAATGTTAATATTCAAACCGGCCGTAGGTCTCTATTGCCGGAGAACATCTATACACCACTGCAGTTCTTACCTTCAAACAGTCATATGCAAACACTACCGTGTTCCGGCTTAAAGGACGTTGTAGCTAGTGAAATTATTGGAATAACATCACTCAGCATCGTATATCTTGACGCGCCGAGCACAATGTAGTGTATATATCATCCTAACTAGCGTCACTTCGTTATCGGCAGGAGTATCACTTACCATCAGTTAAACTTCCTGCTCTTTTTGTCATTATAACTAAGAAAAAATCTTTTAATTTTGCTTTTAATAAACATTTCGCAATATTCTGTATTACGGTAACGGCCCTTTAATTACTTTGGTGCTATTATACTAATGGCTTTGAAATGAGATGTTTTCATGTAATTTATTAACCATTACGTAAATTTTCTATTTATCTTCCATCATCACGAATCCCATCGTACTGTTTAAATAGGAAAAAGTTATATGTTTAATACATGTCCATATTTGCCACACATTTTTCTATTTTAACAATCCAGTTATATTTTATTCATATATTAATGCTTCACCACGATACCACCTGGTGTTAATTGGTAATGATGTTCGCGGTTGTAAAGTGCACTAATCCATTAACAGTCTATTCCCTATCTCTTGAACACATCCGCGTACTATTTGTACTGGAAAACAGGTACCGGAAAGTTGTTTCTGTCACCACTGCAGTTTCTATGATTTCAGCTTTGCCTCTACTGTTTCTGTCGTGAACGAGGAGCTGAACCTCTTCGTTCGAACACTGAGGATTGTTACAAAATGCGATGATGGTGTATATATAGGGCTAGGTCTGTGGTGTTTTAGATAGCATTACATATTTTGTGTTATATTGTCTCAAAATAAACTGGTTAATTGTTTAATCAGATGTAAAGTGTTAATTCGGTTAATTGCCCGATGCTGCAGCGAGGTCGGCCGCTGACTCAGACGGTCTCCTCCCACACTCACTTGATAAGGTTTTGTATGTATATTTACATACTACCGGCTACAACAATCGATGGTTGGTGAAAAATTTACGGAATTTACGACTGTGATGACCTTTAACACGTTGTCATCACATACCAATTAACTTAATGTTATAATGCAATATTGAGCACTTAGTGAACATTTAGAAAGTCGTATCTACTATTTTAGTTCTGATATTAAAAATCATTTCGATCTATGTCAATCCAAATCCAATCCAATCCAATCAGCCGGAAGACGTCCACTGCTGGACAAAGGCCTCCCCCAAAGATTTCCACTCAGACCAGTCCTGGGCCACCCGCATCCAATAAATATTCCAATAGATCTATGTCTATGTTAATCAAATATTATGTTTTGTAATTTTTTTTTAAATATTACTAATGTAATAATCAGTAAAATTTAATTTTATCATATAATAATAACTTAATTATGCGTTATAATATATATAATGAACAAGCATACTTACGATTATATTACGGGATTCAAGATCATATTCGACAAGGAAGGGAGTATAGGCCATTTGTAATAATTCTTTATAAAATTATATTTACCATAGACAAAAGTGAATCTTCATAAAGTGAAGCAACGAGCTAATTAAGAACATATACATAGCACAAGATTTTAGGTCTCGTTACCTCAATAATGTCACTAGCTACAGCGCCGTTCAAATGAACACATGGGAACACATGGTAGTGTTCACACCAAGGTTTGACGGCAGAAATAGGACCTGCGGTAGTACCTATCTAGAAGGTCGTTCCATAACAGCCAATTTACGTTTCTACTGCTGGGGCACCGGCCTACCCTCAATATGAGGGCGATGGGGCTATAGTCACTATGCAGGCTCAATACGCATTGGTGACTTCACACACACCTTAGAATAAATTCTAATTCATGTGCAGGTTTCCTCGCGATGTTTTCCTTCACCGTTTGTATTGTACTGTTGTTACTAAATGTACATAGCTTAAATATTAGTCATCGGTACGTGCCGAGATTCGAACCCGCGACCTTCGGAATGAAAGTCGCACGCTGTAACCATTAGGCAAGCGAATGACGGTCGTTCAGTTAATAATATTAAGAACGAAGTTTTTTCTTTGATCAATAGAAACAGACTACTAATACTTATAAGAATTATAATACAAATGATATAAAGATAACAAAATCGGCATAGTAATTAATGTTGCATACAGATATATAGATATGTATTACACTGATAACTTAACGTCGTCTGTTAAATGGTTAATGAGGGATGTAAATAACCGTGAGCAGCCGATATATGTTATCCATGAGACACTGTTAGTCATAGAAGTTGAATAATGAAATATGACTAAGCATTTAAGAATTTTCCTCCAACATATCCAGTCAATCATGCGAGCGCCTGCTCCACATTCAGATGGACATTGTGAGCTATTTATAGAGGACGGTGGTTTGATCCAGTGGACAAGTATCCACGCTGCTCTTATGGGCTTCACTGGGGAATTAATCAATTGTTATTACTAGTAATACTTTATACGACTGTATATGTATTTATGGAACCTGTGGTACTTCAGTTTATTAGTCTTGTCTCTTTTGTTGGAGACCGTCCATGTAGGTACCACTGCCTGCGCTTCTGTCCCAAGCTATTAAGAGTAGAACTGAGAAGCCCTGCCTATAATAGAAGGTGACTAAAAGTAATTAAATAATGTGTTGCAGTGTACATTCCAACTAGTTAAAAAAATAAATTGTACACGCCGTATCTGTCGAGCAGGCGCGGTTTCAATCCACACTATGCTTGAGCTTTCAGTGAAGAAAAACATTGAGCCGACATGTTCAAGGAACAGCTGTCGTGGAGACGAGACATCAACCCGCGCCTGGCCAGCGTAAAGGCGTTTACTTGAAGCCCGACAGTGGGAATATTTAGTAGGAATAAATTAAGGTTTTAAGAGTATTTGTACGTTAAATTATGTTTTTATCCTTGGTTGATATGACTCTTTCTGCTATATATCATCGTCACCTTCAGCCGATAGACATCCACTCTTGTACATACCTTAACGGTATTACATTCCCGTTTTCGCATTAGTTTGTCATTTGTAATATTACTACTTAAATGTTATATTACTTTTACAATTAAAGATATCAATGGTATAGACGTACAGTTATTTTCTTTGGTTTGAACATATTTCTAAGTTTTACTTTGATGCAATGAAGTGTTGTTTTAATAGTCTATAAATAAGAGTATATAATTTTATCAACATATCAACGTTGTTTCATCATCAGCCGATATACGTCCACTGCTAGACATAGGCCTCACCCAAAGATCTCCACAATGATAAATAGATGTTTAAGGTCAGAAAATTGTGTGTAAACATTAACAAAACTATATATATGTATGGAACGTGTAAAATACACTTGTCACAGTTAAGATAGCGCGAATTCCTCTTACGCACGTTGTTATAGTAAGTGTACAGTGCGCAGGCGCAGCGGATGTTATGCGGCGGTTTGTTTACCGAATGATCCATTGTTTTGCGCGAGTGCACCACTTCTTACGTATCCGATACGTTACATTTGGTCTAAATCGTTTGATCTCGTATCCGTCGATGGATTTCTAACGGAATGTATGTAAAGAAATTATTAATAAATATTTTTTTTATTCTACGAAGCAACGAGATGAGCGGAACGATCAACTGATGTTGTCAATACTATACTATACTGCCTATAACAACTTGGCTCTACTTGGGATACATGGCACCACGTTGTTGTCGTCGGCTTGAGACATCAGATGTCCTACAGCCCCTGTCAAGCCGGAGTACAGTAATGTTTGCATACTACTGTTTGTCGATAGAAATAGGCTCTGCGGTGATACCTACCTAGACGGTCTCCGACAACAGAGACCTACCACCAGTTGATATTTGCTTTATATGTACTTCTTAACGTTAATACTGACGATGAATATTGATATTAGTGATACATCTCCGTCGTCGGAGAATGTCTAGGGTAGATCAGCTCTTATTTCTGCCGCCTTACAGTACTATGCAAACATTACTGTTCCGATTTAAAAGGCCTTGAGGCTAGTGAAATTACTACGTGGGGCTACGTGGTAACAAGACATCATATGTCTCAACGAGATGCACAATGTGGTGCTATGTATATCATTCTAACTAGCGCTTCGTTGTTCTGGAGAGGCATCTCCCTTATCTCGTCGATTCGTGGAATAAAAAAAAATGTGTAACGCTGTTTATATTTTATATTATGATAAAATTGTCGGTACGGACACACTACATTACTATGACATTTTTTTAAACTTCAATAACCATCCGTATCACTCAATTTGAATATGAAAATTATGTAAAATAGGTATAATACAAAATGCTGCTACCGTATTTAGCATATGCGGCGAATTGCTTCGACCTTGCGGCGTAATTTACACAATGTTTGTGACTAATTATCATTGTCCATTGTTTTTACCCGAAACGAATATTTTTTTTCCAATCGGATGTCCAAGTTATAAGTGGTTATCTCTTCATTTGTTAACTCACACATGGCCAGCCATGACTGTTCTGAGAGCAGGCTTCTAGTCTTAAACATTAACATTAAATTCGGTAAACATTTAATCTCTTCATAACGTCTTCTTTGACTTGAAAACAAATTTAGATAAGAGATTAAATCGGATATAAATAGATCTTCTGTCCAGCTTGTTAAATTACAACATGAGCAGATCAGGCAAAAGACTCAACTTTCAAAATTTACAGAGATGTAAGAGACGCGCTTCTGCCTCTTCCCTGTTAGACTGGTATAAAGACATGATTATGATCCTCAGACGTAAGAGAACGACCCCCAGAAAGGGAGAGATACACTTCCTCGATGGCGCAACAAACCCTTAGGTCTTGGCGTCTGTACAATCTTTCTCTAAATGTCGCGATTTTCTACCTTCTTCCTCCATTCAATAAAATTTCAAATTCTAAGGTCTTCTTCTACTCTATCTATTCATCTTTTCTTCGGCCTACTCTTTAGGTTCTTGTTTTAGGTGTCCACTAATTATACTTATAGCTCTGGTATCTGCTATACGTATCCTGCCCCACGAAGTCGTTGCGACTTACAGATATATATATCGGCTATAACTCGGGCTCCTCATGTAAAGAAATTCTGTGTTGATAAACCACACATGTCTGATAATAATTTTTTTATCTTAACAACCTGTTTTATTAACGTAAAAAAACAATTATGACATATAAAAATTCTTTCCTCTAATCAGTTTTCTTACATAGTTATTTTATGTTTATTTGTTTTCATGATGCATCATCCATTTCGGAGAACTTTTAATGAGATAACATCGACGACTATACCTTGTAAGTGATTTCTATATATATATATGTGTGTGTGTTGGTTATACAAAATGACTCATATGTATCAGTTTACGGCATATAAAATACAAATAGTTTTATACATCTTACTGTAAATTAATATATTTAATTCTATAGACCTGTGTTCGATTACGATCCTACCTGATCATAACCAGTGCAGAATTTAATGGTAAAGTGTACTAGTCTAGAACTAGAGTCTATTTACTATTCACTCATTTGTTTGCTGGAGTTAAATCCCTGCTGCTCTCGGAGACCATGTACTTAGGTATCAACGCAAATTCTATTTCTGCCAAATGGTAGCAATCAAAATTTACTGTTTTGTTTTAATGACCGTTTCAACTAGTTAAATTACTGTGGTAACAAAACACTTTATACTCCTGACGATGTGTACAATTTTGTGTTGTGTTTATTAATCGTTACTTCGTATCATTCGCTAAGAATTCGACGTATAAAAGTGAACTTAAAGTTTCCACTCTCATTATATTTGTATATTATTAGATATTATAATATATTAGTAACTTAATTTGAATTAGAAATTTTACTATTTTATACTTTTAGAGAAAGTACATATAATTCTAGGATGTGACAAATAAATTGTCACTACTTCTTTGTTAAAACTATATTGTATTAACCATGTTGTAACACATTCAATTGTAAAGTGTTATAGGGATTTATGTGATCTCTTGAATAATCGATAGTTTAAAGTGATATATACAAACAAATCTACGTGATCGATGTTATTGCTGTCGGGAAGCCGCCGTGTGTCCGACATCAAGCGCTCGCCCCCTCTGAATAACAAACGCGTCGGTCTTCTGAGAAACGGAGCCATGCTGATGTTTAAACCATGTGGAGGACTGCAGTATCATCCTCTCCGCAAGATACTGAAGATGGGATGTCCATATTCTCAGTTATAATAGTGGAAAGTCTTCTTGTTTATATCTTTTACTTTTAAATAAATCGGTTAAATGCTATCACCTTATGAAATCATACTATTTAATCGTTTGTTTAAGTACAGATTCGTGATTTTTATTACTTTTAATATAGTAAGCAATTAATGATTTCTTATATATTGCCCCATCATCAGCCGACAGACATCCATTGCTGGTTTTAGGCCTTCCCAAAATATCTCTATATCGATCGATCCAGCGCTACCCGCATGTAACTTCATCCCCTTCACCATATCTTCGGACCAACTAGTGGGGGGCCTGCCAACACTACGCCTTCCGGTACGCGATCGCCATTCGAAGACCTTATAACTCATCGACTATTAGTCCTTCGCGTAGAATAGAATAGAATCTGTGTATATCTATTATTGTATCCCATATTCACAGTATTGTTGAAAAAAATCAAAAATTGATAATTACTTCACTAAACAGAAACATCCAGTAAGATCCTTTTTTTACTTGAATTGTAACAAAAATATAATTAGTTTCATAAAAAAACTCATCAAAATTGATTCCATTGTTTAGACTACAAACGTATTTATTGTTAGAAGGTTTCTGTTGCTAGAGACTGCCTAGGTAAATACCACAGCAGCAACTACTTCCTACAAACAGTAGTGTGCAAACATTACCGTGTTCCGGTACGAAGCGCTGTGTAGCTAGGAAAATTATTGGGGCAATGGAACTTATAACTTATTGTGTCTAGGTGACGAATATATTCTGCTACTGTGTATAGCATGTTAACTAGCGTTGTTTCGTCGAATTAAAAAAAGGACAAAGACGTCGACGTACTTGTTAAACTTGTAGCACGTTACTTTTTAGATGTAAAGGTTAAAACGTAGTAGCTGTAACGTAGGAAACTTGTCAGTACTTCAAGTGCACCGAGTGCACGCTGTGAGACGAGCACTTAAGCTTAAAAGTCGTCTGAGGGCTTGTCGATGACACGACGCAACTGTCTCTACCATCCACTATCACTAGAGATGTACAAACTTGTTAAATTTTAAGACATGTATTTACTTAATACATGTGTAGAATTTTAGTATTCATTTGGGTCCTATATCTTGAATCATAGCATTCACTGCATATATTATATTTTAGGATAAAGTCATAGTATTGTATATACTAAGTGAAGAAGTCTGATTCTAGCTAAACTGCCAGAGTGTCTTTTTCCCACATTGATTTAAACCAGATCCTGGTTAATTTTCGCTCACTACGATAATTTCATTGAAACGACTTCCTTTGATTTACAATATGAACATATTTTTTATTTTACAAAACGATCGAAATGTTCATCTCATGGGTAATGATACGTCTACCCATAACAAAGTAGCGCTAGTTAGGATAATATACACGGAACTATATTGTGCTCGTCGCTTTGAGACATAATATGTTATATATCGTTACTCCATTGATTTCACTAGCTAATACACCCTTTATACCGGAACATAGTAATGTTTGCGCATTACTGTTACGCGATAGGAATAGACGCTGTGGTAGTACCTACCTATACAGTTTCCAACGATACAGACCTACCACCATTGAAAGATTGTTGTTAAAGACGTACAGAAATAAATTACACAAATGACTAGGTAACAAATATATTTTTAACTCACAAATTACCTACTGTCCTCATGAGATAAAATGTCTATTGTGATAAGGTATTCTCCGGTAGGTGTTAGATGGAAAGTCGACTTGTAAAGTTATTTATTATGGCGATTACTTGCGATGACATAAACTCGATCCTCTTACGACGTAAGGCTTCCTTGCTAACGAGGCTTCAGTAGCACAGTAAAATTTTGCAAGAATTAAATCTTTATTAGCATTAACTTAATTGTATTAACTATTTAAATAAGGTATTTACTACCGTTGAACTTACCGTACATAAATTATTAATACATAGGAAATGATAAAAGTATACTAGTGTTAGGTCTCTGTTGCTCAGCCCTGTAGTCCCGGGCCATTAAGAATAGGACTAAGGTGTTCCCTGCCTGTCGTACAAGGCGACTAAAAGGGTCCTTGGTTTCGTGGGCTTTGTGGGTGGGGGCCCTCAAAGCTTAATAAGCGAGCCTTAGGAGGACGGTAAATACATTGTGGTGTTGTATTTGCCGTAGCACAGCGTGGGTGTTAAGGAGGGCTTGGCCCTTCCGTGAAATGTTTTAGCCAGAGTGCAGAGGGGCACTGGTGCGTTCCGTAGGAGATCCCGGAGCCCCTTCTAATGCACTGAGGGAGACCACCGAGGGGGGTTTAGTGGGTAGAAGCCCCACATAACCTTGTCTTCCCCCCAGAAACAAGGTATCTTTTAAGAAGATTTCCCACGCGAGAAAAAAAAAAAGGTCTTTGTTGCTGGAGACCATTCAAAGCCGGGAAACAGTATTGTGCAAACATGTCTATATTCCGGTTTTAATTGCACTGTAGCTCACTCGCTATTATTTCACTATATATCCGAGGTATCGCGATTTAACATATTATGTCTAAAGGCGACGAGCGCAATGTGGTGCAGTGTATATCATCCTAACTACCATCTCGTTGTTATAGTGTAGCGCATCATTTACCATCAGGTTAAGTATGGTATAGAATAAAAAAATATTTCTCATACTTTAGACTGAATCTGTTCATTCGGCGGCAAATTCTTTACCTACCTCGTTACAAAATTAGCATATTTACACTACTCTATCCATGTGGTATGAAGATCGAGTTACACGGGCATTTATTCATACGAATAAAATGCTACTGGTGGTAGGTCTCTTGCCGGAGACCGTTTATGTAAATAACACCGCAGCGCCTATTTCTTCAGCCAAACATTAGTGTGCAAAATCAATGTGTTCCGGTTTGAAGGTCGCTGTAGCTAGTGTAATTACTGGTGTAACGAGACTCAACATCTTATGTCTCAAAACTACGAGCGCATTGTATACCATTCTGTATTACTTACCATCAGGTGAAAGTTCCGATCGTCTCGTCGGTTAATGGAATAAAAAAATATTATTTAAAGCCTTTTAAGGTAGGTTTTGATATAGACAAACAAAATATCTCAAGCAAATAGTTTTTAAGTGAAAAAATATTGACACGAAAAAGGAGACGCGTATCAAGGTTTCTTTGTTTTGTTTGTATTCACGTTGCGATCCTCTCGCGCCTTATTTGGTACATAATAGCTGATTGATTGAAGCTCACGGATGACTTCAACAGACGAGTTTCTTAGTGTCCTATTTACGTTGAATTCGTGTCATCCACTCGAATTGAGGTTTAAGGCTTTTCGAATCTTTCAACTGTATTCGATATAAAATTATACGAAATGAAGTCATCATACATAGTTAACTTTATTTAACAAAGCGACAAGAGGTGGACCTGCGTCAGCTGCGATAGGATGTTATACACTTCACCACGTTACACCCGTTGCCTTGAGTCATAACTTGTCGAGTCTCGTTGCTCCAGATAAATCACCTACAACACTCTTCAAACTGGGACACAGTAATATTTGCACTCTACGGTTTGGCGGAAGAAATAGGTATTACGGTAGTACCTACCTAGACGATCTCCGGCTAACAGAGACCTACCACGTTCATTATCAATGCAGGTGTTATGGATGTTAATAAAATATCTCAAAATATATGTTTTTATTGTATATATATTAAAATGAGGGATATTTTGTAAATACGAATTTCTTAAGCCATTCACAACCCAGTAAAGTTGTCGAACTTCGGACCTATGGCTGTAATACTTCTTCTATCCATTTGATCAGAGATGGAAGACTATGGATGGAACGATGAACGAAGATGGAAAAACTTGAATCGTTGTCAGGCACATATGCAGGCTAGAATGTTAATCTCGTTCATCTTAATAAGATTTTTTTTTATATTATAACGGAGGCAAACGAGCTATTGGGTCACCCGGTGGTAGGTGAATTCGCCGCTGCCCACAGACGCAAATGACAACAAAAGTGTTACTAGGCCGTTGCCATCTCATAACATTTCAAAGAAGGGAGGGGTAAAATATGGGATAGGTTTCGGAGGAACAGGAGTAGGAATAAAAGGGGACAGACCACCAGACACCAGTTAGTTTCCAACCAAATGCAACATCACAGCTCCTAGAACACTGCAACGTCGCACCGGTCCATCTAACAAACGTCAAAATTCGGGAGGTCTAAAGGAAAGGAAAAGGGATGGGCATCCGGCTCTCTCACTCACCAGACGAAACATGGCAGCCACTAGGAAGCCAGCCATTTCACGCTGATTTTCTGTGAGAGGGTAGTGTCGCACCGGTCGATCCTGCCCAATTACGTGCTACAGTGAACTGTAGCCGTGGATCTACTACCATAAAATTTTTATATATTAAGTGAAAAGGGGTGACTCTTACAGTTAAGTAAGTTAAATAGCTGGTTGACTGATGGACAATATCAACAGGCATTAAGCTCGCTGTTTGTATACATCGCTATAAGGTTATATAATAAAGAGAAAACAATAAGTTTTAATAAAGCTTTCCTTCTTAATGATAAAATTGTGCGCTTCTCAAAAAGAGGTCGTCGTAATCTTTCCATTGAATTGTTACGATATCGTTCGATAAATATTATAACGATACAGATACACTAATCTATTTGGATCGGCCAAAGTATAAATTCGCCAGTAACCCGCGACCCACAAACCGGTCTCATAAAGACGGTAATTTATGTTAAGTAGCATCGGAAAGGAAACTCGGAAGGAGATTTAGGCAGTGCCACTGACCCAGCGTGTCGCGGTATCTTGCGACGGATCGAAAGTGGCCGTCCCAAGCTGCTATAGCTGCGGAGAATAATTTATTGCGAACGACATTTCGACACGGATCCTTATTACTCGTTTGGCCGAGTTGAGACCCGAGGTCCCGGCTCAAATACCAGATTCTAAGTTCAACAGCCTAGTACTACATAAATATTTTAGTATTTGTTTTTATACTTCGCGCCCTATGTAGTAGTAGTCTGTATCGATTTAGAATAAATTTTAATAGAATAGTAAGGGACAGTAAATATACAGTCTTACAAACCACAATGATTCATCACCAAGAGAATGATAACTGTATATTATAAATAAAATTTGCATGTATAAATATATACTTATATGTATATATACAGTTAATAGTCTTAAACTATGTAACTAAAATGTTATAGTTTGTAAAACTAAAAAGAGAAGATTTTTTTATCAGTCTAAGCGATCAGCAAGATGTTCACTTAATAGTAATATGTCTGCCTATAACGTGAGCAACACAACATTGGCGTATAAAATCTTAAGTACCGTTAATACACTAACTACAGCGTCCTTCAAACTGGAAAACAGTAATGTTTGCACACTAGTTTCCGGCAGCAGAGACGTACCATTAAAAACTTATAATTCTAGCTGTATAGTAAGTCTCTAATCGAAATACATTTATGTTGGTAAGGTCATAGACCACAACGTACGTCTAGCGACTGGTTTCTCCAATTTGTCATGTGAACTCGAACCGAGATAAGGTCGTCAACTCACCGGGTACGTAAGTTCAAGGGTCAACATCTTACATTTCTTGCGTTTAGCTAATGCGCGTCCAGCTTAAATAAATAGCTTTGTTTTAGTTGATTTATGCGGGTACATGTTAGTAAGTTTAAGTAGAATATTATTGTTAGTAATGAAGCTTATTGTAGCTTTAACTTAATAATTTTTTTACCCCAAACAGGTCGTAAATAATTTTATGTATTAAGAGTTTGTTAATGTTTAGTAATTGCCCGAACAATTGTATTCACATATATTTATTTAATTATTAAAACAGGACATAGTTCGATGTCAATGTCGGTTTTTGATGGCTCCATACTTATGCAAGCTTGTCTCTTAGGGATGACTACTATGCCTTACATTTAACTATTTCCGTGTTAAATATACAATTTTAAATTTATTTATACATATAAGCGAATAATAATGCTAATATAAAATAAATAATGTATCATTCAACAAAACTTATGTCTAGTTAAAGTTGATTCCGCGAACGCCAGGTCCGACAGCTCAGTATCACATGAGCTAAGTCCAATCAAATTACTAGCATGTGATATATTAGGTTGGGGAAAAAGAAATCCATTATTTTTTCGATAGATGGCTGTAGTGATAAATTTCTCGTAAAGTATCGATCAAACAATTTCAGATTTATGCTCGTTGGAAAGGTGACATTTCGGAGTAAAAATATTCTTTTGCTGTTTTTTGTTTGGTGCATTCAATTGTGAGTTACAGGGTGTTAAAAATGGAAGTGAACAAAGAGAAAATGCGGTACATTTTACAGTTTTTCTTTGACAAAGGCGAAAATGCAAGCCAGGCGGCTAAAATTGTGAATGGTGTTTATGGACCCGATACTGTAACAGCCAATTATGTGCAATTTTGGTTTCGTAGATTCCGTTCAGGAATTTTTGATGTTAAAGATGCACCTCGCACAGGTAGGCCGGTCGCCGAAAATGTCGATAAAATCGGAGAAATGATCGAAGTTGACCGGCATGTTAGCAGTCGTAACATCGCCCAGGAGCTAAAAATGGACCACAAAACAGTTTTAAACCATTTACACAAAGCTGGATTCAAAAAGATGCTCGATGTTTGGGTGCCACACCAATTAACAGAAAAAAACATGAGGGATCGAATTTCCATCTGCGAAGCTTTGGCCAAACGGAATGAGATAGACCCATTTCTTAAACCGATGGTGACTGGAGATGAGAAATGGATCACATACGATAACCCTGTGCGAAAACGATCATGGTCAAAGAGCGGTGAAGCACCTCAAACGGTGGCCAAACCAGGACTAACGGCCAGGAAGGTTCTGCTGTGCATTTGGTGGAACTGGAAGGGGATTATTTATTATGAGTTGTTTCCATATGGCCAAGCACTAAATTCTGATCTCTACTGTCAACAACTGGACCGTTTGAAGATAGCAATTGACCAGAAACGGCCAGAATTGGCCAACAGGAGAGGTGTCGTGTTCCACCAGGACAACGCTAGGCCACACACGTCTACAGTGACTCGCCAGAAACTTCGGGAGCTTGGTTGGGAAGTTTTAATGCATCCGCCATACAGTCCGGATTTGGCACCAAGCGATTACCATCTTTTTCTTGCATTACAAAATTTATTTAGTGATAAAAAATTGGCATCTAGGGATGATTGTGAAAATCGGCTACTAGAGTTTTTCGCAAATAGAGACCAGGACTTCTACGAGAGAGGCATTATGAAGTTACCTTTAAAATGGCAACAAATCATAGAACAAAACGGTGCATATTTGACCCAAATCGGACAATCCGAAGTATGTTAAATAAAGTCCTGAAGTTCATATAAAAATAATGGATTTCTTTTTCCCCAACCTATTATATAATTTGGGAATAGAGTTAAATATATAAATACATATTTGATATAAATAACCCTAAACATATACTGTACTATCTGTTCCCCGCCCGCTTTGCGGTCTTTAACACCCCCGCTACTCCCGTTGGATTTTTGTAAAATCTATTCTCAGCTAGTAGCTCGCTGGCCCAATGGTTAGTGTGCGGCCTTCATTCCAAAGGTCGCAGGTTTGAATCTCGGCATGTACCGATGACTTTAATGTTTAAGTTATATACATTTGTGAACTTTAGTTACAACAGCGAAATACAAACGGTGAAGGAAAACATCGTGAGTAAACCTGCACATGAATTAGAATTTATTCCAAGGTCACCAATCGGCATTGGGCCCGCGTGGTGACTATGGCCCCATCGCTTTCATATTGTCGGTGGACCTGTGCCTCAACAGTGGGGACGTAAATTGGCTGTTAAATGGATTCTGAACTAGACTAAATTCTCTAAAAGCATTTCGCTCGAAGTATACGCGAAAGAGTTTAGACTTTAATATCCTTGTTTTAGCCTACTATACTTAGTCTTATGAATTGTTTACTTTATTTATATCTATGTCTTAAATATTCGATTCAATAGTTTTTTTTTATAATTTTGATGACCACCCGGAGTTGTTTGTGTGCACAAAAACATGTGATTCACCATTACGTTTTGCACTCGGCCGAGTATAGCCTTTGTGAGTGTCATCGGATGCAGTGTGTGTTCAATGAGTCATACGGTCGATTTCCTTAACGGCTCGTGAGTCCTGATGTGCATCGGTGCATTCTGAGTCATCGCCAGAGTCGAGGGTTAGCCGCGTCGTGGGACTTAAGCAGGGGAATTGGAGACAGAGGGGACTGAAAGGGGCTTACCAGTTTGCTTTCGAATTTTGTTTTTACTTAGTAATGTTTTCGTCGATGTTGTATTATTTTTTTATTTTAGCATGGATAGTTTTATTTACTGTTGGTAGGTCTCTGTTGCTGAAGACTGTCTAGTTAGGTACCACAGCAACGCCTATTTCTGCCGCCAAATAGTACTGTGCAAACATAACTCGTGTACCGTAGCTAGTTTAACAGACAACGATATTCAATATCTCATGTCTCGACGATTAGTGCTAATATGGTGCAGTGTGTATCATCCTAAATCCTCCTTCGTACTATCAGATGAATGTCTCATTTGTCTCGTCGCGTTATAGAATAAAAAAAAAGCGATACGCCTGGCTAAAACAATTGGAGGTTAAACACGAAAATTTCACACTCATACAAGATATTAATTCTAGTTAGTTCAGCTATTTCTTTATCTACATCATTCTTCAAATTGATACGCAGTAATGACTACACACTACTTTTTATCAGTAGAAATGAACTACCAGCAATATTCTACAGCGATTTGAATTTTTCGATTCCCTTACAAATGTTTTTGTTTTTACAAACTTTACTATCCTCTGTAATTGTTTATAATTAACATTATCTACTTGTTTTTTTCAGGTACGTGAAAATTACTTGTACGTGTACTAGGTAAGCAAACGTAAGCATTGATATCTTTATACGACCTAAACAAAAAAAAATAATCTTATCGTTGTAGTAACTTGAAATTCGTGTTCATTTGTCATAATGTTGGGGGTCCGTGTTATCAGTAAGCTTAACGTTTCGTTTTTTTTTTATTTCTGTTCTTATATAAACTATTTCTTAATACTACCGATAACAGTATTCTTTTAATGCAAGGGAAGATATTTAGAATCTCAATCACTCAATCTCAAGTATTTGTAACATTAAAATTACCAGCAGTTTCATAGCTTTTCATGAAGAATACCTATATAAATGTTAAGATTAGAAGAGATCTGTATAGGTTGATTTTGGGATTAACAATGACCCGTATGTTCATAAATGATCAGATCCATATGTTAATATGGGCGCATTGCTCCATTTCCCTTCAGTTCTTATATTATTTACCATATTACACAACAGTTCATTCTTTTCTCATTCAACCGAATAAAGCTTCTTTCGTATAAAGTTGTCTTTACTTTATTGGATTTGTCCATAACTACCCTTATGTTAAAGGCTTATTCAATGTGAAAATATTATATAGAAATTATACAGTAACAAGCAAACAATATCATTGAATGTTTTTTTATCTAAATGAGCTACTTGTCCTCAATTTCACATGTTTAATGATAAAGTCATAGACCGTGAAGTAGTGCCTTATTACAATACATATATATTTGAAGAATATAGCGACGCAACAGGTATACGTATAATCTACAATAACTAAAAAAAAATCTACCTTTTTATCACTTTACTACTTTCCAAATTGTTGCGACCCCCGGAATAGAACCAGGGTCGTCTGTGCTAGAATGCAAGCAGCTGTTGTGCAATGAAGGCTGTTAAATTGCCTTTAGCAAGCTTAAATTTTTTGCTTTATTAAATTTTAAAGCCTTAGTATAAAGACCATTAATATCAACATGACGACTATGACATAACTACGAAGAAGATTAAGTACAAAAGAGAAAAAAAAGAAGTTTGAGTTTCTATAGTAATGTTAATTATTGGTATCGACAGTATATGGTTGAAAATATCCACTTATCAAGCCTAAAGTGTATAACTCCTTTATTATATAACAATACAGATTAATCAATAGGATGTCATACGGAGGATTACTTACCCTCGTCATATATTCGTTTGGATCGTTAGGGTGGCAGGGTGTTTCCCTTCGGCTGAAGCTGTCGTTATCCAATAACGGATTTATATCGAGCAAACATTTCAATGCTTTCACTCCCCTCCGGATATTCGCAACTGAAGGAATAATTTATTATACGTCGTTATTTTTATACTTTCGTCTATTCTTTTTTTTTTACTAAACGATGCGACAAGATCAGCATGACGTTCTCCTGATGGTGAGTGATCCGCCTACCCATAACAGCGTGGCGTTAGTATGGAATGCAATGCACCACATCGCGCTGTCGCTTTGAGACATAACATGGCAAGTGTCATTACCCCAGTAGTTTTACTAGCTACAACTCCCTTTAATCCAAAACACAGTAATGTTTAAACACTGTTTGGCGGCAGAAATCTGCAACTCCGATTTCTATCTAGATGTTCTTCGACAGAGATCCACCACTGTTGATGCAATATTATGATAATGTATCTATTATATATAAATAAACACTATCATCACTCGTACTAAACGTTTCGAATATTAAAAATGATTGTCACAGAATTCTCGTTGTAAAATGTTCAGGAAATCCCTTCTGCTAGCAGGCAATTACTGATGTCACGACCCGCTGTTGCTTCCGGCTGCGCCATTATTTCGATGACAATTTCGGGCACTATGTACATATACATATGTATGATAATGTGACAAGTGCTATTGTCAAGCGTGAGATTGCTATGTTAAAATGTTGATCTCTTATGTATTTCGTAAACGTTTTTTAAGTTGTCGTTATTATATTAAATATCTATTATAATACCTATTAATATTATATGGCCTAGTGCTTGACTACTATCCCACCTGATGAAAAGCGAAGATGTTATCTAGGTAGTAAAGCGCACTTGTCTAGAAAAAGCCTTATAAATTTTTTCTTGAAAACTCCCACATCGTAGCTGGACGAAACGTCTATTTTATACCATCAATATAAATTATTATAAATCTATTAAAATTAGATCTATGATAGTTGCAAAAGGAAACAATACTTGCATACTGTTCAGGATGTTGAAATTGTTTCACTTAGCACCGTCTCCAATGTAACAATCGCATGTTATATGGTTTACAAAGAGGTCCGTTGATATGAACCTTAGTTATAAAGCAAGGGGTTTTTGTAGGTATCGTTTCGTGTTCATAAATATAACGTCTATGACAAGGCATAAATATTTCGTTATGAGGTATATTTCTATGGGTTCAACTTGTAACTGTATTGTGGTTGTTGAATATATGTATATAGATAGTTGATTATTATGAGGGATATATTTTCTTATTCTTTGATGAATGATGAATAATAACACTTCATTTTACAACCAAATGAAAATGTCAATACAGCCAGTGGATGATTTCATAAAAGTGAACTGGACTGAAAAATAAATACTATGAATAAGAAAGAAACAGAGGCTCGATATTAAAAAATTACTTTTATTTGTAGAGCCACAAGTGAATAAAGCTTGTGAAGTAGCTTTTGTTAACATTTTTTATTATTATAAAACGTTGTGCTTTCTCATACTATTTACTTTTTCTACGTAGCCAAATACGAACAAAAGCCTGGGCTACCCTTTGTATGACTAACGACTCCAATTATTTTCTACAACAAAAGTGCGTAACAGGGCAACCCGTTGTTTATTATTATATTCATAGAAAAACGGTTGGGAGATAAGTTTTTATACGTTTAACATATTGTCAACTTTCTTTAGACTAAGTCTAATGTCCTGAATACTGTGGATTGTTTCTTAGGTACTGATATAATCAGAGCTGAAGTTTAGTTATGTATTTTTCACAGATATTAACAAAAAAAAGTTCTAGATTTTTTTTCTGTATTTCTCATAACTTTTAAACGTTCATAAGAAAGAGTTATTATACAATTAAATATTGTTACTGTAATAAATGTTGTTGGCGATTTTTATTGGATCATTTTTTATTGAAGGCACGATGATAGTGAAAGTGGTATTTTTGTCAAACGCACGGCGCTGTGAAAGTGGGGGGACCCTGTATTGAGAGGTCGGTGACGTCACCGGCCTGGATATACTCTCGATTTTACGTAATGATTATTTTAAGAAAGTCCAATGCTTTGATTACGACACGGTCGGAGACCACGGCATTGTAAGGGCTGCAGTCAGCGACATGAACAGTATTTTTAACAACTTCCGGTGTATCAATAAAAAAAAATTAAACGTTTACAACTTATGTCAAATTTGTTAGACGTTATCGGCTTTGAAATGTATGGCAAGTTATGTTAAGGGTTTTAAATTTGATATCCCTGTGGATTAAGTATAAAAAAAAACCAGTAAAAACCATTATTGTTACAAAAGTGGCCTTTAACTTTGATGGGTCCCGCATAAACAAATGTTCGTATTATAATGCATATAAGAATGATCGCCGTAATCATCGAGCAGTCACGACAGGCCAAATGACGGCCATCAAGGACCAAATAACGTTGAGGAACGGTGCCATTAAAACGAACGTCCGTACGAATTGAATGTGACGAATCGATTCGGTTCGAAAGATCTCGTCTCGAATCGCTTTCACAATACAGTAGCCCCCTGGCATTGTTGGTTTCGGATCGGTCAATAGTTGTTCAAACATCGGTTTTATTTGCATAAATTCTATATATCATCATCATCTTCATCAGTCAATAAACGTCCACTGCTAGACATGCATGAAGACGCTCATGAAAGGAAGCGAGAGAGGTGTGCCAGGATCGTAGCTAATGGAGAGAGGTGGTATCTGCCTAACTACTGGAAACGAGGCGTGATATATATGTATGTATGGATGCTGGATATAGCCTTCTCTCAAAGATCTCCACATCTAAGAGTTCATTGAGAGGAATTGGGTCTAGCACCACCACGCTGGCCCAGTGCTGGTTGGTGGGTAGTCAGAGCTTCGTCTGCTGTTCAGCAGGGTGCATCGCGTGCAGGTGAGGTTGATATGGGCTCCCTAAGATGTTAGGCGGAATCCCTTACACCACCAAATTCTAAATAGCTAGTTTGAATTTTTTCTTTAATGATTTATTATATTCGTGCGAATTTTATTTAACTACTGCTTAGCAAAGGTTTCGAGCTCTTTTTAGCCCTCATGGCATCAGGTAGTGCTTCCGTGTTCTAGAGTAATAAATGGTTAAATTACCGCATTAAAATCCTTAATGTTTCATTTTATTAAAAATTTTCTTTGTTTTTAATAATCTAATAAAATCGCTAGACTTGATTACCATCATTTGAACCGAACAGTTGAAGTACGGATTAGTTTTTACATTCTGACTTTCTAACTTCATGGAAGCATCTCATGATGCTGGTGATCTCTAATAGCTTACATGACTGTATTAAGTTATCACACAATACATATAATAGGGGGACCGGAAAGTAATGTCGTTTCTGCGCATGCCAATACTTGATTGTCATTTGTCAGCTCATTGTTTTGTTCAGAGGCGTACCAAAGACATTGTGAGGTTATAGTGATTTCTTTACTTATAGACAATTGAATTACAATTTTTTTTTGTAATTTTGGGTAAAATGGCCAGCCAAATACCAGAAGAGGTACACATCCGGCATTGCATGCTCTTTGAGTTTCGCAAGGGAAATAACGCAACAGTTGCTACCAAAAACATTTGCGATGTTTATCCAAATGCACTGGACATTCGTAAATGCCAAAGGTGGTTTTCCAAGTTCAAATCGGGTAATTTTGATCTTTCCGACTCGTATCGATCAGGAAGACCATCAGCGTTAGACAACGACGTGTTAAGGGCGGAAGTGGAAGCAAATCCGTGTCAGACGATCGAGGAATTGTCAAACAGTCTCAACAAACCTTGGTCGACCATCCAAGAACATTTGAAGCAGATTGGAAAAGTAAGCAGAGCAGGTGTTTGGGTCCCGCATAATCTGTCCGAACAGAATAAGGCTAACCGATCAATCACATGCAACTTATTGCTTCAACGACACAACACAGAAGCGTTTTTTGATCGCTTGATCACAGGAGATGAGAAATGGGTCCTGTATGATAACCCAAAACGCAAAAGGCAGTGGCTCTCTCCAAATGAAATCCCTCGGAGTACTGCTAAGCCAGGTTTACACCCCAAAAAAGCGCTTTTGTGTGTTTGGTGGAGTATTCGCGGCATTGTTCATTTTGAATTACTGAAACCTGGAGAAACTGTTACTGCAGACCTCTACAGCGAACAATTGCAGCGAGTCAATCAATCTTTAATTGAAAAGTGGCCAGCGATTGTCAACCGAAAAGGCGTCATTCTCCAACATGACAATGCAAGACCGCACTGCGCAAGGCGAACTCTAGAAAAAATTAATGAATTGGGGTGGGAGGTGCTGCCTCATCCACCATATTCGCCCGATGTTGCACCATCGGATTTCCACTTATTCCGAGCGCTGCAACACTTTTTAAGTGGCAAAACATTTGCAAATTTGGATGATATCCAAAATGCCATCTCTAGATATTTTGCCGAAAAACCAATTAATTTTTATCGATCAGGGATTGAAAATTTACTCACTAGATGGCAAAAGGTTATTGACAATGATGGGGAATACATCATTGATTAAAAATAAAGACTCGTTAAAAATGTATGTGTTTGTATTTAGCGTAAGAAAACGACATTACTTTCCGGTCCCCCTAATACTACCAGATCCAGTTCTCCGGTCAAACAGTAGTTTGTGTGTACCAGTTTGAAGGGTGTTGTACCTAGTGAAATCTCAAGGGTAACGAGATTAAATATATTATGTCTCAAAGCAACAATATGTAGCAGTGTATATCATCCAAACTTGCCCGATTTTGTTATGTGCAAGAGTAATATTTGCTGTCAACGTCGTCCTGATAAAAACAAATATGTCTCAAGGATATTCAGGACAAAATAATTTAAATAGTATATTTTTTTTAGACCGGAAGTTATGATACTCAGGTTCCGTAACCGTCAGTTTAGTTTGCATGCGCTCGGCGCCAGTCACGGATCACATCCTGCGTTTCTCCTCCGGTAGTGCACCGCCTGACTTGATGGACACTTTCGCCGCGCCATTCACCCTCGTCTTTGGCCCAATCGGCCATTGTATATACGATTACAAAAGAAATATAGATTATTAGCTACTCTCGTTCGGACTTAATATAGTTTTGTTTACTATGATCCCACCTGCTTATAAGATACTAAAGCACTGTATGATCACTAATCAGTTATAGCGTATCACTATTATAGACACGAAGCACCTATTATATATTATTAGTTATAACCATTACTTGTGTCTACCAGAACTACGTTTGTCGGAAATTTTGTTTTCCAGGATCTACTTTAGGAACTCATGAAGAACTCCTCTTTGGCAATGGTATGAAAAAAGGTTGAATTTTTTGACACCTGAAAAGAGGGATACGATTATGAATTTCCAAAGTTAATTCTGATGAAATGGTTTGACGATACGAACCCAACATTAAATACCATCAGTAAAAAAAAATAGTAGCAGCCCTGATTTATTTTTTCAACATGACCACGAACTATTAATTCTTGATTCTAACTCTTGAAACTTTATTTTAATAATAATCATATGATCTCTGATTTATGTAACTAGCATATTGCTTTTTATACATATATACGAAATGGTACTCAAGACATAGCAAAAGGAGCAAAGGAAGACGGTATATGAGAAGACGATATGAAAGAACTTGCTGGTAGAATGGATTTGGAAAGTCAAGAACCTGTGGAAATTTTTAAGAGGAAACAGCTTTCAAAAGACTGACAAAATAGTAATAATTTACATAAAAACATTTAAAGTTTTGTTGTTTCAATAAATTTTAAATAAATATAGATATAAAACACTATTAATCTTCGTAATACAGTCAGTCGTATAAGAAATCGATTGAACTTCAAATGCAAGACAACGTTCATTGGAGAGCGTCGCGCGACACGAGCACCGTTGACCCACTTCGGCACTGCAATGTTGCAAACACTTTTATTTTTATTGTTACTCTGTTATATTCGTTTAATATTTTCTAATGTACCTATATATATATATATATATATATATATATATATAATGAAAATGGATTTCCTTTGTTCGCCAATCACGAGAACTGTTAATGAATGTTACCATACACTGAAACATTACCATTCCACGCGGAATGATTTGGAGATGGTTATAGGTTATTTATATGAATTTCATAGATAATTCATAATTTTATTTCTAATTAACTTTTAGAAACTTATTTCGCATTATTTAAGCGGTTGCTATCGTAACGGATGCTATAGAAAGTCATTTGCGGTTGCGGTTACGGTTGGTTTCGGGAAATGTTTCAGACAAACTTCAAGTCTAATTTTATATTAAGGCAATCAAAGCGGGCGAGAAATAGCTAGTACCTAAAAATATTTATTTTAATTATATGTTGTTAGATCTCACGTTGAGGCCTGTCCAGCAGTGGGCGTCTATGATGATGATGATATCTTCAGTTATGTGGCAATTATTCGGACGGCCGAAACGGACAGTCGGACAGTCGTAACGATCAGTTAGTGCTGTCTACACTACAGCGGAAAGCGCAACTCGCCGTGCCAAATCGGAAATGATAGTGAATCGACGGTCACGGTCTATCACCCTGCATATACGCTACGATGTTCTTTATACTTTTTATAAGCTAAAATTCATATTACATTATACACGTCTTATTATCCCAGTGATTTCACTAGCTGCAACGCCTTTCAAACCGGAACACAGTAATGTTTGCACACGCCTGTATAGCGCCAGAAGAGACCTACCGCCATTACTTTTCTATACCGCACCGAATCAAAAATAGACGCCTTAGTACCCTTATCATCATCTCGAACGACGGTCGTCTACTGCTCAACATAGGTCTTTTGTATGGTAATCCACAAAATACAGTCTCGAGCTGGTTGTCTCCAGTGGTTCTTAACAATCATTTGAATGTCTCATGTACTTATATTTGGGAGGTCTGCCAACACTATGCTTTCCTGCGAGGGGTCGCCATTTCAGCACTATAAGACTGCAATGAAAAAGCAAACCATAGATATCCTTATCATCATTGAATGTCATCTTCAAATTGATGTTGGGGATGGTCAGTTGGAGAAAGCTTTTTATCTTGTGCTTTTTTTATGATATATTTTGTACGTTATATAGTTTAGGTACCCTGTTATACAAACAATTGCAATTTGACAATTAATATTATTTAATACTGTTATTAGTAGCTCGCTGGCCTAGTGGTTAGAGCGTGCGGCCTTCATTCAGAAGGTGGCGGGTTCGAACCTCGGCATGTACCGATGACTTAATATTTAAGTTATGTACATTTGTGAACTTTAGTTACAACAGTGAAATACAAACGGTGAAGGAAAACATCGCGAGGAAACCTGCACATGAATTAGAACTTATTCTGAGGTGTGTGTGAAGTCACCAATCCCCATTGTGCCCGCGTGGTGACTATAGCTCATCGCCCTCATGTTGGGAGTAGGCCTCTGCCCCAACGACGGAGACGTAAATTGGCTGTAGAAAATATTGTTATTATTTTTCCTACATGACCATTTTCTTTTACTAAATAGATTTTGGGTAATTTTTAGGTTTTTTCGATTTACACAAATTACCCGTATGCAGTTGTAGTGTATTGATAGAGGCAGTGCTTAACTCATTGTTAACATTTCACTTCGCATCGGTTACCTTGGCCGACCGGTTTACGGGCTCGTTAATTGGAGCAACTTATCGTTTCCCTTGATACTGTCTACGAGAGTTGCTTTAAACTGTTTTTTTTTTCTATTTTATAGCAGTACCTAATCGTTTCAGAATTACATTATATGTATACTCAATCCTTAGTATTATTGTATTTCTTTTAAATAGATTTATATCTAACTAGAATTTTATAGCACATTTAATTATTAATTGACCCCAGGGTACTGTGCTGATAGATATCCCGATCTCATAGTCATCACTGAGTATTTACAGATCATCAAATTTAAGAGGTATTCAGTATGATCTTAGCATAATAAGCTCGTTGTGTCTTCTAGTTTCGCTCTGGTATACTTTATTTATACTGGGATCTCGAGGCATTTGAAGATGGTTGGACAAAAATATGGTTGGGTTATGAAATTAGGATTGTTTTATAACTTCAATACCCTCGCTAAACATCTTTGTTATGAGGATTTCTTGTATATCAATGTTGTGGTAACAAATATTGAATTAAACACGATTAAATTTGGTTTTAATATTACCAAAGAAATCATAATATTTGTAAATTTTGAAATGTGTTACAATTTTTCTAAGTTTTACCGTTTCTGTTCCACTTTGTGTTAAAGAGGTCGTAGTATCAATTGATGTTGCTTCATCAGAGTAGTGATAGGATATCGGAACAAGTCATAGATATCACGTATCATATTTCGAAATCACCTCTAGTGCTATGGTAAAAATTTGTAACAGTTTATTGAGGTCGTTACCTTGTATGTTACTACCGGATTAGATATAACATAAAACACGCGCTGGAACATGGCCCTAGTTAGGAAATTTCAAAGTGTAACATTGTGCTCTCCGCTTGTGATATGATTACCTCGTTATCCCAGTAAGTTTATTAGGTAGATGGTCCTTTAGGTCGCTCCACATTGTTGCACATTATCGCCTGGCATAGGAAATAGGTCATATGATTAATACTTAGAAGGGCCTTCAAAAGAGCGCCGTTACCCAGTAACTGCCAAAGTTATGTCAAATTAAAGCTAAAGTACTTATAAGTTTATTATTTATGATCTATTATATAAGTGCTGCTCAATCTCCTCCGTTTCCCTACCCCTTAATTAAAGTTGTGAGTACTCCTTCCTTTGATAACTCTTTACATTCTCTTATCAATATATTCTTCTATTATCTCTTAAGCCCTATTGTCAATCCTAACTTTGTAATATACTCTTTACCTCTCTATTCTCTACCTTAATAAGTTATTAGTTATAAGGTTTATTTTAAACTACATTTTTTATACATCATCATCAACTGATAGACGGTCACTGCTGGACATAGGCCTCCTCCAAACACCTCCATATACAGTCAACATGGGCTCTAGTACCGCTGGGCACAAGGGACTGTCGTATGTAAGGGATCAAATGGGGGATTTGTGCCATTTTCCGCCACACTATCCCAATGTGGGTTGGCGGAAGCTAGAGCCTCATTTGTTGATTAGCAGGGTGCACCACGAGCGGGTTAGGTTGGCTTCGGTCCGGTTAGTTGTTTTGCGGGCGTCCTTACGCCCCTTGTTATATTGTATGCATAATACATTATAATTACGTATATATGAGTGAATTATTATCTCTTTCGCCATTCCCAATATAATGGGAGTTTAGTAATCGCCGTTATAAATGTAACTAGACAATGTTGCATTGTATATCGTCTAATGCTCTCCTCCATTGTGTCGTCGTGTCACCGTTGCTCACTCCAGTTGGTGATCGCACTGGGTCAGATGCAGTACCGTTACTTCCTTGTTGTTATTGTTTGGTATGATGTTGTTTTCAGTATTATACCGTTTCAGATACCGTTCTTACTTGAGAGAATAGCGGTCGTAATGTAAAGTGTTTTCCGTCGAAGTTATTAGTTAAACTACTACGTGTAAAGTACATATGTTTTATTTATATGAGAAAAAGAGACTTCGCTATTATGTTTTTGTATGTTTAAGACAATGGATATTACTATTTTTAGGTTAACAAAAGACATGTATAAAGTCTGTAAGTTCAATAGAAAACGGAGGGACATCTTAAGTTATTATTTTTTTAGAAGTAATTAGTTTATTTATACGTCATCATCATCAGCAGAAGGACGTTAACCGCTGGACTGCCTCCAGTAGGCAATAGGCCTACAGAGACTTATACGCATCCAGTGAGTTCTCGTGACTCTCATCAGATCGTCGGTCCTCCTTATGGGAGGCCTTAAAATCAGAGAATTAATTCTCTGATAATTTTTGCTCTCTCTTTCTCTGTAATGGTATAGATTACATCACAACCAATCATGAATATATTATTATATATCGGATTGTGGCATTTTGTTAGCCTCAGCTGATGAACAGTATTTCTTAATATTTTCGTTATTACTTAGTGCATTTACCACATGATAGTTTCTTTTAGTAACTAGTAGTATTTCTTGAGAGCGAATATTAAAACAGAATTATATTAAAACTCAGTTGTATCTCTTAGTCAATTTGAATTTATATTCAAGATATAAAGGATTAGTTGAACAAGCTCCGTATAATATCGTTGAACGATTAATGCAACCTGAATTACTCGTAATACTGGTTCATACCTTGATTTCTAGGCGAGTGGAATTCTAGGATGCCTGCGAAGCTGCTTTCTCGCTAGAGCGATATTGCTCGTGTCTCGGTCAACTCCTGGTGCAGGGTTACCACTTGTTTCCATTATCTAATGGCACACACTTTAAAATAAGTATTGTGGTAATGATATATAGTAGAGTGTATCGTACTGTTTAAGGGTAATGAACCAAATATCTTCCTTTATAAAGATTTCATCAAGTAATTATTTTCTTATAAAATGTCTGTAGGGATAGATGTACATATTTACAGCAAATTGAAACCATGATAATAAAAAAGTACTTAATAAAGAATTACATAGATTTTTAAGCAAATTTTAGTGTGTAATTAGTATTTAATTTTTTTAACATATGTTACATTTCAATACCCAACAATCCGTCATGACAGTTACATCCGCCCTAAAATCATAGAATTAAACAAAGTAAAAAAAAATTACTCTTGTTAAATAACGTAACATAACTACAAGTTTAACTGGTACACACAGTAGTGGTAAGTATTTTAGAATTAGGACTAACCTTTTGGTGAAAATTTTGGCCACATTGGTTGTTGTAGAGGTCCTTGAGGGAGACCTACGCTCATCGCGTGGGTGCGAGCGTAGGTGTATTCCAGATTGATGTGCTCTACCAGCCCTGCGCAGCTTACTGCAGCCGGCAATTATTTTAAATGCGTCTTATCGTGCATCGTGGGAAAAGCGAAACAGTTTACTGCGTCCAGTTAATACATCGCCAAGACACCGTTCGGCCCGGCCACTTGTTACATTGACTTTATAAATACTTTATGTCGACATCCATCACGCAACAAGAGTGCTACAAAGGATGATTACATATGCAAAACAATTTCCGGTACAGGTGTCTATTTATGGTATTGTAGCATCGAAACATTTACACAGAAATTAGAATATTTAACTTTGAATCTAAAATCAAATTTCGTTGTGAGATTCTCGCTGTTAAAATTATCCATGTTATGTATATAATTTTTTGGGAAACTCTTGGAAACCTCTACCACATCCTTACCTCGCAAATACCCCAATGTCTCAAGACGAGCCTTTAACCAGTGCGTCATTCCCACCCTTAATTACGGTGTAGAGACATGGCACCTGACCATCCGGCTTGTACACCAATTCAAAGTAGCACAGCGAGCAATGAAGAGCTCTGCTTGGCATTTCTCTAAGGAACAAAATCCGGAACGAAGGAATTCGACGGAGAACTAAAGTTGTCGACATAGCTCTCAAAATCTGCAAGCTGAAGTGGCAGTAAGTAGTAAAGTAAGTGGTCATGTCTGACGTATTGGTTGGTTACGGCCGATGAGGAGAAAAGACTTAGAGCGGAAGCGGCGTACAGGTCGGAAGTGGATGGATGCGAGAAGCTAAGGTTCGCGTCTAATGGAAGACGTTGGGGAAGGTCTATATCCCGCAATGAATAAACAAAGGCTGACAATGACGATGAATAATGATGATGTATATCATTGCAGGCCTAGTTTTTTATTTACACTTGTTATTTACGTTCCAGTCTAAACAACGGTTAAATTTTGAACTGTAAACCTTTTACTTTAATTGACATTTGTACAATAAATTTTAATTGTCAATCGTTATGTTGTTAACTGCCAAATAGCTGATTTGTTATCGCTATTGATAAGTTATCAAAATAAACCTCTAGGTTTGTGGCGAGTTCACGTGATGGGAAGTAATACGTTTGTCCATAACGTGGCGTTGCGATGATATATGTATACTGTATCACATTGTGCTTGTTGCCTTGAGTTAAGAGATGTCAAGTATTCAATATTTCAGCCCTGTAGTCTCTAGCTAGTAAGAATAGGACTAAGGTAAGCCCTGTCTGTCGTAGAAGGCGACTAAAAGGGTCTAGGATTTTCGCGAGCCTTGAGGGTAGGGCTTTTTATCGCTCAACACGCGAACCCGTGTGGGACATCCTAGGAGGGTTAAGCATCTCAGAGACGTGTTCAAAGAAAGTGCCTTCCTGTGTTCTATAAGAGATGCAGAGCGCCGAGGGGGTTTTAATGAGTAAAAATCTCACATAATTCTGACTTCTTCCCAGAAGCAGGGTATGTTTCGAAGTTTTCACCTTCAAACAAAAGAAAAGAAAGTCTTGTAATTCCACTAGGACGAGTACCATTCATACTGGAACCGTGGAAATGTTGCAGTATTCATACTGGAACCGTGGAAATGTTGCAGTTTGCGTTGTTTGTGCGGCAGTAATAGGAACTGCGGTGGAACCTAAACAGTGTTCAGCAATAAAAACTAGCACCAGTAAATAGGTCGTCCAAGTGAAAATTTAAAGTGATAACTTCTACCACCTAAGATGAACTGTTTATAAATGTGAAATCAGTTGAAATAAATAATAAAAATAAGTAAAAGTTAATTTGTTTAAATATGTCAGAAGTCAAATGGGACATATATGCCCCCATCCCACAGGACTCAAACGGGATAATTCCGATATGAAAGGGTTAAATCATTTTTGTTCATAGATATGGTTTGTTTGATAAAATTAAGAATGAGTATATTAGAGGAAGTCTGAAAGTTGCGCAAGTGAGAAATTGAAGAGCAAGAGGTTAGCGTGGTACGGGCGTGTTATGCGGAGGGATGAAGGACATCTAACAAAGTAATGAGAATGAACGTGGATGGTTATAAGGGTAGATGAAGATCGAAGAAAGTGAGGAATGGAACGTGTGAAAGATGACATGTGTAAGAAGAGTGTGAATTCAGATATGACGGCTAATAGAGGGATATGGAAGAGAAGTACATACTGTGTCGACCCCACATAGCTGGGAAAAGGGCAGGAGAAAGAAAGAAAGATAAGGTTTGTTTGCTACTGTCAACTGTCTGCAATCAGTTCATTACTATTATATAGTGTCATAGGTTATTATGATAAAGCACCACAGCTAACGATTGCAAGGTACAAACAATAAAAAAAAACTATAACAATGGTGTCGTATCGCGGAGCTATCGATTTCCGCGTCGACATTCGATATGAACACGTGACGCCGACGGCACTGCACTGTGGGCGTGTTGACTCGTATCGTATGGCGTGGTCTGCTGTGTTTTACGTATTCACACAAATACAATAGAGACTAATATAATCTGACTGACTCTCAGTAACTACCGATTCATATTCCTTTTGTCTTGTTTACTGGGTAAACATTTACTTGGTAGATATTATTCTATACCTCTTTAATATTATAAATGCGTAATTACGTCAGTTTCGCATATTTGCTTGATGTTTAAACCGATCAATAACTTGAAATGAAAATAAACCTTAAGATTTTATAGAGCCTTCATCATCAGCTGATGTAGTTCACTGCTGGACATATGTCTTCAACAAAGATCTCTACATCGATCGGTCCTGCGTTTCTCGCATCCAGCGGGTTCCTACGACTTTCGTTTGTAAGGTTTCATGTGCGGGTATTTGAGCCATTTCCCACCACGATAGCCCAATGTGGGTTGGTGGAAACCAGAGCCTCGTTTGTTGATCAGCAAGTACACCACCAGCACGTGAGATTGGTTTGAGTCCCGTTAGTTGTAGGTGTACACAGAACCACATTGCTTTCGCTTGGGCACATAAGATGTCTCGTTACCGTATTTATTTCACTAGCTATAGCGCCTTTCAAACCAGAATACAGTAATGTTTGCACATTACTGTTTGACGGCAGAAATAAGGCCTGCGTTGGTACCTAGACGGTCTCCAGCAACAGAGACCTACCACCAGTAAATATGTATGTAAATGTTGTCTTTACAGAGATTTTATTTTTCACTAATAACGTTACCGCTCCACCAACCACTTACTAATTGAACATAATATTATTTAACGCATAGTTAAAACTTCACGCATGGTGGAGTGTGAAATTTTACGCAGTTAGTTAAAGTTAAGTACACAGTTAAATAGACGAATAGTAAATTTTAAAAAATAAACATTTGTTTATGTTGTCAAGAATCACTTTTCAAATTTCTACAACTGATACTACTAATGGTGGTAGGTACATGTTGCCGGAGACCGTCTGGGTAGTTATCACGTCAGCGTCTATTTCTGTCGCCAAACAGTACTGGGCAAACGTTACTGTGTTCCGGTTTGAAGGACGTTGTAGCTAGTCAAAATACTGTGGTAACGTTTTAATATCTTACGTGTCATCTTATCTAGCGCTACATTCTTATAGGCAGGGGTATCACCAACAGGTGAAAGTCTTGCTTGTGTCGTCGTTTCGTTATATATTACCATCTTGTGGCCCCAAGATGGGGCAAGGGGCGTCCACAGTGACTCTCCATCGCGTTCGGTCTTGGGATTTTCATTGGAGATTCTTTTGGGCCAGTGAAGGCCAAGATTTCGATGAAGACACCGGTTGACAAACACGCACACAAAGATGATTTCAGTGTGCGGGTTTCCTCACAATGTTTTCCTTCGCCGTTTGAATCTCGCTGTTGTAACTAAAGTTTACAAATGTAAATAACTTAAATATTAAGTCATTGGTACATGCCGAGGTTCGAATCCGCGACCTTCGGAATGAAAGCCGCACGCTCTAACCATTAGGCCAGCGAGCTACCTATAGATTAACAAAAGGTGTAATAATAAAGAGCGCTATGAAAGTCGAACGGCGTGTTCGTTCCGTTCTACCAAGGGCGCCTGTTATCAGTCAATGGCACTCAAACTGTTATCGGCGCCGGATCCGTCGCCCGCGCGCTCTCCAGACGGCCTTTGCATCTCGCCATCAGATAACTAACAGATAAGACAGCTTCCGGGCACGGTTTTGACAGCAGTGTGGGAAAGTGTTAAAAAGTTTCTTCACTGAAGTGGAACGGTGTGAACTGCAACGCTTGTCAATATTTTGTCTTTAGTTTTTTTCTTATTGGTCAAATGTTTTATTACGATAAGCACTTTCGTAGCATTAATAAATTATTTATTACTATATTTTACCTACAATGTACGTCCATGCAAGATTTTGTGTAGGGTATGCATGCTGTATTAGAAATCTGTCTTTAACTAAAGTTAAAAATAAATTAAACAATTTCAATTCAGCATAGTTGTGTACCTGATAGGTTTAGGGAGCTAAGGCTTTTAATTGACTATGTGAACTTCATGGCCTACTTACAAAGGACTATTTATTGACGTTACTTGGGCTGTAGATGGTGAAACGGTCTAAATGAGAATACTATAGATTTCAAGTATACAGCTGACTACAATGCTGATATGTCAGATTAGTAACATGATGATGGTAGCTAGCGGATTAAAAAAATGGATATAACTAACTAAAATCTATCAAAGTACTGTCCAGGTTTTTAATTCGTACGTACAAATTTCTAATGCATATAATATTATTGCCATTACACAAACGCATAAACAACAATGGCGTAAGCGCTGTCATATCCCTAAGGAATAAAAGCCCCAAAATATAATTAAAAAAAAAAAAAAAACAATGTCGTAGTGATAGGGTGAAACGTAATTTAAAACCAGACTATGTTATATGTCGTCGTCAGCTGTTGTTTTCTAATTACACGCTCGGTTTCAATTAAAACGCTTCACATAGCGCGCGTGTTGAATGAAAATGACTAATGACGTAGGCGCGGATGTTAAAATCACTCGGTGAAGAGGAAATGAAATATTATTTATATTATACGAAGCCACGAGGCGAACGAAACAGAAATAGGTCTGTACTAATGTGACGCTAGTTAGGATGATATACACTGCAACACGTTATATTTGTGGCTTTTAAACATATGACGTCGAGCCTCGTTTACTCGCTATACCTAGATGGTTTCAGTCTCTTACCACTTTTAATTGTTAACGGCTGAAGATGTTCATATAAAACATAGCGTGTATATGTAGTCATAGATGTATACAATATTCACTGTGACCTGATGTATACTAGATATCAAATATATATTATATTTATGCATGTACTATTATGATAATCAGTTTTCCTTTTATTCTACTAAACCACGAGACGATCGAGAAGTTCACCTGATTGCAAGTGATACGCCACCAGCTGACAGCAACAATATTCTTGACGTAGATCGGGCTGCAAGCCACAGCGGCTCTTACAGGTCATCTGACACTGGGCTCGTGGACCCGGATCCACGGCCTGTGAACTGACAGCAACGTAGCAACGAGCAGCACTGAATAGAATGATATACACAGCACCACATTGTCGCAGCCTTGAGACATAAGATATGAAATCGTAATTTTTTCTATTCCACGATGCGAGGTAACCCACGAGAGGTTCACCTGATGGTAAGTGATATGCTTGCCTACAACAATGTAGCATTAGATAATATAACATACACAGTATCACATTGTACTCGATCCTAAGACATAAGTTATTAAATCGTTAACCCAGTATTTTCCGGTGTTAAACCGGAACACAGTAATATTTGCACAACACTGTTTGATGACAGAAATAGGGTCTGCGGTGGTACCTATTTAGGTGGTCTCCGCCAACATAGACCTACCACTAGTAGTAGTCATAGAGTATTTTGTCTATAATATATAGCATATTAAAAAAAAACTAAGCTACAAAACTAGACTGGATATGTTGTATATAACACAGGAACGTGATACTAAATTAAGCAAACACTTTTGTCGATATCAATCATATCGATATCGATATATGCGATTACTGAAAGAATTACTAGTCAACAGTAATAACAGTTAACAAAAAAATGTCGTTACTACAAGAATCGCGTTAGTCTGTGTCACGCGAGCTGTGAATTTAATGTTGTGATGCGAAACAATTAGCGGCGCGCAAATAAAAATGCTTTATGTCAGTGGCTGTCAACCTTTTATACTTAATATAGCACTAAAGTAATCTTTATTAACATGCGATTTATTGTATGCAAAAATTTTTATCATAAAAGTTATATATAAATATACCCAGTTAATAAATCTCGTTATATACCTGGCAGAAGCGAGAGGCGTCAGGTACTCAACCTTTTCTTCACAGCGGTCACAATCACACGTTAGTAACAAAGTCGTAGGCCAGAAATATTTTTATTTACTCTCCGAAGACGTTCCACTACCATCAGCTGATATTCATCCATTGTTGGACATAGGCCTCCCCCAAAAATGCCCACACGGTCGGGTAAGGATTCGTATGGTGGTATTTAGGCCATTTTCCAACACGCTCGCCCAATGCGGTATGGTGGGAGCCAGAGCCTCGTCTATTGATCATCAGGGTGCAGCACAGGCAGGTGAGGTTGGCTTGGGTCCCGTGAGTTGTTGTGCAAGACCCCTTACACTCCGAAGACGTACACTTCATGGTAAGTGATACACCTGCTCATAACGACATGGTACTAGTCAGGATGCTATGCACATTGCGTTCGTCGCCTTGAGACATAAAATGTTAAGTAGCGTTACCTCAGTGATTTTTCTCGCTATACAGCTTCTTTCAAACCGGAACACATAAACGTGTGAACACAACTATTCGTCGGCAGAAAAAGTAACTGCGGTTATACCAACCTAGACGGTCTTTGGTAACAGAGACCTACCAGAAAAACTTTTTTTCAACATGGATACGGATTCATTGCGTGTTTGACGTTTCATAAGAGACCAAATTATTTTACTGGTGTTAGGTCTCTGTTGCCGGAAACCGTATAGGTAAGTACTATGGCAGTTCCTATTACAGCCGACAAATAGTGATGTGCAAACATCATTGTGTTCCAGTTTGACGGGCATTGTAACCAGTGTAATTACTGGGGTAACGAGACTCAACATCTTATGTTTAAGGTGCTGCAGTGTACATCAGCCTAATTAGTGCCAAATTGGTATGGGCGGGTGTATCGCTCACCAACAGGTGAACGACCCGCTGGTTTCGTAATACATTGTTTCATTTCGACATAATGATATATAACTTTATGAATAGCCGGAACGTATCACAAAGAGCACGACTGGCTGTGCATAGAGGCATGTTGGTCGCCACACTGATGTATGGTAGTGAAGGTTGGGTATGGCAGAAGAAACATGAAAGTAGGATTAATGCTGTGGAGATGAGAAGCCTGAGAAGTATAACTGGAGTAAAACGGATGGACAAAGTGAGGAACAGTGTGATAAGGAAGCGGTGCGGCGTGGTTGAAGATGTAGTGACAAGCATAGAGGAAGGGATGCCTAGATGCATAGATGGTTCGGCAATGTGGAAAGAATGGATGAAAGAAGAATAACGAAAGAAATATACAAGGTAAGAATGATTGGAAAAATCGGTGCAGGTCGACCTAGGCGGACATATTCCGATCAAATCGGAGATGTCCTAAAGAAAGGCCGGGTCAAAAGCACTCGCGACCGACGAGCATGCATGAAGACGCTTATGAAAGTGGAGGAAGCGAGAGAGGTGTGCCAGGATCGTAGCAGGTGGAGAGAGCTGGTCTCTACCTACCCCACTGGGAACGAGGCGTGATATATATGTATGTGTGTATGTATGAATAGCGTAAGGTTGTTATGAGCGAACGTATCACTTATCATCAGGACAATATCCCGCTCGTCTCGTCGCTTAAAATAAAGTAACGCTGGATGGGTCAAGTGGACAAGGCTGCTGGGCAATAGGTTGAGCACAGCTGCAATAATGTGACGCGACACTGGTTGAGAACCGCTGCTTTACACGGCACGCTCTGACGACGAGCCCATTCCATTGTTGTACGGTTAAAAAAATTTACATGAATTATGTTCGTTGACGTACTTTGTCATTGTTTTGTGATGGGCTGTCATTATTACTCGCCTATTATTTGACAGAGGGGTTGTAAAATTAGGTTTAGGCATAATTATATAATTTTAATAAAGAACAATAATAATTAAAAATTTAGTAATTAATAAGAAAAAACATTTTAAACACATGAAAGATTTGTTTTCGACTGGTGGGTAGGTCTCTATTGCTTGAGATCATCTATGTATGTTCCGCCTCTGCTCCTTTTACAGCTGACAAACAGTACTGTGCAGACTACTGTATTCCAGTTTGAAGGGTCAGGTGCTACAGGTAGCTAGGGAAATTACTAGAGTAACGAGACTTTTTTACTCATTAAAACACTCTTTTGTACATTGCCTTTCTACAATACACCGAAGTACGTCACGAGAGTGCCGGAACACTCCCCGGCACTCTCTTTTTGCTACGACAGGCACGATACCACCTCTTACTTGTACACCTGGACTAGCACTAGTGAGCAATGAGGGAACATCTTATGTCCTAAGACAACGAGCACATGGTGCTGTGTGTGACATTATAACTGGCGCTATGTTATTATGGACAGGTATCACATACTATTAGGTTAAAGTCTCCCTCGTTGAATTAAAAAATAATTCTAATTCCACTTTGTAACACGCGCTTACGCCAGACGAGTTTTAAATAATATATTTATCTATATATTCGTTAGAGTCAAGTGATTAACTGCTAAAACATATTCTGCTCGGTTAGATTGGTTTTTATATTTGTCTGTATCATTTATTTTCTCCTGTGAGTCATGCAACTATTTGGCTGCTCGTATTTATTTCAATAGTTTTTTAACTTACTACTCTTTGAAAATAACTTTTTAAATAGTCCACCTCTACTATTTGGCGAGTGTGCTAAATTAAGGCTGATTCATTGTCTTAAGAGGTAAACATTCGGCAGATGCTGTAACTTATGAACATCATCATCATTAGCACGTAGACGTCCACAGCTGGACATAAGCCTTCTCCAAAGATCCCCACATCGACCGCTCCCGCGGTACTAACATCCAGTGGGTTACCGCGATTCTCACGAAACCCTCGGTCCACCTTGTGGGAGGCCTCCCAACACCACGTCTACCGGTACGCTGGCGCCACTCGAGGAGCTTAGTGCCCCATCGGCCGTCGGTCCTTCGAGCAATGTGCCCTGCCCACTGCCACTTAAGTCTAGCAATCTTTTGGGCTATGTCGATGACCTTAGTTCATCTACATGGGCACGAGTTTGTTTTTTAAGTGCAATATTAATCGCTCAGAAACCAATGCGGTAAAAAAAAAGATGTTGTATATTCTTCTCAACAAATTAATAAACCAACAAGATTATAAATTAATGTATTATTATTAACTTTGGCAATTAAACATTAATTTGTATATGATGACTAGCTATTCCTCCGCCCGCTTTGCTAGTGGCAATATCCCTACAACTGCCTTTGGAGAAATATTGTAAAATTTGTTCTTAGCTGACCTAAACTCGGTAAAAGGAATATTTCAACCAACTTTCAAGTCTGTAAGCCTTATGGTTGCAAAGATATCGTGAGGAGTCCCTACACAGGTGGAAATCTGTTATTTATATATAAATATAGAATATAACTAAGCGAAGAGACGAGCGACGTTTGCACTTTACAACGTGACGCCAGTTAGGATGTACATACACACAACACCACATTGTGCTGGTCGCCTTCAGACATGAGAGGTTAAGTCTATTTACCACAGTAATTTCATATAACTAATGAAATTAGATTAGATACAGCACCTTTCAATCCGTAACACAGTAATGTTTGCACACTACAGTTTCACGACAGAAGTAAGAGCTGCAGTGGCACCTAACTAGACAGTGTCCGGTTACAGAGGTGCCTACCTCCAATAAAACTTGTTTTTTTATTGATGATATTAAAGAGTTGATATTGTCGGGTCACTGATACTTGACACAATCCAGATGGATAGGATTTAACAATCGCATGTTTGCGAAATAATGTCCAGTTACGAGAGATCTAAATCTCCAGTTTCAGCTCGTTACGAAACAGTTGTGGTTTGCGGCTATACGCTCTGTTGTATTTTCCTAAAGCTTAATATACAAAATCAAAACAATTTAATTCCACTGTTAGTTACATTTTTGATGCGAAAGTTTTCACTGGTCTACAGTTAATTTTCATTTCAAAATAGTTTGTAGATATTTTCCAGTTTTAAGGAATTTATAGCAATCCGTAGTCCGGCTGGCGTGAATTTCCTTGTTATATAAGATGTCGAGTTTCAGCTGTGTAGGAACATTAAAAAGACTAATTATATATATATTTCAATAAATTAATAGGCGTAAATTTATAATTATTTTACCGTTTTTTTATCCAACGAAGCCATAAGGCGAGCGGGACGATCAGCTCTTCTTGTTTGGTTGTTGTCGATAACTGCGTGGAGCTAGTTAGGCTTGGTATTCATAGAACAACATTGCGCTCGTCGACTTGAGTCATCAGATGTTAAGTCTCATTACCCCAATAATTACATAAACTGCAGCGTTCTTCAAACCGGAAACTAGTACTGTTTTGCAACAGAAATAAGAACTGCGGTGTAGATAACACCAGTCAGTCGCCGGCAACAGAGACCTACTATCAGTCTTATTACCGATCTACTAAGAATGAGCTTAGTATTTCTTGATATCTTGTACTTAAAATTTTGAGCTTTAAACATAAATCTTTTTAATTTTGCTTTATTGAAAGTGTAATAACCGCCTAATCATTATCATTAGCTGATAGACGTCCACTGCTGAATATAGACCTTCCCCTTAAGATCTACACATCGATCGGTCCCACGTCGCTGGGTGGGTCGCTGGTGGGTTCCCGCAATTCTGAACAGATCGTCAGTCCTTGTGGGAGCCCTTCCAACACTACGTCTACCAGCCTAAACAATAAACGCTTAAATGAAAGAAATTATGAAGTACAATCTTAATTGAAACTTTTATTTCTGCTTCGGGTTGAATATTCCAACTGATTTATCGATGAAACGTTTCCCGATGCATTCAGCTCTGAACTATTCAGATTACAATAGGACATTAATTTATGCGCATACCTATCGCTCGCTGTCTGCATATGCATATACTCGATGTATTACAATAGAGATCCATGCCAAGCGAAATGTTTTACAGCTTGTATTAAAAAGTAGAGAAATTCTTACTAAGTTGAAGCTTTCTCTACGAGGCCATAAGGTTCGCCTTAGTCCTTAGAGAGATTAAATTGAAACATTTATGGTTACACAATGGCGAACCATGAGACTGTTAAGCTAATTTCCTGTTATAATATTATAGTACTATATATATATACACATATATATACGCTATGATTATTTAATATAGTTACCACAATACAATAAATGATTAGGAATCCAACTTCATACATTGTTACACATAGGAATCGGAGGAAGCCTAAACTTAGTACATTGTTTTAGTTAGTCTATTTATATTACATAGGAATGAAACAAAACAAGCATTGAAATATTAGTTCGGTTTCCGTTTTTGTTTTGTTTGTTTTAATAATACATAGACACGCGTGTAGTTTTGTTAATGTCCGTTACAAGGTGTGTGTTTGAAATAATAATATAAAAGCGCACTGACGTTGTGGAGTGGTTATACGAATACTTTGTGCAGACACTCCAAACTCATAACAATGGGTGATAAGTGTCAATTTTTTTAAGACAATGTCTTTCATATTCAATAAATCGGGGAGCGGATATTACTTGTGCCAAAATCATACATGATCCATGCAAGGATAATCGTATGCAGTATCAGTCGCCTGACTGTCACAATGTTGCGAATTGTAACCTTTTGGCAGGTTACGACATACAATTTATATTTTCTACGAAGCAATGAGAGTAGCGATACATAAAAAGTTAAATCTCGTTACCCCAATAATTTCACTAGCTACAACACCCATCAAGCTGGAACATAGTAAAGTTAGCACGCAACTGTTTGCCGGTAGTAATATGCGTCAGTCAACAAACGGTCTCCGGCAACAGACCTACGATCAGTAAAGTGATGGAATTTTACGCAATTTTATTATAAGGCAAAAATTTCAATACGTTTTATTACATTAATGAAGGTTATTTTTGTACCGCACATAAGTAATGGACATATTCGGTTTGGTGCTAGAGAATCTTTCTATCGAGAACTATCAGGTCATAGAATGAACAGCTTGTCGAGGTTTTCTCAAGAATCAAATGGGGTTCTATACAAAATTATTCTTCAGGGTCGGCAACATGCTTGTGATGTATCTGTCACTAAGACCATAGGCAAAAGTAATTGCTTAACATCTGATGGTCTATGTGATTATTTGCCACTTTACGAAAGATAGAACAGTAACGCAACTGGTTATATAGCATTAAATAAAGATGAAAAGAGAAAACGATAGAACGATTTGTAATTTCTTTGTTTAGGCTGCTTTTATGTGTTTTAGCTTATTTTCTAAATATTTATAAAACTTTTATACGCTTTAACAGACTGAGCAAGGAAAGGTAATTTTCTAAAGTTATTTGCGACCCTAACAGTCGTAAATCGTTTCCGTTCGGTTCGCGGCTTAGCAACAAGTGACGGATTTCACTTTCGCGTCCACCGGGGGGGTCAATGACCGGTATTTGCCCTACCGGCTCGATAGCGCTCACAATAATTACTTGTAATAGTACTAGCCAACGTTATTACACAAATAAAACATTTAAATCTGAAACAATAATTTCACTTTTTTCTTTCTATGTCCGTCACCGTTGCCATATTGTTAAACCATGTTAAAGAAGTAAAATATCTGTAGACTTATTTCAACAAAAGGTAACTGAAGTTTTATGTACTGTCTCATAGGCTGATAAGAAACGGTTCCATATTTCGAACCTCTTCAAAAAGGATCCCATTATTAAATCACAATTTTGATCCTTCAGAGCAAAGCTTTTGATCGATAGTGGAAGATATTATTTCACGATATAAAGGAATGAACATAAACACAATCAATTGAAAAGAATATCTTTGTCTGGTTTAGTTTTCCTAATATAGACGCCAAACTTCAGGTTGAAAAAGGCATCTTATGATGAAGAAATAGATTAATGATGGCCCAGCAAATTAAGAGAAACTTTTCATAACCATCTCGTCTTCTATCATGTCCTTTGTATCTCTCTAAAGCCGTGTTTCATATATTATATGTACAATTATAAAATTACCGCTATTTTCTTTATATATCATCATCATCATCAGCCGATAGTCGCCCAATGCTAGATGTAGACCTGCCGAAGAAATCTCCACGTTTGTAGAGTTTCATATAAGGGAGATTTGGGCCATTTCTTACCATGCTGAACCAGCTAGCTACTAGTTGGTGGGAGCCAGAGCCTCGTTTGTTGTTTAGCGGGTTACACCACGAACAGGTGAGGTTTGTTTGGGTCCCGTGAGTTGCTGTGCGGGACCGCTTACACCCATTTATTTAAATCGTTAAGCTTTATCTACATTTATATATACCATGAAGAACATGCAATTACGAAGCGTGTCTGAGCAGTGAAAAACAAAAACTTCACATTTGTATGCATGAATTGTGATTTAACGGAACAATAGTTTCGAGTTGTATCTTGCATGAATAAAATCGTGAGGCATCTCCCCACGAAGACATTAATATTACATCCACTCGTCTTAACTATGCATAAAAATCGGAAACTCAGCCGCTGCAGGAAAGTACCACTGCAGTGTCTATTTCTGCCGTCATACTAATGTACAAACATTACACTGCTTTCTACTTTGAAAGATGGAGTAGCTAGTGAAATTACTGGAGTAACGAGACTTAATATCTTAGGTCTTAGGGCTACGAGCACAATTTGTTACTGTAAAATCGTAACTATTCAAAATCAAGAACCATTGGTTTCTCCAAAGGGCTGTCTGGAGAGATGAATTATTTTGGGTAAAATAGAAGGTAGAGTTGCTCAAGGAATTGTACTTACCACATGGTTGGGGACTATCAGCGGGGGGGCAGTATTAATATCGCATTTATTAAAGGCTGTTTGTGGTCACGATCCTCAAGATTAATAGAGAGATGGCAATGATGATCTTCCTAACTAGCGTCATATAGTTCTGAGCGGGTCTGTCCCTGTCATATGAACATCTTGCATGTCTGGTCGTTAGTTGTCTCGGTCAAATAATTTCAATAGTTTCCTACAAGGCAGCAGCTAAAAAGGAAATCTTCTATTTCGAAATAGGCAATAGACGAAATGCTCGTTTTGATACTGCCGATGAATTTGTCGCGCTTATCATTGTCTACTGTCTGCAGGGCAGTTGATGGACGCTTCCTTGCCGGCTCCCCTCCGTCTACACACTCCCCCACTGCATTCACGAAATCAATAAAGCTTTTAACGTTAATGGTCGGACGGGACGCAGTGTCGCCGATTCGGACAACGTTCACCTGCTGTCAATATGCCATTACCCACGATATCGTTACGTTTCAGATAAGTGACAAAGTGTTTATATACTACACAGTATTGATTGCTTTATCGTGATTATATTTTATGTACATTTAGATTTGATTTTAAATCTCTCATTCGTAGTGGAGAATGTTTTTTTTTACCCACAATGCGACCAGTCTAGTTGGTACAATGTAACGCTAATATGAATAATGTACACGACCTCATATTATTATGCTTATCGCCTAACAACTTTTGTAATTTCACTAGGTACTGCCCGCTGCAACTGTACAGCAACGTTTGCACACTTGCCGTAGGACAGGAATAGGTTGGGTAGAGGTTACTTCCTCTAGATGGGGCTTGAGGATAGGTGAAAGTGTTCCCGTAGCCACGCCGTCAAGCGACGAAGGTGGAACATCGTAGGGATTTTTAGTCATATAGTAAAGTTCATAAATGTACATAACTTAAATATTAAAGACATTGGTACACGCCGAGATTCGAACGCACGATCTTCGGAGTGAAGGCCACACGCTCTAACCATTAGGCCAGTGAGCTACAGAAAGTAATATAATGGTGTCATAAATTTATGTACATAAGAACGAAGTTGGCTACTCTACATTTTCGCTGAATTTCAACGAGTATTCACAAAGTGATGATCTGATTTCGTTTCGTCTGCGCAACGAGGTCAATTGAATTTTGATATTCATAGGCGCGCCCGTCGCCGTATCCCACAAGACAAATTCAGATGTGTATAATATAAAGTTACAAGCGTCGACCTTTGATACCCGAGGTCTAAAGTCAACGGCCCATTAGCAACCAAACGCCTATAACGTATGAGTTAACATGTAACGGTGTTAAAATTGCTTCATTTGGGAACCCAAATTTTCTCTTCTAAAAGTTAACCAAAGGCGGAATGCTCATCTGTTGAGTCGCTGGCGGTCAGAATAAGAGTTCTCATTGCTTTCTAAACGACCCTGAGGATGACAATGACTGCACATGGTCTCCGGTCATTGCGGAACTAGTCGCGAGGCTGGTAGGGATTCTGTTCCGAATGGAGATCCCGAAACGTCCACAAACGCCGAAGGTGACCACCGAAGCGGTTAGGTTAGCTCTGACTTCCACCAGAAGATAGTATCTTTTCGAAGATACTCCACCTAAAAAAAAAAAAAAAAAGGTATATACTGCACTACATTATGCGCGTCGCCTTGAGACAAGTCTCGTTACTGCAGTAATTTCACTACTGTTTGGCGATTGAAATAGGCGCTGCAGTAGTACCTACCTAGTATCACAAGTAAATGTAGTAACCGGCTTTGAACTTAGTTCATTGTTCTATTAATATAGAATTTAAGTTTATACATTGCGTGTTTTGAGTCGGTAGGTGTATTATTATTACAGGTAACAAAAACCAACGTTTAGAGATTTATTTTGTGTGTAGCAATAAAAAAATTTTTTGTTAAATGTTTGTAATTTTTTTGTTCGTTGTGAATATATTATATGTAAATTAAAATATTACAATATAACAGTGTATAGCTTTATTGTACACTGAATTCAGAATCGACTCCCTGTGTAAATATGGAGTCTACATTTGGATCAGCTTTTGGAAAGTAAAGATGAGTTTTTTTTTATTTGATATAACGATGAGACGAGCGTGATGTTCACCTGATGCACATATCATCATACGCCTGCTCATTACAACGTGGCGCTAGTTAGGATGGTATACACTGCACCATACTTGGCTCGTTGAGGCATGAGATGTGTAATCCCGTTACCTCAGTAATTTCACTATCCAATCCAATCCAATCCAATCAGCCGGAAGACGTCCACTGCTGTACAAAGGCCTCCCCCAAAGATTTCCACTCAGACCGGTCCTGGGCCACCAGCATCCAATGGTTGCCAGCGACCTTGACCAGGTCGTCGGTCCACCTTGTGGGGGGCCATATATAATTTCACTAGCTACAACGCTTTTAAACCGTAACACAGTTATGTTTTCACACTACTATTTGTAGGCAGAAATAAGCGCTGCGGTGGTAACTTCTATTTTTTTGTTTTGAGGGACAATCCTCTTGAGCTGCCCTGCTTCTAGGAGCAAGTCAAAGTTATGAGAGTTTTACTCATTAAAACCCCCCCGGTGCTGTGCATCAGTGCATTCGGAGCCGCCGGGATCTCTTATAAAACGCATCGGTGCCCCTACACTTGGTTACACGTCTCTAAGGACGGCCCAAACCCTCCTAGGCACAATTCCTGTGTCATATGCTGTCCCACGCATGTTGGCTTGTTGAGCGGTAATAGCATCCAAACTCAAGGCCCGCGAAACTGTTGGACCCTTTTAGTCGCCTTCTACGACAGGCAGGCCTTACCTTAGTCTTATTCTTACTAGACCGATACGACAGGGATGACGGTGGTATCTACCTAGACGGCAACAGAGTCCTACCAGCAGTAAATATAGTTAGAGTTTCTTTCATATGTCTATAAAAATATGAACGAATTTCTTAAAACAAACCAAGCTCGTGTAGACAGTTATAGTAATTATGTCATCGCCATTAAACATTAAGTAGAATGGATCGTGGTAAAACACTGACCTATATGAGAAAATAAAAATACTCGGCAACCGTCGGTTCGGTTGCACACAGATGAATAAAGTTTGAATGTGGGTCCGTATTTAATAACGAGTTCGCACGCTAATTCATCGGCGAGGATCTCCTCACGCCGGAAGCTCAGCGCCGATGACGTACAAGTACAGCACCGTTACCGCCGGGTCGTTTACCGCACGCGCTACATTTCGGACATTGTTTTCGAAGTATAGCATTCGTCATCTTGATCCTTGAACTTTGCTCACACCGAATTTTATTATATGTTATTGTTTACCAGGTTAATTGAAAGTTAATTTGTATACACATGAATATTTAAATATTTTATAGTTTGACTGATGTGTTATAATCTACAGTCTAGAATTCTAGTTCTTTTTCAGTCTATTAATACGTACCTATTTATTATTCGATCATAATATATATACTATTTATGTAAAATATGTATGTTATTCATGATGTACATGCCTTTTTTGTGGGGAAATGGTACATCGAATACTCTTCTGCTGATCTGGCAATTATGTCAGACTCTTACCTGCTAAAAACCCAGGGTATTCTTCTCAAAATTCTGGGTCGGAACTACCCAACGGCATTGATCCATTACAGGATCTCGCATCAGAGTGGAGCTTCTACACCCCACCTTTACTATCGCACAGAATCACCGTACCGGCTACCTCGAGGCCTATGATGGGTGACACCAAACCTGCTACCATAGCCTCTTATGGGGGTTGGAAGTTATTTCATACACTTGCCTACATTATCTCTTCTCTCAAACGTTAACAGGTAGCAGGAGCGTGCACATATATCCGGTAGGGTACGCATATCTTACTAAATATCTCTGTGCTTATCGATAGTTAAAAAAAAAATACCAAGTTCAATTCAGCCCAATTATCCTTTTGAGTATCCAGAAAGATTATAATTAAAATTTGGCTAGGGTATGTAATGATTATATGCCTATATAAAGCTCAAGCCGCCGTCTGATAGTGTACCGTAAAGTAAATAAATAACGAAATTACAAGCCCATCACTTGAAAATATATAACATTAAAACAGCCTAGTTTATAGTAAATATCTCCTGACAATATTGTCTACAAAGATAATAATTACGGCCGTAATGTAACTATGATCCTAATAATAAATTTACGTAGGAGCCCTCTCACGAGTCTCCCGAGTTAATTAATATCGAAATTAAATTACTTGCCTGAGTGCCAGAGAGGGGAGGTTTCCATTACACGTAATTATGGACCTATGTATTAACTTTACCTAACATCAAGATTATTTAGAATGAGTTTAGCAATCGATTAACAAACTCAATTTGTAGTGACATTAATATTTTTTTACATACATACATATATAATTATATCACGCCTCCTTGTCCACTTGACCCATCCAGTGTTACTTTATGTTAAGCGACGAGACGAGCGGGATATTGTCCTGATGATAAGTGATACGTTCGCTCATAACAACCTTACGCTATTCATACATACACACATACATATATATCACGCCTCGTTCCCAGTGGGGTAGGCAGAGACCACCTCTCTCCACCTGCTACGATCCTGGCACACCTCTCTCGCTTCCTCCACTTTCATAAGCGTCTTCATGCATGCTCGTCGGTTGCGAGTGCTTTTGATCCGGTCTTTCTTTAGGACATCTCCGATGCGATCGGAGTATGTCCGCCTAGGTCGACCTGCACCGATTTTTCCAATCATTCTTACCTTGTATATTTCGTTCGTTAATCTTCTTTCATCCATTCTTTCGACATTTTTTTTAAAACCATTATTATCTACATCTTCGCACATAAACATAGTGCTTAAAGTTATTAGGTATAATAAAGTGAATTTACTGGTGCAAGTCTGCGTTGCCGGAGACAGTCTAGGTACCAACACAGTTTCTATTTTTGTTACTAAACAACACCGTGCAAGTATTACTACGTTATGCTTTTAAGGGTGTTGTAATTAGTGATACTACTGGTACAGTGAAATTAAACACCTTGTGTGAAACGACAAGTACTATGTGGTGCAATGTACAGTAATCCTCTTTATAACACGGTACTCTTATAACGCTATTTCATTACGCGATCTACATCCCCCGTATAACACGGTCATTCCCCCCATACAACGCGGGGATTAATCACATTATTTTTATGTACTGTGAATTTTATAGAGACTTGTACAGTTCATAATTAGTAGTTAATTGAAATTAACTGTTTTCTAGTTCATATTTTATTTAGCTTAGTTTGGTTTTAATAAAACGTACACATTTCGTACATAATATAGTGCTTTTTTAATATTCGATTGAAACCCCCTTTAGCGTGAAAATTTTAACGTGAATAATGTATACAATATAACCTAATTTGTACGTTTATACGGGAGTACTCCTATAACACGGAACCATTCTACCGTATTATAGAGGGAATTACTGCATATCATTCTAACTAGTTCCCGCGTTGTTATGGATGTATTAGTTAATCTCGTCGCTTTAACGAATAAAAAGCTAGCTACGTTACTGGCGTAGATTACCGAGGTTTTATTTATATTCAACATGAGATTAGTAACAACATATTATAGCTTAACGATATCCACGTGTTGGAGCTCAGCGATATTTCCGACTGGCAATACCTAATCCGCTCGTCTCCTTCACAAGACCGCCCTTGGCGTGTCAATAGCTGCCATTACATGGCTTAACAGAGCGCGAAGGTCCTATTACGGCGTGCCTTTATTATAATCAGACCCTCTTTGTACAAGATACGGTTGTGTATCCCTTCTCGCTGCCGCTATTTACTTACAATACTTTTTAAAAAATGTGTAAACTGGTAGGAGGATTCTTTGACAGGATACCACATTAGGCACTTATTTCCGTTGCCGAATATCGCTCGCATTATTTTGTCCTAAGGCGGAAGTCGGGTTAGGTCGCGGACACCGGATCAGCGATACTAATAACAAACGAGCTGACTTAGTAAACTAATAAAATCATCAAATAATATATTTATATATATATATATATATATATATATATATATATATATATATATATATGTATATATATATATATGTATATATATATATATATATATATATATAATATATATATTTATTTATTGAAGACGACGAGGGCAATACTGTGTAAGTATCCATTTATTTTAGTCACCTGCTGTTAGACATGGGCCTCTTTAAAACGTTATGACACTGATAGGTCTTGTTCTATTACCTATCATCAAATGTAGTGCTTATAAAAATTCATTTTACGGTTCGTCTCATTGAGTAAAATTATTGAGTATCTGCTGCCCACTTTTACCGTGTAGCGGCTTCAGTTCTTAGCAATGGAAACATGAACTGGGTATATATGCTGATTTTATCATTTTGGTTATAAGTGGCTTATCAGAAACGCAGACTATGTTGTTGTGGATCGGTCCTGTGACATGTTGACATTTAAACACTATTTATGCAAAAGTTAATAAGGATGAACTTTAATTTTTGTATATGGCACAGCTCTCTGATGTCGTAGGGTTAATCAAATTTGTCGTAGTTAACAACTGATTACCCTCGGCACGTAACTCGTATGAGGATGGAATGCGCATGAGTCAGGTTCAGTAAATTCATATTAGATGTTAAAGCGAGGACAAATGTTACATTTGCTTTTTAACTGAAAGATATTTTTGTCGATAAAAATAGAGTTGGATGTCTTGGTCCCTTAAAGGAATTGAAATGGTTTTAAATTTAGAGTACACTCTAAAATAGTATCAGATGCAGTAGAAGCGGTGTGAATCATCCATCCAGTTCGGCCGCTATCCTCGAAGCCAGGATGCGCCCGTCGATACAGATAAAATACCGCTGTAATAAATGCACAATGGATACAGTTTAATACTGTTACATTAATTTATGTAGGTAAACGCTATACTTTATTGGCTGGTTTGTATCCTGGTAGTACAAAGAGCCAGATTCAAGTTGCAGCAGTCATGAACTACGTATATTAGAACGTTTTATAATCTACTAAGCGATGAGACGGTTGAGATGTTTACCTGATGGTAAGTGATACATTCGTCTAAAATAATTTAATGCTAGTTAGGATGATATATAGTGTCCTTCATTGTGCTCGACGCTGTGAGGCATGCAATATTCAGTCTCGTTACCTCCGTAATTTGGCTAGCAATAACACCCTTAAACCGTGACACGGCAATGTTTAGACGGTCACCTGCAACAGAAATCCATATACAAATTATCTGAGTAAATTTTCAATGCTTAGAAGTAGTAACGGCAAAATACTCCATACACCACAATACGCCGTAGCGTTCCATAACCGAGATAACGAAACGATTATGCATTGTTCTCCGTGGAGTGTATCCGTGTAACTCGTGACTCGTAATAACGGACTCTTTTGTTTGGCTTTGTTCCTCTGAGAGTGTGACATTAAAATCGATACAATGTTATCGGTTATGTATATAAAAAAAAAAAATTATATGTAACCTTGTCTCTGAAAGACACGTCAGAGATGGATACGGAATTGTGGATACAATGGAAAAGGTATATTGATAACGATGAAATTTGTTTGCTTGTAGACAAGTTTAAGTCTTGCAGTCTGTCTTGGCGTAATGGCGATGACGCAATAAATTCTTCATTACATCCATAATTCTAGAAATAAAGTACAGTATTTACTAGCTGGTCCCCGGCTGCTTTGCTGATCGTAACACCGCCGCATCCCCTTTAGGGAAAAAAAATTATAAAATCCCTTAATAGGTGATCTCTCAATGACAGAAGCAATATCTTTATCACATTTTTAGTGTCTATGTCTTATAGTTTCGCAGATCTCGTGATGAGGCAATGAATCTCTGGATGTCTACTATATACGAGTATATTAGTTATTACTACGTAAGTAAAATGTTCAAGCTAGATTTACAGTAAAACAAAGTCATACTGAATTGTGTAGACCTTTTGTAATCTGTCGTAGTCTTTTGTTAAGACCTGTATACAGTAAACAGCCTGGCGATTTCTGATTATCAACAACATCAATTAGCTTATCACACCTGTCTAATCGTGCTTAAGTTATCACCTCTGCGATTCAATTTTGATAGAAATGTTTTTGCGTTAAATTGTTTATCAGTAGTAGAGTTTAAAGCTTTATTTACACTTGATAGTGTGGGATTAGACTTAACTATTTATGTGGCGCAGTGGCCAAGCACTAGCCTGTATAACATAGTGGTAGAGATTTTTCAGATTTATCTTCTTAACTATCACGTTTTTATATTATTATATATAGTATTCAGCTTGTTAATACATTAGAGCAGGAGTATTTTGAGCGAGTGCGCTTTACTGTTCATCGTCTCAACTTCACTTAACACCATATTAAATCGAGGTCAAATTAAGGTTCTAGATAAAGGTCACGATAGCCAGTTTTGTAGATAATAAAAAGTAATAAGAAGATAAAAGTAGTGATGTCGGATACTCATTCGTAATAGTCTACCTTAGTTATTTAAAAACAGTAAGTGTAAGTGCATTGCTATCTAGAATATATATATTTTTTATATCATCACGCCTTTTTCCCAGTAGGGGTAGGCAGAGGTGAATAAACATCCACATTTCGCCAGATGCGGTCAGATTAGGTCCCATGTAACAGGGGGCGAGCCTGTTGCCACTTTAATGGGACCACCACACACACACAAAGATGATGTCAGTGTGCGGGTTTCCTCACGATGTTTTCCTTCACCGTTTGTATCTCGCTGTTGTAACTAAAGTTCACAAATGTACACAACTTAAATATTAAGTCATCGGTACATGGCGGCATCGAACCCGCGACCTTCGGAATGAAAGCCGCACGCTCCAACCATTAGGCCAGAGATCTAGAAGATAATGTATGCTTAACCTAATTTAGCAGTCTTTACTTTCAAACTTAAGCAACTTATTTTGTCCATCTATCTGCTTAAAAAACTATTATTATTAAAAACGTTGATTGTACATAGATATTTTCTATTTAATTAAACAACTAATATTTACTTTCGCCTTGCGAATAGAAACGAGTACAAGGAAGTGATAGCCAGCCAACCTTTGCCTGGTTAAAGAGGCGATATAACGCTGAATTTACGGAGCAAGTTTGATATAGTATTATACGTTTTATACTGTATATGTTATTATTATCATTACTTTGGCACATAGTATTTTTATAAAATACCCAATCCAGTGTGGTGGATGAATGGCCAGGTCGATGAGAATGAAACCATTTGTGACGAGACTTCTAGTTCCAGCAATGATAAAAACAAGGCTATTTATTATTATTGTTTAATATATAATAAACTTTTTGATATAGAAAAAATGGTAGAGCTTATAGTAAACAAATATGCTATAAAGCATATTTGTTTACTATAAGCTCTACCATATATATTATAATAAACATATAAACTTATTATACCTTTATAAATGCGTCGTATTAATGCAAACGAGTACAGGAAGGCGTCACTAAACGTAAATAAAACGTGTTTTAAATGTTCATGTATGTTATTTAAAAGGATAATAATAGTATTAAGTTGTTTAGTTATTATTCAGGTCACACGTTTACTCAGAGGATAAACTTGCATTTGAGAGACACAAAATGTCCTTATTCATATTAAATTTGTGTAAAATACGAGGATTTTTTTTTTATTTATACTATGGTATCTAATTATCTCATATGCACAGAAATACATAGAATATTATTATGTAGATTTATGAGGAATTGATAAATTTTGCTCAGTTAATTGTTAGCAATCACGATCAGCCGATGATTACCCTCTGCTGGATATAGGATTCTTCATAAGATCTACAATACTATCGATTTTATTCTGTTCGCATACTATGATTTCCAGTGACTTACCAAATCCTAAGTACTGGGGAGTCTACAAATATGCAGCCGTTATTCTAGAACCTAGCTGTGCCATAGACCGTAAGTTCGTCGAGCAATGAGCCCTGACCATTGCCACTTAAGTCTATATATAAGACAAGCAGTAATATATAACGCTGTGTACCGATTTGAAGGACGCTGTAGTATCTAAAATGGTACCCAAAACGCTCCCCGTTAACCCCTACCACAAAACTTTTATCCTGTCGTATAACTCGACAAATGGATATTTCCAGCAAACCATTAGCAGCTTTCACTGTGACCGTTATCATTATACCATGGTGCTAGTCATTCCGCATGTCTAGTGTTGCTAGTACAGCAATTAAATAGACCCGAGTATATAGTTATTAACAATTAGACTAACGGTGATAATGATGATGATGATAGATTTACGCTTGAAATAAATTCTTCTCCTTTTTGCCTATCCTTCAACTTCCAGTTGTAGGATAGGGAACCGTACAGTTCGTACCGGTCGAATCACTGAAGTGCATAAGCGGTATTACTTATTACTATTTGAGGGAGAAATAGGCGTTGTGGTGGTACCCACCTAGGTCTACGGCAACAGAGACCTACCACCCGTAAATTGAATACCATTATGAATCAAACATCTTACCCAAATGCAGCTTAAGTGTGTCAGTTTGTCGCTGATAGCGTGCATGCAATTATCATTGTTAAAATCAATTTCCATAACAATTAAACATTGATAATAATTAGATTTTAATGTAACTAGAGCAGTCAACTCTGACTACCGTGGTTTTACTAGTATATATATACGCCAACTTGTATATAATCAAACCATACATACGAATATAACGTTCGCAAGCTTTTTGCTATTCAGCTGTATGTATATAAGCTGTAGGGAATTAATTTAGAAAGTGCTTGCCGTCGCTAATAACTCAGTGATATCTGCTTCTGTTTGTTTTCCCGAACAAAAGAGGCCTCGGCGGAAAAAAATAAAATGTGAGCTTTCCCGAGCTCCGGCTGCGAGGTGTTCGGCTCGCTGATGATTACTGCCCGGATTTTAATTTACGTTTTGCTCTTTACGTAGAAGTGTATTGTTGGAATTATTCAGAAAAATATTAATACAGACAAGTTTTATTTGTAATGAAGGTATTTCATTTGTAAAGAGAAAGTTAACTTCGTTATGCTATTATTTAACATTATTCAATCATCAGCTAATAGACAACCTCTGCTGGACATAGGTCTTCCCCAAAGATCTCCAAATTAATCGGTCCTGCGTTGCTTGCATTCAGCTGGTTCTCGCAACCTGACAGTCAGCATGATCTCCGTAAAAACCGAGCACCAGGGGCCATCGTTTGTAGGCATTCATATGGGGGTGATTTGGGCCATTTCCCACCACGCTGGCCCAATTTAACATTATTAATTTGAAAATATCCTTGAGACTTTTGTGTGATGATGATCAACGCGTACATATTAATCAATCAGCAGCATACAGTATTTCATATACTTCATTCATATTTTCTGTAGGCAAACATTACTGTGTTCCGGTTTGAAGGGGCTGTAGCTAGTGTAATTACTGTGGTACCACAATTTGGTATAGTGAATATTATACTCACCAGTGCCACATTTTTATGGGCTGACATATCATTTATCATTAGGTTGCTTATGGTGCCACGGGACTGTCGTGATTGTTAATTAAAAGTTAACCAAAATTTATAAAGAAAAAAAAAATACGTGAACATCTTACTCATCTCATCACTTTGACTAATAAAAGAAATTATTATAAAGGATTTAAAACAATTACGTTTCCATCCTAGTTGTCCTTGATATATAATGTAGTTAAGATTTAGTTCTTCGACTTAAGAAAGGCTATTAAATACAACTGTTTCTGTTGCACAGATTATTATCACGACTTCTTATCGAAATCCAAACCAGAAAAACTAAGGTGGGGTTATCAGTAGATTGGACTACACGGTCACTGGGTGGTAATAGCCGTGCCTCACGTCACGGGAGCTACAGTCACCCCCTTGATACATATTTGTTATTGCTAACGTCTCTTAAACACGCGAGCCCTTGGTAATCGTTGCATTGTACAAGGTAGTCCTTGCAGATTTCTTTTGAAGAATGTACATTGCCACCAAAGATATTAATATTTTCTTTTATACTATGAAGGTGGGAAACACGTATATACGGCACGTCTGATGGTGCCTTGCCGTTACCGGAACTATCATATCGTACACGTCTTGACGGATCCCATTCTATAGGTCCTTGGGAAAACCTCAGCTGGGAGTTCATTTCATCATTTAATATTTCCTTAGAGAAAATTTCTCTGACACTTTCATTTAGCCATTAAATTATGTTTATTATTATAAACAGAACATTTTACTAGGAGCGGAATAGTTAAATTGTCCTCCTAAGCTACGTGTTGGATTCGAATCCTATCTAAAGATTTTATTTCCTGTTTTAATTTAGTGTTTTCATCTAGGGTTGTGAGGAGAATTTTTATATTTTTATGTACTGCATTATATTATACTCGTCGTCTTGATACATAACATGCTGTGTTTCGTTACCCCAGTAATTAGACGATGCCATTCAAACCGGAGCACAGTAATGTTGACACTACTGTTTGGCGATAGAATTAGACGTTGCGTTGGTATCTATCTGGATGGGCTCCGGCAACAAATACTTCATCATCGTCATTATGCCACATCGGTCAGTCCTGCGCTGCATTCAGCTGCTTCCAGCAATCTTCAGCAGATCGTCGGACCACCTGGTGAGGGGTCTGCCAACACTGCGTCTTCCGGTACGCGGTGGCTATTCGAAGACCTTAGTGCCCCATCGGCTGTCAGTCCTTCGACTAATGTGTCCTGCCAATTGCCACTTGAGGCTAGCAATCTTTTGGACTGGATCGGTGACCTTAGTTCTCCTGCGGATCCCTTCACTTCTGATTTGATCACGCAGGGAAACCCCGAACGTAGCCTCTGCCATTGCTCTCGTAAGTGGCCACGTCTAGGTGTCATAAGTTATATAAAATACTTACTACTAGTCAAAATGACATAGATCTATGTATACGTATACACAACTTTGTACTCTGTGCATGAGATATAGACAATATTCTGAGTCACGTTATCTCGCTAAAGCGGAGATTCCTTACGTTCCTCGTTTGTTACTACTTGTACGATATTTATCTTACCGTCTTTAAATTGTTTATTTTCGTACATTACTCTCGCGAGCTGATGCACCGTTTGTGTGTACTGGAATAGACAGTGTATATAAATTTTAAGCGAAACGCAATTCTGAAGGAAATGCGCTTGTTCCATGGCATGTTTCATAGGTTTAAAGTAAATCGTATATTGTTTTAGCTGCTAGAATTTACTATTTAAATGGCTGCAGTTTTTAAATTAGTTTTGTACTTACAAACATCTTCGAGTTTAATTTATGGTCCAGTCACTTAACGGGAAACATATTTCATAGTACTTCGTCGTAACAAAGCTGAGTTAAAGCACGAAACGGCGATGGCTCAGTTTTTAAGTACGTGTAGTTTTCCGAAAGACGTGAGTTCGATATTTTTTATTCGACCAAGCAATGGACACTTAGTGGTAAATGATTCATAGTTTGGAGGATAAACAGCATCACATTGTACTCCTTGCTAAGACTTATGATGGTGTCCAGTTATCGCAGTAATTTCCTTACTACATCGCCTTTCAAACCGGTACACATTAATGGCTGTAGGTCTCCGTTGCCGGAGACCGTTTAAGTAGGTACCACTGCAACGCTTATTTCTGCTGCTATACAGTAGTGCAATCATTAGAGTGTTCTTGTTTAAAGGACGCTGTAACTAGTGTATTTACAGGGCTATCGAGACTTATCATCATAAGTATCATAATTTACCACCAGGTGAACGTTCCGCTAGTCTCGTCGCTTCATCATCATCAGCCGATAGACGTCCACTGCTGGACATAGACCTCTCCCAAACTCCCACTCCCAACCCATCTCCACGTCAATCAGTCCATTATCTCCATATCGTTGCCCGAATTGTTTTATACATATACATAATTACATATATTATATACATATCCTTTTATATATGTTGTACAGTTACATATATACATATAGATATATATGTATAGGTGTTCCGAGTAATATTAGAGAATGTGTCTTTGTAAAAACATTGTTGTTAACAATATCCTTTTGTTCACAGGTAAGCAGCGAATAAATGACCAAGTGGTATGAATCAACCGTTAGTGTCTCAATTTATTTTAGTAGAGAGGTTGTCAAAAGAGGCAACCGTCAGGAAATTAGAGCGTAAACCATTGTAGACAGCTTGGAATGGTGTCACTGACATTATTCACTGCAGAAAGGTCGTTCTGGTCACGTCACAACGATATTGCAGTGTTCCCCTTTGTTCGGCGAGGCCGTTTTTTTCAAAATACTTTCTAATTTATATTATACATTTCTATGACTTATTTTACTCTGATTTTCTCTGGTGCAAGAGACCATCTAGATAAATACCACCACCGCAGCTCCAATTTCTGCCCTTAAATAGTAGTGAGTAAATGTTGCAACACATTAATGTTGAGGTTCGAAGGGCGTTGCAGCTAGTGAAATTTTTGGAGTAAAATTCATTTTAACCCATCTTTTGAGGCGTGCACAATGTACTGTAATGTATATTATCCTAACATTCTTATGTTATCGGAGGAAATCTAAAGATACCCTGCTCCTGATATGAAGACAATATTATGTGGGATTTGTACCGGCTAAACTTAGAATCGTACAAGTGCCGGAGGGATGTAACCCTCACTAGCATCCTCGCTTTGCTATGACAATTGCGTTATCATTTCAGTTTTGCCACCGGGCTTGCTTAATGGACAGTGAAGGTCCTCAAACTTCAAAGTCTACGAACTTGAAAACCCTTTCACTCGTCTTCAACGATAGACTAGGCTTACCTTAGCATATGCAATAAAATAAATATGAGGGGTGGGGGTGGGGGAATTAGAAGTTATTTTAATCGCCTACTTTTATCTCCAAACAAGGGTGGAGTTAAACCGTAAACTGTGATGTAATGACGACTTTGATCAGTGTAATGGTAGAGTTCGTTAAACGCGCGGTTAAATTATGTTCGTGCAGTAAGCGGTTCGGTCCGGCGATTGCGGTGCGGAGTCACGCGCACCAGCCACGCGACCTTCGCCAGGGTATCGATAACATTCCTGAGCAGCGATGCCCTTAAACGCACCTCTTTGTTTGCACACGGACGGACAGCCCCACTACCATCTATATGAATATCGTGTTCAATGAATAGCAATCGTCGTTTACGTAAGCATACTTTATTAATGCACGTATCATATCGCGCATACAAAGTCGTAACTTGGCACTGTTTGCTGACAAAGTAAATGCGTATTTTTCTGGTGGTAGATCTCTGCTGCCGGAGACCGTCTAGGTAGGCGCCGAAGGGTTGATTGCAGCCGCCAAACAAATTCAGTGTTCCGATTTGAAAGGCGTTGTAGCTAGTGAAATTACCGGAGGTAATGAGACTACATCTTGCGTCTAATAGAGATGAGCACAATGTGGTGTAATATCATCCTAACTAGCGCCACGTTCTTATGGACAGACGTATCATTTATCATCTGCGAACTTTTACCTTATGATAAATGATACTCCTGTCTATAACAATGTGGCGCTGGTTACGATGATATACACAGTACTACATTGCGTTTGTCGCTTTGAGATAAGATGACACCCTCGTTACCATAATAATTCTACTAGCTACTGCGCCCTTCAAACCAATGTTTAGAAATAGGAGCAGCAGTCGTAACTACTTTGACGGTCTTCGAAAACAGAAACCTTCCTAACACCTATATATTATTGTATTGCCATTAGTATGTAGTTTATGTCTATTTCCTTGTATATCACAATTCACATATATTTCATTTTAATATCTAATCTATAGGTTAATCAATAAAAATATGTAAAGATATACTATATCATGTTTGTTTAAATTTAAAACAATAACATCGATTAATGCACAGTGAGTGAGGGGGCTACAAAGGTTTATCTGTGATAAGCGACCGGTGTCAGGAGTGTACTTAGTTAATTACCGTACTATCGCCGTGTTGAAGGGTTTTCATATATATGTAATTTTCACTTAAGTAACTAAAACTTCTGTCCATATGAACACCCTCTCTCTAGGTAGACCGACGACATCATCAGGTCGGTCGAAGGTGAGTAGATATGAGAAGACATTGGGAAAAGTCTAAATCCAGCAGTGGATAAACAAAGGCTGATAATGATGATGACGAACGAAAACTTCACAAATTTCTTCATTAAACGCTACCTTATATTATATGATACTTGTTTTTAAATGAATTGTATATATTTTACTTTTAATTTTATTGTAAGGTCTTAGTATATAGGTTGTAACAGAATCACTTAAACCTAATTGTTAAACTTGTTTTCGCATTTTGTATATTATCCTTTAAAGTAAAACCGGTTCAAGAGAATATGGTACAGAGACGCCGGCGCTGGTACGGCCATGTTATGCGAAGACTATCAACGCATATGGTTAGGGTAGCTCTGGTTCTCAAAACTATAGAGAACCTGGGAGACCACCAACTACTTGGTTGACGATGATCAATAAATATCTAAATAATAACAAATTGACAGAAGCTATGACATAAAATAGAGATAGATTTAGAAGAATGACCAGGAAGGCCGGTCCCAAGTAAAGATGGGACAAGGTATAGTAAGAAGAAGCGAGGAGACAAGCGAGACATTTACCTGATGGTAAGAGATACGCCTGCCCATAAAGATGGTACTGCACTCTATTGCGCTTATCGCAATGAGACATAAGATGTTGTCTGGTTACCCTAGTAATAACTCTAGCTAAAGCGCCCTTCAATCCTGAACACAGTAAAGTTTCCACAGTACTATTCGGCGTCAGATATAGACCGTCTAGGTAGATACCACCTGCCTAGACAGTCTCCGGTAAACAGAGACCTACCAGTAGGTAGTTGGATGTTTTGTACATAAAGTTATTACTAATTCTGCATTATTTGTTCAGTAATATTATTAAAACCACGTAGAGATTAATACAGCTCTGCAGTCACGCTATTAAGCCATTAGTTAATTAATGATTAGGCTGCTGACTCTAGGTCCGAGAGCCTAGAAGCAGACGAGAGGCGGTTTCAGTCAACCAAATTACTAACAGCATACTAGAATATGTGTAGTCTCGGTCTAGTAAGAATAGAACTAATGTGGAACCCTGCATGTCGTGAAAGGCGACTAAAAGGGTGTTCGGATTCACAGAACTAGAGTAATGGGGCCGTCATCGTTCAATGAACTAGTCTGAAAGGGACGGTTAATACAGTGTTCCTGTATTTGCCGTAGCACAGCGAGGGTGCTAAGGAGGGCTTTACCCTTCCGTGGGACGTGTTTAGTTAAAGTACAGAGGGGCGTCGGCAAAGTTCCGTAGGAAATCCCCAGGCCTTTCCTATCGCACTGAGGGGCACCAACGAGGGGATTTTAGTGGATGGAAATCCCACATAATCCTTATCTTCCCCGGGGAACAAACTATATTTAAGAGACTTCTTCAACAAAAAAATACTGCATAGTAAAAGAAGCACTCGATATATAGGTGTATTAAAGGTTTTTTACGCAGTCATCAAATAACAGGCCGTGTATCCGGATCCACGGGCCCAGTATCATATGAGCTGTAAGAGTCGCTATGGCTTTCAAGTGCCTACATCATCAGAATGAAAAGTCCGCAAATGACGTCTTTTGACATACTTAAGATAAACTTGGTCACTTTGTTTTTTTTTTTTTTTTTTTTTTTTATTAAACCGGATATAGATAATTGATTTATAATGATTATATGTATTTATCTGAATAATCTTTTACTGTGTGTAGTAAACAGTCCTTGACTTATTGCGCAGGAAAGTTAACAAGGACCTGCTAGTAGACATTAGTACATACCTGTATTTATGTGTCCGTGGGTCGGTCATGTCTGTCGTGTTAGTGACGGTCGATGGGGGAGAAAAATCTTGGAGGGGAGGCTGCGTACAGGTCGCGGGAACGTAGGACGCCCTCCCGCCAGATGGACCGACGACAGCATCATGGCGGTCGGAAGTGAAAATAAATAAAAAAAAAAAAAAAAAAAAGTGGGTGGATACGAGAAGCTGAGGATCGCATTTGGTGGAATACATTGGGGAATCCAGCAGTGGATAAACAAAGGCCGATAATGATGATGATTTATTCATATACTAAATTGTTGGTAGTAAGTGAAGGGGAAATATTGAGATCTATCTTGTGGAGATTTAAAGAAATCTACCTTGTGTGTATAACGGTGTGTAATTTATATTGTTTGTAAATACGAAGGTCACAATACGACCCGTCAGAAGACCAAAAGTTCATGGTTCCTTACTGGTTATGATGCTATAATAACAATTTGTTTTAATGACGGGGGACAGGCTACATCTTTTTTCGTACATATACTACATATTTTTGCATGTACACTTTGCCGAAGACTGTCTAGGTCGCATTGCTACCACCAAACAGTACTGTGTAAACATTACTGTGTTCCGGGTTTAAGGACGGTGTGGCCAGTGAAACTATTGCGGTTGCGAACTGTACTGGTACCAGCATGGTTTTTGATAAAAATCATCTATTCTTTGATGTTTAGCGCTTGGTAGTTATTTGCACTCTTACAGCATCTTATCGTTTTCATCTGATACTGGACCCAGATCCATAGCATGTTGATAAAAACAGAAAAGGAGTTAAACGACTCAAAATAGGTGTTGCGATGGTACCTACCTAGAAGGTTGCCGACAACCAGATAACTACCACTAGTAAATACGTAATTTCAGTCTGTCTAATTACGAAGTAGGTGTCTCCAAGAAATGTTATTTGTTTTGTTACTAGAATTCTGATTTTTATCATCAAAGAATATGTAATCCTTTAACACCTGGTGGTATCGCGGCTTCCATCCTTCCATCAAGGCATGGTCTTGAAATTAGTAATGAGCAAGAACAAGGGGCCATTTGGACCATTTACCACCACGCTGGTCCAATTGGGGTTGGTGGGAGCCAGAGCGTCGGTTGTTGATTAGCAGAGTCCACCACGGGCAGGTGAGATTTGCTTGAGTCTCGTCAGTTGTTGTACGGGACCCCTTAGATCTGTAAGGTCGTGGGATGCTGCTGGCTGTGGGCAGCAGAGGACCGATCGATGTGGAGATCTTTAGGGGAAGGCTATGTCCAGCAGTGGACGCCTATCGGTTGATGATGAAAGCTATAACAAGATCAAGACTTGGACAATTGGTCTTTACCTTGTCTATTCGGTCTTGGTCTTCTTTAAACACCTCTAGTCTTGATCTTGCTTATTTGGTCTTGGTCTTGCGTGTCTAAAATTGACCAACAAGAATTTTAGTCATCAATACGTGGAATCATGGGTAACTTCTAATAACTTTATCTACATTTCGATAAGCCTGCGGTATGGCTTAGTAATACATTCACCGGTATGACGTAACCGTGACGTGTTCACACGTGCGACGCTCGCGCGATCTGATCTCTTTATTTACGCGCGTGACGTGCACGTGAGAGGCGCTTCTAATTGCGTCCGCACCGCTCCGCCACAGCTTCTCACTGCATTCTTACTCTTGTAGTAGTTTGCCAAATGGCAAATCTATTAACTGAACTAAATAAATTATTTTATATAGTAATCATTTAAAAAAAAAATCAACGAATCGATGAGACGTGAAAGACGTTCACCTAATGCTAAGTGACACGCTCGCTTATGTTTATGCTTACGCGGTGCTAATTAAGATGATATACACTATATCATACAATATATATCTCGTTATCACAATAATTTCATCAGCTACAACGCCCTTCAAACTGGAACACTGTAATGTTAGCACATTACTGTTTTTCGGATACAATAGGAGGAGCTGCTGTGGTATCTACCTAAACGATCTCCAACAATGAAGACCTTCCATCGGAAAAACGTTACATAGAAGTTAGGAGAGCATAAACAAAAATAAAATTAACATCTTTATGTTCCCACTACTGGGACTCAGGCGTGCTGTCACAATGAGAGAGTCGATTTATTTTATCTAGCATGTTGGACTCGTAAGGATTTGCGGATGGGCACATTACCTATGAGGGTTGTCCTTGAAACATGTCAGTCTGCGCCTCTTCGAGGAGTATAGCGCTTTCACCTTACTAGATCCTCACATGTTCTTGAGAAGGAGCAGAGTATATTTTGCTGTAATTCTTCTTTACGTATTACTTGAAGGACGATAAAAAGAAATAGCAAAATAATTTTAATAGTGTAATCATTTTCCTTCCTGTGTTTTTATTATCACCATCCCTTACTCTTAGAGATAGTTTTATATTATGTACAGATGGCAGTAGTACTGGCAGCACTTTACCGGTGAGAAGTCTCTGTTCCTGGTGACCGTCTAGGTAGGTACCATCGCTGCTCCTATGGAAACGGACATCCAATACTGTGATAAATATTACTGTGTTTCGGTTTGAAGACCGCATCTTGTCCCAAGGCGACGAGCACGATGCGGTGCAGTGTATTACATCCTAACTAGCGCCGCGTTGTTATAGTCAGGCGTATCACCATCAGTACAACACAATAAACAGTTTAAAGCATTTGCTGATGATTCTTCACGTTCCTCTTTTCCTTGTTCCAATGCCAAGAGTTTAATTATCGCGACAACCGGCCGGAGCCTTGGCACTGACTGTGACAAGATAAATATAAACTGTTTGATCGGCGCGCGCAGGTGGATACCTTGATTTTCAATTGTTTAACATCTACACTTTACTTTCGATTATTACCATCGTTATGGATCACGCATTTAGTTGTACATTCGCAAATAAAGGTAAAATAATTAATATCGCATCACTAGCTTGAGGCATTGTCAAGAATTACTGTATGGTTTGTTCAGGAAACTTTTTATTGAAATTCAGCCTATTTTTAATTAACTTTTTAAAAAATTTTGAATAATTGACAAGGATTTCAGGAATAAAAGTCTGTCGTTATTATTATTGAGGACCTTCATCAGGCATCATCGGTTCGTTTCGCAGTATTCAATTATATACATGTGTGTTGTGTTGTGACTTGGAGATCTTTGAGAAAGGCCTATGTCCAGCAGTTAACGTCTATTGGCAGATGATGATGATGAAAGTGTGTTATCGTCATCCCTATCAAATAATTTGGTTATGTGGTTACTATGAAGTTTTTCATGTTAAGGCATTCTCTGCATCCAATTGATGTGTTACACCGTATGGTTTTTATTCAGAAATTTCTACTGGTATTACCGAAAAATCTTTCATGTTTATATGATCCTATTTATTTTGTATATTACTTCTTCTTAAGATCTCTCCGACTAGCGAATTTTGGAGGTCAGTTCTCTATATTTCGCCCGGTCCTTTGCGAGGCGGAACAGTTGGGAGGCACTCGCGATCCCGGTCCACTCCCTGATGTTACGCAGACACGGTTTCCTCCAAAGATCTATATTCCTTTTACCCACCATTAGCCCATCAAAACGAGTTGAAACAGTGCGTACCTATCGTGCCTAAGCACGTAGCCGGGATATGATACTTTTCTCGTGTTGATGTTGAAGTTCGCATTTCTTTTTTACCCGGCAGAGAACCTCCTCGTTCGATACTATCTGAGTCTAGCTTACCGTCCACATGCGTCTGTATGCTCACATCTCGAACGTTTGATAAGTTTCTTGAGGTCTTCTCTTATAATCCAAGCCTCACATCCATAAAAAATGGGGTAGTCGTAACACTGTTGGAGACGAACGCGCAAAGGTATTCTAAGATTGTAACAAGTTGCCGAAGATATTACTATTTTTTTGAGGTATTTTTTTAATTTCTGTTAATGGTTAACACTAGTATAGTATCCGCTTGCAAAGCGAACCCGCACGCGGTCACTTATCAAGGCGCGCTATCGCGTCTGAAAAATGAAACGGAGCGGTCGTTGGCCGCAGGGCGCCGTCGTAAACATATAGATCTGTTGTGTAAACATTCCGCGAATGAGGGCTCCATGTTACCGCTTTTAGACTTAATTACGTTGGCAGTCGGGGAGGGCGGGGTCCTCCGATATGCGCCCGCGACGAACGCGCCTCGGCCGTATCCTTAATGTTTACCCTATATGGATGTAAACATTTCTTTTTCTGTGCTCCTAATCGGTAAATGAGTCATGTTCTAACACATACTTCCTTTTAAAACCAGATATAATTTGGGTATTACATTCATATTAGCGATGGTCCCATCATACTTGGACTTATAGTTTTAATTGTATACAAAAAAAAAATTGTTGTAATGTGATAAATTATGACTAAGTAAATATATTAAACATCAAAAAGGAAATTAGACAGTTACCTTTTAAATTTTCGACTAGATATCTTTGTAAAATTTTTAGTACGACTTTATTAATTTTGTTTCATTGCTGTATCAAAAAAAAATTATATTAGCTATCCCTCATCCCTTATTTTTTGATTGTAGTAGATGCTTATTGCCAACTCTTTTGCTTCTCTGGACTAGTGGATATGAAATAGACTTAAATTGATGTATGACTTGGCCCTATAATGTATGTATATATATAGTCCGTTTAAAAGTATATAGAGAGAGAATCTATATCGTTCTTTTATCTTATAATCAAGTTAGTGCAGCGAATATAATTAAAAGTATAAAATAATGTACTATATATTCAATATGTTATATGATATTCATAATATGATGGTATTAAACGTGAATATGTATAGAAATTAAAGAAAGTCGTTAAGACATGACATGAAGCTCATTATGTCATTTATGAGTTGACTTATGTTTTTTTCTATTCATAAACAGTATTGCGTTTGATGTTATTTCAACTTCACTATATTATCCGTGTCTGTGTATAAACCTTTTAAATTTTACATCAAACACAACAAGGAGAAATTATATCCATTCAAATTGTATCCATTACATATTCATGCGAAGTATCGCGTACAGTGTTCTGTGAAACAATGTACGCCATTTCTATAAACGGTGTGGGTATTATTTTTTCATAATACGTTAATATGTGATTTCAACAATATGGTTTTCGACAAGAATACCCCAGCTATATGCTGCATATGTGTTGACAACCGGAAGGAAACAACGCTGCACGCGGGTTCAAAGAACTACCATCAATCAAATTTTGACCCCGAACTTGAATCAGATTACTTGCAACCTCCGTGTTGCTAGGCAAATAGTACTCAACATAAGCAGTTAAAATGATTTATCTTACGAAAGAAATGCGATAATAGACATCACACAATATTTACTATTAAATAACTATTTTTTAATATATTTTGCGTATAATACAGGGTTTGGTTTATCATTAGTTCTATTCTCTGATAATGATTCATCATTATCATCAACCGATAGACGTCCACTGCTGTAGATGTCTCCTCTTTGCTCGCATCCAGTGAGTTCTCACGATTCTCACCAAATATTCTGATAATGTTCACTACGGTTAAATTTTCGACTGACTTATACTACTCATGAGATATTTAAGAAGTCAGCGGCCACAAAATGTTCACTAGTACCTATATAGTTCATTTTGCATTAAGCAAGCGACTATTAAGTGATCACACATGTAGAAGTAATATATATAATAGATCTCGCGATAATTGCACATTTACATAATAAGCCCGTCGGTCAGGGGTCAGCCAGGCGTTCAAATGGAACCGTGCCCGATAGCCCGGATAACCGGGCGACCGGAATGCGGCTGCTCAACGCTGTGTTATCTCAACGCAAACAATGCATTAAAGCTTATGTATATGCTTCACTGTTGTTTATTTATAGATCCACACAATTATGTTATACCAAACTAAAGTACACTGAAGTGGACCGATAATCTGGCGAACCTCGTGATATAACGCTGGCTAGATAAAGTCAGTACAAAACTGGACGATCTGTTTAAGGTCGTTAACGGTTAGGATGAGAGTTCTCATCGCCTTCTAAACGACCCTTAGGAGGACGATGGCTGGACGTGGTCTCCGGTCATTGAAGTACTCACGAAGCTAATAGGGTCTGCATAAAGCAGACCCTGGGACGGGTTATCCTAGCATAGCGTTTGCGAGTAAATCCCGTGACCTCCCCAAACTCCTAAGTGGACCACCGAGGGCTCTAGTGGGTAAAATGTCTTTGTGATGAATGCCCAGATTTCAAACGAAAGATTGACTTTAAGATTAATACTAATTTTATAGGTGCTTATTTAAGTATAAATACGTAATCAGGGAATTATTAATAGTTCCAATGTCCCTCTCCATGCTAAGATTTGCTGGGAGATAACTCAATTAGAGTTCAAATTGTCTTTGCATCTTTATTTTAAGATCACCATGTTTTTCATACTGTGCGTTAAAATAGTAAATAAAAAATGTTATTTCTTACTATCGCAGAGCTTTATATGCTATCGATATTGAGTATTAATGTGAACCCTTAAGTGTCACTTGCGTGAATCGAATATTCATTGCTAACAGTTCCGCTAACACAGTTCAATCCGATAGGTCTCCCAGTGGAATTGGGAAGTATTAATGGAGTTTCGTAATTTGCTAGAATCGATAGTAATATAGATAGCAAATGGCGCCATCAGGGCCCGGCGGGCAGTCGCATTCGCATTGCGATTGTCGTTTGCAAGTAAGTGTATATGTTTTAAAACTTGTTTTGTTTGTTCGTTTATATTCTGCATGTACTACAGTAAACATAAGTAATATTTTAATGAACGTGAATGGTAATAAGGGTATAGGAAGACCGAAGAGTGTGCATGGATTGTGTGAAACATAACATGTGTAAGAAGAGTGTGAATTCAGATATGACGGCTGATAGAGGGACATGGAAGAGAAGTACATACTGTGCCACCCCACATAGTTGACGCTTTGGATTAATATATCTCTTGCACTTACACATGGTATCTTGTTATGAGAGGCCTTTTAACAAGCAAGAAACAGAAAAGAAATAACTTCAAAGTGTTCGTTTGTCGGCAAATACCCAACCCTCACTACCGCTACCGCATTGGCGTATCCCATCGCCCATAAACAACAAAGTCCAGTGGTTCAGTCTCCCTCAGCAAACACAGGGTATTGTGTGGTCCACAAACGGGGAACTTTGCCTGACACACTTTTGTTGTTTGTACACACTCATGTATTATTGACATATATAACAATGAAGTCGTGTAATATCTAGTCGATCCAGTGCTTATGTTACAGGTTTTATTAGGTCTACTATGAGGACCATTGATAAAATTATTTTCTTTAACAAAGATTGTTATGTTTTATTATCATCATCAGCAGATGTTCACTTCCAGACATGGACATATATCACTGTATAGTATAAAACATAGTCGCTTCCTGCTGTCTATCTGTTCCTATGTATGCTTAGATCTTTAAAACAACGCAAGGGATTTTCATTTAGTTTTTTTAAATAGATCTAGAGATTCAAGAGGAAGGTTTATATGTATAATGCATGTATAATGCAAGTAGCTCGCTGGCCTAATGGTTAGAGCGTGCGGCTTTCATTCCGAAGGTCGCGGGTTCAAACCTCGGCATGTACCAATGACTTTATATTTAAGTTATGTACATTTGTGAACTTTAGTTACAACAGCGAGATACAAAAACGGTGAAGGAAAACATCGTGAGGAAACCCGCACACTGATATCATCTTTGTGTGTGTGTGTGTGGTGGTCCCAATAAAGTGGCAACAGGCTCGCCCCCTGTTACATGGGACCTAATCTGACCACATCTGGCGAAATGTGGGTGTTTATTCACCTCTGAAATACTGATAAATTTAGAGGTTTCTGATGTCATGTCGTAAATAAACAATTTTTTTTGCGCTTATATTGTAAACTCTGGCTTACATTGTGAACCCTACGAGATAGATCAAAATAATGTATTATACTACAGTATGATACACCTTAAGAAAGTCTACAGAAAGGTCGGCGATGGTATATATGTATCTCTTAGCGATAACCCACAATAACCATTTTTCATCCATTATTTTTCATTCTGTAGTATATTTAGTATCAGCATTGGAACCATGCGAAGCCGGGGCGGGTCTATGTATATAGAACAGTGAAATATTTATGACGTCCTTATAGCAGCTACTATGTTTTAGCTGTCGTATGTACAAATGAAAGACAACAAACAAACTTTACACTGCTTTGAATAATCCTCGGGTGAAATAACGATTAAGTGCATATTGTACTCATTGCAGATAAAAAATCGAAGATACTGTAAACTTCTACTTCGTGGTAAGAAAACGAGGTTGACTTACAAATTTATATAGAAGACTTATATCCTGTGATTAATATGGAAAACATAAAAAAATAGGTTATTCAATATCGTTAACTAGCTCACATGGATTCATATTCATATGGCGCTATATAGAACAATCGTCAATTATTTTTATTTCACACGGACGTATATCGCTTATGGTGGATATGTTAAATTGTTGCCATAACCATAAACACAGGAAACGCAATAAAACTCCAGCGATCATCTCAATCCACGGACCTCGTAATGGCGTCGTTAAATCAGATTGTAAAATGAAAGGGTTTTTTTACGATGTCCATCTGGTTCGCTTTAATGCTTTATATTTCTGCACGAACATCATCATGACGTATTACATGCTCCTAGCCAGATGTATTCCGTTCTATCATGAAGGCTTTTACTTTTGTAGAAATGGTTTATTTTATACGTAAGTATTTGTTATGGGTCGAACTCGGGTGGGCAGCGTTCAGGAGGCTACGCAGCATCTTTTCCTCTCAGATACCGCAGTGTCTGAAGACAAAAGTCTTCAATTCGTACGTGTTGACATACGAAACCGACATGTGGCCTCTTATTATCTACTCGCTACTCTATCGGCTTTATAAAAACCCTTAAAGTCACCCATAAGGAAATGGAGAGGGCTATGCTTGGAGTTTCTCTGCGCGATCGATTCAAAATTGTGGAGATCCGCAGAAGAACTAAAATCACCGACATAGCTCAAAAGATTTGCTAAATTTAAGTGGTAGTGGCTTCAACATTGCTTCGAAAGAACGACGGCCGATGGGGCAGTTAGGTCCTCGAGTGGCGCCCGCGTATCGGTAGAGGTAATGTTGGGAGGCCTCCTACAGGGTGGACCGACGATCTAGCGAGAGTCGCAGGAACCCACTGGATGCAAGCAACGCAGAACCGATCGATGTGGTAATTTGAGGGAGGCCTATATCCAGCTGTGGACGTCTATCGGCTGAACATGATCCGTTATTGGTATTTTACACGTGGTAGGACTTTTTTACCGGAGACAGTCTAGGTAGGTACCATCGCCAGGACATATTTCCGGCGACATACAGTAAATAATGAAATTACTGGGATATCGACATTTAATATATTCTAATTTACGGCCACTAATACAATGAAGTGCAGTGAGTATCATCCTAATTAGCGCTACGTTGTTATAAGCAGGTATATATCACTTACCATCAGGTGAACGTCTCATACGTCTCGTCGATTCCTTGAATTAAGAAGAAAATGAACGTAAACCGTAAAACAAAGTAGCTACATATATCTTTAGACAACTGTTCCATCTTAGCAATTGCATCTAGTGGTTAATTGAAATGTGAAACTTTTGGTCCTAGTTACTATATGGTTAATAATTAACCAATACATTAATCAGTAATTATTAAAAGGTTCAGTAACAGTTAACGGGTTAAGGATAATTTCTAACTTCAACTAATTTATAGATCTGATTTGTTTGCTGGAGTTGAGCCAAAACAAAACTTGTGGAACAATTACCAAAATTCTCTCTCAGTAAACAGAAGAGGATAAGTAGCACTTCGCTACATCTTCAAGTACGTTCTCAGGCTTCTGAGGGCTTCTGACAAAAGAGGACAACCCTTAATTTACCACTTTAATGTTACGAACGTATAAACAGTAAGTTCTAAGTCCGTCTAAGTAGGTACCACTGCAGTTCCTGTTGCAGCCGACACACAGTATGCAAATATGATTGTGTTGATTTAAAGGGCGCTGTATATTAGTGAAATTACTGAAGTAAGGAGATTCAGCTTCTTATGACTCAGGCGACGTGCACAATGTGGTGCAATGTATATCATCCTAACGCCACGTTATGTGCAGGCCCATCACTTGTCAAAGGTGAACGTTTCGCTCGTTCTCTCAGCTTAGTTATATGTGTATAGGTAATAGGTAATAACAGCCCGTTTACGTCCCCACTGCTGGGGCACAGGCCTACCCTCAATATGAGGGCGATTGGGCCATAGTCACCACGCTGGCCCAATGCGGGTTGGAGACTTCACACATACCTTAGAATAAATTCTAAGTCATGTGCGGGTTTCCTTACGATGTTTTCCTTCACCGTTTTTATCTCGCTGTTGTAACTAAAGTCCACAAAAGTACATAACTTAAAATATTAAAGTCATCGGTACATGCCGAGATTCGAACCCGCGACCTTCGGAATGAAAGCCGCACGCTTTAACCATTAGGCCAGCGAGCTTGTGTGTATGTGTATGTATATATATAAAGCAAGATATTATCATCTATGTAGGGGCTTCTCAAGATATCTATGAAAGCATAAGCCTGCAGACTGGAAATTTGATAGGAATAATCCTTTTGCAGAGTATACGTCAGTTTGGAACGGATTTTACGGAACATTACTCCCAAAGCGAGTTGCGGAGGTGTTACTGTCAGAAAAGCAAGTGAGGAACAGCTTGTATTTTATGTGACTAAGTGAAAAAACAGAATTGACACAAAGGAAGAAGGCATAGGTTATAATTTATGTGAAGCAACTTAATATAGACATGGACTATGGGTTAAGAAGGTATATGAAAAATATTATTTTTTAAGTGTTTATTTATTTAATGTTAATGTGTACATACAACTCCGGACACAAAAAGACTAAGCACTAAAATACGTTTTTTTAGTACAGCAAAAAAAAATATTAAAATATAGAAATATTTCCTGACATAACTTTACTTTTTTGGACCATTGTGTATGGAGGTGTATGTTTATTGAACTATTAGTTACTAAGTAAAAATAAAAATATGAAATTACTACCCTGTTACTAACATAGCCATTAAGCAAAAATTATTACTAACTCACTACTAACACTATGGCTCCGGAGACCTAAGTAAAGTTTATTTATTATTTATCTATAATTATAAAAAAAAATATGGGGCAGAATTTCTCTTTTTCTCGTGCCTTATTTGCAAAAAAGTTATGTTTTTGTCGGTTTTACATGACCGAAAAAATGTAAAAATATGTCTTTGTAATTAATGTACATGCATATCATACGACACAACAAAGTGAGAGTATTCACTATTTTTTTTGCGAATTTCCCCTTAAATAACCCAATCGACATAGCTCGATCAACTGTGTGAGGCTGCACTGAAAGGTCATTTCCGCCATGATAGCGCTTACGCCCTTTGAGACCGGCAATATCGATATATGTAACGAATTGCAGGAAAACAATAGGTTATCAACTTACCTCTGTTTATCCAACGCAAACACTCGCCCACGGACCGAGTGTCGCACGTACGGCTTACACATGATTACTTGACATATATGTATGTCCCAACACTATATCTATATATCTATAGGGTCAACTAATACATAAATTATTAAAAAAAATATTACGTTGTTATGCCATTACATTAACTGGAACGCCGGACGACCGAGACGTTCACCTTATGGTAGATTATACCAATTTTACAGTAAGTCAAAGCCTAGATGCTTTGACTTACTGCTAACTTAAGAGATTATTATTTAGATATAGTTTGAGCCAGGGTATTTAGTGCTTACTTGCCTGTATTGACTGTACGTCCTTGTGTGCTGTGTATATCGTCCTAACTAGCGCCACATTTTTAGGCGGTCGTATAACTACAATGTGGGTATGAGGGGTCCCTCACATGAACTCATGGGACCTAAGTAATCCTTACCTACTCGTGTTGCAGCTTTCTAATCAACAAATGACTGGAAGTCGCACGCAGCCGCCGGATACGGTCAGTGCAGGACCGATCGATATGGGGTTCTTTATTGGAGGCCTAGGTCCAGCAGTAGACATCAGTCGACTGATGAATATGATGATAATTACCATCATGTGAACGTTTTGCTAATTTCGTCGAAAATATGATAATTGAATAACGATAATATTAAACGTTTCCGCATGTTTATTCATTAGTGTTATGACCGCATTTTAACATACTAATTAATTGAATAATATTATGAATATATAATATATATAAATAAGATACTGTTACATAAAAGCAGAAAGTTAATATTAGCTTTGAAATTTCTCATACATTTTCTTCTAATTAATTTCCGATATTGTTATCGCGGGTGGGGGTTTGCCGAGGGTGCGCCGTGGGCGAGGGTTGACACAGCCCACGCTGTCTTCGAGATTTACTCGTTAGAAATACATTAGCTGATTAAATGTCTACACTTACATTTAATCAACTACTTATTTACACTCCCATTTACTGTAGCTTTTATCAAAATAGAGACTTGCTTTTGTTAATTAAAATCCTAGTTCTAACCTTACATCAATTCGTAAATTTAATTAGTAGCTCGTAATCACTATCGCAACCGATTTACTGGACACAGGTCGTTTGTCGGGTATTCCATAAAACAGTCTCCAGCTGTTTGAGTCCAGTAGCTCACAGTTCGTATACATGTAAATTATGAGACTAAGACTGATACTAGACATTGACTAGGACGGTACCACCTCTGCAGCTATTTCGGCCCTTCGACAGTCGTTTGCAAACATCAATTTGTTCCGGTTTAAAAGGCATTGTAGCTAATGAAATCTAACAACATATCTTAAGGCGTCGTGTCACTCACCAGTAGCTCGACGTCTCGCTGTTAATATTAGTGTCAACCTTTCGAATTTGTTCACTTTTATCTACATACATAATATGTTATATTTAAAACATTTATTTTATGTGAGTATATTTAATACACGATAAGTATATGTATGTCTATATGTCCTACCGAATTGAACACTTGGGATCCCTGAATATTTTTACAAAGTCCGTAAACTGCCGTAAGTTCTCGAAAGCTGTATGCATACGTAAGTGGGGTTCGGTATGACCCATTTGATATGGGCCATTACTCAAACTCGATGTGAATTCGTTGCAGGATACATACATATATATAGTAGTTATATTACTTCTATTCTATTTTAGTACAACTATTACTATTATCTTTCGAAACTGTGTTGTCATTAACTTTAGTTACATTTATTTTGTTAGTATTACGTCTGTTCATAACAACTTGGTGCTTGTTAGAGTGGGATACAGCACCACATTGCTTTATTCTTCGTTGAGACATAAGAAGTTGTCTTCAATACTTCATTATTTGTATTAGATACAAAATCTTCCAAACTAGAACACTAATATTTGTATACAATTGTTTGGCCACAAATAAGAGCTGTATCGGTACCTACTTTAACGGTTACCGACACTAGAGGACCATATATATTATACATTGAGCAAGTTATCGTTTATTCAAAGTATACATGTAGTATTATGAAAATATATATAGGAGATATCCAGAGATTCATTGACTCAATGAGATCTCCAAAATTTAATAGATTGGTAGCTTCTGTCATTTAGAAATCAAGTAAGAATTGTTTTAACTTTCCCTCAACGAAGATGCGGTAGTGTTATAACCTGTAAAGCCGGCGGGGTACAGCTAGTATATGTATATATGCTAATAAAGTAAAGGAAATATGATTTATTAGAATATGTACATAAGTTTTGAATATGTTGTGTGTGTAAAATAATAACTGAGCCAATCTATATGTAAACAAAACAGTACCATCCGTCTTATACCGCGTGCTGTTACAGTCAAAACAATCCTCTCGTTTGATGGATGGAAATGGAAAAACTGTTTTCTCGTTGCGTACAATGATAAATTGTAGCTACGTCTCGATGGACCGCGGCTTAATATATTAATGTTCGCTGTTAGTGCAGTAGCTACAATATCAGTCAAACGACTCGGCGGTCGCCCATTCAAATTCACGATGATTTATATCCAAACTATTTGTAATAACGATTTCGACTTTTTTCTTGTCTCAAATTATTCAACGAATACTAAAATAAAATTGACGTACTCTCTTTTTTCTTTAACTTTTTAAACACAAAAACTAGAAAATTTTAGAATATGATAAAAGCAGAGATCAATTGCTTAAACTTAACACCCAGCCTAATAAGATGCCCCCGCCGACCAGACGCGTGGAGATTCTCCATCCTTATATTGTGGAGATCCCCAATTTGCGAACGAAGAGATCCAGTCCCCCGTTCTTCATGAGAACAGCTAAGGAATAGATCGCCGGCGTCAATACGTATACGTACAAATACGACGTGGGTGGTCTTCAAGAAAAGAGTGAATTAGCTTTTATTAGGTTAGTGGGTTTTACGAGCATATACCACATCACTTAACATAAGTTAGATCTTAGATAAGTGGGATCGTGGTCAAGCGCTAACCTTGACGATGTAAAAAAACGATACATAAATACATTTAAATGCACGTACATTAGATCTATACATATAAGGACGAAATTTAGACAGGTAGACCAGCCCCGTAGTCTCTGGCTAGTAAAAATAGAAATAAGGTGAGCCCCGCCTCTCGTAAAAGGCGACTAAAAGAGTCTAGGAGTTTCTCGGGCCTTAAGGGTTGGGGCCATTATAGCTCAACAAGCGAACCTGTCTGGGACATCGTATGGCTCAGCGATGGTGCCTAGGAGGGTTTGGCTCTTCTTCAGAGATGTGCTAACACAGAGTGTAGAGGGGCACCGATTCGTTCTATAAGAGATACTGAAGCCTCTCCGAATGCACTGATGCAGAGCACCGAGGGGCGTTTAGTGAGTATGAATATAATGTCTTCTCACCAAAAGCAGGGTATCTTTCGAAGATCCCCCCCACCTCGAAAATAAAAGATAAATAGGTAGATAAATAGTTTGTTACAATATTATGTTATTATGAGAGAAAGTCGAATTTTACATGTGTTTTGAATATAACTGAAATGCAAATGAGAAGAAGACTTGAATATAGTTTTACGAGTAGAAATTAATCTCTTCACACCTTATCTTTGAGAGTTTTATGTATATAGTATTATTTAATCGGGTGTTATATAAACAGGTATTATTACCTAGACTTATTGCTTTGTTTTGCAAATCCGTACCGTCTCTTAGTCCTTTCCCCCACACTAGATATAGGATTAAAGTAATATCCCATTTATCATCTATAGACCCTTTTCATGAGACTAAGTATTTTCTATTTCTTTTAAATTTTCCACGTGTCTCGATGAGCTCTCTCATTGTTTGCATATCGACAAGTCATAAATCAAACAATACCAGGGCACGGCAGCATCATTAATCCTATCCGTCCATTAGCTGCTAATGGAACAGCACTCGTCTGTCCGTTGCAAGTTCAATTCTATTCTAACGTAGTAAAATTCTCATCTTTAATCATTTCGTTATTTTTCTTGATGCTTAAAAAACCGGAGATCTGTACTTTGAGCCTTCGATCGGCTTGCTTTTTCATACCGGATGCGAATTGGCGTTATGTCTGTTTATGTTATTCGCATAGCTATTTGTTTTTACACCACTAATTTTCAGTTTAACTATTTATTTCTGAAAGATTTTGTAGAACTATCTTATATAAATATGACATTGACCAAATTACCTCTTTTCTAGTAATATTGAGAGTAAATTCTATTAAAAATAATTACTATACCACGTTTCTGTTACCATTGGTTTTAAATTCGTAGTTAATTTTTTATAGGTGTTTAAGTCTCTGTTCTGGATGACTTTCTGTCTGTGTTGTCGAAGAAATCACCGCAGCTCCTATTTCTACCACCAAACAGTACTGTGGATATTAATAGACGTTGTAGTTAGTTAAATTAATATTATATCTAGACTTAACATCTTTTGTCTAAAGCGACGAGCATTTTATAGTGAAGTCTATATCATCCTTACTATGACCAGATTATAATACTTACCAATAGGTCAACGTCTCTCTTATCAAAATTATCAACAGATAAATGATCATAGCCGGACATTAGACCTTCCAGGAAGATCTCCGCAACAACCAAATATTAACAAGATTCCTTTATAATATATGAAGTTGTAATAACTCTCAATGTGTGCATTATCAGTTGTGAAGACCTTCGACCAATCTCTCTAATGGTGAACTGACCTTAGCAGCAGACGCGCCGCAATGACCCGCGACGCGGCACAGGCCGTGACCTCGCGCTTGTCTCGAGCACTGGTGGTTATTTATAATCCTCTGTCGCCATGGGTTGATGCAGGATTCCGACCTCGGAGACATGTTCCCGTTTCTTTTTTTTTGCAGTTACACTAGTCACAAATTAAAATAAACAGAAAAAATTATCGCTGTATACTTTATCCGAAAAATCATTAACATTTTACTAGTAATTTTTACTTTATGTATTCATAAACCTTTTTGATACTGCTTGGTCTCTGTTGCCGGAGACCGTCTAGACGGGTACCGCCGCAGCTCCTATTGCAGCCGACAAAGAGTAGTGCTAGGTTTACAGGTAGTAAAATTATAGGTGTAACGAGACCTAACGTCTTGTGTCTCTAGGCGACGAGCATAAGATGCTGCAGTGTATATCATTTTAACGATCGCCACGTTGTTATGGACAGGTGTGTATCAATGAACACTCTCTTGTTGAATAGAAAAAAAAAATTGCTTAGGATCATATAGTGGCTTTTAAATATTAAATAATTTCTTCGGTATTAAAAAAAATCTAAATTCAGTATACTTGCTTCCTTCATATCCTTTCACAGGTAAACCTCTATCCAACATTTTTTGTAGAACTTATAATATTCTTAGATATAACATTAATGAAAAAATATTGCATAACAAAAAGATTTATAAATAAAGAGCATTTATTACCGTTTCGTTAGTAAAACCTTAAATTTATCTAAACACGGGGAATAGGTAAAGGTCGTACTTTAACCTCACCGGTACATTAAACGAGAAACCGCTGATATTTTTTTTCCGCAAGCAATCCGTCCAAAAGTAATTTCCTCCCCACGAAATTTAATTACTCACTCTCAAGTTGGGAAATTAAACAATAATAATTACCATCAGTTTACCGCAGACCCTGTCTAATTACAAACGGTAATAACTAATTACTTTTCTACTTCATTAACGATAATTAATACATAATATTATCCATTTAGTTATATCCAGATAAGTAATACACATAATAGTTGGATGGGAAGGCTGTTACAGTTACTGCACAACTCACGGTATCCAAGCCAACCTCACCTCCTCCTGGTGCACTTAGTTAATCAAAAAACGAGGTTCTGGTTCCCACTAACCCGCATTGGGCCAGCGTGGGGGAATCTTTGGATGAGGACATCTATCGGCTAACAATGATGATGCTGAATACATAATATCATTACAACTAAACACTCTTTTTCTAAACATAACGTCATTTTTTCTTCTCGACTTCGCTCTGTCACGACATAATCGTCAGTCATTTGAGCACTCACACATGTCTTATGTATTATATTAACACTATATTTTTCCCCATCTTCTCTTGTGTCTATCTGTGGGTCTTCGACTAAGGAGTGAAAACTGCAGTACCAAGTTGCCAGCGTAGTCAGGCAGCCTCCTTCCTACCATACCATGTACCATGGTGGCCATACCGTCGCATCTTACATCGTTACAATATAATTTTTACTACATTAGGTAGATCAGACCTGTAGTCTCGGACTAGTAACAATAAGACTAAGGTTAAGGCCTGCCTGTCGTAGAAGGCGACTAAAAGGGCTTAGGAGTTTCGCGGGCCTTGAGCAGGGAGGCACTAATGGCTCAACAAGCGAACCTGCGTGTGACAGCGTATGTGAGCCATACGCTGTGGTGCCTAGGAGAGTTAGGCTTCTCCTCAGAGATGTGTTAACAGCACCGGTGCGTTCTATAAGAGATCCCATATCCTATCCGAATGTACTGATGCATAGCACCGATGGGGTCTTAGTGAGTAAGAATCTCACATAATTCGAAGATTTCCCCTTGAAACAAAAAAAAAAGCTTTTAAGAGTGACAACTACAAGAAATAGCAATACAAAAGCGACCAAAAAAGGTATATTTGGAATGTTTAATATATATATGATGAGTCTATATGTATTTATAAATATATTAGTCAATTCTTAGCTTAGTTGAATCGTGACGACTGAAGCAAACTGGAACAACTCCATTGAGATTGAAACTAATCTAGTTTTAAAACCAATAACATAGTTAGCTTCGAAGCAAGACGTGCGCGACGCTCGATTCGTAGTTGTTAATTAACGCTCTCGATAGCGGGAATTGGAAATTGGAAAGGAAATCGAAAACGTTGCGAGAACCCCCATTTGCAAATTGCTGAAGAGCAGTAATTTTCATCCTGACATACTCTCTATTGCTGTAACAATGGACCATTCTGATTGCTTTTTTCAATACCTTTATAGCAACATATAATAGAAGAAAGCATAATAATACCTAGAGTTTATTTAGTTCAAATTAACGACCTAGGTATCGTGATGTACATGGATCTATTACTGCTTATAGGTATCTGTTGCTGGAGACCAATTGAGTAGAAGGGACGTGCACAGAGATTTAGCGTAGGGTATGCAAACCACACCCGAAACTTCTGTGCGTACCTATACATAAAAAAAACAATTTAGTAATTGTTATTTGTATACATTTTGAGTGAATTGTGTGATTATTATTTAGGTGTGATATATATATCTATGTATGTATTATTTAGATAGATTTAGAAAGCCAGAATATGCCTGTATTATTTTTATAGTCATCATCATCAGCCGATAGACGTCCACTGCTGGACATAAGTCTTCACCAAACATCTCCACTTTTGTAGGAGTTCGTATGGGGGGGATTTGGGCCATTTCCCAACACGCTGGTCCGATGCGGGTTGGTGACCAGAGCCTCGTTTATTGATTAGCAGGGTGCACTACGAGCAGTTGATATTGACTTGGGATCCTTTACACCACTATTATGATGATGTATACTAATCATATTTGTATGCACCGTATTTATAAGTTATATTTTATTTATTTATTTTTTTATATTGTCACGCCTTTTTCCCAGTAGGGATAGGCAGAGGTGAATAAACACCCACATTTCGCCAGATGTGGTCAGATTAGTCCAGTGTAACAGGGGGCGAGCCTGTTGCAACTTTATTGGGACCACCCCACACACACACACAAAGATGATATCAGTGTGCGGGTTTCCTCACGATGTTTCTCCTTCACCGTTTGTATCTCGCTGTTGTAACCAAAGTTCACAAATGTACATAACTTAAATATTAAGTCATTGGTACATGCCGAGGTTTGAACCCGCGACCTTCAGAATGAAAGCCGCACGCTCTAACCATTAGGCCAGCGAGCTACTTATATATATTTTATTATATGTAGCAATATCTTATATACTAACAAGAGACTGCATTCTTACTTGTTTTTACAACTTAAATCCTTTATATGTAGACTAAAAGAGAATGAATTCCTTTTGCCGTTTTGGCTTTATACACGTTTTTTTTTGTATGTGAAAATAAAGTTTTTATGTAAATTAATGTTTTACTATCACTAACATAAACACCACAGAGCAATATATATATATATAATATATAAGAGATTTCCAGCTATCTAAGAGACTCATGACTATATCTCTAGACCATAAGGCTTGCAGATTTGAAATTTTGTGGGGATATTGCTTTTGTCGTGTATAGGTCAGCTAAGAACGAATTTTACTAAATGTTGCCCCAAAAGTATGAGTAGTTGAGAAGGTGTTACAGCCAGCAAAGCGGACGCGGGACAGCCAGTCCATAATATGGCAAAATCAAACCCTCATTTGCACATGTTAAGATCTAAAAGATACTTGGGTAAAACAGCACAGTAAATATTTTTACATTTTATTTATATTTCAGTAAATACAAATTAGATATAAGTTCTACCTGAAATGTAGAACTCGGATGAATAATTTGAGTTCCGCCGCACAGTACATTTGTCGCGTAATATGAAGCATTGCATATTTTCGATTTATATGCATGAGTTTGTGCGAATTGTAATGCATTACCAGTATTTTCTATACATGTATCGGAAAGTTAGATGTATTTCAAGTAGTACGATATTTATTGTAGGACATTCACCCCATGGTTAGTGACACGCCTACCTGTAACAATGCGCCGTTAGTTATAATGGTAACAAGATTAAGCTCTGGGCCTTAAAAATTAATGTATATAAATAATAGGTAATTAGATAGCATAGATATAGGTAATGTTAGTATAAACATCATGATCATCAGCCGGAGCACGTCCACTGCTGGACACTCACCTCCGTCAAAGATCCCTTACATCGATTGGTTCTGCTCTGCCCGCACCTTCGGGCACCAGGGGATGTTGTTTGTAGAGGTATTTGGGCCATTCCCCATCATGTTGGCCCAATGCGGGTTGGTGGGAGCCAGAGCTTCGTATGCCTTTTTCCTAGTTATTCGAGGTCGGCCTTCCTCGTCCTAAGTCTCCAGACAGCGAGATTCTTCGATGCTTGGTCGCCAAGGTCAATTTCTTTCAGATCCTTTTGGATCGTCGTCAGCCAAGTGGTCGGTGGTCTTCCGCGACTTCGCGTCGTCGTCGGCATGTTTACGGCCAATTTGACCATGTGATCTTCAGGTCGCCTCTGAACATGGCCATGCCATCGTAGACGTCTCTCTTTTAGTTTACACATAACTAGTAACTTTAAATTAAAATCAGATTTCTTACTATGATGATACAGCATCAGCGACTGTGCATTTAATTAAAGAGATAGCATCGTAGTTACATCGCTTCCCAAGCTACCCGAACTGAGATACAGCCGCGTGCGTCGCGCGATACATTAAGCTTATCTTTGTAACGAGAAATGTAGCTTGGAAATATTTATCAGCTTCACTTACTAAGCCTTTTTTTAATTTATTTAGAATCTGTATACGCACATAACATGATTGCTATTATTATATTCCCAACGCAACTGATGAACAAATCTACTGCATATTTAACGTACTCTTCCATTTACACCTACAGACACACACACGCACATTTTACTACGGGTAGGTATCAGTTGCCGGAGATCTTTTAGGTAGGTGCCACCGAAGTTCCTAAAACTGTAGTGTGGCAAATACTACCGTGTTCCGGTGTGAAGGGCGCTGTAGCTAGTGTAATGCGATAACGAGACAACATACTATGTCTCAAGGCGATGAACATAAAGTGGTACAGTGGACATCATAGTATCCACCATCTTATGGGCAGGTGTATTACTTACCATCAAGCGTGTAACTCTTTTGTTGCCCCCCACAGAAGAAGGATATCGTCCAAAGCAGGATTTCCTCACGATAAACATGTGTGTCTTACTTGTCATGTTGATGAATAAAAAAACTTATACTTTTATGGGATTTTATCTCATTTATTTATTATGGTGACATGGTAGTGATTTGCAGCAGCTCCGATCTAATGGTCATCTCAATAACTATGCTGACAGAAGTTCTGACCTCACAGTCATCACGGAGTACGGCACCTGCATCTCTTTAAATATTCACAGTCCGTCCTACGCAGCATGACCTCATTGTTTTTTTTTTGTCTTATTCTCCAACTTTCTAGCAAATTTGTTTTGTTGTATCGTGACTAAGAAAATTACCCACCATTACATTAATCAGATGATTATGTGTTTATTGTCCATGTGAATATAATAATGATCAACTTTTTTTATATTCGACCAAGTGACTAGACGAGTGAGACGTCCACCTGATACGAAGTTATGCGCCTGCCCATAACAATGTGAACCTAGTTAGTAAAATGTAACCTCAACCACATTGTGCTCGTTCCTCGAAATCGGAATACAAGTGTTCGCACAGTACTGTTTGTCGATTGTTTATAAACAAAATATTCGCTAATTTAATTCAATTTCGACAACAAATAATACTAGAACAGCAGTCAATTCTGTTGACTGTCGGGCTTTTACTAGTAAGGTATAAGCAAGTATCGTTGCATTTAGACAAACGGACAATGTGCATATACAGCAACGCAATTGTTCCTATGGTAACATGACCTTATTATTGAATAGGTTATTAATTAGTTATTACGATATCGTACTACTCTGCTTATATTTTTTTTTATTAGACGAAGCTACGAGAAGAGCGAGAGGTTGACATGAAAGTAAATGATACGCCGGCATATAACATGGCGCTGTTAGGACGGTATACACCACACAAAATTGTGCTGGTCCCTTTCAGACATAAGATATCCATTTCGTTTACCTAAATAATTTCTGTATGTACAGCATCCATCAAATAGGAATACAGTTATCACACTACCTACGAGATCTATTATTGGTCTATATAGCGCGGAGATTATATTTTTGTTCATAGTGAAGTGCAAAAATATTGTATGTCTTCAAGTTATTATAATCTATGGACATTTTTGTGTGTTGTCTAAATTTATTAATTTATTTTTCTACATGGTTCTTTATGGCAACAAGTAATAATTATATCTATTAAAATATGATATACAGCAGCAATTTTATCTATTAGATTGGTTCCTGTACGTAATGTTTGTACGTTGACATGCAATCTATCCGCCGACGGTGCACCGCCGGCAGACATCATTTGGATGAGCTCCAACGAAAGCGAAAACAATTAAAATAATTATTCGACCTTGTTTTGTTTTATCCCAAATTCCAATGTGCGAAGGCCTAACCTAATAATAAAAATAGGTCTCAGTCACAAAGCAGTTAAATATAAACCTTTACACATCGCCAATACAATCTGAAATAATCAAAAACTTTGAATAACATAGGTATAAAATAGGTAAGCTATTAATATACTTTGTTGTATAATTTCTATTTGCGAGTTTAATGTTACTCCGTTAACTTAGCCGTATGTATGTCTGTAACAAAAAGTGTAACAATGGGACCGTGGGAGCCGGACGGGGTTGTGCAACTGTTGCGGCCTGGCAACCGCTCGGCAACCGCTCGGGAACAGCATTATCGCATCGATGCCGTAACGTATAAACATTGCCGATGATATGTGTGAAGAATGTGCGATCGCTGTACGCCATAATGTTTTCTTTGGCTTGATTTTCTATACAAACAACGCGATAACTGATCCCTTCGCATCATACGATTGTTCATACAAAGTTTCTTTTTGTTTAATACAAATCTTTTACAGCTTTAATGCATAGGAAAAATACATTTACACAAAAATAGTTTTATTGTTAATTTAACGAAGCGACGAAACGATCGAAGCGTTCATCTGTTGGTAAGTAATACGCCTGCATGTAACGTGGCGCTAATTAAGATTACATACACAGCATCACATTGTTCTACTCTACTTTAGATAATGTCTCGTTAAACCAGTGATTTGACTAACTACGATAAATCGAACCACAGTAATGTTTGCACAGTAATAAGACTAACGGTGGTATTTACCTAGACGGTCTCCAACAACATCAACCTACCATCACTACCATTAATGCGAGAGTTATAGATCTAAATATAAACAATAACTTCTCAAGATTCATTTTATTCATTATACCATTTAGAAATCCACAGCTTCAATGTAAGCCTCCCCGAAGGAAGGTTTCTGATTAATGAGCTCAATACACAATACACTTTCGTAACTCTTTGGATATAATATATATTTTTAGTACGATGTAAATGTTTGAAAATACGTTCGTTTATATGGAAATGTTGTAATAACCTCAGCGCTAATTATTATGTTATAATTATTTCATTAAGTATTAAGTACGTCGTCGTGTAAACAATGTGAAATTAATTACATATATTCGCAGCACGCGATACCATATAATGGAATTCATGTTGACGGGCCGGGGAATTTACTGGAGCTCTTTACACTAAAGGAGCCCTGATAAACGCCCCGAGGTGGGACTAAAGTGCTTTTAACTTTTGTAAACATTTTTAAATGGAATAACAGGAACATCTTAATCTCTTCGTAGATATATTATCCAAAAAAACTTTTTAGTTTGTGACTGAGCATAAAATTTAGATTTGAACGGTTTTAACACGTTGAATGCAGCAATGTCCTCCCGCGATCTCATCTAGTTTACTGCACTATGGTGGTCACCGGTATCTTTGAACGGTTTCTTTATTATATTATATATATATTTAAATTAAGTAGATAAGAATGATTCGACAAATTCATGCAGGTCGACCTAGACGGACATATTCCGATCAAATCGAAGATGGCATAAAGACACTCATGAAAGTGGAGGAAGCGAGGGAGGTGTGCAAGGATCGTAGCAAGTGGAGAGAGGTGGTCTCTGCCTACCCCACTGGGAACGAGGCGTGATATATATGTATGTATTTACGGAATCCATCGATTAATTTACTGGTATGTCACTCTTGCTGGAGACCGTCTAAATAGGTATCACCAAAGCCCTTATTGAAGTTAAAAACTACTGGCCAGGTTGCAGGACATTGTATATTGCGAATTTATTAGAGTAACGAGATTTCATTGTCTATGTTTAAAGCCACGAACACAATGTGATGTAATAAATATAATTACAACTAGCGCCACGTTATTAAAAACAAACGCACTTATCATCAGGTAAACGATTCGCTCGTCTAGTCACTACGTTCAATGAAAAAGAAGTTCTGCGGTACATTCCTATGATGCCTATATGTCTAGCTGTGGACCTCTATCAGCTGATGATGACGATGAATTTTTGAAGAAAAATCATTAACACTATTCACGCTACATTTATCTGGTAGAATCTTCAACGTGAGTTAAACTCGCCTGTACAATTCCACCTCCGTGTAAACATTATCTTTGGTTTATTTGTACGTACAAAGTATTAAAAAAAACGTTTTTTCGTGAGGGCGTTTAGCGTATTAACTATTCAATACAACATAGTTTACTCCATACATTTTTAGAAAAATAATCCATTTCCAGTATATATTGCTGGTATCGATTGGAGACCCTGAAATTGTGAAGATGATTTACCCGTGATTTATCTCAATCGTATCGCCCTTGCATATTATTCCATTTTCTAAAAGAGATACTATTTTCCACTGTGAAATCACCTTTAGTGTCGATGCGGAAAACACTGGCTCGTTGTGTATTATCGGTGTTTGTTGAACAGATTTACCGCATCATTACCGTAACTGCTGGCGACGTATAGGAGAGACGTGTTGCCCGTGTGCCGATAACGCTAACGCATTACAAAGGCGTGCACCATTGAGAGTGGGGACACCAGCGCCGCTTGGAACTTACGCCCTCTTTCCCCCCTGAAACCCTCGGGACAGAGCACTCCCCGGGGCCCATTAAACCCTCACTCGCTTTGTTCGCTTTACGGTATACCGATTTATAGACGCTTATACACGCGCTACGCGAACTCATATACTCCCTTAGTGTTTTTATACGCTTGAAATGTGGTGCTGGAGGAGAAATGCTGTACATACCTTGGAAATGCATACAGAACTAATATATTAAACAGCATCAGTCCTTTATCGTTCAAGGTGGCATTACCTATGTGTTTTGGTCATATATATGTAAACGGAATGATCCATCTCTACAGACAAATTTTTGTTCATTGCTTTTATGTTACGCCTTCGTAATTTTGTATTTTAGCCTTAGAATAACATATTAATAGCGTCTATCGTCAACCCATGGGACACATGGTACAATTCCAAAGGAAATAGAATAGAAGTTTTTGCTTTGATCGGGGGGTTGTTGAAATTTATGCAAGAACAGTGTAATTGTTTATTAAATTTGTAATAAGTAAAAATTATGCGTTGTACTCAATGACGGTACCAATCCTGGCATACTCGCATTCTCTTGACTTTCTTTTGTAACTGCAGCATCGCATACAACAGCGCTTCGGCTGTTGGCGGACAGCCCGGCACATATATGTCAACCTGGAGGTAAATAATATATAGTAGAGTATTGACAACACCGTGTTATAACTTCGTTACTTCTACACTCATCATCATCATCAGACAAGAGACGTTCACTGTTGGACATAGGTCCCTTCGAGATCTTGGCTCATAGGCGATCAGTATTTCTAGCAATATGATCCGCCGATAATTGAAATTTTAAATTCTTCACTGCACTTTAGTATCATAGTGAAGAGCTTTTTTGAGACAATCGCACCAACTAATTTTTTTTACCACGATGCGGAAATATTCCATCTTAATCATTCAAATTCAGTGAATATATTGTTCATCTCAGCGTTATGTAAGGAAAATTGTGTTTGCGTGTAGCGTCCTTGAGATATAGTCTGTCGAATTTTTGTGCAGTGCTCTTGCCATAAAACATATATTTATAGTAAGCCTATAAAATTTATCAGTTCCATCATACTGTAACCATGCCATTGTCAATAAATATGTATATTATCGTTTCATAGTACAAAGGGCGCCCCGACAACATACATAATATATAGGTCAGGTTTATATCCGATAAATTGAATTGCCGTTATTTTTATAGTATACCAATAAATTGTTCTTATCATATATAAGATATATATTATAAAATTCACATACCCTTACCTTATAATAATTGGTATATAGAGATAATTTCTATAGCCGATTGTGTTAGATTGTCGGCTTGTCAGGTCTTTAATAACGTTTAAAACAAACCACAACTAATACAAACATACATGAAATATTCGAGTCTTAAAAATACATACCGGTATAATCCGATCAGCACCACGCACTGTAGAGTAGGTGTAGTGGTAGTAACCGCCGCCGTTGGCGCAGCTGCCCATCGACACCACCCATTTGGGATCTGGCATCATGTCGTACGTCTTCCGGAACACGGGCGCCATTTTGTTGGTCACCGTGCCGGCTACGATGATGACGTCGGTCTGGCGAGGCGAACCCCGGAACACCATGCCGAAGCGATCCATGTCGTATCTAAACACACAACGATACATGTAAATGTTATGCTTGTTTTTCGTAAACTAATAGAAATACTATGTGGTGGAAAAATTGTAAAGGTTTATCCTACTTTATTATTAAAAGAAGGAAACTTACCTTGGCATTGCGTAATGCATCATCTCCAAAGCGCAGCAGGCGAGGCCGAAAGTTAGTGGCCAAAGGGCACGACTCCGTGCCCAATTCAATAGGTCATCTAAACGCGCTGTAGTCCACTCTGCTGTTGACTGTGAATCAAGATTTTATTTCAAAACATTATTTATTGTGACCTGAAAAATAAAACTAGATTAGACCTGATAATCTTCAAACGACTGCATCGATTTTTTTATTATATCTAAAGACATTTAAAGTAGAACATAAACAAGACGTACGTGATGGTCAATAAATTATAATAAACTTCTAGTTAAAACATTAACTAAACTATCCAAAGCAAAGTGATTTCCGGTTTAATACCGTGGTCACATGTGCAGTTTGTAAAGAAAGATTTTTCGAATCCTCCTATATTACAAACTTACCTCCATGGAGTCATTCTCACTAAACATCATGTGAAATTGAGGTTTATAGTCTATAAAAAAAATATTGTTCTAGTTATGTCTGTCTTCTGCTGCTAAGCATGCTTGTAAACGCCAGCTTTCCACGAGGTTGTTTCTTCAGCATATCAATGACATGTTGGATATTTGTATATCCATAGTAATTTACGTTGTTCAACAACCAATTTACGTCCCCTCCACTGTTGGGGCATAAGCCTACCCTCAATATGAGGGCGATGGGGCCATAGTCACCGCGCGGGTACAATGCGGATTGATGACTTCACACAGCTTACAATAAGCTCTAATTCATGTGCGGTTTTCCTCGCGATGTTTTCTTTCAGCTTTTGTATTTCGCTGTTCTCAATATACATAACTTAAATATTAAAGTCATCGGTATATGCCGAAATAAAGTATAGTCACGGAGCTGAGGCTTGTATTCTCTATCTAATCGTCTAAACTCAGGATATCACTCGGTATTATTTAGCAATTAAATTGGTGAGCTAGACCAAGGGCCCCATGAATATTAATGACTTTCGGGTTCAATACATAATTTTGTAGTGAGAGGCAAACAGTTGGAAGATTTTGTTGTAAATTTAAGTAATCGTTATTTAAAACATTGAAGTTGCAGTTGTTGTATTATGTTGATCTACTTTCGTTGCTGGAGTGGGCCACAATGAGAGTAACGGTCTAGTTTATTGCATTAATAAAATATTATGGAAAAGGCCTGAAACGAGAGAAGAATAATCACCTACTACTCGAAACAAACCAGTACTTGATCACCACGACCAGTCTGTTAAAATTTACGATTAGGAAGATGGAACTTCATGAACTTTTCTGGTCCAAAATAACATAATTTTTTACGATGGTTAATAATGATTACTAATAATTTAAAAACTACAAAATTTATCGATTCACTCATGTGTACTAAACCGCATTGCCTGTTTGCAACTAGTAACGCTTACCAGCTTAAGAGGAAGGTCACCGATATGTACGATTGTAATGCACGACCTTTTACAAATTCCATAACTAATTAGTACTTGTTAGTGCACTACAACTGCAGCGGCTTTAGACATTACATGACATGGAGGGTTAGTTGAGGCAAAGCAGAAACCCATGCAGTGCGCCGGTCAGCTCCAACGATTCTATAACGACTCCTCTTTCACGTGCTAATCGAATTTTAAACATTCGTGTTTAATATTGCAATGTTTAAAAGCTATCAAATTCTCTTTTCTCCTAATATATTTTCACAAAATATTTAACTGACCATAAATAGACATTATGATACAAAACTAATACAAACCGGCATCATTCTTTTCTATTCCCATAATCTGCAGAGACAAATGAGCACAGCACACTCTGGCTCCCTCATGATTATCATCAGCCGATAGACGTCCACGTCCTTGGCTCCCTAAACCTATCTAAATACTAATCTCTCAAGTTACTCGAAAGGTACATAACTATGCTTTGACTATTGCTAAATTGGTGCTAAATTTAGTAAACTGCTATATTTGCAAGTATAGACAAGCCATAGAGGTTCTGAGTGAGGTTTCCATATCCTACTCGCGCACGTCACAGCTCATCAGGACAAAGTATTTTATTTTTCCGACTATCTATCAACGTACGTTGCGTATTACAATTGAGTTAGTTAACGATGACGATGAAACATCGCTCGAAGGACTGACAGTCTATGGGACACCAAGGTCCTCGAATGGCGACCGCGTACCGGAAGACGTACTGTTGGCAGTCCACCCACCAGATGGTCCAACGATCTGGTGAAGGTTGCGGAAAGTAGCTGAATGCGGGTAGCGCAGGATCGATCGATATGGAGATCTTGGCGGAGGCTTATCTCCAGCAGTGAACGTCTATTGACTGATAATTATGAACGGTGACGGTGTACCTCGAGTCGAAACGCGAATATTAAATTGTTAAAAGTAATTAAAATGCGAAAGTCGGTTAAAATTCTGCATCACAAATAGTAAAAAAAAATCGTTATTTATAATCTGTAAATATGCATGCATATGCATCATTGCTTTTATGTAAATAATATTATCGTTTTAATCAGACAAATCATACAAGTAGTACCATGGACAAACATTACCGCCGCATCAAATATAAAAGTAGTTCAACTTAACCTTTCCGTTTCACTTTACGTCTATAAAAATGTTTCCTCATTAAATGCGAAACTTGACTCCTTGAAAACATTAATTCCTAAAGAGCCAGCATCATCCACGGAAATGCGGCGGCTATTTCCTTTTGAAATTTCTCTTTTTTATGTGAGGAAATATTTGCTGAATATAAAAGCTGGAAAAGCGCTTCGTTTGCGTATCGCGAGGTATCACCAACAGCGCTCTAGCGAACTTAACTGTTCTTTATGTATTAAGCAAACATCTCCTCGACATCGAATAGAAGTAAAGCCGGAGTCATTTTCCTCAGAAAATATTCAGCATATTTTTTACCCACAACGACTCGAAGATACGGACGGAGATGTTCTGATGGTATATGATACTCATACTAACTAGATGGCCCTAGCAAAGATGATGTACACCACTCCACACTGTGTTCTTCCCCTCGTGACCCAACATGTTAATTACCATTACCTCAGTACTTACTCCAGTCACAGCGCCCTCAAAGGATAGTGATGTTTATATACTACTACTGGGGTGTAACGGGTCCCGCACAAACTACTCACGGGACTCAAATCAACAGACCAACCAGCATTGAGCCAGCGTGGTCGGAAGTTCCCCTAATCCCCCCCATATGAAAACCAACAATCGTCGGCTCCTAGTGCCCGGTGCTGCGGGCGGCACAGGACCAATCAATGTTGGGATCTCTGAGGGCACCCATGTCCAGCAGTGGACGTCTATCGGCTCATGGCGGCATACTACTACGAGCTTTTAAGAACAGCAACTGCGATCCACCACCAGTTATATCACTGCTGATATATTATTTTATGTTAAGTAAAATATTAATAGAAATTTTGTATATCAATTCCAAACCAAATGTTCTATTTTTACACCAACAACCACGACAGGATTTTCACGTGGCCTTAATAGTTTCTGAATATTTTTTTTATTTATTACTCCCCATAACGTAGTTAGTTAATTATATTATAACTGGATAACTCTTGAAGTAATCTCGGAATAGATTTGCAGTGCAGTTAGTAAAATATTTTTTAATTTTACCTGTCCCGGATAATGGAACGGAGAGTACGGTCGCTTCTCCCCCACTTTATAGGCTAAATTCCCATGAAGTGGTATCGGTGGTATCTTCTTCGGAGCGGGAGCGCTAGTCTTAGTTCTTGATCCGAATGGTGCCTTTTCATTAAGCCAAACTTCACCAAGTAAGTTATTACGTCGGTTGTACGTATAATCATTAGTCGAATAGGAAGCGCACTTTAAAAGGGTCGAATGGTTTCGGTTACTGTGAAACATTATTGAAAGTTTAAATCCTTTAAACAGTAGTCTTAATAATATCTATGAACAATCATTTCTTACCTATTTAAGCCAGCTTTAAACGTATCACCAAGTATTTTCATCATATTGTTTAAGTTTATTTGCTAACCTTTTTATTATTTATTGAATGATATAATGTTCCTCTGTCAAATCAGCCTTAGATGTAAACTGTAAAACTGTATTCATATTTGACATATTGATTTTCATTCCAAACTCAAAATAGGTCTGCTACTGTTTCATTAAAAGGTTTTATTGTAAAAATACTTGTAAACTGTTATCGGCGGAGATGATCAGGTCTTGGCAACTGTAGCGAAGACCCAACGCCTGAAGATTGCAGGGTATCGTTGGATGTGGAATATCATCGGAACGGTTGCGTTGGAAATCGATTGAGGTCTATGTTCAGCAGTGGATGACGATGATCTAAAATGATGATTAAATGATTTTGGATACAAATTGATTTATTGAAGTATACAGACCAGCGATTGAGGTAAGCGACGATTTAATCTAGTCTAGACGTAGCCTATTCGCTATTTATTATGAATAGAAGACTAATCTTCGCTCCGTAACTGAACGTAGTTAATTTTTTATTTCAATTAAATGTTATGTTTGAACAAATGTCATTCCGATCTATCGGTATAAAGAGTCTTCTTCTTCTTGCTAGACCTTGAAGCATCTTTACGTGGAGTCGGCTCTCCTGGTCATTCTACTAAATCTATCTCTATTTTGTGTCATAGCTTCTATCAACGTACATCAGTGGAAAGAGTATTCTCAGTTTAATTTACTCAATGGCCAGTTTCCAATAGCTGGATCATAATAACTTTAAATAGCTTTATTATATAAATTTAGTTTGCTTCCGGTAGTTACCAGGTTGGCAGAGTCAACATAAAGTTATTTAATTTATAAATTCACGAACTTTTATAACTCGTGTTGTACCGTGTTGTAAAATATTAAATCAGTTGATTCGTAAAAAACAATAATTTCCTCGATTTACATCGGATGGAAGTCAACGTTTGAAATCCTTGTGACTAGCACTTTTTAGTCAACGTTTGAAATCCTTGTGACTAGCACTTTTTAGTCAACGTTTGAAATCCTTGTGACTAGCACTTTTTAGTCAACGTTTGAAATCCTTGTGACTAGCACTTTTTAGTCAACGTTTGAAATCCTTGTGACTAGCACTTTTTATTCAACGTTTGAAATCCTTGTGACTAGCACTTTTTGTGTATCTAAATTGTGCAATTAAAGATTTTAGACCAGTCGATTAGGCGATTACAAAAAACACCGACCATTGATTTTTTCTCTAGTGTACTACAACCTCAATTCCTCTTCCATTCAATACTGTGTTATATTGTTAAATTTTCAATGACAAAAAGGAAGGAAACATGTTCAATAAAATAACTTATCTTGTGTTACAATAATACATGAATGAATCATCTCTCTCCCTCTCCGTGTAACCTGCCTTGTGTACAGTGGATTGTTTAAATCAATTCGTTCAATATTTAATGAGGCAGCTGTTTTACAAAGATTCATATCGAAAAACAATATCGTCGTTCAGTTACTTTTTATAAGGACCCATTACGAAAGCGGAGAAACGAAATTTTCCAAATTTATACTGTTTGTGTTGGTGAAATTTATGAATAAAGACTAAGGGTGACCAAATCTTTTAATAATACACCAGATATTATCTAGAGGATCTAATAAATTTTACCCTGCTTACACGAATATATCTGGCTTCAAATTTAACATTACTAGGTTTAGATTTCTCTTTACGAAAATAGATTTCTAGATTCCTAATCTGTGGTATGCTTACCTATAGGGTTACGCATGGTCTCGACGGTACATGAAAATTATTGGTTATCTCATATAAACATTATTTTAATGTATTATATAGTTAAAATTAATCTTATAATGGTATTTAACTTATTAAGATGCTAGAGATAAAGAGTGAGATAGATGTTAGTACTCAAAGTTAAGATTGACAATAGGTAGAGCAAAGAGGAACAGGATACGTTTTTAGGATTTGGTATGGAGGAAATTTTAGTGGAGGGGTATTAAAAATAAATAGAAGAGGTACGAGAAGGAAGAAGTGTGGTAAACACTGATTTAGTTCTGTTACACCACGTAGTACCCGCTTACTCTTATTGGCAAACATCAGTGTGCGATCCCATTACTTTAGATACAGTAATTACAAATTACCGTTATTCGCACATTTCTGTCTTTAACTGTTATATAATATACAAACGGGACGTCATTCATAACTATCAAAAAGAATTTAAAGTCCTTGTCGCCTTATATACTTACTATTCCGATCGCATATACTCGAGTATTCATTATTCGCGACAGACGAGCGACTCGCCCGGATTTTTTTACGCAGAAACTTGTTTTATTAAATCTCTTTGTCCTCCCGGACTCCCGCCTCCCGGGCTGACGGAGTCCTTGGAGGGAGGTCGGTTGCCTTCCAACAAAATATAATTTACGAGTAAATTCCAATCGTTCCTGCTCAATAAATTTAGGTCAACGCTTTTCCCCATTATTACTTTGATCAATGTTTCTGATCATGTAACATTCATAATGTTTTAGATTTATGACCAAAACGATAGTTAAGTTACTTGAGTAGTTTATATCACAATTTAGTTATACAATTTTAAAGGTTAAGTTAGCATCAATAGTAATTTTGAATTGATCCTTTGTTTAATATAAAAATTGTCGGAATTAACTCTTCGAATAAAAGTAAGTTCTTTTACTATATACAAATACTAGTGGTGTGAGAAGACCCGCAGAACAACTCACGGGACTCAAGCCTACCTCATCTGCTCGTGGTGCACCCTGCTAGTCAACAAACGAGGCTTTGGCCCCCACCAAACCGAATTGGGCTAGCGTGGTGGAGAATGTTGAATGTTCGAAATCCCCCAATATGAACCCCTACAAACATGAAGATGTTTGGGGGAGGCCTGTATTCAACAGTACACGTCTACCGGCTGATGATATAAATACTTGTACATAGTAAATGAACTAATTAGATATTAGCTAATTAACTTTGAGTATATGTTCATATATCGGTGATAATATAGTGAAGCTATATTACATATTGTCAAACACCAAAATATATATCAAAATTCTATACACAATAAGGAATTAGTTTAATGTTATTAGGTATATATTTCAGCCGTATAGCGTTTCATTACTACAGTACTTTTCGCTCGTACACAGTAATGTTTAATGTCCTACTCGAATTACTTCCTACCTAATGAAACTACTACCATGCCATTTTAGTCCTTAAGGCACATCGTGAATATACTTAGGTTTCTGAGAACGTGTGTAGTCCCACTGCGGCCTGGTAGCGTCGAATTGATCCTGTCGACCGTAAACCGATATCTACACTCGTTAGCTAGTCCCTCTAGACATTGGAGCAGCAGCGGAAATACTGAAAACAATTCTAATAATGTTCAAGTTGATTTCATGGATTTTAATCGAAAGGAAGCTTTAAAAACTGAAAATAGTTTTAAGTAACCCTATTACAAATTGTATCTTACATTTCCTTTACCTGCTATGTTCTTCGAATAAGTGTCTTCAAAACAACTATAACAAATTCCAAAGTTGTCTTCATTTGTTTTGAATCAGACCAGGTGATAATTTTAAATCATCATCATCATCGTCATCCTCAGGCAATAGACATCTACTGCTGGACATAGGCTTCCCTCAAAGATCTCCATATCGATCAGTCCTGCGCTGCCCGCATCGCCGGGCACTAAGGGTTGTCGTTTGTGAGGGATTCAAATGTAAAGATTTGGACTATTTTCCACCACGCTGGCCTAATGCTGGTTGGTAGAAGCCAGAGCCTAGTTTCTTGAATAGCAGGATGCACAAGCAGTTGAGGTTGGCTTGGGTCTCGTGAGTTATTGTGCTGGTCTCCTTACACCTTATTTCTTAGGTAGGTACAATGAAATAAAATTGAGTCCTCATTCTCAGCCCATAGTATACCACTAAGCGGCAAATAATCTATTTATGCGTACAATTTTGGACACAAAATTATGAGATAAGTACAAACATACTGAACATATTGAATTAAATAAGTTTTTATGCATCTTTATCTGAAACTGTGATGGATTCGCAGAAGTAATTTATCTAAGAAAAAATTCAACAAAATTGTATACAGAGATTACGTTTGAAGGCAACGAGCACAGAGTGGTGTATTACTTTTGGTCTATATATTGCTCGTCCTTTCACTATGAGAAATATAAAAATAAATTAAAGCAATTCCATAATAGGCTGAGGGCAAAGTTTCCTCGAGTAATTAACTTTATTTGTCCGCAACTATTACGAAATCGTTGTACCCGCTGTGACCTCTACATCCCGGGGGCCTACAAAGCCGCCAATACCAATTAAACTCGAGTAGACTCTTCAAACAAAAAATACCATTAATCTCTCGAACGATCTATCCGTTGGCAATTTTCAACGTTAGACGAATTAATTCCAATTAAACGATTTCTTTCCAATTAATTTAGATTATAAATTATCCACGAGGTTTGTCGAAGTGATTACATTATTTATTCGCGTATATTCGTATACTATATCGATTATAAAGTATTTTCGTATAACGTACAAAGGCGACGTAGCTGGCAGACAATTTTCCAGTGAACCGAGCCGACAACCAAAGACCTTCGATATATCGAATTTTACGAGGTTAAATAAGGTTGTAGAGGTGTGACGTCCGGACAATCTTTCAATATTAACAAATTAACACAACGTGTAATATTCATACAAAAATGCAGAAACTTTGTTTCTAATAAAAAGAGTATATATTTAATGAAATCAAACACATTGATTGTCTTACCTATTTGCAATGAAATCTCTCCCCTTCTCTTATTAGTAAGTGATATCCCATAACGACTTGGCACTTGTTAAATTGGTATACACAGCACCAACTTATGCTTATCGCCTTGACACATTGGGGTAGTGAAACTCAACATTATATATCTATAATTTAAAGTCTCACTATCCCAGAAATTTCTTTAGATACAGCACACTTTAAACTGAACTACAGTAATGTTTTCATACTACTGTTTGTCGGCAGAAAGAGGAGCTGCGGTGGTACCTGCTTAGGCATTTTGCAAAACAGACACCGACTTCTAGAAATCTCCACACCACCTACATAAAATCTCCGTTAAATCTTAATGCTGTGTATCGATACCTAGAAACTTTACCGATAAAAAACAATAATTATGATCACGATAGCTATATTTTTCTGCTTAATTATTCGGCATTATTAACAAAAATTAAAAAAAAAAAAGAAATAAGAACATCAATTATCGTGAAACTTGTTCGGAATGGTCGAGGTTAGATGAAGAAGGTTAACGATGATCGTTCAGTTTAGTTACATTGAATACATGCACGACTGATTAAATGGTCAATAAATTAACAAATCGCTTATCGTTCCCAACTACCGATCTAACACTGTATCTTCTTCCGGTAATTACCATAATTAATCGTACCCTTAATTCTTACTAATTTTTAATCTGGGGTATATCAACATTTATATTCAGCTCGCGAATTCTGTAGCTCTGCTTCAATCCAATATCAGGCGAGGCGTTAGGACATAATTAAATTTCCGACAAGGACATCTTGACGGTTATTGATGATCATAGGAATTTGAATAAAGGCATATACATAGGTTAAGAATAAAGATATAATATACATTGAATAGATCATACTGCACAGATTAAATATATCTAATAGTATAGATAAATAAGTTTATGTTGTATTTTAATTTTTGGGGGAGGCCTTTGTCCAGCTGTGGACGTCTTCCGGCTGATTGGATGGATGGATGGATGTATTTTAATAGGTCTAATGATACAGATTAATTCGTTCATATAATACACATTGAATAATTCATGTAGCACAAAAAATAATTATAAAAAAAAAAAAAACTGATAGTCTATTACTATTTAAGTGGTTTCAATGAATACGATCAACACCAATCTTCGATATTACATCACTTAAGCGCTGTAATATAACTTCCGGCAAAAAAATCGGACATTGCATTATTTTCAATTTCAATTCATTCAATCATTGCATTCAACTTGACGGTTACTTACATTATCATGACGGACAATTTGGTTTTAAACCTGGCCTCTCCACTGAACGTACCAATTTGGACCTTAAGCATGCTGTACAATACTACACTAAGTGCTACTATATACGCATGTTTCTTGGACCTGTCTAAGGCCTTCGACTTAGTCTCTTACGATGTTTTATGGCAGAAGATGAAAGATAGAAACAACCCTGTTGAATTGACTAGCATGTTCCATTACTGGTATGCAAACCAGAGAAACTGTGCGCTGGTGTAGTGCGCTGTCGGACTCGTATGGGTTCTACCCAGAACTATACGGATGATAAAATGCTTCCACCTGTTGTTTTTTTTTTTTTAGCATTATTCCCCTGCGTATGGCAGGTTAGGGCCTTTATTCTCTTCACTTATCATCAACTTATTTATAATACAGTTTTTTCCTCTTCCCCTACTTTCATCTTTCACTCTAAACTTATCTTTCTTCCTTTTTTAGTTCTCCACCTCTTTTATTTCGCTCTCCATTCCATTTCCTTCTTTCATACCTCTCGCAAAATGTGTGAAGATTTCAGTCGCCGCGTCGTCTCCTCTGGAACTTCGTATATCTATTTTCATTGCTGTAGGAAAGCTTCCACCTGTTGCAGACTGTGCACTCTGCGCGTGACGCGGCTGCGCGTGTGCGGCGCGCTCGGCGAGGGCGGCGGCGGCGCTGCCGGTGGGGCCGGCTCCGGCGCGGTGATCCTGGCGGCGCGCATGCACAGCAGCAAGCGGACGCTGCGCTCCAACGACATCGCAGTGCCGCCGCTCGACGTCGAGCTCGACCTGTGCTTCTCGCTGCAGTATCCGCACTTTGTTAAGCGCGACGGTAACAGGTGAATGAACCTTATGCGTATTCATAAACATGGACGTAATAATAAGGAAGACAAGTATATATACAAATATTTTGACTCATGCTCTTGTTTTCGATTTATTTATATAACACAAAATTCCAACCATAACTAATTGATCCTAACGTACAAAATAGAATTCATACCATATTATATTATCCGCCGGAACAACCAATACTGAACACAGATCTCTTTCAAGGATCTCCACGCTAATTCCTCTTACACCATACACGATGGTTGTACATAAACAGTAAGTCCAGGTGTGATAGATTATCGTTATCGGTTTAACTTCATAAAAAACGTTGAGCTATTTAACAATGCGAGATTAAAGCAAATATCCAAATAGATCCAAATGTAGCAAGCCAGCTCATTTGGAGCGAGCAATGCGGTGCCGTACAAACGTACACGCTCGTAATACTTACTGTAAACTTTGCTGAAAATAGAAGACGTCGGAATGCACACACTGCAACCGGTGACCGTAAGTGTGCACCGTTTTCGAGTTTATTGCACTGACGTCCGCGCGTCTAACAAATATCGCACCTGAGTCACTTCCACATCTGCAGCGTGTGCGCGGTGATTTATTTATTAAATAGTCAAATGTAGAGTCAACAATATATTAGTCACTGACTAAACAAGCCTGAATCATACATCATCAGCTGAACCTGACCTGACGTCCACTGCTGAACATTAGCCTTGCCCACACATTTCCAGATTACCTTTACGCTACATGAATCCAACGGCTTCTTTCTGATAGACTGTTTGATGAATACAATATATATACTTTATACAACATATATATTTTTTTTAACTATTTTCACTTAAAATAATTTGTCATGCGATATACAATATTTTAAGATGAGAGTAGCTTTTAAAACACTTACTATGACACACATTCGTTTCTAGATTACAAATAATGCTACAGAGGCGCAAAAAGTACAAAAACCGCACAATACTTGGATACAAAACCCTCGCCGAAGGTGTCATCAGAATGGATCAGGTAAAGTTACTGTAATTTTCTATATACTAAGATAATTAATATTTTTGTCTTGAATAAATAAAACGTTCCGATATAATCGTAAGTAGGTTTAGTAAATATTTTTTAAGTATTAAAAACTGTGTAATTCATAGGCGATATATTAAAACTGCATCTGGTATTAAGATGAACTCAACCAAGAAAACTTCGTAAGCAATGTGACATTTCTTGAAAATTCTATAATATCCTGACTTCTAACTGTAACAGTTAAATTCGATATACAGCATCTTCCATCATATAATAGTTACATATAACAAATAGGCTTGCCAAACAGAGGTAGATTTATCATTTAAATGTTGGGATTGGGACACTTAATATTAATCGATCGTTATTACCAGCCGATAGACGTCATACAGGATCGTAGCAAGTGGAGACAGGTGGTCTCTGCCTACCCCACTGGGAACGAGGCGTGATATATATGTATGTTTGTATGATAAACGTCCAATGCTGGACATAGGCGACACACGCAAAAATCTCCGCGATGGAAGGGGTTCACGTGAGAGGATTTGGGCCAATGCGGTTTGGTGGGAGCCTGGTCCTCGTTTGTTGATTAGCAGAGTGCACGACGAACAACTGAGGTTGGCTTGGGTCCTGTGAGTTGTTGTGCGGGATGCATTACATACCAATTACTCTTCGATACTGAAACAAAAACATTACTGTGACTTGTTGACATAACGGAAATAAATCTAACCGCATGCAACAATTTAACGAGGCTTAGCTCGTTAAACCGGAGCACCAATTAGTGCAGTACCAAAACAGTCGTGCTTGAATCATTCGAACAAACGTCATGTATAACGGCTCTCGATAAATAAATATATATAGATAAGTAGAATAGGTTTTCTTTATTCACTAATCACGTGAAAATTAGTGAACGTATCGACATGAGAATTTGTCCGTCATTTTATTTCTAATAAACTTTCATAAACATTGTCATTTCGTATTATTTATGCGGTTGCTATAGTGTAACCGTTGCTATAGAAAAGGATATCAAGTCAACTTCAAACAAAATTCAAGTCTATCTTTATATTAGCGAAGGGCACAGAATAGCCAGCATATACATATTCATGTTTGGGTGAATAAATATACGTATATACGCCAATTGTAGAAAAACCATTTAGAGCCCTTATTCACATGTAAGGGCGGTTTTCCTACAATTGGCGTAAATTGAGAAAAATGTAATATTTAAAATCAACATCTATCCAAACGAAATTGATATATTTTTTTAGATATAAGATAACTTAAATAACTTTAGCAACAACTTTTTGCAAGTGAGTACTTGATAACATCGATGTTATTTAATATACTTTGCGATGGACGTACACCGTTGGATATAGGCCTCATTCCAAGATCTCCACATCGATCGGGAATCTCTCTATACAATGGAGGTATAATATTAAGAGAGAACATATCATGGCAAGTATACTCCTTGGACCCTTATAAGTTGTGATTTGTTACCATTTAAGTAATTATTACTGCAAGTTTTTCTGTCACAGAGCTGTCCTGTGAAAACATTACTGTCTCCCGGTTAGGAACACGCTGTAATAAAGCGGCAATATTAAACTGTAGTAAACATTCTTATCACTTCATTATACGGTCAGATGCTATAAGTACCATTTTATATAAATAATATATTTTTATACACAACTATATCACTTTGTTTTGAGAGTAGATGTAACAAGGTTATCTTATAGGTGCTACAGAGGTCAATGGACATGGAGCTGGAGCTGACGGGGGTGGGTGGCAAGGTGGGCGCCGCTGCGGGCCAGCCGGTCGCCAGGCTTACCATAACCGGCCTCGCCTCCACACCCGTAGACCACGACACAAAGAACAACAACACGCTGCTTATTACCGGTAATAATTGAACCATTTTCTTTATGTGCTCCGGAAAATTTTATTCTAACTTTTGATGTTATTAAGTCTGTAGAATCACGTGATGGTAGGTCTCTGTTGCTGGAGACCGTCTAGGTAGGTAACCACAGCAGCTTTTATTAAAACAAACAAACACTAGTCTGCAAACTTTACTATGTTCTAGTTTAAAGGGTGCTGCAGCTAATGAAATTACTGCGATAACGATATATAACACCTTATATCTGGAGACGACAAGCACAATGTGGTGCTTTGGATACTATCATAACTAGCGCCAGGTTTTTATGAGCAGTATCACTAGTCTTCAGATGAATGTCGATCTCTTGTCGCGAAAAAAAAATTTCTTTAACCAAGATCTTATTAGACTTCCATGATTTTAAACTCATCAAAATTAAAACACTGATCAAATGTACTAATGCTGTTTTTTATCAAAGAGCACCAAATGACAAAGGTTCTAATATATCTGATGGTAAGCGATACTTGTAGGTAAATGATGGTGAGCTATATAAGCATTCAAACTAATATCGGTACATCGTTACGGTCAGGCCTACCATTAACCTTCGGGTGAACGTTCTACTCATTTGTTTTATATGAAAAAAAAGAAAAAAAAACATACGCGCTATTTAAACCATACATGTCGTTAAAATCCACTTCCTGTTTATTCAAACATGAATGCGTATTCGTCTCTATATAAGTCCGGGGTACGCGAAATGTATACAGTTCTCAATTCAGCCCTTTTTAATACCCACTGACTTACTCTGAACACGTTCGGATTAAAGGACTCAACTAGGACTGTGCGTTTCTCAGCACTAGTCTCGGGCTATTGAGGATAGGACTAAGATATTCCCTGTCTGTCGTACATAACCACCAAAAGGGTCCTCGGGTTCGTGTGCTTTGAGAGTGGGAATCCTCAGATCTCAATAAGGGTGCCTCCTTCCTTAAGGCGGCAAACGCGCGATGGTCTTGTATGTGCCGTGTGACTGCGGGGGCAGGCTTGCCTTGCCCTTAGCAGACGTGGTGGAGGAGGAGCGTCGGCGGTTTGCCCCCGCGGGGGCAAGTATGCGAAGGCAATTCCCGCATGTAAAACAAAATTTATTAATTAAAGTTTCAAAAAACAAACGATGATAAACAAACGAAAATATCAAATAGAATTTGTAATAGAAATTACAGGTTGAATAGGGGTTGAATTTAATTTTAATTTAAATGGAAGATTCTTTGCTCTCTTGATTAAAACTTGAACTGTAATTAATATATTGTTATCCCAATGCATTACTAAGAGGTAGTCGAAAATATGAAGTTCAAAAAAACCTTTACATTACAACGACCATCAGGTGATCATCCCTCCCGTAAGTCCCTTTCGAAGAATAAAAATAAAATTAGTTAAATTTCATATTGTTTTACGTACTGACTAAATGGCGTGTACATTGACAGAGAGGGGATATTCTGACGAAGAGGAGGAGGGTGAGTTCAGTTCGGTGGAGGAAGCTGACGAGATGACGTACGGAGCGCCGGCCAGGCGGCGGCCCCATCGCCAGATCGAGTTTAATAAAGCCGACATGTCTTACACCAAGGTGAGCCGGCACATATAATTTGTCTATGTACATACTAACAAACCAATAGTAATCAATTTCAACCGTAAACTAATGAACATTTGTTTTAATTGCATAAACATATATTTAATTATATATTTTACTACAGATAGTGCACTCCTTGCTTATTTGATTAAATCGTGATCTTTCTAAGACATTTTAATACATTTATTTATTTTATCGTATTGTATAATAAAATTTTAATATTATATCGAAACCTGAAAAAGAGCAAAAAAAAAAACGAAAATAAAAAACTATTTACTGACATATCTATTTGTTTGTATTATTAATATATAAAAAATCATATAAGACATAATTTCTTGAAAGTCTATTGGACATATGTTATTTTTTAAAAAACTATTTATATTTGTTTTACATGACACAAAAATTAAAAAAAAAAAATCGTGGTTAAACGAAACAAGAAAGTGAGCATATACACAGTTTTTTGCTGAATTTCTCATTAATTATACAAATGGATAAAGCTCTATAAACTGAGTAAGACTGCATTATTCAAAAATAGCACTTACTCCCTTTGAGCCTAGAGGTCTCCCTCCTACATTATATATAAAATATATTAAAATGTATGTTAAAAGGTCATGGTTTATCAAAAGGAATAGCATTTAAAATTTTAATGGATAACATATTACTCAACCTTATTTATAACATATTACGTAGTTAAGTAAAAATTCCGTATAACATATATAGTATATGTAACAGCCACGGCTCGCGGTGCACGAGCCGGCTAGTTGACGAACTTTTAATAAGGCTTCGCCGCAGGCTGCTTCCGGCATGAAAACTGTTATAATTAACATACTAACATACAATAGAAAGTATATGAACAGTGCAACAACTTACAAGTTTCTTGTTTAGTACACTAATAATTATAATATTTAATTAACGCTCTCCTACATTATATTTATTGTACGCTATTGATTAACTTAACTTGTTTTTAAATTTGGATATATATATATATATATATAAATTGCAAATTAAAAAATATAGAGTAGTTGTGAAATCCCTAGTTAAAATCTAGTATAATAGGTTATGTACGGTAATGCTAAAGAACCTAGTGTAATGCTTCCGCTTCAGCTTAACCTAGCGTCGCTTTGCACAGCTCTCGCGGTCACGTGACCTGAGCTACGCGGAGCGCGAGCGAAAGAGACAGAGCTATGTGCGCTCCAAGGTGCACGAGAGGGACAGCGACAGCGAACTGGAAAGCGCCGGCGCTAAGCGCAAGGGCAGCCGTGGAAAGCTCTCGGTGAGCTTCCGGCACGGGAGATTGTACTTATTGCTGTTAGATGTAGCTTTTGTTTTTCTTTACTGTCTCGCTACTGTTATTGTGTTAGTATTCTTTCTATCAGTTCCATTGGTCTACCTTGTGTTGTTTATAAACTTTTTCATGTAATTTCAGTACATGCGCGTGCATAACACAAACCTTATTTATAGAACTGTCAATCAACTCTATGGTATCACTGATAAAAAGCTATTAAAGTTATTGATGTTCATGCACTGGACTGTATAATGACTATCAAATAGTACGCACATGAAACTCTTTCTGAACTGACGAAACTTTCAAATGTAAAAATTCACAATTATGTCGTTTAAAAGTGCTGATAGGTGGAAGATAAAAGTATATTGGAATTTCATGATCAGCCGATAGAAGTCCTCTGCTGGACATATGCCTCCCTCAAAGATCTCCACATCGATCGATCCCGCGTTACTTGCATCCAGTGGGTTCGTACGATTTTCACCAGATCGTCAGTCCATCTTGTGGGAGGCCTCCCAACACCACGTCTACCGGTACGCGGGCGCTACTCGAGGACCTCACTGCCCCATCGACCGTAGGTCCTTCGAGCAATGTGCCCTGGCCACTGACACTTAAGTCTAGCAATCTTTTAGGCAATTTCGGTGACCTTAGTTCTTCTGTAAAATTTCCACTGTACAAAATATGAACTGTGGTAACATTCGTTTTAATTTTGCTTTTTATGTGATATGTTTTGATGTCTATCACTGTTGTTAAATAAGTATAATTATTGTTTATAAGGTTCTAAACAGGTGATTTATTAGTAGGAATTTATGTAACAAAAATGCCCTGATACTTTCCAATACGTTATCTGGGAGTGGGATCAAGGTAAAGCACTAAACTATATTGATAATAAATATTTAGTGCTACATTATTTTAACATACACACGAGCAAATTATAATCTTTAAACACTCCCATATTTTTCTCCGTAACGTTCAAGTTTTTCTGAAATGTTTACAATCGGGGGCAGGTGGGATAAGTGTTGTATCCGAAAAAATATTTCTCAAAACAATTACATATAACAGAAACAAAACAATCGACCCTGTAATTAATAGCAGTGTAGGGTTGTAATTATTTAAAGAACAGATCAAATAAAAGGCGTCGAATTAAGAAACTCCTTATCAGCTATCTTAACTGTTCTAAAGTTGCCGCCGTGTTCGCATGGTAATGAAGGTCGCCTAAAATACTACCGAAAATAATGATATCATCCTATAATGTGTACAGTTTGATAGCGGAATGGTGGCTAATCTCTGCGCCTTGTTTCCATTGAGATTAGATTATCTGTGCTCTCGCATCAGCTGAGCACCTCCCTATATGGAGGTAAAGATTAACTTTTGGATTAAAGTTTTAAGTTATCTATTAGGTTTTAACTTTTTACAAGTTTCGAGTGGTTCACTGGTGTCCTGTGTTTCTGCCGCTGAAAAGCAATTTTCGAACTATGTTCCGGTTTAAGTGTGTTTTAGCTAATGATATCACTTTGGTGATCAGATCTAACGTCTCACATTTCATATCGACGAGCACAATGTGGTGCTTTTTATGTCATCCTAACTAGCACCATGTTGTTATGGACAGGTGTATTACCATCAGGAGAAAGTCTGGATAGCCTCATCGCATTAACAAAGTGATTTAATTTGTTTGTTAATGTCTGTCGTATTTATTTTCTCGTCACATCTATCTTTCATATCATATTTCATATATGAGGTATCGGTTCCTCAGTGGGATTTTATTATAGTTCAATGTTTTTATGCTCCATCATCATCATCAGCCGATAGACATCCACTGCTGGACATAAGCCTACAGTAGCAAATATTTGAGAAATGAGGATTTACAGAAGTTGATACAACAAGATGATATAAAGTTTTATAATCTAAAGCGAGAGGAGCTTAGAGATAAGTCAAAGGAATCAATACAAAAAATACACGACTAAAAAATAAAAAAAACACAATGTTGTGTAATGTTTAGCTATGAAATTTAATGTTTTAGGGATTCGTTACCAAAAATTTAAGTATGTTATTTTAGGATAAAGCGGTATGTAAGGGGTGAAAGGAATCCCGAACAACTCACGGGACCCAAACTAACCTCACATGCTCGTGGTGCACAACTGCTAATCAACAAACGAGGCTCTGACTCCCACTAACCCGCGTGGATCTAGCATGGTGGGAAATGGCTCAAATTCTATATCTGTAGCTTTACAGATGAGGAGCACTAATCTGCAGCGATGGGCCAATCAATGTAGAGATTTTCGGGGGAGGCCTGTCCAGTAGTGGACGTCTATTGGTCGATGATGATGATGATTAGAAAATATGTTAGTGTATTCTTAATAGGACACATCGCAATAATATCGCCGTAAAGAGTTTTCCTATGTTCAACAAAGTATTACCTCTTCTGTGTTTAACGAATTTCCCTTTGTCTTTCCAAATGGATGGTTCATAGATTGGCGAATAAAAATATCAAGAAAAAATCTTTTGTTCTGAATGATTTATTTATTTATGTCGGTACTGTGATTGTCTCATATAAGTTGTATTAATTTCACATACATGTTATTGAATATACTCGATGTTATATGTTAGATAAGTTTCCTTATATCTGTTATATGTATCTAACATTCCACATGCTTATGGAAGCAAGTTCTATTAAATGGTAGATAGAACTTTCTCGTATTCAATTTCCTGCTGTCGCCCCAATACTTCTCAAACTTATTGTCTTAATGAATTATTTATAGCACTCCTGAAATGTTTATAATAATTAATCATCGTGTGCTTTAATTTCCTGCAATTTTTACTGGATCCTTCAATGCCCTTTGTAAGCATCTTGCGTTCTCAAGTTGGTGTTGTCATTCACTTCGGGAATCAAATCCATTTTAGTTGTTACGTTAAATTCACATTGGTGTTTGTGATTTGCAGCAACGCAATCTGAAACAGAAGTTCGCAGCACTACTGCGCCGTTTTCGTGTACCGGAGGAGATGGGTGAGCGCGGGGCAACACGGGATACCCACCATGCCCAGCGGGACATCGACGAGCTCTTCCAGGTAAGCTGAGAACTGCTTCGTTCTTATAATCATCATATTATTTGAATGAAAAATATTCATAAAAATTTTCTGTTGTATAATTGTTTACAAATTTTTTGATGAAGTGTCGAGACCAGCAAACGTTCATCTAACGATAACACATCCGCCTATAACAACGTGGCGCTAGTACAATGATTATGATGATGAGGCATAATAAGTTAAATCTTATTACCCTACCTTTTCACTAGCTACAACGCCCTTCAAAGCCAAACACAAGTAATGTTTGCAGAAATAAAAGTTGGCGATTAACCTAGCTAGACGGTCATTGGAAACAAAGACCTGCTATCATTATACTCCTTACTTCTAATAAAGTGATTTAGTAGTTTTTTTTTTTTTATATTGTCTCGCCTTTTTTCCAGTAGGGGTAAGCAGAAGTGAATGAACGCCCACATTTCGCCAGATGTGGTTAGATTAGGTCCCATGTAACAGGGGTCGAGCCTGTTGCCACTTTATTGGGGCCACCACATACACACCGAAATATATCGCGAGGAAACCCGCACACTGAAATCATCCTTGTGTGTGTGTGAGGTGGTACTAGTTTTCCATGTATTGTAACTTCAATGCTCATAATAATAATAATCTTCATCATCATCATCAACATAATTTCAACCGATAGACGCCTTCTGCTGGACATAGGTCTCTTATAATGTGTTCCACAAAGCACGGTAATGCACATAATATGTATAACAAATTCATAATAATAATAAGATTTACTTATACAGGAACTAGAGTCATTATCATGTGGCGAAGGTGAAGACTCCGGCCCGGATCAAATGGACACGATCAGTATCGGCTCGACGCCTAAGCCTTCGTTGCGGCCTTTCTTCAGCAGCTCTCGCTCACTTGCTAACCAGGAGCATCATAGACACTCCAACGGTAAACCTCCCCCTGCTGCTATCAACCATCCAATCACATTCAACTCCTATTATTTTCAATAAAGCATCAAAGCAAACTATGTACACAAAAATAGAAATAAAAATATTCATGATATCGTGCAATTCAGTTCAAAAACCATCCAGTAATACCGGAAATAATATTAACAAATATATATACACATACCTACAGGATAAGAGAATATATATATACATATACATACATACAGGAAATATCCATAAATTTATTGGATCATAACGAGATTTCAATACAATTAAACGTAAACACTCAAAATTTGGTTCTTCTATTTCTATTTGTTCTATTGCCTCTGCCATTCAGAGGCCAGCTCAGAATGGATTTTACAAAATTTCTTCTCCGAAGGAAGTTGTGGAGGTGTTAATATAGAGAAAGGGAGTGGCGTGATACCGCCGTGTGGGAATATTTCTAGTAAATTTCAAATCTAATTCAATATTACGAAATGCGATGCGGGCAAGAGAACGTTTAATTGTGGATATAAAAAAAAAAATATGCCATTAGTATGGCTATTAGCTCCATTACTACTGCGTAGACTCCTTTTTAGGTAAAATTTACTAATATTTTTAAACAAGAGTATTTATTTAAAAAAATCGTCTGGTTTCATTATTAACATCGCTTACTTTTGTACATGTAAAATTAATAGTTTTAGATAGATATATGAGAAATAACCATTTCTTTCTATTTCAATAAGCTCGATTCAAAGGTAAGTTCGTGTGATGTTTATTAATATACAAGATAAATAAGATTCCTAAGACTAGGTAACCTGTAACTGTAGCATCCTAGTTTTCATATGTAACCATGAACCGCCTGAGCATCGTATTGCATACACTGTGATGATGAGTGCGTTGTACGAATGCTTTCCTTATCATTTGCATAGTTATCTAAGGCATTAAGTAATCGATGACTTATATGTATGTAACAATACGACATATGTATAACGTAATCAAGGTTTTTTGTTTTTGTTTTGTAACGCTGTGTGTATAGAGTAGATTATAGCCGAGCGAGCCGTGGAAGGACGTTTTGACCGGGCCCTTCGTGCCTGATACCATGAATATAATTTTCTCAAAATGTATCACATACAAAGTAAATAATTCAGTAATTTTACAATGAATTACAAAGTGTATCATGGTATAAGACTCAAATATGAAAATTATCAAAACAAAAATTTGTCTCGTTCTCTCCTTCCGCGTCTCGCTCGCACTTAACGTGTGCGGCGCATGCGCAGTGACGCGGCACGCCAGTCTCGCATCGGCCGCCGAGCTGTCGACACCACGTGAGAAACTGCTGGCAACACACCCGCTTACAGGTACAGCACAGGGCTCCGCCCTGCATAATCCGTGTTAATAACGACAAAACATGGTTCAATATAACATGAAAACAATAATAGAATAGTTTTGACAATTTCTTATAATGTTAAAGCAAGTATATCTTTTTTAATTTCTTGTGTAATTTTTTCCCTTCTTGATTGAGCTCCTTTTGGGTGTTATATATTTGCTTGTATGTATCTCTGGTTTTCTTTACAAAGAATATTTAATTCAATGTTGACATACCTTTAACATATTTGCATTTTATCATTACCCAGTATATCTCCGCTGCTGTTTGGTCTTTCATATATTGTTCCCTTTGATTTTCTATTAACAGCTTTGCTTTTAGCATGTTGTTTTTTTATTGCACCACAACTTTTTAATTAGGTTACCATAATAATTAATATTATTTTCAAAGCAAAGGTCTTAGTTTTTGAAGATTAATTTTCGTTACAGACTATTACCGTTTATTTTGCAAAATTTCAATTAAATTACGCTATAATCACTAAATAACTGAAAAAGATAACATTAATAATATGCTGGATATTATTTCTGTTATTTCTGTTATTATCCTAATTCCAAACTCTAACTTTTTACTGCTGAATCTTAAAACTATATTAAAATTTTATGATTTTTATATTTTTTTAGCTTGGTTATGTAAGAATGGCATTGGACAAACTATATATTGAATATTGCAAAATTAACAATCACAAATCATTTCTTAACATTGAATGTATCATATTTACTATTATTTTCCCTAGGTCATTAAATGCTTCTGTCATCCTCTGGCGCAAGGTCGTTAATGCTTATTATGTGGCCATTTATCGTTTAAACACTTTCCTTCTTTATCTGCGCGTGCGTACAGAATCAGAGGCGATGCGCAGCTCGGCCGGCGACGAGCGCGGCAGTGAAGGCAACAGCGACGGCGACGCGACACTCGATGCCCCTGTTTCCGGTGCATCGGTCTCCAGCTCGCCGCCCAATGAGATTAAGGTTTAAATTTTTTTTTATTCGATAAACGAAGAGGCGAGCGGTACGATCATACGGTAGTAAACGACATATCGGGTCATAACATCGTGATATGGGCATACATATGCATCACATAGTGCTTGTCGATTAAGACTTGATATGGTCTTGTTTATCCCCGTAATTGCACTAGCTATAACCCTTCAAACCGGAAGACAGTAATATTTGCACGTTACTGTTTTACGGTTCAAATAGAAATTTCAGTGGTACTTACCACGATAGTCTCCAGCAACAAAGACCCATCACATATGTTACTATACAAAGCTAGTTACCTTTACATTTGCGGAGCACTATTTGCCTTATGGTTTAAACTATATCGTAAATATCTAATTGATATCTGACAAGTGAAACCATCAGATGAACCTGTAAAACATTGCACTCATTACGCTATGCGACGTCGACAGGAGGACAAACGGTCGCGGCTGTTCCGCAGTGCGACCAGCGGCGGCAACTTGACTCCGGCTGCGGCCGCCGCTCGCAAGAAAAACTCGCTCGTAGTGGGCACCGACAGGCCCCTGTCCGCGCACGACCTACCCGCCCAGAGTCCCACTACACTGGAGGTATATATTTTTATCATTTTATTCATAAACCGACCGTTTCCTTGTCATTTTGTTAGTTTGTAAAAAAAAGAGGTTAATTCTATGGCTCAATAAGACATTCAGAACGTTCACTTGATAGTAAGTGATAAGTCCTCACATAACAATATGAATAGTTAAACTGATTAATAATACTCCTTCACATTTTCCTCTGCGTCTTATGTGTTAAGTTCCGTTAACCGAATAATGTCAATACCATCAGCACCTTTTAAACTTGAACATAGTTTTGTTTACACACTACTGTTTGGCTGCAGAATTAACAGCTGCGGTGGATATATCTTATGTAATAGAAATGATTAATGAAACTCCATCTTCAGCCCCGACGCACGCTAATGGAACAAGTGACCCGCGTGCTCGGCGAAGACGGTCCCGTGCCTGAGTGCGTGGCGATAGCGCCATCTAACGCTGCGTTAGCGCTTCAAGCGCTCGCCGTGCCAGCCGTGATAGTAGCTCAGCCGGCTGTACCCGACGCAAGGCCTCTGCTCCAAGCGATTTATGCTCGAGCGGCCAAACAGTGAGTTATTTACAAAGTATTGGAAAGTAGCTTCATAACGACTAAACTGATTTAATTTCTTTTTGTTGACGGCGCTCTTTTTATCTAACCTATGTTTTTATCAAGGAGTTTTTATTTACTTAATGATGTGAATAGGAAATGATTTAAGATTTTAATGCAATAGTACATCCTTATTACGTACATTCAAGCTGTGCTCTATCTATCAGCCGAAATTAAAGTTGACTAACACAAATTTTCTTAGAAAATGAATCACAATCCTTGTACAATGAGGTATCGATTGTAATTATGGTATAAGCGCAAGTTTAACCCATATTTTAACCTTTCCTATCGTAGGAGCTCGCGACGCGCGTGTGTGCGAGTGTGCGTGTGCGGCAGCGAGGCTGCGTGCGCGGCCGCATTGCGCGCGCACGCCGACCTGGCCGCGCGACGCCCGCACGACGCACCAAATTTGCGCTTTTACATTGTACCGATAGGTATGTATTAAATTTATTCTCCATCATCATTATCAGCTGATAGACGTCCACTGCTGGACATAAGCCCTATTATTTATTCCCCTTACAACCGGACTAATAAGAAACACAAATGAGTTAATTTTACATACCCATATTTGGGATATGTTGCTATCTCAAGAGAGTGAAAAGGTCATAATTAATCACAATAGCTAAATGCGAGTTAATGGGAGATTGGGACAGTCCCTTCATCTTAGCAAACCTGGAAAGGAACATTACTGTGTTCCGGTTTGAAGGACGCTGTAGATAGTGAAATTACTGGACTAACGAGACTCGACATCTTATGTTTAAAGGCGACAAGCGCAATATGGTTCTGTGTATATCATCCTAATTGGCGCGACGTTGGTATCAGGGGGTGTATCACTTACTATTAAGTGAACGTCCCGCTCATCTCGTCGGTAATTGAATAAAAAAAACCTGCTACATAACATGTAATGTGAATGCGTAAAGGGGATGTGGTGATGCTGTCTCTAGAATGTTTAGGTGCAGTACAAGCGCCCTCAAATTAGAAAATAGTAATATCTGCACTACTGTTTACATAATAAGGTTTACAATCGCTGGCGCATTGTGCTGCCACTGGCATGGGACCTTCAGAATGTATAGTTTACTAATCAAGATCCTCGGCAGGTCCGTGCACCGTGTCGCGTTACATCGCGTTGTCCGACAGCACGTACGCAGCGCTATTCGCGTCAGACGCGTGGTCGGCGGTGTGCGAACGCGCCGCCGACCACTCCATGCCCGACATCGCTGAGATGTCCTCGCGCATCGCGAGGTAACTTTCCTGCAAAAGAAAAAAAAATCATAACAATATTTTCACACTACTTACCAATTTTATACAACCATGACTGATGTATATATACGAATGCTTCTGCCTATTTGTTCCTGGTAATCTCCCAAAACGTTGAAACGTTTATGATAGAAATTTGAATGCAAAAAAAGTTTTTCTTCATAATTTTATTATTTAGTTACATTAATATGACTATTCAGAACGCAATTTAGGCAGTTTAATAGTGTTTCATTACATTCGATTTATTTTTATTAAGTTTAAATACTCCATACTTAATATATTAAACATAATAACATATATGTGGTCATATGAATATTTGTCATTAAATCTTTCACGTTACAGGTACTTGAATAGTATTGGCCCCGTGAACAACATTCCTATTGGCGAGGCCATGGTCGCGTACAGGGACAAGTCCGGCGACGAGGACTCAAGTCAGACCTTCGTACCCTTCATTGCTGTAAGAGTTAACGTATTCATTTGTCACATATAGGGCAACGAGGCTGTGACATCTCAGTTTGGGAGGTAGTCGTAGGCGCCATACCAGTACCAGTTGAACCCTTAAGTTTTCGGGGATGGAAAATATCAGGAAGGCTTCGACGTCTTCCCACCCACATTGAGCCACCACTGGGGATAAATTTCATAGACTCCGTTTGTAAGAGAACACGCCGTGTTCAATTATTGAAACATTAAGAGAGCAGTTGTTTATAAAGTGAAAATGCTCATAAAACATGGTCTTGCGCTCTTTGTGTCAAATTAATCTCATTAAAGTAAGTATTATTTAATGATTTGAGTATATAATATCGTGAAATAAAATACTCGTGCGTCAAAAACAGGAGGTGCGCGTCGGTTGCGGCGAAGGCGGTCCCTCTTCGCTGGAGCTAGAGGAAGGCGGGTCACCACCAGCGCGACCTTCGCCTCCAGCCACACCCGCACCAAGCGACGCTCTTCCACTCCACGCTGCACAGCCGCACCATTTGCCTCCGCAAGAGTTGCAGCTCGATTACTGGCTGGTGATTATAACAGTTTATTAAAAGTTACATATGGATAGTATCATGTACACAGAGTAACGTCTATTGTTGCCGTCAAACAGTAGTGTAAAAACATTACTCTTTCCAGTATTTAACAGTAACACATAAACATTACTATGTTTCGGTTTGAAGAGCGCTGTAACTAGTGAAATTACCGGGTAAAGAGATTTAACATATTATGTTTGAGGGCGACGAGCGCAATATGGTGCAGTGTTTATCATCCTAATTAGCGCCATATTACAATGAGCGGAAGTATCATTTACCATCAGGTACGTACTGCTCATCTCGACGCTTCATGTAATAGAAAATAAAAAATAGCTTTATTTGAGATGATGATTACAATCCAATGATGGTTTTAAAGTATGTTATTTTTGCATTGATGTAACTATATACGTTTAACAATGTTCAGGTACCGGGTAGGGCGGCAGAGGGCGCTGACGGCAAAGTAACGGTGAAAGCATCCTTCCGTGCTCTGCTGGTAACGCGCCAGAACGCTCACCTCAGCATTACATACCTTACCAAGGAGAAGAAACAGAAGAGTTAGTAACATTCGGTTTAGCCGATTGAATTTTTTTTTGGTTCTTTTCTAGATTCAATTTTGATGTTGAAGCGTGATAGTCCACTTTTGCTATTTTAAGTTAACTATTTTTTCTTTTACAGTAATGCGCCTAGGTAAAAAGAAAGAGAAATCGGAACCTGAACCGGGACGTGCGCAGGTTGTGGAGGGGGTCGCGCGTTTAATCTGCTCGGCTAAGGGATCGCACAACGCGCCGCTTAAAGGTAAAACAACCGACTCACGGTAGCGGTAATATGGTAATAGATATATTTTTTTTTAACTAGTAAATTTTTTATTGTAACTAAGATAAGTTCTCTATAATAATAACTTTTTATGTATAATTACAATTAAGATTTTTATTACTACACATAAAACAAGTTAACTTATAAAAATAATAGTGTACATATTCTTTTCAAATGATTCATTGCTATTTGCAATTATTTGTGAGATTATTTACTATATTTCTTATTACTATTTAAAAAATTAAAAATTACAAAAAAATTTCTTTTTCTGTGCACCGAGCTTTTTACATTTTTTATAGATATTTATGAATCAGCACAATATATTTACATGCTTGTTTGCCTCATTAATACTTTCTGTCGGCAGTGTTCATCGACGGCACGGAGTGGAACGGTGTGAAGTTCTTCCAGCTGTCCACGCAATGGCAGACGCACGTGAAAACGTTTCCGGTAGCGACGTGCGGCGCGCCCCTCGCACCGCCGGAGACATAGCTCCGCTCGCTGCTGACGCCGGTGTTCTCCCCGTTTTGGCTTAACTCGGCCGACATACGGTCCTGTAGTATTGCGTAAAGGATATATCCGACACTGTACAATGGATATGTCTAACATTGCGTAAAGGATGTATCCGACATTGCCATTGGCTATCGGAACAGGTATCCGACTGAACGCAGCCTCGCTTTAATATTATCAAGGGATACCGTATATTTTTCTTATATTTGCGGTTGTTCGAATACGTCTGCCATCTGATATGTATCAGATTGAATAGATATCCGACTGCTGTAGTTGAAGATTGAGGCTATTAATAGTCTATCAGCATCTACATAAGTTTTATTGCACCCGCATGTAGTTACTTAACACGACTATTTCCATTTTTTTTTATTGTCGCTGTCGAGCGATCTTTATCAGCGCATAACGAATTCAATACTTACCTGAATGTCGTAAGGTCGTAATTCCTCAGTGATTGTACTTGCATGCTGTATTTATCGTTTAAAATTTAATGGATGAGCGAGCTGCATGAGGGTGGCTCAATAATCACGTTAACTACATTGTAGTCATTAATTAAACTAGCCCTTAGTGTCGTCGTACTCAGTGTATATCGAGGAGTAATGGTTCGTGACATTTCCAGTATGTAAGTTAGGTTATGTAGTGGAGGTTAACTGAATTTTAACCGGAGTTATTGGTCGGCACATATCATTACACATCCGTACCGGATGCTAGTGCGGCTTCTTTTGAGTTCATATGTGATTCGTGAGAGCGGTTTTATTTGCAGAGTGGTGATGAGCTGCGTAATTTTTCTCTTATAACTCCAAGTATATTTTTATGTATATAGAAAAAAAAAAGCAATAGATTAGTATAATTTGTTTATATATAGCTTATAAGAGCGTATTCTGTATCAAAATTTAACCTTTATTAGACAGCTAATTATTAGGAAATTGAATAATCGCTAAAACTCTAAGAACGGAGTTTATAAACTCTTGCTCATACATAAAATTGTTTAAATACCAAGTACTGCAGTCTGCAGATATCATCAGAAATTCTTGTCGATTTCAATTTTGGTTCGAAGACTGGAAGGTCATTACAACTGAATTAATAGGCAAGCGATATTAAGTGGCATACCATAAACAATGTAATCATAGAATATTGATTTTCTCGTAGATATTATCTTTCAAACGTCAAGTGTGACTCGTGTGTACATGTCTAGAAAGCTATTTCTCATTCAATTGAACTATACTTCATTTATCATTCACCAACGCGCACTTGGCCAGCGTGGTGGATAAATGTCATTCACTCTCACTTCGTGAGACACGGTCTTTCGATCAATAAATGGGCCGTTGATCACTATTATATATTTATCTAGCATCGAAATTTAGTGATACCATATGACATACAAATGTTAATTTTAATGTATAATTATTGTGTACATGGTGAATGTGGGTTCTATGGTTTTGTTCAAATATGCCGTGGTTCTTGTGTTTTACCATAGATAAATTCGAAATTAACTCCGAGCCAATTTAGAAAGTTTCCAATGATGTTGACGATACGTCATCCTCGCCGTCAACACATACGTTTTTTGTAAGGGCAATATAACAAAATTTCCGAAGCCATTATATGTAATAATTGTAAGAATTATTAATTGGCTGTGTGTTTGTACGTTTGTCTATATATAACGAAGGGCTCGAATAGTTATTGTTTTATATGCGTATCTTCCTAAATTTCTTTACATGCATTGGTTTAAAATGCTTACTCCGCGTGTCGTGCCAAACTTGAGGGTAATCGAACGATTATCAATGATAACCAATACACTGTCTTAAATATTGTAACACAATAAACCAACATTTATTTCTAAAATAATAGCCTGTTTGTGAACGTTTAGAATTCTTAAATTATAAATAAATAAAACTAAAAATATTCCTAATTTAAAACAAGCTTTCTAATTAATATTAAGGAATTATGATAACTATATCTGACATGTATTATTTTGGTTTCACTAATTTTGGCGCCAAATTAGCGTAAAAACGCCATTTGTACAGATGTAAACCTCATAAAAAATTTATTAAATAAATTTAATATAACGATTAACAATGTTGGGAACAGCTGGTAAAATATTAAAAACATTAACTGTTCTAATATTAGGTGCATGTCTGGTGCTAGACCTTTGATCGTTGGTGGTTCTTTTTTTTACATCGGTCAGATAATGAAGTTGCTACACGAAAAATTTTATATGATCATAGAATGAAGTTACTACCTTATATGGTTGATTTTCTGGTGCTTAGTAGTCATAGTACGGATGTGAATTTTGAAAAACCTTTTTTTTTTCTTGTTCCCAACATTGGAGTGTTTTAATATTTCACATGTAATCAATTATATATATCAACAAATAATATTAAGTTACCTTTTCAACTTATAACATGTTATATTACATACACAAATCAATTCAATTATATTTGTACATTAATCCATTAATCCTGAAAAATACTGAAGGTCACTTATGTGTATTAGTAATAATCTTTATCATGTTTCATAGTTACTAGTAATTGCTTTTAAGTCTATGAAAATGATAAAAATTGTTTAATGATATCATTCCATTGTAATCATATTTAAACTATATGTTTAATAATCATGTGAAGAACACTGTGAAGTGAAATAATTCGTTCGGCTAATATATTATTACCAAAGTAATCATTATTCAACATGCTAATATATAAGATATTTTATCATGAAATTATTACAAATACACGCAAGTGAATTTTAAATGTAATCGATGCATTTCCAAAATTATCTATAGTGGTATGGCTTGTTAATAGTTAAACTTTAATATGTAACGGTGGTCTAGTCTCGTTGGATGTGTGTGTGCAAGTATCGCCGGAAGACTCGGTTCTTTTTGTGTTAAATGCTGCGCGTATTGCAACACTTCTATTAAATTCATTTTATGATTTGTCAGAAGAGGTTATTTGGCTTACTCATATTCCAAATGGAGCACTGTTTAGGCTGTCCCCAATACTTGATCACAGTGCGCCATACGAGATAAATAAAAAGGGAATAAATTTAGGAAGAGGCTGAAACCAATTTAACCAGTATAATGCAGTCCGATAAACCAACTCTCTACAGAATGTTCTCTTCCCTTTTTGCCACATTAATGATTTATTGTTTATGTCACAAAGGCACCTTAAGAAGAACGACTTAACAATAGTAAATAACATATAGGTACATGCGGGCTGCGAAGGACCATTTGGCTTCAAAATATTTGGAGGTGTATATCCATCAAGTGATAATAATGAAATAAAATTTTCATACTTTCATATCCCACCTCACTGTTGTTTCATCCATCATCATAGCATTGTTGTACAATGCCAAACATCTCATACTGATTTCTAGTGCAACCAATCTAATGCTTCCCATTGTTCCATGTGAAAGTTAACAAGAAAATTGTGTTTTGAATATTTGGTACATAAAAAAACGATGTTCCATTCATAACATAATAATAGAAGTGTTGTCATACTAAAAATATTTATGCAATGAAAGTGATATGAGGCACAAAATTCTTAATATGTTATGTTATCCTTTTTTGTATGTTTAAAAGAGTTTTTGATGAAATATTCAAGTGTATGTGAAATTATTGTATTCTATATATTTCTATTATAAACAAAATTTGCAATAATTATTTAAAATTGTGTATTTAGTTTACAATGATAAATTTGTGGTATTGAGTGGCAAAGAAATGTTGATATAAAATGATTCGTAATGGAACCTTGCAAAAGTCCATTACGAGTGATGTTTCACCACCTTTGCTAATAAATGCTTAATTAGTGCCATTACCGAATAAACTAATGGCAGTTAAAACAAAAAGAAGCTCAAGTTTCCAATAGTTATAACGTAGAGGCCTAGCCGACGGTGTTACATCAATGTAATTTGTATATTCATATTATAATAGTTATTTGTAATGGAATATATAGAAAGATTATAGATATATTTTTGTTTATATAATTTGATCTCATTTAATGCTGACTGACTTGGCGATTGTAACCCTTTTTTTTAATTATATTGGTAGCTTATCATAATGTCAATATTAATGAACTTACTACAATAGTGATGTATTTAAAAATTATTTATCAATGCAACAACAAAAAATTTTACTTTTCTGTTTATTATCAGTCTGTCAAATATATGACTTAAAATTATTGATTTATATTTAGTTTAGATGAAAGTTTAAGTTGATTAAATTAGTACAAAAATAAATATTAATGTCTGTTATATTTTCTTATACGAAGCATGATTTTTTTTTATTACCATAGTGCAATAATTGGGTACACTTAAAATTTTTATTTCTGTTACAATTCACTTGGAACAGGTATAGACCCTACAATAAAATACAGAATTAAAGTCATGAGATTTGTTCTTTTATAAGTTGCAAGTATGATTTTGTATTTATTGTACAAATAAAAATTTTGCATTAAAATGAATATTCTTTATTTACACTCTCAACAGATAACAGTAATAGTATTATCAATAACTTTCCTATGATTAATTGAACATATTTTAATAATATCAAATATTCCAAAGTGCATAAACAATAATCAAGTTGTAAAGACTTGGAACGTTACAAAAAAGTATTTACTTTTTTTAATCGATTTTTTTTTGGGAGCTTAGTTATTTATGTAACACATGAAGTGGGATATTAACTAACTACACTTTTGCTTACACATAAAATATTAAAAATGTATCCCTCAATCCATTTTCTCCTCCAATTCCTCCCTTAGGAAGCACATACAACAAGCCATCATCCGCTTTCTTTGGTGAGAATTCAAATAAATTTAAATTACTTTTATGGAGATCATCCAAAGTCCATGCCGCCAAAAATCTAGATTTTCCATGTCTGCATAACACATATACTTTGTCAGGATTGGATGTGTATGACTCTCCACAGTCTTCAGTTATAATAATTCCACATACCATGGCCCAATGTGCAGTGTGACCTTGCCTAAGACAAGGAGAGTGATTAAAATCAGTGTCATAACTGTGATGGAATATTGAGTAATTATCTGTGAATTATATATAATATATGTATCCTGAATAGTGCAAAAGCTAGGGTAATATAATTTTATGTTTGTATATAATTGAACATGAAGTACTTGATACTTTTTTTCTATACTGAAATCAGTGCATTACCAAGTTTACAGTTATTTTATGATCAGTTTTGGGCTGCTAGTAAGACAACCTTAGCAAATTCATTGGACACGGAGCTCACGGATCTGATATGTGCGAGCTAAAAGTTTCCAAGATATACACAATTTGGTAGAAGACTGGAAAATCATAGACAATAAATACTTATTAATACAAGAAACACAATTTTTTTAATAAAGTTATAAACATAGGTTAGTATCACATATAAAAGACATGGAAATTAAAAGGATACGGGACTAATAAAACTGCACCATTCAACAAATCTTGAATCGTTTCTTGGCTAAAAAGTCCGCCCTTTTTTACACTAAAGGACACTTTTTGTATATCAGCTAGACTAAACGCCTTTTCCGCCAACTTAGCCATATCTTTACAACTTAACATTTCGCCATTATTGCTGTACCCCTCCATCTTAGCAATATTTAGTAGTTCATCAGGGGAGACTTCACCTTCTAATATCATAGATAAAGCCACCAAACCACACGTTGGTCCAATTTGTAAAATCGATTCATAATTCTTATATTTGTATCGGAAAGGTGGATTGTGTAAACAAATTAGATTTTTAGCGCACGCGTCCCACAAATTAGGTTCTGATGATGCCCATTCACAAACATTTGAAATATCAACAGTCTCCTGAGCAGTTTCTTTGATATCTAATTTTTTGACCGACAATAATGTAGATGGTAATGGTGGTGCTGGTGGTGGCGGCGGAGGTGGTATTGTGCACATGTTATATAAATATAACAAAAGTATTTTTGTACATTATAACCTATTTTTTTACTGTCAAATTCCATGTTAGACTTGACACATTACAGCTGATTAAAAAAATAATCAGAATTATTGTTATTATCAGTACATTTATCTGTGGTGAAACAAACAGCACGAATAAGTTACCGACATATGATTTATGTAGCCATCAAGGGACTTAATCGAATAAATGTTAAATATTAAAATGTTGTAAATTTTAATAGCAGACTTTTTAATATTTTTAATAATGTAAAAATAAATTATATTATAAAGTATACGAATGAAAAAAAATGTATACTTTTTAAAATTAAATTTTGTTTACCTAATTTAAAGCATGCATAATTTACATAACAAACAATAATAATATAATAACAAGAAATATAGAAAAGTTTCTAATAATGTTTTAATTAATAAATTCAAATGAATTAAAATTTTCTGCAATGGTTTCCTCATTGCTTCTACAGCGGACATTTGCGCTTGCAAAATTGGAGTGTCATTCATTGATCCTTTTACAACGCTTCTCGTTCCTTCATTCTTCGTTCGTTAATTAACAGATGGTGGAACGCGAAGTGAGGTTTTTATGCTGCAGTGTTCTGCCATAATTATAGGTTCAAAAGAAAGTGAAAGCATCAATTTTATCGTTTACAACCGGTTTTAAGTACATTAATTTATCATGTCGGAGTCGAGAAAAAATCATCTCACTATAGATGGCGGCCAAGGACGGGACGATGACCATGTCGTTACTTCTTACAAGCCCTTACCAGAATCTGATACAGGTAATTTTAAGACTATTGCAATTATTCATCATCATCACCCAGTAGACGTCTATTGGTGGTCATGGATCTTACTCAAATATCTGCACGACAGTCGGTCCTGTGTTACTACTCTAGTGGTTTCCCGCGATCTACACTGAATCATCGATCCACTTCGAGGATTGCCTTTCACCCCTCTATTATTGTATTATAAATAAAGCTATTAGATATTTTGTAGGATTTGCATCGGGCTTGAAATTTTTTCTTTCGAATTCTTAATTAATATTTCCGCCTGAATGTATAAAAACTCGTGATATATTTTATGTTTCTAATAATTATGTTTATTCGCCGATTTCTCTTATCGTTATCAACGTTATCAAATAGACCGTTGACATAAGGGTCAGTGAAGATATCTAATGTCACGTGTGAAGCGACCATTTTAAGTTCGCAGCAATATATTTACTATTTATATTCTTTTGTTGTTAATATCTCTTTAAATATATTGTTTTATTAACCTAACACTTGTTTGTTCCTGTATTAAAGTAATTAGTTATTATTTAATGTGTATTTTAATCGATTTTAATTATTTTACACTTGATGTTACCGACTGCTCTATTTGGGCGGATAATAAAGCGCTTTCATTGGACGGATGTAGCTTTAGGGCAGCGCCATTTTGTGCTCGATCGCTGACTGATGCAATTCGCTAATACGTTTGCGCTATTTTGTGTTTTTAGTATTTATTTAAAAAATAATTAATATTAATATTGTTACATTATAGTCATATTTTTACTACGTTAATATTTATACGTTCGTAGTGTTATTAAATTCGATCAAAAAATTTCGTACAGTATTTTAAAATGCAAGTGTTTATATCAATACTGTAATCTAACTTAAGAATGGATAATAAATAAAAGATACCATCCACACGGCAAACAAATTACAACAATTGAAATTTAAATAAACAATATGAGATTGTCACCAGGGAGAACTTGTGAGAGAATGGTGACTGAAGATTTTATTTTCAGCACTCGAAATTGAATACATTGAGGCTGATGGTGAATACATGCAGTTAAACCGAACGGAGGATATGGACGGTGACGGTGCTGATGACGCGGATGATCACTGGGATAACAATAGCATAACAGTAATGTTAAATTTATATATAGAAAATATTGATAAGTTCAGAAATCCAAAGATAAGAAAGAAAAATTTATGGACAACTATTTCTAATGCTGTAGGCAAGGGTCCTGACTGTTGTAATAAGAAATTTAGAAATTTAAAGCAGACATATATAAGATTACTTAAAAAGAAGAATAGAAATGGACTAGCATCAGTCAAGTGGCCATATTTTGATAGTTTTGAGGAGATATATAGTGTGGATGGGGAGTATCAGCCAGAAATACAGCAGAAACTGCAAGAAGGTTCTAACGAGAGTATAGCTAAAGCTTTACTTTCAATAAGTGCACCATCAAAGTTTGAAGAGACTCAAGAAAATGGAGAGAGCTCCAGTGTGCAAAATGATGAAGTTAGACGGAGACTAACTAGAAAGAGGAATGCAGAATTACGGAAAGCAACTTTAGAAATCAGAGATAGGCAAAGAGTGGTTGAAGAGAAGTTAGATAGGCTAATTGATATTGTTCAAGAATCAAATAGTATTCAGAGGGAACGGAACCAACTGTTTCAAGAGTTCTTAGAGAAACTCAATCAATAATGAGCTTATAATATAGATGTAATAGGAAATTGTGCTGTGAAACACATCACATAGCAATTGCAATAATTTGCATTGCGCATTTGTGTCCGTGATGTTCCAAATTATCATATATGTAAATACTATTTTAATAAACATTTTATACAAAAAGTTAAGATACTTTTATTTACTTGTTATAAATAAATACCCTTTACAAAATAAAAGTGTAATATAGCTTTTATATTACAAAAAAAAAAAAATCTTTTGATTGTGATCAACGACATTTTGATATTTATACCTTTCATTATTTGGTGTTTGACATATACTTAAACTAAAGCTCATCGTCGGAAGTATGAAAATAAATAAAATTTTGGAAAATTTGAGCTATGTATGTAGATTATTTATGTGTTTTAGCTGTTACATTTGTTACTAGCAGAATATTAAAAATCATAGTTTTATGTAAAGAGGAAAATGGTTAATAATTTACTCGTGCTGTTGGATATATTACATCATCTTTAAATAAATTATTAGATTATGAAAATATATGTCATTAAAAATTAACAATCATATTCATATAAGGATAAAAGTATAGTATAGTACTGTATTAATATACATAGGAAACAATAAAATTATTACTCATTTTGTTTTTGATGTTTGTCAACTGAAATAATAATATATAATTCAGTTATTAACGGTTTAATTGGTGGCTGGCTAGGGCTGCATTGGTAATTCTGAACTGTTACATTTAGTACTGTTATGTACTGAATATATAATAAAACACATGAGTAGGTAGTATGTCTTGTTAGCAGCTATGTTCTAAAGCTACATTATGTGAATATATTGTAAAGTGTACCCACTTAGTTGATATTATTTGTCAATAACACATACAAGTCAAATACTCAGATATATAACAAGTAAAACAAACTAATACAGTTTTATGATTGTTTATTGCACACCACGGGTATGCCAATAGAGGATTCAAATACAAAGAAATCTATAGGTAATGTCACTATCCACACCCGAAGTGATGACTTCCAAACAAAAGTTATTGTTACTTTGATTGGCAGACATTATTGATAAAAATGGTTAATATATTTACATTCGATAATTAATAATCATATTATCTTCATTTGTATACTTAAGTTTAAAAATAATAAGGGACTAAGAGCAAATGTTTACTTACAAAGAGTTATTGAGAATTGTGAATAATAAAATTACCTTATTGTATAAGCATTCTTTCTCTTCTTCTTAAAGTGCCTCCAACTAGTGAAGTTTGGCTATCAGCGTGGTACAGTCCTTTCTGTATCTGGTTCGGCGGCAGCTCGGACGCCCCAGATATGCAAGTCCATTCCCTGATATTCTTCAACCATGACTTTCCGTCTCTCCACCTTTCGTTCTCCATAAACATTACCCATTATATTGTATAAGCATTACCAATGTGCTACTGGTGGTAGGTCTGTTGGCAGAGACCGTCTTCGTATGTATGACCGCAGCACCTATTGCAGCCGAAAAACAGTCGTGTGCAAACATTACTGTGTTCCAGTTTAAGGGCGCTGTAACCAGTGAAATTACTGCGTTTAGGAGAATTAATATGCTGTCTCAAGCGATGAACGCTATCTAGTGCAGTGTATACAATCTTAGCTAGCGCCACGTTGTTATGGGTAAGCGCATTACTTACCTTCAGGTGTAGGTCCCGCACGTCTCGTCGCTTCGTAAAGTAGCTATCTGTCCATATTAAGAAACTAGTAGTCTTCAAAATTAAGGAATATCTGAAGAGAAGCCGCCATTTTTGTTACGCAGCTACGAAAAGAGCTAGACGTTCACATAAGTGAAGTGAACCGTTTGGCCAGAATACTGTGGCATTAGGGTGGTATACACTATCATATTGCCCTCGTTGTCTTGAGACATAGGATGTTGATCCATCACCCTAATAATTTCCCTAGCTATCAATCCCTTCAATCTGGAACTCAATAGTGTTTGGACAGAGACCTATTTTTTAACGCGGGGGAAATCTTAAAAGATACCTTGCTCCTGAGGGAAAGACAAGGTTATGTGAGACTTCTTAACATTAAAACGGCCCTCGGTGGTCTCTGTCAATGTATTAGGAGAGGCTCCGGGATCTCCTACGGAACGCATCGGTGTCCCGCTGCACTCTGGCTAAAACATCCCACGGAAGAGCAAAGCCTTCCTTAGCACCCACGTAGTGCTACGGCTAATACAAAACCACCATGCATTTGCGGTGTATGGCTCGCTTATCGAGTTCTGTGGGACCCTCAAAGCCCACGAACCCGAGGATCCTTTTAGTCGCCTTGTACGACAGGCATGGAATACCTTAGTCCTATTCTTAATAGCTCGAGACTACAGTGCCGTTGAACAGAGACCTACCACTAGTATTTTCTTGAAACGCACCAAATATCGAGTAATTATGAAAATAAATATTTTCATACATAAATAACGTATAAAGTTTTTAAAGCGTATCTCTATTTTGTAATGTGACACAACCCTAGCGAGTACATGTATGTGGATCATTAATCGTGTGGCTGTTGGCCGCGACGGTTCATTCCGCGTGGTGAGGCCGTGGGTGGGTTACATGCATGCCGCGAGCTCGGGCCGGCTGGCTGCCGTAGTGGTGCACTCGCGGGGTAACCGTGCTAGACAGTACAGCAGACGAGGTACAGCACGCAAACCCGGCCGGAACCCTGAACAAGGTAACTGTTTAAGATTATTGTATAACCGCAATCAAGAATCTTATACCTCTTCTTAAATTTTTCGTATTTACCTCCGATAAAAATTAATACTTACTTTACTATCAGGTGAACGTCTCGTTAGTCTCCTTGTTCCGTTGAATAAAAAAAAAAACTTTTTTCTCTTAACGATGAGATTAACGAGATGTTCACCTGATAGTAAATGATACGCCTCCCCATAACAATTTGCAATAGTTAAGATGATATATACATCACCGCATTGCGCTCGTCGTCTTAAGACAAGATGTCGTATCATCCTTCGGTAATTGCACTAGGTGCGACGCCTTTCAAAACGGAACAACATGTTTGGCACCAGAAATACCTATCACCAGTAAAAGTTTCCATCAGTGTCTTGTCTGATTAGTGGTAGTAATTAGAGCCAAAGCTTGATGTTGACCAGTAATGCAGCTCGCTGGCCTAATGGTTACAGCGTGCGGGTTTCATTCCGAAGGTCGCGGGTTCGAATCTCGGCATGTATTACACTTAATATTTAAGTTATGTACATTTGTGAACTTTAGTTACAACAGCGAGATACAAACGGTGAAGGAAAACCGCACACTGAAATCATCTTTGTGTGTGTGTGTGGTGACCCCAATAAAGTGGCAACAGGCTCGCCCCCTGTTACATGGGACCTAATCTGACCACATCTGGCGAAAAGTGGGTATTTATTCACTTCTGCCTATCCCTATTGGGAAAAAGGCGTGATTATATATAAAAAAACATATATTACATCTTAACCAGAACTGGTACTGTTAAGAGCATCAGCGTCTCGTTGCGAGGTTGAACAAAAAGAAAAAGGCGAGTGTCTTCAAACTAGGCAGCCTACTACTGCGCTGGTACTGTTTACCGTAACACGAGGTGGGATCGTGGTTAAGTAATGTCCAATACAAAAAAGTTAGTAATAAATTTTAGTTACAGTTATACAGTATACTGATGATGGAACAGACGGTAGCTCTCCGTACTATATGTATCGAAGATATACTGGTGGTAGGTTAGTGTCGCCGGAGACTATAGCTTACCATCATTACCATCAGACGATAAACGCCGACTGTTGGATATGACCTCTCACAAGGATTTGAGATGTTTGAAGGGTTCATTATGGGAGGAATTTGGGTCATTTCCCATTACGCAGGCCCAATGCGAGTCGGAGCCTCGTTTGTTGATTGTCAGGGTGCACCACGAGCAGGTGAGGTTGGCTTGCGTCCCGTGAGGTGTTCTGCGAGAACCCTTCTACACCCCGCTCCCGGTTACAACCGCAGCTTATTATTCTGGCGTTAAACAGTAATGTGCAAACATTACTGTGTTCCGGATTGAAGGGTGTTGTACTTAGTTAAATTAATAGGGTAACGAGACTTAACACGTCACAAGACGACGAGCGTAATGTGGTGCAATATGTACCATTTTACTAGCGCCATGATATGGGCAGGCGTATTACTTACCATCAAGTGAATTTTTCGCTGATTCCTTTATAGTGGATTGGAGTAATCTATATGTCCAATATCTTTCACTATATATCAGAGTTAACAGTTTAATGGAGGCTGACTTCCGGTGTAATTATTCTCTCAGTGCCCATTGAGTCCAGTTACAGAACCCTCCTTGCAGTTGCAGACAAGTTTATACGACGAACATTTCTAATACAAAACGGGACAGATATATATAAAACAGCTCGTTCCTTCAGTTCTTCTTCTTCCTAAGGTTTGACTAATGGTTACTTTCACTTTAGAAAGAATAGAAATTGGATATGTGTGCCCGTCTGACAACGATGACTAAGATTTTTTTAAACTTATATAGGTCCACCACCACCATCAGTCGACAGAAGTCTACTGGTGGACGTAGATAGACATAGGTCACCCCCAAAAATCACCACATCGATCGGTTGTGCCGCCCGCATCACCTGGCACCAGGCCGTCGTTTGTAGGGTTTCCGGACGGCTTTGAACCTCTTCCCACCACACTGGCCCAATGCGGGTTGGTGGGAGCCAAAGCTTCTTTATAGGTTAAGTTGAAGAATATCATATTTGATATATCTTATGGTACAAAACATCTTTCTCAGCAGAAACAAGCTCTAGGTATTATCATCCTAACTAGCGCCAGGTTATTATGATCACGCGTACTGCTTATCATAAGGTGAACGTTTCGCTCGTTTCATCCTTTCGTAGATTTAAAAAAAAAGAGATTTCCTATGTGGGATACTCATCACGATACCTCCTAAACCATAAGATCAACAGACATGAAATTTGGTAGGAATATTCCTTGTGTCGAGTATAGGCAGACTTAGAACGGATTTTACGAAATTTTACCCCCCGGAAGGGTGGTGTTCATCAACAGCAAAGGGAGCGGGGAACAGCTAGTTAAATATAAAAGTAAACGACCAGAATATTCTTTAGATAATTAGTACACTATCTTCATTTAACATTGTCTATGTTTAAACTGTCGAGTTTAACTATTGGGTTAATAGTTAGTAAATAGTTATAGTTTATCTAATTCTGTGAGTTAACGAGTGAAGTTTTGTTTACTTTTTAAGTGTTTAAACATTTTTAAGTGGTATTCGTGTGTAGTTAGTGACATTGTTACAGTATGTCTGTCAGTATGTTTGAAACGAATTTAACCTTGTCAGCTAATGGACTGACCCATAGCGTTTACGACTATTCAGCAATCGGACAGACAGATCATTGAATGCGTAGAGGTTTGGGTTAAGATGTTAGTATACCACAATGTGATAAATGACAAATTTCAAAACCCATTTTCTTCCCACGATAGATACTTTCGATCTTGAACAAGATCTCTGTTCCTAGTCACGTTTCTGGGTTCTGTAGAAACCCATTTACAATTCAGACTGTAGTACCCTGGAACTCGTTACCCGAAGAGATTCTTAATGTTTCCACAAAATATCTCTTACAAAGAGGGTCCGGGAACACCAGGTTGTCATATATATATAATAGTAACTAATATAATTTAAGTAAGTAGTTATCACTTACCACATCTCACCTCACCGAAGGTTGGCTGGTAGCGAATACCAACAGGCGTCAAGCCCGCCTTTTATATACCTCGCTGTAAGGTATTACAATAAAGAGAAAAAAATGTGCTCATCGCTGTGAGGCGTAAATTTTTTTTTTTCATCACACCCATGAAATGAGAGAGAGGTTCATCTCGTGGTAAGTGATACCCCTGACTATAACGTCGCGCTAGTTAGGATGATATACACGGCACCATATTGTGCTCGTCTAAGTCCCAGTACTTCAGTTATTTCCCTAGCTACAACGCTCTACAAACCGGAACACAGTATTATTTACTACTATTGCTCTACTATTCTTTGTCGTTGAAACCAGTATACACGATTTTATGACATTTTTATAAGCGTTTAGATTTTTTTTTAATTTATTTATGGCACAAACAGTCATTACAAATAGGCATATGTTAATTATAGCTTATGATAATAAGTAGACAAATAGTGTCCAATATTACATAATATGTCACAGACCTGAGAAACGAACAAACACGGAAAAAAAACAATACTGAGATAGGAAAAGTACAAAATACTAAAGTAAATAATATAGAGGTAGTCGCTATAACATATTTAACAGCAGATTACTTTGACATACTAACATTGAAATTTTATGTTTGAAGGCATTCAAGGAGTTATCGATTAGATCTATTTCAGAAATATCCTTATTGTATTTATTAAGACATCGCGTAAAGAAGTTATTATACGTATAGTTTTTGCGATATATCGGCGGCGAAAATAAGCTAACGGTGCGAGGGGAACGGACCGGAAGTCGGACTTTAGGGACAAAGTTTATTTTGGACAACAAAATTGGTGAATCTATTTTATTATTGAGTAATTTGTAAAGTGTAACTAAATCTAAAAGTAAGGTGTCCCGCGTAATAACTCACTGGACCAAGCCAACCACATCTACTGCGTGGTGCACCCTGCTTATCAACAAACGAGGCTCCCACCAACCCGCATTAGGCCAGCGGGATGGCAAATGTTTCTAAACCTTATACAAACCTCAACCTGAACCCGGACAAAAGACGGCAGGCGGTACCGAAAACCATGCTGATTGTGGGACTGATTGATGTGGAGATCTTTGGCCTATTATCCAGTAGCGGACGTGTATCGACTGATGATTGACTGATTATTAATTTCAGAAGGGATATATCGATTGTATACATAATTTAGCGACTTTATAATATGTCTGCTGATTGATTACGTACACCGCATTTTTCGGAACAAGTTACCAGGAGATTGTATTAATTTTTTTGCGAACGCCTCTGAAGAGGAATTTTCTCGAACCCCGCGGCGACCGCCATGTTTCTTTTCACTGTGTCCACGCGTTCATCATTTAATGTAAGGACATGCCGTATTATATCGTATGTGAGAGATTTTGACAGTGAATAAGAGACAAGGACATTTTTACGTGATTCTTATATATGAGATATCCAAATCATATATGAGATATCCACATCGATCGGTCCCGCATTGCACGTATCCAGTGGGTTCCCGCGATTATCACCAGATCGTCAGTCCACATTGTGGGAAACCTCCCAACACTACGTCTACTGATACGCGAGCGGCACTCGAGGACCTTGCTGCCCCCATCGGTCCTTCGAGCAATGTGCCCCGCCCACTGCTACTTAAGTCTAACAATCTTTTGACCTATGTCAGTGAAATTAGTTCTTCGGTGGACCTTCACATTTCTGATACGATCGCGAGATAGAGACCTTTAGGGGAAGCGTATGTCCAACAGTGGACGTTTATCGGCTGTTGATGATGCTAATGAGATATCCAGATATTCATTGACACATCGCGAGATATCCCAAAACTATTAGACCTAGATAATCAAAATTTGGTATATATATTGCGTCTGCAATTTAGAGATTATTATAGATGGACTTTTCAAAATTCCTTCTCCCAAAACTAGTTGGGAGGGTGTGTTAATAGAGGGATAGAGCCTGGAGAGCAGTGGGTAGTGGTCGGGCGGGAATATTTTTGACAAATTTTAAGCCTAATTCTGTATTACGACCAGGTAAGCGGGCGGGGAACAGCTGGTGTTCAATAGATGGATTGCAAGTACATAGATATAACAATACATAAATTAACCGAATAAGTACCTAAAGTCGAAAAAAAACTCAAATTCAGTCATGGAACAGTTTTAAATAGTGCTGCATCAACTATTGATGGTTCTGACGAAATTTTATAAGAATACCGAACCAACTAAAACCGAATCTCATTGTATTTGTGATAATTATAGTGTATTGAAAAAATCAGAAATATAAGATTGTGATTATTCTGGCGATAGAAGTATTTGAAAAAACACTATTAATTTAGATTAGTTCAGGTACTCACCTTTTTTTTCTAGATTAAAATATTTAAGGCGCATCTTATAAACATTGTGATACGGTACTTACAGAAATTTTCTGCTCCTTGCTCCATTCTGTAACCATAGATATATTATTTGCTCGATAAAGTAAAAAAAGACTATACGGAAAATAAAAACGACGTTTTACTTTATGTTAAAAATGTATTTGTTCCTTAGAAGCGACGAGTACAATGTGGTGCTGTGTATATATAATCTGACTAGAGTCAGATGTATAAAGAAAAGACAGAGAATGAAGCAAGTAAAATGCATTGATAAAAGCTTTTTTTCTCTTCTGAAAAACAAGGGTTAGTTTTATGGAAAAATCCGTCATGTTTCTGAATGTAACGGTCAGTACTGTCTCATGTTGTCGTTTGCGTGTAGCGCTCCGAGTCGCGCTCCAGACGGTTTCCAGGAAGATTGTTATTTATTAAAGTCCGCCAGGTACGCCTCGCTGTTTTTGCTGGTAAGGTGTTGTTCACAGTGAACGTTGGATGTATATATATATATATATATATATATATATATATATATATATATATAACATACCACTACTTTACCATTATGTCAACAGATGAGCAATAAGTTACCACAAAACCAGTAGCGGAAGGAAAACATAAAGATATATCATTACGGCCATATATCCGTCCTACTTTTAAGGAAAAATAATTCATTCCGAAGTAATAGTTTTAAGTCTTTATTGCTTTAAGTCAGTTAACGGGATATGAGTTAATTCTGAAAATCGTGTAAGTCCATTCAAGTTTTAAAAATTTCGTATGAAATTCACAGATAATATCATATGCATAATTTATTTCCATTGATAGACGCTAAAAAACTAAATGTCGTGTAATGTATTCAAATGAAATACATTAAGTCTATCGAAACGAGAAATATATGACTTAGACCAATTTCATAATTATGAGCAAACTTTTAATACGTACAGTAGATTTACTGCGCAGTTTTAGAAATATATTATATGCCACATCTACACGAAAACTCCGCCAGCAATGAGGAGTGACAGACAGCATCTTAAAAAAATACCCAACTTCATATTGAAAGACTAATCTAGTTACATAGTATTCATATTCTCTTATACCCCGTCCTATACTTGCTTATATACCTCGTGCCGAGCTCATCGGTGGCTTCCTAAGCATGTCCCAGGAGGTTCGTAACCCTCTCCACCTTCGCTATGTGGAAAACACTAGACCACCTCGCATTTATCGTCCTTCCCGTTCAGGAATCATCTCCAATACTTCACGAACTCTATTAGTCGGTTTCTACGACAGGCACCTTACTTTAGTTCTACTCTTATCAGCCTGAGACTATAAGGTACTTGAATATCTACAGGTAGATAAATGGGGTTGAAGATATCAACCCCTGTCGAAAACTAGATTGAATGTCACTTCATTTGGTTGGCCATACTTTGAAGTGAAGTGATCTTCATAATTTGAAGTGCACACACCAATTTTAGACAGTATGTGAAAATTAGACTATAACCTCTAATCACGCTTGACCATCTTCTGATGGTCACCATTGGTCGTGATCTAGATCTAAGTAGGTTAAATATCACCACGGTGCTATAGCAAAGTTTGTTCTGAAATAAAGAGCATTGTAGCTACCGAAATAACTCACCGATGGACTTCCTAGACGAGGGTTGCAGGGGGATTACTAAGGGTTTCTTTATTTCTATCAGGCTAAGAATCAGATAAACCAGACGTTCACCTGGTAAATGAAAAGCTGAGCCATGACAATGTGTTGTCAGGATGATGTACACAGGACAATTGCTCACTTAAGGGATATTTTAAGTTTCGTTACTTCAGCAGGAGCACAGTAGTTTGCTACTGTCTGCGACAATAGACATCACTAGTGTATTCATCCTAACGTAAATGAGTTGTTCATTGAAGAGTTCGCTAATCTTGGTACATCTAAACATACGGCTATTAGATTTATTTAATAACAATCGGACGGTGGACGGTACAGCGGACGGTCGCATTGCTTTCACATGTGACCACCGCTTTACACACGCTACTGACCGCCAACCCGCCAGTGCTCCGGCGGACGGTCCCGGGTTCGGACGCGCGCAGTAAACCATACGTACCGGTGCGTTAACTATTTTTATTGCTTTTAGTAATTTATTACTACCTTTCATAAATAACCGTTATTTTTTTTTATAACCATAATTACCACTTTTTTTTTTATGTTACTAACACTAAAGCTATCTTAGGTAGGTCTCTGTTGTCGGAGATCTAGGTAGGTACCACCGTAGCTCCTATTGCAGCCGATAAATAATACTGTGCAAGCATTATTATGTTCCGGTTTGACGGGCGTTGTAGCTGGTGACATTACTGGGGTAACGAGACTTAATATCTCATGTCTCAAAGGGATAAGTACGATCAGGTACGTGTCGTACGTCTCATCGCTTTGTAGAATAATATATATATATATATATATATATATATATATATATATATATATATATATATATATATATATATATATATATATATATATATGTGTGCATAGTTTTAATATATTCTGTACTTTAGATTATATATATTTCTTCAATAGTGTTATCAGAAGAAAAAGATATCATTTCCGGTCTATTTCCAAATACTATTAATGCTTCCTTCCATCGCAATACGCTTTCATCGTAAAGGTTAAATTGATTTTTTTACTACCCATTATTATTTTACTGTATATGAGTAAACGGTAATAATTTTTAAACATTAATCGCGCGAAGCGTTCACCTGATGGTAAGTGATACACCTACTCATAACAACCTGGTGCTAGAATGATATACACTGCACCACGTTGTACTCGTCGCTTTGAGACATACGTTATCTCGTTACCCCAGTAATTACACTAGCTACCGCGCCCTTCAAACCGGAACATAATAATGTCTGTACAGTACTGTCTGTCGGCTGCAGTAGGAGCTGCGGTGGTACCTAATTAGACTGTCTCCGGCAAGACTACCACCAGTAGATTAGTTAGATATAAAATAATAACTATATATTTTTTTAATATTATAATCAAATATACTCTAGTAAACTTACTACACTACACAGTATGTATGGTACAAGTGATTAGTGTAATGCGTTCACAAAGTTTCATCATCCAAGGGACGCGTTAACGCAAGAGCTTAACTGTAGTTAATGAACCTTTTTTTTTTAACTGTTAAATAACTTTAACTTGCAAGTTAAGCGATGTAACTTATTACTTTATCATCTCTCATTTACATATAATATTTCTTATATGAAATATTTGTCATTATCGTCAGACGATAGACGTCCACAGCTGGACGTAGGCCTCCCCCAAAGAATCCCACACGATCGGAAATTCATGTGGAAGAGATTTGGGTTATCTCCCTCTGCGCTGTTCCAATGTTGGTTGGTGGGAAGCAGAGCCTCGTTTGTTGATCAGCAGGTTGCACCACGAGCAGATGAGGTTGGACTTGGTTTCCGTCAGTTGTTCTGCGTGAACCATTACACCTTAGAAATAATATAGCTTAGATTTTTATTGATACTAGGTCTCTGTTGCCGGCGACAGGTAGGTACCACCGTAGCGTTTATTGCGTTGCTGTGTTCCGGTTTGAAGGGCGCTGTAGCTAGTGTAAATAATGGCGTAATAAGACTTGATATCTGTCTCAAGGCGGAAAGCGCAATGTGGTGCAATGTAATATCATCCTAACTAGCGCCACGTTGTTATAGGCAAGCGGATGTACCTGGCGTAGAGAAGTGTGTGTATATATATATATATACACATACATATACACATATGTATGGTATACAGTGTCGTTGTGTTTTCACCCGAGACACTTGTTTAAGATCGACATGATGAATTCCAATCCATCATACTGACGCGTTTCCACAGTTGTGAAAGTTCTCCCCACCCTAACCTCATCTCTCCCCCTCACCTCCCACCCCCTAGCGGCTCGTAATCAAACTGATTGTAAACCGTACGTATCATAAGGGCCCCTCCGCACCCATAGGTGTGCCCATTAATAACGTGAACATGATGCAGTGTACACATTTTACTGTATATCGATAAGGTATACAGTAAATAGTTTTGGTTTATTCTACATCACAGCGTGGTCCAGTTTCTGATGATATACACTGCATCACATTGTATTCGGCATTTTGAGGTATATTGTCTCGTTACGCTTGTAATATCAGCTGCAGCGTCCTTCAAACCGGAACACAGTAATGTTTGCAAACAACTGAAAAATAATAGGAGCTGCGTTGACGGTCTCCGTCTAAAGAAACCTACCACCAATTAAATATCTGTATAAAGATCAGTGGATGTCCGTCAGCTGATAATGATGATGATGGTAAAGATCTATCCGTGCAGTACTATGCAAATAAATTCGGCAATAATATTACTGTGGTCCGGATAGAAAGGCGTTGTGGCTAATGTAATTACTAAGGTAGCGAGAGGCAACATGTCTCATGCGACGAGCGCAATGTCGTGCGGTATACATCATTTTAATCAGCAGGCAGGCGTATCATTTACCATCAGGTGAACCCCCCCTCAACTCACCGGTTAATTGAATATCCTGATTGATAGCATACCGGATAACGGATGAAGTAAGTCAAACTTAAGCTCATGACAAATATCAGACGAACTATTGCATTTTTCGGACACCTTCAAACAGGATCCCTTTATGAGTTCCCGAGGTTTATCCTGGAGGGGTAAACACTGGAAGGGTATGGTCCAAGGCGACTGCGGTATCCCATTTTTAGAGAATATTTCGTCCTTATGTCACTTCGCTCATAAACATTACTTTCGCCAACAGACTTCCGCAAATCGAAGTCGAGCCTCGCCAAGTCGAAGGAGAAGGTGTCCGCCGAAGAAGAGAAGCTGCTGGACAAGGAGGACGAGGCGAAGATCACGACGCGCGTGGACATGGCCGACGCGAAGTACGTAGTGGAGGACCACAGGAATGGAGACGCCAAGATCGAGCTCGACGCCAACAAACGGGTATGGAAAATACATTGAGATTCAGATCTAACTAGCTTACAGTCAGCTCCAGCACTGGACAGCCCTGACCTGAGGCAGCAAACATACCAATAGGAATTTTTTTTTGAAGAACCATAATGAAGTCTAACTTCGAAGATATGTTTTTTTTTTAATTATTTTCTTTAGATTTCCTACGCTAAGTTGGAGAAGAAACCGTCAGCGTACTCCTTTTAAAAATATTTCATACCATGCCCACTGTCCACCAGCACATATACTCTATATAACCTCGAATTTTTTTTTGTTTTTTGGGGCGAAATATTCGAAAGATACCCTGCTTCTAGGAGGAAGTCAGGGTTATGTGAGATTTCTACTCACTAAAACCTCGGTGCTCTGCATCAGTGTTTTCGGAGAGGCTCCGTGATCTATCATAGAACGCACCGGTGCTCCTCTATACTTTGAGTGAACGTCTCTGAGGAGGAGCCTAACCCTCCTAGGCACCATTGCTGAGAGATAAGGGGCACCTACCCTGGCTAGCAGAACTCCTAGATTCTTTTAGTCGCCTTCTACGACGGGCAGGGCTTACCTTATTCCTATTCTTACTAGTCCGAAACTACAGGGCTTTATGTCCTCGAATCTAGTGCAACATATCCTCGAGTGTTCCGGATTGATAGGCGCTGTAGCTAGTGTAATTACTGTGGCAACGAGAGTCAACATCTTATATCTCAATGCGACGAGGGCAATGTGGTGCAGTGTATGCAAAGGAGTACCTATAACACCTAATGGTAAGTGATTACCATCAGGTGAAGGTCCCGCTCGTCTCGTCGCTTTCCAGAATTAAAAAAAAAATGTCTTTGGCAGCAATATTCCGGTCTGACCAAAGAGGAGCTGATGAAGTACGCGGAGGATCCTTTCTGGGTGCGCCTGCGCTGGTTCATGTTCATACTGTTCTGGGCGCTGTGGCTGTGCATGCTGGCGGGGGCGATCGCAATCATAGTGCGCGCGCCTAAGTGCGCCCCGCCGCCACCCAAGACCTGGTGAGTACTACTCTGCCGCATAGCTGCCACAGCAGCACTTATTTCCGCCTCTAAGCATCAGTGTGCAAAGATTACTGTGTTCCGGTTTGTAGGGCGTTGTAGCTAGTGAAATCACTGTAGTAAAGAATCGTGGTATATCTCAAGGCGACGAGCGCGAAGTGATGCTGTGCGCATCCTAACTAGCGTCACGTTATGAGCTGTCGGTATATACCATCAGGTGAACGATATGGTATCACTTCATTAAAAAATCACCTGTATTATTGTCTTGTCAAGAGGACTTTCGGAACATTTCTTCTATTTCATGTAAATAAAACAAGTTTATTTTAGGATTTTTTTTAATTAAAGTAAACCCATTAGTTTATAGCTTGTAAACCATCATTACCAACTTAGGTCCAATGCATTAAGACCTAGATCTATCTATTTAATTAGCCTATCACTTATACTCTAAGTTTATTACACAATGATATCTTTTCCTGTGTTAACTGAAAAACTAAAAAAATATATAGATTTTTTTAAAAATCTAAACTATTCGGCAATCCAATAAAACCTATCAAGTTTTATAAGAAATCATGCCTGGAGGTCCTAACCTCCATTACCATCCTAAGATCTGAACCATTCATCTTTCCGTACAGGTATCAGAAGGGCCCACTCGTGGACATGTCGTCGATGGAAACCTTCGAAGAGATGGAAGAGGAGCTGCCGATGCTGCAGACCTCAAAAGTGCAAGGCATATTCACCTACGTCTGCAAGGACGCTTACGAAGTACTGGAGACCCCAGCCTGCCTCCAGCAATTCAAAGACTTCGTAGCAAAGGCCAAGAGTTACAGCATCAAGTGAGGATAAATTCCACTCCAGTTCCACTGCATGAAACGTTTTATCTCTGTAACCATAAATCCCACCGATTGATGTGGAGGAGATCTTTGGGCGAGGTCGATGTCCAGCTGTGAACATCTATCGGCTGATGATGATGATGTGTTTAAAAAAATATATACTTGTAGTTCCGTATCCAACAGCTGATCGTGATGTTAATTTTTCTTTATCAGGGTGATAGTGGACCTCACTGCCAACTTCGTGCCCATAGAACACCCTTGGTTCGCGCTAAGCGAGAACCGGACCGCCGGGTACGAGGACTACTTCATCTGGGCCAAGGGTGTGGACTTCGGCGAGGACGGCAGGCCGAGCTTGCCGAACAATTGGGTTAGTACATGTATTCAGTAGAGGACCTCTATCGGCTAATGATGATCACGAAGTTAAATTTTTTTTATGTCAACATCTTAACGGCATTCTTGATGCAGCGGTTGAGCTCTTGCCTTATGTGATGGAAGTACCCGGTTCAATCCCAGGGTTACGAATTATAGAGTCTAGCTGATGGGTAGAATTAAACCTGCCTGGTTAGCCACCATCCTCATATTATAAGTTGCTACAATAGCAGCATTGCCATGTTTCTGCTGTCAACCGATGAGAGTCGGAGTGTTCTGAGCGAGTAAGCTGTTATCCTCACTGCATCACAGTTATTTCATTCCATATAAAATTTTTGGTTCAGTGTTAGCCTGTTGAGGTTTTCTTTAAAATTCATGGAATTAATGTAGGTGTCCATGGTTGACGGTTCGGCGTGGTCGTACAGCGAGGCGCGCCAAGAGTACTATCTGCAGCGGTACGGCGAGGGAAGCCCCGACCTCAACTTCACCAACCCGGCCGTGGTAAAGCAGTTCGACCGGGTGCTCGCCATGTGGGTGCAGGCCGGCGCAGACGGAGTCAGGTAACAAGTGATAGAGTAAAGGAATCGGTTCAGCATTGCCCGTTTGAAAGGATTCTCGCGATTTTCAAGGTATGTCTTTCTAATATCTTACTGCCTTTAAAGATTTTTTATCCAATAACCAGGTTACACAAAGCGCGGGAGCTGGTCGTGAATGAGTCGCTGGCTGACGAGGTTCCAGCGGGGGCGCGTGGTATAGCGCTCGGCGCGACTCACGCTCAGTACGGCTTCTGGAGGAACCGGCATACTAGCGACCAGCCTGCCCTCGACGCCGTGCTGGCGCACTGGGCGCACCTCGTGGACCATACTCCCCCTGCTGCGGGACTCGGTGTGTACATGTTATGATACCATTGTTAGCGACGTATCGATTAAAGCTGGAACATGTGATCATGATGGCATTCCATCTACTTCATTCTTTATACTGGGCTCATGTCACTTCAACTTCACGAAGTGTTAAGTAATATGATCGTGACTTGTGAAGCTTATTTGTATAGAATACTCTTACTCTTCATATGTGGACAGCGGGAACATAGTAATGTTGCTATGGCGACAGATTTACGACAAGAGGATGGTGACCACAGAACAAACTCCAATTCAAGTGACTCTCATCAAGCCTGGGATCTCCGTTATTATACATAGAATGTTATATATATAGATGTATATAATGGTATGATGTATTGATTCATGGTTTGTTGCAGGCGAGACCGTGTTCACGCTGGCGGAGGAGCGCCGCCCGGAGCTGTTCGTGGTGCGCGCCAACATGTCATTCCTGAGGCCGCCCGCCGCCGCGCCGCTGCCCGCCGCCGACGCGGACGCGCTTGTTGACCGGCTGCGAGCGCTGCTGCCGCGCTGGCCAGCTGTTCAGGTGCTCTTCATACATACATACCTGTATTTCTATCATCTTCTTTACAAATGCTGCATTAATGCCGCATTCTTTCATTCATTCTTTAGAAGGATGTGTAAGCTATATCAGCTGAATGTCTTTATGGTCGGAGACTCTCTAGATCTGCTGAGAAACAGTGCTGTGTAAACATTACTACTGAAATCCGGTTCGAAGGGCCCTGTAGCTAGTGAAATTGCTTGGGTAACGATACCAAGAATCCTGTGCCTCAAAACTGTGATTACAATATGGTGAAGGGCATATCATCTTATCTTGTTTCGCTTTATTATGTCCCCGTATAACTTTCACCATCAGGTGACTGGTTTTATATGTCTTGTCATTTATAGGATAAAAAATATGATATATAGTATATATACTGAAATATTTATTTATATAATAATATGAACTAATTGCTATGTTTATACTGGTGCAGCTAATTGACGAGGAGGAGGACAGTGATTTGTGGCCGCTGGCAGCCGTGCTGCCCGCCGCCCCGGTGCTGGACATAGGACAATTTGGTGTTGATGATAATTCCACCCAGGTAAGTTCATGCTTGACCATCTGCGGTTTAGCTGCTCCATTGGATCAGTCAACTAGAAGACTAGAAAGTTGACGATAAGTTTCCATTAAATAATGTTATCATCATCAGTAGACCTAAGTTAAACTAAGTAAAATTCTGTTTGTTTTAGATCTCTGACTTTGGGCAGTTGTCGTTGCTGCGCAACGACGCGAGCATCGAGCACGGGCAGTACGCGCTGGAGGCTGTGCCCGCGCGCGGTTCCGCGCTCAAGCTCGTAGCCTGCGCCAGGTGGGGCTGGTGCAATTGTTTACTGAGCATTAACCAATTCATTATCAACGCCTAGCTTGACAACTTAATCAGTTAATCTCATTTTTCTGTAGATGAGCATCCTACTCGTGATCATGTCTAGGAAAATGTTTGGTACCTAGGTTGTGTAAAACATGATCATCAGCCGATAGACGTCCGCTACTGGACTCCCAAAAATCGCCATATCGACTATGAGCAGGTGTGGTTGGCTTGGGTCCCGTCAATTGATGTGCCGGACCGCCCTCATATGCCCCATGAGTATTGTGGCCCCCTTTAACACTACGGATGCTTTAATAGGCGTGCAATCTCATCACCTGTCTTTCTCACGAATGTAGAGAACGTCAAATTTTTCTTCCTCTACCCTAACAGTTATCACTACAGCACCTTTTAAATGCATATTAGGAGTCTATTGGTCTTGACTTGCCATGTTTTAGATGGAAGGTGGGGCACACCGGGTACGCGGCCGTGTACAACCCGGGCGCTGAGGGCGCGCGCGCGAACCTCACCGCGCTCGCCTCCGTGCCGCCCTCGCTCTCCGTGCATCACGTCTCCGATAACGTCAAGCAGTACACCAAGTTAGTATGAACTATATGAACGGTAACAGACGTACGCGCAATTTTTTTTAATTTAACCAAAGGACGAGACGAGCGTGATGCTAACCAATCCAACTCCTGAGAAACTTTGATAGCTTAATTAATAAGTGCTATTGTACGCGGTGTACATGTCATAGGTGCTGGTTTGATCCTTACTGAGCTTGCACTTCCGGTAAACGAAATCCTTGTAAGGTGGTAACGAAATCCTTTTGAGCATGTGTGGTGGATAAAATTCACAGCTCATTCTGTGTAACTTATTTATTTTAATCTTCTTCAGCTATACAAACAACATGGCGCTGCGCAGTGATGACGTGCTGGTGCCGCCGAAGTCCGCGGTGCTGCTCTCCTACGTGCCGCAGACCGGGGTGGAGACCTAAGCCCCGGTCCGGAGACCGCCCGCTACTCGAAGCTGTCCGCTTGCCGGCGCTCGCTTGTACCGCGGCACACGCGCCGCGTTTCTCTTAGCATTTATGTTTCTTTACGCGAATATTTAATAATAAATTTTGCAGCATTATCATTTTTTTTTTATTCCATTAAGCGACGAGGCAAGTGTGACGATCACCTGATAGTAAGTGATACACGCACGCCCATAAAAACGTAGTACTGATTAGGATGGTATACACAGCTCAACATTACACTCATCACCTTGAAACAAGACGTTAAGCCTATTTCGCTTGCTACAGCAAGCACCCTTCAAACCGGAACGCATTACTACTGTTTGTACACCTACTGTTTAGCAGCAGCAGATATAGGCGCTGCGGTGTTCCCTACTAGACAATCTTCGGTAACAGAGACCTACATCATGTTGTTAGAGTATTCAACATCATCACGGCCAGTGATTGTGGGCGTGGGCATCAAATGTATCCCACATAACAGAGCTCTACTCTACTCCTCTATATCATTTCTCCTTGGGTTCCCCGCAGGGCACTCAAAGTAAAGGTATAAACAAACAACAAAATAATTAATAATATATAATATATTCAAAATCGAATAAACATTCGCTTTGTTAACATTAAAAAAAAAAAAGCGTTTTGTACAAATACATAATTCGTAGAAGCTTAGCGCTACGCTAACTAGCACTTAGTATACATAAACGTTTTCGATACACAGGTTACCTAACGATGCCTAGGTCATACGTAAAGCTAACGTTGTGGAATGTGTTGCACAAACACACAATTTAAAAAAAAACGCAGAGATCTTTCGATGGTAATCGACAAAATCTGGTGCAAGTTAGGATGACGTACACTGCACCGGATTAAGCAAAAACTCACCGAATACAAATCGTAGCCTAATTTAATATATACTGAGTACTATCTTTTTTAGTATGGTGGTTAAATAATTTATATTTATATGAAGATAAAGGGGATGTAAGGGGTTCCGCCCAACATCTTACGGAGCCCAAGTCAACCTCACCAGCACGCGGTACCCTGCTGAACAACAAACGAAGGTGTGACCACCCTCCAACTCGCGCTGGGCCAGCGTGGTGGGTTACAGACCAATTTCCCTCCATGACCGACCCGGTGAAGGTTGAGGGAAGTAACTTGATGCGAGCAGCGCAGGATTGATCGATGTGGAGATCATTGGGGTAGGCCCATGTCCAGCAGTGGACGACAGTCTGATAACGATGATGAGGATAAAAAAAAATACAATTGTAATACCTAAATTATTCGTTTAGAGCGATTGTTTACCTAAATTTGAGTGATAGTAAAGTTTGATGTGAGGAACTTAAGATATAAAAATTACACATGTAAGGGTGAGCTGATATAAGGGTGGTGTGAAAAGCTTATTTAAAAAAAATATATTAAAGAGGTTTCATGTGATCGAGTTTCTAAGGAGTTTGCGTTATTTAATACAAATTTAGCTTTTATTTCAATACATATATATGTATGTATATATCAAGTAGTACGCGATAACTCTAAGGTTATAGTTTTATTATGATATAATACTAAATATAGAGTAGTGTAGCGGAGTGGGCTCGCTTTGTATCTCGGAGGCGCGGGTTCGAGTCCCGCCGAGATTGAGCTTCCGGTGAAGGAAGAAAACGTTGCAGGGAAATCTATATACCCCCAAGAACGCACTTGATCAGCGTGACGGATAACCCTGGACTTTCCTTGTAATGAAAGCGTCAGTCCCAGCAGTGGGAACATTAAGAAATCTATTTAAGTAGAAGATTAAATGAATAACTGCCTATCGGTTACCTAAGTGAAGATAAGCATATTCAAGTGAAATAGAAACCTACATATATTTGACACATAATGCAACGGATATCCGTTAACCGACATACCAAAACGAAGTTTATGTTAAACGCCTCAACATATACTGTTAAAGTCCTTCTAACCGGATTAGGTGAAAATTCATTTATTGTCAATACTCACCCAAATAATTCGTGTTTCCAGTGAAGGTCATCATTTCAAGGACAACAGTGTTCGTAGACGAGCGGCTGACATAGATCAACTTGGCAAACGTGAACGTCGTCTTTACGGAGTCTCCCAACAGTGGGAACTGCTTGAACTAATATTACCAATATTCTTTTAAGGTTTACTGTGTTAGGAAATATCAGTGAACTATGAATGTGTGTGTTGCTTCCACTGAATATCCGCCGGATGTAGGATAATTTGGCAATATACCTGCGCAGTATCAGATAAGAATATCAGAAGCGAGAGAGGTGTGCCAGGATCGTAGCAGGTGGAGAGAGGTGGTCTCTACCTACCCCACTGGGAACGAGGCGTGATATATATGTATGTGTGTATCAGATCATATATCAGGGAATCGATATTCATCTGTTGCAGTCTACGAGCTGGTAGAGTACGGCCAGCTTTAGAGCGATCTGAACAATGTTTAGGGTAATTTTTTAGAGACGTATGCCCAGCGGTGGGCGTGCGTCTGTTGATGATCTATATATTCCGTATAGTCCACGCGGTGGTATGTCACTATGGATCCATAGGTTTCGATGTATACTATGGCCGCGTCACGTCAATGACGCGGGCGGGTGTGTTGGGTTTGTCTAAGGCGGTGGTGCGTCGCGTGCTGGTTACCGCCGCTTGCTCGGCTTCGGCTTGTTGAACTGGAAGTTGGCGCACTTGGGTATGTGCCGCTCAGCTGCTGACTTGTTGAAGCGGCGGCTGCAGTGCGGGCACTGCACGTAGTCCGGGTTCTCCGACGGCGGCGGCGGCGGCAGGTCGCTCAGCTTACCTGCGGAAACGGTGGTACTTTATCGACATCACGCCCGCAATGCTCACAGGGCTCGAGCCCTAACCTCACCTACTCGTGGTGCACCCTGCTAATCAACAAACGAGGCTCTGGCTCCCACCAACCCGCACTGGGCTAGCGTGGCGGCAAGTCCCCGCATTTAAACCCCTATATGTAGGGGTGGTATGCCACAGACCCTATTGCCCAGCGGCACCGTAGGCCATGTTGACTATATGTGGAAATCTTTGAAGACCTTTGTCCAGTAGTGGACGTCTATCAGTTGGTGATACTTTAACTTCTTCACCTCCAATAACACCACATTTCGATCCAAATGACTACAACGAGCTTACTTAAATATAACACGATTTTAAATGACACTGAGGAGTTAAACCCTAAAGCGTGCTGCCCAGAACACCAAGCTATTCCAAGCTGACAGCAGGAGCACAGTTACTCTGTTATGGCGGCAAATTTACAGTATAAGGGTGGTAACCAACTAGGCTTGTTCGGAAAAAAATTACCTACAATTAACTACTAATTTGAGGCACTGCCATCAAATGGAGTAACGAGAATCGATATAAGTCTCAAGGAGACGCGCGCAATGTGGTGCTGTGTATATCATCCTAATTAGCTCCACGTTATTATTGGCACGCGTATATCCTACCATCAGGTGAACGTCCCGCTCGTGTAGTCGCTTAGTAGAATAAAAAAATCGCTCCCGGATATGAACTTCCTGTTAATAATTGTGTGAATGTATGCAACCCACCGCCTGCCTTCAGATGAGCCTGCACCTGCTTGGCGGCGCGTATCGCCTGTATGAACTCCTCGTGCTTCTGCCGCCAGGTGCTGTTGAGCTGCTTCACCGGCTTGCTGCTCTGCGCCGTGCTCTTGCGCAGCTTGCCGATGAACGGCTCCGCTTCTGTACCCTGTAATTATGATTAAAGGACTTGCAAATGTTACATGGTGTGTAAGGGTCCCACACACCACCTTATGGGACGCAAACCAACCTCACCAGGACGTGGCTGCGCTAATCAACAAACGAAGCTCTGGCTCCCACCATCTCGCATTGGGCTAGAGTGGTGGAAAATGGCTCAGATTACACCTTCACCTCTACAAGTAAAGGTCTTGGGGAACCGCTAGATGCAGGCAGTGCAGGACCGATCGATGTAAAGATCTTTGGGGAAGACTTATGTCCAGCAGTGGACATCTTTCGGCTGATGATGATGAAATATTACATAGTCCCTTCAACAAATTCATGAATTTTAAATGTTTGAAAGCTAGATTTTTTTATACATTCACATGATATAAGGCATAGAATATTATATTATTTTGACAGGTATATATATATATATATATATATATATATATAAGACTTCAGTATCTTGTGAATTCAATACATAATATATAGAACATGCGTCATGTTATTTTACATTGAAATTGTATGAAGTTTTTTTTTAATAATAAACTCGTTAGTATCAAAACATGTTTGAGTATGTGACAGTGCAAAGTTTGAATAATAAGTAGCTGGTAAATAGAACAGCAGGTGGTGGTAAAGGTTCTGTGGTTTCGTGCTATAATTCCATACGTATGCTTGCCTTGTAGTTTTCAGCGTCAGTGCCCTGTGTCAATTGTAACAAACAAAAGGCATTAGTGTTGACAGTTGACAGTTGTATACATTCAGGTATAGTCAGCATTGACAGGAGATACAGTGATTATTTACTCAACCTAATGATTTAATTTGTTTTAGATATTTATAAGATCTACTCGAAGTGTTTTATAGTGATTAAATGGACATTAGATTAGACAGACCTATGACTGGTAGTACGTCTCGGTGGCTGGAGACCATCTAGATGGTACCTAGGTACACGAACTCAGCACCTATCTCTGACGCGAAACAGTGGTGTGAATACATTACTTTGTTCCGGTTTGAAAGGCGATGTAGCTAGTGGGGGTAACTAGATTTAACACATGTAGACGATGAGCGTAATATGGCGCAGTATGTATCATCGTAACTAGTGCCACGTTGTTATTGGGAGTATCACTTATAATCACGTGAACGTCCCGATCGTCTCATTCGTGAGTGAAAATAATAAAAAAAAAGATTAAATTTTATGAAAAGTAAGTAACCCCAAATCGGTAAGTTTGGACACTACTTGTTGAGATGGCGACATCGCGCAAGGGGTGTAAGGGTTCCTACACAAGAACTCACGAGATCCAAGCCGACTTCACTTGCTCATGATGCACCTTGATAATCAACAAACGAGGCTCTGGTCCTGTCAACCGGCATTTGTACAGCGTGGTGGAGTATAGCCCAAATTCCTTATGAACCCCTACAAACGACAACGTCTAATGCCTGGCCATGCGGGCTGCGCAGGACCGGTCGATGGGGGAATATTTGGGGCAGGCCTATGTCCAGCAGTGGACTTCTATTGGCTGAGGATGATGATGATAACGTCTCCCAATGAACAAGTTGTCACTAGTGAAAAGTAACTCACGGCGAGGCGATGTTTCAGCACGTCGAAGGGCTTTCGTTTTTTGGCGTGCGACTTCTTGCAGATCTCCTGGTGCTTCGCGAGCCGGTCGGTGGCGAAGCGCCGGCCGCAGATCGCGCACGCGTCGCCCTCGCCCGCTGCTGCGGCGGCGGCGGCGCTCGCGGCGGCGGACACGGAAGCGCTCGACCGCGACTTGTTCGTCGGAGACTACGGGCAAAACATTTAAATATGAACTCTGTTTCAAATATTCCATGTCACCGAAGATTTTTTTTTTTTTTTGGAAATCTTTGAAAGATACCCTGCTTCTAGGAGGTAGTCAGGATTATGAGAGATTTTTACTCAATAAAACCCACTCGGTAGTCTACATCATTACATTCGGAGAGGTTCCAGGATCTCTTGTAGAACGCACCGGTGCCCCTCTACATTTTCTGTTACACGTCTCTGAGGAGGAACCAAACCCTCCTAAGCACCATCGCTGAGCCATACGCTGTCCCACGCAGGTTCGTTTGTTGAGCGATAAGGGTACCCACCCTCCAGGTCCGCGAAACTCTTAGACCCTTTTTGTCGCCTTCTACGACAGGCAGGGCTTACCTTAGTCCTATTCTTACTAGCCCGACTACAGACTACTTGATTTGACCCCCATTGGATTGTAAATTAAAAAAAAAAACTAAAGATATTTTAAACCAATAAGAAGAATTAAAAAAAAAAACTTACCGCTGGCGTCTTCTTAATCACCTGAAAAAGTAAAAAAACAATTAATTAGAAGATAATACATAAGACTATTATTTAAAAAAAAAAAAAACTACAATCCTTATTTTAATATCCTGTTTATAATGTTGAAAGATGATATTGAATAGTCCTTAAATGAAAAAAAATTATTATAACAGGGCTGACATATCCTTAAAGGATAAAACAACTCAAAAAAAAAATGTTATAAAAACTACAGAGAGCTAATAATAATCTCTATTTTCATAGACAATAATATTTGCTACTGGCAAACCCTGGAATTGAACCAGGGACTGGAGAGGGTGTCATTAGGAGGTCAGATACTCCATCATACCAGACAGAATCACCATGTTTTTACATTCTAAGTGATGAGAAGAGACGTTCACCTGATGGTAAGTGATACGCCTGATCATAACGTGGCGCTAGTTAGGATGATGAACACTCCACCTCATTGCGCTCGTCTTCAGGGTCATGAGATGTAGTCTTATTTACCCCAGTAATTTCACTCGCTACAGCGCCCTTCAAACCGGAATATAATAAAGCTTGCACAGTACTGTTTGTCGTAGTAGTACCTACTTATATGGTTACCCGTAACAGAGACCTACCAGCTGTAATCCATTTTTTAAATGGAGTTGGCTATATAGCTGAACGGTATCTTGATGGTGATGATGACATGATTCCTATTCACCATTGAATCTTGGTAGCAACCTCACAGTAGACTTCGTGAAGTCCATAAAGGATTTACATAGACAATACATACACTGTTTGAGATCCTCTGCATCGCCGCGCGCTGCTTACTAGCTTCAGGCGCCTGAACAAAAAAACATCACACTATAATATTCACAATTTCTATATAAAACTATCACCTGATAACGAGTGATGGACATAACAATGGTTGGTTAGTATGATATACACTGCAGCAAATTCTGCGTATAATAAAATGATTAGTGGGCACTCCTGTGATTTCACTCGTACCGTGATCATGGCCGCTGCAATCACTCGAAACTTGGTGAAATGAGTGCGCTGAAATCCGTGAAATTTAATTTAAACTTATTCGCGTAAATATAAAGAATCTAGATTGTATTATGACCTAGGAAAATTTTGACATGTTTACTGCGGTGACGTTTGTATATGTCAGTGTGATTTGAATTCGGCTAATCATTAGCGGCGATCTATATAGATAGATCATCGAAAGGGTCCATTGGATTCAATATAGACTGTGTAAAAAAAATTTCACCGATACCATAGTGATTACATTATAATTTTTTTTTTTTTTTTATTTCATAAAAGATTGTCAAAGACTAACGCAAGGCCTATTAAGGAAGTATTTAAATTTGGAATTGGTTTAATAAATAAAAAATAATAATCCGCCCTTATAATGTTCCCACAGCTGGGACTTTGGACATTCTTTCACCAGAGAGTCCAGGTCGATCTACCACTGTGAACTTGTTTCAGTTGGCGGACGTCATATGTCTTCTACTGTTCTTGTAGTACAATATCGTCCATCAACGGAAGCTCAAGTTCAGCGGGGATCGAACCCACGTCTCCCTGAGCCATATCACACGTACGGTAGCTTAACTAATTGAGCCATATTGGTCTCTTTAAAGTGCTCCTCCATTACTGGAAGTTACCTTAGGAACTAAGTTATCACGACTTCCAAATAAACTTTATGGGGTTCCGCAAATTTTCATGGCGGCTATTGATGGTTAGCATTCACATTCGTAGCTCAGTGAACAACAGCTTGTCAATAGCACGGTTACTGGTTTGACTCCGTATTAAAGTATCGTATAACCAGCTTCGCTAGTCATAACCCTCTGTCATGTCTAGTGCCGGTCTATGTTGCCGGAGGCTGTCTAGGTAAGTACCACCGCGGCGTCTATTGTCTGCCGCCAAACGTTAGTGTGCAAACATTAATGTGTTCCGGTTTGACAGACGCTATAGCTACTGGTGTTACGTGACTCGAACATCTTCCGTGTCAAGGCGACGAGCATGGTGTGCTGTGTATATCATCCTAACTAGCGCCGCGTTGTTATGGGCAGGCGTATCACTTAACATTAGGTGAAACCCGCTTCGTTGAATAAAAATTCTCGTATGGTCATTTAATCGTCTATCGAATGTCTACGACCCTCAAATCATCTGTATAACATCATCTTAACCCATCAGCGCTAGCGCACAACTGGACATGATCATCATCATCATTATCAGCCGATAGACGTCCACAGCTGGACATAGGCCTCCCTCAAAGATCTCTACATCGATCGATTGTGCGCTGTCTGCATCCGGCTGTTTCCTGCAGCCTTCACCAGATCGTCGGACGTCCTGGTGAGTGGTCTGCCAACACTGTCTTCCGGTACGAGGTCGCCTTTCGCGGACCTTAGTGCCCCATCGGCTGTCAGTCCTTCCAGCGATGTGTCCTGCCCTTTGCCATTTGAGGCTAGTAATCTTTTGGACTATGTCGGTGACCTTAGTTGTCCTGCGGATCTCCTCACTGAATGAATTCTACAAATGTGCATATAAATGTATGTACTCACGTTATTCTCGTTCGCGCCCCTTCTCACGGGGGTGACTGTAGCCGCGTGCGGTTTTGGTTTAGCTGGACTAGCAGCTCGTTTTGTTACTGAACTCCTGAAGAATAGTTTAAAAAAAATTAAACTCCTCAGCTTCACAGGATGTATTAAAAAAAATATTTTTCTATATTCGAAGGGATTTCACAACGTATACAGCGCCGAGCTCTTACTTTATGAAAAGGCATAAAGGTCAAATCTATCTTGTCATAGACGAAAAAGCATAGAGAAAATCAAAGTAATATAGTATTTAAAAAAACAATAATGATTTTATAAATACAAATATTTAAAAAAAATTATAACAATTTTTTTTTTAATAAATCCAGATAATTTAAGATCAGAATTAGGAAGTACGTCGGTTGTACCTCAGTGCTGGTTTTTTGACCTCGACCTTTGGCTCCGGTGACCTGGGAGTGGGCTCGGGCGCCAACGCTTCAGGGAACGTCTCGTCTTCTAGAAGACCGTTGCTTTGCGCTTTATCAACCTCGTCGGATGGCGTGAAGTCGCCGTTGATTTTGTTCTGTAAGAGAATTTTATTGACGAACTGGTGAAGGTCGAAACTGGATGAGAGCAACAGAGGACTGACGAAGTGTGACGAGGTGTGAAGAAGTGCTGAGGCGCATGATTTTAAAGATTTTTTTTTAATTTGATGGATTCCGTAAGATGTATGGCCGCCGCCCACCATCCCGCATTGAACCAGCGTGGTGGAAAAAGGACCTAAATCTTCCCACATGGACCTCTATAAACGACGAGCCTTGGTGCCTGGCGACAGTGGAGGCCATGCTGGCAGCGTAGGATTGATCGATGTGGAGATCTTTGGGGAAGGCCATGTCCAGAAGTGGACGTCTGTCGGCTGATGATTGATGTCTGGTCAAGATACATATATCATGAAAGTTAAGTTTAATCTTCAACACACCCACGTGGAGTAAAAAGAACAAGAAAGCTGACTCTACTACCATAAGGGATAATAGCTAAGACAGATAGGAAGAGAGAAAGGAGCTGAATCTTCTATATATACTATATACTATATATATAATACATACACACGCACACACACGCAGTCATATCCACAGACACACCTACAGGCACAAACAGACACGCGCACGCACGCACGCACGCACACACGCACCCATTAACACAGACGGGCATACACACTAAGTATATATTGGAGCACTCACAGAATTTTTAATTGAATTCAAATCCAATTCGTGGTTATGGTTCATATCGCCGGCGACGTTCACGATGTTCTCATGTTTATGTACCTACAGGGAAAGGATAAAGATATTAAAGAAAAAAAAACAACTTTTTAAAAAACACTAGAAGATACGTCACCGATGGTAGAAATGTGCTGATGGTGCTAAATAGCAGTGCGGTTTTTTTTTTTTTTTTTTCAATTAAGCGACGATACGAACGGGATGTATACCTGATGGTATATGATCTATCTAGACGGTCTCCGACAACAGAGACCTATCACTACTTTCGGAATTACTATGGTAATAAAGCTATTTTATATGGCCATAATTGCTATTTGTAATTATATTAATATCGTGAATAGCATCTTTATAAGGCATCATCATCAAAGAATACCCTATGTTTTATACTAGATTGTCATAACTCTCACAATTTGTTTCTTCATACTGTGCGTGCTGGTAACGTTGGACTTGGTAATCTTCTTTTCGGCGGTGATTCTCGAGCTGGCGACCTTCGAGTAGCCATTGGGTAAGGGGTTCCTCGGTTTAGCGCGCTCCGTGTTGTGTATGGGCTGGAGGGGGTAGCTCTTGTCGATGCCCGCTTTAGTGCGACGCTCTTCGAACATTTGTCGTACCTAAGCGAGAAGAGATAAAAAAAAAATATTATATAAAAAAAAAAATTCTTATCATCATCATCATCAGCCGTTAGACATCCACTGCTGGACATAAGCCTCCCACAATAATCACCATATCCGCTGCCCGCATCCAGCAGCATTCCGCGACCTTCAAACCAGCATGCCCTTTTCTCATACATATAACCATTTTGTATGATGAACTAAATTGTTTCGTTCAGGCATTATATAAAACTAGTATAGGCACTAGTATTATAATATTTATATGTGTTGAATAGAACCTAGCCGATGTGACCTTCGTCGTCGGAATATGAAAGCTTTGGAGCCTACGCAAACTTTTTCATGGCTCTTCAAACGTTTTAGGTTTCAATGAAAAAAGCTTCTCAAACTAATCTAATACTTGGCTCCAGTCGTATAGATTACAAGTAATTACTTCATCTGTGTAAATATTCTGCATAATGTGGTAAACTATTGAGTACTAAGATTACTAGATATAGTTACTAAATATTTTTTTTATTCAATCATTTGAACCGTTCACCTGGTGGTAAGTAATAATCCCTCACATAACGTGGGGTTAGTTAGGATGATACACTGCACCACATTACCCTCATCGCGTAGACTTAAGATGTTTTCTCGTTACCAGTAATTTTACTAGTTATAACACCTGTCAAGCCGGAACACAGTAATATTTGAATCATCATCAACCTATAGACGTCCACTGCTGGACAAAGGCCTCCCACAAAGATTCCCACCGCGTTCGGATGGAGATTTATATGGAGGGATTTGAGCTATTTCCTACCACGCTGGCCCAATGAGGATTGGTGGGAATCAGAGCCTCGTTTGTTGACTAGTAGGGTGCACTACGAGCAGGTGAGGTTGGCTTGGGTCTCGTGATAGGTAGTGCGGGACCCTTTACACCCCTTATATTTGCATGCTATTGTTTGAAGGTATGATTAGGAATTGCGGGGTTCCGACCTAGGTCTCCGGCAACAGAGACTTACCTTCAGTAATTTAATGATCTTATTGCTTTTCAAACTACCTTTCCTGGTTGCACTGGTGGCTGTGTAGGGGTGCTGTTGGTGCTGGTGTTGCTGGGCGACAGCCGCACCTTGTCCAGCGCGCGCGCCTGCTGCGCCTCGTACAGCGACGCTATTTTCAGCTCGCGCTCCTGGAGCTGCTTCTGTTGGAACCGGGCCTGCGGACAGAGCTTCACGTCAGTCCTCAACTTATTGAAGAACTTAAGCTCAAAGTTAATCTTCCAGTTTAGGTAGAAGTGATGGACATATAAAAATAAAAGGATATATCAAGCTTTTTATAGAGATGTTTTGGTCCATGACTTTGTTATAATATCATCTAGAAGAATGAAGAAGTAGTAAGTTTGTTAACCGTCAAATACTTTACTTATGTATCAGGAAAATTGTAGATATTATCCAAATTGGATGTATCAGATCAAGACGTGGGTTTAGTTACCGACGCAGTACTTAGCTTTCCTTATATGGCGCGAACTCTTGATATGTAGCGTTTAGGTTGTGTCCTTAGTAACGCGGATGTAGAGCATTACCGCAAATAGATCGATAAGTAACAATCGGTTTAAAAAAATTGCTACTTCATGTAGTTAAATAAGCTACTTAACTATAGTATACTATCCCGACATTTGTATATATCTTAAATTAACGAATAAACTATAAGGACGCTGTTTAACCCTTGACTACCACATACATCAATGTTCTTTAGAAATGATTGCTGAGCAACATGCGTCTGTCCGCTTTATTGGAGTGGACACGGACACTTAATAAAGGGTGATAGTGATACTTAATCGTTTCGTTTGGTAAGGCAGCCGGAGGCCAGCGCCTACGGCCCGCTGCGCACGGAGACAACCTGCGGAACGCTCACAGCATTGTTCTATAGAAACCGAATACTTCCGTTAGAACAGTACACCAATCTGAAGGTCGTGGACGAGAGAACTGGAAGCGAGATATCTACTCAACGAAATATCTTTCGATGGGTAATTTACTTTGAGAAATTGTTTTCGTTATATATCTATAACAAATATTTTTCATGTCGTTTCGTTCAAATGCATAGAAATCATTTTTTTTTAACGTCGAAAGGAGCAAGACATTTACTTGATGTCAAATGAAAAATCTGCCCATAATAACGTGACGCTGATTAGGATACACAGCATAATATTGCTGACTGAGCAGATGTCTGGAAGTTTTGTATTTGCCATAGCACAGCGTGAGTGTTAAGAGTAGCTTTGCCCTTCCGTGGAATGTTTTATTCAGAGTAGAAGGGAGCACCGGTGAGTTCCGTAGGAGATCCCGGAGTCCCTCGTAATGTACTAACGAAGATCACTGAGTGGGTTTTATTCGGTAGAAGTCCTATATAGCTGTCTTCCCCCCCAGAAGCAAGGTATCTTTTAAGAAGATTTCCCTCGCGAGAGTAGCTTCTACGCTGCACGGCTCCAGCAGTTTCCTGCGGTCTTCACCGTTCGATCCACTTTGTGATTAGGCTTCTATCACTGCATTAGTCGGTCGGTAGGTCGTTTTAATTAATGGTTAAAATTTTCCAAAGTGCAATACAATCTAACCGTTCATTTAACATAGATAGCGTCTAATTATATTTGCCATAGCAGACAAACAGTTCATGTATAGTAGGAGGACGGTAATTAAAATGTAGCTTCTAATTAACTCAACGATGAACGTCATGAGAGCAATGCTAATTGGCTAAAAGTAACAAGCTGTTATTGTGACACAGCTCAGTGTAGTGCAGCAGATGAAAATTATGAAGCTGGTGCACAGGACAGGCTGAATAATAAACTATAGTCAATCCCAACTCGATTGTTATACTGATGAAGTTAAGGTTATCAACTCACAGTTTATATTATTTGATTAGGCTCTAAATTATTTTATAGCTAAACCTAAAAGTTATGCTGTTGAAGAGATTGAAATTATTGCAACGATACTAATGAAGCGTGACTTCAGACCTTCAGACCAATAACTGCTACAGCGCCTTCCGAAAGAAATGTAGTGATAATTTTATATCACCGTTTTTCGATGATATCAATCAGTGGCTACCAAGACTTTCATCAGATCTTATCGTCCACATTATAAGCAGCCTTCCAATATTATGCCCACAGGTACCCATTCGCCGTTTGAAGACTATACCGCTTAACAACAGTCAGCCTTTCGCTCTATGGGTTCTGCCCATTGCCTTTTATAAGCTAGCATTTGGATTGACTTTGAGACTTCAGTTCTTCTACGGATAATCATTTCCGCTTTTTTTATTCAAAGAAGCGACGAAAAGGACGAGTCATTCACCTGATAGTGTAAAGCCAGTAGCAACATTAGTTAAGATGATGTATACAGCACCACATTGTACTCATTCCCGAGAGATATAAAATGTTAGTTTCGTTACTCCAGTAAGTTTTGGCTACAGCGCCCTTCAAGGCGGAACACAGTAATGTATTTGTGGACTGCAATAGGATCTGCGGTTGTACCTATCTAGATGGTCTCCGGCTACAGACCTATCACCAATAATTCTCTAATTCCATTAGACGGATGTGTTCTCGTTAAGGTATGATCTATTACGGGTAAAAGTTGTTCACCTCGGTGCACTCGTATAGAGGTTTGTTTCAATTACATCAATACATTAAATCGATTATATAAGTAATGTAAATCAAGTATAAAATCTTGGTATTAAGATGTCTACATAATTCTTATATCATCACCTTATCCTGGTGATAAAGTGAAAGGTGTAATATAAAGTGGCAAAGTTATGCGTGCTTTGATAGTGTGGGTGTTAAGCTGATGCTGCGAGTGGGTGTAAAAAATAATTGTAGCGGAATGTATACTAAGTTATAACAAAGTCCGTTTATAACTAACTAAACTAACTAACATTTTCTCTCAGGCAGTTTAATTTAAATATGTTTAACTGGTCAGAAATCTCTTTTGCCAAAGACGGTCTTGGTAAGTATCGCAACCCCTATAGAAGTATGCAATCATTACTGTGTTTAGGTTTGAATGGCGCTGTATCCAGTTACTTGGGTAACGAGACTTAAGAACTTAAGTCTTAAGACGACGACCACTGAGCATATAGGAGTATAATTAGATAATATCCTATTCTACTCAGCTCTTCGTAGGATCAGTAATATTAAGTGTACCGGATTTATAATAATGTAATGTATCATACTAAACTGTTCGCTCGTTCAATTAAGTTATTACAATATTAATACTTGTTATGCATAAGTTAAGCGTGTGCTTTTAAGGGCGTTAAGGTGCGGATTCCACAGCTCGGACCGGTATTTCTTTTAAAGTATACGAAATTGTAAGAATTACTAAATCAGTAAGGGTAATTCAACCGAACTAAATATGTACGTCCATAAATGTTTGGACAATGAAAATGTTTACGCAATACTAGTACTTATTTACGTCTTTATAATCTGTAGAAAATAAAGTAAATATTCAATTAACTAGTATTTATTTAAATGTTGCAAGGGCCAAGGTCTTATTACTTCAGCTTATCTATTTTCTTTCTTACCTATTTTCTACTCTATGATTTTTAGTACCCCTGTTTCTGGCGCCTTGCCAACGTCCGTCACAGCATGGCCTCCGGTACCGCCGGGCACTAGGGGCCGTCGGCATATTGCTTGAAAGACCAAAGGCCGATGGGGCAGTAAAGTCCTCGAATGGCCTACCACAAGGTGGAGCGACGATCCGGTGAGTCGCAGGAACCCGCTTGAACCCGATGTGTAGATCTTTGGGAGAGGACTATGTCTAGCAGTGAACGTCTATAGGCTGATGATGATGATTTTTTTTATATATCAGACAGGTGTAAAACCTTTACTAAATGGTTAGCGATACGTTAGGCCATAAGCAACACTGCAGCACATTATAGTCGTCGCTATAAGACTAGCTTAAATGTAAAAGTAGAGTAAAAAGCTTCGTCTCGTTACTGTAGTAATCTCACTAGCTACAGAGCCCTTCGAACGGGGGCACAGAAATGTTTGAATACTACTGTTTAGTGGTAGGAATACATAACCCTATGGAACTTGGTTAGACGGACAAAAGCAACAGTCTTGCCACCAGTAGAACTGCTGCTGTAGCAGCCAGGCACTGGCATTCCAACGTTTACCTTTTACATTAAGTTAAATGAGAATTTTCTTTATATTTATGAGTTTATATATTCCCCTGAGTACATCTACTTTTTTAAATAATCTCACACCTTAAACCTTCAACAATATACTTGTGAAAGACTTGTAATTGAAGATTATCACGTAACAAAGATACAGATGGACGTTTTTCTTTTGGCAGAAAATATTAGATTTATCACTCAGATACTTTAATTTTACATATTTATGTTTCATCTAAAGACGAATAACATAGAAAATTATTTCTATTATCTATATATGTACATATATATAATGAAACGTTGGATCTCTTGTGTTGGAGACTAAGACTCTAGGTCGTTGCGCCAGAGCAGTAAGTATTATATAATGAAAATGGGTATTCTTTGTGCGATAGTTTAGCTCGCGGGTACCGGATCCGCGAGCCCTGAGTCCGATGAAGCCGCTATAGTTGTCAATAAAACTGCGGCGAAAACATCACCATAAAAAAAAAAAAAAAAAAAAAAAAAAAAAAAAAAAAAAAAAAAAAAAAAAAAAAAAAAAAAATTGTGCGATAACCACGTGAAAACTAGTGAACGTTTCGAAATAGGAATATGATCTATCGACACAGAATATTGTGTGTATAGTTGTAGGCGCTTCATTTTCAAATATCATGAATTTATTTACAATTAGCTTTAATAAACACTCATTTCGTATTATATATGCGGGTGCTATAATAAATTGCTATGGCATGTCGTTTACGGTTGCGGTTGTTGTCAAGGAATATATCAGACAGGTTTCAAGTCTAATTTTATAATACAGCCAGCAAAGCGGGAGGAAAACAGCTAGTACCTGTATAAGCGTAGAGGATATATATATATAGTTGGAATAATGTTTCCTTTGTTTACGAAACATTAAAAGTATCATATAGTTATTATATTAACATAAACAAAATTTTTCTTTAGTTTCCAAGCTTCAATTTTTCTAGTTGATCGTACAAGGTTATTTAGTTACATACCTAATACAGTAATATCTAGTCCTTATGCAGTGCTCGCGATGAGTCACCAGTCATCGACCTTAAGCTTAGATAATTATTGATGGTTTTTTAGTTTAAACGTTCAGTTAAAATAGCTGCCTTGAATTAGTTTCATTCGTTTGTATTATTAATACTAGAAGCTCATAAAAGATACTATTGAAGTAGACAATATAGTATTTAAATAATACCCAATATTTTTTTTTTTAATATTTCTAATATCCTCAATATATTGAAAGAATGAAGGAAAACAAATTTGAGTTCTGTAATAATTTAATATGTACATACATTAGCTGCTACTTGCAACTCCCCCAGGTTATTTTGGGGATGGAATTTTTATAGGTCCATTCTAAGCTGATCTGCACTCGGCAAAAGGAATATTCCTACCAAATTTCAAGTCTATAGACCTTACGGTACCAGAACTATCGTGATGAGTCTATATAGGTGGATATCATTCAAGATTTTACGAGGCCTAGATCTAGTAATGGATATCTATCGGCTGATGTAAGTGATGAATTTTAATCGGCATCATTACTATAGAACAAGCGGTCTTATCAGCTCGTATATGAGCTAGGATATTGTCGTGTCTAAAGTTTAAAAGGACCATCCCCAACGATAACTATTGTATATTTTGTATTGACAAACAAAAAAGTTCACGTACGAGTAGAAAAAGAACTAAATATCAATGAACATAGTACACATATATAATGGTGTTAACCATAACAGCATAAATAACATGAATAGTGACGTGTGTGGATCTAGACTAAGAATATATATGTCATAGGTAAACTGTATAAAACGAAATAAACGGATACACTGTTTCCGGTAAACGCGCACCATGTTTTTCCTTCCTTAAGCTTTTTATGGGCGACAGGTTAGTTTATAGGACCACTCAGCTTGTTCATTTCCTCATCACAATATTATGTATTTCTTCACTAAATCCATCATCTCATTTGGATTTTGGAAATATTTTATTATCGCTTTTCAATGAAGAAGAAACATAAACGTATATCACCTTTGCATGGATACTATATAGTTACCAGCAACCCTTGTAATCTGCGAGGAGTTTTGTTAAACTACTATCTCTACTAGTAAACTTGTGTGTGTCATAGAAGTATTAGTATTTTTTTATACTAAACCAGTTGTTTTCCTACCATTTCATACAGAAATTAGACTAGAAATTTATCAGAAATATTTCGGTCTGGTGGCAATCCGCCGCCCCCAGGGTTTGTCCCGTTATTAACACCCCCGTAACTCCTTTTGAGAATGGAATTTTGGCATGGCAATGGCAGAAGAAAACTCACTACCAATTGAGTCGATGAATCTCTGAAGATATATGGAGATAGGTATAGGAACATGTACTGGAGGCAGGTCTCTATTGTCGGAGACTGTCTAGGTACCACCGCCACTGCTAAACAGTAGTGCGCAAACATTACTAGATTGCGGTGATGGGCGCTGTACCTAGTGGAATTACTGGTGTATTGAGACTCAACATCCTATATCTTAAGGCGATGAGAGCAATATGGTATACCATCCTAACTATCGCTAAGTTGTGTAGACGTATCATTTACCATCAGATGAACACCCCACTTGTATCGTCACTTGATTTCTTGGTTAGTACAAAATATTTACGCTTGGTTTGATAGCGACGTATGTCTGTCCGATCTAATACAACACTAGATGCGTATTTTTCTTCCCAGCATCTTTCAGACTTGCTCGTGAAATATTATATAAAAATAAGATAAACAAGCCAATAGTTACATTCAGTGTAACCGTGTTATACAGTACAGGGTACATTGTTTTTGCGAACCTGTCCAAACGGCCGCGCCGGTGAGTCAACGAGGCCGTATGCAAAGCGTTGTGATGTAACGAAGGTTACCACTACCCACTGCCGCCGTGACTAAGCCGCGCCGGAGTGCCGCCGCACGACCCGACCAAACCTCAACCGCTGCATAACCAACCTTATAAACCAATGTAGGTTGATGACCACGGGTCAGCTTAACTAAATATTTGATTTAGTTCAAAATATATTCACTTCTCTTTACCGCTGCATACAGTTACAACGGTACTTCACCGCGAAGAGTTCTGTTTACAGTGGAGGTCTTTGAGGGAAACCTGTACAAGTCCAGCAATGGACGTCTACTGATTGATGATGATGACGATGAAGTAAATCATATACGTATAATTTGCTTATATGACAAGATCTTTTTTATAGAAATACAATAATAGAAAGTAGATGATAAAAAATGTGAACCGACCTGGTGGAGATCACAGGAATGATAATAGGCTCAAATGATGATGATGATGATGAAGCTTTAAAATCACTAAAGATATATCAAGCTTAAAGAATCTATGTGAAGCTAAATGATGATATAAGCTATATTTGAAATAAAAAAAATTGTACCAATATCAATTGATTTATCATTATAAGGCATTTTACTGATAAGGATACTATGTTAAAACTTAATACCTCGTAATCCGGAAGTGTTAGCCAGCCATTTCTGATGTCAGCAGAATCGGCGTCTTCTAAGGATATCGCGGAGACGTTTCTACGTAATTTCCGGTTCTCAGAATGCCACCAATTTATATGCTCCATTACGCGATATTAGTCTATAAATCTCACTAAGTTTAGGTTTTATAGGAGGAGTAGGTTTTATAATTCAAGTTTAATTGAGCTTATATAATATAGCTTAGGTATATATATATATATAAACAAGCTAGCTAATAGATATCAAAAATTCTAAATATTTACTATATTAATTTAATTTTTTTTTCTATTGGAGGTTTTAAATGAAACTTTGGACTATGCGAAAGCTCAGCCCTCGCCCGCCTTAGAAGTATGAATGAAATCTCGAAGTGCTGGTTAAGTTGCTGGTTGTTTGTTTGCTTCCGGGTTGCTTAGCGACGCGTGCACGTGGATGTCAATGTCACGGCACACTTGACCTCAGAAGTTAAAGCCAACTTGACCCGCTCGGGTGCTGAGCTTTGTTTAACTAGACTTCCTTATTAGATTACGTTGTTTAGGGTCACGTTACAACTTCTTATCTAATTTCAATGTAATTTAGGAATTGATTATATATAAAGAAATTATGGTTACCATTACAAATATTTATTCTATATACACTACATATCCTTTTAAATGTTATTATAGTTTAAATGATATTAATCATAAAGCCGTTTACGATACATACTGAGATGTAAAGTTGACAATAACCTAAAGCTTTCTGGAGGATTTTAAGTTATTACAGTTTCGAAGTAAACGTTATATTGTGTTACAATGTTAAATGTAACATTAACCAGGTGAGAAGGAGGTAGACGCAACTAAGCTGCAAATTTATCGAGCGTGTAACAAAGAACCTGTTTGTACAAGTGCAGTAAATAGATCGCGCGGAGTGCGTGACGGTTTTACTAGAAGGGGCTACAAGTGACCGGATACGGTCGTAAATGGATAGGTTCGTTAGCCTTCCTGAGGATTAGCTCAGATGCTATTGATGTACCTAATCTTAATTTCATAAGATCAGTTTTTAGCTAAACTCGCTATTAAAGAGAAGTGTATGAAGATATTGTTAAAGGTTAACAGGTTCTAGGTTAATATAACGATATATCATATAAGCTCGGGGTGAATGACAAATACGAGGGTCTTGAAGAGGGTTAAGAGTAGTCCAAGGAAGCACTATTGCGTTCTATAAATCCAAGGGTACATAGCACGCACTGAAGATGAAGACCGAGAGAATTTTATTAGGTACGAATCCCACATAAACTTATCTTCTCCGCAGAAGTATAGTATCTTTTGAAGTTTTTCTCATGATAAAAGATGATGAGTATGAAGATGATAATATATTTGTTAACATGTTTACTTTGTGATGTTGATTGTAGGTATCTCCAATTTCGAGTGAAATCTCATGCTTGCATAGCAAACACAATGTATTGGTAAAAGTCATGTGAAGCTTTTGCAATTCTGAATGCATTTATTCCTTTTCAGTCGCCTTCTACGATGTCGTAGGATACTATTTAACCCGTCTCTTCTACATATGTTTGTTTCTCATTAGATAACAAATATATATTTTTTCTTCCGGATTTTACACAGACATGAATATAGGAGCTAATAACAATGCTCGTTAAGTCGACCATTGTTATTTGTCCAGACGAATCTAAATAAGATAATTAGCCCGAATCATCTCGGAGACTTTCACTGGAGACGAGGTCAAAAGTTGTCAGCACACAATTTTATATTCTTACCGCCACTATTTGCTTATTAAGCTTTAGTAAAGAGACACTCGTCTACCGTCTACTTTCTAACTTTCCACTGTTTATCAATCTTCCAATTTAATCCACCAAAGTGCAGTACCGCTGGAACTGTCGTTGCGATTTTATCTTTATCGTCTCGGATTAAGGTCGAATGTGGGTCGTTTGTGTCGCCCACGTACCGCTTGGACAGATCAGACCATAAATGTGCAGCGGTCTCGCTGACTCAACGCCGCATCCTTGTACGGTGGCGTTAGATGACGTTATAACTTTCGTTTGTTTATCCACATTGAATCGTTAGCAACAAGATCCTTGAGACCAGATCGAATGGTTATTCAAATACTTTTATTTAGACCGTAGTTATGCAGTAGTAACTGCTGCAGCAGCAACACCATTGTTTTGTTGCGAGTTTGGTTCCTTGAGAGCTTTTCCATATGTTTCGGCACTCGAAGAAATTCCAATCGTTTATAAACATATAGTAGAATAGTTAAATAAACTACATATGAATTTACCTTTATACATGTCTAAATGTAATAAACATACAAATCATAATACTTTACAAGTACTTGCTAATTGTTGCTTTACCAATACTATTTGTTGATCTTGTGACGGCGATAAAGATATCTAAACAGGAAGTGATGTAGAAGCTGTTGTAAGCTTTCCGCGTTATCATTTTCAGCAGTTGCCACATATCAATTCTTTAATGATGAATAATAGACGTAACAAATTTGTGTTGGTTTCAATTTGGATCGATTGTATTGTTACCAAGGTCATTGGACGGTAACTTTATTGTTAATCTCGTCGACGGCTTCTCGAAGTAGCTTCCAGTTCCAACCCACGCATAATCTTGGGTACTGTTACAGGCTTAGGCTACACAGTAGCCTATTCCTTGTGAAACATTTAGACGACTAAGTTTTATTTTATACTACAATAACTCTACATTGCAGATACCATTTAATATTACTACCGTTTTCTCTTTCTCATTTCTCATATCTCTATTTAGTATCTACTTTTGACAATCTGGTTATAAAGGTATTAATTATTCATTAATTTCCTTAAATATGGTCACTAATACTACCAGCAGTAAGTATAAGAAAGTTTATACAATTCTTCGACTTACCATTCGTTTATTTCTTTCTTTCTGTGAACCAACAGAGAAATAGGATAAGAGATGATTCAGGAAAGTTTGTTGTGATGGGCACACATCCTTAAAGTTGTTTTGTTAATTACGTTCGCTAAGGATGTTTGCGAATACCACATCAGTTTGTTATTACTGACATACTTGAAGTTAAAAATTAACTTCAAATATAATTAACTAATATTTACTGCGCACATATGAAATCCGATGAACAGGATGTGTGATGTCCAAGTTTCTTTGTTTCCTTGAAAGTTATTTTTATTATCGTTAAGATCGTGCATCGCACATGTATGTGATGGTAACACATGTGCAGTATTATATTTTCATTAGATCATTCTAGTTGAAGGAAACTTTAGATGGTTTTTGTGTAATATTTGACGAAGAGTTCGTCCTTACCCTGGTGGTAAATAAATGTAGAGAGACGTTCCAGTTAGGCTAAACCGACACATCTATTCCTCTAAATTGCAGCGTGCAAACATCATCACATGTTGGCGTGGCTACTGCTTCAAAAACCAGAAAACTCTTGGATATTAATATATTTTTATGACTTTTTAAAATGTAACGTTTCAGAACTGTTTATATTGGTACGGTACCGGAAATGCGGTATGCGGGCTATGTTAATTCATCTGTTGGCGCTGATTGACTTCAAAGGTGCGCCATACCTTACATGGCTAGTAAAGCGCATCCTTTCAGGATGTGACGTAAATAAGCATATGTAGTAAGTGCTTTAGTTTCTCATAATTAAATGTTAATTTTCTAATCGGCTACAGTTCTATAATGACGCCGAAGACGGAGAAGTGTGATGAGCAAAGGCAAAGCAGGTAGATCTCTGTTGCCGAAGATCGTACCACCCGCAGCTCCTATATCTGCCGCCAAACAGTAGTGTGCAAACGTTACTGTGTTCCGGTTTAAGAGGTGCTATAATAAGATTATTGTGGTACCTAGATTAAACATGTCTCAAGGCGACGAGCGCAATGTGGTGAAGTGTATAACATTTTAACTAGCACAACGATGTTATGAGCAGGCGTATCACTTGCTATACCATCAGGTGAACATCTCGTCGCTTCTAAGGCACTCTAAGTAAGGAGTATTGATTGTAGAACGAATTCGTGACTACGTAACATCAAGGAGTGGATCGGGAGTACCGCCCAACTCTTCCGCCTCGGAAGACACAGGGCGGAATATGATGTGACCTGACCGCCAACCTCCTGTAAATGGAGAGGCACCTTAACAGGAAGAAAACTAAGTAAACTTAGTGATATTTTCGGTAACATACACTTTGCTATAAACGAAAAATAGTTATATTAATGAATTGAATAATAAATCCAATGGTAGTATATACATATATCTCTCCTGGCGCAACTATCACCTATTATACGTTCATATGGCCGTACAAAAAAACCGTACACATGCGATAATGTAATTGGGTTACCTGACTTTTAATGAGCGTATCCAGGGATGGGTGTGCCGTTTACGTGTAGCGTGGATCTAATTATAACGAATTGCTACTAACCGTAGCGAGGGTGTAACAGTTGAACTGTTGCGCAGGAAGTGGTGAATTGCATGAGCAAGTCCAATGTTCAGCAGTGGTCGACAGCAGGTGGTAATGTTAATCAAGACGGAGAGAGAGAAACATTTCGTGCACTGTTTCAAATATTCATATAAATTCAATCTAAAAACTGTTAGAACTCTATTGCCATAAAAATAATCGGTTATAGTTATAGATACAAAAGTAAATGAAGAAAGTTGATAATATTGGAGGTTTAAGCATAACCCTTACTACTACTGCTTTATGTTGTATAGATAACGTATCTGGTGATATACTCTTATCAAATATGTAGATAGTCAATATCCCACCACGTTCAGGCCCTATTGGCTCCAATTTTGTCCTCTGTATATTTTTCTGACAGACAACAAAAACGATATCAACACACATTTTCTTTAAGTTTTCTCATTTATAGTTTCGGCTTTCATATCAGTGACAGGTTAAATATCGTTACTATGACTATATCCATAGAATACTGGTGGTAGGTCTCTATTCTTGGAGACCGTCTAGGTAAGTGCCATTGCAACTTACCTAGTTATTTCTACTGCCCACCAGTACTAACTAAACATTACTATGTTCCGATTTGGAGGGCACTACAGGCAGTGAATTTGGAGTAACGAGACTTAACATCTTACGTGTTATGGCGATGAGCGCAATATGATGCATTACGCATCGTCCTAACCAGCGCCACGTTTTTATGGGCAGGCGTATCACTTACCATCAGGGGAACATACCGCCAGTCTCGTCCTTTCGTAGAATAATAAAATTTTTGCTACTGTAACTTCTAGTTATACTTCATCTAACCTCTGGTACATGACTAAATTAACAATAAATCATACAAGGAATACTGAGCGTATAAACAATATTAATTTTACATAAACAACAACAATAGTATGACATCGTTTAATTTGAATAAAGTTAAAATTAGCACAGAGTAGTTTCTTGCTTACCACTCATCATCATCATCAGCCGATAGACGCTCACGGCTGGACATAGACTTCCCCCAAAGATCAACACATCGATTAGTCTCGCGTTGCTTGCATCCAGTGGGTTCTCACGATTCTCACCAGATCGTCAGTCCACCTCGTGGAACCGATGATCTGGTGGCACCATTCGAGGATCTTATTGCTTACCACTCACATACACAAAAACCGGTGTAACACAATCTCTCCGTTCCTAAGTATTATAAATTGATATGCAAGCGCAACGAAGGAGTATATCTGACACAGACACAAATGGAGTGGTTATTTGAAACTTTTTTTTTTTCTGTGTACTACCTATAACAATACACAGGATAAAACACTACAACACATCAGGTATTCATTTATTTTTAATTCAACGAAGCGACGAGATGAATGGGACGATCACCTGATGGTAAGAAACCGTCCGTCTATAAAAGCGTGGCGCTAACTAAAATAGTATTCAAAGCACCAAATTACGCTCTCCGCGTTAAACATATGTTAAGAGTCATTACCCCAGTAATTACACTAGCTGCAGCGCCTTTTAAACCGGAACATAGTTTGCACACTACTGTTTGGCAGAAATAAGCTTTGCGGTAGTACCTAAACGTTCTCCGGAAACAAAGACTTACCACCATAAAGATTGAAGTAATAGTTATACTTATAAAGGAAGTAAGGTCAAGGATTACAAAAGAAAATAACCAATGAAAGTTAAGGATTATGCTTTAATCAGATGAGAATGATTTTTTCCAATATTTTCATCTATCTATAGATATATATGGAAAGGGCTATGCTCGGGATTTCCCTGAGTGATCGAATCAGAAATGAGGAGATCCGCAGGAGAACTGAAGTCATCGACATAGTCCAAATTGCTAGCCGCAATTGGCAATGGGCAGGACACATCGCTCGAAGGACTGACAGCCGATGGGGCACTAAAGTCCTCGAATAGCGACCGCATAGACGTAGTGTTGGGTGGCCCCCACCAGGTGGTCCGACGATCTGATGAAGGCTGCTGGAAGCAGCTGGATGCGAGCAGCGCACAATCGATCGATGTGGAGATCTTTGGGGTAGGCCTATGTCCAGCAGTGGCTGATAATGATCATAGATATATATGTAAAGTAGTCGATAATGGATAGTGAATAATTAAATGCTAGTGATATTACAAGTGTCTTTAGGATATTTCAAGTCGTAGCACCACTCCACACCATCGCCTTGATATTGACTCAAGTGGCCCATTATACTGCATTCCTCAATTAGTCAGAATGGTCTGTTACTATTTGCTTACCCGGCGCACGCTTTGCTTCGGTACTTGGAACAGCGCGATATGAATAGACCCTTTATCAACCAACATACAGAAAACAAGGACATTTAATATATGTAAATGTATTACAAAAAAAAATTAAGTTTCAGACCAAAACTATTTTATTTGTAACACTAATACTAAAAATTTTAAATGATAAAAAAAAACAAATAAGATTAGCGGAAGCTATTCATCTACAACCGGTCTAGTCTATACATAGAAGGCCTAAGTTTTATGGGAGTAGGTCTCTGTTGCCGGAGACCGTCTATACAGGATCCGCTGCAGCACCTATTTCTGCCGCCAAACAGTATAACTTTGTTCTGGTTTGAAGGGCGTTGCAGCTTGTGTAACGAGAGCCTTGTTTCAAGACAACGAGCACAATGTGGTGGTGTATATAAAACCTTAACTAGCGCCACATTGTTATATGCAGGAATAACACTTATCCTTAGGTGAACTATCCGGTCGTCTCTTCGCTTTCTTTAATAATAAAAAACAAGAACTGGTACAATAAAACTGAAAATTTTTGGCTTCATGAAATATTATCATGAACAGTTCAATTTGGATATGAAATTTAAGTGTAGTGGGGACCATGAAAGTAGTTTTATTGTGAAGACTGGGAGTCAATGTCTCATCGTCCGTCTTCACTTGATCATTAGCAATTGTCCCCTCGTTTGAAGCTCTTAATGACGTCGGCGGCTGTCAGTAAAATGTATGTAATGGATGGCCCGGGCGGCGGTGCAGTGACGCTTGAATCTTTGACTCATGCATCGCCTGCGTAAATGCAACTTACGGCGCCAATGCTTCCCATCCACTTACATGTTTCGTATCACCATCCCGCTACTGTATAACCTAAAAAATATTCTAGCAATCGTAATCAAATAGCACAATGTATAGACATATATACACGAGTATTTACACAACTTATCTTCGAGTGAAGTTTTAAAGCAAATAAACAAACGGCAGTGTCTGAAGGGAGGCGTGGGTGACCTAGATTTTGCAACGCTGCGAAACGTTCATAACTCGATCTCGCAAAACCCCGCCCACAGTATGACATTATCAAAACGATCGTTTTTGGATGACGGAACCTTAATTTTGGCGAGTGGAACTATAAACATCGCTCGTTAGCCCACGTGGCCCGCGGTTCAGATGATTTATGTTCCATACGTGAGGCGAGAAGCGAACGAGCATAAATTTTCCCCAGGCACTAAAACCATCCGTGGGCTACACCTATTTCTATTTAGGTGAGGTCGTTATACCTGCCAAGCAAGCACTAGGATCCAAGGTCACGGGTAACAAGTCATAGTTAAATGAGAGTTTGTTCACTTAAAATTACGTCGATTCCATCTTACAACGTATTGCGACAGTAAGTTAATTACTTAAAATTACTCCTATGTTACTGGGAAAGTAAAATATACTGCTATGACAAAGTACGTACAATTAAAAAAAAATACTTGTATGTATTTCGTTATTATGTGAACATACAACGGAACCGGAATACAATGCATACTTTAACCTATAATTTAACTGTTATTTTTTATTCAACGAAGCGATGAGACGAGTGGGACGTTCACCTGATGATAAGTGATACCACATTGAGCTAGTCGCTGTAAAACATATTATATTGAGTCTCATTACCCCAGTAATTACACTAGCTACAACGCCTTTAAAACCACAACACGAAAAGGTTTGCACACTACTGTTTACCGGACCTACCTAGACATTCATCGACAGACACCTAGCGCTAGTAATCACCAGAGTAGTATAAGCGTTTGATCATTAGGTTAAGATGCTGGAACAATGGAAGACTAATGAACGTTCATGTCATTAAAAACTCTTTTGTTGACTGATATCATACAGTTTTAGATCATGATGTGAGAGAGCTTTAGTAGTGAAGCAAAAAAAAATAAATAGTGAGCTCGGCAGACTGACGCAATGCAGTAGGATCGGATGCAGCTCCCGGAATGAATAAATCAAAAGCGCTGCAGAACAGCCATCTCTGTGTCGGACGTCGCTATCATATAATAATCAATTTCCTTTGAATCCTCATCTTAAAGCTATTAACCGAAGAATTATGAAAAGCCTTATAGCTTTAATAAAAGTATACACGATTATTTTTGTCACTTTCCAACAAGAAAAACTAGTGTTTCTTTTACCTTCCTTCAATCTTGTGTTGGGCCGGTGTAACTCTCTTCTTTTCCCTACTATTTCTTTTTCTTCTTTCATACTTTCTCTTTCAGTCTTAGCCCTTATCATGTTTACATATTCTCGTTTTCTTCTTTCATGCATCACCTCTCAGATTGCAATCGCCGCTTATCATAATATCCTTACAACTTATCCTTTTACTTTCTATATTTCATCTTTTTATTTTGTTTATCTTATTACATTTAGGTACTTTACTATAATTACACATTTTTTATTTTATTTTTATGATATATATTCTAACGTCTTAGTTTTTATTTTTCACTATTATATCTTTAGTCACTATTAAGAAAAATTTCAAAAACATACGGCGACTTCTTCACTCATCACAGATATAGTACACGTTCCAAGTTACCAATTCAACGGTCAGTAAACATGTTAATCATAACTTAGCAATGATAAGCCGAAACTTATAAACATGTCCTATTCATGGGTAGTTAATAATGTAACGTATTTCCTATAAATCATGAGTAACATTGAAACTTTCAGTCACTACCACGCCCATCTTTACTTACACGGCCATAAACAATTTTCTTTTCATCAAACTCTTGCTTGTCATGGTAAGTAAACCTTTATAGCGAAACTGTTGGCATTAAATCTTCGCATATTATATTTCCATTACTAAGATATAGTTATTATCAATATTATTATCATCAGCCGATCCACTGAGGGACATAGGCCTCCTACAAAGATCTCCACATCGATCGGTCCAGCGCTGCCCACATCCAGCAGTTACCATCATCAGCAGTTCATATGAGGGTATTTCGGCCATTTCCCACCACGCTATACCAATGCGGGTTGGTGGGATATACAGTATCTTATATTTTGGATAATTTTCTGAGGCATAATTCACGTCTTCCATGTTCATCGTCTTCAAGATTAGCAAAAACTAATAATACACCTTTTGATATTGTGTGAGGAGAAAATGAATTAGTTTCACGGTTTCATTTAGGATATAGATATATAGGTTTTATGTTTCTAGTACTTTATTTATTATCATTTATAACGGAGGACATAGTATATATCTTATGGCGATGTATAACATTTAATTCATGTATTACGGAACTGGCTATTTAAGAGTTTATTTGGTAATCTTCACTTTGCTTGATAAAAATGTATGTGGCGGCACTTCTTTTAATTAATTTTATTACAGGATTCTTCTTATGCTGGAAACCATCTAGATATTACAAGGTATAACTGTCATGATGGTATACTTTGGTACCAGGTATATTTTAAACACCATTCCAGTGTACTAATGTACTGAACGTAAGTTGTTTTGTGGAAACATTTCAAACAACACTGCATTCTGATGGACTCGAGTATATTAGACATGGTTCTAATATGAGATTTTACCATGATTTGATGTGTTTTCATGAGTGATTAAAATTTTTTTAACCTATAGGTTATACGAGGATTTTATTTTGTATGTCAGTAGGTGATATTGGTCGCATATGGTATCCGCTGGCGCGGTTCGTATCGATCCGATGGGCCCGCAAAGTGGCGATAATACTTTGGGATAATCGCTGTCTGTATGTAGGTCGTACAACTTTTGTATTGTATAATAAATATTGAAATAAGTAATAACATGTACACTACGAATACTTTTATTGATAATTTTTAGCCGAATTCATATAAAAAAAGTATAAATCATGAATATAACTTATAATATATTGGTATAATGCAAGTAGTTCTTTTGTATATACCGATGTCAGGAAAATCAGATATAGAACGATAATTCGCATATCTTGGACACTATGCGTCTTGATACAAGCTCCTGCATCTAATAATGCTCGGTGGAATACAAATCCAAAGTACTAGTAGACAGAAGAAATCGTAGCTAGAATGGCTAGAAGAATATTTCCATCTTGCACAAGAAACCCGACTACTTTCAGAGTTAAAAACCATAAAGAGGCACGACAAGAAGTTATAACCTGTGCGATGGAAGAACGATTTAAAAACCTAGTCCTGTAAACTGTAACATAAAGCATTTCTTTTTTATTATTCTACAAAGCGATGAGACTAGCGAGACGTTCACCTGATCGTAAGTGATACGTCCGCCTATAACAACGTAGAACAGCACCACAGTGTTGTCGCCTTGAGAAATAAGATGTAAGATTTATCATCCCAGTAACTTTACTAGATATTGCGTCCACCAAACCGGAAGACAATATTGCATACTACAGTTTAGCGGTAGTAATAGCAGAGGTACTTATTTAGACAGTCTCCGGCAGCAGAGACCAAACCACCAGTTAAACTCAAAGCTTATGAAGTTTCTGTTAATGATGAACACGATTTATTAACTTATTAACTTTCAAGTTTAAATTAAACTGTTTTTTTAAACCTTTTTTATAAAGTAAACTTTTTTAATTAAAATTTAGCGGTATCCGCAAAGGCTGAAGATAAATCCTTAAATTTCTTTTCCGCGACAGTCGTGCGAAACGGAGTGAAAGTAACGCCAAAGTGTGCCGCCAACACTTGTTACTTAACTAACTTCGCCCGCGGCTATGCCCAAGTAAAATTACATTTTACATCCATAACTCTTCTATAGAACATTTAGAAAATACACACACGAATTATTCGGATAGTATACTAGTTTTGTTTTCATCAGCACTTCCTGTTTCCATACATATCAGTGATGTGAAATGGTGCTATTACAAACCTCAAAACTGGTGGTAGGCTTCCTTTGAGCCCTGCAGTCTCGGACTAGTAAGAATAGGATTAAATTAAGCTCTGCTTGTCGTAAAAGGAGACTAAAAGGGTCAGGTGTTCCGCGGGTTTTAAGGGTGGGGGCCCTTAAGAACAGAATCTGCGTGGGACAGCGTATGACTCAGCGATGGTGTCTAGGAAGGGTTCGCCTTTCCTCAGAGATGTGCTAATACAAAGGGTAGATGGGCACCGGTGTGACTTATAACAGATACCTAAGGCTCTTTGAATGCACTGATCAAGACCACCGAGGGGGTTTTAGTGAGTAAGAATCTCACATAATACTGACCTCCCCCAGGAGGAGGGTATTTTTCGAAGATGTGCCTTCGAAACCAAAAAAAAAGGTCACCATGGCCGGAGATCGCCTAGATAGGTACATACAGACTCCGGTACGTGTTATCTCAGTACAGCGTTAGAGAGGCTGCGTTTATGTTCCGAACGGAGATTAAAATGCTGAAGGTAACCACTGAGAGGGTATTAGTGGGTAAATATCATAAAACAAAGTAGGGACGACTGCCGCTACAATTTAAGCCGCCTAACAGTAGTATACAAGAATTGCCGTGACTCGGCTTGAAGGGCGCTGTAACTAGTGAAATTACTGAGGTAACAAGGCTCATCGTAGATCTTAAAGCGACGATCACAATGTTGCGTAGTGTATATCATTGTAATTAATGTCACATTGTTATGAGCAGGCAGTATCGCTTACCATCAAGTGAATAACTCGTCTCGTAAGAGTGACAGTCAAATTACTCGAGGGACTGGCAGTCTACTAAGGAGTGAGGTTCACAATTGGCGGCTACGTACCTATAGCCATGATGCTAGAAGCCTCACACGTAAGATGAACAGACGATCTGGTGAAAAATGTGGGAAATCATCAGAGGTGGGCGTCGTACGTATTGATGTCGAAACCGTTAAGGGAGCCTCTATATCCAACATTGGATGTAATATACGTCGCCTGATGATTATAAAACTGATTTTGATTGCTATCTAGTTTTTTATACTATATCGTGTTTAGTCTTTTTCTGCTGTTTGAAATACAAAAGAAGTTCTTTATTATAAGGACGAGGAGGGCTTCGTGGGTAATCGATACATGACCTGAATAACGCTTTCAATAAATTTGTTTAATAATCAGCTAGAGTTAAAAATATAATAGACACAATCATTAAAAAAAATATTCTAAAGCCACCATCGGTACAGTAGCTAAACGCTTGCTATGTAAGACGGAGTTCAAGGTTCGATTACGGGGACGTTATAAGAATCACTCACTTCAAATCTTGATATGTATCAATTAAGTGACTAACGAAGTCATACCTGAAGCATCTATGTATAGGACACTCCATCAGCAAATGAGGAATCGTTTCCTCCACTAATTATGAAGTTACTCAAGATACCTCTGGATAAAACGATTTAAAAGTACACTCAGATACAAGAAAACATTATGTACGTAAGTGGAAACACACTTAAGTGAATTGCGGACCAGCGCTGTCAGCGTAATGGCTTTCCACAGTTTAGGCTTAAGGTACTGTGAGCAATCTACACTCAAAATATTTACCACAATTTTATGTATTTTCTTATATATCAGATTTTACGATTCTATTACTTTTCATGTTTTATTTCATTCATTGTCCCCCCTATTCACAAAACTAAAACTAAGTAACTTCACCAAAATGATTCGGCGAAGACACGCATTCGGCTCGGCTGGACAGCGTTTGGGAAACTCCCTCACATCCTCACCTCGCAAATACACCAATGCCTGAAGACGAAACTCTTGAACCTGTGCATCCTCCCCATCCTTACTTACGGGGCAAAGACATGGCACCTGAAAATCAGGCTGGTCCCGATTCAATTTACAGGGAAAGCAATATCTATGAAGATACATTTATGTATTACAAAAGTACCATGTTTTTTTTTTATTTTAAGTTACCATTATTCAAGACTTGTACACTAAGTATTTACTTAATATAAGGATAAACAAAATCCTTAAAAAGTAAAAAATTCTGACAACCTTTTCATTCGCCTCCTGAGACTGCTACCGATCGACAAGCTATAGTAAGCGTCATAGAGATCTGTAAGTCTTACAATAGTAAATGTTTAGAGGAAATAAAAGAAATACGTACTACGATTTATCCACACTTTACCACGTTAATGAAGAACGTAAATATATAATAATATAAAGTCAGAGTATTATTTACAATCGTGAGCAATACCTCTAAAAAAAACCAGTCCTTTCCGGTGCTACTAATCAATACTCTCTGAAGTGAAGCGCGTTGCCGACTGACTGAAGATGGCTTTTTTCGAGTCCTAGTTCATGCTTTTCAAATATATTAATAAATGAATTTTAATTAAATTTTGTCAGAAAATTGCCGACGCTGTCTATACGTTAACTAGGTCTATGTCGCCTGACACAAAACTGTGCCAGCTCTACGTAAACTGTAGGGACACCGCGGCGCAATGTTATGCCGACATTGTTATTCGTTCCGGTTCTGCGACTGGGCCGGGACATTCACCTGATGGTAAGATACGCCTGCTTATGTGGTGTTAGGGTGACATACACTGCCCTACATTGAGCATCGTATAGGCATAAGACGATAAATCTTCCTGGCCCAGAATAATGATAATAACACGCCACTGTGTTTCAAGGGGTGTAAGGGTTCCCGCACAACTTACGAGATCCAAGCCAACTGCTAATCAACATACAAGGCTCTGACTTCTACCAACCCGCATTGGTCCAGCGTGGTGAGAATCGGCTCAAATCCCTCCTCATATAAAACCCTCCACAAACGATGGCTCCTCGTGATCGAACATTATTGCTCTATATGATGATCTTTGGGGGAGGCCCATGTCCAGCAGTGGTCGCCTATCAGCTGATGATGATGAATGAATGTTTCGATTTAAATAGTTGCTACAGTTACCTAGAACACTTGCGGCAAATGAAGACCTGCCATCGGTAAGATAAGTTGATATGTATTATATATAATCTTAAAAACGTATATTAAAAGCTTTCATTACCGTTGTAACATTCTTAACCAACAAGTCGTAAAGGTTCAAAAATGCATAATCAGTACTTTTGTACTATAGAGAAGCGAAGAACACAGGTTCGCTTCCGCCAATGAAACCTTATGATACTATGTGTTATTTTTTAACTATTATAGACTTAAGAGAAGTAAAGAGATAACAGCTAATATTAACTAAACTTAAATATGAGTATTTTTCAGCTAACATAAGTTACAGGTGATTTGGGTATTATAAGTGTAAAAAAAAAATATATAATTTAAAATGGAAATTTTCTAAAAGACACTCAAATTCGAGTGATAACTCACAGGTCGCAAGGCGGTGATAAACACTGAACATATGGAAGAGGCTTTGGTTCAAATCCAAATTGAGCTTGATTCCTGGTATAACCTTATTGTATGAACATCGCTGTTCGAGGACATGACAACAACCCACGCCCAGCCTGATGGGTAGTGTGTTAGCTCTCCTTGTGAGAGATGGCCCCAGTCCCAGAAGTGGGAACATTAAATAGTCTACACATCAATCAATTACTGGTGGTAAGTCTCCGTTGCTGGACATCGTCTTGGTACGTTACCACCGCAGCTCCTGAATCTGTCGCAAAACAGTAGTGTGGAAACATTAATGTGTTCCGGTTTGAAGGGTGCTGTAGCTAGTGTAATTACTGTGGTAACGAGGCTTAACATCTTATGTGTCAAAGCGTTGAGCGCAATGTGGTGCTGTGAATACCATCTTAAGTAGCGCCACGTTGTTATGGGCTGGCGTGTCACTTACCATCAGGTGAAGGTGCCGCTTCATCATCATCATCAGCTGATAGACTCTACTGTCTCGTTGCTTAGTTACATAAAAAATATATTGTTCTATATTTAGTTTCCATTACTGAAGATAGTTAACTCTCGTTGCGTATATTTTGTCCTTGACAGTAAGAAAAATGGTGACAGCGGCGTGAGAAGGAAAACATGTGTCCGGATACAGTCCGCAGCCGGATGTTCACACAGTTCATTTGTTTTATTATATAATTATGTAGTTTTGTAATCATTAATAACATCTATACCGTCACAATATACATAATACACATAATGATCAAGTTTTAATCTAGAACTAATACAGGGGGTAGGTCTCTGTTTAGCAGGCAGTCTAGGTACCACTGCAGCTCCTATTTCTAGCGCCATACAGCAATGTGTAAACTTTGTATATATATATGTTTACATATTGCTGTATATATATTTCTTAAGACATATAGTTAGATTTCATTAGCAAGTATCTTTGCGGTAACTCTTGACTTGGAGATGACGAAATACTAAACGGTTAAATTGATTAAGGTTTTTTTTTAACTTATAGGCAATAATAAAAAAAAAACTGTTTAATACTTTAAAGATTTTGACCTTGACCTTGACTATATATACTGAAAATGGTTCTATAATATAAAAAAAATATAAAATTTTTGATTTGATGGTAGGTCCCTTGTCAGGGTCCGTCTAAGTAGGTACCACCGCAGCTCCTGTTTGTCCCGCCAAGCAGTACTCTGCAAACATTAGAGTGTTCCGGTTTAAAGGGCGCTGTAGCTAGACGAAATTACTAGGGTAATGAGACTGAAGATCGTGTCTCAAAACGACGATTGTAATATGGAGGCTCGTATCACTCACTATCAGGTGAACGTCCCGCTCATCGTCGCTTCGTAGAATAAACAAAAAGTGATAACATTTCGGCACAGTTCCATTGGCCGAGCGCAATAACGGCCGCGGAGGGGTCAAGGTTCGAAACCGCAAGCCAGCCGTTAAGTTACAAAACATATCTTACTTCCCGTTCACTCGTACAACAAACGTCGCATGTGTGAGTGAGACAGATTCCAGTGATGAGGACCAGCTGCGACGCGGACGCTGGGCACCTTTGAAAAGCGGCCGTTGGTGAATCACGAGCTGCTTCAAATATGTTATGCGAACAGTTAAACGATATTGTGATCTATTGCTAAGTAATTAAGTTAAAAAATGGCTATTCGTCTCACATTTAGTTTACTTACATATATAGATCATAATCATCATCAGCTGCGTCCACTGCTGGGCATAGGCCTCCCCCAAACATCTCCACTTCCTGCGTTGCCCGTAAAATCGCCGGGCATTAAAGGTCGTCGTTTCTTAAGGGTTATGTTAGGATTTGGGTTATTTCCCACCACTGGTCCAATGCGGGTTGGCGACAGCCAGAGCCTCGTTTGTTGATTAGCAGGGTGCATCCCCCTTACACCTCTTATATAAATACTATACTACGTTACAGTAAAATAATATTTAGTAACAGAGAACAGTTGTTTACTAAAGTATTCCTTAATGAAGCAAGGATCACAACAATGTGACGCTGATTAGGATGATATACACTGCCTACAGTTAGTTTTAACCCCATGTATGTATACATTATGGATATAGCATTGGGGTTAAAACAACCCATGTATATAATTATTTAATTATATAAATAAATGATAACTGATAACGCCTACAACAATGTGGCATCAAGATAATACACACTGCACCTCATTGTGCTCGCCACCTTGACACAAAAGATGTTCAGTTCCTTTACCCTAATAATGTTCTTCGCTACAACGCCCTTCAAACCGGAACAGTAACATTTGCACACAACTGTTTGACGTCAGTAAATAGGAGCCGCGGTGGTATCTACATGGTAAGTCATATCATAGATTTTATCAGTTGGTAAGTGTACCGACTCTGTATGCCATCTTGAATCGCTGCGAGTTACGCTCACTGATTTCATTAGCGCCCTTCAAACCGGAAATAATTTATAAATAATACGTCATAGTATGAGAACGTCATAGCGATGTAATAGTTATTTTTTTTTTCATATAAGTTAGAAGTAATCACATAATCACTGCCAAGCAGACGTTTTAGTAGTAATCATTGATTATACTGTGAGTTAGAGTTCATTTTTTTTATTTACTCCCTTGAGTAAATAAAAAAAATGGGTGGTGCCTCTGGTGTCTGGGTAAAGGTACCCAGACACCAGAGGTCGAAGATCCCATTTGGCTCCATCTTTATCCCACATTATTTTTTTTTTTATTATAAGAGATGACCAAGACGTTCACTTGATGGTAATTGATATGCCAACTCAAAACACTTGTCGCTAATTAAGACGATATACACTGCACCACATTGTGCTCGTCGCATTGAGACAAGATGTTAAACATCACTACTCTAATATTTATACTAACTACAACGCCTTCAAACCGGAACACAGTAATGTTTGCACACTACTGCAGGTAGAAATAGGAGCTGCAGTGTACTTTTACTGACGGTAAGGTCTTGGCTGTTGCCGGAGACCGACTAGGTAGGTACTGCAGCTCCTATTTACTGCCAATAAACAATAGTGTCGAAACATTGCTATGTTCCGGTTTGAAGGGCGCTGTACCTAGTGAAATTACTGGAGTAACGAGATGTTATATCTTGTGTCTCAAAGCGACGGTATATCATACTAACCAGCGCCATGATGTTATGAGCAAGTCTATCACTTACCATCAGGTGAATGTTCCGTTGCTTCGTAAAACAAAAAAAAGACATCATCAGTACTACATTATTAAAAAAAAAACTTTCTAGTTTATCAGTTAAGAGTATATATATGTTTTACTTATATTTTGGAGGTTGCAAGGAGTGAGCAGTGCGAAAAACCTCACGAAACCTGTTTGGCGGGTGCCATTAGGCCATTTACCTCCCACGGTGGATGCTGGATGTAGTGGACAAAAATTTGAAGTTCAATGTATACACAGCAACACTCCGTTTTATGTGTCAGGATATATAATATAGTTAACTAAAGAAAACTGTGTTAAAATAAAGTATTAACATTATATTACTGGTTGTAAGTCCCCGTTACCGGAGACCTAGCCTATTCAGTCTAGGTAGGTATAAGTTCACCAGCTCCTATTTCCGCTGTTGTACCTAGAAAATTTCTCTAGGTACAACAGCGGAAATAGGATAGCTTAAGTTTCAAGGTGACGAGCACAATGTGGTGCAGTGTATACCATCCTAATTAGCGCCACATTGTTACTGTTACTAGTGTCGTGTTACCGGAGACCGTACAGGTGGGTACCACCGCTGCGCCTGTTTCCGCCGCCAAACAGCAGTGTGCAAACATTATTGTTCCGGTTTAAAGGGCGCGTTATCGTTGCTTAATTACATAAAAAAAATTAAATTGTAGACAAAAACAGGTTTTATGTCTCGTGTTTACGTTTACATATATTATAGATATTGTCAGGGGCTAAAACAAACCGTAGGCATGAAATCACAGCACAAACTACTGCCCAAAGAGGATAAAAAAAAATGCTCCGCCCTCAAAAGGCTTTATGGAAATATTCGCAGCTTCGTTAACGTAGAAAAACTGAGCCTGCTTCCGCCCGGCTAGACTGTCTGGTGATTTTAATGAGCGAGGGTGCTGTAATATTGATATCGAAATTAAAGCCTTCATTTACAACCACTGCTATTTTTTTTAACCACGTTATATTAATTACTTCCATTGGTAACAAATAGTAACTATAAAAAAGCTATTAATTTAGTTTTTAATATGTTATTGATTCAATTGTATGTCATTTTTTCTTTAAATGCGACGAGACGGGCGAGACGTTCATCTGATTGTAAGAAATAGTTAAGATGATACACAGCATCATATTGTGCTCGTCTCCTTAAGACATTAGTACGTCTAGTTACCAAAGTAATCATTCAAACCGGAATAGAGTCATGTTTGCACAATACTGTTACCTGTACGGTTTCCGGCAACGGTGACCTACCACCAGGTGTATTATTATATATTAGGTTGGGGAAAAAGAAATCCATTATTTTTTCGATAGATGGCTGTAGTGATAAATTTCTCGTAAAGTATCGATCAAACAGTTTCAGATTTATGCTCGTTGGAAAGGTGACATTTCGCAGTAAAAAAATTCTTTTGCTGTTTTTTGTTTGGTGCATTCAATTGTGAGTTACAGGGTGTTAAAAATGGAAGTGAACAAAGAGAAAATTCGGTACATTTTACAGATTTTCTTTGACAAAGGCGAAAATGCAAGCCAGGCGGCTAAAATTGTGAATGGTGTTTATGGACCCGATACTGTAACAGCCAATTATGTGCAATTTTGGTTTCGTAGATACCTTTCAGGAATTTTTGATGTTAAAGATACACCTCGCACAGGTAGGCCGGTCGCCGAAAATGTCGATAAAATCGGAGAAATGATCGAAGTTGACCGTCATGTTAGCAGTCGTAACATCGCCCAGGAGCTAAAAATGGACCACAAAACAGTTTTATACCATTTACACAAAGCTGGATTCAAAAAGAAGCTCGATGTTTGGGTGCCACACCAATTAACAGAAAAAACATGATGGATCGAATTTCCATCTGCGAAGCCTTGGCCAAACGGAATGAGATAGACCCATTTCTTAAACGGATGGTGACTGGAGATGAGAAATGGATCACATACGATAACCCTGTGCGAAAACGATCATGGTCAAAGAGCGGTGAAGCACCTCAAACGGTGGCCAAACCAGGACTAACGGCAAGGAAGGTTCTGCTGTGCATTTGGTGGGACTGGAAGGGGATTATTTATTATGAGTTGTTTCCATATGGCCAAGCACGAAATTCTGATCTCTACTGTCAACAACTGGACCGTTTGAAGATAGCAATTGACCAGAAACGGGCAGAATTGGCCAACAGGAGAGGTGTCGTGTTCCACCAGGACGACGCTAGGCCACGCACGTCTACAGTGACTCGCCAGAAACTTCGGGAGCTTGGTTGGGAAGTTTTAATGCATCCGCCATACAGTCCGGACTTGGCACCAAGCGATTACCATCTTTTTCTTGCGTTACAAAATTTCTTTAATGATAAAAAATTGGCATCTAGGGAAGATTGTGAAAATCGGCTACTAGAGTTTTTTGCAAATAGAGACCAGGACTTCTACGAGAGAGGCATTATGAAGTTACCTTTAAAATGGCAATAAGTCATAGAACAAAACGGTGCATATTTGACCCAAATCGGACAATCCGAAGCATGTTAAATAAAGTCCTGGAGTTCATATAAAAATAATGGATTTCTTTTTCGCCAACCTATTATAATGCCCGTAAGGATTTTTTATTCTGAAATCCTTAAAAAGTAAAAGATATTTTATTGCACGAATTAAGAACACTTCCTTATTAAATAAATCATTGCATTAAAAGCATCCTTTAAAGAATGATGAAGGCTAACTATTTGTTTTTGCATTGAGGTAATACTGTAGCATTTCCTGAACAGTTAGGCTGTAAGTCACTGAATATTTAACGTCGTAGCCTTCTTTAGTAATACCTTCACATATACATAAGCTACGAAACGGAATCGAGAGAGAACAAGTCCGCTGGGAGGAGAGACCACCGCCATGCTTCAAACTTCGTTACGACTCTTCAGTATATTTACAATTTTTACGGTATACTTTAATAGGTTTTTGGATATACGGGAAGGGATACGGTGGATATTGTCTTTTAGCTACTTTGAGAAGAAAGATAGCTGGTCGTGGTCTCAGGACATAGTGGTAGAATAATACGGTGTCGAGGACTCATTTACGTAGGTCTAAGAGGAGGTAGTGAAGGCGTTAGATCGACCGCATCCCAAAAGGAATAGTATCTTTTCTAGGTACCCACCTTCTTTGAATAAGAGAAAATCTAGCAAGTTTTGTTTAGTTTCAGATTATTAGTATCTAAGTAAAATATTTTGCAACGATTCCAGCGATCACATATTTTTTGGAGTAAATCTCCATGTCTTAAATCGATGCATAAACAAAAAATATTATAATGAAATTGCAAAATATACTAATGCGGAGAGGACTGTATTCCTCCAATGACATAATGCATTTACGTTTACAATATTCACATAATATTATTCTAAAATAATTTATAACACATGCATTAGTCATAGAAGGAAGAACAATGCCACGCACCACTTTAAACGCTTTATTATTGACAGAAGATGTATTATTTTAAGTTATACAAAACTTACCTGCATCTGTAGAAGTCTCGATCCACCGCCCTTCTCCATTTTCTTATCACTTAAATTTGAACACAACAAACAAACGACTGGATGTTATTACGATTAATTTGTTTATAAACAGAATTATTGTGTAAATAACACACTTGATTTATTGTAAAATAAAACAGAATATTCACAAAATTTGACACGATGACAATTAATAAAATATGTCAAAATTTAATTCCCGCGTTTTAACCGAACGTAGAACGCGTACAGATAAGTCAAGCGCTTGTAATTATTATTTAATGCGCAAACGATCAAACGAGGCAACGGTCGCCGCGCGACTCAGCCACTATTGTGAGGATCCGTGGCGGGCAGCCGCAAGATGGCGGTGCGCGCAGCCTGCATGACTGTTGTCTGAGTAATCGACTGCACCTTGACGAGCATAAATTCTACTTGCGATTTCATATACATTTGCCTCGCTCTTCGATGAGCGTCTCGCACATTTTTTTTTATTCACTTAAGCTACGAGACGAACGGGATGCTCATCTAATGGTAACCGATATGAATACCCATGACATTGTAGCGTTAGTTAGGATGTCTTACACTGCACATTGTGCTCGTCGCCTGAGACAAGATCTTAAGTCTCGTTACCTCAGTACTTTCACTAGCTATCACGCCCTTCAAACCGGAACACAGTAATGTTTACACATTACTGTTTGGCGGCAGAAATAGAAGCTGTACTTTCACAGTCTCCTTTAATGGATATCTACCACCAATGAATTAAATTTCTCAGAACTTATGTCTCAGGCGCTGAGCACAATGTGGTATATATAATTCTAAATAGCGCTGCGTTGTTAGGGGCGGGCGTATCACTTACCATCAGGTGACTGTCTCGCTTGTCTCGTCGCTTAATTTATTTTAAAAAAATATCGTTATATAACAAATATTTGACATAATCTATAAGAGTGTATAGGCTTATTTTAAAGTAGTGCGATGGGGTCGATGTCAAGCAGCACTAGTGTACATAATCTAAAAAAATTAAATTAAAGAATTCCGTGGTTCTCTCGCTTTCATTATCTTTTATCTTCTTTTTATTTCTAAATAATTTTCCTTTATTATAGCTTCGGGAATCTGTATTCGTGAACTTAGTTTCCGTTCGATGAAGCTGAAAAACACATCCTTAAAACTAATAACACCAACTTATTCTGAAAAAAAAAATATAATCTTAAAAATGTGAACAACTTTCTTTCCCCCACTCCTACTAACGCATAAAAAAGACACGGATCGTTCTCGTAGACTTCACTATATCAGCGCTGTAGTCTCGGGGTATTAAAAATAGGAGTAAGGTATTCCCTACCCGTCGTACAAGGCGACAAAAAGGGTCTTCGGGTTCGTGAGCTTTGAGAGTGGGGGCCTTCAGAACTCAATAAACGAGCCTTAGGAACAGCAAATGCATGGTGGTCTTGTATTTGCTGTAGCACAGCATGGGTGCTATGGAAGGCTTTGCCCATCCATGGGATGTTTTAGACAGAGTGCAGAGGGGCACCGGTTAGTTTCTTAGGAGATCCCGGAGCCCTCCTAATGCACTGAAGGAGACCACCGAGGGGTTTTATTGGGTAGAAGCCCCATATAACCTGGTCTTCCCCCCAGAAGCAAGGTATCTTTTAAGAAGATTTCCTCCGCGATAAAAAAAGACTTCACTATATAGAAATACTTTCTGATATATAGATATAGATTTAAAAATAATGCCAGAAAGGTAATATACACAAGTTATGATGTAACTTAATTATAAAAAGAGGTTTCCGTTTTATTTTCTTAATCACATTTAAATATTACTCATAAATACTTATTTTTTTTCCTTACATTCGCTTTACTTGTTAACTTTAGGTAAATTATTCTAATAGTACAATACAAAATTGCCTTTTCCGTCTATAAATGTATAAGTAGGAATTAAGGAAGACACAATACTGTGTCTACACAATTTTAATTATTTACTTTCTTAATTAAGTAATTGTTTTTATTAATAAAAAAGGACGTGTATGGAAACGGTTTGGTTTATTTCAACAATAATTAGACCTGCTCCAGTAGACAGTTAAGTATTATAGAAGCAACGCAATGTTATCATAAAGTTCATTAAGCTGTTCTACTAATTTATATTACGGTTAAGGGGCGATATTTCGTGTTGATATTTTATAAGATAATGCAACAATTATTATTATAAATTTTCAATATTTACTAGCGCTCATTAAAAGCAACCCTAAAAGTTTACTAAGTTTAAATATTATTGTGTATACAGTGACTAACTACTTCTTGTACAAGTGTTTACTTAAATTATAGCTAATAATTATGAAGTCATAAAGCTTATATATTATGTGTTAATAGTATTTTTTTAATAGACTAATAGACAAGGGAAGAAATGGTGTGACGATAAAAAGGAGGGAAGTAGGCATAAATATCATCAGTCGAAAAGAACAGCCCAGGACCGGGCAGGAATAAGTGTTCTCAATATGACCTCATAACTTTTGTTTGAAGAAAGCACCTCATGATGATGATCAAGATACCTTTTTAACAGTCCACAAATTTAACTAATGTTGAAATGAAGATAAGAAGTTTGGTGTAAAAACTTATATTACTAAGTTCGTTTACCAATTTCACTTTATATTCATTCAGTAAAAGCGACATCAATCGGTCTGTCGTCAATTTAAAGAGCTTATTTATTGTTGATAGAAAACCATGAAGTGTTTACGAAATTATTACTTTTACACATTGCCAACAGATGGCGCTGAAATTAATTAAACTGAAAGCTAAAGATCATGAAGTACTTTAGGAACAGGAGAATCGTACGGTATGTATAAGAAAGTAATGATGTGAAAAGAACTTTCACTTTGTTAGTTCTGCTCATAAAGCTTAACCGCTTCTAAAAAGTTTAACCGTTTCTAAATAATCATTTAATTGCCCAAATACACCCATATGGATCTACCCGATCGATGTGGGAATCTTTGAGTTATGTCCAGTAGTGGACGTCTATCAGCTGATGATTTAAATTTATATCTTTAAAATAGGTAACGTAGCACTGGGTTGGCATTTATAAAGGATGTTTTTATGATATTAGGTCCTTGGGCTCCTGGGTATTAGGGCCGTCTTCACTTACTATTAATGATCCGATATGTTGCAGTGTAACGCAATATTATTTTTTTCTTTCAGGTACAGTCAGGATGTTCACTTGATGAAAAGTGATACCCCTGTCTATAACAACGTGGCGCTAGTTTGGATGATATACAAAGCACCACATTGTGCTCGTAGATTTGAGACATAAGACAAGTCTCATTACAGCTGTAATTATATTGGCTGCAGCGCCTTTCAAACCAGAACAAAGTTTTGTGATTTATGAGTCATGTCATATTGTCGAGTGACAATTATAACCACTGGACTTTTAATTCAATAATGGTGTGACTACAGATATAGATACTCTTTCTTATTCAACGAAGCGAGGAGACGAGCAAGATCTTCACCTGATGACAAGTGATATTCCCGCCTATAACGCTTTTTAAGATGCTGCATAAATTAATAATATAATGGACATTGACTTATTGTGATGAGCATAATGTAGTACAGTTTTATGCTTCTCAAACCTGAGCACAGTAATATTTCCACACTACTATTCAACGGAAGAGATATGAGCTGCGGAGTTATCTATTATACTTAGACGGTTTCCGGCAACAGAGACCTACAACCAATTAAATTTTTGCCGGTTGTCTGCAAACATTACTGTTCCTGTTTGAAAGGCGTTATAGTTAGAGAAATTATGAAGAGTAATGACACTGAACATCTTATATCTCAAGGCGACGAGCCTTGTGGTGCAATGAATATCATTCTAACTAGCGCCACGTTGTTATAATTAAACGTATCACTTACCATCAGAAGAACGAACAGCATTTCTCCTCGCTTCATATAATAAAAAAAAATTATGAAATAATACAAAGTGGTAACCCCAAAGGCGTTTATTTTACAAAATTTACATACAAACATTCATAGTTCTGTATCGCGAACGGCACTAGAGCTAGTTCGCTCGTCACACACGGACACACTGCAACGTCAAACCTCACTATGCAACTCTACGCATCTTATTTGTCAAAATACCTCACTGCCGGTAAGCACACACTGCGATCACAGCTGGATCACCACAGTCATGGATCATATCCACTATATTAATTGGTAAATTGTCAATATAGATAATCTATGTAACGTTATGACGACACGAACATTTATTGACAATTAGAAGATTGTCAATACGATTTTCTGTTATTTACCAATTAAGGATAAATAAAAAGTTTGTAAATAATATTCCTAGGTAAGGATAATTTAATCATTGGCACGTTTTTTGAATGTAGTTAATTTAGTCTAACATCGCAATGTGTGCTTCCAATCTACATCTAAATAATCTATTGAACATCGATGTTTCAATCACTGGCATTATTTCTTTGAAGTTTGAACTTCGGCTTCTTGAAAGCGACGATGCTGTTGAATACTAAGTTATATATAACTTATATACCGTACCTATATACAAACCTTACGGTTTATTGTATATTTATAATCGTTATAAGAAAAATGCCAGTGATTTAAGTAATTGCTTGCACAGCTATAATTAGGCCAATGGGAAGTAGTTCTTCAATAAATTTATCGAAACTGTATATTGAAATTAACACAATTCAAAAACCTGAAGTAGGAAGGTATTTTTGCATTAATAAAACAATTGTATTAGTCCTTTCATCCTTTCAATTTCCACAAGGATGCGGCGATAGATCTTAAAGAATTGACGACTTCAGTGTTTAGGTGGCTGTGCGAACAATTACTACAACTAAAAATCAAAACTTCACAATGTTATATTATAAACGACATGAACGAACACATTGGGGGTTTTATGTAAAAATAATTATGCAAGCGTTTCATACAAAAATACGTTACTATATAAAATTACGACGAAACCAGCGTCTAACCTCTTTATTGTTGCCTAACGTTACACTCGGGTGTCACCGACGGTACAAATATATATAAAACTAAAAACTTTACATCAATTTTGTGCAAGTGACCATCAGGACCTTTAAATTATAAAGCAATTATACATTTAGATACATCTGCATGATTGGTTAGCGAAAACAATATCGCGTTGCGAGTTTAACTTAAGCACCCTGTTGTCAATTGGCAGATTCACTGTGTCGGAAGGTTACATTTAACTTAACCACGTAACTTTGATGGAGTTTAAACGAAATCTAAATTGTCTCCACTTCGATATACGCAACTCATACAAAACGCATCGAAATCTCTCTCACATTCTAATTGTTTACCTTACATCATCTAATTATATCATTACTATTGGTTTACACAATTAATTATATATAACGTCTACCACTATAATGCAAGACTTCCCTTTCAAATAATGTTAGTTAAACATAAAAAAAAATGACTAAAGTATTCAGAATTATAGTTTTCAACGTTTTTTCTTAGAAAGCAAAATTTACAATAAATTCCTAACGATACTAGGGGAGAATATATTTTCAAAGATATTATAACGTGAACAAATTATTTATGATTGTCGTTTTAGATTGTTGGGGGTGTAAGGGTTCCCGCAGAACAACTCACGGGACTAAAGCCAACCTCACAAGCTCGTGGTGCATCCTGCTAATCAACAGACGAGGTTCTGACTTCCAACAACCTTTATTAGGACAACGTAGTGGGAAATGGCCCAAATATCCTCTTATAAATCCCTACTCGATCGAAGGAATCTTTGGGGGCCTATGTCCAGCCGTGGACCTATATCGGATGATGATGTCGTTTTAGTAAATTTTGTTTTATTTTATTTATCTTTTTGTAGTTTTTATTTATGACTTATATTCAAAATCGTGAGAGGAAATCTTGCATTACAGCTAATCGGCGGGACCGGGGACTACAATCGCGTTATCTTTGCCTAGGTACCACACAAAACAGGTATCAGGTAATATAATTTTAGGCAGTCTTTGGGTAGGTCGGAAGATTTTATAGCGATTATACATATATTTATATTATTAAATAATTTTACTAATGTACGCCAACCACACCTAAATACGCCGACCGATTCTAAATCGAAACAAACGATGATTGTACGAGACGAGGTCTTTTGAAAATGTAACCAGTTATATATATACATACATATATAGCTATTCTCTGTCCGCTTTGGAAGTTGTAATATTAGACTTGAAATTTAGTAGAAATATTAATATTTCCTAGAATAGGTCCGAGAAAAACGGAGTTTTACAAAATTCCTACCCCAAACAGAATTGCGGGGTGTTATGGCCAGCTAAGCGGGTTGAAGACAGCCAATGTATTCATTGGAATATTATCTAAAACGAACATATCTAAAACATTATAATTAATCAATATTCTATATATTTCTGTCCCTTTGTTACAATTAAAATATTTATGATATCTCTATGAAGTATTTCCGACAAAAAGAAAAGCATTATACCGTCTGTTATGAGCGTTCATACGAATAAAATGTATCAAATTGATAACTTCTCTTTTGTAATCGGTTAAAAAATCTAACGGTTACACTTTTAAAAGATCTCCATCCAGCAAGGTGTTTGTTTTAATCTCTACCGACCATATACTCTACACGCTAACACCAATACTTACATCTACAGTACGAACTTCACTTATTTGAATTGGTTAAATATTATATATCCTCTTTAATTGGTGTCATCGGGGGTAAGCTTCACTTACTCTACGTTATAAAAATAAATAAATAAAAGGTTAGCTCGTATCGGGCTGCTGTATACACGTGGTTGTGCTATATTCTGTATTGTTCATTAATAATATACTCATCAAATGTGCTTGTTGTGAATAAATACTTCAACGAATAACATTAAACGTTTACCCTGGTGTCGTGGCAAGTATAATATTCGAAAAAGTTTGTTTTAAACTCCAGTTTATCAAAACGCAAAGGTTAGGCCATACCAGTGGCGATATATATACGCAAGCTTACAAGTTTGTGCTTTTTACTCTTCTTCTTTGTTTCAGTTTAACTCTCGCCAACCCTCTTACCTCTTAAAACAGAGAAAGTAGCTCCAGTAAAGAGACAGCAGTTTCCCTGTGGCTCTTACTAGGTAACTGTGACAATTAGTTAAAAAAAGCTTGAAGGATGTAATAATCTCTTCCTGAGGTTTTCATTTAACATTTTGGAATTATATCCTAAGAATACTGGTGGTAGGTCTCCTATCACGAAGACCATCTTGGGAGATACCAAGACAACGTCTATATCTGCTGCCAAACAGTAGTTTGCAAACATTAGTATGTTCATTTTGTGATACTGTGTATATCATCCTGACTATCGCCACATTATGTGCAGGGGAATAATATACTTTCAGATGAATGCCCCTTTCGCTTCGTCTCTACTGTTGTTATAAGAAGAAATATATACTAACCTTCATTTTGGTGATTATTATAGTAATTTAACCGGAAGTATACTTCTACGATCGCTAAAAATTTGTGTAAATATCGCCACGTGTATGGATATATATGAGTTTAATGTGATATTAGTTTAATGTTTGTCTTTTATGATGTATTAAAACTGAAAAGGTTTGAGGAGTAAAGTAGTGAGCAGAGTAAGTATCGTGGATTGGATCGGTTGTTATATATAGTTTAGAGGATCCCCAACACAGGCTAGGCTAGGTAGCGGTAGGCCGTAATATCTTCTAAACTCATGGCTACACACATCGTTTTCTATTACGAACACAGTACATCTACGGTGCATGCAACTATCTAACAGAATCCGAAGTTTCATCCCCACGGAATCATCGGAGATTCCGCTCTCTCAAAGTTCCACGTATATATTTAATGTTACAAAATTCATAAGACGCACAGTGTTTTACACGTTTTCACACAGTTCCGGATTATTTGGCACGCGAATTGAAACGATCGATCAGATGACCAGCACTTCACCCGTTTCCTTACGCTTTGAGCAATTCACAATCATATCTTCATTCGTTCACAATGATTTCAGTGAAAGGTGTAAGGCTTTTAAACTGCTCACGTTAAGGTTCTTATCGCTTATCTATGGTTGAAATGATTGGCATTATCAAACATGGTAACATCTGGTTTAACTTTAACATAATTATTGTTTAATAATGTATGATTTTACATACAGAAGTTTTTTTTAACTCATTAGGTTTAAGTTTCTCCGTCTTGTAAGATTTACATTCAAATTTAGTTGTGAACTGTTCTGTGATTATGAAAGGCAATGGCTTAGTCAATGTTACAGATCTCTTCGAAGAAGTTGAGAATCTTATTATTGTTATATCTCTCTGTTAATTTTTAAGTATGGCAAGATGCAGTTGATTTTGGTTGGCGTGATATACTCTCGTCATGTATGTCTTCGTATAAAAATTATTGTATCGAAACCGCTTTACATCATGAAGTCCCCGCAGTCGACTCCGAAGTCCCAGTCGTCGGATGTGGTGGCTGTGTCGTCGTATTCGGCGAGCGCTTGCTCGTACGCCGACGCTTCGTACGCGGTGACTCCGTCCAGCATGGAGCACGCCTGGGACACGTTCGTGTGGTGCATGATCGGCATCGCGTGGAGCGCGAAGTCGTCACCCTCCTGCGACCACATTAGACCTGGAATCGTAAAGCAAAGTTTATTAACTAATGATAGACGTCTTCTCCCATACGACACGCATACAGTTTAATTGCAATTGTCCACAGCACACGCAACAGACGAGCGTGCATGAAGACGCTTATGAAAGTGGTGGAAGCGAGAGAGGTGTGCCAGGATCGTAGCAGGTGGAGAGAGGTGGTCTCTGCCTACCCCACTGGGAACGAGGCGTGATATATATGTATGTGTGTATGTATGCAATTGTCCTGTAAAACTTTACGTACATAATCATTTTTTAATACAATTAAGTGACAAGACAATCGGGACGTTCACCTGATGATAAGTCATACACCTACACATTAGAACATGGCGCTAGTTAGGATACTATACACCACACTACACTCGTCCCCCGAGACATAAGATGTCGAGTCTTTTTACCCCAGTAATTACACTAATTACAGCGCCCTTCAAATTGGAATACAGTAATGTGCAAACATTACTGTTTGGCAGAAATAGACACAGACGACCCATCTTGACGGTCTCCAGCAACAGAGACCTACCATCAGTGTCTGGTGATAGGTCTAGATTGTATTGTATTGTTCTCATTGTGAAGTTATGACTTAAGTTGTTAGATATGTCATATACCACGAACTTGCTTTGGAACGGCTGAAATTGAATAAAGAGCAATTATACCTTACTTTTGACTGATATTTCAATAAACAAATTGAAGAAGAGTTCAGAAACGCCTTACATCGTTTAACAGGAGCAGTCTGGTATTCGCACCAAGTTCTTCCGCTGCAGACAGCGCTAAGGTCCGAAGAATTTATTTGATATTACTTACGTCCATTCCATACGCCGTTGGGCTGCGTCGCCCAGCCCCAGCCTTGACCCCATGCGAGTTCGTGGTCTAGCTGTCCCGCCAACGCTACAAAATGGAAGAAGTGGAATGCTATCAGACGCTCACGGTCATCCTAGCCGACGTTATAACCTATCCCATTCCGCCTGTCCTGGTACCTGTCAACACGGCAGTTAAAGAGATGTTTAGTGCTCGGTACTCACGTCCGCTCCAAACGCCGTTGGGTAAGGTCACCCATCCCCATCCTTGGCCCCAAGCGAGTTCGTGGTCGAGCTGTCCCGCCAGTGGCACCTGCCTCTTGATCACCGCCACCAGGCCGCGTCCGTCGAGAGCACTCAAAGCGCTGCGGGTGCTCCTTGTATACATCTCCGACGACGTCGCTGCAATGAATAAGAAAGTAATTTATTTTGATAAAGCTACAAAACATGGAAGACGTTCGCCTGATGGTAATTAATACGCCTGCTCATATCGTGGCGCTAGTTAGGATGATATATTCAGCACCATATTGTGCCTATCGCTTGTGACTTAAAAGGTTTAGTCTCGTTCCTCAGTAATTTCAATAGCCACAGCGTCCTTCAAACCGGAATATAGTTATGTTTCCATACTACTGTTAACCGGCAGAAATAGGAGCTGTTATAGTATTAGTAACGGTTGCTATGGAAAGTAATATAGAAAAGATGAAATCTTGGTATCAACAAAAAACTAATTAATCGTATAAGCTGTCATGACAAGGAGAGAAAAAAAATGTAAAACCATAGCCTTGGAAATAAAAAGGTAGTTATTATAAATGGGCTTACGAAAGGCTTTGTGAGTGGTTGCAAAAAAAGGGGGGAGGGAGCGATGTCAACTCGAAACTTGGTCAGAGTTCGCAAACTCATAATGGTGAAGCCGTGTACCCGAAAACTCGGACAATGGGTTTACATAACGCGCGCCATTGCAGCACGATGGCTTATGTACAACACTAGCTGTTCCTCGCCCGCTGTGCTGGCCGTGACACCCCCGCGACTCCCTTTGGGGAAGGGATTTTGTAAAAATCCATACTCATTGGACCTCTAAACGGCAGAAGCGATATCCCTACCGAATTTCGAGTGTTTACGTTTAATAGTACTGGAGATCTCGTGACAGTCAAGGAATCTCTGGATGTAAAAGTAGTAGTAATAACAGCCCATTTACGTTCCCACTGCTGGGGCACAAGCCTACCCTCAATATGAGGGCGATTGGGCCATAGTCACCACGCTGGCCCAATCGCCAATCTCTGGATACTTCTATATATATATTTATATATACACACACCCCCATCACTCTCTTTAGGAAAGAAATCTTGTAAAATACATTCATTTCTGATCTCTAAATGACAGAAGTCATATCTTTACCGAATTTCGACTGTTTACTAGTACCCGATATCTCATGATGGTGAATGAATCTCTGGATACTCCTATATATAATATATATATGTATACAAGTTAACACCCCCGTCACTCCCTTTAGGAACGCAATCTTGTAAAATCCATTGATAACTGACCTCTATATGGCAGAAGCAATATCTCTCAGATAATTTTAAAGAAAAAAAACAAGAATTAAAAATACCTATTGTACCGTAGTGTGAAAACATTACTGTATTCCGGTCTGAAGGGCGTTGTAAATTGAAATTGTTGGGGTTAATGATACAATGCTCTTGTGTACATCATCGTAACAAGTGACACGTTATTGTTATCAAGCGTATGACTTACCATCAGGTATTCTCATTTATTCCGTCGGTTCGTCTGGTTAAGGAAAAAACTAGTTTTCTCCCTTTTTTGATATTAATAATCCAGTTGTTTTTACTTCCTTAATATATAACTGTTTAAATAAGTTAAAATGATCAACTGAAGTAAGCAGTAAGTTTACTGTAACTCCGACGATCTAATGGAGCTCGACTTGGTTAAACGTGGACCGTAATGAACGTCAGATAAATAGGCCAAGATTAAGGCTATCTCGGCGTAACTTGGCTGAGATAGGACTAAGCAGCACTTTAGTGGGGTCCAAAATTCATCTTTCATAATGTATACTGTAGTAAATAAATTGTGACCTTTGTAAATTTACAATTTTAAAGGTACAATGAAGTCGACCATTTTCACTTACGTATAGATTTGTTTTTACTCAATTAAGCGAAGAGAAGATACTAATAACTAGTTAGGAAGATATACACTGCACCGCATTGAGCTGATCTTGAGTCTCGTTACCACACACTGGCTACAGCGCCTTTCAAACCTGAACACAGTAATGTTCACACACTAATATTTGACGGCTGCAATAGCAGTTTCGGTGGTACCTAGACGGTTAGCATCAGAGACCTAGCAGTAGTAGATCTATTAGGGCAGTAAACACCTGTAACTATTTATCATCAGCCGATCGACGTCCACTGCTGGACATAAGTCTCTCCCAAAGATACCCACACGATCGGGAATTCATATGGGAGAGATTTGGGCTATCTTCCACTGCGCTGTCCCAATGAGGGTTGGTGGGAGCCTCGTTTGTTGATTATCAGGTTCCTTCAGTTGTTTAACGGGAACCCTTACAGCTGTAACTATGTAACCGTAATGTTCATAGAGTATATACCATATCCCAGTAATTATATCAGCTACAGCACTCTTCAAACAGGAACAGTAGTGTTGCAACAGATACCTACCACCAGTGAAAATTCTTATATAAAAATCGAATAGGAAGTGGACCGACGATAAAAACTTCCTCAAAGAAATAAATGTACTTTAAAGCGAATGAAAGAAAACTTATTTACAGTCAAAGCGTACTGTAAATGGGTCTTTTCAATTTAAAATATGAAGAAAGTGAATAAGTTTTTTTTATTTATAACTTAATATGATTTAAGTTCGATCACTTGATGGGAATTTGATGTGATACTAAATAATTCATATCCTTAAAACAAAGTGGAAACACAAACTGTTTGCCTACAAAAGACCACAGATTGTAGTTAGTTATATTGTATTGTTATATCTGCTGGTAGTTCCACCACCACATCAATTTCACCCCTTAGAACTATTAAAGTAATATTCATTTTACATGAAGACCTTAACCCGTTAAGAAGGTAATAACGTCTTGAAATGGTAATTTTATTTTCTGACTGTGAGACTGGACTTGAGTTTGGAGTCAGAAAACATATACTCTAAGTAAAATAATATAGAAATAAAAAAAAAACATGAAAACCCATCTAGATCTCACCACAGATCCTATTGTAGCCGACAAACAGTAGTATGTAAACATCACTGTTCCGGTTTGAAAGGCGCTTTACTTAGTGTAATGACTGGGATAACGAGACTCAACATTTAAGTCTCTAGGCGATGAGCGCAATGCGGTGCAGTGTATAACATCCTAACTAGCGCCAGGTTGTTATGGGCATATCAATTACCATCAGGTCTTCGTCTCCCGTCGTATCGTTGATTAAAAAAAAAGATAATTAATACTTGTATTATAAATGGACTGGGATTGAGAGTGTTCGTGTATCACGAACGGCAATTTAAAGAAATAGATCGGGGCCCCTTAATAATTATCTTTACAATTTTATTTTCTTACAGATTTTTTAATCTTTTCTTGCATTTTTACACTACTTTGTATATTTTACTTTATATTACTCTTATCTCACTTTTCCTATAAATATTTTTCTAGAAGATAACAGCTTTAAAACTAAAACAAATGCTCTACAAAATAATATATATTTGCTACAAGATACCATGAGTTTCCATTGTAATTAAACTTTGTTAAAAATTTCCTTTTTTTTTAATTTCCCTGCGACGGCACAAGCGGCGATTAACGTGGCTCGATATCGATTCTCCATTATTCGAAGCGTAAACTCGATTATTCTCGTTCCGAGTCACTTGTTTTATAAATTGTTATTCGCTTTCTTATTAATTCGATGGAATATCGATTTTAGGGACGAAACAGACGCGATTATTAATGTTTGATATTAAAGAAAGCAACATATAATTTGTCAAAAGTGTTTAGATTTTTTTTTTATACAATAAAGCGACGAGACGAGCGGGACGTTCACGTGATGGTAGGTGATACGCCCGCCCTTAACAACGTAGCGCTAGTTAAGATGTTACTCACTGCACCACTTTGCACTAGTCGCATGAAACATAAGAGGTTGAGTCTCATTACCCCAGTAAATGCACTAGCAACAACTACCTTCAAACCGGAACACGGTAATGTTTGTCCGGTAGATGTAAACCTAGACGGTCTCCGGCAATAGATACCTTTTTTTATAGCGAGGGAATCTTCTTAAAACATACGTTGCTTCTGGGGGAAGACCAGGTTATGTGGGGCTTCTACCCACTAAAACTCCCTCGGTGGTCTCCCTTTGTGCATTAGGAGGGGCTCCGGGATCTCCTACAGAACACATCGGTGCCCCCCAGCACTCTGGGTAAAACACCCCACGGAAGGGCAAAGCCTTTCTCAGCACCCGCGCTGTGCTACGGCACATACAAGACCACCATGCATTTGCCGTCCTCCTAATGCTTGCTTATTGAGATCTGAGAGCTCCCCCCTTAAAACACAGGAAGGGAATACCTTAGTGCTATTCTTAATAGCCCTAGACTATAGTGCTGGGAAGGTCTCCGGCAATAGACACTTATCACTATTAAAATTAATACTTACGTCTCACTCTGACCGTCGGTTTTTTGAAGGCAGTGCGAAGGTACGGCATGGACATCACCAGCTCGATGTGAGGTGGCGGAGGTAGCTGCAAACACAACATTCATATAACTCTATATACACCGATATAACAGAGGATACTATTGTGTGTATCTAGACCTAAAGACAGCTAAATGGAGTTGAGGACTGAAATATAGAAAGACTAGGCATTTGACAATGATGAAAACAGCATTTATTTTTATTGCCAATCGGCCAAAGCAAAGCTGTTATGGAGACGGATTTACTTGGTAGAGAAGGAGAAGGATTGAAAATATCACCAACAGATGGCATCGGGATCGAAGTAGGTCCGTGTTTAAAGCTAAACGCTTAACCACTACGTATATTATCCAGTGAGTATTCACGTGGTTATAAATAAACTCTCGAGAATTTCAGTTAACTGAATACAGTTAAATGTTTTTGATAAAATAATCTTGTTTTATATATGTTATATACCTTTTTTATTATCTATGTATAGTATATTGTATTCTTGTGTATATACAATATATAATATAGTGTAATGTAAATTTGGAACTAATTTATCTTCCAAGTTAAGATGTTCCAGTAAGTCTCTTTCAATGTATAATATATAATGTTAAAGGTACTCCCAATGTCACTCAATATGTGTCATTATATAGGGTCCCTTACAAATTTTTATCGTGCGATAGTGTTTATTAGGGTCCGCCTCTATAGAGCCTCAACGATTGGACCTCCGGCGCAATAGCCATCGGGGCCACACTAATTTGTAGCATATGATATTCCTTAAGTAGTTTCACGTCTTCTATAGACCCTTACTACCCTCATGCGATCCTTTCATTTTATGATGCCGAAAGAGGTTCGTTTTCATTTACACAATTTTTTTTACATTGAAACACAGATCTTCATCTCTAGCAAACATATTTATACTATACGAATTATAATTATCATCAGCCGATAGAAGTCCACAGCTGGGCAAAGGTCTCCCTCTCCAAGGATTGGGTAGGAATTCATAAGAGGGATAATACAATTCAGCTAAATTTCATTAGCTGTTTATCAAGTACATATACGTGTATATTATGTTATGCTGTGAACATAGCTAGATATTGTAATAGTGTATTTATTTATGAACATTTCAAGACTATTATCACATGTAAGTATTATTTATTATGTAAGTATTATTAAATACGTGCGTCTTTAAAGTCACATCGTCAATTAAAATCACTACATGCATATAGATGAAGGACTTTCTCATAGATACTTTTTACTTTCTTTGTCATAACTTATAAAATGTATGTCGTCTACTAAAGTTTAGTTAGTTAATTAGTATTTATTTTAATTTAAACTAATAGTCGCTTACTTTTTTCTATTCATAAAAAAGTTATAAGTTATAGAAGTCTTGTTTATCACAAACAGTTCAACAAAACGCTATATTTATATGTGTTTTTACTTAAAACTGTTTCATTCTATTTGAAATGTATAAGTTGGTCATACTGTTGATTAATAAGTATGTTAGAATGTTACTGTATGCGAAAGTATTGCTATATACGATGGTGATTAAATTAAAATGTATTGATATCACTTACCGTTTTCGATATCGCAGCCACCCACTCCCTTAGAAAGCATTAAAGAAAGCAAAACTTTAGTACTACGTAATTATTTTTTTTTAATTATTATCTTTGCATCCTTACTTGGCTTTATAACACGGCATAATTCTTCTGATTACACTGGAGATGATTTTTGAATTACGCGACCTGGTTTTAAGAACAGGTAATAGGTACTAAGTACGCGCACTAAGTGCTGGGCAAGAAATGATTGATATTGTACACACTCTAAACTTTTTGTAGTTAACCTAGCAAGTAATGTACGACAAACGAGTACGTATACATAATACTAGATTGGAAACCGAGTATATAAAAGTATAATTTTCAAGAAGTTTTCAAGAAGTAGTCCTTCGTCGTCGTCAAACGTTGATTTTGATCTTTGTTAAGAAAACAATTTTATTTTCCAGTTCTATATAGCAAGTATTGAAAACAATGAATAATCTTTTAAAATCTGGTTTCTAGACCTGGTATTTAAAAAGTAATAAAAAGTTTTTAAAGAACTCATCGCAGCTCCATCCCGAGGGAATAGAACCCTCCCTTTCCACCTCTGGATGAGGCCGAGGCCGAGGAGAGGGCACACTGTATGTCCCGCTCATCGGCCTTTTATCGTCACTACGTTAAAGGATCCCCCGAATCCAGAAGTCATAGGAACCAAGAAAAAAACTCTGCCTACAGCAGATCTGGTCTCCGGTTCCGCGGCCATTCATTATACGGCCGCAAGGGACCTGAAGAGTGGCGAATTTCAGTACCGACACTCCTCTTTCTCCCCGGCTCCATCGACACCGCATCAGCGGTGTAGCACTGCTTGGTCGCGGATGGTAGGAAGAGCAGCGAACCGCAATATCGATACTCCTTTTCCTCTGTCACTCTACTACGGCTGCGAAGGGCAGTACAAGCCTCCTCCCTCGTAGCCCATCGGCACACATCCAAGGTGAAGTCACGAAGCTCTCGTGGAGGGCCCTTGAACCAAACCTTCGCTTTGGGCTGGCTGGATAGGTTCCTCTTAGCTTCGCCGTACACGACTAAGCTACGACTATTGGGCCACACCGCTACGACAGGACGGGAATCTATTCGGGGAGAATTACCACTGATGCCTAGTATCATCATCATCAGCCGAAAGACATCCACTACAGGTAATAAGTTTCTTCCAAATCTTCACATAGGTCGGTCCATCACACTACACCATACACTGCCCGCATCAAGCGGCTTCCTGCGACCTTCGTTTGTAGGGGTAGAGGGGGATTTGGTCCATTTCCCACCACGCAAGCCCAATGCGGGTTGGTGGGAGCCAGCGCCTCTTTTGTTGTTTAGTAGGATGCACTACGAGCAAGTGAGGTTGGGTTGGGTCCCATGAGTTGTTGTGTGGGACCTTACACCCCCATGCCTAGTATTCATAGTATGATTCAAATAAAACTTTGACTATATATCAAAATATAAAAGTAATTAAAATGTAAACAACACGATATGAAGTGAGGATTAATGTAATTATAAATATTTATAAGGCAGCGCCGCGCCGCGTTGGGTGCTGAAGCTTGATGTATGGAATGTGGAATAGTCTCCATACATTTTATACCAGCGTCAGCAGTTCAAAGAGCGAGCGGTGTTCCCACGGGATTAATTTCATTTCAACTTGGCGATTTACAACGCCCAACTTTACAAGCTTCCACGGAAACTTCATCCGTCGACGCTTGCATTCAATTTTCTGATCTCGCTTGCTGCATATTCTTGCTCAAATAAATCGCCGCAGCTTATATCATTATCATCGGCGTATACTTTTTCTACTGCTGAATGTAGATCTCTCACTTGTTCAAGTCTTACCTGCATCCAGCGAACTTTACCCGATCATCAATTGATCTTAGAACGCCTTACATTGTAATAGGGGGACCGGAAAGTAATGTCGTTTCTGCGCATGCCAATACTTGATTGTCATTTGTCAGCTCATTGTTTTGTTCAGAGGCGTACCAAAGACATTGTGAGGTTATAGTGATTTCTTTACTTATAGACAATTGAATTACAATTTTTTTTTGTAATTTTGGGTAAAATGGCCAGCCAAATACCAGAAGAGGTACACATCCGGCATTGCATGCTCTTTGAGTTTCGCAAGGGAAATAACGCAACAGTTGCTACCAAAAACATTTGCGATGTTTATCCAAATGCACTGGACATTCGTAAATGCCAAAGGTGGTTTTCCAACTTCAAATCGGGTAATTTTGATCTTTCCGACTCGTATCGATCAGGAAGACCATCAGCGTTAGACAACGACGTGTTAAGGGCGGAAGTGGAAGCAAATCCGTGTCAGACGATCGAGGAATTGTCAAACAGTCTCAACAAACCTTGGTCGACCATCCAAGAACATTTGAAGCAGATTGGAAAAGTAAGCAGAGCAGGTGTTTGGGTCCCGCATAATCTGTCCGAACAGAATAAGGCTAACCGATCAATCACATGCAACTTATTGCTTCAACGACACAACACAGAAGCGTTTTTTGATCGCTTGATCACAGGAGATGAGAAATGGGTCCTGTATGATAACCCAAAACGCAAAAGGCAGTGGCTCTCTCCAAATGAAATCCCTCGGAGTACTGCTAAGCCAGGTTTACACCCCAAAAAAGCGCTTTTGTGTGTTTGGTGGAGTATTCGCGGCATTGTTCATTTTGAATTACTGAAACCTGGAGAAACTGTTACTGCAGACCTCTACAGCGAACAATTGCAGCGAGTCAATCAATCTTTAATTGAAAAGTGGCCAGCGATTGTCAACCGAAAAGGCGTCATTCTCCAACATGACAATGCAAGACCGCACTGCGCAAGGCGAACTCTAGAAAAAATTAATGAATTGGGGTGGGAGGTGCTGCCTCATCCACCATATTCGCCCGATGTTGCACCATCGGATTTCCACTTATTCCGAGCGCTGCAACACTTTTTAAGTGGCAAAACATTTGCAAATTTGGATGATATCCAAAATGCCATCTCTAGATATTTTGCCGAAAAACCAATTAATTTTTATCGATCAGGGATTGAAAATTTACTCACTAGATGGCAAAAGGTTATTGACAATGATGGGGAATACATCATTGATTAAAAATAAAGACTCGTTAAAAATGTATGTGTTTGTATTTAGCGTAAGAAAACGACATTACTTTCCGGTCCCCCTAATATCTACAGACGCTACTGTAGGACCTCACCGTACCATCAACCGTAGTCTAGCAATCTATTTTTTTTTTTAAATCATCAGATGATATCCTGACGACATGATTATCCTCTGACATGATCAGAGACTTTGTTTGCAAGACATGTTGTTTCTACTTTTAATAGAGCTAGCAATCTATTGGACTTTAGTGACCTAAGTTCTTCTACACATCTTTGTATGAAAGAAAGTAATGAGAATGAACGTTGATGGTTATAAGGGTAAGAAAGTGTGGATGGATTGTGTGTAAGAAAAGTGAGAATTCAGATATGATTGCTGATACAGAGATATAGAAGAGAAGTACATACTGTGTCGACCTCACATAGCTGGAAAAAGGGCAGAAGGTTCTTCTACAGATCTCATTCATAATTTACAGAATATTCAGAGATAATCTCATTCATTTCTCTTTAGCCGATTTTAAGCCGTTTTGTAAAGCCCATTGTGTACAACGAATTAAAGTAATGGAATTTGTGAAATAGGGGTAGGGAGGGATGAATTTATTTCAATTCAATCAATCAATTTGTTTTCAACAGATCAAACTGAATGTTTACAGTGTGATAACTGTATAACGTGTGTTATAAAACAACTAGCTGTTCCCCGCACGCTTTACTAGCCTCTCTATGGAGATGGATTTCGTAAAATCCATTCTTAGATGAACTTTAAATGGCAGAACAATATCTCAACCAAATTTTGAGTGTTTATATCTAACAGTTTTGGATATCTCGTGATGAGTCAATGAATCTCTGGATATCTCTTATATATATAAATGTTACTATCATGTTAGGAAGTAACTATAGTTACTTGCATTGTATTACTGTGTTATTGCGATTCGTCAATGTCCTACAGAATTGTCAATAAGGAAATTATAGTTGAACTTCGAGCAATGGATGGATCACCACTCATACATCATATTCGTGCATGTCATTTCGGTAACGTGTCATCGGTTTGCCGGTTTGTGTGAAAGAAATGAGAGATCGCGATTTCCTCGTTCCGCTCCCTGGTTGTCGCAGGTTTCACGTTACCCTCGGCCCGGTTAGACCCAATTATCGTAAATAATGGTGCGGTGTCGGGTTTCTATGCCAAGGACGTGAGATGAGTAATGTGCGTAATTTTAACCTTCCCGCGTCGGTAGTGGCGGGGAGTGGATTAAATAAACTTGATACTTGATATGATTTCTACATTACACTTCACTAAAAAAAATATTCATCACAATTTAAAATACAATATAGATATAAATTTTTCGTCGCGAGATAACACCTAATGTTTTAAAATGATTGTTTCGAAGGTCATTATAATTAATATATTTAAGAACAGCTCCCCAAATTCAAGGGTTGATAAAATAAAGTGATAATGGACTGTAATAAACTATCAAAAGACAGTAGGTAAGGTAGCAATCGAGGAGCGCTGGCGCTGTACTGATAGATTCAGAACTGATAGGTTGCTACCCTTAAAATTCGCCTGAAAGTGCTAGACAGAGAGGTGTCGAGAACGAGAGATTTACTTCGAGAAGCCGAAATTTCATAATATAAACAGAATCTTCTCAATATTTGAAGAAAGGATAGTAAATTGACGTGGTAATCTATGTCATCAACATGAGCTATCAGATCCTTGTTGACGGAGACTATCTAAAAAGGAAAGCTCTTACACATCGATCTACTGCAACGAAGATGAAGTTAGTTAAATTGCTGAAGTAAAACTTCACTTCGAGTCTCCAAGCGACTTGGGCTGTTTGGTGGTGGTGCTGGTAGGTCTTTGTTGCTGGCCACCGTAGCTTCAAACGGTAGTGTGCTAACATAACTGTGTTTCGGTAAAGGCGCTGTAGCTGGTGTAATTACTGAGGTATAGAGATTTAACATCATCGGTCACAGGTGACGTGCGTAATGGAATACAGTATCATCATCATCATTTCAACGGATGGACATCCACTGATGCTGCTGGTATCTAGAAAAAATCAAATATAAATGAATCATCCCTAATAACATCACTTATGTAAGGGGCGGCGTATCACTTACCATCAGGACGTTCCGCTCATCTCATCGCATAATTGATTAAAAAGAAATAATTTAGTGTAAACGTCCTATCTTTCACCTTATATAGGCGTATCAAATATCATCAGGTAAATGTTCTACTCTTATCCCTTTGTCCTATGGAAAAGACGATGAAATATAAGATGATCACATCTGTATCATGATATATACCATGGAATATTTCCACGCCGAAATTCTTCTGCGTGTTAATTTCTATTTGTATACAAATATAAGGGTAACGCCATTATTCCACGTGTACGTATTCATATGATAATATATGTATATGTAGGTTTTTGCTTGGAGATACGTAATCTATATATTAGGGGAAATCTTCTTAAAGACACCTTGCTTTTGGGAGGAAGACAAGTTTTTCCCACTAAAATTCTTTTAGTGGTCATTGTCGTTGCGTTGCATAGGGCTCCGTAATTTCCTACGGAATGCAGGAGTACCTCCCGAGTAGGGCCGTAACCCTCGCTCGACGACGAAACCATCTCGCTTTGTCGTTCACCCACCCTTTGCCCACCTTTTCACCATCCACACCTACAAAGGCCATGAAGCCAAAAAGGTTGCCTTCTAACAACAAGCAGGGTTTAGCGTCTTATTAGCACGAGTGCCTGTTGTCTCATTGACTTTTTTTACCGGCTAACCGTAGTGAAAGAACAAGCCTATATAAGTAGTTAAATATATATAGAAGAGAAATATATACCATCAAGGGATGAGAGAAGCTGGACATTTGAAGCTTGGACATTCATGGTAAGCAATAACCGCTCTATAACAACGAGGGGCTAGTTAAGAAGATAATCACTACATCCCATATGAACTAGTCGCTTTGAGACAAAACATTGATTGCGAAATCTTTAAAGATACCTTGCTTCTAGGGAAAGACAAGGTTGGGGAGCTTCTACTCCATAAAACCCCCTCGGTGGTCTCCGTCAGTGCATTAGGAGGGGCTCCGGGATCTCCTACGGAAGGAACTTTCGTCCTGCACTCTGGTTACAGCATCCCACAGAAGAGCAAAGCCTTCCTTAGCACTCACGCTGTGCTACGGCAAATACAAGACCACCATGCATTTGCCGTCCTCCTAAGCCTAAGCTCGCGTTATTGAGGTCTGAGGACCCCCACCTTCAAAACTCATCAACCTGAGGACCCTTTTAGTCGCCTTGTACGACAGGAAGGAAATACTTTAGTCCTATTCTTAATAGCACGAGACTACAAGGTTGGCGGGTTCACCTGATGATAAGTGATACGCTTGCCCATAACAACGTAGCGCTGGTTAAGTTGGTATTCAAAGCAGATATCAAGTCTCGTTACTCCGGTAATTACACGAACTACAACACCCTTCAATACGGAACACTGTAATATTTGCACATTGCTGTCTCTCTGTTGCAATAGACGCTGCGGTGGTTTCCACCAAGGCGGTCTCCGGCAACAGAGACCTATCACCAGTAAATGGTCCAAACATTAAACCGCTATACATTTCAGTAATAACAATATCATTAGTAAGCAGTAAGAATGTTCGAAAATGACTACGGCTTTGTCGATAAATAAAAAAAAATTTGCGGATCATAGGAGTTTGCGCAAACAAGCGATATCGCTTTATTACAGGGCGAAAGTTCGCAAGAACTACGTCGTTGTACTGATATATAACTCGCAAACAAAATAATGTTGCGAGTTAAGATAGGGCACGAGGTAAAGATGCGGTCACACTGGCGCGGTGGGGATTGTGAAATTAATAAAAAAAATCTACATTCAATAGGATGGTATACACTGCAACAGTTGTACTTGTCGCCTTGAGATTTGAGAGTCTCATTAACCCAGCAATTTCATTAGCGACAAAGTCGTTCAAACCGGATCACAGTAATTTGCTAGTTCTTGTCGGTAGAAATAGAAGCTTGCGTAGCTAAACTCCATCAACCTACCACCAGTGGTAAATAGTAGACTACAGACCCTAATGACTAATAAAAGTGGTGGTAGGTCTCTGTGGATTGAAACATCCGACAAACAGTACTGTGATCCGGTTTGAAGGGTGTTGTAGCTAATGTAATTACTGGGATGGTGAGGCTTAATATCTTACGTCTCAGACGACTAGCGCAATATGGAGCAGTATATATCATCCTAAATAGCGACAGAGTATTAAACGAAGGGCTCTCTCATCTCACCTCATTTCGGCGTCGGACTTTGCCAGCATCCAGACCACGCGACCAGGGTCCCTCCTGGAGCCGAGCGCCATCAGTTGGGAGAGCTTCGCTCCCGGTGGCAGGGCGGGCCGCTTCGGCACCTGCCCGGTCCACGTCGATATGGCCAGCATTTCTGGACTCTCCTTGACGAGGTGTTTCTGCGTAGCCAAACATTTCCCTGACGCGTCCTATAAACAAGATATAACACTTTAAATTTTTTAATCTGGTTCCTATGTCTTAGGTTACAACATGATCATCATGAACCGATAGACGTCCACTGGATAAAGGCCTCAGATTTGGGCCATTTGCCACCACACTGACCCAATATGGGTTGGTGGGAGCGAGAACCTCGTCTGTTGATTAGCAGGATACACCCCTAAAATATGATAACCACCCTTTTTTTCGATGGTAAGTCTTTGTTACCGGATCGTATAGATAGGTACGACCGCAGCGCCTGTTTCTGTCACCAAACAGTAGTGTGCAAACATTGTCGTGTTCCGGTTTGAAGGCCGCTGTAGCTAGTGTAATTATTAGGGTATCGAGACTCAACATCTTGTCTCAATGTAGTATTATTATATATATCATCCTAGCGCTACATTGTTGCGAGCGTATCACTTACCATCAGGTGAAAATTATTAAAAAAAAACTATTAATTAAATTCGATTTGAGTATATTATTAGTCATTTCATATCCTTCATTAAGAATAAGTATCTACAAACTTAACGGAAGTAAGTATTTTGCGATCTTACTTATAACACAATTGTAGTAACAATACATTAGAGTGGTAAAAAAAAAAATTAATTCAGTATTGTTATGTAATTACAACAATATCTGATAATCTTGGATCATTATCTCAGACTGTCGACGTTGCCAGATAGCTGAAGACACCAAACTCCGCACTTAATGGCTGACATTACTTAAGTAACGTTAAACTGCCTTCGGCGAAGATAAATTGACGAGTTTATTTACAGATAACAGAATAGATTACACCTTTTATGTCTAAGTTCGTTAAGTAAAGGATAAGCAAGTGTTTAAGTGCCGAATTAATAACGTAGGCCTTAAATAAAGCAATAGGCTAAGCAATAAAAGGTGTCTACCCATCGCCAAGTGGTGCTCGTCCTCGAGCGGCGATCGTTCAGAATATTTTAAAGGCGAAGTGGTACAAGCGCCTCCTCGACTCCTCGACTCCTCGAAACCAGATAATATTACCTCTTCGATGGTAGCTATTCAGTCATAAGACAAGTTATTGTTTATGGTGGCGATACATGGGCAATGACAAGAAGAAATGTTCATCCCATTCAGGTGGCCGAGATGAGAATGTTGAGGTGGATATACCCGCTAGCTTCGGAGTACGCGATATCGCCGACTATCCATAACAGCCAATATACGTCCCCACTACTGGGGCACAGGGCTACCCTCAATATGAGGGCGATTGGGCCATAGCCATCGCCGACTAGCTGCAGCAGAACCGGCTGCGATGGTATGGGCATGGCAACAGGAGACCAGCTGAATACATAGGCAACACAACATACATAACTTAAATATTAATGTCATCGGGTTCATGCGGAGATTCGTACCCGCGACCTTCGGAATGAAGACCGCACGCTCTAACCATTACGCCAGCGAATCATTCCAAGTATGACTTCTTTCTATGTATGTGGACTGAGTCTAGCTTTTAAACATATTTTTTTTATCTAACCAAGCAACAAGACCAGCAAGGCGTTTATCTGATGGTAAGTATCACACCTGCCCATAACAGCTGCTAGTTAGGATAATATAAAACGCATCAGCACGTCGCCACACATATTAGATGTAAGTCCTCGTTACCCCAGTAATTTCCCTAGCTGGAACGCTCTCCAACCGGAACACAGTAATATTTGCATACTACTGTTTCGCAGAAGGAAGAGGAGCGGTTTTATCTAGACAATATCCAGCAATAGAAACCTAATGACTAGTAATATAGCCTAATGACTAAGGGAGTAAGGGGTTCCGCCCAACAACCCACGGGACCTAAGCCAACCTGTCCTGCTCATAGTGCACCCTGTTAATCAACAAACGAGGCCATGGCTTCCATCAATCCGCATTGGGACAGCATAGTGGGAAATGACCCAAAATGTTCCATTAGAATTCCTACCCGAATGTTCGGAGTCCAGTTTCCAGCAGTGGACTTCTATCGATTGATGACGATGCTTTATTAAATAAGTCTTAAGATAAATGTAATTAAGTACTTCGGGTTTATATCTTTAGGTACCAATTAAAAACTAGCAGTTACAACTGTTATCGATAAGAGATAAGATGATACTGATGAAGTTCAATCGAACGACGCTTATGAAAGTGGAGGAAGCGAGAGAGGTGTGCCAGGATCGTAGCAGGTGGAGAGAGGTGGTCTCTGCCTACCCCACTGGGAACGAGGCGTGATATATATGTATGTATATGTATGTATGTTCAATCGAAAACAGTTTGAATGAATGACAGAATGATTGTTGCAAACAATTCACTAAAATGTTAAACCTTTTCACTGATTGAATTTTACCCCGCTGCAGACGTTTCAAGGGCATCCGTCATGTCAAAGGTTTTCAGAAACATTTTTCGTGTATTGCTGAAAATGGTCGATTTCAATATAAACAAAAATGTATGAATAGTTTCATTGTAGAAAGCTTAAGTAGAAATCACCGCATAGGTGTATCTGTTTGATATGCAGTAGAGGAGTAATACTGTCGTGCCTCAGATAGTAGTGTGAACAAAAATATCTTTATATTAAATCCCAAAAACTAATTATCGAAAATATAAGAGTAACATATACTAATGAACAAATCTATAATAATAAAACTTTGATAAGCAGAAGTATGAAAAGAGTACTGTAATTCCGATTATAGAGTACGTATAGAAATTAGCAGTAGCAGAGATGTGATTAGTGATGAGTGAAATTGGTCTTGATATTACGAAAAAGCAAGACCAAGTCCAAAACCTACACCAAAACTAGGATAGGCCTATCATGCAAGACTAAGACCAGATGTGATAGACTAAACGAAGAAATTAAAAATCCGTCGGAATATAATAGTTTGGCAAATATCTCCCTTCCGCCTTTTTGTCTTTTGAATTTCGCGGCTATGTACAAAGCGCTACAGAGCTCGTATCTGGCAATACTATACATAATTTGAAAGGTCTTGACATAACCTACAAAACGACGCTATGCATAATTAGTTTGGATATTGCGTTCAACAGTTATAGACGTGTAAACATATAGTTCACTAACGCCGAAATTCGCGCTATTTTAAAGTTTTCCTTCGTTAAAGGCAAATCCGCTAGAGAAACGTTCCGTGAGATTAATGGTGTTTTGGGGGATGGTACTCTATCACTTCGAACCGCGGAGGAATGGTTTCGACGATTCAGAGCCGGTGAAAACGACACCATGGATAAGCCAGCCGGCGGAAGACCTGTGACGACAAATACCGATCAAATCATGGACTACATCGAGTTAGACCGGCATGTGGCATCTCGTGACATCGCCCAGGAGATGGGAGTTAGTCACCAAACCATTTTAAACCATCCGCAGAAGGCTGGATACAAAAAAAAGATTGATGTTTGGGTGCCGCATGATTTGACGCAAAAAAACCTTCTGGACCGAATCAACGCCTGCGATATGCTGCTGAAACGGAACGAACTCGACCCATTCTTGAAGCGGATGGTGACTGGCGACCAAAAATGGATCACATACAACAATATCAAGCGAAAACGGTCGTGGTCGAAGGCCGGTGAATCGTCCCAAACAGTGGCCAAGCCGGGATTGACGGCCAGGAAGGTTTTGCTGTGTGTTTGGTGGGATTGGAAGGGAATCATCCACTATGAGCTGCTCCCATATGGCCAGACGCTTAATTCTACCATCTACTGCGAACAACTGGACCGCTTGAAGCAGGCGATCGACCAGAAGCGTCCAGAATTGGCCAACAGGAAGGGTGTAGTATTCCACCAGGACAACGCCAGACCACACACTTCGTTGATGACTCGTCAGAAGCTACGGGAGCTCGGATGGGAGGTTTTATCGCATCCACCATATAGCCCGGACATAGCGCCAAGTGATTACCACCTGTTCCTGTCCATGGTGAACGCCCTTGGTGGTGTAAAGTTGAACTCAAAAGAGGCTTGTGAAAAGTGGCTGTCCGAGTTCTTCGCAAATAAGGAGGGGGGCTTCTACGAGGGAGGTATTATGAAGTTGCCGTCTAGATGAAAACAGATTATCGAACAAAACGGCGCATATTTGAACTAAATCCGATCACTGTAACACTTTTTATAAAGCATTGAATAAAGAGCAAAAAAGCGGAAGGGAGATATTTGCCAAACTAATATGTCACAAAGTCACGGTCACAGTCAAAATATTTATAAAACTGACAATGCAAAACAAGGCTAGAACTATTTAAGCAAGATCTAGACCAAAACCGAACACACAAAACCAATATCAAAACTGTCCAAGTCGTGGTCTTGTCCTTGCTTTGCTCATTACTAATAATGATCAGTATAAGTTTATTTCCTTCTACACTCAAAGTATAATAGTAAAGATTACTACGCGAACATCATAATCAAAATGAAGCCAGTAGTAATCGGTCCATTGATTAAAATATATAAAGAATCCGTTGAAAGGCGAGACCTTGGACAAATAAAATGAAAATGGCTGCTTCATATCGTCCACATTGTCATTTTAATTAGAAAACTTTCAAATTTTTCCTCCGAGGACGTTCACAAAGTCTATTGGGGGCTAAGACAACGGGCGGTTGACAAGTTCAGAGAAGTTCCACTGCTGCTGTCCACACGAAGGTAAGAATGGAATCGATATAATCTCCACGATAATTATTCCTGTCATACACATGGATATATATTTGATCTTTTATATAATCGAATAATGAAACCGGCTTAACATCATATTACTATAAGTCTTTATTAATAATAATGGCACAAGAAAATCCTGTAGTGAATAACCCTTGGTCAACGTGGACTGCGATCTGGAGAAAGTCATAGGAAACCACTGGATGCAGGTAAAGCAATACCAATCGGCGTAGAGATCTTTGGAGATCGGTGTGATGATCGTCCACCAGCAATAGACATCATTTTTATTCTACAAAGAGAAGAACGAGACATTCACGTGGTGGTCCGAGATCCGTTTGTTCATAAGAAGATAGGACGATACTTAGTTCTACATATAACATAAGATGTCAAATCTCGTTCTCCCAGTAATTTTTTTTGGTACAGTCTTTCAACCTGGAACACAGTAAAGTCTGCACTACAGTAGTACCTACTTACAGTCCTAGATCTCTATCAAATGATGGTGATAACTAACCTAATCAGGTTTTTGAAAACACTTCGTTTTATTAGTTCAAACTATGATAACATGAAGAATGTTCGAGAAAAGTGATGTTCATATAAAAACAATGAACATTGATATATTCATACATTGTATTAGCACCTGGGGAATCTCATCTGTGAAGGGTGCTCAGCAGTAACACAAGAGGTCGGTGGAGTATCAAGGGAGTGGCGGCCGACGATGACCTCGGGACACCTCTCGAGAGGTGCCCACTGTTTCCGCGTCAGCTAAATTCAGGAACGAAGGTAAAAAAGCCCACTCGTCGCTCTTTATAATTGTTTGGACGGTTGTTACTTTTGTATTAAAATCGTTCCGTTTGACGGTACCTTTAGAGTTTTTTTTAATAATTTATACTCGCAGCTTTCATAACATCTTATACACTAAGTAATTTCAAAGCAAGATTAATACCAGTAAAATTTTTAATAAAAGTCTAAAGGAGACATGGACATAATTTAATTGACATCTTAACTATGAAGCATCCATTCCATTAGTCCTGTTGGAAAACGTTTCCATAAGGCTTTACCTCGTATAATATTACCAGAAGATTACAAAAGAACCAATAAGGTCAAATTATCCTTAGATTGATTTTGCCAGCGTGGTGGGAAACAGTCCGAATACCTCCATATGGACCCTTAAATACCCAGCCTCTAGTGCCCAGCGGTACCGGACGCAATGCTGACTTCATGTGGAGATCTTTGGGGGATGCCTATGTCCAACAGTGGACGTCTACCTGCTGATAATGATGAAGACGAGATTGATTTTACACTTGTTAAGTAGCATCTTCAATGGTGCTTCTTTAGAGGTCAAATAATACTTCCAATTTATTACTGGACTATCTTGTATCATTATAAAAATATACTCAAAGCAGGATCAAAAGAAGATGATTCCTTCTGTTAATCATGTACTCGTATTATGTTCAAGATCGGTATCATTTTATTAATTTTCAGATCCTCTAATGATTCGCAAAGGGCGTGAAGGGTCCTCGAAGCCGTAGGGTCTGTCGTAACCGAGTGTTGGACGAGTGTGGCCGCGAGTCACCCCTCGAGACACTAACGAACGCTGCGTCGCATAATACGGGGGATGAAAGTCGAATACCCTCTCCACATTTTATTTATAGTGGTAAACTGTCGCGAGTTACAATCTTTTTTATATTTGATCAGGGAGAAAGAAAATTGTTGACTGCATCTTCCGATTGTCCAATTCATCAGCTCCAAGAAACCTTATAGCAGGTATAATGAGAAACTTTAAAGAACTGGTGTTAGGTCTCTCTCAGGTAGGTACTACCGCAGTGCTTATTTCTGCCGACCAACAGTAGTGTGCAAACATTACTGTGTTCCGGTTTGAGAGGCGCTGTAGTTAGTTTAATTACTGGGGTATCGAGAGTTAATATTCAATGGCTCAAGACGACAAGCGCAATGTAGTGCTGTGTATATCATCCTAAACAGTGCCACCTTGTTAAGGGCAAGCGTATCACTTACTATCAGGTAAACGACTTGCTTGCGTCTTCGCCTAGTCAAATAAAAAAAAGAAACCTAAAACCTTACGTAGAGGCTGCATCCAGGTCTTCAATACTTTCACGCTAGAAGTATTTTCTTGTGAACATCAATATTCTTGTACTGAAATCTACTTTTTTTATTTAATGAAGCAACGAAACGAACAAGAAGTTCAACTGGTGGTAAGTGATACGCCTGCCCATAACGTGGCGCTAGTTAGTATAGTATACGCTGCACCATATTGTACTCGTGCCTTTAGGCATAAGAAGTTAAGTCTCGTTACTCCAGTAATATCATAAGCTACAACTCCCTTCAATCCGGAACACTGTAATGTTTGCACACTACTGTTTGCCGGGTCTGTTTGCAGCAACAGTTACCTACAACCAGTACCGGTAATACCCTTAACAACTTTAAATTCCTTTCATCATCATCATTATCCGTTTGACGTCCACTGCTGGACATAGGCCTCCCCCAAAGATCTCCGCATAGATCAGTTCACAATCAGCATGGCCTTCGGTATCCCTGGGCACTGGGAGTACGTGTTTGCCTGGGTTTATATGGGTGATTTGACCATTTACCACATGATATGTTCTCATAGATTTGTTTTTTTTTTTTAAACTAGGTTTGTATTATTCTTTTTTTTAGCTGATGACGATCAGCTAATAGAAGTCCACAGCTGGGTACTGGCTTCTTTCAAAGATCCATATGGTAGGATTTAGGTCATTTCCTACCACGCTGGCCCAATGCGAGTAGGTGAGAACCAGCCTCGTTTGTTGATTATAAGGATGCACCAAGAGCAGAAGACGTTGGTTTGGGTCCTGTGAATAGTTGTTGGACTCTTCACACCCCAAATTTCTTTCGTGTGTATGCAAACATCAAAATAGTGCCGTCCGCTTGAATTAAAGCGTTAAACAAAACGACGTCTCCTATCTAACAATCGGCCATTTATAAAACGAGAGTAGAACGGAAAAGATTACAGAAGCAAACGGCCCGTGTAAACTGATTTCGCATTTATCTCGTGCCTCAAGTGATAAACTCTAGCGTTATTTAATAAAAAAAAATACACTAAATATCGAATAACAGACGAGGTTATTGCTTACCAAGTGTTTTCACCTGATAGCAAGTGAAACGCCCATCTATTACATCAGCACGATGTTACAGCATCATGTTGTTGTCGTCGTTTTATACACAAGATGTTTCAGTCTCGTTATCGCAATAATTACACTAGTTACAACGTACTTCAAACCGCTATATAGCAATGTTTGTAAACTGCTGTTTATCGGAAGGAATAAGAGCTGTGATAATACCAATCTAGACGATGATACTAGTGGTAGATCTCTGTTGATGTTTGGCGGTAGAAATTGGGGCGGTGGTATCTACCTAGACGATCTTCGGCAACAGAAACATACCACCATTTTCTTTTTTTTTTTTATTCGGTAAGCCACGAGACAGGCGAGACGTTCGTTCACCTGATGGTTAGCAAAACGTCTCCACATAACAACATGGCGCTAGTTGGGATGATATACAGCACCACATGGCTTCGCTATGAGACGTAAGATGTTACATCTCGTTACTCCAGTAATTTCACTAGATATAACGCCCTTCAAACTGGAACATAGTAATGTTTTCACACTACTATTTACCGGTACAAATGAGAGCGGTAGTACCTACCTAGTTAGTCTTCGGCAACAGAGAGCTACCACCAGTAATGGATATGAGAAATAATTATTTGAACCAGTAGAGAATGGAAATCACAAACACGACCCTCAGTAGTAGCAGAAGAATAGGAAGAAAGAGAAGATAGAGTATTTACCATTTGGTTACCGCTTTCCGCTTATATATTGGACATTGCGAATCTTCGCAAGTTATTATAACTTTTTGTCGCAGTAATCCTGGGGAGAGAGCCGCGGGAGGGTGGATATAACTCGTTTAAGAAGTGGGGATGAATCGCTGATTCACCTTGACATCCGATATCGTTTCTGATTAATGTGTGGCCGGGGGACGAAACGGCTCGCGCGAAACTTTCCAAGTATGATCAGCACTTGGGGTTGTTATTGCGAACTTTACGCGGTTTATTGACTCGCATCGTGTTTCTAAGTGATTTACATCATAAATATATATAATAATGCAAAATGATCTTAACTAACTTTCATTTATTGTAAAATGTTGTTTGCAAATAGAACATATATCAATATCAGACTTAACATCAAAAGGACTCTCTTTCTTTCTCTATATCTCTCTCTCTCTGGTTTATGGTTGAACAGAGAAAAAACTATATATGTTATATATAAATGTTTCGATCAATCCTGCGCAGTTCGCATCCAGCTGCTTCCAGCAACCTTCACCAGATCGTCGAGCCATCTGGTGGAGTACCTGCCAACACTGCGTCTTCGTACGCAGTCGCCATTCGGGGACCTTAATCCTGTCCGTCCTTAGAGCGATGTGTCCTGCCCATTACCACTTGAGCCTCCCTATGTTTTGGACTATGTTGGTGACCTTAGCTCTCGTGCGTATCGATCAATGTGGAGAGCTTTGAGAGAGGCTTTTGTCCAACAGTGGACGTCTGTCAGCTGATAATGATGATGATGATACAAACGTTTAACTGTAATGAAATATACAGATATAGTATTTTTTTTTATTTTATAAGCTTTTTCCATCGATGCAAGTTAGAGTTGATATGTATTAGGGGGACCGGAAAGTAATGTCGTTTTCTTACGCTAAATACAAACACATACATTTTTAACGAGTCTTTATTTTTAATCAATGATGTATTCCCCATCATTGTCAATAACCTTTTGCCATCTAGTGAGTAAATTTTCAATCCCTGATCGATAAAAATTAATTGGTTTTTCGGCAAAATATCTAGAGATGGCATTTTGGATATCATCCAAATTTGCAAATGTTTTGCCACTTAAAAAGTGTTGCAGCGCTCGGAATAAGTGGAAATCCGATGGTGCAACATCGGGCGAATATGGTGGATGAGGCAGCACCTCCCACCCCAATTCATTAATTTTTTCTAGAGTTCGCCTTGCGCAGTGCGGTCTTGCATTGTCATGTTGGAGAATGACGCCTTTTCGGTTGACAATCGCTGGCCACTTTTCAATTAAAGATTGATTGACTCGCTGCAATTGTTCGCTGTAGAGGTCTGCAGTAACAGTTTCTCCAGGTTTCAGTAATTCAAAATGAACAATGCCGCGAATACTCCACCAAACACACAAAAGCGCTTTTTTGGGGTGTAAACCTGGCTTAGCAGTACTCCGAGGGATTTCATTTGGAGAGAGCCACTGCCTTTTGCGTTTTGGGATATCATACAGGACCCATTTCTCATCTCCTGTGATCAAGCGATCAAAAAACGCTTCTGTGTTGTGTCGTTGAAGCAATAAGTTGCATGTGATTGATCGGTTAGCCTTATTCTGTTCGGACAGATTATGCGGGACCCAAACACCTGCTCTGCTTACTTTTCCAATCTGCTTCAAATGTTCTTGGATGGTCGACCAAGGTTTGTTGAGACTGTTTGACAATTCCTCGATCGTCTGACACGGATTTGCTTCCACTTCCGCCCTTAACACGTCGTTGTCTAACGCTGATGGTCTTCCTGATCGATACGAGTCGGAAAGATCAAAATTACCCGATTTGAACTTGGAAAACCACCTTTGGCATTTACGAATGTCCAGTGCATTTGGATAAACATCGCAAATGTTTTTGGTAGCAACTGTTGCGTTATTTCCCTTGCGAAACTCAAAGAGCATGCAATGCCGGATGTGTACCTCTTCTGGTATTTGGCTGGCCATTTTACCCAAAATTACAAAAAAAAATTGTAATTCAATTGTCTATAAGTAAAGAAATCACTATAACCTCACAATGTCTTTGGTACGCCTCTGAACAAAACAATGAGCTGACAAATGACAATCAAGTATTGGCATGCGCAGAAACGACATTACTTTCCGGTCCCCCTGTTACATAATGAGTTATTAACAATAGTTTCATATTCTTATTCGGATACAAAATTAAGCTAAACAGATACATAATTATTTACAAAAAATCACCTTAATTAATTGAATATGACGTATATTGTATATATATATAAATATATACGAGATTTCCCCCTATTATAAAGACTTATCACGATACCTCTAGAACCATAAGGCCTACAAACTTGAAATTTGGTGAAAATATTCCTTTTGTGTGGAACTTGTTGACGTCCGGTTCCAAGACGTAGCCCCTTACTATCGGCCTTATAAAAAGGCTCAAAGTCACTCAGAGGTCAATGGAGAGGACTATGGTCGGAGTTTCTCTGCGCGATCTAATGCAGAGATCCGCAGAACTAGTCAACGACATAGCTCAAAAGATTGCTAGAATTAAGTGATGGAGTAGTGAAGTCCTCGAGTGGTGCCCGCGTATTGGTAGACGTGGTGTTGGGAAGCATCCCACAAGGTGGACCGACGACCTGGTGAGAATCGCGGGAACCCACTGGATGCGAGCAACGCGGGAGCGATCGATGTGGAGATCTTTGGGGTGGCCTATGTCCAGCAGAGGACGTTATCGGCTGATGATGATGATGCTTTTGCCGAGTATAGCTCAGCTAAAAAACACGAAATATTACCTTCAAAAAGGGTTGCGGGGGTGTTATGGCTAGCAAAGCGAGTGAGAAATAGCTAGTTTCTAATAATATAAAAATCACACAAAATACAACTTTTAGTTTTATGTAATTACAATGGCTGATCATCTTTACTACTCCATGAACGTACGAGGAAGACGGCCATCGGAGTGGAGTGGCATGTGGTGAAGCTTGCCACCAACACCTGAAATGGTGACCACGATCACTCTGTTGAGAGTGATAACGACGAAGAAATTTTACAAAAGACTTCGGGATATAATATTCCTATGACCTATATGATATTTAATATTTTCTTTTATGTATATCTCGTTGATATGGTGAAGTAATCAGTGACGGTAAAGTGTACCAAGCTACCGTTTTCTGAATATTTTTAATAATTTCTATTGAAGTACTTTAATTAGATCCTTGTTTAATAACTGACGTTTCATTACTTCCCGTTGAAGACAACGAACAAAAAAAAAGAAGCGGTGACCCCGTCAGCGAGTTATCAAATCGACGGCAAACAAGTACGGGTAGAAAGCAATTAAATAAATTTGATTCAGAGCGATACGGATGCTGCAATGTTCCAACCGTGACATTTCCAAGATTAATATTTTATCTGGGCCCATGTCAACGTTCTACTTGACAGAGTTCAGTTTGTGACCCAGTTTTAACTGGTACATTCCAGCAAGTATCTGCTACAGTCGTCTCCAATATTACCGACAGTCAGAGCAAAAAAACATTCATTTAATTAAAACTTATCATTTTCTATCACTGCTGAATAAAATAATATTAATACTTTGGATCTAAAAAGATACTGTAGTTTGTTAGTTGTTGACCTAGGCGTACATATTCCTATCAAATCGAAGATGTCCTGAAGAAAGGCCGGGTCAAGAGTACTCGCAACCGACGAGCATGCATGAAGACGCTCATGACAGTGGAGGAAGCGAGAGAGGTGTGCCAGGATTGTAGCTAATGGAGAGAGGTGGTCTCTGCCTACTCCACTGGAAACGAGGCGTTATATATAAATATGTATATATGTATACTGTTGGTAGATCTACGTACAACCGCAGCTCATATTTACTAGTGGTAGGTATCCGGAGACCGTCTAAGTAGGTACCACCGCAACGCCTATCGCAACCGACAAATAATAGTATGCAAACATTACTAAAGGTGTCGTACCTAGTGATATAACTAGGGCGACGAGAATTTCTTACGTCTCAAGGTACGAGCGCAATGTGGTGCAGTGTGTACCATCCTAACGAGCGCCACGGTATTATGGGCAGACGTACCACTTATCATGTGAACGTCTTGCTCGTCTCTGCTTCGTTAAAAAAAGAAATATTTCTACCGCCGAATAGTATTTGTGCTAACATCACTATATTCCCGCTTGAAGGGCGTTGCAGCTAGTGTAATTACTTCAATGACGAGACTTCATATGTTATGTCTTGAGGCGACGAGTACATAATCCTAATAACGCCACGATGTCATAGACAGTCGTACTTACCATCAGATGAACGTCTCGTCTGTCTTCGCTTCGTATAATAAGAAAAAAAAGCTCTATTTATGATCATCATACCTTAATATATTTAGGATTAAGGATACTTCTAATTTTTCACAAAGTAATCAAGTCATGACGGATATTAATTTTTTTTTTGTACGACAATGCGATGGGTCCAGCGAGTCATGGTCGTCTCCCATTAATTTCATTTACTACAGCGCCTTCAGAGCCTTTATTGTATACTTGAAAACAGAATTAAATGCATATTAATCGACATCTACTTTGAGCTATTTAATTACGAACTAATCTCTTAATTACACTGGTAACAGGTTTCCGAAGACCGGCAGTTACCACAGTAGCAACTAATTCTTACGCCAAATATTAATATGCAGGTATTGCTGTATTCTGGTTTGGAGAGCGGTGTAGTTGATGTAATTACTGTGGTAACAAGACTCGAAGATCTTATGTCTGAATCTGAATACCAATTTAATTAGCGCTACCTTATTATGGACAAGCGAATCAATTACCATGAGGTAAACGTTCACACGTATGGCTTAATTGAATAAAAAAAGGTACTAACGCAGCACCTATTTCAGCGGCCAAATAATATTGTAATATACAAACATTACTATTTTCCGGTTTGAAGGGCGATGTAGCTAATGAAATTACTAGGGAATAAGATTAACGACTAGTGTCTTAAAGCGACAAGTGTGTGTATTTCTTAAACTCTTCTATTTTGTTAAAAACAAGCAAAAAAAAGTTTTTTTTTCTGTAATTTAGCGACGAGACGAGCAGCGCGTTCACCTGATGGTAAGTGATACGCCAGACCATAACAACGTCACGCTAGTTACGATGGTATTCATTGGAACACATTGCAGTCGTCGCATGAGACATATGTTGAGTCTCGTTGTCCCAGTAGTGACACTAGCTACAGCGCCCTTCAAACCAGTATACAGTAATGTTTGCACACTACTGCTTGGCAGCAGAAATAGGCACTGCGGAGGTACCTATCTAGACGATCTCCAGCAACAGAGACTTGTTCCTCGGCCACTTTGCTGGCTGTCTAATAAAATTAGTCTGAAATATTCCTTGAGGGCAACCGCAACCGCAAATGTCTTTCTATAGCAACCCCATAAATAATTCGAAATTAAAATGTTTGTAAAAGTTAATTAGTTCCGTGTTGCAAATACCAGAGGTTTTTGAAAGGCTACTTTTTTTAACAAAGGACCGCATTAATTTGGCACGAAATATCAAACTTGTTACAGTTAAAGCAAAAAAACAAATTATGAAGATTCTTTTCTAAGCCTTCACATTCACAACAGTCTCTCCAATTAAAACTTCCATTCATTATATTTTTTACTTGATTGGATTGTTGTTCATACTTAAATATATTATAAATTCTTAGAATGATATATAGAATAAATCAATATAAACGTTTATATTTGTGTACATAATTAATTATGGCATAGCTTATTCGTAAGAAAAGGGTGAATAGACTAGTGCGTTTTACAATCAAAACATACGTCGCCATAACCTATACATAAACTTATAGATAAACTATACAATTATACAAAATAAATGTTATTTTCTATCTTAACATCTGGGTAAATTTTTAAACTTGTTATAAGCATTGAAAAAAACGTATTCATTAAATTTGCCGCGATATATTATGTTGGCTTGATGAATGGTGTGATGGGCGGCCGAATATGCAATGAGTTCAAGATGGCGACCTAGAATAAATTGTCATCAATAACATGAAAAAATGTCGCGATGCCGTTAACACGAGGGCGCAGTGAGTGATGACGGAGAAAATATCAAGTATTTCTTTTTTTTTACCTCATAAATTATCGCGAGCATATATATATAATGAAAATGAGTTTAATCTGTTCGCCAATCACTTGAAAACTTGTGAACGTATCGACATGGCAACATGACCATTCGGTGCGGAATGATTAGTAATAGGTTATAGGCTGTTTATTTTTTGAATTTCATACATTCTTCACAATTTTATTTCTAATTAATTTTATAAAAACTTTCTTTTTGTGTTATTTATGCAGTTGCTATAGAAAAATATTTGAGTTGGCGGTGGCTCTCAAAGAACATTTCAGACAAATTTCAAATCTAATTCTATGTTACGGTCAGCAAAGCAGCCGAGGAATAGCAAATATAGTATATTTATATACATGTATGTACATATAATAAAAAAGATAGTCATTTGAATCTTACCTGCCTATAGTTTAACATGTTACGGATTTTCCATGACCATGCCGTTTAAAAATTGAGACGATCAATAAGTACGCTATATAATATAATTTAGAAATATTGAGATGAGATATGGCGTGTCTCATGAATAACAACGGCCACACCAACATCAGCACTATTGATAATAACGGAACGATCTAAAGTACAGAGCGAGTTACTAAGTACAACAGTATTATAAAGATCCAGAGAGGACAATTTGACGGATACAGTTGTATACTTCGTGATAGCATACCGTTTCGATTGTGGGTATTACGAAGATCTAGTTAATGGTTACAATTGTATTGTATACTCCATAACGACCTAATGTAAACCAAGATGTACGACTGTTACATGTATTTGTGTTATAGCAGATGAAAGCGCGATCTATTGAGTTCTTTGAAAACTTCTTATTACAATATTCTATATATTAGTTTCGTACGCTCACCTTGAACATGTACTCAATAAATATATTATGTTTTTTTTTCATCGTTTGTGTCGTAAACTGTTCAACTGTTTCTCAATCATAGTAATAATTGTTTTTTTTAAACCTCATTCGAATTTAAATAAATATTTACCTTAAACCACGCCATTGTAGAGTCATCGTAGAGCACCACCCATTCTTCCGACCAAGAGTTCCACAGGTATTTTCCTGAAAACAAAATCTCATTTCAGTATTTTATTTGACGAAGAATCAAGACTAGTGGATGGTGTATTCAGGAAATTAGAGCAGACACATTTGTTTTTCATTCAACGAGCCGACGTATTAAATGATATGCCTGCCCATAACAACGTGGTGCTGCTTAGGATGTTATACACAATACAACGTTGTCTCGTCGCCTTGAGACATTAGATATTGAGTCTTCATTCCTCAGTCATTACACTAGGCGAATCAGAATACAGTAGTGTTTGTACACTACTGTTTGGCGACTGCAATAAGCGCTGCAGTGGTTCCTACCCAAACGGTACCCAGCAATAGAGACATACCAGTAAAACCACCATATCGACCATTTAATACCAGATGAGCTCGTAGTCAGATATTAAGATATTTGATTTAGAAAAAAGGAAAACCAATAAGATCGCCGACGATTAGATCAAAGCGGATATTATGCAGCCATCGATAACCACTTCCCGCGCTAAAGCTGATACACACGGACCGCATCCGGGAGTGGCGCGCGTTCGGATAATTGTAATGGAGCCGTCGAAACGATCGGATAAACGATACGGAGCGATAACTGATTGCAAAATGAAAACGCTAATAAATGAAGCTAAGCCTTAATTTTAATTTAGAAAATCTTTTTAATGTTTTAGCATTACTTGATTCTTAGGCCATTGAATTTTAGATTTTTAGGCGATATTAAAACACTTCTTAACTAATATTTTCTAAACAAAAACAAGTTATTAAGATGTTATATTCTCTTTTAATTTACTATTAGTTTAATTTATTTGAAGTTAAATGTTATTATGACTTCAACTAATGACTTTAACTTCAACAAAGAGATGGATAGATGCATTTGGTTCAGCTGGGCAGCATTAGGGAAACTGCCACATCCTCACCTCGCAAATACTCCAATGTTTCAAGAAGTCTTTAACCAGTGCGTCCTCCCCATCTCTAGTTACGGCGCAGAGACATGCCACCTAACTATAGGGCTGGTCCATCGAGGCAATATAGCACAGCGAGCGATGCAGAGAGCTATGCTTGGCATTTCTCTAAGAGTTGCTTGGCAATATCCAGATGGAAGAAATTCGACAGATAACTAAAGTTGTCGACGTAGCTCTCAAACTCTGCAAACTGAAGTGGCCGATGGGGGAGGAAAGTGTTGGAGTGGAGGCCGTGTACAATTCGCAGAAGTATAGGACGCCCTCCCTCCAGATGGACCGACGACATCATCACAGCGGTCGGAAGTGTGTGGATACGAGAAGCTGAGGATCGCATTAGGTGGAAGACATTAGGGAAAACCTATATCCAACAGTGGATAAATAAAGGCTGATAATGATGATTATGATGATGATGTTATTACGACAACATGGAAAAAATTACTAATGGTTTTTCAATAAATACTAAGACTCTGACGGAAGGATTCGGGCGCCGAGTCACAACGTCACAGCTTCGTCGCAATGCTTACAAGCTCCAAGTAGTAAATATCTCACTTTTGGACGATTCCATCAATCATTTACTATTCCAGTCCATATACAGTTCACAATTCTACAAAACCAATACCAAATATACCATTTTCCATTAATTTAATTGACAAAATCTAGCTTTCATCCCGATAACAATAAAGTACTACGCAGTGTATGAAAACGGGATGTACTGCGTCGAGTGTCGATATCGCCTCACTATATTGGCGGAGTCCCCGGATCGTAAAGTGTAAGGGGGCTTTGATTACTGCGGTACGTATTTTATTAGGGCTGTTACACACACGCGGCCCGCTCCGCTCGTACCATTACATCGTGAGTAGGCGGCGTAATCAGGCCGTGTGAAGGGGCACGTAAAATGTGAAAAGCGACAACGATTGCGTTTTAATTTCAGTAACTATGGAGACCAGAATGACAAACCTGTGGATTAGGATAATCATCAAGGTGAAAAAATGATGTATTTATAAAGTAGTAGAGAGCCAGAATGTCTGCAATGCTTTTTGGCGGTTGAAATAGGCGATGCGGTGGTACCTACCAAGATGGTCTCCAGGAAAGGAGACCTACCACCAGCATGGAGACCAGAAAGGCAAACACGTGGATTAGAACGAATGCATTTTAAATTGAGTTGAACCCAGCTCCGATTCCAAGAGGAGGCTTCAGTTGGCAATAAGGCTTTTTTTTCAAATCTGCCTAAGCATCTATCACCTTCATATCATAAAACTGTCATGACAAAAACATTGCTACGAAGTGACTTCCAAGTTCAGAGTCATAGTTCTGGATGAGCACGGTAAACCTTCCACAGTGTTATCGTTACTTAACTCTATGGGAAATTGAAGTGAAGTGTTAGTTCATTGTAAATAAAAACAACAATCATCAACCGATAGACGTCCATTGCTGGACATAGCCTCCAAAGATTTCCATATCGATCAGACCTTCGCTGCCCGCATCCAGCTGCTTCTTGCGTCCTTGCAATCATCATAGCCTCCAGTACCGCCGGGCACTAGAGGCCGTCTTTTGTAGAGGTTCAGATGTAGGATTTGAGTAATTTTTCACCACGCTGACCCAATGCGGGTTTGTGGGAGACAGCCTCGTTTGTTGATTAGCAGGATGCAACACGAGCGGTTGAGGTTGGCTTGGGTCCTGTGAGTTTCCACTTGTCGGCAGCAATTACAAACATAATTGGTGAAATCAAGACAGGTAGTAATTGCAAAGCCTCTCAAAACAGTATCAAGTTTTAGTGCTAAGGATATTAATGTTACGGAAATCTTTCGTGAAGTGAGGTGGGGCGTCATAGTTCGATAAGCGTGCCTTAGCCTTTACCCTTCTAAGGGATGTTTTAGCCAGACTGCAGAGGGGCACCGGTGATTTCCGTAGGAGATCTTAATGCACCGAGGGAAACCACCGACGGGGTTTTAATGAGCAGAAGCCCCACATAACCAGGTTTTTAACCCAGAAGCAAGGTATCTTTTAAGAAGATTCCCTTGCGATTAAATGGAATGGATAAAAGAAAAAAATGGTAATGTTTTATCCAGAGTGCAGAGACAACGATGCGTTCCGTAGATGATTACGAAAGCCACAAAGAGGGGTTTAGTGGGTAGAAGCCCTACATAACCTTGTCTCTCTCCCAGAGGCGGATTACCTTTTAAGAAGCTTACAACCTCTAATTAAAAAAAGGATACGGAAAACTTACTTTTATAACGCAGCATGTAACCGCCCTTGATCTGCGTGCCGCCGTGTTCTGAAACAATGAGAGCAAGTTATCACGTGCTTATGGTGAAATAGTTCTTTTTAACATCAACAAGGAAGGAAGACTTTAGTGTTTATTCTAACAACAATTTTAATATTTTCTCTGACTATTTCTTATTACAACTATGACAGCTGTTTTTATTTAATTAATCGACGGTACCAGCGGGACATTCGCCTGATGGCAAATGACACGCCTGTCAATACATGCTTGAGACAATACGGTATTAAGTTTCGTCACTCTAGTAATTACACTAGTTACAAAGCCCTTCATACCGGAACACAGTGATGTTTGCACAGTACAGTCTGTCGACTATAATACGAGCTGCGGTGGTACCTACCAAGATGGTTTCCAGCAACAGACACATACCAACTATTTAATAATCAACATTTACATATTAGGTCTTTACCTAGGAAATGGCCGTTTTGTATGAAATAATTTAAACTAATTTTTTTCATGTATTTTTTATTTGTATCAATCAAAGTAATCACGCATGCAATCAATGCATCTTTGACAACGCAGTGGCAGTTTATTGATGCCTTTCTTAAAGAAATGAGCTGGACGGGAGGCAATAAATTCTTCAAAGGCTATTTGTACTGCCTCTCGAGTATTGAATTTTTTTCCGCCAAGAAGTTATCCAAATTCTGGAAAAGTAGTAATCTGTAGGCGCAAGGTCTGGTGAGTAGGACGGATGACGGAGAGCTTCTAACCCCAGTTCTTGTAATTTGGAGACCGTCTGCTGCACAGTATGAGGTCGCGCGTTGTAGTGCAGGAGTAGCGGAGACGAGCGATTGACCAATGCTGGTTGGGGATGTGCCAACTTCTCCATCATTGTGTTCAATTCTGCACAGTACACATCTGCAGTAATGCTCGCCCCGTTTGGTAAGAAGCTGTGATGAATCACACCGGCGCTAGACCACCAAACAGTGACCATCACTTTTCTAGGAGTAAGTTTTTGTTTAGGGCATTGTTTAGGTGCTGAACCAGGATCCAACTAACTAGCTAAGCGCTTGCGGTTATCAAACAGAATCCATTTTTCATCGCAGGTAACAATGCGGTTCAAAATTCCTTCATTTATGTGTCTGTTGAGCAGTGCAAGGCGCGTCTCGACGCGTACTTCGCGCTGGTGATCATTGAGTTCGTGGGGCACCCATTTGTCATGCTTTACTACCTTGTCAATTTGACGCAAATGGACCGATATTGTTTTGACGCTAACGTCGAAAGTTGCTGCTAATTCAGCTGTAGATTGTGTATCATCAACTTCCACAATCGCCTTTAATTCATTGTCAACCAAAGTCTTCGGACGACCGCGAGGTTCATTTTTAGGTCGAAATTTCCAGAACGGAAGCGAGCAAACCAATAACAGTTGGTGCGTTGGTTTGTAGTGTTACCTCCGTAAACGTTGTTGATGTTGCGTGCCGCTTGGGCCGCGTTGCTGCCGCGACGGTACTCATATTCCATAATTACTCGAATTTTTAACGTATCCATGATGACGAAAAAGATTGAAATCCCATGAAAATGTAACACTAATCAATAAACAAATGACTACATTTGGAAAAAGAAAAAGAATTCCATGTTTTTAAAATAAAATTAATTTGAAATTAGAATTCTTAGCCAAACAAATATTACTTTGATTTGAAATGGCCAGTACTGCAGTACGGCAATTTCATAAAGACCTATTATAACAACAAAGTGTCGTGATAAACTTTCTCCAGGTTCAGAAACGCTTCTGTGATGCCTCTGGTATTACAGACCTCCATAGGCTACGGTAACTACTTACCATCAGGCAGGCCGTATGCTCCTTTACCATCTTCATAGTATAAAAAACATATAGAACTTCTCCGAGTCAAATAGCGCCTAGTTGCATAATACTAGAAACGGAACTCAACTATAATTAATACTTTGTTTTTCTGTTCATTTAATAGTATCAAACATATTAAATTCTTTTTATTTATTAATATTACGTCAACAGCCATCTTGAATATTATAACAGACAAGTTATTACGATTAAAATTTTACTACATGATATAAATGATGGAGTAATGACCTAGGTCATCGTTTTAAACAAGCGACAAAAAAGGGATTCTCAATTATCTCTCCTATATTCTCCGTTTCTTGTTTTTATGTATGACCTGACGTAACTTATTAAAGGGAGGGTCTCCTTTTTTATGATTTTTTCAATGAGTACATATTAACGATTATTATTTGTAAATAAAAAAATTATATCCAAAGGATGGGAATATACCATAATTTGTTCTTACGACTGTGTTCATATTCAAATGTATTTTTTAAACTTTGTGTTATTATTCACTGGTATACCATTTTCAGGTTTAAGTAATTTCCTCTAAAAAGTAATTAACAGATACCTTAATACTTATTAAGTAATGCATAGAAGAACTGTGTTAACTTATCCAATATCATTCATCATCATTTCATTGAAGTGCAGTTGAAGGTGCACAGGTCATTACATTTATCGTCTTCAATTTTGTTCTAATGATTATTGTTTAATTATTCTAAACCCGATTAAACATAAAAGAGGATACATTTTCACCACAATCTCTGAACTGAGTAATTCAGCAGCAGCGACGGTTAGTTGAACATCGGAGGGTACGTTAACAAGGGGGTTCCACCAGGCGGTAAACAGAGCAAATTGGCGCTAAAGAAACCCCCGACTCTTCACGTGCCGTGAATATTTTACGTGGGAATGAAATATTTTCATGTAACATCTTTTTTAATAATGAAAACTTTACACTGACTTAAACATATTTAAATAAATCATCGAATAATTAATATATATAATAATGAATTACTAGTAGTAGTAAAGGGCGCAAGGGGTCCCATAGGACTCACGGGATCCAAGCCAACTTTACCGGCTCGTGGTGAATCCTGCTAATCAACAAACGAGACTCTGGATCCCACCAACCCGCATTGAACGAGCGTGGTGGGATATATCTCAATTCCCCTTATATGAACCTGTAAACACGAAGTTCGAGAAGCCGTTGGATACAGGAACCGCAGAACCGATCGATGAGGAGATCTTTGGGAGAGGCCAATGTCCAAAAGTGGACGTCTATCAGCTGATGATGATGATGAACTAGTGCACTTAACTTTCCCTTAGTGTATGTCTTATTTCCTCTTCACTAGTAGATTCACTACAAACAGTAGATATTAAAATAAATGTCAACATATAAGCTTATCTCAACATATGTAAGTAATGTAAAGCAGGTCAGGTTATTACTTGTAAGACCTAGCTAAAGGGTAATATGTGTTTAAGACCTCTAAAATATAAACCTAGAAGACTGTGAGAGCATCCTGCGCTGAGCACCTTCCGGTTGTAGGGAAGCGATAAACGTTGGAAGTTACCTAAAAACAGGTACAGAATTTTTTTTCAGTGTCAGTTTCTTTTTATTTCTCTGCTTTTGTCTGTGGTTAAAGTTAAATTTACTATTTCCTCTTTGTGCTACATATGTAGTTTTCATGGATTGATACGCTGTTAATCATCTGATCAATCAGCTGATCTCTAATTACAGTAATATATATTCTCTATGTAAACATCTGTAATATTACTTTAATAAATAAATATGGAATGTAGTAAGAATTCTGTATTATTGTTGTGTGTCAAAGCTTTCGATTGCAGCCGGTGGTGTACCTGGGTCAGGGCGGAGCTGTTCCGTTACGTAAACAGTACACAACCTCAGGCGGCTTTACGTAACTTGAAGTCACACAGTCTTTGTAAAGTACTAGAAGAGATATCGCTTACGGCTGAAATAACATCAAACTGCCTCGAAGTATATAAAGTGAGCCAGGCAGAAACATTATAGACAGGAGTTCTCGTGAAACGGGAAAAGATACAGTACATCGGATGATCAATGACGTGAACATTCATATTAGTGAAGATGGGAGAAGAAAAAACAATGTTTAAGATTCTGTCAGAGTAACATATGAAATGGAATGACTTCTTTTGCACATGTAAATACTTTTATGAAGTATCTTAGCGGTTAATGACTCGTCTTGTGATGCGATTCAATTCTCGGTTCATATATGTAGCGAAATACTTTTTTTTTTACTCAGTCAAGCGTTGAAACTGTTCGCCTGATAGTAAATAATACGCCTATTACAATGAAGCACTAGTTAGGTTGTTATATACTACACGACTTTGTGCTCCTCGTTTGAGACATGAGATGTTGAGTCTCATTACCAAATAATTACACTAATTATACCGCTCTACAAGCTAGAGTATAGTAATCTTTGCAAACTACTGTTTGGCAGCAGAAATAGACGCTGCAGTGGTATTTAGGCAGTCTTTGACAACAGACACCTAACAATAACTCTAATACTCGTAAGTATCTTGATACATAAATACTACATATCATTTCGGCAGTTCATCTCTGAACATAGGTTTCACCAATTGACTTCCAGGATGATCGCTTTGATACCACATTCCCAGCTGTCTTCACAAACTCACCAATCAATCTGCTGGTTAAATCGTTTAGTAAATAGTAAATTCCTGTCATTCTATTAATTCTACCACAGAAGTCGCCACGACGATTAATCTAGTAACCACAGTACACACGAGGTCAAAGGAAGACAGAAGAATGAAGAGTTCATCTCGAATATATGTCAGAATGAATATTTCCGTTCAGAATGAAGTGAAGGTATAATCGGAAAACTTTTCCAAGCAAAACAAAGAGAACGAGGTCACAGAGCTGTGTTACAAACCGCTTGAAACCAATATTGTTACGAGCGATAGATTTTCTAGTATCACTGAGCTAATAGTGGGAAACGTATTGCCAGGACTAGTCTGACTTTCAAGGCTGTCTCTTAGTATTATTGCAGATCAAGAAACAATTTCAATAAATACATTCCTTCATTCCCGAGTCCAACGAGACGTTAGTAAAACGTTAAGGATGCATACAGCCTTAACAATGTAACGCTAGTCATATATGTTAAACAGCCCCACATAGTACTATTTTTTTTCTCTAATTTCTACTGACTTAGGTCACAGTTCTGGTATGAATAGACAATTATTGCATTAATTAAAATTTTTCCATACTTATTTAGGATCACCTAAATTATTCGTGATAATCAGTTGCGAATACATAACGGATATTCTCAGCGCCACGTTTCTTTCTATTTACCTATTCGTGTTTGCAGTTCTCTGTGCAACGTATTTACAAAAAACGAAACACATGTTTCCAATTTTCTCATTGCTAATTAAATAACTAAATTCTTTTATATCAATTTTTGATTCTAACTCTATTTCTAACTAAATATCTAACTCTATTTCTAAATCGATTCATTGCCTAGCGAACATCGGGCACTACATAATCAGTAGTATCTTTGTTTCTTCTTTTAAAGGATCGTAGAGACGCCGGACTATTTTTGCACCGCATAGTACTTGTTATTGAGAAAAAAAAAGTTAGTAATAAGTCTAGGATAGTCTTATATCCCGAACGTATTGTGTACAGTAATACGCTGTAGCGTACAGCCTACCACGACACAAAGGGAACTAACACAAATCTGGAGAAGAATACAACAAGATTAATTAATCGTTTGTTGGATAGGTTCAGCAGTGGATATCTATTAGCTGATGATGATGATGAATTAATCATTGCCTTGACCAGATTACAATCCCACAAACGTTCTACATCATGGAAAAGATCATTAAACCATCGTTAAGAATCTCAGAGTAATAGTTTTAGTTTATCATGAATTTCTGTTCACTGGTGATTAAATATAACGGCGGGGGGTTGCGTGGTGGGTGACGTAACGAACTGTACATTGCATTGAAGCCTGCACACCCTTGACTGGTTTTTTAGGGCACCGGTATGTATGTAGGTCATTGTGTGAGGAAGTTTCATCTGAGCGATATAAAAGACGACAACGATGTTGAGGTCAAACCTTTTTGTCTTGCGGGATTATTTAGAGACATAATTCAAATATACATTGTGTATTTAGATCTTACATTTATATATATAACTATATAGTATATATAATATATATATATAAACCTCCCTAAAGATCTCCTCGTCGATCGGTCGTCGGTCCACCTTATGGGTGGCATCCCAACGCTTCGTACGCGGGCGCCACTCGAGGACCTTTGATGGAGGCCTATGTCCAGCAGTGGACGATCGGCTGATTATAATGATGATGATGATGATGATATATATATTTATATAATTAAAATATTTTTTTTTCTTTGCCAATCACGAGATAACTAGTGAACGTATCGACATGGAAACAGGAGCATTCGGACGGGGAATTGTTTGTAGATGGTTACAGGCTATTTGTTTTTTAATATCCATAGATCCTTCATCATTTTATTTCTAATTCATCATCATCATCGACAGCCTATAGACGTCTACAGTTGAACATAGGACTTCTCCAAAGATCTCCACATTGATCGGTCCACATTCAGTATGGCTATTAGTATAGCCGAGCATCTTTTGTAGGGGTTCTGTTGAGAGGAATTTCGACCATTCCTCAACACATTGGTCCATTGCGGGTTAATGGAAGCCAGAACCTCGTTGTTGATTAGTACAATGCAACAAGAGGAGGTGAGGTTGGCTTGAGTCCTGTGAGTTGTTGCGCGGAAACCCTTACACCCCTGCGAAACTTCTTACAAGGAAGGCAAGGAATAGCTAATGATTATATATATATACTGTACTAGATAATATGTATAGAACAGAACAAGACAGGACAGAGCAGGAGAGAACTCTTGTGAATTCTTCTGATATACGTTCTGTTCAATACAGAACATATTCTTGATAGTGAAATATTTTAATTTTAAAACCGAGGGTCTGCAACATTTCCTATCTGGAGGAGAAGGTAATTTTGTTTTGAAGCGGATAGATATAACGCTGGAGAGTATTTAATTTTTCTTTTAACCTTAATACTTTGAGACAGCGCCGCGCGGGAAGACTTGGCTCATTTCGTCTCGTGTCAACAAGCATTAGCATAAAACCAATATCCAGCTCAGTGGTACGGGCAAACACCTGGCTCCATTTTTTTTTTATCAAACAGATTAAAAAAAAGGCAGACCGTAATTTTCTTGCGTAAATAATAACTTCAATGAACTCTTTATTGTAACTTCCGTAAAAAGAATCAATGCCTCCCAAACATCTCCTTTTATTTGTATTATATGTATTTACTAAGAATTTATCTCGCAAATAACTTGCATACAAGACAAGCTTATTTTTTTTTCACTTAAGCGATGAGATGAGTGGGACGTTCACCTGATGTGGCTCTAGTTATCATGTTATACACAGCACCCACATCGCAATCCTCGCCTTTGGACATTACATTTTAAGTCTGGTTACCCCAGTAATTACGCTAGGTACAGTGCCCTTAAAACCGGAACCCAGGTATATTTGCACACTCCTAGACGGTCTTCGGCAACAGAGTCTTAATTACTGGGATAACGTGGTTCAAAATCTAATGTATAAAGGCGGCGAGCTGAACGATGGTGTTGTGTATAACATGATAACCAAAGCTTCATACTTATGAGGTACATATATATGTATCACTTACCATCAGGTGAACTTCTCGCACGTCTAGTAGATTCGTAGTTTAAAAAAAAAAACGTATAGTTTTTGTCTGCAATAAACCTAAAAATATATTGGAACGTCTATAAAATGCGAAAGAGGCCTAAAGGTCTGAAGAAAGTCGTTAGGCACGACATCGATAGTATCATCTAAGTTATAGAAGTGTAGGTATAAGTAAGAACAGCCCTGTAGTCTCGGGCTAGTGAGAATAGGACTAAGGTAAGCCCTGCCTGTCGTAGAAGGCTACTAAAAGGCTCTAGGAGATTCGCGGGCCTTGAGAGTGTTAGCCCTTATCGCTCAACAAGCGAACTTGCGTGGGACTGCGTATGGCTCAGCTATGGTGCCTAGGAAGGTTAGACTCCTCCTCAGAGACGTGTAACAAAATGTAGAGGGGTACCGGTGTGTTCTATAAGAGATCCCGGAGCTTCTCCGAGTGCACTGATGCAGACCACCGTAGGGGTTTTGATGAGTAAGAATCTCACATAACTCGGACTGCAGGGTATCTTTCGAAGATGTCTCCTCCGAAACCAAATAAAAGGTATAAGTAAGAAAAATAAATGATCTGCACCTAGATACAGTGAAAATCTTTCAGAATCATATATATTAACCAAGTTATGTATAAAGTTTCAACCCTTATAAATTCGAGTAATTTTCAGAGATTAAAAATACTTCCGCTTTCACGTTGAGGGATAAGCTTTCACGCAGCGGAAACCGCATCGCAATCGCTCCAATAAATTTCGACATAATGCATGTAAACATAATATGAACATTAATCTCCTTAAAAGCCTCGTTACCACTAATATTTTGGTGATATTAAGTAATATTCTAACCATAATGGTGATAAACGTCCACTGCTGGATAGAAGTCTCTTGCTGGTCTCTGTTGCCGGAGAGCGTCTAAGTAGTTACCACCGCAGCTCCTATTTTTGCCACCAAACGGCAGTGTGCAAAAGTGTCCTGCACTGTTTTCCGGTTTGAAGGGCGTTGTGGCTGTTGTAATAACTGGGGTAACGAGACTCAACATCTTATGTCTCAGACGGAGATCGCAATTTGGTTCAGTATATATCAGCCTAACTAGCGCCACGTTGTTATGGGCAAACGTGTCGCTTACCATCAAATGAACGTCCTGCTCGTTTCCTCGCTTAATTGAATTAAAAAAGGCATCACTCACAGATCTATACAGTAGTCCTGATTTAAAAAAAAAACTTCTGTGTTGAGCTTTTTCATTTGTAACGAATTGGAAAAATCAAAGCGAGCCCTCACGCGAGTATCAATTTCTAGGTAAACGGCCCTCGATCCGAGAGCGCTCGTTTGAATGGAGTGGTGTACACTTCTGTGCTGATTCAACCGGATGTAATCGCATTAAGAGTGTACATACAAACGGTATATAACCCGCTATTCAATTATAATAATTCACACAAATATAATTAATCCTGTATACCATCACGTGAGCAATTTCAACGTTTGCTTAATTTCTGTTTAAAATAATAAACCTGCCTAGTACTTCTGGATTCTAGACATTTATGTTTCTTTGGCATATTTCTATGAATTTTTAATCAGTCAACTACTAAATCACTGGAAAAACTGCTTACTAATTTTAACTATCCTCTCCTTTTCCACCTAAAAGTCGTCTATAATACCCGAAGAGAAGCGATGGGGATATTTTAACCCAACCCATCATCAGATTATACTCCTTTAAGAGGTTATATTTCATAGTAATTCAAGGTCAAGTTTTCGTGTTCCTAACCCCAAGACACCAAGACATAGTTTTTATAAAAATATAGGGCAGGTGTGTGCGTGAGGAGACGCTGGCGACGATATTGGTTTTATGCTAATGTCCCCCGACTCTGAAGGGGATGAGCTGGGTCCGATATGAGGAAGGGCTGTGTCAATTGGGACTTGACAATCGATAGATATCAAATCCCAATTTTGTACACGATCTACTCAAAAAGAAAGAGTAATGTATAGATTTTATGAACCCAAGTTAAGAGATGTAAATATGTCTTCTCTTTGAACAAATATTATTATTTTTTTAATTATAAACTAGTGCTTGATTACGGTATCACCTGATGGTAAGCGGATTTCTATGTAATCTGGATGTAAAGCGCACTAATCCAAAAGAAGCCTCTCTCTTGAAACTTCTCAAAGCTCTCTTCTCTTAAAACCTTTACACCGGCAGTCTGTACCTAATCTTTACTGTTCGCATTATGAAAGTCGAAGCGAAACTCTTTGTTCTATTAATAACGAAGAGTTAAATGTTTTCAGCATGTCTATATATCCTATGGTAAAAAGGAATTGGCGGTACTAAACCTTAGAAGTCCAAGGATATACTCTCCAAAATATATTCGGTAGAACACCAACAGACTAACAAATATACTACTTATTTCCTTGTAATTATTATCAGCCGTTATCAGCCGACAGACGTCCACTACTGGACATAGACCTCCTCCAAAGATCTGCACATCCATCGATCCTGCATTGCCCGCATTCAGCGGCTTCCTGCAACCTGGTGGAGGGTCTATCAACACTACATCTTCCGGTATACCTTCCTTGTAAGAGCCACAATCAAATTACCGATATATTTAAAAGTAATGATCATATATGACAGGACTCTATATACGAATCCTGTATAGTTGAGACGATATGTAGAAGGACAAAAATCAGACACAGACCGGGAAAGTAGTAAGCTATAGTAGAATGGACAGCAAGGGACATCATGCGAGCAGACAGTGGGATAGAAAGATCCTGAAGTGGAGACTATATATCGTTAAGAACAACATAGAATGACGACCTGGTGAAGATCCTAGAGAATCTTTGGGCAGCATTGGACTGTGCTCGAAATCTATAAGAAAACCTCACATTATTCAGTGGACAACAATAAGCTGATATGATAATGATGACTCCAACAATAAATAGCATTCGTTATTTCTTTCAAATTACTTTTAACTATTAAGCTGCCAACTCAACCCTCATCTTCTATGTAGGAAACCATTTTATGTACCCTCATCTTATATGTATCATCTATTTGTAGATAAAATCAAATGGGAGTTTCATACGGGAAGCTATTTCTGTCTAAACGACACAAAACCCCAACCCTTCGCTCTTATGAAGTTTAACTAGGGATGTCATCAGATTAAACTCTTCCTCATTGATTTAACTGATCCTTAAGTTGAAGAAGTAAAAAACTTTACGATATTAAAAAAAAAAAGTTATTGTAGATCTATCGAAGCGCTTATTTCTGCTGTCTAACAGTACTATACAGCATTACTGGTTTCAGCTTGAAATTACTGCGGTAATGAGTCTTCCTGTGTCTCAAGGCGATGAGCATCATGTGGTGTAGTGTTTTCATCAGGTGAACGTCTCGCTCGTCGCATCGCTATATCTAATTACTCTTGCCGTAGATAGACTATTAACTTAAAGATTACGGTACGCCAGTTGCTGCTCCAGCTCCGGATGCAGAAGCGAGAGAAATTATTAAAACTGATATTTAATTACGTGTGGCGTTAAACAACAATTGAACATAAAGATCAATTCTTGAATTATAAAAGGAAATTAGTTTATCATAGGATCAGATAACACAGTTAGTAGCTCGCTGGCCTAATGGTTAGAGCGTGCGGCTTTCATTCTGAAGGTCGCGGGTTCAAACCTCGGCATGTACCAATGACTTAATATTTAAGTTATGTACATTTGTGAACTTTAGTTACAACAGCGAGATACAAAAAAACGGTGAAGGAAAACATCGTGAGGAAACCCGCACACTGATATCATCTTTGTGTGTGTGTGGTGGTCCCAATAAAGTGGCAACAGGCTCGCCCCCTGTTACACTGGACCTAATCTGACCACATCTGGCGAAATGTGGGTGTTTATTCACCTCTGCCTACCCCTACTGGGAAAAAGGCGTGACTATATAAAAAAAAAACAGATAACACAGAATTGTGCTGATCCCTCGTCTGCCAGTCCCATGTGGAATGTAATTTAAAAACGTGCCGTAATAAAACAAAGCTCTGAACTTGGTAAAAAAAAAGTGGAGGGCACCGACACCGAACAAATAGACCGGCCGACGGTATTATGTATGTACGGAAAGCGATCGATCCGAGCGTCTCGCTTAGTTCGGTCGGCTGGATGTACCGCCTCGCGTTTGTACAATAAACCGGAAATATAACACGTATCTTAAAGTGAAACAGATGAGGATGACAAAAACGATTTTTTTTTTATTGGAAAGTTTATGCTTTTGGTCTTTTTGATGACGTTTATAGCTTCATCGGACTCAAGACCAAAACGAAGTTCTCATTCGACTCTTCATCTATGAAAAGTATCACTTTTCAAAGTGTATATTTAGAGTGATATAAAAAAATTGACAATTTCTAAATGATTATAAATTAAACTTGTATTGATGCTTCCTACATCATCTAAAAAGAGCAAAACCCTTGATTTTTAAGTGAAGAGACAATCAAACTGTTCATCCGATGGTTCGCTAGTGAGGATTTCTTCGAAATTGATCCCCTTGAAATATACGATATTAATTCTTCTCATCCTACTAATTTCAGTAGCTACAACGCCCTTCAAATCGGAACACAGTAATCTAGACAACCGTTTAGAGGCAGATATAGGAGCTGAAGTGATCCGCAAATAGTCTTAGGTATCATAGACTTCTCCTCAGTAACAATTTCATTGTTATTCTTATTATCTATATTTTTACAGCCAAAATGTATATTTTCAATGTTTTCCTACTGTCTTTACAAGGTTATAACTCCATCTCGTATACGTCTCCATATTCAATACTTTCAAACTCAATATTAGTCTACCAATCAGAAAAAAATTACCAACCGATGGCGCCATTACCTTTTTCATGAGTTACGGCCTTCATTCAAGATCAATATAACTTTAATGGCTCGACTTACTCTTGGTGGCTTTCGATAAATTAAGGTCTTTAGTTCGTATCCAAATTACTAGTAACTGAAGTGAACGATCTAACCTAAAGTTAGTTGATAAGTTCATCGGAAATGATAGCAGGACATATCAAAAAGATCTTCTGTAAACATTGCCTTATATTAAATTTATAGATTCACATACAAATATTCATAAATGTTACACAAAACAATTATATTGTGTAGTATTAAAATTATTCTATTAAATATGAAACGGTGTTAAACTTCTTTCTTCTCATCTTCTAACTCGTTCTGCGATTGGACGTAAGATGAAGGTATACCAATTGCTTCTTGAAAGTATGTTTAATACTTCCGAGAAGCTATTGGTACGCCGACATCAGACATCTTCAATGCTTCTTAATGTTCGTTGATCTTCTTTCTTGTGGTAGTAAAAGTAATAAAGTATAACACCCAAATCTTGTAGCCTAAAATAAATCATTTAAAGACAATTTTCACTGAACATTTAACAAAAAGAAAGTTGAATCAAAAAAGGTAGTTTTAACTGAAATTCTTAACTAGTGCAAACTATGCTGACAGTCCTATCTTATATATAAGTCGACTAATACAACTGATGTAAATATTTTAATTAGCATCTCTTATTCATTTTCCATTGAACGTCCTGCTAGTCTTTTATCTACAATTGTAACATTCGATCTCAATTTAATAAGATTTTACCTGATGTTACAATGAGGAAGCAATGAAGTATGCTCACACAGAATACCCTTATTCTTATTTATTGGCAGCTGAAACACAGCAATGATATTATGATGGTGGTAACGAGCCAGGCGGGTTACAAAAATCTTAAAACTAAGCTAATACATAGTAAAATTACAATCAAACAAAAAACTGAATCACCTTTATAACTTTACCTTGAACGAATCTAGTTGATAAGTTTTGATTACAAATTTGAATCTGTCTCTTCGTTATCGTCCTTTTTATTTATATAATTACACACACATGGATATATATAGGAAACATACAGGAGATATCCTGAGATTTATTAATTTATCACGAGATTTCTTAAACTACTAGACTTAAACACTCAACATTTTGATAGATATATTGCTTCTAGCATTTAGAGATCAGCTAACAATGGATTTTACATGTTATTTTATTTTTCAGCTACTATAATTATATATATGCATGCATTTAGTACATAAGTGATATTTAACTAACTTATAATATTTATGTACTTATTATTATTTTTCACTTCTTGCTTCCGATTGTATAATAGTATTTTTCTTGTCACAACTCCAAAAGGTTAACTGGAAGAGAATGGCCTGTGGCATTACGTCCGCCATTTTGTATTTTTGTTTCGTGTTTTTTACCGTGCGAAAAAGTTTAAATGTACAAATAATAAAATATTACACAACCCTTCATTTCCGAGAGGAAGATTTATCGTCACATTAAAACGGTGGCGGGGGACAAAACAGTTAATTTAATAAAACACCGTCTGAACTCGGGGAAAACAAGGGTGGCGGCGGTCCACCGGCAGACTGACTGACGACTGTGTGTAAATGGCGGCCTGTCGGTTCCCATCGATCCACACCGGGGAGCGCCCTTTCGGCTAACTACTCGATAACGCAACGCCATATACACGTATCGATATCATCATACACTCATCTTCGAAATACTGCAGTGTATCTACTTTATATTTTAGAATTGTCTAACGTTTTGAAAATCTGTTTTTTTTTTCACATATACAATAGTAGTTAAATATACACTAAAAGAAAATCGTCCGCAACCAGTAACTACACGACTCTTCACCTTAATGCCAATATTTAAATCATGCCTTGACTTCTAGTACTTGATTTGTAATATATATAATATATATAATATATGTAATATATATAATATATACATAACAACCCATAGTCGTATTTGTCAAACATTTGTATATTGGATCTATTAGGCCCAAACTTACGCTCGTCTATAAATTTAGTTAAGATGATATACACAACGTCGCATTGTGTTCATCGCCTTGAAACGAATACTATAAAATCTAGTAGTTTCATTAGCTACAACGCCGTTCAAACCGGAACACATAACCTTTATCAATAATGATACAGGATGTCTGGTAGCAGATTTATGTTTTCAAATTTAAATAAAAAATAATATGTTTGACATATAATTTTACTAAAAGTATTAAAAGATAGAGTACAAATGCGGATTTCATTTTTTAAAGATAATGTCATCCAAATGTCTTCCATCCTGTTGCACACACATACACACTGTTCGAAACGGAGCCTCGTATTCCGTGCCACACGCTGCAGTAAACTTGGTTCAATTGCGCTGATTTCTCGCCGAATATTTTCTTTTAAGTCCACAACAGTTCGCGGATTGTTGGCGTAAACTCTCTCTTTGAGGTAGCCCCACAAAAAAAAATCCATTGGAGTTAGGTCGGGTGACCTCGGTGGCCACGGGATGTCCCCAAAGCGACTAATCAGTTTTTGAGGGAGATTTTCTCGCAACAAATCCATCGAAGCTCTGGCCGTGTGTGCGGTCGCACCGTCCTGTTGAAACCACGTGTGTGATGAGAATGATGAATGAGCTCGCAGGTTCGGCAAAAAGAAATTCGAAATCATGAGTCGATAATTCTCACCATTGACATTCGTCGCTTGGCCCCGTGCATTTTCAAAAAAAAATGGTCCGATTATCCCATTCGTGGATAAAGCGCACCAAACAGTTACCCTTGGGCAATGTAATGGTTTTTGGTGCTTCAGTCGAAGATTGCGAGTTCTTAGAGCCCAGTAACGGCAATTTTGCTTGTTTACGTGTCCGTTTAAATGAAAATGAGCCTCGTCGCTCCAAAAAATGGAATTCACAGTGCGAAAACGCTCCAACATGGTTTCACAAAAAAATTTGCGTGACGCAAAGTCATTTTTTTTCAATTCTTGAATTATTTGAATTTTAAAAGGATGAAATCTTCTTATAATATATCTTTTTTCAAAATTTCATGCACGCATGCTCTTGGAAGTCCCAGTGAAGCTGCCCTTTTCCGTATCGAAAGTCGTGCATTTTCACGTAAACTGCGTTCAACCAGTTCAATGTTTTCGGGGGTCCTTGACGATCGACTAGGTCCTGGCCGTGGTGTGTTCATAGCCGAAGCAGTTGCGCGGAACCTCTCCACCCACGAACGAATTAAATTCACACTCGGCCCATCGCCTATCCGTCGAATATTGAAATGTGAACAAAACTGTCGGCGAGCGAGTACGTAAGAATCGTTACTCTTGAAAAATGCTTCAATAGCGAACGCGCGATGCTCACCCGACCACTGCACCACTGCACCACTGCGACATCGTGACTAAGAAATCCGCACGATCGGTGATTCTAATGACACCACCTTCCCCCCGCACTTTTTATAACTTATTGAGATATTCGTTTTTTAAAATATAAATCTGCCGCCAGACTCCCTTTATAAGTACTTAGGTATAATAATTTAATTTTACCATACATTCTGCAGATGTTTTCCCACCATTCGTTATAGTTAACGAAGTTGTTAAGGTGCGGCGCACTCTGATGGTAAGTTAACGAATTTAATACTAGAATAAATATTCCATACTATATACATATAGCTCGCTGGTCTAATGGTTAGAGCGTGCGGCCTTCATTCCGTACGTCGCGGGTTGGGATCGTGGCATATGCCTATGACTTTAATATTTAAGTTGTGTACATTTGCAGACTTTAGTAACAACAGCGAAATACAACGGTGAAGGAAAACATCGCGAGGAAACCTGCACATGTATTAGAATTAATTATAAGGTGTGAAATCACAAATCCGCATTGGGTCCGTGTGGTGACTAGGGCCCAACGCCCTTGTATTGAGGGTAGGCTCTGTGGGGTGGTAAATTGGCTGGGAAAAAAAATATATTTATATACATATAATACAGGTAAAATTTTATCCTGATTATATCGATAATGTTTTCACACAAGATGCAACATCTATTTTTTTTATACTTAACCGATATTACGTACTCCATACTAGATCAATAACCAATTTGTTTAAGCAGGTTTACATTTAGTTCCCCCTTCGTACGCGGGGTTCGGTTTACTTTCTATTCAAAATTCTGTTTCGCTCTGTAGTATTCTCGACAACGGTCTCTTGAAGCTTGGCAAAGTTCCTGAAAAAATGATTGTTTACAAACACAGCTTTTATGGCCGTGGGTGTGCCGATGTTCGCATCGAACTGGGTCAAGTTCGCGCCTCAACCGTGTCTGTAGCGGTACTCCGCCTTGTCTACAACATGTTAAGTGGCTGTCCACTTAAAGGCGATATACAGCTTCCTCGATATTTCACCATGGCGTTTGTACCACAATACAGATAGAAACAACTTTATTTTTACTATGACCTAAATCTTGATCACAATTTCAGTGTCAATAAAACCAGAAAAGATGAAAGGTTCTCCTACAGAATACACCAGTTCTCATCAACGCTAACTCATCAGAACTATCGGGACAGTAAATTTACGATATACTGTAGCTAATTATGTAGGTAATACAACAATCTCCAAACCACACTGACAAAGGAAAGGAACCTTCATGTTACAAGACAAGCTGTTAACCTTAAGGCATTAGGTGGCAGTGAGCACATCTTATAATATTCGTACAATGTGTTATTGTCAGTCGGACTAGTCGCGATGGAAATTTGGTAAAGTTCTATTTCAGCACTGGACAACAAAAGGCTGCTGCTGATGATGAGCTACGTAGTCTAAACGAGCCGTATTCATGTCCGATACAACATCTGACATCTTATATATAATATATATAAGGCACCATTATGAATACCTGTGTACACGCGAATGTCTTGTGTATTTAAATACTTTAATATTTATATTAACATACTGTTCTCTTAACCGATATATCATTTTCTTTATGGAATCGTCATAATATAAAACTGCGATAAAATTGTCTTGCTTTGCATTGATTCGAAATGTATTAGATTCAAACGAAAACTTTATTAAAATCAATTAATTGATCCTTATCCATCCTACTTAATATTGCTATTTAAGATGTAGATGTTTTTTTGTCAATAACAAAATTTACTTATGCGTTTATTACGATTATAGACAGTAAGTTGTTGATGTCACCAAAACTTTTAAGATCGAATCGACCTTCGTCAATAAAGAGAACTATTTTAACGGTGGGTACAATTTCTAATCCACACCATATTAGAACTGTATTGAATCAGACATTTTGTTTCATGTCATTTCGTGCTTGTTAATTCAATTTGGAAACCTCAAACATAATAAATTGTAATAGGGGGACCGGAAAGCAATGTCGTTTCTGCGCATGCCAATACTTGATTGTCATTTGTCAGCTCATTGTTTTGTTCAGAGGCGTACCAAAGACATTGTGAGGTTATAGTGATTTCTTTACTTATAGACAATTGAATTACAATTTTTGTTTGTAATTTTGGGTAAAATGGCCAGCCAAATACCAGAAGAGGTACACATCCGGCATTGCATGCTCTTTGAGTTTCGCAAGGGAAATAACGCAACAGTTGCTACCAAAAACATTTGCGATGTTTATCCAAATGCACTGGACATTCGTAAATGCCAAAGGTGGTTTTCCAAGTTCAAATCGGGTAATTTTGATCTTTCCGACTCGTATCGATCAGGAAGACCATCAGCGTTAGACAACGACGTGTTAAGGGCGGAAGTGGAAGCAAATCCGTGTCAGACGATCGAGGAATTGTCAAACAGTCTCAACAAACCTTGGTCGACCATCCAAGAACATTTGAAGCAGATTGGAAAAGTAAGCAGAGCAGGTGTTTGGGTCCCGCATAATCTGTCCGAACAGAATAAGGCTAACCGATCAATCACATGCAACTTATTGCTTCAACGACACAACACAGAAGCGTTTTTTGATCGCTTGATCACAGGAGATGAGAAATGGGTCCTGTATGATAACCCAAAACGCAAAAGGCAGTGGCTCTCTCCAAATGAAATCCCTCGGAGTACTGCTAAGCCAGGTTTACACCCCAAAAAAGCGCTTTTGTGTGTTTGGTGGAGTATTCGCGGCATTGTTCATTTTGAATTACTGAAACCTGGAGAAACTGTTACTGCAGACCTCTACAGCGAACAATTGCAGCGAGTCAATCAATCTTTAATTGAAAAGTGGCCAGCGATTGTCAACCGAAAAGGCGTCATTCTCCAACATGACAATGCAAGACCGCACTGCGCAAGGCGAACTCTAGAAAAAATTAATGAATTGGGGTGGGAGGTGCTGCCTCATCCACCATATTCGCCGGATGTTGCACCATCGGATTTCCACTTATTCCGAGCGCTGCAACACTTTTTAAGTGGCAAAACATTTGCAAATTTGGATGATATCCAAAATGCCATCTCTAGATATTTTGCCGAAAAACCAATTAATTTTTATCGATCAGGGATTGAAAATTTACTCACTAGATGGCAAAAGGTTATTGACAATGATGGGGAATACATCATTGATTAAAAATAAAGACTCGTTAAAAATGTATGTGTTTGTATTTAGCGTAAGAAAACGACATTACTTTCCGGTCCCCCTAATATTTGCGGGTGCCCCACTCACTGACCGCGGCCGCAGTCTGAAACCATATTAACTTTTAAGACAGCTTTTCTTTTATCCTGGATGATGTCACACTTACAGATACCAGTTTCAGTATGATGAATATCAGAAGAATGAAGATGAAATTCGGTTTAGTTGAGTTTAAAAGAAGAACAAGTGTGACAGATAGGTAGTATCTCGAAATCCTTTCATACTCAGAAAAGGTTTTAGTGAGCAGAAATCGCTAAATGATTTCTCCATAAAATGAAGGGTAACTTTCCAAAGATCCACTTACAATAGCAGAGGAATCTATCAACCGTTACCCCATTATCTTAATTTTTCTTGCAGAAAATCTAAAAACATAACTATAGATCATACCATTATGCAATGATCTATTATAGCAACATTATAAGCTTTTGTACGGAATCTATAGATATATAAAATTGTTGTAAAACCAAAAGGATTCCGATCATTTAGGTGAGTGCTTCTGAATGGTAGGTACATTTCAAGATACCCTTCACTGTCTTCATTACTTAGCCCGTTTCGTGAGAGAGAACTTAACGCTTGAGCTTACATTTTACTTTATGTAAATTGAACAGCCTACAATATCTAATGCAAAGGTTCAATAGTCCTTATAGCTCAGAACCGAATCAGCTATTTTGCATCTTGTACCTAAGTCTCCAAGGAAAAAACTAAATAAAAGGCAGCAGTTTTTACTGTGATTTATATGAACATGTGTCCGCATGCAAAGGAAGGCGATATAATAATGCCCTATACATTAAGTTGGGATACGTTCAGTGGACATCACTAGCCTGAAGATATTATACATCTGAACACTCATATACTCCTCTCCATGAATTACATTAAACTCCTTTTTCTCATACTCCAGTATGTTGAGGCTTGCATCAGAAGCTTGAACGTATATGATCGCCAACATAACACTAATAGAGTGAATTATCAACAAAATTTCGCTATTTCAATAGAACTTTGCAATTCATCCCGACTGTTACTTCTCGGCTCGACCAATAATATTCAAATTAAGCTCAGCAATTCTACAAACTAAATTGCAATTTCACGTTTCTGGTGCTCCCATAATGGATATTCCCAAACGATATCAGTTTTAGCTACAAAAGAGAACATCTACCATTAACGTATTACTGAATACCTTAGTACATTTCCATTGCTGCTTTATATGATTGCGACATTTATTAAAAGGGAATTGAGCAAGCTATGGATGTCGTAACTCACAAAAAGTAATTTCGATAATCTGCTTTGTATATCTTGGTAGAGATTTGTCGATCGATCTAGGTTTTATGAATGACTTTCGTCCCTAACATATACTTTACTATGCCTTTCCGCGTCCGCCTCCTCTCAGTCTATTCCCCAGAGAATACTGCAGTAGTTATTCGTATACCACTAAACTGAGTTGTGACACTATAGTTAGTCACTCAATTGTTACAGAAAATTAATTGCGTACTACATTTCATATGGTTAATTTACGTTGATTGATTGATACATTTTTCTGTATTTACTACTCTATTGATGTTATCAGTTGTTATTGTAACAAAGAAATAAGAATAATAAACACACAAATTCTCTAGATTTTTGTCAATTTCCCTAGAGGAGACACTGTTTTAAAGTAAAAGTATGACTATCTATAAAAATTTGGTGTCGGTATATTACCATTTTAAACGATTTAATTTATAATCCTGGTGAAGTTCAGAAGAAGAAGGTACGTTGTGTAACAAACAAACACGGGTATGTAATGAATTGTGTCCTTTTTTGTTTCGGGGGGAAATCATCGAAAAGATACTCTGCCTTCTGGGGAAAAGTCAGAGTTATATGGAGATTTTTACGCACTAAAACTCTCTCGGTGGTCACCTTCGGAATTTGCAGACGTCACGGGATCTTCGTTCGGAACACAACCGCGGCCTCGCTGATGCTATGCTGGGATAGTCCGTCCCGGGGTCTGTTTTACGCAAACACTATCAGCCTCGTGAGTACTACTTCAATTGCCGGAAACCACATCTAGCCGTTGTCCTCCTCAGGGTCGTTTAGAAGGCGATGCGAACCCGCATCCTGACTGCCAACCCCAGAGGCCCCATTATGGTAGAGGAACACCATTCACCATCGCGACGTGTTGAGCCGCATTAGCACCACGACGGCTTCGTCTCCAAATGGGATCTGTTCTCTCTCAATGTATTGTGGACTATAGTATCGCAACGCCTATGACATCCATCAGGCCGTAGTATATAAACTTTAGTCATTTCAATAATGAAATAATAGTAAGAGATCTTGATTATTAAAGATTCTGACTCCATGTTGTATAAATAATGTCTTCGTCTACAGGTGAAATTCAAAATAAGTCTGTTTTTAATAGCTTTTTGCATATTTCACATGAAAATTGAAGCACATGAAGCAGCAAAATAAAACATGAACATAGAGTCAATGGGACAATTTAGATGTATATTCGTTAGTAGGAGCGGGTGTGCCCGCGCCGGCCGGCCGGCCTCATGAATAAACATTCGCATTCCCCGATGACGACATCACATACAAAATGTACGCCGGAATTTTCAAAAACATTTCACGGTTATTAACAGCAGTGATAGAAATTCTCTTGTAGGTTTCACTTGGATAAATCCTTCACAAACGAAGATCATATTGTTCTACTGTGTGATGAAAGTAATAAGTAATAATTAAAAGACCGAGAATTGTAGGTGTGATTACGGGTGGTTTATATCTAGAAAGGCATTGAAATATTCAAAATGACGCAGAAACAACAATAATTTTTATGTTTATGAGACACCAGATAAATTTTATATCCATCTTTCCATTGAACCTAATTGGATAGTTAAAAAATCTCTCTCTCTATATGTCAGTTCTTTAGATATTTCCGTTTGACTACTTTTATATAGCGCCGTGTGCAGATGTGTAAATAACCTCCTTCACCAGGTCAGTCCAACGTTTTGGTCTTCGGCTACGCAGCCTTTTACCTTTTTACCATCAATCTTGCCCTTAACCACATATTGCTTAAGGTTATGTCCTTTTGTTCTAGTAATATATCCGAAGATCTAATGTGTCCAACGCAGACAGATGGTTGAAAGCTGTGTTAAAATTAAAGTATTTAATAATCATTAATATTTTTGATTTATTCCAAAATGGAGCTCACAACAGAAGCAGTAAGATTGGAGAGGAGTAAGAGATAGCGAATGACAGGCGGCATTGGTGCTTTCTTGCGTCAGAGGCCGGAACTTAATTTGGGTCGTTACATCGGAATAGTGGGTAATTGAAATGGATAAATGTCTCTTCTGGGAGAATAGTAATCCAACGCTTATTTCCATAACTGGTTAAAAGTTTTTGAATATTACAGTATTCCCATTCAGACGTAAAATAGATTTATGTTCGTATCGCAAAATGGTTTACAAATTGCATTCCGGTATGTAGATTATGCGAATTGTCAATAGCGCAGCATTGTTATGACATCATCATCAAGTGAGCGAACTCTTTGTATCTCCTCTTTATTTACGAGGAGGGATCAAAAAGTAGTGAGAATGAGATAGAATATAATGACTATTGATTACTCAATAATTCTTTTTTCTACATAGTCTCCGAGTCTCTCTACACACCGAGTCCAGCGCTTTTCCAAGGCTTCAAGCCCTTCCAAAAAAAAAGTTTTGTCTTGGTCCTGCAAAAAGCACTCCACGGCATCTATCATTTATATATATATTCTTTCAATTTGGGGAACAGATAAAAATCGCTAGACACCAGATCTGGTGAATAAAGGGTGTGTCCAATTCGGAGCCAGCTTGCTGAATGGCAGCCATCGCAACTGCCGATCTGTGCGCGGATGCGCTGTCATGATGAAACAGCACGCTTCTTCAAAGTTTCCCTCTCATTTTCTCTTTGATGGCATTCTTCAACATGGGAATTAAAGCTACATAATATTGGCATGTAATAGTGGTTCCGCGCTCCAGGTAATCAATCAACAATATCCCTTCTGAGTCCCAAAATATTGAGGCCATAATCTTGCCGGTCGTTGCCACTGCACGAAACTTATTCGAGGTCGGTGATGATGGCCGTTTCCATTGCGAACATTGCTGCTTTGTCTCGTGATCAAAATGATGGACACATTTTCTCGATTTTCGCAACATTTTCTTGGATGACTGACGTCGATGGACGTGGTGACGGCCGCAACAATGTTCGTCTTCCATGCTCGTTCTCCCCATTCGAAATTGAGGAGCCCACCTTGCGTCAGTGACAGTAGAATACGGCGGAGCAGACTCTCTTAATGTTGCCTCCAAATTGAAATGAATCTCTTGCGTCGTTAATTTTTTTAAACTGAGCTATTTAATAACGGCTTGCACTTCGTTTTTCTCCATTTTCGAGAACACGTTCCGACACGAAGCAAACAAGTGACTACATTCAGAAAAAATCAGAAGAGAATCAAAGATTTTTTTCTTTATTAATATTACAAATATGTATCTGAGCTATGCCAGTATTTTTTTCCTACCAAGGAGTATATACGTAGTTCTCACTACTTTTTGATCCCTCCTCGTAAAATAACCGTACCTTATTTTGCACTATTACTATCACAATAATTAAATTAGACATTTTAATTTCCAGCTACCTACCTACTTTTTCCAAATCTACGCCGCAATCTAAATTCTATTGAGGGTCCGACCTATTTAATTCTTGTCAGAATTAGCTTAATTTTTTATTCTTACTTCTTTGGAATCCTACCTAGATTTTTACAACAAAGTATTATAATATATTTTTGGAGCTAAATGTATTTTTATTCATTACATTAGACGCCCTTCGCCATTTGTAATTTAATTTAAAATTTGATACTTGTTAAATAATGAAATTTTGATATCATTTGCTTTATTCCTTTGTTACAGCTCTTTGCTTGTTTAGTCTCGTTGTAACAATCATTTTTTATATCATGCTCTCTTAATATTGTTTAAGACTTGGTTACATTTTAAGTCGCAGTGTTTCCTTTTTGTCTATTTTTGACAATACTAAAGAGAACATATCAATCACATGTCAGGTTATCTATACTAATATTTTTTACGTAATTGTGTTTTGTTCTTTTGTATTTGAAGATAGATATAGGCGATGAGTTGATATCTATGTATCTGACATCTTGTATGAGACAAGTAGTTTGACAAATTTTTATATTTTTTTTAAAATCGGGACTAAAATCTATAGAATCCTTCTATGTCAACTAAAGAGCTGTACCGGAATTAAACCGGCTATATTATCGGCTATAACCCTGTGTTCCTTCCTCGTCTTTGGTTGAGTTATGGGATCCGTTTCACAAACAACCGGAGACCTGTCTACGAGGACCGTATACAGGACCTATACGAGACCCTTCTGAGATATACATATTATAATATATATTATATACGTATGTTCTTCAAAGCAATATAAATTTTATTGAATATGCCAAAAATCACCTACCCTGGTTCGAACATTTCCCATATTCAGCAAGACTCAACCAAATAAAGGCCTCGGATGCTGCTTAGGATACCATTCTCCAGTACAGTCATGACGTTGTGTCCTAAGTACATACATAAAACTGTATTCCTTGTGTACCGAAGAGTAATGTTTACCGCACGACGTAAGAGAACGTGACCGACATAGTCGAGTGCGGTATATTTGTGATAGTTATTTTTATTCGAGTGTCTGGGGGAAATCCACCCCCACCACCCTACACGAGTACAACTTAGCAGAGAAAACTTTTGCCTCGCCGATAGGGTTATGTTTCATTTAGTTTTCACGCATTTTTTATAATAACAAAAAATTGATAAATGTCACTTTACACGAAAAGTATACTTTAAAAGAAACGATAAAGCTCACAATTAATTGACACTAATTAATTTATTATTATTTTACTTATTGATTTTTATAATAGGATGTATTAGAAAATACTTCAGTGCACTTCCAATAATAATGTAATTATCAATAGACATTATATAATCAGGAAAAGTATTTCCTATAATACAAAACGGAGGTACAAAGATATAAAATTTGGTTAAAAATGGCGACGTACGCAGCGACACAGGGCATTCGCTCCTTGGTCGTTAGACGAGACGGTAGTGTCGGCACGCCTTGAGTACCGTTGCAATCGTTTTATTTAGTTAATAGCATTAACAACAATAAGAACAGCAGATTTACTCCAGGTAATAGTTTGTATTACTAATTACTAAGTACCATTTAATTGATTTTAGCTAATATTTTTTATTTAATAGTTTCATTATGATGTTGATGTAATGATGATATAATAATGGTCTTTGTGTGTGTTTATTTTAATAATCTCACAGGTGTGTAAGGGGTTCTGCTACTCGTGGTGCACCCTAGTAACCAACCAACGAAGCTCGAGTTGCCATCAACGGGCATTGAGCCAGCTTGGTAGGGAATGGCTCAAATCCATCAATTGAACCCCTACAAACAACGGCTCGTAATGCCCGGCGGTACCGGTGCTGTGCCAACTAAACGGTCGCGGGTGTGCCAGTGGATACGGCGCAGGACTTACCAATCTGAGGATCTTTGGAGGAGACCCATGTCCATCAGTGGAAGGCTATCGGCTGATGATTGAAATAATGAAGAATAATCTTACATCTGTATTCTTAATGTGTAATAATAAATATGCAATGCGCGGCTTCATCTCTTATCTCTTCTAGAAATATGTAATGCCTTTGGGTGGAAAATATGTACTGCGGTAAATAAATTTGGTATGGGTTGATACTTATATTATATATTTGTTGTTCTGTAATACTGAATCCATAGCGTAGCGATTGATAAAAGAAACCTGTTCAATATTTTTGTATATTGATAAACATGAATCTAAACAAATAAAATTCTTTTCTGCGTACTTGCGACGGTACGTTGTCACCCCTAAGGTCTGAAATGGAATGGCTCGTTAACAGAAATAGGTTCCACGTATTACAGCCATACTTCTATTTAAAAGTGTATATAGGGCAACATAATAGTATAGTAGGGTAGTCACCATCGCAAATTGTAGTGGCTACGGCTCTCACTTTTAGATATCACGGGTTACTTAATGAGGAAATGATTATCAAGTGTTATATTCGTATTAATGGTGATAAAATTCTCACTGCAGACCTACAATGCGTATTAATGTGAACAAGGAAGCAATATATATTTATTTAAATGTATATCTAGCTGTTGTTATAACTTAGGAACTAGTGTTATAATTAAGTAACAATAACTTCACTAATAATTAACATTATTATTAAGTAATACAGAGTGATTTGAGAGGAAAAAGTAAGACAGTGATAGTAGTAAGTAAAAGTAAGAAGGTTAATTAGAATTACAAAATTAACAATGACAGTTTTATCAACAAATTAACAGTGAGTAGATAATTGTGTTTATACAAATTTGGAAGTTCAGGCTACTACGTTATGCAATTGAAGTAAATGTACTGTAACTTATTAGTCGCTTAACTTTTAACTGTTCAGGAACTGGATTGTATAATAATAAGTCACTTTAACACTGACGATTAATCGTTGTATACTTTTGCAAACCTTTTCCGTACATAAAACTATACTGGACAAAAAGTATGAGATTTTCTTTTGAATTTGTATAATTATCGCTGTCCCTTATTAGTTATTTGTGAGATGGCTATTTTATTGACTAAGTGGCAGTAAGCCATGGATGTTGAGAGCGGTTGTAGTAAATATCTACGTTACATATTAGCAGTGTCGCCGGGTATCGATCGTGCTTAGTTTTATGAATGGCTCTCGTCCCTCCCCTGTTCCGTCTGCCGCCGTGCATACTCCCCCACCCGCCGTCCGGAGGCGGTGAGGTGAGAGCCATCCCAATTTCGCACAGCTGATTTGTGACGTGAATATTATACAGGCAATTGCTTTAAAAGGTGGGCGTTTACCGACAATTTCTTCCGACGTGTATATTTTTTATCTTAGTTCCGTTTAATGAAAACAGTCGTCGGTAACTATTTTTTGCTCCTACGAAACGCAGAGATGAGCTAGATATTTACCTAATGGTAAGCTTGCCCACAACAATATGGCGCTAGTTAGGATGATATACACTGCACCATCACATTGTACTCATCGCCTTGAGGCATAAGATGATTTCTTCTTACCTCTGTAATTCCACTAGTTACAACGCCCTTCAAGTAGGAACACAATGATAACATTACTGTTTGGAAATCAGAAGCTGCGGTGGTAACCCATCTGACCTCAGACTTCAGACACCTATCTTCAAAAAATAAGGATTGTATACAGTTAATACTTTTACTCTGAGTGAAAAGGCTAGTAACCAATCTCCACTCCTGTTTCTGCGTGACGTGAAAGGAGACTATAAACTGTGACAACTTCACACTGTCCTCGATAACATGGCGAGTTTATACATTACGTCTTCCTTCCGGTAGGTCTCTTACAGTGGATATTAGAAGTCTTAACTTAGTAAATATATAACAGAGGAACGTCCATCTTTGGCAATGGCTGTGCTTCAGTGTCGTGTTATGAAGCTAAACATTTAGAGATGTTGATCAGATCTTCAATATAAGAGCGTACTCAACATTCCAATTCTCAAAAAAGGACCTCAGGTCTTTAACGGTTTTGGATGACAATAATGTTTAGTTTGTGTTTTTTTTTTTAAATAACTTATTCATAAATATTTAGTAGATACAATAGGGTTGATATTCCCCTCATCATCAGGCGATAGTGTACATCTGGACATAGGCTGTCTTCAAATATCTGGTTGTATGTAGTTGGTAAGTACCAACGAGGTTTCTAATCCTGCCGCTAGACAGTACTGTGCAAATATGGTCAGGTTTGAAGGATATTGTAGCTATTGAAATTACTAGGTTAAGGAGGCTTAATACATTCTGTCCTAACGACGAGCACAATGTGTTTTTGTATATATCATCATTACTAGCTCCATGTTATGGGCAGACGTACCGCTTACCATTAGGCTAAGAGCTAATTCATTACGTCGATTTTAATAAAAAAAATTCTCCTATCGGTCCTGCACTGGTTGATGCAGTGGTTTTGTCTATGAAGTCTAAAATCCCGAAAAAAAAATAGAAAACAACGTATAAATATTTTTTTTATCGATCGGCTACATTCACCGCAGGTAATTGCCGTGTGACATTAATTGGCAATCTCGAAGCTCTTGCTGATGCTGGAAAGCATCTCAATATGCACTACAGCTGCTATTTAACGATATTTTTGCATTTTACATTAGCTTTAAAGTTTGCTGTTGGTATGTATACTGATATAATTACTTTTTTAAGCTTTCAAAACTTTTAAGTCTTGAAACAGCAGACACAGATTGTATTAAATAGTTTAATCTGAAAGAGATAAATCTAGAATTCTTAATATTTAGGTTAAAATCTGTTAACCTGCTGGTGAAATAATTTATAAACCCTAGCATATTTCATTATATTTAAGATATAATAACAATTTCACACAAAACAGCTTTGAGCTTATTGAAAAACTTTTATGTGTTAATTTATCGTAATACATAACTTTGTTGCATTTAAACGGCAGCGGTTACTAACTTGCAGTGATTTAAGTTAATAAACTTAAATAAGAATAGGTAATATTATATAATTATAATTAAATTAAAATTCCTAAGGTTTTCTTGTACTACTTTATAAATAAAAGTTTAGTTGAAAAGTTATATTTCATGTTAAATCAGAATAAATCTTACGCAACGCTTTCATTAATCCCGTTTCGCTATTGATCTTGGCAACTGATTTGCATAATCAATAAGTCGATGAACTGTCTGAAACTAAGTTACGGAGCGCCAGATATACATAAGACGATTAGGTTAGCATAATAATTATGTAACATATGCTGTTACTCCTCCAACTAATCTTCAATCATGCCCGCTGAAGGTTACCTGACTATAATCTACACCGCTTCAATAAATTCACCTAATAAATGCAACAGTTTCCATATTTGTTATATTATGAAACCGTTATAAATCAGTTTCTCATATCCGCTGTTTGTTTTGATGAGGAGAGGGTTCGATCTTCGCTGCTCAAGCTTCCGGTGAAGGACACCATCTTGTGGTAACCTGTTCCAAGAATCTATAGATTTAGTAGACATATGACGTATCAACTCGCACTTGATCATGGTATTGGAGAGATATGTTCGAACTTCTGCTTGTCAGGAAGGTTCTGAGTCCCAACAGTGGGAATATTAAGTGGACTATTAAGTTATTTATACTTATAATATACTTAGAAGACGATATTTTCTTGCAAATCATTGTTAGATGATTTCGATTACTTATATGTTTTCAATTTTTGACGGGTAATAGATCTCTGTAGTGGTGGTAAGACTGTTGCCTGAGACTAAGTAGACCAGTGCAGATTCTATTTCTGCCGTCAAACAGAAGTGCGCAAACTGTGTTTTAATCGTCCTTCACACCGGAACAAAACTAACTAGTCTCCTATACAGAGGATTGATAAAAGTATTAACTGTATACAATAGTTACCGTCGCTACAGGTGATGTCTTTCTTGAAGGAGTCCAACTAAGTAGGTACTACCGCAGCTCTAAGTTCTACTGCAAAACAGTAGTGTGCAAACTATGTTCCGGTTTGGAGGGCCACACAGCTCATGTAATTACTGGAGTAACGAGATTCAACTTCTCATGTGTCAAGGAAAAAGGCATAACATGATGCAGTCTTAATTAGCTCAACGTTGTTATGAAAGCTTTTAAGTGATGATTTTTTTTTATTTCATTAAGCGACTATACGAGCGGGACGTTCACCTGATGGTGAGTGATACACCTGCCTATAACAACGTGGCGATAGTTACAATGGTATACACTGCACCACATTGCGCTCGTCGCCTTGAGACATAAGATATTGAGTATCGTTACGCCAGTAATTGCACTAGCTACAGCGCCCTTTAAACCGGAACACACTAATGTTTGCCGGCAGAAATAAGTGCTGCTTATAATAGGCTGCGATACTTATCTAGGCGGTCTCCAGCAGCAGAGACTTCTAGTAAAGCTTCGCTTAGATCGCTTAGTCGAATAGAAAAAGAAGTGATACTTAAATCTTTACTCTCGCTTAACTATTGAATCTCAATAACTACATGTATTTTCAGATTGTGGATATAGTTATATTCGTGTGTAGTAACGAAGGAAAATGACATGGCGAGGGATTAACTGGACAGTTTAATCCGGCTCGGCAGGGACTATGTCCGCCGGAACGAAACTACCGATGGCTAGCATCAAATTCCGCTAAATATTAGTCGGCTGGCTAACGTTTGTTTTATTCAGGACTAGCTGTTCCCTGCCTGCTCTGCTAGCAGTAATATGGAATTAGATTTGAAATTTAGACTTGAAATTTGTCAGAAATATAACCGTTCTGCGATGTACTGCTGACCCTCGTGCCCCGTCCCGTTATTAACACCCCCACAACTACCTTTGGGGAAGGAATTTTGTAAAATCCATTCTTAACCGAGCTCTAAATGGCAGAAGCAATGTATCTACAAAAATTTGAGTGTTTACGTCTAATAGTTTCGGAAATATCGTGATGAATGGATCTCTTGATATCTCCTATACATATAGATTTTTATTAGCATCTTTCGCTGATTTTAAAATGTCTTTAATGTCAAAGAAGATTACATTATACCGTACTATTTATAGGCCCGGCCGGTATCGTAGCAACTAAAAATAAAGGATAAGAAATGGTTATTGTGGGTTATCCCTAAGAGATAGACATATACCATCGCAGAATTTTTTGTAGACCTTAATGTGTATAATACTGTAGTACATTATTTTGATCTATCTCGTACGGTTCACAATGTAAACGCTTAAAAAATGTATTTATTTACATCACAATAGAAACCTCTAAAGTTATCAATATTTCTCTACTATATTATACATGTATTATACATATAAATATTCCTCTTGAACCATACTATCTATTAAAAAAACTGCATCAAAATCCGTTGCGTAGTTTTAAAGACTGGGTAGTGCTTTCATCTCTTTTTATCCACCAAAGCAATGAGACGAGCATCACATTCACATAATGATAAAAACACTTGTCATTAATGATAAGGGGGCTATTGCAAGATGATTACTGTTTTTGAAGCTGTGAACGAAAAAATATTAAATCTTGTTATCTCTTATCTATTTACACTGTCTGATTGACGTGATAAACGAGACTTTCATCTGATGCCATCAGACATCTGTCCATAACAATTCGACGCTAGTTAGAATGATACGCACAGCATCATATTGTGCTTATCAATTTTATCTATATATGTTAAAGCTTACTTCCGGTCGAAAATTTCGAGTGTAATCTATCAATATAGGAGATGACCAGAGATTAACTCATCACAAGAACGTAGTGCGGGTAGGTCTCTGTTGTCGGAGGCCGCCTAGGTATGTACCACCGCAGCGCCTATTTCTATCAGCAAACAGCAGTGTGCAAGCGTTACTGTGGTCCGGTTTGAAAGGCCTCGTAGCTACTGTAATTACTGAGGTAAGGAGACTCGTCTTGTTACAAGCGATGCGCGCGATGTGGTGGAGTATATATCATTCTATCCAGAGCTACCTTGTTATAGGCAAGCTTATCACTTACCTGGTCAAGGTCGCTGGCAACCATTGGATACGGGTGGCCCAGGACCGGTCTGAGTGGAAATCTTTGGGGGAGGCCTTTATCCAGCAGTGGACGTCTTCCGGCTGATTGGATTGGATTGGATTGGAATGTCCCGCTCGTCCTGTCGCTTAATTAAAAAAAAAATACTCTGAAAAGATCAGACGCAGATCGTCAAAATGTGATGGAGATATTGCTTCTGCCATTTAAACGACAATTAAGCATGGATTTTATAAAATCCCTTCCCCAAAGGGTTTTGCGGAGGTGTTACAACCAGCGAAGCGGGCGGGGCAGCTGCTAGTGTAATATAAAATATTGATGAGGAACGTAACAAAAGTTCACAAAATATTATCCGTATACCTGAGCTGGAACTTTCTGTTTGCCCGACGCAAACATTACAATATTACTTAAATACTTACGATATTTCTAAGTTACGTTTAACTTTGCTGGTTTCAAAAAAGAGACAAGAACAAATGTCTTAATTATAGTACTTAACGAAATACCTTTTTTTTAGAGATACTTGGAAACTGTTGAAATTAAAAACTCTCTTGTTATTGTGATTAATTAATAAGGCATTTGATATTAAAGAGCGCCATTTTTTTCTTCTCTTTATGGAGTTGTTGGTTTATTAAATGAATTAACTGGTGGTAGGTCTCTGTTGCCCGATACTACAGGGCTAGTAAGAATAGTCCTAAAGTAAGCCCTAACTGTCGTAGAAGGCGACTGAAAGGGTCTACTAGTTTCGCGGCCCATGAGGGTGGGGGCCCTTATTGCTCAACAAGCAAACTTGCGTGGGACAACGTATAGCTCAGAGGTGGTGCCCAGGAAAGTTAAGCTCCTCCTCAGACTCCTCAGTTCTATAAGAAATCCCAGAGGCTCTCCGAATGCACTGATGCAGAGCACCGAGGGGATGATTTTTCTCTCGAAAACAAAAAAAAAGGTCTCTGTTACTGGAGACTAGTTACCTAGTTTCCTCGTCAGTGTTTAATGTGCTGTCAAACAGTAATGTTTGCATATTACTGTGTTCCTGATTGAAGGGTGCTGTTGCTAATGTAATTACTGGGGCTAAAAATTTACTACTATTATACGTCTCAAGCGACAGGCGCAATATGGTGCAGTGTATATATCATCTTAACAGCGTTACATTGTTATGAGCACTTTAGAGTCCTGTAAAATAAATATATTTTTTAATATTTTGTAGGCACAGGAAAGCGCGGTATCGATCACAAAAGTTAAACGTCTACGTATTACATGTTACTGTAGCTACATATAAAGTAACGCTTTCAAACTATGAAGCGAATCCCTCGAACTATCTACTACAGTGGTAGACGTGCCTGGGTTAGCCAAGCAAGTTCAGAAGTATCCACTCAAAGATCCTACGCAGTTACGATGGAAGGGATGATTGAGGGCCGATGTTTACTCCCACTTAAGGCATTATATCCTGCGCAATCTATAACAACCGCAAATATATACGTAACAGTAAATATGTAATCATTCTAGGAAGAAAAAAGTCTTAAATAAACTCTCATATGAATAAAGCCGGAACATAATAATAATGTTATGATAATAGTGACAGTGTGATAAGGAAGCGGTGCGGCGTGGTTGAAGATGTAGTGACAAAGATAGAGAAGGGGATCCTTTGATGGTTGGACCATGTTGAGAGAATGTATGAAAGAAGATTAACGAAAGAGGTATATAAGGTAAGAATGATTGGAAAAATTGGTGTAGGTCGACCTAGGCGGACATATTCCTATCAAATCGAAGATCTCTTAAAGAAAGGCCGGGTCAAGAGTACTCGTAACCGACGAGCATGCATGAAGACACTCATGAAAGTGGGGGAAGCGAGAGAACTGTGCCAGGATCGTAGCTAATGGAGAGAGGTGGTCTCTGCCTACTCCATTGGGAACGTGGAGTGATATATATGTATGTATATATGTAATAGATATGATAGTGTCTGCTAATCGGATGCGTTCATAAAATACTGTAATGCAGTAAATACTACACAACTAACTCTCAAAATGGATCACGAATCTATATTTTACAGAATAAGTTTCATTGGTGATAGGTCTTTCTTGCTAGAAACCAATAAATTGTAGAGTATAAAGCTCCTGCGTTTTGGTTTGAAGGGCGCTGTAGCTAGTGTAATTACTGATGCAACGAATCTCAACGTCTTATGTCTCAAGGGTCGAGCGCAGTGCAGTGCTGTGTATACCATCATAACTAGCGCCACGTTGTTTTATGTGGTATCACTTACCATCAGGTGAATATCTCACTAGTCTCGTCGCTTCATACAATATATATCCTAAAATTGGATTGGCTTATGTCTAGCTGGGCACATCAACAGCTTGAAGAGATTATATGTATATCTGAACACTCAGACATTCATCTCCATACAATAGATCAAACCCCTTTTTCTCATATTTAATACTTACATATATTTCTGTGTTACTTTTAAATTGCAACAGAAATATGACTGGTGACATAACATTAATATACTTAATTCTAACACTGACATTAATACACTTAATTAGCAACTTAATATAAACAGAAATTTACAATTAATCTGTATGACTGCAGTCACTAAGTAAGAAGACGAGGAATTCAATGTGATGATGAACTACATTTTAACAACCCTTAAATAGCATACTTAACATTTTTTAAATATGTAACAGTTGTCAAGCTTTAAACTCTCATTTCCTCGTTCCAATGAAATGTTATAATATTATGCAAACAAGAGTAATACAGTTTATTAAATATGCTTATTGCCTCGGGGACCCGCCAGCACGACTCCTTTGAAAGGCAGCATCCCCGCCATTTTAGATTTAGTCGGTGATCCTTTTAAACCCCAGGGCGTTACTATCGGCGCTCGTAATCCATCTAAGCGACACGATGTCGGAAAATACCGAGCCGGAATCTCTTAGGACTGAACCAGAACGGTCACAGACATTTCTTACTCAGACCTTTCTAATTCAAAACTGAATGCATTCAACGATCACATTTATAAACAAACATTTTATACGGTAACAAACAAGCTTTGAGTTTTTTAAAAGTAAATAGAACTCTCACTAATGATGCAAGTCGTGGACCAATGCTGTCCTTGTTTACACATCTTCATTTAGATGATAGACGTCCGCTACTGAACATAAACCTCCCCTCAAAGACTCCAACATCGATCGGGTAGGGATTCACATGAAAGGATTTGTGCCATTTCTTACCACACTGCACCAATGCGGGTAGGTGGAAGCCAGAGCCTCGTTTGTTGATTACAATCATGCACCACGAGCAGGTAACGTTAGCTTAGATCCTGTGAGTGGTCGTGAGGAACCCTTACACCCGTTGTTTAGACAGTAGTATACAAATATGTGTCGGATGAAGTCTCTCATTTAGAGACTTTACTATTCTCTCAACTCCATATAATAGCGCAGTGAATATAAAAAAAATCTTCAATAATTATTAATATCAATAATTCTACATTCATATGAACTATCCTTCACCTGTTATTTAATAAAGGATTTATTTTAATGTTGCTCATAAACTAAAGAGTGAGAAGGAAAATATTATAGATCTTTTAAGTAAAATGAGTATGAACGAATACATACCGTGTTCGTCTTTATATCTTCTACATAGGGAGAACATTCTGTTCAGCGGAACGGCTTCTGCAACTGAAAAAGTGGAAAAAAAAATTAAATCTACATCGGTGAGAAAAAATCTATATAAAGAGCATTCTCTTGTTGCGGAGGGAAGAAGAAACGCATTGTATTTACTATACTGTCGGTGTCTGAATAATGTAATATATTAACAAAATGTAAACAAAGGTTGAAAACAAAGATTAATGAAATGATAAACACGACATGAAGAAGAGAAGGTAACCGTTTAGAATCTTAATCATGAAGTTTCTTTTTTTTTAATTAAAAAAAAAGAGTCAACTCACAAAGTAATTTGACAAAGGCAAACTGGAGATTGTAACTTTTGTCCTAATAATTTCCATACTAATGCACTGTTTAAGAAAATTGACTCTTTGAATAAATTTCAATTGTTTTTTCGCCTATATTTGGTGCTATTGAATGGAGAATACGTGATCCATTTATCCATTTATCCACCATTTTATCCATAAATGTGGATGAGGGCTAAGAGACCGTTTAAAACGCCTTTGACAGTAGTACCTTTAATCCCTGCAGAACTGGATGTTGCTGAAAACCTTTTAAACTAAGACACATCTGCGGTAAACACATGAAAGAAATATGTTTATTTCCTTTGTTTGAACGTGTTTATTATTTATATAATAACAACAATTTGTTATTTATATATTAAAAAAATATATATGAACATCAAACTCGAGCGGATGCCGGGTGCTATTTTATTAACTCGTACTCCACGTCTGCACGAGGAGCCTGGAACTATGTCAAGTTACTTTCAAGGATGTATAAGCGGGGAGACAATAAACTTAAAATAATCTTCAGCTTGCACTTTCATTAATTTTTTCAACTTAATTAATATTAAACACTTAATTTTAAATGAAGGGTTGCCTGCCGTGTCCGCTGTATTTGTCGACCGCCTGTACCGTTGAATGGAATTGTCTGTAACCTTCGTAATTATGAAGATGCGATAAGAATAACGTAATAAATTAAAGATATATGATATAAAAGAGAAGATCTTTATTATAATTTACTTAAAAGACTAACATGTGAGCTTTAAAATAAAATTGTTCAAGAGTGGGTCATCAAAACCAAAAGCGGTAAGATTCAGGTATACGGATGTTAATGTTTAGGAGTAGTATACTTAAGAGACACTGATACTCTATTATTATAACAGTTTAGTTATTTAGCTCTACATTTTATATGAAAGTCATAGTTTTTAAAATAATGATTTAGTCAGTTTACAAAAATCTGAAAATTGTGTATGATCTACGTATGTGAATGTCATTTCACTGTCGAGTATTTAATTTAGGTAGGCAAATTAATTAAAGGGCAAGCTTCATGTAAATTACTACTACTTATATACTATTACTATTGCTATTGAATACATTCAGTATCTATTTACTATATTGTTTTTCTAATCGCCGAATAGGTCATTATGTTATGTTAACGGTTATAAGGTTTAATTAAATTTTTTTGAAAGTTCATATATTATTTTTGTATGCGAGAAAAAATCAGCTCTTTGTAAATTTAGTTATTAAAACATTTCCTTGTTAATTAAGGTAGATGTCAGTGGAAGTATCATACACTACAGCCGACTACGTGAACTCCCGCCGGGCTGACGGCTGTGCCGAATAAAATATTCCAAAGGGGATGTTAACCACAAAATATGAGTAATACACGACAAAGGTTATATTAAAGACAATACTAACAAGTGTATAAATATATTTATATATGTAACCTTCCTTTTGTAACTATTGAATTCTTCTCTTAACTATCGTGGTGGTCATGTATAGGATTGAACAAAATGTGTACTCACATCCCACCTCATGTTTTATGAAGAAGCCTAATTGTAAAAAGACTAATAGTTGTAGAGTTGTTAGAAAGAAGGAAGTAGTAGCACTCTTCTTCCTCGCTACTGATTTTTTCTCTATACTTTAGTCGTGAGTTATAGCAGTAAGTTGCTCTAGATAAACGTAGATATTCTCTATCAGTAATGTAATAAACCTTGATTACAAAATCTGTACGTAGTAGGCAAACATAAAAATAATCGCTGAAAAACCCTTACAGGACAAAGGTTGTTAATACGTCCCACCAGAATAATAAGTTGTAGTGATATTGGATGGGTCACGTAAAGGAGAATGGACGGTCTATGTGGCAATAAGACCCTAGAGTGAAGACGACGTATCGGCCAGTACCGTGCAGGACCGTCGTTTGTAAGGCGGATTAAGAATGGCGTGTGCATGGTGGGATTGAGGACCTGCTGATGATATAGAACCAGTTGCAATGGAGAGCGATTGGAAAAACCTACGCTCAATAATGAAGTGAAATTGAAATGTTGATAATGATGAAGGGAAAAAAAAATGGGAATATTGATATTAAAAATTTTACCATAACGTCGTCTTATAACTTATTCTTAAACAATTTAAATACCTTCGCAGTACAAAGAAGGTAAGGAATGTTTTCAAAGTGGATTAAGTAAGATAAACGAGGCACATTACTTTTGACAAGCTGCCGGGGTAGTTCTTTTTAATAAAGAAATAATTCTAGCCCGCAATTTGTCTTCGTTTTACGTAGGCAATATTATTACACAGCATTTCATTTCTGCGGGCGTTGCGTGTTTCAGTATATTTCTGATTAACGTTGAATGTTAAAATAATCTAAAACTTGATGATACATTATTTATTTTGTCACTTTAATTACAAACGTACTCACACCGATTTGAAATGATTGTTAATTTTATTCATTCCTGTATCATATTTGAAGTACTATTGTATTTAAAGATTAGTATTCCCTCTGATGTACGGTAAATATTAATATAAATATGTTACATATATAATAATTATTATAAAATAGTATATATAGGCAATAGATAGATGTAGACTGTATACAGACCTGCGCTAATCTAGAGTTTCGGTTTAGGCGACGTATCGCCGGCACCCATCATCAGTCAGTACCATCAATATCGACGTGCAGGTCCACACCGTGTGTACACTGGGTGCTTGGAAAAAAGTTTAAAACATTACCGTGCGTTCAACGGACGCAACCGGCGCGCACGGCGGCTGGACGAAGACTGGCGACGGCTCTTCCAGACGCCGTCCGGATTCGGAAACGTTCGGGCGCACTCGGGCGGACTCGGGCCGAGACTCCTCAGGACGAACGGGAATTTGGGACTCCATCGGCGCAGTGAATTTGCTCGCCCGCTGTTGCGTGGATGGAAAATGCAATGACCGGTTTATTGTGCTCCAATGCTAACTCAGTCTAAACGATTGAGCGCTCCAGTGTTCTATCGCTTTATAACGTCAGCGGAATATTTGCTATTCACCTGTGTAAATCAAAAAAACACACGCTCAATTATTGAAGAATCATTTATCAAAGCTTTCATTGCTCTTAGATAACTAATACTTATTACAATAGTGTGCGAAACGTAGCAAATTACAATGATTCTTAAAAATAGACTCAAGCTCCACCACATGACAATGGAGAGGATAGTGCTTGAATTTTTCTCTACGCAATCTTTCTTCTGTCCTTCCCGCAATTATGTTGGGTCAGCACAATATGTACTTCTCTTCCATATCCCTCTATCATCCGTCATATCTGAATTTACACTCTTTTTACACAATCCATCCACACCTTCTTCGGTCTTCCTTTACCCTTATAACCATCCACGTTCATTTTCCTTACTGTCTCTGTTATATATCCTTCATCCCTCCCCATAACATGCCCGTACCACGTTTACCTCTTGCTCCTCAATTTTTGTCACTGGAACAACTTTCAGATTTCCTCTGTTTCTTTACGCAATGGAATGAAAAATTTGGAGATCAGTGGAAGCACCCAGAGGATTACTACACGTAAAGGGCAAGGCATTGTAAGAAGGACTAAAGGCCGATGGTGCAGTAAATTGGATGAAAGCACTGGCGACCTCAAGAAGGTCATAGGAAGTCACTCGATGGAGACTAATAAGTTTGATTATCTATGAAGAAAGCCTTAGCTAAGCTAAAATACATTACCAATAGTGATTATTGGTATCAAAATCGTTGTCAAATCTCAATTTTAACGGACATCCTTTTGTAAAATAACATGGTTACTGTTCCTCGTTCCACGTTCATACAGAGTTAGTAGGGTTCCCAATCGAATCGTGTCATCCGTGCACATGAAAAGAAAATGAGGCAAATCGCATTACAGTCACAACCCGACGCTCGTAAGGTGCCATGCACACCGGATGTGCACTGTATTTCTATGACACTTCGAAGTAAACCTAGAATCTCGCCGGATGTTAGGTTATAACTTATAAATATGTTGTATTACTTAGTATGTTACATCACCGTATCGTGCTTGTAGTCTTAAGACTAAAGATGTATCCTCACTGCAATAATCTCACTATATACTACGAATATGCTTTTAGTAACATGTTTTTTACAATAAAATAAAAAAAAAACATCAATGTTAAGAAATTATGAAAATGTACTGAACGGTTGACATAATTATTTATTGTTTTTATATATGGTTGCCAAACCAGGACTAACGGCCAGGAAGGTTCTGCTGTGTATTTGGTGGGACTAGAAGGGGATTATTTATTATGAGTTGTTTCCATATGGCCAAGCACTAAATTCTGATCTCTACTGTCAACAACTGGACCGTTTGAAGATAGCAATTGACCAGAAACGGCCAGAATTGGCCAACAGGAGAGGTGTCGTGTTCCACCAGGACAACGCTAGGCCACACACGTCTACAGTGACTCGCCAGAAACTTCGGGAGCTTGATTGGGAAGTTTTAATGCATCCTCCATACAGTCCGGACTTGGCACCAAGTGATTACCATCTTTTTCTTGCATTACAAAATTTCTTTAGTGATAAAAAATTGGCATCTAGGGAAGATTGTGAAAATCGGCTACTAGAGTTATTTGGAAATAGAGACCAGGACTTCTACGAGAGAGGCATTATGAAGTTACCTTTAAAATGGCAACAAATCATAGAACAAAACGGTGCATATTTGACCCAAATCGGACAATCCGAAGCATGTTAAATAAAGTCCTGAAGTTCATATAAAAATAATGGATTTCTTTTTCCCCAACCTATTATTTTAACATCATTTAGGTGTAAATTAAACACAGTAGGTGAAGGTTTTATTTCCCTTTTCTCGTGGATTCTGTTTTAATGTTTAAATTATCTAGCTACTAAAACTTCTAGATTCAGTTTCCATGTTGTATAATATTTTATATTCTCCCTATTCTATAATGTTTTTTTTTTTTTTTTTTATAAGATCTAGTAGGCAAACGAGCAAGACGGGTCACCTGATGGTAAGTGATTCACCGCCGCCCACGGTCACCAGCGATGCCAGTGTGTTGCCTACCCTTCAGGTAAGAGTATGCTCTTTTCTTGAATAACCCAATGTCGCAGTTGTTGAGGAAGACCGCTGATGGCAACGAATTCCAGAGACTTACTGTGCGTGGTTTGTAAATAGTTATTATTAAATAGTCTTAATTACCAATAATGTTAAGTACTTCGTTAACTGGTATGATATATATTTGATGTCAATCTACTTGCGGCATTGTTTCCATTCTGGTATAGGAATCTTCAACGTGGGAGCAAACTGGCTACTTCTCGACTACTGCACTTTACCACCAAAAACTATCACCGGTTACCATCAAATGACATCGTATTCGAGCGATAGTCTATTCAATTAAAAAAATGTCGAGTGTGCACAGTGCCTTGCGTCGGTTCGGGCCGCAGTACGGTTCAACCATCGTACCCGCCGTTTCATTTCGTTATATGAAAAATTGATTTGGCCCAACTCGTTGAACACGGATCATCGTTACATCCAGCGCGGCTTTCACTGAGATTTCAATGAAACAAGAACACAAAACTGTCCCACGCTATAATTCTTTTAGTTCAGTTTCAGTTTTAACAGTGGTCTTATTACTCCCACTATTGCGTCTCAAGGCGTTTACTCACAAGGCTCTAAATCGAATGGTTTATACACAGCACCACATTGCGCTCGTCGCCGAAGACAAGATGTTGAGTCTCTTTACCCCAATAATTACACTAGCTATAACGCCCTTTAAACCGGGACGCAGTAATGCTTGTACACTTCTGATTGGCAACCGAAATAGACAATGCAGTGGTACCCATTTTCTTTAAATTATTCTCCCTGGAATGTTGAGTCAAAGCCTATATATACATTTCACTTAACATCGTAGATTGTCTTATTTCAATAATTTTTTTTCTTCATTCTCTTCTTTCATTCTCTCTTATCTATCTTACTCTACTTACCTTTCACACATCTGTTCTCTTTCATACTGCATTCTATTTTTCATACCTCCCGCAAGTGAAGACTGTGGCCGCTTCATTTGACCTATAAAGAATCATCCCTTTTCAGAATATCTTCTGCCTGAAAGAGAATAATTCCTTTTACATATTTTTTTTCTTCTTCTCCTTTTCTTGCTTTGTTTACAGATCATCACACACTTGTCACCAATCAATATCTCCACCGTATTAACCCCTCATATATACTTTAATCATAATGGACTATTCAACTTTTAGTCTTTTCATTTTATTTAGACTTCAAACTGTTGCCATATTCCTTTTGTATACAACATACGGTAAAGGTTCTACAACCGTAGAATCTTGTTACTCTAAAAGCGGTAAGGGTCTCAAACCTTACTTAAATTAAAAAAAAAACCAAAACAGGAATAATTTTTCCTCTCGTCCCTCCACACAGAAACGAGGTTATATCGCTGAAACGCTCACATTCACCTTTCCTTCCATTAAATGTTTTCTCCATTCATTTTTTGCTCTTTAATTAGTTAAAAACTTTCTACGCTAAGTCTCTCTCTTACATTTAAAAGCTTTCAGAATTGTAAACGTACTCGCCGAAGAACGTCGGCAAATAGAATGACGATGGGATAATGATACCATGAAAAATGTTCTGAATATTGTTACAGAATATAATCTCGTGGCCTATCATTTTAATACAGAAGGATAATAGTACCAATTATTACTAATTGAGACAATTTTGATTTTACATAGATGTTGTTCATTTATTTTAATTATCATTTCGACAAATGGGTTTTTAATATAATCAAGATATAGTTTTGTATACATATGAAGAAATATATATATATATATCTTTCTTTTTATGATGAAGTTTGCGTTGCTAGTTATTTTGACAACTATTGCAGCTTCATCTCAGACTCAGGGTTCGCGGATTCCAGTTCCGACCTAAAATAAAAAAAAAGAAATGAAATTTAAACTAATCATGAAAATTAAACTAAAACTTTAAACAAACACAATAACCCAAAAACTAAACACAATTATATATATATATATATATATATATATATATATGTCTGGACCACACCGCACTTATAAACAATTGGGTGCGGGTTAACATCATCATTATCATCAGCCGATAGACGTCCACTGCTGGACGTAAGCCTCCCCAAAAGTCTCCACGTCTGTAGGGGCTCATCTCCCACCACGCTGACCCAATGCGGGTTGGTTGGAGCGAGAGTCTCGTTTGTTGATTAGCAGGGTGCACCATGAGCTGATGAGGTTGACTTGGATCCCGTTAGTCGTTGTGCGGGACACCCCTGGTTAACACCCTGCGGATTAACATGTTTACAAAAATCCAAATTACAATTTATTACGTGCTTATCAAAACGGAAAGTAGTTATGTGTATATACTGGAAGTGAAAGTAGTTTTTGTAGAGGCAAAGGAAGATAGAATGATGGACATTAATGCAGATGAGTTGTGATCTAATTCTGCCGTCAGTCAACGTTTTAAAGATGAACAGTGATTTATCAGAACTTACGATTAGAAAAAAAGTGGTCAAAATTGCTTCCGATGGTTTCTTCCCAAATTATCATTCTACATTAATTATTCTTTGAAACATTGGTATTCTAGATTCGATAATTTTTCGGATCAAAAATTGGTTTCGTACGCAGTTCTAACTATATCTCCTTTTAACTATGATTCTGACTTTCTTCTTAATCTTCTATAGACCAATATATAATTGTAGCTCGCTGGCCTAATGATTAGAGCGTGCGGCTTTCATTCCGAATGTCGCTGGTTAGAACTTCGGCATGTACCAATGACTTTAATATTTAAGTTATGTACATTTGTGAACTTTAGTAAGAACAGCGAGATACAAACCTGCACATGAACTAGAATTTATTCTAAGGTGTATGTGAAGTCACCAATCCGCATCGGGCCGCATCGCCCGCATATTGAGGGTAGGCTTGTGCCCCAACAGTGGAGATGTAAATTGGCTGTTGAATATATATATATATTGATATCTATGATCAGAATCGAAAGGTATCGTCACATTTTATTACTTTTCTTGAATAACCACAAAATTCAATTACATACGGTTTCATTTCGTTATCGCTCACAGCGTCGCTAACATGTGTAGGGTATCTCATTATTGCCTCCCCTAACATATTTATCTGATATTCGAGAGACGAATACATATCTTTAATTTTGTCTCTTTTTCACCAGTAAATTGATAAATAGGAGATCGCGTAGATATACAAACTGTGATGTAGTCGTTTGAAAGCAATACTGTTTATATATTTTTAAAATGGAGTGTAAGTGTTCCAGCACAACTACTCACGAAGTCCAAGTCAACCTGATCTGCTCGTGGTGCATCCTCCTAATCAACAATTGAGGCTCTGACTCCCACCAACCCGCATTAAGCCAGCGTGGGGGGAAATAGACCAAATCACAACATACGAATCAGTAGCCGATAGACGTGGGAATCTTTAAGGGTGGTCCAGTTGTGAACGTCTATACACTGTGATGATTTTTAAAATATATATAATGAATGTAGGTTTCCTTGTTCGCCAATCACGTGAAAACTAGTGAATGTATCATCACGAGAATATGACCATTTGACGTAGAATTATTTGTAGATGGTCATAGACTATTTCATTTGTGAATTTCATAGATCCTGTTTCATTTTAATTCAAATTACCTTTTATAAACATTTTCATTTTATTGTTTATACGTTGCTATAGTAACGGTTGGTATAGAGAGTCATTTATGGTTGCTGATGCTTTCAAAGAATATTTCTGTCACATTTCAAATCGAATTTTATATTACGATCAACAAAGGGCCCGAGGAACAACTAGTCAAGACAAGCAAGATGTTCTTGTGATATATAAATAATTAGCAACTGAGCTAATCTGATGGTAATTAGTAATAAGGTTTATGTAAAGCACATTAGTCTAGAAAAAACTACATTTGTGTTAAATCTCTGTTGCTAGTTACCTTTGGGCGAGGACAATTCAACGAACATTTGTGCCATCGAGCAGGGCTGTGTACAAATGAATTACTATGTTCCAGTATATAAAGCGCTTTAGGTAACGAAACGTAGAAGTAAATGAAATAATTTTATAGAGCGAAAAAATATTTTCTAAGATTTAATGAATGAGCCTCTCGAGATTGTTTACACGTGCGAGACATTCTGAAACACGCGACTTACAATTTCCAACCTAATTCCCGTTACGAGCAAAGCGACCAGCCACCGCTTTAAAACCTTTACATCCCATGTGACAACCTGATATTATCCCTACACAAACTTCGATTTCATTATATAACCTTCACAAGGAATCGAGGAGTTTACGCTGACCTAGATGGCAGATGTAGTATGCCCACGACAAGTATTATTCGTGAAGTATGTCGGTTGCAGGTTTGACGACAAAGGAGTGGACCGAGTTTAAATAATAACAGTTAAAAAGAATAGCTGAGGATTGAATTAGTTTTCTCAATTTGATCACCAAACTACAGGTTGAAGAGGGCATCTAATGATGATGATGATATCGGTGGCCTAATAATGTTTTGCTTTACCGAAACCTCATGGCGGAAACCGAACACGTGTTTCTTCTGGAATTATAATTATACTACCCCAATATAGTCAAGGTATTTTACATTCCCTAGACCCATGTCCAGCTGTGGTCGTCTATCGGTTAAAATATTTTTTTAATTATACATAATAAAGCGATGAGACGAGAAAGACATTCACCTGATGGCAAGTGATACGCGTGGCGTTGAGCTAGTTATAATTATATACACAACACCACAGTGTACTCACCGCTACGAGACTTAAGATGTTACTCCTCGTTACCCCTGTGATATGGAGCTACAGTGCCTTTTAAACCGGACCACAGTAATGTTTGCACATTACTGCTTGGCGGCAGAAACAAGAGTTATGGCGGTACTTACGTAGAAGGTCGCCAGCAATAGAGAACTACCAATGAAATCATAATCGAAAATGGACGTTATAATAAATCGTTAAATTGTTAGCATACTGCGAGGGCCGGGCGTGTCTTACCGACGGCTGGGTGACCGGGCTACGGTTTGACCGCGTGACCCGGTCGCGATGTGACCCGGTTACCCTGCAGCTGGGTGTGCAGCGCCCGGGTTCCGCCGCTCACTTGCAATTCGCGATTGATTCACTGCTACATACTTCCAATACTGAACATAACAGTCTCCAGGTTAATGAGAAATCTTATGATGGTAACGAAGAGCAAACGAATTCACTGGTTGCAGGTACGTAATAATCAGGATATGTTCATCAGTATACAGCTGTAGATTGGAATGATAATGATGATTTATGAAGCTAAATGGAGCAATCATTGTTTTCAATAAAATCAAGTTTTGCAGTTTTGTTTCAAGTAGGATCGCTATAACTTTTAATATAACTTGCTCAACATAATTAAAATTAAGTTTTCAGTTTCCTCTCAGACGCTATAATTTTGGATACTCAAAATTTACAAACTTTAAGCTACACAGACTATAGTGATTGTTTATAACTCTGACATAGTTCCCGTCAATAGTTTTTTTTCGTTTATGTAACATATGTATTTATATATAAGTTCGATGAGACCTGACACTGTATCCGTTGACATTGATTAGTTTCATTAGTACATGATGTTAATAACAATGGGAAAGCGTACGCTGCAGAATATTGTAGTCATGTACACATAATGAACTTGACGTGAACAATTCACAGTATATAATTGTGTTAGTCGCCAATTTGATTACCAGTCCAATGCATACGTGTTGTGTTGTTTGTCTATGTTTATAAAACAATGCCTGAATTTAACATTAAACTGTATCAAAATGTAGCTATAATTAGTCTAAAAGTATTATTAAAAAAATCATAACACAGTGAATATTCCAATTTTAATAGTATTGTAAAAAAAATCAACGAAACGATAAGATCGTCCTCTTTGTGTGTAACTCATAGTAATATGTTCAAGTTCTTTAAATCGTTAAAAAAACTATAAAACTTACATTGTTATTTAATTCAAAATTGGTCATTTGTGCTTTATAGTCGATTTTAAATCTAAATGGTACTATCGAAACCATACCCCTCCGCCCCCAATGATTTCAGTAGAAAACTATTTTTCAATTCACTTTCAAACATTCTATATTCAGCATCTGAATTACTGGAGATGTCAGACGTTTGAGACACGGGGTTTAAACTCTTCACGATCAACTTGATCACCCGCCTCACATTCATCAATTCTTTCATTAATTTCTTAACTAAATCAGTCTTTGATTCCAACAACGCCCTCAGCTTCAAGTTCTCTAATTGCAAAGACAAATTTTTAGTTTGCTCTTTCAATTCCCTCTGATGAGATCGCTCCAATTGTTTTTTTATTTCGAGTGTAATCGTTCTGGATGTTTCTCTTACGCTATCCGTGCCAATGTTTGCTTCCTGTAATTGCTTTTTAAGCCCTTCGATTTCTTTATCTTTATTCCTGATCGTTATATCTGTATTAATTTGGGCCGTCTCTGAAAGCTTTTTACATTTCGCAGAAATACCCTTAACGATTACTTCGACGGAAGTTGTATCATTTCTGAAAACCTCGTGCGATATATCCGGATTTATACACAGAATGGGTCGTGAGGATACTTTTTCTTGACTATTTAAAGACCGTAAAGCTTTATCATTATTATCCGTCATCTCAATGCAATTGACGCTTTGTGATAATACAAATGTGTAAACAGAACGCTAGGTTACTTACATTCTTCCCTGCCTAAGGCATTCATGAGATTTCATTATACAAGATTATCTTAACGCTAGAAAGATATCTTGTGTTTTTGTCACTTGTGTTTTTTTATAATTTAGTGTCACTGTAGGTTTTTATGTTGACTGCATGAAAGAAATGAACGGAATAATGTCAAACAATAGTTGCTATTGGAACTTCTTTAAAGACAACCTTCTGTTAAACTGAAATGTATCAGTACCTTAATGGATTACAAGAAAACAGTGAAGGTTTACTTTCTAGGTTATTATTTCTGATCAAGCTTCAGAGGCTACTCTGAGTTCACCGCAATGGATAAATATTACGGAGGCAAATAAAAAGTTGGTATGTTAACAGCTGAACAAAGCCGAACAATGTCGGTGTAGTCTGCGTTAACTTTAACCGCAGTATCATGTCCAGGTTAATTAGCTCGTTCCCGGATAGATATGGATTAACTGAACACGTGAAAAACAAGAGTTGTTCGCTAATGGGTTGATATTACAGGCTTCCCGGCGAAGTGTGCGAAGTGGGGCGTGTGATTGTGCCAGGCCGGCGGCCTCGAGGAAAGCGCTGACCTCGTACCTCACCATCACCACAGATAAACTAAACAATTGGATAAAATTTAAGTGTCGTTTGTGAACTTTTCACTGAATTGTTCATCATTGACTACATAATATTTAAATAAAACATTGCCTTCTTGTTTGGACCACATATTGAAATAATTTTATCGTGATTCGGTACATTTCAGATAGATATAAGTACATACAAGTATGGTATTGGTATTTATTTAAAAAAAATTGTACAGTAAAGTATCATGAACAAATATCATCTAATGGTATTACTGGAAAGTGTTTTATTTTATAATATGTACTTCAGATTTTTTTTTTTTAAAACAAAGAATAAATTACTGCCGGGCGATGTTATGGCGGGCAGCCAATGAAAAGTAAACTTGATCCGGACAAGGTGGTGTTAAAATTGATTAATGAGCCAAAAATCTCATCGTACTTTTGACCAATATTTATTAATTAGTAAAGGAAGGTAGTAAACTTTAATCACGGAACATACATTTTATTGAAATATGGTTATTGATCAGTATGAAAGTAGTTAAAATTGTCTCCTTGTGAGAGAAGACTCGTCCCAGAAGTAGGAACATTAAAAGAATTAAAAAAATATGTAAATATAAATTATATTATCCTTTAGATTCAATAATCGGTAGCGGAGATGAAGCTGTAATATGGCGATGATGATTACCATCAGTTGAGCTTATTGAAAAAATCGAATCTGACTAGAATCAATGCCGTTTCTTCTTTTGAGGTCATCATCAAACTTTCAAAATTCCATCATTAACTCAATTTCCATTAAAATAATAATATTAGTACATTTTTTTGTATAGTTACTTCAGTAATTGTGAAGTCGGTAGAAAATCTTTTAACGACGTACGCCCGAGTGCGCCAACAAAGTCGATAAAAGAGAAGTCGCTGAAAATGGAAAAGAAATAGCAAGTAACTTACTGAGATATAAGTTTTGAACTGCTGTACTTAATTATCAATAGGTTAGTTGTTACATATAATATAAAGGAAAACGATGTTGGATAATGTGCTAAATGGAGATATCACATCATGTTAACTTGTGTCATTGTATTCATTTAAAAATAAGTATTCGTCTCGTCATAGTTTCATCAAAACCATCAACAGACGGAAGACGATAACTATTGAGTATTGGCTTTTTAAGTTACTAGATAATTATACTAGATAATGATACAAAAATAACACAACTTCATATTAAAGCGTTGTAATTTCTCACTATCATTTGTGGCCATTGATCCTTACAATGTTAAAAAACTTCATATATTTTAAACGTTTAATAGAATCTCATTACTCTATTAGTTACCCATTAAGAACATTCTCGACATACGATTATAAGAACCTGTTCACCGCTTCGCTGGCTGTAACATCCGCAACTTCCTTCCGGAATGAATTTTGTAAAATGACCTCAAAATGGCAGAAGCAATATTTCTAACAAATTTTGAATCTAATAAATATCTTGATTAGTTAGTGACCGTCTGGACGTCCTTATATATTATGATTAGAGACCCAGAATCCAGTTTTGCTGTTATGATAGCATAGTGAGAATACACTAATGGAAGCATCCAAGCTGTGTGTAATATACCTTACCTATATTCTAGCTCCGTCTTTTATATAAGCCATAAAAATATCCTCTATATAACATGTAACACATAACTTAACGGATATACATTCAAATATAATGTAATCTAAAGTTTTCTTTCTGAAAATGTTTAACTTTCTTAGAGGTCGTACCGTCCGGATTGGGTCGAGACGCCGGTAAATGTAAATTTCCATACAGATTGGAATGATTTTCGAAAAGTTTCTATAACACATCACAATACTTAACCTTCATAAAGTACATTTACTACTTCTATTGTCAATGTTGAAGTTTCGTAGTACAGAATCTATTTTGTCTTAAGTAGATATTACTCAAATGTCACTTAAACACTAAAGATATAACTACAATAGGTAAACAGGATGTTGCATGAATGTAAAACAGATCTCCATTCAATACCTGCTGCCGTAGTTCTCAATGCTTCAGCGCTGATGTTATATGCACAGTATGCATGAATCGGATCGGATTATGTTAAAGCAAAGAAAAGGAAAAACTATCTACAGAAATTATTATAATAATAAATAATTTTTTCTATGTAATATAAAATACTGTATAGGTTTATGTCTAAGAAAGTACATTGATTATTTACAAATAACTAGCTCTTTCTTGCCCGCCTTGCTGGTCGTAATATAAAATTAGACTTGAAATTTGGCTGAAATATTCTGTGAGAGGAACCGAAACCGCAAATTATTTTCTATAGTAACCGTTACTTTAGTAACTGCATAACTAATACCGAATGAAAATGTGTATTAAAGTTAACTAGAAATAAATTTATGAACGAACTATGAAGTTCAAAAAATAACCTATAACCATCTACAAATTGTGCGTGAAATGGTATTGTTTCTGTGTCCACACGTTCACTAGTTTTCACTTGATTGGCGAACAAAGGAAACCTTATGTATATTTATATAGATTTAATAGTGTATGATATAACCTAAAAGAATCGCTGGGAGTCGCTGGATTCCAACAGCGCAAGACTGTGCTTTGTGGAACACTTTACAAGAGACCTAAGTCTAGTAGTGGACCACCATCAGTTAAAATGATGATGATGATAAAATCTACAGATTTTAAGTCATTACCCATCATAATTATAAAAAAAAATAATGTGTATATAAATCTACGATAGTTCAGATTGTATTCTCGAATAAGGGGAAGTTCGATCCCCGCTAAGTTTGAGCTTCCAGTAAAGTAAAGCATCGTGACAGAACATTGTTCAATAATGACAGCTTTAGTAAAAATTTTACATTCACCTGCCCGCATTCGACCAGCATGATGAATAACTCGCTCAATACTAGAATTGAGCAAATTGTTTTATCATCATCATCAGCCGATAGACGGTCATTACTGGACGCAGGCCTCCCCCAAACATCTCCACATCGATCGGTCAAATAGTCAGCAAATTGCTTAAATGTTATAATTATTTCATTTATAAATAATTATTAAAAATTTAATAACTCGAAAGAAACTTGTGTGCCTAGTCTAGATTTTAACAAAGACCTAGAAACTGGGGCTCCACGAATACTCAACGATTCGACTTAGGAGCTGAGTGCAACGCGAAACTTTGTCCTTGCACATATTAGATGACTCCAGCTCCGGCATTGTTAAATCTTCATCCTCGGTTATGTCAATATCGAGTGCAGTTTGCAACATATCACATTTTAATAATGTCTTTTAAAATTTTAGGCAAATTAGGTTTACCTATCTAGATAATAATACGTTTGATATCGCTAATTTCTTAAATTATTAAACATATTGCTAGTTATATATACTATCACGGGGAAAGTTTTCAAGTCGTCTAAAACGCAACGGGTTCCTCCCAACGTCCTGCAGAGCCGATGTCAACCTTTCCCGCACTTGGTGCAATCCTGCTAAACAACAGACGAGGTTCTGACCAGCCACCAACCCGCACTAGGCCAAAGCCCAATTCGCTCTCAAAGAGGATCCTTGAGTGAGGCCTATGCCCAGCTGTGGGCTTACTCCGGATGATAAAAAAGCATAATTAATAACATTAACAACTTCTTTCAAAGTAGAATAGTATATAAGTAATTAATGATTTTTTTATGTTATTGTTCCCAAGATGTTTGTCCTTTTTTTTATGCTTTAATATATGTTTGTTATTATATCTTTCATGTTGCTTATAAATATATGCTGTATATGTTAGCTATAAGAAAATATTTTTTGTTATTATTGGTTTTAATTATATACAGTAAACACAATTAATAAAAAACATAAATGAATAATCCCTTTTTATCCCTTTTAGTACCCTTTAGCCACGAGTTTTTATGATAGGAATTACGAGTAAATAAACATTTCTGCTAGTTATAACTAGCGGAAATGTTTAGTTATATAAATATAATTGCGAATTAATATATTTAGCATTGTTCAATAAAAAAGAAAAAAATGATTACTGTTTTATATTGTAATGGTAGAATTTTGAAAACCTTCGTAATTTATTTACTTTACCGTTATGTCTGTACAAAGCAACTTTCTTTTCTGCTCTATTAAAACGTTTTAAATAAAGATAAATTGTCTTATTTTATTTATTTTACCAATAAAATTCTCATAATAAAAATTCAACTGAATATTTCATATACAGGCTTGCATTGTCAATAGTTTTGTAAAGCCTATTCAGGCTTCCAAAGTAACTCAATAAACATACTCGCGCGTACGTTGAAGCTAATTCGATAGCTATACATCCGCCACACAATGGTTTCCGGCGCGACGCTGAAAGTCTAGAAACGTGGGGAACTATAGGGTGTCTAGGATGCCTAGGTATTGTGCAGGCTCGGGGTCGGGAAAGTGGGACGCCGAAGAACTGGGTTACAGCTGTGCAAACAACTAGCTATCTTGCTTCTTGCACTTTTTGGTACGACGTATCAGATTTTAATGTAACGATTCTATATGCTTTTTTTAATACATATATAGTCCTTTCACTAGTGAAAGATCTTAAGAAACGTCTAAAAAAAACTTAGGAATAATATTCGACCGATAACTGCATTATAGGACGTTATAATCATAATGTATGATGAGAGTACCGGTTACTCTGCATGTCGATCAAAAAAGGCTTCTGTTGAGCAAGGACAGCGATAGTTTGAAATGATGATGAATAACAAAGAATTGGAATTGTAGTTTGCAGGCTGAAGCATTTCCATCTGATATTTACATTCTGATTTGAACAAGCTGTAACACTAATTACGGTGGCATTATATAACACGCACACTGAAATCATCTTTGTGTGTGTGTGGTGGCCCCAATAAAGTGGCAACAGGCTCGCCCCCCTGTTACATGGGACCTAATCTGACCACATCTGGCGAAAAGTGAGTGTTTATTCACCTCTGCCTACCCCTACTGGGAAAAAGGCGTGATAATATACATAGATAATATACTAGTTTTAGTAATAAATGAAGTTTTATTTTTATTCAATTAAGCGACCAAATAAACGGGACGTTCACCTAATGGTAATTGATACGCCTGCCGATAACAATGTGATACTATTGAGGATAATATACACAGCATCACATTTAGCTCGTCGCCTTTAGACATACGAAGTTGAATCTTGTTACCCCAGTAATTTCACTAGCTACCGCGCCTTTCAACTGGAACACAGTAATGGGACACTACTATTTATCGGCTGCGATAGGCGCTGCAGTGGTTCCTACCTAAACGGTCTCCGGCAACAGTGATCTACTATCATTGACTAAATTTTTTACTTAAATCTAGTTATTATATTGATGCTAACAATAACTGGAATGAAAATATTGTTACTGCTTCCATTATGTCTTGTGGATATTTTTTGTTAGCGTTACTATGTTGATGTAATTCAGCGCCATCTTTGTCTGCCCATTCCCAACTTGTAGGCACCGGGCCGTGTGTGGCCAGCTCAAGAACAACTCGGTGACTATACCAAGAGACTTCAACGTATGCATCGCATCTGAATATTTAATATATTATACTGAAGATGAAGTATATATTCACATATATAAGAGAAATTTCCAGCAATGGACGTCTATCGGATGATGAACAGAAATTTCCGTCGTCCCATTACGGAGCCGGATTGATCGACTTTTCCTTCTGTAGTATTCATTCAAAGAAATAATTGTATTCCTTTTTTTTCATACATAACATTTAAAGACGTTGAAAAAAATTTTTACCTTAGGATTTTTTTTTAACCACAGGATAAGCTATCCGTGAGTAGAGGTCATGATAGTAGGGTCTCCCAAGATCCATCTGGACCATTTGCCACCATAACATCATTGCAAAGTTCATCATTATAACGATAGCATTCTGAACAAGCATGATTGGCTATCTTACACTCATTCATTGACATCATTAGAACTCAGAGATCAGATTTTGGCGCATAGTAGAAAAAAACATAATGAGATCAGACATTCAAACAATGACAAATGTAATAAAACATACTCATTTGTTTTTAACATATTTATTGAATATTCAAAACAAAAAATCAAAACATTTCTCTTACAAAGTAATTTCTGATTAAAATGTTAGCAAAGTATCACACATGGGGGTTAAACAATTCATTAAAAATATATTAAAAATTCAAATTATTGTTAAATCAACACGGAAATGTTAACCATAAGTTAAACAGTGATTAAGTAAGCCAAGCGAAATTAACGGCTGTTAAACCATACAAGCAGTTAAGCTTACAGTTAGACTGTTCACTTAAGTTCGTTTGACAAAAATTTGCTTATCAGTTTTATTCCAACCTCAGAGCATTAAAAGTATCAAAACATACACAAGATTTATATAAATATATATATATATAATAATATTATTTCTAATATAAGTAAAAATAAATGTATGGAAGAGTATTCGACTGTTAATTATCAGAAATCGAAAACGTTGGTCAAGTATTTGGATATTAATAACTTTTCATATGAACAAACTAATGACTAGTTTAATGAAACAAAATTTTACAGATCACGTCGCGTAAATTAAAGTCACTTTACAGCAATCATGGCCGCATAGAAATAGGTGACAGAAACCCTGACGTCAGTCATCAAAGACATAGTAAAACTATAGAATCGTCGGGGTAATAAATAGTTAAATGGACGCGATATAATTTGATATTTTTTAATGATTTAAATGTGAAAATCACGCATAAATGATAATTTTTTATATACTCTCATAATGAACACGAAAAACAATTTTATTAGAAGAAAATTACTAAAACATTTAACATATAAACGAGATCTTCACAATTTCTAACAAACCTTTAAATATCAATAAAGGGTATCTTCTCAGTTAAAAACTTTAATATCCAATATTAACCAGAATGTTTTGATACTATAATAGATAAAATATATTGTCAAGATACGAATGAGATTCGGTTCAGAACATTATGTCGATGTCTAGAGTTTTAAAAAAAATAATTATACGTCATTTACTATTTTTATTGTACCGGAAAGTAGTCCCATAAATATATTCACCGGTCCCTTCTAAAAAATGTAGTATCGCCGAAACAAATGTGTAAACATATAAAAACTATTTACTTATCAACATGTGATAATTGATACTTTGTTTATAAAAGTGTAAGAAAAAAAAAAAGTAAATATTCAAAAGAAAATTCATAAGATCTTTTTGAGATTCTAACATCGGTGCGGAGTACGGAATGTTTCTTTACATACATTGAGTGTTTATAAAATAAATGTATTGTTATTATTATCAGTAACATTATTATTATTATATACTATATTATATAAACAATAGAATAAATATAAAAATTAAACAACCAAATAAGTATGTCCAAAGTAAAACGAATTTCGCAGTAATGGTACATTAGTTAACCAGACGCGCTAAATACTAGGTTCGTATATTAGGTACGTTTACATATTTGTAAACACATAGCTATTATTAAGATGTAACAGCCCGTGGACACGGATCCACGAGCCCAGTATGAGATGAGCTGTGAGAGTCAAAATGACTACCAAGCTCTACAAATCGCCACAGAATATTATTAAGATGTATTTACTATGTTTTAATAATAGTTAAATGAATTATTAATTAGAATATAATTTGAATAGCGATTGGTGAGTAAAAGCGATTGTGAATACGATCACCGGAAGACATTAAACCTTTAAATTTATTATCAGATTCTCTCGAGCACTTTCTCGATAATAAAAAATCGATATAAGATTTTCAATAATCGATAATAAAAAAAAAGTAATAAAAAATATCATTTCGAATCTAATAGTAACATTTTTTAATATCAAAACCGGAAAAGATAGATATATGAAATTCTACAATGTAGTATATCACTAAAATAGGATTTACCGTACAATAATTTGTGGACTAACTAAAATTTAGTATTAAGTTTTATCATAAAATAAATTTCTTCCGTAATAAAAAAAATATATATTTATGTACATATAAAATTAAGTATCGCTAAATTTACAAGAAATGAGAATCTAGACTTTGGGTGTTGGTAAAAATAAATATATTTAAAAACAGATAATATATACTCAGACAGATCCAAATCTCATGATTTTTATTTATAACATTATGCATTCTAAACTCGTCCAACTTATTAATATCACAGATTTTTTTTTTTAAATAACTTCTCAAATAGGCGATGGTATCGATTGATTTTGATAATCTGAGTATAATACATTATATATAAAATATTAATAGAAAAAAAAACTCTAGTGAAAAATTATATAATAAAGAATTTTGGTGTAAATTGAGTTTTTAAAAAATATTATTAAAAAAAAAAAAAAAACACTTTCGCTAAATAATCCACCTGATACCTAGCATGCACTAGCTTCGTTTCGTTTTAAGTATCTTAATTAATTTTTTCTTTATGACAAAGCATCGCTTTTATAATAAAAATATATATGAAATTATATAAAACTGTAACTAGCGGACACTGCACCATATTGGATATAACGTAAGAGTTAGTTGGTAAATCTCGTTTAATAAATCTGTTCCTACGGCCCGTGTACTGTAGTTCCGTGTTCGTGGTGACGGTTGAGTTATACCAGTGCGCTGCTCGCCATCATGTTCACGCCGCAGGTGCCGTCGCCACGGTACACGCGGTAGTAGCCCTTCTCGCCCCACGACGCGCCCCATGAGTTCTTAACGATCCAGTACGGCAGCCGCTTTTTGAAAAGCGAGTAATCTGCGAAACCGGATATGAGGGAAATTGTTATTATTAATTTTCAAATAGGTCTCTCCATAACTGAAAATCTAACTAACTCCAGGTTCTCTGTTGCTGTACCTACCTCCTCAATTTCAGTAGCTACAATGCCTCAATCGAAATTCAGTAATTGCACTCTATCTCTAGACCGCCCTAATAGGCACTGCAGCGGCATCCATGTGGACACTCCGAGCTGACCGATCTACCATCAAAGCATGTAAAAAGCGCTAGAGAGCTCACCAGACTCGCCGTACCCCACGATGAGCACGCCGTGGTCCAGGTTCTTCGGATTGCATAGCATTCGCCACGGGTGGGACACGCCGCCCATGTAAAACTGCATCGCGTTTGCGTTTATACCTGATGGAAATAAAAACTAGATCATGTACATCCTGTCTTGAAGAGTGGGGAAACGAGAAAGAGAAAAGGGGGGTGTTCAATAACATGACAGTATATATTTTTATTACGTTACTATAAAATAAGTAGTATTTTTATATTTTCACATATTACTATTGATGCAGAAAGATGATGGTGTTCCAAAGGTTGTAAGGGTTTTGGTTTCAGATAGTTTGGAGGTGGCTCACGACAAACATTGTTGTCCATGACATACAGTTTTGCACTCTTATGGTGGTCAGTGTGGTGCTGTGTATATCATCTTAATTACCGCCATGTTGTTATGGGCAGGAGTATCGCTCACTATCAGGTAGACGCACATAGCTTCGTAGTATTAAAAAAAATATTAAAAATAAAAACTAATACATACATTTTCGTCATTAACAATCGCATAAGAGAATGACTACATAAAGTCATATATTAACAGTCGAAACATAACAATATTATTTTGAAGGCAGAATAACAAAATGAAGGTGGTAGAATTCCATTAAGCTCTCTCACACAACTACATGGTCTGGAAAAGATCTTGGCGCCGCTGTTACACAAGACAACTGATTAGGTGCCATAGTCATCATCATCATCAGCCGGTAAACATCCACTGCTGGACATAAGCCTCCCCCCAAAGATCGCTCCCACGTTGCACGCATCCAGTGGGCTCCCACGATTCTGACCAGATCGTCGGTCTACCATGTGGGAGGCTCGCGGATCTATATGGAGATCTTTGGGGGAGGCCTATGTCCAGTGGACGTCTATCGGCTGATGATGACGGTGATCGATTGCTACTCACCTATCGATATTGGGCCGTTGTTGACCAGCCACTTGGCCATTTCGGTTTCATCCGAAGTGATGTTGACCGCTCCCCTTACGGTGACCCTAGACAGGGACTTGTTAAAGGAACATTTGTCATCTAGACCTTCGTACGGGTAGTCGCTCTCCGTTTCCAGACCTCCCAACTGTTCAATGGCCCTGAAAAATTATGAGAAGTAATAAGTTATTCTACAGTCGCTCCTTATACAATGAGACAATAAATTGTATAAGTACTTTACGACTCACAACTCTCACACACAGTAATGTTGTAATTTATCATAAAAGTATGGATCAATTTTACTGGTCCTGGTACTACTCTAGAACTATATGCAGTGTCGAGTTTGGATAGTATGGTTTTTACCATACCTGCCATCCTTATTTTATTCCTCCTAAATATATGCCCAGCCCAGCCGATTCAATTTAGCACGGCGAGCGATGGTGAGAGCTATGCTTGGCATTTTTGTAAGGGACAAAATCCGGAACGAAGAAATTCAACAGAGAACTAAAGTTGTCGACGTAGCTCTCAAAACCTGCGAGCTGGAGTGGAAATGGGCCGGCTATGTCTGACGTGTTAGTGACGGCCGATGCGGAAGAAAAGTTTTGGAGTGGAGACCGCATACAAGAAGTGTAGGACGCCCTGCCTCCAGACGGACCGACGACATTATCAGGGCGGTTGGAAATGAGTGGATGCGAGAAGCTCAAGATCGCATTTGGTAGAAGACATTGGGGAAAGTCTATATTCAGAAGTAGATAAACAAATGCTGATAATGATGATGATGTTATTATGACAACATGGAAAAAATTACTAAGGGTTTTTCACCCTCCCCCTCTTTTTTTTCCAATACTTTATATTGTGCCGTCTAGTGACATGATATTCTTCTAGTATTTATGTATCTATTCCCTTAATTTGAGTTAGGTCCTTCTGAGCCTACAGTCTGATTAAGCTGTAACGACTAAATCTAATACTGTTAACATAATCTATAAACAAAAACACCTATAACTTTTTTGTCACTTGATATTGAAGTTAGAGCATTAACCCATCGCTGTTAAAAAAAAATGAGAATCTCTTCTTAGTTGTCGATAAAAAAATCAATTGCCGGATCTATCACACGTAAGCGCATAACTAACCGTTTGTTATGTTTATGTGTTATTTAAACGTTTAATTTATAACCGATATAATAAAGATTCTCAACTATGCTCGTTGTAAATCATGTTATCCATCTTGACGCATCCGTTTATCAAGAAACAAGCTAGCTTTGAAAGATATCTCCCCCTCCCCAAAAAAAACAAAAAAGAAAGTCTCCAATGCCGGAGATCATCTAAGTAGGTACCGCACACAGACCCAGGTACGAGCTGCTTCAGCATAGCGTTAGAGAGGACGTGGTTATGTTCCGAACGGAGATCCCGTCACTTCTCCAAATGCTGACGGTAACCACTGAGGGGATATTAGTGGGCAAAAATCACGACATGACTGAGTTTCTCTCAAACGACAGTATTTTTACAAATATTTCCCCAACGAAAACAAAAAAGTCTTCATTGCCGGATATCGTCTAGATAGGTACAACTGCACATAGATCCCGGGCTATCTTAACATAGCGTTAGAGGCCGTGGTTATGTTCCGATCGGAAATCCGGACTTAGTCAGTAAGAATCTCACATAATCATAACTTCCCCCCAGAAGCGGAATATCTTCGAAGATTTCCCTCCCCGAAACCAACAAAAAACGGCCACCATGGCCGTAGATCGTCCAGGTATGTACAATCGCACACACACCTCAGGACGAGCTATCTCAGCACAGCGTTAGAGAGGCCGTGGTAATGTTACGAACGGAAATCCGGCTTTAGTGAGTTAAAATCTCACAACACCATGACTGGGGGAGCCACAAGCGGAGTATCTTTCAGATTTTCCGTCCGAAACGAAAAAAAAGTTATGTTTATTTATCACAGTTGTAAATTCCTTATGAATGTTATTGTTTTATGAACAAATCGCTAATAAACTTAACAACTCCATAAATGCAACGCTTAGACATTCTATAATAAATAATGCATATTGTGTGTGTGTGTGTTTACGTCATAAACATTTTTATTGTTATGGACAGGCCATTCATTTATTGTTCTAAATTATATGTTGTGGCGTAACAGGAAAAGTTTGCGACTCAAATGTTATTTGTTCAATACTTGTAACAATTAAACAAAAGGTTATCCAAAACCTCGAAGAATGCATACATTACTATGCATGGCTGCAGGACATCGGTATACATCACAGGATAACCTGATCTACCATTCATGGAGTTGCTGCATCTCAGTGGCTTTTTATGGGTTAGCGAGATATTTATACCCATAAACACGTGATAAATAACACCGTTCTGTACACATCTTCGGCTAAAAATGTACTTCGTTGAAATTATCCGACAGCTTTCCGAGCATACGAATTGGCGTGATTTTTTTTATTAAAATAAGCAATGAGACGAGCGGGGCGTTTATCTGGTGGTAAGTGATACGCCTCCTCACAACGAGGTACTAGTTAGGATGACATATACTGCACGACAGTCTGCGAGTCTCGTTACTCTAGTAAGTAAACTGGCTACAGCGCCCTTCAAACTGGAAGATAGTGGTGTTGGCCCCTGTATGACGGTAGAAATAGGCACTGCGGTGATATCTACCTAAACGGTCTCCAGCAACAGAGATCTACCAGCAGGAAATGAGCATAAACTCATTATTCAACTAAAACTTTACAATACTTACCTGTAACAGTAATACAAAAGAATAAACATGATTTTAAATGTTTCATCCTCCACAAACTCACACCCTAATTTTAATACTCCTTATTATATTATTGCACATATTAGTAAACAATTAATTTTGTACCTGTACGCGTTATCCGGAAGTCCACCGTTGCATCCCTCGTCCAGCTTATCGCAGTCTACCAACTCCTGCTCGCTCAACGATACCAGATTTCCGGTCTTTATTTTCCATTGACCTTCGATATTGCCTAAAATTTTAACAATTCGTTTATCATTTATTAGCAATATACATAAAGTATTAATTAAATTATAAACGGTAGCCCTTTACAGAGGGTAGCCCGTTTCATCTTGTCGATTATTTAAATAGAAGAAAAAAAGCAATATTTGTTTTTGAAAAATTTAAATAAAATATATACCGGTAACACTGAAAGCCCAACAGCTTCCACAGGAACCTTGATTCTTAACTTCAGTTACAGCGCCGCGTTCGCGCCAGTCGAATTTATCAGGTAGGGTAACATCTGGTACCACTGCTTTCGTCATATAAGTTCGTTTCGGATCTCGCAAACTTGTCTTCAAACCTAAGTACTTGCCGCTGAATTCTTCGTATGTCAAGTCAGCGAATTTATTAACACCATACGTAGCCGTGCCGGCTTCGCGAATGTTCAGCACTCGTATCTTTCTCAAGTTGTATTCGAATATTTTAAATCTCTTCAACTTTTCATTGTGATCATTCAAATAAAAAGGGTTGTAAGTTCGAAGATAATGATCGAAAAGAATTTCAGCTTGATTTCGTAACGTAAAGTTATATCCTTTCAAGTCATTGCAGGTAACACGGATGTTCGAAATGTGATCAGCCGATGACTGCGAAGAAACTTTAACCCGACATATCCTGTATGGCCCCATATTATCCACTAGTGTACAGTTTTGCTGCTGGGTCATCGCTAAACAATTAGTCGGGCCAACCTCAATTTTCATTCTGTAGTGCACATCAGTATCAACACTCTTGGTGAAAGAGATTACCCTAACAAGTTTTTGACGCCGGGGGTAAGAATACCTTGCTTCGATATATTTTAAAGCTAATGAAGCTAGTTGCAAAGCGCTTTCAGAATCTTTCCCTACTGCAGAGGTGTCAAGTTGCATCGAAGTGAGGTCTGCTGATCTTCTGCTAAAGTTTTTCTTTACTGGAGTTCCATTGATTGGTTCCTCGAGATTTTGTTTTTTTGAACCAGACTTCTGATCGCAATAATCCTCATCGTCTTTAAAACAAGAAACATCAATTTTTTTACGCCCTAACCACGGTCTATCCCAAATGTCAGTATGACAATAGAGAATGTCATTCGCGTCGATGCATCCATTTCGATTGGGAGTAGAAGTGTTCCGTTTTCTTGGTGCAGCTATGAAGTCTATTCTATAAAATTTGCCTGAAACCACTTGAGTCACCACGCGTTTTACTTCTAAAACTTTATGTTCTTCCTTCACACCTTCGGTTTTTTGATAATGGTGTAATGATTCCTTTGCCAGTGATTTGAATTTAGAAAGCGAAGGATCTTCTTCTCTTCGACCACCCAGTTTTCTATTTTTGGGTTCAGCTGTATGATATAGCAAATGGTCTTCTGCTTCTCGTAAATCTTTATCTGCCTGACATGAAACATTTATCTGTTTCTTCTTATTCCAAGGCTGCTCCAATACTACAGAGCGACAGCTTAGAATATTGCGTGCGACTTCAAATGATTTGATCTTAAAATAAATTTCTGTCAAAAGGCCCGAAACGACCTGTGTAGTGACTTTATCGATTTTTATTACTTTGTGCGAGTTGGGATTGCGCGTTGTTTGCAGATATTTCTGCATAGATTCAATGGCTAATTGCATGTATTCTGGATTGTTTGGATCCTGATTCGTTAAGCCGCCTGTTAATTGTCTTTTTGATCTCCATTTGCTGTCAGGTATTTGGCACGAAACATCAATTTCTTTTTCCTTAATCAACGGCTCCTTCCAAACCTTGGAATAACAACTTATTAAATCGCCCACACCTCGTGCTGGCATAATCTCGAAATAAATATGCGTCATTATACCGGCTACCACTTGTGTAGTGACTTTATCGATTTTTATAACTCTGTGCGGGATGGGATTGCCGGTTGTTTGCAGATATTTCTGCATAGATTCAATGGCTAATTGCATGTATTCTGGATTGTTTGGATCCTGCTCCGTTAGGCCGCCTGTTAATTGTCTTTTTGATCTCCATTTGCTGTCAGGTATTTGGCACGAAACATCAATTTCTTTTTCCTTAACCAACGGCTCCTTCCAAACCTTGGAATAACAACTTATTAAATCGCCCACACCTTGTGCTGGCATAATCTCGAAATAAATATGCGTCATTATACCGGCTACCACCTGTGTAGTGACTTTATCGATTTTTATAACTCTGTGCGGGATGGGATTGCCGGTTGTTTGCAGATATTTCTGCATAGATTCAATGGCTAATTGCATGTATTCTGGATTGTTTGGATCCTGTTCCGTTAGGCCGCCTGTTAATTGTCTTTTTGATCTCCATTTGCTGTCAGATATTTGGCACGAAACGTCAATTTCTTTTTTCTTAACCCACGACTGCTCCCAAACCTTGGAATAACAACTTATTAAATCGCCCACACCTTGTTCTGGCATAATCTTGAAATTAATATGCGTCATTGTACCGGCTACCAGTTGTGTAGCGACTTTATCGATTTTTATAACTCTGTGCGGGATGGGATTGCCGGTTGTTTGCAGATATTTCTGCATAGATTCAATGGCTAATTGCATGTATTCTGGACTGTTGGGATCCTGCTCAGTTAGACCGCCTAGTATTCCTCTTTTTGATCTCCATTTGCTGTCAGATATTTGGCACGAAACGTCAATTTCTTTTTTCTTAAGCCATGCCTGCTCCCAAACCTTGGAATAACAACTTATTAAATCACCCACACCTTGTGCAGGCATAATCTCGAAATTAATATGCGTCATTTTACCGGCTACCAGTTGTGTAGCGACTTTATCGATTTTTATAACTCTGTGCGGGATGGGATTGCCGGTTGTTTGCAGATATTTCTGCATAGATTCAATGGCTAATTGCATGTATTCTGGACTGTTGGGATCCTGCTCAGTTAGACCGCCTAGTATTCCTCTTTTTGATCTCCATTTGTCTTCAGGTATTTGGCACGAAACATCAATTTCTTTTTCCTTAACCAACGGCTCCTTCCAAACCTTGGAATAACAACTTATTAAATCGCCCACACCTTGTGCTGGCATAATCTCGAAATAAATATGCGTCATTATACCGGCTACCACTTGTGTAGTGACTTTATCGATTTTTATAACTCTGTGCGGGATGGGATTGCCGGTTGATTGCAGATATTTCTGCATAGATTCAATGGCTAATTGCATGTATTCTGGATTGTTTGGATCCTGCTCCGTTAGGCCGCCTGTTAATTGTCTTTTTGATCTCCATTTGCTGTCAGATATTTGGCACGAAACGTTAATTTCTTTTTTCTTAACCCACGGCTGCTCCCAAACCTTGGAATAACAACTTATTAAATCGCCCACACCTTGTTCTGGCATAATCTCGAAATTAATATGCGTCAATGTACCGGCTACCAGTTGTGTAGCGACTTTATCGATTTTTATAACTCTGTGCGGGATGGGATTGCCGGTTGTTTGCAAATATTTCTGCATAGATTCAATGGCTAATTGCATGTATTCTGGACTGTTGGGATCCTGCTCAGTTAGACCGCCTAGTATTCCTCTTTTTGATCTCCATTTGCTGTCAGATATTTGGCACGAAACGTCAATTTCTTTTTTCTTAAGCCATGCCTGCTCCCAAACCTTGGAATAACAACTTATTAAATCACCCACACCTTGTGCAGGCATAATCTCGAAATTAATATGCGTCATTATACCGGCTACCACTTGTGTAGTGACTTTATCGATTTTTATTACTCTGTGCGGGATGGGATTGCCGGTTGTTTGCAGATATTTCTGCATAGATTCAATGGCTAATTGCATGTATTCTGGACTGTTGGGATCCTGCTCAGTTAGGCCGCCTGTTAATTGTCTTTTTGATCTCCATTTGCTGTCAGATATTTGGCAGGAAACGTTAATTTCTTTTTTCTTAACCCACGGCTGCTCCCAAACCTTGGAATAACAACTTATTAAATCGCCCACACCTTGTTCTGGCATAATCTCGAAATTAATATGCGTCAATGTACCGGCTACCAGTTGTGTAGCGACTTTATCGATTTTTATAACTCTGTGCGGGATGGGATTGCCGGTTGTTTGCAAATATTTCTGCATAGATTCAATGGCTAATTGCATGTATTCTGGACTGTTGGGATCCTGCTCAGTTAGACCGCCTAGTATTCCTCTTTTTGATCTCCATTTGCTGTCAGATATTTGGCACGAAACGTCAATTTCTTTTTTCTTAAGCCATGCCTGCTCCCAAACCTTGGAATAACAACTTATTAAATCACCCACACCTTGTGCAGGCATAATCTCGAAATTAATATGCGTCATTGTACCGGCTACCACCTGTGTAGTGACTTTATCGATTTTTATAACTCTGTGCGGGATGGGATTGCCGGTTGTTTGCAGATATTTCTGCATAGATTCAATGGCTAATTGCATGTATTCTGGATTGTTTGGATCCTGCTCCGTTAGGCCGCCTGTTAATTGTCTTTTTGATCTCCATTTGCTGTCAGGTATTTGGCACGAAACATCAATTTCTTTTTCCTTAACCAACGGCTCCTTCCAAACCTTGGAATAACAACTTATTAAATCGCCCACACCTTGTGCTGGCATAATCTCGAAATAAATATGCGTCATTATACCGGCTACCACCTGTGTAGTGACTTTATCGATTTTTATAACTCTGTGCGGGATGGGATTGCCGGTTGTTTGCAGATATTTCTGCATAGATTCAATGGCTAATTGCATGTATTCTGGATTGTTTGGATCCTGCTCCGTTAGGCCGCCTGTTAATTGTCTTTTTGATCTCCATTTGCTGTCAGATATTTGGCACGAAACGTTAATTTCTTTTTTCTTAACCCACGGCTGCTCCCAAACCTTGGAATAACAACTTATTAAATCGCCCACACCTTGTTCTGGCATAATCTCGAAATTAATATGCGTCAATGTACCGGCTACCAGTTGTGTAGCGACTTTATCGATTTTTATAACTCTGTGCGGGATGGGATTGCCGGTTGTTTGCAAATATTTCTGCATAGATTCAATGGCTAATTGCATGTATTCTGGACTGTTGGGATCCTGCTCAGTTAGACCGCCTAGTATTCCTCTTTTTGATCTCCATTTGCTGTCAGATATTTGGCACGAAACGTCAATTTCTTTTTTCTTAAGCCATGCCTGCTCCCAAACCTTGGAATAACAACTTATTAAATCACCCACACCTTGTGCAGGCATAATCTCGAAATTAATATGCGTCATTATACCGGCTACCACTTGTGTAGTGACTTTATCGATTTTTATTACTCTGTGCGGGATGGGATTGCCGGTTGTTTGCAGATATTTCTGCATAGATTCAATGGCTAATTGCATGTATTCTGGACTGTTGGGATCCTGCTCAGTTAGGCCGCCTGTTAATTGTCTTTTTGATCTCCATTTGCTGTCAGATATTTGGCAGGAAACGTTAATTTCTTTTTTCTTAACCCACGGCTGCTCCCAAACCTTGGAATAACAACTTATTAAATCGCCCACACCTTGTTCTGGCATAATCTCGAAATTAATATGCGTCAATGTACCGGCTACCAGTTGTGTAGCGACTTTATCGATTTTTATAACTCTGTGCGGGATGGGATTGCCGGTTGTTTGCAAATATTTCTGCATAGATTCAATGGCTAATTGCATGTATTCTGGACTGTTGGGATCCTGCTCAGTTAGACCGCCTAGTATTCCTCTTTTTGATCTCCATTTGCTGTCAGATATTTGGCACGAAACGTCAATTTCTTTTTTCTTAAGCCATGCCTGCTCCCAAACCTTGGAATAACAACTTATTAAATCACCCACACCTTGTGCAGGCATAATCTCGAAATTAATATGCGTCATTATACCGGCTACCACTTGTGTAGTGACTTTATCGATTTTTATTACTCTGTGCGGGATGGGATTGCCGGTTGTTTGCAGATATTTCTGCATAGATTCAATGGCTAATTGCATATATTCTGGATTGTTTGGATCCTGTTCCGTTAGGCCGCCTGTTAATTGTCTTTTTGATCTCCATTTGCTGTCAGATATTTGGCAGGAAACGTTAATTTCTTTTTTCTTAACCCACGGCTGCTCCCAAACCTTGGAATAACAACTTATTAAATCGCCCACACCTTGTTCTGGCATAATCTCGAAATTAATATGCGTCAATGTACCGGCTACCAGTTGTGTAGCGACTTTATCGATTTTTATAACTCTGTGCGGGATGGGATTGCCGGTTGTTTGCAGATATTTCTGCATAGATTCAATGGCTAATTGCATGTATTCTGGATTGTTGGGATCCTGCTCAGTTAGACCGCCTAGTATTCCTCTTTTTGATCTCCATTTGCTGTCAGATATTTGGCACGAAACGTCAATTTCTTTTTTCTTAAGCCATGCCTGCTCCCAAACCTTGGAATAACAACTTATTAAATCACCCACACCTTGTGCAGGCATAATCTCGAAATTAATATGCGTCATTGTACCGGCTACCAGTTGTGTAGCGACTTTATCGATTTTTATAACTCTGTGCGGGATGGGATTGCCGGTTGTTTGCAGATATTTCTGCATAGATTCAATGGCTAATTGCATGTATTCTGGATTGTTTGGATCCTGCTCCTTTAGGCCGCCTGTTAATTGTCTTTTTGATCTCCATTTGCTGTCAGGTATTTGGCACGAAACATCAATTTCTTTTTCCTTAACCAACGGCTCCTTCCAAACCTTGGAATAACAACTTATTAAATCGCCCACACCTTGTGCTGGCATAATCTCGAAATAAATATGCGTCATTATACCGGCTACCACTTGTGTAGTGACTTTATCGATTTTTATAACTCTGTGCGGGATGGGATTGCCGGTTGTTTGCAGATATTTCTGCATAGATTCAATGGCTAATTGCATGTATTCTGGATTGTTTGGATCCTGCTCCGTTAGGCCGCCTGTTAATTGTCTTTTTGATCGTAATTTTTTATCCATTTCAATTTTTCGGAATACCGGTTCTGGATTATTATTGTCACATGTAATGTTAATATCTTTAAAATCTAACCAAAACTTTTCCCATACACGGGCAACACATCTTTGTGAATGCAATGAAGGTGAATTTTTCTTAGCTATTTGAAACGTAATTCTGGTAAGCTTTCCAGCAACTACTTGAACTGTTACGTTTTCAATTTTAACTACTTCATATTCTTCATCAATATTTGACAATTCTACATATTTTTGTAACGATTCTTCAGCTAATGCCTTATACGATGGATCATTTTTGTCTTTTAACAATTGTCCTCCGACAAAATTGAGAGATGATCTTTTATTTTTTTTTTGCTCTTGCCTGTGATCGGAATCAACAGATTCAAAGAATCTAAGTAAATCATCAATAGCTTTTTTTTTCTCACTGTTCAATGAACTTACCTTATCTTCATCTTTATCTGGACTAAATGAATTAGAATTTGGAATGTTATATTTTTTTGTTTCTTCTTTAGCGATATCTTGTTGTGAATTATCTGAATTGGATTTTCGTGTTATATCATCTTCTCTTGCAGTAGTGGTTTCCAAAAAGTGACTATAAGGAATGATTTGTTCTTCCAAATTTTTAACATGTTCATCGGTTAACGTTTTTTGGTGTGAATTCTGACCTTGTAATTCTGAATTATGTATCGCTTTGAGTATATCATCGATAGACCCCGTATTGGCAATTTTGTCATAATCTGGAATAGGTTTCAAAGTATCGTCTTCTTTTTCTTGATCCTTCCGGGAAGGATTTAAAATAATATCATTACTTTCCTTGTTTTCTTCTGTTATAACTTCGCCATTATTGTCAAATAACCATTCCTCAGTACAGTTGTTGGATAAAATTCCTCGATATTTTGAACCATCGTATAATCTAACCCATGGTTTTTCTAATATAGATATTTTACAGGGTCTCACAAATAAACAATTTTCGGTCACATCATTAGTACAATTATCATAATCCACTTTTAACACGACGATGTAACGTACGCCGTTTACAACCTGAAAGAATAAAGACCGTGTAATATTTTGTATTAAAATAATTGAGGAGTTTATTTTACATTTCCTGTAATGACTTTTACTCTTTAAAGATGCTTAGCCGTGACTTTTTCTTGTCTTTTTCTTTTCCACATCTTTAAGATTTTTAGAACGACATCATAAATAAAATATAAATTACACGGATGATCGATTATTGGTAATAATTTTATTTATTAATACTTCACAGTAATACACCAGAAAAATACGATGATATGCCATTACAGGAAAAATCTACTGTATAGGAGTGATAAGTAGCTAGTGTGTATGGGGCAAGTCGAAGCGCTCCATAGCCTGAAACCATATCTATAAGTACCATCGGATCACGTTTATTGGCCAACAAACGGTGATGTGTAAATGTTACCGTGTTACAGTTTGAAGAGCGTTTACATTAGAGAAAATACTAAGACTTGTATTATATGGCATAGTATTTAACACCCTATATATCATCACATCGTAGAGAGACATACCGCGTACCACAAAAAATACTGTGAAAAAGTGTCAAGTCACATCATCCAATAATGAAAAAAAAGTTGTATGAACTAACCTGAACCTGTCGCTCGACTTCCACTACTGAACGCAGTGTATGCTTTACACTCGGTTCGTGTCTGTTAAGGTGGCGAATACCTAACAAAGCGAGCTCTTCCACACCAGCGGCTTTAATATTAATCAACGTTGAACATCCAATACATGGCGCCGATGGGGTTTCCCTTGGTATAGCGATGAACTGTTCACCAGAGGTAGCCTTGTGAGAAAAAGTTTTTGTGCAATATCTTCATTATTTGTAATAATAAAAATATTTACTTTATCATTATGTATGTTATGTGTAATAAATGAAGCTAATATAAAATTAATAAAACATGATGTGGTCATTGCTTATGTCTTGTTAAATAAATAATAGAAGGTATTATATTAATTAACCCAGAACAATTAGCTGCAATCTCGACTGTAATTAGATTTACTTTAATAATAGGAGTCATGAATCCGTTAAATGAACCTTTATCGTCACCAATTGCTGATAGACTTATACTGCTGGACATAGGCGTCTCCCAAAGATCTGCACATACAGTCAGCGTGGCCTCCGGTACCGTCAGGCCCTAAGAGCCGTCCTATATAGGGGTTCATATAGAGTGATTTGGGCTATTACGCAAATCTTTATATTAAAGATAATAGAGCAAGATATAAAAATATTTTTTTTTTACTACACATGTTACATTAGTGTTAATAAGTACTTTTTTTGAAAAAATTGTTAAAACGTACCGGACGTTTCAATGGAAATAAAAGACACTTGATATCGGAGAAGTATATTTTTTTTATGATAAAGTTTGCGTCACTAATTACTTCGACAACTATAACAACTTCATCTGACTCAGGGCTCGCGGATCTCATACCGCAAGCTAAATATAATTATATTCGTATTTGTAGTGTTATATATGGTCCAGGGTAGTACATAGAGGTTTCGATCTGGGTTTACAAACCACACCTGAACCCTCTGTCTTATCTATACTTAAAAATAAAACTGACTAATTTAGTCAATTTAGAAATAGTCAAAACATAATTTTGTATCACTCGAATAACTTGAGAAATAATTATTTAGATAGGATCGGTTTATCATATTTTCTTACAGGTAGGATAGGCAAACGAGTTAACAGTTCACCTGGTGGAAATTAATCACGGAAGCCCAAGAACAGTCCCAAAACAATTAGGAGTCGCAGCTGCGTTGTAGACCTTTGTATCTAATGAAGGACATTCCAGCATTAAATCTACCAGTACACAACCGCCACATGAGGAAATTATTCCTTCGAACAATACGGCCTGCCTATAGGACCATACAAGCTTCTTTAATTATTATTGTTTATCAACAATTCGGTAATCGATCGAGCGATCTTCATTTCACATGGTGTTAATACAAGAAGCTGCTATGTTTTCAGTGGATACACAAGAACGCTGTTATGAGGGCAGATTTACTTAATGTGGATGGCGCAGTTTGTCGTGAGGGTTTTATAAAAACATGATCGGCAACTAAGCACCACGACATGGTCTGGAATCATTACTTAATGGATGTCCAATGATAATTATGAACGCTTAAACGAATTACGTACAGAAAATATTCCATTACCGTAATATGTAATTACTCGAAACGAAGTAGTAACAAAAACATAGTTTTTATCTAGTAACACTAATTGAAAAGTTGCACCATAAAATTTCGAATTGTTAAATTATTTCGACTATTTAAAATATATGTGTGACTGATTCATTGTATCGGATTATTTACGGGCTCCGTGACTATCGCAGTTGGATGCTGAATTAAGTTATTTCTTTTGCGATTAGGCGAACACGGAAAGTAAAAACAAATACTTTGAATCAAAGTACTGACTACCGACGCAAAATATCATCTAAACCAGTGATTCCCAAAGTGGACGCCGGCCTCCTTTGATATGTGCTGCAACGATTCAAGGTAGTATGTATATTCAAAGTAGTGTATTTCTTATATTTATTTACGAGAAGTAAAAAAGAGACGTTCGCCTGATGGTAATTGATCCACCTACCCATAAAAACGAATGCTAGTCAGGATGATAAATACAGCATCACATTGCGGTCGTATGAGACATAAGAAGTTAAGTTGCGTTACCCCAGTAATTTCACTAGCGCAGCTATACTGCCCTTCAAACCGGAGCCCAGTAATATATGCACGCTAGTGTTTGTCGGCTGCAATAGGCGCTGCGGTTGTACATACTTTTTTTTGCTTTACATGAAGGAATTACCTTCGCACACCTGCCCTTGCGAAGGCAAAACCAGGTTAAGACGGACTTACACCAACTAAAATCCCATAATGTTTACCTTCATCGTTTTAAGGTATGGCCACAGGGACGCTTTCGCACACCTCCTCGACCCCGTCAGTGCCGGCTGCAGCATACGGCTCCATCTCAGGGGAAACATCCTCGCTTTCCACCGAAATAGGCGCGGGCCGAATTATTGCGCACCCTCTATTCAGCCTTTTAGTCACCTGGGCCACGGATCTCCTCGAACCCGTCACCCAGAGGCCACACACAATTCAATGGTGTGTGTGAAGTTACCAATCGGCATTGGAGCCGCGTGGTGACTCTAGTCCCATCGCCCTCATATTGAGGATAGGCCTGTGCCCTAGCAGTGGTGTCGTAAATTCGATGTTATGGTATATATTTCTTTTTAATACCTATAGAAATTTCAAAATAAAATAATTCTCCGATGGCGCTAAATAATGATTTTTCTGGGACGTAGGTGATAGAACGTAAGATGTTTGGGAACCACTTTTCTAAACTAACTGCCTAACATAATAAGGGTATAAGATAGGTGAAATTATGCGTTTTAAGATGTATAAAATCAAACTACATGTACTAATGATTCATCGACAAAATAATTTTCATGCAATTGTAAATATTCTCTTAGTACTCTTATCCAGAGTAAAGACGGTCCCGGTCAGTGGGTCATGGATCAAAACAATTGTATTATACTTCGATAGAGCCACGCCGCTGACTGTACGAGACCTGATAAACGACATTTATAGATTTATTATGTAAATCCCTATAACGCAAGTAAGCTCGAAAATAATGTAAATGTATTATTTTGCCCAAACACAGCCAAAATGACCTGCTTGAGCAGATAGTGTTAATATAATAAATACTTTATAGCTAATCAATTTCCTATTGCTTATGCATACGCCAACCCAATACGTTGGTCTGACCAGATCCAGCAACACACCCGACTCCACATTCTACGATGGTCTCCGAGTAGCCGGAGATAGGAGGAGATGGAGAAACATCGTAAGGACAAGAGTGATGGGTGGAGGTTGTCACGACTATTAGACATGAGGAATACGATTTGAAGAGGAGAATTCATATGTCATCATCAATACAAAATAGGACACAAACGAAACGATACATAACAATTATAACTTAATCGATTCATGGCCATGACCTATGTCCAGCAGTGGACTTCTCTCGGCCAATGAAGATGATGAATAGTTCACTGGTGCTCGGTCTCTGTTATCGAAGACCGTCTAGATAGGTACCACCGCAGCTCCGCTTTCTACCGCTAAACAACAGCAAATATATAATTATTACCGAGTCCGGTTTCAAAGGCGTTTTAGCTAGAGAAATTACTGGGGTAACAAAGCTAAACATCTAACCTCTTAAAGCAGCAAGCACAATGTGGTCCAATGTTTGTCGTCCTAACATGCGTCACGTTATTATGCGCGAGCATATCACTTATCATCAGGTGAAGGTCATGCATGTCTCATCGTTCCTATAATATAAGAAAAGCAACGGCAGTTCACTGCAAAAGGCATGTTAATTTTTAATATCACATTAATTATAATATTCAACTACCCGCCTTAATTCTTTCGTAAGTTTTTACCTACTCACTTTCATTGTCGCTCGAGAAAACATGGTCATAACTATTTTCATCATCATCATCGATCACCCATCGACGTCTTAAAAAGTATATTAAAAAAAATCTTTTAACTTTATGTAATATTTATCAGTAAGTAATGTAACTTTAAACATTCCGTATGGGATTGGGTTTTTCAAGCTTCGCTAAGTGAATCCCCGCTCGGTATCAGTTACAGAGCTTACTTTAAGCAGTCCTAGGTTCTTATTACTTGTAAGTAACCATAATGCAATTTATGGGCATCTTCGGATGATGCTTATAGTTTTGCATATTGATCTTTATTCATTTTTTTTATATAATTAATGTTCGGTCTGTCTTGTGAATACTGTAGGGTTTTTAATCAGTAAGAGTCCAGATAGTCTTTCCGAAGCGGAAAAAGTTATCCGATGAAGGATGTTACCGCGAAAAAAAGCTGTGAACTTTAATAATTAATGATCACCTAAATAGGTACTAACGCAGCACTTCTTCCTATCGCCAACCCGTAGTGTACAAACATTACTGTCTTCCGGTTTGAAAGGCGCTATAGTTAGGGAAACTAGTGGGGTAATAAGACGCTACGAGCACTAAGTGGTATTGTGTATATCATTCTAACTAGCACTACGTCGTCATGGGCAAACGTATCACTTACTATGTGTATTAATCGTTTATATAGCGATAGTTAGGATGATAGTAAGACAGATCTTGATGTAAGGTAGCGAGACCTGGACATTAATGCTTAAGAACGACGAGCGGCTCCTGGTTGCCTATAGGAAAATCATGCGTAGGATCTTCGGCACGACTCAAAAAAAGAGGACGGTAGGTGGCGAGTCCAGCTTAATATTGAAATCAAGAGGCTAGTTGACGAAGCGAACATAATGGGAGAAGCCAAATTCTACAATCTTCGCTGAATGGGCCACTTGCTAAGGATGGGAGACGATCGTAGCGTTAAACAAGCTTTCCTCGGAATCCCGGTTAGTCGCCGTCATGTCGGCCGGCCCAGGTATACTTAGAAGGATGCCATAGAGCACGACCTACAATAGCTTCAAGCAGTGGACTGACAAGAGGCAGTACGAGACACAACGCAGGTGCTCTCGTGTCGGAGACCAAGGCTCACTTTGAGTAGCTGCGCCAGAGAATTAAGTTAGGATGGTATACTCTGCACCATGTTGCGCCCGCAGACCATAAGATGTTAGATCCATTTACCCCAGTAATTTTATAGTCTCCAATAACAGACCTACCACCAGTATAGTAATAAGACACGGTTGATCAGATTGGCGTGAGAGTTATGAATTAATTTAATCAGTACATGTTCACCACAATCAGAATATTTAGTCTCGATCCGATTTAATCATAACTGCTGATAATAATGTACGTATTCAAAGCGAGTAATATCTGCTGTAGTAATACGGAGTGTTTTATAAATAGATCTACAATCATACGTTTTAGCGCACATTGTTATCCGTGTTACCGTAATATAAAAGAATATATCACCTGTAACGGATATTACTTCTAACAATAGTGTAAAGTCACGAATGAAAAAATCTTATACATAATAGATTTTGCAGTGTGAATAAATTGAAATAATAAGATTTACTGAAATTTACAGAGGTTGTATACGTTTGAAAATATTAACTATCATCAACATTTCAGCTTTTCTCTACCGACTGCTGAATATAGAACTTTCTAATCGTTTCAACGCTGCATACGTGAAAAATTGTGGTTATTTATTCTACTGTTGTATTGTATATTATATTGTATTTTCACCGTGAAAATTGATTTAACGATATATGTTACAGTAAGTACCGTCTGGTAGCAAAATACATTTATTTAATAAACGGTAATAATATATTCTTCGTATTAAAATTTACGAAACTGTTTAGAAAAGGTACGAATAAGAAGACCCTGACCATCACATCAAATAGGAGAATATATTAGTAGGCTGTTTATGTTTTATTGAAAATCACGATCACCACTTTTTGGGGGGCGGTTATTTGAACAGTTAAAATGCATCAGTCTGTACAGATTGCTATCTAAATATGTTAAAAATTATTATCCTCTTCTTAATTTACACAAGTGTTAAGACTGTACTAAACAAACACTATTAATAGTTGGGGAAAAAGTCTTTTCGCATTATACTATGTATGAACTTGTATTAAAATCTCTTTGCTGCTATATTATTTGTATCTGACTGGTTTTGGTATCATTGAAAGGTTAAATTTTAAAGAACATAATTCCAAATTCAAATTAAGAAAATGTGTGATTTTCATTTGTTTTTCGTACTGTCAAGATGAGTGAATCTTATGAAGAAATTCGATACATTTTCAAATTTTACTACATCAAAAAAGAAAAAATGCAACCCGAGTAGCGAAAAATATTTGCGATGTTTATGGAGCTAGTGCAGTGTGCAGTTCCGTGAGAGTAGCACAAATTTGGTTTAAGCGTTTTCAATCCGGAAATTTTGATGTCAAAGATGCACGTCGCTCTGGTCGTACTATTATGGATAAATTGAAAGCCATTTTTGATAAAGTGGAGCAAGATCGGCATAGCAGTAGTTACGACGTAACTAAAGAACTGGGAATTGACCACAAAACAGTTTTGGCGCATTTGAAAAAAACTGGGCAGCTCGATATTTGGGTACCTCAGGAGCTCACTTGAAACAAACCTAATAATGAACCGTGTACTCGTTTGTGATTCTTTATTACGAGGTAATGAAACCGAACCATTTTTGAAGGAGCTGATAACTGGTGATGAAATGTGGATCACGTACGACAAGAACGTGCGAAAAACGTCGTGGTCAAAGGCCCGTCAGACTTCTGCCGGTAGAGACTGTGGCGAAACCCGGGTTAACTCGCAACAAGGTGATGCTGTGTGTGTATGGTAGGATTTTAAGAGCAATATTCATTTATAAGCTGTTTCCACCAGGCAGGACCATCGATTCTGAACTCTACTGCGAACAACTGATGAGATTAACGCAAGAAGTTGAGTGAAAGCGGCCGGAAGTAATCAACAGAAGGGGTGTGGTTTTTCATCATGACAATGCTAGTGCTATGACCTCACACATCTTTAGCCACTCAGCAAAAATTAAGTTTGGCTGGGAGGTGTGACCTTCAGATTTCCACCTGTTGCGGTCTCTTCACAATTCTTTAGGCAGTGTCAGGTTAACATCACGAGAGGACTGCCAAAACCACTTGTCGCGGTATTTTAATCAGAAATCCCAAAATTTTTATAGCAATTGGATCATGTCTCTACCTACAAGATGGCAAAAAGTTATCAAACAAAATGGTACCTACATACTTTAGTTGAATAAAAATAAGCTATATTAGAATATGTTTTAAATTTTAATAAAAAATGCGAACAAACTTTTTCCCCAACCTAATATGTCTATATACTAAAAATTTTATTGTATTGGCAACAAACTTACTGCTGTATTGCTCTGTACTTCATTGTCGAGCTGCACTGGCTGATATTCAAAACCTGACTCTGTTCTGATGGTGCTTTGGTCTCCGGAAACAATATCATCAACATTAAAAATCCCAGTGGTAGGTTGCTCCATCGGTTCACACTGGTAATCATTTTGTACATTAATGCCATTCCCTTCAATATCTTCCAATGTTACACTACATTTCTGGTAGAACGGATCTTCAAGATTGTGAAGAGTTGTAACTTTTACTTTAATTTCAATTTTGTATTTATTTTCTTCCTGCAATAGAATATTAAAATAATAGTTTGCCAAGTATTAAACGAAAATTGTTGTAATATGTTGTTTTTATGTAATAGTTATTACCAACTGAATAGTATAAGTTAATACAAAAAAAATCTAATGGAATTCTTTGTTGCTTAACACATTTAGGTGTACATTAAATAAAAAAAAATATTTTATAGATCACCACGGCCCTCCTAAATACTGCAATATAATAAATTAAATTGTACCATATACCATATGTTGCTTCTTATTTAGCACTGACAACTTTTATATTTTAATTATCAATAAAAAGTTGTTGACATCATATATAAGTTATAAATATTAAATACATGGATAAATGGTTTCACTAAGATTTTCTTATAATTATATGTATAATGTTCAACAAATAGAATACATATATAATAAAACTAACAAAATTTTAAGAATTTTATTGATTATATTTCAATGTTACTGAATGCAAAAAAAAAAACATCAAAACTAAGACATTTTACATGTAGGAAATCAAATATTTGTAGCAACAATATATAAAAAAAATTACGTACACAGTAATACTGTAAAATTTTCCTTATGAGAACATAAGTTTAAACACAATTTAATTGATTGTTTCGTCATTTTGTTTTAATGATAGAGTCCGATTTAACTAAGCCATAATAATTAAAAAACAAAATTTAGAATACTGATCAAAATTTAATGTGTTTATATTAATAATTAATAATCTAATTGTAATTAATCGTAATAAAAAACTAAAATTTAATGCATAATAGTAAACTCTAATTATTATTTTTTTTTAAATAATTGAGACAAACAGTCATTCCAGATAAAACAAAGATAAAGTTGCGGGTTGAAAACTTGATAACCTTAGTAACAATTAGAAAATAAACTTTAAAACGATTACTCACGTTTTTATGCGCATTTAAAAGGATACCATCATCATAAACATAAAGATGATTAGGTAAATTGTTCAAGTATTCAACGAAGCTATTTACGAACTTAACTTTTTTATTAACACTCAACTCTGCAAAACAAATTTGTAAGAGAAAGCACGGGCTTAAAAGTACGAAAACGTTTAGCCTCATGACGTCAGGTCAAAACACGACCATCTCTTCGAACAGACTTTTAAAGAATGAATTAATATTTGTAAACTGAAAACTTATTAATATTGAACCTTAAGAGAATATTTGCGCGTATTTATGCGACCAGGTTTTAAAACCTGGTATTCGCTTCCTAGTACGCATACCCGGTGGACTAGCAATTATTTTTAACATTTTAATGAACACGTTCATAAGATAAAAAAAAATGTACATGTTATACAAATTCTTTTAATTATGTCTTTGCTCTTGTTCGTTTACACAAGTAATTTACATCTGAAGCGTAATTTTACATAACACTTCAAACAGGACCAAAAAATATAAAAAACCAATCTCTGAAGTTATTTTCATTTTATAAGGTTGATATAAATTATTTCATTAAAGTTCAATGAATCAGTTCAATACGGCTAGTGTATAAAATATTTTAAAGTATTTTAAAATCTTCTTCCTAGCGTTGAAATTAAAAAAAAAAACTTTTATGAAATTCCTCTGATATTAAAATTTTGTGGTATAACTGTTATAATAATTATTATATATATATATATATAAATAATCCTAAAATAATTCTTAAAATATTAAATAGAACAATATACAGCATATGTAATATCGGTATTATCTTAATAGCATACTAAAAAAATTATAGATATTGGACTTATTTAAAATCTGAATCGGAAATGTGTTGAAAGTATAAGAAAGGTGATACAAAAACTTTTATATGAATTGACACGCCGAACATTTTTGTACAATAAATGTTATATTTATATTACATTCAATAATAAGTAATCACACCAAGTGCAGATTTTATGGATACGGTACGGGTATACTACGTAAATAAGTATTTTATTATAGTAGTACCAAAAAAAGACAGTTGGTATTGACACTTAAATAGTTAACTGTCAATGTTGCAGAATGATGTTATGGTACCGTTACTTTTAGTGAAAGTTTATTTAAAGTTTTGGTATGGAAAATTGAAAGAAAATTATGGGCGAAAAAATTAAAACTTGTTTCTCAAGCAAGTCTAATACTAAAGGGTATATGTTCACTATATAATTAAAATAAGATTATACAATTTAAAACAAATTTACAATGTAAAGAGACCTTATTAATTAACCGTTTTAATACTTTTTCAGATGGTGGATAACATTTGGGGTACTATGTATAGCTACTTTTTTAACACGATACTATAAAGTACTGGAGCCTGATCATGTTTGGTAAGTTCTCATTTTAATCACAGGATGTTATTAAATTTTGTCCCAATCTCAAAGATACAATCAGATTGAATATTATTAATCGGTTATATGACGCTTAATATAAATCAACAATTTAATAATTATTATCATCGTTTTACGTTTTACGATCCCCAGCATTGATCCAACTTGCAGAGAAAAAGATATTTATTAATAGTAGGTAGAATACATCAGTGTAATTCTTTTTAGTAAAGGTTTGTGATTGAGAAAACTAATTGTCGTCAACTTTTCTCTTCAGCTCTTAGATTTTCGGCAAGGTAATTCCTAAAAATTCTTTAAATATTAAATAAATGTTTAAAAAATTGGTTGGAAAAAAATAAATTTATATAATATTTACTATACGAAAATATACCATTATAATTAAAAACCTTTGGCTAAGGGCTTTTGTTTGTGTAAATGATGTTCTCCTAATGAGGTTTATGTTTCAGTTGGGATGAGACACATTTTGGCAAAATGGCAAGTTGGTACATAAACAGAACATTCTTTTTTGATGTTCATCCACCACTTGGAAAGGTATTGTCTCCGATGTAACTTGCTAAAACAACAGAGCATAAATGTGTATACACCTGAAAATTACAAAAAAATTCTTCATGTTTATCATAAGCCATTAGTTAGATATTTATAGAAAGTGAAGCATCACGAAGTGAATTCTATTCTATGTTTAATTTAAATTTCGATTGTTTTAATGTGAAACATACCTACCACTCTTTTAAAGGTTTTCTAATTTATTTACTATAATATTTTATTTTCGTAAAGGTGAATTTTATATTGATAACTAGTAATCATGAGTAATATCATAACTTAACCATTAAGAAAGATCAAATCATTTTACAAATTTACTTTTTAGATGCTGATTGCACTGTCAGGGAAACTTTCTGGTTATGATGGCACATTTCCTTTTGAAAAACCTGGTGACAAATACAATGGTACTAGATATGAAGGGATGAGAATTGTAAGTAGGGTTAGAGTTTTTTAATCTTTTTATTACTAATAAATTTATTATTGTATATTTATTTTCTCAGTTTTGTACTACATTAGGAGCTCTCATCATTCCATTAACATTTTTGTCAATATGGGAAATGACATATTCTCTCGAAGCAACAATTATTGGAACTATTCTTCTGTTATGTGGTAAGTTGCCAATGATCTTACTATGAAATGTTGCAATCATGAAATTAAGTATTGTAATTTGAATATTGTTATGACATAAGATGTTATAAGCTAGTGCTCATGTAGCGTCTGTGGTATGTCCATGCCCATATAAATAGAAGTATTTAATATTTTTTCAATATAGCAAAATTTTTCTTTTCTTTCAGATGTTGGATTTTTAACACTTAATCGATACATACTTTTAGACCCAATATTATTGTTTTTTATGAGTAGTGCTATTTATGGTGCTTTCAAGGTATGACTGTTATATATATTTTATTGACTCTTTCCTTGAGATAGAAGGACCTAAGACCATGAGAACAGTAAGAGAGATGTGTATTAATATTTAAATTGAAATATTTTAAGTGGTTTAAATAACAATTTAGTCTTGGTTTACATTTTCTTTTTTAAGTAAAATCTTAATTCTTAGTTGCAATTTGAATATATGTGAAAAGAAAATGCTGAAATATTATGAATTTTTTTAAAAAAAACAAACATTAGTTGTGTACATTCTTTTTATTATACAATACATTGCCTTGTACAATTTGTTTGCAATTGTATAACTTAAACATTTTTCCTTTATTTTGTAAATAGTTAAACACAATATAATAAGTCTATTATAGTAATTAAAACAAAACTATGTTAATTAATTATTAGATGTTAAACATTTTTAGGTTAGAACCTTAACTGACTCTGGTGAAGCACCCTTTACCCCTCATATGGTACTATGGCAGCTATTTCTAGGCTGGTCTCTTGCATGTACCATGTCTGTTAAGTTTGTAGGTCTATTTATGATTTTGTTTGTCGGACTAAGAACTCTTGCTGACCTTTGGAATATACTAGGTGATTTAACTAAACCAGTGGTAAGTTTATTTCAAAAAATAATACATAGTTTATAATTTGAATCCTGTAATTAATATTTTAATAAATTATATAGTACATATTATGTATGTATTAACTATTGCCGGAGATCATCTATGAAGGTTGCAAAAATTGATGTGATCCTATTTGTAGGATAAAGTGGGTAGTTAAAATACTAGTAATGAGACATAACAAGTTGTTTATCAGATCGACGAGTACAATGCCATGTAGTGTATGTCATCTTAATCAGCGCCATATTTTTAGACGTACGCGTATCACTTACCATCTGCGGAAAGTCTTGCCGTATGATTACATCTTTGAAAAAATATAAGCGCAGTGAATAATTAGAATTTCAATTAACTGATATCTTTAAATGTAAAGTAATTTGTTGCTATATTTATAGGTTAGTTATATTGACATTATTTATATTATGTTTTCTTATACTTATGCGAAAAATATAAAAATTAATTAAACTAAATGATGAAAATGACTATGGTATTGCAAAGCGGTTGAAATAAAATAATCGCCATGTATTTTGTAAAAATTAGTTGTCTTAAATTATTTCAATGATTCTCACAAATTGATATATCTTAACTCATATGGTGGTGTTAATTTGCAGACATTGACTTTGAAGCATCTCATTGGTAGGAGCATAACTCTAATCCTCTGGCCTGTGATACTATATGTTTTATTCTTTTGGATTCATCTCACCGTTTTGAGCAAAAGGTATTTGATATTTATCAGGTTTAAATTCCATACCAACTATGACTTGCCGTGCACCTGCTTCGATAATAGCCACATGGGTTTGTTTGATGGTGCCGTTTTCTCAAATTCGTCTGGCTAGCTGCCACCCTTATATTATAAATCTGTCGCTATTATACCATCGATGTTTCTACTGTCAATATATGAGAGACAGTGTATTCCAAGCGAGCACACTTCACCTGTCACTTAGCACCATTTTAAGCTGTAGTCAAGTGCTAGCTCATTAAAAATTGATCTTCTAGTGGCAATGGGGACGGATTTTATTCGTCGGGTTTCCAGGCGCGTCTTGAGGGGAACAGTCTACACAATGCCTCTGCGCCTAGAATCCTTGCATACGGCGCACTTATCACCCTGAAGAATCACAGAACTGGTGGTGGATATTTGCACTCCCATCATCATCTTTATCCAGCGGGTGTCGGGGCCAGGCAACAGCAGGTAAGATAATAAATATATATATATATATATATATTAAAACTTCTTTTTAAAAATGGAGGGTCTTTGCACTTGTTTACTATTAAATGTAGAAGAGTAGGAAAGGTAGAAGAGACGGAAGCTATTTTTTTAAGTAATAATACTTGGAGACTTGTTCAACTGTTAATATGTACAAACCACACCTGAATTCCGCTACATGGTTTTTTATCTGTTATATAATAATTTTTTTGTATAGACACATTATTACATCTGATCTAAATGTCCTAGGGTCCTAGTAATCTTGGGTTGTCCAGAATATTCTAAGTCTAATATGTTGACTCTATATGAAGACATAACTATTCACCATCAGCAAATGTTCTACGGAGATAATTACGGTAGCGTATGACATTGAAGATAATGATAGTCTTGTGATTATAATGATGACTCCTTACAGATAACCACTTATACGCACAAGGATGACAACAATCGATGGGTGATCAAACCTTACGACCGCGAGCAGACGGCGGGGACAGTGACAGTGCGTAGCGGTGAGCTTGTGCGACTCACGCATGCAGCCACCGGGCGCAACCTACATTCTCACAGAGAGCGCGCGCCGCTCTCCGCCAAGTATCTGCAAGTCACTGGCTATGGCGAGGTACCGTTATACGCAAAGTTTTTTTTTAAATGTACATACTAGAAAAGATGAGGAAGAAATTAATGACTGAAACCTGCAAAAAAAGGAAAATAGTCTAGGAAAGGTACGAACTCAACCTAACATCCTCTATCTCAGAGTCATACGAGTACGAAGTGCTGCTGGGTTTATTTAACTAGCGGTCCGTTGTCATGAATAGGTGTAACACCGTCAAGTGGAGGTCTCACTCATCTAGTCGCTTGAATTCTTGGATTGAATTCGCTTTACAAGATAGATTTACCTAATTTAGACCACCTGTCCGAGATATATGTTAGTCGTATCAGCCGATAGACGTTTTTTAGCACTGTGACTACAGTCGCCACCGCTACTCGAGGACAGTGCTTTCTGATCGGCCGTCAATCCTTCAAGTAATATGTTGTTATATGTAGGAACCTTTTGAAGTATGCGAATAACCTTAATCCTAATAATAATTACTGTTTTTTTCGGGTATGGAAAATATTTCAGCAAAAAGTAAAGGTTATAATTTAATAGTAGCTCGCTGGCCTAATGGTTAGAGCGTGCGACTTTCATTCCGAAGGTCGCGGGTTCGAATCTCGGCATGTACCGATGACTTTAATATTTAAGTTATGTACATTTGTGAACTTTAGTTACAACAGCGAGATACAAACGGTGAAGGAAAACATCGTGAGGAAACCTGCACACTGAAATCATCTTTGTGTGTGCGTTTGTGTGGTGGCTCCAATAAAGTGGCAACACTGGCGAAATGTGGGTGTTCATCCACCTCTGCCTACCCCTACTGGGAAAAAGGCGTGATAATATAAAAAAATAAATAATTGAACGTAGCATGTATGTCTCCGAAAATATTAAAGCCCTAACACGCCCATAATATATTTCATACATATTCTTTTTCTTGACTGTATCTATATTATTGCGAACACAGGACGGCATTGGCGATGCTAATGATGTTTGGAAGATTATAATCTCTGGTGGAAAAGATGGGGACGAGATACAAACAGTGCGCAGTAAGCTGATGTTCATACACTATTTGCAGGTGAGACGTTACATGAATCGTTTATTGTAATTTTTTTACTTAATTTTAACGGGTGAAAAAATTTAACTAAAAAAACATTTTCAGTCTTGCGCGCTGTCCACAACCGGTAAGCAACTCCCCAAATGGGGTTATGAGCAGCAAGAAGTAGCATGCAACCCAAACTTGAGAGACAAGAATGCTTTGTGGAATGTAGAGGACAATTTATTTGAAGATTGTAAGTATTGCACATTACATCATTGGAATAATATATTTTTACTATACAAAGCGGCGATACGAGCATGATGTCTTTAAACTATAAGCATTCCAATAACTATATGGCTAGTTAGGGTGAAATACAATTTTCAGCATTGTGTACCTCTCCCTGACACATAAATGTTAATATCGTTACCACAGTACTTTCATTAACTCCAACACTCTTCAAACCAGAACACAGTATTATTTGGCGGCAGAAACAGAAGCTGCAGTAGTACCTAGGTACAAGTAGGTAGTTGTCAAAACAACAACCAGAACCATTGTTAAAAATGTTAAGTATTTCATATACTCTTCTGTCATACAATGCATAATGGATGGATACAACTGTTGGACTACATTTTGCATATTTAAAATATTTCGAAATTTTACCTACTGTCATTATGAGTCAATAGACTGCAGTAAGAATGAGGATATGCTGTAACATTGTCTGCGATTCTCCACAGTACCAAAAGTCAGTTTCGAAGCGTACGCTTCTGGATTCGTCGAGAGATTCATAGAGTCACATGCTGTTATGTTCCAAGGAAATTCCGGTCTGAAGCCCAAGGAAGGCGAGGTCACCTCGCAACCCTGGCAGTGGCCCATCAACTACAGAGTGAGACACTATCTTTGCCTTTGAAAATTTTTAAATGATGAGCTAATTTTTCAATAATACAATCACTGTGGATAAAGGAAGTTGTGGGAAATCGAACAAGGGATTTTTGATTTTCAAGGCAAGTGATTCCTCTGAGCTACAGAGAAAATATATGTTTTCCGGTTTCCTCTCCACATTTTCCTTTACCGAAACCTAAATTTCAATAAGAATTAAAACTGGGTCTTTTTGAAATGTATAGTCATTATCTATATTATATGAATTTTGATCAGCGCATTATATTTTTATCATATCATCAATTACATTACTTCTAGGGACAGTTCTTTTCCGGTAGTGGTCATAGAATATATTTACTTGGCAACCCTGTAGTCTGGTGGACTAATCTTATTTTCCTCGTTATCTTCTTCATTGTTTATGTGGTCAATGCCATATGTGAGAAGAAAGCGGAGGCAACTGGAAAACCTATACAAGGTAAGTGTAAAATATGTTGCTGTTTCTGGATAGTCTGGGTAAGTACCACCGCGACAAGTGCCAAATATTACTATTTCGGTTTGAAGGGCGCTTCAGCTGGTGAGATTGCTAGGCTAAAGAGAAAACATCTTCATTATGTGTGTTCTTTGGTTATTGATAGTGCTTTTTACCACGACTAGCCACCATCCTCTTTTGCAGCTACTGTTGTTATATGAGGTATCCTGAGCATGCACACTTCACCATATACTATCACATTGTCACATAAAATTAATGAAGTTATGGTCAAGTGTGTTAAGTCCAATAAATAAAAAAAATCAAAATGTGAGTAATATGATATTTTCATTTTATTCTTACTCGTTAATAAATATTATAATCGTATATGCTGCAGAATAAATAACATTTACTGTTGTTTTAAGATTTGATCTCTACTTCCACCTGTGGGAATATTAAGTGAGCTATTTAATATTTATGTTTGTCCGCAGAAACGCCAGAAAGATCGCTGTTGAACGCAGCAGGCTGGACCTTTATTGGTTGGGCGCTACACTACGTACCATTCTGGGCAATGGGTAGAGTTCTATATTTCCACCATTACTTCCCAGCGCTTGTTTTCAGTTCTATGTTAACTGGTAATTGTTTTTTTTCTATAATTTTTCTTTTAAATGTCTAGTTTTACGCTTATTTGATAATGCACATTACTGATGGTAGGTTTCTGTACAAAATTGTCTACATAGGTGTCACTGCAGAGCTTATTTTTGTCAAAGAGTATTATGAATACTTAACTGTGTTCCTGTTTAAAAGGTGCCATAGCTAGTGAAAAATACTGCGGTAATAAGGCTCATCAGCTTTAGTCACAAGGTGGCGACCATACAGTGCAGTGTATATCATCCTATCTCTATATTGTTATGCACGGACATATCACTGGATTATATATTTATTGCAGGTATTTTAACAGAATATCTCTTAAAAAGCGTGAAGAGCTATTTGAGTCCAGAACTCGGTAACACCGTATACCAATGTGTCATGGGTATTATAATCACCACCACAGTGTACAGCTTTTACCTTTTCTCACCACTAGCATACGGCATGAGTGGACCATTAGCACACGAACCCAATTCGACCATGTCAGGATTGAAATGGTTGGAGTCATGGGAATTCTGAAAGTTTACCATGCAATAATATGTTTATAAATAATGTAATTCGTATTACAGCTACACATGTTTAATTAGCTAAAAATACATCGTCTCCAGCTGTGGATCACTGCAATAGGCAGAAATGGGGATTTTTTTATATTATAAAAAATTATTTTATATTTGGTATTAATGACTAAATATACAATACAGTTAATAAATAAGTTATTAAATAAACAAGTGTTCTTGGTAAATTACAAAATCGGGATAGCTGAGTTTGTATGGCGATTCCCACATATGCTTGAAATCTTCATGTGAACGAAAACGTCAAAAAATGTACATGCTCCATGAACAACGGCTTTTGTAGATCTGTCATTACATCTCATGAATGTGTGGACATCCGTCAACCGCCGCTGGGTCAGTATTGTGAATGGCCATGAATCTCTCCTTGTGAAAGAAACCGCTGATTTTTTTATTTTTTATTAAGTATCAATAAATTCTTGTGTTATTTACAAATGAGATTAGTCTACTCCATCTAGAAGTTTTTTCTTGAATAGACTATTTTCTTGTAGTTTTTTTTTACTCTATATGTACTATATTTTGTTTATACTTTTTGGATTGCTTTATTTAATATCCGTCCATTTTATATTTGTTTTGTAATTATAATATAAAAATGAAAAAAGATTGAAATGTGATTACAATCTTATATTTTTTATATATTACTTAACTTTATTAAACTTGGAGTTTTTTAAAGAAATAAAACAGTTTTAATTAATGTTTTCTAAAATATTTTTTCATTTATTCCTTGTAAAATATTTTTTTACACAGTAGCAATACCTATCGTTATAGCAGCCTCTTATTACTCTGAACTTCATCTCATAAAGAGATAGAATCATATAACTACCACCCTAGTCAAGTGCCGATTGGCAGATTACGTGTGTCTATAAATGCTATCGTTCTTAAACAAGTCACTTTCCCATCATGTTTCTATTCAGTGGAAGTTCAAGCTAAGTGGGGATCGAACCCGCGCTTATTCCATACGTACAGAGCGTACGAAAACCATATAAAATGTGCAATAAATACATAGCAATAGCAATTCATAAATTATAAGCATTGATCAACATTGAAAGAATCTCTGAAGTACAATTAAAAATGTTTGATCTGACCATGCTCCCGGTCCCAAGCCACCAATATTAAACTAATCTCGATAATTTTCATCAAGTAAATCTATTTGAAATTTTCCCAGTTTTTGTTTCGTAGATTGGAACGTGACAGATTTATGTAGCCTAGTCTTAAAACCAAGTATTTCCTGTCAAAAATACGTACTTGGTACCTAAATAAAGTTTCAAGTGTTATATATATTGAAGAACAAAACTCAGGTAGACGTACTTGTCCTCGTTCAGAGGCAACCTAATATTGAATTTTGCAAGCAGGACCTATGTCTATGTCGGTAAAAGGACCTTAATGACACATAAAATGTCCAGTAATTATCGAAGCGCTTTTTTGGCATCTATTATTTGGTCTTGATGAAAGTGAGACAGGAACTCTCCTCTCCTATTAAAAGTGTAGAAAGGGTACCACTAAGATATTTAATAATCAGCAATAGATTAACTCCACTGCTAGTGTAACCGTGGATTTTAAATTTCTATATTAAAGGCCACGGTTTTAATCTCTGTTAGCAAATGTTTCATTTACAAAGAAAAATTTTCTGACCAGTTCCTTCAGCAATCTTTGCGATATCACTTTTTCTTAACACTTACATCTATTCTTCAATACCATTTACTATTGACGCTAGAAAGTAAAGTATAATCTAAATGTTTTAGAGTAGAAATGCGATAGACCCACTTAAAAAAAAATTCCAATGACTAGCAATCCGATTTTAATATTTTTAAAATTTAAATTAATGTTCTAGAAAAAATACCAAAAAACTCATTCTGGCTTGTCATAATACCCGGAAAAAGTTTTTTTTTAAAGCCTCTGTATTTGCAAATAAAATAATAAAATTAATACAAAATACTAGACTTTGTTGCCATTAAATTATCAAAATAATTGCTTTAACAAAGAAAATATACTACTTCCATTTTAACAAAAACTTCAATATTTTAGCGTAATGGTCTGTAACATAAATTATTTAATAATTAAAAGTATTCACTAGTATTTTTGTTTTATTTAAATTTATTTGCAAAATTAATTCCCTTAATGAATAATAATAAATTCTTATCTTTAATTTATATTTAACACATTATAATACTCATGTGTAATATTGAGCTATAGTATAACTTTATTAAAATATTTTTTGAAACAACTGAAATCAATACATTCCCTTATTTAAACTACATTCACAACAACGTACTTGGTTAAACCATTGATTGACTACATTTTTGACTCTGGCCATGTTGTGGATTAAACATTTGACATAAAAAAATATAATTACAAATGGCGTTTACGTAGAATAGACAGATGTGTTCACGGCCACGATGGGCGATGATTCTTTGATATTACGAGAAGATGGTTATATACGCATGAACTTTCCTGTTACATCTCTAACGTATCACAGTAATTTAAATATAATTTTAGTGAAGACTGATGTAGGTGGTGTACACGTTTTGGATGTGAACTCTGGTGTGATTCTACAGTCATCCTGTCTTTCAAAGGGTAAGTCGATAAAGCTTGCATATTTTTGGTACCGGAGCTGTTTAAACGTTTAAATTTATACAGCTCAAAATGAAGTGAGTGAATATTGATCGCTTTTGTGTTAATGATTTTCATACATGATTCTTCCATGTCCTACGTTGTTTGATTTTGACAGATTTCAGTAAACAATTCGGAATGTGCCGGATTATTTTTTGCAAGTTTTTGAGATTTATTTTATGTATTGTTTGTTTTTATAGATGATGGAGAATTACTTGGTGTGGAATATGCATCGGGCGCCGATCGTGTGTTTTTATGGGACAACAGCGGTGTTGGCGCTCGGACAGACTACAATGGGGTACTGTTGTTACACACTGCGCTGCAGCGCCCGTTGCCTTCCACACAACCTGATAATGTTATTAGGATCGAACTTATCCTCTCTGAGGTATGTTATTTTATAGTTGGTACATAAATTCTTTGTTACTTAATTTTCAGTCTTGAAAATTGACAGCTATAAAAAATCTTAAAAGTTTAATTATACAATCTCATCAAAATTATAAAATTTTATATCCTAAAATTTTGTTGTTATTTAGCTGTAACACATTTATATAATCAATCATAATGATTCAGAAATTATGCTCTATACCATATAACCAACAAATTATTAATTATAACATTATTATTTCTTTACATATGTAAAAAAAGTACATAAGTATTATTATGTTTTATTTATAATTATTTGCATAATTCATTCTATACATGAATTATAACAATCTCGAGTCTATGAATTTATATTGGAAACATTTTAAGGCCATACAATATTAAATTAATTTCAATGTGTCTTTTTCATTATTTGTGAAAACTAATTAATTATAAATTTACATGTAACTATATTTAATGGCAAAATTTTAGTTGTCTTTGACGATATTTAAATTCTATGGATTTAATGAAAATGAAAAGTTAAGACAAAATGTATTAAATTTTGATCCACATGATGAAAAAGTAAACCAGTCCTGATTTACATTAACTTAAAGGTATTTTTCATATGTTATTTAATTTCACCTTGAATCCAGGATAGTTTACATATAAAAATACTAGTTGAACATATTAAATGTTTATGAAAAATATTTTAACCATATAGAAAATAAAATATTTCTGAAGTGAAATTGATGTTAATTTAATTTAATATTTTAATAACTTAATAGCCCATTGTGTTGTATCATTATTATTTGGTCAATTATTTGAAAGGCGTCGGAGCTAGTGACATTATTTGGAAAAAAAGCCAACATCTTACTTGTCATGGCGACAAGCACAATGTGATGTTGTGTCTATCATCCTAACATATCTATATCTCTCACTAACACATGAACATCTCACTCGTATCATCATTTTGTTAAATAATATGAAAATGTGTTATACCAAATAATAGGAATATTTATATGTGTATCGAGTCTTAAAAATAGAATTTATTTCCATATATAGTCAATATTTTCTTAAGTCATTATTTTTTTTTTTAAGTCATGATATCATTAAACAATAATTTTACCTAAGTTTCTATAGGTAGAAATCTTTCTGTAATGCCCTTTATTTTCATGTTATTTATAGGAGTAACAACCTATTACGTTTTTATTATTATCACAAGGCTATTAATCCAGTATGTAACAATGTCATGGCTATGAGCTCTATGTGGCTGTGTACATGTATTATAACTAACATTGTTATAAGCAGGTAGACAATTACTTCTCAGAAGGTGGAGATTTCTTTCATCTCTGTAGAATAAAATAACAATATAAGACAAAAATAAATTGTAATTATTTATAGACATTTATGAAAAGTTTAAGAAATACTTTAATTTATCTGCCCTTATTCATATATTAAAGAGGGGTTATGTATATTTCACTCACATTTATATTACTAACTTCCAATTAGTGAAACAATCTTTATATAGGAAAGTAAAAAATACTACAATCATGATGTTAATTTCATGGATACAGGTCAAAATTTCTTTATTCTGTATATAAAGTGGCGCTAGTTAGTATCATACACACTGTACCCAATGAAAATTCTCTGTATATTACAAATATCTCATAAATATCAAGGAAATAATGAAAAATTCATCCAAACAGTAAATTCATATTAGTAGAGTAATAGCAGAGAAGTGTTTCCCAAACCCTTGTAAGTTTCCAGGTGATAGTGAACCCCTTAACTTATTAAACTCTTTCTACCTCATAAATAAAATAATAACATTAACAGTGCTGAAAGAAACATATTTTTATATTAAAATAGTGGGTAGGCTTGATTTTTATCATAAATTGAGTTGATTTTAGAAGTCATTTTGGAGAATTTGGATCTCAGTTCTGACTTGGTATTAAGTCGATTTTTTATGTTTTCGATTTTATTATGACTACATTAGAAAACTCACTTTCACATAAGTATGTTCTGTCAGAGGGTAGATTCACAGCTTTGCGTGAGAGTTCGGGATTCTATTTGTGTCCAGCAAATGAAAATTCTATCGAAGATATCCTTTTAAATCAGCTTAAAGAGTTTTTTCTAAGGGCATTTCCAATAGTACCTCCTGTTTTAATACTCAAATTGGAATTTATGATCTCGTTCGTAACCAAAAATGAGTTACGAATCTAACACTTAGGTAGGTAGGTCTATGTTGGCGAAGACCGTCTGGGTAGGTACCACCGCAGCGCCAATTACCGTCGTCAAACAGTAGTGTAGGAACATTACTGTGTTCCGGTTTGAGAAATGCTTTCGTTAGTTTAATTACTGGGGTAACGAGATTTAACATTTTGTCTCAAGGCGATGAACATAATGTGGTGCGGTGTGTATCATCCTAACTAGCGCCACGTTGTTATCACTTATAATCAATTGAACTAATCAACTGAATATAGACTGTTTGTTAAATAAAAAAAATATCTCTATGTAAGTTTTGTTGCGAATCTTCCGTCTGATGGAGAAGCCTTGGCGGTTTGCGTATCCCGCTTTGAAGAGACCTTGCAGTAGAGTATTAAATTTGCAGTCTCTCTTCTTTTCTTAAAACCAGTGACGCAAAAAATCTTATCAATGATGAACTTGGCGTGGCGAATAAAGTTTGGGAATTTAAGCTCTAGCTGATGAAGCGTAGCTATTATTTTATGTTCTCAGCCTGCGTTGCTGGGCGTTAAATAAAAATAGACTTGTAATTAGTCTAAAATATTCCTCGAGAGCATCCGCAAATCATTTTTTTATAGTAAACTTTACTATAGCAACTGTATAAATAATACAAAATTAAAATGTATATAAAAGTTAATTAGAAATATAATCATGAACGGTACATGAAATTCAAAATAAATAGTCTATAACCAACCACAAATCATTGCGCGACGAACGGTCATGTTTCTATGTCGTTGTGTTCACTCGTTTTCACGTGATTAGCCAGGGGTCGGCAATCTGAATTTTGTTTGTGGCTCTATAAAAAGTTCAAAATTTTGTCAATTGTAATTTTTGACTCTTCCGACTGAAAAGGTGGCCAACCCCTGTGATACCCGAAAAAAGACCCATACTTATGTATATGAATGCAAACTAGGCTCTGGCTCCAACCAACCCGCATTGGGCCAGCGTATTCTCCCATATGAATACCTGATGGTGTGGGAATGTTTAGAGCAGGCCTATGTCCAGCAGTGGATGTCTATCGGCTGATGTAGCATATATAATTCACCTATATAGAGACACATCACGATATCTCTGTAGCCTGGAGACTTGAAATTCGGTACGAATATTCCTTTTGTCGAGTATAGGTTAGCTAAGAAAGGATTTTACAAAATCCTTTCTCCAAGGGAAGTTGTGGGGGTGTTACGGCCAGCGAGGCGGGCGGGAAACAGCTGGTTTATTTATTATACATAAACTATGGTAGACATAAGTCTATGAGTGATTTTGCGATTATATTTTTATTATGTTTTTGCCAATGAGAATTCTTAGGGCTCATCTTTATGGTAATATTATTTTACAGGCGCGGATTGATGTTGGTAGGGGTATATGTGGAGGAAATAACGTCATCCTTTAGTAATTGCTCATTTATTCAATATTATGCAACTTGTCGGTACACATGTATATTTATCAGTTATGGCGAAATCACTCGTTAAATGCGGGTATAATTTGTGCGGGTGTTTCATGAAACACCATATGAGATTTTTTATTAGTGTTGTTAATATTATTTGTATGTATATATAGCAACCGGATAACAAGTGTGCAAACATTGTTTTCCGGTTTGAAGGAAATCATTGCTGTAGCAAGACTTCGTCGTATGTCTTGAATCGACGACAACAATGTGGTGTAGTGTATAACATTCTTACTATCACCACGTTGTTATTAGTAGGCGCATCACTTACCATCAGGTCAACATCTCACTCGTCTCGTCGAATAGAAAAATACTTTAATTTTTTTTTATATATAATTGAATACAAAAGTTTCCTCTCACGCATCCGTGTCCCTATGGTCGGAGTGACGCGTTCATGCCTCTCGCCGCTCGTCCTCTATTTGTTGTCGGTAAATGATAAATTTTTATCTGCTATCGAGTCGTGGGAGAGCGGTAGTTAAACAATATTGTTTCTAACCCGTGCCTATAACATTTGTATTGTTAAAAAATCTTTCCGCATATCGTGTAATATAATGTGTAATACGTCGGGATAGATTTTATAGCTTTTAGTAGTCGTAGCTTCCCAAACCGGTTGCCGCGGCAGTAATCAAGAAAAGTAGGGTAAATTTTTTTAATTTGTTAAACCACGTATGCTTTTTTTTGAATCAACAAGACGAGCGAAACGTTCACGTGATAGTAAGTAATATGCTTGTCGATAACGTTGGTGCTAGTTAGTATGATATAGACTGTTGCATATTTCGATCGTCGCTTTGAGCGTAAGACCTTACTAATTTCAATATCTACAACTCTCTTTTAAGCTCTACAAATAGGAGCTGCGGTGTTATCTATCTAGACGGCCTTCGGTAGCACAGACCGTCAATCAGGAAAGTTTTTTGAGAGAAAATTACATGAAGAGGTAGATGAGTTTGCAATTCATCACATGTATTATCTCAGGGGGTGTAACGAAAATTAATGAAACTACCCATAAACAAAGGAAATAATGAAAAACTCATTTAAACAGTTTCATGCAATGTATTAAAGACAACTGAGTATTAAATTTGGACTATTTGTGTTTTCATCATACTGCTTTAAGTTTATTCTGCTACGAAATATTTTATTAGTTGTAGGTCTCTGTTGCCGGAAACCGTCTAGGTTGGTACCACCGCAGCGCCTATTTCTGCCGCTATACAGTAGTGGGTAAACATTACTATGTTTCTGTTTGATAGCTAATGAAATTACTGGGTTAACGAGACTCAAAATATGTCTCATAGCGACGAGCGCAATGTGGTGCCGTGTATATCATCTTAACTACCACTACGTTGTTATTAGTAGTCGTATCACTTACCGTGTTTTCTCCTATGAAGGCGCCGCGATAATAAGTTTGAGAACCAATGACCTAGATGAAAACCAATCGACAGTGTTTCGGCGACTGTATTGACTAGTAATATTTTTGTATTCCTTATGCTTCAGAACAAACGTGGATTTTCAATGTGTGTTATTATTATCATTAACGTATTACGAGTTTATGTATTTCCGATTGTACTTCAGTTAGTAAGGACTCTTTACTTAAGTCAATATTAGTAACCTTTCAATTGCATCATAATTAACTACATTTAAATTCATAAATAGTAATTGTAAACGATGCCTTCCATAGGTAAAACCTGAGTATAATTTTAACTATGGGTGTTAGGATTCCCGCACAACAACTCATAGGATCCAAGCGAACCTCACCTGCTCGTGGTGCACCCTGCAATCAACATGGCTCAAATCCCAACCCGATCGTGTGGGAATCTTTGGGGGAGGCCTATGTCCAGCAGGGGAAGTCAATCGGTTGATGACGATGAATTTGAACTATACGGATCGATCTAGAAGCGACCACGCCCTAAAAGATAAACGATGCTATACAATAATGCCATACTGCATTGTAAATTATTAAAAAGTAAACTAATAAGACCTGTTATCGGTAACTTTTCTACATTTCTGATGTCAGATCTGTCATACTGGTTGGTGACTAGTTAAATTTGTGGTTTATATGTCTGTCTGTAAAACGAGCGAATGTAGTTAATATTACATGGTTAATGAGAGTCAGAAGTCATTTTGGTTAAAGCCAGATAACAAAAATTGAAGTAGTAATTTTTTTTAATATTTATTTTTAAAATTCTTTATTTATTATTATGATCAGAAGAGTATATAAAGTAATTTTCTATGTATAAGATCTATGTAAATATGCATATATAATTAAAACGTTAAGTATTTATTGGAAATGACAGCATTTTAAAAACTAGGATTTATATCTTCTGGTAGCTAAAAAAGATTAGAAATTGTACTTTTTCAGTGTTACCAGCAAATATCAAAAGAAGAATAACTTAATTTTCATTTTAAAGTTTTTTGTAAAAAAATATTGGCAAACAGGTGGACTTATTTACAATGGTTTCTGAAATTATTATACAATATATTCAAAAGCTATAAAAAAAAGTTGTTTAACGTTATAAAAGGAAGTAATGAGTAAATTCTTTAATAACTTTGGAAGAATGTTACTTATTTCATAAAAATTTACAAAGATTAGAAAACAAAAAAACGGACTTATTAGCTTCTGAGAGACTCGTTGTCACCCAATTTTCTATATGAACTTCCGGCAGATTATAATGAAGGGAAAACAGAAAGACATATTATATATTCAAGGCAATCTTAAATGTTTCTTTCCTCTAAATAGCTTAGAAACAATGATCCCTGATTATGTTAATACTAGTTTAATGTTTGCAGATGTTAAAAGTTAAAAATTAACTGTTGCTTTACCATTATCCATTGTAACAGGCGGTCATCCTCTACCAGTGCGTGCAGAGTTTGAACGCGCAGTCCATCGAGGGCCTTGCGGATTTTGTCAACGCTCTCAAAGCTGCCATTGATGGGCAACCTGTCCGCAACGGCGTAAAAGCTCAAAAGGTATTACATAATTTTTCATATTTTTGCTATACCCACTGTTATGGTGAACGTGAAGCCGAAGTGGAATTAGGCGGGACACATAGCTCGTAGAACCGACGGACGTTGGGGTTTAAAGTGCTGGTATGGCGACTCCGCACCGGAAAGCGTAGCGTTGGCACATCCACCACTGGGTGAGCAGAGGACATGAAAAGAATCGCTGCGAGCTACTGGATTCAAACAGCGCAAGACTGTGCTTTGTGAAACGTTTTACAAGATACCTATGTCCAGCTGTGGACGTCCATCGGTTGAAATGATGATGCCGACTGCGGTCTTAAGTAAATAATGGCACTCAGTTTGTTAATGGAAACATATTGCAACATGTTTAAACTTATATTGCAAGTTCGTTTTTAGCTGTGGACATGTCTAGATTTGTTTAATGTTAAATATTTTTTTTAATCGTTTTTCATAATTTGTGAATTTCAAATCAACGCATTTAGTCAATTGAGTTTTATGGTAATATATTAACGTTGATTTCACACAAAGGAAAGTAAGACTGTCTTGCGCGTTGATGTCAATGTTGGTGCATCATTATTTTCAGTTGACTTATCAACATATGACAGTTTTATATTTTGTCGCAATGCTCTAAATATACGAGCATAATTGAATTAATTAAGGTAGTTCGCTGGCCTAATGGTTAGAGGGTGCGGCCTTCATTCCGAAGGTCGCGGGTTCGAATCTCGGCGTGTACCAATGACTTTAATATTTAAGTTATGTACATTTGTGAACTTTAGTTAGAACAGCGAAATACAAACGGTGAAGGAAAACATCGTGAGGAAACCTGCACATTAATTATAATTTATTTGTATGGTGTGTGTGAAGCCACCAACCCGCAGTGGGCCAGCGTGGTGACTATGGCCCAATCGCCCTCATATTGAGGGTAGGCCTGTGTCCCAGCAGTGGGGACGTAAATGGGCTGTTATTACTTACTATTGTAAGGTGTGTGTGAAGTCACCAACCCGCATTGGGCCAGCGTGGTGACTATGGCCCAATCGCCCTCATATTGAGGGTAGGCCTGTGTCCCAGCAGTGGGGACGTAAATGGGCTGTTATTACTTACTATTGTAAGGTGTGTGTGAAGTCACCAACCCGCATTGGGCCAGCGTGGTGACTATGGCCCAATCGTCCTCATATTGAGGGTAGGCCTGTGTCCCAGCAGTGGGGACGTAAATGGGCTGTTATTACTTACTATTGTAAGGTGTGTGTGAAGTCACCAACCCGCATTGGGCAAGCGTGGTGACTATGGCCCAATCGTCCTCATATTGAGGGTAGGCCTGTGTCCCAGCAGTGGGGACGTAAATGGGCTGTTATTACTTACTATTGTAAGGTGTGTGTGAAGTCACCAACCCGCATTGGGCCAGCGTGGTGACTATGGCCCAATCGCCCTCATATTGAGGGTAGGCCTGTGCCCCAGCAGTGGGGACGTAAATTGGCTGTTATGGAATTGAATTAATGATTAAATAACTTTTTTGCAGTGGTGTACAGTTACAATCTCGTTACCGCAATCCACCTTTCGACTGGTAACGGCGGGAGTGGTACAGGAGCTGAAAGGCCAAAACCGGCGGGTGCCAGCGCTCGCCATCGCCTCCGCCATAGGGCAGCGTGCCAACGAACTTATGCCCTGCTCCCGGGACGAGGATTCAAGAACATTGATGCACATGCACTCGGAGGCAGAGAGGAAGGAGACATTCAAGAGGTGGCCGCATATGGACTATAAGTGAGTATAATTTGAAAAAATTGTTTGAAAGGAATGAAAACTAGACATTGTCAATTGTTTTGAGTGAATACTTTTGACTTTTGATGTTTCGTTGAAAAATGGGAAATGAAACCATTTAGATTAATTCCTCCTCCTCCTCAAATCGTATTTCTCATGTATGACTTCACTGTTAATTTTAACAATATTTTTTATTTAATAATTTTCTAAATATAGCTAGTTACAATAATGTTAATGTCCGACTAGGTGGGCGCTGCCGGCACGAATGGCGCAGGCCGGCTTCTACCACCAGCCGTCGCCGAGCGGAGACGACCGTGCCATGTGTTTCACGTGCATGGTGTGTCTAGTATGCTGGGAGAAGTCTGACGAGCCGTGGGTTGAGCACGAGCGGCATTCGCCCACCTGCCCCTTCGTGCGCGGCGAGTACACACACAACGTTCCCATTTCAGTGAGACAGCTTTCATTTTTATGTTATGTAATACGTTAAAATTGAGTGGTGGAAGTTGTCCACGGGGAATGCTGATCACTTAATTTTTTTTGGCCTTTCAATGTTGACGGTCGTGATCATGTACGAAGAACTGTCTCCATTTGGTTATAATTATGTTTACTGCACGTTGTATGTTACCACCTACCGTTTTTATGATGTTATCAAGGCATTTTGTAGGTGCTTTCGCTCTGCAGATAATCACTCAAACATAAGATAATCACTTAAACAGCCCATAAAACGGGAGTCCATTGGTCCTTCATCTTAATTTATGAAAGTCTATAAACGATATATTATAACAAATATAAATATGAAATACGGTTGAGATGACCTACTTATTGCGAGAAAAACTACTTTTTGTTGATATGTGACATCCGCCAACTTCACTGTTGAGAGAAAAGACCTCAAGTCCGCCTAGGAAAGAATATTAATTGGGTTCTTTATTTATAATAACAATTCTTCTTTCTCTTAAGAAATTTTTGGTCGATATTAGATACGCACATCGTTTAATTTCCTTTTATTTTCATAATCTATTTATTTTGCTCACCTCTTAATTAGTATTGAATGTACTGTCACTGTCGACTGGATTGGTGATCCTTATCAGATAGGTGCTTCATTTTAAATAACATTTTTCTGTAACAGATTTTTTTTAATTTTATTAAAGAAAAAATTTTACAAAATTTAACAATTCTTCGGTTTCATAAACCTAATGAAGTTTGTATGAAAACCTGCACATTCTCTTCTTCAATTAATCGACCCGTTCCAATATAAGCTCCAATGTATATATTTTTATACGAAATTTCTATTCCTTTATACCCATCAGGTAACAAACGCGACTGCGTGCGCAGTGCCGTGTCCAAACGTAACAATTGTATCAAAAGGCAACACTGGTGACTTGATTGCCACTGGCACGGTCGAGGGAAAAATCAACGTGTGGCGTTTCGATTGTGGCCTCAAGCTCGTCAAATTCATACACCTGTCCGCGTACGACTCCATTTTTAGCGGAATACTCGGTAGCGACTGCAACAAAGTTTGGTCAGCTAGTATAGAGAAAGACACTGGTAAGTATATGTGCACATATCCTAGTATTAACTTCTTTTTAATTTAGGTTATCTTCGGTTTGTTAAAAGGGATGTTTTTTTTTCTACAGCAATTTACGGCATCGAACTTACGGCAATGGCATTCGTCGGCATGACTTCGAAACAAGGAATTTATTCACAAACACAAAGCACTGACACTAACGAAAAGGAAGCGAATAGCAACAAAACAAAACCATCTCTCGTATGTGCCGTAATCGTTACAAAAACGGACTCCTCACTGTCTGATAAACCTATCAAAGAAGATGCAAGTAAAGCACTTTTCGACTCAGGGCTAGTAGATAAATCCATAGAGAGTGTCACGGCAATGAATGTCCAGAACGAAGCCAAGAACAACCAGAATTCAAATGTAATGCTTTTCTTATTAACTTACGATATACACAACTCACCCGCTGGCTCCGTAACCACAGTTGTGCACACGTCTAACAGTAGTAATTCTAAACCTGGCGGCAGTAAGAAAGTGTGTCCCGTGCAGAGAACAGATGATGCAAATATATACGACGAAATATATTTCCAGTATTCTGACGAGGATACCGAGCTTCCTCAATGCACAAATACTTTATTAGATGAACAAATCAGTAATGTTATTAACTTAAACGCATCGTGCAGCAAAGAGGACTCCAAGTTCTGGGAACCGAAAAAGATTATGTTTACGAAACATTTCAAAGTACTCCCGCCGTCACCACCCACCGCTCTTTTGCCTGAGTTACCAGAATCTGCACAAGCATCGATGCTCGATTTCGTGGGAAATATTTCACAGTTAAAAAGTTGGAAGAGTGGCCACTTGGAGTCTGTTGGTACTAAAATGGTTGATCAGACTGACGCGGTACAAATTGAGCCTACTATTATACCAACCATTACACATTATTTCAACATGAATGGACCTTTGGAAATATCTGATTTGAAATGGTATGAAGATGGCGACGGAACTGATAAAATTAAAATTACTCCATTTATTCCAAGTAAAGTCGGAACTCAAACCATTGTGAGTAACAGTAACAATGACGGATTTGATAGTGAGCCTCCACAAGAGGAGGTGGTATCACAGGGTGTCGCTGTTCAGTGCTTACGTCTTCCAAACAGTATGAACCTTAAAGCGGAATCTAGAGTCACTCATCTACTACCAACTGAAGATAAGGAACATCTGTTAGTTGTTATTTCTTGTATTGAGCAAATCAAGGAGGAGGAAACTGATGGTGATGGCGACACTAAAATGGATGTTGACGAGATTAGCGAAACCGATAAAACTGACAAATCTGACACAAAAGCCTACTTAATACTTTATAAAATCAATAATAAAACTTCTGTTTATACTTTGGAAGATAACCCAGTAACTATAAAGGAAGTACCGTATAACGAGAGTCCTGTTGATTTATGCCTCCTACCTGCCGACAAGCACGATATTTATTCTTTCGCAACCATAGGGGTCGATGGAAGTTTGAGAATATATTCTTTGCCTGAGTTTCAAACGTTGTCGGAAAAGTCAGCGCCCAAAGGTCAATTCACATCAGTTGTATACTGCACATCTGTTGAACGGCTCAGTGTGTCAACTAAACATGGGATGATTTATTTCTATGCATTTAACGATGCAGAAAAGGATTCACCTAGTGACGTCAACGAAGAGAAATTTTCCAACGCTGATTTCGACATGCTGTGGTATGATACATCCGGACCCGCCATCACGGCTCCTGTCATCATCGCCAACAAGTCTCATTTAAATCTAGCTGATTTGGAGACATTGATTTCACTCACTGGTTTATATGGCTTGAACTCGACTGTGCCTTACAGCACTGTAGTACCCGGTTTCTGGTGTGAATTATCACCCGCGCAACGGTCCAGGGCGGACCACCACAATCACAGATCATGGAGATTACAAAACACGTCTTCCACTTGGGATGAGCATGTGTTAGAGTTAACTGTGCCATATAGTGTTTCCCTTGCGCATGTAGAATTTGGTTTTACATTACATGGCGCGAGTACAGCGAATTTGCCTGTCATACAGGTCACATTATTAAAACAAAATTTACACGGAATCGGATACAAGAAGGACGCGTCTTTCTGTCCACGATCAGATTCACCTATCCATTTTCCGGTTATTGACGCCGATTTACCGACTATTGAAAACCCGGTTAATAGTGAGGAATATCTCCAAGCACACAATGCGGAGATTCTCGCGGGGCCTTTATTACTGTCTTCGGGATTAGATTTGACGCAGCAATCTGGTACGTTGGTATTGACCAGTCCGCGCCTGTTCCGAGCTAGGGGCAGAACATTCTTGATTCATATAAAAACATTATTTGATCCGGCTAAGGACATGATTAAAGGTCCAAACAGGTGTGAGGCTTCCAAAAAGTCCGGTTTCATAGGATGCGATTGGTTGCACCAGATATCGATAACAGTGCGGTCGGGCCCGCACACCGAGGTACCGGTGGAGCGCCAGCAGCGAATAACAATGCTCGAATCTAATAGTTTTTTGAATAACTTATGTGAAATGGCAATCAATGGCAAGACGGGAAATGAAGAAAGGCACCTAGAACTGGACCTTATTAATTGGGTGCTGTCCATAAGGCTTCAAAGAATGCGATTGCCGAAGACGGAGAAGAACAAGGATGAAGAAAGTCCGGCAGAGGCTCAGCAGCTCCAATGTATTTCTGTGATTGAAAAACATATTGACACCATTGTGAAGAACTGTATATTGTGTGCTAACAGAAGTATCGCTAAGAAGTGGATCAAAATCATTCTTATTACCAGCGAGTAAGTTTTATTATAAATTTTTCTCTCACATTTTTTACATTATAAACAATATTTTACTGGTTAAATATTTCTGAAAAATTATAATATTTTTTTTCGCGGCTAACAGGGGTGTGAAGCAGCTGCCTCGGCCGTCCAAGTCAACGTTCGAACAGAGCGTGTCGCGGAGCGTACTAGCTTGCGTACCATACATCGGAGCCTGCGAGTCCCCTGGCGCGCTAAAGTGGCTGGCAGCACTTGTGCAGCATGCGGTATCCCGCGCGTCTGCCCCTGAGCTTGTGGCCAAGTGCTACGACTTGCTGGAGAAAACCGCAAAATGTTTGAACAAAAGGATTGACGTTTACAGCCACCTGTTGCGTGCAAGGTACGGTTTTCACTCTGCCTTAGTGTACCATAGAATAATAACTCTTCGACCGGATGAGTATTATTGCTAATGATATGATTTCAAGCCTTTCCGGTGTATTTGATATGCCCAACATGTAAAATAATCAAAAGTGTTTCACGAAGTAAATTGTAATTTTTTACGGTATGTTGCATAGTAATGTTGTTTATTGTAATAGTAAATTCTTATTAGGTTAGTATTTTAGAAACACAGACCAATTTACCTCTTAACACAAAGTTAGACCATAGTCAAGCACAACCATAGCAGTTATTTTATAGCCATACTTAACATTTATATCATTGTCAGCTTTTCTCTATTCACTATTAGACGTGGGCCTTCCCCAATGTGTTTCACCAGATACCGTTCTTAGCTTTTCGCATGCACCCACTTCCGACCGCTCTTACAATATCGTGGGTCTATCTCGGGAGAGGGTGTTCTACACCCCAGCGTCCTGTAGGCGGCCTCCACTCCAAGACTCTTTCACCATCGGCCGTTACTAACATAGCAGATATGGCGGGCCCACTGCCACTTAAGCTTGCAGATTTTGAAAGCTACGTCGTTAGCTTTTGTTCTCCGTCAAATTTCTTCGTTCCGGATCATGTCCCTTGGAGATATTCCAAGCATACCTTCCTCCATAGCTCTCTGTGCCACTTTGAATCGATGGTCCAGCCTGATAGTCAAGTGCCACGTCTCTGCGCCGTAGGGGCGGGTAGGCAAGACGCGCTGGTTGAATACTTTTCTCTTCAGATATTTACACCATATCGTATTGGAAGACTTCTTATTGTTGTTAAAAATCTTTTTGTTGTTTTAATAGAAATCCCTAATAATATCTTATTACCACGCCAGGTTCGGATTGTACGGGCTTCCATTAGAGCGTACTATCTTCACAACAGAGCCGCCAGAACTGAGCCGTAGCTCCAATTCGTCCGTTACCTATGAAAGCGTGTTTACTGACGAAGTCAATGCACCAACCGTTAAGCCTGACTACCAGCTCAAGGATCTGCTCAACTTATCTCAAGACATAGGTAATCTATTTTATTAACTTAAGCTAAATTAATTATTTAATATCATGAATCAATGGCGTTATTATTTAACAATGAATTTTCATACCTAGAAATTGTCGCCATAGAATTTTTAAATTATCAGATTTTTTTTTTTATTAATTTTCATTTTGTCATGGTATATACTAAACTTGCCACATCACATCTCTGCATTATCCAAGTTTATTTTTTTTTACTCTAAGCGGCCTCACCTTCGATAGGTTATTTTCTTTTTTTCAAAAAGATGCTAAAAACGGAGGATCGAATGCTGCTGCGTGGTGGGCAACAGGTCCCTCTACTGCGGCGTGCAGCGCGGCGGCTGGCGAGGCATTACCATTACATGTGTGTAGCTACGTTGCCTCTGACGGCACTAAGCTCGAGTCGGTCACCACAAGGCACCAGCCCTCCGTTGTCAGCGCGTTACCCACAGACAGCCACCAGGTAATTTGGCTCAGTGATTATTAATCTCGGTGGCCGCAAACTTATTGAATCTTCTTGTCAACGTTCGACTCGCCTCGTCGCTTTGTTGTATAAAATAATTCACTTTTTATAGCATTAATAGCTACTCTGCAAGGTTGTGATTTGATCAGCATGATCAAAATCATCCCAAACTGATATACGTCTATTGTTGGACAACTCTTATATAATATGATTCACAAAATATAGTCTGGCGCTGTTTGTATTCCCCGTCGATTGATATAATAGTTTAATATTTTAGTAATAAAACGTAGAGGATAGATAAAGATAGGTCTGAAAGCAAAATAGTGTGTTTAGGGACAATGGGTTTAGATGACGTAAATCAATGAGCTGGTAATTGCTAATTTAGTTTTTTTTCTGCAATAGGTTAGAAGATTACCTTAATTTCAAATTCTGTTAACCCACAATGATGTAATAGATGTAGTAATCTCGCCGAGAATACTCTGAGCCCCATATGTGGGTAAGTGTATTACAATAATGCTGCGTAAGCGCTGCATGTGCAGTGAGTGCAGTCATGGTGGTAGATTAACATTATAAAAGTAAATACCTAGATAGTCTTGGCAGTTTAAGAAAAATTTTACCACTAGCACTAAGCGCACATGTGCCTAGCGAGCTAAAACAATAAACTTAATAATTCTCTCAGCTGTGGACAGTTGTGAAAGAGGGCCAAGCTAAACAAACATCGCAGGAGCCCGGCTCTCTTGAAGACATACAAAGCTCTATGATGGAGTGTGATCCACAAGAAAAACCTGAGCTGACAGATGACAAGTTCTTAAAGGTATTTATATGAACTCGATTGTAATGTTCAAAATACTTTTTGTTTTCTCTAATTTTTTAAGTAACATTAGAGAGACTATTTTATTTAGCGTAGCGATGAGGTGAGGATGAAATAACTTGATGTTAAGAGAAACTTCTACCCATAACTATTGGCTCTGGTTTGGGTGCCATAGACTGCATCGCGTTCTTGCAAGTTTAAAGTTGCTCAGCGAATTATGAGCAGGGCATTGCTCTATGGTCCTTTACGTGATCGAATCAGGAATGAGGAACATAAATAAGAAAAAAAAAAACAAAGTTAGTTGGCATGGCCCAGTGGATTACTATCCGTAAGCGGCCATGGGCGGGGACATTGCGAAAATCGAATGATTAATTAGATAAAACGGTCTTTTCGTAGTAACCATATCATGGGTAGCGTAGCGTGAAATGCCGGATGAGGGAATATCGCAGGGGCATCTTTCTAAATAGAGAATAATAATAATAGTATTTATTAGCAGTATTTACACTTACTAATACACTGAGAAACCGCGAGTCTTGAATGAAGCTGAGCTTGTATCTCAGGACCCTGAATCGCAAGTTCACAACTATTTATAAGGGACTTTTTTATGTATACAATTTAAAATTAAACAAAAATAGGTTTTTGCAAAGAAAAGTAAAAAATCATAATGGTTATAATTCATTAGCAGTTAAATAGTGTTTACATATATAAAAAGGAGCAGCAATCGTTATGTTAATCTCGTTATATATTATACAATATTGATTGATTGGACATGTTAATTCCTAAATTAGACTAAAGTAATTCAAGTACTAAAGTGATGTAAGTAAAGTTATTAGACTAAAGACTAAAAAAAGACTAAATTAGCAGTATTTAATATCTGAAAGTAAAATATAGCCGCATTGTGCTCATGTAAAAAAATAGATACATTCAGCGTTCAGATATAACGTCAAAATCAATTCTCTCGAGGAGATTAATCTCATGGAGGTTAATAACTTTTAACATTGTATTACATAAAAATATTTCTATACGCCAAGCAAAAAAGTTTTACTTAATTATTTCAAACACACTAAAATTTTATTTATAATCGTGTACATACATTACTAAAATTTGATATTTATTGAAAACATTCAGTTGTACAATGTGACATATTTAAGTATTTTTATAACAATTAGTTAAAAAGTATATTTCGTTAGGAGCAGGAGCAGTGCAGCATTCCGTGGGCGTCGCTGGTGGGCAAGCCGCCGCAGCACACGCTCGTGGTGGAGCGCATGCACTCGGGAGCGAGACGGTTTATAGTACTTGATTTTGGACATACCTACAGACTAACAGACGTGGTAAGAACACAATTGAGTAAATTTTGCTAACTTTTTAGTTCTTAATAGAATTTTCATCATTCAAGGATGTTGTCGACCAGTGCTGAACATAGGTTTCCCGAAAGATTTCCAAATTTAATAGAATTGTGAATTATAATCGTTATAGAAGTTAATATGCAATTGAATTTTAATTACTGGTGTTACGTTTATTTAAAAAATTCAATTAATTTATCCTATTTGGTTTTACTTTATGTAATTCATTATATATCTAGGACAGTAAACTAACAATCGACTTTGAGCAAATTCTTAATACTGCACACATTGTACACATAAAAAAGTATTTTTCGATCTATTTCAATAATTAGTTTTTTTTTATTTATAATATAATGCCATAATTTGACATGTTCATATCCTTTTTGTTTTTTTGATGATAGTGTTGGCGTCGCAGTTTTATTGACAACCATTAGCGGCTTCATCAGATTCACGGCTCGCGAATACCAGATCCGCGAACTAATCATATCCTTTTGTTAGGAATTTAACAATATATGTTTATGTTTGTATGTGTGTAGATAATTCCATCATGCCCGGACTTGGTGACGCTCGCCATCGACGTGTGGGTGACTAATGAAGAAACCGAGTGCGTAAAACTGGCCTTCGCCACCGATATCGCTTCTAAGAACCTTGTGCTTACCGACATACAGCCGCCGCCGTTATGCAGATACATGAAGGTTAAATATTTTACCGATTTTAAGGTTGTGTTGCCCTTTTTAATAGTGACGTCGAATACATGTGATACTTGACAATATTTCAGATAACCACAATAGGTCGTTACGGTATGTCGGCTATGAAGTGCAAGATATCTTTGGGTTGGTTCTTTGGCGAGATTGCGGAGGTCCTAAATATCCAAGCCTCAACAAATGCGCTTGATGCACTACACCAGGACCTCAGCTGCAGATTCCGGTCAGTCTATAAATAATTGAAATGCATTTAATAATATTCATGACAGCTCCTAAAATGATAATGTTGATATGGGTACAGTAACTATGGTAGGATAAAGTTGAGCGTATAAAACATTTTTCTTGCTTTTATGTACATCATCTATGTGGTGGTAACATTAAAATAGTGGAATTTATATGTGTGACTAAAAACCTCAAGTTTTACAACTATGAACATACAGTGTCTAAACAAGAAGTAGTAGGACCATTTACAAGGCCGGATAACATGGTCAAGATGTTTCATTTAATACTAGAGAATTCTCAAATAGTGCTTTATCTGTTTTTTTTTTTAATAATTTTAAACCTGTGTATTGTAAAACAGGTTAGCAACTGGAAAGCTAATGGATCTATTGAATCCTTATCTGGAATTGTACAATGGGAATGCTGCCCACATGATGGCCTTCTTCAACTTGACTAATGAAACTGACTCCAAAGTGATCACTGCATACCAGGAATGTTTAGATTTGCAACTGCAGTTGCACAACTGCAACAATATACTGAAGAAGTTACATAAGACAAACGCCTGGGATGAGCGCGTAGTAGAGGCGATTAACAAAGGCCTCGTAACGCCAGAGTCACTTCTTGAAAGGGCTTCTACTGACAAACTGCGAGTCATTGGAGAGAACATTGTAGAAGTGCTTCTGCATTTCTTGTTTCAAGTGGATGATATGGTATGATATAATTTAGCATAACAATTTCTCTACTTACGGTCCTCTTAATAGCAATTGTTACGGGTGCACCAGAGTGGTCCGAAATAAGAGACATTCTCCCATCTTAATAATAATATTTTTGTTGGTATGCGATTTTAAATCTTCCCGCTTTCAAGGGAAAAGCTTTGGTTATGTGGCGGTTTTTACTTTAACATTACATTTATTCACAGCAATACCCGTCAGTGACTAGCGAGTGGTGGACGCGTGTATCGCCTTTATTGTGGATGAGTTGCGCACGTAGTGCCGCCGCGCTGGGCACACTGATCGCGCGCGCTTGTGGTCAGGCGCGTTGGTGGGGCGATTGCCTCGCGGATGCTCTTGCTGACGCGTTCTCGTCTCATGACGCGCCGCCGCGTTCATTAGAAAGGTAATATTTTTTTGTTGATGGAATCACTGGTCTGGTGATGGTGTCGGTAAATTGCTGAATAGATCGGTGTGAAGATCTTTGGAAAAGGACAATTTTCAGCAGTTGATGTCTTTTACAATTACAGTATATAAACTCGAAAAAGAGTTTTCTGCAGCTGTTATTTATGTTATTGATTTATACTTGCAGATGACAAGTTTATATCATTTTACAATGACTGGTTAAATGTTGTCGATCAAAGATCTTAACAGCATGGTAGTTTAGTGCGGAAATTTCTGGTATTCGTCCAAAAAATATAACACTGATTCTTTCCTGCAGATGCCTAGTGATTGTGATGTACATGTGCCGAAGAAGTATGTATGTACATCTTAGCACCGGAGGTTTGGGTGTTGCGGCCGCACTGGCGACCCGTTTGCTGTCTCTACTTCAGGGCTCCGAAGCGCATCCCGCACTTCTGGCAGCATTGCTCACAGCTCTAGCTTCAATTCTCGACGCGGCACAGCCGCCATTACCATTTAATCAACAACATCCTTCGGCGCCAGGTTCTCAGAGATATAAGAGGTACATTAGTTTTACATAATTTACTTGGTGGTAGGTCTCTGTTGCCGGAGACAACTTACGTAGGTACCACCGCAGCCTTTATTTTTGTCGCCAATCAGTAGTGTGCAAACGTTACTATGTTCCGGTTTGAAGAGTGCTGTAGCTAGTGTAATTGCTGGGGTGAGACTCAATATCTTATGTCTCAGGCAACGAGGGCAATGTGGTTCATTGTATATCATTTTAACTAGCGCCATATTGTTATGGGCAGGCGTATCACTGATCATGAGATGGAAGTGGAGCATGTTTCGTCGCTTAAATTAAAAAAAAAATAGTATTTATGCATAATATATTTTTTAATAATTTCTAAAAGATGTTTAGTAAGAGAGCGGTGAAAGTACTGTTGCTTGATTGATTGATCCATGTAACGTACGTGTGGACAGGTGGGAATGGGTAACCGGTGGCCTGACGTGTGCCCCTGCGCCGATCCCTGCTCCTACCAGCGGTGAGACATCTGGTGAGCGCGGGGAGTGCAAGTTGCCACGTCGCAAGCTGCACAAAAAACTACTGCACCAGATGCACGAAATTGAAGCGGCCAGGCGCGGCGCGCAGCTAGCTTATGAAGAACAGCAGGCATGTCCAACATAAAAGTTATAAGTATCTATAATTAAAACGGAAGTGCTATATGTGTGTCATTTATTTTACCAATTTGAAATATACTAATAATGTATGCGTGTGTAATATTTTTTCGTATCGTAAAATAAAGGGTGTCTGGCGGCAGATTTATATTTTAAAAAACGAATATCTCAATAAGTTATAAACAGTGCGGAGGGAAGGTGGTGTCATGAGAATCACCGATCGTGCGGATTTCTTAGTCACGATGTCGCAGTGGTGCAGTGGTGCAGTGGTCGGGTGAGCATCGCGCGATCGCTATTGAAGCATTTTTCAAGAGTAACGATTCTTACGTACTCGCTCGCCGACAGTTTTGTTCACATTTCAATATTCGACGGATAGGCGATGGGCCGAGTGTGAATTTAATTCGTTCGTGGGTGGAGAGGTTCCGCGCAACTGCTTCGGCTATGAACACACCACGGCCAGGACCTAGTCGATCGTCAAGGACCCCCGACAACATTGAACTGGTTGAACGCAGTTTACGTGAAAATGCACGACTTTCGATACGGAAAAGGGCAGCTTCACTGGGACTTCCAAGAGCAATTGTGCATGAAATTTTGAAAAAAGATATGAAGTTTCATCCTTTTAAAATTCAAATAATTCAAGAATTGAAAAAAAATGACATTGCGTCACGCAAATTTTTTATTGGATAGTTTTCGCACTGTAAATCCATTTTTTGGAGCGACGAGGCTCATTTTCATTTAAACGGACACGTAAATAAGCAAAATTGCCGTTACTGGGCTCTAAGAACTCGCAATCCTCGACTGAAGCACCAAAAACCATTACATTGCCCAAGGGTAACTGTTTGGTGCGCTTTATCCACGAATGGGATAATCGGACCATTTTTTTTTGAAAATGCACGGGGCCAAGCGACGAATGTCAATGGTGAGAATTATCGACTCATGATTTCGAATTTCTTTTTGCCGAACCTGCGAGCTCATTCATCATTCTCATCACACACGTGGTTTCAACAGGATGGTGCGACCGCACACACGGCCAGAGCTTCGATGGATTTGTTGCGAGAAAATCTCTCTCAAAAACTGATTAGTCGCTTTGGGGACATCCCGTGGCCACCGAGGTCACCCGACCTAACTCCAATGGATTTTTTTTTGTGGGGCTACCTCAAAGAGAGAGTTTACGCCAACAATCCGCGAACTGTTGTGGACTTAAAAGAAAATATTCGGCGAGAAATCAGCGCAATTGAACCAAGTTTACTGCAGCGTGTGGCACGGAATACGAGGCTCCGTTTCGAACAGTGTGTGCAACAGGATGGAAGACATTTGGATGACATTATCTTTAAAAAATGAAATCCGCATTTGTACTCTATCTTTGAATACTTTTAGTAAAATTATATGTCAAATATATTATTTTTTATTTAAATTTGAAAACATAAATCTGCCACCAGACATCCTGTATAAACAAAATTAGTGTTCATTTACTATTTTTTATATATCTGCCTCGCGTAAGTGTTGTTACGATCTGGAGTATTTATAATAGGCTCTTGACCTCAATTACACGTGATAAGGTGCAATAAGGCAGCGAAAGGAGGAGCGTGCTAATCCAGAACCGAGCGTTTTCTAGCTTCCCTGTGTTGACAGCCGACATAGCCATGCTGTTATGGCAGTAGATTTACAATATAAAGGTAGTATCAAATTATTCAATGTCTTGCTCAAGAATTGAAGCAGGTACCTTCTTATTATAAGGCAAACACTTAGTCACATCACTACGGAGATATTAAAAGCATTCTATTAGGTGAAATATAGGCGCTCTGTCGTTTTTTTGTATAAAACTATATATATATTAATATATACAAGTTGATTAAAAAAACACTAAACAAATTCTTTGTGTTGCAGCGCGCTCGTCAGAATCTGAAAGCTCGTATTGCTATGATTGGCAAGCGAAGTGGTGGCAGTGGCAGTGGCAGTGGCAGTAGCAACAGCAGTACTAGCAGCCCAAAAGTAGAGGAGATGGATCGCGCCTCGCGCCTGCTGCCTCCGGCATTGGCCGTCCAGTTGGCGCAGGCGTTGGTGGCACACATATTAGCCATGGACAGCACCGTCGCTGGGGAGTCGCTGTTACTTTGCGCAAAAGTTTGTTTTATTTTTATTAATTTTTTTATCAATTTATATGTTTTATTGTTATTTTAAATTTAAAATCAATAATGTTTTAGTATGAATTTATTAATTCCTAATTGGTTTTGCCGGGAGAAAAAAAAATAGAAATAAACAAAAAGTGAATGTGATGCCACACAATGCATTTTCTTTCAGTCTAAAGTTTAGAAAAAATAATAATAAAAATAAATTGTGGGCAAAAAAATAACAACTTTGATAATAATTAGTACAAATGTGGAACTGGCATAAATGTTAGGTAATGTAGGAAAGTTTCTTAAGCGTGAAAATTTACTATACCAATGAAATTTGTTTGTACATTATATGTACCAATGAATACATAGTTAGAATATGCATAATTAGAATATGCATAGAATAACCTGCTTCTTTTTATTCTACTAAAATAGAAAGCGTCAAAAAAATAAACACTTAACGTACTTGCAAATTAAGTAAACTTAAAAAACCATACGGATCATTCACGAGCTTTCTGTCTTACGGATGTACCACTAAGGAATCTGAGTTTTACTTCTTTAGACGTCGCCTGCGTTAATAAATTGTATCTTTGAGTCATTAGTCTCTCAAACATGATTGGCAAATCCTTGATCTTCACTACCTATGATTCACTTTTGTCTCATTTTCACCAAAGCAAAATAATCTATCAGGGAAACAGAAAAGTACAAGCTCTGAAAAACTAAAGTTTGTTTTATCATTTTATTTGGGGTCCTTAATTGGCGTATGTTTGATGGCAGGTGGTCGGTAGATTGTGCTCCGTGAGTGGCGGCGCTTCGATATTGGAGCCTTCTAGCGTGCTGGCCTTAGCTCGTCTCGCAGTCAATCTGCCGGCCTGGCCGCGACACGCACTCACTACATTACTGCAGGTAAAGTGTTAATTTGTTGTCTTTAGGTAAACTGGTTCACAAAGCACGAAAAATCCTGCTGTTGTTTTATATTCTATATAAAAAACCAGAGAATATGTCAGAAGAATTATTTAATTTTCTATTACTTGTATCACTATCATCATAAGTCGCAGCAAGCCTCTTCAGTCCATAAAATAAAAAAAAATAATCAAATTTTTTAAAAAAAATTTCGTCATATTTTGTACAACAATACAAATAAGCTTCGATAAAGAGCAACTTATTTCGTTACAGGACTTGGTGGAATTTGAAAATATAGAAAGTTCCCAGAGCCCCGGTGGCGACGACCAGTCATGGGGAGAAGCGGGATCGTCGCGGTCGCGCGTGACCCAGGATGACGGGAGCCGGCCGCCACGCAAGAGCAAGGGCGCTACTGTCGCAGGTGACTAATTTTATATTAGGCTGTTAAATATGCACGGCAATTGTTGATTGATATTAAATATGTTGTACCATATTTCATATTAAAACACTATGACGCGACCAAACCGACGAACACAATATGGCGCAGTGTTTATTATCCTAACAAGCGCCACATTGGTAAACATTATGTGAACATTCTACTCCCATCTCATGACTCAGCTGAACAGTTTTATTTAATTACATTTTATTGTGCCACAGGACATTACTCAGTCGGCTTTTAAAGATTTAAATTGTTTTATATATTCAAATGATATAATGCAAAGGACCCATGTCTGTCTAAACTATTAATCCGGTTTAGTAGCAGTGAAACGACAATCGGTAATAACCAGTTTATTGGTTAAACGAGCAATAGTTACGAGTGTTGAAAATTTTCGGGCGGTCATATAGAGTTAACTGCATTGTTGTCGTTGCAGATGTGTTAGCGGATAGTTTTGGTCTGACGAAGGGCGTCAATGCGAAGCCAAGGGCTGTCGCCACGTCACTCGCGGCGGCATGTAAGGAGATAAAGTTGAAATACTCCGCTTTGCTGTGCAATGCGTTTGTCTGTTTGCTTGTCGCTGTATCAGTTTTTAGATAGCTCCTCACCGATAGAGGTCGTTGCACAATATAATGCTTTAAGTGTTTTTTTTTTTTACTTAGAGTTCATCTCTGTTTATTCATTCTATTTTTTTATTATACAAAACTACAGAACGTTCATCTAATGCATTGATTCTCAACCTTTTTTTTGTTGCGGCACACTTAACAATTTCAAAATTTGGTGGCACACAAAGAAAAAAAATAAGCTTAAATATTATTTATGTTCTTTCTTGCCCCCACAGCTATGCTCGTCCCTTTACTATAATCCGGCATCCGGCACTAATTGTTATATAATTTGGCGTGTTATATAATTTAAAATATTAATTTGGCGGCACACTTAGAATTTCGCGGCACACAAAAGTGCCGCGGCACAGTGGTTGAGAATCACTGACCTAATGGTAAGCGATACTAGATAAAAATGTGACAATAGTTAGGATGACGAACATATCGATATGTCTTAAGGCGATGAGCACAATACGATTATTGTGCTCATCGCCTTAAGACATAGGATGTTAAGCCTCGTTATTCGGGGTAAATGTAAGTTCTATATAAATATTACTTTTGATCCTTCCTAGTTGTATTAGACACAATACCTTTGAAACATGTACAGTAATGGTTACTCATAACTTACTTTCTGGTACCAGAAATAGGCTTTGTGGCAACAGATTTATACGGTCTTAGGCAACAAAGGCCTACCACAAGTACTGAGGAGTTTTCTATGAGATCAGTTAAGGAAGCGTTAAAATTCTTTTTCACTGTTTATCATTGCTATTGCTAAAACAAATAGATAAAGATTCATATATTTTTTTTATTTTCAACCCTTAAGTGGTTTATGAAGTTTGATTCGTTTCCTTGTTTATAAGACACAATTGGTTATTTTTAGTAATCTTTCTTCCCTGATTATTGCTTGTTGGATATATTTATATAGGAATGGTTTATAAAAATCTATGTCACTCATTTCCAGCAAAATATTTTCTGAGAATTTTTATGACTTTAGCCTGTTTAAAACATGTTGATTATTTATTATTAGAGACAGCTTTAAGTATGGAATATTACATATATTCAAAACGTTTTTTTTTTGTCTGTAAAAGCATTGGTAGTATTATTTAAGATAGTTATTATCAATATTTTGACAGAACATAGGGTAAACTCGGAAAACTTTTAAGGATTTGACCTTTTCATAGACATAATACTTTCTTGGGAGAAGGGGAATTATAATAAAAGAAAATTAGTCAAAGACAACTATTTTATCAAGTGCCCAAGTTGCGTCTGAATAATTGTTCCAAAGTTGTTGATTTTTAGAAAGTTTAAAAACTCAGGAAGTATTATTATCCCAAGTTTTTATAGTAAATAGAGAGTATACGCTCCTTGCATTAAGTGCTTGATTGTTACTCAATGTCAGTGTAGATTTTTTTTCAGTATTCAATTTTGTCAGCGGATCTCTTTGTCTCTTTTTGATATAAAACAAACGTATTTAGGTATTTTTTGTATTCTTAATTAATTGTAGTATTAGCAGTTTTTTAAATTCTTATCCCATCATCCCCTAAACACCACCAATTGTTCTTTACGGGATGTGCGGGCGAGTAATGGTTATTAGGGAGAGAGGGTAATTTACTTACAGGATCAGTCATACAAATTGGTAATTGAATATTTATTATGATAAATATAATGCTATACTCTCTGCTCTTGAAAATATTATTAATTGTTGGGTCACTTTCTTTGCGATCCCTTAAGAGGTTTCTGTTTTAACGGTGGCAGTGATATTATTTCTCATCGATTGATGTTTGGAACACAATAAATAAGTCTAGAATGGGACTCTCATACTTGTGTCACAACAATGATAATCTGTTTAAGTCTTTTATGTGATTAACATAAGTTCAGTGCTTTGCTAAATCATAGCACAATTCTGTTATTTCTGTTATCAATTTATAAAGAAAATATTATTTGTAAGATATAAGAAAGTTTTATATGGCATAAATATTATCTTAGCGCAGGTCTGGTAGTTACAGCTACGATTTAACTCTTGGCCCTATATACCGGCGGCTTATATACCCTCCTTTTAGTACGCAGAAAGAAAGATCGTCTATCTAGTGGCTGATTCAGTGTTCATCACTCTGGACGACAAGATGCTCTTAACTCTCATTGCAGTTCATGCACTTAAATTCAATAGATACTTAGATGGTTGCTGTATTATTATTGTTGTTTCGTTGCTTGACTGTTTAAAAACATTTTCAAATAGTAAATCATAACATTCGGTGATGATTAATATGAAATTGTAATTAATTTCGTTGACCTTACCGATTCTATACTGTGTATCTGCTGAAGCGAACGCGCGTATCGAAGCAAATGAAGGAGCAATGTACATATTCCTGGAAAAGCAATAACGTAAACACGCATAAACCTCCTGATATATTTTCTTGTGTGATCTTTTGTCTATAGTCTAATTTCTAAGCTATACATGTTCTTGATTATAATAGATGCCATCAAGGATATTGAGTTTCATCTCAATCAAGTGGCAGAAGTTGAAGACTCAGAGACGGAAGAGAAGCCCGATTTAGATTTCCTCGATGCGATCAGGAAGGACAGTAAGATGAAACATACTTCACAGGGTTTTAATACAAGGTAATGTGTTTTTTATGTTGACGTAGTATTAGTTTTCTTGTTTATTTCATAGGTGCGATGATAAAAAAAATAGTAGCTTACTGGCTTAATGGTTAGAGCGTGCGGCTTTCATTCCGAAGGTCACGGGTTCGAATCTCAGCATGTACCGATGATTAAATATATAAGTTATGTACATTTGTAAACTTTAGTTAAAACAACGAAATACAAATGGAGAAGAAAAACATCGTGAGGAAACCCACACACTGAAATCATCTTTGTGGGCGTGTGTGGTGGCCCCAATAAAGTGGTAACAGGCTCGCCCCCTGTTACATGGGACCTAATCTGACCACATCTGGCGAAAAGTGGCTGTTTCTTCGTCTCTGCTTCCCCCTACTGGGAAAAAGGCGTGATAATATAAAAAATAAAAACAACCTAAACCTAATGCTGAAAAATTGTATGTACTAGCATCTCGAACTGCGTGGACTTGCGGCTGGAGAGCGGACCTGCCTCAGCGGGCGAGTCACTTGCTCGCCGTCTGCTTGCCACGACCTCGGGAGCCCTGTCTGCAGCCCTGCGAGCCACCATCAAATTGCCACGCGCATCCTTTTCGTCTTCTACTACAACGCCCTCGGCTGCGTCACCCGCCGCTTCCACGCCTCCGCTTACCGCATCATCTTCTTTCGGCGGAGCTTCCGGAGAATATACGGGGCTAGCGGATACGCTCTATGACGTGTTTAGGCACCTGGCGCTCGAGTTCACGGAACAGGTAAGTGAAATTAAACTGATCAAAGATAATATCAGTCTTTAAAAAATTTACTCTTTTAATGGTGTTTCTGCGTCAACAAAATATTTTATGTTATCATTTATCCCCGATTTCAAATATAGCACACTATACCATGAAGTTGATAACGTTAAACCTTATACGATTTTAATACATCTTTATTTATTGAATATAGCGGGATTGCAACTTGATGGAGAATGTGATTTCGTTGTGGCTGACGTTGAACGGGTCCGCCTGGGGCAGTGGCAACGCGTGGCCCCCGAACACGCCCGGGATGCCGCCGGACATGCCGCGCGTCTGCCTCGCACCCGACACCGTCGCATCAATGCTGCATATGCTTTGCACGTTAGTTCCCATTGTTTATATGAAACGTTCTCTCAAATATCTACGTCATTATTACATAGTAACTTATAAACTTTTTATGTTTAAAAGCGACAAAAGTCAATATACAATATACAATACAAAGTGCCGTGTAAATCATACTAACTCTCGTCACATTGTTATGGGTAGGTGTATTACTCATTACCATTAGGTAAATCTTGTTTTTAACAACTCTCTTGTTTTGTCGATTCGTTGAATAAAAAAATAATAATGACAACATTTGATACATAACTCACTTTGGTGAGCTGGTAGGACAACTTATTAGGCTCACCTGATGTTAAGATTTTAAATTTAAAATTCTCTAGATATTCTAGCGTGTTAAGAGTATATATATAATAAATAAATAAAATTTTTAATTAGGTTGGATTTTTGTTGCTGTTCCCGTTTTTAACTTTCGAATATTAATATTACTTGATTGCATTTGCTTCTGGTTCGATTCTGATGTCACATGGTGGAGTATGAGTAGAACTTAGTTTAAGGTTTGATTCTTACCTATGTCAATTAGCCACCCTAATACCATGTTTGTGTTCTAAGTGTTATACATGTATTTCTTGATTTTCTTCAGACTCATTGTCACTTAACATTGTCTGAAGATTAACTAGTGAATGTTTGTCTGAAAGTGATGTATAAAAATGTTATGGTCGTAACTCATGCGATGTGGATGTTTAGGATATCTAGATAGTAGTAAAGTGATATTTCTGCAACATCAATGAGGTGTTGATTATGTTAAACCTTTTCCATGTTGCTTTTATCGTTTTAAGATATATTATTATTGTTTCATTATCACAATTTCACTATATATTGCACTTATAAAACTGGATATTAATAATGTTGTTGCACTACTGCTGAGCGGCAGAAATAGCTTATTGTTATTTATTTTATTAATACATTTATTGAAATGTTGTCTTTTTTACCATCCTACTATTGTGAAAATAAATAGTGTGGTGTTACCGATATTGTAAGGAATAATGTACAAATTTTGTACTGAAATGAATTTGTGTTACAGGATAGAAAACATATCTATAAGATGCTGGGTTCTGTGTATGCAAGCGTTGGCATGGGTTGCAGCATTGACATTACAAGTAAGTAATAAATCTTTAAATTATGATTTCCGGCATTTTCCCGTTTGTATTTTTTACTTTAAATAAGTTTCTTATATCCGATCATCGGTTAGTACAAGGTAATTAATTTCCCATAATTGTATTATCATGGGACCGATCGATGTGCAGATCTTTGGAGGAGGCCTATGTCAAGCAGTGGACGTCTATCGGCTGATGATGACGATGATGTATTATCATCTGAGAGACATCTGGTGTTGGACATAGGAACATAAAGTGTATACTTGTGGGAGTTTTAATACTATATTGATAGTAATTAAATATCTTTATCTTGAACAGACTGATAGTGGCCCACAGACGGTCGGGCGGGTTATACTAGACTGCGAGTACTTCGTGCCCGCTCTTGTAAAGTTCATCTCAATTGACATAAGCGCAGACGGTGCAGTCACTGCATCAGAATCGTATCTTGTAAGTAAATTTTTATTAACATACCATCAATATTTTCTTTATGTTTTCTAACTTAAATATAATTACACTATGACGAAATATTTTGAATAACTTTTAATCAGATGAATAATATAAGATTTTCCTTTTATTCAAGGGTGAGAGCCAGGAAATAATACAAGTCTTTCTATTCTGTATTCTTGTCCTCCGCACCCATAACAAGAATTTATTATAATATCCAAAAAAATGTGTTTATATATTAGTTAGTAAGTTTGTTAGAGAATATCCAATGAATAATTTTTATTTATTTTTTTTCTTCTGCGATTTTTATTAACTTATTATAGACTCAATCGTTCAATTATTCTAAAATAAAAAAAATTGTCAACTCTCTTATTATTTAATTTTCTGTTTATATAGGGTGTTTCAAGCTTTAAAACATTAATTTCAGTCGGGACCGTCGGCGGGAGCTGGATTAGGCGCAGCAAGCGCGTTGCAGGCGGTGCTGACGCGCGTAGTCAAGGCGCGCGGTGGAGATGGCGCCCTCGTGTCTCTACGCACGCTCGCTGAGCTGTGGGCACCAGAGCACGCGCACACGCACGCGCATGCACTCGACCTGCATTCGGCGCTATTGCGCACTGCGCAGAGTCTCCTGTATTCGTTGCAGCCAGAGCAGGTCCAGCACGGCATACCGCTTATACGAGCTATTGGTAAGTCACACGTTCACCTATTTATGTGTATGTTAAATGGTTTTTTGTCAAGAATTAACTTTTACCGTGTAATGTGTCATGATGTATCATTCATTAAAATTTTAATACGTTATTTTTATTTTCGAGACGCATCGCATTTGATAGCCTTAGAGTGTAACCTATCACGACTTCTTAAATTAAAAATACAACAAATAAATGAACGCAAATGTTTACAGCTTTGCAGAGCTTATGGTGGATGAGAGCTGCGGGTAGTGCTCGTGGCGATAACGCTTCGGAAGCACGTCTAACAGGATTGTTGGCCGACGTGCTGGCTGCGGGTGCTGCGCCTGCGCGGCGAGTACCGCCGCGCCGTGCTGTGATCGCGCACCTACTGCAGTTCGCGCGTCGGCTGCTCACTGCCCCGCTGATCTCGCCGGAACAGGTATAATGCATGAACGCAATGAATTTATAAAGAAAAAGAATTGTATGTGACCCTGAACTTTATTATTAGAAGTACCTGATTAATAATGAATATTACATAATAAGTATAGAGACCCTTGCCTTTTATTAGTGACTAGAGCCTAAAATATTTTTGATTACTTTTCTTGTCACACGTACAATTGTAGCGGTTGTTTTTGAATTCCTCCTCAGTGAGTATACTTCAAAATTTAAGCAGTTTTAAGTCAGTTGTAAATTGTTTTTTAGTTTTATCACAACGTTAATTTCCACAGAGTTTGTCACCTGACAGCACTGGAGCTTTAGCTTAGCGTAATGCAGAGCCTCAGCCCTTCTCACCGCCATGACGGTTTTAAGTGTGTGTTAATATATTATAGATGGTGATCATCATAGGCATTTCGCGCGTCACTTCGTCAAATAAAAAGAATAAAGCTATAGCTTCCTATTTCAGGCTGATGCTAGTGGTGAACAATCACAAACCGACGAGTGTAAAGCGATGGGCGCACCAGATGACACCAATGTTGAGGATGAGCGCAAGCATCTTCCCCGGAAGCCTTGTCTGGCCGACATAGGTGATGACTATATCTTATCCATCCAATTTTTATTTCATGCTTAATCCTTAAAAGGTTTCTTTGGTATTAAGCTTCTTCACTTTATATATTGATCACCAGTTTTAATTTAAAAATGTTAATTTGATTGTAATCTCGAAGAGAGAAAGTCAAAGGGTTTTATGTATCACGCTGAATGTGTGGGTTTTGTCACTCAGTCACTCAGTCAGTCAGTCTTGTCAATCACGTCACATTCTAAGAAATATTTTGCTTTTGGAATATATATATATATATATATATATATATATATATATATATATATATATTTTAATATTTTACTTCAATCGAAGCTCAAACATGTGTTCGAATCCGTGTCTCTAAAACAGGCAGCTTATACGTTTGCATTTTCTACTGAACATGATTTCAGTTTTAGATTAAGCTTGAGCTTAAAGGTGATTATATACAAATACAATTTATTTATAACAAAAATGTATACCTTGAGTTTCGGTCATGACTAGCAACGCTTAGTTATGGATGAGTATATTTAACTTACCATAAGACAGACATAGTGCGCATTTTTTATCTTCGTCGAATTAAAAGAATTGAGATGGTGAGTGAGGATCGTCTATAAAAACTTTAGCTTTTTCTCTGGTGGAATAGAGTAAAAATACGAACTATGTATTTTATTGTCATATTCTATAATATATTTATTATTATATTTTTTTCAGTATTACAAGATTCAGAAATTATGCATCACTTTTACACGACTTTGTCAGTGTGCGATGGATTGGCTTTAATAACGACTGGTGGTAAGTAATATCGCTATGAATGTTTTAAAAAACTAGTAACAATTTTAATAATTTTATAAGCTGTTTCTATGGCGAAGTAAGCTATTTACCTAAGCATACAGCCTGGTTTATTCCTGATTGTTTGATTTTTTGAACCAGCTTGGCAAGCTACCATCTTCGTATTGTAAATCCAACATTAACATTATTTTTTTTTATTTATTTAATATATTTTGTACACACAGTTGTTAGAAGAAACACGACAATAAGGATACAGAGTACAAGGGCACTACTTATTTCATGTTGAAATGTCTTCCCGCATTTATTATTGTTGTTGACGGCTATCACACGTGAGGCCTGACTATTTTAGATATGAATGCTACAGCATCTGTGACATTGGTCTTTGATATTACATAAAATTGACATCAAGTATTAGCTCGTTGTAGGAAAATTAAATATTGGACTCTAAGAATAGTTTTTGTAATTTCTAATAAACTTTTAATATTTGTTTGACATAAAGCCTACAATGAGAGATTTATACATTATAATTTTTATTGCAGGGTCAAACTCAGAGCCTTCCTCGGACTATTCCTCTTTGAAGGAAGAGATGTTTTGGTTAGTAGCGCAATTGCCTACAGTCTCCTCCGAACCAGCATTAATGGTGCCCAGTCTCATGGAATTCCTCAGTAAGTACATATTAAACTGCAATATTTATTCACATCATTGATGCATTTAAAATTTTGTTGCCTTGTAATCACACCTTTAAGAATTGAATGTGGAATCAAATACAGTATATTCTACAATTGTTTCCTTCTTACCATCTTAAGCATATTTCTTTAACGATTTTGTTATTCGACGGCGATACGAGCTTACCTATAACGATTAGATCCTACTTAGAATATACACTAAAGTATATGTTACTGTTGTGCATTACCTAACGACATAGATGTTATGTTTTATTACCGCAGTGGTTCTACTAGTTTATACACCGATTAAAATTGATCACAGTATTTATGACACATTTCTGTTTGGCGGAAGAAAATGCTACTGCTGCTTACCTAAGCAGTTAGGTGCCTACCTACCGTCAACAAAGTCTTATAACCAGAAGATAGAAGAGATACTTTAAACATATTTTTTTTAGGAAAGAAGGATATCATACATCTATCGCAAGCAATGCAACAACTCATCGTGAGGTTGCTGGACAAAGATGAAGCACTCACTGCTTTCTTAGAAGCTGGTGGTCTGGAGCTTTCTATTGAGAAACTTACCACTTGTCATCAGGTACAATTAAATTTTCAATTTATGAACTAACTAATATTGCAAGACGTGTATTACATGAATATAAGATAAGGTTTTTTGTTACTTAATGAATTGATGTCAAGAGCAGATCTACACCTGCTGGTAAGCGATACGCCTGCCCATAACAATCAAGTGTTAGTTAGTATCGTTTACATATCACACGTGATTGTCGCCTCGACGTAAAACGTAAGTCACATTATCCCTAATAATTTCACTAGCTGTAACACCTCACAAAATGCGATATATTTATGTACACACACATTAGACTCTTTGTCGGAAAAGTAGGCGTTACGGTGATACCTACTTAGACTGCCCCCATAAACAGAGTTTTGTCACTAGAATTTTGGTTATCCTATCACATTAAAAGAATTGTTTTAGTCCTTTAATAAATGCTATAGGATGCGATAGTAACTTTACCGGATTAAGGCTGTGGACCGTAATGGAAACATGAATGTAGATTTGTTTTTGTCCAATGTAAATTAATAATAATAAATATCAACTTATCTGCTAGTTATTTAATTTTTTGCTTTCCAGGCAGGTCCTAGTAACAGTCTAGGATTGGTATCTTCCCTGATGAACCACTTAAAGGCGCCGCCGCAAGTAATCAACATGTCTACGCCAGCAGGCTCCAACAAGAAAACGCAACCACCCGTCACGGAAACCGTTAATGGACTGGTGAACATTGCACCTCTATGTAAGAGTTATTAACACATTTTATTATTATTGAATATATCTTACCAAAAAAATACTCAAAAAGAACAAACATTAAACAAACAAACTTTTTAAAGATATCCTTTTTTCAATCTAATTTACATCTGGATCTTAATAGCATTAAAATTAGTTTATTAAAAAAAAAACTAACTGAGTGTTCATTGCTTAAGCTATTTTTATTGCGGTAGTTCTCAGTTGCTGAGCATCATCTTGGTAGGTACCACCGCAGCTATTGCCCTGTAATCTTGGGCTATAAATAATAGGCTTCGAAGGTAGGGGGCCCTCATTGTCCATTAAGCAAGCCTAGGATGAACGTTACGTACGAGGTGGTTAGTGTTTGTCATACCATAGTTATGGTTCCGAGGAGAGCTACTGCTCTCTCAGGGATGTGCTTCATGCATAGGCAACGGTAGATTCCGTAGGAGAGTCCGGGCCTCCCGCAACGCACTGAGGATGACCACCGAGAGGGTTTTAATGGGTAAAAACCACACATAACCTTGTCTTCCTTCCTTCTCCTTTTGATCCTTTTGATAATATCCTCTGATAACAAAAAAAAGGTACTACCGCAGGTTATATTGTTGCTGCCAAACTGTGCTGTACTGTAATTCTGAGTTCCACTTTGAATGGTTCCACATATACTGAAATTACCGTGGTAAATATGGTTTAACATCATATGTCTCAGGATGACAATTGTAATATTGTGTAAAATATCGTTTTAATTAGTCCAACCGTGTAGGCTACACTCGCCGTCAAATGATCTTCCTGCATAATTTCCTAATATGCTTGCCTAAAAAACTAGCTTTTCAAACCAAGTCTATCTGATCCATTGTAATAAAATTATGGGTATGAACGTGTTTGTGTGTGGTATGTAGGCACAGTGACGTGCGACAACCCCACGGCGCAGGCGGCGGATGTGCTGTTGGATGGCGGTGGCAGCGGCGGCGCTTGCGCAACACGAAGGGTGCGCGCTGCTGCTTGGTCTTACCACTTCTTTAGCGCTGAGGACGCATCACTTTCGCTCACTCTGTCCTTACCCTATGCCGCGCAGCTCCATGAGGTGTACATGCAGCCCCACCTTACTAGTCTCGCAAGTGAGTTGAAACGTGCTTATATTTCAGACGATATTATGAACGAACTAAGATTAAGAGATGTTTAGAGAAAATGTATGTTAGTATTGGACATTTGCTGATTATGGTGAATATTTGTAAATTATTTTTTTTTTGTAAGAATATAACGGTTTTTAAGACACTGAAAATTCTATATTGTAAGAGCGGAAAATTGTTTTGGTAGTGTCACACGGCCATTCGGCCAACTTGTATATTTTATAACTTAAATTAAATTTTTTGAGATTTATTTATGGTTACAAAATTATTATTATACTGTCATGTAACTAAATAATGAAAAAGTATTGGCACACAACGTTTTATAGCTTGACGCTGCTGATGAGAACAAGCAATATTATGATGTGGAAATTAACTTTTACTTCAATTTTGTTTAAAAAAGATTACTATTATATTTTTAGTGTGGTAGGGTGTATATTTTATTTTATTTAAACTTTCAATAACGGTTATTTGCGATATAAAATTTGTTTTATTGGAATAATTTGCAGCATGCCCAGGCGCAGTGGGTATAGAAGCCTCGTGCGGAGGTCCATTGATACCGCTTGGGCCGCCGCAATGTACGGCTGGAATGACCTTCATTCGGCTAGTGCTTGCTCGACCGGTCATAGCCACCACGGTAAAACTGCGTTTGTACAAGCCTCGTGATAGCTCGTACATGGGTCTCCTTCAGCTACGTCTCATCGTTGCGCCTGCCTTCGCTGCACCTACACTACTCGCACCGAATGGCAATGCGTTAGTTACTTTTTTCTATTTCAAAGTGTTATTGTGGTTAGTGTGCTAATAGTTATCTACTTTTGGAATGATTTTGTCTAGATTTTTTATTTATATTCCTGCTTAGGTTAACAGTGTTTTTTTTTAATAATAAATAATGAACCATATCAATCACTTAATTTCGCGGTGGAAATTAATGATCCATGGCGGAAAAAACGATAATTAAGAATTTTTCTCTTGCAGGAACAATTGGGTGTGTGTGGTGGCGGCCTGCGCGCGCATGGAATCAAGCGGCTGGGAGCACGTAGGCAACACCGCGGCCGTACGCGCATTGTGCGCCGCTGTGCTGACACCACGTAGTGGCAGCGCACAGTCGCAGTCACATGCAGCGCAGACGGCGCTCTTAGCAGCGGCACATGCATGCCCTGATTTACGGGCACCAATACTGAACACGCTGCTTGCTACAGACGAGCATGCCTATGCACACGGTAGGGATTCTATCACCTGTTTTTTTCTAGGAAGGACATATAAGCCTCACTGTGCAGTTACTTTAAAAATAACCACTCGTTAAATAAATGTTTTAATATAGACTTGTTATTAACTATTAAAAAACTCATCTTAATTGCCATTTATCCTGTTATCGATTGGATAGCTCAATTATGTCGCCATAAAACCATAAATGGCATTGCAAGTAATAAAAGAATTAATTATCATTAGTCTTTGTTATTCAATGTTTTACTAATAGATAGGTTTCTCTGGCTGCTGTCTATCCGCTTGTTTTTAGCACTTAATGAGTTCCTATATTTAAGTGAATAATATATAATTAATAAAATTACAATTTATGGATTGTCACATTTCTTAAATTATTTTATTAGTCCGATGATTTGATCGTTTTGCCGTAGTCGTGCCGGGGGTGAAAATGTAACCGATGTTCCTTTGTCATATCACATTCTACCTCTACTTCTAACCCTATGTGTTAAGGTAACAAGCATAATATGTGATAGCGGATATAATCCTAAGTAGCACCACATTGTTACGAGAAGATGTTTTCATGTACTATGAGGTGAACGATCTGTTCGTCTCGGGCTTTCGACTAATAAAAAAATAATTCTATATTATTCAGCTGTATTTAGGTATTTTTGTTGCCCTCAGCGTTTCGAATGGGCTCAGGGGACATCAGCGCGATGCACGCGGGCAGGCCCATGGGCGGTAGCGTTGCGGCCGTGTGTTGGGCGGTGCGGCAATTGTGCCGGCGCTGTCCGGTTGGCACGATGGCCGCGTATATGCACTGGCTCGCTCAAGCCGCGCGCCGCCCGCGTCGGTCTCCTTCCGCCGCACTGCTGCACACTATGTCCGCAGTTAGTAACACATTTGTTAACCGCTTTACATAAAGGTTGTATTATAAATAAGTTTAACGTATAGTGTACATATGCTGCCTTCGTAAGTTGAATTTTTCAATTGATTTATAGTGTTATAGGTCCCCTACGGTGCAACGTATTTTAAACTTTTTTATTGGATATGGTTCTGAATCAAGAATGTTCTTTGCTGCATTATTATCCGACTATTTAACGATTATTACATCTTGTCTAGACACAAAAATATTTTCTGGCAACATTAAATGTTCATGACTACGTTTTATGTTTTGTGTGTCACTGGAAATTCCACTACTGAACTTTCAATGTTTTAAAACAGGTTCTGTGGACGATAAAAGAAGAGCGACTACTGGACAACATTGAGGAGCTTATAACGGATGAGTTGTTTGACCTTGTGTATGCATGGATCCAAGATGTGACGGAAATTAGTTTACTCAAGAAAGCGCTTGATGCCAGTAAGTAGTAATAATAATATTAAATGTTTAATATCATCAAGCTCACTTATTCATACTGTATAAAAGTGTAATGCTTTGTGCAAATGGTCAGCTCTTAAAGAAAATGTATATGGGACAAAACATCTTGATTGACGAGTTATAAGTATATTTTCATGACCTACCAAATAATACTATGCCATGAACTGAATGATTTTATGAAGAGTAAGGGAACTAGTGCCCCATACTTTAATATTTAGTGACAATGTTACATATATCGTTTATTATTTTATATGAAATATTTTTTTTAGTTTTAGTCGATTCTATATAGTAAATCTTTTCTGTTAGAATTTATGTCACAAAAAGGCATAACAACTACATCATACCGTTTAAAACATGAGTATCAAAAATTTATTCTTGAATTTGGATGTTGTATCCATTGGAGCATCTTAGATCGTGCCAATATACATAAAATGTATATATACATAAATGTATATTCCATATGGTTCGAAAGGGGATCTTTTTTTAAGTCTTATAAACTTTTCTTAATTTTTCAGTTATGTGTTCAATGTGCTACATCAGACCTGACCTTTTCAAGAAATTAATGCATTGCCTAGGAGTTCCCATAGATATTGATGAAAGGTGAGTAATTAGATTTAATGGTTAGTATATAGCAAAGTTGATATTAATGTATTTTCAAATATTTTGCATGCATGAATGTTTTGCATTCTTGATATTCGATCCACATTACCAGAAGTTCTTTGCTTTGATTATAGAGTTCAAGATGTATATACACACATATACTTTTGTTATTTATATGTATTAGAATATTTATAAATCTATTTATATTTATATCTGTATGTATATATATATGTGTCATCCGTTGATTAGAGCTGATGATCGTAACATGCTTGTTTTCTCACAATAATGGTCTTCACCGGAACTTCAAGTTCAGTTAGTATCTAACCTTACAAACTGAGCTGTTTCGGCCTTGATTATCGTTAAATGAATAATATTATAGAATATAAAATATAAAGTAGTAATTTCATAGAAATGTTGAAAACTTAATGGCACGGTTTATTTGCATTTGTTTAATTTTATTAATAACAACTTTTTTTAGTATGGAGGGTTTGACTGACGACCGTAAGGTGCACAGGCCGGCCAGCGTGCAGATGGACTCAGGCACGACTGTGGCGGCGAGACTGAGCGGGAGGCAGCTGCGCACTCTCGCTGCTGCCTCGCTATCACCCGCCCCAACGATATTGCTGCTGCACTCGCCTCTGCCCCTTGCGTTGGTGCGCTGCATAACAGGTACTGTTTGCGCATGCGTAGTTGTGCGTGTAAGGTATTTACGTGTGCATTTTGATTCGAAATACATTACTTTATAGCGAGGTATAATTATTTTTGTTAATGATTTATTCAATGTTATTTAGACAATATTTTGTTTATAACCAATATGTCCAAGGATTTAAAGAAGTTTAACATTTATTATTTTGATTACTATGACACGGTTGCGCATTAAACGCTACTATGTACCCAGGAGGGTACATAGAAAGTTATAACTTTTTTTATTAGCGTAAATAAATAAGCCAAACTCGCCAAACTTCAGTTTGAAGAGGACACCTATTGATAATGATGATGAACTAAACAAGATAATCTTTGTTTATTCGCTATGCACATGCGTGGGTTCGATCCCATTGATCTAGATTCTCCGTTGAAAGTAAACATCGTGCGGAAACCGATATATTCTACTCTTCTAACTACATCGCTTTCGTGTACATGTGGATGTCCTTCAGTCCACACTTTCCAGCATTGTAGATAAATGGCACTGGCATTGACGCTTTTGTCATGAGAGAGATGACTTTGAATTCCAGTAGTAGGAACATTAAGGGCACTATTTATATCTAATCCTTTATTTTTTTTTATATTATCACGCCTTTTTCCCTGTACGGGTAGGCAGAGGTGAATAAAGATTCCTTTTCGCCAGATGTGGTCAGATTAGGTCCCATGTAACAGGGGGGCAAGCCTGTTGTTACTATATTGGGGCCACCACACATACACACACACACACAAATATGGTTTCAGTGTGCGGGTTTCCTCACGATGTTTTCTTTCACCGTTTGTATCTCGCTGTTGTAACCAAAGTTCACAAATGTATATAATTTAAATATTGAGTCATCGGTACATGCTGAGATTCGAACCAACTACCTTCGGAATGAAAGCCGCACGCTCTAACCATTAAGCCAGCGAGCTACTACCTAAACCTTTACACACTAATTATTATTATTTTTTTATTGGAAACTAGATTTTAGTCGGTACAACTATAGAAGTGTCGTAAACAGGACATTATTAATGTTTTTTCTATTGAATGTAATATAAATAAATTGTTAACAGATTTTTGTGAGGTAAAACTACAAATGATTAAAGAAGAAATGAACTCGCAAGATGACGTACACATGATAGACGCAGATAAGGAAATTAACCAAAGAGCACCTGGTAAGCCTGAGTTATAATGTATAACTTTTTTATCTGTTTAATATGACAAAAAGAGGAAAACCAAAGTTACCGACATAGTCCAAAGGATTATTAGTCACAAGTAGCAATGGGCAGGACACATCGTTCGAAGGACTGACAGCCAATAGGGCACCAAGATTCTCGAATGGCGACCGTGGAAGTGGCAGCGTTGGCAGGCTCCCACTAGGTGGTCAGACTATCTGGTCAAGCTTGCGGGAAGCAAAAGGACGTAGGCGGCGCAGGATCGATAGATGTGGGAGATTTTTGGGGAAGGCCTATGTCCAGCAGTGGATGTCTTTCGGCTGATGAGGATGATGATGAATATGACAAAGCGAATAAAGAAGCAGAATTTTCATCTCATCATATACATTTGTCTATAACAGTGAGGTGCTAGTTGGTATATTTACACAATATCACATTTGCCCCATCAACTTAACATATAAAATGTTTTTCTTATCATAATGACTATTTAACATGACCGTCACTACGATAATTTCATGTTTCAGAGCAGAACACGGTAAAGTTTACACACACTTCTTGAGATAAAAATAGCTACTGTGGTGGTTTGCTGACTGTATCAAACAGTCATTGTCTACTGGATGATGATGATGAGGCATACAGACTTTGTGTAAAACACGTGTTGCTTTATGTTTTTACTATTAACAAATGTTTGCTTTTAGCGACTATGCCATCGATGCAGCACATCAGCGACATAGTGGAATGGGCCCGGCTCATGTGCATGGACCGACGCGTCAAGTGTTGGTTGGGCGCTGCCGGCTCCTGTTTCTGGACGCCCTTGTTGCTGCTTCTTTGTCATCCTCGACCTCGTTCCGCGTGAGTGGCACCGACATTTGTTTTTGTAGTTCTATATTATGAAGAGCCAAAGTGTATTGTACTTTATATTTAATATTAAACGCTACCTCTCTCAATAACACATCACACTGTGTTTGTCTACTTGAGATACATGATGTTATTTTCCGTTAGCCCAGTAATTTTAATAGTTAAGCGTCCTTTAAAGCGAAACACTAATTTTCTCACATTACTGTTTGGCGTCAGAAATAGACATTGGTATGTTTTAATTGAACTAGGACAATTTTTTTTTTTTCTTTCATGTCACATGTTTTGGATTACATTAATATTTGATTAAAAGGGCTACCAATTATATTAAAAGGGGTAACATCCTTATAAGGCTGTTTTTATTTATTCCAGATCATGGCAGGAAAGTTCAGAATACGCACAGTTAGAAGAGAATACTATACGGTTGTTTGCAGAACTAACCGTCTGCCATACTCAGAATCAGAAACTCTTTGCTTCTACATTACATAATATACTTCAATCCATGCAGAGTACAAGTAAGCATTACTAGCTTATTCGCCTTTTTGATTATTCACTTAAGTATTAACGGTTGTTTTGTTATTTTGTAGTAGGTCCTGAAGGTTTGTCAGGATTCACCCGTGCGCTGGTTCTACGCCTAGTGCTGTCGTCAGAAAGAGGAACAGTGGCGTTACAGTGGGCGGGCACTAGTGCGGGGGCAGAGGTAGGTGCGTGGGCGGGCGCTGGCGCTGGCAATGCACCGCCTCATCCGTCTGCCCACTACCACGCACTTCTGACGCTACCGATGACCACGACAGTGCGCGCACTTATTGTTGATCACCGACCACCTAGTGAGTTACACCCTTGTCTGCTCAAAGGACTAGTTCAGGTGTATTAATAGAACATTATGAAATACATTAATAGCAAAAAAGTCGTGATAACTAAACAGATGCAGCAAATTTAAATAGTTTTGAAAGTAACATAGCATTAGCTTTGCGATGTTTACGCGTTTAATGTCAATATTTAATACTTCTAACAAATTTAAACATTTACTCAAACTTCGATAATCTGGTTCCTGAAATGTAGGAAATATTCTTAGTTCGGGAATCACAAACTATATTCTGTACGTAACTATTACTTTTAAAAGCAAAATAAAATAATGTATTTCCTACTTCCTTTGTATAAATTATAATATTATACTGTTTGTAACAGTTCCTCTACTGGACGATTCAACAAAACCTGGGGTGAACAAAGCATCCAATAGCGGCACTACATCGGTGCTGCGAAGCGCTTCCGACACTGCTATTATAACGGTGGCCGAGGCTTGGGAACTTACTCTTGCTGCCGCCAGTGCCTCTAAAGACAAGCGAATTAAGGATGTTAAGAATAGCACGCTCAAGCAGCAAGGCAACAAGAAGCGACAAATCAAATCCAACAATGAGACATCGGTTTTGTCTGTTAATGATGGTAAGTACTTATTAAAACCTCGCCTCAAAGAACTACTTTGTGTTAAGATTTAGCAAAGTTTTATTTTTATCCTAATATGATCTAATACGACCTTAATCAATATAATATTAAGTGACAATGATGCTGTATATGGTGAAACGTGCTTGCTCATACTGCTCTAATATGTAAACAGCCAGATTACAGTGATGCCTTTATGGCGGCAAATTTTCAATGTAAGAGTAACTCTATTACTAATAAAACTCCATAATATATCGCACTGAAATCGAACCCAAAAAATTTGCGTGTTACGAGGCGAGCAGTTAATTAGTATACTACAGAAGGACTTGTAAGGTGGAATAAGGTGTTCAGTTAGTTGTACATTATATGCCTTTTGGCGGTGATGGTGTTGGTCACTAGCATGTGCCTACCTTATGAAAAGTGGGAACAGGCCAGAGAAATTATTGTGTCATAAATAAAAGTGCTATGTCCAGCAAAGGACGTCTATCGGCCGATGATGATGATTACGTTTAAATAAAAGGGTTTAGAGAAGTCTTGGTTTGCATTTAAAGAGATATATAGATTAATAGTCAAGTGGTTTATAGTATCCTATAAAGATCATTAAATAAAGTCTTTGCATTTTACAGAGTTCTTAGAAACTACTTTCCGCGTTCAAGCGAGCGGCCTGGAGGGTTTCGTGTCGGGGAACGTGACGCTGGCACAGCTCGCCGCCGCTTGTCCGCATGTTTTCGGTCCTCATCTCATATTAACGCTACATCTAAACGCTAATTCCGGTTAGTATTTCAAATTCTTATCATTTTTGATTATGGAGAAACTGTGTAGATTATTAGTTTGTAAAGCAGTCGTGTGCGCTGTGGAGATGTATTCAAGACATGCAGGTTTGATTCGTATTGAGCTTGACTTTCAGGTGAAGGAAAAATCGTGACATCGGGGTAGGTGCGTAGCGTATATATCTGCGATCGAGCAGTAGTGTGCAAACATTAATGTATTCCAGTTTAAAAGGACTTTGTAGGTAGTGAAATTACTGGGGTAACGAGACATATTTCAGGCGACGAGCATAATATAGTGTAAACGTATGTAATATCTAATAGTACCTTGTTGGCCTAATGGTTAGGCCGTGTGGCCTTTATTCCGAAGGTCGCGGGATCGAATCTCGGTATGTACTGATGACTACAATATTTAAGTTATGTAAATTTGTGAACTTTAGTTACAACAGCGAAATACAAACGGTTAAGAAAAACATCGTGAAGAAACCTTAAATAATAAATATTTTTTTTATTAATTATTAATATAGTTTTTTAATTATTTATTATTAATAATTAGAATTCATTCTCAGGTGTGTGAAGTCGTCAATCCTCATTAGCAGGCCCGCGTAGTGACTATGGCCCGTTGCCCGTATACTGAGGGCAGGCCTGTGCCCCAACATTGAAGACGTACATTGGCTGTTATGGATATAATAATATCATTCTAATGCGAAATTGTTTATGGATGACGTGTCATTTACCTTTTAGTGAATATAAAACTCGTTTTATCGCTTTATCGAATTAAAAAAAATACTAGTTACTTTTTCATTTCACAGAAGCATCTGCAGGTAATATTCGGGAGTCAACCAGTGTTGCTGACGCTGCCAGCGAAGAAAGCAGTAGCAGCGGCACCGGCGCAGCTGGTGTGCTCCGTTGGTTTGGCATTTGCGGCGGATTGGCGCTCGTCGCCGCAAAACTACCCCGTCCGCATGCGTCGCCTGCACCACCACCAGCACCGAACACACATAATCAGGACCTTGATTGGGTCAAATTGGAAGATCCTTATGAAGTTAGTACTCGTGTCTTGTTACAAATTGCGCAAGGCTTTTCTGAAATGATATTTAATGTTATAAATGTTAGCTTCTATTATAAATCGTGTTATTAAACAACTCCGACGATGCATTTATTATTTCCAGTTATTTTATAATCCATCGAAGAGACGTTATCTCTGACATATAATTTTTTTTATTAATTAATTAAACCTCAATATAGGAAGCGGTGGAACTGGGCGTGAACACTGCAAGCTCAAGCGAGGAGCAGAGCGGTTGCGCGGGTGTACCTGCGCATGCACTTATAGCCCTGGGTCCACTGCTGAAGCTGCCGGGATACGCGGCCGCGTTACTTGACGAGGGCGTTCGAGCCGTGCAGCTGCTGCGGCTATTGCTCGGCGTTTCACACGACGAGGACGGGAGTGAGTGCGGAGCGAGCTTTTAGTTATTTTATTCACAAATTACTATGATATACTTTCTTCAGAATTGAACATTTAAAATTTTTTAATTATTTTCAAACAGCGATTGTGTTAGTTTAGTAATTTAGAAAAGGTGAGAGATATTGATATTCAAATTAGCGCCTCAAGTGCCATCATAGGGGATGCGACAGGGATACTGCGCAGCAATCCTTCGAGCATTGCTCGGCATGGGATGTCCAACGCCGCCAAGACCTAGTTGCTGTTGTGGGGGATGACTTCTCGCTTTTTGGCTTTATTAAAGCCATAGTCAGTAATGAGAGGTCGTGGGATACCGAGGTGACTTTTTGGAGGAGATAACGCTACAAAAAGAGGCTCTAGCGAGGCAGCGACACAGACACTATCACTCAATCCGCAGGCAGAGAACGGGGCATCGAAGAAGGATGCTTCACGCTCTCCAGACCCCGTAATGAAGGCCATGATGACTGATTCGGGCGTAATCCTTTATTAAATATAAAAGATCTCGAGTCGGTGGGTGCGGTACTTCCGCCCAATACTTTAAAAGGGAGCAGAGAGATGTAGCTGCACCCCGAGGCCGCGGTCTCATCAAAGCCTCTTGTTATCGGATCAACTGTTGTGTGTGAAAGTGTTCCCGTGGTTCCGGCCAAAGGTGCCGAGTGAAAAACCGTAGGGTTTTATCTGGTAAGAGTCTGCCATAACTCTTTTCTTACCACCACGTCATGAGAGGTATCCAAAGCAAGAATTCTCCACGAAAAAAAAAGCCTTGTTACTAACAAACGTAATAGTACGCGTCCCACTCTTCTCTTAGCTTTGACGATTATAAAAAAAATGATAAATCTAGATTCTGATCCATTCAATAATATTGCAGGCAGCATAACAGTAGGTGGTTCCATGGTATGTGCATCTGGAGCTAATGCGACGGAGGGTACCTGGTCGCTTGGCACACTTCCGTTTCGGGTGCTGGCACGCCTGCTAGACGCGGCTCCGCCCGGAACAGATGACGGGTGCGCCCTGCGCCGCGCTCTGCTGCAGCTTGGCTTGGTGCGTCTACTGCTCGCATGCCTCGCTGTCTTTACACACCACCGACCTACCTCTAACGATGTAAGTATATATATTTATATTTATTTAACTACATTAGGTTATAGGACATGTCAACGAAAGTAATACGTATTTTAGTTTCTGAATCATCGGCCAAATATCTTTCTACATGTCTGAAGCATTTACACATAGCTCCTCAATGTTTCACATGTTCCATGCTGAGAGAAAAATCGGTTTCCTGTCCGGTCCGTGTCAGTCAGTGATGGTTGACATATAGACTTTCAGTTCAAGTCGCGTTAGTATGTGATGTGTAAGTTATTAGTCAGTAAAGCATATAAGAAAAAAAGCAATTTAGTAATTTTATACAGATTTGAAATTTTAATAGGCCTAAAGGGAAACTTCACTGACGGTCAACAATGACCGCGTTAGAGAGAACGTGTTAAAACGGGTTTGACTTATTTTTTTTTTTCTTATAAAAGGAAAATAACAGACAAAACAACTGTTTTTTTAGTATTAAGATATTTTTATTTCTATGTAAAGGATTCTTTTTATGGCTGTATTAAATTATAATATTATTTTATAATGGTATATATAATTACTCAAATGCATACAACAGTGGTTAATGTAATTTATTTATTTTTTATTGTAACAGAATAGTCAAACGTCTAACGGATCAGGCAAACCAGAAGAGAAAAGTCAACTATATTGGGCGAAAGGTACCGGTTTTGGAACTGGTTCTACTCAGCAGTCTTGGAATGTGGAGCAGGCTCTAGTCCGGCAGCGGGTAGAAGAAGAGCATGTGACTGTGCTCCTACAAGTTAGAATATAGCATTATTTTTAAATGTTCTTACCACGAGATTGCTCAAAATATTCTTTATGTCGTACCCTATGTTTTTCTTAGTGTGTCTTACCTACATACAAATTGTAGCGTTTCTAAACGGCATTAAAAATAACGTACTGCCAGAATGTTATTAAAAAAAATGTAATTGAGACCACAACCGAAACGACTTGTCTATGTCATTTATGTTATAATTAAAAAAATAAATGTGTTAGTGATAATATATATTTACAGGTACTGGCTTCGTACATGTACCCGGGCGAGCGATGGCCACCTGAGGAGGGCGCACCGCAGCCCTCCGGCGAGGGAGATGATCAGGACCACCAGCTGCCGCAAGAGTTTGTTGATTTGGTTGCGGCCAGTTCCCTAGTGCCGGCCATCTCTTCGTATCTGAGGAATGATTCCGGTACTAACTTTTCCATATAAAAAATTTTTTTTCGGGGTTTTTGTTTAGCTTTTGTTATTCATATTTTTATCATTACGTTAAGGTTCTCATTCCTTGTCCCTGATGAAAGTTTATTGTCGGCCTGTGATCTACCAACACATTACTTACCTCAGGATATTTTTATATTTTCAGAACTGTTGAAAATACTCTACTTTGATAATTTATGTCTCCTTGTATCAGATCAGATCACGGTCTTCCGAGTTTAAAACAAAACAGAAGTTTGTTTCCTACCATCAAACTTAATGTTTTTCTTAGTTATAGTCTTAATTTTGCTTATCTACAATGGGCTAATGTTGCATGGTGAAGCAAGACTCTTTTGGATGTGTTGTCACTTGGAACAGTACCCAACTAAATCTTTATCACAAAACCAAAACTCCATTACATGTGAATATAATAAATGTACATTTCGTGTTGTTCAGTACTGGACATGTCACGTCACATTCCACTGTACGTGTGCGTCCTGCGGTGCGCGCGTGCGTTGCACTCGCTGCGTTGCCGCCGACTCGCTCCAGCACTGCGCGTGCTGCCTCGCTTGTTGTCTCTGATGAGTCGTACCACCAACTCTTATGCTAGTAAACTCAGGTACTGTAACTTCTTTGCTACTTAATAAAATATTGTTGTGTATCACACGTCATAGGTGGATTAATATAGCCGTGATACTGGCAGTAAATATCTACACTTATGTTCATTCTTTGTACTATCATCTTATATTACTGCGCATTAGCCGCAGTTTCTGTTATTAGAGAACATACACCTAAAGTTAAAACTTATTTCATTTGAAAAATTTAAAATAAAAATATTTAGGCCCCAAGTATTTCGTGTTATTTTGCTACAAAATCTCATAAAAAATTCTAATTATAGAGAGATTAATCTTAATTATTTTATACTTTTTAATTCATATCAAGTAGTATTTTCGTACGCAAATCAAAGTTTACATGTGAGAAAATCTAGATAACAGAACAGATAATGGATATGTGAAAGAGATAAAACTAAAAAAAATTTCTTTACTGATTTTCCTCTGTGATGTTTCAAAATGCATGTTCGTTCGTTCCAGAATGAGTAAGAAGAACATTTTCGGAAAGATGACCTACAGCCAAAGATTCAACACCTCGAGTAATTGCGAGCTTTCCGAAGAAGACGAAGGTCTAGCGACACTTATTGCCGATATACAGGTGAGTACAGTGCAATGTCAATATTAAACATATGATGCGAGTGAAAGGTATACGAGTAACGAGATTTAACACCTTGTTTCAAAATGATGCTCAACAAGCATAATGATGTGTAGTGTATATTATCCAAAGTAGCACTGTGTATTACTTACCTTCAATTGTCCGTTCTGTCATGTGTATTTGCAAAACAGTTTAATAAAATAATCACGTAGTAGTCATTTCGATGCCGTGCTGATCCCGGCTTAAGAATAGGGCAGCTCCATCTCATCCCGTGGACGTCATATGAGCCGACTAAGGGAAGTTGTAGATTGTGCAGCAGTATTCTATGGAAACTTATTAATACTGATGCACGATGGGCGACTATAAAGGATTGGTACATTTTTATCCCCTTGGCCGTAAAGGGTTGGCTACTAGAACAGAAATTATTCCCAGTTGGTGTCAGGCAGGCGGCCGGCCGTAAAAACCTTTCAGTATGGACGCACTAGTAATTTAAAAATTTGATATAAATTAATTAGTCACAAAATTACCTTAACAGGCAACGTCGGCGCTTATGTGCCGGTCAGATAGCGAATCAGAATCGGGCGGCGCGCCGCGGCCTCTGGGCGGCGCCACCCGCGAGGCGCGCTACATACATCTCATGCGCACCATGCAGTTCGGTGAGACGCGATTTTTTTTAAGTATAAGTATTACTTCACCTCATTTCCGTATGTTAATTGACAATGAGGCCGGGTGGCGAAACGTGCTTCATCAGAATACAATAGCTCTCATATGTTGCTAGTAGGAACGTGACAATGCTCTTACGGCGGTAGATTGATATGATCGTGGTAGGTAAGCAAGGTGGACCTGAAGAACACTAACAACGACAAAATTTCTCAACATATGATTCCTGAATCGAACCAAGAACCTATAGAGGCTCGTGCTAAGCCATAACTACGGAAACAGTTCGTGTGATTGACTGGCTTCTTTACGTTTTGTGTATAAAAGGTAATAATAAAGTGCTTTGTATATGTATGCAAATATGTGTTCGATATTAGTATAATAGCTAATTGAATAATTCTCTTTGATGACATTATGTTTAAATGCTATCTTACTCATCTAGTTCCCAGCGGCACTTTTGTGTTTAACTAAATTTTAGAAAAGGGTAATTAATTTGTACTAAAACTACTTCTACGTTTAAATTAACTTTGAATGAAGAAGAGCACCGACATTTCACTTTCGAATAATCGAGATTTAATTTTATATTGGATTAGCGTTTGTAAATGCGATTATCCCATTATAATCAAAAAAGATTTAAAACATTTTATTAAAATTTTTTACATCTTACTTGTGTGGATTCGGATTGTTAAATACTTTACTGTATGCGAGTATTATACCCTAACCTAAATATCGCCTAGTTATTTTATTACATATTTTATATAGTAAAAAAATGACATACTATTTTACAGTGTGTTTGCCTATATTTGAAATCGTTCAAATTGTACTCCAAAATAATAGGTTGAGAATAATTGTTTTTGTCGTATTAATTGGGATCGCATTCAAGCTCTAGTTTATTTATAAAAAATAATAATTTGTAATTTTTTGTATAGAAACTTTCGAGATGATAGCGGAGTGTCCGGAGAATGGTTTCCGTTTCACTGTGCCGTATCACTTCGAGGGTACGGTGCGCGCCGCCGGCGAGCGGGCGCACCCGGCGCGCATGAAACGACTCGCGCAGGAGGCGTCCACGCTCGCCACCAGCCTGCCGCTCTCTTATTCTTCCTCCGTATTCGTGCGCACCGACACCGACCGCCTCGACGTTATGAAGGTCAGTGGCCGGCAGTGTTCATACTGTTGTCAAAGTTACGAACCCGTAGACGAGAGAAAGACGTCCGCTGCTGGACATAGTCCTCTCCCAAAGATCTCCACATCGATCGGTCTCGCGTTGCTTGCATCCAGTGGATTCCCGCGACTCTCACCAGATTCAGTCAGTCCACATTGTGGGAGGCCTCCCAATACTACGTCTATCAGTACGTACTGCACACTGGAAATATATCTTACTTTTTATTTACACATAAATATTTTTTTTTTATTAGTCGATGCGACGAAACGAATGAGACATTCACTGTTTGACGTTACATGGTACGTCTGTTTATAACCATGTGGTACTAATTTTGATGATAACTGCTGCATAACGTCGTGTTCGTCACCTTAAGACGGGATGTTATATCTCATTACCTTAGAAATTTTATTAGCTACGGAGTCCTTCAAAACGGAACACAGTAATGTTTTCACACTACAGTTTAGCAGCGGATGTAGACGCTGCAGTGGTACCTACCTAGATAGTCTCCGGCAACAGAGACCTACCACCCATGGTCTTGATAGTTCAGCAATTACATCAGCTATAACTATATATAACTCATGAATTCATTAATACTGATCAGAATCTCATAAAATCTAAGAGAGGCGAGAGTGACGGTCTTTGGGTGTTAATTCAGCTGGTAGACCTACACTTTTGGATACAAGCATTCCTAATATGTCACTACTAGTGGACATGCCTGTCCATAATAAGGCGTTACTTATATCTATCCATCATCACGTTGTGCACTTAGGAGTATTTGTAATTTCACAGGTTTTAATCACGGGCCCCTCTGACACACCATACGCGAACGGCTGTTTCATCCTGGACGTGTACTTCCCTGCGGAGTACCCGGCTGTGCCCATGCTCATCAACTTGGAGACCACAGGCCGCCACTCAGTGCGCTTCAACCCGAACCTGTACAATGACGGCAAGGTGTGCCTCTCCGTGCTCAACACCTGGCACGGCCGACCCGAAGAGAAGTGGAACGCGCACACTTCAAGTTTCCTTCAGGTAGGTGAATATTTAATTCCAGAGACAAAGGCAAGGTATTATATATTAAAATACCCTTTCGGTCTTTCTCGCTATAGCTCTGTAATAACTAAATAGAGCATAATAGAGCAATATAGCAATAGAGGACTTTACTTTTTTCTAGTTTTACTGTTTAATCCTATGTGTAAGAGAAGTCATAAAATTTTACTCAAATTATTGCAATTATACTTATATTTAAATATTAGTTTCAAATAAAACGTCACCTATGGTGTAACTCGCAGGTGCTGGTGTCAATCCAGTCTCTGATCCTTGTGCCGGAGCCATACTTCAATGAGCCTGGCTACGAGCGCAGCCGTGGCACGCGCGTCGGCAGCAGCGCCTCGCTCGAATACAATTCCAACATCTACCAGGCCTGTGTGCGCTGGGCTATGCTCGACCATCTGCGCAACCCGGAGCCCTGCTTTAAAGAGGTGCGTACCTTGGACGTAAAACATTTAAAAATTATTTTATAAGTAATTGTTTTTTCATAAAACGAATCGAGAATTTCAGTAGTTGTAAAGGTATGGTTTATTTCTAGGTCATACAAACACACTTTTGGATTAAACGTAACGAAATAATGCAAACCGTGGCGAATTGGATCACCGAGCTGGAGAGTCAGAGCGGCGACGAGCGCACGCAGCGCAGCATACAGCTCAACCTGATGGCGCTCAAAGTAATTATACTGAACATTTTTAACGTTTCGCCAATGTAATTTACATAAATAACTTGTAACGTCGAGAAGTATCTCTGCACGACCGGACAAATGTACATCGTCTGTGTAATGTAACAATAAAGGTTTATTTAACTTCAATGTGTAAGGCATCACAGTTCATCTCATGTAAAGAAAACTTTATCGTTGCAGCGCCATTACGTAAAGTTGCAAGAGGAGTTGGCCAAGCTACCGGTACCCGAGGGCTTGGAAGACTTGGACGAGCCGTTCCAGTTGCCGGCAGCACCTTCCCCGCCGAACCAGCCAACTAACGACGAGATCGACCATGATATGGAGAAGATAGTCTCGCAGGTTCTCGACTGAACGCCCCCAGCCGCCCCCTGACCGCTGCTAAGACGTGGTGTGAACTTGCTCGTTTAGATTATCGACTAGTAAACAACTTGCACGAGTATTTAAATGGTATTTTTGTCACTGTGTAATATTCTCGATGTTTTTAGAAAAATGGTACTTTAGCGTGTAACCTGTATGTAATCTGTCGTCACTATCTGACGATTTATGTACCTGCGGCATTCACTGCAAACGGTATGTATGCGCGCAGTAGGCGCAAGCGACGCGCGGCGTGCTGCGCGCTAGTGCCGTGCGGAGAGCGCGTACGCGTGCGCAAGTACAATTGACGCGGCTAAGCATTGGACGCTGTTCGCGGACGGTGACGCATTTACACTAGTGTAGCTTAGCATGAGATTATACTCGTATTTCATATTTATTATTGTCTCGGAGCCCGTCGGCCTTCGCCCGGCGCCTGGCCCCGGCGCGCAACTGTGTGTGTGGTGCGGTGGCGCGAGCCGGTCGGAGTTGTTCCGCCGCCTGTGCTGTTGTTGTGGGTTGTGTTTTGTTCGGGACAGAGTTTCGTTTTCTATAGATTTTTTATAGTTATGTCGAATACATTTAGCAGAGCTTTGTTTAGTTTAACACATATTGTGATATTATAACGGGCTCGTGCCCGGTAAGATGATTTACGTAGACATACGGGCCGATGTCTTCGCACTCGAAACGCGTTGTACAGCAGCCGCGGGCGGGCGGGCGGCGGTCGATTGCGAAGCCCCTCCGCCTCCGAAAGCTCGATTCGTTAGCTTCGGCTCGCCCATCGCCATATGCGCAAACGCCCCTGCGGACCGCCTTTGTATATTAAATTATAATTTGATGTATATAAAACTTTTTGTCGTGTTTTATTTTATTTTTTTGTATTTAAGTATATTCGAGTCGGTGTAACCCCTAGAGTGCGCAACAGGTTTGGCCGTTCTAACAAGATCTTTAAATTTGACAACAAAGTAGTTGAATGCGTGGGTCGACCGACGTTCTTGTATACATACAGTAGTGATCTCGGCGGAGGCCGGGGCGCCGCCGCCGCACGGAAGTTATTAGTTTCCATTGGTTGTACATAATGCAACACAAGCATCTGGACGAACGCGGGACAATTCTTGTTATAATTTCACTGTGAATTTCGGTATGTAAATAAAAATTTATGTTATCACAAACCATGTGTTAGTTTTTATTTGTATTTAATTTTTTATTCAATCACTGCCTATTTATATGGAGAGTAACGTTTATATCATGTCCTATACTGTATACAAAATCAATGGATGATTTTTTATGTAAGTTAGTTGTAAATAGAAATATTGTTGTAGTACACATGATTACATTACAACTACAATAATATATAAATATAAAATGTGTAAACCGTACTCGATTATATTTTTATTAAACCCTTCAAAATAATAAGAAATGTAAATTATATTTCAAATGGTAAATGTTACATTAAAATCGTCACGTAATACTACAACAAAGTTCGTTCGAAGGATAATTATTAAAAAAAAATCTAAACCGCGAGAGCAATGCGCAGAATCCGTAATCTTATCAGAATGAGGAAGCTGTAACATAATTAAGGTCCCTCAGATGGCCCAATACATTGGCTAGATTGAATTGGTAATGTGCAGGATACATTGCTTGCTCAGTATACTAATATAACGTAGTGCTGGAAGGTCCTGCACAAAGTAGTTAGTCTGGTATTTTTAATTCCAGGGTGGACGGGACGAGCGGAATGTTCACCTAATATTAAGTGATGCACCTACCCATAACAACGTGACTCAAATTAGGATGGTACACACAGCACCACATCAAGCTCGTCGCCTTGAGACGTGTTTCGTTCTCTGCAATATCACTAGCTATAGCGCCCTTCAAATCTGAATAGTAATGTTTAAATATTACTGGTTGGCGGCAGAAACAAGCTCGGCGTTGTTTAATGCCGAGACGGTGTCAATCGACGGAGAAATACCACCAGTACATCCGATCGATACGAGATTTGTGGGCAACGTCTCTATGTCCGACAGTGGACGTTTATCGGCTAGTGAGTATCACCGCAACACGCAACGTCAACAAGTTTATTATAGTGACGTATACCCGCAGTGTTTGAAAAAGGAACAAAGCGTTTTTCTTTTATAATCTTCATATGAAAAGACAAAAGCAGGGTTGCCAATAAATTTACAAGTGAAATATTAAAAAAGCTTTAAGCTTTATTTAACACGTTTTCATGATAATTTTTAAAGAAAAAAAAAATCAAACCAATGATATGAAATTTATTGTTTATCTGTTTATTTACACTGTCACAATATAAATTTCGTCTTAAAATAATTTAAAACGGCACCATAAATTTTGATATTGATTTCTGATTATACTTAGAGGTAAGCATTTCATTTAATCACCACATGAAATAAATAACTTACTGATTAGCACCGGAGGCTCTCAAACTATTATCGATGTATTGTATTTATTAAACTAATTGTGACACAAATATTTTAAAGACTACATAAAGTATTAAGTATAGCTACATTTAACACAAAAATAATCATTATTAGGTGTTCGATCCCATCACAGATGGACAAGTAAATTATTTACATAGACATTATCCCTATCTACATCTATTGGTATTACTGTGTAGTGCATATTGTTGGTAAATATTAAATTAGGTCTGCTCCCGAGTCCAATTAATACCTAGATTGTGTTAAACTATGAAACTAAAGCGTGGGGTTATGGCACTTTGTGATCCCTTTAACGGCTGAGGTCCCGCGACCGACGCCTTCAATTTATAAGAAAAAACTAAGTATTACAAACACATACTGACATAGAATTTCACAATACAACATCGAAAACGCATAAATATTTGGAGATAACCTAAATGATGATCTTTAGTGAGCCTTGTGTGATTCAGATTCATTGAATTAGATCTCGATTAAGTTATTACGCCATCGGTCGTGGCCCCTGGCCCCGCTCTTTACTACTTAATCTACGTTAAGGTAACTGAGTGGATATTACACGGAGTATAATTCCAGATCCTGTGGATCGAGTAGGCCAGCTTCCATACATGATTTGCAACAGAACCTGCAAATGAAAACAATTGATTTTAACTTCCTTTATATATTAAAAAATTGCATACATTATGATGTTAATTTAATAATTTATACCGCGTAAATTACTTCCATTGTTATTATTAAACATTTAATATAATATCAGGTATTGGTCGTTTCAAACAGCCATGACGTCAGATACGGCGCGCAAAAATGGCGGGCTATTGATATGTCAGTCTATTGGCTATGCTTAATTTTTTTTAACCTTTAAATACTTTTTCAACTCCTAACAATATGTTAACCATTGAATAGTAAATTAAAAAAAAATATCCCTATATAGTGCTTTAATACAGTGTGCTGCGATATACTTACTTGGAGTAATACTTGTGAGTACAGAACTTGCTGCGCACGATGAGCGGACAGTTGGCGAAGAACGGATTGTCCTTGCACGTCGGTGGTATGTACAGACCTGCTCGGCAAATGCAGAGAATTTAATATTTAATAAGTTATAAGGGAGATGAAATAATCAACTGATGTCTGTTAGCTTTAACCTTTTATCTCTAGTTACTTTGCGGTGTGTTTCCCAAGTATGAATAAATAATTATTGTTGAAGTGGTGATGAGCAGTCATCATTCATCATGAGGTAATTTATTGGGTGATCTTTAAATATACGTGTGGCAAACAGTTTAACTAGTCTCTTCTTTAGCAAGAATTAAGCAGAAAAAAAACCTAGCTTACGATCCATTTCAGTCTAATGAACAGTTCTTGATTATAAGATTTTTGATACACTAGTTTATTTTATAGAGAGTTATAGAAAGCGGAACTCTAACCCTCGACGGTGATCTGCACGGTGGATGAGTGAGAGCTGAATTCGTTCCTCGCGTGGCAGCCGTACAGTCCGCTGTCGTTGATGTTCGTCGAAGTAAGGGTCAGACGCGACTCTGCAACGCACAAATATTGCAGTTCATTAAAAAGGTGAAGCATTGCTATATATATATATTTTTTTAATTCAACGAAGCGACGAGACAAGCAGGACGTTCACGTGATGATGAGTGATACGTCTGCCTATAATAACGTAGCTTTAGTTAGGATGGTATACATACACTGCACCACACTGTACTCATCGCCTTTGAGACATAAGATATTGTCTTATTACCCCAGTAATTTCACTAGCTTCAGCGTCCTTCAAACGCCACTTTGCCACGGAGGCAGACAAAAATACTAACATCTTGAAAACCTTACCAATAAGTACATGGTAGGAATGCGTGAAGTTTTTCCGTAGTCTACGGTAACCTTACCAGTGATCTCTACGCGGTCGTTGGACACCAGCGGTACGCCGTCTTTGGTCCAGTAGACTTCTGGTTCCGGGTAACCGTCCACTTCGCACGGCAGCTGCAGCTGAGCGCCCGACGCCACCGTCGTGGGCACAGGCATGATACGGGTACTCACCGGCACTGCTCAGAGCAATCACTCACATTACTATCCGTTAGACAATATTATAGACAAATAAATATATATACATATATATATATTTGTTTGTTGATGTGTGTACATGTACGTGCTAACTCATACATATCGAATGGACTGTAAACAAGAAGCTGTCGGTGCTCCGTGATGACTACGACATACTCCTGTAACCTTGGATGCTGTAAAACTCGAAAATCATTATGTTAACCCGTAGAAGAATAGTTGTATTAATATGTATATATATATATATGACAAAAGTGTGTTTGACTAGTACTAATCATGTTCGGAATTTACTACTACCTATTGCATTAGATAAAATAAATAAAAAAAAGTTTTGTTTGTTTATTTTTTTTTTATACTCACCGTTAATTTATCTATATAAATAATTACAGATTATAAAATTGTTACTTTTTGACGATTAGATCTCTGTTAAAGTTTAACGTATATTTTGACCGTTTCATAGGAACTTTCCTCGATACTAAAGAGTATCATAAATATGTTCAAATTTCTATGAACACGATGCTCCATGACCTATCCGACGAGGAGCAGTGTGAATGTTTACTCGTGTTGTATGTTTGTGTGTAAACAGACGAAGCAGTAAGGAGCGCACGGGCAGCTCAACAAGCAGCGAGTTCATTAAGACCGCAGATCTTTAGCAACTGCCAAATAACTATTACACGAATAACATTTCCACTTAATCATCCATTGTTTGTTTAATAATAAACATATTTAAAACAAATCTGTAATACACGGACAATGATAATACAACAGTATACGTAATAGTTCAAAGAAATCTGAGAATCTATTTCGTTCGTCATTAAAGTACTAATGTATTACAAACGTTTCCTTGAGGAATGAGCAATGAGCAAGCTGTTCACGTCTCAACAGGTGATCACCGTGAATGGCCGCTAGACCGGGAAAACTTTCGACTTTCAATACATACGTATACTGTTTCTGGATAAACAAAGGTATTTAATATATAATGAATACTGTAGCAAACATATAAAGTAACATTTATAGCTAAAGTGCAAAGTTAACTAAAATAGCAAAAGCATGCACTCATGCAACATGCACCGACACCCAACAAAATATCCGGATAAAGAACTAAAGGGCACATCCGCTTAGTTTTCCATCCGCTGTTATATACCCCGATCTTACCGGTGTACACTGGTACGGTGACTGGGCGCGGCGGTGTGGTGGTAGCCTCCGTGGTGGGCTCCCGCTGCGTTGTCACCACAGTCCGGTGCCGGTCGATCAGGTACGGGTTGTCGGAGTAGTCGCCGTCGGGCCTGTATGCCTTCACCACCACCAACCACGAGGCCGGCTTGCCGACGCCGTTGTACGCTTCACACGCGTATTCTCCCAACGTGTCGTATTCGAGCCTCCTTATTTGCAGTACGCTCCCTCTGGCCTCGTACAGTGAACTGCTGTACGGTACCATGGTGCCCAAGAGACCCCTGTACCACTGGATGAACGGCATCGGGTACCCGTAGGCGAGGCAGTTTATGTTGAGCACGTGGTTCAGTTCGCCGGTCACCACTGCGTTCTCCTCCCCGGCGATGCCCACGGGCGTTTCCACGGGATCTGACCACCCCCATTGTTAGCTACTACGCTACGACGGTTCATGGATGCTCACGTGTGATGGTTTTGGTTATAAATGTTCAACGCGACTTTGACAATGGTTTTTTTTTTAAAGAACTACAACTGTTCAATACAAAGCTGACTTTTCAAGTGTATTTTTAATTTTTTTTTTCTTCACTGTCAAAAATCTGTTAATATTATTCCCCACGATCAGATGAGCGAACCAAAAACCCAAATGTTATTAATAATGCATCTAATCTACAGTATAGTATTCACTAAAACGAATCTGTTTTGGATAGATACGACTAAGTGACGAAATCCGGTCAAACATTTGTTCAAACATTTGGTGAACGAATTCAGTTGGCACGCTATCAGCACCAACAGCGTTCCCACACTTCTCGGAACGCTATCGCCAACATCCCGGGCAACTTATCAGATGACCATTGTGCAAACAAGGTGGCCGGATAATGCAACGCCAAAATAATCTCCGAAATAATGTTTTTGCAATAGTTTTTTAAACAAAAACTTACAAAAGTTTAAGTTAGATTTATAAATAGCTTATTATAGTAACGCGGATCTAGTTTTTTTTATACCACTTAAGTGGTAAACTGACATGCCGCCCGCCTGATGATGAGCGGTAACCGTAGCCTATGATCTGCCGATCCTGCAGAAACCTTTTCACCCCCTTTTTAAAGAAATCTATACTTATTTATAGTTATCAAGAAATATATTTATAACTGTACATTATCCACCTCTCAAAACTACAAACAATCTATACGTATAGGTAATTTTTTTAATGATTATTCATGATTAAAAGGTAAAGATAAATTCGATATATGACATGATCATCCGTATCTTTTATCTTCGTAGATCAAACTTTATTAATAAGTTTTAACAATAACCCTCATGAATTTATAAAGAACGTCTCATTTGTGATTAATTATCATTTAACTAACTAACTAATGAATAAATAACCAAATGTTTGACGCGATCATTATATCCTTTAGTAAGCGTTAACTTTGATTTGTATTTATCCAAAACAAATTAATAGCAATTCGAACCTGATCTCGCGGAGACCGCCGCCAGCATTAAGCACAGCGCCAGCGTAATGAGCTGATGCATCGTATTAGATCCAGGATCCAGGCGTTATATGGACACTTGTAGATCGCACGAGACGTCGCTTCCGACTGAGGGATCATGATGCTGCGATAGCGCTACAGTCAACACGCAAACAGGATCGTGCGGACAATCCGCGAGGGCACTTGGACGTTGGAAAATCAACACATCGAATTGTTAATATTTATTGATCTTAATAGATCATATACTTATTGAATCTTTTATCGCGATCGATCAATTTGAGTTACTAACGATTTTTTTTTTTCTACATCACAACGAGAAGACACAGCTCCATAATGAATTGTAACTGCAACTATATCTATAATATATTTGATATGTTATAGTAGTCTTTTAGTGCAAAAGTACAGCTATCAGTGTAACCTTATCTTCGATCAAAACGTTCAGTGGTTTTTATATGAAAATCTATATTTAATGAATTTATTGGAAATCCGTTACCTATTCATTATACTAATAATTTATTAATATAACTGTTGTCTCGTAAATTTTATATGTATGTTACATATATAAATTACGAGACAACCGACCGACACCGAAGGGGCGGTTGCCTTTTAATGGGGGCTTTAGATAAAGGAGTGATTGATAGCAGAAAAACTGCAGTTTTATATGTTTATTTAAATCCTCCTTCTTAGCTTCATCATGATGATATCGGCGGCAAGAAGTTGGATCGGATGTTTGCCAATACTTAGCACTAGCGCTAATTCATTGACTCATCACGAGATCTCCTAATAATAGTCGTAATTATTCAAAATGTTGGTGGGGACATTGCTCCTGTCGTTTAGAGGTCAGCTAAGAATGGATTTTACGAAATTCCTTCCTCAAAAGGAGCTGTCGAGGTTACATCCAGCAAAGCGAGCAGGGAACAGCAAGTTAACTATATAGTTAAGGAAGTGAAAATGTCTGATAAAATTTATATCGCGACAGGTACGAAAGGTCATAAAACGTTTTAATTTTTTATTCATTGAAATATAATTCACGGTGCAATCAATTGCATATCTAAAGCATTGATTAAGGAAATGCGACCTCGGGGTGCATGTATCTGTAATTTATCGCATGAGGTTAGAGAGCAAAGACATACAAACTGTTTACAAACATCGATGCACAAACAGTTTTAATCGACAGCAATTTATCTAGTCGATTGATTGGATATTATGCGGTTAAATGTTACCCTCAGTAACAACTCAGTTTATATACCTAGGTATTACAACAAAAAAGAAGAAGTAATTTCCTCATTTGATAACTTGTTGATATCGAGTTAACAGATTTCTGAATGATCTATAAGGAAGTTACATTTTTAATATGAATTAAAGTAAATTATACATTTACTTCACATTTCATATGTTTATTATCTACCTTTAAGTAACCACAAGGCCGTGAAATAACTAAAGACTTGAAATTTGTTGTTTTTTGTCGGCTAATAATGGATCTTACGATATATTACCCTCAAAGGGTGTTGCGGACAAGGAACGGCTAGTTATATAACCTAGATTTTCATATCTATTTTGTTCAAAGCATTGTAATTATAAACTAGTTTATGTTCAGTATTAAAATATCTATTGAACATAACGTTTGTTTCATTCTAAAGATATTTTAACAAAATTGTAAGTAGACATGAATTTTCACGCTGTTGAAAGTATTAACTGCTTGAATTATAGTAAATGATCATTGTAATATTATAACAAACACACGGTACGATTCGGTCCGCAAATTGTTACGTTATCTTACTGTAAGTGTGTCAACAAATGTCCATATAATTCGACCACGTCCAGACATCGCGGTGTCGGCTTACGAGCATGCAATGTCCACCGCTGGCGCTGTGCAGTGCCCAAAGCTGATAGATCAGTGAGAAGATTTAATATCGGTGCTGTCAGTGAAAGAAATATATATCTACTGTCTATAACTACATTGTTACTCAATCTACCCAAAAACCAAATTATAACTTGGCAGTTAGTTTGCATGTCATCGATAAGTCAAACAGTATTATTAATAGTAATGTTTAAACAAAAGATTTGTTTAAGTTGTTGATAGACAATAGAATTATAATACTACATACTAACGCCTAAAGGCATGCTTTTCTTTCCTCTTTCTTCCTTTTAAACGTTGTTATCATACTTCACATTCGTTAGGAGTCTGACATAATCATGCAGTAGCATCAAGTTGTTCTTCACCGTCCGGATATTCCGTATCACTCGAGGAAGTAAAATCCTAGCTGTTCGTGTATCGATGACATGCAAAACTACGTCCGTGCTGTCTGTGAGGAGTGCGTGCAGCGCTTACCGTTGACCACGAGATGTATCTCCTGGCGAGCGGTTCCGAGCCCGTTGTCCGCGATGCAGATGTACACGCCGGTGTCGTTGCGGTACAGCGATACGATCTCCAGCGCACCGTCCGACAGCAGACGGTAACGGTCAATAGGACCGTCGATCTATCATACACACACACACACACACATTATCGTCGTTACTGTTCAGAGACGATATGGTAATCTTTAAGAAACCAATGAACAGGCTTTTTCTAGAGATCTAGAGTAGGAACGCGGTGGTTACATAGTTAATGAACCAATAAATGTTTATATACCACATACCGTGATCTCGCCGCGGCGCCAGGTGATCCTCGGTGGCGGGTTGCTGTGGAACAGGCAGCGCAGCGTCGCTTTGCCACCTTCAGACCCCGTCACCTCCGGCTCCGTGTCCGTATTAGCCTGCGGTGCTTGCGCTAACACTGAACAGTTAACATCCGACATTAACACGTTAAGGGTAAAAGCATGGGAACGGGAACACTAACCCAATTCACTTCACCATCTTTAGTCTCTATCAATGAACATCATGTGAATTAAATCATTAGACCATAGACTAAAACATTAATGATTATAGCGTTTTTTACTCTATGTTGCAGTGGGAATAGCAAATCATTCACCTGATGATGAGTAACTATAACAACGCGGCACTAATTAGGATAATATAAAGTGAGGCACCTTAAGACATTAGATGTTAAGTATCATTACCCCAGTAATTACACTAGCAACAGCGCCATTCAAACCGGAACACATTAATCTCTGCACATTATTGTTTGCAAAAATAGAAGCTGCGGTGGTACCTCTACCTACAGTTCAGTTTTTGTTCTTTGACTAATTGATTAACTGTGTCGATAGTCCTCTTCCTTGTCCTTGAATGGAGTTCATCATGTCGAAGGTCGTAAAGATCTTAAATAATTTTGTTCTTTTCACCATCTCATCTATTGTAATAATGATATATTGTTGCTAATTTCGCTAATAGAATCTCTCGAAGAAGCTGTTTTGGTATAAGCTCGTTATCTATTTGCGACATTGGATAACGACTCTACAATCATTCAGCAATACATTGATGAGTAGTAAAGTCCTAACACTGCTTCAGAACTACGCTATTTATTTCCATTCACTATTGTCATTAAAATTATGTCGAATTAAACTCACAAGGATCATGGATCCTAACTTCCTGTCAGTCCTGACTGTTTTATTACAAACATATTTAATTGTAGATTCTCTTTCACACTCTCATTCACTATCAGTTGATATGTAATTTAGCGATTTGATGAGCAGTCACCTGGCGAGTATGAGGTGGCCACGGGCGTGGGGCTAGTGGCGGTGGCAGCGGTGGTGATGGCAGCGGTGGGGGAGGCAGTGGTGGCGGTAGCAGCGGTGTCGACTGGCGGCATGCACAGCTGACTGCAGCCGCGCTCGCAGCACTTGCCCTCGCCGCGGCAATCCGCGTCGTCGTTGCACTCGCGACGGCACGAGCCGTCCACAGGCGGCATCTCCTCAACCGGACAGCTTCCGGTCTTGTTCACTGTAAACAAATATATTGTTAATGGTGAAGGATATATACACAGCATAACATTATTGTTGTAGCCTGGAGTAATTAATCATCTCTATACTAATTTTTTATTTACAGCGCCATCTACATTGAAACATTGGAAATACAAACAACGGTGTGGGATAGTAGATCGCCTCAGCTATTTTACATGACTGTCAAGACGAGCCAGACGTTCCCCTAATGTTAGCTAGAATCATATACACGGCATTGTGGTAGCCACCTTAAGATAACACTTTAAGTCTTGTTACCCCCCAGTGGTACAAATAGGAGTTGCGTTGGTACTTATCTAGACAGTGTCCGGAAACAGAGACTTATCATTATGTACACATAATATACGTTGTGATAGTAGATCGTCTCGAGTATCTTCAACATACAATCAATCATATTACAGCAGCGTATATTATATATCAGGCAATAAATGGCTGTGCAGTATATTCAAGATTATGAAATATTTAAAAGCTTTGCTGAAGCAGCAAGTAAATTTTATTTAAAAATTGTAATTCATGTAATGGCCGTACTTTTTAATTTAAAACAAATTGATGCAAGTGATTGCTTTGAATGACAAAAGTTTACTCCTGTACAAGATGATCGTGTACCCAATTTGTACTTACTAATGTTACATCCAGCAATGTAGGTGATTTCCTGCAGCACAGGATCTCTGAACACGGAGGGCACACAGCGCTCGCCCTCCGCGCACTGCTTGTTAGCGCAGGGGTGGTCGAGGCAGCGGCATCTATTTGTTTGTTTGATATATATTAAAAATAAATTAGTTACTAACAATTAATAAATACATACAATACATAAAATAAAATCTTTATATCGTGATCCTTCATATCCTACCCTCCTTGGGTGTTACGGTATTGTTTATCCACCAAATGAAAAAAATATTCATTATCAGCCTTTGTTTATCCACTGCTGGATATAGGCCTTCCTCAATGTTTTTCACCAAATGCTATCTTCAGCTTCTCGCATCCACGTACTTCCGACCGCTTTGATGATATGGTCGGTCCATTTTGAAAGAGGGCGTCCTACACTTCTGCTACTGATACGCCCACTCGAAAACCTTTCTCCCCATCGGCCGTCACTGACACGACAGACATGGCCGGCCCATTTCCACACCAGCTTGCAGATTTTGAGAGCTACGTCGACAACTTTAGTTCTCTGTCAAATTCCTTTGTTCCGGATTTTATCCCTTAGAAAAATGCCAAGCATAGCTCTCTCCGTCGCTCGCTGTGCTACTTTGAATCGGTGGACCAGCCTGATGGTCAAGCATCATGTCTCTGCGCCGTAAGTAAAGACAGGGAGAGACGCACTAGTTAAAGACTTATGACATTGGAGTATTTGATGATATGATAAAGTATTAAATTAATAAATTATCTAACCCTTATTTCCAGTGTTGATAAGTGACTAGTGATTAACAAACTCACTGTCAAATATAAAGGAGAGGACGGGGATACTAATACCATCAGTTCAAAACAGTATTTGAAGAACGGGTTAGCTTATCTTTACTGCAAAACTTCAATTTAGAGAAATTCAAGAATATGAGATATCTAGAATGAAGTGTCTGGGGATATAAATGAACCTTTTTGTCGGAGTAAAATCTTCAAAAGATACTCTGTTTCTGGAGAAGAATGACAGGATTATATACCCACTAAAACCTTCCAGTTATAGTGCTAATTGCATTGCTTGATGCACCGGCATCTTCTATGGAACACATCAGTACCTCCCTGTACTGCGTCTAAGCAAGTCTTAGGGCGTGCCGTAACCTTCCTCAGCACCCTCTCAATACTACCAAAAACTTGACATTAGGTACTTGTCGTTGAACCTAGACTCGCTTAAACGGCAATGAGGGTCCCCATCCTTAAAACTGGAATTGGTGGTGGGCTTCTATTGCCAAAGACCTTCTAGGTAGGTACCATCGCAACGCCTAATGTGCCGGTACCTAGTGTGTAAACATTACTGTGTTCTATTTTGAAGGACTCTGTACTTAGTGATATTACTCGGGTAACGAGACCTAACATCTTATATATCAAGGCGATGAACGCAATGTGATGCAACGCCACGTTGTTCTGCGCTGGCGTATCACTTACCATCAGGTAAATGTCTCGCTCCTCTCGTCGCTTTGTAAGATTAGAAAAAAGCCCTCGGACCCAAAGAGCCTTCTAGTGGCTTTCTAAGTCATCACTATATAAACGTATTGCCACCATCTGTTTGGCGAGGAGTTGGACCGGAGCCTTGCCAACACCGGCTTACGAACCTCCCCGCTAACAAAGTCAGACAGAACATACCTAAAACCTGTTCTTGATAGGGCTAGTGTTCAGGGCAGCAAGCTGTCTTACCTCTCGCAGCCGTCGTCGCCGGTGCTCCTCAGTACGCCGTAGTAGCACTTGAGGCGCTCGCACTCGAGCCGCAGCGGCTCGCAGTCGGTCTCGAGCTGCACGCACGCGCAGCGCTGGCAGCCGCCGGCAGTGCGCATGCGCTGCACGCCGTACGCGCACCGCAGCGCCGCGCACTCCGCGTTGTACGCGTCGCAGTCGGGCAGCACTTCGTTCGTGTCTGTCGAGTTTACATATACTTATTTATTTATTTTATTATATTATCACGCCTTTTTTCCCAATCGGAGTAGGCAGAAGCGACTAAACACCTACTTTTCGCCAGATGTGGTCAGATTAGGTCCGATGTAACAGGGGGCGAGCCTGTTGCCACTTTATTGGGGCCACCACACGCACACAAAGATGATTTCAGTTTGCTGGTTTCCCCTCGTTTTCCTTCATCGTTTGTACCTCGCTGTTGTAACTAAAGTTCACAAATGTACATAACTTAAATATTAAAGTCATCGGTACATGGTCAGATTCGAACCCGCGATCTTTGGAATGAAAGCCGCACGCTCTAACCATTAGGTCAGCGAGCTACTTGCTACTAAGAAATACTCAGAGAATCATTGACACATCACGAGATCTCCGACATTGAAACATTTGGTAGAAACATTGCTTTCTGCCATTCAGGGGTCAGGTAAGAATATATTTTACAAAATTCCTTCTCCAAATGGAGTCGTGGAGGTTGGTGAGGTGAGGAAATGATAGTGATGATCTAGATTTAGGCGAGGTAATAGATGACCTAAATAATCATCTCTAAAGCAGTAATCTGCTGCTTGGTTTCGATACATAAAGTATCCTAAAATAATATTAATCTATTCTCCTTTTGTTGTCTCGTTAACAGGCACTTTTAACAAAATGGTTCAGCCTATCCATCCGTCACTAACTCGGTGTAATTGTTTTCTATTGTCTAACATTTAACATGAAGTAACAATAAAAACTAACAGCGGCTACTGACAACAACAGTGGTGAAAACAATAAAATAATATAACATAATTCAGTGTCACTTACAAATACCTTGGTGTTTTGATACAACTTGATGCATTTGTGCAAGAGTCACTGCTGTCAACATGCGAATAGTGTAAAGTGATAAAGACAAAGAAAAAGCATGCTAAAGCGGTGTTGGAGGCGGATGCAGCAGCACGACGTGCTGGCGGCCAGCCTCGTCTGACTTCCGGACATCGGTTTCCAGCACAGACGGAACGGCGACGGGCTAGGCGAGGCTAGGCTAGGTCTAGCGATATAGTACCCGCGGTCGGCGTAATCTTGCAGACGGCAGCACACTGCTCGTAGGAGACAAAGTTGTTTGCGTTGCCCTCGCAGCCGAAGTAGATGAAGGAGAGGCAGTCCCCATAGTTCACACTGTAGTGCCAGCGGCGTGATGGCTGCCCGCACGCGCTGGTGCCCATCGACAGCGGCTGGAGACAAGTCGGGTCTACTCCCCACAACCACCCAATCACCAGTTAGTCACCCCCGAAACGAGTTAGTCCCACATGCAATCCTTATTATATTAGGCAAGTATAAGATATTATGATCCGTGGTTAAGTACTAAAATTAATGTAATTAAATATATATTATATGTTTTGTTCTTATTTACTACTGTTACTAGAATATTTAAATTTACTAAGGGATGATTAGAAATATCTATTGAGTGTTTCCGGTAACCATATCGCGAACTGAACAAAAACTGACTACAAATAAATATCCATTATATGAGCATAGGTTCATTTTGTTCGCTTGCGCATTAACTTCAGTTAGAGTTAAGCGAAGTTATGTTAACATAGTAATGATACTTAATATAAAAAAAATATGATTTATTCCTCTTCCATAATAACTACAACCTGGTCGAATGCCACTCATCGCTTATCACGGTATACATTATCAATAGATTTGTCATAATCCAATCGTAGCAACACATAGTAGTAAATACATATTTAAATACAGTCAGATTTTTATAACAACTATTTCTAACTGTCACCGTCGTGCAGTGGTTAAGAGTTGATCTTGTACCGGAGGGCTCTGATTCTCTTCCGGGATCACACAAAAAAATCTACTCATTACATCAACAGTTACCGTACGCTCTCAATAGACGTAGATATATTTCGGAACATAAGCCATACGTTTCCAGCACAAAGAAGAATTGTTTATATTATTCTAAGATTTAATTGCAGTAGGAAAGGATAGATAGATAGATTTGAGATTCCCAAAACATAAATCTTCTGGTCTTGGTACGTACCGGGTCCGGTTGCTCCGCAGATCTCTTCGCACTCGGCGACAGAGGAGAACCGGTTCGGTCCGCCGAGACAGCCGCCGTAAGCGAACGGCTGGCAGCGACCGGATTCCGCGTCCCAGTACACCTTCATGATGCCAGTCCTCTGGCAGGGTCCGGGATCCAGCCGCGAGCCGCACACATCTGTTGTAAAAGAAAAATAGATCAATCACTTTTAACCGTCATGTATAGTTGTCTAAATTAACTTATAGATCACAGCCCACCTTTATGATGAACAATTTGCAGGAGCATTATTTACTTTATAGTTTTTTTTTTTTTCATTCCTCAGGATTCATTCTTCTTTATAGTAAATCAAATTTGTATATCAATTTTAAAAACATATTCAACTTCGTCTTCTTCCATAACCTCATGGCAGCATCCATCAAATTATGTATCTTTTAACTTTTAAAAATTTGGTTAGAAACAATGGCATTCTTCACTTTTCTAAAAACCTTCTTCCCTTCTTCTTCGCCCCATTACCAGATATAACACCTTTTAATCTTATATATCCTTAAGTAAATTTCCATTGATTATGGATCATGTATGAAATTTTTTCATTTAATTTCATCATAGGTCTCATGGACTTTATTAAAGAATCATGGTAATGTTATTTGTTGTGAAGAGTAAAAGCTATGTAATATATTTATATCGGAAGGATGGTACAAACCCCGTCCTCTGAAGGCGCCACATCTTCTCTCGCATTCTTCCTCGCTGCGGTATGAGTTGTCATAGCGACAGTTCCCGAAGTCGGCGGGCAGGCAGGCGCCGCGGGCGGCCTCGTAGTAGTACACAGTGAGGTTTGCACCACATGGCTCCAGGGATGGTGGTGAACGGCAAAACTCATCCACAGGCTGTGAGATCATAACTTATGATTACCATTTACAAATAGAACAAAAAAAAAACAGATGTTTGTGAGAATCAGAAATTCTGATAGTTATAAATTTCTGTGTTCTTCGTATTACTTACTATCTTTTGTGTGGTAGTAGTTGTCGTAATGGTCGTAGTGGTGCTAGTGGTGGTGCTTTCGGTAGTAGGCGCGGCAGTCGTGGGAGCAATGGTTGTGATAGTGATGGGACGGATGGGTCGTTTCTTACAGCGTCCTTCGCAATCTTGTCTCGTATCAAATCTGCGAGAAGGAAACGTGCAATATTCACTTTTGATGATATAGATGGATGGTGTTTTTCATCGTTTCCTAGATTTAAATATGAACGTGCATTTGACGACGCAAGTACTGTACTTCAAGGTCCTGATTTTTCCTTATTTTTTTTTTTAAATGTTTCTATAAATGTAATAGAGATATAAAGCGCGTTAAAACCTCCAACGAACTATCAGAGTAATTTTAGAGCTGGATCGTGTAAAGACTAAAAACATTATCTAAAGAGGGATTTCCACAAAAAAAAAAGAAATCTACGTCTTAGTTTGAATTATTATAGAAATGTCGACTGCCTCAGTGCGTATTATTTTATAACCTAGTGGTTCCTGGTTGCATATAGTTTGGTTAGTGAAGGTTTAGTTATTGACCATCTAAGTAGTCATCATATAAGTAGACGCTATAAGAATATTGCTGTGTTTTGGCTGTTGGCAAATGAGAGTAGGATTATTCTAAGCGGACTCTTCACCGTCCATGGATTCATTACCACACAATGTGCAATTCAGGACAAGTTTTAATCTATTTTGGTAAAAAAAAACTTTATTAACACCTGTAGTGATTGAAAGCTTTAATAATTTACCTGTTGTCGTTACCATTGCAACCGCCGTATATGAATAGGTTACAGTCGTCGCGCTCCTCGTCATAGTACCACATGGGCAGGTGCGCCAGGCAGTTGCCTGGCTCGGGTTGCTGCTTGCAAGGATCTGCAGGTTATAAATGACCCTTAGTAAAGTTACAATGAGATTATAACTTCCAAACATAAAACATTATTTTGTGTAGGTGAATATGTGTAGAAGTAAATACCAATTATAGAGTCCAACAGTGGATGTCCATTGATTAAGATGATGATAATGAATTACCACTCTCAGGTTTGCAGATTTCCTTGCATTCTTGGAAAGTGGAGAAACGATTCGGTCCGCCGTGGCAGCCGCCGTAAAGGAACTGCTCGCAACGACTTTTGCCCGCATCGAAGTAGAACTTGGTTTCGAAGGAGCGGCATGGACCCGCGTCCACGGGGTATCGGCACACATCTATTTGATTAAATCGTTTGAAACAAACAGTCAAATGGCAAAAGAAGAATTTAACAAAGATAAAGTCTTCTTTAAGAAAAAAAGAAGACAGAAATTGAATGGATAAACCCATATTTTTGTTATCCCAACCATGCTTTGGATAGTGGCTTGTATCCTTCCAGACAAAAAAAGAAGTAGAACAAGGTGAAAATGCTCACCAATGTTTCGGAATGCGCCGCAGCTCCTCTCGCAAGCCTCCTGCGAGGTGAAAACGCCGGTGTACCTGCAGCGTGGGCCGAACTCCTCGTTTTGGTGCGACACACACTGTCTGCTGCTGTCAAGGTACCACACCGTGCCAACGTCTGAACACTGCTCCAAGAACGGTGACACTCGACAGCTCTGTGACACTGGATCGATCTGAAGAGATTGAGTGTATTATACATCAAATATAATTCCTTAAAAATATGATGTTTACTCATCATCATCATAACTTCATGCGATGGGATCCTCTGCTAGACATATGTACTTTTTGATCTGTTGAAGCGACAACACCACCGTTACAACATGGTGTTAATTAGGATGATATACACAGCACCACCCCAATTATTTCACTAGCTGCAACTTCCTTCAAACCGGAATACTGTCATGTTTGCACACTGTTTGGCAGCAGAAATAGGAGCAGTGGTGGTTCCTTGACAGCAGTACGGTATACAAAAGCCCGTATTAAAATATATACAATACGATTGTGTCATCATCATTACCAGCTGGAAGATCCACTGGATATGTGCCATGTTATGAGGAATCTGTATACATATGAGGCTTCTACCTATGTAGAGACTCGTCAGATATCTGTGGAACCATAAGGTCTACCAGGCTTGAAATTTGGAAAGAATAATCCTTTTGCCGAGTATAGTTCAGCTAAGAAGAAGAAGAAGAACCTTCAAAAGGGATTTGCAGGGTGCTACGTATGTGTTTCAAACAGATTTTATTTTTACCGGAGCAACGGCTGTCGTGGTGCTGGATGGTGTGGTGATGACGACGGTCGTGGTAACGGGCTCAACGGGTCTCGCCTTGCAGCTTCTCTCGCAAGCTTCCAGACTCTCGAAACTTCAGTTCACGGAGCACAAAGATATTCAGTGTAATGAAAATGGATCATATTATATTTAGGGGATGAAAAGACGATTTGTTAACCTTAACATATAACGATATAATCTTACTACATTGACAATTCTTTATACATATATAAATGATAGAAAAGTTTAGAAAGCTTTAAAGAATCTACAATTTATTACTATAATAGCATCTTCCGGTATATTGAACGATACGCAAACAGAAACATAGTTATCCATTGTACTTAGACCATCGAGACTAAACGATTTGTCTGTATGTAAACTTTCTGATACTATTTCCTGTCGCTAAAAGAAGGTGGAGAAGTAGGAAATCAGACCCGCTATGAGACAGGACTAGAAGAAGATGAGTTCATGTCTATAAAAGCTTCATTGATTAGTTATCGTAGTGTAGAAAGTATTTGGATTATAAAAATGTCTCGTACCGATTCTGGTTCCCTTCGCATCCGCCGTAAGTGAACTGGCTGCAGGAATCCGTGCTGGAGTCGTAGAACCAGCGCATGAGGGATTGTGAGCAAGGACCAGCTCGCATTGGCAGTTGACAGATATTAATTGGCGTCTCGGGGTCAAAGCGATTTTCAACTGAAAAAGGTAACGTGTTAAAGAACAATTTATTTCAGTATTATTCCGAATATATAATAAGGTTTATTTCGCAACATTTTGTGTTTCTTTCAATAGTTTCCATATTCCCATGGATACATTTGGAGAAAAGCTGATCAATGTGTCAATGTTGATAAGATTAGAACAGTTACTAATAAAACTCCTCCATGAACTGGTGTGAGTGTGTGTTTCTCGGAATCATAGCTCCGCTTAATACTGCTTCCGTATACCAGTGTGCACTACTCTGTAGCTATTGAAAATATATTGAGGTTCTCGTGCTGGAAAATTAACTAGTATTTTCCTGTTGTGGTCAATTGTATTATTCCATCATCATCATCAGCCGATAGACGTCCGCTGATGGACATGGGCCTCCTTCAAGGATCTCCACATAGTTTAGTTTTGCACTGCCTGCATCCAGCGGTTTCCCGTGACCTTACAGTTAATATGGCCTTCGGTACCGCCGGGAACTAGGGGCCATCGTTTGTGGGGGCTCATATGGGGGAGATTTGGGCCCTTTGCAACCACACCGGTCCAATGCGGATTGGTGGGAACCAGAGTCTCCTTTGTTGATTAGCACTACGAGCAGGTGAAGTTCGCTTGCATCCCGTGAGAAGTTGTGTCTTGTCTACTCGTCTTTCAACAATTGTCCAAAACCTTTAATCCAAGACAAAAAGTTTTACTGCAATTGAACTTACGTCCCTCATCAGGGCAGTAGTAGTTGCAATACTCCTGTGTCGGGAAGTTGTTTCTGTTGCCGCCGCAGCCTCCGTACATGAAGGTTGTGCATGTGCCAACCGCGCTGTTGTATCCCCAGCGACTGTTCAGTTCGACGCATGGTCCAGGGTCGAGTTTGAATGAGCAGAAATCTGGAAGAAGTAGACGGCCTCAAGGAAAGCATAAACTAGCTGTAAACGACTTTCTAGTCGGAACCATTCTAACCGAATTATAATGATTGGTATTTCTCTAAGAGACAAGATCCAGAACGAAGAAATTCGACGGAGAACTAAAGTTGTCGACGTAGCTCTCAAAATCGGCAAGCTGAAGTGGAAGTGGTCCGACCATGTCTGTCGTGTCAGCGACGGCCGATGGGAAAGAAAGTCTTGGACTACCCGTGTACAGGTTGCAGAAGTATCGGACGACCTCCCTCCAGATGGACCGATGACATCATCAGAGCGGTCGGAATTGGGTGAATGCGAGAAGCTCGCATTTGATGGAAGACATACAGGAAGACCTATATCCAACAGTGGATAAACAAAGGCTGATAATGATAATGAGGAATGATAGTAAGACCCACCAGGTCTCTTTGAGTCAGTCGGTGCTATCTGTGTGTCCTCCTCGGTAGCAGTGACAGGCGTTTCTAAGCATCGCGCTTCACACTGCTGCTGGGAATCGAACCTGTTATCGTTGCCTGTACACCCGCCGTAGTAGAACTGTCGGCAACTGCGAATGTGGACATCGGTATTATATGGTTTTCAAAGAATACATTTTGACTGTGTATTGAGAATATTGTATTAGTAGTATTTCGAACATATATTAATAGTGAAGAGTATTTTTTTTATACTACGAAGCGACGAGACGAGCATGACGTTCACCTGATGGTAAGTAGTACGCCCATAACGTGGCGTTTAGGATGTTATATAATACACAGAACAACATTGTTCTCGTCGCCTTGAGACATAAGATGTTGAGTCTCGTTCTCCCAGTAATTTCAATAGGTACAGCCTTACGCCTTTCAAACCGAAACACTGTAATATTTGCCATCAAAAATAGGTGCTGCGATGTTATCTATCTAGACGGTCTCCGGAACCAGAGACCTACCACTAGTATGACAGATATGTACTTAACTGTTGCACTGCAAACAACTGGATCAGGTCATTATGTATCTAATCATTACGAAAGAAGGCAACAAATCCACAGGATTTAAGGACTGATAATCCAAAATTATAACAGCAATATTTAGATGTATAAACCTCTGTTCCGGTTTAAGCACAATTTAATACTTTGTTCCCAACCTTTTTGATATATTTTTGATAATTTGTATGTTTTCATTAAGAAATAAAGAAACATAGTGTATGTTATTAATTCTAAGAAATAAGAGAAATAATTTCTAAAAACCAGCTCACTTCTTAGCCTCAACATCATAGAACCATTTCAGTGTGTAGTTCGCGCAGTCGCCAGTTTCCGCCGGAAGTACGCAAATGTCTTTCTCTAGAAATTACATCCAACACATCAGCACATATTTGGTAACATCAAAAATTATATGTATCAGAAAAAAAAACATAACAAGTTATTATAACATAAAGTAATTGCTTTATTCCTGTTGTATAACTTTACATTAAGTTATAATAACACTTAATCTATGTTATAACTTTATTATTAATTAAAAAACAAAACTAACACAAGAATATCAAATCAAAAATACGTGTATAATGCAATGCAACATACAGAAATAACATTACCATCACCTTATTTGTATGACCTTTTAAATTTACAAGGGTTATACATGCAAATTTCTAATTAATAATGCTACTATAGTTTACTTTGTATTCTACGGATATAAGCTTTGACCTTAATATCAAATGGTTTCAAGTGACAACGAGGTCTTGGTTGGTGACGGGTGCTCGCCCAGAATACTCCAGGTCATATGTTGACAGCTAGAACTGTCACGAACTTGAAATAACCCGTATCACTAACCAAATAACTCTCTTTCTATCAACCATATTGAAATAAATCCCAACATGCGCATGCGCACATACACTTACCGTAGGCGCTCGGACAGGAAGCGGCACAGCCCCGTTCCGTATCGTATCTATTGCCGTTTCCGCCGCATCCGGTGTAGTAGAAAGGTATGCAACGGTTTTCGGTCTGACTGAACGACCAAGCCGCGTGCACCTCCGTGCAATTGCCAGCGTCTTGCGGCTGATAGCACTCGGCTGTTTGTTGAGCGTTTGTTAGTTAAGAAATAATTAGTGCTTCCGTCGACTTCAATTGTATACATTTTTTGATCATTTTGATGATTTTATTAGTCTAATACATTTGGAATGTCTGATTAAAAACATCTTAGATATTATTTGTACAATTTAAGTCACTGGATACGATAGAGAAAGAGTTTATATATAAAGAGACACCCTTACAAGCATATCGTTCCCGAAAACACTGCTAGAGAATTAAAAGATCAACTGCATGCCTAATTATATATGATATATATGCATATAGTATAGCTAATATTGATTTAATTTGGATGAATAACTTGAACTAATTTGGTAAGATTTCCTTATTCTTTACAGGATTTCGTTATTCCACCTCAAAAAGCACATAAACTGGAATGTACGAACGCCTGCAGTACTGGAAGTATCACGGGCTTGTGATAATGTGAGTTAAAGATATAATGCGTACTAATCATGCGTTAAATTTTCAAGTAATTTAGTCATTTATCAATTTATGTAAATGCCATATAACATTGTAAACTTTTAGTATTTTTAATACTTACTTCAATACGTAGTACAATTGGGTGCAGTTATATGTATCCCTGTATTGTTTCATCGTGCGCTCCGCACCCATAGTTATGAGAATTGTGACATGCTTTATAATCTTCAAAAAGCTTATACTCTACGTGAAAATCACGTGATGTTAGGTTAAAATGCGACGGAAGATATTAAAGCGTGTATGCCAAAAATATACGGGTTTTACATATTTGACTACCGAAACCGAGCAATGTTATGATTACATATTGAATATAAAGGTTACCCGGTTCGAAAGAACTCAACCGGCATGCTGATTGTTAGGTGCGGATGGTGGGTGCATACGTACGCTGCTGTGTGCCAGGCGGGTTGCAGCGCTGCATGCACGCCGCCTCGGTGCGGAAGCGGTTTCCGTTTCCTGCGCATCCGCCCCACACGAACTCGTAGCAGCGGCGCGCCTGCGCGCTGTACGCCCAGCGCGCGTAGCTGCCCGCGCACGGACCCTCCTCGATTGGCAGCGTGCATACTTCCTCTGTTCAAAACAATTTAATCCATCTCTCATATTCTTTTCACTTATAGAAATTAATTCAATTACAACTTTTCGTATTGCCATGGGATTATTTTTCTAGATAATCCATCTAAATAATATTATTAACGCATAATCTTATTCGCTTAACGGGAAGCCGAAAACTAGCGCTGGTCGGAACTGCTGTCCCCTCAGCATTAGTTGAATCCTCTTGCCTTTTTTCATAAATTGCTAAAACATAAGTATTTATATGTGATTATGTTGTAAGGCAATCAAAAGGTTTTTATTTATTTATTTATTTACCCAGACCACTGCGACAGACACTTGTTAAAAACGACCTGGAAAGCTGCATGAGCGTTATTGTAAGGATCTTTTCTACGATTGTGATGCGCACCCATCTTATTCCTCAGATCTTGTATCCAATGTTTATTAATCTGTTAACGGATTTGGAAAAACCCTTACGGGATATTTGATTTAGATGTTTATTTAACGTAAAATGTGCCATAAATAGGTGGATCTAGTAGACACCGTAAAAGGTACTTCAAGGACGGATTGAAAAAATAATTTATCGTTGGATAAAAGTTAAATAGAGGTTATGTTGAAAAACAACATTGTAATGTTGAAAAAAGTTAACAAAGTAATAAAATTACAGCTAAATACCTGGAACTATGGAAACAATCTATGTTTTATATTACAACACAACTCTGTGGTCACCCCTTTTACTATTGTAATGGTCATAGCAAAACCTATTCGAAAGAAAGTATATTTACTATTTTTTTTTTCTATTTCTATTATATTTTATTTGGTATCACCATCTTCAACTGGACATATCATATACTTCACCGAATGATCTCCATGACGATGGTCTTGCGCTGCCCGCAATGAGCGGTTGGCATACCACAAACGACCATCACCAGACCGTTGGTTCTCTTCATGTATAAGCATCAAAGTATATATGTATATATCATACAAAAACATTACTACTATCTAGATACGTGTTACAGCCTTACACTACTCTTTGATTTCTTAATAATTATTATTTAACAATGCGTGATGACACATTGCAGAAAATATAATTATATAAACAAAAAGTACAGGAGAGAGTTTTTATAATACTCTATACTGGTAGAAGTCTAGACTGGCCCTACTGGCAATGAAGATACCTAAATAAGAATATCTAGCATTCAAACTCACCTTTCTTGTCGGGCTGGCATTGCCCCTTGCAAAGTTCGCGGGTTTCGAAGTTGTTGGCGTTGCCACGGCAACCGCCGTACAAGAACTGACCACACATTTGCTGCTCGGTGTCGAAGTACCAACGCAAGTGGTAGCCATTACACGGTCCTTTCACCTTCGGCAGGTTGCACGCATCTGTGTCATGACCGAAGTCAATCGATTACATGTTGGCAACATTACTAAGGTATATATTCGTAACGATGTTACTTATCTTTACTTAACACGGAAACGGAATAAGTAAAATGTTTTATTTATTTTGTTAAAGCTGAATGGTACCTATAGGCGGTGGCTCCACACAGACGTCGTCGCACTCTTCCTTGTTGATGAACCGGTTCCCGTTGCCCTCGCAGCCTCCGTACCAGAAGCGCAAGCACTCGCCATACTTCATATCGTAGTGCCAGTTAATAGTGTAATTGCTGCAGGGGCCGGTCTCGGACGGCAGACTGCAAACAGCTAAAGCCATAAAAAGAGATGAAAAGATATTCATTTCACCAAATTCTTCTCTCCTGGCTCTGTTTTGATGCTTTTTTTAAAGACCAATAGCTCTTCTTAAAGTTGACTATATTGAATCTATCTTTGAATAACATATAAGATATGCTGACACCGTACGGTGTATTGTATATTTTTAGACCATGAAACTAACCTTGTTTATTTTCAGGAGCATCAGCACAACCAAAGAACTTCTCTCCTTTAGCTTCAGCCTTGCCGTCAGGGCAGCAACCATACTTGCTAGTGGCGCAATCGCAGCCAAATTTATCTGGTCCCATAGCTTCTGTAACTTCATCGCTACAACATCCGTACTGCGTGTTTTTACAGAGACAACCTTGAAAGTTCGGTCCGGTGGCAATTGTAACTCCGTCTTGGCAACATCCGAACTGGTAGGTGCCGCAAACGCAGCCTTCGTAGTCGGGACCTTTAGCTTCCGTATGTCTGAAATTTAAAAAACATTTAATAATGTAACAAAGCGACGGAATGAGCAGCACGTCTATCTAGTTAGATGGATTATGCCAATATTGTGAATGCAGCAATAGGCTGGTTAAATAGGAGCATATTGGTTTCATCGCCTTAACATACGTTATATTTTATTAACGGATTTTCTTTGTAGTTTAAGAGAATCTAGAAAACCTTGAATCAGTAAAGATTCACCCATAGAGACCTATCAACATAACTTACTGCAGTAGTGGAGTATAATACTAAAATAAGTTCTTTTTACCTATCAGGACAGCATCCGAACTCGGTATACTTGCAGCCACAGCCTTCCTTGTTGGGTCCTCGTGCGATAGTGGTGTTGTCAGGGCAGCAGCCGTAGCGGGCGTGCTCGCAACCACATCCTGTACGATAATTAAATTTTTCATGGCGATGATGATAGAATAGCAAATCAAACTAAAAGTAGGTATATTATAGTTAAATGAAATATTGAATGGACTTCTCTCCTACTTCCCTACATTCATCATCATCATCATTTGAAGCGACGCACGTCCGCTGCTGGACATAGGTCATCCGAGTGAAATATTGACTTCACTACAAAATTCAATTCAGTATTGAATACATTTGATTTCTTCGAGACATGTGATCGTTTATGCTGTAATATTTTATTACTTACACTGTCTTTCCCTCCCTCTCTGTTTAGGGTAGGCCCCTTACGAATTGAAGCATGCACATATTACTTCGGATTCCATTTATACGCGATCGGAACACAGGCGGACTTGAAATATCCAAGTTGTTTCTATCATAAACCAAATAAGTCATAAATGCCTTTAAACTTATTTACCCTCGAGATGTGGTCCTTCGGCGGGCTTGGTGTTGTCTGGGCAGCAGCCGAATGGATATTGCAGGCAGCATCCTTCCTGATCAGGCCCGTGCGCGGGCGTCTCGCCGTCCGGACAACAGCCGTGCTCAGTCGTGTTGCACGAGAGCACACAACCTTCCATCTGACTACCTTTTGCTGAATGGAAATCGAAAAAAAAAATGATAATTTGATATTAATAATAAATCAAGAGTAACTTAATAAAATATGCAATCCGGATATTTCAACGCGGAATTATCAATCAGTTTCTGAACTGAACTTCTGGTCTTTACGCGACCACTGCTTAATTATTTTATTTTTATTGTTTACCTGCCGCAACTCCATCAGGACAGCAACCAAATTGAGTAATATTGCAAGGACATCCTTGATAGTTCGGTCCAGTGGCTGCGGTGGTATTGTCTGGGCAACATCTAAACTCTGATGCGAAACATGCCGTTTCTTCCGTAGTAACTTCTGGAGCTATATAACACAATTATAATAGATACTTAAGAGGATAATATTAGGGGGACCGGAAAGTAATGTCGTTTTCTTACGCTAAATACAAACACACATTTTTAACGAGTCTTTATTTTTAATCAATGATGTATTCCCTATCATTGTCAATAACCTTTTGCCATCTAGTGAGTAAATTTTCAATCCCTGATCGATAAAAATTAATTGGTTTTTCGGCAAAATATCTAGAGATGGCATTTTGGATACCATCCAAATTTGCAAATGTTTTGCCACTTAAAAAGTGTTGCAGCGCTCGGAATAAGTGGAAATCCGATGGTGCAACATCGGGCGAATATGGTGGATGAGGCAGCACCTCCCACCCCAATTCATTAATTTTTTCTAGAGTTCGCCTTGCGCAGTGCGGTCTTGCATTGTCATGTTGGAGAATGACGCCTTTTCGGTTGACAATCGCTGGCCACTTTTCAATTAAAGATTGATTGACTCGCTGCAATTGTTCGCTGTAGAGGTCTGCAGTAACAGTTTCTCCAGGTTTCAGTAATTCAAAATGAACAATGCCGCGAATACTCCACCAAACACACAAAAGCGCTTTTTTGGGGTGTAAACCTGGCTTAGCAGTACTCCGAGGGATTTCATTTGGAGAGAGCCACTGCCTTTTGCGTTTTGGGTTATCATACAGGACCCATTTCTCATCTCCTGTGATCAAGCGATCAAAAAACGCTTCTGTGTTGTGTCGTTGAAGCAATAAGTTGCATGTGATTGATCGGTTAGCCTTATTCTGTTCGGACAGATTATGCGGGACCCAAACACCTGCTCTGCTTACTTTTCCAATCTGCTTCAAATGTTCTTGGATGGTCGACCAAGGTTTGTTGAGACTGTTTGACAATTCCTCGATCGTCTGACACGGATTTGCTTCCACTTCCGCCCTTAACACGTCGTTGTCTAACGCTGATGGTCTTCCTGATCGATACGAGTCGGAAAGATCAAAATTACCCGATTTGAACTTGGAAAACCACCTTTGGCATTTACGAATGTCCAGTGCATTTGGATAAACATCGCAAATGTTTTTGGTAGCAACTGTTGCGTTATTTCCCTTGCGAAACTCAAAGAGCATGCAATGCCGGATGTGTACCTCTTCTGGTATTTGGCTGGCCATTTTACCCAAAATTACAAAAAAAAATTGTAATTCAATTGTCTATAAGTAAAGAAATCACTATAACCTCACAATGTCTTTGGTACGCCTCTGAACAAAACAATGAGCTGACAAATGACAATCAAGTATTGGCATGCGCAGAAACGACATTACTTTCCGGTCCCCCTATTACTTGAAAAAAGTCTAGAATCACAAATAACGAACAAACACTTCGAGGAACAACTAACGAAGACAATTTTCAAGATCAATACAGGATCAGAAATCACATTTGGAGATTTTAATGTTAGAATGAAGTAACATAAAATTTATTCTGTTGGATATTTATCTTGTTTAAGAATCTTTATAATAATTAAAGATGAATGCTTGGTACTACGGCGACTTTTATAAATTTACCTGTCTCAGGACATCCCTCGGAGTCCGGCCCTGTAGGTTCAGTTTCCTCATCAGCACAGCATCCAAACCTAGAAGTATTAGATGAGACGTAAATAAAAGTTTACTATTTCACCCAGTTATCTAGTAGACCACTTATCTATTACTATTAGGTGACAGTGGACGTTTATCGGCTGATGATGATGATGATGGATGTCTTACACAACACACAATATATCTGCTTTCATGGCGATACCCAAACAACATTAATATTGTTGTATCAAAATTTATGTATACATTAAACGTTCAAAATTGTAATACGATTCATCGAAACTGTCTTTTACCTGGAAGAGAGGCATGGCGGCGGCAGGGGCGGGCAGCCTTGCTGGTTGTTGTCTTCTGCAGCGGTGACGTTGTCCATGCAGCAGCCGAACAACGTTTCACTGCATGGAGCCGCTGGGCAGCCCTTGTCCCTGAGACCGCCCGCCGGGGAAACTCCATCAGGGCAACAACCGTATTTGGTCTCTTCGCAAGTCTCCGGATTAGAGCAACCTGATCAGAACATTCATATTTGTCATTAAAATCCATCAAAACTCAGTTAATGATGTGATACGTATCGATGACGACTTTGAATATGATGAAAATTTGTTCAAGCGATTACCTTCTTCAAATGGTCCTGCAGCGGGGGTCTTTTTATCGGGGCAACAACCATATTTACTCTTGAGGCACTTGGCGACCTTCTTTGTTGCCCTGCACTCCGGTTTGTTAGTGTACACTTCAACAGCAGTTGTCCAGTCCCATGGAGCTGTGATAGTAAAGAAATAAATCGAAACTATGATTTCGTATAAATGAACTTTCTAGAACCGCCAACGCATCTTCCAACGGCAGATTCTTCTGTCGATGAGAAACCTTCAAGTCTACTCTCTGTAGTGCCAGATCCTTCAGTACTTTCTGTCGCCGACGCACCTTCGGCGACGAGAGTTGTGCTTTCTAAACTCTCGCTAATTATAAATTTCAATTAAAAAAAGTATAATGACTTTATAAGCGGGACCGATCGATGTGGAAATCTTTGGGGGAGGTTTATGTCCAGCAGTGGACCTCTATCGGCTTATGATGATGATGATATTGCTTTTTGTTCAATTTCTTGATGTTCCATAATAATATATGTAGAAGAAATAATTTAAATCGAACAGACCGTCAATCGCTTGCATTATAATTTATTCGTTGTCAAGGTCGTGGGGAATTGATCAATGCAAACAGCACAGGAGTAATCGACGAGAGGATCTTTCGGGAGGTGTACGTCCAACAATGGACATCTATCATCTGATGATGATGATCTCACAGAAGCATATTTTCGTTCATAGTCAGAATACTAATAAAGTGAACAGTTATACTAACTGGATCCGCTTGTTGTAGCAGGTTCTTCGCTAGACTCTGTGCTAGATCCATTTGAACTGACTTTTCCTGCAGACATAAAAGGTGGTTTAGAATTTCGAATTAAATCTGATCTTATCTTAAATGAGATTTATGGTAAAGATGTCTGCGATGTTGTGAACATATTTAAGTAATTTACATTAAAAAAAATTATCATTTTTTTTAACTAAGGGATCTCGCACAACAATTCAAGGGGCTCAAGTCAAACTCACCTGCTCGTGATGCTCTCTGCTAATCAAGAAACGGGGCTCTGGGTCCAACCAACACGCCTTGAGCCAGTGTGGTGGGAAATGACCCAAATCCCTTTATATGAACTCCTACAAACGACGGCCCCTAGTGCCCGGCGTTGCCCAAGGCCATGCTGTGTGCAGCGCAGAACCGATCGACGTGAACACGTTTGGGAGAGACCGATGTCCAGCAGTGGACGTCGATCAGCTAATAATGATGATGATGATTTCATTTATAACAATTATCCGTCGGTTTAAAGTCAAAGCTCGTAATGCCTTATGTTTTTATAGGTTAATAAAATAACCAATAATCATAGTTAACCTTCTGTAATGTTTATACCTGCAAAAGATTCCGCTGTTGACGTTGAGGTTTCTTCTAAATCTTCTGCAGAACTTATTTCTAGACTGGAAGTTGAACTAGATTCAGTGCTCGTTGCTTCAACTGATTTTACAGTAGTACTTGTTTCAAATTCTAAAGTTTCAGTACTCGAATAAGATTCTGTAGTGGCAACTAAATCTGTAGAGGCACCCGCTTCTGTAGTAGCGCCCGCTTCTGTAGTAGAAACCGCTTCTGTAGTTGTGCCCGCTTCTGTAGTTGCACCCGCTTCTGTACTAGCGCTCGCTTCTGTAGTACTGCCCGCTTCTGTAGTTGCACCCGCTGCTGTAGTTGCACCTGCTTCTGTAGTAGCGCCCGCTTCTGTACTACCGCTCGCTTCTGTAGTAGCGCTCGCTTCTGTACTAGTGCCCGCTTCTGTAGTACTGCCCGCTTCTGTAGTTACACCCGCTTCTGTAGTTGCACCTGCTTCTGTAGTAGCGCCCGCTTCTGTAGTAGAAACCACTTCTGTAGTTTTGCCCGCTTCTGTAGTTGCACCCGCTTCTGTACTAGCGCCCGCTTCTGTAGTACTGCCCGCTTCTGTAGTTGTACCTGCTTCTGTAGTTGCACCCGCTTCTGTAGTTGCACCCGCTTCTGTAGTTGCACCTGCTTCTGTAGTAGCGCCCGCTTCTGTAGTAGAAACCACTTCTGTAGTTTTGCCCGCTTCTGTAGTTGCACCCGCTTCTGTACTAGCGCCCGCTTCTGTAGTACTGCCCGCTTCTGTAGTTGTACCCGCTTCTGTAGTTGCACCTGCTTCTGTAGTAGCGCCCGCTTCTGTACTACCGCTCGCGGCTGTAGTAGCGCTCGCTTCTGTACTAGCGCCCGCTTCTGTAGTAGCGTCCGCTTCTGTAGTAGCGCCCGCTTCTATAGTAGTGCCCGCTTCTGTAGTACTGCCCGCTTCTGTAGTTGCACCCGCTTTTGTACTAGCGCCTGCTTCTGTAGTAGCGTCCGCTTCTGTAGTAGCGGCCGCTTCTGTAGTAGAATCCGCTTTTGTAGTTGCACCCGCTTCTGTACTAGCGCCCGTTTCTGTAGTACTGCCCGCTTCTGCGGTTGCACCCGCTTCTGTAGTTGCACCTGCTTCTGTAGTAGCGCCCGCTTCTGTACTACCGCTCGTTTCTGTAGTAGCGCCCGCTTCTGTAGTAGCGCCCGCTTCTGTACTAGCGCCCGCTTCTGTAGTACTGCCCGCTTCTGTAGTACCGCCCGCTTCTGTACTAGCGCCCGCTTCTGTACTAGCGCCCGCTTCTTTACTAACGCCCGCTTCTGTACTAGCGCCCGCTTCTGTACTAGCGCCCGCTTCTTTACTAACGGCCGCTTCTGTACTAGCGCCCGCTTCTGTACTAACGCCCGCATCTTTACTAACGGCCGCTTCTGTACTAGTGCCCGCTTCGGTACTAGCGCCCGCTTCTGTACTAGCGCCCGCTTCTGTACTAGCGCCCGCTTCTTTACTAACGGCCGCTTCTGTACTAGCGCCCGCTTCTGTACTAGCGCCCGCTTCTTTACTAACGGCCGCTTCTGTACTAGCGCCCGCTTCTGTACTAGCGCTCGCTTCTTTACTAACGGCCGCTTCTGTACTAGTGCCCGCTTCGGTACTAGCGTCCGCTTCTGTACTAGCGCCCGCTTCTTTACTAACGGCCGCTTCTGTACTAGCGCCCGCTTCTGTACTAGCGCTCGCTTCTTTACTAACGGCCGCTTCTGTACTAGTGCCCGCTTCGGTACTAGCGCCCGCTTCTGTACTAGCGCTCGCTTCTTTACTAACGGCCGCTTCTGTACTAGTGCCCGCTTCGGTACTAGCGTCCGCTTCTGTACTAGCGCCCGCTTCTTTACTAACGGCCGCTTCTGTACTAGCGCCCGCTTCTGTACTAGCGCTCGCTTCTTTACTAACGGCCGCTTCTGTACTAGTGCCCGTTTCGGTACTAGCGCCCGCTTCTGTACTAGCGCTCGCTTCTTTACTAACGGCCGCTTCTGTACTAGCGCTCGCTTCTTTACTAACGGCCGCTTCTGTACTAGTGCCCGCTTCGGTACTAGCGTCCGCTTCTGTACTAGCGCCCGCTTCTTTACTAACGGCCGCTTCTGTACTAGCGCCCGCTTCTGTACTAGCGCCCGCTTCTTTACTAACGGCCGCTTCTGTACTAGCGCCCGCTTCTGTACTAGCGCTCGCTTCTTTACTAACGGCCGCTTCTGTACTAGTGCCCGCTTCGGTACTAGCGCCCGCTTCTGTACTAGCGCTCGCTTCTTTACTAACGGCCGCTTCTGTACTAGTGCCCGCTTCGGTACTAGCGTCCGCTTCTGTACTAGCGCCCGCTTCTTTACTAACGGCCGCTTCTGTACTAGCGCCCGCTTCTGTACTAGCGCTCGCTTCTTTACTAACGGCCGCTTCTGTACTAGTGCCCGCTTCGGTACTAGCGCCCGCTTCTGTACTAGCGCTCGCTTCTTTACTAACGGCCGCTTCTGTACTAGTGCCCGCTTCGGTACTAGCGTCCGCTTCTGTACTAGCGCCCGCTTCTTTACTAACGGCCGCTTCTGTACTAGCGCCCGCTTCTGTACTAGCGCTCGCTTCTTTACTAACGGCCGCTTCTGTACTAGTGCCCGCTTCGGTACTAGCGCCCGCTTCTGTACTAGCGCTCGCTTCTTTACTAACGGCCGCTTCTGTACTAGTGCCCGCTTCGGTACTAGCGTCCGCTTCTGTACTAGCGCCCGCTTCTTTACTAACGGCCGCTTCTGTACTAGCGCCCGCTTCTGTACTAGCGCTCGCTTCTTTACTAACGGCCGCTTCTGTACTAGTGCCCGCTTCGGTACTAGCGCCCGCTTCTGTACTAGCGCTCGCTTCTTTACTAACGGCCGCTTCTGTACTAGTGCCCGCTTCGGTACTAGCGTCCGCTTCTGTACTAGCGCCCGCTTCTGTCGTGGCCCTCGATTCTATTTTATCAGTATCTGTAGAAACACTCGACACAAAACTTAACTTTTCTATAGATTCCGTTGTTCCACTGAATTCAAAATCAGGAGAAATACTCGAATCTGATGTAATTAAATCTGTTGAACTAGATTCTGTCGATGTGCTTTCATCTTCTGTGTTCGATGTTATTTCTAATTTAATAGTGCTACTACTTTCTGCTTCAGAAAATTTCGTCGTTTCGAAACCAGTGGTATTTATACTGGATTCTGTACTTATTTCTGTTGTACTGCTCTCTGCTCCTGCGGTTTCTTTGGTACTAAAGATTGAGGTTTCAGTAAATTCAGACGATTCAGATTCTGAGCTTTTCGTGATTTCACTTTCTCCAGTCGAAGTTTCAGTTGCACCCGTAGTACTACTTTCACTTGCGTCTGTCTCTGTAGAATCTCTACTTGATGTAACATCAGTTGATACCGAAAGTTCTTTTTCTGTTACACTGGTTGTAATTTCCCCTTGAAAAGTAATGAAAAAAAAGTATTTAATTAGTTTTATTTAATTAAGAAACATCAGATTTAATTTAGAAAAGTTAAAAGCTTAAAATAGAATTATCATCAAAGTACACTGGTACTTCGATGGTTGTAGTTTTGGTAATTTCTATGGTTCTATCGGTGCTATCAGATTTTGACGCGTCTGTAGTTTAGTAAACCGTAAGTTAAATTAAGTATATATTCTATGTAGTTAACGGAAACGTACGAAATAAATATTAATAGGTTTTTTAAACAAATTTATTTTATTAAGGTAATGATGGGTGTTTAACAACTTACCGTCAGTAACTTCATTTTCTGTGCTGCCTATAGATGATTCAGTAGAAGATACATCTGGAGTACCGGTGGTGAGTTCCAAAGTGACATCTGTCTCGCTTGTTCCTTCTGATGAAGACGAGCCGGAGTACAATAATTTAGTGCTTTTAATCGTAATGAATTCTTCTGTCAGCTCGCTTGCAGTTCTATCAGTTGTGGCTTCGGTTGTATCAGTGATAGAAGTAAAGGCAGTAGTTTCATCAATGGAATTAGTTTCAGTCGAACCACTGCCTGTGACATCTGTTGTCCAAAAATCTTTGTCTGTCGGACCTAAAAAAGTTAATAAGAATAACGTGATATAATATTAAGTAATAATAGTTTTGTAATATTGTGTAAGGATACGAATAAACAAATGTATGTTCTACCTGATCCCGATCCAGATTCGAGCCTAAATTCAGTTTCATATTCGCCAAAAACTGTTGAACGAAAACCGGAGCCTTCTGTAAATTTTATTAATGTTAATAACATTTTTGACGACTTGCAGTATGATTACAAAATTGACTACGTACCTATGAAAGGACTATCGCTGAGCATCATGTCGTCAATCTGAAAAGGTGATTTATTTTACATGATTGTTTTCTTGTAAAACAACGATGGCACGATCGGGACTTTCATCTAACGGTGAAAGCATGAAAATAACATTTATGTTAGTAGGTAGGATTTTTTCAGCTATCGTTAGCTCTGTGATTACAGGGGTTTGAACAGAACTGTTTGATGGCAATAATAGACACTATATTGATATGTATGTTTTCTTGCAAAAGATACCTGTGACCAGCAAACATAGATGTTGAAAATTATAGTTGGGAGTGGAGACTATAAATCATTACATCTCATATTGCTTAATTCTTCGTTTAAACGCTAAGTATTTTCTAAACAAAAAATTTTAAAATTCTTATTTCTGGGGTAGTTTATTGTAATACTCACCGTACTACTGAGAGGTGCCAACTCTTCAGCGCCAACTTCCGGATAGTCCACCTCTTCAATGCATTCCTCGTAATAGTATTCATCATCAACTGTGGACGCTGTTGTTTTAATGGCTCCTGTAATTTGAATATTGTTCCTTTAATATTTCCAAACGCTTGCACGCAGTAGTAACAAATTAGATCACTTCAAATGATTGAAAATAATTTGATGTTTTCCTACTCTTTGATTACTGATTGTGTTTTTAGCTGAATTAATCACAGTACTTTGAGGTCACTATAAAATTTTCTTAATATTATTACGATCTATATATAATTTATTGTTCGCAGTGCCCATGTTGCGGTTATATTGTCGTTAAGGAAAGATAAATCTACTATTTCCAAGGACGTAATGTCGTCCTTACTTTCGCCGCAAGGTGCTGTATTACAAGTTTGCATTGTGTCCAGTATCGTATTCTCTGGACAGAGGTTGGATTCGACGCCAGCACTCAAACACATAACTCGACGATACTGCTCACCGCCGCCGCAGTCTTTCGTACACTGTACAAATAGAAACATAAATGAAGGAAATTATTTTCATGTATATAATCCACCACAACAGCCAATTTACGTTCCCACCGCTGGGGCACATGCCTACTCTCAATATGAGTGCGATTGGGCCATAGTCACCACGCTGGCCCAATGAGTTATGATGATTTGACACACACCTTACAATAAATTCTAATTCATGTGCAGGTTTCCTCGCGATGTTTTCCTTCACCGTTTGTATCTCGCTGTTGTTACTAAAGTCCACAAATGTACATAACTTAAATATTAAAGTCATCGGTACATGCCGAGATTCGAACCCGCGACCTTCGGAATGAAGGCCGCAAGCTCTAACCATTAGGCCAGCGAGCTACCTTATATAATCAAAAGATTATAAATATTTCTGAAGGAAAGGTGGGTTCTCAAGGAGTGTCGAAGACTATGAAATTTTCTTTAATACTAAAATAAAACTTGAGTAACATGTTACTTGTTTGACTTGAAGGTACTTCCTTACCTCAGACCAGGGGCCCGCGTACCACTTGGCGGCGCAGGTCTCCGTGGAGACTTCACACGGTTTGGTGTCGTTATACTTATTCCTGATGTCGCACCTCGCATCGTCAACCTTCACCACAGACGCGCCGTCGAACATTCCACAAAACACCCGCCGACTCTGGATCCCCTTACCGCACTCCACTGAACACTAAATCACGAACAATGACGAATTTTAGTAATTTTAAGTGAGAACAACGGTTCTTTAGATTTACATTTGAAAATAGACTTTACTATACTCTTAACTTTGCGTTTGTTATTGAATTATATTTTATACTGATATATTTTCAGTGTTTAGTATAAAACTTCATAATAATTTGTTTAACAACAATTGTACCAAAGATGTATTATAGATAATCTTCACACTACATTTTCAGTTAGCATCTGAACATATAAAATGATTATCGCCGATTATCACTAAGCTATAGTAACGAGTGGCGTTCAAACTTTACTTAATGTTTCATTCAAAAATTTATTTGCGTACGCAAAAAAATTAAAAAAAGCGAACTTTTTGCCAAAGAGCATTCCCTCGTAATCTACTACGTGATTGAGCACAGACCAAAAGTTACTAGAACTATGTAACCCTTTCAGTCTGCTATCATAGATTTATTTATTGATTGGCTTGTAATGAATGCAAGAGCCAAATGTGAACTACAGTTTGTATTACCTTGCTCCACTGCGTGGCGTACCACAGGAGCGCGCAGGTCGGTAGCTTGGAGCGATCGCAGGGCTCCTCCAGCACCGGAGCCGGGTGGTAGGAACAGAAGCTCGCGTCCACTACTTTGTGGTCTTTCGTCGCGCATTGTGCGACTCGTGTGCGCATAGTAGATGTACATGTGTCACACTGTAATGAATATAATAGAGGTACGGTGAGACTTACTCGTGCTCGAGAAAAGCGAAAACATGTTGACATTTCTTTGAGTAAATAGTTCTATCCTGCATAAATTATCCGTACCGACTCTCAGAAATAACCGTATGCATTCCTACTGACAGCTTGCTGCGACGCCCTACGTTATTGTGTGGTGTTCAATCTAACTCTAACTATAGAAAACACTTGATTTTCAATAGATATAAAAAAGAATTGTTAACTGGTGGAATGAACTAGTTGATCGCACAGGACTTGATTATTTTTCAATTAAACTGCAGATATTGAAATTTGAACTAAATTAGCCGGAGTATTCACATTTGATACAGCGTTAACGAACAAGTTTTTCCAGGAGATGTGCGAAATTGTTTGAATAGTGCTTAATTTTTATAATTAAGATTTAATAATTAGATTATATAAATCACTATTTTCTAAGTGAAGTAAAAAATAATGTATAAAAAGTAACAGTAACAAGGACCTCGTAAAACTAGGGTGGAGCGGATGTGTAGAATATTAACAAGGTTATGTTTAATTTTGTAGCAACAAAGCCTCAAGTTGGTAAAAAAGTTTAAAATAGCTTTAAATTTACTTATGTTAAAGCATAAAACGGACATATGTAATAATATACTGATTATGTATCATTTTAGTAGGTTGAAACGATTAAACATGTGGTAGAGGGCGAGAAAGAGGACGAATGTACAAAGATCACGATCGAGATGTTTCGTTCTTGAGATGTCAGCGTCGGAAAGAGTTAGTACTTTCAATTAGTACGATAATACTTACTCCTGACCAGTCGGAGAGAACCCAGTCGACTCCTTCACATGGGTGCATCATGCAGCTTCGCTCCGACATCGGTTTCTCCCCTTCGCATAAGGCGCCGTCGAATATTTTAACATTTCCATTTATTCGCTGATGGCAGACTACTTGACGCGTTTGTTTGCCTTCGCCGCAGAGCTTGTTGCACTGAGAACAACTCATTACGTTAATTATAATAATGTTCATATGTAATAATTAAACACCAAACGCTATATTAATAACATTTTATTCATTCATATGTCTGAAAAGGGAAATTCAGTTTCTATTAATTATATCCCTTTGTTTGATGTTGACACGTTTGGTTTTGTAGTCATTCGCATGATAAGATAAAAATTTCCTTTCTTCTGTTCATCCTCTTTATTCTTCATACTAGATATAATTGTTAATTAATTAATTAGTATTAATTTCTTAAACAAATGAGTAACACGTAGTATACAATACAAAAGATATTTATTAATAAATTATCAGAAATTTCATGAAAAACACAGCATAGATAATATATTGACGTTGATTATCTCATTATGATATAATAAAAGAAAGGCACAATAATATCAAAGCTATCAGATCAGAGAATAGGGGTGGTTAATGGTCTTTTGGAGGGGTTACATATTGTTTGAAGTATTATGATTATTATTGTCATGTTCTTATATGATTTTTTTATATATTATATATAATTAATACTTTTATAAAGAAATTAGTTTCATTACCGGATTCCATGGCCCTGTGAACCAAATGGGACAGGTAGCGTTCTGATTGCATTTCTCGTACAGTTCGGGCTTCGGTCCGAGTAAATCGAAGCATTCCTTGTCAGCTACTATCGAGGAGAACCTGAAATCACCGCGACCATACGTTTAGAGTTACAGTGAAATTAAAACGATTAAAAAACAAATCATCACCGTTATCATTAGGTGTCCTCTTCAAAGAAAAAAAATAATATTACTCAAAAAATTTAGATTATATTATCTGTGATTTCGAAGCCCGCCAATTCGCATTGGGCCATCGTGGCGGGAAATGACCCAAACCCCTCTTACATATGGACCCCTACAAATACAGCCCCTGGTGCCCGGCGATGCCGACAGCGCAGGACTGATCGATGGGGGATCTTTGGGGGAGATCATTGTCCAGCTGCGGACGTCTATTGGCTGATCATTATGATGATGATCTGTGACTATTGATATGAAACCAGATATATTTAATAGTAACTCATTGTGATGAACAAATAATCATAAAACTCATTTTTAATGTGTTATTAGAAGGGAGTGAGTAAATTAAAATATAGTTAATGCGAAATAAGAATACAGAAGGACGGAGGACTATCCTTACCCTTTTATAATAAGCTTCTGGCAGTAAACTTGTCGGGATCTCGTGCCTCCTTCTCCGCAGGGCTTGGAGCATGAGCCCCATGGCTCCGCAACCCATCGCGCCGGACATGGATCAGTGCCGCAAGCCTGACTGGTGACGGGTTTTAAACCAGCGTCGCATAGACTGTCTTCGACTACTTGTAGTTCTTCACGCGATCTACAAGTTACTTCACGGGTCTGTACGCCTGAAGCGAAAATGTTTAATTGGTTATCCAGTTAAGGTCTTAAAGGCTGGAAAGGAATTTATGTTTGTACCTCCACCGCAGGAGGCGTTGCAGGGGGAGAATTTTTCGTGTACCCAGTTGTATTGCTGGGTAGGCGGTGGAGCGAAACTGGAGGGCACGCTGTACTCGTACTTGATGCCTACGTTCTCATCTTGAAGGAGGAGCTGGTGTAGGAGTAGAAGAACAATTAAAAATCTATTTAAGGTTAATAATTATATTCTTTTGATATATAATAAAAGAAGTTTATGTATTTAAGTTGCATAGAAGAAAACTTAGAGCTGTAACTTAAATACATCAACGTTATGTTTTACTTAATTATGCTGTAAAAAGCTAAAACAAGCTATCACGGTTAGTTTTATAGAATTGAAGTTAAAAACTTTAATATATGCAACTTTAGCATGATGCTAGTTAAAGTTTAACCTTGAGTTCAAATTTAATCTTTACTGGTGGTAGGTCTTCGTTGCGGGAGACCGTCGAGGTAGATACCACCGCAGCGTCTATTGCAGCCCAAAAATACTACTGTGCAGAGATTACTGTGTTCTGGTTTAAAGGGCGCTGCAGCTAGTGGGGTAACTAGATTTAACATCGTATCTCCCAATGCGTTGAGAGCAATGTCCTGCTGTATATACCATTTAGAATAAAAAAAAACTATGAAAAGTTTGATGGTAAACTTACGGAGAGGTATAATGGTTCAGTCGTTGGTCCAAGACAGCGCAGCTTGTCTGGTGCTGCAAAGCCCTGCTGGCTGCGCTCGTAGTGCCACAAGGTGCCAGCGATTGTCAGGCTCCGCGGAAAGTCGATGTGGTACTCGCCGTTCAAGTAGTAAACGTTGTCTTTCTTCGCTCTTAACGCTGTAAAACGAAATATTATTAATTAAGGCTCCGTTAACGATCGTCCTTTGTATCTTTCGATGGACGAGGAAGGTATCGTATCTCGGCCACGTGCGCGATAGGTACCGACTGCTTCAACTCATCTTGATTGGCCAAGTTAAACGTGAGTTGGTCGTAGGAAGCAATCATGGCTGAGTAAACGAGTAGACCGGGATCGCGATTGCCGTCCAACTGTTTCGCCTCGCAAGAGACCAGAGGAAATATGGTGAACTGACCATCAACTTCCGCTAGCCGGAGAGGCACCTTAATTAGAAGGATATACACTTAACAATACTGGTCTACTTATGTTCTCACAAGGAACGAGTGAACACCATTTATCCACCATGTCTTCTATTTACGTCTTTAATATTTTGGGCATGTATTTTGATCCTTTGGCCACAAACCTGTCGCTTCTGTTTTACAATTTCAACTGTTCTCAAAGATGGCGGATCTTATCTTAACGTCCTGATGATTGTATTAACCATCAACATGCAAAATTACGTAGTTATTGGAGATATTTGGAGGGTCAACAAATGTCCTATCTCTATCTACATAGCCTGCTGCTGTACTTTATGTAGAAAATTTATGCTTTGTTTTGAATGATGAAGGTTACTCATTAACAGGGGTGAAGAGTTTCCGCAATACAATTCACAGGATCCAGGCCAACTTCAACTGCTGGTGGTGCACCCTGTTAATCAATAAACGAGGCTCTGGCTCCCACCAACCTGCATCGAATCAGTGTGGTGGGAAATACCCTAAACGTCCTCAAATGAATTTCTACCTGATCAATGTGGGAGTCTTTGGTGGAGGCCTATGTCCAGCAGTGAACGTCGGCTGATGATGAATTTTTACCTGCTAACCGAGGATAATTTTTATCTTTAGTCTTACCCAAATAATTATTTGAAGCTGTAACTTCTGCTATGTAAATGCTGGTTGCTCCCTGAGGTATCAGCAAGACATCATTGTACCCTGGAAATGATTCAATGTTAATGATTGTACTGGAACTTTTAATGACATTCTCTTCATGGAATCATTTTTATATTTCATTTAAGAGAAACATTTATCAGTTTAAATATTATCTAGGGAAAAATAATTCAATTATTGATATAATAACAACTATACAAACATTGGTAATGATTAATGACATTATTGGTATGGTCACCTTATGTTAAGTACCTGCCCATAACAACGTGACGCTGGTTAGGATAATAAACACTGCACCACATCGTGCTCGTCGCTTTGAGACGTAAGATGTTAAGTCTCTTTAGCCCAGTAACTTCACTAGCTAAAATCGGCCTTCAAACCGGAACACAGTAATGTTTGCGATCTATTTGCCGCCTGCAATAGATGCTGCACTTACTTAAACAGTCTCCGGCCCTTTTTTTTGGTTTCTGGGGAGAAATCTTTGAAAGATACCCTGCTTCTGGGAGGAAGTCAGGATTATGGGAGATTTTTACTCACTAAAACTCTCTTGGTGGTCTGCATCAGTTCATTTGGAGAAACTCCGGGATTTCATATAGATCGCAATTCTGAGGAGAGGCTTAACTCTCTTAGGCTAGCCCACATAGGTTCGCTTGTTGAGCAATTAGGGCTCTCAACCTCTAGGCCCGCGGAAGTCTTAGACCCTTTTAGATGCCTTCTACGACAGGCAGGGCTTAGCTTAGTCCTATTCTTACTAGCCCGAGACTACAGGGCGGAGACGGTCTCCGGCCTTACCTACCACCAGTGATGTTGGAATATATACCTTTCCTCAAATCCGCGGTGTCTATCACTCCTGTGGTTGTGCGGCAGTTGGTGCCGTTGCCCCTACATTCCCTGCACTTGTCCTCGCGCGCGTTGGAGCCGAGCATCATGTCACAACCGACGGGCTGAAAACCAATTTTTGGTACAATTGATGGTAATAAAATAAACTAAACTTGAGTATGTGTCAAATATCACAGACCAGGTTAACTACAATGTTATTGTTCATTTCAGCATTTTGTTGTCCACAGCTGGACATAGGCCCAATTGATCAAACGCAACACAGACGTATAATTTAATTTTTTAAAAAATTATTAGGGTAATAATAATAGGAAATAAATAAAATAGTATCTAATGTATATTATCGGTATTACTAAGATAAATAACAACAGTCAATAGTTCATGCATTTCCGTTATACGCTATTAGTATAATAAAAGCCCGGTATCCAGCAGAGTTGACTGCTGTTCTAGTAATATTTTTTGTAGTTGCAGTAAGTTGAATTAAATCATTGAATAATTTGTTTATAAACAATCTTATAATTATTACTATCATCATCATCATCAGCCGAAAAACAAGCACTGCTGGACATAGGCCTCCACTAAAGATCTCTACATCGATCGGTTGGTATTATTAATTGTTGTGGAAATCAGTGAAAATGTATGTATATATGAACAGCTGCTTTACATTAAAATCTAATTATTATCAATATTTAATTGTTATGGAGATTGAATTTAATAATGATAGTTGCATGCTTGGTATCAGTGTATACGGAGTATTCGAACTCCGCTCCAACTGCACTCCATTGGCTGCACTGTTAGATAAGTAACCAACAAGCTATCGGCGACAAACTGACACACATGCTGCATATGAGTAAGATACTATATATGTATGTATGTACAGTTTATTTCTATACATATATTTATTCAATTAAGCGACGAGACACGAGCGCGACGATCACATGATGGTCATACGTCCGCCCATAACAACGTGGCGCTGCACCACATTGCGCTCGTCGCGTTGAGACAAAAGATGTTGAGACTCATTACCCCAGTAATTACACTAGCTGCAGCGTCCTTCAATCCAGAACACAGTAAAGTATGCACACTACTGTTTGGCGCCTGAAATAGAAGCTACGCTGGTACATAACTGGACTGTCTCCGGCATCAGAGATCTACGACCAGTAAATATCAACGTTGGAAAGGGATGTGCTGAAGTATTATCCAGTTATCCAGGAATTGTACCTGACAAGTTCCATTGACGCACACGTCAAAGGCCTCGTCGTTGCATCGGGTGCCGTCAACGACCTTCGTCTTCTGCCGGAAGTAGAAGCGCTCGCCTCGCGGCATGCAGTTCAGCTCGCATGGGTTCGGAGCGTTTGTGTACGGCAACCATCTGCACATGATTATACCCGGATAAACAATGATCTGATTGGAATCCTTTTACTCCTCGATGATTATTTCCATTAAGGAAATATTTTGAAACAGTGTGATGGTAAAGTTGAATGAAACGATGGTGAAGATTTCGCTTTAAAAAAATCATTTTAGACTAAAGACTATTTAAAATATAAATGTTACCATACTTGTATTTTGTTCCTCTAAAGGCAATGTTGTCATACTCTGCGCACTGCAGCGTCCGGAAGTCGATTGCGTCTGCGGGACAGTCCTGCGTTTGGCATGAGAAGTATTTCGTGTCACCACCCTGACATAGCGGCTGACCATCAGAGCTGGAAGATACAATATTGTTAATATAAAATAGGTAGTATATATAATAGTATGTCTATTGCTAATAAGTACCAAGGGGTTTAAGAGGTCCTGTACAACTACTTACGAGGCGAACTCCTTCAAACGTGGATGCCGGCTATATGCAGCAATGGACGCCTATCGGCTGATGATGATGATGAATAAGTAACAATGGGGATGAGAAATGGACTGAATCCATCCATATGAACCCCTACAAACGACGGTCCGTAGTGCTCGACGAGGCGGAGCGCAAGAGCGAAAGATATGGATCTTTGGGGGAGGTCTATGTCCTGCAGTGGACGTCTATTGGTTGATAACTAATAAGTAACAATCAGTGTAAACTAATCTTTAATTAAGATATTAACATGAATGAAATACTAGTAAGAAATCCTCTACGGAAGTAAACTAATTTAATGCCATCAAAGATTCAACATAAACGTAAAACGTAGTATTGGAAGGCTCCCCACAAAGTGGACCGACGATCTGGTGAGAGTCACGGGAAGCTACTGGATGTGGAGATCTTTTTGAGAGGTCTAGGTCCAGCAGTGAACGTCTATCGTCTGAGTTGTAAACAACCGTTGTATATATCATATTAAAGATGTAAGGTAATTTTCAATGATTAATTACCTAACTTCTAAACATATTCGCTTCTGACTGGCGACGCCGCCGCCGCAGGTCCTGGAGCACGGCGAGACCTCGCCCCAATCACCCCACGCCCCCGAACCCTCCCCGCCGGGCAGTACGTAAGAAGCGGGCAGGTACAGGCCCGCACCCTGGCGCCTGTGCCTGTTGCGGAGTCGAGATATCTGAAACACATCATAACCCAAGATTAATATACGAGTAAACTACCCACGCGAGCGATGTGGTGTTTTAACCTTGAGGAATCAGATATTCCATGTGATATTCTTCTTCTTGAAGTACCCCTCTACTGCTGAAAGCTGGCCGTCAGATTTGTATATGTGCCTGTCTTCATCTATATAGAACAGTTGCCCAACACTGTTTTTATCTCACGTAGTAACGAGACGAGCAAGATAATAATAATGTTCACCTAATGGTAAGTAATACGCTCATAACAACGTAGCGTCGATTAGGATGATATGCATTGCACCACATTGCGCTCGTCGCTTGAGCCATAAGATATTAAGTGTCTTTTTATCCTAGTAATTTCACTACCTACAACGCCTTTCGAACCGGAACACAGTAATACTTGCACACTACTGTTTGTAGGCTGCAATAGGCGCTGTAGTGCCGCAGACTATCTACATAGTCTCCGGCAATAAAGACCTACGTGTTTAAAGTATACAGATTATAAAGAACTACATTTACAGAGTGCACAGATAATAAATAAAATTAAAATGTTTTATATTATATTAATTTCTTCAAACTCAGGATTTGTCGGTAGTCATCATAGAAACATTTCTGTGTTCCGGTTACAAGGACGCTGTAGCGAGTGTATTTACTGGGTTAACGAAATTCAATATCTTATGACTTAGGGTACGAGCGCAATGCGGTGTTGTTTATACCATTCTAATTACCTCCATATTGTTACGGGCCGACGTATCACTTACCATCAAGTGAACGTTTTGCTCGTCTCGTCATATCGGCATATAAAAAAAATATATATAAACAAACAAACAGGATTTTTTCTTACATAGGAACAGTGAACTGCATTGACGTAACTATAATGTAGATGCGAAAAAAAATTTATAATTTTATAATAAATATAATAATAACGGATATAATTTCCGTTACAACAACACACGGAATCCACGTCAACCTCACCTGCTCATGGTGCACCCCGGTAATCAACTAATGAGGCTTTAGTGGGAAATGGCCGAAATCCCTACCCGATCGATTTGGAAATCTTTGGCGGAAGCCTATAATGATTATGATAATAAATAATAGCTCATCGTCCCTTTTAAGTTCCCACAGGTGGGATAGCAAATATTCTAAAATGAGTGTTTTTAGTGCTAGCTACTTTTTAGGTTTTAGTTAAATTTTTGTGGGAAATTTAAGTAAAGCTATGGATTCCTACTCGCCGCGTACAAACATACCTTCCCACAGATTATGCAATTACTCGTGTACCGCTACAGTTTTATGTTTATAGATGATAACTACGTCAATTACAACGCGAGGTTACCAAGAATATCTCTAATAGTTGATTGCTTCAATTCCATCGACAACGGAAACTAATTTGGTGTACAATCATTCATCAACATCGTCAGCATTCCTCTCCATCTCCTAACTCGTTATTTAGCGGCGTCCATTTGTTTATCAAATCGAAAAATGTTTGTAGTTTAATAGAATTAAATTTTACTCAGATTCTTGAACTATTCATTACAGTACGTTTCGTATGTAGCAGCCATGGACACGAAAGAACTGAGCTGATAGATGTCATGACCTCAGTCATCACGGACCACCAGCAGCTTGATATCGTTCACAGTCTGATCCATGCTGTCGTGAAGTCTTCTAGTGTCATGTTCGGAGTGTGATTTGATTTTATTAATATAGGGATCCCGAGCTGATGGTGTTGCCCAACTGCCTTCTCTAATAAAAATGTGGATGATTCTTTTTTTAATTTTAATAACATCTGGAATCATAACATAAGTTAGAAGTTTAATAACCTCCAAGGTAGACTACATTAGTCTCACACTACAAAGATATATTGTTCATTTCCTTTTGATCTCTCTGATCAGCTAAGAACGGACTTTAAGAAATGATATCTTCAAAATGCGTTGCGAGGGTGTTAATAAGGGGAAGTTGCTGGGGATAAAGGTCTCGTTGCCGCCGGACGGGAACATTTCTGATACATTTCAAGTCTAAATTTCAAATCTAATTTTATAATACGTCTACAAAGTTCGGGCGAGGAACAGCTAGTATATATTATATATAGATTAGATTTGGTTGAAGAAATACTTTTCTTTCAATGGTGCAATCAATACTTTCTCACAGTAAGCGGACGCGGGTTGAAATTAAAATGCCGATGACTGCGAGAATCATCCGCTGGGAGCTTCCAAATGTTATGATGATAAACAAAGCGTTCAGCACCGTCCAATGCTTCTCAACCTATACATCTTAAACAAATACCTTTATTTAACTCTAAATTTAACCTTAAAATGAAATCTTTGAGTTAATTATTATGTGTGTACTAGAATTTTGCAGCAGCTTCCTCACTTTAAATAGATAATTGAAATTAAATATAATTTGCGAAAGTCCTGTGCTTATACTTTGTTATTTGTTTAACTTGGTATTTAATCGAATGTTGTCAGGTTTAAGTGTTGTTGTGATCTTAGGTCATATAACGAAAAAACCTAGAAGTATTCTATTCTTCTATACTCTTGTACCTTCGTTGTAATTGTACAGGATCCCTAATCAGGATGTATGTAAATTATTGAAATACTCTACGTTAGGCTGACCATCTTATACTCCGTTCAAAATTTCATTCTGATTCCTTGAACCCTCATAAATACTATTAATTAAGAAGGTGCGGGAGGATAAGTGAACGTAGGGGCAACGGTACCAACTGCCATACAAACAAAGAGGTCATGTATACCACGGATTTGAGAAAAGGTATATATTTCAAAATTCCTGGTGATATGTCTCTGTTGCCGGATATCCTCTAGGTACCACTGCAGCGCCTCCTTCTGCCGCCAAATATTGTCTATAATCTTATACTATTCGTTTAAGATAACTATACATTATCTTAGGCTCTGGTCAGTAGTTGAGAAGGTCTGACCAGTGCGCGGACGGTGTGGTCGCGCGGTCTGTGTCGCAACAACCGACCACTTCAGTTCACCGACTGATTGTGACCACTTACACGCCACATTATGCTGCTTTCTTCTCGCTCTACCCATTCCCAAAGTTAAGGTTTTTTTTTATAAAATTATTAAGAAAGATATTTTTTCTTTATTAAGGAAATGATATTTCTATTCTTGTTTTGTGTACAAGGGACTGTGTAAGGTCAATTTTGCACGATCATCACCAGTCAAGAGATATCCACTATTAGACATAGGCCTCCCCTAAAGGATCCTCACATCGATCGTTCCTGAGCTGCCCGCATCCAGCGGCTTTCCACGACCTTAAATCGTTTGTAGGGGATTGTATGGGAGATGTAGGCCATATGTCACCACGCTGGCCCAATGCTGGTTGGTGGGGGCCAGAGCCTCGTTTGTTGATTAGCAGTGCGCACTACGAACAGATGAGGTTGGCTTGAGTCCCGTGAGTTGTTGTGCGGGACCTCTTACACCCCTATTTCTTTTCACGATGATAAGCTAAAATTCTATCATATTTTGTTAGCATTTAAGTTATTTCCATTCTAATTGATCTAACCCGGGATTCTTAGAGACTTTAAAAATCAGAGCCCACAAGGCATCCTCAAATTGAAACACCTAATAAATCAATTAACAGCCCTATCTATGCATCATAGATTGCTATTGACTTGTCAGTGTTAGACCGAAATAGACGTTTTAAGTGTTTAAGGCAATAAATCAGCGGTTAGTTGAATCGTCATAAAGTTAATTGCTGAAACAGCGTGGTTTTAACTGTAGCGTGAGACATCAACCTCGTAAATTGCTTGGCAGGCCATGGCTCCATCTGCGGTATGCCTCGAGTAGATTGTGCTACCTAAAATAGTGTTATCGGCATCCACGCGCCGGTGGTGACGCGATCCACGCGATCTCGTCATCCGCGGCGCTTGACTTCATTAACTGTTCTCATGCTTTATAACACTGCTTATAATAACCTAGCGCCAGTTAGGATGATATACACAGCACGACTTTGTGCTCATTGCCATAAGACATGGGACATTAAGTCTCATTACCCTAGTGGTGATAGGTTTGATGCCGGAGACCATCTATAGCCAAACATTAGAGTGCATACGTGTTCCAGTTTGAAGGGCGCTGCAGCTAATGTGATTACCGGAGTACGACTTAACGCCTTATATTATATCTTAAGGCGTTAAAAGTCCTACTCATCTCGTAGCTGTGTAGGATAATCACGATTTCCGGTATCATTTTGACTTATCATATGAAATGGTGGTCTACTGAAGAAGTAACTCAACGTCTGCTGTTAGGAGGAGTTTAAAGCATAAGTCGCAAGTTAGTATCCCTACTAACTTACAACTTATGCTTTAAACTCCTCGTTATGCTTTAAGCTCCCGCTTACAAGTTACTTTTAAGTTGTAAAGAATTTATATTTTGTTTTTCACTTTGTGTCTGACTGAAATAAAATAGATAACTGTGAGTGATAATGGGAAGGTTTTACTAAGTCACGATGACCCCAATTCCTTTGAGTGTGTTCCCTCGGTTCCTCCATTCGACGAGTAACTGGATGTTAAAGGTCAATGCTGATACAATAAAGTACCCCGTGGGTACTGCAACTAAATTAAGTTTCTTATTGTTTTGGAACTTTGAATGCTTATTTCGTGAAATACCGCCTCATCATCTACATTAAATAGACCATTGTTGATGATGATGATGAACTAATCAGACGCTTGGCCCGGCGATAGATGGCGGTGGATGGGTTGGCGGCCAAAGTCAAGGTCCGAGCGGTCAATAGCAGCGCTCGGTGGAGTTGTGAAATACTGTTTGATTGTTTTAGGGCTGCCAAAAATACTCATGAAATTATTTTTATTCAAAAATAATTAAATGTGAGTTGTCACACTACCTCTCTCTTTCTCTCTCTGTCACTCAATTTTACAACACTTTGTATTCTGGTTAATTTCTAAGAGATGAATTAACTTTGGAGTTGGTAAACAACTGTGTTGAAAAGGTATGAGCGAGAAAGAGAATGTTTTAGTAGATTTTTGTTTTAATTACTATAAATATTTTTTTTACTATATCCGGGTTTGTTTGTATACGTATACATATTAGTATATGATGGTAAAGTAGTAGGCATATCACGACCCATACCACAAAACACAAGACTTAGAAACTAAAATGAGAAGTCATTCAATTCTCATTCTTTCACAACTTAAACCCTTTAATAATTATTTGATTTGGTAGTTCTCTATTTCGTTACACTTTTTCGTTTCACAAAAACCAAACCAACCCTCCGAATAATTTCTTTCGTTTTACTGCAAAAATATTGCTTTTATCCTTTTTTATATTTTAGTACTGACGTGTAGTGAATGTGGATGGTTGAGGTAGAGGAACAAGGAAAGTGTGGATGGATTGTGTGAAAGGTGACATGTGTAAGAAGAGTGTGAATTTAAATATGACGGCTGATAGAGGGATAAGGAAGAGAAGTGCATAGCTGGGAAAAGGGCAGGAGGCCGAAGAAGAAAATGTACACTCAGAGCGTAGAATCTCTCCTGCTGAATTTGATATTCAACTTGGATAATCGACCTTTAACCGGAAACGGTTTACAATAAAAAAACAAACCGATCGCAGAGACAGTGTTTACATTCTAACAATTGTAATGGACTGGTTTATCGTTAACAACTACATCTCGATCGGAATTTGATTTATAGCCATCGTCTACTGTTAACTGATTGTCCACTGATGGACATCTTGCGTGTGTATTTCGGCAAAGGTGACAACCCTGTCTGCATTTAGCATCAGACCGTACAGCGACGCGTCTTCCTGCAATAAATTAACTTTCCGGCGACCAAACGCGAGATAATGGCGTTCCCTTGCTCTTCCTCGTACTATTTCTTTCGTTGCGTTAAACACAATTTACTCTTTTATTTATCATTGGTCTATTTTTAAATACAAAGATAACTTTTGCATTATTCAACCCTTTCTAATTAAGCTTAAGTTTTAAATCTGTCAGAGGACAAAGATAATTATAAAACTACGCTTGTCACAATAACAGAGTTATGCAACTGTTATATATAGCTGTTTATTAACAGACAGTTAATATTCCCACTGTTGGGATTAAAGCTTTCTCTCATAATAAAGTGAAAGCCGTTGATCTACTACACTATATGAGTGCGGGTTGGTGGATATCACATTTCTATAAAAGCTGTAGTTCTTAAAACTTGGCGCTTCACAGAAGCTCACGGCTGGTAGAGATCGAACCTGGACCTTTCCGAGGTGTTTATAATTGCCTTACAAACTAAGCTATCGAGACATAACTTTCGAATGAGACACCGAAGAGTATAAGATTACTTTAAGTTCGTTTAAAGGAACCTGATTAAAGAAAAAGGATGGATAGCGAATTTTTTATAGCTTATTCTTTTCATATATCTCTTACAGCATACTTATATCTTACTATATTTTTTAATAATCAGATGTATTGTTCGCATAAGTTACAATACAGTAAATAATTGCTTGTTACTAATTAATTTACTTCAGTTTGAAGAGCGCACTTAATGATGACGATGAATAAATTAAGCTCAGAATCTGAACGATACAATACAGTGGTTTTTAGGCAATAATAAATAAGTAATATGTTAGTCATTATTGTACTTAATGTTGTAAGGAATTAAGTAATTATACTTAGGTAGTGTAAATACTCACGCCGTGCGAGTGACGGTGCCTTATAGATGTCGATGCTAAGTAGTTACTTAATACAAACGCTGCTAGCAGCAGCGATCTGAAACAAGGAATAACATATATATGATACAAAATAAATGTATTGAAAATGAAATGATTATATTTAGCTTAAAATTTTATACACGAAGAAAAAATTACTATGTCAATGTCAATTATGAAATGATGATGACATAGAGATGTATCCATGTTTGCGTCACAAAGCTACTATATACGAGGAGGGATCAAAAGTAGTAAGAATAAGTTAGAATGTAATGACTAATTGGTAACTTAATAACTTATATTACAACATAGTGTCCGAGTCTCTATACACCGAGTCCAGCGCTTTTCCAAAGCTCCAATACTTTTTAAAAAAAAAAGTATTGTCTTGGTCCTGCAAATAGCACCACGGCATCCATCACCTCGTTATTGTCTTCGTACTTATTTATCACCTCGTTATTGTCTTCGTACCTGTTTCCCCTTAAGTATTCTTTCAATGAGGAACAGATAAAAATCGCTAGGCGCCAGATCTGGCGAATAAGGGAGGTGGTGAACCAATTCGAAGCCAGCTTGCTGAATGGCAGGCATCGCACACAAATGACTACATTCAGAAAAAAACAAAAGAGAATCGAAGATTTTTTTCTTTATTACTATTATAACTAAGTATCTGAGCTATGACTGCCAGTATTTGTTTCTTACCAAGGAGTATACACGTCGTTCTCACTACTTTTTGATCCCTCCACGTACAATAAAGTTGGTAATATGTTGAATAAAACTTTTTAAATAGTTTAACAATAAATTTTTGATTATACAGTTAAATTATTATTTTTTTTTAATCAACGAAGCGATGAGACGAGAGCGATGTTCACCTGATGGTAAGTGATACGCCCGCCCACACTGTGGCGCTAGTTAGGACGGTATAAACAGCGCCGTGTTGCGCTCGTCGCCTTAAGATATCGAGTCTCGTTTCCTCGGTAATGAATGTATTTGACTATCATCAAGTAAACGTCCCGCTTGTTAGTTCTTATCACACTACTACTAATTAGTTCTTATCACACTAAAGTAATCTAGAATTTATAAGAAAAATCATTGATCTATAAAGAATATAACATCCAACTCCTACTACGGTGTGCAGCAATACTAACTTAAAGAGTAATTGCCTTCTTCTTTTAAGGTCATTTCCAAGTTAGTTCAAGTTAGTGCATGTGTTGTGTCTAACAGCTATCTTGGGCCGCGTAACCTCAGATATAACATCACAACATCCGCTCGGTTCAGCTCCAACTCATTGACAGCATACACCGGACTGCCCTTTCCTTATCACACGTCGCCCTTCAAAGACTCCTCATGACCTGGGAGACGACTCATCGATTAAAATATAGTGTTTGTCTTTATCAGGCTTTATCATGTGCACTAGTGTTTGTACATTAAATAACATTTACGCTGTGATTTATCGCAAAAATTATTTATGTCATAACGTTATAAATAACAGATTATAAAAAGCACCACTTAGATCTTATCCGGAAGACAGTAAAAGCCGTCGCTGAGCTTCCAGCTCTCGCAGGCAACATGACATTCGTATATGTGACAGGTTATTGACCTTCTCATTCTTGGTCCAGTGTAAACTCTTAATGTATCTAGATTTTAAGAATATGTCATCACTATCTTCGTTTCTCTTTATCGTTATTATAATTTAAAATGTTTTTAATAACTTAAAACAGTCTGAAGGAAGATCTCGTCTTTAAATACTTAGATCTTAAGACTGATGCTTTATCCACTGTAAATCAAGTTTAGTGACGAGGAAGTTAACTAGTTCACTTAGATATAAAACAAATTTAACCTTAAAATATTACAAATAGGATTAATGCTAACTTTAGTGTTAATATTAGTTAATATAATAGTTATTTCTTAACTTAACTTATGAGATGTGTTAATTTATATGAAGTATTAAGAGATATCATCGTCCAAAGGCTATCGTTTTAACGAGCAAAAAGAACTGGAGAGAGCGGTCCGCATCAGTCAAACAGCAGGATGTCTCATGGGACAGGTGAGATTAATGTGGCCTGCGTACAGTAATAACTTTATTACTACCATCGTTACTATATATATAATATTTTACTATACAACTTGACGAATTCCTTTCAACTTTAATAACAACATCTGAGGTTCCCAGATTATTCTAAAAGTTCTATGCATTAAAAAACGTCGTGTAGAGTTCAGAAGTTTGCCAAGGAATGATTTTTAAGCAACAAAACAACTTTTAATACTTATTATACTTAAAAACATCATCACATAACTAAGGTTAAAGTTGAAATACTTTCTTTAAATGTTACTAAGTTTAATGCAAGTGTATCTATGATATAAAGATGTTGCCGTCTACAAAACAAAATATGTGATAACAAAATATTTATTAACATGGTGAAAACTTAATTAGTGTTGGCGTCCACAGTAATGAGGCATAGCTGCTTTTGATGCATGTGTTACCAGTAATTGCAGAGTTAAGCTCGTCTTTATGAATGCCGAGTAAAGTCAAAGGCATTCTTTGTACGAGTCACGCGGTGTTATTAACGGGTTAGTTTTATGTGTGTTTTAAAAATACTACATGATATTAAGTAATAATAAGTTACTTACATAAATTAAGTCATAAGTTGTATATATTGAATATTTATTTAGCAGAGAAGCGTAAATTACTACATTTATATGTATATAAAAGGTTTCGACTTATGTAGAGTCATCACAATATCTCCGGAATGGTAAGATCTAGACTTGAAATTTGGTAAGAATATTCCTAATATATTATTCCTTTTATTTAGGCTAGTTAAGAACGAATTTTACGAAAGATTAACCTCAAAAGAAATACATCATCATCAGCCGATAGACGTTCACCGCTGGACAAAATCCGCCCCCAAAGATCTCTACATACGATCAGCATGGTCTCCGATATCGCTGGGCACTAGAGGCTAACGTACGTAGAGGTTCATATGAGGTTTCTGGACCATTTCCCACCACGCTAGCCAAATGTAGGTTGGCAGGAGCCAGAGCCTCGTTTGTTGATTAACAGGGTGCACCTCGAGCAGGCAATGTTGGCTTGGATCCCTTACAGCCTCAAAAGAGATTGCATTGGTGCTAATAAAGGAGAGGGACGCGAGAGGCAGTGAGTTGCCGCTGAGCAGGAATGTTTCTGAAAATTTTCAAAATCTAAATTTGAAATCATATTCTATATTACGGTTAACAAATAATGCAGGAAACAGGTAGGCGTTAGCTGTACTTTAAACCTATACCTATATAAATACTTTTCAGGCGTAGAGACAGAAAGTGAGTCTCGGACACAAAAGCGACAAAGTTACCTATTTCTCATTGTCACCTGCTTCATCTGGCAAATACAGTCCACGCTTTAGATTAGATCCAAAATAATGCTTAAGTTTTGAAGTCAGATCCTGAGAGATTACTTTAGAATTATGTTCTTTTTTTTATTGATAGTTTGTTATGGCCTAATTCCCCTCAATGAAGGTAGGCCCCCCAACAAGTGGTCCCACTATCTGGTGAACGTTGCAGGAAACAGCTGGATGTAGGCAACGCAGGATCGATCGATGTGGAGATTTTTGGGTGAGGCTTATGTCCAGAAGTGGACGTCTGTCGGCTGATAATGATGATGAATAATATTTTAACGAGTAATTTATCAAATATCCTACAGTTTTTAGGACATCCACGATATATATTAACTCCTTAAGCCGCATTAAAGATTTTATCAGGAAACTCGTCCACAATTTGATGCGAGTCCTGCATCGGCCGATTGTATCGATGTTTTAAAACGCGATAGTGTCAGAGAAGAAATACCGTGTTTCATATTAACATACCATTTCGTGGTAATTGCATTGGTAATGCCCTCCACGGCTCTCACTATACATTAAACATGGCATTTATGTGTACTTAATAACGCTCTCTTGATTACGTTGGAATAAAAGAGGTAAATTCATTTAAACTTCCAAACGATTGGACTATAAAAACATATTTAAAAGTTTAATAATTTTGTTTAGTATATATAACAGATACTATACTTGTAATTAACACTCCTCCTATTAGTTAATTTCAAAGATCTTTGGGAGAGGCATAAGTCCAGCAGTGGACTTCTATGGGCTGATGATAATGATGAAAAGAAACCAGCATGGACTGTAAACAAGATATTTTTGGAATCTATCAGGCGGATATGATTTGTTCTTACGTTAATATGACGTCCATCACAAATAAAGGCACCCCCAAAATCCTGTGCAGAAAACTCGACTTCCTCCACCCTGTTAGGTCTTAGGTGTTATATACAAAGGCTGTACTGAATAACTTAGTAGTTTGTGATGCAAATCCGAACGCCGTGAACTGAATTGAAAATGAATATAACGATGGCATTTGGTTGTAAGGTAGGACGACAAATGTTTTAAATCTGTTGAGACTTACTGATGATAGGTCTTTGTTGTCGGAGACCGACCAGGTTAGTACCACCGCAGTTCCTATTACTGCCGGATAGCATTAGTGTGTAAATATTACCGAGTTGTGGCTTGACTTAACTATCTCATCAAGGTCTGATGTCATCGCTCTATCGAGTGTTAAGAAGAACATGAAAATTACTCTCGATTTTTCTACAAAAAGATATTGTAGCTTACATTCTGTTAAATCGAACCCGAATCAAAGATACAAGCAGCTTTTACCCTTCCTTGTGTCTGAACTTCCAACTGACTGTGCTGTGTCCCTTCGTTAACACAGTTACATTAGCTGATGATGCATCAACAATATAATTAAGCGTTACTTCAATATCCGCTGCACCAAAAGCAGTTTCAGTGACTAATTTTTGTTATAATATCTTGTTGTATATATTCGTTAATACGATACTATGTTAGTTAACGTTCACATCAATTAGTTTTGTGACGATGTTTGAATCTTCTTTGTTCATGTTAGATCGTTTTGGTCCTAAATTTAAAGTAAACTTTATTATTGAATGAAGTTAACCTGTTCATGTTTAGACTCAGAGATTGTGTTAGGAAAAAAAGTAGAGGGTAGCATGCTGGCTTCCCTGATGAATGAGGATGAAGAAGAAGTAGAGAAATATGTAAACAATAGATTAGTATAGTAAAATGAGAAAGGTAAATAAGAATAAAATTAAGGAAAGAACATTAATTAAGGACAATGTATAGAATAAGGAATGGACAAAGAAATGCAATAGACGTAAGGACCGAAAATTAATAAATAGTGTGTGCTTCAACTTAAGGGAATGATGAAATAAGAAATTAGGATGGAGCATAAATGGGAGAAAGGAAATATTAAAATGGTGTAGAAGAAGAAGAGAATGGAAGTTGAGAATGAGGAAGAAAAATAAGAAATGTATCCTAGGCCTCCAAATACCCGGGGAAACGACAAACAAAAAACCAGTTCATATTTGATTTGTAGTTAAAATGAAAAATAATGAAATGTTAAACAGTGCTCATTAACACATTTATTACGTGTACTTTACAGTAGTTGAACTTTGACGGCTGGTGGCAGTGTAAACAATCTGTAAGTACAAAGAGCGCGGCGCAAATCTCAAAGGGATTCCGTAAATGTCGGTAGCGTTTGTGTAAACATCGCAAATAAACAAAACCGTACAGCAGTGCCCAGGGAACAAACTCCAGGGTTTCCACACAACATATTTCACTTATAAACAAATGTATGAACGGTTGTATCAGTATGAGAGATGTATGATGTATTCAACAATTGCTGTACTATGCTATTCAAATTTATAAATACCATAGTATATTATATACTTAACTAAAAAAAAAAAAAAAAAACAAGATTTTTATTTTCATAACACTCACACTTGTCTTTTTTAATATAAACTCTTTACACAACATACATTATCCGTTAAATCAAATATAGTCCTACCACAGAAGAAAAATTTCCTTGACTCTTTCCCAACGAGAGGTGGCCACGATTGCCCAACAGTGGAACCTCATGTGGGCTGTTAACATTTACGTTACAATTAATAGTTTAATCATGACATTCAAATTTATCTCTATATTGATTTTACTATAAGAAACTTAAATTGATCGAAGTAAAGGAAGTCGGTCCGCAGTCCATAGAGTAAACGGAAATGTTCCTATAACAACCAGTCCAGACGTTAGACAAACAAACGTATGAACTAGAACTAGACAGTGTTAGGTGTTTAACGAGTCTATTACTAGACTAAAACAGATGTACTGTAGCGTAATAAACATGGTGTCTTAGTGTTACACAATATTAAGTGATAAAATGAACACTAAAGTTATTTTTATTGTTAATAAACCAAGTGTTGATAACTTAAACGCTGTTGGCCATATTTACGGTCCTTCTAAGGACATCTTTGGTTTTGGTTTTATTTATTTATCCTTCTAACTTTTAGCTTACATGATACTTAACTGGCTATAATGTAGAATTAGATTTGGAATTTAGACTTGAAATTTGTCAGAAATATCCCTGTCCGGCTACTGGCTCCGTTTTCCGGCCCCACTCCCGTTATTAATACCCCCGCATACCTATTTGAGGGTCATCATCATCATCAGCCGATAGAGATCCACTGCTGGACAGGCCTCTCCCAAAAATCACATACAGTCAGCATGAACTTCGGTACCGTTGAGCCCTTGGTTCTTTGGATTTGGGCCATTTCACACCACGCTAGCGCAATGTGGGTTGGTGGGAGCCAGAGCCTTGTTGATTAGTAGGACACATCACGAGCAAGTGAAATAGGCTTGGGTCCAGTAAGTTGTACGGAATTCCTTACATACTACATTTGGGAGGAATATTTCGTAAAATCTTTTCTTATCTGTAATTATACTCGGCAAAAGGAATGTTTTCACCAAATTAAAGTCTGCAGGCGTTATGATTGCAGAGATGTGATGAGTCTTTATATAGGTGCACACTTCTTACATATGTATATATTATAATTCACTAGAGATCTTTGCAAGACAATTTGTGACAAAATGAACACCTGATTGAATTAATGATTAAGCTTGTTGTAAAAAAAATTAATTACGATTGAACATTTAGACGCGCAACGGTGTAATCGGAACTGATAGATGTAGCGAATATTTCTGTTCATCACGCCTGTCAACGATTCGAACCTGTTGACGGGCGGACGGGTTGACACTGGAAACGTTTGTTCCGCGGGAAGGTAACCTGACTCCCGGACATGGCGATGGCACACGTCTACATCAATTAAAACGGCTGCACGGTGACGGAACCGCGTGGTTATCGAATGAACGATCAGGTGATAGCAAAAAGTATCACACTATTTTCTCATATAACTAATACACTAGGAAATTGTTCTAGAATACTAGAATATGCACAGAACTTAAAGGTCCAGTAATGATAAGCACAGTGGTAAAACTGTTATACAAAGAACACAAGCCTTAGTCAGCGTTGTAGATAGATAGCCTTGAGGAAGTTCAGCTAGTGAAGGTTTCGAGTCTCAGCAGAAGGAATTTTAGGAGAGTTATTTATTATGTTGTGGGTAACAACTGATTGATATCAACATGTTTATGATGAATATTACCATCAAACTATGAGAGAACTATGCTAGGATCGTAGCAAGTGGAGAGAGGTGGTCTCTGCCTACTCTACTGGGAACGAGGCGTGATATATATGTAAAGAGAATATAATCACACACAACATTTTGCCGTTCTATGACCGTAAGTACCGAGATAAGTCATTTCCCAGTAATGATACATTAAACAAAGTTGCCAATGATGTAACAGGCCCGTCAGTGGAGCTACAGGAACTAGTATGGTAAGCACATAAATAATAGGACTTTTTTATCACTGGTAGCACAAAGCTGTCGAATAACTGTTCAATCAATAAATATCACTGATACGAATGATGGCCTTGATGTTGTTTTATAATTCTCATTCAGTCTGTAACATCGATGTATAATTTATATGGAAGGAAGATTTTTTATTGTGTGTCATTGATATTAAGTAAAAAGGTTCAGCTACTGAAAAACATCAGCAAGGTGAGAGGTGTTGAAAAGATCTGTTATAGCTATTAACAATGGTTCAATTATCTATATAATAGGGGGACCGGAAAGTAATGTCGTTTCTGCGCATGCCAATACTTGATTGTCATTTGTCAGCTCATTGTTTTGTTCAGAGGCGTACCAAAGACATTGTGAGGTTATAGTGATTTCTTTACTTATAGACAATTGAATTACAATTTTTTTTTGTAATTTTGGGTAAAATGGCCAGCCAAATACCAGAAGAGGTACACATCCGGCATTGCATGCTCTTTGAGTTTCGCAAGGGAAATAACGCAACAGTTGCTACCAAAAACATTTGCGATGTTTATCCAAATGCACTGGACATTCGTAAATGCCAAAGGTGGTTTTCCAAGTTCAAATCGGGTAATTTTGATCTTTCCGACTCGTATCGATCAGGAAGACCATCAGCGTTAGACAACGACGTGTTAAGGGCGGAAGTGGAAGCAAATCCGTGTCAGACGATCGAGGAATTGTCAAACAGTCTCAACAAACCTTGGTCGACCATCCAAGAACATTTGAAGCAGATTGGAAAAGTAAGCAGAGCAGGTGTTTGGGTCCCGCATAATCTGTCCGAACAGAATAAGGCTAACCGATCAATCACATGCAACTTATTGCTTCAACGACACAACACAGAAGCGTTTTTTGATCGCTTGATCACAGGAGATGAGAAATGGGTCCTGTATGATAACCCAAAACGCAAAAGGCAGTGGCTCTCTCCAAATGAAATCCCTCGGAGTACTGCTAAGCCAGGTTTACACCCCAAAAAAGCGCTTTTGTGTGTTTGGTGGAGTATTCGCGGCATTGTTCATTTTGAATTACTGAAACCTGGAGAAACTGTTACTGCAGACCTCTACAGCGAACAATTGCAGCGAGTCAATCAATCTTTAATTGAAAAGTGGCCAGCGATTGTCAACCGAAAAGGCGTCATTCTCCAACATGACAATGCAAGACCGCACTGCGCAAGGCGAACTCTAGAAAAAATTAATGAATTGGGGTGGGAGGTGCTGCCTCATCCACCATATTCGCCCGATGTTGCACCATCGGATTTCCACTTATTCCGAGCGCTGCAACACTTTTTAAGTGGCAAAACATTTGCAAATTTGGATGATATCCAAAATGCCATCTCTAGATATTTTGCCGAAAAACCAATTAATTTTTATCGATCAGGGATTGAAAATTTACTCACTAGATGGCAAAAGGTTATTGACAATGATGGGGAATACATCATTGATTAAAAATAAAGACTCGTTAAAAATGTATGTGTTTGTATTTAGCGTAAGAAAACGACATTACTTTCCGGTCCCTCTAATATATCTATGAGATATGCAGATTCATTGACTCATCAAGAGATCTCCGAAAGTATTAAGCGTAAACACTGAAAACTTGGTAGAGATATTGCTTCTACCGTTTAGAGGTCAGTTAACAATGGATTTTACTAAATTCCTTCCTCAAAGAGATTTGTGAAGGTGTTGTGGAAAGCAAAGCAGACGGGTAAATTTAGTATTTGTTAAAGCGCTGTCCTTATGGATGCATTATATATACTCGATCGGCTGTCTACATTCATTATGTGATAAAACTAAAGAAAATATATTAAACGAAACCATTCCGTTTTCGCCGTTACACCCCGTTATGATATCACCATGGCAGTGGGTGTAATAATAGAATATAATAAATTTCATCGAGCGACACCTCGTCCGCTGTACGAATATTAATAACTTAAAATATTGTAATGGAGGTTGCTCTATTGTTTTTATATAAATAAACTCAGCTCCATATGAATGTACGAAGTATACAGCGTCAGCGTTTGTGCATACAAATGCACCTATTTAACAAGCGACAACAACTGAGTTGTTCGCACTTTTATTTCACGTGGTCTTAAGCGACAATGAGGCCTTGAAATGTGAACAATTCTCGATCAAATTATTCTAGACTTTAAACATTGACAGCGGGAATATAATAATGCTGTGAGATCGGCAGATATACAATTTGTTGATGGTAGGGTACACCGGAAAGTAAAACTCCTCATCACCAACGAATCACCATAGTTTTCAACGTGTGTCATCTAAGAATTCTATTCATGTGAATTATGGACAGTGGCGCAATGACCACGCGAACCTACTCCTCCATCCGCCTTTACATAGTGCGGATACATAAAATAAGTATCGATATTCTGTTTCGTTTAATTATTAATCTGTTTATTTAATTTTTCTTTGTTTACCATTAAGGGGTGTAATGGGATCAACAACTTACGGAATCCAAACCAAAATCACTCTGCACTATTGCACTCTGCTAATCAACAGATCTGCATTTCGCCTGCGTGGTGGTTAATAAACCAATTCCCCCAGTATCATCATCGTCATCATTATTATCGGCCGATAGACGTCCACTGCTGGACATGGTCCTATGTCCCCCAGTATGAACCGCTACAAAAGACGACATCTTTTAGTTTTCCGCGGGGAAATCTTTTTAAAAGATACCTTGCTTCTGGGAGGAAGAGAAGGTTATTGAGGAGCTTCGACCGACTACAACCCTTTCGGTCTCCCTCAGTGCATTAGAAGGGACTCCAGGGTCTCCTAAGGAACGCACCGATGCCCCCCTGCACTCTGGCAAAACCATCCTATGGAAGGGCAAAGCCCTCATTAGCACCCACGCTGTGCTATAGCAAATACAAGACGACCATGGATTTACTGTGCTCCCAAAACTCGCTTATTAAGCTCTGAGAGCTTTTAGTCGCCTTCTACAACAGGCAGGGAATACCTTAGTAATCTCTTAATAGCCCGGAACTACTGGGCTGAAAAGACGGCCCCTAGTGACTGGCGGAAGGGACCTGAATATGTATGATTATTGTATGCGCTTTACTGGTGTAGGTCTCTTTACCAGGGTAGGTGACCGTAGTGCCTGTTTCTGCCGCCAAACATTAGTGTGCAAACATTACTGTATTCCAGTTTGAAGGACCCTGAAACTAGTGTTATTACTGGGGTAACGAGTCACAATATCTTACGTCCCACGGCGACGAGCACAACATCGTCCACTGTTTAATATCCTAAGTAGCTCCACGTTGTTATAGGCAAACGTATCACTTAACATCAGGTGAAGGTCCCGCTTGTCTTCACGCTTCGTCGTGTCGTTCTGTTTGAGAGTTAAGTCAATAGATAAGTTATAGATTCTATATACGTCTCAACTTAGGCTCGTAGATTTCAATCGATATTCAACGAAGTGTAACCTGACATCACTGCTGACGCCGACCAGTCTGCGCGGGAGTGGAATTAGCATTAGCTTTGTAACGCGCTAAAAATAATCACACAACGATGGCTAAAAACGAACAAAACTTCTTCTTAGTCGGTATCACTCTTGACAGAGTGGTCGTGGGCATCACTTTAGGAGGCAAGCTTGACAACACGTCGCCATTCCTCTTTGATGACCGCCTTTCTAGTACAGTGGCAACGATGATGAGCCATTTATTACCACCTTTATCTGGTTAGTCCATCTCATAGGTTCTTCCTCGTGGTCTAGTACCTTGAACCTTTCCCTGGACAACAAGTCAGTCAATACTTGCCTCCTTCGGCGGTATAACGTGGTCAAAAAAGGTGAGGATACGAGACTGTACTGAAGATGATAAACGCTGCTTGATGCCGAGTTCTGGAAATATAGACTTGGTGGTACAAATTGGACAAAGCTCAGGATATCCTAAAAGTTCAGAATTTAAAAATCCTAACTATTCGTTGCCTTAGTATTACATTTGTGATTGGAGAGTAGCTGGTGGTAAGGTTTCATCGAATTCTTTAACGCTTCCTCCATCATCTTCTCTACTGTATATACATTTTGTAATTGAGATCAGGATTAAATCCATTTCCTTTATCCTCACAGTCCTTCATCTGTTAAGATACTAATGAAGGAATCAATAGAGATTTTTAAATGATCGAAGTAGATTTTAGGTATTAAATAACTGAATATACTATTAGTCATACGTTAAATCCATGGTTAGGCAGACCTAAGATATAGGTCATAAAGCTTTTTCTAATAAAAGTTCTTCTCAAACATTTAAAGAGGTCATTCTATTAATTTTTATTATAAAGACTTAAGATAGTTAAGGATGAATATTTTATGTTTTTTGTAGGTTAACAAGCGGTCAGCCCAAAGTTCAATCTAAACAATTAGATATAACAAGTCTAGATCTATATTCCGTCATCGCTAGACATCTGCTTTAGCAGTCTGAGAACTGTCAGAATAATTTGACACTAACGCTGTCACATGTTTTAACGGTTTTTATATTAAACGTATTCCTTATAGAGTTCAAATATATATAGATTTTTTTTTAAAGAAGCAACCAGATGAGCAAGACATTCACCCGATGTTAAGTGATGCGTCTGTTCATAATAACGTAGCGCTATCTAGAATGGTATAGACATCACGTTGCGCTTGTGCTTTGAGACAAGATGTTGAGTTTCGATACCTCAGTAATTACATTAGCTACAGCGCCCTTCGAACCGGAATACAGTAATATTAACTCAGTTCTGTTTGTCGGCTGCAATAAGCACCACGGTAGTACCTTTCTAGACGGTATAGCAACAGAGATCTACCAATAGTACAAAAAACATATTTATATAGAATCAATACGCGAACTCTCACCAGAATCTGATTATAAAGTATTATATTTGTTTCGCTGAGTTTAGTTTACAGATTATAAAGATTGATATCTTGAATTTAATAACAGATAAATAAAGAATTAGACATTTTATTAACGGATATACTATTTAGTTCTTAAATACTATATAGGTATTTAGGCCCAAGTAAAAATCAGGGTTTCTTAATAGACTATAACATTCCTTGAGTGGAGTACCAAATGATCAAACTGTAATGTTTTGTTTGTTTCTTATTTTTTTCTTATGTATATTTGGTTCTTGTTATAATAAACAGTACATTATTATTATTAGTTAAATTTTTATAAGAAAGCAAGGGAAACTAACAATTTAATCCGTGCTAAACATATACATTGTCTAAACATGAAAAGAGTTGAAACTATTTGGTTACTTACGAGTAGAGCTAAATGCCTCAGGGGCTACGAACCCGCTAACGAAAATAATCAATTTAGTTCCGAGCTACTTCACTACGAGCTGAATAATGATAACAAACACCAAGGTGAATTCGCCTCTGGTGTTACAATAAACATTCCTGAGCTGTATCTTCGGAGTTACTATATATAATTGGGAATATTTTCTGCACAACATAAATACTAATCCCAGCTAGGAATACATTATTATTAGTGTTATCGCTTATCATTAGATGAGCGTTTAGTACATCTGGATAAACACTACTACTATAGATAATGGTGATAGGTCTCTATTGCTGGAACCTGTCTAGATAGGTACTGCCGAAGCTCCTATTTCTACCGCCAAACAGCTGTATGCTAACATTACTGTATTCCGATCTGAAAGGTGCTGTAGCTAGTGTAATTACTGTGGTAACGATAATCAACTTGTGTCTTATGAGGAGCGCAATATGAAATGATTTTGCTTTCACTTAAAACAGGCGAAAAAAGATCGTTTTATAAACAATCTTTTTTTATATGAGATCTTTCGTTTACACGTTCCCAGTGCGTTTTTTTTATGGCGGTGATTGATATTGTATCCAGATTTTTAGTGTACCTACGCATTCGCCCACGGGCCACGTACGAAAGGTGAACGCCTTGTGATCTATAAAACTAGCCGCAGACTAGACCTGCCTAAATCCGTGATATTATCTTTGTAGAACATGTTACCATCGACCGCCGTGATGACCATCACGTTATTTTCCAGTATTTTAACGATGTGCATTTATTGTTTTAGCGTGTTTCATGTATCAGGTCTATTTTAAGTGTTTTAGGATTCATTGAAACACGCAATTACTTAATTAAGTAATTTACTCGTCTAACAAACGTACTAATATTTCTTGATATCTGAATATGTAAATATATTAGGTTGGGAAAAAAGAAATCCATTATTTTTTCGGTAGATGGCTGTAGTGATAAATTTCTCGTAAAGTATCGATCAAACAGTTTCAGATTTATGCTCGTTGGAAAGATGACATTTCGCAGTAAAAAAAATCTTTTGCTGTTTTTTGTTTGGTGCATTCAATTGTGAGTTACAGGGTGTTAAAAATGGAAGTGAACAAAGAGAAAATTCGGTACATTTTACAGTTTTTCTTTGACAAAGGCGAAAATGCAAGCCAGGCGGCTAAAATTGTGAATGGTGTTTATGGACCCGATACTGTAACAGCCAATTATGTGCAATTTTGGTTTCGTAGATTCCGTTCAGGAATTTTTGATGTTAAAGATGCACCTCGCACAGGTAGGCCGGTCGCCGAAAATGTCGATAAAATCGGAGAAATGATCGAAGTTGACCGGCATGTTAGCAGTCGTAACATCGCCCAGGAGCTAAAAATGGACCACAAAACAGTTTTAAACCATTTACACAAAGCTGGATTCAAAAAGAAGCTCGATGTTTGGGTGCCACACCAATTAACAGAAAAACTGGAAGGGGATTATTTATTATGAGTTGTTTCCATATGGCCAAGCACTAAATTCTGATCTCTACTGTCAACAACTGGACCATTTGAAGATAGCAATTGACCAGAAACGGACAGAATTGGCCAACAGGAGAGGTGTCGTGTTCCACCAGGACAACGCTAGGCCACACACGTCTACAGTGACTCGCCAGAAACTTCGGGAGCTTGGTTGGGAAGTTTTAATGCGTCCGCCATACAGTCCGGACTTGGCACCAAGCGATTACCATCTTTTTCTTGCATTACACAATTTCTTTAGTGATAAAAAATTGGCATCTAGGGAAGATTGTGAAAATCGGCTACTAGAGTTTTTTGCAAATAGAGACCAGGACTTCTACGAGAGAGGCATTATGAAGTTACCTTTAAAATGGCCACAAATCATAGAACAAAACGGTGCATATTTGACCCAAATCGGACAATCCGAAGCATGTTAAATAAAGTCCTGAAGTTCATATAAAAATAATGGATTTCTTTTTCCCCAACCTATTATATAACCATCATCAAGAAAGATGATTTCAATTTGTGATGACTATAGATCTATGTTCACATATCTTCATAGGTTTTTATTAAAGGAAGCGGCGAGTGGAACAAAATGGTTATCTGGTGGTAAGATATACGCATGCCCATAGCAACGTGCCTTTATTTAGGATGACAGACTACATCGCAATGGACTTGTCGCCTTGAGATATGTCTGCTTACGCAAGTAATTTCGCTGACTACAGAGCCCTTCAAACCATTCGCAGTAATGTTTGCAGATTACTGTTTGGTAGGAGAAATCGGCGCTACGGTGGTACCTATGTAGATGGTCTTCGGCAACTAGGTTACTATCAGATGAATATCACACTCGTTTGATCGTTACGTAGAATAAAAATAAATATATGTATATATATATATATATATATAACAGATATCTAGAGATTAATTACCTCATCACGAGATCTAGGGAACTATTAGATATAAATACTAAAATTTTGGTAGAAATATTACTTCTGCCATTAAGAGGTCAGCTAAGAATGGATTTTACATAATCCCTTCTCCGAAGGAACTTACGAGGGTGTTTATAAAAAGAAAGCGTCTTAAAGGGTGGGAAATTTCTGATAAATATTAAATGTACGGTCAGCTAGTAATAAACAGCTAGTATTTGTGATATGTATATATATATATTATGATAGGTTTTAACTGAAAACGTAAAGGCGTATCAATTTAACGGGTATGGATTGGAGTTAGTGCCGCTCGAATAACTTCATCATTTGCATAATGAGTCATCGAGTTCACGCAACTAAAGATTAGTGATGTGCTGACAAAATGTAAAATTTAATCATTTTGATACTTATACTGTCATTGATATTAAGCAAAATCACTTGAAAACTGTCACTGTCCCTCCTATAACTGACACAACGTTGGCAGAATTATATTAGAAGTACTTTAAAACTTCATATATACATTATTATGTAAAATAATATACGTTGACTATTTAAATACTAGCCTGAGAGAAATGCATGTTTATTTAATTTACTATTATATAACTACTGTATGTTGCGTATATGACTATTAACAACAGTACAAACCTTTGTATATATTTCAGACTGAACCTTTAGTGTCTTAATAAAACAATAGTTTTGTAAAATCACATATAAACAGTTTTAGGTCTTAGTAGTAGTAGCTCGCTGACCTAATGGTTAGAGCGTGCGGCTTTCATTCTGAAGGTCGCGGATTCAAACCTCGGCATGTACCAATGACTTAATATTTAAGTTATGTACATTTGTGAACTTTAGTTACAGCAGCGAGATACAAAAAAACGGTGAAGGAAAACATCGTGAGGAAACCCGCACACTGATATCATCTCTGTGTGTGTGGTGGTGGTCCCAATAAAGTGGCAACAGGCCTGCCCCCTGTTACATGGGACCTAATCTGATCACATCTGGCGAAATGTGGATGGTTTATTCACCTCTGCCTACCCCCCTACTGGGAAAAAGGCGTGACTATATAAAAAAAAAAAAAAAGTCTTAGTATATTCTGTATTGCAAATAATTGTCAAGACTCTCAAGGAGTTTCATCTTTATTTTCATCACAATAGGAATTGTAAAAAGCGCCATTCACCTCAGCACTTTACTTGCTTTATGGTTTCATCAACCTCATACACTTCTGAAATATATTAGGACCTAAATAATTCCATTCTAGCAAAGCAGAGGAGGTTTTTTCTTTGTTAAAGAATTTGTCAATCACTAATGTTTTAAGTCCACGCCTTTATTATTCAATTAATCCTTACTAACTAACAGTCAGTAGTTCATTGCTCATTATTTCAATAGTTATTAGCAAACAAATGCTATAATCATGGTTTTATCGTGATTCCAACGACCGGAGAGATTTAAACGATGATTTATAAGAAAGTAGTAAATCTGAATTATATAAGGTTGTCAAATATCTCCCTTCCGTATATATATAATAAATGTTTCCGTCTTATATATAATAAATGTATGCAGTTGGATACAAACGTGTAATTTATTATGAACTCATTCGCAAAGATTTCATTTTAACGGAATATTTTTGTGTAGAAAGACACCGACGCTACGCTTTTAAGGAATATTCAAAATGGTGGTTATCTTGGAGAGATCGTGCCCGTGGTCGCACATCATGATACTGAACCGGACACGGCGAGGACATTATGTTATACTAAATAGGATCAAACACGACGATGCAACGGCCTCACTAATAAACACGGAAATTAAGTTTTTACATGTATATTTAATTAGCCATATATTAATTTTAGTGTCTTTCTAGGATTTGACGATGGATAACAAACGTAGATGTGTATTATCTTTTCATTAGTTCCTTTTGGACAATTTTTGTAGGTCTAATTTAAAATCTGTACTAGTTCAAAAGGTATTCTATGTGAAAAACTTTTTTGTACGATTTTTTGTATAATTTCTTTTAATACGCTATCTTTTGGCAATATAGTTAAGAACTAACAAAGATTACAATATACCTAGGCAAGCGTAAACTTCTTTTCTCTTCAGCCCTTTATACTTCATTACAAAATAAATATTGAAACTTTCTATACGTTAATTGCTAGCTTAGAGATTAAATCATTGTAACATCTTCCCTAGTTTAATTCCAAGGATATATATAGTGGATTTTGATCGGTTTTAAGGTTTTCAAAACCCTTTACTACTCTTAGATTATAAACTAGCTATACCCTTTCCGCTTTGTTGGCTGAACACCCTCATAACATCCTTTGGGCAAGAAATGTAAAATCTATCCTTAGCTGACGTCTAAATGGCAGAAGCAATATATCTACAAAATTTTGGGCGATTACTAATAGTTTCGATGATCTCGTGATGAGTCAATGAATCTCTGGATATCTCCTATATATATAAATAGATCTGCGCTATAATGTCATTGCTGTTTTACGGTTTTCAACACACGAGAGCCGGAGTACGCTGACAACGCTTAACCGTAAGAAATTCAATTCAAATGTTATCCCATTGTAAATTAAATATATAGCATCTTAAATAATTTACGTTTTAACAAATAGCATGTAAATAAATAATCCGTTACGGCGGCGGTACTGTGCGCAATAAATTTTTAACGGCACATGAGTTACAGCGTCTATAGTTTAGTATTATACAAGCGAACGAAAATATCATGATGTGTCATGAGTTACGCGGACCGTTGAGTTCATAACCCGGCGGAATGTACCATCGATTTTTATTATTCGACAATAAGACGTTCACCTGATGGTAAGTGATACGCCTGCTCACATGGCGGTAGTTAGGATGACAAACACAGCATTACATTGTGCTCAAAGATTTAAGATAGAATATGTTATCTCCTTACTTTAGTAATTTCAATATTCTATCTACTAAAGTAATTTTTAATGTAACTGTGAAATTACTGCAGTAAGGAGACTTAAGCTCTTATAACTTGTTATGAAGTTATGAACCGGAATAACACTCACACTCTAGTATAGGTTCTAGTATCGTACGTTAGTGGAATAAAAAAATATATAATGTTTTCTTATACATACATGTGAAGCGACATGGACTGCTATCGGCTTGGATTAACAGGACCAATATCAAGATATCTTAAATATGCCCGAAGTGTTACAAACTAATTGAATGGGCCATATTCGCAAATTGTCCCAATTGCTATAACCAAAATTGTACACGCGTCCGTGGTCTAGTTTCCAAAAGCGATGCGGGGAAGCTTACGCGCGCATATTGTCTCAGCTTGTAAGACCTAATTAGTGCCTGAGAACTGGGCTCATAGAGACGCGAATGCATTGTTAATTTATGTATAATACAGTTTAGGTTATATCATATCAAACACAGATATATAGCCGACATTAATCAGAGACAGAGCGTTTTACTTCGTCCTTCATAAAGCGAAGTGATGGATTGGAACAGTTTGCCGGTGTCAATGTTTCCGTCCAAGTATGATGTGAAGAACTTCAAGACTAGACAAAATAGGCTTCTAAATTAGTATGCTTAACTATTTTAATTATGTCTGCTTTACCATCAGGTAGTACCGTAGAAAAGCACTGAATTTTTAAACTATCATGACTGATTCGATGATTCTGTTCAGAGATATATCATTTATAGCTTTGTATATTATACGGATTCGCATTCAATATATTTAATATGTTTTTAGCTATATATTACACTTGATCTATCACTTGTAGAAAGTATTTATCAAAAGAATTTAAAATAATTCCTTGGCATGTATACATAAGTTATTGTACTAATATATTTCGGTAATAAAGTATTGATATTGTTTAAATAAATTCCTGAAGATATTGTATCAAGAATACTATAGATTTAATAAAGAAAACGGTTAAGTATTAATAGTAAAATATTTTCTTAAATGTTCAATATTTCTATAAACATAAGAAACGTTAAGAATGAAGTTAATGTAACATCGGTCCTTAAGGTTGATCATGACCGAAGTTATGTTAACTTTCAATAATGCATAACAATTACATTGTTATTGTAATGTAAGTAATAAGTTATTATAATTGAAATACAGTTTAAAGGTTTTATAAATGTTTTCATGGTGGATACGTCTTAAAGAGTGAAAACGGAGAGCACCCAGTCACAAGTAAAAGCAAGCGAACGTTTAACAAATTGGTTTATTTGCGGTTCGCGGAACGGCAGCGCGCCGGTTAATCAGCGCTGTGTGTTAAGTTTAATTGCTGGCCCACTTAGATCCTGGATGAGAAGGAGTACTCCTTGAAATAAACCTCGAAATTCGAGAAAGTCGAAGGTTTCGTTATAGTTTGTTGTACATCAGCTTTGAAGTAAAATCCACCTGAAGTTTCTATAGAGATGCGTCCGAACGCTGCAGTAATAATAAGTTCAAGATAAGTATAAATATGTACTTAATTATTAATTAGTATATTTTAATTTTACATACTTAAGCTTTTTTATTAAAAGCTCACTGTTATTATAAATTTTTCTGTTTATAATATCGTAAAGATTATGTTCATATCCGTGAGGAATCTTGTTGATTGTATATTTGTTTATAGTCCATTAATATAATTCTATCTCTTCTTTGTTCTTCCTAATAAATAGAAAAAACATAGTAAATGTTCAGAATTACTAGTGTATTTAAAACATCTAGACGTGAGGGGAATATAATAACAACGTTATGTTATAAATGGCGAATCATGATCCCATAGAAATTTCGTCAGTACTATAAGTATCTCGCTTTAAAATCTCACCACGGACGGCGACGTGGTGAGATGGCGACAATTAAATTTTCCAATTTACGGCTTAATAAAAAAACGGCATGCCTAAATGCTCTGAATCTAGATAGGTCACGGCAGGGTCTAGACAAAATGGATCGCGTTAATCGATTTGCACCGCGCCGTCTTAGATGACTGACTCGGGCATCGAACCCGCGACGTTGAGATCCTGAACTACGTAATCCCATAGAGTACAATGACCAGAGACAAAGATGAACTAAAATTGCTATTGTGCGACTCGATTTTACCGGATTTTTTATCTCTTTTCAAGTCGCGACATTCAGAAGAACTTAACGTTTAATAACTTAGTTATTAAGTTTATTTTTAACTATGTAATAATGGATTCCTTAAAAGCTTTCGTAAGTTTTATTTTTTAACATATAAATTACGCTTTTTTAAGTAACACAAATGAATACAAAAGTTCTATACCTATACTAAATTAAAAAAAAAAAGTTTATTGTCTATGTGGGAAAATAATGATGGTAAGTGTCCAGATCCCTGCCCATACCAACGTCGCGCTAGTGAGGATGGTATACACAGCACCACATTGCGCTCGAAACCTAAGACAAGATCTTAGGTCTCGTTACCTCTTGTAATTACACTAGCTACAGCACCTTTCAAACCGGAACACAGTAACATTTGTACACTGCTATTTGTCGGCAGGTAGAATACAGATGACCTCCCAATGAGGTCATTTGCTGCATCGTCTTTGACCTTACATAACTATACACAGCACCACATTACGCTTGTCGCCTGAGACAAGTTGAATCTCGTTGCCTCTTGTAATTACACTAACTACAGCGCCCTTCAATCCGGAACACAGTAATGTTCGGCGGCTGCAATAGGCGTCGCTGTGGTACCTATCAATAATGCTATAGTGACAAAGAATATACTAACTTCGCAATGAATTGCTTTAATTGAATTAAGTCGTATATATCAGCGATAACTATAACATAGTATTTTAACTTAGATACCTATGAAAAGTTACCTTAATGATCTATTGTTTAATCATCATCATCAGCCCATAGACGTCCACTGCTGGACATAGGCTTCCCCCGAAGATCACAGAGTTCATTGAGGGGAAATAGACCACGCCGACCCATTACGAGTTGGTGGGTGGTACTAGTTTTTTTCTCTCCAAAATCTGTCGATTGCATTATTGCGTGATCTACGGCGTCGGTAAACTATAGCAACATAGGTAATAAGTTCGTAGATCAGGTTTAAATTTCCTCGTAAGCTATCGAATCTGAAACCGTCGTACAAGTGAACCACCACCGCTGGGACATGTATCAGTTAATTCAATCCCACACGACCACACAAGTTGAAAGTAGAAAAGCTCTTTGTCTTAAAGGTTTCATAAGTTTATGTTCTTCACATATATAAGATTTATGACTTCGCTGTCGAGTAACTTGAGTTATTATATTATACTTAGTATTATTGGTTAACTTAAATTTAGGGTTCGGTAATACATAGCTGTAATAAAATCTTTGAAAAAACAATTCGTACGAATTTGGTCTTGCTCAAAGGAAATATTTATATCTATAATATTTGTAATAAAACATAAACAGAAACAATTCTATATATATATTTATTATATTTCTATATATAAAAAATACATAAGCAGTATTAGTTAGTAAATTGTATATTGTAACAAGAAGTTTTCAAACAACTCAACAGATGGCGCCATCACGGAATATACAAATGCATCTCTCTGGATCTTCGGTATAAAAAGAGTCGAGACGGTAGCTTATCACGAAATATACAACTGTATCCATCAATTGGATCTCTCTGGATCCTCCTAAAAGAAAGAGTCGAGACGGTAGCCTATCACGAAGTACACAACTGTATACATGAACTGGATGTTCGTTATACCAAGAATCGAGACAACAGCCTATCACTAAATATATAACTGTATCCATCAATTGGATCTCTCTGGATCTTCCTAACAGAAAGCGTCTGGACGATAGCCTATCCCGAAGTACACAACTGTATCCATGAACTGGATGTTTGTAATACCAAGAATCTGGACAGTAGCTTATCACGGATTATACAACTGCATCTCTCTGGATCTTCATAATAGCAAGAATGGAGGCGGTAGCCTATCACGAAGTATACAACTGTATCCATGAACTGGATGTTCGTAATACCAAGAATCGAGATAGTAGCCTATCACGGATTATACAACTGCATCTCTTTGGATCTTCATAATAGCAAGAATGGAGGCGGTAGCCTATCACGAAGACAACTGTATATACAACTGTCTTCATCAACTGGATCTCCCTGAATCTTTATAATACTTTTGTACTTAGTACTTTAAATCGTTCCGTCATTGTTAATACAGTAGTGATATTGCTGCGTGCGTTGTCATTCACCAGAGACCTCGCACCCCCCTCAATAACTCTACAATAAAAAAAAAAAAAACTTACTTAAATCAGTCAAAACAAATTCCTGTTTCCGTCTAATATTTTATACTTAATTTAAGTTATGAAGATCGCTTTAGATTTAAGGTTAAGTAGTGATCTATAGATATAATTAATGTGTAACCTAATCCTGTCCATAGAATAAAAAAAAAACATTCAAAGGAACTCTTGATTCAAAATAGGGATTTAAGTATAGCCGTCACCTCGGAGGTCCACGGGACCCTCGTTCCATTTTAACGACCCCGGGGGCGAGCTTTATTAAAAAGGGCCCCGGGAAAACAAATATTAAAGCTATTAAATCAATAATATGAAATTTCGTGTTTTATGACCAATAATTAGACATTTTTTGTGTGATGTTCTATTAGTGTATAAACTTTGTTTATATGTTTTTTCTATATTAGGGGACATTTGAATGTTTATCTTAAAATACTCCACAAACGCATTAAAAACTTTTTAATAGCCTTCTCATGGAAGACGACGAAAGTTTTATTGTAAGAACGATTTTTTTTTTTTAATCTATATATAAAGGAGAACCATCAGCTGTTATATATTGCTTTGATAATTTAAAAAAACCATGACCATTTAAATGTTCCACCGGTGAATTAAAGGCAAAGGTCGCCATTTTCAAAAGAATATTTTTTTTTATTTTTTTATTAATACTAATAAATATTTAAGTATAAATTTTAATAATATTACATTATTCATTAAAAAAAAATTCATTAGTAAGAGAAGTTATTGCCGGACTAGATAGTTATATATTAGGGGGACCGGAAAGTAATGTCGCTAAATACAAACACATACATTTTTAACGAGTCTTTATTTTTAATCAATGATGTATTCCCCATCATTGTCAATAACCTTTTGCCATCTAGTGAGTAAATTTTCAATCCCTGATCGATAAAAATTAATTGGTTTTTCGGCAAAATATCTAGAGATGGCATTTTGGATATCATCCAAATTTGCAAATGTTTTGCCACTTAAAAAGTGTTGCAGCGCTCGGAATAAGTGGAAATCCGATGGTGCAACATCGGGCGAATATGGTGGATGAGGCAGCACCTCCCACCCCAATTCATTAATTTTTTCTAGAGTTCGCCTTGCGCAGTGCGGTCTTGCATTGTCATGTTGGAGAATGACGCCTTTTCGGTTGACAATCGCTGGCCACTTTTCAATTAAAGATTGATTGACTCGCTGCAATTGTTCGCTGTAGAGGTCTGCAGTAACAGTTTCTCCAGGTTTCAGTAATTCAAAATGAACAATGCCGCGAATACTCCACCAAACACACAAAAGCGCTTTTTTGGGGTGTAAACCTGGCTTAGCAGTACTCCGAGGGATTTCATTTGGAGAGAGCCACTGCCTTTTGCGTTTTGGGTTATCATACAGGAGCCATTTCTCATCTCCTGTGATCAAGCGATCAAAAAACGCTTCTGTGTTGTGTCGTTGAAGCAATAAGTTGCATGTGATTGATCGGTTAGCCTTATTCTGTTCGGACAGATTATGCGGGACCCAAACACCTGCTCTGCTTACTTTTCCAATCTGCTTCAAATGTTCTTGGATGGTCGACCAAGGTTTGTTGAGACTGTTTGACAATTCCTCGATCGTCTGACACGGATTTGCTTCCACTTCCGCCCTTAACACGTCGTTGTCTAACGCTGATGGTCTTCCTGATCGATACGAGTCGGAAAGATCAAAATTACCCGATTTGAACTTGGAAAACCACCTTTGGCATTTACGAATGTCCAGTGCATTTGGATAAACATCGCAAATGTTTTTGGTAGCAACTGTTGCGTTATTTCCCTTGCGAAACTCAAAGAGCATGCAATGCCGGATGTGTACCTCTTCTGGTATTTGGCTGGCCATTTTACCCAAAATTACAAAAAAAAATTGTAATTCAATTGTCTATAAGTAAAGAAATCACTATAACCTCACAATGTCTTTGGTACGCCTCTCAACAAAACAATGAGCTGACAAATGACAATCAAGTATTGGCATGCGCAGAAACGACATTACTTTCCGGTCCCCCTATTATTACTCTGAGACAGTAACCAGTGCGGTCGAAACTCGTACACGAAACCCGTGAAACGAAACTGACAGTGACGCGACAGGTTCGGTACAAACGAAACGAGTTTTATCGCGAACAATAAACCTGTCATATAAACTGGATATTTTAAATAAGTGTAATGACCTATCGCAACTTAAATTATCTTCCACAAGGTTGTTTTTTTTTAATTGAAACAGCATTTTTAGTCTATGGAGAAGAGTTAGATAGTTCTACAATAGGCTGAAGATGTTCAGTCGTGGTCATCATTTTAACCAGTGCACGCCCACAGCTGGACATAGGTCTCTTGTAATGTGTCCCACGGAGTGACAGATACAGATGTTAAGTAAATATTTATAAAACTTACACCAGTGTTAAGTTTCAAGTTGACTACATTATCATATTTTTTTTATTTAACTAAGCGACGAGACGAGAGGGACGTTCACCTAATAGTAAGTGATACGCGATAACAATGAAATGTATATACCAGATATAAGATGGTGATTCTGGTTACCACACTAATTTCTCTAGCTACAACGCCCTTGAAGCCGGAGCACAGTATTGTTTGGAGGATGCAATAGTCGCTGCGGTGATACCTCCGGTCTCCGGCAACAAAGACTTACCACCAGTAAAAGTCTTCAAGTCATACTGAGCTTATCAGATAAGGAATGCTATAAATGGTTTGTTTTTTTTTTAATTCTACGTGGTTAACGGTAGTGCGGCCATAAGTCCTTAAACGATTTTGTGGAGAAAGAAGACACGTCACCTCGACTGTCATATGTTTTTTTTTTTTATACTACGAAGCCACGAAACGAGCGAGACGTTAACCTGATGGTAAGTAATACACCCGCCCATAACATTGTAACGCTAGTTAGGATGCATACAGCACTACACATAAGATGTCGAGTCTCGTTACCGCAGTAATTACATTAGCTACAGCGCCTTTCAAACCGGAGCACAGTACTGTCTGTCAGCTGTAATAGACGCTATGATGGTATCTATGTAGACTGTCTCCGTCAACAATGGTAGGTGTACCACCAGTCGACAACCGGAAATCCACTATTTAGTGGTTAATAAACAACCCCTACCACCAATAAAACTCGACATCAAGGGTTGAATTAATCACACCGGAAGTCAATCGACGAAGTTCCTAATAATTTCATGACCTATTTTAAATAGCGGATATGACAGGTGAGACCCGATTCGAGCCTCGGCACCGGAAGCGTACCTGTGGCAAGATGCCAGCCTAGTACCAGGAGTGCAGAGACTAATAGAAGTCGTTGATTCACCTGACGCATGCGTCCTGTAATCTACCTGGCGACCACCTGCCAAAACAACCACTTACCGTTGGCCCCTATAAACTGCGGAATCACCCCTTAAGGTAATTTAAATCGTATGGAGTGAGGGAGATAGAGGGAGTCGGGTTCCACGCATGCGTTGACTTAAAACTTATCTGTCATTCAGAAGCACGTGACACGTCGTCTGAGGCGGACGTATAACTGTTTTTTTTTTTCAGTAACTTAGTACGTTTCGTATTCGATAACATTACATGGATCACTGATGGTTGGTCATGGCAGCCGGAGACAATTTAAGTAGGTAACACGGCAACGCCTATCGCAGCCTCCAAATAATACTGTGCATTATTATTTGAATTGTTCTAGTTTGAAAGGCGTTGTTGCTAATGTATTGACTGGGGTAATGAGTCGCAATATCTTTTATCAGATGCTGTATGCATCTTCATTGTTAAGGGTGGGCGTATCACTTAACATCAGGTGAACGTCGCGCCTGTCACGTCGCTTCGTAGTATAAAAAAAAACCTATAATTCATATTTGTTGCGTAATTTTATAAACCACGTAATAATACAAAACTGATATTATCCGACCAATTTGTATTGATTATATATATATATTTGTTAATAGATATTTCAGTCAATCAATCAGCTGATAGACGTTCAAAGGTGGACATAGGTCTCCCTCAAAAATCACATCGGTCGGTCCAGCGTTGCCAGCATTCACCAGCATCCCCCCACCCTTAATATATAATATATAAGATCAACAGACCTTATGAGAGGCCTGTCAACACTACATCCACCAATACACAGCCGCCGTCCTATTAGATATTCAGTTCATATCAGTTAATAATACCTAATCTATCACATAAAGTCTAGCTATTTTATTCATTACCTAAAACAAACAGATACGAAATATTTTAAAATTGAATATTTCGTATACATATGAACGAATATTTTTTTTGTTTTAATATTACCAACAGAGATATTATACGTAACTTAAAATGGCTTACTTTGCACCATTTTGTTATCGTCGCTTATAGACATAAGTTAGTCCCCCTCCAACACAGTAATATAATATAAAATCGAAAATCATCAGATCAAGTTCACATTTTAAACTTAAATATTTAAGAATTATTACTTAAGGACAATGGTGTAATACAGAATAAAAAATCTTAATTTCTAACATTAACTTTTAAGTTACTTTATGACGACGATTAATTTTAGTTCCAGGATTACATATATAATTTCGTTGATAACTTGAATTAGAATAACATGACAGTTGGATATAAAAAAAAAAACTAAAACGTGCGCCGAGGGTTGCTTTAAAATAGTCGGACGATGGTAAAATAAGAAAAAGTTTATTTTAAGCCGTCCGGTGGATTGTGTCCGGCTTGTGTGACTTTGTGGCAGCGGCATCTTTCTCAAATATTGCTAGAAGCTGTTATATAATACAATAATATATTTTGATAATTATTTATATCTAATATTGCTAAAAGAATGTCTATAAATATAACTGATGGATTAGACTAACATTGAAGGAATATATATTTACTTGACATAAATAAAAAAAAATTATAATATAATCATTTAGGTAATTGAATATCATAAAGCATAACGAATCGATTAAACATGATATATCGATATATAAACGCAATGAGAACAAACTTCAGTATAAAAACAAACTCGTTTTGGGGTTCCGCAACAAATTCGCAGGTTTGTCAAAGCCATCAAATATTTGCCAAATAATGGCCAAGTAAGGTTAATGGCCAATGTACAGGTAAAGCTAATTAAGCGAAGCTGTCAGACTGTGCTGGGAACAGCTTTAAGTAATTAACTTTGTTTGCATGGACAAATATTCGCGGCCGTACGTTCTTTGTCTTTGATAGTTTATTTATATGGCCATAAAAATATACCATCAAATAGAATATTATTTTAGAATAGCAAACATTGAAAAATATAAATAAAATATTCTACGTACCAATGAGACGAGCAGGACATTCACTTGGTGGTAAGTTATATAATACTACCTCCCATAACGTGGCGTACAACACCCTTCAAACGAGAGCACAGTAACGCTTGTACACTTCTATTTGGCGGTCGAAATAGGTGCTGTGGTGGTACCTAGACGGTCTCCAGAGACCTCATCATCATCAAATAGACCGATAGCCTTCCACTACTGGACGTAGGCCTCACCCAAAGATCTCATCGATTGATCCTGCTCTACCAGCAGCTTCTTTACAGCATGGCTTCCGGTATCGCTTGGTCACTGGGAGCTGTTCTTTAAAGGTTCATATGGGAGGAGCCGAGACCTTACCACCAGTAAAATAATAAACTAATGTACAATAAAGGACTATCAGCTATATTATATAGCTATAATTTTATATAGATATTTTGTTATAACTGTTATTTTTAATATGCTTTTTTCTATAGCAATACGTTATTAGCAGTAATAGTCAAGTTTATTTTAAACCTCTCGTGACGGCGGCCGTGAGGAGTAAAAAAAAATGTCCTCCTGTGATCTCCAGGGGCTTCTGAGAAGGATATGTTACTTATACCACCGCATCCTCAACAAAGAACTTGAAATCGACCGTGTCATACAATAACAGCTTTTTTTAACGTCACAAAAATAGACAGTTGTTTTTTTTTTTAAGTCAATGTTTCGTGTTCTACTTTAAACGATTTGTTATCTGTTCGTTTTAAAAGAACATTTATATATATATATCAATGTATATTTTTTTTTTCATTTAATTAACTCTAATTATCACCAGATAAAAAATATAAAAACATGGCGCTAGTTAGGATCATATTGCTCTCCTCGCCTGAGCCGTTGATTCTCGTTACCCCAGTAATTACACTAGCAACAGCGCCCTTCTAACCGGAACACAATGTCTGTACCACCACCATTAAAGAAACATATAGATTGAGATTCATCTATGAAAGTTATTACTTTAACTTTGCTAACTTTTACGGCTTTCTTCCAGGCGTGTTGCGAAGAGTGACGTCACGGCCCGTGATTACGTCACATTCCTCGCATCAGAGGGATGGGTACCAGGGTAACATACATTGTGAACACTACAATGTTTACGGTGCACATGCGCAATAACGTTGTCACTAGTCCCTACACGTTTGTTACATCGTATTGTAAACTATAATATATGAGTGATTTAAAAAAAAATATATAAAAAAAAAGTTACTGGAAGTAGGTCTATTTCTGCCGCCAAGCAGTAGTGTGCAAATTTTACTATGTTCCGGTTTGAAGAGCGCTGTAGTTAGTGTAATTACTTGGATAACGAGACTTAAGATTCTGTCTCAGGCGACGAGTGTATTGTGGTACAACGCATAACACTAACTAGCGCCATATTGTTGTGTGCATGCGTATCGCTTACCATCAGGTTAACGTCTCTCTCTCGTCTTGTCGTTTAATTGTATAAAAAAAAAATTAACTACATCTAGTGAGTAGTGGATAATCAATTTCCTAGTAAGTCTGGTTAGATTCCAAAGTCATGTGTCGTGGAGTTTGGTAGGTAATCTGTTGCCATGAGATCTAAAGCATCCTCCGCGAACACTCCTTACTATCTACGGATTTGTTACCACATTACGTCGAAGTTATTTCGTGTTAAATAATTAAAATATATATAACGTAAATGGATTCCCTTTGTCCGCCAATCACGTAAAAACTAGTGATCGACATAACCACATGAGCATTGAGAATGATTTGTATATGGTTATGGGTTATTTAATTTTTGAATTTCATAGATCCATTATCGTTTTATTTCCAATTGACTTTTGTAAACATTCTCATTTGGTATTATTTATGCGGTTGCTATAATAACGGGTGCTGTATAGTCATTCATTTCGGTTACTATTATGGAATCATCATGGTCATCAGTCGATATACGTCCACAGGACTGTCTGAAAGATCTCTCTATCGTTACATAGTCATCATAAGATCCTTCATTCAAGGAATATTTCAGACGAATTTCAAGTACAATTTTATTTTACAAAGCTGTCGGGGAACAGCTAGTGTATTTATATGAATGTAGGTAATTGCGTAGTCATGAAACTATTTAACAGAAGGGTTTACTAGATTCAATGGCACGTGCAGATAAAGAGGTGTAGCTGGGGCCCGCGCGGGGTGTCCCCGAGCGCGCGCGGCGGACGCGGGTGGGCGGCGGAAGGGCGGCGGCGAGGCGGCGGCGGCTATCGGCCGCGGCTGGAAGTCCGCTCCATATCGCCTTACTCGCCAATTACGCGCATTTTGTTCTATCACACACTATTTACAGAGTGAAATTACTAATGAATATCATTAATTAATATAATCAATTCACACATTCTTTTACTAATTTCATTTATAGAATCTATTTTTTTTTATCCAAACAACGTATCTAAACGTATTTACAAATTTACACGTACTAATACATTTTGTTATTATCGAAAATTTTATGTCTTAGTTGAATGTACTTACCATTGATCTAATCGATATATCTTATATGCAGCGAAGAATAGACTCTCCTTACCTGTAACAGAAATAATTATTTCATATTTACCCATTTTTTTTATTTGTTTACAACACACAAGTTACACCAACCTACACTTGGCCACCACAATCACATAATGGCTGATTCCATAAAGTCAGCACAAGGACTGTTTCACTAGTGGAAACATGAATCAAAGAGAAAATTGTTTTTTAGGTAATTTGTTTTGTATACGTATGATGGTATTCAAATCTGCTTCACTCCTTTATATCATCGAACCATTTATTCTTCTGTCTACCAGCTGCACGTTTTCCAAAAGTTTTGCCTTCCAGAATCAACCTAGCATACTCATAAAGAGGGATCCTCCTTAAAAGAAGTGGAAGCTGGGGATTGAATTAGTTTTCTCAATGTGATCGCCAAACTTCAGTTCCAAGAGAACACCTAATGATGATGATTTGTATGATTTATATTATAATTATAGTAGTTTTTTGTAATACATTATTCTTTTTTTTAATCTAACTGTATTTAAATGTACATAAGAAATTAAATTATGGAGAATCTCGCATTGATATTTTACGCGCGAAAATTCACACATTGATATTTCACGCGCCTCGAACTTAGGATAGAGCGAGACGGAGTTATGTTTTATCCCTTTCTTCTAATCGTTCTCATTGATCAAGTGCGAGTGTTTGGAAATTTCATAGAAGGTAATAGAAATTCAAATAGGCCTGTTCTCACGCGAATCTTATCAACCACACACACATAAATACTGCAGATTAGGCAACATTAGAAAAATTACAGCTGTGGTTTAAGCAAATTCTAATCTCTACACATACTCATGTACCAGGTTATCAGAATCCAATAGGAAGTATTTTCACGTATGCCTTACGTAGGGGCGTGAGCCTAACACACGCTACCACACGCAACACAAACTCATATAGGGGTGCCGTACATAAGTGATACTCTAACCCAAATTCACACGTGCACACACACACTCGCATCGCAACCCTGTCTAAGCGCGCGGAAAAGAGAACTAATGCAATATAACTTGTAAGGTGTTAGAAAGAGTTAGATATCGAGAGCCGCTTGCGAATTAAGACGTGTTCGAGTCTGCGCATCTTGAGGTTATTCTAAGGGTTGATGCCAGCTTACTGCTCGCTAAGTCTGTAAACCTGGTACATGTTTTCCATTTTAGGACAAAAGACTAAAAAAGGGCCTTTGAAATTAGGAAAGTTTTTTTTTTTACGAGCGACGATGGATTTGCGTAGATTAGCTTGTTAGGAATTAGGAATTTTGTGCAAATGCTTTTCTTACATATAAAAATAGCAATAATAATAAAAATAAAATCCAACAGATGTTAAATAAATTCAAATATTAATTAATCAAATAATTAAACTATGTTGAAAAATATCTCATTTGATATTGATTTATTATCTATACTTCTTGATATAATCAATTCAATTCTCGTACGGATGTATCTCAATTACCTTACTTTGTATATACTGCTTTTAATTTTAAAAAAAATGTATAAACGAATTCAGATGAAGTAAGTTTACTGGGTGGTCTCTGTTGCCGAAGATCGTTTATGTAGTAACCACCATATCTCCTATTGCACGTTGTAGCTGTTATTATTACTGGGGTAACGAGAGTCAACAATTTACGTCACAGGGGACGAACGCAATGTGGTGCAGCCTATACCATTTTAACTAGCGCCATGTTATGTGTTGGTGTATCGTTTACCACCAGGTGAATGCCCCGCTCGTCTCGTTGCTTCGTAGAAAAAAAAAATTATGAATATTTTTGTACGTATCGATCAGCACGCCATTTTTTAATTCAAATAGGGCCATTGAAATTCGCGCGCGTTCATATTGGACGGAAGGAATAATGGCCGCATTTCGCGCTCGGTTGCCTAAACTGTGCCCAATGCCGCCGTACAATCGCGGCGCGGCGCGACGCACCCATCCATCGGCGATTCCTTTAAAACTTTCATTATCGTGTCGATTTAGTTGTTAATGGAGCATAATAGGTTTTAGTTGAATGATCAGTAGTGTTGCCAGCCTCCGCCTAACAATATTTAACTAGGTTATCAATCGCAGAGACATACCTCACGCCTAAGACTAAGCATGGGAATGAGGAGAAGAAAGGGACATCATCACCATCATCAGACGTCCACGGCTGGACATAGGCTCTACCTCAAAGATCTCCACGTTTGTAGTGGTTCATGTAGAGGGATTTGGGCCATTTCCCACCACGCCGGCTCAATGTGGGTTCGTGGGAACCAGAGCCTTATTTGTTGATTAGCAGGTGAGGTTTTGTCTTGGGTCCTGTAAGTTGTTGTTACACTCCTTACACCCATTACGGAAACGGAAAAATGACAAAACAAACCTCTTGAAAAATAGACTAAGATATATATAGATATATGTTATAAAAAGAGGTTTCCTTTGTTCGCCAGTCACGTGAAAACTAGTGAACGTATCGACTTGGGGATATAAGCATTCGAAATTATTTGTAGGTGGTTATGGGTTATTTTTTTTTTTTAATTTTAAAGATCCTTCGTCATTTTATTTGTAATTTTTATAAACATTTTTATTTCGCATTATTTATTGCGGTTGCTATAGTAACGGCTGCTATAGAGTCATTAGCGGTTGCGGTTGCCCTCAAGGAATATTTCAGATAAATTTCAAACCTAATTCTATATTACGTCCAGCTAAGCGTTTAATTAATTTAGTAATTCTTTTAGTAATTATTTATTTTTTCTCTGAAATCTTAATGAATTTGAATATTTCAATAAATCCTGTATACTTAAAAAAATTTTTATTTATGATAATTAACTTATTTCCATAAGTTTATCTGTCTGTATAGAAATTTATTTATTACAAATTAAAATACAGATAACCAACATACAACAAAGAATATAGATTATACATCCATCTTTACATAGGTGCGTAAAACTAAATGAAAATAGTGAATCTATTTGAATAATGAAAGACGATCATTGTCAGCAACTTAGAATACTTAATATGTACTTACCGTTTAGTTATTTTTATAAATCTAGTGTTTAGTTATTAGTTTAGTAAGTGCCATTTAAATTTGCTTAATGTAAATGCGTTAGCCAGTTGTTGATAGTCATCCATCTTATAGTAACATCTAAATACCTTTTATCAAACAATTAAAACATTTATTTCCTTTGATATCATATACAGTTATAGATGTTGGTGAATTGTCAAATATTTATATAAATTTTCTTTACGATAGCAACGCGAATAAAGCGAAACCTAAAATTAACACATGTTTCTCAAACTTCCGTTTCCCATTACATATACAATCGGTGGCACAAAAAAAAATCGCCGGTGAATTGTTTGCTTGTTAAGCTACTGCGTGAACGGAGGCGTGCCGACCATATTTGCGTAACTGTCTTCATTGACAACTCAAAGGGCCATCGTATGTTTGATAACACACGTATTTAACAGTGTTTCTGTCACTTGGCTAACATCCGTTCGCTGATATATATTTCTATTTATATATAATTCTTTTACATTCAGTTATATCCGACCGCTGAACTGTACTTTTATTTATAGACGTAACGTGTTTGATGTCGTCTGATAGTAAATATCCCCACCCACTCAAACCTGGTTATTCTAGTAATTTCTCTAGGTAGCCCTCAGCTCTGTAATCTCGGGCAAGTGAACCTGCATGGGATAGCGTAGGGCTCAGCGATGATGCTTAGGAGGGTTTGGGCCTTCTTCAGAGAGGTATTAACACAAAGTGTACAGGGGCACCGGTGCGTTCTGTAAGAGATCCCGAGGCTTCTTTGAATGCACTGACGCAGACCACTGAAAGGGTTTGAGTGAGAATCTCAAATAAGCATGACTTCCCCTCAGAAGCTTACCTCCCCGAAACCAAAAAGAAAGGTACAACGTCCTGCAAACTAGACAACATTGGAGTTTACACACTACTGTTTGACGGCAGAAACACCTACCTATCTAACTGCAGTTGTCTCTACCTAGACAGTCACCGACAATAAAGAGTTGCCACACAAAAAAATAATTATAGACTTGTCAGCAGTTTATATTCGTATTAGTCAATGTTTATCGAGTGGTCAATAACATCAAATATATCCTTACTACCATTTAGGTTAACCACATCGCGTGGTGGGGCCGACACTCTAAGATCAATCACCCAATTAACTTGATTGTCAGTTGGATCTAGCGTACCCTTTATTAGATTAAGTGGGACAATTAAATCACACATTGTCTAATTAAAATACCAAAAATCTACTTAAATCAAGCTACTGTTAGTGATGGATGAATGTATGTCAAAATGAATAGCTGGAAGTCAATGTACTCACACAGCACCAGTCAGTGTTTTGTGGAATTTACACAATACAAGAGACCTAGGTTTAGCTGTGGATGTCTATCGATAGTGATGATGACGAAGGTGAGCCATTTCTTTAGTTTCTTATAAAATAGTATCGTATTAGTCATATGATTATCATGTATTACAAAAAACTGTCTAGATACTCCCGCAGCGCCTATTTCTGCAGCCAAACAATCATATGCAAAAATTACTGTGTTCCGGTTTGGAAGGTGCTGTAGCTAGTGAAATTACTGGGATAAGAAGACTCAATATGTTATGTATCAAGGCGACGAGTGTAATATGCTGTGTATAACATATTGAACTGGCGTATCACTTATCATCAGGTGTACGTCCCACTCATACCGTCGTTTCATAGAATAAAAAAAAAAAACCGAAAAAGTAAAAATTTCAAATTTGAATTAGAAAGAGAAGAAAATTAACATAAAATAAACATTTCACAGCCAAGTTCTCACACCTTCGTTAACACTACCAATTTATAACAATCAAAAAAGGATAGTTAAACTTTACACCCTATTCAGATTTAATAAGGTGGATAAAAAAAAACTTACTTTTCCTTCCTCAGGAATGCCCGGCCGGCTCAATCCTACAGGAGTGTGTTTCTGTCTCTATTGGATTTACGGTCTCCTTCTATCGCGTGGATATTATTGTACTGGTTAGCTTTGGTTAATACCATTTTATTTTCTATCATAGTGCAATGCTAAATATAGGCCTTATCCAATATCTTCAACCAGATAATGTCTTCAGCTTTTCTCATCCATCCATCCGGTGCAACTCCAAGGACTGTGTCCTACATCCCTGCGTCCTTTTAATACTAACCCCAAGTTTTAATACTAATACATTGAACTTAAGAATGAAACTATTTTGTTTCAAGCGTGACGGTTGAAACCGTTCATACCTCCCGCTTTCTGTTAGAGCGACCGCTCAATGATTTATGTTCGCCTGGTACTCGTGTAGAAAATGTTACGTCACGACTGTGTCGTGCGGTCGCGGGCTTTCTTTATATGTGTGTGTCGTTATACTAAATGTGCGCATGTGTGTAGACTGTTTGTTTTCCGAATCAACCATTGCCCAAATTTATTTTTTAATTTTCGACACAATACACCAAGGTCGACTGGACATAATGCCAATGGTAACTCACTGCGTGTATAAAGTTTATTTAATAAAAAGCTGTTTAGTAGACGAATTAAAATATTACCCTTTTCATTACAGTACACCATACACTTGACGTTTCGTAGATTAAGTAGAGAATAATTAATTAGTGGCAGCTTCTATTTATGCTGCCAAATAGTCGTATAAACATTACAGTGTTCTGGTTTACATGGCGCTGTAGTAGTGTAATTACTGAGGTAACGAGATTTGACATCTTATGCCCCAAGAATACTAGCCCATTGTGGTACAGTATATCATCCTATCATCACGTTGTTATAGGTAGGCATATTACAAGTAATAAATAAAAAAAAAATTGAAGACTAGCTTTACTGACAAGTATGACAGATGCTTTATTATAGACAAGTAAAATGGACGCCTGTATTAGTTGCATTAATTAACAAGCAAACAAACTTTTTTTTTTAGTCTACGAAGCGACGAGACGAGCGTGACGATCACCTGATAGTAAACGATACGCATGATTACTAGTTAGGATGATATATACTGCACAACATTGTACTCGTCACCTTTACGGACGTAAGATTCTTTACTCCACTAAATTTACTATCTACAACGCCCTTAAAACAGGAATACAGTAATGTTTGTACATACCTACTTCGGTCTTCGGTCTACTGGAACCTACCACCAGTAAAACTACATTCATATTAAAAGAGGCCATATATTATATATATTTATGTATTAATCAAAGGAAACTTTAAAAGATCGTGTTGAAGCACACGCTGGGAAAATTTTAGATTTACGCCACATCCGTTCTAAATCTTATGTTAAACAAAACAATTAGATGAATCTAGAACATTATGTTAAACTCCAGATTCCATTGACTACCTGGAATAACTTTAAACCGGACAGTTCTAGGTTACCGATTAAATATAGTGGTTCTATTTTAGATCATGCCTGTTTTCATGTTTCAATTTCAATTACAAATTTGGTCGCTCTTTGTCTATTCTTTTTTTTTTTTTTTAATATTTTCAATGCAAATGGAGGACAAAGGAAGTTATTATTCACACGTTAACACGTGATGTTCTGCAGAGCGCGCCCAGTGACCTACTTGCGGCGTGGGCGGGTTTACGTTACGAGCTGTTTATTTGTTCTGTCTCTATAAAAACTCCTCTCAACATCCTCAGGAATTCGGCAGCACGCTGGCAGCATCAGGTCACTGCCGCTGGTATTGCAGCCGACAAACAGCGGTGTGCAAAAATCACTGTGTTACGGCTTGAAGAGCGCTGTAGTTACTAGGGTAACGAGACTTAACTTTTGTCTGGTGCTGTATACATCATAACTAGCATCTCAATGTTATGAGCGGGCGTATCAGTTACCATCAGGTGAACTTCCTTCTTATCTCGTCGCATCGAAATATAAAAAAAATATGACAGCTAAGGTAAGCTGGTTTCTTTCTCCATGGACTCATTATAATATATAAGGACGAATGGCCAGACTACCTTTAACCTCATGGTATTAGAATTAAAAAAAAAAACATTAGGCTAGTACCACCGCAGCGTCTAATACAGCCGGCAAACAGTAGTGTCCAAAAATTACTGTTCCGGATTGAAGGGTGTTGTAGAAAGTGAAATTACTGGAGTAACGAGACTTCAAATCTTTTCATTTACATCATATATGACAATGTGGTGATCCCTTCATGGTTTACAGAATTAAGCAGCATGATGCAGTTCTTTCAGGACTAAGGCTACTCCAGCATTCAGCGTTCTGTTTTAATTCCATCCTTTCCAAGAGAGGAGGTTACTTCTATATAGGAACATTACTGTATTTTTGTAACAGAAAAATTACTATGAGACTTTTTTTTTAATGTACGAAGCGACGACACGAACAGGACGTTCACTTGATGGTAAGTGATACGCCTATATCAACGTGGCGCTATTTAGAATGTTGTACACTGTACTACATTATGCCCGTCGCATCCTTCAAACCGGAACACAGTGATATTTACACATTACTGTTTGATACTGACTGTATTGATATTTAAAATTTGAAATTTTGAGTAATAACGAAGCCGTGGTAGATCAGGTTGTAATACATTCATAGACGCATGATCTTGAAGAGGCTCAGGTTTGATCCATGCTGTTGATATATTAAAACATGGCAGGTAATTGATAAATAGACGCCACTCTCTTTAGAGAAAAGGCCACGAGTCCCAACAGTGGGCATATTATGAGTTGTAAATAACAACGATAAACTAATCGAGATTTCATCACGTCGCCATTTTATGCACATACATTTTTCAATCATATGTCTATTTAAAAATGAACAATTATAACTTAAACATTAAAATAATAAAAACAAATGTTATGACAGTGAACTGGCAACCCTTACACACTTTATAAACAGTGATTCCACTACACGTGCCTATTCACGTAAACTTTTTATATTCATGGTCATTCACGTAGTAACTTACAGGTAACATAAACGCGAGTATACAATATTTAACGCAATGTTTCTTGATACATTAAACTACAGACGTTTATTTACAGACTTGTATCAGTCAGAATAGTCAGGCTCTTATGTTTCCAGCCAAAACAGCGCTGAAGTGATGGTAGCAGATGTGAAGAATGAACAATGGTAGTTACTAGTATTCACGTGATTGACGAACAAAGGACACACATTTTCATTATATATATATACTTATATATATTTTCAACTATTTAGAGACTCGTCAGAATATCTCTGTAACTTGAAGGCTTTGAAATTTAGTGGGGATTTTCCTTTTGCCGAGTACAGGTAGATTGTACGAAATATTACTTCCAAAAGGGGTTGCGGAGAACAGCTAGTATAACCATATTATAATAAGAATTTTAACCTGTAAAAAACTTTATCTTTTAATTCATATTTGTCAACATGGACACCTCATTTTGTTGTAGTTATTTCGATAGTAAAATTTATCGGTTTTTGATAGAATGAGCCGCGTTTTCAAACACTCGATGTTTCCTATTTAGTTGAAGGTCATAATGAAGTTGTATTTGTATTACGTTTTGTGTTGAATATTAAAATCTCATTTGGACGGACAAAAAATTCCCCCGGTTCTGATGATTTTTTAATAATAATATGTGTGCAATTCCTCGTACGGTTTGTTCGGAAGACGACTTTACGGTCTCCGCTCAAGGTGCTTCTTGCGGCGATGGTTCTAGAAGCGGGACATTTCTTTTGATGAGTGGACGTGCAAAAAATGCTCTAAGCCGATCAAAAGCACACTAGGGGTGTCACATGTCTTAGCTTAGTTATCGATAAAATTAAAAACTCTTTTGTAATATTTTTTTTTTTTTTCTCTTACGAAAAAGTATTATAAAGAATAAATCAATATCAAAGTTCATTCAAACGATCTTTATATTATACATATGTGATTATTTGTATATGATGTGTTGTATGTACTTTAATATGACATATATATATATATATATATATATATTAAAACAAAAGTAACGAAATATTGATAATAACTAAATTTTTAATGACTTATTCAATACTTGTAAGGTTATATTCGATATAGAATATAGGATAGATATAAAAAGTCCTCATATAAAATATTTGAACAAAACAACTGATACTTATAGTAATATTAGTTACTCATCAATCATATTTTATAATGTTTTTTCCTATTTATAGATTACGTTAAATAATATATATATAATAGATAATAGTATGTAATACTTTCGGCGTCTAGATCCCAAAAACGACTAAAAGAGAATAGATAAAGAGGTTTTACTTTTATAATGTTGTTAAACGAATAAATTAACGAAAACAACGCTTCGTGTTCATTTCCTTTATCTTGTTAATTAGGTTAAAAAGCAATATAGGGAAAACAGTTAACGAAAACACCATTAAATTGAATATATCGACAACAAAAAAGCGTAGCAACAGGAGAGGCGTATCCCGAACGGGCCTTACTCGTTATCTAACAGGTTATTTAACATACTAATTTAATTAAGGAAATATTCCAAGAAGTTAGTCTGGCTTTGATGTTTTTTTAAACAACCCTATCTGCTTTCAGTTATGAACGTGATGGTGTAAGTATAACAGACAAATAGCCCTAAACATGCCCATCAAAATTGTTTTCCTTTGTGTCTTATCTTCCGACCATCGCAACCTTGATGCGTTTCTATTATTTGATTAACAAGACGCTGACTTTCTACGGAACAAGCGTTGCGATGCGGTTTGTTGAGTCATATCTGATGCATGATGATACGGATGTACGGGAAATGGGTGACAGTGGCATTGGAGTAAATTATAAAAGATGAAAGCATCAGAACTTGACTTTAAATGATCCTTGAATACGATATGAGGGATTAAAACAAATAGGATATAACATTAAACAAAATGATATGTCTAGTTGATTAAAGGGTCTGTTTTTGACCTCGAGACTATTTATATCGTCTGGAATTTAACTGGAGACTGACCAGGTAAGCATCTCCTCAATGCTTCTTCTAACCTTCAAACATTTATACGCAGACATTACTGTATTTCTGTAGGTCTATATCCAGCAGTGGAAGTCAGTCGACTAATAGTCATGATGATGAAGATTGCTGTATTTCTGTTTAATTAGTCAAATCAATGGAGTAGCAATAGATTGCAGTGCACCAGCAGCAATCATCCTAACACCACCTTATTTTATTTACTATCAAGTGAACGTCTAACTCGTTTCATCAGTTGTTAGTAAAAGAAGGGTATTTTATTGAATCATCATCATTAGGTGCCATCTTCAAACTGAAGGTTGAGAAATTCGATCCTCAGCAGTTCTTTTTAACTGATGGTATTTGAACCCAGTACATTCCTTTATGTCATCAAACCGTTTCCTGCATATTTTTATTGAATGCATAATGCTAAATGCACATAATACTTGCTAAAAGATTTCTTCGCAGAATGATAACATTTAAAAGAAAAAAAAATGTCGGTAGTAAAAAGAATAACATATGGATGGGATGATGTTGCCATAATAAAGTTTACGATGGCAATGGCAATAAGTACGTGAAGGAAGGTTTAGGGCCGCGTCAAAGCGCTAGGCTGTAAACTTGATTGGCGACGGCCCTAAACGGAAAGGCAATTGCTGTGCTGCAACATGCTGAAGATGGCAGAGATGAGAAGAAATTTATAAAAGCAAACTCATTGTTTATTAATATATATATAAATATGTATATATATATATGTTAAAAACTTTACTAAATATATTCAATTATTCATACACACAAGTTCAAATTAGGTCTTAAACATCAATATATTCAGAACCTTCTTTTGAAGTCTTTGAATCAGGTTGTCCTATCTCCTATCCTGTATAAAAGCTTGTATTACGCTATTAATGAAAATAAATAGAAAAATTTAAAAAAAAATTATGCATACTGAAAAAATTATTTTGCGAATTTATGTGTCAAAGAGTTTTTAGGAGACTTCTAGTCTACCTACTGTTTAGTCTACACATCTTCCTTCATGATGATCACCCATAGATACCTACTGCTACTACACGTAATTAAACCAAAGTATTAATTTAATAAGGAAAATTCTAGTATTAATGATTTATTTAATATTTCTGACAACAGTTGGAAATTTAGGTTTTCCGAAATACAGGAATCATTTATAGTCCAGGAATATGAATATGAAACGGATATGATAACAGTGTATGTATGTGTTTTAAGCAAAGAAAATAAATAAATAAAATTAATTTGTATATATTATGATATAGTAAATGTTTCCACTGTACATATAGTTGATACTCTATAAAAGTTTTCTCTTTAACCATAGAGTAACGACTTTATATATTTCCTGTCTTCATTGCAAAGCTGTAGCGATATGAAACACGAACAGCATCAATTGCCTTTTTAATTATAAGAAAGATTTGCGCTAAACTTTAGTTTATAATATATTATATAACAAAAATAAACCTCGTGAATGAAACTATCATTAATCTGATATGAAGCCAAGGGTGAGCGGATACTACGAAATGAATAACAACGTGCGACTCATGTTACCACCTCCTCATCCACCCACGTTACAATATTACTTTCAAATTTATTACAAGTTTTGGAAACAAAGAATCTAGAAATTTTCTTATAAAATATAATTGGTAACATATCAATGAAAACATGCACAACTGATTTATTGTTTCTTTCTGTCGTTTAATTTAAATTATGGGGTTGTTATCGAGGGTGTAAATTGGTTGTGATCTACGTTTCTTTAACGAGAAGTCTTTATAGGACTAAGCCCTTCCTCTTTAATTTGAAAACATTGTTATTTTGTAGTATCAATAAATACTCTTTGTTATCAAATAGAGATAAAATATATTATTCTATGTATATGGAAGATTACTTCTTATATATAAAAAAAACTTACTACCACTTTTAATACAAATCCGCATGAAGTATAGTTAAAATTATATTGAACAACAAAGTAAGAGATTGTTTGAGATATTCATTGCTTACAACGATAAATAGTTTCGATCCGTTAAAACCAATAAGTTAATAAATAATATATTTTTTTTTTAATTCCGTGATGAGACAAAAGGCACGTTCACCTAATGTTAAGTGATACGTCACACTGTGCCTGTCGCTTGACACTTTTAGTAGTTTTAGAGCAGTATTGTTGTCAGCTGCAATAGGAGCTGCAGTGGCACCTATCTAGATGCCACTATCTAGAAAATATCTTGGATTAACAACCGTCAGTTTACAAATATATTTAAAAGACTATCACCTGCTCTATATAAATATATTATACTAACATCGTGCTGTATACTAACATCGTGTGCAAGCTATCTTTAAGCTATAAGTTGATATTTTATTACAACAATAACGACCCGGTGCTTAGTTTCCGAGGACCTTTAACAAGAAATTGTATCGTGCTTAAGTTGCATCCTGAAATAAAATGAGGTTTTATTACACTTTAATAAAAGCTCACGGAGCCGCGGCCGCGAGCACTTGTCCGCTATTACTTTAATGTAACAACAAGTAACAAAAAATTATATGATACTTTGTAACATAGTATTATATTACGATAATCTTTGTCCGGGGTGTAAGGGTGCCCGCACAGCTCACAGGATCCAAGCTAACCTCACCTGATGCCTCTTGCTAATCATTGAACAAAGCTCTGGCTCCCAACAACCCACATTAGGCCAACATATATGAAACCCAATCGATGCGAGATCCTTTGGAGCAGGCTTATGCCCAGCAGTGGACATCTATCGGCTAATGATGATTGTGATGATGAATCTTTGTCGGCTGGATAATTTTTATCGATATGTTATTTCATTACTGAAAAATAGTTGATCACTCAGTTCTAGTAATTCAACTACGAGGAAGTCTTCACACAAACTACTACTCTTTTACTGGTGGTAGGTCTCTGTTATAGCCTGTTACTGTAGTGGTGTGCAAACATTACTATGTTATGGTATACTGGGGTAACAAGTCTTAACATCTAATCTCTCAAAGCGACGAGCGCAATGTGGTGTAGTGTATATCATCTTAACTAGCGCCACATTGTTAAGGGCAAGCGTATCACTTACCATCAGGAACGTCTAATCGTTTCCTATAATAAAAAATACCGTTTCTCATGAGAATATAGAGAGGAGAGAGTTTTGAAAAGAGATCATGTTTTTTTTTTATTTAATCGTAAAGTCAGATAAATCTTTTTTTATATATTGGAATATTTAAAACATCGTTATCTCCGTTTTGTTCATCTGTTGAAATGATGATGATGATGTTTAAAAAATATCTGGACAGTGTTATACACCTGAAAAGAACTAGGTTATACTTCTACTCCTTCTGTCTAAATAGATTTATATGTTGTCGAGACTGTACTGTGGGTTAAAATCTGCAAAAGCTGTGTAAAATTTCTTCATCTTAGTATGATTATCATCATCATCAGCCGACAGAAGTCCACTATTGGATATCGATGATATAGTTGTATATTTACAATACATATCATCAGCAACCGCCGCTTATGTTTGAAAAGAAAACATTAAATGATGATACTATTCCATTGGATGAGTTACTGCTGAAAGGTCTTCTTTAACGAAAACCTAAGAGCGGAAATTGTGTTCTTTTATTCAAAGAAGCCACGAGCCAAGCGGCACGTTCACGAGGGTAAGTGATAACTCGTCCCAGTAATTTCACTAACTACAACTACCTTCAATCGGGAACATAGTAATGTTTGCACACTACAATTTGGCCGAAGTAATAAGAGCTTCGAAGGTAACCTCCCTAAACAGTCTCCGGCAATCTACAACCAGTAACAGTAAAGAAAGGTAAGTCTTATAAAGATGTCAGCACAATGCTGTGCAATATAAACAACCTGACTGAATACATCACACTAATATGGAGAAAGTCCTGATCTTCATGTCGCTTAGTTAAAAAAAAAACCACCAAAGGATAGCACAAAATGAAAGTTAATTTTTTTATACAGTACATGATTTAAAATACAAATCTATTTAACGTTTAGTTGAGGTGAAAAGATCCAGCGTCTGCATGGTTTAGCAAGAAGTCAAGATGGAGTAACTTTCCACAAAGCTCCCTCGTGATGAATTATCGGTACCGTTGTAGTTACGGAAAAGATATTTCACATTAAGCGCTACTTTTATTTACGATTGGAGACGAGCACCGACACCGTGGGAGCAGACATTATCGGGAGTCCCGCATGGCATTTAAAAGCACATCAACACGGAGCGGCATCAGCGACGATGTTCATTAACACGAAAAAAAAGTCCGTTAATTTCTCAAGGGGATACTGTCCTATTAATAAACGGAAAATATTTAAGAAGCTTTTAACCGTTATGGGAGAAAGAAGATAAATATAGAATTTAACAGAATAAACGAGAATTTTATTGAAGTCTTGAAAACCTTTCGCTTCTCATCTCGAAAAATGATCCCACATTGCTCGTTCCTTATTCTTTCAATATTGATGATAGATATCTGTTACATCATCTGTGTAGATGTAAGGAATGGACCGGGTTTGAATACTATCAGATAAAAAGAATAGCTGAAGATCGAATTGGTTTTCTCAATCTGATCGCCAACCTTCAGTTTGAAGAGGACACCTATTGATGATGATGATCTCTGTTGCTTTGTGATGATGAATCTTTGTCTGCTGAGCTAGGACAATTTTTATCGAAATGTTATATTCGTTATTTCATTACTGAAAAGCAGTTGATACTTAAATTCTAGTACTTCAACTACGAGGAAATCTTCAAACAAACCACTCCCCTTTTACTGATGGTAGGTCTCTGTTGCCGGAGACCGTCTAGGAAGGAACAACCGTAGCTCCTATTTATACCGCCAAAAAGTATCCAAACATTACTTTACTCGAGTTTTAATGGCGCTGTAACTAGTGTAATTACAGAGATTCAGTGTATAACATCCTAACTAGCGCCAAGTCGTTATGGGCGGGCGTATCACTTACCATCGGGTGAACGTCCCGCTAGTCTCATCGCGTTATTACGTTATTTAAACGTAGCTCTCGTATTTGCATCCCACATCCAAACAAATGGAGAAATCAAAATGTCTTCCATTAGTTTTATTTTAGGCTGATTAATGGCGGCGCATCGGCTGCATGTAATTGCTGTGCGCAGGCGCATTGGCGCAGGGCTGCCGCGCCGGCCCGATCGTAACGGAAACGTTCCGTTACGGCTCCATCTATTCGGTGATCGTCAACGGATGTTACATTGGCTACGCTCACGTCCATTTTAGTTCGTTAATTATTGATTACATACTTCTTCTTGTGCTCCTCGAACAAGTGAAGATTGGACAGCAGTTCTGCGACTTCCTTTCTATTGCGCACTAGGTGGACCAGACTCATAACGAAATGTTACCCCCAAAAGGGATTACAGACGAGTTAATATCAGAAAGGGACTGGAAGCCAGTGGGATGCCGTCAGGCAATAACATTTCAAGTTTAAATTTCAAATTTACTTCTATATTCCGTCCAGCAAAAGCTTGTGGTAATCAACTAGTTTAAAATATTACCATCATCTTCAACCCACACTAGCTCACTGCTAGACATAGGTTTTTAAACTAGATTTTTAACTACACGACAAATTTTTACCAGCTCCATTTACCTGCTTCATCATATCTTTTTCCATTAAAAAAATTGGTATCATAAACAACTCACGTTTACGTACCACATTAACAGTTGCGGTAGCTAAGCTGTATTGATAGTATTGGGAACTTGATTATGATACCAATCGCCTCCGTAATGATGCCACTGCGGTTACTATAAAGTAAACCTCATACGACCATAAAAAATAAATGTATTTTTTTATGTATGCTGGCAACATTAAAATAACCAACTGAATACAGCCCTTAATTAATGAATAAAAATGGTAGTATTTGATAGTCATTTGATTATCCTATTTTCTATTTTATAGTCATTTGATCATCATCATTCTCAGCCGATAGACGTACACTGCTGGACATAGGCCTTCCTCAAATATCTCCACATCGTCCGGTTCCGCGCTATCCGTATCCAGTGGCTTCTGCGACCTTCATGCAGTTGGCATGGCCTCCAGTACCGCCGGCGCTAGGGGTCGTCGTTTGTAGGGATTTATATGAGGGGATTCGAGCTATTTCCAACCACGTTGTCTCAATGCGGGTCGGTAGGAGCCAGAGCCTCATTTGTTGATTATCAGGATGCACCACGAGCAGGTGAGGTTGGTTTGGATCTCGTGAGTTGTTGTGCGGGAGTAGTAAAGAATCATATAATACTCCACGTTTGCTCGTCGTCTTAAGACATAGGATGTCTTCTTACCGTAGTAATTTAACGGGTTATAGCATAGTTATTATGTATTGTATATAAAAATTAGCAAAATCGAAACAAATATGAACACAATAAGGAAAACTTGTGTGAATATTGTTTAGTAGTGTCTGGCTTTAAACGAAAATATATTGTAATCTTTTAACCTCAAACTATTACAGTACAAATATTATCATAACAATTTGTATGAGTATTAGTGTTTACATATGAAAATCCTGTTTAAAATAAATAATACTCGTTCAGAACCCGCCTTCACTTATAACTAATACAATGTGTTTCAAATCGGTAATAGTTAAACCACTCAATCCAATTCTATTGTCCTTAAACCAGTTGGAAATAGTCAAGTTCATAACTTTATAATGATATAACCATGTTTAAACCTTTTTCAAATTTAAGCTTCTATTAAAATATTAACAAGAAAGCGTCTTTAGAAAAGCTTTACCAAAGAAATATAATTTTATATATATTATATATATTAGGGGGACCGGAAAGTAATGTCGTTTCTGCGCATGCCAATACTTGATTGTCATTTGTCAGCTCATTGTTTTGTTCAGAGGCGTACCAAAGACATTGTGAGGTTATAGTGATTTCTTTACTTATAGACAATTGAATTACAATTTTTTTTTGTAATTTTGGGTAAAATGGCCAGCCAAATACCAGAAGAGGTACACATCCGGCATTGCATGCTCTTTGAGTTTCGCAAGGGAAATAACGCAACAGTTGCTACCAAAAACATTTGCGATGTTTATCCAAATGCACTGGACATTCGTAAATGATGTGCCAAAGGTGGTTTTCCAAGTTCAAATCGGGTAATTTTGATCTTTCCGACTCGTATCGATCAGGAAGACCATCAGCGTTAGACAACGACGTGTTAAGGGCGGAAGTGGAAGCAAATCCGTGTCAGACGATCGAGGAATTGTCAAACAGTCTCAACAAACCTTGGTCGACCATCCACCATCCAAGAACATTTGAAGCAGATTGGAAAAGTAAGCAGAGCAGGTGTTTGGGTCCCGCATAATCTGTCCGAACAGAATAAGGCTAACCGATCAATCACATGCAACTTATTGCTTCAACGACACAACACAGAAGCGTTTTTTGATCGCTTGATCACAGGAGATGAGAAATGGGTCCTGTATGATAACCCAAAACGCAAAAGGCAGTGGCTCTCTCCAAATGAAATCCCTCGGAGTACTGCTAAGCCAGGTTTACACCCCAAAAAAGCGCTTTTGTGTGTTTGGTGGAGTATTCGCGGCATTGTTCATTTTGAATTACTGAAACCTGGAGAAACTGTTACTGCAGACCTCTACAGCGAACAATTGCAGCGAGTCAATCAATCTTTAATTGAAAAGTGGCCAGCGATTGTCAACCGAAAAGGCGTCATTCTCCAACATGACAATGCAAGACCGCACTGCGCAAGGCGAACTCTAGAAAAAATTAATGAATTGGGGTGGGAGGTGCTGCCTCATCCACCATATTCGCCCGATGTTGCACCATCGGATTTCCACTTATTCCGAGCGCTGCAACACTTTTTAAGTGGCAAAACATTTGCAAATTTGGATGATATCCAAAATGCCATCTCTAGATATTTTGCCGAAAAACCAATTAATTTTTATCGATCAGGGATTGAAAATTTACTCACTAGATGGCAAAAGGTTATTGACAATGATGGGGAATACATCATTGATTAAAAATAAAGACTCGTTAAAAATGTATGTGTTTGTATTTAGCGTAAGAAAACGACATTACTTTACGGTCCCCCTATTATATATACTAGCTGTTCCCCGCGTTGGTGTCCGTAATATAGAATTAGACTGGAAATTTATCTGAAATATTCCTTGACAGCAACCGCAACCTCTAATGATTTTCTATAGCAACCATTACTATAGCAACCGCATAAGTAATACCTTATGAAAATGTTTTAAAAGTAGTAAATCCTTCATCATTTTACTTCTAATTAAGAAGTAAAATGATGAAGGATTTACAAAATTCAATAAATAAATAGCCTGTAATCATTCCGCGTCGAATCTCATTTTCATTACATATATATATATATATATATATATATATATATATATATATATATATATATATATATATATATATATATATATAAGGAAAATGGGTTTTTTTTTTTGTTCTTCAATCACAGGAAACCTAGTGAACGTATTGACATGGGCACATGACCAATTGACGCGAAGTAATTTGTAGATGTTTACGGACTATCCATGTTTCTAATTTCATGCACTCTTCATAGTTTCATCTCTATTTAATTTTTATAAACATTTTCATTTCGAATTTATGCAGTTTCTATAGCAACGGTTGCTATAGAAAGTCATTTGCGTCTGCGGTTTCTTTCGAGGAATATTTCAGATAAATTTCAAGTCCGGAGAATAGCTAGTATTTTAATAAAAACAAACCGTGCGGTCATAAAAATGGATGCAACTTTTTTTTTAAAGTCCAACCGCCATACAACGGAATGGGACGTTATAATTTAAGTGAAGAAAAGAAAACAAACAAGATCTGGTGGGTTCGTGGCGTTAACATGTGCGGCCATACGTAAATCAGTTGGCGGGTAGGCGCAGAAAAATCAGCAAAAAAATCTTGTTTCATAGGTTAACGATGATATAGGTTAATAGATATTTTATCATATTTAAATTAAAATCATTTTATACTTTAAAATATTTACTTTGCACTTCGTCATACTTTCATCTTCAGATAAATCATGATTATCTATCTACGGTGCCTATTCTTACTGTCTACAAGTTTTATTCAAAATTGGTTTGTTCTGTTCTTCAATATTGTGTGGCTATGATATATAATACTAGTAACTATATGTATGTTATATATATATATATATATATTATATAAAATACTAGTGACTAGATGTAAAATTTTTAAAGACAAACGCTTCCACTACAGATGATGTAGTCGTTTCGTATTCCTTGCCTTTCAATATGTCGTTTATTACACGTCAATATATTTCAAGTATAGTCGTGATCATCATGTCAACAGAGACCACCTCTCTCCACCTGCTACGATCCTGGCACACCTCTCTCGCTTCCTCCACTTTCATAAGCGTCTTCATGCACGCTCGTCTGTTGCGTGTGCTTTTGATGATTTGATTTTGGATAGTAAAATTACTTAAAATATTTTTGTACATCCGTTAGCCTACTTCAGTGATTTCATTGTCTTAACATAGCTCGCATTGAAGGTCGTTCAGCAGCTCTAAACAATTCGACGTTAATATTAACACGCGCAAGCGTTGCTATGAAGTAATCCAACACGTGCAAAAGTGCTATCATCACCACATTGATGTAGTTGTTCAGAGCTGTGAGTAATTAGTCTAGACCGGAGCTTCTGAAAATCTGGCGCAACGTAAACTTAGTGAATATGTAACAATGACGCAATTGTATGGGAACACGGAGCCGGTACTGTATCCGGTTTAGCCTATCTATAGACATATATCTATGCCTCTATTAAAATATTTAGTGCATCACTTATATTTACAAGCTATGAACTTAATAAGAGGTTCTCCTGATGGTAAGTGATAAATCCACCTATAACATATTGACGCTACTTAGAATGACTGTACTACTTGAGACATACACTGTCTCGCTAAAGCGAAGGTAATCGAGGGTCTAGTGAAGTTACTTAAGTATACCTTAGTAATTTCCCTAGCAACACCCTTCAAATTTGAAAAAGAACAAACACTAGGCTTTCTTATTAGACTGTATACTATGAAAGGTCCCTAGGATCATATCTTGACCGACTCCAGAGAGAAGGCTTTTTGATGCTTGTACGAGAATAAAAGAATAGAAATCTAGAGTAACTATTTATTTCAGTATCTGTTATTTGTAAAAATTACGTAGTCTTTAAAACACTTGTATAATTGAATAACGAAGAACAGCGGTATTATCTATTGCCCTGTAGGTACTTAACTGACTGATTGTAAGAAGTCCACTATCATATTAAAATTGAATATCGTCTTAACGTAAGTTCATGATTGGAGTGTAGTGAAAGTCGTCTGGGAGAGCCCGCCGTATTAATCTCCAGCATAACATTTTCTTGAGGTCCGTATTTAATTTGCTGTATATTCTCAATTAACCTGTGCCCTTTCAACGTACGAATCATCAACGGGTAAATCTAATACAATATACACACAAGATAGATTAAGTTAAGTGTTATTTACTTAAATTAATAATAAAAATAAGTAAATAATTTATTTAATGTACTGTACTTGATATATAATTTTACAATGTAAAGTTATATACGAATTTAAAGCAAATCTTAGAAAATATGGTAAAATTATTAATAAAGCGATGTCCGCTCCTATAGATCTATTATTATTGATTGGAATACTATCTTTGATCAATTTGTTAGTATAGTTTATTTGTAATTACTAAGTCTCTTTTGTACACTAAAGCTTTAATTCGAATGTATTAAGATTACATCAATACTAGCTATAACCAAGCTTGATAGCTTAATATATGTTTTTGTTTCTTCTTCATGAATCGATGAACGTTGGTAAGTCCCTATACTAATCGACTGAAATATTTAAATGATGAAATAACTTAATTTACTGAAAATATATAAAAAGCACTTCGGTTTTTACTGTTCTTTTAAATAAATAAAAATCAATAAAATCGTATCCACACTATTACATTTCTAACGATAATCGTATTGGGAAATACTTCTGTCAGTGTATGAGCAGTAACCAGCAACCGAGAAATGTTGAATCATTCTACCACTGCTCGATAGGGTTACCACTACAAATACTACTATCAACGAGATATTTATTAAAATATAAGAATTTATAAGAATAGAACTTGATATAAGAAGGTCATCGATTTTAGATGATAATAATAACATTCTTTTAGTAAATCATCAAAATTCATAACGTCAGAACTCTTTTTATCAATATCGAGCTCATTGGAATCGTATAGATTAAAACTAAAAACACTTATAAAATACACAGATACAACAGATATACAGCATTAATTGGGTTTGAGTAGTAGATTTTATATACAGTTTTTTTATATTAAATTGGGGTGTTAGGGTTCCGCAGAACAATTTACGGGATTAATTCTAATCAACAAACGAGGCTCTGGCTCCTACCGACCCGCATTGGGCCGGCGTGGTAAGGAATGGCGAAGATCCGTGAAGTTGTTATAAACGTGGAGGACATTAGTGAAAGCCTATGGCCAGCAGTGGACGTTTATCGGCTCATGATGATGCTAATGAAATAGTTATTATAGATCCTATTAAGCAAACAAAAAATGTTAATATTTATCTTCAAACTTTCCATACATATAGATGGGTTAGCTTATGTAGGCAAATCTCAATACGAGATTACAAATAAAAATCTTATTTTCACTATATAATAGACAGCTTGGGTGTCAATCCTAACGTGTATGGTTGATCGTGAAGAAATACGAATAGCTTTCAGGAAGCGACTAAACACAAATACGCAAACGAGGCGGAATGTTTCACGCATAAAATTGTTGAACGGAATACATCCGGCGCGGGCGAACAGACTTGCAGGACTTTATACATAGTCTTTACTTCAAGGTCTTACTAGAAACGAACTTTTGCTCTCCAACAATCTAGATAAATATAAAAATTATGAAATCGTTGTCGAGTTTAAGTCTATGAGAAATACTACAGGTGGCAAGTCTTTAAGTAGCTACCATCGTAGTCTTTATTCAAATCTTTATGAGACCAAGTTAAAGCTAGACTTCATCATGAATACAACCCGAAAAAAACATTACCATTTTGTTAAAAAAATTATCACTAACCATCAAGTGAACGGTACTTGGTCCGATGCTTCATATAATATAAAACTAGAGTAAATCTATACCTAGCGTTAAGCGTGCTCAAAACTTCAATTATCTTCTAATTTGGAAAAGGTGTGATGAATTATATATAAGATCTTTAAAAAAAACTGTTATAATTAACAAATATATTTAAGATGAATTCTACTCTTACCCGCTTTAATATATAAAGGAATAAAACTATTATTGTTATAATACACAATTGTGATAAATATATTGATCTGAAATTTAACTAGTCATGTTACTATAGGTTTGATCCTTAATAGTGATTAGAGAGCAGAAGTTATTTTTTCAAATGTCCATTACTCTTGATAAAAATAAATAAAGGCCAACAACCTCAAAATGCATGTACTTGATAATTTTTTCTCAATTTATGAACCTATAACAGTAAATATTTCGAGAGTGATTAATTCTTCCAGCGTAATGTATACATTATGGATGCGCGCGCGCATAAATAATAAAATGATATAATGACAACCTGTGCGCAGGCGCATGCCAACACCATTCGGCAGGAAGCGCAGTAAAAATGCAGTTAGCATATTACGAAGCAGATGATGTTAGATTTTTAAAGCTCATTATTGTAAACTGATTAATAATATTATCAGTAAGAAGATTTGAGTACATATCAAAATTTTAAATAAAGGAATTTGACTATTAATATAAGTAATAATTACTCTAGTCGTGCTATGAATTCATTGAAGAAGCCTATGTTCAGCATGACGATATAAAGCAGTAGACCGGTCTTAAATATCATCAGATGAAAAAAATATCTGAAGACCGGATTGTGGTTTCTAATATAACCGACAAACTTCAGTTAGAAGAAAGCACCTCATGTTGATGATGCTGACGTATAGCATTGGACAACAATAATCTGACATTATGATGATTTTAAACTATGTACTGCAAGCCTACAGATTTCTTTCAATAAATAATCATTATTTATACAGAAACATAATTTTTAAGTGATCTAACATAATCGATATAAATTTACAATGTGTTAGATATAATAGGTTTTAGTAATCTCGGTTCAATTTTAGATATTGTTGAAAGCACGGCCAAAGAATCATAAGAAATCATTATTCTTGTCATAGTCATACAAGATATAATCTAATTTTTATACAGGGTGTCTGGTGGCAGATTTATGTTTTCAGATTTAAATAAAAAATAATATGTTTGACATATAATTTTACTAAAAGTATTAAAAGATAGAGTACAAATGCGGATTTCATTTTTTAAAGATAATGTCATCCAAATGTCTTCCATCCTGTTGCACACACTGTTCGAAACGGAGCCTCGTATTCCGTGCCACACGCTGCAGTAAACTTGGTTCAATTGCGCTGATTTCTCGCCGAATATTTTCTTTTAAGTCCACAACAGTTTGCGGATTGTTGGCGTAAACTCTCTCTTTGAGGTAGCCCCACAAAAAAAAATCCATTGGAGTTAGGTCGGGTGACCTCGGTGGCCACGGGATGTCCCCAAGGCGACTAATCAGTTTTTGACGGAGATTTTCTCGCAACAAATCCATCGAAGCTCTGGCCGTGTGTGCGGTCGCACCATCCTTTTGAAACCACGTGTGTGATGAGAATGATGAATGAGCTCGCAGGTTCGGCAAAAAGAAATTCGAAATCATGAGCCGATAATTCTCACCATTGACATTCGTCGCTTGGCCCCGTGCATTTTCAAAAAAAATGGTCCGATTATCCCATTCGTGGATAAAGCGCACCAAACAGTTACCCTTGGGCAATGTAATGGTTTTTGGTGCTTCAGTCGAGGATTGCGAGTTCTTAGAGCCCAGTAACGGCAATTTTGCTTGTTTACGTGTCCGTTTAAATGAAAATGAGCCTCGTCGCTCCAAAAAATGGAATTCACAGTGCGAAAACGCTCCAACATGGTTTCACAAAAAAATTTGCGTGACGCAAAGTAATTTTTTTTCAATTGTTGAATTATTTGAATTTTAAAAGGATGAAACTTCATATCTTTTTTCAAAATTTCATGCACAATTACTCTTGGAAGTCCCAGTGAAGCTGCCCTTTTCCGTATCGAAAGTCGTGCATTTTCACGTTAACTGCGTTCAACCAGTTCAATGTTTTCGAGGGTCCTTGACGATCGACTAGGTCCTGGCCGTGGTGTGTTCATAGCCGAAGCAGTTGCGCGGAACCTCTCCACCCACGAACGAATTAAATTCACATTCGGCCCATCGCTTATCCGTCGAATATTGAAATGTGAACAAAACTGTCGGCGAGCGAGTACGTAAGAATCGTTACTCTTGAAAAATGCTTCAATAGCGAACGCGCGATGCTCACCCGACCACTGCACCACTGCACCACTGCACCACTGCGACATCGTGACTAAGAAATCCGCACGATCGGTGATTCTAATGACACCACCTTCCCTCCGCACTGTTTATAACTTATTGAGATATTCGTTTTTTAAAATATAAATCTGCCGCCAGACACACTTTATAACACTAAAAGTTAAATTAATTAAAATTTCTTTAATAGCCTAAAATCTTAAATATGAATCAATTTCCGTAATGACAATAGCATGTCCAAATTTGAAACTAAGTCTATAACAGTTAAAAAATGGTTGAACCCTTTTCATATTTAAATGCATCGGTTGCTTTTTAAATGTGACATCAATTTTATATATCTAACAGTCAAATCATAGAATTCAATCTTTCAAGAGCACTTAACGCAAAAGCCACGACGGGCTGAGGAAAATTAAATGTATGTACGATTGACTATGATATATAGCATCACTGACAGCAACGGGTCATCAACTTGTAACTGGTAATCACCAACCTAAATTTGTAACAAGTGGCCGAAATAATTTATATTTATTGATAGACTTGGAATAGAATCGTTTTTAAATGTAACATTCCCCGATATGTCTAAAATCATCGTCTGCTAAAGACAGTGGCAATTTTAAACTAGTTATCTGATTTTGCTGTTCTAATATAAAACTCATTATATCAATTGAGGCTCTATATCGGAATAAGGAATAAATTAAAGGTATTTAGTTTATAATAGCAATGATTTCTTGCAATTACTTGACAGTAGTGATGGTCAGCTATTCACGTCGGTAAAGAAAGTGCCTAACGAGGAATTCATGGGAGCATTGTTAAACGACAGTCGTTGCCGGTTGACCTCAGCCACGGCCGAGTCGCCAGGTGTTAGAAAAATTGACGGTACGATGCTCGTATTTTCTCTTCAATTATGGCCCAATGCATCCCACCTTACTAACATCGCTAATTCCCGGTGCACCGGCATCCCACTGTTTCCAGTAACAATTACACCTTTTAGAGCGCCGTATTTAGGTGAGCACGGTACATCGCGTCTCCCACTTGCGCAACGCGGCCCAGCCATGGGCCCCGACTGTTATGACAGATGCACATAAAATACTGAAATATTCCGTCACGTTTGTGTTACAACGTTCACGATAAAAACTTCGAAATGAGCCATGCTACTGATTTAAAAGTTATGATCTCGCGTACACACCAGCTCGTTACTTTTCAAATACGATTACGACGAATACGAGATATCGATGTTCTCTTGAAATAAACATATATGAGAATTTTTAAATTGTCTTTTATAATTAGGTGTTTATATAAGGTTTTAATAAAACGACTACTATGAGATCAATATATAATTTTACAAATCAATATTATTCAATAGTCTTCTTCCTTGCCGGCCGTAACATCCCTGCTACAACCCTTTGGAGAAGGCATTTTATAAAACCCATTCCTAACTCACCTCTAAATGGGAGAAGCAATATTTCCTCCAAATTTGACTGTTTATATCTAATACTTTCTGAGATCACGTGATGAGTCAGTGAATCTCTGGATATCTCCTATATATACATAGGTTGCTAATAAAAAAAAATATCTAGATAGTTTTTCAGATAAATGAATAAATTGTGCCATCTATATGCCGCACACCAAGTGATCTTTTTCGATGATAATAACGGAAATTCATAAAACGGTAAGAACAATGGCGTTGTTTATGCGTATCGGTGACGAAAGGGACTAGCTGCACTAGATAGGTTTCTTTTTGTTCGCGAATAAGTACTGTGAGTAAATTTATTATTTACAACATATTTACATATGTGTTATAATAAATTTACCATACCTATTAACTTTTAGATCTTCATTTTCACGGGTTACTGAAGCTGGATGAAGTGTGAAGTTTTCATCGATTTCGTTTGACATACATTAAAGATATACTTTATCTTCAAGTCTTTTCAGAGACAACAAAAATATTTTTTTTTTTTATAAAAATAACCTTTACTTACTTCATCCGTTGTTATGGTCATAACATTACCATACCAAAAAAAAGTATGTAAAAAAAGACAAGTTACCACCATGAGAACAATGATGTTATTTATTATTACTAAAAAGATTTATAATAGTACATAGAGTTTTGTGTAATTATATCCAGCAGGATAGATTGTTCCCGTTGCGATCTTGTGGTTCAAGTGCCGTTACTTAGCATAATTAACTTTGTCGCGGTTAGCTCTGGTATTCGTGGTGGAGACCACAAAAACGGGTCCTCAAATAGCGGAAGTTTTTACTTAATTTAACCCAATAAAATGAATCCACAAAAAATTTGCGAAAAAATGTACAAGTCGAATAACCGGTGGCGCGGTTTTGATAAATCATCAGTTAACCTGTAGAGTCTAGTCTTCTTAAATGTAATTTTTTTTATCAAACCTAGTTCAAAAGTTCAAGCTATCGTATATTCGTACTAGATATTGCATATTTTAAAAAAAATGGATCAATGGTTTTTTTAATATGTATATGGTTGTTTGATTATGGCGTAGGACCGATCTATGGGAAGGTCTTTGGAGGAGGTCTATGTCCAGCAGTGGACGTCTTCCGGCTGATTTGATTGGATTGGATTGGATATTCAATATAGGTTTCCGCTGGTTTCAAAGTGGTCGGTCGAGAAGGCAAGATCAAACGAAGAGTATTTGCATTCCCTTTCGTTAGAGCGATTTAGCGTCCGCATTCTGGCAACATTAAATGCGCTGTAGCTCAGCGATTGCCTAGAATCACGAAGGTTTTAAATTCCAATAAAAAAAAACTGTGTTCCAGCTACCAATATAACCAGTGTATTTAAGTGAGCACGCTTTGCCATCATTGTCACTTAACACAATGTGAAATCTACGTCAAGTGTTGCCCGGTGTGAATAAAAAGAAAATTAAAAAACCAAGTAGAGACTACACGCATCTCTGTCGAAAAAAGCTCCGTAACGCCGCCTCATAAAAGCGCTCTAACGCTTTCCCGTGCGTGCATGACATGCGCATGTGTGCGCGGTGCGGGCGTGCGGCGCACCGCCGCCCGGCAACTACCAGGCGAGCATAATCGTACGGAGGTAACGTTACCAACCCATTGCGCGACAGTGACAGCCAAACATAGGCATAGATCAATCGTATTGAATTGTGTACATGTGTGCGTAACTATGAGAAATTGTTTTACAAACATTGTTTAATACAATTCGTACTGTCATTTTTTATTAAATATTATTAATCCGTTTCGATATTTGCCCTTATTATACAAATCAAAGTTAATGAACATTATAATAATTACAGCATCGTCCCAATATAGGGCGTAGCTTTTAGCTATAATTTAATTACGTAGCAAGAAATCATTATTTGTGCTTAAATAGTAACTTAGTGCTTGGGTGTTAAAACAGTTAAAGGTTAAATACCGGTCAAAATTACACTGATACAATGGTTATGTGATGAGACATTAAACATTTAATAATCATTCTTTTATCATAATATCTAAGTGGCAACAAAAATACTAAATATGTTTAAGTGTTGATAATTATAAAACGAGTTCGTTATTTTTAGCCGCCGGGCTCATGCCATGCCGACAAGCAAACTTTTGTAAATTTCTTTACTGTTGATTATAGTTGTAATACAAGATAGGCGACATTCAATGTATTCAAGAAGCCACATACTTTAAATACATATTAGGGGGACCGGAAAGTAATGTCGTTTTCTTACGCTAAATACAAACACATACATTTTTAACGAGTCTTTATTTTTAATCAATGATGTATTCCCCATCATTGTCAATAACCTTTTGCCATCTAGTGAGTAAATTTTCAATCCCTGATCGATAAAAATTAATTGGTTTTTCGGCAAAATATCTAGAGATGGCATTTTGGATATCATCCAAATTTGCAAATGTTTTGCCACTTAAAAAGTGTTGCAGCGCTCGGAATAAGTGGAAATCCGATGGTGCAACATCCGGCGAATATGGTGGATGAGGCAGCACCTCCCACCCCAATTCATTAATTTTTTCTAGAGTTCGCCTTGCGCAGTGCGGTCTTGCATTGTCATGTTGGAGAATGACGCCTTTTCGGTTGACAATCGCTGGCCACTTTTCAATTAAAGATTGATTGACTCGCTGCAATTGTTCGCTGTAGAGGTCTGCAGTAACAGTTTCTCCAGGTTTCAGTAATTCAAAATGAACAATGCCGCGAATACTCCACCAAACACACAAAAGCGCTTTTTTGGGGTGTAAACCTGGCTTAGCAGTACTCCGAGGGATTTCATTTGGAGAGAGCCACTGCCTTTTGCGTTTTGGGTTATCATACAGGACCCATTTCTCATCTCCTGTGATCAAGCGATCAAAAAACGCTTCTGTGTTGTGTCGTTGAAGCAATAAGTTGCATGTGATTGATCGGTTAGCCTTATTCTGTTCGGACAGATTATGCGGGACCCAAACACCTGCTCTGCTTACTTTTCCAATCTGCTTCAAATGTTCTTGGATGGTCGACCAAGGTTTGTTGAGACTGTTTGACAATTCCTCGATCGTCTGACACGGATTTGCTTCCACTTCCGCCCTTAACACGTCGTTGTCTAACGCTGATGGTCTTCCTGATCGATACGAGTCGGAAAGATCAAAATTACCCGATTTGAACTTGGAAAACCACCTTTGGCATTTACGAATGTCCAGTGCATTTGGATAAACATCGCAAATGTTTTTGGTAGCAACTGTTGCGTTATTTCCCTTGCGAAACTCAAAGAGCATGCAATGCCGGATGTGTACCTCTTCTGGTATTTGGCTGGCCATTTTACCCAAAATTACAAAAAAAAATTGTAATTCAATTGTCTATAAGTAAAGAAATCACTATAACCTCACAATGTCTTTGGTACGCCTCTGAACAAAACAATGAGCTGACAAATGACAATCAAGTATTGGCATGCGCAGAAACGACATTACTTTCCGGTCCCCCTATTAAATATGAGAGGAGTATTTTCAAAACAAATAATTCGACCCACATATTCAGTGAATTCCTGTTTTGAATGTAGAAAGAATAAATTAAATATTATTATTATAGTATCTTAGGCCTTTGGCGTTACAGCCTTTCCGCTGCCTTTTATGATTCACATAGATTTTTCCACTCGTTTTCGATATGAAATAGGTAGTCTTTTAATTACTTTAAAATGTACATTGTACTGATTTTCGTCATATGGTGTATTTGAAACTAATAATACTAAGTAGTAAACTAAACTTAACTGAAATAGCAAATGTGAAACTGTACTTGTACTCATTTCTTGCGAAACGGAGGAAGCAATGGTTGCAGTTCAAACATACTTTACGATCCGTTAGCTAAGAATGGCTTACAAGTCAGCACAGATACAAAATATGCGTTCATATACCGAATAAAATATATATTTAAAGATTAAATTATTGATTTGGTATTAATACCGTATTTTATTAATTTTAATAATAATAAATAAAAAAATAATAATTTTAAATAATGTTTTTTTATTTGTACAACATAATTTTTATATGAATGTTTTTTTTTTCATAAAATCTATCGATTTTTGAACGCAAGAACTCTCCCGCGATGAAGAAACGCACCGTAAAGTTACGTCACCGTTTTCGCTTCCAACTACTAGGGTAACATAACCGGCAAGCGCCTTATGAGTTCGCTCTCTAACGTTTGATTACGCTTATTTGGTCTAAAAAAACTTTGACAATGACAGAAGTGTTGTTATAAAATTAGATTGTAATAACAAAAAAAAAAAATCAAATATTTCAACATGAAAGCCTGTTTAGTCACAATTGAAGTCGTCCATAACATTTATGAAAATATGGTCAGTACAAATAAGACCAACAAGACAAGTGTTTGCGCGACGAAGGTGAACAAACGTGGACGCATTCACTTCAAATATTTGTGTAAACTCGCTTTGCATACGAAACGGCAAAAATTTTTATTGCACACCTTGTATTTGAAAACAAAATAAAATGCTTTTCTTTTAAAAGAAAATTAATATTTTTTTTATTTAAAAAAAAATTGTTTTATATTCATTGGGCTAATACTTGACTCCAATTTCATTTACAGTCAAGAGATAATATCTCAACTCTCATATGTTAACAGCTTAACAACTACGGCGGTAGATTAACAGTATTAGAGAGGTAGTCTGTCGGATATAACCATCAAAACTCTACAACGTTTAACCCAGGAATCTTACCAGGGATCTCACAACGCAAGCCGTTAGCGACTGCGCCAAAGAGGCAGTCAAAATTATTTATAACCTCGCTTCCTTCCATTTTAATGAAGAGCCGTTACGAATTTGAGAAGATCTTTTAAGTTTCCCTGTAGCAGGATATTAAACTCAAGTGAGCGAGATCGTACTCCCGATACATCTGACGCTGTGTGAGCGATAAAAATAATTGGCCAGCACCACGGCACTGCCCTTTGCAACAGGTATACTATTTGTTTTTATTTATAGAGAGCACATGGCGAGATTAAGTGCTCTGAGAGCCCTTAATAAGATAAAATTGTATTTTACTGGGAACAAGTTTCCAAGTAACTTGCGCAATGCATTTCGGAATTGTTTCTTAGTTTTCATTTTAAGACCTCATTTGACTTTTTTTTATCTAAATAATTGGTTTTAATATTTGCTTTAAATAATTACTTTTAGCAAATATAATCTTCTGTTCATGTTTAAGTATCCATCGTGGAAGTACCGGCGCGTTTATTAGATCCTTAGTCCCTCGTAACATACTAAGGTGAGGAAGTTTTAGCGGATAAATAACCTACACAACCCTATCATACCCTAGAAATAGGTTTTCTTCTGAAAATTTACTTCCGACAAAGAAGATTACAATCATTTTATAATAATAATTGCTATATTAATTAATTAAGTCATCGAAGTTAATGTATTTTAATTTTTTTTTTTGGGCTTAGAAACTTAGTCGTGTTACAGAAAGAAAAAAGCAAGAATCAAAATGTTTATTGTCATACAGATCCACTAAACATTATAAAGTTTGAAATATTTATCTGTTCATAAAAATCTAAGGGACAGATGGTAATTAAGTTCCTTCTAGGCGAGGAGGCGGAGGAGTCGAGGAGATGAAAGTTTAGAAAGTTGTAAAAATTTATGCATGGGAATGTTTCGTTGAGGAGGTTGGCAAACATGAATGGCGCGCAATAAAACGTACGGGGGAACTGTCGAAGTGCGCATGCGCACTGTGTGGTTGATTTAGCGCTCATTGTTGTCGTTAAGCCAACGCCAGGGTTAACACAACACAATATCTTTCATAAATCTACTCCGGAAACAATAAACAGACACTAATCATATTATTATACCAAACAAGGTGATAATGAACTCCTCGAACATCAACACACTGCTTTAAGAGTCATTAGATGTTATGTTCGCACATCAAAGTGACTCCGACGAGGCGAAAAAATGAGACTGTAGTTTTTTCTCCAAGCAACCCTACGACAAGTGCATATGTCCACCCCCATGGGTGACACACATGGCACCCGGCTGTGAACGTCTCCCGTTAGGCGCAGTGCATGAGAGTTCCCACGTCAGTCAATTGCCGCTGTGAAATTCTAAATTAACTCGTTTTGGCTGAAAACAGTAACACACGCTGAGCTGTTCAGTCATCTGCAAATAATTAACCATTAAAGTATTCTAGGACTGTTAGTGTTCCAGTTTCAGGGGGTGATCTAATTAGGTCTCAGTCTAACATTAGCTTATATTAAAACGCTATTAAGAATAAACACTAGGCAACGTTTACGTCTATAAAAATCTATTGATGTGACGAAGAGTTTAAATTTATGTTAGTGTTTAAGTTTTAATTATTACTGATTTTAGCAATAATATTAGATTATTTATTTTAGTAATAATATCTAAATAAAGAGATTAAATAAACTGATATATAATGATACATATGTCAGTTTCTTGACCAACCCTAAAACATGTCAAAACTACTTACACATACGAATTATGTTACTCTTAAGGGTTCCATTTAATATTTAACTTAATTAGTTAAGGGTTATGCTGCTTACGTCCAAGCGTTATGTTTCGTCTGCCAACTAAGTCGAACCTGTAACTTTGCAATGGCAAAGCTTATGTCTTCCGCTGTACCAAAAGCTCCTCAATGCATCCCACGCGCGTGCATATACATAAGTGCTTCGGAGAGTTCAAGTTAACCGGTTAACAGTACAGCACTGTCATTGTCACACACACAGTTTGACCGTTACATACATAAATTAAACATTAGCAAACGTTTAATTACGTCGAAGCTATTTATAACGTTTTTTTTTTTAATTACTTATCTGTGGACATTTCATAATACTTTCACTAAGAAATGTCTTCTAACTTTACGACGTCTATGGTAAAGGATTACAGTTATTACAGTTTTATATGTGATTTGTTTTTCAACGAAGCAACGAGACGAATAAGACCTTCATCTGATGGTAAATGATACATCCCCCCCTTCCCCTCCCCATAACAATATGGCGCTAGTCCCGATGGCATACGCTACACCACGTCGTGTTCGTCCTCTTGACACATAAGTTATTCGCTATCATTACTTCAGTAATTTCATTAACTACAACTCCCTTCAAACAGGAACACAATAATGTTTGCACAATACTGTTTATGGGTAAGATAGGAGCTGTGCTGTGATGTGATGAGCTACTTAGATAGTGTCCGGCTTTCCAGGGCTACCGCCAGTAAGACAAATAATAATAAATAAACATATCACATGAATAATTGGTAAGAACGATATCATCAGCTATCCATTATTCATCAGCTTCGACCTTAATAACGTCGGTTATCGATCGAGCCAATTATTTAACCATAATGAGAAAAAACTTCGTTTTCGTAAATGTACAAAACTTCCAATTATAAGAATGCAAACAAGAGGAACTGTTAAGTTTTTCCAGAATGTTCCCTGGTCCCGTTGCGGCACCAGGGTGTTGTGTGTTTACTTCGGAATGCTGAAGCCATGTCTGGCGAGTAACGAGACAAAAACAAGGAACTTAAACCGCATGAGATTTTTGTAAGCACCTTTAATCAAATACCGCAACAGTTTCTTTAGGACTACATTCAGAAAATTCGGTAATGCTTAGTATTTAAATAAAGTACGTAAAAGTGTTTAATCAGTTATATATTTCCCAATGGTGACAGATCAATTGCCAAAGACACATTAACTTCCTGTATAAGATGTGACCTTAATGCCACGTTGTTACAGGAAGTCGTATACCATCAGATGAAAGCCCTACACGATTAGTTGCTCATCAAAAAAAACAACAGCATATATATATGAGACTTGTTGTTCCCCGCCCGCTTTGCTAAACGTTCGATCACAAAAGTTTTTCTATAACAACCGTTACTATAGCAACCGCATAAATAATAGGAAATGACAATGTTTATGAAAGTTAACTGGAAATAATACGATGAAGGATCTATGAAATTCAAAAATAAATAACCTGTAGCCTTCTATAGATCATTCCGCGTCGAATGATCATATCCCCATGTCGATACGTTCACTAGTTTTCACGTGACTATCGAAAATGATTTTCATTATATGTTATCTGTCTACTGCCAGAGACCGTCTAGGTAGGTACCAGCGCAGCATATATTTCAGCCGCCAAACATTACTGTGTTCCGGTTTGAAAGGCGCTGTACCTAGTGTAATTATGCCTTAGACGACGAGCGCAAGTGTATACCATCTTAACTAGCGCCACGTTGTTATGGACAGTATCACATACCATCAGGTGAACATCACGCTCGCCTCGTCGCTTAATTATTTAAAAAAAGATATACAGAGATTCACGGATTCATCACGATATCTCCGAAATTATTGATCACTCAAAATTTAGTGGAGATATTGCTACTGCCATTTACAGGTCAGCTAAGAATGGATTTCACAAACTTCTCCAAAGGGAGTTGCGGGGATATTACGACCAGCAGATCTGGACGAGAACAATTGTAGTATATATAAGGTCATCACTATAGGTTGTCGTATTATACACAATACAATATGAATGTAATCATCATCTACATCATTATCATCATCATCCGATAGACGTCCACTGCTGCATATAGGCCTCCCCCCAAGATCTCCACATTGATCAGAATGGATAGGACAAAGTGAATTCTGAAAAAACTTTTTTTTATCACTAACTGTGATGAGATTTTTTCATGATAACGAGAGTGAAAACTGAATAGGCTGTTTCTGATGTGGATCTATGAAAGACTATAGCATCGCTTACCATTTCGGTATGATTGACAAACACCAGTCTATATATTATATAAACCTAACTCTACAAGTACATTGAAAAAAAAGATAGTCAGTTTAAAAAGTTTAACGTACCGATAAGCGGTAATTTATTCCCAAACGCAGGTTTAAGGCTCCATAGGATGTTAGTAAATATTGAGATGTTTATCTCCCACGCAATCCCACACACCCCGTTCAGTTATGTTATTATATCGGAGCTTTTTCGGAAAGCTCTTCCCGAACTATGGCGATAGATCCCTCCTCTAGGTGGTCCTATTTTTTACACCAAGAACCAGTTAATAAACTCGCTTTTTTATATGGAAATATTTCTCATATGATACTTACTAGCCTTGAAGCAATAATACATAGTATACCTTTTTTTTTTTTGTGGAAAAATCCTGCATTCGATTCCCTTAGGCTGTAGGGGGCAACAGAGGAGTGGGGTAAAACCCCATGGTGTACCTTTTATTGTTGTTAGCCGAAACCACGGAAGCGCTTTCGCCGACAACCGTGGTCCTGACAACAAGAGACCTGGATGAGACCGCGTCGCGAGATGGAAGTAAAACTCTCTACCCCATTTATCAGTATTAGGCGTAAGTATCATGCGTAGTATCGTCATCATGCTATCTCGAGGGTTAACGTGCTTAGTAACGGATTACCTCGAATCTGCCACCATGGCCTGTGTCCCACCATGTCCCACTACTAATCATGGTTTTAATAAAACCAAGCAAACACATGCTAAGCCTAGACAAACCTAAATCCTAATATAAATATAATATTTCCACCTATGTACAGACATCACGATATCACGATAGACCAAAAGGTCTACTTGAAATGAACTAGAAATATTCCTTTTTCCGAATCAGCTTAGAACAAACTTTACAAAAGGTTACCCCCAAAAGGATTTGTAGGGATGTTACAGCCAGCAAAGTTGGTGCGGAAGAAACGTATAAATTTAGGTCACAAATAAGTAAGAGATTTTACACAAATGCTTAAAAATATGTTATTGTAACATTTAAACATTTCATTGTAATATAATAAACATTTGAATTTGATTGGAGAAAAAAATTACTTGTACTATAAAAGCAATACAGTTAGACTATAGAAGAAAATAATGATTACTTGCAAGCCAATACAAACTTTATATCAAACGCAAACAATTTAAATGGTGACTATATGAATATATATTTATTTTTAATGATGAGCATGTATGTAGGATATTTAATAATCACTTAGTCGAAACCACGTCATTTCCTGACAAAACGTTTGCCGTCTATCAAACGTTCGTATCATTTGCTTTATAAAATGTATGTTGTATACATTTTATTTCTATTCAATTAAGCGGCGCGACGACCGGGACGTTCACGCGATGTTAAGTGATACGCCTGCCTAGAACAACGTGGTGCTAATTAGGGTACATAAGATGTTGAGTCTCGTTACTCCAGTTATATAGCTACACCTCTTCAAGTTGAAACACAGTAATGTTTGGCGGCTGCAATGGGAGCTGAAGTGATACCTATTTACACAGTCGTTGTTGTATAAAGAATAACTACCTATAAAGCCAATAATTTGCTTAGTCTGAACATCATTCTATCGGTTCCCATCTACACCATCACCGGCACATGCCTTAAACGAAATAACGATCTAAATCGGGAAAGAATTCTCGTTTAGAGATATTCCATCGCGCCGTGATTCCCAAACGACATGCTACCGAGAAGGCGACAGGAAAATCTCTTAATAAAGTAAACATCAAAAACTTTAGGATATCCTTTTCCATATAAAATAAATAAAACGATTGAAATCGTATTTATTATTTCTACGAAACAAGCAAAATATCCTCATTGTAATGATCTACATAACCTTCACATAATGGGAACGAGCGGAACATTCACCTAATATTGAGTGATACGCCTATTACAACATGATACTCGTCAGGATGATATATACTGCACCAGATAGCGCTCGTCACTTAAATACATAAAATATCGCGTTTATTTATTTCAGTTACATTAGCTACAGCGTCCTTCAAACCGGATCATAATAATGTTTGCATATTACTGTTTGTCGACAGCAATAGGAGTGGCGGTGTTACCTACTGAAACGGTCTGCGGAAACAAAGACCGCATACGGTAAACATGGCACGAATATTGTATTCATCGCCTAAATATACTAGATCCTAGTAATCTAGGCTCTCCTTACTCTAGTAATTTTACTAGGCATAGTAGACAAACTATTGTTCGGCGGCAAAACTGCCGAGGAAAGTAACTTGACGATGTCCGGTAACCAAGATTTGCCAACCATCAATTAAAACGGAAAAAGCGTGAAGCGAAACCCGATGTACCCGTTGTATGCAGAATTTCTAAGACCTAAGTCGTACCGCGTTTGTACCTACAAGTACTAGGAGAGCATACGTGTCAAGAGATCTATAAACACTAGACTCGCTGAAACATTGTACCGTACAGACGAAATACGTATATTATTCTAGACTTTCGTCAGCCATTCATTAGGCTTATTGTCTCCAGATCGCGAAGTATTTGTCTAGATTTTAACCAATTACCTAAACAGAGAGTGTCTATTATTTAACGTTGTGAAGCCTATTTGCATTTTATTTCAACGGTACGAGACGTCAGTTACGAAATGGATGCAGTCATTTTGTTCAGGAGCTTTATGCTCGCAAGTGGCCTAATTTCACTGAAAGCGGCAATCGGAGCTGAAGTTCAGCGAATAGGTCCTATAATGTGTTACAAACGGGTCAAATTCGTTAAAACACCGCACAATGGTTTCACGAGTTTTGTAAGAATCGCGTCCCAGTTCGGTTTTAACCGTCACAAGAATATCTACGCTTTGATGCTGCGTGCTGTGCTGTGATGAATCAGCTTGCTACCAACCGCCATTAAGTCAACATTTATAACACTACAAACTTTCCAAGTCTATAGTACCGACTAAAAAGTTATCCAAATTATTATTCATATATTTAAAAAATGGAAGGTGTAACCCACACAACAGTTTACAGGACCCAAGCCAAGATCTTGTTCTCGTCATGGACCTTGTGAATCAACAAACGAAGCTCTGGCTCCCACCATCCTCAATTTGGCTAGCCCTCATATGAAACCCTACAAACGTGAAAATCTTTGAGTGAGACTTATGTCCAGCAGTGGAGTTCTATCGGCTGATGATGATTTAAGAATTATTACAGATCAGTGGAAGTAAAATAAGATAAATAAAGATAATAAAATGTGACAGGCTGCGGACGCGATTAATGGAGCCTTCGACGAAGAAAAAATTGAAGCAGCCCCACGTTCAGTATCGTATTACAAAAGAGAAGAAATTCATAACCAGCCCATCAGCACGATCAGAACCGTTCGTTATTAAAATTTAACTTTTTAAGCGAAAATTAAGCTCCATTGAACCTCTGGCGCCGAAACAGGAGCTCCATAACTAATATAACAAACGGGACTTAACAAAAAAAACTGAGACGTCCGACCGGAAAGCGAATATTCAAAGAAATATCGCCGTCTAATGCCATGCCGTTGCAAAAACATTGAAACTAACTAAATCTCACAGACAGAACAATACTCTATTCCTTTGTTATAGATATTGTATTTCATTGATCAATCAAAATTAAGCTCTAGAGCCCTATCTAAATCTTCTAAGCGTTTAATTATACGACTCTCTCCTCACAAAAGCGGGAATGAATTTATGCATGAACCGGCAAAGAAATTCCCCGCTCGCATCGGCGAGTAGCGCGGTTTAAAAGGAACAATAGTTTTAGTTTTAATCTCGCCAGTTTTATCCCTTTTTTTTTGTTTTCTGGTGTCTCGAGATCCAGTTCGTGTGCGGCGGGAGTGGATCCCCGCCCCTGCACCGTCGCCCGTCCAACCCCTTCTCCCGTGCCACGCTCCGAATTGACATGAGCGCCAATTTGCGAGCTTTCGATTGCACGCAGATCTTTGCATTTTTTATAACCAAAAAAAGAACTCCGTTATCTTACAATAAACTTACAGTTTTTAGTTTTACAACAACAATGTTTGTTTTATGAAACTTACAACTTAGATAACATGATAGACATAGATTCAATAACGTAAACATAAGAAAAGGGTAAAGTAAAAATTAGTAACTTATTTTGGAAGTTGATAATTAGATTCGTACCAATAACGTTCAATTCCCTTAAAACCTCTATTACAACAATTTAGTGCTGAAAATATGCTATTAATCAACACACGAACATTATATCAAGATCCCAAACAAAATACCTTAAAAGAGACAAGCGAGATGGTAACAAATACACTTGCCTATAAAAATCATGCTCGTTGCTTGGAGACAAGATGCTAAATCTTTTTACGCCAATAGTTTCAGAAGCTACAACGCCCTTTAAACCGGAAACAAGTTTACCTACACGATTTCCAGCAAGATAGACTTACCACTAGTAACGAAATAGTAAGTCGAAGTTTGACATGTTGACCTCATGGACTAGTCATCCACGACAGCAGATAGACGTCCGCTACTAAAAAAAAGCTTACCCCAAAGATCACCACACTAATTTGTCCTGCGTTACCCTTACGCAACAGCTTTTATATACTCGATACAAATTGCTTTACCTACTCTTGATAATATGGAACTTTTAATTATTTTCCTCCGTAACCTTACCTTAGTTATAGATTAAGGTGGGTTGAACCACAGCGTGTAATTTTACAAAATAGCGGTTTGTTAATTATTTAAGTGGAGGCGGTGCTGCGCAAGCGCACACACTTTGAGACTTGAGACCTCTCCGATGGGTAAATTATTGGGAATAGGTATAAGCTGCGATTATCGTTGCGATCAACAGCATTTTCTCGTACTATCAATAAGGTGCTAGATAAACATGTATATATAATTAACAATTTTGTTAACCAGCCATAAGTTACCTAATAATAACATACAGTACCCTTAATGTTCAATTTAAAATCAAGATTCAATGAATATATCTATACATAAAAAGCATATAATTTTCTACCGAGTTTATTACTTTATTTATTAACAACTTAGTATATAGTCATAACAATATATTGAAGTAAACCACATCGGCTTCGTCCCATTAATTTAAACATACCATTACTACCGTCACTTCACTAAGTACCCCTTCAAACCGGAACATAGCAATGTTTGTAAACTACTGTTCGTCTATGAAATAGACACTTTCTAAATATCAACTGATTTGATTCTTTTAAAAATTATATATTCTCTTTATATCTTAGTCTTTAGTTCTAGACGGTTTCTGTAAAAATAAAACGCCTGTTAAAAAAAATTAGCAACAATTATCCGCTATACATTTATTGCATCACATAAATTATACTACATTAAATCAAATCCAATAATCTATTTCTTAAAAATCAAGTTAGGTACTTCTAAGATATATTTAAAGTACCAAGTAATAATTACAGACCTATTTTTATTACCAAACTATCTTTTCCTGTAACTATTGCCCTGAACATTCATTGTTTTGTTTATTTTACTGCTTTAAGTTCAACGGATTTTTTTTTTGTGATACGTTTATATTAAAGCAATAATTCCAATAAAATATTAATTTTAGATAAGAGGTCCTAGAAAATTAGTAGGTTTTTCTAAAAAATAAGAAAAAGCTAGCATTGCAACCTATATTTTGATTTCACATGAGCTAACATTTGATGTCACTTTCATATTATGTTACACTTAACATACTTAGTCACTACTATGATATTAAAAATAATCTTCTTCTTCATCCTGCCATTTTTCAAGCTATGTGGGGTCGGCACAGTATATACTACTCTTCCATATCCCTCTATCAGCCGTCAGATCTGAATTCACACTCTTCTTACATCGTCATCTTTCACACAATCCGTCCACTTTCTCAGGCCTTCCTCTACTCTTATAAACATCCAAAAAAAAAATGGCATTAAAATAAATATGTTAAAGATATTATCATCATCATTATCAGCCGATAGACGTCCACAAAAATACTCTAGTTATCATCCGTACAGCTGGAACACAGCTATGCTGTTATAGTGACTGATTTTCTACAAGAAGGTGGTAAGGTAAACAAGATTTTTCAAAAAAACCTCTATCCGATACACAACGTGTGGCTCCGGATTCGAAGCAGGAACCTCTATGTGCAATGAAGACAGCTAAATCGTCTAATGTTACTTGCATTTAGCACATAATCAAACGATAAATTCTTTGGAATTTGACATTTGTTCAACTTCAACGTGCTATTGACCTTGGTGTAAATATCAAAAATGTCTTCGTATACTAATGTAAAGCTAAAACACTAAAAACATATTATTTCGTTGTATTTAATTAAGAGTTAAAAACAAAAAGAAAGCCTCTGGCATCATTTATTGCCTTTATGTCACGATTACAACTAATATACTGTATAATCGATGAGCTTAAGTAAAACTTTTTTTGGAATCAAATGATACAATAGAAAATATAGGAACAGAAACATGTCATATCAACTAATATATTATGCTTTGTACATAACTCTGATTTATATATTTCATATTTTATTATACCGGACTCATATCATTATCATCACTTCAACGTACTCAGCTAGACATAGGTCTGTACCAGAATTATTATTTGATTAAATTATTTAAAAGCTTTATTGTATGAAATTACATTGACCTTCTATTGATTGATTGAATTTAAAACATTTCCTCAGCTCCTCAGCATTTATCGATTGATAAATGAAATCATATTATATTACCTGTTCCTCGCCCGTCTACTGGTTGTAACACCCCAGCTCCCTTTGGGAAGAGAACATTGCTGAATCCATTCTAAGTTGACCTCTAAAGGGCAGAAGCGGTAACTACCAAATTTAGCTTTTTTAAGTCTAAAAGTTTCTGAGATCTCGTGATGAGCCAATGAATCTCGGGATAACTGCTATATTTATATGTAGATACGCAACGTTCTAAATCTCCCTAAGTTTACTATATTAATCAAAACTACATCATACATATTGTTCATTTATATTTATACGATGAAACGACAAAACTAGAAGGTAAATGATGAGCCCAAACATAAAGATATAATGCTAGTTAGGGTGATAAACACTGCACCACATTCTGCTCCACATTGAGACATAAATAATAAGTCTCGTTACTGCAGTAATTTCACAAGCTATAAATCCCTTCGAACCGGAACACAGTGTTTGCACACTACTGTTTGGTGGAGGAGATTTATAGTTCAGATGTTTATTACACCGTGCAGACTCGTGCTCATCGTATAAGGAAATAATACATTAACCCAAGAAATCTCTCTTCCTCTGGCTACACCACCCTGCAAAGCGGAAGACGGCATAGTTTGCACACTTGATTTATGAACGAATAAAACAAACGTTTTCAAAGAATTAATTCAACAAAATATCATTTAACTGTGGCACAAAGTGATAACAGCTCGTACGATAAACGCCGGACATTTGCTACTGACGTTTTATTTATGGAATCAAACATCAAAAGTGCAATGTACATCGTTATTCTCACAATCAATAGACTTTTCCCTGATACCCATTTGAAAACTATAATTATACTCGATAATATAAGCTTTAACAGCATCGTGAAAAGTATAAAGTATAAAAATTATTTCAAACTGAAACTTATCAGTCCGCTTACCCTGCTTCCATGAGACCAGAATTCCATGAAGCCGTAAAAAGCGAAGTTTAACGACACAGTGTATCAGATATGATGTTAAAAAAAATGTTAAAAAAGAAATATAAGGTACACAAGATTTTCTTTTATTTTGCTTTTGATTTTACCGCTTTTCAACTGCATTGTGCAAATATTGCATATTGTTTAAGGAAAAGAGAAACTTCGAAAACTTGTGTATGAAGAATATAAATTTACGAATTTACATCAAAAACATACTACTTCATTAAAATCAAACAAAAATACTTATAAATACCCTAAGTTTGAATCGAAATGTATTTCATTACATTGAAAAACATATATATTTTTTTATAATATATAAGATTATTTTCTTTATTTTCTTAGTTTGTTTAAACTCAATAAATTCATACATAATAGTGAAAATTTCAAACCCCAAAAGCGTATTAAAGTTTGTAACCTACAAATGCATTAAAAATCTTTATTTAACCTTTAAAGTGATCATCTGAAGAACTTAAAGAATCTTCCAAGAAGATTCTTACTTAAAGTAATATTAATAATTTACATCACAATTCCAGAGTCAAAAAGGACAAAACTGCGAAAAAATCTGATATCTGTATTCCTTTAAATAAATAGTGTTCAAAAATAATAACGTCGGAGACATCAACTATTATTAATGAAACACTATACGCAATTATAAAAAATGTAATAAATAATTGTTGTGACAGAAAGCTTAGAACTTTAAGGAAAAGCTATTTTATTCTAATTAGATTGTCGTACTGATTTAACAAACACTCGGAAACTAGTCGGTGAAAGAGGATAAAATAAATAACTTCGGACATTTCATTCAGGAATTACTTTTTTTTATTAATATTGCTATAAAACAAAAAGTTCGCAAATCGACGCTGAAAGTTTTCAAACAGTACAGCTGTATATGTTTAAATAATAAATAAAAACCAACCTTAAGCTAAACGGCCCCATTTCTAAAGCAGCATACCAGAAGAAAATGTCTATTGGAGGTCAATACAGCACAGAACTAAGCACAAGAGGTGATCTCGTCGTCGATGTTGTTGTTTCGTTTTCCCGCACAATTGGTTGAACGATCCGCGCATGCGCGCCGGCGCTCACTGCCCGATAGACGCGGCGCACACGCGCCCACGCCGCGCCGCGCCGCCTCGCCTCGCCTCGCCTCGCCCGCACCATCCCCACCAGCCCATTCATGAAAACCACAATCAATGGAACTGGCGAAAAGCACCGCTTTTGGCGCGCAAAGCTCAACTATTTAACTCAACATCATAAATATTAAAACTAGCTGTTTCCCACTGGTTTTACTTGCCGTAATATATAATTAGATTTAATCCCATTCGGCCCCCAGGGCTCCTTGTCTTTATTAACACCCTGCAACTCCCTTTGAGCAAGTATTTATATATAATAATTAGTCATACTGGTTATAAGGGTAGAGGAAGACCGAAGAAAGTGTGGATGGATTGTGTGAAAGATGACATGTGTAAGAGAGATGTGGATGAGAAGTACATACTGTGCCGCGCATAGCTGGGATAAGGGCGGGAAGAAGAAGAACTTAGTCGTAGATCTTTGTTACTGGAGACCGTGTAGATAGGAACCACCGCAGCTCCCATTTCTGTCGCCAAAAATGTTTGCACATTGCTGTATTCCGGATTGAAGGGAGTTGTAGCTAGTGAAATTACTGGGTTAACTATACAACATCCTATGTTTCGAGGCGACGAGCACAGTATGGTGCAGTGTATAACATCCTAATTTACGCCACGTTATTATAGTCGTTGAGTTTTTGTTAAAGTAATAAATTAAGTGATTAACCATAATTTTGTTACATTAATACACGTAATTGAAATAAACGTTGGTTTTATTTAATCGTTTCGCGAAGCTCGATGCACTTGGCATTACCCAATTTTAATGTTGAAAGAAAAAAACGGCATGTTTCTCTGAACAACTACAATGTTAACCTATGGCTTATTATCTTCAGTACAAATGTGGGGTACAGTTAGCATATATATATGTATATAAGATGTCCTAAAGAAAGGCCGGGTCAAGAGTACTCGCAACCGACGAGCATGCATGAAGACGCTTATGAAAGCAGAGGAAGCGAGAGAGGTGTGCCAGGATCGTAGCAAGTGGAGAACGGTTGTCTCTGCCTACTCCACTGGGAACGAGGCATGATATATATATATATATATATATATATATATATATATATATATATATATATATATATATATATATATATATGTGTAGAAATGATGACGATGATATATACATATATATACATTTTCACTGATGGTAAGTCTCTGTTCCCGGAGACTGTTTACGTAGGTATCACCGCAGCGCATACTTCTAGCCCGCTAAACAGTACCGTGTTCCAGTTTGAAGGGCACTGTAGCTAGTGTAATTACTGGGGTAACGAGACTCGGCATATTATACGATTAACGAGCGCATTGCGGTGCCTATATAACATCCTAACTAGTGCCACTTTGTTATAGGCAAGCGTATTACTTACTATCAGTTGAACGTTCAGCTCAGCCTAAAAATTATTCTGAATTTACTTCACCAGTTTTATATACATAGTAAGTATTAAAATTGCTACGTGATGAAACCTGTTGACGTTGAAATTCGCTGCCATTTTGAAATTTACTTTTCTTTTTTTTTATTTCAGGGGAAATCTTCGAAAGATACTTTTCTTCTGGAGAGAAGTCAGGATTATGTGAGATTTTTACTCACTAAAACCTCCTCGGTGGTCTGCATCATTACATTCGGAGAGGCTGCGGGATCTCTTATAGAACGCACCGGTGCCTCTCCACACTCTGTGTGAACAGGTCTCCGAGGAGGAGCCTAACCCTCCTAGATCCCATCGTAGAGCCATACGCTGTCCCACTGATGTTCGCTTGTTAAGCGATAAGGGCCCCCACCCTCGAAGTCTGCGAAACTCCTAGACCTTCTTGGTCGCCTTCTGCGACAGGCAGGGCTTACTTTAGTCTTATTCTTACTAGCCTGAGACTACACGGCTGATTCTTGTAAATTACTTACTAACACCATTTTTGACACTTAACACAGTATTTTGTGTTCGGCATTGATTTAAGTGCTACTTAGTATTCAAAGCGTGGAGCGGTTTTGCACAGTAGTTTCAGGTCAATAGTGATTACGTCACAGTTGAACGACCTTTAAATTAATTTTTAACTTTCTTTGTATTATTCTACTGGTGCTATCCGGCATGGTTGAAGATGTAGTGATAAAGATAGAGAAAGAGATGTTTTGATAGTCCCGCCATGTTAAAAGAATGGATGAAAGAAGATCAACGAAAGAGGTATACAAGGTAATAATGATTGGAAAAATCGGTGCAGGTCGACCTAGGCGGACATATTCCGATCAAATCGAAGATGTCTTAAAGAAAGGCCGAGTCAAGAGTACTCGCAACCGATGAGCAAACTTGAAGACGCTCATGAATGTGGAGGAAGCGAGAGTGATGTGCCAGGATCATAGCAAGTGGAGAGAGGTGATCTCTGCATACCCCATTGAGAACGAGGCGGGATATATATGTATGTATGTATGTACTGGTAGTAGGCCTCTGGTTCCGGAGACCGTATTCTGCTTTGGCACCACATTGCACTCGTAACCATGAGACAAGATGTTCATTTTCGTTACACTGGCTACAGCGCCCTTCAAACCAGGACACAGTAATGGTTGCACACTGCTGATTATCGTCTGCAATAGGATCTGTGGTGGTACCTACCTAGACAGTCTCCGGCAACAGAGAACTACCAGCAGTATAAGAACAGGGATCCAGACGCGTAAAAATGTTTCTTTCATTGTTAACTTTTTTATTTACATTTTTTATATAATAAAAAATTATTTCTAACAAAAAACATAAACAAAAAACTAGTTAAATGTATCGTAAATTTTAAATTAAACAAATAACAAATTGTAAAGGGGCCACTTTTAAAATCTGTGCCGGTAGTCCGAAATCGACGTTTCCGGTTGCTTGTCATACATACGTTACTATTAGAATCTCATGATAACCTATATTTAATAGATGTGTCTTTAATTCATTATCAAGTGACAGACGTCCACTGCTGGACATAGGCCTCTCCCAAAGATCTCCAGATTGATTGAGCCTGCGTTGCTCGAATCCAGCTGCTGATCGTGTGATCACCTGGTGGGACGCCTGCCAACACTATGCGATTGAATCAGAAATGTAGAGATTCATAGAAGTAAGTCAACGACATAGCCTAAAACATGGAGCAGTAAGGTCCTTGAGTGGGGGCCGCGTACCGATAGGTGTAGTGTTGGGATGCCGCCAGAAGGTAGACCGACTATCTGATAAATGTCGCGGGAAGCCAGCGAAGGTGAGCAGCGCAAGTCCAATAGGTGTGGAGATCTTTCTTCTTCTTAAAGTGCCTCTCCAACTAATAAAGGTTGACGATCAGCGTGGTACCTTCCTCTCTCCGGTTCGGCGGAACTATTCGGATGCTCCAGACGTGCCTTTTCATTCCTTTTTTATGGAGGTCTTTGGTAAAAGCCTATCGACTGATGATGGTGTGCCTTCTCAATAAAGCTATTTCGAACACGTTTCCAGATAAATATACCTATAAAAATTTCAAGCCATTCTACAAGGCAGCTGGAGATAAGTTAACCAATAATGTAACTTATCCATTGCTTACTATTAAATAGAGTTTTTCACCTTGCCGTGACATTTACAAAGAACGCAACAGCTGCGCTTATAAATATCATAAGTATGCCAAACGGTGACTGTATCAACAGCACACAAATTAACTTTAAATATTAACAAAATCTCATTGTTCCTAATCATATAAAAATGCTTAAAATATCGCTAAGCTAATGTTAATCAGCGAAATTAGTGCTGGTAGCGGATGGGATGCGATAAGGCACATCCGGCGAGTTGCGCAATCTTCCAATACTGCCGCGACTACCCCCTGATAAGGTGCGTGATATTGCGAAACATTGCCAAAAAAAAAAACACTCGTCTATTCTACTGCTCTATTCCATAAAGTTTTACCACTACACACACACATATATATACATATATATATATATATATATATATATATATATATATATATATATATATATATATCTAATAGTGAAACTACTCTTTCATGCTTAAAATGCGTGGGCCGAACTTATTCACTGCGGAAGTATACAGATTATAATTAATTACATACACTATAAAAAGTATATGTATATATGTTTATATCGCATTCAACAAATCGACGAGACGAGCGGGACGATCATCCCTTATTAAGTGACATAGCATACAATAATGTTTGTCGGCTGCAATAATGGCTGCGGTGATACCTGCCAATACGGTCTCCGGCAACAGAGATCATAACTATTTAATTTATACACATTTACACGAGTTTATACTGTACTAACTATTTACTGATTGTAGGTCTCTATTTCCGGAGACCATCTAGGTAGGTACCACTGCTGGGTATACTGCAGCCGTCAAACAGTAGTATGCAAACATTACTCTGTTCCGGATTGAAAGGCGTAGCTAGTGTAAGTACTGGAGTGACGAGACTCAACATCTTTTCTCGGGTGACGAGCGCAATGTGGTGTAGTGTATACCATCTTTACTAACGCCATGTTGTTATGGGTCGGCGTATCACTTAAGATCAGGTGAACGTCAGGCTCGCCTCGTCGCTTAATTGAATAAAAAACGGTTAAATTTATATAAAATCTATAGAGTCCCATAACGTCATTAATGCCATTTTGTTATACGTTACAATATTAATTATCTGTGAAATAATCCATGTGGATGTTATAAATAGATACATTGTTATTTTCCTTGTATTTTACTCGTAAATAATTTACTATACAACAGTGGGCATCATTATCATTAATAATTATATATTCTGATAGTTGGAATTGGTTGAAACGATTTATTAGTTGGTGATTAACATCGGGATATCAAGTGAGACCAAATATCATTACTATATAACATCCGATATATTTAAAAATAATATACCATTTATTCCCACATCATCGTCACAAGCCGATGGATGTCCACTGCTGGACATAGACCTCACCAAATATAACATTGATCGGGATTCATATTCACTCGTTGCTCCCGTAATTATAAGTGACACGCCCGTCAGTAACAACGTGGCGCTGGTTACGATGATATATACAGCGCCATATTGCGCTCGTCGCCTTTGACGTTAGATGAGTTTCGTTACCCCAGTAATTCAAACTGGAATACAATAATATTTTCCGGCTGCAATAGCAGCTGCATTGGTACCTAGATGGTCTCCTGCAACAGAGACTCACGAGTAAAATCTCTATAGAAATCGAAATGAAACTCTTTGAAGTTTGTGTCATATGCTACGTTATACATAGGCAACGAACTGTCATGATATATCTTCTTTCTTCAACTGGCGCACATTTGACGTCAGTGACCAAAATCCATTTAAGCATTTCGAATTATTGTCAAAATTTAAGTTTTTATCTATAAAATAAGTTAAAGCTAAAAACTGAAAATGTGCGACAATAAAATAAAGTGCGAGCCGTGCCGCACCATTAATTTGGCTAAACAAATTAAACAACCCAAACCCGACATGCAGATATACGAGAAATGCGCACCGACGCAAAAAGTGGAGTGCAGTCGAGTTACAGGTAACCACCACACCTTCATCACCAAGTCCTGCCAAACAAACTCACAGACCACCGGAAATTCTCTAACTCTTAATAGGTACGATGTTATTGTTAAAGTAATGGTTCAGCTCAGCTTATTTGCTAAGAAAGACATCAAGCATAGTTAGAATTACATTTTACTGTTGGTAAGTATCTATTGCCGGGCACCTTCTAGATAGGTACCACCACAGTGCCTATTTCTGCCGCCGTACTATGTTCCGGTTTGAAGTGCATTGTAGCTAGTGTAATTACTGGGTTAACGAGAATTAACATCTTATATGTCGATGCGACGAACGCAATATGGTGCTGTGTATATCATCGCGACTAGCGTAATGTTATAGGCAAGCGGTTCACTTATCATCAGATGAACGCCTTTCTCGCTTCACGAATAAAAAAATAAAAATAGATACTAACATTCCGGTTTATTAAAATTATAATTCGCCTGTTCACAACAACATGACGCTAGGTAGTTCAGCAATATTATGTGCTCCGTTTATAATATAAGGACACATTCCTCCAATAAATACAGAACTTATTAAAATGCTCTTTATCAATTGCAATGCAATTATCTAGCTTTAGGGATAAAAACAGGAGCTGCGATGGTACCTACACAGACCGTTCAAACAGAGATCTACAGTGCTGTTATTAATACTCACCATATTTAAAACTGTTCCCCACCCGCTTTACTGGCTGAAACTCTCTCTACAACATACTTTGGAGAAAAAAATCGTAAATCAATTCTTAGTTGACCTCTAAATGGCAGAAGCAATAACATTACTAAATTTTGAGTGTTTACATCTAATAGTTTCGGAGTTCACGCGATGAGTCAATCTGTGGGTATCTTTTACACATTATTTAAAATATCTGCTATATTAACAACATGGACGTTCCATCGATATTATTACATAAATTACAACTTCACCGTTTTATCTAACGTCTCACTTATATCGCGCTCTCTCTCTTGCGCATGACTAACTTGTAACAGCTAAATTACAAGATCGCTCCTTGGATATATGTTGTCCTGGTACTTATTACAAATAATGTAACGCTGTATTCATTTACAAATTATTAAGGAACCCGGTACACACCGCCTTCTGTAATTTACAACGATACCCTAATTCTGTGTAACAAATAAGAAAAAGTTTCGTTTGTAACACGAGGCGGTACGAAACGTAAATAATTTATTCAGCCTAATCTATAAAAAAAAATATTACTAAAAAAAAAAAATTATTACAAATAATCAGTTTACATTCGCAACGTCCATCTTAATTTTAAATTCCAACTCATTATTATTTTGGACCCGGAAGCCGTTTACTACTACTTTCATATCTTAAATATTAGTGCCAGATATCTTTTATTTTTTTTAAATAATCGCATTAAATTCTATATAAATTATAGGCTGTTATTATTATATTATACACAAACAAAATATTTATTAATGCTAACTCCTCCGATGACTCCAGCCATGCGGCGCATATTGGGCACGACTTAAAGATTTCATATGTATACCTTATCTATGCATGTATTAGTTTACACCCTCTTCTCTCCCTCCTTATATCACTATCCAATTTTCAACCCTTCCTCATCCAATATTGTCTCATCTCTGTCTTTTATGTATAAAATTATTTAAATATATATATTTTTCGTTAAGTTTTCTGTTGCTGTTTTTGTTTTGGTGTTTTATATTATTTTCTCTTCTTTTTATTTAGCATGCGAATACCAGATTCGATACCTGGGTCCGATGAACCTGCTATGGTTGTCAAAAAATCTAATGGGGCAAACTTCATCATAAAAAAAAATCCGGAAATTGTCTATTCACACAGATAAAACAGCAATGCTTTTTTTCTTCGCTATATTTGATAAATAAATAATTCAATTAAGTTACTATCGTTGCGGTAGAAAAATTATTCACGAAACAGATTATTTTAATGGTAAATATATGTTTTAGAACTTCCAATTCAACCTACATGCCTGAAGGTCTGTACGAAAGAAGATTTTCAAGTCAAAAAAACTCCGAAGAAACCAATGCCGAAAATACCATACGCGCACGGCAAACTTATGTACGCTGTTAAAGTGAGTAAAGTTTTTTTTCCCACTGTAATAATCTCCTAATACCAATAACAATATGTATTAGGAGAACATGAAATGACTGCAGGTAACTAAATCGTATTAAACGGTAAAGTCCTCGTATTGGGTTCTCGTTCCGCGGTGGACGGTGATAACGTAATTAATTATCATAAATCAAACTAGATCTTTTTTATTATTTAATTAAGCGACGACGAGCGAGACGTTCACCTAATAGTAAGTGATATACACCTGCCCTAACGTAGCGCTAGTTAGAATGATATACACAACAGCACGTTGTGCTCATCGTCATGGGACATAAAATGTTTAGTTTTGTTACTCCAGTAATTTCACTAGCTACAGCGCCCTTCAAACTGGAGAACAGTAATATGTCTACAGTACTATTTATTGACAGTAATAGGGGCTACAGCTTGCGACCGTCTAGGGAGGTACCTCAGAGACCTATCACCAATAAGATAGTTGTAAGTGGTAATTACGTAAGACAATATGTTGGTCACCATTCACCTCTCTTCAGGCAGGTATCCTGGTAGGTACCGTTTATTTCACGCACTCGCAAGGAGTTTGGGGTGGCCAAAGTGACGTCACGGAATGCATACGACGATGGCAAGAATACATGCGCAGCATTAACACCAGGAAACCACCTGTGTTCGACAAATGTGGTAGAGTCGTTGTAAGTATACTTTAAATATTTGCATATACTTTTATGTTTAATTGTAAAATTATTTTTTTTTTATTTAATTAATCTGTATTAATAAACGAACACATTAATGTTTGCACGCTACGGTTTGTCGGCCGCAATAGGAGATGCAGTGGTGCCTACCTAGACCTACCAGCAATAAACTAGACTTTTATGTTAATCCGCCTCTTAAATAGCCTTACTAAGTTTTGGCTGTCAGTTATGAGCGACAAAGTATGTCTGGCATCGTTGTCACTTAACATCGTGTAAAATGAAGGCTAAGTTTTAATGTAAAAGACGCCATTTGTGCTCTTTAAATTTATTAAAATCTATTGAATTAACTATGATAATAAACATTTATAACAAAAAAAATATGCGAATATAGTATTATTTTAAACAATACTACATATAACATTTAATATAATACTAGTTTATACTTGGTTGTAATAGAAAGTATTTAATTAAACTCCTTCTTACATCTGTTACCCTGGTACACGAATGCTCTAAACTAGCAAAGTATCCTATCGAAAGATTCTCGGCTCTACAATCCGCAACACATCCGTCCTCTATCGATGTCTACGCCGTACTGAATTCGAAATTCAAAATCGTATGCGAACATCTATTCTTTTTTTGCTCACTATTATTAAGAGTATTTGAATACTCGCGTGCGCGCTGTAATCCTAGTATATGCTACGATCAAATATGTCTCACTTTCAATGTCTCCCTTATCGGTGATCGATATAGTGTTATTCGTTTTAAAATCTGTTATCCTAGTACTGCGGTCGGCAAGGCGCTACCTGCGAGCATTATGCGGCTTTTCCGCGATTTTACTTAGTTGTCTTACGGACTCTTTTCATCTGTTGATACTAACTATATTAGTAAGATTTTTTAAATGCGTTGTTATACATAAATTGGAATCATGTCTAAAATTAAAAACCACGTAACCCCCAAGACCAGGATACGCAAATCACACTACGCACAATCCCAGCGACAACAACAACACCCAAACAACAACTCGCAAACAACAAACACACTCCTGAGATCGTCATCACGCCATACACGCCGCGTAAACGGGGTACACCCGCGATCTGGAGCAGTTCTCGCTGCCTGAAGTTTCCGATAGACACGAAGGTGGTTGGAGAACTGACTCCGAGCCCGTCTTCGGTGACCGAGTAGTTTCACCAGAAATCCAGTGAAACACAAATTGAAAATCGACAGTCGGATAACTACACTCCGAGTAGTATACTAGTGTACACTAGACTAAAAACAGGCCGTGGACCTGGGTCCACGAGCCGATTATGAGATGAGCTGTAGGAGTAACATTGAGTACCAAACGCTGAACTTCATCAGAGAATTGAGATAAACATAACTTGCACTTAATCTCCAAGGAAATGTAGTGTGTTAGTATGATTACCAAATTTTATTTAATTTATTGGTGGTGGGTCTCCGTCTCCAAAGACCGTCTAATTAGGTAACACCGCAGCGCCTGTTTCACCAAACAGTAGTGTGCTAATATTACTGTGTTCCGTTTTGAAGGACCCTGTAGCTATAATTACTAGGGTAACGAGACAACATCGTATCTCAAGGCGACCAGTGCAATGTGCTTGCCAAAGACAAGGTTGGGAGTTTTCATCATTATTTCTATAATAATGTTTTTTTTATATCGTCAAGGTCATCGATTGACCACGAGCCCACCTGACCTTAAGTGATGATGTGTTCTGTGGTGGTAAAGCGGACTTATCCTAATAGCAGCCTATTCACTCTTAAATACACCCGCGTCATATTTGAACGGGACACCGAGGCCGTCAAGTTCCACTCCTAAATGTCTCCTTAACTTAAAAATGGCTGTTCTGGATGACAAAGTTTCCGAACTATAGTATTATATGAATCACGTATAATTGTAATATTTACTTTATCTTCTTCTAGAAAAAAGAAAGCAGTGAAAGTTTATTGGCGCCCCTATATTCGCTGTACAAGTATTTCGTGACAACATGTTTTTCAGGTATGTTTATCGACCACAAAGTATCCTAGAAGTATGTGCTAATTTATTCCATTTATTATTCAAATAACAACCCTTCTTCTGTCATAGCAAAAAGACATTTTTTTTTATTTATTGAAGCGACGAGACGGGGGGCGCGAGCACCTGATGGTATCTGACACGCATGTTCAAAACAACATGGCGCTAATTACGATAGTATACACAGCACCACATTGCGCTCGTCGCTTTGAAACAAAGGATTTTAAAGTCTCGTTAGCCCAGTAATATCACTAGCTACAACTACCTACAATCTGGAATACAGTAATATTTACACAATACTGTTTAGCGGTAATAACAGGAGTTGTGGTGGTATTTACCTAGACGGTCTCCAGCAACAGGCCAAGTACGGATTGGTAAACGTCAAATGTCTCCCCTTTTTGTGACTTTAGTATTAATGGAGTACTCATCATCGTCAAATAATGATAAATGTTTCAAGAAATATATACCATATGAGCATTTATAATACAGGTATCGTAAAGCTACCGCTGATCGCTAAATGTGCTTACCTCGACTACCTGAAGGCACTCGAGAGGAAAGAAGCCGAAGAAATAAAGGAGAGGAAACTGAGGAAAGAAAAGAGTAAACTAGGTTAATCAACAAAATTTTTGTTTTAACACTATCCAACGTTTATTTCCAAAAAAGTGCAATGTTTACCTTTTTAATTTTTATATTGTTTTTTTTTCTGTTTATCTTATACCGAATAAAGTTTTCGTATTTAATCCAGTTGTAAACAGTTATTTGCAAAACAAACATTTCCCTGGCTCGGTCAAAAATTACGAACCAATGAAGAACATGATAACTGAGGTTCCCGTTTCAATTCTGGAGTCACAGGTTATGGAGACTTGATGATGTACGGAATATTTGCAAAGCCGTCTGTAGCGCCATGATTGGCTATTTTAAAAATGAAACATAAACAAACTGATATCTTACATCTTATGTGCTCCTAGTAACAAGCAATGAGATACGGATCGACGTAACATTGAACTGATAAAGTAAGGAGTATTTTAACAATAATAACGTTGTGCGAATGAGAAGGGGATATTTATTTTGGTCGCCTAATATCGTTGTTGCCTTCGCCGCTCCATGACGTGGAGGTCGAAGAAAGCGGAATTGTCCTCCGGCGAGCCGCCCGCTAACATATACTCCAAGTGACGAATGTAACATATAGCTATCCTGTGAAACCGAAAACATACAATCACTCTACGAAGCACCGGGATGAGCATGATGTTCACGTAAAAATAAGTGATAAGACCACCCATATATTACATTATATTACACTGTCTCTTTGAGACAACACTAATTTTGTTACTTTAATAATGTAATCAGATTGTAAGTTTGGAATAAGGTAATTTTTGTACACTACTGTTTGGTGGTAAAAATAGAAGCTAGAGTGGTAGTATAATTGGTCTAGGATAAAAGACCTAACACCATTAATATTCTATTACCTTAGACATTCGATTTTTGAATACTTTTTCTTTGACGGCTTCGTCACCGGGAGCTTAGAGCGTAGTAGATCGAAGGCGCGATTCATGTCCCGCATTCGAGTCCGTTCTCTATCGCAAGCGGTTTTCTTATATTCTGAAAAATTGTAAAATACAGCATCAGCATTATTGGAGACACGAATGTCTGATTTTGCTGTCATCACCACGTTGGCAGACTATCTACAGGTGGTAGGTTTCTATTGTCGAAAACAGTTTAGGTAAGTACTACCGCAGCTCCTATTGTAACCGGCAAACAGTAATGTACAAACATTACTGTGTTCCGGTTTGCAGGGCGTTGTCGCCAGTGTAATTACTCGTGTAACGAGACAACATCTTATATCTCAAGTCGATAATCGCAATATGGTGCAGTATATATCATAACATAGTACAAGAGTACCATGTCCATCAGTGGATGAATCATCTGTTGTAATGATGGTGATGAAGAATCCTTATTATGAAGCTTGGAACATGATTTCAAATGTGAATGTGAATGTTATAAATTTGTAAATAACCTTTTTCGAGTTGCAAGGCTCTTTCCTTCCAGTCGGTAATCACATCCGGTTGGTTGGTGTCGTCGTATTTGCTGTTGTCTTGGGACTCGTGGGAAAAGTCCAGGGAAGACTCCGAGTTGGCCGCGTCGTGTGTCACCACTGTGTCCCTGTAGGCCTCGTGATCGTAGAACCTTGGGCCTGATGAATGTTTTTTTTTAAATCTACTCTTGATTAGGTTAAGAAATTAAAAAAAAAGTATATAGTTCAGTGAGGCTGTATTGCGTACTTATTAAAGCACCTAACTAAACAATGAGAGTATGAAAATGTTCATTTAGAAAGATGTTTTTATTGTTTCTATAAATAAAAGTGTTGCAATTTACGCGAAACATATGTTTTTTGCGAAACATTATAAAAAAAAATTAAAAATAAATTTCATCATCATCAACAGCCGATAGACGTCCACTGCTGGACAGAGCCTCCACCAAAGATCTCCATAGCATGGCCTCCGGTAGCGCTGGGCTATAGGGGTGTATGTAGAGCTTCATATGGGGAGATTTAGCGGAAACCAGAGCCTCGTTTGATGATTATCAGGGTGCACCACGAACAGGTCAGCTTGGCCTGGGTCACGTGAGTTTCCCAATGTCGGGGGGCCGGGTCAATTGTGTCGGCACCTATACTCTGGCATCCTGCGGAGTATGGCACTGTACGGGGCGCCCGTATGGGTGGATAGGTGCGAGACCGCCAAGAACGGGCCCGTGTTGAAGAGGGCCCAACGTATCCTGGCGAACCGAGCCTGTCGGGCGTACCGTACGGTGTCCTGGACGGCGGGTACGCTTCTCGCGGGCGATGCGCCTTGGCATCTACAGGCGCAGTCGCTCGCGGAAGTGTACCTCTTCCTGCGGGATGCCGGAGAGCGTCGGCCGGACCCAGCCACGGTCTGCCGGATCAGGCGCGTTGCCCATGACGCCCTGATCCGGCGGTGGGAGACGGAGTTAGGTAACCCTGCCGCCGGCCGGGACACGGTGGAGGCCATCAGGCCCCACCTGTCCCGGTGGATGAGCCGGCGGTACGGGGCCTTGACGTTCCACCTGGTGCAGGTGCTGACAGGCCATGGATGTTTCGGCAAGTACCTGCACCAGGTGGCTCGTAGAGAGATGACGCAGGAATGCGTCGAGTGTGGTGCGCCGATTGGCACGGCGCACCACACTCTGGCGGAGTGCCCGGCATGGGGACCGCAACGCCACGCCCTCGTCGCGCAAGTCGGCAGTGACCTCTCGCTGCCGACTGTAATCGATCGTATGTTGAGCAGCGAGAGGTCTTGGAGGGCGGTAGCCTCCTTCTGCGGCGCAGTGATGCGTCAGAAGGAGGCCGCCGAGCGCACGAGGGAGGCCGACGCCGCTGCCGCACCTTGCAGGCGGCGGCGGGCCGGCGGGAGAGCGCGGCGGCAGAACCACGCCGTCCGCTTCCTCCCGCCGTGAGCGACGGGCCCCTAGCCGGGCACGGTGTGTATGCGTATGGCGGGACAAGCGGTGGTGGTTTTAGTGGGTATGGGGGTCACGCACAACATCTCAGTGGCCCCGAGCCCCACATAACCCGGCGTCCCCCCCCTGCAAAGGACGCTGGGTATGCGGTAACAGCATTTCCACCACCGATATCAAAAAAAAAAAAAAAAAAAGGGTCACGTGAGTTGTTGTGCGAGACCCCTTACACCCTTTATTAATAATAAACATGATATAAACCATAAAATAAGTTTAATTACTAAAACTGAATTTTATGGATTATATCGCGTTTATTCATTTCTTTCCCCATCTACTTTGGTAGTCATAACATCCCCAAACCTTTGGGAAAAGAATTTTGTGAAATCCATTCTTCTTCTTGTCCTTTTTCATCGACATCACTCTTGACAGAGTGGTCGTGGTCATCACTTCAGGTAATAGTCGCAAACTTTAGAACACATCGCCATTCCTCTCTGATGGCCGCTTTCCTAGTGCTTTCATATAGTGCTAACGATGATGAGCCGTTTACTGCTGCCTTTATCAGTCCATCTCATAGGTGTTTTTCTTTGTGCCTTGGTACCCTCAACATACACCCCAAATCCATTCTAGGCTGACCACTAAATGGGTGTGTCAGTTAATCTGAATATCTCCACCAAATTTTGAGTGTTTACATCTAATAGTTTCGGAGATCTCGTGATGAGACAATGAAGCACTGGATATCTCCTGCATATGTATCCCATTCATCTGATGGTGAGTGTTGCGCTCATCCATAACAACGTGGCGCTAGTTAGGATGATGTACACTGCACCACATTGTGCTATGTCTCAAAACATGATTTTATCGATACTGCAGTAAGTTTATTACCAACGGCTTTCAATACATACTATAATGTTTGCACAGTACTGTTTGTTGACTGCGATGACACCAAACTAGACGATCTCCAGCAATAAGGACCTTTTTTGTTTATCGGGGAGAAAATCTTTAAAAAATTCTTTCTTCTAGTGAGAAGACAAGGTTTTTACCCCTAAAACCCTCTTAGTCGTCATCTTCATTGCGATGCAGGAGACTCCGAGATCTCCTACAAAACGCACCGGTGCCTCCCTACACTACGGCTAAGGAACGTCTTTAGAGGGCTGTAGCTCTCTTTGACACCCTAGCTTTGGTCCGACAAGCACTAGATCACTTGTTATTTGTCACTCATCCCAGGCTCGCTTAATGGACAATGAGGGCTCTCACGAAACCGAAAACCATTTTTAGTCGCCTACTGGCAGTGCTTCCAATCCAATCCAATCAGCCGGAAGACTTCCACTGCTGGACAAAGGCCTCCCCCAAAGATTTCCACTCAGACCGGTCCTGGGCCACCCGCATCCAATGGTTGTCAGCGATCTTGACCAGGTCGTCGGTCCACCTTGTGGGGGGTCTGCCCACGCTACGTCTTCCGGCAGTGCAGTGCTTACCTTAGTCATATTCTTAATAGTCTAAGACTATTGAGGTGATTTGGTATGTCAACAGTAAATTCACGGAGTATCTACAGTTTTTAATGATTATTTAAAATCGTATCAAGCCTGAATGACATGTCTTGAAATCTGGTAGTGGTATACATTGGTTCTAATTTAGTTTTAATAATAAAGGTATCCCAAGCTGATTGTAGTACTCCCAACAGACACTCCATAATAACTATAACGTATGTATATATGTCAGGTGTGTAAGAGGTCCCGCTCAATAATTCACAGGTCCCAAGCCAACGTCACCTGCTCGTGGTGAACCCTGTTAATCAACAAACGAGACGCTGGCTCCTACCAACAAGTGTAGTGGGAAATGGCCCAGATCCCCCGCCATATGAACCCCTACAATCGACAGTCCCTAATGCCCGGCGGTACCAGAGGCCATGCTGCGTAAGACCGATCGCTGTGGAGATCTTTGGGGGAGGCCTGTGTCCAGGCGTGGACGTCTATCGGCTGATGATGTAAGGACATATGTCAACTCAGTTCTACTGGGTATAGATGCTGGAAATCACTCGGAATCACCTTGATAGTAAACGATGAAATAAATGCGATAAAGTCTGTAAAATTTAGTTTTAACAAGTATGTAATTTTCGTATATGACTAATCATTATAAAAACTACGTACTTTGTCTTGTTAATTTACATAAAACTGATTAATTGTAGAAATAACGTAATATAGTTAATTGTTTTTTTAATTATATGAGAGATATTACTCGTCATATTACATGTTTAATATTAAAAGAAATAGTCTTTGGATAGACCAGCGACATGGTACAATAACGTTTTAAAATACGAAGAACATGTAAAAATACCATAACATTTAGAGTTTTAGTGTGCCTTTAGCTGGTTAGTTAAAACATTAACATTATGCCCGCCTAAATTAGAACAATATACAAAACGATTCCTTTATAATACTTTAAAAATGGTCCAAAACCTGTTTTTATATATATATAATACTTTACACACAATATAATTGGTTAAATATAGACTCAGCTCTTTAATTGTGCTCGTACATACCGTTCTAAGTAATACACTACTGAATACAACAGGAAGCACCAAAAGGTTAAAAAATCAATACAAAGGACAGGTACATAAAAAAAATACATACATACGTAGTAAAAATACATGAAAATAAATATAAGGAAGCCAACAAAGTAAACGTCAGCGAGAAGTGCTGGAACATACCCTGAGGATAGCTATATTATAGATTACTGTTTTCCTTGATTTATATTTGCCTTTAAAGCACTAAAAAATTTATGAAGCATTTAAAACATTGTTATATATTAATTGTTATATATTAATTGTTATATAAAATCCCCATTATTTAAAAGCCTAGAAACGACAAAAATGTTTTATAACTATACACACCTTGTGGCAACGTTTCATGTGGTCTGAAGTAAGTAATTCTTCTTGGTTCCGTATAATCTTCTAAAATGTAGGATCTATGATGGGAGATAGTCTTATCGTACTTCTTGTGGGAGAATGTAAGTTCTTCACGGGGCCTGTCTTCTTGCCGCCCTATTTCTAGAATGAAACGGTCATCCCCGTCTCTCTTCTCCTCAACATCACCCTTGACGACGGTGTAATTTGCCACTAGGGGTAATGGGGCGTCCTCTTCGTAACTATGATTGTACATTTGGAGTAATTAAGCCTCGATATTTCACAAGAGTATGCTCTTATCCGTGTGACCACTACCTGACGCTCCTGAGGACTGTGTCATCCACATTCGTTAACTATTGTCATGCATATTGGATCAAAGTTGCGCGTATTGTGTACACAAGTGTGACTGCATAGTTACAATTTTGAAAGAGGGCGTTTTTGTCTCAAGTGTTTGTGTCGCTTACCATTGTGATACACAATCTTTAAATGAATATAAAAAAAAATATTAATTATGAATAATATCATATCTCAAGAAATTCTGTGATTTACCTTTGATTCCTTTATTCTTATAGATAAACTTGTTGAAGATTTAATATCTAGATAAGGACAAGAAGAACTACTCAAAGTTACTAAAACATTGTTCCTATTCATAGGTTTAGGAAATACTACTACAAGGATAGTGTGAATACTATACAACAGCGCCGGCCAAGTCCGAGATAAGGGATGCAAATCTATTTTTTTAACCCAGAAAACTAACTTAAAACCTTTCCATGATTATCCGGAACATTTTTCTTTACTAGAATATTTAACTACATACGATAACTATGATGTTGTAGAGCATTTGACTTTGTACTAATATATATTCTAAATCACCCACACAGTTTTTTTTCATTATAGATAACAGTAATTGTTTGAAACAGAAGATTTACAAATATTTCAAAAGAATATACTAGTAATCGTATCTAAAAGTGAGAACAATTACCGGTAACACGTCACAGATTCATTCTCGAATTAAACATCTAATATTTTCCTTACCAGAGTAATCAAGTTTGTGGGACTAATTATATTGTAAGCTATTCACAATATAAACTTAATTCCCAAGCCACTGGTATGTACTGAATATATAGTAAGAGACATGATAGATAGCAGCTACGTAGCTTTTTTCTAAAATTACACTATGTGAATATTTATCAAGTACCCTCTTAGTTGATATTATTTTCCTATGACTTACAATAAGTATTTAAAACGCTTCATCATCATCAGCCGACAGATGTCCACCGCTGGATATGGGCTTTCCCCAAAGATCCCTACACCGACCGGCCCTACGCTGTCCGCATCCAGCGGCTTCTCGTGACCTTAACTAGATCAACGGTCCACCCTTATTTAAAACAATTAAAATATAAAGTGAATGAAACAAGTGTATATATAAATTTTCTGTGCCAGTACTAAGACTCACATATCCTGAGATGAATGATAAGTACGAGGTGGTATAGTGCTTGTCGCACCAAAGCAAGGGCGCCGAGGACGGTGAAAGCCTTCCCTGGTGCGTATTTTGAAATTAGTACCAGTAATTACCGACGGTAGGTGCGTTCCGTAGGAAATCTAGGAGCCTCCCGCAACGCACTGAGGATGACTACCAAGGAGATTTTACTGACTAAATATCCGACATAACCTTGTCTTTCCCTAAAAGTAAAGTATCCTTTAAAAAAATTTCCCTCCTGCCCCCGATAACAATAAAAAGGTCTTATATATGGCTATTGAGAGTGAAAGCATGTTTTCTGTCCGATGTTCCATCCGGTTATGTTCTCCTGGTACAACAGTTAAAATTTTATTTAAAAATCACTCTTCTGAAGCAAGCCTAATCCAACCGATTTTATTAAAGTCATGAATTCCTGGTATGAATGCAGAATAAAATTGCTAGAACATTTTTACCAGGCGCTTCGTTAATCTATGGTTAAGGTGGTTGTTATAGTACTATATGATATTAGAGCTTCATTGTCTATGATCTCATTTTCACAACACCACATCGCGATTGCAATCTGGTGTCCAATGAACATAAAACAGCAGTCAATAAATAATGTTTATTTCATCTAAAACAATGTTAAATAGGTCTTCCTCATGGTATCAATTGCTGATAACACGGCCGAAGTTTATACATGAAAACATTGACTCACTCGGATGTGACACCAATATGTTATTTCATGGTCTATATGTGTCAAGGAACAGTTGTGTAGGATATTTATGATTTTTTTTTTATATCACGGCCACTTTACAAAGGACAGAAATAATTTTATAATTAGAACAACATCCACTCGCTCCTTCCTGTTAAAGATCGCCATATTTATTCCGTAAGTCACTATCACATAATTTGATTTATAGTAGTTTTGTCTCATCAATTGGTGCATTCTTCAAACAGAAGGATATGGACATAGGCCTCCCCCCAAAGATCTTCACATCGATCGGTTCACAGTCAGCATGGTTTGCAGGGTTTTATATGGAGGGATTTAGGCTATTTCCCACCACGCTGGCCCAATGCTGATTGGTGGGAGCCAGAGATTCGTTTGTTGATTAGGTGGGTGCACCAGCAGGTGCGGTTGAATTGGGTCCCGTGAGTTGTTGTGCGGGACCCCTTAAACCTCTGGCGATCACATTAAGGAAACCAATTCAATCCTCAGCTATTCTTTTTAACTGATGGTATTAGTTGAAAGGAATAGTAATAGTAGTTAGTTTTATTGGTACCCATATTACTTACCGCTCTCAGAATAAATCTATCACCAAAACAACGCCGGTCTCCTGCTGCCTATATACATAGCCAAAGTATTCTGGATGAGCATTCATGTAGTCACCCATCATCATGTGAAATTGAGATGAAGTATAATCAAATCAAATACAAAATTTAAAATAAGTTGTGACGGTAAGTACACCCCCATTTTAAGGATCATAAAAAGAATTTTGATGATAGTAATGTTTATTTTAAGAAACCGTGGAAAAGATATATATAGATAGATAGACATATAGAGATAGATATAAATAGACATATTATTAATAAAATTAATTAACTCACTAATATACAAATAAATAGAATTTCATGAAAATCAATACAACTGTATATATGTACATTATTTTTTTTATTATTACTAAAATAGGATTGATTTTAGCGATGAAGGATATCATTTTGAGGACTCTGTCACATTCCAGAATATAGCCTCCCAATTGTTCCTACTACTAAACGTTTAGTCCAATAGTGGGGGCTACTGATATAGAATAATTGATATATAGATAATCACTGGCTTTTTACCATTACCAGTGTGGTACATCACCGACGTGCTTCATGGATCACCATGAAGTGTATTTTTGTCTTTCAATATTATAAAATATTTAAAAAGATTATGTATTCTAGTATACATAAAGCAAAATCTAGAACGTGGATAAGCAGTATTATCATCATTATCAGCTCTTGTTTATCCACTGCTGGATGTAGACCTTCCCCAATGTCTTCCACCAAATCTTCAGCTTCTCGTACCCACTCACTTTCGTCGCCTAGATGATGTCGTCTAATAAGCAGTAGCTATACTCTAATTTTACTAAGTGTATACAAGTTTGGTATTTTTCAAAATACATGTAAGCGGAATAACAAATAAATTTAACCTTATTAAATATAACTTATGTTTAATAGTAATAATCAGAAGTAATAGTTAGAAGTTTATATGTCTGATCTTGAAGAACTCTTCCATCACATGATCCGTTACTTTGGTCCTTCGGGCCTGATATTCTTGTATTATGGGCGTTATAGTGTCTATAGCGATCCTTTTTAGCTCTCCCGTCAACATTTCGCCGGATTCGTAAGATTTCTTTATCTGTAAAAAAAATTGTACAATCTCAAACAATCATCATTCTGTGAATGCAAATTTGAATGATGAAGAGTTGGTCGTATCTCTCTAGAAGTTACCATCGGTGAGTTCTGTACAACTTATGTAACACAATGGGTAACTGCTTGTCTTGTAACTATTTGATTGATGGTAAGGTTTTTCCAATACTACACTCAAGGCTAGCTACCCACTCTCATATAGGAAATATTCAGAGATTCATTGACTTATCCCGAGATCTCCTAAATTATTAGACTTAAAAACTCAAAATATGATAGAATTATTTCTTCTGTCATTTAGAGGTCAGCTGAGAACAGATTTAACAAAATCTTTCCCCGAATAGGAACTCCGTTTGGGAACGGAGTGTTATGGTCAGCAAAGAGTGTGGGTAAGAGCTAGTATCTTATGTCAACTTACTTCTGCTAATTTGACGTCGTCATCTAAAAAGAAGGTTAAGTATTTGAACGATATGTCTACTTCAGTGTTGCCACCTTTTTCCCTGTGCTCTTCTACTGTTGTTTGTCCACCGGAAAAGGCATATTTGTTAATCTGAAAAATTAATATATATTACTCTTTTTAACTGTCTTAGAGGCCTCTCCATTACTTAACGTTAGCATATATCGGATTGGTGTATAACATTTATTTCTTAAAAACCCAAAGAATTAATTAGTTTATTTATTTTGAACAACAAATGGTACTATAATAACTTTGTTGTAAGGTCAATAACCATATGAATAAAAAGATAGAATAATGTCAAATTTGTTTAAGAACCATATCTTATTGGATGCAAGTCTCAAACGAAATTTTTATATGGATTATTAATTTTGTACGGTTTTTTTAAAAAAAATATCTGTGTGGATATTGAACAATGGTTTGATTCTATTTTTTTAAACACTTGTAAACTTAAGTTTTTTGTTTAGAAGAAACGAAATCATTTACTGTAATCACCTTATTTTTTATCTGCTTCGCAGTATCGTTGAGAAATATAGAGGCGTTAGGATCACTGGCAGACATTTTGTGTTGAGCGCCCTGGAGGGCTGGAAGGAACGAGGAGTGGATGAGCGCCGGCTTTGGTAACTTGAGCCGCGCCGCGACATCACGGGTCATCCGGAAGTACGGGTCCTGATCAATCGCACAAGGAACTAGACAGGGTACCTATAAAAGTTAACGATAGATTTCAATTGACAATAAATGTGCATACATACATAACACTGTTGTTTCGAATAATAAAGCCACTGCTGGATATCGTTTATCAGCAGAACCGTTCCTACTACAAGATGTAGTGTGACGACATTACAATATAATAGAAAAATAATGCAAATACTGTATAACTCGTAACAAGTGCTATATAGTTATTAGCAGGCACACCATATACCACCAGATATAGTATTTATAATTTCGTCTTAGCATATATTTTTAATTTATTATCATTGAGAAATGGATGTACACTGCTGGACAGATTAGCTGTAATTTTGGCTATACATTTTTCTTACATTTCGGTTAAAAAGAGAACCATCTTCTGCCGAGATGACTATATCAACTTTATCTGAATTATGTTAACATAACTCCTTAAGTCTATATTCTCATGAAGGAGTTATTGCAATTGCAATATCTTCTGTCTTCTTCTGTATATAACACAATAGCTCTTGATTTTCTTTTCAGTAAATAATAAATGAATAACTTATCATTATATATTGACATGAGATTAGGAGCTTAATATATTCTATAAACATCCTAACCATTGCATTGTTTTATACTTTAATAGAGTATACAGTAAAATAATATATATAATAATAAGCATTAAGGGCACTAGACACTATAAAGAATTAAACAACTGATAATTATTAAAAAGAAGAATGTAAATGAATCAAAGTTAACTTACAACTTTATCACCAAAAATGAATGGGAAAGTGGTGGAAAATGCTGGAGCCGCCTCAATTGAAGGGAACGTAATTTTACCAATTACATCAGAATCGCCAAATCCGAATATACCCTTGACTTGATTGAATGTCACACACTTCTGTATTCGCACCATATTCTGGTAAAAGGCTGGGCATTGCCTGAAACAATATAGCAATATAATCTTTTTAGTCACTTTCATTGACATTTAGTATTTTTTTTAACAGTTTATTTTCATTGTGTTTAAATTCTAAATTAACTTGCACTCAAAATATAAGAGCCTGGACATAATTTTGTAATAATTTGCCACATGAGGGCATAAATATACAAATCTTAATAAAAATCTATATTTTACCACTGCTATTTAATATGAAAAATAATATTATTTGAAACAAAATTGTCGAGAAGTCTATATACTCACCCAATAAAATCTAAATCGTTAAATATGAATGTGTTGGCTGGATCAAACCCGATGGCTATAATATCCTTTGCATTATTATGCGCCATCTTGCGTGCCTCCTCCAACTTGATGTCCTTCCACATCGCCTTCTCATCATCAGTGAGCTGGATAATGAGGGGCACATTAAAAACTTGTTGCAGCCATCTAAAAAAGTAATTTTTTAGGATTACATTTTATAGTCAGAGTAGTATGACATAAGTCAACTAACCGTGAAATGTGTGATTAATAAATGTAAACAAAATATTATAAGTAATCTTTATCATAATTTCCCTATATTATTAATATTTTAATAACTAATTCTGAAAAAGATTCCTCAAATGATGTCTGCTACATAAATTTATACAATGTTTCACATCAAACCAAATCAATGTTAACATTATACTTTTTTTTTCTGATGAAGCAATTGACCTGATAGTCAGTTACACACATAACAATATGGCACTAGTTAAGATGATATACACAGTACCACATTGTGCTCATCTCACGGAAAATTAGGATGGAAAGTCTAATTACCTCAGTAATCTCAATAGCTACAGCACTCTTCAAATTGGAACACAATAATGTTTGCACACTACTGCTTGGCAACAGGAATAGGAGCTGCCTTGGTACCTATCTACATGGTCTCTGACAACAAACTTGCAGAGGTATTATTAGTAGTAAGATTTAAGTTGAAGTATTATATACATCTACTTTGGTTGTAACTGTCAATAGTAGCTGTAAAGGCATACAGAGATACGAGTTCATCATCATTTTAACCAATGGCCATAGGTCTCTTGTAATGTGTTCTACAAAGCACAGTCTTGCGCTGATGGAATCCAGTTGCTCCAAGCAATTCTTTTAGTCCTATGTCAACCTAGTGAGATTTCTGCCAATTCTCCACTTCTCTGTGTGAGGTCAACATTTCAGCACTTTAAAACCCAACATACAGCCTCATATAATATGAATTACTACACTATAATTATTTTGTAATTAAGACATTACTCACTTTGTAAACATAAATGGAATCATGTGACCAATATGCATACTTTCTGAAGATGGACCTCGGCCAGTGTATAAATAAAATTTCTTTCCAGACTCATGAAGGTTTAAAATACTGTGCAAATCTCTGTGAGAGAAGAATATACCTCTTCTTAGAAATGGATGTGCTATAAAAATTGTTTATATATGTTTAGAGATTTATACAAATGAGCTAGCCACTAAAGATGAATAACACAACAATCAGCAAGTAAATGGCTATATATTTAAGAATGACTTCTTTATAATATTATTACATAATTAAATCTGTTTAAATTAATATAAACATTACACAAGATATTTGAATAAATACATATATACATAATTTTTAGTTGTATTTAGCTAAATGTTTATAATAATTATGAAGCTTATTCAAGACAATTTCAATAATAATGTTAGCTTTATATATTTTACCTTTCTTCCCAGTAACTTTTTCAAATCTGTCAATAAGTTCTTGATCGATCTTCTGACTTCCAAATCTTTCTGTAATTGAAGAAATATCATAATCAACTCCTTGAATTCTTTAAATTTACAGTATAATAATTCATCACCCTTGTATGGAAAATTCCTAAGAATATATTTGCTACCAATTTATGATGCATAAAGTAGACATAAGAGATTTACAGAAAGAAGGATATGGGAGCAGTTTTTCCTATAACATACACTAAACTCTAGCATACATATTGCAACTTATATTGTATTTAACCCTAAAGAATAGTAATTCTTCTTTATTAGCATGAGTTCGGCAAAGAATGTAATAAGCTGAAAGTATTACAATTATATTATAAATATTAATATACAACCTCGTGAATAGCTATAGTTTCAATAGCAAATGAGTTAATATATCAATGAGATTTTACTATAGGTTTGTCCACTTATTACTACATTAAATCAAAGAAATGGATGTAGTTTATTTGCACAATGTATAAAATTCCTTAAAGAATGATATAATAGTATACAAAATTATAATAAGGTTTGAAAATTTAAAATTTTGCAAATTATAAATATCCTAATGGTTTTATATTTTCATAATAAATTCAAAGCTTATTATTGAGCTTAAAAGCAATATTTTACTTACTTATGAGTTTATCATAATCGAGCCCAGTTTCTGATTTGGTGGACACATTCCATGGATCCACTACATCATCTTCGTCATCATTTATTACTAACTTCTTGACCTGTTCTTCAGTCATATTAACGACTGAAAGAAAAAAAAATTAAATACTAAATTAAAGGCGATATATGTATTGTTAACTATAGAAATTAAAAAAAAAACTTACCTTGATTAAAATATAAATTATTCCTATTTAGTTATTAAAACAAATCTATTTATCACAGTAATCTGATGCAATTTCTATTGATATCTGTTCACTTTGAATATATTTTAACCAAAGTGCAACGTTGTTGAAAAGCCGATATTAATCTATGAAATTGACACAAGAACAAGTATTGCCATAGAATTTTGAATATTTATAATTTTATACATTTATTATAAAATGTTGTAAAACTTGATTAATGGAAACATTATCTTCAGTAATAGCTATTTTTACCAAATGTAATATTTATTTTTAATAACTAGTTTCTCACGGAATGTAACGAATTACTTTTTTTTAATTGTATGTACTTATTAACGTTAGTTATTGTGCTAAATTGGGTTAGAGGCGAACATTTTTAATAGTTTCAATATGTATACTGTATAAAAAAGGATATTATTCAACTTTTCTCCTTATTGGAAAAGTTAATAACATTAAGAAAAATATTTCGCTCAAATTATTCCGTTAATATATTCAATTGTAACACTTATGTGTTACATTTACCAACATTGAATTTGTCATATTTTCATTTTATTTTTAATTAAACTATTCAATAATAGTGTTCAAAATTTTTTTTTGTAATAAATTTTTAAATTGATTGTTCTGTAAAATTTTATTAAGATAGTATAAACGTTAAGTTGATTAAAGTAACATAGCAACACTCTTTGCATATTTTTTTTAGAAAAAAATATTCAGTGGTCACATTTACGGATGCAATGACACACGTCAAAAAGTGTCAATAACCATCACAGCTAGCACCGATTACTTTATTTTAGAATTAATAAGTAGAATAACTAAAGTGTGTGTCTTTGATATATTTTGTATGGCATTTTCGTGTTGAACACGTGGGAACGTTAGTGTTCTTGATGGTTTCGGGTGACGATTCCAATGGTGGTCGTTTGTCACGGAAAACTACGAGGTCTCCGAACCGAAAATCGAAAAAGGCAGATGCAGACCTAGCGAAGGGTTCAGCGTTGCGACATGACTCGCAACCTTCTGTTCACAAAAGAAATCTTTACGTCGTCTCTTATCCCATTATCATTTTATTTAACGTCCTTAGGTCTATTTTGTATCAGTTATTTATAATTTTTAAGTACTTATATTCGGCATCGCACCGGTTTATGAATAAACCTCGAAAGAACGGCGAGTGTAACTTGGAAGTAGTGGTAAAAGACGGCGTGATATCCACAGAAATAGCACATGAAGACATGTCTCATACACATAATGTTGGCCCTGGGGATCCACTGTTGGCGAAACAGAAACATCACCATCGCAAGGCTTTTGAATACATATCAAAAGCCTTGAAGATTGATGAAGAAAACGAGGGTGAGTCTTAGTTATAAAATTATTCATTGTCCCTTATTAACTAACATTTAGAATGATTGACTATTGATCTAATCATGATTATGTTGAGTATATAAATAATAAGTAAAAAAAAATCTTAAATTTTATCATAATAGTAATTTTGATCAAGTTATCATATATAAAGCTATAAAAATTAAATTAAAACATGTATACAACTTTGTTGTTAGAAATGTTGATGGTATTACTGAAAAAAAAAATATGTACATGACAAATTATTGCAAACCTATTACAATGAAATGACAAATAGGCTAATAAAAGATAATGAAAGGTTAAAGTAATATCTTTACTGCAGTTTGTTTTTTTATTTCATTATTTTAATCTTTAAGGGTTGATTATGAATTACCAAAATATATGCTATACAACTATTCATGTAATTTATTCCTCAAAATTTAAAAGCATATTCATCTACTGTGTTATCTAAGTAAACCTTGAAAGATAATTTGTGTAAATTCATGCGAATATCAATGCAATCTATGATAGAACAAAACATCTGCAGAATTTAAATGCATCATATGCATAAGTATCTTGTAAATTGACAAGTTTTATTTTTTTTAACATATTCTTTATAACACTATTTTATAATCTACTTAACATCGAAGTATATTGTTTAAAGTTAAAAAGACACTATAGTTTAGGAGAGGCAAATATTTTTTTTAAAATTGTTAATTTACAAGGAATTTTTATTGTGATTAATATTTAAATCCATTTATTTATTATTTATTATAGTCCATTCAAAATTTATCAATGATAAATATATTCCATAAGATGAAGAAAAACAATTATCAATTGTAATAACCATTTTTTTTTTATTTTATTATTTGAAAAATGTCAATACGTAATGAATTTGTAATAGATATTTGTAGAACAATTTGGTTTAAGTTACTCAGATTTTTCACTGTATTCTGATGATAATATTAACCATTTGTAATGCTATAGATTGGAACATATGCTTTATACTTTTCTAATAATTAGTATAAAATTAGATGTATTGCTTTAAGTAAATTCAATTTTGTATTATCAATCAATTAAAATTCCAGTAGACTTCATTTACATATCCCATATTAGTAATTGGCAGTTTAAGTTATCTATGTTAATTGTAATGCTAAAATGTAACAGCCTACTGCTTTAAATGTCCGAATGACATGCCTTGGTTACATTACAAGAGGAAAATGTTAAGTGAAAAACATTGATGGAAAACTACCGATTCACACAGGTCAAAAAGAACTAGCGATAGAGCTATACAAGAAAGGTATATATGAGCTGGAGAGAGGTATCGCTGTCGACTGTTGGGGCGGCCGCGGAGATGCGTGGCAACGAGCTCAGAGATTACACGATAAGATGAAAACCAACTTAGGCATGGCAAAGGATCGATTGCATTTCCTTGGTATGGATGGTGTACACAATTTTTTTTTTTCATTGCAAATCGTTACCGAATTCTTCACTGCTATATTTTTTTTTCAGCTATTTGTTAAATCTCTTTTGTTCCATTAATGAAATTGGCTGTATGACCTGCATGCTTTGCTTATTTTTTATTATTTTAATTACCTCTCTTACACCATACAGTAACAATATTAGAGTTTAATGTTATGATAAGGTTTAATTGAAGTAACTCATTGTCTCCAATGTAGCCAACCTTGTCGCCCTCAGTAAGTTGGGCGTAGAGAGTGAGTCCGAGCGAAGCGACAAAAAGCCCACGGAGTCGCCTCTAAAGGGGCGCAGGCCCTTAGAGAAGTCCAAGACGACGCTACTTGCGCATACAGAAAGTAACAGTGGTCAAACGAAGCCACCAAACGAAGGTAGAAAATCACAGAGATATGCTTAGCTTCGTTTGACGTAACCTACTGCAAATTTAAACTTAAAAAAAAAAAACTATAACTCACAATCACCACAACTCGTTACGTATTAACCATGAATGTTGGATAACGATTAACAGTTCTCGTCACTATTGGCATGTGTTTGAACATCGCGATGTTTGCATGTGGGTTCACTGTGCTTGCCACAATTTTATTTTTTTTAGCTTTCTGTGTGTTACACGACACTTATCATTATTAACCGTGTCATCGATTTTTTTTTTCTTTCCCGCTTAACGAGTAAGTAATCATTTACAACCGCACTCGCAAGGTAGTACGGAATGTCTCAATAGGTTACGCAGAACGCCACATTGAAAGGTTATAAAGACATTTAAACGTCCTGAATTACGAAAAAAAATAATTAACCTTTCATGTTCGTGTGAAATGAGCGTTAAAATTAATCTGACCATTTTGGGTAGTCGGTAACATTGGATTCACATCGCTCACGATTAACTTTCAGACGTTCTTAAATTAACGACTTTTCGATTTAAAACAATGATGTATTAATATATATATATATACACAGATGCCCCGAGATTCATTAACTGATCACGAGATCTCCGAAACTATTAGACGTAAACACTTAAGCATTTGGTAGAGATATTGCTTCTTCCATTTTTATAGATTTCACAAAATTCCTTCCCAAAGAGAACAGCAGGTGTGTATCTAGATCTATAGTCTCGGGCTAGTGAGAATAGGACTAAGGTAAGACCTGCCTGTCGTAAAAGGCGACTATAAGAACGTAGGGTGGCCGTGGTGGTGGTAGCCTTGAGGGTGGGAGGACATCGCTCAACAAGCGAACCTGCGTGGTACAGCGTATGGCTTAGCGATGGTGCCTATAAGGGTTAGGCTCCTCAAAGACGTGGTAATACTAAGTGTACAGAAGCACCGGTGCGTTCTATAAGAAATCCCGGAGCATATCCTAGTACACTAATGCAGACCACCGAAGGGGTTTTACTAAGTAAGAATCTCATATAACTCTGACTTCCCCCCAAAAGTTTCTTTCGAAGATTTACCCCGCGAAACCAACAAAAAAAGGGTGTATTTTTATTAATCGAAAAATTGTGAAGGAAACTCTTATTATTGTAACAATGCCTATGTAACATTGCAAACTCAATTTCTTCTCTCACATTTCTATATAAAATCAGATTAAAATATAATTTACATTTACAGTAGCTCGCTGGCCTAATGGTTAGAGCGTGCGGCTTTCATTCCGAAGGTCGCGGGTTCAAACCTCGGCATGTACCAATGACTTAATATTTAAGTTATGTACATTTGTGAACTTTAGTTACAACAGCGAGATACAAAACGGTGAAGAAAAACATCGTGAGGAAACCCGCACACTGATATCATCTTTGTGTGTGTGTGTGTGGTGGTCCCAATAAAGTGGCAACAGGCTCGCCCCCTGTTACACTGGACCTAATCTGACCACATCTGGCGAAATGTGGGTGTTTATTCACCTCTGCCTACCCCTACTGGGAAAAAGGCGTGACTATATATATATATATATATAAAATATAATTTTCTAATACATTAGTCCCCAATCTTTCGCTGATGCACCCTTATCGATGAAAAATATTTTGCAGTATGGGCATAGCCTTAAAGCAGTTTAAAGAAAATGAGAAAAACAAGGCAAATTTAATACTAAGTTGTTTTTAATGCTATGAATGAAACCAGATGAAATTTCTATTATTACCTTTATACTTATGGAGACCTTAATTTATCCTTATTACATCTAATCTCCACCTAACCACAATTCGTCTACCTCTTCGTGATATTTTCTATAAAAAAAGGCATAATACAGGGTTTTAATAATTTCACTTAAAGAATTAACAAGATTTTTTAGCTGATTTATCCCTTGGGGTAACGCGGCACCCTGCTTGAAAACCTAACATCTAATCAACCCTTCATCAAATTTTTGAATTATGCTAATAAATTACTTTAGTAATAAAGCATAATATTAACTGTTTATTACTTAATTACTGTTACCACCACAAATGTATGAAAAACTTATACTTAACTAGTCACTAAATTTATCTAAAGTATTACAATACATATTCGGCATATCCAATGACCTTGAATACTTAAGTATTTTTTTTATACCTTCAAATATACAACTGGTGGTACCACCGCCGAACATTACTATGTTCCGGTTTAAATGACGCTGTAGCTATTGTTACTGGATTACCGACACTAACAATTTATGGGGGCAGGGGACGAGTGCAATGTGGTACTGTGTATATCCACCTAGCGCCTCGTATTTGGCAGACGTATCACTAAACATCAAGTGTATGTTCCGTTCATTTCGTTGAATAAAAAAAATGTATGAAAAGCTTTTTTTTATTGTTTTAATAATTATATTTTTCGAAGCAAAGACAGTGTTACTTATACTGCGCGTATTTTCGTTTACCGTGCAGTCCGTTGCGAATAGACGGTCATATCGATCGCTTCAAGTCCTCGTCCACACGCCTGACGTCATTGTTGGTGGATCAGTTCTATTGTCTCGGCACTGTTGCAATCGTAGCTAATTAAAAAAATAATAGCTTAATGCGTAGCTGTTATAATACAGTAGCGGCGTACTGTTATCCCGCGATGGGAAAAAGAAAAGCTTTCAACGTCTTCATTTTATTTCTAAATGGATAACGGCATTACTTCCTGTTAACTGTTAACACATTACGACTCTGTATTTTTGTTGGTTTCCGGTTCAATCGTGATATCTTTGCTCTCTTGTAATGTCTTGTCTCTTATGTCCAATAGTAGATGTCCATCACTTGAGACGATGATGATTGTAGTTTAATGAAATACAGTAACGATAGCTTAGTAGTTTCAAATATATCTACTGGTAGTAAATCTCCGTTGCCGGAGATCGTCTAGTTATTATCATCACAGCTCATATTTCCGCCAGCAAACAGTACTATACTATCATCACTGTGTTCCGGCGTGAAAGACTTTGTAGTTCTAGTATTTAAACTCTAAAGCGACGAACGCAATGTAGTAATGTATGGACTAGCGTATCTGGAAATTGGACATAGAACTATATATGTATCTGGAAATTGGATATATTGGATATAGAACTTCTGAACCGATCTCCATGCTGAAACTACTTGCTTTCCGCGATCTTCAGCAGACCGCTGTCAACTTGAGGGCTTCTCAGCTGTAACATAATTAAAATGTAACAGTATCATTAGTAATTATACATCCTACATTTACTATCAGATAAAGATGTGATTACATTGTTACCATAAATATGAATTTTCTTTTCAATTCGGAAAGATTATGAGAGTATATGGCATATACTTTCAAATGGATTATGGACTCTTAAAAGGTGCCCTCGCCTCTGTCCATTTTTGTGTCTTCTTCAAATAATTCATCCTTATTGATGATTTCATATAGCATTAATCAGAAACGGTTAAATATTTAAAACAATACAATTTTACGGCATACTAATCATATTCCACTTGTTTCCGACATAAACGACGGCTTCGCTTTACATAATATCAGATCGGCCTTGTCCTCTACCTCTTTGTGCTGTATTGTTGAAATATTTGATTTTAGCTGAAGATACAAGACTTGAAGATCTGTAATATATAAATCCAGAAATATATTATTTATGATTGAACTGGTCTGTTTACAATTTTGTAAAATTGTCATATTGGAATGTTGTTCTTAGGCGATATCAATAACCTAATAATACAAAAATAAGTGACATTAATGAAAACATAAAGAATTCAAATATATATGTAAATGTAAATGAAAATTCTTTAATCTCCCTTAGTCTTTGTCTTGAATAACAAACAAGCCGCCTTTGTTCGCGCTGCGCCCATTGTCCGGTCCTTTTTATAGAAATAAATATCTGTGAAACTTTTCAATTAATCTAACAGAGCGAACTGAACAACGTTTAGGAGAAATTCAAACATATAATGGTTTCGATTTACCAATTTCTTTTCACACAACACGCACGATAAATCATTTAACGTTGGATGAACACCTTGGAGAACGCAAACACTTCTAACAACAGTAGTGTCAAAATAACAAGGAATTGTAACACAATTATAAACGCTAGAATAACTAGTAGATACAATAACATTTATTGAAGTATAAAAATGTTTAATTTATCACATAGAGAAGTTATTAAAAATTACTATATGTTAGTATAGATCTCTATCAAATATAATCCTTTCGGTCACAGAGTAGTCGTGTTAAAATGTATGTAAGTTGCTTGAAATTATACTTCATTGTATATACTCTGCAGGTTAAAACTTTGTAACCACTAAAACATACAGGTTAAGAAATTAATAATTAACTTATCTATAGAAATAAGAAAAAAATTGTTTATTTATAATATTAATACATTGGTTCTCAAACAGTTTTCGCCGCGGTATCTTCGTACGTGGAAAATATTTTGCTGCATAGCTACAGCCTTAAGGCGGATAATAGTCAGCTTTTTTTTACTTCATTTAACCGACGAGACGAGTAGTACGTTCACCTGTTAGTAAGTGATACGTCTGTCTATAGCGTGGCGGTAGGTAAGGTGTTATACACAGTACTACATTCAGCTAGTCGCCAGGGACGTAAGATGTCGAGTCTGGTTACTCCAGTAATTACACAAAATGTTTGAATACTATTTGTCGGCATTAATTGTCTTCAGCAACAAGAACTTACCAGTCAACAGTCGACTTTAATGCGATGAACGAAAAGTTTCGATGATTTTTTTTATTTCCTTTGTTTGTGAGGAGTTTAGTTAAATTTTATTATACCCTCTGAGTCAGTATGTGTGATGCATCGCAAATGGGACCTCTTCATGTAATAGCATAAGATGTTTCAATTATTTTACTTTAAGAATTTCGAAAATAATTAGCCAACTTTTCTTAATTATTAACGTGGAACATAAAAAATTATAATTTTGGACTAAATAACTATTTATATGGCAGTCTTAAAGTTTCGACCGACAGTGCATATAGGCAGTGTATGATGATGTATGATGTATAAAGATTAATATCAGAATTCGCACCATCTTTATATTATACTAATACGATATTCTCGTTCCATCCAGACGCAAAAATAATTGGTAGACGTATAGGTAGGTGATCGATTATTTTTGCGAGGGTTGCGCCCCCTGGATGCGTGCTTGAGCTTAGTGCGGAGGGCATCGGCATCTTTCGCTCATGAACCCGGGGTCCGTACCCTGAGGGCGATCACCGAACGATTCAATGCATAGAAAAGTCGACTTTTAATATGCTACTTATAAATAATATTAAATATAATTTTTTTATATATCATACGAGCGAAATGTTAACCTGATAGTTGAAACCGTCCATGACAATGTGGTGCTAGTTAGGACCGTATACACTACACCTCAATGAACTCCTCATTTAGACAAGATATTAAGTTCCACATCTATAATTTTTTTTATACAATTCTGATGGCAAACAGGCTTGCGGCTCGGCTGATGATGAACGGTAACCGCCTATAACCGCCAGTAACACCAGAGGTATGCCTGAGTGACCGATCCTGAAGAAACATCACGAGCTTAATGTTAGCACACTACTGTTTGATGGGAAAAATAGGAGCTGTAGTGGTATCTGCTTAGATGGTCTAGGGCCAATCCGTAACAGCCAATTTACGTCCCTCTGTTGGGGCACAGGCCTACCCTCAATACGAGGGCGATGGGCTAAAGTCACCACGCGGGTCCAATGCGGAATGGTGACTTCACCCACAGCTTAGAATCTGACGCAATAGAGACTATCAGTGTTAAATTGTGGTTAGTTTTATTTAACATACATTAGCAAGCTATGTTGCATTTAATGTGGTTCACGGATATAAAAAGTTCTCACATTACTGTCCGCATATTTTTTTTTAAGTCCAAGGCTTATTCGCAGCGAACTTTTGTTCAGAGCCGAGGCCAGCAGCACATGCGAATAATTGTGATTACTGTTTAACACAGTTTCGCGCGCCGTAACTTGGTAACCTAAATCTCGGTGACCTAGTAAAGTTACACCATTATATTAACTCTTAACTTAATTGTATGGAAATTAATTAACCTATATCAAAGAGTTAAGTCTGATTACATTAAATATCTTTATCGCCTAAACAAACACCGCTCACAATGCCTCACACATACAAAGGTTTCAATTAGGTCTAGTGATAAGCAAATAATGAATAATTTATATAAAAAAAAAACTCTATGAAAAATTTCTTATATATTAGGTTGGGGAAAAAGAAATCCATTATTTTTTCGGTAGATGGCTGTAGTGATAAATTTCTCGTAAAGTATCGATCAAACAGTTTCAGATTTATGCTCGTTGGAAAGATGACATTTCGCAGTAAAAAAATTCTTTTGCTGTTTTTTGTTTGGTGCATTCAATTGTGAGTTACAGGGTGTTAAAAATGGAAGTGAACAAAGAGAAAATTCGGTACATTTTACAGTTTTTCTTTGACAAAGGCGAAAATGCAAGCCAGGCGGCTAAAATTGTGAATGGTGTTTATGGACCCGATACTGTAACAGCCAATTATGTGCAATTTTGGTTTCGTAGATTCCGTTCAGGAGTTTTTGATGTTAAAGATGCACCTCGCACAGGTAGGCCGGTCGCCGAAAATGTCGATAAAATCGGAGAAATGATCGAAGTTGACCGGCATGTTGGCAGTCGTAACATCGCCCAGGAGCTAAAAATGGACCACAAAACAGTTTTAAACCATTTACACAAAGCTGGATTCAAAAAGAAGCTCGATGTTTGGGTGCCGCACCAATTAACAGAAAAGAACATGATGGATCGAATTTCCATCTGCGAAGCCTTGGCCAAACAGAATGAGATAGACCCATTTCTTAAACATACGGTGACTGGAGATGAGAAATGGATCACATACGATAACCCTGTGCGAAAACGATCATGGTCAAGGAGCGGTGAAGCACCTCAAACGGTGGCCAAACCAGGACTAACGGCCAGGAAGGTTCTGCTGTGCATTTGGTGGGACTGGAAGGGGATTATTTATTATGAGTTGTTTCCATATGGCCAAGCACTAAATTCTGATCTCTACTGTCAACAACTGGACCGTTTGAAGATAGCAATTGACCAGAAACGGCCAGAATTGGCCAACAGGAGAGGTGTCGTGTTCCATCAGGACAACGCTAGGCCACACACGTCTACAGTGACTCGCCTGAAACTTCGGGAGCTTGGTTGGGAAGTTTTAATGCATCCGCCATACAGTCCGGACTTGGCGACCAAGCGATTACCATCTTTTTCTTGCATTACAAAATTTCTTTAGTGATATAAAATTGGCATCTAGGGAAGATTGTAAAAATCGGCTACTAGAGTTTTTTGCAAATAGAGACCAGGACTTCTACGAGAGAGGCATTATGAAGTTACCTTTAAAATGGCAACAAATCATCGACCAAAACGGTGCATATTTGACCCAAATCGGACAATCCGAAGCATGTTAAATAAAGTCCTGAAGTTCATATAAAAATAATGAATTTCTTTTTCCCCAACCTATTATTATAAGATTACAGTAAATAAACTTTTCAGCAACTATTGGATATAAAGTATAGTTTACTGGTGGTAGTTATCTGTTGCCGGAGACTGTCTAGATAGGTACTATTGCAGCTCCTATATTTGTCCACAAACAGTAATGTGCAAACATTAGTATGTTCCGGTTTGAAGGGTGCTGTAGCTAGTGAAATTACTGGGGTGATAAGACTAAAGCTTGTCTCAAAGTGGCAGCCACAATTTGGTGCAGAGTATCTCCTAACTTGCGTCACGTTGTTATGGCCAGGTATATACCATTAGGTGAACGTCTCGCTCGTCTCGTCGTATCCTTGAATAAAGACATAAATAAGAAACGTTATTCTATATACTGAATATACAATACAGAACCTAAAGTATGAAGAATAATTTAACGATAGATAAAACACAAGGAATAGTGTTAAAGTATAAATTTTAATTGCCTTGATAGAGATAGGACTAATGAAAAGTATAATAAGAAACGGAACCAAAACGAATATTTATATATGTAAATGGATAAGTTCAGGACTATATAATAAAGGAAATGAAACTGTATACTATATACAAAAAAATATATATTTGTATAAAAGGAATAAGGTTAGATGATATGACATACTAAAGTAGAAACGGATGTGCTAGAGCTTAGAGTTAGGGTAATCACGAATTAAAAAAAACGGCTGGTAGAGAATGTCTATAAGTATTAAGCTCGCCTTTCGTGTACTTTTATTTTATTCAATTAAGCTACGAGACCGGAAGACTTTCACCTGATGGTCAATAATACACCTACTCATTAACGTGGCGCTAGTTAGGATGCTGCACCGCTCGTCTCCTCAGATATAACATATTGAGTCTCGTTACTGCCGTAATTACTCTAGTTACAACACCCTTCAAAGCAGGACACGGTATTGTTTGCATACTGTTGTTTCGCGGCAGAAATAGGAGCAGTGGTGGACCTAGACGTTCACCGGATGCAGACACTTACCACCACTTATAAGGTTTCATTGTAAAGCTTCTTCTACTATACTTACGAATCTGGAACTTGGTGTGATAATAGTGTACTATTGCGAAGTCTGCCTAGATCATTTTTAGATTTCAAAAGTGAACCAAGGCAGTGCGTGGGTTAATTGATGCAATTTACAAAGCGTTTATGTTCTCAATAGCTAGGTGCGGTCAAATGACACACGCACATATAAAAAGCGTTTACTTTTAGGTTACGGTAACATTTTCCGCCATTTTGCTATATCTTCTAAAAGGTCAATTGTCTGATTTGTCACGAGACTAGAATTACTGATTATCATCATCATTGTAGCCTATTATCCACTGATAAACGTAGATACACCCACCCCGTGGCCTAGGAACAGACAATATGTCTTGTTGCTACATTTATTTTTACTATCTACTTCACTCTTCTGACCGGAACACAATATAGTTTACTACTTGACGGTAAAAATATATTCTGCGGTGGTACTTACCCAGATGGTCACCGCCAACAGGGAACTAACACCTTTAAATTTTGTTTGTCCTTTCTCGTTTTCCATCGCGATAGTCGCTTTGAGACATAATGCATCAGGTCTAATTACTCCAGTAATTTCATTAATTACCGTACATTTTATATATGTAAAGTACTTGATATATTATTATAGATAGTATAAACAACGTTAATATTTCTACTTTTGGTATTCGGGACCGACTCTCACAATGAGAGTTAAGATTATTTATTCACCACGCATAGACAGTTTTCGGATTCTATCGGATCTCTATTAAGACTTGCCAATGTTGGATCGCGAGACGGAAAATTCCAGAAGAAACTATAAGTAAATTATATAATAATTCAACGTAAGTAGTGGTTTTCTTGAGTATCCTTATTGCTGCAGAGCTTCTTACTTTAGACCTCTTCCTTGCTCCAGAGTTGTTTCTTGGATTCTGATAACTGCCTACTTTGAGCTCTCGAGCGCCATCTTAGATTCTTATGTTGGCGTGTTTCGGTAGCTCTAGTGGGTGTTGAGTTAATTTCTCAGCGGGAATTAGATCATTTTAAATTTGTTCAATTATCTTAATGAGAACTGTCATATTAAACACTTGTCTATTGTCATATCAACAGCCTGCGGCGACTGCTGGATACAGGCAACTTCCAAGAAACGTCCTATTGTCCTACGCACACACACTTAACACCTATATTCTATTGTCCTGCACAAAAATTTATGTAATATTGTTGAGAAATGTTTAAAGTATGACGATGTAAATTATTACTTATATAACACGATTGTTAATAATTTGCTCCGGAGATTTATGTCATGTTTGCAGCCCACGCCCAAACACGGCCGGGATATGAATCTTTATGTCGCAACGAGGCCGGCACCGCTGTCGTGGGACTTGAGAAATCTTTACACTTGAATAGGGCTTTTGCTTCTTTTGACTTGAAAAAACCATTACAGTTCTAAGATACGTCCTATATATGTTTTCTTTTAAAGAGAGTTTGAGTAAGAGAGAAAGAATAGATGTTTATTTGGTATTAGAAGAGTTTAATGTATATATACAATCGTCCGCTGATTTCAGAACCTCGAACTCCGTGTCCATTGAGCAGTCTCAGCTAAATGACTAACAGCACTATACGTCACCGGGGTGTATGTTTATAAACATTTATATACATACATGACGATATAGATATAAACACCGCAATGCCACTCGGCTATATTTACATATATAGCTGATAGCTGAGTGCCATTGGCCTGTGTATATCATCAACGGATAGACTTCCACTGTTGTACATAGTCCTCCCACACGATCGGGTAGAGATTTATAAGGGGGGATTTCGGCCATTTCCCACCACGCTACCCCAATGCAAGTTGGTGGGAGCCAGAGCCTCGTTTGTTGATTAGCAAAGTGCACCACTAGCAGGTGAGGTTGGCTTTGGACCCGTGAGTTGTTTTACGGGAACCCTTACACCCCCTGTATATTTATGATGCAGCAAAACCGACAGCGCTCATCTGGAGCCATATAAGTATATATACTTATATATATTGACATCAAACAATGTATATTTAACAATCTACCAAACAAACAAGTAGTATTTAAGATGACATTTACAAGATCAGTGTATGTTCCTATTTACGATTGAACATTTGGTGTGATAATAATTACCTATACACAAAGCAATTTTGAGTTTTACGACAGAATTTGCATATTTAAAGGATATTACCATTATTACCGGTAACAATCTTTCATTCATATGTATCTCAGCGATTTAGTATAAGTATACTGAACTTACATGTCGAAAATAATCTTTACGAGTAACAACTGAGTAACTCATTATTTTTATTCCTACACAAATGTATGTCAGCTTATTTTAGTATGAAAGCATTTTTTTTTATTCTGTACGAGATTTTTTTTTATATTCCTGTTTGGCATTCTTACAAATTTCGTTTCTTTTTTACATGGATTTGATTGTATTTCATCAGATAACCATACAAGTTTGTTAAAATTTAAAGACGTCATAATATTAATAATAAACGACACAGTTCTGTCATGATCATCATCAGCCGATAGACTTCCACTGCTGGACATAGGCCTTCTCCGAAAATTCCCACCAGATAGTCGGTCCAATGGTGTAAGGTATCAAGCCAACCTCACCTGCTCGAGGTGCACCCTTCTAATCAACAAAATAGACTCTAGCTCCCATTGTGCCAGCGTGGTGGGAAATGGCCCAAATCCCCACAAACGAACCCCTACAAACTCATTACTATAACAATCTATTAATAAATACTGAGCTTTTAAAAATACATTTAGCGTAGTGTGAAAACTTATGTATCTTAGCAGAACGATTTATAACCAAGGCGCAGTAAATTTGAATGAAGACAACTTCCGGAAAAAAAAAAATAATTAAAAATTACTCATGAAACAAGAATATCTGTAATATTATAAGGTTGGTATTGAAAGCTGTATCGGCGCAATGACTAAACGATCGATTTCCATAAATGGCGACAGTAATTTCGTTTCCGGTGCAGGACAAATGTTCACTTGTTAGTTAAGGTAAACATTAAGATCGTTCTCAAGGTATCCCACATGACCTACGTCTTAAAACTAGTTTTTTACTAATTATCCCCCGTCCGCCTTGCTGGCTTTAACATCCCCCAAAGCGCCCTTTAGGGAAGGAATTTTGTAAAATCTATTCTTATCTCTATTAAATAGTTTCGAAGATCTCGTGATGAGTCAATGAATCTCAGGATGTCTCCTACATATATGTAGATGATCATTTTCTTACCACTACTAATAACTGGTAATCATTTCAATAGATATCTGATTGTTTTAAAGATAAACGCTGTATTCACTTCATCATCATCAGCCGATAGACGTCCACTGCTGGACATAGCTTCCCACTAGTAAAAGTAGTTTGTAGTCACTTAAATCTTTAAAACATAATTCTAACTTAGACGTTTAAGCGCATAATAAAGACCATTTAGGTAAGTACTATAACAGTAGTGTGTAAACATTGCTATGTTCTGGTTTGAAGGGCGCTGCAGCAAGTTAAACTACTGCAGTAACATGTGCATGTCTAGGCGGCGAGCACAATGTGGTACTGTTTGTATCATCACGTGAATGTCTCACTCGCTTCATCACTTAGTAGACTAAAAAAAAAGTTTTATAGAACAACATTAGTTAAGTAACATCTTATGTTATAAAATGTAATCTAGGTTTAGTGACTGCATGCATTGTAACGGATACAGTGTGGATACTCTACGGTTTGTGAGGTCGCCGCATTGTCCTTTAATAGGCGGTTGGCCGTGAGCTCGTGAAGCATGCATGCAACCATGCTCAGCTCTAACTGTACCACGTTATTACTTGTTATGTATCACATTCATCCAGATACCATCAGTTGAAAATAATAGCTGAAGACCGGATGAGTTTTATTAAACTAACCAAGAAACCTAAAAAATACACCTCATATAAGATAATGAGAGTATTCTTGTTTAGTATTTTTGTTCAGGAGTACACTGTCTTCGAGTAGGGTGTGTATACCATACCTGAATTCTTTGTGCTTATCTATACTTAAAATTAAACTTATTAATCACAATTCACCATAATTGGTGTACCTATTGAGTGGCTTGAGACACTATTATTTAGATATGTTGAGGGAGCTAGAGCATTCAGTAGCTTATTTGAAGCCTATTTCCCAGCCTAACGCCTTGTGAAAATAAGATGAATTTTTAGTACATTGTAGATAAATAAAAATATTAACATTATTTGGAAAATTTTCCTGTTTATGTGTTCCAGCGATGAAGAATGCCTTGTCAGGAAAAAAATTGTTTACAACTCGTATCTTTTTATTCCCCGAAGTGGTGAAGCGGTATTTTTGTAAGTGATACGCCTGCTTAACTATGTGGCGCTGGTCAGGACGGTACACACCACATTATGTTCGTTGCTTAAAAAATGTTAAATCTCCAATTTCACTAGCTATAGCGTCCTTCAAACCGGAATACAGTAATTTTTGCACACCATAGTCTGACGGCAGAGATCACCAGTAATTTCACTAGCAACAGTTCTGTTTTAGTATCTTCACTTTTGTATAATTTCACCTGATAAAATGATGCTATAGACAGCTTTAGTATTCACAAAAAAGGTTAAGACCTAATCCATCCCATTTGTCCACCACGGTGGTCAAATGCAGATTGGTGGATGAGATTCTTTCGAAAGCTTGAAGAACAGCTTTCGAAAGATTTGTCATTATCGCCACGATGTTTTCCTTCACATGTCCATTTAACCATTGCACATAAATTTATCAAACTAATACATACTCATCTTTATTCTGACTGTCAAGACATATTTCTTTTTAATAAAATTCTAACCTACTGTGCAGGAGCTTTAAGTCAACGTCTATTTTTACTTAAGCGAATAAAAAAAATTGACATCCGATACAAAAGTATGTCATCGATAAAATTTTGCACTTTCTAAGATATGTGAGATTTGAAGTTTTAACAAAAGTCGTTGTTAAAAGGCTGAAGTGAAAGATACTTCTGCAGCTGAATTATCAGATATCTAGATTTTATCTATAGTATCTTAAATATACTATTGGATCTCGTAGACTTTAAAGAAGTTCTTGATTTGTTTCCAAGACCTATTTTGAGCTCGGACGGTGGGTGAGCCCACCTAGTAAACTACCACCATAACAACGTTGGAGTGTTCTCGCTGTCAACACAATCATGTCTGATCGTTAATCTATTGAAAATATAGTAGAGATTTCTTTATATATTAAAAAAAACAGTCTTTATGATTTGTAATATTTTCTTATATAGTAGTTTATTATTATTGTTTACAAATTCTAGCGTATTTGTTACTGTACGAATAACTAGATGGGTTGATGATACAGCTCCATTCAAGTATATTGAATTTCAATTAATATAGTAGTATGTTCGGTATTTCACATTTTTTTGACCGCCACTATAAAATATATTGTATGTTGTTAATCTTAACCAGTATCTTACTAGATCGACTTGTTCACCGGTCTCTTTTAGTTCCATGATCTTCACGACGTTCCTGCGATTATAGGCCGAATTGTAAAAAAAAAAACAGGAAAAACGTGAAAGATAAAATTACAATGGCACAAAGTAACAACATGTTTAAACAGGATTTTAACATTTTAACTGTTGTTTTTCGGTTCAGTAGTTCCGAGACCAGCTATCGAGTTTTTGTCATGTCAATGCCGATAACGGATTCTCTGCGAAGTTCTCTTTTTTTTTAACTTCGCCGAAACATCATTGTCCAGGAGGAATTTCATATAAAGCTGTTATTATGTATAGAACATACGTTAAATATGATTTATATTAATAAGGGGATAAGTACCCAACACAAATATAGATCATTAGAGATTCATTGACTCATCACGAGATCTCCAAAACTATTAGACATAAACACTCATAATTTGGTAGAGATATTACTTCTACTACTTAAAGGTTACTTGTGAAAGGATTTTACGAAATTCCCACCCTAAAGATAGTTGCAGGGGTACGTAAGATAATGGGGATAAGTGGGCAAGAATATTTCTGACAAATTTCAAGTCGAATTCTATATTAGGTCCAGTAAATCGGTCAGAAAACAACTATATACGAATTATGACACAGACCTGAGCAACAAACAAAGACTAGGAACAATACTAAAATTGGATAAAGTGAATAATAGGAGAAGCAGTCACGATTATAGATTTTATGAGCCATTAGTTTGATATGTTAAAATGATTTTTTTTTTACAAACATTCAAAGAGTCATCGAAATGATCAATTTCATAAAAATCCTTATTGTAGTAGTAAGATAACGAAGATACATACGTGTATAGTTTTTGTGAAATGTTGGAGGCGAAAATAGGTTAATAGTGTGAGAGGAGGGGATGGGTCGTCGGACTTTGGAGACAAAGTTTATTTTGGACAACAAAATTGATGAATCTATTATATTATTAAGTAATTTCTAAAGATTAATAGCATCGAAATAGACGCGGTGATCTTCTGAAGATCGTGAACTATATTTCGTAAGCAAACTAGTACTGTTAGAAATGTCGAATGAATACACGATCACTTCGGATGGATATGGGAAATGGTGAAATTGTGTCCCCATACAATGTTGGGGTAAGCAGCGAGACGTGAAGACACACAGTAGTTTTCATTCGAATCGTATTTCCTGAACGAGAGCGACACGGTTCATCAGTACATGATTTAGCCAGCGCATTGACGGTGGAGCTAACCGATAACTTAACTGTGAACTCTAATGCAACGTTTTAAGGTTAACATTAACGGTGCGGTTAAAAAAATGATTTCTATAGGTCATTGTGTATCGTATCCGCGAACACGTTTCCGTTTGTGTATCACAGCGATCGTATTACAAAGTTTTCGATCTACGGTATCACTGTTACGGTATATTATTGAGAAAGTACGTTTCCAATTACTTAAGAGTCTTCATACTTAGACTTTTAACAGAATTGAACTAAATTACAAATGTACATAAATCTACGATACTTCTAAAGTTTTTTTCTTTCCATCGGGTATTGCTGTAATCTTAAGAAAATTGGCGGTCGTTTTATATAGGTAGAGACATATATCAATAAATATAATTTCAACTTTATATGTAGTTATATTATGTCGTCTGTCTTCCGTCTTTCGTTAATATATAAGATTTATAGTACTCAGTGCCAACATGCTTCACCATCCACAACCTCATTATCACCTAAAACCAAGTGAAATTTAGATCAAGAGTAGTTAACTAAAGGGTTAAGTTTTTTTCGATCAAACGACGAAACGAGAAAGTCGATCATCTGATCATAAGTAATACTACGCCTATCCATAAAGTAGCACTAGTTTGATATCCACACCGACACAATGTGACCGTCGCCTTAGCCATGACATGCATTGTTCGTTTACCCTCATATTCACCAGTCACTGCGCCCTTAAAACCGGAACATGGTAGTTTGTACACTAGCTATTTGGCGGTAGATATAAGGCTTGGGTTGGTACCCACTTAGACGGTCTCTGGCAACAGAAACTTACTACCTCTAGTCATAAAGAAAGATGCGATGAAAAGGTTTAATTTTATTCATCATCGCCACCTCCATCCAAGATCTCCACATCGATCGGTTCCACGTAGCTCGCATTCAATGGATCCTCACGATTCTCACCAGATCGTTGGTCCACCTTGATGGAGGCCATTCAAATACATAGTTATTATTATGGTAAAAGAGAGGAGGGATGTTTATGTATATATACACAAATATTGAGAACCTCCCCGGTAGTGTGTTGTCACATATCGTCGTTATTCATGTGTTAGACATTATAATCAAACTTTTTGGTTTCATTCATTTAATATGGGAAAGTTGTATGAGATTTTTTTTATAGTAAGGGTGGGCGAACGAGCGAATAGTTCATCTGATGGAAAGTGATCGCTAACTTCGATACACAGTCGCAACACCAGAGGGGTAGCTTTACGGAAACAACATGCCCTTATCTTGATATAATTTCATAATATACAGTAATAGCATTTAACAGAAGGGAATTTTGGATCGTCTTTTAAAGTCATCTGTGATAAATTGATATAAGCTGTGTTAGTTGTAGCTTGCTGGCTTAATGGACAGAGCGTGCGGCCTTAATTCCGAAGGTAGCTGGTTCGAATCTCGGGATGTACCGATGACTTTGATATTTAAGTTATGTACATTTGTGAACTTTAGTTACAACAGCGAGATACAAACGGTGAAGGTAAACATCGCGAGGAAACCTGCACATGAATTAGAATATATTCTAAGGTGTGTGAAGTCACCAATCCGCATTGGGCCCGCGTGGTGACTATGGCCCGTCGTCCTCATATTAAGGGTAGGCTTGTGCTCCAACAGTGGGGAAGTAAATTAGCTGGTGAAAAATAAAAGCGGTGCTAAAATTAACAATAAAACTGTTTGATTCAATATTTCATCCATAAGCGGAATTCGTCATATATACATTCCTTAACTTTTCATAAAAACCATAACAATCAAAAGAAACATTATAATAGTAACATATAACTTATTCATGGAAGTCAGATAAGCAATATTTGTAAATAAAATCATACATATGCACATTTTGCACATATATATATAATATATAGTAACGATTTAAAATGACATCAAAGGTAGCGGTCATTTGTAACCCCTTCTACCTACTACATGATCGTTGGGGTGCGGCGCGAGCACTTTGAGGAGCTTTCAAAGGTTTCCCGAGTGAAGATCAACCCTCTTTAATTTGCATTTACGACATATATACCTTTGAATTTTAAGTCGACAAAGTAGCAGCCTAATACTAAGCTTACGTTTTTTTTTTATTAACTTAAACTGAACGTAAGATAAACTTAATCGTTACGAAGATTTATTAATCTGTGATATAATATATAATCTGCTTGTTTAAAAACTTTGAACGCTCCCCATATAAGACATACATTACTAATAATAATATATATACACATATATACATATATATGTCATTGTATATTATAATTTTAACTTTCATAGATTATGTACTCTTACTTCCTAAACATTAATGGAAACATATGGACGCTAGTTGCGGGACGCAAGCTTACGACAGCTGGTAGAAGGGTGCCTAGCAGCGGTGGTGGGCCCCTGATGAAATCACAGACCCTGCCGAGGTCCATGGGCCGTTCGTCGTCACAGCCCAACAACTCCAACGGGGGCTACGGTCGGTACCCCATCAAGCCCGCCTCCACGCCGCCGGCGGTGAAGCGACAACTTTCGGTGAGTATTTTTTTTAATCCATACTCTTCGCTTTGACCACCGTCATGCTCAACATCCATAAAGCTGTCGATACGCTGATATTATAAAACGTCCATCATTGGCTCCATTCCCCGGCATATCCGGTAGAAGAAATTTCATGACTACCTACCACACCTGTAATTGACAACGTGTCCCTATCACCGGCATCGTCTTTATTTTCTTAATTACACTTTGAATTCTAAAAATTGCAATGGTGGTAGGTAACATCGCAGCTCGTATTTCTGCCGCGAAACATTAGTGTGATCTGGTTTGAAGGGAGTTCAAGCTAGTGAAATTACTGAGTTAACGAAACGGTTCTTATGTCTTAAGGCGACGAGCATGGTGCTGTATAACATTCTAACTACCGCCACGTTGTTATCAGCAGGTGTATCACTTACCATCAGGTGAACGTCGCGCTCGTCTCATCGCTTCGTATAATAAAAAAAATTAAACTTTGTTTTATGATTATTAAGTCATTAAAAAAACAATTATCACTGAAATAATTTTATTAAGAAACTACAGTTCTGAGTATTTTTTTAATATGTACAGATGGACAATAGTCCGAGGTAAAACGGCAAATAAAAACAATCACCATCAGCAGCAGTGGCCTGGCAGAATCTACCCGTCTGGATAAAAACTGTTTTATCAGCTTCAGTTCGTGTCTTAGTTCAAAAAATAATATATATAATTCGCAAAACTTGAATACTAATATGTATACTTTAAATGGTTAAAGGGATGTAAGGGGTTCCGCCCAACATTTTATGAAGCCCAAGTCAACCTCACCAGCACGCGGTGCACCCTGCTGATTAACATATGAGACTCTGACTACCCACCAACCTGCAACACTGGCGTGGTGGACTAAGACCCAATCCCCTCGATGCTTAGGTAACTATAAGAGGTCGAGAGAAGAGCGCGCTGATTAATCCGGTTTGCCCTAAGAAAGGGGGTTTCTTCTCCCCCTAGATGGGGCAGCATGGTGCAGCCGACGGGGTCGCGGCGGTGTGCGATGTCGTGAAGGTTTTAGTCGGTCATAGTGCGATATAATCTGTTGTTGCCACCGCGATGGCACTCGTGCTTAGGTATATCCCCATGAAAAACAAAAAGGTCCAATCCCCTCAATTACCTCTGACCAGGAAACCTTCGAGGGCTACGTCCAGCAGTGAATATAAAAAATATCAGCAGTTTCTTATTACCTGATACGCGATAAAATACTTGATGGTATCATGTTTAAAGCTATGTATACATTTTACACTATATACAGTTAGTATGTAAAAAATGTGAACCGGTATATCATCTCGACTTCCTTGTGTGTGGAACTGAACACCACCTCACCAGGATGATGTGACACGTGTTGCGCCTGTCACTTACAAATCGCAGATTACGCGGCGGTTAACCGCTGAGCGTCAGCGGCCACCGCCCGCGTCTCAGGTTCACCGTGTTACCCGTGACTCTATATACCTGCAGTGACCTCACTTTAACACCACACGCAATAACAAGTGTTAATTTAGGGCAATTCAATTGCGATAATTTTTTATTAAAAAGATGACAGGCTTCACTTGTGGTAGGTCTTTTTTGCTGTTGTCTACCTACTCCACCTACCTGGGTTCTACCGTAACGCCTATTGCAGCCGACAGACAGTATTGCGCTAACATTACTGTGCTCCGGTTTGAAGGGTGCTGCTATTGTAAATACGAAGATAACGAAACTCTTATATCTCAACACGAGCACACGGTGCAGTGTATAACGTCCTAATTAGCGTCACGTTGTTATGGTCCAGCGAATCACTTACCATCAGGTGAACGTATCGTTTGTCTCGTCGCTTGTTTAAATAAGAAAAAAATAGCGTTACGATGCTGAACATAGACTTTCGCGATTTTCTGGATATCTAGTGTTCTTCCCACTAATGGGGTATTGGTTAGGTTAGCGCAGTATTGTATTGATTTTCATTAATTTTTGTGGATGGTCAATGCCTCGTCTGTTATTCAGCAGGGTTCACTCCCTTGCAAGTATGGTTGACTTGGACTACGTGAGATGTTGAGCGGAACCCCTTACATCCCTTTAACCGATTAAAGTATACTCACTAGTACTCAATTTTTTTTATAACAGGTAAATTTATTTCCTATATTGTGCTGTTGTGTGCGCCTGCCCATAAAAGCATAGCGCTAGTTAGGATGATTTATACAGCACCACATTTTACCCGTCGCCTTGAGACATAGGATGTTGTCTCGATATTTTAATAATTTCATTAGCTATAACGCCGTTAAAACCGGAACACAGTAATGTTTGCATAGTACACGTTTGGCGGCAGAAATAAGAAATAACCACGAACTTCCATAATATCTTCCAGCTTCGAAGTTTCTTCCAAACAAGCTGTTTATATAAAACTTCGTTCTTTATAACATCAGCTTTCTTCCGATCTGATTCTGTATTATTATTAAATTATGGTAAATACACTACCTACCTATCGACTACCTACAATAATACTACGTTATTACTACTAGCTTGTAAGGTACATAATATCATCATCAGCAGCCGATAGACATCCGCTGCTGGTCATAGGCCTCCCCCAGAGATCTCCACATCAACCGGGTATAAGGAGGGATTTGAGCCATTTTTCACCAAGCTGGCCCAATGCGGGTTGTTAAGAGCCATAGGCTCGTTTTTTGATTAGCAAGGTGCACCACGAGGTAGGGGTTGGTTTGAATCCCGTGAGTTGTTATATCAATATATCACTAAAAGCTTTTCTTCTAGAACTTGCTCTGTTGCTCTACTTCGCTACCACGATGCTTACCATATATATTAAGCGTTGAAGACTGCAGAATATGAAATGTCACTTAATTCAGCGTCTCATGTATCAAACACAAGTTTCTGAAAGCAGCTGAAGTAATATCCCAACATTGCGCGGTGGATTAAAAAAGTTTCAAAACTGATATTACGTTTTTTGCGAGGGTACTTATTGAAAATTCTTTAGTACTTTCAAAAGTATTATCCAGTTTCAATGGCGCTGTACCTAGTGAAATTATTTGGGTAATGAGACTTAACATCTGGTTCAAGACGTCGAGGACAATGTGGTGATATGACAAACTAATGAGCGCCACGTGGTTACGAGCAGACGTATCACTGACTATCAGATGGAGAGACTCGCTCGGTTCCTCAATTCATCGAGTAAAAATCTTTAAAAAAACATTCAATTGTTTAATTGACATTAGTTATTTAATAATCTTCTTATTTAAGTAATATTTTAGTCATCTAATAGCGATAGGTCTCTATTACCGGACTCTGTCTAGATTGGTATCTACCACCACAGCAACACGGTTGAGTAAAAGCTTTACGCTGAATCAGAATTAAAGAGTTGAGAGATAGATTCGGAGATTTTAGAAAATGAGAGTATTTTTTTTTGTTTCGCGGAGGACATTTTCCAAAAAATACCCTCTCTTCTAAAGGTAAATAGTGATTATGTGGAGATTTTTAGTCACAGAAACCTCAATGGTCGTCCTCAGCGTTTAACGTCACGTGATCTCCTTTAGAGATAGCCCGTCTTGGGGTTGGTTTCATGCTGGTGGTGGAGTCCATTTCGAACTATAGTCCTCCTCGGAGTTTTAGACGGCGATGAGAACCTTCCATTCCCTACCACTCGCGATAGTCAATACGAGTATACCGTGACCTTTGTGTCGCATCAGCAACTAGTCATATCTGTTGAATTCTTTGCGTACAAAGATTAACAGGTTTACCTTTATTTGCGTGTTACTTACAAAAGATGTTTTGCTTAAATAATAAGATAAGACTGCGGTAATAATATATTACATTAAAAAACATTTTGTATATTTCTACTATAATATCTACTCCTGTTAATGTCCTTATTAAAAAGGGTAGGGGAGGAATTCCCTTTCAAAAAGAGGTTACTATTTCTGCGGCAATAATCAGCCAGACGTCTACTGCTGAACATAGGCATTCCCCAAAGATCTCCACATCTACAGTCAGCATTGCCTTCGGTATCGGCACTACGAGCTGTCTTTTGTAGGGGTTCATATGAGGGAGGGATTTGGACCATTTCTCACCACGCTGGCCTAGTGCAGGTTGGTGGGTCAGAGCCTTGTTTGTTGATTAGCAGTGTGCCCCACGAGCATGTGAGGTTGGCTTGGGTCTCATGTGTTATTGTGTAGGGCCTCTTACACCTATTTCTGCATACACATATTTTCACCGAACTAACTTGTCATTAGCTAACTGTATCATTAATTTATCCAGGGTGGATATCAAGTTCCGGTGAACGGATCCCCTGTGCGCCGGGCGAACTCACAGCGCGGCACGCCCACGCGCAGCAGGACTCCGCAGCCGCTGAGCGTGCGCGGTGTGGACCCCAAACTAGTTCAGCTCATCCTGGACGAGATCATTGAGGGCGGGCCCAAGGTGCACTGGGACGACATCGCTGGACAGGAGGTATTTATTTTAACTTAATACTAAACAAACCTAGTGCCAAGGTTTTAATTAACCTAACGGTAAAAGAACCTGTACAATGCTTTCTGGATATTAATAATGGGACTAAAGTATGCCCTGCGTGTTGAAGAAGGCGACTAAAAGGGTTTTTGAGTTTGTGTGCTTTGAAAGTTGGCTTTTTTATCGCCAGCGAAGCGAGCCTCGAGAACGAATACGAGGTGGTGAGAGATTCGAGGGTTACAGCCCTATTTAGATCATGCTTATGTATAGTGCAGGAAGACACCGGTGAGTTCCGTAGTATATTTCGCATCTTACAGAAGAAGATTACAGAAAGAGCTTTAGTGGGTAAAAAACCTCCATAACCTTATCTTCCTCCAGAAGCAGTCTCTTCTTCTGAGACAAGATAACTTTAGAATATTTCAAAGTAAACGTCAATCGGTTGAGGTGATGATGAAAGTGAAGAAAATTTACTGTTGTAATTTTATTTTGGTGATGGTCAGCTTCTGTTACCAATTACCATCTTGATAGGTACTGCGGCTGCTATGTCCGTAGCCAAACAGTAGTCTGCAATTACTGGGTTTTACGATTGCGGCGTAGCTGGTGAAATTACTGAGGTAACTGGACTCAACATCAATGTCTTAAGTATATCATTCTAATTGACACCATCACCACGTCATATCGTTTTCTCTATATATCTACTCGAGTCTATCCAAGGATTGATTACTTATAAACTGGTTGTCGTCGCGGTTACCATCGTTGATATAGTATAATATTATTAAAACAGATGGAGATATAAATTTTTTTAACATATTTATTTAACTGCATACCAATGCACTTAAAACCGGACATCGTGCTCTAAACAATCATTAATGTTTTCACATTATGTTTGCGAGGAAACTTTACATCCGCCGGTTTACATACCCGGCCTTACATTCCGACACCTTTAGGATCAAAAGGTCGTAACCACTACTATACATTTTTTCAGTACAGCGGTAATAAGAAATCATTTCCTGACATATCTTTTTTTTAATTGTTATAAATTAATTGTATTCGACAGGGTTTCTTAAAATTATCTTAGATCATTACATAATTTTAAAAAAAATTTTTAAAAAATAATCATGTTACGCAACACTAGAATTAGCTCGCTGGCCTGATGGTTAGGGCGTGCGGCTTTCATTCCGAAGGTCGCGGGTTCGAATCTGGGCACGTACCGATGACTTAATATTTAAGCTATGTACATTTGTGAACTTTAGTTATGACAGCAAGATACAAACGGTGAAGGAAAACATCGTGAGGAAACACGCACACTGAAATCATCTTGATGTGGTGGCCCCAATAAAGTGGCACGCCATAAAAACTTTGCGCTAGTTGGAATGGTATACACTGCACCTTATTGCGCTCGTCGTTTTAAGAAATGATTTTGAGTCTAGTTACCCCATTACACTAGCTACAGCGCCCTTCAAAACGGACCACAGTAATGTTTGCTCACTGCGGTTTGATTGTTTTGTATTTAATCCAACTGCATGAGCATGTTGATATACAATGAGTAAGAGTGCTGCAATTTGAATGCACTTAGTTAATATGCATTCGTTGTATTGTTTATGTGAAATCTGAATCAACTGCATACATACAAACAAACATCATACTCAATGTTATTAATATTTTAGTTATTACATATCTATAAATAATCTGTGTAATCAGCATACCGCTGAGTATTTTTTTAGCCATGGTGTACCTTAGACTTATTCTTAATAGCCTAAGACTACAGGGCATAAGTTAGGGCAGTCCAAGCCTTATTTCTGCAGCAAATACCTCAGAGCGTATTTCCGCAGCAAAATTATAGCAAGTACATATTATTGTGTTACGGCTTGAATGGCGTTGTAGCTAGCTAAATTCCTGGAATAAATAGATTTAACATCTTGTGTCATGGTCGAAAATGGCGCAGTGCAGGCATATCACTAACCAGCAGGTAAACGTCTCGCTCGTCTCAATTAAAATCTCGTCTCGAAATTGGATGAACGATGTAGAAGTTAATATACTACACCGCATTGCACTGGAGAATTATATAGAAAAAAAATTGATACACGAAAGATATTAAAACCGCATTCATTAGATATCTGGACTATGATTGATGAGGATTACTCTTCGTGCAGAACTTTATTCTGCGAATCCTCTTCCCCGATTTTTTCACAAAATTTCATTAATATAACAGATACGATGAGGAAGAATAGTGGGGTAGGAAGAAGATTTGTAATAGTAAACGTTTTCTTTCAATTAAGATACTCTGATATATATGAAAGAGACTAAAGATCTATAAAAAAATATATTTTGCCCATGGCTTCCTTTTCTAATCAACCCTTATCCGGAATTATAAATTAGCATCTTTACACTACTAAAGGGAAGTAAAGGGGGTCCTGCACAATAACTCGCGGAACCCAAGCCAACCTTCCTTGCTCGACCTTGCGCCTTACTGACCAACAAACGGGCTTCTGGCTCTGGCTCCCACCAAGCTGCATTGGAACAGCGTGGTGGGATATACCTCAAATACTTCTATATGAACCCCTACAAACAGTCCTTAGTGCACGGCGATGCAGGAAGCGCAGGACCGATGGATGTTAGGATCTTTGGGGCAGGCTTATCTCCAGCTATGGACGTCTATCGGCTGATGATGATGATGACTACATAAATACTTTATTTATTAAGTAGACGTTTGGAAAGCGCTATATAAGTGGCTATCTTATCTTCACACTATGAGCTCGATTCGTGACACACTTTTGCAGCGAAATCGTGTGCGTAATTTTTTTTTAAGTGATTCCAACCGTATTATATTTGTACTTATTATTAACTTTAAGACAACAATACTCTTTATTTTGTTGGAGTTTATTGAGGTTATGTTCGAGGTTTCCCTGAGTAATCTAATCAGAAATGAGATCCGCAAGATAACTAAGCTCACTGACATAGTCCAAAAGATGGCTATTCTCAAGTGGCAATGGACAAATCACATCGATCTAAGTACTGACCGAAGGACACCAAGGTCCGAAGACATAGTGTTGGCAGGCCTCCCACCAGGTGGTCCAGCGATCTGATAACGTAGTTGGATGTGGGCAGCGCAGGTTCGATCGATGTGGAGATCTTTCGGAGAGGCCTATGTCCAGTAGTGGACGCCCATCGGCTGATAATGATGATGACCCTTTATTTCAATTCAAAATACATAATAATTATACTTTTAGTTATCAAATCATTAAGTAAAAATGTTAGACGCTGCTAATCAGGGAATAATTCCAGAGAACATCAGCTTTTCCTCATCACTGTTAACTAAAACACTGCACTCTTCAGCCACGTCAAATACCACTTCCTGTTGTTTTCATGCAATGTTTCATTCCTTTCAGGCAGCTAAACAAGCTCTGCAGGAGATGGTAGTGCTGCCCTCGCTGAGACCGGAGCTCTTTACAGGTCTCCGGTCACCGGCGAAGGGTTTACTGCTTTTTGGACCACCGGGGAATGGTAAGTCACCACTATTTTTATACCATGCAGTACATGATGAGGAAGAGACTAGATGAGCAGAAAGTTCATCTGATGATAAATGATACATTTGTCCATAACAATGTAGCGCTAGTTAGAACTGTGTATACTACAACGTATAGTGATCGTCGTTTTGAGATGAGCGCTAGTCGTTAAGATGCTAAATCTCGTTACCTCAGTAATTGGTGTGATCTAATACTATATTAATTATCTTGATGCTTCAGGCTTACTTTACTATTATGGTCTTCAGGGAAGACGCTGCTCGCTCGGTGCGTGGCGGCAGAGTGCTCGGCGACTTTCTTCTCAATATCAGCCGCGACGCTGACGAGCAAGTACGTCGGCGACGGGGAGAAGATGGTACGAGCACTCTTCCAGGTGGCTAGAGAACTCCAGGTACGTTGCTAATATGTGCTACCGGTACACAGTTTACACATTTTTTTATTCGTCGAATTGATTGGACCAGCAAAACGTTCACCTGGTGGTATATAATACGCCTACTCATAAAAATGCGGCGCTAGTTAGTATTAGGGGGACCGGAAAGTAATGTCGTTTTCTTACGCTAAATACAAACATATACATTTTTAACGAGTCTTTATTTTTAATCAATGATGTATTCCCCATCATTGTCAATAACCTTTTGCCATCTAGTGAGTAAATTTTCAATCCCTGATCGATAAAAATTAATTGGTTTTTCGGCAAAATATCTAGAGATGGCATTTTGGATATCATCCAAATTTGCAAATGTTTTGCCACTTAAAAAGTGTTGCAGCGCTCGGAATAAGTGGAAATCCGATGGTGCAACATCGGGCGAATATGGTGGATGAGGCAGCACCTCCCACCCCAATTCATTAATTTTTTCTAGAGTTCGCCTTGCGCAGTGCGGTCTTGCATTGTCATGTTGGAGAATGACGCCTTTTCAGTTGACAATCGCTGGCCACTTTTCAATTAAAGATTGATTGACTCGCTGCAATTGTTCGCTGTAGAGGTCTACAGTAACAGTTTCTCCAGGTTTCAGTAATTCAAAATGAACAATGCCGCGAATACTCCACCAAACACACAAAAGCGCTTTTTTGGGGTGTAAACCTGGCTTAGCAGTACTCCGAGGGATTTCATTTGGAGAGAGCCACTGCCTTTTGCGTTTTGGGTTATCATACAGGACCCATTTCTCATCTCCTGTGATCAAGCGATCAAAAAACGCTTCTGTGTTGTGTCGTTGAAGCAATAAGTTGCATGTGATTGATCGGTTAGCCTTATTCTGTTCGGACAGATTATGCGGGACCCAAACACCTGCTCTGCTTACTTTTCCAATCTGCTTCAAATGTTCTTGGATGGTCGACCAAGGTTTGTTGAGACTGTTTGACAATTCCTCGATCGTCTGACACGGATTTGCTTCCACTTCCGCCCTTAACACGTCGTTGTCTAACGCTGATGGTCTTCCTGATCGATACGAGTCGGAAAGATCAAAATTACCCGATTTGAACTTGGAAAACCACCTTTGGCATTTACGAATGTCCAGTGCATTTGGATAAACATCGCAAATGTTTTTGGTAGCAACTGTTGCGTTATTTCCCTTGCGAAACTCAAAGAGCATGCAATGCCGGATGTGTACCTCTTCTGGTATTTGGCTGGCCATTTTACCCAAAATTACAAAAAAAAATTGTAATTCAATTGTCTATAAGTAAAGAAATCACTATAACCTCACAATGTCTTTGGTACGCCTCTGAACAAAACAATGAGCTGACAAATGACAATCAAGTATTGGCATGCGCAGAAACGACATTACTTTCCGGTCCACCTAATATAATGTACACAACACCACATTATATAATACTTGTCACTTTGATACATATGATGTTAAGTCAAGTTACCCCAGTAATTGCATTAGGTACAACGCACACAAATAATGTCTGCACGAGGGGTGTATGAGTTCCCGCACAATAACTTATGGGATCCAAGCCAACCTACCCTGTGGTGCATCCTGGCAATCGACAAAAGAGGCTCTGGCTCGCAATAACCCTCATTAGGCTAATGTAGTAGAAAATGGCCCAAATCCTGTCAGTTAAATCCCTACCCGTTCGAGGTGTGAGTCTTTGCAGGAAGCTTACGTCCGTTAGCGGATTTCTTTCAGCTGATGATGACGATCATTGCTACTTTGCAGCCGTCGATAATATTCGTGGACGAAGTGGACTCGTTGCTGTGCGAGCGCTCGTCAGGGGAGCACGAGGCGTCCCGTCGTTTGAAGACCGAGTTTCTGGTGGAGTTCGACGGGCTGCCTGCTGCCGGCGCAGACAGGCTCATCGTCATGGCGGCTACCAACCGCCCCCAGGAGCTGGACGAGGCTGCGCTCAGGTGACAACGGCAATCTTACAAAGTTTCCTATAGGCGAGCTAATGACTTTTATACATTGCTCTGTATTGTGATAATAACTTTATCAATATATTTTTTTTATTAAAAAAATGATGACACAAGTAACTTCCTTTCAACCTCTCCCTACCTTTGCTATAAGGACAAGAAATCTAAAAAAAAAAAATAATAGTATTAAACACTATTTTTATTGCTTATTTTCTATATGTAAAATTCTCGACCTTTTATTTCTAATTTGTACAATTTTTAAACAGTTGTTTTTTTTTTGGGACCTGTGTCCAACATTGATAGTCTGCGTAATGTGCAGAATTGGAACGGCATTACATCTGACGTATAATCTTTCCACCTTGCACTAGAGGCAAAACTATTTCCGGAGGTAAGAGCCAACCTTCAGACATCAAAAAGCATGACAAGAGCAAGTCGATAAAAAGGTAAAGTTTTACATAATGCACTTGTTTATGTGTTGCAGACGGTTCCCTAAGCGTGTGTACGTGTCGCTGCCGGATGCGCGCACGCGCGGCGCCCTGCTGCGGCGGGTGCTCGCGCGCGGCGCAGCGGGCGCGGCGCTCAGTGACGACGACCTGACCCGCCTCGCTGAGCTCACCGACGGCTACTCTGGTAGCGACCTCACCGCGCTCTGCCGGGACGCCGCGCTCGGACCTATCAGAGGTAAATTATTACTGTGTATTACTAGATGACTTCCAAAAACGAAGACAGACTAGTAATAATGACCTTTGATGATGAGATGGACAAGAAATCGATCCTGAATAAAAAAATATCATATTATTAAAACATTTTATTAGCATTATTTACGCTCTATCATGTTAGCAAAGCTAAATGAATCAATAATTTCATAAAAATTACCTTAATTTACTAAAAAAAAAACAGCAATGAAACAAGATCAAAAAGAGCTGATGCTCGACGATGATGATGATCAACGAACGCACGGGCGCGGCGGGAACTCGAGATGTATTTGGTTTTATTTTGAAACTTATTTCATAGGATCACGGAGAATTTAGATTTCGTGTCCGGCTAAATAATGCTCGCTGGCCTAATGGTTAGAGCCTGCGGCCTTCATTCCGAAGGTCGCGGGTTTGAATCTCGGCATGTAACGATGACTTTAATATTTAAGTTATGTACATTTGTGAACTTTAGTAACTACAGCGAAATACATACGGTGAAGGAAAACATCGCGAGGTAACCTGCACATGAATTAAAATTTATTCTAAGGTTTGTGTGCAGTCACCAATCCGCATCGGGCTCGCGTGGTGACTATGGCCCACACGACAATTGGCTGTTGAAAAAAAAATTGTAAATAATATCTCATTCACTATATGTACATAATAAATCTTTTTGTATTATACATAAATGAAAATATATATGATATATATGTATGCATGTAAATGAAAATTACACATCTCATTAAACTAAATTTTAGTTAATTTGGCTCACACTTATTTTACGTGGTGATAAGTTACTATGAGTTCATGGATGGTAACCATGCTCGCAAAGAGTCATTGGCTATCTTGACGTTGACAACCAGAAGTTATGCGATATTTTTAAAAATACAAATAAACGTTATTTACAAACTACAAACTACTGTAAAGGCTTCCTGAAATTGTAAGGCATGTCCGACATTGAATCAAGAGTGATTATATAAAACTTCACAATATTACCAATTTTTATATCTTTTCGTATTAAAAATCTATCCGACTGTAGAGTTAGATCCGGAGGAGGTGAAGTGCCTCGATCTGTCACTGGTGCGCAGTATCACATTCCAAGACTTCATGGACTCGTTGAAGAGGATCCGGCCGTCCGTCTCACCGCATAGCCTCGTAGCTTACGAGAAGTGGTCAGTGCAATACGGGGAATTAGGAGTTTGAATACAGGTAAGCACATAATTGAATTAATAATTAGAAACTTAATTGCCATACTTGTTGAGCTTAGCCTTTAAAGTTTGCAAGATAAATATGTTAGTATATTTCACTTCAGTTTGAAGAGGGTATGAGGGACTAATGATGATATTTCACAAGGAAAATTGCTGGTTCTACATAGAGACAGTATCTTATGCACTCTTTGCAACCATCCAAGTGTGCAGGGGTGGGGAGGTATTTTAACCAGTCTGTCTTTTTGTGTTACAGGTATTATTGAATATAATGGAAGTGTGAGTTTTTTCATAAGGAATCCAATGAATTATTTAATCATGGACCCGAATACGAGATCCAAAATGGCCGATTCCGCTAGTGAGAAATTTTCATTCATATGCGGTACGTCTCTATATTGAACGGACATCATATTTTCCATTTGCATTGTATTAGGAAGAATTAATTTATTTCATCAATCAGTTGATAATTTTTTTATCGAAAACTCTTACAACAGCATCTAGTCAATACGATCAGCTTCCACATTGTATTATTAAATAATGAATTAACCGGAAATTTAATTGCCATATATCAATGTAGTGAGGAAAATATTATGGTAAATGAACAGTAATAATATTAACAGTGAAATTCTATTTATATAGAGTTGACTTAATAACCATACGGAAGACGACATTTTGGGATATTATTGGTACGCGCACACAAACATATTACTTTAAAAAATTTAAACCAAAAGAACGGTTGGCAATATTATTTATTTATATATTTGTGCCAAGTAAATAACATTACCGTGTTAGCATAGACAAAACGACACAATACCGTTAAACCTCCATATCATGTCGATATGTTCTTACCAAATTATATATGCGGCATAGATAGTAGAGTATCCCAATTGCTTTTCCAAACAATGGCTGTATGGTCTGTGTGGTATTATTGCATTTATTAATTCATGGTTTCTTTTTAATTACTGGGGTAACTTTACTTGTGCCTCAAGCCGGCGAGGACATTGTGGTGCAGTGTATGTCATAAAAATCAGCACCACATTAGAGTCTGGATCAATTATCATCAGATTGTTTAGGTCGTCGCTTCATCGAATAAAGAAAATTCAACATTTGCGTATACTTTACCAATGAAGGTATTTTTTTTTTTGGATCTGTGTATGGATTTGATTTTTTGTGTTATGAACATTATTGAATCGTTTTTATTAACAATTAATAGCCAATTTTTTATCTGATTTTTTTTTTTGTTTATTGAATTCGATGTTTAATCTTGAGTTTTATTGTTGCCTTTTTTTATTAATTCTCGTTATGTTAATTATGTTTTAATTAATTTCTTGCCGATATTGTATTAGAATACATGTATACCGAAATCCTTGTAACATAAATATTATGGTTAAAAAGTTGTACTTGACGGGTAGCCATACAAAGACTATCTGTAATTTCAGCTGCATATTTTTTTTACAAGCTTTTTTTTAACAATTCACACGTAACAAATAAAAATAAAACACATTCATAAAATTCTGTGAAGAGGGCAAGTAAATATTTTTTATAGTTGGTTATTAAAATGTGTGGTGGCAACGTAAATGTTCTGCCAAAAGCAATTTGTGATTAAATCGGACACTGAATCTTCCAGCGAAGGTTCCAGTTAAGTTGAATGTTAACATTTAAGATTAGATACGTTAAATTTGTGGTAATTTTTAAGTGGTTTAATTATATAATAAATTCAAAATGTTCGGTGAAATGTTATTTATAGAGATCTACTGTTTGGATAGTGATTGTATTTTAATTAGAATTTTTGTCGATCTCTGTTCTCCGAATGAAATGTATTTGCATTGTTGTGTAGTGTGTCTTGTATGGCGCAAAAATTTGTTATACGCCGTTGGTTATCAGTTTTTTTTTATTATTTCAATTGATTAATAATAAAAAAAAAAATAAACTTCGCGCAATATAGATGATTTTAGTATGTAAAAAAAGGAAAATTCTTTTAAACACACAACTTTGCCCATAATGAAATGTTTTTAATTATAATGAAATAATTTGATTGTGTTATGTTATGTTTATATTTAGGCATAAAGCTTAATAATGTCGCGATTTAGAATTATTATGGTTTTCACGTTTAAAATGAAGATTGCTTATGTCATCTAAGCGATAAACCATATTTAGTATATATTACAAAGATCAAAGATTTTTCAAGTTATAAACTGGCGAGGTTACGGTTATAATTCAATCAGCAATATTCGCGGCCATTTTGATAGTTTTGTGTTGAAACTAGATCTGCACATTTTACAGCAACTAACCAATGGAACATGTTATGGCTCAATCGCTGATAGGAAGAACGACTAATAAACAATTATGGCTAATATTAGTCGTTAACAAGACCGTTAGTAATACCAAGATAAGAACTGAACGTACCTCAACCAACAATGGTTACAGTCTACCTCAGCCGATCGTCGGTTGCAGCAGGAAACTTCACAGCACACCCGTATCGAAACCAATGTTCTTTATAAGTGAATATCTTTTGCATAGCCTTAGCATAGTTGATATTTTAGTATTATAATAACATTGCTCATTAGCCCATATACTTAGTGGTATAGTGTAATAACAGATTTCAAACTGAAATATATACATTACATACATAAAAGTTCTCAGCAATAGTAGTAGTGATATAGAACAGCGATTGCAATATTTACCATAGCGGGCTGAATACTCTAGCATTTTATACCATTAGATTTTCTCTTTTACAAATACGTAGGTATAAATAATATTTAGTTAAATAGTTAAAATAACTTCGGATCACACAAATAGTCTTAGCGCTGATAAAATGAATAATCACCCATTTCATCCATCACCTGTCAACGTTCGGTAGGATGGTAAAACTTTAACGGTAAGTGACAAGAAGTTAATAACAATATTAATGCTACTTTTAACATTCTATCGTAACGATGACATCGAGCTTTTGAACCTTTTTTTGTTTTTAATCTGTATCATTTATAAAAAAAAATTCTCCGTGGTCAGTAACGTTTAAAAGTAAAATTGTTGTGATAAGATTGCTCTTAACATCGTCGTCCGATATTGACAATACAATATATGCGCGCCATTATAATTTTTTTTTTTTTACTAGTCAGTGCGTAAGGTACGCGTCCTCATGAGGAATACGTTTGGTATTTTTTACGTCGCACATAAGGTATATCAAATTTTTCCGTGTAACGATAATAATTATCTGATAATGTATTTTAATGATTAATTATTAAATTGCAGCTTTTTTTTCCAGAGTTGACCGGTTGTGGTTTTTTATTTCAGCATTTCTTAGAAAAATTTTGCTACGCTTGTGAATTTATGAAATGCCAATTGTTTTATTAGATATTATTTCTAAATGAATAATGAATTTATCGTTATATCCATTATTATCTGTATCATGTTGTGTTTCAATTTTAATCTATTTATATTGATGTGTACGTTTGCTGCTATATTATTGCAATTTTCTAATTTGTTATAATAATTCTTTATAATATTAATTGTAATGATATAATGTGATGATATTTTGCACAAAATGTTTCAATAAGCTTTGGACTGTCTTACATTAACTTTTACCCTTTCGTATAAATAAAATGAGAATGTTGCACTTTAATAGTAAATATGTTAATTTAATCGCGCTTTTGCGATTGGTGTAAGGCAAAAGTATAATATGTTAAGATCTACTGTCTCTAACTCGGTACATTATAATGAGCAATTTAAATCGACTGTAATTATTCTCAGTACTATAACATATCTTACCAATAACTCGGTAAGTTTTAAAACGTAAAATCCTAATATCGATACAAATGAGGCTAAATACATAAAAAAAACAGCTGTAATTCAAAACATAAAAAGCCACAAATTCCTTCTATTGAGAGCTTGTATTTATTATATTTAAATATGATATATAAAAAATTTACTTAAATCTTGATTAAGTCTATACTTTACAAGTTATTAATCTAGAAAAAGAAATATTCAAAGCTCAAACAATCTACTGAACAAATCTAGAGAAATAAAACAAATATCCATGTTGTTTAATAAACATTAGTTAACTAAAAATAATTGAATAGTAACAATCCGATTATCTGCTATCATTTCTTTGGAAGCTGGTAATTTCACACGACACTTTTTTTTCTGTGACACATCACTGTGATATACACTAACGAACCTTTTTGCCTTGTTGTGATATGTACGCTTTCAACGGTATTCATTATTATAAGCGTTACAATACTAATGCTTTAATGGAAATTACGAATAGAAACAGTAGAAATTAATAAATAGAATAAATCAATTTTTCAAACATTCTTAGGTTTACTGTTTCATCACTTTATTTCGGGTGTCTAGTGTAGCTGACTGCCAACAGCGCACAACCAACAGACATTCATTCACTTACTATATGGATGTGTCATTTGCCAAATCAATGTAATGTGTTGTAAAAAATTATATAATTTTTTTTTGCCTTGATATTAGTTCTCTGGTGGTCTCACCGCAGCTCCTATTTCTGCCGACAAACACTACTGTGTTCCGGATTGAAAGGCGTTGTGGTTCTGTGTATATCATCCTAACTAGCGCTATGTTATGTATGGTAGACGATACTTGCGTACTTACCGCCAGGAAGACGTCTTGATAGTTTCTTCGATTGGTAGATTTAAAAAAAAAAGAAATAATTCATGTTTTCTTTTCTTGAATATCTATGTCCGCTCATTGTTAATTTTTCTAAAATACATATATAAAATTCACAAATATTACAAACGTAATTTTAATATTCTATCTGACATATGTAAATATATATATATTCTGAAAAAGGCGTGACTATATAAAAAAAAAAAAAAAAAAAAAATCTGACATATGTAACATGAAGTTGGTTAGAAGCCGATAATCAATAAAGAACTACATTTATTTTGATCAGTTTCCATTTAAACAAAAAAACGGTGAGATCAAAATCCTTACTAGGATTTACAAAGTCCTTAAATTTATAGTTACCTTCTTTTATGCTGTGTGTTAAGAAAAACTTTTGTGTAACTACAATTACATATTGACAACATGAAGAAATCATAAAACGGATATTTTAGAGATATATTATTTTTATTAATAAAGCGAAGAGACGAGCAGAACGTTCACCTGAAGGTAAGTGACACGCCCACTCATAACAACGTGGCGCTAGTTAAGATGTTATACACTAGCACCATATTAGGCCCGACGCCTTGAGATATAGAATGTTAAGTCTCATTACACCAGTGATTTCACTAGCTACAACTACCTTCAATCCGGAAAACACTACCGTTTGGCGGCAGAACTAGCTGTGGTGGTACCTACTTAGACGGTCTCCGATAACAAAGACCTACCACCAGTATTAGACTTATAATTGTCATTATATCGAAGCAGTTTGGTTTTGGGCAAATGATGCGTCCATGTATAGTCATCAGGGTTTCGTTGGTAAATACAAAATGAAAGATGGATAAATTACAGAGAACATTCATTACAAATAAACATTTTAATAGTAAACCCCGTACTGGATGCTGGAAACGATACTTTATTACAAGCTTTGTAACGTAAAGACCATTTTGTGACCATTTACGATATTCAGTACGAAACTTACTATTAGAGTGTATATATTATTAATTCAACTATGTTCAATATCAAAACCAAACACCGCCATTAATGTAATTGAATCGATTATTTTTTTTATCGAAACATACTTTAAGTACTTCCTGTAATACGATAACGGTACGTATGTATACCATGATTATACACATGATATTTTCATGTGAATATTCTAAACGGAGGTTGTAATTAATTTCTACACTGTTTGCCTTACGCTAATAATAATTTACTTTAAGCGCACGAATTTATGGAGTCTCTGTCTCTGTTTTTTGTAAGACGTCGAGGTGATCGTGGTGGTGTGTGTGTATTTTTCATAATGTTCTTAGACTAATCACACTTTACGGCTGAAACTTCGTGAATGTACACAATGTGATACACGATTATTGTATTAATAAAAAAATAATTGATTTGGCATTACTTTGTTTAATTTCTAACCTGTTTTTAAATTTACTGGTGGTAGGCCTCTGTTACCGGAGACCGTCTAGTTTAGTACCACCGCAGGTCCTATTTCTGCCGCTAAACAGTAGTGTTAATACAGTACTGTGTTCCGGTTTGAAGAGCGCTATAGCCAGTGAAATTATTGGGATGAGACCAAACATCTTATTTCTCAAGGCGCACGATGTGGTGTAGTATACACCGTTCTACATACCGCCACGTTATAAGTAGGCGTATCACTTACTATCAAGTGAATGTCCCGCACGTCTCGTCGGTTCGTTGAATAAAAAAGTCTCCATTTTCTATCGGTTCAATAATTACGAACTTTAAAGAAAAAGCTAACGTAACCACCGACGCTGTTAGAAAGCGTCTTAAATAGTTGTAGTCTTCATCGCCCTCTAAACCAGGAGGATGACAAACATTGCGTATTACCACATTTTCCACTTAATAGATAGGTGAAACATTGAATTATATTCTAGATATAAAAATACTTCCTCAAAATTATATTTTTCGTTCTACAAGGGACTTAGAATTTTTCCGTCAGTCTAGATATGCACATCAATGATTAAAACAACAGAGCCCTATAATTTCAACTAAATATTTGTATATATAATGCAAATGAATTTTTTCTGTTCAATAACGATTCAATCACGTGAAAACTAGTGAACGTGTTGAAATTGGAACATTTTGAATTTCATAGATCATTCCTCATTTTATTTCTAATTAACTCTTATAAACATTTTCATTTTGTATTATTTATGCGGTTGCTATAGCAACGATTGCTATAGAAAGTCATTTGCCTTTTAATTTTATACTACGACCAGCAAAGCGGGTGGAGAACGATTAGCCGGTAATGTAGATATCACAGTTTAGTTTTGAATTCTTAATATAATGTATGTGAAAGTTCAATTACAAAAGAACTAGTTCCAACAGACATTTTACCTTAATAACAGGTTTTCTGCGTATAAAACATTTACCCGGTCTGTCATTAGGTTTTGATATGAGTTTTGTTGCTAATTCGCAGTTGTGAAGAGTTTATAAACAAAAGTAATTAAAGTTTTAATTTTGATGAACATGTTCATATATATATACAGGACGTTTAAAAGTGAGCTGGAAACAAAAATCTCTTAAAAAAACGAAAACTGTAATAAAATATGAGAAAGCAACGGACGTGCGACTTATCTACTACAAGGTGGTACACTAACTTACGAGGTAATAGGTGGACATATAATATTAATTAATATGTTCACTGGAGGTAGGTCTCTGTTGCAGGAGACCGTCTAGATAGGTACCACTGCAATGCGTATTCAACCGCCAAACAGTAGTGTGCAAACATTACTGTGTTGTGGTTTGAAGCACGCTATTTCTATAGAGTGAAATTAATGGGGTAACGAGACTCGATCTCTAATATCTCTATCATTTGTATATATGTGCGGCACGTTGTTATGAGCAAGCGTATCACTAACCATCAGTTCCACCACCATAATTTAAAAAAAAATGTTTACACACTACATTTCGCTCGATTCCTAGTAAGTATTAAGTTTCGTTACCCCAACCATTCCACTAAATACGAAAGGTAATGCCTGTCGAAGAATAATAAGGAGATTTCAGGGAGTAGAAAACTTTATTACTTTAATTTGCCCCCAAAAGTAGTCTTGAAATTTACAAAAAACATAAAAGGAAAGGAGCTCAGAAATATTTTTACTCGACAGTAGAAAAACGTGCTGACGAGGTGACGGTAAGAGAGCGTTACAATAACTGACAGAACGTAGTTTTTTATTCAACGAAGCGACATGACGAGCATGACCATTCACTTGATAGTAAGAAATACGGTTGCCTGCAATAGTATCTCGCTAGTAAAAATAGTAAACACCAGGTTATACTCGTCGTAGAAGTACCCAGTATATCGTAGAAGTAAACAGGCCACGTTGGTTACTAGCAGGATTTGCCAATTTCTACAGAAGTATATACAGAATGAATTGCTTTACATAGTCATAGAAAGCCTTAAAAAAATAAATATTAAGTTAGGAAATATCAAATGCTGCTCAAAAATGCAACAACCTAGTATCAGTGCCAACCCACATCGTGAAGGCAATTTATACAGCATATATAGACTACCGAAGAACCCATTGCTTTTTGAAAATGGCAGTGAACAGTATCGACTTGTACCTCGGACAATCGAGGAAAATATTAAAAGCCTTAGGTATATGGCACTCACCCGAAAAATATTTATTTTTACATCGAATTTACACAACATTCATACTACTAACGCAATTTGGGTTTATTTTGTTCGAATTTGTCTACATAGCTGGTGTGTGGGGAGACATAGACGCCATGACCGATGCCTCATACTTGCTTTTCACCCAAGCCTCGGTTTGTTACAAAGTTACTTTGTTCATCATAAATAAAAATAACTTAACTGTACTGTTGGATTACAAGCAAATGGACACTTTAGTACCGCGGGGAAAACAACACGAAGGGTTAGTATACAATGCATAACACTTATTATTATTTTGATATGATGGTATCGTTGAACATTGCTAAATATTGCGTATAACATCTTTAATTCATATTAATCCTTTTACTCAAATTTAATACGTAACTAGATTTTAATTTCTTAAGTAATAAAGCAATTTTAAATATATTTTTAGTATTCTCTTAAAATTATCAATCAAGATCCGACGATTATGTACCTTATTTCTGACGAGTGCATTGACTACGTGCACCCTGTGGGCACTCGTTCCGCTGTTAGATACTTCCGGCGATAAAGTTTTCCCTTTCAGAATCTGGTGAGTTTTAATACTATTAAAACCTTCTATTCTGAACATGGGCTTCTCCAGCTGTAAAGGTGTGGGATTGTATATAAATAAGAATAAATAAAATAAAAACATCTTCAAAAATTTGATAATCATTTAATTTTTGATGTCATCTAAACAATAAAATCTTATAGGATGCCATTCAGTCCGGAGAAATCGCCGCAATTCGAAATTGGCTACTTGTATCAAGTAAGCAGCATTTACATCAGCGCCTTATTGTTCTTCGCAGTGGACAGCGTGACGCTAAACATGATCATTTTCGGTTGCTCGCAACTTGAAATCATTATTGATAAGTTACAAGAGGTGAGCGATTCGCGCCGACTTTCTCATTAGGTCTTATTAAGGTTTGGAATACTCTACAATTAAGCTTATCATGACTGCCATGTTACGGTTATTGTGGTTAATTTATAGTTAAAATATATCGTGGTGAATAACATTGTTTATCCAATTAACGAAGGTAGTGCGAGATTGAATTAACTTAGTAATTCATCGTCGAACTGTGTGTGTCTTCACGAAACAATTTCCCATAACACACGACATATCCTAACGAAGCGTAATATGCATTTTATAAATAATTTACACAATGTATTGTTCTATTGTAATATTTATTTAAAAACTTCAATGTTCCGTGACAACAGCGCAAATGTATGTAAAGTTAAATAATGTAATTAAATCAAAAGATAGTTAAGCTTAGCTGTTATTAGTACATAATTAAAAAAAAAAGTAAGTTTAAAGTTGAAGGGCTCCATGTTTCAGATGCAAACAGCGCCGATATCCACAAAGTTATCAGACGAAGATCGTACCGCAAGAAATTTGAACAATACTAATTTGCTCATTGAATGCATTACCCAACACCAAACTGTTATTAGGTAATAATAAAATTGTTTATTTACTGTATAGCGTATTAAGCTGGTATCAAAAACCGTTTAAAGAATGATAAATATGCAAATGGATAAACCTAATAGTAAAAAAGACTAAAAAATAGGGTGGATGGATTGTATTGCAAAGTATGTCTGTAAAGAGAATGGAATTTGAATTGTTGGTTGAATGGACAAAGAAAACAGGTGCTGATCCTACATAAAATGGGAATAAGGCAGGAAGATAATTACATACATACATACATATATATCACGCCTTGTTCCCAGTGGGGTAGGCAGAGACCACCTCTGTCCAAGATGATTATGATAAAAATTATTCAATTACCGTTAAAGTTATATATTATTTTTTACAGATTCATGAATATAGTGGAGGATACATATCACGCAAATATATTTTTTCAGTTGAGCGGCACGGTCGCTATAATCTGCATCATCGGACTCCGTATAACGCTGGTAAGAGATTTCCAATTATAGGAGTGAATTCGTCGAGCAATGCCTACTCTTAATTTATTTTATCTTATTTGTTACTCATAAGCAACTGGTATTTTAGAATTATTATAACACAAAATGTGTGATAATATCACATTTTTAAAAAATTACAACAATAAACTTATTCTATATGTTATAAGGGCTAAATCAGTTGTGATTGAACTTTTCTGAATTTAGGACTCTATTATTTTTAGGAAATAGGAGTTCCTGCATATAAATTGAAGCTAATGAAATAAATATCTACATCCGACTCTATGCGATCAGATTTACTGACTATTGTCTTTAGCCTTATTTATTTATCAGCATTCATTACAAATAAGTAAATTTTAAAAATTAATAATGTGTAATTTTAATTAAAAAAGTCAGAGCCAAGCAGTGTGCAATTCTTCTCGATGGTCAACTACATGATGACCATGCTGTCTCAGTTACTTTTGTACTGCTGGTGTGGCAACGAGCTGACCATGAGGGTAATTAACTATATTTAATCATGTACAATAGTTTGAAATTATTTTTGGCAATTAAAGCTTGTTGACAGTTTTCCACCAGGTATAAGATGGACGTTGTGGCTTTTTTTCTTTGCCAACATAGATTAGTTTTTATTTACATGGCTTTCTTTTGATAGAGCGGTAATTAATCGTAAGAATTTTTAAATTAAAAATAAAACATTGATTTTTTAGAGTGAAGAGTTAAGGCATTGGTTATACCAATGTCCATGGTATGATCAAGATATTAAGTTTAAAAAAATACTTCTTATTACAATGGAATGTATGAAGAAACCCATCGTCTTTAAAGCTGCACATTACATACCGCTGTCGAGACCTTTATTTGTATCGGTTAGTAATCTTAAAATATTTTGGCGACCTGTGGAATGAACATAATTTATAAGATTTGAGAAACTAAAGCAATTCATCCTACAGACTAACGAATAAACATTCTAGGCCCAAACTCATAGACTTAGCGTTTTTTCTAAACACAACATTTACAAATGGCCGTATTCTAAGTTTTCACGATGGTAAAATTGAAAATTAAAAAACTCATTGATTCCTTCGCAATTGAGTTCCGTAAACGTTTAGAAAGATAATAGTGATTTTATAATATCAATAATTTGTATATACCACGCATGAAGATTATACCGATTAATCAATTATAATTTTACAGATTTTACGGTCTTCGTACTCATTTTTTGCTGTTCTAAATCAGACAAACAAATGAAGACATTTATTAACAACATAAGTTTTCACAAGAGTATAGATGAAGGCTTCAACTCTCCGATACTTGAGGACTAGAAAAATTATACAAATTAGTGATCTCCAGACATGTTTTCATTCAGTAATTAAAAAATTATGTTATCAATTTGTATTTTTATTTCTTATTATTCCTTGATATGTTCAAAAAACAGAGATTTTAAAATTTTAGCAGCTGTATTTTAATGAAATTAGATGTAAATGAGATGTATTCTTGCTGGGCATAACAAATACTATCATGAAAATATAAAGTAATACTTAATAATATTGTAAATATGAGCTACATTTGGTGGTACCTGTGATGTAAAAGAAAAGATAAAGAAAAAGATTGTTATTGTATCAATAAAATTAAATTAATTAGAGATGTGTAAATAAATATTAACAATCTTTCCAATAGATATGTATTTTTAATTAATTAGAAAATAATCTCATTGTCATCGAAGTCAATAAACGGCTTTACATATTTCTTTGACATTAGTATGATGTGTCAAAATCAGCTTACGTCAGTAAATGAAATGTCAAAATGAAGGATGAATACAAGAGCTATTTCTGATAAACACTTTTAGCGAATTTACACAAACATGGTGCCTTTATAAAGCAATGCCGATACCTCGTTAATATGGATAACAATAATTTAGAATTTACTTTGCCGCCAGCGCCCCGAGGTCTGTGTTTTGACCGCAATGACTTCGTCAAGGTATTACTCATAATCAGTTTGTAAGTTCCAATTAATATTAAAATTATTTTTTTCGCATCTACTTTAATATTTTGCAGAAAAATTTTTCCGTGGACAATTTTCTGGCGGATCATCAAAATGTGGCTTCACTGGAAACAATGCGTGATGACTTAGGAGTATATCTCAAAGTTTTAAGACTGGCTATGATAGAATTGATCAACAAAGATTACGCGAATTTCGTTAATCTATGTGCTACGTTAATCGGTTTTGATAAGGCAATAGTAAAAATTCAAGTGCCATTGGAGCAATTAAATGAAGAAGTGCTTGTAAGTCATAATTTTTTATTATATTTTAAGCATAAATTTTTAGTTTTAAAAATATGGAACTATCAAAAATATATAGAAATTTGTCTACATTATTTAGTAAATTTGCCTAATAAACTTTAAATAAATGATAAAAAATTTCATAATCTTATAGGTTGTCAAGCAATGTTTAGAGGATGCAATGAAAGAATTATCCATCTGGCTCAATCAAAGACATGCTCTATTAAAAAAGAAACAACTCCTAAAATGCTATAGCCAAACTGTGAATAGCTTAAAAACTTTGGAGAATATTTTGGGAGATATTTCTGATAAGAAAAAGCAGGAACAAATCATTTTAGTTGAGCGAGCAGCTATACAGTATAATCAAATTAAATTACCATATTCTAAATGTGAAAATCTGTTAGTTTCTGATCAAAAGGTGCTATATAATGATATTGGAGAAAAAATCGTTCAAATATTAAATAATTTACTTTTCCATTTTTGGAATGAGAATGATGAAAGTAATCTCCTTAAAATCTTTATTGTTTTGTCAACATTAGACCGTATTAAAGAAACTGAATTATTGATACGGAAACAAGCGATAGCGCCTTTGTTACAAGACATTATTAATGAGCCAGCACTACAGAAAAGCAAGGAAGGATTACTTGGTGTCTATGAAAAAATTTTGTTATTATTGGACACAAAACTTAAATTATTTTTATCAGTAATGCAACATTCCAAACTATCATTTCTTAATAGAAGATATAGATTTTTGGTGAATTGTTTTTGGTGTGAAGTAGAAAGCCGTTTAGAGGTAAATTTGGCATCTATCTTTGCTCCAGGCAATCCACAATTGTTTTATAAGAGATACAGTGACAGTATGCAGTTTGTTAAAAAGTTGGAAGAGTATTGTATTGTTGATGGAACTGTTAAACTGTTACATGAAACAGCTGAATACAAGAGTTTCCAGAGGAGGTGGAACTTGCCTGTATATTTCCAAATACGTTTTCAAGAGATAGCAGGTAATTTTATGCAGTTGTTGGATACAGTTGAGTCTAATTTATACTGTAAATTGTTTTTATGATGTTATATATTATTGTTTGCAGGAAATTTCGAGGCATCATTGAAAAAAAGTCCAACAATGGTGAACAGCAATGGATTTATTCTCAATGAAACGTTCAAGTGTTGGACTAGTTTACAAGATTGTTGGTCAAATGGTATCTATATAGAAGCATTAGCTCATAAGTTTTGGAAGCTTTCATTACAATTGTTGTCTAGGTATGCCTCCTGGACAACCAGTATTTGTACACAGGTTTGTAATACTACAGTCATCAAATCTTTTAATTTAAAAACATAACTTTAACTCAACTGTGTTACAACATGGTATATTCAATAGTATGAAGGAATTTAATTTTTGTTTGGTTAAATACAAAACATTTTGTTTCCATGTATATATGGTATATACTTTATCAGCCAGATGTTAATCACAGTATAATCATTCCCAAGGATCTGTACATTGATGGATCATGCACTACCATTCATTACAGTCCACAACCTTCACATGGTGGATCCATTTTGTGGGTAGTCCGCTAATACTGCATCTTGTAGACACACCAGTGAGAGTGGCTGCTACTTGACAACCTGCTTCATCTGTGTTCAAACGATGCACCCTTTCCAATGCCATTTGTTTATATATATTTATATAGTTTTTAATTTAGAATTCTAGCGAATTACTATTTTAATTACTATTCTTTCAGAGTGACAGCCAGAATAAAAAGGAAGTAACCAACATAAACAAGAAATTAATAGACAACAGTTTAAATATTTACATTGACATTAAAACATTGTTACGAAGGTTGCCACAATTTCTTACACATGTTGAATGCAAAGTACCGAATGACAAATGTAAAATTATTCTAAAACAAAGCTTAAGTTCTGCCGTAGAGGTTTTACAAGGAACTGAAATTAAAATAAGAGAGTGTATTGTAAATGAACAATTTGACTATTTCAACGTTCAATTGAAGCAAGTAAGCGACATACCGAGGCTCTACAGAAAAACTAATCGAAGTGTGCCAACGAAGCCTTGTCCATATATAGAAGTGGTTTCAAATGCAATCAAATATTTCAATGAGGATGCAAAGAAGAAAGTCGACAAAACGTTTTTAATAGGATTGTATGAAAAATTGTTTAATATTATGACTATTTCGTAAGTATTTGGTTAAAAATTTAGCAACTTCCAACTTTATATTTTTGTTATTAATTTCTTTGTTCATTTTAGATATTACAAATATGTAGAAGATGTTTTAACTTCAGTGCAGAGAACAGAAGAATCTCTAAGAAGGCTAAAACAAATCCGCGAGAATGCAGCACAGCAAAGCATTGAAAGCAGTGGCACTACAGACGGAGATAAGATCAGGCTCCAACTCAATGTTGATGTAATATCATACACCAAGATTGCGGACTATTTAAACATCAACATAGAACGAGTGCAGAAGTATGATGACCTGTCAACAATGGTTAGAGAAGCTGTAAAAAATATAGAAATTAAATGATATGCCCAGTTATTTACATTAAGTATTGTTATTTTATCCTTGATAAAACAGGGTTGCAAGTTGAAATGAAAATAGTTTTTTTTTAACATAAACATGTATTTGATCAGTTGGAATAAAAATTGTATGATTTGAAAAAATAGAAACCATTCACTTATCACTTAAGTAATTAACAAGTTAATATATATATATATATCTAATACTATTTGTGTGGAACAAAATATTTCACGATAGTGTTCGGTTTTGCTTTGTTCATTGTTCTTGGACTACTTCGGGGCAAATCTGAACTGGATGGGTTCTTCCACATGGCTTTCAGTTCCTGTTGCATTTCATCAGGCAAGGCATTAAAGACTTCCTTGTCAACATAACTTGGACAATCATCACAATTATTGGTGTCAGTGCCTTCTTTCATAGTATCTGTATCTGAAAGGTCCTTAGCTGGGCTAGCTCTTGGAGTCAGTGATCTGTCTCTCGAGTTAAGCCTCAGTTCTGAGACTTTTTCCAACTCTCTCGAGTTTAACCTCAGCTCTCCTACTTTTAATTTACTAGGAGATGCAACTTCTTCCTTAGATAAACACCTTCTCTTAGCTATCCAATTGACTTTTTTAGGCTTTTTCGGAGAGGGTTCCACTTCAGCATCAGATAAATCTGTAGTGGTACTGCTACTAGGAGATGCTGCAGAGTAGTCCATCGAAGAAGCAGATGTGTCACAATCATTTGTGATATTAAGTACAGACTGCACTGAGATATCATTCATTAAGTAATTTACAATAGAACCTCTTCCAGTCATCCTTTCCTGAAACTTGGTAAAAGCCAGCCCTACTAATGTTAAATGGAATGGTTTACTTAAATCAATCAGTTTGTTAAATAATCTCATAATTAAGGTCATTAGTTTTTGCTGCCCCACCTCTGTCACAGTAGGAATACCATTGTTAATTGTAAAAATGGAGGGAGATACCTGGCATTGCCTAGACTCTCTGTGGCTGCTAAGTCTTTTAACATCTTTTTTCCTTAAAGTCACTCTCAGTGAAACTGGAATGCGACCATCTTCTCTTACTAACACCAACAACCGCTGAAGTAAAGCCGAAAATCTCTCTTCCACTTCACTCTTTACACTGACAGTCTTGAAACTATCCTCAAGGCCTATGCTCTGAGGTTTACCTGTTTGTTTCACTGGAGTATTATCTTCTCCTAAACTAAGGTTTTTAAGTCTAACAGCCATATCACTACTGAAATGTTTCTTCAATAAATCTACAGACACTTGTTGCAAGTCACACACTGTTATAATTTTTTGAGAAATGAGTGCTTCAGTGGTCTTTGACCCAATACTTGGAATGGACCGCACACTTTGCAATGTGGACATAAAATTGGGTCCATGCTCTGGAAAAATAGTGGTTTGGTCATTCGGTTTGTGAAGTGGACAGATTAATTTAGCTAATAACTTATTATGTGCAATGCCGGCACATGTAGTAAAACCTAACTCATCAAACAATTTCTTTCTCATCTCACTGGCAATTTGTGATGCTACTTTAAGTCGTGTGTGACAGCCACATATACACTCGGTGTTGGGATTACTATAAATATGACCAACCAGTGTCAATTCATCATCTTTAGCAGTTTTAACTTTCTTTTCTACCAAATTTGTGACATCTATAAAGTTTTCATCCATACCCAATTTTTCAACTGGGCACTTCCAGTACTGTAGTGCAGCAAATACATTATTAGAGGCAGCTCTGTAATTGTGCAAGTCCTCTCCATTCACCAACTTCAAACTTGGACAAACTTTCAGGGCATCTGTTATTAACATACACTTCTTAATACCGTATTTTCTAGCTTCATAATTACTAGTCACAACGATGTTTTTTTGTTGGATGCCGAGAGGTTGTGACCGTAGTTCGGGTTTTCGCACCATCTCCACTTGAGCATAAAAACAATCTATATCGATGTGTATGATACTCTTAAGATGTTCGTTACTGACCGAAGAATGGTTACAACAACTAGAGCTGCTTGATTCCATATTTCTGTGAATAAGACGAATAATATAGTGGAAAATCACTTTGTTCTCTCTTGATTTTACCTGTTGCGATGTAACTATGATTTACATGTCGAACGCTCACCTATCGTCCATGGAAACTTCATTGAAAGACAGAGTATTTTAGATTGTTTATAAATATAAAAAAATGTTTAAAAATTGCTATTTTTCTGTTATAAAATCCAAAACATTGATATTTTATATTGGACAATCACGACACATCAACAGAGACGATGTTACCATTAAAAAATTGCCGCTTATTGGACATAGGCTAAAAAATAACGGGAATTTTACGGTTAAAAATAATCTGATATGGGTTGACGGCTTTTGAACGTATATTATCATAAAGTTGTTTTTCTACTATTAACTTTTTAAGATCACAATTGTTAATATAGAAAAAGTTAGTCAAAATGCATTTAGTTAATTAAACCTTGATCGCCAAATTATAAGTATCTTACACCTTAAAAGAATTATAACATGAAATTATATAATCTAACAAAGACAATTTACTTTGTTTTGTTACAAAATTTTCCTAATATCGAATATTTATTCAAGAGTACAATTTTGTCATACCTCTTTAACTTTAAGTATGGCCACATCAAGATAAAATTTTCTTATTAATTATTAAAGGCTGTAATCAGCTCAAGTTCTTACGATATATTAACATGAATTTCACTAATATTTACATTCATCAAAAATAAATTAGATAAACGTCACGCAATTGTCATAGTCATAATGACATTTACAAGAAAGTGGGTGTTCAGCGCTGCAGTAAATCGAACAAATAAACAGTATTCTTCGTTACAAAGAGCAGTAATGATCTCTTGAGACTTTTTGGATCTAGACATGGAGGGCTTACCTTCAGGAGATATTCAAGCAAAGTACCAAAAGTTGGCAGCAGAGTATTCGAAGGTAGAATATCGCATAAACATCAAGCGGCTTTTTACAGCCGATAATTGTGTAAATTTATTGTTTCCGTTTGTAGTTAAGAGTGCACGTGAAGGTATTAAAAAAAGGCGTTCTAGATGAGCAGGCAAAATCTGGTGAACTACGGGATGTGTTGAAATCCAAAGAGAAAGTAATAAGACAACACGAATTGGAAATTGATTCCTTAACATTCCGAAATCAGCAGTTGACGCGGCGTGTGTCTGTCCTTCAGGATGAACTCGATGTGTTACAGGTCAGTCGGCTCAAAACAAAATATTCAATTACTTTTCAATTAGTCATGCATTGCTCTCATAAAGATTTAAAACCACTATTCTGGTTCAAGATCACTGTGGTTTAATTTTTATCAATACATTTATATTTGTTCGATTTTTGAACTAATATATACACCCCAGGCTTATTGTTTTGAACATATTGTTAATCTAGAGATAGGCTACTCATGAATATACATAACTATTATTATTATATTAAATTATGCATAATTTTGATTTAAGGCAAAGATTACTAAAAAATCAAAAAGTAAAAGTGATGATAAACCAATAGCTAGCAATGTTACTGTCCCAATTGATTCAGGACTCCTGCAGGAAGAATTACAAAAGAAGATTATTGAGAATGCCCAATATGCATCACAGGTACTGTAATAGATTTATATTATTAGATTTATATATAAAATGTTGTGATTTTGATAAGAAACATTTGTATATTTGTGCATAATTATTTGTTAATTACATAATGAAAATGCAACTTAGACTTCAAATCTGGGTTTTGAAACTTATTTAAAATATATGAAAGGCTCAATATTCAAATAAATAAAATTACATACAATGATAATGCTGTACATTATTTTGCTTTGGCTGTATTTAGATATATTGTGGTGCTCACATCCTTTTAATATCAAGTGAATAAGAAATTAATTAAGGAGTTCTAAATGTTAGCTTGTAATAGATAGATTTATTAATAAGTAGGAGAATATATGGAAAGTAGCTCGCTGGCCTAATGGTTAGTGTGCGTATTTCATTCCGAAGGTCGCGGGATCGAATCTCTGCATGTACCGATGACTTAATATTTAAGTTATGTACATTTGTGAACTTTAGTTACAACAGCGAGATACAAACGGTGAAGGAAAACATCATGAGGAAACCTGCACACTGAAATCATCTTTGTGTGTGCGTGTGGTGGCCCCAATAAAGTGGCAACAGGCTTGCCCACTGTTACATGGGACCTAATCTGACCACATCTGGCGAAATGTGGGTGTTCATTCACTTCTGCCTACCCCTACTGGGAAAAAGGCGTGATAATATAAAAAAAAAAATATATGGAATAATAATTTTTTTCCACATTTTGTTAATAGTACATTAATTTTTAGCTTGCTGATAAAACCTTTGAAGTAGCTCAACTCAGAGCATCCCTGGATGATTATCAAAAACACTTAAACGAAAATGAAAATAGATATAAGTGTGAAATAGCCAAGTTGAAAAATAAGAATCAGGAAATTCAATTTGCAGTCGAAGAAATGCAGAAAGACAGGGTCGGGAATACAATTAATAAAGGTTTGGCTACAACAAGTAGTCAAGGTGCAAGTTGTAATGGCGATTTTTTGTCAGAGGGTGGTAGCCTGGTAAATTATTTGTTCTTAAACTTAATTTAATTCATTAATATTATAATCCTTTGATGTGGATTTTTTTTTAAATAGTGAAGTTTTTATTTACCATTTTGTTGTGTTGTATGAAGTGGTAATGTGATCTATTGAAGTAAAATACACTGATGGTATTTGTAAGAAGTCATTGATATGTTGTTCTTCTTCTTCTCTTTTTTGTTTAGGTCACGGAGTTAAACTTGTATGTTAATAAATTTTAATTCATTGTCCAAAGTGGGCTCATGGATCCAGAAAACAAGATTTAAATATGGATAATTTAAAAAAGATTTTTTTTTTAGATTGGCAGCGAGGATGCTTTAAGTTCTGTGGATGAGCTTAATGTTAATGAACAACTGACCACTAAGGCACTGGCCCTGGAACAGGTAATTATAGTCTTACTGTTTCAGTCAGTGGAAAAACACAAGGTATGGTGGTGGCAACTACATAATAAATTAATGAAAATTTACAGGACAACCAAAAATTGAGAATGGAGTATGAGATACTTCAGATGGAGAATGAAAGCCTTAAATTGGAAGTTGCTAAGCATGTTGCGGCTGCGCAACGAAGGAAAGGGGACAATCACGATTCAGGAGATTTTAACAACTTCAATGAGACCTCTGTAGATGCAGAAGGCAGAGTTACAGGGCTGCTTGGTAGTTTAGAGGTATAAAGATTTATTAATGTTTTTGATGTTCACAAAAAAAACTAATTGTTCTTTTTTTTATATGGATGAAATTCGTTAATTTTTTTTGCTTTATTATCAGCCCTTAAACAGCGACTGCTTGAAATAACCTTCATAAAACTTTAATATATAAATTATTTTAATATTCAGTAGTATATAGTGTATGATAATAAAAAAAATATTTGTCGTAAATTATATAATTTATATTATGTCGTATATTCTAAATGTATGCAAACAGAAATATACATTTACTTTTAAAAATATATTAAAATGCTTGTTTCGAGGCATGGTTATCCCTAAAAAAGCTATGATCCAATGATCCTGCGATAACAAAAAACAATGTGTATATATTTTGTAAATGAGATATATTTTTACATGTGATCTATTTTTTCTTTCATATTTAAAGCAATCATGTTGAACAATATGAAGAGAAGTTGTCTTAAAAATAAAAAATTAAACTGTTATAGGGATATTATGAAAATATTGCTTTTGCAGCTTTGCATGTGTTTTTTTTTATTTTCTCTGTCATCAAGAATTTTTTTTAAAAATATCAATAATTGCCATTTGTTACTAAAATTTACAATAATACTTATATTCAGATGTTTTTTACTTTGTGATGATTATGTTTAAGGTGCCGTTCCTGCTAAATCATGAAATTCAGTTAAGGGAGGAGCGCGTGAAGAATCACTTTAGGAATAAGATTAGCGAAATGAAAGTTGACCACGAGGAGCTGAAGAGTAAGACTGAACATTATATTAACGAAGTAAGTACTAGGAAAAATCTCACTTTTATTAATAAAAGCATTACTAAAGCACTTTGCTAACATGTTAAATAAATGTCCTCCACTCTCTATTCAGGAGAGAAGTTCCCGAAGTCTCAGTACTGTGATAATTATGAAGGGTGTTTATTTACTTATTGATTATATACCTTCATTCTTCTAGCCGTTCATTTATTTATTCATTGATTTACATGAAATGAATTTTTATCTACATTTACAAATAGAAATACACAAAATTGAATTGTTTGTTATGTAATAATGACGGTTATTTAATCTATCTTCATATATACAGAAGATATCTTGAGATTCATTGTCTCATTACGAGTTTTTGAAAATTTGGTAGAGATATTGCTTCTGCCATTTAGAGGATTTTAGAATGGATTTCACAAAATTCCTTGTCGCAAGGAACTTGGAAAAGAAAGGGGTGTAAGGCCATCAAAGTAAACGGGTAATAGCTAGGTAATAATATATATAAGAATAAAAACTAGACTTGCTCGATTACCTATCAACCCGCATTGGGTCAGCATGGTGGGAAATGATCGAAATCCCCACATATGAACCCCTACAAACGACGGTCGCTGCTGCCCGGCGATGCAGGCATCGCAGGACCGTTCGATGAGGGATCTTTAAGGGAGGCCTATGTCCAGCAGTGGACATATATTGGCTGATTATGAAAAAATACACGAAATTAAAACAATCTTATACATATTTGCTTATCTATACGTTATGTATAATCTATAAAGTGAAGCTAAAGATTCGAAACTTTCTCAGTTTTAAGCTAATATTATAAGGCATTAACTTAGGTAATTAAAAAAAAAAAAAAATTTTCTAGTGTGATACATTGCGGCAGCGTTTCGAGGAGATGGAGCGCGAGAAAGAAGCAGACTTGCATACAATAGATGAAAAACATAATACAATTAGCCGATTGGTTAGTATTTGATTTTATATCTCGATTGTTTAGCATTTTGCTGGTGGTAGATTTCTGGTGCAGGAGACTACCATATTCCATCCGCCAAACAGTAGTGTGCAAACATATCTGTGTTGCAGTTTGAAGAGACATTGTAGCTAGTGAAATAATTGAGGTAACAAAGCTTAATATCTTACATCTAAATCCTTCGAACATCGACGTGAATGCCCACGCTTCACCTCAAATAAGGTGGCTGCTTCGTGGACCTGAAAGTCCAGAGGTAGCAGCCCAGCAAGCACTAGATCTGACTACGACGCGGTCCGGTGTCTTCGCAGATCCTTTGCGCGAAGCCATGCTAGACCGTGTCGAGCTGCCTCTGATGTCCATGCACTCGCCGCATACAATGTGGTGGGCTCCAACATCGCCAGGTGCTTTGTCCTGATCACCTCGAGGGTTCAACCGCCGCGATACTTTCGCGGCTCTGCACTGCTGACGATAGAGCACTAGGGCTATTTTTGTGATGATGATGCTGTGTATAACATCGTAACTACCGTCATGTTTTAGTAGGCATCATTCATCATGAGGTCAACAGCTCGCTCGTCTAGTCGCGTCGAAGAATAAAACAAATTGAGAAAGCCGTGATAACTCAGTTAATGAGGTGGTAGATTGATTAGCAAAATGTGGTACAGTGTCATCATCATCATCATCATCATCCCAACTCTCATTGTTATAGACGCTCGTATCATTTACCATTGATAACTTCATAACAATAAAATATAAAATAGACAGTTATCCTATTAATTAACCAAGTTACTATTTAGTAAGAAGGGAGACGGGGGAGTCCATTGTATCATATATATAACTAATATAATAAATTCCATGCTTTATAGGAAGAAGAACTACACTCGACATCACACAACTACGAGGAGCAAATGTCCGTGCTGACCGAGCACCTGGCCAGCCTCAACGACCAGATCGCTACACAGCACGAACTGATACAACAACTGAAGCATCAGCTCACCAGCAGAAGGAAGTAGCATCTCGATGGCCCCCTGGTCTAGAACTTCAAGCATGATAACTGATATGTGCGAGATGTGTTATACACTTGAGTGCTGTTCAATCCGTTTTGGAAGCTTTGGGAGACACAACTCTTGGTTCTATGTTTGTATAGGAACAGGTAACACGTTACTCTTCTCCTCATCTGTCTGTGTAAGTAAGAAGGACCTGTATGAAATCGATAAATTGACAATGATGTCCATATGAAGGTATTACGCCAGCTGAAATGATGATTGTTAGCATGATATACACTGGATTATCCGGCTCTGGAAAGTAAATTGTGAATTGTCATTCTCCAAGTATTTTTATCATCTGTAACAACCTCTAAAGTTGAAAGTAAGAATCAAATTTTTCATTCAACTTAATAACATACTTTAGCTTATTGGGGGTGTAAGAGGTCCTGCACTGCAGCCTATGTCCAGCAGTGGACGTCTATCGGCTGATGACGATGATGTTAATTGATGTATGAATAAAGCAGCCATTAGCAAAAGAAATGCCTGAAACCTGAGAGGAATGTCTGCAATAATTTGTATACACATACTTAGTCCGGCCATAAGTTCTATCACAAATGAAAAAAAAAATTATGAAGTAATATAATATTATTAAAATGTATACCTACATATTTATTAGTGTCATCAAAAAATAAAAAATATATTCTATTCAAAATGACCGCCTTTGCCTTTTATACAGGCCTTTAATCTGTTTGGCCACGTATCCATGGATTTCCACCACCGCCACTTCTTGCTCCAAAGATTTTTTAAGGGGCTCAATTTCGCCGTGTCGTTTAGAGCAGGCCATGTCCTCTAAAACTGTCCAGAATTTGAAGTCGAAAGGGTTGAAGTCTGGGCTAGATGAAGGCCAGTCTTCGGCTCTTATAAAATCCGAAACGATGGTTTCAAGCCAAGCTTGGGTAGTTCGTGCCTTGTGACCAGGTGCAGAGTCCTGCTGGAAAGTTCACGGTATATTTTTAAAAAGTGTATTGCTTAGAGGTTTCACATGATACAAAAGTGTATCTTGATACACTTTGTGACTCCTTGATAACCACCCACCGAACCATCACTGACGTAGGATGATGACCATGACCACGTAGTACCTATGAAACCAATTGAGCAGCTTCTTTAAAACTGTGCGCGTACACTTTATCATTTTGCTTATTGTAGTGTTCTTCAATCGTGAAAACTTATTCATCTGTAAAGATGATATTTCTGTGCCTTTCACCTGCCTGCCTGCCTGCCTGTTGTAACGCGACGGAAGGTTTGTTCGTTTTGATCGATCCACTCCATCCATCTTTAATTGTAAACATTGATTTAAGGCATGTCCTGTATATCGAGCGTGACATGACAAGCACCGGGCGCCGAGCTTCAGGTCTCATTTTACTAACGCGACGGAGTCCTAGCGGGTATCTCTATTTCTCGCGATAACATTTTTTGCTTGCTAATGGAGTTTCGACGAATTCTGGCATTAACGGCCTTTGTAGTTCTAACAGCGCGCGGCCACCGCGATCTTTTCTGGTCTTCGGCTGAGGAAATGTTGTTGTATCTGTTGATAGTACGATATACGAACATACGGCTGATAGCAAGCTTTTGAAGTGATTGGAATATGAGCGACCGAAGCGGCTGCGTGCCCACTTTGTGCAAGCTGATCATTGCAATCCTTATTGTAATTTGTAAATCCAATTCCATATTGTAATTTGATAATGAACACGACAAAATATGTGAAATGGCGCAAAATCGAAAAAAGTTTTTAAAATAATGTACGTGTTCCAAATTTAAAATAATTAAAAAGTTAAAAAGGATAAAAGTTTTTATGTAACAGTATTTACGGCCAGACTAGTTAGATATCATTATCATTATCAGCCGATGGAAGTCCACTACTGGACATAAGCCTCTCCCAAAGATCTCCTCATACAGTCGGCACAGCCTCCAGTACTACTGGGCACTAGGGGCTGTCGTCAGGTCAAGTAGGCTTGGGTCCCGTGAGTTATTGTGCGGAACCCCTTACACCCCATATATATACATGTTAAAGTATATACATATATACGTTTTTTTTTTAATTTCCAAGTATATAACCTGAATAACATACTACTTGAGAATCAATGCGTTTCATCTCCAAACATTATTATTGTCATTCAAATACTCAGCATTGGTGTTTTTAGTAAGCTTTGCTAATCAAAACATTTTTAAGGTAGTTAATTGGCATATTTAAGTTAAGCCGTTACACCAGTAATTTCACTAGCCACAGCGCCCTTCACACCGGTACAGTAATGTTAGCACGCTACTGTCTGTTCCGTCACATTGTTTAAATAATAGGTTATTAAAGATAAATTTCACTTTCATTCAATAATCGGATGATCTTTATTGCCGGAAACCGTCTAGGTAGATACTGCCGCAGTTCCTTCTGCAGTTGACAAACAGTAGTGTGCAAACATTACCGTGTTCCGGTTTGAAGGACGCTGTAGCTAGTGTAATTACTGGAATAACGTGACCTAATATGTTGTCTCAACGCGACGAACACAATGTGGTGCTGTGTATATCATTCTAACTGACCTAACATTATGGGCAGGCGTACCACTTACCATCAGGTTCACCTGACGGTGATGGAAGCCATCGTAGAATAAAAAAAAAGGTTATTGCGAAACGTTTTAGAATATTATATATATTAATAACTTTTAAATGAGTTTGTATCATAGGAAAGACTTGCAGAGAATCATGAGCGTAATCTGGAGCAATGTATATCATCCTAACTAGCGCCATGTCATAGGCGGATGTATCACCTACCATCAAGTATGTGCTGTTCTCGTTTAAAAAAAAAATTACAATTTCCTTTGTGAATAACTTTTTCATACGATTGTCGTTTAATAAATTATTACAATTGTTTGCACCGCTTATTATTTGTGTGATATCACTGATTATAATTAAACGTATAGGTAATAATAAAAATATGTATTATAATTATAAATAAATATTGATTGTTGATCTACGTATACAAACAACTGTGTATAGCTTGTCCGTTTGTACGTCTGCTCGGTTTGTTTATCCTGACTTAAATAGTATAAGATATAATTTAAAGCGATTTGTGATATCGGATTTTATAAGGACGAGGGCAAAAAAAAAAACTTATTTTCTCCAACAAGCTGTATGACGACACTGTAAACTTGAAAACGAATATTATATCACATAAACTACGCAATGTTCCCACTGCTGGGACATGAGGCTTTATAATTGGGGTTGGTGGTAACCCATACATATTAGTTTTTTTTTTTTAACCGAGTTCAATGTATAGATCGCTGTACTGTATTTGATTTGTCGAATAAAAGCGATATTTATCTTTAATATTTATGATACAACACACAAGATTTTTTTTTTTAAATAATGTATAGAACAATGATCACAGTATGCTTAAGGAAAGGATTTGACCCTCGAACTGACCTCCAAGTAACGTCTCCATTGATCTATGAACTTTGTGTAACGAATTCCATAAAAGCAACGTTTACAATTCGTATCGCATGTTGAAATCATGTAAAATATGTATATGTATGAGTAATATAAATAAAGTTTTAATTACTGAATATTTCAATTATTTATGGTTTTAATTTTTTTTTATACAGTAGTGAGTAATGCATATGATTTTTTTTATACGACAAAGCAACGGACGTTCACCTGATGGTAATAATACGCTTGTCCACAACAACGTGGTGTTGGTTAGGACTACATACACAGGACTATATCGTCCTCGTCGCCTTGAGAGATAATATGTCTCGTTACCCTAGTAATTTCATTAGCTACAGCACCCTTCAAACCGGTACACGGTTGTTGGACGACAGAAATGGCATTGCGACGGTACCTACCTAAACCGTTTCCGGCAGCAGATATTTTTAGCTCTTGTCGATGATCCCGACTGATATTCAGAGGTGTAATTTACAGATGTAAAACGGACATGTTTAGTTAGTTTCATTCTTTCATTCATTCCTTCCTTGAGGACATATCGTATTTAGACAGGGACACGTCTTTTCCTATTGCTCTTAACAGGAACGAGGAGCTAAACCTCTGCAGACTGGAGATGTTTAAACATAGGAATGATGATTAGCTTCGCACTTGGTCATCCAGCAGTAGTGAAAAGGGGATGGGTCGGGCAATACATATGTAATTCTAGTGAACACTCGCCGATGCTTATCCTGCAGGACATGGCTCGTTTCAGATGTATATGCCTTGGTCAATATAAAAAAATAATTTTAGGCAAGTAAATTATATTTTTTATAAACATTAAATTATACTTTCCAAATTTTGCGCCATCGGTCAAAACATCACAACTTCTATAGGCAACAATGGTCGTCGGAAGGATGGATGTAGGAACAACAAAGATGTTTAGTGTCTATATTATAGACTAATCTATTTAACTATTGTTAGATATATTTTTATGGATTCTGGAATCCACGAACGTTATAGGTCTACCAGGATCTGATGGCAAAAAAAAAGTTTCATAAATAGCGATTTACATATGCCAACAAAAAACAAGTCAGCTGTTAATTGAAATTTCAAGGAATTGTTTTTGGTTTTCCTTCAAATTTCCTTTCAAAAGTGGTGAAAATGTCAAAGAAAACTCGCAAGCAATCAATATTGTTTTCAATGTTTATCAAAGAATACTTGATGAACAATTTGCAGAACAAACATAATCATTGATATTGCGCCATGTGCAAGCGTTGACTGGTTAGTAGAAATAACACGTCTTGATACTTTGGTTTATTGCATTTTTCGTGTGTATTATAATATTATGTATACTAAACTTTGGTTTATTTCAGGGGTTTCTAATGCTACCATAAGACCAATTGTTGCTGAAAGGCAGATCTAACAGAGGCGTATTTAGTACGCCCGGTAAAAAGAGCAAATGTGGCAAAAAAAAACTTGGATAGTTTTGATTTAGAATTGATCAGAAACAAGATAAATGAGTTTTACACTGTACGAAAATAAATACTCGCTGTCTGAAATTGCTACAAATTCTTCGAAAGGAAATCAATTTCAATGGAAGAAGAGAATCATTAAGGTAACAAAAAAAATTATTTCATTTTCTTTCAGTTTGAATATAATCTAAAAACATAGTAATTTAAAAATAACAATCTTATTTTGTCTTCAGACTTATTTTGAAAGACATCGGATTCGAACTCGTGAACTGTCAATCAAAAAGGACTATTTTAATGGAGCGACATGCCATAAAGATACACAGATTCAAGTATTATATTTGGAGCGTATGCAAAAGAATCGAGAAGCCGATGATAAGCTAGATTATCCTTGATTAATGGATAAATTTTTATATTTGCATGTATCACACACAGAATCAGCCTCTATAAGGAAAAAAAGTGTCAAAACGTTTTATTCCAATTTCTCGAGTATTGCTAGCATTAATTTCTTTTTTTTCTTTTTGCTATCAGATCTTGGTAAACTTATAGCTATGATGGAACTGTGAAAGTTGTCAATAAGACTAATAGTACCTACTTCGCGCCAAAAATGTAAATGATTTCATCATCATCATCTGCCTATAGACGTCCACTTCTAGACATTGGCTTCCTCCAAAGATTTCCACATCGATCGGGTGTAAATGGGTTTAGTGGTATTTTAAACTATAGCATTACGTCGTAATAAGGACGTCAAAATGTTGCGCTTATAGTTTCTCTATAATTAACCACTTTAATTTTTCGTCATATACTTATAATAATTAAGTCTTTTATTATACAGCAATTCAAGCAATTGCATAAAAAGTCTACACTGTACAGTTCTATGTTAACTAATACTACTAGAAACCAGAGTCTCGTTTTGGACTCAACCTACAGAATGTAACTTACTACTAAACGAACACCTTGTAATAAGCGAATCAAACTTTAATTTCCGTAAGTTAGCTACACCTGGTGGCAGGTCTCTGTTGCCGGAGACCATCTAGGTAGGTTACCACCACAGCTCCTAATTCTGCCGCCAAACAGTATTATGCAATCATTACTATGTTCCAGTTTAAAGCGCGCTGTAGCTAGTGACATTACTGGGGCAACGAAACAACATTCTATGTCACAAAGCGACAAGCACATTGAGGAGTAGAGTATAATCATACTATTTAGCACCACATTGTTATAAGCAGTTAACCATCAGGCGAACGTCCCGCTTTATAGTTTGTAAAAAAAATTATGATCGACGTAAAGGTTTTAATTATTATAGATATTTTTTATTTATAACACGAGTACCTTCCTCTTCGAGACCCAGTTTCGCCATAAAGAAGAAACGGCTGAAAAGCGTGTAATGAGTCTTACCTATGAAGCTATTGTGCGAGTAACAGAAATGGGGATGGGCAGGGTCAATGAAACGTACCAATATATGCACAACTTTGTATTATAACGATAATTATAAGCACCTTATAATATGTCATCTGTTACAATACTTCCATTCCAACAGTTACAAGTATCGTTTAAAAATATTTATACAAAAATTTATCAATTTGTTGAACAGCTCGTTGGGACTGGACGCGCCCGCGCGGCGCGGCGCGGCGTCAGCAAGCGACTGCTCATAGACATTACGAGGGTTATTTAACCGGGCGCCGCTAATTTACAAATATCTTTCAATTTCTAGAATTTTTAATCAACTCTCCAATTTTATTTTTTTTTATATTCCACGACAACAATTCAATAATAGATTCATAAACTGCATTGTAAAAATAATCAATTTATGTAGAAAAGACGAGATTGAGATTGACAAGTAGGGAAAGATGTAATAGAAAAAGTTGTGAAATTTTGTATCAAAATAATATAAATTATTAAACCGTTTTGTTATAATTTTCGTCGCTGCGCTAATATTTTTATTTTAAATTAAATACATACACCTAATAGAATTGTTACGCCTCATTATCGCTCTCTATATATGTAGGTTATAATCAATTTAGATTTATATATATAAATCTAAATTGATATATATAAATATATATATAAATCTAAATTAATATATATATATATATATAAATACAGTCGAGTAGTCACTTGCCTTCATTTTTATTAGTTATAATGTACGTAGTATGAGAACGCGTTCAGAACGAGCGGAGTTCTTAAAGATAGTGAATTACATATATTTATATTATATTCATGTCACATTTACCGAGAAACATCGATTTACCATAGAGACAGAGCCTGAAAGCGACCATAGACATGCCAACAGTATAAAAATATTACAACTAGTATTTAATAAAACTAAATTTTGAAGAATTTATCGCGTTCGTTTAAATAGAATTAGCATTTGAACGCAATAATATTTAGTTTTATTAAATATGCAATATTCGCTGAAATAAAAAAAAACTATTAAAAGACATGTATATACAGACAGTGACCGGGATGAAATCATAGAAATAAATAAAAAATTAAACAAATCAAATAAACCTAGGTGCACCACCGGACACGCACGAATACGAACATTTTTTTTTCCTCTCTTACGTAATCGCACTCGCATAGTCTTTTAAAATATATTAAAATAAAAAAAGATGATATTTGAAATAATGTCGGCTGCATCTCACCTTTGGCACACTATACACATTAATTAATAATAATATTAAAAAAATAAACAAGAAATAACAGAAACTGAAATGCAACATTGTGAGTGTAATACGCATTAATATTTTATTCATTTGTCCAAATGTTACCTTTTCCGCTAATTTTTTTTTTAAACCTGGCAATGTTTCCGGCCACCGTAACCAATTTCAAACTAAATATCTTTATTTTAATTAAGCATTTTCCAATTTTAATTTTATATATTTTTTGCAACATTCAAATGGACTGAAAAGTTATTTATATTCTTTGCATAACTTCATTCCAGTTCAGTCAATTAATATAGTATTTTAATAGTCATCATAGTTTATCTGCTTTGTTACACAGGTGGATGTTTCTGGAGAGTTTTTTTTTTATTATTTTTTCCACACACCACCTATATAACCAAGGGTTGGTAGAGAATAACTATATATTAACCGACAGCAATACAAAATTACAATATAACATTAAAATTACAAACATGTATAATAAGTGTCGTAAGGTACGAAAGTCATAGTACATTATATAATTTTAATACAAGCGTCAGAACGTGGCCGCCGTTAAGAGATTTGTAACTAAAACTAAACAGTTAAAAATGATTTATCTATGTGGACACAGATGGAGTGAAAGTGGAATGGGGGTAAGCGACACTTCCGGGCCACCACACACACACCATTTTCACGTTTGAAACAGCAAACACAATCATACAGGCATAAAGACTTCATTACACAAAAGCAGTCTCGTGATATTTTCATGAATATGACAAACGGCCTTGAAACCCTCCATCTAGAGTGAGTAGCCCCAGCAGTGGGAATATTAATAAGGCTGTTTGTGTATTTATGTATATTAATTAAATGACAGATTAACCACTATCGCCGATCAGGTAACACTAAGATTAAGTTGCACAGTAAATCACATCGACACTAAACAAACAGACAAACAAATTTGAACATTACTACGTACACACTAAGATTTATATTCGTTTCGAATGCTGTGACTTCTACTTAAAGTATTGCGTTATACTCTATACAAATGAACATGGTAGTCGGCCACAAAGAGCGAGAGACAAAGATGGAGAGCGAAATGAGTCCATCTCTATCACACTCGTGTTACAACCGAATCGCGAAAACAATGTGTGCACTCACATGCGCGTTTGTATAGACTATATTAACAGACGTGTAGTGTGTGTGTCTGAACATATAGACGCCATCTACAATAGAAACGATTTTTCATATCGACGGTATACATTTAGGGGTGGGGGGTGAATGTACAACATCAAAGAAATGGTCACTACGAATTTAATATTATACGCTAACTATATAGTTCAATATAAACCATAGTGCATAGTCGATTGCACATACAATGGGCTAAGGTCAGAACGTACGAGGTCTCAAAGTATGTGTATGTCATCCTGTTGGTATAGACACTGCGATATAAAAAAGTATTTATTAAGACGGTTCAATTGATGACAGCAACGCTGGGCATAGAGGCCCTGAGTTACGATACCCTTTTTGTGGCTAATAGTGTTTTACACTGCGACAAATTTACGCCATCGAGTCGTACACAGCTCAGACAAAGCACTACTTTCATTTACATCGATTTTTTAATATTGCAACTAGTTTGATCACGCTTTTAAACGGTGGGTTGCCAGAATACTGGTTCATATTAAATATATTTTTTTAATTGCAATACAAATTGTGAAAATTAACCGATTTATCAAATGAAATTGTTATTAAAAATCGTATTTGTTTAATAAAAATTAAAATTCAACAATAAAAATGTATAAAGATAAAAAACAGATAAAAGATATAAATGTACATAATGTTTTTATATGCAATAATAAAGTATTAGACATTATTATGTATCTATACGAAATTTGCGTGTCTGAGCTACATACAAGTAGTAATAGATTGGTGAAAATTCGTCTAGTGGCGAAACGTTAGGCTTCAGTGTTTGTGCACCAAATCTAGTTCTGGTGGTGGGGCGAGGTGTCGCGAGGCAAAGTGGGCCGTTGAGTTGTCTGCTAGCAGCGGTCGGCGTCGGGCGGCGTGGTGAGGTACGGGTCCGCGCGCTTGTGCTCCACCAGCGCCTTCACGGTGGACGAGTCCGCCGGCAGGTCTGACTTCTTGCGCAGCAGCGGTTTACTCGTGTTGTTGTAGCCTTGTTTCTTTATCTGAAAACAATATCACTGCTAAATAATTTCTTTAAAGCTTTGAAAGTAACTTAATAAAATTCTTTGTAGTACGCCCAGGATAAGGGATAAAACGCTTATACACCTCAACAATGCGCTCCTCGCCTAGAGACTGCTTTAAATGGTGGTAGGTCTTTGTTGCCGGAGACCGTCTAGGTAGCTACCATCGCAGCTCCAATTTCTGCCGCCAAATATTGTGTTCCGGTTTTAAAAGCGTTGTAGCCAATGACTGTGGTAACGAGACCTCTCATGTCTCCAGATGACGAGCACATTGTGGTAGAATGTATATCCGAGCTACTGCCACATTGTTATGAGCAGGCCCATTATTTACCACAAGGTAAACATCCTGCTTATCTAGTAGCTTCGTTGTCCAAATTTATATAGTCAGCTTACATCGCACTTTAAATTGGAACAATTACGGTTGCGGTTTGGCGGTAGAAATAAATGATACACTACCTAGCTGATCTCTATTACCTCAGCCGGTTCGCGGTCAAGCCTGCGCGGCGGCTCCGTGCCTGCGAGGTGGGCGGGGTGCGGCACGGGCTCGGGCTGGGCGAGCGCGGGTGCTGTCACGGGCGTGGGCGTGGGCGTGGGGTTTGGCAACACTAGCGCAACGCTCGCCGGATTCGCCGCAGCGCGCGCCTCCACCCGCTGCCACAGCTGCTCGCGGTGCATCAGCCGTTCGTGCTCTCTGCCAACACGCCCACAAGGGATGCTAAGGCAACGTGCAGATGACAAATCCACCCTTTTGGTTCATAACTACCAATAATATTGCCACCCAAGTTGTTGTCGCGCTTCGACATGAAGGACAACCTCGTAAGGGAATCTCGCCAGGTTACATGAATAACAGGTTCCGTTGACTCCTATCGTCTGCCAACCTGCGTGTGGCTGTCGACGTGATTCAAAACTATCTTGCCTCTTTCCAGTAAAAATAGTACCGAGGCTCAAAAATGAGAACAATATGTGGGCTGTTCGTACGTTAAATATGCCTTTGCACAAGACTGACAGAAAATATTTCAAATTTAAACATAAATGAGAAAAAAACAAACATAAAATCGCATCAAAAGTACTGACTGCAAAAAAGACGGGCATATTTGATTTACTGGACAAATTTAGTTCCGAAGCCCTAACATCTGTCTCTAAGCGACGAGCATACAATGGTGTATGTGTGTTTATAATCCAGTGACTTTCAATTGTTATGGGCTGGCGCGTTTGAGTGTCCTCAAATTGCATAAAAGAAATACGTACCGCTGCCTCTCCTGCTTGTATTGCTGTGTGCACTCGTCGAATAGCTTCTGGTTCATCTCCATGAACAGCTTGAGCGCGTTGTAAACGAGGCCGTGTATTGTCTTATTCCAATGGCTCTTCGTGTTCCGGTACAGCGACGGGAACATGATCGGTAAAATGTACGTCGCGTTGTCCGATATCAGAGACATTATGTACTCATTATTCCAGTAATACAAAGCCCGCTCCGCTACCTGCCAAAAAAAAAACTAATTTTAGTAATACCATACTTATACGTGTAGATATATATACATATACATTTATATATATTAATATTTATTTATAGGGCTTTTTTATTATATTTTTCTTCTTGTAACCTATCAACATTGAATGTAAGCGAATGCCTTTTGGCATTACATCAGTTTTTAGGTTCTTTCGTCATTTCGAAAAGATTATGATTTTTGTCTATGTCATAGACAGAAAGCAACAATATTGGCGATGTAAAAAAATTAAGGCAGACATTGGGTAGCGCAGGATCAATGATCGGTGTGGAGATCTTATGGGGAGGCCTATATCCAGCAGTGGAAGTCTATCGCCTGATGATGATGACATAATAAAAGTGACTGCACCTGGAAATGAGGACTGGACACGCATTTAGCTAGTTGTCGGAACAGAGGGTCCATGATCTTCACGAACTCTGCCGGCTCGATCACGTCGAGTATCTCTTCCATCTCGTTAAGAAACATCACCTCTTTAGGGGAGTGTGTCTTCGGCCAATATTTTAGTAGAGCTCTGGAAAGTATAACGTAATATTTGCTGCATGATTTTTTCAAGATGACAAATCGAGCAGAACTTTCACCTAGTGATAGGTAATGCAATCTGCACCTGTCCATAGCAATGTGACTCTAATTAAGTTAATATACAGAACATGGTGTTCGTCGAGTTGTGCCATAAGATAGTAAGTCTTGTTACCTCAGTAATTTCACCAGCTACATTGCACATCCAATGCGAAAGATCCAATTTTTCCAGGCGGCAGAAATAGATGCTGCCATGATACCTACTTAGTCCCTGGTAACAGTCTTGTAATATATGAATACTTGTAAAACCAGCTCCGTGGTTCAATTCCAGGTGAGCCAACAAACACTAGGTGAAATTTGAATGTTTTTTTTCAAATCTATCTAGATATGGTGGTATAGTATTCAGGTTTTAAATCCGTTTCCATAAAAGCTTTGGTAAAACATGGGAATATTCATGGTGGACATATCTTGTTTTTTATATAGACCAGTGTTTGATTACGATCCGTCTTGACGCTGGCCCACTGTGTTTGGTGTATTAGTCTTGAAATGGTCAACTGACATTTCACCATATTCAAATTTATTGTTATATATCACGTTAAAAAAAAATATTTTTATATATTGTACAAACCTGACAACAGGTTGTGTGAGCGATGGGTCCTTCTCGAGGAACTGAACGACGCAGTACGCGAGCTGAGGATGATACACCGACAGAGATTTTGCTTTGTGTAGAGGCAGTAACACCTGTGGATGTTTTAAAAATTTATATACTTTTTTTTACACTTTTTGTATTATAATATGTTAATGAACAAAAATACAAATATAGATTTTTCATTAAAAAAGGAAACGGATTATTATAAGTTTTAGGTAAAAAGAATTTCTTTGCTTTTTGTTAGAAGATATCGTAAGGTAACCGATTTATCTCTAGAACAACCGTTTTCATAGACATCCGCCACTCCGCACTTGGCCACCGTAGTGGACCAGGATATTGATAAGTAATTAATCCTAGAAGAGGTCTATTTATGCTACGTGTACTTCGAGCCTGATTACCCTGAGCAGAAACAGTTTGTGTTCCTCTTTCAGCGGCAACGCGAAGCCGTTTATGATGGATCCGAGAATCTCCAGTAGTTCCGCGATACCATTGTGGTGTTCAGTCTCGTAGATAAACCTGGAATGGATTTAAGCAAGTTACAAATTTGCGCACATTTTAAGATTCACAGGAGAAATGAATAAAAATTATTTGAGTTTTTTTGTGTATAAAAATTGTAGACTAAATATTTTAGACAATACTTTTTTTAATCTAAGTACGGTTGCAACTTGGTTTTAAGTGCCCATTAAGACAGTGGACGATGATTCATCAGCGAAACACAATATTTATGTATAGCTAAATTATGTTCTTTATAAAAATATGGAGGCGTAAGAAGTCCCGCATAAATCACGGGGCCTTAACGAACCTCATCGGTTCGTGATGCACCCTACTAATCAACAAACGAGGCTCTGGCTCCCACCAACCCGAATTGGGCCAACGTGATGCGAAATAGCCCCAATCATCTCATATGAACCTCTACATACGACAACCCCTCGTGCCCATCGGTATCGGAGTCCATGCCGCCTGTATGAGGAGATCTTTGGGATAGTCCTATGTCTAGCAGTGGACGTGCATCGGATGATGATGATGATGATAAAAATATGCCTGACAGGTGGCTAAGTTATAAACTCCTACACTTAGACACTGTACTTGCGCTTCAAGTAACTGTATGAAAAGGATATTGATACATTCCACTTAAATGGTAAATGGTACGTCTGCTTATGACTTAATTTTTATACGGTCGTTTTATTGTTTTCTCTCATCAGGAGAGACCGAAGCCCACCGCGCTGGCCAAGTTCCTGTTGGTGATTATCTCGTCACGAAATATGCCGTTTTCCTATTGATATTTTTCTTCGTTCTTCGTAATAAATTCAGTGATATAGAATCCACGCCTCTTGAAGACTTATAGCCTTACATTCTGAGCTGCCACGGCTGCACAATATTTATTATTTTCTAGCTATTTAAATGTTATTTCTCTGCAGTTTATTTGCGAAGTAATATCTATAAATAATGTTTATAAATAAATAAATAGAGCGGGGTCGGTTACTCAGCGGGTGGTGTCCGCAGGGGGCCGGCCTCGCATCGCCAAATTCAATGAATCATCATTGTTTACATACTAATACTATAATACTAATGTTATTCTTGTAGTATACTATATATTTGTGAGCGAATGAAGGAAAACATAGTACAGTAACTGAGAGATTCAAGAATAGCTTTCGTGGGTATGACAAATTCGCCAACCCGCACTTACACAGTAGTAACTACTAAATTACGGATGATACAGATGATATCCTTTTTTCTCTTATCTTGTTTATCTTTCTCTTGTCTTCTTCCATTGTATCATTCTCAGTTCAAACTCAAAAGAGCAAAACTCTAGTAATTTCACTAGCTATAACAGAACGATCTGCGTTTGACGGCAAATATAGGATGTGGTATCATTTATCCAAATTATCTCAGATAATAGGGAACCACCACCGGGTATCCAAATTATTTTAAATGCAGTAATGTGTATTGTGTGGATCAACTTCCATATAATAATACGAAATCTAGTTTGGGAAATCATTAATTTAGCTTCCGTTTAGTTGAAAACTTGTAATTTTTTTTCAAGTCATATTTATGTTAACATACGCTTAAAGCATATAACACAATTGAACATTTACGAGAGATGGCAAGTGTGATGATGATATTGAAAGAAGAGTTTTAAAAAGGAATCAAGTCAGTGGGGCACTTCATAACTTTATGAATAGCCGGAACGTCTCACAAAGAGCACGACTGGCTGTGCATAGAGGCGTGTTGGTCCCCATACTGATGTATGGTAGTGAATGTTGGGTATGGCAGAAGAAACATGAAAGTAAGATTAATGCTGTGGAGATGAGAATCCTGAGAAGTATAACTGGAGTGAAACGGATGGACAAAGTGAGGAACAGTGTGATAAGGAAGCGGTGCGGCGTGGTTGAAGATGTAGTGACAAGGATAGAGAAAGGGATGCATAGATGGTTCGGCCATGTCGAAAGAATGGATGAAAGAAGATTAACGAAAGAAATATACAAGGTAAGAATGATTGGAAAAATAGGTGCAGGTCGACCTAAGCGGACATATTCCGATCAAATCGGAGATGTCCTAAAGAAAGGCCGGATCAAAAGCACACGTAACAGACGAGCGTGCATGAAGACGCTTATGAAAGTGGAGGAAGCGAGAGAGGTGTGCCAGGATCGTAGCAGGTGGAGAGAGGTGGTCTCTGCCTACCCCACTGGGAACGAGGCGTGATATATATGTATGTATGTACTATTGAACGTATTGCCAAATCACTGCATTGCACTTCTCTGTAAGGCTGTAGACAATTAAACGGTAACTGACCTGTAAAAAACATTATTGATCTGTTTCCTGATGTAAGCGCGCAGGACTAGAAACTTTCCGTATATCCGGTGCAACGTAGTCTTCAGGAAGTCGCGCTCTCTTGGATCCTCAGTGTCGAACAGATCTAGCAACTGAAACGAATAAATGCTAATTTTTATTTCATCGACGATCAACCTTTAGAATGATGTGTTTTTTTAATATACCTAATTATACCACATATTACATTTATTTATAATAGTCATAGTCCAAAATTGAACTGGTAACCGAAGTAGAAAGGAAAGCTAATATTTTTAAGTTTTTTTTTTATATACATATATAAGTATTACAACTAATTTATTAAGAAATAAATTAGACACCTATTCAATGTTCGTTTTGTTTCACTGTTTGTTGTAAAAAAATGTTATAGTATAGTATACAAAAGGCAGGCATAATTCCTGTTGGCGTTCTCTACCAGCCTGGTGAGGTGAGATGTGATAGATGATAGTTAGCAAAGAATATAATAAAAAAAAAAAATATATACACATTCATACATTTTCTATATCACAATAAGATATCTTTAGGATAAATGATAGAACTTGAAAATAATAACACATAAGGCCTCTGTTATCGGAGATCATATTGGTATGTACTACAGTACCAATTATACACGTTGTGTTCCGGTGTGAAGGCCGCTGTAGCTAATGAGATTAGTTAACGAAACTAAACATCTTGTGAGATAAGGCGACGAACATCTATGTTGCATTGTGTATTATCTTAATTAGCCATACATTTTGTTGGGATGGCGTATTACCTGGTGACGTCTTACTGGTCTTTTCGTTTTTTCAAATAAATAGAAAACGCCGAAGGATTTTGTTTTAAATATGGCTTTAATAGTGTTCTAACACCCTTCCTGCTTCTTCCTGATCCTCTGTTATTTTTGTGTGGGACCGTATGTTTACATTGATGGAATTGTGTCGGATAAAACTAGGTATTATGAAGGTATATGTAAGTACATTTAATATACTAAAGAAGTATACGAAATCGGAAGTAACAATAGTAAGCAGTAGTAACCATTTTAGTAATTACAGTGCTATAAACCGTCGAAAGTTATTTTTAATACAAATGACGGGACGAGTTTACCGGTTCATGACAACGGAGCGTTATTTAGGATATTTGCATAAGACCGCATTGCGCTCTTTGTCGTTATAAATATGTAGTATAGTCAGTAACTCAGCATTTTGCCTTGTTAAAGTATCCTTTAAAATGGAACTAACAGGATTTGTGGATGGTGTCTTGATCGTTAACTAGAGAAATCTACCTAAATAAAATCCTAGCATTGATAAATGTTCGTATACCTGTAGGACAAATTTCTGATCGATGTATTTCTTGGCGACGTTGGGCTGAAAGTCTGGGGACTCCAGCAGCCGAAGGAACAGTTCGTAGACGAGCTGTAGGTGGGGCCAGGCGGCCTCCAGAGTTGGCTCGTCTTCCTCCGGGTCAAATTCAGCGCCGTTCGGATTCGAAGACGGCGGCAGAGTACGAAATAGATTGATCGCAAACTGTAATAATAATAGTTTTTGATTATACACGAAAGAAAATTGCTCATTGAAACTAAAAAGAATCTCATATTAAAGCCTAAGAACAGTTTCAAATGATTCCTGACACAAATTTTATAACTCCCTTTTTTTTGGGGATGCAAAACATGTATCTAGTTTTCCTATCAAGACAGCACGTTTTTTTTAATTCCCATACAATTCATAATGACCATAATAATTTTAAGAAGAATCTTTTCTAGGAGCTCTATTATGTTAACTATAGTGTGACAAACTCATAAACAAGAATATGAACTGCCTTTATTTTGATAAATTCTACATCTACTAATATCAAGAGATATTGTTAATCAGAGTTAATATATCTATATCTAATTTGTAATATAGAATACGTTTATTTATGTTTGTAATTAATAACGGTATTTATAGGGGAAGCCCGATGGAGCTCACCATATTGACAGCCTCCGGGTAAATGGCTTCTGTGATGACGCCGCGCTGCGAGGTCACGTACTCGACCATCTCGAGCAGCGCGGCCCGCTTGACCTCCTTCCATTTGAGGTCCGACAGGGGCTCGTCCGCGAAGTCGAACAGCAGACAGCATTGGCGCAGTTTCTGCACGAACAGCTGCTCGCGCTCCGCCGCCGGTGCATCTGCGGACACATCGTGCAAACGTATGCCTTATTAACTGATTAGTTAATGCTTCTATCGTTTTTCGGAGCTGATAACATACACACTGATATCATGGATAAACAGAGATAAAAATACAAGCTTTAAACTTATAACAACCAGTATTTAAGTCTGATGAGTTTTTTTTTATTACACAGACTAGCGCTAACTACGCTCCCCTCTGAATATCAGCGGAGACATAGCCTTTGAGGGTAAAGCGCTACAGAATATAAAAAGCCTACATTTCTTCTCGTGAAGACACTCCCATGTTATACCTGGACGGTACCACCGGCAGGTATTTCCAATAGTTTGCTATTCACATTATGAAGGTCGAAAGGCTTGCTACCTTTCGTCGGTGACTCAGTTAATAAGATTACTACTTGTAAATCCACTGTCACCTTATGGTTAACTTACGATCGACTATCAATCATCTGGTTGGTATTAGATATCTCCAACATAACAATAGTACTCCACACATGATCTGCTACTGTATGAAGTACCGTCGTACTCTGCCAAAGACACGCAAGTTCCTTTGCAGCTTATTCTTGAATTAACATAAAAAAAAAATATTCGTCTACACAATTAACAATGTTCAGACATGTATATAAAAAGTTATATATTATATCATTATGGTGTACATAAACATATGTTTACTAAGTTTTTTTTAATACGAAAAAGCCCGAAATCCTTTTTAATAACATAAATCAAAAAAATGGAAAAGCTAGATTCAATATAAAATTTTCCGCTAGGTTCTGTAGTCTTGAGCTATTAAGATTAGGACTAAGGTATTCCCTGCCTGTCGTACAAGGCGTGTAAAAGGAACCTCGGGCCCGTAGGCTTTGAGGGTTGGCGCCCTCCAAACTCAATAAGTGAGCCTTAGGTGGACCGTTAATGTATGGTGGTCTTGTATTTGCCGTCACACAGCGTGGGTGCTAATGAGTGCTTTGCTTTTCCGTGGAATGCTTTATAGTCAGAGTGCAGGGGGCCCACAGGTGCGTTCCGTAGGAGATCCCGGAGCCCTTCCTAATACACTGAAGGTAAACACCAATGAGGTTTTAGTGGGTAGAAGCCACATAACGTCTTTTCTCCAGAAGCGAGGTCGTCTCTTTAAAGATTTCCTTGCGATAAAAAAAAATATTTCTGCCACCAAATAGTAGTGTACCAATATTACTGTGTTACGGATTGAAGGGCGCTGTAGCTAGTGTAATTACTGGGGTAAGGTGACTCAATATGTTGTCTCAAGGCGACGAACACAATGTGGTGCCGTGTATATCATCTAACTATCGCCACGTTATAGGCGAGCGTATCACGAACGACGTTCCCGTATCGCTGCTTCGTATAAAAAAAATTCGGTATCTGATAAGATCAAATAGTGTGTATAATTTTAGATACTTTTTGCAATAACAGTAAATTAGTACTTAAATGTAATAAATACCCTTTGTATTACTTATCGTGGTGTCACGTAAAGCATATATGTTATACAGAATTATATGTTTATGTAAAATTGTTATTATTTACACACGTTATGTTTATACTTAGTTTATTCTTTAGTCGCCAATTTATCTAGATTCTATATATATATATAAAACAATTAGTGGCACTGCTAGTTAATTCGCGAACAGTACTACTACTTGTTATACGGTGCACACACGGCTAATTCAGTTAGCGGACCTTTCCTAATGCCGTTAATCCATGTAACACGCTCGTCACCAGTTTGACCTGGCGCTTCATCTCGTTTGCAACATATCGATAATTTGTATGCATATATTTTTTTTTATTCAATGAATGGATGAAAGGAGCGTGATGTTTACTTGATCGTAAGCAATTCCTCTTCTTAATATGCCAATCTAACTAGTGATGGTTGGCGATCAGTGCGGTACAGTCATTTCTGTCTCTGGTTCGGCGTAACAATTCGGACGCCCTAGATATGCCAGTCCATACCCTGATGGTCCTCAACCATGACTTTCCTTCTCCTCACCTTTCGTGAAACGCCCGTCCATAGTCACAATAATGTATACTACTACACCACATTGTGCTCGTCGCCACGAGATATAACATTCAGTTTCATAACTCCCTTAAAACCGAAACACAGTCATCTTGGCATACTAGTGTTTGACGTCAGCAATAGGAGATGCAGTAGTACCTAGACGGTCTCCGGCAACAGAGACCTAGAACCAGTGCTAAGATTATGTGACGGACACCACTTGCGTATTTTCTATGTTGAACTATAATATCTTTTTATAAAAAATATCCTGGTGGTAGGACTAGGTTGTTAGAGACCTTGTAAGTAAATACCACTGCGGCTACCATTACTGACAACAGACACTAGCGTAAACTTTACTCTAATACGGATTGAAAGAGGTTGTAGCTAGACGAATTACTGGGGTAAAGAGACTAAGTATCATATGTCTAAAGGTGACGAGTACAATGTGGTGCTGTGTATACCATGAGGTGAATAGTTCGCTTGTCTCGTAACTTCGTCGCAAGAATTGAGGATTACTTTAGTTGGCCAAGGTAAATATTTTCTTTTCATCCGATTAAGTAAATTCATTGATTTACCGTTCAAGAGTAAAACGATAAATACCCACCGGCTGTACCGCTATATGTACACAGCATAGCCGTGCAGTATGCTGATGTGTCTATATATAAACGTCCTTGATGTTGAAGTATTGACCGTACTGGTTACATTACTGGGCCGTTTACCAATTCAGTTTGCATTGGGAAATTCGTACATAAGTGTAACATTGTTAAGCAAACATTCTTTTCTAGCAGGTTCTTTTTAATATACATTATAGGCTAAATCTAGTCAACATCACATAGTGTTTTAAGTCATTGAAACTGAAGATGGTAGGGGATGGAGTGAGTTTGTTAACAAAGAGAAGACAGAAGGACCTTTTTTTATCGCGAGGGAAATCTCCTTAAAAGATGTTCTGTTTCTGGGGGAAAGACCTGGTTATGTGAGGCTTCTACCCACTAAAACCCCGTCGGTGGTTTACCTTAGTGCATTAGGAGGGGCCGTCCTCCTAAGGCTCGCATATTGAGCTCTGACGGCCTCCATCCTCAAAGTCTATGAACCCGAGGTTCCTTTTAGTTGCCTTGTACGACAGCCAACGAATACCTTAAAAACCCGAAAGAACAGGGCTAAGACAGTACGTCCTAGATAATAGTAGTCCTAGAGAAAACCCTAATAAAATATTACTTATAGTTGATTAGTCTTACTATATTTTTAACCTACATAAGAGTAAGACCTTAACCATACGATTACTGATAAATTTTCCTGTTAATAAAATATTGAATAAAAAAAACTGTTTTATAGATTGTGTAATACAAAGAAATTTTCCAACAAAGAAGAATAATGGAGATCCTTTAACAAATTATACACTATCAAATAACATATTCAATTCAGAACCTATCTTTCTGTTGTCGGTAAAAAATATTATTAAGGTTGAATGGAAATGCTCGGAGTTTCTCTGTGCGATTGAAACAGAAATGTGGAGATCCACCGAAGAACTAAGGTCACCGACGTAGCTCAAAAGATTGCTAGACTTAACTGGCAGTGGGCAGGGCACATTGCTCGAAGGACCGATGGGGCAGTAAGGTCCTCGATTGGAGCCCGCGTACCGGTAGACGTAGTGTTGGGAGGCCAGCCACAAGGACCGACGATCTGGTGAGAATCGCGGGAATCCACTGCATACGAGCAACGCGGGACCGATCGATGTGGAGATCCTTGGGGTAGGCCTATGTCCAGCAGTGGACGTCTATCGGCTGATGATGATGATGAAATGGAAATGTCTATCAAAAAAATTCTTATATCATTGTTTTGCAAGTTTGGCTTCATATTGTTGATTATACACAGTACTGAAGGTAGAAGCAGTTCAAAGAAAATGCATGGAAAGGTATGCGAGGGTGTTCTTTAATAGAAAGGAGCCCCCTCCGTTTACGTCAAAACTGGAGTACTGAGTCATTATGCTTCCAACCCAGACAGAAGGAATTTCAAGTTTATAACAGAATGTGTTCTTAATTTGGATTTTAACAGATCTACTGTAACAGAAATCTTTTTTTTTATTCTACGAAGCGACGACTCGAGTGTGACTATCACCTAACGTAAGAGATAGGCCTACCTGGCGTTAGGTTGATAAACATAACACTACATTATGCTCATCACCTTAAGATATTAAAGGTCGTAACCCCGGCAATTTCACTAGCTACAACGCCCTTCAAACCTGAATATAATAATATGCACACAACCGTTTGTTAGCGGAAATAGGAGCTGCGGTGGCACCTATTTACAGTCTCTGACAACAGAGACTTGCCACCAGTAAAAATTATTCACTATATAATTTTTAGTAGTTTTATTACTTAAGTTGATATTATTGTAGTATTTATTATTTTATTATACTATGCTCTTAGTTTAATTTAATATTTATAATATTAAATACCAGTCGTTCAACAAATTGCTCCTCGTGCAAGTCTTTTCTTTGAAGGTACATAATACACGTCATGAAACGGCCCCTTTAAACCAATCAGTTTCTATTCACCACCTCCAGGGTTTGCTGGCATAAAATGCTACATATATAATCTGCCATTACAACCCGGTTATATACTAATACATATAAATAAAGTTGTAAATAGTAAAACATAGATAAATTTTAAGTCTAGATACTGCATAGAGAATTACATTAATGTATATTATTTACGTCGAAACTAAACACAAGTACTATCCTAACTTGTCCTCAGGTATTTTATATTAAACGTAGATAGTATATATATAATAGTTTGGCAAATATCTCCCTTCCGCCTTTTTGTCTTTTGAATTTCGCGGCTATGTACAAAGCGCTACAGAGCTCGTATCTGGCAATACTATACATAATTTGAAAGGTCTTGACATAACCAACAAAACGACGCTATGCATAATTAGTTTGGATATTGCGTTCAACAGTTATAGACCTGTAAACATGGAGTTCACTAACGCCGAAATTCGCGCTATTTGAAAGTTTTCCTTCGTTAAAGGCAAATCCGCTAGAGAAACGTTCCGTGAGATTAATGGTGTTTTGGGGGATGGACTTCGGATGACACTTCGAACCGCGGAGGAATGGTTTCGACGATTCAGAGCCGGTGAAAACGACACCATGGATAAGCCAGCCGGCGGAAGACCTGTGACGACAAATACCGATCAAATCATGGACTACATCGAGTTAGACCGGCATGTGGCATCTCGTGACATCGCCCAGGAGATGGGAGTTAGTCACCAAACCATTTTAAACCATCCGCAGAAGGCTAGATACAAAAAAAAGCTTGATGTTTGGGTGCCGCATGATTTGACGCAAAAAAACCTTCTGGACCGAATCAACGCCTGCGATATGCTGCTGAAACGGAACGAACTCGACCCATTCTTGAAGCGGATGGTGACTGGCGACGAAAAATGGATCACATACGACAATATCAAGCGAAAACGGTCGTGGTCGAAGGCCGGTGAATCGTCCCAAACAGTGGCCAAGCCGGGATTGACGGCCAGGAAGGTTTTGCTGTGTGTTTGGTGGGATTGGAAGGGAATCATCCACTATGAGCTGCTCCCATATGGCCAGACGCTTAATTCTACCATCTACTGCGAACAACTGGACCGCTTGAAGCAGGCGATCGACCAGAAGCGTCCAGAATTGGCCAACAGGAAGGGTGTAGTGTTCCACCAGGACAACGCCAGACCACACACTTCGTTGATGACTCGTCAGAAGCTACGGGAGCTCGGATGGGAGGTTTTATCGCATCCACCATATAGCCCGGACATAGCGCCAAGTGATTACCACCTGTTCCTGTCCATGGTGAACGCCCTTGGTGGTGTAAAGTTGAACTCAAAAGAGGCTTGTGAAAAGTGGCTGTCCGAGTTCTTCGCAAATAAGGAGGGGGGCTTCTACGAGGGAGGTATTATGAAGTTGCCGTCTAGATGGAAACAGATTATCGAACAAAACGGCGCATATTTGAACTAAATCCGATCACTGTAACACTTTTTATAAAGCATTGAATAAAGAGCAAAAAAGCGGAAGGGAGATATTTGGCAAACTTATACATCACAAATCGCAACACTCAAAACTTCTCCACTATTTCATTAGGGTAGATACTTATTGGAAAAAAGATATTATTATAGGAAGACATGAAATAAGTAAATATTTGTAATAAATCGATAATATCTGATAAGGTGTAAGGGGTTCCGCACAACTCACAGGACCCAAGCCAACCACACCTGATCGTGGTGTACCTTGCCAAGCAACAAACGAGGCTTTGGCTCTCACCAACCTGTATTTGGCCAGCGTGTTGAGATATGGCCTAAATCCTTCCATATGAACACCTACAAAGAACGGCTCCTGAAGCAATGCAGTACCGGAAGCGTTTCTGATTGTCTGGTGAAGGAATCCGGTCGATGTGGAGATCTTTGTGGAAGGGCTTGTACAGCAGTGGACGTCTATCGGCTAATGATGATAATGAACAATATCTGTGATATAATACATGAGTTGTAGGAATTTGGTATCATAAGAACTTCCTTGTAAAAAATATTAGGTTTCTTTCCATCTTTTTCAGATTCATAATGAACAATCATAAATTTATATAAAATTCTTGAATATGACCATATAGTGAATAATATAAAATATTAATTCGCTTCATAGTGCAAGGAGCGTTTGGAAGCTTTAGTATGTATATAAATACATCTTTGATATCACAATCGATGGACGTCCACAGCTGGACAAAGGACTCTTGCAGAAATACATTATGTTCTTGAAAATGGTTGTAACTACATGGCCGCTCCAGAGAGGACAGTAGGATCTACTGAAAACTATGGCAAAATCTTCAGCACTTACAGATACCAAATAGATTTCCAGTCTCTATAATAAGACTAACTGTAGTCTGATAGTAGTTAAATTTGTACAGTTAAGTAATAAAAAATCAAAACCTTTCATGAACGAGCTGCCGTAGTAATTTTTGACGATTTCGGTTTATCCTGGAGATTTTTTAGCGTCTAGATACCTTTCCGGTTGTAGTATAACTATTGAACGATTTATATCACAAAAGCTTCTATTACAATTATTAGTAAAAGATAATTAGCATAAAATTAACAAAGAACTTTTCTTTGATCTATATAATTAGTATTGTTTAAGAATGAACGTAGACTTTTAAAATATGTATAAAAATATAAACTGCTTGCTACTCCGGTAGATTCTCCGAATATCCTGAAAGACCCTTGTGCTTGCATTCATATACCATTTAGTTCTTTTTGCTTATTTCAGTTATAATTTGTTCAGTCGTATTTTACTTTGTGCTTATAAGTAAAGAAGTAATCGCAAAGCATTTTTTTTTTAACAAGTACAATCAGTGCTGCTCATCGCACTGAGTTTGCGTGAATCTGATTTAATAATTTCATTGGTTCAAAAGAATTAGTAAAATGGCAACTAAAATGTATGAATAACAATGCGAGGTTAATGAAATTAAATTCGCCGGTAACCTTCTATAACAACGGACACAAAAATGACTGCGATAGATATATCTAGACTTTGTAGTTATGTATTCGTAGTTGTGGTCGCCACTGGTCGCCCGTGAAGTTACGATGGATCGATAAATTTCAACGTTTTCGCCATTTTCCGTATGTGCATCGGGTGGTTGAAGGATCTATTAGTCGTATAATGACGCCGCATTGTAGGAGTACTACACCGCGCATTGATTTAAAGCAACGCGGCGCCGCCGACTATATTGCCGGTACAAATACAGCTTTGAATGTATTTGCGCATATTGTAGATAAAACTATTCCTCCATGTGCTGAGATGACGCAAATAATGGACGATAGCAAATGTAAGGTGCTTTGTGGAACCTTTGAGCAGCGGCAGCTGAACCATCAGGCTCTCCTTGTCATTGGTAGGCGGCTGCGGGCGCTCGGGGGAGACGGTCGCGGGAGGCGGCGGCGACCGCGACTCGGGCGGCGAAGGCGCCTTCTGCGGCCCCTGACTCTCCATAGCGCCGGACAGCGCGAAGCGGAACGCCTTCGCGACGTCCGAGACGCTCTCCGACCGCTTGGTGGCCTGGCTCGCGACGAGATCGAGGCCCGAGTGGAACGACGGCGACTTGGGTATACCGAGTGGCGAGACGGCGCGGCGCGGTTTTGCCTCAGCAGCGGCGAACATAGCGCGCGCGGCCGGCCCGGCGTGGACCATCGCAGGCGGCGCCCGGCAGCGGCATCCGAGCGGCAGCCGGCGGCGCCGGGACCGGAGCGAGCTGCGGGGGCGGCCGGACTGCCACGCGCCGCCGCCCGCCGGCCGCCGCGCGCCGCGCCTCGCCTCGCACCCCGCGCCGCTGCGCGCGCACCCGCAACCACCCGCCGCCACCGCCGCGCCTTACTGCACGCACGCAACCGCTCTATACAACCAACCTCCTGTAGGGCCGTTCCTGATTTACATATCATCACGTAACTAAATTTCGATTGCAACAAATTCACCCTTATTCTATTCTTCACACTGAACCACTCCGATTCAAATCATATAAATTGGACTGTCAAACTAACATTTCTCTATGCAACTCTAACATAAAACTATATTAATAATTGCATAAAAGATAAATTTGAAAATGTCGGCATATGTATTTTAAATACACAACCAACTGCATATAAAAGATAGAAATAATTATCTAAATGGTAAAATAACACAGGAAACAGAGTCATACTTTCAAACTATGTATTGCTTTTGTTGCTATCGCAGTCTCGTATCTCCTACAGTGGAGACAGTCGACTAATCAAAAAAGTTTTTATAGCACTCATTCGTTATTCGCCCCCGGCTCGAGTAAACTTGAGCAATCCAAAAAATTACACTGTCAATACATTATTGGGTACAAGATTTCCACGAACAGGGCGGGGGACGTCTCAGTTTGTTTGGGTTCAAGGGTGACGCAGCCCTCGGAGGGTGGGCTTCGTATTCGTACCCGACGTCCCCCTTCATTATACCATCGATCGTTCTAATGGACCTTAAATTGTGCAACTCAATTCCGAAAAAGGGAAGAAAAAAATTAATCCCCACTATTAAATTTAATACTTTAAATACAAAATTGGATGTTTATTCACCTCTGCCTACCCCTACTGGGAAAAAGGCGTAATAATATATAAAAAAAAAAAAAAAAATATGGTTTTTATAGTACAAGTATTTTGGTTAAAAAATCTTGGGAGTCCCAGAATTGGGAATGTTAAGTGGTATATGTTTTATTATTTAAATCTTTCCCAATAAGTTCGCTATTAGAGTAAAAGAAATAAATTTTTATACTTATTATAAATAAAAAAATAAAATAAAACTGGTTTTACGGGTCTTTTAGTAAATTAAAGATAATAATAGATAAAATTAAATATTGAGTAAAATCGATCATACTACGAACTGATGCATCGTAAGGTGCTCGAAGAATCAATAATCTCCTTCAATCACATACAGTATTAAAGTTAAATGATATATTTATATTAATATATATAATATAGTAACAATATATAACTCTGAAAAATGTCTCAAAAAAAAATTTACATACACGTTTCATCATCAGCTGTACACTAGTTTTATAATGCGAAGCGATAAGACGAGCAAGATATTCGCCTTGTGGTGAGCTATACGCCTGGTGATGACGTGGCGCTAGTTAGTATGATATACACAGCACATCGTGCTCGTCATCTTGACACAAAATTAAGTCTCGTTATCGCAGTAATTTCACTAGTTACAACGCCCTTCAAATCGGAACAGTATCGTCTGCGTACTGTATAGCGTAACGTCGTTTGAGAGAGGCCTACGTTTAATATGTACTGGTGGTAGGTCTCTTTTACCGCCGACCCTTTAAGTAGGTATGATAACAATACTGTGTTACGGTTTGAAGGGCGTTGTAGTTAGTTTTGTGTTATTACTGGACTAATGAGATTCTATATCTTGTTTCAGATGACGAACCAATATACACATTGTTATCGTCGGACGTGTCACTTACCATCAGGTGAACATCCCGCTCGTCTCGTCGCTTGATTGAATAATAATAAAAAAAAAAACCGCCACATAATATATTATTATATAGTTAAATAAATCGATATCGCACATGTCACGGTAACGTTTTTCATTATCACGTATATAGCGGCAAAACGTAAATAAAATTATTGAAAACAAATCGATTACGTGAAAATATTTTTAGTGATGCAAACAATATGGCGACGTTTTTTTTTTTAATACTGATAAATGTAAAGTTCAAAATTATATTAATAGTCTATAACAGAGGTCGCCAAAGTGTCAGTCTACGGCCCTATAGCGGTCCGATTGATAGTTGCGCTGATTCGCATAAAAATGTGGTATATACCTTTTTTTTTGGTTTCCGGGGAGATATCTTCGAAAAGAAACTGTCTTCTGGTAGGAAGTCAGAGTTATGTAGAGATTTTTATCCGCTAAGACCCCCTCGATGGTCAACTTCGGTGTTTGGAGAGATCACGGGATCTCCGTTCAAAACATAACCGTGGATGTGGTACATACCTACCTCATCATAGTCAGCTGATAAACGTCTACAGCTGAACACAGGCCTCCTCCGAAGATACCCCCATCGATCGATTTTACGCCGCCTGCATCGCCGGGCACCAGAGGTCCTTTTTGGGTTTTGGGGGGATGATTGAGCTATTTTCCACCACGCTGGCCCAATGAGGGAGCCAGAGCCTCGTTTGTTGATTAGCAGGGTGCACCACGAGCATATGAGGTTGGCTTGGGTCCCGTGAGCTGTTGTGCGGGATCCCTTACAGCCCTTACCTACTAACCCTATTTAATAAAGCTTTCATATGTAATATTTGATGTGTTTTTATTATAGATCACAATTATTTTTATTAATATTTAATACTTGAAAAATCCTATTAAAGGTCAAAAAGTTTGTCGACTGTTAGTCTAAATGATATATAAGATCTCAAATACTTCGATCACAATAACGCAGGTCTTGTCTAATAGGAAAATAACATTGTTATAGTATTCCAAGTAAGTAAGTATAAATTACATCGGTAAGAAAGAATCAAATAAACAAGCACACAAATAACTCGTCATATAGTATAGTAAACAAAATATACTTTGTATGTATACAAACGTTATCAATGTAGTCATGGCCTTGTAGTGCTTCTATCAGGAAGGAGAGATTTACAATGCGCAATCGCGAACAGCTCTTATCTTATCGAGAGGCCATTATGAAAATCAAAATTAGACAGTAGTACTGCTTTATAGGAACGGCAATTAGCTCAAGTGTCGTATTATATTCTGAAGACGCTTATAAAAGTGGAGGAAGCGGGAGAGGTGTGCCAGGATCGTAGCAGGTGGAGAGAGGTGGTCTCTGCCTACCCCACTGGGAACGAGGCGTGATATATATGTATGTATATTCTCGCCCTTCATATCAAGACGTTCAATGCGTTATGAGATCTGCAGGATCTCCTATGAGCCTATCAGATGCTGCGGCGCCATAAATCGTATTCCCTCCTCTACGAGATGCCATAACTTCATTATTTCTGTTTGTCGGCCAGAGACTAATATACATTACACGCTTCGTCCATTCTTTGTCATCTCCATTTCTTTTTGTCGAGGGGAAAATTTTCAATAAAGGTATCCTGCTTCTGGGGAGAAAGACAGGGTTATGTCAGATTTGTACCCACTAAAACCTCCTCGTTGGATATCCTAAGTTCTTTGCGAAAGGCCCCTTCTATAGAACAAACCGGTGCCTCTCATCACTACGCTTTACTAAGTCCCGGGGAGTATCGTAGACCTCTCCAGAAGCCTCTTTGCTTCGACAAGGACGAGAACACCTCGTACTTGTCGGAACCGGATTCGTTTAGTGGGCAAGGAGAGTCCCTACCTTCAGAGGAGCCGAAATCGAAAATTCTTTTAGTAGCCTTTTACGACAGGTAGGGCTTACTTTAGTCTTATTTTTAATAGTCCAAGACTACAGAGTAGAAATTACATGCTTTCTGCTTTCAGTTGAATTCAATAGTTAAATAAATAAATAGGAAATTGTTTGTGTTTAATATACTGCGCTTAATAATGCTTACGAGATAATCTACTGGCTGTAGATTTTCTGAAAACAACCCTGTAGTCTCGGGCTAGTAAGAATATGCCTAGAGTAAGGTCTGTCGTAGAAGGCGACTAAAAGGGTCTAGAATATTCGCGCTATGAGGCTGGAGGCCCTTTTCGCTCAACAAGCGAACCTGTAAAGAACAGCGTATGGCTCAGCGATGCGGAGGGTTTCGTCTTTCCTCAGAGACGTGCTAATACAAAGTGTAGAGAGGCATTGGCGTATTCTGTAAGAGGACCCGGACCTCTCCGAATGCATCTAATGCAGACCACCGGATCCGTGGTAATGAGTAAGAATCTCACATAACCTTGACTTTTCCGCCCGAACCTAAAAAAAAAGTCTGCTGAAAAATGTTCCGCAACTAACGTGTTAAGGCATTTTTATAGATGTTTTTTTTTTCGATAAAGCGACGAGACGAGCGATACGTACTTCAGATGTTTAGTAATACTGTTCATAACAACGTGGCGGTATTTACGATGACATACTCGTATACTCAATACCGCATTGTACTCGTCGGCTTGATGCATAAGTTGTAACGTTACCGCAATAACTTCACTGTAAAAACTGTGTTGAAAAACTATCAGTGATTATAGTTAAATTAAAAGGAACGTATATACAAATTACAAAAGATTTTCCTAGTTAAATTTACCTTTAAACCAAGTGAATTTAAGCACAGTTGGAAAATGTTAATGAATTCGTCTGGTAACGACGCATACTAATTAACTTGATTATGAGCAGAGAAGACAATACAGGCGAAACGCGCATCGCTTCTGTATAATATCTCATATGAATCCTCTATAGCTCTTCGGTCGAAGTACTTACCGAATATGAGAATCTGTTACTCAGTTCAATTTAATAGTATAATATATCGATGTCCACCGATGAACGTCAGTCACTTGTGATAGCAAGCGGAAATGTCTCTACATCGATCACGGGGAATGGTATTACACTTACCCTGGAATTATAGAAGAATAAGAGGTAGTCTTCTATAAACACAAGAAGGAGAAGGAATATACCGTGTGGAAGACGATCCAACACGTCCATTAAATAACTAGTAGAAGTAATTTTATTTGCGGGATACAGCTGTCATACTTGTCTACGTCATTCGCAATAAACGTCACGTGGATGCGAGTGTTTGAAGCGGAAGCGAGCAGCGTTTATTGATCGATACATAGGTAGTTCTGTATCCCTGCGTAGTCTATTTGCAGCCGTCAGGTTCTGAGGCGGCCCGTGGGCGGACTTCCGCGATCGACGAACGGATGTAATAGATTTCCATTTAAGACCTACTTAAAGGTTTTGCGAATTTTTACCCTCACTGCGGCTCTATTTTTATCTATGTTATTAGGGGGACCGGAAAGTAATGTCGTTTTCTTACGCTAAATACAAATACATACATTTTTAACGAGTCTTTATTTTTAATCAATGATGTATTCCCCATCATTGTCAATAACCTTTTGCCATCTAGTGAGTAAATTTTCAATCCCTGATCGATAAAAATTAATTGGTTTTTCGGCAAAATATCTAGAGATGGCATTTTGGATATCATCCAAATTTGCAAATGTTTTGCCACTTAAAAAGTGTTGCAGCGCTCGGAATAAGTGGAAATCCGATGGTGCAACATCGGGCGAATATGGTGGATGAGGCAGCACCTCCCACCCCAATTCATTAATTTTTTCTAGAGTTCGCCTTGCGCAGTGCGGTCTTGCATTGTCATGTTGGAGAATGACGCCTTTTCGGTTGACAATCGCTGGCCACTTTTCAATTAAAGATTGATTGACTCGCTGCAATTGTTCGCTGTAGAGGTCTGCAGTAACAGTTTCTCCAGGTTTCAGTAATTCAAAATGAACAATGCCGCGAATACTCCACCAAACACACAAAAGCGCTTTTTTGGGGTGTAAACCTGGCTTAGCAGTACTCCGAGGGATTTCATTTGGAGAGAGCCACTGCCTTTTGCGTTTTGGGTTATCATACAGGACCCATTTCTCATCTCCTGTGATCAAGCGATCAAAAAACGCTTCTGTGTTGTGTCGTTGAAGCAATAAGTTGCATGTGATTGATCGGTTAGCCTTATTCTGTTCGGACAGATTATGCGGGACCCAAACACCTGCTCTGCTTACTTTTCCAATCTGCTTCAAATGTTCTTGGATGGTCGACCAAGGTTTGTTGAGACTGTTTGACAATTCCTCGATCGTCTGACACGGATTTGCTTCCACTTCCGCCCTTAACACGTCGTTGTCTAACGCTGATGGTCTTCCTGATCGATACGAGTCGGAAAGATCAAAATTACCCGATTTGAACTTGGAAAACCACCTTTGGCATTTACGAATGTCCAGTGCATTTGGATAAACATCGCAAATGTTTTTGGTAGCAACTGTTGCGTTATTTCCCTTGCGAAACTCAAAGAGCATGCAATGCCGGATGTGTACCTCTTCTGGTATTTGGCTGGCCATTTTACCCAAAATTACAAAAAAAAATTGTAATTCAATTGTCTATAAGTAAAGAAATCACTATAACCTCACAATGTCTTTGGTACGCCTCTGAACAAAACAATGAGCTGACAAATGACAATCAAGTATTGGCATGCGCAGAAACGACATTACTTTCCGGTCCACCTATTACTTTGTTGCACTTATAATTATTTTTTTTTTATATTGTCACGCCTTTTTCCCAGTAGGGGTAGGCAGAGGTGAATAAACCACCCACGTTTCGCCAGATGTGGTCAGATTAGGTCCCATGTAACAGGGGGCTAGCCTGTTGCCACTTTATTGGGACCACCATACACACACACACAAAGATGATATCAGTGTGCGGGTTTCCTCACAATGTTTTCCTTCACCGTTTTTGTATCTCGCTGTTGTAACTAAAGTTCACAAATGTACATAACTTAAATATTAAGTCATTGGTACATGCCGAGGTTTGAACCCGCGACTTTCGGAATGAAAGCTGCACGCTCTAACCATTAGGCCAGCGAGCTACCTTATAATTAAAATACACAGCTGGTTGGTGGTTGGTCTCTGTTGTCAGTGACCGTCTAGGTAGGTACCATCGCAGTTCTTATTTCTGCTGCCAAACAGTAGTTAGCAAACATTACTGTGTCTTGCTGTTGTAGCTATTGAGACCGTTGGGGCAACGAGACTCAATATTTTATTTCGGGAAACGCGAGCGCAGCGACGGGCTCAATTTGATGCTGTGTAAGACATCCTAACTATCCCCACGTTATGGGCAGGTATATCACTTAAAATCAAGTGAGTGTCGCTTCGCTGAAAAAAAGTGATCGATCATGAAGATCAGTCATCCAGTCGTGCGTTACGGCGGTGGTTGAAAACAGGAGCAGGAACTCCTCGGAACATTACCCGCGGTACCTTAGTATGTTTTGGTACATGGCAAAGGATTTTTTTTTATATTTTTCTTACAAAACAAATCTGTAAGATAACGACGTGACTTGGCAGGTACAGCTCGGCGCCTAATTGGCGGTTTCCTTTGTTAATTTGTCTTCGCAGGCGACACCGTGCGACAATGGAGTTATAAATAGGATATGATCGTCTCACACTTCTTATTTTACGCCATTTTTGTTTTACCTATTAAAACTATTACTAATCTATGTTATAATTATTCTAGATAGCTTTCCGTGGTTCGATACCGGGGCTATGTACTGTAAAGTTTGGTTGATGGTAAGGTTACTTCGGCCTAGTTCGCTATCACCCTCATATTTTCAATCTGCCACCATAACAGCGTCGCTGTGTTCCGACTGTCAATATATGATGAGTAAAGTATTCCAAACAAGCACATATCAACATCTGCTATATCATTGTCACTTAAAACCAAGTGATATTGAGGTAAAACGTTCGCCCATAGTAGATTAAAGTTAAAGCGAACGAAACCTCGATATTACTGTTACAAAAGTAGCATAAAATATTAATGTATACATACACCTTTGATATAAACAAGCGCTGCGAAATTCGAACCCGGACAAAATCGATTTACAAGCAAAGCATGCAGTTAATTAAAACTCCTGCAGCACAGGCTTTTAAAATGATTAAAATTGTTGGTTAGACTCGTAGCAAACCCTACATGATATGTACACATCATATAGGGTTTGCTATGTCTAACTCTGCATGATGTGTTGTATAACAGGCGTATATAAAACACGCTTATTAACCGTTTCCGAAAGAAAACCTTACTTTTGAAATCAAATAATTGTGAGATTTGCAAAATCTTATAGATGAGAGGGAGATGAATAGATGACTCGAAAAAATTTGAGTACAAATAGCGATTTGGCGGAGGTCATTGTCCAGTAATGGGTCACCATCGGCTGATGATTAAACCTCTCATTGAACAACGAAGCAACAACCCAAAATGATGCAAAAATTTCGTAGGCGACTTTAATGTTCTAGGCAAAAAAAATGACCGGCACGTTCACCTGATGGCAAGTGATACACCAGCTTATAACCACGTGGCGTTAGTTAGTGTGAATGGGTGCAAACAGCGCCTTTCAAACCGGAACACAGTAATGTTTGCACACTGCTATTTGGCGGAAGAAAGCGGCGCTGCGGTGGTACAAACTCAGACGGTTTCCAGTAATAGATATCTACCACCAGTGGATCTCTGTGGTCCTGCGATCTATTATTAGTCCTTTCGTGTATTTTTTTTCTGTGTAAATATTTATTATTATGTATTTCATATGGTTTTGTATAAGTCTCGATTGTTCGCAATGAAAATGTTTGTATAATTTTCCAATATATTTAGCGTAACTAATCAATATTATCGAAGGAATTTCCGGATGTAGCGTAACACATCCGGCGACCTACATGTAGCGGATAACCAGTTATTTATGATACAGCGTATGATGTTAACATTTGTATGCGTAACACATTCAAAAAGCAAGCAATTTCCATAACACGAAAATAATGTCTGATTGAGGAGTTCACATGCGCTGAATGTATCACGTGTTAACTGTGCGACGTTGAGAGGAATTGCACAGTTATTGCATATATTCATAAGATAGTTTTTTTAACTTGACTAAGCGACCATCTGGTCACCTGATGGTAAGTGATAAACACCTGCGCATATCAACGGCGATGGGATGATATATACAGTACCACATTATGCTAGTCGCCTTGAGTCATACTATATTCAATCCTGTTATCCCATTTATTTAACTTCCTTCAAACTGGAACACGATAATATTTGCTCAGTTATGTTTGGCGGTGGAAACGGAAGTTGCTGATACCTACTTAGACGGTGATGGAGAAAAAAACACTTCTACCACATTTTTATATATAATATCCGACGGTCAAAAGATGAAGAATAGATTTACATTCAGTAGAAATTATGAAAAGGTACATAATCTCGTATATTTTCCTCTCCCTTGTTTTTAATTTTTTAGTAGACAATCTGAAAAGTATAGGAAAATGGTGATAAAAAGAAAACATGCATTTAATTGAGGACTTGTCCTTGTCAGATATATACACTGTAACCGCGAAATCTAAAACCTTCAGTGCAGTGTTCTCGATTTCCGTATATTTCGATTATACGTTGCTCACATTTTCCTCCGTACGATGTAGGGTACAATATTCACCCCTTTAAGCGGGAAGCGTGAACCAGCCCGCAGGTCGCGTGGCATGAGCGCATTATGCTGGTGGAGTGCACAAAGCCACCATCAAGTAGACATCGCCGGCGGCGGTGCAGCGGAAGGGGAATCGACCGAGGGTGGAAGCGGGACGGGAAACCGTGGGGCGTGTGCCATTTCATCGCAGGTACTTCCACACGACCTGGATTATACAAATTGAAAGCATTCAACGCGACTTGCTTTTAACATAGAAACGAGTTCGGAGACACCTTCAGGCTTTGGTCAGTGTGTCATGTTTAGGTTGACTTTAAAAAACTAAATGCCTAGATAAATCTGTTTGTCCACTCAGTACAAATACATACAAAGAAATTTAACATTATATAGCACAGACGTTAAAATAATTATGACCTAAACTTGATATAACCTAGATGGTAAGGGCTTTGGATCAATATATTAAGGGTCTGATAATTGACTGCAGTAATTGAGCCAAATTAATCGTTAGGTAGACAACCCCTTTACGCAGCTGTATTATTGAAGATGGGGGGCAATTCGCCTCGCACACCACAAATTGGATAATTGATGATGCTGGTATTGGATATTATCGAACCTTTTTGAAACCAATCGGATGAGGAACGTAATGTTTGATAACAAATGTTTTATTACAAGGTACATTAAAATTACTGGTGGTAGGTCTCTGCCGGTGTCAGTCTAGGTAGGTAGCAGCCCCTATTCCTATCTCTGAATAGTAGTGAGATAACGAGACCTAGCATTCTGTCTCAAAGCAACGAGCACAATGAGGTGTAGTGTATATCCATCATATTTATCACCACATTGTTATAAGCAGGTTACCATCAGGTGAACGTCTCTCGTCTCCTTGCTTTGTAGAAAAACAAAATGATGACCTTTGTCAATGCCTATGTGTATATCAACCATGTAAAAAATTTATGTATCACTCACCATCAGGTGAACGTATCGTTTGCCCTGTCTATTTACCGAATAAAAAAAATTCTAGAAGCGTCAACGAAGTGTTTCTATTCGACATTGTATATACTGTAAAGCTACGCCGGTAGAAACCACAGTTTGTTATTAGAGTCACATAGGACCCCCTGCAATGGATTAACAGGGGATGAGGTGTAACACTGATTAAATGGTGTCGGACGTGGCCATCACAGCTGGAGAAAATGAGGGAACGGTGTGATACTGTAAATGAATAGTTGTGACCATTACTGTATATCAAGGAACGAGTATTAATAAATATAGTACACTTTTAGTCACCATGAAATATATGTTTCTGTTAATTCTTTGATGAGATATAATAATTCATATTAGTACAAAATTTATATATGTTATATAAGGTTCCCGTACAACAGCTCACGGGATCCAAGCCAACCTCACCTGCTCGTGGTGAACCCTGCTAATCAACTAACGGGGCTCTGGATTCCACCAGCCCGCATTGGGCTAGCGTGGGAGGAAATAGCCCAAATCCCGCCATATGAATCCCTACCCTATCTATGTCGCAATCTTGGGGGAGGCTTATGTTCAACAGTGGACGTCTATAGATTGATGATGATGATGTTACATAAACATTAGATTACTTAATGAATATAACATGAGAAATCAGGTTGTAATATAATCAGGTCTAATGGTGGTAGGTTACTATTGGCGGAGATCACCTAGGTGGGTACCAGTACCAGTAGTGTGGAAATATTACTGTGTGCCGGTTTGAAGGGCGCTGTAGCCAGTGTAATTACAGGGGATAACGACTCAACATATTAGGTCTCAGGAGACCAGTCCAATGAGGGGCAGTGTATACCATCTTAACTAGCGCCACGTTGTTATGGACGGACTTCACTTACCATTAGATGAAAGTCCCGTTGGTGTCGTCGCTGAATCACATAAAAAAATAATAAGCTTTTGTAATATAAAAAGCTCATTCTTTAAAAAACAATTAGCTGCTTCGTCAAGATATTTCTTTTAAGAGTATTATGACAATGGATAAAAGAAGGCGGTTTAATGAAAAGACGTTTCATAGGAAAAGACAATGTTCGCGAAACATTAATTACCAGTAAAAGCTTGACTTGACTGCTGTTCTATTAACATTAAAATCGTCTAATTAATATCAATGTTTAATTGTTACGGAAATTGAATTTAACAATGATAATTACACGCATGGTATCAACGTATACTGAGTATTTGAACTCACCGTTGTTAGACAAGTAACCAACAAGCTATCGGCGACAAACTGGCACACATTTAAGCTGCATACGAATAAGATGATTATCTGATAGTAAACCGATATAATAGTGGTAGGTCTTTGCTGTTGGAGACCATCTAGATGAGTACCATCCCAGTGTCTAATTCCGTCGGTAAACACTAGTTTACATCGCCGTGTTCCGATTTGAAGAACGCCATAGTCAATGTAATTACTAAGTTAACGAGACTTTACAAGTTAAGCCTCAAGGCGTGGAACGCAATGTGATGCAGTGTTCAATATCCTATATGGCCACATTGTTATAGGCAAGCGTATCACTAACCATCAGATGAACGTCTTCCTCGTCTTGAGGCTTCGTAAAAAAATTTGTTTCAAGGCGACGAGTACAATATGACGTGTATATCATCCTAACTGGATGGTAACTGCACCATGTTATTATGGGTAGGAATATCATTAGCAGAACGCCTCACTAGTATACCGACTTGTTAAAAAAAAAAAAACACTATGACAAAAAGATAAATGATTGCTGACCCTCTTTACAAACTACGAATCATTGTGTAATATGTGACTTTCGAAAAAAAAAAAAAAAAAGGTAATACAAAATTAGCATACTAATGGATCAAGTTATTTACAAGTATATAATATCGATTAAATTTAACAACTTGAAACATTTAACGAAGATTAATTATGAAATCAATAATAAAAAACCTGTTAGTGTTTAATTGTGTACTATGAATATTAATTACCTTTCGAATATATCAGTATTTCAATGTCAAATGATTTATTATAATAATACTGAGTGATAAGTAATGAAAGCGAAAACTGCTCTACCCCTATAACGAGGTACTTTTATAACGCGTTTCAATTTCCCACGTTTATCGCGGGGATTCCCCTCCTTACATATCTGTTTTGGAATTAATTTATATGGAATTAAATGTTTCATAGCTACATATGTATATAGTTTTCTTTTTATTTATTTTGAAATCCACATATTTTGTTCATAATATAGTTTTTTCTTAATTTAAATTACTTTTAACCAAAAAATTTCGTTCATTTCGTAACGCGTGTATGAGCGCGTTTTACGAGAATATATTCATATAACACGTTTTCATACACCGCGGAGCTGATATCCCGTATTATGGAGGGGATTACTATACTACCACTGTTTAAGTAGCTAAGTTACCATCTATCCTATGTTTATGTGAGTATATAACAATAATTACCACTGCGTTGTTATGGGTTACGGGTGACAAATAAATAAATCATTATTTTTTTTATTTTTATGGGAAGGTCTTGGGGGCAATCTTTACAAGATTCGATACATGTGAAAGACAGTTATGTGGAATTTGTACCCACTAAAACCCCCTCGATGATAATCCTTAATGTTTTACTAGTGATTCCGGGATCTCCTACGGAACATACGGGTGCCTCTATGCGTCAAAGCACGTCCCAGGGAGTGCTGCAATGGTCCCTAGCACCCTCGCTTAGCTACAAGTACGACATCACATGTAGATGCCGTTCACCCAGGACTTACTTAGTTTTAATGAGGACCTCTCAAAGTCCGCTTTTTACGATAAGCAGGGATTACCTTAGTCGTATTCTTAACATCCTGGGACTAGACAGCAAAGGTGTTTTCACCTATAATCAGGTGAACATGCCGCTTTTTTCGTCGCTTCCCCGTATGGATAAAACAAACAAATTGTAAAAGAAATTCGTATAGTGTCGATGTTCAAAGTGAAATTATTCTAATGCGACCTCGAATTAACTGTTATCTATTCCTTTACTACGGGCTCTTCATTTTTAAACGGTGACCTTGATCTGAAACTACACCATGTTTGTCTTTATATCTATTCCTTTCCTCAGTATAGAGTACATATTTTTATATTTGTACCACTGCTCTGTGGTACAAATATAAAAAGTCACTGTTTGATTAGCAAAGCTTACTGACGCGATGATGAGTATTTGAATGACAATAATGTTTGTAGATGAAACGCATTGATTCTCAAGCAGTAAGTTATTCAGAAGGTTATTTACTCGCAAATTAAAACAGAATGTGTATATATGTATATATCATCAGCCGATTGATGTCCATTGCTGGACAAAGGCCCCACCTAACGATTCCCACCTCGTTCGGGTTAGGGATTTATCCGCTGGCTCAATGCGGATTGGTGGGAACCATAGCCCCGTTTATTGATTAGCAGGGTTCACCAAGAGCAGGTGAGGTTGGCTTGGATTCCGTTAGTTGTGAAAGAACCCTTATATATAGCCGTAGCGCCCAATTCTTCTCACGTCTAAGGCATTTCTTTCGGGAATGAAATATATTGACTTTGACTACCGTACAAATTGAAATGTATATTATTAAACAGTGCTTGTTAGAGGTTTTTGTTGTTATACGCTTTCTTAACTATCAGATGGTGCTGCAGCAATTGTTTACCGCATTAGTAATGAAACACTTCGAAGAATCAATATGTAGTAGTAGAATTGTGTGAATCGAGGCTCTGTGTCGCTGCTGTGACGCGCAACGTTTATGACGTCAACTCTTCATTGTTCGTTGCTCATGTTTGAAAAAAGATATTTATTGTTTTATAAAATTGTTTTATTGTATGAAAACTCAATATGTATACATAAGAGATTTCCACTTATATAATAACTATCGGGTTATCTCTGTAACTAAGACTAGAGGCTTGAAATTTGGTAGGAATATTCCTTTTGCCGAATTTGGATCAGCTGAGAATGGATTTTAGAAAATGTTACCAAGAAAAGGGGTAACAGGGATGTTAATTACGAAAAGGGGTCAGGAGAACAGCTGGTTACCGCCGGAACAGAATATTTCAGACAATTCCGAGTCGACATTTCAAATTTAATTATATATTAGTTTAGGTAACAACTAGTTTTTATATAACGCCAACGACTTTCCTTAGGTTTGTATATCGTTATCTTGACATATGACGATTATGTTAACTGTGAGTAAATTCAACACAAATTCTGAACAGACAGGAGGATAAAGTGTACAACTAAACGATATTCAGATAATTTATAGATTAAAAATATATCTATTCTCATAAAATAACAACAAGCCGTTATTGCGGTATTCGCGGTGTATTCCGCGTAGCTTAGCGCGATGCTCTACTGACCGCCTTCCGTAACAGTGACATCTAACGGATAAAAAATGATACTATTCAATCTTAGCTGTACCATGAATGGGTCGGCTTAGTCCGGAAGCGTCTACAGAGATGCAAAAGAACGTAACTCCAAAGTAGATGTCATTTATATTTAGTAAGTAGTAAGAACTGGTGATTTGGTCTATGTAAGCACCATCGCAGCTCTTATATCTGCAGATAAATAGTGTGCAAACGTCCTGTTTGTTAGGCCTTGTATCTAGTGAAATTACTGAGGTAACAACTTAACATTTTATGACTGAAGCCTACGAGCATAATGTTATTTATATCATCCACTAACACATCAACTAACTCCACTTTGTTATGGGTAGGTGAATGATTTACTATTAAATGAATATCTCGCTCGTCTCGTCGCTTCATCGAATAAATAAACATTGACCAGATTGCTATTAATTGACCCCTGACGTTCATGACATAAATCAATGTTTATTTGTATCTCCTTTAAATGTTTTTCTATTTTTTTTTTAATATAATCACGCCTTTTTCCCAGTAGGGGTAGGCAGAGGTGAGTAAACACCCACGTTTCGCCAGATGTGCTCAGATTAGGTCCCATGTAACAGGGGGCGAGCCTGTTGCCATTTTATAGGGGCCACCACACACACACAAAGATGATTTCCTCACGATGTTTTCCTTTACCGTTTGTATCTCGCTGTTGTAACTAAAGTTCACAAATGTACATAACTTAAATATTAAGTCATCGGTACATGCCGAGATTCGAACCCGCGACCTTCGAAATGAAAGCCGCACGCTCTAACCATTACGCCAGTGATGTTTTCCTAATATATTGTGATAACGTCTCATAGACCTCGCGTATTACAGTGGCTTGAATGTTAGTGATATTAAATACTTACCTTTGATAGGTGGTAATTTGACGAGCTCCTGATTGTGATGCTGCACGTTGAACCTGCTGGAGCCGTGGCGGCGCGGCTGTCCGTTCCAGCCGGGCGGGCGGGGTCCGTCCGCCGTCCGGGGCACTATAGCCGCCGGCGGGGGCGGTCGCGCCGTCAGCGTTGGCAACGGTTTCTCGGGACGACCCTGGGAAAACATGAATAAAATACCTTAAATACATGCTTACGGTCGGCCTTGAGTAATTAGAGTAACCGGTATTGACGACAAAACAGCTTCAAGCTCGATGTTGTAATAAAAAAAGTAGGTCCACGAAAAAATATCTAAATATTAGAAGCAACGAGACTAACTAAACGCTCACCTAATGGTTAGTGACACATCTACCTATAAGACCGCGGCGTTAGTTAGCATCATATACACAACAGTGGTGCGTTTAGTAAAAAGAAAAAAAAGGCAATTTACATAGCACTACATTGTGTTCGTCGTCCTGGGATATAAGATGTAGTTTCGTTACCCCAGTAATTTCACTAGCTCTAAGTACAAACCGAGCCTTACGAGAATTACGAGCTGCGGTGGTATATACCTTGACTACCGGTCTATGTATTCAGTAGACCTTCAATGGTGGTAAACCATTAAATTTATGATTAATAATATGTTATTGTTTTACACAAACCTGACTTGGTAACGTTTTGATTGTACCTTATCAGTTTCTTTATTAATTAGAAATGTACCCTAATTTACATCTGTACTAAAGTATTTAAAAGTAAAGAGTACTTCCGAGAATTGTTCGACAAAAAGAGGTTTGCGGCAACAGAGCGGAGATTTCCCGCGAGAGCTGACTGATGAACATTAAAACGTTTCCTCAAATAACAGGAAGTGGGTCAGCGAGCGGACGATTTCAATGTCAATGTTACCGGGACGCACCCTCATCGGCGATTTGTTTTAGTACGGGAAAGAAATATAAGTTGTCATGAAACTAAATGAACCTTAACCCACGTTCAATTGACCTCACGGGTCAGTCCTGCAAATGAAATTGGCATAGCAACTTGTCTGGTGATTCATAAGCATAAAAAAGGTGCTGATGAATCCATTTTTTTTCATCGGGAAGGAAATCTTTTTAAAGATATGTTAGTAGGGGAAGCCTGGGTTATGTGAGGTTTCCCCCTACTAAAACCTTCGTCGGTGGTTTCTATTAGGAGCTCCGGGATCTCTTACCAAACGCACCGGTGCTTCTGTGTACTTTAGCTAATGACATCCTAGGGAAGGATATCGTGGCTTACTTTATTGTACAGTTGCCTCGGCATCCAGCTAAATAAAAAAAAATACAACACGACCTAATATTTGGCGACACCCTCGGGCGCGGTTAGGCAATGAGAGTATCCATACTATATGCCCGCAAACAGAAAACATTTTTAGTCGCCTTCTACGATAGGCAGGGCTTTTCTTAGACCATTCTTAATATTCCGAGACCTCAAGACTGAGTTGAATGGATCCTACCGTCAACAGTTATGTATAAACTAAGAGTTTGGTATTAAACTATAATAAAGAAAAATCATACAGTGGCTGTAAATCAAAGCAGTTTATACTATATTAGCTTCAATATATTTTCTTTATGTAGGTAGTAACACTTGTCCAATAAATTCATAAAAGCATACAAATACATTTCCTCTACACAATTACTTCAGCAGTACCTGTGCCTTGATCAATTTATTTCTTAAGATTGTATTGTATATTTACGTATCTATTATCTATAGAAATAAATTTTACTAATCCCAATACAACTTAACTTCGTGAACATTTTAGGCTGTTATTGAAACAAAAAAAAAAAATGTATTCATGAATTTACCCTCTCGGCACTCTGAAAGAGTACTCGAGTCGTAAGAGTTTTTTTACAAGCTGTAGGGTTAATTAAAAAAGTTCCTTTACATAAACAAGACTGCAGGTTTAAAATGGTTAATACCTTTGGTCTCTGGGTTATGATTACTGCTTGACGTTTCCGGTGAGAGGTTTGAATCCGTTAAAATATAATTGTAAAAGTAATCACAATCACAATTCAATAGTTTAGTAAGGAAAATATAACTAGTAACAAAATTAATTAGTTACTGTGTTTACATATTTGTGTATATTTAAACAGACATATTGCTTTAACGGATTAGTCTCATTAAGATATTATGGAATGGTGAAAGTGACGTTGAGCATTCGGAGACACCTTAACGGACGATGAACTGTTCGGTCACCGATACAGATATAAACGTTACTTAACAGCCGATACGTATTTACATAATCAGCTGGAATACGCCCAATGTTAAACATATATCTTATTCTTTTAAGTATCTCCATACCGGATACAGATCTGTATATTGATAATTATTTAAGTGGAAAAATGTACGCCAACAAGTATATTGTTCGGGGGTAAATATTACGGAGAAACATACTTAAAAAAAAAATGTTTATAAATACAAACAAAAAAGGGGGGTAAGAGGTCCCGCACAAGAACTTACGGGATCCAAGCGAACGCTCACCAGCTCGTGGTGCACCCTGCTAACCAACAAACGAGGCTCTGGCTCTCATGAACCCGCATTGGGCCAGCGTGGTGGGAAATTGTCCATACCCGCCATATGAACCCCTTTAAACGTGGAGTTCTTTGGAGGAGGCCTATGTCTTGTTGCTTTCCGTAATAATTTTAGCATAGCATTGACAACAAATGATGAAACGAGGACCTGTGCAAGATCTTTTGATAGCAACTGGATGTGAACAGCCCATAGGTCTAAGTGGCATTATAGCTATATACTATGTGAAGTATAAAGTTGCGTAGTTATATATAAAAGTTAATATAAAACTTCATATTTGCAATGAAAATTGTTCGAAAAGCTGTGGGCGTTAAGAACGACTTCTAGATAGTAAGTGTATTAGTAATTAAATAGTTTTTATATAAGTCTGTACCTTTATTTCTAGACTAGCTGTTCCCGCCCACTTTGCTGGCTCTATAGTGAAGCATTATTATAAATATATTCTTGGAAAAAGTAATATCTATACCAAATTTTGTCAGTCTTTATGTCTAATAGTTTATAACATCTTGTGAGGAGTCAGTGAATCTCTGGATATTCCTATATATCCATAATTAGTACTAGAATTAATAGCTACAGTATTATGGCTATACTACTCTATTGGAAACGTTTGTTATATATTATATACTTACTAGCTTAAAATAATCCTGGAATTCATGTACTCCATATCTCTACAGTTTACAAGTTTTGTTTTCCTTTTAATACACAATAATATATGTAATTGAATAAATAAATATACGCCTTTGGTACCGTGTAGCGATATTGCGAGAAATAAATATCTCATTGTAATGGTTAATACTGACAATAGGTTAGCCATGAATAGCTATGTTTCAAGCCGACGAGGGGTAACGAATTCTAACAGACAACCATTAAATTGGAAATACATTATATTGCCTAACTAAATTCTGAGAGACGTTGTCTTATCTGAAAATAATCGTCTTTATCCATTTATACAGTCTCAGGTTTTTAAAAAAAGGTTTGCAGGATAAGTCAAAAAAGTTCATCTTCTTTAGCACAGCCGGCTACCCACTGGGCTTATACTGCAGGGATCTCCGGATCCCCATTGACTAGAATTTGGAAGAAGAGAAAAGAGAAATATAATATTAAACACTATAAGTATACGTCGCTTTTCTCTTTTTATAACTTTAATTTGTAAAGCGACGAGACGAGCGAGACTTTCGCCTAATGGTGATATCCTTACGCACAACGTAGCGCTGGTTGGGATGATACAGAACCCCATATTGTCCTAGTCACCTTGAAACAAAATACTAAGTCTTGTTACCTCAGTAATTTGACCAGCTACAACGCCCTTTAACCGGGAACACAGTAATGTTTGTTCACTACTGTTTGGCGATAGAAACATGCGTTGCGGTGATACTAACCTAGACGGTACCAGCAACAGAGACCTACCACCAGTACCAAGTGGGTATTTCAATTAACAGTGCAACAAAGTAAAATAGAGCCGCACTAAGAGTAAATTCGTAAAACCTTTATGTAGCTGTTAAAGAGAAATCTATTACATCCGTTCATCGATCGCGGAAGTGCGCCCACGGGCCGCCCGAGAACCTGCCGGCTGTTAATATACTACGCAAGAATACAGAACTATGTATCGATCAATAAACGCAGCCCGCCTCCGCTACAAACACTCGCTTCCACGTGACATTTATTGCAAGTGACGTAGACAAGTATGACAGCTGTATCCTGCAAATAAAATTCCAGCTACTATTTATTTAACGGCTACCTCCGTATGAGAGGACGAGTACGATGAATTCCCTCTCCTTGTCTCGTTATAGAAGACTACCTCTTACTCTTCTCGATTCAAGAGTAAGATGCTGCTTGCTGAGTATCACAAGTAACACTTTTTCACATGACGTTCAAGAATAGACATCGATGTATTATTAAATTGCTGTCTATAAGAATTTGTATGTAGATGTATCCTTTTGTATTGCTGCTTCAATTTTTTTTATTGGACGAAGCGACGCGTGATACCTTTACCTGATGGTATCTGTTACGTCAACGCATAAGATGGGGGCTAGTTAGGATGATGTTCAGTCCTACAATATGCTTGTCTCTATGACATAAAATGTTGAGTCTACTTATCCGAGTGATTTCACTACCTAAAGCGCATTTCAAACCGGAACATAGTAAGTTTTCATAATACTATTAGGCGACAGAAATGTGCTTTCGTGGTAGCTATCTAGACCGTCTCCAGCAACAAAAACCTATCACCATGATAACGTTGACATATACTAAATATTTATACTGATAAAAAAAATACATGAACAGGTCTGCAAGGTATCATCCGGCATCTTAAATTCCTCTTCTGCATGAAGGCGACACATATCACATACACACTCATTAAATTATGTACACGACATTGACATTTAAACGCGTTGATATTTAAATGAGGGCTATATCACCCATCTCCCTCCACCTCCAGCGTCGGCACCCTCCTCCGACGCATATTCATATGTACCTCTCATAATTATGCGTACATTAACTCTGAATGAGACCTTCCTGCGTCTAGAAGTTCAGCATACCTATTTACCGTATAGGACATTTATAAACGTAATGATGAAAAGCAGTGTAATAACGGTTAATAGTATTTAATTAATAACTGTTATTACATATAATGGCCCACCGCCCCCATATTGAGGGTAGGCTTGTGCCCCAACAGTAGGGACGTAAATTGGATTTGAAAAAAAAATTACATATAACATAATTTATCAACGAGACTACTACTAGGCATTAAGACTAATGATAAGTGATGGACGATGGTGATATCATCATCATTATCAGCCGATAGACGTCCACTGCTGGACATAGGCCGTCCCGAAAGACGTACACATCGATCGATTCTGAGCTGCCCGCATCCAGCTGCTTCCCGCAGCCTACACCAGATCGTCGGACCACCTGGTGGGGGACCTGCCAACACTACGTCTACCGGTAAGCAGTCCCCATTCGAGGACCTTAGTGCCCCATCGGCTGTCATGTGTCATTGAAAGGGCTATGCTCGGGGTTTCCCCGCGTGATCGAATCAAAAATGTGGAGATCAGCGGGAGAACTAGGGTCACCGACATAGTCCAAAAGATTGCTAGCCTCAAGTGGCAATGGGCAGGACACATCGCTCCAAGGACCGGTGATATATACTGCATCAATTCTGATTCACTGACCGTCTTCAATAGGTACCACCGCAGCTCCTATTTCTGCCGATAAACATTATTGTGTTCCGGATTAAAGGGTGGTTGTTGCTAATGTAATTACTGAGGTAATGAGACTTAAAATCTTTTGTTTCAAGGCGACGAACAATTGTGATGCTGTATATATCATCCTAAGTAGCACCACGTAGACAACTACGTGCCTATAAAGGCAGGCCTATGATACCATCAGGTGAACGTCGTTTCCTTAAATAACAGAAAAAAAAACATTGTGAGAAGTTAAATCTTTGTTAACCCAGTAATGTCATCGGATACACGATCTTTTAAGCTGGAACATAGTAACGTTAGCATATTACCTTACTGTTTAGCGACGATAACAGAGGCTGCGGTGGATATAAACGATCTTTGGCAATAGATTTATATAATCAGTAAATAGATATATGAAGTTAAAATTTCAGTTGATTATATCATCACCATTAGGTGCCCTTTTCAAACTGAAGTTTGGCCGATCTGATTGAGAGAACCAATTCGATCCTCAGCTATTCATTTTAATTCATGATATTTAATCCTAGTCCACCTTTTCATGTCGTCAAACTATCTCCTTCGCTTTCAAAGTATGACATGTATTTAATATTATCAAAATATTATATGTATACTATATAAAAAAATAAATATATCCTTTGATTGAATACTGCCTATAGTAACAAATTATAATTCATCATCAGCCGATAGACGTCCATTGCTGGACATACGCTTCTCCCAAAGATCTCCACATCGATCGGTCATATGCTTCCTACATCTACCGGCTTCACGTGACCTTAAATTCAGCATACCTTCCGGTTCCGCCCGGTACTTGGGGCCGTCTTTTGTAGTAATTCATCTGGAGGATTTAAGCCATTTTCTACCACGTCGGCCCAATGCAACCCCTAATGGATGGGAGCCAGAGCTTCGTTGGTTGATTAGCATGGTGATCACGAGCACGTAAGGTTAGCTTGAGTCACGTGAGTCATTATGTGGGACCCCTTACAACCAATTATAATATATACTATATAATAATTCAGCAATTTATTAAAGTACTGAAAAAAATGAGACCTGTCACACATTTTAAACCAATCTTATAAATATAGTTAAAATGTTTTTGAAGATAATATAAATAAAATACGTAGTGTTGGGAGGCCGCCCACAAGGTCGATCGACGATCTGGTGACAATCGCGGGAACCCACTGGATGCGAGCAACGCGGGAGCGATCGATGTGGAGATCTTTGGGGGAGGCTTGTGCCCAGTTGTGGACGTCTACAGGATGAAGATGATGATAAATAAAAGACCGCGTAGAATGAGATCGCGCGTGTGTATATGTTTATATTGCACGTCTGTCTCTGCGAAAAAAACAGCACTTAAAGACATAGTTCTCATAATTGTCGAATGTCGCAAATAGGTCGGGCGTAGTGTTTATATAAATTTAGACGTGGATGTGGAAGTGGGTCAAAAAAATACTGCGGGAGATTTATACAGTGTCGGTTTCGTCATATGGCTGCTGAATGTCTTGGCGAATAGAGTGAAAAGCAAAAGTCGGAACGAATCTCAAACAGATTTACCTTTTTTTTTTCATAATCTTTAACTCTACGCAGAGCTGTGTTTGAACGGTGAATGGTTACTCTTGTCAGATCGTTTAGGTCAACACAACCGCAGTATAAAAATTACTACTGTTACGTTTCTAGGGCCTCATAGTGTTGGAATTGTGGCAGGGTTTCGTTGATCAACAGGTAGGTATACTTTTTTTTACATAATTAAGCGACGAGACGAGCGGCACGTTCACCTGATGGTAAGTGATACGCCAGCTTATAACAACGTGGCGCTAGTTAAGATGATATTCACAGAACAACATTGCCACTCATCGCCCTGAGATATAAAATGTTAAGCTTCGTTACTCCAGTAAATATAGTAGCTACAGTACCCTTCAAACCGGAACACAGTAATATTTGTACACTACTGTTTTGCGGCAGAAAAAGGAGCTGCGGTAGTACCTACCTTAAAAACTTCTGGCATCGGAGAACTACCAGCAGTAAAATACAATCCTTATATTTTAAATCTGCCGCTTTCATGTGAACTTGAGATCCATTATTAATCAATGTAGATAAAAGAAATATATTATATCAAAGCAACATAAAAAAATAAAGGTATTTTATCTATTGTTATCGAAGTACATGGTTATTTACATATATATAGGAGACATCTCAGCTCGCTGGCCTAATGGTTAGAGCGTGCGGCTTTCATTCCGAAGGTCGCGGGTTCAAACCTCGGCATGTACCAATGACTTAATATTTAAGTTATGTACATTTGTGAACTTTAGTTACAACAGCGAGATACAAAAACGGTGAAGGAAAACATCGTGAGGAAACCCGCACACTGATATCATCTTTGTGTGTGTGTGTGTGGGGTGGTCCCAATAAAGTGGCAACAGGCTCGCCCCCTGTTACACTGGACCTAATCTGACCACATCTGGCGAAACGTGGGTGGTTTATTCACCTCTGCCTACCCCTACTGGGAAAAAGGCGTGACAATATAAAAAAAAAAAAATTCTTCCCCAAAGGAGTTAGGAGGGGGTGTTACGTCCAGGAAAGCGGGCAGGAAACGGCTATTGTTATAATAAAGTTTCAGCGCCCACTACAGGGCTCTCCCACCCGCGGTCTAGACTAAGAGCTAGTTTTAATATTTTCTCACAGCAACAACTTTAAACATATATACAAAATGTACTCCTTAATATTTAAAAACCTATGTTACTATTGTTTTATCCTTTCATTGTCCTTGTAAAGAAATTCCCAGTCATGGCGACTTGTAACGAATGTATTTTATCATAATTAACCCCACAAGTATTTTATCTGTGTTTCACTTGCATTATAAACTGAGGCCGACAGATAAAATTATATTACACATAAGTATGACTGAAATCCAGGCAAAAAAAAATTAGATATATTACCTAAAACAGTCTAGGTAGATACAACACCCTATTACTGATGTATGGGATGGAGAGTTCCAGTTCCACCCCGAGACACAGCCTCATCGAAGTCTCTCGCTGTCGGGAATGGCGTTGAGACACACCGTGGGGTTATAGCCGGTAAGAGTACGGCATAACCTCTGTTGCTTCTACAGCAGAAGAGTATCCAATGCAGAAATACCCCACAAAAAAAAAAATAAAGATACAACACCCGGAACGCCGAATTCCGCCGCGAAAGAACAACATGCAAACATTGCAGTATTCCGGTCTAAAGGCTGCTGTAGGTAGTGAAATTACTTCGATATCGAGACTAAACCTTGAACGGCGCGCTGTTCTCATCGCTTCGTCGTATAACAACACAAATATTGAAAAAATTTTTTACTAGTTTAAAACAAATATATTTATAATAATAACTGTTTTCATTATAAAGTATGAGACTGATAGTAAAAAAGACTAACACTGGTAACGTTTATTACTTTAGATAAAAGCATATCATATATTAGCTTAAATAGAAATTGACGGTAATATATGATAAAAATGATAACACTATATTATCTGGATTCTCCTGAACCTCTAAAATATCTTAAATAATGAACAAAGCGAGATTATAACATAATAATAATACATAACCTAGATCAATTAATATCAATAAGGCATAAGAATATTTTAGCTGTGGTTCTGTCATACAAATTGTGAAATGAATATAGATGATAAGTTCTCAACCTTTTAAAAGCTACGGGATTTTTTTTTTATTCGTCGAAGCGACGAGATGTACCTCTGATGGTAAGTGATATGGCTGCCGATAACAACGTGGCATTAGTTAGAATGTCCCAGCACCACATTATGTTCGTCGCCGTGAGTACGTACAACTCACGGGATCAGAGCCAACCTCATCTGCTCGTGGTGCACCCTGCTAATCAACAAACGAGGCTCTGTCTACCACCAACCCGCATTGGGCCAGCGTGGTGGGAAATGGTCAAACCCTCACATATCAATCTCTACAAACAACGTCTCCTAGTGCCTGGCGATGCCAGCAGCGCAGAATCCATTGATGTGAAGATCTTTTAGGGGAAGCCTATGTCCAGCAATAAACATCTAGCAGCTGATGATGAAACGTATAGAAGCGTTCGAGATGTGGGCATACAGGCGCATGTTGGCCATAAGCTGGACTCGGAGAGTGACAAACGAGGAGGTTCTACGACGAGTCCACCAAAAAAGGGAACTTTTGCAGACCATCAAGATGAGAAAAGTATCGTATCTCGGCCACGTGCTGAGGCATGACAGATATGATCTCCTCCAACTCATCTTGATGGGAAAAGTTGCCGGTAAAAGGAGTGCTGGTCGTAGAAAGAAATCATGGTTACGCAACATCCGAGAGTGGACGGGAACTGCGAGTGCCGCCCAACTATTTCGCCTCGCAAGAGACAGTTAAATTTGGAGAACTGACCGCCAACCTTCGCTAGTCGGAGAGGCACCTTAAGAAGAAGAAGAAGCTGATGATGATGATGATGATGATGAGTAATATTTATTAACAATTTCACTATGACGTTTACAGTTACTCCACATATTACGAGTAATACATTTCAAAGCCAAATTCTGCGATAAGAGCAGTTCTGTAAGTAGGCGAGGTGAGATAGATGTAATTGCATCGTTGCTCCGACACCAGTGCATTCCTCGTTAATAGCAACTGATCCACCGGAATATTCCGTCATTTCAACGATATATAAATAACGACTAGACTCTATTTATTCTAGATTATATTCTAACTATAGAAATATGTTCCGTGCGAGGTGTGAATGTTAGTCATTATCATGACGTATCCGCTTCAAACGGAAGTTTGAACCCCCGGTAAAATTAATCTCGTATTCAGCTACTTTTTTGATCGGGTGGTATTTGTGCCCTATTTCCTTATATCGTAAAACAATTTCTTCGGCTGTCAATTACGAGGACACTTTCCAGACTTTTGCTCTCCAGGATTAAAATAGTAAGTTATATAGAGATCCTATTTGCAGGTGTCTGAAATATGCAACCTTTTTTTGCAGGATAGGGCAACGTGGAAGCAGATTGAGTATTGGTGATAAACTCAATCTGCTTTCCCATATCTCAAATGCTTGTATTTGACGTCAACATTCCTTCTTTACAACGCAAACCGTAAACATACAATAACGGACAAACAATGTTTTAAACTAATTCTTATCAAAATAATATTTTATTAGAGATTTCTTCAGACTTTCCTAACACGCTTCCTTTCTTGACAAAATGGTTAGTTCTAGACCACGATCCCATCAGGTGTTATGTGGAGATGTAGTATGTTGTACAACCTATTAACAATCGATTATATATTCACATAAAGATTGTCACTCGCTGTGCCTCTGGTCGTCCGGTGATAAAAAGAGTATAAGGGAATTATATCACGTAGTTCCTACCACACACTCTCTGAAATGTATCCTCTGTAGTAATACAAGTTTGGGTAGAACATAAACAACAAGTGAAAAACCCGACATAATATACTTCGTTAGTCGTTAGGACAGTCTGCCTATAAGGATCAAGAGGTAATTGAGATGATACATCATCATCATCAGCCGACAGACGTCCACCGCTGGCCATAGGCCTTCTCCGAAGATCTCCACATCGGTCGGTAACGCGCTGCTCGCATCCAATACCTCCCTCGTTCTGATCAGATCGTCGGTCCACGTTGTTGGAGACTTCCAACACTACGTCTACCGGTACTGATATATACTGCACCACATTGTGCTGTTCGCCTTGATATATAAGACACACGAATTGAAGTGAAAATCGTATTTCAGTAATTACATTACCTACAACGCTAATCAAACTGGGATTCTGATGTTTTTATACTAGTGTTTGCCGGCAGTCGTAGGAGCTGTGGTGGTACCTAGACGGTCTCCGAAGACAGGGATCAACCACAACTTTCATGGAATTGTATTAGTCATATCATAACCAACATTTAATACCCCTTACCGTTTCAGGTCGACTCCATCGCTTCTGTAACATAGTTGATAAGGAGTGACGATTCAAGCTCGTCGACATTGCTGACGCCAACATTTTTAACACTTCAATATTATCACTAGTCACTGAACATACCACAAAAAAGTTTACTTCACTATCGTTTTTAAGAACAAACACTATTATTTATCATACCACTTCTTTCTGTGAAACTATTGATAAAATAAAATGTGACAGGTTAACTTCTCAATGTTGGTACGACCAACAATCAATATGAATATATAATTTTGATTACTTTCCAAACATCCTGTTTGTAGAATGACAGTGGAGCTTCTAAGCACATGACACAAAGCCGGGGAAGTCGGCTAATGAGGGGAACAATCGACTTTTACCAAGTTTAAGTTTCACTAAGCGCAGCCGGCGACAGGTCGGCGGGCTGCCTGTCACTTCACTCTGCGTTTGGTTAAAATACCCGACTGACTTTCACTCAAGTTTTTGCGAGTCACATTGGGTGCAGTTAAGTCGCTAATAAATCTATCTTTTTTTTTGTACACAAATTGTGTTAAAAACCGCAGTAAAATGTACAAACTTTTCGTATGAATGAAAAGTGGAGGGGTTCATTTTATCTTAGTTATATAGAATTTATATTCTGAACTAAACCTTCATAGACTTGTATAAAAATTAAAATTAAAACAGTAACCTTGAACGTTTTAAAACACACTTGCAATATTTTTTTTTTTTTTTTTTTTTTTATATAGTCACGCCTTTTTCCCAGTAGGGGTAGGCAGAGGTGAATAAACACCCACATTTCGCCAGATGTGGTCAGATTAGGTCCAGTGTAACAGGGGGCGAGCCTGTTGCCACTTTATTGGGAACACCACACACACACACAAAGATGATATCAGTGTGCGGGTTTCCTCACGATGTTTTCCTTCACCGTTTTTGTATCTCGCTGTTGTAACTAAAGTTCACAAATGTACATAACTTAAATATTAAGTCATTGGTACATGCCGAGGTTTGAACCCGCGACCTTCAGAATGAAAGCCGCACGCTCTAACCATTAGGCCAGCGAGCTACTTGCAATATGTTATAAAATTAATAAAAAAAATTCCTAGCCTAGATTTCTACCACTATTTATTTAGACATGTCAACAAGTCTACAAGAAAAAAAATCCAACGCGGCTTTATACACATAATTAATTATTGCTATTTTACATATCTGTCTATTATCTATTAATAATCACAAATTAAAAAATAATTCACTCTTTCTCTTTCTCTCTGTCGTCGTGCTATAATAAAGCTCCAGCGCCCACGGGGATAGTTTCCCAACAGTCGGTATCACCCATACCAACTGTTAGGAAACTATAATCTAGATATAGTAAAGTAAAAATTAATAAACTAGAAATATGAATGAACATTTAAAAAAAGATGTTATTTTTCCTTTTTTAAGCTTATATTTTTTTTATTCCAGGAAGTGATGAGAGGAAGGAACCATTCACCTGATGGCAAGCTACACTCTTAGAACAGCGTGGCGCTAGTCAGGATTACATCACACATCACCACATTGTTGTGGCCGTCAATTAGAGACAAGATGTTAAACCTCATTAACCAAGTTACATCTACAGCATTTAGATACAACGTCCTTCAAACCGGAACACTGTACATTACTAATTGGCGGAAGTGTTAGTAATTACGGTGTTACTTACTACTCTCCGGCAACGAAGACCTAACACCATTGAACATACATTAATATTATTAGTAAATACTAAAATTAAAAGTAATTAATTTAAACTTGAAGAAGAAGAGAGTTTTAAATAGTTCTCTTCTTCTTCAAGTCCGTAGATCTCCGTTTTCTATATACTTAATATTGAGACGGAACCCACAAGTTTAGCTTAGTGCTACTTCATCCGTATAAACAAGATACTTTCAGATATAAAACTAGAAGAAAACTTATCTATCAGTTAACATACACAATCGTCTTTATAAATTTTAACTAAAACTAACATTTGCTATTAGTAATAGTTAATAATAATTCTTTCGTATAACCAAAAGGTGGTGTTTATTATGTTTTAGCTGTACCTGGTGGCCTTAGCATCGTCTGGTTATTTTCTTAATCAATGTTATTACTTCGCGATGATTTATTTATCATTAAGGTCATATAGAACCGAACCGGCGATGATTGGTTACCGTTAATGGCTTTCCTCCACCGCACTTGTACTATGAAGTAATGTTACAACTACACATACTCGATATTGATTCTCGACGCTTCGAGCAGGTTGCAATGAATATGGATGTGTTTCATATGTATCTAGATTTTTCATCCCCTTTGGATTTATCAAGATCTCTACATGAAGCAACACAAATACAAGTAGGACTGTGAATGTGCTATTATATAGGATTAAAGTCTGAGTGATAACTAACTTGAAATATCAACGCTGTAGAAAGTCTGAATATCGCTTTACGTTTTGGATCGTACATTAATTACAACAGGCTTAATATACTCCATATCCTTGTAATCATTAAACACCAATTCCTACCAAGGATCGAGAGGCGATTGAAATTAAAAAGCATCCTAATTTCAATAGTGACCATAGATAATACTATCGGCTTGGGATTTGAGACTTTGAGGACACAGTGAGCTCCTGAATAGATAGGATTGTTAATAACAATTAAAATGTCTGTAAGGACCTTTAACACCTCACCAGGTGATGAGCACGATCTGTATCTAGAATCCTAACTAGCGCTACATTGTCATGGGCAGGCGTATCATTTGCTATCAGACGAACGTCTTCCTCGTCTTCTCTCTTCATAGGAAAAATAAAATGTAATTTATTTAAAAATGGCTGCGTGTTCATTACCAAGCGGACACAACCTCTAATATAAAGCGTTGACGTCATGGCTTTGCTAAAATTAAAGAATGAGGTAAATCATTGTCACGACCGCAATAAAAAAATGTTTACACTTACATTCAAATGTAATGGCGTTTGACGTACGAAGATATTTTAATCATGTAGTTACCGTATGCAATACTGTCCAAGTCCAATTACATAGTCAATATGAAGCACACAAATCAGTGAAAATGTATGTATAGAAAAAAGTACAAAAGCACTACTTTTTTTTATTTACCGAAGCGACGAGATGAGATGATATTCCTCTGATGTTAGTTTCCTTAAGTAAGATGGCATACACAACATCACATTACGCTCGTCGCTTAAGACATAGGATGTTAAGTCCTATTACCTCAGTAATATCATTAACTACAACTCCCTTCAGTTCGGAACACTGTAATGTTTACACACTACTGTTTGTCCTACCTAGACGGTCTCCGGCAACAGACACTTACCACCAGTAAGTAACTACTGATTCCAATACCGAATTTCTTTCAATAGGCTTGTTGTTGGAAGATTTTATAACAGTGACAGTAAATCCTGTGCTCTCAGATTATAATATACATAACCTATAAACTAGATTAACATACATATATAAAAATATATACCAGGTACTTAGAAGCATTTGCTTTTAATACGAAGATAAGTAAATTGATTCGAGCACTGCCAACAGTTCGTAGGAGTAGATAGTGCATTGAATATGTGATGGAATCAGGAATATGTTTTAGAAAACCAATATCGAGAGATTTTTATATACAAAATATTTAAAAAATATCCTTATTAGTTCCCAAGGATGTATTTATCTCATCAATATAATGTTCTTACTCTTATGTTTAATGAGGAACTAGAAATGAATTTGGAGATGATAGATGCTAACGTACGCGAAATTATTACATTGTATTGTTTTAGTGTAAAAATTATTGAAATAACTTTAAAGTCTTTAATATCAGTGTTTTAAGTTTACATTATCGTACTTTAAATCAGAGATGTATTAGAAAGGTATTCATGTTACTATACATAAACATAAACGGCCTTGGAAACGGTGAAACTGATCATGCCGTGATATGCTGGCACAGACAGGACGATCCCCAGATTGTACATGAAGATATCATGTGAAGTTTTTTAGTAGAGACTGCTCAATTAATTTATCAATGATAAAATATCAATTACAGAAATTATCACAAATTGAACATTCGTCATCATCTTCAGCTGTTAGACGTCCACAGCTGGACACAAGCCTCCACCCAAAGATTCACATATTGATCGGGTAAGGATTCATATGGAGGCATTTGGAACATATTCTAAGTCTATCATCGACTTGTGGTGTATCATAATGACGTGGTACCGTACAGGAGAATTGTTTTTTAATTACCGTGACCAAATAAAGCACTGCCATTGCAAAAAAGTGGGCAAGATACCGCACCACTGATGACAATGGCTATTAACGCCTCGGTCGATGGAAACATGCAGCAAAGTTGACCTTCGGTTGACGACATCAATACTTAGTTGAACTTTATGGTCCGACATTACAAACAGTTTACTTTAAAAAATATTTACTTTCTACATGCTCTAAAATAATATATATATAACTCAGACAATTTCATTATATATACAAGTAAGAGAAAAACTTTATACTTTATTTATATATATATATATATATGTAGAGACTGATCACGATATCACTGCAACCATTAGACTTTACAGACTTGAAATTTGGTAGGAATATTCCCTTTGTGTTGCTATTGTATAGGTCGTCCAAGAATTTACGAAATGTTACCCACCAAATGAAGTTACAGGGGTGTTACCAGGTGACCAGTTAGTAGAATATATCGATTAGTACAGTCGCCGGCAAAGTGCGGCCCCAGAGCAGCATGTGGCTCTATGGTACTTCAATTGTCTATGGTACTGTAAGCCCTGGCACAAATATGTAATAGGTACAAAAAAAAATTTCTTTAAAAAAAATTCGTTAAGAAAAAATGTTACTCAAACTTTCTAAGGAGATGCCTTGTCCGCAAGATTAAGATTGCTGAGAGGGCGATGGAGCGAGCTATGCTCGGAGTTGGCCTGCGAGATCGAATCAGAAATGAGGAGATCCGCAGGAGAACCAAGGTCACCGACATAGCTCGAAGGGTCGCCGTCGCAGTGGCAATGGGCAGGGCACATAGCTTGCAGAACCGACGGCCGTTGGGGCAGAAAGGTTCTCGAGTGGCGGCCGCGTACCGGAAGACGTAGCGTGGGCAGACCCCCCACAAGGTGGACCGATGACCTGGTCAAGGTCGCTGGCAACCATTGGATGCGGGTGGCCCAGGATCGGTCTGAGTGGAAATCTTTGGGGGAGGCCTTTGTCCAGCAGTGGACGTCTTCCGGCTCATTGGAAGGAGATACAAGCACATTGTTCGCATTAATAAATATTTATTAAGTATGAAATTTAGTTTTATTTAGTATACTACTTATTTAGTGTAATAAAAGTTTACTAAACAAGCAGATATAGATCCTAATTTTTTTTTTTATTGTTGCAATCTTCATATTTGGGTCTTTGGCTAATAAGTTTGCCGATCACTGGACTAGTACAACAAAGATCAAGCTCTTGTCCATCAACACACTTGTTTATGATTTCTGGATATATTTTTAAGTGTAATTGCAAAGAAATATAAAGTCATATAATTTATAAAATAAAAAGCCATTTTGAAGATACAATCAAAACAAATATAATCATACATAATCACAAAATCGTATTTATGAGCGGAGTTACAGCAATCACTGTTTACCTTGTGCCTTGCCATTGCTATTGAACTGAATGTTGTGTTATTTGCGGACTCAGCTTCCAATGTAGGTTATATAATACTCGGTTAAATATAGTTAAACTATAGTTATATTTAACCTTGCATGTACTCCGTATGGTTTATTAATCCTTTACATTTTTAATGCAATATTTATCAGGTCATGGATTATTGTATGATTGATATGGGAGACGTAAAAGCTTGACAAGGAATCTTCCAATTTGCTGTTTACAGTTAGTTTGTTAAAGCGTGGTAAGTAATACGTATTGAATGAAACATGGTGAGATACCTGATGGTAAAATCTTAAAATTGTGATCTTCACCATATTTCTATATGAAACATTTTGAAGGATGCGATGGAATTACACGATATAATTCCTCCGTCTCCTTTTCGCCATCGGACGACCAGACGCACAGCTAGTCACAATCCTTATGTTGTAGACAACAAAAGCTTGCCGACAAAGATTTTCGACTCCTCGTTCTTCACTAGTACAACAAAGGAGTTGAACGATTTGCTGACATCGGTGTTACCGGCTAAATACGACGTAAGAGTCTTCAAGAGTAGAGTGAATAGGTTGTTACTAGATTAGTGGATCTTACCACCACTTAAAATCAGGTGGGATCATAGTCAAACCCTGACTTTGTAGATATAAAAAAAATCACTCGGGAAGTCAAAGCTTTATTTTCTAATGAAGTGTGACTCTTACAGCCAATTTGATACTGGGTTCGCGGACCCAGGTCTATGGCTCAAACGACCGCCTATACACTCCGGTGCCATACCATCAGTTAAAAAGAATAGCTGAGGATCGAATTTGATTTGCCAATGTTCAGTTTGAAGAAGTCACCTAATGATTACGATCCTTGTACAACCCAATTGTAATGCTATAGATTTTTATTAAAACTCCTTAGTATTAAGATTTGTTGTTGCATCTGTTAGAATCTATTCGCGGCGTGTTTCGGTGCCAGTTTATTTTCCACCACATTATTTGTTTGTATTCAATGCGCCTGGCGGGCGCGCCGCTGACGTTAACTTCCGATCGAATTTACTGTAGTTCGTGTACTGTATTCAATGGGTGAGATGCACAAAATGTTTCACTCAATATCGTGTGCGGCTTTGTCTAGAGAATAGTATTAAAACGATTATTAAGAGCTCTACAGAATTCAAATTAAATGTCATACTATATTACATATGATTATAAAGACATAATTTAGACCGTCTTACATCATACACTTTCACTGATAATGTTGCCGTATGAATTAATTATACTCAAGATTCCGTTATAACAACTCATACACTCCACCAATACATGAAAGTGAACATTCACCAATACTTCGCTAGTTTAGGATTTTTTTTAACTACGAAGCGAAAAGACAAGAAGAATTATCTAGTAGTAAATGGTCGTGTATCCTAGCCTATAGTATTGAGGTATTGGTTAGAATATTTCTAGGAATAGGTACGGACCTATTCCTAGAAATATTCTCCTGTCCTATCCAGACGGCTGGATGTACTTATACCGTTGATTTGAATTCAAATTACTCCAATCAAATAATATCTCCTACCTGTACCGCGGAGATAGATTTTTTAGTATTATTAACAGATTGTTCTCATTATAATTTAGGGATAGTTTGTAGCTTGATATTGCCCATTGTCTCCTATTGCTTTCAGAGGAAGCGAGCCCCTATCGTGCCCGCTACAACAAAGTGATCCACTTAGAGATATGATAACAGTAAAATAATTAATTTCGCAGAGGACTGATTTAAAATGATTAAACAAGAGATGAGTGTAAGAAGAGCTCTTATCACAACGAGCAAAGGGTTTTAATCCTTATTAAACAATAAACGTTTGGTCTAAAATGGGGTTAATCTACGTTCATCCGATAAGCTACGCATCTTGGCTCAATTTTTTTTTTGTAAAATAGACTAAACAGCTTTGCTATCTTAATCAAGGATTACTTGAAGTTAGAAAAATTTAAAGAGATAAGTGAAGGGTCTTCGGTTATAAGAATTTTGAATATTTCAAAAATCTCAAGTTCGTCTACTGCTAATTCAAGTATACATAGCAATAGTTTATCGATTCAAGGTGGCTTTCTAAACGTCGAAATCGTGAGGTTTTAATCGGTGCAAGTCCGACATGACTAGTCCATGTTTCAGCGTGTACACGAAGACATTTCCGCCGATACCGAAAAACAGCAGTTTAAAAGGTTGCTGTAACTAGTGGAATTACTGTGTAATGAGACGTTTCATATTTTGAGCTAATGTTGCCGGAGAACGTTTAGGTAGGTACCCATGCCTACTTTTACAGAACAGTAGTGTACAGACACTACTGTGTTCAGGTTGAAGGAATTTGTAGCTAGTGAAATTACTGGAGCAATGATACTTAACATATTATATCTTAAAACTATGAGCACAATGGGGGTATGTCAACATATTATAAGAAGACATACTAACCATTGTCATAGGAAGACATACTAACCATTAAGTTGAAAGTTAAGTTCGTTTCGTCGTATAAAAAAAATTTGATTGTTTTTGGCAAATTCTTGACTTTTTTTTTTATGTTACCTTGATACCCTGACATACAAAATAAATACGGCACTGTCGCCTCGCAAATGTGAGCAGCGCGCTATCTCCGCACGACACGTTACTGCATAATCGCAAATAGAAACCGTTGGCAAATACTAAAACCGCATCACTCCAGTACCAGAGCCTCGTGTTACGGAGACAATAAACATATCATATATGATATCAATAATTTAACACATTCGTCCCCGCGTCAACTATATTTTATGTTACGTACCCATAAGAATCCCTTATTGAAGTCATAGTTTTCAGTTATATTTTTAAAAGAAATTTATTAGAGTAACTACTGGATTATATAAACATATGAAATATACATTTTAAGCAATACTTTTTACTAATTTATTTAATGTAATAACATGTTTCATAGTGTTCGTTGAAACTGTAAATATTATTGATTTATGTCGTGGTTTCCTTATTTATTTATATCGAGAGATCCTAAAGATCCACAAAGATAAGTATATTTATTCTTAAACGCAAACGCAGTGCTAATTTCCGCCTACCGCACCTCTTTGATTCGTCGGCGCGGCAACACTCGGTGTTAGGGTTCCGCAGGAAATTCAATCGAATTGCAACGAACGAACGTGTTAAACTACAAATAAACAAGTAAATAAATATAAATAACGCTTACAGTGGACCGCGTGAGAAGGCTTCAAGTCGCACAGAAAGCAATGGAAAGGGCTATGCACGGAGTTTCCCTGCGTGATCGTATCAGGAACGAGGAAATCCGCAAGACAACTAAGGTCCAAATAGTCCAAAAGAATGCTAGCCTCAAGTAACAATGGGCAGGACAGCCGATGGGGCACCAAGGTCCTCGAATGGCGACTGCGTACCGGAAGACCTAGTGTTGATATACCCCTCACCAGGTAGTCCGATGATATGGTGAAGGTTGCAGGTAGCGCAGGATCAATTGACGTGGAGATCTTTCAGGAGGCCTATGCTCAGCAGTGGAAATCTGTCGGCTGATAATGATGAAATAAATCTTAATTTCAGATCATGAGTACATCAATAAAGTCGAAGCAACACACGTTTAGTTCGAACGAGGGTTTTTCCGAGTACTTACATAGATTCAAGGAGATTTAAGGAGTCCTGCGTGCGCCTGTGACCCAGAGGTGGAGCAGACGGTAGTGCATGTAATAGCATGCTGTCTCGAATGATATAAAGTGCTTTGACTGTGAACGGGAAATAGGGAAATAGATTTTTTGTCTGCTACTAGACTGCTAGATCGTTGTACTTGCTTCGGCAGTACATATACTACATAGGGAAGGAGATAGAGAGATGGTGCTATCAACGTTTATTAAAGGAAGGTCGCCGCATATGCTTAGGGTTTTGCAAAGGGGGTAGTAAAAGATATTGTCGAAAGAAATAAAACTAAATAGTTGACAGAAATATGATGTGACGTATAAGATAATGTAAGTAAACAGAAATAGTTTACATTTGTAATAATAAACAATCGTAACAATAAAAAATGCAGTAGATGTAAATGCAACACTAAAAACGAATGGGACTTTACATACAAGGCGATGGATTAAAGATAGGATAGAATATAGTGTGAAGAAGAACGTTCTTCTTCCTCTTGCCCTTGTCCTATGTGGGGTCGACACACTCTCCTTACATAATCCACCCACACTCTGTTCGGTCTTCCTCTACCCTTATAACCATCCATTATTATTATTATAGTGTGAAGATGAATGATAGTGGAAAGATGAAATAAAAGAAAAACGGAGAAAGAGGTACAGAAGCAGAAATTATAAATGAAAGGAAATGTAAAACAGATGAAATGCTGCTCCAACAGGTAGGTGGAACGGATATTAAAGTAAAAGAGGTTAGTCATGGATGGAATTTTAGAATGTATATTTCATCATCATCATCATCAGCCGATAGACGTCCACTGCTGGACATAGGCCTGTATATTTATTGTTATACAATTTAATGTTAACATATCATAAGCTTGAATATACTATTAATAAAGGAGACGTACATAAAAACTTTTAATATTTCCGATGACGTAAATAATACAAGATACGACTGCTGGCGGATCAATAAGGAAAAAAATATACAATAAGCGCAGTAAGACAGATACATGCAGTATATAATGTGGACGATTGAATAATTACATCGCAGTGAAGGTCCCCCACAGTAGGGGCGGAGCCCCAATCAAAGTTCGCTTCGGCGCATTTCTACTGCAGTCGCTACCAACAAATGAAATCATCGGTAATCTTCAATTCAATACCATTCTTATTAATAACTAGCTGTTCCCTGCCCGCTTTGCTGCCGGCGACAACACCCCCGCAACTACCCTTGGGGAAAGAGATTTGTAAAATCCATTCTTAGCTGACCTCTAAATGGCACAAGGAATATTTCTACCGAATTTTCAGTTTACACCTTATAATTTCAGAGATCTCGTGATGAGTCAATGAAACTCTGGATTTCTTGTATATATACACAAGCTGTTGCTTGTTACTATATAAGTATAAAACTAAATTATTTTAGCATGTACAAAGTAGGTATCACAACTGGTAGGTCTGTTTACGGAGACCGTTTAGGTAGCCTACCATCGCAACTTCTATTTTCGTCGCCAAACAGTACTGTGCAAACATTTATGTTTGAAGGACGCTGTAGATTGAGAAATTACTGAGGTAAGGAGACATCTTACGTCTAATAGCCACGCGCGCAATGTGGTGCAGTGTATCCCATTCTAACTACCGTCACATCGGTATGGGCAGGCATATCTATTACTATCAGGCGATCGTCTTGCTAGTTTCGACGATTAAGCCATATACTTAAAAGAACCTTCACAATATATGGACATGGAGTGTGATATCTCTGAAACCATAAAGTCTACAGACTCGAAATTTTGTAGGAATATCCCTTTTGTCGAGTACAGGTCAGCTAAGAATGGATTTTACGAAACGTTACCTCTAAAAGAGGATGCGGGGTCGTTACGGCAGCAGAACGGGCGAGGAACAGCCAGCATAGTACTCGTATTGAGAGCAATGCATATGAATCTAATATGTAACTAATAAATATTATCTGTACGTAATTAAATTCAGTAAAGGTCAGCTTTGTACACTAAGTTTTAATTACTCTGTATTCCTAGTTACGCTATTGTTAAAAAAATATTGTTTTTAATTCTCCCATACATATATTTGAAGAAATTGAAAGGCATACCACTATTAAGTGAATCGGATGGATTGCAGCAAATAATTTACGCTTTGCTTATTATACAGATTTTGCTAACATTAAAATTTTTCCAAGTATATATACTGGAGTCGTATAAACAGTCATTAACAGTATTCTGTATCCACAGCTCAGGAAACCAAAGTGATAAACGGTGGTATGTATCAACACCGTGATATGATGATGGTGTTAAAAGAATATGAGATACAGCAACTTAAAGTTTAAAATTGATGTTTTCAAACGAACATATAATCTTAATACAAAATAATAATTCCGGATGAAGGTCTTCCTTCTAGCTCAGGTATATATACTCAACCTGTGGTCTGCCGTGATTTTGTGGTTAACCCATCCCGTCCTAGTATTTATTTATACCCAATTCTAACTTCACACTATAAAGGCTTTTAAACATTTTAATTTATTAAATATATTATAGAAAAGATCCAAGATCAACAAATGTTAAATTTGAAATTGTCTTGTTTTAAGTAATTTATATGTCTGTAAAATTGTATTGCTTATTGTACTTTTCCTGGGAGAAGAGGACTTCTGTTATAGAAGAAGAAAGTAAATATTATAAACATATATTAGGTGTACCGGAAAGTAATGTCGTTTTCTTACGCTAAATACAAACTCATACATTTTTAACGAGTCTTTATTTTTAATCAATGATGTATTCCCCATCATTGTCAATAACCTTTTGCCATCTAGTGAGTAAATTTTCAATCCCTGATCGATAAAAATTAATTGGTTTTTCGGCAAAATATCTAGAGATGGCATTTTGGATATCATCCAAATTTGCAAATGTTTTGCCACTTAAAAAGTGTTGCAGCGCTCGGAATAAGTGGAAATCCGATGGTGCAACATCGGGCGAATATGGTGGATGAGGCAGCACCTCCCACCCCAATTCATTAATTTTTTCTAGAGTTCGCCTTGCGCAGTGCGGTCTTGCATTGTCATGTTGGAGAATGACGCCTTTTCGGTTGACAATCGCTGGCCACTTTTCAATTAAAGATTGATTGACTCGCTGCAATTGTTCGCTGTAGAGGTCTGCAGTAACAGTTTCTCCAGGTTTCAGTAATTCAAAATGAACAATGCCGCGAATACTCCACCAAACACACAAAAGCGCTTTTTTGGGGTGTAAACCTGGCTTAGCAGTACTCCGAGCGATTTCATTTGGAGAGAGCCACTGCCTTTTGCGTTTTGGGTTATCATACAGGACCCATTTCTCATCTCCTGTGATCAAGCGATCAAAAAACGCTTCTGTGTTGTGTCGTTGAAGCAATAAGTTGCATGTGATTGATCGGTTAGCCTTATTCTGTTCGGACAGATTATGCGGGACCCAAACACCTGCTCTGCTTACTTTTCCAATCTGCTTCAAATGTTCTTGGATGGTCGACCAAGGTTTGTTGAGACTGTTTGACAATTCCTCGATCGTCTGACACGGATTTGCTTCCACTTCCGCCCTTAACACGTCGTTGTCTAACGCTGATGGTCTTCCTGATCGATACGAGTCGGAAAGATCAAAATTACCCGATTTGAACTTGGAAAACCACCTTTGGCATTTACGAATGTCCAGTGCATTTGGATAAACATCGCAAATGTTTTTGGTAGCAACTGTTGCGTTATTTCCCTTGCGAAACTCAAAGAGCATGCAATGCCGGATGTGTACCTCTTCTGGTATTTGGCTGGCCATTTTACCCAAAATTACAAAAAAAAATTGTAATTCAATTGTCTATAAGTAAAGAAATCACTATAACCTCACAATGTCTTTGGTACGCCTCTGAACAAAACAATGAGCTGACAAATGACAATCAAGTATTGGCATGCGCAGAAACGACATTACCTTCCGGTCTACCTATTAAATAGATTTTAGTGTCCAAAATGATCGCTGAAAATCATGTGAAAAGAGAATTAGATACATTTTGAAACAACTGGAGAAACCTAAGAAATCATACGCCCGCGACTATAACGCGTTTGTGGATCCCATAAAAAAATTGTTGATTACCACTGCTCTAGATGGACCGACGACCTTGTCCCGAGCGTACGGATGTTTCCGAGATGAAGGTCAAATGAAAGCCTATCTTCAACAGAGTACAAGGTGATAAAGATAACAAATCTCTCAACCAAAATATTAGTTATAAAATCCTCTAATATTTCGCGTATATATGAAATGGACTGTTCTTTTATCCTATGAGACGAGACGAGCGAGACATTCACCTGATGGTAAGTGATACTACTGTCTACAACAATATGGTGCTAGTTAGGATGCTATATACCACCGCTTGTCTTGGGACATAAGATGTTGAGTTTAGTTACTTCAGTAATTATACTAGCCAAAACATCCTTCAAACCGAAACGGCTGCAATAAGCGCTGCGGTGGTACCTACCCGTATGGGCAACCACTACCATACCATGCAACAGAGATTTACCATCAGTGTCAGTGTTCTCAGTAAAAAAAATTAATATAATTGAATAACAAAGGCGGGTTAAAGGTGCGGTTCGATTAGCCGCTGCTCGCTAATTGGAGGTGCCGTTTCCGGTATTCGTTAAAGTAAAATCGTGTGCGTGTATGAACAAGTTTAATGCAGGCGTTACATCACATACAGATTATATTAAACGTTACACCGACACAAATTACTATAGCCGACCGATTAATTGTGCAAATCACGGCTATAGCCGCCGTTGCTTTATATTGAAGAAAAAAAAAACTATGATAATACCTACCCTACATTTTATAGTTTTAATGATTCAACGACCTACACCAGCCCGTAACAGCTTGGCTCTAGTTAGGATGTTATACACAGCACCAGCACTGTGTTCGTCACTTTCAAACATATGATGTAAAATCTCGTAAACCCTGTAAATTTCACTAAATACAACTTCCTACAAACCGGAACAATTATTTCTGCCACTACTGTGCAGTTGAATATGCCCAGCAGTAGTACCTTTTTTCTTCATAATTTTATGAGGTTGCATCTCGGGGTGGAACTGGAAGTCTCCACCCCATTTATTAGTACTACGCGGAAGTACCGCGCGCTCTATCTCGAGGCCTAACAGACTTGGTAACGGATTATATCCTAATCCGTCACCATCACCTCAGTTATGGGGGTTGGAGGTCGTGGAACAACCTCCTACAACGCCCAAGTATCTGCCCTACAGCGTGTGAGATGGGATTTTTCTCTCGCTCCCTCTCTGCAATCTCCTGCGACATTACTTCTCGCCGAGCAGCAGTAGTGCCTACCTAGACAGTCTCTAGCAACACAGACCAGTAATAATCAAAACGGCAGAAGCAATATCTCTACCAAATTTTGTGTATTTACGTCTAGTACGGAAATCTACAGATGAGTCATTATATATATATATGATTATTAATAGGCAAATTTACTATTATATAAAAAGACAGGCATTGACATTTTTTTTCCCTAGTTAGAGGGGCGGTAGGTTCTAAAAGATTGAGAATCTATTGGCTAGAGTTTTTTTGATATTTTTCTTATACGAAAAATATTCCAAGTACTTTATAATTTAATAATCGGGATATGTATTGTAATCGTGTAGAAACTTAACACATCAAGGACAGTTTCATTATATGGATACCCACGAATGAATACTTTAATATCGTGTTAAATAGTTATTATGTTGCGCAAATGTTATAATTCGTAGCTCGTGATAAGGATAAATCTTATATTGCTCTTATCGCGTCAAAATATTTTGAAGTCTCCTTTATAATTTTGTAAAGAAAAAGGAAATACTTCTTTAGTGTATATTGACAGACGCAGAAAATATATTTTATTACTATGTTCAATATATTATGTATTTATAGGTCCTTAAGACCGTTCAGGTAGGTTCCCGCTGCGGTTCCTATTTCTGCTTACTACCAGTATTGTGCAAACGTTATTGTTCTGGTTTGAAATGCGATGGTATTGAAATTACCGAGGCAACCGAACTTATCATCTTGTTACAAAACCAGCGCAATATGGTGCAGTGTACATCATTCTAACTAGCCTAACTATGTTATGGACTGGCATATGATTTGTACGTGGATTAGCAGAAAGGACTCAACTCGCATTGTAGGAAAAAAATTGTTGTGAATACAAAAAAAAAAAAAACAAAAACAAGATAAACACTACGATTTTGAACAGTGGATGTACCAAGCCACATGAAGCTATACATAACACTAGCCATAACTAAAACAATATCTTAATAATATTCTGCGAAACTACGTTCAGTAACCATTAACTGAACCTCTCGTCGGTTCGTATAATAAATCGGAAATATTAGAAATCTTAGTAAAATGAATATTAAGTAAATGATAAAAACATCAACCCCCACATACTTTTACTGCTAAAACTAAATTAATATTTCCACTGTGTGTAAACAATTGTGCCGAACTGGTTTAGTGAGAAGACATACACACAGAACTCGGAACTTTAGCGCACATGCAGGCTGCACAACGCAGATATAAATCTACAACCACAAATGTACGTTTTATAATAGTACTCAACTGGTATTATTAAACGCGAATACTTTTAATAATGTTATGTTATTTTATTTTATACTCTTATTAGTGCGCAGCGTTTGCGCGCGCGCGTCGCGAACCGCCAACTGTTGTGTCTGACACAAATAGAAGTACCCGAAATAATGTTTACAGAATACTTATATTATTGACACATCGATAATGCGAGGCTTTATCATAATGTACTAAGGTTCACTATCTCATGACATTTCTATACATTTCAATATGTTGTAAGAAATGCAATGTATACATTGCATCCGCAGTTTCATAACAGTATTTATGTCAACACTTGTAAACAAAAATAATTGTATTGGAATTGTTGAATGGCTATTGCCAAAAAGTATTACGTTTGTGTTCACCGCGTTAGAACATATACAAACATATAATTCCAATTTAGAAAGATATATTTCTATAAATAAAATCTCAACTAGAATGAATCAATCATGTTGATTGATTGTATGAGTTTTCTTTAAAATTAAAAACTATCATTTCTACTTAACATATTCGAAAGAAAACATATTTACTCAAGATTTTTTTTAATAATGGAGTCAGACAATCTTAAAACTTCTAAAGTTTAAATTAAGTAATATACATTTAGCTTTCAAATGCATAATAGAAATGTGTTGCAGGTTAGTCTAATTTATGCCATTTTTGTTAATACATTTCTTTTTTCTTCCTGTTATAACCTCTTTTCTATATATTATTTTGTTAGCTCACAAGAGTATTTTTAACTAAACATTAAGTTAATGGTTGGAAAAACTCGAGCAGGCTAGTTAGAAAGACACTAGAATGGTAACTTTTGGAGGAGCGATATATTGCCTCGGTTGGTGATTACATTTAATTATTCTATCCTAAAATGACTTGTGTAAATAAAATATTAATTAAGGTGACCTTTAAACAACCACATGACAGGAAATTTTGGTAAATTTATAAGGTATTGTTATTGAATTATATATAACAATAAGGAATCAATCAAAACAATAGTTTTGATTATAAATAATAATTTATTTATGAGCAAGTGAATAAATATATATTCTGTCTGTTGATTAAATTATGTCACTGACCCCAGCTGAAAATCAGAGCAGCTTCATACTTCTGTCAAACCTTTATATCATCATATATGTAAATACCAATTTATTATAGTATTGAATAAGTGTTTTACTTTCTCTTCTTTTTTAATGGAGTATACGTTCATTAATTAAAAAGTTATGTTTTTATTAAATAATTGAACGAATACAACAATGTATTTACTATTGATTTATATAATTTTTTTGGAGATGGTTAACAGACCACAAGGAGTGTTTCAGAACAAACATGATCTTCTGTAATGATGTGCATAAGAGAGAAGTCGAAATAATTTTACTGAATGTGAAATCTTTGACTAACAACATAGAGCTATACTTAAATTGGAAAATTATATATATTATTTACAGAAAGAATACTTCAACACTTTTGTAACCAATAGAATGGTGCTTTCTTAATACACATCGTCGGCATTCGTTAGATAAATTTGGTTATTAAATTTATGAATATAGGAAACTTATCAAATAATTAAATTCTTTCAGGATTACAGCCAATTCAAAAAAAATCTCAGAAGACAAATCAAGTAAACTCTTTCTAAAATACAAGGCATTTTTAATTTTATGTTTTATAATCAGCTGTATTTTACATGATGTGATGAAGCATGGTGTATAAGTTTTAAAATATTATACATTTGACATAAATTAAGCATGATAATGTAAACTTAAAAAGGGGGCAAAAATTAAAGGTTTTGTTCACTCGCTTTGATTAGTGCAGGTATTTGGAAATAATGTATTTCTTTTGTACTCTCTCCATTTGTACACAATAATTTTAAAACTAGAATATTTTTTTTAACTTCATAGTAGCATTGTTCAGCTGCCTCACTGTCGTTTTGTAAAATTAGATATGCCAATAACTAACCTATCCTAAACCTAAATAGAAAAAAAAAACCTATTTATCCTAATAAACACTCAATATTAGTAACTCTATAAAAAAACAGGTTCCCCTAAATTTAACTACTTAAAGTGGACAAAAGCTCTCTTACAAACTTAAATGATAAAAAATATATAAATACATGTATATATATACACTCCTAAAAAATATTTGTAGCAAAAATCTAAAAACTTACACCTCAACAAATATTTAATTAATTATATTTGTTTTTATCAAAATAACAAACAAAATTATTTCTTTTTAAGTAATGGACTTAAAATCAATTTTGGAGCAAGAATTACTAATTAAAAATAAAGATACCTTCATCGCCAATTTCAATAGAGATGTACAATTCATTTCTTTTGAGAAGAATTATTTTCTTAGTAAGCTTAAACACTTTTAAAAACCTTCTTTGGACTTTGGAGACTGTTACCAATTTTTTAACTATATAGAAACAAAAAAAAATCATGAATTTTTACTTAAACAACAACAATTTTTTTATACTACATTGTGATAAGTTGATCAAATGGTGGTAAAATATTTACTAGTTACAATATTTATAAAGGACTAATAAAATTTTGTTATTATAAGACCTCTTTTTATCTTAGTGACAGCACTAGATTTATAAGATTAAATGCTAACTATGTCTTCATACCCAGTGGAGCTTTACAACCTGCCTTGCAACCTTCATACATAGAGGTATCGTAGGACAGGACTAGTGAAATCAAAATGGACTGTCTACACCAATAGAGATTTACTAATAATGGCAGAATTTTCTAGCTCTTTAGACTCACTCAGTCAACACACAACAAACTATTAATATATTTATATAAATATCCATCATGTTGTCTGTAGTAAACGAATTTAAATTAATAGTACGAAGAAAATAAACATGAATACATGGATATTAAATTGACAGATCCACACCAAAGTGTATTAATTGCAATTTATCTTTAATTACATTGGAAACATGTTTGACTAGATGTCAAGTAGAAGACGTTGATAAATAAAATGTATGGTAATGTTTGGTACATAACACATTAAGATAAAATAATAAAGGTTTATCAAAAAATGATTAAGACGGAAAAATTCAATTATAAACAACTTACTTCAGTGTCGGTATCTCCGTTTTTGTTTTTGTCTATTTTAGTCTTCATCGCCTCCTGTGAAAAAGTCGTTCTCACTAAAACTTTCACACCACCAATATTTGAAGTAGTTCACGATTTAACAACGATTTTACACGCGTAAATTATGCATAAACACATACCATAACCGAACTGACATGGCATGCCATAGTATAAGTTACGAGTGAAGTGGATCGCAAATGACGAACACTTGCGTTACAATTATTTTACACCACAAATAATTATAAATTTTCAGTTATACGACAAAGATTTCACTGATTTTTTAAACTCACCTTTTCTTTCTCGGGCATTATAAAATTAGTAAACAAAGCCTAATATACCACTCGATGTTACTTCCATGAAGTTAGCTTTCGTAAATCTAAACTGTTTTTTGATTGGGTAGAAGAGTCACGTGACTACATTGACGTTTCTATTGCTGAGGGAGGATGAATGAAATATCGATTTTAAATTAGTAACAACTCGCCTACGTAACATTAAGAAAATTAATTCATATCAAAATATTTAGAATTTATATGCCAATTTAATTTAGTTCTATAGATATATATAAAAGAATGTATATTTGTAAAAATATAAAGAATTTATCAAAAAGACATTGCATGTCACTCCTATCAAAAATTTAATATTCTCATGCGAAGAAAAAGGTTATCAATTAACTGAAATATGTTTTCAAACAAAATAATATTGGCAAGTGTTTCATCTTAAAAAAAGTCCTTGTCAAATTATAAATTTCTTTTGGTTTTTGTTTAAACTGTGATGTCATGCTTCCATATTACCATATTTCAGATGGATAATAAATTATGGAATTAAACTATACAGTCGTTTTTAGTTTGTATTTCGTTTAAATATAATTTTACTATTATGTATCCGTACCGCAGAAAAGGTGCAAGTGACGACACAACAGATGGATGGGACGCAAACAATTTTAAAAACATTTCATCCAAAGTTTTTAGTGAAACAGGAGTAAAAAAAATAGGAGAGGTAAAATTTCCGAACAATTGGAAATTTTAACATATTTATAAATATTTATCCAAAATATATTTTTTTGTTTATTTTTACTATAATTTCTAACATATTGAGCTATAACTTTTATTGGACAATTATTTGATAATTAGGGGAAAGTAATGTTTTTTTTAGATTGTTAATATACATTAATTGTTATTTTTAATTCCTTGGGAAGGTTTGAGAATGCTTTTTTCCAAGTTGTTGATGTTACGTAAATTTGTAGTCAGTGGAGTAAAATATGAATTTTATACCATAAAACAATTTATACAATAAATTAATATTTATTAGTATTTACATCGTGATTATGTACATTTTTAGGATGGCAACAGTGAAGAAAATTTAAATGATAATATCAATAAGTAAGTTTAAAATTACTAATACTTTAAAGTTATTATCAATAGAATGTTCTTAAATTTGGAAATAACAATAGAAAATAAGTGTTAGGTAAAATATAAACTAAGTTATTACTATATGATGATTGTATTTATAAAAATAGGCATTTTTAACAACTAATTGTAATAGCCTATGCTTATTTCTTCTGTTTTTTTACTAAAATAAAAATGCTACTTTAATAAATTTTCTTCAAAAAAAAAACTTCAATTTGTAGACGAGTTCATTCCACTTACCGAGGTGAGTGATTGGTGTATATTTTTATAAAGAATAATAAATTTATAGTTTAATAATGTATAAAAAAATGTTTTTGTAGGTTACCATTTCTCACTGCGTGTATATTTGCAACAGTTTTGGAAGATACCATTACAACTATAAGAATTTTAGGTAAGTTAAAACAAGTTGAAGTTTCAACGCGTACAAAGTTTTCCTATAGTTCGTTAAAACTATGACTACGAGATTTAATTATTGGCAAAAAAAGACTTGTGTTTATTAACTATGATCATACTTCCGTTGGATAAGGTAAAAGATAATTATATCATAATTTTCATCGAAACTAGCATTTATTGGAAACAGTATGGTGTAAGGTGATATTATAATTTATATCACTACTTTTCGGGTAATGTAATCATTGCGCTTTTCCTGAAAAACCCTTAAATGAATCAGTTTAAATTGTCATCACGCTATTTCTGCTGAACTCCAAAGGAAATAGATTTACCGATGTTTATTATTTAGAGGAATGCAACAACGCGCTTCGTGTGACAAAAGCAATGGCGGACATGGACGATCTGCTAGCGATAAAGTTTTCGGTACCGCCAGCACTTTATGTAGATCCTCTAGGAAAGGTCAACCCACGCGACTTAGGCCGTGAGGAATATAAGCTGGACAAGCTCGAGGCGGATAGGTTAGTCTGTCTTATCACATTTGTGAAAGTACATTTCGTACATTTTGAAATACCATCGACGCCTTAAACTTTATAGCTTACAAAAAATGGAGGAACTTCCGAGCAAAGACAACACTGTCATTATTTTTTTTAGATATAATTTTTTTGATTCCTTTACACCTTTCGGAAAGTCTTTGTGAATTTATTTTGAATAATTGCTTTCATTTTCAGTATTTTATATTTAAAACTCAAATAGAATCTAAGACTAGACTAGCAGATATTTACAATATCTATATTTATATTTTACGCACCAAACTGATGGCAAGAATATACCTCCTCATAATAAAGAGACACTTATAGTTTATAAAATATTGCTTGATACCGGAGACGTTAGAGACTTCGTTTTTAAGACAGCTATAATAAATTTCTTGATTAAAAAGTTCAAGTTTTTAAGTATTAATAAGACATTTGTAAAACCTAGAATACTTATTTAAAAAAGAACATGTTAGTAAAGAGATACTAGTAAAACAAAAGGTAATTTAAATTATTTTATTTTATTATTTTTTAGCTTACTTCGTAAACGCTTTTCGTAGCCTGATAGAGATGTGTGATCGACTGATAGGCAAATATCGATAAAATAAATGTATGAAAATTTCATTATTATAAAATGTGTAAATGATTAAATATAATAATTTTTTCACAACAGTTTCCAATTTTTTTAGTCTGGTAATACACGCTGCTTTCAAATGCAGCGACCCAATGGTGACCATCTTCTTCAAGTCAGTACGAGTGCCGACGTCGTTATTGTTGTTACTTTGTTAAGTTTTGTTGTTATTTTTCTTATTTGTTTTTTTTGCACCACAATGCCCAAAAGAACAAAAACTGTTTTGAATAGTGAAAGTCGCGGGTTTGTAATCCGTTGGCGCAAGTATCAAAATGGCGCACCGCTACGACCATTGGAGTAAGTGTCCAATAGTGCTGACACTTTTGGTGTCGGACGAGCTACAGTGTCTTGAATTAGCAAAGAAAAGTATGGGAGAATCATCAATGGAGATGGTGGCCGAAGATGAGGGAGATAAAATATTATAGACTCCTAATAAAAAAAGGAAGAAAGTTTCGCCAGTAATCAAAATTGACGACTTTTACGCCGCTGCAAAAAATCAATTATTAATCTACAGGACTGCACCAGTGATGAATCTAAATTTTACTTTGGCGTTGATCTTAGCTGTATACCTTTCAACAATTTAATTTTTAAATATCTTCCAATTCATCTTCCATTCTCGCTTCTTTCAATGTTGTTAAAAAGCATTTTTATAAATAAATTCATTTCGATATGAATATCATATGAATGACATCCCATACCTATTACATGTCACTCTGACAAACGACTCAGGTATCATACATATATATCACGCTTCGTTCTCAGTGGGGTAGGCAGAGACCACCTCTCTCCACTTGCTACGAGCCTGGCACACCTCTCCCGCTTCCTCCACTTTCATAAGCGTCTTCATGCAAGCTCGTCGGTTGCGTGTGCTTTTGACCCGGCCTTTCTTTAGGACGTTTCCGATTTGATCGGAATGTGTCCGCCTAGGTCGGCCTGCACCGATTTTTCCAATTTTTCTCAGGTATCAAGCAATATTTTATGAACTGTACAATATTTACACAACAGATTGCGGTTCTTGTTTCCAGATTTCGTAACCCCGGAATTTTTACTAGCCTCATCCACAGAATAATAATGTATAGCTCAAAAAGAGCTGATGCGACGATACCTAGATATGACCTGGATACCTACTATAACGATACATTACTTTTCTAGAAAGTTGTTAATCGGCGTGCTGACGTCCACATACATCGATTTGTCTTTGAAAAGAGTATTCCAGGTACTCATCGACCGGTCAGTGGATATGGTGGAATTTGAGGAGCATTATTATACATTATTGGAAGATGAAGCTAGGAATAGGACGTTAGTTGTTTAAAGTACTTTTTAACAGAAGTTATAATACATTTAAATTTTGTTTATACAAATAAAAAGCCACGAACGAAACGTGCGCCTTGTAATAACAATACCCAATTGAGCAGTTATTAAGGTGCTTCCACAACACCTGGTTGCGGTTCATATGGGAAAAATCTTCCAAGCACCTGTGGTTATTGAGATGTACAAAGCTACAGCGCTGCTCAAACGGAAGCATTCTTTCATGACAAGAAAATCTAATTGCCAGTGAAAGAAGGTTGTAATTAATGCAAAGTACTGGTCACCTAGGACTCGACGCGATTTGAATAGGCAGATTCGTCAACAGCGCGTCCACATCAAGACTGTGACGTATGACACCGATATGGTGATAGTGAAACTCAAAACTGAAGTGGAAGTAAGTACAGGAATGGATGTTCGGTTTTCCATTTATTTTCCTACAACATTCCCCCGGTTTTGTCGGTCTGGGGTCTATGTTTTTCTTAACTTTTTATCATCATTTTCTTATCTTTTGTCTCATTTTACTCATTCTCTCTTTCCTTCATACCAGTACGGTTTTCTATTTCGTCATCATCTTCAATAAATATATTTACTTATAATAATATAGATCTACTGCATTTAAATTATTGTTTCATGTCTATTGAAGGTGCATGTAGATAGGGACAAGTTACAGAGATTTCGGATAGGGTGTACAAACCCATCCTGAAACCTCTGTTGTAGTATAGATAAGACTATACTTAAAACTTATCAATTTAGCAGTTTAGTCAAGTTTGCACCAAATTAGCAATAGTCGAAATATAGTTCCGAACTTTTTGAGTGACTTGAGAGATTATTAATTATATAGTTTAGGAAGCCTGGGTTTGCAGTGCTTATTTGCCTGTATATAATTTCTCGTCATCTACTTGATCCTTTGTGGAGGGAATTGAACACTTTTACATATTGCTTGCACCTCTAAGTTGTGGTGGCTTCAATTCATAGGACGCGGCGTTGAACGCTGAGATACAAAGCCGTTACGTGGAGAATTGGCAGAGGGCCCGAACGGAGCAGCATCAGCAGACGATCGAGGACGACGAGGAACCGCCCACCGCTGTCATCGAGAGATACAAGCGTCGCCTCGACTACGAGCAGAGGGTCCACACCGAGTTCGAACTGCTCAATAACATCATCATTAATGTACGGAATTGATTATATCTTTCAAATATCTCACATGCCAATAGAATGTCAGCCTTTGTTTATCCACTGCTGGATATAAGTCTTCACCAAATGAATGCGAGAAGCTTTGGATCGCATTTGGTGGAAGACTTGATGACGCTCTCTTTATTTTTCTTAAATGTATTACAACATTCCATTGCGATAAATTTTGTAACAGTATTGTCCATATAGGAAACCTTAGAGAAAGTGGAGGCATGGATGAACAAATACGATAAGGACATGGAAGGGATAGACCTGAAGATTCAGATCAAGAGGTCCGATTATGAGAATACTTTGGAAAAGAGAATCGCTCTTGAGGAGACGGTATGAAACATTAACAGCGGTTTTTTTGCCCTATATTGGGATTCGAGAGGCATTCTCCTGTAAGTGAAGTCTAGGTTATTTATCCATTACGCAGGTTGTTTTACTGGCGGTAGGTTTCCATTGCCTGGATGCGTTTAGGGAGGCATAGGTATCACAGCAGTTTCCGTTTCAAACAGTAGTGTGCAAACGTCAAGTGTAGTATCATTTTTCATTCAACAGCCAATTTACGTCCCCACTGCTGGGGCACAGGCCCCAACAGGCTCAATATGAGGTTGATGGGTCACACGCGTGGTGACACGCGGGCCCAATGCAGATTAATCACTTCACACACACCTTAGAATAAATTCTAATTCATGTGCAGGTTTCCTCGCAGTTTTCCTTCACCGTTTGTATCTCGCTGTTGTAACTAAAGTTCACAAATGTACATAACTTAAATATTAAAATCATCGGTACATGCCGAGATTAGAACCCACGATCTTCGGAATGAAGCCCGCACGCTCTAACTATTAGGCCAGCAAGCAACAAGCCATACACTATCATAACTAATGATAGCTAGGTTAAATACTTGCTCATCCCGTCGCTCCGTAGAATAAAAAAAGAAATAATGACCTTTGTCTGCAGATCGAAAGTCACGCGACCCTCATTAAAAACTGGATAAAGTTCAAAGAAGACCGCGAGGCAGCGCGTCTGTACCGCGAGAAGATGTTCAACGCGGCGGTGATCGTGCAGGCCTGGTGGCGCGGGCTGCTGGTGAGGTTGGCGCTTGGGCCCTACAAGGTGTCGAAGAAGAAGAAAGGAGGCAAGAAGTAGACACGAAGATGATCATCATACTCTTACAATGCTGTAGTATTTAAATAAACAAGTCTTAATACCTACCTGGTCAATAATTATCTCAAATATTAAGAGTATTAAATCGTAGATGACGACTGAAAAGATTTTCCGAGACTTTGAAGGTGTAGGCTGTCTTTGATCGATTCAAGGGTAAACGATACGTTTGTGGTGGTCTCGTGCTTATTGTAGTAAATGGTGCTGAAGAGGATTACTGCACTTACCGGGACGTGCTTAAAATGAGAGCAGGAGACCTCTTATAATGAAATAAAGAGCAGCGGGGGTTTAGTCGGTACGTCGTATATACGAGGAGGGATGAAAAAGTAGTGAGAATGAGATAGAATATAATGACTTAATTTATCTACATAGTCTCCGAGTCTGTCTACACAGCGAGTCAAGTGCTTTTCTAAAGCTTCAATCCCTTTCAAATAAAAAGTTGTCTTTGTCCGGCAAAAAGCTCTCCACGGCGTCCATCATCTCGTTATCGTCTTCGTACCTCATTCCCCTTAAGTATTCTTTCAATTTGGGGAACAGATACAAATCGCTAGGCGCCAAGTCTGGTGAATAAAGGGGGTGGTCAAACAATTCGAAGCCAGCTTGCTGCATGGCAGTCATCGCAACTGCCGACCTGTGTGCGGGTGCGTTGTCGTGATGAAACCGCACGCCCCTACGAAGTCTCCCTCTCCTTTTCTCTTTGATAGCATTCCTCAACTTGGGAGTTAACGCTGCATAATAATGGCCTGTAGCAGTGATTCCACGCTCCAGGTAATCAATCAACAATATCCCTTCTGAATCTCAAAATATTGAGCTGATGATTGCTTCTTCGGGGTCGGTGATGATGGCCGTTTCTATTGCGAAGATTGCCGTTTTGTCTCTGAATCAAAATGATGGACTCATGTTTTTTTCATTGTTACGAAACGTGGCTAATAGTTTTCAGAATCTTCTCGAAACTTTTCCAACAATATCTTCGAAATGTCAAGTCGATTTTGTTTTTGACTGTCGGTTAACATTCTCGGCATCCATCTTGCGGAGACTTTTCTCATATTCAAAGATTGTTTCAATATGGATTGAATACTTCGGTATGAAACGCCCATTTCTTGAATTATTATATCGGATGGTAAGTCTTCGATAGCTCAATACAATTTTCTCGATTTTCGCATCATTATCTTGGATGTTCGTCTTCCGTGCTCGTTCTACCTACTCGAAATTGAGAAGCCCGCCTTGCGACAGTGACAATGGATTACGGCGGTACAGACTCTTCTAATGTTGCCTCCAAATAGCAATGAATCTCTTGCGTCGTTAACTTTTTTAAACAGAGCTATTTAATAACAACGGCTCATACTTCGTTTTTCTCCATTTTCGAGAACACGTTCCGACACGAAGCAAACAAATGACTACATTCAGAAAAAAGAAAAGAAAATCGAAGATTTTTTTCTTTATTAATATTACATAAATGTATCTAGGCTATGAGCTATATTATTTAATTTCTTACCAAGGATATATATATGTATATATGTCGTTCTCACTACTTTTTGATCCCTCCTCGTATTTGTTATTGTACATATAGGAAATATGTAGTAATAGTTTTTTTTTACTATTATTCCCCTTGCGTATGTTAGGTCAAGGCCTTTATGTACTATTTTATATATTTATATTCACTTATCCTCATCAATTTTGTCTTAATTCCAAATTCCTCATTCTCATGCGTTTGTTACCACACTATATTTTTCTATTGAATTTTTTCTAACATGCTTACAATATTTGGTTTTGCTTACATTTTATTTTTGTCTATGGTTTTTCGTACGGTTAGAAAGTAACAAGTTCTTGACTTGCGCAGAATATTTCTGGAGTACTCCAGAAATATTCTGCGACTTCCGTCCTCACTTACCAGAGAGGCGAAGATTCCACTGTCAATCCTCTTGCCTAATTGCATTTCGCAATCTGCTCGCTCTTTCCCAAATAAGGGACAGGAAGCAAGGATGTGCACCACAGTCGGGTCAGAGGCACGCGGGAGTCTCCTTGAGCTTGAACCTGTGAAGGTACTCGGAGAATCCCCCGTGCACAGTGAACATCTGGACCAAGACCGTGTCGAGCTCGAGCCGACGAAGCACGCGGGTAGTAATAAATTCACTGACTCCGCACGATAGCTCCGAAACTATTAGATGTAAATTCTTACAATTTGGTGGAGGTATTGCTTTTACCATTTATAGGTGAGCTAAGTTCACACTTTACAAAAATCTTTCCCTCAAAGAGAGTTTTGCAGCTGTTACGGCCAGTTAAGCGAATAGGGAAAAGCTAAGTTAGGTTTTACCGCTTTAAATAAAACTATGTATATCACAGATAATATTTTATTAGCAGTCGTTTGCATATAAAAATTTGATTTCGCGAAATGCGTCTTGTGTCGCACCCATGTTGTCGACGGCCATGTTTCGATTACTTATGTTTGACTTTAAAGTTCAATTTTTTTTTAAATTTAAGTATAATAATTTTTTTTTAGTGTCATAAAATTTGGAGTTTATTTAATAAATAAATGCTTTAAGAAAAACATTATAATCGCTTACTAGATGGCTAGATCGCGAATAACTGACGGTTTCGAGTAACAGAAAAAGTACTATAGGCGTGGCCAGTTGAACACATTTCGTTTCGTTATATCCTAAATGTATGGTAAAATACTCCAATAACAAATAAAATCACAAATATATCTCATCGGTTTCCCTGCACGCACGCACGCACGCACGCGCACGCACGCACGCACGCACGCGCACGCGCACACAAACACACTCGTTACAATAGGAAAAGGAGGTTTATTAACAAAGTCTATCTAATATTGTATAAAATTCAATACTATGTTACTTACACAATCTTAGTAAATAATTTCAATAATATTCTCGCAGGTTATTAATAAATGATACTTTGTGATATTTACAATAGTTAATAAATTGATTATTATTATATTTACGCGTAAACGAAGAGGAAATTCAATGTTAATATCAAAGAGTGAATGAGAACGGAAGATAAAATGTTACAGTGTGATGAGCATACAGAGGATATAGAGTTCATCGTTCGTGTGAATTTCCAAGATGCGTTTACGCATACGTTCGTTATATACAAGCTATCGTTGTGAATGACTAAATACAACAATAAATAGTAACTGTACACAAGGGCGCGGCCGGGGCGCCTCATTCGTCCGTTCAGTCTTAAACTACCGTCAGCGTTCGCCGGTGCGCGTCACACAGTATATTCTTAATATATATATGTATAGTGTCCAATCTCATTTTTACCTCAATTCATTGTCATCGTCATTCTATCCTGTTCTCATTTTCTGCTAAAGAGACTCTTCAATCGGGACCGGTTCGATGTTACCAGGTAGACAGTCGCCCCATGCTGCCGCTCATCAAACGCGCGGTCTCCACGTTTTCATTATTCAAAAACTAAATACTCCTTTAAATTTAATGAATTTCTATAACAATTTTCTAGAGTAAAATAAAAAAAAAAAAACAATGCGTTACTTAACATCGTGCGATTAAATAATTGCGGATGAAAGCGAAACTAACAATTCGATTACTAGTAATAATCGGAAATAAATATGTTTATAATAATTTGATACATTTTCAAACACCGACGAACTTGCTCAATATCAGTTAATAGAAAAACAAAATTGTAGACACCGACATATAATACTTTCGGTTACGCATAATACGTACCAACTTACGTACTAAACACTTAACTATGGTGTGATACTCCTCGTACCACTTGTGACGTTGCCAACGGAGGCGAGGGTCCAGCAGCTGTTCCTCTAACATATGTCTCGAGTTGTTTTTACAAGTGTATTTTTCGGCTCGAGTTCTCCCACAAGGAATGAGTCAAGGCTTTTTCTCCACCATCTTGACCAAGCGGGGGCTGGTGGAACATATCTTCCGTTTATGGAGCGTGACGTTTTCCTTTACCGGAAGCTCAAACTCAGTGAGGATCGGAACAATGTCTTACAGACTATATATATAGCATTTTAAAACTACATTCCAATAGTTAAGGAAAATTTTTGTTTTTTTTTAAAAAAAAAAGTTATGGACCTTATATAAACTTTAACTCAACCATCGCTTCTGAGTAGCATGGACCACAAATGACTAGATCGTAGTCTAGATCTAAGAATTACATTGTAAAACTTAGACACGTCGTAATTTCCCGGCGAATAATAGAAATGAAAATGGCGAGAAAATAGGCCGCCATTAAATAAACTATAAGACAGTGCATAAATAAAAGACTGTAGAAGAAACTGATGATGATTGCTAAAGCCAATTTCCGTTGGGAGATTGGTGAGTTTCGCCGGAAATTTACGGCGTAGTATATTAACAGAAAGCCAGTGAGATATTGCATGATGTAAGGTTGAAACTCGAAGGTTGATGCTGTGAGGAAGTGTGGCGTGGGGGGCGCGACTGCCGTCACTTGCTCGACGATGGCTGGCCGCGTTCCTCTGCAACAATAGTATTAATTAGTAAACTCACAAAAAATCTGGGTTGATGATTGACTTTGACTCTCCCCTTGTGAGAGGTGGTGAAACTCATAGTAGATCTCTAGTGCTGGAGACAGTCTAAGTATTGTACCACCGCAGCGCCTATTTCCGCCGCCAAACAATAGTGAGCAAACATTACTGTGTTTCAGTTTGAAGAGCGCAGTAGTTAGTGTAATCACTGGGGTAACGAGATTCGACACTTCATGTCTCAAGGCTACGAGCGCAATGTGGTGCAGAGTATACATTCCTAACTAGCGCTAAGTTGTAGAACTAAGAACTAGTAAGTTGGAGAAGCACATCGGTTACCATCAGATAAAGGACCCGCTAGTCTAGTCGCTTAAAGAAAAGGTTTCAAATGAATACGAAAAATTCGTTATACTTACTAAAATGTCTGAGTGCTTCCTCCCTCTCCTGCGCGTCGAAGTACCACAATGTGATGGCGTATCTGGAACCAATACAGCCTCAGTGTTATCACTCACGCACACAACCACACAAGTATAGTTAGAATAGATTAAACTTATATTGGGTCCGTTAGCAAAGCTATCCCGGAGCATCTCTGAATGTAACTGATGCAGACCACCGAAGGGGTTTTTATGAGTAAAAATCTTACATAACCCTGACTTCCTCTCAAAAGCAGGGTTTCTTTGGAATATTCCCCCTATAACCAAAATAAAAGGTCTCTGTTGCCGGAGTACGTTTAGGTAGGTACCACCGCAGCGCTGTTTCTACCGTTATCAGCAGTGTACAGTTTACTGCGTTCCGGTTTGCAGGGCGCTGTAGCTAGTGTAACTAGAATGTTAACGAGACTCAATATGTATCAAGGCGAGAAGTACAATGTGGTGTAGTGTGTATCGTCCTATCTAGTGCCTCGTTGTTATGGGCAGGGGTTCATGACCAGGTGAACGTCCCGTTCGTCTCGTCGCTTCGTTGAAGAATAAACCAACTAAATGAATAGATTTAGGGTGTGACAAAGAGTTGAAAGTCAACACATGCGATGTATAACCACCGATGATCATGGTTAATAGTCTGATCACCTTAGAGCAGTGTTGCCAACTTTTCAAGAAGCTTTTACGTTGAAGGTCCTCGAGTGGTATCGGTCCAGAAGTAAGAGTCAAATTGTTTCATAAAAACCATCTAAGTTATTATATCATTTATTGTTACCTGGTGCTGTAAGCGGGCTGGACCTCATGGGGATTGCGTCGGTCGGACCAGAAGAACAGCATCCGGTCGAATATGGGCGCAATGTCGGCCACCTGGTTGGTACCTTCCGGGAACACCCTGCGGATGACAAATTTACAATTTGTTCTATTTTAATTCTGCGAAGTGAGGAAGCGGATTTGAATTAGTGATATTACTGATGGTAAGCCTTGAGGAGACGGTCCAGATCACCGCAAAGCCTATTCCTACCGACAAACTGTGGTGTGCAAACATTACTGTCTCCCAGTTTGAAGGGTGCTGTGGCTAGTGTAATTACGGAGGTAACGGGTCTCACGAGACTAGCGCAATGTGATGCTGTCTACACCATTCTGACCAGCGCCATGTTGGTAAGGGCAGGCGTATTATCATCAGATGAATGTTGAATGCTAGACAGATTAGTTAAATTTATTTTCAAATTGTTCCAAGTCTTTGGTCATCATCATCACAACCGATAGACATCCACCACGGGACATAGGTCTGTTGTAAGGTATTCCACAAAGCATGATCTCGCGACCAAACCGATGGATGTTGGGCATTGCCAGTCTCCCCAGTAAATGATCAGATGACATCTTTGATCATGATCAGATTTTACTGCAGATATGAGTTAATATTGCAAGTCGCACCTCAAGAGTCCGCCGCAACGTTTTACGTCCCAGTCCAAGTTCAGGTAGTATATGGCGGTGATGCAGCGGCCGTCTTTGTTGGGGTTGTCCACGTGCTTCACGTAGTGGCTGCCGGAACCAGGGTAGCATGCGACCATCGCCTGAAATTATAACAAAAACTAAATAATATGATATATCCTATTAATACATTTATTGTAAAACGCGCTTAGGAATTTATAACATTTATCCTATTCAAGAGAAAAATTTCTAGTATATATAAATAAGTATATAAAATACTAGAAAATTATCCCTTCTTTCTTTTCTTTGCCGACTATAACAGTAGGGGTGTTACGACTAGGTTCCTTTGGGGAAGGAATTACATAAAATCCATTCTTAGCTGACCTTATACTCGGCAAAAGGAATATTCCTACCAAATTCAAGTCTCTAGGCCTTATGGTTCTAGAGATGTCGTGATGAGTCTCTGTATAGGTGGAAATCTCTTATATATACATACATATAAACGTTAAGGAATTATTAGTTAAAGCCCTAAAGAATTTTCATATCAATGACAAAGATCCGTACTCCACACTATCGTTAAGTGATAGTTTGCTATAATACACTGAACGCCTTTACGTCGGACTAGAGTTCATGTAGTTATCTTTATTCTAGCCTTTATAAGAATTTCTATAAAAAGCACACCGACCAAAGCAAATATAGAATGAACTCAGGGATATACTGTGGCTGGTTTCCTAGCGATGGTAATTTCTTAAAATTTTCATTTTATCAGTTTTCGTAAAACCAAGCTCAATACAAATTATTCTAGTCGACAAAGTTCGCGTCATTATCTTCATATCTATATTTTACAAGTAAAAGATGATAAACTCGAAATTTTATAATCTTTACGGATTTAAATATTTGTTAATTGATAAGAAATTATGAATCTTGGAAAGTTTGCAGTGTTGTTATATATGTTGAAGATCTAACGACAACACGACACAACTAATGAACGCGCGCATTTCCACGTCTACACTTCAAGTAATCATATCATTTATGTGTTTCCCAGAAAGATAAGTTTATTATTGTTTTCTATGAAACTCTATGCAGCATAGATATTTTGTGACTATCTTGTAGTAACAAGTGTTAAAGAATATGACTAAGGTAAGCCCTGCCTGCCAAAGGAGGCAATGATGAAAGTTTTCAGGTTTGAAGATAGAGTCCTTATTGTCAACTAATCGAACCCAACCTAGACGACAAAGGTGAGGTGGAGACGTGTCGTAGCGAAACAAAGATACCAAGGAGGATTACAACCTAGGGATGTGCTTAGGCGAAGTGAAGGACACCACTGGTACGTTCAGTAGAATGCGCGAGCCTCTGCTAATGCACTGAAGGAGAGCACCTAAGAGATTTTCATAGGTACAAATACGACATAACCTTGTCTTATTCCAGAAGCAGTAGTGTCTTTAAAAGATTTCCTCTCCAAAAAATAAATAAAAAATATGTTGTATTATAACGGTGGGAGACTATATCGCCCAACTATCGAGCACTATGGAACGACAATAGCATGTTGTGTGTGTTGAAGAGGTTTCTAAAGAAGGAATTATCGTTTCCTGGAAACGTGATAAGCCGGAAGAAGAGGACCTGTGTGTTCTGAAGGACATCATGAACTCGTAACTCATTGCAGGGAACCACTGAGATAGTCCAACAGAATCTTAAATTCCCTGCAGAAGTTGATTATCTTTTGCAGATTTCTCCGTCGACGCCATAATGAGAAATGAGGTTTGTGTACTGCGAAACCGGCTTTGCTTTAACCAGTCCTTTATTAATTTGTTTACTCAATAAACCGTATTTTAGGTAATTGCCATAACCACTCGATGCGATTATGCACGACATGCGACAACATAATCGATGTTCAAGATAAACATTCACTTAATATTTTAAGCTTATTACAAACTCTGGTATATCAAGGTGACTACGCGATAAAGGTGATGATTGATTTTGTTCGTGCTTTCATAAGTCTAGTTGTGGGATTACTGGTTATTTCTGCTATATGTACTGAGAGGATGGAACCGGTCCGAGGACTTACATAAGCTGGTAGACACAACGGCATTTTAAATTCCAAATATAGCTGCTTTGTATCCTGCTTCACGAAATGTAATCGCGTTTATAAACTAGTAAGTATTCGCCCGCATTGCAGACTCTGATACCCCAGCGACTCAATCTAGGGGAGGAAATTTGCAAAATCCATTCTTAGATGGACCTATGGGCAAACGGAATATTTCTACCGAATTTCCACTCTCTAAACCTATTGGTTTCAGAGATATTGTGATGAGTCTCTAGAAATGTTTTATATATAGATTGATCCACTGCCTATCACAATTTCCGGAAATCTTGCCTTCAGGATCAACCTTTGCAATTCAAAGAGATATATAGATATGCGAAAATGTATAATTATATGACGAATCTTAGCCTGTATTTAATTTAATGTTACGAAAAGAAAAATTGGTAATTTAAATAAGATTATTAAGGATCAACCATTGCCGAGCAAGCATGAACGATCGTCAAAGGACAATAAAGCCAACTTTCACAATAAGACTACTATCATTAGGAATAGCTCTGAACTCTTATCATTAAAAATGAAGTAGATTATTATATTCTTAACATATACATCGTAAGTTTTTGTTGTATTTAAGCTGTTAGCTAAAACTTTGGCTTGCAAATTTGTGTAGACAAATATTTCTTCTGTGGCTACGTTAGTGGCTGTTGGAATTCAAACAATTCCATATTCCAGTCACGTAGCTAAATCATTAGCCGCGTGTGTTAACTGAGCAATTGCATCGCGCTGTGGGTGGTATCATGTGCGGTGGTCTGCTAAGGCTACATTTGCTCACCGCAATCACATTCTGTAGCAACGAATTTCGTTATCGTCATTCTATTCATCTCTCCGACACATCTGAAGCGCTAGAAAGGTTAAAGCCAATCCTCTACTTACAATTTTTTTTAATGGAAAAGATTAGTGCCTCGATTCCACTTGATGTTAAATGATGTGTTCTTTGGTGCAACGGCCTGTTCACTCTATATTTGAAGACACTCACGCAATCTTTGGACAGGAAGACCGACGCTGGCAAGTTGTTCCACCCCTTTGTTGTTTTTATTGAAAAGGAATATCTAAACCTCTGTTCGCAAAAATAGGATATTTCCTGGTAGACTGTGTGACAGTGCAGGGATTAAGTCCGCCTTTTTGTACACTTATTTTAGTAGTTTTATTAAATAAACATTGTAATGGACCTGTCCGTATATCTGTTTTATTAAAAACGTCTCTAAGAGAATCTCTACCTGTAAGATCGTATATAGCACAACCTGCTCTTCTCTAGAGTAACGATTATTTCAAAACGTACTCCAAAGGCGAATCATAATATTATCAAAGCTTCTGTAGAGCTAGTGTACTTCCCCGCCATTAACAATGGCTGTTTATTAATACGGACAGATAAACAACCCGAGCGGTGACACAATCGATATAGCTGCAGTAAGAACGTGTAGTAAGGATAGTTCATTTTATTTTCACATATGTATGCTATATGGAGGAAAACGTTTTTGAATAGGTACTCGAGATTTTACTGCGCATTGGTACTAGAGCATTAAATGTATTGCACAATGATATTCGCTCTTATTACTCACACAGATTATAAATATATAAGATAAAGGATTAATACTATAAACTTTAACTGTTCTTACTGCTTCATTAAACTTGAAAATAACTTAATTGGTACGTTCGACGTTATAGCTTTAATATTATTACTTTTTTTTTTATATCATTATGAATAAAGGCGACGAGCACAATGCTGTGTAGTATACATCATACTAAATACCGCCGCGTTGTTTTGGGCAGGATCACTTACTCGCGATATATATAATCGTAGAATAAATCAAAAACAATAATTAACTTTAATATTAAGAGCTTTCTACAAGATTCAATTATATATTTTCCTTGAACATTTGCAATTATAATTTAAAAGTACTTATATCATAATGCACACAGCACGGGATTCCCCGTGCGACGTGTTCCAGTTTCAAGCAGTTGGTGCACCGGTCGGGTGTGATGCAACCGGTATGCTATGCCAAGATGGACAAACCAAGTTTCTTTTTTCTTTGTAAGTTCTTTCCTTCTTTCATTTATGAGTTCTTGTCTTCAATAGATATCCATCCACAACGGTCAATTTACGTCCCCACTGCTGGAGGAGCACAGTCCTACCCTCAATATGAGGCGTACCTTCAATAGATAAGCCTCTTCTTGTTAGTCAATACCGCCCACAGCTGGGCATCGGTATAGCGATAAAAAATAAGTAGATATGTAATCTCGCCGTAATAATAATGAAGTAATACTTACGGTAGTAAAACAATAAAACTAAGTACCTTCCACATTATAGGCGCTGGTGAATTTAATACAAAGTATTTCTATACATACTTGTCGAATGATCTTTCTCATTTGTTTACGTAAACAAATTATTGCGTAATTGACCACAATCGCTGGAAGTGGAACGCACGCGGGGCCGGGCCGATTCAAAGTCATTTCCGGTCCCCTGTGCCACGTGCGCACGCGCATTCCTCCCTCCATACAACGTACCTCGAAACATGCAGTAGGTCATGTATACATAAAAATAAACAACGTTAATGTTCCCACGATTCGGACTTCTCAGCAGGACCGAACACTTTCTCAGAAGGAGAGTAAGGTTACTCATCAACGCTACTGGATATGTGCGGGTAGGTGAATATCCCATATTACATGTACATATGAAAATTTTGATGATTAATACCATTGTTAGTTAGTAGTAAACAATTAGAGAAAAGTTGAAGAATTTTGGTGATAAATATGTTTTCAATAAAGCGAGTCAGATTTATCTAAATTGTTATAACCTTTGCACAAAGGTAGGTAGTATAATATGGATGGGTCGGCAAGAATTAGGACCGCGGGTTAAAATTCGAGCATCAAATGTACGTCTCTCGGTCCGTGAATAAACTTCTTAATATACATTATTTCCGGAATGATAGAGAGTCGATCACTTGAAATAAATTCCCTGGTGATCCGGTGACCAGCAGGTCTCAAGATGTCGATCCTAGCTTTAGGCTAATCGTGTCTATTTCATTTGACAAAAGATTGTTATAAAAAAAGATTTAATTTAAACTATATTTACTTGTCCTTCATCAAATACAGCTTGATTCTTTATATAACTGCTGTTGTAGTCTCCAGGGTCGGTATCTCGGCATGGAATATAGGTGCCAATTTCGGCGAAGGCAATGAGTACACGTAATTTAAGGTAAGTATTATCAGTTTGAGAGAGCGAGGCCGAGACGAACGATTTTCTAATTTCATGGCGACGGTGCGTTGGAATGTTAACTGGAAGGTCGCTACGCGGTTATTTTAATGCCATTGTTCTCTCAACGCACGATAACACGGCATCGAGATTACTATCGACATCCCACAATTAGTTAACTAAGATTGTTTCCATTGTATCATCATCAACCGATAGACGCTCACTGCTGGACATAGACCTCTCTCAAAGATCTCATCGATCGGTCCCGCATTGTTCGCATCTAGTGGTTTCTTGCCACCCTCATCAGGTCGTCGGTCCACCTCGCGGGAGACCTGCCACTACATCTGCAGGTACACATGAATTCCGCCCTTTAATTAATTATAATATAGACTTGGATGAATTGCCATTACGTGTACCTGAGACATCAAGAAGAGTTGTTATCACTACAAACTTTATTTACTGTAACTGATACATCGAACAAGAAAATTACCCCTTTTGAAGTTTTTACCCTTCCACTTCAAAAGAAAGATGTTATGGATTCAAAAGTCCAGTTAATATAAATTATTTTATTACATGAATGTTTCTCAGTAGCCATGGTCCGTGATGACAGATGCCCTGGATGACCTGAGGTAACCGTTCAGCTCCTTCAATTATTGTTTACAATCCAATCTACGCAGAATATTCTAACTGCGTCTTGTGCTCACTTGTGGTGATTAATGTTAATAAATGTAATTAAAAAAAAAATGTTATTGTTGGTTTTAAATATCAGAGATTTTTCCTTCCGATACGATGTAGTGAAATTTTTTTTTTTTTTTAGAATAAGCGACGGGACTAGCAGGAGGTTCATCTGATGGAATGTGCTATGCTTGCCCAAAAGATACTAGATACGATGGTATATACTGCACCACATAGATGATGATGGTGATGGTGGGGAAGGCGAAGAAGGAGGATGAGGAGAGTGGATCCGTTACATAAAATTTTTACGTTTATATTCGATAGATAGATATATATAAGATAGAATAATAATAGGGGGACCGGAAAGTAATGTCGTTTTCTTACGCTAAATACAAACACATACATTTTTAACGAGTCTTTATTTTTAATCAATGATGTATTCCCCATCATTGTCAATAACCTTTTGCCATCTAGTGAGTAAATTTTCAATCCCTGATCGATAAAAATTAATTGGTTTTTCGGCAAAATATCTAGAGATGGCATTTTGGATATCATCCAAATTTGCAAATGTTTTGCCACTTAAAAAGTGTTGCAGCGCTCGGAATAAGTGGAAATCCGATGGTGCAACATCGGGCGAATATGGTGGATGAGGCAGCACCTCCCACCCCAATTCATTAATTTTTTCTAGAGTTCGCCTTGCGCAGTGCGGTCTTGCATTGTCATGTTGGAGAATGACGCCTTTTCGGTTGACAATCGCTGGCCACTTTTCAATTAAAGATTGATTGACTCGCTGCAATTGTTCGCTGTAGAGGTCTGCAGTAACAGTTTCTCCAGGTTTCAGTAATTCAAAATGAACAATGCCGCGAATACTCCACCAAACACACAAAAGCGCTTTTTTGGGGTGTAAACCTGGCTTAGCAGTACTCCGAGGGATTTCATTTGGAGAGAGCCACTGCCTTTTGCGTTTTGGGTTATCATACAGGACCCATTTCTCATCTCCTGTGATCAAGCGATCAAAAAACGCTTCTGTGTTGTGTCGTTGAAGCAATAAGTTGCATGTGATTGATCGGTTAGCCTTATTCTGTTCGGACAGATTATGCGGGACCCAAACACCTACTCTGCTTACTTTTCCAATCTGCTTCAAATGTTCTTGGATGGTCGACCAAGGTTTGTTGAGACTGTTTGACAATTCCTCGATCGTCTGACACGGATTTGCTTCCACTTCCGCCCTTAACACGTCGTTGTCTAACGCTGATGGTCTTCCTGATCGATACGAGTCGGAAAGATCAAAATTACCCGATTTGAACTTGGAAAACCACCTTTGGCATTTACGAATGTCCAGTGCATTTGGATAAACATCGCAAATGTTTTTGGTAGCAACTGTTGCGTTATTTCCCTTGCGAAACTCAAAGAGCATGCAATGCCGGATGTGTACCTCTTCTGGTATTTGGCTGGCCATTTTACCCAAAATTACAAAAAAAAATTGTAATTCAATTGTCTATAAGTAAAGAAATCACTATAACCTCACAATGTCTTTGTTACGCCTCTGAACAAAACAATGAGCTGACAAATGACAATCAAGTATTGGCATGCGCAGAAACGACATTACTTTCCGGTCCCCCTAATAGAATAGTATATACTGGATCATATTGAGCTTGTCGTTGACGTAAGATGTTGAATCTCCTTACCCCAGTAATTTCACTAGTTACAACGCCCTTAAAACCGGAACAAAGTAATGTCTGCACACTATTATTCTAAACAGGGGACTCGGCAGTACCTTAATTAAACAGTATCCAACAACAGAGACCAACCACACTGGTATGTACAAGAAATTGTGCTTGTGCCGCTTAGTCGTCGCTTTTTTTTTAATATGAATTTAATGGCTTCGGCTTTCTCCGTACAGCCTATACGGCGTTTAATACTGGGACGTTAGAAAGTGAAAGGAGATCTACTTTCATTTGGGACGCAGGTCTGTCACAAAGGGCGAGGGAGATGCGGGCGCGATAAGGCGGCCGCAAGGCTGACGGGCGGCGCACGTGACGCGCGGTGCGTAGGGCCGCGCTTGTGTGTGTGTGTGTGTGTTTGTGAATGACACACAAACACTGCGTAGGGCTTCATTCATAAATGTGGGCTAGCGGCACACGCCCATGTTACGAGTAAAAAATTTCGTAACAATGCCGTAACGTACAACGATCACACTGCAGCGAATTTCGTTTTTACAAACAAATATTGTTTACATTGTATTCACTATCTAACAACAAAATGCTTTTAATTTCTTTGTAATATTAACATTATAAACGTAGACATTTACCTTGAATTTTTTTAATTTATTTTGTACAAATTATCAGCCGGAAGACGTTCACTGTTGGATATAGACCTCTCAAGGATCTCCACATCGATCGGACCTGTGTTGCCTGCATTCAGTTATTCGGCTTTCACCAGAACATAACTATTTCTTTATCCTTCTGCCCTTAAGATTAACAGCCCGATAGGAGAATATGTAAAATACAAGAAAATCTTGTTTATAACTGCTCTATATGGAACGTCATCCTATGAGGATAGTGTTTAGAACTTTAATGATAAAACACATCATCATCCTGAGGCGGTTCTCTACTGGACATAGATACAGGTGATAATTAATTAAATAATAAATTAACTTTTATTAAACTTCGTTAATATAATCGGCGATAAAGTAATGTATAGATAGAGGACGAAATCAACCGATGACTGAATCGTTGAGAAATTCTCACTGTATCGATAATTAAACAATTAATTCCGATAATTATTGAATGAAGTACGACGTAAACGGAGTTATTGTGTGGCGGAGAGTGTTCGTGTAGTTCGCGGCGACGATCGAACGTAAACATTGCATAATAAACCAGTGTTGTGGTTTAACAGCAATGCGGCTGACTGCGGGCACATCCTAACCAAACAATTACTCCGACGGTATCTAAACATGAAAACAATTCATAAGCATATATATTAGTACATTCGTTTTGAAAAAAAAAAAAAAATCTGTTTTATAAAGAAATGAAAATAACTTTGCTGTAAATAACCGAGTAAATGTGAAGGTAGAATAATTTTTTAAATACTTCCTCAGTTATTGCATTCCTCGATTTAATAGTAAATCATTGATTACTCCATGTATTTGTACATAAATATTAAGTTTGATTTGTTGTGATTGATGAATATATTATTATGTGATTAGGTTGTTAGAATGACCGACATGCATACAGTTTTCCTAAAGTACCTCTACAGTTGCAGGTCCCCCGTTATGATCCAAATTAACAGTCGATGTAAAGATGGTCCGCATTAGACTTCAATTTACAAAGCAAATAATTACAAAATTCTACTTAGCATGTAAGTGAAGGTTTTTTTAAATCAAACCAGAAACTGTGATGTCCACATGTGAATAGTCGGATGTTGTTAAAGCAAACGTTTCACCGGAGGCGAGGGTGCGAAGTGTACCGGAGTACGTGTAAACAGTGGGGCAGCCGACGTCGCGGTACTCGCTTTACGTTCTTACTAATGTTTACATTGCGCACCCCTCCCCTCGACCACCCCCGCACCGTACACCTACCCCGCCGCCGCCATGCCACAAGTCACGTACGCAAAGTTGCGAGCGCGCATGCGCACCGACGCCGCCGCCGCGTTTTGGCGTTTTATCGCAAACGCGCGAATCTACGAGCGACGGAGGGCCACAGATAATACAACAGACATTGCATATAAGATCGATAATAAAAAAATTTTTGCATAGCATATCAATAGTAAATTATTATGAATAAATAAAAAAAATAATAATTTGAAATCTCTATCTCTACACAAGGGATTCCACACACAAGGAGACCGTATCTCCATTATTTTTGTAATCTATGACCATTGTGTACATAGATAAATAATAAATTCGAAATTTGTATAATTTAATAAAAATAATAAAATTTGCTAACATAAGCTTTTTTTAAAAAATCCATAATATATTAATTACTTAGAAAATTCATATTAATACTAATATTTTGTGTTCTAATTAATATTACATTGGTTACACAAAAACATCTATGAATAAGGTAAATACAGCGATGACTAAAATCCGTTTATTAACTATGGAATTTTACTATGACCGTGAGTTGTGATTCCCTATTAATAACAGAAGACTTTATGTTAAAAAATATCAAAGAGTATTTATATATATTTAAATATGTGCGTGTAAATGTAACGGATCAGAAACGGCGTAGTATAAAGGTTGTAATAAATTTTGGTGGACGGTGGCAGTTCAGGCATAATTGGATGTTATTTCCGTTCGCTCTTTGTGGATCCAGACACATACAAAGTTTACTATATATGCTCTTGTTTTATTAAGATTTATTGGTGGTACATCTCTGTTACCGGTGACCGTCCATGTAAGTTACCATAGCGCCCATTTCTGCCCTCAAACAGTACTATGTTAACATCACTACAAAAAATTATGTTTATAATAGAATTATATATTATTGAAGTAAACATAATTCTTTTATATGAATAAGTTTTTAGAATCAATTTTGCAACCAAGCTTAAGTATACACTACTAAATGTAAAGAAGATCCTTCTAATTGGAAGGATCTTATTATCTAGGAGCTCGCTAGGAAGTCTTAGAAGTCATATTAGAATTTTATATATAAATATAAATTCTCTATCTATGTCTAATTATAATTATATTATCAAAAAGTTAATAATAAGTGTTAAATAATATAATTTATTGATTTACCTTCGTCCTGCCGTTAATGATGAAGTCGCCCATTTTGCCGTTGTTGGCCATTTTGTTCGCTTTTAATACTATGTTGTCTACCTGAAAAAAAAATCGTAATAAAAATATAAGTTACAATTATTCATAGCGAATATTGTTTTATGGAGTCTTTGAAAAAAAACATATTGATAACCATAAAGTAACATACAGACAAACTTCGTACTATTTTCTATTAACCAATAGAATAGTAAATATTTTGTGGTAGATAAGTGGTAAGATTGTCAAATATCTCCCTTCCGCTTTTTTGCTCTTTATTCAATGCTTTATAAAAAGTGTTACAGTGATCGGATTTAGTTCAAATATGCGCCGTTTTGTTCGATAATCTGTTTCCATCTAGACGGCAACTTCATAATACCTCCCTCGTAGAAGCCCCCCTCCTTATTTGCGAAGAACTCGGACAGCCACTTTTCACAAGCCTCTTTTGAGTTCAACTTTACACCACCAAGGGCGTTCACCATGGACAGGAACAGGTGGTAATCACTTGGCGCTATGTCCGGGCTATATGGTGGATGCGATAAAACCTCCCATCCGAGCTCCCGTAGCTTCTGACGAGTCATCAACGAAGTGTGTGGTCTGGCGTTGTCCTGGTGGAACACTACACCCTTCCTGTTGGCCAATTCTGGACGCTTCTGGTCGATCGCCTGCTTCAAGCGGTCCAGTTGTTCGCAGTAGATGGTAGAATTAAGCGTCTGGCCATATGGGAGCAGCTCATAGTGGATGATTCCCTTCCAATCCCACCAAACACACAGCAAAACCTTCCTGGCCGTCAATCCCGGCTTGGCCACTGTTTGGGACGATTCACCGGCCTTCGACCACGACCGTTTTCGCTTGATATTGTCGTATGTGATCCATTTTTGGTCGCCAGTCACCATCCGCTTCAAGAATGGGTCGAGTTCGTTCCGTTTCAGCAGCATATCGCAGGCGTTGATTCGGTCCAGAAGGTTTTTTTGCGTCAAATCATGCGACACCCAAACATCAAGCTTTTTTTTGTATCCAGCCTTCTGCGGATGGTTTAAAATGGTTTGGTGACTAACTCCCATCTCCTGGGCGATGTCACGAGATGCCACATGCCGGTCTAACTCGATGTAGTCCATGATTTGATCGGTATTTGTCGTCACAGGTCTTCCGCCGGCTGGCTTATCCATGGTGTCGTTTTCACCGGCTCTGAATCGTCGAAACCATTCCTCCGCGCTTCGAAGTGATAGAGAACCATCCCCCAAAACACCATTAATCTCACGGAACGTTTCTCTAGCGGATTTGCCTTTAACGAAGGAAAACTTTAAAATAGCGCGAATTTCGGCGTTAGTGAACTCCATGTTTACACGTCTATAACTGTTGAACGCAATATCCAAACTAATTATGCATAGCGTCGTTTTGTAGGTTATGTCAAGACCTTTCAAATTATGTATAGTATTGCCAGATACGAGCTCTGTAGCGCTTTGTACATAGCCGCGAAATTCAAAAGACAAAAAGGCGGAAGGGAGATATTTGACAACCAATATTATAAACCCATAACTGCTATACATAAAATACAATTGTGAATAATCAAAGTAATAATATCTTGTAATAATTACAAGTAATTAATGTTATCTCCACATTAATTACCAGTAATATCTAGTGGTTTTTAAGTACTAGTCCATTCCATAGAGCACACCGAGTCCTCGGCGCGCCGCCGCCGTTGCTATCATATACTATGTATAGCGATAACTATCATATACACTCCAACGATACCGTATCTGTCTGATTGTAGACCAGTATGGAACGGTGCGATTTCGCGAACATTTCGTCTAACTGTTAATGCGCAACGGTAATGCGTTAGAAAGTGATACGCCTAAATAAAGTGGCGCCTAGTTACAATGGTAACACCACACAATGTTTTGCTGGTCGCTTTGATACGTAAGATTTAAGGTCTCGTTACTTCTGCAATTCCAGCAGGTACATCATTTTAATCGGAATATATTAATGCTTGCACAGTACCGTTTGTAGGCAGAAATAGGAGCTGCGTTGGTACTGATAGATGTAACTTTTTTATCGCGGAGGAAATCTTGATACTGTGCTTCTGGGGAGAAGACAAGGTTACGTGAGGCTTCTACCTACTAAAACCCTTCGGTGGTCTCCCTCAGTACATTAGGAGGGGCTCCGGGATCTCCTTCGGAACGCACTAGTGCCAATCTAGCTGAAACATCCAACGGAACCAATAGATATACCTAACTATACCTTTATTGTCGAGAAGGAAATCTTACGTGGGATTGAATAAAACCGCGGTGGTCATCCTTAGTGCTTTGCAAGAGGCCCTGGAATCTCCTACGGAACACCTGGTTTTACTGTTTAAACGATAATGTGCAAACATTACTGTGTTACGGTTTAAACGGCGCTGTAGCTATGGTAATTACTGCGGTAACGAGAAATAAACTGTATCGAGACTACGAGCACAATATAGTTAAGTGTATACTACCATAACTGTCTTTGGGGGATGCCTATAACCAGCAGTGGACATCTATCGCTTGATAATGATGATGATGAATAGTTTAAAACAAGATTCATCTAAAATTTGCTCGTTTGACTGAAATGAATAAGAGACTACATCAGACGCGAGTGCCGCTTTATGAATGACAACCAGATGTTTCATACATATACTGATACGTGACTCAGCGATGAGAATACCCCTTTCACTGACTCAACTGCTTTGTATCTTGATTCATACATGCACAAAATTATTAAACGATAACGATTTTTTTTTATTCAACGAATCGACGAGACGGGCGGGACATTCACGTGATGGTAGGTAATACACCAGCTCACAACGTGGCGCTAGTTACAATGGTATAAACAGCACCACATTATGCTCGTCGCCTTAAGATATAAGATGTCCTATTACCCCAGTCATTTCACTAGTTACAACGCCCTCCAAACTGGAACACAGCAATGTGTGCACACAGTAGTGTCGGCGGAAATAGGAGCTGCGTATAGGTAGGTACCACTACTGAGATAGTCTCCCGCAACAGATACCTACCACCAGTAAACAGACCTGCCATCAATTCTCTATTGATACACTGTAATATATTTTAGTATAATAAATCCTCTCGAAAGCGGCGATGGCGATTTCTGGTGGTAAATCTGCTGCCGCAGATCGTCTAGATGGATTCCATCGTAGCTTCAATTTCTACCGAAGAATAGCGTGGGGAAATTACTGCGTTCCGATTTAAAGGGCGCTGTAGTTAATGAAATTACCGGGGCAACGAAACTTAACGTCCTGTGTGTTACGGAGAAGAGTAATGTGGTGTTGTGTATATCATCCTTACTAGCATCACAGTATGGGCACGCGTATCATTTACCATCAGGTGAACTTCTGAATGATTTTTTTTTTTATAAAAATATAAAGGCTTCGAGGAATAGTTAAATACAATAAGAACCTATTGAGAAGTTGTGCCTTATTGTAAATAGACCATTTCAGTTCATTCTTATCTCGTTGATATAAGCAATAAATATAAAAAAAAAGTATTTTTATGCACGAATTCAAGACAAAAAACTTCAACTCGTGCGGGTTGCTAGTGTTGGCATACAGATCCGAGACGTACCCCAAAAAGGCTGTCACTCAAAGGGGCAACACAAGCGCACAAATGTCGAAATCTGCAGAACTAAGGTGATCAATAAGCTCAAAAGATTGCTGGACTTAAGTGGCAGTGGGCAGGGCACAATGCTCGAAGGACCGACGAATGATGGGGTAGTAAGGTCCTCGAGAGGAGCTCGCGTACCGGTAAACGTAGTGTTGGGAGACCTCCCACAAGGTGGACCGACGATTTGGTGAGAATCGCGGGAACCCACTGTATGCAAGCAACGCGGGACGTATCTTCCGATATCGACTGATGAAGATCACGATTTTTACACGCTAACGTATACAGATGGAGCACATATACAGTATATTTTATAAGAAAATAGATTAACATATAAATATATCTATATACCTTACTACGGTACAAAAATTAACACTGTTTATTTACGAACTGATGCAGTACACCACGCCCAACAAATATCAGCAACTAACTTGAGCGATCAGCTGTCTGATGTAGAAGCAATGCGGCTCCTTGCCGTCGATCCAGGTGATCCGGTCGCTGCGTATCGTCTGAGCTTCCGTGCTGCCCGGGTTCGAAACCAGCTGGCCCGCCTGTAAAAACATTACAATATTATATTGTGCTGTAACAAACTTGGCTATCACCAGCCCTAACTAATATAAGGTATGGAGGGAGAGAAAAAGGGATTCATACTAATATGAACAGTTCTGTATTTTTTTATTATAATCCCAAGGATATGGGAATAAGTAATATATAATAATAATAAACAGGTCTTTAATATTCCCACTGTTGGGACTGTGATATTCTCGCATATTTTTAATATGCATCAATATTAATATATTTGTCTTTCTCTTAACTAAACTCTTGTCTTTGTTTCTCTTGTTTAAAACTGTTCTAATTTTTTTGGAACACAAGTTAGGCATTCCGTAATACACCTGCCCAGTAGTGTTAGATTGATATACACTGCATCACATTGTGCTCATCGCGTACACATTAAATATTAAGTATAATTACAACAGTAATTTGACTACATACAGCGCCCTTCAAACCGGAACACGGTAATGTTTGCACACTACTTTTTGTTTGCAGAAATGGGAGCCGTGACTACCTCCTTTAAAACTATCAATTATTAGTTTTCTATTACTTGTAATATTTTTTTTTTAAATGACGGCAATGTCGAGGTTACGGCACAAAGTTGACAGAGACAAGTCACTAATAAACTAACATTGTTTGTTTTAACCGCTGCCGTCACTCACGTGTATATAGACAGTTCAACTCATCTTTGCGCGCGGCTCTATGTGTGCGTGTGCTTGTGAGTATACCACTTTGCGTAGTGTGCCGGTCACACGGCAGTCGTACGTACATGTCGATTGTAAGGGTGTGCACATAACGCACACAGCCTGCCGCGAAAACATGAAGTAGGAATTACTATAATGAAATGAGTAAATTTGCAAAGTTTACGATAATAGTTAACGTAAATAACATTTGTTATCGCTTTGTATTTGCGATTTTATATTGATGGCTGTTGTATATGTGTATATATATAAATTCAAAATGGCGTCATTGGGTGGATGGGTAAATAAATATCATTTCCCATGGGTTAATCCCGCAGACTGCGCGAAAGGAAAATGATGCGTTGCGAACAGCATTGCTGCGAGTAAATAAACATTGACTCATTTTGTCCCCAAAATGTAACCCATGCCTTTAAAAGTTACTCATTGCATGGGTCTGACTTAAAACAATTACACGACCGCACCTTTTTAATTTTATACACAACCATTTTGAAAGATATACACAACAGAAATTTTTAAAAGACCTTCATAACTGACTCTAGTATGATGTATCTAACCAGCCCTTTCAATCATCTCTTTTGGACGACATACACAACCGACACTTTCGAATGATATACACAACCATCTCTCGATTCATATACACAAGCGAGTCTTTAGTTCGATATACATAATCGATTTTTCGATCGATATATACAATCGATTCTTTCGAACAACTCATACGATTGATTCCTTCTGTTTAGTGGGCAACGGGAAAATGTTAGGAGATATATAATACAGCTGAAGTGAACAGATATTTATTCAAGGAAGAGTACAATCAAGACAAGAGTAAGAAAATAATAATTAGAGAGATTTTTTTTATTAAAGGCGAGCAGGGTACCTGATGGGAAATGGTACGCCTACCCATAACTGTGTGGGGCTAGTTCGGATGATGTACACATCAACACATTGCGATCGTCTCCTTGAGACATAAGATGTAAAATCTCGTTGTCCCAGTAATTTCCCTAGATCCAGCGCTCTTCACACTGGAACACGGTAATATTGACACGTTACTGTTAGGCGGTAGTAATGGGAGCTGTGATGGTCCCTACCTAGACGGTCTCCGGCTACAACCTGTTACCAGTTTCATTGCGTTCATTCGGATTATATTAGCATTGGACTATGATGTTACGATTGTGATACGGAAGTGTGAGAATCATTTACGTACAGAATAAAAGCGTCAGTCGGAACATTAATAAAACGGGGAAGAGAATACGTATTGCGTAGTTTTCGAGTAGTAACGAGGGATTTTTGGCAACTGGCCACTTCTACTACAAGTTTGTTTGGCAACATAAATGTAAACGTACATGACGAAATTTGTTTGCGCAACAATGTTAACATCAATAATAGAACGGTTAATAGCAATTATACACTGGTTGGTCTCTGTTGTCGGAGACAGTCTAGATGGGTACCACTGTAGCTCCTATTGCAGCCGACAAACAGCAGTTTGCAAACTTCAGTGTATTCCGGTTTGAAGGGCGCTGGAACTAGTGTAGTGACTGGGGTAACGAGACATCTTTTGTCATGAGAGATGATAGATAGGATAAGGAATAATAATGTTAAGACAAAAGACAATGGTATAGATATAGGGAAAGATAAGATGGCAAATGAATAGAAACTAGATGGTAACTGATACGCAGGGGAACGATTGCAACTAAAAAAAAACAAAACAAAAAGAAAACATCTTATGTCTTAGATGAGGAACACAATATTGTACTGTGTATGTCATCTTTACAAGCACCATGTCGTTATGAGTAGGTTTATCAATTATCATTAGCTAAAGGTCTTGCTCATCTCATCACTGTGTCAAATAAAAAAAATATTTAACGCCATCTCTAGATACATATGATAACAAAATTTCAAACTACCCTTTCGGTAATTTATTGCTACACCCCCAAGGTTTCATGTTATACACAACAGTTTACATGAATGGCTTTACTTCAGTCAACTTACATATCAGCAGCATCGGCTAAGATATTTAATAATTTTTATTTTTGATGAGTATCTGCAATATATTTAACTTTAAGCATTCATTATTGAGATATTTCACAGCTATATTTTTTAGGAAGCTTCATGATGGATATTTTTAGTCTTGAAAGACTGGCTGAAGCAGCACTACTAACTCTAAATGCATTGACCGTCAGTAATATTAGTGTTTGATCTGTATGTGATTTCCTCTTTTATTTCCTATTAAAAGAATTTCAATATTGGTAATAAACTACCATAACAAACCAGGTACAGCTCATACAAAGATTTTTTTAAATAATGAAGCGAGGAGGATGGTTCAACATACATCTGATGGTAAGTGACACACCTGCCCATAGCTATATCTTTGCCTTGAGATATAAAACAAAAGTTTTGTTATCTCAGTAATTTCACTTATTTAAATGGTCACCGGCAACACCACTATCTATCATCACTATGATCTACTTCATAATTCTTAGTTAAAAAAAAAAAATTATCAACAATTTATTTATCTTTTTTATATTATTAAATAAAGTATGTTAAATATAATGAGAATATAACTTAAGTATATTGAGAAAAAAAAAATTTATTACCCACAACAGACACTTTTTGTACATACTGATAGACTAGATTTTAAGTGTTTAGCCTCTATCTAATATATCTTTGTAAAAAGTTAAGACAAGATATTGTACATCAAGTTAAGAACCTATTTATCATCATCAGTAAAGACAACATAATTTTTTTTTAAATATGTATAATTTTGTAGTATGGAAATTTACAGTGCTCATATTTAGTCACATTTAATGTTATATGATAAGTAAAATGTACTAATTATGTAGTTGATAAATATATTACAGAATTTCATGACTGATCAATGACAAAAATTTTAATATAATTCAGCATATTATCATTACCTTTTTATCAAAATTTCATAAATAATGCATTAATCTGTTATTTATCAATGTATTACAGATATCACTACCTTGCACAGTGATAATATGAATGTTCAGAATTAATTTACCATTATACTTATTTTTTTTTCTTTATTTTAATTTTGAGACTTTTTATTAATGACTATGACAGTCCCATCATACCATAAATAAATTCCATTTTCAAAATTTTATTGCCACCAAGACTTAATAAAATTTTAAGACAAAATTAAACAGCGCACTTTAGACCATTACACTTGTGTCTATGCTTTTTTGAGAAGAATATATATTATTTATAGTAAAAATTTCAAATATTCAAAAACTTTTAGTTTGAAATAAAAACTTATATAATAATCCAGTCAAGTTAGTAATAATATGTAAAAATATAATCTACACAATGAATATATTTAACTAGCAAATAATAAAATTAATATAATACTACTTACAGTGAAAATTCCAGATCTATACATTTCAAGAACTTCATTTAGCACCAGGAGTCCCCGATCTTTACCGAGAAAATTGTCTAACACACATACACCATACTGAGTCATATCTCTAATCACCCTCTGACATATCTCATAACTTGGATCACTTGGATCCATATAGTAATTATTGGCCATAAATGCACCGCTCCCCTTTAAGGAGGCTTCAGGGTATTCCTTCATTTTGGGATGGTGTTCTGGTACATACACAGGTACAGGTGGCATTTTCACATTACTTCTGTTCACAGACTTCAAGATATTAGTAGTGGCCGTGGTTGCAAAATCCACGGTGCTTAATTGTTGTGCCGACTCATTTAAAATCTCCTGCTCAGATGATCCTTCGTGTATAATTGCACTTTGTTTTGTTAAGTCTCTGTTTGTATACACTACACTAGATATGACACTATCTCTTAAAGTCGAGGGTCCAGCTTTTAATTCGCTTTCCACGCCCTGAAACACTGTGCTAGAAGTATTTAACAATTTAATTTCTGGTTTTTCTATGTTACCCTCTTTTTTCACGTTTTTTCTTTTTGATTTTTTTAACCGTCTTTCTTCTTTACCCTCCCCTTTTACAGATTCAATTTTTTTTATTCTTTCACTTTCGTTGGTTATGATCTCTTTCTCGTCTTGATTATTAAGTTCTTCCTTCGTGGGAGATGCACTTTCCACGGCTTTAACGTTATCCAAGTCCTGTTTTGGTAACTTAGGAACACATTCGCTTTTGTGCCTTCGCCAATCTTGTCGCTGATGTTCCGTGTTGCAGTAATAAATACTCAAACACCGAGCGCATCTACGATGAGTCTTATGATTGCACACGGCGCAACAAGCAAGTACGCCTTCTTGATTCATTCTGAAATAATTTCTTTCCCTTGGCCGGTCCAAACGACTGTCAAAAGGAAATGTCAAGAAGTTTTTATTTTAGTTTTGTGCCATAGATACTAGGCTTTCACGCCTCATTTCGGATACACAGAATAAAAATTTATCTAGTAGAAAAACTAAAATGTAATAAAATCTATGCATTTGTTGTTCAAACTTATAAATTTTTTTAAAATTATAAATGTAATCATTAAAATAATTGAATGAATTGAAATAATATACTATAATAGCTAATTTTATCACAGACGATTACACATTTTCATGGGTACTTTAAAATATTGTTGATTACTATAACAGGCTATTATTATTTCAAATATTTTTTTGAAACAGTCATTGCAACTTGTTGAACTTAAGAAAGAATATTTTTTAACAGATAATTATTACATTCGAAAATTTGATGAAAATAAAAAGGCTAGGTTGACTCATTTCCAAACAGATTTATAGTTATGAAAAAGAATGGTTATAAAACTATAGCAAAATATGTTCTTGTTTGGGATAATTCGTATAGTGTCTTAAAAGAAGAATCAAATATAAGACCAACGGCAAATTTTGTTATAGAAAATTTACAAATGAAAAAAATAATCATTGAAGAGAAAATCCAACTATGATTTACTTTACAATTTTCGTAAAATGATTTTTATTTTTCTTAATTTTCACCGTTCTTATCCATAATTATAATCCGAGAAGTGACAATAATGTGAAAATTTATTACAAAAACTGCCCGATAATTATAAGACTGTATTTGTTTTAGTAGGCAAACAGAAATGTTATGGTTTTTTTTCTTTAATCAAAAGTAAAGTGCACATAAAAACATAAATGTTTTTATTTCCTTCTGTTAAAAAAAAATATTTGTGTTTTACTTACTAAACAAAACCGGCGAAACATTAGATGATAGAGTTTAAGTGTAACATTGAAAGTTATGAAAGCGGGTAGCGCCACATCGATTGAAATGGAAATATTTGAGGGACACCTATGTCCAGATGTCAGCTAATAATGATGATTATGGTTAAATATAAAGTAAAATAAACGATGAAAATATTTTTTTTTTATATTTTTATTTATTTAATTAAGTAAAAATAGGAATATATATTTATATATATACATGACAATTTTTTTTAATAACACATCTCTATTTTTCTCTGGAATTTTTTATTGATATTAAACACAGATGATAAAGCATAATATCAGGATGTTATAAAAAACATGAGATTGAAATGTATAAAACGAATAAAAACAAGCAAATGTTAAAAAATAAATGGGAAATATTTACACAGCAGAATAAAAATTGACAATAATTTTATTGAAAAGTTACACATCGGTAATGAATAAGAAAAGACTAGATTAGTTTTACGTAGAGGCACGTCTTTTAACTGCGATGCTCTAAAAATAATTTAATAAGCACCCTTAAAAGACGTAAGCTGTACGTAAGGAACTAAAAGAAGCGTAAAGGCGTTCGTCGCGTATGTACGACGCACGTCCCTGCGCTATCTTACAAATAGACCTACTAGAATCTAAATTTTATGCCAACAACTTTATACTATCTGTCAAATGCCCAATACGGAATATTTGACAATGTTATTACATATAAATTTATCTACCGAAAACAAAAATTTAAGAAAACATATTTCATCACACGGAATGCTGGATGGTGTTCCATACGGTGGAGCGACGATTTGGTAAGGGTCGCGAGTAGCCGCCGGTCGCGGGCAACACATGTCTGATCGGTATGGAGTTCTTTCGAAAAGGCTTATGTCCATTGTTTATTGCTGGACGCGGGCCTCCCAAAAAATCTCCGATAGCCGGCTGATGATGATGATTATAACATCAAACTATACGTACAAAGCTATTTTAGTGATTTTAGTATAAACACTGAATGCATAAATAAATAAACAATGTGCGAAAAACATCCTCTGAATCATCCACATTTTTTTTTTGTTTTAAGTGAATTTAATAGAATGTTTATATTTTATATATGTGGAATGTAAAAAAAGAACAATGGAAGAGAAAAATTTATAATTAGATCCTCACTAAAATTTAAAATTTCTATCAGTTACAAGTCATTTATAAACTTCAATTACTATAACAGAAATGTACAGTATATAAACTTATCTACGTTACTCAAAACTCTACCAATAATTTGGACCCTAAGTCAATTTTATAACCCAACTAACCTTTCAAGTTGCGCATCCAAACCTCAAGTCATAGATTACACAGGTGAAGTAATCAAAACATTTTAAATTACAAGACAGTAACATTACTTGTCGTTTAATCTTTACCTACTTATGACATTGATCTGGATACACATAGAGTGACTGTCCAGGGTGTAATAACTTCTTACGATACAATATAAACGCTTAGTCCATCTAAAAATATCTAAGGAGTAGAGTAACGTATATGTTAAACTTATGAATTACATTTCATACTTTTGTGTTGTCTTCGTTTGGATGGTTTGAAACATGTAAAGCTCTCGCCAGTTCCGCTTTCTCGTCTGCTGATAGAACATATACAGGAGGAGCTGCCGGAAGGAACCGTTCGGCTTTTTGCGGTTCTCTTTGAAGACGGGCGCGATAAAGCATCACTTTTCTCATATTCAAAGATTGTTTCAATATGGATTGAATACTTCGGTATGAAACGCCCATTTCTTGAATTATTATATCGGATGGTAAGTCTTCGATCGCTCAATACAATTTTCTCGATTTTCGCATCATTTTCTTGGATGTTCGTCTTCCGTGCTCGTTCTACCTACTCGAAATTGAGAAGCCTTACGACAGTGAAAATGGATTACGGCGGTACAGACTCTTCTAATGTTGCCTCCAAATAGCAATGAATCTCTTGCGTCGTTAACTTTTTTAAACAGAGCTATTAAATAACAACGGCTCATACTTCGTTTTTCTCCATTTTTGAGAACACGTTCCGACACGATGCAAACAAACGACTACATTCAGAAAAAAACAAAAGAGAATCGAAGATTTTTTTCTTTATTAATTTTACATATATGTATCTAGGCTATGAGCTATATTATTTAATTTCTTACCAAGGATATATATGTATATATGTCGTTCTCACTACTTTTTGATCCCTCCTCGTATGTTATTGTACATATAGGAAATATGTAGTAAGTTTTTTTTTTTCTATCATTCCCTCTGCGTATGTTGGGTCAGGGCCTTTATTTACTATTTTTATATTTACATTCACTTATCCTCATCAATTTTGTCTTAATTCTAAATTCCTCATTCTCATGCGTTTGTTACTACACTATATTTTTCTATTTAATTTTTTCTAACATGCTTACATTTTATTTTGTCTATGATTTTTATTGTTACTTTCTAACCGTACTCCAGAAATATTCTGCGACTTCCGTCCTCACTTATCAGAGAGGCGAAGACTCCACTGTCAATCCTCTTGCCTAATTGCATTTCGCAATCTGCTCGCTCTTTCCCAAATAAGGGACAGGAAGCAAGGATGTGCACCACAGTCGGGTCAGAGGCACGCGGGAGTCTCCTTGAGCTTGAACCTGTGAAGGTACTCGGAGAATCCCCCGTGCACAGTGAACATCTGGACCAAGACCGTGTCGAGCTCGAGCCGACGAAGCACGCGGGTAGTAATAAATTCACTGACTCCGCACGATAGCTCCGAAACTATTAGATGTAAATTCTTAAAATTTGAGGTATTGCTTTTGCCATTTATAGGTCAGCTAAGATCGCACTTTACAAAAATCTTTCCCTCAAAGAGAGTTCTGGAGCTGTCACGGCCAGTTAAGCGAATAGGGAACAGCTAAGTTATATTTTACCGCTTTAAATAAAACTATGTATATCACAGATAATATTTTATTAGCAGTCGTTTGCATATAAAAATTTGATTTCGCGAAATGCGTCTTGTGTCGCACCCATGTTGTCGACGGCCATGTTTCGATTACTTATGTTTGACTTTAAAGTTTAATTTTTTTTTTAAATTTAAGTATAATATAATACATTTTTTTTAGTGTCATAAAATTTGGAGTTAATTTAATAAATAAATGCTTTAAGAAAAACATTATAATCGCTTACTAGATGGCTAGATCGCGAATAACTGACGGTCTCGAGTAACAGAAAAAGTACTATAGGCGTGGCCAGTTGAACACATTTCGTTTCGTTATATCCTAAATGTATGGTAAAATACTCCAATAACAAATAAAATCACAAATATATCTCATCGGTTTCCCTGCACGCACGCACGCACGCACGCACGCACGCACGCACGCACGCACGCACGCACGCGCACGCGCACACAAACACACTCGTTACAATAGGAAAAGGAGGTTTATTAACAAAGTCTATCTAATATTGTATAAAATTCAATACTATGTTACTTACACAATCTTAGTAAATAATTTCAATAATATTCTCGCAGGTTATTAATAAATGATACTTTGTGATATTTACAATAGTTAATAAATCGATTATTATTATATTTACGCGTAAACGAAGAGGAAATTCAATGTTAATATCAAAGAGTGAATGAGAACGGAAGATAAAATGTTACAGTGTGATGAGCATACAGAGGATATAGAGTTCATCGTTCGTGTGAATTTCCAAGATGCGTTTACGCATACGTTCGTTATATACAAGCTATCGTTGTGAATGACTAAATACAACAATAAATAGTAACTGTACACAAGGGCGCGGCCGGGGCGCCTCATTCGTCCGTTCAGTCTTAAACTACCGTCAGCGTTCGCCGGTGCGCGTCACACAGTATATTCTTAATATATATATATATATATATGTATAGTGTCCATTCTCATTTTTACCTCAATTCATTGTCATCGTCATTCTATCCTGTTCTCATTTTCTGCTAAAGAGACTCTTCAATCGGGACCGGTTCGATGTTACCAGGTAGACAGTCGCCCCATGCTGCCGCTCATCAAACGCGCGGTCTCCACGTTTTCATTATTCAAAAACTAAATACTCCTTTAAATGTAATGAATTTCTATAACAATTTTCTAGAGTAAAAAAAAAAAAAAAAAAAACAATGCGTTACTTAACATCGTGCGATTAAATAATTGCGGATGAAAGCGAAACTAATAATTCGATTACTAGTAATAATCGGAAATAAATATGTTTATAATAATTTGATACATTTTCAAACACCGACGAACTTGCTCAATATCAGTTAATAGAAAAACAAAATTGTAGACACCGACATATAATACTTTCGGTTACGCATATTACGTACCAACTTACGTACTAAACACTTAACTATGGTGTGATACTCCTCGTACCACTTGTGACGTTGCCAACGGAGGCGAGGGTCCAGCAGCTGTTCCTCTAACATATGTCTCGAGTTGTTTTTACAAGTGTATTTTTCGGCTCGAGTTCTCCCACAAGGAATGAGTCAAGGCTTTTTCTCCACCATCTTGGCCAAGCGGGGGCTGGTGGAACATATCTTCCGTTTATGGAGCGTGACGTTTTCCTTTACCGGAAGCTCAAACTCAGTGAGGATCGGAACAATGCCTTACAGACTATATATATAGCATTTTAAAACTATTATACATTCCAATAGTTAAGGTAAATTTTTGTTTTTTTTTTTAAAAAAAAGTTATGGACCTTATATAAACTTTAACTCAACCATCGCTTCTGAGTAGCATGGATCACAAATGACTAGATCGTAGTCTAGATCTAAGAATTACATTGTAAAACTTAGACACGTCGTAATTTTCCGGCGAATAATAGAAATGAAAATGGCGGGAAAATAGGCCGCCATTAAATAAACTATAAGACAGTGCATAAATAAAAGACTGTAGAAGAAACTAATGATGATTGCTAAAGCCAATTTCCGTTGGGAGATTGGTGAGTTTCGCCGGAAACTTACGGCGTAGTATATTAACAGAAAGCCAGTGAGATATTGCATGATGTAAGGTTGAAACTCGAAGGTTGATGCTGTGAGGAAGTGTGGCGTGGGGGGCGCGACTGCCGTCACTTGCTCGACGATGGCTGGCCGCGTTCCTCTGCAACAATAGTATTAATTAGTAAACTCACAAAAAATCTGGGTTGATGATTGACTTTGACTCTTCCCTTGTGAGAGGTGGTGAAACTCATAGTAGATCTCTAGTGCTGGAGACAGTATAAGTATTGTACCACCGCAGCGCCTATTTCCGCCGCCAAACAATAATGAGCAAACATTACTGTGTTTCAGTTTGAAGAGCGCAGTAGTTAGTGTAATCACTGGGGTAACGAGATTCGACACCTCATGTCTCAAGGCTACGAGCGCAATGTGCTGCAGAGTATACATTCCTAACTAGCGCTAAGTTGTAGAACTAAGAACTAGTAAGTTGGAGAAGCACATCGGTTACCATCAGATAAAGGTCCCGCTAGTCTAGTCGCTTAAAGAAAAGGTTTCAAATGAATACGAAAAATTCGTTATACTTACTAAAATGTCTGAGTGCTTCCTCCCTCTCCTGCGCGTCGAAGTACCACAATGTGATGGCGTATCTGGAACCAATGCAGCCTCAGTGTTATCACTCACGCACACAACCACACAAGTATATATATATATATATACAAAGCTATCCCGGATTCTCTCTGAATGTAACTGATGCAGACCACCGAAGGGGTTTTTATGAGTAAGAATCTTACATAACCCTGACTTCCTCTCAAAAGCAGGGTATCTTTGGAATATTCCCCCTATAACCAAAATAAAAGGTCTCTGTTGCCGGAGTACGTTTAGGTAGGTACCACCGCAGCGCTGTTTCTACCGCTATCATCAGTATACAAACTTTACTGTGTTCCGGTTTGCAGGGCGCTGTAGCTAGTGTAACTAGAATGTTAACGAGACTCGATATGTATCAAGGCGAGAAGTACAATGTGGTGTAGTGTGTATCATCCTATGTAACACCTCGCTGTTATGGGCAGGGGTTCATGACCAGGTGAACGTCCCGTTCGTCTCGTCGCTTCGTTGAAGAATAAATCAACTAAATGAATAGATTTAGGGTGTGACAAAGAGTTGAAAGTCAACACATGCGATGTATAACCACCGACGATCATGGTTAATAGTCTCATCACCTTAGAGCAGTGTTGCCAACTTTTCAAGAAGCTTTTACGTTGAAGGTCCTCGAGTGGTATCGGTCCAGAAGTAAGAGTCAAATTGTTTCATAAAAACCATCTAAGTTATTATATCATTTATTGTTACCTGGTGCTGTAAGCGGGCTGGACCTCATGGGGATTGCGTCGGTCGGACCAGAAGAACAGCATCCGGTCGAATATGGGCGCAATGTCGGCCACCTGGTTGGTACCTTCCGGGAACACCCTGCGGATGACAAATTTACAATTTGTTCTATTTTAATTCTGCGAAGTGAGGAAGCGGATTTGAATTAGTGATATTACTGATGGTAAGCCTTGAGGAGACGGTCCAGATCATCGCAGAGCCTATTCCAACCGACAAACATTACTGTGTCCCAGTTTGAAGGGTGCTGTAGCTAGTGTAATTACGGAGGTAACAGGTTTCAGGAGACTAGCGCAATGTGATGCTGTCTATACCATTCTGACCAGCGCCATGTTATGTTGGTAAGGGCAGGCGTATTACCATCAGATGAATGTTGAATGGTAAACCGATTAGTTAAATTTATTTTCAAATTGTTCCAAGTCTTTGGTCATCATCATCACAACCGATAGACATCCACCACGGGACATAGGTCTGTTGTAAGGTATTCCACAAAGCATGATCTTGCGACCAAACCGATGGATGTTGGGCATAGCCAGTCTCCCCAGTAAATGATCAGATGACATCTTTGATCATGATCAGATTTTACTGCAGATATGAGTTAATATTGCAAGTCGCACCTCAAGAGTCCGCCGCAACGTTTTACGTCCCAGTCCAAGTTCAGGTAGTATAAGGCGGTGATGCAGCGGCCGTCTTTGTTGGGGTTGTCCACGTGCTTCACGTAGTGGCTGCCGGAACCAGGGTAGCATGCGACCATCGCCTGAAATTATTACAATACTAAATAATATGATATATCCTATTAATAGATATATTGTAAAACGCGCTTAGGAATTTATAACGTTTCTTCTATTCAAGAAGAGACAAATTTCTAGTATATAAAACAGTATAAATTAATAAGTATATAAAATACTAGAAAATTACCCCTTCTTTTTTTTCTTTGCCGACTATAACATCAGGGGTGTTACGACCAGATTCCTTTGGGGGAAGGAATTATATAAAATCCATTCTCAGCTGACCTTATACTCGGCAAAAGGAATATTCCTACCAAATTCAAGTCTCTAGGCCTTATGGTTCTAGAGATGTCGTGATGAGTCTCTGTATAGGTGGAAATCTCTTATAATAGTTTGGCAAATATCTCCCTTCCGCCTTTTTGTCTTTTGAATTTCGCGGCTATGTACAAAGCGCTACAGAGCTCGTATCTGGCAATACTATACATAATTTGAAAGGTCTTGACATAACCTACAAAACGACGCTATGCATAATTAGTTTGGATATTGCGTTCAACAGTTATAGACGTGTAAACATATAGTTCACTAACGCCGAAATTCGCGCTATTTTAAAGTTTTCCTTCGTTAAAGGCAAATCCGCTAGAGAAACGATCCGTGAGATTAATGGTGTTTTGGGGGATGGTACTCTATCACTTCGAACCGCGGAGGAATGGTTTCGACGATTCAGAGCCGGTGAAAACGACACCATGGATAAGCCAGCCGGCGGAAGACCTGTGACGACAAATACCGATCAAATCATGGACTACATCGAGTTAGACCGGCATGTGGCATCTCGTGACATCGCCCAGGAGATGGGAGTTAGTCACCAAACCATTTTAAACCATCCGCAGGAGGCTGGATACAAAAAAAAGCTTGATGTTTGGGTGCCGCATGATTTGACGCAAAAAAACCTTCTGGACCGAATCAACGCCTGCGATACGCTGCTGAAACGGAACGAACTCGACCCATTCTTGATGCGGATGGTGACTGGCGACCAAAAATTGATCACATACGACAATATCAAGCGAAAACGGTCGTGGTCGAAGGCCGGTGAATCGTCCCAAACAGTGGCCAAGCCGGGATTGACGGCCAGGAAGGTTTTGCTGTGTGTTTGGTGGGATTGGAAGGGAATCATCCACTATGAGCTGCTCCCATATGGCCAGACGTTTAATTCTACCATCTACTGCGAACAACTGGACCGCTTGAAGCAGGCGATCGACCAGAAGCGTCCAGAATTGCCCAACAGGAAGGACGTAGTGTTCCTCCAGGACAACGCCAGACCACACACTTCGTTGATGACTCGTCAGAAGCTACGGGAGCTCGGATGGGAGCTTTTATCGCATCCACCATATAGCCCGGACATAGCGCCAAGTGATTACCACCTGTTCCTGTCCATGGTGAACGCCCTTGGTGGTGTAAAGTTGAACTCAAAAGAGGCTTGTGAAAAGTGGCTGTCCGAGTTCTTCGCAAATAAGGAGGGGGGCTTCTACGAGGGAGATATTATGAAGTTGCCGTCTAGATGGAAACAGATTATCGAACAAAACGGCGCATATTTGAACTAAATCCGATCACTGTAACACTTTTTATAAAGCATTGAATAAAGAGCAAAAAAGCAGAAGGGTAATAGAGTCCATAGCGGATTTGCCTTTAACGAAGGAAAACTTTAAAATAGTGCAAATTCGGCGTTAGTGAACTCGCATGTTTACACGTCTATAACTGTTGAACGCAATATCCAAACTAATTATGCATAGCGTCGTTTTGTAGGTTATGTCAAGACCTTTCAAATTATGTATAGTATTGCCAGATACGAGCTCTGTAGCGCTTTGTACATAGCCGCGAAATTCAAAAGACAAAAAGGCGGAAGGGAGATATTTGCTAACATATTATTTTGTCTTCTAATTAATATTACATTGGTTACACAAAAACATCTATGAATAAGGTAAATAGAGCGATGACTAAAATCCGTTCATTAACTATGGAATTTTACTATGACCGTGAGTTGTGATTCCCTATTAATAACAGAAGATTTCATGTTAAAAAATATCAAAGAGTATTTATATATATTTAAATATGTGCGTGTAAATGTAACGGATCAGAAACGGCGTAGTATAAAGGTTGTAATAAATTTTGGTGGACGGTGGCAGTTCAGCCATAATTGGATGTTATTTCCGTTCGCTCTTTGTGGATCCAGACACACAAAGTTTGCTATATATGCTCTTGTTTTATTAAGATTTATTGTTGGTACATCTCTGTTACCGGTGACCGTCCATGTAAGTTACCATAGCGCCCATTTCTGCCCTCAAACAGTACTATGTTAACATCACTACAAAAAATTATGTTTATAAAAGAATTATATATTATTGAAGTAAATATAATTCTTTTATATGAATAAGTTTTTAGAATAAATTTTGCAACCAAGCTTAAGTATACACTACTAAATGTAAAGAAGATCCTTCTAATTGGAAGGATCTTATTATCTAGGAGCTCGCTAGGAAGTCTTAGAAGTCATATTAGAATTTTATATATAAATATAAATTCTCTATCTATGTCTAATTATAATTATATTATCAAAAAGTTAATAATAAGTGTTAAATAATATAATTTATTGATTTACCTTCGTCCTGCCGTTAATGATGAAGTCGCCCATTTTGCCGTTGTTGGCCATTTTGTTCGCTTTTAATACTATGTTGTCTACCTGAAAAAAAAATCGTATTAAAAATATAAGTTACAATTATTCATAGCGAATATTGTTTTATCGAGTCTTTGAAAAAACATATTGATAACCATAAACTAACATACAGACAAAGGGGCGCTGGGTCGGATAACCTCCACGTGTGCCCGGGGGATGCAGTTACCTTTCGGACCTCGGTCCGGGGGTAAGGGCACCTCCTGGGACTGGTGTACCCTGGGCAACGGCAGCTGCTTTATGCTCTCGGGCATAGGGCAACTGACGGCTAATAATCCGACACCACTGGCGTCGGGAAGTGACGATTCCACCGCCCGCTGAGGGGAAAACTGATATCCCTCGTGGATTTAATTTTCTCTTCGGCGCAATCAGTCGTGTCGCGCGGCGAGTCCGCCCCTAGGGCGGCTTTTGGCTTCGGCCACGCCGGGCGCACCCGTAGCCCGCTCATAGCACACCCCGAGCGGAGCGGGGACTGCGGTCATTGCGACCGGAGTCGAGAGGAAGAAGACCTCCCAAATTACCCCAATCCTAAGGTACGGCGCGCCGATGGGATGAATGGCCAAGGGGAACTTGGTCCCGAGCGCCCGAAGCTGTGGATCAGCAACCCAACATGACAAGCAGATCTAAAGACATTCGTCCCCAGGTGGGTCCCAGCTTTACGGCTGGGGAATCCTACACGGCGCCTGGCGCCGTCTGCCCTTCGTACTCTGGGGTGGGCAAGACTGCTTTCGACGACGGTGTATGTGTGCAGATGAGCGCCGATGGTTCGGCGAGTCGCACAATGGCGGAAGTGCCGCGCCCCGCGATGGGCGCTGGCCAACCACACGGTGGTGACAGACTAGCGCAACGTGCGCTATCGCTGACCGCGCTGCCCACAGCGCGGGTGATGCTGGAGCGGCTGCCCTGGGAGCCATCCAAAAACGGGGGCGATGTCGACATGGCCCCTGTTTCCCGCACAGCGACGGACGAGACGCGGCAGCTGCAGGCGGAGAACGCCCGCCTGCGCGCCGAGGCGGCCGATTTCCGCAAGGAGTTGGCCAACCTCAGGGCGAAGATTGACGAGTTGGAGCGGCGGGATAGACCCGCACCTCCTCGTCCGGGCGCCGGCGATGAGTCTCCTGGTGAGGGGATGATTCGGCCGGCAAAAAAACGGCTTACGGGTGCCGATCGCCTCGTACCAGCGACTACGTCGGTAGAGGAGATCTGCCGCACTGTAATGGTGCAGGTGGGGACGATGGTATCGGCCCACCTGGCATCACTGGAGGACAGGCTTCTCCCGGAGAAGCGTGTCTGGCCACCGCTGGCTGCCGCGAGGCAGGCGGCATCGGCCGCCAAGAATGCCGGCCCAGCGCCGAAAGCGGCCGCGGCCTCCGCGAACCCCGCCCCCAAAGCCTCCGTGGCTAAGGGGAAAGGGAAAGTAGGGCCGCAGAAGGCTGCGGGAAAGCTCCCTAAGTCCGCAGGCAAGTTCGTGCCCGCGCCCGCCCCACCTCCATTGGAGGAGGGGTGGACCGTCGTTGCGCGAAAGCCGCGACGGGCGAAGGAGCTGCCGCCGAAGCCGCAGCAGCGGCAGATGCAGCGACAGCAGTCGCAGCCGAAGCCGCAGCAGCAGCAGCAACAGCAACAGCGTCGGAGCGCGAAGCGCAAAGCCGGCAGGAAGAACCGGCCGCGAAAGCTGCGGGCCCCACGGTCGGCGGCGGTCGTGGTTACTCTTGCGCCTGAGGCGGTCGCGAAGGGCGTCACGTACGCCGAAGTGATCGCCCAGGCGCGGGAGCGGATCGACCTGAACGGTCTCGGCATTCTCGGGATGCGCTGCAAGACGGCGGCGACCGGAGCACGAATATTTGAAGTGCCCGGTCTTGAAAACGGCGAGAAAGCCGATACCCTCGCCAAGAGGCTCCGAGAGTCTCTCGGCGAGGATGTCGCGCGGATCTCGAGACCGGTAAAGTGCGCCGAGCTGAAGGTCTCCGGACTGGATGACTCGGTCACCAGCACTGACATAGTCGCCGCGGTGGCGCGAGCGGGGGGCTGTCCGGCCGACCAGGTTCGGTCGGGCAGCGTCTCCTTCGGCGCCTCCGGCCTCGGGACGGCGTGGCTACGCTGTCCTGTGCTTGCGGCTCAGCGGGTGGTGGACGGCGGCAGACTCCTGGTTGGCTGGGTGTCTGCGCAGGTCACACTGCTCGCGAGCAGACCGCATCGCTGCTTCCGGTGCCTCGAAAAGGGGCACGTGCGGGCGCAGTGTAAGTCCGACTCGGACCGCAGCGATGAGTGCTATCGCTGCGGAAAGAGCGGCCACAGGGCGGCCACCTGCTCCACCAATCCGCACTGCAGCCGATGCAGCGCGGCCGGTAAGCAGGCCGACCATAAATCCGGCGGTGGTGCCTGCGACAGGGCGCGCGTCGTCGGTGGTGGGGCGACGAAGGGCGGCAGGCGCGGCGGTAGGGACCGGAGGGTCACTCTACCGCAGGCCGCGCAGGAGGAGGTTTAAATGTCCGTCGAGTGACGATGGACCTGAACTTCCTCCAGGCGAACATCAACCACTGCGCCAGAGCTCAGGACCTTCTGTTCCAGAGCATGGCGGAGCGGTCGATAAACGTGGCGGTGGTCACCGAGGCGTACTACGTCCCACCGCGGGAGAGCTGGGCGGGAGACGTAGACGGATCGGTGGCCATAGGCACGGTGACCTCGAACGGCTCCCCCGACCTAGAGTTGGTGGAACGCGGTCGGGGTTACGTCGCCGGGCGGGTGGGGGACGTGCTGGTCGTGGGAGCATATTTCTCGCCGAATCGTTGCTTGGCGGAGTTCGAGCGGCTTCTAGACGAGATCGGTGCTCTCATCGGCCGGCTAGGGTCGGGTCGCATTCTCCTCGCCGGAGACCTCAACGCCAAGTCGGTGGCTTGGGGATGCCCGCGGACGAGGAGTTCGCGATCGGAGCGGGTTTGATCGTGCTTAATCGGGGGACGGCGAACACGTGCGTGCGGAAAAACGGCGGCTCCATAGTGGACGTAACGTTCGCCGGTGTCGCCGTGGCCCGCCGTATCGGGGATTGGGAGGTGCTCGAGGGCGTGGAGACTGTCGGATCATTTGTATGTCCGATACAGTGTGTCCGCGACCTCGGCGACTCCGGGCGATCCTTGTCGTCCCTTGATCGGGGACGGCCCTCGGTGGGCGCTGAAGCGCCTCGACCGAGACCGGCTCGAGGAGACGGCCCTAGTCGAGGCCTGGGTCCGCGAGGGCCGGGTTAAGGCGGCGGGCCTCTCCATTGAGGAGGTGGCGGTCGACGTGGAGCGGGAAGCGGAGAGGCTCGTGCAGGCTGTGTCGCACGTGTGTGACGCGGCCATGCCGCGGGCGCGCCGCTCCCTACCTCCTAAGTGCCGTGCGTACTGGTGGACGGCGGACCTCGTCCGGCTTCGCAGCGCGTGCGTGGCGAGCCGACGCAAGTACCACAGGTGCCGACGTCGACGGAGGCGCGATACGGCCGAGGAGGAGCGGCTGTACGCGGCGCACAGGGCCGACGTGGCCGTACTGGTGGCGGCGATCTCCGAGGCGAAGAAGGCGTCCGAACGTGAGATGCTCGAGTCGTTGGACGGCGACCCTTTCGGGAAGCCGTATAAGAGGGTGCGGCAAAAGCTGCGCCCTTGGCGACCCCATTGACTCGTAGCCTCTCACCGGAGCTTCTCGATCGGACGGTTCGCACACTGTTCCCGCGGCGGGACGACCTAGGTCGCCACCGACAGCGACTCTGTCCCGCGGCGCTGGGGAGGGGGAGGGGGAAGACTCCTTCGACCTGGACGACGTCCCGGGCGTCAGCGTAGGGGAACTGTCGGCTGCCGTTCAAAGGATGCGTGTCAAGGACACCGCTCCTGGGCCCGACGGTATACCCGGCCGCGTGTGGGCTCTAGTTATGGGTCCCCTAGAGTCCTGGACGCGGACGCTGTTCACGGCGTTGCTGAGGCAGGGTCGGTTTCCACGGAAGTACATATGGAAGGCGGGGAAATTGGTCCTGCTTCGGAAAGCGGGGAAACCGGCCGACTCACCGTCGTCGTATCGGCCGATCGTGTTGTTGGACGAGGTGAGCAAGCTCTTCGAGCGCGTCATCGCAGCTCGCCTCGTTCGACACATGGAGGAGGTCGGACCGGATCTGAGCGAACACCAGTTCGGATTCCGCCGGGGCAGGTCCACCGTAGACGCGATAGCGCGGGTGCGAGCCCTGGCGGACGCGGCGGTGGCTCGCGGAGAGGTGGTGTTGGCGGTGTCACTCGACATCGCCAACGCATTCAACACCCTTCCGTGGAGCACGATCACCGCGGCGCTAGTCCTTCGGGGTCCCGGTCTACCTGAGGCGTACGATCGGGGCGTACCTCTCGGACAGGTCCGTGAGGTACCCGACGCGCGACGAGTGGTGTCGGCAAGGTGTGTCGTGCGGTGTTCCGCAGGGGTCGGTCCTTGGACCGCTCCTGTGGAACATCGGCTACGACTCGGTGTTGCGCGGAGCCAACCTCGGTGGAGTCGACGTGACTTGTTACGCCGACGACACCCTGGTGACGGCTCGCGCGCGCACCTTTAGGGAGGCGCGCGTGTTGGCGACTGCGGGCGTGGCCCACGTCGTCTCGCGCATTCGGCGCTTGGGGCTGGAGGTTGCGCTGGGCAAGTGCGAGGCCTTGTGCTTCCACGGCGCCCGGAATGCGCCTCCGCCGGGAGCGGAACTGATAGTCGGTGGGACTTCCATCGCCGTCGGTACTTCGATGAAGTACTTGGGACTCGTCCTCGACGGCCGATGGAGGTTCGACGAGCACTTTCGGCAGCTGGGCCCGAAGCTCATACGAGCGGCCGGGTCCCTGAGCCGCCTCCTGCCCTATCTGGGCGGGCCGAGCGTCGGATGCCGGCGACTCTACACGGGGGTGGTGCGCTCTATGGCGCTATACGGCGCGCCCATATGGGCGCAACACCTGTCGACCCGTGGCGTGACGCTCCTGCGCTCGCCGCAGCGCGTCATGGCCATACGGATCGTACGAGGTTACCGTACCATCTCTTTCGAGGCGGCGTGCGTCCTCGCCGGGACACCGCCGTGGGAACTCGAAGCGGAGTCGCTGGCGCGCCTCTACTGGCGGCGGAAGAGGGCCCTCGAGCGGGAGGGCTCGTTTCCGTCGCCCGACGAGGTGGAGAGGTGGCGCCGAAATGCGCGTCGAGAGGTGCTTCGGGGATGGGAGCGGCGACTCCTCGAACCGTCGTACGGTCGCCTCACCGTTGAGGCCGTCCGGCCGGTCATCGGTGACTGGCTGGGCCGGGACTTCGGAGTCCTCAGTTTCTGCCTGGTGCAGGTACTCACGGGGCACGGTTGCTTCGGGAGCTATCTGCACCGGCGGAACTGCACGAGTAGGACGGACGAGGCGTGCGACGAGTGTGGCCACCCGGTGGACACATCGTCCCACACCTTGGCCGATTGCCCGCGATGGGGGGGAGGGGACAAGGCCACGCTCGTAGCGGCGATAGGGAGTGACCTCTCGCTACCGTCCGTGGTCCGGACCATGGTCAGTGGCGAGGCGTCATGGAATGCGGTATCCCGATTCTGCGACTCTGTTATGACGCAGAAGCGGGAGACCGAACGTATCCGAGAGCGGGCGCCGAGGGGACAGGACGCGGTCGGAGCGCGATGACAGCTCACCGCCGCAAGGCGGGACCGAGCGCACGACCGCCGAATGGCTTCTCGGCAGGAACCTGGCGCCGCGACCGACAAGGGCCGTCGGGCCGGTGCCCCCCTTGGAGAGGGTTCCTGGGGTGGATATGGTGATGCGTCTCGTATTCCGACGCGTCGCCACGTAGGGATTTTTTAACAGGAGGGGTGCTTCACACCCCTCCTCGAGGTGGGCCCGGTCATTCGGGCGCCGTTCGGGGGGTCGTGGATGAACTGCAATACTTTATCCCGCGACCCCACGAACACGTGGATGAGAGTGGAATACCGTGTGAAGCTTTTTAGTCGGTTGGAGTTCGACACTACCACCGTCGCCGGCCCAATTTGGCGACGGGGTGTGCATTTCCGTTAGCATTTTGTTACACACGTAAATAAAAAAAAAAAAAAAAAAAAAAAAACCGTTGCCATGGAGAACAAGGTCTTTGTGGGAATCCTGTAATCAGCAGTGGACATCTATCGCTTGATGATGATGATGATGATGATGATGATGATAAATAGTTTAAAACAAGATTCATCTAAAATTTGCTCGTTTGACTGAAATGAATAAGAGACTACATCAGACGCGAGTGCCGCTTTATGAATGACAACCAGATGTTTCATACATATACTGATACGTGACTCAGCGATGAGAATACCCCTTTCACTGACTCAACTGCTTTGTATCTTGATTCATACATGCACAAAATTATTAAACGATAACGATTTTTTTTTTATTCAACGAATCGACGAGACGGGCGGGACATTCACGTGATGGTACGTATACACCAGCTCACAACATGGCGCTAGTTGGAATGGTATAAACAGCACCACATTATGCCCGTTGCCTTAATATATAAGATGTCCTATTACCCCAGTCATTTCACTAGTTACAACGTCCTTCAAACTGGAACACAGTAATGTGTGCACACAGTAGTGTCGGCAGAAATAGGAGCTGCGTATAGGTAGGTACCACTACTGAGATGGTCTCCCGCAACAGAGACCTACCACCAGTAAACAGACCTGCCATCAATTCTCTATTGATACACTGTAATATATTTTAGTATAATAAATCCTCTCGAAAGCGGCGTTGGCGATTTCTGGTGGTAAATCTGCTGCCGCAGATCGTCTAGATGGATTCCATCGTAGCTTCAATTTCTACCGAATAATAGCGTGAAGAAATTACTGTTCCGATTTGAAGGGCGCTGTAGTTAATGAAATTACCGGGGCAATGAAACAACATCCTGCGTGTTACGGAGAAGAGTAATGTGGTGTTTTGTATATCATCCTTACTAGCATCACAGTATGGGCACGCGTATCGTTTACCATCAAGTGAACTTCCCCCACGTTGCTCGAAGGACCGACGGACGATGGGGTAGTAAGGTCCTCGAGAGGAGCTCGCGTACCGGTAGACGTAGTGTTGGGAGACCTCCCACAAGGTGGACCGACGATTTTGTGAGAAAATCGAGAACCCACTGTATGCAAGCAACGCGGGACGTATCTTCCGATATTGACTGATGAAGATCATGATTTTTACACGCTAACGTATACAGATGGAGCACATATACAGTATATTTTATAAGAAAATAGATTAACATATAAATATATCTATATACCTTACTACGGTACAAAAATTAACACTGTTTATTTACGAACTGATGCAGTACACCACGCCCAACAAATATCAGCAACTAACTTGAGCGATCAGCTGTCTGATGTAGAAGCAATGCGGCTCCTTGCCGTCGATCCAGGTGATCCGGTCGCTGCGTATCGTCTGAGCTTCCGTGCTGCCCGGGTTCGAAACCAGCTGGCCCGCCTATAAAAACATTACAATATTATATTGTGCTGTAACAAACTTGGCTACCACCATTTTTTTTTTTTTTTTTTTGATATCGGTGGTGGAAATGCTGTTACCGCATACCCAACGTCCTTTTCAAGGGGGGGGACGCCGGGTTATGTGGGGCTCGGGGCCACTGAGAAGTTGTGCGTGACCCCCATACCCACTAAAACCACCACCGCTTGTCCCGCCATATGCATACTGGAGACGCCCGGGTTTCAGTCAAGCAACTCTCCGGGCGCCTCCGCGTATGAAACTCCTCCTGGTGGGTGCCCGCGGGGAGCAAAGGCACCCACCTGCCGTCCCGTACCGGCCCCTCGCGGGACCGGCACGTTGGGGCCCCCCGACCCCACAGACGACCGCGCGCGCCCACGACGGAGCGCATGCCCGGCCGCCGCCCTCCCGTAAAGGAATTGGGTGGCGGCCTCCTCCCTCTAAACTCCCCCCCCACTTCGACGAGGGAGGGGGGGACAAAAACTAAGACTCCCCCGGGGGACGCACCCCCAGGGGAAACACGACAAAAGGCCCAAAGGGCCACGCCCAACGGCCCGAAGGCCCCCTCACACCGTGCCCGGCTAGGGGCCCGTCGCTCACGGCGGGAGGAAGCGGACGGCGTGGTTCTGCCGCCGCGCTCTCCCGCCGGCCCGCCGCCGCCTGCAAGGTGCGGCAGCGGCGTCGGCCTCCCTCGTGCGCTCGGCGGCCTCCTTCTGACGTATCACTGCGCCGCAGAAGGAGGCCACCGCCTTCCAAGACCTCTCGCTGCTCAACATACGATCGATTACAGTCGGCAGCGAGAGGTCACTGCCGACTTGCACGACGAGGGAGTGGCGTTGCGGCCCCCATGCCGGGCACTCCGCCAGAGTGTGGTGCGCCGTGTCAATCGGCGCACCACACTCGACGCATTTTTGCGTCATCTCTCTACGAGCCACCTGGTGCAGGTACTTGCCGAAACATCCATGGCCTGTCAGCACCTGCACCAGGTGGAACGTCAAGGCCCCGTACCGCCGGCTCATCCACCGGGACAGGTGGGGCCTGATGATGGCCTCCACCGTGTCCCGGCCGGCGGCAGGGTTACCTAACTCCGTCTCCCACCGCCGGATCAGGGCGTCATGGGCAACGCGCCTGATCCGGCGGACCGTGGCCGGGTCCGGCCGACGCTCTCCGGCATCCCGCAGGAAGAGGTACACTTCCGCGAGCGACTGCGCCTGTAGATACCAAGGCGCATCGCCCGCGAGAAGTGTACCCGCCGTCCAGGACACCGTACGGTACGCCCGACAGGCTCGGACCGCCAGGATACGTTGGGCCCTCTTCAACACGGGCCCGTTCCTGGCGGTCTCGCACCTATCCACCCATACGGGCGCACCGTACAGTGCCATACTCCGCAGGATGCCAGAGTATAGGCGCCGACACAAATGACCCGGCCCCCCAACATTGGGCAGCAATCTGCCCAGCGCAGCGGCGGTGGCGGTGAGCTTCGGGAGAAGCCGTTCGAAGTGCTCCCCGAAGCTCCATCGCCCGTCCAGAGTGAGCCCTAAATACTTGAGGGCTCCCCGCACTGGGACCCTCTCGCCCCGGACGGGGATGATCGCGCCCCGGGGTGGACCCCTGAGGGGTCCGTGGAAGAGGAGGGCCTCCGTCTTCGTGACGGAGACCCTCAGACCCAGCTGCTCGATCCGGTCCACCACCAGCGACGTGCTAGTGGCGGCCAGACGAGCAGCCTCGTCGTAACTCCTCCCCCGGGCCGAGACGAGGGTGTCGTCCGCGTAGCATAGTACCCTCGTCCCGGGGAGGACCGGCTGCCGCAGCAGCCAGTCGTACGCGAGGTTCCACAGCAAGGGGCCCAAGACCGACCCCTGTGGAACCCCGCTCTCCACGCGCCGCCGATGTAATTCGCCGCTGCCATCAACCCAGACGATCGTCCTGTCCTTGAGGTACGCCCCCAACAGCCCGACCATGTAGGGGGGGAGCCGGAAAAACTCCAGCGCCCCCCTGATCGTCGCGAATGGCAGGCTGTTGAAGGCGTTCTCGATATCTAAGGACACCCCCAGGACCACCACGCCGTCACCGAAGGCCTCCAGACAGAGGCCCTTCAGGTCGAGCAGGGCGTCCAACGTGGATCGCCCTGTCCGAAATCCGTACTGGGCCTCATGGAAGCCCGGTCCCACCTCGGCGAGGTGCCGAACGAGACGGCCGGCCAAGATCTTCTCGAAGACCTTACCCGCCTCGTCCAGAAGGACGATCGGTCTGTACGCGGAAGGGGAGTCAGGGTGACGGTCCCCCTTCCGCAGCAGGCAAAGCCTGCCCGTCTTCCAGCGCTCCGGGAACTGCACGCGCCGAATGCAGGCGTCGTACGTACAGTCCCCGGAGCTCCTCGCGCAGGTGACTGGTGGCCACCCAGAGAGCCCTCGATGAGACCCCGTCAGGCCCCGGAGCCGTATGTCGACCCCGGAGACGATCCAGGGCCACGTCCAGCTCTTCTTCCGTCAGAGGAGGGCCCTCCTCTGTGGCCGCCGCGGGGGCGGTGGTGGACATAACCGGGGGCTGGAATGACGCGTCAGCCCCCGGGAACAACCGGTGCACCACCCCTTGAAGGAAGTCCGCGTCCAGGGCCTCCGTTAAGGGGGCGCCTGCGGCACAGAGCTTCTTCCGTGCCGTCTTGAACGGGCGCCCTCATGGATCCCTGTCGACCCCTGCCAGTAGTTCCTCTCAGGCAAGGGTCTTCGCTCGGACTATGGCGAGCCGCAGGGTCTTGCGGGCTTCCGCATACTGACCCTGCAGCCGCTCCTCTTCCCCCGTCAACTGCGTGCGCCGACGCCGACAACGCTGCAGTGCCCGGCGACGAGCCTGGGCCGCCGCCCGGAGGCCGGAGAGCTCCTCCGACCACCAATACAGCTGGCGGCGGTCCGCAGAACGTCGCCGCATCCTAGGCAAAACTTGGCTACCACCAGCCCTAACTAATATTAGGTTGGGGAAAAAGAAATCCATTATTTTTTCGGTAGATGGCTGTAGTGATAAATTTCTCGTAAAGTTTCGATCAAACAGTTTCAGATTTATGCTCGTTGGAAAGGTGACATTTCGCAGTAAAAAAATTCTTTTGCTGTTTTTTGTTTGGTGCATTCAATTGTGAGTTACAGGGTGTTAAAAATGGAAGTGAACAAAGATAAAATTCGGTACATTTTACAGTTTTTCTTTGACAAAGGCGAAAATGCATGCCAGGCGCCTAAAATTGTGAATGGTGTTTATGGACCCGATACTGTAACAGCCAATTATGTGCAATTTTGGTTTCGTAGAGTCCGTTCAGGAATTTTTGATGTTAAAGATGCACCTCGCACAGGTCGCCGAAAATGTCGATAAAATCGGAGAAATGATCGAAGTTGACCGGCATGTTAGCAGTCGTAACATCGCCCAGGAGCTAAAAATGGACCACAAAACAGTTTTAAACCATTTACACAAAGCTGGATTCAAAAAGAAGCTCGATGTTTGGGTGCCACACCAATTACCAGAAAAAAACATGATGGATCAAATTTCCATCTGCGAAGCCTTGGCCAAACGGAATGAGATAGACCCATTTCTTAAACGGATGGTGACTGGAGATGAGAAATGGATCACATACGATAACCCTGTGCGAAAACGATCATGGTCAAAGAGCGGTGAAGCACCTCAAACGGTGGCCAAACCAGGACTAACAGCCAGGAAGGTTTTGCTGTGCATTTGGTGGGACTGGAAGGGGATTATTTGTTATGAGTTGTTTCCATATGGCCAATATGTGGGAATAATAAAGACCTGTTTATTATTATTATATATTGCTTATTCCCATATCCTTGGGCTTATAATAAAAAAATACAGAACTGTTCATATTAGTATGAATCCCTTTTTCTCTCCCTTCATACCTTATAATAGGTTGGGGAAAAAGAAATCCATTATTTTTATATGAACTTCAGGACTTTATTTAACATGCTTCGGATTGTCCGATTTGGGTCAAATATGCACCGTTTTGTTCTATGATTTGTTGCCATTTTAAAGGTAACTTCATAATGCCTCTCTCGTAGAAGTCCTGGTCTCTATTTGCAAAAAACTCTAGTAACCGATTTTCACAATCTTCCCTAGATGCCAATTTTTTATCACTAATGAAATTTTGTAATGCAAAAAAAGATGGTAATCGCTTGGTGCCAAGTCCGGACTGTATGGCGGATGCATTAAAACTTCCCAACCAAGCTCCCGAAGTTTCTGGCGAGTCACTGTAGACGTGTGTGACCTAGCGTTGTCCTGGTGGAACACGACACCTCTCCTGTTGGCCAATTCTGGCCGTTTCTGGTCAATTGCTATCTTCAAACGGCCCCGTTGTTGACAGTAGAGATCAGAATTTAGTGCTTGGCCATATGGAAACAACTCATAATAAATAATCCCCTTCCAGTCCCACCAAATGCACAGCAGAACCTTCGAGAGATGATCGAAGTTGACCAACTTCGATCATTTCTCCGATTTTATCGACATTATCGGCGACCGGCCTATCTGTCCGAGGTGCATCTTTAACATTAAAAATTCCTGAACGGAATCTACGAAACCAAAATTGCACATAATTGGCTGTTACAGTATCGGGTCCATAAATACCATTCACAATTTTAGCCGCCTGGCTTGCATTTTCGCCTTTGTCAAAGAAAAACTGTAAAATGTACCGAATTTTCTCTTTGTTCACTTCCATTTTTAACACCCTGTAACTCACAATTGAATGCACCAAACAAAAAACAGCAAAAGATTTTTTTTGCTGTGAAATGTCACCTTTCCAACGAGCATAAATCTGAAACTGTTTGATCGATACTTTACGAGAAATTTATCACTACAGCCATCTACCGAAAAAATAATGGATTTCTTTTTCCCCAACCTAATATTTTTTTTTTAAATGACGGCAATGTCGAGGTTACGGCACAAAGTTGACAGAGACAAGTCACTAATAAACTAACATTGTTTGTTTTAACCGCTGCCGTCACTCACGTGTATCTAGACATTTCAACTCATCTTTGCGCGCGGCTCTATGTGTGCGTGTGCTTGTGAGTATACAACTTTGCGTAGTGTGCCGGTCACACGGCAGTCGTACGTACATGTCGATTGTAAGGGTGTGCACATAACGCACACAGCGTGCCGCGAAAACATGAAGTAGGAATTACTATAATGAAATGAGTAAATTTGCAAAGTTTACGATAATAGTTAACGTAAATAACATTTGTTATCGCTTTGTATTTGCGATTTTATATTGATGGCTGTTGTATATGTGTATATATATATATGTACATATAAATTCAAAATGGCGTCATTGGGTGGATGGGTAAATAAATATCATTTCCCATGGGTTAATCCCGCAGACTGCGCGAAAGGAAAATGATGCGTTGCGAACAGCATTGCTGCGAGTAAATAAACATTGACTCATTTTGTCCCCAAAATGTAACCCATGCCTTTAAAAGTTACTCATTGCATGGGTCTGACTTAAAACAATTACACGACCGCACCTTTTTAATAATAGGGGGACCTGAAAGTAATGTCGTTTCTGCGCATGCCAATACTTGATTGTCATTTGTCAGCTCATTGTTTTGTTCAGAGGCGTACCAAAGACATTGTGAGGTTATAGTGATTTCTTTACTTATAGACAATTGAATTACAATTTTTTTTTGTAATTTTGGGTAAAATGGCCAGCCAAATACCAGAAGAGGTACACATCCGGCATTGCATGCTCTTTGAGTTTCGCAAGGGAAATAACGCAACAGTTGCTACCAAAAACATTTGCGATGTTTATCCAAATGCACTGGACATTCGTAAATGCCAAAGGTGGTTTTCCAAGTTCAAATCGGGTAATTTTGATCTTTCCGACTCGTATCGATCAGGAAGACCATCAGCGTTAGACAACGACGTGTTAAGGGCGGAAGTGGAAGCAAATCCGTGTCAGACGATCGAGGAATTGTCAAACAGTCTCAACAAACCTTGGTCGACCATCCAAGAACATTTGAAGCAGATTGGAAAAGTAAGCAGAGCAGGTGTTTGGGTCCCGCATAATCTGTCCGAACAGAATAAGGCTAACCGATCAATCACATGCAACTTATTGCTTCAACGACACAACACAGAAGCGTTTTTTGATCGCTTGATCACAGGAGATGAGAAATGGGTCCTGTATGATAACCCAAAACGCAAAAGGCAGTGGCTCTCTCCAAATGAAATCCCTCGGAGTACTGCTAAGCCAGGTTTACACCCCAAAAAAGCGCTTTTGTGTGTTTGGTGGAGTATTCGCGGCATTGTTCATTTTGAATTACTGAAACCTGGAGAAACTGTTACTGCAGACCTCTACAGCGAACAATTGCAGCGAGTCAATCAATCTTTAATTGAAAAGTGGCCAGCGATTGTCAACCGAAAAGGCGTCATTCTCCAACATGACAATGCAAGACCGCACTGCGCAAGGCGAACTCTAGAAAAAATTAATGAATTGGGGTGGGAGGTGCTGCCTCATCCACCATATTCGCCCGATGTTGCACCATCGGATTCCCACTTATTCCGAGCGCTGCAACACTTTTTAAGTGGCAAAACATTTGCAAATTTGGATGATATCCAAAATGCCATCTCTAGATATTTTGCCGAAAAACCAATTAATTTTTATCGATCGGGGATTGAAAATTTACTCACTAGATGGCAAAAGGTTATTGACAATGATGGGGAATACATCATTGATTAAAAATAAAGACTCGTTAAAAATGTATGTGTTTGTATTTAGCGTAAGAAAACGACATTACTTTCCGGTCCCCCTAATATTATACACAACCATTTTGAAAGATATACACAACAGAAATTTTTAAAAGACCTTCATAACTGACTCTAGTATGATGTATCTAACCAGCCCTTTCAATCATCTCTTTTGGACGACATACACAACCGACACTTTCGAATGATATACACAACCATCTCTCGATTCATATACACAAGCGAGTCTTTAGTTCGATATACATAATAGATTTTTCGATCGATATATACAATCGATTCTTTCGAACAACTCATACGATAGATTCCTTCTGTTTAGTTGGCAACGGGAAAATGTTAGGAGATATATAATACAGCTGAAGTGAACAGATATTTATTCAAGTAAGGGTACAATCAAGACAAGAGTAAGAAAATAATAATTAGAGAGATTCTTTTTTTATTAAAGGCGAGCAGGGTACCTGATGGGAAATGGTACGCCTACCCATAACTGTGTGGGGCTAGTTCGGATGATGTACACATCAACACATTGCGATCGTCTCCTTGAGACGTAAGACGTAAAATCTCGTTGTCCCAGTAATTTCCCTAGATCCAGCGCCCTTCACACTGGAACACGGTAATGTTGACACGTTACTGTTAGACGGTAGTAATGGGAGCTGTGATGGTCCCTACCTAGACGGTCTCCGGCTACAAAGACCGGCCACCAGTTTCATTGCGTTCATTCGGATTATATTAGCATTGGACTATAATGTTACGATTGTGATACGGAAGTGTGAGAATCATTTACGTACAGAATAAAAGCGTCAGTCGGAAAATTAATAAAACGGGGAAGAGAATACGTATTGCGTAGTTTTCGAGTAGTAACGAGGGATTTTTGGCAACTGGCCACTTCTATTACAAGTTTGTTTGGCAACATAAATGTAAACGTACATGACGAAATTTGTTTGCGCAACAATGTTAACATCAATAATAGAACGGTTAATAGCAATTATACACTGGTTGGTCTCTGTTGTCGGAGACAGTCTAGATGGGTACCACTGTAGCTCCTATTGCAGCCGACAAACAGCAGTTTGCAAACTTCAGTGTATTCCTGTCTGAAGGGTGCTGGAACTAGTGTAGTGACTGGGGTAACGAGACAACATCTTATGTCATGAGAGATGATAGATAAGATAAGGAATAAATAATGATAAGACAAAAGACAATGGTATAGATATAGGGAAAGATAAGATGGCAAATGAATAGAAACTAGATGGTAACTGATACGCAGGGGAACAATTGCAACTAAAAAAAAACAAAACAAAAAGAAAACATCTTATGTCTTAGATGAGGAACACAATATTGTACTGTGTATGTCATCTATACAAGCACCATGTTGTTATGAGTAGGTTTCTCAATTATCATTACCCAAAGGTCTTGCTAAAAAAAAAAATATTTAACGCCATCTCTAGATACATATGATAACACAAGATTTCAAACTACCCTTTCGGTAATTTATTGCTACACCCCTAAGGTTTCATGTTATACACAATGGTTTACATGAATGGCTTTACTTTAGACAGCTTACATATCATCAGCAAAGATATTTAATAATTTTTGATGAGTATCTGCAATATATTTAACTTTAAGCATTCATTATTTAGATATTTCACACCTATATTTTTTAGGAAGCTTCATGATGGATATTTTTAGTCTTGAAAGACTGTGGCTGAAGCAGCACTACTAACTCTGGATGCATTGACAGTCTAGATCTCAGATCTACTATGTAATTCTTAGTTAGAAAAAAATTCTTTAACAACAATTTATTTATCTTTATGATATTATTAAATAAAGTATGTTAAATATAATGAGAATATAACTTAAGCATATTGAGAAAAAAAAAAATTATTACCCACAACAGACACTTTTTGTACATACTGATAGACTAGATTTTAAGTGTTTAGCCTCTATCTAATATATCTTTGTAAAAAGTTAAGACAAGATATTGTACATCAAGTTAAGAACCTATTTATCATAAACAGTAAATACAACATAAATTATTTTTAAATATTTATAATCTTGTAGTATGGAAATTTACAGTGCTCATATTTAGTCACATTTAATGTTATTTGATAAGTAAAATGTACTAATTATGTAGTTGATAAATATTTTACAGAATTTCATGACTGATCAATGACAAAAATTTTAATATAATTCAGCATATTATCATTACCTTTTTATCAAAATTTCATAAATAATGCATTAATCTGTTATTGATCAATGTATTACAGATATCACTACCTCTCAGGCCATGGATCCGGGTCCACGAGCCCAGTGTCAGATGAGCTGTAAGAGCCGCTGTGGCTTGCAGCCCGATCTACATCAAGAATATAATTTTATCACTACCTTGCACAGTGATAATATGAATGTTCAGAATTAATTTACCATTATACTTATTTTTTTTTCTTTATTTTAATTTTGGGACTTTTTATTAATGACTATGACAGTCCCATCATACCATAAATAAATTCCATTTTCAAAATTTTATTGCCACCAAGACTTAATAAAATTTTAAGACAAAATTGAACAGTGCACTTTAGACCATTACACTTGTGTCTATGCTTTTCTGAGAAGAATATATATTATTTATAGTAAAAATTTCAAATATTCAAAAACTTTTAGTTTGAAATAAAAACTTGTATAATAATCCAGTCAAGTTAGTAATAATATGTAAAAATATAATCTACACAACTGAATATATTTAACTAGCAAATAATAAAACTATTATAATATTACTTACAGAAAAAATTCCAGATCTATACATTTCAAGAACTTCATTTAGCACCAGGAGTCCCCGATCTTTACCGAGAAAATTGTCTAACACACATACACCATACTGAGTCATATCTCTAATCACCCTCTGACATATCTCATAACTTGGATCACTTGGATCCATATAGTAATTATTGGCCATAAATGCACCGCTCCCCTTTAAGGAGGCTTCAGGGTATTCCTTCATTTTGGGATGGTGTTCTGGTACATACACAGGTACAGGTGGCATTTTCACATTACTTCTGTTCACAGACTTCAAGATATTACTAGTGGCCGTGGTTGCAAAATCCATGGTGCTTAATTGTTGTGCCGACTCATTTAAAATCTCCTGCTCAGATGATCCTTCGTGTATAATTGCACTTTGTTTATTTAAGTCTCTGTTTGTATACACTACACTAGATATGACACTGTCTCTTACAGTCGAGGGTCCAGCTTTTAATTCGCTTTCCACGCCCTGAAACACTGTGCTAGAAGTATTTAACAATTTAATTTCTGGTTTTTCTATGCTACCCTCCTTTTTCACGTTTTTTCTTTTTGATTTTTTTAACCGTCTTTCTTCTTTACCCTCCCCTTTTACAGATTCAATTTTTTTTATTCTTTCACTTTCGTTGGTTATGATCTCTTTCTCGTCTTGATTATTAAGTTCTTCCTTCGTGGGAGATGCACTTTCCGCGGCTTTAACGTTATCCAAGTTCTGTTTTGGTAACTTAGGAACACATTCGCTTTTGTGCCTTCGCCAATCTTGTCGCTGATGTTCCGTGTTGCAGTAATAAATACTCAAACACCGAGCGCATCTACGATGAGTCTTATGATTGCACACGGCGCAACAAGCAAGTACGCCTTCTTGATTCATTCTGAATTTTACATCATTAATCTCACGGAACGTTTCTCTAGCGGATTTGCCTTTAACGAAGGAATACTTTAAAATAGCGCGAATTTCGGCGTTAGTGAACTCCATGTTTACACGTCTATAACTGTTGATCGCAATATCCAAACTAATTATGCATAGCGTCGTTTTGTAGGTTATGTCAAGACCTTTTAAATTATGTATAGTATTACCAGATACGAGCTCTGTAGCGCTTTGTACATAGCCGTGAAATTCAAAAGACAAAAAGGCGGAAGGGAGATATTTGACAATCTTTAATTTCTTTCCCTTGGCCGGTCCAAACGACTGTCAAAAGAAAATGTCAAAAAGTTTTTATTTTAGTTTTGTGCCATAGATACTAGGCTTTCACACCTCATTTCGGATACACAGAATAAAAATTTATCTAGTAGAAAAACTAAAATGTAATAAAATCTATGCATTTGTTGTTCAAACTTATAAATTTTTTTTAAATTATAAATGTAATCATTAAAATAATTGAATGAATTGAAATTATATATTATAATAGCTAATTTTATCACAGACGATTACACATTTTCATGGGTACTTTAAAATATTGTTGATTACTATAACAGGCTATTATTATTTCAAATATTTTTTTGAAACAGTCATTGCAACTTGTTGAACTTAAGAAAGAATATTTTTTAACAGATAATTATTACATTCGAAAATTTGATGAAAATAAAAAGGCTAGGTTGACTCATTTCCAAACAGATTTATAGTTATGAAAAGGAATGGTTATAAAACCGTAGCAAAATATGTTCTTGTTTGGGATAATTCGTATAGAAGAAAAGAAGAATCAAAAAATCTTAAAAGAAGAATCAAATATAAGACCAACGGCAAATTTTGTTATAGAAAATTTTCAAATGAAAAAAATAATCATTGAAGAGAAATTCCAACTATGATTTACTTTACAATTTTCGTAAAATGATTTTTATTTTTCTTAATTTTCACCGTTCTTATCCATAATTATAATCCGAGATTTGACAATAATGTGAAAATTTATTACAAAAACTGCCCGATAATTATAAGACTGTATTTGTTTTAGTAGGCAAACAGAATTGCTATGGTTTTTTTTCTTTAATCAAAAGTAAAGTGCACATAAAAACATATATGTTTTTATTTCCTTCTGTTAAAAAAAAACATTTGTGTTTTACTTACTAAACAAAACCGGCGAAACATTAGATGATAGAGTTTAAGTGTAACATTGAAAGTTATGAAAGCAGGTAGCGCCAAACCGATTGAAATGGAAATATTTGAGGGAGACCTATGTCCAGATGTCAGCTAAAAATGATGATTATGGTTAAATATAAAGTAAAATAAACGATGAAAATAATTTTTTTTTTATATATTTATTTATTTAATGAAGTAAACATAGGAATATATATTTATATATATACATGACAATTTTTTTTAATAACACATCTTTAGTTTTCTCTGGAATTTTTTATTGATATTAAACACAGATGATAAAACATAATATCAGGATGTTATAATAAACATGAGATTGAAATGTATAAAACGAATAAAAACAAGCAAATGTCAAAAAATAAAAGAGAAATATTTACACAGCAGAATAAAAATTGACAATAATTTTATTGAAAAGTTACACATCGGTAATGAATAAGAAAAGACTAGATTAGTTTTACGTAGAGGCATGTCTTTTAACTGCGATGCTCTAAAAATAATTTAATAAGCACCCTTAAAAGACGTAAGCTGTACGTAAGGAACTAAAAGAAGCGTAAAGGCGTTCGTCGCGTATGTACGACGCACGTCCCTGCGCTATCTTACAAATAGACCTACTAGAATCTAAATTTTATGCCAACAACTTTATACTATCTGTCAAATGCCCAATACGGAAAATTTGACAATGTTATTACATATAAATTTATCTACCGAAAACAAAAATTTAAGAAAACATATTTCATCACACGGAATGCTGGATGGTGTTCCATACGATGGAGCGACGATTTGGTAAGGGTCGCGAGTAGCCGCCGGTCGCGGGCAACACATATCTGATCGGTATGGAGTTCTTTCGAAAAGGCTTATGTCCATTGTTTATTGCTGGACGCGAGCCTCCCAAAAAGATCTCCGATAGCCGGCTGATGATGATGATTATAACATCAAACTATACGTACAAAGCTATTTTAGTGATTTTATTATAAACACTGAATGCAGAAATAAATAAACAATGTGCGAAAAACATCCTCTGAATCATCCACATTTTTTTTGTTTTAAGTGAATTCAATAGAATGTTTATATTTTATATATGTGGAATGTAAAAAAAGAACAATGGAAGACAAAAATTTATAATTAGATCCTCACTAAAACTTAAAATTAAAATTTCTATCAGTTACAAGTCATTTATAATTACTCCAATTACTATAACAGAAATGTACAGTATATAAACTTATCTACGTTACTCAAAACTCTACCAATAATTTGGACCCTAAGTCAATTTTATAACCCAATTAACCTTTCAAGTTGCGCATCCAAACCTCAAGTCATAGATTACACAGGTGAAGTGATCAAAACATTTTAAATTAGAAGACAGTAACATTACTTGTCGTTTAATCTTTACCTACTTATGACATTGATCTGGATACACATAGAGTGACTGTCCAGGGTGTAATAACTTCTTACGATACAATATAAACGCTTAGTCCATCTAAAAATATCTAAGGAGTAGAGTAACGTATATGTTAAACTTGTAAATTACATTTCATACTTTTGTGTTGTCTTCGTTTGGATGGTTTGAAACATGTAAAGCTCTCGCCAGTTCCGCTTTCTCGTCTGCTGAAAGAACATATACAGGAGGAGCTGCCGGAAGGAACCGTTCGGCTTTTTGCGGTTCTCTTTGAAGACGGGCGCGATAAAGCATCACTAAGACGCATAGTACACTAATTATGAACGCCGAAGTTGCTGCCAAGACTATTAACGCCGTATGGTACGATGTTGCTGATGATACCTGTTAAAAATAAACAAAATATGCTTAAATCTGAGGAAAATTTCACCGGTTGTATATCTCTTTTACTGGAGACCATCTAGGTAAGTACCATCGCAGCTCTTATTTCTGCCGCCTCACAGTAGTGTACAAACATTACCATGTTCCGGATTAAAGAGAGTTATAGCAAGTGAAGTTACTGGGGTAACGAGACTGAACATGTTGCCTCAGGTGATCAGCGTAATATGATGCAGTGTATACTAGCTTAAATAGCGCCAATTTGTAAAGGGCGGGCGTATCACTTACCATCAGGTGAACGTTCCGCTTGTCTCGAAGCTTCATTGTATAAAAAAAGACGTCAATTTATATATTGACTTTTCCCTAAAACAAACTTAGACAGATCTAGAAACTAATGCTTAATAAGTATTAAGTATTGGTTTACGGATTTAATTATAATTAACTTACGGTGGACTCGCTGACAATTTCGCGTTGTTGCATTACCGCCGGCACCGCCAACCGGTACTCGCTGCGTATCACATCCGCCCCCAGTACACCAGCCTCTGATTTTCTTATCCCAGCTAGTTTCTCTCTTTTAACCTGCATAAAATGGACACGATACCAATAAAGTTGTAAATTTTTATTAGTAGTTTAGGTAATAGTTAATAACTATAAATACATGTAGATATAGAGTAGACCGGTACTGATTGAGGTGGAACTTTTGAAAGGAAGCATAGGTCCAATAGTGGACGTCTATCAGGTGCCGATGATGATAATAAAATAATTTTTAATTATTTCCGAATGTTAAAAAGTTTTTATTGTTTAGCTTCTGCAATAATAAAAATATTCTTATAGTAACAAATCAAAAGGTTAATTTTACTGTTTAATACTTAGTAATTAGTTTTACCAGTGATTATGTTTTATTAGTCTTCATAAAAGTGTATTACGCCTTTAGTAGTGCCTGGATAACTAAACAGATAATTCATTAGTAGTATTTACTAGCGAATTTCTATTAGATATGATTGCGATTCTTATCAAAATTGCCAAGTAATGTAACGGTTGTTGCTATTCGTTCATTAAAAGACTAAAGTATCTTACATCAGAGTAATGAAATGTATATGTAACTTTTCAGAATTAAGTGAAGAGGCATCGTTGATTTTAAGTTTTTATTTGTTTTCTTAATTTATTGCTTATAATTACCATGTTCTCCAAATGGAAGGCTAAGTCGGCCGCTCGTGGGCCCGACAGTAGTACTCTCAGTCGGATTAGGTCTTGTTCCTTCTGCACGGTGACCGGCACCTTTACGCCGAGGGTAACCAGTCTAGCCGATAGAGCTGCGCGAGTTCTTTCCCCATCGTCGTTGCTCGCACCGACGAGCTCCAGCTCCAGTACAGCCGATTCGACTTGCGTGATTTCTGTTTACGTATTTTCGATCGAATCAGTACTAAGATCAAAACTATATCGTAAAACGAAAATAAATTCAAATTATAAGACTACGAGAGATATATCATTCTATGAGTACAGTCGTAATTAAAATAAAAATTATAAACAATCTCTGACTATAGTGAAAGACCATAGGCAAAAGTAGAAAATATTTTTTAGTGATACCGATAAGAGATAACCTCAAATTTTTAAAAGAAATTTCACGTAATTTATAAGCGGCAATAACTTATAAATCCTCTAGTACATCCGGTGATATTTTAATGATGTAAAGCAGATAATCCACGAGGGATCTATATCGACGACATCTTGTGATCGAAATTAGTTTCCCGGTTGTCACTGTGGTATAAAAATCGATTTATCAACAAAAGTTCCTAGCGGAAAATTTTAAGATATAATACTTTATAGGTTGTATTACGTGTTAACTCTTCTTATAAAAGTGACAAATATATTAGTAGAAAGTATCATCGTTGTACTACTCTTAAACAACTTAAACATTTTTAAGTAATTTGTATTACAAATTATTACTTACGTTTGGTATTTACTGTATTTAATATCCATTTATTTTGATCAGGCAATGTAACTAATTTACTAGCTAAGCTTAAAGTTCTTAAAATGGTAAGTATTTTGTATTAATAGGTGAAAAACTAGACATAGGATTGTAGAAGTAAAAGTTTTCAAAAACGAGTGTTTGGCCCAAGATAGTTTTGGAATTTTTGATATAAAGCTTCATTCTAAGTGGATACATGTGGTAGATTACCGCATGGGGCCGTAGCAGGCTGCGGCTGGCGACGCTGGCCCGCCGCGTCCACGCACCAGCAGCGCCCGCGCGCGCACTGCTGCGGCCAGAACGAGCCGTCCACTTGGCAGCGCGGCTGCGGTCCATCCTCGCCTGCAAACATCATCATCATATCTTCAAAGATTACATTTATATCAATGATTTTATGCAATTTTCTAAAAGGTAATTTTTGAACACCTAAGTCGGAAACACCTACGATATGTAGCTTAAAGTAAAAAACGATCATTCTGAACTCATCTTCCATATTAGAAGTTGGTAGTTCACGATAAACTTTTTGGTTATGAAAACATGTATATAAAAAAACATTAGTCTATATACATTAGAATCAAAAAATTGTTAGGGCTTATTCTACAGTTTCTAGTTTAAATTGGATGAAAAACTTGTAATCTGATTAGGTCTGTATTGCTGGTGACCGTTAGGTAAATTCCACTGCATCTTATTTGTATCGCTAAACAAGAATGTAGATATATATATGATTTCTAAATATATATATTGAATCTCAAGGCGATGAGCACTATTTGGTGGTATATCATTCTATCTAGCACTTCATTATTATTGGCAGGCACATCATTTACAATCAGATGAACGTTCCACTCGTCACAAAAAAAATTGTGATGTTTTCTTTTTGTCTTCAAAATACCTTTTTCCGCTTCCTCTAACAAAACTTGACATTTTGTCTTAAAAACGATGTTATTCGAGATTTCGACAGGTTTTTCAATTATTCGGGTGCTCTGCGATATCCTCGGTTCAACAACCTCTGAAACCAACAAGGCGCCTTCAGAAATATCAGTCGCCGATTCTGGACTTTGCGGCTCTGTCTCAATTTCTTCGTCGTCTAGATCATCTTTAAAGTCTTCTACTCTGTATGATGTCATTTGACGGATGAGCTCTTCTAACACTGTAAATTAAATTATAACACATGTATTCATTGTACCAAAACCAAAATTTATCTGTGATGTAGCAAATTTATTTCAGAGACCTAGAAATTAAAAAAAAATTATACACCTTCGTCAGCCCTAGCGCGTTCGTCGTTGGGATCGCGTTGCATCCACTTCCGCGCCTGCCGGAAGTTGCACGTCGGTCTAGCGCCGCGGACCAGAGAACCCTTTTGAGGTTCGCCGCGTGCACTTACACACCAGCACACATCTGTTGGACATATACATAACCCAAATAATACAAGAATAACTTTCAGTAAATTTAATAAACGATTTCTAGTATGTCTTAATTCAAGTGGCCTTAATTATATTTGAACAGTAAGACCTTAAAACGTTTGTATCTAGTTTTATATTTGACTTAATATTACATATAACGAAGACATCTTAGTTCTTAAATGTAATTATTTGTTTATCTTGATCTTTATGTAAATCTATTGGAGTCAGTCGGGGTAAATATAAGATAAAAAGTGTAAACGGCCGTGTAATTGTAGGACAGAGCGGGATTAAAATACTTAAGATTGAACAGAAAAAAGTATTTTGTACTTTCTATTGTTATTGAAATTTTCATTAAAACCAAAATCCTTACAATAGAGTGTTAACGTAGAGAACTTTTCTGGAAAAGTAATATTAATCACTTGATTGAAATTAATGTTTTTTTTCTCTTACTTTTATCCAAAATATGGAAAGTAGGGGCTAGGGGGAAAGGGCTATTAAATAATTTAAGTACTAATGTGCTTATTATATTTTAAATTATTAGGGTGTAAGATGTCCTGCACAGTAGCTCACGGGACTCAAGCCAACTTTACTTGCTCGTGGTGCATCCTGCCAATCAACAAACGAGGCTTTGGCTCCCACCAAACCGCATTGGGATCGTATGGCGGGAAATAGCATAATTCCCCGTGTATGAACACTTACAAATGTGGAGATCTGTGAGAGAGGCTTAAGTCCAACAGTGGAAGAGTGTCAGCTGATAATTGAGCTTATTATTAAAAAGAAAATTATATACTCACCAATGTGGGCCATGCACTGAACGGGCTCCCAAGCACCACTTGCATCGCAGACCGGTATAAATGTACCCTTGCCGTACTTCTGAGCAGCTATTTCATTCTTCTCGCGAAGACGCTCGCACGGACTTAGCACTAAATGATAGAAATTAGAATAAAATTCTCACAAACGGAAATAACAACAAGAGACAAAAAAAATGTATTTTATAACCCCAAAATATATGAATGTAAATTTCATGAATACCGAAACAAACATTTATTTACACCATAGACAGATAAAATGTATGATCTATGACTGTAGTGGTCATAAATTCATTTGTTTAGAGTCCATTATAAACATCATGCAATTTAAATTAATATTAGTCTAAAAGATCCTTAATTGTAGGGAATATATGTACACAAACCAATATTCGAGGCGGTTCTATTTAAAAGTTATTTGTATATAAAGAAATGTTAGAGCACTCACAATAGCTTCAATTATTAATTATGTTAATGTTTCTATTCTACATGTTAAGGCTCTATGAGAAGGACACAGGAAGTAAACAGTGGTCCTTTTAATAATTGTGCATGGTTAATAATAAATCATGTATAATGAGTTTGTAAATGATGAGTTGAGAAATTTTGGAAAAGATAATGTATGTTTTTCAATAATAGAACTTTACATGTTTTTATTTATAGTATCATGGCCCTTTTGTAGTTACAAATAGGTATACAGAAGTGGAATAACATTATCCTGGAAGTATATGTCTGGAAGTAAACCTTCAGATATAAAAAGGTTTGGCAATCGCCAATATGTGGATATACCGAGTAAATATGCCAATCGAAGAAGATAGTCTTAATTTCACTGTTCAGGAAATTAAAACATTGAAAGGAGGGTGATGACTAAATGTAAATGCCATTTCTAGTTTTTATTATTATCGTATAGTAATTGTTAACAATGTTATTATCACATATTATTCACAACAAGTGAGGAACATTAACGAGCTATGTCCGCATGTGATTGTGTCAAAATAATAATTCAATGAGAGACATGCCTTCTGTTTCGTTAACATTTCCTCGATTCTTCAGTTTGGTTAATTTCGACGCAACCTCGTCCACTGTTGTGAAAACAGCTTATTATTATCAATATTCACTTAATAGTACTTACATATTGTATATACAGAAAAATCAATTATTTAAGGAAAAAAAAATTATTGTAGTCGATGTTAAAGTAACTCTAATATTATTTCATTAGTCGCTAGCAATTAATTTATATAATGTATGAGTTATATACTTAATAATTAAAATTTGAAAGAAAATCCGTATTTTAATTTGTGTTTTAACTAGCTGATTTCTTCTTTTAAGGTAGGGTTTTTAACAGCATTAAGGGTACCCCAGGCTCGACATTATTAGCGTCTTTGATGAACAGATTTAATCACATAAATGTTTACTTAATAACTGTCATAAAGTTTATTTATTTATACTTTATTATTATTTACAAGATATGGAATAAATTATACATAAACATAAATGTACAATGGGCGGTCTTATTGCTCATAAAGTAATTTCTACTATGCAACCCCTTAATTATTTTTTAAAATTTATTTCCACGTATATTAAAATCTGTTTCTTCACTTCTTTGCTATTCTCGTTTATTAAAATTATCAACCAATGTAAACGTATAGGTTTTGTGTGTTATGGATCTGCGAGCCATAAAAGACTTCAATAAAACTAAGAATCAACTTCATCCCTAAATAAAAGTCTTTTTAAATTTAAATTACATACAAAAGAAGTTAGTTTTGCTAATTTCACATAGAAGTTATCTTCTCACCGGGGCAGACGGCGTTACATTCCTCCTTGGTGCGGAAGTTGTTGTGGTTTCCGGAGCAGCCGTGGTAGTTGAGCCTCTCGCAGCGGTTGCGCGCCGAGTTGAAGTACCACCGGCTGGCGTTGATGCCGCCGCCCTGCTCGCACACGCCCTCGTCTTTGCTATCAAAACACACAGTTCCTGGAAAGAGATGTGGAAATCCTTTATCATTAACACTTTCAAATAATCTAATATAAGGTTCTTAATATAGTGGACCGTTAACTAGTCTTACGTACTTGTGAGTTTTCTTGTCATAATTCCGAGTTACTGTTTATTTTTTTAACCTTAAACGAGTTTGTCAATAATGCTTACGATATTGCTTGGTGTATAATGTCGATGTCAAGTTTTCTTTGTTGTCAACTGTCCAAGTATGGTACTGTTGCAATGTCTGCATTATATGCATAAACATGACCATGTTTCGGATAAACGACCGTGTTAAGTCATCACGAAGACGCTCATGAAAGTGGAGGAAGCGAGAGAGGTGTGCCAGGATCGTAGCAAGTGGAGAGAGGCGGTCTCTGCCTACCAAAATGGAAACGAGGCGTGATATATATGTATGTATGTGATCAGCGCCTCATAGAAACGATGGTATGGCTTATAATATAATAAAATGTGTAGACTTATCCCTTACCTCGTATCTTACTGATCTCGTCATGAAAAAAAAATGCTAATACTGTACTGTAAAATTACTTACGGGGTTTAGGACAGCAGACAGCTGGGCTCGGATCGTGTGGTGCAAAGCGACAGGCGTGAGTGGAGGGGCAATCCGCAGCTTGGGGACCGCAAGTCAGCACCGCTGACCCATCCGGAGCCTGAAGTGGCGGGGCCCCACCGGGGCATTGAGGAGATGGTGCACATCGTGCTAATGGGGCGCAAGTCTCGTCCTATAAGTTAAAACTGTTTTAGTTTCATTTCCTTATGACTAATTTCACAGTGAAGACTGTTTAAATGAATACTAATACTTTTAACAGATTCTTAATCAGGGAAGTGTTTCGAGCTTGAGTAATTAAATATATTTTTAACTGACTCATTGAAATAAAACCAACCTCGCAATCCAACGGCACCAGCTCGCATGTTTCGTCATCTCTACACTTCGCTTCAGCGCAAGGGTCCCGACAGTCGCAGGTAGGACAACCTTTCTCGTTTAGTTGTCTTCCATGTGCACAAACCTCTTCTTCATTGCATGCAGGGTCAGGGCACTGGGCGGGTGCGTCACATGATGGCGTCGTATTCGTTGCCCGAGTGCCAGGAATCTATTTTATTCGAATATTAAAGCTATTAGTAATTGTGGCTCAGTTTGTAAGGCGGTCTACCGCGTGTGTGCTATGTGTCTCCAAGATGCACTCTTTCGGCCTCCACCCAGCATGAGCTTGCGATGAATAAAAGTATCATGAGGAAACTGACATGTTCCTAGAGCAACAGTTTTATTGGCTATGTGACATACCCCAACCCGCACTTTGCCATCTGGTGAAAGGCCTTGACTCTCTCATTGTGAGAGAAAGCCAGTTCCAGTAGTGGAAACATTAAGAGTGCTGTAGCTACTAATATTATTGCGATAACAGGATTCGACGTCAGCTATCTCAATTCAAGGCGTTAAGCCCAATTTCAGCGAAACTGGATGCAGATGCTGGGTAGCGCAGGATCGATCGATGTGGAGGTCTTTGGGGGAGGCTTACGTCCACTAGTGGACGTCTGTCAGCTGATGATAATGAAGCAAAATATAAGTTAAGTTCTTCAGTAGGCGTATTGTTTATGTCTAAGTGAACCCCTTGTTTGTGTCGATCGGTTAAAAATGTTTTGCATTTCAAATATTTTACGTTATCTCACCTCATTACCAGCCGCATCCACACACCAACAAATTCGTTCCGATCCCCGGCATTGGATCTTCTCGTATGTCCCATCCTCTCTACACTCCGGAATCCAAGTCCAAGATGGCGGACTACCACTTTCAGCAGCAGTGTGTAACGCTAAAGCTCTGAAATGTATAGTGTATTAGTCATTGAGATTTTTTTAATGTCACCACTGTAACACTTATTTCTACATTCAAACTATACTGTGCAACCTGTTCCAGGTTTGTAGGAGTTTGTAACTAGTAAAATTACTAGGGTAAAAGAGATAACATCTTAAGCGTCAAGGCGACGAGTACAATGTCTTGCTATATAAATTATCTAAATTTGCCCCACGTTGTTATGGCCAAGAGTAGCACTTGGTCAGGTGATGGTTTTGCCTGTGTCGTCGTTTAGTTAAATAAAAAAAAAGCACCTGTTCTGCTGGCAGGCGGTGCGGTGTACCGCGTCCGTGCAAGCGGTGCCGCAGCCGGTAGCACAGCATCGCTGCTGCGGCCCGCACTCGGCGTCGGAGCGGCACGCCCACTCGCACGAGCCCGTCGCCGGCACCAAGTACGGACATTGACCGGGTTTCTGTGGCAGACCTGATAACAGTATAAGTAGCTATAGATAATAGTTTTAACATATCCAATACTAGACTTTTCTTGCCTTGCTGCCCGCAACACCTAAGCATCTTCCTTTAGGGAAGGAATTTTGGTGACCTTTTGACAGCAATATTCCAACTAAATTTTTAGTCTATGACTAATAGTTTCGGAGATCTCGTGATGAGCCAGTGGATCCCTGAATATCAATGACATATATTATATCTGAATATATATATACTATATATATTATAATATTACATTTATCTTTAAGGACAAAGAAATTTCTTTTCTTTTTTGTTTCCTCAGACCTGAAGGAACGACCCTAGGGAGAGATAGTCATACTTTTGAGATTAAACAAGTTCAGATCTGTCATTCACATATTTTTTTATTTTTATAAAAGTTATTTATTTACCCCCCGAGTTCATAGAACGTCAATACAACGTTAAAAGACGTTCTTGTAAATGACATGTTCATAGACATACATTGTGTAAGCATTTTTGCGCGGCATGTAAACTTAATATACACACAACGTAGAGAAACATGTTAAGAGAAAGTAGTAGATATTTTTTTTCTTACATGCGGGCACAGGCGGGCAGTAGTCAGCATCGCAGGCCACGTCCACCAGTGCGCAGGCACGACCTTGGGGGCACGTGACGTCAGCACACGGGTCCCTGCACCGGCAAGTCGGACACCGACCCGACCCGAGCTCGAAGCCATAGTCACAACCCATGCGGCATGTTAACTCCAAGCACGACAGTTGTGTACGCACCCTGAAATTTACATAAGAGGAATTAGATCAGAAAAAAAAAAGAAATTATGATGAATTGAACAACTCCATGGAGTATTTATTGTACGGGAACGAAGTTCGAAATTTCGTTGCTGTAAGAACTCCAAGGTAGTGGGAGAAATCGTAGAATATCCCTCATTCCTTTGGTGTCTTCAAGAGTGAATAAGCTATGGCTACGCCAGGTTTACTACCATAGACCACATCACCACTTTGCACCAGGTGGGATCGTGGTCAATATCTAAAAAGAACGGAAGAAGTAAAGATACATAAGGTAACGAGAACAGTGTAATATCTTGTGTATGAGATACCTTTTCATATACATTAGTTTCTACGGGTTGATATTTTTGAATTAAAAGTATTTTAGACTATTAAAATATATAACCTTTATATGTTATTCAGATATATAGTTAATGTATTATCTTATTAATTTATACTTTTGTTTTAATAACAAAATGCTTTAGTAACAAATACAAACAATAATCCATACCATTTTATTTAGGTTATGCTCCTTAACTACGTCTGTAGATACGCATATTTTTTTTAATTTATAATAGTAATTAATAAATAAAATTACTGAGGTAACGAAACTTCATATTTACAGCTTTATACTCAAGGCGACGAGCACAATGTGGTGCAATGTATGTCATCCTAATTAGCACTATGTTGTTATGGATGAACGTCTCGCTCGCTTCACACCGTAGAATAAAAAGAAATTTAAACTTACTTTTCGCAGTCTATTGAAGAAGCGTTGTTGGTGGTGGTATCAGGTATCTTCGTGCCGAAGGAGTCGACGCACCAACAGCTCCCAGCGGCGCATTGCTGGGGCCTGAAGGAGCCGTCTGAGCGGCAGCTCGGTGCCGGAAGCGCCAGCTTCATGCCGTCAACTGTACCCTCCATTTTCTCATCGAAGTCGCGAAGGTACTCACACACTAGACAGTATAGAGAAAGTTTAAATAGTATTACTAATATGGAGTATGAATAAGAAATTAGTATTTTATGATTTTTTTTTGAGATTATTGGATTTTCTCATGTTGATTCCTTACCACATAACTACAAGAAGTAATTATAATGTTACCAAGATTAAGCCTGATATATAGTCTTTAACCATTGGATGCGGGTGGCTCAGGACCGGTCTGATTGGAAATCTTTGGGGGAGGCCTTTGTCCAGCAGTGGACGTCTTCCGGCTGATTGATTGATATAGTCTTTTGCAGATTTAAATAAAAGATAGCGGAACCTCTCTGATTAAGTTCAAGTTAAAGTCTACGTTCACTTACTGGTTGGTGCGTCATCAACTCGATCAGTCTGTAGGCGCAATTTAGCAGAGTCTACGCACATCGGCCCGCACGAAGTGGAACAGCACACCAGGTCGTCACCGCACGAGCCGTCAGGACAGCTCTTGGTCGAATTTAGACCACATACAACCTCCACCTCTGGTCCGCAGGACTCGAAGTTGATCTAGATTATGTAGTAAAAAGATGAGTATCATCTCACACAATTTACTTCTAGAATTATGGAAGGAACGCTTTATATATCCCCTCGTCCGTTGAACTTCCGCTGCTGGGCATATGTATAATAGATCTTTCATATATCGTAGTATAGTATAAAAGATTTGTTTTCATGTATAAAACAAAATAAATCAGAAGTAACCGTTATTCTTTAGTGATCTTGGCGAAGTAATCATGAGGTTATTTCTGACATAACTACTTCTACGCTACCCGTTATGCTTTACGTAAATAATATTATTTTCTATGTATATATTTATATAAATTTTCATCTGTATCATAATCATAATTTGGTAGTAATATTCTTTGTCGAAGGTCAACTATATACAGATTTTATAAAATACTACCGCCAAAAGATGTTACTAGGGTGTTAATGACGGTAAGGGTTCCGAGGGGTGGTGGGTTGCCGTCACGCACGAAGTACTACTTCATATAGAAGGGATGATGCATAATGTTGATTACCTCTACTACCTCCGTATCAGTAGAGCTGTCGGCGTACTGGTCTGGGCAGCAAACAGAGTTCCCATTGCGTCTGCTCAGGAAGCAGACATGCCCATCGGTACAGTCGCTGTCCGCGCCACAGTTCACTACATTGCCCGTGTCATCCGTCACGGGGGTGCCGACTGTACATGGATTCTCGTACGACACCCGCGGCCGACCTGAATGAAACAAGCAATGCCCTTACTTCTTAACTTTTTTTAGAGACTTGACTAGACTTCTTGAGCTTGCAGATAACAATGAGTGGTGCTAGTTGGGACACCTACCTACACTACATTGTGGTCTTTGTTTTGAGCCGTAAGATGTTAAGTCTTTTTAACCCAATAGTTTCAGCTACATTGTCCTTTGAGCCGGAACACAGTAATGTTTGCATACTTCTGTGTTCCGGAAAAATTAGAACCTGCCTAGACAGTCTAAAGTAACAGTCCTGTCACCAGTAAAACAATATACACGAAAATCGACATTAAAAGAAATCGGAGTCCAAAGACATTAAAACATTAGGAAGTTTCTTTTTCATAACAACTATTTTTTTACAATAAAATGTTTATTGCCCACTCACAAACAGGAAATCCTGTGCACAGCTCTCCAACACATTCGGAATCCTTGACCCTCACGCATTCCTCGTCCGCGGAGCACGGGTACCCTGAGCAAGGATCGTCGCATTCACAGCTCGGGCATCCGTCCGGTCCGGTCTTGTAGCCGTATTCGCAAACTCCGGCACAAAGGGCCCTGACGCAAGAAGTTAGACTACGAGCGCCGGTGCGAGCCGGTCGAGGGGAGGCTGAGCAATGGACGGAAGCTGAGGGTCCCATGGAACCGCGCAGTTTATTCCCATCCGAATCAACGCACCTGAGAAAACATCAAATCAGTTCAGTCTTTTTGACTCATTGCTACGTATATTTTAATGATGAAATATTTCCGGTTGTAAGTGTTATTAATACTAGCTTCCGCTTTTTGATAAATGCATGTATGTTTTATTCAGACTCGAATTTCCGAGCGAGCGAATATTTGTATGTAACATTTGGCTTTATATGATATGAATCAGACAGAAATAGCCCGTACATTCGTAAATATTAAGCTTAGCTTTAGAGTAAAAAATTATAAAGTTGGGACAAAAATTTCTTAAAGCGAAGTAAGTAATTATTCTATGGTAGTGGTGATTTATTTTTTTGCTTGCCCCAGTCATCTATTCCCAAACTTTTTTCACTGCAGTAACTTTTTCGGTGAAGAAATATTTCACGGCAAAGGTTTTTAAGGCGGTACGACGAAAAGAAAAACAGCTCATATCAATACTCAGACGTTTTTAACACGATGGATGAAACTGTTTGAATTAATTTCTCATTACTTCTATAAGGTGTATGGGAAGTCTAGTTAAACTTCGTTAAAACTGTCGAATCAGGATATGGGATGTAGTGTAAATTCATCTACCTCTTCATGTTATTTACTTTTAAAAGTCATAACATAATACGGGGTTTTATCTACTCTCTATTTCACTTCAAGAACTCAAAAATTTCAAACGATATTTCCTTATTATTGCCGCGCAACCCCTGGCGTACGTTAAATAACTAAACGTTAAAGATGTCCATGCTTTGATAATTACCAGCAAACCAGTCCATTCCTTGAGCACTGTCTGGACATAAAGGATCCATCCTCTGCGCATTGTGGAACGTATCCTTTGCCTTCCCTCTCGCTGACGACTAGCAGTTCCGCCAACATCTTCTGCTGAGTGCACATGGTCACGTTGTGGGGCAAGCTGCAGTGTCGGCCGCACTCTCCGCCGTCGCAGCACTTCTGCATCGAAGGACACTCCAGGTCGTGGGCGCAGGGTGTCCCACATTCCAGATCCTCAGTGGGATTGATGGCAGGACAGGTGCCGGCCTTCTGAAGCTCCAGCGACGCCGGACAGCAGACGCCGTAGTCATTACCTTAAATGTTTATAAATAATTTCAAAATGAGTATATCGTTGGCTCGGCTCTTGCTTGATACAAGTAAACCGAACAATAATAAACAAACGGACGACGGAATAACCCAGATATTGTTTTTAAAGTAAGATAAACGTTTCAATAACTATCCATTTATATGAAATAGTATTTTAATTATTATAACTAATAAACATAAACAAAGTACTGTTGACGTAACCATCTTTGACCGACAACAGTTTATGTTATCACATCACATTTAATTTTTGTCTATGGTTATATGAACTGAGAAAGGATTCAACATAAGATATTAGATTATAGAAAAACAGTGATCTCCATCTTAGTTAAAAAAATAACAATAAAGTTGTTGTTTTACCAGTGAACTTCATGAAGTTCTCAAACTCGTTTAGAGTACGACGTAAACAATCTATCTTTAAATAAACTTGAAATAGTTTGCAAGATGCAAATGTCGCGATAAAGTAGATAAGGTGCATAGGGATAGATAGAGTAGCTGTTTTAAAATTATTCTTTGGGTAAATAAAAAACATTTTAAGTACAATCACAAGAGTAATCCCTTGTTTCTTATAAGTTCTCTGATCATAAGGCCAGAACGGCTACGCTAGGCAGGCTAGGCAATGACTATATCATCCCCCAATGTTAACGTGAACTAATTATATGACTATAGAAGATAATCTTACTTAATAAAGATATTTTCGATTTATAGAATTGAAGTAGCTCGCTGGCCTAATGGTTAGAGCGTGCGGCTTTCATTCTGAAGGTCGCGGGTTCAAACCTCGGCATGTACCAATGACTTAATATTTAAGTTATGTACATTTGTGAACTTTAGTTACAACTGCGAGATACAAAACGGTGAAGGAAAACATCGTGAGGAAACCCGCACACTGATATCATCTTTGTGTGTGTGTGTGTGTGTGGTGGTCCCAATAAAGTGGCAACAGGCTCGCCCCTGTTACACTGGACCTAATCTGACCACATCTGGCGAAATGTGGGTGTTTATTCACCTCTGCCTACCCCTACTGGGAAAAAGGCGTGACCATATAAAAAAAAAAAAAATAAAAAGAATCGACAGAGTATGAAGTATATGCTCTATTACACCAGATTCACTTTTATAAATAGGAAAAAAAACCTTTTCTAATATCATTTTTATACCACATACCCGATTCAACCAGACAACGGTAAAGAGGTGGACAGTTCGGTTTCCCGGGATCTGTGCCGCAGAGGAAGGGCCTGCTCGTCTCCGAGATAAGCAGGGGTTCGCCAGCCGGGCATATGTTCTGCAGACTTCTACCACGTTTACCTAAAATAGAATTAGAGCTGAATTATGTAGAATTTATTATCGAAACGTGATCCTCTGTAACAGTGACCAATCGATTTACTGCTTCATTATTATGGACGGGCGTATCGGTACAAGTCTTAAGATTACAGGGGTAAAGAGAATGAACCTTTCACATCTCAAGGAGATGAGCACAATGTGGTATTTATCACCCGAACCAGCGCCAAGTTGTTAAAAGCAAGCGTATCATCATAATGTGAACTTTTCGCTCCTCTCATCACTTCGTGGAATTACTAAATAGATGTAAATCGTCAAGTACAGTACAAGTATAATCATACTTACAAGTAGGGACGGGTGGGCAAGGCGGTTTCAAGCAATCAATCTCCTCCAGCTGGCAGGCTAGTTGACCAGGACATGTGATAGATTGGCACGGGTCCCGGCACCGGCAGAGAGGACACCCGCGTGCGTCGAGCTCGAAGCCGAGCGGACACAGCATGCGACAAGTGTGAGCAGCACAGGCTGCCGTGCTAGTACAATTGACGAGAGAGGCTGCGGGGGCTCGCGTACCAGGGACCTATATAAGAAATACAGTGTCCATATTCAATTGTATATTTGCTTTTTTGTAGATACATATTGGGGAGGAGATGACACTACCTCAAATCCTGTGGCGTCGACGCACCAGCAGGCGCTGACGATCTCATTATCGCATTGCACAGGTTCGAACTCTCCGTCAGTGGTCCGGCAGCGAGGTACCCGCACGCCACGAATCAAACCTCTACCACCGCGACTGTTCTCCGCCATCAAAGCTCGTGAGATCCGCTCTGAAGACATCTTGACGTTCTCACAACCTGCAGGAGAAGAAGTATATTAGAAATAAAATAAAGAGGTAACGTTTTTAAATAACCTAACAATATCGGAAAAATATCAGATGATGTTCAGACATCTGAACAGATTTTTTATGTTATAGCATAAGAATCGATTTATCTATTTAGATCCTATGACGTCACTTGTGATGACAAGAATGTTAAACCTTTAACACTCCTATAGTTTTGAATGAGATTAACAAAAGGAGATTAAATAAATATCTTTCTACTCTTTCATTGTGACGGGGAAGAAAAGAAGTCTTAATTTTTTTTTTCTAACGTGAGAAACAAAAAGTAATCAAAAGGCACTTTAAAAGAAGTTCAACTTATACAAAAATTTACTTTATACAAGTTGCGAACGCAAGGCTTTAAGTTTACGAGCTTTAAACAAGTTTCCGTCTATTGTGTCGCCTCCACGCTAAAGCTTGGAAAGTCATGATTTACGCAATGACACGCAAAGTTTAAGTTGTTTTTACTTTTAATAAAGCTTAATTTTATGGAATATACGGACATTAATTCATTTCGTTACTGTCACTAAGTTTCGACTGCTGTACGCTGTGTATCGTAATACCGCAGTCTTGGGATCCCATTGTTAATTAAATTACATCAACCCTAATATACTACTAGACGACTTCAAGATACAGTGAGCTCATTCTGTGTAGATCTAACTGTAAACAGTATTTGATAAAGTGGTAAATATTCTGTGATTATTATTATGACGTCAGGATATATGTTAGATCTTCCCCTCCTCCTTTCAAATCATCATAATGTTTATCAGATCACTTCTATCCTACTCTATCTTACAACTTTCTATAAGGACGTTTATTGAATGCAACTGACTAGTTTTAGGCTGTGGACTCCAGGTACTACAGGACAGTTATCTTGATAGGACTGTTGTCGGAAACCGTGTGTCTGCCAAACAGAAGCGTGCAAACATTACTGTATTCAGATTTGAAAGGCGTTGTAGCTAGTGTAACTATTGGGATAATGAGATTCAATGTTTCACGTTTGAAAGCGATGAACACAATGTGGAGCAGTGTATATCGTATTCAGAGAATAGAGCTATACTGACCAGTGTACAGCGGATCGACACAGGCGCGGCCGCAGGCTGTGTCACAGCAGACCTTCTCGCCGCACTCATCATCAGCACTGCACGGCGCGGCGCGCGCAGGGCACGCTGCACCTTCAGCTGGACATCTGCCTTTAAGCTCGGCACTTGCTGAAACAATAACTACAATCAAACAATGCTTAAGCTTAAAAACTAATCGATTTAAATAAAGACATTCCCTCCACCCTCTGATTAGAATAAGCATTGAATGCCCACCTAGCTAAGTTCATAGGCCATGTAAGTTTATGGTGTAGTACGAAAGTTTTCTGAATTCGAATGAAGCGATCTAGTATAGAACAGACAGACAAAAGCTTAAATTTATCAGCTCGAGATTTCCGGATCCGCGAGTACTTTATAGTATTTTTAAATAATTAAAAATATCGCTGATGAGTACAAGGAAATAAGAAAATACAGCCCAAGAGTAAAGCGAAGATGTCTCCAGATAGCAGTGCTCAAACATTATTATCCTCAAATTTTAAGACTACTGTAGCTAATGGAATTTTATATATCTACCGTCAATTAATACAAACACGTTATTTTTTGTGGCAACCGTATCATTTACCATCAGATGTAGTTTTGATTATGACGTTGATTAAAAAAACCTTTTTGGTAAAAAGGTTGATGATAATATAATGTAGTTTTCAACTGTACATCGAGTATGAATACCTATATATATATATATATATATATATATATCGTTAGAAATGGATCACTTTGGGAGTTTGAACAATAATAATTTTATTATTATAAATTACGGGCATTTGTATACAAAATGATTCTCACAAATTAAATTCCGCCACCCAAAGGCTCCTAAATTTGATGAGTTAAGATTAACTTTAATGGTGGTCGCTTCGAGTATTGTTCCACCAACACAGTAATTTCAAAATTTAATTATCTACTGTTTTAAACTTGGCGTGATAACGCGAATTATGATGGAAGGAACCAAGTAATTTCACAAGAATATCTCCCTAAAGTTTTAAGGGCATGAATTTATCGTTATAAGCAACCGATAGACTCCTACTGTTAGCCATAGTGATGTGACATGATGTTCTGCAATTATTCTAGATCTTTGGTGTAAATCACGGTGGAGCATTTCTCTAAATTCGAGACTTTTGTAATACCTATAGAAAAATTCTTATCTGATATGGAAACACAATACGAATCTATACTATATCGATGTTCATCCATTACATTATATTATACAATCATTATAAACCTTTAGAATGATTTTATAAGAGTTTTATAGTTATTTATAGCATGCAACTAAACGTTTATTTTATGATAATCTAGTCTAACTTTATATATATATTGACAACTATATCCCATCATCATCATCAGCTCATAGAAGTCCACAGGTGGACAGCCTTTTTCAAAGATTCTTACTGGATCGGGTAGGGATTCATATGCGAGGAATTGGGCCATTTCCCACCACGCCAGCCCAATGTGGTTGGTGAGAGCTAGAGCCTCGTTTCTTGATTAGCAGGGTGCACCATGAGCAAGTGAGATTGGCTTGGATACCATGTGTCGTCGTGCGAGAACCCTTACATACACAAGCAACTGTGTATAGACACAATTACACGAGTATTTGTGTCTATACACAGTTTATCTATACCTAATAAGAAATTTTAATGACCCATAGTTTTACTTTTGTAAAATAGATATTTTCTCTTTGCAAGTTTTAGGTTGTGGAGTAAAGGTCCTTCAAAAAACAAGCTTGAGGTAAGAAGAAAAATGTTTCTCTAGAGTTTTGAATATTATACGTATTCACAGCTGAACTTCGCCAATCGTGAAACTTATTTGACGTAGCAACTAAATGTTATATCCTTGGTTCAGTTCTAAGGGCACTTAAGTTGTAAAATAAGATTGTAGAGGGATTTTTTCCGAATCAGCCCCGCTGGCTATCACTCTCTTTGCTTTATTTCAGCAGTCGTACAATACTCGTACGTAATCTAGACTAACTCTTTATAAGTTCAGTGGCCTCATTGTCGCTTAACATCTAAGATTATGAAATGTCGTTTGCATTTATCATTGTAATAGAAAATGTGGTTGTGGTGTAGAATTCAATTTTAATAATAACACTTAATGTGGCATACCGTATTGCAAGAGCAATGCGCACGCGCAGAGCAGCACCGCCCTCACCGCGCGCGTCGACATTGCAGCATCACCTTTGTGCGAGCTGGAACAAATATAATAATGTATTCAAATATAAATAATATATACAATAAATATTGTAATATATTCAAATAACCTTATTTTATGTATATTATAAATAATAAAACTATTAAAGAGTTTTTGACACGTAGATGACTATCAAAGTTTTTTTCTAATTATCTTTGTTTTATTATCTGTACCGTCTTTCGCGGTTATATTCAATGCTAAGGAAAACCAGCTTTATTATTGTAACAGTTCTCTTAAGATGGCATAAATAATATTTTAAGTACTTCTTATATTAATAAAATAAACCAAAATGAAATTAATTTTATGATTAATTTCTACGGAACCTAGAGCTTTGTTTTCTTTTATGTCAGAATGAGTAATACTCAAAAATATCGTTTGCTATGTTGATGTAAATCTCTTCTAACAGATTTTTTTTAACAATTGTTAAAATTAAAAGACATATCCATCGGCAATATTTTTAAAAGGTTTGAACATACATGAAAGTTATTATTTTAGTTAAATGCTCTTTGAAAGTGTAAGGAAGTAGACAAAAATATTATTTTCCTTTATAAGGTCTGTATTAGAAATATACGAAAGAAAACTATTTAAAAATTTAAACAATGAACAAACAGTTGAATGATTAGTTATGTAAACGTTTATATAAATGAAAGCATGACATTTCTAATGAATTAGAAAGGAAAGTACGACGAAAGAAATAAAAAACGAGATCAGGCCGTTGCGTCGCCGACGGGCGTAATGAAATTTATGTAACTTTTTAAACACAATGCGCCGCCTGATGTTTGAACAGAAGTTTTTTATTCCGACAATGGAAATGTTGAACTTTTCAGAAGATAAATAATGCAATATTTTAAATATGTATCTGAAAACATCTATCTCATATCATCATCTGTTTATAAACTAATATATCTTTTTAAATTAAGCAACGAGACGAGGACGTTCAGATAGAAAGGGATACGCCAGCTTATTACAACGTGGCGCTAATTAGGATGGTATGTACAGCATCACATTGCGCTCGTTGCATGAAGCATAAGATTTTGAATCTTGTTACCCAGTACACTAGCTACAACGCCTATCAAACCGGAACACAGTAATGTTTTTACAATACTCTTTGGCCGCAGAAATAAGCGCTGCGTGGTACCTACTTGATGGTCTCGGGCAACAGAGACCTACAACCACTGTTGTTTTAATTAGTTAAGCTTATAATTTGAAGATGAACAACATAAATATAATAAACAATTCAAAGTATTGAAACTTATATTATTGTTTAATATAATAATGACACATAACAATAAAGGAATGTATTTAATATTCAAGCGGTGCCTACAACTATATTTGTGAAGTCTGGGACGTGAATCATTGTTTTTCACAGATGGTGAGGCACTAACTCATTTTAAAACCGACCTTGTAATAAATAAATCGATTATTTTACTATTTAAACTGAATGTTAATTAAAGGTTATATTTTCTTACGCTTAATGCTATTAGGTGAAATCGTTCAGAAATGTGAGTGAATGGTGGAAAGGGACTTATTTTTTCTGGGTCGAGAAGGGACGGGAGCCTCTTTGGAAAGATATCCTGTCTTCTCGAAGCCAAGATTACGTGAAGATCTTTTAGCATTAAACCCTACATAGTCTTACTAATCCCTAGACAGCAGTCCTAAACATTTAGAAAGGTCAAACCTCCATTCGGGATACAATCCTAGCCTTTCAACGGTATGGTATAGCTCGTCCCCGGGATTAGTATATGCAGTCTCTATAACCTACGCAAATATTATGATAATAGCTGATGGCGATATCTAGCCGTCATCCTCAGAATTGTAAGAGTGATAAGGATCATCACTCTAACCTCCCACGACTCCACGACTGACTCCAATGCTTTAACTATTAAAAATCTTATACATCCTTATTTTAAGTTATTAAACATTTTGTAAACCTTTGCATATAACGCTGTGTCAATGACTGATAATAATTTACACAAAGACTTCCAGTGTCCAAAATTGAAATACGACCCTAATTAATATTAGCGTACCTGCAACTGAAGGGTAAAGGACACAAATCTTTTCAACGATGTTCCAAGTTGGTAAATGAGTAAACATTTTGAACTAATTTTCGTTTCAAGTCTTATTTAAGGTATACACTGAGTTTTACTGGGAAATCTCTTAAGAGGTTTTGCAAACGCTTTAAGGGGCTTTCAGTAGAAATAAATATCTTTTCAAAGCTAACAATAGTTTCTACGAATAATATAATGTTAGTCCGATAAAAAAAAACTTAAACAGCTCCTTTCAATGCTACTGAAGCTGGAAGCTAGTTCGATATTTTATTGACAAGTATTACTTTAAAACACCTTACATTATGGTTATTAAATTTGACGTATACTAATATATTCTTCTTTTTCTTCTTCTTCTTAAAGTGCCTCTCTAACTAGTGAAGGTTGCCGATCAGCGTGATACAGTCCTTTCTGTCTCCGGTTCGGCGGAACAATACTAATATATTACTAAATACTTATATACTTAAAATGTTATGAAATCGTGTTAATTAGTTTGTAATATTTTTAACTCTAGAACATTTTAACGTCCCCAAGTTCCAATTAAGTTATAATTTTCAACGGTATATCGAAAACAGAGCGTTTGGTTGCGAGTAAGCTATTAACCTAATTTTGTTTATCGTTAAATAGTAATTTACCTTATAATTTTTTTTACGATAATTTGGGGTATCGTATCATTATATGAAATGATGATCACGACCAATTTCACAAATCTTCGTCAGTATCACTCTTGATAGTATGATACCGACAAAGAAGAGATAACTGACTAATCAGTGGTTTTGATATATCAAGCATCTTGTGGACTGTAAGACAAAATGTCTGTTTACTTTTATCTTTTCTTTTAGAGATTTGTCCTGAGAAATTATGCTTCTGAAAGATGTGATGGGGAGACACACAGCCAATGTTAATTTTATTATACATGTTGAAAGTATCAAGAAATAACTTTATATTAGATTTGCTTACAACAAAAAATTGCTTTAAGTATTTCTTCAATATGTTCTTTGTTTCCATTTGATGTAAATAATAATAATTTTTTTTTAACTATTTCTTTATTTTTGTTCATCAATACAAATTGATATCCTCGTAAGTTTTTATTCTCACCACAAAACTTACTCTTTGTCTCATTCCGTGATCCTGTCTAGCTTCTTTTATTAGTCTACCGAATTTGGTTCAGCGATGAAGATGTGCAAAAAGGACACGTAGAAAAGTTTTTGGTGCTAGTCACATCAGAATGGATATTATTGTAATTAATGGATGTGAAAATATCATATCTTAGGTAATACTAAGCGTTTAATTTTATGTGTATATTGCTATACTCTAATGTTTTAATAAAAAATGTAGCGGTTACTAGGGAAGCCTTTTACACGGATTTATGCCCTCTTTAGTTGCTTTTATGATCCATAGAGAAAAGTTTATAGTAGCTGCGAAGATATTCCAAACGATAAGCTATTTTGCTGCATACATATGACAGCTAAAGCAAAGTAGTTAAAATATTGTATAAAAATTTTCCTGATGTATTTAGACGCAAACGTTTTGCCGTGGTGACGTAGGGGTTTAGTTCGCTTTCATCTAGATTTTGTAACCTTTAACGGTATTTAGTCATATGTAGGCAATGTCCTGCTTCTGTTGCGTCCATTTGTAATATATTTTCACGATTCGTCACAACGTCTGACACCTTGCATTGTGTATCGATATTCTCGAGCCGTAGCGGTGCGCGTTCGGCCTCGAGCCACTTCGCGCTTGTTAAGGCTGGGCTTTCCCGCACATTTCGTATTGCGCTTTGCATTGCAAAATCTTTAAAAAATGTACTAACCATTATCTTAATTATATACTTAAACATATTGACAAACGATAAGTAAATTATTAATACTAGTAAACAGCGAAATAAAACGTTTGGTGATGAAAATATTTATCGAAGACCGGAATAGTTTTCTCAGTCTACCTAGTAAACTTTAATTACAAGTAGGTAAGTCATTAAGGTGATGATTATTAACAAAATAGTTTTCGATCCATTTAGAAATCTCATTAATATTATTTTTCTGGTAAGATATAATTTAATGAAAGTAACCACTGGTAACAATAAACATGCAAATGACCAGTACATACGTTATAGATACAAGATGATACATAAATAGTACATTTTAGCATATCTTGTAATTAGCGTCATCTATTGGTAGTGTTTTGTACTAATAAAGATCTAAATCTATACTAAAATGTATAGATTTAAATCTAAAGAATAAATCATTGATAAGTAATAAAGTATATGATAAATAGCAAAGCACTTGCCATTGGAATTTATCAATCCAATGTTGTTCTTGATATTCAACGGAATAGACACTTGTTTCAAGTCTACTTTGTTTGTTTTCTTTGCCCGTCTTAATTTTTTTTTATTCAACAACGCTAGGCATGAGTTTCAAGATTCACACAAATAGATGTATATAAATAAAATAAACTGCTGTCTGTGTGTCGGATACGAAGCACGGAAATTACGTAAACTCTAATGACTACATTGTGTGCATGATAATTATTTACTTTCTCTAGTGTGCGTTCACGGTTAGATTTAACTTCTTTTAGTTTAGTGAACCTAGGAAAGTAATACACAAAATACACAAAGCTTGCTTTACATATGAAAATTATTATTAGGATTATTACTATTATGTATCTTTCTACTCAAGTTAAGAACTACTGAAACTGACAATGTTTCCTGTTATTTTATACTTACTTTCATGGCCTCTGTTTATAATGTACAAGTTATAAATACATGAGAATGTTACACCACCTCTTTCCAAAACTATATCCCTAATGCGTTTAAATATGCAACTATGATTAAACTATTTGAACTATACCATAATAGTTAAATGTAATAAACCTCTTAGTAAGCTAGCTATTTTAGTTATTGATGCTTTGACTTTGCTCTCTGGTTGTAGTTAATATTCTTTGTCTAGTATAATATAAACAAAAACACTGCTCTCATGCCTTAATTATATTTTTTAAACATTTTCGAGTTTGTTCTGCGTCTGTAGAATCTCTTGTCCTATGCCTGAGGAACATGTCGCAACTTCAAAGTGAGTGAACTCTTAAGTTGACGTTTAAAGCATCCGAGGATGATGCAAGAGCGGACTTGCGTCGAGTGAAAGGCTTGTATGCATGCATATATTTGTCATTCTTAAGAGGTAGATTTTTTGGTAAACAATATTAGACCTTAGCAATAACATATAAGGTCTCCATTAGTAAATATTGTCTCTGTTACCGATAATCATAAGGCACACACTAAACGATATCTAATTCAATGTACTTGATGCTGCTACAAATATCTTCTTCATTTAACAAATCTATATGTATTACGAAACGTATTATATCTCGTCCAGAGTAAATCAAACAAACGTTAGTTAACAAAGTAAATATGTGCCGATGTAAACATTTGTATACTTACATATTGATTTACGTTTTATTCAATTAAGCAAAGAGAGGAGCGGGACGATTACTTGATGATAAATGATACGCCCTACCTTAACCACCTGGCGCTAGTTAGAATAGAGTCTACTGCATCATATTGCGCTCGTCGCCTGGAACGTAACAGTCTCAGAGCCGAACAGAGCTAAAGCGTTCTTCAAACCGGAACAAAGTAATGTATACACACTATTGTTTGGCGGCAGGACTAGTCGCTGCGTTGGTACCCACCTAGACCTGTAAAGTTACAGTTTCCCAATTTGTTATACGATCTATTTGTGTAGACCATGTTTGTATTTAAAATATCATTGATATTTCAAAGTACTACACTATTAATGTACTACTATTTTATATATATAAAGATATATAAATATAGATTTTTCTACATATAATAGATATGTATATACTACTAAATTCAAGCGAAGTGCAGCAAAGTTCTAGAGCTTTTAGTCGGATTTCGAGGAGGCTTACGGTCGTTGCCTTTGATATGAAAAGTAAAAGCGAAAAGTTTCTCAAGTAGATCGGTATTCCTCTACGGTTGAACTGACGGTTTAACCACCTGTTATATTAATATGATATACTTCTTCTTTCTGCCCTTTTCCCAGCTATGTGGGGTCGGCACAGTATGTACTTCTCTTCCATATTCCTCTACCAACCGTCATATCTGAATTCACATTTCTTGCACATGTCATCTTTCACACAATCCATCCACACTTTCCTCGGTCTTCCTCTACCCTTATAACCATCTATTCATTAATATGATATACTAATGAACATTATCTTCTGTTTAGGGATAGTAAAATTAATGTGTGCCTAACAATACGATAATAGAAACAATACTAGATACTAACCTTTAATTTCCTCGAAACAAGAGGAATGGACTTACGCCGTTTTCAAAATAAACTGTTCGTATGACCCATTGCTGACTTTCACTTTACATGAAAATCAATACAATGGGCAGTGTAATAAGATTTATGTCAAATTGGATGAGTGTCACAAGAATGTATTATACTATATAGTGTTCATAATTGAACATTGTTACAATTGTTGTCTTTTTTAACTAGTGTAACACTTTCTAAAGCCGCTAAGATGATAGATAAATGGATATTGGCTCGTTATGTGTAACAAGCTTAACACAATTCCTAAAACGGAAATAACAATGTCGCTGTGATTCAAATTGAATTTGTTGCGAAGACTGACTCCATCTCGTTCCTTGGGAACAGCATCTTGTGTATATAATTCAATATGGATCTCGAATATATCCTAACTATATTTTCCACTAGCATGTAACAGTAACATTTTGAATTGTTAACATTGATACACATTATGTTTTGTAGTAAGCTATCAATTATTAAAACATATACAAATGTATGTTTAACTGTAAAGTATTATTAAATTGATTGCTGTTGCTGATTTAGTGTTATTTATATGTTAAAAAGTAGTTTAATATGAAGAGTACTATTATTTTATATGCAATTGGTTAACATAGAGACTGTAGAGGGAAAGGCGTTCTCGTTTAAAATACCCAGTTACATATCAGTTCGAACTATTTTTTTTATTTTACTAAGCGACAAAATAACCTGGACGTTCATCTGATGGTAAGTGATGAGCCTGCTCATTACAACATGGCGACATTTAGGATGATGTACAGTGCACCACATTGTGCTATAAGCATAAGAGCCTTAAGATATAAGATGTAGTCTTATTATCCCAGTAATTTTCTAGCTGCACCGCCTTTCGAAACGTAACACAGTAATATTATCATACTATTACCAGTAAATAGCAATGGTGGCTAATCAAAACTATTTGGAAGAGAGTTTGGATAAAAACTCTTCCACCAACCGTATTCTATACGGCCACGGAACCAATCTAGGATCAAAGACAATTTATTTAAAAAATTGTCTTACTCCGTACTTTATAATCTAAAAAGATATATTAAAAACAAGTAAATGGAATAGAGAGGTCATTGATATCTGAAGCACTTTCATTACTCCAATGACATCGTTGACCCCTTCCCAAGCGGTCGATACCTCCGTAGATCGAGCTCGGTTGAAGAAATGCACTGAATGTAAACTTTATACCACATACCACAATAGTTCATATATATTATATATAACACGGAAACAAATATCTTAATGATCGATATAAGAAAAAATATTTCAAAAGTTTCAAGTAAATTTTTTTTGACAAAATCTTGAGTATCATTTAAAAAAAAAAAATTGAGTATCATTACCCTAGTAATTACGCTGGCTACAATGACCTACCACCAGTAAATTATATACTTAAATATATATAATGCTATTGGTGTTAGGTCTCCGTTGCCACAGACCGTCTAGGCACGGCAGCGCCTATTTCTGCAACCAAACAATAGTGTGCAAACATTCTAGTTTGAGAGGCGCTGTAGCCAGTGAAATTATTGGGATAAAGACACAACTTACGTCACAATATGACGGGCATAATGTGGTGCTGTGTGTATCATCCTAAACGCCGTATCGTCAAAACTTAGTAAAGTTTTTTAGTGATCGACAAATATAAGTGAGAATCAAAAGAGGAATCAAAGAATAAGAATTTCACTAGAAGCAATATACAAAATAAATTTCAGGAGGACAGGAGGAGTGTCATACAGAGACTGCTGAATACATGATATTTGGATATTATATAAAACAGCACGATCAATTGATGGGTTTGATTAATATTATTCATCATCATTATTTCAACTGATGGACGTCCACAGCTAGACATAGGTATCTTGTAATGTGTTCCATGAAGCATGGTCTTGCGCTGTTGGATTCCAGTGGCTCTCAGGGATTCTTTTGATGTTCTCTGTCCACCTAGTGGAGGGTACTCTCCGGTGCAGGGTCGCTATTCCAGCAATTTAAAGCCCTATCATCCTTCGGTTCTACGATCTATGCCACTTCAGCCTCACGACTCGTAGGGCTACGTCGATGCCCCTGGTTCTTCTGGTAATATAATATTATTTAGACAAATTAAATAAATAAACTATAGAGAGAGTACAATAAAGTAGTCGCTAATATAATTTAGTATTAAAAACGTCTACGTCAGTTACTATAAAGTTAAAAGCAGTTTCTTGTAGACGCTGAAAGACGGAACGCCAACAAGTGCATAAATATGGATCAACATTACTTTCAACACAGTAAGTTGAGTGATCGCAGAACTTAAGGTCGATTAGGTTAATTTAAACTATCAATTGCTTAACTATTGTCTTTTTTATAGTCTCTTTAAATCTTTAATTATATATTATAATATAATATCAAAGTAAGTTTACAACACAGCTTCCTCGAAGAACTACAGACAATTTCGAGAACTTTCAATTATTTAAAGAAACAGAGTATATTATATAAAAAACAGTTTTATTGGGTAATCTTCTGTATATATATATATCTAAAATACCTGTATTTCGTGTAATAAATTTTTTAGTGCCTTTCATATGTCTATAATCGTAAAGCGGAGTGTCAATATCCTACTGTACGTTTATTACTCTTTACAAGCATCGCTACTCAGGTTGAGCGGTAATATAAAGATATATACAATACTCTTTATTTTCTTTAGCGTCTAATATATCATTGAATAAAAATGGTATGTTGTATGCCTACTAACAATGTGGTGATAGGATGATTTACACTGCACAGTATTGTGCTAGCCGCTAATACACCAGTAATTTTATAAGCTATAGTGTTCTTGAAACTCTAACACAGTAATGATTGCACACTACTCTTTGACGGTATAAGATGGTATCAGCAGCATTGTTCTAGAAATTAAGATATAATATATACGTGATATCATTTCTTGTTAATCCCAAGGATCATATTATGTAATGTTTTCTTATACTAAATCAAAATGAAGATACGAAGAGAACTGTTGAGGTTTTGCATCTATTACTCTTTACGTCGCTTTAATTGTAACAAAAAGATTATTCAATAAGTACGTGTTTCATCATCATACCACCTAGTGTTAATTGATGATGTGGTCTGTAGTGAAGGAGCATATTAACCTAATAGCAACCTATCCACTCTAAATGAAGATAGTCTCGTATTTAAATAGTAATATTAACGCCGGCAAGTTCTCTATTGCTGTGCTTATGAAAAATGAGGATGGTTTATAGTTATGAGCAGACAAAAGTAGTATCACATATTATTATATTTCTCGTTCCCACTGGTTTTGTTAATGCATTGTAATAAATACTTAGATAATGATGCGCCGGTGTTGGCGTTATGCGTTGTGAATATACTGCGTTTCCAACGCTTGTATAAGAAATCGCGCGGAAGCGCATCGATCACGGCAGACTTTCAAATCAGTTTTGAAACCGGATGTGCCGATTAAAACTACACAACATTACGTAGTTTTAGTTTCAATAGTAGGAAATGTACGTATCCCGCATATTTAAACGGTTTAGAAAAGATTCAGTTGAAAAATGGTTATGCAGATATTATATTTAAGGAAGAAGGCAATTTTACTGTATCCTGTTAGTTTTATAGATGCTTTATTTGGTTGTTGTATTTATTTATTTATTACGGAGTAACCTCTATATCGCTTGATGATAAATGACAATGAGGTCCTAAAAGTTTTCTTCTAGAATATTTTATTATATATATGACTATTGAAATAACAATTATTCTATGATAGATTGTTAGCATCAGCAGGGCCTTGCTCCGTCCAGGCAAATAAGCACCACACACCCTGGCTCCCTAAACTTATCTAGATGTGAATCTCTCAAGTTACTCATAAAGTACTCATCAGTAAATTGGAATATTGTTTCACCATTTGGAATCTACACTATCAGATACACATAAATAGGGCTGAAAGAGTCCAAAAGAAGTTCATAAGACACATCTGTTTCGATGACAAAATAGCTAAAAAATTATCACTCACTACAGGAATGATGTCGTTAGCTGATCGAAGAACAATTTTGGATTTGTGCTTATTACACAAAATTGTAAACGGTAAATTGAACTCCATAGAACTTGTAAACAAAGTATGATATGTCATACCTAGGTCCAATTTAAGAAACAAAAACTATAATATTTTAAAAACGAATTCCTATAAAACTAACACTGGACTAATGGCTGTAATAAATAGAATATCGAAACAATACAATACAATATCTAAATTGGTTAATATCGACATACAAAACGACTCGTTTCAAGATTTCAAGAACAAGATCAAAAAACACTATTGCTCTAATACAACCTTATCTGTGTAATCACCTCATGCTCTATGGTTTAAGCCGATTCATTGTTTAATTGTTTTTAAATTACTTTAACGGATTTATATAGTTGTACTGTAAACAACTGTAAACAAGATGAGCTTTTAAGTATGATTTGTACTAAAACTATTTTATTATAATTATATTGTCATTATATTTTAATGATCATATCGTTTTGGCTTCCTTTTAAATAAATAAAAAGGACGCAACTATACTTTGACTATTGCTAAGTTGGTGCTAACTTAACTAAATTGCTAAGTAAGTATAGAAAAGCACACAGATTTTAAGTGTGGTTTTCATACCCTACCCGAATTCTCTGTGCACGTTCCTTAATTGAGAGTAAATGGCTAGTTTCGTAACACCCTGCTCCCATCCAAACTCTTCAGAATCACACGAAAACTAACCACCGATCTCAGTCTTTAAAGGTTGGAATTTAGAAAAAAAATATGATTTGGCAAAACAAACAAAAATATTTTTTAATTTGTTACTTTTACTCATTCGTTTGAAACTGACAAAGTTATTCGTAGTTATAAAAGTTGGATAGTTGGGAGCTTGTCCATTGTTCACAAGTTTCTCTATCCGATTGAAGGGAGTAAGGAATTCCTTTGATGTTCAGCAGTGGATGATAGTAGACTGAAGTGATGATAATCGTACACAAGTACGTAAACCAGTTGGAGAACGACCCAATTTTTGTTTCTAATAATAAATCAGTCAATTCATTGAGAGTCAATATCTGTGTCCGCGACCTTAACATCACAATGCCCAACATTCTTTATATTTCATACGTTGATTGCCAGATTATAAGAATCAGCTAGATAATAAGTTTTAGGCTGCTCAGTAGTAAGCTTTAAGGCGATAAAACTAACGAACAGTAAATACGTAGTAATCCATTGCACTGTTCTCTCTGAGTGGACACTTTCGCCTGACTCACGGCATGCGACATACCGCACGAGTGAAAACGTTGCACAGGAGAGAGTAAGCAATTACAAGATAATTACAAGGTTGCCTAGTGTGTGGAGAACTCCTGCGGCGATTATCTAATATTAAACAATGTTGTAGTTTCAAATTATATTAGATAACAAGCTTTCGTTTAATAGTTATCGATAAACTTGTACCAAGATCTCTTCCGAATAATCTGCTTGCTCTTATAACACAAAGATCTCTAGTTGAATTTTGTGACTACATTATTAAAGGAGTTTCGATGATAGTAGTTTTTACAAACGTAATTAGCTATGATCCTAATTAATTATCTGTCGCAATAACAGCATTACTGTAATTCTCGTTACATAGGATAGGCATCTCGTCGAGCGAGCTTCATCATCTTCAGTCTAATTCTTCTTCAATATCGACACAGCATCAGCATCAGGGTTAGTTTCTTATAGATAGCAAAAGTAATTCGGAATTAAAGTTATTAAAGTGTAAAAAGTATCCAAACTTTTAATTTCTACTGAAACAAAGACATCGTTGACGTCTCCATGTTTTCCGTTTAAATCGAATATTAGTCGCATTAGGACTTGAAACAGTTTTTTTGATGTTACTTTTCTACATTTCAAGTCAATGAGTTTGGAAGTTAATAACATAAATACTATTAGAAGCTGTTTTTGTTGAGAGAATATTACATATCTTTATATATACAGAAAGAGAATATAAATTGCTTGATAAAACGAATCTAAGAGAAGATTGAATTACTACAATTATTGATTTTTGGAGGTTTTACAGATACAATCTATATACTTATACTATACAAGCTTCATCAAAATTACTTATCAAGAAAATTAATGGTAATGATAATACTTAATTATCATTACCATTAATTTTCTTGATAAGTAAAAGGTAAATAAATATACATAGATGTAGTTACTATTGTTTTACTGCTACCCTACAAGCTGTAATGGTTAATTTAGTCCTAGTCTTAACAAATGAACACTATAAGACTAGTAACAGACATAGTGTGCAAAAAGATAGATTTATCATCAATTAATTAGTTTTGGTCTGGATTTAGAATAGTAGAGTTTTGTTGTTTACTTAAAAGTAGTATTAATGAACAATAGGTCGATTGTTGGTACTGTTTCTAGATTTATTGTGTACTGATTCAAAATATTGATTGTCTTCAAAATAACTGCGCAATCTTTTAGTCATGATATTACGCAAGTTCGTAGTAAATTTATTTATACGTTATGACGTATTGCGTACTGTTGTGTCTGCTGGTTGTAGGTTTGATTTACAAAACAAACATTACGCTATCAAAAGTGTCATACCTCGGCTACGCGCTTAGACACGATAGGTACGAACTGGTTATATTGTTGTTTCAACTCTTCGTTATGGGCAAAAAAGCAGGTAAAAGGTTGGTTGTAGCAAGCAATCTTGGCTGCGTAACATCAGGGAATGGATCAAGAAATCAAGTGCCGCCTAACTCTTCCAACTCGCCAGAGACCGGGCGAAATATGATGAACTAACCGCCAACCTCTAGTCGGAGAGGACGAATGAGGGGTAAAGAATAGTTTTCCAGCCTCATTCTTTCTCTTCAACCTTCCATCAGATCACAGGACACATCCACCTACAATCATATAGGTTTTTGCTCGAGATGATTATTAAAATAGAAACATGTATCTCATAATACATGACCTTAACTTTCGAATGATGATCAGCGATGACTTGGTATCGAATATACTGTAGCAACTGTTAATAAAGATCCAGCTGGCTAAAGGATAAGAAAAAAACTCTTACCGGTCCCTTTAATCGAATAATGGACCTGAATAATCTTTATTTACGAGCTTTTTCGTTTATTTATATAAGTTTACAAAATTTACTACATAAGTTTACAAATATAAGATTGAACTTATGTTTCTTTGGTTTTTGTTAGTTTCGCATGTATTTTCTTTGCCTGTTGTCGACTATGAAAAGATCGAAATTCCATAGTTAAAAACATAATAGTTAGATTATAAACAATACGTTACCCAAAGGAATGAAAAAGAAAAATGGAATGAAAAACAAAAGCAAAGTTTCAAAGAAAATTAAGTGAAAAGAAAGTTACACAGCGTCTTTGTGTGACGACAGCGTTAGAGTTTTTACAGGGATCTTGATACAAATGCATAGTAATGATATCGTTTCTACATTAGGGGGTCTATTTTATACCGGGATAGTATTAATGTGTTTTATGTATTAAAACTTCATAGTTGTAGAGTAAATTTTTATACAAACGAAGTTCAATAACTGAGTTAAACATTTTTTTAAAATTTAGATATGTTTAAACAAAACCTCACTTATTATTGAACTGTTTCTTTGATAATTATACATAAGTATGTAATAAAGGAGTGATCTTAATATATTAGGGGACCGGAAAGTAATGTCGTTTTCTTACGCTAAATACAAACATACATTTTTAACGAGTCTTTATTTTTAATCAATGATGTATTCCCCATCATTCTCAATAACCTTTTGCCATCTAGTGAGTAAATTTTCAATCCCTGATCGATAAAAATTAATTGGTTTTTCGGCAAAATATCTAGAGATGGCATTTTGGATATCATCCAAATTTGCAAATGTTTTGCCACTTAAAAAGTGTTGCAGCGCTCGGAATAAGTGGAAATCCGATGGTGCAACATCGGGCGAATATGGTGGATGAGGCAGCACCTCCCACCCCAATTCATTAATTTTTTCTAGAGTTCGCCTTGCGCAGTGCGGTCTTGCATTGTCATGTTGGAGAATGACGCCTTTTCGGTTGACAATCGCTGGCCACTTTTCAATTAAAGATTGATTGACTCGCTGCAATTGTTCGCTGTAGAGGTCTGCAGTAACAGTTTCTCCAGGTTTCAGTAATTCAAAATGAACAATGCCGCGAATACTCCACCAAACACACAAAAGCGCTTTTTTGGGGTGTAAACCTGGCTTAGCAGTACTCCGAGGGATTTCATTTGGAGAGAGCCACTGCCTTTTGCGTTTTGGGTTATCATACAGGACCCATTTCTCATCTCCTGTGATCAAGCGATCAAAAAACGCTTCTGTGTTGTGTCGTTGAAGCAATAAGTTGCATGTGATTGATCGGTTAGCCTTATTCTGTTCGGACAGATTATGCGGGACCCAAACACCTGCTCTGCTTACTTTTCCAATCTGCTTCAAATGTTCTTGGATGGTCGACCAAGGTTTGTTGAGACTGTTTGACAATTCCTCGATCGTCTGACACGGATTTGCTTCCACTTCCGCCCTTAACACGCCGTTGTCTAACGCTGATGGTCTTCCTGATCGATACGAGTCGGAAAGATCAAAATTACCCGATTTGAACTTGGAAAACCACCTTTGGCATTTACGAATGTCCAGTGCATTTGGATAAACATCGCAAATGTTTTTGGTAGCAACTGTTGCGTTATTTCCCTTGCGAAACTCAAAGAGCATGCAATGCCGGATGTGTACCTCTTCTGGTATTTGGCTGGCCATTTTACCCAAAATTACAAAAAAAAATTGTAATTCAATTGTCTATAAGTAAAGAAATCACTATAACCTCACAATGTCTTTGGTACGCCTCTGAACAAAACAATGAGCTGACAAATGACAATCAAGTATTGGCATGCGCAGAAACGACATTACTTTCCGGTCCCCCTAATACATTGTATTCACCATAAAGTGAATAATATAAAAAAGCTATAAACTCAATAATAAATTCTGAATTGGACTGTTGGTGAGGAAAAAGGGAAGGTTAATATTGCACCCGAAGTTGTTTCTGGTGAAACTCTGTTCTCTTTTTCAGACTGTGTTTAATATTCTTTGCAACTGACTTAGTATTTTGACTATACTGACTGAGTATTTTATGTACGAATTGTAACATGTTTCTCTCCTCCGTTTTTGTAAGCTAGATCCAGATTAGCAATATAATGATTATTTAATGTCGACGATTAATTAAAACCGTTCTTAATGTCCCGTTTTGTTGTTATAAAATCAAAGATACCCTAATAAGTATGATGCCAGAGACGTGCTCATTCGTTCATTGAATGCTTACGAACACTTAGTGTTTGTATAAACATCTTATCGTCGATCTCCGAGAGACGTGATTCGGTTCCTAAGCTATCGTAAACAAAGACCTCCCGGCCATCGGCCCCCGGGGATGTGCGAGCTGCTAACTCATTTTATACAGTTGAGATGGTTATAAATATTGATGTAATAATAACCACATCTTCGTAACAATTATAAACTCAGTTAATAACGACTACTAAAAACAATATTAAGCTTCGTTTAAACTATTTTAAAGTATAAGCGGTTTGAGCCAGCACTCTACAGGTCATGATGGGGAAGTATTTAATTACTCTGGTCTCCACAAAGAACTTAGAAACACAGCAGAAATGCTCCAATTTAAAAATATAGCGATATGTATCATTATGCTAAATTCTGAGGATGTTGATATATAGGAAAGTATGGGTATAACATTGGCGATTTTTTTTATCAACACTGTCTTAACACTTGGTCTCAATTTCATATCATGTAAAGTGGAATACCATGAGCAAGATAGCAAGCCAAGTAGGTTTTAAAAACTATAGTGAAGAAGATTTTGTACATAGCATATCATTAGCTGCAAAACGTCCACAGCTGGCTATGTCGAGCTGTGGATGTCTAACGACCTCTCCCAATGATCTCCACGCCTGTTGGGTTGATGTGGGGGGATTTGGGCCATTACCCACCACGCTCGCACAATGCAGTTTGGTGGGCGCCTGAGCCTCGTTTGTTGATCACCAGGATGCGCAATGAGGTGAAGATGGCTTAGGTCCTGTGAGTTCTTATGCAGGCCTTTATACCTCATATCATATAGGAAACAGAAATTGAGCTGTTGCAGTTATATGATCTAGAGTTCTAAAATAACTTTGCACCTGCAAATACGTTAACTTGACGATAGATATAAAAGGTTACTGTATTTAATCAGGTTACCTTTTCACAGAAGATCAAGAGTTTTAAAATGAACAAACAAAAGACTAAACATTCAAACCTTGAATGCTCCACTTAACTGGAAAATACACTGTGTTCCGTACAAAGGAAGTGTTGCAATGAATTTAAGATAACAGAGTTTTAATTAAATTAAATATTTAATCTTGAGACAAGAGCAAAATACGGTCGCGAGCTTAAAGTGGAATTCAGGACCATTTGCATTTTCTCATAACAAAACGAAGCTATAAGTTTAATCTTAATTAATGATAAAATCTTAAATGTAGCTACACTCTCTCGGCTACAACTATTTATATGAATGCATATCATGTAGCTCTTGGTGATGATTGATGAGGTAATATGGAAAGACTACATTTTATATTTTAATACTGCTTTGCTGCAGATCTCTTGCGACAAACACAAGAAACTAATAAGCAATCTGGGTATATGGTCAACAGTTGTAACATCTGCTTTGATACTCAAGTTTTTTTTATTCATCGTAACGACGAGACGTGCGGTATGTCCATCGGATGGTAAGTGATATACCCGTTAATTGTTATCATGGATGTTAAGTCTCGTTATCTCAGTATTCTCACTAGCTACAACGCCTTTAAACCGGAACAAATTGTTGTTTGCATACTGTTTGTCGGCTGCAATAGGCTACAGTGGTACCTTCTTATACGGTCCCTGACAACACTTCCAATACTCACTCCGCGAACTGTGCTTCCGTCGACGGTCAACAATCGACTGACTGGCGACAGGAAACTTGACTAAACTTTGTACATATTAACACTTAAACAGTGTTGCCACCTATCTAAACTATTACAAATCTAAGCAGTTTCCGCTTTAGTAAGAAATACATGTAATTAATATTAGTCGCAAAGGAATATTTTTAGTATTATTTACTGTTTTATTAATTGCTTATGATTCTATATCAAATTAAATACTTTTTCTTTATTTGATACTTATTAGCTATTATATTATATAGTCATCTGATTAACTCAACCTTAAATTCAGTTCCTTCTTTTAATATTGCCAACACTATGTCAGATTCCTATATGTTTTCCTTACGGCACCCGAATTATTTTTAAATTACATATAATATACCATGGATTATCGATATAAATAGGAAAATATAAGCAATGTGAATGTAACATAGTAATTTGAGTTTATGAAGGCGAAGGTCGAATGTTCGTATCGTCTATTCAACGCAACCAATCTTCTTGCAGTAGCGAAAATAAAAGTTAGTGCAAGGATTTTTAAAAAAAAAAACAATTTCAAGGATATAATCGGTAACATACAACGGAGACGGCGAGATAAATATAATCCAGAACACATATTTTGTTGTAGAGAACAAAATATATCGTGCAAAGTTAGTTCAGCAAATGTTATAAATTCACTTATTATAAGCTCTACTATAATATAATTCATACTTTGTTGAAACTTTTCAACTGCAGTATTTCGAATGAACATTAAACAAAGCGAAAAGATATTTCGAACATCATGAGAGAATACAAAGCCCACAGACTTCGCTGGATGGACCACTTGCTGAGTATAGGAAAGCAATCGTAGCGCCAAAAATGCGTTCCTCGGAACCTCGATTGGTTACTGACCTGTTGACCGGCCCAGACATCGCTGGGAGGATGTTAGACTGACAAGAGTCAGTGCGAGAGCAGAACGAGTGTCGAAGGCCAAGACTCACTCTGGGTCGCTGCACCAGAAGAGCAGCAGCTCATAATTACAACATATACACATAGTATTTTAGAGTTCTTTAAAATCGGAGTACTCTTTGTTTGTCGTAGAAGGTAACTAAATCGTCTTCGGATCTACCGGCTTTGGAAGTGGGGGCTTTATTGACCATTAAGCGACCCCGGGGTGGGCTTTAAATAAATGTGGTTGTGTTTGTTATAGTACAGCGAGGGTGCCGAGGAATTCTAACGCCCACCCTGGGAGACGCTTACGCAAGCAAGGTGGCACCGGTGCGTTTTGCAGATTCCGAGATCCCTCGCAATACTATAATGATCACCTCTCAGTGGATATCATTAATGTATTGCGAAAATCCCTCGGCTTAGTGGGTAGAATAGTCATCTCATCTGATTAACTGTGTTCCTCTCAGTATACTGAAGATTTGTTCGCGATCAAAGTAGGTTTTACACATAGTTATTACGTCAGAACAATATTATATAAATTATATTTAATACTATTATTATGTTTGTGAGGAGAGTAGAAACAAATTTTAATTAGCTCGGTACATTTTTAAAGCTTTTCACAGCTAAATGACCCACTAACGAACATTCGCTTTGCAATTTGCTAACCAATTAGCGCAAACGCGAGCGAACTGTTTAACGAACGCCGATAGCACTCAACGTGCCTGGCTGCTATCACTGTGCTATTAAGCTAATTACGATGCTAATATCATTTGCTTCCATATTGTTAATAACAAAACATAAGCCTTTGATATCGTTTAAAATCTATAATATGTTAAAAGTTAAGAAATTAATCACCGGTGAATGTAACTGTCGAGAAAACAATACGTTCCTAGAACATCAGTTTTTGTATACATGTGATATCTGGTAACACGCGCTTGACTAAAGTAATGGATAAATGGCCTCGTCCCAGCAGAGGGAATATAAAGAAGGATCACTTACGATTATTATAGCGAAGATAATGAGTATCGGATTTGAACTTAAAGGTTACACTTAAATTATTGCAAGATTCCAAAAGTCAAAACATCTTCATATTTTAATATGTATAGTAGTTCTTGACGTGCAGCGAGTTACGCTGAAAATTCATACATCTACTATGTCGTGTATGAACTATCATTTTTCTATTCAGCTAATCAGAATATAAAAAAATCAAGTATAACCGCGATGTAGATCAGATTAGATTTAATCATGAACAAACCATAAGAAAGCATAAAAATATGTAGATACGTAGTATTTATATTTCGTTATACTTTTCATGTATATTATTACTTGATAGTGTACACATACATAAATTACTATACGCAAAGCAATAATCGCGCCGCAACGAGGTTTGCTGGAAGAAAACTCTATTAGAAATAAGCTCGTCTTTGTATACACGCGTATTATAAGATCGTGTGAAGGTCAAAAAGTAAAATATTTATGTATATAAAGAATATATTTTTTTATTCAATTAGCTACGACATGACTGAGACGTTCACATGATGATTACTGATACGCCTTATAACAATGTGAAGCTAGTTAGGATGATACACACAGCATTAGTTTGCGCTCGTCGCCTGAGACGTTAGATGCGTGACGTTACCTCAGCAATTACACAAGCTATAGCACCTATTAAACCGGAACGCAGTAATCTTTGCACACTGCTGTTCGGCGGCAGAAATAGACACTGCGGTGGTAACTACCTAGACGGACGCCGACAACAGAGAACTATCACCATTAAAAGTCAGTAAATACATAAATAAAGTACTTTATTGATAATACCTGAAAACAATATAATAATGAAACTGATATTACGTTAATAAATATAGAGAATCTGCGAAAGCGAATGAATCGACAGCGACATAAAAGAATTGTGTCGTGCGACTTTTTTTGGGCGTGAGTGAAATCATAAACATCCGCAAATCGGTCAGTCGAGCTAAAAACTTGATCATTTATTCGGTTTTCAGGACCACAAGTCTTTATTTATTGTTGAGGCTTTTTTTGTAGAGAAAGCATTTAAGATTTGATCATCATCAAAATGAATAAAACATTCAAACTGATTCATCGACATCATGTTCAATGAAAGCGATATTGTTTGTAATAACAGTGAATGATCTAAAACCGAAGAGTATATCCTGTTATTTTTAAGACTTAAAGACTAAATAAGATCACAAAATTACTACGATTTCCTATCAGAACATTTGGTAAGCAACACGGTTGAATTACAAATATAAAATTTCTACTATTCCACGTAAAAACAATGGATAGAAAAAAAACTAAAACTCGTAAAGGCATTTAGCCGCAGCGGAATCAGCGACCTAGTTTCTGATTTATTCAGAATTATCGTCGGCTGTTTACCTATTGTGTTGTATATACACACTAATGTACTCATTGTATATTAAAGTTAATTCATGGACACTTAATAGCCGTAATAGTAAATCTCTAATTTAACTATTAGCTATATATTCCAATTTAATATCGAATAAGATATAAAGGTGAAAGTGTAGATACGAACAGGTTTAAGTTGTAAATTAACAGAAGTGGGATTTTGTGTTTCCACTGTTGGAAGTCAGAGTCTTCTTTAACAAGAAGAAAGTCAAAGTATTTTTCTACCACACTGGCCACGTGTCGATTTGTGAACATTTCTACAAAAGTTTTTCTTGGAACATGTCGCTTTCACCACGATGTTTCCTTTAATGGATGCTCAAGCTCAGTGGGGTTCAACATGACTATAAAGACTACGAAGAATAACCTAAAAACGATGATGCTTCTAAGATACTATTTTTACTGATAAAACCTAATAAAATTTAAGATAATTTTTTTATCATGATCAACCGACGGATATCCAGTATTTACTCTTATACTTATACGAAGTAATATTTGTCCGTGAACATAAAACTATCGAGACGTGTGTATGAATAATAATATTGTCTGAAACAGCGTGGAGTTTGCTCATGATATATTTCTTTTAAATACCTCTAATATGAACATTGATGTTAAGGGGTAGGAAGTAGAACAATATTTATTATGAAAAACAATCTCATTTATAGCTATTATTTTAATCTTTACTAAGTTAAGATATTTATTAGAATTTTTTGAATGTTTTACAGTCCATTACTCGTTCGTTATATTACCTTACAGACTGGCATCCCATGACTGCTAACAATGTACTAAGTTTTTGGCAACATTGTGTTCCGATGTAGGTCACCCCCAGTCTTTATCGTCTATACTTTATTGCAAAGAATTTATTATATGGAACGGTCGGCACAGTATCGCCATCTTCTCTAAGGTAACGGATATTTTACACCACATGGCAACAATGCCTTATTTGGCATCGAATAGTACTTTTTTCTAAGATATAAGGTAAGCTTCCAGTTCATTTCTCGTGTTGAGTAAATTATCTGTTCAACCGCATACAAGTTTTTGTCCCTACCTCTGTAGATGCACTGACATCTTGATATTCTTGAACTAGATATCTTGATTACAGTTCCTAGATTAACGTTAGAACTACCGAAATGATGTCTATACTTGTTTAGAAATTTGTGTGACTTATTTTCCCTAATAAATTTGGCAAATTTGGTTTCTGTTAGGGATATATGTGAAAGGCTTTGTCATGTAAAATCAGCGATATATTACTAGAAAGGATAATCCAATAAATAGTTTATGTTAGCAGCTAGGCAATATCAAACGACAGTTTATCAATTATAGATAATGTGTGAAACGGATTGATAATCCATCATTCTGCTCTAGTATCATTAAACAAAATGTTTTTTTTTGTGGCACATAATATAGAAACTGGATGTGTGTGTCATGTTATTGATACCGCATCTGAATCTTACTGCATTCATAAATGTGTTTGTGGGAACTCTGTAACAATACAGACTGTAACATAATCTAGAGCACAAGAGATTATTGTTCGGCGCTGCGTTACTAAGTTTTAATACTATCATTGAACAATATCAGAGCTAGCAATATCTGTATCAATGAGTTTATATATTGCAATAAGGATCTTTTAAATGTTTTTATTTAATTTAATGAAGCAAGAAGAGTAGTAAATTAAATTGCTGATGCAAAGCTTCTGCACATAAAAATCAAGTGCTAATTAGGAACACGAATCTGCGCTCGTCGAGTGAAATAGGTTATCGAGTTTCGTTACCCCAGTAATTTCATTGATTACTGCGCTATTCAAAACGAAATATTAATTTATTTTCTCTCTACTTTTAGTGAAAAAGAAATAGGCTTTGCACTGGTCGCCACCGCCCAAGACTAGAAGTCTTAGTTCCGGAACCGTTTTATTAGACCGGAAGCTTTAGTTATTTCCCACAGAACATTCACACATATTTTACGCATATAAATACATTTTCATCCTCAATGATTATGAATAATAATAGTTTTAAATGTTATTATATACATAAGACATCATTTTCCTTAAATGACTGGCTTCGTTCCGATCATGTTATTATATTTGTTTGTATGAAATCGTTTTAATAAAATGTACTTTAACAAGAAGTTTTCAAAGACCTCAACAGATGGCGCCACCACAAATAATAGATCGCGCTTTCATCTACTATAACGCAAATACAAATAATGTTTTTGTGTACATTAACCTGGGTCACTAGGTTATTTCTTACAGAGTATACAACTGTATCCATTAGCTGGATCTCTCTGGATCTTCGTAATATTAAAAATCGAAACTGTAGTCTATCACGAAGTATTAACTGTCTACATCAACTGGATCTCTTTGTACTTAATAAGTTGCTTTATAATTTAAAAAGCTCTGTCATAATCAATATAGTTATGATATTGCTGCGTGCGTTGTCATTCGCCGGAGACATTTTATATATCATTTTATTATTTCCGGTATGCAATAGTGCTCACTATTACAGCTTATATTTATTGCTGAACTCAAGGATCTCTAGCTATCATAACTTCATTACACACATCCTTTAGTTAGGAGGTAGTCAATAAAATCTTTCACCCCTTGTTACAACAACCTTCACAATTGTCATTTTCACGATGAACTTACGCCACAGATTTAACCGTAATTCTTAATAATACAGGTTAATTTCACGGTTAGGTTATGAAAATATAAAGCAGCTTACATTTATAAGCACGTTATGGAATTGTGGATTTGCTAGCTCGACACGGTGCAACGTTTTCGTAATGGGCTCGAAACTTCTCGAGTTCGCTCGTTTGCCGGCGGAATAGCAGCATTACGATAAACAGCGCGGTTTCCATGGCCGGGCGACGAGCTGACTACCCCCTGCTGCAGTTAGCACGATTTCGAGTGGTTATTGCAAAATGCACCGTGTACCGTTAGCGGTTTCCCCAAGTCATAAACGAAAGCCGCGGTCGTATTCCAAACGGGTGTATCGTGACCCAGACTTTAGGAATGTTTACTGTCTAAGAAGGTATAGTACTTTCGAAGATTATCTCCACTCCATTCCCTCTTTAAAAAAATCATCGAATTTCAGGTAAAAAGATTACACTTACACAAGGCTTCTATTTTGTTATTATACATGATTCACTACTTTATTTATTTAGGAGTAGGTGTAAGTTATATAATTACTGAAGTAACAAGAGCAGTGTAAATATTACGACTCGCACCTCATCTTGTTTACACTTAGGTAAACATTATGATAGTCCCTCCGTTTGGTCATATAATAAAATATATAACTCACAACTTCAGCATTAGCTAGTACAGGCATGAGTTATCGTTAGCAGTGTTGGTGGTAATACTCAACAATGGCTGATGGTGAGAAATTACGTCTTGTACGTTTGATTAAATATATCATCGATAGTCGACATAGAGTTCGATGTTTGCAAAGATATGAAAACATTAATGTTGTGTACTCGTGTGCCTTGGACCTCCGCAGCCGGACTGGTACAGTGGATCGTGCCGTTACCACGGTACACGGCGATGCGTAACAGGGTTACCCGCCTCACCACACCGCACCATCCGCACGCGATACAAGTCTTTTATTCAATTTGCAATTATGCACCCATTCGTTATACTAATAACGGCATTACCAACATCCAAAGAACCGATTCGCGTGAAACTCATTTCCGGTAAATAAAACGAGCAAAGAGTTTAACTTCCATATCGATCGAGGTTTATGTATATTATATAGTTGATTGTTTATCTGATCGCCAAACTTCAGTTTGAAGAAGGCACCTAATGGTGATGATGAGTTGACTGGTGGTAAAGTCGTCTAGGTATGTACCACCGCAGCTTCCGTTTCCCCCGCCAAATCGTAGGGTGAAAATATAACCTAGTTCCCGTGTGTTTTGTAAGCTATTCCGCTATATCTCGTAACACGAGCTTCATAGTCAGAATTTTAATTTAGATACTTAAATTATTATGAATCTTAACAGTTTTGTTTATATTAATATACCAAATCACTTTAATATGTAGCATTTTTTTTTATTTAACTAAGCCATGAGACGAACTACTACTGTATTATAGTATAACGGAAAAAGCCAATTTTGTACTTTACATACATGATGAGAGATTCAAAAACTAATTTTTGATTTTGCTATTACTACTTATAGAGTTAAGTTTAACTAATTATTCATACGTATTCTGAATTGATCTTATAGAAGAATACTATAACAAAATTCGATGAAAACGAAAGTAAATATTGATTTTATTATTTCCGTAAATTTGTTGGAAAGACAAATATGGATGAATTCATCAATAAAAGCATTGTTTAGATTTTATATCAAAACTGACCCATCATTCATTCAGCTCTGTTGTTGTTTGTTTTAAATAATTCAAAGCGTATCGAAAGAGTAATATTATATATGTTATAATAATATTACATATTCATCTGAATTTGTAGACCGGATGTACACAAAGACTATACTTAATTTTCTTAAAAATGACATGACATCCATGAATTTAAATAATAAAGTGGCTCTATTTACGATGGTATATACTGAATCGTATTGCACTCGTCGCCTGAGATGTTCAGTCTCATACCATTACTTGCTACAGTGGCTACAGCACCCTTCAAATCGGAAAACAATAATGTTGCACACTACTGTTTGTCGGCAGGAACAGGCGCAGCAGTGATAGCTACCTAGACGGTATCCTACAAAGACCTACCACCAGTAAACTTCTTGTTAGATATTACAGTGGTTTTGTCTCAGTTACTATATATACATGTAAACATCAATACGACTTTAACACGTCTAATATCACTGACGAATTAGAAATCATTATTGTGAAATTGTACTCTAATGTATACATAAAACAGATGAATATCGTACACAACAAGAGTTGATATAGATTGTTAAATGGCAACTAAGACAAAGGTAGTATACATATACTAGCTGTTACTTGTCATGTTTGTTAGCCCTAATATAGAATTAGATTTGAAATGTAGACTTGAAACTTGTCAGAAATATTCCCGCCCGATGACGACCCCTTGCATATTACACGCCTGCAATTCTGTTTGGGGAAGTAATGTTGTAAGATCCTTCCTCATCTCACCTATAATCGACAAAAGAAATATACTTACCAAATATTAATTCTATAGGCCTTACGGTTCCGGAGATGTCGTGATGTCTTTACATAGGTGGGAATTTATTATATGTATATACATGCATATGACTATCAGAACAAGTACTGTAGTATGTAGAAATCTTATCATAATCAAATTTTTTTATTTATGTGGCCTAGAAATAGAACAGGGATACATTTATTTTATAGAAAGCAATTAACTGCTGCAGTTATAGAATCCTTTGATAGGAAGGTTCCCTTCATATTACCATTATTACTGTCACTCAGTGTCCGCTAAGATTGTTTTACCCCTTTTTTTAATGATACAATTACATTCAAACCTTTCATAATCACATTATTCTTGGATCATTACCTGTAAAAAAAAAAAGAAAAAGTATAAGTATAGTAAGTAAAATAAATATATCAAATAGTATTTAAAATAATGCTTTGAAATTGGTAAAAAAAACTATCTGTAGTATCTTAAAGACACTTTACTAATTGTAGGATACCATCACTACCGCAACAGTAGTGTACAAACATAACTATGTTCGGGTTTGAACGGCGTTGTAGCTAGAGCAGTTACTGCTTATGTCTCAAGGCGGGGAAATGTTATGGTGCAGTATATATCATCCTAATTATGGCATATAGTTATGGATAAGTGTATGTATGACTTACCATCAGAATAACGTCTTCTCGTCTCTTCAATTTGCTTTATATATATATATAAAAAAAATGATATATGTAAAGACAAGTGTAAAAACAAAGGACAGGATTTAAAATTAGGTTCATGTGATAATGTTAAGTTAGAGTATTCCTAAAGCGGTGCTTTCTACTTTCTCCGCGCTGAATCGAGCGCGAGGGAATGCCGTTTCGCAGGTCGGTAATTTGAGCAGCTCGTGAAGGAGCTCAGCGAGGGCACATCGTAAACTTATATACCCACACCACCACTAACATACTGTCGACGGTACACACAAAAAAGCCAAGTAGTCACACTATCAATGATAAGAAGAACAACAAATCATACAAATATGTAAGATGGCGTCGATGTTGAAAGGGGTAAGAAATTGTTAAATATTATAGTCCTTAAGTGTGACATAAAAGGCGACTAAGGAAGTAGTAATTTCATGAAAGTCACAGTAGATCTTTCTGTGAGTTAGCAGCATATGCGCATGCCAATTCGCATGCCAAATGTGGCGAATATGACAAATACTTTACCGAGGTCGAAAGTCAATAGCGGATGACAATGAGCTGAAAGAATGAAGTGTGCTTTTGAGTTTTCCTTATAGGTATGTGACTGTATTCAGAAGTTATTTTAAAGTAAACTATATATATATGTTAAGGATGTGATATAATTTTAATAAATGTAATAGAATTTTTATAAACATCTCCTGGCAAAATATCTGAAGAGTAAAGTTGGGAAAGGCTTCTTAACCTTTAAAAGTTGTGAATGAAATTTATATCGTTCGGTGTTCCTAATTAAAAATCCTTTCCATCCTTCCACTTACATGAAAAGAAAATCACATTACCAATATCTGGACCATTCAAAAGCTACAATACTTAAGTTTTTTGGCTTGGTTAAAACGACAATATATACATTACAAAACACAGCTAACCATTTTACTGATGGTAAAGTCTCCATTGTCAAAGATGGTCTGGATACCACCGCAGAGTCTATTTCTGTCGCCAAACAGTGTGTTAATATCACTTTTACTGGTGTCAGGGATGTTGAAAGTAGAGAAATATTGTACTAACAAGTCTCAACTTTCGTTTCACGTTTTAACACGTTCAATGTTTTAACAAATCTAAAGGATCTTCTACGAACTTTTCTGCTGGTATGATACTTAAAAGCGTCTTCTCTCCTATGCGAGAAGAAGTAATTTCTTTATTTCTATGTGTTAGCCAGAGACATACATTACATGCTTCCTCTTTTCAGTTGCAATTTATATATTATGTCCCAAACGCATTGCGTTTAAAGACGCTTAAAATATCTAAGTCCTCTAAAAATGGATCCGCAACTAATGTGTTGAAACAATGTAACGGGCCTGTAAATATAATCAGATGAACTTCCTATTTATCTCATCGCTTGGCGTTATAACAAATGCACTCAAAATTTACAGAGCCGTCGACTGTGTGGTTTCATATTCAAATCCTTCTACCATTACTTCATGGTGCATTGGGCTGGACAAAATAATCCTTGGATGTAAGCCAGTGAATACATTATCTGGACTACAACCAACTGCCCATCGAAACATTCACGCGTCCCCGTTACTTTGTATTGCAAGTATTTTTTTCTATATAACAAACCTTTGTGAAACTGTTAATAAGAAAAGTAGTGAGAGAAAATTGCGGAGTACGTAAAAAGTTTTTTTTTAAATACATTAAAACTCTTTGATATGAAGTTAATCATAGAAAAAAATAACGTCTCATCACTCATACAACGTACGACAAAGAGTTTTATTTACGTTGTTTAAAACGGATTAAACACGATACATCTAAAGGTTTGTATCTATGTAATATATCATGAATTATTTACATATATAAATCTATATATGGACGTATATACCACATTTATACAATGTTATTTAGTTATATTTATTTAAACTTACTAAAGAAGAAAGGGTAATACGAAGCTATGCGATCATTTACTTCAAACGCACTACATATTTTATTACGAAATTTCTTTCGCGTTTATATTACACTAACAATATTTCTTATAAATATTCACTTAAATTAGTCAAGTTCAATATGTATTTAACTTCAAGTTATATCAATTATTCGAAGAAGTTAGACGGGAATATCGCGCAATGCTGTTGCATTTCATCCGTCTAACTGACTGCTGGGAATACTTCCGACGTTTACTTAATAACAAGTCGTTTCGCAAACTTTTCCTTTGAATAAATTGCGAAAAAAACATCGAACGTTTTCATACTGCAGTATAAATTCACGAGCTTCTCATTAAAAACCTAATTATACCAAAATAGAACATAATTAGCCATTAAGTTCAGATTTCTACGATAATTCAGGTTACTTGAAAATTTACATATAATTAAAGACAAGGTTGCTTACTATACAAACAATATATATATATATATTTTAAGAAATCTTTTAATGGATTGTAAATGAACTATAAACTATGATTATTTCAGTCTCATGATGCCTAATGTTGAATATAGGTAAATTTTATTGCGATCAGTCCATAACCTGTTGCGTACGGCGACTCCTTGAGACCTACAAGAATTGGTCGATTATATTTAAACAGAAATAGCATTACTATAGATAATCATAAAAGCTTTTATAACACGCAGAAACGCATTATATAAAATTTTAACTCTTTTGAATCGAAATGTATATCATCCATTCCCAATCCCATCCATTTAATTTGTGTCCAAAAGTTTATACTCGTTTGTCGATCTCCCTGCGGCAGTGTTACTAAAGTGCATTCAATATGGACTGGTTTTTTGAATCAAAATTTCATTCACCACGAATGCATGAGCATATCAGCACAAAGTGGGTCATAAGCTGTAGATGATACGGACTTATTTCACTTGCGGTCAGTGGAACGCGAAACTGGTGAAACCAGTCCGCGAATACATCTTATTAGAGACGTTTATGCGAGATTTCTCCGATCGGATATCCTAACTTAGATCTTCTGTATACAAGTTAATATCGTAATAAATAGGTCAATTGAATTTTATATTAGCCATAAGGCAATAATGCTTTGCTATCTAATTTACTCAATCAACGTGACAAACAAGACTTAACTTGTCTTACAGTGCAGAGCACAATGTTAACTAACGCTACACTGTAATGGGCAGACGTAAAACATACTACCAGGTTAATATCGAATAAAAAAGATCATAGATGTTAGTGATACTTAACCTATTTAGGCACGTAATGTACATTAAGTTATTGCTGTATTTCTTTAGCTTAGAAAATAATAAAGAGCCGAACAAAGTTTTTCCATGTCTTTTACAAAGTAAGAGATTGTATACAAAGACCCGACACGAACTCTCGCTAAAGATAGCTATGGTTCGAATTTTTATTCGCATACAAAAATTAAACTTGTAAATATTAAACCTGTTATATATGTATGTTTGTTTGTTAAACAGTAGGACGTTCATTACCTTAATATTAAAGTTTCACTCTCAATAACCTCAAAAATTTCATTAATTACCGTTCAGACTGTAACAATATAATATTTTGATGGTATCGTTTCGATGTTATCTATACTGTAACTAGCAAAAGAGGAGTATCGATATGCGGTATACGTCATAAAAAAGGACATGGGTTCGATTCCCACTGAGATTGAGCTTTCGGTGAACGGAAACCGGCACCAAGTACAACAGCTTTCGAGGACACGTGATAACCACTAACCCGCACTTAGACAGGATGGATAAATAGCCTTTACTCCTTTCTAGTGAAAGAAGGCCTCGAGTCCCAGTTGTGGGAATATAGAGGTTATTTATTTTGTTTAGTAGTTGCGTTAGGAAAAATGCATTATGTAATGTGTAGTAAATGTTTTTTTAAATATATCTTTATGCTTTTTTTTTGTATGTATTTCTTTTATTAACCGAGTTGAATCGGGTGAAGTGACATCGAGCTAATAGCTTTCATTTCATTCGGGCGACAAGCCGGTGTGATTAAAAAGTAAAGGACAATACACATTCCAGTGAAAAGGTATCAAAAAAGCCAAAAAAAATATTGTTACTACGGTTATTTAAAATTCTGTAAACATAGTATACGATATGTATAACTTTTACAATGTTGATCATATGTGTAATGAACTACATATATGATAATTACAGAGAACTGATGGTAGGTCTGTTGCCGGAGACCGTCTAGGTAGGTATCACAGCAGCGCCTATTGCAGTCGACAAACAGTATTGTACAAACATTACTGTGTTACGGTTTGAAGGGCGCTATAGATAGTGTAATTACTCAGTAATAAAACAAGACTCAAAATCATATGTCTCATGAGCCGAGCGCAATGTGGTACCAAATATGACATCCTAACTAGCGCCACGTTGTTATGGGCAGGTGTATCTTAACATCAGGTGATCATCCCCCTCGTCACGTAACTTAATTAAAAATATATATAGATAGGAATATTATTAGGATAGTGGTACAGTGATAGGCGCTCGTTAAGACGAATATACTCCGCAACCTAGCTCAGAAACATCTCAGTTGTCTCAGTGAAAGCGGCGAAGTTAACTAAGGAATTTCATTTGCTAACCAACATCTTTCAAACCGGAACACAGTAATATTTGCACCCTGAAGTTCGACGTTAGTGGTTTGTGCTGCGGTGATCTTTACGATCTTTAGCAATAGAGACGTACCATCAGAATAAAATTGCGTGTATACAGTATCAACTAATATGGCTACGTCTTTATAAGGCTCTTACTACCCAAATTATTAATTCGGATCCGTTTATTAAAAACGAAAATGAGTCGCGCAGGGATTCGAATCGCACAAAAACCAACCCCCGGGCACTGAATTGCTCTTCAATTATACATAAGCGTAATATAAGTAGGGTCGGCTTAGTTAAATAAGCTAACTTAACAACTACTTAAAGTAAATATATAATATGAAAGACCATATACAAAATATGTTGGCTTGGAAAATGTAATACCTTCAAGATATCTCGATGGGAGTATTACGGATTTCATCGTTTATATATATTTTTTATAAACTACAAAACTACAAGACGAATGCGACGTTCATCCGATGGCAAGTGCGTCTATTAAAATGGGTATACACAGCACTACATTTTGCTGATACTAAGTCTCGTTACCCCAGTTAAAATACTAGGTACAGCGCTCTTCAAACCAGAACAGAGTAATGTTTAAACACTACTGTTTCACCGCAATAGAGACCTACCACTAGTAAATCATGTTTATTTATTTATTACCTTTACTTTCAGAGTGCGCCCCAATATCCTTGATTACCGGAGAACCAACGTGATCTATATTCTTACCGTCGTGATCAATGAGTGCCTACAGCTTTTAAATTGTTGAAAATCCAATCTACACAGTGAGAGTTCCGACTTTATTAATATTTTGAAAGAGGGGGCAATGGAGCCTTAAACGGCTCGAAAGTATACCCGGCTCATAATATTGGAGTATAAGCAGCGTAGAAACGAATTCATCAGGCGAATTAAACCCGACTCGTTCTGTGAACGGCTGCGGAATTACCTCGGCGAAATGGAGACTTTACGAAAAGGTCGTTAACGAACGTCGCAAACCCACAACTTCAATATTAAACCTTAAATATTTGATGGTACAGTTCAAATTAACATTTAAACTAAATTTAAAACAAAACTCCTGTGGTTTTGTGTTTTTTTTTTTATTTCTACTCTTATTTTTCTCGTGCACAGATGAGACGTACTGTACTAAGAAATTTAACAGTCAAATTCAAAACCATACGATTTTATAATTATACAGTTAAAATAACCAGCGTATGGAAATTGATATCAATTAATCAGTAAATACTTGTTTTTTTTTATTATTCATCAAAGCTTCTAAACAATGTAACGCTAATTAGGACGATATACTGAACATTCTATTTGTTTGTATATCTTTATTTGAAAACTTTATTGAAAGTCTAAAATTATATTCTCTACCAAATAACCTAGGAAGAGAAGAGATGCTGTGGTAGATGATTAAGAATATTTTAGGTAACAAACTAACATTCATATTAATTATATATAAATAATTAAATCCTACTTGTTTCTATGAGACATAAGACATCAAACCTCAATAAGCAAAATATAATAATTACTACATATTTTAAATTATTATGTTTTAATCTATACATTATATATCGATAGAGTAGTCTATATAGTATAATAGAGATTATCTATCTTTATATATAAAGATTTTTTTTATATAATGAATGTGATGTAGCTCGCTGGCCTAATGGTTAGAGCGTGCGGCTTTCATTCCGAAGGTCGCGGGTTCAAACCTCGGCATGAACCAATGACTTAATATTTAAGTTATGTACATTTCTGAACTTTGGTTACAACAGCGAGATACAAAAACGGTGAAGGAAAACATCGTGAGGAAACCCGCACACTGATATCATCTTTGTGTGTGTGTGTGTGGTGGTCCCAATAAAGTGGCAACAGGCTCGCCCCCTGTTACATGGGACCTAATCTGACTACATCTGGCGAAACGTGGGTGGTTTATTCACCTCTGCCTACCCCTATTGGGAAAAAGGCGTGACAATATAAAAAAAAAATAAATAAATATATAAATGTGATTAATTCTACCCATACATCTTTATATGATTTCTTTTGCCGTATCTTTGCATTCTTAAGGAAAAGATATAAGAGAGATTATTTACAATTCAAACGTGTGATAGGAAAGTTAAATGGAAACACATCTATTAAAGGCGGAACCGGAACATGTGAAATACAAAAAAAAGTACAATTCAGTAACAGTGCAGGAAAAAAAAATATAACCAATAGTGACGGATGATAACTATTATATAGCTATACATAACCTGCTGTTCCTCTCTCGCTTTGCTGGTCCTAATATTATATAGAATTAGACTTGAAATTTGTTAAAAATATACCTCGAGAGTCGCAGTAATCGGAAATGATTTTCTATAACTCTATATTTCTATAGTAAACGTTACTATAGCAACCGCATAAATAATACGTATTGAAAATGTTTGTAAAAGTCTATTAGAAATAAAATGATAAAGGATCTATGAAATTCAAAATATAAATCACCTATAATACTACTACTATTACTGATCAGACGGTTAATGACCACTTATGGGCATAGGCCTCCCTCAAGGATCTCCACGTCGATCGCTATCCGCATCCAACGACTTTCCACGACCTTCCTCAAATCGTCGTATCACCTAGTGGAGCCCTGTGTACTCTACGATTTCCGGTACGCGGTCGCCATTCGAGGACCTTGATGCCGTCAGTCCTTCGAGCGATGTGTCCTGCCCTTTTTCACGTGAAATTAGCAATCTTTTGGACCATATCGGTGACCTTAGTTTTCCTGCGGATCTCATTTCTGATTCGATCTCGCAGGGACAATCAGAGCACTCGATGAAAGTGCACAGACAAAAGCGCCGACGCGCTTTGGAGGTATGGAAGAAAAGGCCCTCAGACCTCAGTAACCGGCCCTTAGGAGGACGGCAAATATACGGTGCTCTTGTATTTGTCGTAGCACAGCGTGGGTGCTAAGGACTTTGCCCTTCCGTGGGATGTTTTAGCCAGAGTGGAGGGGGCCACCGGTGCGTTCCGTAGGAGATCCCGGAGCCCTTCCTAATGCACTGAGGGAGACCACCGAGGGGGTTTTAGTGGGTAGAAGCCCCACATAACCCTGTCTTCCCCCAGAAGCAGGGTATCTTTGAAGAACATTTCCTCCGTGATAAAAAAATAAAAGGTACAACCCAAACATGGCCTTTTCCATTGCTCTGTATGAGAGTTGAAGCTTTTTCACAAGGACCTATAACCATATATATATATATATATATATGATAGATTTATTAAACGCTTACAAAAATATGTTTTGACAGCAGCATATAATAATAAATACTGAAATAAATAATTCTTTGACATACTAGTTGCTTGTTTTTGTTATATAAATGTTGATTTAGTGAGGAAAGGATAAAAGCGATACATTATACGTATTTCTGTTGGCCCAGAACTCGTCGCCGGGGCATCGGACAGTTATCCTTTATAGGTTGCGCTTTGATTGGTTGTTACTAACAGGAAATTGCTTGCGATGGGCAAAAGCTTGCTTACAAATTATCCACTAACGGTTCCCTATGATTGTGTTTCGAAATAACCCTTTCATACTTGTGATGTTATTACATTATTAAACATATCTCTTCAACAAGTATCACACATTTATTAAAAACAAACATTTCTATAGTTCAAGATATAATTATTTGAATGGCTTGTAAGGTAATAAGGTCAATGGAAAAGCGATTGGCAATTTTTTATAGTTATTCCTTCTTGTTCGCCATAGAGTGGAGGAGGTACTCCTCTAAACTAGGTTTTTTATTTGTTTAAAATCATACTTGCAATGCAAAAAAACCTAATTAGGTTACAATTACAACACAATTACACAATACAAGTATTCTCTACCAGTAAACCTACTCTGGAGATGCTGTGATAGGCGAAGAGGAATATAAAACAGAAGCTTGTAACGAAAATTAACAATGCAATTGTATACATATATATTAAATACATGAATAAATATATATGCTAATGATTACATATATATATTCATATAAATATTTAAATAAAGATGATGTATAAAATACGAGGAACTACTCATGTGTGTCCAGATTATCCTTCACATGAACAAATGAGCTTTCTTTCAAAGATAATCATAAAAAAAGTATTAACAGAAAAAACATACCCTGCTATCCTTACAGGGTGAGAACAAATACTCGAAAACCGTTTTCTTCACTTTTACGCTTTTAATAACTTAATAAGAAAACCCTGATCTACTCTACTTGTGTAATGATATCGCAACTTAACATAAGTTACACAATCTCTTGCCTAAATACGTGGAAAAGATGCGAAGATAGCTGTTTACTTCCGTCTATCTCCATCAAGCTCGTCTTACGCTCGGTAACGCGTTACGTTACCAAAATGGTAATCACCGTCATCATTTACTACGATGGATTACTGAAACGCCAGTAAGCGAAAAATCTGAGCAATGTTTCCTTGATAATCATACCACCGATATCCAATGTTTGCCGTGTCATCGGAAACTGTCGATGTTTTTGATAAGTCATCTCTTTTGACATAATAAATGTGATGTTAACGTTGAATAACTAAACTAACCCTTTCATATTGTTCTGTAGCTTTATTCATTTTACTTAAACGACGACTTCGTTATTTTAAACAATTGGGCGTATAAACAATAAGGATTCCCGCACAAAAACTCACAGGACCCAAGACAACTCATTTGCTCATGGTGCAGCCAGTTAATCAATAAACGAGGTTCTAGCTCCCATCATCCCGCATTGGGACAGAGTAATGGAAAATGGTCCAAATACGCACATATGAATCTCTAAAAAGGTGGAAATCTTAGATGAAGGCCTATGTTTAGACCAGTGAACGGCCATCGGCTGATAATGAAACGAATTGATACAATGTTTATAAGAAAATGATCGCATACAACACACAGTGTCCAAAAATAGTAATTGTTTCTTGAACATATAGTTTAACTACATATAATAAGTTGATAGTATTCACAATTTGTTTATTATATTTGGAATATTGTTAATATAAATGTTTACTACTAAAATATGCAAGTATATATACAGTAGTAAAGCCATGTAATAGTACAATAGCTTTAGTTTTATCTGATGAAATAAATTGGAGTCATCTTCTACGTCATCGTCATGTGGTACCATCGGCACAATGATCCCAAGTAATGAGACACTACTGTTAGACACGAACGACTGCTTAAAACGTAAAAAAGTAATCCTCTATAAGTTAAGTAGAAAAACTTGATTATAAGCTTGAAATACTACTAAAAATAAATAAAAAGTTACATAATTGATTAATAGTAATTAAGGGGATGAAATCATCGCAGTTTGAATTATCATTCGTTCTTAATTTCATTTACTTCTATTCTTTAGTTTAGCGGATAATGAGTGTCTACCACACTCATGAACATTTTAATGTAATATCTGCTTTGTGATTAATACAGACACAAATAGGATTAATTTCAATTTTGCGATGAAAGTTGGAAAAAAATCTATTGCTCCGATCATCAGCAAAAAACATACATGATCAACCTCTAGCAAATCTTAAGATTATCTGAAAATTTCATTAGAATCAATCCAGCATATTTGGAGGCCATAAAGAACACATACATACACGCTTTTTCCTTCATGGATATGTATAAGATTTTTTTAATACATTTATAATATGACGATGCAAAGTTTAAGTTAGACTGCCCGCGTGAGAAAAGTTTGAATATCCCCTCCGTCTCTCTACTCTTAGCTTAACATAAAAGTCGACTAAGTTAGAACCAATTTAAGTAATACAATTTAAATATTACTTGAATATATTCCAATTTAGTCGACTAGTAGCTTTTGCAGTGATTTTAACAAATTTCTACACGTCTGAGAGGTGATATAAGGAATTGAGGACTATTGAGAGAAACTTTAGGAACCCCATGGTCAGCAATGGCCATATATAGGCTGAAATGAAACGGGAACAACAAAAATTAATTTAAATTTATTTTAATACACACCCGTAATAAATTTTGTGAAAAAGGCAAAATATAATATGATGAAACAACGAATAGTTTATCAAACATGAAACACTTTACCAGCTGTTTCTCTGCCTGCTTTGCTGGCAGTAATATAGAAGTAGATTTGAAATTTAGACTTGAAATTTGTCAGAAATATTCCTGCCCGGCGACAACCCGCCATCTTCGGAATCCCTTCTCTTTATTGAAACCCCTACAACTCTCTATGAGGATGAAATTTCGTAAAATTCATTGAAGTCATTCAACACATTCAAGTCTGTAGGGCTCATGGTTCCAGAGATATCGTGCTGGCTCTACACACGTGGTAATCTCTTTTATAATACACGAAATGGATGATGGAAATGGATAAGTATTTATATAATGTAACGAGAGCTGTCATCATCTTCATCATCATCAGCCGTTATACGTCCACTTTATTTCTACGATTCAGCGTATTGCCGCCGCTGACTAATGTTCAGTACCATTTTTTACAAATAACTGAGAACGCCATTCGCACATTAAACGCGTAGCCGTGTAAGCTTCATGAACCCGTGAAGGTTATTCTACGTCATTTAAAAAGCTTATCAGAGCAAACCTGACCTTCCATAAATCAACCTTTTACCCGTTCTTTGTGTAAAAGCAATATATTAGAAAATAATAGGTTTTTGTACGGATTGAAATACAAATTTATGCATGAAAGTTATGCCCCATTTGTATTTGTTGTTTTTTGAAATCAATTGTTTGACCATATTGAAATTATGGGTACTTTTACGTAGATAAATTGTTACAGATACGCGTATGAAATTAATGAATAAGGGTTATCAACCAGATCGATAGATTTCGCCACCACTAGTCGAGAATTGGGAAACCGAGAATTCTATCTAAAAATTAACACGTTTTATCAATTTTAGTTGTATGTATCTTTATTTCTATATATTTATGAAAACTTTCTTAGATCCCATGATCAGCCGATAGACTTCCACCATTGGACACAGGCCACCAAAGATCTCCACCGTAGTGATTTATATAGGAGGTTTTGGACCTTTTCCCGCCCGCTCTGGCCTAATGCGGGTTGGTTGGAGCCAGAGCCTGGTTTTTTAATTAGCAGGGTGTACCACTTGCAAGTGAGGTTGGCTTAGGTTCGACGAGTTGTTTTGCGGTAGCACTTACACCCCTATTTGTTTATAGATTTTTATAATCTACTATTTCCTTACACATCTCTTTATTTCAAATCATGTTCCTTCTATTGTAGACATCTACTTATATATTTTGACTTCTTTTGTGTACAATAAAGAAACGTATTTATTAACACTTGTCAATAGTATGAACAAAGTTTATAAAAAAAACTGTGCTATGTTTTATAAGTATATAAACTTTGAAGTGAAAGAATATCCCAAGATGTTTTAGATTTTTTGTTCGACTTAGCTTATTTAATAGAAACCGTTTAATTGAAATTCTGTCCTTTTCTACATTCTGATAGATATGATTTCTTTAAAAGGAACACTGTTTAAAAACTATTACAATGAAAAAGTACTTGATTATTATTAGAATATTATTGATTAAAGTTCTTCATATAAAAGATTATAATTGTAAATTACTGCTGTGTAGCTAAATGAAGATCAAATAAACCTGAGTTAAGCACGGAACACATATCACGACTTTGCAATACTAACACCAAGCTCTTGAACTCTTGCACCAAGGAGTCAATTGTAACATTTCGGGCTATTTCATGACGTAATACATTTCGACACATCGGCGAGTATATAATTATGATTATACACTCCATTGTGTTGTAAGTCCTTACCCGTCGACGATTGGTATCAGCCGGCGGCCATTTACGGAGCATAGCGTAGAAAGTGAATCAATCTGCATGACAATGCCGTGCATCATGTATGTATTGTTGTACCACTAGTGGGTGCGTAGGACGCTCTTAAGCTCTCAAAGACTTCATTTAAAAAGTAAATATGAATTTATTTTATGAATCAGCATAGTTTATTAGCCTCTAGCAAAAAGGTTCAAGAGACTGTACTATTCTAAGTGATATAGTCCATGTCTATATTTATAAATATATAATGATAATGGGCTTTCCTTGTTCGCTAATCACGTGAAAACTAGTGAACGTATCGACATGGGAATATGAGCATTCGACACGGAATGATTTGTTGATGGTTATATGATATATATTCATTGAAATTCATAGATCCTTCATTATTTTATTTCTCATTATTGGAACCTGAATAAGAAAAGTGTTGTAGCTAATGAAATTAGTGGAGTATGAGTCAAATTGTCTCCAGGCAACAAACTGGTGTAGTGTTTATTTTCCTTGCTAACCCTACATTATTTTGTTATTTACCATCATTAAAACGTTCAAATCTCGTGGCTACGTTGAAAAGGAATTATAACTTTACATAAGTATTGTCTAACATACTAATATTTCTTTTTAAACAAACCATTAATATAGTAGAGAAATTAGTTTCTTTCTTTGTTTCAGTACTGAATGTATATAATAATTAAAAATATAATATTCCAGAAGGAGTGTGGTCTATAGTACTACACGCATATGAACCATTCATCAATATTTTTTTTTAATTTAATTACGCAATAAGACCTTTTTCTATAAATTAACTAAAACATTGAATCTTGTATACGAATAATGTTGTATTTAAATAGTGTAGTAGTAGTGTATAACAATATATTACTATAGTTATAAGAAAATCTTCAATATAACATATACAAATTAATATATAATATTATAGTATGTGTAAAATTTTATTATTTGCTGTGTTACCTATAAAGATATTTTTGCTTGTTAACTGAACGTTTTTATTGTCATAAACTATTGGAAATTGTGATAAACTTATAACAAAATAACTACTCTGTTTTTTTTTCTTATATAACGATCGCTAATTTCACTGATTGCTTTGAAAATTAATTAACATATTCATAAAGTTTTTAATTACTACGGAACTCTGCGAAGGTGCGGTCCGTCTCCGGTCGAACTATTCACGCTCTACCCTAGTTCTTAATATACAAAAAAATCACCTTGATTGCTAATAAATTAATATTAATTAGTTTATTCATTATTTAATTTTGACACATTAACAATAGATTTACAATATGTAGGACGAAGTAGCAAGGTTCAAAAAGTATACCTCTAACCAATATTACAAATATTTGTCCTCGAAAACGAACGAAAGATGTCTGTGTTATAAAGTTAAGGATCTCTTTATAAATCATCAGATAGGCATCTAGTGTTGGACATAGGCTTTTCCCAAAGATAGACGCTGATCAGTCTTCAGATCGGTGAACTAATTTGTACTCTGGTGGTTGGTTTCTACTGACGGAGACCGTCTAGGTAAGTACCACCGCAGCACCTATTTCTGTCCCCAAACAATACTGTGTTCCTGTTTGAAGGGTACTGTAGCTAGTATATTACTAGAGTAACGAGACTCAACATCTTAGGTCTAAGACAACGAGCGCAATGTGGTAATATATCATTATAACTAGAGCCGCTGTTGTTATGAACGTCCCAATCGTCTCGTAGCTTAGTTGTATAAAAAAAAGTCTTACATTGATCTCTATGTTTTTATATTGTAAATAATATATATAGTACTTCTATAGCTAAGGTTAAATGCATCGAATGGATGCGATAAAAGATACTATTTTAAACCGCAAGCACAATGGAAGACACGTAGCCCGTCTTCCAAGAGAACATCTTTTGATATCACGTTTTATCGAAGACTCTATTCATGCATCGTGCGATATTTTCACTTAATGATACAAGGTTTGATTCAATGCAGGCGAGTTTGTTACATGAACACGTAAAGACGGATTGAAGTAGCTGAAATACAACGAGCAAGTTAGGTCACAATGAAACGCTAGTTAAAGTGTATACCCAACGCTAAACTAAACATGGGGCTGGATACAAAACATAATTCGGTGTCTTTTTACCGCAGTAATATCAACATTCTTTTAATTTCAACTAATGCTTGACAGAATTAAACACTATGATGAAATCCTCAATTGATCCATCAGGCAATATATCCTAGCTGGATAAAGGAGGAATGAACTCCATATAGAACAGTCTTTCACCTTCCCCCAAAGTCACTTCTTCGACTACTGTGCTGTTCTTATTGCCATTTATGGCTAACAATCCATTGAGCTATGTCGGTAAGTTTAGTTTTCCTATCGACAATAAGTTAAGACCTCAATTTCACTTGAGGCTTAATGATGAATGATGATACTACTAGGATTGTATCCTCTGGTTCTTATATGCTATAATGGCGTCAGATCTTCTAAAATCACCCTATTACTTATTCGATCACACAGTGAAATCCGTGTGAAGCAATTTCAATAATTGATTAGTAGAAAATAAATTTGAAGAACCGGATCCGCTTTAATAAAAACTGAATGCTAACAAAATAACCAGCGAAATGTGTCATACTTGTATCTAACTGCTTTAGGCGTAACTCGGCCTATATAAAAAATTGTCTATTCTCGTGCATCTTCAAGATTTACCGCCTCGGGTGTAAAACGCAGAGGTGTTCATTCGTAGGGCCATTGTTGAGCCCCTTTCATACAAGTTGTAGTGGTTGGAGGAGTCAAGAGAACCGGACGGACAGAGGCAGAGAAACAAAGTCAACAGAGCCTTTGTAGGTGGAAATGTGACGGGGTGAGAGTTTTTTTTTTTTTCACCACCATAACTCTGATTACATTTACGAAACGCCGCAGAAAATTCTTTATATTAAATGTGTTTCAAATGTAAAAATTGTTAGTAGAAGCTATAGCCAACATCTCAGATTTATAGTTAACTCCTAAATTTTATATAGCATTTATATAACAGCTATAGCTTTAAAGAAGTTAGCTGTCAATGAGTTAGATAATAATAAATCTTTCATAGAATTCGCAGTCTATTGTCTTTATATATTCTTACTATAATTCTTAGTTAATACAGTGGTGATATTGTTGATCTAGAATAAGCTACCACTTGATCTAGATCTCAAATAGTTTTAATTGACAATGACCGTAGATAGTAAAGTGGTGGAAAAGTTCTAGGTTTCGTATGTTGACTTGAAAACTGAGATTTACAATATGAGGACAATACCACCAACCAAACCCCATAATATATAACTATTAAATCGAACCAGAAACTCATATTACAAAGCAATGGCTTAGAATTATTTTAGAATATAATGTATTCGTTGTATGGAACCGCGCCAAGATGGATGGATGCGTGAATTTTAAAAATGTCGCAGTACAGCTTTCACTTCCGACTAACAGTCATATATTATATCTAAATGCTAGCGTCAGATATACAGGCAGACACTTTAATATATATTGTTTTCCATTATATTCTTCTTTGTTCTCATAATGTAACTAAAGGCGTGAAATCATATAACTCCGCGGGCATACGTTATATGTTAAGTATTGGAAACTTTTCGCATTCATATTAACGATGGAGTTCCGTACGAACGGACAGACATTCACTTATCTTTACGATATAATGATCAATTTATGTAACTAACTTTCTCATTTTTTTCTATAATTTACTCGTATACAATACTAAAAACTAATAAAATAGAGAGAACGAAGTTTTTAAAGCCGTGATTATATTTGTTAAAGGGTTGTAAGGCGTCGTACGCAACCTCGTCGTACGTACCTTCAGAAAAAGCGTGGGTTCCATCCCAATTGAGTTTTTTTTTTTTTTTTCAATTAGACGACGAGACGAGCAGGACATTCACCTGATAGTAAGTGATAAGCCTGCTCATAATCGTGGCGCTATTTAGGATGATGTATATAGCAGTATATTCCGCTCGTCGCCTGACAGGCATAAGATGTTGTGTCACATTACCCCAGTTTTTACACTAGCTACAACGCCCTTCAAACCGGGACATAGTAATGTTTGCATACTACTGTTTATCGGCAGCTTTCCTGTATAAATTCCAATCCGGGTTTAAGCAGCGAGTGGGATAAATACCAATGACTCTATCTTTGTGCGAAAAGCACTCATATACCACCAGTAATGGGAACAGGTATATTTTTTGGTTATTTATTATATCAAAACTTTTATATAAAGTAACAAAGTATTACTTATATAGATTTCATATTTTATTTTCTCTTTTTATCACTATTAATTCGTGTTATAAATGTATTCATATAAAATCAATCGTGATATGTTATATCGTTATATAACATGATGGCCTGGATGTGTCTTCATAAACTCTACTGTTGATGCAATAGATTCAAGGATAGTACTTGGATCTATAGTATACAATGCCAAAATATTTTCTGATAAAACGAAAGGTTTGTCTATTCATAATATAATATAAAAACAAAGTGTTATAGTATTATAAAAGTGTAATTATCCTACAACTAAATAATGCCATAGTCATAAAGTCCACCTTTACATAGTACAATACTGTGGTGCTAGTTAGGATGTTATACACCGCACATATTATGCTCGTCGCCTGGAAGCATAAAATTTTGAGTCTCGTTATATCAGTAATTACACTACCTACAGTGCCCTTCAAACCGGAACATAGTAATGTTTGCAAACTATTGTTTGTCGACTGAAATAGACGGTGCGATGACACCTACCAAGACGGTTTCCGGATATACCAATACTATACATTGTGTATAAGCTTAATAAATAAATAATGAAGTAGATGATAAAGAAGCTCTAAGCACAAACTAAGTTATTTTATATACTTTAAGCTGACATTTGATCTAATTTTTTCATGATGATAATGAGACCATACATCGTGAAGCTTGAAAATATATCATGATTTATATGGTGAGCATTATAATACTGTGGCGACATTAAAGTTTAGATTTTAACTCAATTCTTCGTTAAAGCTTTTAACTTAATACAAGTTGGCATCGTTGTTAAACTATCGCATGAGAAAACGACATTGAAAGCTAAAGGAAACGACCCGGTAACCTTTCTTGAGGTTCCACTTTGTTATTTATGCCTTTGTTGTTGCGTGTAATTAATTAATTAAATGTGAACCTCTTTAACAATTGCAATATGGCGTTACACTTATATTATCAAGGTTATTATACTAGTTTAAAAAATACTATGTAAATAGACCGCTATTGCTATTGTTTATGTCATTTAAGAGCTTAACCTTAGACTATGATTTATATAGCTTGCTTCTCTTCCCTTTGTGTTAAGAAATTGAACCGTTGTTGTCAATTATAATTAAACGAAAGTTATATAAGCTTACCAACACTACAACAGAATGTACTACATCTGAAACCTAACAGTAATATACAAACATAACTGCGTATCGATCTGAAGAGCGCTGTAACTACTCTATACTCATAGTACATAGACCTTATATTATATCTTAAAACGAAGAGCACAATGTGAAGCTGTGGAATAATACTATGTTGTATTTTCTCATATATATATCTGGATCGTTTTGGTGTTTAGTGTTATAACAAAAAGTTGTTCATTAGTTTATTTTAGCCGACAACCCTAATAATAGTCGAATAAATGACCCCATGAAACATTAGTCTCGGCTAATAAATTTACCCACGGCTTTAGGAACACAGTAAAGCGAACTATAACATCCAAGTTAATTCTACTACAGTATTATTTAACTTAATACTATTATTAATTTCATATTAGTATGTCCTGAATTTACAATTGTTTTAAATCAGCTAGCAAGTAGTGCGTTTGCACTTATTTCTATGCATATTATATTTTCACTGAGATTTCTGTGTACATAAAAATATATTAAGTAACTACATACTGTATGTAAAACATAAAAAAAATATTCTAATTTGATATGGAAATCGCTATATTCATGTATTCTGCACTTTATAATGTTATAATTCAAGTTAAAAACTTGACGTTTGGTTTGGTTCGAAGAGATTGTAACTAAACAATGTTAAAACTTACTAAGCAACAACAACTGCACTTGTTTTATATGTTACCTAGTTTTATTTTAAAACAAAATTTGTATTACAATATATATAGGTCTTAAAATTTTCTTTTGATATGTCGTGAAAAGTATCAATAGTAAATAAAGACACTGTTATACATTTAACATAGGTCGCGTCGCTTTCATCACCAAACAATTAAGTTAGCTGTTAAGTAACTTTGTTATACATGCTACGTGTGTGCAACTCGTTAATCGTACAGCAAAACAATTTGTATTCCAAGCGTTTAACCACTTCTCGCTTTAATTGAATACACTTTCACATTTTTTGCGTAGAAGGCAAAATTGAAACGATTCTCATCGACGGATGAACGCGGCGGGAAAACCTAATTTCAATTATCCAAGTATAGTGCAAATAAAAATAATGTGAGCTGATCACGCGGTAAATATATAATAGGAAACACACCTTTTTGAGATAAATAATCGCTCCAGTTTTAAGTTTTATCCTCACAGCACTAAACACAACACAACACTCGCGTAGAGTTTCGCGCCGAAATGCTCCGCCGCCGGTACGTACGCCTCCTACAGACGCCTGACGAGGACTGAACGGCCACCGCTCGGCAGTCTCTCGAATCAAGGCCATGCAAAACTCTGTTCCCATTTCCCCCCAGTGGAAAGTATTCATATCCGTCTGCGGGCAGGTGTGGGAGAAAGCACCAAAAAAATAAACTGACTCGAACTGACTCATTCGGAGACGATAACTGCGACTGTGCATGGAAAGTGACCGGACCGGTTCACGACGAATTTGAAATTGAAAGGTTATGTTTGGTGCCTACATAAAATTATAAATAAACAGCCCAACCTAACGGAAACATACATTTTAAGTAAAATGAAAGTGGGCCCGAGGTATATGATACATTATTAGTACTTATAAAAATTTATCATTTTCTGTCTTTATTCTACTTCAATAGGAGTTTAGTAGCTTAGTTTCATATCCAAATACCCTTTAATTTAGTAACATTAAGTTTATTGTGACATTCCAAAGGTTATAAGTGTCCAGAGACCTACACCTTTTAGCTTTTTAAAGTTTGTTAATACATAATTTGTGCACTTTCCATATGTCACTAAAAACACTACAAGTATTCTTCTTAAAGTCATTAATGAAACATGATGTAATACTATTGGTTTCTATTTCAATTTACAATCGATTTTGTTATTTACAGTTCGACAATATCTCCATTATAACAATTTAGAAATTATAAATAGAAATATAGTAAAGAGAATCATAAAGGAATTTTTCCCCAAAGAAACCTTTCTGATATATAAATGAAAAGTTCCAAAGTTTTCTGCATCAATTACTGTCGCTGTTCGTGGTCTAATATTCTTTTGACTCTGCACGCAAGATTATCATAGCAAAGTAGACATTATTTTAACTATGTCAAGTTTAATACATTTATTCATGAGGTACAAATTTTGCTATAATAAATAAAGTTATGTTTCCAGTTACGATTTCCTATTCGACTGAGCAACGGGATGAGTATAATATTTTCATAGTTGAAATTATAGAACATCACTTAACAATGATATGGTCTTCCCTCTTTTCTCTTCGCTTCAAGACCTAAGATATGACTGGTGACTATACTAGTTATTGGTGGTAATGCAGTTTTAATCGAAGACTGCTGTATATTCAATCTGCATTACACAATGATTGATAGCTTAGAATACTAGTTGTTAAGTTTTATTACCCCAGTAACTATACTAAGAACATAAATCTATGAAACAGTATAACTGCACCGCAGAACTTACACCTAGTCTATATCTGTATATATACAAGTATAATAATTCTATTTTTGTTTAAAATATTTTCCATTTACCTTTGACTATAGTACGTTAATAAAAACGTATTAAAAACACTCATATATAGTACAACGTCGTTGTATTTAAGCATGACGCGATCTCTTTCTTTTCTTTCGTTATAACTTGAAGCAAATTTAATGCAAACATAATTAATGAGGCAAGTCTTCCTCAGCATTATTCTGGAAACAAAATTTAAGCAATATCTTCGAGTGGGTAAGGACGTTAATGCAAATTTAATGACACGAGTTTAGAGAGAGCAGTTCTCTGTTTTCAGCGCTTCGATTTAAATTTTAAACAATTAATTACTTTGTTTTACATTAACGCAAAGATACTTATTTAGGACATAAACAATTATAAACACCTGGTAAACGGTACATTTTGGGCAATTTGCTTCATCTTACTTTAATATTTAGACACTACAAGAATTACTCTAGGGAGATACAATAATGAACGTGGTATTAGTTCTAAAAGTATATTTTAATTTATAAAAACTAAGTAGTCTTACAAAACAGACTACAAACATGAAATATAATTCAGTTCCAGTATATAAATACATTAGAGGCTTAAGCTTTATTCCTCGCATTAAAGCAGACCTTGGTTCATTCCGTTATTACGTTTTTTTTGTTCAACGTTGTTCAATCTCCTTCCACGAAACATCGTACAAATTTGTTAAGCAGAATATATCTAAGTGTAACATGCATTCATATGCGTTCAAGCATTTAAGGGAATTCCAAATGTGCTTTGACAAGACGAATACCACGAGATCCTTTCAGGAATCACGAGCTTTTGACACACGAATATTTTCTCTAAGGTAGAATAGGAATGCGTGATAAATGTTTCATAAGGAGTGAAAAGAAATTATATTATTGTATTATTCCGTGTGCATGTAGTTTTTTTTTGTTTCATAATAGCAATCAGTCTTGTAAAATTTCTGCTTTCTATATTTCTTCAGGTAGTTACACAAGGTGAATTGATTTGGTAACAATTACAGTTCAGCTTTATTTCAAAGTCGTACTCAAAATATCTTTAACTATTTGAATTCATACAATCTCTGATAATCGTTAAGGATATATTTTTTATTGTAACTACTGAAAAACACACGCAACGCATCCTCCATTGAGAACTAGTGGAAGTAAATAAAAAGAAAACGTTTCAATATGACGTAGATGTAAGAAGTTTTTACTTTCAAATTTATGGATATCTTTCTGAAATATATTATGAATATTTTGTTGCCAGACGAAGCCATAGGCCCAGCAGTGGCGTATATTAAATAGCCTTAATTTTATTATTATTGTCTAAACTGTTCCCAACTTAGACTCGCTTTCCGATACTTATTGATGATAAATAATCATGATTTTAAATCCTTCTTTAAACTTAGAATCCTTAAGAAATTTATAAACTTGGAATATAAAAAAAATACTGTTCTTTCCTGTTAAAATCATCGTCTAAATAGATACATTTAATATATTATCACAATCATCATCTAATGTATTCTCTTCTCTATTTCGCAAGCAATAGAGCGGTGTGGGTATTCCAGTATCATTGCTCATATGTTGAGCCAATTGACCTTGCGTACCGGATTCATGGTAGTGTCACGGTCAAGCATGTCACCTTATTGGAATACTCAAAGGTTATGAAACCATTGACTCAGATTTTCGTTCAGTACGTAATCCATCAACGTATAAACATGCATCAGATAACATTCGAGTTACAATCCTTAATGTCTACATCGCCGGATATAATGGTTGAGATGTCGTATATAATATTACTAGCTGTTCCTTGCCCGCTTTGCTGGCTATAATAGAGATTTGGATCTGAAATTCACACTTGAAATTTGTCAGAAATATTCCTGGTCGTCTGAAACACCTTTCTCCGACTCCGGCTCCTTCTCGTTATCGATACTCTTGCAACTCTCTTTGAGCAAGAAATCTTGTGAAATTCATTCTTAACTGATCTCTAAATAGCAAAAGAAATTCCTCATCAAAATTTTGATCAGTTTGATCGTTATTGTGTCAGAGATCTCGTGACGAGTCAAAGATAGTCTGAAAATTTTTTATACATATTATTAGAATTAACGATACTACTATTGTAGTACAAGTTCCCTTTTTCTTAAGAGCTTTTCACAATGTATATATTATATATCTATCCCTAATAAGAAAAGAAAGATTACAGCTAATTCTAAATAATATTTAAGTTTAAAATGTATGATCTCCATCGTCACAGTTTGTCATCGAAGCGAGTCTTTGTCCGTGAATAATAAATTCCCCCTTTCAAATTAATTATAGAACAAAAGGGATTGGAATAGATCAAAGAAAAATTCCTAATCAAAAGCGGATCCGATTTCAAAGCAGTCCATTAATTTAATTAATGAAATGGTCTTTAATTATCAAAATAACACTTTTAACGACGGTTTTCCTTTTTAACTTGTTATATAAGTACTGCAAAGGGATAAATGTAAATACTTTTAGACATTTTATAATATCGGAGGCAATCTAAGTATATAATATAGCAATGCCAATTTCAGCCAGAAAATAGTACTATGCAAATATAACTGTATCCCAGTTTGAAATTAGTAAAATTACTGGGATAACGAGATATAAAACCTTGCGTCTCAAGACGGCAAAGACAATACAGATTAATTATCGAAAGTGTATTCACACTGTAAAGAGGTAATTAATTATCTATAGATTAAACATAAATAGTCTATGGTCACGATGAACATTCTACATTAAAAGGAGCATTGTAGCTTGATAGATTTGGTTGATCAGTATTCAAGACAAAATTACCATAGATAAAGCCCTTGTGATAAATTGAATTGATGGCGTACTAAATCAACAAAGGGTACGGCTGATGGAAATCTTTCATTGCAAAATTAATTAAAAAATAACAACAGTTATAACATGAATTGATTCCTAAATTATTAATCGTTATGGTAGGAATTTAACTATATGAGACAAAAACAAAGACATGTCAAGAAAAAAAGGTAAACCCTCTTAGGAAACTTAATCTCAGTCAGTCAGTTCCACTCAGAAGATTGACAACGATGAAGGGAGACAAACGATTCACTATTAAAGGTGATTGACAATTTAGATTTCACAAGAACATTTGGATTTAAAGTTAGATTTTAACTTCTGTACTTTAAATAGTAATTATAATTATTTTTTACATTAAAAAGAATCACTATAAGCAAAATATGCATAAAAAACCAAAACGTAAATCAAATAACTTCTCTTAACTGTAGCACTAGTTAGGACGATACACACCCTTACCAGTCAGCATAGCCTCTCGTACGCCGGGCACTAAAGACCGTCCTTGTCATTTGCAGTGTTGGCACGCCCCCACCAGATGTTGAAAGGATCTGGTGAAGGATGCGGGAAGCTGATGGATGCAGGCAGCGAATGATTCAGAAGGCCTATGTCCAACAGTGGACGTCTATCGGCTGATAATGATATAGGAGGATTTGTGTTAGTTCCCACCACGCGGGCCTAATGCGTGTTGGTAAAAACCAGAGTCCCGTTTGTTGATTAGCAGAGTCAACCATGAGCAGGTGGGGTTGTCTTGGGTCCCGTGAGTTGTTGTGCGGGACCCCTTACACCCTCATTAACTTTTCTCACTAATGTCGACAGAAGGAAATAGGAATTGCGAAGGTTCCTAGACAATATGCGGCAACACAAATGTATCAATTGCGGAGGCTCTTATCGACCACCAATTAGAATGAAGTAAGGTTAGAGGCCGCGGAATCGAATCTCGGCATGTACCGATGACTTTAATATTTAAGTTATGTACATTTGTCAACTTTAGTTACAACAGCGAGATACAAACGGTGAAGGAAAACATCGCGAGGAAACCTGTTGTCGTTGATACCACTGTTCGCTCCTCACTTTTATTTTAAATGCCCAGTCCATGGATATGCACAACGTATAAGGTATCATACGCAAAAAGTTTGATGTTAACACGATAGGCAGGCGGATGACTTTGACAGATTGAGGGGACCGAGCAGCATCCTCCGGGGAGGGCCATCAATCTTGCGCCCTCCGCGGCAATCGATAAAACGTTACACTCCGCGTAACTGTCTCGTCGTACTACATCCTGGTAATCGAAAGACGTTTTTAAGAAATCTTTCTTAAAAAAAAATATATAAATCTTGAGAATACTTCTTTTATTACTTATCATCGATAAGAGTTTCTTTTTGTATCTTTTGTAAGATTACCGCGTCGATTTTTCTAGAAAACAGTATCTTTTTAAAGAATTGTTTATTTTACACTACATATACTTTATCTTGGTTTGATTATCAATTTCTTTTACTTCGTCTTTCCTTTTAGGATTGTATGTACTAACGGTTATAACATTCGTGAAGTATTATTTATTTTTATATCATAAATGGATTTAACGTTCAGCAATAATAATACAGGAGGCATGCAGCAGGAATGCAAAGATGGTATTTTTTGGTTTTTATTACCCTTTTTCTCATTTCGGTCGTATATATAGCCGAATAGAAACGTGTTATTCATCGTCACTCAACAGAGCTACGATTTTACCTTCAACACGGTGCTCTACTTTACACCGTTGCTTCCGGCTACCATTTTTACTAAGAAGAGAGCTTTTAATCATCATACACCTCGAAGCCAAAAGTGTATCGGTGAAGTTCTGTGTTCGTCTGTAGCCATTGTATTCACAAAGGCCTTAACCGGTTTAATTTGTTATTAGGGTGATTGCATCGAAAATGTTGGTAACATTAAAAAAAAGCTTTAGCCGATTACTGTTTACCAGATCTTTTCTACGATTAAATAAAGCTGATTAAAGGATATGAATGACACGACAGGAACCACCACTAAAATCACTAATCTAGTTAAAGGTAGAAAATTCGCGTGATCAAAGCATAGACAGCACACGACGCTTTAGTAGAACACTACAATTTATGGTGGGGCACCGATAAGTGAGTCAGGAAATTAGTTAAAACGGGTTGAACGTGCAATGACTCGACACTAAGGGCTGCAAATCACCCCTTGACTAGGTTAGATATCGGGGCCGCTGTTTCCTATCTTCCGTTTCTTTATTACAACCTCAGTTGTTTCATATTTTTTTGTTATTACATACTATAACACCTTTGGTGTGTTACTTATTTATTACAAATAGATTTATTTTGAAAGAATATTATGTCATAATTATTAATGGATACCTAAAATTTTCACAGACTTCATATTCATAGTTTGTACAGTTGTATAGAATATAAACACCGAACTCACTCTGTAAAATAATGTCTAATAAGATACACCGTATAAATGTTAAAAACATTAGATAAAATAGCTTTACTATTATTTTACTTTTTCTAGGTTATTGGAGCACATTACGTATCATGAACAGCCCACTGTGTTTTCACTGTTGATAGTCAGTCGTTCTCTCCCAAGGAGAGAGTCGAGGTCATAATGCACAAGCTGGCGTTTGATACGAATTACTATTGAATAATAAACAGTGTAAATAAATGGAAATGATAAGATGAAAAATTTCATACAATTTTAGTCTTAATTACATATTGATTTTTAACGATCCAATTCAGTCGCGTAATATTCAACGCAAGACTTTTTTTTTATACAATGACACGACGAGACGAATAAGAAATTCACTAGGTAAGTGATACGCCAGCCCATAACAACGTGGCGCGTGTTAGGATAGTATATACTGTACAGTAATGCCCTCATCGCCTTGAGACAAGATTTTAAGTCTCATTATCTCAGTGATTTCACTGCCCTTCAATCCAGGATACAGTAATGGTTGCACACTACTGATTAGCTCTTGGAATAACCACTGCAGCAGTATCTACCTAGACGGGCTCCGGCAACAAAGACACTTGTATCGTTGCACTATACAGTTGCAACATAAATTGAGTTATTCCGTCTCAATTTCCTTGAGACTATTCCGTAAGACGAAACAAAGAATATAAATACGGATTTCATAAGCGGTGACCCTCGATAATTCCCAAACGTCACGGGCGGCCTCTAACCGGATGTAGATGAAACCGCGCGTAACAATAGACTTAAACTTAGCAACAGATACAGAGCGATGACCATTTTAAATATTTCATTAATTAAGTGCATTAACTAGAAGGTATAAGGTTGAAATTCAGCTAATTCGAAAGCGTATACTATTTACGAGATTGTAAGTATGTTACGACGGTTGGCTCACTCACTACGTACACTACTTGAATCATTTGGCAACGTGGCACATTACATAATTCGAAAGAAAGTCCAATGCCCTTATTTCCATCGTACCAATACTTTTTATCCTGTCTGCTATATTTTAAATCATAGATAACAGCGAAAGTTTTTTCAAGATAAATTTATGCAATTAACCTAAATTTAAAAAAGATGAATCAAAACATCATTTAGCCTAATCGATACGTATTTTTGCTATTACTATTCAGTTTTAAGTCTAACGGGAACAAACCTACGGTTACAACAGACCACAGAAATTTTGCATGTAACAAGTTTTCTGGAAAGTGTGATACCGCCTGTAAATAAGATGCTTGCACTACACTACATCGCGTTAAATTTTTTAAGACAATGTACATCTCATTACTCTAGGTGTTACTTTATTTACGTCCTCAAATAAAAATATTGCATTTATTACATAATGGACCACCGACAAAAAAGCAACGCAATGGCGCTCACCTCACGGACTTCGATAGCGAGAACTGATCCTCTAGTATAGTTTACGTTTCGCTTTTGCAAATAATAGTTCACGAAAAAAAAATTTACTACTATATTAGTATGCATTTACAATAGTTTAAGTTAATTAGAGCAGAAATTGCAAAGTTGCTATCACTTTTCTTTGGGACGAATGCCAAACCATTAAAATCAAGCGCCTGTGTGGCGCCGTTTAAAGAAATCTTGAAAGGTCAATTTATTGCTATATTGTTTCTACAGGCGTTAATAAAAGATTGTTAAAAAAATACTGCTACATGTGAACAGTTTATTTAAGGTTTAATAGCCACGTGGCGAATCAGTGCAAAAAAGAATTAGGTGTATATAGAGAAAATTGGAAATAAATTAAAAAAAGTCATTATTATTCAAACTTACACAAAAACTTAAAATATCTAATACCCGTCGGATACCGAACTAAGTATCTTGTATTTCAGGACCTGAACTTAAGTGTATAACCAGATTGCAAAGAAATAATAATAAAATTACTATTAACATGAAATGGTTAAATTTTATTTAGACTTAATGTGTTATTTCTAATTTTTGATGAAAGGAAAAAAACATTTTTTTTTTAACAGATAATCTGCCATTACCAATGACACGAATGTTTGTAAAATTAAATTAAATTGTTACGTATGCAAGCGAAAAAATTAAATTTTGATAACAAAAATTGTATTACAGACATTCTTTAACATATTCCAAAAGTCTATTTTGGCGTGGGCAGACCCCCCACAAGGTGGACCGACGACCTGGTCAAGGTCGCTGGCAACCATTGGATGCGGGTGGCTCAGGACTGGTCTTTTTTTTGCAAGCCCATAACAGATATGTTGTAGAAGTTCATTGGCAGGAGAGCACTGTTCCTCCAGCGAGGAATCCGTCTCGTAATGAGTTAGGACTTGTTAATCAACAAGATCCCAGATGTGTTGCCGCTTGAGCCTTGTGACATTTATTGGTTTATATAAGTTTGGCAAATATCTCCCTTCCGCTTTTTTGCTCTTTATTCAATGCTTTATAAAAAGTGTTACAGTGATCGGATTTAGTTCAAATATGCGCCGTTTTGTTCGATAATCTGTTTCCATCTAGACGGCAACTTCATAATACCTCCCTCGTAGAAGCCCCCCTCCTTATTTGCGAAGAACTCGGACAGCCACTTTTCACAAGCCTCTTTTGAGTTCAACTTTACACTACCAAGGGCGTTCACCATGGACAGGAACAGGTGGTAATCACTTGGCGCTATGTCCGGGCTATATGGTGGATGCGATAAAACCTCCCATCCGAGCTCCCGTAGCTTCTGACGAGTCATCAACGAAGTGTGTGGTCTGGCGTTGTCCTGGTGGAACACTACACCCTTCCTGTTGGCCAATTCTGGACGCTTCTGGTCGATCGCTTGCTTCAAGCGGTCCAGTTGTTCGCAGTAGATGGTAGAATTAAGCGTCTGGCCATATGGGAGCAGCTCATAGTGGATGATTCCCTTCCAATCCCACCAAACACACAGCAAAACCTTCCTGGCCGTCAATACCGGCTTGGCCACTGTTTGGGACGATTCACCGGCCTTCGACCACGACCGTTTTCGCTTGATATTGTCGTATGTGATCCATTTTTGGTCGCCAGTCACCATCCGCTTCAAGAATGGGTCGAGTTCGTTCCGTTTCAGCAGCATATCGCAGGCGGTGATTCGGTCCAGAAGGTTTTTTTGCGTCAAATCATGCGGCACCCAAACATCAAGCTTTTTTTTGTATCCACCCATCTGCGGATGGTTTAAAATGGTTTGGTGACTAACTCCCATCTTCTGGGCGATGTCACGAGATGCCACATGCCGGTCTAACTCGATGTAGTCCATGATTTGATCGGTATTTGTCGTCACAGGTCTTCCGCCGGCTGGCTTATCCATAGTGTCGTTTTCACCGGCTCTGAATCGTCGAAACCATTCCTCCGCGGTTCGAAGTGATAGAGTACCATCCCCCAAAACACCATTAATCTCACGGAACGTTTCTCTAGCGGATTTGCCTTTAACGAAGGAAAACTTTAAAATAGCGCGAATTTCGGCGTTAGTGAACTATATGTTTACACGTCTATAACTGTTGAACGCAATATCCAAACTAATTATGCATAGCATCGTTTTGTAGGTTATGTCAAGACCTTTCAAATTAGTATAGTATTGCCAGATACGAGCTCTGTAGCGCTTTGTACATAGCCGCGAAATTCAAAAGACAAAAAGGCGGAAGGGAGATATTTGCGAAACTATTATAATATAATGCTGGTTGTATGAGCTTTTATACGGGCTTTGTAGGATTTTGCTCTGTGTTCAATTTCTTCCTTCACAGTTCTCATTTTTGTGTATTCGTGCAGTTCACTCGTTTTGATAAACAGGGGTGCGTTTGTTATTATTCTCAGTGCTTTGTTCTGGAATCTTTGTATGATCTCCACATTTGAGTTCTTTGCTGATCCCCATAACTCAAGGCCGTATGTCCAAACTGGCTTGATTATAGTTTTATATATGAGTAGTTTGTTTTCCATGGTAACTTGAGATCTTCTACCTATCAGCCAGTTTAGGTTTCGAAGCCGCATATTTAATTCGTCCCGTTTCTTTTTAATATGAGTGATCCACCTTTGCTTCCTGTTAAGATGTATGCCTAGATATTTTGCAGAATCTTGGTGGGGCAAAACATCGTTTCCGAATTTAATTGGGGGGCAGTTATCATTTCGCAAACTAAATGTGAAGCACTTACCTTCGGGAAGTGCAGTTGACGAGATCGCGCCTTGCTACAAAATTAATCCGGCTAGTGGGTACTCGCACGCGCGACGTCATCCATTGTGCAGTACGTCACCGAAGGAAGCCAGCCGTCGGCGCGCGCGCCTCCCCCCCGGGCCAGTGTTAATTACCGGACGACGCGGAGCGCACGCCGCATTGCCTAGGATTATTACTTACGGTGTTTTCGTACGCGCGCCGTTGCAAAGAACTGTATTCCACCAAATAAACTGTTGTGGGTAATAGGCCAAGTGTTTATTTGCCGTTGGCATAATCTCCCATACCACTAACCGTCCTCACTGGTGACCCCGCTGAACACTCGCGAAGTAAGGTATTTGGAAGAATCGAGGAAATGTCAAACAACAACACAAGCGCGCCGGCAGCACCGCCGACGGAGCGCGTTTCCACCGCACCCGTACTGGAAGTTAATCGTATCGGCGTCCGGATTCCACCATTTTGGCCAGAGGAGCCAGAGATATGGTTCGCGCAGATCGAAAGTCAATTTGCACTGTCGAACATCACTGCTGACATAACAAAATTTAATTACGTCATCAGCCAACTGGATCAGCAGTACTGCAAAGAGATCAAGGATTTAATTATTTCACCGCCAAAGGAAGATAAATACGCGAAATTAAAGGAGGAATTGATCAAACGTCTTACAGCTTCTAAAGACAAAAAGGTACAGCAGCTGACGATGCATGAAGAGCTGGGGGACCGAAAGCCATCCCAATTCCTCAGACACCTCAAGGATCTGGGCGGACCAACACTCTCGGAAGACATTTTGTTGTCAATTTGGAGATCCCGTCTCCCGAACAATATCCAGACCGTCATTGCAGTGCAGCCACATGCATCCCTAGACATATTAGCGGACCTAGCTGACAAGGTACAAGACATCGCGCCAAGGATTCCTCAAGCGGCTTCTACATCATCAGCCACCCCAGGCTCAGATTGGAGCGAAGTAAAAAACGAAATCGCCGAGCTAAGGAAGCAAATGCAAGACATGATGGCAACCATGAGCAGGCCTCGTTCACCATACCGTTCAGGATCCAGGCAACGCAATAAGTCCAGCAAACGCTCGTCCTCTAGCTACCGGAAATTCCCCATGTGCTGGTACCACGCCAAGTTTGGGAGAAACGCTACTAAATGTGATAAACCATGCGACTTCCCGTCGGGAAACTCACCGGGCAGTCAGTAATGGCGACAGACGATTGCCCTAATTCTCCAGGTCGCCTGTTTATGACTGATCGCAAATCCAAGACGCAATTCCTCATCGACACCGGCAGTGAGCTTTGCGTTTTTCCTCGCACCGCACTTAAACAGCACCGTCCTAAGACCAACTACCAGTTATGCGCAGCAAATGGCTCCACCATTAACACGTATGGCTATGCACACTTTAATTTAGATCTGGGATTACGTCGAGAATACCCGTGGCGTTTCATCGTGGCCGACGTCACAAAAGCTATTATCGGAGCAGACTTCCTGAGGTACTACAACCTGATGGTCGACATCCGAAACCAACGTTTAGTCGACGCTACCACTTCAATATTCGTAAAGGGCACAGCACCAAAGGCTTCGTCGGACATGCTATATTCAATAAAAATTGTGCCAGGCGACTCAAAATTCCATGCCCTGTTAAAAGAATACCCAGAAATAACTCACCCAGCAGGTATCCAAAGGCAAATCAAGCATAACACTGTGCATTACATAAAAACAACTCCTGGGCCACCTGTTTCGTCACCACCTCGAAGATTAGCTCCAGACAAATTGTTGATAGCCAAAAAAGAATTCGAAGCCATGCTGAAAGATGGAACAGCAAGACCATCAAAAAGCCCCTGGTCATCACCCTTACACTTGGCACCGAAAAAAGAAAATGGCTGGCGTCCTTGTGGGGACTATCGTACGCTAAACGCTCGAACTATACCCGATAGATACCCAATACGTCATATTCATGATTTTGCCCAAAATATATCAGGATGCAGGGTCTTTTCAAAACTCGACCTCGTGAAGGCGTATAACCAAATCCCCGTTAGTGAAGAGGACATCCCAAAAACCGCGATAACAACCCCATTCGGGTTATGGGAATTCCCTTTTATGACTTTCGGTTTGCGCAACGCCGGACAGACGTTTCAACGCTTTGTGGACGAGATGACGAGGGGTTTAGACTTCTGCTACGCATACTTGGACGATTTCCTAATATTTTCGAGAAACAACGAGGAGCACGAGTCACATCTACGTGCGGTCTTCGACAGGTTAAAAGACTACGGTATGTTAATTAATATCTCGAAATGCGTATTCGCTGTATCACAAATAACTTTCCTAGGATATACCATCTCAGACAATGGGACCAAGCCATTAGATACAAAAGTGGAAGCAATAAAGAACTTTCCAGTTCCCAAAAACATCAAGGAGCTGAGAAGATTTTTAGGAATGCTAAACTTTTATAGACGATTCATCCCTAACGCGGCACGAATTCAAGCCCCTTTAAACGCACTACTAAGTGGTTCCGTCAAAAATTCACAGACGGTGAACATTTCTAACGTGACTCTGGAGGCGTTTAATAAATGCAAAGAAGGCCTATGCAATGCCACCATGCTAGCACACCCCGACTGTCAGGCAAAACTCGGACTGGCATGCGATGCCTCCGATACGTCAATCGGCGCAGTCTTGCAACAATGGAAGGATGATTCCTGGCAGCCCCTAGCATTCTTCTCAAGAAAACTTAGCCCAGCCCAGCAGAAGTATTCTCCTTACGACAGGGAGCTTCTCGCAGTGTACGAAGCAGTGAAATACTTCCGACATATGGTTGAAGCTAGGACCTTCACCATTTACACGGACCACAAACCACTATGTTTTGCATTCCACACGCGAAAGGAAAAATGCTCACCTCGGCAATTTCGGCACTTAGATTATGTGTCTCAGTTTTCCACAGACATACGCCATATTGCTGGCAAAGATAACGTAGTAGCAGATACGCTGTCACGTATAGAAGAAGTTCATACAGCTATAAACTTTGAACAGCTAGCTAAAGACCAACACGAAGACTTAGAGTTAAGAGAGCTTTTAAATAACAGCACTTCGCTGCGCCTCACAAAAGTAAAGCTACCGGGAACACAGGTAGAATTGTACTGCGACATCAGCAAGGAGACGCCTAGACCCTACGTCACAAAAAGATTACGAAAGCAGGTGTTCGACAGCTTACACATGTTAAGTCATCCTGGGGCAAACACGTCAGCACAATTAGTAGCAACACGTTACGTGTGGCCCGGAATCCGAAAAGACTGCCGGGACTGGGCACGCGCGTGCTTATCTTGCCAACGCGCCAAAATAACGAGGCACGTAACCGCACCTGTGGGTAATTTCCCACTGCCGCGCGCAAGATTCGTTCACGTTCACATCGATCTCATCGGGCCGCTTCCCCCATCTAATGGAAACCGCTATTGCCTCACTGCTGTAGACCGCTTTTCCAGATGGCCGGAGGCAATACCAATCGCCGACGCGACAGCCGAAACGGTAGCAAAAGCCCTATTGTCTGGTTGGATAGCAAGATTCGGGTGTCCATCATCTATCGTCACGGACCGTGGACGACAGTTCGAATCCGCCTTATTTCTACATCTCGCAAAAATATCCGGTTTCGAACATAAAAAGACCACAGCATACCACCCAGCCTGTAACGGACTCGTCGAACGCTTCCATAGGCAACTCAAAGCTGCTATTACCTGCCACTCAACAGGAAACTGGACTGAAGCACTTCCGCTCGTCTTGTTGGGGATTAGAAGCGCATTCAAAGACGATTTACAGGCTTCATCAGCCGAGATTGTATACGGAGAGACGCTGAGACTGCCAGGTGAATTCTTTCACCCTAGCACACCTGGAACAACAGATATGACAGACTTTATAGCTCGTCTCCGATCCCTGACCGAGAAACTCCAACCAAAGCCAGCGTCTCGTCACAGCAATCCATCTATATTCATTTTCAAAGACCTAGCTACCGCCAGTCATGTATTCATGAGAGAAGACGCACTGCGCAGAGCCCTGCAACCAGCATACACCGGACCACACGCAGTACTGGAAAAAGGCGAAAAGGTCTTCAAGCTTTTGGTAAAAGGCAAACCCGTTAAGGTATCCATAGATCGCCTAAAACCAGCTTACATACTGAAAGATGACAACGGCATCAGAGAACTCGTCACGAACACCGCGGCAAACAGGGAACCTGAAAACATTAAAATTATTAGAACACGTTCAGGACGCGTAGTTAAGTTCCGCGACTATTCTCGCCCGTAGTGACGGTCTCTGGAGGGGAGCCATGTGGGGAGCACGATACCGTAAATAAAATTCGCGGGTAATACATAAACAATTGTTTATTTCGAAACAAGCACTTACCTTCGGGAAGTGCAGTTGACGAGATCGCGCCTTGCTACAAAATTAATCCGGCTAGTGGGTACTCGCACGCGCGACGTCATCCATTGTGCAGTACGTCACCGAAGGAAGCCAGCCGTCGGCGCGCGCGCCTCCCCCCCGGGCCAGTGTTAATTACCGGACGACGCGGAGCGCACGCCGCATTGCCTAGGATTATTACTTACGGTGTTTTCGTACGCGCGCCGTTGCAAAGAACTGTATTCCACCAAATAAACTGTTGTGGGTAATAGGCCAAGTGTTTATTTGCCGTTGGCATAATCTCCCATACCACTAACCGTCCTCAAGTTTACGTTGAGTATTCAAGGACACTGTGGCCTAAGTTTTATACTTAAATGTTTTATATAGATAACTTATCTTTTGTAATTGCTTTGTTATAGTTTTAAATTCAATTTAATGCGTTATTTATATGCAGCTTAAATTAATATACAAAAAATTATAATTAAATGTGTAATAATTATGTGTTTATATCATTACTAAGAGCTTTACAAAAAAAATGATGTCACCTAAAGCGCTATTAGAGAGAGCTTTAGTCGGAGTTTCTCTGCGCGATCAAATCAAAAATATGGAGGTCCATAGAAGAACTAAGGTCATCAACAGAGCCTAAAAGATTAAATTAGGACACTTAAGTCTTGACAGCAGATGGGGTAAGAAAGCTCTCGAGTGGCGGCTGCGTACCGATAGTCGTAGTGTTGGGAAACCAACCCTCAAGGTGGAACGACGATCTAGTGATGGTCGCCGAAAGATGCTGGATGTGAGCAGCGCAGGATCGATCGATGTGGAGATCTTAAGGGAAGGCCTACGTCCAGCAGTGGATCTCTATCGGCTGATAATAATGATAACGAATATATCATTCGCACGTATTGAATTTATTTGCTTTTGGTTAAAACTTAATCTCAAAATTTCAAAAGAATTAGATACATCTTTGTTGTTCCTTTGTTATATTTATGGGAAATTATATAATCAGAAGATTTTCTCTTCTTTCCTCTGGTTGTCGTCGTTTTAAATAACTTACATATAGTAGAGTTATCTATAGAAATTAAATGTAAATATTGAATATATATAGCAAAAAAAACTAGGTAAATAATTAAGTTGGTAACTTGATCTCTATATTTAAAAGGAAACTCGGTATTTATTTCACAGGTGGTAATAAAATTAACATGCTAAGTTATACTATTTGTAACTATAAGCACAAATTGTTAGCTAAGGAGGTATGTTATATGGAATTTTATACAAAACCTGCTTTCATATGAATATTCCTTTAAGCAATGTCAGAGAAATTTATTCAGATCTTAACAAAATAAAATTTAAAAGTAAAAAATACCTTGTTAACTTATTACTGATTCAAATCAAGGTCGGCGACCTCGAAGTTTTATTCATATAATAATACATCAGTTTTTTCCTTATACCTTATCATACATTTTTACCTTATTTAAACAAATAAAATAATTAATTGGTCTGTAGAGATACAGGTTACTAATAAAAACTTATATTTATACATAGAGATTAAAACACTTAATGTTATAAATAAGTCCCGTCAATTTCATACACCGTTATTACTGACGACCACGGACTGCCTCAGAAGAGGAATTTTAGTCGTTGAAACTGATTAAAACTCTTTTTCCAAGGGCGATATTAAATGGAAAAGAAGTTCTAATAAAATCAATATTTACAATATGAACATATAAATACTTAGTTGTATTTCTATTGCCAATATATCTTTTAGTAAATTAGTTGTAACTAATTAAAGAGTAAAGTCGTAACTTATTCACTGGGTTCGGTTGTCTACCTTCGTAATAGTAAAGCTTAAGTTCAACGAATAAATATGTATTTCTAACATACTTCATTATTTCTGTTTCAGGTGTAGAATACGATGGATATCGAGGTAAGGTTGAAAAAGTCTGTTTGCTTGGCGTAGTGGTGAACCTCTTAGCTAGTAACCCGGTGGTAGATGGTTCGACTTCGAGACTACATGTCACAGTGTATGTAGGGTTTGTTGGTAAATGCCTTTAACTTTGTTATAATTTTAATAATTCCTATTTCAGTGAAATTCGGGGTATCGGACGCTTTAGTCAATAAAGAGTACTTCTTCAGCTTGCCGCTAACAGCAAGCGATGCAAAGGCCAAAGGGTGGCGATTAACAGAACGACCCCCCGGGCCCATGCCTGAGTTAAAGATGTACTGCTCCACCGGAAGGAACGTTTGTCCACTTTATAACAACGCAGGTTTCTTATCCGGAATGCAAGTTGCTGTAAGTATAGGATAACCAAATGTTTTACCAGATAGGATTTTTACAATGATATATTTCACAACAGAATGTACTAATACAATTCAGGTCTAAAATCGCCGATCCTCTTTTAAATTCCTGCTAATCACGCTTGTTGATACAAAACCTAAAAGTATTTCTATCTTAATGACAATTTAGACTATTTGAAACAGTTTAACTAAAGCTAAGAGCGAAGAAGTAAGTAGTATTAACGTAATACCTGATACTATCTGATCATTATCGTTATCAGCACACGCACCCGTCAGGTAAAAATTTCAATGAATGAAATGTTGTTGTTAAAATACAATATTTTTCGATTGATATGTAAATTCTTCTATTAAAACCTTTATCAGCTCTCTTTAAAATATATTATTTCATTATTAAAGTGATTGTTGTATCGTCGTTTACGTTTTTGCCTAAACGTTGTTTCACGTTCACTTTGTTAAGAGCAAACATTTCGATAAATACATTTGCCCTTAACAAAGTAGCGATAGAGAGAACGTTCAAACAATACAACATTACATTTTTAGCTGGAGACTCTAATTCTCATTATCCTTATAATTTAATTGGCTATGCTTTTTAAACTGCTTCCTAAACAAATAAATAAGCAAAAAAATCTCTAGCGATTTCACTTTGAAAAATTCCTTTTCTGTAATATATACAAAATGAAATACTATTATTACATTAGGAATTCTACCTCGTGTCAACCATCCATCCGAGGCATTTATCAAATTTATTCGAAATGTCTTTGCTAGAGATAGTCGAAGAGCAAATGACTCAACTATAGGAATTTTCCAAATCGTTCACTAACAGATATCATTTCAATAATAAAAGCATGTAATCAAAAGAAGCAAATTAAAGGGGTGAATACATGATCTTTTGACAGACTTTCTTATAACGCAACTTTTTCGTTGTTAATTTTATTGATTTTATGTATCCTTTTTAACTTTGATAATGAATCTGTATTGTTTGATATTAAACGCACTATAAATTAAATACAGCATTAATTTTTGTCACCAGATACCTGTAGAAGGTTTCAACCACACTCCTAATTGGAAGCCGGAGAATAAATTAGTGAAGTGGATCGCGCCCGCCGCTGACGGAGAACCCGAGAAGGAATTTTGGACTGCAACACAATTTTACGTCTCCGAGGGTATGAAATAATAACATATTTTTTTATCAACAACGAGGCTATCACATTATGATTCTGTGTCTTGCTTTGTTCAAGTAATAGATAAGCAACTTCGGTTTCAAACCAGAAAAAATGCAACATAAACTTTATTTTTAAAGAAAAACACATTCTAATAATTATGTCATTTACGCTTCCCTTTGTTCCATTACAGAGTCATTAAAAGCAGGTACTGGACCGACAAAAGAAAATGGCGCAACTCTACAATATGATGGCGTTTGGGTGGCTGGACCAGACGGAGGTCTCATGAGAATTCCAATCGACGAGCCCGAATTAAGCACCACCCCCTGGAAGAAACAGAACTGTATACCCGGCATGGGTGAGATGAATATTATTTCCAGATGAGTTTTCTAATACTCTTAACCGTTGAACATTAATTTTTTTATCAATGATTGTAACGATTTTAGTTGGCTTTTCAAAAACATGGGATTGCTTCCTTTTAGTTACTATAGCGCTGTATAAAGTTATAACCTTAATTATAGGAACCCACTACCACTACAACATGACACCGGAGTTAAAGTGTGAGAATATTCACTACTGGTTCGGGACTACAACACAATCTAAACTTGTCGCTGTAGGCTTACAGATCATTGGCAATATTCCTAAACAGAACCCTGACTGGTTCGAATCATTCCCAGACCAAAGCGCCGAGGTAACGACTTAGTTAACAATTAACATTTCTCAACCCTTGAATAGTACTGGTGTTTTGATTTTATGATAGTTCGGACAGAGCTTCTTTGATATATTAGATTGGCAAATATCTCCCTTCCGCTTTTTTGCTCTTTATTCAATGCTTTATAAAAAGTGTTACAGTGATCGGATTTAGTTCAAATATGCACCGTTTTGTTCGATAATCTGTTTCCATCTAGACGGCAACTTCATAATACCTCCCTGGTAGAAGCCCCCCTCCTTATTTGCGAAGAACTCGGACAGCCACTTTTCACAAGCCTCTTTTGAGTTCAACTTTACACCACCAAGGGCGTTCATCATGGACAGGAACAGGTGGTAATCACTTGGCGCTATGTCCGGGCTATATGGTGGATGCGATAAAACCTCCCATCCGAGCTCCCGTAGCTTCTGACGAGTCATCAACGAAGTGTGTGGTCTGGCGTTGTCCTGGTGGAACACTACACCCTTCCTGTTGGCCAATTCTGGACGCTTCTGGTCGATCGCCTGCTTCAAGCGGTCCAGTTGTTCGCAGTAGATGGTAGAATTAAGCGTCTGGCCATATGGGAGCAGCTCATAGTAGATGATTCCCTTCCAATCCCACCAAACACACAGCAAAACCTTCCTGGCCGTCAATCCCGGCTTGGCCACTGTTTGGGACGATTCACCGGCCTTCGACCACGACCGTTTTCGCTTGATATTGTCGTATGTGATCCATTTTTGGTCGCCAGTCACCATCCGCTTCAAGAATGGGTCGAGTTCGTTCCGTTTCAGCAGCATATCGCAGGCGTTGTTTCGGTCCAGAAGGTTTTTTTGCGTCAAATCATGCGGCACCCAAACATCAAGCTTTTTTTTGTATCCAGCTATCTGCGGATGGTTTAAAATGGTTTGATGACTAACTCCCATCTCCTGGGCGATGTCACGAGATGCCACATGTCGGTCTAACTCGATGTAGTCCATGATTTGATCGGTATTTATCGTCACAGGTCTTCCGCCGGCTGGCTTATCCATGGTGTCGTTTTCACCGGTTCTGAATCGTCGAAACCATTCCTCCGCGGTTCGAAGTGATAGAGTACCATCCCCCAAAACATTTGCCTTTAACGAAGGAAAACTTTAAAATAGCGCGAATTTCGGCGTTAGTGAACTATATGTTTACACGTCTATAACTGTTGAACGCAATATCCAAACTAATTATGCATAGCGTCGTTTTGTAGGTTATGTCAAGACCTTTCAAATTATGTATAGTATTGCCAGATGCGAGCTCTGTAGCGCTTTGTACATAGCCGCGAAATTCAAAAGACAAAAGGGCGGAAGGGAGATATTTGCCAAACTATTATATTTATTTTTTATTGCACATGGTAAGAATAGATAAGGCGATCTTAAGGTACGACAGTGTACCAGTCAACGGTCGACGACAACAGTTGTTACAGGCTCCAGTTATATTATAACTGCGATTTAATGTACGGTATCTGAAATAAAAGGTTAAAGGATAGTATTTAGTAGCAGAAACAAGCTACGTAATGAATGTTGCTGACGGGATTGTAATACCAAAAGATTACAATTAGAAAGTAGAATTTAAAAGTTGATACTCGTTGTTAGGGGTGTAAGGAGTCCCGCACAACTCACGAGACCCAAGTCAATTTAACCTACTTGTGGTGCATCCAGCTAATCAACTAACGAGGCTCTAGCTCCCACTAACCCGCATTGGGCCAGCGTGTTGTCAATGGCCAAAATCCCCATATATAAACCCCTACAAACGGGGGTACCGGATGCCACGTCGCGGAAAGCCGTTGGACCGATCGATGTGGAGATCTTTAGGGGGAGCCTATATCCCGTAGTGGATGTCAATCGGCCGATGACTGAATCATTGTTAAATTCCAGATGACGATCCCACTAGCACCGCAATGCCTTTACGATAACTTAGAGGAGTACGGTGTGATATCTTTACACATATATTTCACTGACAAGCCTTGGACAATCAAATGCAAGTAAGTTTCGTGAAAGAAGCGTTTTGAACTTGTAAAAATATATTGACGTTATTTTATTTACTCTACACTTTAAATAATGGAAAAGTTTTCTCCAACTTCAACTTGACGACGACACTCATTGGTAAAACAACCAATCAACGATTAAACCAAGATCATATTTTTTTTTTGGTTACAAGTTGACTCCTTCGATTTCATGATTTAAAGTTTCTGTTCATATTACTACTACTACATCGAAGAAGATTACTGCTGCAAGCTTTTCATAAACCATGTCAATGGAAGCGGGTTTGCCCGTTTTGGGAACGCTTACCTCCTATAGTTATTACTAAATGCTTTAGCCTGAAATAACCTTGAAACGTTAGGAAGACTGTCAAAGGTATTCGCGATAATTGAACTAAATAAAGTATCATTATATTTTTAATTTTTTTTGATTATTTATGTTATATATATTACTTTATAAGCAATTAACGATATCCAAATTGCATCGTTTTCAGAGACAGTGACTCCATCAAAAAGCACAGTGTGATTGATAAGCTGAAGTTGAACAGCGCTTCTGTTGTTGGAAAAATCACCGGTGAAGTGAAGAAAATATTTAGTTAACATTTTTGCATAAATTTTTTGCGCCTTTCAAAATATTTTTTTTTGCGTTATAACTAATTACTGCAATAAACATTTTAATCTCTTTTAATTCTATATTGTAATCCTCGGTGAATGTCAGAAGTTGTAAAAAGTTTACTTTATTGACCTTTATCAATATTTACAAGTACGTATCAAATATTGTTTTGATTTAACCTAAATAAATATAAAATACATCTGCTAACATCAAGAAGAGTTTTGCTTAGATAAGCTCTCTCTCTATCTCTTTATAGTTATAATACTTACTAAGAAGACATCATACCGGTTCCTTCCATTCAAACCCGCCTGTGCCTAGTATGACAGGTAGGGTTTACATTTGTCCTATTTTTAATAGCCGGAGACTATACAGCAGAAGCACAGAGACCTACAATCTCACTTATTCTTTTGTATGCAAGCGATCCATAAAATATTTTTTTTACTAGTTTCAAGGACAAACACGTAAGCGCCTTTGATCTAATAATAACAAATTTCTAAGAAACAAGGCTGTTTCCGAAGGCACATAGAGGAGATTGATCGTGCCTTTTAATATTCCTATCGTATTTAGAACTGTGTTTCACTGCTTCGTAGTATTTTATGTGATATTTAGATATTTAGTTCTTCTTCTTAAAGTGTCTTTCCAAATAGCGAAGGTTGGCGATCAGCGTAATACAATCCTTTCTGTTTCTGGTTCGGCGGGACAATTCAGATGCTTTAGATATGCCAGTCCATTCCCTGATATTCCTCAACCATGACTTTTTCCTTCTCCCCACCTTTCGTTTGCCATAAACTCTACCCATAATAACTAATTCGAGAAGATCACATAGCCGATGATGGAATACATGACCGAAGTAGGAGATTATCCGTTCTTTAACCGTAACCATAAGGTTACGCTTTTGGCCAATTTGTTGCAGAACACTGTTATTGGTCACTTTCTGAATCCTGCTAATAGACAACATTCGTCTATATGTCCACATCTCAAAAGCCTCAATAGTATTATAAGATATGAAGTAGCTACCAATAATTAACACGTATAATACTCCCAACAACCGCGGGTTAGCCATAGTATAAAATTGGTACATCATGTGAAGTAAGATAAAATCACATCGGAGTCACCACTTTGATGATTGAGGATTAGGTCCGTGCAAATACTATTTACTATAACTTGGAAATAAAAAGTCAACATTTAGAGATGACATGTCGTGAGTTATCTTAGAGTTCTCAGCTATTTATACTATTTAACATTAAAAAGGTTCGTAATAATTGTAACGTACCATTACAGTACATTACTCTAGGTGTTATTTTATTTACGTCCTCAAATAAAAATATTGCAATGACCAAAAAGCAACGCTATGGCGCTCACCTTATTAGTCTTCGATAGCGAGAACACATCCACCAGTATAGTTTACCTTTCGCTTTTACAAGCAATAGTTCACGAAATAAATTTTTTTCTATTAAATTAGTATGCATTTACAATAGTTTAAGTTAATTAGAACAGAAATTGCAAAGTTGCTATCACTTTTCTTTGGGACAAATGCCAAACCATTAAAAAACAGCGCCTGTGTGACGCTGTTTAAAGAAATCTTGAAAGGTCAATTTATTGCTATATTCTTTGTACAGGCGTTAACAAAAGATTGTTAAAAAAATACTGCTACATGTGAACAGTTTATTTATCGTTTAATAGCCACGTGGCGAATCAGTGCAAAAAAACATTAGGTGTATATAGAGAAAATAGGAAATAAATTAAAAAAAGTCATTATTATTCAAACCTACACAAAAACTTAAAACATCTAATACCCGTCGGATACCGAACTAAGTATCTTGTATCTCGGGATCTGAACTTAAGTGTATAACCAGATTGCAAAGAAATAATAATAAAATCACTATTAACATGAAATGGTTAAATTTTATTTAGATTTAATGTGTTATTTCTAATTTTTGATGAAAGAAAAAAAACTATTTTTTTTAACAGGTAATATGCCATTACCAATGACACGAATGTTTGTAAAATTAAATTAAATTGTTACGTACGAAAGCGAAAACATGAAATTTTGATAACAAAAATTGTATTACAGACATTCTTTAACGTATTCCAAAAGTCTATCACACTCATTAAAATATTCCATATTAAAAACTAATTAAGGCTGCCTACAAAACTTGCATCTTATTTTCTTAATGTATTATAGATATGAGTGATACACTACTAGATGTGTTATTGTAATACCAAGACAGCTGGTGAACTAATAATTATATTTACAAAAACAATATAATCTTCTTCGTTAACCTTGCACCAAAGCTGATAGTAGACGCTCACCTTTATCAAAGTATGAGAAATATGTAATGAGAAAAGTGTAAAGGAGGTTTAATATCAACATCATATTTAAAATGTCCGGCTTGATTGCTGGAGTCAGTCGACTCTCCGACGGGGATCACTACAGCATTGTCATTTGTTGCGATATTTAAATTTGAAACTTACTATTGTGACCATGAAGTTGGCAATTGCTGTCCTCGCAGCGGCTTCCTTGGCGAGCGGTATGTTTATATTTTCTACAACACTTCGGTGTTTCTAGGAAGATCAAAAATAATCAGTAATAAATCTACAATTCGTGGTACCATAGAGGTTAAATTTAACTAACTATAGTAAAGTTGTGTACCATCCATGATCGTCGATTATTCATATGGAAACTTCATCCTATTATAATTATTACATATATGCGTATTATATTAATGAAATAAATATATTCGTATAATTGTACTCTCTACATTACGAGTCATAATATTTTTAAAACTATTCTGAGACCCACTTCATATTATTCCAGCAAAAAAACGTATCACAGAACTCGTATCGGGAAAAAAAATTAAATCTCTTACACCGCGGTTTTATTACTTCTTATAAAACTAGTTTGCTGCGAGAACTTGAATTAAACTTTGTTTTGAACTTTTGTTTGAACTTGAATTAATGTTTTGTTAAAAATACATGTTTCAATGTCCACTTTTATTGATACTAAAGCCTTAATCATATGAATCGAAAACGGAGCTTTAAAGAGTATAATATTAGAATTGAACTTACCAAGAGATCAGTAAACAATTAATCAATTTCAGCATTTGTGTCCCGTTTAAGGTCAAATATCGAGATAAGTTTACGTTGAGTATTCAAGGACACTGTGGCCTAAGTTTTATACTTAAATGTTTTATATAGATAACTTATCTTTTGTAATTGCTTTGTTATAGTTTTAAATTAAATTTAATGCGTTATTTATATGCAGCTTAAATTAATATACAAAAAATTATAATTAAATGTGTAATAATTATGTGTTTATATCATTACTAAGAGCTTTACAAAAAAAATGATGTCACCTAAAGCGCTATTAGAGAGAGCTTTAGTCGGAGTTTCTCTGCGCGATCAAATCAAAAATAGGAAGGTCCATAGAAGAACTAAGGTCATCAACAGAGCCTAAAAGATTAAATTAGGGCACTTAAGTCCTGACAGCAGATGGACTAAGAAAGCTCTCGAGTGGCGGCTGCGTACCGATAGTCGTAGTGTTGGGAAACCAACCCTCAAGGTGGAACGACGATCTAGTGATGGTCGCCGAAAGATGCTGGATGTGAGCAGCGCAGGATCGATCGATGCGGAGATCTTAAGGGAAGGCCTATGTCCAGCAGTGGATCTCTATCGGCTGATAATAATGATAACGAATATATAATATCATTCGCACATATTGAATTTATTTGCTTTTGGTTAAAACTTAATCTTAATATTTCAAAAGAATTTGATACATTTTCGTGGTTCCTTTGTTATATTTATAGGAAATTATACAATCAGAAGATTTTCTCTCCTTTCCTATGGTTGTTGTCGTTTTAAATAATTTACATATGGTAGAGGTATCTATAGAAATTAAATGTAAATATTGAAAATATAATGGCTATAATATAACTATATATGGCAAAAAAAAACTAGGTAAATAATTAAGTTGGTAACTTGATCTCTATATTTAAAAGGAAACTCGGTATTTATTTCACAGGTGGTAATAAAATTAACATGCTAAGTTATACTATTTGTAACTATAAGCACACATTGTTAGCTAAGGAGGTATGTTATATGGAATTTTATACAAAACCTGCTTTCATATGAATATTCCTTTAAGCAATGTCAGAGAAATTTATTCAGATCTTAACTAAATAAAATTTAAAAGTAAAAAATACCTTGTTAACTTATTACTGATTCAAATCAAGGTCGGCGACCTCGAAGTTTTATTCATATAATAATACATCAGTTTTTTCCTTATACCTTATCATACATTTTTACCTTATTTAAACAAATAAAATAATTAATTGGTCTGTAGAGATACAGGTTACTAATAAAAACTTATATTTATACATAGAGATTAAAACACTTAATGTTATAAATAAGTCCCGTCAATTTCATACACCGTTATTACTGACGACCACGGACTGCCTCAGAAGAGGAATTTTAGTCGTTGAAACTGATTAAAACTCTTTTTCCAAGGGCGATATTAAATGGAAAAGAAGTTCTAATAAAATCAATATTTACAATATGAACATATAAATACTTAGTTGTATTTCTATTGCCAATATATCTTTTAGTAAATTAGTTGTAACTAATTAAAGAGTAAAGTCGTAACTTATTCACTGGGTTCGGTTGTCTACCTTCGTAATAGTAAAGCTTAAGTTCAACGAATAAATATGTATTTCTAACATACTTCAATATTTCTGTTTCAGGTGTAGAATACGATGGATATCGAGGTAAGGTTGATAAAGTCTGTTTGCTTGGCGTAGTGGTGAACCTCTTAGCTAGTAACCCGGTGGTAGATGGTTCGACTTCGAGACTACATGTCACAGTGTATGTAGGGTTTGTTGGTAAATGCCTTTAACTTTGTTATAATTTTAATAATTCCTATTTCAGTGAAATTCGGGGTATCGGACGCTTTAGTCAATAAAGAGTACTTCTTCAGCTTGCCGCTGACAGCAAGCGATGCAGAGACTAAACGGTGGCGATTAACAAAACGACCCCCCGGGCCCATGCCTGAGCTAAAGATGTACTGCTCCACCGGAAGGAACGTTTGTCCACTTTATAACAAAGCAGGTTTCTTATCCGGAATGCAAGTTGCTGTAAGTATAGGATAACCCAATGTTTTACCAGATAGGATTTTTACAATTATATATTTCACAACAGAATGTACTAATACAATTCAGTTCTAAAATCGCCGATCCTCTATTAAATTCCTGCTAATCACGCTTGTTGATACAAAACCTAAAAGTATTTCTATCTTAATGACAATTTAGACTATTTGAAACAGTTTAACTAAAGCTAAGAGCGAAGAAGTAAGTAGTATTAACGTAATACCTGATACTATCTGATCATTATCGTTATCAGCACACGCACCCGTCAGGTAAAAATTTCAATGAATGAAATGTTGTTGTTAAAATAATAGGTTGGGGAAAAAGAAATCCATTATTTTTGTATGAACTTCAGGACTCTATTTAACATGCTTCGGATTGTCCGATTTGGGTCAAATATGCACCGTTTTGTTCTATGATTTGTTGCCATTTTAAAGGTAACTTCATAATGCCTCTCTCGTAGAAGTCCTGGTCTCTATTTGCAAAAAACTCTAGTAGCCGATTTTCACAATCTTGCCTAGATGCCAATTTTTTATCACTAAAGAAATTTTGTAATGCAAGAAAAAGATGGTAATCGCTTGGTGCCAAGTCCGGACTGTATGGCGGATGCATTAAAACTTCCCAACCAAGCTCCCGAAGTTTCTAACGAGTCCCTGTAGACGTGTGTGGCCTAGCGTTGTCCTGGTGGAACACGACACCTCTCCTGTTGGCCAATTCTAGCCGTTTCTGGTCAATTGCTATCTTCAAACGGTCCAGTTGTTGACAGTAGAGATCAGAATTTAGTGCTTGGCCAAATGGAAACAATTCATAATAAATAATCCCCTTCCAGTCCCACCAAATGTACAGCAGAACCTTCCTGGCCGTTAGTCCTGGTTTGGCCACCGTTTGAGGTGCTTCACCGCTCTTTGACCATTATCGTTTTCGCACAGGGTTATCGTATGTGATCCATTTCTCATCTCCAGTCACCATCCGTTTAAGAAATGGGTCTATCTCATTCCGTTTGGCCAAGGCTTCGCAGATGGAAATTCGATCCATCATGTTTTTTTCTGTTTATTGGTGTGGCACCCAAACATCGAGCTTCTTTTTGAATCCAGCTTTGTGTAAATGGTTTAAAACTGTTTTGTGGTCCATTTTTAGCTCCTGGGCGATGTTACGACTGCTAACATGCCGTTCAACTTCAATCATTTCTCCGATTTTATCGACATTTTCGGCGACCGGTCTACCTGTGCGAGGTGCATCTGTAACATCAAAAATTCCTGAACGGAATCTACGAAACCAAAATTGCACATAATTGGCTGTTACAGTATCGGGTCCATAAACACCATTCACAATTTTAGCCGCCTGGCTTGCATTTTCGCCTTTGTCAAAGAAAAACTGTACCGAATTTTCTCTTTGTTCACTTCCATTTTTAACACCCTGTAACTCACAATTGAATGCACCAAACAAAAAACAGCAAAAGAATTTTTTTACTGCGAAATGTCACCTTTCCAACGAGCATAAATCTGAAACTGTTTGATCGATACTTTACGAGAAATTTATCACTACAGCCATCTACCGAAAAAATAATGGATTTCTTTTTCCCCAACCTTATATAATATTGTTCGATTGATATGTAAATTCTTTTATTAAAACCTTTATCAGCTCTCTTTAAAATATATTATTTCATTATTAAAGTGATTGTTGTATCGTCGTTTACGTTTTTGCCTAAACGTTGTTTCACGTTCACTTTGTTAAGAGCAAACATTTCGATAAATACATTTGCCCTTAACAAAGTAGCGATAGAGAGAACGTTCAAACAATACAACATTACATTTTTAGCTGGAGACTCTAATTCTCATTATCCTTATAATTAAATTGGCTATGCTTTTTAAACTGCTTCCTAAACAAATAAATAAGCAAAAAAATCTCTAGCGATTTCACTTTGAAAAATTCCTTTTCTGTAATATATACAAAATGAAATACTATTATTACATTAGGAATTCTACCTCGTGTCAACCATCCATCCGAGGCATTTATCAAATTTATTCGAAATGTCTTTGCTAGAGATAGTCGAAGAGCAAATGACTCAACTATAGGAATTTTCCAAATCGTTCACTAACAGATATCATTTCAATAATAAAAGCATGTAATCAAAAGAAGCAAATTAAAGAGGTGAATACATGATCTTTTGACAGACTTTCTTATAACGCAACTTTTTCGTTGTTAATTTTATTGATTTTATGTATCCTTTTTAACTTTGATAATGAATCTGTATTGTTTGATATTAAACGCACTATAAATTAAATACAGCATTAATTTTTGTCACCAGATACCTGTAGAAGGTTTCAACCACCCTCCTAATTGGAAGCCGGAGAATAAATTAGTGAAGTGGACCGCGCCCGCCGCTGACGGAGAACCCGAGAAGGAATTTTGGACTGCAACACAATTTTACGTCTCCGAGGGTATGAAATAATAACATATTTTTTTATCAACAACAAGGCTATCACATTATGATTCTGTGTCTTGCTTTGTTCAAGTAATAGATAAGCAACTTCGGTTTCAAACCAGAAAAAATGCAATATACACTTTATTCTTAAAGAAAAACACATTCTAATAATTATGTCATTTACGCTTCCCTTTGTTCCATTACAGAGTCATTAAAAGCAGGTACTGGACCGACAAAAGAAAATGGCGCAACTCTACAATATGATGGCGTTTGGGTGGCTGGACCAGACGGAGGTCTCATGAGAATTCCAATCGACGAGCCCGAATTAAGCAACACCCCCTGGAAGAAACAGAACTGTATACCCGGCATGGGTGAGATGAATATTATTTCCAGATGAGTTTTCTAATACTCTTAACCGTTGAACATTAATTTTTTTATCAATGATTGTAACGATTTTAGTTGGCTTTTCAAAAACTTGGGATTGCTTCTTTTTAGTTACTATAGCGCTGTATAAAGTTATAACCTTAATTATAGGAACCCACTACCACTACAACATGACACCGGAGTTAAAGTGTGAGAATATTCACTACTGGTTTGGGACTACAACACAATCTAAACTTGTCGCTGTAGGCTTACAGATCATTGGCAATATTCCTAAACAGAACCCTGACTGGTTCGAATCATTCCCAGACCAAAGCGCCGAGGTAACGACTTAGTTAACAATTAACATTTCTCAACCCTTGAATAGTACTGGTGTTTTGATTTTATGATAGTTCGGACAGAGCTTCTTTGATATATTAGATTGGCAAATATCCCCCTTCCGCTTTTTTGCTCTTTATTCAATGCTTTATAAAAAGTGTTACAGTGATCGGATTTAGTTCAAATATGCACCGTTTTGTTCGATAATCTGTTTCCATCTAGACGGTAACTTCATAATACCTCCCTGGTAGAAGCCCCCCTCCTTATTTGCGAAGAACTCGGACAGCCACTTTTCACAAGCCTCTTTTGAGTTCAACTTTACACCACCAAGGGCGTTCACCATGGACAGGAACAGGTGGTAATCACTTGGCGCTATGTCCGGGCTATATGGTGGATGCGATAAAACCTCCCATCCGAGCTCCCGTAGCTTCTGACGAGTCATCAACGAAGTGTGTGGTCTGGCGTTGTCCTGGTGGAACACTACACCCTTCCTTTGGCCAATTCTGGACGCTTCTGGTCGATCGCCTGCTTCAAGCGGTCCAGTTGTTCGCAGTAGATGGTAGAATTAAGCGTCTGGCCATATGGGAGCAGCTCATAGTAGATGATTCCCTTCCAATCCCACCAAACACACAGCAAAACCTTCCTGGCCGTCAATCCCGGCTTGGCCACTGTTTGGGACGATTCACCGGCCTTCGACCACGACCGTTTTCGCTTGATATTGTCGTATGTGATCCATTTTTGGTCGCCAGTCACCATCCGCTTCAAGAATGGGTCGAGTTCGTTCCGTTTCAGCAGCATATCGCAGGCGTTGATTCGGTCCAGAAGGTTTTTTTGCGTCAAATCATGCGGCACCCAAACATCAAGCTTTTTTTTGTATCCAGCTTTCTGCGGATGGTTTAAAATGGTTTGGTGACTAACTCCCATCTCCTGGGCGATGTCACGAGATGCCACATGCCGGTCTAACTCGATGTAGTCCATGATTTGATCGGTATTTGTCGTCACAGGTCTTCCGCCGGCTGGCTTATCCATGGTGTCGTTTTCACCGGCTCTGAATCGTCGAAACCATTCCTCCGCGGTTCGAAGTGATAGAGTACCATCCCCCAAAACATTTGTCTTTAACGAAGGAAAACTTTAAAATAGCGCGAATTTCGGCGTTAGTGAACTATATGTTTACACGTCTATAACTGTTGAACGCAATATCCAAACTAATTATGCATAGCGTCGTTTTGTAGGTTATGTCAAGACCTTTCAAATTATGTATAGTATTGCCAGATACGAGCTCTGTAGCGCTTTGTACATAGCCGCGAAATTCAAAAGACAAAAAGGCGGAAGGGAGATATTTGCCAAACTATTATATTTATTTTTTATTGCACATGGTAAGAATAGATAAGGCGATCTTAAGGTACGACAGTGTACCAGTCAACGGTCGACGACAACAGTTGTTACAGGCTCCAGTTATATTATAACTGCGATTTAATGTACGGTATCTGAAATAAAAGGTAAAAGGATAGTATTTAGTAGCAGAAACAAGCTACGTAATGAATGTTGCTGACGGGAATGTAATACCAAAAGATTACAATTAGAAAGTAGAATTTAAAAGTTGATACTCGTTGTTAGGGGTGTAAGGAGTCCCGCACAACTTACGAGACCCAAGTCAATTTAACCTACTTGTGGTGCATCCAGCTAATCAACTAACGAGGCTCTAGCTCCCACTAACCCGCATTGGGCCAGCGTGTTGTCAATGGCCAAAATCCCCATATATAAACCCCTACAAACGGGGGTACCGGATGCCACGTCGCGGAAAGCCGTTGGACCGATCGATGTGGAGATCTTTAGGGGGAGCCTATATCCCGTAGTGGATGTCAATCGGCCGATGACTGAATCATTGTTAAATTCCAGATGACGATCCCACTAGCACCGCAATGTCTTTACGATAACTTAGAGGAGTACGGTGTGATATCTTTACACATATATTTCACTGACAAGCCTTGGACAATCAAATGCAAGTAAGTTTCGTGAAAGAAGCGTTTTGAACTTGTAAAAATATATTGACGTTATTTTATTTACTCTACACTTTAAATAATGGAAAAGTTTTCTCCAACTTCAACTTGACGACGACACTCATTGGTAAAACAACCAATCAACGATTAAACCAAGATCATAATTTTTTTTGGTTACAAGTTGACTCCTTCGATTTCATGATTTAAAGTTTCTGTTCATATTACTACTACTACATCGAAGAAGATTACTGCTGCAAGCTTTTCATAAACCATGTCAATGGAAACGGGTTTGCCCGTTTTGGGAACGCTTACCTCCTATAGTTTTTTTTTTTTTTTTTTTTTTTTTTTTTTATTTACGTGTGTAACAAAATGCTAACGGAAATGCACACCCCGTCGCCAAATTGGGCCGGCGACGGTGGTAGTGTCGGACTCCAACCGACTAAAAAGCTTCACACGGTATTCCACTCTCATCCACGTGTTCGTGGGGTCGCGGGATAAAGTATTGCAGTTCATCCACGACCCCCCGAACGGCGCCCGAATGACCGGGCCCGCCTCGAGGAGGGGTGTGAAGAAAATATTTAGTTAACATTTTTGCATAAATTTTTTTGCGCCTTTCAAAATATTTTTTTTTGCGTTATAACTAATTACTGCAATAAACATTTTAATCTCTTTTAATTCTATATTGTAATCCTCGGTGAATGTCAGAAGTTGTAAAAAGTTTACTTTATTGACCTTTATCAATATTTACAAGTACGTATCAAATATTGTTTTGATCTAACCTAGATAAATATAAAATGCATCTGCTAACATCAAGAAGAGTTTTGCTTAGATAAGCTCTCTCTCTATCTCTTTATAGTTATAATAATTTCTAAGAAGACGTCATACCGGGTCCTTCCAGTCAAATCCGCCTGTGCCTAGTATGACAGATAGGATTTACCTTAGTCTTTTTAATAGCCCGAGACTATACAGCAGAAGAACAGATACCTAAAATTTCACTTATTCATTTGTATGCAAGTGATCCATAAAATATATTTTTTTACTAGTTCCAAGGGAAAACACGTAAGCGCCTTTGTTCTAATAATAACAAATTTCTAAGAAAAAAAGACTGTTTCCAAAAGCACTTAATGGAGATTGATCGTGCCTTTTAATATTCCTATCGTATTTAGAACTGTGCTTCACCGCTTCGTAGTATTTTATGTGATATTTAGATATTTAGTTCTTCTTCTTAAAGTGTCTTTCCAACTAGCGAAGGTTGGCGATCAGCGTAATACAATCCTTTTTGTTTCTGGTTCGGCGGGACAATTCAGATGCTTTAGATATGCCAGTCCATTCCCTGATATTCCTCAACCATGACTTTTTCCTTCTCCCCACCTTTCGTTTGCCATAAACTCTACCCATAATAACTAATTCGAGAAGATCACATCGCCGATGATGGAATACATGACCGAAGTAGGAGATTATCCGTTCTTTAACCGTAACCATATGGTTACGCTTTTGGCCAATTTGTTGCAGAACACTGTTATTGGTCACTTTCTGAATCCTGCTAATAGACAACATTCGTCTATATGTCCACATCTCAAAAGCCTCAATAGTATTATAAGATATTTAGTAGCTACCAATAATTAACACGTATAATACTCCCAACAACCGCGGGTTAACCATAGTATAAAATTGGTACATCATGTGAAGTAAGATAAAATCACATCGGATTCACCACTTTGATGATTGAGGATTAGGTCCGTGCAAATACTATTTACTATAACTTGGAAATAAAAAGTCAACATTTAGAGATGACATGTCGTGAGTTATCTTAGAGTTCTCAGCTATTTATACTATTTAACATTAAAGAGGTTCGTAATAATTGTAACGTACCATTACAGTACATTACTCTAGGTGTTATTTTATTTCTCTGGGGACTGTACGACGCCTGCATTCGGCACGTGCAGTTCCCGGAGCGCTGGAAGACGGGCAGGCTTTGCCTGCTGCGGAAGGGGGACCGTCACCCCGACTCCCCTTCCGCGTACAGACCGATCGTCCTTCTGGACGAGGCGGGTAAGGTCTTCGAGAAGATCTTGGCCGGCCGTCTCGTTCGGCACCTCGCCGAGGTGGGACCGGGCCTCCATGAGGCCCAGTACGGATTTCGGGCAGGGCGATCCACGTTGGACGCCCTGCTCGACCTGAAGGGCCTCTGTCTGGAGGCCTTCGGTGACGGCGAGGTGGTCCTGGGGGTGTCCTTAGATATCGAGAACGCCTTCAACAGCCTGCCATTCGCGACGATCAGGGGGGCGCTGGAATTTTTCCGGCTCCCCCCTACATGGTCGGGCTGTTGGGGGCGTACCTCAAGGACAGGACGATCGTCTGGGTTGATGGCAGCGGCGAATTACATCGGCGGCGCGTGGAGAGCGGGGTTCCACAGGGGTCGGTCTTGGGCCCCTTGCTGTGGAACCTTGCGTACGACTGGCTGCTGCGGCAGCCGGTCCTCCCTGGGACGAGGGTACTATGCTACGCGGACAACACCCTCGTCTCGGCCCGGGGGAGGAGTTACGACGAGGCTGCTCGTCTGGCCGCCACTAGCACGTCGCTGGTGGTGGACCGGATCGAGCGGCTGGGTCTGAGGGTCTCCGTCACGAAGACGGAGGCCCTCCTCTTCCACGGACCCCGCAGGGGTACACCCCGGGGCGCGATCATCCCCGTCCGGGGCAAGAGGGTCCCAGTGCGGGGAGCCCTCAAGTATTTAGGGCTCACTCTGGACGGGCGATGGAGCTTCGGGGAGCACTTCGAACGGCTTCTCCCGAAGCTCACCGCCACCGCCGCTGCGCTGGGCAGATTGCTGCCCAATGTCGGGGGGCCGGGTCATTTGTGTCGGCGCCTATACTCTGGCATCCTGCGGAGTATGGCACTGTACGGTGCGCCCGTATGGGTGGATAGGTGCGAGACCGCCAGGAACGGGCCCGTGTTGAAGAGGACCCAACGTATCCTGGGGGTCCGAGCCTGTCGGGCATACCGTACGGTGTCCTGGACGGCGAGTACGCTTCTCGCGGGCGATGCGCCTTGGCATCTACAGGCGCAGTCGCTCGCGGAAGTGTACCTCTTCCTGCGGGATGCCGGAGAGCGTCGGCCGGACCCGGCCACGGTCCGCCGGATCAGGCGCGTTGCCCATGACGCCCTGATCCGGCGGTAGGAGACGGAGTTAGGTAACCCTGCCGCCGGCCGGGACACGGTGGAGGCCATCAGGCCCCACCTGTCCCGGTGGATGAGCCGGCGGTACGGGGCCTTGACGTTCCACCTGGTGCAGGTGCTGACAGGCCATGGATGTTTCGGCAAGTACCTGCACCAGGTGGCTCGTAGAGAGATGACGCAAGAATGCGTCGAGTGTGGTGCGCCGATTGACACGGCGCACCACACTCTAGCGGAGTGCCCGGCATGGGGGCCGCAACGCCACTCCCTCGTCGTGCAAGTCGGCAGTGACCTCTCGCTGCCGACTGTAATCGATCGTATGTTGAGCAGCGAGAGGTCTTGGAAGGCGGTGGCCTCCTTCTGCGGCGCAGTGATGCGTCAGAAGGAGGCCGCCGAGCGCACGAGGGAGGCCGACGCCGCTGCCGCACCTTGCAGGCGGCGGCGGGCCGGCGGGAGAGCGCGGCGGCAGAACCACGCCGTCCGCTTCCTCCCGCCGTGAGCGACGGGCCCCTAGCCGGGCACGGTGTGATGGGGCCTTCGGGCCGTTGGGCGTGGCCCTTTAGGCCTTTTGTCGTGTTTCCCCTGGGGGTGCGTCCCCCGGGGGAGTCTTGATTTTTGTCCCCCCTCCCTCGTCGAAGTGGGTGGGGTAGTCTGGAGGGAAGAGGCCGCCGCCCAATTCCTTCACGGGAGGGCGGCGGCCGGGCGTGCGCTCCGTCTTGGGCGCGCGCGGTCGTCTGTGGGGTCGGGGGGCCCCAACGTGCCGGTCCCGCGAGGGGCCGGTACGGGACGGCAGGTGGGTGCCTTTGCTCCCCGCGGGGACCCACCAGGAGGAGTTTTATACGCGGAGGCGCCCGGAGAGTTGCTTGACTGAAATCCGGGCGTCTCCAGTATGCGTATGGCGGGACAAGCGGTGGTGGTTTTAGTGGGTATGGGGGTCACGCACAACATCTCAGTGCCCCGAGCCCCACATGACCCGGCGTCCCCCCTGCAAAGGACGCTGGGTATGAGGTAACAGCATTTCCACCACCGAAATCCAAAAAAAAAAAAAAAAAAGGTGTTATTTTATTTACGTCCTCAAATAAAAATATTGCAATGTTACAATATTACATAATGGTTCACCGACCAAAAAGCAACGCTATGGCGCTCACCTTATTAGTCTTCGATAGCGAGAACACATCCACTAGTATAGTTTACCTTTCGCTTTTAGAAGCAATAGTTCACGAAATAAATTTTTTTCTATTATATTAGTATGCATTTACAATAGTTTAAGTTAATTAGAGCAGAAATTGCAAAGTTGCTATCACTTTTCTTTGGGACAAATGCCAAACTATTAAAAAACAGCGCCTGTGTGACGCCGTTTAAAGAAATCGTGAAAGGTCAATTTATTGCTATATTCTTTGTAGAGGCGTTAACAAAAGATTGTTAAAAAAATACTGCTACATGTGAACAGTTTATTTATCGTTTAATAGCCACGTGGCGAATCAGTGCAAAAAAACATTAGGCGTATATAGAGAAAATAGGAAATAAATTAAAAAAAGTCATTATTATTCAAACCTACACAAAAACTTAAAACATCTAATACCCGTCGGATACCGAACTAAGTATCTTGTATCTCGGGATCTGAACCTAAGTGTATAACCAGATTGCAAAGAAATAATAATAAAATTACTATTAACATGAAATGGTTAAATTTTATTTAGATTTAATGTGTTATTTCTAATTTTTGATGAAAGAAAAAAAACTATTTTTTTTAACAGGTAATCTGCAATTACCAATGACACGAATGTTTGTAAAATTAAATTAAATTGTTACGTACGAAAGCGAAAAAATGAAATTTTGATAACAAAAATTGTATTACAGACATTCTTTAACGTATTCCAAAAGTCTATCACACTCATTAAAATATTCCATATTAAAAACTAATTAAGGCTGCCTACAAAACTTGCATCTTATTTTCTTAATGTATTATAGATATGAGTGATACACTACTAGATGTGTTATTGTAATACCAAGACAGCTGGTGAACTAATATTTATATTTACAAAAACAATATAATCTTCTTCGTTAACCTTGCACCAAAGCTGATAGTAGACGCTCACCTTTATCAAAGTATGAGAAATATGTAATGAGAAAAGTGTAAAGGAGATTTAATATCAACATCATATTTAAAATGTCCGGCTTGATTGCTGGAGTCAGTCGACTCTCCGACGGGGATCACTACAGCATTGTCATTTGTTGCGATATTTAAATTTGAAACTTACTATTGTGACCATGAAGTTGGCAATTGCTGTCCTCGCAGCGGCTTCCTTGGCGAGCGGTATGTTTATATTTTCTACAACACTTCGGTGTTTCTAGGAAGATCAAAAATAATCAGTAATAAATCTACAATTCGTGGTACCATAGAGGTTAAATTTAACTAACTATAGTAAAGTTGTGTACCATCCATGATCGTCGATTATTCATATGGAAACTTCATCCTATTATAATTATTACATATATGCGTATTATATTAATGAAATAAATATATTCGTATAATTGTACTCTCTACATTACGAGTCATAATATTTTTAAAACTATTCTGAGACCCACTTCATATTATTCCAGCAAAAAAACGTATAACAGAACTCGTATCGGGAAAAAAAATTAAATCTCCTACACCTCGGTTTTATTACTTCTTATAAAACTAGTTTGCTGCGAGAACTTGAATTAAACTTTGTTTTGAACTTTTGTTTGAACTTGAATTAATGTTTTGTTAAAAATACATGTTTCAATGTCCACTTTTATTGATACTAAAGCCTTAATCATATGAATCGAAAACGGAGCTTTAAAGAGTATTATATTAGAATTGAACTTACCAAGAGATCAGTAAACAATTAATCAATTTCAGTATTTGTGTCCCGTTTAAGGTCAAATATCGAGATAAGTTTACGTTGAGTATTCAAGGACACTGTGGCCTAAGTTTTATACTTAAATGTTTTATATAGATAACTTATCTTTTGTAATTGCTTTGTTATAGTTTTAAATTAAATTTAATACGTTATTTATATGCAGCTTAAATTAATATACAAAAAAATATAATTTAATGTGTAATAATTATGTGTTTATATCATTACTAAGAGCTTTACAAAAAAAAATGATGTCAAAGGGCTATAGAGAGAGCTTTAGTCGGAGTTTCTCTGCGCGATCAAATCAAAAATAGGAAGGTCCATAGAAGAACTAAGGTCATCAACAGAGCCTAAAAGATTAAATTAGGGCACTTAAGTCCTGACAGCAGATGGACTAAGAAAGCTCTCGAGTGGCGGCTGCGTACCGATAGTCGTAGTGTTGGGAAACCAACCCTCAAGGTGGAACGACGATCTAGTGATGGTCGCCGAAAGATGCTGGATGTGAGCAGCGCAGGATCGATCGATGCGGAGATCTTAAGGGAAGGCCTATGTCCAGCAGTGGATCTCTATCGGCTGATAATAATGATAACGAATATATAATATCATTCGCACATATTGAATTTATTTGCTTTTGGTTAAAACTTAATCTTAATATTTCAAAAGAATTTGATACATTTTCGTGGTTCCTTTGTTATATTTATAGGAAATTATACAATCAGAAGATTTTCTCTCCTTTCCTATGGTTGTTGTCGTTTTAAATAATTTACATATGGTAGAGGTATCTATAGAAATTAAATGTAAATATTGAAAATATAATGGCTATAATATAACTATATATGGCAAAAAAAAACTAGGTAAATAATTAAGTTGGTAACTTGATCTCTATATTTAAAAGGAAACTCGGTATTTATTTCACAGGTGGTAATAAAATTAACATGCTAAGTTATACTATTTGTAACTATAAGCACACATTGTTAGCTAAGGAGGTATGTTATATGGAATTTTATACAAAACCTGCTTTCATATGAATATTCCTTTAAGCAATGTCAGAGAAATTTATTCAGATCTTAACTAAATAAAATTTAAAAGTAAAAAATACCTTGTTAACTTATTACTGATTCAAATCAAGGTCGGCGACCTCGAAGTTTTATTCATATAATAATACATCAGTTTTTTCCTTATACCTTATCATACATTTTTACCTTATTTAAACAAATAAAATAATTAATTGGTCTGTAGAGATACAGGTTACTAATAAAAACTTATATTTATACATAGAGATTAAAACACTTAATGTTATAAATAAGTCCCGTCAATTTCATACACCGTTATTACTGACGACCACGGACTGCCTCAGAAGAGGAATTTTAGTCGTTGAAACTGATTAAAACTCTTTTTCCAAGGGCGATATTAAATGGAAAAGAAGTTCTAATAAAATCAATATTTACAATATGAACATATAAATACTTAGTTGTATTTCTATTGCCAATATATCTTTTAGTAAATTAGTTGTAACTAATTAAAGAGTAAAGTCGTAACTTATTCACTGGGTTCGGTTGTCTACCTTCGTAATAGTAAAGCTTAAGTTCAACGAATAAATATGTATTTCTAACATACTTCATTATTTCTGTTTCAGGTGTAGAATACGATGGATATCGAGGTAAGGTTGAAAAAGTCTGTTTGCTTGGCGTAGTGGTGAACCTCTTAGCTAGTAACCCGGTGGTAGATGGTTCGACTTCGAGACTACATGTCACAGTGTATGTAGGGTTTGTTGGTAAATGCCTTTAACTTTGTTATAATTTTAATAATTCCTATTTCAGTGAAATTCGGGTTATCGGACGCTTTAGTCAATAAAGAGTACTTCTTCAGCTTGCCGCTGACAGCAAGCGATGCAGAGACTAAACGGTGGCGATTAACAAAACGACCCCCCGGGCCCATGCCTGAGCTAAAGATGTACTGCTCCACCGGAAGGAACGTTTGTCCACTTTATAACAACGCAGGTTTCTTATCCGGAATGCAAGTTGCTGTAAGTATAGGATAACCCAATGTTTTACCAGATAGGATTTTTACAATTATATATTTCACAACAGAATGTACTAATACAATTCAGTTCTAAAATCGCCGATCCTCTTTTAAATTCCTGCTAATCACGCTTGTTGATACAAAACCTAAAAGTATTTCTATCTTAATGACAATTTAGACTATTTGAAACAGTTTAACTAAAGCTAAGAGCGAAGAAGTAAGTAGTATTAACGTAATACCTGATACTATCTGATCATTATCGTTATCAGCACACGCACCCGTCAGGTAAAAATTTCAATGAATGAAATGTTGTTGTTAAAATAATAGGTTGGGGAAAAAGAAATCCATTAATTTTGTATGAACTTCAGGACTCTATTTAACATGCTTCGGATTGTCCGATTTGGGTCAAATATGCATCGTTTTGTTCTATGATTTGTTGCCATTTTAAAGGTAACTTCATAATGCCTCTCTCGTAGAAGTCCTGGTCTCTATTTGCAAAAAACTCTAGTAGCCGATTTTCACAATCTTGCCTAGATGCCAATTTTTTATCACTAAAGAAATTTTGTAATGCAAGAAAAAGATGGTAATCGCTTGGTGCCAAGTCCGGACTGTATGGCGGATGCATTAAAACTTCCCAACCAAGCTCCCGAAGTTTCTAACGAGTCCCTGTAGACGTGTGTGGCCTAGCGTTGTCCTGGTGGAACACGACACCTCTCCTGTTGGCCAATTCTAGCCGTTTCTGGTCAATTGCTATCTTCAAACGGTCCAGTTGTTGACAGTAGAGATCAGAATTTAGTGCTTGGCCAAATGGAAACAACTCATAATAAATAATCCCCTTCCAGTCCCACCAAATGCACAGCAGAACCTTCCTGGCCGTTAGTCCTGGTTTGGCCACCGTTTGAGGTGCTTCACCGCTCTTTGACCATGATCGTTTTCGCACAGGGTTATCGTATGTGATCCATTTCTCATCTCCAGTCACCATCCGTTTAAGAAATGGGTCTATCTCATTCCGTTTGGCCAAGGCTTCGCAGATGGAAATTCGATCCATCATGTTTTTTTCTGTTTATTGGTGTGGCACCCAAACATCGAGCTTCTTTTTGAATCCAGCTTTGTGTAAATGGTTTAAAACTGTTTTGTGGTCCATTTTTAGCTCCTGGGCGATGTTACGACTGCTAACATGCCGTTCAACTTCAATCATTTCTCCGATTTTATCGACATTTTCGGCGACCGACTTACCTGTGCGAGGTGCATCTTTAACATCAAAAATTCCTGAACGGAATCTACGAAACCAAAATTGCACATAATTGGCTGTTACAGTATCGGGTCCATAAACACCATTCACAATTTTAGCCGCCTGGCTTGCATTTTCGCCTTTGTCAAAGAAAAACTGTAAAATGTACCGAATTTTCTCTTTGTTCACTTCCATTTTTAACACCCTGTAACTCACAATTGAATGCACCAAACAAAAAACAGCAAAAGAATTTTTTTACTGCGAAATGTCACCTTTCCAACGAGCATAAATCTGAAACTGTTTGATCGATACTTTACGAGAAATTTATCACTACAGCCATCTACCGAAAAAATAATGGATTTCTTTTTCCCCAACCTTATATAATATTGTTCGATTGATATGTAAATTCTTTTATTAAAACCTTTATCAGCTCTCTTTAAAATATATTATTTCATTATTAAAGTGATTGTTGTATCGTCGTTTACGTTTTTGCCTAAACGTTGTTTTACGTTCACTTTGTTAAGAGCAAACATTTCGATAAATACATTTGCCCTTAACAAAGTAGCGATAGAGAGAACGTTCAAACAATACAACATTACATTTTTAGCTGGAGACTCTAATTCTCATTATCCTTATAATTTAATTGGCTATGCTTTTTAAACTGCTTCCTAAACAAATAAATAAGCAAAAAAATCTCTAGCGATTTCACTTTGAAAAATTCCTTTTCTGTAATATATACAAAATGAAATACTATTATTACATTAGGAATTCTACCTCGTGTCAACCATCCATCCGAGGCATTTATCAAATTTATTCGAAATGTCTTTGCTAGAGATAGTCGAAGAGCAAATGACTCAACTATAGGAATTTTCCAAATCGTTCACTAACAGATATCATTTCAATAATAAAAGCATGTAATAAAAAGAAGCAAATTAAAGGGGTGAATACATGATCTTTTGACAGACTTTCTTAAAGCGCAACTTTTTCGTTGTTAATTTTATTGATTTTATGTATCCTTTTTAACTTTGATAATGAATCTGTATTGTTTGATATTAAACGCACTATAAATTAAATACAGCATTAATTTTTGTCACCAGATACCTGTAGAAGGTTTCAACCACACTCCTTGTTGGAAGCCGGAGAATAAATTAGTGAAGTGGACCGCGCCCGCCGCTGACGGAGAACCCGAGAAGGAATTTTGGACTGCAACACAATTTTACGTCTCCGAGGGTATGAAATAATAACATATTTTTTTATCAACAACAAGGCTATCACATTATGATTCTGTGTCTTGCTTTGTTCAAGTAATAGATAAGCAACTTCGGTTTCAAACCAGAAAAAATGCAATATAAACTTTATTCTTAAAGAAAAACACATTCTAATAATTATGTCATTTACGCTTCCCTTTGTTCCATTACAGAGTCATTAAAAGCAGGTACTGGACCGACAAAAGAAAATGGCGCAACTCTACAATATGATGGCGTTTGGGTGGCTGGACCAGACGGAGGTCTCATGAGAATTCCAATCGACGAGCCCGAATTAAGCACCACCCCCTGGAAGAAACAGAACTGTATACCCGGCATGGGTGAGATGAATATTATTTCCAGATGAGTTTTCTAATACTCTTAACCGTTGAACATTAATTTTTTTATCAATGATTGTAACGATTTTAGTTGGCTTTTCAAAAACTTGGGATTGCTTCCTTTTAGTTACTATAGCGCTGTATAAAGTTATAACCTTAATTATAGGAACCCACTACCACTACAACATGACACCGGAGTTAAAGTGTGAGAATATTCACTACTGGTTTGGGACTACAACACAATCTAAACTTGTCGCTGTAGGCTTACAGATCATTGGCAATATTCCTAAACAGAACCCTGACTGGTTCGAATCATTCCCAGACCAAAGCGCCGAGGTAACGACTTAGTTAACAATTAACATTTCTCAACCCTTGAATAGTACTGGTGTTTTGATTTCATGATAGTTCGGACAGAGCTTCTTTGATATATTAGTTTGGCAAATATCTCCCTTCCGCTTTTTTGCTCTTTATTCAATGCTTTATAAAAAGTGTTACAGTGATCGGATTTAGTTCAAATATGCACCGTTTTGTTCGATAATCTGTTTCCATCTAGACGGCAACTTCATAATACCTCCCTGGTAGAAGCCCCCCTCCTTATTTGCGAAAAACTCGGACAGCCACTTTTCACAAGCCTCTTTTGAGTTCAACTTTACACCACCAAGGGCGTTCACCATGGACAGGAACAGGTGGTAATCACTTGGCGCTATGTCCGGGCTATATGGTGGATGCGATAAAACATCCCATCCGAGCTCCCGTAGCTTCTGACGAGTCATCAACGAAGTGTGTGGTCTGGCGTTGTCCTGGTGGAACACTACACCCTTCCTGTTGGCCAATTCTGGACGCTTCTGGTCGATCGCCTGCTTCAAGCGGTCCAGTTGTTCGCAGTAGATGGTAGAATTAAGCGTCTGGCCATATGGGAGCAGCTCATAGTAGATGATTCCCTTACAATCCCACCAAACACACAGCAATACCTTCCTGGCCGTCAATCCCGGCTTGGCCACTGTTTGGGACGATTCACCGGCCTTCGACCACGACCGTTTTCGCTTGATATTGTCGTATGTGATCCATTTTTGGTCGCCAGTCACCATCCGCTTCAAGAATGGGTCGAGTTCGTTCCGTTTCAGCAGCATATCGCAGGCGTTGTTTCGGTCCAGAAGGTTTTTTTGCGTCAAATCATGCGGCACCCAAACATCAAGCTTTTTTTTGTATCCAGCCTTCTGCGGATGGTTTAAAATGGTTTGGTGACTAACTCCCATCTCATGGGCGATGTCGCGAGATGCCACATGCCGGTCTAACTCGATGTAGTCCATGATTTGATCGGTATTTGTCGTCACAGGTCTTCTGCCGGCTGGCTTATCCATGGTGTCGTTTTCACCGGCTCTGAATCGTCGAAACCATTCCTCCGCGGTTCGAAGTGATAGAGTACCATCCCCCAAAACATTTGCCTTTAACGAAGGAAAACTTTAAAATAGCGCGAATTTCGGCGTTAGTGAACTATATGTTTACACGACTATAACTGTTGAACGCAATATCCAAACTAAATATGCATAGCGTCGTTTTGTAGGTTATGTCAAGACCTTTCAAATTATGTATAGTATTGCCAGATACGAGCTCTGTAGCGCTTTTTACATAGCCGCGAAATTCAAAAGACAAAAAGGCGGAAGGGAGATATTTGCCAAACTATTATATTTATTTTTTATTGCACATGGTAAGAATAGATAAGGCGATCTTAAGGTACGACAGTGTACCAGTCAACGGTCGACGACAACAGTTGTTACAGGCTCCAGTTATATTATAACTGCGATTTAATGTACGGTATCTGAAATAAAAGGTTAAAGGATAGTATTTAGTAGCAGAAACAAGCTACGTAATGAATGTTGCTGACGGGATTGTAATACCAAAAGATTACAATTAGAAAGTAGAATTTAAAAGTTGATACTCGTTGTTAGGGGTGTAAGGAGTCCCGCACAACTCACGAGACCCAAGCCAATTTAACCTACTTGTGGTGCATCCAGCTAATCAACTAACGAGGCTCTAGCTCCCACTAACCCGCATTGGGCCAGCGTGTTGTCAATGACCAAAATCCCCATATATAAACCCCTACAAACGGGGGTACCGGATGCCACGTCGCGGAAAGCCGTTGGACCGATCGATGTGGAGATCTTTAGGGGGAGCCTATATCCCGTAGTGGATGTCAATCGGCCGATGACTGAATCATTGTTAAATTCCAGATGACGATCCCACTAGCACCGCAATGCCTTTACGATAACTTAGAGGAGTACGGTTTGATATCTTTACACATATATTTCACTGACAAGCCTTGGACAATCAAATGCAAGTAAGTTTCGTGAAAGAAGCGTTTTGAACTTGTAAAAATATATTGACGTTATTTTATTTACTCTACACTTTAAATAATGGAAAAGTTTTCTGCAACTTCAACTTGACGACGACACTCATTGGTAAAACAACCAATCAACGATTAAACCAAGATCATAATTTTTTTTTGGTTACAAGTTGACTCCTTCGATTTCATGATTTAAAGTTTCTGTTCATATTACTACTACTACATCGAAGAAGATTACTGCTGCAAGCTTTTCATAAACCATGTCAATGGAAGCGGGTTTGCCCGTTTTGGGAACGCTTACCTCCTATAGTTATTACTAAATGCTTTAGCCTGAAATAACCTAGAAACGTTAGGAAGACTGTCAAAGGTATTCGCGATAATTGAACTAAATAAAGTATCATTATATTTTTAAATTTTTTTTGATTATTTATGTTACATATATTACTTTATAAGCAATTAACGATATCCAAATTGCATTGTTTTCAGAGACAGTGACTCCATCAAAAAGCACAGTGTGATTGATAAGCTGAAGTTGAACAGCGCTTCTGTTGTTGGAAAAATCACCGGTGAAGTGAAGAAAATATTTAGTTAACATTTTTGCATAAATTTTTTTGCGCCTTTCAAAATATTTTTTTTTGCGTTATAACTAATTACTGCAATAAACATTTTAATCTCTTTTAATTCTATATTGTAATCCTCGGTGAATGTCAGAAGTTGTAAAAAGTTTACTTTATTGACCTTTATCAATATTTACAAGTACGTATCAAATATTGTTTTGATTTAACCTAAATAAATATAAAATACATCTGCTAACATCAAGAAGAGTTTTGCTTAGATAAGCTCTCTCTCTATCTCTTTATAGTTATAATACTTACTAAGAAGACATCATACCGGTTCCTTCCATTCAAACCCGGCTGTGCCTAGTATGACAGGTAGGGTTTACATTTGTCCTATTCTTAATAGCCGGAGACTATACAGCAGAAGCACAGAGACCTACAATCTCACTTATTCTTTTGTATGCAAGCGATCCATAAAATATTTTTTTTACTAGTTTCAAGGACAAACACGTAAGCGCCTTTGATCTAATAATAACAAATTTCTAAGAAACAAGGCTGTTTCCGAAAGCACATAGAGGAGATTGATCGTGCCTTTTAATATTCCTATCGTATTTAGAACTGTGCTTCACCGCTTCGTAGTATTTTATGTGATATTTAGATATTTAGTTCTTCTTCTTAAAGTGTCTTTCCAAATAGCGAAGGTTGGCGATCAGCGTAATACAATCCTTTCTGTTTCTGGTTCGGCTGAACAATTGCTCCAGATATGCCAATCCATTCCCTGATATTCCTTAACCATGACTTTTTCCTTCTTCCTTTCGTTTGCCATTAACTTTATAAATAATAATTAATTCGAGAAGATCATATCGCCGATGACGGAGTACATAACCGAGGTAGGAGATTTTCCGTTCTTTAACCGTAGCCATAAGGTTACGCTTTTGACCAATTTGTTGCAGAACACTGTTATTGGTCACTCTCTGAATCCAGCTAATGGACAACATGCGTCTATATGTCCACATCTCAAAAGCCTCAATAGTATTATAAGATTTTTAGTAGCTACCAATAATTAACACGTATAATACCAACAACTGCGGGTTAGCCATAGTATAAAATTGGTACATCATGTGAGGTAAGATAAAATCACATCGGAGTCACCACTTTGATGATTGACGATTAGGTCCGTGCAAATACTATTTACTATAACTTGGAAATAAAAAGTCAACATTTAGAGATGACATGACGTGAATTACTTAGATTACTCTGTGAAATAAATACTAGTGAAATACTCAGCAATTTATACTATTTAACATTAGAGAGGTTCGTAATAATTGTACCGTACCGTTACAGTACAGTACGGTACGAACGTTACAGTATAACCAGATTGCAAAGGAATAATAATAAAAACACTATTAACATGAAATAGTTAACATTTATTTAAATTTAATGTGATATCTCTACTTTTGAATGAACGTAGTCAATGTCAATTATCAGTCAGTCAAAAAAATTTTAACAGTTAATGTTCTATTTCACGAATGTGTTTATTTAGATAAATTGTTATAATTGTGTAAAAACAAAGAAACTTATCTTAACTTATGATATCAGATCATCATCAGCAGATAGACGTCCTGGACATAGGTCCAGCAGTGGAGTATGTGGAAATCTTTGGATAAGGCAGCCTTACCCAAAGATTTCCACATCGATGGGTCACGCGTTGCCCACATCCAGCCGGTTCCCACGATTCTCACCAGTTCGTCGGTCCACCTTGCGGGAGGCGTTCCAACACACGTCTACCGGTACGCGGGCGTCACCCCATCTGCCGTTGGTCCTTCAAGCAATTTGCCATGCCCACTGCCACTTAAGTCTAACAATCTTTTGGGCTATATTAGTGATCTTAGTTCTTTTGCGGATGATATCGGATACTTACTTGAATATAACAAAATCGTAAAATAACAAATTTATCTTACAAACATTTTTTAACGGTTTTTAAATGTGTATCACACACATACAACATAATTATTAATAAAAACTAAGGCTTCCTTCAAACCTTGCGTAATATTTTTATGTTGTATACTACATTATAATTAGATTTGATAGGAATAGGATTATCACATTACAACAAGGACTATTACATAACGCTTTGTGACAGCAATAAAATAAATAATAGATTGCACTCCCTTTAGTTACATTCCTTTTTAAATCAGAAAGAAGTATTGTTTGCACACTACAATTTTATTTATCTGGACAGTGTCTAAGAAAAGATATCTACGTCTATTAAATGTCCTATCTCACGATATACAAATGTTTTCTCTTAACTATGATACCAAGAGACAAACGGGTAATTAAGAAATATGTTTACAAAAATAATGATTAACTTCGTTTGTTAACATTACACCAAATCTGATAGTAGACGCTCACCTTCATCAAAGTATGAGAAATATGCAATGAGAAAAGTGTAAAGGAGGTTTAATATCAACATTATATTTACTGTTCGGCTTGACTGCTGAATTCAGTCGCCTTCCCGACGGGGATCACTACAGCACTGTCATTTGTTGCGATATTTAAATTTGAAACTTACTATTGTGACCATGAAGTTGGCATTTGCTGTCCTCGCAGCAGCTTCCTTGGCGAGCGGTATGTTTATAATTTTTACACTACGTTTCTAAGTAGATCAAAAATACTCAGTAATAAATCTGCAATTCATAGTTCATACCGCAGAACTAGGAATTTCTAGTACAATGGTAGGTTTCAGATATAAAGCTGTTAAATTTAACTGACTACAGCAAATTTGCAGACCACTCTTGTTAGTCATTTAGGAACTTCATCCGATTACAATAATAAACAATTAGTTATTAAATATATATACTACCATAATGAAATAAATGTATTTATATGCATATACATACATGTATATATACATTTGTAATAAAAATTTATTAAAGATCTCGACAATAGCTTACTTCTTCTTCTTCTTCTTCTTAAAGTGCCTCTCCAACTAGTGAAGGTTGGCGATCAGCGTAATACAGTCCTTTCTGGGGTCGTGGATGAACTGCAATACTTTATCCCGCGACCCCACGAACACGTGGATGAGAGTGGAATACCGTGTGAAGCTTTTTAGTCGGTTGGAGTCCGACACTACCACCGTCGCCGGCCCAATTTGGCGACGGGGTGTGCATTTCCGTTAGCATTTTGTTACACACGTAAATAAAAAAAAAAAAAAAAAAAAAAAACAGTCCTTTCTGTCTCCGGTTCGGCGGAACAATTCAGATGCTTCAGATATACCAGTCCATTCCCTGATATTCCTCAACCATGACTTTCTCCTTCTCCCTACCTTTATAGCTTACATATAAGTACAATATACATTAACTGTATTCTTTCATTGACAAGTTATGATAGTTTTTAAACTATTACGGGACCAACTTCATGGTAACCTAACAAAAATCGTATCATTTTTTCGTAGGTACAAGACCTGTATAAAAACATAATCATCATATATCTGCTACACAGAGGTTTTATTATTTTTTATAAAAATTCTTTCCTACGATGATTAGAAATTAAGTTATCCTTTGATTTAAAAATATCTTAATTCAGCGCTTATTTTTATTATTATTGAAGCCTTAAATATAATACATAGATTAAGAACGGACTTTTAAAAAGTATTTTTAAGATTTATGCAAGGCGATATCTTATTAATAGTGATAAAGGTTCGTAAAACCCATTACATGGCAGCGGATCGTTGTTACCAAAACAAAATAACGTGATCGTATAAAAATTTTCTCGTGATCTTTAACAAACTAAATAAACTCATAACTCGGAAGTTTTGTAGAGTAAAAGAATCAAGTATTCTTAAACTATGAAAGCCACTAAGTCATTGCTGACTTGACTTGCGTTACCTTACTGTTTGAGCAGCATATAAAGTAGGGAACTTTAGGGATAAAGACAAAAATTTCTAATAATTCAAATTTGTAAGAAATTCTAGTCGCCTACTGTCCATATAATTTTGAGAGAGTCGTCCAGCAAGCCGACAGCTGTACCATCATCTTTAAAACATCGCCTTTAAAAATACTTTATCCACACAAACGGCTCAACGACATACACTTATTGAAACAGGTGAAAACTCTTATTCCAAGGTCGATATGAATTGGAAAATAAGTACTATCAAAAACAATGTCTACAATAAGAATATGAAAAAGCTGAGTAAACAAGAATTTAGCATTCGTTTCGATGCAGAAACTTAGATTATTATTATTTTATTGTTACTATATTTTTTAGGGAATTTGTCTTAACCTAACAAGCCGTGAGCCTGAGTCCACGAGCGAGAGTCAAAATGACTACCAAGCCCTACACTTCATCAGATAATAGAAAAGTCATAAGTAATTATAGAATAAAGTAGCAAATTATCCATTTGGTTCGGTTTGGTATGTTTATAGTAAAAATCAACGAATAAATATGTATTTGTAATATAATTCGTTACTTGTTTCAGGTATGGAATACGATGGATATCGAGGTAAGCTTGAAAAAGTTTACCTTTATGGCGTAGGAGCGAATCGCTTGGATAGTAACCCGGTGGTCTATGGTTGGACTTCGAGGCCATGTGTGAAATTTTAATAAATCTTATTTCAGTGAAATTCGGGATCTCGGATGAATTAGTCGATAAAGAGTACTTCTTCAGTTTACCGATAACGGCAAGCGACGCAGAGGCTAAAGGCTGGTGGTTAACAGAACGACCCCCCGGGCCTATGCCTGAGTTAAAGATGTACTGCTCCACCGGAAGGAACGTTTGTCCACTTTATAACAACGCAGGTTTCTTATGCGGACTCCAAGTTGGTGTAAGTAAAGGATGGTTAAAAGTTTTACAAGACAGGAGTTTTACAATTGTATATTTCACTACAGAATGTACTTATACAAAACAATTCTAAAATAATTAATGCTCTTGTAAATTCCTGGTAATAACTCTTGTGTCACAAATCAAAATCACAAAATCTATAATAAGTAATTCCTTCTTAATGGCTACTTAGATTATTTCGTACCGTTTAGCAAAAGCTAAAAGCAAACAAGTAGATAGTATTAACATAATATCTGATACTATCTGGTCATTATCATTATCAACACACGCATCCGTCACGTAACAATTTCAATGAAAAAAAATGTTGTTGTTAAGGTAGGATATTGATCGATTTGCATATAAATTCTGCTTCCAAAACCTATACAAACCTTCTTTAAAATATATCGTTTCATTACGAAGGTTATTTTTGTATATAAATAAGCAAAATAGTCACTTAATTTTTAGCTCGTGTTTTGCTTAATCAAATACGGTTACCGTTTCCTGTAATATTCACACAGTGCCTCATTACACTCTTCGCCGGAGACTTTAATTCTGACTGTCCTAATAAGTCCTCCTGACAACGCTTTTCACACTGCTCCTTGAAAGCAAAAATATGATTTGTAGTACCTACCTACTCGATCAATAGCTAGAGCAAAAAAACTATCCACAAGATTTCATCCTTAGATTTTTTTTTCTATATAATATATTCAAAATGAAATGCTATTATTAGATTCTGAATTCTTTCTCGTGACAACGAACGGACAATTGAGAACTGTCGTACGCGGCAACGAAGACATTTATCTAATTTACTCGAATTGTCTTCGCTTGAAGGTCGAAGACCAAAAAATATACCAAAAGCTATTTTTCAAATCATTGACGAAAAGTGTACAGGATGAAAGGTAATAGGGGTAAAAGATCTGGAAGGGCTAAAGTATGACTCGTATCCTATCTATCTATGCATGGAATAATTCAATGACATTATCCGAAAATAACGGTTTTGGAGTTAGTCATTTTTGAAATTTTTTTCGAAAAATTCTCGATTTTGTAGGAAAAAATTCGATGATTTTATTACTTACTTATTTCTACACAAATTTTAATGTAATAATTATTGTTTAATCATGGTTGTCAAATTAAATGAATAATCATCACTTAGTGGCTAAAAGTTTTGAATTAGAATCTTTGAAATACGTGGCAGTAAAAAATAAAGCGTTTTACTTAAATTCTTATTGAATCTTAAAACAAAATTTTATTTATAACAAATACGAATAACGTACATATATAAGTACCTGACTTCAATACCTATCGGAAAAGGTATAAGAAAGTACATAAAGTTTCTAAACACTATAAAAAAAACCACTTGTAATAAAACCAAATACCATGAAATATCAAACTGTAGAGACTCATAAAAGGAGACGTCGCGCCGGCCCTTAATTTGACCCCTTTTGTTTTTGTAGTAACACGTGCGAGCTTTTCTTTGTAAGAAGTTGTCCAAATTCCGGAAAAAATGGTAATCTGTTGGAGCAAGGCCGGAGAGTACGGTGGTAGTCACAGACATTCCAATTGTAGCTAATCTAACTTAGTGGTTGTTTGTTGTGTAATATGTGGTCTTACGTTGTCGTGAAGCAGCAGTGGTCTAGAACGATTTACCAATCTAGGTTGTTTAGCAGCTAGTTCTTCCTTCATGGTTTGCAGTTGCTGATAATAGATATCTGCTGTAATCGTTTGGCCAGATTTTAGAAAGCTGTAGTGAACGACACCGACGCTAGTCCACCAAATACTCACAAGTAACTTTTTCTGAATCAATTTTCGTTTAGGGTAGGATTAGGCTGGGTCTCCAGGGGTCAACCATTGCGAATAGCGCCTTCGAATACTATCCATTTTTCATCACAAGTAATGATTCGATTTAAAATCCCTTCATTATTGATATCTTCAAGTCAGCTACTGGTTTAGATGGTTGTGGTTGAACGTGATTCTCTATGAGGAAAAAACAAATAAATGACTGTTTTCAAAACTCAAATGTATCAGCTAAATTAATTTTTAACTTTTAATTTGAAATTCTTATCACAAGAGGAGATATTTGAGATCAAAGTAATCAGTATGACTAAATGCTAATTTTTTCTGGCAGTAAACTTTTCCTCGCAGTAAACTTTTCCTAGCAGTAAACTTTTCCTGGCATTAAACTTTTCCTGGCAGTGAACTTCTGCTGGCAGTAAACTTTTCCTAGCAGTAAACTTTTCTTGGCAGTAAACTTTTCCTCGCAGTAAACTTTTCCTCGTAGTGAACTTTTTCACGCAGTAACTTTTCCTTGCAGTAAACATTTTCTAGCAGTAAACTTTAAAACTTCTAACGAGTTAATTGGTGTTAGTGTGCATAAAGATTTCATGTGACCCCATAAGTAATAATCGCAACGTGTTACTTTCGTGGGCGGACGTACATTATCGTTACCTTCTTAATTCTGCATAGTTTTTCTTTTCCATATCAAATACATTTAATTTCATTGGCGCATTAGGGCAATGAAGAATACGCTGACATTTTTATTGTTACGGACTTAGTGTGAAAATTCTTTACAAGCATGAAGATAATATCAGCTACGTTTTCCAAATCGTGACCTACCAAGTCATAGAGTGTTTGCTGCGGCGTATCAACGCGTCAGGGAAACTGGCAACGTTCAACAGTGGAAACATGATGCAGGTAGGCCACGATACTGAAGAGGAAGAAGGAATCATAGACTATTTTGTTATAAACCCCACTACGTCATCCCGGATCGTGGCAAGATTGATGAGTTTAAACACGATGGAAAGTGTGGTTTACTGTACATACGGATAGGCTCTACTCCTGCCATTATACACCGGTCTCTAGGCTCTGGTGGAAGGACACCTTGCACGGAGGTTAGACTTCTGCCGTTTTATGTTGCATGCAGACTTAGAAAATAATAATTTTGTCACGAAAAAATTGTGGTGTGATGAATCAAAATTTGACAGAGAGCATAACAAATATTCATAACAGTCATTATTGGGCTCTGCGAGGTGAAAATACCCATTTGATTAGAGAAGGAGCTCATCAGCGAAGATTCTCCTTAGACGTATGGATGGGCATAATTCATACTTTAACTTTCTTTTTTTTTAAACACCAATTCTCATTAAAAGAATAAACTCATTAAAAGATTTGAAATCACACATCAACGTCGCTGCTGACAAAGTAAGAGGCTCACAGGGCGAGTATTCGATCTGACTTAAGAAAAAGTGTCCGTGCTTGTGTCGCGGTCGTTGGTTTGAGTATAATTTTAATTAATTACTACTTTAAACTTTTACTCTGAACTCAATATCTAAAACGACAAAAGTAAGCTCACACGTGTTACAACAAAAACAAAACGGTCAAATTAAGGGCCGGCGCGGCTTCTACATTTGTCTCTACAGTTTTATAAATCATGGTACTTGGGTTTATTACAAGTGTTTTTCTTTCTAAATTTTAGAAACTTTATGTACTTATACCTTGTCGGATAGGTATTGAAGTCAGGTACTTATTTATGTGCCTTATACGAATGTTTTGTAAATAAAAGTTTATTTTAAGATTAAATAAAAATATAAGTATGACGCCTTATTTGTTACTGTCACGACTTTCAAAGAAACTAATTTTAAAGTTTCATCATCTAAGTGATGATTATTCATTTAATGTAATAAAACCATTAGCAAACTAGATTAAACAATAATTATTACATTAAAATTTGTGTAGAAATATGTAAGAAATAAAATCATCGAATATTTTCCACGAAAATCGGGAATTTTATGAAAAATATTTAAAAAATGAATAACTCCAGAACCATAGTTTTTGGACAATGTCGTTGAATTATTCCATGCATAGATAGATAAGATACGAGCTATACTTTAGCCCCTCCAAATCTTTTATGCCTATTACCTTTCACCCTGTAGTTACAAAATAAAACATGTATGATCAAAAGAACGAATTGAAAGGGTAAATACATTGTTTTTTGAGAAACAGACAAGTTGATATTCTTGTAACAACTTTTTCATTATTAGCTTTTAAGGGCGTAAGAAAGAAATCATTTATGAAACTTTGAAACTCTAAATAATCTTTTTGTGATATTTTTTAATTGTTAGGTATTAAATATTACATTATAAATTAAATGTAGTATATTAATCTTTATTAATAGATACCTGTAAAAGGTTTCAAGCACCCTCCTTATTGGAAACCGGAGAATAAATTGGTGAAGTGGACTGCACCTGCTGCTAACGGAGAGCCCAAAAAGGAGTTTTGGACTGCTACACAATTTTACGTCTCCGAGGGTATGAAATAATAAATACTTTTATCAACAACAAGGCAATCACCTGATATTCGGCGACAACGAGATCGAAGAAGCTAAAACGTGCTTTGTAATGCTTAAGTAATAAACGATTTAAATTTCAAACCAGAATAAATACAAAATATCTACTTCATCATTAAAGTAAAACATATTTTAATAATATAATTTTCTTTTCCATTCCAGAAACACTAAAAGCGTGTACTGGACCGACAAAAGAAAATGGCGCAACTCTACAATATGATGGCGTTTGGGTGGCTGGACCAGACGGAGGTCTTATGAAAATACCAATCAATGAGTCCGAATTAAGCGCTACGCCCTGGAAGAAACAGAACTGTATACCCGGCATGGGTGAGATCAGTTTTTAGCTAGAGGAGTTTTCTGGTCAGCTGTTAAACGTTTAACTTAATTTTGTTATCCATGGTCGTAATTATTACCTTCATAAAAATTTGTATTAATTTCTTTTGTTATTCTATCGCTGATTAAAGGTAGAACTATAATTCTAGGTACTCACTACTACTACAACATGACACCGAAGTTAAAGTGTAAAAATGCTTACAACTGGTTCGCGACTAGCACACAATCAAAATTAACTGTCGTAGGCTTCCAAATCAATGGAAACATTCCTAAACAGAATCCGGACTGGTTCGAGTTAGTCCCAGATAGAAGCGCGGAGGTAAGGACTTAGTTAACAATTGGCATTGCTCAAACCTGGCATATAGCTAGTGTTTTGCTATGTGACACTTCGGACAATGCTTCTTAATAATTAATAATATTTAATTTTATATTGTGCATGGTAAGGGTGGATAGGATATCTACCAGTCAACGCTCGAAGATAAGTGTTTTTGCAGGCTTGAGCAATGTTGAAATATTAATACAACTTAGTAATAATTTCAGAGATATGTGTCTGGCATAATCTGGATTTTATTTACATTTATTAAAACTACGATTTATTCTACTAGAATATCTGAGGAAAGTTTTACATGACAGTAATTAGCAGTAGCTGTCCAATAGGGAGTATTGTCCATAATTCACCACGACTGTAAGTTATTAGTAGGGATAGAGATATGTTGCAGGAATGCAGACATCTGAGAGGAATGTTACGATATGCACAGGAATAACGAGTAATGTAGGATGTCATTATGTGGAATGTTGTTGGGGGAAGGATGATAAAAATATTATGCTGTCCTTTCCCTGGATTTTTCCTTCTTTAGTCTTTTTATGACACGCCAAAGGCAATATACTGGTGGAGATATTCTAACCTGTCTCCCACACGGGGTCGTAATTGGTGAAAGACATTGGTGAAGGCCTATATCCAGAAGTGGATAAACAGAGGCTGATAATGATGATTATGATGATTTGGCAGCAGATACTAGCTACGTAATTACGTATCGTATCGTTAATGTTAATTAACATTGCTGTCGGGATTGTGGTGATTCAGGATTGTAATTAGAAAGTAGAATATAAAAAGTTGATACTCATTGTTCAATTTCAGATGACGATCCCATTGGCACCGCAATGCTTTTACGATAGCGCAACGAAGTACGGTGTGATATCCTTACATATTTATTTCACTGACAAGCCTTGGACAATCAAATGCAAGTGAGTTTCGAGAAAGAAGCGTTTTCAATCCTTTTTAAAATATTTTTTTTTAATTATGGCATATATTACTTTATAAGAATTTGACATATACAAATTGCATCCTTTCCAGAGACGGTGACTCCGTCAAAAAAGCATAGTGGTGTAAGTAAGCTGAAGTTAAACCTTTGTGAGCAAAATCACTGGTGAAATGAAGAAAATATTTGATGAATATGTTTTAAAAAAAAAATTAGCATTTTAAATATATATTGAATTAAAAATTAAAAAATTTGATCTTTTTTAATGTTATATAGTAATCCTTGATGAATATTAGACGTTGTAAAAGACAGTTTACATTAGAATATTTTATTAATTTTTTATCAATATCTACATAATAAACAATAAGTACATATCAAGTAATATTATGATCCATCCGAGATAAGTTAAAAACATCATATTACTCTTCTCCTAAAAATATATTCGTATCTAATAATAAATAACTAGAAATTCATCATTGAGAGCTGAAGTCTATCTTTTTTCATTTAATTTACTTGTACAAAACAAGTTAGTTATGGAAGTTAGAATTAAGGCAATACTACTAAACAGAAATATTAACCACGTTTAGGGCTTGAAGTTCAATCATAAATTTCACTTTGCAGATGTAATGATGCCTTGTGACAATGTAAATATATACAAGATTATACGATATAATTTCCTTTTCACCACTGGACGATTAAACGCACGGAGTCACCATCCTTATGTTGAGGACATCTCCAGTTTGCGAACAAAGAGTTTCGGCTCCTCGTTCTTCACGAGAACAGCAAAGGAGTGAAACAACTTGCCGACGTCGGTGTTCCTGTCTAAATATGACGTGGATAAGTTCAAAAAAAGAGTGAATGGACTGGGTACTAGGGTAGTGCGCCTGAGATCACAAATCACATCACTACTTAACATCAGGTGGTATCATAGTTAAACGCTAACCTTTTCGAAATAAAAAAAGATATATTAAAAAAGTTTGCCGGAATACTAAAATCCAGATATGCTGAAGTATAGCTAGTCGATATCCTGTCAGGGATCCCTACAGAATTGTTATTTTCCGTTCTCACTGCAGCTTCTTTTGCCAATATTTCCATCGCATTAGGCATTGAGCTACTGTTGCTTCATAGTCTTGTATTTTATTTATTTATCCTTTATTGTACACCAGTTACAAAATATGGAATACATTATATATATATTATACATAAATGAACAATGGACAATGGTCATATTGCTCAAAAAGCAATTTTTTCCAGACAACTCATTGAAAAGGAAGAGGTGAACTAAAAGCAAAGAAATAAAAGGTAGCACTAAATACTTAAAAACTATAACACTTGATGAAAGATGCAAGCAATAGCACAATTAGACAGAATTTATAATTTAAACTTTATGATAATAGTTACATAAGTGTCTTTTGAAAGAAAATAGGGATTTGGCGATAGGAATATGGTTTTGTAAAGAGTTCCATAAGCGAACCGATATAACGGAAAAGGAGTTTTGGAAAAATGAAGAGGAATGCACGGGGACACGAAGAGAAAGGTTTATTGAAGAGCGAAGAGTACGATTGTGGCAATCGGATAAATTCAAATTATTTTTTTAGGTAGGAAGGTGTAAGAGGATTGAAAAATATCTTGTATAAAATAGAAGTATGATGAGTATTACTGCGAAGACGGATTGGCAGCCACTTAAGTTTTTTGCGAAATTCAGAGATGTGATCGTATTTGTGTAAACTACATATCAATCGTATACACAAATTTTTAATATGCTCAAGCTTTTCAAGCTGCACTTCGTATAAGATAGCAAACATCGGCATTGTCGAGAATAGACAGAAAAAGAGCAAGCGCAATATTAGTGGCTGTTGAAAGAAAATTGCGGAGTCTGCGCAAGGAGCTTATAACCCTATACATCGTTCTACTCACCTCGTTAACTTACGGTGTCAACGATAGACAGGAGTCAATGTAAATACCTAAATTCTTAACTTTACTATTATAAAAAATTGCGTTACCGTTAAAAATAACAGGCGGTACACCGGACCAATTAATTTTAGAGAGTAGTCTAGAGCTTCCGATTATGACTGATTGTGTCTTATTAGGGTTTACGTTCAGACCATACAATTTACACCAATCCGTAATACAAGTAAGATCAGAGTTAATGCTGTGGCCGGCCTGACAGAGAAGCTTGAGAGTAAATTTGGAGATCGTCAGCATACAAGTGGTAAGAAGAAAATAGGTCGTGGGTTAGAGATTTAATGAAAATAGCGAACAGGATTGGAGACAACACGCTACCTTGGGGCACGCCAGCATCGGTGTTTAAGCAAGTGGAGAAATTATTCTGAACTTAGACGCACTGTTGACGGCTAAACATGTAACTATGAAACCAGTCAATAACAACCGGCGATATGTTAATAGTGAATACAGAATACTTGACGCGATATCACAGTCGACAGCGTTAAAGGCATTAATATAATCAAGCAACGTAAGTAGTATTAATTTTTGATTTTCCATTCCATGACGAATATCGTCGGTGATTTTCAGTAATGCAGTGGTAGTACTGCTAGGACCAAAACAGGATTGTAAGGGATTAAAAAGGTTGATTTTTAAATGATATGGACTAAGTTGGTTAGATATTAATCTTTCAAGAACCTTGAACAGAAACGGGAGTAAAGCAATAGGGCGATAATCAGACAAGCAAGTAGGAATTTTCTTTTTCAGGAAAGGAATTATGTTGCCTTTTTTCCAATGGGAAGGAAAGGATGATGTATTAACAGATTTGTTAAAAATACAAGTACTGACGAGACAAATGATATCTAGAATGGGAATTATCCTTTTACGACTAATGCAATCAACACGAACGGCGTCCGAGTGAAGAGGTAAAATTGCCCTCCTAACATCACAGTTGTTCAATTGAATAAAATTAAAAAAGGAAGTGTCAAGAGTTGCTTTAGTTGAATCATTTTTTAGTGTTGTTTGTTTTACTTGCAAGGAGAAGAAGAGAAATGCTGATTTAACAGATTGGAATCCATATTTCATAGTAGGTTCGAGTTTGATTTTCCAACTCCCAATGACTTAACAAATTTCCGAACCCTCGAAGGATCTGGATTTTGCCCGGATTCATAAATATGGCCTCGTTGTGCATTTCTACACACATTGTAGTAACGAATCCGTATTAACCTATATTTCTCTTTATTGTCATCACAAGGATCCCCTTTCTAATTCTATTTTAAACGATTTTTCTTTTTAATTATTTTTTTAGTACTATCATCGAAGTAAGGGGAAGGGACATGACCGACGCGAACTGGACGAATAGGTGCAAAAGGTCATATAACTATCAGTTTAGAGTTAAATAAAGCTACTTGTTCATTCACGGTAGGTGCATCCAAATCATGAGACCAGTTAATTTGTTCTCCATCTTTTAATAGACGTTTAGAATCTAAGCCACTAAAGTTACGCTGACGTAATTTTCTCGATATATAATAGCTTTAGGAGGTTTTATTTCGTAAGACAGATAAAGAAGGTCGTCATAAAAGAAAGCACGAGCAGCTAGCTGACCATGTGTTGCAATATGGTCAAAAGAGGATACAAACAATAAATCATGAAGAGAAGGAACAGAATTAGGACAACGATGTGATTTTATATGATAACTGAAGATTTAATGGTCACTAATTATTTGTAATACATCATCTTCTCCCAAAGCTGTATCCATTACTGTTCTGGGGAGAAAATAACAAAAAAGTTATATTAATCTTTATTATTTTTGTTTCAGGTATACAATATTAGCTTAAGAAGTAAAATTTTTAACTGTATTGTATTTTGTATGCCCCATAGACCTAAAGCTTTATATACAAGAACTTTCAATATTTTTACTAAATAAAATATTTTTCATAGCGAAATTCGTTCGGTCCGACGCATTAGCCGCTAAAGAGTACTTCTTCAGTTTACCACGGTTGGCAAGCGGTGCAGAGGTCAAAGGCTGGCGTCGTACGGAACGACCTCCCGGGTCTCCGCCAGGGTTAAGGATGTACTGCTCCACCAGGAAGAACGTGTGTCCTTTTTACGGCACTGCAGGCTTTATAGCAGAAATTCATGTTGCTGTGAGTAACTTTAATAATGCAAAACAGTCAATTGTATATTAAACACAACTATGTCAATTTTAAGCGTAACAATATCGTAAAAGAAACGGCAATTATCATGTTTTTTTTTAATTGTTTTCTGTATTTGTTACAGACAAATACAATAATTATCAAAATAGAAGCGACAAATTATGCAAATAATTACAATCGCTTCATTAGTTAGTCTCATTGAGAACATTTTTTTATTAGGTTACATATAAATTATAATGTGAAGTATGTAAGTAAGTATGTAAGTATTCTAATGTGAAGTATAATTATTATTTGGGTAAATTCATATGATATCTGATCACCATCTTTAGCAGTGGTCGATAAATAAACACTCGTGTTGTTAAAATGGCGTCAACAAACGATAGTAATATGTACTTATATTCTAAATATATTTATCAACTATTAGATCCCACCGCTTTTAAATTTTCAAATAGAATCTATCATTGTAATCTTATAAACCAACAAAAAATAAAGTAAACCTGATATATGCCTTCCGCTGAAAGTAATTCTCTATTGCAAAATGTATACTAGATGATTTGTTATTATTAGATTATCAATCCTACCTCGTGGACACGTACGATCAATTTAATGCCGTCGTACACTGCAGCGAAAACATTTATCAAATTTATTTGAATTATCCTTACCAGCGGAGTCAAAGACCTAAACATTAAGAAATTACTGATTGTTAAAGAGAATAGTATTCTCCAAGTCTAAATATACGTGTACAAATATCTAAACGAAATAATTATAGTTTAATTGGAGCTAATGAAATCAATGTTCACATTTCCTTCAACATTGGAACATTTGTTCAAATTAATTTAATAGGTTATCAATTTAAAGAAATAACTTAACATATTTTATCATCACTGTATAATTTACCATCAAGTGAACGTCCCGCTCATCTTTCGCTTCGTAGAAATAAACAAAAATAATTAACAGACGCTTAATAAAAAATAATTTTAGGTCGTATTTGAAAAATCGGATTAGAAAAAAATATAACACGTTCCTTATTTTGATTAGATTAGTTGAAGTAAATAAAAAACATATTTCAAATATAGCGAGGTGGTTATGTTTTTTAATTATCAGATATCTGTACAAGGTTACAAATACCGTCCGTACTTGTTTCCGGAGAACAAACAAGTGAAATGAACCGTACGCACCACTGACGCAAAATCCGAGAGAGAGTTTTGGACTGCAATCCAATTCTACAACTCCAAAGGTCTGTCACAACACTGTCTGCAATAAGGAACTAAACCGTAAAACATTCTATTTTCAATATTATTTATATTTTTCTTGTTTATATAATATTACAGAATCATTGAAAGCAGGCGTTAGACCAACAATTCAAAATGGCGCGCCACTACAAGATGGCGGCGTGTGGATGACAGGACCTGACGGGCGACTCGTGAGAATACCAAGCACCGAGGTTGAACATAATACTACCTCTTGGAAGAAACAGAATTGCATACCCATCATAGGTGATAATTTTTTTATTGCTTTAAATTTAAGGATTTATTCCGTACAAGACATTTTAAATAAACCATTAACTTATCATGTTTCCTTCACGTAAATTTCTTTCCCATTTTCTCAAGTTATATTATCCCCCTTTTATAAAAAGGACAATATCTATGTATTATGTGATATCTAGATATTTAATAGTTACTAATAGTTAACACATATAGTACTCCCAACAACTGCGGGTTAGCCATAGCATAAAATTGGTACATCATACGTAAGATAAAATCATGTCGGAGTCACCACTTTGATGAATGAGGATTAAGTTGGTGCAAATACTGTTTACTATAACTTGGAAATAAGAAGTCAAGAGTTAATGATGACATGTGAGTTATCTTACAATTCTTGGCCATTTATATTATATTATATTAAAGAGGTTCGTAATAATTCTAACATACCTTTACAGTATAACCAGATTACAAAGGAATAATGATGGAATTACTATTAACATGAAATAGTTAACATTTATTTAAATTTAATGTGTTATCTCTAATTTTTAATGAAACGTATATCAGTTTATTTAAAAGTTAATGTCCTATTTCACGAATGTTTTTATTTAAATAAATTATTATAATTGTGTATAAACATTAGGTATAAGGCATTGTGTATAAGGTGGTCTCTGCCTACCCTATTCGGAACGAGGCATGATATATATGTATGTATGTGTATGTAATAGGGGGACCGGAAAGTAATGTCGTTTCTGCGCATGCCAATACTTGATTGTCATTTGTCAGCTCATTGTTTTGTTCAGAGGCGTACCAAAGACATTGTGAGGTTATAGTGATTTCTTTACTTATAGACAATTGAATTACATTTTTTTTTTGTAATTTTGGGTAAAATGGCCAGCCAAATACCAGAAGAGGTACACATCCGGCATTGCATGCTCTTTGAGTTTCGCAAGGGAAATAACGCAACAGTTGCTACCAAAAACATTTGCGATGTTTATCCAAATGCACTGGACATTCGTAAATGCCAAAGGTGGTTTTCCAAGTTCAAATCGGGTAATTTTGATCTTTCCGACTCGTATCGATCAGGAAGACCATCAGCGTTAGACAACGACGTGTTAAGGGCGGAAGTGGAAGCAAATCCGTGTCAGACGATCGAGGAATTGTCAAACGGTCTCAACAAACCTTGGTCGACCATCCAAGAACATTTGAAGCAGATTGGAAAAGTAAGCAGAGCAGGTGTTTGGGTCCCGCATAATCTGTCCGAACAGAATAAGGCTAACCGATCAATCACATGCAACTTATTGCTTCAACGACACAACACAGAAGCGTTTTTTGATCGCTTGATCACAGGAGATGAGAAATGGGTCCTGTATGATAACCCAAAACGCAAAAGGCAGTGGCTCTCTCCAAATGAAATCCCTCGGAGTACTGCTAAGCCAGGTTTACACCCCAAAAAAGCGCTTTTGTGTGTTTGGTGGAGTATTCGCGGCATTGTTCATTTTGAATTACTGAAACCTGGAGAAACTGTTACTGCAGACCTCTACAGCGAACAATTGCAGCGAGTCAATCAATCTTTAATTGAAAAGTGGCCAGCGATTGTCAACCGAAAAGGCGTCATTCTCCAACATGACAATGCAAGACCGCACTGCGCAAGGCGAACTCTAGAAAAAATTAATGAATTGGGGTGGGAGGTGCTGCCTCATCCACCATATTCGCCCGATGTTGCACCATCGGATTTCCACTTATTCCGAGCGCTGCAACACTTTTTAAGTGGCAAAACATTTGCAAATTTGGATGATATCCAAAATGCCATCTCTAGATATTTTGCCGAAAAACCAATTAATTTTTATCGATCAGGGATTGAAAATTTACTCACTAGATGGCAAAAGGTTATTGACAATGATGGGGAATACATCATTGATTAAAAATAAAGACTCGTTAAAAATGTATGTTTGTATTTAGCGTAAGAAAACGACATTACTTTCCGGTCCCCCTAATACATAGAAAGTTACCTTAATTTATGATATCGGATGATCATAATCATCAGTCGATAGACGTCCACTTGTGGACATAGGCCTCACCCAAAGATTTTCTCATTACTCGGTAACGCGTTGCTCACATCCAGCGGGTTCCCACGATTCTCACCAGCTCGTCGGTCCACCTTGTGGGAGACTTCCCACCACTACGTCTACCCCTACGCGGACGACACTCAAGGATCTTACTGCCCAATCGGCGGTCGGTCCTTCGAGCAATGTGCCCACTGCCATTTAAGTCTAGGAATCTCTTGGGCTATATCGGTGACCTTAGTTCTTCTGTGAATGATATCGATTACCTACTTGAAAATAACAAAATCATAATATAAATAACAACAAGTTTAACTCATAAATTTTTACCGTCGTCATCATTTTAGCCTATTGATATTCACTGCTGAATATACAACTCTCCATTCGATTAAAATGTAAGCAATGTGAAATGAGTTCATGTACGTGGTACCATTTGTACAATAGTAATAAAGTTGTCTTACAGACATTCCTTAACGTTTTCCAAATGTGTATCACACACACATACAACATAATTAATAATTAAAACTAAGGCTTCCTACAAACCTTGCATATAATTTGTGTCGTATACCACCTTATGAGTTTAATTTTAACACTACTTTTTTCTCTTTTCCTTTCCTTTTAATTTTATACTCCGAAGCAATGCATTTACCAGCTGTTCGCCTGATAGTTACTAGGTAAGAGATACTCATACAGATTACATTATGCCTTTTGACAACAATGAAATATTTAATATACAGCACTCCCTTTAGTTACATTCCTTTTTAAATCAGAAAGGAGTATTGTTTGCACACTACAATTTTATTTATCTACAGTGTCTACGAAAAGATATTTATGACTATTAAATGTTTTATCGCACGATATACAAAATTGCACAAATGTTTTGTCTGAATTACAAGACAAAGAAACAAACGGTTAACTAATGAATATGTTTACAAAACTAATAATTATCTTCGTTCGTTAAGATTACACCGAATCGAATAGACGCTCATCTTCATCAAAGTATGAGAAATATGTAATAAGAAAAAGTGTAAAGGAGGTTTAACATCTATATTATATTTACTGTTCGGCTTGACTGCTGAAGTCAGTTGATTTCCTAACGGGGATCACTACAGCACTGTCATTTGTTACGATATTTAAATTTTAAATTTACAATTGTGACTATGAAGTTGGCAATTGTTGTCCTCGCAACGGCTTCCTTGGCGAGCGGTATGTTTATAATTTTTACACTACCTTGATGTTTCAGAGTAATACAAAATTACTCAGTAATAAATCGGCAATTAATAGTTTATACCGTAGAACTAGAAATTCCTAGTGTAATGTTAGTCTTCAGATATAAAGCAGGGATGGATGTTAAATTTAACTGACTGCAGAAAATCTGCACACCTGTTAATCGTCGATTATTCATTTAGGAACTTCGTCCAATTAAAATGATGAACAATTAGTAATATGTAATAAATGTAATACATACTATCTTTTTTTTTTTTTTTTTTTTTTTTCTCGCGGGGGAAATCTTCTTAAAAGATACCTTGCTTCTGGGGGGAAGACAAGGTTATGTGGGGCTTGTACCCACTAAAACCCCCTCGGTGGTGTCCCACAGTGCATTAGGAGGGGCTCCGGGATCTCCTACGGAACGCACCGGCGCCCCCCTGCACTCTCGATTAACATTCCACGGAAGGGCCAAAGCCCTACTAGACCTCACGCTTTGCTACGGCAAATACAAGACCACAATGTATTTGCCGTCCTCCTAAGGCTCGCTTATTAAGCTCTGAGGGCCCCCACCCTCAAAGCCTACGAAACCGAGGACCCTTTTAGTCGCCTTGTACGACAGGCAGAGAATACCTTAGTCCTATTCTTAATGGCCCGGCACTACAGGGCTGAATACATACTATCTATTAAAAATTAGTTCTCGATAATAGTTCTCGATAATAGTTTACATGTAGATACAATTTCACATTATCTGTATTCTTTACTTTACGAGTTATGATATTAATTAAACTATTACGAGGCCAACTTCATGGTAACTCAAGAAAAAACGTATCATAAAACTTGTACTTGAAAAAAAATATAATCTTCATATATCCACCACACCCAGTTTAAATACGTTTTATACATTTTATTTTCTACGACGACTAGAAATTAAGTTATTCTTTGCTTCAAAAATATTATAACTAATTTCAATGCCCATTTTTAATGATGCTAAAGCCTTAATAAATCTCTTGAAAAACGAAAAGAGTTTTAAAAGTATCTATTAAGAATTCGACTAATTAAGAGATGACTTACCATCGTTATCTTTTTGTATTCATGTCCCGTACAAGGTCAACTACCGAGATAATTTTAGTTTGAGTATTGAAGGACACAGAGCTATGAGTTTTATAGTTAAATGGGTTATCTTATGGTAATTACTTTTATTATACTTTTAAATTTAATTTAACCCCGCATTTATAAGCAGCTCAAATTGATAGGCAAATGTTCACACAATATACTAGATTACTTAATAAAAACTTTAGCATATTCAAACGAATTTGATAAATTTTTTGCTGTTCCATTGTTATATTAATGTATGATTTTTATACGCGTTTTGTATATATACCGTTATCGATAGTGTTTATGTGAGGCGATTTCTTATGAATAGTGATAAAGGTTTTGTAATACCTATTACACGGAGGCGCATTATTGTCACTAAAACACGACGAACTATTTGTATGTGGAGTCTCTATCTGTGTATTTTTAATACGATCGTTTAAATCTTTTTTGTGATCATTTATAAAGGAAATAAAGTCACTACAACTAGGAATCTTTCTAGGGTTTGGGAATAAACTTTTATCAAACTACAAAATCTATGAAATCTTAGAGTCAGGAATGCCTAGCAGTTTTAACCTTTTTTTTTTTTATTATACTATTAAGCTACGGAACGAGCAGGACGTTTACCAGTTTGTTTGTGAAAGGCGGTCCATAAAAACATAGTCTAAGTTAGGGTGGTATATACTGTACCGTATTGTGTTCGAGCCTTGAGACAAAGCATGTTAAGTCTCATTACCCCAGTGATATCACTAGCTCCCCCCCTACATGGTCGGGCAGTTGGGGGCGTACCTCAAGGACAGGACGATCGTCTGGGTTGATGGCAGCGGCGAATTACATCGGCGGCGCGTGGAGAGCGGGGTTCCACAGGGGTCGGTCTTGGGCCCCTTGCTGTGGAACCTCGCGTACGACTGGCTGCCTCGGCAGCCGGTCCTCCCCGGGACGAGGGTACTATGCTACGCGGACGACACCCTCGTCTCGGCCCGGGGGAGGAGTTACAACGAGGCTGCTCGTCTGGCCGCCACTAGCACGTCGCTGGTGGTGGACCGGATCGAGCGGCTGGGTCTGAGGGTCTCCGTCACGAAGACGGAGGCCCTCCTCTTCCACGGACCCCGCAGGGGTCCACCCCGGGGTGCGATCATCCCCGTCCGGGGCGAGAGGGTCCCAGTGCGGGGAGCCCTCAAGTATTTAGGGCTCACTCTGGACGGGCGATGGAGCTTCGGGGAGCACTTCAAACGGCTTCTCCCGAAGCTCACCGCCACCGCCGCTGCGCTGGGCAGATTGCTGCCCAATGTCGGGGGGCCGGGTCATTTGTGTCGGCGCCTATACTCTGGCATCCTGCGGAGTATGGCACTGTACGGTGCGCCCGTATGGGTGGATAGGTGCGAGACCGCCAGGAACGGGCCCGTGTTGAAGAGGGCCCAACGTATCCTGGCGGTCCGAGCCTGTCGGGCGTACCGTACGGTGTCCTGGACGGCGGGTACGCTTCTCGCGGGCGATGCGCCTTGGCATCTACAGGCGCAGTCGCTCGCGGAAGTGTACCTCTTCCTGCGGGATGCCGGAGAGCGTCGGCCGGACCCGGCCACGGTCCGCCGGATCAGGCGCGTTGCCCATGACGCCCTGATCCGGCGGTGGGAGACGGAGTTAGGTAACCCTGCCGCCGGCCGGGACACGGTGGAGGCCATCAGGCCCCACCTGTCCCGGTGGATGAGCCGGCGGTACGGGGCCTTGACGTTCCACCTGGTGCAGGTGCTGACAGGCCATGGATGTTTCGGCAAGTACCTGCACCAGGTGGCTCGTAGAGTGATGACGCAAGAATGCGTCGAGTGTGGTGCGCCGATTGACACGGCGCACCACACTCTGGCGGAGTGCCCGGCATGGGGGCCGCAACGCCACTCCCTCGTCGTGCAAGTCGGCAGTGACCTCTCGCTGCCGACTGTAATCGATCGTATGTTGAGCAGCGAGAGGTCTTGGAAGGCGGTGGCCTCCTTCTGCGGCGCAGTGATGCGTCAGAAGGAGGCCGCCGAGCGCACGAGGGAGGCCGACGCCGCTGCCGCACCTTGCAGGCGGCGGCGGGCCGGCGGGAGAGCGCGGCGGCAGAACGACGCCGTCCGCTTCCTCCCGCCGTGAGCGACGGGCCCCTAGCCGGGCACGGTGTGATGGGGCCTTCGGGCCGTTGGGCGTGGCCCTTTGGGCCTTTTGTCGTGTTTCCCCTGGGGGTGCGTCCCCCGGGGGAGTCTTGGTTTTTGTCCCCCTTCCCTCGTCGAAGTGGGTGGGGTAGTCTGGAGGGAAGAGGCCGCCGCCCAATTCCTTCACGGGAGGGCGGCGGCCGGGCGTGCGTTCCGTCTTGGGCGCGCGCGGTTGTCTGTGGGGTCGGGGGGCCCCAACGTGCCGGTCCCGCGAGGGGCCGGTACGGGACGGCAGGTGGGTGCCTTTGCTCCCCGCGGGGACCCACCAGGAGGAGTTTTATACGCGGAGGCGCCCGGAGAGTTGCTTGACTAAAACCCGGGCGTCTCCAGTATGCGTATGGCGGGACAAGCGGTGGTGGTTTTAGTGGGTATGGGGGTCACGCACAACATCTCAGTGGCCCCGAGCCCCACATAACCCGGCGTCCCTCCCCTGCAAAGGACGCTGGGTATGCGGTAACAGCATTTCCACCACCGATATCAAAAAAAAAAAAAAAAAAAAAGTGATATCACTAGCTACAGTTCACATTAATCCAGAACTGTATAGGGGTGGAAATACGAACTGCAGTGTTACCTACCTAAGCAGTATCCGGCGATGGAGACCTAACAGTTCTCAAATTACAAAAAAAATCTATGAAACTCGCTAACAAAACTAAACAAAAAAAGGAATCAAATTAAAATTTATAAGAAATCCTCGTCTCTCTCTACCCCTACCACTTAGTGACAAAGTCAGCTAGCAAGCCAACAAATAAAGTTTCATCACCTTTGAAACGTCATCGCCTTTAATTATATTTAACAACGTACAATTATTGAAACAGGTGAAAACTCTTTTTCTAATGTCGATAGGAATTGGAAAATAACAACAATATCTACAATATTGATATGAACAAGCTGAGTTAACAATAATTTAGCATTGTTTCTCTGCAGATACTTAGATTATTATTTTTTTATTGCTACTATATCTTTTAGGAAATTAGTCATAATCTAACAACCCGTGAAACCGGGTCCACGAGCCTAGTATCAGATGAGCTGTAAGAGTCAAAATGACTATCAAGCTCTACACTTCATCAGAAAATAGAAGTCATTACTAATTATAGAATAAAATAGCAAATTATTAATTCGGCTCGATTTGGTTTGTTTATAGTAAATAATAAGATCAAGGAATAAATATGTTTTTGTAATATAATTCATTATTTCTGTTTCAGGTGTGGAATACGATGGATATCGAGGTAAGGTTGAATGAGTCTGCCTATTTGGCGTAGTAGCTAACCGCTTGCCTACTAATAAGGTCAATGGTTCGACTTCAAGGCCACATGTTATAATGTTTGGTTAGTGTTAAATGCCTTTATCTTTGTTTAAACTTTAATCAATCTTATTTCAGGAAAATATGGAGAATCGGATGAATTAGTCGATAAAGAATACTTCTTCAGCTTGCCTCTAACAGCAAGCGATGCAGAGGCTAAAGGGTGGCGATTAACAGAACGACCCCCCGGGCCCATGCCTGAGTTAAAGATGTACTGCTCCACCGGAAGGAACTTGTGTCCACTTTATAACAACGCAGGTTTCGTATCTGGAACGCAAATCGGCGTAAGTAAAAGATGACTAAATGTTTTATCAAACAAGATGATTTCGAATGTATATTTCATTACAAAAAGTACTTATACAATTAAATGCGAAAAGAGAAAGAAAGAGATCGATACGAAACCTATAATAATTTCTTCTCAATGACCATTTAGATTATTTCATGCCGTTTAGCAAGAGCTAAAAGCAAACAAGTAGATAGTATTAATGTAACACCTGATACTATCTGGTCATAATCATTATCAACACACGCATCCGTCACGTAACAATGTCAATAAAAAAATATTATTGTTAAAGTACGATATTGATCGATTTGCATATAAATTCCGCTTTCATAAACTATATAAACTCCCTTTAAAATATATCGTTTCATTACGAAGGTTATTTTTGTACACAAATTATCAAAATAGTCAATGTTTAGCTCGTGTTTTAACTTAATCAAATACGGTTACTATCTCGCTGTTGTAACTAAAGTTCACAAATGTACATAACTTAAATATTAAAGTCATCGGTACATGCCGAGATTCCAATCCGCCTTAGGAGTAAAGGTACACTCAGCCCATTATGCCAGCGAGCTACTCTCAATAATTTCTTTTCTTCTTCTCCCTTTTCTTTAATTCTCACTCTCTTATCAATTTCATTGACAACGTTTTTCACACGACTAATTGAAAGCAGAAATATACTTTGTAGTACCTACCTACTCGATCATTAGCTAGAGCAAAAAACCATCCACAAGATTTCTTTTCGAGAATTTTCTTTTTCTATATATTCAAAATGCTATTATTAGATTCTGAATTCTTTCTCGTGACAACGAACGGACAATTGAGAACTGTCGTACGCTGCAACGAAGACATTTACTCACTCGAATTGTCTTCGCTTGAGGATCGAAGACCAAAAAACATACCAATAAAAAATTTTCAAATCATTCACGAAAATATATATATATATACATAAAAGTATGTAATAAAAAGAAGCGAATTGAAAGGGTGAACACATTATGTTTTGAAAAACATACAAGTTGATATTTTTGTAACTTTGAAATGCTTAAGAAAGAAATTATATATGAAACTTGAAAGTCTAAATAAACATTAAATTATTTTAAATGTGATTTTTTTAAAGTATTTCTAAATTATTAGGTATAAAATATTACATTATAAATTAAATACAGTACTAATTTTTATCACCAGATACCTGTAGAAGGTTTCAACCACCCTCCTTATTGGAAGCCGGAGAATAAATTAGTGAAGTGGACCGCGCCCGCCGCTGACGGAGAACCCGAGGAGGAGTTTTGGACTGCAACACAATTTTACGTCTCCGAGGGTATGAAATAATAACATATTTTTTTTTGTATCAACAATAAGGCTATCACGTTATATTCGGTGAAAATGAGATCGAAGAAGCTAAAGCGTGTCTTACTTTATTCAAGTAATAGATAAGCAACTTTGATTTCAAACCAGAAAAAATACAATATAAACTTTATTATTAAAGAAAAACACATTCTAATTATAATATCATTTACGCTTCCCTTTATTCCATTACAGAGTTACTAAAAGCAGGTACTGGACCGACAAAAGAAAATGGCGCAACTCTACAATATAATGGCGTTTGGGTGGCTGGACCCGATGGGAATCTTATGAGATTTCCAATCGACGAGTCTGAATTAAGCACCACCCTCTGGAAGAAACAGAACTGTATACCCGGCATGGGTGAGATGAGTAGTTTGGCCAGATAAATTTTCTAAAACTCTTAAATGTTGAACGTAATTTTTTTCATTGAATGGTTGAATGGATTTTGGTTAACTTTTCAAAAACTTGGGATTGCTTCCTTTAGTTACTATAGAGCTATATAAAGTTAGAACCTTAATTATAGGAACCCACTACCACTACAACATGACACCGGAGCTAAAGTGTGAGAATATTCACTACTGGTTCGGGACTACAATAGAATCTAAACTTGTCGCTGTAGGCTTACAAATCATTGGCAACATTCCTAAACGGAACCCTGACTGGTTTGAATCGTTCCCAGATGGAGCCGCGAAGGTAAGGACTTAGTGAACAATTGATATTTCTCAACCTTGAAAAATTATTGATGGTTTGCTACGTGACAGTTCAGCCAATGCATCTTAATATTTCATATTTATTTAATATTATAGTGTACATGGTGGATGAGGTAATATCTACCAGTCAATCTTCGAAGACCATAGTTTTTACAGGCTCGACTAATATTGAAAAATTTTTACAACAGTTATAATATCAGAGTTTCTCTCGTATGCCCTGAATTTTATTTCTTAAAACTACTTAATTATACTATGGATTGCAAGATTTATAATTAGAAATTTGTACATATATAAAAAGTCGATATTCCTCGTCAAATTTCAGAAGACGATCCCACTAGCACCGCAATGCCTTTACGATACCGTAGAGGAGTACGGTGTGATATCTTTACACATATATTTCACAGACAAACCTTGGACGATCGAATGCAAGTAAGTTTTGTGAAAGAAGAGTATTCATTAGTTATTTTTATAATTTTTTTTTTAATTATGACATTTATTACTTTATAAACATTTAACAATATATAAATTGCATCCTTTCCAGACACGGTGATTCTATCACAGATATATAGTGTAGTTAATAATCTGAAGTTGAACGGCGCTGCCTTTGTGAGTAAAATCACCGATGAAGAGAAAAAATATTTGATTAACATTTTAATATAATATATATTTGCGTTTTCAGAGAATATTTTATCATTTTAAGTATTTGTTGGAATAAAAATTAAAAAATTTGAAGTTTTTTAATGTTATACTGTAATCTTCGACGAATGTCAAAAGTTGTAAAAGACAGTTTACCTTAAAATATTGTATTAAACCTTTTATCAATATTTACAAATGCTTATCGAGTAACATTTTGATCGATGGATCATATTATGATACATGAGTACAAAACTTCTCTCTTACTCTTCTCCTAAAAATATATTCGAAAATAATTTAAAATAACTGAAAATTGATTATTGAGAACTGAAGTCTGCCTTTTCTTGTTTTATTTAACTGAGGAAAATAGAGTTTGATGAGAATTATATATTAAGTCTAGAGAAAACTTAATATTTTACAATTCTACAGTAAACATATAATATAAATTATAGTTTTGTACAGATAATATATGATCAAATTTTTGATTATAAATTTTCGTTTTAAAATGTGAACGTAGTAGTCTTTTAAAAGCATGCTTAATTGGTGCTCTCTTGGTATCTATAGAAAAAGCATTCCAAAGCAGAAAAGGCTTTCATATGTAGGAAAATTAAAGAAATCAGATCAGATATGAATCATTAAATGCACTTATCTTTGATATCGCGATAATATACCTTTACAATCAATCAATAAATCTCTACCTCTACGTACGACTATTACTGGGTTGATTGATATTTAGACGACCTATAAATATTCACAAAATTTTATGTCAAAAAAATTTTTCATCGTTATTTGCCGACGTTTAACGTTAACATACACCTAAAAGAGTCCACTGATTTTTAATGTATTATTACTTGACAATTTTTAAACGAACTAGGTGAAGAGCGGAAGAAAATGCACTGACTAACATAGGTTTGAAATTAAAGGTAATTATTACTGTTAAATAGAAAACAGGTTATCCTGATAAATTATTCATATAAAACAAGAGATGTATATCTCTATGTATTACACGTAACAAAGGGAACTTTCATGACTAAACGATCAATAGACGTTCCTTAATCTTTTAAATTGTACATAACAACCGTTGTACGTACAGATATAATCATATGTAAGAATTCACTTTGGAAACAAACTAAGGCTCCCGTTACACGTAATATATTATTTAAACCAGTGTTTTTTTTCTTAATTCCCTAATTTCTCATGTCAAGTGTGACATTTGAAAGAAACGAACGTTATTTAACATACAAGTGGTTTTATTTGACAGCGATATACACCGCATTGTGCTCATCGCTTTGAAAAGTAAGTACATAAGTCGTTTATCTCAATAATTTAACAGCTAACGTGTTGCTTTCTGATGTTAATCTTCTTGTTATTAGAATACCTATACTAAAATACAATGTATTTATGCTAAGTAAAACGTCGCATATAGGAAAACTTTATAAGAATTTTGATTGAGATTTCTTAAAAGATATGAACCCTCCCTTTTCACCATTGGACGACCAAACGCACGGGGAGTCACCATCTTTATGTTGTGAACATCCTCAATTTGCGAACAAATAGGATCAGCTCCTCGTTCTTTACGAGAACAGCAAAGGAGTGAAATAACTTATCGACGTCCAAATATGACGTGGGTACGTTAAATAAAAGAGGGAATACGGCGGGAACATGGGAATGAAACATTAGTAAATAGCCTAATACCACAGATCACATCACTACTTAACATAACGTGGGATCGTGGTGAAGCGCCTACTTTTTCGATATGAAAAAAGATATATTAAAAAAGTTTGCTGGAGTACTAAAATCCAGATATACCCAAGTATAGGTATTCAGAATGACTGCGGGATTCAGTCGACATCCTGTCAGGGATCGCTACAGAATTGTTATTTGTTGCGGGATTTAAATTACAAACTCAATTGGGACCATGAAGTTGGCAATTGCCGTTCTCGCTGCAGCTTCTTTCGCATGTGGTATGTTTCTACTTCTGTTTTTTATGCTATACACCTATTTCTTTTGCGTATGTGAATCGAAAAATACACCATGAGCTAAAAGCTGTTGAACTTACTATTATATCTATACTACTTACGAGATTGCACTTCAGGACGAACTGCCAAATCGAATTTTAGCTTTGGTAGTCTTGATATCTTTAACACAGCAGCACTTCTGGTAACATCACATAGAATTTAGCTTATTTATAAAACTTACATTCTTATAAAACATCTGACCATAATGACAATTCCTACCGCATTTAAAAATTTACACTACCTTCTGTTCTAAGGTAAGATCTATTTATAATACATAGTGCTTTTTTATATTTTGTGGACAAAGCATAAATCTCGTTACCCAAATCATATCTCTGTCTATAACGCTATTAAAACTGAATAACAATAATATTAACGTAATTCTGTTCAGTAGCAGAAGTAGATTTTTTATGCAAATGACTAATAAACTGTAAATAATTTAACTTACTAATTACTGAACTAAACACACAAACTAGTCGCTACACTAAACAAAAGATAATACATAAGCCAACATGTTGCTATAAAAAATCTAAGATTGAAATCCCATAACCACGATTGATCATATTGAGTGCAGATTGATCACATTTCTTTCACCAATATTCCCATCGCATTAAGCACTGTGCTACCGCCGCTTCATAGTCTTCATATTTTATATAATATCTGTGTATTCAATGGTTACTAATTCTTTGTAATACATCATGTACTTCAAATAACTGTATCTGATACTTCTGGAAAGAAATTAAGAAAAATGTTATATGAATCTATTATTATTTTTGTTTCAGGTATTCAATATGATGGCTTAAGAGGTAAATTTCTAGGAATTTTTAACTGTATTGTATTTTTTATGCTCCATGGAACTAAAGCTAAAGAACTAAATACAAGTACATTCAGTATTTTTACTAATTAAAATATTTTTTCAGCGAAATTCGGTTGGTCAGACGCATTAGCCGATAAAGAGTACTTCTTCAGTTTACCTCGATTGGCAAGCGAAGCAGAGGCCAAAGGCTGGCGTCGAACGGAGCGACCTCCCGGGCCTCTGCCAGAGTTAAGGATGTACTGCTCCACCGGGAAAAACGTGTGTCCTCTTTACGACACTGCAGGCTTCATAGCAGGACTTCAAATTGCTGTGAGTAACCTGAATGGCGCATTACAGTCAGCAGTTTATACAACACGACGATCCAACATCATAAAATAAAAAATATAATTACAAGAGAACCCAGGTTCTAACATATATATAATGTTAAGCATAAATATTATTTTGGTAAATCCATATGATATCTGATCACCATCTCTAGTAGTGGTGGATAAATAAACGCTCGTGTTATTGCAATGACGTCACACAACGATAATAATATGTAACGATATTATTTCTAAGTAAATTTGTTAACTATTATGTCCAATTGCTTTCATTTTTCAAGGTTAATCCGTCATTGTAACCTTATAATAGAAATAAAAATAAAGAAAACCCTGATACATGTCTTCCGCTGAAAGCAATTCTCCATTGCACAATGTATACGAGATGACTTGTATTATTAGATTATCAATTCTTCCTCGTGGACTCGACAGGTCAATTTAATGCCGTCGTCCACTGCAACGAAGACATTTATCTAATTTATTTGAATTATCCTCACTCGCGGAGTCAAAGACCTAAACATCTTACGTTAAGAAATTTCTGAGGAATGTTAAAGAGTATGTAAGCAGAGGAGTAAGTAGTGTAATAGAGTATTCTTAAAATCTAAACATAAGTTTACCCGGATCCAAACCAAATAATATCAATTTAATTGGAGTTCAAGAATTGAAAAGTCGTTTTTTACTCAATAAGAACATTTGTTCAAATCAATTGAATACATTATCAAATTAAACGAATAACATATTATCTTCTTTTATGATCAGAGTAAAATTTACCATCAGGTAAATATCCCGTTCATCTTTCGCTTCGTAGAAACAAACAAAAATAATTCATGGACTCTTAATAACAAACATTTATAAGTTCTATTTAAAAAAAACGGATTAGAAAAAAATATAATATAATCACTATTTTGAATAGTTAAGTTAAAGTAAATATTATTATGTATGAAGGTGAGGGTGGATTATATTTTTAATTATCAGATACCTGTACAAGGCTACGAATATCCTCCGTACTGGGTTCCGGAGAAGAAACTGGTGAAATGGACCGCACGGGCCACTGACGCAGAACCGGAGAGAGAGTTTTGGACTGCAACTCAATTCTACGTCTCCGAAGGTCTGTCACAATACTGCCTGAAATAAGGAGTTGAATCGTGAAACATTTTATTTTCAATATTGTTTATATTTTTATTCTTTATATAATATTACAGAATCATTGAAAGCAGGCGCTGGACCGACAATAGAAAATGGCGCGACACTACAAGATGGCGGCGTGTGGGTGACAGGACCCGACGGGCGACTCATGAGAATACCAAGCACCGAGGGCGAACTTAATACTACCTCTTGGAAGAAACAGAACTGCATACCCAACATGGGTGATAATTTTTTTCAATTCTTTATGTTTAGTGGTTTATTCTGTATATAGAAATTTGAAAACAAACATTAACATATCATGTTTTCTTCATGAAAATGAGTTCCCATTTTCTTATAATTATTACCGCCGTTTTATAAAAATGATCATATCTATAACTTATTTAAACGAAATAAACCATGAATTGTATCTTTATTCACACAATCATTTATGGAAAAATTTTCATACATAGGTACACATTACTACTACAATATGTCACCGGATCTAAAGTGCGAGGACCTGCTTCCGTGGTTCGTGACAACCACACAAACTGACCTCGCCCTTGTCGGCTTCCAGGTTATAGGAAGGATCCCTAAACAGAACCCAGACTGGTTTGAATCGTTCCCAAAGGATAGTGGCCCGGTAAGAACTGTAGCAGGCAATAAACACGCAACCAAATTAAATTACCTGTGAATTGATACTAAAACGTTTAGAAGTTAAACAAATAATGTTTTTTTTTAATCAATATATATTTTATTATTGTTATCACCACAAATGCAGTTCATAGCAATGCTTCTTAAAATTGTTATTCTACTACCTTTTTTCCTCCACTCGTCTCTTTAATCCATCACAGTACGTGAAACTATTTCACCACAAAAATAACAAAATTCAAATTCAATGCAAATGAAAAGTAGATTGATAATTGAACATATGTTATTAGTACTTCAGTTGAGTTAAAATTATATTTGGTACACAAAAACAATAACAATAAATTATATAACTTCATCTGAAGATCAGCTGATGCTGATAAATTTACTTAGACCTGTTTTCTCTAACAACAACAACGGGTGTCAAGATGTTTGACATTAGAAACTTAACATTGTTGGTAAATTTCAGGTAACGATCCCATTGGGACCGCAGTGTCTTTATAACAGCTTAGAGAAATACGGTGTCATATCTCTACATGTCTATTTTACTGACGAGCCATGGATAATCAAATGCAGGTGTGTTTCCTGAATGTTATCACCCTGCCTAGAGAAAGGGTTTGAGAGTGAAGATTTTTATTTTTGTTACCTTACATCGTCATTGAAATTATTACCTTTCCAGAGATGGTGACTCGATCAAAAAGCCTGGTGTCGTCGACAGGTTAAAGTTGAACGGCGCCAAATATGTGAGTAAAATCGCCGATGAAGTGAAGAACATCTTTGGTTAACACTGTTATACCCGTATTTTTATAAAGAACACATGATGTAATGATCACATGAGGAAATATGAATTTTCTACTGTAAATATCGAATTATACGATATTATATTTCCATCTATATGATCTCTATACAGTGTTTAAACACTATTTTTTTATATCTTGAAAAATTTAAGGTTCAAGAATATGTTGGCGTTATATTCATTGTTTAAATTGGTCTCTTTTTTTAATAAACATTGCATAAAAAATCTCCTCTTTTATTTCATAGGATAACAATGTAATGTAACGTTTTACGATGGTATAAAATAAAGTCATATTTCTTCTCAAACTTGACGACTCTTCGCATAGTACTTCACATAGTTTTACTAAAGTTTACCAGAAACTTACAACCATGTAATGCTGCAGCAATTCCCAACACGCACATAGCCCTTAAAAGTTGTTACAGTGTAAGTAAAACTCAACATATTTTTTTTTTTTTTTTTTTACGAAAAGAGTACCATAAAATCATGTTAACACTGGTCCTTAAAGTAGACAACACATCAGTATCATAAGATCCTGATTCTATTTAAAGAGCGCTGTAGCTAGTGTAATTTCTGTAGTAACGACGCTCAACATCTTATGTCTCAGGCGATGAGCGCAATGTGGAGCAGCGTATATTATTGTAACTAGCGCTGCCTTATGCGCGGGTGTATCACTTACCATCAGATGGACATGCCGCTCGTCTCGTCGCTTCTTTGCATAAATAAAAGGATAATTTAACATTACTCACAAATGCAAAATTAAATACTGCAAAACACTAACAACACATATTCCAGCAGATATTCACGTACGTAATAAAATCGCATTAACCACAATTTTATAGTGGAATCTTTTTTTTTAAATTGAGAAAGTTAGTACTAGATCACGACTCCACGTGATGTTAAGTGGTGACGTGATCTGTGGTGATAAGGTGTATTAACCTAGTAACAGCCTATTCACTCTTTTCTTGAAGACGTTCACGTTCAAATAGGTGATTTTAATTAACCGATATGATTAAAATAATTTGATTTGTTTTTATCGTGTCTGTAATAACTTATTAGTAATTAATCGAAAGATAATCGTCGAATGTACTCATTACATTATCTACGAATTACACTTTGTGTGGTACATAAGAATAATTTTAGAAATGGACAATATTTAATTTAATTTGAACTAGTTAGAATGTAATAGGGGGACCGGAAAGTAATGTCGTTTCTGCGCATGCCAATACTTGATTGTCATTTGTCAGCTCATTGTTTTGTTCAGAGGCGTACCAAAGACATTGTGAGGTTATAGTGATTTCTTTACTTATAGACAATTGAATTACAATTTTTTTTTGTAATTTTGGGTAAAATGGCCAGCCAAATACCAGAAGAGGTACACATCCGGCATTGCATGCTCTTTGAGTTTCGCAAGGGAAATAACGCAACAGTTGCTACCAAAAACATTTGCGATGTTTATCCAAATGCACTGGACATTCGTAAATGCCAAAGGTGGTTTTCCAAGTTCAAATCGGGTAATTTTGATCTTTCCGACTCGTATCGATCAGGAAGACCATCAGCGTTAGACAACGACGTGTTAAGGGCGGAAGTGGAAGCAAATCCGTGTCAGACGATCGAGGAATTGTCAAACAGTCTCAACAAACCTTGGTCGACCATCCAAGAACATTTGAAGCAGATTGGAAAAGTAAGCAGAGCAGGTGTTTGGGTCCCGCATAATCTGTCCGAACAGAATAAGGCTAACCGATCAATCACATGCAACTTATTGCTTCAACGACACAACACAGAAGCGTTTTTTGATCGCTTGATCACAGGAGATGAGAAATGGGTCCTGTATGATAACCCAAAACGCAAAAGGCAGTGGCTCTCTCCAAATGAAATCCCTCGGAGTACTGCTAAGCCAGGTTTACACCCCAAAAAAGCGCTTTTGTGTGTTTGGTGGAGTATTCGCGGCATTGTTCATTTTGAATTACTGAAACCTGGAGAAACTGTTACTGCAGACCTCTACAGCGAACAATTGCAGCGAGTCAATCAATCTTTAATTGAAAAGTGGCCAGCGATTGTCAACCGAAAAGGCGTCATTCTCCAACATGACAATGCAAGACCGCACTGCGCAAGGCGAACTCTAGAAAAAATTAATGAATTGGGGTGGGAGGTGCTGCCTCATCCACCATATTCGCCCGATGTTGCACCATCGGATTTCCACTTATTCCGAGCGCTGCAACACTTTTTAAGTGGCAAAACATTTGCAAATTTGGATGATATCCAAAATGCCATCTCTAGATATTTTGCCGAAAAACCAATTAATTTTTATCGATCAGGGATTGAAAATTTACTCACTAGATGGCAAAAGGTTATTGACAATGATGGGGAATACATCATTGATTAAAAATAAAGACTCGTTAAAAATGTATGTTTGTATTTAGCGTAAGAAAACGACATTACTTTCCGGTCCCCCTAATAGTAAGACAGTATATACAGATTTTTTTTTATTTAATGAAGTGACGAAACAAGGAACGTTTACCTGATAATAAGTGCGAAGCCTGTTCATAACAAAGTGATGCTAGTTAGTATATTCTACACTGCGCCACATTGCTCGTCGTCTTGAGACAGAACGTTGTCTCATTACCTTGGCAATTTCACTAGCTATAGCGCCCTTCAAATCGGAACACAGTAATGTTTGCACACTACTATTTGGCAGCAGAAATAAGCGGTGCGTTGATACCTATACGTTGTCCAACAGTGAACTACCACTAATGAAATAATGAACAAAAGCAATTAGGTTACTTTACCGGTGGTAGATCATATATTGAATTTAAACTAAAATTTATATGCAGGTTCTTTTAATTATAATTAAGTACACAATTAATGAGTCATTAACAGCTATTATGTAACAATAAACATATCGTAATCACTCCAACTGTTAGGAATCCATGATGCGATCGACAATCACATACGCACTTACTTATATTTCTACTACGTTGTTCTGTACGTAATATGTTGTTAAAAGATAAAGGATGGAATATTGATTTGTTCAATTAGATCCACACAAATAAATGGAGCGCACAGGTCGACAAAGGTTAAAGAATTTTTGTATGAAACAATCCTCCCATGACCCGTCCGATCAAAAGGTCATAGGTGCGGAATCGCAAGGGAGCATACGCGGTCGTGCCTTTGGCTCCATGTACACTTTTTTTGACTTTATGTCAAAAAAAAGTGTACATGTTATACAAATACCAAGTTAGTTACGATTTGTCACCGTTTTCCTCCTTCTGAATCCGATATAACATGCATATCATCGACTTCAATTCGGTGTTTACTAGATTAAAGATTCTTTCATCTATTCTGCAAAAGACCGAGAATCGATTACAGCGTCTTGTCATTGGCAGGTTTACTTCGCTCCGAACAATACTCAATAGCGCGATTAATATCAACAATACAATGCCATCTATCGTTTACTGAAAGCAATTTCAATAATACAATTTTATGTACTATATATTACAATATGTATGATAAAATCCTTGTTGCTTCATTAGATAAAAAAAAATTAGTCACGTGTCATATTTCGAACAAGCTAAATAATTTGAGAGCGAATATATTAATTGGAATATGACTTCTACCGCTTTTTAAATCAACGAGTGATATATAGTAACGGTAAATAACGATTTTACCAACGGACAGCGACGTACCGACCTAGTTACAATAAACTTAATATTGAAAAGCATATCCAACGCTTTAATATTTATAAGTTATATTAAATTGCAGGGTGGAGCTTTCATTTGGCGTGGAGATTTTTTATATGCACTTTATTTTTTCCCCATGCGTTGACAGGATAAACGCTACGGGGGTCACCGTTGACTTCATTTAGTTCAGTTTATTGCGCCATAGATGTTCCCTAGCGAAATATTAATATAATAATTTTTAAGTTACCCCACTATTTAAAAAAAAATAACAAATATTTACTTTATTATTTGGCTTAGGGGTCCCCTATGCTGCCAATCGATTTTTTATGGAACCCACGGCAGAGTTTTGGTAAATACAATATGAGACGTGTTTTTTTTTTAATCATTATCTGTTATGACGTTTTACGTATTAATTCTTATGTAATTCAATAATTACTTATCTCAATTATAAAGTTTATTTGTTGGATTTATATTATTATAATTATATTTGTACATGGACTTACACATAACGGAAATATAGTACTTATAGATAACAGATATACTTTTTAATTGGAAATAATTATTTTCATTTTATTTTATTGATTTTGCTTTCTAAAAAAATATGAATGCGTTAAGCATTGCTATTTTTTATTGTCTAAATATATTTGCTACGTATAAAACCAGTGTTTATAATATTTTTAAATTACATTATCATTATTATATCAATCGACTGCCATCCACACAACTCCAATTTATGTTTCCATAATTATTTCAAGGAAATCCTTGTACAATAATCTGTTTAAATAGTATCTAATCATAGTTCAAAATCACATCGCTATCTTATGATATCAAACGTGTTTACGTTTTTTAGTGTTATGTATTTACTCCAATCAATGTTGTCTATGAGTTCATATTTATTGTTGTAAAATTAATTTGGTCAAATTATTACAATGCAACAATTTAACAGCATCACCGACCTTTCGTCACCGGATGGATGGTTATACGGCAGACATTCAATTACATAGTCGACTTTCCGCGAGTTAGAATGAAAATTTTCGCTTGGTACTTCGAATGCGAAAAGGGAAGAGGAAGAACAGACTGCGGCAGTTTTTGACTTAATGTGATATGCTAATCTTTAAATTAATAGTGAATATGTTACTTCTAGATTAGTACGCTTTACGCTTGTAGTCATTGGATGTACACACGGTGTTAATCAAAGTCACACACTGACTGTCGCCCTCACCTTCTAGCGGTATTAACATATATTCTCTTCCTACAATATTTAGATACTACCCACTACATCTTTCTTTTTAATAATTACACGATTTGCTTGTTTCATAAAATTAGACATTACTATACCTATACTTTTCTTTCCCTATACATTTTTTTTTTACTAGTTTATTTAAGGCTGCCTAATTGTTAACTCAAATAAATTTAACAACTACAAAGTTACAAATAATTGACAAAAGACTTATACAATACTTATTGTATATTACAACATTAAATAGTCTCTTTAGTACATATTTTTTTTTACAATTTTACTTTTATAAATCATTTTAAAAATTAAGTATCATCACTATAAGTATTAGTCCTACGTGACGCCGTACCGTTCCGGACGTCGCACAACTCTCCCACTCCGAGTGACACACACAGCCGCGGGTGCGCCGGCGCAGCGCTCCGCACCGTGCGGTTCCCCGACCGTCCCGCTCAGTATTAAATCTGTCCCGTCATCATCACCATAATCCCAATCTAACTGTGCACTTCTAACCAGAGTAGTGTCTTTTTTTTGTTGTTTTGAAGCTGGTACTTTCAAAATATGTTGTCTATTACGGCGCAGCATACGCCCATTTTCAGTTTCTAACCAGTATGAACGATCACCCCGCGCTCGACAATTTACACGTGCCTTCTCCCATAAACCTTTGTTCTTCATTCGCACCGACTCACCTGGCCGTAATGAAAGTAAACATCGAGTGCCCCTGTTATAGTACGCCGCCTGTTTCCCAATGTTTTTTGTCCTATTTTTTGACATTTTATCAGCGTTTATAATTTGAGGATACAACTGACTGTGTTGCACAGGTAACCTGGTATTAAGACGTCGGCTCATCAATAACTGGGCTGGCGAATGTTCTTCTCCAGTGAGCGGTGTATTTCAAAAATTGAGAAGTGCAACAATGACTTTATAGTTCTTACATTTCTTTCCGCCAGGCCGTTTGATCTGGGGTAATATGGTGAGCTAGTAACGTGTTCGAAACCCCATGACTCTTTGAAAATTTGAAATTTCTCTGCTGTAAATTGTATTCCGTTATCGGTAACTAATTTCTTTGGAATACCAAACCTGCTAAAGATATTCTTCATTGCTATTATAACCGTAATGCTTTGTAAATTCGTTAATAAAGATACCTCTAGAAACTTGGAGAAATAATCTACAACTAGGAGATATTGTTTACCCTTAAATTCGAAAATGGTCCGGGAGTACTCAGCCGTCTGTCCGGCCCTATTTTGAGTAACGGGTATGCGACCCCGGCTTCCCGAGCTACTACTGTCTCCTTTCTGCTCTTTCCGGGTCAGTAGTATCCCTTCTTATTGTTAATCCCTTCCTAAAGTACGTATTCCTTACTTTACACATCTCCCTACCTAATCCTTCTCATTTCTCTTCCGCCAAGCCAGTGGTAAGCCGTGCCCAAGTGCTGCGTGCCCAGAGGCGAGTCTGGGATTAGAGTGCCATTGCCCCGGGACCGAGTGACCCCAGAACAAAGTTAACCTTGCCCAAGCATGCTTTGTTTGGGTCGACGATTTTTCCCTCGCTGCTAGTGGGAACGCTGTGGTGAAATACTTTTCGTGCGAGAATGACGGCGACGTAATTCGCAACCCGTCACGTCTCGTCTCCAGAGGGAGCGAAAAGTGGGCTGCCGATAGCCACTTTGCTACTTTGAATGTCAGAGGAGGAATGAAAGATAAAATTGATGATGTATGTGAGATGATGAGGGAAAGAAGAATAGATATTCTATGTGTGAATGAAACTAAGCGGAAAGGATGCGACAGAACCATACATAGACCTTACACAGCCTACTGGTCAGGAGTCCCTGAAACCAGCAGAAGCTGTCAAGGAGTTGGTGTGCTGCTTTCTGCTAGAATCAACAAATGTGTGACTGACTTTGGTTGTAAGAGTCTTCGACTCATGTGGGTGGGGTTGAAGGTTGGCCTTACCCGCATCTTCATTCTAGGGGTATATGCTCCACAAGATGCGGGATGGAACCGGTCCTCGAGAGCCCAAGCCAAAAGGGAAGAATTTTGGCATAGTCTGAAAGATGTTCTGAATAAATATAAGCATAATGAAAGAAATGTAATGCTTGGAGATTTTAATGCATGGGTTGGAGTGCAGCGTGATGAATATGAAAGTGTGTTATGGAAATTCGGTGATGAAAGAGTGAATGAAAATGGAAAGAGTCTGCTTGAGGTCTGCTTGGAGTGGAATCTTGTCGTAACAAACACAATGTTTGACCACAAAAAACATCCACATGTACACAAGAAAGAAAGGAAACCAGGAAAGTATGATTGATTATTTAATGGTGGATAAGAGATTGAGAAAGAAAGTGTAGACACTAGGGTATACCGTGGCACTGCCATCGACACTGATCACTTCCTGGTGTTGTGTTGAATAAGGGGGATCTTTAGGCGATGGCGGCATTATGTTCGGGTACCTATTAGTGTACTAAAAAGAGTCGAGGTTTTGCTAGATAATGAAGTGAAAGAGAAGTATAAGAGTAAATTGATTGATAAGTTTGACAGATTAGAAGGAATCTGTGAGGTTGAAGAGTTATGGAAGTCGATCAAGGATGGAGTTGTGAAAGCGAACATTGATATCTGTGGTGTGAGTAAGAGAAGAAAAGAAAGTATGTTGAAGACTGTAAGTGCAAAAATACGGAAGGCGGTGTCCGAAAAGAGGAAAGCATGGCAAGATTGGTTGGCAGCAAAAGCCAATCACAGAATAGACAAGGCAACGATAGACGATGTACAAAATGCGAAGAATGAGTATAAAAGATGTAAGACCGTAACAAAGGAAGTGGTGGAAAGAAAGAAAATGAATGATAGAAATCAATTTGAAAGAAGGTTATCTGATGACTTCCGGACGAACATTAAGTTCTTCTGGAAGTCCATAAGAATAGCCAGAGCTAATAATACAAGCTCACTTGGCAAAATCAGGAACCAGGATGCAAGCTTTGTGGCAGGTAAAGAATCTATCCTAAAGAGGTGGAAGGAATATTTTGAAAGTTTATTCGAGAAAAAGGATATGCAAGTGCCAAACCCCAGTAGGGGTCAAACTGAGAGTGGAAATGAAAGTAATATTAGTATAAAAGAGATTTTAGATGCAATGAATAGTATGAAGTTGGGTAAGGCTGCAGGATATGATAGGATTACGTTCGAGAAGCTGAGAACTGGACAGGGCGTGGTAGCTAGTCAGCTGTATTACCTTTTCAACCTTTGTTGGAGGAGTGGCAAAATGCTAGATGACTGGTGCAAAGCCGTAATCGTTCCGATATATAAAGGAAAAGGGTTACAGCAAGACTGTAAAAACTATTGTGGCATTAGCTTACTGAGCGTCGTCGGCAAACTGTATGCAAAGATTCTGATTAAAACAGTGATGAATGATGAAACTGAAGAGAAAATTTGGGATGTACAAGCAGGATCTAGAAGTAGAATGAGTTGCATGGACCAGGTCTTTTCCTTACGTAGTATAACCGAAAAATGATTGGCACATAGCCAAAAAGTCTATTGCGCTGTCGTAGATTTGGAAAAAGCCTATGACAGAGTGGTGAGGAATGAAAAGTGGTGCATATGCATAATGTTGTAATTTCATTAGTAATTGCTGAAGCCTCGCTGGAGTGTCATTGAGAGATTTTTTCAATATAACCAGTGGTTTATTATCGCTTTCTACTGTTACTTTGCTATGTCCGTAAATATACTGATGGAACCTTGTGCACCCGAACATTACTGCAAGCAGTTCCTTTTCAATTTGGGCCCAGTGCAGTTTCGTGGGTGTGAGCATGCGCGACGCATAGGCCACGGGTCGCCCGCCCTGCAGCAGGCACCAGGCCGCGCACACTCACATCCACCGACACAGTGACCGGCTCGTCTGGTTATTATTCGCCAAGACCGGAGCCCTACTAATCCTTGTTTTAAGCTCATCGCCCGTGGACATGTAACCAATCAAACTCGACTTTTTTATTCAATAATTCTCTCAACGGTGCCGATATTTAGAATTAAATGTGTGTCCCATGAGCTTTATTTCTATAGCACTAAAAACTCATTTACATTTATTAAATTTTACACCATTCTTTTTTGCCCTACATAAAACCTCAGCTAATCTCTCGTCATGTTCTCTTTGATTGCAACCCCATATAACCAGGCCGCCACAAAAAACTTCTACTCCATCCATTTTAAAGATTTTGACCATTTCGTTATGAAACATCTCCGGCGCACAGTTGATTCCGAATGGCGTTCTTAAATATCTATATCGACCATAAGGCGTTGAGAAGGTGCATAATTTAGAACTGTTTTCATCTAAGCGCATCATATAAAAACCTTTCTTTGCATCACATTTGGAAAACACTTTCGCTCCTGATAAATTACTAGTTATTTCGTCCAATGTTGGTAACTGAAAATGACTTCGTTTGACTGCTTTGTTTAAATTTTTAGGGTCTAAACAAATGCGTAATGATTCATCAGGTTTTGCAATAATAACAATATTCGAAATCCAATCAGTTGGACCACCTTCTTTTACAATGATGCCTAACTTCAGCATATTATTTAATTCCTGATTTAGTCTAGGACCCAATTTTATTGGAATTTTTTTCGGACCATTTACTACCGGCGGAACGCTCGGGTCTGTTATTAATTTATATAAAATAGGCAAACAACCTAAGACTTCAAAAATTGCATCATGAACATGTACATTATTTAAACTTAAATAGTTAGTTCTCGCCAACAATTTTAACTTGATACACACTTTTAAACCCAATAAGTTATATATAGTAGATAACAATAGTATTTATTATTTTGAAGGTAAGCATTAAAATAACCGACTACTGGCAAACGCTTTTTACTTATCTCTCGCAAGACAACATTTTTTAAAACTCTTTCAATTGGGCGGCGGCCTCCTCCCTCCAGACTCCCCCCCCCACTTCGACGAGGGAGGGGGGACAAAAACCAAGACTCCCCCGGGGGACGCACCCCCAGGGGAAACACGACAAAAGGCCCAAAGGGCCACGCCTAACAGCCCGAAGGCCCCCTCACACCGTGCCCGGCTAGGGGCCCGTCGCTCACCGTCGCGGGAGGAAGCGGACGGCGTGGTTCTGCCGCCGCGCTCTCCCGCCGGCCCGCCGCCGCCTGCAAGGTCGGCCTCCCTCGTGCGCTCGGCGGCCTCCTTCTGACGCATCACTGCGCCGCAGAAGGAGGCCACCGCCTTCCAAGACCTCTCGCTGCTCAACATACGATCGATTACAGTCGGCAGCGAGAGGTCACTGCCGACTTGCACGACGAGGGATTGGCGTTGCGGCCCCCATGCCGGGCACTCAGCCAGAGTGTGGTGCGCCGTGTCAATCGGCGCACCACACTCGACGCATTCTTGCGTCATCTCTCTACGAGCCACCTGGTGCAGGTACTTGCCGAAACATCCATGGCCTGTCAGCACCTGCACCAGGTGGAACGTCAAGGCCCCGTACCGCCGGCTTATCCACCGGGACAGGTGGGGCCTGATGGCCTCCACCGTGTCCCGGCCGGCGGCAGGGTTACCTAACTCCGTTTCCCACCGCCGGATCAGGGCGTCATGGGCAACGCGCCTGATCCGGCGGACCGTGGCCGGGTCCGGCCGACACTCTCCGGCATCCCGCAGGAAGAGGTACACTTCCGCGAGCGACTGCGCCTGTAGATGCCAAGGCGCATCGCCCGCGAGAAGCGTACCCGCCGTCCTGGACACCGTACGGTACGCCCGACAGGCTCGGACCGCCAGGATACGTTGGGCCCTCTTCAACACGGGCCCGTTCCTGGCGGTCTCGCACCTATCCACCCATACGGGCGCACCGTACAATGCCATACTCCGCAGGATGCCAGAGTATAGGCGCCGACACAAATGACCCGGCCCCCCGACATTGGGCAGCAATCTGCCCAGCACAGCGGCGGTGGCGGTGAGCTTCGGGAAAAGCCGTTCGAAGTGCTCCCCGAAGCTCCATCGCCGGTCCAGAGTGAGCCCTAAATACTTGAGGGCCCCCCGCACTGGGACCCTCTCGCCCCGGACGGGGATGATCGCGCCCCGGGGTGGACCCCTGCGGGGTCCGTGGAAAAGGAGGGCCTCCGTCTTCGTGACGGAGACCCTCAAACCCAGCTGCTCGATCCGGTCCACCACCAGCGACGTGCTAATGGCGGCCAGACGAGCAGCCTCGTCGTAACTCCTCCCCCGGGCCGAGACGAGGGTGTCGTCCGCGTAGCATAGTACCCTCGTCCCGGGGAGGACCGACTGCCGCAGCAGCCAGTCGTACGCGAGGTTCCACAGCAAGGGGCCCAAGACCGACCCCTGTGGAACCCCGCTCTCCACGCGCCGCCGATGTAATTTGCCGCTGCCATCAACCCAGACGATCGTCCTGTCCCGGAGGTACGCCCCCAACAGCCCGACCATGTAGGGGGGGAGCCGGAAAAACTCCAGCGCCCCCCTGATCGTCGCGAATGGCAGGCTGTTGAAGGCGTTCTCGATATCTAAGGACACCCCCAGGACCACCTCGCCGTCACCGAAGGCCTCCAGACAGAGGCCCCTCAGGTCGAGCAGGGCGTCCAACGTGGATCGCCCTGCCCGAAATCCGTACTGGGCCTCATGGAGGCCCGGTCCCACCTCGGCGAGGTGCCGAACGAGACGGCCGGCCAAGATCTTCTCGAAGACCTTACCCGCCTCGTCCAGAAGGACGATCGGTCTGTACGCGGAAGGGGAGTCGGGGTCACGGTCCCCTTTCCGCAGCAGGCAAAGCCTGCCCGTCTTCCAGCGCTCCGGGAACTGCACGCGCCGAATGCAGGCGTCGTACAGTCCCCGGAGCTCCTCGCGCAGGTGACTGGCGGCCTCCCAGAGAGCCCTCGATGGGACCCCGTCGGGCCCCGGAGCCGTACGTCGACCCCGGAGACGATCCAGGGCCACGTCCAGCTCCTCTTCCGTCAGAGGAGGGCCCTCCTCTGTGGCCGCCGCGGGGGCGGTGGTGGACATAGCCGGGGGCTGGAATGACGCGTCAGCCCCCGGGAACAACCGGTCCACCACCCCTTGGAGGAAGTCCGGGTCCAGGGCCTCCGTTAAGGGGGCGCCTGCGGCACAGAGCTTCTTCCGTGCCGTCTTGAACGGGCGCCCCCATGGATCCCTGTCGACCCCTGCCAGTAGTTCCTCCCAGGCAAGGGTCTTCGCCCGGACTATGGCGAGCCGCAGGGTCTTGCGGGCTTCCGCATACTGACCCTGCAGCCGCTCCTCCTCCCCCGTCACCTGCGTGCGCCGACGCCGACAACGCTGCAGTGCCCGGCGACGAGCCTGGGCCGCCGGCCGGAGGCTGGAGAGCTCCTCCGACCACCAGTACAGCTGGCGGCGGTCCGCAGGACGTCGCCGCATCCTAGGCATGGCCGCATCGCACACCTCCTGAAGAGCGCTGTGGATGCGACCTTCCAGTTCGTCGACGCCGACATCGTCTGAGCCTCGGGGCATGTTCCATCTCTGGAACAGCGCCGCCTCCTCGGCGAGCTCCTTGTCGAACTTGCCGAGGACCCAACGAGGGAAGTGGAACCCGGGGCGCGATGATGTTGTGCCGCGCCCCTGAGGAGGGGAGACCTCGAACCTGATATATCGGTGATCCGATAAGGTCTCCACCTCCTCTTCCACCCGCCAAATTGCCACACGGCGCGCGAGCGCCGGTGAGGCAAAGGAGAGGTCCACGATGGACCCCCCCGACCCTCGCACGCACGTGAGCGCGTTTCCCTCGTTGAGGAGGCTCAGACCAGAGAGCAGTGCCCATGCCTCAACTGCTCTCCCTACTGTAAATAAAACCCTGACCCAACATACGCAGGGTAATAATTTAAAACAAAAAAAAATTACATACATTACCGGTAATGTTACACCGGAAGGGTAATGATGCAGGATATACCCGGAATTTCTTTGTGCGATCTAATCAGAAATAATATCACTAAATGAGCTACAATCACCGATATCTCCCAGGAGGTTGCTAGGCTTGATTAGCAATGAACATTTGGGAAGGATTTGCCAAATCAGAAGCACTTCCCTTCAATGATTAATTACGAGTTTTATTTTTCATCCACAACAGTTAGTACTGTTGTAGATGATGGTACTAATAGCAAATGTACACGAAACAGGAAAATCGAAATGATGTTTAAAATAACTGCTGCGCGTCAGGGAAACGCCAGCTTAGAATATACAATAGTATGAACGCATCTAAATTGCCAGGTTAAATGTTGCCATAGTTTAAAGGTGCGATAGAATCGACACGAGCGGGATACGGGCTTAACGACGGTTAGGCAGCAAGGTTATCCAGCGGTGGCCATGTAACGCCGAGAGACCCCATACAAGGTGGACCGATAGGGACGGTGATCCTTGGCGGAAGCCTATTATTTCTTTTATTATTATTATTTCAATTAAACGACGAGACGAGCGGGCATTCACCTAATGGTGACACGCCCGCCCATTACATGGCGCTAGTCAGGATGATATATTATGTATGACATTGCGGTCGTCGCCTAAGACATAAGATGTTAAATCTTATTATCCCAGTGATTTCACTGCCTACGACTCCCCTCAATCCATAACACAGTAATGTGTGCACACTACTGATTGGCGGCAGAAATAGTGTTTGTGGTAGTACCTACCTAACCGGTCTCCTGCAAGAGACCTACAACCAGTAAAATTCGTCTTCGGAGTACACAATTTTCATATGTTTTATTCCTTTTTGCGTAAATGTGATGTGCAATGAAACTTCTACTCCAACAACATACCTTATTTTATTTAATCTTATTTAAAAAAACTAAAATGATTTAACAGATCACATAACGACAAGTAATATTTTGCTACCCATTGTTTACCTCTTACTTTTATAACTTATATTACGTTATTTGTGATGTCCCATAAAATACACATATAATCATTATGCATTAGAAAAGCCACTTAAAATTTATTAGAAATTTATTTATTATGTTATGAACAATTGTTTTTTACATTTCATTATCATCATGAGGTGCCTTTTCAACCTGAAGTTTAAACTTCAGATTCCATTTACATAAACATTAAGTAGCTCCTGTTGGAAGTTTATCAGATCGTTTCTTTAGTTTCTGCTGCCGACGTTTGAGATGCCTTTGAATACGTCCAGTGCCTTCTTTCTTTAGCTCTTCATATTGTTTGACTAATGTTTCTACTCGTAGTTCCGCTGGAAAGGGAAAGAATTTATTGTCCTATGAATTTTTTTCGATTTTAATTATAGTCGATAATAAATAAAAAAAAATTTGAAGGCTGATGATATTTGAATAAAAATATAACTGGTATTGACTAGATAGTATAATGATTATAAATTTAAGAGATATACACTACACACATTGTTGTGATCATTATCTCAACCTATGGACATCCAAGTCTGAACATAGATCTGGTGGACCTAAATATAAATTTCCATACAATAAATAATACAGATGCAAATTTTTTCTTAAAAAGTTATTTAATGCAAATGAGCTCATGGAAATTAATTTGTAAGAATCCAAACCAAAAATAGAATAGATTCTGTTTCATGTCTGTCTGTTTAATAATCATCTCTGTATGTTTTTTGTGCTCATATTTAAGGCAAAATTATTATAATTATTTTCAGCAATAAATTAAAAATATATATACAATTAAGAACTAGAGCATTCTAGATGTGTTACAAAATTTTTGTCTATGTAAGGGTATTTATAAGTATTTTTAATTTAAATTTAATAATGTAGTATCTGAGTGGTAATTTTTGGGGGAGGCCTTTGTCCAGCAGTGGACGTCTTTCTGCTGATTGGATTGATTGGATTGAATGTAGTATCTCATCATCATCATCATATCATCAGCTGATAGACATCCACTGCTGGACATAGGCCATGTAGTATCTATTATCAAATAACTATGTCAACACTGACACTCTCTTCTGTAGGAAGCCAAGACTCACTTTGGGTTGCTGTTGTGATATAAACTGTATACAGTAATGATAAAATACTTATCAATAATATTTTTCTGTGGTTATAACTATAAATTTATATTTATTTATTTGAATCTTAAGGTACATGAGGTGGACTTAATACCTATAGGCATTCTCTTCCAGCTAACCTTGGAAGTGGGAGTAAATGTGATCATATTGCATGAAATGTAACTTTATCTTTATCTGTATAGCTTTGAGTATGAATAATATTATAATACTTACATTTTTTCTTAAAATACGGTTGTCTGCCTTCTTTGAAGACTTTTTCTACTTCCTGTTTCTGCTTTTCTATTTTTTCTTTTTGGACTCGTACTTTTCTGCTGGCTTTATGCTGTTCATTCAATCTCTGCAATAACCGTTTCAACTTTATGATTTTGTCTGGATCAGTTGTCTGCTTGAGTTCTGCCCTTATTGCCTTTATATCTTGATAACGGAGATCAGAGAGAAAATTGTAATTTTCAGCAAACTGTTTCTTATCAAATTCTCCACATAATGGGTCAAACCTGAAAAACAGGTAAAATTATTAATTAAAACACATGGTCAGTGTTATAGTGATATTTGTAGTTTCATGAATACTCTTTTAAATGCTATAATGTAATATAAAAGTGAGTAAATGTTATCAGCAAAGTTATATTGAACCATTATAAGTATACTAAAAATATAAAACTATTTATAATGTAACAGTAACTGTATAGACCAAGCTAATGGCATCATTAAAAATGAAAATACCTGGGGTCACGAATCTCTTGTTTTTTCGTTGTAATTGTATCCTTTAGTATCCGCACTGGTCTCTTTGAGCTCATCTCCCTAGGCCTATTTTTATTTTCTCTTTTAAATACTTTAGATCCATTATGAATATTATCTTTTTTTCCAAAAACTACTTCTTTATAAACTTTTGCACCAATCCGTTCTTTCAGTTTCTGAAGATCTTCAAAAGATAAAGTTGACAGTTCATTTTTTATAGCCACCTGAAAAAGAAATTGTTTTGTTTAATTTACTAAAAATGCCTCTGAGTTTATATATATATATATATAATCACGTCTTTTTCCCAGTAGGGGTAGACAGAGGAATGGAGGTAGAGAGGTCAATAAACACCCACATTTCGCCAGACGTGGTCAGATTAGGTCCCATATAACAGGAGGAGAGCCTGTTGCCACTTTATTGGGGCCACCACACACACAAAGATGATTTCAGTGTGCGAGTTTCCTCACGACGTTTTCCTTCACCGTTTGTAATTCGCTGTTGTAACTAAAGTTCACAAATGTACATAACTTAAATATTAAGTCATTGGTACATGCTGAGATTCGAACCCTCAACCTTCGAAATGAAAGCCGCACGCCCTAACCATTAGGCGAGCGAGCTACTCTGAAGTTCTTTAAATCTGAGTTTACATATCAAATATGTATTATGTGTAAATGAAGTATACCCTCTCTGCATCATTTTCTTCTATAGAACTCTCATAAACCTTTTCGCAGTCTGTCATTACGTCAATATTGAAAGATAGAATTATATATATGAAAAAACATGTGCTCTTAAAATTATCAAAATTTATTCACAATATAGACGAAATATGTCAAGTGAAACAATATTTTATTCTGAAGCAAAAAAGGCAAAGATCGAACTGTATACAGCCATTAATTATTATTATCTTTTTGCAGGTTTCATATTTTTACTGTAACGTATTGAAGTAAATGTCTTAGTAATATATGTTTATTCTACAGAATTACAAAACGTTAACAGTTAATAACAATTGTAATTTAATAGAGTTGAAAAAAAGACAGACAACTGTATCAAAATCAATTTTTTTTCAACAAAACTAATTTTTCTTTATCCACTTTATTCTAGAACATTACATTACAAGTCATCAAAATTTTTCGAGCGCAGTGCATTACGCGATGGGGAATACCAGTCTTGTCCCTTCATATTTTACGTGAATTACATGTTTTCATCTTTAGAAAATCTTTAGGATCATAGCAAACACAAATCTGTAAAACAATACAATAAAAATGCTTTGTTATTACAAAGCATTTTTAAAGTAATAAATAAATGTGCTTTCCCAAAAAAATTCAAGTGTACACAACGTCAAATTGGCTATCCTACCTGTTAAAATAACGTCATATGCCTCTTATTTTCAGTTGAATTAAGTAGAAAACTTAAAAGTTCGTATCAATTTTACTATATTGTGTTAAAGTCGCTGCAACAAATAAGAAAGAGATAACATTATTGACCTTTAATTAGAGTTAAAGAGATGAACATATTAAATTATTCATATTCATGTCTTAGTCAATTTGTGTTGTTTGCTTCTCTTTATACGTCTGAGATTTTAATAAGTCACTTAAAAGAAACTTTAAAGTTTTTCAAACTTAATCATCATCTTTAAACAGCAGGAATGTGAGTGCAGTATAAGTTCGCACATATATCTCATAGAATTATTGGTATGTATATACCATCTCTTAGAATTATCTATATAATTATTGCTTTCTGTCTATGGTTTTTATTGACAACGTACATGACAATAACCAGACTCCATTTTTCAAAATTTCTACAAAATGGTTTAGATTTTCAAACATAAGCAAAAACAAAAATAGATAGCATAACTACAATAAATGGATTTAGATGAAGCTGTAACAGTATCAAAATTGTACACAAAAGATGGACTTTGTTATCTATTAATATTTTGGCTAAAAAATTCTTTTGACATTTTCATACAGTCGAAAAACAAACTTTGGAAAGGAAAATTTTCTTCGGAACGACTAAAAAACTTTAGCAAAAGTTTACAATTAAATGAACAGGAATATTTTGCAAGGATCAGAAAATGTTTAACGGAACAGAGAGATGACTATTCTTACGATTTTACTAATGGATTCTTTTATTGGAAAAGAAAATTGGAATTATCTCTTATAATAGAAGGATTTCTTCCATTAGATAAAACACCAACTAGTACCGACCCTAATTTAATTGAAGTTTTAATAAAAATAAACAAACACTTAAAGGAAAGAGTAAATACATTACAGTCAAAAATAAAAACAATCAAATATGATTATCTAGAGCACCTGCATGACACAGAAGATTTTGTAAACCTTAAAGAAAAAATGGAAAATTTTGTTTGTCAAAAATTCATTAAGTTAATTTACTTGAAAAAATCAAAAGTTAACATGATAGAACCTGAAACAATAGCTAATACGGAACTAAAAATACCGTCACGGGAATATATGACAAACCCTCTAGATAACTCTTCTACTGAAGGCGAATAAATTTTATTGAATTGCAAATATCACCAATAAATAATCTATTTAAATTGGAAATTTTCAAAACATTTAAGCATTATTTAATTTCAGGTCCATTTGTAAATAATTGGGTATAATGTAAGTTTATTCTTTCATAGCCACATATCTGACTTGATTGAAATATACCATTATATAGATATAGATTTAATTAGACCAATAATAACTATTTAAATAAGGGCTGGTGTAACTAGTAAAAATGTTTTATTTTCTGGTCTAGTATAGATTTCACTGTTTTATGGCCTTACTCAAACACTGGAATTCATCTGATCTTAGTGATTGACTATGCACATTTAATTGAAATTAAATTACTTAAAAAAAAATCTAGTTTCATAATTTCAAGTCTAGATTTGTTTCTTCATATATTTTATTAATTTAAGAATTGAATCACTTTTTTCTTCGATGAAACAAAATGTTTAAATCATTTTAGTTATGTGGAGAAACATGGGGAAAATATAATTATACTCTTTGAATTAAAGAAGCTCTGACTGGACAGTAACAAATCATCTATCTGCTGTAAACAATGTTAGAAGTCTTCTGAAAAAAAAAAAAGATAAAACACTTGAACCCAGACTCTCTGTGAGTGTTTCTTTTACAGTGCTTGTAAGTAGATCACCAGACCAGGTACTATCACTTTATATTACTATCTTCATATCAATTTATAACAACTATCCAAATTAGATATATACATACATTATTATCCAATAACTTAAAAAAAACAATTCTAGTCAAAAACAAATTTGTTTTACAATTTTTACATTTATAAAAATCTGAAACAAAACAAGATTTGTTTCTTTGTTGATATTATTCATGATAGGCTATGACCCTTTCCTTCTGTGTTACCATGAAGTTATTTCTTTTTTTTTATATATAATCACGCCTTTTTCCCAGTAGGGGTATGCAGAGGTGAATAAACACCCACATTTCGCCAGATGTGGTCAGATTAGGTCATTAGATTAGATGAAGTTATGAATAGAAATAAAATAACCAAAGTTATAGAAACTTATATTCTTATTTGACTTACCCTTATAAAATATTTTTAAGGTAAAAAATTTATAGTGTATAAAGTCATAGTGTTCTAAAGGATAAAAATTTTGAATTATATAATAGTTATAAAGTTATTATAAATTTCTTTGGATATTAAACAAACCGGGGGTGGGGTCCAGCACAACAGCTTTCCCTACCCAAGCCAACCTCGCCGGGTTGTAGCACATCCTGCTAATCAACAAACAATTCTTTGGCTCCCAACCTGTATTGGACCAGAATGGCCCAAATCCCCCCATATGAATGCCTACAAACAACAGCCCCTATTGTCTGGCGATGTTGGCAGCGCAGGACCGATTGATATGGTTCTTTGGGGAAAGTCTATGTCTAGCAGAATAGTCTATCGGCTGATGATAATAATTATGACGTGTGAATTAAATATGACCAGTCTAAAAATCTGATATATTTAAGTTTTACAGTTGCAAAGCTTTGAGTAAAGTTATATTTACAAAAGTCCAGATTTTAGCTAGGGCTACATGAAAGCCCTTGCATACGTTAAAATGTGCTGGCGCTTATCAGTTAGCTACATCTAGTGAAGTGTTATTGTACATGAGCTAAGTACGGGATAAAAACATTTAGATATTTTGGGGAACGCATTTGTATGTACATGTACGGAACTTAGCTCCAGCAAAAATTTTATTTATTAAATGTGTATGCAAATACGCGCGTGTTTGCGTAAACAGAAACGTAGTATATTTATAAATGTTGCGAAAAAAAATATCTCTAATCTATGGTCCAACTGTAGTCTATGCGTATACTAAAATATTTTGAGCTCAATTATATTAACACAATTGTCGTGATATATAATTTATATTGTATTAATTGTGTATAATAAATACGTAAAAGGTTTTATTTATTTCTTCAGTTTTCATATTTGTTGTAATTAATGAAAAATAACCTCGTTGATCATCCATCATTATGGATTTCAAGTTATTTGAGAAAACAAGTTTAATTAAGCTTGACATAGAGGAAAAAGTAATATATGTTAAAATCGTTTGGGAAGAAAGTGAAAATATTGTATTTCAAGTAAAAGTTTTCGACGACACCAATAGTTGTTGGTCGGGCTGTTTCAGTGCGGAATCTGCCGAAAAATGTAGAAAACACGTCAGTGAAACCGAAGAGGACTATTATAAAAACGTTAAAATGTGTTTAACTGATAATTGTAACTCGTATATTTATAAATTTGATGTGAACGAAACTGACACTGCTACATTTGAATGGTGGAGGACTTCTGCTTTCAAGGATACTAAAATAGTTCACGGTTCAATTAATTTACAGAAGGATACTGTTATTGAAAGTAGAAATGACTTAATTAATTTTCTTTTTAGTAAAAGTCAGTGGCAAAAGAAGGCATTAGAAGAATCTAACGAAACTATCAATGATCTTAAATTGGAACTTGAAAAGTTAAAAGCAGAGTTAATAAAATTAGCGGACATCAAAACTTCACTGGAAGATGGTTTGTATGGAAAATTTGTAACACTAATCAATACTAAAAAGAATAGGATACAGGCTCTAGAAGATTATTTACAAAAATATGAGAACTAATAATTTAAAGTAATGTATGAATGGTAACTTGTCCTAAGTTTTATAAGAATGTTCATCTTTATATAAATACCAGGGAAGGGCCAACGTCTATGTAATTATGTCACGACACAATTCGCAGGATAATAAATAAATGTGATGAAATCCATAAAATTTAGTTATCTTGAATGTGTAGTGTGAACATAAATATAAGAAACAACACACTTTATTTAGTAATATTGTATTAGGCTATCGACTTAGCAACATAATAATAACTCTTATGTAACATAAGCTCTAGTTTCATTTGATGGTAACCAGCGTATGCAGTAAATATTCTACTCCGAACTTCAAGCAGAAACATGCGTGACAAATTTAAATTTTTTTTTTTTTAACAAATCCTTTATCTGAATACAATGCCTAATTAAGTAGTATTGCAAATAAATGAAATTTTTTTTTAGTTAATAAAATATGTTCAAGTGACTACAATATGGATTTTAATTATGGTAGCCACCACCATTACAGTTGTTATACTTTCAATGTGTGTAATAAAATATGACATTTTGCATATAGCTACTTTGATATATTAGCGAGAGATCAATACCAATCAACTTGTTAATATTCGGCAAGAAGCCGAGATGATCATGGCTAGAAATCAAATAATGTCAGTGGAAGGTCATAAATAAAACACAATAAGGATGCTTAATATTATTATAAGTTATTCCATAAAAGATGACTTGTTTATAATGATCCTTTGATCCGAATGTGAATTTGACAAGGTTTTTAATAACTTCGTCCAAATAGTGCTATAAACTTGGGCTTATTGTTGCAAGAGGGGTGTATACAACGGTCTGTATCGGTTAGTTCCCTGGGTCGCTTAAATGGCACGCAAAGCGATTTAGCACCCATAGCGGGCCCCTTCACTTCCACAGTGGGGTCATCTTCTGTCTTTGCACTGTCATTCTTAATACGATCCTCGCATGGTATATCTCCGCAGAATGGTGCGAGCATGATATGCTTTTGATCTAACGCTGCAATGAAATCGTCCCATTTGTTCACCAGCGACAGACGCGACTCCCTATCCTTTGTCGCCCTGTAAAACAATCATTTTTATTAATTTACACCAAAAAAGGGACATTGTGTGTGTTTTTATATGATGAAGCGATGAGGCGAGACCGCCATTCACCTGACTACGATATGCCTGCCTTTAACAATGTGGCTCTACTTAAGATGTTTTAATTATGATGATTCATTCTTATAGTAAAAAAGAGCATTAATTTTTAATTTAAGTTAGACATCTTGTATGCATATAATTTCAACTACTGCAGTCCTTGGTTAGGTTTCCACCCTCATATTTTAAATCTGCAATCATAACATCATTAGTATGTTTCGGTTGCGAAAATATATTAACCAGTGTTCTGTGGAAGCACACATCACCATTCATGGCCTCATGCTTACTTAACACCCATTTACATTTGTGACTGATGGAAGTATGTTCAATGTAATAGTAAAAACCTTTTTCTCCACACTGATACAAGTAGTCAAACAGCATTCTCATGTAATAATATAAATAAATAAAAAAATATGTAATACTTTTCAAACATCTCGCTGTGTGTCTTCTCCAGTAGTGAAATTAGTTCAGACGCAACAAGTTCGCGCTTGATCGTGCGTTTGTCGCCGGTGAACCTCCTGACTGCCACCACTTCACCACGGGACATGTCCTTGGGGCCAAGCTCCACTCGTATCGGGACACCCTAACAGTGATTAATATATAATGCCTGTCAATATCTATTTTCACTTTATTAATCGATATGATAATCGTTCATACCATTATGATTAAATCTTGAATTCATCACGATGATGGTAACTTAAGGATTGCCGAGTAGTTGCATTACAGTCACTCGATGTTTACAAATTAGTCTAGATTTTTTTTTATTCAATAAATCGCCGAAACAACCGTACGTTCACCTTATGGTAAGTCATGCACCTGACGGTACAATGTATTGGTAATTAGGACGATAAACACTGCCACAACGTGCACTTGTTGCTTTGAGATATCAAATGAAATGTTAAATCACTACCCCAGCAATCTCGCTACCTTTTCAGATCGGAACACAGTAATGGCAGGAGCTGCGCTATTGCCTACATTTTTTTTGTTTCGAATTGGAGAGAGGGCGCTGCTTTTGGGAGGATATCAGGGTTTCGGTTATGGTTTGCATCAGTGTATTCGGAAAGACCGGTGCTCCTCTTACATTTAGTCTTACACGTCTTTGAGAATGAGTCTAACCCTACTAGGCACCATCGCTGAGCCATACTCTGTCCCAAGCAGGTTCGCTTGTCGAGCGATTAGCCCCCACCTTCAAGGCTCGCGAAACTCCTAGACGCTTTTAGTCGCCTTCTACGACATGCAGGGCTTACTTTAGGTGTATTCTTATTAGCCAGAGATTACAACAGGGCTGACGGTAATTTCTACCCTACCTAGACAATCTCTAGCAATAGAAACTTACCACCAATACAAATATTTGTTTCCTCTTATACCCTTACCTTCAACTCCCAATGGTTAAACTTCCAACCAGGAGAGTAGTTGTCCCGATAATCACCTTCAGCTCTGATGCCACTTTTAACAAGATCATCCACTAGCTCTTTGCACGAATCTATTAATTTCTTACGCTCCTCCGGAGTGCTCGATGCTGTGATACCGCAAGGCACCACAATGGCCTGTATTTCCGCTACTCGGGGAGGCAGCACTAGACCTCTATCATCACCATGTACCAAAATCATCACACCTGATGGAGAATATATAAATTACATGGAGCCAATGTTTAATAAATATCTAATATAATATAGGCAATATCCTTGAGAGATAGAAGCTTTCAAATATTATACAAAAACCATTTGTTACCAACCGATGGTTCTGGTCGTGAGTCCCCATGAGTTTTGGTAAACGTATTTCTTTTCTTGGGTGTCAGGATCGTCGTACACGATTTCGAACATTTTCGAGAAGTTCTGGCCGAGATGGTGACTAGTAGCTCCCTGTATTAAAAAAATATAAGGGCATTTGAAAATGTAGTACTATTGCATTTATTGGCCGTGATGTTTTTAATGCGACAATACTAAAAAGAGGTGCCGGATAAGATTTTCGGGTAAAGATAAACATCACGAGATAAGCAATATTTCAAACAGTGTTTCGTGTACATGTGATATCCACTAACCCTAAACATAACCCGAAATATGGTAGACATATTGCACTTAATTGTCTCCTTGTGAGAGAAGACGTCAAGAGTCAGCAGTGGGAATATTATTAGGAGTGTTTATTATTGTTCTTTATTAAAATATATTACTGATGACAACTCACAGGACCCAAGCCCATCTCACCTGCTCGTGGTATACCCTGCTAATAAATAAACGAGGCTCTGTCTCCCACCAAGCCGCATTAGGTCAGAGTGGTGGAAAATGGCCTAAATCCCATATGAACCTAAAAAAACAACGGCGTCTGTAGCCTGACGCTGCAGGAGGCTACGCTCGAAGGAAGTCGCTAGATGCGAGTAGCTCAGGGCCGATCAGTGAGAAGATCTTTGGGGAAAGCCTAGGTCCAGCAGCTGATACCTATCGGCTGATTGATGTATCGGTTAATTTTGTACCTGTATACCGCGCCCGCTGGCCGGGACGTACGCCTCAACTGTGGTCGTGTAATCAGCGCCGGCGAATTTTTCCTTCTCTGTCTTACGTCCCTTTATGACAGGGATAGCAAGCAGCTCCTCGTAGACATACGCATATAGATCTAAAATAATAGTAATTATATATACAAACAAATATAAAACTAGTACAAAATTATCAGTACAGTAATGTATGTTTTACAGAATTTTTCCATTTATTATCCAATCAGTAAATAAATAATTTGCTTTGTTTTTTTTTTTCATTTCAACAACAAATTTACGTCCTACTGTTGTGGCACAGGCCTACTCTCAATATGCGGGCGATGGGCCATAGTCAGCACGCGAGCCCAATGCGGATTGGTGACTTCTCACACACCTTAGAATAAATTCTATTTCAGTGTGAGGGTTTCCTCACGATGTTTTCCTTCACCGTTTGTATCTCGCTGTTGTAACTAAAGTTCACAAATGTACATAACTTAAATATTAAATTCATCAGTACACGCCGAGATTCGAACCCGCGACCTTCGAAATGATGGCCGCACGCTCTAACCATTACGCCAGCGAGCTACCTGTTGTACGAGTTTTGTGTATCACAATGAAATTGTTACGAGTATGTTTAGGTCCATGGCGGTATGTACGGGCATCATCAGATCATACGCTATGCTGGAAATCAATTTTGTGAGTACTGAGCGTAATAAAAAAAAACATTTAGCATATAAATATAAAAACTTTCTTCCTAACCTAAAATTTGTAACACTTCTTCGCCGGCTTCCTCGGCGGTGCGGAAGGCGGTGTGACCCTCCTGCCAAAGGAACTCGCGCGTGCGCAGGAACGGTTGCGGCTGCTTGAACTCCCATCTCTAAATGATAACAACGGTTTAAATTACTCAAAGTTTACAATCATATGGTGTTAGGAGTGTACGTGATCTTTGAAGTACTGGTGTCTTCATCAATCACCTTCCAAGGTATTATATACTAAAACATGGTGAAAAATTCGCAACTGTTAATGTTTAGGTTACATTTTGCTCAATAAGAACTTGGAGTTATTCCTGATAATGCAAAGTAAATGATAACTTGGATATTTTTTTCCTTTTTTTTACTTACAATTAGCATATATTAAGCTCACTTTTAAACAGTTTAATTAAAAAGAGTACTAACGACTACGTTGTTCCACTGGTTAAGCCGGTAGGGAAGATCGCGGTGGCTCTGGATCCAGCGCGCGTACGCCGGGTACATAGCAGTCTCAGAAGTCGGCCGGATGGCGATGTGTTCCGCGAGCTCGGAGCTGCCCGAATGTGTCACCCACGCCACTTCCGGAGCGAAGTCAGCTATATGAGCCTTTTCGCGTTCCAACGCAGCCTGAGCACATAGATTTTAAGGTTATGATATAAAAATATGAACCACCAACTCTAATTGATAGGTTCCAATTTGACTTGGTACGAACTGCAGTGGTGCCTACATAGACGGTCTCAGCGGCATTACATGAAGCATCATTTGAATGTGCTGTTCATTTCGGACGCTTTCATCATCAGTCAATAGACGTCCACTGCTGGGCATAGCCCTCCCCCGAAGACCTGAATATCAATTGGTCCTGCGCTGCCCGCATCCAGTGGCTTCCCGCGACCTTCAAGAGACAGCATGACCTCCGGTACCGTCGGGTGCTAGAGGCTCGATTTTAAAAGTTCATATGGGAGATTTGGACTATGGTCCTAACACGCTGGCCCGATGCAAGTTAGTTAGGAGCCAGAGCCTCGTTTATTGATTAGTAGAATACACCACGAAGAAGTGAGATTGGATTGGGTACCGTGAGTTATTGTGCGGGATCATTTGGACGGTTTATTTTGTCAAATTAAAAAACCATACCTAGTTTAGTTTCAAGACTTTTCTTTATATTAAGAGTGTGTTAAAATTTCCTTATAAATACTATATAAATAGTTCTCACCTTAGAAACAAATATAGGGAAGTATCCATCCTTGACGCCCAACTTCTTCAGCTCCGCGCTGAGGTAGCTTCTTATCTGATCCCATATGCTGTATGACCACGGACGTAGAATGTAGCAACCGGAAATGTCGTAGTAATCAATCATCTCCGCTGTTAAAAACATTTACTACTAAGACAATTGTTAAATACATAATAATAAAGACAAAACGAACACGCTGTTTTTTTTTTTTTTTTATTTAATTAAGCGACAAGACGAGCAGGAAGTTCACCTGATAGTAAGTGATACGCCTGCCCATACCAAGGTGGCACTGGTGAAGATAGTATGCTCTGCACCACATCGCGCTCGTCGCCTGGGACATAAGATGTTGAGTCTCGTTATCCCTGTGATTACACTAGCTACAGCGCCCTTCAAACAGGAACACAGTTACCTTTAAGTGATGTTAAAAAAAACTCACACTTTGTGATGACCTGTGAGTACCACTCCGGGAGGTCTGTCTCTTTGCTCGCTTCCAGTCCCAGTCGTGTTACCTTCTTCACTCCGCTCGAAGACTCCTCCTTTGGTTTCGGTGTCTGAATGTGCATATACATGATTTTCTTAACATCTTTTATTTTCTCCGAATTACTGCTTTAATGTTTTAAATATTTATCGTTCGCAAGAAACTAATGCTACATGACAATCCATTTTTTTAATGTGAAGCTCAAAGATTATAAAAAACATACGAAGTGAATATGTTAAAAAAAAGTTATTAAATATGATATATTCAAACGACAGACCGTTTCTTTGGTCTTCTGCTCCTTCTTGACAACTTTGACCTTTTCCTTTTTGTCCTTGGCCAAGCTAACTACTTGCGGTGGTTGATATCCAGTGTTCGCGCGGAAGTTCGCTCTCATTTTTTCAAGCCTTCTTTCTTCCTCAGCAATTGCTTCCTGCGTTAATTAAATGGAAGATTATAATCTCTAGCTTCTTATGTGACAATGTAGCTATAGTCAAAGGAAGTAATGATCATTATTAGCTTGGTTTATCCGCTGCTGGATATAGGCCTTCCCCAATTTCTTCCACCAAATGCGATCTGCAGCTTCTCTCACTCACTGCCGACCGCCCTGATGATGTCGTCGGTCCATCAGGACGGAGATCGTCCTACACTTCTGCGATCTGTACGCGGCTCCACGGTACTCCATCGGCCGTCACAGATACGACAGACACGACCAGCCCACCGCCAATTCAACTTACAAATTTTAAGAGCTACGTCGACAACTTTAGTTGTACATCGAATTCCTTCGTTCCGGATTTTGTCCGTTAGAAAATACCAGGCATAGCTCTCTCCATCGTTGTGCTACTTTGAGGGTGGGGACAACTCACTGGTTAAAGACACGGTCTTGAGACATTGGGATATTTGCGAGGTAAGGCTGTGGTGGGTTTTCCAAGCGTAGGGGCGTAAAGGTTCTTTAATATACATATATTAAACACTCATGTCAGCATACTATAGTCCAAGTAGTATTTATTTTTTATGAAGTATTCCATGATGGTTAAAAACAACATACATGATAAATAGATAATTGACATGTCTTTCATAAGCTAGATTCCCTTCTTATCAGAGAGAAAAACTTTAAATAATAAGTTGCTACTGGGTTGACGACTAAAATGGGTCTACTACGAAATTAACCCACTCTGTGTTCACCCTTAGTGTGTTGCAAAGCATTCTGGAATCTCCTAGGCAATGCATTAATGCACCCTATACTACGACTAAGCACATCCCTGAGAAGGTCATTATTATACCTTCCTAACACCCTCACTGAACTACTAGTAAGACAACACTGCATTAATTTTCCACTCCAACGCTTGTTTAGTGGATAATGAGATGTCACCTTCTACAAGCTGGGGCTACCGTAGATTATTCTTAATAGTCTACACCTAAAAAGTTAGTAAGGCTAGCAAGAATATGGTTACCTGGTGGCTCTTGAACTCCACCCTCTCTTTATTAGGAGGATGCTTCGGCTTGACCTTGTTTGCAACGGTTTTCTGCTGAAATCAAATCCACTCTGTTTACAGTACTAAATAGAAATAACATGAAATTAATCATATAAAAGTTTGATCTTAAAATAATTATGGTGTTGTACAAATGTAACAAGCACATACATATGTAAAAATATTAGACAAATATTTCTCTACTATGAAGTACGTTTTTAAGAGGCAATTTATAATAAATTAATATTTGTATAAGATAATAAAATAAATATTACATTATAATATTAAATAGAAAGCAAGTAAATATTTTTTTTTATTTTATAATTTGTATTGTATTTTTTGTGTACACTAAATCTAGATCCATTAGTATAGGCTGCGATAGTATGGTCACCTAAAACGGTAGCTTGACTAGGTTTGCAACTTCGCATTGCATTATTTTTACCCTAGTTGAAGACCCAAAGACAGACTCAAGACCAAGGTTAGATGGAGTGTGACAATGTCAATGACAGAGCAAAACAGAGGTGATAAATGTAGATAGCTGTTCCCACTAATTTATAGGACAAATAGCCAGGAAGATAAGGAGAGAATAAATAGAAAGATAAAAATTACTATAACATCATGGTCATACCTTACAGCGGCCTTTTTTGAGGCAGTCTGGTGTCCAATCATTGTCGGTAACAATTTTGTATTGTTCCTTTAGATGCAATAATTTTTTCACCTGTAAAACAAATTTATCTATACTCATCACATCATTAGTTTTTAAAACAAGGCTTCAAGGATAAGTTCTGATTTTTTTTTATTTATAATCGGCTACCACTTAACTCTAATTTCACATGATGTCATATTTACTATACGAGGGTTATAGCCCAGCGGCAATAAAAAAAACCCAGCTATCAAAGACTACTCTTTTTCTTATACATGTTTGGCCAGTACTAGTTGAACTGAGCAGACTATACATTAGTGCTAAATGAAACCTATACCATTTCTCAAAAATTTAAACACTTTTCATTAAATTTAATTAATCTGTACTGGAATATATGGGTTTTTATTATTTCTTGCAACACCCTTCACTGTTTTGTTATGTCTAAAGTTTCTAGCTATCTACCTTATTTCTTAACCAATGAAAATAAATATATGGAGATAAAAGATATTACAATTAGTAATCAAAAGACCAAAGGCAGAAAGGACTGTATCACGGTAATCGCCAACCTTCACTAGTTGGAGAGGCATTTTAAGAACACAATAAATTATACAGGAATTTTTAAAGATATACCTCTACGTCTATTACGGATTTGTCTGCTTTCGATGCTTTGAGTTTGCGTATCTTATTGCCCGTGCTACCGATAACCGAAGATATCGCTTCCGCTTCTATATCCTCATCCGACGAAGAGGATAGCGTACTATTTGGATTCCAGTCCTGTTAAAAAAATGTCATAATTAAAACTATAATCATTTGCAATGTTTATTATCCTATCCTTTTCTTTGTCTAACCATTCGAATTAAATATGTACATCTAAAGTTTTTTTTATTAAAAAAAAAACCAAATGTCATGTTTAGAAAACAAGATTATATTATACTTTTATATTACATATATTTAAAATATGTTTTTCTGTTTATATTCATGCCGATATGCCGAAAACAAACGCACGTTGGTGGGATCACTGAGCTCATATAAAACTCTGTTTTGTAGAATATATTATAGGAGACTAAATTTATTAGCATCCGCCTTTTGAGGTGATGGTAATGACGTAAAATTTTGTTATTTGTTTAACGATTCAATTCAAATGCTTATTAAAACAATTGTTCAAATATTGGAGTCCATTGTCTACATAGTATATAGTGATGATTGACGTTAAGCAAAGCGTGTTTGAACAGTTGTGTCATAATTATATTATAAGCTTTAAACGGAGAACTACAAAAATTTTATGCAATAAAAATAATAATTTTAATATTCACCTGGCCACTCGCCGCCTTATATTTGGATTTAAGATCCAACAGGATCTTGACAGCACCGTCAATTATGGCTTTATCAGCTTTCGTATCCTCAAGGTCTTTAACTAGATCGTATTGATCGAAAACTTGCATCTCTAAATCAGACAAGTCTGTTGACGATGATCGGGATGATGCCGGAGCTGGAACTGGGGTAGATTTAAGCTCTGAAGTCGGTTTCCACTCCTAAAAATTTATAACCTTTTATTAAGTCCATCATTTGAATGTTTTATTAGACCGCCGCCTTGTGAAATGATAAGAAAATTTATAGAACGTGGGATCAGAAGGATTTTCAGACATTGCAATAATTTATTTGTTCACCTGTCCAGTAGCAGTTTTATATTTCGCTTTAAGATCCAGTAGGATTTTCACTGCTTCGTCGATTTTAGGTTTCTCCGCTTTGGCGGATTTAAGCGAACGGACTAAGTCGCCTTGCTGGCTAACCTGTTGACTTAAAGCGTTTGCATCACCAGGTGAGGACGGTGTGGCAGAAGGCGCCGGTGCTGTAGATGGAGCCGCTGCAGGCTTCCAGTCCTATTAACAAATTTAAGTATAAAATAAATTTAATGTGTATTTACTGTATTACTTAAACTACAGGACTCACCAAAAATAATATCATTATTTTCTAAAAAAACATTACAAATTTAGCGGTTATTTATTAAAAAAAATATACGTCTCTCTCGTCAAAGATAGTTTAGCTAAAGGTCCCACCGCAGCACCTACCTCTATCTCCAAACATTGTGCAAACGTTAATGTGGTCTGCTTCGAAGTGTGTTGTGTCTAGTGAAATTAATGGGGTAGCGAAACAACATCATGTGTCCCAAGGCATACTCACACACACCATACATATCCCATCAGCTGAGCGTCTTGATCGTCTCTTATCGTCGCTTCGGCAAATAAAAAAATCATAACAGCATAAGATCGAAAGGATTTTTAAGTTTTGAAATCATTTATTTACCCACCTGCCCAGTAGCAGCTTTGTACTTCGCCTTAAGATCCAGAAGAATCTTCACTGCTTCATCGATTTTAGGTTTCTCTGATTTAGCAGCTTTAAGAGAGCGCACAACGTCACCTTGTTGACTGATCTGTTGGCTTAAAGCGTTTGCATCACCAGGCGGGGAAGGTGTGACCGATGACGTAAGTGGCAAATGGGCCGCTCCAGGTTTCCAGTCCTATTGATAAATTAATTATTCAATCAATTAAGTGAGTATCTACTCTATTTTTCGGACTATAAAACGTACATTAAATTTATCGAATGATTTTTAGAAATATATATTTAAATGTCATCAAAACATTTTTTTTTTATCGTTCACACAACTTGTACAATTAATGTTTAATTCATGTTTACTCTCGGGAATATCAATCGTCCAACTAATGTCACCATTCGTATTACTTTCGTCTGAACAGTTCAGAGACAATTTACTGAAAACCAAAATATTTTAGTAAGCCTCTATTGCCAGACACTATCTGGTTCGGTACCATGGCCGCACTCACTTCTGTTGCAAAACAATGTATACGTTTTTGTTATCTATCATTTACCCACCTGCCCAGTAGCAGCTTTGTACTTCGCCTTAAGATCCAGAAGGACCTTCACTGCTTCATCGATTTTAGCTTTCTCAGCTTTAGCAGCTTTAAGAGAGCGCACCACGTCGCCTTGCTGGCTGACCTGTTGGCTTAAAGCGTTTGCATCACCAGGTGGGGACGAAGATGTAGCCGAAGGCGCCGGTGCAGAGGAAGCCATTCCAGGCTTCCAATCCTATGAACAAATGAGTTTAAAATAAATATATCTATCTACATATAAATACCAAATAGAAAACGTTATATGATTTTTTTTTTTGTTGCTTCCGCTTCTTAATCAAACATGACAACATCCTCGGAAGAGGGTTAAGATCAAATAGGGGTACCACCAAAAGACAAAACTTTTTTTACGTCATGACGTACATAGGCATATGCCGACTCACCGTGAAAGGAGATCTATGTAAAGATTTAAATAACATTCACAAGACAACAGGACTTTTTCGAAAAATCAACAATATATCTTTTTTTAAATTGAGACGAGCAAGACCTTCACATGATGGTAAGTGATACGCCTGCCCATACAAACGTGGAGGATATTACGAAGGTCAATACAGACCCCAAATTTTGCTCGACACATTGAAGCGTAGGATGTTACGTCTCGCTACTCCATAAATTTCACTAGACACAACACTTCAAAGCGGAACACTGCACAATATTTGCACTGTGGTGAGGTGGTACCTACGTAAATGGTCTCCAGCAACAGACCTACCATCAGTAGGTGTATTCTACAAAAAAATAAATTTACATTACTAATAAAATCACTATACGTTCATACCTGTCCAGTGGCAGCTTTATATTTTGACTTAAGCTCCAATAGAACTTTAACAGCCTCGTCAATTTTAGCTTTTTCTGCCTTCCCGGTCTTAAGTGATCGCACCACGTCGCCTTGCTTGGTAATCTCTTGGTTCAATGTTAACGCATCGCCGGCGGCTGGTTTAGCCTGTACTGATACCGCAGCAGGTTTCCACTCCTACGTTACACAAATTAGACGAAATTAAGTTTTCAATAAGAATTAGATATTTTCATAAATATTAAAATGGTTTAAGTTTATTTTCGTTTAAGTCCAATCATAATAATTTAAGTGTTACTTCGGAAGATCATTACAATATGCAAATAGAAAGTATATACTTATTTGATCTCTATATCGATACACTGTAATAACTAAAAAAAAATAGGTTAAAAATGTAGCCAAAAATCTCTACACAATAAATTGTTGCTCGATGTTCACAAACCAATTACAACTTTATCGGAATCAGGGTTTGCAGATCATTACTGCAAATGCGAGCCGCTGGCTAATATTGTTAAAATCACCTGTCCCGCTGCAGCCTTGTACTTAGCCTTCAGTTCTAGAAGGAGCTTCACAGCTTGATCCACCTGCGCCTTTTCAGCCTTGGCGGCCTTCAGCGAGCGCACCACCTCCCCCTGCTTGGCAATCTCTTCGTTTAATTTGGATGTGTCACCAGCGGCAACTTCGGCCGGCGCCGCTTGCGCTACTTGTGCTGTTTGTGCCGATTTTGGCTGTAATTTTTTTAATAAAAGAATAATAAGGAAATATTTATTTCATACATAAACTTAATAACATAAATTATACAGTAACACCACACCTAGAACAAAGAATAAATGGTTTAAGCATATAATATAATGTGATGATTTAATCAACTTAGTGATAGTCATTAATATTAAACTAAAGCCTTAAGAGATCGAACATGCGTTTAATCAGTTTCATCGTTTCATTTATAATGATATCGGTGCTCCAGTTTTCGCAATAGTAATGAAAATAAAAACATATACATTAATTCTTTCATTTATGATTCGGCAAATTTCTCATAACATAAATTTCAGTGTTTAAAAAAAAATCATAATACTACTCTATTATTCTATAATCATTATTTGGTAAGTGTCGACTCTCTAAAAACACTTATTCGTCATAAAATATTTTATAATCAAAATATCAAACTCTACTTTTAACAAACCCTTATCGATTTTAAATGAAAACAAATGCTACTACCACTGCATATGTAATAGGAATGAGGCGTATATCATAACATATATAAATCACAAGTATTCGAAGATAACAGATAACAGTTTTTCATGCGTTGTCATTATATCTGTTAAAATATACCATTTATAATTCACCTTACTCTAGTTTTTCAATCACTATCAACAATCAACATTTTCAGTATTCGATAACAGCCAATAAAAGAACAGCCAATGAAATATACAACTATTCTTGTCTCTGTCTTTTGTATAATATTATCATAAACTAAAGCGAGACACACCTAGTATTTATTTGAAATAAACCAAAAATTATAGTAAGCAGTTTCATAAGAAAAAGTCCTATTTGAAAAGGGAATTCCTGATTAGATCTTGTTATCTGTTATTTGGTTTATAAATTTATCTCGCTCACACCCATTATATATACTGTTGCTAAAAAGAAATGCTCCTAGTATTATGATCCGAAAAATACAAATAAAAAAAATTAAAACTAATTATTTAACAACAGAAATTGGTACCTGTTATTATTGAGTAACAGTAGTAACAGATATTATGTTTGTCCCGTTATAACCCAGGCCTAATATGTAATGAATATATAAATACCACTAAGTAACTACAGCATAACTATTAACTTTATATATATCATGTAAAATAAAAAAAATACTCAAATGAAAAATTGTTATATTAATATATATATAACACCAAAAACTTACGAGTTGTTGAGCAAGTAACAAGCTCTACGAATTATTAACGCATTTTATACGTGTTAAGTAAATAATAGTTGAAATAAAGATGAAATATAAAACGTTCAAAAATCACACAAAATAATCGTAACAGCAAGACACATTTAATATAAAATATTACTTTGTATTGATTTAAAAATAAATAGTAACGAAATATACGTCCGTCTCTGAACCGGTATAACAGCTGCTTTCAGTCTACTCCTTACAGCTCACAACACGCGTATTACAATTTACTACGTGGAAGTTGATGATGACGCCTTTCACTTTCGCACACGAATCCAGTTCAACATACAAAATCGCTTATCCGACATACATTGAGTAGTTGTTATACTAACCGCTATCAAACGTTTCACCGGTGTAGTGAATGTATAATAATTTACCTCACAAAACTACAACCCCTCAAACTATTCAGTGCACTTTATAGAAAAATATGATCGATTATATGCATAATAATAAAAATGTCTGTCTCTTTCCCTAAAAAACTAACCCTCAATAATCAGAAACTATACAAAAGTATTAACAGAAATAAACAAATCAGATAATTTTTCCATCATATTATATGAAATGCGAATCTCTCAGCTAGTACTATTGCCGAAATGATCAATAGACTCCTCATCATTTCACCCGATGGCCGTCCACTGTTGGACATAGATCCCTTGTAAAGTGTTCCACAGAGTATAAAACTCAAAAACACGATATAAAATATTTTTTTGTTTATTATCTTAAAACATTTCTTATGGTTAAAGAAAATCTAAGCTGGAGTGTATGCGGAGAATTTCAATAACATTGTAACGCTGAATTATTTTTATAGGTACATACTGTAAAACAAACGAAATGGAAAAAAATAAAGGAGTAAATGTAGTTATTCAGCAATTGAATTCGCTACACACACAAGACTAACTACAAGAGTCTACTCGTACCAGTTACAAGAGATTATGTGAATAAAAAATCACGAATTGAATTAAACACTAATTAAAACGAAAAAAAAATCACTTTTTACACGAATAGTTTTGTAAAGAGATAACAATAATTAAAAATTTAGATCATACACTTTTTTCTAATATATTTGATGGATTCAAATGTGTAAGACGAAATAAATTCTAACTGAATTCAACAATTTTTTCTCTATTTTCCAGTCTTTTTTATAGGATTATTTGGACACATCTATTGTGTAAAAATAATTCGGCTTAATTATATTCCATTCCTTTTTGATAAATAAACGATGATTTCAAGACATCATTATCACGACACTAGAAAAATCTCTTGCTCGACTTAATTATTGCTGATATATAATAGGAAGAAGTCATTTATCAGAAAACATTTGGGAATTGTTGCATCTTCCGATACATAGTCCTCCCCAATTCCTGTGCCTTTTCCTTTTTTCATTATAAAAACATGGTTTTTGTACATTTATAAATATCCTTATAATGACATTTTATAGGTCTACCAGGATTTGATGGCAAAAAAAATGGTATCTGTCAACTGAAATTTCGAAGAAACCTCTCCGATCGCAAACAAAAAATATTGTTTTCAATGTTTATCAAAGAATACTTCATGAACAAGGCGCAGGACAAATAATCGATATTGCGCCATCTGCAAGCGTTGACTGGTTAGTAGGAAAGTCACGTCTTGATACTTTGGTTTATTAACGTTAAAAAAAACGTTTGGTTGATTAAAAACGTTAATAGACATGCAAGTGATATAAAATCTTTAACAGAAGAAGCTTCATCTCAATTAAGGATCGATGAATGGCGAAAATCTTGTGAACATGTAATAAAAATTGAAAATCAGTTCATAAACGATCGATTAGTTGCAGATGCAGGAGGAAACGTTTATCATAAATACTCCGTCTTCCTCTTTCGATGAAGACTTTTTATAGATGTGCAGTGTTTGGAACCATTTTCAAGTTCTGATAGCCTATAATTAATTAATAAACTCATGAACGAAGTTATTGGAATTTTTATCTAAATTTTGGAAAATTTAGAAAAAAATTGGAAAATTGAAGAAAATTGATCATTGGATAAATCTTTATATTTGCACGTATCACACACAGAATCAGCTGCTATAAGGGGAAAAAAGTATCAAAAAGGTTTACTCCAATTTCCCCAGTATTGCTAGCGTCAATTTTTTTTATCCCTTTTTGCCATCAGATCCTGGTAGACCTATATCTTAATTTATAAATTGTTACTTTCTAATATTATTTTTACGAATAGACTAAAATTTAAGCTAATTTGGTATCACGTTAAATATCTAGTTTTATGACAGTAATGTTTAATATTTCCCATCGTAAAATTTATCTTTAATCAGTACTATTCTTGAATGAAATTCATTTGTTGAACTAATGCTGAAATAACATTAAAATATTATACGTATACATATTATCATATATAAACAGGGCAATGTACAGCATAATATTTAACACTTAAAAGTTATGTAGAACCTATAAATTTGTAATTACGTATCAAGGGATTTGTCTATACTAGAAATTGGAAACAAATATAATTCTACACAGGCAACATTAAAAATATATCTATTGTGATTTATTAAGTAATTCGCCATTTTACCGGCGAAATGTCGTAATGATATTACTATACATGTATGTTGTTTTGGTTTTAACAGCGTGATTTACCATTATTATTAAACAACATCTAAGTTTTAATTAAATAATAGCAGCATTCTTCTCAGTGTTAAGTTGATTTAATAATTATAGTATTAAATTCAGCATATTGAAAAATAAGTAAAATAATTATTAACAAGATAAGAACTTTGCAATAATGATGATTCCTTCATGTATTTTAAAGGTATCGTATACTAAAATTATATTCGTTCTAGTATTGTAACCACATGTTTTACGATAAGATTTTTGGTACAATAAAAAATAAATAACATAGTGCTGTTGTTCCACTATCTTCTTTTGAAAGGCGAGGTGAATCAAGTTATATTTAATAGAAATATAATCACCATAATTGTTTTTAATTTCGAAAAATATCAATAAGTATTTAATCATATTTATTATTACATAATTGTATAAATAAAGACTTCATCATAATTTTCCCAAATATTCAGAATTATTATGCAGAGATAGCAATAGAATTTAAATAGGAAATGAGCATATATTTCTGTGGTCACGAGACTCAAATCGCAATTACAATTAGGTATATTATTTATTTACGTTTTGTTACATTTCCTTCCTCCATATTCAATTTAAAGATTAATTCGCATGATAAAACAATTCACTAAACAATGAGTGTACGAAAAGCAATTAAGAGGGAACAACTGAAAGTTTCGCAGCTTTTTCTGTCACTTAAATGTTGCTGGTAAAGTATTCACCCACCAATTAGAAGTCCTGTGTTCAGCAGTGACATAAATAGGCTAAAATGATGTAATGATAAGCAAGAAAAAAGCAAAACTTGCTTAAATATATATTATTAACAATCCCAAAATTTCCTCTTTTTGTAGAAGGTGCAGACCTTCGGGACAGATTACTTTTCAAAATATCAAAGTTCTAACAATGTGATCATTCCGTCAAAGTCCTTCATAAATTCACCACCTTTGAAAAAAATCAAAGCTGAAAATTGCACTGACATACCAATTGAAAATCATAATATCTTCACTGAAGTTGAAAGTGATCAATCTCAAATTGACAAACTGGAAAACTTGAGTAAGCAGAATTTATATAATATGATAAAATATAAAAAAATTAAAACAAAAACTATGTAGAAATGTCTTTAGTTTTTATAGAAAATTAAATTTATTTTTTGTTGATATAGTTGAAAAATTAAATATAAAAAAAAATTTAAAACCTGAATAAAAAATTGTTATTCCCTTAATTAATAAGCAAAAAGATCAGATGATAAATGTTAAATTAAGAGATATAGTAATAAAGAGTGTAAGCTTGTAGAACAGCAATTGTACTTTTTGTATTTGCATAGTGTTGCAAATGAGTGTTGATTTTGAGGACTAGTTAGATGTAGCATTTTATCAATGTATGTGAAATATAATGTTTTAAACAAAAAGATGTATATTTTACATCCTACCTATTTCTAACACTATTCTAAAACTGAATTAATATGTTTTTATTATTGATATATGTGAATGATATATAAAAGGTACTAGAATAAAGGTATCATATGCTAATTTTGTAAGTTATTAGAAAAAACATATAACTGAATTTATGCCATAGTTTACAACAAACTAAAATTGTTATAAATTTCAACAGAAAATCTCAAATCAAATTATACAACAAATATGAATAACTCTAAGCAAGCTATAAATATAGAAACTGAAACTAAATACAATTGTCAGACAGATTTATCGATTCAAAACATCAATGAAAGTTTTACAAATGCCCACAAAATAGATGTTAATATTATTCAAAACTTAAGTAAAGATAATGTAAAAGATGAAATGGAAAAAGATGAAACAAATAAAAAGAATGTTGAGAAAAAAAAATCAAAAAGCAAAATACAATATACTGACATGAAGCTAACTAATAAGACAGAAGTAGATACAGTTACAAAATTCGACAAGTGTACTAACCAAAAAAAGAGAGTTAAACCATCTAGAAAAATAAATATTACAGTAAATGTAACATATCAAAAATTACATGAAGAAGAGAACGAAGACATAAAATATGATAGCAATCTGTCACCTCAAATCATTCCAAACCCAGATCTTAGTTTCCTTGATGATTTTGATGTAGATGAACTTGTAGAAAGTTTGTACTCGTGTAAAAACTATGTAGGAAATGATAATGTTAATTATAAAAATCCCACGAAATGTGAGACTACTGCAAATAATACTTTTGAAGAAAACAAGCCGGCATTATTTTCTACCAATATTATTACAGAGAAAAATTTACGAGATAGTATAAAAATACCAGAAATTCCCAGAACAAAACACGAAACGATTAGTCTGAAGAAATATAAATCGTATTCAAGGTAAAATTTACTTAAGTTTACACTATATATAGAATTTATCTTTTCTATTTCATGTTACTAGAACTAATTAAGTCTTTTTTCTATCTTGTTGCGTTTATTATTTAACTATTTTTTTTTTTCATTATAAGGGAGCACGCTCAACAGGTGGCTAATGAATATTCCCACTCGCAATTACATTTTCACGATATAAAATTTACCGACGTTGCTCAAAACACAAAAAAGGATGAAACTACTTTGCATTCAAAAATGAGGTACACCAAGAACGTAACTGAACTAGATTTTCATGAAGAGAAAGACCTTGATACAACTACTGAAAATAGATCAGAAGTAGAAAATGATCACAATCGGAAAATTTTACATTATAACGAAAGCGAAAATAACTCTGAGCCAAAAATTAATACGCACAATATTATTGAACATGTAAATAATAAACAAAATATACTAAAACACAATTTCGTTACAAAATTCGATATGACTTTGGGGCAACAGTTAGAAAGGCACATTGATGATAGATTAAATATTACGTGTGCAGTAACTGCTGTAACACATTATGGAAAATATTCAAAAATATTCAAATGTGAAGACCCATCCGGACAATGCTATGCCGTTAAGGTTTTGGAGTATGTGATGATATAGAAAATATATATTTTTTTATATTACAAAAATATTTAATACAAAATTCTTTCTTACAGCAATTACATTAATAAGAATTATATTCTCACAGAGAAATTGTTGAGTGCATTACAAAGAGACATACCGCATGAAAACTTATTCTGTGTTTCTTTAATACACAGATTCACACTCAACAGTTACAGGTGTCTTATGATGTATTACTATAATTCTAATTTAGAACAACATTTACAAGATAAAGAAAAACCTTTGAAAATATATCAAATATGTCACTTGGCCAAACAGTTAGTGGAAGCAGTATTTACATTGAAGATAAAGAATATAGTTCATAATGGTAATTGCACAATATAAATAAATATGTGTATACATATATCTATTCAATATTGTATAATATTCAATAGAAAGTTATGTGTATGATATATGCCTCGGCAACATCATAACTGGTAATATGTCTTATAGTTGTCCAAGTACATTTAAGTAGGCAGCACAATAGTGACTATGTTATGGTTTGAAGGCCCTAATGAAATTACTAGGACTAGACTTAGCATCTTAAGTCTCGAGCAGTCTGTAATGTTTGTATTAAATAGCACCATTATGGTCTGGAGTATCACTTACCGACAGGTGATTCTTTATACATCCATTCTACCATCATGTTTCTGACAAATTAAAAGAAAATCTAAACCAATGGATTTCTACAGTTAGAATTAGGTTTATTAGTCTGGTGTATCTGTTCTTACAGTTTGAAATATAAAGAGTAACTGTTATAATCAAAACTGTACTTTTTTTTAATTGTTAACCTTTTGGTCATCTTATTTCAGATATAAAACCTAGTCATATACTCTTAGATAATAATATTGACAAGCTGAAACTGTGCGGTTTTGATGAAGCATATTACTATCCCTGTTTCAATAGAGAATCAACTGCCGATGGAACAGTAAATTATTTCTCGCCTGAGAAAATTTTAGAATACACAAATGGGTACACCGTTGATATCTGGTCTACAGCTTTGGTGATGTACAAAATGGCAACAAACACTAATCTTTTCTCAGGTAAAACCTCCAATGAGGTTTTATTCGAACAAATGTGCTTGTTTGGAAATTTCCCGGAGGACATGATCAATGGATCACCAATAAAAGCAGAACATTTCAAAGGTTTAAATTTCATTAGAAATTGTACTAATGATATGGTATGTGAAATTTTCATATTATTATTTGGTAATTTATTAAGTATTATTATAAATATAAATAAAAGTAAACATATTCAAAGGTGTTAAGTTACATGGGAAGTAGGCTGTGTATAATGAAATGTGCCCTCCTAGGGCTTTCGAGCTTTGAGGTTTTGAGCTAGATTACAGCAACACTCTCATATAATTAGAAAAGAAACTGTTTAATGAGTTAATTTCTTACAGGTTGAAAGAAATATAAACAATTTAAGATGGAATGATATTGAGACATTAATTTTGTCCATGCAGTCTACATTGAGAAGCAGGATGGAGCACCAAGAAAATAGTTATTTATTTAAAGTACAATTATTAAGTAAACTATTGCAGAAAATGTTGATATTGAAACCGGAACAAAGAATATCGATTGAATATGTATTAGCAAATGAATTTTTCCAACAAACATAGTGGAAGAATTCTTAAGAGTAAATTTTTTTCCTGTCAATATTTTGTTAAACTCATGGATACATTTTATTTAAGTTAAACTATTAAGTGAGAAAAGATCTATTATTTAAATACTACTGTGTTCCTAGTACTAATGGAAATTAAACTATAATTAAAACTTAATTTAATTTGATACTTGCCTATTTATTTAAATAGTATAGTTAATATGTTTGTTAGGTTTCATAATTATCAAGGTACTATTCTGTAATATTTTACATTACCAAGAAACAAGATATACCAATTTTTTTGAGAGGTCTAAGCACAGTGTTAGTAGGTTGTAGACTATTGTTTTGGTTAAAAGTACTACTTTTTTTAAAAGGGCAACATGCATAACATTTTAATCCCATCTTGGTCTATTTATTGGTGGTAGATCTTTGTTACTGAAAATCATCTAGGTGGGTACCACCACTGGTTCTATTTCTGCCACCGAACAGTAGTGTGAAAACATTACTGTGTTCCGGATTGAAAGGAGTTGTAGCTATTGAAATTACTATAGTAATGAGACTTAACATCCTGTGTCAAAGCGACGACTTCAATTTGATGTAGCGTATACTATCCTAACTAGCGGCAAGTTACTATCAGCGGGCGTATCACTTACCATCAGGTGAAAGTCCAGCTCGTCTTGTCGCTTTGTTGAATAATAATAAAAAAAGCTCTTAGAAGCTATTCTCACCTGACCTAATATGATAATAAAAATGAGTCTTACCTGTCCCGGCATCTCCTTACTGTGTCCATCGGGCACGTGGAACAGCACGAGCGGCGCCGCGCGTCCTGTGTGCGGTGAAACCGCCCCCGGTGCAATGTCCACGCGGAAAAACCCACGCCTCTGTAGCTGAATGATGTCCCCAACGCGCACCTTCGCCAACTCTGGCTCACCTATCATTAGTATCTCCCACTGAAATTTACAATCTATCTTAGTATTTGTTTTATACTACGAAGTGACAATGTACAACTGATGCCGAGTGATTTTTCCGTAACAATGTGTTTGGATGTTTATACAGATCCAAATCACATTCAAAGCTTTGTTATTTATGAAATACGAAACTACGTTTCCATAGTGATTGTTTTAACTTCACCAGCCTTCAAACGTGAACACATTAACGCAAACTGCAGTTTTCGTGCAGAAACAAGTGGTACACCCATAACAACTAATTTTCAAAATTAAGATAAAAAAAAGTGGCGCCTGTCAAATCAGAATACAGTAATGTTTGTATAGTATGTAAACGGCCTCCGGTAATAGAGACGTTCCACCGCTATTAGTGTTTTTTTGACGTTTCATTACCCTCGTCTGGTGTCCTATATATTTCTTAAAGTCCTCATCCTTTCCTAGCACCGGCTTTGATATGATGTGATCAAAGAATACGCAGTAAGTTTCCACAGTCGGAGACTGCGGAGTGTCGGCTAGCCAGGTCAATTTCAAAGTTTTCTTGTAATCCTTGTTATCTAAATTGGGTGTGGCATCCACCGAAATTATTTCTCCTTTTGACCCCCTACAAATAAAAACATATTACACATTAAAATGAAGGAGACACATTTTTAAAATCCGGAGACATATCTTTCACGAACAACAACAACAGCTTTCATCAACATGTTAGATCCGTCAATATGTACAGGGTGTCTGGTGGCAGATTTATGTTTTCAAATTTAAATAAAAAATAATATGTTTGACATATAATTTTACTAAAAGTATTAAAAGATAGAGTACAAATGCGGATTTCATTTTTTAAAGATAATGTCATCCAAATGTCTTCCATCCTGTTGCACACACTGTTCGAAACGGAGCCTCGTATTCCGTGTCACACGCTGCAGTAAACTTGTTTCAATTGCGCTGATTTCTCGCCGAATATTTTCTTTTAAGCCCACAACAGTTCGCGGATTGTTGGCGTAAACTCTCTCTTTGAGGTAGCCCCACAAAAAAAAATCCATTGGAGTTAGGTCGGGTGACCTCGGTGGCCACGGGATGTCCCCAAAGCGACTAATCAGTTTTTGAGGGAGATTTTCTCGCAACAAATCCATCGAAGCTCTGGCCGTGTGTGCGGTCGCACCATCCTGTTGAAACCACGTGTGTGATGAGAATGATGAATGGGCTCGCAGGTTCGGCAAAAAGAAATTCGAAATCATGAGCCGATAATTCTAACCATTGACATTCGTCGCTTGGCCCCTGCATGTTCAAAAAAAAATGGTCCGATTATCCCATTCGTGGATAAAGCGCACCAAACAGTTACCCTTGGGCAATGTAATGGATGAAACTTCATATCTTTTTTCAAAATTTCATGCACAATTGCTCTTGGAAGTCCCAGTGAAGCTGCCCTTTTCCGTATCGAAAGTCGTGCATTTTCACGTAAACTGCGTTCAACCAGTTCAATGTTTTCGGAGGTCCTTGACGATCGACTAGGTCCTGGCCGTGGTGTGTTCATAGCAGAAGCAGTTGCGCGGAACCTCTCCCACCCACGAACGAATTAAATTCACACTCGGCCCATCGCCTATCCGTCGAATATTGAAATGTAAACAAAACTGTCGGCGAGCGAGTACGTAAGAATCGTTACTCTTGAAAAATGCTTCAATAGCGAACGCGCGATGTTCACCCGACCACTGCACCACTGCGACATCGTGACTAAAAAATCCGCACGATCGGTGATTCTAATGACACCACCTTCCCCCCGCACTGTTTATAACTTATTGAGATATTCGTTTTTTAAAATATAAATCTGCCGCCAGACACCCTTTACATAGCCATCATGGTGGATTGCTGCATCTCTGTGCCTGTGAATGAAGACCCTGAGTCCCAGTAGTGGGAATATTAAGAAGGGTGTTAATTATTTCTAGCAGTTGACAATAATGTCTAATTAAAATTTCTCATTATTGTAAACTGATAATATTTACTATTATTATATGTGAATATTATCATCATAATGGTAAGGATAATATTAATGTTTGTAAATACAAAAAAAAGCAAAACAGACCCAATTTTAACACTAATCATACCATAACGGATCAAATGACCCATTTTGAACTTTTGCATTGATAATGCACGTATTATCTTATTACTTCTCCAAATTTAACTTACTGACTTTTTCTGACTAATTAATTCTACTGTTCTTATACTATTTTTATAATTTTTTGTTTTGTTTATTTTGAGTAATAACTGTCGTATACCGTTGTCTACCACATCGGGTCATTTGACCCGGAGAACATTTTTTTTGTTTTATAAGCTTATAAATACATATTGCTAATCTTATTGTATTCAGTAAACTGCAAATGTATGCAAAGACTGTTAGTAAAGTAGTTCAATCAAAATAGCTGAGAATAATTCAAGAAAATATAAACATTTTAGATTGAAACTAGATTTTTGTGTAAAAAAGGTACCAAAAAAAAAAAGTTTGGTACATAGTTTTTATTTTATTTTGATAGCTTTATTAGTGATACAGGTAACTATTTACCCATAAAATGTCGAAACGAACGAGACATTCAAAATTCTTAGAAAATGTAAATGATATTGGAGAAGAGTTTTCGGAAATCGGTGAAGATGAATTTTCTGAAAACGAAGATATATTGGTTACAAACGAAAATGAGTCTGAATCTACAGATACTGACAATGAAGAGGAAAATATTGTGAATATCGGTTGTGGACGAAAAAGAAGAAGATTACTCTCAAGTTCTGAAAAAAGTGAAGCAGAAACAAATGAACAACATGTTGCAATTGATGGATCTGTTTGGGAAGAAATACAAATAGGTGGCACACCTGGAAGACCACCACTTCATAACATTTTCAGGCATGAAGTAGGCCCAACAGGATATGCTAAACGTCATTTAACGAAAGGTAAAGTTAGTACTGCATTTTAATTGATAATTGACCACCGTATTATGAACCATATAAGAACATGCACAATAGAAAAAGCAAACAGAGTGTTAGGATCCGATTGGAGTTTATCTCAAGAAAAACTTGCTGCATTTATTGCAATTTTATATGCACGATTTCATATTACAATAAAACCAAATTTGGTGTAGACATGACCGATCAAATGGCGAGGAAATTTACTACAAAGTCTAAGTCTTGCAGATGGCCACTCCAAGTTTTTTTCAATATCCTTGATTTAGCTGGTATAAATGCCTGGATGTTATACAAGCAAACGACAGGAGATAATATCTCTAGACAAGATTTTTTACTCAAGCTAGCAGTAGAACTTGCCGACGATTTTCGAGTTGCCCGTGAACAACCAAAAGAAAAAGCAAATACTAAACGATCTTTGCCTAACCCTGTTACAGATTCTAATAAACGTAAGAGGTATCAAATGGGATACTGCAAAGAAAATAAAACTAATAAAATTTGCTCCAATTGTAAAAAATTTGTTTGCGGGAAATGTGCGACGGAAACACTTATGTGTAAAAAATGTGATGTATAAAAACAACTCTTATTTTTTGCGTTTGAAATAGAAATTGTAGAAATACTATTTCATATAATTATAATACATATTTTATAATCATTATATTTTTATTTCCTTTCTAACATCCATATTTCATACATAAAAGTAGGAAAAGTAAATTTCGGGTCATTTGACCCGCTATGGTAAACTAGGTATCTAATAAGTGTTGGTATGATTATTGTTAATGATGACGATGAACTCGGAAGTTATAGTTGAACTTACTTATGAATTTTATCAATCATGATGTTGCCATAGTTGATAAAGGTAGTGTTCTCGCCTTCCTTCAGCGTCGCGGCGTCAACTTGGTCTATTAACAGCCGTGGTGACACCCATACGGTTTTGTTGCCAACGTCCGGATTCTTTGGGTGCAACGGCACAGACAATGTACTGTCGGAAGTAACGCCTTTGAGGTTCACTGGGACTGGATTCGATTCCAGAGCCGTATAACGCGGAGCTATGGGGTCAATTACCTATAAATTTTTTCAAATTATTAATAAGAAAAAGGCAGTTCCATTAATCTCAAAACTTTAAATAATTTTATTACTTTACTCAAACATTTAGTAATACAAATAAGAATATAGCAAGCAATTAACGAAATGAAAAGAGATCATTGCAATATACCGTAATAGCTAACCTGAGCTATATATATATAAACTTATAAGGAGTTCATAAGCGGTAAAACGTGAAGCAACCGACGCTGTCTAAAACCGGCTTCGTTTGGGACATGTAATATTCAATAAACCGCACTTGCTCAGTGTGGCAGATAAATTATCTGTACCCTGTCATTGTGACACCCTTATTAGATCATCGTATAGGTTACAACCGCGGAACAAACGTATAAACGAATATCAAATATTCATGTTTTCGTTGTCAATATTCCGCGCATTAGGACAAAACATTTCATTTTGAGCTTCATAACACAATTCACGAAGGATTGGAATAGTCTATCGGGTTTAGTGCTTCTCTCCTAGTATGACATGGGAGTCTTTAAGAAGAATGAGAATAATTTTCTAGATTATTTCACTTTACTAACTATAACTCTACTCACAATCAGGTGGGATCATAGACAAGCATTACTTTGTATAACAAAAAATAAATAAAACTTTATATAACCTTCTTGTTGATAGCCCATATCTTGTCCCACTCCATGAATACGACAGATCGGCTGGAACCCTGTGCACGTATGAATTGCCGCAGCCCCTCCACTGTCATACCGCGACGCAGGACGCCTCGTACAGTCGGCATGCGCGGATCATCCCTACAGTTCGCGGTAACTTGTAAATTTTATGCATATAACATAAGTAAATGATCACTGATCACAGAGTAAGATTGGATTACTATACTTAGTTTATTATTACCTTGATATAATACCGCACTTTTCCTGTGTTAAAAAATTTTAACAATTCAAAAACAAGATTTTAATTTCTCTCATTAATTTTTACATAAACAGCTATCAGATAATTTTCTTACTCACCAACCATCAACCAGCCCTTGCTCCACGAACCAAGTAAGTTTCCTCTTGGACAGCACTGTGTTGGTCATACTCAACCTAAACAAAAATGATGAAAATGTATCTTACATGTCATGTTATGTTATTAAATTTCTTTATGCTATTTTAAAAAATAGTAGATACAGTAACAAAACATTATAATTTAATGTATCAGAGACATAGTTGTCTTTTTTTCATCTCTTTCTAGTGTAGAAATTTCTCTTAACTCATTATAAAAAAGATAGTAATGTAATGTAGCAATGTCGAGGTTTTCTTTAATCCATATTAATTCCTTTGAGGTTTAAAGAATTAAAAATCTAAGGTATTTATTTTGTAGCAACACACATTCAGCAAGTTATGGTACTCCAATAAGTATACTAGTATAATACTAAAGCAATTTATAATATTTATCTATCAATCCATACCTGCTGTATTCCCATATATATGGTTTTCTCAAGCCGAGTGCGTCTATGAACCAATAGAACTGGGGGTCGCGGTCGTGGTACTCCATAGTACGTAACACATGAGTAACACCTTCGATGGAATCAACTATGGGACATGCGAAGTCATACGTCGGATAAACTCTGTTGACCAAGTTGGAGAATTTTTATTAAAATATTGTCACTTATTTAAGCATTTAGAGACGCCATGACATATATGTAAAAAATTATAGCACATACTTATACTTTGTGCCGGTGCGCGGATGCGTTTCCGGCTTGCAGCGGTAAATGGTTGGATCGCGCAAACATCCGTTTGCCGACTGCATGTCAATTTTAGCTCGTACGCAGCATTGCACACCCACAGGACTTGCCTTTTTCATCTCCTCCCATAGTTGCAAATTTTTCTCAACAGCTATGAAAAAATATGAAACTTTTGTAAAAAAATGTTATGCAATAAAAAAAAATATGTCAAGTTTTTTAATAATACCCTGCTTTAAGTTAGGGTTATATAAGTTATCCATCAACCTTTCTCGATGATCTCCATGAGTGTGTTAGGAAGTGTCCAGTATTTTAGGTAAAAATATCTTAAGGAAAGGCGGCGTTTTCTATAGCATCCAAGCCGTGATACGGCAAATACTCGTATTTGAGGTTATGAACACTACACATTTGCCACCCCACCATCAAACTCTCTAAATCTAGTAATTCCTCATTCTAACCACTTTCCTCACCAAGCAGGTCTATAATCTATTATTACTACCCCAAAATTAAAAGCTTGGAAACATTTGTGCTGAAGAACCTAGTTTTTTTTAAAAAAAACAAATTATAAAAAGTAAGAGAAAATTATTTTTATGCGAAATTTAGCATTATACCCGCCATTATATGACCTAAAACATTTTATCACTGATAGCTTAGAATAGAAATTTTGTTAAAACACTATTAATTTGTTGTATTCTTACAATTATTTCTGTTCTTGCTTTCTACTTTCTGGTCTCTTTCGTTCTTCATTTCCTCAGCGGGAGTATCATCCACGAACGCTTTCTCTTCCTTGATTAGTTTCTCACAGTAATTCATCATCAAGTCAAAGTATTGAGAGGTGTGAGTAAACATGTCAGGTTTGATTTCCAACATTTTTACATCTTCTAGAATAACCTGGAATGAAATTGTTTTTCATTTACAAAGTAATATGCTATTTATGTTAATTCTTTGTTATGTAGTTCGCTGGCCTAATGGTTAGAGCGTGTGGCTTTTATTCTGAAGGTCACGGGTTCGAATCTCGACATGTAACAATGACTTAATATTTAAGTTATGTACATTTGTGAACTTTAGTTACAACAGCGAAATACAAACGGTGAAGGAAAAACATCGTGTGGAAACCCGCACACTGAAATCATCTCTTTGTGTGCGTGTGGTGGCCCCATTAAAGTGGCTATAAGCTCGCTCCCTGTTACATGGGACCTAATTTGACCACATCTGGCGAAAAGTGGGTGTTTATTCACTTCTGCCTACCCCGACTGGGAAAAAAGGCGTAATAATTTAAATATATAATAATGTGTTTTTTCATATAAGAATATAATTTTCGGATAGGTTAATAGAATCAACAGCAAAAATTTTTACGAGCCTAAAATGTCTCTAACCCAACCTTGAGAAAAATGGGACTATTTAGGCTAAAATTGATGAATATATTATTATATTATTTAGTAAGTCTGCATATTTCATACAATCAGGACAACTTTCCACTATAAAACTGAATCCAGAGAGAGGAGTTTATTTTTCAGCACTCAGCAGCAAAAGAATTATTCACTGTTAAATATTAGCGTTGCTAAAAGATATTATTGATCAGGAGTCACAAATAAAGCAGCTGCCCTTTCTCTAAAATTTTTACCCACTTGTCACCTTTTACAATACATCCAGAGTAAAGCTAAGTTGTTCTAACCCATCATTGAACTGAATTTTGACAGTTTCTTATAAGATTTTGGTTATGAAAATTCATGAACAGAACTATATAATACCTTCTCAAATTCGGCATTCTCCTTAGCTGGATTAGTGTCATCAAATCTCATTACAAGTTTGCCCTCAAATGCTTGCTGATAGTACTGATTTAATAATGCAGCTTTAGCATGACCAATGTGCAAATAACTGTAAAAAAACTATAAAATAATGAAGAGATACACAAAGTATTATATTTTATTGTCATGTATAGAATATGTACTTGATAATAAAACCTAAGCAGCAAGTTAATATCCACTACTGTACATAAGCCTCTCTGAAAGATCTATATGCTAATTGATCTTGCATTACCCAGATATAGTATTTTTCAAAAACCTTCACTAAAATTTTCATCTACATATAAACTATGCCTATAATTTATATGTAGATGAAAATCTATTATGTATCACTAATAATAATAAACTCAATTTATTAAAAACAATACAGGATGGTTTGGCTATGTTGAAAGAATGGATGAAAAAAGATTAACGAAAGAGGAACAAGGTAAGAATGATTGGAAAAATCTGTGTAGGTCGACCTAGGTGGACATCTTTTGATCAAATCCAAGATGTCCTAAAGAAAGGCTGGGTCAAGAGTATTCGCAACCGACGAGCATGGCTGAAGATGCTTATGTAAGTGGAGGAAGAGAAAGGTGTGCCAAGATCGTAGTAAGTGGAGAGAGGAGGTCTCTGCCTACCCCACTGGGAACCAGGGGTGATATATACGTATATATATGTAAAAACAAAAGTAAAATAATAATGAATATTAATAAATACAATATAAAATTTCCATGAATTTGAGAAAAAAAAAACATACCCAGAAGCTTCAGGTGGGAACCTAACAACAACCTTGCCCATCTCAGCATATGGTAATTCAATAAATTTGCCCTCTGCAGCGCGACCCGATCCAGCATCCTTATTTATTACAGGAGATCTCCTGTGAAAAAAAAATGTTTTTGAACTACAATACATAACATATACAAATTGTGTGATCCATTTTAAAAACTGAATATATGTATATTTTCCAAAAGAACTTTATGTTATGGATATAAGCATATCAAGTCCTATTGGTGATTAGCTTTCCAATACTGTGTTAATGAATTTATAAAGGTTTTCATGTCTATGAAAAGAAAGAAAAATTTAAATGATAAATCCTTCTTTGTACAGAATCAACAATAGAGTATTAAATAGGCAGCAGGCCTCAGAGTGACAGAAAGAAGTTATCATATAAATTTGCCACAATATTATATTACTTTCAATTTGTTATCTTTATTGTTAACCAATAAAATGTGATTTACATTTGACTAACCTAGGAGAATCCTTGTTGAGATTAGATAAAGCATCAGATGGAATTTCCTTAAGAGTCTTAGCAACTGCTTTGTGTGCATGTACCAACTTCATCCAACGGATAATATTAGTTGGAGAAGTTTTTTCTGAGATCTCTTTAAATTTGCTGGACACTACAAATATAAGAAATGCTTACTCGATGTATCTTGTAACTTAAATGTTATTTAAACTACAAAAATACTTCAAATAATCCAAGTAAAATTTGTTAATTCATTTGATGTACAAGAAATAAGGAATAATTAAGGAAGTAAATAAAAAGATGTGTAAATAAAAATATAATGTAGAAATATAATAGAGCTTTATCAAAATACTTGCTTTGTAAAACACTGAACACAGCTAAATCAGAAACTGATAGTGACTCTCCAACAAGGTAAGTCAAAGGTCCTAGAACTTTATCCAGGTACTCAATAGATTGTGATATTTCTTCGTTTATCACAAGACTAAATGAAAGCCAATGGTTCATTGTGACCTTTTGAAGAGGTCCTGCAGATTTATTAAATGCATTTTCAAGAATCCTGATTAAATCATTGCTTGTTCCATATGGCACTGGTTTAGATGAATTTTCAAGAATGATATGGGAATCGGTACCCCAAATTATTTCTAAACTTTTAGCTGAAGATCTATACATCTCAGCAGCCAGCAAACCTCCTGAAAGTTATCAAAGAATTTTTTCTTAAAGAGTATCTTAAATCTAATTATTAACTATAAAGCTAAAATATATTTAAATTATTACCCAAGGGAGGGTTGACTTTATTACAATAGATCTTCATGTTGTTTTAAAGGATGTAATTAATTTAATCAAAGAATTTAAATTATTTCATTAAAGTCTTCGTTTTAAAAGTCCAATACTTGCAAAGTACCGAACACGATGTAGAGAACTGTCAACTTGAAAAAAATAACTCAAATCAATATAGATACGTTCGAAAATAATATTCATGTATTATATTCTCAAAATAATTATTAATAATATCTTGAAATGTAATAATTCATGAATATTTTAATAAATACAAGATTACGTAAAACATTAATATGTCACATACAATTAATTTAATAAAGATGGAAACAGATTAATTCGTTTCAATAACATTGTTGATAACAATCACAATTTGTTTAATAACATGATTTATTATTTCTGCAAATAGTGTTCATCGTTTAAAAAAGAAGTTTAATGTAGTAACACCTGAAATTACTTTATTGATTATTCTGCTATTGATTTTTAGACTTCTATTTTAAGATATTCCTTTTAAACTTCTATGTGCGTAGCAGGTTACGAAAATTTGCAGGAAAGTGTTCGAGTCTTTTCCTGTGTTCTTTCTTGGTATGTGTAACTGAATAATAATATTTTATGTTATCTTTTATGTAAAGGTTTCAATAAATAATATGTATTTAAATAATTTTTTGTAGATTCAACTACGCTAAAAAATGAAGCGACAGAATGTGCGTACATTGTCGCTTGTGGTGTGTACTTTTACCTACTTACTGATAGGAGCAGCAGTCTTTGATGCTCTGGAATCTGACACCGAAAGCAAACGATGGGAAGTTTTATCTGGTATGTAGTGATAGCAATTTTGTTATTTTAATCATTCTGTTCATCATTAATTTGTTGTCTGAAACACAGATATGAAAAACAGCATGGTGCGAAAGTATAACATAACTCCAGAGGACTATCATATGATAGAAATAGTCATTATTGAAAACAAACCACACAAAGCAGGTCCACAGTGGAAATTTGCTGGAGCCTTTTATTTTGCTACTGTAGTATTGGCCATGATTGGATATGGACATTCAACCCCGGTAACAGTTGGTGGAAAAGCATTTTGCATGGCTTATGCAATGGTATGCTTTATTTTATTCACCAATTATGGATTAATACTAAAACCTCAAAAATATATAACAATTATGCTTAAATTTAGGTAGGGATTCCATTGGGACTAGTGATGTTCCAGAGTATTGGAGAACGTCTAAATAAGTTTGCATCTGTAGTAATCAGACGTGCCAAATGCTACCTTCGCTGTGCCACTACAGAGGCAACAGAGATGAATCTCATGTTTGCTACTGGAATGTTATCATCGATTATTATAACAACAGGTGAGGCCATTATTCTTACAGTTAATAATCTATTGATTTTAAAAATGGTTTAAAATGATTTTTAATTTTTTTTGTTTTAAGTAAGATGTTTCTCAAATTCCAAAAAGAAATCAATGATGTGTTTACCATTGTTTTTAATATTGATTATCTTGTTAATAAATTTTATTTTAATCTTATCAATATTTTATTAAATACAATTATTATTAGAATAATAAGTACACTTATACATGTTTAGATTTAATGTAATAACACATTATTTTTTAACACTCGGTTTTGTTTTTGTTTTATGTTTTTTTTTTTACAGCATTATCTTGTTCGATTTTTGTTCATCATCGCTGACTTAGATGACTATGATTTTAATGTAAGTTATTTTTTTTACAGTAACAAAATTATTATAACAATTTTAAATATTATCAACCAATAATTATCATTGATCCGAAATATTCATTAAGTGTAAATGAAAATGACTATAGGGGTCACTATTGCCCATAAAAATCACAAGGCACAAAATATTATTCTGTTGGTTCAAACATTTGTCCTTAGGACTTGTACTTAGACTAATTTAATAAAAAGTATAATAGATATTGTTAATAAATTTACATCTGTATGTGAATTTTCAATTTAATTAATTATGTTTATAAAAAATATTTGTTTTCATTTTATGCTACATTACTAAATTTTTCTTTTTATAAATTTACTTTACTTTATTATTATTAATAAATAATAATATATAATTTACTTTCTTATAAGGAACATTTTACTTTTTAAATAACTAATTTAGAGAAAGTACCTTTTGTTCTTTTCTTTTTTTTTTTTTTTTATAGAGTCACGCCTTTTTCCCAGTAGGGGTAGGCAGAGGTGAATAAACACCCACATTTCGCCAGATGTGGTTAGATTAGGTCCAGTGTAACAGGGAGCGAGCCTGTTGCCACTTTATTGGGACCACCCCACACACACACACACACAAAGATGATATCAGTGTGCGGGTTTCCTCACGATGTTTTCCTTCACCGTTTTGTATCTCGCTGTTGTAACTAAAGTTCACAAATGTACATAACTTAAATATTAAGTCATTGGTACATGCCGAGGTTTGAACTCGCGACCTTCAGAATGAAAGCCGCACGCTCTAACTATATTCTTGTTATGAGCGGGCTGGAAGCCACAGCGGCTCTTACAGCTCATCTGACACTGGGCTCGTGGACCCGGATCCACGGCCTGAAACGCTCTAACCATTAGGCCAGCGAGCTACTATTTTTTCGTATCTGCTATTGATATTTTTACTGCCAGAGGTCTATGTAGAGTATATTTTTTAATAAGTATTTATTGTTTATACCAACAAGGTGTTAGCCTGTCCTACCTCATTAATGTAATAATATGTAATTTCCTCAATTATTTTTTAATATGTGTGATTTTGTTTAAAAAAAAATTAACAACTTTTAGGAGCTGCTGTTTTTTCGCGCTACGAGGGCTGGAGTTACTTTGATAGTTTCTACTACTGCTTTGTCACTTTAACCACTATAGGATTCGGAGATTATGTTGCTTTACAAGTGAGTCTAGGAATTTATACATATTATACTATTAACAAATCTTTTTTAATATTGTTGAATACATTTTACCATTTTAACAAATTTCCAGAATGATCAAGCTTTAACCAGCAAGCCGGGATATGTGGCATTGAGCCTGGTATTCATTCTGTTTGGACTTGTTGTAGTGGCCGCCAGTATCAACTTGTTAGTGCTCCGTTTTATGACAATGTAAGGATTTTTGTGATGAAATAATTATTTACAAAAATGTCATATATGCCAAATATAATAAAAAAAAAATTGAGTAAAAAATATTATTTTTAATTTTAGTCTATGAGTTGACTTATGTTTTTGAAAATTTCAGGCAGGCTGAGGAGAATGCTCGTGATGAAGACAAGGAAGGGTCTGCAACATTCGTGCCAATTGATGGCCATCACATTGCGACGCGCCAACGCTCTCATGACGACCAAGCTTCCGTTAGCCCTTTAAATGTTTTGTACACATAAATAAAAATTAACTTGTCCAGTATGTACATTATCAGCCATTAGACATCCACTGCTGAACGTATCTCTACCCCAAAAGATCAGTCATGCGCTGCCCGCATCCAGCGGCTATTCACGACCTTCACACATACAGCATGGCCTCCAGTATCGCCGGGCACTAAGGGCTGTCGTTTCTAGGGGCTCATATGGGTGGGGGATTTGAGTACTTCCCGATCTGTACAGATTTACTACAACATTTGTATATCATCCAATTCATGTAGAATTTGGACCATGTTAATTATAAAATTGACAAGAAAAATATCAAAACAATGAAGAAACTTATACTATGTGAAATGTATACATGTAAATAAACAAAGCAATTTGTTCAAAGGTGTGCTCGTGCAACTGTCTCGGTAATAAGCAGTGCGAGGGCGGAGCCCTGCTAGCGGCCGAGCGAGCGCCCCGTGTTCTCCGTCGCCGTGCCTCATTCGCTTTTGCTACTGACCTCGCCGAACGCGCCAGCGTCTAATGACAACGGATATAGAACGACTAACTTGATCGTTAAATCGTTATAGGCGGAATTGATGATCCAGTAATAAATGTCTAAGCATTTTAAAAATAAAAAAAAAACTTTATGGAAAAGTAAAAAAAAAATAATTGATGTGATTCCAGTGCCAAGCACATTGTAAATGGCAAATTTCTGTAATATTTTTCTTAATGTAACCTCTATGATGTCTTCGTTAATCCAAACCAGTGTCAAATTATATAATATGATCATTATCATTAGGTGCTGTCTACAAACTCAAGTTTAGCGATCAGATTGAGAAAATCAATTCGATCCTCAGCTATTCTTTTTAACTGACGGTAATTAAGCCCGGTCTACTTAAAATTTATAATACATTTCAAAATTATTAATAGGATATTTATTTATATATATTAGGTTGGGGAAAAAGAAATCCATTATTTTTTCGGTAAATGACTGTAATGATAAATTTCTCGTAAAGTATCGATCAAACAGTTTCAGATTTATGCTCGTTGGAAAGGTGACATTTCGCAGTAAAAAAATTATTTTGCTGTTTTTTATTTGGTGCATTCAATTGTGAGTTACAGGGTGTTAAAAATGGAAGTGAACGAAGAGAAAATTCGGTACATTTTACAGTTTTTCTTTGACAAAGGCGAAAATGCAAGCCAGCCGGCTAAAATTGTGAATGGTGTTTATGGACCCGATACTGTAACAGCCAATTATGTGCAATTTCGGTTTCGTAGATTCCGTTCAGGAATTTTTGATGTTAAAGATGCACCTCGCACAGGTAGGTCGGTCGCCGAAAATGTCGATAAAATCGGAGAAATGATCGAAGTTGACCGGCATGTTAGCAGTCGTAACATCGCCCAGGAGCTAAAAATGGACCACAAAACAGTTTTAAACCATTTACACAAAGCTGGATTCAAAAAGAAGCTCGATGTTTGGGTGCCACACCAATTAACAGAAAAAAACATGATGGATCGAATTTCCATCTGCGAAGCCTTGGCCAAACGGAATGAGATAGACCCATTTCTTAAACGGATGGTGACTGGAGATGAGAAATGGATCACATACGATAACCCTGTGCGAAAACGATCATTGTCAAAGAGCGGTGAAGCACCTCAAATGGTGGCCAAACCAGGACTAACGGGCAGGAAGGTTCTGCTGTGCATTTGGTGGGATTGGATGGGGATTATTTATTATGAGTTGTTTCCATATGGCCAAGCACTAAATTCTGATCTCTACTGTCAACAACTGGACCGTTTGAAGATAGCAATTGACCAGAAACGGCCAGAATTGGCCAACAGGAGAGGTGTCGTGTTCCACCAGGACAACGCTAGGCCACACACGTCTACAGTGACTCGCCAGAAACTTCGGGAGCTTGGTTGGGAAGTTTTAATGCATCCGCCATACAGTCCGGACTTGGCACCAAGCGATTTCCATCTTTTTCGTGCATTACAAAATTTCTTTAGCGATAAAAAATTGGTATCTAGGGAAGATTGTGAAAATCAGCTACTAGAGTTTTTTGCAAATAGAGACCAGGACTTCTACGAGAGAGGCATTATGAAGTTACCTTTAAAATGGCAACAAATCATAGAACAAAACGGTGCATATTTGACCCAAATCGGACAATCCGAAGCATGTTAAATAAAGTCCTGAAGTTCATATAAAAATAATGGATTTCTTTTTACCCAACCTATTATATGATTATCATAATTAGGTTTTACATTTAATGCATAAAATGTATTAATCTTCAACTATTTACTAATAATCGATTACTTTTTAGTAATATAAAAGGTGTCTGGCGGCAGATTTATATTTTAAAAAACGAATATCTCAATAAGTTATAAACAGTGCGGGGGGAAGGTGGTCAGTGGTCAGTCATTAGAATCACCGATCGTGCGGATTTCTTAGTCACGATGTCGCAGTGGTCGGGTGAGCATCGCGCGTTCACTATTGAAGCATTTTTCAAGAGTAACGATTCTTACGTACTCGCTCGCCGACAGTTTTGTTCACATTTCAATATTCGACGGATAGGCGATGGGCCGAGTGTGAATTTAATTCGTTCGTGGGTGGAGAGGTTCCGCGCAACTGCTTCGGCTATGAACACACCACGGCCAGGACCTAGTCGATCGTCAAGGACCCCCGAAAACATTGAACTGGTTGAACGCAGTTTACGTGAAAATGCACGACTTTCGATACGGAAAAGGGCAGCTTCACTGGGACTTCCAAGAGCAATTGTGCATGAAATTTTGAAAAAAGATATGAAGTTTCATCCTTTTAAAATTCAAATAATTCAAGAATTGAAAAAAAATTACTTTGCGTCACGCAAATTTTTTTGTGAAACCATGTTGGAGCGTTTTCGCACTGTGAATTCCATTTTTTGGAGCGACGAGGCTCATTTTCATTTTAACGGACACGTAAACAAGCTAAATTGCCGTTACTGGGCTCTAAGAAATCTCAATCCTCGACTGAAGCACCAAAAACCATTACATTGAACAAGGGTAACTGTTTGGTACGCTTTATCCACAAATGGGATAATCGGACCATTTTTTATATTGAAAATGCACGGGGTCAAGCGACGAATGTCAATGGTGAGAATTATCGGCTCATGATTTCGAATTTCTTTTTGCCGAACCTGCGAGCCCATTCATCATTCTCATCACACACGTGGTTTCAACAGGATGGTGCGACCGCACACACGGCCAGAGCTTCGATGGATTTGTTGCGAGAAAATCTCCCTCAAAAACTGATTAGTCGCTTTGGGGACATCCCGTGGCCACCGAGGTCACCCGACCTAACTCCAATGGATTTTTTTTGTGGGGCTACCTCAAAGAGAGAGTTTACGCCAACAATCCGCGAACTGTTGTGGGGTTAAAAGAAAATATTCGGCGAGAAATCAGCGCAATTGAACCAAGTTTACTGCAGCGTGTGGCACGGAATACGAGGCTCCGTTTCGAACAGTGTGTGCAACAGGATGGAAGACATTTGGATGACATTATCTTTAAAAAATTAAATCCGCATTTGTACTCTATATTTTAATACTTTTAGTAAGATTATATGTCAAACATATTATTTTTTATTTAAATTTGAAAACATAAATCTTCCACCAGACACCCTGTATTATTACGAGCTCTTGGATGTTCATTAAATTATAAACAAAAAAAAAGTTTTTTTTTTATCATACTGAAAGGGTATTATTAATATTAACAGCCAGATAACACCCATTGCTGCGCGTGGACCTCTCTCAAGGATCTCTACTCTGATAGGTCCCGTTGGCCGCATTCTGCAGCTTCCTCCAACCATTATCAGATAGCGGGAAGTAACGAGTATTATAATAATTACTGTTACCAGCTCTCCCTATCTTTACATTTCCATATAATCTACGTTTTATATATATTGCGTTACAGCTCTTACAGTAAGTCAATATCTTCAACATTTTTGTTTAGCAAATTTTGTTTAAATACAAAGTTTGTTTATATATTATATAAATAATATTTAAGAATAGATAGTCGATTAACAACTGCGCATACTTTAAATAAGTCGTGGGCTAAACATTCCAGCCATTTTGAAAAACGAGGATAATTTACCCATACATCTGGATAAATCCTAATCAGGATTGGCAAAGAAAGCTGCTCTTAAAATGATAAAGTAACTACTACTACAGGTGTCTTGCTTGTTTCGATAAGCTTGTTTTTTCACTGGTGGTAAGCCTCTGTTGCCGGAGACCATCTAGCTAGGTACTAAAGAAGCGCCTATTTCTGCCGCTAAACAGTAGTTTACAAACACTACTGTGTTCCGGATTGAAGAGCGTTGGAGCTAGTGAATTTATCGGGGTAACGAGACCCAAAATCTTATGTCTCAGAGCACGAGCGCAAGATTGTGAGGTATATATCATCTTTATTATCACCACGTTGTTATAGACGGGCATATAACCTACCATCAAGTGAACGTTCCTTTCTTAATTGGATAAAAAAAATCTATAAAGGTAATATAACATTTCAAAAAAAATATATTACGAAAGTATCTTCAACACTTTTCATTTAGTCGTCTTTGAACAGAAGCCTTCGTCGATTCTCAGCAGTCAACGCTAACCCGATTCCTACAACTGCCTGTTGGTAAACACATAAATGCCTATGTGCCTGGATAGTAGACTGAAATTAGAAAATCGGATAAAGGTAATGAATAATAAAATGCTATTCTCTATACCAAAAAAAACTGAGTACATCATTTTTATTAAAGCTACGCAACAGTAAATATATGGAAAAGATATAAATAATATATTTATATTACATAACCGGTTTTCGCTCAGTATTGAAGATTTGCCGCGTGGCATCTGCATAGCAGGATTATACCACCCGCTGTTGATGGACTTCACATGAAGTGGGAACAGGACAGGGACGTGATTATTGTTTCTTTAAAAACAAAAAATGTTATCCTTTATCACGTAGCTAATTGACACGGACCTATGTCACTAATTAAGTAGGTAATTACTTTACTAAGTTGGGACCAAGTGCTTTATATAATGACCTCACTCGTTATGGTGGCCAGTGTACGACAAAATGCAGTTATTAAACTTGTGCGTTAGTATCGTTTTAATATTAACATTCTTGAATGCATACGTTAATAGTTTATTCCTGTCTTCATCTTCACCAGGTATTGGCATACAAGGATTAAGAAAAGCACCAAGATGTACGTACTACATATTGTACTATATTTTTAACAATAATTTGAGGTTGGTCTATGTTGCCGGTGACTGTCTAGGCAGGTACCACCGCAGCGTCTATTACTGCCACCAGACATTAATTTGCAAACAATACTGTTTTCCGGCTTGGAAGGAGTCGTAGGAGTATAATTATTGGCGTAACATTTTAACTAGCGCTACTGTTATGGGTAGGCGTATCACTTACCAAAAACAACGCTAACGCATCTCATCTGCTACATCTACCAGCGCCGAATACGCCGCACACCCCTATCTCGAGAAATAAGAGTTTTCCTCTTTCCCCATTTCTCAAGGACGCGCCGGAACATACAGCGCGCCCACCCTTCGGCCTCTTATCATTATCTGAACCGTTATCCAAAAGACGTCGCCCAAAACCGTCACCCAGAGTACTTGGGAGCCAAGAGTTAAAACTCTCCCAGCTCCCTGCGGCGGAGTTGTATCCATCGATCAAACAACCATCGCCATTTACCATCTTCCGTCAGAGATCGCCTTATATTTAAAACATTAATGGAGAATTAATATAAAAAGCTTTGACGGTTAGGTCATAAAAGGAAGATATATACATATAAACAATAAATCGAAATTATCAATTCATATCCAATGCCATTTTATCCAAAATAAGCATGCGAGCAAAAACTGTCAAAAAATAACTTTTTAACTTCTAGTAGTTTAATATTGGGGTTTTTAAGCTCCATCTAGTTTATCATGATCATCAGCCGTTCCACAACAGTGCCACGTTTCGGTATGATGATAATTATTGCTATATGCCCCACAACTGCTGGTAGGCGATCCTATAAAATTGTACCCTATACAGAATGCCTGAGGTTAAATAGTAATTTTTTTTTGTTATAAATTAAACATATCACTTAAAGAGTGATAATTTTGCAGGGAATTATCCTTTCCTGGGTATTGGAATCAGATGCAACGGATGCCCTCCACGAGGCTGTGAAGATGACGAGGCAATCATCCACGGGTATTGCTGCGGCTGTGCTTATCATCTCGGTAGTTTAACAGCAGACTCATTTTTTTTATAGCAAATTATTTCTTCAACAAGCAAAGATTCAACTAAGCGGCAACATGAGGCTTCACTGAAATATTAAATGTGTGTAACAATATTAATTTCTCCTCCGACACCGTCATTTACTGGTGGTAGGTTTCTGTTGTGATGTAGATCGGGCTGCAAGCCACAGCGGCTCTGTGTCAGATGAGCTGTAAGAGCCGCTGTGGCTTGCAGCCCGATCTACATCAAGAATATAAGTTTCTGTTGCTGGGCATCGTTTAGGTAGATATCACCGCGGCTCCTACTTCTGCCGACAAGCAGAAATGTGCGAACATTATTGAATTCCGGTTTTATGGGCGCTGTAGCTACTGAAATTACTGCGGTAATGAGACATCTTATATCTCAACGGGACGAGTACAATGAGATGCTGGGTATAACATCCTAACTAGCGCCATTTTGTTATAGGCTAGCCTAGATTCATGATGTTGGTCGGGCTGCAAGCCATAGTGACTCTTACAGCTCATCTGACACTGGGCTTGTGGACCTGGATCCACAGCCTGTGGTATGGGCTAGCGTTTGGCTTACCATCACGTGAACGTCTCGCTCGTCTCATCGTAGAATAAAAAAAATATCATGTCATTAAATAAGAGGTCCATTTTCATATGCCATTTGTTTGTTTTATTCTAAGCATTATATTTTAATCACTTTTTTATTTTCTTTGCTAGTCTGTTTCTAAAGATATTAATATCAGGAACATCGGTCAAGATATATTTAATATCCAAAACGTTCGACAGTATTTAAAATTCATAATATATATTTCGATAAAAAAAAATTCACAGACAAGCTGCCGGTTCTGTGCCCGGACTTCCTGCAGTGTCCACTCAACATGCATGGGCTGTGTCACGACTACGAGTACATGATGCGTTGTTGCTGTTAATACCCACAAAAAGATGTATCGCATCACTTCAAAATTCCTAGTTCTTAAAACAATCTAATAAAAAATACGAAACATAGCTGTACTTTTTTACATAAAAAAACATTTTAGGCAAAAAAAGATTTTAAAAATTGTCATCAGCTTAATTAGCAATTAGACGTCCACAGGTGGACGTAAGCCTCCCCCAAAGATCTTCACATCGATTTATACTGTTCTGCCCGCAAATTCGCCAAGCACTAGGAATCGTGGTCTGTAGAGGTTCAAATTGAGGGGGTTGGGGCCTTTTTCCATCACGCTGGCTCAATACGGGTTGGTAGAAGCCAGTCTAGTTTGTTGATTAGCAGAGCGCACTACGAACAGGTGAAGTTGGCATGGGTCCCTTGAGTTATGCGGGACCCCTTACACCCTTGGTGTCATTGTGCATCCCATCTGGTCAACCATATTTTAATTGCTTCCATAATGCACTTTTTAGGTAATAGATATTATACATTAAGCCATAAATTACAGATTGTTCTTTAAAAAGAAATTATAGGAATAAGAGTATTAAATGAAACATCTTTATGTAGCATACTGTTTTAATTTCTAAGAAACCCTCAATACATAATAACAGTGGGTTAGCGGATTGGTTTAAGTAGGTGAACTTAACTCTGGACATAATAGTACAAAAATAACTACTCGAGTAAATTACAAGTTTCCATACAACAAAATACATCCAATTACAATACTCCAAAATATCTATATGCCTGTCTGTTTTAATACTCAACCAAGTAGGAGACGAGCAATGCAATCCGTCCACGGTTATGGAAACACTGCACCTTTGTTAACATTAAATTATAATAACGCAATAGCTGTGCATCTTGTGGTTGTCTTTATATTATGAATTCCACTCCAGTTGAACCGACGGACATTATCTAAAGTATAATAAACAGCCCTCTTAATGTTCCTACAGCTGGTACTTGGGGCTTCATCTCACAAGCACAGTTAAGGCTATGTGGCCAAGTGCGTGTTGGTGGATGCGAGCTAAAGTACATCTGTCTAATTCTAAGACGAATATGCTATTATCTACAATTTTGTGTCGAAAAACATCCACTACAGAACAATCAAAGTTTTTACACAAAATTTTGAACACAGCACGAACCCCAGTACGCTCAACGATATACATATATATAAATAACCACCCAGTGCGAAGAGAATCCTATACTTAGTACCGTGGTGTGGAAACTTAGATGCGAATAAGCTGGAATAAAAAAAAATAAGCCTAATGTAGTTAACGGACAGTGCGGGGAAACGGCAGCGGGTTCGATTCAATTTACATGTAAGTAGGAACTGCTGCGTGTCGCCCACACCACCTCACCTTCCGTTACAACCGCTTGCTTACACGCTCCTCACAGCTGGACCTCGCGTCGTGTGCATCCGCCATATTGGAATACAGCACAATAATTAAACCTAAGATATTCATTTTATATATAAACATGTATAAACATACACCCATACATTTCACCTCTTTCCGTTTCAACTAACAATATATCGGACAATAGCAACATAAGAGAAGTTAGCTTACGACGTAATGGCGCCGCGATTGCGGGCAACACTATCTTTATCTTTTATTATTATTTATTTATTTATTTATAATAAAGTTGCGATCGTGAAAGTTTTTTTTTTGTGGTAATTGCATTTGTATGTTTCGGGTGTGGCGGCCGGCGCCTGCGTCATCCACTCGCTCTGCGTCTCGCCGCCCGCCTGCCGACACATACATATAGATACTTTATTTAAAAAAAAAAAACTTTTTTTTATTTATAGTGTATTATGTACAAGGTAAGCGCTGAACCAGTACACCACGGAGGCAGTGCAAATCGATACAACACCAAATCGTGCTCACAGATATGTGACGTAAGTTGATATACCTTTACTTTACCTCCTCTATTCTACTTACCTAAACAATAAATTTGCAACAGATTATTTATTACTCGTTGTACATAAATAGAAAAAAGTTTAAAAAATATGTATACAAAATGGTGCTGCTACAACAGAGTACTAGTGCATTGATTTACTGAAAATTTTACTAGTATTATTTCAAATAGTTAAAGATATTCAGATATATTTACGTAAAAAAGGTTTAAACAAATTGAGACACTGCAGTTTGAATTGGTAGTATATCTGGTGCAGGCTACTGTCTGTGCAAACAAAACCGCGTTCTAGTTTGAAGTATGTTATATCTAGTGAAATTACTGTGGTAAATAGATTTAAAATGTTATGTCCCGCAATGACCATAATCTGGTTATAGACAGAGGCGTATCACTTATCATCAGGTAACTTATCTTATTAACGCCTCGGTTATCTCGTCGCTTCATCGAATTAAAAAATTATTATCTAATTATTCGAATAAAAAAAAATGTATGTAAAACTCGTTATTAATCTGTTCCGTTTCAAATAAAATTACTGAAATAATAAGACAACGCGATGTCTTAAAGCAGCGAGTAAAATGTGGTGCAGTGTATGTCATCCTAACTAGGGTCATATATGGGTTGACATATCATTTAGTATCAGGGGACGTTCTGCTCGTCGCTTGCTTTTCTTTTAGATAGTGTTTGTGTCTATTACCGTGGGGGCGTTCAGCAGCAAGAGGACTTCCCAGTGTCGACGGGGCGGCCCTGGTCGATCTTGACAGCAGCGCCGGGCGGCGCTCCGGCTGACGGCGGCCCCACGCGCGCCTTTATCTCAGCGGCCATCGTCATGAAGGCCTGCTCCACGTTCGTCGAGTTTTTCGCCGAGGTCTCGAGGAACGGTATGCCCAATTGTTCGGCATATTGCTGCAATATTATTCATTTTATTCACATTAAGTAAAGCAATGCAATTACAAATGAACTACCCCGACAAGAATAGAAACCGCTTAGAAAATATAGCAAACCTATATTATTTTATTACAACAAATGAGGCGCTGGTTAGTATATATATATATTCATAGAGACGAAGGGACGGGCGGGACGTTCACCTGATGGAAAATTATCATGCTTTCCTACAACGTCGTATTTCTTAAGATGGTAGAGTCATCATGATGTACATTGAGCTAGTCGCCTTGAGGCAGCAGGTAATGTCACTATCCACAACGCTTTTTAAAACGGAACACATTAATGTTTGTACACTAATGTTATGCGACAGAAATAGGCTCTATGATGGTACCAAACTAGACGACCACAGACAACGGACTTAACAACCAGTGTAATACATTATGAATTGCTCCTTTGAGAGACTTAAGTTATTGATCATCTCTGTCACTTTGTTTAGTGAAAAATTGTATAATGTAAATGATTGTTTAGTAGCAATAGCTTATCGTAATCTATATTGTTTGCAATGAGACCATAAATAAACTATTTGATAGGGGAGTCTAACAGGACTCAACGCAAGACTGTGAGACTTATGGTGAGAATTATGTATTACAAGACACCTATGTCCAGACTTGGACGTCCATCGGTTGAGATATTGATGACATAATAAACCAAGCGAGCTTATCGTTTGGTGTCATACTTACATTGGCTGTAGTGTAGTCCACTACCTTCTTGGTGCCAAGGTCACACTTGTTCCCGACCAGAAGTTTGTTCACGTTGTCGCACGCGTAGCGGTCGATTTCTTCCAGCCACTGCTTAACATTGCTGAACGAGTCCTGTAAATTTATAGTGTGAAGTCAGACTTTTTTTTCTATTAAAATTTCACATAAAATATAGTTATTCTATTTTATTTAATTAAACTTTCATGATATCTTTGACAGAAACACATCACAATTTATATCTGGTACCATAAGGCATAGACACTTGAAATTTGGTAGGAATATTTATCAAGTATAGATCAGCTAAGAATGGACTTTATAAAATATAGTTATCCATAAAAATTGCGGGGGAGTTAAGCCCTGCAAAGTGGACAATGAACAGTTAGAACATATATAATACTAATCATTGTTTATATTTGGACATTGGAAATATTAACAAAGTTCTGTACAAGACGCTTATGAAAGTGGAGGAGGCGAGAGAGGTGTGCCAGGAACGTAGCAGGAGAGAGGTGGTCTCTGCCTACCCCACTGAGAACGAGGTGTGATTGATATATATGTATGTATGTATGTACAATACAAAGTTTTTTTTATATTTGACTATATTTGACGTCAATTTCACACAGTGTTAAGTGACAATGAGGTTAGAGACAGTGAACAATTCTTGTTTGGAATACTCAGGCTTATGCAATACTATTTCTCGCCACTCCTTACCAGATCTATGTTATAGAAATAGAGGAATTATTCATTTATATATAATAATGTGAAAGAAATATTGTCTCCATATAAATATTGCGCATCAAGAATTTCTAAATGGATTAATATCATAATTTAAGCTTCACAATATTTTTTTTTATTTAGTATAACTATAAGCCGAACAGAACATTTACCATAAAGTAAATGCATGACTTTTTAAAACAATGTGGCAATAGGATAGTTACACTCCACATTGTGTTTTCTTCAAATAGGAGCACAGTAAAGTTTGCACATCCTCTTCAACAACATAAATAGAAGCTATGGTGGTATCTACCTACACACTCTCCGGCACTAGCAATGTAAATTATATAACAGATTTAGTTCATGTTTAATTATTTCTGTATTTACAAACAAATTGGCAAGAACCTTGGCATAGTGCCAGTAACATGACTAAGTTTAAGATATCATGAATAATTACTATACACGCAATTTTCATACTTGATAATCTTAAATTGCTTTGTTGAATCTTCATAGTACTTAATATTAAAAAGTATAATTCAGTACAAAAGAAGTGGTAAAAAAAATTCAATTTGGCAAATGCCAATCTGATAAATGATGTGATGTATATAGAAAATAGAAAAAATAATTGAGGTAGTATTGGTTGAAGTTTTAGTATTATGACATTGCAAGAACTATGCTTATATCAAAGTAGTTGATCCATATCTGTTTTATTGCCTGTAACAACCCCACAATTACCTTTGGGGAATGAATTTTGTAAAATCTGCTCTTAGCTGACTTGTACTAGGCAAAAAGAATACTCCTAACAAATTTCAACTCTCTAGGCCTTATGGTTCCAGAGAAATCATGATGAGTTTCTACATAGGCAGAAATCTCTACATTAATTGATTTTATGATTGTCAATTCATTATAAATAAAAATTTTATGTTCGGCTTGTTTTGAAAACAATACACTAAAATCACATACAACAACCCATCCAACTCAGATTTGTGTGATAAAATAAGCTGTATCTAAATTAAATTTTATTATGTATACTACTTGTCAATAAATAATCTGTAACTTTTATGTTAAAGCAATGATCAATTTTCTTTAAGATTTCTAAGAACAGATAAAGGAATTATTAGAAAAGAGAATGTGATGTACAAAATAAATGAATCATATTTACACATTCATAATTAACATTTAGATGTTAATATCTTTTATGTTAAAGAGCTATAAGCAAAAAGAAATTAAGAATACATAGATTCCCAATATTAAGAAATATAAATATGTTTAATCAAGACGTAATTAATTGTAAATTGCAAAAGAGCAAAGTTGCCTTTTAATATGCAATTGTAATATAGAACAAAGCAAAGTCATTAAGTTACAAATAGTGTCAAAAAGAGAAAAAACACAGGAAGAAATGTAATAATACAATATTTCAAACATTTAAGTACTAATACATACAATACCCAAATCAAATCTAATTCAATAAATTCAAGATTATATTAAAGACTTATCTAATAAAATTGATGTATATGTGTAGTTCAGTCTTTGTCTTATATAGTATTTTTAAAGACATATTTCTTATTATAGATATGAGAATATATTATCCATCACAATATTATTTCTTTCTAAATGATTACTTGCACTTTACTAGTAGAATAGGCCAATTACGTGATATGTTTATAACATATAATCAAACTTTACATTAAGGAATAAACAAATAACATAAGCTGATATTTTGTATGTCCTTATTTTGTTAATCAGATGCATACAAAAATTTAAATTAATATTTTTATAATAATGAAATGACTGTTTCATGTAATTTTTTTAACAGAATATTTTCACACATTACAACAAACACTTATTATAAATAGTCAAAAGACAAAGAATTTTAGACCAAGCAACAATACAAAATTATGAAAATGCTTACTTAAAGGTTTTAGTTAGTATATGGTTCAATACAACCTAAATTACATTATAAATTTTATGAAATATTTTAATAGCTTTAAAAATAGATAATATTAAAGTTATATATAATAAAATTGAGTGATATTACACAGTAAGATAATGTTACCTGATCTGTGCAGTCGTAAACAATAATGATTCCATGTGCTCCTCTATAGTATGATGAAGTAATTGTTCTAAATCGCTCTTGACCAGCTGTGTCCCATATTTGCAATTTTATTGTCTTCCCATCTAACTCTACTGTCCTAATTTTAAAATCGACGCCAATAGTACTTATATAGCTTTCTGTGTATGTGTCATCTGCAAATCTGAGCAGGAGACAAGATTTGCCCACACCTGAGTCGCCGATGAGCAGCAGTTTAAACAAATAGTCGCTAAAAAAACATTATTAAACCTCTAATTGCGTAAACAACAAAATTTTGCAATAAGCGCAAAAAGAAACACAAACACAGGGCCAAAATCCAAATGGTGACGACGTATCTTTCAAATGCGTAAATAAACAAGGGTACGACAGGTACAATCCATTCTGCTCCATAAAGGAGGCGTATCTTTGTCATACTATCTAAACAAAGGAGATTTTCAAGTTGTCCTTGTATATGGTCATTATATTCCTAACACCAAAACTTTTACACAAAGTAAAATTAAATGCTGTTGTACATTGTTCCATTATATATACGCCATTCACGAAGACTTACGTTTTCATGTAGACCGTACCATGAACTTAATGAGTCACCAGTTACCTTTCATTATTAGGGAATTTTTACAAACAGTGGTACATAATGCTTATAAAACTTATTTTTATGTATGCTACGCAATGTACATGTTGTATAAGGTAAATCGTAGGTTTTAGCCCATCCTTGATTGACAAGATCGCGATTTAAAAAAGCAGTACTTACTATTCCGGATTCATTATCACTAGATAAATATATTTCAATGAAAACTATATTTCAATAACGATTTTTAAAATGGTTGATAATTTCTTTATTTCTAAAATAGTTGAATGCGAAACTGCAAAAATTACAATTTAATACGTAGAATAATGGCTGCCGACACTGAAACACCCACACTGACGTAAGTCAGAAATTCACTTCATGGCAGGAGTGCCACTTGGCAAATATTAACCTGCGTTCTAAAATTATTAAATACTTAATTAATATCTATAAATGGTTTTACTTAATGTTATTTATTCGTAATAACTGTTTAACAAAATCATTAAAATTAATATCTCCTTGATGTTTATTATTAGAATTTCATTTAATAATTTGCACATTTTACATGCTAAGAACACTGAATGGAAATAAAGTTTTATAATTACCATTCTATTTATCAATATTAAAATAGTGACAATAGGTTGTATTTAAGCACTGAACTAATTAGGATAGTTTAAGTTTACTGGTGGCAGGTCCGTCGCAAGAGACCGCTTCTTTGCTGGGGTAATTACTACCGTTAAACAAAAACGTCTAAACTTTACTGTTCCAGTATGAACGGCGTTCCCCTCTGATAAAAATAGATTTTTCAATACGTTTACTGATATTTTTTATGTAATCTGCTTTCCATATTTTTTTTATCAAGATTGCATCGATTCAAACTGGATCAAAATACCAGGAATTTTATTAGCAGTGTTAACAAATAATACACTTATTACTCAAAACATGTAAAACTTTTAAGATTCTATTTGTTATTCCTATAGTTTCCTAACATTTTAAATATTATCAAGATTTACTATTATCAGCTTTTAGGCAAAGAGGAAAAATTATAACGGTACTATTATTTTAGCCTCTTCATGTCTCAATTATTACATTTATGTTATGTATTTCTTCATAATAGAGTATTTTTTTCATTATATAGTTTTTTTAATACAAGGAAGTTTAATTAGATGAATATTTTAGTAAAAATCATTTGATATTTTACTGTTACCGTAGACCGTCTAGCTGGCTAAAAAAACAGACTTATGCTGCGCTTCGCAGGCGTTGTGGAGTCGCGGAGGGAGAGGAGTTTTAGTATTGCAATTCACCATTCTTTCTACTCTTCGCGATTACGCAGTGCCGCACCGTTAAAGCGGCGGCGATAGGGCCGCGAGGGAAGGGGAGTATTGATATTGCGTTGCGTCAATCTTCTTTTTCTCTTCAACAGTATAACGGATGGCGGCGGAGCCCTAGAGCAGATCCGCCGCAGGGGGCCGAAAGAGTTTTCTCTCTTGGCTCCCATAGTCTTTGGGTGACAGATTCGGAGGGATCCATTGTATAGGAGACGATAAGACGCCGAAAGGACTGCGCGCTGTATTTTCCGGAGCGCCTTTACAGTGGTGGGAGGAGGAGGGGAGAGGAGATATTAAAATTTCTGCTGGTCTCATCTGATTGTGGAAGAAAAAATTAAACAAATTTTATATAGTGCAACTGTTTTAATTATATACAGAATAGACATATCTGCTAGAAAAATTAGAAATTTCCAAACATGAACTATTATAAACTATACATGAGAATCTACAATACTATAAATTAAGTTATAAAATCATTTCTCGCAGTATACTCAATGGGATTTTCCAAATGTATAAACTTTGGTCTTTGTAACCTGCGATTATCTGGAACAATGTGTAAGTTCAAATTAAACTGTTAACTTTCTACAAAACTAGTTTATAATAACTAAACAATACATGTATATATGTACTCTATTTAAAAAAAGGAAGAATATTTTAGACAACTTTATTTAGGTGTTTTCATGCTATTGTGTGTTATTTGTGTATGTGTAAAGTGTTCAAACGGAGTTTATAATTACTTGAGAGACAGTTTTTTGTTAATATAGGACCTGAGACCTCCGAGAACATTGCATGGCTGTTGTTATTATGAGAAATGTCAGGCATGTTTTGAAAGTGTAATAATTAGGAACACAATTCTAATTACATTTGCTCATCATAGTAAGTTGCACTTGAAAAAAAAATATTACACATACCTTGCTGCCAACAATGGCCAGTGAAAGTAACATTTGATCTGGTCCTCGTAGCTGCGCCATGGGCTGGGGCTCGCCCTCTCTGTACACGTATATGCAGCCGTCGTAGCAGCCTGCGAACAATACTCCACCGCTGGCTCGCAAGCAAACAGCACCCTTGCCACCTTCATGTGCACCCACATGAGTCCCACTCTGTAAAAATTCGTGGTATTACATTTTCGGCGCATCTCTCCTACTGTATTAATAGAAGTAAATTTAGGTATTTCCATTTTATTTTGCTATCCTTTTCAAAACCGTGATAACTCAGTCCATATGGTGCGATAAATTTCATAGAGATGTAAGCTCGGTATCCATAGATCGTGAGCTTCCGGTCAAGTAAGACACACTGAGGAAGCTGTCATACTTGAACAACAGTTTTCGATATACGATGACATCCACTATCCCGCATTAGGTTGCGCCGAATATGTGACTTTAACGCTCTTTGTGAGTGATAGATTTGAGTCTCACAATTACACAATTAAAAATATTTTTTTTTTATTTATAATTTTATAAATAAGTAAGTTACAAATAAAACTAGAGGGAACAAATATGATGATTTGGTATTAATGTACTAAACTACTAATATAATGATTAATATGTTGGATGTTATTGTTGTTGAGCAGTCCTGTAACTCCCATATCCAGCGGAAGGATGATATATTCAGTAATATTTAAATTATTTTATAGTCAATATTTATATCATCTGCATTACTATGGTGATAAGATGTTGATTATATTAATGTTACACAAAGCAAACAAGAAATGATTGTATTTTTTTTAAATGTATTACATTATTGCTTCACCATAAACCTACCAGAAGCCGAGATATAGTCTGTAGTGGTAATGCACTCACCGTATAATCAAATACTTGAATTTGATGGCTACTGGTCCCGCAAAAAACTTTTCCATTTTCGTATAGCAGTGTATAAACTGTCATCTTTGGCCCAGCCAGAGTCCGCAAAAGCAACCCGGTTTGTGCGTCTTTTATTGTAACATTTTCGGATCTTGCTGCCACAAGGAGTACTTTACGGGGACCTTCCTTCATGGCGCGAAGTGCTAATATAGATTGATCCGAGAATTTGACTGTGCTGATTGGTATTAACATGTTATTCTGTAAAATAATAGTAGATCTTGTGTGTGTACAGTTGAAGAGAAAATATCTTAAATTTTCAGAATGAAATTTTTGCTCATAATATATATGTATAATAAATGAACGAGACAACATTTTTTTTTCACATGGTTTTTATAGACTATCAAGCTTTGAATGGCGAAAAACGTAAGTCCAGAATAGTGATGGTGAATATGTTGACAGCCAGAACACAGCAATACTGTAATGGTGTTAGATTTTAGCTATAGGTGTAGTAACTAGCCAGGTAGGGTAGAAGAAATACTATCACGAACCAAACTACAAGACTTATGACCCTGTAATCGAACTAAGGACCTCTATATTAAAACACAACTGTCATCGAAGCAGTAATAAAACAAAAATTAATATTCGAGTAAATGAAGAAAAACTAATGATTATGCTTAACATTATATAGATCATAAAGCAAGAGTCATTAAAGAAGGTTTAAACAATCAGAATTTTTTTTTTTGAAGTACGATGCGAAGAGACGAGCAGGACGTTCACCTGATGGTGTTACGCCAGTCCATAACAATATAGCGCCAGTTAGTTTTATCATCAAAATAATTATCAGCCGACAGACGTCCATAGCTGCATAGGCCTTCTTCAAAGATCTTTACATCGATCAATCCTGCGCTGCCTGCATCCAGGATGTTATATACAGCACCACATTGCACTTGTCGTCTTAAGACAAGATTTTGAATCCCGTTATCCCAGTAATTTCACTACCTACAGTGCCCTTCAAACTGAAACGCAGTAATGTTGGCACACTACTGGTTGGCGGCAGAAATAAGCGCTGCGGTGGTACCTACCTAAAAGGTCTCCAGTAACAGTGACCTACCGACCTGACGACCAGTTGAATTTGTAATGTTGTATAATTTACCTTACATTCGAACTGTAGAACAAATCCCGTCCTTGTTCCCACAAACACAGTATCCCACGCTCTGTCCATTGTCTGGATGGGACTTAGGACATTGCATTCTGGTCCCTTTTCTATTCCGGTCTGAAATACAAAACAATCCTATTAAATTTGTCAAATAAGTTTCTAAAACAATATGACAATAAAACTCTGAAGCAACAGTTCAGGTAGATTTAGTATTTATAATTTTCAGATAGATTGTCTCGCGTGTATGCCGCTACGTTGAGGTTCGATTCAGGGGCTACATGATATGGATTTTGGTTGTTGGTAGGACAGAGTACTCTGATCGAGAAATCTTTATCATCCAAGGAGTCTCGCTTTCACATGTTCACATCCGGAATACGGCAATACTATTAAGAAAGCAGATGTACAATATGGAGGTGTTAGCTAGCTATCTAGCTACCTACATAATAATAATAATTCGTCTAGATCCTAAGAATACTTAGGATCCCTTTTAATAATAAGGTGGTTAATCATGACAATAGTTAAAAATTACAATTATCATAAAAAATGTTAAGAAAGGGGGACAAATTATGAAATATTTTTCCATCAATTATCATCACTATATAGTGTTGGTGGGCGCCTGAGAAATTGTCTAAATTTATTACATACATGATCGATGTGATAGGTTTAGTTAAGTTTACTATCATCTATTATTACAGAGCTCTACTATTAGTAGACAGAGGTACCAGGACAGTCACCAATATATAGTAAGAATGCAAGCATTTATAGTCGTGGGCAATGACGTCATAAATCGGGCCTTGTTTTAATGTAGTGATATGATTTGCAGGTGTTTAGTTTTATTTGTGTTAAAAACAAGTCCAACATCATTTGCCTAAATTATTGAAGTCTTCCTGTAGGAACGCATAAGCTATCCCAAGTTCTCGGTTACCAATTACAAGGCAAGTATCGTCGGCCAAGTGATAACACGACTAAGAATAATATAGTTAAAACAATCTTAACACAGAAAAACAGCGATGTTTGCACATAACTGATTATCGGCAGAAATTGGAGCTGCAGTGGTACCTATCTAGATGGTCTTCGGTAACAGATGCACATGTTTTTATATTGTTTCAATCACAAGAATATTATACATTAGTAAGATGAATCGGATTCAAGACCCCGTCATAAGACGGGAAAAATAGTAAGAAGAAGTACGATGTAAGGCAATCATTAAAGTTAAATAAAAATTAACTAGATAAGAATAAAGTAACTTGTTCAAATTTACCTTCAAGTCATAATATCGAATCCTAGAATCCAAGGAGCCTGTGTATACTGTTGTTTCATATTTCTCTTTTACAATTGTCAGACATGTAACAGCTAAGTTGGATCCCCTTAGAGTTTTGATTAACCGGCCGTCACCGTTGAAGTAATAAACGTTACCATCCAAGCAAGCCGCAATAAAGTTGTTCTCAATGCACTGAAAATATTTTTTTATTTATTATTTACCAATAGCGATTATCCAAGCAAGACGTTCAGATGTTAAAAGCTTAGTTACTGCAGTAAATTCACTAGCTCTTAAAACCTTAAATCCGAAACAGTTATATTTATACACTATTATTGGAGGCCGTTTTAGAATGACTTTGCCTCAAACATTAGTCCTAGGTTCGTATCCAGTGCTACATGTGAAGTTTGATTGAGTGTAAGGTCTTTCCCATTCCGTCTGGATAGTTACCATCTTCATATTGTAAATCTGCTGCCGTAATAGCATTGTTGTGTTCCAGGTGTCAAAGTATGAGAACCAGAGTATTTTGAGCGGGTACGACTTGCCGCCTAAGGCTCCATAGCTACTTAACACCATAGTATTTAAAAACTGACACCTTATTTATAAAAGTATTAGTAAAATAGTAAAATTTTAATAATGATACTAACTTCTATTGCAAGCACAGCATCTGCATTCCCCGTCACCGTTATTGTATCATGACGAAGACTATCATCAGCAGTGTAATCATACATTTTGCATTCGCTGTCACCAGTTAACGTCTGCGGCGGTTGAATATCTTCGGACGACTGGCTGTTATCGAGAATTATTTCTTCGTTTATTGGTACCTCTACCATTTCTAGCTCTTTATCCTGTAACGACTTTATCTCGCAGCTATTGCCTATAACAATATCTTCAGAAACATCTAACATATCGAACTGAAGATCTGAATTTTCTTTTTCTACAACTTCTACTTCTTCGACAATAGTATATTCCATAGGTTCACACTGGTGCTCTTGAAATCCACAAAGCTGAGCAGAATTTTGTGCTAATAATTTATTTAGATCCTCTCTTACTAATACTACTGAACAATCTTTTATTTCTATAATATTCATTTCATCAAAATTTATCTGTTCAATTTGCTTTGTAAGTTTTCTTCTTCCGTGTGATATTTTCTGGCTTTTACTTCTTGTTCTAAGAGGCTTTTCAAAATCATCTAAGGCTATTATGTCCTCAAGAGGTCTATCATCTGTAATAATCTGTTCAATGAGCGATATATTTGGTGCTTTAGATCTTTTGTTAAGTTTCTTTGTACATTTCGGGCTAACAGATTTTTTTCTCTCTTCTTCTAAAATGGTTTGTCGCCGTCCACGCTTCTCTATGCCGAAATTTTCATTATTGTCTGTCGAAACACTTTCAAATGCTATTTTTTCAAGCTCCTCAACAGGTATGTTTGTAAAATCATCTACAATTTTATCACCAGATGTAGTGTCCACTTCTGCACCATTATCTTTTACATTCTCATCAAATGGAGTTACATTTAGAACAGTCATTCCTAATGTTTGAAGAGAGTTTTTGTTTGATTCTTTATTTTCTAATGAACTATACAATTTAAATTTTTCTTGTAATAAAACTTGGATCTCCAAATCAATTTCTTTCATTCTTTCAAAAGTGTCTGTTGAATGGGTATGAGATCTTTCAAAGTGAACAGGGTCTGTTTGAACTGCTTTAACACATGTTTTTTCTTTTTCTGTTTGACAAAACCTTGTACAATAGTTTTTAGTGTCAATTGTTTGAGTTTCTTTCGTTAATTGTCTTCTAATGACTTGTGTTGCTATGTGCCGCTTAGTTTTTATGTGACTAAAAGGCTTTTTCTTTACATTATCTTTTTCAATAATAATGTTAGTATTACTTGTACTAGGTACAACAGCAGTATTTCTGTGAGCTTGGTGAATGTTTACTTTCTTTGGTTTCTCAGTGAACATATCAATTGTGGTGAGTACATTTTTAGGGTCAGTTTTTGCAGAAGTATTTGTAACTGTAACAGTGTCATTTTTAATGTTAGTACTGGAATGACTGGATGTGACAGAATTATAGCTTTTTTTAGGAAAATTAACTTTATCTTTTGAATCTTTTAGAATATTTTTCCGCTTAACATATTTATTTGAGTATTCCTTTTCAACGATATCAGTTTTCTTTGTTTCCTTAGATGTTCCTTTAGGTTTACAATCAGTATTATTTTTAGAAAGCATGTTTAGTACTAATTTTACTGGCTCATTTTTTTCAGGCGTCTTTGAAGACTGCCCATTAACATTTGCTTTTTCATTTTTAATTTCTTGTTTGTTTGAAACTCGTGAGGTAGTTTCAATTTTTTTACGCTTTTCTTTACGATGTGATGATTGTTGTTCAATAGGTCTTTTACGTGGATTTGAAGATGTTAGAGATTTTGGTACATCGCAAGAAGTTGGTGATTCTATAGAATCTTTACTTGTATTGTTATCACTGTGTATTGGTGCTTCCTCAGCTTTTGATGTGTACTTTGCCTCTAAATTTACATTTAACATGTTTTGCACTATTTTTGTGTTTTTATTTTCTTCCTCCCCAATATTAGATGTCACATTAGGATTGGGAAAACCTAATGATAATGTTAGTGGTGATTTAGCTATACAGAGTATTTGATTATCAATTTCTTGTTTTATGTTGGAAACATCAGTATTTTCAGAATTTGAGTGGGATGTGTCAGTTATAGGTGATTTGACTATATCATCTTTTTGTAATTGTACTGGGCTCAATGTGTCTTCCGTTGCTATTAAGTTATGATCTACTGCAACATGATATTGGTTATCTAGCTCAGCAAATGGATCTTCCTCTTCTGAAAAGTGTTCAAAGAAAGGATCAAACAATGTTGAGGTTTCATTAATATTTTTGTATACATTTTCATTTAATATTTGGTCAAGACTGTGTCTTGAATAACGAACACTTTCTGTTATTGAATTCCTCCTTTCATTGTATGTACAGCTCTTTGTTCTTGGTCTTCTTTCAAAGAGACTCTTAGGAATAATCCCATCTTCCATTTGATTTTTATCATAATCTTTATAAGTTTCATTCGCAATTTTTCTTATATTTGGTGTTTCACTATCTTCTGCAATAAGCTGCTTATCAGCTACAACATTTTCTTGTGATATATCATATTTATTTAAAGTGGATGAATTATACTGATCAGAACCTAAATGTTCTTCATTAACATGTGTGTCAATTTTCTTTTCATTTTCTAAACATTGCTGTTCAAAGTCATCCAATTGCAATACTTTAGACAGTTCTGCCATAACAATTGGTTTAATATCTTCAAGAAACACTGTATCTTGGGGATCTAATAGACACTGCATTTGTTTCAAGAATGTATCTTCATATATGGTGTTGTTATCATTCTGAATGAAGTCTGTACTGGAGCTACATAATGATTTTTCAGCAACAGATCTTAAGTGTCGATTAAAGCTGTTTTGAGACTCTGTTATAAGGCTGCTAATTGCATATTCAAATTTAGAGGAAGAATTAGGATTGTCCATTAACTTATGTATTTTTTCTTTGTCCATTTTAAACAATTGATGAACAATATTGTTCTTTATTTTATCACAATTGGATCTGTTAGGTAGTTTTTGTTTGTGTATTTTCCTTTTAGTAGGTTGTTCCTGTTGAGTGTCATAACTGCTTATTAAATTTTCTTCTTGTGCATTATTATTTTGGTTGTCCAAGTTTAAATTATCTGAGGTATGAAGAGATTCATTTCTGTCTAATAATCTTTTTCTAACAATATTTACAGTATCATCTACTGAGCGACTGAAAGTATTTGAGTTATCAATACTAGTGGTAGGTTTACTCCCATAGTGGTCAGATGAAGGTGGCCTGTGGCCTGGGTAATCATGTATAGTTAAATTATTTACATCTTCATAATGTTGGTAGGTTTTATTTTGGTTTTTGTTATCATACTTAGGCTCTTTATGTTCAGTATGATGAACCAATGGGCTTACAGATTGTTGCTCATAAGATAGATGGTTAATCCTAATGTTGGACTGTCTATGATCAACATCTCCATGATTGTTGATATGATATCTATCCCTTTGGTTAGTGGTATCATGGTAAGTAGTTTCTTTATAAATTTTATTTTGAGTGTTAATTTCACTGTGTTTAAATCTTTGAAGCTGTGGAAAGATTTGTCTGTGGCTTTGCTTCTCACATGGTCTATTATTATGATTTCTTCTATTTTCATATCTAAATTTGTTTCTGTTTTGTTCTGCATATTGGTCTATAACATGACTTGGCCTTGGGGCAAATGGTGGTCTGTGCATTCTGGGAATAGGTGGCGGGAATCTGAAAATGTTAATAAATGATATATCGTTTATTTATTCATAACAGCATCTATTATTTAGTACAATATGATATTTATTACAATAATTTTTATTTTGTTCCTTTTTATCCACCATAGTTGTTATTGTAAACGAACCCGAACAACGGTTTGACAAGTTTCGCGGCAATGTAAATTAAGGTCATAAAATTCTTATAAGTTTATATGACTTTAAATTCTTACCTAGGATCAAGTAATGGGTAGTCTCTGGGTCTGTAATGCGGATTCCCTCCTCCTCGAGGCCTAAAATGTCTTGTGTTTTCATTTCGCCACCCACCAATCCCTAGATGACCTCGTCTCATAATGACACTGTTATTGCATATTACACAACACTAATAAAAATAATACAGTCTATATTTCCGTATTAACCGTGTTAATGTTTATATTACATTAGAGTTTCTAAATCTAATAAACAAGTTTGATCAATGTCCCGCTGAATAAAAACACGACACAGACAAAATAATACACTTTGATGACATTAGGTAAAAAGTTGCCTGTTTTTGTTTTTGACATACTGATTTACAAACTGAGTTTCATAAAACAAAACTACAAAAACTTGTATATTGCTTATCTACACTTTAAAAAATGGAATCGTTTACGGTAGAATTTTCTAATCATAATGAATATTTGATTGATATCCATTAAAAATTTTATATAAATGATTTTATTTTATAGTTTTTATTGTAATTTGAGATTGTATGGCACATTAACTTTTAATACTTAATAAGAAGCTAATTAGTATAAATTTTCAAAAAAACTAGGACCAAGAAGTAAGTTCTATGAGTATTAAGTCTTTTCTAATATTAAGAAAATTAAATTTTAAAAAAATATTAAAAGTCTCAAAATCAAATCAAAAAACAAATATCAAATCACTCGTATAAAATATGAATGCTTTTTTGAACTATACTTAAATTTGTTAATGTAATGTTTAATCTTTATTTAAGTAAATACTACAAATTTTAATTTAATTAACTTCAAATCTTCTTTTTTTCCCCTTAATTTAAAAATTTTCAACGAATGCGAATGAGTTTAATACTAAACTTAAACCCTGTCAAAATTATTAAATAATCGTTTGAATTCAAAAATAATATTTTAAACCTCTGTACTGCCGGATTATTATACTCCACCCCTTTATACAGATAAAATAAAATACTTGTAAACCATCGTTTGACAAATTCCGTTGGTTTGTAAGCGACTTTGGCAAAGGGTGAACAATGATTTTTTTGATACTTCATTCGTGATGTCATATCGAGAACGTCGTATGCTTTTTTTGTTTTTCAATTATTCTTTTTTAAAATAACAAATATTTTTCTCTCCCAGAGATACTGAAAACGTCGTATGCCTACAGTTTTATATGTTGACAATATTAGTAGGTTATAAGTGTAAAAATTATTTATATGGAATTGTTTAATAAACAGAGAATTAAAGTGAAGTGGTTATATTTGTTGCGTACTTTATGTCTTTCGATGAACACGAACAAAACAGTTATGAAATAAAAACATCTGTGCGTCGTTATGCTTATTATCAATTTTTCCACTGCATAGATTATATCAAAAAACCGTATATTAATAAATGTACATGTCTCTTTTTATTTTAAACTTTCTTATGCGTCAGGTCTTCCCAAACTATCATAAACTTGACGGTGCTATGGTACTTAAGAGAAAATTATTTTAATATATTTATATATATATATAATTAGTCTATGATTGAGAGTGAACCTAAGATTAAAAAAGTTTAAACAGTAATTGGCAATTTGAGAAGGAACAAAGAGTGTATCACGAGAGGAGTTGCACATTTTTAATGTTATTTCATCGCACCAGACGTATACTTGTAAAGTATGTATTCATACAAGTTTTTTTGGATTTCATAATTAAAGTAAACAATAACAGTTTACTATTTTAACAATTATAATCGTTACTTCTAAAAATAAAATATATATTATTTACTGGTAATAGATCTCTGTTGCCGGCGACCGTTTATGTGGGCATCACAGCAGAGTCTATTTCTACCACCAAACAGTAGTGTGCAAACGTTGTAGATTGAAAGAAATTATGCTCGTGTAATTATTGAAGAACGCGGAGCCACAGCTACTCAGACACCACGGACATCAAGTACACCCGCGATCGTGGGCGGTCCTCATCGCCTAAAGATTCCGATACAGGCGAAGGTAGTCGGGGAATGGGCGGATCTGGCCTCGACGACCGAGTAGAATCGCCGGAAAAAACTACAAGAACTGGACACACACAATGAGAAATATCGGTCACAGGACAGCTACACTCCACGTAGCACACTTGGTTTTTCTATAACCACAGGCCGTGGATCCGGGTCCACGAGTCCAGTGTCAGATGAGCTGTAAGAGTCACTATGGCTTGCCGCCCGATCAACATCACGACTCAACATTTCATATCTCGAGCGACCAGCGCAATGTGGTGCAGTATATAACATCTTTACTAGCGCCACGATGTTGTGGGTGGGGGGGTATCACATACCATCAGGTGAACGTCCCGTTCGTTCGTTACTTGTTCGTTTAAAAAATATTTTATAAAAATATAAATATTTATTATACGAGCGCTATGTAGTGCAGTATATATAATCATAACTAGCGCTGCGTTGTTAAGGGTGGGTTAGATAGTGTGGGGGCGTGTCACTTACTATCAGATGAACGATTCGCTTAATTGAATAATATAATAAAAAAAAAACTATAAATATAATAGAATTGATATTTATTTGTCTCCAAATATTTCCCAATATCTATAACAGCGTAGGGAATGAACAAAAAGCATATTGTCTTGCTGTTATACAATATTATAAGCAATAGACTTCGTTCACGAAAAACTTATGTATTAATTAAATTGCTTCAAATTCCGGCCAGGATGGAGGTGGGGTCTTCCACGCCCGCTTTGATTTTCCGCAAAAACATCACCGCCTCGCGTCCGTCGATCAATCTGTGGTCATACGTCAACGCCAAGTACATCATCGGTCTAATTTTAATCTGAAAATGGAATACAATCTATTTGGTAATTTTTAGTGATAATGTCATAGCTGGGAAAAGGAGAGGAGAAAGAAGAAGAAATAGTAATAAATGCGCACAAATGACAATTAAAAGTAGTAGTGTTGCGACAGCGTTGCAAACAATTGCTCTTAAACATATCAGTCCATATTATGTATCAGGGATAGTCTAGCTATAAACATTTTGTAGTAAATATCTTTAAAGTAGTAAATTCAGTATTGCCATAAAAACTGAGTTATTATATACGTTAAAATGTGTATGTAGTATTCTTTAAAAATATTTACATTTCAGTCCATTATCACTTCATTAAAACCCAAAATTTGATATTTCATTTGAGACATTATAGATAGACAATTTGTTAGTAACCTTTTCTTAAATTAAATTTAAATAAATTTTATTTAATTATTCGTAGTAAATGTGTGTGTCCAGCAGTGGACGTCTTCCGGCTGATTGGATTGGATTGGAGTAAATGTACAAATAATATGTATTATTCTTAATTGTTAATTGGTCACTTAATTTATTCGTTTTAAAAAATCTATAAGCAATATATCAGCTAATATATAGTTAGTATAGAAGCCATATTAATGTGGCTTTTAATTTCAATTGTATGTACTTTAGGATGTATGTGGGACGGGCAGCAGCGTTTCACGATAGGGCCTCCGTAACTGCGATCACCAAGCCGCCTGCCAAGCGTGGCGATTATGGCAATTCCCCCCTTATGATTGGATTGGATTGGTACTTTAGGAAAAGTAATTATACCTGTAGTGTATTCACTACAAAATAGTGGGTACAAGTTTTTACAACTTACAAGTGACGACGAGGCAGAAGCTCAAATCTATTAATTAATAACATTTATCTGTACCTGCTTATAGATATAGTGAGAAAAGATTTTCCTTCGTAATGTTTTCGGAAAAGTTTGTATTTATCGTGCTTTCTCATTATTCATTTTGACATTTGACACTAAACAACAAAGTTCCAGATTAATGGATGTGAAAATGTCTCTCTTTTAGTATGATCATTCATTGACATTTCAGCCCTGAGTCCAATGAAGCCGCTATGGTTGTCAATAAAACGGTGGCACAAACATCATAAAAAAATAAAAATTAATTGACAGTTCGGTTATCATCGTATTCCGATAAAAATCCGAGTTTTCCCGAAGGAAAATAATTTCTCACTACATCTATACATAATTACGCTTGGTGTTACCGTCATAATAACGTAAAGAAACATAATTCGCGAACAGAATTTTGAACTAAACCTTATTTACTTCTCAGCTATAAATATCATGTATAAATAAAAATTTGTAAATAGTTATAGCAAAAAAAAGAACAGTTGACATAAAATAGTTGTTGATATTTTAATAACTAACTTTTTCTTAATAGAACGTAGATAATATTATTTTTATTGGTTAAAGAACATTTATAATATATTTTACATGTGAATCTAAAATTTATTAAGTAAGAGTAAAACTAAATTAGTAACAGTAAAAAGTTACTTCTTACAATTGTCGTGAAGGATTGGTACTTATAAATGGTGATTCACTTCTACTAAATTGAAAAATTATGATTTTTGAAAATGAACCTCCATTAAATTGGAAATACCATGTTTAAATTGTTTGTGAGGGCGCCATTAAATTAGCAATTGATATTGCATTTATGAGAAGCATATGGAAAAATAGAAGAGTGCTCTACTCAATTGTCTTGATGTCGCTGAAATCGGAGCCCAGAATAAGAAAAGAGTAACCTTGTCACATTCAGGAGGAACAGGTCTACAGGAAATTTACTACAATTGAGCTAGTGCTCATGTAGAAGCAACCTGGAGTGTAAATGTTTTCGATGTTGCTATTCCGGAATTAGACGAATTCTTTTTCCTAGACAAAATCGAGTCATCTTGCTATTCATCAATTGGAACTACATGTGGATAGTAAATATATTACCACGATTATTACGGCGAAAGGTCTTTACTGATACGAGAAATTAATGTTAGGGGTTAAGTTGCGCCCCAAGATCTTTCTAAAAGTATTAGAAAAAATGCTAGTTAAGTGTCATGGTGTCATTAACTTCATTGACGATAATGTCTTTGACGACTACGAGAAAAAGTATGATCTGCGACTGGAAAAGTACTAAGCGTACTTAAAGAATACGATATAGTGCTTAACGAAAAAAGTGCTTAATCAAGCTATCAAAGATAGATCTTTTGGGTCATAAACTGACCTCAGATGGTGTGCGTCCGTTAAACAAGTTTGTTGATAGTATCAAAAACTTGAGGAGTTGCAAAGTTTCCTTGGTTTAGTGAATTACATCAATATGTGGACACCGAACCTGGCAACAAAAATTTAACATTTAAAGGAATTGTTACGAAAGAAACTTAGTAAAAACACTAATATCTATTCCTTCTGGAGAAGGGCCAAGAACGGTACTTTTAAGGATCTAAGGGATAACTTAACCAAGATATAATCCTTGGGTTCTTACGAGGTAAATGACAATACCCAAGTCATAGGAGATGTTAGTCGAGTTGGACTTAGCGCAATTTTATCTCATGTGGATTCTGGAGGACCGTGCATAATCGTGTACTGAAACAGGACATTGATTGAATGGTAAAGGAAGTACAGCTAAATTGACAAAGAAGGCTTAGCGCTTATCTGGTCCGTGGAGCACTTCAATATATTCCTATTTGGCAAAGACTTTGATCTCATTACAGATCATAAGCCACTGGAAATATTGTTCAAACCTAAATCAAATACCTGTGCTAGAACATCGCGATAGGTACTTAGGCTACACCGTGGTAAAAATAAAAGTTATGTACAAACCGGGAGAAAAAACCTTGCCGATTGACTTTCTAAGTTATTTGTACAAACTCTTCTTCAAAAGATCAAGTCATTCATATTCATCAAATGATTGACCAATCCAGACCACGAGCCATTCCTATAAGTGATATCGTTTCAGATTTCAGGAAATGACGCAGAGATCGTCGATCGAATTATTAAATTTTTAAAAATGAACTGTTTTTGAAAAATATATTGCTGAAAGGTACCAGGATTGTAATACCTCAGAGGAAGAGGAAGAAACTTAGATGCCGCTCATGAAGGTCATTCTGAAATTGCGGCAACGAAGGGTAGTTTGTATCAAGTACGGTGTCCGGTGGTCTGTATGGTGGCCGCAAATCGACAAAGGTATCGAAATTCTAGTGAAGTTATACATTGGTAGGATTACCCACTCCACCGAAATAATAAAAGTGTTAAAAGTAATTTTTATTAGACATTGATATCTCGTGTCGATAACCGTCGACAATGGGAAACAATTCATAATTGAAGAATTTTATTCTTTCTGTAAACGATCGTAATATTAAGATACGTTACAATCATTCTGTATTGGCCTTAGCAAAATGGGGACGTGTCAAAAATATGGATAAAGGAGATAAAGTTGGCACCAACTGCAATCCTAAACCTCACACGGTCGAGAGGTCTAAAGATAGTGACATCTAAATAAAGAATGATTAGACGTGTCAAGTGCTACGGAGGAATATTGTTCATCTCAAAAGGATAGAAGGCCAGTGGGCAACCTTACCGAGAGAAAATAATGATGACAAGGCTATGGATAATGACATCAGGATGATAAAATTAGTGTTAAATAAACAATTAGTAGATTTAAATTATTAATATTTACGCAGATAACATTTGATATTATGTAAAAGCATTATGGTATTATATTTTATAATAGTTCTATTGCTGTCAGATGGTTCACTCATTTATGTTGATTAAAGGACCTAATCCAGAAAATTATAACTTATAAGTGAAATTGATTTGTACTAAAGTTAAATTAATTATCCAACATGAAAGGGATGTAGTGTATGTGGGTACACTACAAAATAATGTATGTGGTTACACTGTCTCGAGTGCGAATGAACAATGTTAGTAAGTCAGTAATGCAAGAGCCGTCGGCGAGAGCGGACGTATGATAATTGTATTGTGTAAGTGTGCACCGAGCTAATGTTAGGGGCGCAGACAGCGGATCTTACAATACCAATATAGTTGACAAACAAAACAATAAAGAAATTAAGTATGAGTAAAATTAATAGTTTATTAAGAAAAGGTTTGAAACTTACTTCGTTATTGACTGCCACGGGTCTCTGCAAGATAGCGTGCATCCCCAATATTGCCGACTGTGGTAGATTGATTATTGGCATCGATAACAAGGAGCCGAACACACCGCCATTACTAATGGTGAACGTGCCCCCTTGCATGTCTTTAGGCGTTAATCTTCCTGTTTAAATGAACAATCATTTAAATATTTAGTTACAAATAGATATAAATTGTAAATATGAGCGACAATCCATCAGTACAGGTACCAACATAGTGCCTACTTTTATCACCAAGTTGTAGTGTGTATTAGTAAATAATAAAATAAATAAATTCAATGTTTTACTTTCACCTTCACGGGCCTTGATAGCAAGTTCATTAATAGTGAGTTCTATGCGGGGGTAGTCCATTGACTCAACGTTTCTCATGACGGGCACCAATAGACCTTTCGGCGTTGCGACTGCTACGGAAATATCTACATAGTCCCTGTTCAAATATTACTAAAATAATTTATAACATTTAAGTGTAGTGCCTTTGAATTTAAACTTATTGCTTTTACCTAATGGATATTTTTGCTGGTGTAATATTTCCACATATCGTTAATTTTCTGATAATAATCGACAATTATTTAGTGTTTGTTAATGATATCAACGAAAGCTTTATTTGTTATTGTTACTCTATAGCGTCTGCCTTTTTTGATATTTGTGATTTACGATTTTTTTTCTCTATAACTTGTATTTTAAATACGAGAATGATAAAATAAAACGAATACAAAGTTAAACCGATAACGCTTCTATTTCTATATGTATAAAATCCATCTTAGTGGAGATTTATAGTTGTACCTGTATATGATGTCGTTGCCGACGATCACAGAGTTGATTACTGGCTGGTCCTCGAGTGCGTTAGCAGCAGCCTTGAGAAATGGCGACATGAAAGACAATTTCACACCGTATTTCTTTTTGAAAGCTTCCAAGTTCGCCTTGCGAAATGACATTAAGCGACTATGAAATAAAAGAATATCAAGAAATTATTTATCATTTTCATAAAAGGTGCAAGTCACAAAAGCAGCTCTAAATTTTCTGTAATATCTCATAACATACCACAAAAAGTTAATAAATAATATTCTAGTTATATTTTAGTTAGTAGTAGTAGGTATATTGTACGATTTGTGTCAACGCGTGCCGTTCACAAGATGGCTGCAGTCGTCAGTGACATCATTGGCTTCTAACAGCAGAGGAGTGTTTTAAAGAAGAAGGCTATCGAGGATATCTTTAAATTAATCTCGACGAATATGAGACCATGAAAGTACCAGCCACTTTGGCAGTAATTTGATAACTATTAATTAAATTTATATTATAATCATTCGCACTATTGGCTTAATTAGTCTCTAGCGTGTAATAATAGTTTACCATTTAAAATTATAAGAAATATCGAATAAACTAAGTAAATTGTATTGTATAGTTGCAAACACCAAAAACACTTGTAAGACATAATCACAAAAAGTATAAAAACAAATTTTTTACCTCATATCGCATTCATTAAACGTAGTTAACATGGCCGTACTATTCTGTGCCTCCTTCAGTCTCTCGGAGATGCGCTTGCGCATTCTGTTCATTGGTACCGGGAATTCAGTGCGAGTGCCGGATATAGTTTTCGTTGGATCGGTTATTCTTTTCGCAGCAAACTGTGTAAACATTTTACAATTAACAAGATAAAGTGTAGAAAAAGCAACAAATTCATATTGTTACTTTTTATACACATCGATGACACATCTTGGAATTTATCGCAAGCAAATAAAAACATATTGTGACCAAAAAATCAGAAATTTGTAATCTTTTAATTTTGAACATGTGGTGGTATGTCATGGAAAGAAAGGGTTCATGTTTTGGAAACCTGTAAAGAGGATCTCTTTTTGAGTTACCAAGGTGATTCTAGCAAGAGTTCTGGAAATAGTGCTCGTGGTAGACAGTGAAGGAACGGTCTGGCGATATAAAGGCGTGAAATGGGCGCAAACACCATCAATTTAGCTCGTGGATATCAGATCCGCGTACCCTGAATCCGATGAAGCTGCTATGTTTGCAAAATAACTAGCGGCGTAAATTGCATCATAAAAAAATACTATGCGTCGAAAAGATTAGCCGAAGACCAGACTATGCTAGATGATTAAAATAATCAAAGAAGTATATACAGTGGGCCCTGGAAGTTCTTTGGGAAGCTTTTCAGCGGGTTTTCGCTGTGGCGCAGCAGCTGGTACCGAAGCTGGCGCGGGTGCTGCAACTGCTACAGGCGCAGCAGGAGCTGCCGGCGCTGCAGCTGCTGCTGGGGCCGCAGGCGCTGCTGCAGCTGCCGCTTTCGGAGCTGCTGCAGCAGGCGCCACCCCCGTTACGTCCATCTAATAATATGAAAATTCACTATATAACAAAATTTGTTTCATTTGTTGGCGTTTCTATAATGAAAGGACGTTCTTAATATTGTTTTTTAATTTCTACCCTAAGAAGGGGGTGTTAAATATACAATGCTTGTCTATGATTATATTAACCCATTTCGGCCAATTTTTCTTATTTGATACTGGTTATGGATTTTTTTTATTATTAAGCCAATTTAAATTATTATAACATCTTACCTCAAATAATGGTTGCTGAGACTTAACTGCCTCACCTTCTTTCACTAGCATTTTTACAATTACACCATGCCCTGGTGCCATAACTGGCAGTGCAGTCTTATCTGTCTCTATTTGGAGGACTTCCTCATCCATGGCGACAGCATCACCTTCTTTCTTAATAAACCTGTTGTAAAATAACAATTTTATATTTGTAGTTTCTGATGTATCAGCATGTTAATAACAACGTAGAATGACAGGAAAATGTAATATCTTTTTGTTTTCAAGGGGTTTTGGGAGATTAGTCTCGTACCTATATAGTTTAAATTACAATTGTAACAATTTACGTTACACTACTATAGTCTGGAAACAATAATGACTTAAGACGGCACTGTCTACTATATCTGTCTACAGTCTTTTCAAATAATCCTTATTGATGGGTGGAAAAAATTGGTGTTATATTAGACTATACTTATTAATTACTATATGTATGATTACTGGTGACAGGTCCCCATCTCCGGACACTACCTAGATAGGTTCTATTTCTGTCGCTAAACAGTAGTGTGCAAACATTACTGTGTTTTGGCTTTAAAGGCGGTAATGAGACATCTTTTGTCTTAAGCTAATGGATATAATACAGTGCAGTATAATTATCCTAACTAGCACCACGTTGTTATGCGTAGACGTATCACTTGCCCGACGTGAACTGCTCCCGAGTTTTCCTTCGTAGAATAAAAAAAAACTATAAATTAGACGGGTCCTAAATGGTGGATCTACGTCCAGTAAAAATACAATGTAGTTCAGTAGTTACATAAAAACAATGATGCTAACTTGATGTCTCCTGTTGTCACGGAGTCGGGGAAAGTCGGTGCCTTCACGACCTCTTTGCCGCGAAGAGGTGCAGCTGAATGTATGAAATGTTTTGACGTCATACAACTCGTTGGGAGACTCCATTGGAAAGTTATCTGTAATCTAATAATATATTTTTATCGGATATGTGTATCTACTACTTATGTCTATATTGTTAAGTTTCGATTGATATTTTCTGAATTTCAACAAAATATATCAGTTTATCTAAAATTAATAATATTCACATTTAACTTAAGAGAATATAGTAGCAAGTTTTAATTTTTTTTAAATATTGAAAGCTTTAAACTCACCTTGTATTTCGTCTTCGAATATTTGCATAGATTGTAGGCAAGGCTCTAGGAAGGAGATTCCGTTGTAATACCTTAAACAAAAACGAAATTAGTAAATCTTCATGCCATTTTGTAGATTAAAACAATAAATGGGTAAGATTAATTTGTTTTAAAAGCACATTACAGTAAGTACTAGATTTTTAGTACCTTATTTGATGATTTATATTTTTTTAAGATGTTTTACAATTAAGAACTTAAGAGTTGGTTAACTTACATTTTGTAAAATTTTTCGTCTTAACATATTACGCTTTGCTGATATAAAATGTTTTGACAATATAAAATACTATTTTGTCAAAAAGGTGACATAACTCTAAGTTTATTTATTCTTTTAATTTTATATTAAGAACGAAGGATATACTATTACCGTTGAAAGAGAGCTCGAGAGTGGCACATTTTTATATATAGAAACAAATGATTGTAATATCGTCTACTACATGTTTTCCGTGATGAGTTCGAGATGAAGTTAAAATAATTACAATAAATGAGTGAAAAAAAATCGATCTGGATATGGTAACCGGAACTAGAAGCAGATAAATAAGATACAACTATATTATGATTTTATTTTAAAAATTAAATTCATTTAAAAGTTAAACTTTTCTACTTAACGATAGGTGGCGCTTAAATTTATGTTTTGAATAACAGATGTCACTATACAATATTTTCTATTCGGTAAAAGATGGCGGTAGCTCACAGTGCAAATCAATTTTTATAGTTTAAAGTAAACGTGTGGTTTTTTTTCTTGTTAAGTGATACACCTTATTTTTACCTAACATTTTAATTAATAATGTAATAAATAACTATTTATAATATTACTGGGTTCGTGGGGCAATGTCTAACCGGTTCTATTGTAACACGGTGTCTCTAGATTCATTTCGGTGCCGCGTGTTGGGAAGTTCGGATGGTGGTAAGATTTTACCGAACCGGTTTGACTAGCTACCACATTAATATTATAAATCCGTCAGTATTGCAAAGTTTTTGCTGTAAATATATGACAGCCGGACTGTTCTAGGCGAGAATGCTCCACTATCCACAGCGTCATTGAACTTAATTACCTAATGCATTGCGTACTTTTTTCACACATAAAATACTGAACAACATGAAGGAAAACGTTGAAATTGAATGTATTATCATCAATTTTGTCGTTTCTATATATTGAAATTATTAAAAAGTTATAAACAACGTATGTTAGAGATATTGAAAAAATACTTTTTTTAATTTTTTAATTGGTCTAGTCATTGATAGTTAAGTAGTACTTACTCTACCACTTGCCTTATTTACCGAATATAATAATCAATTTCTGTAGTTACTTGTAATTTTTTCTTGAATTATTGCATTTAGATAAACAAAATAAATGTTGATTTACGTTACGTGTCGAATAACCAGACCGATATTACCATATTATTGGTACAAATACTTAATGTGATTCACAATAGTTTTCATACTTACAGAAATACTAAGACAATGACGTTTAACAAGATTATAATATTTTAACGTTCATAATATAAAATTGTTAATAATCTGTTAATAATATCGATTACATACTTATGTGTTTTATTATGTTCGGCACATTTATGTAATAAAGAACTTGTCGATATTTACTTCGGTCCTTGTAATTTGTGTGTAATGAAAATACGCAATAACGTGTAAAGGTAGATAGATGTGCAGGGGTGTAAATCGAAGTTTTCAATAGTTGTGTGTGTAATTGAGGGCTCTTTGAGCGGAACATTAGCGGTGGCCACTCAAGACGTCACTATGGACTCCTTGGTTATTAGTTTTCAGGGTTGCGAATTGTAGCGTAAGTTAGCGTTGACAAAGAATATAAAGAATAACATTACGATTTTAATTTCCGCTTCACTCTCGATGCACATTTCTGTGAAGAGAACTTATATAGCTTCTAGTATCTATTTATATACAACAACCTATAAGAAAATCTACAAAATAATCCTATTTATGAAGTAATCAAAAGTTAACATTTTTTGGACAATACAAAGTTGGACAAGTCAGACCAAATGAAACTTCAGCCCAAAGCAATCCTTCATGTGTTTGTGTCTATATTTAAAATACTGTGATAGGGGCATAGTTACAATATCATCTTAAAATTTATGGATAAGTATAGTTTGTTGTTCATTTACTGGTGGTACGTCTCTGCTGCCGGAGACAGTCTAAATAGGTGCAAACACTACTATATTCTAGTTTAAAAGGAGTCGTAGCTAGTGTAATTACTGTGGTAAGTATACTTAACATTTTATGTCTCAGGCGACGAGCGTAATGTGGTGCAGTATGCACTATCCTAACTAGCGCCACATTGTTATGCGCACGTGTATCACTTACCATCAGGTGAATGTCCTGCTCGTATTTTTTATTTCTGAAGCATTACTTTCTATAGTTATCGAAAAGGGTATTCTTCTTCTTCGTTGCTCCCTCACTGCTGAGGATCGTGAACACGCACAAACAGTCTCCATTGAGTGCGGTCATATGCAGTGTGGACCGCACGGTGTATACTGCCACCCACCCTTTTTTTGACCGTATCCATCCATGTGGCAGTGGCTCTTCCTTGAGTACGTCCGCTTTCTAGTCTCCCCTAAATACCTTGCCTCATTGGAAAACGCTCGATGTGCCCAAAAAAGGGTATATCTATATATTTACCAAATTGGATGAGTCTATTACATATTGTATAGAGCAGTCTGTTAATTGTATGTTCATCAATAAATTGGAAAACTATCTACAAGTTCTTAATATTAACACATATATCAAGATAAGTGATATTAACTTGTCTGTAACTCTTTACTTATGAACAATTACAATAAATATGTATGTTAATAGTTTCGAGATAGCATTTTCTAGAAGAGTACTTTATTGTTTAACTGTGATGGTAATAAATAATCAGTATACGATTGTTTGCAGCAACCCTGACGAAGTAGGGTACGCTCCCCTTCTAATTTGCTAAGATTCGTGCAGCCCGCATCTTTGATTAGGAATCTATGACGTACCCAGACGGGCACTCTGCGCGCCGTCCAGCCACTGCTCACTTACCAAGGTATTTAAGCATAAAACGAAAATTAATATTCCGTTTCCTTTATAACAATAATTTATTTATCAAATGATATACTTTTGAGTCTAAATATTTCCCGGTTAGTCCTTTTCTACATTTACCAAATGATACATTTGCTGCTGGACGTAGGCCTACTCCAAACATCTCCATACTGATCCATTCTTTGTTTCGACCATCCAGCGGTTGCATCATATATATGTACAGCATTACATTGAATACATCACAAGCATTTCTGTGTTCCGGAAGTTATTAATATTACAGCCAGAGTATTCGTAGCGAGCACCTTTTACAGTCTACAACACTGTAAAAAGTCAGCAGCTTAAGAGAGAGACAAAAATAAATCATATTTTACATAGTATATACTTAAGATATTATATAGTATATCTGTAATAACGGACGCTTGTAAGTCGGGAGGCTGTGTCAGCTGAGAACAAGTTGTGAAGTCTTAAAGCGATTAATACTTCGATATATTGTTCGTAGGTCCAGGCTTACTAAGTGAGGCCACGCTGCCGGGACAGCGGCGTTACTGAAAATTTACAAATTCATTTATGTATGCGATTATGACATATTTTGGTGGTCGGTGTAGGTATACGTTTATTATGAGTGATCATTAATAATACTATATCCGTCGCAAACGCTCGTTTCATATGAAATACCAACACACACTGCATGGTGATCATGGATTGGACTTACAATTTTGAATCTTTTAATTTGTTTCCAGTTTGTATAAACTGGCGGAGTTGTAAGATGTGTTACACAACTCACGGGATCTAAGCCAACCTCACCTGCTCCTGGTTCACCCTGCTAATCAACAAACGAGGATTTGGCTTCCATCAACCAGCATAGAGTGGTTGGAAATGACCCTAATCCCCCTATAAAACAAACGACGGCCTTTACAGCCCGGGGGTACCGGAGGCCATGCTGACCATAGCAACGCAGCACCGATCGATGTGGAGATCTCTGAAAGAAGCATATGTCCAGAAATGGACGTCCATCGGCTGATGATAATGATGATTATATCTTCTTCTTCCTAAAGTACCTCTCCAACTAGTGAAGGTTGGCGATCAGCGTGATACAGTGCTTTCTTTCTCTGGTTCGGCGGAACTATTTGGTCGCTTCAGACATGCCAGTCCATTCCCTGATATACCTCAACCACTTTTTCCATCTCCTTTCGATGATTGTATAAATAACTATAATTTTCCTTAACAAATATAACTAATACTGAATATAATATAATACTTTAGTCTTTTATCACAACTATAATAATAACCAGCTGTTCATCGCCTGCGGTATTAGCAACTCTCTTTGGGTTAGGATTTTAAATGGCAGAAGCAATAGACTCTACGGCTCAAAAAGGTCTTCACTGTGAATGAGCTGCTTCCTCCAAGAACAACCTTTCATGGACATCCGACAACAAGTACTTAGCAAACGTGGTAGTGAAGAGTCCTACTAACAATATTAGGAACATTAAGTGGAATGTTTATTATTATTTATTAACGAATAATTTGTCATAAAGAAATTTATTATACTCCTTCTGCGCAGGAAGTGGCGTCAGCAGCGCCAAGTTGCGCCGTCTCAGGTAATAAGTAAGCCACTGTTTCAGCTTAAATGCTCTAACTTGCCCGCAAACATCGGACCTTGCTATTTAGAGATGTCCATATCGTTCCGATTTTATCGATTTTATGATAATAGTTATCACCACTGTAATAACTAATTGTAGACTTAGTAGTCGTAGTAGTAGTTAGTAGTCTTGTAGTCACTGGTGGTAGGTCTCTGTCGCCGGAGACTGGCTGAGTAAGTGCCTCCGCAGCGTCTAATTCAGCCGCCAAACACTAGTGTAAAAACATTACTGTGTTCCGGTTTAAAAAGCGCTATAGCTAGTGAAATTACTGGGGTTTCGAGACTTAACATGTTATGTCTCAAGGCGATGAGCGCAATGTGGTGCAATTAATATCCCAATTAGCGCCACTGTTATAATAGAAAAGGGGTTTACTTTGTTCGCTAACCATGTGAAAACTAGTGAACGATACGGGAACATGAGTATTAGACGCGGAATTGTTTATAGATATTATATTTATATTTTATAAACATTTTCGTTTTATTTATGCGGTTGCTATAGTAACGGTTGGTATAGAAAGTCATTTGCGGCTGCGTTTGCTCTCAAGGACTATTTCTAACAAATTTGAAGTCTATTTTTATATTACGGCCAACTAAGCTCACAGGAACTGCTAGTATATATATATTTAATGGAACTATAAGGATAAATATTAATTAAAATACTAATTACTTAAAGTAGTTATTATTTATGTTAAATAAATTTTAATATTATAATAATAATCGATTTTGGAGTTATCGATATTTTAAAATAACTGTAGCGTCACTCAACGGTCAGACAGACTCCTGAACATTTGGATACTTTCTTCGTTCGTAAGTCCGGTCTTTGGCAAGTTGTCGATTTATTGAACAAATAGTTGGCAGTATTCGCTGAGATTTATAGTTTGTCTTGGCCGTGGACGGACAATGCGCCGCCATAAGCGATACCAAGTCACTAAAGCTGCGCGTTGTTGACAAATTGTTGGCAACTTTGGCCAAATCGAAATAATATCTATTGTTTGTTAAAGCTCCGCATTATACTGATGTTAAAAATTAAGGAGTTATTCGTTCAAACGTATTTAATACTTCTTAGTTATCCCGTTGTATTTGTTTACTGCTGGTAGGTTTCTGTTGCTGAAGATAGGTACCACAGCAGCCCTGTAGTCTCGGGCTAAGAATAGGAGTTTCTCGGGCTTTGAGGTTGGGGAGTCATATCGCAAACCAGCGATCTTGCGTGAGACAGCGTATGGCTCAGCGATGGTGGCTAGGAGGGTTAGGCTCCTCCTCAGAGATGTGCTAACACTAGGTGTAGAGGGGAACCGGTGATTTCTGTAAGAGCTCCCGGGGCCTCTACGAAAGCACTGATGCAACCTCCGAGAGGTTTTGTGATTAAGAATCTCACAAACCCTGACTTCCCCCCAGAAGCATGGTATCTTTCAAAGGTTACCCCTTTGAAACCAAAAAAATATAAATTCACCGTAAGGCGTGTTTCTGCCGCTGAACTATATGCAAATATTTTTGTTCTCCGATTTGAAGGGCGTTGTACCTACTCTAATAGGGTAGCGAGATTCAGCATCCTGTGTGTCAGGCGACGAGCGCAATCTGGAGCAGTGTATACCATCATTGCGCCAGGTTGTTATGAGCGGGCGTATAACTTACCATCAGGTGAACGTCCGGCTCATCCCGTCACTTAATTGTATAAAAAAAAAAATCATATGAATACTCTTAGTTGAAGTTTTCAGTAAATCTTCTATATATAATAAAATTTTTTGAAATTTATTGAAACAGTACAATTATTACTTTGTTCCGGTTCGAAAGACGTTGTAAGGTGTAAATAACAAGTTAATTAACAAAAAGTAAACAATGTCAAATTACCTGGCTGCACACGTACAGTTTCGTACGTTACAATTAATTAAGGCGAAGGAAGTTTATTACATTCGAATCTCAAGTATACACCGGAAGCGGATGTAGGAGCCATTGTGATGGCGGGGTAGTAAGCAAGATTTCCGCCGCGCAATAAATTTCGCGTAGTAGTTTGAAAGTCTTTGTCTTAAACGCGATGGCGGTTGGTAGACATTTTAGATTTTAATAGTAATAGAATATAATAGTAGTAAAATATAATAATAGTAGAATATAATAATAGTAGAATATAATAATAGTAGAATATAATATTAGTAGAATATAATAGTAGTAAGGTAGTTCTTCAATATTTAATATTTTATCTAACCTTAGAATATTACTTCAGTTGGTAGTTAACATTAATATCTCTAAATTGTTTCTTCATCATAATGTTTTTGGTTGAAATTGCGGTATGCGAAATGTAAGAAGTTTCTAGAAATATTTAACAAACAAAAATATATGAACAATAAAATTAATACTTTTCTTTCTTCAGCGTTTAAATTTTTTTTTATTCAATTTAGCATCTTGTCGAACGGAACGATCATATGGTGGTGATAAGCCTACCTATAACAACGTAGCGGTAGTCACGATATACACTGCACCACATTGCGCTGCTCGTCTGAGCTATGACTATCGTTACATCAGTAATTACACTAGCTATAGCGTCCTACAAACCGGAACATAATAATGTTTACACAGTACTGTTTGGTGGTAGAAATAGGCGCTTTGTACCTACCTAAACGGTCTCCGGCATGAGACCTACTAGTGAAGATCTGTCTATTTTAAACGGTTTCCAAGATCTACTTTTATAATGATGTAGAAAAAAAAGAAACGCCGGAGGGTTTGTCGTCGCCGTCGGCGGGAAAGTTTCTAACCTCATTAGCATTCAATATTTCATCGTCATTTACATAAGGAAAAGATAAAGACAAGGAGACCCTTGCCATTTTATATTTCGCATCGAAGGGGAACCCGGGGGTCGTTTTATAGGCGGACCGTATCGGGATGGCCGAATTCACTTCCCGCTCCGCTCCCGTCTCATTGAGTGATCACAAATGGGTGGTTTTGGATTTTTTATTTTATTTCCCCCCCTTCAATACAAGCTCGTTCACTCGGCAATGTTGGCATGATTGCTTTCCGCGATACCATCTAATTATTCAACAGTAATTATATTAAAATATACGATCTAAAAATGTATGCCACGTATCAATATAATTACTCTCTCTACCGGTGGTGGGTCTCCGATGCTGGAGATCGTCTAGGTAGGTACTAGAGCAGCTCCTATTGCAGTCGTCAAACCAGTGGTCCAGTTTGAAGGGCGCTGTAGCTAATGAAATCACTAGGATAAGGAGACCCAACATCTTATGTCTTAAAAAGAGGAGCGTAATGTGGTGCTTTGTATAACAACCTAACTAGCGGTATATTGTTATAGGAATGCGTATCACTTACCATCAGGTCAACGTCTTGTCCGTTTCATCGCTTCGTAGCATAAAAAAAACTTTTCCATACGTTCATTGTGTTTTTATTCTATCTACATGTCAAAGTTAAGAGTACATGCGTGCGTTTGTACAGATAATAGCGGTTATAGAGATTCTTTTTCTATTATATTAGTTATATTATGTTAAGTATAATTAATAGAGTTATATTCTTAAACTATTATTCGTGAGTTTAATATTCTCTACCCTAAATTTCCCTTCTCTAAAAAGTTTTTTAACCTTCACAATGTTGATACGTAAAAATTACATGATCCTATAGTAATAGTCAAGTTTTTGCGTTGCGAAATAATTTAAAAACTATCTTAATAAAAAAAAAACTACTACAGGTATCTGAAAGCAGCACAGTCTACATGAGGGCTGAGGGAGTGTCTACGGGTGTGGATGTGCCTCACCGAAAACAGCAATGTACGCACATCCGGAGTTTGTTATTCTGGCCGTTAGTATCTTCTAGGTACTAAGAGACTGTTCATCATCAGCATCAGCCGACAGATGTTCACTGCTAGAAATAGGCCTCTCCCAAAGATGTCCAAATCGATCTAACTTTCACCAGATCGCCAATCGATATATTGCCAGAGGGGCTAATCAGCAATCACTTATCGTTTAACATTCCTACCCTGTTGGCAAGGATGGTATAACTCGATACAAAACAAGTAAAGTAAACAAAAAATGTAAATAATTATAAATTGATTGTTGTGACAAAACATACCTCAAGTCTGTAAGATAAGGGTGAATTTCGTATTAATTTAAACTGAGTGTGTAGTTGGCGGCTGATGATTCGTTCTATAAATATATTATTAATAAAAGTCCACTCACGTGGTCCGCCATTTCACCCTACAACGAACTTGTGATGGTAATTAAAATGGCTGCACAGATGTGTTGCCGGGTTATTAGATGCTTTATATGTTCATTACCGTATTATTTTAAGCTTGAAAAACTGTACGGTTTATATAATGCATGGATAGAAGAATAAAAACATTGATATTTGTACACAACTCCACTTAGTATTGTCATGTTATGTAAATGTTTACTGTGGCTTTGACTGGGTATTGTTTACTGTCAATAAGTTAACAATTTACATAAATTCTAATATGATCTTCACTTATAGACCGAAAGAGGTTTCTTCGAAAGAGGATAATTGTGGTGGCTTACTTTAGTCTGATACTCATATGTTGACAGACGATATACATACATACATGTATCACTCCTCGTTCCCAGTGGTGTGGGCAGAGACCACCTTTCTCCACTTGCTACGATCTTGGCACCTTTCTCTCGCTGCCTCCACATTCATGAGCGTCTTCATACAGGCTTGCGAGTACTCTTCAGGACATCTTCGATTTGATCGGAATATATCCACCTAGGTCCACCTGCACCGATTTTTCCGATCATTTTTACCTTGTATACTTCTTTCGTTAATCTTCTTTCATCCATTCTTTCAACATGGCAGAACCATGTAAGCATCCCTTTCTCTTTGTCACGACTACTTCAACCACGCCGCACCGCTTCCTAATAACACTGTTCTTCACTTTGTCCATCAGGCGGCATACAGCACTGTGAATATAGCGGTTGTTCAATGATATTGCTTCAGAATCTTGCCAAGGAGCTCTGTCACCATAATCATTGCTACTGATTAAATACTTCTACTTTGACTGATTTCGCGCTGCTCATATCTTGCGCCTCCATCGAGACCTTCTCTCCATTGTCCTTGTTACTGTCAGCCTTCCAGCTGAGCTGGCCGTTACTCCAGGACCATTGTTTTATTAAACACACAGCTAATTCAACAAAGCGTAAGAATCGTTTAAGAAACAATAAAACTATTAAAGTGTAACCTAAAAGTAGTTACTGCTACGAATATAGTATACATTCGATGAATATCGCTTCGTGTTCTCTGGAAGGTGGACTTTAAGCTAAGACATCGATTGTCGATGGTCCGAGCAAGGAGTTACTCCATTATCCTTATGTAAAGTGATCCTGCCTCGGGACGCAAACTAATTTGCCTTACAAGCCCATACCCGTGTCTACAGGCACTGGTATCCGTTAAAGGAAATTGTCGAATGGTATGTCTGTCCTTACGTACTGGTTGCTTAATGAAGAGAGATTGAATATGCTTTGTAACCGTATTTATGTTAAACATTCGAAGCTTTTTTATAACTATATTATATTAGTGAAATCTTGTGTTTGTTTATTAATTCATTGCAAATCATTCTACATATCTTCTATAAACTATTCAATGTTATAGCGATCGTTATGAAGGATATAATGTTTATCGGTATACGTCCATATTTTTTTATATTTAACAATGAACAAACTGCAGTATATATTATAATATAAACCGTATGAAATAATTCTGATATATAACATGTAAAAAGCTCTTACCTTTTCCCTTTCTTCTAGATTTAACCAGATTGAAAGTATGATTTAGTTTCAATGTGGTGATGAGGAACGTAATAGTACCATAAGTTTATGTTTCTCTGTAAATATTTAATGTAGTAAACTTTTATGTACAAAAAATATTGAAAAAAACATGTGTTATGTGAGTCATTGTTAAAAAAATTCAATTTTTTAGACAACAGACTGGAATTACATGTACTTGTAATAGATATGAATACAAGAGATATGGAAACGGTTATGTAAAGTCATATACTTTAGTGTGATTGACATTATAATACGTATTAGAGTTATGAGTAAATCAGAAGTAATTTGGACGATTGGATGACACGAAGGTGAACGTTGGGAGGGACCGTGGCCGGGGGGCGGAGGCACTTCCGCCGGAAAATCCAGTTGCTTACCTTCACGCCGTTAGGGATAACTTTATTAGATTTCGTGACAATTTGCAAACGGAAACGAAATACTCAACTATATGTAAAAGTTGATTTAAAATAGTCAAACACTTTTTCTTTAATATCTATTTATAATCTATACATAGTAATAAAATTTAAGTTTTTGTGAATAGTATGAATTTTAAAGACAAATTTCGACGTGGCAGCTACAATTTCATATGTGATAAGACAAGCGGGACGTTCACCTGATGGTAAGTGATACGCCTGCTCATGATAACGACGCTGTTTAGGATGATATACACAGTACCACCTGAGACAAGAAGTTGAGTCTCGTTACTCTAGTAATAACACTAGCTATAACGCTCTTTAAACTGGAACACAGTAATATTTGTACAATACGGTTTGGTGGGTGCAAAGGCACTGCGGTGGTACCGACCTAGACGGTCGCCGGCAACAGAGGTCTACCACCAGCAAATTGTGGTAAATCTTGTGTTGATTGTTACGTGAAATCAATTGGCCTCTTCGTAATTAATTGTCTGTTTCATATGAAAAAAAAAAACCACTCTCAGTTGTGTTTGAGCGCTGTCATGTATACGTTTGCGGTCAGTGTCACGTTTCGTTTGGCCCACGCGTTTCGTCTTTTCAGCGGCCGGAGCAAACCTAATACGTTTGTAAGTGATGTGTTCAAGTTTCAAGTTGGGAAAGATCAGCGGTTGTGTTAACTTGTACACGGGACACGTGCTAATACGTTTTCTGACGATATTATCAAAATATAGAGCGACGAAGACGAACAAATCAATTCTAGAGATGAAGAAATGTTAAGGTCCACTCACTAAATCTACGCGCAAAACGTCCGCTTCCGGTACATTACCGCTGCGAAATATACCCGCACACAGTGTTTAGATACATTCTCACAACTTCACATATATATCAAAAAATCTATACATATATGTATATAATAAAAATATGTTTTGTTTGTTCGCCAATCACGTGAAAATGAGTGAATATACACGGGAATATGAGGATTCGACGAGAAATTATTTATAGATGGTATATATAGATATAGGCTATTAATTCAGGTTTTTTTCAGTTCAATTTTATAATAATTTTTATTTCGTATTGCGGTTGCTATGGTAACGGTTGTTATACAAAGTCATTTGCGGTCTAATTTTATATTAGGTTCAGCAAAGCGTGATTATAGTTTAGTTGATTATAAATAATAGTGCTATAATAATTTGGTCCTAATTAGGAAGTTGAAACAGCAATACGCTTACTGCTTTAACTTTGGATAGTATCCTTTAAACCGGAGCACAGTAATTTTTGTACATTAGTGAGTGGCGGCAGGAATAAACAAGTACAATATACATACTGCATACTATATAAAAATAGTAATGGTAATGAGTTAGGGTTGAAAAGGTTTTTAGGTTTTTAACGAGGAAAAGCAATGTTTTTTTTTTAAAAAAAACTGTTTCCTCTTATAGACACATGTAAGTATCTATCACGCAAAAAATTCAACCATTCTTTTATTTTCGATTCCTTCTCTTCAGCTCTTTATACTTGGTACATAATAGTACTATAGTCACCGTTGCCAGTCGTAGAAATGATATGTAGCATTTACATACATCACCTCCACGATGTCCTGTTTTCGTTCCTGTATGTTACCATGTATATCCTTTCAGCAATTAAGAGGTCCCACCTACCCTGGCCACATCGGACGGCTCCATTTTCTTTTTAAGATTTATCGTAGAAATATTTCAACAAGAACATCTTCTGTCGCGTTCGCTAGCGTAATATAATATAAATACGCTTTCGCTTGTTATTTGGCACCGTTTCCACCGCCCAAGTAACTCGTCTCAACGGGGTCTCAGTCGGGGGCAATTCAACGACAGGCTGCACTAGATAGATTCATTACGCCGCTAAAGGATGTACTCTCTCCAAACACCGCGAGGGGATGTTTAAATAATTACGTCCAATGCATAATCATAACTATACCCCTATTATCGCCGCCTGTTTGAACATCACTCGAGGCAGGTTATATTTGCATTTAGTACACAAAATTGGAACTATATTTACTTGATCTATTCAAAATATAAGAGAGAAAGATCTAAAAAAAGAGCCTTGAGTTAAAACTATGTATCGACAACAAGATAAGACCTTTAAAGATGTCCTTTTCATACTTTTTATGATAACTATAATCAGTTGTTACTATGATTAATATTGCTTTATGTATTTTACACTATTTATGAATGGCATTATGGAACCAGTAAGTTTAATTCCTTAGAGTAATATTCCATAGAAATATTGTTTGAAAGTTAATACTGAATGTTTATATGTGAATGCAAAAAACTGTCGTAAACTTTAGTTTAATATGTTATAATTGGATTTAGTACATTAATTAGTGAGAAATATAGATTTTATGAGTTAAGATGTAGAGTAGTGGAGTACTGATAAAGGAATTTATTATTATTCCATTTATGAAGCTACGCAGTCTCGTTCCTCCCTGTCTTGGTGTACGCTTCGCGCTCGACTTGGAATCTCTTTGATTTATTTTATATGAATAGGTTATAGTGGTTGCGGGGCTCCCTCAAATTCCGCGGCTAAAGGCCGTTAATCAAATTCTAATAGCGAAATCGATCAGTTATGGCTCCCACCCTTTATGTTTTATATATAATCGTATACCGCAGACACTATTTTGCTTAGATTTGACTAAGGTTCCGTCCCTAGCCGAAGACCGTCTGCACTGGTACAACCACAGTTCTGCCTCAGCGCTAATGTATAAACTAAGTTGTATATATATATATGAAAATTACTTGTTTATAGTCAAATTACTGGACTATCGAGACTTGATATCTACTCTTGATATCTTACTATGGTGAAGCGTTAATATACTGACTGACAAGTAATGTATTTATGTAACTGTACTGTACTGTATGTATCTATCTATAAATATAATAGAAATGCAAACAAAGATCCTAACGACTGTCATACATATATTATTGCAAAGGATATAACAAAATTTTCTTTCCTTTTGGTTTCAACTGGATTATCGCATGTTATACATAAAGTAAAATATACCTTAAACGTTCACAATATCTATATTATTTGTTTTAAATACATCTCTAATATGTAATAATACTATACATACTTAATTTTAATATAAAAACACTCAATATTTATAGCATTTTATAAGGCGTTTCTTTTATATTTGATAAAGACGGTAATAGTCCCATAGTAGGTATATGACATTCGAATCTTTTTTAGATATACTAGTTTTCAATGTTGTTGTAGGAATAAAGAAAAATGTACAAACTCAAAGAAAGTCTAACCAATATTTGGAAGGATTATTATTCAATTATTTGCTTGCTAAAGAAAAGATTACAAACTTCGCAAACGTTTCACCCGTAGCAAAACGTATTTGTCCATAACCATTATGGCGAGGGGTGATTATTATTTCGTGTTTAAATATATACGCATACATATATTCTTGCAAGACACATCAAACGGGGGCTGACGACGGAGGGCCGCTTCCATTTAGGGCCCTTTAGGAAAGAGAAAAGGCGAAAAAAAAAATCACCAAGTAAAGACGCAATTACTCCTACGCAATTTTAAATGTGCGTGTGAATAAGCCGTGGAAGTGCGACTGCACAACTCAGTTGGTCGGAAGTCGGCCGCTGATGCGAGCCGATTGCCGCAGCTGCAGTTTGGCAGCGCGGTGCGCTAAAAGCACGGGCCCGTATCAAAGAAATGCGTCTAATGAATCTATTGATAGCCGAGCCTATGTATGCGTTAAGTATTTTTTAAAACACAAACAACAAGTGTTTGTGTGAGTGAAGGAGGGGTGAAGCCAAGAGATGCTTTCTTCGGCCCCCCTTGTTTCTTATAACGCGTACGAAACGCTTTGGTAATAGCGATTGGCATAATCATTCTTACTATTCAAAACTAAACTTATTTAATTAGGGAGAATATTATAGTATTCTGGATCATTATTTTAAAAAAAAGTTATTCTTTCTTTACCACTTTAAGAAAACTGCAATTTTTGTCATTTTTACTAAGTTAAAATGTAAAGGAATATATATCATTATTGCCTTACAATTCATTTAATGGCGGAATAAGAGAGCCTCAAGAGAACTTTATTAATCGTGTAAAATTAATATGAAATATATAATAAACAAAATAATACTATTATTTATTAGCAAAAACACTATTTTATTATTATTTATATTAGGTATTGTATTATATTTTGTAGATTGCATCGCTTTTTCGAATTGGTAGCTACCAATGTCATATTGTAAATCTGCTGCCATGACTAATACTTTGTTCCAGTTGTTAATATATGAGAGCTAGAGTATTCTTGGCTAGCCCTTCACCATTTACCACTTAACACCATGAGGAATTAAGGTCTGGTAAAGGTATAATGTGATACATATCTCAGCCGTGATTGTGTAGTTAGTAAAACATACGGGCTACATACGAGTACGTCCCGATGAGACGTGTTTTCGTTTTTAATAAGATTTTGCTTCTGTGAGGAGAAAAATTCTTAGGAAACTGACATGTTCCATGAGGGAGCTTCTGTGGTCACTAAGCTGCAACTGGCTAGCGTGGTAGATAAATGGATCTGACATTCACCGTGTGAGAAAAAGTCCTCCTAGTGTTTTATATAAACAAATGGAATAATTTTAACTATGGTTATATGCAAATTCTTCACGTTCTTAGAGCACAGTGTTTTACACCTGATAGTAAAACTATTATTATACCGGCAGGGCTTATTAAAAACTGTGACGATGATGATGATGAAAGGTTAGTGTTTGACCTCGATCCCACTGAGGTGTGATGTGATCTGTGGTTGTATACAGCACTAATCTAGTAACAGTCCATTTACTCTTTTTTTACCTATGTCATATATTAACGGGAACACTGATCCGAGTAAATTGTTCCACTCCTTTGTAGTTCTTATTAAAAAAGAAGAATCGCGAAAGACGATTCGTAGTAGACGTCTTAGATTAATTTATAGCTTAGAGTAATATCAGTTTTTCTAATTTTCAGATAGTATAATATTATAACGTATAAGGTACGAATAGGTTGAAAAGTCTCTAAGGAGCAAAAATAGCAAAATAAAAATAGAGAAGGTAAACCTCTAAGAAATCTTATTCAATGTTTTATGCTTTCCTAGGGTAATTTTTTTTTATTGCAAATTTTTTTAATACTCCAAGTATCAGGTCGCGCTGCGCCTCCTACAAATCACTCCCCTTATTTTACACGACTCCGTCGATCGTCTCAAAGTTGCACGCACACACGCGCACGCAGCACTATTCGCAACATCGCCCCCACTCACACAGGCGGGGAGTCGCGAGGGGCGCGTTGCCCTTGCCAACTCCTCCTTTATATTTTCTTTGTTATGTAAAAAAATAATAATGGTAGAAAGGGGATCTTAAAATCGATACTCGAATTGCGACGGCTACCTATCGGCTAGCGAATTTGCTTTTTTCGTGTTTACACAATCATATACAATAGTCAGCTTATATATCTATACATATAATAGATATTTGATGAATATAATAGTATAGACGCTTGTATATATATACAGCTTTTAAAATGATATATCAATTTATTAAACTTTCCTCTAATATAGATATCAAAGACCTTTAAAGAAATTTTTTTCGGTTCTGTTGAGTTTATTTGCTATGTTTATTAAGAGTTCTTCATATTGGTTATAATTGTAAAGTCATATACATATTGTATATCCTTAATATGTACTGTATGTGATTGGTTTTTTTAATGAACAATATGAATTCTACGACATATATAAATTTTACGGATTATATAGCTTCATCTTAATTATTACCTCATGTTATGAGTAATATACAGCAGCCATGGTTACGGGTTGACTGAGGTGATATATGTCATAGTTATCACGGGGTTTTAAATTATATCAAAATAATATAATAAACAATTTAGAAGGAAGCAGAAGGAGATGATGTCTCTCGAAAAGTTATATTAACTATATTAAAGCAAAGGCAAAAACAGGTTGCAAAGGAATTGCTGATGTGGTGATGGTTACGTAAATAAAATAGAAGGAAGCTCTTCATATAAAAATAAACAATAACAATCATATAAAAATATATCAACCAAAACTCTGTTTTTATATGTACGTAGAAAATCTATTAAATAAGTTATATATCTTCCAAGTATCGTTTTATTAAAACATTTTTAAACTTGGTGATGTGAAGTATACGAACCAATTTTAAAGCATCCTGTATGTATATCTGTATATTCATATTATGTTTGTTTCTTATATCTTCTATTCTTATTCTTTAACGTCCGAGATTGATAGGTAGTAACGATTGATACTAATTCAACCTGTTTCCCCGCTTTTGGATGTTTAAATAGTTTTCAAAATTCATATTCAAACCAACTACAATAATAAAAACTCTAGGGAGAATGGATTCAGCTAACAACCCTGTATTTTCATTGTAACGAATAATAAAACTTTGAAATATAAATTTATATATTCTGTGGCAAGGGTTGTAATTACTAGCGGCACATCTGTACTTACTAAGGTTAAACATATTACTCCAACTTCTTTTTAAACGAGTTATATCTTTTAGTACCAATAAGCGAAAATCTCTATACTTATAGCTGCAAATTTTCCAAGTCCAATAGGGGTCAAGTTACTATTAAAAAAATATATAATAATCATCATCATTTTAACCGGTGGTTGTCCGTAGCTGGTCATGGGCTCTCTTGTAGTATATTCCACAATACACAGTCTCGTGCTGTTTGAATTTTTTATACTATTTCTAAAAACTTCTCAAGGAAGGGCAAAGGCCTTCTTAGCCACCTTCGCTGTGTTACGGCAAATACGAGACTACTTCGCGTTTGCCGTCTCTCTGGGGCTCGTTTATCGAACGATAAGAGCCACTACCCTCAAAGCTCACCCTCAAGACTGTTTTATTCTTCCTCTACGACAGGCAGGGCTTACCTTGGTCATATTATTAATAGCATATGACTACAGTTATCATCGTTAGGAGACATTAGCAACTTAACTTAACCACTAAGAATGCTTATAAGTCTAATATGAATACATATACATAAACGTATGAAAAAATAGTTAAAGTTTAAACTAAGGATATAAATTAATAAGAAAAGTGTTATATAAGTATCTAATAAGTTGTTTGTTCAAGTAAAATATTTAACTTACTCGTCTATAACATCTCAATGGTTTTTTAATTGGTACCTTGACACTAGAGTCTTTTTTGTTTGGAAAATTACAAAGCAGATTCGAACCTATAACTTGATATTGGGAAGTCGGACACTAAACACTGAACCGTTTCGAACATAGTATTTCAATAATGACACACAGTAAATCCACGTTTTGTGATATATCATCAAAATCTAAAACAGAACTGACTGGACTGGATTCGAACCCGAAACTGAGTCGGGGGTACTGCGATATATCGCAGATCGACCGTTGATGACCCATATAGCATCGGTGATTATAACGGAACCGGTTGCGCGGCCATTCAGCACTTTGTCTCACGGCCGGGGACAATGGTCCAGATGGCCGCGGATGCTGGTCGGTCTCCGATCGCGAGGCGAACTGGTTTTTTTTTTAACGAGCATCTGAATGAGCTTTTGTGACGCTATCGAGTATATTTTTTGATTTATTCGATTTTTAGTGCGCGGCCCGCGAGCTGGAATAAAAAGGAGACGCTCGCTCAACAGGTACCGTCGTGTACACAAGTGAGAACAGTTACAACAATATTTTTTTTTTTTTAATAAAGCGACGAGATAAGCAAGAAGTTCACCTGGTGGATACTGATATGCTCATAACAACGTGGCGCTACTTAGGATGATATACACATCACCACATTACACTCGTCGCCTTGAGACTTAAGATTTCAAGTCTAGTTACATTACTTATTAAGCCTTTTAAACCGGAACACAGTAATGTTTGCACACTACCGTTTTTCAGCAGAAAGTAGCTGCGGTGATACCTACCTAGATGGTTTCCGGCAACAGAGACCTACCACCAGTAGACGAAGGTCTACTTAAAATCAATAAAGCTTAAACTTTGTTGAAGTACAATACACGAGGATATTAATTAGTTAAATGTTTTATGGAAGTCTATATTTTATTAAGGAAATGTTTCCTCATATTATACAGACCATACTGATCATCCCATCTGATGGTAACCAACGATAGCTGGTAAACAACAGGCTACAAGTAGTATACATACTCTTTAGTATATCAAGAGTATTGTCTAAAATCATTATTAAGATGTAATATAACTGTGTTGTATTTAAATATGTTTTTAACATGATTTATCAATTACAAGTAATATATATTAGGGGGACCGGAAAGTAATGTCGTTTTCTTACGCTAAATACAAACACATACAGTTTTGAGTCTTTATTTTTAATCAATGATGTATTCCCCATCATTGTCAATAACCTTTTGCCATCTAGTGAGTAAATTTTCAATCCCTGATCGATAAAAATTAATTGGTTTTTCGGCAAAATATCTAGAGATGGCATTTTGGATATCATCCAAATTTGCAAATGTTTTGCCACTTAAAAAGTGTTGCAGCGCTCGGAATAAGTGGAAATCCGATGGTGCAACATCGGGCGAATATGGTGGATGAGGCAGCACCTCCCACCCCAATTCATTAATTTTTTCTAGAGTTCGCCTTGCGCAGTGCGGTCTTGCATTGTCATGTTGGAGAATGACGCCTTTTCGGTTGACAATCGCTGGCCACTTTTCAATTAAAGATTGATTGACTCGCTGCAATTGTTCGCTGTAGAGGTCTGCAGTAACAGTTTCTCCAGGTTTCAGTAATTCAAAATGAACAATGCCGCGAATACTCCACCAAACACACAAAAGCGCTTTTTTGGGGTGTAAACCTGGCTTAGCAGTACTCCGAGGGATTTCATTTGGAGAGAGCCACTGCCTTTTGCGTTTTGGGTTATCATACAGGACCCATTTCTCATCTCCTGTGATCAAGCGATCAAAAAACGCTTCTGTGTTGTGTCGTTGAAGCAATAAGTTGCATGTGATTGATCGGTTAGCCTTATTCTGTTCGGACAGATTATGCGGGACCCAAACACCTGCTCTGCTTACTTTTCCAATCTGCTTCAAATGTTCTTGGATGGTCGACCAAGGTTTGTTGAGACTGTTTGACAATTCCTCGATCGTCTGACACGGATTTGCTTCCACTTCCGCCCTTAACACGTCGTTGTCTAACGCTGATGGTCTTCCTGATCGATACGAGTCGGAAAGATCAAAATTACCCGATTTGAACTTGGAAAACCACCTTTGGCATTTACGAATGTCCAGTGCATTTGGATAAACATCGCAAATGTTTTTGGTAGCAACTGTTGCGTTATTTCCCTTGCGAAACTCAAAGAGCATGCAATGCCGGATGTGTACCTCTTCTGGTATTTGGCTGGCCATTTTACCCAAAATTACAAAAAAAAATTGTAATTCAATTGTCTATAAGTAAAGAAATCACTATAACCTCACAATGTCTTTGGTACGCCTCTGAACAAAACAATGAGCTGACAAATGACAATCAAGTATTGGCATGCGCAGAAACGACATTACTTTCCGGTCCCCCTATTACTTTGGTATATATTATGTATGGTAAATATTAAAACGTTTAATAGTTTTTATATATGTTTATTAATAGAAGGTTTGCATGGAGAAGAAAAAGCGCGAATTCTTTGACACAAGTTTATTGACACAAACAATATGGTAACATGAAGTACAGTACGATTAAGTAATTACAATAATAAACTTACAAACACTTCAGCGAAATCACAATACAAACATTCTTATTAAAGAAAACTTAGAAACGAACATACAATAAAACATTCTTGTGAACCGTATAATACTTTTTCAGGCGATGGGACCCCCCCTTTTTTTATTCGTTTCCTTCAGCGCCAGACTCCGCGTTTGTTGGAATATAACGGCCGAGTAAATGACAATATTTGTTCGCATACCCTCACGTTAACGGTTTAAACGATTGCTGAAAAACATGAAACAATGGACGTCCGTCTTTTTTTTTTGTGGTCGATGTAACGCCGAGACGAGAGGCACGTTCGCCCGGTCGTAAAGCTACGAGCCCGGCTATAACAGTGTGGGGATAGTTAGGATAATAACACTGCACCATATACTGCTCTGGGATAGGTGCGATATGAATCCTCTTTACTTCCGGTACGCCCTTCAAACTGGAAAGCGATAATACACAGAGGATAGGAACTGGAGATGCTTCTATTCTTATGTGGATGGTCGCCAGTAAGCGACACCTATCAGTGACACCATCTTTAGATTTTTTCACGAATTAAAATGTATTGAAATATCTCGGTAAAGGAAATGCTATAATTTACGGAAGTGAAATATTGTCTCTATTTTTGACGTACCTTATAAGTATCAATTTAATATGTTTTCAATACTAAAGATGGTAGAATTTGATATAATATTTAATGATACTATGAAAATTTCTTAATAAATATCACTAAAGTTATTTTGTACAAATTTTAGGCATATATAAACATATTATATGTATTAATAACTATATTAAATTAGTTAATTATATATCTAATTGAAGGATACCAATTACTCTTTCTTCATATATATCCGAAACAAGTAACACTAGAAATTTAATAACAGTTTGACCTAACACAGCTTTGATTATTGGAAGAAATATTTAGAAACAAACATTAATAGATTAGTTTAGAACCTTTAAATAGTTACATTTGTTTAAATGAAGCGAAAGTAATTTGTTTTTAATCTAACGTATTACAATTTTTTTTTTTTTAAGAAAAATTGTTTGATATTCGAGTAAGAGTTGTGTTACTTAAAGGGTTACTTAGCATGGTTGCTCATTGTGTACTCAAAAGGAATTCGATGTTTCCGTTGGTGTAGTGTAGTCTAACTGGTTATAGTTTGTATTGAAAGGCTAGCTGAACGGCGAGGGGATGTATCGAATGGTCAGAGAGGACTGGTCCGGCAGCTGTTTTCGATCTGTTATTATTCTAATGCGCTTTGTGTTTACTTTACATTTTTCGAGAGTCGCGGTCGCTGCGCCGCGCTCAATGTTATAACAAATATTGCGTTTGATATGTGTTTGCTTTTAATAAAATGGATGTTGCCGTTATATCCGATGCGTATTCTCAATGTTATTTTGTGAATTTTATTTTAAACTACCAACGTTTTCATATTTCTTTCATGTTTATACTTGTTTTTAACGTGCAATTAATTTTTTTTTCCCCGTTTCACGATAAAAAATAGTACATAAATTAATAAAGATTATTGGTTATTTATATGAAAAAGTAATTGCGTTATTACTACTTTTCAACACAAGATGGCAGAAACAGCGAATGCGATAAGGGCGCCTCTGTTGGTGTAAATAAGAAATAAATTCTTATATTGACTACATCTATTGTCGAGTGTTTGAATTAATTTTAGTTTTTTCTACTTAACGGTAGAGGGCTGTACTAGTAACAAGTTTAAATATGTTTAATAGTAATAAGTTTATTTTTATATAATTTTATGTGTTAATAATTTAATAATTAAGACCGTTAGTTATTGATTTTAAACACGTTTGTTATTGTATATACTTAAAATTTTTAACTTAAAATTTGCCTTTAGAAGAATGAATGCAAAAATTTTAGGACAATAATTATTTAAATAACATTACTTTTTCATTTAATTTAGATGATTCATAATTTAATGGTTATTAAGGCAATTTTTTTTAAATATTTAAGATGTGTTACTTTTTCTTTCTAAATATACAACTTACATAAAAAGAAACACCTACAGACCGCTATTATAGCATTTTCAGAACGAAAATTATCAAAGGTGTAATATTAATTCTACTTACTGTTTTGTCTGATCTGAACTTATTTCTGATTCCTGAATAAACGGATAAAATTTGTTGCCAGATTGGAAGCCGTTTTGTATTATAAAATGACAATTCCCACAAAAATAGGCGCCATCTTTGAAAAAAATTGCAATTTATCGCGCCAATGAACCGCACTAAAGAAATTTGTTTGAAGGTTCTAGAACAAATGTGGATACACATCTAACAATGTTCACGTGGTACGTATTGCGCAGTAGTAAAGTTTCTTTTCGTTTGTTTATTAATAAAAAAAAAATATATATTAATTTTGTTGTCTTATCTAGTGTCACACGTGTGACAAAGAGGGGCGATGGAGAGGGGCATAGTATATTTGCGTGATCAAATCAGAAATGAGGAGATCCGCAGAAGAACCAGGGTCACCGACGTTGCTCTATGAGTCGCGAGGTTGAAGTGGCAATGGGCATGGCAACACAACTCGTAGAACCGATGGAGGTTGAGATTTAAAGTGCTGGAATGATGACCACTCACCGGAAAGCGCAGAGCCCTCCACCAGGTAGATAGAGGATATCAAAAGAATCGCTTGGAGTTTGGATTCAACCAGTGCTTTGTGGAATGCAGTACAAGAGACTTATGTCCAGCGGTGGGCGTCCATCGGTTTAAATGTTAATGTCTTATCTCTACATTCAGAATTAAGTTAACATTATACTGTAAATCACATAAACTTGAATTTCAAGTTAGGTTTTTTAAAAAAAAACTTGTTAAAGAGTATATCCATGTTTTTGTAATAACATGATGATATACAAGTATCTAATAAGTGAATTAAATATCTTGATATTAAGGAATTTCTATACAAATGTTACGTTTGTTTAAGTTAGAGGTATGAAAAGTATTGTTCTAATGACTTTCATTGAATTTGATACTTTTTTACATACATTCAAGACAATGCCTCCTTTTTGTTCTTACTTAATTTCTCTCTTAAAGCCTTAACGAAATTATTTTTTTTGAACACCGTACATTTAAATTAGGGGGTTTAATAATATTTTAAACTAACTTTCGTTTATCAAATTTAATCATAGTTTAAGCTCTATACATTTTTTTTATTTATCGTATTTATTTGAATTTCAATTTCTCTTATATATGTAAAATAATGCCGCCGTTTTTTTTCTTTTAGGATTTTGGACTATTCAAAGGTGGTAGAAGATTTCTAGGTGATAAAATCTGTTTTAGTGTACTAATAAAAATATATTCAATCACATAAAAAAAAGTGAGAAATAAGTCATTTAAATTTGTTTAGCTTCAAAAGCTTGTAATGTTTTTTATGCCTCATCATGTATTGTCAAAAGCTTTTAGATTGTGTCAACTGTAGTGTAAATAGTTTACTAACTAATAAGGAGAGCTTCGAAATTATTAGATGTTAACACTCAAAATTTGGTGGTGATATTGCTTTTGCTTATTAAAAGTCAGTCAAGAATGGATTTTACAAAGTCCCTCACCCAAAGGAAGCGAGCAGAGAACAGCTAGTATATATATGTAATCAAAACTACTTGTTTTTTTCGGTAATCACCTGAAAACTAGTGACGTATCGACGCGGAATGATTTGCAGTTGGTTATAGGGTGCTTAGTTTTTGAATTTCATAGATCATACATATTTTATATCTAATTAACTTTTATGAACATTCTCATTTGGTATTATCAATGCGGTTGCTATAGTAACGATTGCTATAATGTCATTTGGGGTTGCGATTGCTCTCGAGGAATATTTTAGATAAATTTCAGGTCTAGCTTTTAATTACGACCTGCAAACCGGGCCGGGAACAGCTTTTTATATCGATATATCTAAACAGTATTCCTAGGGGTTAATGTTGTGATTGCAGATTTTATTACTTATTTTTATGTACTTGTAAATTATAAATATTATCTAATATTTCATGAAAAACCTGAAAAAATAGTGAGTTTTTTAAATTATAAAGACGTATCTGTAATATAGCATGATGAATTATGTTTAGTTTATCGTTTAATTTACTTTCATTAAAGTAACAGTAAGATGCCACTACCATGATACTGAAGTAATGACATGGTTATAATAAGTATTCAAAAGTTTTATGTTTGACTATAGAAATACTTAAATTATGATTAGAAATATGAATTAATGAAATATATAAAAAAAACTCTCAATATTCATTTCCTTGTTAGGACATATTGGGTAGTGTTCAGCTCAGACTTCCTTTGGAACTGTCTATCTTCATATCAATAGTTCCCTCCGTGTATTTGATCTTTAATGTAAATCATACAGATAAAAAATATTTATACGTTTAATCCAATTTATTATCTTTACTAGTTTTTAATATTACCCTAATGTTATTATTCTTGTTAAAGTTAGTGCGTTATTATTTTTTTAACCTATTTTTTCTTTTTTTATATAGTTATTAATGTTATTTTATATTTCTTTGATAATAATTTAAAACGAATGTTTCTACCAATAGTAATTCTCATTATTATATCTTGTTTATTGGTGTCTATGGTTTGTATCTAGGTGATTAAAAACAATATTACCGCTGATGAATGGAAAGTAGTTTAAATTTTTTTTTCTTTATATTGATTTTTTATTAATTTTTTTTTTTGTTTATATTCGATTATATAAAATTGTAAATATATGTAATTTATTGTTTTTTTTATTTTGCAGGGATCCATACTATGGAAAGAGGTATGTACCTTCTCCGTTAGTCAGCTGTGGTTATTTTATTTAATAACTGAAAAATACTTAAAAAATATATTTATTTATGTTAAGTAAATGTATGTATGTTAAGTTAATGACATCAACATTATGATTACACGAATGCTTGAGGAAGATGGCCATCAGATAAGTAAGGCGTGGTACTGTGAAAATTACTTACATCTGAACTGATGACCACGATCACTCTGTTAAGAGTGACACCGTGGAATAAGAAACAGAAATATTAATTAATATGTTTTTTTTTTAAATAAATTAATTAGTATTTTGTATTTCTAATAAGAAACATAGGTAATCAAATGCTATAGCAATGATAGTACAATTATATATTTGTAATGTAATTGGAATATAACACTGTATTTAAAGTGACTAAGTGTGGCAACATTAATTTTCGCGACAGTCACAACAGCTTTGATTTATGCTCGTCTTCCGACATAAGTTCATTATGTTAAACATGTTCTATGAAAAGCAAAAAGGATCCTTGTTTTCCAAACGTCTAAATATGAAATAGGATTTTTACTGTTTTAATACTAATGGTAGGTCTCTCTTGTTGGAGACTGTCTAGTTAGGTACCTCAGACCTAACTACTAACACCAGTGTGGAGATAATACTGTGTTCCGGTTTGAGAGTCGTAGCTAGCGAAACTTCTGGAGTAACGGAACTTAATGTCATATATCTTCAGGCGATGAGCACAATGTGGTGCTGTGTATACGATGCAAACTAGCGCCTACCGCCAAATAATACTGTGCAAATATTACTGTGTTACAGTCGGAAAGGCGCTGTAGGTAGTAAACTTACTAGGATAATGAGACTTTTTTTTATTATTCAATTTAGCAACGAGGTGAGCGGGACGATCGTCTGATGGTATATGACTCACCTGCCCATAACAACGTGGCGCTAGTTAAGTATGCACAGCACAGCACTGCGCTCGTCGCCTTGAGACATAAGATGTTGAGCTTTGTTACCCCAGTAATTACACTAGCTACAGCGCCCTTTAATCCGGAACAACAGAAATAGGCGCTGCAGTGCTACCAACCTAGACGGTCTCCAACAATAGAGACATACTACTAGGGTTTTGTGTTAATGCGACGAGCATGAATTGTATTAATAAAACAAAATGGCGGTCAGAGGTTAGAAAGACCGAGAACATTTCCTATTAGACAATTTCATAGTAAGACGTAATTTTTTTTTTCAAGAGCAATTGAAAATGTATTTAACAATAGTAAAGTAATTAATTTAATGTTTTAGTTAATTACTCTTTCCAGTAATATTACATTTAATGTGAATTGTTTCTATAAACACACACATACATATATGTATATATATCTACATGATTACATATATGAAATCACTAATATCTTGTTATTAAATAGATAAATAATTTAAGTATAGTTTTCGATAATTTAACTATTATTATTAATATTTAAAACCTGTTAATATGAAACTTGTATATTATTTATGGAAATACTGGGGTTATATGTTGTAGTGATTGTTTTTTTTAGTATATAATACATATGTAATTAAAATTTATTTATGTAGGATAAAAATATGATACTTATGTATACATTTTTTTTATCAAGTGTCCATCCTTTATATCTAAAGATCGTGGTCAATATTAGGGTTTCTGAAGATGATCTGTCTCCACCATTTCCTATCCAGTATGATATGTAGACTTTGGATATATGTAGTTATGTCAGTGTGAGTACTTAGAACATTAATAATCTTTTTTATATTATTTTTCCATGCTTTCCAAGGAGTTTTATTGTGAGAAGTACTTTGGAATTCTAATTTTATAATATTATACTTTTATGCATATTTTTTTTTTATCTATAAACAGTATTTGATTTTTGGTTTACTTGCAACACTGGTTTGGATATCGTAAGTAATTAATAATATATGTTTTGAAATTTTCGTTTAATTTAATCACCTATAACTATGTATATCTTGACTATGTTGAAATTAAAAAATATTTTTAAAGACATATTTTTTTTTAAAGTAAATGTTAGTGTTTAATTTGTTTTAAACTAACACAGTATTGACAAGATATATAATTTTGTATGGCTTTTGAACTGTTGATGGTCATTTTAATTTGCACCATGTATTTATGTAATTATATCTGTAAATTATGAAAATCAAACAATATGAATATTTTTTTTCTATTTTTGAAATAAATAATGTTTTTTTTTAATAAATTTTATTATAATTTTAACCAATGTCTGAGCGATAACTACCTGATACAGTTAATTCTTTACACTTTGGAGTATATGACTACAATATATTGAAAAATGTGCTTTAGTTAAAGAATAAAACTTTAGATTTTTGACATAATTTTTTTAAATATGTACTTTTTTTTAATTTGGATTATTAATGAAAAAATCTCACGTAACTATAAAACATTACCAGAACTCGTATTTTTTTTTTTTTTTTACTGTAACTATAGCTGAACTACGGAAGAGAATTTCGTATTTAATATTAACAAGCGAAATACTAATTTTATTAATATTACTGTTCTTAATTATAAGATTTTTAAATGTTACGTAGAAAAAATAATTGAAAAAAAAAAAACAGTATTTTTGGATTTCATCAGTTTCGTATATCTTTTCAATGTTACCAGCTACATTATTTATATTAATATATAGCTATGTAAAGTATGAACCTTTATATCTCTTCTAAAGAAATTATGTGAATAATTGATTCTAGTATAAGACGTCATTTTCGAGATACTGAGAAAAAGAAATTACAAATAGTTTAAATAAAAAACCAAAAGGCTTTCTCTCATAAATTTTGGCTATCTGTATGTCATAAATACCAATTGTCAAAAGATTTTTATTTTAAAAAATATCTGAAGAGACGTCGTTTTATCACAGATTAAAATTTTGTATCATTTACATCATCATCAGATTGTTTATATCCTTTGGACATGAAGTCCATGTCCACAGACCTGCTGTCTTCATCAGTTTCGCGGTTGTGATTTGAATTTATTTGATTTATTTATCGTTTTATCAAAACAGTTACTGTAACTAGTATTTACTACCTAGTATCATATTAATATGATGTTACAAAATCAGAGTAAATGTTTATGTTATATTAAGAAAAGGTAATTAAAAATGAATTAGTATACGTTTATTGTTGTAGTGGAGACGGAGGTGGGTGTTTTTTTTTTTAACACCAAGTAACAGACCGAATAGCCATTAACGCGGTTGCGGATGGATACTAATTGTTTTTTTTTTTCTAATAAGGAACCAAGTCGCAAAATGTTTTTACTTTGTTTTCGGAAAAGTTTCTTCGTGGAATGTATTTTATAATGATCGTATGAGTAATTAAATGTAGAGTTGGAAAAAAAATTATTGATTCTTTAATAATTCTAAAATATTATATATTATGTAATATTTTTTGATTGTAACAGTTTTAGGTTAGTTAATTTTTTTTATGTTTCTATAAAATTTTCCTGCATTGTAACATAATGTGGACTTAACAAGACAGTCAAGAATGTAAATAATATTAACTATGTAGTTTTTGTGTTTATTTTTGCAGTGATGACATTAAATGTAGATTGTAGATGAATCTACTATTTTGTATTTTATATGTGAGTGGGGGACGTTTAGTTTATTTAAGGAGATATAAAACGATGTACAAACTCGTGTCTAACTTCATATTGATGAAGGCCCGAAATTTAATATGAAATATTTCTAACTGGAAACGGACGCACGCACACATAGAAACGAAATGATGTGCCCATAAAACGTAACTAAACTCACACAGACGCGATGTAAAACTACACAAACACATTGAAGCGTAAGAGGGGTGTCTTTGTTACACATTAAGGAAGAAGGGCATGAAGACGGGTGGGGGAAGGTGTGGGGGTTGGCTCGGGGTGGTTTTGGGGTGGGGTCGTGTTTTGTATTCAGCCCGCTCGGTCGCTTACGATTTCGCGCGGGACTCTTGGAGATTTCCCTGGCCTTCTGTCACACTGACGATTTGGAATTTCTTTATTAGAGGTACGAGGTAGTTGACGGTTGGGATGGGAATGCGCACCCGTACGCTTCTCATTACGGTTATATACTAAAATGTAGGTTTGTATGTAGGTATAAAGGTGCTTATTATCACAACATATAAACGTTACAGTTTAAAAATTCCTTTCACGTGCTTTAATAATATTTTGGATGAAAAATATTTACCTTGTGATTCAAATGTCGCTAAAAGAAGTTATAAAACAAATTATCTACCCGATATTACGTTTCGCGAATTAATATTAGATATATTTAGTATTTAATCGATTATAGAGATTTTTTAATTAATTTCGATTAATTAATTTTTTTTTTTAATAAACCTATCGCTGATTTATTCGCGTTACATACAATGAAACTAGTCTATATTTTTATGTAGCCGTAGTAACAGTTAAAAAACATTGATAATATATAAAAAATCACAGGAAATATTAGTATATAATGTAGTCTTTAGAGCAGTTGTGTGAGACATCGTAAGAAGAAAATTTTATGCAAATCCGTTTCCGCTGCTTTAGCATTCAAACAGCTAAGTGCTTTTAGGAAGCGATAGCAAAACAGCGAACATTTACTGTATATAGTATTTACTAGTTATTTAATATGATTAAAATGTATAAACGTTCATTACAACACAATATGTGAATTCTTTACTAATTTTAACGTAAAAGTGATAAGTTACTATATTTAAAATTAATATTTGTTAGACAACTGTAGTATAAAACATTGCGTTAGCTAACTTGACCTGATAGTAAATTATGCACCTACTCAATACGGTACTAGTTGAGATGCTGTAATCGCTTTGAGACTTAAGATTTTAAGAGCTTTGTTATTCCACTATTTATAGTGAATTTCAGTAAGGTCAGACCAGACTTAATTTTTTTCTTCTAACCTTACTAAACGAATGCTTGGAAATTATTTTCCCCTTCAGTCGTATTCACTAGTCACTGTCTGGAATGTTCTTTACGGAATGAAATAGTTATTCTTTTCGTAATATATTTTCATATAATTTAAATTCCACTTTCACTGTACTGTTTCCGCCAGCTTTCTGAACACTTAAATACTATTTTGCATATTTTACAGTCAACTGTAATGGAAAAATTAACAAAGTTTTAACGTATTTTCTAACCTTAGTAATTAAATATATCAAGAACTAGACCTAGTTTGTCTCATATAATAGAAATTCTCAAATTTCAAATTTATTATACAGTTTTAGGTTATGTCGATGTACAATAAACTTGTTTTTTAACTATAACTGTATCTATATAATACTGTGATCTTCAGAATTGATTAACTAGTTTTAATTACTGAAAAATGTTTTAATGTTTCTGTAATGGTATACGTTTGTATATATATACGTTGAATGTGTTTATATGTATATTTATTTTAAATAAGCAATTACACCTAAAAATTTCCTTTTCCTATGAAAATGTCGTATATGTCGCAATAGTTAAAAAAACTTGTCTTTGTACGACTGTTATTTATATTGTTTATAACATGTCAAAGTTTAAATGTTATTTATATATATATATTTGTATATATAACAAATGTTGACGATCGGATGAACTGTTGATGTCTAACTATAGCTTTAACAGATATTACCTAGCCGAACTACAAACAATATTAGCCGAAAGGAAATCCTGGTGTAAAGTGTTTTAATTTCTTTATTGAAGTGCTTAATTATTCTTAACTATGTTACTATTCAAAAGATAATTAAAGTTCTATAATATATTATTTTGATCTGTATTAATAGGGCTGAAGGATCGGAGTAAGCTTAAATTTCAACACTTGAAGACTTAGTTTTCTAAATGTATCCAGACAGAAAGGATCCAGACTCAATGATGTACCATTTATTTGAAATATAACAAAAAAAATTTACATTCGAGTATCTGTTTATAGATAAACTGATATTCTATTGTGAACTATCTATTTTTTGTTCGTTCATATGTATAAAGTATACGGTGTTTTTATATTCAAATACACGATTTTTTACTCCCGTACCCTACACAGACGAGACTAACTCGATTACCGGCGTCGTCTACTAAATTTTTTTTTTTTTACTAAATTTATACACTCCGCACACAAGTCACGTGTCGTCATTTACATTTAGCGTTTTCAGTTGAGATGGAAAAAAAAAAATCCGTCGCCGCACGATGAATCTAAAAATATACTTCCTTCACTTTCATATTTTTTATACGTCTGTAGGTGAGTAAACACATGGAAGTACTAAACAATAGTTTCTAGATTAATTTGTACCTAAATATTGTCATATATAATGTGATTGAATCGATATAATGGTTTCCTAATTATATTGGACATCTACCCTCTCAAAAATAATCTATGTTCATATAGAAAAAGTATTTCATATAGTTATGTAGAAGTATATATTCATCAAAACAATTAAATTATGATTTAGAATTTTTTTAATACTACCTTAGATAATATGGAGGAGAAAGACAAAGAAATCGGACTCTATCATCATATAGGATAATAACCAGGAAGAGTGTACCTAAAGTAGAGATGGTATAGAGTGAAGAGAACTGTAGTTTTTTTTTTAAATATTGTATGAAAGCTCCATTTTTATGTTTATTATACATTTTAGTTCATATGTAACATAGAAAGTGTCAGCAGATATATAATTGAAAGTATTTTTATTATCAATGAACTATCTCAAGGGTTGAAATTTTAAAGGTTTAATCATTAATGGAAAAGATAACCGGTGAAAATAGCGATTGTGGAAGAAAATACCAAAGTTAACGATTGTAATTACTTTAACATAGTTCACAAACCAAGCGCACAAACAATGAGAACAATATAACTAAAGCGGCAAAGCTTTCGTCAAACAAAACACGTAGAGACCGCCCGCGATAACCATCTCCTCTAATGAAAAGCACCAGCTAGTTCTGATTCCGTGTCCGACCCTGTTAACTGTCTTAAACTTCGGACCCAACTCACACAAACGCAACTCCCACCCGACCCGTCAAGGAAAGGACGAAGATACATCAAACCAGTCTAACATGAACCCACCTCTCCCAACGAATTTAATAATAACAACCGCAAGAGACTAACACGCAATGAATCCGCAGAGATCTTCTAAAAGTGGACGTGCAATTTCAATGTGGTACACGAGGGGGGTGTTAAGGAACGAAAGAAGAAATCCTCCCCACTGGTAACCGCAGCGAAAACTGGCGTGTACCACCCCCGTAAGGAGCCTCGGTACGGGGTCTGTTATATCGATCCGTCCCCACCGCAGTTCTTAATGTCCAAATCGTACAAAGGTCCATTAATTATGCTGAGTGGCGTGAAATGAAACCTTTTGGCGCCGGCACAGTCCGGCTTCGTGAAAAACAAGTGTTTAGAGAAAATCACCGGGAGAGGCCTCCCTTCAATTACTTCGATTAATTGTTTAAGTTACAAAACGTTTTATGTATTCTGAAAATTACTTTATCAACGTTAAGTACAGTAATGAGAATTTTTATGCATATTCACTAATCATTTATATTTATAATTTCATTATTATCACAGTATAGTAAACAAATATATAACAAATTTCAAGTTGGTGCTTTGTCATTTCAGAAGTTATAGTGTATTTTTAACTTTAATACAATAACTTAATATTTAGCGATTTTTGTCCAAAAAAGTTATTTATATGTGCAATCAATAATCACTTTTATTTTATTATACTTTTACTTGTCTATTATATACTACAAGTATATTTTTTATATTAATCAGCTTCTTGCGGAACAAGCGGTGCAATATTTATATATCAATGTAAGGACTATATGTATGTAAGAAACTATAGTTAGCCTTTTAGAAAGTACCAAATAACAGTTGCTGTACACAGTATATACACTACAGTAGAGTATAGTGATATGTGAGTGTTAAGTACAAACGAGCGGTCATCGGCGAGCTGACTCCTCGAGTGGGCGATTAACTTGCTCTGTACACACATTAATCAAGTCGAGAGAGTAAGACGAGAGCGGACGAAAGTATTCGATTACATCCGCCTCGACCACATCCTACGCGATTATTAAGTTCAAATATCACAATGTTGATTAAGGATCATCCCAACCACCGCCACACTCAATAGACTGTTTACTACCAAACATGATTCCCAAATATGAAATTTAAAACATCCTAATTACAACAGAGAAAAAGCCTTGAGACTCCATCTTTAATTAAATTAAACCAAACAACATGCATACTAAGAAAAGATTTAAAGATACTATGAGCTCATTCTGCGTAGGTCAAACTGTTAATAATAACAAAAAGACCTGTAGGGACTTTATAATAACTGTGATGTCATGACATCCTCAGTCCTTCAAAACATTGGTCACTACTTTGGAACAGGTCCATCAAGAAATTCGAAACGTCCGGTTAATAAATTATCCAATAAACGCGATAAAAACGGACCTTGTAAAATCTATATATATATAATGAAAATGGGTATTCTTTGTTCGCCAATCACGTGAAAATTAGTGAACGTATTGATATGTCAACATGAGCATTCGGCGCGGAATGATTTTTACAGATAACTCTTTATGTTTTGGATATCATAAATCCTACCATTTTATTACTAATTAACATTTATCAATTTTATCATTTCGTATTATTTATGCTGTTGCTATAGTAACGGATTTTATAGAAAGTTATTTGTTATCAAATTTTAATATTACGACTAGAAAAGTGGGCGGGGAACAGCTTGTATTAATATAAATTTAATGTTCCAATTTTAAAATTATTAATATATTTTATGATTCTTAGTGGATTTTATGGGTGTCCGCTGCTAAGGATTCACTTCTTTTAATGTGTCGATTTTTTAATTTATCTATTATTAACATCGATTCTAAATTTAAATCGATTTTTTTTTGAACGCATCAGTGTTTTATATAGTTATTATAGTACAGTTATTTTTATTATATACATAACAGTTTTGTAATTATTTCAATTATGAATTACTCATTTATTTTTTCTTTTTAATGACTGTTAGTAAAGATTAAATAATTATTAAGTTAAATGTTATTTTTATCAAATGATTTTTTTATGGTCGCTTAATAATCGCTTGTACCAGCCAAGTACGGTTTAGATATTTTGAAAGTATCGATGGGATTAAATTTAAAAAAGTTAGATAACCATTATTTTAAATGAGATTTACACGAATTTACTATTAAATATTTTAAATGTTAATATATAAGTTATTAACACAATTTTAAATAATTTTTAATATTAAGAATACTTGATGTCAAATAATACATTTACGAGACTAAGGCGTTGTATTTCAGCGAGATAATAAAGAAAACCAAAAACAAAGATAGAAATTTCAACAGAAATGTTATCTCTTAGAAACACTTTAATACATTTGGTAATGATTGAATAATAATTATATTTTGTACAAAATAACTTTAGTGTTTATCTAAAAAAGTAAAATTGTTAAAAATTATAAAATTTCTGAAGTTCTGAACTGTCAGACACATTACAGGAGGCACGATTAAAAGGCGGTCTGCACGGAAGTGTTCAGCTTTTTTTTAAATAACACTCCCCCCCAATGTATACGAGTACCGGTATTTCGATTAAATAAGTAAAAGCATAGGGTTCGACTATAAACTATCATATTTATCAGTGTTTAACCTTGTCTCTAAATCTAATTCAGATAAAAATCTTACTACAAGAATATTTTGGAATTAAACTATGATTAGATTTAAGATCTTGAAAAGATTTCCTCTTTTGGATGCTTTGAATCATATTTTTATAAACTTTATAGTTGACTATGAAAATAGATACTACATATAGAGCTAGAACGCTTGCCACTTGTACTAATTTGGCCCCGATTGCTCTGCCAACAGTGCAATGGGAATGAAACAGAATAATGAAATGACTGAAAAAATTCTTTCAATATATCAAAAATTTCTTCAAAATGTTGAACAGTGAAGCAAGTATTCGTTTAGTGAATTAAAGACAGGCAAATCCTCAGGATTGGGCGCTCCTTGTGGGTGCTTGCGGGCGACGTAGGGGCGCGGGCGAGGCAGGGAGGTTTGGGGCAAGACACTCGATCAATACCGACCCGACTTTCAAACTGCTTTCACCCTCACGAAAGTCGCTCGGACTATGTCCGAGCTCGCCACATACTATTACAATAGAGATGATAATACCTAACCATTATTAAAAATTTTAAAGTCATTTTGTTTTTAATTTATTAGGCGATATATGACACGTTCGACGTTAAGGGTATGTTACAATTGTCGGAGAAAATATTTTCACCAATTTCCTAATTACATTGGTTTTTTACAATTTAGATGCCTATAAATAACATTTTGCTTGCTTAAAATAGTAGATCATACGGGAGCACAGTTGAAACGTATTCAGTTTAATATTTTGAAGTTTTATCCGTGGAAAATACAGTTTTGTTTATAACTGAATATAGTTTCCGGAAAACATATATGCATTTGTGTTACAGTTTAGAGTTATGGATTTTTAAAGAATAGTTGCGTTTTTCAATTTGTATCTTCATTATACAAACGATGAGTTTGACTTACAGTTGAAACAATCGATGGATAAACTGAAGCTTGAAGCGTAATTTTAAATGTGCAACAATCGTTTCGTCTTGATGTCATCATATAGTTTGTTAAATTACCAATTTTATGAATTGTCAGGCGGAAATAGGCAGTCAGTAATGTTGCAGCTTGTCCTTCTCATAATGATCATCTTGAACAGCGGCGCGAACTGAAACAAAATAATAAATATTATTATACTATACATTATCTCTATATCATTACGTTGCTTAAGAAGCAGACAGTAACAGACGTCTATTAAGTCATCCTTAGCTTTTTTAAACCTAAGGTTAATTTCACTTGTGATAGGTTTCTGTCGCCGGAGACCGTCTAGGTATTTGCCATCACAACTCCTATTTCCACGGCTAAACAGTAGTATGCAAACACTAGTGTGTTCCGGTTTGAATGGGGTTTTAGCTAGTACAATTACTGGGGTAGTGAGAAATAACGCCCTATGTCTCAAGGCGGGGAGCAAAATGTGGTGCTTTATATATCACACTAATTAGCGCCATGTTGTTATGTGTATTATTACTTACCATCAGGTGAATGTCTCAATCGTCTCGTAATAAATAAGATAGATAATATCTAAAAGATATTATTTTATTTACACAAAAGCTTTAGTACAAATTTTCGGTTGGCAATAGAACCCACAATGTCCAATGATAATGCCGTTGGTGATATCCTTTCATTATTCTATTGATGTGAAACTGATTTGTAATCATCCTCACATGACTACTGTAGGCGATACAGTTGAGAACTATTACTATACTACTACTTGATAATAAATAGATTAGATTTTATTTAAGGCATATTAACATCTCTATGAAAGTGTCGTTAGCGCGTCTTCGGCGCTCTGTCTTCACGTACGCCTCAACCCACGTCGCGCGAACATTTTGTTCAGCCAACCCCCACTCCACCTACACCCGTTACCCTTCCCCACCCTTCGCCATGTCTTATCAGCGGACACTGTATACCGAGTAATTTTATTACTCGCCTATACTCTGCTTATTACTTACGCCAACACTATTTATATATGCATACAGAAACAATTCTGTTAGTTTGTACTTTCAGCACCATTTTAGCGCCTAAATTCAGGTATGAAAAAAGGGGGATATTTATCTGATGGATACTATTGAAAATCCCTCCTAATTAGTACTTACTTAGGATACACAGCACTACATATTTTAGTAAACTCACTATTAATCAAATGAACCGAAAGGTGGGGAGAAGGTAAGTCATGGTTGAGGAATATCAGTGAATGGACTGACATGTCGTGAGCGTCCGAATTGTTCCGCGGAACCAGAGACAGAAAGGACTGTACCACGCTGATCACCAATCTACACTAGTTGGAGAGGCAATTTAAGAAGAAGACTAATAACCAGAATACTGTTGTGTTCCAGATTGAATCGCGCTGTAGCAAATACAATATTTACCCACTATTGTGCTGTGGCAGAAAGTAAATAATAATGGTATGGTAAGTAGACAGTATTATGGGAATTACCTTCTCTGGTAACATTGTAGTAAGCAGTAAAAACGTATAACTTTAATAATACCGATAAAGTAATCAAGGAACGTATTTTACATGTATGGATAAACCTGAACCGATTTAAACTAGAGATCTGAACAACCAGAAATTCACATCTTAGTGACCTGAGGTCAAAGTAACCCCTAAATGCTTCGTCGTTCCCACGAGCGACCCCAGCATCATTTAAGATTTGAATAACTGGTCGATGGTACATAATCTTGTTTTATTTCCATTTTAACATCTTTTTAGAGTAACCTAACTGGTTTTCTTTGGATTCTGCTTCTCAAACTCTTCAAAAAGATAATTAGTTATTGAGTTGAATTAAAGCTAAAAATTTTTTTTTGGTAATGTCTGTATTATTACTTTATTTTAGTAGTAATTATGTTAATTTTATATGTGTAATAAACTGAAGAAAGTAGGTATGGATATCTTTAGATTTTATTTGGAGACATAAAAAGCATATTTCTCATTTTGATAAAACCTAATTCCTCTACTTTTCATGTAAAGATCATCATTATCATCGACCACAGCTGGACACAGGCCTTTCTCAGAAATCGCCACATCGATTGGATCGGTTGTGTATAGGAATTCATATGGGGAGGACATAGGCCATTTCCCACCACGCTGGCTTGCAATTTGGTGGGAGTGGTAAAGATAGTAACTTGTTTTAATTAGCTAAACCATGGCTTAAGACTATTATTGAAAGTATTTTATAATGTCCTTATAATATTTTAGTAATTTTCACCCCTTCATTGTAGAGCCTGTTCGGTGTGAGAACAAACGCTCTGATATACCCGTTAGGGTCACGTGGGTCAGTATTGCGACCCGTGGGTCAATTGCACCTAGTTGGAAGGGAGTTAATATGTTTCCATTTTTGTTACAGCTTTTGTCAGCAGCATTTTTTGTAACAAGTGACTATGGTACTTTAGCGCTGTGGGTAAAATAAAAACATACAAGTTAACTCGATTGAGTTTCTTTTTCTACAATGGAGTGACGAGATGATCATCATCTAATGGTAAATAATACGCCCGGCTATAACAACGTGGCGCTAGTTATAATGGCAAATATTAAAAGATGGTGAGTGAAAAGAGGTCAAATATGAGGAAACTAGTAAGCCTAGATTACTATGGCTCTCATAAGATAAATATATAGACTAAATATACAGACGTGTTTGAGAAATCCCTACCACGATTCAGGCTCTGCCATTTATGCCATCGCCACTGACTAGTGACTGCTCTCTATAGGCTGAAATGGTGATTATATATATTATCTAACAAAGGACAGTACAGAAATATTTTTTCTTAAGGTACGAGATTGTAAGTGTTATGTAAGTAACAATAGCGTGTGGGGGATGACCTCTCACTTCCTAGCTAAATCAAATCCATTGTCAATAGTAAGAAGTTGTGGGACGCCGGAGTGACCTTCTGTGAGGAGGTAATGCAGCAGAGAGGCAGAAAGAAATAAACACCCATCTCACAATCCACAGGCAGAGACCGGGGCATCAAAGGAGGATGCTTTACGCTTTTCAATTCCTATAACAGAGATCATGATGGCGTATTCGAGGGTAATCTGTATCCAAATATAATATACTTCGAGGTGGTGCGTGCGGTACTTCCGCCTAGCACTTTTATAGAGGGTGTAGAGCAGTAGCTCCACCCCGAGAAGTGGTCTCATCAGGGCTTCTTGTTGCCGAAACCACGGTTGTATTCGTATGTTCCCGTGGTTTCTGCCAAATGCGCTGAGTGAGAAAGAGAGAGGTTTTAGCAGGTAAGAGTCCGGCATAACTCTTCTGTTGCCCTGACAGTAGAAAGGTATCCAATGCAGGATTTCCCCACGAAAAAAAGAAAAGGTAACGTAGTGTATATAACAATTTAAGTAGAAATGTAAGAGGAATAATTAGCGATTCAGTTGTAGAACAGAATTGATACTAACCCCTTACGCAGTCCTCTATTAAACACCACTTCCAATATGTAATAAAGTTTAAAACCTTCGTTACTGTACTAAGCTATAAACCTCATTAGTTAAAAGGCCGTCTACAGAAACTTTCGACTTCTCATATCAATATATATAATGTAAAGATTTACGTAAAAGCTAAGCAAAGGGATCTCGAGCTAGTCTATCTCAGTCAAAGTAAACATTTTTAATTATGCACTATTACAGAATTGTGCATTTCACAGAATTACGGTTTCCCCTTTTGCAACAAATGGAAGGAGAGCACCTAACTGTCCACTGTAAATAAGAGATTTAAGTGCTAACCTAGTGGGCTATAAATTTTAAAGCAATTTAGACTTAATCGTTGAGTACGAAACGTTCTAGGATCCTTCTCCGGGTTTGTGCTCAGCGTCTAGTGTTATAAACATTCGGTTAACATTTAACATCTTATGATATATAGCCTTTTTTTTTAGGTATGAATAATTTCTATAATCCTCTACTAACCCGCTCTTGGTCATCGTGATGAATAAATGGTTTTGACTGTTCCCCCTTTTAAACAAAACTCTCAAGTCTCAGTGATAGGAATATTAAGAGCTACCTTCTTACCCTTTCGGACAATTGTCAATATTTCTATATTTTGGTAAACATGTTTCTTATATAAACTTCTTATATCAGCTCAGCGTACAATTAAATGTTGAGCTATTTATTCGCATCGTTATCAAGAATATCATTTTTTTTTATGGTCGGTTAAAGTGGAGGAAGCGAGAGAGGTGTGCTAGGATCGTAGCAAGTGGAGAGAGGTGGTCTCTGCCTACCCCACTGGGAACGAGGCGTGATATATTATGATAATATATGTATGGAAATGTATGTATGTCGGTTAATATAGTATGGGTATATCAAAAAAAATGTTTTTGACCTCTGGCTAGTTTATACGGCTCTGTACGATCCTCTAGAGCGGAGCCGCGTCGTAATAAAATCTTGCCGTCGACGGAAGCTTTATGAATATTGTTTTGGCGCAATAAAAGATAAGGCGCGCCGTACCAGCCCGCCGGTTGTAGGTTTTCTCAATCAACGTAACCATGTAAACTGATATTGCACCTACACAAAACAAATTACACGACCGTCTACACGAGAAATAATCTGAACTTACTCCCACTTGAGAAGTAAACATTACTAAAACTCTCCGACTTTGTATACAATTCGTGTATTAACATTCGACTAGATGAAGAAATTGAATAATTTTTCAAACAGACACAGGTTCATCATTAGCCAATATATGCCCACTGTTGGACATAAGCAACCCTCAAATATTATACTTGAATCAGTCCGAAATACAGCTTAACTTATGTATATCTTTACTTACTTACTTAGCTATATTTTATATATTTAATATGATAAAGTTCATAAATGCTAAGAGTAAGGCCTGCTTCTACAGTGATAGCGAATATCATTTAGGCTCAGTAATTATTGTAGTGAAACGGAGATCTAAAACAACAATACACGTGAACTCGGCCGGAAAAGCAGATTTATATTACGACCCAACTAAGATCATAAAAGTATACTATATCACCGACCCGTGTATTAATATCCTAACATTTATCATCCCGACCGCCGCCCGCCACCCCACCTTCTTTTGTGTAAGAAATACACCCGTGACACTATAGCAAACAAGTTGCGACGCTTGAGGCTATTCAAGCGTTCGCGGCTGACATCGCAACTTGTTTGACGACGTTCTTAACTCGGACGCTTCGGCGGTTGCTTTAGGAAAATTGGAAAATTTAAACATCCCATACAATAATCAGCCTTATTCCTTTACGTTAAGGTTTAATTTATAATTAGCAACTTCTCCCATGAGTATAATAGACGACGTAGGAATATAGACTTTGTTGTAATAAATTAAGGTTGTTATTTAAATGAGGGGTACGCGAGCAGTTTCCCGGAAGGGTAGAGTCGTAAGGAAGTTCGACGATTATGTTTAGTCAGCGTTGGCAGTGTAATGGAAAGGAAGTAGAAATTGGGGCCTGTAAGATGTGGTCGTATAAGGCGGCCATTCCTGTTTCGCGTTACCCACCCCTGCGAGGAGATGAGGTGTGGGGAGGGACGATTTGTTTGTTTCTAAGGTTCGTTCTATTTCACAGCTGCGGGTAGGATTTAAATTTCGTACTCGTGGACCTCTTTGTCCGTTTTGTCCTTCTCGGTTGCCTGATGAGGTGCCTCTTTATAAGTTTAAATTGAAGTGGACCTCACGATATTTGTTTCGTATTAATGTCGTTTGCTTTTATTCGTTCTTATTTATATATAATATTACATCACAATCAGACATCTTAAAAATCATCAAATTGTATTTATATAACGTATCAACAGGATATATTCCACAATATCTTTGGTACTGTGCGTTGAGATAAAAAAAACGTTATCACGTTACTAATGTTATATATATCTTTATAAACAAAACTTCGTTTCTTATGTCCTTATATGATAAAGACGAAGATGATGAAGCGTATTGAACCAATATTTAATACTGAGGCTCTCATGTGTATTATTTCCGGTACAGCTATTACCAATACAGATTGACAGTAGAACAATGGTAACTAGAGAATTTCATTTATGTGTATATTGAATCGAACTTGGAATATTTTTGTAATAAGAAAAGTGGTCACGCGCTGTGCTATAGACGTAATTACAGTTTTATATGAATGTAATAGCTGTCTGTTCATATCTATACTAGTTAAAAGATTACTTATTGAATTCATTGAGATATAGAATAGTATAAAAGGATTTAGGGACAGTTTAAATTCATTATATTTATGTATAATTTGTTTATTAAGTAAATAGTTAACTAATAGTAGTAGTATAATCGATAGATTTAACTGTTCAGTGTTTTTAGAAAAATGGAAGTGTCTCAAAGGGACCAGTACAATGTGGTGCTTTATCATCTTAACTGCTGCTGTTATCGGAGTAATACTTAACATCAAGTGAAGGTCTTATCGTTTCATCTAATAATAATAGACGATGTATAAATGGAAACGTTGCCATTGTACAGCGAGCCTTAGGCAAAGTCCTCAAGTGATAGTTGCATGCACTTTGACCGCGAATTGCGCGTACAACGACGTGTGCGGATGCCGCAGTACAGCAACTACACGGAGTAACAAACCGTTATCGATTGCCGGAAGTTGAAATATTACGGAATGTTTTTAATTCTATCAATTTTCTCTCAATGTGACTTAACCCGCGAATTCAGATGGTAAGTTACAATAAGGCTGTAAAATGTTTCGTATTCATTTAGCTAATGCTTATGCTCTAGTCTCGTTCGTTTTTACCGGAAAGCAGCTGCCAAGTTATATTAAAATAGTGTGATAGTAACAACCAACCCGCATTGGGCTAGTGTGGTGAGAAATGGCCCAAATCCTCTATATAAACCCCTACAAACTACAACCTATAGTACCCGGCAATATGGAAGCCACGATGACTGTGGACCGATCGATGTAGAGATCTTTGGGTGAGGCTTATGTCCAGCAGTGGACGTCTATGAGCTGATGATGAGTGTGATAATAATCGCTAATAAAGATGGTAAATCTTCATTCAAATTATATTAAGTATGTGGCTAGGTAATTTAAAAGACAGGTTATCCGTTGGTTGGATTCTCTATGTGCGTTAGATTCGTTGCGTATTTAGTATGATGTAGTATTGCTAGTAAATATGGCTTCTAATATCTAACACTGTAAACAAAGTGAATAATACTAATTTAGAATATACATTTTGTGATATAAAATATGAAATATTTGACTCATAAAGTAAAATGAACATTTATTTTGCTCTACAAAACAATGAAAAGTCAGTTCAGCGCCGAAATCTGATTTACAAGGACATGGAAACCCGGTTAGTTTATGAATAGATTTCATTTAATGATTTTATTATTTTTTTTTTTTTTATGTAATATACCGTAGAAAATAAAAAATTAAATCAAAAGTATTCCTACGCAATAATTAATCGCTAAATTTCGTCACCTAGTATTTATACTAGCTGCAGCGCACTTGATATTGTAACTTAGTATTTTTTTGTGTATTTATAATATATGAAGTAGATTATAGTGAGTTAAGTTTTATAACAATTAAAATAAAATTATATCACTGTAATATGTTGATAATTTCTGTATATTAAATATCCCGTAGGTTTGTATCGCCGCAGATAATACGGCCAATATATTTATGTTTGAAACTTGGGTACGCGGCGTATCGTTGAAGCCACGCAAGTTTTAATGAAAACGCCCCTCCTCACGAACGGCCATAGCTACATCGGAAACTACATAGTATATGTTACATATAAGGCGATAGTGGGTAAGTTGGGCGCCTGGATGGAATTACCACAGGATTGTTGTCATTCTTTAGGGTTCAGAGGAAGCCTGCGTTGTAGAAAGCAAAATTTTACATAAATATTTCAAATATATTCATTTTGTATAGCATCTTTTAGTACATTCATTGTATTAATAAGAATTGTATATTAGGTGGACCGGAAAGTAATGTCGTTTTCTTACGCTAAATACAAACACATACATTTTTAACGAGTCTTTATTTTTAATCAATGATGTATTCCCCATCATTGTCAATAACCTTTTGCCATCTAGTGAGTAAATTTTCAATCCCTGATCGATAAAAATTAATTGGTTTTTCGGCAAAATATCTAGAGATGGCATTTTGGATATCATCCAAATTTGCAAATGTTTTGCCACTTAAAAAGTGTTGCAGCGCTCGGAATAAGTGGAAATCCGATGGTGCAACATCGGGCGAATATGGTGGATGAGGCAGCACCTCCCACCCCAATTCATTAATTTTTTCTAGAGTTCGCCTTGCGCAGTGCGGTCTTGCATTGTCATGTTGGAGAATGACGCCTTTTCGGTTGACAATCGCTGGCCACTTTTCAATTAAAGATTGATTGACTCGCTGCAATTGTTCGCTGTAGAGGTCTGCAGTAACAGTTTCTCCAGGTTTCAGTAATTCAAAATGAACAATGCCGCGAATACTCCACCAAACACACAAAAGCGCTTTTTTGGGGTGTAAACCTGGCTTAGCAGTACTCCGAGGGATTTCATTTGGAGAGAGCCACTGCCTTTTGCGTTTTGGGTTATCATACAGGACCCATTTCTCATCTCCTGTGATCAAGCGATCAAAAAACGCTTCTGTGTTGTGTCGTTGAAGCAATAAGTTGCATGTGATTGATCGGTTAGCCTTATTCTGTTCGGACAGATTATGCGGGACCCAAACACCTGCTCTGCTTACTTTTCCAATCTGCTTCAAATGTTCTTGGATGGTCGACCAAGGTTTGTTGAGACTGTTTGACAATTCCTCGATCGTCTGACACGGATTTGCTTCCACTTCCGCCCTTAACACGTCGTTGTCTAACGCTGATGGTCTTCCTGATCGATACGAGTCGGAAAGATCAAAATTACCCGATTTGAACTTGGAAAACCACCTTTGGCATTTACGAATGTCCAGTGCATTTGGATAAACATCGCAAATGTTTTTGGTAGCAACTGTTGCGTTATTTCCCTTGCGAAACTCAAAGAGCATGCAATGCCGGATGTGTACCTCTTCTGGTATTTGGCTGGCCATTTTACCCAAAATTACAAAAAAAAATTGTAATTCAATTGTCTATAAGTAAAGAAATCACTATAACCTCACAATGTCTTTGGTACGCCTCTGAACAAAACAATGAGCTGACAAATGACAATCAAGTATTGGCATGCGCAGAAACGACATTACTTTCCGGTCCCCCTAATATAATAATAAAACATATATATATGTACTGGTTGGTTCTAATGAATGTTCTAAATCTATTTAGTATATAAATATTTATTAGTGCTAGATAACAGTGAAGGAAGCGAATATGAAATAGATGATAAAGCAACTACAATAGTTTAGAAGAATGATATCATATAAAGATATTGCATGATTTACATATATATATATATATATTGCTGTAGTTGAAAGGATGGGATATTATGAATTATTGATCTAATAATATATTTGTTATTTGTTATAAAGTACCATTAGTACGAACTGCAAAGGTTAGTGTTGCAGTATAACAATGTCTGTGTAAGTTTAAACGATAAGTTACAGTTTACGTGGTTTGGTTGGGTTGGCCGTGTCCCTTCACGGGCGAGTGAAGGTTATTCAAGGGCCACAGGAGCACTCGAGGAAATTGGGTCATTTGTCCCTTTAGTTTTCCACTTGTTTTATACGTTTGAAGACAACCTCCAGTTGTATTGATTACGTCATTTTTTGCTTCATTAAGTACGTACAAAAACATTTCGAATGCTATACACTGATTTCATATTTAACGAATTTTGTTATGTTTGGACATTATTGTTATTTCCAATTCTGCCTTTTTGCAATGGTTAATTTTTTTTTGCCATGCCAACATATAAGAGCCAGTGCATTCTGGTTGAAGACGCTTCACCATATTGGGGTGCATGATCATTTAATGGTACATAATACGAACTACTCATTTAACAGCAAATATTGTGTGTTTTGCTGTCGTTAGCACTATTGTACGGAGTTGTAGTTTGTGAATGTACTGGAGACCTTTTCTTTAGTTGCCTTTTGATTTTTTTTATTTAAAAAATATTCAAAAAAGTGATCGAATAACTCAATAGTAGTAAACCCATGTTTATAATCAATTTGTTAGTTTCAGTACTTACTTATTATAATCGTAATTAGTTATGATTATTAATGATATAATTACAGAAGTCTTTCCTTTATTGATATCGTTAGTTACTAACAATTTTGTTGAAATGAAACTAAATTTAGATCATATTTGAAATTACTAGGATAATGGGAAAGTATATAGAAATTTGTTATTATAATTGTTGTTACATATAGTAAGTTATCCTTTGGAAATGTAATACACATATTTGTATAATGACATAAATGTGTAAGTGTGAGCTTTAAACATCTGCAAGCATTATAATATATAAATAGTTATATCATTGTAGCTGTATTGTGCTCACACCACCCTTAGACTCCTCGACCCTCTTATCAGTGTTATAGTCTTATTCACCCCACATCTGAAGCTGCTCACCCCGCTCCTCAAAACTGGGGCCCTTTCGCCCGCCTTAATATAGGTGGGGGCGGTCGACCCCCTCGCCGATTATTAGCTCACTACGTCAATCTGACCCGTAGCTATAATATTCAATATATATTTATACTAAAATATATAACTTTTGTTGCTAAATAAATATAAATACAGATAAAGATATGAATAGATATGATATGGATAGATTAAGTTGGAATATTTGGGTACTTGTGATATTTACAATCTATTTTTTTTGTATTACGCTATTCTGAAAGAAAAATCACTACAGAGTTAAGCTCATACATATATAAATATATATGTTTTGTGGTAAATATTGCAAAAGAATAAATCTTTACTAGTGTTAGGTTTCTGTTGCCGGGGACCGTCTAGGTAGTTACCAACACAGCGCCTATGTCTGTCGCTAAACATTAGTGTGCAAACATTACTATATTTCGGTTTTAAGGGCGTTGTAGCTAGTTACATTACTAGGGTAACGAGACATATTATCTCTCAAGGCGATCAGCACAATGTGGTGCAGTATGTATGCTAACTAGCACGTTGTTTTTTTTACGCAATTAATACGAGACGAGTCGGACGTCCTCCTGATGATAAGTGATACGTCCGCTCATAACGACCTGGCGCTGGTTAGGTTGTTGAGACATAAGATGTTAAGTCTCGTTACCCCAGTTATTACACTAGCTATAGTGCCCATTAAACTGGAACACAGTAGTGTTTGCACACTATTGTTTTGTGGTAGTAATAAGCGTTGCAGTGGTACCCAGGTGGGTACCACTGCAACGCCTAGACGGTCTCCGACAACTGAGACCTGCCACCAGAAAAACGCTATGTTTTCCAAACTGGAACACAGTAATGTTTCCACACTACTGATTGGTTGCAGAAATAAGAGCTGCGATAGTACCCATCTAGACCATCTCCAGCGACAACGATCTACTATCAGCATAGAGACAAATTGCCTACTGGTAGTGGGAGCTACGCGTTGACGGTTGACGGCCGAAATATCTGATGGCTGGTAGTTTAGGTTAAAATGATCCTATGAAACCATTGGAGTATAAGTTGAGACCTAACAGTGATTAACAAAATATGGCACAGTGAGTTAAGAAACAATTGCAATAGAAATTCCAATATGGCGCCGAGGTAAGTGTAGTGCGGCGGAAAGTTCGCGACAAATTGCTTCGACCGCTAATGACTTGGCCTAACTACCTGGCTTTAGCTCCCTGCGCAGATCTGGTTAATGTCCACTATATCCTCTCTTCGGGTAAAAACGTCTAGCTTAATTCTCTGTGGTAAAGTAAAATATACCTTAGCCGTACAGTATCTCTACCCTTATCTAGATATCTACTTATTCGTCAAACCGGATTTTGTTTGTTACTATAGGTAAATACTCTAAAGTAACCAAAAAGATTTTTCGATACGTTATATGAAATACTAATCCATCTTTCATATCGTTGAACGATATTAAATAAAACTAGCCAGAGCATTTTCTTACTGTGGACACTGTGAGATGTTATCATCATAATAAACTGATACAGGTCCACAGCTGGACGAGGACCGTGGGCATTCCGTGAAGTGTATTAATAGACAGTTATTACGTACAATACTAGTAAGTTCGTAGAAGGTATATCTGATAATAGATTAATGACTTAATGTGTTGTACTTTCTATCGCTTTATATTCGATGGAAATATGATACAGAGCACATCTATTTAATAATACATAGATTATTTAATATATAAGTATATATATATATATATATGTATACAGATAAAACACAAGAATATTACCAAGCTGCTGATTATGAGCATTTATGTTTCATATACATCATGCCAGTGGTAGATATTATATGTTTAGTTAGTTATCTGTTCCAAGCAATTGAATTACTAAATTACTAAATTTCAATATTATTATTATTATTTAACATTTACCCTTATAATATAGTATTAATACAACGCGCAGTACAATTTCAAATATCATTAAACTTATCTCGTAACCTTAACGCGCCTAAGTCGTAAACTAAAATTACTTGGGCGTATTAACTTCGCTATCTGCCACCCCCACCCTAAAACTACCCCTTTAATAAGTTTCCCATCGACCTGACCGCCTGATGCTCGGGCTTAAGGCACCATCCTTAATTCGTCGCCTCCCTACCCCTCACGAAACACCCCATTCCCCCTTAAGACATATTTCATCGGGAACTCCTCCTTAACTACCGCCCGCGGCTTCCAACTTTGAGTAATATTTCAAACGTAAATAATATACAAGATACGTGAGAATGGACTGTAACTACACCGCGTTTCGGTGCTTTACCATCACTAAGTAATTTTCGCGTGATATACTGTGCCAAACTGCGCTAAGCAATTATCATGATTTAAAGCTTTACTCGATTAAATAACGCGAAATATGACGACGCAAACTATGACGTCATTGTGTACATATATCAATGTTTATTTAACCCCTCTCTCTTGACCTGGATATACAAAACTATAAAGGAAAATTTGAATTCCTCTTATTTGTCGAAGAAAAAACCTTTTGATATACGAATATAGCAACAAAACGGCTGAACCGATTTCAAACAAAACACATAAACGTTCCCTTGATCGACTTGATCGATATATAGATTTATATCTATATAGTTTTGTATCAATATTTAATATTGGTAGGAGAAAGTGGCTCATCGCTAAATGATATGGACGAACATCGATCGGGTTTTGAAGGATAAAAACTTCCATTTTACCGTGACTTCACCCTTTCAGGTTGTCTCACATTAGATTTTCTTCCCAGCATCAAAAGTATTTATATCTCATATAATAAATACATTTATAATACTTATTACCGCTTTCGCCTTTGATATAAGCCTAACAGTAAACTACCAAAATGTTCAATCATATTGAGATTATGCTTTAGACATTGAAGTAGTAGGAACCGTAATTAAAGTTATTTATACAAGCTGTTTACTAGTTAAACTTATCTAAGCTATAGCATGGACTATAAGAATAGGTCTAAGGTAAGTCCTGCCAGTATTGGAAGGCGACAAAGAGGCCTAAGACTTAAGGTATTTATCGCTCAAAAAGGTTTTTTTCCGAAGCACAGCGACGGTGGTAAGGAAGACCTTGCCTATCCTCAGGACGTATTTAACCAAAGAGGCGTTATTGCGGTTGTTAGGAGATGAAGCAACCAAATATAACGCAGTAAAGGAAACCACAGAAGAAGTTTCAGTCGATGGAAAAATTAAAATAACCTTTATTGCCTTTTAGAAAGAGAGTATATTTTGAAAATTTTAAGAAGGAAAGAGGCTATACTGATAATATGCCATTAAGCAGTGAATTTGTGAATATTCGCTCTCATTTACTTTAAAGCGTGACCTGAACTTAACACACCGTTCATAAGCAAGTACGAAATTGAAGGTACCGGGCAACCGCCCGAAATGTTTACGAAGCATTCGCTTAATAAGAGAAACTTCGGGGCGGTTGGGTCGAATTCTCGTAATATCTAGTGTAGGCGGTGTGGCCACACTATCGCAACTAGTGATGTGCCGCGTACATTTAAATCTACGACTAATCCTTACCCTTATCTTTACGTCCTTGACCTATATTCTTTTCACTGAAAACTTTAGCTATTACTTGTATATTATTATAAATCTACGGCCGTAACAATATCTTTACATATGAGAATTCTGCGCGAACACGGCCAGTCTCGTTATCCCTTAACGCTGTGTAATTGTGATCAAGAGTTAGTACATCATAAATAAAAAAGTCAGGCTTTACCGGAGTATAAATGTAACAAATGTTATAAACACACACATTTTTTTTTTTGCTTTGTTAATAAATAACAAACACTGTAGTCCAAAGTGTATGAGCTATAGCGACCTAGAGGACAAGTTGGTTACCGAAAGGATGTGGTATTTTTATGTAGTAGATAACTTATAACATTTATAAGCACAATGACAATAATATTGTTAAATTTGATACAGAATTTAACAAATATTTCAACATTTATATATAAATATTTCATAATGTTTATAATATCGCAAATAACAACGTGCAGCTCCCATCACTACCTTTCCATGTGGGGCGGTAATTCTAGTAAAACTGCGAAGTTGGCGAGCGCGCGCGTGTGTGTGCGAAGTAAGCGTTGCCATGGCGACGTATCTTAAAGATCTCCCCCCCTGACCCGTCTCAGTTTTCTCCTTTCTCCTTTGCGCGCGTTTCTTGTCGGGAGGCGTGGATTGGTAGAGTTCGCAAATTATGTACATAATCTTAAACTCGACCGAGTCCCGATGTTTTATTTAAAAAGAACAATTTGAATGTATAATAACGCTATAAATCCGCTCCAGCAGTTTCATTAATAGGACATTGCTCTCTAAATACCTTTTTTTTTGTATGACTTAATTATTCTTTATAAATAGTGTTATTTAAATAATAATTTGCCACTAACATTAGTATTAATTTCTGTAACATATGTAAACGCGAGACCGATCGATGTGGAGATCTTTGGGAGAGGCTTATGCCTAGCAGTGGACGTCTATCGGCTGATGATGATGATGATAATATGAACGTTAACACAATCTATCTCAATTAAAGAAATAACTCTAAATAGTCCTGCGAACAGGACCTCAACAGCTTTGCACAATTACACATTCATGTTACATAAATTGTTTAACATGAACAATGTTATTTGTCACATATTTAGATTGTTACTAAACCAGAGAATAACTATTCATAATTGAATTTATCTGTATAAGATTTATGAATTAGTGTGAATATTGAATTAATTAATACCAAATAAATCACTTACTATGAGAATAAATCATCAAATAAAGTTACAAGTGCATCACTATACCAATTACTGGTGGTCTACTACCTACAGACTTATCTAAAGGTAGGTCTAGATTATTACTATCGCATCTCCTATTTCTGCCGCCGAACACTAGTGTGTAAACATTATTGTGTTTATATTTAATAAATTGATTTAACTAGTTAAATTACTGTGGTAACATGGCAACATCTACGTTTTTTTTTTGCTATTTCATTAAGCGACGAGACGAGCGGAACTTCACCTCATGAGATACGCCTGCTTATAACAACGTGGCGCAAGTTAGAACGGTATACACTGCACCACATTGCACTCATTGAGACATAAGATGTTGCATCTCGTTACACCAGTAATTAAACTAGCTACAGCGCCCTTCAAACTGGAACATAGTAATTATTGCACTGCACTGTTTGGCGGCAGAAATAGGTGCTGCAATGGTACCTACCTAGAAGGTGTCTTACAAGAGACCTACCACCAAAAATAATAGAAAATAAAGAGGAATATTGTAAATAAATCTCTGTAAAAGTTTGTAAAAAGAATAAATAGTAGTTGATGAATAATATGAATAGCAAAGTCAACGGCTCTGACATTTAAGTCTATGGAATTTGTTATTAATTAAAAAAACTTTAACAATTGGGTTAACATTAGTATCGGCGGGGATACCTTTTATTTTTTAATTCAATTAATTTAATTAAAATAATATAGAAATATATCTTATCGCCAAACTTAAGTTCGAAGAGGGAACTTAATAATGATGATGATGTTAAAGTACTACTGAATATTGTAATCCGTTGTTTTTGCGCACCGTACCGTAGGGCCGAGCGTGCGCGGGGCAGTGGGGGGTGCCGCTCTCCACTAATGGAGTGGCGACGGCCCCCACCTCTACCCCTCCCCGCAACCCCTATACTCGCCAACCCCTCCCGCGATCCCACAAGCCATAAAATTGTAAATTAGTGATGAACCGGCTGGCTCCGTGCGACGCTTATCGATCTATTGATAGTTTTAGTTCGTCCTTTCGTACGATTTCATTGGGCGGAGATTTTGAAAGCCTTCCGATAAAGCGCTCTGGCCTAACGGTTAGAGCGTGCGGCTTTCATTCCGCAGGTCACGAGGGTTCGAATCGCTGCATGTACCGATGACTTTAATATTTAAGTTGTGTACATTCGTGAACTTTAGTAACGACAGCGAAATACAAACGGTGAAGGAAAACATCGCGAGGTAACCTGCTCATGAATTAGAAGTTATTCTAAGCTGTGTGTGAAGTCACCAATCCGCATTGGGCCCGCGTGATGACTATGGCCTATCGCCCTCATATTGAGGGTAGGCCTGTGCCCCGACAGTGGAGACATAAATTAGCTTTTGAAAACCTTTCAGTTTCCCTCAAGGTCCAAACTTTACGCGTCTTCAGGACTGATGTTTATTTACTCATAATATTTATTTGCTAGGTCCCTGTTGCCGGAGACCGTCTAGGTAGGCACTACTACAGGGCCCATTTCTGCCTCTAAACAGTATTATGCAAACGTTACTGTATTCCGGTTTGAAGGACGTTATAACTAGTGTAATTATAAAGGTAACTAAACTCAACAACACAATCTTATGTCTTAGGCAACGAACCCAATGTGGTTTAACATATATATTTCTAACTAGCGCCACGATATTAGGGGTGAGTGTATCACTTACTATCAAGTGAACGTGTCCTTCGTCTTGTCACTTAATTGAAATAAAAAAATATATATATTTCTATTGTGATTTAATATCTTTCACCATTGTCTATTATCTTGTTCCATATATCATATATATGAGATATTTGTCACAAGTGATTTAATTATAAATATCCATAGAGATGATTTTTGTTTACATTCACAAAGGTTTTCTCCTCATGTGTAAATATTTAACATATTAGTGATTTTAGGACTAAATTTTGTTAAGAGTAATAGTTATAGTTATTATTTATAACGTTAATCATCTGTCAAAGTTATATTAAATTTGCTATTCAAGAGGTGAAATAAAAAAGCTAGTATTTTTAGTATTAGAAATACTACTCTATTCATATGTATGTACATACAATGAATAATAATAACCAGATTGATATAATGTGAATATAATCACAATAAACATGAATCTGTATACATTTATATAAAGTATAAAGTACTACTATGATATAAAAGAGACAATAGAAGTAAATAAGCTAGAAGTTCAATACGTATATATATATTATATATCGGTATTTAGCAAACTCTCGTTATTCCAAACTCTAATATGACTGGTGTTCTGATAATTTTGTAGTATGAAAATACATATATAACCATAGTAAAGCGTCTTATTTTGTACTAATTATAGTAATTTTAATACAACATAGTAAACTATTAGATCAATCTGTTCGTAGTAAAATTTTTCATGGGGTAACAGATGATATAGAATTGTTATAGTGCCTTATATAATTTTATATGTTAGTCGAATTGATATTAAATACAACTATAGATAATAGTAATAAAATAAGTACACTATGCTATTGTAATCAAATTAAACGGATACGGAAAGTCGCTGGTATAAAGAATAGTATTGAGGTAGTAGGTTGATAGATATCTAGGTCTTTTCCGGAATTATTTTTTTTTTAAAAAATTATTGGAAGCTCGGCAATTATATGAGCAGGGGGTTCAAGTAATGGTAAGCAACCACATTGCCGATGGCTCTTCTCTAGAAGGATTTCCTTCTGTTCGAGCCAATGAAACTAACACTTGGTATTAAATCCATTGCTTGTCAATTTTGTAATATTTATCATCATCATCATCATTACCATCAACCGATAGACTTCCACTGCTTGACTTCCACCAAAGATTCCCACGTGGACCGGGGTTTATAAGGGAGGATTTCGGCGATTTATCACCACGCTGGCCCAATGGTGGGATGTAATATCTACAGAAGTTTTAAATGTTTCATAGTAATCTCAATTCTTTCAGATAATAACTGATACTTATTATAAAATTAGATTTAAATCATTGACGATTGAGAAGTTTTAAACTAATTGTAAAGGTACTGTATAAGGGATCGCTTTATATGTAATATTTAATTTAACTCACCATAGATTCTTCAGCCAACTTCACGCACTAAGTTAGGATTAATTAGACCGAGTTGTAGACGCCTCAGCATCTCTCAATGTACTAAATCTTTGAGTTATAAAAATCCCGATCATGGCTCCTGTTAATATTAATGTGTCCGGTGGTGTCCGGTCAAGGAGTTATGTAAATCGCCTCCGCCATTGTGCACATACCGGTTCTTACGGGGAATTAAGGGTGCTGAATAAGTAACAAATTTATTTATATCTTACCACCAAGATATAAATAGCTTTTACTGCGTGTAGATAAAGTCTAAAATGGCGTCGTAATCGTTTCACAGGCGGAATGTAAAAGGTTGTGTAGATGAAAGGTGTGTGCATACAAAATAAGTTCGGTACAGCAGCATCCCCTTGTGCAAGTATTCTAAATGTGAACTCTTGGACATTTTGACCCTAAGCTTTTTAGTGTCCATGGCAAATGTCGTGGGACTGATGCCGAGATGGGATTCTGTGGGAACGGTTCATATCGAGCGTCGGTTAAACGTTATTTAGGAGTTGAAGTATCATACTTTTGCTTAGTGATAATAAAATTATTAATATACAAAAAAGCTATTAGTCTATTATATATGAGTGGAGTCGGATGGTGAGGTTTTCACGTACGGCTAACTAGCTACCATCTTCTTTTTCTCAATCTACCACCAACAGCTATGCGTGCAAAATTTACAGGAATATGAAATCTCATACTTCAATTTCCATTCTTCCTCAGCTCAATTGCTATTGAAATTTTTGTATGTGTATTACTCATAATCTAATCATATTTTCATACACTACATATATTGTTATAAAAAAGCTTATTATATCTCCATAAGCAATATCTTCCGTACAGTTATCTGAACACTTACTATTTTCTTCAGTTCAAACCTGAAGTAGATCATTTTTGTAAATTTAGTTAGTAAACAAAGTTTTTAATACGTTTAATAGAGAGTAACATAAGTGAAAAACTCGTGTTGATGAATCCCTCGAAAACTTAAATATTTCATACGATTTAGTTCTAGACATAAGATCCTTTAATCAAGCTAAATCGCATGGTCCACTAAAAGGCTTGGTGATCAATCAAAGTTAAGAAAGAGACGTATGAGTTAGAGAGGAATAGATATATAAGTTGCAGCACGCTAGGGAATTCAGGTGTAGTTATGAGAATAAAGCTTTTTGGTGACAGGAAGTCGTTAAAAAAGTTTTCAGGTCCAATGTCTCTTGTGCAAAAAATTAAAGAAATAGGAAGGAGGAGTGGAAAGAAATTTTGTCGTTTCTGTTTATGATTGTATATCTTAGTATAACATTGTTTTACATAATAAATATATACATCCCTTAAACTCATGTTTTCATCTCTTAAAGAATTATTTGATATATGTTAATATTGTTGTTTAATACATAGATTTATTGCTATAATAACTGTTGAGTTTGTGCTTGATTTAACGTTGATGGAAGAATATGATTTAAAACATGGGAAAGATTTATTTTACACCACTAATGTGGTAAACAGGTATATGTTCAGTTTGATGGTAAGCAGTTACAGTAGCCTATGGACCTGTAGACCGAAAGCATAACCATTACGTTGTCAAATTCGGAAGAATCCTATCCCTTTTTGGAATCTCAATCTGTAGTTGCTTTAGGAAACCTTGGCTTGAAGTTCATTCCATAATCTGGTTGGTTGTCTGCGTTTTTTACATCAAGAATATGTGAATAATCATTGACTATATGATCTCTTAGCATCATCTGAACTATTAAAAGTTAAAGTTTTTTTTTAATCAATGGTTATTAAGAAAATAACAGGACGTACGCATATATAGTTATAATACTTAAAAAGTACCACAAAATGCTTGTTAATCCTTACTAGTTTTTCTAGGTACAGAGTTTATTTTAATAGTAATACAGTAATATCACAATGAATCAATATATTTGCGATATAATAATTTGTAACATATCCAAGTAAAAGATATGTTAGTAAGTAATATGTGTAGAAGCGAAAGCCGTAGTCAGTTTGCAGAACGTTACCTAAGAGCCCGCGACACTCCCTCCACTGTTCACTTTCATTTCCGGCTGCAAATCGTCTCCAATTAGACTGCATACGGCATGTCAATATATACACTACTACGTCTGACTATATTTAATTTTATTACTACGTTTTTGGACTGATGATTGCTTAGTTTGTTAGGGACGAATTATTACAAAACGTTCTTGGATGATAAATTAACCATTACAATGTAGGGTAACAAAATAAGTTGCTATTATTACAAAACATACAAGTAAATACAATTTGGACAACTATATCATAAAGTTGTAGTATATAAATACTTGGTAGTTTATTTTATTAATAATAATTAGATATTAACCAAAAAGACGAGTTGCACTAAACTAAACCAATGCTGATTAACATCATAGTAGTATTTTAGATTGGATTGGTTGTTATTTAAGATTGGATAAATAAAAAATAGGATATCATACCTCCAGTATTGTGCTTAGAAAATCGTACTTATAGATACTAAAAATAGTTTTTTTTTTTTAATTAAATTAAGGTGAAACAAATTTCTTTATTAGAAACAGAATTACATTCTAGCCCAGAGAGAAGAGAAGTTATGGAGTGATCTATTTTTGGTATTTTTTTCAAAGAAAATAAATAAATATTTTCTGATAAATATATAGATAGATAGATAGATAGATAGATAGATAGATACTTACTAGTATAAGTAGATAGATAAATAAAACATTTGTTGTAACCAAAGAGAAAACTCAGAAACATACACATGAATAAACACAGAGGAAATGTACTGGTGGAGAATATCTCTTGTATGGGACACTAAGTTGGTATCACTGCATATATTTATGCTGCAAAACAGTGTGGAAGTTTTACTGTTCCGGTTAGAAGGGTGCTGCAGTTAATGAAATTACTAATTTAATAAGAGAACACTAGTTCCCAATGCAACGAACACAGATTCACAGAAAAGAATGAAGTCGAAGTTCATTACACCTTTTGTCGTATTGACTGTTTTATTTTGAAGTAGTTGAAGGTTCATGAAGGTCTTATTCAACAAAGCGACTAGACGAGACGTTCACCTGATGTTAAGTGATACGCCTGCCCATAACAACATGGCGCTAGTTAAGTATACACCGCACCACATTGCGCACGTCGCCTCGAAACAAGATCTTAAGTTTCCTCAGTAATTACACTAGCTGCAGCGCCTTTCAAACCGGAAATGTTAGCACAATTTTCTTCATTGCAATTGTATCTGTGATGGTACCTACCTAGACGGTCTCTGGCAACAGACCTATCACTAGTGAAGAGGTTTTATCTGTGTATTTAATGTGAAATAGGAGAACTCTTTGGATGCTTAGTCTTAGGTATTAAGTAGTACTAGTAATGAAGACAATAAAAAAAACTAAGTAACATTCCATTACTGTAATTATAGTATAATGATAATGCATTAATTTCACGTATAATTAATGTTTTTGTTATTGCTCCATCTGATATGTTACTAGGTAAGCCATTACGGAAGTGCCGGGGGTGTCAATTGAAACTCCCGCTCCAGCGGTGCTGAAGCTAACTGGAGCCATTCCGAGGTACAATGTAATCACAATAACGATACTTTACTATCACGCCCCGCAAATTACTTCTTGTCTATTTAAGTCACGAGCGAACGGCGGGCGAAAGCGATTTAAAATAAATATTTTCTTATACAAACGTCGGCATTAATTTAAGTGATTTTTTTTGTCTACATTAGGCTAAAATGTTAAAAATTATTAACACGTAACGTTGAGTGATAATGAGGATCACGGTGTTGAGTGATAATGAGGTTATATGAAAGCAGGGTTATACAAAAAACAGCGATACTCTTAAGGTTTTAATTTCAGATTGACAATGTGTAGTTGAGATCTACCCGCTGGATAAAAATGTGCTAAATCCTACCACCATCTGGTCCTAAAATGGTCCTTTTTAAAGTGCCTTTGATTTAAGGATCTCTGTCTTTCCTTTCTGGTCCAAACACGAATCTGTATTGAAGATGATTTGATTGATTTTTGCCTTTATGTTGTTTTACGTTGTTATTAAAAAGATATCGTTTCAGAAACTAGACTAGTATGAAAATGTTTTATAAATAACATATGTATATATAAGAAGTATACACAAATTTAATATATAATATAGATATATATATATCTAAAAAATTTATTTGTCTCATCAAGAGATCTCCAAAACTATTAGACGTAAAAATTCAAATTTTGGTGGAGAAGTTGTTTCTGTGGTTTAGAGGTCAGCTAAGAATGGATTTTACGAAATTCTTTCCCCAAAGCATTTGTGGGGGTGTTAATAATGGTAAGTAGCAAATATAATTGTATATCGGTTTAAAGGGCGCTGTAGTTAGCGATATTACTCAATACCAAGGTTTAAAGTCTCTAGGCGAGGTTTACAATGTGCTGCATATCATTCTAACTAGCTTAATATTGGACAGGTGTATCACTTACCATCACGTGAACATCCTGATCGTCTTTAGAAAAAAAAAAATTAAAAAAGTAGTTTATTTTTTTTAATTGTACCACGCATAAGTCGTCGCCCGCCCAAGGCGGTGCCAGATAAACACTTTATGTGCGTGCACGGAGCGTTTTACGTGAGCACTAGCAGTATCCTAGCGTCCGGATCACTTTGGTGATAAGGTCGAGATTTGCTCAACATGTTAACCAGTTTATTGGTGGCACTATATCACTGGGGAGGCGTTAGCGAAAGTGATACTGCTTGGAGATGCCCTATTTGCAATCTATCCAATCGGTTTATGGGCTGTATGCAGTTGGATGATTTAACGTTATCTGATATCGGTGGCGATTGGAATCAATATGTTTGGGGTATGTTTCTCATAACTGATGAACACAATTGGTACTTTACCATCATCAGTGCCATATCAGCATGATATTATCATTCGTTAAACACAGGCTTCTTTTATCATATATCATAGGTATACACAAATTTTTAAATAGTCAGAGAGCCCACCAATGGATGTCTATCTGCTGATAATGACATCCATTACAGAGTTATGTTTAGTTGCATCATTTGCTATGGCTATTTACTGGATTATCGTGAGGGAGATCTATGCTCAGTACCCACGCCCAGTTGCCCACTTCATCAGCCGATAGACGTACACGGACATAGGGTCTTATAGAGGTGTAACATTTCTATATTATTTATTAAACTCTTACCTTAGAACAGCATAAAGATCAATCAGAAGGTATTTTATGATCCATAGATCTATCAGTATATTAAACTGAGAATCAAATAAGTTGTTAAAACTGATTATTAGTATATTACTGCCAAAAACCTTCATAGCTACAGTCATTTTACACCTACACATAAGTTTTTTTTTATAAGAAGACGCAATATCCACTTATATACACAAGTTATAGAAGAAACGAATGTAAGGGGAGTAGATAGTGGTGATTAGTATTAAGTTATTTAAATATCTGATCGGGGTAGTGGACCCCATTAAATAATTTTCCGTAACGATCCTTTTCCAATGGAGCCGTACCAATTACCGCATTAACTAATGAACCGTGCCGAAGTATTGGAAATGGTACACGCCGGGGGTCCGCGGAGGGTACAGTGGGTAAGATAAAAGCGCCTTTTACGCACATAGTTTAAAAATACACGTAAGAAAACCACCCGGCTGGCTGTGGCCTGGCTGGTCACCCTCTGTTACGCGCTCGGACGGTTAACGGGGTCACAGGATGTGCGTACTGACGCATCACGCATCCCCTCAGCCGTTCAACCTTCGGCCGTAAGTCCGTTTCAGGTAGGCTCCACTTGTTCTATTAATGCAAATAGTCTTTATCTATTTCTGTTAAAAAAAAACCTTTCAGTGACTCCGTGGATCAACGCTGACTTTATAACACGGAGGTGATGTATTTACTCCAACTGTTGCCAAGTAAGTAAAGCTTACTATACTGATGATGAGTATTTGAATGATAATAATGATTGGAGATGAAAGCCATTGATCCTCAAGCAGTATGTTACTTAGAAGGTACGACAATTTATATATAATCTACCTCTTTCACTTGAAAACTAGTGAACGTATCTATATAGGAACATGAGAGAGAAAATATTATTTGAATGCCATAGATCCTTCAGTATTTTATTTCTAATTAACTTTTATAAACATTTTCATTTTGTATTATTTATGCGGTTGCTATAGTAATGGTTGCTTGTCATTTGCGGTTGCGGTTGCTCTCTAAGAATATTTCAGACAAATTTCAGGTCTAATTCTACATTACCGTCAGCAAAGCGGACGGGGAACAGCTGGTTACATATATATACATAACCCTTTGAATTTCTTGTCCATTTTTCTCAGATTTGAGGCATTTCTTTTAAGATTCAATGAGTCAACGAATTCCTATATTGAAAAAAAAAAAAAAAATTACTATATAAATAATTTGTAAGTGTGATCCAGAATATTCCAAGCAAGCACACTTACCAATAATTTAATAGTAACTTAACATCAAGTCAAATTGAAGCCAAGTGTTGACCTATCACAGATAAGCAAAGTATTTTTTAATAGTACGTTACTAATTTTGTGCTATAAACGCCATGACGCCGCCGCCATTTCATTTTCATACCGCTTCATTACCGTTTGGCGCGAAAACAATACCGCGAAATCGTATTAGGTTTTATCTTTCTAATATGAATATAATAAAATAAATAAATAACTGTGATTTTTTATTCTATACTGTGGTGTATGTTGTAGTGTATGTTTACGTTTGTTTTTTTTTCTCCATTTTGTCCTAATAAAAGAAAAAGGTAGAGAAGCATACAATTCACCTAATTTTATGTCAAGTAAACTAGACGCTCAGTTATAATTGCAGATAACTAAGATAGACAAGGTTAACTGTTATGCGGATTTTAGTTAAGTAAAAAATGTATATATTTAATGTCTATATTATTGGAAACAATGGCTTTAAGTTTCCTATAATATAGACCTTCTGATTTCTAAAGTAATAAAAGAAATTGATATAACAGAGTGAACATTAGGTGTACATATAATAGGTAAGTCAAATAGAAATCTTACTAGCACACCGAGGCTGTTCATTTAAAGTTTATCATATGTACATAGAAGTAGACAAACACTAGAATCGTACTTCTAATATATACCACATACAAAACTCCAGCAGAACAAAGCTCCGGCAATCAGGCGCGGCGTAAGACAAACCCAGAGTTTGTCTTGTATCGCAGGTGCTCAACTAAACTGAACTGGCCTAAACTGGTTATAACAAGTTAAGGTTGTTGGAACGGGACCGGGGGAGGTGATGGGGCGGGGGAGGGTTCTAACTAGATTCCTCCCAACTTTCTCGTGCTAGATAATGATCTTCGGTACGTGGGTGACTCGGCGAGCGGCGAGCGGCACGCGGGCGTCCCGAACGCGGCGTTTCCACTGCTCGTTTGTTATATCACCAACAATGTTACTTAAGTTAACTTAATAAAGTAAGTAAAAACTAAGTACAAATTGATATTTTTCTATTTATAATACGGTATCACTTAACCATAATTTAAATAATGACGATAAAAGTATACATGTCGAAGTGTTTAACACAAGAGTCGGCCACCCTTGAGTAATTTCAACTAATTGACTTTATTTAAAAAAAAAAAAAAATAAATAACCTCAAAGACATCTTTTCCTCTAACCTCTGTTTAATAAGTAAACATTTTAATTTATCTTAATTTCTACTTAATGATTAAATACAGTTGAACTTCCGGATTCGGCGCAATCAGTATATACAATAGAAGCTACACTATTGCTATTTTCTTATTGGCTAAATCTACCAAATCCTATTGGATTTAAACATGGTTATTTGTATAAGTAATATAACAATATCATTATCGTCATCATTAATCAATAGACTTTCACTAAAGGACGCTGTGACATCACCAATACCTTATATGGTCATATCATCTAAAATATTACTTTAAATAACAGGAGCGTATATTTCTTTGAAAGGTGTCGTGGAGTGCGATATCAGAGTACAATTGTCGGCGAACGTATTTACATATCTTCATCAGTGAAAAGGTAGGGTTAAGATGATTTGGCGGAATTGTGCGGGCAGCCCGGCTCGCGGGGATCGCACCCCCGGGTCCAGGGTGGCAGTGGTGGGGGGATGAATTAAACCCCGGAGGGATAATTGCTCCAAGAGAGCGCATGTCTTCATAGCACTTCTGTGACATTCGCTGAAGATAATTCGATTGGGTTTCGGGATAATTACTTGAGCGGGCGCTTTGTACGTTTTAATGTGGAAATGTCGCGTTTTGTTCGTGATATGCAAAGCAGCCATCTTATGTCATATCCGTTGTTATATTTTGAACATTATCTGCTCGTGTTCAAAGTGTATTTTACTTTTGCTTAACTGGTTATGAGACTAATTAGTTGTATTCAGGAACAATATGACAAAATTCATTTCATATTATTTGTACATTCTCTTACAAGAGTTGCACGGCTTATAAATATTAAAAAATCAAGTGGTTGTAATGCTATAACTTATTATTAATAAACGAAAATCTTAATTAGTATTTGTAATGATTATTACATTTTAAAGCACTGGAAATAATTTACATCTTATCATTACAAGTACTTTAGCGATGAATGTAGAATGATGAGAGAAGGTAAGGAAAAAATTGTACGATGAATGTCTAAAGACAAATCTCTAATAATAATGTTATTTTATTCAAGTAAATCTGTGGAAATTTCTTACTATATAAATTTTTAGCGTGCAACAACAAAAATATAAAATTATGTAGTCTCTCCGCCATCTATCGGTGAATAGATAACTTTCCACATATCTGGATAGTTTTCATTTCTTTGCTACAGTTATAGCAATCATTTCACTTTTTTAAATATTATTCCTAAAAAAAATACTAAATCATATTACTGCCGAGAATTTAAAGAAACGTATGAAAAATTATTTATACTTTCTTTCCTTTAAAAATATTTTCGTCGTTATCTACTGTAATTTGGTTTTACTGATTTTAGTAAAAAAAATAACAGTAAATATGGTAGATATCATCAAATAATTAAAATTTTAACTATTTATTAAAATAGCTTAAAAGATAACTTAATTTTTAAGTAAAATTTTAATATTTTTATTATTTTAAATATGTTATTTTTTCTACTCAACAATAGATGGCGCGTAATTTCAAGTTGATGTACATTTATACAAACATTTTAATATTCTTATTATCAAGGAGTTAATAATCAATTGGAATATTACTCTTAATATTTTTGAAGATTTTGTACAAATAAAAAAAAAATCTTTATTGATTTGTTCATTATTAGCAATATTTTCTCAAATATCTAGTGGAAACATAAATAAAACGTTATTGTATAAGGAAGTTAATATTAGACTTGATAGTATTTTTTAATTTCGAACCGAGTACTTATGTTATAAATTTATAAGAAACAGTTAAAACACAATAGAATAGAATAGAGTCAAGAGTTACAATGGAACTTTAAAAAGTTGTATCTACTCGTTACTAGGTGGCAAAAGACGTTGATAATCTGAGGGTAATAAAGGATGGATGTTGTAACATAAAGCGTATACCCAATCATTCTTAACTGGATATGACTATAATATAATCATAACTATTAGATTTCTCGTAAACACATTCATATTAAGAATATAAAAAAGTATAAATAACATCTACCGGGAATGTAAGTATTACGGAATAATAGACACTTATAACAGGTAAATAAGTTGTTACTGTGTATGATTAATTATGACATTTGTATAATAAGTTCATATATAACTTTTTAGTTTTTCATTATAAAATTTTTGATGTAAAGTCCTTTTATGTTTAATGTGATTTTATGAAGCGAGTCCTTTTATGACGAGTTTTAATATTAGCAACATTTCTTTTTACAATAGTTGTTATTAGTATGTATAAAAAAATATCGCTTTGAATAATTTCGAAAAGTTGATTAAAAAGAAAAAGTGAACCAGAAACTGAAAATTCGTGACGTACACAGTTATAGATAATTAGTCTCTAATGAGTAAGAACAGTAAACGACATTGATTAGTTCTTTTATAACCCATGTGGAATTCGGGTTACCATTTCTCAGCTGCCATTTTGTTATAAAAGGCAACCAAGCTAGAAATTACTTCAGGAGAAGAACTACAGCTTCTTATATTCTCTGAGGCTATTCCTCTCACAAACCCGTACATCCTTTAGAGTAGTCTATATTCAGCCGTGGCCATTAATAAGCTGTATACGATTAACATATATAGTAAGCTTTAAACTGTACAACACATATAACTGATTTTTATTAGTATAATATATTGTAGACGTTGAACGTTATATAATTACTGTGGTAACAAGAGTTAACGTTATGATTCATCCTAACCACAGCTACCGTGTGCGGATGCACAATCGAAGAAACAATGTAATATTAGTCATCTAAGTGATGACCTAAGTTTATGAGACTCATTACAACATAAACATACATAAATTTCTACCGATCACCAAATTTCAAGTGTTTTACTTTGTATTGGAAATCAGAGAAAAAATATACTAACGACTTAACGTCGAATCCGCTGACTGCAGGTATCCTACCACGGTGGAGGTCAAACTAGTGTTTATGGTGCTCATAACTAGAAGTTGGATGAAGCTTTGATGTCATATCAATAGCGCGATAACCACCTGATCAACTGACGAATAAAGGCTTTAGGTCTTAAATAGCTCAAATAATATCTAGTGCAATAAACAAAGCAGAAACCAAATCAATTGATATTTTTATTCTATGAAGAATGTTCATATAATTCTACTTGTAACGTGGCGCCAGTTAAAGTTATATACATTGTACGAAATTGTGCTCTACGATATAGAACCTAAGTCTTTTCAACCTAGTAATTTGACTAAGTATACAGTCCTTCAAACTGGAACACAGTAAAGTCTGCATAGTGCTGTGCAATGGCAGAAATAGGAGCTGCGATTATACCTGCCTAGACGGTCTCATACAACAGAGACAGAACTAATATCACGTGATAGTAATCATATGATAATCAGATGATGATCATCATCAGTCGATCAGGACAAAGGAGGAAAGGACTATGAACTATTATAATTGAAAAGCGAAAAAAAAAACTTTGGTTATACTCACTGGTGGTAAGTATTTAATGCTGGAGACCGATTAAGTAGGTACTATCGCAGCTCCTTTTTCTGCCGTCAAACTGTACTGTGTAAACATTATGGTGTTCCGGTTGCAAGGGCGTTATAGCTAGTGAAATCACCAACGTAACGAGACAACATCTTTTTGCAAAGCGAGGAGAACAATGTGTGTATAACATCCTAACTAGCGCCACGTTTTTATTAGTCTTAGCTCATAACTTTGTATAGTGTGCTTAAAAATATATAAACAAAGGCAGTAAAATGAGTCTAGTAGCTTAATCAATGATTAAAGTCAATGAAACAAGCTCAAAGTTTCACATGTAAGTATTTTTAATAGATAAACGTATACTTATGTTACTTTGAGGAATATTTACATGAATAAGATATGTTAAATAATACACTGAGTGCATCTAAATATATTCATACTTAGCCTTTGCTCTGTTTTTGTAAAAAAAAATATAGTACATATACTTAATTATCAAATATATTGTTAAAGTCTATGTTTATAGTACAAAATAACTGATTGATCACATTGTTAATCAATTTTGTACTATTTTCCAATATTTCACGTATCAATCGTTTTTTTAGTTTATAGCAGTAGTAGTAGTAATAGTAGGAAAATGTTTTCTGCACTCATCTATTGTTCTTGCTGTTCTGTTCTGTATATAAGGTAAAAACTTAATAATAAATGAGCATATTAGTAGATCCTTTTATCAATTTAATACCTATTATGTTATTAATTAGTTCTTGTTAAATCACAGTGCAGTAGCAATACAATTTAAATGTTAATAAACACTATCGTTCGTATTGTAAAACGTGTAAACTTGTCGCTGTCAGGTGGTACAGTATGGGAACCTCTATAATCTCTAATAATTCCGTTAAAAATCGCCGGCGAAATTCTTAAAATCAACGAATGAATTAAGCCGAAATTAATACAAGTCTTCGTGCGCCGTCGGAAGCATCATGGCCGCCGCTGTCACCCGACTCCCACCTTTTTAACCCCCCCACGCCCGTTCAAACCGCTTGCTTTTTTGCGAGAGAGAGACTTCCACAGGCGAAATGCTTTCATTCTAAAATATTTTCCACACTCACTATTCTGTAATTGATTTTCGACCGTAAGTTTGAGAAAGTAAGGTTCAATTTACTTTTACATTGTATAAGCACATGATACATTTTCCTTCTGCTCCGTCCCGTTGAAAAGTGCGAAAAAGTGAAAGAGACGGATAGAGGCGGCCGTCTCGGGCGGAGCCCAAGTTTTCGTGAGTCGTTCGTGGCTTAGGCATTTTATTCACTCGCCCTTACTCACTCGTTACACGCGCGAGCGGGACGGAAGTATTTTTCACGTTTTCTTTTTTTATTTGGTCTTTATCTTGCGGGGCAAAAATGGTGCGTTTGGGGAGTTTTTCAGGGGTGCACGCGTGGTGTGGGGCCGGTAGCGCGTTGCGTGTAATGTTTTAGGGGGCGAATGATACACGTACGGCCGTACAAAATTGTATAGATAATGAATAGTGGTGTAGAATGTTTAATCACGGTTTTTGGAGTACTTAGCCGGAGCGGTGCTGGAAAATATGAGATAATTATAGCTCAAAAATTATTCGGCGATTTTGATCGAAATAATGAAATACGAACTCCGATAATGGAGCCGATAGTTGCGTTCGCATTTAATTAATGCAAATAAAAACCAATTTCACTTACAATTTAGGAGAGCATATGCGACTAATTAGATTTCGTTTCATTGTAATTGAAACAGTTTTTTTTTAATGTCGTTATCCAATAATAACGCATACACTACAGCTGATGCGTAATAATTAGGGATAGATTAAAAAAAAACTAAAACATACTCCTTAACAATGAATTTTTATATATTAACTAGAATATGAATAGAAAATGTAAGCTTTAAATGGTCATCAGATAATCGGACCTAAGTTGTCATATACATATATCATATTCAGTTATAACCTAAAAATAGTACTTCGATGTAGTGTTTTCATGCATCAACCTTTTTCACAGACTTTTATAGACCTTCATGGATCGATTCCTGTGCAATATGATTATGTACCCGGGCTAGGTTTTATTGTAAATCTGCTTTTATAACAGCCGTGTCGTTTTCTAGTGAATATACGAGAGCAGGAGTATATCAAGTAGACATGCTTCGTTTTCATTTAACTTCAAATGTGCTTAGTTTAATATAAAAAAAAAATACTGTATTTAGGAGATTGATTATTATTTATAAGTAAGATAGATACTAGAGTGATGTTTATCTAGTATTGATATAGTGGTACAGTAACAGTGACAGCGTGACGTTTACCAGATGGTAAGAAATATACGTGGTGGTACAAGGTGGTGTTAGTTGCTATTATATACACGTTGTCTTCAGATATAAGGTTTGGTACCTCAGTAATTTATTAGCCACAGCGCCTTTCAAATCGGAACTCGGTAATGGTTTTACACAGTTCTGTTTGAGAAAAAAATTCTAATAGTCAGAAATTGATGAGAAATGAGATAGAAGGATCAAGTATTATTTAAAATTTGCTGTCGTATTTAGTTAGAATGATATATACCACTAACTGGGTATAAGGGTTTTCGTACAACAACTCACTGGATCCTAACCAACCTCACCTGCTCATGGTGCACCCTGCTAATCAACAAACGAGGCTCTGGCTCCTACCAACCCGCATTGGGCTACTGTGGTGGGATAAGGCCCAAAACCCCCTATATGAATCCCTATCCGATAATATAGGAATCTTTGGAGAAAGCCCGTGTCTAGAAATGGACGTCCATCGGCTGATGATGATGATGATATATATTTTAGTACAACTTAATTATTTTTTTTAATTTGTTGTAATGAAACACGTTTTGTATAAATACAGCTCCTTTCAAGTCGTTCGTTAATAATCCGGGGTCGTACAATATCCGTTCAATAAACGGGTTAATTTTTAAAAGACACTATTAACCCTTGAGGGGTCGAGCGTGAGAACACAAGGTCAGGGGTCAGAGGGACCTGTTCAACGAATATTCATTTCAGGTGACCCCTCGCGCGATGAGGTCAAGACTTGTGACCCCTCCTTGGGATCAATGTTAGGATGCTGCATTGTTGAGCGAGTTCTTCTAATTTGCATGTAGCGAAACTTCATCATGGAATTTGGTGCTTTTTTTTTGTGTGCAGTTTGTTAACGGTTTTCACAAAGTTTCACTTCAGCTACAAGCAAAAATATTTATGTAATTATAGCTTATAATAGCTTAGACTATAGTCAATTATATTAGCTATAGAAAATACAAGCTTTAATAACATATAACCATTACATATATTTAATACTACGTCACTTCTTTAATGTTAATGAATGATGTTTCACTTCTATCTTTTGTATTATATATATATAGTAATAAATTCTCTAATTAACAGTATTAATAAGAATCCTTATATGTTATAAAATGTCCTACATATTATATATTTCGGTAATAGTCGAGTGATATATAGTCCTACAGTCAACATATAGTCGTAATACTCTTCTGATATTCTTCTCAACATGTTAAATTTACTTATTTAATATGAATCGCATTTCAGTACTCAATTATATTACATATATATAGATAATTATTATATATGTTCTCCATAGGACATGGATACAACGATTAATAGATATTGACTAAACACAAAGTTACAGGAAAAGATGTTAATGATTGATAATATGTATCAAGCCTCTATATTTTCCAATTCCTAAAGTTCATTAAGAGGTTGAAACAATCAGATATCAAACTTGGGAACTCATAAAGGGTACTCATTTGGGAACTCTCTTTGAAGGTGTCAATGAGTTCCCAAGGTGGGTCCCAAGAAATGGTTTGACGACATAAAGGAATGGACCGGGTTTAAATACCATCAGTTAAAAAGAACGGCTGAGGATGGAATTGGTTTTCTCAATCGTCAAACTTCAGTTTGAATAGGGCATTTAATGATGATGACATCGTGTTGTGTATATCATCCTAACTAGCACTAAATTATGATCAATCATCAGAGATATAGATGTATCAACTATCAGCTGAACGTCGTACTCGTTTTAGACTTCGCCACCAACAGTCCCCTTTTTAATTAATAATAAGATACTTAAAATCTCAAGACGCTTTCAAGCCGATTGTTACTGGTAACAGCCGTTGATATAATTCTTATGCGTAATGCAAATTTCCTGCATAACCATGAAAAGGTTTAATACCTCACCGTCAACTGTACGGTACAATGAGCTCCGAACGACTGTGAGAAATGAAAGAGCATTTGCAATTGAAAACGAGCGAAAATATCTTGGAGATGACCCCTTTATTTGTGATCCGTTTGACCCCACCTGTTCACTAACATTTATAATTACTTATCGCATTAACATAACGTGTTTCGACTCATTCAGATCTTTTCTCACGTAGATCATTTTAAAGCATCGCGCAAAGCTGCTTTGCTTAACTGTTGCTAACGCGCCGCGATTTGAACCGTTCTTGGCATTTGAGTTTCATAGTTATGCCGTAAATGTAGTTAATTATAAACCATTGGTCTAGAGTTAGTATTTAAGATATATTTATCGTTATTATCTACAGTAAAAATACCTAGCATTTGATAGGTAAGCTTTGGTTATGACGATTTGTTAATACTAGATCTCCGTGTATATTCGATTTGCATAAGTTCTAGAAAGTTAACTATTAGATACATAATCGTAATACTCTCCAACTTTGGCCTTCATTTATATAAAAAAACGATAAAAAATGTAGATTATATTAATCTATATATATACAGGAGATATCTAGATATTCATTGGTTTTGTAAACTGTTATATGTAAACACTAAAATTTGATAGAGATAATGCTTCTGCCATTTAGAGATCAACTGAGTATGGGTTTTATAAAATTTCGTCCCCAAAGGAAATTGTAAGGGTGATATGACCACTAAAGCGGGTGGGGAATAGTTAAGAATATACAATTAAATAATATTGGAGGTTTTGATTTAAACTCCAACGTTTGAAGTTTTAGTGAGAATGAAGAAAATGAAGAGAGGCTCTCCGGATGTAAAAGGTTAGTGGACTAAAGTTATAATAAATGATTGATATTGTATAAAGGCGGAAGTACCTCCACATGGTGGATGACCATTTAGTGAAGGTGGCGGGAAACCTCTGATGATATTAAGCTATTGAATGTCAGCGATATTAAGTAGATAAATGTTTTTTTACCGTAGATTGATTCCTGTGTTTCCGGTTTGAATGGCGTTGTAGTTAGAAAATACTGAGGTAAAGAAATCTAGTATCTTACGTACCTAGGCGATGAGCGCAATGTGGTGCTGTTTGTATAATTTTAGTCAGCTCCACGTTGTTTTGGGCAGCCGTATTATTTAGCGTTATGTGATCATCTCGCTCGTGTAGTAGCTACATAGATTAAAAATCTCTGGTTTGCTTATTCTTTCTGCTCTAGATAGTTTATGGACCCTTTAGGTCCTATAGCCCACAGCCTCACATCAGTCAACCAGCTAAGCTTGTGGTTAACCAGTGATATGTCACTAGCGTATTGTAGCCGAGGATTAGAAATTAGGATCGATTAAGATGTTAGTATATTTCTTCTATATTTACGTATATTCCTTGAGATAGTAGTGTATTGATTGTGTTCCGATTTGAAGGACGCTGAGCGAAGTTGTAGTGGCAATTTAATTTAGCATCAACGTCTCAAAGGCGGAGTTTACTGCTGGATATATCATCCTAATTAACGCTTCGTTTTTATAAGCAGGCGTATCACTTACTATAAGGTGAATGTCTTATGCGTCTCGTCGCTTTGTTGTAATAAAAAAAAAAGCATTGAATGTTAATAATAGACCGGAAACGCGTTGGAAGTAACAAGATCTAACAAACGGGTCCGCAGCCGGCCCGCCCGCCGTTTATATCGGATTTATATCGCCATTTTCAGTTAATTGAAAGGACAAAACGATTAGTTTGCGCTCGATTCCTTCCCGCTTGTTCCGGTTCCCGTCCTGACGTCAGTTCATTTATTAGATAATTCGGTTTCCGATTGAATCGTCCGCGGCCGCCGGCATTATCTATCGATTTCGGAATCGATTTTATTCATACAACTCTTTAGATCTCTCCCAATAGGAGATGGAGGGTTGTAATGGAAATAAGTATGAAATATTTTTTTTACTATGATGCTTTTAGTATATTATTAAATAGTCGTACTATTTTAGTAGATATTAATTAGTATTTATTATTATTATATATTATCATCATTAGGAGTTTTCTTTGAACTGAAGTTTGGCGGTCACATTGAATAAACTAAGTCTTCAACTAGTATTCAATTAATACATATTACTATATTAATTAATTTTTGTGTACTATATCACTATTTATAATACAATAATTAAGATATACTAATTAATGTATATAAAAGTATGTAACTGTAATCTTTATAATGATAATCTTACTGAAAGTATGAGAAAACTTATGATTATTTGCTATTAATGTACCTTAATCTATATATATGTATATTTAGATACTCTGTGGCCGTAAACTGTATGATTATCTGAATGATGAGTGTTACAGAGGATGCTGTGAGAGTTTTTATATCTCAAAATAATACTTTAATTATTACCCTATGGTAATAAACTATACTTAAAATTGTGAAAATGATCGCCACAGAGTATCTATGTTATGTTAGTAGTAAATAAACAATTTTGTTTGTTTACATTATGTTTATGTTGTTTTCGTGTATTTATATAGAAGTGTAGCTGTCGGCGGCAGCCAGCTCTGTGTCCTAGTGAACCCGACACAAAGCCGGCTAGCCCGAACGGTATGATCCTCCATTCAATATCCGAATTCGAAAAAAGGACTCCTAGTGACGTGACCTTGTGCGTTTCTCGGTTCGTTTTTCGTTTAGGACGCAGGCGCGGTTGCGTCCGGATCAATGCCGAAAAACGGGGGCCCGACCCCCGCGTGGTCCCCGCCGCAAAGTAAGCTCGCGGCATCTGAAGGGTTAGGCTGGTGCCGGTTGCTAGGATACGTCGCCTTATTTGGCCCACGGTCGATAATGCCCTGCGTTTGTAATTTTCTTCAATCGGAGGCGGATTCAAAAGCCGCTGCCCGTACATGATATCTTTGTTACCCATTCCTCCTGTTCAGGCTGAATTCAACGAAGTTTAAAGTAATTATATTGAAATATATAAGACGTTATCAACATTTATGTATCTGTATATACTAATTAGTTTATTTCACCGGTTCAAGTATGAATTTCATTAAAAACATATACTGAAATCTAAACTAATACTACGGATGTTGTTTCATTTCAATTTCTGATTGTTCATACAATAAACATCAAATACTTGTATAGGGTTAAATGTATATATAATCATTGGCTTCCGGAGACCGTGTAGGTAGGTACTGCTCCAGTTTGAAGGGTGCTGTAGCTAGTGAAATTCCTGAGGTAATGAGACTCGACTTACATTTCATAGCAACGAGCACTATACAGTGTAATACGAGTGTCATTCCAACTAGCGCTATTTGTTATAGGCAGACACCATCAGGTGATCGTCCAGCTCGTTCCGTTGCTGTTGAAAAATCGATATTTTAACACAGTATAACCTGTACTTCTTTAATCTTCTTTCTTGACTATAAAAAAACAGTTTTAATATCGATTTTCAGAGAAAGTATAGTAAATCTTTTTATACTGGTTGGTAAGTCATTGTTGCCGGAGACCGTCTAGGTAGATACCACCGCAACTTCTAATTCTGCCGTCAAACAGTAATGTAAACATTACTGAGTTCCGGATTGAAAGGCGCTGTAGCTAGTGAAATTACTGGGGTAACGAGACTTAATATCATATGTTAATATATTGTTTAATAGAATGCATTTAGGTAATGATGAAACAGAGAAAAGGCGCAGTTTCCTGAGTTACAGTTTAAATTCCTAGTTCGGGTACCAGAGGCTTTAAGTATAGAAAACATGTAAAATACTGAAATAAATTGTCTTTATCTTATCACTTACTATCAAGTGATCGTCTCACTCGTCATTTTGTCAAAAATAAAGACAAATATAGCTTCCTTTCTTATACATTTTGTTGTTTCATTAAATTCTTTATTCCGTTTATTACTTCTTCTATTACCTTACTGCAATACTTTAAAAATATGCGACTACCGTCTTCGCGCATACAATTTTATATATATTTTTTTATTCAATTAAGCGACTACATGATTGGGACGATCACCTGATAGTAAGTGATACGGTTATAGCAACGTAGACACTAGTTAGAATGATATACAGCACCACATTTCAATCGTCGCCTGAGACAATATCGAGTCTCGATATCACAGTAATTATACTACAACTACAGCTAACTATACGTTTAATACAAACATCATGAAAATGGTAATTATATGTTGCACTGTACCATGTACTATTACTATATGTGTGACCTTGGCAGGATGTGGCAACATCTGCGTACTGTTTGTGTAGAGCTGACCGAAGACAGTGAAAGTGTTTCTTGAACCGTTAGATTGTATTACAGCGGGGAACGTCTGTGGCCTTCGTGCACTTCCGGTCTACATATGTTACGTGAACTGACTACATATAATGGTGCAGTACTGCAGTAATGTATGCTGTCAAATAAATGATTATAAGCATATATTATGTACATATATATACCTCGCTAACACGTCCATAGTTTGATATAGCTTATTTGTCTTTTAATCTTTGAGTTTAAGTATATATTGTATGTTTATTTTCATATACATACTATATCTTATGATAAAGGTTTTAATATATATATTTATACTTTTATTTAAATCATTAATTAGACGGCTTTAGTAAGGTGATAAGAATTACTATCGATTAATTTTAGTCTTTAATAGTCAGTGATAGAGAAAAATATCTCTTAGGTATTTAAGAGTTATCATTATTCATTGCTGATACTAAATATAGGTATTAAAGTTTTTTTTTTTTTACATATATTTTATATGAAAAGCATGTTTTATATTATAGACATATCAGGTCTTTCAATTCTGATCCAGTTTTTGCCCAGATTGTCCATTTAACAATTCTGATGACTATTATCTGAGGATTCTATTCCCTTGTGATTTGAGTCCATTATAATCTGAGAATTAAATATATGTGTTCATTTATTATCAAAATAGTCTAAATACTGAATTCGAACCTATGAAACCTAGGTCCATGAGTTACAGTACTGAATCGGCGCTGATCCGTTTCTAATTGCGGCCGTCGAGCGTTAATATGTCTAATACGCAACCGCATCCGGAGCGGGCTGAGGTCAAAGGCAAGTGAGAGTGTATCCGGTTTAGTACTCCAGCATGTTATATGTGTCTAGGTTTCACGCACGAGTGGCCCGGAGCACAACAGGTGTCCACTAAGACACTGCACAGCCCGATCGCCTCCATCATAGTTTACAAACGCCGTTCATACAACATGTCTTTAATATAAACACTGAAAGATCTATAACAATTTCAATGTTAGAGAGAATTTAAAAAAAAAAAAATACTAATAATCTTTTCTCTTTTTATTCATTTTCCCTTTATGTTGATCGATTACTTACTTAATATTTTTTTTTTTATATAAGTACTTTACGATGTTTCTTATGGTATGAATCGGAAATGTTCTCTATGAGACTATTCAAGGAAGCGATTCTAATTATTTGTATGTATTTAGTTTACTTTTAGTTTCTTTTTGTCCACTCTAAAGAATACTATAATAATATTAATTTACATATATTTACCTTAAATAACTTTCAAAGGCAAAAACTGTAAATATAGACATTCCTCACGAAAGAGTCCTAGCCTTATTTCTTCTTTAATTACAAAGCTACTTAAACGTTTACGATAATAATCAATACAGATACTATATAATATATATACAGATACGATATATTTAGGTAATATATCGCTGTTTAGCTGCTGATAACCGCTTATCTTGTGTACGAAGGTCCAAAGTTCAATTCTGGAGCCACAAGTAGTTATGTTGGTTTTATAGTGTCTGAATCCTGTCTAGCTGCTATAATCATATTGTAAATCCATTGCCATAATAACATTGCTATATTTCGATTGTCAATGTATCTATAAAAAAAAATCATTTTTAAAGGTTTTGTTTGTTATCAGTTTAAAAAAATGATAACAACAGCGATTCTTTTAATATGTGAATGTGAATAGATTTCTTTCTAACTTCATATGATATGCGGAATTCATCATATGTTTTAGGTTAAGACTAACGCGGTACAAATTAACCGGAAGCACTTGATAGGTTCTATTCCTGGTATGCCGATAGTCACCGTCTAATTAAGTATGAGCATAGTAATGGGGGGACGACGACGACTAGCGGATGAGCGTCCGTGTTTACACGCGCCACGTGCAGCTTGCGGCGAAAGTGACCATAATGTGTGACGTCACCGCACCGTCACCACATCAGCGACGAGCGGAGTGTGAGACGTACGGTCAGCACACAACTCATTTGTAATTATAAAATAAAACTATAGCTCAGTATAATTAATCGGACAGTCCACCAGGTTTTCATACTGTATGAATATAAAAGAAAAACACTAAAATATATATAACTTAGTCTCCATTGTCACAGACCGAAAGTACCACAGCAGTTCTTATTTGTACCGCCAAACAGTAAAGTGCAATTATTACTGTGTCCGGGTTTGAAGGGCGTTATATCTAAGGAAATTCTTAGGGTCACAGCTCTTAACTTCTTATGTCCCAATATTTTGTTGTGTATATCACGCTAACTAGTGACTTGTTTTTATAGGCAAGCATATTACTTCATCATCATCATGATAGACGTTCACTGCTGGACATAGGCCTCCCCCAAAGATCTCCACATATAATCAGCATGTCCACCGGTACCGCTGGGTACTAAGGGCTGTTGCATGTAGGGGTTCACGTGGGGGAGGATTTGAGCTATTTCCCACCACGCTAGCCGTAGGTTGGCAGGAGCCAGGGCCTCGTTTGTTGATTAGCAGAGTACACCACGAGCAGGTGCGGTTGGCTTGGATCCCGTGAGTTTTGTGGGGCAACCCTAATACCCCATAGCATATTACATTTAGTAGATGTACGCCTAGCTCGTTTCGTCGCTTCGTCCAATAAGAATACATATTTTCAATCATTATCATCAACATTTTGGGCTATTAATATCCTCTACTATAATAAACAGTAGATGACGTCAGATCTCCACTTTCATCCGTTCTCTTGAGATCTTCACCAGATCGTATGCCTGTACTATGATTCCCAATACATAGTCTCCTCTTAAAGACCTTTCTGACTCTCGCTGTGCGCCATTTAATTTTTCTAATCCAATCATAACTTTAGATTTATATTCATGAAGATATACATCTTTGTTATATACAATACCTTTTTAATATTATTTATAATAGGATCAAACTATATCATGTGTTTGTCTTTTATGTTTATCTAACGTAAATGTATCATAACTCGTACTGAAACGCTCTTTCGCTGCTGGCGGTACCAAGTCTGGGTTTCTAATCTAGACCAATAGGTATCGATAATGGCCTAACGCAAACCTTGATTAGGCCAACACATTGTACTAACTGATTGGTACGATAACGTTGAACTATCGCTTACACTGCATAGTTACAAGGTGAGCTTCATTCATTACACGCCTTTGTAACTAGAAATGGACGCCGCCATTTTGTTATTAGTAAACATTGTCTTTTATAGAAAGTGAAACTGTAACGGTTATATACTGATCAATAGAATGTTTAATTGTATACTTTAACCGACGACAAAGAGGTTTTTAATTAGAGTATAATTTACCAGCGCCTAGCTCTAGTCTAGTCTCTTTTTCACTCGACGGGCGAGACGTTTATCATATAAGATGTATATACATCAGTAACCTCTATGACTCAGTAATTTAACTAGTTACAACACCTTTCAAACCAGAACACAGTAATGTTTCCACACTACTGTTTGGCGGTAGAAAGAAGCTTTGCGGTAATACCTAGACAGTCTCCAGCAACAGACGTACGTATCTAGATACCACTGTAGAGACTATTTCTGCTGTTAAAGATAAATGTTAAATTACTATGTTCTGGTTCATTTTGAAAGGTTTTAAATGAACCATTAGTTAAATTGGTGTATTATATTTTCTAATTATAATACTGTGGTAAAAACAAATTTGTTTACAGTAGAGCTCGTTTCCGATGGCGATGTACCGCATCTCCCGCCTTTCCGTATAATTTAGGCGCGAAATTTACATGTGTCGACTTAACTCGCCCTTCCTGGTGATTGATGGTGCGCCCGGATATTATTATATATAGGAGAGCTCTGTGGAAGTGTCGACGCATATATTACGGAAGATGCGTATTTTCAGCACACAAATGCCTTTTTTTTTCATGCCCTTCTTCTGGCGGTAGCCAAAGTTATCTAGAATATCTGCCCTATTAAAACTTGACTTGTTCGCCCACGTCAGTGTGTTGCGAGGGGCTCCGTGGTCTCCTGCGAAAAGTAACGTACCCCCACTCTCCCTGTGTTCAATCGTTAACACTTTAGCATTTTTTTTTATCATCCTACAAGTTAGGACGTTGATCTATATATATTTATTTAGGTTTATATACGGTTGTAAATCGAGGACCGCTTTTATATAAAAGATGGTGAATGTTAGTCTAATAGCTTTTTAACCATAGCGGTCGTCAAATAGAACCACAGTATAGTTTTTACACTTCTGCTTGGTTTCAGGTATTGGTATACCAATGATTCCTTTATAGATGGACTCTAGAAAGACCAGGCACAAGAGGAGTCAGCCAATAGGAGTACAGTTTAGATAGTTAAAAAGTACAGCTATAGCTTAACTCTAAACGGGTTTTATCATATCATCAGCCGATAGACGCCTACAGCTGGACATTGGTCTGTTCATTTTCATATATAATATAAATATTCGTCATCTTCTGTCTCATCTTAACCTACCGATCACGTGTTTTTTTCAAGTTTTTATTAAATTATACAGATTTTAGTTATTCGCGATGCAAGTACTTAAAAATACGTTTAACAAATTGTTTATGTAAACAATGAAACAAGGCAGAATCAAACGAAAAAAACCATCAAAGAGATATTTCATTCCGGAGAGCCCATTATAGGGTTCTTGGCAAAAAGCAGCTAACGGTTTGCATCAATTAGTAAGGAGGCCCGGGTAAACAGGAGCGGTTGAGGGTAAAGGCTGGTTCAGGGTAAACAGGGCCCAGTTCGGGTGCAAATAATCGGAGTCTCATTCATCGGAACGTACCCAGGAACCAAACTCGGTTCTGTTTACTAATCATTAGCTATGATCCTTCTTTATATATTAGTCAATTAGACAGTGCTGAAGGTTTTTTTGTGCTTAGAGCCGCCGTTTGAAATAACCACAAATGTTTGTACCGAAAGAAATAACAGGGATTTTGTACGAAAAATGCAGGAATTTTGTTGTGTATTTATCCATGAAAGATTTACACAAACAGATCAATCATCATCATCATCATCAGACGATAGACAATACATATTCAATATATTATCATTATTAAAATATGCTTTTTTTGTAGTGAAACAAAAGTATATATTATTACCAGATACCGTGTAGATGTCCTCTGAAATGTGATGTCTCTGTGTATTTGAGTCTTTGAGAGCCATTAGATTCCAGCAGCGGAAGACCGTGCTTCGTGGAACACATTACATAAGTCCCATGTCCAGCAGTGGACGTCCATCGATTGAAATGATGATGATGACCGTGTAGATAATCTATTTCTATCCCCAAGTTGTTCAAATTTTACTGTATTACCGTTTGAAAGTCTACGGCACTGTTGAATTTACTAGAGTAACGTTTGGTGTTTGAAGACCAGCTCAAGAAGGTGCAATAGCGTTAATTATGATGATAATATCTTAACTGATGCTACTTACTATCAGATTGATGTCTGGCAGGTCTCTTTAAACGTCTGTCTTCTCCCCATTTTTTACTTAACCAGATACTTAAGCTCAGGAAATTGGAATCGTGATTTTTAGGGACTTATAGCGCGTATCAACTTGCAAACTAGCTGATAGTAGGTTTCTGTTGCCGGAGACTGTCCAGGTAAGTATTACTGCAGCTCCTTTTTATGCCGCTAATAAATGGTTGTTTGAATTTTCCTTTGTTCCGATTTGAAGGGTGCAGCTCGTGAACAAGACTTAACGTACGTGTATCACTTACAACCACGTGAACTTGCGTTTCCACGCTTCGTTGTCCACATAAAATTGGTCTATTACGTTTTGTGAAGCGAACTGATATTTACATCTAACTATAGATTAGCTATGCGGCAGCTTAGCTAAATATGTAATGTTTAGTTTGTGGGTACACGGTCTAAATAAAACAACCTTATGGGCTCCTCTCCCCTCCCCTTAACCCCCATTAGGAAGTTACGTGCGCTTAATTTCCGCGCGGGTGTTCTCCGGCCGCGTTATTCTTTTCGCACCATTTACCCGCACGTCCATCATTTCGGGAATTTTTCCGCGCTCCCGTGCGCCGAACCCGCGGGGTTAAAATTAAAGTGGGGAAGCCCCCTCCCAAATGCAATTCGCAAGACTGACCATAAATATTAATAAGAGAGGACCACGCTAACGTCTGACTGTCTATACACTTGCACATGCTGTGGGAAAGATGTGATAAGATGAACGTTAGTTCATCTCCGTAGAGTGACAAGTAATCGTCAAACTAGGTAGCAATTATGTTTTCAGTGTTACCAACATTCCGACATCACTTGACCTGTATCCTTTTTTTATATTTAATATATATTTATTTGTTCATCATCATCATCAGATGATAGATCCACTTCAATATATATTAATATGTTTATATACGATTATCTCACGGTATCCTTTTAAACTAACATATATGTTACATAACTATGTAGGAATTGGAGAATATATTAGTAATCTAGAAAACTAGATAGTTTTTTTAAAGATGAACTAGAAATTTATTAAACCGCTTTCGTACATAGTTCATTAGTTTTTTTTGATACCAATCCAAATTGGTGAACTGGTTAATAACTTGTTATAAGAAAACATGTTTTGATAGCGAATATTGAGGATTATTGATATCTTGGATCAGAAACAATTACTGTAATTTAATACTGATCTCATCACAAGTGGTTGTCTCTGCTGCCGGAGACCTAGGTCCATGGCAGTTCGTATTTCCGTGTTCGGATTTGAAGGGCGCTGGAGATAATGTAATTAGTGGGGTTCCAGACATAAAATCTTTTATCTCAAAGCTAGGAGTGCAAAGTGTTTTGGTGTATATCATCATAACCTTCCCTTCTCTTCATATCGGATTTCTCATATCTAAGGGTCGTAATTACCTCCACCCATCACTCTTGTCTTCATGACAAATATATCACTATATATACCATCATTTATTACCAGATGAACGTCTCGCTCGTCTCTTCTCTACATCATCATCTCATCATCAGCCGATAGTTGTTACTTCAGTGTTGTTCACTGCTGGACATAAACCTTTTTTAAAGAACCCCATCTCGGTCGAGTAGGGATTTATATGGGGGGATTTGGAGGATTTCTCACTACTAGTCCAATGCGGGTTGGTGGGAGCCAAAGCCTCGTTCTTGATGGATCCTATGAGCTTTCGTGGGGGGAATCCTTATACTCTCTATCGCTATGAAGAAAACTGAAAACTGAAAATGTCTTTTAAAGGAAATAAGTTTAGACATCTTTCGTAACTTCTGTGAAAATAATTGCTCGCGCTTTTATGAAAATCGTTAGACATTTATAAAACTGAAAAGCCCCTTTCTAAAATGAAAGGGGGGTAAACCTTCCCGGTCATTTCCCGCTGAAGATGCACGGTCCAGATAGTGAAAGCCTAATGGGCGAGCCGGAATACCTTCAATGCCGTCGTTACGGCCGAAATTAAATATGACCGTGATAAAGCACTTTCTTTTTTGTTTGCAAGGGACGGAGTTGGATTTTCGCTGAAAGAATATACCGTAGGGCCGGCCGTTATGACCCCGGGAGATGTGGGAGGGTTATTATGTTTGAGGGTGGGCTGCGAGGGCCGCTGAAACATAATGAGATCCTTTTTAATTTCTTTTCAAATCGCATTTTCATTATGCGGTAATGGGGAGAATTTCTTTTATATTCGGAGAGACGTGTCCATGCTATATATGTGATGATTTTCTCCGTTAAGGGTCAAAATGAGGAGGGTGTCATGATGATCAGTGATACCATATGTTACATTGCATCGTATTATCTTCGTATGATACTTTTATTAGCTACGACTTTCAAATAGAAACACTGAAAATGTCTGCTCATTGCTTCTGACATAGAAGTAGACGCTGCGGTGGTAACTAGTTACTTCTGTGTAGTAGAACATACGGATAGTAATACCGTCACTTTTAGTGGTAGTATGTCTAGCTGATTAATATTGTCTAATTAGTATAGTTTCTATTTCCGCCGGCGAACGTGTGCACACATTACTATCTTCCGGTTTAAAGCGTGTAGTAGCTAATGAAATTACAGAGGTGATGAGACTTAATACCTTTTGTTAAGGCGATGAACATTTGGTGTTGTGTACATAATCCTAACTAGCGCCATATTGATTAGGAGTATCACTTATCTTCAGGTGAACTTTTAACTTGTGTTAACGTTTAAAAAAAAAAAAAAAATATTGATTATAACATCGTCGCCGTTGAGCGCGTATATCCAAGTCTTGTTTGATGATGATGATGAATGGATAATTGAATGGTTATCAGCACGTTGTTGGTACAGCGTCGGGTGTGAATGCGGCTTTATAGATAAAAATTAACGTTAAGAGTCGTTGGGAAATTATTATTAATGGAGTGCTTGGAGCAAGAATATTTTTTGGGCGAGCGGGCCTAAGCCTTTACACGGGCCAAAGCTGGTAATTTAGGACGTCGCGTCGGAGCCCGTTAATTAGTATTTTAATTAAAATTAATAGGCGATTATTTGGAGAATATTCAAGGAGGGGGTTTGCCTAATTACCCCCTTATTTATACGTTTTTTTTTTATTACAATGATTTCGTTTAGAGGCACTTAGTACTTATAACTAGTATTAGTGAAAGAAGTTCATTTGTTGAACGCTGGAGTTCAGGTTTAGAAGACTTGTACTAAATATTCCTGATAGTAACATTTTATGATGACCTTCTCTGATCTTCCTTAATAATAAATAGCTGTTCTGAGACAGGTCTTAATAAACTAATTATTATGATTATCAGCATTTTAATCTTTTTTACATAGGTCGTCTTCGTCATCAGCTGATTGACGTCCACTGCTGGACATAGGCCTCCCCCAAAGATTTCCACATCGATCCGTCCTGCGCTGCACGCATCAGGCGGCTGCTTGCGATATTAAGTCGTTTGTAAGGATTCATATAGGAGCATTTTGGGCCGTTTCCGACCACACTGGCCCAATCCGGATTGGTGGGAGTTAAATTCATTTTTTTTTTTACGAACAAATAACCAGACGATGGAGACGTTCGCATGATGTCAAGTGATAGGTTGGTACTTCAACATCATCATCATACCAATTGTATAATTATTCCATATATCTTGAAGATGAATAACTTTTTTTTCTTCTTACTAGTGTCTTGCTGAGTTAGAGGAAAGGTTGCGATTATGATGATGAGGTTTCCTTAATCGATTTTAAGTGTGCCACATAGTCTTGAGATATAAAAAGTCAGATTTCATTGTCTTTAGGAATTTTAGTAGGTTTTTTTTTTTTATTCATTTAAGCGACGAATGAAGCGGAACTTTCTTATGATGGTAAATGATACGCCTGCCTATAACAACGTGGCACTAGTTACGACGATATACACTGCACCATATCGCGCTCGTCGCTTGAGAAATAAGATGTTGAGTCTCGTTATCCTAGTAATTACATCAGCTACAGCGTCCTTCGAATCGGAACACAGTAATGTTTGCACAGTACTCTCTGTGAACTGCAATAGCCGCTGCGGTGGTAGACACATAGACGTTCTCCGGCTACAGAGGTTTACTGCCAATAAAACGCTGTAACGTTTTTCTAACTGGAATCCAGTAACGTTTCCTTACTACTGATTGGCTGCAGATGTAGGAGCTGCGATGGTTACCACACGATGTCCGGCTACAGAGACTTGCCGCCGTTTAAAAGCCGACTGACCGCCGACCGCGCACGTTGCCAAAAAAGCCAAAATTCTCACGCGTGAAAGTGGAGCCTTTCTTTTACCTTTTTCCAATGGCTATCGACGAACCGCCTTTCGATTTCATTACGGCCGTCCGCCTTTTTTATTTTTAAATCACGCCAACCTCCACGCAGTTCCGGCTTTTTTTTTTTTTTTCGGCCAATGTTTTCGGTGTGCGTTTTTTTTCCACGGGCTCGTTTCGTGTTTTTCATGCAGCCGGCCCGCAAACAATGCCATTCCGGCCACCGAATTAACCCCCAACTTTTTGCCTTTTGGCACCGATAAAAATATTGTAATTGGGGCGCGGGCGTGTTAATTAATAATTAATAATTTTCGACGCGCGCCGATTTTAATGGAGCCGCTTAACACGTGTTCGGATGCGATTGTTTTTTTTTTCCGCGCGCCGCGAATCGTTTTCATGAATGGAATGATGACGTAATAGGATAATGTCAGTGTCGGAAATTTTACGTTTTTATTGGGCGGCGTGTCGATGTTTTTTTTTTTTCCACCCTGTTACGAGCGCCCGCCGGTCAATGGAATGGACGCATTGGGTTTTAATTCTCAATGTCATTATCACTTTCACAATGAGGACTCATGATTTAAATACTATTTATATTTATTTACTCTACTCTTGTAACTTCGTATAGTGCTGCAGTAACCATTTTTTTTTTTACTTCCTTCAATTTCAAATCAACCTTAATAACGTTTGTAACGTATAAGCAAGAGCTACTTAATTGTGCCGTCAGTACCGCAGTGTCTGAAAGGGTTCCGATTGAAAGTCTCGTGAGGAACAAGGGATGAAACCGGATCATTGAAATTTTTCTCATCTATGATTAGTTAACACTACAGTAATACTACTTCACAAGATGTTTAGTGATAGTAAAGCCAAAGATACGCCTCACCTAGAATACATATCTCATAGTTGATCCAGATTGCATCAATAGAGGTATAATCAAAATATTAGGATCATAGTTCTAAAATCCCAAAACCATACCATCTACATTCTACAAGATTTGACGCCGGAAGTAAAGACACCTTTGTAAACGTTCGTCAATTTTTAAGTAATATTCAAAGCATATTTAGAAGATTTTCGATAACTTTTCATATCAAAACATTAATATATTAAAACCAGTCGTAATCTCCTGATATATTACGTAATGCCATCGCAATGTGCGATTATTTCACACTTAGTTACCCCGCGACAGACATAAGCTGAGCTATGTATTACCCCTGTGCGTAACAAGGGCGCCGTCTCCCCCTTCAGCCGCCTTTTACGACGTAAACACTCGTTTCCATTATGGCTCTCAAACTTTCAAAATATGTATTTAACCATTAATTTTGTATATGGTGTGTTACATGAGAATATCTTTTGCGTCATCATCATCAATCATATTAAATTGTCAACTAAAGATCATCATCATCGTTATTTGCTCTCTTCAAACTGAAGTTTAGCGATCAGATTGAGAAAACCAATTCGATCATCAGCTATTCTTTTTAACTGATGGTATTTAAACCCGGTCTACTCCTTTATGTCGTCAAACCATTTCTACCCGGTGCACGTTTTCCAAGAATTTTGTCCTCCAGGATCAACCTTAGGAACTCATAAAGAGGGCCCGTCTTTGAAGGTGTCCGAAAAATGCAACCATTTTTTGCATGGCCGATCGGTAGATAGATATCATTAGTTATGACGTAGCTGAAGAACTGGGAATTGACCACAAAACAGTTTTGTCACATTTAAAAAAAAACTAGATATTCGAGTACCTCACGAGCCCACTGAAAGAAACCTAATAATGAACCGTGTACTCGTTTGTGATTCTTTATTAATAACCATTTTTGAAGAAGTTGATAACTGGTGATGAAAAGTGGACGAGTACGGCAAGAACGTGCGAAATAGATCGTACTGATCTTGGTCTTCATAGACTGTGGCGAAACCCGGGTTAACTTGCAACAAGGTGATGCTGTGTGTGTGGTGGGATTGGAAGGGCATTATTCATTGCGCTATTACCAGACAGGACCATCGGTTCTGAATTCTACTGCGAACAACTGATGAGATTAAAGCAAGAAGTTGAGAGAAAGCGGCCGGAATTAATCAACAGGAGTGTGGTATTTCATCATGATAACGCTAGACCTCACATATATTTAGCTACTCAGCAAAAATTAAGAGTTTGGCTGGGAGATGTTAATGTACCCGCCGTATAGTCCTGACCTTGCACCTTCAGATTTCCACCTGTTTCGGTCTCTTCACAATTCTCTAGGCAGTATCAGGTTAACATCACGAGAGAACTGCCAAAATCACTTGTCGCGGTATTTTGACCAGAAGTCCCAAAATTTCTATAGCAATAGGATCATGTTCATACCTGCAAGATGGCAAAAAGTTATCAAACAAAATGGTACCTATATACTTTAGTTAAATATAACTAAACTATATTAAAATATGTTTTGAATTTTCTTAAAAAATGCTAAGAAACTTTTTCTCCAACCTAATGTTTATTACTGTACTCAAACCTTTACGTTTGATGGCGAGGGGTGTTAGCTTTCCATCGTAATTTCTTATACCTAGATACTACTAGTAAATTACAGGTATAAACAAATTCTGTGTTACTAGATAGAATAGTTATCATTATAATTAAATACTAATAACAGTATATAGTTCTGTTTTTAATTAACTATTACTCCAATCATAATTCATCGAGAAACAACTGTCTGGATTTATGAGCTAAGATAAACTACTGCAATGAGATAGTTGTAAGTGTTGATGATTTGTTAATTATACTAAAATCATCATTATATATATAAATGTGTACTAACTCTGATTGTAGAAAAGCAGTATATAAATTTTAAATCGTAAATGTGAGCGGGCATTGTTTGAGTGTCGCAGGCATTAAGGGTTTTGTGGGGGTTGTCGGGGACAAATCGCCACCGCCCGCGGCCGGGCACGCAGGAGCGTTTGCAAGACGCACCCTTCTAATCCCCCATCACCCACACCTCAGCGGCACCGGGTCCTCATTACATACAAGGAGGATAGTTAAAATCTACCCTACCTCTCCTCCCCCTCCTGCTTTGCGAATTGTAAGGTTTTATATCTTCAATAAAATTCTCCGGAGGGCGTTCATTTTGAACCGTTTTTTTTTTCTAACGATGTTTTTAACAGTTAAATATAGCACAAAAAAGTAATTTCTTTGTATTAAATAAAACAACTGTTTGTTTAATTAATATTTTATTGTTAATTTAAATGTATGAAAACAATGATTTTTTTTGTTGTTACTAATATATCCTGTAATATTTACTTTGGGTTTAATAACAGAAACACACACAGGTTATTGATAAATAGGAAGTATAAAATAAGTTTTTTTTTTGGTTTTTATAACGAAAACGTGCAAAAAATAAAAGTGGATACTATATATATGTTAACCATTCCACCCCGGGAGGCCCCGGATTACATACGGGATAGTTAAAGCCGGCCCTGAATAAATTTAGGCCGTCAATAAAAAGGGCTTTTGTCCCTTAAAATAAAAGGGATGTTTTTGTTATCTTGAGGATTGGCTAATTTGACAATAACAAAAGGGGTTTCCGTTTTGGGAATTGCGCCCGATGATAATCAACATTTTTTTTTGTCCGTCTGTACGGAAGGGCCCCGCTTGCAATTTGCTACGGGATAAACAAAAGGCCTAATAAATATGGCGGAACAGGAAGGCTCGTGACGTAGCTAGATAAAAATATTCGGTTTTAATACTTTATTGCAAATATTTAGCGTTTTTTTTTATTTCCGCTGAATATTCATTATGTAAACTTATATTCTTTAATATTATTTACTAAGATATATATTATTAATTATATGAAAGGACTCTTCCTTTCCTTCCTCCTTTCTACTTCCATCTTGAACTAAAAATCTATATATAGTTAGTACTTATTTAATAGATTACGTACTGAATATTTTATTTTTGTATATTTAAAAATATTAATATTATATTTTAGAGTCATGTTGTTAAAATTGTAGTCTGTATAAATTAGTAGGTTTTTTTTTCTGGACATGATACTAAGAAAACAAAGCGCGCGCTCTTCGAGTGCTCGGCCCACGGAAGAGCGCCCTCCAAACACATCGGCAGCCATAACACTTGAACCCTGAAAATTCCACCAAATCCCACCATTTCCCGATATAACCTATTAATTTGAATACTCACTATAGTAATATACATTAAAATAAATTTGCCGTATACATTAATTAAACGCAGATGTATAATTGTGAAGCATGTGTGGGTTTTTGGGGATTGAGGGTATTCTTTGAGAGAAGACTATGTTAAGTCCAGCTGTGGGCTGCCGTGGGCCACGATAATAACGATGAGAGTCAACTAAACAATGTAATTGGTATTCTTCTGGTGGTGAGTAAATTATCAGCTGGATGTTTATTACTACTGCTGAGCATAGACCTTCCTAAGCGGTTTTAAACCGTAGCATATGATGGCATTACTCCAAAAACTAGACTAGCTACAGCTCTATTCAAGTCATAACATGTAATGATATAGTAATACCTCTGACTGTACTGATGTTGTACTAATTAGGATGTTTACATTATCCTTTTCACCTTAACATGTAAGCAACATCTTTATTTTTTATTCAACGAAGCGACGAGTAGATCAGGACGATCACCTGATGGTAAGTGATACGTCCGCCAATAACAACATGGCGCTAGTTAGGGTGGTTTACAGTGCACCACATTGCGCTCTACGCCTTGATACATAAGATGTTGTCTCGTTACCCCAGTAATTTATCTAATTACAACTGTCTTCAATCTGGAACACAGTAATGTTTGCACACTACTGTTTGGCGGCAGACATAGGAGCTGCGGTAGTACTTACCTAGATTGTCTCCGGCCATGGAGACCTACCAGCTAAATCTTATCAATAAGTTACCACTTAAATGTTACTAAGCACAATTTTCTATAACTTGTTCTCATCATAATACAAAAGGTTTACTGGAAGGGAATGCCTTGTGCTAATCCGTCCGCCATCTTGTTTACCTCTATCTGTTTAATCTCATTGCCTGTTAACTCCGCAAAATACATTAAAAAAAGTAAATAAATAAAAAGTATTTATAAAATAAAATCTGCTTATAAATAAATAGATATATTTAGAGATGATTAAAAAAAATTAACAAACAAATAAGTATTAACAAGTATATTCAATTAAATAAACATTTGCAACGGTCTAGTGTTTTCTATGTGGTTTGTGGCGGTGGTATTGCCACCGCATTGTGTTGTGTACAAAATTAATTACTTGTCGATCGCAGGATCAATTAGTGCTCACTTGAGATGTGACGTCAGGTCCTGTGCAGGACACGCCGTATCTTCAACAGCCCTTTATCTTCTAGTCACTTAAGCTTAGACATTGATCTTTGTTACTTAATAGCCGTGTCGAAGTTCAATGTTATGTTATTACAGTTCAGGATCATGTTATAATTAAAAGTCTAGATCTAGATAATTATCAGACAGTTATTAAGAAAATTATTTGCTAACGACTAGTACATGTATGTATTTGTGAATAGTAGGTGTCTTAGTTCTGTCGCCAAACAGTAGTGTGCAAAAATTACTGTGTTCCGGGTTGAAGGGCGCTGTATCTAGTGAAATTATGGGGATAACAAGACTCAACATCGAATGTCGCGAAGTGACAAGCGCAATGTGGTGCAGTGTATTCCATCCTAACCAGCGCCAGGTTGTTATAAGCAGGCGTATCATCATTAGGTGAATATCTGGTTCTCGTCGTTAGGTCAAATAAAAAAAAAATAGTTCACAGATTATGATTGTGTAGAAAACTTTTAAAGCTTTTAGATTTCTCTTTTACTTTTATCCTCATACTTTTATTGAACAGTTTTTTTTCTGTAAAATTTAGGCATTCTTCTTATTATAGATATCTAGACTTGTTCCGTCTAATCACTTTCCAACGTTTTCAGGTCGAGAGTATTTTAAAGTTTAGCGGAAATGTATAATTCGGTCAAATGAGGAGTGATTCTGAATTCACACTCGTTAATATTTGATACCGTATCACAAAAGGAGGTTTAGCTTCAAAGCGAAACCTTCGTAGGTCTACGTTGAATAGATAAGGTTTTCAGTGAAAAGGCTGTGAGATTAAACATCAAACAGTTTGCTTGGGTTCGGGTCGTTAGCACCACTTATATACATCTCTATATAAAAGGTGATTAATGACTACAGACGAGTAATAATATTTAAAAGCTCTACTTTTAAACCTAATATGAAAGTAGCTGTTAATGGACCTTTAATTACAATTATAGTAATATCTGAATTAAAAGTCTGTCTCTTATCAAAGGGTAAAAAAGTACAATTGTTCTATAATTTGTTTATATGCTAAAACTGTACTATAAAATATTACTGTTGGCTAACTGGTGTTAAGTAACAATGTGGCAGTAGATGGTGATAGGTCCAGGATACACTGGCTTTAGTAATTCGCAGTCGGAGTACAGAAAGTCGGTAGATCAAACATATGAAAATGGTAGTTATCCAGGCGAGTTTGTAGAAATTCTATAATTTTTTTTTAACATTTTATAGTCTAGTGCTTGACTACAATCCCACCTGATCGTAAGCGTAGATGTAATCTAGGTATTAAAGCGGATTAGTCTAGTAGAAGGGTGTATACTTATCTTGAAAACTGACCCCTCGTCATAGCTGGCTGGCTGACTCACGTTATGGCAGGACGAGAATACAAGGACCCGCGGACTGTTCCAATCCTCCGTTGTTCGCATTATAAAGGACGACGCTAAATGGTTTATCCTAATGTGCGAAATATCAAAAACGAAGGGATGAATGTTTGAGCCAATAACCATATCTACAATATGTAACCCCGGAGTAGAACCGTAGACCTTCGTATAAAAAGCTAGCAGCTGCGCCACAGAGACAGTTTAATAGTCCTTTCATTATTCCCCAGTTGAATTATATACTAAGTTCGTTTTTATGTCGCTTCAGGCTCGTTTGTTGCTGCGAATTTGAATCTGGGTCGAGTTAAATCTTGTCCGTTTTTCGAGCTATTTTTCTCAAGGGTCGCACGTGTCGGGTGAGTTATCGCAAGGGTGGAATAAAGAGAAGGGAGGGGTGTGCGGAACAAGGGGAGGGTTTGCCCTAATTTTTTAATTCGGGTAACGGACATTTTGTAGAATCAAGACTGACTTGGATGTATTGGAATGTACCTACAGGACGAGTATTTTAGTAATTTCTTTTCATAGATATGTTTATATTATTTACGTATTATTATTAAAACTTACATATTAAGTTAATAACTAGCTTTTTCTAGTTTTTATATATTTTAAAACCTGAATAAAATTTCACGAATGTATGCAGCAAATTCCAAAAAATCTATCGGGATCGTAATCAAGCGCAAGTTTATATGATAAAAAATTAGTAATGTGCAAATATTGCTCTGTAAAGGTTTGAAGGGCGCTGTAGTTAATGAAAATTTATATTTTCAATAATTACAGGGCGTCTTAACCATAGTGGGTAATGTAACATATGTCTCGAGAGCGTCAAGCGAAATTTAGTGCAGTATATAATCGTCACATTGTTATGACTTAGCGTATCACTTACTATCAAGTGAGTTCGTTTTGACAATATATCGAATAGAAAAAAAAATTACACTAATAATTACGTAAATATCTAAAACAGTTTAAAAAACAAAAGTTAGGAAACATTCGCTGCCGCCATTTTGAAGTTTAAAGAATCTTCAAAATGGCGACTGTGTATGAATGCAGTATATGCGCCGTGAAATTATTGAGCTGCTGTGTTTATCCCATACATCATTAAAAATATACGAAAAATCATTAATCAAGCTTGCGTACACCACATCTGGGCCACCCATAAATTATATGGTTTAATTAATACTACCGAACGAAATCTTACGGCAGCCATTTTGGAAACCCTTATACTACTCCCACCCGGTGCCCGAAACAGACGATTACGCTTTGCAAAAACTCAGAAAACGCCTTCAGTAACTACATGAAATTAATCCTAGACTTTATTAATATGATATTAAAGATCATATTGGATGAAATAATGCAATTTTTAACGGCATAATTAAAGTTGTCAATTGTTTAGCCGATCCTTCCGTGGGCATAATGAGGGACGCACCCCTTCGAGATGAGATTTTGGGCTCCTGTTTTAAATTGATTCAATCGAGACCCGATGTTTCGGTCGAGAGGTTCCGGATGCGAAACGGTTCTTTTTTTTCCCTCATCCACGTAACTTTTCCGGTATTAGGAATTAATTGGGGCGTGCAGGTATCGCATTTATAGCTTTAATTACAAAGACCGGGTTAGGAAATTTGAACTGTATTATAAAGGCGATCTTCCACAACCAGAATCATCTTTAAACTGTTATATATATTAAAAACTAAGTATTTTAGACTGAAGACATTGTTTTGATTTCAGAAATAAAGACGAAAATTATAACGATATAAAACCTTTTAGGTTTACAAAGGTTTAATTGAAGGTAAGGTCTTGATATAGTAATTCTAACAATAAGTATTAACAATACTTATGTATTATAAAATGGCAATAGAAAAAGATATCATCATGGTCAATCTTTATATAATCAATGTAATTATATAATTATAGTTATCTTTTAGAATATTTTTATGCAGAAACAATCAAGTATATTAATGTAGGTGTATATAGATTAGATATATTTTGCATAGATGAGGAATATCTTCATCCGAGCCCGTATTAAACTAATTCGTCTGGAGCTGGCGGTGCTGCGGGCTGGATAAATTATTTAACATGAAACTCTCGGCTATTTCCCTGCGGTGCAAAAGCTTGCTTTAGAATTATAAATGAGAGGAGCTTAAAGTTTAGAAGCTGACTGTGCAAGTGTAAAAGCTTAGCTGGGATGTGTTAGAAAGCTAATAGAAGCGGACCGATTTAATAATATCGTAGCTAAGTGAACATAGTGTTGGTTTCTAAAATTATATTCTGGGAACATGGGTGAGAATAACTCAACCATAATTCAGTGCCGTAATAGGCGACTAAGAAAACAACTAAAAAATCGTTATCAATAAGCTGCGCTAGTCATATTGTAAATGCGAAATACCACAATTATTCTCATCTAGGTCAATGATCAAAGATGATAGACCTCAATGTATCTATACTATAGAATTTATGTTATTTATAACTATATTGAAACAGAAGTATTACTTAAATATCTGTTTTCTATTAAATTTGTTACGTACACATGTGTAAGGGGTCCCACATAACAACTTACGGGACCAAGCTAAACTCATTACTAGTGGTGCACCCTGCTAATCAACAAACTAGGCTCTGGCTCCCACCAACCCGCATTACTACAGGGTGATGGTAAATAGCCCAATTCACACCCTAATGGCCCTTATAAACGACAGCCCTTGGTACCCGGCGATGCAGGCAGCCCCGAACCGATCGATGTGGGGATCTTTGGGGGAGGCCTATGTCCAGGTGTGGACGTCTATCAGCTGATGACGATGATGTACAAGAATACATACATAACATTTTCCCTAGTTATCTAGAATAGATACAATGAAATTGAAGAAGAAAATAATTAAAAAAACTAAGTTTTGCTTTTCATCATTAGTTATTTCGAATGATATAAATGACGAATGTAGTGTAAATACTCTACTTTTTTTAATATCTTCTATATCCACTACGCTTAGTATTTATTTATCTATCCATTTATATACTTCCAGGATACCTAATCCCCTTCTAACTGTAGGTACAGTTATATTTATATTATTTCCAACTTCTTCACCACTTCTATCATATTCTCTTCTATCTTTCTTTTCTTCTTTATAACAACTTATCTGTGTATGTATTTTTCATTCGCTCGTAGATTTTGGATATGCAAGCTTAGATTCCGATGAAGAGCTGATGTCGTTACAATTAAGTCATGGCATTTGACACGAGAGATTACTAGTGTTGTCTCTCAACAGCATTAACTTCCTTTGGAAAAAGGAAGTAGATTTTAAAGTGAAATTCAGAAACATGTCTAGAAATGTGCGCTGTTCCGGTACGTGAGTGTATTACTAACGGATGAGACCCGTCAACAATCTAAGCGTGGCTGGTCTGCGTCGGGTCTAAATCAAAACCTGCAATCCCAATGCCTATTAGTACTAACTAGATAAATCTAGATTAACACTGCAGTAATAATTTACTTAAGAATTATTTCCTTCAACTGTAAAAATGAAACTGTAATGCAGACTTTACTGTTTGAGGGCGAAGTTGCTAGTGAAATTACTAAAGTAATAATACTGTAGTGTTGTGTATATCATCTTAACTAGCGCCATGTTGTTATGATCTGTATTTAATAATACAAATAATAATAGCCATTTATTTGTCTAAAAAAAAACTTAAGTCTATATATAATAGACTAAAACAAAAAAAAAAAAAAACATTAGACAAAAAGGTTCAGGACTCAGTACACTGGCATCTGGTGCTAAGTCGTGGTATTCTGCCCTGACTTGACATTATTAAAGCTAGTGAACACTTGTATATTATAATTGCTTGATTATTAAATTACGGAAACAGTATAATGACAAATAGCGACCATACACGAATCAACCGGAAGTCTGTACCGAGAGATTTACCAACAGGTCAACGGTTCAAATTAAGAGGATATAAATATACGAAGCTGAGGGAAAGTTACGATTTTCTTCCTTTCTTCTTAGACATATATTACGATGGGAGTGGATCGGTTGAAAGGATAATAACCAACAGGATGCATTATGATATTTTTGGGTATAAGAGGGAAGCAATTTAATCTTAGCGATGAAAGTTTGCGCTTCGTGGTAATGCGTTTGTTTGTATCAAAAGAGCTTCGGGGCTTAAGTAGTTTGAACAGAGCCGCTTGCGGTGCATTTAATAATTAATCTATGGCCGCGCGAGAGCACGGCTCCAGCTTCTTTATACTGCGGCTAGCGGTAAACGCAATTTAACTTAACTCTTACATATTGTGACTCATAATATTAATAACGCTACTTTTATTCCTTTCAAAGATTCTTTTTATCATCACCACCGCTAGACGTTCACTGCAGGTCACTTCCCGTAAAATCTCCACACACAGACGGTATGGTCTCCAGTAATGCTGAACATTAGGGGCTGTCGTATGTAGGTTCAGATTTGGGTCATTTCCCACCACAGTGGCCCAAGATGTTAGTAAATAAATTTATGTTAAAGATTGACTAATTATACCGAGTCGATCATTAGCTTAATTTGACGTAGTGAAACATCTCCGATCAATAAAATGAAACTAAATATATGAGGCTGCGCTGGTCAGGGTATTATTAAGTATTTATAAACGCGGACGTTGCTTATTAACGTGTTTCCGGTTGGAAGTATAGTGGGATTCGTCGTCATTAGGACGTTCCGTATTGATTCATCGTAATGAACATCTTTACTGGTCTATAAACCAGAACAATCTTTGATTTAATTTTGATTTTGACCTCGAAATTGGTTTCTGTTGTATAAGGCTTAAATCCATGGATTCTCGTTAGAAATTAGTATATAGTAGTAATTTTATTCTATGTATATATATAGATATATATACATAAGAGAATTCTGTGTGAGTCTCATAACGGAATCCCGGGAACCATAAGGTTCCCGGGATTACAGCTCAGAACGGATTCACAAAATGTTACCCCCAAAAAGGGGTTGCGAGAATGTTACGGCTAGCAAAGCGGGCGAGGAGTATCTAGTTATAACAGCACGATAATGTTATATATCATTAACTAATGAATTAACATTGAAAAGAGAGTAAAGGATCTTTTTCACAACTGTATGGTTTCATATTTTATGTATACAATTATATATATATATATGTTTAGTGTGTTTTTTACCTATTATTTCTGTTATTGTTATTATACATAGCAAACCTATAAATATTATAATTGTTATTCCTTAACCTGGGATTGTTGGAAGAAATTTTTACTAAGGTTAATCTAGCCTTAGATTCATAGATTCCTGTTTGTTTTAAAAAACATTAAATGTATTTGAGAATATACAAAATTGTTGAGTTTGTTGTAATGGAGGAAAAATATTAAAGAAATACCATAGGGGATGAGGTAATTTTTCTTAATTGCATGGAACAAAGGAGAAACGGAAACAAAAGAACGGACAAAGCTCTAGCGCCTTTGTTACACGGATTAGGTACAGATAGCGTCGCTACGGGCTCAGATGGTCCTAGATTACGGCGGAATAGATTTAATTGGATCGCCCGTGCTGCTAGACAAATAGTGCTGTATTTATACACGTCTTACTGCGGCACCCATCGCTGCCGGGGATTTATGGATCGAGGGAAAAAAAACCGTTTTCCGCATTAAAAAATACGATTCATAGAATTGTTCATTTCAATGAAACGTATAATTTCTACGGTTTAATCTCAGATAACCGGATGAAGCGTTTTGTATGCACAAGTGTTAGTAAACCTGTACAGAGACTCATCATGATATCTCTGGAACCATAAGCCCTTTTTTATCGCGGCGGAAATCTTCTTAAAATATACCTTGCTTCTGAGGAAGAAGACAGAGAAGTTACGTAGGGGATTCTACCCAATTAAACCTCCTCGGTGGTCTCCCTCAGTGCATTAGGAGGGGCTCCGGGATATCTACGGAACACCTTCGGAACGATAAGACCTAGACACTTGAACACTAGGGATATTCCTTTAGTTTAGTATAGCTCAGCTTAGAGTTTTACGAGATTCTTGCCTCCAAAGAAGTTGCGGAGGTGTTGTATCAAAACGGGCGGGGAACAGCTAGTATAATAATATATCATAAATGTTTGAGAATGTTATATGCTAGATACTATGTGATATTTGTTAGTTAGAAATCAAGTTACTCTGTTGCAAATATATCTAAAATTTAGGTCTACGTTTATCAGTAGATGGGTAGATTGAAATTATGATGAATCTTTAGATGGATGATATAAAGTTAATCATTGGAAATTACTTTGAAAACAGTAAAGAAGATAATGAAGATACCTATTGACCTTAATGAACGATTAATAATGGGATAGTGTTATAGATATTGAAGACGTTATATTGAAGAACGTTTAGAAGCAGCAGTCATATTGAAGGCAGAAGAACCAACTTTGGTTCTCGTAAAGTAATAAAGCTTTTGTACAAAGTGGAGAAGCTTTTCATTTTCTATCCAAAATGAGATATTATTGTATATTTCAATTTATGTACTATTAACTCCATCACTGAACTTTCATTGAAGATGTTTTTGAAATTAGTAACTTTACTAAGTTGTCTATATTAAAATATAATCATCTTTATCTATATCTTTATAATAGAGAGGTCTGCCAGGATCCTAGCAAGTGGAGAGGGACTGGTCTCTGCCTACCCCTCTGGGAACGAGGCCTGATATATATGTATATATGAATGTTATTTTTAAATCGACAAGGTTAGCGCATGACCACAATCCAACCTGATGTTAAGTAGTGATGTGATCAGTGGTGGTAAAGCGCACTAACCTAGTATCAGCCTATTCAGTCTTTTCTTGAATATACCTACGTCGTATTTGAACGGGAACATCGACGCCGGCAAGTTGTTCTACTCCTTTACTGTTCTCATTAAAAACGAAGACTTGAACTTCTTACTTAATTAATAATAATAAATTCCATAACAGCCAATTTTCGATACTACTGATGGGACACAGGCCTACCCTTAATATGACGGTGATGAGCCATAATCACCACGCGGGCCCAGTGCACTAAATTCTAATTCATGTGCAGGTTTCCTCTCGATGTTTTCCTTCACCGTTTGTATCTCGCTGTTGTAACTAGAGTTTACAAATGTACATAACTTAAATATTAAGTCATCGGTACATGCTGCAGATTCGAACCCGCGACCTTCGGAATGAAGGCCGCACGCTCTAACCATTAGGCCAGCGAGCTACTTTAATTTACTTAGGTTTGCCGTAATACAGTCTAGGTTATGCTCGATTATGTGTATTTTAGATACATTTATATTATTCTAGTGCACGTTAAAGAATAAAATAGCGGTGTACAGAAATAAAGTGCTTCATTTACTTGTTTAGAATGAAATAAATTACTTTGCGGCGGGTATACAATTTCGCGCGGGTGACAAGTCCATCCGGACAAAAAGCGGCTGCAGCTGCGGGACAAATTGAAACTCGCCCTCATTAGGAGTCCTGACCACACGCGGCACCCAAGACTGATGTGGAAGGAGTTCCGCCCCCGCTTATACACCGAGACAGCGACACCGCTATATATACACAGAGCTGAAGTTTGTTGTTTTAAAACTATTGTTGTCCTGTTGATCAAGTTTTTTATTTTCTTCTTTCTTTATATATCTTGATTTTTTGTTTATTTCGCCATACACGGTACAGAGGACGAGGTGGTTCTTTGGCAGTCAACCCTGGAAGACAGAATTGAATAGAATATAAATATTATAAGTGAATCTATACTATTTTCTCAGACTTCAGGATTTTTTTTGTAAATTAAGAAAGCGGGACATAATATATTAGGGGGACCGGAAAGTAATGTCGTTTCTGCGCATGCCAATACTTGATTGTCATTTGTCAGCTCATTGTTTTGTTCAGAGGCGTACCAAAGACATTGTGAGGTTATAGTGATTTCTTTACTTATAGACAATTGAATTACAATTTTTTTTTGTAATTTTGGGTAAAATGGCCAGCCAAATACCAGAAGAGGTACACATCCGGCATTGCATGCTCTTTGAGTTTCGCAAGGGAAATAACGCAACAGTTGCTACCAAAAACATTTGCGATGTTTATCCAAATGCACTGGACATTCGTAAATGCCAAAGGTGGTTTTCCAAGTTCAAATCGGGTAATTTTGATCTTTCCGACTCGTATCGATCAGGAAGACCATCAGCGTTAGACAACGGCGTGTTAAGGGCGGAAGTGGAAGCAAATCCGTGTCAGACGATCGAGGAATTGTCAAACAGTCTCAACAAACCTTGGTCGACCATCCAAGAACATTTGAAGCAGATTGGAAAAGTAAGCAGAGCAGGTGTTTGGGTCCCGCATAATCTGTCCGAACAGAATAAGGCTAACCGATCAATCACATGCAACTTATTGCTTCAACGACACAACACAGAAGCGTTTTTTGATCGCTTGATCACAGGAGATGAGAAATGGGTCCTGTATGATAACCCAAAACGCAAAAGGCAGTGGCTCTCTCCAAATGAAATCCCTCGGAGTACTGCTAAGCCAGGTTTACACCCCAAAAAAGCGCTTTTGTGTGTTTGGTGGAGTATTCGCGGCATTGTTCATTTTGAATTACTGAAACCTGGAGAAACTGTTACTGCAGACCTCTACAGCGAACAATTGCAGCGAGTCAATCAATCTTTAATTGAAAAGTGGCCAGCGATTGTCAACCGAAAAGGCGTCATTCTCCAACATGACAATGCAAGACCGCACTGCGCAAGGCGAACTCTAGAAAAAATTAATGAATTGGGGTGGGAGGTGCTGCCTCATCCACCATATTCGCCCGATGTTGCACCATCGGATTTCCACTTATTCCGAGCGCTGCAACACTTTTTAAGTGGCAAAACATTTGCAAATTTGGATGATATCCAAAATGCCATCTCTAGATATTTTGCCGAAAAACCAATTAATTTTTATCGATCAGGGATTGAAAATTTACTCACTAGATGGCAAAAGGTTATTGACAATGATGGGGAATACATCATTGATTAAAAATAAAGACTCGTTAAAAATGTATGTGTTTGTATTTAGCGTAAGAAAACGACATTACTTTCCGGTCCCCCTAATATTATAAAGCGCTTGAAAGTAAGTGAAACGGCTGTACACAATAACGTGGCGCTAGTTAGGATGATATACCCAGCACATTGCGCTCTTCGCTTTGAGACATAGATGTTGAGTGTTATTATCTCAATAATAACACTAGCTACAGCGCCTTTCAAACCGGAACACAGTACTGTTTGTCGGCTGCAATAGACGCTGCGGTTCCTACATAAAACGTTTTGGGCAACAGACTTACTACTAGTGAATACAGTGGTTTCGTTTGAACGACTGGATTGTTTCATTCGTTTCGAATTATGTACTGGATTGCATTGTTTTAAAATATATTTACATGACTTGGCCGGCATGATATCAGCTGCAGAGCATAATTATTTCACTGCCACGACGTCTGCGATAACGTTTGCTAACGTTTAAACAAAAGCGTGTAACACAATATTACGCGAAGTCCCTCGTTTGTTCGCTCTCCTTTTGTCCCTGCATACAAGCTTTTCCCTATTTAAGCGGAGGCTCGACGGAGAATTCATATCAATTATCCTCGCCCGTCGCCACAGGATAGCTGTGTGCAGATATTTAAAGATTATATCTATGTTATATTTTAATTTATTCATATCCTCAAAATCGCTTATATAACTGTAAAAGTAAGAAAAATTTGAAATTACGCTGAAGTCTAGAACAGTTTCTATAATCATGAAGTTAGTGAACATACTAGTAGATTTTCATCAGTTTTTTATATTTAAGAAGACAAACTATGAAATCCTTTTTAACTAAAAAAAAACTGAACATTCTGTAGATAGTTTTATGTGGTAATTTTTTTTAATACTTAATTAGTTAAGTGTTAAATTGAGAAGTTACTTCTGATGGTAGGTTAATAATGTAACGTACAAAGTACTACGACGTTCTCTCTATCAGTATTGAAACTTAGTTCATGTATATTACTTTTTTTTTTTAATGACTTAGGTTAAGTAATAATTAACGTTATAAGGGTATTATTTTTACTTAAGTTTTGCGGACTTAATTATTATCTATGTTTAACCATTTTTGTTTTATATTAATTATTAAGTATAGTTCAATGACTGTATCGCTTTGTTTTAACATTTCATATAAATTACTTTCGCTATTTACTATTACACACTATGAAGCTAGTTAATGTTAGATAAATAATTCTAGTCTTAGACCTAGTCTGTGGACTTACCGTGCTCATTATGAATTCTTTCAAAAGATATTTCGGGCGCTCGCTCGCTGCGAACACTGAAGCTCTTACGTTGGTAATAAATCCATTACTTCAGCTATTTTTACTTCAGACTATATTCGGTTCCAGTTACCATTGGATCTAAATATTAACAACATATTTATAATGCGAGGCGTTAATAATACTTTGATATCTAGTTAGTTAAGAATCACCATTGATATGCTATCATCTATTAGTTCAGATGATGATGATACTGTATAGTCCCTTCCAAGAGTCCTAAGTAAGAGCCTATTCTTTTCAATTGAAAAATGCCTAAAGTGTTTAAATCTTTAGAAGATATACTACTACTGTGGGGAAGACTGGTCAATAGGGGATGATATTATATGTGGTGATGACCCTTAGTATCATTATAACATACACCGGTTGCTACCCCGCACAACCCTTCCTAGCGTCTTATCTATGCCATGAGAAATAGGAGACCAAGTTATATTTGTTGTTCAACAAGCTCTCTGAATATGCAAGGATCCACCATTTTCAACCCCCGCGAAACTGAAGTCTCTTTTAGTCGACTTCTACCACTGGTAGGGATTACCTTAGTTTATTTTCTAAATAGATATAACAACTTAGCGTTGAGCAAGAAAGTTTTTTTATTTAAATAGGTCATCAGCTTAATCACGATCTCGTCTGGTGTTAAGTTGTTTGTGGTAGTAAAGTGTACTAATCTAGTAACAGTATTATCCTAAACACACTCACGTATTTGAATGGGAACACTGACACCAGTAAAAGTTTTTTGATATGGGGTGATATCTAAAGAGATTTTTTTTATTCAACCAAACGGGTCGTTCACCAGTGGCGTTAGAATAATATACACTGCACCATATTGCACTTTCGCCTTAAAACAGTATATAGAGTCTCGTTACCCTAGTAATTTCACTAGCTATTGCACCCTTCAATCTGCTAGCTGCGCTGGTACCTACTTAAACTGTCTCCGGCAACAGAAACTTATCACCAGTAAACTTTGTAAGGGTAGTGTAAGTAGTTAAGGGTTGTCTTCTTTTGACAGAAGTCCTCAAAAGCTTGAGAGCGTACTTGAAGATGAAACCTGTAGCTTAAGTATATATAGATGATGATGGTAATTTTACTTTCCTTGAGGAGTTTTACTGATTAATAACATTAAAGACGGATCCGGAAGATGCGGGCTAAAAGGTTTATGTTTTAAGTAAAAAGCGAAGCCTAAGTTCCGACTCTTCACCTTGAACTTTAAGCAGTTATATATATATATATCTTAATAGGTTAAATAATTAATTCATGGTACATTAATAAAGTAGAAGCGGCGCTTTTATGAAACAACTGTATGGGTACAGTTTATCAAAGTTACAGGCGCAGTGGCTGCTGAATTTCATCACAGCACTGTTTGCAGTTCAGTATGTAGGTACACGGGCCTGGATGAAAGGCATTTGTATACGTATTGTCGAAGTTATGGCCCTGCACATTCGTGGCGTTTTAATGAGGGTGTGTTTGCGGAGTCACGAGGTGATCGCCGCCGAGTTACAGAATCTAGCGGTACAGATTTTTTCTAATCTGAAAAGTTACTAGTGGCACTCTGTTGTCGGAAACCGTCTAGATAGATACCATACTAACATCTATTAATTACGCCAAACAGTGTGCAAACATTACTGTGTTCCTATATAAAGGCTAGTGAAATTACTGCAGTAACGAGTCTCAGTATCTCATGTCGGTGACGAGTACAAAGTGCTGCGGATATTGTCCTTTGAGAAATTGTTATAATTTCTTACATATTCAATCCACTGAAAACCTTTAAAGTTAATATAACAATAACAGTATAATATGAATGAAGTTTATATATTCTGAGCGAATTCCGTTCTAAAAATCGCTTCTCTCTTATGACTTAAGCTGAAGAGATTTTTTAGTAAAGTGAAGTACTTTCTCACCAACTGGTAATATTACGCACTTTTTAGGCACAGGCTTACGACAGAGGCTTTTTACTGCTGCCGGCTCTATATGTACCCTATGATAATAAATGAACCCCCGAAACGTGTGTGGGCATAAGTGAGTGAATACATAATTACACATTATATACTCATGTATTTATAAGTTAAAAAAAAATATAATATCAACTGGTTCCTGTGCTAGGATCTCGTTTTCCTGTGAAATACATACAACGTACTATTAAACTAAGGAAGTTAATTAAACCTCTTAAACAAAATACTGTTCAAGTTATATAGTTCTTTACTAAGTATTCTGTTTTATTAACTAATGTTTAGTTTAATTAGTAATAAGTAATTATTGATAATTATTTATTTATTTAACTTTATACACTTCGCGTAAAGGCGGACTTAACGCCATTGGCATTATCTTCCAGTCTACCTTGGGTAATGCAGAGATGATGAGGTAGGTGCGTCAAATAAATACATATATAGTATATAACACACAAATATACACATAAATATTTACATGAATATATATATATATATATATATATATATATATATGTATATATAGAGACACATAATATTAAGTAAACATTAAAAATTATAGTAATTCTTTGTCTTAAGAGACTGTGGATTGTCAGAAGAAATATATGTATTTTTTCTTACTAACGTTTTGTGCTGCATTTAGCGGTTTTAATATATTATCTGTACAATTGGCAATATAGTAAAATAAAAATATATCACTCTTCTGCCAAGCCAAAGATATTTGTTATAAAACCGCGCGCACGGTCCGTAATGCCGACCTATATTTTAAAATTCCACCCTCGGTTCTTTCCCGTTTTAAGTCTTTGCCGACCCACGATTTATATTCGACGGTCACTTCAGCGGACCCGAGAGGGCCATAAATAACCGCCGCAGAGGTCCGACTTTTTCCCCCGCACCGCCCCGACCCACGCCGCCGCACACCCCCGGGCCGTCCCGCAAACGACTAAGGTTACCCTACGGGGGAAGATGAAAGAACGCCCCCATATATCTTTTTCAAAGTGTGGATTGTTCGAGAATTTTAATTTTGCGAGGGAACAGCTCGAGGCTGCCGCCGCCATTACCCTTTTGTTCTCCGCTGTTTTAACCTGACTCCTATTTCTATTCTACTAAATTTCATTATATCAAATCATATTTAAAAACTTTTTTAAGTAGAGATAAAAAACAGAGCAGAGCAACTGAGCGGAAGTCCTTCAAACCTTTACCATAATACTGTTATCAATCCGTATGCCGGGTGGAACGAGTACAGCGAATAAGATGTTGCTTGTAATTTTTTTATTCTATGAAACAATGAGAGATGCGAGACGTTGACTTGATGGTAAGTGATACTCCTGACTATAACATTGTTAGGTTCGGTTAGGATCAGTCCTGTAGTCTCCGGCTAGTAAGAATAGGACTGAGGTAAGCCCTGCCTGTAGTAGAAGGCGACTAAAAGGTTCTAGGAGTTTCGCGGGCCTTGAGCCTGGGATCCCTTATCGCTCAACAAGCGAACCTGTATGGGAGAGCCTAGGAGGGTTAAGCCCCTCCTCAGAGATGTGTTCAAAGAAAGTGTATTGAGGAACCGGTGCGTTCTATAAGAAATCCCGGAGCCTATCAAAAATCTAACATAACCCTGACTCCCAGAAGCAAGGTATCTTTCGAAGATATCTCTTCTGAAACAAAAAAAGGTTGGTTTAGCATGATATACATATCATCTCATAGTATATAAAGTCTCATAGAATATAAAGTCTTGTTACCCCAGTAATTTCACTAGCTACGTCGTCACTACTGTATGGTGGCAGAAATAGTACCTGCGGTGGTACCTACCAAGACGGGTAGGTAACATCTTGGTTCTTATCTGAAATTGGAACAACTACCACAGCATTTCACATCACTGAGGTTTGATTGGCAGATATTAACCCCGCCTTTTGAGTAAATAGGTAATAAGGTTTTAAGATAAGCTTTTCAAAGAATAAAATATCTACCCTTCATCATCAACCCATAAGCTTTAACGATGTAATTAAGTTAATTCATAAAGTTTAAGTGTTATTAACATATCGATATAGTAACACAACGATTTACGTAGATTGAATAAAAAAAAATAGATTCACGTGAAGCACTGTAAGCCTAGTTTGGCAGTGAAATTTTTCACACCCCCGGTTACCCCTAATTACGCTCGTTCAATTCGCGAATCGATTGTTATTATCGATTTTAATTAAAATTGTTAATTATATATTAGGGGGACCGGAAAGTAATGTCGTTTTCTTACGCTAAATACAAACACATACATTTTTAACGCGTCTTTATTTTTAATCAATGATGTATTCCCCATCATTGTCAATAACCTTTTGCCATCTAGTGAGTAAATTTTCAATCCCTGATCGATAAAAATTAATCGGTTTTTCGGCAAAATATCTAGAGATGGCATTTTGGATATCATCCAAATTTGCAAATGTTTTGCCACTTAAAAAGTGTTGCAGCGCTCGGAATAAGTGGAAATCCGATGGTGCAACATCGGGCGAATATGGTGGATGAGGCAGCACCTCCCACCCCAATTCATTAATTTTTTCTAGAGTTCGCCTTGCGCAGTGCGGTCTTGCATTGTCATGTTGGAGAATGACGCCTTTTCGGTTGACAATCGCTGGCCACTTTTCAATTAAAGATTGATTGACTCGCTGCAATTGTTCGCTGTAGAGGTCTGCAGTAACAGTTTCTCCAGGTTTCAGTAATTCAAAATGAACAATGCCGCGAATACTCCACCAAACACACAAAAGCGCTTTTTTGGGGTGTAAACCTGGCTTAGCAGTACTCCGAGGGATTTCATTTGGAGAGAGCCACTGCCTTTTGCGTTTTGGGTTATCATACAGGACCCATTTCTCATCTCCTGTGATCAAGCGATCAAAAAACGCTTCTGTGTTGTGTCGTTGAAGCAATAAGTTGCATGTGATTGATCGGTTAGCCTTATTCTGTTCGGACAGATTATGCGGGACCCAAACACCTGCTCTGCTTACTTTTCCAATCTGCTTCAAATGTTCTTGGATGGTCGACCAAGGTTTGTTGAGACTGTTTGACAATTCCTCGATCGTCTGACACGGATTTGCTTCCACTTCCGCCCTTAACACGTCGTTGTCTAACGCTGATGGTCTTCCTGATCGATACGAGTCGGAAAGATCAAAATTACCCGATTTGAACTTGGAAAACCACCTTTGGCATTTACGAATGTCCAGTGCATTTGGATAAACATCGCAAATGTTTTTGGTAGCAACTGTTGCGTTATTTCCCTTGCGAAACTCAAAGAGCATGCAATGCCGGATGTGTACCTCTTCTGGTATTTGGCTGGCCATTTTACCCAAAATTACAAAAAAAAATTGTAATTCAATTGTCTATAAGTAAAGAAATCACTATAACCTCACAATGTCTTTGGTACGCCTCTGAACAAAACAATGAGCTGACAAATGACAATCAAGTATTGGCATGCGCAGAAACGACATTACTTTCCGGTCCCCCTATTACATAATCAGCACGTCTGTGTATAATTAAGGATGTTAATTAATTAAGAGAAGGTTCACAGGGCCACTTCATTAAAACGAGTGCCGGTGTAGAACAAATAAAGAGGGTCTCATTTGTTGGCGCTGAACTCCCTGAGGGTCAAAAGTACGAGTACAATTCGGACGGATGGAACCTAACAGAGTCTATGTGATTATTTGAAAGCTATTTCGCCGGAGCACTAGATTATATATATCAATCAAAGAAGTAAATAATATAAGTAATTATGTATGTTAGTGTGTATAGTTATTATAAGTTATGATATTGAATAATTAGAAAAATATAGTGTTTTTAAAAACGGGCAAAAACTAACATGATGTGAATGATTTAACACAGTTTCAGGGGTTTACGCTTCATACCAGCAAATAAGCACTGTATGCCCTAACTCCTTAAATTTATCTAAATACCAATCTCTCAAGTTACTCAAAATGTATATTACTATGCTTTAATTATTGTTAAATTGACGCTAAGTTCATTACTTTTTTTTTAAGTACAGAGATACATTTGCATACCCTAAAGTAAATCTCTGTGCGAGTTCCTGCTCAGTATGGTAGGAGAGAGCAAGGACCTTATTTCTACCACTATGATTTTTCTTCATTTTGCTGTCAGGCAAATTGTTTATGAGGCATCAGTGTAGTATTATATAGCTATACACATTTCAACACTAACATATAGATATATAAACTAGTAAGTTAACTGGTCAACAGATCTCTGTCTACAAAAGAAGATTTGTAAACGTTGAAGCTCGTATATATCAAAGTTAGTATATAAATATTTTTTTTTATACTTATTATGTATATGTACTTATTACATATATACACTACCAATAATAAGTGTAGATTATTATTAGTACAAAGAGCATTTTCGGTAGATTACATTAACTATAGTAAGTTATTTGGCTTCTAATCGAATACCTTTGGAATCCTTTAATAATAACATCAGGGATAATTAGATATATAAAAAAGCGAGAGTATTACACAAAGGTTAGGTTGGTAGCTAGTCAAGCTAGCAGCTATCACCATCTTACTGAAAAGCGTTGCTTTATTCCTATTATCAATATATAGACCTAGAATATTCCTAAGGAATACGCTTTAAGATGTTCGAACTCATTGTCCTTTGACTCCATAATCAAGCGATGTTTTAGTTCATTGTACTTGAAAAATGTTTTTTGAGTACAGTATGACTTCATTAAATATTTACGGGTTTATATACCTTTGCATAGCAACAACTTTTCATTGACTAAATAACTTGAAAATGAATGTAAAGCTTATGTAGATATTTTAAATACTAGCTATAATACGGTCTTCAATCACGATAAGGGGAATGATTGAAGACCGTAGTAATAATAACATATATACTTTTTTTTGTTTAAATCATATGCCTCTTGTATCTGTTGCATACTTAATATAAATTATCGTTTATTTACATCGTACTAAGTGATACTTTTTTTTACCGAAGGTTTTGTAAGCGCGGTTATGATTAACGCGGCCTTTAAATACGTTTTTAAAGTTTCTGAAACTCGTTTGTAATTCTAATTAAAAGGACTTACCACTGTATTATGTACCCGCGATAATTCAGGCCTACGTGACCCTTGACAACGGCCCTTGAAACAACAAAACGGTGCTCGTCGGGGGAGTAAAAAAAAAAAACCCCCAAAAGGTTAAAAGTTGTCCTTATTTGAATTTTCATTAAAACTTTCTCCCGTCACGAACAAAGAACATTTATATTAAAAAAGTCGGACCGCGGCCAGATAAATATCTGTAGTCTCGAGAGCGAGCCCAAAATTTTACTTCGCACATAGATCAACGATCGAGAACAGACGGATGGATCATTTTACCATTGCTTTTTACTAATATTAGTACCTTAACAACTTCTGCAGACCGTCAACTTAAGAAATATATCTCTTGATAAGTATCGTCACGGCCATGTGCTTAGACACGATAGACACAAACTCTTTTGATCAATTCATCATGATTTATTGATTGATGGATAAAGTCGTAAGTAATAGGAGTTTTCTTAGGAAGAAATAATTGGTATAATCACTGTAGAGAGGGATTACAAGAGTCAACCATCAGTTTCTCTTCGCAAGAAACATGGCAAGATATTGACTGCCAACCTTCGCTTGTCTGAGGCATCTCAAGGTGAGGATGTAAATCCTCATATATTTACATATATAGTGATATAAATGATACGATTTGAAGCGTGCTATAGCAAATGAAATTACTGAAGTAAATAGACGAGATGTCCAAATCCGAACACAATGGTATGCAGTGTAAACATCTTCACTATCTCCGTATGGTCGTTCGCAATAATTTTTTTTATTTGACAATGCAACGAGACGAGAGATACGTTCACCTGATACGCATGCCTATAATAACGTGGTGCTAGTTAGATATACAATGCACCACATTGTGCTCGTTGCCTAGAGACAAAAGATGTTAAGTCTCATTACCTCAGTAATTGCACTAGCTACTACGTCCTTCAAATCGGAACACAGTAATATTTGCATAGTACTTTTAGGCAGCAGAAATAGAAGCTGCGGGGGTACATCATCGTATATCTCTTATTCTGTGAATGTATTGATAGACTCCCTGATACTTAAAAAAAAGTTTCTAAAGTTAGTTTAATACCTATTTCAGGTTCTGGTTTTTGATTTTTCTCATCAGACTCCAACTCATTACCAGCAGGCAGCGCCGCAAGACCCGCCCAGCCGGCCGCGGCCCGACTCCAACCACTCCCCGAGCCCTGCGAGTTCACTTCGACACTTACTTGTAGTGATGCGCCACGAGGGATTATAACACCGGTCTTTTTAACTACAATAATATATATAAACAAAAAAAAAAAACTTTAATAATGATAATGATACAAACTGTAATTATGCAAAGGTAATGGTAATTAACTAATAAAACAATCTTTGAATTTCTTCTCATATTGGGGGTAAGTTAATATTTAACGACATTAACTACAATGTACTTTTTCAACAATAAAGTAAAAAGAAAACTACACTATGTAATATTATATTCTAGGAAGTAGCGAAACGAGCGAGACGTTCACCTGATTGTAAGTGATACGACTGCCCATAACAACATGGTGATAGGATGATACACAGCATCACATCGTGCTCGTCTGCTTGAGACGTAATGTTATCTCTCGTCTCGTTACCCCAGTAATTACACTAGCTACATCGCCCTTCATACGCTCCGGTTTGTAGGGCCTAAGATAACGTTGTTTTCTTTTTACCCAATTAAGCGACGAGACGAGCGGAGCGTTCACCTGATGATAAGTGATACGCCTGCACCTAACAACGTAGCGCTAATCAGGATGATATATACTACACCACATTGCGCTCGTCGCCTGAAATATATATCAGATGTTGAATCTCATTACTCCAATAATTACACTACTGTTTGGTGGCGGAAATAGAGGCTGCGGTGGTAACTACCTAGACGGTTTCCGGCAATAGAGCTTCACCACCAGGGTGCTCTAAATTTTTTTTTTATATTATCACGCCTTTTTCCTAGTAGGGGAAGGCAGAGGTGAATAAACACTCACTTTTCGCCAGATGTGATCAGATTAGGTCCCATGTAACAGGGGGCGAGCCTATTGGCACTTTATTGGGGCCACCACACACACACAAAGATGGATTTCAGTGTGCGGGTTTCCTCACGATGTTTTCCTTCACCGTTTGTATCTGTTGTAACTAAAGTTCACAAATGTACATAACTTAAATAATTAAGTCATTTGTACATGCCGAGATTAGAACCCGCGACCTTCGGAATGAAAGCCGCGAGCTCTAAAATCTAGATATTTTTATTTAGTGAAAAGGTTTATAGAGGATCAAAAAGACTTGACGTTCATCACTACTTTTATAACTCAACGTAACGTAGACTGTAGACGTTAAATGGTTTTCGGTTCCACCCAATCGGGGCCCCAAAAATGGCCTAATTTAAATTCTGATTACGGACACCCAGATCGATGATGACAATCTGCGAACTTCCATTATTAGATTGCGAATTCGACTCCGGCCTTTAAGTACTAATGGAGTGGAGCTTGCCGACTGCGAGATTGGTCTGCGTCTTCCTGTTTCATCATCACCGGCCGAAGTCCACAGCTGGACATAGGCTTCTCCCAAAGATCACCACATCGACCGATCCCGTATATTCTTTAGTCTTGCACAATTTCTGTTTAAACAAGCTTTATTATTTCATATATTCCTCAAATCAACAATACGACCATCCTTCATCTGATTAGGATGACATACACAGCACCATATTGTCCTCGTCGACTTAACATAAAGACCTTCACGTAACCGCTTTAGTTTTATTAGCTACAACACCCTTCAAACAGGAGTGTAGTAATATTTGCATACTATTGTTTGACGGTAGAAATAAGAGCTGCAGTAGTATCCACCTATATGGTCTCCGGGAACGATGGCCTTCCACCAGCTATAACACCAATTAGTTTATGACTTATTTCTTCCTGATGAAGCCCTCATCTTTATCATCAGCCTTCTAGTGTTTGTAAGTCGTATAGGGTTTACACTGCTACCTATCTAGACGGTTATATACCATCACAGATCTTATATACTATTGGAAGACTTACCACATTTCACGTCACCAACGGATGGATGGCAGATATAAACTATAGATATTGACCCAGCATTTGTGTGAGTGGGTGATAAGGATAAAACGGTTCATCATCATCATCATCATCAGTCGATAGACGTCCACTGCTGGACATAGGGTTCATATGGAAGGATTTGAGACACTCCCCACCACGCTGGCTCAAGTCAGGTTGGTGGAAGCTAGAGCCTCGTTTATTGATTGGCAGGATGCACCACGAGCAGGTGAAGATGGCTTGGATCCTGTCAGTTGTATGGAATCCCTTACACCCCTAAAACGTATATTATTATTTAAATACTATCAAATAATTCTGTGACTATTAAGCTTTGTTAGTTATATCTTTATATTCTAGATAATATAAATACTGAAAATGTATAAAAAGTTTTCTAATACAAACATTTCAAAACTAATACAGTGAATAACATAGTTATTACACGTCATATCTTTTTCCATTTCAAGGAAGTTAGTCCTTTCGCCGTTTCCACGAGTGCAATTTACGGTCCATCCCTCTGCGGAAGCTGCACAAGTTGGCATCGCATAATTTAGAGCCACCAAAGGATAACGCTGTCTAACTTTCCACTTTGCTCATATTTTACTCATAATGGATATATATAGTGGTTTTAACTTCGAACGGACGCGACTCGTTAATTGTGAGTGCGTTACGTCTAGGCGACTACGGAATATCTAGAACCAGCTTCGTGTACGGAGCTCCGACTAAGTATACATCAGCGGACTGTCCGCTGCAAGGCTTAACAGCTCTTACGCTTTCAAGTATAGATGCGGAAATGCTTCAGCAACGTTAACTTAGACAGACACCCTCGCGGTGCACCGTGCAGTTAACAGTTGGAACAACTTTAGAGGATTTAAAAGCTGTGGAGTAGTTTTGAAATTACATTTGTGTGAGAACTTTTGTCCTTTTGCTAAAATTATATGAACGCTTTTGTTACGTCTTTTGTTATTTAATTTACAGTGGGTTCACATCATCATCATCAGCCGATAGAAGACGTCCACAGCTGGATATAGACTTCCTCTAATGATTCCCATATCGATCGGTTCTGCGCTGCTCGCATCGCCAGGTACTAGGGGTCGACGTTTGTAGGGGCTCATATGGTGGGATTTGGACTATTTCCCACCACCTATTTTTTTTCTCTCGTGTGGAAATCCTACATCGGATACTCTTCTACTACCGGGTCGGCAGAAGAGTTATGCCGGACTCTTACCGGCTAAAACCCCACGGTATCCTTCTCAAGACCCTTGGTCGGAACTACGGGAACACTTGCGCATATTTCCTTTGTCCCAGCGGTATTGATCGCTTGCATGATCTCGTCTCAGAGTAGAGCTGCCACTCTCCACCTTTTACTAACGGAAAGAAGCAACATACGCACCACCTCGAGTCCATTTACCACCACCCCGGCCCAATGCAGGTTTGTGGGAGACAGAGCCTCGTTTGTTGATTAGCAGGGTGCACGAGCAGGTGAGGTAGGTTTCGGTCCCGTGCGTTATTGTACGGGACCCCTTTCACCCTTACACGAAAAATTATATTACAATACATTAACTAAGTTATTTGGAAAGCATAAGCATAGGTAATTAAGCCATTTTATAATTTTCACTGCACTTCATTAACTTTACATATTAACTTAAAACTCAACAGCTTCTTTACGATGTGTTATAGGATTTTTATCTTTTGACTATTTTATTGGATTTTCTTAATTAATAGTACTAGGTCTTTAAATAAAATCTGTCTAAATTCAAGAATGATCTATCAACAGTGGAAATACTATTTGGACATGGGTCTCTCATAATAAAATTACGTATTACTTTGGTGGTACTCATTTAGAAATAGTGACGATAACATGCTTACAGCTTGGTTATATTTTCGCTGTGTTTCACTCGCTGAAACCCGCAGCCCCGGTGCCTTTCCTCATTAACATGTTACGTAGAATTGTTAACACGATGCAATTGTCTAAAATCTAAATCGGAACAAGTTTCACCCGGAAACGGGCGGGGCGGTTAGAAAACTATTTAATATTTCGAAACTAGCTCGTTAACATACCAATGGAAGCCCCAAGCGAAGCGTGTTTGATGTTAATTATAGATATTAAAAATTACATTTAATTATAATGTATTAAAATGCGGAAATGATCAGAGAGCGAACCGGAATTGCGGAAGCGGAATAAGCGGCTTATTACTTCCGTTTCCCAAGCGAAAGATAGAGTAAACTAATCGTCAATATTTGAAGAATCTTCAAAGAAGAAGCATCTTAAGCTAAACTATATATCTCTAGTTATATGCATAAAGATAGATATACTGGTGGTAGGTCGTCGGAGACCGTCTAGGTAAGTACCAAGGCAGCTCTTACTGTGCATATAGTACTGTGTTCCGGTTTGAAGAGCGTTGTAGCTAGTGAAACATGTGGTGTACTTTGCTAACTATTGTCACGTTGTTATGGGCAGGCGCGTCATTGACCATCAGGTGAAAATCTCGCTCTTCACATTTATTCGTAGTTTAAAAGCGAAGTTGGGATATATCATAAATTTCTTAGTATCCCACTAAGAAATTCAGTCATCATTGTTATTATATATATGTCCACTGCTGGATACACGCTTCTTCAACAGGACCCTACATCCATCATCCATACATCGACCAGTCCGCCATTGACAAGTAATTTAAACCAATAAATATCAAATTGTATAAAACATACAGAACATATTAAAAAGTATAATTAGTTTCTTTCATAGCAATTAGTTTATACTTTTTTTCAATTAGTTTAAAATTTTTGAGTATATAATGCCACCTAGCGGCGGGGGGCTGAAGCTATTGATTGTGGCTGGAAGGGTTCAGCTAACCCGACTATTAATTTCCTAAGGGAACTCTACACTCCCGCCCGCTACCATGAAACTTTCATTCAAACAGGAAAATAAACTTTTTTGCTTTAATTTATTTTCGCCTCAAAGCATGAGTATAGATATTTTAATTAAGAGATGTTTTGTTGGAAATTTTATTAATATTAGACTATACAATTATATCTGTGGGATACATAACAAATATGTATAACATTATTTTGTGAGGAGATATCTAACAATACTAAGTTACAGTTAGATGGTTAAACTTCTTTACTAAATACTTAAAATAAGAATATTAAGTGTATAAAGAAAAAGAATTCTTAGTTAGGATATAGTTCTTGAGTGTATCCTTTTTCACATCTGGTAAAGTTTTCAAGATTATCGATATATTTGACATTGATTTGTATTATTAAAATCGGTTACCTACAATGTCTGAACAATACTCCTAATTATCAGATCTTACGAAAGTTATTTATTATTTACTTTATTGTCTACTTTAAAACAAGTTTTAAGACTGATTTGTAACCAAAATCAAAATTTCTCTGTATGACAAAGAGCTTTGTTTGTTGGTTTGACTTTGACACTGTATCCAGGTCCACGTTTGATTTTATCTATCTAACAGGATTCAGTCAGTTAAGATAACGAGGTTTCTCCTAAAATATACCATGATACATATGAACCAGATATTATAACTCGAAGGTTTTTATCTCAATACGTAGGTGTATATATATATATAATAAGGAAAAATACTTCTATGAACTTAATGTTATTTGGAAGTAAATTCAGTTTCAAGTCTTTTGTCAAAGCACTGTATATTCTAAATATATGTGTAATGAAATAAATGTCAGTTCATACTTATTAATTTACATAAGTTACATGTAAGGAAAATAATTAAACTATATAACCATGTTACTAAACTTGGGTATGATTTGTTAGAATACGTTGGTAGAGATATAAGCATATGAATATTTAATTTATGTAATATTCAATAATAATAATATTCATGCTTTGAAATAATTACATAATATTGTTTTTAAAGGTAGTATTTTTACATTTATTGTATAATAATATACAAGGGTCTAAAAGCAAATTCTCCATTGTCCACATATCTAAGTAATGTAAAGAAACTATCAAATCATGACTATATTCAAATTTTTATTAGCAATGCCTGTTTTTAATATATAGGAAGATATATTAAATTGATATCAATATTCTAAAGATATCAATTTTATTTTAAAAAAATGAGATAGATTTTATTCGTGTGTTCGAGTTGGACAAGGGATAATTTTTTTTTACTCTTCCTATATAAACATAAATTTGCCAGAATGATTTATGGCAAACTGGTTTTTCTATAAACAACTTAATGAGCTGGATACTCTCCTAGTGATAATTGATCCCTTATAATAAAGCCTAAGTAAATGATGTCTAATCTCGTTTCAACAATAGTGTTTTTAAACTTGATGTAACTGCATAAAAATTTCATGCTATGAAGTACCTGTGTACCTACTATCTAATTAGAGACTCGTTATGATATCTTTAAAACCATAAGGCATAGAGATTTAAAGTTTGGTATTATTTCTTTAACTTTTAACGGATTTTACGCGTTGCAGGGATGTTTGACGGAGGGTGGCGGTTTGCGCAGAGATGAACTTTTATAAATTTTAAATCTAGTTCTATATTACGGCGATCAAAGCAAGCGGAAAAAAAGAGTTAATTATGTATAAAAAAAAATAAAAATAAAATGTGGTGTATCGCTTTGCTGTCGCTAACGCGTGGTACGGGGGTCAGAGTCCCGGCTTATCTTTACGCGCGCGCGACTATCCCATGGTAATGTAATGAAAAATTACGCCCATCTGATACCGCCCGCCTCTGTGCTCTTTGTTCCGCACACGCTGCGGGAAAAGTGGTGATAGATAGGAATAGATGGTGCTCCGGGACATACGGACCTGGAAATACTTCGGCTAATGTATGATCTATCTATCTTATATCACAATACGGATGGATCAGTATAGCAATGATAGTTTAATCAGATTTCTTTTATCAATCGATCACAGCGGTTCTCTATAGCAACTTGTGTTCAAACTACTTTAGTATTACCGGTAGGTTTCTGTTTCCGGAGTCTATCTAGGTACCACCGCAGTGCCTATTGCAGCCGACAAATAGTAGCGTGTAAACATTACTCTATTTCTATATGAAGGTTGCTGTAGCTAGTCTAATTACTAGGGTAACTATACCTAACGTCTTGTGTCTCAAGGCGACGAGCACAACATGATGCAGTGACCTAACTAGCGCTATGTTATGAGTCGGCGTTTTACTCGGGAGTATAAAATTAGTTAAAAAATAATAAAAAAAAAAACTAAAGGAGATCTAAGGAGGTTAATACTGTTTACAAAACACATGTCCTGGATTTTATATGGTGTAAACGTTGGTGGCGATGAAGCCCTGAACGCTACAGGGTGATCAGTCAGAATACTCTGGACCTCATATGAACAGCTACCGGATACAAAACCCTAATACTATCTAAGGTTTTATATCTTTTAATAATTTCTCTTCATAATTTTTTTTTTTTAGTTTTTTAGACACAAGTTTGGAGACACTTGCCGTCACCGATAGACTTCGGAGTCCATCAGAGGACTGTCAAAGCCTTACTATATTGATTATAAAAAATTATTACTAATATTAAAAAAAAAAAACATACATATGTATCAGCGTCTTTTTTTTTAATATGTATGTATCAGTTGTACCACGGCAGAGGCTATTGCAGCCGCCTCACAGTAGTGTGCAAACATTACCGTGTTCCGGTTTGAAGGGCGTTGTAGCTAGTGAATTACCGGGTTTACCAGACATCGTACTAAGAGCGACGAATACAATGTGATGCAGTGTATATCATCCCAACCAGCATCATATCATCCTACCCTTTATTGCCAGGTAAATTTTTTTTCTTGATTATTTCAAAAATATTATTTGTTATCTATGAAATAGCATTATGACTAAAATTTTAGTTAGTAGACCAAAAATTTAGTTGATTTTTTTTTTTATTTATATTACAGCGAATTATTAATAACACGTCTTGACAGCGCTGAAGCTATCGAAGGTATGCGTCTTTACTTCCACTCGTTTTGACTACCCTTCCCCCACACTCAGACTCATTCCAACCCCAACGCTGCGGGTGGCGTTTTTATTAGTCCTTACCCACACTTCGACTGCGTTATTGCTTCATATATCTCAAAAGACTAATTTAACATTAATAATAATTTATGAATATATACTTTACTGTAAGGACTTAAAGTTTAAAATGTTTCAAAAAGGTTTCATTACTTAGATCCGTATCCATTGCTTTATTCGATCTCTTCTTCGGAGAAAGTCGATGTCGTCATCGCAAAGCTCCCTGTTTTATAACCGACCTTAAGTTGTAGGGTTAGAGTCGTATATCCTGCGGCAGATTGCCGTAGAGATAAGCTAATTCTCTAGCGTAGGGGTGGAGGCGCAATCATTTAAGCAAAGGGTGGAAAGCGACGGGGAGTTCTTTTTGGAGTTTGTGCGAGTGAGACGTGCGTAGAGGTCGAGAGGGTGCGGGTTAAACGCGTTACAGGGGCGTACTATATGCCGACGAATTAATAAATCTAATTAATAAATTGCCGAAATTGAATGTTTTATATGAACAGACTAATCAACGTTCCAACTACTGGAATTTAGGGCATTTTCAATGACCTAGTTCTCCAGTAACAATAAACGTAGACCCTAGAGTTTTATTACAAAAGAAGACAGTCATGGCTAATATCAATTACGCTGGCCAAGTATTAGTTAGAGGATGTTGCATGTCCACGAAAGCTGTTAGAACATGTAGGTTTCCCTCAATACTTTCCTACACCGGAAGCTTAAGTTCAGTGGGGTTAGAGAACCGGAACCTTTTACAGATGTGCGACGACGTCAAACGTATGAAGACCTTACAAACTTAACACTATCACAGTTATTTGGTTGAGATAATTAATTGTTCTAAATGAATTACTTATCACTTAGAATAAGTAATTCATGTTGTTCTATATATTTGTATATCTATCCATGTACTGTTATGTGTCTATTTTTAATAGATCTAGTTACTTATACAAGGTTCTTGTCCCATTGTTTCCTCCCTCGAAGTCCACTAAACACTGGACCTGGAAAACAATAAAAAATTCATAAGTAAACGGATAGGAAGCAAAAAAAAACTCAAACATTTATGTAAAAAGATAATTATAGTAATAACATACATACGTAAATGAAAAGTGTTTTTATATATCTATTATAATCTTAATTTTGAAGTGTATTGGAAGATCTAGACTCTTTAAATATTTCTAATAGCCTACTTCACTTGCCGGTGTTATACCAGCAAGACTACCCACAAAGATCTGACGATGGAATAACAGCAGTATAGCTATTATTTAACCAGGTGTTTTAGCGTAGACCGAAACCTAATTTTTTGGATTGGTGTGATGGGGTCAATACTATGATCACAAACCAGTCTCCCAAGCGTAGTGATTATGGCACAACCTTGTAGTTATAATTAAATATATTACTTAAAATGAGAGGAGCACTTCGTCGCCATATCACACGGGTTTTACTAAATACCGGAATGAAATTTAAACAAAGCCCAATTTCCGGGGCGCAATTATTTTTGTGTTACGTCATAACGTAATTCGGGCAGATTTTAAATCCCCGTCAAGTCCGCGCCTGGCTGCCATCAACACCCGAATAGGCCGACGCTGCGAACGCTAAAAACTCACCCCTCCAGCCCCTTTCCCCGATTTTTAAGCCTACTCCCACCACCTCTAACTCCCGGGTTAGCCAGGGGTACATTTATGCGCAATAAATTTTGACCACCGCCATCCATTCAAAACGGCCTGACTGCGATACTTTTCTAGGCTAAAAATAAGCCTTATTGTAGACTAAATAAAAGCTAAATTCAAATGTTTCAATAATACCTCTATGTAAAAGAACTCCCTTTGAATTTTGAACTCGATTGTTGTACTCGTGCGAATTTAACTTTTTTGGTTAACAATATAAACGTTAAATTCGCTTGTGCACAGTTGATTGCATAAAGAAGGTGCCGGTTTTGCGGGTGGGTACAGACAGACAGAGGTAAATAGGGTAGATATTGTCTATTTCTCATTTGTCTTGGCGATAGTGCGGTAATAAAATCCATTGTTCAGATCCACTATGCTTTTGAAAGGTCTCAAAAGAGACTCGCTTTGTAAACAATGCTCTGGGATCACAAAGGGTTGAAACTTGATTAAGTTGGATAACATGTGGATTTAATTTAAGATAAAATGTTGATCGTGATAATGTGAACTTTTATATATTTTTTATTTATATATAAGTCCAGCAGTAGGCTTCTGGCGGTTGTTGATGATGATATAATAATAGATATATTTATCAGGAAGAGAAAAGACAAGTTATATTTGGCAGAAGTAATTAACTACATCTGCCAAAAGTTTGTTTATTTTCAAAAGTCTTCACTTGTCCTAAACAATTATTATCTTAATTAAAAAAAGTGATTAGACGAGTGAAATATTCACCTGATGGTAAGTGACACCCCTGCTTATGAGAACGTGGTGCAAGGATCATATACACTGCACCAAACTATGCTAATCGCCTTGAAACATAAGATGTCTCGATACCTCAGTAATTTCACTAGCTACAAGCTTTTCAATATTCACAGCTAAGGTTGATGGACTACGGTACGGTATGGTGGTCTTCCACAACCGGTCTGGTATAAGATAGTCGAGACAACAACAGGCAAGGTACCTAGATGGGATGATGTTGAACTCGAAAGGTTTTGGCGGAACCGCACGACATCCGACCACTACAAAGTAAAATGGGCGAACCAAACAAATGATAATACTACTATTACTAACATTGTTCTTGATAACTACTACTAAATAATCAACATATTGTATGATTAATTTTTTAAATACTTTAGTTTTAAATATATCACTTAATATTAAGTAACTCTTGAGATTCTTTTCAAACGATATTCAGTCACAGTGCTATCCAATATGGCGACGTGCGCGCTTGCATACGTCGCCATCTTGAATTATACCCATATTATGGGTCTCGCAGTTATACTACTATAAGGTTTTTTAATTGGATTTAAAGATGATATAAAACTGTGTTCGGCAGAATCCATTGTAACAAATATATTTGTGGAAGGCTTGTGTCCGCTAATATACGTCTATAGGCTGATGATAATGATAATAAGCTAGCCAAGACATTCCTGTCTCTTGTTACACGGTTAACCTACACAAATATTGGACTGTAGTATAATACTCTCTTTCACTGTTAGTTGAATTTAACCGATACTGAATTACATATCTCATAATTACTTCAGGTGGTTCACAAGCAAATAATATATATGTCATCATCAGCCAATAAACGTCCACGGCTGGACATAGGGCTACCCCAAAAGAAACCCCAATCGATCGTTCCCGCATCGTCCTCATCTAGCGGCGTCCTGTAACCTTCAACCGTCAGCATCGCTTCCGGTACCGCCGAGCACTAGATGCTGTCGACTATAGGGGTTCACATGAACTGATGGAGTCATTTCCCAGAGCCAGGGTCCCGTTTGATGATTGGGAGGGTGCAGGAACAGGTGAGGTTAGCTTGAGCGCGAGTTGTTACACAGGAACCCTTACACCCTAATATATAAATAGTTCATATATAATTGTCAGTTTGTAGACTGGTTTAATACACCACGTCCACAGCTGGACATAGCTCTCCTTCAAAGATCTCGATAATAATTGTCCTTTGCTTACATCCAGCTGTTTCCCACGATCACCGCCACTTTGGTCCAAATTGTGGACGGTTTTTCCAGCACTACGTTATTTGTGGCTAATCGAGTACCTTAAGAAGTGAAACTATTGATTAAAAGCGACTAACACAAGTGGCGTTGTGTATATCTTCTAAATCACTAATATTACAGTGAACGACTGGGTTACCTTGTTGCTTCGTGAAATAAAAAAAAAAACTTTTTTTTTAATTAATGATTTGAAATGATATAGTAAGGTTGGTACCCCCTAGTTACTTTGTTACTAGAGATCGTCTAGGTTGCTACCACTGCAGCTCTTATAGACATAGGCAGACGCTCAACTAGCATTACTGTGTTCCGGTTTGAAGGGCGTTGTAACTAGTAAATATACGGAATGAACTGCACTTAATATCTTACGTCTCAAGGCGACGAGTACAATGTGGCGCAGTGTATATAATTCTAACTAGCGTCACGTGAGCGGGCACTTACCATAGATGTAATCGACTCAGTGTTGTCGCTCTGTGAATTTAAAAAACGGTATAGGCTCTGCGAATACGATACCTTGCAGGGGTTTTAGAAAAAAAAAAAAAGCACCCGGTAAGCCGTTTTTGATACGCGCACTCTGTCAACGGCGCGCCGTAGGTAAGGTACGTAACGTGGGATAAACACAAAAAACAAAGGCCCATTAGTATCGGAAGTGTGGGCCTCATCAAGATAAATAGAAATGTCACGATGATGGATTACAGCTTCAGGCTGCAGCGGCCGACATAGCACAGCATCCGGCCAACGCACACTAACCCATATCTACATAGATATAAAGACGGGAATCCTGTAATAATTCTATATATCGCTGCAGCTGTAACTTTGCCTCCTGCAAGGCTGCCCCCGTGTTATCTGCAGTAAGTAAATAAGTGTGTGTGTGTGTTTATTATTTTTTAGGCAAAATAAAAGGTCCTTTATATTTGCTTCGGGTAATTGGGTACGCGATGTGGGTACCCATTTAAAAAGTAAATGAGAGTTATGCGGTTACTTTATGGTAACTGGCTCCACTGTTAATAACTGTGTGAGCTTATTATTAACTACTGTAAAAGCTCACTCTGAATCTAGTGTAACAAAAAGAATGGATAAATATATATACATATATATATTTTATATATAATTTTGTCTCTTATATAGTAAGATCTATACTGAATCATATTTGAATTATGTATATATATACATTTAACATATATTATATTTTCATCGATGAAAGGACTAGTTGAGTGAGCCTTTCACCTGATGATGATACGACCATGACAATCTATATTCTTGTTTTGAGCGGGCTGGAAGCCACAGCGGCTCTTACAGCTCATCTGACACTGGGCTCGTGGACCCGGATCCACGGCCTGAAACCATGACAATGTGGTGTTAATTAGGATGGTATACACTGCATCAATGCTCGTCATCTCGATGATGATATAACTTATCGTAAATCATGTATTATACATATATCTGATTGTATCGCTATGATCATATGGCTGGTTAAGATGTTTACACTAACATATGTTTAAAGTAAAATCTTGTGTTATAAGATCAGGCTTGTTATCCCAAGTATATATTAGGGGGACCGGAAAGTAATGTCGTTTTCTTACGCTAAATACAAACACATACATTTTTAACGAGTCTTTATTTTTAATCAATGATGTATTCCCCATCATTGTCAATAACCTTTTGCCATCTAGTGAGTAAATTTTCAATCCCTGATCGATAAAAATTAATTGGTTTTTCGGCAAAATATCTAGAGATGGCATTTTGGATATCATCCAAATTTGCAAATGTTTTGCCACTTAAAAAGTGTTGCAGCGCTCGGAATAAGTGGAAATCCGATGGTGCAACATCGGGCGAATATGGTGGATGAGGCAGCACCTCCCACCCCAATTCATTAATTTTTTCTAGAGTTCGCCTTGCGCAGTGCGGTCTTGCATTGTCATGTTGGAGAATGACGCCTTTTCGGTTGACAATCGCTGGCCACTTTTCAATTAAAGATTGATTGACTCGCTGCAATTGTTCGCTGTAGAGGTCTGCAGTAACAGTTTCTCCAGGTTTCAGTAATTCAAAATGAACAATGCCGCGAATACTCCACCAAACACACAAAAGCGCTTTTTTGGGGTGTAAACCTGGCTTAGCAGTACTCCGAGGGATTTCATTTGGAGAGAGCCACTGCCTTTTGCGTTTTGGGTTATCATACAGGACCCATTTCTCATCTCCTGTGATCAAGCGATCAAAAAACGCTTCTGTGTTGTGTCGTTGAAGCAATAAGTTGCATGTGATTGATCGGTTAGCCTTATTCTGTTCGGACAGATTATGCGGGACCCAAACACCTGCTCTGCTTACTTTTCCAATCTGCTTCAAATGTTCTTGGATGGTCGACCAAGGTTTGTTGAGACTGTTTGCCAATTCCTCGATCGTCTGACACGGATTTGCTTCCACTTCCGCCCTTAACACGTCGTTGTCTAACGCTGATGGTCTTCCTGATCGATACGAGTCGGAAAGATCAAAATTACCCGATTTGAACTTGGAAAACCACCTTTGGCATTTACGAATGTCCAGTGCATTTGGATAAACATCGCAAATGTTTTTGGTAGCAACTGTTGCGTTATTTCCCTTGCGAAACTCAAAGAGCATGCAATGCCGGATGTGTACCTCTTCTGGTATTTGGCTGGCCATTTTACCCAAAATTACAAAAAAAAATTGTAATTCAATTGTCTATAAGTAAAGAAATCACTATAACCTCACAATGTCTTTGGTACGCCTCTGAACAAAACAATGAGCTGACAAATGACAATCAAGTATTGGCATGCGCAGAAACGACATTACTTTCCGGTCCCCCTATTATATAACAATTTAAAATCTGTCAGCTGAAGAAGCAGTGACGGCGAAAGGGGTGAAAAAGTCTTGGGGTGGATGCCGCGTACAGGCAGAAGTATAGGACGCCTTCCCTCCAGATGGATCAAGACATCATCAGAGCGGTCGGAAGTCGGTGGATGCGAGAAGCTGAAGATCTCATTTGGTGGACGATATTGAGGAACACCTATATCCAGCAGTGGATAAATAAAAGCTGATAATAATGATGATAACATAATTCAAACCGGAACGCACTACTGCTTATACACTACCACTATTCTTCTCTCCATCATCTCTCATCTACTATAGAAGTTAAGTTAAGTTAAGAAATTTAAATATTACTTACTTAAATGTAAACTCCTTGTAAGTAAACTAAAGCTTTTTGTCTGCAATAACTTTGACTCTTCTATTTGATTATTGTCTGAAAAATAGAAAACAAATCATGAAGAACCTTTTTTCTATAATAATTAAAAAAAAAAAATAAGTAGGTAATAATGCAATAAAACTACTGTAGTCTTAAACCTACTTTAGGGAGACAAGCGGGACGTTAATTTGATGATAAGTGATACGCCTGTCCATAACAACGTGGCACTAGTTAGGATTATATACATTGCACCACATTGAGGTCGTCACATTGAGACAAGATGTAGCTTCTCGTTACCCCAGTAATTACGCTAGTTACAGCACCCTTTAAACCGGAACATAGTAATGTTTGCACAGTATTGTTTGTTGATTGCAATAGACCTGTATCCACCTACACGGTCTCCGGCAACAGAGACCTACCTACCATCAGTATAAGAGTGAATAACAAAATGGTGTCACAGTAATATTGGTGATGGTATATTCTTACATAAAATAACACTTATGTGTGCATATATATATATGTATAGATATACATGTACACACATAAGAATTTCCACAAAGTGGACCGATGATTTGGTAAGAGTTGCGGGAAGCCACTGGATGTAAGCAGCGCCTGGTCAATCGATATGGTGATCTTTGGGAGAGGCCTATGTCCAGCAGAGGACTTCTATCGACTGATGATGATGATATTGGTGTATCATATGATGGGGATTTGATACTTATTTTTTTTTAATATGTGACCGTAGTAGTCTTTTAAGAGTATGCTTATTTATTGCTTTCTTGTTAAACAATAAAAGCCGGATTTCTCTAGTAATGCTGTCTTTTCTCCTCTGGAATATTCCTGTATCTACAGGAAAAATATTCCAGCACTGCGAAAATAAAAACTAGAAAAAACACAGAAATGTTCTTCTTCTTAAGGTGCCTTTCAGACTAGCGAACTTTGGCAGCCAGTTCACCATATTTCGCCCGGTCCTTGCGAGGCGGGACTCCTGATGTTACGTAGCCACAGATTTCCTCCGTCGACCGGTTGAAGCAGAAATGTGAGACATAAATCATCAGACGATTTGAAGAGAAGCTATTCACTACTTAGATGTCGTGTACATGTGAGAAATCATTGCGTTGATGATGAATTTACGTGAATATTAATGTGAATTGAAAACAAATACATGGCAACAAAAAACAAAATGGTTTCTAGCTTAGGCATTACTAGGATGAGAGTCGGAGCACGCATGTGCGTGCCCCGGCCGCCCCACGGGGGTGAGAAGGGAAAGGGGTGAGAGACGGGGGATAGCAAAGCGGTCACTTGGGGCAAAATGGTGGGTGGGGTTTTATTTTCGTAGGTACCGCATTTCATCCACTTTTCTTGAGCATTTCCCTTTGATATACGAATAATCAGATGCGGTTTAATTTCGCTTTTGCGTACGCGCGTTGCATAGGGGTGGTTCGTTTTTTTTCTGTTTGCCGATTTAATTTAGGGGGTTCGTATTAATTTCCGCCCGCCCGAAGTATTAGGCTTTATAAAAACATAGGATCCTGCTGTTTTTTTGGTTTAGGAGCTTCGGCCTTTATTCAAACGAATTGCTAATTTGCCGCGTGCAACACAAACAGCGAAAGTACGTTGAAAACATGCATGCCATGCATAAGGTCTGAATTTTTTTTTTTAATTTTGCTTTAGTACAAAAAGCTTTATATTTATCGGTTTATGTATTTAAACAAGTACTACAATGAAGATCTTATTTTAACTTCAGAATAAATTAAACACTCAATAACTTTTAACCCTAATATGATTGTCTAGAAACGAGTACTTACATTACTTTAACAAATATGTAATTACTAGATCGTTGTGATTTTACTAAATATATGAATACTAGATTAATAACATTGCGCTAATATTATTTAAACTTTTTCTTGGGGGCAAATAAAAGGACTACATAAGAAAGAGCTTCTCTAACAATATCTCGTTTAGTTAGCTTTTTGTATAACAATTGTTTAAATAAGAATCTATTCACATTCATAACTTTACTTCAGAATAAACATATCTTTAGTATATATACGATGTAAATAGCGACTAAAAATTAAGAAATCAAGTAAAAATGGTGATTTTGATTTCCACCAAGATCTGATCGCAAATCCTATACCCAAATGTAACCTCTACCGCAATTGCCCCTACATTCTAATTGCTTTAGAGCAATGTACATCAACAAGATGAATATATATATAATAATGATCATGATGATCAATTTTAATAACTAGAAAAATCATAAATATGATATAGTGTATGTAAAAATCCGGAAAAGGATATCAACTTTATAGACCTCCTAAAGCTCACTATAATTTTTATATCTTTATAGGACTTTTCAAAACTATACAACACTGGAAATAAGTTATAATAACAAGCGGGTGTAAAGCCTTATATTCACTAACGAATCTTGGTAATAGAGAAAAGAGAATAGTAAAAAAAATTAAATAGACAGAGAAGTTAAATTGCATCTTTCGGAGTCTAAGTCAAGTTCACCTGCACGTGCTGCACCCTGCTAAACAACAGACGAGGCTCTGATCACCCACCAACCTACACGAGGCCTGCGGGATGGGACTAAGGCCCAATTCCCTCTCAATGAAGCTCCTTGAAAAAGGCCTATGTCAGCAGTGGGCGTTATCAGGCTAATAAGAGTAATAAAAAATCCTACTATTAGGCAAAATGGAGAGAGACTTTCAGAAGGAGATAAAATAACTCTTTGTCATTAGATTGTACTTGTTGTGTTACACTTCTAGTGCTGAACAGTGACTGCACTCTTGATCCTTTAGTATGCAATTATTATTAAAGCACTAATAGAGGTTTCATTTGTAATTATGTTATAATCATAAATAAACGAAAAGCCATACAGATTTCAATACAAAGTTCGTGTAACAGTGTCGCGGTGCCGCGTCGGTGTACTAAAGCCCAATTATTCACTTTGACGTCGGCCGTTGATAATCATCTGTCATACGATTCTGGATGTGCGATGCGTCCATTTTATCCCGGCCTACCCCCGAACGCGCCTTCCATACTTTTTTAGTGCATCCATTTTTGAGTTTAAGGAATTCGACAGGTCTGAGTATTTTGGTTACGGTTTGAGTAGAGGGTAGCGGTCGGCTACGCGGCCGCTCGGTTTGTTTATAACGTAAGGCTATTTTTAGGCTTAATAATTGTATCACCTGAGCCCTAACCGAATCGGAAAATCGTGAATTTATCCATTTTGGATAGACGCTGCTAAACTATTATAATATGATCTGATATTTCCTTTGATTAACAGGAAAATGTAATCCTTACCTAATGGTAAGTCATACGTCTAGTATACTATTATATTTTATTCACAGTGTGGCTAGTTTATACGGGAAGGGTTAATTATCTTGAAAGTATCCTTACGTAAACACACCACCCTCTACCGCGCCCTTCCAAGCAAATACGACTAATGTACCCCACTTAATAGTTGTATTTACCTTACCCACCTTCATTAAACAGAGGGATGAGCTCTTTCAACAATAAAAATAGGATATTTGGTTATTTAATCTTTACAAAATACTGGTGATAGGTATCTATTATCGGAGATCAGTTTACCTTTGCAAATATTACTGTATTTCAATTTGAAGGGTAGGCGGTAGTTAAATAGGTAGTCAGTAAAATTATTGAAGAAACGAAACCTTGAGATCTGATATCTCAAGGTGGTATTGTATATGATCCTTACTAGCGCCACGTTATTGTGGGCGGAAGTATCGCTTACCATCAAGTGAATGTCTCGCTCAGCTCATTGCTTCATATAACAATAAGAATAATAAAGAAGATATTGCAACGATTCATTAAAGCAAAGGGGTTGATATTGTACCTTTAAAACTTAGTTATTATTACTACCATTAGAAACACTTAGAAATTTTAAACTTACTATTATTACTTATTAGTAACTTAAGTTTATATTTAGTATAATAAATTTTTGTTTTAGTACATTTTTCTAGATGTTAGCATCTTTCCAAATACAGGACAATTGGGTTTTATACAGGAATCAACAGTGCCTTTACATTTGATATATATATATATTGTATTTTCTTCTTCACTGATTTATATAAAAAAAAAAGGTTTTTAATATATCCTAAATTAGCATATTGACAAGTGAGAACAAATTAACATATAGAGAAAAAAGTTGCAGAGATTTTCTGTAATATTACACTAAGATTCTAAGCACAAATGAAACAGAAAAGTAAAGTAATAGAATTAGATACATTAGTAAATATATATAGAATAGAAGATTTATAAAGAAATATAATAAAAAAGAAGGAATGTAACAAAGGAAATAAAGTGATGACAGAGACAAGTTCAGTCATTGAGGGTGAAAGAAGGATAGGGAATGAATATAATAGAATGAATAAAAGAGGATAAAATAGATGAGATCTGCCTTGATAGAAGGAAATTGGAAGAAAGAGATAAAGAAGCTAATTAGAAAAAATGTAAATATGTATTAAATAACTGTTTATTTCTAGTTAACTATCTAAAATTAGAACTACTCTTTACTTCTGCTTACTACAGATGAATAATATTAGATCGAGCTGTACTGTAGACAAACTGATACTTTTTATATGTTTACTAAAACATTTGTCATTCGATATTTTTATACACGATACTATACAAAACGAAGGCGTAAACTGTAAAAAAAAATTGTTTCATGCCCGTTCAGTAGGGGCGCAGGTACCCTGTAAAGGCACTGTACATACAACGCGTAGAACGTCGCGTTTATGTAATCCGGAAAATCCGAATAAAATTTTATCACGTAGCCGACAGGAGTGGAGACCTTCCAAACAACCCTGATGCCGGGGAAAAAGGGAATATTTCTTTTTTTTTTTTTTTTGATTACAACAATATAAAACTGGGACTTCGGGTGTGGTGCAATTTCAGCCGTTAAGACGTTTCGTTAATATTTTCCTATAATTGTTTATTTTTTCGTTTTTTTTTTTTAAATATATAAATATTAGAAACTTGAAAAAGATTTATTTACATACAAGTACTGTAATAAGGAAATAAATATTATTATTAATAAAAAAAGATATATTAGAGTACAAGATTATTTCTTTCCGACAAACATTCAATGAACAGAAATGAATAATAAAAATGCATACATTAATAAAAACGTATAATAAAGAGGGGGTGTAAGGGGTTCCACATAACGAGACCCTTGCCAACCTCAACTGCTCTTGGTGCACCCTGCTATTCAACAAATGAGGCCCTGACTACCACCAACCCGCATTGGGCCATCTATGTTGGACTCTTTGAGGGAGGCCTATATCGAGCAGGGGATGTCTATCAGCTGATGATGAGGCGGAGAAGATATTTTTGAGATTTCATAATTAGAGAGCAGTTTATTATAAATATTACCCATTGTTTATATTTATGCATTTTGTACTTATATAAATTAGTTGGTGATTTAAAGATATTATCACTTTATAGGAACCTTATCATCATCATCAGCCGATAGATGTCCACTGCTGAACATTGGCCTCTTTCAAAAACTCCCCCATCGATTGGGAATCTTATGGAGGGATTTGGGCCATTTCCCACTACGCTGGCCCAATGCGATATTTTCTTTTTTTAGAGGAACCTCTGCCTCTTACAAATTGAACCAAAGCGAGCAACCCTTTTCCGACTACGGCAAATTAAGCAGGGCCGCCCTTTGCGGCTCTAGGCAAAAATTCAATTACGAACTTCGGGCCCATCCCAAGAGCACGCCTAAAGGGTGAACGCTTTTTGCCTCTAAATTTTTATGTGGCCCTTTACAAAGCCGAAAACGAGGTGTTTTTTATGAATATTCCATTTATTTCGAACCTCCTGGGCATAGGGTTGGAAGCATTACCTATATATATTGGACTTCGAAATAGGACCTGTTACATTCGAAATACATAGAATGAGTGATTTAAAAGCAAAACTGTTATATACATAGAACATATAGATATATATTTTGATCTAGGGAAAGGTTCCTAATCACATATTGATGAAACGATGCGAGAAACCGTTGGATGTGGGCAGTATAAGACCGTTCGCTCTTGAGAAGATCTTTGATGGAGGCATATGTCCAGCTCAGCAATAGACCTTTAATGGATGATGAAAGGAGCAGTGTCACCTCAGCATGATATCATTGTTTTCGCCGTAAAACTCATTATGATTCATAGATTCTAGGTGATGTTAATTAGAAATGGAGCCAGAGATGAGAATCTCACTTTTATATAACAATTGTCGAAACACAGTTATACTGTTATTATGTCAGATTCACAATGTACTTCTGAAAGCAATTTAAACAGGATATATGTTTCCATACGTTGAAAAGTTTAATTGATTAATTAACTATTATAATATACCTTAATTTTGACTTAGCGTATTGTAAAGTGTAATAAATAAATCGACTTCTATCATCAGCCGATAGACGACCACTACTGGACATAGGCTTCTCCCCAAAATTCCAACATCGATCGTATCATATGAGAGTATTTGGGCCATTTCCCACTAAGCTGGCCCAATGCGGGTTGGTGCGAACCAGAGCTTCGTTTGTTGATTAGCAGGATGCACCATGAGCAAGTGAGGTTGGCTTAGGTCATATGAGTTATGTGGGACCTCTTACACCTCTATTGGGTATGTTGTCGTGTTATTACAATACTATAGTATATTTGTTCTTCCTTTAAAACTTGATAGGATAGGGAACTTGAAAAATATCTTGTATTCGCAGTTGACTTTGGTCCATATATATTATTACTCAGTTCTCGTTACACATAATTATAAGGGAGTGCACGGAAAACTACAGTAGCACTATTGAATTGTTTGTTTGTTTGCACTTATTTAGACTTGCATTACGTATAAAAGTCTAATGTTATTATATAAAAACTCGCCATCTCGCAAATCACCTAAACTTGCCGCAAAAAGCCTCCCGCATTTACATAATGACTTTATATTATACTCGCGAGTCGCCGCCGGCATTTTAATGCACCTCGTTTTTACATACACACGCACACACGCGCACGCGCGGTGCGCCTATGTACGCAACAGCGGCACACCCGCGCAGCACCGCCGCAGGGCTGCCACTGCACATAATAAATATTTAATTTTCGTTAATTATAGTTAGTTCATTAAGACCCTGCGGTCAATCTTTTTAGAAGAATAATCATACAATTCTCTGTTTAGGACAATTATTACATCAAAGATCCCGTGTGGAAGACGGGGTGTTAGAATATCCCCAACATTATACTTTGACGTGACGTAAAAGGCGACTAAAGAAGGAAAAATCCAGGGAAAGGTCAGCATGATATTGTTGCGACCATTACTAACATACCCTGTCAGTTGGTTCGTCAGCCCGGTTAATACTGGTTCTCGCCGCTGAAGACCATAACTGTTACTATTCTTCCTCCAACAATATTCTAAATAGTAACATCCTATATAACCCATTATTACTATTTATTTTGTATCATACCTCTCAAAAGTCTGCATTCCTTCCACATCTATTCTCAGTCACCACCCCGCATGCCCAGCGTAATGATTTATGGGCAATACTCTCCAATGGGAAGACCTTGGGGAAGGTCTTCCCAGCAGTGGATAAACAAAGTTTGATAATGATTACATCAAAAAGTATTTATTTTTTTACTAAGCGCCGAGATGAGCGAGACTCTCACCTGATGGTATGTGAAACGACTGCCAATTACAATGGCGCTAGTGAGGATGATATATACACCACATTGCGCTCATAGCTTTGAGTCATGATATTAAGCTTAATTATCCCAGTAATTTTAGTAGCTACAGCACTTTAAACCGGGACAAGGTAACGTTTGCATATTGTTTGGGGGCAAAAACAGGATCTTAAATGGTAACTACATAGACGGGCTCCAGAGGGAGAAACCTACCACCAGTAAAGGTAGAAGGTCCGTACCATATTCACTCTTCATCATTCATTATCCTCTTCATCTTCCTAAGGCTTTTTTTTTTTAAATCTGTTCTATATTAAATAGCAAAATTTATTTATAATTTAATAATTAAAGTATTAAATTATAAATAAATATAATAGAGAAATTATTAATATATATAATAGAGAATTACTGGTAGAAGCTCTCTGTTCCGTTCTGTTGTTTTCCTGTTTGGAGGGCGCTGTAACTAGAAAAATATTGGGATAAAAAGACTTAACATCTCATGTCTCAAGGCGACAAGTACACTGTTGTATAGTGTATATAATTTCAATTAGCATCACATTGTTACAGGAGGCATATCACTTAATATCAAGTGATCAATTTACTCCCCTCATGGTATAAAACAATATTTAGAATTTTAAAAGAGTAGATAATAACGCAGCGCCTATTACCGCCGACAAACTGTGTTCCGGTTTGAAGGGCGCCGTAGCTAATGTAATTATTGGGATAGCGAGACTCGACATCTTAAGTCTCAGGTGAAGAGCACAACGTGGGATGCATTAATCAGGTGAATGTCCATCTGGTATTGAATAAAAAAAAAAATATTACGCGGCAACCCTAATCTATAGATAGCTGTAACCGCAGCTCCCACTGCGTACTGGACTTAATCGCTAAATCGATAAAACAGTTTTATTTTTAGAAAAAAAAAGCCGATAATTATACCTTTCCACTCCAAGGTGCAGACTCCAGCAAGAATAAAAAAAAAACCCTCGAGCTATTACTGGTCACATAAAAAACCACATCGCTAATGCCTAGTGCTTTTAAAATTTAAAAATCAGCTTAAAAACTCTCCACTTAGTCTATTGTTTTAATGCCTTAACACTTTTGCCTTTTTAAGGGAGTCTATGCTCTTAAAATAAGACTCATATTAGGTTTATCTATCTATCATATTAGGTTTTAAATACTTAAGCTTAATAAGTAAAATACTGTGATTTCGATGTTGATGCCTTTGATGAATTTGGATGTTGAGGTCCACGTCCAGATTCTGGATCAAATCAAAATCAATGATGTATACATTAACAATGGTCAGAGAGGAATCCAATTTTAATTTACTCTGCCTACAGCATCCCTAAGATAATTATTGAATATTAAAACAAGATGATATCTCAATCATTGTAAGTGATATATAGAAGATATCCAGAGATTCATTGACTCATCAGGACATCTCCGAAACTATATGTAAAGTTTCAAAATTTGGTAGACATATTGCTTCTGTCATCTAGAGGTCAGCTAAGAATGGATTTTAAAAAAATCGTTCCTCAAAGGGACTTACGGGGGTGTTATAGACAGCAAATTGGACACGGAACAGCTAGTAATACATATATATCAGATTTATATGGGCTATTTGTATACAAAATGTTTCATCATCATCATCAGCTGATAGTCCACTACAGGACATAAGTCTCCGTCAAAGATCCCCGAGTTTGTAGGTTCAAATTGTGGAGATTTTGGCCATTTTATGCGGGACCCGTTACACCACAGAATATCTTCAATATATAAATGCTTACATAATTCTTTATTTCTATATCATTGAATATAAAACTATGATATAATAAATATAACAATAATTAAGAAGATTTTACTTTATTAAAAAGTTATTCTATTGTCGTTTATCAATTGGAAACTGTTGAAGGAATCCTGATGAAGTTACCTGCTGCAGTGATACAATTAATCGATTAAAAGCTTTGAGCTTTCATTTCGTTGCGATCCAAAGCTGACTGATGATAATTGATTCAACTAATTGTACATGGTATAATACTTTATAATACCTGTAAAAACATTGTAAAGTTAAACCTAACTGTAATTTACTTCTAGTAAACTTTTGCGTAATAAAGAAGTAGAAGATAAGTAGAGTAAAGAAATATAGGTTGAGAGTCGTTGTAGCTAATGATATGAGTTAAGGAGACATAAGTCTAAAAGCGACGGGCGCAGTGTGGTGCTGTGTATATCATCTTAACTAGAGCTTATTATGGGTAAGCGTATCACTCAAAATCAAGTGAACGTCGCGTTCTTTTCATCGCTTTGACAAATAAAAAAAAAAAAATGTTGGAGGTAAAAAGACTTCCATCTCATGTATATCAAGGTGACAAGTGCACTAGTTTATATAATTTGAATTACCATCATATTTTTATAGGAGGCATATCACTTAATATCAAGTGATCATTCTACTCCTCTTATCATGTAAAACAATATTTAAAATTATAATATTAATTAGATTTAGTTCATGATTAAAATTTCAAAAGATTACCTAATACTAGTGATAGGTCTACCGTCTAGGTAGGTACAGGCGTCTATTGCAGCCGACAAACAGTAGTGTGTAAACATTGCTGTATTCCGGTTTAAAGGGCGCCGTAGCTAATGTCATTACTGGGATAACGAGACTTAACATCTTTAGTCTCAGGCGAGGAGCGGAATATGACATGTGCACCATCAGGTAAATGCGAACGAGCCAACTCAAACCTACGTATTTATTAAAGATAAAGAGATACATTTAAACTAAACCTTATACTTATATAGATAATAAATCTCAGTAATTATTAGAGGAACATCTGTTGACTATGTAAAGGTTATATATAAAACTAAATCTTACTTATGTATATGAATATCGCATAAATGAAACAGCACGAGAATCCATTATGTACAGATAAGGGGTAAATCCCTACGATTTACGTCAGATCGTTAGTCATTACGCACTCCCGCGAAGGCTTTGAAGGTAAAATTACCGGCCCTTGGTGGTGAGGGGGCCCAAGTGGGGTGGTCTGGGGGTTGGATAATAAATGACGTGGCCGCAGCCCTAGGGGCAGAGTTGCCAACTTTTTGTGACAAATTGCCGTAAAAGGTACGTGTTTCTAATCCGCCCGCTGCTACAAGTTTACGGGTTTGGAGAGGGAACACTGTACGGAGTAATAATTTAATTATTACATTCCATTATTATTTATAGTATTATTGTATTAATAATTACAAAAAAAAAAATTGGCAGTTTTAAAATATACCCTCATATTATTTGAACAGTATTCTACAAAACGATGAGACCAACAGCGCGTTCAAGCAGCAACAGACACTGCAGTTACCCCTTTCTAAATGATCTATAGAACTATCATTAATATAGAGTAACAATAAACAATTACTATATAAAATATTACATATTTATAGAAAAAAAAAATTACCAAGTGATACCTTTCAACGCGAGCAACGCAAAACTGATCGGCGAGATCTTTGATTTCATGTTCGGTAATAGACCTCTATCGACTAATGATAGTGATGATTAGTTTCTTGAAAAAATTTACTTATATGTGATACATATTATAATGTATTCCATATCTTCTAACTGGTGTACAATAAAGGATAAATAAATAAAACCTTAGTTTTGACTTGAACTATAGACTTGACATCGGAAACTAAACAATGAAGTAATCATTGATAGAACCGCAGGAAGGTCTTCCAACGATGTAAGTATAAACGTATAATTTTTTATCAAGATTTTCTTTCAACAAGAATTTAACGGTGACTTTATACTCTTTTCTTCACATCTAAATCAATTTAAAAAATATTTTTTTTTAACTTAAACCATTCTGACAGTGAACCACAAACGCAGTCTATATCCTTGCTACGTTAAAGAAGAGAACTACAACGTTAATTGAAGTAATTAGTTATGTTATATATTATTGATTGCAGTAATAAACTTATGTTTATACGAATATATATACATGTAATATAAAATAAATAGATTTTAATAACATTGCGCGAGTATCAACAAGATGGACCAGCGGAAGATAAATAAAGCAAGTAACAAACCTCGCCTAATGCGATACCGTTCCGTTCGCGCCTAAACAAACAACGCTTATTGGCTTGTATGTTTGTCTCCCCCTCCCTTTCCACTTCAACCCCTTTTTAATTAATTTTCTCATTTCCTATAAAACGGAACGGCGCAGATTGGCCATCTTGAAAACGTCGCCTAAGTAAGCATTTTCTAACTGTCCATAAACGATATGACAGTTAGTTTATTTTTTAATCTGTTGCCGAAATGAATAAAACAGTTTATTTTATCTATATTTCTATTATTTTCAATATATTGCGATATTTTTAATCTATATCTTTTTTAAAAATGTAATGCTTTATTATCTTCTAATGGAAATAACGTATTTCTATACGTGCGTATACGGAGCTTTTGAAATAAACTAAGACATTGTTTTTTTTTTTTTCAAAAAAAGTTGCTTGCAAGTAGCGACAAATGTACACACAAAAGCACCATTAATCCTAACCACAAAACAAAATTCTTTGTTCCCGTCCAGAAACGTAACGCGACTAACGCCGCCCCAATTACAAAAGGCGCTCCAAAACGCCACGGCTTCAAAACGAAACAAAACAAAAAATCCTGCGAAAAAAAAAAGGCATTATTTAAATAAAACCAGGCGGCCATGGCGCGGGTCGCATAAATTGCCTTCATTAATTTCCGGACCCCGCGAAATATTGTCTTGAAAGGATAATCAAATACAAAAACAGGGAAATAGCGGTGCGTCATTTCCATACATTTCCCCTCCACGTCGTTTGTCCCTCACCCCCCTTTTCGTGCCATTCGGTCCCCTTTTCCGGTCCCTCCGTCCCCTTTATGAGTCTTCCAATTACAATTCAACGACAGAGCTTAAGGCTTGCATTAGAGAGAACGGTAATAGCTTCAATTACTATGGTCCTTACTTACCTATATAATTTTGTATGTTTAATGGACACAATCAAAATTTATCATTATCCTGCTTCGTCTGCGGTATTCGTACTATAAAGATACTTGTTAAATAGTTGTATATATACCTAGTATTTCTAACTAGTTCGAACATATATAAGAAATACAAAGTACTCGGTATTTGTTACGTTGAGAAACCTTGCTAAATTGAATAGAGTTTTAATTACTATTAATTATTATGATTATTTATCAAATAAAGGGATATAATAGTTATACACAAACCTGTACAGAATTAAAAAAAAAATACTATTTGAAATGGCGTCTCGTCTCGTGATATCCGAAAAGAATAGTATAAGCAAGTATTAACTCTTAGTATAAAGGCAACTATCGTATTGTTCTGTAGAAAAAAAACATTTTAACTCATTAACATTATAAAAAAAATATTAATAACATAAATCACTTCAAGTAACAACTAATAAAGAAAGTATTAAACCAATAAAACATAGAATAAAAGTAATTTTTCAAACTATTAAATACCAAATTCTTTTCACCGCCGCCATTGTTTGCAGCATTCCTAGTTTCTGTACTATATGACATTATCTGATATATGCCGATTAGTTTTTAATTAATTAAATAAAAAATCAAATTTAAATGCAATTAAATTTGTTTTTTTATAGTTTTTTAATATAAAAAATAATTTTTTTAATTATATTTTATTTGTTGTTCCTGTTTTAATATCTTGTCTATTCCTTTAATCAAGAGATGTTATAACACAGTTCATACTGAGTTGTACTTGATCAAGACCAAATGTGAAATTTTAAACAAAAAAAAAAAATTTCTATGGAGATGATAACTTACATTATTTATCATAATTTGAACATGTTTTTCTTCTGTACACGAAATATTTAAAATATTATAAGAAGATATCGATAAAAACCAAAACCGAACAGGCAAGACAAGACAAGGCAAGATTTTCAGTCTTGGTCTTGCTACATACAGGTACTCACCGGGTCAATGACTTACAAATAAAATATCCGTCAACATCCGGTAATTTTTTTTTTGTAAAGCGATATTTGCGAAACTACGTAGCGTTAGTTAGAATGATATACACAGCACCACATTGTTCTCATCGCCTTATCACAATTTCAATTTCACTAGCTACTACATCCACAGCAGAAGAGTAATGTTTCTACACTACTGTTTGGGTACAGAAATAGTAGCTGCGGTGGCCTACCTATACGGTCTACCGGCATCGGAGATATAGCAGTTGGTGGTTAATTATATTAATAACAATCATATAACAAAATGGACGTGCCTCTAATCTCATGGATTCACATTTAAAACAGAAAGGGAACGTAATAACGGTACGAAACAAAGGCTTAATACAATTTTATTCGGATGAAAGTTAGCTTCAATAAAACGCGAGTCGCAACCTACATAATTCTTTGTTCAATTCGTTGCCCGGCGGAGATATGTGTATATGTATACATACAATACATACATACATACGTTTATACTTTTCGCGTTGAAACCCACCCGCGCAGACCGCTCTCCTCCAAATCCCTCTACTTAAAATTTTGCACCAGCCCTTATTATACCTACAATCTTTTGCTGCTTTCCATCATCATCATCATCAAGCAATTACCTACCCTATAGCGTGCGGGCTGAGGTTTATTTTGAAACAAACGAATGGCGGTTAGAAAAATTCGCTTCGATTTGAAAAGGAATCGTATCGTTGACGGCATTGAGTAGATATTTGAACGGAAACATGCAAATGAGCCTTTGAGAAAATACGCCTTATGTAATAAAAACATTTATTTTGTCCGTTTGTGAGTAAATATGGCGGCCGTGCCCCTTATGTACGGTGATTTAGTGCGCGCGAGATCGTTTTGATATCTCTCCTTTCATATTTCGCTCGGCGGAGCGTTATCTGAGAACGCGAGAGTCAAATGTACTTTTCGAAGCGGAACACGTTTGTTTTCCTTCCGTCTGCAGCATTGGATTTTTCTTACTACTTTTATGATAAAACAATGTTAAGTCCATATTTCGTTTCGAATCGTACTCACATTAATTTCTAGTTCCGCTCCTCTACCCACTAACTTCGACTTCCGTTAGAAGCGTGCGTTGATACGTAACAGTATAATACAGTATAATACTGTGTTTTATGAGTTTCGCAGTTCAAGTAAATAACTATGTCAATAGCGTCTGACGGTACCGTTTAATGAATTGCGTTTGAGGGGCTAATTAAATATACTAAAACAAAACTAAAAAATGCACAACGCTTATAACGAAGTATTTTGTCTAGGATAAAATGGGAAAGGGAAAGTCTCAACTACTATACAACCTTAGAATAGTATAAACCTTAATAATTTTCAAACATTTTATAGCTTTCTTAATATTCCCACTACTAACCTTCCCATATATTACTTATTTTCCCACTACTAGCCTTGAACCAAGCCTTCAAGAAGTAAGTTAAGGTCTGTTAACTACCGAGCTGGCTGAGTGGATTGGCTGATTTGTAATATTAAGTTGTTTTACTACTACTACTATCTTTTAAGTAAAATGTGAATAATAATTGTACAACTTTCAAGTTTACTGTTCAATTTATATCGTTTCTCTTCTTTATGTTTCTTGAAGTACATAGGTCCTTGACCGGTCTTGTGACCTCTAATTGTGGAGTTTGTAGGTAGATTTTCGATTCAGCTTGCTGTAAGTAGTAATATATAGTTGCCGCTATAACGACATGGCTATGATCCAGCTCTCACTATACAAGATTCTAACAATTCTAAGCTGTTTTTATGAATTATTCAAGAAAAGAGCATATTCTTACCTGAAAGGTAGGCAACGCACTGGCATCGCTGGTGACCGTGGGCGACGGTGAATCACTTACCATCAGGTGACCGACCCGTCTTGCTCGTTTGCCTATTAGATCTTATAAAAAAAAAATTAATTCCTATTTAACACCAGTTGAAATGAGTTAGTACGATGCCATTCGCAAACAAGTATTTCTTGCGATCTTCTATTCTTTTGTCTTTAAAACACCGGTTGTCAAATTTTTTGACCTCACAGACCAGTACATTCGTAATTTAAATTCTGTTGACCTCTAAAAGAATTTTTAAGTGTCATATCATCATCATCGTCCACTGCATCATATAGGTCTCTTTCAAAGATCACCAAATCGATCGATCCCGCGTTGTCAACATCCACTGGTTTCCCGCGACTCTGACTAGTACTTCCGTTATATACATTTAAAAATAATGAAGTTCAAGACCACAAAAATGTACCTAGTTAATATATATCAAAATATGAAAGCTTTATTAATAAACCATATTAAGTTTTAAAGCATCTTAAAACGTTATGAGTAAGTATACTCAAATTTTTTCTACGGACCATTACATTGCTGCCCGCTGCAATAAAGGATCTTCCCAACCTATCGGTGGTCCTATTGTGATGTGATGGTTCATAATAATTATTTATCAAAGGCATATATATTAAAGGAGCCCTATTTCAAGTATGAAAATCAAACAATGCGCTGCTAGCAAAAACGCGTTCGTAAACCAGTACCGCCGTCTGCAGCACGCTGTTTGCATTCCGCGTACCTGCAGCCTTGCAGAATATAACCCCTTTCTTCCCCATCAGACTCATTCACAAACTGGTTTAGATTTCGCATTTTCTATACATATTAGAATTATATTGTTGTAAAACTTGTTTAATGTGACACGAGCTGTTGATGTGACGCGAACGTTCGTTTGATATTTGCGAACGTCAAACGTGCGGACGAAATTTGTTGCTGTCAATTATTCGTTACATCAAAAACGTTACGCTTATACAACGTTATTGGGCTTTTAACCAAAATTTCAAGTTACACGTAAAGTTCAAACTCATCGGGAATTTATCGCTAGTAATATCTATTATTAACGTGTAAGGGTTACCGCATAACGGATCCAAGCCAACCTCACCTCAGAGTTTTGATAATCTTTGGAGGAGACCAATATCCAGCATTTGACGTCTATTGGTTGATGATAATGAATATCTATTATATAGACAAACATAATAACAATCACGATAGTACAAAAATAGTGTTATAATATATGACTAAAGTTAGTTAAAGGTGCTATTGTATAGCTCTATATTGTCTAGTAAAATATAATTTTAAGCTCGGTTTTGACGTTTACCTAATGTATATTAGTAGTTGTAGTGTAGTGTGAATCCAACTCGGATGGGCAGCATTCGGGAAGCTAAGACATATCTTCTCGTCCAATATACCGCAGTGTCTCAAGACAAAAGTCTTTGACCAGTGTGTGTTGCCAGCGATGACATACGGAGCAGAGACGTGGCCGCTTACTGTGGGCCTTGTCCGCAAGCTTGAGATTGCCGAGAGGGCGATGGAGCGAGCTATGCTCGGAGTTTCCCTGCGAGATCGAATCAGAAATGAGGAGATCCGCAGGAGAACCAAGGTCACCGACATAGCTCGAAGGGTCGCCGTCGCAAAGTGGCAATGGGCAGGGCACATAGCTCGCAGAACCGACGGCCGTTGGGGCAGAAAGGTTCTCGAGTGGCGGCCACGTACCGGAAGACGTGGCGTGGGCAGACCCCCCACAAGGTGGACCGACGACCTAGTCAAGGTCGCTGGCAACCATTGGATGCGGGTGGCCCAGGACCGGTCTAAGTGGAAATCTTTGGGGGAGGCCTTTGTCCAGCAGTGGACGTCTTCCGGCTGATTGGATTGGATTGGATTGGAGTGTAGTGTGGTTAACATGATATATACTGCACCATACAGCGCTCGTCGCCTCATACATAAGATGTTGAGTACCGTTACCCTAGTAATCACACTAGCTACAGCGCCATTCAAACTGGAATACAGTAATGTTTACACTCTATTGTTTGGCAGAAATAGACGTTGCGGTTGTACTTACCTCGGTAACCGGCAACAGAGACCTACCACTAGTAACTTTTCTAGTAAAACGGAAGATAAAATAATCTGTATCGCTAGATGTTGTGACTAGGTGGCGATCACCTCGTGACTCCGCAAACACACCCTCATCAAAACGACACGAATGTCCAGGGTCATAACTACGACAATACGTATACAAATGCCTGTAAAGATTATTAAACATTTCATACATGAAAAGGTTTCCGGTAGAATACTTTTTTTATATAAGTCGGATTTTATGAAATTTCATAAAGCAGAACACGGATGAAGGTGTTATTATATTCCCATATCATGTAATATCCGAATATTGCTTTTAACAGCATCTGTGAGAATGTTATTATATAGTAGTAGTAATTTCGACAAATGAGAAAAGCTTCCTTTATATATTATCAGAATATAACAAAGCAAAAGAAATTTAATTAATCAGAGACAGCAACATACATACAGACCTTTCATTAGCAACAACTCATAACAATCTACTAATTTAACTAAGTCGCAAGTTAACTTAAAATAGTAATAACTTACATAAGCTTTTCGCGCCCTTAAAAGTGGACCCTTTTGTTTGCATTAACATAAATATTGTGTATATACTTATCAAACGCCCGAGAAAGGGTTCAACCCTTTGCGCCGAGCTCGATTCTGCAACAAGACCGCTGCAAAACACCTATTTACCTTATACACGGGTACATGTAGGGGTCGTATAAATTTTAAACAACTTGAGACCTGTCCCAAAAGTAGCAAAAAAAATGTACCATTTTAATATCCACTGTCTGCTCTTAGTTAAATTGATTTTAACCATGTGTTTGACGGCCCTTACTTTTAGGGGTAAGAATATACTGTCCATCATCATCATCATCAGCCGATAGACGTCCACAGCTGGACATAGGTCTTCCCTATACTGTCCATGTAGTCATAAAATTTTTACTGGTGATAAGGTCTCTGTGACGTCTGAACGCAGCGTCTGTTTCAACCGCCAAACAGATTTGTGCAAACATTACTGTCTTCCAGGTTGTATGTCGCTGTAGCTAGTGTAATTACTGCGGTAACGACAGTTAGCATTTTGTCTGAAGACGACGAGCATATTCTGATGATATGTATACCATCCTAACTAGCGCCACGTTGTCATGTACGTATCACTTACCATCAGGTAAACGTCCTGTTCGTCTCGTCGCCTCGGTACAGAATGGAGAGAAGAAGTAATAATTTATTATCGTATATACAAAAGAAATATTTATAGCATTTTTTAAACATTGATTTGATATTTCATTAATTACAAATCGATGTGGAAATTTCGTTTGAGTTAATTATACACATGGTAACCCTGATTACATAAAGTAGCTCTCCAGCTTCGCCTGCAAAAGTACATTTCGCTTCTCGTTGCACACAAAGATACCTCCGATAACCAGTTCGCAAACAAATTTAAATTCTACTTAGCCATCAAACGTTTGCCATTGCAATATAATAATTATTACATTGCAATAAGGATTAGCTTTCGGTTAGTTACTGGCATTAGAATGTTTACACGAGTCTTATTTTGCCGGCGATTTCTTGTTTTGAATTTAGTTTTAAGTGGGAGCGATTCAAAATTGGCGGTCGATGCGATCGTCGAGTACTCGTATCGATTTCAATCAGTGTCTGGTGTTGTTTTGATTGATTAAAAATATCTAATATATCTATATGTAGTGTTTTTTTTTTTATTTCTCAAACTGACGAGAATTGCAAGACGTTCATACGACGGTAAGTGGCAATGCTTTTAACACTGGAGTTAAGATGATATATGAACATGCACGACATTATGCTCGTTGCTTCGATAGAAGATGTTGTGTCGTTACCTCTCGTTGCTCAGCAATTTTACTAGCATCAGCGCCTTTCAAACTGGAACACAATAATGTTTACACACTACTGTTTGACAGCAGTAATAACCGCTATCTATTTCTGCTGTCTCTACCTGATACCTTTCTAAACGTCCTTTAGAAACAAAAATCTACGAGGAGAAAGAGATTTTTAAATATGCTTCTAAGATATTTTTATGCTTTGGAAAAATATTAAAATTTAACTTAAACATATCAATAAGGATTTGAAGTGTTAACGGAAGTTTGAACATCCTTAATATACAATAATCTAAATAAAAAAAATCTTAACTTTCATTCAACATTCGACGCGGAATGATTCGTAGATAGTTATAGGCTGTTTACTTTTAGTATTTCATAGATCTTTCAACATTGTATATATAATTAACTTTAATAAACATTGTCACTTAGTGTTATTTATACGGTTGCTATAGTGACGGTCGTTATGGAAAGTATATTTAGTATATTTAAGACAAGTCAAGTCCAATTTTAACTTGTAGGCGCAGCAGCGGGCGGGCAACGGCTAGTATTTAGTAAAAATCATCCACCTACCTGCACTTAGCTATTGTGCTGGATGATGGTCTTCACACTTTCCTTGTAGAAGGCTAACAGTGCGGACATAAAGAAGACTGTGTTTATATTATGTATCGAAAAAAATCTCCAGCGTACGATGAAAAACGTTTTGCGGAACAGTCGCCGACCATCTGGCTGATGCGAAAAGCAACGTAAAATGACAATTGGTCGCAGACAATTGTTGTTGTGTACCATTGACGAATTGTTCTTTTTATGCTTAGCTAATTCGCTGTGTTGCCATGCTCCGACGCTGCACGCTCGTTTGTTTGCAACTCTTCCGCTTTACACGCGCGCAGTGATATTGAAACGCGAACTAATTTTCGATTTATATTTTAATATTATCATTATTACATGTATACGTTTTTTTTTTTCTTTCATTAAATTTAAATTTTAAAATATTTCCGGGGCCTAGTTTTACCAACAAAAAAAAAATTATTAAAATTATAGCAACACTCATAAGAACAGACACCGTATTGAGAACTTCTCTCTTGTTGCCGTTAAATGTATAATTATCTCTCTAAGCAGAGATATTATTATTAAAAATGATAAATAAGTAATGGTAAGTAATTATAAAAAAAAATGGTGAGACTTTTATACTTAAAAATCTTAGCAATGTTAACCTAGTTACCTGACCAAGTTCGACTGACAACATAGCAATATTGGCGGGAAAACTCCATTCCATTGACGCCGCCATTACAAGAGCAAATAGCGCTCAATTTCAAAAATGGAACAACAGCCTCTAACTCGGCCACGGGCGCCGTGGTAAAAAGACTACCGAGATATTCGCCGTCTAAGGATTGAACGCACTAGCGTTTTATTCATGGCGTTTGTTTTTATTATAACATTTAAATACATATAAATTGATTAATAAACAAAAATTACTATAGATATTATAAGGTCACAAACAAAATTATATGCTTATTTAATATTACTAAATATTAGTACATAGTACGTATATTATATATGTATTGTATGTATATAAGTATATTGTATATATATAAACAAATAAATATATCTAGTACAACACTTCAGACTTATTAGTTAACAGTTACTGAGAAATTAAAAATGTTACAGGAAGCTCTGTGTCCTTCGTTTCCTCTATGCAGGTATCGCCTAGTGAAGAGTCCAGAGGTTAAAACCAAGGGAAATAATATTGTTTTCAAACTAATTACAATTAAACTGAATTCTATTTATAATAACGTCTGTAAATTATGCTGGAATAAATTTTCATGTGCTGGTGTCCATCCATGTTTATGGATTTTCCATATGTACTCACATTGGCTTGTTTTTGATATAAAATGTATGGTATTGATGCTCGCTTTTACTATAGTATTTGATTAATTGTCAACAATTTAACCAAATATTACATTAATATAGACATTGTATTCACATATATAGAATATACATAAATACTTAATACTTATGTAGTTATAAATATACGATGTATTCACTGCGAACTCACTTTCTACAGGTAGGTCTCTGTCGGAGACCGTCTAGGTGGGTACCACAGCAGCGCCTATTACTACCGCCTAACTGTAGTTTGCAAGCATTACTGTGTTCCGGTTTGAAAAGCGCTGTAGTATAATTACTAGAGTAATGAGATTCAACATCTGAGACACATCTCAGACGACAATATGGTGTAGTATATATCATCCTGATTAGCGCCACTTTGTTAAGAGCAGGCGTATCACTTACCAGCTACTGAATGTTCTGCTCGTGTCGTCGATACAAATTAATAAAAAAAAAGAAATTCACATTAATTTCACTTCAGTTAACAGATAAAGAGGCTAAAGATCTATAATATTTACGTTTTAATTTTTACTGTCAATGCGACATATTTGCAATATGAGGCTGCAAGCAAGGCAAGGAAGAAACCTTACAACAATGTGAGTTTCATCTCACATTCACCAAAGTTAAGGATTTAGATGAGAGATTTAACATTTTGTCACAGCTTTTCAATATGATTCTCCATTTTTAAGCTGTTATTTTTATAGATATCGGATATTAGAAGCTAGTGTGTTTGCCACCTGCGGTGTACGTTGCGATCCAAATATTCTTTCACCGGCGTCGGGTGCTTGACGCGTATCGATTCTACGATTCGACTACTCGGTACGAGAGTGAAATTGGTTCTATTATACCGTTGGGGTTGTACTTCCACTGATAGTTTACCGAACGACAACTCTTCCTTTAGTAACTTAAAAGTTTTACTTAAGATGTGCCAGTAGAAAATTATAGTAGTCTTACTACACTACAACAGCGTATATGTACTACTTTTTTTGTTATGAGGGGATCTAAAAAGATAACCTACTTTTGGAGGGAAGACAAGGTTATGTGGGATTTATACCCACTAAATAGGTATTTGTAGTTAGTAGACACCCTTCGTCACTTTACTAACTACAGCGTCGTAGCTATTGTATTACTGCGCTGTGCAAATATTACTATGTTCCAGCTTTAAGGTTGCTAGAGCTAGTGGAATTACTCGGGTAACGAGACCCAGTATCTTATGTCTTAGACGACGAGCGCAATGTGGTACAGTGTATATCATCTTTTTTTTATACAATTAAACGACGACACGAGTGGGACGTTCAACTGATGGTAAGTAATACGCCCGCCTATCACAACGTGGTGCTAGTTAGGATATTAAACACTGCACCACATAGCGCAACAACACCATTCATACCGGAACACAGTAATGTTTGGTACTGACCTGAACGATCTCTGACAATAGAGACCTACCATCGGTAGACCGCTAGCAGAAGTAGCGCTACGTTGTTACTGGAAGGGGTATCACTTATTATCAAGTGAGCGTACCGCTCGTTACGTCGCTTAATTAATAAGAAAAATATATTTGTAGTGGTCTGTACTTGTAGTCGTCTTGTTATATAGGTCATTGGAAAGTCTTACGAATTAGGTTTCCATGTGGTATGTATCTCAAACACCATCGCTGTCTGTTTTTGATATAAATGTGGTTTCCAAAGTTAAAGAATGGTTTTTGTGGTAAGGCGATTATTTGATTAATATCCGGTGTAAACATTCTAACTAGTGCGCTTTTGTATTATTATCAACCGATAAACGTCCACTGATGGACATTGGACAATGGATTTTCCCACTACACTGGCCCAATGCGGGTTGGTTGGAGCTAAAGCCCCGTTTGTTGATTAGCAGGGTGTACAGGAGGTTAGCTGAGCTCCCGTGGTTTTTTGTGTAAATATTAGTAATTCTAAAAATACTGCATTTTCAATATTATTAATAATCATACAAAAGGTGTAAGGATAGTAGGGAGACCGGCAGTAACCCTATTTCAAAGATATCGATTACAAGGCAACAAAGTCATCGATACAGAATCAATACAATCGAGCTATGGAGGTTAATATTGATTTTTCTCTCCAAAGGTTTTTTAAGATCAGCTGAGTTTAAAGAGTAAACAGTTTTAAGTAATAATAACGTAGAATAAACCAGGCTAAACGTCCGTTAAAAATGGTTATCATTTTATTAAAAATCTGTTCCTATTAAAAGCGTCTATCCAAGAGAAACGTTTATAATTACGTGCACAAACAAAACGTCCAAGCGAAACACCGCCATCTTGAATTCGCGTCGCGAGGCGTCACGAGCGGGACCTTTTTTTTGCTAAAAAAAGGCCTAAGTACAGAGCATAATACATACATATAACGGTGGGAGACTGAAGTGATTTACTATACACTCCGCTGCGATCAAATTCTAACCTTAGCTGCACGGATTAAGGCTGATTTTTGTCTGTGTTGTAGTTTTTTTTCATTTAGGTGTAGGGCACGTAGCGCATTTAGCATTCCCACCCCCGCAAGGGTGAGATTTCTTACATAATGATATATTATTAATATTCGCGGGGTAAAAAGGGTTTGTCTACTTTCGGAAGGGGTAATGGTGTTCTTTATTGCCGGGCCTGGTGTTCCAAATGGCACGGATTACAGAATGGCGGCAATGTGCGAAATGAATGTCAGCCGCTTTTTTTTATTTTGTTTTCGTTTTGTTAATGCTTTTGTTTTAAACTCATGTCCCGGCAACGTTTTTTATTTTTTTTTATTATCGCTGATGCTTATACCCTTTCGCACTTTTAAATGGTTAAAAAGATTTTACATACATAAAAAATCTCATATATTTTAAAATGTTTAAAGGGCGATAATGTATATTCCTGTTTATTTTTCATAAAAGGCTTACTTCGAGTGCTTTTAATTTTTTTTTTTTTTAAATTTCGAGTCAGGTTTTAACGTTTTTTATACTGGCATCACCATTTTTTAATCAATAAATTAAAAAAAAAATATTTAGTGGTTTTTCAATACTACTAAAGTCTTTTCTAGAACGTTTTAAAGCAGTATACGCCAGTTGTATATATATATTTTTTTTATTTACGCGAAAACATTTAGAATAATCTATTTGGATTGACTAACAATTTATTGTGATACTAACAGCAAAAAGGTAGATTTCATCAAACTCCAAAATGAATCCTTTTAATTCATAAAGGTTAATAAATTAAAGTTTTGTATGAATTATGTAGCTCCTATTCACACACAGACTTGCCTCGTTGTTTTTCCCCGCGCCAGATAAAGAGTATTTACGGTGTCGCGAGGATTTGAGCGGCAAAATGGCGGGTAAATCGGCCATTTTATTACACGAATAGGCTTAAGAAATAAAGCCTGCTTAATAAAGTTATATGTCATTCTTTTTAACAGTTATGACAATATTTATATTAGTATAAACTGTTTGCATAGTGTAACAGACGTATAATTTTTTTTTTTTTATTTTGAGGCTACAATTTATATTCTGTATTGTCACCTTAAAATTTTATAGTACAATATTTTTTATTATGTTTGATAATGTATTGGTGGTGGATCTCCACACTGCAATGGTTATTACTTGTAGCAAGTAAATAAGCTATTTTAGAAATTGTTCATGAATAATTTTAATGGTTATAACTATATGAATAGTACTACTCGTACATGTACGATAGCACATGATTATAACGTACTTTATTGATGTATTTACATTACTAAGAAGTAAGAACATAAAATTGGAAATTAAATTTAATACATTATTACTTACTTGTCATACATAAACAAAGCATATCATTAACTTATGTACCACATGTAAGAATTTTTTTTTTATTCCTAAGAAACCTAATTGTCTATTTCAAAAACAGGAAAATCGAAGTAAGGAACAAATTCACTCTTTACTCTCTTGTCACTCCCTAGGATAATAATAAACTTTATGTCCACAGTTTAGACTAGTTGTCATCACTTATTAACTGAGTCTGCAGATGTCGCGTGTCCTCGAAAACTATTGTTCTTGGATCATGTTCGTTACCTCGAGGAGTTTCCCTTCATGGGAATCTCTAAATCGTTTCTCAACGATTCATCGAAACCAAGAGTTTACGTTTTATTTAACATTGCCCTTACAGGTACGTCATACGATTATTGTTAAAAGTAAACGAATATAAACGAATTATTATCGAGAACATGATAAACTACTACTCGATATATACTATCAGATACTTTACGTTGCCTACGTAAGCTGATGAATGCAGATTTAGTACGATTCAGTGCCTATTGCGATAAGTTCCTAGACGTCGTTAGGTACGATCTGTCGTTTCTATATAAATCGAATATTCAGCTTCGAAGCGTAAGTGGAACAGAGTTTCGACGCCTCGAATATTGCTCTAGCTCGTACCTACTAGGTCGAAAAGATTGATTTGGTATATCAGTTATTCCGAACAAGAACGTTAACACGATTTTTTTTATTTACATCCTAAATATTTCATCTTTCACAACATTATGAAAATATTACTGTAAAACTAATCTACGGTGGGTCAGCACTGATTTTCTTATTTATATATCTCAGCATAAGTAATGTTATAGGTAAAGAATAACCTCATTTTATATTGTAGTGTTATCACGAAACGAAATATATATTATCAGCTAGTGATAGTAATGATTGGAGCAAATGAAGTGCAGTATTCCTACGCGAATGTTTAATTTTGCGTAAACGCTCTCACACAATGCCTTGCTTACAGTAATTGAATTTTAATCACAGCGTATTTACATTATTCGTAAAACAATGATTGTATCGTGGGATTTAAGTTATGTAGCTGAAATGTTATGTACGTGATAGTGGAAATACTGAAGCATAGCTGAAGCATCTAGTACAGCAATAACTAATTCCTCATAGGCAGGCGTCTCACCGCCTGGTGAATGTTCTAAGCTAGTTTTGTCGATTTGTTCAATTAAAAGAAATTTAATGTATATACGGCATATGGCAACACTTATTAATAGAAGGATTCAAATTCAAGTAATATACGTTTCATCATTATCATCGTCAGCCGATAGACATCCACTACTAGACATAGACTTCCCGCATAAGCTGCCTACTAACAATACTGGTTCCTCTATATAAAAAATGAAGAACGATGAAGGTATAATAATGGAAGATTCGTCTCAAACGATGCATTAATTTTTTTTATGCTTTAACTGTCTCCTCATTGTTGGTCAGGTCCCTGGTTCGATTATGGGACTAAATGTTGTGGATATTGGATGCCGACAGATCTTTTTCCAATCGATTTAAATAGCACTATCATATTGTCAATCTACTGCCGCAACAGTATCGAGGTGTTCCGACTGTCGACAAAAGAGCTGAAGTAGACTGAAAATCTTTCTTCACCATCTACTTCCTACATACATATTTAACTTAATTTATAATTGAGATTGTCTTTGATTAGGTCTCGTCCTCTAAATTTTACAGTCATAAGAGATGCTGAACAGGAATCGATGGAAGCAGGTGGTCCGCTCCAGATAGCAACCCTAGCACTGACAATGATCCTCAGACATCGAAAGATACCCTTCTGGGGAAAAGCAGGATTATATGAGATTCTTACTCATTAAAACCTCTTCGGTGGTCTGCATCAGTGTATTCGAGAGGCTCCGGGATCTCTTATAGAACACATTGGTGCCTCTCTACTCTGTGTTACACTCTGAGGAGGTGCCTGACCCTCCTACACACCATATGCTGGTTCACGCAGACTCGCTTGATAAGGGATAAGGGCCCCCCATTGTCAAGGCCCGTGATACTGCTAGACCCTTCTAGTCACCTTCTACCACAGGCAGGGCTTACCTTACTTTAGTCCTATTCTTACTCAGATTACAGGACTGGAGGGAACGATAACATATAGACTCCTTATAGACAAAATAATAACATAATACTTCATATAACCTTAGTAAATTTCAATAGTGACATCCGACGAAGAATTTCATTCGTTTAACTTACTATTTAAATTGGAAGGATAATTTTATATCACTCGGAACGGATCGGGGCGGGACGTGTGGTATATAAAAGAAAAAAGCTGCTTTACCAAAAATTATTATTTAAACAAATATAACACCTATTGCGTTAGAAATAAGGTTCACTGACATCGCATTGCATGTCGTGGCACGTACCGTTGTCTAGCCGCCTAGCATACAATGGGGTAACTATTTCTTTATTCCGAGGGCGATTCTTTTTTTGCGCCTTCAATATATTATACACAAATCTATTCTGTGATAGGTGTATACTATTTATGTATACGACAATAAGGGTTGTTGTATATATAAATATATTATATACATCTTTTGTACGTATAGTGCGAACAGCGGGTCGTATAGTGCGAAGGTTGGATGTGGTAGAAAGATCTACGAGTGGAAGCGGATGACCAGGTAGACCGACGACGTGGTAATTAGTTAATGGTTGGATGTAGATATCATGGTAATGGTCGCGGTGGTAATCGTATGAGGATTTTATTTAACAATGGACACTTAAAGGCTGAAATGATTATGATGGTGATATTTTCTACTCTGTGAATATTTTTGTAATACATAATAATAGAGAGATCTAAGGAAGGAAGAGGGGTGTAAGGGTTCCCGTATAACAACTCACGGGATCCAAGCCAACCTCACCTGCTCGTGGTGCACCCGGCTGATCAATAAACGAGGCTCTGGCTCCCACCAACCCATATTGGACCAAAGTTGGGAGGTTGCTGGATGCGTGCAGCTCAAGACCGATTGATGTGGAGATTCTTGGAGGAGGCCTATATCAGACAGTAGACTATCGACTGATGAGGAAGATTTATATCTTTTTTTTTATTGTTTTCTTATATTATTGTTCAGGGCATTTTATTCTTATCCTATTGTTTACAGATGGTAGGTCTTGGTTACTAGAAATCGTCTCGAAAGGTACCACCGCAACTCCTATTCCTGTCACCAAACAATAGTGTGAAAACATTACTATTTTCCGCATTGAAGGGTGGTGTAGCTAGAGAAATTACTAGAGCTCAAGGCGATGAGCGCAATGTGGTGCAGTATATTATATCCTAACTAGCATCATATTGTTATGAGCAAGCGTATTATTGACCATCAAGTAAACGTCGCTTCATAGAATAGAAAAAACCTTTTATGTATTTATAACTAATTTAAACTATATACGTCTGTTCTTACATTACTTATATCTATACCTTTACTTACACTATCTTATTGTCTACTGTTACTTAATAATATTATTGTATACTAACGTAAAGTAATATTTATCTGTGCTTATATCTATTGTTCAGTGTGCTACATATTTAATGAACTTATTTCTATTTCCCTAATCTTTTAAATAACTTTTCCGCCCTTAGATAAATGCTCAGAGACAGGACTGTTTTATTCTTCAAAATAAATATACTAAGTTAATATATAATTCTATACAGCGTCCTTTACTTCTCAGCCTTGTCCAGTCTACACAATCTCAATGAGAACACAGAGAACCGGCTTCGGACAAGCATTGTTCGGAGTGCTGGCGTATGGGCTCCCTTCCGCTTCATCGTCATGGACCACGGATACTAAGACTCTCTGCCACTATACGGAGAAGATCAGTTCGTATTGAATATCGTTTAACATTTGTGCGAAGATCAACATTTACATATTGTTAAAAAAAAATACTTAAGAATATTATTTTACTTTCCTTTTCTTTTTGTATGTGATGTATGACTAGTTATCGAGATAGTAATAATCGCCATTAAGATGAAATTACTTTAAGAATTTTATATTTTAAAAGCTAACATTTAAAAAAGTATTATTCTATTTCTTAAGTTAAATTTGAAGGGTTTAAAAGGAACCTGCGTTTGAGCATACAAAGGTTTGATTTTGATCCGAAAGATGTCGCGATGTTTAATTTATCTATTTCTTTTTCTCGTTATGAAGAAAAAGTATTTTTTATTGTACTATAGATTAATTAGTATTGAATTTTAATTTTAGAATGTTTAATGAAATGGATATATAATAACTATTTGCTATTTGTAATTTTTATTACATAACAAAACATTGAAATATTATAGTTGAAATGTTGTTTTGGAAAACATTTATCCAAATTTTGGTTTTATACATTTTATGTTGAATTAATAATATCAATATAGATATATTGAATAATCTTTAAGGCTTAAGTACACATTAGTTGTAAAGAGAATATAATTTATATTATTTAGCACAAAACACTCGTGATTATTTTGAAGTTTAATATTTGTTGCGTTATATTAATTTACTACTCGCCGGCAGATGGCGCTAAAAAGATTTAGTATAATAATGTATGAAATGGTTTAAGTGTATGTTATATTAAAAGATTAGGTAATTAATAGAAAGATTATATACTTTAACAGGATTCTTCAAAGAAATTAATTATTTTATATAGTTATTAAAAGTACCAATAGATGGCGCTCAAACGAGATCAAAAAATATTGGCGCCAAAATGTTTTGGAGCTTTTTATTGTTTAATTTTTCTCGTTTACGACTTACAATAATTAGTACGTGAAAGAAAATAATTTAAAATTCTAATTTATCTACTTCTCGGCAAAGTCACAATTATACTTAACTGGTCAATTTCGAATACATGATAAATTATGATTCGTATGAATATAATAGAAATAAATGTTTACATGATTTAACATATAAATACATTAGAAATAAATTTTATAGTAGTATTTATTTTATTTTTAGTAATATGTAAATAATAAATATTATGAATTAATCAAACTAAGTTTCAAAAAATAAAAAAAAATCGATTTATATGATTGTATTCTGCTATTGTCATGTCAATTACAAAATGAATGACTTGAATATGACGTACTGATAATTGTTCATAATTTTATTTTTAAAATGGAGTACATAGTTGATGATTATCTCACTAATATAATGTAATTGTTTATTTATACCGACACAAATAATTTTTTCTTTGTACATACTTATCTTTGTCTTTGGTCTAAGTAATGCTAAAGGTATCGTATATTATAGTGTTTTATTTTTTTTTAATTTTTAACACTTATTATTTAAACATAAATCTCTTAATATCTCTTTTTTTTAACAGTTATTTTTTTTAACTGTTATGCTCGAAATATCCAAATTGTGAGAGCATACACTATTCATAGACGAAAAAACTCGTTTAAAAGTTTGGATACGAACCACCAGCGCGGAGTCCCCTAAATCAGTTTTTTTGACAATTGACAGTTTGTTATTTTTTTGTATCGATTCAAGTAAGTTACGTTTTAACATTTTAAATAGGAATATTTTTCTACATTAAAAGGACGATTTAGTTAATTAAGAATTTAGACTTTCAAAGAATATCCCTTTTTACGCCCTATAATATTCCAATATTAAATAATATGTGATCATCATACTAATTTAATTTTGAACAAGAGATACAACGAATTGATTTTATTACGTTGGCTTGTGAGGAGAGTCGAATCGATTTTTTAATCGATATATTATAAAACATAAATATGATAATTTAAAAATTAAAAAAAAACTAAGTCAAGCGTTGTAAAACAATAAAAATTTTCATATGAAAATAAGTAGCACCTAAAGATAAAGCTGTCAATAAACTTAGTCTTTAACGTTAGATATAGATTTCATAGACAAATCCTAATGACAATCAGTCGGTCATAGACTAAATTATCATCATGTCAAGTTTAACTAATGGAATAATTAGTTAAAATAACTCCAATTAAACCTCATTATCACTAAAAGGATATCCGGTCAATTTTAATATATTATAATATATTATAAATAATTAGTTTGTGTTTTTTCTTCCTTTGCCAAAAATCATAGAGGTCAAATATCACGATACATAAAGTGTAATAAGTATAGAGAAATTAAAAAAAAAACTTTATCAAGTAATTTACTTATCACCGAAGAAGCCTGAACCAACGTTTTGCTGATGGTGTTCCCATCTTTAACATCATGATTTCAAACCTTCTATATCTTGGGCACAGTTAACTTTAATAGATATTATCTCCTTGACTGGTACCTGAAGGTTATGGTTCATCATCATCATTATCAGCCGGTAGACGTCCACTGCTGGACATAAGCGTAAGGTCAAATGAAAGGTCATGGTTAACGTATATAAATAAGCACAGACCCTGATATCTATTTGTAAGGCAGTATGCGTTATACGTCTCGAATGAGTGCGGGTTCGATCCCGAGCTGGAGGTTTCGTTACAGGAATCTGATTAGTTCCTAGGATGACATTATTCGTATCCATGTGACTTCCGAGCAGCACTAGAGCAGCGTGATGGATGATTGCTCTAGATCTCCTCTTCGTGAGAGAGTCGTTTCCCAGTACTGGGAACAATAAGTGGGCTGTTCATTATTCATCTTCGCCTTGACATCGTACATTTGTTTTGTTGAAGGTGGTCTCAAAATGGAGGAGAGAGGTTTTTTAGAAGAATTTCTCTTTCATAACCTTATCATCATCATTATATCAACCCAGCGCTGGTCATAAGCTGGGCATAATCATATACTGCATCAGAATATCTGTCATCAATCATCATTGGTGTCGCTTGCTGCTGTCCTCTTGATATTGTACCTGCCTGCTGGGTTAGCAGGTCTCTGTCGGCGGAGACCATGAGTAGGTACGACCGCTGATTCTACTTCTACTGCAAAACAGTAGCCTGCTGTCATTACTGTATTCCGGTTTGAAGGGCGTTGTAGCTAGTGTAATTACAGGAGTAATCGGACTACGTTGTGCTGGGTTAGTCATCCTAATTAGCGCCACGTTGTAATGAGCAAACGTGTTACTTACCATCAGCTGAAAGCTTGGCTCCATTTTTTTTTTTTCATTCCATTAACAAGCTAGTTAGGATGGTATAAGCTGCTCCACATTGCGCCCGTCGCCTTGTGACATAAGATATTGAGTCTCGGTATCCTAGTATCTATAATAGCTACAGCGTCCTTCAAACCGGAACACAGTAATGTGTACACAGTACTGTTTGGCGCCAGAAATAGGAGCTGCGGTAGTACCTACCAGTAGCTCGTCTCATCCCTTCGTAGAAAAAAAATGCTCGAAGAAAATTTGCTGGCCTTGTCAGTTGTATCGTTTTAGTCGACTTTTATTGAAATCTGCGTTTATAGTTGTACTATTCACAGTACAAAGTTACAATCGGACACATTTATCTTGCACGGCCGGAAATAAAAAAAAAGAGTGAGCCGATTAGAAATTGTGACATCCGCTCCTCTCGTGTTGGTTAATCACATCAGCGTAAACTGAAACGCGTCAAATCGTTCCGAATTTGAAATCGCGACAGGATCCGGAATACATTACTGCTAATCCGTTGTCTCTCATTCAGATCTGTATTGTCGATCAAGTTCCAACTGAATTCAATTTTCATCGGCTTCCGATGTTCATCAGCAGATAGAAGTCCACCGCTGGACATGGGCTTCCTCCAAAGATTCCCACACGAGGTAAAGGTTCATATGCAAATTCTCATATGGGCCAATTCCCACCACGCTGAACCCAGTGCGAGATGGGGGGAAGCTAGAGCCTCGTTTGTTGACTAACAGGGTGCACCACGAGCTGGTGAACTTGGCTTGGATCCCTTGAGTCCTTATGTAATAGTATTTTAATGTAACATATATCGTAATTTCAATATTAATTAATTTATTTTTCAAAATGGCGACCAGAATATCCAATACATTCATTAAGCTTTATTTTTTTTAAAATAGTAAACAGGCAAAAGTAATATTTCTCCTGTCATATATAGTAATAAAAAATTGTAATAATAAAGATTAAGTGTGATTTAATATATTAGCAGTTATTATTAATAAATTTAATAGATCACTGGAACGAGAAATAGCCTGAAGCATTGTGTCTAGACCATTAAACGAAGGTCTGTACGTGAACTTAAGTACCGAAAAGGGAAGGAATTTATAGACGTATAGGTGCCCAATATCACTTGATTATCACTCAATTTCACGTTTAGAAGGTGCTTTAAGCACTCATTAAGCAGTGACCTCATACGTCTAAAGTTTTTATCGGGCTTTCGTATTAATGGGCCCGCACTGTTATCAGTTTAGCGCGCCCGCTACATATTTATGAAAGGCCGTGATTAATCAACACCAATAGCGCACCGCTCGCTTTATTGCATAGCTCTATTTACCAGCTATGCAGCGGTGACATCTCATTATGTACCGAGCCCTATGTACGCCCGCGATGGCCTATCTAGTACGTTCGCACGCAAAAATCTAGTGCTAGGTGCTTGCCCCCGGCGCGCGGCACACGCGCGCGCCGCCGCCCCGTCGGACGCCCGCTCGCCCGCACACCAGCACTCGGTAAGGAGTGACACTGCGTGCGAGAAAAAGACAGCCATGAAAAACACCCGCTGGTGTGAGGGGATGCCCCCAAAAAAAGCACCAAAAACGCAATCTGCGCAACTTTCCGGCGCAGAATCGTTAACGACTCCCGCTCTCTTTATCGTGCGCGCCGTGCCTCCTATATTTCTATTTTTTCTCCGTCAGCTATTAGCCGTAAGACAGCTCCCCCGGCAAGCTGAAATGTACTCTAAGCTGTGGGCTCTTGGCCAGCTGTTGGAGCGACGTCCGGCCGGCGCTTGAACTGCCGGCAGCGAGCGGTACGCACACATGCACACCGGAACTGAAAATAACGATCGCATTTTTGACCGAAAAGGACGGACAGATGGCTGAAAAGGGAAGAAAAAAACGACGACCATTTTGCTTGGCGCACCTCCGACGCGGCGAGGTGAGCTTTATGTATGCTACGTTTTTTTTTTAGGAGAGGGAAAAAAAAACCAACCAAAACAAATGCACGTGGCCGGGTGTTATGACCGACGCGGGAAAAATTCCACCGCGCGCTAAGAGATGCCGTTGTCGGCGCGATGCTTCCGGCCGAGGACTCGGTCGTGGAAAAATCACCAGCGCGGCGCCCCAGTCGCACGGGCACACCGCCACCGACTTTATTCCTTTATAGTACACTTAAGTAATTTAAATTAAACATATAACACAGATAATTAATTCATTACAATTAAAGATTAAAAAGATTAAAGATTGAAAAAGTAGGTCTCCGTTGCCGCAGACTGTCTAGTTAAATACTACCGCAGCGCCTATTTTCGCCGTCAAGCAGCACTATGCAAACATTACTGTTCCGGTTTGAAGGATGCTGTAGCTAATGAAATTACCGTGGTAACGAAACACAACATTTATGTCAGACGACCAACGCAATATGCCGCAGTGTATATCCTAAGTAGTACTTTGTTATGGGCAGATGTGTCATTTACCATCAGCTGAACGACCCAATGTCTTAATTAAAAAAAAAAAAAAAACGTTATAAATATAAACATCAGTTAACACCTAAAAATTTTTTTTTATACAATTTACTAATATATTATATATATATGTAGTATACAAAAAAAAATACTGTTCCTGCTACTTATACATATATACTTCAGTTGAATTGTTAATTGTACTAATATATATATATATATAAATAAAAAATCTTTAGATAATTAATCATTATAAAATTAATTACTATATATATCCTTCTACATTTTTTTTTTATATTTATATATATATTTCTTTTCTTTTATTATTTTATTTTTATCGAACCTATTTCATCACCTCTGCATTAGTCAATTAAGGTATTAAGTCCACATCAACACGATGCTACCTCTCTCTCTCTTTCCCTCTCACTCTTTAAGTCGGTTCCTCAAAACTGAGGGTCGTGACTCCTTGTCGATAACCTGTATACACAATGGTAAGCGATACGCCTGCCCATAACAAAAGCATTAGTTAGGACGATATACACTGCACCAGATATAAGATGTTCAGTCTCGATAACCCAGTAATTACACTACGTACGAAGGAGGCACATTGTGGGGGTGTTTTAAGGGGAGGAAAATTTGTATATGTATGTAATAGTAAAGATTTGTTAATTTTTTAGTACTCAATACCACACGACAGAAATTCGAAAAGAGTTTAGTACCTTTGTGCCGCCAAATATTATTGTTATCCGGTTTGAAAGGCGGCGTAGCTACTGGGGTAAAAAGACTTCATATCTTATGTCTCAATGCGATGAGCGTAATGTGGTGCAGTGAACAACATCATAAATAGCGCTACGTTGTTATAGACAGGCATATAATTTTCCATCAGGTGAACATCATTCTCGTCTCCTCGCTTTGAAAATTAAAAAAAAAAACTTAGTACAGTTATCACCGATCGTCCATTACGGGATATATTAGGTCTCTTAGAAGAGTACAGTCGCTGTCATATATTTTTTCTTTTTTTTTTTAAATTGTGATGTATAAAGATATATGTTCAAATTTATTTAAGTAACATTGTAACTGGCCGGCGACGGTCTGTTTAAATAGAGTAGAATAAAAAGTTCCAAATTCAAATATCGAATGGGACGCATTTATTTATTGATGTGCCGGTTGTTTAGTACCTGTGATACTTCCGCCTATGACCAATACGGTGAAAAATAAACATTCGTGTTTGTTTTTTTGAATGTGCACACACCGTGCCGTACCGCTGCGCGGCACAGACGGCGCGCCGCGTCCGCCGGAATGGACCAAACACTACAACCGGACGCACTACGCTTTATTGGTCTAAACGTTATCACTCCGGCACTTGAAACCGGACACAGGGCTACCTGCGGCATGGATGGGTCGGCGCGACTGGTCACCCATCGCATATACTTTACTAATGCCGAGTCAATAACAATGGTTTACTGTTGATGGGTCTCCGATGCTGCCGACCGTCTATTAAGTACCACCGCGGCGCTTATTTCTGCCGCCAGTAGTGTACCAACATTACTGCGATCCAGTTTGAAGGGCGCTATAGCTAGTGTAATTACTGAGGGAACGAGATCTAATACCTTAAGTTTCAAGGCGACGCACACAAGGTGCAGTGTATAATATCTTAACGCCACGTTGTTAAGGGTAGTAATATCCCGATCGTCTCGTCGCTTCATAAAAAAAAAATATCACTAGCCGAAAGATATCTACCGGACATGGATCATAATTTATATAAATCTAGATTTCAATAGGGCATACATATTGTTTTTTTTTTGTATCTACCCATACTATTAAAGGTAAAAAAAAACTTTTAATAATAAAAAAACAATGTGTGAAGGCCTTACTCGATTTCTATATATATAGTTAATATAATATAACTAATCAATGGGCTAATATATCATAGATGTCTTATGACTTATTTAATCTAGATTTAACATTTCTAGATATAAATCTATAAGTTTATATTTAAATTTCACTTCAACTTGTTTTTAAAAAATGTAATTTAAAGGTCGGAAATCGCTGTCATATTGAGGTTAGGCCTGTGCCTCAGCAGTGGAGAGGTAAATTGGCTGTTTAAAAAAAAAAAAATTATCACATGACATAAAGATTTAACTGGTAGTAAGATCTTCTATACCAGAGACCGTCTAGGTACAACTGCAGCGCCTATTTCTGCCGCCAAACAGCAGTAAGCAAACATTACCGTGTTCCGGTTCGAAGAGGGCCGTAGCTAGTGTAATTACTGGGCTAACAAGATACATCTTGTGTCAAGGCGATAAGCGTGAAGTGATGCTGCGTGCATCGTAACTAGCACCACGTTGTTATGGGCGTGCGTATCACTTACCATCAGGTGAACATCCCGCTGGTCTCGCCGTCAAGAAAACAATATGGTGTATCTGGTGAGGAATAGGGGAACCCTCTGGATGCGAGGAATGCGAGACCAATCGATGTGGGCATCTTTGAGGGTGGCCTATGTCCAGCAGTGGACTTCTGATAATGATTATTATGTAACATATGTATATATATACATTAGCTTAACATATTTAAAATCATATCCAAAATGAAAACTCAGCTTTATTTGTGTCGTATTTATTCAAATTAAGCGCTGTAATCGTAAAGCGGCAGCGGAAAGCGGAAGCGTGGTGAAGCGCTGCAAGCGATACTTTTGGAGTTGCTTACATGCCATTGTCGCACGCTTGATGTCTTCTCCACATTAGACGGAGAAAGGTGATGCTGGAAAGAGAGAAAACATTTTTTTTATTTAAAACACAATTAGAATGTTATTAAGATTAATATAAATAAACTAAGGGATGAAGGAGACGCTTATATCACTGAAGGGGATAGTCGATTAATGTATGGCGCTGGTTAAGTTTTTTACCGAACATCGTATTTCTCTTTAACATATTTTTTTTTAGACGAGCCGGACATTCACCTGATAGTGAGTGATACGCCTGCCCTTAATAATGTGGTGCTTAGGATAATGTACACTACACCACATTGCGCTCGTCGCCTGAGACAAAGGGTTGAGTCTTATTACTCCAGCAACTAAATTGGCTACGGCGTCCTACCCCTTGTTACCCTAGTAATTTAACTAGTAACAGGGCAATTTAAATTTTGAATAAGTAATGGTAATGTTTACACACTACTGCATAAACCTAAATTTAGTTAGAAAAAAAGTTCCTATTACTGACGCTAAACAGTAGTGTGCAAGCATTACTGTGTTCCGGTTTGAAGGGCGCTGTAGCTAGTGAAATTACTGGGGTAAAGAGATTCAGCATATTCTGTCTTGGATGATGGGCCCAATATGGTGCAGTATCACCATCGGCGGACGTATCACTTACTATCAGGTGAACGTCTCACTCGTATCGTCACTTAATTATAAAAAAAAAATAATGTAAGGGTAGTTGTGTACGAAGGAACTTTGATGTTTTTTAACTTCACCCAATAGAGGGTGGGGGCATCATTTTCTGCTAAATTATTATCAGGGGGTCTATTTACATACGTCGACGATAAGTAAGACGAAACATGATCTCACCCCTTTGGACTAAGAATAATGGCGTTCACCCCTATTCGCCCTCCAGCAATAACCGTGATGCCGGACTAATCCATCCAATATATACACAACAACGCTCATCATCTAGACGCGACTCATTTTGAAGTTTATTGACTACAACCTAAACCTACCTAGGTTCTAGTTTATACACACTAGGTTACAATAAAAAAAACGAATCCAGACTCTTTTGGTTGTTGTTAAATTTTTTTTTATTTATTTCCTTGTATTTTATTATTTTAATATTATTGTGTACATATATATAAAGTAATATTTACTTATCCTTATTTCTATGGTTTAATATCTTAAGCAATAATGTATTAAGTTACTTCTAAGTAATTAATTTTCCATCATCTCGAATAGAGTCGCTGTATCCATTCTCAAGCCTGGCTTCTAATCAAAGTCATACCTCAACCGTCTATATATATGACCTTCCGTCAGCAAATGAGGAACAGCTTCCTCCACAGCGTCATCACCTTTATACGGTCTCTCTACTCTTAAAACGGTTCAAGTATAGGCAGAATCCGCCGTAGTGCAGTGTTAGTTATGTTTAAAAAAGTATCATAACATAATAATATAAACTTACCGAATTACTATTAAATAGATAGTTTGTGTTAGTGTATCCTCGTATCCAATACTTCCGGTTTCTGTGTATTCTGAAAGATAAAGAAATACGTTTACAGTATCATCTGTGAATGTAGTATATCTATTGAAAGTATTTCGAAACATAGTATAGTGCTTTTCTACCGCTAAACAGTAGTGTGCAAACATTACTGTGTTTCTATATGATCGGCGCTGTAGCTGATCCAAGCCAGACTCTGCTCTTGATCCTACTAATCAACAAATGAAGCACTAGCTCCCACCAACCTATAGCACCACTGTGGTGGGAAATGGTCCATAACCTCCCACACAAATCCCTACCTGAACGTCCGACGTCTATCGGCTGATGATGATGATACTTCCCTTCATATGACTGTGATATATCATGCAAGAGAATAATACTTCTGCATGACAGCATCACTGATCTATACGAGTAATTATAATTAAAAGATCTAACATCAAACAGACTTGGAATCGGATCAAAGAGCTGATAACTTCACTTATCATAAGAACTAAAAACCACTGCTCTCTCATGCTGTAGACCGTCTGCACTACCACCACAGCTTCTATTTCTACCGCTATACAGTAGTGTGCAAACTACTGTGTTCCGGTTGGAAGGGCGCTGTAGCTAGTGTAATTACTGAGGTAACGAGACTCAACATGTCCCAAGGCGACGATCACAAAGAGGTGCAGTGTATAACATCCTAACGAACGCTACGTTGTTAAGAGGAGGCGTATCATTTATTATCAAGAGAAGACCTTGTCTCGTTGCTTAATAAAATAAAAAAAAAAAGTAAAATTATGTATTTTTATGGGTTATGATTCAATGATAAATTATCTATGATACTTTTTTATTTTATACAATGAAGCGATGAGACAATAGGGAATATTAACTGATGGTAAATGATACTCCTGCCCATATATGGTGACAGTTAAGATGCACAGCCCCACATTGTGCTCGTCGCCTGGAGACAAGAAGTTATGTATCAGTACTCCAGTAATTTCATCAGCTGCAGCGACCTTTAAATCGGAACATGCACACTACTGTTTGGCGGTGGAAATAGGAGCTGGTGGTACTGGAGACGGTCTCCGGCATCAGAGAGCAGTGGTTATTAATTCTTATGATAAGCGAAGTATTATTCGGCTTTTTGATCTGATGCCAAGAAGATTTGATCTTAGATCCTTATATTTCAGTTGTACTGTCACGCAGGAGTATTATGCTTTGATGTGCATCATCATCATCAGCTGACAGTCGTCCACCGCTGGACATGAGTCTCCTCTTAATTGATCCCATTCATATGGGAGGGTTTGGTCCATTTCCCACCACGCTGGTTTTATATAGAGCCAGAGCTTCGTTCGTTGATTTGTAGAGTGCACCACGAGCAGGTGAAGCTGGCTTGGATCCAGTGGGTTGTTATCCCCTTACACCCCTCCATCCCCCAATCAAACATAAATATAAACAATTGATTAACAAATAATTATTGTTAGTAAATATATTAAAATGAGATAGTAATTCGATTGCAATTTCATCAACGCGATACTTTTGATTTTGTTGTACGCGAGCACTGCAAATAATGTTTTTAACGTCCTTCAGTACATGTTACAAATTAGGCAACGTCATTAAAATTAGCTCATACAACATGTTAATTAGCAATTAAATACATTCATTAGGATTGAGTTGACAATTCACAATAAAAAAAAAAAAATAATTAGTAATATGTACTTGTGGTAATACTTTTGCCGGAGACTAAGCACAACTGCAGCTCCTATTTCTGCCCTTAAACTGTAGTGAGCAAACATTACTGTGTTCCGGTTTGAACGGCGTTTTGGCTAGTGTAATTATTGGGGTAATGAGTGTTACGTCATCATCATCACCAGCCGATGGACGTTCACCGCTAGACATAGGCTTATAATGGTATCCATAATGATCGATCTTACGCTACTCGCATCCCCGACCTTTGTTTGTAGGGATCCATATGGGGGAATTTGGGCTATGTCCCACCACGCTGACCTAATGCGGGTTGGTGCAAGGTTATACATCAGGTGAACCCCTTCCTCGACTCGTCACTTAATAGTATAAAAAAAATTTATCTCGATACTGTGTTGTTTCAGTATAACAATTGAATAGATTATAAATAGTATACTTACAGTTTGCTGGCTGAGGTTGCTGTCAAAAGATTAACTGCTTCTCACCTCTGCTGTATATTGCTGAAAATAAAAATGGAAGCTGTTATCTAAATGATAATGCTGATTTAATCAGGATTCGTTTGCCGGAATTACAATGATGAGGTCCACATAGCAGGAAGGACGAAGCTATTAGGATACAAACATCCATAGGATATTCTGAAACCCTTCGCAACGTACTAAGGAGGACCACCGAGGAGATCTTAGTGACTATAGAGCCCGCGCCTTCCTCCTTAGATATAGGGTCTCTTTTGAAGGTTCTCCCCACCCCAACTCTTAAAATGGATTACAAGCTTGAATTTTGATATGAAGAAAGCAATAGATATATAAGTTAGGAAGACTGTAAGGCATTGGGGAACATCTATATCCAGCAATGGATTAAAAAAGGCTGATCATGACTATGAAGTCATCTGCTATAATTATCTTAACACTTGATCTTAATTTAACGTGATGTTAACTGATAATGAGGACATTGGACAGTGAAGAGTGCCCACCTGGAATACTTTGTCTTTCATATACAGCTGATATATATATATATATATTTTCTTAAAGACAAAGACATATATCAATGGCTCCACAATCAGGAAGCTGGTCCTGTTGTCGTCTAATTAAGTATAGGTCCAAAAAAATCCTACCAACTATCATATTCTAATAAGCGGCCCTGGAATCCAGCTAGGTATGAAACTATTATTATCATCCGGTTTTCAAGGCGTTGTAGCTAATAATATTACAGGGGTAACGAGACTTAACATCTCATCAAGGCGACGATCGCAATGTGATGAGGTATATAAGTATAAAAACTTCTTTTTTTTTTTATTTATTGCCTAAGTTCAGGTCTCATTTAAGTATGCAAGAAAAAGGTTTTATTATATATTATATATGAAAAGCAGTAGTATAAAGTAACCGTTATTTATTTTTGAAATATATATATAGTTAACGTGAATACAGTTTAATTTATGACTAGAATTATAAGATGTATGTATATAATACGAGTAGATAAGGACGGTTTTAGTATATCTGAATTCATAACGTTCGCTTCGTGTTTGATAGTGGTTAGCGAACCTGTCTGAACATTTCGTGTCAACAAAGTAAAAGCGCTGGTCAACTTCAAAGCTTAATTAAACATCGCAATGATTCTAGGAGCTTCTGCTGTGTTAAATGGGGTGAGGGGAGAGGGTGTCCTTAAAACATACATCACCATTTCAAGCATGTTCCTATGCATTTTATATGAATAACAGGCTAAATAACGTTTTACAGTACGAAAAAAGTTTCTTAATTCTTCGCGAATGAGTTTTCCTTTTTTTTTCATTTGCCCATCTCAGTTGTCTTCCTATATATAGGATCTCACTCCATTTTAGTGATATATTTATAATAAAAAAATAATAGTAAACAGCCCATTTACGTCCCCACTGCTGGGGCACAGGCCTACCCTCAATATGAGGGCGATTGGGCCATAGTCACCACGCTGGCCCAATGCGGATTGGTGACTTCACACATACCTTAGAATAAATTCTAAGTCATGTGCAGGTTTTCTCACGATGTTTTCCTTCACCGTTTGTATCTCGCTGTTGTAACTAAAGTCCACAAATGTACATAACTTAAATATTAAGTCATTGGTACATGCCGAGATTCGAACCCGCGACCTTCGGAATGAAAGCCGCACGCTCTAACCATTAGGCCAGCGAGCTACTTTCAGATATATTTATGTGAAATACTTATCAAAGTCCTAAAGAAAAAGGATAAAAAAACCTAACACTTAGAGTCAATAACGTAAAATATTCTATAACACTTAGTACACGTGCTTTAAGGTTTTGTTAAAAAAAAATTAAGAACTAATATTATAATCATCGTAATATAAATGTTTAACAAATATACTCATATATTCATAAGAACATATATAAGAGAAGTTACATATATGCAAAAAATACATAGGCAAAGTAATATGTGATATGTATTGTTATAACGTTGTTTACTTTTGTGCAACGTAAACAAAACATTATTATTAATTAAGCAATTAAAAGGGATAGTATCGTAACTAAAGTAGTAAACCGTAAATCATATAACTGTTAGAATTAATTACTTCACTAAATAAGTATCGCAGACGGCGCCATTAGAAAACTCTAGAGATGCATTCGTTTTGTTTTACAGCTGCGTTCGATGTTGCCATTAAAAGTTGCTCAGACGAAAATTGTTTACGAGGAATATCAACTTCGTCAGTTTATTATCGTCCAGTGGTGGATAATTTTGACATGACTAAATTAAGAAAAAAAAAAATCTAGTTAATATTAATGTTTCTAAATTAATGATATCATTCTAATCAATCTAGATATCTCTATATATCTTCACTTGAGTTGAATGGCAGAAAATGCCTATGTAGCGTTGTCCGCCTTTTGCACCCTTACCTTAAGGGTGTTACGGTAATAATAAATAAAAATATATTACTAATAACTGCTACTCGTCATTAAAACAATTCTTCTTTTTCAGTATAATATTGATTTATTCTATATGACTATATCCTCTCAGAGTATTCTTATATAATGGATACTGTATAACAAAATCTGATTATTTTTAAATTATTAGGGTCATATTTGAAGTATTTTTTTTTAAATATTAAGAATAATTAATATAGTTTACATAAATATGAAAAATATCTACGTTGATTGTGAACAATTCTACCACCAACTAAACTTTACAGTATATGGCACTGGAATTGAAAGAGTCCTACGTCATACAATCCAGGACCTTTGGAACAGATGCTGTTGAAATTGTTATTTAAATCTTATGTATTTGTAAGGGTATTAGGCGAATGTTAAGATGGATGTGTGGTGTGACAAGGATGGATAAAATTAAGAAGGAGTATATTAGAAGATGTCTGAAAGTTGCTTCAGTGATAGAGAAATTGAGGAGCAAGAAAGCGTGGTACGGGCATATTGTGCGGAGGGATGAAGGATATATAACAAAGAAATGACAATGAAGGTGGATGGTTATAAGGGTAGAGGAAGACCGAAGAAAGTATGGATGGATTGTGTGAAAAATGCAATGTGTAAGAAGAGTGTGAATTCAGATATGACGGCTGATAAAGGGATATGGAAGAGAAGTACATACTGTGCCGATCCCACATAGCTAGGACAGGGCAGGAGGAAGAGAGGAAGAGTATTTGTAAAGGTATTGGATAGTTCATTATTTACACTATGGTTTTGTAAATACCTAAGTTTAAAACCGTTTCCAAATTTTCCGTAAACTAATTGTTAAGCGTCAACCGATCATGTCCGCGGTAAAGAGATTTCCCGAAGCCGAAAACAATTTGATTATAATATCGCCGAGAAAAAGTAGCTAAAGTACAACTAAGCAATATTATACCTTATTGCGATGCAGTAAGGACAAAATATTACTAATATCGCCGTCAGTCAAGATACAAACGAGATTAGGACGATGTCTGCATAATATTCAAATTCGAAATTGTACGCAGCGTAGGGGATGGTGTGGGGTTCGACGATGTACTGCGACAAGTAACGGATAAATATATCCGGGTGTGAGTACGAGTAGTTTTGGTCGGACCCGCGAGTGAAATGTGGGCGGGCACGTGCTCCCGCAGTATACGCAATAACTGTACATTATTCCTAATACCGATAAAAAAGAAAATCAACATGAACCTAGAGATGTTATAGTCACGGATTAGACAATAAAACAATTTTGAAGTACGATAGTACATCACCATCATCACGAGGTGATCTCTTCAAATTCGATGATCAGGTAATTTTTTTAATTGATGGTATTTAAGCCCGTTCTACTCCTTCATACCCTGAAACCATTTCTGATGCTGTTCACCCAACAAAAGCTTTTGGATGATCAGAAGCAAGAAAGAGGTCTAACAATATTTAACAATAAGAACAATCCCTCGTTAGGTTAAATAACCGAAAGTAATAAGGTAACAAATCCTAAGTAGTATTATCTTGTTCTAGACTATTGGATCGTTAGCTTTGACTTTTTAGTAATAAAAATAAAAAAAATCTAAAAATCCATGTAAATCTGACTATAATATAAAATCATACAAATAATTCAAAGCTGTAGGTATGTACTTCCTGATAACTCTGACGTCAGGAAATCGATCAGTTCAATCCTTATATCACTATAGGTCATCATCATCATAGGCCTATAGACGACCACAGCTAGACTTAGGCTTCTCCCAAAAATTGCAACCTCGATCGGGTAATAATTTATATATGGAGGTATTTTGGGCCATTTGCCACCACCCTGTCCCCATGCGGGTTGGTGTGCGCCAGAGCCTCGTCTGGTGATTAGCGCGTTGAACCTGGAACAGGGGATTTTTGTTTGGATTCGGTGAGATATGCGGAACCCGTTACATCCATATTATAGGTGCTGATGAGCAATCGAAACATCATGATAATAGGTAGATAAAATATTATTCAAACAAATGTCTGATAGATATAAACAATGTCTAATATTTTGAAGTTCCCATTATGGGGTTGAACGTTAAATTGTAAATTTTAACTAGTCTTAACCGGTTTGCACCAGCTCGTTTCATTTGGTACGTCGTGTTAGAGGAACCAGTATTTGTTAAAGATCAACGGTCAAGTGAAATAGTTGTCTGGGTCGAAGGTTCGACGCATGCCCGATTGTGGGAACCGCGCACGCATTTTAATGTGAAATGATCTCTGACCGAGAGGTCCCACGGTGGCCGGTCCGGCGTACAAGAGACACCTCTCCCCAATCTTGTAATATCATCTATTTATATTCTAATTCGTTTATCTCTTTATACGAATATTCATGATATTTGAAAATTTATAAAAATGCTTCACACGGTCCCATTCAAGGAGCTGATGTTAATAGTTTGAATTGTATTACTATGGTATTTACTGGTGGTCTCTTTTGCCGGTTCGCTCTTTAGTCACGGGTTAGTAAGAATAGGACTAAAGTAAGCCCTGCCTATCGTAAGTTTACTAAAAGGGTCTAACAGTTTCGCAGGCCTTGAGGATGAGAGCCTTCATTGTTGAATAAGAACGCCCGGGATGAACGACAAGTAGACAAGAAGAAGACAAAGTGGTCTAGTGCTTGCCGTACCAAAACGAGGAGGAGAGTTACAGTCCTCCCTAGACTCTATGGGTATATGTTTCTGGGTTTCTCCCACCGCAATGAGGATGACTACCTAAGGAGTTTTAGTGAGTGGTCCCACATAATCTCATCTTCCCTCTAGAAGCAGAGTATCTTTTTAAAAGATTTCTCCACGACAACAAAAGAGAGACCTGTGTTGCCGGAGACCGTCTAGGTTGGTAGGATCACCGCAGCGCTTATTTCTGCAGCCAAACAGTAGTGTGCGAACGTTACTGTGTTCTGGTTTAAAGGTCGCTGTACCTAGTGAAATTACTGGGGTAACGGGACTCAACCAATTATGTATATAAGCGAAGAGCGCCATGTCGTGCTGTGTCATCCCGACTAGCGCCACATTATGGACAATCGTGTCACTTATTATCAGGTGTACATCTAGCTCATCGCGTTGCTTTCTAGTATAAAAACATTTATTGAATAACAAAATAAAATATATGTGAAGTTGTTCACATGTCGCTATTTGGATATTCAACCGATACCAACAAACTATTTCATTGTTTACGTATTACTAATGAATTTTACTGTTTGTATACGAAATTGGCAATTTTTATTGATGTTTATTAAAAATTATATTATTTTAGTATCCTTTTAATAAACGTTATGCTAAAACGATGATCCTGTTGATGATACTTTTGTTGTACAATTTTCATGATTCATCTGCAAATTTTAGCTAGACTGCATTGAACTGCTTGAATTCATGTGATAGTAGTGGTGAAGGCGGCCCACTTGAGGACGGGATTAGACGCGTGTGTGTGTGTGTGTGTGCGCGTGTGTGTCATGCACACATTTAAAAGCCGCTTGTGTTGATACATGGCACAGATAATAACAGGCATTACTTTCGATAGATTAAATATTGAAAATGTGTTACATACTGCTTGTAGTTTTATTAACATCCACATAACTTTTTGTTATGACAACTGACTCTATGGTTCAATTGGAAACTCTATGGTGCAAAAGTTAGGTGTATACCTGTTCGCGTGGAGAACCCTGGTTGGAATCTGTGGATGTTGATGATTTTAATATTGTAAATCTACCAGCTTAAGCATTGCTTTGTTTTGACTGATATATAAGAGCCAGAGTATTCTATACAAGAACATTTTACTAACCAAGGTCTAAGTGACCATGTTAGTGTTAAGTACACTATATGAGATTTGGATTGTATTAGCCTGTTGTATATAGAAAAATATAAACATTTTAATAATACCTAAAACAGTCAATAATTTTAGGTTATATTAAGTTATTTTTTTATCTGTATGTGTAACATAAGTAACGATTGAATAGCTTGAATCTCATCGAACGTTAGTAACACAATGAGAAGTTACATAATTAGATAAATAATGTATGAAGGGTAGTTTTTTCGTTAGAATGATTGTAAAAAAAAATAAATTAGAAGATTTGTGTCACTTTCGAATGGACAAACTATTACCATACGTAAAACTAGTAATTTTAAGTTGAAAAACTTTATTATTTACGTCTATTAAGAAGTAGGTTATACTTAACTCAAATCTGAATTAAAGCTACTCCAAGTTGTGGTTCTACTACTTCCTTTTCTAAGCTCCGTATTAAGAACAATTATATAGAACAATATTACAATCAAATCCAAAGTTACATACTTATATATGTATAAAAACATTTCGATAATAAATCTGGTGCTGATTGAAATTTTTTTTTAAACCACGAATCGACGAGACGCTTCGGTTGTTCACCTGGTAGTGAGGTCCTATAACAAACTAGCGCTGCTTAGTATAATGTATTGCCTTATTTGTATCGTCGTAATAGCTGTTGACGTTCAAACCGGATCATATTTGTACAAACTGTTTGGCGGGAGGAATGGAGGCTGCGATAGACGATCGCCGGCTAGATACCTATTACAAGAGACCGTAGGGTTGGAATTGCAATCGGTTGGTAAAACCGAACAATATTATTAAGTTTAACAATCTGGGCTCAGCTCATCGGCCATATTCAACGTCAGTGCTCCCAAAAGTTGTCAGCTCTGCTCTCAGTCCGTTGGAAGACTTAACGAGTCTAATCCCGTGCGAGTCGCCTCCGTCCGCGCCCGCGCCCGCGCCCTCGCCCTCAGTCCCCGGCCCCGCCCGCGCCCGCGGCGTCGCACCGGCGCGTATATTAAACGTGTTTGCATGTGTGTGTGTGTATAAGGCGAAGTTAGATCGTCCACACTTTACCGCGGGCCTCGATAGAAATGGTGCACCGGGAGGCAGTGCTTACCTTCAATTCTGTAAAATAACCTTTCATGCAATGTTAGGTTAGGTAGCTCGCTGGCCTATAGTAGCTCGATATCTTAAAGTAGCTCGCTGGCCTATAGTAGCTCACTGTCCTAAAGTAGCTCGATGTCTTAAAGTAGCTCGCTGTCCTAAAGTAGCTCGATGTCTTAAAGTAGCTCGCTGGCCTAAAGTAGCTCGCAGTTCTAAAGTAGCTTGCTGTCCTAAAGTAGCTTGCTTGTCTAAAGTAGCTCACTGTCCTAAAGTAGCTCACTGTCCTAAAGAAGCTCACTGGCCTAAAGTAGCTCGCTGGCTTATAGTAGCTCACTGTCCTAAAGTAGCTCACTGGCCTAAAGAAGCTCACTGTGAAATCCGCATTGGGTCCGCGTGGTGACTATGGCCCAATCGCCCTCATATTGAAGACCTGTGACTCCACAGTCGGGGCGCAAATTGGTTATTATAGATGCAACGTTATGTAACGTTTGGATCTTTGAAATGTGAGACTACGTACAAAACATAATCTATATTAAATTGATACATTTGAAATAGAAAATATTTATAACTGAAGAGCAATTTTTTTTTTTCATTTATATTATATACAAGAGAGCAATCTCATATTGTCAGATAGAGAGCTTGATAATTCGTCAGGCACACGGACCACCTTACACTCATGCGAACTCTACCACTTTTCTTGAATAATCAAAAACAGGGTAGGTTAAAATAGGGTGTACATAAAAATCAATTGATGGTAAGTCTTTGTTGTCCACGACCGTCGAGGTGTCCACCTCATCAAGCACCGCGTCTCCTAATCCTGTTTGTCAGTTGTACACAGTGAAATAACTCCCTCGGAAGATGTTGAGCGCTTGCTATTGACTCTTACAGCTCATCTGATACTTGGCTCGTGGACTCGGATCCACGGCCTGTTAACTTAGCAAGTGAAATTACTAGGGTAACTAGACTTATTACCTCATGTCTCAAGGCAACGAGCACAATGTGATGCTGTACGTATCATGCTAACCATTCACCAAGTGAACGTCTCGCTCGCCTGAAGACAAATAAAGAAAGGGAGAAGTTTTGCGAAGAAATGAAAACCTCTTTTTTGTCGTCGGTTAAATATAATATGTTATCAATTAAATTCTTTGAATACTTCATATAATATATAAATATATTTCGTTATTGTCGTATATAATGAGAAATTCACTCCGACATGTTTTCTCTAATGGTACTGAAGAATTATTTTTAGTTTGACTAAACTGGTTCCATTAAAGCCAATATCAGAAGCGTGTGTTCATGTATTCAAATGTATGACGTCACATAATTATGAATTATACCATTTAAAACTATTAAAATCTAATATTAATTTAGTCGTAACGAAACTGAAGCTAGATAACTATTGAGTATACCTGCTATTTTAGGTTTTTCTTGTAACTACTACTACAGTACTACGCTAATGAGCTTCAGGAATGACTTCTTTTGCTGAGATCGTAATAAATATATATATATGATAACAGTAAAAGAAACGAAAAAAAAATCTTTATTATAGATAAATGAGAATTAAGTAAATGCAGAGTAAATATTTGTAACTTAAAAAAAAAAATTCAAACTAATCATGCTTAGAATCGAACATTTCCTCCGCCCGTACCTTGGTCAGCTCCTAACATCATTAATCTAACTTTCGTGCTACCCTTTATAATAGTTCGGTCCGTTCCCTGGAGCGGGGGGTTGCTAGAGAGGGGTGGTGTTGCGGGATGGGTGGGGTGGGGGACATATTAACATACGAATTTGGACCCGTCCACGCCAGCCTTCTTCTTGAGAGGGGGGGGGCGAATTTAAGTTTTGCGTCGCGTATTGATCCAGTCCGTTTTTGTTAGTGTAATCATGTATGTTTGAGAGGGTATGCGCAATTTTTTTTTATTACCTTTGTAACATTAAGGGGGTGTATATCAACCCATTATAATGTTGTCGAATGGATGAACATTCGTTTGGCTGTAAGAAGTTATATAAAAAGAGTTATAATGGGTCTTTTAATGTTCTTTCTTATAAATAAATAAAGCAATGAACAGCTCTTTTGTTGTTCCCACAGTTGGGACATTGGGAATCATCTTACATAAAGATTCAAGGCTATTCATTTAATAAGCTGAACAAATGTGGATTATTGGATATGAAGTCAGTGATAGCTGTTGTTCTTAGAACATGAGGTTTTCTACTACCGGATGCTCGAGCAAAACGGGCATCGAACCTGGGCCTTTATGACTTGTACAGCCAACACCATATTTCGTAGCTTTTATTAATAAACATTATTATATAAATATTTTAATAGTACACATAAATATCGACGTCCATAATTAACTATTTACAGTGTAGAACATGAAGATAGGTATACAACAAATCATTGTTGATTCCGACCTATATTTCGTTGTAGCAGATGTTAATTTCACAGAGCTGTTGGTGTTGGCAGGGGGGTGCGACAAAGTAGTGTTCATCTTTTGATCTCAGGTATGTGGATAACGGTTCAGCGGTTCAGTGGTTCAGCCAACGTCTCCAATGAACCGAGCGCTCGGCGCGCCTCCGACACACGTCAGCAGCACTAGTTCAGTGCGAGACTACATCACTCATACAGACATGCAAGTTAACTAAACTAAACTAAGTTTGTGAGTTAAGTTGTAAATATTACTCATAACTATGTTATTACTTTTACTATATAAAGAACTGTTTACAATGTTTAAGAGATTTTCAGGTATGTAGAGACATCACGATATATCTTGAACAATGCTTACAGATTTGAAATTTGGTAGGAATATTCCTTTTGCCAAGGATACATCAGCTAAGAACGGATTCTATATAATGTTACCCTCAAAAGGGGTTGCGGGGGTTTTACGGCCAGCAATGCTTGAAATACTTTTTATATTATCATCATCATCAGTCGATAGACGTCCACTGCTAAACATAGGCTTACACCAAAGATCTCCACCTCGATAGGTCCTACTCTGCCCTGGTTCCTGGTGCTCGGCCAATGTCCGTCACAGTCATCATGGTTTCCAGTACCGCTTGGAACCAGGGGCCGTCTTTATAGGGGATTTAGGCCATCTCTTACCACGCTGGCCTAATGTGGGTTGGTGGAGTCTAAAGCCTCATTTGTTTGTTGGGAGTATGCACCACGAACAGGTGAGATTGGCTTGGATCCCATGCGGGACTCCTTACACCCTTTTTGAAATGTTTTTATATAGAAAATAATATCCTCACTCCATTTTCACCTGATGTTAAGTGACAACGAAATTATATACGGCGAAGAGGCTAATAAGGAATATCCTTGCATTCAAATATTTACTTACGGAACAGAGTAATGATTCTACCACTGATGGTAGGTTTCTGTTGACGTTCTAAGTTGGTACCACCGCAGTTCTTGTCTCATCATCAAGAGTAATATGCAAATATTACTATGTTCTAGTAAGAATGGAGTTGTATATATTACTTAGGCAACGATACTTGTCATGAAACGAAAAATAAGGCTATGAGCAAATTATTAAAAAAAAAAATATATCAAGAAGAGTTGTATTTGAAGCAAAAAAAAGTGTTCGGCTATAATATTACTTAATTTTACTTATATATACAGCCAAAATTTATTAAGTTCTGCTGCATACACTTAGAAAAGAGACAAAAGCAAGAAAGGGTTAAAAAGTTATATAATACTATACAAAATATGTTTCAATGATTACATTAAGGGTGCGGTGGACTAGGTATAAGTTGTATTCCTCAAAAACACTCCTCATTCCACCGTCCCTCCCTACGGTCGGTACGAACGGTCTCCCTATATTTAACCCTTCTCCACCCCCCGTCATCCCTTAGATTATTCCTCTAAGATCATCCGTACGCACTTCCCCTCTTTAATTGTGACTCCCGGATTCATTATTGCCGTATCCTTGCGCGACCCGCTTTTCGCTTATCTTTAGATGCTCTATGTGTGAGTTAGATTACCATGCTACATAAAAACTGAAACTGACTGAAAATTATTATTTTCATCAGTTAATATAAATTACAGTATAATAATAAAAAAAAATCAATAACATAGATATGTGTTAAGGTTACAACAACTCATTGAATCCAAGCCAACCTCACCTGCTCGTGGTGCAGCTTGCTAATCAACAAACGAGGCGCTGGCTCCCATCAACCCCTAACACCCCCATGTGAACCCCTACAAATGTGGTAATCTCTAGGAGAGGCCTATGTGGACGTCTATCGGCTGAAGATGAAAGATTACAATTACGAGTATCTCTGTGTTTATTTACAAAGGTATTTGTATATACAGTCCTGTACTATCAGGCTAGTAAGAATAGGACTAAGTTAAGCCATGCCTGACAAAGCGAACCTGTGTGGGTTAGGGTATGGTTCAACGATGGTGCCTAGGAAGGTTAAGCTCTTCGTATAGAGGCACCGGTATGTTCTATAAGAGATCCTGGAGCCTCTTCGAATGCACTGATGCAGAGCACCGAGAGGGTTTTACTGAGTAAAAATCTCACATAACTGTGACTTCTCCCCAGAAGCATCATTCTAATATTTCCCCCTCGAAACCCAAAAAAAGGTAATTGTATTCAAATACGTTTTAGTGTTAAAGAATGCTATGGTTATGCCCAGCAGTGGGCGGACGTATATCAGCTGATGATAATGATGATTAAAGAGTACTAAGGAATTATTTTTTTATCTAACAAACCATAGAGCAAGGCGATGAATGATGGTGATACGTGTTGTTGGTACTGGTGGTAGATCGCTGTTGCCGGAGACCGTCAAGGTAAGTACCATCGCAGCTTCTATTTCCACCACTAAACAGTAGTGTGCAAACGTTACTATGTTCCGGTTTGAATGGCGCTGTAGCTGATGTAATTATTAGTGTATCGATAATTATCTTATGTCCTAGGCGATGACCACAAAGTGCTGTGTTTCTGGTGTGTGCATCCTAACGTCACGTTAAGGGCAAGCGTATCACTTACTATTAAGTGAACGTTGTAAGGGTTTAGTCGCTTCATACGATGAGAGCAGTAATGCCTCCACACTAAACTTTTGTGGCAGTAATATGAGCGCCGGAAGCTCTTCAAATCTTTATAGATCAATGTGTAATGTTAGTTGGGCGAGTTTTGTTTGGGCAGGTTCACTTATCTGTGTGCGCGTGTGTCTGTGTTTGTTTGATAAATTCACGTAATTTCGGGTGTCGCGCAGACCGTTTACGTACACACGAATATTTAAGTTATAGTTGTAACATTGTACACATATTTACTTTGGACCGAATAGCCGCTGTACTTATAGAGACCTGTATAACGTGTGTTAAAATGTGAGACCTTCATGATTATGATAATATTGAGTATGGAATAAAGAGTTTACGGGTAGTAAAATAATTTTATATAGACAGATGCAGTAATGGAAGGCGCTGTTGAGTTTTGTGTACTACAGCAGTAAACACAAACTCAAATTATAGTTATCGAAATTATAACTATTAAATAACTATCTGGATTATTTTACAGAATACATAAATCATCATCATCATCATCAGCCGAATGATGTCCACAGCTGGACATAGTCTTCCCAAAAAGATCTCTGCATCGATGGCTCCTGAACTGGTGGCATCCAGCGGCGTCAAGCGATCATACAATCAGTATGGCCTCCTGTATCGCCGGGCATTAGAGACTTTCGGTTGTTTGGGGGATTTGGACCATTTCCTATTACGCTGGCCCAAAGGGGGTTGGTGGGAGCCAGAGCCTCGTTTCTTGGTTATCAGGGTGCATCCTGGGATCCCGTGGATATATATATATGGCAATGAGGCTCCACGCTAAATCGAACTTGTCTAGATCTTTCGTATGTAAGCTCGATGTAAGAATGCTATGATCATGTCCAACAGTGGACGGACGTATATCGGCTGATGATGATGATGACGAAAGAATATGAGGGAATTATTTTTTATTCAACAAAGCATAAAGTCGAGCAAGGCAATGAATGATAGGGATACGTAGTGTTGGTACTCGTGGTAGATATCTGGTGCCGGAGCTGTCTAGGTAGTCATCACCGTAGTTCCTATTTCCGCCGCCAAACAGTAGTGTGTTAACATTACCGCGTTCATGTATGAATAGCTTTATAGCTTGTATAATTATAGTATGAAAGGCGATAAGTATAGTAGTGAGCAGTATATATCATCTTAATTATCTATGATGTTATAGACAGCCGTATTGTTTGCCATTGCGGTGGATGTCTCGTTCGCCTCGCCGCTTCGTAGAATAAATAATGTTTGGGTGGAGTTCAGCTTTTTATGGCGGTAGCTTCGTATGTGGGACCTTCGTTACTATGCTGACTGGCAAACTACTGCACTATATAGACCGTATGTTACACTAAATACAAGACAGGGATCGCAGTGCAATCAGCAATGAGGAATTATATGAAATATTTGATAACAGCTATCTATAAAATGATTTATATTCGCTGTACATTAAGCTTCGCCTCTGTGGTCCCTTTATCGCTTTTTTTATGATATGGAGGGCCCTGGTCCGATTCGTGTCCGCCCGTAGTGGAGTTTGGATAGTTTTTCCGAACCTGCAGTCATAACAACATCGAACAATGCTGTTATGTCGAGGGGTTGTTCCGGCTGTCAAAATATGAGAGCCTGAGTATTCCGAACGAGCTAGCTTCATTCATTTTAGGTCTCTTTGTCAGTTAATATCGTGTGATATTTAGGTTAAGTGTTGTTTATAAATATATTTAATTAAAAAAAAAACTGCTGTCTAGATAAGAGTTTGAAAGTCATCATTTTTACGTTTATGTCGTTAAACTGAAAACACTGCAGTGAAATATTTAGTTTGAAGAGGTCGAATCGGTATAATTTATAGAACACTTTACAATCTAGACCTTAAATAGTACAGTGTTTAGCTGGTTTTCGTTTGATTTCAAAGCTGTATATAAGAAGATTAGCACAAAGTAACACGTATTAGGGGGCTTCCGAATGCCGCAAATCAGGCGTCCAGTGTTCAGCTGCGGGGAAATGAGAATTTAATTTAATTACTCTGTACTAGTTTCTTTTCAAGAACAAAATTTAAGCATAACCATAAACGAAATGTTAACGTAGAAGTAATATAGATAAATATTTCATCTTTAAAAATATTATCTGATACATATGTATGTATTTACATTGAATGGCATAGCAACCTCCAAATGATTTGAACTGTTTTCATATATATAACTATAAAAATTATTAATGAAAAATTATCTTATTAATAAAAAATTGTTAATTAACGGCATAAGCTTGTAAAAGTGATATCATGATCAGTCTTTGTTCATCCCCTGCTGGATATAGGTTTTCCCTAATGTCTTCCATCAAATGCGATCCTAAACTTTTCGCTTATTTCCGACCACTCTGATAATGTCGGTCCATCTGGGGTGGAGGGTGTTCTACACTTCTGCATCTTATATGCCATCTCTATTTCACGATTTTTTTCCTGAACTCATTCGTAATACTACTCCATGACATCATTTTTTTTTTTTTAATAGCGTTATTCAATATAACAGCTAACTATAATTAATTTCGATTATATGAATATATTCCACCATAATTGATATAAAGAGTTTTATGTTCAAAAAGCAATAGGCAGAATTCATGTTTGTAAGTCGGGAGCGCGGGAAGGTGCGAAATGGCGTCGAATGGCGCGGGAGAAGCAATGGCGGCGCGGCGATGGCGGGAAAGGCACGCGAACATCGCGCACCATCCCGCCTTTAGGGCTGGCTTAGCTTATTATCTAAAATATAATAAAGTTTTACTTATTATATTTATTATATTATTATATTTATTATATTATTATATTTATTATATTATTATATTTATTACTTATTATATTGATGAGAGTAGGATTAATGCAGTGGAGATGAGAAGCCTGAAAAGTATAACTGGAGTGAAGCTGATGGACAAATTGAGGAACAGTGTGATAAGGAAGCGGTGCGGCGTGGTTAAAGATGTAATGACAAAGATAAAGAAAGGTATGCTTAGATGGATCGGCCACGTTGAAAGAATGAATGAAAGATGATATACAAGTAAGTATGATTAGAAAAATCGGTGCAGGTCGAACCAGGCGGATATATAATATTTCGATCAGATCGAGAATGTCCTAAAGAAAGCTCGGGTCAAAAGTGGAGGAAGCGAGAGAGGTGTGTCCGAATCGTAGCAAGTTGAGAGAGGTGGTGTCTGCCCGCTGGGAACGAGAAGTGATATATATGTATGTATTAATTATAAAATGATTATGCTATAAATTGTGTGTTTACAAAGAATCAAGGACTTTTCAACCTTTTTGGTCTACTAACAATCTTTAACGCGCCTTATATGATTAAGGTCATTATTTGCTATAAACATATGTATAGTTATCTCGCCACTTAACCTTTTACAACAGCAAACCAATATTTGATTATTTATTTATTTGTTTTGACTATAAAAAAATATTAAATAATTGTCTTATTTAATGATGCTCCGTCTTCCTCCTGCCCTTTTCCCAGCTATGTGGGGTCGGCACAGTATGTACTTCTCTTCCATATCCCTCTATCAGCCATCACATCTGATTCTTCTACCCTTATAACCATCCACATTCTCATTACTTTCTTTGCTATATATCCTACATCCCTCTGCATAACACGAAGTCTAAGTAGTACGATTAAGTAGTCTTATTTACTGATTTATTTTACTGGAGTTTCGAGTGTTTCTCTTCTATGGTCACGGGAGGACTAAACGTACGGTTGTCTTGACGTTATGGTCATCACGGAATACCTGTAGATTTAATTATTGTTTACAATATATATGCATTATATATGTTTTCAATTGTATACGACATGGAGAATTTTGTTCTCTGGTTAATGTAGGTGCTTTTGATAGCCCTGCGCGAGGCGAATAGCTCGCGAGCCTTGCGTAATTGAAAACATAGTGTAACCGGACAGTTTTAATGGCGCTGATGTAATGTAAAGCCGACACGGAAATTATTCGAGCACGTTAGATGTTTATTAGATTTACTTAAGATTTTAATTTGTCTACGTTATTCAGGTTTATCTTCTTCTTCTACTACTGGAGATTGGCTGTCAGCTCAGCGAAATTCTCCCGATCTTGTGTTAAGCGAAAAAGTTATGCTATGCGAGCAATATCTGTCCATTTCCGGATGTTACGCAAACATGACTTTTTTCGACGTCCAACGCGTCTTTTGCCTGCGATTTCGCCCATCATTATTAACCGCAGTTCATATTTGTCGTGTCGCAAGTTATGACCTAGATAAGTTTTATCTTACAATTCTATGTATTTACAATCAAAACCTGATTTATACAGCACACGATTTCCTGGTGCTCTCTGTTGTCGGAGGCCGTTAACTGTAGCACCTAATTCTGCCGCCGAACGGTAGTGTGCAAACATTACCGTGTTGCGGTTTGACAAGTGTTATAGCCAGTGTAATTACTGAGGTAACGAGACTCAACATCTTATGTCTCAGGGGACGAACACAATGTGGTAAAATGTGCAACACTCTAACTAGCGCCAAGTTTTTAAGAGGGGAAGTATCACTGACCATAAGGTGAACATCCCGCTCATTTTTTTGTTTGGTTGTGGTGTTTTCGCGCACTTTTTTGACACATTATTTTTTTTAACAGTTTAACATCATTGTATAAGGTAAAAGTTTCTACAATTAAACCATTTTGCTACTATGTATACTACTCTTTATATGTGAAGGTTGGTTTGTCAAAATAGTCAAGTTTCTCATCCCAAATGGTGATATTCCTTCGCTGTTCTTATATCGGTCTAATACCAAACGATACGTAATTGCTTCCTCTTCTGCTTGCCAATGCGTCTTTTGTTTAGCGCAACATGATCAGCTGCTGTGGCTGTATAGATTAGGAAGTCAAACGTGTCTGAGATATTCCACTTTTGGTTCTATAAGTCAGAGTACGTTTGCTCGTCATGCCAACGTAAATCTTCAGGCCGTGGATCCGGGTCCACGAGCCCAGTGTCAGATGAGCTGTAAGAGCCGCTGTGGCTTCCAGCCCGCTCATAACAAGAATATAGGCCAACGTAAATAAAACTGAGCGCCAAAATGCCGCCGAAATAATTAAATAGTAACACAAAGCAACTATTAAATACGAAACTTTAGCTTTAGCGCGAAGGGAGCGCAAATTTAGTTCTAGCTCTAAAATAATCCAACAATGTACGGCATGGCTCGCTCAAAAACGGAATAAACAGCGAACTACGAGCGAAACTTTCACGAGCCTGCTTAGGTAATTGTTAAACCTAGCGTGAGCGCTTTTTGCCACAACATTACGCCAACTTCTAGGCGAAGTTGGCAACTGCTGCCACTCGGCGGAACTGGAGCTCTAGAACTTTCTAGACTATATAGAAACCACAAAGGTACGGGCGTCGGGCGTATCGCCGCATCTACGCTATCTGCTTTTGTATGCAAATGAGTTGGAAAAGTCCGCGGAACTAAGAAAACAAGCGGCACAGCGGCGCAGCGCTCTCCAACTGCCAACCAGCGTCCCTATTTACAGCACACGTTCGTAGTGAAGCGCCATTTGCATTATCACTACCCACTAGGCTAAGTACTAGCTAGGCTAGGCCACTAGGCCACACGTTGTCAACATTTTTTTATTAGAGTACCTACTTTTTTTTTTGTTTCGGGGGAAAATTTGGGTCTGGATTAATTAAGAATCTTACTCACTAAAACCCTCTCGGTGCTCTGCATCAGTGCATTTGGACAGGCTCTAGGACCTCTCATAAAACTCATCGGTACCTCCCTACACTTTGTGTTAACACATCTCTGAGGAGGAGCCTAACCCTCCTAGCCACCATTGCTGAGCCATACGTTGTCCCACGCAGGTTTGCTTGTTGAGCAATAAGGGTCCCCACCCTCAAGGCCCGCGAAACTCCTAGACCCTTTTAGTCGCCTTCTACGACAGGCAAGGCTTACCTAAGTCCCATTCTCACTATCCCAAGACTACAAGACCGATCAAGTTACCTACCTACATGTACTACATCTCCCTTTTAAACCATACATAATGTTTATAGTTTTATAGAATGGCATACAATATTGTTTATGGTTTTTTTTTTATTCAATTAAGCAACGTGACGAGCGGGACGTTCACCCGATGGTGAGTGATACACTTGCCCTTAACAAAGTGGTGCTGGTTAGGATGGTATACGCACCACATTGCAGTAATAACATAAGCTACATAACCATTGTATTCAGTGAGTACCTACGTAGATGGTCTCCAGCATCAGAGACCTTTTACCAGTAAGCTAGACCTAGACCTTATTAGCTTCGTAACTAGGATTTCTTTCGGTTTTTTTTTTTTATTTAATTTCATCTCATTCTCATTGAACGACGATATGAATCTGACCGAAGTTGGGGACAATGAGTTGAGAAATTTCATAAATTCAAACCTCGCCCGTAATTCAATTTGAAGATGGCGATGAATTGTTTATGCGAGTGAGGGTCGAAAATCGTGAAGAAGCGACAGGAGGGTGAACCGTCGGGGGTGCGCCGCGGGAGAGGGGTGGGGCATAAGTTTGCGATAGTTGCGCACGGGACCGCCCACGTACCGCCACGTTACATATACCACTATAGCATACTTATTTCACGTTTAATAGTTAATACTTAGGACACATAGATCATCTAATATTTATTAATCATCTCACATTTACTAAGAAAAATATTTTTTTTATTATTTCAATGACAGATATAATAACAATAAATAAAGATAAATATATAACATAGATTTTTATATTTCCTGTCTCTCTGACAACCATATATCAATCTATCGCCATAACTTCATACGCTATGTTATAGTATTAATATATATGAACATAATGATATATATATCGACGTATATTATTACCTATAGGTTATATTAGTGTATAAATTCTTTTAAAATACATCTAAAATGACCATCATCGTCATCATCAAAATTATCATACTGTTTGTTAAATTTAAATTAGAATCTTTCCGTAGATCGGAATAACGATCGCCTTCGACCCCAGCTTCCCATCTTAATTCGGGTTCAGTGACCCGTTGGACCCCGTAGGATTAATGTCCAAGGGGTCGGCAAGACTCGCACGCACGGCAACATTAAGACGACCCCTTTCCGCCATCTGTGACCCCCATAGGCCCCTTCTAATAGGTTGAAAAGAATTGCTCTTCATTGTTTTCCCTTCTAATGGCGCTGACGAAACATCGCTAGGATTTCGTACACAAAAACAATATATAACATTTTATATAAGTGAATGCCAGTGTATATAATGGTTAACCCTTATTCGCGATTAAACTTAGTTTTGAAAACTTAAGATAATATGTTTTTAATAACATATAGTCTAAGAAGATATATAACAGAGTTCTGCGCGAGCTATAAAACGAAATTCATATAATTTGTTTTCAATCTTCAATCTTTCTATTAACATATAATATATATATATATATATTAAGTGAATATAGACTTTCTATTTAAAACACTAGTTTAACAATAATTTTGATTAATTCCTAAGTATGTTCACTTATATATAAAACATATTGTACTGTCCGTTTGTTACGTCTACCTCTTGAAGGAATCATATGGAGTACTATAGTTTCAGTTTAATTTGCTTAAGTTACTTATTACTTACATTTTACTTTAGTTAAGATGTTTTACTTAAGTTGAGCTTCTAGTGAAGGACCATTGAAACGGGCAACCGAACAAGGGAACCACCATATTCGAGAAAAACCGTGGACTTGTGCAATTATTAACCAGGCGTGTTGGGTATACAGCTATGGCTCTAGGAAATCTGCTTATTTATTTTATATAAAGACAAAACTATAATATCGATTTTTAATCGATAAAGCGATGAAATGTTAACCTAATGGTATGTGATAGACTAACTTTAACAATGATGCGTTAGTTAGGATGGTATACACAGCACTATATAGTAGTTGTCGCCTTCAGACAAGATGTTTAGTTTGGCTCCTGCACTAATTTTACTAGCTACAGCGCCCTTCAAACACAGTGCACAGTACTGTTTCATTATCAGCCGATAGACGTCTGGACATAGGTCTTAATATATCCTTGTTAGAGTTCATTAAAGGGAACTGGGACTTAGCCCACCATGCTTCCACAGTGTGGGTTGGTGGGTGGTCAGAGCCTCGTCTGTTATTCAGTAGGGTGCACCGCGTGCATGCGAGGTTGACTTGACCTCCATAAGATGTTAGGTAGAACTTCTTACACCCCCGTAACCTACCCAAACGTTCACCAGCAACAGGAACCTACCAGACCAGAGTTTATCGACGACAGTGTATTATACATTATAATACAAATTAGACAGTAAGTAACAGTACGAATGTCCGAGACTAAAGTAAAGGATAATTAAATTTTCAACTACCTACCCATTCCCAGTTGTTATTTGTGGGGGCCAACAAGAGACCCCACTATCAGACTGTTTGCTTTTGTAACTAAAATTAGTTTCGTTGCCGACCCTTCCGGGAATGAAATTATTCCTCTCATCCATATATACATATATATACATATACACAAAACAAGAGTCGGTCTCGAGTTACTCTATTCAATTATATAAAACGCGATTGGAAAATGTTTCATGCGAGAAAAAAAAAACACGAATAAAACGAAACTCTTTAAACAAACACGCGAATGACGTTTAGAGGGAAAACGTTCGAAAATCAAAATTCGAACGTTATTACATATTCGAATCGCCGGAAGCGGTAGTTAGGTATTAATTAGAAACTAATTTCGAGCTAGGCACCAAATGGTACGTTGTAATAATGTAGTTCAAATAGTGGCCGGTCGTGTTGATTGTTGGAATGAAGGCAAGCAATTAAAACTTCTTTGCGGCGGTCTGCGGGGACTGGACTGGCCAGGGAGGGTCCAGGAGCGGGAGAGGAGAGGAGCAGGAGCGGAGGGTACTTGACGGAGTACGTAATTGGAAAAGTTTTTCCTCTGATTACCCGGCAAGCAATGATGAAGGTTGTGTCAATCCAGTGCTTTGCGTTTAGTTCAGTTATTAGTTATGTACTCGTGTAGGCAGCAGTTTTGTTGTTGTTTTTTTATACTGCACCTTTACTAGTCTCAACACTCCGCCATTTTACTGCAATGTTTCATTCGGGGAAACGACAAAACCGGATAATTATACGCCCTATCATAATTGATGAATATTACACCACCCTGTACCGATCGCCTTGAGACAAACGATACTAAATCTCGTTACCGCAGTAATTCAACTAGCTATAGCGTCTTTCTAATCAGAATACCGTAACTTTCTTACTTTAGAGTTTAAAGATAGAAGTAGATGCTGCGATGATATTAACCGACTTTTAGCAATATGACCTACCGTAAACAAATATAAGAAAAAGATAGCCGAATAGAAGTAAAAGATAGTAAAGGATAGCAAAGAGAATATTGATAAGCTGAATCCAACAGAATAAAATGTATAGTGATAATAAATAGAGATAATGAAAATGTATGAAGATGTGGGACTAAGATGGATATTAATTAAAAAAAGTATGTATCTAAGAAGGAAATGATATGGAGAATAGATGAAAGAAAAAAGAATGAAAAGATAAGAAAACCTTGGAATAAGAGTATGAGGAAAGATAATAAAACAATATATTTAAAGCAAAGGAATGAAGCTCTGGATCAAGTATCCCTCAGGGAATAAAAAAAAAAAGGAGACTATCAGTATGAAAATATGGATAAAGACATTTTCTATCGTTCAGTTAAATTGCCATCAAAAACTCTCAATGTCTGAGAATCTACTGATTGATAGTTAAATTGTCTATTTGTACTACAAAAGTTAAAGGATGGAGTGATCCTTCATCTTCATCTTCATCGTATAATCATGAATCCGAGTTCATCTCATGGCTTGAATAATCTGGCTTTTTGGTATTAAAATCGTTAAGCTATTATTTCGAGTTCGTCATCATCATCACTGTATTTGTTTACTTTAATTGTTTATCGACCTCCCAACAATGAAATAGGAATGTCGATATGGCGTCCGTAGATAATATTAAAAGCAGACTTTAGTGTACTTTTAAGACAATAGTCAAACAAGTATGGACTCCAACCCTTGGACAAAGGAGCAAGCGATGAATGCTAGACATAATTAAATTCCATACATACGCTTTGGATGGGTTTTATATTGTTTGATAACGATAAATGTTTTTTACCTTTGTTAATAAGGGAATTTACTTTTAAAGGAAAGCATTAAGATTGTGTAGATTACAATATAAAAGGTGATTTCTATTACTATAGAGAGTGTTATCTTTTAAGGATAAAGTATTATTGGATATAATAGCTCTAAGCTTACTGCTAAAGATATGCTTCCTGAAAGAGAGATATTTTGTCGTTCTCTTAGTATACAGGTAAGCAAAACTATTATTATGTTAACAGTTAGATGATGAAGATGATGATGAAGAACACACAGAAGGCATATACTATAGACCTATATGATAAATTAATATTATATTTACACATACTTTTGCTAACAAATTTTACCTTCACAGGGCTCTACATTGCATAAATATGTAGTATATAGGATATAATTAGATTGCAAAATATCTAAAATTACTAGAAATTAACAAAATTAAGATACACTAAATATTGATAAATTTTATTTGATCCTTCGATACTAGATGTTCCCGTCCGCTTTGCTAACTGTAACACCCCACAGCAACCCCATTTGAGGAAAGAATTTAGTGACGTCCAGTCTTAGCTGACCTCTAAATGTGAGAAGCAATATCTCTACCAAATTTTGAATCTTTATATATAACAGTTTCAGAGATTTCGTGATGAGCCAATGAATCTCTAGTTTCCTATATAGATATATATACATATGAGTCCTTGATTTTGAAAGTGGTATAAGTGATATATTTCTTATTGATTATGTTTTTTTACTAGGATTTGAAATTAATTAACCGTTAAACTAGATTTTTAAAATCTTTGACTTTACCACTTTCACAATCAAGGGTTCGTATATAAAGTTAAATATTCTCCTATAGAAGAAGTATCTTCAGTTTCTTTCATTTCAATTTTAATCAATTATTTCATCTAGACTATCTCACGCGTTATAAAATGGTATAGGTATTATATCTTTGTAAATAGACACTAACAAACGAACCCTATATTATTAAGGTAACTTGACAATCCCTTTTGTCTCACATCTATAACAAAGTAAAATTGTAGCTACTGAGGGTAGAGTAACGGAAGAGTTACTTCACTCCGATCAGGCTCACATCCTGCATCTATTGCTGTATGTTGTATAAAAAAAATTTGTTACTTATAACGTTTAGATATTACTGTTATCAAGTTAACTCTTTGCGAGTGTTTAATTAGTTCGTTCACTCGACAATTCCCTTCAGAGCTAAAGGTCTATAGCCAGCGGAATCGGGTCGCCGGTTAGTTATGATATGGGTTGTTTTTATAACTTACCGTACTGTATTATTAATATTAACAAAACCTTTAAAGTTCTACACTGTGTATTTACTTAGAATATATTAGTGAATTATATAGAAATCCTAATAATTATTAAGTTCGCCATTAATATAAATTGTTACTTTCTCTTCAAGTTTTATGCCGAATGAATCAATCAGTTCATGATAACGTATACTCGAGTTGATTGTTGATACTGTATAACAATTATGTGGTTCATCATCATCATTAGCAGACAGACATCCACTTCTGGATATAGACCTCCTTCGAAGATCTCCACATCGATCGATCCTGCGCTACAGTGGTCCGTAACAGTCAGCAAGGCCTCCGGTTGGAACCAGAGGCCGTCGCTTGTAGGGGTTTATATGGGGGATTTGGGCTAATTCCCATCACGCTAATCTAATGCAGGTTGGTGGGGAGCCAGAGCCTAGTTTGTTGATTAGTGGGGTGTACCACGAGCAGGTTAAGTTGGCTTGGATACTGTAAGTTGTTGTGCGGGACCTCTTACATCAACTCCATATAATATAGAGAAGTTGGTTGCAAGGCTGTTGACATATAATCGCAATGACTTGATACGGAAGAGCTTTTAGATCCTATAAGGACATAAACCTCTCTCCCTGCCGTCCTCCTATTAAAAAAGGTAAGACGAGGTACTGATTATGTACTGTTTGGAACAATAGGTTGTAACTAGTGAAGTTTTTATAAATTAAATACACATCGCGTCATACATTAAAGCAAACAGTGAAGAGTAAACGCGCGTTAACAAATAAAAGAGAATTTTAACATGAAATTAGAAATTAAATGTTCACGAGCAAAACGAGGGTAGAGTAAATAAACTTAGCGTTTACACAAGCTACTTATGTTAACATAAGCTAGTGTTTTGTTATGTTGTTTACGTACCGGGAAACGAGTGATGTATCAATAACTTAATTCTATATGGATATGAAAAACTGCTTTAAATGATCACACTGAAACTATATCATTGTTATACAATACACATAATTTTTTTTTTTAACTTTATACACTTCGCGTAAAGGCGGACTTAATGCCATTGGCATTATCTTCCAGTCTACCTTGGGTAATGCAGCGATGATGAGGTAGGTGCATCAAATAAATACAATATAATACATAAATAAGTAAATATATATAGACACACATACATGATAAATAATAATAATTTAATTATTTATTTGAAATGTATATTATAAGACCTAAAATTAGGTAATAAAAGGCGGACTTAATTTGTATGGGCATTCATCAGTCAACCTAAGAAGCGAGGAGATGCTGCAGTACGTAAAAGAGAATTATTCATTTTAAAAAAAAAAATACTATTTACATACTATATAAATAAATATATGTAAAAACGGTTTTAATTTGTTTATATATATATGAGACCTAAATAAATAAATACATAGATATAGAGGAAGCTCCAGGATTCAAACAGCGCAAGACCGTGGTTTGTTGAACACATTACAAGAGACCTATGTCCAGCAGTGGACATCCATCGGTTGAAATGATGACGATGATGATGAAAATGGAGCTACCATCTACTATCTACAATCATAACTTAATAGGAGTAGTTGATGTATACTAGAACCGTAGCTATAGCTAGTTAAAGATGCAATAACTAAGTACATAAAAAGGTATATAGGTAGGTAAATTAAGTAATGATACTATAACTTAAAAACCTTAGAAAACCTATTATAAAAAGTTGACTATTGTATGTTAAACAATCATAAAAATGATGAGAAAAGATCATCATCATCAGCCGAAAGACGTCTATTGCTAGGTCTATGTTATACGCAACTCCTAGCGGTTTTTTTGGTCTTCAGATCCACCAGATGATTTATTGCAAATCAAATAGCATGATTACTATATTTGCATGTACAGTAGTCGTACTTATGTCCACTGTTGTCCGGATGCAGGATTACGGAGGCTGTAATGACGTGCCGTGTCCTCGGCTTCAGATTACATAGTAGATGAAATGTCACTTCACAGTAAGCTGGCCGAAGACGGCGATGGTGTAACGGGACAGGTGTAGTTATGTCAGATTAACTACATAAGCTTAGGACTTGGCGTTGTTACAGTATTAGCTTCGAGGCTTACAAAGAGGGCCCGAAATGCGAACTGTAGAGAACTGATGGAATATTCTAGAGCGGTATCATATGCCTTAGAAGGCCGAGTCCAGTGAACAGCCTATAATAGTCTGTTGAGTAAGAAGCTTCAAGAAATATTATGTTTATGAATATTAACTGCTGCTGCAGCAAATCTATATAATATAAGATAGTTGTAGTAGTAAATAATATATTTATGTATCTACTGGAGGTAGGTCTCTATTGCCGTCTAGATAGGTACCATCGCAACGCCTATTGCAGCCACTAAGTAGCATCCAAACATTACTGTGTTTCAGCTTGAAGTGCGCTGCAACTAGTAAAATTACTGTAGTACTTTAGCTACTTAACACCTTATATTCTAAAGTGATGACTTCAATGTGGTGCAGTGTATACTATTCTAACTAACCCCACTTTATCATGGATGGGCATACTTATTGAACCTCCCAATGGTATTTGTTCTGTCGCTTCCTATGAAGCTATACTATAATAGAAAAATATTAAAACATTAATTTTTTTATATATGTTTAAGGATCTCTAACGAAGGATAAACGACATACAATAAAACTCATATTCTTTATTGACTATATAGAAACGAATTTGTCATTAACAGGAGACAACAGTATGAGAATTTAAATGTTTATATTACAGTATAAGTTATTAATCTTTTGACATGTTAATAATCTTTGAAGGCAGCTGTCTTCAATGTTACATCATAAAGTATAATATGTAATATCGTAAGTTAATAAATAGTTGATATAAATACTTGTTACCACCTCAGCGGACAGTGTTTAACAAGATTGTAGACATTTCATTACATTAGCGCGCCGAACAAATCTAACCGACTGCGCCTGCGGAGGGTACATAGAGGAAACTCATCGAAAATTCGCTCACGAGGAATTCATTAGAATAAATTTGGCTCTCCCTCGTTAAACTAAGGTCCAAACTAGCAAATTAATTATAAAAGCCGTCAGTGCAAGGCACGGAGTTCGAACCCATCTGAGACGCACAAAGGGTGGCCTTAATTTAGGACGGGCCCTTTCACCCTTATCGCAAAGTTGGATCTCCCCACCATCGATCTTAAGGGTGACTTGACCCCTCGGGGGGGGTGGGGATGAAAGAAGATCGCGAGGGTGGTTTTAGATTATTTTCGGGACTCGACAACCGTTGCTGAGTAAGATTATGTGGGGTTAGTTTTCGTTTGTCATGCTCCTTTTGCAATTTTCATTATGGATGTTTATATAGCAACGGTACTGTAAAACATACATATATATATATATATGCATAAATAAATACAATTTTAACACATCTACAAATACAGTTTTATTTTTATTCAACCCTCAAATGAGTCTTCAACATATATATTACTTATATGTATTCCGTTAATATATAAAAAAGCATTGTGTACATTGTAGTTATATGTATATGTTATTGTAACGATTATATACTAAGACTTGTTTAAATTCCTTGTATATTTTAGTGAATGTAATAGTATATGATTTACTGTAAACTTAATCAATATATAAATAACTTTAGTTAAGTTACTAAAAATTTTAGTTAGACTGTATTTTACCAACAACTGCAGTAGTAATCATGATAGGCTTTACTTGTTCCTTTGATTTATAATAAGTTATTTATTTAACTTCTTTACTATGAAATATATATATATTTTTAGATATAACCCTATAGTAAATTTAGCAACAATTAATGATTATTATAAGCAAAAAGGATAATCAATAAAAATCTGAAGATATATTAAGGATAATGTAATGTGTAAGTTTATCAGGCTAGAAACAAAATACCTTAAAAAAATATATATTCAAATCAAATTGATTATCAAATTCATAGTATTTATATAGCATATATGCGATGTATGTTAGTATTATAAATTAATATACTATAGTACTATAGTACATAAACAAAGTACTTTAGGGCTTACTTTATGCTAGATGCTTTGCAATATAAATACATATATAAATAATTCTTAATAGTAGTTGTTTCCAATATGACTCTATTATGTAAAAGATTTAACTCTAGTTTTTTTATATAGTAATAAATAATCTTTGTTACCTATATATTGTAATGTTAAATATGTTATATATAGATAATGTATTCATTAATGTATCTAGGTATATCAACAAACAATGGAGTCCGCAAAGAATATATAGAAATCTATAGAATCAAGGTTATATATCGTGAAATCATATACGCTGATGATGGTGGAAACACCAGCTTTAACCTATAGTGCTTTTTTTTTGTTATACGACGAAACGAGCCAGACGTTACCTGATGGTAAGTGGTACGCTCGCCCATAACAACGTGACGCTAGTTAGAATGGTGTACACTGCACCATATTGTGCTCGTCGCTGGGGGGAGAAGATATTGAGACTCGTTCCTCAGAAAAATCATTAGCTACAACTAGCTTCAAACCGGAACACAGCTTTCAAATTACTGTTTGGCGGTGGAAATAGGAACTGCGGTGGTATCTACCTAGACTGTCTCGGGCAACAGAGATCTACCACCAGCAGATTAAAGATATTAATAATTAGTTATACGTTATAGATTAAGATTTATTGATATCAATATTTCCCAATGGACGTAGACCTAAAATAAATATATAAAACTATTTTGTTTTATTCCTTTTGTTTTGGGCTTTTGTCTCTTAGAGATATGTCAGTCCTATTGGCTCAAAAAAAGACATAACACAAAAATCTTGAGCTAATACGGTGGTTACAACATATATATTTATTTTTATATAAAAGATGTAACAGAAATTAAGTAATATGACGTTTTAAAAAAAATGTTAGAAAGTAAGAAAAAAGATAAAACCTAGAATGTGAGTGAAAACAATACAGCACGGCTGTCTCCCTTACTTAAGAGCGTTGAATGAAAGAAGGAAATAGAATGGAGTATGAAAGAGAAATAAAAAATAGAAAGAAAGAGGAAGTGTAAGGAAGAAGAGAATGAAGGTAATTAAATAAAGAAATTTACCAACTATAGAATAGAAGCCCAAGCCCACGCGAAAAAAAAACCATAATGATAAAGATAAAGATAATTTACTGCATTATTTTACATGTCATCTATACTTGAAGCCGCTGGTTCCTGAACTAGGGATTTAATCTGTATCTCAGGAAACAGTGTCCCCTCCCAGTTATATCTTTACGTAAATGCGATCACTTAAAAATATAAAAAAAAATTACAATTTGCCAAAGTTTAAACAAAAGAAGAACAAAAAAAAAATCTGTGTGTAAATATATGCGAGTGGTGTTTTAGGTATGTAGTAAGTACGGAAGGTTATACAAGAGGCAGCAATATGTCCTCCGTTTGTTTATAGTCTAAGTTAAGTTTATAGATCAACTAAAAGTCCAAGAACATAAGCCAGTTCTTTATTTTGGCCTTACATTTATGTTAAGGAAGTTAACATATATATCATAAATATCCGTGCCCCAGACTTTGGTTCACAAAATAACTATGCTTATATTATAACTCGGTTCGACTCCATAAATATTTAACAGCGTTTAAAGTGCAAATTGGCACCTTAAGCCACGTAAAACTCGGCGACATGCAAGATCCGGTAATAGCTGAATTGCTACGCCAGTCACGAATTACCCACGCACGAAAGTCGTCCCACTCCACACCGCTGGACCTGACGCCCCAGCCGCGGCACGGACTGCCGTCGGCGTCCGTGCATTGAACGTTCAGTACGGCGTGTGTTCGTGTACCTCAGTACATTGCAAGCGATGGGTGACGAGACGAGGAATTTTTGACAACTGAGCCGCAATTGCAGTCATATAATGAAGGGGCGGGCGTCATCTTAGTGTGGGTGGGACATGTCTGCTCGGGGGGAGGTTTGGAGGGTTTTATTATAGGTCCGTCGAGCGGTCTGCGGCTAGGACCCGCGCCGGGGACACTTCTTACGGCCATCGACGGAGGGTTACCATGTTTAGAAACGATTTATATTAATATTATTCTACAAATATTTTTTTTTTTTGTATAATTAACATAAATTATTACTACTAACTAAATAAAAATTGTGGGTACAGTAGAATTTACTATTCCAACGTATAGCAACACAACGCTACTTGTCACTGTCAACGAGAGATATCAAAGTATAAAATAATCTTCTCTTTAAAATAATAATATGGTGAGAAATCTGTTAGGTCTCCGCCACCGAAGATGATCTAGGTACCAACGCAGCTTCTATCTCTGCCGTTAAGCAGCAATGTGCAAACAGAACTGTGTTCCAGATTGAAGGGCGTTGTAGCTAGTGATGTTACTGGGGTAACATAACGTTGTCGTAAAGCGAGGAGTACAATGTGATGCTGTGTTTATCATCATAACTAACCCCACGTTGTTGTAGGAAGGCGTACAACTTACCATCATTCGATCGTCCAGATCGTCCTTTCAGAGAAGATGAGGGGGTTGTTCACTTGATGGTAAGCGAAACGCCAACCTATAACAACGTGGCGCTAGTTAGAATGTTATACACTACACCACATTCCGCTCGTCGTCTTGAGACGTAGGGTGTTGAGTCTCCTTACCCCAGTAATTTTCCTAGCTTCACCGCCATTCAAACCGGAACACAGTAACATTTGCACACTACTGTTTGGCGGCAGAAACTGTCTCTGGCAACAGGGGACCTACCACCGTAATAGCTTTCTTATAACGCTCGCTTTTTTATCGACAACGATCACACTTGACTTAAATATGACATGATGATAAATTACAACGATGTCTTAGTTCGAATTGGTTTCATCATCATCATCAGCCGATATACTTCCACTCCTGGACATAGGCCTCCCTCAAATATCTCTACATACGGCCAGCATGGCCTCCGGTACCGCTGGGTACTAGGAGCTGCCGTATGTAGAAGTACAAATGGAGAAGATTTGGGATATTTTTCACCACGCTGGCCAATGCTGATCGGCGTGTACTACGAGCTGGTGAGGTTGGCTTGGAACCCGTGAGCTGTTGTGCGGGACACCCCCTAATTAGTTTAAACAGCATTAATAGGGTAGGCCATCATCTCTTTCGGCCTACTTCTAGGGCGTTTGTATTAGCAAAATTCTTATGTTAAATGTCAGTAATAATACGACGAGAGATGGGAACATTCCGCAGCCCTGGCCGATGTTTATATAGCTAAACCCCCCGTACCCGGTTTGGGCACAAGAAATTACATACTTTAATCTTATCTCACGAGTAAAATAGAATATTAAATCGGGCTGTCGGCGACAAATGGCGACCGTACTAAACAACGCGGGATCGCCGGCCCGGTACACATTTGATTTGACGGGACGGCAGCTCTGCGGCTCGCTGTCCTTAATGTCTTTAGGAATGTTCTTATTAAATTTACCATCAAACACTACTGCTGCGGAATTAAAACAAGAATTGTTTGTTACACGAAAACCAAGCTCAGTTCAGCTCAAATGTGATTACAATAAGTTTCACAAGACAAAACCTTCACTTAACGGTAAACGCTTATGATAATACGACACTTTAGCCCAATGTACTTATCATGTGATGCAAATATGTTTATTCTAATCACAATAATATCAATAGCTTCATCACCCTTCAAACAAGACAGAAGTCATTATATAAGATCTCAAATAATCGTCAATTTTTTTTTATAAAAGACTAAGTCTTCAAATGAGACTTTATCAGAACCAATGTTTTACAGTATCTGTATTAATTGTAATCTTTCAACGTTTTTTGTTGAATTTTCGCAAACTCTTAAGTAATATTAAAAGTATGAGTTTCATAGAAGTGTACATGGACATATATGAGACCTTTATTTATAAAGATTTCATATATATAAAGTCGCGTTTCTATTAACTCTACGAACGGCAACAGGCTCTTCATTTTTATATCATTCTCTCATCACTTCATATTTACAATCATTAACCACCTTTTCCACTACTATATGTGAGTTAAGTAATATTCGTTTATAATATTTAATAAAGTTACTATCAAATGTATCAAAAAAGTTAATTAGTTGATTAAATATATTAACAATTAGAAATCATCAATCACTTAATATATTCTTCAACGCGGCCAATCCCTAATGCCGGCGTCGCGCAAATATATCCAAGTGCGCGGGGTTTTCGCCCACTTTCTCCTGTGTGTGGGGGGGAGGGCCATTGCCACTATAAGCCCTCAACCCCTAGCCGGCACCACCCCGCTATAAACAGCGCTAAACACAGTAAGGCGAAATTGTAAAATTCGTACTAAGGACGGTTTTGTCTGTCCGTAAGCGAGCGTCAATTTGTTAAGATAACATTGTAACGGCGGCGGAGCTCCGGCGGACATTATTTACGGCTGGGGAATTAATTTTAAGGTCAGTAATTAGACGAAGGTCCGCAGGATATTGGTCGGTGCGGGGATTCCGATTGGAGGTCCCTTTTCGGAATCGGGGAGACTTAATCGGGATGAGAGGCAATAACTTCTGGATAGTTTGTGAACGGCAACGGGTAATTTCGTTCGGGGCATTTAATAACGAAATTATCTTTCCTTGCAATCAAATCGCTTTAAATGTATATACGAAGAACTATCTATGAGAACAATACTTACTAAGATTATATTTAAACATTTATATATCACTCTTTGTACTATTTTCATGTGTGCAAGTTAAATGCTCAATACAATGATACATAACATTGGATATGGACAGAAACTTAAACTATATTAGTTTCTTCTCTCTTCATCACATATTCATAATAATTATAACCATAGAAAAAAAGTGTAATATTAACCGAAATTCACATAAATGTCGCTTTGAATACCAACACTCATTTCCGAGTATATTTCGATAGACATAACTACTGTACGCATACTTCGTTGGTTTAATTAATGTAATACTTTATAGCGAAATGATCAAGGAAACAGCTAATAGTTTCATTACTAATAGAAATTATGTTCGAACAGAAGAAAATTTTCGATCAGCTGTTCCGATTTTTGTAATTAGTAGAGCTACTGAATTAATACAAGTGGTATAGTGATGTATTTTGTTACTATATATCTCAAACTTAGGATAACTTTAAACTCAGTGAAAGGGTAGGATAGAGAAAGTTTAAAAGATCTATGATTACTCTACTAAGTTGTAAACTGTGATGGTGTAAGTATAGTATGATGACTTAACCGTAGAAATAACATGAAAATAGTATCAATGAGACATAAATTCAATTAAGCACGAACATTAATATTCTAGCACCGTGGTCGTCAAGTGGCGCTGGGTGGGGGATAGTGCAGATCGGGCCCCCATTCCACAAAAAGGGGGTGGCGGTGTCGAATGATGGCCGAAATCCACGTTTTTAGGCCTACAAAGCTTTTTAGTATGGCGTCCGCGTAGGTTTTGTGGAAAATTTGACGCGCTTATTTATAGGCGGTAGGTGTGCATATGGCGGCGGTATTAGTTGATTAACGATTGATTATGGATGCCATCGGCCAACGGATAATTCGCATTACGATAATGAACTGCTGTCGGTTCATTTTTGCCTAGCAGTTATTTTAAATTGATTCCAATTAACACATTTCACGATTCTATCCAATATATGGTACTAAAATCACTTTTGTGAAACACTAACTACGAAAGAAAATCCAGCTGGATGAAACCATAAACAATAATTCCTAAAATATATCTTAAAACTCAAAGACAGAAAAACAACAAGTATATATATAAAAAGTCAAAAGCTGAACAATTTGCCTTGAATCTTTAAAAAAAAGGAAAAATTGCAAATTTCATTAGATGTTTCGGGAAAGCTTTGAACAAGTCTGATGAGAAAAGGATATATACTAATACAAAATCCTATTATATACGAATTACATATATACAATTAATAATAAATAAATATGTATGAAGATAGAAAACAAAATTCCCTAATAGAATCTATTTTTCTGTTCATTGCATATGAAAAAATATCTAAGTGATACTGATGTTTTGCAATTCAATTTTGTTATCGTAGATAGATTATTTCTTATTTATTCTAGGCTTTAAACATGTGATGATAACTCCGTTAAAGCCTTAACTACTATATATATCTACTACTACTAACGGTAGTAAAGTGTAAAGTATAGTAAAGCCTGATTTGAAGCAATGATGCATCATTTAGTCACCCAAAGGGTAATGGGGAGAGATATGCTCGGAGTTTCTCTGCGCGATCGAACCAGATATGCGGAAATTCGCAGAACTAAGGTCACCGACATAGCCCAAAAGATTGCTAGATTTAGCGGCAGTGGTTAGGGCACGTTACTCGAAGGTCTGTAAGGTCGAGTAGCGCCAGCGTACTCCGACAAGGTAAACCGACGATCTGGTGAGAGTCAGAAGCCACTGGATTAAAGCAACGCGTGAGCGATTGATGTGGTGATCTTTGTGGGAGACATATGACCATCAATGGACGTCTATCGACTGATGATGGTGATGTATCATTTAAAAACTTCAATATTAATTTTATATGCGTTTCAATGCAATATATTTAATATCTTTCATTGTATAATTATGTGGCATGTGTGCAGGGTGAGGCAACATTGAAACGATCACCGGCGTTTCTTTTGTTTTGTCGATGACAGATTGATAATAAGTTTTCGAATTATAGACGTAAGGCCGGTGGTACACCGGGCGACGGCAATTGGTACGGTGACCAACGCAAAGCGACACCTCGCCGCTGACGCGCCACTATTAATCATAGAAAATGACGCGGCGCATTGTGCGACTCCGTTCAACTCAAAATTGTGAAAACCTACCCCGGCGCGGCGCGGCGCAGGCGGACTAATAACGCGCTCCGCTCACACTTCGGAAAATGCCCGCTAGGGGGGTACTGTTCGCAGGTGAAAAATAAAACTAGAAAAAAAAACTTTTTTTTTTTATCAATACTAAACTCTTTCTTACTTTAAGATACTAATGAATAGGCTACATCGCTTTTTATAATCAGGATCTTAGTAAAGCGCTATATTGTACTCTCTTGCTATACACCGTCTAGATAAGTACCACCCCAGCCCCTATTACCGTGACCTAATAGCAGTGTCCAAACATTACTTTGTTCCGGTTTAAAGCGCGCTGTAGCTATTAAAATTCTTACTTAACATGTTATGTCTGAAGGCGACGAGCATAATTTTATGGAGTGTATATCATCCTAACTAGCGCTACGTTTACGGCAGGCGTATTGCTTACCAATAATTGATCTCGTTGCTTTGTAGATTAAAACCTTAAAGAGATGAGTAAATAGGCTACTTCTTGACTGGTACGCTTCACCATCAAAGACTATAATACTTCTTATCATCAGAACGGATCTTAGTCAAGCGCAAGTTCATATTAATAAAAAAAATTGTTTAACCAAAGCATTAATTTATAAATTACGTATTAGAAACCCCTGACGCTAGGTTTAACTCCGTGATGTACTGGTCAAGTTCCTGGTTCGATACTACATATTCTGGAGTTTGGTTGGTAATGGGGTTATTTCGAACCACCAGTCGAACTACCAGTTTAGTATTAAATATATATCATTGCTATATTTTGGTTGTCAACATAGAAGACCGAATATTCTGAGCAAGTACGTTTCACCATCCACGGCCTCAGTATCAGTTAAATTTAAGAGTTACCTACTGTAGATAAGAATCTATTATCTGATGAAGTGCAGCGTTTGGTAGTCCTTGTCACTCTAACAGCTCATCCGATACTGGGTTCGTGGACCTGGATCCTAGGCCTATTAAGATAAGAATAATAGTTGTTGTGTTTATGGCGTAATGCTTTCTATATTGTTAAAAAGAGAAAATCCTTTAAAAGGAAAAGAAAACGTATTTTGCAAAATATCTTCCATTTCCTTATTTGGAATATAAGCTGCTTAAAGCATTTTAATCTAGTGTTTTTAGTTTCAGATCATACAGTTCGATGGATCCTTAGGTAAAGTATCAAACAAGTATTCATTATAGGGTTTATTAACGCTGTTATAATATTTCATTTAAGTGATGTTTTTATTTAATATTTTCTTTAATTCTCTTCTAAAAGCCAAGGATGAGGGTCAGTTCACTATATTTCGCCCGGTTTCTTACAAAACCCTTGGGCAGCATTCGCGATCCCGGTCCACTTCCTATTTCCTCCCGTCAAGATGGGTTGGAGCATTTTATACCTATTTTGCCTAAGCACTCTTCACATCTTAATACTTTGCAAAATTCCCGCTTTTGGTTTAGCCGTCGTAACACCGCGTTCGACACTTTCTGAATTCAGCTTAGCGACAACATGCGCATATGCCCATATCTAAAACGCTTCGATACGTTTCATGAGATCATCCTTATTGGTTCTCATTTATTCAATTTTCATTATCTATAGATGTTTTTATCAGATCAACTAGAAAAGTGTATTCATTATTAAAATGTTTATTGTTAAATGTGTATGTTTTTTAAAAGCGATGTATATTTATTTTTAGTTTTTTTTTTTCTATCGTTTTGTTCCTTTTTCCCCCGACCCTACCCCGGGCCAGCCGATGACGCCGCGCGCCGGTGTGCGGCCGCGCTCGCTGTGTGCGTAACGCGTGACGTCCTGCGACCGACGTGATATATTGAGAACTGCGCCAAAAATCGCAACCACCTAGTTTACGTAACGTAACATTTTGCGTTACGTTTTAGTGCGTGAGTTCGTGAACTTCTTTTTTTTTATTTTTTAAGCATCGGCAGAACACGATACTGCCTGCCATGGGTGCAGTAAAAGGCGATTCGTACTGCTGACGGGTTTCTATTGTCGGAGACCGTCTATGTCGGTATCGCCGCAGCGAACATTTCTGCCGCTGAACAGCAGTGTGTAAACCTTATTGTGTTTCGGTTTGAAGGACGCTGTAGCTGCCAAACATAGTGGGATAACGAAACAACGTCTTATATCTCAAAGCGACAAACGCAATTTGGTACTGTGTATAACATCCTGACTACCGCTTAATTGGTTTGGGCTGGAGTATCATTTACCGTCAGGTGAACGTCCCATTTGTCTGGTCGCTTATTAGTATAACAAAACACTAAGCAGTAAAGGTAAATGTTGATGTTTCCACCGATAACAGATTCCCAAAGATGGTTAACATCTGCCGTCAAATTTCAAGCTTCTTTTTAAGACGGTGGTAACAGAGAAACTTTTAATAGTACATGAGACTACAAATGAAGAACTATTATAAATTCTAAAAATTATAGGTTCACGTTTATAAATCCTAATATATCCTTGTTATCAAACTAAATTTGAAATACTCCACTCGAACGGTTCATCAGGAAATACTTTTGTTAATAATATATTTTCAAGTATATATTTTTCCATACAAATTACTCTTTTCCATTTCCATTACTTACTAATTAATTCTCTTTCGAGAGACAGTATTAAAACGTATTATATTAAAATCTGATAATTCGAATATATTTTTTTTTATTTCTCAGCAGTCAGCATAGCAAATAGCGTCTCTCTCACGATACTCTGATTCTGCAACCATTGCCATACTTCCGAGATGGGCTCACTGAGTCTTCCATCTCGGAAGTATGGCAATGGTTGCAAGATCAGAGTAGCATAGAGCATCTATTAGACTCTGGGATAATAAATTATGAATTTCCTATATGTAATATAAATGTGTTAACTCTAAAATGGAAAATGTTTGTTATCTATGTAGATTAAAGAAATATATTTAATACGATTAAACTAAATTTCCCGCAAACTAATTAGCACTGAAATGCGCGCGGCGCAACCGACGCGCAACCGGATACGTTTGTGAATCGATAGTTTTTATAATATAAGTAACAACCGGCGGGTAACCGATAACCGGTTGCCGCTGCGTAATTATCGAAAAAGCTGGACATTGGAACGTTTTGAAACGATTTGCGAGCGCGCTAGTCATAATAAATAAAGCGAAATAGCGCATTGGTTCCACTTGGGCGGCTATCTCATTTGCGGTTCTCAGAGGAGTAGTGCCTATCCGCCTATATTTCCGAATTTTATGCCTACAGCGAGCGCGCCCCTTTGGGCGGCCGTGTGTGCGTGCAGTGCCCCGTCCGCACGCGCGCCCATTGTAATCGGACCGATGCGTTTGCGAGCTATTCCCTCGGACCGCACCGCGCTCTGTGTATCGATGGGTGCGCGCGATGGCTCAAGTTAAAATTGCCAGCGCCGTAGTATGAGTTAGAAGTTGAGCGATAGTAGAGGGTAGTTCCACCCCCGTCGCGTCATCGCACTGACTATTGCGCGTGTGTTAGAGAATGAACATTTAAAATGCCCACCCCCCTTGACGATCACTGTGCCGCCATTTTGTATTTTTTTTTCTGAAACGATTTTGTCTCTCTTTTTTCAATTTATTAAGTAAGTTAATAAATTATTAGTATGATATGCGCTAGATTAGTGAAATTGTTGGGTAAAATATTTTTTTTTAATGAATATTGAGGCAAAGATTGAAAATCAAACGGATTTTTTTCGACATTGAAATGTTCATAAGGAAATCAACGTTAGACTTGCACACTATATTGAATATGATGAAATATGACTGTGAACTGAATAATCCGACTTTTTTTTCATTATTAATCATGAAAATCTATCCACTACCTTATCTTTATTTTATCTGACGAAGCAATGCGACGGGCTGAACGTTCACCTGGTTGTAAGTAAAACGCCTGTCTATACCAATGTGACGTTATTTAGAATGATACACGGCATCCACTGCTCATCCCCTTTTGGGGTACGTATAACTATCATACTATTTTTTATTTAACGAATGATAACATAAATCACTTGATTAAATCAAACACTTATAACACGGAATCGGATTTATACTAATTAGTTTGATTTTTGGTTGTTACATAGTAAAAACCTGGAAGGAGCTAAGATCAAACAAGTAGACACTGACCTTTCGTTTATCCTAACCTCTATATAATTTTAATACCTAACTCTTACGCCATTTAACATTCGTTTGTTTACTCTTAAAGTATTATTCAACATCCCCACGATGACTTCTAGTTATAAAAGCAATGATTTTTATTTTATTTTATCACTTTTCACTATATAAAGAAAGATATTTTGTACAGCGGAGAGGTAAATACTAATTCCAGCTGCTTTTAGACACTCGATCTTTTACGTTTCAATAACATAAGCTTTTATTCTTAAAACTTCAGACTTTTGCTCTGATTCTAAATAAATTCATAATATCGCCGTTTCATTAGCATCCCTTGTTTTGAGGGTTAGAAAAAGAGGAAGAAACTTAAAAGCAATTAACAAACGTGAGAGAATTGAAAAAATCATAGTGAATTATTAAATTACACTAATGATTTTTTTGATATTGAATAGCATAGTGCTTGACGATGATTCCACCTGATGGTAAGTGGAGATGTATACTGTATAAGATGAAATGATTACTTTAGCTTATTTAGACTGAAATCGGTAGTGTAACTTAAATTATATAAGATTGAAAGAAACGAACCTGTAGTCCTTCATATGAAGCGGTGTTAACACGGAGTTGAGCTTCAAGTAGTTTTATATTTAAACTTGTACAACCATATCACGAAACGCACCACTTCACAAGTTTACCACCACATCGATCCGTACGCTGCGAGAGTAGCAAATGTAATGTAAATATTAAAATCTTGAGGCCAACGGTCATTTTGATTTCACACATAAATTTGTATTTATTAGCATTTAGATATAACCGTGAGAGGACAATGAGCGGGTCATCTCAGGTGAAGGGTCGCGCAGCATACAACCGGTTCTCTTGTACCTCGAGACGAGAATTATTCAATTAGATCCCATTTATCACATTGAGATCACAAGAGTCATTGGAGATGATGCCATCAGAGGTTCTAGTAAAGATATCATTCTATATGTTATACAATTAAGAGAAACAAACCTTATTATATACTAACAAAGAAATTAGTTATAAACATAAAATAGCAAATTATATTGTAGATTTGAAAGTTATAGTCTCATTACCACAGTAATTTAGCAAAGCTAGTATTATCGGCATTAATGATGTAGTAACACAGTAAGCTAGTTTTGAACATCTATGCCTCCAGGCGACGATCACCATGTGTGTATAACATACTATCGCCACGTTATCGTCATGCGTATCATTTACCATCAGGTGAAAGCGCTTGCTGGTCTCGTCGCTCTGTAGAATAAAAAAAAACACAGTAATTAGCATACTACTGTTTGGCCTACAGAAATAGTCTCCCGCGACAGAGATATAATTTTTAAGTAATCAAATCTTAGTCTGAATCTTAAGCTGATTATAAAATATATAGAGATATATGCAGCATACTACAATAAACATAATATATTGTAACAACTATACAAGGAAGGATCAGGGAGAAGAAGGCATAGCATCACTAGGTAGGTCTCTGTTGCAGAGGGTTGATTCCGCTCGGAGAAGACGTCGGGGCGATAGTGATAGATGCACTAGCCCGTCAGTCCTGTAGTCTTGGGCTTGTAAGAATAGGACTAAGGTCCCCCTTATCCCCCTTATTGTTCAATATGCGAACCTGCGTGGGACAGCGTATGATACAGCGATGGTGTGTAGGAGGGTTAGGCTCCTCCTCAGAGACGTGTAACATAAAGTGTGGAGAGGCACCGATGCTTTCTATAAGAGATCCCGGAGCCTCTCCGAATGCACTGATGCAGACCACCGAGTGAGTTCAGTGAGTAAAAATCTTAAATAACCCTTATTTCTCCCCAGTAGCATATTTCGAAGATTTGCCTCTTCGAAACAAAAAAAAGATATGTCTCTCTTTTCTTTTTTTTCCTATCATATGTGGTCCTGACGGCTGTGTATAATTACACTATTTCTTTACCCTCTAACGTTATCAGAATTTCTTTGCATATTTGTAAGTTTTTTATGCATTTGTTTTACTTTAAGATCTGTACTAATTAATATGTTTTTTTTTTTATGTCTTTGCTGTGTGATTCAAATTTGTCCGACTTTGATGATAGCGTAATTTGTAATCATGGATAATAATGAAATAATTTTAATTTAATCAGGTATGGTATGTATCAGGTGTGCCAGGATCGTACCAAGTGGAGAGGGATGGTCTCTGCCTACCTCACTGGGAACGAGACGTGATATAATATTATATATTATATATGTATGTGTGTAGATATTATGATATATTATAATACTATAATACAATCTATAAATAAGTGTAAAAAAGAGCAAAAATATTATGAAATTATATTATGTAAATGTAATGTGTAGAATATAACTAATTGCTAGAATTAATTATAACCTAATTTACTCGGTTATATTACTATACCTAAGTACATATATATATATATATATATATATATATATATATATGTAATAAATCTAATTTTGGTTTACTTATATATTACCTTATTAGCTATTTTTGTACAAAAATCAGGGAATTTATTTGTTTTCTTTCGGTCGTTCAATAAGTCGGTTATGTTCTCGTCGTTTATTTTTGTTTATATTTCCATTTCTAGATCTACTCTTTTTTATCCGTATACTGGGCATTCAGTTATTAAATTCACAACATTTTTGTCCTTGCCCGGTTTACATTCACAAGCCGGGTTCTCCTTGCATTTGAAGCGAGAAGAATTGTAGGTATTCGGAATCCGCTATGTCCTGTGAAGATCTGTGTATTTATTTTGTTTGTGGGTATTTTCCTAATAGTTAAATACGCTATCATGGCATCGGTTTCGCCAACTTTATAGCGCTTGATCCATTCCTCAAGCGATTCCATGCGGATCAGTCGCTTGACAAATGAAACAGGGCATAAGGCGTAATTCAGGGCATAAAGGATAGTCTGCCCTTTCGTTGCCTTCTAAACCAGCGCGTGCTTTGATCCAGAACAAAGATATTTCCTTGTTCTGGAGTATAGCGGCTTTAATATTGACACGTATAGTTACTGCCAGGTTGTGAATGGATTGATTGTCTCCAGCGCAGATCTTGAGTCGCTGTAGATTCCAAAGCTCCGTTCTTGGCGTGCCAATGCCACCCTTGTGGCCTCGCACAGAGCCAAGAGTTCCGCCTGGTAGACGGTGCAGTAAAGCGATAGTTTCAATTTGATGGCAGCAACTCCGCATTGTCTTGCCATACGGAAAGTGCTGCCCTCACTCTGCCATCAATCTTACTCCTGTCGATGTATAGGCAGATAGTGTGCATTTTATTGTTGTCTACGTCAGCTTGGTTTTCCAGACGTTTAAACTCCAAACTCATTTGCTCTTCCGGGTGGGGAGCCTTGTAATATCCAACGTTGCGCTCTACTTCTCTATCTTGCAAACCTGCCCGGGGTATATCTTTTTTGGCCTCATAGAGTGCAGCTGCCTGTCTAACTCTGAGGTCAATTGGTAGTATTAAGGCTAAGTTTATTGATACCGTTATGTGCGCATTGACAATCTTTTGAGCGAAACCTCTTTGTACATTTTTAAGTGTTTTTGCACTTCTATTTTGGTGATGGCTGCAGCCCAGGCACTGACTGCGTATGTTATGATAGGTCCACTGTGGCTGTGTAAATGGTTGTTATGATTTCTGAGGATAAGCCCCAACTGACTTTTGCTGTTCTGTTTAGTTGTTTTGCTGTTTATGGCTTTTTGACAAGTTTCTGCCACATGCCGATTAAATGTTAGCTTGTTGTCTATATGTAACCCAAGCACTTTGATGTTCTCGGACACACCAATTTCGATCTCGATTTCGATTTCGAAGAGCATTGCTTTCATTTCTGATGGTCCAAAATTTAGTTTCTTTTCATCAACCCAGCTCTGAATATAGGTGAGAGCAGAATTAGACCGTACTTCTATATCCCGTGCTGTGGTGTCAACAAACAGCGACATAACGTCGTCAACATAGGCCTGGCAGTAGTTTCTGCGTTTTTCCAATCCTTTTAAAAGAATCTAGAAGGAGGTTTCATAGTGTAGGGCCTCCACTGGAACCTTGTACACAGCCTTTTGATGTTGAATTAGTGAAGGTTTTACCGCCATATCTGACCGATAGTTTTCGGTCTTGTAAGTAACTGTCCATCATTCTCCTAATGTTTGCAAGACACTTCCTTAGTCAAACGGGCTGCTATGGCGGGCCACAATGCATTATGGTAAGTCTTTGTTGCCAATGACCTTCTAGGTAGGTACCGCCGCGGCTTCTATTCCTGCCTTCAAACAGTAGTGTGGAAACATTACTCTATTCCGACTTCAAGGGTGCTGTAGCAAGTTACATTACTTACATTATCAAGATTAAACATTCTGTCTTGAAAAGCGACGAGCCTAATTTGGTGTTGTGTATAGCATTCTAATTACCCCCACGTTATGATCGACGCCCTAAGATATAAGATATAAGTCTCGTTATCTCAGTAATTTCAGCTACAATACCCTTCGAACCGGAACACAGTAATATATGCACACTACACATTTTACATTTGAAGGCATAAATAACAGATGCGGTGGTACTTAGCCAGATGTTCACAAGCAATAGAGACCTACTACTAGTGATATATTATTATATTTTATAAAAGATTAGGAAAAGTAGCAGAAAAGAACTTTTATTAGGACATCTTGGCATACATTAAGGCTATTTAAATTGCTGTAGTTCTCTAAATTTCAATGCAATGTATATTAGAAGTATATTGTACATAAAACTTGAATTAGTAAAAATCGAGAAATACTCCACAGCGCTCTTGGTTAAGAATAAAACTTTGGTTTTGATTTTGAGAAGTAAACGTTTTAGAATTTTGATTGGTCGCAGCGGTCAATGACCTGTGGCGTAATCACACAACAGAGCCAGTTGACCGCTATTGCCTTTTTTCTCCTGCCGATAATCAGACAAAGTTAAAAGGATAAGTTGTTTTGATAATTGTGGTAGCTGGATGAGAGTTGTTTCGTATGAATAAAGCTGCTTGTTATATTTCAGATAAATATTAATATAAAACGTATATACATATAGATATGTTATGTTATATGTATGTTCATATAGAACTTTACAATATGGTAGCTAAGAGAATATGGCAATGGCCAACAGCGACGGAAAAATGAAGTCTATGATCATGTTAAGTATCTAGTAATTTAGGTACTCCTGTTTTAGTAAATACAACTACAAGTTAAATATTTATAAACTAGAATCCCGCCCCTAGTTTATAAATATTTAAATTTATTATTATATTAAAAATTAGTAATCAATATTTTAACATATTGCTATTAAAAAAAATAATTAAAGATCTTGGAATAAAAGACAAGGTTTTAAATGCTCGAATTTATTTAACACGATATCAAATAAAGATGTATCCATTATTAAAAGAAAGAAAAGTTCGTTATTACACTAATTAGCATGTTGGACAAGGTTTGCCACGTCGACCAATTTTAACAATAAATTGCCTACGAGTAAGTTGACAGGATCGCCGGATACCTGAACGTCCCCTTCCAATTGATTCACCATTGGAATAAGATAATCCACCAACGTTCCCAACTCCACCTAAGCCGTTCAATCCAGAACCGTAGAGACCGACTCTGTTATATCCTGCTGCAGCTGCAGCGGCGCTTGCGGCGGCGGAGCTTGAACTACCTCCATCTTGATTAATAACGATTACGGATTCTTGTCCACCGTATGGTGCCAATCCTCCGTTGCCGGCACCGGATGAGGAGGAAGCTGCGGCAGAAGCAGCACTAGACGCCGATGATCCAGATCCGCCATTGTTGTAACCTAACAATTGTCCACTCTGTCCGTTCAACGCACCAAGCCCAGCACCGCTACCAGAGGCGGCGGCGGCGGCTGCTGCAGCGGAATCAGACGCTCCAACACCGTCCCATCCTCCGCCTAAGCCGTTCAGTCCAGAGCCATAGAGACCGAGTCCGTTTTGTCCCACTCCAAAGCCAGAGCTACCAGCTCCGGATGAAGAACCAGCGGCAGCAGCAGCAGCAGCGCCTGATGATGACGATCCAGATCCGCCATTGTTGTAACCGATCAATTGTCCATTTTGGCCGTAGAAAGCACCGCGTCCAGCACCGCTACCGGCGGCAGCGGCGGCGGCGGCTGCAGCGGCGGCTGCAGCGGCATCAGATGCTCCACCAACGTTCCCAACTCCACCTAAGCCGTTCAGTCCAGAACCGTAGAGACCGAGTCCGTTATATCCTACTCCCAAGCCAGACTCACCAACACCACTACCCGAGGCGGCAGCGGCAGCGGCAGCGGCGGCGGCGGTGGCGGAAGCAGCTGCAGCTTCAGATTCGTATAACAATCCGTTCAAGATGTTGATTTCTTGACCACTCGACGAAGATCCGCTAGCTGCAGCGGCGCTTGCGGCGGCGGAGCTTGAACTACCTCCATCTTGATTAATAACGATTACGGATTCTCGTCCACCGTATGGTGCCAATCCTCCGTTGCCGGCACCGGATGAGGAGGAAGCTGCGGCAGAAGCAGCACTAGATGCCGATGATCCAGATCCGCCATTGTTGTAACCTAACAATTGTCCACTCTGTCCGTTCAACGCACCAAGCCCAGCACCGCTACCAGAGGCGGCGGCGGCGGCTACTGCAGCGGAATCAGACGCTCCAACACCGTCCCATCCTCCGCCTAAGCCGTTCAGTCCAGAGCCATAGAGACCGAGTCCGTTTTGTCCCACTCCAAAGCCAGAGCTACCAGCTCCGGATGAAGAACCAGCGGCAGCAGCAGCAGCAGCGCCTGATGATGACGATCCAGATCCGCCATTGTTGTAACCGATCAATTGTCCATTTTGGCCGTAGAAAGCACCGCGTCCAGCACCGCTACCGGCGGCAGCGGCGGCGGCGGCTGCAGCGGCATCAGATGCTCCACCAACGTTCCCAACTCCACCTAAGCTGTTCAGTCCAGAACCGTAGAGACCGAGTCCGTTATATCCTACTCCCAAGCCAGACTCACCAACACCACTACCCGAGGCGGCAGCGGCAGCGGCGGCGGCGGTGGCGGTGGCGGAAGCAGCTGCAGCTTCAGATTCGTATAACAATCCGTTCAAGATGTTGATTTCTTGACCACTCGACGAAGATCCGCTAGCTGCAGCGGCGCTTGCGGCGGCGGAGCTTGAACTACCTCCATCTTGATTAATAACGATTACGGATTCTCGTCCACCGTATGGTGCCAATCCTCCGTTGCCGGCACCGGATGAGGAGGAAGCTGCGGCAGAAGCAGCACTAGACGCCGATGATCCAGATCCGCCATTGTTGTAACCTAACAATTGTCCACTCTGTCCGTTCAACGCACCAAGCCCAGCACCGCTACCAGAGGCGGCGGCGGCGGCTGCTGCAGCGGAATCAGACGCTCCAACACCGTCCCATCCTCCGCCTAAGCCGTTCAGTCCAGAGCCATAGAGACCGAGTCCGTTTTGTCCCATTCCAAAGCCAGAGCTACCAGCTCCGGATGAAGAACCAGCGGCAGCAGCAGCAGCAGCGCCTGATGATGACGATCCAGATCCGCCATTGTTGTAACCGATCAATTGTCCATTTTGGCCGTAGAAAGCACCGCGTCCAGCACCGCTACCGGCGGCAGCGGCGGCGGCGGCTGCAGCGGCGGCTGCAGCGGCATCAGATGCTCCACCAACGTTCCCAACTCCACCTAAGCCGTTCAGTCCAGAACCGTAGAGACCGAGTCCGTTATATCCTACTCCCAAGCCAGACTCACCAACACCACTACCCGAGGCGGCAGCGGCAGCGGCGGCGGCGGTGGCGGAAGCAGCTGCAGCTTCAGATTCGTATAACAATCCGTTCAAGATGTTGATTTCTTGACCACTCGACGAAGATCCGCTAGCTGCAGCGGCGCTTGCGGCGGCGGAGCTTGAACTACCTCCATCTTGATTAATAACGATTACGGATTCTTGTCCACCGTATGGTGCCAATCCTCCGTTGCCGGCACCGGATGAGGAGGAAGCTGCGGCAGAAGCAGCACTAGACGCCGATGATCCAGATCTGCCATTGTTGTAACCTAACAATTGTCCACTCTGTCCGTTCAACGCACCAAGCCCAGCACCGCTACCAGAGGCGGCGGCGGCGGCTGCTGCAGCGGAATCAGACGCTCCAACACCGTCCCATCCTCCGCCTAAGCCGTTCAGTCCAGAGCCATAGAGACCGAGTCCGTTTTGTCCCACTCCAAAGCCAGAGCTACCAGCTCCGGATGAAGAACCAGCGGCAGCAGCAGCAGCAGCGCCTGATGATGACGATCCAGATCCGCCATTGTTGTAACCGATCAATTGTCCATTTTGGCCGTAGAAAGCACCGCGTCCAGCACCGCTACCGGCGGCAGCGGCGGCGGCGGCTGCAGCGGCGGCTGCAGCGGCATCAGATGCTCCACCAACGTTCCCAACTCCACCTAAGCTGTTCAGTCCAGAACCGTAGAGACCGAGTCCGTTATATCCTACTCCCAAGCCAGACTCACCAACACCACTACCCGAGGCGGCAGCGGCAGCGGCAGCGGCGGCGGCGGTGGCGGAAGCAGCTGCAGCTTCAGATTCGTATAACAATCCGTTCAAGATGTTGATTTCTTGACCACTCGACGAAGATCCGCTAGCTGCAGCGGCGCTTGCGGCGGCGGAGCTTGAACTACCTCCATCTTGATTAATAACGATTACGGATTCTTGTCCACCGTATGGTGCCAATCCTCCGTTGCCGGCACCGGATGAGGAGGAAGCTGCGGCAGAAGCAGCACTAGACGCCGATGATCCAGATCCGCCATTGTTGTAACCTAACAATTGTCCACTCTGTCCGTTCAACGCACCAAGCCCAGCACCGCTACCAGAGGCGGCGGCGGCGGCTGCTGCAGCGGAATCAGACGCTCCAACACCGTCCCATCCTCCGCCTAAGCCGTTCAGTCCAGAGCCATAGAGACCGAGTCCGTTTTGTCCCACTCCAAAGCCAGAGCTACCAGCTCCAGATGAAGAACCAGCGGCAGCAGCAGCAGCAGCGCCTGATGATGACGATCCAGATCCGCCATTGTTGTAACCGATCAATTGTCCATTTTGGCCGTAGAAAGCACCGCGTCCAGCACCGCTACCGGCGGCAGCGGCGGCGGCGGCTGCAGCGGCGGCTGCAGCGGCATCAGATGCTCCACCAACGTTCCCAAATCCACCTAAGCTGTTCAGTCCAGAACCGTAGAGACCGAGTCCGTTATATCCTACTCCCAAGCTAGACTCACCAACACCACTACCCGAGGCGGCAGCGGCAGCGGCAGCGGCGGCGGCGGTGGCGGAAGCAGCTGCAGCTTCAGATTCGTATAACAATCCGTTCAAGATGTTGATTTCTTGACCACTCGACGAAGATCCGCTAGCTGCAGCGGCGCTTGCGGCGGCGGAGCTTGAACTACCTCCATCTTGATTAATAACGATTACGGATTCTTGTCCACCGTATGGTGCCAATCCTCCGTTGCCGGCACCGGATGAGGAGGAAGCTGCGGCAGAAGCAGCACTAGACGCCGATGATCCAGATCCGCCATTGTTGTAACCTAACAATTGTCCACTCTGTCCGTTCAACGCACCAAGCCCAGCACCGCTACCAGAGGCGGCGGCGGCGGCTGCTGCAGCGGAATCAGACGCTCCAACACCGTCCCATCCTCCGCCTAAGCCGTTCAGTCCAGAGCCATAGAGACCGAGTCCGTTTTGTCCCACTCCAAAGCCAGAGCTACCAGCTCCGGATGAAGAACCAGCGGCAGCAGCAGCAGCAGCGCCTGATGATGACGATCCAGATCCGCCATTGTTGTAACCGATCAATTGTCCATTTTGGCCGTAGAAAGCACCGCGTCCAGCACCGCTACCGGCGGCAGCGGCGGCGGCGGCTGCAGCGGCGGCTGCAGCGGCATCAGATGCTCCACCAACGTTCCCAACTCCACCTAAGCCGTTCAGTCCAGAACCGTAGAGACCGAGTCCGTTATATCCTACTCCCAAGCCAGACTCACCAACACCACTACCCGAGGCGGCAGCGGCAGCGGCGGCGGCGGTGGCGGAAGCAGCTGCAGCTTCAGATTCGTATAACAATCCGTTCAAGATGTTGATTTCTTGACCACTCGACGAAGATCCGCTAGCTGCAGCGGCGCTTGCGGCGGCGGAGCTTGAACTACCTCCATCTTGATTAATAACGATAACGGATTCTCGTCCACCGTATGGTGCCAATCCTCCGTTGCCGGCACCGGATGAGGAGGAAGCTGCGGCAGAAGCAGCACTAGACGCCGATGATCCAGATCCGCCATTGTTGTAACCTAACAATTGTCCACTCTGTCCGTTCAACGCACCAAGCCCAGCACCGCTACCAGAGGCGGCGGCGGCGGCTGCTGCAGCGGAATCAGACGCTCCAACACCGTCCCATCCTCCGCCTAAGCCGTTCAGTCCAGAGCCATAGAGACCGAGTCCGTTTTGTCCCACTCCAAAGCCAGAGCTACCAGCTCCGGATGAAGAACCAGCGGCAGCAGCAGCAGCAGCGCCTGATGATGACGATCCAGATCCGCCATTGTTGTAACCGATCAATTGTCCATTTTGGACGTAGAAAGCACCGCGTCCAGCACCGCTACCGGCGGCAGCGGCGGCGGCGGCTGCAGCGGCGGCTGCAGCGGCATCAGATGCTCCACCAACGTTCCCAACTCCACCTAAGCCGTTCAGTCCAGAACCGTAGAGACCGAGTCCGTTATATCCTACTCCCAAGCCAGACTCACCAACACCACTACCCGAGGCGGCAGCGGCAGCGGCGGCGGCGGTGGCGGAAGCAGCTGCAGCTTCAGATTCGTATAACAATCCGTTCAAGATGTTGATTTCTTGACCACTCGACGAAGATCCGCTAGCTGCAGCGGCGCTTGCGGCGGCGGAGCTTGAACTACCTCCATCTTGATTAATAACGATTACGGATTCTTGTCCACCGTATGGTGCCAATCCTCCGTTGCCGGCACCGGATGAGGAGGAAGCTGCGGCAGAAGCAGCACTAGACGCCGATGATCCAGATCCGCCATTGTTGTAACCTAACAATTGTCCACTCTGTCCGTTCAACGCACCAAGCCCAGCACCGCTACCAGAGGCGGCGGCGGCGGCTGCTGCAGCGGAATCAGACGCTCCAACACCGTCCCATCCTCCGCCTAAGCCGTTCAGTCCAGAGCCATAGAGACCGAGTCCGTTTTGTCCCACTCCAAAGCCAGAGCTACCAGCTCCGGATGAAGAACCAGCGGCAGCAGCAGCAGCAGCGCCTGATGATGACGATCCAGATCCGCCATTGTTGTAACCGATCAATTGTCCATTTTGGCCGTAGAAAGCACCGCGTCCAGCACCGCTACCGGCGGCAGCGGCGGCGGCGGCTGCAGCGGCGGCTGCAGCGGCATCAGATGCTCCACCAACGTTCCCAACTCCACCTAAGCCGTTCAGTCCAGAACCGTAGAGACCGAGTCCGTTATATCCTACTCCCAAGCTAGACTCACCAACACCACTACCCGAGGCGGCAGCGGCAGCGGCAGCGGCGGCGGCGGTGGCGGAAGCAGCTGCAGCTTCAGATTCGTATAACAATCCGTTCAAGATGTTGATTTCTTGACCACTCGACGAAGATCCGCTAGCTGCAGCGGCGCTTGCGGCGGCGGAGCTTGAACTACCTCCATCTTGATTAATAACGATTACGGATTCTTGTCCACCGTATGGTGCCAATCCTCCGTTGCCGGCACCGGATGAGGAGGAAACTGCGGCAGAAGCAGCACTAGACGCCGATGATCCAGATCCGCCATTGTTGTAACCTAACAATTGTCCACTCTGTCCGTTCAACGCACCAAGCCCAGCACCGCTACCAGAGGCGGCGGCGGCGGCTGCTGCAGCGGAATCAGACGCTCCAACACCGTCCCATCCTCCGCCTAAGCCGTTCAGTCCAGAGCCATAGAGACCGAGTCCGTTTTGTCCCACTCCAAAGCCAGAGCTACCAGCTCCGGATGAAGAACCAGCGGCAGCAGCAGCAGCAGCGCCTGATGATGACGATCCAGATCCGCCATTGTTGTAACCGATCAATTGTCCATTTTGGCCGTAGAAAGCACCGCGTCCAGCACCGCTACCGGCGGCAGCGGCGGCGGCGGCTGCAGCGGCGGCTGCAGCGGCATCAGATGCTCCACCAACGTTCCCAACTCCACCTAAGCCGTTCAGTCCAGAACCGTAGAGACCGAGTCCGTTATATCCTACTCCCAAGCCAGACTCACCAACACCACTACCCGAGGCGGCAGCGGCAGCGGCAGCGGCGGCGGCGGTGGCGGAAGCAGCTGCAGCTTCAGATTCGTATAACAATCCGTTCAAGATGTTGATTTCTTGACCACTCGACGAAGATCCGCTAGCTGCAGCGGCGCTTGCGGCGGCGGAGCTTGAACTACCTCCATCTTGATTAATAACGATTACGGATTCTTGTCCACCGTATGGTGCCAATCCTCCGTTGCCGGCACCGGATGAGGAGGAAGCTGCGGCAGAAGCAGCACTAGACGCCGATGATCCAGATCCGCCATTGTTGTAACCTAACAATTGTCCACTCTGTCCGTTCAACGCACCAAGCCCAGCACCGCTACCAGAGGCGGCGGCGGCGGCTGCTGCAGCGGAATCAGACGCTCCAACACCGTCCCATCCTCCGCCTAAGCCGTTCAGTCCAGAGCCATAGAGACCGAGTCCGTTTTGTCCCACTCCAAAGCCAGAGCTACCAGCTCCGGATGAAGAACCAGCGGCAGCAGCAGCAGCAGCGCCTGATGATGACGATCCAGATCCGCCATTGTTGTAACCGATCAATTGTCCATTTTGGCCGTAGAAAGCACCGCGTCCAGCACCGCTACCGGCGGCAGCGGCGGCGGCGGCTGCAGCGGCGGCTGCAGCGGCATCAGATGCTCCACCAACGTTCCCAACTCCACCTAAGCCGTTCAGTCCAGAACCGTAGAGACCGAGTCCGTTATATCCTACTCCCAAGCCAGACTCACCAACACCACTACCCGAGGCGGCAGCGGCAGCGGCAGCGGCGGCGGCGGTGGCGGAAGCAGCTGCAGCTTCAGATTCGTATAACAATCCGTTCAAGATGTTGATTTCTTGACCACTCGACGAAGATCCGCTAGCTGCAGCGGCGCTTGCGGCGGCGGAGCTTGAACTACCTCCATCTTGATTAATAACGATTACGGATTCTTGTCCACCGTATGGTGCCAATCCTCCGTTGCCGGCACCGGATGAGGAGGAAGCTGCGGCAGAAGCAGCACTAGACGCCGATGATCCAGATCCGCCATTGTTGTAACCTAACAATTGTCCACTCTGTCCGTTCAACGCACCAAGCCCAGCACCGCTACCAGAGGCGGCGGTGGCGGCAGCTGCAGCGGAATCAGACGCTCCAACACCGTCCCATCCTCCGCCTAAGCCGTTCAGTCCAGAGCCATAGAGACCGAGTCCGTTTTGTCCCACTCCAAAGCCAGAGCTACCAGCTCCGGATGAAGAACCAGCGGCAGCAGCAGCAGCAGCGCCTGATGATGACGATCCAGATCCGCCATTGTTGTAACCGATCAATTGTCCATTTTGGCCGTAGAAAGCACCGCGTCCAGCACCGCTACCGGCGGCAGCGGCGGCGGCGGCTGCAGCGGCGGCTGCAGCGGCATCAGATGCTCCACCAACGTTCCCAACTCCACCTAAGCCGTTCAGTCCAGAACCGTAGAGACCGAGTCCGTTATATCCTACTCCCAAGCCAGACTCACCAACACCACTACCCGAGGCGGCAGCGGCAGCGGCAGCGGCGGCGGCGGTGGCGGAAGCAGCTGCAGCTTCAGATTCGTATAACAATCCGTTCAAGATGTTGATTTCTTGACCACTCGACGAAGATCCGCTAGCTGCAGCGGCGCTTGCGGCGGCGGAGCTTGAACTACCTCCATCTTGATTAATAACGATTACGGATTCTTGTCCACCGTATGGTGCCAATCCTCCGTTGCCGGCACCGGATGAGGAGGAAGCTGCGGCAGAAGCAGCACTAGACGCCGATGATCCAGATCCGCCATTGTTGTAACCTAACAATTGTCCACTCTGTCCGTTCAACGCACCAAGCCCAGCACCGCTACCAGAGGCGGCGGCGGCGGCTGCTGCAGCGGAATCAGACGCTCCAACACCGTCCCATCCTCCGCCTAAGCCGTTCAGTCCAGAGCCATAGAGACCGAGTCCGTTTTGTCCCACTCCAAAGCCAGAGCTACCAGCTGCGGATGAAGAACCAGCGGCAGCAGCAGCAGCAGCGCCTGATGATGACGATCCAGATCCGCCATTGTTGTAACCGATCAATTGTCCATTTTGGCCGTAGAAAGCACCGCGTCCAGCACCGCTACCGGCGGCAGCGGCGGCGGCGGCTGCAGCGGCGGCTGCAGCGGCATCAGATGCTCCACCAACGTTCCCAACTCCACCTAAGCCGTTCAGTCCAGAACCGTAGAGACCGAGTCCGTTATATCCTACTCCCAAGCCAGACTCACCAACACCACTACCCGAGGCGGCAGCGGCAGCGGCAGCGGCAGCGGCGGCGGCGGTGGCGGAAGCAGCTGCAGCTTCAGATTCGTATAACAATCCGTTCAAGATGTTGATTTCTTGACCACTCGACGAAGATCCGCTAGCTGCAGCGGCGCTTGCGGCGGCGGAGCTTGAACTACCTCCATCTTGATTAATAACGATTACGGATTCTTGTCCACCGTATGGTGCCAATCCTCCGTTGCCGGCACCGGATGAGGAGGAAGCTGCGGCAGAAGCAGCACTAGACGCCGATGATCCAGATCCGCCATTGTTGTAACCTAACAATTGTCCACTCTGTCCGTTCAACGCACCAAGCCCAGCACCGCTACCAGAGGCGGCGGCGGCGGCTGCTGCAGCGGAATCAGACGCTCCAACACCGTCCCATCCTCCGCCTAAGCCGTTCAGTCCAGAGCCATAGAGACCGAGTCCGTTTTGTCCCACTCCAAAGCCAGAGCTACCAGCTCCGGATGAAGAACCAGCGGCAGCAGCAGCAGCAGCGCCTGATGATGACGATCCAGATCCGCCATTGTTGTAACCGATCAATTGTCCATTTTGGCCGTAGAAAGCACCGTGTCCAGCACCGCTACCGGCGGCAGCGGCGGCGGCGGCTGCAGCGGCGGCTGCAGCGGCATCAGATGCTCCACCAACGTTCCCAACTCCACCTAAGCCGTTCAGTCCAGAACCGTAGAGACCGAGTCCGTTATATCCTACTCCCAAGCCAGACTCACCAACACCACTACCCGAGGCGGCAGCGGCAGCGGCAGCGGCGGCGGCGGTGGCGGAAGCAGCTGCAGCTTCAGATTCGTATAACAATCCGTTCAAGATGTTGATTTCTTGACCACTCGACGAAGATCCGCTAGCTGCAGCGGCGCTTGCGGCGGCGGAGCTTGAACTACCTCCATCTTGATTAATAACGATTACGGATTCTTGTCCACCGTATGGTGCCAATCCTCCGTTGCCGGCACCGGATGAGGAGGAAGCTGCGGCAGAAGCAGCACTAGACGCCGATGATCCAGATCCGCCATTGTTGTAACCTAACAATTGTCCACTCTGTCCGTTCAACGCACCAAGCCCAGCACCGCTACCAGAGGCGGCGGCGGCGGCTGCTGCAGCGGAATCAGACGCTCCAACACCGTCCCATCCTCCGCCTAAGCCGTTCAGTCCAGAGCCATAGAGACCGAGTCCGTTTTGTCCCACTCCAAAGCCAGAGCTACCAGCTCCGGATGAAGAACCAGCGGCAGCAGCAGCAGCAGCGCCTGATGATGACGATCCAGATCCGCCATTGTTGTAACCGATCAATTGTCCATTTTGGCCGTAGAAAGCACCGCGTCCAGCACCGCTACCGGCGGCAGCGGCGGCGGCGGCTGCAGCGGCGGCTGCAGCGGCATCAGATGCTCCACCAACGTTCCCAACTCCACCTAAGCCGTTCAGTCCAGAACCGTAGAGACCGAGTCCGTTATATCCTACTCCCAAGCCAGACTCACCAACACCACTACCCGAGGCGGCAGCGGCAGCGGCGGCGGCGGTGGCGGAAGCAGCTGCAGCTTTAGATTCGTATAACAATCCGTTCAAGATGTTGATTTCTTGACCACTCGACGAAGATCCGCTAGCTGCAGCGGCGCTTGCGGCGGCGGAGCTTGAACTACCTCCATCTTGATTAATAACGATTACGGATTCTTGTCCACCGTATGGTGCCAATCCTCCGTTGCCGGCACCGGATGAGGAGGAAGCTGCGGCAGAAGCAGCACTAGACGCCGATGATCCAGATCCGCCATTGTTGTAACCTAACAATTGTCCACTCTGTCCGTTCAACGCACCAAGCCCAGCACCGCTACCAGAGGCGGCGGCGGCGGCTGCTGCAGCGGAATCAGACGCTCCAACACCGTCCCATCCTCCGCCTAAGCCGTTCAGTCCAGAGCCATAGAGACCGAGTCCGTTTTGTCCCACTCCAAAGCCAGAGCTACCAGCTCCGGATGAAGAACCAGCGGCAGCAGCAGCAGCAGCGCCTGATGATGACGATCCAGATCCGCCATTGTTGTAACCGATCAATTGTCCATTTTGGCCGTAGAAAGCACCGCGTCCAGCACCGCTACCGGCGGCAGCGGCGGCGGCGGCTGCAGCGGCGGCTGCAGCGGCATCAGATGCTCCACCAACGTTCCCAACTCCACCTAAGCCGTTCAGTCCAGAACCGTAGAGACCGAGTCCGTTATATCCTACTCCCAAGCCAGACTCACCAACACCACTACCCGAGGCGGCAGCGGCAGCGGCAGCGGCGGCGGCGGTGGCGGAAGCAGCTGCAGCTTCAGATTCGTATAACAATCCGTTCAAGATGTTGATTTCTTGACCACTCGACGAAGATCCGCTAGCTGCAGCGGCGCTTGCGGCGGCGGAGCTTGAACTACCTCCATCTTGATTAATAACGATTACGGATTCTTGTCCACCGTATGGTGCCAATCCTCCGTTGCCGGCACCGGATGAGGAGGAAGCTGCGGCAGAAGCAGCACTAGACGCCGATGATCCAGATCCGCCATTGTTGTAACCTAACAATTGTCCACTCTGTCCGTTCAACGCACCAAGCCCAGCACCGCTACCAGAGGCGGCGGCGGCGGCTGCTGCAGCGGAATCAGACGCTCCAACACCGTCCCATCCTCCGCCTAAGCCGTTCAGTCCAGAGCCATAGAGACCGAGTCCGTTTTGTCCCACTCCAAAGCCAGAGCTACCAGCTCCGGATGAAGAACCAGCGGCAGCAGCAGCAGCAGCGCCTGATGATGACGATCCAGATCCGCCATTGTTGTAACCGATCAATTGTCCATTTTGGCCGTAGAAAGCACCGCGTCCAGCACCGCTACCGGCGGCAGCGGCGGCGGCGGCTGCAGCGGCGGCTGCAGCGGCATCAGATGCTCCACCAACGTTCCCAACTCCACCTAAGCCGTTCAGTCCAGAACCGTAGAGACCGAGTCCGTTATATCCTACTCCCAAGCCAGACTCACCAACACCACTACCCGAGGCGGCAGCGGCAGCGGCAGCGGCGGCGGCGGTGGCGGAAGCAGCTGCAGCTTCAGATTCGTATAACAATCCGTTCAAGATGTTGATTTCTTGACCACTCGACGAAGATCCGCTAGCTGCAGCGGCGCTTGCGGCGGCGGAGCTTGAACTACCTCCATCTTGATTAATAACGATTACGGATTCTTGTCCACCGTATGGTGCCAATCCTCCGTTGCCGGCACCGGATGAGGAGGAAGCTGCGGCAGAAGCAGCACTAGACGCCGATGATCCAGATCCGCCATTGTTGTAACCTAACAATTGTCCACTCTGTCCGTTCAACGCACCAAGCCCAGCACCGCTACCAGAGGCGGCGGCGGCGGCTGCTGCAGCGGAATCAGACGCTCCAACACCGTCCCATCCTCCGCCTAAGCCGTTCAGTCCAGAGCCATAGAGACCGAGTCCGTTTTGTCCCACTCCAAAGCCAGAGCTACCAGCTCCGGATGAAGAACCAGCGGCAGCAGCAGCAGCAGCAGCGCCTGATGATGACGATCCAGATCCGCCATTGTTGTAACCGATCAATTGTCCATTTTGGCCGTAGAAAGCACCGCGTCCAGCACCGCTACCGGCGGCAGCGGCGGCGGCGGCTGCAGCGGCGGCTGCAGCGGCATCAGATGCTCCACCAACGTTCCCAACTCCACCTAAGCCGTTCAGTCCAGAACCGTAGAGACCGAGTCCGTTATATCCTACTCCCAAGCCAGACTCACCAACACCACTACCCGAGGCGGCAGCGGCAGCGGCAGCGGCGGCGGCGGTGGCGGAAGCAGCTGCAGCTTCAGATTCGTATAACAATCCGTTCAAGATGTTGATTTCTTGACCACTCGACGAAGATCCGCTAGCTGCAGCGGCGCTTGCGGCGGCGGAGCTTGAACTACCTCCATCTTGATTAATAACGATTACGGATTCTTGTCTACCGTATGGTGCCAATCCTCCGTTGCCGGCACCGGATGAGGAGGAAACTGCGGCAGAAGCAGCACTAGACGCCGATGATCCAGATCCGCCATTGTTGTAACCTAACAATTGTCCACTCTGTCCGTTCAACGCACCAAGCCCAGCACCGCTACCAGAGGCGGCGGCGGCGGCTGCTGCAGCGGAATCAGACGCTCCAACACCGTCCCATCCTCCGCCTAAGCCGTTCAGTCCAGAGCCATAGAGACCGAGTCCGTTTTGTCCCACTCCAAAGCCAGAGCTACCAGCTCCGGATGAAGAACCAGCGGCAGCAGCAGCAGCAGCGCTTGATGATGACGATCCAGATCCGCCATTGTTGTAACCGATCAATTGTCCATTTTGGCCGTAGAAAGCACCGCGTCCAGCACCGCTACCGGCGGCAGCGGCGGCGGCGGCTGCAGCGGCGGCTGCAGCGGCATCAGATGCTCCACCAACGTTCCCAACTCCACCTAAGCCGTTCAGTCCAGAACCGTAGAGACCGAGTCCGTTATATCCTACTCCCAAGCCAGACTCACCAACACCACTACCCGAGGCGGCAGCGGCAGCGGCAGCGGCGGCGGCGGTGGCGGAAGCAGCTGCAGCTTCAGATTCGTATAACAATCCGTTCAATATGTTGATTTCTTGACCACTCGACGAAGATCCGCTAGCTGCAGCGGCGCTTGCGGCGGCGGAGCTTGAACTACCTCCATCTTGATTAATAACGATTACGGATTCTTGTCCACCGTATGGTGCCAATCCTCCGTTGCCGGCACCGGATGAGGAGGAAACTGCGGCAGAAGCAGCACTAGACGCCGATGATCCAGATCCGCCATTGTTGTAACCTAACAATTGTCCACTCTGTCCGTTCAACGCACCAAGCCCAGCACCGCTACCAGAGGCGGCGGCGGCGGCTGCTGCAGCGGAATCAGACGCTCCAACACCGTCCCATCCTCCGCCTAAGCCGTTCAGTCCAGAGCCATAGAGACCGAGTCCGTTTTGTCCCACTCCAAAGCCAGAGCTACCAGCTCCGGATGAAGAACCAGCGGCAGCAGCAGCAGCAGCGCCTGATGATGACGATCCAGATCCGCCATTGTTGTAACCGATCAATTGTCCATTTTGGCCGTAGAAAGCACCGCGTCCAGCACCGCTACCGGCGGCAGCGGCGGCGGCGGCTGCAGCGGCGGCTGCAGCGGCATCAGATGCTCCACCAACGTTCCCAACTCCACCTAAGCCGTTCAGTCCAGAACCGTAGAGACCGAGTCCGTTATATCCTACTCCCAAGCCAGACTCACCAACACCACTACCCGAGGCGGCAGCGGCAGCGGCGGCGGCGGTGGCGGAAGCAGCTGCAGCTTTAGATTCGTATAACAATCCGTTCAAGATGTTGATTTCTTGACCACTCGACGAAGATCCGCTAGCTGCAGCGGCGCTTGCGGCGGCGGAGCTTGAACTACCTCCATCTTGATTAATAACGATTACGGATTCTCGTCCACCGTATGGTGCCAATCCTCCGTTGCCGGCACCGGATGAGGAGGAAGCTGCGGCAGAAGCAGCACTAGACGCCGATGATCCAGATCCGCCATTGTTGTAACCTAACAATTGTCCACTCTGTCCGTTCAACGCACCAAGCCCAGCACCGCTACCAGAGGCGGCGGCGGCGGCTGCTGCAGCGGAATCAGACGCTCCAACACCGTCCCATCCTCCGCCTAAGCCGTTCAGTCCAGAACCGTAGAGACCGAGTCCGTTATATCCTACTCCCAAGCCAGACTCACCAACACCACTACCCGAGGCGGCAGCGGCAGCGGCGGCGGCGGTGGCGGAAGCAGCTGCAGCTTTAGATTCGTATAACAATCCGTTCAAGATGTTGATTTCTTGACCACTCGACGAAGATCCGCTAGCTGCAGCGGCGCTTGCGGCGGCGGAGCTTGAACTACCTCCATCTTGATTAATAACGATTACGGATTCTCGTCCACCGTATGGTGCCAATCCTCCGTTGCCGGCACCGGATGAGGAGGAAGCTGCGGCAGAAGCAGCACTAGACGCCGATGATCCAGATCCGCCATTGTTGTAACCTAACAATTGTCCACTCTGTCCGTTCAACGCACCGAGCCCAGCACCGCTACCAGAGGCGGCGGCGGCGGCTGCTGCAGCGGAATCAGACGCTCCAACACCGTCCCATCCTCCGCCTAAGCCGTTCAGTCCAGAGCCATAGAGACCGAGTCCGTTTTGTCCCACTCCAAAGCCAGAGCTACCTGCTCCGGATGAAGAACCAGCGGCAGCAGCAGCAGCAGCGCCTGATGATGACGATCCAGATCCGCCATTGTTGTAACCGAGCAATTGTCCATTTTGGCCGTAGAAAGAACCGCGTCCAGCACCGCTACCGGCGGCAGCGGCGGCGGCGGCGGCGGCGGCGGCAGAAGCAGCGGCAGCTTTAGATTCGTATATTATTTCATTCAAAATGTTGGCTTCTTGACCTTCTGACGAAGATCCGCTTGCTGCAGCGGCGCTTGCGGCGGAGGAACTTGAACTACCCCTATCTTGATTAATAAGGATTACCGATTTTTGTCCCCCGTATGATGCCAATCCTCCGCTGCTGACGCCGGAAGAGGAAGCTGCGGCGGTAGAAGCACTAGATGATGATGATCCTGATTTATTTAATATTCTGGTTGGTTGTTGAACACTGTAGGGTGCTTGAAATTCACCTGACTCATAAACTTCGTATCCCGCGGGTTTATTTGCTTGATTTATTTGTTTATTGTAATTCCTCGAAGACGCGCTCGAAGATGCACTTGAACTCGCACTGGACGCAGATGACCCGGGTACTGTGGTTTCAACTACATCAGTTTCATATACGATTTCCTGTCCCTGCTCATCATAATCAATTACAAAGGTTTTTATTATCCTTTCACCAGACTTATTATGTTTGAGTCCCGATTTACCGACAAATTTCTTTTTTGTGGTTAATCTTTCAACTACTGTGCCGTTTTTATTAATTACTTCGTCGGATTTTGTTTCACTCGTTTCTTGGAAATTATTTTTTCCCACTAAGAAGCGGTTCATGTCCTCATTTAACGCTGCATCAATGTCTGCAGCTGCATACTGTCAAAAAGAAATATTTATATAGTCACTGCTTGCAAAATATTCATTAAAAGTTAAATGAATGGTAGGTTTCTGTTGCCGGAGACCTTCTAGGTGGATACCATCACAGCACCATTATTTACAGTCGAATACACCTTACTGCGAGTAGTTATTTTTGTGTTCAGGTTTGAACGGGACTGAAGCTTGTTCAATAACTGTTTAACGAGATTTAACATCTTATATCTTAAGCAAACGAAGATTGTGATGCAAAGTCATCATAATCATCATCAACCACTGGTAGTCCACTGATGGATATAGGGCTTCCCCAAAGTCTTCCACCAAATCCTGTTTTTCGCATCCACCCAGTTCCGACCGCCCTGAAGATGATGCCAGTACGTCTGGAGGGAAGACGTCCTACGGTTTTATGACATGTACATGGCCTCCACCTCCAAGACTTTCGTTCCCTATCGGCGGGCACGATTAACATATATATCATCATACAGGTGTGTATCATTTATCTTTAGGTAAAAATGGTTGCTGCGCATTGAATCGTGGAATAATAAAAGAAAATACAATAGTAGACGAGATTATCTTGTGAATCTCCATCATATTATCTATAGATTTTATTATTAATATTTCAATAATGATCTATAAACATTTAGGATATGCTTGATTTAATTTATATTATATATTTTTTTATTCGACATAGCGACGAGAGGAACAGGACGTTCACTTGATGGTAAGTGTTACGCCTGCCTGTTAAAATGATATACACTGTGCTTTATTGTGCTCGTCGCCTTGAGACAAAAGTTGTTAGGAATCATTTAATATTTCCAGTGAACAGTAAATGGCTATTATTTTACTGTGTCATTTCTAGATAACTAAGTTTAACTTGCTGATATTATGTAAAAAGTTTTTATAACGTTAATATGTATAAGATTGGGATGTTTAGAGAGATGGGTAACAGTAACGAGATAGTCGTTAGATACCACGATAATCTCTACGGCTTTTGAGACTAACTATCTAAAGAAAAGGTTTAAATACTATAAGATTTCCGTTTGAAATCAACAATAAAACAAATTAAATACATATATGTATAAAGTTAAGGCGGAATACAAACTCACCTGCAGTGCGCAGCACAGGATCACGAAGGCTGTTACTCTCATTTTGTTGAGAGCTGGAACCGAACTGATACTGATGCTCGATCCGGCGGCCCTTTTTATACTGATCACATGGAACAATTGACGCGCGACGTCTGTTCTATGAATCCAATAATTATAGCAGTTCAAATATTGACAAAATCAACATTTAATACATATACTTTATTTTGTTTATAACAATGTGCGCGTAACTATGTGACTAAAACAATTATATTAATTTTTCATTGATTGAACCATTGTAATTTAGCAAATAACGTTGTATAATAGGTAACAATTTAGCAACAATTACTTGTCATTCAGATGTTTCGATTTTGTTATGAATACTTTGCGAAAATTGCGAGCTGGTAGTAGGTCCCTGTTGTCGAAGACCGTCTAGATAGTTACCACCGCAACCCACCGAACAGGCTCCCGCCTTATCATGGCAGTGAGCCTCAGTAGCCGTAGCTTGGTCACCCACGGTGAAACTAAGAGGAACCTTTGTTTTTTTTTTTTTTTTTTGATATCGGTGGTGGAAATGCTGTTAACGCATACCCAGCGTCCTTTTCAAGGGGGGGGACGCCGGGTTATGTGGGGCTCGGGGCCACTGAGATGTTGTGCGTGACCCCCATACCCACTAAAACCACCACCGCTTGTCCCGCCACACGCATACTGGAGACGCCCGGGTTTCAGCCAAGCAACTCTCCGGGCGCCTCCGCGTATAAAACTCCTCTTGGTGGGTGCCCGCGGGGAGCAAAGGCACCCACCTGCCGTCCCGTACCGGCCCCTCGCGGGACCGGCACGTTGGGGCCCCCCGACCCCACAGACGACCGCGCGCGCCCACGACGGAGCGCATGCCCGGCCGCCGCCCTCCCGTGAAGGAATTGGGCGGCGGCCTCCTCCCTCCAGACTCCCCCCCTCGTCAAAGTGGGAGGGGGACAAAAACCAAGACTCCCCCGGGGGACGCACCCCCAGGGGAAACACGATAAAAGGCCCAAAGGGCCACGCCCAACGGCCCGGACGCCCCCTCACACCGTGCCCGGCTAGGGGCCCATCGCTCACGGCGGGAGGAAGCGGACGGCGTGGTTCTGCCGCCGCGCTCTCCCGCCGGCCCGCCGCCGCCTGCAAGGTGCGGCAGCGGCGTCGGCCTCCCTCGTGCGCTCGGCGGCCTCCTTCTGACGCATCACTGCGCCGCAGAAGGAGGCTACCGCCCTCCAAGACCTCTCGCTGCTCAACATACGATCGATTACAGTCGGCAGCGAGAGGTCACTGCCGACTTGCGCGACGAGGGCGTGGCGTTGCGGCCCCCATGCCGGGCACTCCGCCAGAGTGTGGTGCGCCGTGTCAATCGGCGCACCACACTCGACGCATTCCTGCGTCATCTCTCTACGAGCCACCTGGTGCAGGTACTTGCCGAAACATCCATGGCCTGTCAGCACCTGCACCAGGTGGAACGTCAAGGCCCCGTACCGCCGGCTCATCCACCGGGACAGGTGGGGCCTGATGGCCTCCACCGTGTCCCGGCCGGCGGCAGGGTTACCTAACTCCGTCTCCCACCGCCGGATCAGGGCGTCATGGGCAACGCGCCTGATCCGGCGGACCGTGGCCGGGTCCGGCCGACGCTCTCCGGCATCCCGCAGGAAGAGGTACACTTCCGCGAGCGACTGCGCCTGTAGATGCCAAGGCGCATCGCCCGCGAGAAGCGTACCCGCCGTCCAGGACACCGTACGGTACGCCCGACAGGCTCGGTTCGCCAGGATACGTTGGACCCTCTTCAACACGGGCCCGTTCCTGGCGGTCTCGCACCTATCCACCCATACGGGCGCTCCGTACAGTGCCATACTCCGCAGGATGCCAGAGTATAGGTGCCGACACAAATGACCCGGCCACCCGACATTGGGCAGCAATCTGCCCAGCGCAGCGGCGGTGGCGGTGAGCTTCGGGAGAAGCCGTTCGAAGTGCTCCCCGAAGCTCCATCGCCCGTCCAGAGTGAGCCCTAAATACTTGAGGGCTCCCCGCACTGGGACCCTCTCGCCCCGGACGGGGATGATCGCGCCCCGGGGTGGACCCCTGCGGGGTCCGTGGAAGAGGAGGGCCTCCGTCTTTGTGACGGAGACCCTCAGACCCAGCTGCTCGATCCGGTCCACCACCAGCGACGTGCTAGTGGCGGCCAGACGAGCAGCCTCGTCGTAACTCCTCCCCCGGGCCGAGACGAGGGTGTCGTCCGCGTAGCATAGTACCCTCGTCCCGGGGAGGACCGGCTGCCGCAGCAGCCAGTCGTACGCGAGGTTCCACAGCAAGGGGCCCAAGACCGACCCCTGTGGAACCCCGCTCTCCACGCGCCGCCGATGTAATTCGCCGCTGCCATCAACCCAGACGATCGTCCTGTCCTTGAGGTACGCCCCCAACAGCCCGACCATGTAGGGGGGGAGCCGGAAAAACTCCAGCGCCCCCCTGATCGTCGCGAATGGCAGGCTGTTGAAGGCGTTCTCGATATCTAAGGACACCCCCAGGACCACCTCGCCGTCACCGAAGGCCTCCAGACAGAGGCCCTTCAGGTCGAGCAGGGCGTCCAACGTGGATCGCCCTGCCCGAAATCCGTACTGGGCCTCATGGAGGCCCGGTCCCACCTCGGCGAGGTGCCGAACGAGACGGCCGGCCAAGATCTTCTCGAAGACCTTACCCGCCTCGTCCAGAAGGACGATCGGTCTGTACGCGGAAGGGGAGTCGGGGTGACGGTCCCCCTTCCGCAGCAGGCAAAGCCTGCCCGTCTTCCAGCGCTCCGGGAACTGCACGTGCCGAATGCAGGCATCGTACAGTCCCCGGAGCTCCTCGCGCAGGTGACTCGCGGCCACCCAGAGGGCCCTCGATGGGAAACTAAGAGGAACCTACCCGGACGGTCCGAAGCGTAGGGCCGGCCCAGGTTAGCTGTGAGAGCTCACCTCCGATGTGTGCCGGAGGCCTGCGGGGGCAGTCTTGCCCTTCCCTTTGCAGCCGTGGTGGAGTCGCGAAGAGAAAGGAGTGTCGGTATTGCGGTCCACCATATTCCCTACCCTCCGCGACTAAGCGATGCCGCATCGCTGATGCGGGGGCACTGGAACTGCAAGGAAAAAAGAGTGTCGGTACTGCGGTACTGTAGCTCGCTGGCCTAATGGTTAGAGCGTGCGGCTTTCATTCCGAAGGTCGCGGGTTCGAACTTCGGCGTGTACCATCTCATATTGTCACGCCTTTTTCCCAGTAGGGGTAGGCAGAGGTGAATAAACACCCACATTTCGCCAGATGTGGTCAGATTAGGTCCCGTGTAACATGGGGCGAGCCTGTTGCCACTTTATTGGGACCACCACACACACACACACACAAAGATGATTTCAGTGTGCGGGTTTCCTCACGATGTTTTCCTTCACCGTGATAATATATAATATATAAAAAAAACGGTACTGCGATTCACCGCACCCACACCCTCCGCGGCCGTATAATGCTTGATGGTGGAGCCCAAGCCTAGATCCATAGCAAGGAGTCGGGAGGGGTTCCTCTCGTGGTTCTCATGGCCTTTGCGTGATGGATTCGGGCCGATCCGTTGCTCGAGTGACAATAAGAAGCTGAAAGGAGGGCGCGCTGTATGTTCCGGCGCGCCCTTACAAAGTTGGAAAGAGCGGGTATCTCCCCTCAAAATTGAGCTACGCTGTGCAGCCGGAACTGGCGGGATCGAAGAGGTGTCCGAAATGGTTTCCATGGCCCCGTAGTAAAGCGCCTAAGATGTAACATTGTGAGGGTTTCACTGTGCCAACATATCAAACATAACCTGTCTTTGCCCACGCTAGGGCAAGTATTGCACAAGCATTTCCCCCAAGTAACACATAAAAAAGGTACCACCGCATCGCCTATTTCTTCCACCAAACATTACTGTGTTCTGCTTTGATGGGCGCTGTTGATAATCCAATTACTGGGGTAATGAGACTCAACATATACCTAAGATAACGAGCGCAATATAGCAGTACATGTCATCATAACTAACGCCACGTTATGAACGGGCGTATCACCATCAGGCGAATGAGTCTCTCTCGTGTAGTCGCTTATTGAATAAAAAAAAACATACAATTTCGACTTTTGCCGCCAACCATCTTACAGCACTTGTAACGTTCTCAAGTTACAAAAAAGCTTATATATACTTACTTCTTTTACTTATTAAGTGCTGGTGGTATTGCTGTGTTGATATTACCGGAGCTTAGGTATCTAGTGCAGGAAACCGTCTCGGTGCCGCTGCAGCGCCTATTTCTGCCGACAATCAGTAGTGTGCAACATGTTTTTCATTTTGAAGGGTGCTGTAGCTTGTGAAATTATTGGGGTAACGAGACTTATGTCTCACAGCGACGAGCACAATGTAGTGTAGTATTTATGAATATTGTTATTGGCAGATGTAACACTTATTGTCAGGTGAAAATCATGTTGGTTTTATCAGTTTTTGGAATATAAGAGATTCTATAAAAAAATATGGTTTATTACAAACAACAGGTAATAATATCGAGGTCCGTATCACGTCTGTTTGTCTGTGGTACGATAATTGCTTACCATCAGGCAGACCGTGTGATTGCTTGTCACCCTTGTGGTATATAAAAAAAACAGGTTTTTAAGCTAGCGAAGTCATTGAGTATTACGAAACGATAACATGAGCATTCAGCCCTGTAGTCACGAGTTAGTAAGAAAAGGACTAAAATAAGCGCTGCCTGTCGTGGAAGGTGACTAAAAGAGTTCCGCGGGCCTGGAGAGTGGGGGCCCTTATCGCTCAGCGAGCGAATCTGTGTGGGACAGCCAAGGAGGTTAAGGTCCTACTCAAAGATACGTTCAAAGTGTAGAGAAACACCGGAGCGTTCGATAAGAGATCCCGGAGCTCCTCCAAATGCACTGATGCAGAGCACCGAGGGAACCCCCTCTCCTTCTCTACTACTCCTTAATGGGTAAAAATCTCACATAACCCTAACTTTCCACCAGGGTATCTGTCGAAGATTTCCCTCCCACCTCCGAAACAAAAAAAAAGACTTCAGATATCTTAATTAGTAGTAAGTAAGTAATTTCGTTGTGCTTGTACTTAATATGACGGACTCCAGGAATGAATATTTTTTTCTTTTTTCTGTCGTTTTACTTCTGGCAGAACGGTAACATCGGTAACTTTGGGACTAGACTGAAGCTTTTCATCCTGTCGCCATTTTTCGCGCACTGCAGCTTCTCTTACGTCTTCTTACTTACGCTTCTATTACGTAACAGTGGAACATATGGTGCAGCTTTTATTTGGTCGTATCAGCTCGTGGCTGCTTCCGAAAGTTCCCTGAAAATTAACCGTTGCACAGATGAGTATTCTGGCTTTGTGAAGTGTCCGAAGAATGTGAGAATACGACACGGGATGATGTAACTATGCGATTCTATGTAGGGGGAGATAGAGCTCAACTTGTTATTCGGCGTCTTATTTTCACTTAGGTGGGAGGGGTGTAAGAGTTCCCGCACAACAACTCACGGGACCCAAGCCAACCTCACCTGCTCGCGGTGCACCCTGCTAATCAACAAACAAGGTTCTGGCTCCCACCAACCCGCATTGCATCAGGGTCGTGAGAAATGGCTCAAATCCCCCCATATGAATCCCTACCTGATCGTATTCGAAAATTTGGGGGAGGCCTATGTCCAGCAGCAGACGCTTATCGGCTGATAATGATGATTGTCACTTAGACAACAAATCTTCCTAACCCATCGTACTGAGGGAGACGAGCAATATATCACAGTCCATAGCAGCAGATTGATTAGTAATAGTTTTTCGGGAGAGTAAGATAACGCAATACAGACTCCTCTACAACCATGTCTTTTCCACTAATGTATCAGAGAGCGCAAAGCGTTGCTCTATGATACGTTAGTGCTTTTCATCATGCTTTGACGACTGCGGGAGGCATAAACGACGTCTCGAACATCTATATAAGCCCCGGAGTTTTATACATAACTCATACGTACAGTGTATATTTTTTTTATTCTACGAAACGACGAGACGAGCGAGACATTCACCAGATAGTATTATATTTGCCAGCCTATAACAATGTGATACTAGTTAGTATGATATACACTGCACCCCATTGTGCTCATCGCCTTCAGATGTTAAGTCTCTTTACCTCACTAATTACATTACCTACAACGCCTATCAAACCGGAACACAGCTATGTTTGCACATCACTGTTTAGCGGCAGATGACATGGGCCATAGTCACGACGCGCGCCCAGTGCGGATTGGTGACTTCACACACACCTTAGAATAAATTCTAATTAATTTCCTCGCGATGATTTCCTTCACCGTTTGTATTTAGCTGTTGTAACTAAAGTTCACAAATGTACATAACTTAAATATTAAAGTCATCGGTACATGCCGAGATTAGAACCCGCGACCTTCGGAATGAAGGCCGCACTCTCTGACCATTAGGACAGTGAGATGCTCTCTTCTGTATACGCGCACTAAAAGACAATTTTAGGCTGTTGATATGAAAAAGATACTAAAGATTCTTACTTCTGTCTAGTTTCTAGAATGTTCGATTCCTAAAAACTTTTAATGGTGGTAGGACCGGAGACTGTCTAGGTAGGTATTACAGCAGCGCCTATTGCAGCATACAAAGAGTAGTTTTAAGGGGTTTAAGAGGAGCTATAGCTAATGTAATTACTGGGGTAACGAGAATTAACGTCTTATGTCTTAACATGCACAATGTGGGGCTGTGTATATCACCGCAGCGCCTATTTCCGTCGCCAAACAGTAGTATGCAAACATTACTGAATTCCGGTTTGAAAGGCGCTGTAGCAATTATAATTACTGGAGTCACGAGGCTCAATATCTTGCCTCAGGCGAAGAACGAAATAAGGTGCAGTGTATATCACTGTACGTTATCGTATCATATGCTGTCAGATGAACATCCAGCTCCTCTCATTGCTTAATTGGATAAAAAAAAAATTAAACCTAATTTTGTCGTGTTGATATCTCAAATGTTTTTTTTATTTGTTACATCATGATTATGCTGTACCATAGTAGACTTAAGGTTTTAATTACAGCGATAATAGATTAATACATACGACATTTTATTTACAGTACAGAAGCATAAAGTTCGGATATATACACACCTGTATCAACAGCTGATTGGTGGTATAGAGACATAAGTTGTTAATATTGTATATTTACTAGGTAAATAATTGTGAACAATGGGTTAGTTTTCAATGGTATAATATAAGCGTAATGAAGTGCGTGTGTCTTAAATATTTGCTTTTGTTGAAGTATAGGGTTGTCAAATATCTCCCTTCCGCCTTTTTGTCTTTTGTATTTCGCGGCTATGTACAAAGCGCTACAGAGCTCGTATCTGGCAATACTATATATCTGGCATATACTATACTATAATTTGAAAGGTCTTGACATAACCTACAAAACGACGCTATGCATAATTAGTTTGGATATTGCGTTCAACAGTTATAGACGTGTAAACATGGAGTTCACTAACGCCGAAATTCGCGCTATTTTAAAGTTTTCCTTCGTTAAAGGCAAATCCGCTAGAGAAACGTTCCGTGAGATTAATGGTGTTTTGGGGGATGGTACTCTATCACTTCGAACCGCGGAGGAATGGTTTCGACGATTCAGAGCCGGTGAAAACGACACCATGGATAAGCCAGCCGGCGGAAGACCTGTGACGACAAATACCGATCAAATCATGGACTACATCGAGTTAGACCGGCATGTGGCATCTCGTGACATCGCCCAGGAGATGGGAGTTAGTCACCAAACCATTTTAAACCATCTGCAGAAGGCTGGATACAAAAAAAAGCTTGATGTTTGGGTGCCGCATGATTTGACGCAAAAAAACCTTCTGGACCGAATCAACGCCTGCGATATGCTGCTGAAACCGAACGAACTCGACCCATTCTTGAAGCGGATGGTGACTGGCGACGAAAAATGGATCACATACGACAATATCAAGCGAAAACGGTCGTGGTCGAAGGCCGGTGAATCGTCCCAAACAGTGGCCAAGCCGGGATTGACGGCCAGGAAGGTTTTGCTGTGTGTTTGGTGGGATTGGAAGGGAATCATCCACTATGAGCTGCTCCCATATGGCCAGACGCTTAATTCTACCATCTCCTGCGAACAACTGGACCGCTTGAAGCAGGCGATCGACCAGAAGCGTCCAGAATTGGCCAACAGGAAGGGTGTAGTGTTCCACCAGGACAACGCCAGACCACACACTTCGTTGATGACTCGTCAGAAGCTACGGGAGCTCGGATGGGTGGTTTTATCGCATCCACCATATAGCCCGGACATAGCGCCAAGTGATTACCACCTGTTCCTGTCCATGGTGAACGCCCTTGGTGGTGTAAAGTTGAACTCAAAAGAGGCTTGTGAAAAGTGGCTGTCCGAGTTCTTCGCAAATAAGGAGGGGGGCTTCTACGAGGGAGGTATTATGAAGTTGCCGTCTAGATGGAAACAGATTATCGAACAAAACGGCGCATATTTGAACTAAATCCGATCACTGTAACACTTTTTATAAAGCATTGAATAAAGAGCAAAAAAGCGGAAGGGAGATATTTGACAACCTTAAATAAAAGCAGTGCGACGAAACGAGCGGGACGTTCAACTGATGGTAAGTGATACGCCCGCCCATGAAAACGTGGCGCTAGTTAGGATGGATACAATGCACCATATAACGCTCGTCGACATGAGATGTTGAGTTCATTACCCTAGCAATTACGCTAGCCACAGCGCCCTTCAAAGTGGAATATAATGTTCGCACACTACTGTTTATCGAATGCGATAGGGGCTGCGGTGGTACCTACCTAGACCGTCTCCAGCAACAGAGACCTACCACCAGTAAAGTACTAATTAAGAACAAATATTAATAAAGTATTAGTAAATATCAATATAAGTAATATCTCGTCTCAAGCCTATGTCCAGCAGTGGACGTCTATCGGCTGATGATGATGATGTCTCAAGCAACAATCGCAATATGGTGCAGTATATTCATCCTAACTAGCGCAACATTGATATGAGCAGGCGTATCACTTACCATCACAGGAGCATCCCGGTCACCATGTTGCTAAATTGGATAAAAAAAAAATCGGTAACTACACAATACAACAACACAATCTTATTCAATCCTTTTTCCTACTTATTTCAAGTAACTAAAATTCTTAAATGATATACGTATAAAAGGTTTCATTATTATCATCAGCAAGAAGACAGTACAGACTCTTTTTCTGTAGACCGTCTAGGTAGGTACCACAGCAGTACCTATTTCTACCGCCAAACAGTAGTATGCAAACACTACTGTATCCCAGTTTGAAAGGCGTTATAGCTAATAAAATTACTAGGATAACGAAACATAAAATCTTGTCTTGGGATGAAAATAATGAAATGCTGTGTATATCATTATAACTAGCGCCATGTTGTTATGGGCGAGAGTATCATTTACCATCTACTAAACGTATAATACTGGTCATTCGTATATCTTCCCTAAAGACTGTGCCTGCATCCTGTAGACTCTAGGGACCTTCACAAGATAGCCCTACTTAAGAAATTTTTTGGTACGCTGCTGCCACTTTTTACCCAAGGCCTTACTCCTACAATCCACGTGAACGCATTGTCACTTATAAGTAGTAAACTTTAGCAGGTGATTACCAGTTTTTAATACTTGACATATATTCCAAGTGTTAATTTTTTTAAAAAGAATCTTCTGTTAAGAATATATTAAGAATTTTTTTTTAACTTGTTTAACAAATAATTAACTTAGCTTAATGAATTACTAAGCATATTAATTAATTAGAACTATTTAATGCGGACGGCGCACGATCGATGTGGAAATCTTTGGGGGAGGGCTATGTCCAGTAGTGGACGTCTATCAGCTGATAATGATGATGATGATTTAATGTCTATCCGAAGGTTGGCCTATATAAGACTTCTTCAATGACGAACTATATCCTGATACTCAAAATATTTATTTCTCTATGTTTATATATATAGTAGACATCCAGAGATTCATTGACTCTCTCCGATCCCATTATATGTAACACTCAAAATTCAGTGGAGATAATGCTTCTGCCGTTTAGAGGTCAGCTAAATATCGATTTTAGAAAACTCCTCCGAAGGGAATTGCAAAGGTGTTACGGCCAATAAAGCGAGCGGGCACAGGAGCAATTAGCACTGCGGGGAAAGGTGGAAAAAAGTACAGCATGAGGCAGAGAACCCATGAGGTGGACTGATTAGAACAGAGCGGCAGTATACGTCCCTTTGCACGTACGTACTAAAAATGCAGCAATTAGGGACGAGTAGAGGCGCCTAGAGGATCGACTCACTGCAACTACTTAACAACCACGACCAGTCTGTCAGAGCTGCAAAGATTGAAAAGAAGCAAAGAACGTATTTTATAAGAAATCTGTTAAAACTAAAGTCACCGCCTTTAATCTATGGGCTCTTCGCCTACACATACAAACAAGTAGCTAACATTATCCTTAGAGGTCGTATCTTTTAATAAGAGGATAGTCTTAGAAGATCGGATGTAAGATAAACTATTCATTGCAGAACATCTTACTAACTCAAAATGTATACGCGGATGGCTAACGGGCTGTTAAATTTCCATATTAACTAACTTTATAACGATAAGGAGAGTTCAATTTCGTTGATTGATCTATTGAAGATTATTATTAAGATAGATAGCGATTGCTGTATTGTATCTTTTTTGATAGTAAATATACGCCAATAACAACGCGGCGCTAGTTAAGATAGTATATCACATTGTGCTTGTCGTCTTGGTACGTAGAATATTAAGTCTCGTTACCCCCAGTAATTTTAATGGTTACAGCGCCTTTTAAACCGGAGCAAAGTAATGTTCCGGCACTACTGTTTGACCGCAGAAATAGGTGTTGCAGTTGTAACTACCTAGACGGTCTCCAGCAACAGAGACAGTCAAACAACAGATTACTTAGAACTTACCGCTAAAAGAAACAAAACTGTTAGACATGTTTTTTAGGTTATTTCTCTAAACGTAAGTACGTCAAAATTTTTTTTATATAATCCCAACAGTTCTTCACCCCTTACATTTGCCCTTAGTTATTCACTTCACACATTATTAAGTCGGGCTTTATGACGGTGACCGTCTTAAGACACGCCAGCTGCTACAAAGACGGTAGGGTGCACATCTGTCGTGCTTATCAGCGACCAGTTAATCTTGAACCTCCTACCGCTCTGTTGCAGTACCGCGCAGATCGAAGCAACGTGTCATGTTATTTTTGACGACAATCGAACTGGAAATTAACGATAGTAAATTTACTTTTACAGCTTTGTCTTATTTTAGTATGTATGTTGTCTTATTATACTAAAGCTAGGACTTGTTTAGAGCTGATGCTGTTTATCATTTTATTTATCCAAGCGACGAATTGGAGCTGCGACAACTCCTATGTGGACGGTCTCACGCTATAGATATTTCAGAAATTTTATCTGGCAAGACTGCATAAAAAAAGTTCAGAGAGTAGATGATAAAAAATTAATAATGTCACACCCCTTTTCATCACCCTTCACATCATTGGATGATCAGGTAAATCACCATCCTTAGAGATAAATATCCCTAGTTCGCGAACAAAGAGGTAACTCCTCATTATCGATAAGAATAGAAAAGGAATGGGATAACTTACCAACCTCTTTATTGTCATCTAAAATCGACAAAGTTGTCTTTAAAAACATAGTAAGTTGTTAATAAGTTAGGGTAGAGTATTTTACCACCAGAAACCAATACACTTAACACCTGGCGGGATCATGGTCAAGACCAAAATTAAAAACCTAGGTATCATAGCTCATTTATCTAAGTAACCGTTATGAATTAAAGTTAAAAAAACAGTACCCTAACATTAATTAAATAAAGTAAAAAAAAATACAATTGTTTAAGAAGTAAACAATAAACTTACTGTTTTTTTGTTTAGCAGACAATTTTTCACCATCACTTCGTAGTAGTTATTGTTCAATTTTTTTTCTCGACGATGAGCAAAGAAAGTAGACAAAAACTCGTACGGCCCGGTACAAAAATTAAGGAATAAAACATATTAAGGTTAATTACTTACTCTTCTGGAGCAACCAAAGTGAGTCTTGGCCTCCGATACAAGACAACGCCAGCATTGTCTGTCTCGTACTGCCTCTGGCCAGTCCACTGTTGGAGCTCGCGTAGGTCGTACCTAAAGGCATCCTTCCAACGACACCTGAACCGGCCTTTTTTGACGCCAAGATTAATTAATTATTAGTTTATTTAATTGATAATTGATGTAGATATTAAAATCTTACCACTGCCACCCTTTGAAAAATAATGGTAAACAATTTGTAAATGCAATAAGTACCTCCTCTGGTGAACAATATTCGCTCACGACTTTTAGTAACCACTGTCAGTTTTCATACAGATCAGCGTTACCATTTTTAAAAAAGCTTTACAATGAAGAAATCATCATCTAGGTTTTATTGATCCACTGCTGATTCTTTCCCCAATATATTCCACCAAATGATTTCCCTTCCATTTCTATTTTCCATTCCCTTTCGACCCTGCGTTCTGTACACGGACTCTGCTCCAAGACTTCTTATCCCCACAGATCACACTACCACTTAACATCAGTCGAGAAAGTGGTCAAACACTGACCTAATAGATATATAAAAAAAAAAAACTTTCTTCTTCAAGATAAACTGAACTGTAAAAATAAACAGGACCATTAAAACCATACCTGAAACAGAATTAAAGAACAATTCCACACTAGAGCGCAATCATATTATTTCTCATAGTTTTTTTAATAATATTTCTTGTACATTATCTTACACTGAAACTGTTATACAAAAAAAAACCCACAAATATTGTGCCGAGTATTAAATAAGTGTGGTTCTTCAACAAAACTGAAAAAAATCGCTTAAGGGAACATCGTTCAATTAACTGTAGACAAGTTGATAAATGAATTGCCATTTGTATTAACGCCTTTGCAATATGTCGACAGCCTATACGTCTACACATATCATCAGTTCTACTGATAGGTCTCTGTTGTCGGAGACTGGCTAGGTACCACCGGAGTACCTATTTCTGGCGACAAATAGCAGTGTGCAAACATTACTCTGTTACAGTTTGAAGGGTGCTGTAGCTAGTGTAATCACTGCGGTTACACGACTAAAATCTTATATCTCAGGCGACAAACAAAAGGTGGTGCTGTGTACATCATTCTAACTAGCGCCGCGTTATTATGGGCACGCGTAGCACTTACCATCAGGTGAACTTCTCGCTCGTCTTGTTAAATAACAAAGTAGATAATCCACTGCTGGACATAAACCCCTTCTCCTCCGAAAGTCCTTCATGGCGATTAATGACGACGGAAATATCAGTGCATAACCGCTTCATTATCATCATTAAGTGTAAAGTGATAATAAGGATCATGATGAAAAACACTCACATACAAGGAGAATTACAGAAATGACTTCCGGATTACGTTGACCTGTTGTCTCGTTCTTTCATATTATAGAAAAAAAAATGTAGAAGGAGATGGATGAACATCACATCAGTATCATCACAGGAAGAATTACATTATAGAAGTGTTCCTAGTACGAAAAGATCTTCAATTTATCCTTAAATATTTATAAGAAACAAATATTATCAATTTATAAAGATTTATTTATAGTATATGTATCATTAAAAAGGGGAGTGTAAGGGTTCCCACACAACAACTCACGGGATCCAAACCAACCTCACACGCTCGTGATGCACCATGCTCATCAACAAATGAGGCTCAGGCTCCCACCAAACCGGATTGGGCCATCCTGGTGGGAAATGGCCCAAATTCCCCATATGAATCCTTACCCGAGCGTATGGGAATCTTTGGCGGAGGCCTAAGTCAGCAGTGGACGTCTATTGGCTGATAATGATAATAAAAAAAGCATTTCGTCAATACAAAGAAAGCACGCAAAATGAAGTTGGCCGTCGCCAAATATAACATTTGGCAAATAATTGTATATTCGTCAAATGTTTGGAGAGGTCGACAAATATCGTAACGAAGTTCTTCGCTCGTAAAGTGGACCCCTCGCACCCTCGGCTAGTGTCCATCTCAGAGCAACTGAACCTTAATTAAGTGAGCCTGAGATTTATAGTCGCCTTAAGCAAGCATGACCTGGTCTAATAGGATTGCGGTTGAATTTCTGTCTTCGTATTAGAGTGGATGTTCTTATACCGTTAATTAAATAAATTTTGATTAGTTTATACTGTTATATTTTAAGACATTGGTAGCTTAGTTCGTAATAAGATTGTACGATTGAATGAGATGAGGGTTCGATTCGCACTAAACTTAATTTCCGATGATGAAAACCGACATGTTTCATAACTTTCGGGAATATCCGCCAACTCGTACTTAACCGTAGTAGATAAATAGTCTTTACTCTGTTCTCCAGCTGTAAAGCCCAACAGTGGGCACAATAATATGACGATTCTTTTATCACAATTTAAATAATATCACTTATATACCAATAAGAAAAAACACTTCGTAAAGATTTGCTCTATTATATGGGATAGTAAAATATCATCTGTTAATACTTTTTTATTGGGACTTTCACTTGATTCACGGTGATCCGCTTACCTATAACAATGTGGAGCTAATATAGATTACATGTTAAACATATACTCATTTGCAAAGGGTAGAACACTAGGTTTCACTGCTGGGACCTAAGGCAACCTCATCTGCTCGTGGTGCGCCCTGCTAATGCAACAAACGAGACTGGTTCCCATCAATCTGCATTGGGCCAGCGTGGTGGGAAATGACCCAAAGCCTTCCATAGGAACCCCTACGAATGAGGGCCCCTGATGCCGGCGGTATCAGTGGCCATGCTAACTGTGACCGACAATCAGGTGAAAGTGGTGGGAAGCCGCTGGATGCGTGCAGCGCGGGACCAATCGTTGTGGAGATTTTAGGGGTGGCCTATGTCCATTAGTGAACATTCGATTGATGATATATGTATTATTCATATAACTCCTAATGTATATTTGTATACAACATCAATAACATTTTTTTTTTAATCAGCCCTTGTCGAAGTATTTTTTCAACCACCTTCTGTTCGAACTGTCGAGTCGTCAGCTAATCAAAGTAACGACATGATTATTAGAATCTACTTCAATACGAACTACAAAGTTCAAAATACAGTTTGTAAACGAAAGTTATCTATATCATTCACTGCCTTTTATTAATAACACAACCGCAATAATAAATTTGTAAATTTTTTTATTATCGTTGTGATGTAGGAAATTGAGTCTTAAAACTATAGAAGAGTCATCAGTAACGGAATGTTTGAGGATCTGTCAGTAAATCGATTGCAGTGAAAAAAAACCTAACAGCAGGTTAACTACATTTTTTTTAGTTTACAACCCTTAATAGTTCAATATTTGAGGAAGCAGTGGAACGAAATTGACATGTTGTGTCTTAATGAGGACCATGTCTTTTTGATGATTGAAATAGAAAAAAATAACAAAGACCTCCGCAATCCTAATGATTATTTTCGTTATTAGGTAGCAATCATTATGTATAACTGGTAGGTCTGTTACCGGAGACCGTCTAGGTCAGTGTGCTCCGGTTTGAAGGACACTGTAGCTAATGAAATTACTGGGGTAAGGAAACAACATCCTGTCTCAAGGCGAGGAGAACAATGTGGTGCAGTATATACCATTCAATTAGTGTCAAGTTGTCGTATCACTTACCATCATGTGAACGAAGATAAAAAAAAAAACTAAACTAGTTAGTATACCATTTATGCACGTTAAACGTTTTTCCATACTATTAAATCAAAATTTTTATTTTTCCAGAAATAACGAATTTAGAGTTTAAAAAAAAAATTAAAACGTTTTAATATCAGTTACTGCGATGGCGGCGATTGGATGCATCGTATTAGTCAAACATTTTTAAACTGATTGCTTTTTATTGCAAATTTCAATGTATTAGTAAAAAAACAAAAAAAAAAGTCGGCAACGACAAAATGCATAGACTGGCCGAGCTTTAGTAATTTCACTAATCGAAAGCTACATTCAAAATATACGCGTATACATAGTAGCTTCCGTGTTTTATTAGTAGTATTCACAGTCATTTTATTAGAGGTCCGAACAACACACGGGATCCAAGCCAACCTCACCAGCTCGTGGTGCACCCTGCTAATCAACAAACGAGGCTCTGGTGCCCACCAACCCGCATTGGGCCAGCGTGATGGGAAATGGCCCAAATCCCCTACTTGAACCCTCCTAAGACGGAGATCTTTGAGGGAAGTCTATATAATGGATGTCTATCGACTGATGTTGATACTAATTTTATTATACAGAGATAATATATATCAAGAAAAAAAATCTTTAATATCGAAACGTCCTAGTATATTATAAATACATTAAATCCACGCCTTTATAATCCCAACAGTGGGAAAGTTAAAACGGCTGTCTATGTTCAACATTAACTTACATTTATCATATAAAGAAAATAAAAAAAAAATGGGTTTTTTAATATCGAAAAATTCCTATGGGTTATAGCAATAGTCTTCTCTTATTAAAAGAGATCTTAATCCCAGCCGTGGGAACACTATTTCGGATCCTTATGTTAAATGCTAGCTATCATACATACATTCATCGTAAAAAGAAAACGTATGTTCTTGATACCGAAAAGTTCTTTTTGAATTACCATTTGAAATTATACGAGTCCCAGCAGTGGGAACTACACATCGGCTGCTTGTATACAATTCTAACTTACATAAATTACTTTATAAGCTGGAAGACGCTCAGCATAAGCTTAATAGTTTATGCTCAGCAGTGGACTTGAAGGATTGAAGATGTCCACACCGTAAGGTCCTGTGGGATCTATCTATATCTATATGTATCTATCTATTTATCTAACTACTTATCAGAAACTTGACCGATTCAAGCATCCTATGACAAACTATTACCACTTAGAAAGTTTCCTATTCCTATTCGATTCCTGTGATTCAGAAACGTTGGGTTCTAAACTTGGTAACTTAACTGGCTGTCGAGATAATGTTTTGATGGAGTAATTGCTTCCTCCTTCATATTCTCTGATCACGTTTAATATTGATACAACGACGGACATAGCTTGTTGAATATCAGAATAACGATAGGAAATCGTCTAACGATACCCTGCTTCGGGAGGAAAGACAAGGTTGTGTAGGATTTGTACATACTCAAACAAATTCGGTGGTCATCAACAGTGCGTTGCTGAAGTCCTCGGGATCTCCTACGGAATACACCGGTACCTCCCTGAATTAAGTAACTTACAGGGAGTGCCGTAACCCTCACCAGGAGTCGTTCTTTACTACGACAAATACGTCATCGCCTCGTGTAGGTAGGGTAGACGACAACTACCCCAGGCCTTCCAAATCCGTACCTTTAAACACCTGAAATCCAAATACCCTTTTAGTCGCCTTTATCGTCAGGTAGGACTTACCTGTGCCAATCTTACTTGAGACTACTGGGCAGTTAAAGAATATCTAGCATATTATAGGTCATCAAAGATAGATATAATAATTTAATAGACTGTCTCAAAGTGGCAAGCACTGATGGTAGGTCTCTGTTGTCGAAGGTCTACCGTATTATCTGGGTAGGTACAAACGCAGCATCTACTTCTGCCGATAAACGTGTGCAAACATTACTGAGTTCTGTTTTAAACGGCGCTGTAGCTAGTGTAATTACTGGGGTAACGAGACTCAACATCTTGTGTCGTGACGACGAGCACAATGTGGTGCAATGTATAACATCCTAACTAGCGCCACGTTGTTATGGGTGTCACTTACCATCAGGTGATCGTCCCATTCGTCTCGTCGCTTCCTTGAATAAAAATTAAAATAAAATATGGTGCTGTGTATATCATCCTAACTAGTGCAACATTGTCATGGGCAATCATGTCACCATCATGTAAACGTCTAACTCATGGTTTCGTCGAATTTAAGATTTTGTTATTTTTTTTGGTATTTAACCACAACCTCTAGTACCACAGGAACAATATTATTACAAACGTCTTAAAATAGGGTTTTCACCCTCGTGTTAAGACGTTTCCTGTCGTATTCTTGTGATCACGAGGCAAGACGGCGCGTGCTGTTCACAACACCGTAACCCTATCCGGCAACCTTTATTCCTAAGGACTAAGGTCGAATTTGATAATAGAAAAATTTAACCGCAGTTTATGGAAATTGGAGACTTCCGTTCGTGTGTCCAGCACGCGTCCTGGTGTGTGCACTATGCAGATGGCCAGGTGACGGTTGCGTTCAAAAGTAGTTTGAATTTCTTTTTTTCGTTGTAATACTTTTTTATTACATCATAACAACCTAGCGCCAGTTAGGATGATATACACAGCACCGCATTGCGCTCGTAGCTTTGAAACGCAAGATGTTGCTACAGCGCCTTTCAAACTGGAACACTGTAATGTTTTTACGATACTGTTTATCGGCAGGAATGGGAACTGCGGTGAGATCTACCAAGACATTCTCCAGCAACACAGGTGTTGTCCTACTAGTTATATATAACGATTTCTCTCTAATAATGAAATGACATGGTCTTCATTAAGACACAAGTCCTCCATCCTCATTCCTCAAATATTTAACTATTAAAGATGGTAAAATAAAAAATATAATTAAGGTGCTGTTGAGTTTTTGGCCTCTTTTTAAATAGTAAAAGAGAGAGAGAGAAAAGCTATGAAATCTGTAATACACACTAATTTCTTCTTTCTTTCTTACCCTATTTTGCATTTTAATGAATTAAAATTATCGATCAATTGCTCTCTCTCTCTGTTTATTCATCTCATTCTCTTACAAATTAACACTTATACACAAGAACCCATATTGTTTCAATTGTACTGCGTGTGAACTTTTACCCTTTGTTATATTGTTACCATTAATTTAAAGTGTTTTATTTTGAACAGTTAATAATGTGACATACCTGGTTAAGGTTCCCGATAAACTCAGACGCATGCGTAAGCGCAATGTTCTAGTCTAGACGCTGAGTTGACTAACAGAAACCGATAAGACCTGCACGTTGCAGACCACACCCGCAGTCTGAAATATAAACCATAGTGTATTATTTAAGTATGTCTCATTATACTGTAAATTTATTTAACAAAACTTGTATTTAAAACGTCGTCTGGCCGAAGTTTATCTGACTATAGATTGCTCTATGGCTAGTTTCCGGTTAAGTAAAATCTTTGTAATATCAATTTTGTTAATAATTAAATTAAAAAAAAAATATTTGGAAGTACGTAGTATTAGGAAAGCTCCCACAAGGTGGACCGACGGTCTTGAGAGTCGCGGGAAGCCGCTGAATTCTGGCAATGCGGGACCGATCGATGCGGAGTTCTTTGTGGGAGATCTATGTCCAACGGTGGACATCTATCAGCTCATGATAATGATGAATGACGAATGAACAATGGCGAATTCATAAATATAATCTAGGGTTTTTATTTCTTTTTAATATTATACCGCAGTATTACCTACATTTAGATGTTTGGGAGAGACCATATCCAACAGTCGACTTCTTTTGATTGATGATGATGATGACGATGATAGTGAAACATTTTCCATTTTTATTACTTATATTAATTCTTTAATTATAATTTTTGTAAAAATATTAAAAAAATAGATCTTCAAAGTATACAAAACAACACATTCATGCAATATTTGAAAGAACGTAGCGAAATATTTCGTGTATTACTGGTGGTAGGTTCCTATTGTCGGAGATCGTATAAATAGGTAACCCAGCAGCGCCTACTTCTGCCGCCAAACAGTAATGTGCAAACATTACTATGTTCCGGTTTGAAGGGCATTGTAGCTAGTGTAATTACAGGAGTAACGAGACTCAACTTGTGTCTCGGGCGACGAGCGCATTGTATTGCAGCTTATATCATCCTAACAAGCGCCACATTATCATGAACGGGTTTATCACTTACCATCAGGTGAACGTCCAGCTCGTCTTGTTGCTTATTTGTATAAAAAAAAATATTTTTAACCATCGTCCAAAAATACGTTACGTCCGTCTCACTCGAGCGCACATATTTAAGTTTTGAAGAGCGTAACGCACAATACGTCAGAAATAACAAACCTTTTCTACATAAACAAATATACTTCAAGGTATATCGTTCTTCTAGGTCAAAGCTCATGCATAACTAGTAATGAAAGACCTGATCATCTAGCTAAAGATATGTACGTCCTGTGCTCGGTTTCATTCATCAAATGTTAAATTCGTATCAACACGTTGAATGGATGGAACTCCTTCAACGCCATTGACGGATTTGTATTTCGTTAACGACAACTTCTCTTTTTATTAATGCAGAATATCCTCATCTTTCACGAATCCTCTTCCTCATCATGACATAATAAATTTTAAAAATGTTTCTTTCTGTTACTCCTGACGAGAATTTTAGAACAGGTTATATCTTATTTGTAAAAGCTCAATGAAAACATTTCGCTCAAACATAACATTTGTATTATGTTATATTTATTTTTGCTCCTGTTTCCATTGGTCATATTAAATTCTGATCCACGCATGTACTTCCTTAAGGACCCTAAAAATAAATTGAATCTAGAAAGTAAGAGAAGTAAATATACCCAATTAACGTTGCACACAGAGGACACGACGGATTTTCGGAGTACTTGTTACCTGTGAGCAATCACAAGAAGAGACAATCATACATCATCATCTCATTGGGTCAGAGTAGTAGGAAATGGCTCAACTCCCCATATAAAACCCCTACAAACGTCTATCGGCTGATGATGATGAATTGCAGCAAAAATACAATTGAAAAATTATTCTACATATTACTTTGTTTTATGTGCAGATATTTCAGTTAACTTATAAGTAAGTGTTTGGTTCTTATGTATCTATCTAATAAAACTTTGCATTCAAATAAGTTTAACATACCTTGTAGTTTTGTTGATTGTGGAGTAGTTCGAACCCGCCTTGCTATTATGCCCTCAAGTTGTATTTCTGCCACCACAGCAGCAAAACAAGCGTTTCGGCTGCCGTTATATACGTACAAGCCAAAGTATTACGTCTATAACATCCAAGACCTCGTTCTCATTAGGTTATAAACAAAAAATATAATACATATATAAATATATTAAAAGAAAGCAAGTAACCAAAGGTTTGTACCCTCTAGCCGACGATATGACCGTTAAAATAAGCCACCGTGCAATACTTCCTATCCAGGGTTGTATTTGAACATTTTTCATTTTACACGTACAAATCGATATATAATTTTGTTTAATACAATTGCTTGAATATATATTTTTAAAGAATGTATTATTATTATTTTAAAATATGTCTTTCCTATAGACCGATGAGGTGATGACTGAATAGGAATTATCTTAATGGTGTTCATGGTTAATATGATTTTAACGGGTTTGAAATTGATAATAAGTGTATTAGTTGATTAGTTATAGCGCAATTAAAAAAAGATTTTTGAAGAAATTTATAGGAAGTTAAAGAAATTGTCTACAACTTTCTTTCTAAAGAAATAGAAAAAAAAATTTAATCATAAAAACATCAAGGTAATAATCCTAATATAATAAAGTAAATACAGGTCTGAGATAGACTTATTTTTTAATTAACTATGGGAAGAGAGCGACGAGACGTGTACCCTAGATTCGTGGTGATGTTCGCGCTGAAAGCCATTGGGACTCTTACTGCTCATCTGACACTGGGCTCGTGGACCCGGATCCACGGCATGTGTATGGGACGTCTACATTGTTGGGATATTTATGCTTATAACAATCTTCAAATCAATGATCAAATCGGAGATGTCCTAAAGAAAGGCCGGATCAAAAGCGCACGCAACAGACGAGCGTGCATGAAGACGCTTATGAAAGTGGAGGAAGCGAGAGAGGTGTGCCAGGATCGTAGCAGGTGGAGAGAGGTGGTCTCTGCCTACCCCACTGGGAACGAGGCGTGATATATATGTATGTATGTATGTATAACAATCTTGGTGTCAGGATGTTATACATTTCACCACATTGTACTCGTCCTTTTGAGCCACAATGTTAAGTCTCATTATCCCAGTAATCACTAGCTACAATACCCTTCAAATCAAAACAGTAATGTTAGCACACTATTGTTTGATGGTAGTAATAGGCGCTGCAATGGTACCTACTTAGACGATGTCCGGCTACAGAGACCTACCACCAGTATCATTATGATACTATGACAAAAAGCAAATTATCTTGCTGTGCATGTAACTAGAATATTATAGTGTCTCCTAAATACTACCCTGTGTATTATCGCCTTTTATTCTTGTGAACAACGGCAAAGGCAGTAAAGTAAGCTTACCCTTCTAACGAATTTTGTATTTAAAAAAAATTGCGCCTACTGAAGTAAGTCTTATTACTAAAGCGATAGATAATTATATTTAAAAACAATTGTTTAAAGACATTTAGAAGTAAAATTTTTGACTTCCAAAGCGACGAACACTATGTATTGCATTGTAAATATCGGAACTAAGCCTTCAAGTGTTCTTAGGTTAGATCTTCTTCGTCTCAATGATTTCCAAATGAATAAATCAAAATGTGAATATACTGTCTATGTACTCTAAACCGTTATCATAATACAATAATTTAAAAAAATAGTTATAAACTTACAATGAACAGCTGATTTGTTTTAACGGCCACTTAAAAGTATCCCTTATCGCCGTACAAACATGCGAAGGGGGCCGAAGGGTCCCGGCCAACGTCTTTTGTGCCCCCAAGACGTCGAGTTCCTTGTCGACCGGCACGCGTGCGGGCCGAGCGCTCCCGCACTCAACAAATACAAATTTAAATATCTTCGGCCAGACTAAAACCTTTCAATTTCACTTTTAAATCAGCGTAAAAAAAAAACGTAACAAATTCAAAGTGAATATAGTTTAAAAAAAGCCTTCAATCATCACACGGAATTAAACTGATTTTACAAGGAAATAATCGTATTGGTGCGGTGTTGTTAAACATGTTTATTTATATTGTGCAATATTGTGAGTGAAATAAATGGTCTGATTAGGTGCTTCGTTACTATTGTTATTATTAAAAAGTTTATTACAGTTTTATTAAAGCAAGTTTACGTCGGACGTAAGTACCATTGTATTAGTTGTATTTAATTTTAGTAAACTTATTTCATTACTTAACAATAAAGTTAGATTTAAACATGAAATATTCACTACGAAAGTTATTTAGAATAATTAACTTACCTATTCCAAAATCAAAGTTAAAAGATCTTTGATAAAATGTTTCTTTGTATAATTACATCTTAATCGTTCTTTTTTAAATCTATGCTTGTTTGAGAAAAGCTTGATTTCAATACTTACAAATAACACTTTCTTATTATAAATATAAACTCGTCAACAAGAAACATTAAAGTTTGTTATTATTTAACTCCAAATCAAACTGTCAAATACGATTTTAGCGGTTATTTAATATGTCAAACGATAAAACAACTTTTAGACGTTTACTCAGTGTAGCCAGCTAAAAATTTTAAAAAATTAATATCATTATGCCACTGTATATTTTTTAATGGAAATTATGTAATTAAATATTAATAACTAAAAAATACTAAATAAATATAAATTTAGATATTTATTTAGTACTTCAAATAAAAATAATATGAGTGAATGAATTTATTTTACGCGCAATAGACGTTATTTTGTGATTGGTATTGAAAGCCCTGTGTAATTTCAATCAAGTCGCAGTGCTGGCTATTCATTGTGCGCCAATTTTCCGATATGTCACAGTTTCAAAATAGTTCCTACATCAAACTATGTTTATTTGTACAAAAATTTATCAAAATTAGCAAATACTACAGTGCTGCACTAATAATATAGTGAGGAAGACCTAAGAAAATGTAGATGGATTGTGTGAAAGATGACATGTGTAAAATAGTATGAATTCAGAGATGACGGCTGATAAAGGGATATGGAAGAGAAATACATACTGCGCCGACCCCATATAGCTAGGAAAAGGGCAGAAAGAAGAAGAAGAAGAGGAAGTAAATACTATAGTGATATTATTGTTTTGTCAATAGCAAATAGTCCTTCATTAGCTGAATTTATAAGAATAGAACATAGTAAATATTGTAACTTACTTGACTTTCTTCTTATAAAGTCATTATTCCCAGTAGTAGAAACATTAATAGGGCGGTAAAATGTTTTTTCATTGTAAACAATAAACAATTATCAATTATCAATCCTTGGCTTTATGAGGTATCAGTCTAGTTAACAGTATTTGTGTTGACGTATGAAAACTAAAACCAACTGTAGTAGGATAAGTTAGCATATTTTTTTTTTATAAAAGTACAAAATTTACAAATTTTTTTAATTATTCGATTTAAAACTTTTCAACAGGTTGTTACTAAAGTAATTAATAAAGCATACAATATTACTTCAATTTTATGTTAAAAAAAAATTGTGTACCGAATACGTGTATTCAATCCATCGTTTATTTTTTTTAATCGTTAATTAGTGTTATCAATGTAGCAAAAGATAGTGGTAATATATCTATAGAACAATTGGTTTTCGTGAAAACTTGTAAATATATAAAAAATTTATGTCGATTTTTTTTATTTGTTATTGCAATTAATCGTCTCTAGATAGGAACAGCATCATTTAAGCTTCAGCGACCATGACTGCTGCTTTTGTTCACCAGCAACATTACAGAAGCACAAAATTATATCACAACCTAGAAATAAAAATTTCATACATATCAATAAAATGCAATTACAGGACAGAGTACGTACATCGCCTCCTCCTACGTCACACGCAACCCGTGACGTCATAATTGCCCGCGGAACAAATAGGGTTACCAGACTTTCAAATATTTCCCAAGTATTTTTTACACCACATTTACTATCTTTTAAATTATGAAACAGTTTTTTTTTTTATTCAATTAAGCAACGAGGCTAGCGGGACATCACGTAATGGTAAGTAATTTGCCTGGCCATAACAATGTGGAGCTAATTAGAATCATATATACTGCACCACATTGCGCTCGTCGCCTGAGACATAAGATGTTAAGTCTCGTTACCCCAGTAATTACACTAGCCACAGCGCCCTTATAACCGGAAACTGTTTGCACACTATTGTTTGTCGGCAGAAATAGGCGTTGCGGTTGTACCTAACTACACGGTCTTCGGCAACAGCAACCTACCGCCTGTTTATGGTATGTTATGTGATACTAATCTATAACATTTTTACCGCAGATTTATTTATATAACTTTTAAATAAATCTGCGTAAAAATAGGTTACTAATGATCATCAACGTGTTTTTTTAAAGTAAATAATCATCTTCGTCTACTCTTTTTCTTTTTCTCTTTACTCTTCATCTCTAAAAGTTAGCTCTTAATTTTGAAAACAGTCCAGCTTTTTTCGCAAAGTGTAAAGTTCCTCGATAAAGGTGATTCCTATCTCCTCTTGTAAGTTACCACTGTATGTACTCGTAATTTGCCACAACTTCTTTCATCTGCCATACCGTCTACTGCTTTCTTTCTTGTTCATCATGATCAGCTGCTGGAGGAGGACTTTTTGTTGCATAGCATACTACTATATTGCATATTTAGTTCGTCGTTGCTTTTCGAAGTTGTAAATTTGAGCGGACACATGGACTGTGCGGCGATATCGAAAATCATTTGCACCCTAACGAAAAACAACCTTCACCCGATAATTGGGGCGGTCAGAGCGCGGAACGCGAAAAAACGCGTTATTTTTAAACGTTAAACGAAATAAAAGAGTAATGAGTTATTGATTCGTCCGGGGGTTAATGCCCGTCGTTATATCGCCGGGGGTTCAGTGTCAAGGCCAACGCCTGCATGTTTACACGAGACTTTTTAATTTGTTGTGATTGTGGAAAGTGAAATGTAAATGGTGGACCTTATTCATTCATTATTATGAGTCACTGAGAATTAACCAATCGCGCGGCTGTTATGTTGATTTACATATAAAGATGTTTACGATTAATAATTTGTAATGATTGAACTGCTTCGGAGCTGATTTCTTAAGAAAACCAATTGGAACCTTCAAAACACGATAGTTCTTATTCTCACTCTCATAAGAAATTCTATATAAATAGTAACTTGATAGCTTTTTCAAATTAATTGAACCCGTATTAACGCTTCTGTCCGTACAAAAACTATTCTGCGGTAATATAATAGTACTGAATCTTTGTTCACTTTTGCCTATGAAATAAAAAAAGATCAAAGCACTACCTCATTGACTCCGTGCTGCAGTAATAGAGCAGTCGTTATTTCGTTTCCGATGTCACATTATTGCATGTTTGGATGGTTGTAGAGGTTTTTCGAACCTGGCTAATACCACTTTCAAATTAGAAATCTGCCGCCAGAACAACTTTCGGCACATGATCATGAGTATTTGAGATCAAACATTAGCTCAGTGTAAAAAAAATAATTACCCGTAAAAGTATCAAGAATATTTTAGAGAAATGTTAAGTAATATATTAAATCAACACTACACCACATATTACAAATAGACACAACAGATCAAGATTATTATAAAATCTGAGAAACGATATATCTTTGTAATTATTTTTAGCCTGACAAATAAAAGGAGTATATGTTTAACACGTACATCTCTTGTCTGTTTGTTAGTAACGTTCAAAAGTGTAGGATCGATTTTGATATATATTCCTTTGTTTAAACGGGGATTTGATCGGAAGGGTTTTTAGGTCAAATCGAGAAATGCGAGCAATGTTGAAAGTTCACGTTCACGTTAGTGTTTTAAAACTGTCGAACTTAATAACGTTTAACTAGACAGTACGAATTATTCCATACTTGAATAATACGCTGTAACATACTATCTATATCTAATAAGTATGTAGTCCCAGAGAATTTGATATGTTCCAAAAAGCTAGCACTAACATCACCTATATTTTAATTATATAGTCTCATTTCTTTTTATATGATCACGCCTTTTTCCCAGTAGGGGTAGGCATAGGTGAACAAACACCCACTTTTCGCCAGATGTGGTCAGATTAGGTCCCATGTAACAGGGGGCGAGCCTGTTGCCACACGGAATCCCCGATACGATCGACTCGCTCGGCGCTGCAAACCGAGCGATCGACTCATTAACGAATCACATCGCCACAGCCGTCGAGGAATCGTCGAGAACGGTGCCCGAGTCGGACTACCTGCTCGGGTCCTTCCCGGCGGACATTCGTCGGCTGATAAGAGCGAAAAACGCCACAATGAGACTCTATTCACGATACAGATCCGAGGAGCTCAGGATAAAACTGCGCCGCCTTCAAAGGCAAAAGGCGGACACTACCAACACGCTCCGAATATCAGCATCACGCCGCCCTCGCTTCAGAACGCGGCGCCGCAGCTACTCACACACCGCGTACACTAAGTACACCCGCGACCGTGGGCGGTCCTCGCCGCCCAGAGATTCCGATACAGGCGAAGGTAGTCGGGGAACGGGCCCGCGCCCGGCCTCGACGACCGAGTAGAATCGCCAGATAAAGCACAACAAGAACCAGACACACACAATATACAGAATCATCCGCCAGATAGCTACATCCCGCGTAGCACTTTTTAGTTTCTAAAACCTCAGGCCGTGGATCCGGGTCCACGAGCCCAGTGTCAGATGAGCTGTAAGAGCCGCTGTGGCTTGCAGCCCGATCTACATCAAGAATATAGCTCCTGTTGCCACTTTATTATGGTCACCACGCACACACAAAGATGATTTCAGTGTGCGGGTTTCCTCACGATGTTTTCCTTCACCGTTTGTATTTCGCTGTTGTAACTAAAGTTCACAAATGTACATAACTTAAATAATTGCTACATGTCGAGATTCGAACCCGCGACCTTCGGAATGAAAGCCGCACGCTCTAACCATTAGGCCAGAGCTACTTTATATTTTTTCTTATTACTAAATTTGGCTATATGAAAACGAGTTCTACTTACTTGATAATAACAAAAACTGTAATATTATGACGATGAAAGGAAATATGTTAGAACAACAAATAGATAAATAGGCAAAGGGACGATCACGTCCGCACTCAAACTGCCCGGTGGTCCGGTGGTCCGGCGGCCGCAAGGAACAGACTTAATTGTCCGGAGATTTACGGGAGCCAGGGATGTGTTTGCCAAATTGAAAGTTGACTATAAATTAGCCAGGACTGCCCACGAACACTGCTAATGTAGGCACCTACGCAGCCCAGTGATTTATACCGATTTCACGTTTCGAAACAATTTAATTGGAACAATCGTCGTCTGGATCGTTTCGTTATACAATACATACAATACACATGCATCTTCTTCAGAGCTTTGTACGTGTACCCGCTGATAGACATCCACTACGTTATATAGATCTTCAAAAATCTCCACATCGTTTATAGCCTTACAATTAACTAATATATTCTGTTTATTAAACAGAATATATTAGTTAATTCTTATATCATTTCCGCTCTCTATGGTTTTTGTTGCATAGATTATATTTAGGAAGAGTTTAAAAAGTCTACCAGCTGATGATAATTGTGATTATATAGTATTAATTATAGTTATAGGGTAGAACAAGGACGAAGAAAGTGTGGATGGATTGTGTGAAAGATGACATGTGTAAGAAGAGTGTGAATTCAGATATGACGTCTGATAGAGGGATATGGAAGAGAAGTACGTACTGTGCCGACCCCACGTAGCTGGGAGAAGAGCAAGAGGGAGAAGAGTATTAATTATGATTATAGTTTTTAACTCATAACTATTTATTAAATATATTTATACAAATGTTTTAAAACAATGTTGATATTAACAATGTTGTCATTATACTTTTTTAAGTTGATACTAAATTGATGAGACACAGCGGGACTTAGAAAATTTTTAAGACCCTCGTTATAACTGCACAATATTTTCTATTTGATGTCGAGTTCAAACTGAAAGAACCGCAATCCTTTCCAAAGTTCTTTTGTAGAACTTAAAACGTTGAAGTGAAACGTTTGTTTTACTTATTTCGCGGATTATATTGTCCCCCGTTTCTTTAACTTGGAACAAAAGATCCTTTGAACTTTTTGCGTAAAGTTATTTAAATAAAATGAGTCAGACTTGTGAAGACTAAAATTTGAGTTTTGAATAGGAAGAGTTGAAAACTCTTATTCATATTCATCATGATTAAGTACCTTCTTCAGTTAAAGAAAAAAATTACGATCATGAGTACTTTGTGTTCGTGTATCGAATTTTGTTTGTATCGTAATAAGTGTTAAGACTGACTGTGTATATGTGAATAAACAAATAAATATTCTTTATAACGTTTGACGTTACCATTTCTAAATCTATCCAAGTATTTTTCACTTTGATAAGAAAATTCTTTTATCTTGATGTGAAAGTAACCATACTTTCTAACAAAGCTATTCTCACGAACATTTGCCGTCTAATTTCTTTTTTACATATATTCATATTAAAATTTTGTGGTATTTGTTAACTTAATTCGCTAAAGAGGTTATATACTTACACAAATAAAAAAATATATGTTTTTGTAAATATAACAAAATTAAATGTACTGATGAGATTTATATACAGTAAATATGCTTGAATTACATTTCAAATGAAAATACTTCAGAAGTCGTATTACATATAGTTTTATAATATAGTATGTAAAATCGTTAATATGATTTTGTTTAGAAACCTAATATTAGTAATTCAGTATTGTAATACTAAAGTAAACAATGTAATTTGCTAGACTATAGGTTTCGTTAGGACTATAGGCTGGAGCGTTATTATAGCCGAATTGAAAAGAGAGAGAATTGATATGAAATTTACTATTATTAATATAATAGACAGGGACGTTCAGAGAGATTTCGGGTGTGGTATGCAAGCCATACCCGAGATACTATGCATATCTATACTTAAAAATAAACTTACTAATTAAGTCAATTTAGCACTAGTCAAACTATACTTGTGTACAATTTGAATAACTACAGAGATTATTATTTAGGTTTACGAAGCTAAGGTGTGCTATTAATAGACAATAGACAGTCATAGAGTTGATAGAGTTAACTATTATATTTAAAACAAGGCATAGATTTTATTTAGAAAAAAACTCTACTACTAATCTAATGATTTAGAAAAAATATAATGTGCTAGACTATAGTCGCTAAACGGAGACGGTGCGTCCCTTGGACCCTTTAGCTTAATTTTAGCACGATTAAAGAGACAGAGAAAGGTAATTAATAGGCTTTAAATTGGTGTCATTAACCATTATGTGGAGGTCCTTCATATTAAGATCAGATCATTCAGATTATCAAGATTTATAAAACTGGTTGTATATATTCGCAGAGACAACTCACATCATCATATAACACAACAATGGATCGCCTTTACATTTGAACGAAATATTTGCTATGCATGAGAAAATATTTGAATAATTTTCCTTTCGGATCGTAATAGTCGACTACGGTTGATGAGTCCCGTGCGTTGTTTTTATTGACGCCTTTGAAACAAGGAATAAAAACTTCGATTCGTTTTCACGGAGGTCTCACAGATGTCATAAACGGACTTTGCTTTATCCCGGCATTATAAGAGACAATGTTCGGTACCCAACACATTAAATAGGACATTGCACAGATTCCGTAACAAAATGTGGCTGACTCTCGCATCCGTATACAGGTAACGTTATAACTAATCCATAGAAATTACTAAAATCTACTATATCTCTATAAAGATACGGTTTATTTTACAATAATTTCAATCATGCGATACAACGGAGTAATGCGGTGCCTGAAAAGTTTTTATTTATCGGCGTCATTCAAATTCTAATTGATGTCATTTAATATTAGACCGTATTTGATTTGCGTTAAGGTTAGAAATTGTATGTTTTGTATGTCGAACATAAAACTGACGTTATAAAGTCCAAAGTTATTCGGAAAACAGACGCGTTAAAGGTGTGCCGATAAAAAAGAAGTTAGCTCCTTACTGCTCACGCCGTTACGCGTCCAAAGGTGATTTGTAACCGGCGTTGTTGAGGTTATGAATTCAGGAAGTAAACGTTCATGAGATTTAGCTAATATTCGTTTAAAATAAATGCCATAATTAATGCACAACAAGTCATGGGACCCAAAACCATTTCACTTGCTCGTAGTACAGTGTGCTAATCAACAGACGAAGCGCTGGCTTCCACCAACACGCAGCAGCGTAGTGGGAAACGGCTCAAATCCTCTCATAGGATCTTCTAACATCCACAGTCTTTGGTGTCCTGCGATATCGAAGGCCATGCTGATTATAACGGATTGGTAAGGTGCTGGAACCAGAACAACGTAGGCTACCGCCAATCAGATGTGCAAACATTACTGTGTCTATTAAAAGACTATGTAGCTAGAGAAATGATTGAGGTAGCGACACTTGGTATGTTATGTATTAAAGAGCACAATGTGGTACAGAGTATATCAACCTTACTAACGCCACGTTATAGGCAGGCGTATAACTTACCATCAGCTAAATATCTCGCTCGTCTTATAAAAAATATGTACAGTTTAGTTACTTCGCATAGATTTTTCATCATATTATAAATCTGCCGCCATAACAGCATTGATGTGACTTTCAACATATGTAACAGTATTCTAGAGAAGTACATCTCACAAACAACAGCTTCATTGTCACTAAACATCATCTCAAAATAGTCTACTGTTAACCTATTGAAGGTTACATCATAACCTGTCCTTGCCACGGAGATGTGGAAAGTATTTTCACCGCGTACAAAAAAGATCGCTTTTTTGTATGATGTATTTGGTGTGATCGATAGTCGGCAAGTGGATACTTGCTAGTATTTCTCCGATCTCGGGAGCTTGAGCAGGCAAATAACAGTTTGATGTGCAATTCCCACCGCGACGGTAAGTCAATCTGTGCGAGTTAGGAAAAGAATTGACAACAACGGTTTTACGACGCACTTTTAGGTTAAAATTACAAGGGGTCCAAGTTTACGAGCCCACCCTCCTCACGTCTACGTGGCGGTGCAGCGTTCGCGTTAACGACTGAGCATTAGATGTCTCTTATATACAAAAAAAAAATGTTTAGAATTATTAAGCTTATTCCATAAATGGTCTTTACTCTTTCCTTGTGAGGAAACACAAAGTCCCAGCTATGGGATTATCAACAAAGATGTTTTATATCATAATATATTTCCTCTAAAAGATGATAAATCAATGCAAAACATGTAAGAACTTAATATCGAAGTCTTAAGGTGATAAATGTAGTTGCATACATGAATATCTAAATACGTTTATATCTAATATGAACTCTACAAACTCAGGCGACCTTGATAAAGTCTAACACTATATTCGAACTATCAAAAAGTCTATAGTGGAGGTATATTATGATCAATGTTAAGACATATATAATTTCTTTTTTTAATATTTTGACTTATCTTTGCAGATCGTTTGTCATTTCTGCGGACATCATTGATGTTTGTATTTACTTCGATTTGGAACATATAATATAAAAGACTTGTAATTGACAGTTTTGTTATGTTTACACTTTGTTGTTTCCGTTAAAAATCAATATGACTTAATCATTATTGTATATGGTCAATCACTTATAATACTCTGTCATATTGTCTAGATTATTATCAAAGAATTCTTACGTTTAAATATTATTTAACAATAACTCTATTTGAAATATTATAAAGGGTGAGCGGATTGAATGCGTTGGCGGTAGTGCGAGGGCGTGCGTGTTCGCGACGAACCAACCCCCCTTGTTTAGGTTTATTCGAAATAAGTAATTGTCGAGTTTTACGGGCAACTTTTTAGTGCAGAGCTCACCTCGCATCAGCTCGCACCACCTCTCGTCACCTCGCGTCGTGATGAACGGAATGAAGCACCTGTTTAATGGGCGTCTTAAACAAAGCCGCATTCGACCCTTTCAACGCTTTATTACTTTCGATCATGCGAGATCGGAAAGTACACCTTCCGAAGATTCAATGCTTAATAAAAATAAATTATCTGTATACATTTTACACAACTATTGGTTTAAATCATCATTTAATTCAGATGACAGATGATGTTACGTTTTTAGAAGTAACTAATCAGCTAAAAAGAAAATCTAAGAAGAAATAAATAACAATCTCTTTAGTGCCTTGTAATAACACTAACTGTTCTCCGCTTCCTTTATTGTTACACCCGGGAGCTCCTTTTAGGGAAGGAACTTTGTAAAATCCGTTCTTAGATGACCTCTAAGTGACAGAAGCAATATCTCCACCAAATTTTGCGTGTTTATGTCGAATAGTTTCGGAGATTGCGTGATGAGTTCATGAATCTCTGGATATCTACCGTACATATAGATATTTGTTTGCTTATAGATCAATGGTTGATGCTTACTATTGTTATAATATATGTTCCTTCATTATCGACTTGCTATTTTAACACCATCGTCATCATCAGCTAGTAGATCACAGCTGAACATAGGCCCCCCGCAAAGATTCCCACATAGATTGGACAGGGATTCCTAGACAAAGGAATGAAAGTGAATGTAAGCAAGACGAAAGTAATGGTTTTTGAAAGAGAAGAATGTATGACTAACTGTGACATTATGATTGAGGGACAAAAAGTGGAACAAGTGAAAGAATTTGTATATCTGGGTTCGTAGTTTACGAAAGATGGCAAGTGTGATGATGATATTGAAAGAAGAGTCTTGAAAGGGAATCAGTGAATGGTGCACTTCATAACTTTATGAATAGCCGGAACTTATCACAAAGAGCACGACTGGCTGTGCATAGAGGCGTCTTGATCCCCACACTGATGTATGGTAGTGAATGTTGGGTATAGCAGAAGAAACATGAAAGTAGGATTAATGCTGTAGAGGTCACAAGCCTGAGAAATATAACTGGAGTGAAGCTGATGGACTAAGTGAAGAACTGTGTGATAAGGAAGCGGTGCGACGTGTTTAAAAATGTAGTGACAAATATAGAGAACGGGGTGCTTAGATGGTTCAACCATGTTGAAAGAATGAATGAAAGAAGATTAACGAAAGAGGTATACGAGGTAAGAAAGATTGGAAAAATCGGTGCACGTCGATCTAGGCGGACATATTCCGATCAAATAAGATGTCCTAAAGAAAGGCTAAAAAGAAAGGAAAGAGAAGAGAAGTTAAGGACGACTGCATAATAGTGAACGGTCAAAAGTTGGAGAGGGTGCGCAAATATAAATACTTGGGTACGTGGCTAAGTGAAGCCTGGGAAAGCGACCAAGAAATCAAAACACGTATCGAAGTAGCACGCAATGCATTCGAAAAAATGCGCAAAATTTTATGCTGTCGCAACATCAAAATACCTTTGCGCCTCCGTCTACTAAAATGCTATATCTGGCCCATCCTTCTATACGGATGCGAGGCCTGGACAATAAAAGAAGACCTCAGAAAACGTATAGAAGCGTTCGAGATGTGGGCATATAGGCGCATGTTGGCCATAAGCTGGACTCAGAGAGTGACAAACGAGGAGGTTCTACGACGAATCCACCAAAAAAGGGAACTTTTGCAGACCATCAAGGTGAGAAAAATATCGTATCTCGGCCACGTGCTCAGGCATGACAGATATGATCTCCTCCAACTCATCTTGATGGGAAAAGTTGCCGGTAAAAGGAGTGTTGGTCGTAGAAAGAAATCATGGTTACGCAACATCCGAGAGTGGACGGGAACTGCGAGTGCCGCCCAACTATTTCGCCTCGCAAGAGACAGAGTTAAATTTGGAGAACTGACCGCCAACCTTCGCTAGTCGGAGAGGCACCTTAAGAAGAAGAAGAAAGAAAGGCTGGGTCAGGAGTACTGGCAACCGACGAGCATGCATGAAGACGCTCATGAAAGTGGAGGAGGCGAGAGAGGTGTGCCACGATCGTAGCAAGTGGAGAGAGGTGGTCTCTGCCTACCCTACTGGGAACGAGGCACAGGCGATAATGCGAGTTGGTAGGACCCAGAGCCTCCTTTGCTGATCAGCAGAGTGCACCACCATCAGGTGAAGTTAGCTTCGTTTTACTCGAATGCCTTTGCTCTTACGATTCTCAAGTATTAGTTTAGATACTATATTCTAAATTTTAGGTAATACATCTTAAGGGCAATTAAAATGTACAAGGTCGGAATAAATTATTAGGATTCTTACAAGGCCTTTTTGGTGTTATCAACACCTAATACTCCTTTTACACAATTTTCTGGTGATGTCTCATTGCTGGTGGGTCTCTGTTACCGGTAACTGTCTGTTTTTTTTTTAACAACTAAGCAACGAGACTATTGGGACGTTCATCAGATGGTAAGTGATACGCCAGCCCATAACAACTTGCGGTTAAGTAGGATGTTATGCACAGCACCGCAAACTGGTGTTTGGTGCTAGAGATAAGAGTTGCGTTGGTACACTGGTGCTTAAAGATCATTTAGGTAGGTACCACAGCTGCAGCTTTTTCAACCGCTGAACAGTGATGTGTAAACATTACTTTGTTCCGGTTTGAAGGGTGTTGTAGTTAGTGTAATTACTGGGGTAACGAGACAGACATACCTTATATAGTAAGGCGGTGAGTACAATGTGGTGGGGTGTTAATCATTCTCACTAGCGCTACATTGTGAGGCGTATCACTCATTATCAGGTGATCGTCTCTCCCTACAACAACCGATAGAGAATTAGGTGTACTTACATTTGTTTCTTAGTTCAATATCCTTTTTGTGGCGGCGGTTAAAAAAAACCAGGAAGCAAACAACGACGCCAGCGGAACGAGACGTCGATGAACAGATACAATAATCCGGCTTAAATTTACTTCGCATCCACGCCAGCACCATAATCCACACTGATTGACCAGTCAAAATGTCTGAACGTGTAAGCTTCGCTGTGCTTAGCGACGGGCGAACACACACGAGCCCTGACGGCGGACTCAATACTTGTTATTTACCCCCCCCCCCCCCATTTCCTTTTATTTACAATATATCACCTTAACATCATATCTAAATACTCAACTATATGTACATGTAACGGTAGGCCCCAGCGAGATGGTCTGATGATCAAGTACAGGTCGTTGGATACTGGCAAAGCATGACCGATCGATGTGGAGATCTTTGGAAGAACCCTATATCCAGCAGTGCATTATCAACTGATGATAATCATATGTAGTGGGCTTGGATGGTCATGAATGAATCCTCAGAAAACCTTAGCCAGTTGTTAGGCCATCGATGAGTAATGCGAGAACTCGCGGAGTCCAAGCAAACCTCACTTACTCGTATTGGGCAATCGTGGTGGGAAATGTGTCAAATCCCCCCATTATGAATACCTACATACGACAGCCTAGTGCCCAGCGGTACCGGAAGCCATGCTGTCTGTATGTGGAGATCTTTGGGAAGGCCTTTGTCCAGCAGTGGACGTCTATCGGCTGATGATGATTCATATTGTATCTTTAATACAGATTTTTTTATTCTACGAAGTGACGAGACAAGCAAGACGTTCACCTGGTGGTAAGTGATACGCCTGCCCATAACAACGTGGAGTTAGTTAGAATGATATACACTGCACCACATTGCGCTCGTCGCCTTGAACATATGATGTTAGATCTCATTGTCCCAGTAATTTACAGAGCGCTTCGAACCGGAAGACAGTAATGTTTGCGCACTACTGTTTGGCGGCAGAAACAGTAGCTGCTACGGTACATATCTTTTTTTTTGTTACCGCAGGGGAAATCTTTAAAGATACCTTGCTTCGGGGGGAAGACAAGGTTAAGTGGGGCTTCTACCCACTAAAATCTCCTCGGTGGTCTCCCTCAGTGCATTAGGAGGAGCTCCGAGATCTCCTACAAAACATAACTAGACCATCGTGACTTATATAGTAGATTTAATGTAATTTAGAATTTATGTGATCCATATTATTTTCGTAGTTGTATATTATATCTGGAAAAAAAATACAATATTTTTTTTTGATAAAAAGGCATTGTATTTGAGAAACTTAGTTTATAGTGTGTATATGTCCTGTTATATTGTGCAGCTTACGTACTTAAAAAAAAGCTTCATAAATAACAAATGTTATATACAAATTAGTAATATAGTTGAAGCGAGAAGTTTAGAAATATAAATCTTTAAATTACAAATAACACGACCTTCATTACTATATTTATTAAAACTAGGTAACTTTTGTTTCAATCTGTAAAAGCACTGCGTGAAACGTTTCCAAAAACGAGGAAAAAGGTACAAACGTTACCAGTAGCGCCATCTGTTAACGCTAGATCATAAACGTAGCAATAAATTATATCGGTATGGGTGTTTTATACGTAATGAAAATATCAAGTTAAATAATAAAGTGAAACATAAAAGTTTCAGTTAAAACATGTTAGTATTGATGTAGTGTACTAGTACAGAGCGTACGTACAAGTAATTCAGTGACATGATCAAAACTGTCTGTTGGAAACCAATAAAAACGAAAAAGAAACTGCAAACGAAAATGGCCGATGAATGCCTGGCGAATTGAACGTTGCACTTTCACGATTAAAATGAGAGAAAAAAAATATTGAACGGCTCGCTTGAAGTGAACCACCGGCTTAGTCTTCGCGTCGACGCCAAGTTGTAGCGCTGGTGTCGCGGCCTTTGATGTTTCTATACGATTAGTTTCGCTATTCGACACCGCGCGCACGCGGCGCTGCAATCGAAATTAGATAACATCTAATTAATTAAAACTTTACATGTATGCCCAATATGTATTAGTTGTAAACTTTAATAAGTATATTTTATTGATATTTATGATACACAACTAGTTTTACAGCATGAGTAAATAAAAAGTTACTTTCGTATGTCGAAATGTTTTTTTTTTATCTAATATGTTGTTCCACGTGACTTCGATCAGTTTTTATGAAAGTAATGATTCATTACTTTTATTAATGATATAGAGTGCACGTTGACATTTGTTTTGTTTTTTAGAACGAAACAGTAAACAAATCAGATTTGACAGTATAGATAGAAAGGGAGTAATAAAAATTTCGCGCCTTAGTCTGAATGGTTAATAGTGGATGCAACACCGAAAAAAGGTATCGAGGAGCGTCGATCATGTGATCGGTCGACAGATCGAAACGGGTCAAGCACAACAGGTGAGTTGCGGGGCGCATCAACTAAAAAATAAAATATCCAAAATGCGGAAAAAAATAATAAAAATCAGGCGAATATAGTAAATTGAAAAAAAGTACGTTTACATCTCTGTTCGACCAGTTGTATGTGTAACGGGGCGTCCCTCTCGCGGGTGCGCGCACGTGGCTGCCGGCGGCCGCGCGGGGGTGCGAGCCGAGCCGCTCGGGGGTGCGAGCCGAGCCGCGCGCCGCCGGGGTTGCCGGGGTAGCCGGGGCCGGCGGGGGTGCCGGCGCGGCGGGGGTGCCGGCGCGGCGGGCGCGGCGGGCGCGGGAAGCCAGAGGATGCGAATGCCACATCCCGTCGCGGCCCGCGCCGACCGGCTGCGTTGCCCGTAACCTCCGATTGACCTCATTTTTTTTTTCCTCAATGTAAATATTCGGCTCGTTTTGCCGCATAGTCTGTAAGTGGTGTTAAGTTCCTCCGGCGCGTTAAATTTTTATTTTTTTTTTATAATTTAATTAATACTCTTGTAATCCCGCCAAAGAGCCTCCCGCAAGGAGTTCCCGTGTATTAATATCTCGTTGGAAGTGTTATTGGACTTGTATTTACTGGACTGTGTTGTTGGTATCACTTTGTACAAACAGTTGATAGATTAGCGTTTACGATCGATTCGTTTAGTTGTTTATGGTGCTTACACGTATATTTTGAAATCTTTATTTAAATTACGACCGTTAGATATTACGCGAAGTTTTCGTCTTAGAAGATAAAAGAAGTTTATCTTCATACTACCTCAGCCAGGTAATTCAAGCCCGTATAATGTGTAGTTTTTAAAAGTTAGTCTAGACGTAAAGTAGAGTTTATTAGTGTTGCTATTTTATTTTCTTTATTTTATATAATTTTTTTTAAATACATATCCGTTTTCATGAGTAGAATTGTTATGTGAAATAGCTAAATAGTTAAAGACCATAGACTGATTAAGTTTATAGATACGTTTTACATAGACCAATGTTTTTTTTTGTTGTTATTTATTCTTTATAATAATAAATTTAATGTTATTCCTCTAAAAGTTTAATTTGAAGGCCGTAAACTAAGTTTTATTGTTGTCAAAGTTAAAAGCTCACGGAAGCTACATATAAATATATATTTGTAATGTATCCATCAGTAGTAAGAGACAATAGTTAAGCACCGATGCTACTGTCCACTCGATTGAAAAATCGATGTCTCGTAAAAAATCGGAGGGTCAATGTATTTACGGCGACAGCCAACTGGACCGAGTTTTGATAAAGATAAATAATAGTTCCCATGCAAACTTAAATACTAATTAATACTTAAGCAAAAATATGTTAAATTATACCCTGATCTTGTACTGTTAAAGTTTTTAGTGTTTAAAATAATCTAACTGTTAGTTAGAAGCCTGAATATCTTAAAACGCCTAGATAAATCTTTCAACCTATACAAGTAGGACTTTTTTTTATTTATCTATGATCTCTATGATTTTAAATATCTTTCTTATGTATATACAATTGTTAGTTTTTTTTTACATTAGTTTAATGATGTCCTAAGCTAATAACTTATAATACAACTCAAGTTAACAATAGAAACGTCTTTATCTTATAGCATATACTGTTATATAAATATATAACAAAACTTTAAATGTATGGGAAAACAAATAAAAACACTTTACGCTAAAAAATAGGGTTTATTAAGGTCCGTTCAAATAAGGACAAACACAATTTTTTTTTTTATTCAATTAAGTTACGAGACAAACGTTCACCTGATGGTAAGTGATATGATGAAGTGTATAGCTTATGATTACACGGCGCTAGTTAGAGATCTAAGCATCATATTACGCTCGTCGCTTGAGACAAATCGAGTATCGTTACCCGGTAATTGTACTAGCTACAGCGCCCTTCAAACACGCTACTGTTTAACGGCAGAAGTAGGAGCTGCGACGGTACCTAGACGGTCTCCAGCAACAGAGACCTATCACCAGCAAATAGTATAGTACATTGAATATTTGTATTGGCTTAAAATTTCATATAAGGACAATGTTTTATTGTCAAGGACATTATAAGGAGACACTTGTTTATAAGTAATGATCTAGATATATAAACATATATAACTAGTAATCAGTGTAAACATAAATATGAATATTATTGACTAAGAAAGAAGAAATCTTATAACTAAAGAACTAAGGCAACTTATATTAATCAGAATTAGTATGGTGGTAGGTCACTGCTGGAGACTATCTAGGTAGGTACCACAGCAGCTCCTATTGCAGCCGACAAACAGTAGTATGCAAACATTACTGTGTTCCGGTTTTATGGGCGTTGTAAGCTAGTTTAATTACTGAGGTGGCGAGAGTCTACATCTCAGCTCTCATCCCATGTACTAGTGTCGTCTTCTTGTTATCATGTTATATATTGCATTGGAATCAGTACTAAAATTAGTTAAAACTAAAATTTATCCAAACACGAATTTTGGATATATAAGTACATATATAATTTACATATAATTAAGTTACTTTTAATGATTTAACTAAGTATTATATTTAAACTAAGTTAAAAATGATTAAACAACTTCCATTACAAGGTCCGACCTAAGTCTATTAGTGGACTTCCATCGAGTGAGATGGTAATGAACAGAGGATATAGATTTTTTTTTTATTTGACGAAGCGATGAGAAGAGTACGACGTTCACCTGATAGTAAGTGATGTGCTTATCCAAAACAATATGGCGATAGTGACCATGTTATACACAACACTACACTGTGCTCGTCGCTTTGAGACAAGATGTTAAGTTACGTTATCCCAGTAATTTTACTCTCTACGGCCCTTCAAAACGGATCAACGAAATGATATAATTATTGTTTATAAACATAATAAAAATAATAATTCGTTACACTGTATTACTTTAACTTATAACAATCCTTTTCCGGTTAACTTAGTCTTTTAAGTTTATATTATGTTATACTTTCTATTGTTGAATGCATTGCTTAAAACTGTCAAAATAATAACAATTTTGATGAATAACTATACTAACTGAACTTAGCTAACTTAGATCTATAGATTAATCACTTAGAATTTGATATTAAACACTTCCGGATATATCTTTACTTGAAGTACACAAATCATCTTTAAACAGGTTGAGATTAAATGATGACTTGTGTGCTTGCTTAAATATGTTAGAGAATGATGAAGTAAACTGAATTATTGATGTAAAACTTAATATCTCATCTATTAAAGAGATGAGTACAATGCGGTGCAGTGTATATCATCTTAAGTAGAGCTACAATAAGTTGCGCCGAATCGCTCTGTATCGCGCTGCATTCAATTCGGGTCATTGTCATTCACTTTCGGTTACGTTGTACGCGAAAATAAAAAAAAAACGTAAATAATCATTATCAACAAGTATCGCGTGACGTAGTCTTCGGATGTTGGAAATAAAAAAAAAAACAACAGAAATGCGAAACGTAATATGGCAGTGAATGGGGAGGGTTTTTAAATGCATATAAACGTACATTAAACGCTTACGTACCTCCCTCATTGATATTGTCGGCCGCCGATTACGGGGATTTTTTGCGAATGATTGAATTTTATTTACAATTAACCCGGCCCCGGTATCGAAAGCGAGAGTGACGATTAAATGCCATTTTAAAAATAAAACAACCCGCCGCCATACAACCACGCACACGATAATGTATATTTACCCTTTAAATGTGCGCGCCAGTCGCAAACTCACCCCGTGCGACTCACGCCCGAATATGTTCACTTACCCGATCGCTGGAACGTCTCAATACTTAGACATAACTTTAGTAGCTTTTCTCATGTTCCCACTGGTGGGAATCCACGGCTTCTCCTGTGAATCAAGGACATTAATCGTACGAACAAGTGCGGGTTGGCGGATTGAAGACGTTAGAAACCGCCCAAAGGAGAATCGGAGCACGGAGCGGGTTCGGGCCCGCCTAATTTGTCTTAGGCGGAAAAATCGCGCGGCGGTCACAAGTGGCTCGTAACGAAGTCGGGGGTTGGTGGTAGCGGGGTGTGTGTAGGGGTAGGGGTGGGTGGATGAGGCGGACGGGGGGTGGCGGACTGGGTGGCACGGGTCGCGGACAGTCTCAGTCGTCCGTCTGAAGTCGCGGCGGCCGGCCGGGCCGCGCGGCGCAATACACGTTCCTCGTGCTCTTGTGATTTAATAAATTTTAATAAAGCAAAATTGGAAAGATTAAAAAAAAACCTATTTAAAAATTTAATCAAAAAAAAAAATAAATAACATAAAAATAATTAAAAATTTAACCGCGTCTAATCGATATTTTTTAGACTAAAACCTCCTTCGACCCGTAAATCTTTCGGAACCCTAAAGCGTTGGCAGTGTGATGTAAAAACAAAAAAAAAAGTTTTTGCTGTAAATTTTTTAATATTTACGTCGGTTAAAATTTTTGAAAGAGATTAAACCGTTTTGGCCGTTATTGAAGATATTTTTTTATTTAAATAATTATTTTTCCTAATTAACGAGCGACTATCGAGTGAGCGATCGCTGAATTATAACGAAATACAATCTCTAGTAAGCGTTGAATTAGTGTTAAGGAGTTAGACGTACTTTAGGTAAAGATTGACTGCCGACTAGTCGTATTTAATTTAGTCATTAGGACTTAGTAAGGTACTGTGCAAAGACACTTTGTGCTGAATCTACAAGATATACCCTGGACCAAGGTGATGAAATCATTTCAGACGACCGTAGACTTAACTTAGTGTTTTATTACTTTAATTACTATTTTATTAGTCTTTGTCACATGTTTTTGTTTCATTAAAGTATGTCCTAAAGTTTAGAATAATATTTCATTTGTTTTTAAATGATTATATCCTTTTCGTTTTATTAATTAACTACATACAGCAACTGCATTTACTATACAACAGTTATTTTTTTTTTCTTATTATTTTATGTTCTTGTATTAGATGTAAGTGAGAAAATAAATTTTGCTATTTCCTGTTTTGTTTTGTTTTTTTTTTTTTTTTTGTTTCTTTAATAAATATTGTTTCGTTTCTTTTGTTTTTTATTTTATTGTAGCTTTCGCTATAGACTAATGTATAGAATGTGTTTGTGTGGAAATCCTCTGTTTTATAATCACCACTTTTATTAAGACCATCGATATATCCAGTTAACTATATTGAGAAATTTAAAGATATTGAGTAAAAATTAGATAGGGGTTGTACACAAATGTGTGCGAAACATCATTTAATATATGCAAGTACCTAGTGATTGTAATTAAAATAGAAATATGTGTATTAATTTGATTATACTTTTGGTTACTTTACTTATTTGATTTCGCTTTACATGGGATTCATTCATCAACGCTGTTCCAGGCAACAGATTTTTCCAAAGCAAAAATAATAGCTATTTATACATAGTTATTAAAATATTAAGTAAATTTATTGACTATAAGTCTGTAAATACTTTTATATTCAATATCAATACTATCTAACAACGCAAGTAGTAATAAAACTGTATTGCAAAGGATTTATTATAAGCAAAACCAAAATTTCATTTTAAAAACAAAAAAGAAACAGACATTATAATTTTTGTTACGTTAACTCTTGGTTATGACAAAAATTATATTTTTGTACTTAAAAGAAAAGGTAAAACAGTTACTACCTAAATATATTAACGATTATACTTCATTTTGGTAATATCAAAATAACAAAGCAATGAAGAAATAATATGAAGACATACTTTGTCAATATATATTAAGTTCTTTATTAATTCCCTGTATTTCGTTATTTCTGTGTTTAACATAATCCCGTGCTTATTATTCATTAACTTATTATATAAGTAAGATGGTGCAATAAAACATAGAAGATATATTTTATTTTGTAAATAATCAAAATTAAATTAGAATCACAGACGCTGTACGCCTGCGGCTTTTAAATAGCAATGAGGATTATTTAATATTTGCTATTATTTTCTTTAAGGCGCTGCAGTTATTCTATTGGTAGTTGTAGTATTTAATGTTATTAAATAATTATAACATTTTAACAACTCTCAAATACAAAACAATATCGGATTCACATCTGCCTTTCAATTTCTTTAACAACTTTTCGTAGATAAAAGAAATTGTTTTTTATCATATAATACATCAACGGCGCTGACTTAGCTATGCAATTTCGTAGTTTATGTTCTTTATAAAGCCTACTTTCTCCTTTTCTTCTTATTATTATTACAGTAATAAAATTGTTTAATATTTCAAATTACTTAAATATAAAATGAAAAATGGAGACTTTTCCTACTTGAATCGTCGGATTTTGATATTTAGCAATATACTTTGTACAATTCTTCCTGTGATGTTGTATTGATTTATAACTACATTATTAACGAACACATGAATACCATCTATGCCTATGGTGTATGACTATTATTTTTTAAATTGTTTTACATAAATTTTTTTCGCCGCTAGAGTGTGCTTTGTCGCGGTGTTGAGTTAATAAAACATAATTTTATAGATGGCGCTACAATAACATGCGCAAGCGCAGGTTGATGTTCGTTGCTTGACCATCGAATAGATGTCGCTTTAATTTAATAAATATCATATGTTATTGTAGATGGCACTCACAGTTCTAATATTTAGTGTTTTAAACCTCGTTTCTAATAAAGTATACGTTATGTATTTATGAGCTTTACTTTAAATAATTTCTATTCATCACAGTATAACACTTTTTGCTTTTTTAACAACCTATATAATACACCTGTTATATTTTTAATGGTTTAATAATGTAATTACTCTGATTCGTCTGAATGTATGAAGGATATCACCAACCTAACGGGTTGGTTCTAAGACTAAGGGCGTGCACAAACTTTGGGAGGAGTTAGACGGCTAAACTTCTAAGAAAGAGGGCGTTACAAGACGTGGGCGTCGTCTGCAGGTTATTGGTTGAGACGCCCTCAGAATTCTTGAATACTCTTATTAGCTGCTGCTGCTTCATAAATACCCATTGGCTGGTACTCATACTATTCTTTTAACAGTATTATCATATTCCTCCCTAACTATTGTATATTCTTTTCTGTATGTTTGTTCATAGATCATACGTCAATGTCCTATAAATATTGAGAAACCTTGAAGCAACTAATTAGAACTACACGACGCATTTAACGCGTGAAATATTTGATAGTATCACAGCTTTAATAGTGGATGCTTGATTAATCTTAGTTTAATTCCAACAGTGGACGTTTATCAGCTGTGGCAGTGTATATCATTCTAACTAGCGCCATCTGGTTAAGAGCAGGCGTATCACTTACCATCGGGTGAACGCCCGGCTCGTCTTGTCGCTTAATTGAATTAAAAAAGGCGACATAATACATGATTGAATAAAATGAAGCGTATCTGTTAATAGATTTTGATAAAATTTTTACTGTTTATTATGTTTTAAAGTATTTCTACAATACTTAATAATTATTTTGTATGAAAATCAATCAGTATACCCTATAGCTATATCTATATATATATATTTATATATATAAACAGAAGTTTAGTTAATTCCATTCATACTAAATAATATATAAAACCTACTTACTCGGTAGTATCTTTCACATGTCTAACTATAAATAACCGTTGACTGTTATATCATTCGTTCCTATCGATTGTACTAGGCTCTCATAAACATTAGAGGTATATCGATATACAAAAATTATCTCGAATGTTCCTCCAATACTTTGAAATGGAGGATGAAGAAACAAAAGACAAACATCAATTGTATCGATTATACTAGGCGCGCATAAGTTATGAGGCGATCGCTTGCGTGTACAAGGTTTGCCGAGACTCGTGACGCAAGGAGGTGGGCGTGACGCAAGACGCCCGACGTAGTGGGGCGAAGGAGGGCCCAAGACGTAGGGGGGCGTGGCCTAAGTTACTACACGACGGCCAACAAAGTATATTGTTTGGAAGTTATGAGGTATCCTATTATGGATGAGTTGCAATACGTTATAAATATGATGTAGTTCCAGATTTAGCTTGAGTATAGTTGTTATAAGCTTCAAGCTTCAAGTAATAAGTTCATTATTTAGATGGTAATAACTTATCGATACCCTCATATTGTCATGTGTCCAAAACTTACTTCTACAGCAGTTTAAACCCGATAGTAAGAAAGATGAAATAATGCTTTATTCTGGCCGATGTATTATACTTGCTATCATGTGAACGTTATGCTAGCTTCGTTACTTAGTTGCACAAAAGAAACATGTTTTTACTTATAAATTTTTACTTTTCAGACAAACACACAGAGATTGTGAGCTTCGACCAGCCGAACAACCACCGATAGGTAAGTAATTGCTTTTTTATTAAAAATCGTACGTTGTTTTTCTCCAGACGTTATTCAGTTAAATGGTATATCTTGGCTCCCGTGCGATTGTTACAAAAAAGAATACTCACAAACGGATAGAATACACACGAGATTAAAACTCATACGTTACCGATGCAGATAAATCTCTCAATATGTATATATATATAAATAAAAGAAACGGAGAGAAAAAAATAACGAAAAATATTCATCAGAGAAGGGGAAAGCCGCCTAGCTCTTAGAATGGGTGGCGGTACAAAAAGTGTATCGTTTGAATGCATCCTTCAGATAAATTCAACGACTTGCCGCGGCAAGTTTTTAGAGCAAATAACGAGTTCAGATAGAGACGCGACCGAGCCGACCTACAAAAGCCGGCTGCGTTCTAAAACCAGAGGAGTATAAACATATTTCATTATAAAGGAGTGCGCGACACCGCGGCCGCGCGCCCAGTAATGATCGCTAAGAATTCCGCTCCATCGCACTCTGTTCTTAATTCCGTTACATGGACCCACCGCCGCTGGATGGGGCGTCGCCTCTCTGCAGGCAGGGGTATTAAACCTTTATCGGTTTCAATTAAAATATATCTTTTGTTTTACTTTATCGGTGGAAATCTTCTAAAAAGATACCCTGTTTCTGAGAGTAAGACAGGGTTATGTAGGCCTAAATCCTACTTGCGGGAGACCCAGGATCCTCCAGGTGCCTTCCGGTACTACGCCTATATCACGTCCCGAGAAAGACTGTAGCCGTCCTCGTCATCCTCGCTTTAGTACGATAAGAACTAGACTATCTCGTACTTATAGTTTAACCCGCGCTCGCTTAGTGAACAATGAGGGACCCCATCTTCAAACTTCATCTCAAGCCCACAAACCTGAAAACCTTTTTAGTCGCCTTCTACGACAAACAGGTCTTACCTTAGTCCTATTCTTAATAGCTTGAGACTACAGAGCAAATTTTAAATATGCCTACTAAAATATGTTATATATTAGGCACTCCATGTTTATTGATATAACTAAATTCATTAATTATTATATTGTATATTAATATTATACATGACTGTTTCATCCAAAGGAGAATTTATTTTTATATCTTCTACGAAGAGAAGAAACTATCAGGACATTCACCTGATGTTAAGAATTCGCTTGCTCACATAACACTGGCGTTAGTTAGGATGATATAAACTGGAGATCCGCAAAACTAAGGTCACTGACATAGTCCAAAAGATGTCCTCAAATGGCAATGGGCAGAAAACATCGCTCGAAGGACTAGCAGCCGATGGGGCACTAAGGTCCTCGAATGGCGACCGCGTACCGGTAGACGTAGTGTTCGCAGGCCTCCTACCAGGTGGTCCGACGATTTGGTGAAGGTTGCGAGAAGCAGCTTGGTGCGAGCAGCGCGCAATAGTTATATGTGGAGATCTTTGGAGAAGGCCTATGTCCAGCAGTGGACGTCTATCGGCTGATACTGACGATGATGAAACTGCTCGGCGCCTTGAGACATAAGATGTTAAGTCTTGTTACCCCAGTAATTATACTAACTACAGAAATATATTTTATACATTTTGAGCCAATGACATGTTTCCAATTTTTATTAAAATCCATAAATTTTTTTTGACAATTAATTAAGATAGTACTTGACCACAATCCCAACCGGTGTAAGTGACCATGTGACCTGATATGTGTTTGGGCAATAAGACTGAAGCCGGCAAGTAGTTTCAATTTTTCACTGTTGTCATCTATAAAGAGGTGTACGTTAATTGTTTTTTTTTACTGCCTAAAAAAGTACGGTTAGACTTGTTATTTTATCGATTGTTTTACGCTTGCAAGAGATAACAAAAGCCTACCCCGCCATCTATATATATTCTTTAATCCTGTAGATACGGCCGGGGAGACAGATTATACGTGCATTAACGTTAACTCCCTTTTACTTTAATCATACGCGCTTTCCGAACAAAAGAGCTTATCAACATAAGCAGCCGTGTTCTTAGAAACTTCGGTTTTTAATTAAACGAAATAAAAAAAAATCGAGCTTATTTTAATCTGTTCTCTGCAGTGTTTCATCGGCAGTTATCTGGCAGTAAAGAATCGAAAATTTTAGAAAAATCATCCGTTCGATATTCAAATGATACCTTAAAATGCTACGGCGCGATATAAGTTCATGTACCAACCAGTTTACGAGCGAAGTAAATAAATAAATAATCTTGACTCATTCCTAGAGAGAGATGGTCCCATTTCCTGTTATGGGATTCTACGAAGCGATGAGATAAGTAAGTCACCTGATGATAAGTGATATGCCCACGCATAATAACGTGGTGGTAGTTAAAATGGTATGCACAGTATTTTATTGTGCTCGTCGCCTTGAAACATAAGATGAGTCTCGATATTCCAGTAATTTCATTAGCTACAGCGCCTTACAAACCGGAAAACGGTAATATTTGTACACTACTGTTTGTCGGCAGAAATAGGTCGTACCAGTAAAGGACCTTCACCTGATAGTAGGTGATACGCCCGCCCACTAAATCGTGTTGCGAGTTAGGGTGTTATACTCATCACAACGTTGTGCTCGTCGCCTTGAGGCATCAAACGTAAGCTCTCGCTACCTCATTAATTTTAGTAGCTACAGCGCCCTTTGAACCGGAACACAGTAATGTTTGCACACTGCTGTTTGATAGCAGAAATATGCGTTGCGATTGCACATACCTAGACATTCTCCGGCTTCAGAGACTACCACCAGTTATTTATAAGTTTTCTGGTGCAGGTTTCCACATCCAGCGCTGTACGCTTCGAGTTCCGAACGTTCCCTAATGAGATCCTCCTCCATCGTGTCTGCGTACAATGGCGCGCGATGCGTGCGCTTTCTTTTTATTTTTTTTTTCTCTATTTTCTAGACCGATTCAAGGACCGCGCGCATTCAGGCCTCCTGAGAGCGTTTAAAAAGATGCAGTTTAAGTAATGATTCGACGTGAGCGCGGTCCCGCGAAATGAGGTTGCATGCAGTGCTTTTAATTTCGTTAGTGGGCTATTGTGAGCTCGCCTCTTACCTGGATGGGAGGTTTATCTTGACGTTGTGAGCTCGGTTTTAGATGCTGGTATAATATGCCAGTGCAAATATGGATGGTATTAGAGAAATACGTGGAGTATAGCAGTGGGGAGTTGCATTTATAAAATTTATAATTGCTACAAGTTGTATGTAGTCTAACAATTGTTTGCTGCAATGTTTACACTATAACTAATAAATTTTGTAAACGTATTATTTACATATACTGCATATTAATAACCACTTTTACCTACTCTTCTAGTTTTATTTTGATCATAAGTATATATATACTATAATCATGTATTTTAAGATTCTTCATAACGCATTAAATTGTTACTTATACGTATTGGATAGTGTTAGTTTTAATTACATATATCGCATTCCGGAATAAAGTTTTAAATAGGACACTAAGCTTTATAACCATATCAAAAAGCTCATAAAGTATATATGGTATACTATATATGTTATAGTCAAGGTGTTTAATTAAAAGATTTAATCTATGAAACAGTTATGAATAAATACACTGAATGCAGATATATAGGTAGATTATCTTTTCAATACCAGCTCTTAGTGAAACTGTCTGAATATAATATTACTATCTTCTTAAATAAACAATAGGCAAAGGAAGATGAAAATTGATGCATACCATAATGAGGAGTCTGTCGCTGAAGCGGTATGGTAACGACGTAATCTTGGCAAAAAAACAATATAACTTTTAATCAAACGGGCCCCCAATCGGACACAGATTTAAATCTCACGGGGAACGTTCTGGAAAGTGCGGCTAGACTGTGACAAAGTGACTGCCAGGTTTCCTATGTCACTTTAATTACAAGAGCTATCTTAAGCCGACGATTTAGCAGCGGCGCTGCATCTCACTCGAGCCTCCTGCCTCTTAGTTTTAATGGAGGGCCAGATGCACCTCTTTGGACGCAGCCTACCAAGTCTTTTAGCTTTTGTCGCGACTTTTCAAATTTGTCTTTTTGCGGCTCACAGCTTTTTTATGAAGTTGCGATAGTTTCATAAAGACTTCCTGTTCTCATTTACTTCCGTTACTTAGATCTCTTGTGCTGGTTAAATTTATATAAATATCATTTACGTTTTTCCTATAGGTCTAGGTAAGACCTAAAACAAAACTAGATTTAGTGTGACTTTAATCATTTACATTATCAAATTACTTTTTTTAATCATTACGGTAATGGTTACTATCAATGTTACTTAATTTCTTTAAGTATTGAATGTAGTCATGTGTTTATTTATGATTTCTGTAGTATCTGGAATCGTTCTATATAAACTTTATAATCATGTTTTTTGTTATACTATTATACAGATAAAAAATGTAAGTATAGTTTGATTTAGACTTTATATAGTTAAGTTGGTCCTGTGTTTGTTAGTGTTATTAATTATTGTTTAAAACATAATCAATTGCGTGAAATAATCGTAAGTGGCGGTAAACTTGAGGGAGCTCTCCTAATTACTTCGCAGTCGTTATTCCGTGGACTCCTAATGCGAAAACTTTAAAACTCTTTGAGGACGCCTTTATATTCGCAAGTGACGATGCGTGAAGTGTTAGCACCCAAGTTGCCGTGAAAATGTGTGCCCGCTAACGCGCGGCGGCGACGTACGCGGACGGATACCGCGCCCTGACGCGACGCCGGGCGAGCTACAGTTAAATCGTTCAAAAAAATACCAATAAACGGTTTTTAAACCATTTTACTGTCCCAAAAATACTTTAATATTATCAGCTTTGATATGCATAAACAAATTGTCAACTTTGAATTTGCTATGTTTATTATTTTTATATTTCAAAGCGTCGAAACGTATTGGATGTTTAACTGCTAGTTAGTTATACGCCTGTAATATTATTATAATATAATTATAAATAAAGTATTATTACTTTACGTCCACTGCTGGACATAGGCTTTAACCCAAAGATCTCCACGTACAGACAACATGGCCACCGGTACCGCTGGGCACTAGGGGCTGTCGTATGAAGGGGTTCATGTGGAGGATATAGGCTATTTTCCACCACACTGACCTAATACGGGTTGATGTGAGCGTTAGCCTTATTTGTTGGTTAGCAGGGTATACCATGAGCAGATGAGGTTTGCTTGGGGCCCGTGAGTTGTTGTTCGACACCCCTTACACTGTTTCTAAGTATTATCTAGTTTTTTTTATTACAGTAATAAGAACGTTAGTTTTGATGCAGTTTACTTGTTCCTGGTCTCTGAAACTGATGAACTCCTTTTCTGTCCTCCACCAACACTAGGCTACTAGCCGTGTTGTTGGTGTATTTGCTCCTATAAGATATTTTTTTAAAAAAAAATATAATGACATTTGTAAATACTTTCTTTAGTACTTACTGACTGTAGAAAGAACACAGCTAATGATAAAACAATATATAATATTTTTCTTGTAAATTTATATTTATAGAGAGTATTACATATAAATACGTATAAATCCATATTAAAATATCTGTTTATGAAACCTGGTACCTGCGTTATACTGTGGTGTAATATAAAAACGCGCCGTCGGGTTTTTCCGCCCGTATGTTCTCTCAGCACATCGGTGTCTATTCAATTTACGACGTCTCGTGAGCAATTTCCTCGTTGCGTCGGGCCGACGCTGTTGAAACACTTTTCTTTGTGTGAAAAAGCGCCAACTCACGACTGCTTAACGATTCATTTTCGTTTTCTTCAATATTTACATGTACGTATCCCTTTCATGGAAAGACTACCAGCTTTTTTTTTTTAAATTAATACGACTTGAATCAAAGGCGTCGTTTATGTTTATTTACTGGACGTTACATTTATACGCAAGGCGTGTGTCTTTTAAATAGTAATTTGTGGTCGCCGTCAAGTGTGATGATATAAGTATGAGTCAAAGAAATGTTAGGAGGTTATGTTAATGTGCGAGCGAGACGTTCACCTGATGGTAAGTGATACCTTTGCCCATAACGACCTAGCGCCGGTAAAAGTGATATACACAGCACTACATAACTTCGTCGCTATAAGATATTCTATATAACATCCTTCAATTCGCTTTATTCCCTTTCCTAATAACTAGGTTTATATATGGAAGAGTTTTGATGGTGCCAGGATATTTTTGAACCTATCAGACTAATTACCATAATCACGCAGCAAATCTTACTCCATATAAATAGCTATACATATGTTCATCTAACAATATAGGATTGCATATTGTACTATCACGCTGAAATATTTCTGACCTCATTGTAACTTAAATTCAAGTTAATTTAGGTTAAGTATTAGTCAATGGCTTACAGAAAAAATATTTCAAATCTCTACATACAAACCGTCAGAGTCGAACTATTCTTATTTACAAGGAATCTGTTATAAGGAAAGCGGCTACTCGCTGTACCATTGGAGCAGTTATCATTACTAAAAATTAAATATGATTACGTTGATTATATATTAGACTTGTTGAACTGGGTTTAAACTTAACTTTAATATTTGAACTGGGAATTGCAGCATATGAATACCATGAAGATTATCTTGACAAATTTCTACAGCGTTGTAAATAACCACAGCGCGGATTTTGCAAACGCACGCCTCACTCTACATATTCATATAATTACGTACATCCTATTCAAACATCCTTATATATTAATGGGGTAAAAAAAAAACTTAATTAATCGCGCTCCAGGAAACGGAAACGGCCAATGGCGGTCCGTCACGCATCGACCTCCAATACCGGGCAAGCAACGCGCCCGTGAAGTAGAGCTGAGCGTTATGAATTAAAAAAAAAATTAGCTCATATACAACCTTGTCCGGGATGAACTTATTAAATATTTTTTGTAAAACACATTTCAATGAGCCGGGAGCGACCGAGGGATGTTCTCCTACACTACTTGAACTAAATCCCTTTCAGGGGTAAACTGCACTTAAATCTATTAAGTGCACGTTACATATGTATTTACTTATTAAGTATCACACCATATTTATAAAAGCTATTAACCAATTTAATATCTTTGAAAGCTAAACCTACTCAAAAGACTTACTGATGGTAAGTCTCTGTTACAGAAGCCTCTACTGTTAGGCAACAAAAATAGGAGCTGTTGTGGTACCTATCTAGAACATGAACCTTGATCCAAAACCTCATCTTGACCGAAACCTTTATAATAACTGTGTACTCGTATATTAGGTTGTATATTTAACTGGAGTAACTAAGAAATCCAACAGTGGATTGCTATAGGATCACAATGATAGTACATACTGATATTATATATATATATAGTTTTTTTTCTGATCAAATATGAAGTAAAACTATAGTATATATTATAGTTCGTGTTATAACACTCTTATTTCAGTTCTAAGTTAAAATTCTAGGTCTAAGTTAAATATCAGCCCTGTAGTCTTGGGATATTAAGAATAGGACTATGGTATTCCCTGCCTGTCGTACTAAGCGACTGAAAGGGTCCTCGGATTCGTGGGCTTTGATGGTGGAGGCTTCAGAGATCAATAAGCGAGCTTCCGGAGGACGGTATATGCATGGTGGTCTTGGTTTTGCCGTAGCACAGCGTGGGTGCTAAGGAGACCTTTGACCTTCCGTGGGATGTTTTAACCAGAGTGCAGGGGGTCACCAGTGCGTTCCGTAGAAGATCCCAGAGCCGGAAAGCACTGACGGAGAGCACCGAGGGGGTTTTAGTGGCTAGAAGCCACCACATTACCTCATCTTCCCCCAGATGCAGGTAATCTTTTAAGAAGTAACGATGATAAAAAAGGTCTAGGTTATAAACCTTATAACCTAAGTCTAAATTACCCGTTAAAGCCCACTTTTAAGTTGTAGAATTTTGGCACAGTTATTTAGTTTAGTTATTTTAGTGGTGTAAGAGGTCACAACTACTCATAGGACCCAAGTAAATCCGCTAATCTGTAAACGAGGGTCTGGTTCCCACCAACCCGCATTATGCCGGTGCGGTGGAAAATCACCCTAATTTACCCATGAACCTCTACTAAAGACGGCTCCTGGTGCCCGGACGGTACGAGTAGCCATGCTGACACGAAGGTCTTTGGCAATACACCAGAACGAGGGCAGCGTACGTACGATCGATGTGAGGATTTCTGAGAGAGGCCTATGTCCAGCAGTGGACGTTGATGGGCTGATGATGATGATGATTAGTTGTTACTAATTAGATACTTGATGTGTGAGGAATTATTTTTTTTTTTAATATTTCAAATATATGTATTGCAGAAGTAAAATGGTAAGTTTTAAGAAAATTTTCAAGTTATATTTCCAGCGTCATTAAAATGAGGATATACTTTATAGGGTGACAGTAGTTTGACAAAAAGTTTGGATTATATTTCATAACATGTAAAAACTTTTTTTTTTATTTATTGAAACTATTACTAAAAGCAACGTGGCGCTAATTAGGATGATATACACAGCACCGTATTGCGCTCGTCGCTCTGAAGCGTAGGATGTTATTTATCTCTTTGCCGCAGTAATTTTACTTGCTACAACTCCCTTCAATCCGGAACACAGTAATGTTTGCACACTGCTGTTTGGCGGTAGGAATAGCTGCTGCGGTGATGAACCTAGTCGGTCTCCGGCAATAGAGACCTACCAGTGAACTTTAATAGTTACTTGTTAAAGCTTACTATCTCTTAGAAGTAATGATGCGTTATGAAATGATAATAATGATTAGGTTCAGTTTTAATGATAAGTTAAGTATTTAATGAATTATGAAATTGAGCCGTAAGAGAGTGAGAGTGATTTATAACGGAAAGTTATTAGATTGCACCAGGTGTTAAACGAAGACAGATGTTGGTGGCTTACGAGCTTTATGAGGGGCGCGTGTGGGGAACAATGCGCATTGTAATATATGCAGGAATGCAACACCAATGGGCCCCGAATTGTTAACTTGTTCGTGAATAAATTATTCATATTCCTCATCGGGCAGGTTCTGATTTAACATGTTGAAACATCAATAAATTGTAAACGTTCCCGCTTTACCTTTCGAAAAAAAAAAAAAAATTATCATCGGACCGCGCGCTTTCTCTCCTTTCTTCATTGTGTTGTAAACAGTGTGAAAACTTTGCTCTCCTTTTGTTTTTCTTCTGCATTTTTTTTCCACAAGTTGCCGCTTTTGTACGCGGTCGCCTCTTGAGGAAGTGTTTTTTTTTTTCCTCGCAGACGGCGAAAATTATTTCGAATTGCTTTGGTAAAACGGCTATTAGTTTCATTTCCTTTCTTTACGTTTGCTTCTTTCTCCGAAATCCTTATTTGCTTGGTATTTGTTGTAGTTAAAAAAAAAGACTTAAAATGATGGCAAAGGAATAAAGAGTTATTGTACTGCGACTTCACCGGGCGATTGCGAAGAGGGAGGAAAGTAAATCTAAGTGGTTTAAGTTAATTTGTTATCAAAGTGAAAGAATCATATAAATTTGTGTAAAGATGTGATGAATGTAAATAAAATAGAAAACGGATGGGGAGGGGTGTGCCTTGTTCCAAGATCCCCTCCATCATTGACGACAAAATTTCTAAACGTCGAAAAAAAAAATATACCTAATTCGTGGTTAAAAGCTGCGTAATTGTACAATCGACGTAAAGGAATCTTCAGCGCTGCGTTCTGAAGCTCCGTGACAAGTCACGGAGTTTTTTTTTTTTTTCGGAAAATAAATAAAATCGGCACAAGCGTAGAGGGTCGCGGGTCGCGTGTCCCGCCAGGTGTTCGCCCCTGGCCCCCCTACTAGCTGTCTCTTTATAATAAAACTTATTATAACGATTCCTTATTATTTCTTGTTTTAATTGTGCCCCGACTTGGCTTTTACTCCTTTTGTTCGCGGTTAATGGCGTTTATTGTTTCGCTTTTTCAATTTTTTTTTTGAAATGCGTGCGCGTGCCGGCTGCGTCTGCAAGATCTCCGAAGGCTATTTAATTTTATGCAATTATTTTTTTTTTTTTTCCTTTCAATCTCAATTGTTCGCGTCGGACTGGACTTGCTTTTACTGATTCGCGAAGCCTTTTGTTGCTTTTAAGCAAATCAAAATTTCTCTTGAAATAAATATAGTAGTTTAAATTTAGTATATATGTAATACGTTACTGTCATTAATAAAACACACAACTACAAGCCTAACGGAAGAAAATCTATCTTGGAAGTAGTTTACACCTTCACTCTTAACTGATATCTATTCAGGTTATATTTTCACTGTGTTCAGTCTACATAGCATGCATAAGGAAATAATGTAAGAAGTTTTCAAACAACTCAACAGATGGCACCACCATGAACAATAGATCACGCTATAGCTTCTCATAGCTCACATCCTTATAAGGATCCTACATCTTTGAGTACATGACCTCATGCGGATACCAGATGAAGCTGCAATAGATGTCAATATAACTACTGGCGCCTAGTTTCATCATAATAAAAAAATGAACATGACCTTCGGCTAACAATTCGTTTCGTATACAATTGTATTCATTAACTAGATCTCTCTGGATCTTCGTAATATCAGGAATCGAGACAGTAGCCTTTCCGAAGTATACAACTGTATCCATTAACTGGATATCTCTGGATCTTCGTGATACTGTTGTACTTCGTTACTTGCTCTGTACTTTAAATCGCTCTTTATCAGTTGTCATTCACCAGAGACCTTCTACCCCACCTCAATACCTCTACAATATATTTTTAATTCGACAAAGCGACGAGACGATCAAGAACATTACCTAATGGAAGTGATATTCCTACTCTTATAAACTTGGCACTGGTTAGAGTGACATAGACAGCAACATATTATACATGAAATATAAGATATTAAGCCTTGTTATTACAATACTAACACTAGCTACAACGCCTCCAAACCGGAACACAGTTATGTTAAGATTACTCTTTTGCGGTAGACATAAGAGCTACGGTGGTAGCACCGGTAAAAAATCGTAATTATCATCAGCCGAAATATGTCCACTGTTGGACATAGGCCTCCCTCAAAGGTTACAGGGGGCTTTGAGCTATTTCGCACTATGTTAACCCAATGCGAGTACACCACCATCAGGTGATGTTAGCTGGATCCTGTGAGTTGTGCGAATCTTTACACCGCCAGAGAATCATAAAATATAAGGAATTTCATATTTAAATGAATGTTAGAAAGAGAAGTATTGTGATGGTTAATTTCTAAATATATTTACGTTATTTAATCGAATTCTCAATGTGTGAAGATTTGGCGAAGTTTAATTAAGAGACATACCATCCCCACCGCGGTATTGATGACTTGGGTTGCTTGAGACACGCGCCCACGCTAACTTGTAATTGATTTAGGGAATAACTATAGAAACTTTAACATGTATGTTACAAGATATATATCAACGAATATATATTGATAATATAAATCAATCAAATATAAAACAACATCAATACTAATTCGCCGTAGATTATAAATGTAGTACAGGCGCAAGTGTTAAGGAAGATCTAAGAGAAATTACTAGAAACACATATGAATGGATTGTTTTTTTAGTAAGCATTATAGTAATAGAGCCTTAAGGATCACAGTATTAAAAATTGGTATAAACTTAACTAGTTAATTTAAGTATTTGTTAGTTTTAAGTAAGACTGCTATTAGTATTTACCGACCGATTATAATAGTGTAAAAGGTATTTATATTACTTGTTATATGTCAATATGTATCACTTATTACTAAGTGTGTTATCATTGAAATGGTCAATTATCTGTTTCTCTGAAAAGAATATTATTACAATATTTAAAATCATGTAGTTGTGAGTACGGAGGTATTCAAATCGAACTAATAGTATGCACGAATTGAGTATCACTGAATAGTGTTAAGTGGTAAATATCATAGTATTGCCTATCAATTACTTCAACTAACTGATATTTAAACGTTAGTTAATATTTTGCATAATGACCCCATAATTTGTAGATTTAGTTTATAAATTAGAGAACTGATAATTTCCAAAACCCATCCAAAGGCCAAAATTTTGATTGATGTTATTTGTTTAGTCTTTTCCTTCATGAAGTGTGGATATCTTTTCAAAGATTACATGAAGTTATTTGTAGTTACATATAGCTTTGAAATATATTTATAACTTAAATCGATTATATGTTAATAGAGAAATAGGAAATATCTGTATTATCGATATCTCGTGGAACAATACGTTGGAAAGTTGATCCGACTTATCAGCGTTCAGAGCAAGCGTGTGGATGTAAATGTGCCATATGGCTCACGGAGGGTGTCCGGCGCAGTGTCTTATTTATCTGTGTATCTATTCCCCGTTTTTTTTTAAAAAAAAAGAAACATTTGTAAAAGATTATACAATTTTTTATAAACATCGATTCATCCCAAACACATCGATAATGATCCTGTAGCCAGTAATCAAACTTACAAGGTTAATTCACTTATAGATAAGGTATTTAGCTCAGTTGAATTATATGTTAGCTATAGCTTTTAGGTGTAAGGGATCCTCCACAATAACTCACGGACCCCAAGATAACTTCACCTGCTGGTGGTGCATCCATCCAATCAACAAACGAGGCTTTGGTTCCCATCTACCCGCATTGGGCTGACGTGATTAGTAATGGTCCATATCTTCCCATATGAACCCCTACAATCGACGGCTCCTGATTCCTGTATTGGAGGCCATGCTGATTGTGTGCGGGCAGAACAGGGCCGATCGATGTGGAGATCTTTGGGAAGGCCCATGTCCAGCAGTGGACGTTTATGGGCTGACGATTGGTGGATGGATTATAGATAAAATTTTAGAATCATCTATAGGTCATTTTTGTGAGGAAGCTTTAGATATCACTTCCATTTTACTGCTTTAAAGTATTTGTATCAGCTTCTTTGTAATGCACAGATAAAAAAGTATGTAATAAATTAATTATTTTAATTATTATAATAATTTAGAATTCATCCAGATGATCCAATTTACTTCGTACGGTTTAATTACATCATCTGAATATGTCAATGTGAACGATGAAACCGTTAAAAGTGCGCTATCAAAGGAACACGATACGGCGACACAAACATAAAGATAATGTGCCTACGTCAATACGACCAAAAAAAAAAAAATCAGTTCATCGACCGCCCAAGTGCCTCCTGCGGAGAGACGGTTCCTGTTTGACTTACAAACTCTCCGTAATACGATACCACCATTGATGGTAAACGATTATGTTAATGGTTAACTGATTTTTTTTTTAATAACTCATGTATCTAATTAGTATTTAACTCCTATTAGTATAGTAGTGCTGATGAGAGAATCCTCAGTCACTGGTGTTAGGTCTCTGTTGGTAGAGACCGTCTAAGTAGGTACCACCGCAGCACCAATTTCTGCCACCAAACAGCCGTCCGCAAATATTACTGAGTTCGAGTTTGAAGGGCGCTGTAGCTAGTGAATTTAGGGTAGCGAAAATTAACATCTTATGTCTTAAGGCGATGAGCGCAATGTGGTGCAGTGTATATTATCCTAATTAGCGCTAAGTTGTTATGAGCAGGCCTATCAGTTTTGAATCTGTGCTGGAGAGCGTCTGGATAGATTCCAACACAGCTTCTGTTTCTAGTATCAAACAATAGTACAGAAAACCTAACAATGATGCAGCAGATTTACAATGAGAGTACTAATTAGTGTTATAGGATTCAAAATAACCTTGCCATTCATACTCTAATAAAATACTATTTAGTATTACAACTAATATTTAATAGTAGTAAGTTTCTGTTGCAGGAAACCCTTTAGGTACAACGCAGCTCCTATTTCTGTCGCCAAACAGTAGTATTCAAACATTACTATGTTCTGGTACGAAGGGCGTTGTAGCTATTGTTTGGGTAACGAGATTTGAAATCTTGCGTTTCATAAGTTGCAAGCATAATGTAGTTCTGTGTGTACAATCCTAACTGATGATACGTTATTGTGGGAAAGCGTATCACTTACCATCAGGTGAACGCCTCGCTCTTCTCATTCATAGAAAAAATCGCTATTCGATTGTTTCTTTATCGATTTGAATCGATGTCCTCACAATTAACGTTCGTAAGACTTTCTAATTTTTTGAAGAAAGCTTATTCTTAGCGAGCTTTTCACTATATACGTTATTATTGTTACTCGGGTTTTTGGGAAGAATGGGGCGACGCCCATCTCATCTGCTCGTGGTACAGCCTGCTAATCAACAAACGAGGCCATGGGTCTCTCCAACTGGAATTGGGCCAGAGTGATGGGAAATGGTCCAAATCTTCCCCAAACGTCGGCCTCTAATGCTCAGCGTAATCGGACTGTGCCGACTGTCACGGAACCGATCAATGTAGAATTCTTTAGGCGAGGCCCATGTCCAGCAGTGGGCGTCTATCGGCTGATGATGATGATGATTGTTATTCGAAACCAAGTGAGATTATAGTCAAGTGTTAAGTCTATTGTAAATAGAAAAAAAGAAGGTTGATGGAGTAGACGGAACAGACAGTCGTTGCAAATGTCGGGCAAAGGTGTTTTCAAATCGGAAGCGCACGCGTCCCACCAACATATGTTTTCATTCATACCAATATTTATTCAAACATTCGCAAGCGTTTGAAAAAAAAAAAAAAGATACGATGATCCAGAGCCCAAGGTGTTTTTATCTGTGACTGCGAACCACCGGCTAAACAGCTTTTACGTGTTTTTGCCGCCATTTTTTTTCCTCTTATTTTCTTTTTTCACTCGATTCGATTTAATGGCTTCCGAACCGCAAATTTGACTTTTTGCGGTGGAGGTTTTATATATATGTTTTTTTTTTTTGACAACCCTTTACATTGTGGTATATTTTTTATCTCATCAATTTCAAAGTGCACTTATGATACATATTTTTACTAGTATTTTTATTTTGAGTTTGTTAAATGAAGCTCTATGCATATTTTGTATTCTAACGTTGGAGATTCATCAAAGAATGGGTCCATACATGTATTTGAAAAAACGAACATCATCATGATCATCATCAGCCGATAGTCCACTGCTGGATATAGGCCTTCACCAAAGATCCCCACATCGATCGGTCGTGCGCTGCCCGCATCTCCAGGCACCAGGGATCAATGCGGGTTGGTGGGAACCAGAGCCTCGTTTGTTGATTAGCAGGGTGCACCATGAGCAGGTGAAGCTGGCGTGGGTCTCGTGAGTTATTGTGCCGGACCCCGTACACCCTTAAAAAAAAACACGAAAATCAAAACTAAAGATTACTTACGTAATGGGGAGTTAGTACTTTCATTAGAAGTATCTATGTTACCTAATTCTGCATCGCAACAGTTGTGTGCAAACATTGATCGTTTGAAACATTGATATGTTCCGATTTGAAGGACGTTGTAGCTAGTGCTGTGTAATAATTAATGTTCTTCCAAAAAACCTAGGACTTAGATAAAAATAACTGAGTTAACGTGTATTAATATCTTCTCCAAGACGATGAGCATGTGGCAGTGTATATCATTCTATCTAGATGAACTTCGTGCTCGCCTTGTTTTTTTACACAACCATTTCTTAACCCTCCCACGATGTGATTGACTATCATTTAGGGACACATGTCGTGCTCCCCCAATTTGAAAAGACCACTTAAGTATTAAGCAATATACTTAGTAACGTTAAAGGAGCGGTTTGCTTCCGCTGAAAGAATAAAAGAAAACAATATCAATTTTTTTCCAATCACCTATCTGTAACATATTTTGATTATCATATAGAGAAGAACTCAGGACACAGCATTAAGCAGGGTTTATCATATGTGGTACAGTCTCGTATAGGTACCTTTATTGGTCGCGTTTGCCGCCGAGGGAAGGTAACTATTAAGCGACTTGTGGTCCAAGGAAAGGTTGAGGGTACCAGGCTTCGAGGAAGAACGGCTTTGACAGACCAGGTAAAGGCGGCACTAAATGGCTCATGGCTACCACTACATGCACTATGAAAGCAGCCATCAGAGAAGAATGGTGACGTTGTTAACCTTCCAACTAACACCTGAATTGTAAACCATTATCACACTCTCGAGAGTATAATCGACGAAGAACTGAACTGAAGACTGAAACAATGATTTTCTAAATATACAAGATAGGATATATACATAACGACTAAATATCTTTTAATTACAACCACTGAAAAATCACTAATGACGTCACCTTTTTGATCAGTTAAAATTATATTAAAATTCGGTTCAACTATCATCGATTAGATATTAAATTGGGTTAAACTATTAACAGAAGAACTGTTAGCAGTTATATCAAACGGAAATAATAAATGACAAGATCTAACTTAAACGAGCTTTTTTTTCTACTCTTCAATACATTGAGCCTCTTTAACAGTATACTGTTAGGATGATGAGTGCTGTAAAGACTGTAAAGCTCACTTTTTATTTAGTGACGTATTTCATATTGCAAAGTTTGTATTAAGTTATTTTTTCTCATATTTGACGATTAATTACTTCACTTATTTTCCGCTTCCCGCTCGAAGTGTTTCCCGTGGAGAGGGTTGAGGGCGATTAACTCGGCGTTTACCCTCCGTTTCTTAAGACGCTGGGGTACGGCAGGGTTCACGCGATATCCTGCGGTCGTTTATTTGCTTGTTTTCACGCCGCATTCTTTGTTTTACTTGCACGCGACACTTGTTAAGCACAACATTGAATTTTAATCACTTGAGTAATATTTATAAGTTCATTGCTTTTTAATTAGACTCGCTAGAAGATAGCTATATGTTTAAAAACGTTAAGTTAATTGGGTTGTTTAATTATCACATATTATATTTATCCCTAGGAATAACATGGTAATCCTCCATCAAAGACATGTAACATTTAAATTATAATTTGTAACAACCCTAAGTGTTTAATCCTAATCTTGCTATGAAGATATTTCAAAGGAATCTTGAGAGCCCTCAGAAGTGTCTCCTAAGTTTACTTATCGAATAACGTCCTCTTGTACCTTTACTTATCTTTTCTACATTCATAGAGTGGGTTAGAATCTGATGCGTACAAATATTTTCTCCCTCGCCCTTATAGTGCGTTTTTTTTTAAATTACAAATTCGTGTAATATCCGGTGAAAGTAAATTTATGAAAACTCTTATAACTAATCATATATTTTATGATTCTTATCATAAGTTGCTTGAAGACTTATTGAAATTTGTTCATATTGAATTTGGCGATTTATATCTTCAAGATGTTTATCAGTAGATATTTAGTAGGTAACTGATTGAATCAATAACTTCAGCAGATGTTTTAACTATTTACAATAACCGAAGTTACCCTGCATTCCTAAAACCTAACGTTAAAAACTTGACGGTATTTAGTAATTTTCCTTCTGCTTTTCCTTTAACGTGCAAAGTATTTACTTCGATAATTGTTATTAAAATATTCAAATTGCACCTTTCCATTTAGATTATCGAAAAAACTCCTATTATCCAAATCCCTTATGGTGCCATTATGTTTGGAACACAAAAAAAAATCCTCAAGTTAACTGAGCATCCAGACTGCGACTGCTACGCATTCTGAACTAACCAAACTTGCCTTACATCAGCTTGATAAAACGCACGTACCGACAGACAATAGATTCGCGATTACTAACATGTAGAGCGTAAAAATAATTACTTCGTATATCTAAAGTAAAAAAAAAAACAACAACTGAAAAGCGAACCAGCGCTGACGTTAAACAGTAACCGTAGGCATTATCACAAGATCGTCATGAAAAAAAACGCAAAGCCGGAACACAAAAAAGGCTCGCAATAATAGAAACAAAACCGCCCCGCGAAAGTTTCCCTATAGAGGCGCATTTTACTCGCATTATCTAGTGCAAATTGTGCATCTGTGCGAACAATTCCTAGACCTATTTGCGCATCGGGAAGACACGCTTTTAATATCCGAGGAACGATGGAGACAATCCTCTTAATCAGGCTACAGACAATGTGCAAAACGGGGCCACGCACATATGGGAATGATTAGCCGCTTTGTTGCCGAGTGTACCGCCGAGCACTTTTGTTGCCAGCAGTACCGCCCGGCCAACTTTAGCTCGTGCGGATTGTGACGTTGCGCTCGTAATTGCTCGCCTTTATTAAAAATGTTATTGTAAGAAAACTATTCGCTGGCTCGTGTGCACTATTGTTCAACGCTCGTACATCATGAATACTATGCGTATTCCGATGCGTTAAAATCCGCTGCCGTTCATCCCCCGATTGCGTTTAAACTGATCAGCTGCCTCGGCGCGAAGGCTTTCGAGGAAAACAAACGCGGAATTATTACGTGAATGGGACAAACGAAAGGCGCGCCGCTTAACCGCCCCGCTCCGCTCAAAAGATCCGGTTAAAAGACGAGCCGGTGAAAAAAAAGAGGCCGCGAGATCTTCGCGCACACGTCGCGGGGCTCACATGCATATCAAAGCTCGCAACGCGATACCCGGGCTCATCCGGACCTAGACTAATTAAAAATAAATCGCGTAAAAGACAAAGAGCCGACTGACGCGAGACTTCGTTTTATTGCGGGGGAAAAAAATCATTTCGTTACCGTCAGGAAAGAAAGAGCCGGGTAAAAAACACAATAAAGAAACAATGTAAACAAGTTAGGGGTGTACTTGAGTGGCTCATTACGGTGCAGATGCGGCCGTATTAGCCGGTTGGCTCGTTTGAGCCGGTTGGCTCAGCCACGGCTGGCTTGTGCCGCGAGGCCCATCCCTACGAGCTGCGTGCAGTGCTTTGTTTAACCTATTTCGGTTTAGAATTACTCTTTCACGTGATGAGTACGACTTTATTAATTAAATATAATGACTGCTACAAGAATTGCAGATTTTCGTCGGGCTGATTCTTTTTTTTTATTCGCACCGGGACCCCTCGTGTCTACAATGACGCGATTTGGTAAAGAACTAACAATCTTTACAACCGTATAACATTACTCACACATAATTACACAGTAAATGTTTAACTGCTTGTTGTTTAGCATAAATTAGGAATTATAATTAAGAACATCTTATAATAAGACATAGCTATTAATGAAATATGTTACTTACAGTCTGCACCAGCCATTCTCCGAGTTACGGCTTGAAAACCAATGTCATGTATTTCTAAACTCTTATGTCTTCATTATTAGATACAGTAATGGCTTATGATTGATTAAATTAGATACAGAGGAGGGGAGAAGGAAAAAGTCACGATTGAGGAATATCAGGGAATGGACTGACATATCTGGAGTGCCAGAATTGTTCTGCCAAACCAGAGACAGAAAGGACTGTACCACACTGATCGCCAACCTTCACTAGTTGGATAGGCACTTTAAGAAGAAGACAGATTACTTTTTTTTTTATGAAATAGTATGTTTATATTCTATTCATATGATTAACGTTGAAGATTTTATTATTCATAGTATTCAAATTTGTTAGTTTTACTTAATAACGTTTGTTAAAAAGCGAGTTAAAATATATAAACTGCAAAAGTAAATTTCGCCGGTGAACTTTTTTCACCTCTTTCACATTTTCTAGTATATATATTAGAAAGCAAATATCGCTTTTGTGAAACGTATGTAACAGTCGTATAAAATTCGATGAATAATAAAAAAAAAATCTGAACAATACTTGAATAACGTAAAGTGTACCAATAAAAATCAATGTTATAACAAAATATACGCAGACAATAGAAATGCTGATCGTACGTGTAGCAATGACAGTTGTAAAGGAAGAAAAAAAAAAAAAGTTAGGTAAAGGCAACAGCACAGCCATCCACTTGTATGTTCAAGGTAACGAATGGTATCGATATTTTTTCATATCCATATTAGCGGCAAAACGAATACTCGAATTTAGATACTCGATGCACTTTTGAGTCATGTTTCGGGATTGTTCATTCCATTCCATTTTTCCTCCTTTTGTTTCCAATTTGACGACGCTTCGCGACGTGTGTACTGAGCCTGCTTTTTTTTTTTGTTTCGTCTGAGTGGCGCAGGGAATGCATTTATTGTGTGATACAGAGCTCATCTTTGACGAAAAACAAACTTTATTTATTGGACTACGAAACCACGATAGATATTGGAGCCGTGATAGTTTAGTTCGTAAGCGCTGTACGTTTCGAATACACGCGGTTTTGATCCTCCAATGAGCTTGAAGATTTCAAGGACGACAGCTTTCGTGGACTTCTTACACCCACTCTAGCTTGGCTCATAAATAGCCTTGACTCTCATCTCATGAGAAAAGATCTCTAATATCAGCAATAAGTATGAAATCATATAGATTACCTCGAAACTCGTCTTTGAAAGATAACTAAGCAGCGTTTCCATACGCTCACTTATCTCTTATTAAAGCAATTATTTAATAATTAAAGGGGTCATGTAAAGTCGATTAGTAATGAAGATAAATAGATAATTAAATTATAGATAATTCTGTATTTCAGCTTTGTTTTAGGTTATAACTTGATGAGACATTATATTTCACCTAGCAGGATCGTTGCTTTAACTATTTCCTTTTTCGCAACGTTAGTCTCTAATCAGTGGTTTCCATTATCTTTTGGGAAAAAGACCTTGAAATACTGATACTACTAATACACTAAATCATATATTTATCATATAAACTTTAAATGGGATTGATCTTTAAATAGGTTCTATTGAGAATTAAGTTTTATTCTAACTCATCGTTTGTATGGTGTATTGTAAATCGGTCGTTATACAAGATCTTCTATGTAGATTGTGGCAAGTGCTAAGCGGTTAGCGGAAGCGGGCGTGCTCACGGAAACGGGCAGCACAATACTGCGTCCCATATCCGGTTCCTAAGTCACGCACCGAGGCGCCCCACGTTGTATTTGACGCTTTACTTAACAATATGATTTATTGGATCGTAAGAAGCGACGTAATGTGATTAACGACTAATAATGATCCAAGATGATAAATTTGAATTAAAGAATCTAATTATATGTGTTTCTATGTATTTACTTTTAAAAACGTCCGGATATCCTGTAACAATGTAATGATTAAAAAGATGATCAACTCATCGTTTAATTACTCCTCCAATACAAGATAAAAGTGTTCCTAGATAGAAACCGGTGGAAGTAGATCATCAGCAACTCTGATGAGGACTTAGGCGTTATGTTTGAGTTATAAATTGTCTAAGTACAAATAAGTTGACAAAGCTAGGTAGTGTCAATGTGAACCCTTAACGTTTTATTTCCGGTTGTTATGGTCAGGTGTAGTAATTACATTAGTCATGCCGGCGATATGCCGATTCGTATTGCGCTCGCAAAAGGGGCGATGTGTGCGCGAATTACGTATTGCGATTATATTACGTACAAGCAGCGAACTGATAACAATAACCGATAATTGATAATGATTATGTAATAAATGTAGAGTAGAGGAAGACTGAAGAAAGTGTGGATGGATTGTGTGAAAGATGACGTGTGTAAGAAGAGTGAATTCAGATATGACGGCTGATAGAGGGATATGGAAGAGAAGTATATACTGTGCCGACCCCACGTCGCTGGGTCAAGAGCAAGACGAAGAAGAAGATAATATAATAAATATATATCTGCTATTTACAATATAAGACATACTTTAATATCTTCATAAAGATGACTGCTTCTGTAATCGTAGCGTCAATGCCGGATGCTTTGTAATGTAGAAATCATCTTTAATTCTGAAGTCAGATAAGCGAGAGGAAGTTGGTCGAGTTTATTTGAATCCGACTGATTAACTATCACTTTCATATTGTCAATTTACTCCTATAATATCATTATGGTCTTCTAATCTTCAAGAATATGAGAGCTTAGGTAAAATCCATCACACTTCATCAACTCTTAGACAAAATAACATCAATACTGTGCAATGTTCTTCATGATCTTTTATAATTAACTAGCTGTTGCCGGCCCGCTTTGCTGGCAGTAACATTTCCGCCACCCCATTGGGGGAGGATTTTTTTAAAATAAATTCTTATCTGACCTTTAAATGGCAGAAGCAATAACTCTACCAAATTTTGAGTGTTTACGTCAAATAGTTTCGAAGATCTCGTGAAGAGTCAATGAGTCTCTAGAGGTTATAAAGTATAATACGACGAAAAGTATACCTAGTAATAAACGTCTAGCGGCTGATGATGATATTATGAATTGTGAGCTAGAAAAGAATAATTTAGAATCTACGCTAGTGATTTGCAATGAGGACTCATTCGCTTTATACAGATCTTTAATTTGGTTTAATGGTCATCGACCGAAAGAAGCTGTTCTTTCGAAGGTCGACTATTTAAACCTTATAGATATCATCCATACAATATCCTACGGTAGGTGTCTGTTGCAGGAGATCATCTAGGAAGGTACCTCCGCATTTCTTATTTCTGCCGCCAAATATTACTGCGTTCCGGTTAGAAGGATGCTGTAGCTTGTGTAATTACTATGTTAGTGAGATTCGATATTTTGTATCTCAAGCGACGAGCGCAATATGATGCAGTATATCGATTTTAACAAGCGCCACGATGTTATGGGCGGACGAGTGATTTACCTTCAAGTGAATGTCCCTTTCGTCTCGTCGCTTGATTGTATAAAAAAAAACATAAGTAAGCGATATAATTACAGAACAAACACAACACAATAACAATGAGACCCTAACGCACTTGACGAATGCGCATTAAAACATGCCCCCGTTGTATCGGCAAAGGAAACAACAAGTGCCGCACTTGTGAGGTTTTCTTCGCTCGCGCACCGCGACGTATCTGCGCTCGGTTCCGTTACGTGATAGCGTAATTATATGTTTTCCGCTCATCTCTTTTGTGAGCGACTTGTGCACTCACCGCTTCCTGTCTTGCGTACGGATGTACGCGGTACAAGTTATAACATCAACACTTTATTATAACAAAAATAATGTCATTAAATTACTTCTGCTAGGTCTCTACTGCCGAATACTAGTGTACAAATATTTTTTTTTTATTGTCCTTCTGTATGTGGTAAGTATACATAGTTTATATTTAGTTTTCCTCATACCAGTCTTTCATTCTTTCTTATCTTACACTCTCCATTCCTTTTCTGTTCTTATTTCTTTTATACTTCCTTCTTTGGTTACCTTCTTTGGCTTTACTTATTCTAATATCACAGCCTGTTTTTTTTATTTTATTTGTCTGTTTATATATATTTATTTATAGCGTTCGTTATAGCAATTCTGCTAAATTTTAAGAAAACGACGACTCTCGTCTTTACTCATCAGTACAAATATTATTGTGTTTCAGTTTGAAGAACGCTATAGTTAATATAATTACTGTGGTAACGAGATTAACATCATGTCTCAAAGTGACGAGGATAATGCGGTTCAGTGTAAACCATCCTAATAAATACCACATTGTTATAGACAAGGGTATCACTTACCATCAGGTGAATGTAAGGCGAGGTCTTGCTCGTCTCGTCGCTTCGATGAATATAACAAATGTCTTAAGTTAGATAAGAAATACATAGCAAAGTAAGTTTAAATAAATGTAGCATACTTAGCTTTTTGAGTAATATTTGTATGCTTAATTTAAAGTGAAAGATTCGTTTTAGTAACTGCGACATGATTTTTAACTAATGACCACATCCTTACCATTAGATTTGATTTGATTTAGATTAATCACGAAGTATTCTTCATGAAATGGAAGGTACTTACTCAAGAAGTAAATTAAGCCTTTTGAACTTTTATACACTTAAAAGATATAAATTTATTTACGGCAAAGCGTACTTAATTTTGGCCTACGTCCATCAGCTGATGATGATGATGATGTACATAACTTTAACTTATTATTTCAACAACCAAAAGACAGGGATTGTTTATTTATGATATATTTAAGAACTATGTTATTTCTCTTATCTTTCCTTCATATATTTTAACTTTAAAGGGGACCTGAGTTTTAAATTATCATCTAAATTGACTGTTACAGATTCTTCATCACCATTATCAACCGATAGACTTCCACTGCTGGACTTAGGTCTCCCCCAAAGACCTGTCTATCGATCCGTCAGAAAGTTTGATTATTTATGCTATATATATATAAAGTCTACTTCTTATTCTAATAATTCATACTTTTTATTGTTTAATTTTATTTATCGCTACCGCTTGTGTACTTAAAGCGTATCCTGTAGTATGTATGCAGTTTAATTGAAAGGGGCACTGTGATTTACGTTATTTTATTGGTTACTGTCGGTCGCTCGTGTTCAGCGACTGATGATACTTGGATTCTCCATCATGCTTGTGACATATTTCAATAAGATCAAGCCTTCGTGAATGTCGCAAAATTATTTAAAGAAGTATTGTAATATTCAATATTTAACGACTCAACTTAATAGCTAACCGCTCAGTATCATTAGAGATCCTGGTTTGTTTCCGGGATGAAATGTTGTGGAGTTTAGTTGGTTTTTTAGAAGACGACTGTCTAATAATATAGCTGTTCTCTGGTTGTTATAAAATGAGGAACAGATTACTCTAGACGAGCTCTCTACACCATATTCTGCCTCGTTGTATTACTGTGGGTGTCATTTAAAAAACAAATTATATATGTCACAGCTTAGTATCGATCCTTTTATAATGCTCAAAATGTATTCATACGTAACATTTAAATTGTGTCATTAAAAAGCCTTCAAGTGCTGATTAAGGGTAACACCAAATGTTATGAATTTCTCGGTTTCGACCCTCAAGACTGAGCAAACATATGGCGAACCATGAGAACCAAATGGGGTATCCGCACCCCTGTCTAATTTTCTTTGACCTAAATCTGCCACCTTATCATCTAAATAATAGAGGTCAAATTGAACATTTTCGCGAGAGATAGAGCCATTTTATTTGGACCCGTGAAATGATGCCCGGTTTATAAGTTGCGGAGGGGTTATATTAGAATTTGGTAACATCACTCGAATAAGCGATTTATCGCCCGGTAGGGTTTGTACGGCACTATAATACTTATTCTGTGTGTGCAAGGGTCCTTATTGCATAACTAATGAGTAACATAACCGCTTGCTTAACTGTCGATTAAAGCGTTAAAATTGTAGCACAGTAACATAATCGTGCGAATGTTGAACGTTAGGGAAGTTAACTAATTACAGAACATTCGAAATATTTAGGTGGTGGGTCTTTATTGCTGGAAACCATCTAAATATCAATCATATATCATCTCATACAAAAAGTAGAGAGAAGTTACTGTGTATCAGTTTGAAAGGTGTTGTAGCTTGTGAAATTACACCCGTAACCCCTTTTGGGGATAACATTTCGTAAAATCAATTCTTAGCTGATGTACACTCGGCAAAAAGAATATTCCTACCAAATTTCATGTTTCTATGCCTCATGGTTCCAGAGATATGGTGATGAGTGGAAACCTCTTATATATACATATATTGTTCGCCAATCACGTTCCTAGTGAATGTATTGACATAGGAACATGACCTTGAGACGCGGAATGATCTGTAGATGGGCTTATATTTTCGGTTGCTATAGTAACGGTTGCTGTAGAAAGCCATTTTATATTACGGCGAACAAAACGGACAGAGTACACCTATATAGCATTAGTTTAACGTATGTATATGTTAAACTAATGCTGAGTATACAACCTGCTAATATAAAGTTCTTTTTAATCAATATATATCTTAATAACATATTATAGATAATAACGTATATATGTGTAAATATATACGATAGAAAAGATATATGTTGTATAGATGTTAAATATGATTAGTATAATATAAGGGACGAGCACAATATACATATCATCTTAACCAGCGCCACATTATTCGGCAGGAGTATCACTTGCTATCATGTGGCCGTTAAACTGATATCTTCGCTTCGATCAACAAAAAAAAGGTTTAAATCGGTGATGGTATTTGACTGAACAGCATCTCCCTTTGTCTTTTTGTATTATAAAAAAAAAACTCCACATGGTGTATCACGTGTTCTTTGCCGAATGTAATCGTACTATTAATAATATGGTCGTATTGGGTTCACCAAAAAAATATTAAGATGACCTACTTCACAATTCGCACCTTTAGCCGGGGGTTTGTACCCTTTTGTGAGGAGATACACCTTGCGACGCGGTGGCTGAAGACCCGCATGTCTCGAGATTTTTTCTATTCATCAATATCGAATGGGTATCGATATACAGATTTGGGAACAGCACTATAAGTTTATTTAAAAATATATTAGGTAACAAACTTAACATTATTATCACCAACGAATTGTCTCCAACAACATAACCTCAAAAAGGGTTTATGTCAACTTACAACACTTTAGTTACATGCGTCGTTATGTATGGATATACTATTAAATAAACCACCATCTAAATATTCCCACTACTGGGCCTCCCCTTCTTTTACAAGGAGAGGATCTAGGCCATTATTCCACCATATTGGCTGAGTATAGTGGACACATGCCACTGAAAGCAGTTCTTAGAAAAGTTCTTTACGCTACGAAGTGATGTAACTCCGGTAACAAGCGATAGTTAGAATGATATACACAACACCACATTATACTTGTCGTCTTGAGACAAATGTTAATCGTTACCTCAGTAATTTTACTAGCTGCAACACCCTTCAAACCGTAAAACAGTAATGTTTGCATACTGATTGGCTGCAGGAACCGGAGCTGCGGTTGTACTTAAACGGTGTCAAGCAACATAGAAAAAATAATGAGTAGTAATCAATTAAAGTCTAAGTTAGTTAAATCTTACTATACAGCAGTAACTATTTACTACCGGAACACCTACTTTTTATGACAAAAGCATTGAGCAGATATTTACAGTGTTTTGATTTGGAAGTCGCTTGTAACTAGCGATAGGTCTCCAGGACCAAAGATTTACTAAATAACATTGGTTTTTCACAGTTTCTTTACTGGAACTTGAAGGTTAGTAAGGATCGAACCCGGACCTCTTCGCGATGTATAGAATCTGCAAGCTGAGTTATCACAGCATCTTTTTTTCATTGAACATATAGTAATGGAGATGTTGGATGAATTTCGTAGTATGATGTCAAGTAAGACGGTTTAGAAGTTGGTCGATGGTCATATATCGAATGGATTGTTTGGGCCCCGGGTGTATTACGGTGTATGGTCGATGCATCGATTGTGACGTGTAATAATAGGAAAGGAGAAAGGGGTCGGGTGCACCTTTGCGTCTATTCCGGGACGAAATGTCGCGTGGCCGGGCGCACGGCGCATTGTTCATACCGATCCCGCCATTGCTGAATATGCCCGATCTTACCAGCTTGCGATATTTATTCATTTCACATATATACAAAACATAAACAATAAAATGCTATACGTTAATTATATATACAAATAACAATAAACAAATAACATTATTTGATAATTTTTTATACGTCAATACGAGCAAGACATTAACCTAATAGTATCGCTAGTTTCGATGATATACACATCGCCAACTTGTTCTCGTCGCCTTAGACATGAGATATTAAGTCTCGTTACCTCAGTAATTTCATTAGCTACAACGCCTTTCAAACCAGAACACTTTAATATTTGCACATTATTATTTATCGGCAGAAATAGGAGCTACCGTAGTACACAAATAGATAGTTGCCGGCAACAGCCACTTACCATCAGTTAATAAACAATCACAGGGTGATTTCCGTTTCGCGTTAGTATATATAATATACATATGTATCTGGTTTATAATTAAATAAACTTTGTATTGAAGTAAACATAGGAAGTTTATAATCATTATAATAATTGATAATCCAAATTAAAACTTTGATTCATGTCAGTGATAGCGCTTGAAGTAACTTACTTTAAAACTATCGCCGCAGCTCCTATTTCTGTCGCCAAACAATAGTGTGCAAAACATTACTGTCTTCCGGTTTGAAGGGGGCTGTGTCTAGTGAAATAACTGAAGTAACGATACTTAATATCTCATATGTCAAGGTGATGAGCAAAGCCTATGCTTAGAACTATTTCTATGTATATCATTTTAACTAGCGCTATGTTGTTAGGAGTATCATTAACCATCAGGTGAACATCGTACTCGTATTATCTAAAAAAAATAAGATTATTGCGGTTTAAATTTATAAGATGAATAATGATAAGTTGTTCCATATAACAGTGTTTGCTGTGCGGAGGCTGCGAAACGCATCTGCGTGCGCGTGCGCCGAAATCGCCAAAAGATGTTTCGCGTATGATGAATGATCCATTTTTTTTTATTTCAATTTTTAACTCGTATTATGTTTCATTGATCTATCTGACGAATTACTGGAGGAGCTCGAAGTACAATTAATAGATACGCCTGCTCATCATTTACAATTGTATGTATTTCTTTATTCCAAGAAACCACGAGACGAGAAAGATATTAATCTCATAACATCCTGGCGCTGGTTAGAATAATATACACACCACTACACTGTGCTCATCGCCGTAAGTCATATTTCATGTCTAATTACCTTAGTAATTTCACTAGCTCCAACGCTCTTCCAATCGGAACACAGTAAAGATCGCACAGTAGGATTTGACTACTGATTTGTATAGCAGCTGCGGTGGTGCTTATACGATTTCCGGCAACAGAGACCTATCGCCTTAATTTCTTCATATCTTAAAATACGTGAAGAAATTAACTAACATATATATTTAATCTGTATCATAATAGAAATATAATGCCTATAAAGTTACTAGTCGATACAATTTAAATGTAATTATATTAAAAATGTTTATTGTCGTATTCACTTGGAGGTGTATTCGCTTCCTAACTTCAAAGTTTTATTATTAGTAAGATAACAGTATAGCGAAACTTTATCGATCGACGGCCACCCCTACCGGTAGCCATCTTAGTTGGCGCGCAGCTGCGCTGGCGCAGGGTCAAAGGTGGCAAGTACGAGTAAGTGAGGGGCGCAAGTAAGCATTGTGCTATATGTTGCTGAGTGCGCTTTCTGTGGTGAAACTACCCCGCATCGAATCGATACACGACTCCCAAGTTTATCGTTAAATTAAAAACGATTTAACCTGTCCTTTCAAATCTTCGTGCCGACAATGAGGAAGTGTAATATTTTTTTTTTTTAATAAAAAATTGTAAAGTTCAACACCTGGTATACAGGCGTGTTTGTCTTCGGCGCCACCGCGTTCACCTTCGCGACACCCGATACGCCCACAAAGCACATTAAATCACCGGATCAAACAGCATGTGCAGCGATACAATCTTAAAACACGTGCCTTGGTACACCTCTAATACGATACTTAGTCTTAATACTGGTATCTATAAGACTCCAAATAGCCTGTCTTCATAATTTTTAAGACGTTTATGAAAACGAAATAAACATTTGTTTAGTTTAGATTCTATTGAAAACGAATTACGGTTCGATATACGGCAGCCATTACGAGTTCTTAGAAACCCGTTGAGACATAAGATGTTGTCTCGTTACTCCAGTAATTTCACTAACTATACCTTTCACACCGGAACATAGTATTGTTTGCACTGTACTATATGGCGGTACGAATTGGATCAGCTTACTTACACGGTCTGAGACCTATCACTAGTACCTCCAGTTTATTCATATATGAAGTAAATATAATTAATACAAAATATTGATAAATATTATTTTGAATAACGTATACACGATGAAGTCTCGCACGAGGAACCACTAATGTAACTTTTAATAATCCTCTAACAATACGAAAAAAGTAAATACAAAACAAGTAAGAGCATTACGTTACGTTCGGCTCATTTCTGTTTAGAGGGGGGCCCTCTTAGGGACACATGCGCACGCGTCGCGCCGACAATCACAGTAATAATATCTAAAAAATAATAATAAATCCGGGTGAAGAATAAAGAAAATCACCCCCCGGCTCCCCTTTCCTTTATCTTGCAAACAGACTTCAAAATGCTAAAGATAATAGGGGTGGACCCCATGTTGGAGCGCGCACCTTTCGCGGGGGTTGCATCCACTGCGCGTGCGTGTGGGGCGACGCGCGCCGCTCCTACTCTGGCGGTTAAATTCAAATTTCGAACGCGCTCCGATTTCTCACTTCAAACCGATTTTATTAACCTCTTACCTTCTAAATAATAAATGGCTTCAAATGTTGCCATTTATTTATAAATATATTGTTAATTAATCAATTTGTTCTGAAATCATAGACAATGTAATTATTTCTTATATTCATAATAATCTATAACAGCTATGTGTTTTTTTTTTCTTCAGGCTGTGGATCTGGGTCCACGAGCCCAGTGCCAGATGAGTTGTAACAGTCGCAATGGCTTCCAACGCGAACATCACTACGAATCTATGGTTTTTTTTCCTTCATCACCGTTATTTTTTATTTTAATACTCTGTTTCCAGAGCTTTCCTGTAGCCATAAACACGGGAGGACTGAGGTGATAGATTTCTTGATATCATTCTTATCATGGCATCATACCTTAAATTACTTTTTAAAGTCTGTTTCACGTAAAATGAAATCATCCTGAATTGCTTTTGTGGTGTGCTTGAAATTTGATTTAATTTTCTTAATAATGATATACAAAGCCATGGACAAATGTTTGATTACCACCATCGACTAAAGATTTGTTTTATTGTACAAATAGAACTGAATGTATTAAACATTGAAATCCCATAGACTTTCTAATATTTGATACGCGATCGAGAACTACAGTACATTACAGAAATAACCCAATACAGTTCAATACCTTGTGCCGTGTGTCAAACAAGTTTAGAGCTTCGTCTGTAAACAAAACGAAAACCAATTATTGTGATATGAAACAAGAGAGGCAAAAACACTGGCAAAGGATGCAAATCAAAAAGGCTGGAGAGATAGGCTCTGTCCCACCTTTGATTAACTGTGGACCGGACAGTGCTATCAAAGACAATGCAGATGGAAATAGAATAAAGAAATAGCTATTTTTTTTTTACCTTTTCAAGAACTCCAGCAACGTTCATATGTAAGGAATTATTCGAATGTTTTTAAAGGATATCCGTTTAGAGTACTCGCTGATGTTATTTTGTAATATTAGTGTACTATTGATGCCTTGTGTTTTATTGTTGGTTTGTATACATCATTATCTATATATTCTATATCATTTCTATAATAATATCGAAATAATTTAAACTTTACTTTACAAATCAAATATATATATTTTTTAACTATCATATTAACATAACTATCAAAATAGTTTTATACTGTTAAAACTCGATTCACAGCAGTCGATATTCATCTCGTAACCATTAATTAGTCGTCCCCGAACAGCAGTAATCAAGCATAAAATTAAAGCTTGGCACACGCCAAGCGTCGAATAAAGCTAAGGGTGTGTCCACACCGTACCTTATGGCATGGCAATTTGTTCAAGACATCTGGCAACACACCTGCCCGCGCCCCTCAGCGTCATACCGATACTCGGTTCAATGCGACGTGTACAAAACGACTGTGGGTTATTGAACTGTAACAAAGTTCAGAGTGGTGTATCGCAAAGTTTACAAATAGCACGCGAGTTGTGATGTTATGGCTTTGGTGTTGGGGCCAATGCTCCTGTCACTCACCGTGGGTTCGAATTAAAAATTCGGAAATGACGTACCGCTTTCAGCTTCGAATTGTTCTAGGCCCGATCATGAGTGACGCGAATAACGGCGACCAGTTTTAACATTAGACAGTAGTTTGTCGGTGAGCGGGTTTTAATTCACCACCAGTCTATCGCGATGACATTGTTCAATTAGGCACAAGTCCAGGAGTTGCGTGGTATGTCTGTCGGTTGGTCTTTGGGCCGTCAATCTCAATGCCAACCGTCTCACTACGTAAGCGACGTACGTTCATTCATGCCGCTTGCTAGTGTCGCCACCCGGCGCGGTTTTGTGGGACGTTCCCATGTCAGTACGTGCAGCCTTTTGAAACGGCCTGAATGGACCTCATCATGATGTCTGTTATGAGAATTTAAGCACTTAAATCGCGAAATCCTGTCGTGCATACTGTTTTTTTTTTATTTACAACTTACATTGGTAATAACACCGCTCTTCGATTGTCTTTATTATCTATCTATATAAGATCTATCCAGGGATTTATTCACTCATCACGAGATCTTCGAAACTACATAAAGACTATTGTTATTATATTATTATTATAAAGACTATAAGAAAAAATTTGGTAGAGATATTGCGTCTGCCATTTAAAGGTCAGCTAAGAATGGATTTTACAAAATTCCTCCTCCAAAGATAGTTACGGAGCTGTTACGGCCATCAAAGTGGGTGGGGAACAGCTTGTATAATACAGAACATTTCATTGCTAGACAAGCTTAATCACACTAATGAACGAAGATGAAATCCCAAATTCCCAATAGAGGTATTATTTTAAAAAGATCTCTCATAATGATAGTAATAGAAAATATACATAACTATTTAGACTGTACCCATAACACCTGGCGATGGGTCACTGTACAGACGTAAGACGTATTACACAAGCTTGTATGCGTGCTCCATTCAGAGCCGGTGACTTGCGTCACATCCGGCGACGTCACCCGTCTTCAAGTGGGCGTGTGAATGTGAATTAAGTGACACAAAAGCCACTTTTTAATGTTATGACAGGTTACGTTCTGAATCGCGGTATCCGATGACGAGATAAATGAAGGGTTAATAGACGTATTGAAGGCAATTTGAAAATTTTCACGCCCTTTATAGCAGTCATTTAAATAATAAAGGAGTTTTTATTTGCGGCTATCATATTATTTAATAGATTACCTTTACAGGACTTATTATCCTTTATTGAATTGTACGTACATTGGCTGAGAGTCGAGTGCTGTTTGTTTTAAAAAATCTGTTAAAGTGTTAACTACTAATTTTGGTCATAACATTAATATAGTATTACTTCTTTTAATACTACGATCAAGTGACTGTGTTTACTTAGTATTATTTAGAAATAAATTTCTATAAAATTATAAATAATCAATCATCATCATCATCATCATCAGCGTACAGACATCCACTGCTGGACTAAGGCACCTTCAAAGATCTCCACATACAATCAGCATGGCGGCTATCGTATGTATTTAGTAGTAGTAGTTGACAATCTTCACGATCTTATAAATATATATAGATAATGTATAGTATGTATGTATGTGTGTGGAAATAAAACGATTCTGTATAAATTGTTATTAAAAAAACTATATAAATGTAAGTTATAAAAGTTATTTTTAATCTAATATCACTTATTTAAATTGGTCTAAGTTCCGCAAAATCACACAACGCGTGTCCCGCAGGACGTCAAGGATGCGGGAAGGCTCATGCATACGCACTGGTAATTTGGGCCAAGTAGAGCCATTCACAGCTCCATTATGGTCGATGGGACTAAGACCCGCTTCTTTAATTTGACCTAGCGCCCGCATAATGTCAACGAGTTGCAGTACGATCTTTATACGGTGCCGTAACTAGTGAGTATTCGCTAATTCGTGTGTCCTTTATATTACGTTCTTTTGAAACTTTAATATACAAGTCAGGATACTTCAAACTTTACTAATAAAATCTTTGTATAATAATACAACGTGTATAAAACAGTTATAATACCAATAGATTATTGATAAATTGTAGTAGTTTTTCTTTTTGTTTGTATGCATGGGGTATTTTTTGAAACGTCAGATTTTGACGCTTGTCTCAATACATACTGTTGCCGAAGGCCCTAAATTATATCTGAGGCATATATACTTGTCGATCTAGATCTGGAGATAGTCATAATAGTTTTATTTGTATTCTTTTGTGACGGACAACCTGGTGAGATACGCGAGAAGCCGCCGGATGCTGTCAACGCGTTTCCTATCGATGTGAAGATCTTTGGGAGAGGCCGATGTCAGCAGTATACTTCTATCGGCTGATGATGATGATGAAATATACGTTTATTATACACAAGAATCTTTGAAAGAAGACTTCTAGTATAGTGCGATTTATGGGATCAAAGATCATCTTCAAGCACCAGTCTATATCATATTAAAGACAAGTGTAAAGACTTAAACCTAGCTTCAATATTTGTTACTTTAAGTTACAAGAGTATACAAACAGAAGATTAAACTATGATAAAGTAAAATAATTGTCTTAAGTTAATCTTGTTTGCCATACATTTTTAATAAATCACATGGAATTCATAAGCAGTAGTACATTGATGATACGGTTAAAGTAAGAAAAAGTTGTATTAACACATCTGCGCAAAACTTTTTGCTTCTTCCATACTAATCTGTGGTACAGTTAAAATGGCACGAGTTACCATTATTTACCATTCAATACGATATTTAATAAAGGCGATACAATGTAAAAACATTCAAAATGGAATAACTTCATACTAGCTTTGCTTGTATATTTAAGGATATTATTTAAATTAAGTAAGTTTTAATAAACTTTTAGAAATTCTCTTCATTAAGAGTATTAAAGGACGGAAAGGATTTTGGGTTAAACTTATTACTGACGCTTTAAAACTAGACTTTTTTATATCGATTGCTCTTGCATTGTTTATATCCAGCGGATTACAATGACCTTCAACAGATCGTTAGTCCACCTCAAGGACCATCAGCTTCAGCAATTGTCAGTTCCTTGAGAAATATCCTCTATATATTGCCAGTTAACTGTAGCAATTCTTTGGGCCATCTCCGTGAGCTAGGTTTGCGGATCTTATCATTTCCCACAGCAAGTTCTAGCATAATTCTATCCATTGTTCCCTTGAACAACAAACTCGCACAACAGTTCAAGTATATTTATAACAACATATGTTATATTTGTATCAAACTTAACATAAATCACATCCCCAATCTTTCAAAATCGGTTAAGTTGTAAATTTACTTCAATGCCGTCCACTTTGCGGCGAGTGTAGCACATTAACGAATCGCTTCCGCTCCACGAGGGCCACCTTCATTCTTTACTTGACAATTAGCCTCTCGAAGACTACTAAACGCTGCAATAAAATTATCAATGGGCCCACGCAACACCTGGACAGTTTGTATGGAGGCTTGCATCGCATCTGTATCCACGCAGTTAGCGCCGTGTTGTATACACACTACGAAATTTTTATTACTATACAATTCATCACAATGAAATTACAAATGTGTTAAACGTACAATAACTACATTACCAGTATAAACATTATTATCGATATTATATAATAGTATATACGGAAAGAGAAAAACCTAGTGCATAACGTAAATACTATTTTGTTCCTTCATTTCTCTATATGTATTGTTATCAGTAAATTATGTTTCCGATTACTAAGTACTAAAATTACTTGCAAGTTTTATAGACTATCAGTAAACTTATAAAGTCAAATGATAGGTGTCTTATGGACCTAGGCGATTGCTCTAATTGACCTTAAGACCTTATTTTAGTTTTCGTAAAATCTTTATTTCCTTTAAGCACTGAGAAGCGAAAGGTATTAACCTTATAGGAACATGGATGTAATTATAATGATTAGATTTAAGAGTCAAAAAATTAAGTCTCGTTAAAACAGTAATTTATTACTAATTTACTAGATACAACGTCTTTTAAACCGGAACACAGTAAGCTTGTTTATTATTATGTAACGGGAGAAATAGTAGCTGCGGTGTTACCTACCTGATTTCAGGCAATAGATATATACCAATATAGTAATTTGCTAGTTTTAACACTTTCCTAATAAAGTATTTGTTTTTGTATCCATCTATATATTATTAAGTGTATAGAGGAAAGATTAATCTATATTACCAATCGGATATTTAATCGGAACTGTAATAAAAATGTAAAAAAAAAATTGAGTTAGTATACGGGTGCCAAATGATTAGTTGTATCGCAAGACGAAAAAACTTCTAGAAGCATCGATCGGTGGGGCACGCGCGCGCGCCGGGTGGTCTCGCACGTGGCCGCCCCTATAGATCCCCACGATAGCAGCACTGTATATATCCTTATCGATAAGCTACGCCTAGAAACTTTAACTCATTACCTAGAAATTTACGAAGTAAAACCTTTAAAACAACATTGAAAATACGGTAGAAGTAAATAAAAACAAACTTGACATATCAGATTTCCGTATGAAAAATATTAATGGCACCTTTATGGAGCTCGGTGTGGATATCTGTAATAAGATCTCTATTGTCTTAGATTTGTTATATAATAAACTAGCTGTTCTCTTGCTTTGCTGATCTTATAGAAAAAAAAACACCATCCCTACAACTCCCTTTTGGGAAGAAATTTTGTGAATTCCATTCTTAGTTCATCTCTAAATGGCAGAAGCAATATCTCTACAATATTTTGAGTCTTTATGTTTAATATTTTCGGAGATCTAAAGTAATCTCAATATGTCAAAGAATCACATACCAAAATCATAACATACGTATGAAATGTACTATGATTTTATTTCAAGGATACATCAACGAACGTTATTGGTTTTACGTTGAATTTAACATATACGTTTCCGATAGTCCACAAACGTATATTTTTTTGCATCAATCTATATTAATATTTTTCATGTTGTTATAAAAAAAAAATATTTCTCTTTTACAGGAGCGTCGGAAGGCTGCGGGCAATTTTCACGCCGGATAAGTGTTCAAAAACACATTAATGGTAAGCGAATATATCACACGATAAAGACGCGGGCAACTTTCCAATTTGGTACGATTCAATATTAATATAAACGCAAATTTTAAAATCCATTAAAAGTTTTATTTGCTTAAACATTTAAAAGCTTAAATAGTTGTACGTAACTTAAACTTAACGTACATTGACATCGCCAAGCGAAATTTAGTATGAAAGGACTATACGACTTGAACTAGTATATCGACTTTATAGATAACGAAAGGACGTTGTAGTTGGCGAAATTACTGAGGTAGGATACTTAACATCTTACATCTCTTATGTGATCCTGTGCATATCCTGACAAGCGCCATTTTATGGACAGTCGTATCATTTACTGAACGATTAGCTTCGTTTGTCTTATTCAAGGAAGAGACACGACGAGCAGCACTTACCTTGTGGTAAATGATACGCCTGCCCATAACAAGGCTAGTAAGGACTAGCTGTTCCTCTTGTTATACACAGCAACACAAGAGGAACAGCTAGTCCACCAACAATTGGACGTCATGCCCGTTGTTAATTCTTGATATAAAGAGAGCACAGGATCAGGTAAATAAAATAACACCTCGTTTTGTATCTATGGTTAAAAATAGATATAGCAGGTTTGCTTGCGTGATCTGATTGGAAGCCTGTCTCCCGGTTCGTGTAGTTTAAAATTCGTTATTTCACATATCCTAGCCCATTTGGTCGCGCGCACGGCGAGCTGGACAGCGCAGGAATTTTCCAATAATTAGAAGCAGCCAGTGAATTATTCGATAAAAGCGCGTCTCTGCGATAAATCTATTCCTAGATTTTGTGATATAAAAGTTTAGACCAAAGCATGTAAGTACTTACGCTATAGCCTCAACTGAAACATATGATCGTTAGCTTAAGAGACTTCAAATAATCGTGCGCCTTCTCCAAGTTAAAGTTTAGCGGTTTGTTTGCGAAAACTAATTTAGTGTTAAGTTACTCTTTCATAATGAACTAGTCAAAGATGAAAAGTAATATTCTAGAATACTATTAATTATATAATATTAGCTCTTATATTAGGAGAGGAAACATAACAATGCTGCAGCTGATTTACAATATGAGAGCGGTAGCTTGAGATAACGGATTCGAAATAACCCTAACATACAAACTCTGTAAATAGTTACTAATTAGTATTTCTACTAATATTTACTGGTGGTAGGTCTCTGTTGCTGTGGCTGTCCAGGTACCACAGTTTCTACTTCTGCTGGCAAACAGTAGTGTGTAAACATTACTGGGTATTGGGTGCTCTAGCTGGTGAATTTACTGGGATAATAAGACATAATGTCTTATATCATAAGGAGACAAGCACAATACGGTAGTGTGTGTATTACCATAAATAGCGTTATATTGGTATAGGCAGTGGTGTCCCTTACCATCATCTCATCTCTTCGTAGAAGATAAATCTTTAGAGACAAACGAATTCAACTCTATGAAGAAATTGAGGAGCAAGAGGTTAGCGTGAAACGGGCGTGTTATGCGGAGGGATGAAGGCCATAAGAAAGTAATGAGAATGAATGTGGATGGTTATAAGGGTAGAGGAAGACTGAAGAAAGTGAGAATTGTGTGAAAGATGTGTAAGAAGAGTGTGAATTCAGATATGACGGCTGATAGAGGGATATGGAAGAGAAGTATATACTGTGCCGACCCCACATAGCTAGGAAAAGGGTTGTAGGGTGAAGAAACGCATTCAACTCAATCTATTTGGTTTTAAGTTAAACTCTTTTAAACGTCTTACCCGTGTTTTTAAATATCTTTGTCAATAAATAAAACCTCTTATTCCATCTTAGTACTATACTGTAGCATAGAGAAACAAAGTGTATAGCATCGCTTTCCGGTCAGCGTTCGGGGCTTCGGACCCCTCGTTCGGTAAAAGTTTTGAATATTTGAGCGAGCGAATTTTCGCGGTGCGTCAGGCGCGCCCCGTCTGTTGACTTACCGGCCGGTGTTGCCTGCAATAGTAGTTTATACTCCGGAAAAATAAAAACTCAATTTGTCCACGTACCCGGATGTACTCTATTACTATCCTGTTCGTCAATTTGATAGTCTGTATACAAATTTAAATGTCTTTCTGAAGTCTAAGTCTCCACAAACTCAATGCGGTGTAGACGAAAATAAAGCTTTCTATATGATTACGGTTAAGAATAAATAATATAATAATTAGACAAAATTTCTTTAGGTTATAATTAGATTATAAACAATACAAAGCAAATGTATAACAATACACAAAATAAGAAAACTTGTATAGATTGTAAAAGGAAAGTATCCTTTAGCTGTGATGACAAGGGAAAGAGAATGAACTAGATAGTATCCTAATCGATTTTGTTGATATTCTACTTCTTTATCAATACACTCTTGGCAAAGTCAGTACTAATGGCAAGGTTAACATCCACTTGGCATTCTTAGCGCACTGCGGCTTTTCTTCAAGTGGACCGTTTAATGTAGTTTTGACTTATTCGATCTATCACATTGGTACAATTTGACACAACTGGGAATAATTGACGATTATTACTACAGCTTTTAAAAGCCTCATCATGATAGCCAGAACAGAAGTTAACAGATATACTAAAATACATGTTATCTCCTGTATACAGGAGTGTACTGGCATCACAATGAATGATTTTCTATCTTAAAGTGGTGTGACTTTTATCGACAGAAAGAATATATTAGTGGGTTCGGTTGTTTGATTAAAACAAAGACACGAACGCTATAGCTAATTGTGGAATTTTCGAGGTACGAACGTATCGCACAGAGGATATATCGATAAAGCGAAACATTAATCAAGAACAACGCAGTTTTGAATACCGTACGGTGCGCCGAAAGCGATGCTATCGCGTATCGATGCACACCCGTTATGTGAATTTGAGGCGTTATGCTTACACGGGCTATACAAAAACAATACGTCTGAAACAATCAACTTTTTTTTTTACTTTGTTCAATTAAATAAATAAAAAATATATTCTACCTCTGTAAATACCTAGCTGAGTACAACATTTTTACTTATTTCAACAAGTAATGTTTATATCGAGTCTTTGATTTAGTGCAATGAATGCTGAGCTTTTTATGTGAGGGAATAATATCCGTTCCTTACTCTACTACTTCGCTTTATGAAAGTAATGGATTTTTTTTTTCGATAAAGTATTTCAGCCGCTTAGAACAATGATCCGTGCATTTGAAGAAGAAAAAATGAGAAAATGTAAAAGAGCTTTTTACAGCGTTTCATGGCCCAACTTCCTGTTCCGATAAAACTGACGTGTCAGTTATGAGTTTCTGATCAGCGCCTAAGCCCCGCGCGGCGCCGCCCACCGTCTCTATCAGTGAAGTTCGGAAACAAATCCTTTTGTTAAATATCAGTTTTGGAGGCTTAACCCTTTTTCTTTTATAACTTTACGTACTTTAAATGAATCCTGCTGAAACTCCCCTCATGCACATCACGGCGAAGCCTAGAAATTTTATATAACAACGTAGGTATAAAATGCAGCGCGATCTTTCTTGTTTTTACTTTACTGACCACGTTAAGCATCGGTTATGTAAGTCGTGTTCCAGTTGACTTTCTCTGACCCAGTTACTTGTCTTTTTATGTGCATACTTAATTATAAAAGTTTTTATACAAACACAGACGTCATTCAGATTTCTTTTGAGACTAAGTAGAATGAGGAACACTAATTAACAATTCTTTCTTTGTTGTATTCATTGTCAAACAGTTTTTATGGTTTCAACGTTACGAATGGAAAAAGTTTAATATTAAAATGTAAGATTCAATCTTTTTTTTAACAAATGCTAAGTTATCTTAGAATATATGATGCATTGTCGGTAGATATGAATTGTAATGCAAACAGAACGCAATAAGTAAGCGAGTTGCTAAAGGAAACTCTTTATATCCAGGTATAACCTAATCAATATAAGTAGGTACGGTTCACTCATTCAGACGCTATAATTCCGTTAATAAAAATACAGAGAGCGGCGGCTCAAAGGGGGTACGGTGGGGGTCGGAAGCGCAGTGGGCTTCGGAAAATTCACCCGGTGAATGGTAAAACGCGGCGATAGACAAACAGCCAGGCTGACCCCGCGCCCGCCGCCCTCCCACCACCACCTAACGTGCATTTTGAAATAATGCCCCCCAAAGGTTGCGTTACCGGCTATACATTCAACTACCGTCCACCATTTTCGAATCTCGTTGTTGATCCCCTGCGTGAATTTTCAACGCTCGACGACAGACGCAACTTTTTTTTTTTTATACATACACACACAAGCATCGGGCAACTGTTTACATTTGCTAAGAGATTAGTGCGTAATGAGGTTGTAATTGTTTCGACGGAGCAAACATGTTCTTAGCGAAGTTGTGCCACGCACACGGGTTATAAATCTAGTCAACACGAAATGGCTGACCAGCTCGGTCCCCCCGGCCGGCAGATCTATGCGCTGTAGTCGGGCCGATGCAAAAGTGTGCGCCATAAATTTTATACGAGCACCAGTGTACGGTAAAACTGGTGCACGCTTGTGTGAGTGAAAATTCGTGTTTCGTAAGAGGAGTGGACACTGCCAGTTTTGCTTTGTATACGTGTGGTGTACGTAAGCGGTGCCGCCATGCCTGCGAGACGCGCCGCTGTTACCTGCTCCTCTAAATAAATTGGTGGCGACACTGATGTGAGGCTGCTTAGCTGACGATTTCATTAAGCAGATCACCGGCGAACCGCACCGTTCCGTCATCGCGGTCCAACGCGAATTCGACGGTGATAAACCTAATTTATGCAAAGCCTTATAAGTATAATTGAGACGGACAACGCGGCCGTTCTCTTCTATCGGAGGCCGAAATTCACTTTGGGTGCACTTCTCCAGAGGAATAAGTTTAATAACGTTTTATAATTATTAGTAACTTATTCCTTTGAAAAGGATCTGTGCAAATCTTACATTTGTAACAATAAGATTTATCGGACTCAAAAGCCAACGGGAGTCGTTGTACCAAAATTTTCGATTGTTTCTAATTCCCTCTCAAGGATCGGAGTTGGCGGCGCCCTTTCATGTAACTTTCCATCCGGCCGAGTTCGAACGCTGAAAGAAGTGTGAATCCGGCCGTGATAGTCGCCACTCAGGTGTGGTTAACTCCGAGAACGATGGCCCGAGCCACTTAGTCTGCACCCGTGTTGCCGGCTCGTTTATTTATAAAAACCGCCCGGGCCGTCACCGCAGCCCGAAAAGACGCCGTACGCACGGGCACGCGTACGGTAATTTCGGTGCGGGAATCGAACCGTGGACGGCGTACACACACACACACACACACACATATACACACTCAGGGGCAGGGTTTTAAAGCCGTTATCGGTTACGCACTTATATTTAGCAGTAAACGTAGCTAGGTTTCTGCACAAAAACGCATCTTCCCCCTTCCCCAACCTCCGGCTGGCCGGCGGGCGAACGAATACATTCGACTAGCCCATTTGCAATATCGCATTGTGTGAGTGCGGGTAGGTGCGGGTAGGTGCGGGTACGCGGGTAGGCGCGGGTAGTTGCGGGTAGGCGCGGGTAGGTGCGCGTCGGTGTGCGCGGCCGGCACACAGCCGGGCCCGTGCTTAGCCCGCGCGCACTGCCGCCGTACATACGCCCATGTGCCCGCGGTATTGGTTTTCTGTAGTGCACGGCTTTAACAAATTTCAAATTCACAAAATCGTGATTGGTCGGTATTTTGTTTGAATAAGCGGACGCACCGCTGCCGGCGCGGCTTAATATCTCGCTAGATAATTCGTTTAGGTGTAAAATGATGTGTTTTATTCGATTTTGTTCGCGCACAAATCGATGTTTGCGATGCATTTACCATTCGCCACTATTTGCTCGATTGTTGCGACGGCAAACAATTTGTAATTACTAGTCCGTTTTGAAGATATATCAATCTATAGACCGGAACGTTGTATTGTAAAATACTGGGGGGTTAGTAAAGAACCATTCGATTAAGTATTATCGATACAAATGAAGCAATTAGAGGCACGCGCCACTAACTTTCCAAAACCGGAAGACAGACGCTCTAATAGTCACCCCGGGGTCCCAATATCAATTTCTTCGAACGCATCCTTGCGCGACTGTCGCATTAAGACCGCAACACAATGTTTGACAGCATTTTATGATCACTTCCGTTCTAATTAGTTCCTTTACCCTTATAAAACAAGTCAGGATAGGAGAAAGTGAATAAATGATTACGGACAGTAATATCAGCTCCTGTCCTACGGCGATCTGTATATGGAAGTCGTTAAAAATTAAAGTAAGAAGGTCATTTAAAGAAAAGAAGACAAGGACTTTTATTATCAATTAAACGACAGAGTAGTACTTAAAATTTATTCTATCACTGATCTGTAAAATATCGACAGAATACCGAAGACATTGTGGATGGATTGTGTGAAAAATGACATGTGTAAGAAGAGTGTGAATTCAGATATGACGAGTGATAGAGGAATCCGGAAGAGAAGTACTCAGAATCAAACTCAAGTAATCAGAATACTGTGCCGACCCATCATAGCTGGGAAAAGGGTAGGAGGAAGAATACTAATCTCTAAAATACGTCACTATTACAGTACACCATTATAGATATATTTACAAATATAAAGATGTTACATTTGCTTAATGTAGTGTCTATAATAATTTCACGAATGAGACCATCACCGGAAGTGCGGTACAAAAACTGGAACCGATGAATCGAAGACGACCGAATCGTAAACTGCCTACTCACTGCCCGCGGGCACCTATCACTTCCGAAATACTTGGCTTCCTTCAAGACACTATTGTTTAATTGGAATGGGCATAGACTGGAAACCGATCGGATATCCGTGCGGAGTCATTATCTATTTATTCATTTGTCGGTTTATCGATTTTCGACTCTATTACAACTGACACAAAGTTTATTAACATCGGAATTACTTTAGGTTGTCTACGATGCAAGAAAATTGCTATTTCATGGCACACATGCCAACTTCTGAGCATATGGTGCTATGATACTTGAAGTAATTTTTAATTGGTTCCTATGAAACAATTTATGGATGACTGACTAGTTTTGTATGATGTATGAATGATGCATGCAAAGAATACTTATATTTATACACACGAGGAATCAGATTATACACTGACGAGAGACCATCTGAGGATAACAGTGTAATTTAAACAGATTATAATATTTCTAACTGCTGTTATTAAGTAAAATTTCTTTATTAAATAGGTTTATACTGAAACTTTTAATATATATAGGACACATCCATAGAGTTACTAACTCATCATGAGATCGCCGAAACTATTAGACGTTGTCTCAATATTTGGTAGAGATATCGCTTCTGCCACTCAGAGGTCAGCTAAGAATGGATATTACAAAATTCTTTCCTCAATGAAGTCGAGGGGTTGTTACGATCAGCAAAGCAGGCGAACAATACTTAAGTCAGTTCACGTAAGGTTCTTTATAAAATACCTGAACAGAACTTCTATGTGTGTTCCTAGTAGTTCTACTCTATATAATAACTGACTTCGTACAAATTCAGAAATTTTTTTGGAAATATTCTATATTTCTTATTAAAATAGTCATCTCGGATAATATGTTCATATCATAACTTTATGAAAAACACCCTAAACACGAATATTTTTAATACACCCTCTTAATGTAAGTCACCGTCCGTATTGACGTGGCGGAGCGACAGATGCCCGGCGACCGGTACACCACGACAGCTTGTCTGTCCGTTGTTTACTCATTATAACTCTGTTTTAACTATTTAAATGTGAAATTAACTAAACGGTCGAGTAACATAAAAAAAAAGAGTCAGTCAGTCATATTTACCCTTACTGTTTCAATTTATTACTGTATTTAAAGGACATTCACGATGAGTCCTGTTTATCTTAAGTTCATGTTATATTTGATATCAAATATATTAAACTACCATGATCTATTAAATATAACTTCACATATAATAGTAAAAATAGCAGCTTATCTACACAGTATATATCCTGTTTCATATATATTATATGTTGTTTTCAGCATAAAGAATTGATCATACTTCCATCGACTATATATAGTCGTATCTCCGCGTTATTTGCAAACAGCGTTATATGAAACTATGATTTAAATACTTTAAATTCCATATCATTCTTATCAGCGGATAGACGCCCACTGCTGGACATAGGCAAAATAAAAAATAATAATTCATAGCATATAAATGAAACGTATGTAAAAGCAGCATTTAAAAACTACTAACGAATATGTAGACTGAAATATTTGAACTTCAGTACATTACATATAATACATACATAGTTTATATCATTAAATACTAAAATTAAAACATTGTTTCCATAAAAATATATATATATATATATCTTTATTTGATGAATACATCGTCAGTGTAAAGTATTTGCGAAGACCGCGTCATAGGAAAGCTATCCGCGTTTCCGCTCCACGTTATAAAAATACAGGAAACGACTATAACTATGATATTAAAAAAATATATATACAATGGCATGGAAACGTAATAAAATTTTTGAATAGTGTTACGTGAGATATCACCATGTCCTAACTCCGGATTCGATTCCCGGACAGGATGTCAGCGGTGATCATCCCCGGAGGAGTTAGCGCTGCGTCCCCAGTGGCCCCCGCTCTCCCATGGGAACCTGAGCCTAGTTAAACAATGAAACGTTGAAACAATGAGGTGTCCCGCGACCTGTTTGCTCTCAAGACGGGCCCCCCGTGGGACCCGTGCGAACAATGGTATCCTTAACCGCCACAAAAGAGCGTTTAATGCTGGAAGAAAACGCACAAGACAAAAGTGCCAAGTCGGTCGTTACACTGCGTCCTGATTAACGGGCCTTTGAACGCGGCTAATGTATGTAACCATTAGATACTTTCTTAAACTCACAAACAATAATTACAAACATATAGTATCTTAAAGCCCACCTATTAGAAATTATCATCATCATCAATCTAAAAACTTACTGCTGGACAATAAAAAACTCAATTAGAAATAAAATGATGAATGATCTATGAAATTCAATAAATAAATCACCTATACTACTACTACTTATCAGCCAGATAAGGCCCACAGCTGGGCATAGGTCTCCTCCACAGATCTCCACATCGATCGGTGAATGTATACAACCAATATCAACTTCTGCGTTCCAGGATACTGTGTATGTACCGTCGCAGCTTCTATTCCTACTAGCAAAAACTGTACTGTGCACACATTACTTTATTCCGGTTTAAAGGGCGTTATAGCTAATGAATTTACAAGGGTATTGACACTTAAAATCTTATATCTAAGGCGACGAGCACAATATGATGCTGTGTACATCCTATCTAGCGTCATGTTATGAGCACGCGTATCACTTCGACGAATAAAGTGTATAAACTTTACCGTATTCCTAATAAATATTTGTATCTAGTAAAATTACTAATGTTACTAAAGTATGCAAACTATGATTTAAAGATTATTCATCTATCTAGGTTTCTTATTTAATTTAAATAGTAATAAAAAATTGCTATCCTACTGGAGGAGCTTCATGTTCACTTAATAAATACGCCTGTTTATAACGAAGCGATAGTTAAGACGCTTACACTACTCCATTTGTTTAAATACTAAATAATATTTTTTATTCCACATAATGATTAGACGAGTGAGACATTCATCTCATATTAAATGATATTCCCACTCATAACAAAGTGGGAATAGTTAGGATGTTGTACAAAGAACTACATTGTGCTCGACTTGAGACAAGATGTTAAGTCTATCTACCACAGAAATTCACTAGATAATATACAACTCCCTTTCAACCGGTACCTAGTAATGCTTGCAGACTGCTGTTCAGCAGTCAAAGTAGTCATCAAATAGGAGCTGCTGTGGTACTTAGACGATCTCCGAGAAAAAGTGTGATTGCATGTGAATGCAGTCAATAAAGCGTATCTCCTAGGGTCCCCGGCGGGCGTGCGAAAAGAAACTCATTCAACACATATCTTCGACCGCAAAATCAGCGTCCGCCCTCAACCCGTCGATGGGTTTCCTCCACGTCCGGACTCTCAGTTCTCACAATCAAAAAAAGATTTGTCACTTAAGCAGATAAGGGGCCGAGTCCGGAAGCGGCGGTTCCCATGCAGCCGGCACAGCAAACGATTATCGCCCTTAGCGTATCACTTACAACCGCCGAGTGACCCTTGAGGGTGACGCTTCAGGATACTCGTTAGTACACTGTTTTTCTATAGCTTTCATATAATAGATATTAAAAATAACTCCTTAAACATTATTATATAATCTTTACTATGTACTTGGATTCCATAACGTATTTGAACTTCCAAATAATGAACTTAGAACTTAAGTAGACTTTCTCTAGAACTAAAAATTAGACGCTTTGATTTTTTTTAATTTATTCCAGCAAATAGCAAATTATAAAAAATGCCTAAATGGCAAAGATCGTATTCGTCCAATCTATTTTAAGTACATCATCATCTCAAGTGATGGACTTCCGCAGCTAGACATAGGCAAGGACGCGCGCTCAGTACAGACAAATAAGTACTATTTATCCTGGTTCCCTAAACCTATCTAAATAATGTCTCAAGTTACTCGAAAGGTACACAACTATGCTTAGACTTGCTAAATTGACTAAATTGCTTAGTTCATGTTTAAGTATAGATAAGCACAGAGATTCGGGTGTAGTTTGAATACCCTACCCGAAATCTTTGTTACCTTGACGTAGGTCTCTTGTAAGATATCGATTCTTAGAATCGCTGAGTGTGTAGGAAGCAAGAGATCTACTTTAAGTTAAACAGAGATACATCGGATAATAAGTAAATGCAAGTACTGTAAAGTAATATAAGTATTGTATTAAATTATAATTTTGTTTGTAAAGTATAAGCTTTGAATTGAATGGTTGAGTCCAGACGGTAGGGTCGGTGTGCGGTCGCCGCGGCGGGCAGCGGAAGGAAGTGTAAGGCAAGTGCGTGAGAAGTGCGCGCGCGCCGTGAGAAACAGCTTCGAAGCACAGGTGGTACAGTCCCCTCTTACGATTATCCTTACATTAATTTAAAAAAAAAGTGTGAAATTTATGAATACCGTTTTTTTATTATTTATAACAAGGCGCCAGTTAGGACCATATTGTGGTCGTCGCTTTGATACATAACATGTTAATTCTTACCCTTGTAATTTCACTAGCTACAACGCCTTCCAAACCGGAACACAGTAATGTTTACAAAGTACTGTTTAAGAAATAAGCGTTGCGGTGGTACTCACATAGACGGCCTCCGACAACTGAGACCACAGCACAGTATTAAGCTTGTCGCTTTAAGATATAATATATTAATCGTTATCCAAATGTTTTCATTAGCTACAACTGCTTTCATACTGAAACACGGTAAAGTATGCATACTACTGTTTAGCAACATCCATAGGGATAGATTGTCTCCGGCAATAGACTTTCCGCCAGTTATTTACCACCATAGTATTACTACGAAAGATTCCTATAATATGAAAACTATTCCAACTTGTCTATAGCTACTGTAACGAATAGTTTTTTGTTTGTATGAAATTAGAAACATTTCTAAACGTTATCGGAAATATTAAATACGATCCGTTAAGGAAATATCATTGTTATATTCAATACGGATACGAATATTGTTGAAATTTATGCACAATAGGGTCAAACTCATGAGCATGTAACAGTTTGAATCATGCAAAGAAATGATCTCGTTTGCGGGCGATGTGTTGCGGTGAGTCACCGACGCGGGGCTCAATGTAAAAAAAAAGATCACCGCCAATCGTTCCGTGCTAAAGATCAGGGAGCGACGACCTTATATGTCAGCACAAGTCACAACCTTCTGCGACATGTATAATCGCTATCGCTTATAATATTGATAATTCATATTTGAAAAAGGTGTAAATAGTTCAGAAGGTTACCACACATATGAAACTCGTCATGAAATGGCGCTGCTGTATGTAATCTTCAACTATTAATCACCAGTTTTCATATGCACAGGGTTAAATAAATAACGCTGTCAAACAACACGCTTTATAACGTGAAACTGTATGAACGTTAATTTTTTTTTTTTTATTATAAATGTTTGTATGCAATATAGAAAGACAAAGGTGATCAAGAAAGATTTATATGTACAACTCACCTGCGTAGCCGCACCTACCGCTAATCTGTTGTGAGTTGGACCTTAAGTTTTGGAAGTGCGCGTCCATTGGAATCACCGGAAGGAATCAGGGGCTCGGGGCACAATCTCGACGTCCGGAGACACTTCCGGCCGCCGCGCACCGCCCGTGACCTGCGCGCGCGTCGCTATTGTCCGCCGCTTGCTTTCGGCTCGTGTGGGGCCTGTGTTAATAAATCGCCTAATCAGGTTTCATTATATATTTTTGCTATGAATACAAACATTTTTAATTATACAAAATAAAGCGATTAGTATTCATTAATTAACAGATATTTTTTATTAACAAAACTTGTTAATTTTGTTCTATTCTATAAACAACACAGTAAACTGATTTTATAGAAAAAGTTAGACAAAGGTTAGTTCAGCGGTAGATATCTATCGGATGATGATGATGACGATGATAATTAATATTTTTCTCCAATTATGATTAAGTGGTACTAAATATAGAATTGAATATTTTGAAGATGATCTTTATTTACTACAGTACATATTTAATTACTGAATTGACTATATAACGTCGTATAGACTCTTCTCTCTTCGTTATATAAAAATAATAAAAAAATCAAAAAGCACATATAAGGAATAGATAATATATGAACAAGGAATTTATAAATAAATATAACTTATCTATTACAATAAACAATTTTAGATAGGTCATCTGTATTGACCAGATTTAATAGTATTAATGATTAATACTGATACTCACATGTTGATTTCTAGAAATTAACCAATAGTGCTACAGGAATATGAATATCACTGTTAACTACTCGCAGTTAGACGGAACACGAATGAACCTCAAAAATAATTCCCCGCCTTTATAAAGATCAGGTGGATATTTCTGCACCTGAAGCCCTGCAGCCGCTCCCGCGAAGACGCCCGAAAGGAGTCTCCGAGCCGCGGGGGTTTAACACGCTAAATATATTTCAGTGCAGTGTTGTACTGTTTTTTTAAATTAGAAGGTAGAAAAAGATTTTTTTTTATCATATTCCTCTAATATTATCATTGAAGTTTTTATCATTACTCGTTCTTTTTGCTTTACCGGTAGTAGGTACCACCGCAGCTCCTATTTCTGCCGAAAAACAGTATTGTGCAAACTTTACTGTGGTTCCGGTTTGAAGCGTGCTGTAGCTATCGTAATTATTGGGGCAACGAGGTTTAACATCTAATGTCTCAAGGCGACGAGCGCAATGTGGTGCTGTGAATACAATCTTAACTCGAACCACGTTGTTATGGGCGGGCGTATCTCTTACCACCAGTTGATTGTTGGTTCTATTGGTACTTTGATATATGGTTGAAACGTACCTGATATAACATAAAATATAGAGGAATAATACATAATAAAGTATGTATATTCTTATATACAACTACTATAACTACTTCTTATATCCTAGCTTTGTGGAACACATACGAGACCTTTGATCAGAAGTGGACGTCCATAGGTGATGATGCTCATGATGACAGTTTTTCTGAATATTATTCAATATGGAAAGATTATCGCCGTCAGCGGCGCTGGAGGCAGTACGCGGTGCATATGCAAATCTTCGCTTATATGGGCGCCCACGTAATTGCTTTCCTTATGTAATTATAATTGGCGAGAAAAGTGTGCGCATTAATTATTCATTAGGCCTGCGCCCCCATTCGTCGCGTTGACTTGAGACACGCCAGTTAAACAGCCGAGTGTTTATGTGGCTGTTAGCTTATTTTTCCTTCAACTATTCCCGTACGTTCTTTAATTCGTCGTTAATCATATTTTAATGAGTCCAACGCTAGAGTTCATATATTGGAAAATTTCACCTCACCGTCTTTCTTTAATTATAATTTCACTCTTGAAATAATATATGAAATTTACGCATAATGTTGCCAAGAGTAAAAAGCTTCCCTCGTTCATCATTCAGTCTCATATTTCCACATCCTTCAGACACATCACACGTGTCGACATCTATAAACGACTTGTAGTGCAGGGAAAGGTGTCAGACATGAGACCACGGGGTAAATCATAAATACACTGGACCGACTAGATTAATTATCATCATCATCAACAGCCTATCGGAGTCTACAGCTGGACATAGGCCTCTCTCAAGGAACACCACTTAACCCGATCTTCGCCTATACGCATCCAGCAGCTGCCAGCCGCCTTGTCCAAGTATAATCTGTACTAAATGATCTACTACATAAATGCTTAAAAAACGACCATTTGTCAAGCTTGTCTCTAATATTATAAAGATGACAGCAACCACTCTACTAAGACAATAATTGGGAAGAATCGGTCACCATCATCATCTTAAAAACAAACAAACATGTTTAAGGCTATAGTATAATACAGGATTTTATATCGAGCAGTAAATAACTTGAAACTAATATAATTACTAGAAACGTCTAGTAATAATCTCTTAGCTCTCAGGAGTATAAAAAACTATATTTGTACTATATACCCTAAGTCTAGATTTGATTCTGTAAGTAAACACTAATACCTACTACTAATAATGGTGGTAGGTCACTGTTGCTGGAGATCGACAAGGGATGAATCACCGCAGCGGCCATTTCTGATGTCCAACAGCAGTGTGAAAACATTACTGTCTTCCAGTTTGAAGGACGCTGTAGCTAGTATAATCTCTGGGTAATGAGACTTAAGATGTGACTAACTAGCGCCACGTTACGGTCAGGTGTATCGCTTACCATCAGATAAACGTATCGCTCGTCTCGAATAAAAAAAAAACAAACACTAATTAAGCACAGCAAGTATAGACAATGACTGCAACATAGAAACACACAACAGTAATGAACAATAATTACGCAACAGAGATGGTTTCGCGCCGACAACGGTGAACCCTAAAAAGAGACCAAGAAATCTGTCTACAGAGAACTGTAACAAAAGGAGTAGCAGCGAGGTGCGTGAAGAGGGCAGACAATGTCATGTATCAAGTTCATGCCGGGCGCGGGGTAACCAACCGTCTGCGTACACTCGCACGGATAAAGCTCAACTTAAACACGCCAAGTTATAAAGTAACCCCTCCTCTGCTTAACTTAATCAACTTTTTACATATATTAAACACACAACGACCGTATAGGTGTCTACAGCACCAAACATCGCTGTATTTCTATGATGAGGATAAGGAGGGTGAGGTAGTCGCACATTTATAAAATTTTGCAAGAGGGTAATTGAAAAAGTGGTAGAACAGAACAAGCAAGAAATAGTATTAGAAGAAACAAATGTGATAATACAAAGGAAATTGAAAGAAATAGCGAAATAAGAAGGAAATGGAATAAGTAAGGAAAAACTATAATAATATGTATTAAGAATATGTAGAGGTATAACGACTGTGTCCTCATGTATGGGAGATGGATACAAGAAGGAAATAGGATGAAGTATGACAGAGAATGATAATATGAAAGAGAGAACTGGAATGAAAGGAGGAGTGAAGGAGGAGAGTGAGGAAATGGGATATGCAAAATAAGATGGTATATTACCGTGTAAGGCCCCAGCCCAACAAAACTGAGAGAATAATAATAATAAAACATCACTGTATTCCGGTTTGAAAGGCGTTGTAGCAAGTGAAATTATTGAGGGAACGAGATAACATCTTATGTCTCAAGTCGAGCACAATGTGATGCTGTGTATATCATCTTAACTGGCGTCGTTATGGTCAGTTCTTCCTAGTCTCGATGCTACACCGAATAAAGATATATAAACAAAACTTTATGAAAGTTGTTTAGGCAAGTTATATATATATATATACATATATAATATGTTGTAGTATTAGTCATTTGTAATATAGATCATTTACTATAGATATCATAATGATAGTCAATAAAAAATACTAATTATAGACAGTTTTGGCAGAAAGAAGACAGTGTTTGATACTAACATTGTGTATATGCTAGAGAAAGGTTGCTGATGAGTAGAGTAATAGTTTTCCCAATCTGACTTTAGAGTACAGTTCGAGGCGCTTCGCGTCGATGTTGGCGGTGACTGTACTTAGCGGTCACCTATTCCGTAGTAAGATTTAGAAACGTCGCACAAAACGAAACGGGGAACAATGCGAATGTAACGCGATATAGCGCTCAAGTGTGGGAAGCAATCAGAGCGGCCCGCGCCTCTGCTTGAGACCAGCACACAACCAGCTTTTAAAACAATTAAATCTATTGTTTTTATCATTGTTTAAAACCCCAGTTAGAACATCAAGGTACTAAACAATTTGTTTTCAAACGACAAAGCTACAAATTAGCAACAATACAAAGACACACCTCTCAACGTTCTGGTGTTAGTCAATACATAAGATATTAAACCTTAAATCACAAATTCTCGTAGCTTCAACTCCCTCCCTCACTCCACTTATATTACTATCCAACTCTTCACCCCCCTCCTCTTTCAATACACTCAAATATTCATCCTCTCCCTTCTAGTGAAATTATATTCATACATATTTATTCATATGTTCCTTTAATTTAACTCAACAGACTCCGATGAGGTTAAGTCGTGAAGAAGACTAACAAAATTAAAAAAAAAAAATTAACGTCCTTCAAACCGGAATACAGCACCGTCTGCACCTACTATAGAAAGCTAGTATCAATAAAAATCAAATTCTATGTATTAATATGGTACAAAAGTAACAAGTATTTTTAAGTAAAGACCAAAGACCCTTTAGATATATCTCTTCACACTTCTTCTTAGGATATATATACTAACACGATTTGAAAGCAGTAGTGTAAAACCCTTAATGGTCCGATATATAATCGCTGTAATACTAAAATTTTTTTTTTTTTTTATTCGACTAATAATGGATGAGTAAACCTTAATAATGGCAAGGTTACATACAAAGATTTTCTGCTTTAATGTTTAATGTACGTTACAATCAGAATAAAAGCCTCAGTACCTCAAAGCTTCTTCTAAGTGATGGCAAGGACACCTATTAGTATACTGTTAAGTCATTTATAAGTTACTTAAGTTATTTAAAACATATACTTAATAATTTTTCCCGCTAGAATACTGCCGTCGCGATTGTTCCTCGTCAAAATTGAAAGTCACGAAACTTTCTTTATATCAATCAATATTCGTTATACCCTCTGAAATATTGTTTAACATATAAACGTGTATATATTTATTGATTTAAAGAGTCCAGAATTAAAAAGAGGTAGAGAGAGCGAACGCTTATTGCTGCGGCGAGCGGTATTATGACAAATTAAACTGTACGTAATTCGTAGAGGGAAGTGAGCCCGCAGACGGATCGGCGGATCGCCTCACGCCGTCCTTTTCTCGCATTATTTTTTCTTCCACTAAAGTCTAGGCAGACTTGGGGGGGCCTGTCTTACCCCTTTTGGGGGGTACTTGAGGCCCTTATCTGTTGTAAGTTTGTACAGCGTAGTGGATCGTAGGGGGCCCCTTTCCTGATGCATCTTGAGCTCTGTGTTGCTGTCAATACGGAAGATTCATTCGGACTTTTAACGAAATGTCCGTTTAATATGAAAATGATTATTTTGAATAAATTATAATATTATGTTATGTATGTTTTTAATTCTGACTATGGATTTGTATAAATATGTACGTCTGTCATATATATAAATATTATATAAATAACTTATAACATACAAATTTGTTGTAATATGTTGGTATTTTTTTTTATTATCAACATAAATATTTAATTATCTCATAATGAAATAAATCGTTAATAGATCGGATTCAAAGTAAATGAAAGCTCTTTTGGATTTTTACAAAATTATTGAACAGTTTGCGAATTGACGGGTTGCGCGCACTCGCTGCGACGCTCTACTACTTATGCGTGTATGCAAGTTGAAGTTATTTTTTTTTTATTTCTTCCCCCTGGCCTGTCTGGTCTTTCCATTTCCACTCAGGCATCAAACAGCCGCCACAATGCCTTGATTAACGCCGGAACTGTCGGCTGCGAGTTCGGTATGGTCACTCGCCTTTGTAACTGTATATGTAATACTTCCGCTTGTCTATGGTAATTGTTTAATGATCGTAATATTTATTTACATTACTTAATCATAGTAATGTCTGTTTTATTTTGACATTTTTTGTTATTTTTATAATATTTATAAGATTGAAGAATCCTCGAAAGATCGTAGTGTCGATAGCGAATTATTCTGTATCATTACTGTTATATGTATTGATATAACTATATATTTTTTTTATTATCTATCAAATAATAATGAGTTAAATAATTCTAGTATATAACTTTAATATAAATTATATACATAAAAACTTATAAATTTTAGTATTGATTCAATAAAGTTTTAATATAACATTACCGGATAAATATGTACAGATGCGAAACACAATTCTAAAGTAGACTAAAATGGAAAATTCAGTGAAGAAAAAAGAAAGTAGTGGAAGATGAAAGCAGTTGAGTTTTAATTTGTTTTTCAGCATCTAAATGAGATGAAACTGTAAAGAAATACAACCTGCAAGTCAGTAGTAATTAAAAAGTAAGTAGCGCAGAACGCGGCGCGATGCAAGTCATCGATTCTCAGATTTACCGACTCCCTATTAAAATCGCGGCGAAAATAATATGAAAAAAAAAATGTAGGCCCACTACTGAACCCTGTAATGCGGAGCTCCCGCCTTGTAGTTAAGATTGACAGACGGAAGGGTTGAGGAGAGGGGGCGATAGGGAGGCGAATTGAAAGGGAGTGGAAAAAATTATACGTGGCAACCGACGCATCTTAACTTCCGAGGTTGCCTTCCGTGCCTCGTTTGTTCGGGCAAGTGCGCTCGATTGAACCGACCGATCAAGTAATACTACACAAATAAGTTATTTTAATGAGCGAGTATCATTTCATCTATTTACACAACAACCACACTGTACATTTAATCAAGGATATAACTACTACAAATCTTACTTCCTGTGTAAGTGTAAGTCACACGATTCATTACATCCTCTTCTTAATATATAAGCTGCAATAAGTTTCAAATACATACTTTTTTTTAAGTTTGACATAACTTATATAATAATGTTGTTAATGGTGATAGATAGGTCTGCACTGTATAGGTATGTACCACTGCAGCGCCAATTTCTGCCGTCAAACAGTTATATGCAAATATTACTGGGGTAACGAGACTTACTAACATATCTGAAAGCGACTAGCGCAATGTGGTACTATGAACACCATAGTAACTATCGCCACGACGTTATAGGTAAGCGTATCACTCACAATCAGGTGAACGTCCCGCCGGTCTCCTCCCTGTATAAAACAAAATGATATATTATTTGTTGTGACAATTGAAACATTACTAACGTTAATATATCATCTCGGTTTAACTTAATGTAACTTGAAGCATCCTGACGTACAGTAAAGTTACTGTACAGTCACGTCTCCGTCCAGTATAATGTGGTAGCAGTAAGTTTAGTCAGTTATTTAATAAGTAACGTGCTGCTGAAAGAACTCCTGTCGGCGGCTTCATGAAATGGACTAATTCACTAAGAACACCGCGCGATTGTTTACTTACGACTTTTCCACCTGTTTCTCTTCATTATACATATTTATTACTAGCGAAATGTGTGGAGTCGACATTGCATAAAAATTATATAAATCTTCGCTTCCGGTTATATTCGTCTATGAAACTATTATATAGATAAACTTTAGTGTTAAAATTTCGTCAGGATAACACTATAATAGTTTATCATACTAAAACGTATTAAAATATGTTAATCAATATTTGGTGGATACATGATCGTGACTTTCTGCTTGTGAGAGAAGTCTCCAGATCTCAGCAGTGGGGACATTAATAAGGCTGTTTATTTCTTTTTTTTTGACCTAGCCAAGACCAAGAGCCGAGTGAGACGTTCACTCGATGGTAAGTGATACTCCTGCTCATAAGAACGACGCACTAGTTAGCATCATTTAGACAGCATCAGTGTTCGCTTTGAGACATCCAGAGACCGTCTAGCCACCAAACAGTAGTGTGCATTACGGTGCTCCGGTTTTAAGGGCGTTGTAGCTTAACACATTGTCTCAAGGCGACGAGCGCAATATGGTGTGGAGCGTAGTGTGTGGTATATCATTCTTACTGGCGCCGCGTTGTTATGGGCCGGCGTATTACTTACTATTAGTTGAGTGACCCGCTCGTCGCCCGCTTGGTGGAATAAAAAGAAAGATGTGATGTTGTCTTGGTATCGAAGTAATTCCACTAGCAGTGACGCTCGTCGAACCGGAACACGGTGGTACCTACCTAAACGGTCTCCGGCAACAGAGATAGGAAAAGTACTAGACTGTATAGTTTGTGGAGATTAATTCCTATTGAAGCTCTTTCCTCAAGTGTAAACGAATCCAATCGAACATCTACAACAAGCACAGATAAAGCGAAACGTTTCTACGGCTCTTCAGTTGATAATTTTGAGGAACCGTTACGGGGAGTCTGTGCAATTAAAAAAAAAAGTTGATGAAAAAAAAAAACCATGTCAACTCCTTGCACTTTCCTAAGTATGAATTATGCCGCTCGGTGTATTCGTTAAGGGGCGGATCCATTCATTCTTTTTGTCCGCTGCCAGCAGTTAAGGAGGTCCGCGGAAAAGGGTAGCTCCCCATCCCCCGCCGCCGCTCCACCCCCACTGAACTTGCGACTCGAGAATATTTTTTTTTCTAGACTACTCGAGGACGCTGAAAATCGACACACTTGGCGGTAGTTTGTTCCGCTCGCTACTGCAATGATAGTTCGAGTGACTTTCGGCTTGCGGCTCCGCGATGGATTTTTTTTTTTATTTTATTCATTTTTTGTTTTTAAACTTAACCACGTTATCTTACAGAGTTCTCGTTTTTTCTCACTTGTGACGTTTATGCTTTTTGACGTTCGTTCGGATTCATTTTAATATTTTTACGTTAAGATTTCGAATGCCATTAAATGTCAGTAGTTTTAAAATGGCGAATCCGCTCCAAATTATTTTACCCGCGGTTATTTTTAGGCTGCTTATTAAAATTTGTTTAAACGATTTTTTTTTCCGGCTCTAACTTAGATAACTGTTGTTTACTGATGGTAGATCTTTGCTGGAGATCGTCTGATGCGGTGATCAGCTCCCATTCAATCGGCATACAGTACTATCCAAAAATGACTGTATTCGAAGGGTGTGTTATAGCTAGTGAGATTATTGGGGTAAATATTAACGTTTTATGCTTCAACGATACGAGATCGATGTGGTTGTATACATCATCCTAACTAGCTCCACGTGGTTATAGACAGTAGTTTCGTCTACCAGTATTCAGTCAGCGTGATAAAGAAACTGTTTTGGACTCTGTTTTTGTGAGAAAACCTGGAGTCTTAACTGCGGGAACATTAAAAGGGGTGTTTATGATAAAGTTTTAATCTTAAGTTATAAACAGCTCGGTTTGAAATCGCAACATTCGCTTTAAGTAGTCGGGCCCCGTCTTAGTGTACGTAAGTGTACGCCTTCTATAAGTTTTCAGAGTGCAGGAAGAAATACACATAAACATATGCATAAGTATGAGGCCTGAACCCTTTGATCGTCAGTGGATGTAAAGTCGAATGGAAAGTTGATTTGCCGTTAAGATTGGAGTGTGTGCGATGCAACGGCTGGCTGTGTAATCGCCTAATAAACTTTTTTAAACGTTCATATATAACTTCATGGCTCCTTTAACACCGCCATTATGAACTAAAGCAAATTCATAAACGATTTTATTTAAAGTACCGAAAAAAAATTATTGCAAGGTATAGTTTCCGTTAGTGATAATTGAAGTTTACATTTCTGTTTAACATCCATACAATCTGTATATAGTTACATTAGTTTTAGATACCGACAACAGATGAAACAGATCTAAAGTTAAAGTTATGGATAAGTATATCAAAATATTGAAAGGGGGTTTTTTGGTCGATATTAAATGAGTTTAGGGTTGGCGACGTCACTAGCCGAGAAGAAGCTCGTAAGACGGTAATGAACTGAATTCCTCGCTCTTTGAGTCCGCCTCGCGCCTCGCCTCGCGACCTCTCCGCTGGTCTCCGCTAATGCTATCTTGAGATGCGCATTTTTATTACTTCACGTCACTGGGGATCAATGGCTTCATCATAATTTTTTTTTGTACATACAAGTAAGTTCTGTGTGATTTGTATTTAAGCACCACAAACTCTTTTATTGGTTCCTTACGCTGAACCTTCGGGACAACCGTCGCTATTTTAAGTGAAAGTTATTTCTATTAATAAAACTTGAACCGTATGAAGTAACATAAAAAAAAACAACCGTTTTTTCGACTGGATAAGACACTAATTAATTCCTTCTCTACCATTAACTGTCTTCAGTACCCTTAGTTAAGTTATATCATAAAAGTTTTGGCAACTGTTCTATTTAAGTCATTTTCATGTAAAAATGAAGAATATGTAGTGTTAGTCCTGAAGTTCGCTATCACAAGTTTACCTAGGCATTACACTGTAATTAAAGCTTAAACTCTTTAATCTAGATCTGAGCCTGAAGTTAGGAAGTACTTTAAAGCTGTTATGATCTTAGATTATGTGGTTAGCTAAGAGTTAGCGCAATTGAAAATGTTGCGTGCTACCTGCTTAACGCCTTTTGCGGAGTTAGCGGAAGTGCGAAGTTATAACTGTGTTTTAACTGCCTCCTTGAGGCAGCGGCTAAAGGCATTACCAGTAACCCTGACAATCCTGGCAAAGTATAGATAAATGGAAGAATTTTGGATAAATATTTAGTTTTGAATCTGCCTTTCTATCACTGTCTTATTTCAAACCTGTCGCGATAACAGTATTATGTTCCAACTATCAATATAAAAGAGAAATAGTATGAGATGAACAAGCTTCGTCTCCAGCTTCAATGTCATTTAACAACACGTGAAGTTGAGCTCAAGTAATAGCTTATTGTCTAAAAAGATTAAAGTATAAGTCTATCTACTAATATGTCTAAGGGTGCTCGGCTGATTGATGATAGGTCTCTCCTGCATGAGATCGTGTAGCTAGTTACCGCAGTGGCTTTTATTTCTGCCGCCATACATTAATGTGAAAATATTACAATGATCCGGTTTGAAGGGCGTTATAGCTAGTGGAATTACTGGAGTAACGATTAACATCCTATATCTCAAGACGGCGAGCATAATGTGGTGCTGTGTATATCATCCTAACTAGCGCCACGTTGTTAGCATCCTTTGACCGTCTCGCTCCTTTCTTTGCTTACTTGAATAAAAAAAAGCTGTCATAACATAGCAAAGTTACAAATTTGTAGTCCCAAAAAAAAAAAACTAATTTAAAACTGTTTTTTTAACTTAATGAATCCTTTGAAGATAAATTTGTATCGTTAAAAGCATCTATTAAGTTAATAATCTTAACAACCCCATGTAGTCGTAAAATGAAACATATTCGCAAGACAAAGATCTTGCTTAACAACTACATCCTGCCGAGTAAAGTGTACTAACTTAGCTCCAGACTTAACTAATCACTTGAAGATAAGGTAAAGCCAACGTTAGACAACTTAGCCTGTTCACCTTTACCTTGTTTGGATGAATATGGAATACAAACAGATCTATCTATGATTTATAACTAAGTTATTAATTATAAGTTAATACATTCGAACGTTAAATACTTATTATATGAAGTAGTAAGTAGTTCTTAAGTTAAACCTTCAGTGATTTAAGTTTATATGCAACTGTAGCTTACTTCATCTTCTCGTGTCAGCGCCGGATATTATAAATTAACTAACTTCATAATAACACTCGATGCTTTGATGAAATGTTCAGAAAAAAAAACAACTTTCGCGAAAGTATTCTCAGAATCTTTAAAGCAATGATTTTTATAAAACTGCTCTATTTGCAGATTTCTACCAAAAAATCGGGGATAAAGCCCCGCTTAATTACTGAACATTCGAGGTTAAGCCGTTTTAGTGCGATGCAGCAATTTAAACTACAAAGCCGTGAAAAAAAAAATTAATGCAATTCCTACATAGCTGCATTGATGTTTAGACAAATAGCGCGCGATCTGAATCTGCTACTATATATACAATGACTACATTTAAATATGTAGCCTCCTCCATTAGCCGATAGACGTCCACTGCTGGATATCGCCCTCCCCCAAAGAACTCCGCGTTCGTAGGAGTTCATTGAGGGCTATTTCCTACTACGTTGGGCCAATGGTAGGAGCCAGGGCTTCGTTTGTTGATTAGCAGGGTGCACCACGAGCAGGCAAGGCTAGTTTTGGTCCAAGTGTTGTTATGCGAGACCCCTTACACCCTTTATACAATGATGTAGCCTAAGTAGTTGAAAATATTTCGTACGATACAGCGGGCTAAAAATATTTTAGAGAATCATGTACTAGTAGCTGTTCCTCGCCCTCTTTGCTGGTTGTAGCAACACTGTAACTCCATTTGGAGGTAACATTTTGGAAAATCCGTTCTTAGCTGACTTGTACTCAGCAAAAGGAATATTCCTACCAAATTTGTAGTCTCCAGGCCTTATGGTTCCAGAGATATGGTGATGAGCCTCTACATAGGCGGAAATCTCTTATATCTTCATTTATACAGATATATACCTACATATATGAAATATGATAATATATTCTATAATTATTTGTAAGGATTTGCTATTAAGAAAGCCTTAGTATTTTATGTCTAGATAGATACAACTGTCAAATAGTAATGGGCAAACATTACTGTGTTCCGGTTTGAAAGGAGTTGTAGCTATTGAAATTGTTGCGGTAACTACACTTAAAATCTTATCTCAAGAATATAGGCACAAGGAGGTGCTATGTATAACTATCTAACTAGCATCATATTGTTATAGGTGTGAGTGTCACTTACTATCAGGTGAATGATTTGTTCGTCTCGTCGTAAAAAAGGTCTATGGATATTAAAGCGTGCTAGGCCTAGGTTATCAAGGCGGGTTCGCAAGAATATTGCTGTAATTACAACCGTTTGATAAACAAATAAATAAGGATATTATGTTGAACAATTGATCGTATAATCTGCGAAGCGGATATCACAAACAGTAAACAGTGAGTCAACAATTAATCCTTGCCCCAATTGCGGCGCCGCGTCGAAACCAAGACGGTATAGGATGCGACAAAGGTTAAATCCATAGTGTCACATCCGCGCACGCTTCCTGCTTAACCGCCGCCCGCTAATTGTTGCTGCACGATCACACACTGCACTGTTCACTACTTGCAACACACAGACACGCTGAATTGACCAAGGTCGGAATAAATTTATTACAATGTAGTCTACTACTCTATATCCGAAGATGCGGACGTAACTTACACGCGTACTGATCTGTCAGCAAACTCATCAAGTATCTATCTTAAATATATCTATTGATAAAACATTATTTATATGATATAAAACAGAAATAATATCTATAAGTATTCACTATTTTATTTTTACTTCCATCATAAGTATAATATCTATGTGATTTGTAATAATCTATCAATATAAAAGATATTACCTTCTATGTGGAGACTCATCGAGATATCTCTGGAACAATAAAGCCTAGACTTGATATTAGGTCGGGACATTACTTTTAGTGAGTATACATTTTAAAATGTACAATAATATATAGACTTATATGATTTTTTCTGATAGGAGATTCATCTGTCGGAAACCTTCTCTACTGAAGCATCTTTCCCTGCCTTCTAATAGTAGTGTGTAAACATTGTGTTTCGGCTTGAAGGGCGTTGTAGCTAGTAGATTGACACGTCTAAATAAAACAACATTTTATATCTCAAGGCGATGAGCAGATTGCTGTGCTGTGTACGTTACCTTAACTAATGCCATCTTAATATATGTAGGGGTATAACTACTATTAGGTAACGGTTAAAAAAGATTAAAAAGGTTATGAAGTTATATATAGATATGTGTTAGTTTTGAAGCGCGTCAAAATATCAGTCCTTTCTGTGGTCGTGTACGCGCGTCGTTTGTCATATGACCACACCTAACTAATTCGCCTGGTGTGAAACGAGCGCGCATATTAATTGGTAAAAAGGATATATCCTTAATGAGTGATTAAGCCGCAAGACTGGAGACGGACGAGCTCGTGGGGCAGCCAACACCGAGGTCAGCGGAGATCAAAATGATTAATCACTACGAAATATATACTGATACGGGATTCCTTCAGTTTGTTAACTATAATATATTTGATATCTTAAGGATAATAGATGGTTATTATGTAACTTCTGTTTTTAATCATCTTAAAAGCAGACCCTGTCATAAGATAGATGTGACAAATGCTAAAAAGAAGAAGGAACAAGTTTAACTCTAACAGAGTCTCGGTATTGTTCAAATATTTCCAACTTGAATTCCAAATCGACTCTTAAAGAAATCACTAGAAATATCCTCATGGTTGATCAAATGCTAGTTGGAAGTCATATATGCTAGAAAAATGTAGGGTTCGAACCCGTGTCCCTTCTAGCATAACACTTTCGACCTTAAAGACTTGTACCACCACAGCTTTTAATTTGATTAGTACTTAGTAGTCTCTGTTACAGGAGACCGTCTAGGAGGATACCATTGCAGTGCCAATTTCTGCCGCTGAACAGTATATAAACACAATTGTGTTCCGGTTTGAAGGGCGGTATAACTAGCGAAATTAGTGGGGGCAACGAGACTTATGTATCAGCAGACAAGCGTAATTTGATGCTGTGTATCTTGACTAGTGTCGCCTGGTTATGAGTAAGCGTATAACTTGTCTTCAGAATGAGAGAGAGAGAGAGATGAGAGAGAAAGTATAATAGAATGAAAGACGAGAATGAGGAAATTAGATATAAGAAACTGACGGTAGATGTATTGGAACAATAAAGGCATACGCAGGGGGAACAATAAAAAAACTTAGTCTTGAGATGAGCGTTACGTTCGTCTCCTCGCTATTTCTTCTATGAAGGTATCTTTCCGTCGCTTGTTGGAAAGGTATATATATATTCTTTAATAAATCCTAAAAATGTTTCATTCGGCCGTTCGGAGAGCATGCTAATGATGCACCTTCAGCGCGGAGGTCGTATCCATTAAGATTACACCAATAATTACTTGACCGGGGGCGACCTGTCGCCCAATTAGTCGTCCGACTAGTTGGCACTTCCGTCGGCGCGCTATAAATAAACAAGCGCGGCTAGGTGTGGCGAGTAAATTAATTAGAACACATGTTTTTCAGTTTCAACAAGAAACGTCTAAATTATTCGCATTACGTCTAATTGAGGCCATTTACTTTAATAAAGCGTGTTTTTTTTTCCCCGTCTGCGTATACTTATCAACGTACTTATCTACCATAATTGTGCTTTAATAATAATACGCTTTAATGTACACCAAACAAAATAATATAATGGTTACATATTTATAGCAGTGGTAGGTCTCCATTCCCGGCAGCCTTGAAGTAAGAAAGACTAAGGTAAACCCTACTTGTAGTAGAAGGCGATTAAAAGGGTTGAAACTATTGTCGCTCAACAAGCAAACCTGCGAGGGACAGAGTAAGGCTCAGCAATGGTGCCTAGGAGGATTAGGCTCTTCTTCAGAGACATGTAACACAAAGTGTGGAGAGGCACCGGTGCGTTCTGTTAGAGATTCCGGAGCCTCTTCGAATGCACTGATGCAGACGACCGAAGGTGTTTTAGTGAGTACGAATCTCACATAAACCTGACTTCCCTCTTGAAGCAGGTTATTTTTCGAAGATTTCCTCACGAAAACAAAAAAAAAAAGACGGTGAGTGTATGAGACTCTGTTGTGGTAGGTAGGTACCACCGCAGCGCCTATTGCAGCTGACAAACAGTAGTACTGTGGAAGAAGTTAAAACTGTAGTTAGAAGAAATTACTAGAGTAATGAGACTACATTTTATGTCAGTGTATACCATCCTAACTACCGCTACGTTGTTATGAGCAGAAGTATCACTTACCATCAGGTAAACGTTCTATTAGTATCATCGCTTAGTTGAATAAAAAAAATTGGAAAATGATTACGTATGATGAGTAGTATTACTGCTCTAAAATATCCTACTGGAAAAGAAGAAACAGAATGGAAAGAGATGGGAGAGGTTTACTGGTGACACACAAAAACTGTAGGAACATGCAGGATAAATTTTGTTTGTATTCTATTTAGTCTTTTTAATTAAAATCATCATCATCATCAGCTCTTAAAAGTCCACTGTTGGACATAGACCTCCCCCAAAACTCACACAGGAGCAGGAAGAGAAAGATTTATTGATGAGCGGAAGTCACGACTATGAGATATTTGAATGTTTTTGATCATCACCAGCCCATAGATGTCCACTGTTGGACATAAGCTTTTCCCAAAGATTCCAAAGAATCGGATAGATTCATATGGAGGGATTTTAACCGTTTTCTACCACACTGGTTGAATGCGGATCGGTGGAAGTCAGAGCTTCTTTTGTTGATTAGCAGGGTGCACCAAAAGCAGTTGAGGTTGGCTTGGTTCCTGTGAGTTGTTGTGAACCCTTACACCCTCTCTATTATTCTATAATAGTAATATTTTTCTTATAATTGATGGAATAGCAATAGTTAGACTATACGATATTACACTAACCGGCATACTTCAGCGAAGGTGCTTCGGAGACACTAAACACCCCAAAGGCATCCGGGCCCGGGGCCTCGGCAGCTGGATTGTTATTACCAGATATTACACTTATGAACAACCGCCATTAAAACTGCAAGGAAACTTATCCCGTTACATATGCATGCAGTTCCGACCCGAGTTTGAACCGGGGTCATTCGTAACCCCAAAGTCTGAGCCCGATACACACAGACAAGAAGACAAGCTAACATAACACGTATTGCTATACTGTAATATATAATATTTGACAATTCTTATTAATAAAGGGTGTAAGAGTACTAGGGTTGTTAGGACAACTCATGGAACCCAAGCCAACCTCACTTGCTCGTGGTGCAAACTGCTAAGCAACAAACGAGGCTCTGGCGACCACCAACACGCATTGGGCAAGCGTGGTGGAAAATGGCCCAAGTCCCACCATATGAATCCCTACGCTATCATGTGGGGATCTTTGTGGGAGGCCTATGTCCAGCAGTGGACGTCTATTGGTAGATGATGATAATGAATTCTTTTTAATAACTTACGAACAATTAAGGGACCAGACTAGCGGGACGTTTACTTGATGGTAAGATATACGTCTGCCCTTAACAACATGACGCCAGTTAGGATGATATACGCTCGTCGCCTGAGATATAACATGTTGAGTCTCGTTACCTTAGCAATTATACTAGCTACAGTGCCCTTCAAACCGGAACAGAGTAACGTTTGTACACTACTGTTTGGCGTCAGAAATAGGCGCTGCGGTGACACCTAGGTGTCAGACAATAGAGACCTACCACTAGCTACGTTAATTAGTTTAATATGAAATAGGTATCTAAATCATCACGTGCTTGCCACAGTCCACTGCTGGACATAAACTTTTTGAACCGACACTACCTAGTACAATTTACGACTAAACGTAGCCAGTAGCTAGAGACTACCATGATCACATCGTCTCTATAAGTATGGACCCTTATGACTAAATGGTTATTGAGGTTACTTTATCTCATGTCGTGGCTCCAAAAGAGACCTTAAGCTTATGAAGTACTCATGTCGCTAATGTTTCCTGTAATACCTGTTGTGGGCTTCAGGCTTTGTTAATTTTAGGTCTTTGGGCTATGACGAAAATATAACTAAAAATACTAATATGGCTCAACTTAAAACCCGGTCCCGTCGGTGTGTCGCGGACGTATCTAGGATCAGCGGCAGACTTCGATATACTTTGGAAGGCGGCCAGGAGTCTTTTTGGCCTCAAGAAGTCGTTAGCTTCAACTTCTGTAATGCGCAAGCTCCGTGTTTAGCTACGCGTTATGTAATTCGCATGGAGCGACGACATTGTACGGCAACACTACACACGAAGTTCACCCCCAAAACTACATTTGTACAGAGATTGTACGAAAGCTCCGCATTAACAATGGCTTACCTGTTCCTTGACTTAATTTGTTATTCGTTTTACTATTACTTATAACGTAGTCGGCTTAGTTGGACGTCATAACTACACAGTAGTATCTTTTTATATCTACAATAAAATATCCCTTGCTGGTGGAGCAGTTCGCACGAAATACTAAGGCTCTCTTTCCTATATGACTACCGGAAGCTGCTATGGTGATGAATTGAACAAAAAGGAAATATTATTCTTTTCTATTAAGACAACAAGTATTATTTATTAAATTTTTATCTTAGGTAAGTCTAAATTGTTTTGTTCATAAAGCAGTAAATTAATAAATTGTAACAATAAGTTCTCAGACAACACAACAGATGGCGCCACCGTGAACAATAGATCACGCTATCGTTTCTTATTACGTTAATCTTTATAAGGATCGTACATCTTTGTGTACATTGCCTTCGTTTAATAAGTCATTGCGGAGTCTATGAAGTACAAAAACTAGGTTACGTTCACTTGTTTTCAGGTGATTGGCGAACAAAGTATATTATCATGATATAAATACATTTGTTTATTTCTATTGTTAGATTACGTCCTTTGTGTTTTTAACGTAATTGATGTTTGTAACCGTTTCATGAGCAGACGGCCCGCGCTGACAAACTTGCACGCACTCCAACGGGCAATTTAGCTATTAGGGCCGGGGTTCCGCTGCAAGGAGCGGAACCGCCTGCTCAATTGGCCGGGCTAACGAGGAAACAATCTTGCACGCGCACCGCTTACCGACGGGACTCCAGTCAATCTCCGCGCCGAGTAAGCTCCGCACACACCGCGCCCACATACAAACGTAAACTATACATCTCTTTTTGTAATTATACAAAGCGACGTCAACAGCGAGATGTTCACCTGATAGTAAGTGATACGCCTCACCGTAACACCGCGGCGCTAGTTAAGATGATATACATAAAACCACGTTATACTCATTGCTTTCAGACATAAGATATTAAGTCTCGTTACCTCAGTAATTTCACTAGCTACAGCCCCCTTTAACTGGAACACAGTAATGTTTGCACACTAATGGATGTAACTGCAATAGGCGATGCAATAATACCTATCTAGACGGTATCCAGCAACAGAAACCTACCACCAGTTAATCATTTTCATTTATTGTTATAAAAATAGATACGTATGTAGGTTAATTAAACAATTAACTAGATCGTTAGTGTTGGTAGATAAAAAAAAGTTCGAGGATATTTTTTTTTTTTTTTTTTAGACCAATATGGTGATGCTTTACTCGGTCGAGTGGAGGAAGAGACAATTTAAACGCGGTCCGATGTGGAAGTAGACAACAGTTGCAAGCGCAAGTGGCGGTGCTAGATAATGGCATCGGGATGTTTTGACGAGCCGTCTCGACTGGCTAGGATGTCTCTATTGAGCCAATTGCTTTAATACGCTCCCAACTTTACAATCACCACACTGCGCCCACAGTATCTGATAAAGAATGACAGGAACAGCGTCAACACTCCAACTGGAGACAATCACACTGCTAGAGCCGAATGATTTCCTTTTCGTTTCGACTAACAACAAAATCTCGGATATAATGTCATAGTTGATTATCAAAGGTCAAACATAATAACTACATATCGTTAATGATGAATTAAAAAAAAAAACTTTAATAAAACTAAATTTAAACAAACACACAGCTTATCGGCAGGATGTTGAAAAAAAAACGTTATTCTTCCAAGCTTATACAGTAAAATGTTTTGGCTGCTTAATGACCGCATAAACTTAGGACGGAAACATGAATAATATTATAACGAGATAAAATGCAATGTTTTTCCTTCGCAACAATAACTGGTGTTTCTGTTGGCGATAAGGAGAGCAGCAGATGTTGTCACGCTGTTGTTCTGATGTGGCCCAAACGAGGAACGACAACGGGCTACCCAACACGTCTATTCACAACGATGTAACGAGCATTAGTTAAATAATCACATTACTATTGTAGTTTGGAAACTTAAAAACGTGCTTATCATTATCTAAGCCTATTAATGCCCACTGTTGGGCATAAACCCAATACTTAGCACAAAGATTTCAATGCTACCTACATCCACAACACCCTGGGATACTCTTTGTTTCTACATCTACTTCAACTGTGTAATCTTCGCGCCCACCCATCACCCCTTCATCTTACTCCTACTACTACAGTATACCATTTCAATAATCATCATTATCAGCCGATAGACGTCCACTGCTGGACATAGACCATTTCATTAATATTTTTATATTTATCCATCTTATCTGATCTTTGATCTAATTATAAAGATCATCTCAAATTGAATAACTTTCACAGCATGAACTTGATATTTTCTCTTTCCACACCTCAAGTAAGATTCGACTTGTTTGAGTTATAATTAATTAGAATACTAAAAATAAGGGTGAAGCGGTAAAGATTCCCGATCATCAACTCACGGGATCCGAGCCAACCTCACCTGCTCGTGGTGCACTCTGATAATCACAAAACGAGGCTCTGGCTCTCACCAACCCGCACTCAACCAGCGAAAATGGTTCAAATCCTCCCATATGAATACCCTACCCGATTATGTGGGAATCTTTGGGGGAGGGCTCTGTCCAGCTGTGGACGTCAATCGGCTGATGATGAACTAAGAGTAACGGTTACTTGAAAGATGTTGGCCGCTGTTCATATGTGATGGTGAATGATTACCATCACGTATACCATTCGCTCGACATGCCTTCTTCATATACAAAAAATGTAACTACAAAAAAAATATTTACATATTTCATCATATCACTTCTGTTCCCTGCTGGATCTTTTCAAGGGTTTTCTAATTTCGATCTTCGGTTACGAGACCTTCGATTTTTTTTTAATTACCCGTCACTAACCTATAACTTGAACGTTTAATATAAATGTAACCAGATATTGTTTATCAGTTTTCTGGTCGCGACAGGCCGCGGCGATAAGACCGAGGTACAGCGTTTCGCAACTTTGTCACCACCAGCTCGATGTTAGTCACACGCACTGAATATATAACGTACCGCCGCCATATTTATATCTATTTTAATTACCTACTAATGATATTTATATATATTAAACAATGATTTAATAAAACAAAGTTAATATTAGCACAAGATGATTATTAGTAGTGGGCGTTATCTGGTTGATAAAGAGGAGATTTATCTTCAGTAAAACGAATATAGGAAAAATCTAAATTTTCACGTTTATCTTTATAAAAAAAATAATGATTTAATGACTAAATTAATGATTAATAAGTTGATAAGCTAATTAAATTTGAACTACAAATGGTATCATAGAATTTATGAAAAGAAACACAAATTTTATACGTTACAAAGTATAGGTGTACTGCTTAATGCAGTGTTGGTGGGACGTCAACAAGGTGGACTGATGATCTGGTTAAGGTCGCTGGAAGCCAATGGATCCAGACAATGAAAGATCAATCGGCGTGGAGATTTCAAAGGGAACAATTCCCGCAGTGGACGTTTAATCGTCCGATGATGATTACTGTACAAAGTCTGATAATTTCCTACACAGTTAAATGTTACATGTTAAGGTTACTATTTTAGGTTATAATTGAAATAAAGCTTTCATTATATACTTATTTATTGGAAACAAAGAACCATCAAGGCTTTTTTTTTCACCACACAAAGGGCAGTGGCGTGGCGTCCTCTCGCATGTCGCCATCGCAGATATGAACGGTCGTGTCCAATATTGGCCATATGTCACAAGCGATACCACGTTGTAGATAATGACGACTAATAAGTGCCTGTCTTCCAACACACCACCGATAGGGATGTTCGGCGTTAATAACTTAACGGACCTAAACTAACTTACAAGTTAACCCGAATTAATTATATACTAACTTAGTACGGTTATGATGTGTTAAGAGAATCGATCGCTGAGGATAAGGTAGAAACTTTTAAGTATATATGTATAAATGTCTTAAAAGTTAAAATGTTTTCATTCGCATAATATTTATGTAACTTTTAGTGTTTATTTTAGGTACTAAAGTAACTATTTATTTAAATGATTTCTCGATTTATATAACATTATAGATAGATTGTGTAGTCGATGAATGTGTATCGACTGCGGGCAACACTACGCCGTCCCGCGACGATGCTATCGCCAGTTTTTTTATTCTCGTGATATCCACCGATAAGGTCGAAATGTCCTTTTTCATAGAAGCACAGTAATGGCCCAGAAAGCACGCTATGCGAGCTTCATCATTTATGCATGCTGATGGCCCGACTTCACCCTTTACTGAACAATATTTTCTTCATATTACCCCGACGATGGGCATTAAATATCTTTTATAATCATTCAATTCTATATCAAAGCTATAAGAAAATAAAATCACGCTTTATAAAATTTTAGCATACTATATTAATAAACTCCTTGAATACAGCAAAATATATATTTTGTAACTTATACAAATAAGTAAAGGCTTTTTTGATTACGCCCTTCAGACAACCTTCAAAGTGGTTGATTACTCGTATAAATATATATGCTACTTATCTTCATACATTTACAATGTTTATACTGTTTTACATACCTTCACTTATTTCTATTAATTTGTATATATTACTAGTTAATTATACATTAAGTTATACTTCTAGATCAATAAGCAAAAGCTAAAGCACACAAGGACGAGAGTAAATCGTTAAGTTAACATATTAATAATTTTCTATACACATTTACCGAGCGTTAATGCTCGTACAATCACGCGACCCATGCGACCTATCACGATCCACCTCCGTATCTTCGTCATCTACAGCCTTCAACGACATGCCGTCGCCATTTTGATTTTCATACATAACACCGGCTTTTCATATGAAAATAGATACTTAAAAATATTTTATGGTGTACCAAATAAAACATGAAAACACTCTTGTGCTGATATGTCTCTGTCCTTCAAAACTGTCTAGGTATATACTACCGTAGCTCCTATTTCCGCCGTCAAACAGTAGTGTGCAAACATTAATGTGTTCCGGTTTGAAGGGCGCTAGACGTAGTGAAATTATTGAGCTATGTCTGTGTCTAATATAGCCAAGCACAATGTTCTGTTGGTATCATCCAATGAACGTCTCGATCGTCTCGTCGCGTCGAACTTAAACTAAGTATGGTTTAAAAAGGTAGCCCAAGGTAGACCCAAGCCAATATCGCCTGCTCGTGGTCGCTCTGCAAACCAACAAATGAGGCTCTGGCTCCCGCCAACCCTTTGGGACCAGTGGTGGAACAGGCCTCCATATGAACCCTTATATACGACAGCTCTTAGTACCCAGCGGTACCGGAGGCCATGCTGACAATGTGGATATCTTTGGGGGAGGCCTATGTCCAGCAGTGGACGTCTATCGGCTGATGATGATGAACGTACAAACATAAATTTTCATTGCTTATCTGTATTAGTTAACTATAATGACGAAACACTGTAAAAACTTGTAACATCTGCAGTGTCTTATAGTATTTGTTTGTAATAACTTTAGCTTTAACAACATTGTGACATTTTTTTTTTATAAACAAATATCCCGCGGCTTCTGCCGGAAATGATATCGTTAAAATACTCTCACAAGCAAAACAAACATACTGCCGAATAACTTGAATATTGTTACAAGTGAACCGGACCCACGGCTATCTTACTTTTGTTAAGTAACACTGTCGAGCTTATCTTGAAAACAGTAAAAGCTATTTTTTTCTAATAGCAACTTTAACCAGCTTTAATCTTTTATCTTGTTTTCGACACCCCATTAATAGTAGATTTGTTAAAATTTTATAAAAGTTTTCTTAATATGTTTGTAGTAATATATTAAAAGCTTTGAAATAATAATATAAGCGGACAACTCCACATGCTTTCTTGGCATAGCGTGATAAACGCGGCATATGGTCGAAATGACCATAAGTCACCGTTTAAATTGTAAACGCAAAGAATAGATAATGTAAAGTATAATTGCAAAGGGTGCAACCGTTTCCCACGCATTCCTATACGGCGCACTTCCCTTGTGTTGGAGGGTTGAACGTAGAAAATGACCACCGCTTGTGCCATATGGTCATTACGATCTATATCTATGTCTTATTATTTTAATTGATCGCTTTGAATTCGGATAGTTCACGGGGCTTTTGTATAAACAACAATTCTCATCACATCATCACCAGGTAATATCTATTTTTTTTTTTTTGATGAAGCGACCAGACTAACGTGATGTTCACTTGATGCTAGTTAGGATGGTACTGATTCTACTTTTAAAAGTACCTCTCCAACTAGTGAAGGGTGATCAGCGTGATACAGTCGTTTCTGTCTCCGGTTCGGTAGAACAATTCGTACGCTCCAGATATGCCAGTCCATTCCGTAGGATGGTACATCCAGCATCAAATAGCGCTCGTCGCGTAAACACATAAGATGTTAAGTCTCTTTACTCCAATAATTGATACTTGCTACAACACCTTCCAAACCGGAACACAGTACTGTTTTTGGCCGCAGAAATAGACGCTGGGGTAGTACCTACCGAGGTGATCCCCATCAATTGTGACATTTTTTTTGGTTTCGAGCTTCTGGGGGAAGTCCGGGTTATGGGAGATTTTTACTAACTAAAACCCCCTCGGAGCTCTGCATCATTGCATTCGGAGAGGCTCCAGGATATCTTATAGAACGCACCGGTGCCTCTCCGCACTTTGTGTTACACGTCTCTGAGGAAGAGTCTAACCCGAAGGCATGAGCCATACGCTGATCCACATAGGTTCGCTTGTTGACCGATAAGTGCCCCCACCCTCAAAGCCTGTGGAACTCCTAGATCCTCTTAATCGCCTTATACGATAGCAGGGCTTACCTTAGTCCTATTCTTACTAGCCCGAGAGGACTGATCAATAGTGACCTACAACCAGTAAATCTATCTATATACATGGTTGGGTAACGAGTTGTTGTGCGGGACCCCTTACACCCCTAGTCGATAGAAGCGTATAATTTTTGCTTAAAGCATTTTTCAACTTAGTGACTTACTTATGAAGTGCAATTATTTAAACCTCAGCATTTGTAAATGCCGCACATTGCTTAAGTACATGAAGATTAATATTAAGTACCTCCAGTGCGCTAACTGTAACTCGGCTCAACGTAACCCTAATTCAGTAACTATTTCGTCCTTCGCCGTAACACAAGCGGTTAATTCTAATTTACAGAAATAAACTCGAGCAAACGTACTCTAGAGTTTTCAAACATCCAACCCTTTTGCTTCAACTTTCTAACGAAAAAGACCTGCGATTTTGAGTTTGAAAATCAAAAAGTATGTTACAAACGCACCGCTAGTACTAACTTCGTTACAAGTGCATACAGCTTGTTTACATCGGAGCATGTGTAGCTTGTTTTTTTTTCATGTTTATTAAACTCGTGCCCGTGTTCCAGTGCGGAGACGGAAAGGAAACATTTCCGTAAAAATTAGACGCCGCCCGGAAGCGGATCGCGCGAGCCTGACGCACGCATTAGTTATGTCGATAGCGAACCCTTTCTTATATAATTTCGTTAAAGAACCAAACATATAAATAAATAAGGCTTTTATTACAACCACTAATTAATAATACTAAATATCTAGACACATTTACTGATCTGTTTTCATTATAGAAATCGTTTTCGCGGCGTAGATCTCTCCTATCTAAATTCATCTGTCCTCTTCGCCATCCATCTCTTCTTCTGTCTTCCTTAATTACTTTTATCCTTTCTCGATACCTGTTAACTTTCTCTGGATCTTATTATTTACTTCGCGAAGCTTAATTTTATGTATAATAAATTTGTTAAACATTTACCCTTCGTAAACCCTTAAATATAAATCAAAATCAATATTTATATGTTTATCAGAAGACAACCTAAGCCTATCTTCTTATTGACATTTTAATATAATGATGAATGAATCGCTTAGAGGTACTAGAATCAAAAAGCGCAAGGTCACCTTTTATGGAATACCTGTGTCCAGCGGTGGACATCCATGGGTTGAGATGATCACGATGATGAATACAATAATGATGGATATGAATCTAATAGTTTACATCGAACAAACTTCTAAATTCCTATTGGAATTAACGTTACAAATCAAGCGGAAGTGAAATTGCACCCTTGGAAATTTGTACTAAACAATTGAAGGTGAAAGAACAACATTAAGGATTGTTACGTGTTACCGTTCATAATGATTTCCGCTATGGTAATACTTGGCAACATCGACAACACCTGAGCGGGGGTGCGTGCGCCCCTAGCCGTGCGATATGGATGGAAATCAACAGGTCGTGTCGGCATCACATGCCTGTACTGCCCGAAACGAGGCCGCTTTACACCTTACGGACATCTTATTTTTTTTTTAAATAACACATGTTCCAATTATATTTCACAAACTAGATTAAGATAATTACACATAAAATAAAAAAAAAAATGATTCGCATCGCAAATAGGCAATACTATGAAATACGAAAGTAAGTCCTCATACGTCATACTTCCTGAAACTAAGAGGGAAGATACTTCTTTTCAATTGATATCGCGCTGATATTTAAGTTTTTAACATATATATAATAAAATTAGATTTTTGTTGCATTGTATTATCTACGTATTAATACTAGAAACAAATATACTAGATTAATTTTTAACAATAAAGCGTTTAAAAAAGTGAAATATCATATGGAAGAGTTGAGAAAATTTGATTCGGGCATAACGAGCATCAATATTATGCTACGAGCTATAACAAGTGCAAATGGATAGGGATTTTGGTTATAATTTTAAAAATATTTTAAACTAAAGTCACTCGAAATTACGTGTCATATGTTGTCGGACCCTAAATTAGGTAATAAAATTTTACACCTAGATAAAAAATATTGTTAGCTTATATAACAAGAATACGGTTGTAATCTGACTGAGGATGTGAAATATTGCTGATGGAATGTAAGCAGAATATAATTGATTCCTCTATGTCTAAATGGAATATAAACATTGATGCTGGTCTCATCTTAAATGATTTTGATGGACCAGAGTTTTTTTTTTTTTTTTTTGTTATTTTCGGTACACTTTTGTCAGTATTTTAAAGGTACGATAGGATTGATGTTCAGGTAAGAGACAACAATCTAAAAAGGAGAATAAAAAAGATATCAAGAATGGCGAAATTTCGGTTATATACAAAATATGTGTGAAATATAGTAGGTTTCCTTACTTCCGGTTGGTAATGTTATGTATTCAATATGGTCATTACACGTAACGATAGGTACTAAAGGGCCCCTTGGCTTCCCGCGGTCGCAGCCCGCTCCGGTCACAGTTTGACAACGCATTGCTTATTCATGATGCGGTAATTATCGGAATTGTTCCGTGCCGTGTGGAATTACGATACATGATTTTTTTTTTAATATTAAACAACTGGCAACCCAGTCGACTGTCGCCTGTGCATCCAATTCGGCATCGCGTACCGGTTTTAAAACTACATTACTTGTTAAGCAGCGTCTGCTTACCGCAGTACGCCGGTGTCGGTTATATTTGTGAATTGAGTGACAAGTTTCATATTGTTTTTTTTCTCCTACAAACGAAAAAAAAAGGTTAAAAAGGATTTTTTATATTGACGCTAATGTCGCATATAATCTCGATTCTTTTATAACAGCCATGGTCACTTGATGACTGAGCTGATAGACGTTCCGACGTCATAATCATCAACGATTCCCTTCAACTCTTTAATTATTATTTGTAGTCTGGTCTATTCATAATAAGGTCACCATGTCCCGAACTCTTCTAGTAGTATTCTTCTCAACATGTCTGTCTCTTCTAGTGGTATTCCTAGTGTTTAACTTAAATTGATTGATTGTGGAACCCCAAGCCTTACCCAAATATTACCTATCTGGTCTATTGAAATTAGGTTTTCAATTTCAGTAGCCTTGCTAATCATTCTTATAGGAGTCGGAGTTCTTTTGTATCTGTGGTTCATCAAAACCTGTTGTAATAGTATGGATAATCTAAGTAATGGTCACATATTGCAGGATTTCTTCACGCGGATATTAACGTATTTCTTTGTTTGTCCTAAATTATAGTTGTCATATTCAGAATCCATCTTATATACTACTGTAAGTATAATGAAATAATTAAGGAGATAAAATCTCTTTGGTTTAGTCTTATTAAAAAGTTTCTAATTATTAATCCACAACCACATATAAATTAATATCTTCGTCACATATGACCATAGAGTATAATTTGATTAAATGATGAGGGTGTCGATGAATGTTGAGAGTGCGGTGGCCAAGTCCAGGATTACCCACACCTGAGCAGCCTGCGGAGGAAGCGAGCCGTGACTCCGCAGGCGGGCTGTCGCGCGGACATCGGAAGTCATCCGCTATTGATAGCATCTCATTGTGCGCGGTAAATTGCGGCCGGATGTTGGCAGAGACGCGGCGCGTGCGCGTTTCCATCGCCCTACTCTCTGCCACACCATTTACAATTTGACTTCACGCACCTATTTTGAATCTATAAAATAAAACCACTTCATATATTCAAGCGGATATAAGAGCGAAATGATTCAAAATGATCATAATGAAAAAATCAAGACTAGACTATACTTTATTGGTAATACCGCAGATTCTATCTCTGTCGTCAAACTTGCTATGTAAACATCGCTGTGTTCCGGTTTGTAGGAAGCTGTAGCTAGTGAAATTACCGAGGTTGACATGCTCAACACTTAACATATGTTTCAAAACGACGAGCGCAATGTCGTGCTGTATATATGGTCCTAATTAATCCTACATAATTATGGGCAAGAATATCACTTATCATCAGGTAAACATCTCGCTTATCTCATCATCGTTTCTTAGAATAAGAAAAATCTAAAAATTTCTGAAAAAATATATATGTTGTACTATTGTCGTAAAATCCTTAAAGGATTCAGTCAGGCTCAATGCCCGTCATAGATTCCGTATACGAACAACAGTAATATTTCATTAGATTTATTGTACGTTACAAATCCTTTTATCAATGTTAGATGATTAATGAGAATATTTTTTATTATATAAACATTGGACTAAACTTAAAGTTTAACTTTATTAATTTTGTGTAATTATTAAGAAAATTATTTATCCTTCATTAATGTCTAAAACAGAATTCAAGTAATTAACAGCGGAGCGGATTTTTCGATTCGTGAATAAAACTTAAGTGGAATGAAAAAAAAAAAAGTATTTAATTGGAACAAACATAATTATAAAATTTTTTCGATTTCGTCAAAGTCGTCAACCGGATACGGCTCTGTCGGAAATTAGAAGACAGCTCGGTTTTGATGCTGTGCCGGATCGCAATGGAGACGCAGGCAGCCACCGCGTGTCTCACAGAATTATTTCTGACATTTTTAGACTCATTGTCCACCCTGAATACGGAGTCACGCTCCAAAAGAAATTAATGCCGTTGATACACATGCCTTTGTTAGCTGCTGTGTCACATAGTTTTACCTACAGCGTACGCACTCACCGCCGGTGGAAACCTGAACGTCTGTTTCCGGTTATCACCTACCACGGAACCTGTAATGGTACAACGTTATCTCCTAACAAGCGAACTTTAAATTTCATCATCAGTTACACTTTTTCTACTTAGACTTTACTGACAAATAGCCGTCAGTCTTATAAGACAAGAGTTTTTCTTATATAAAAAGTATACTTGAACTTAGATGTTTTTACCATCTCTAATAATAAAGAATTTTCAGGAAACAATTGCCGATGTTTTTTAAGTGTTTATTAGTTACTGTTGTATATTCTTATTTAATAATAAAAAAAACTTGAACACGATTGTTGTTCATACGTAAGATAACAAGTGAATGCGACTATTTTTGTTTTATTATTAAGTTAGATAAACTATAACTTTTAATGTTGTATCAATGATGATTGAATTTTATTATGGTTTAATAAATAAATTGGAAAGTTGCTTGTTGTTATAGTGTGAAATAATTTGATATTGCCATAATAGAGTGAGTGCTTGTGCTTGTGTTTGTGTTCGTGCGTGTGCGTCGCGGGAGCGCGCGCTCCGCGGCAGCGCACGGGCAGGTGTGCAACGCAACCCCCTCTTGTTGCAGAGCGGGCGCTCCGGCGCCAGCGCGGGGCCCTGCCCGCCGCCCGTCCGCCCAATCGCGGCCCGTCTCGCCTATGATGTCATCGGAGGAGGAGGCCGAGCGCGCGCCCTACTCCGATAGACTGCTCAAGAAACACAAACGCGTCAGACAGCGCGTGGACGCCGGCGAGCCGCGCAATTCCTACTCGACCCTCGCGACGAACGGTACGCCCGCGCGCGTCGCACACATGAGTGGCGGACTCTACGGCGCCATCTTCGACGGCCGCCAACACTTCGGTCTGTTCGGGCCCGGCTACGCGCCGGCGGAAATGCTCAACGAGCTGCTGGGGCGCGCACCGCGCCAGGATGACTCGAACGACGACGCGGCCGGAGGCGACATCGCACATCGCGTCCTGCGCGATATACTGCAGAACCGCAAGAAGGAACTCCTGCGGCTCTCGCCCGACAACAACAACGTACTCGCAAACAACAACAACGAGCCCAAAGAGAAACGTTCGCCGGAGCGACCCCCTTCGCACGACTCGCGGCCAGACCTGGACGAGGCACTGCTCGCGCTCGAGAGCGCGGGCGATTCGCGCACCTCGCCGCCTCCCGCGCAGTCCGAGCCGCTGCTAGCGCCCAAGTCCGAGCCGGAGGACCGTGACAGTGACGTGCAACGCTCCTCCCCGCGGCCCCTCGATGTGAAACGTGCTCGTGTTGAAAACATTGTGTCCACCATGCGCTCCAGTCCAGCACCTCAACAACCACAAGTGAACGGCTGTAAAAAACGGAAGTTGTACCATCCACAGCAACACGACGGTGCGGCGGAACGGTACGGCACTAACCACAGCAGCAGTGCGCTGACGGTGTCGGAGGATTCCGAGGATGAGGGTGAGCGACCTATACAACAAAAATTAGTAGAAAAAAATGCTTTAAAATCGCAATTAAGGACTATGCAGGAACAATTAGCTGAAATGCAAGAAAAATACTTGCAATTGTGCAATCGTATGGGACAGGAGTCGGAAACAATAGATAATGATGGTGCGTCTAGTGATATCGAGCAGACTGAAGACCCTGTACCGAAATCGGAGCCTCCTTCACCTGTGAAAGAAGTGCCCCCTCCAATACCGAACAGTGTTGCACCTAACATGCTCACGCAAGTAATGAATAAGATGATGTCTGCAAAAATGCACGGCCACGGCGGGCCACATCCTCACCTCCCTCCTAGTTTTAACGGTGCTTTACCTCTAATTCCACACCTGCCACCGAACGATCATATGCATCCGCCCCACCCGCACCAGCACCTCAATAATGCAGCAGCGATGTATGCCATTAACGTCAGCCAAAAGCTATTTTTAGAGCAAGAAGCACGAATGAAAGAAGTAGCGGAACAACAGCAGCAACAACAACATCAACAACAACAAAATAACCAACAACACAGGCCCCAATCAAACCAACACTCACCGCAACAAAGACAATTGGGACCAACTCCTAAACCTCCAATGTCTTCTGAACTCGCTGATCGTCTCGATGCGCTACGGAGCAACGCAGGCTCCGTCGGTCCCGTATCGGGGGCTGATTTAGAGGGCCTGGCAGAAGTGCTTAAAAACGAGATATCAGCCTCATTGGCGACACTAATCGATTCCATTGTCACTCGATTCGTGCACCAGCGACGGATTATGGGCAAGCAATCAGAAGCGGCGGCAGCAGCAGCAGAGCAGTTGAACAAAGACTTGATGCGGGCGACGCGGCTGATCGAGAGGAAATCGCCATCACTGAAGCAGGAAAGATTGTCGGCGCAGATGGCAGGTAACACGCCGGTGCACCATCCCAGTGCGCCTAATGGTGTCCCTTTCATGACACACAATCAGTTATTGATGAGTCAGATGAATGGCCCCCGACCGCCAGGCGCAGCATTTCCGCTGCACGGCGAAGCGAGCGGGCCCGGTCATGGTGCTCACATCCGCCCTCCCACAGGAATGTTCCAGACGCCGCCGAAACTCGGTCCCCTCTACGGTCCCATGAACGGGCACTACGAGCGCGAACCGAACCCCGAGCAGAACGAGGCGCTCAGCCTTGTCGTGACGCCAAAGAAGAAGCGACACAAGGTGACGGATACACGAATCACGCCGCGCACTGTGAGCCGGATCCTGGGGGAGGGCGTGGGACAGTCTCCGGAGTCGCCGTCACCCCGCCCGTTTCCGGGAGGCATGGCACTGCCGACATCTGTAGCGATACCGAATCCATCGCTACACGAGAGCCAAGTCTTTTCACCGTACTCCCCATTCTTCGGAGCGGGGGGAGGATTGGCGCGGTCACCACCGGCACCTGAAAGAGATTCTCCACCGCTACCGCACCCTCCGGCGTTGCTTCACCCCGCTCTACTGGCGCACCATCCATCACCCGATTACCTCCGGCACCACCACGCGCACGGTGCTCACAACGCCGCCGGCCCTCACCATCCGCAACATATGGACGCTCAAGATCCTCACTCCGACTGCAACTCCACCGATCTACCTTACGACGGAGTGCAGCCTACTATATCCTTTTTCAATACACTGATTTGAAATATCTTTATCTATATAACAACAACGTTAATCGAATTCAGTCCAAGTTGTAATCGAAGTAAATATGCCGTAATGCTCTTACCACATAGGTGAGATTGTGACATGCATACGCCCCACCCCCCACGCGTATCTTATTTCTGTAGTATTTAACCTTACGACTGCTGTCACCTGCTTCCTACTTAGTAGATGACATTATACGACTCTGGAAACCTAACAAATGCTGCGGTCTCTAGATATACAGCTCCCCACCGCACGCCGCACACAGCACGCACCTATAGCGCAGCGAAAGACTGCAGCGGTGCGGTCTTAAAGAAAGCGAATGCACTAACTGCAACGGAAATAGTACTTTCATTACATTCCTGCATAACAATTAAACACTAAAGGAATGTTTGATAATACTAGGATAGATTAATAAAACTGTGGAGGCCTCTGCAGACATCGGCTAAGGTACTTTATAAGATTAGATGCAAACGGATTAAGACTTGTGGTGCTTCGCGAGTGAGCCTACGTAATAGCAGGATATAATCAGATTTATATATACCTTCCCCCACCTCGTCTTCAAAATTCTTAGTTAATAGTCGACTTATATGTACTTACTGACGACGTCATATTTATCGTTTTCACTATGTAGATCCCTAAAGAGAATTTATTTGATGATCTATTGGCCATTGATGTAAGCACAGCATCGTATTTTCCTCATAGCTTACATTAATGTTTTTAATGAATTTCTATATGTTTACTATAATTTAAAAAGTAATCAATAGCAAATATTCGGAGCTGTTTAATTATCGATACTTCATTATTATTATCGCAATTAACAAGCAGTTTTGAAGGGCTGAAGGTTATCCATGGCGGCAATTAAAACAATCATAGAATTGTATATGCTTATACTTTGGTTAACGACCTTTCGTTTAGTATAATCAATTATTTTTGATATTATAAGTTATTTTTGAAACCTGTGCTCTAATATTTCAGAATTATACTAAATATAAATTAGTCGTTTTTATAATGAGCTTTTAGAGCTAGACTTAAAGTTATACGATCACATTGTCTAACCCTTTTATTACTAAATACTGAAGTTTTAATTTCCATATGTATTTTCGAGTAGAATTCATTATTTAAGTATAGCTTAAGATTTATTATTATAATTAATCAATTTTTCACTAATTAAATCCATAACTCCATTGCACTCGTCCACACTAACGCCGATGCACCTACGCAAAGCGAAGCTCATGTTCTTCTGGGTTCGGTACCCGAGTTCAGCGGTCCTCAAGATGTACTTCCCCGACATCAAGTTCAACAAGAACAACACGGCGCAGCTCGTCAAATGGTTCTCCAACTTCCGGTGAGTTTTCTTCTTCTTTATTACATATTCAACAGTAGATATTTGTAATTGATGTCTGTACATTATTTTAGAAGGATAATGACTTAACTGTTATAAACACTAGGATAATCAGGAATAGCAGAAGAGTATATAGATATTCTTAGAGATAAGTTTCAATATTATTTCGATATTTCAAGAACTTATAATGAAACCTAATATTAAATCAACGAGTATTTTCTAACGAAGTATCAAATAACTTTGTGGTTAAACGGTTAATTAAAATGCGTAAATTTTCAAAAGTGCTCTATGTTTATTTATATTATTAACCGCACCCACACTTGGTTAACGAAACTTAGTATAGCATACAAACCGCAATCATAATATCCTAAATATTATATAATAACAAACATACTAATAATAGGTCCCCGTTTCCGGAGACCATCTTAGTACTTACCACAAATATTTCAATCGTCACACAGTTTGTAAAGTTATCATTCTAAATTAAGTGCAGTGTGTGTAATCTTAATTAACACTAAGTTGTGTATGCGCGTATTACTTAATAACAGGTAAACGTCGCTCTCGTGTTCGTCGGCTCGTTTACGCACAACCAATTATCATCCCGCTCCCGCCCCTCCAAAAATTAAGTAAAAAGATTAACGCCAATCAAGTTTTCTTCTCCGACCGTGTCATAATCCTATTATCCGTTAATAATTCGTTAAAAGGGGAGTAAATTCACTATTTCCTAATTTTAATCGTACAGGCAACCCTGAAACTATGAGAAAATTTAGGGTCGATTCACTCTCCACACATAATCTATTTAAGGGCGTTTACAAATATACTAAGATAGTGTATATATATATATATATATATTGTTTATAATTTTATCAATTTGCAGTTTAATCTATTGTTATAACTTTTTAATATAATCTACAGTTAAATAGTTTATTTGTAACTAGTTATACCGTAGCATGATTGCTTAGATATAAACGTGTAATCATAACTTAAAGTGGGAATAAAGTAGGTAATTACTGTTTCTAGTCCTAACAGAATAACCGATGCAGTATTAGTTGAAATTACATAAGAAATGCGTATTTCTATCGTCTAATAAACTGTTTGTAATGGATTCGTTTGTCCGACTAGTCTTTAATTTGATAGGTTTGATGCGACAAGCGGCGGTTCCACATCCATTTGTAATAACCCCGCGTAACTCCTTACTTGATCGTGTCATTAATGGCGTATTGAATATGTTCAACGTTATAATTTATTTGAGATCGATTCGTAATGAAATTGTTGTAAATATGTTGTGTTGTAAGTAACGGAAAAGTCCCCTACGGTATTGATTTGTACTCGACTAATTTCCGCGTTATCTAAGCCGTGCGATAAGAGTCACCTGCCATAAGCCGCGTGCTCCTGTGATAAACACACTTCCCCATCTTTTCCTATCTATATGCCGTGGCCCTATTCTGAAACGTTCGATGTACTCTTTTTTATGAAATCATAACAGCAACGCATAACGCAACTTGACCGTTAGGAAAAATGTCGAGTGATTAGAGAATAGCACCCTTATCATGTGTGCCCACCACTTCAGTTCAATATATCTCAAGCTAGTCGTATCTTTTTGATAAAAGGAAAGCTTTGTAAAAGCTTTGATAACGTTACTCGTTGTGTACGTTATGATCGCAATATGTATAGGCGCTTAATTTATTATGTATCTAATATTAAGATCTAATTTTATTAGTGGTGTATCTTCGTGGTCCTTATCATCCAGGTAGGTATCACAGCAGCTTTCCAAGTATTACTATAATTAATGGTATAAAGGGATTTAACGTCTTATGTCTCCAAGTGATGAGCAGTTTATTGGAGTGTATATCATCCTAATTATCGCCACGTTGTTACGGGTATCCGTAACACCATCAGGTAAATGCTTTGATGGTTTCGTTTCTTAGTAGATCAAAAAAAACAGTAATAACTTTCTATTATGAGTTAAAGCTTTAAAGTACTAATGCAGTTTCAAGTTAGAGTTACCATTTATAAACATTAAACAGTTTTGTGTATTTCTAAAAATTTCCCTTCGATATTAAAAAGACGTCAGCGGCACGATTTCTTCTTACCTCAACTTAGTCCATTAGCATTGTGTCCTTAATGGTCGCATTGTGGACAACGGAAAGCGGTCATTTCCTTCGCGATAAACATCTCTGAAAGGATACAGTGCTGAAAGGGCGGTGGGGTCATTTCGGAGGCGCACGGAAGGCAATTACAAGGCTAGGCGTCCGCGGGCTTCAATAATAAATGGCATTTTAAATTTATCAAGAATATCGATTTAAAAAAAAAAAAAAAACACTGTTTTTACTATTTCATAATTTTTTTATTCAATCAAACGCTGAGATGAGCTGGACGTTCACGTGGTGGCCAAAATCGCCTGCACATTACGTGGCGCTAATAAGGATAATGTACACTGCATCGCATTGCTCTTCAAGCCTCAGACATAAGATGTTGACCCTCGTTACCCCAGTAATTATATAAGCTACAGCACCTTTCAAACTGAAACACAGTAATCTTTGCGTACTAGTATTTGGCGGCAGAAAGATCCGCTGCGGTGATACCTTCCTATATAGTCTCCAGTAATGGCGACCCACCCCTAGTAAAGTATTATGAACACAGTAAATAATTGATTTTATATATAAACTAATTTAATATTAGATCAGTGATTATTATTACAAAACACTTGACCACAGTACGTAACAATGATTTTGTATATGCTGTTGTTAACATTATCGAGATCCGTTAATAGCGTTATTAGGTTAATTAATATTTTTACTAACATTAAACATTTTACTGCGGAATAATCGAGAATACGATTAAAAAGTTCTAACGCGATAGCCTTTGCAACATCGATAACCGACGTCGATAATTACAGCCTTAAAAGTACAAACTTTTTTTTTTTTTTAATTAAGTGCAACACAAGCCGGGACACATTGAGCCTCATTACGCTTTTGTCTTTTTTCTTTTGTCATGAAGATAAGAAGCGCGTTAAGCAGATACGAAATTTTATATATTAACAATATTATAAAAAAGCTTATATTTCCTATATATATATTTCTTTATATGTTATAATGTAATAATATCTCGGCGCGGTAATATGAAAACAAACTTCACACCTCGGTCGCTCGTCAAAAAGAAAAGAACAAGCTCGCTTAGTAATGGCCACTTTCATGTAGGCCTCAAGAACACTAACGTCGAGAGCGCTCCTTGTGCCTTTAAAAAAAAACCTTTCTTGCTTTTCTTCCAGAACAAGTTTTAGAAAAAAAAACTATCACAAATAAAGCATTACTTATATTTTTTTGCAAAGTATAAAGTTAAGAGTGTAAACATTTCTTAAAGAAGCAAAAAATTAAGACGGAAAGCCAAAGCGGTCCCGCTCGTATAGACTTTAGTTAGTTTTTCATGTGGCAACAAGATTCAAATGCGAACCACAAATATGGCAACATTGCTACATTTCTAGACGCGAACGCAGTCTTTTAAGTCTCCGGGGGCAAAACAAACATCCTTCAGTCAAAGTCGATGCAAAGACAAATTCTTTTAGCGCGCGAACTCAAAGAAGTACGCAGTCCCGCAAACAAAGAGTCACTCGTGGAATTAGCCGTTGCGGCGACGATGGTGCTAATTAGCAACGGTGACTCGCTTAAGTTATTTCGCTTAATTAAGTTGCGCAGAAGTGGTCTGCGGCCGGCCCGTCACAGAAGGCGCCGTAAATTGTTAGAATACGGGCAACACTCCAATTAATCTTTTTACACATCCAACTAGTCGCACGAGGGTGTGCACTTAGACGAGCCGAGCCTCGAACCTTTTTAAACGTTCGCACACGAGCGGCTGGGTGCTGCACAATATGAATGCGGACCTCTTTACAGGCCTGAACCTCAGCTGGTGCAGCGTCAGCCGCGAGCGCCGCGCGTCAACATTATGCCGTCGACAATGCGCCACCGGGCCCGACCGCGACTAGACAAAATAATGTACAGAGCACCGCGCGCCGGATGCATCAACCGTTCCCATTAAATGTCTGCCACATTTTACTTCACATTTAATTACGCACTTAATAACATTTATTAATTCAACTGAGAACAAAATCTCTCGTCTGTAAGGACTCTCACAGTCGGAAACGGAAATGTTGCCAACCTTACATCGCAATTTTCATATGCCTTTTAACCTTGCCGTGCCAACCCGCTCCGTAAATATTAAGTTCAATATTTTAATTTTTTGTAATTAAAATATATATCCATATATATATATATGTATATGTATATGAAGTTGAGCGGCGCAATTTTATTTTGTAACACTCGAAACGTTATCAAAGTGTGAAGGTAGAAAATTTATTTAATGCCGTCTAAACAGTGCAGCCGGGGCAGCAATCATCCCCGGCGTGTGAAGTCACCTTGTGCCGTTGATTGTATGCGCTGACTCTAAAATTTAATTGGTTAGCTAATACACCGCAGCCGAGCCGGGGGTCTAATTTACGTGTTAACATTTTTAATAAGGCCCGGCGAGGCTAGGGCGCCAAGTGGCCGGCCATTTATTTCGCGCTACGCTCATACGAGCACCTCCAGTAATTAATACAACCCTTTCGAGGAAGCTTATGAGTAGTTTTCCTTCTAAAAAGCTTGCTAATTACACGTCTCGCTATTCAATTCTTATGAAATGAAATGAGACTGACATCACACGCCTTCGCTTAAGTACTCTGTAACGGAACATAACCTAAATGTCACACCTCGGTACTAAATTCAAGTTAACGTGTCGGTACTTCCGAATGTTAAGGTGCACGCACGCGAGGCGACCTAATAGGTGGGGGCGAGGCTGAATATTTACATATCATTGCGATACACGGGCCATTATAAAATATTAGCCTCCCGCCTTCCGCCTCCCGCCTCGCGTACACCGGACTCGTTAATAATATAATTAAAACACGCGAAGGAGCGGCCCGCACTTACGATCGTCAAGAAGCTTTAAACAGGATTACACACACAACCTGGTCTAATGATTAGTTTACATGCCTTACAATAATTACAGAAAACTATTCATGTATACTCCTTTATATAACTATACATACACACAACTCCATTATTCTCTGATGATGTGGGGCGTTCGGTAGTCTTTTCGACTCTTACAGCTCATCTAATGCTGGGCACGTGGATATATGTTTATATACTATTATAATTGACAAAACATTCGAATACCGTTATGTGTTATTGCATAGACGATACTTCATCATCATCATCAGCCGATAGACGTCTACATCTGGACATAGGCCTCCCTCAAAGACCTCCACATCGGTCGGTCCCGCGTTGCTCGCATCCCGTGGGTTCCTGCAATTCTAACCTCATCGTCGGTACTCCTTGGGGGAAGTCTCCCAACACCACGTCTACGGGTACGCGGATTCCACTCGAGGACCTTACTGACCCATCGGCCGTCGGTCCTTCGAGTAATATGCCCTGTCCACTGCCACTCAAGTCTAGCAATCTTTTGAGCTACGTCAGTGACCCATAACTATTTACTATCTAGGGAGGTATTAACGCAACGCCTATTACTACCACCAAACAATAGTATGTAAACATAACTCTGTTTTAGTTTGAGGGATGTAGCTAATGTAATTATTGAGGCTAAGAAGGAAGGCTCAGACGAAGAGCGCAATATGGTGCATACTATTGTAAATAGCGCCAGATAGTTACGGGCGGTCGTGTCACTCACCATCAGGTGAAGTTCCCGCTCGTCTCGTCGCTTCATAGAGTACAAAAAAACACAGTTTTCGTTTCGTTCGTTAGAAACAGGCTCCGTTGTAAAGCTGTTCAAGGATGCTACATAGCTACTTATGCTGTAATAATGTAGCTCACAAAACGGCTTGTCTAATCGCGTAGCTGTTATTGTCGCCTTGACTACGCGCACGCACGTTAGAGCGATCCATCAGCTAATGAAAAGCGTAATTAGAAAAGTGGCGCTTTCTTCCGACCGCCGACCGCCGGCCTTATCTTGTCTTCGATGGGGCATTAAAGGTTTTTTTAATTACCCTTCACCAAAAGCCACTTTTAATCACATTTACAACGCCGTTAGTGACGTTTCAGTTTTTTTTTTTTCATACAATTAAGCGACGACACTAGCGGGATATTCACCTGATGGGAAACAATAATCCCGGTCATTACATATAAACTATACTATCTAATTAATATACGTATTAATTTTTTTTTTTACTCAATTATGCGAAGAGACGAACTGATCGATCACCTGATGGTAAGTGAAACGCCCGCCGGTAACAACGCCGCTCTAGTTAGAGTGGTGTATATTGGAAAATAATGCGCACGTCGCTTGAGACATTGAATATCTTTACGCCAACGATTATACTATCCACAGCGCCCTTCAATCCGGAACACGGTAATGTTTGCACGCAGTTGTTTTCATCGTTCCAGTCGTAGCTTAATTTGCTAATGTTAACAATTAAACGAGATATGACGCACGAGGTCACGCGGCGCGCCTTGCGCTGGTCTCGAAGGAGCGGGTGCGCCGTTCCTTCATTACTGGTCACCTTTAAAAAACTTAATACTGCTCTAATGACATGAGTTTTGGGCGGGAACGTCACGCGATTCTATTTTCTTTATTTTTTTTTTTATCAACCAAATAGTCAAAGCACATTCGTACTTACGGCTCATACAATATTTTTGTTATACTATAAAGATTAAATAGAAAACTAATATTGTATATATAATATCGCATATATATTATACTAGCTATTCACCCTACTTCGCTAAACGTAATAAAAAAAAAATATTTAATGCTTGTCTGAAATATTCCTTGAGGGCAACCGCAACCGCAAATGGCTTTCAATACCAACCGTAACTATAGCAACCGCATTAATAATACTAATGGTTAAATTCAAAAAATAAATGCTCTATAACCATCTACATATCATTTCGCGACGAATGCTCGTCTTCCTATGTCGATAAGTTCACTAGTTTTCACGTGATTAGCGAACAAACAAAATATATATATATATGTTACTACAGAACTGAAAGAAAATGTGTTCGCATACGATAAACTTACTACTACTACCTCTAAATAAACTGTACTATACAGTGTTATTTATTAAGACTTCTTTATAAAATCGTTATTTTATTCTATACCTATAAAGATTTCTTAAAATAATCGAAAAGATATTTTAATACATTAATTATAACGTTTACTAATTAATAATTAACCTTTAAAACAATCTAACTGTGTTTGGACAAATATATGAGATACTAACAAGAGCTTTCGATTTTAGATACCTAGAAGCTAATTTCATCTCTTTAATGTTTCACTGTAATTTAGATATTACATGTAATATAGTATAAAATGACAAATTACACAGTTGAATAGAAGCTGTACAAAAAAATCTATATAATTTTTTAAAACGTTCATGTTGTTTTTTATCTACAATAACGTTTTGTCCTTGTTTTATCCTCGTTCTGTCTTCGCTGCGGCGGTGACCACTATCGCGAACAGCGGAAGTTGACCAGCGCTGGCGCAACCTCTTATCAGCCTCCGACTGAAGTCCTTACCCGTCCAATCACTACAGATCTCTAACACTTCATTGTTCTTATATCTATTATTTGTTCGCGCAAGTATCGCGGGGTCTGCGTACACTGGTCATTGTGAAGCGAAGACAACAATTTACATATAACTATACATATCTAAGCGCTGTGACATTTTATTATATTAATTGGATGTTTTATAAGGACTTCATTTTCAAAGGACTTAATGAACTGCGCAAAGGCGTCGCATAAAGATCTAATTACAGTTTCCTTGTTTAGTTTTTCATACCTAACGTTAATATGATTCTGTTATAAATTATTGTATGTTTTATATATTAGCTACGTTTGTAACAAAGGCACACGTTTAATATATGACCTTTATTATTCCAATCTCCACTTAGCTAAATTCTTTCAGTCGCTACATTCCACTTTCAGTCGTGTAATCAATAAGTTAGTAAGTTTTGTAAGAAATCACATAGAAGTAGAGGCCAAGTTATAAAGGCGCGGCGTGGTATACACACATGGGAAATTACCTAAGTGCCACAACTAAACGACAACTCCGACCCGCCCTAAGACATAATTAATTAAGGTGCGAAACGGAACACACGAAAACAACGAAATTTTTTTTCCACTTCCGCTCCACGTGTTAAATGTTGGTAGAATCATTATTTACATATATGAATGTTTTGAGATGATTTTTCGTTTACGTCTTAAGGTTATCATCCGTTTAGTTATTGACTAACACAAAATCTATTTCTGCCTTCAAACAGCGCAAACCGTGTTCCAGTTTGAATGCCTTTGTAGCTACATGAATGAGGGTAATGTGATTTTACCTCTTACGTCTTAAAGCTACGAGTTGTGTATAACACGAAAACGAACTACAGCTGTTATGTAATTTATTTGACGGGTAGAAATATGAAATTCAAAATGAAGCAAACATAGAGTTTTTAAAAAGTAAATACATATTGAAAATCATCAGTCTGCGCGAGTATAGGCTCCGTGGCGCATTAAAATATTACGCGGTCGCGGATGTTCTGTGGAGACGGGGGGGTAAATAGGAATGTTATTAATCGAAAAATACTTACGGAAGGTAAGTAGTATGCGCTACGCGTGTGAAATCTTAGTAATAAATAGCAATGGCGACAGCCCGGGGGAAATAAGTCGAGTGGACGTGAAAACGCAAGCAGTCGGCCCGCGACAATAACGCGCCGCCATCGCTAAAGTAATTATTGTTAGGCGCGAGATCAGCCGCGCGCGCTCAAACTTTATTTCGCACTGCGCATATTAGTTTTAAACATACACTATTGTTATATATATAATAATAATTAATAATAATCACAACACAAATTTACATACTAGTTTTGTCCCAATATATAACAATTACTCCCCCTGTGACCCCTTAAACATTTTTAGTCATCGCGTTATATTACGTTGAAAGCGCGATACATTTTGACAGCTACGATTTAAAAATGAAACCCGGATTCTGAAGCGCTTTAGCTTTGATTTTACAATCCTGGATTAAGTCAGCTATTACGAGGACAGTATACACACCTCACCACCCTACTGGTAATTATTAAAGTATTCTCATGTTATTTCTCATGATTCATATAAATTAATTTATCAAACCATGGAAGGGACGACTGGCTCCTATAGCATACGTGGAAACCACGCTCAGCATCATACACTTCAAATATTGCCTTTTTTTTATTAATTACCCAACATACGACTACATTAATCAATTACATATTAAATTAATTAGCATAATATTAATTATTAGCCATGACCGTTGTATACGAATCCCTAAACAGGAGGATGTAACTTTATGAGACGTACTCGTATATGTCTTGTTAAAATTCATTAAAATTACACAAATAATAACAAATTGGTAACATTACACACAAAGTATACAATTTTTTTCTTCATTACAATAATAAGATTACTTATTATTTAGATAAGTGTATGTAACTTAAATATTATTGCGCGCGAGTATGTTTTAGGAACTCATATCGACGATACCGGCTCATATAAGGAAGTTTATATTGATTTAAAAACATATAACTTAAAACATACATACATATAAATAATACATAATAATGTTTATAAAAATACTAATATGTTATCGTTCAATGAATGTAATGCTCTTCGATACAGTCGGTTGTGTAGGGATTCTATAAAATCCGCTCGCGATTCGCTGTTATGAATCCCGTAAAAATGCGATCAGCTATATTCGCAAGAATCGATGGACGACTTTAAGTGGACCATTATATTACTTAATCGGTTGTTAAGTTTAAGTTTACGTCTGCTTATTTCAAAGCGGTTAAATACGAAGAAGCTGCAAGACGTTATATAAAGCGGTGACTGAGACAATAGCAATGAATACCTTTTAAAGTCTCCATTACATCATTTATCAACAGATGTAATGTAATTTATTCTATTACTACGATACAGTTAACTAGTGGTAGGTTTCTACTGCTAAACAGTAGTGTGCAAACATTACTGTGTTCCAGTTTGAAGGGCGCTTTAGCTTGTAGTTATTACTGGGGTAATGATACTCAACATCATAGGTCACAGGCAACGAGCGCAATTTGGTGCTGTGTATAATACCTTAACTAGCGCCACGTTGTGATGAACGAGCGTATCACTTACTATCAGATGAAGATCCGGTTCGTCTCGTTGCTTAATTGAATAAAAGACATATTTATTAGGAGATCCGAAGTATATTTTTTCATGATTGTATTCTTTATGACGGATCGTTTGAATCCAATCTGATAGCTTAGAAAACATTAGTCTCTCTTTGATAACTTTTTTTAAATCGACAAGATTAGCGCTTGACGATAATCCAATCTATTGTTAAGTGGTGATGTGATTTAGGCTATTACTAGATTAAGGAGTATTAACCTAGTAACAACCTATTCAGTGTTATCTTGAAGACATCTATGTTGTATTTGTAAGGGAACACCAACACCGGCAAGTTGTTCCACTCTCTTGCTGTTCGTTTGAAGAACGAGAAGCTGAGCTTTTTTTTTCGGAATCTGGGAATATAATCAGCAAAAGGATGGACCCGCCGTGCGTTTGGTGGTTAGGTTGTGAAAAGAGGAATGGGAGAATTATATGTAATTCCGTCGTAGACTCTCCAAAATGTATCTTATAGAACATCGCGAGAATGACCACACAGCGTCTGTGTTTAATTCTATCAAGAAGTACTATAAAATACAGTAGTAATGTAGTATGTAGGACACGTAAAATATAGTGAGTAAAATATACATTAAAAAGTGCGATTGTGGTGTTAATAAAAATCTATTAAAACTAGTTAAGATATACTTGAGTCCACTCTTAGAAATATCACCTCCCTGCACTTAAGCGAGTAAAAGCTAATTTTATTTAATTAAAATGACATTAGCTTATTCCGAGTACAAACGTAAAAAGCCTTTGAAACACGAAATTACTCAGGATTCGACCATTTTTTTTTTTTTTCAGTTAAGAACCTCCGTTGGAAATAACGAACCTTTTTTGGGGGCCACTTTTAAGTAGACAGCTATTTACGCTTAGGGCAGAAGAGGCGAACAGAGCACGATGTAAAAAAAAAACTGAAATAAAGAACGAGTTAAACGCGATTTTTGAAACTGTCTCGAAACAGTAATTAGCGGACTAATTCTGGAAGCAGGTTACCGTGAAGCGGTCAGCGATGTGCTGGTGGTGGTACCCTTAAACGTCCACGCGTCTCTTTAACCCTTTTATATTTTTTTTTTTTTTGCAAAATTTTAATACTGAGTATAGTTGGGGGGTAATAAAATCTCCGCGAGCACTCAAATGAGTTGAACTTTTGAAGCGTGGGGTACAAGACAGAGGCAGGTCAGTGAGGAGGGAGTCATTAAGCAGGGCCGCACTCGGTTACGCTTCTTTTTGCGATCGCTAATCGAATCTCACGACCGTGGTTTTTTTTTTCTGTCTAGTAGGCCGGAGCTGTGCCGAATTTTTCATCGGCGTCAAAATTGACAGGTAGTCTTTTTGCGCACAGACACAGATCCCCTACAGTCATTTTTGCTGAAGCATTTTTGAGAAGAATTTCTTATTTAAACTTTTTTTACTTATATTTTGATCTACAGGGATACATATATTATTTGTAAATGAAATCTTCAATAAGCTGGGTTTAAAATTAACAAGTACCCCCCTATACTTATTATTTTTCTTTTAAAATCAAAGATTGGAGAGCCGTTTTACAAAACTATTTCGTTCTTTATCAATTTTTAATTGTAATCTGCTCCCGACTTTTCAGCACTTATCGTCAAACTATTTCTTTCAACTGCTTACCAGGAAAGGTTTATCTGAAATTTTACCTTCTACAATCAACCCTGGGTAGTCATAAAGATATTGTGTTTCTAGCTGCCCGAAAAATGCAACGTTTATTTGTAAAGCAGTAAACATCAACCATCGTTAAAGGCTAATAGTGTAACACAATATTAAGTACGTAGAAAATCTATACGTTTATCTGTACACCGGGTTATTGTCCTTATTACACTGTAGGTCGTGTTTCGATTTCGTATTTCCCGTTACAAGATAAGGGGGGAATTATTCGCGAGAAAGTCACACTCGCCCTGCCGGGGAGTGTTGAGCATGGAGGCAGAGATAACCGTCTACGACCCGCATTGCGTGCGATCAGCGAAATGTGTTCACGACATTACGTTACGTGAACTGTAAAGATGTACACTACTGTATGACTGGTAATATACTTGTTTATATTCCAAACAACATAAGTAAACAGCAAAAGATTTATTCGCTGTAAAAAGAAAAGAGTGTCTTAAGGGTCCTGCAAACGTCTAGTCAACCCAATCCGCAATCCCCATTGGGCCAGTGTGGTAGGAATTGTCCAAAATCCCCCCATATGAACCCGTACAAACTACGACCTCTGGTGCCGTCTACTGGAAGTCATGCTGATTGTGGATCGATCTATGTAGAAATCTTTGCTAGAGACCTATGTCGAGCAGTAGTCTATCGGCTGATGATGATGATCATAAACAACATATATAAAAGAACTGTGGAGCGTTTGTGTAAATCTAATCGACCTTGTTTTATACATCATTATTGTCAAAATTTTCTACTTAGCATTAGTACTCAAATAGTACCTATTTCCATAGATATATAAACCTAAGTTAATATAAGGCACGTGAAAATAACAGAAGCGGATACTTCTGTCCATATTGTAATGTTAGCTCGTATTATATTCAAGGCATTTTCCTGTACGGGCAATGATATAATAATTTACCCGACGCGCCTGCTCGAGTGCGGCCCTGTGCCGGACGGCGCAGTCTGAAAAAAAAGTTTTTTCACTAACTGAAGCATTAATCCGGCCCGGTATTAGTTTACTCGCTTTTACATTCGCCTGTGTGCACCGCCGCGTGCATGTGTGCGCGGCGCCGTGCAACTTTTGCACAGACTGAAAAAAAATACAGAGGCTGCACTCTGACGGCTTCGTATCTAACTTGACACCTTGCGGGAAAAAAAAATTTAAATGCTATGATTGTCTCGCATCGACCTCATCGTTACGTCGTCGGTTCATTCTACTTGAGTCATGTTGCTGTTACTTCGATAGTTTCGTTCGTTGACGCAGGTATATGAATTATTTTATTCGGTATCGATTAATTTCCTTTTTTCGCGTACTCTGTAACGTTTTCGCGCTCTATCCGCTGCAGCCAGTGCGGGCTCATTCTGCCGTACTCCTCGAAAGCCGGACGGCGTCCACCCACTCACACAGCGGGCCGCGTGTGCATGCATATACAGCGCACGCACACGCACGCACGCTGTACATAACGCGTAATACCTCCCCCGTATCATTTGAACGACTCCGGCGTGCATCAGGTTTTAATAACCATTGTATTTGGCAACGATCGAAATGAGTATGCTTGGGGAAGTCAGTGGGAAATGTCTGGAAACTATTTTTTTTTTTCGGACGCGAACACTACACGCACTGTTTATGAGCTATTTTCGGCGGCCACCCAACGTATTAAACTCTTTATTGTTCGCGATTAGTTTCGCATTTGAAATGCAAATATAAATACCGACATCAAAATTATTTCATCGGTTCTTTTGTTATTAAAAAAAAAAAAGCTCAACATTTATGATTAGCCCAAAACGGATGTTTATACTACCACTGAGTAGAAAACAATAGTACCACTTTAACATTATGTTTGATATGGATCCTGTACCTGAAAAGCTTTCTTAATTTATTGTTACCTGACCTCTAATTACCGGATGTCTACTGTACCTTCTTAAACATTATTAAGATGCAATAATATATTCAAATACTTTTAATAGCTAAATTTTATATTATATTTCCTAACACAAGACATCATCATCAGCCGATAGACGTCCTCCTGAACATAGGCCTCTCTCAAACATTCTCACATCAGGTAGGGATTCATATACAGGAATTTGGGCTATTACCAACCATACTAGCCTAATGCTGGTTAGTGGGAGCCAGACCCTCATTTGTTGGTTACCAGGGTAAACCATGAATGAGTATGACTTGGATCCCGTGAGTTATTCTACGAACACCACACAAGACAAGAGCTATTTAAAAGATAAATAAGAGAAACGCTATCGTGTTTGTATATAACAAAAGAAGTAAACGGAAACAGCGAACAGTGCCGAGGTCAGTTAAAAAAAAAAACGGATATTTCATCACTCTTATATCCGGGCTTAAATAGAGTACCGCTATTGTAGGCTAGGTAGGTAGGTAGTGATTTACTAACTCGTATATGTATATAACGTATAATAATGATTTAATTGTTAAAACGAAGTTATGACTTATTTTTAAGATTAGACCCTTGCTACTTATATTTATAAGTTAAAGGCGAATTTAATGTTTAAACTGTAACTTGAAAATATCCCTAAATGTAATGAAAATTAGTAAAAATCTATAATTATCATCAAACAGTTGAAGATATTGCTTTGATTTATAGTCAAAAGCATTGACAATTAAGCCTATCTAAATAATAACTGCCTTAACAATTCTGAAGCTACAATGCTTACTATATTTTTTTTTTTCAATGAAGGGAAGAAGCAAGGAGGTCGTTCACCTGATGGTGACAGGCGTGCCAATACCAACGTGGCTATAGCTAGAATATTATATATTGCACCATGTTGCGCTCGTCGCCTTAAGACATAGGATGTTAAGTCTCATTACTCCAGTAATTTCAGCTACAACTCGCTTCAATCTGGAACACAGTAATGTTAGCACACTACCGTTTAACAGCAGATATAGGAGCTGACGTGGTCTGGTATCTACCTACCATCAGTGAGTGCTTTTTTCAGCAGCTCTTCAGCTTCTGCTGTTTGCGTATATTCATAAATCACTTCTAAGAGGTAAAAAAAGAAGCGCGGTAACTATTACTCTATTGTGAACGATAAAAATAAGTTAAAAAAAAAAAAAAAAACGACATAACGACGTATCCAGGCTGTGACTTCCAGCCCCCTCGTGTCTAAATATAGAAATGGGTGCACATTTTTTTTTTCAGTTCAGGCAACATTGCGTATAAAATACAATTAAAGGCGATGTTATTTTCAAGTGCGAGTTCTTCCGCGGCTACAGCGCAACGGTATTCGTACCCGCATCGTTTCAACTACCGTTAAAGACTGCGCGTTGACAATTTACGAACGTAAAGGTTGTATGTTTTTTTTTTTTTTGGGAAATTGTCAAAAATTCGCTATACTACATTCCCCTTGATACATTTCCGTTTCACGTAACACTTATCATCAACGCTGTTAACAATCTCATTTGCCTCTATATCCGACATTTTGTTAAGTTCTTCACTTGACTCCATACTAATATACAATATTATATAATTTTTTTTTATATTACAAAGCGATAAGACGTCACACGACACAATCTACCCCTCGCCTTAAGACATACGTTGAGTCTCGTTACTCTACTGATTTCAGTAGCTTCAACGCCCTTCAATCTGGAACTCGGTAATGTTTGCACATTACTATCTGGCGGTAGATGTAGAAGCTACGGTGATACCCTACTGGACGGTCTCCAGAATAAAGACCTACCACAATTATAGTATAGCTTCATCTTAAAACCTTTGTCATAGTAATCTAACGGAAGCTCATTTCAAAAGCTTTTCATAGTAATGTAAATTCTACGATATCTTTAAAAGAAAGTAGACATCTTTATATAATCAAATAAAAGAAAATATGAAGAGGAAGGTCATCTGAACGTAGTAAGTACATCACACCATCCGATTCCATGACTTAAGATACTAAGCCCCCAGTTATTTATCTTTACTGATAACTTAAAATCTGCACATTATAACTTAGCAGCTAAAATTGACTCTTTTACTGTTTGTATAACTTAATATCTTGTAAACTCCCATACAAAACATTTTCTCACGTTTACATATGACTTAAATGTTTCAATAACTAACATTAGATTTACTTACTATTACTTTTATTTACTTATATATTTATACATACAGAAGTAAGTACAAAGTCACTATATGTTCTAACATAGAACATGTCTGCTATTGGAAGATTTTATATCGGCGACAGTAAAGCCGGTGCACACTTAATATATTACAATAAAACTTAATATAACTTACAATTGCTTATAAGTATTTTAAGCTATTACTAATATATAGTATCCTTAGATAAAAATCTAAGCCACATACCGTTCTCTTGATGTATAACTTATAACGGTATGCCGACCCGTATGAGTACAACGCCGTAAGTTAGAACTAAGGAATACATTACAGTTACATCTATTATTACCGCTAACTGTTCGTTAGATATTTTAACTACTTGTTACTACTGACTGCTAATAAAATTTAAATACTGTATCCTTTCGATCTATAATATACTAACACTTGATGGTGTAGCGTTATCACAAGAGATACTGCCGCTCTTATAAGTTGAGCGGGAACACTCATTCTTGCATGGAGACTACTTAGGTAAGCACCACCGCAGCTCCTATATCTACCGTCAAACAGTAATGTGCGAATATTACTGTGTTCCGGATTGAAGGCTTTTGTAGCTAATGAAAACGGGTGTCGGGACTTAACATCTTATGTCTCAAGGCGAAGAGCGCAATGTGTAGTATATACCATCTTATGTATGTTATTATGGGCGAGTGTATCACTTACCATCAGGTGAAGGTCCTGCTTGTCTCATCGCTTTATAGCGTAGTAAAAAAAACATTTACAATAGGAAGGTGGCAAGCTTGGAGGGTTTGAAAAAAGCAACCACCAACCACTCCACCACGATATATAAACTCGAATTTGTGTATTTCAATACAATAATAAGATATATTCGTTAAACTATAGGAAAACAGAAACATGAAAATCTATTATTATTGTAATACTAATGTCGGTACCATTTTGATAAGTTTTATTTGTATTAATATTTTAAAAAAAATACTTTTGTATCTGTGATGATATTTCTTTAGAGAGAGTTTTGATCTAACCCACTTTAACTAAATAATCTTAATACTAAAATTAGTACTTAGTAATAAACTTTTATCGAATATAAAGTAAGCTCATCATATACGGGAATAACTTGAAAAAAAATAAAATTATAGTTACTATTCTATATATATTATAAGTTTGGCAAATATCTCCCTTCCGCTTTTTTGCTCTTTATTCAATGCTTTATAAAAAGTGTTACAGTGATCGGATTTAGTTCAAATATGCGCCGTTTTGTTCGATAATCTGTTTCCATCTAGACGGCAACTTCATAATACCTCCCTCGTAGAAGCCCCCCTCCTTATTTGCGAAGAACTCGGACAGCCACTTTTCACAAGCCTCTTTTGAGTTCAACTTTACACCACCAAGGGCGTTCACCATGGACAGGAACAGGTGGTAATCACTTGGCGCTATGTCCGGGCTATATGGTGGATGCGATAAAACCTCCCATCCAAGCTCCCGTAGCTTCTGACGAGTCATCAACGAAGTGTGTGGTCTGGCGTTGTCCTGGTGGAACACTACACCCTTCCTGTTGGCCAATTCTGGACGCTTCTGGTCGATCGTCTGCTTCAAGCGGTCCAGTTGTTCGCAGTAGATGGTAGAATTAAGCGTCTGGCCATATGGGAGCAGCTCATAGTGGATGATTCCCTTCCAATCCCACCAAACACACAGCAAAACCTTCCTGGCCGTCAATCCCGGCTTGGCCATTGTTTGGGACGATTCACCGGCCTTCGACCACGACCGTTTTCGCTTGATATTGTCGTATGTGATCCATTTTTGGTCGCCAGTCACCATCCGCTTCAAGAATGGGTCGAGTTCGTTCCGTTTCAGCAGCATATCGCATGCGTTGATTCGGTCCAGAAGGTTTTTTTGCGTCAAATCATGAGGCACACAAACATCAAGCTTTTTTTTGTATCCAGCCTTCTGCGGATGTTTTAAAATGGTTTGGTGACTAACTCCCATCTCCTGGGCGATGTCACGAGATGCCACATGCCGGTCTAACTCGATGTAGTCCATGATTTGATCGGTATTTGTCGTCACAGGTCTTCCGCCGGCTGGCTTATCCATGGTGTCGTTTTCACCGGCTCTGAATCGTCGAAACCATTCCTCCGCGGTTCGAAGTGATAGAGTACCATCCCCCAAAACACCATTAATCTCACGGAACGTTTCTCTAGCGGATTTGCCTTTAACGAAGGAAAACTTTAAAATAGCGCGAATTTCGGCGTTAGTGAACTCCATGTTTACACGTCTATAACTGTTAAACGCAATATCCAAACTAATTATGCATAGCGTCGTTTTGTAGGTTATGTCAAGACCTTTCAAATTATGTATAGTATTGCCAGATACGAGCTCTGTAGCGCTTTGTACATAGCCGCGAAATTCAAAAGACAAAAAGGCGGAAGGGAGATATTTGCCAAACTAATATATAATATAATAGAAGTCTTCAATTATTTCTAGTTGTACGTTGAACTTAACCGTATGTTATTACCAAAATTTAACTTTTGCTAAATAGACTTTAACTTGAATGGTTAACAGTTAAGAATATGTCAGTATTCGGGTTCTGAACAATGAGAGTTTCACTTTCGCACCGTTCGCGTCAACAATGAAGGGAAGAAGCGGGTAGAGAAAAAAAAAACATAATCTCACCCCTCTACAACGTCTTATACCGAATACGTAGAGAATGTAGAGATGTACCACATCCAGAAGTGTTCATTGAGAAATTAATTTGTTCTAACACTAATTAAAAACTTTACAACAAAATTACTAATTAACATATTAATATGATAATAGACTTTATTAAATATGTACCCTATAAAACTTTACCTGTTAATTAAACATAGTATTTTTTAACAAACATTAACCAATGATTTTTACTATTTAAATTACTTCATTGCTGTAATATAACTACAAGTTTAATAATATAATATATATAGTATAGTAAGACAATTAAATTACAATCCATTCTTATATATTTGTAAGTCTATGTCCGTTCGGTTTCACACGGGAATCTAAGGATTTCTTAAAGGGCCCCACCGTAAAGTATTACGAACAAGATTTCGAAGTCTCCTTTGTGCTTATATCAATACATAAATGGACGCGGAGAGAGAAATTTTATCGTGCTGAATTTTTATAGTTTTTTTTATTAACCTAGTAATTATACATCAGCTTGGGGTATATTACGATAATTATATCATTTAATATGTCCACTGTTGGGACACGGGATCTTTCCCACAAGACTAAGTCAAATCAACGCTATTTATCAACCTCGTCAATCAATCGGCTGTCATGATAGCTATTGTTCCGGGAATTTTTTTTTTTTATTAAGCAGAAACTCAAACTGGGAATCGAATAGATTCCTATACTAGTCATACATATCATTCAAATCTATTAAATATGGTCAGGTTAGGTTAAATCGTTTTGACCATACAAATCTGTTTCTTATCGTACTAAAAACACTTAGACCTTACTTTCTTTTTTTTTAATATTTATTAAACTTTTAGTAGTTGAATGTTTCATCTCGAACTGTCCCCGTCTAAGACAATACGCGGTGAGCCGGTGGCAGTAAACTGTGCTGCAATCCGCCACATTGCAGCATTGTGTGAACTTTGCCGTAAGAAACTGCAAGAACACCAACTGCACCCGAACAATGACATCCAAGACGCCGGGACCCAGGTAGACGCAAGATGCGAAATCTTAAGAATGGGAAACAATGGCACAGCATCTCACACCATTTTAAACTCTAAAATACTAAACATAAAGGTTAATATCAAGTGAAAAGATGGCACGAAGATTCGGTTTTTATTCCACAATGACTCCAAGTGACTTTTGCCCTTATGGCCCTTAATATAGAGTTAATTTTTCTTTGAATCTACGTAAACTATTGCCAAAATACGTTAAAGCGAATACGGGAACAATAGCAACAGCTGATTCCCACTGTAACGGATTTTCTCGTGTCCATATCAAACGAGAATTATTTGATATATAAAATAAAAAAAGACCTAACTCTAGATTTTGTAATTAAGCTTTTATAGTTAAAACCCTAACACTAAGTAGCATAGTGTGTGTTTGTATTGGCCTTTTATTTAATTCATCCTTATGTTTACACGAAAATTATCTGTGTCTTCTTGTTTCTTGTAAGGATTTTTACATATATGAAAAAAAAGAGGTTGAAACAACTATTAATAAATCTGTAAATATGTATTCTCAAATGTATATAGTTATTATCTGTACATATATTTTCGAGAGGAAACAGACAGACAAACAATTATAGGTAATACTAGCTGTTCCTCGCTCGCTTAGCTAGCCGTATTATAAAAGGCTTAAAATTGGTCAGAAATATACCTTCAGAGCAACCTGAATTGCTAATGACTTTCTAAAGCAACCGTTACTATAGCAACAGCATAAATAATACTAAATGAAAATGTATATAAGAGTTAAATAGAAATAAAATGGTGAAGGATCTATGAGATTCAAACAATAAATAGCCTATAACCATCTACAAATCATTGCGCTTCGAATGGTCACTTTCCCGTGTCGATACGATCACTTGGTTTCACGTGATAGGTGCACAAAGAAAAGCCATTTTCTTTATATATAAATAGATTAATTAAATTGTATGACTTGATTTGTAAAACAAGATGGCGGATTACGTTTGACTCTCATTCAATAGATTATTAGAATTTTACATTATTATTGTAATTTCGTATGTATGTATGTATGTATATATCTTTTTTTAACGTTAGGTAATAAAACGTACTTCTCATTAATTAGTCATAAGCCGACTGATCTAGATTTTCTTCGCCGGTTCTTTTTTCTAGCCAAATCCAAAGCCCGCATGGTGCATATGGCAGACATTAAACGCTGATTGCTTACAAATAACGTTGCTTTGGTACGGCGGGTAGATAAAAAATATAAGAAAAGTGGAGCATCCACATCGTACTGTTGCGTCAACCCTAATGAATCAGTTCTTTTCACACATACATCTCGACATTGGGTTTTTTTTTTTTTGTAGCTTCACCTGTTTGGTTATAATTTCGATTCTATTCTAATCAAGTTAATACATGAGCTTTACTAACTGGATGACCATTGTAACTGCTATAGAATCTATATAGAAAAATACTTAAATTTTTGTTAGATGTTAAATTTACTGGTCATAGGTCTCTGTTGCCGGAGAATATAGTCCTAGGCTTGTAGCAGCTACTGTAGCCTACAAATAGTACTGTGTTCCAATTCGAATGGCGCTGTAGTTAGTTTAATGACTGAGGTAACGAGAATCAACATCTTATGTCTCAGGCAACAAGCACAACATGGTGCAGTATATATCATCCTAACTAATACCACGTTGTTATGGACGTATCACTCACCACCAGATGAACATCTGGCTCGTCGCTTATTTGAATCAAAAATAAAAACACGCCTTGAACTTTTAAGTTATCCTACAAGTTATACTAGAAGCTTTTATGAAATACTTTTAGAAACTACGACGTAACATCATCATTGTCTATCCTATTAAATTTAGTATTAGATATATTACTTTCAAATATATAAAAGCAGATAACAGATAGGAGAACTAATGTCACCGATATAGTCCAAAAGATTTCTAGCCTCAAGTGGCAATGGGCAGGACACATCGTTCGGACTGACAGCCGATGGGGCACTAAGGTCCGGCGATCTGGTGAAGGCAGCGCTAGATCGATCAATGTGGAGATCTTTGGGGAAGGCTTATGTCCAGCAGTGGACGTCTATCGGCTGATGATGATATAAAAGCAATCAAGCAAAAGCAACGGGAAAGTGAAGTTTATTTAAAGACGCTCAAAACATTCTCACATATCAATAATCAAATGTAAAAATATCTTCGCTGCCCACTCGTGGATGTGACACTTGAGCCCAGCCATTAAGGAGCAAGTGTTTACACTTTTATGGCGGCATCTGTTATGACTTATCAGCGTTTAATGGTACACCAATGATCGTGTCAATAAGTGCTGATGTACTAGTGTTGAATATTTTTAGAGCGTGGGTACATTCTTTATCCTTGTATTCATAATAAAAACTAAGGAAAATCCCGCGACGATCAGTAGGCATGATGACCGCACACTTCACTTCCTTCAAAATCCAGAAATAATTATCAAATGCTCATTACCAATGTATTTATATAGTTAATTAATATTTAAATATATATATATATATATAGTTCTTATATATATCAAGTCTCCATTATATTATTGATTCTTTATAGTTCTACTAGTGCTGGTCTCTTGTCGTCTAGCTCGATTTGTCAAGGGGGCTCACATAGGTAAATTTATAGGATATATTAGGGGAGGAATATATTAGGGGTGCAATTTGAAAACATTATTAGACATGTATTTCTGTTTTGCTTTTCAAATTCAAATCTTAAAAATTTATTAAAAAGAACTTTCTAGAGATTAGGAAAACCTTGTGGAGATCTTTGAGAGGGAGGCCTATGTGCAGTAGTGGACGTCTATCGGCTGATGATGATGATAATGGTTCACTATTTCTACCCTCAAATAGAGGGATGAACAAGTTATTGTTTCTGTGTAAAATTACGGGTGTAACGATGCTTAATATCTCCAGTCGACAGACCCAATGCGGTGCAATGTATGTTATCCTCACTGACCACATCGTTATGGGTATCCTATTGTGGGTATCTTACCATTTGATGACGTCCTACTCGATTCATGATTTATTCGAGGGTAGTTAAATAGGTATTGTGTGTGTATTTAATTATTTTAAAGAGATATGTATTATGTGCGCCGTAAGCGATATATTATGTACACGAGTGGCTGGAACGCGCACACGCGCAGACATTCCTCGTGTAGGTAGGTAGGTGGGTAGTCGGACAAGTTTTAATAGGATGAAAGCGAGTCGTGTGCCATCCATGGTGCGTACCCACGGAGCGGCGTCGACTCTCGCACTAGCTAAAAAGACATCTAATTATTTAGACACTTCATTTACTTACTCAATTAGTAAGGCTGCGATCTCGCGCCGAGTGCCAATTAAAAAATAATGGAGGCCCCCGGCGTGCGAGCGAGAGCCTGAGTGCCACGAGTGGCTTAGAGATCATCCACGATTGATAGCTGGCTGTTACATGATTGGCAGTGCTGGAGATTTTTGTGGAAAGATTTTACACCGCCTCTCCCTCGCAGCTCGCAAGAACTTAATCAATCGCTTAACAATCTGTACGCTACGGATGTTGAGACTGCACCTAGTCAAATATTGTGTCGGTGAATGAATGCAGCTCAGGACGAGGTCTTCAGATCAGGTTTACGGTCAGTGAACGACTATTGGTTGAACCAGATGAAAATTGATCAGTGTCCAAAAATTTTTATTTATATGGCAAAAAATATTTAAGTGATCTGATTGACAGTGGACAGGATACATAGTTCGAAGGACTGACGGCCTATCGGTCTTACTGATGAACTTATATATAGATATATTCTGGAGATAGATTCTCGACTGGTATTGGTAGACGACGATCTGGTGAAGGTCGCAGGGAATCTGATGGATGTGGGCAGCGCAGGTTCAATCAATGTAGAGATCTTTGAGGGATGCAACAGTAGACGGCTATCGACTGTTGAACCGCTTAAATATTGTTTTAAAACTACTACATTTACTTCTTTAGAATTGTAAATAATATAAAAAAAATTAAAACTCACTTCATATATACAGTCGCGATATCATATATATATATATATATATATATATATATATATATATATATATGTTTATTAGGTTAGGTACCTTAAAATTTTGTGAACGAATTATCGGTTAGAAGAGCTTTCCATTCGCATTCGTAGACGTGCTACGGCCACTTAAAGCTCTTTATCGGATCGGGTTGATGGCGTAATGGGAAAAAAAAGGAGAGCAATCATAACGAGCCCCTGAAAGAACGGCAACAATTCCCGCGAAGCCGACGCGTCACCGGCGGAAACGCGAAAAACTGAATTAGCCGAGCCCGGCCTGAATGCGAACTCGTAAGTAATTAGCCCCGCGAGACTCTCGATGCGCCCCGCCCGCTCTCGTACGCGAGGCGATGCGAGGCGATGCGAGGCGATGCGAGGCGATGCGAAGCGATGCGAGGCGAAGATGGCGCGCCGATGCGAAACGCCAAGCGGAGTGAGCGAAAATGGCTAATCAAATCCTTTCCCGCCCTCGACGGCACCGGAGTGCTTTTTATGTTTGCCATTGTGCCGTCAAGTGTCACGACGCGCGCGTATCGGGAACGTCAATATGTTCATTGGGATCGTTAGCGCGGGCGCGCCGCTGATTAAATACCGCTCCGTTTTATTTATTTCATTTCATCCCTTACGACAACCACCACACTAACAATTAAGTTATGTCAGTAATTAAGTCTCTGTTGTCGGAGACTGTATGGGCACCACAGCAACGGCCTAATTCTGCCTACATACAGTATGCAAAAATTACTGTTTTCCGATTTGAAGGGCATTGTAGCTGGTCCAATTACAAGGGTAACAAGTCTCCATATTGTATGTCTTGGGCGATGAGTGCAATGTGGTACAGTATATAACATCATAACTAAAGCTACTTACCAGCAGGTGAATGTTCCGCTCGTCTCATCGCTTACTTGAATAAAAAAAAATTGCCCGGATATTTTCTCTAGTCACAGCACTTCAAACATGACATGTGCTTTACATCAACATATATTATGTATTCCTAACCATCTCAGTAAGGTCATGGATGTGATATATCAATAGTTAAATAGGGTTATATAATCTGAACCTTAGATGTACGGGTTTCTTCGTTACGGGAATAAGTAAGGTCTACATCATTTATCGGAAAAATTATTTGTGAAGGATACTAGATAGTATCTCTGTGTATTAAGGATACGAGCGAAGATTATTTTCTTAAAGAAAACTTAAAACACTAAGACAAATATATTCTCTTCTAACTTTGTTTTCTCTCGCTCTTTCCAGGGAGTTTTACTACATCCAAATGGAGAAGTACGCGCGGCAAGCCATCAGCGAAGGTCTGAAGGCGGCGGACGATCTGCACGTGGCCGGTGACTCTGAACTGTACAGGGTGCTCAATCTTCACTACAACAGAAACAACCACATTGAGGTGAGTGTTAAGCAATCTTTACACGCGATGACTATATGAGTATCAATATGTTTGTATTACTTAGGATTTAAATATATGCTTGATACTTTTTTCTTTTGTTTCTTTAATGTTATCTGTGTCAAAAGATAAAAGATTAGACAGTGATGATGAGCTCCCAATATTTATGACCGACAAATAGAAAGAAGCACGCCTCGTGTTATTTGTTTGAAGTGATTGCTAACAACGGCCTTGTTACAATTTGTAGGTGCCACCGAACTTCAGATACGTGGTCGAGCAGACGCTCCGCGAGTTCTTCCGCGCGATCCAGGGCGGCAAGGACACGGAGCAGAGCTGGAAGAAGTCCATCTACAAAGTGATCTCGCGGCTGGACGACCCGGTGCCGGAGTACTTCAAGTCGCCGAACTTCCTCGAGCAGCTGGAGTGAGCCGCGCGGCCGCGACGCGCGCGCACCCACGACCAACCATATTTACGCGATAATATAAGTTGTTATTGATTGAATTAAACGAAACGAATAGATTGGAGGATGAGGTTTCGCACACCAAAATTTTACGACACTCGCATTTAGGCCTTCAGATTCAAAATTATTAATAATGATGTGAAAAAGAGAGGTTTAATTAAAATAATTGAGATCCGCAGGTGAGGGTCGAGCGGCGCGGCCGGCGCGCGCGCTCCGCTAGCAAATTCGTTAGTTTATACGAGTAAGAGAAAATTTTAAGTCACCTAGAATTTTATTTCTGCACATAATATATTTCGCTATATATAATTATTATTATATTATTAAGTATTATCTTAAAATGGTTTTTATAGTTGTATATCTTAAAATCATTTATTGATTTATTCTTTAAGGGAAAAACAAAGATCGATTAATATATTAACTGCTTAAGTTTTGAATGTTTTGTTGTTTTTATTTGATTATTATTATTATTATTTCACCCCCACTACCACCCCCAAATCCCTTCGATCGTTTTTGTTTTCGACTCTCCCTTTTTTTTATGATGTTTATTTGTGTTCGTTGGCACGCCTCGTGTGGCCGGAAATTGTCAACCTTTACCTCGTCGTAATTATTTTAGGAATAATTAACGTTAACCATAGACATTAGTACAATAGAGCAGGGTTATTTTTCGATCCACAAACAAAGATTTTAAAACGTTATTTTTATACTGATAGCCGGTTATAAGTTCGTGCAGGATTTTTCAATAGAAATAAAAGTTATACAGACTTCAAAATTCCAAAATTATTGTAAACATCTTGATTTTTGATTAACGTAAACATCCTTGTTTGTATTTTTAACGTTTCGGCGGAGTTCGGCAAGAGAAGGTTTCATTTTGGTCCGGGCGCCTGCGAGCCAGCCCGCTCTGGACATAGGGTTAAGTTTATTTGTTAGATAAAATGCTATATACCGAAGTCGCGCGTGGGCAACGCAGCAGCAGCGTCGCACCGCGGGCCGATCGTCGGCCTCCTAATTATAAATCGAAACATTTTAACTACAGATATACAGATACACTAATTTATAACAGTTTTGACTTCATACATATAATCACTATTATATACTACAGGATACATTCTCATGTTTTTAAGCAATAGATTTTTGTCCGGGATTTTTCGTACTGGCAATAGCGGCCGGTGATATCGCCTCGCGCGCTGACGTCACGCGCCCTCACGCACACACGCACACACAGACACACACACACATGAACCGCATTCATACAGATACACATACACAACAGTTGAAGGCAAGACACCAATAGACAGATTACATTACCTCGAAAGCACAGTAACACAGACTACAAAGGAATAACTACTAGATAATTCCACGGGGCCACCTCGTCCGATCTGAAGTGCCTTCAAGAAACATGTTGATTTTTTTACATGAAATGAGAATTATACAATGGGCCCTCAATAGCGATGCTGGGGGCCCGTGACGTCAGCGCCGCCGCCCACGCGCGCCTCTTCGCCATAACAGACAGTATACATACACTTACTATTATACTATAGATGAATAATTAGTTTCATTCGTAGGTGTACGTAGCGCGGCTGACGCGGCCTCGCCTCTGGCCGGATCGCGGTGACCATTGCAGGTTCCGGCGGAGATTCCGAAGCGGGCCATCAGGCAGCCGGCGGCCAGGGGCGAGCTGGCGTCGACCGCACCTCTCGGTGTATTTGTTATAACATGTAGTAGCCGGCCGGCCACCCAGCAACGCGGCAACACACTTTCGGTTCACATCCTCGGTTCGACAGGACGTAACGTAACGTATAGTTTCGCTTCTCACGGTAGAGTTAACAGTAAGTTAGGATACTGTACAGAGATGTATAGACACGTGTAAATAATACCATAATTTTATTACTGGAGTATGGACGGAGTAAACTACCTTAGCGCTAAAGGTATTTAATTAAGGCACAATAATGAAAACGGTTTTCGCTGGTTGTTTTGCGGCGTTGCAAAAGTTATACCATCCTCGGTTTCCGGTACTACCCGCGCTGGGCGTCCGGTCGGCCGTAGCTAAGCAAGTGTAAGGATTTTTCATTTGGTTTTACACTTTGTTATCGTTTCATTTGTAACCATTTGAACTATTACGGTAATATAAGAGTACCTCAGTTTAGGATGGACCAGGCGTCGACTGGTGTGCTTAGAGTAGCGTTCAGGTTAGTCGTGAGATCGAGAGATATGGAACCCTCATGACATGGACAGGTAGGATCGAACCGCAGCCTCTACCCTTTTCGATATACCGGTTTTTATTTCTAAATTTGTGATTCCTGTCACCTCGCGGTGCCGACACACCTCCACCCCCCCACACAGTACAATAGCCCGGTTTCATTTCCCACTAGTTGCTTCATCTCGCCGGTACGCGTAAGCAGTCGCCGCAGGGCTTGTTCCGTGTTACGTTGATCATTGTGTTATGTTACGATGTTATCTGTTTCGTTCTTACCATACCGCGTGCTGTCCCACTGCTGGGAGTGTCCGAACGCTCCTCTCCGACCTCGACTCGTCAAACTAACAATAACGGAATTGACTGTGCACTAGTAGTTGTAACGCGCGATGCGGACCGCACTTGATATTGATAGGAGACGTTGCGCAGGCGCATTCCCAGCAGTGGGACGGCGGCGCGGCTGTATTGATTCCTTGTATAGTGAGTAATGAATCCGTTATTCCAATCTCTCCATAGATTTCTTCATCGATTATCTAATGTTAATGTTAATGCAGGCTACACAACACATATTACAATAGCAATGTATTGATTTCCCATCAACAGAGTTCAACCGACATGCCGTTATTTGCAGATACTTGGAGCCGTTCTCGTTTCGTTTCACAATCACACAGACAAGGTTAATGACGAACGTATGTATTTTAACTTATTTATTATTGCAGCAGTGTAACAGTTGTGTTTTTGTCCGGATTTAATAGTTGAGTGAAACACTGTGCAGCCGCTACAAGACCACAATGGATAACGAACCATAACGATCGAGCCGACTTATTATGCGTTACGTTATAATATATATTGTCCGATTGTTTGTAAGTTATCGGTTGACAATTTTTCTAAATTATTGTAAAGACTCAAGTTTGAAACATCGAAGTATTTAGTCCGCAGCGATCGTGGGGCTAACCCGCTGAGAAAGTACAAAGTTCGGTGTTGAGTATAGAAGCTCGTGTTTGTAACTATATGTATCTTATTGTAGATTTATTGATAATGTCCTTTTGGCGACGGCCGTGTCATATTGTTTCGACATTTTGTATGTAGTTGATAGTTTATTTTTGTTCTATAAGATGGTATCTAACGTTTCCTTTTTTATTTTAGTACTTTCGAATCCGTCTAAAGAAATGTTTGAATTGTCGATGTAAAGTGAAGCGAATATCTTATTTTTCAAAATTATAAACAAAAAAAAAAAAGAATCAATATATGTAGAATATATTTGGTTTCACGTTTGGGTATTATGGTTCCTAAATTTTCGAAATTGTAATAGACTCTATTGTATGTAGTATTTCGTTTTGGAAGTTAGAAGACGTTTAGATGTACCAAATAGCTGTATCAACTTTTCTATATGTGAGAAAGTTTCAAATAAGTGAAATGCTGAAAATTAGTTAGTTACAAGATAAGTACCGTTCGTTAATGATATTTGATAAAGATAATATCGAAATTGAGCACGGATATACTATTAGAGAGTCTCGAAACAAATACTGCCGACGCTTGTCAGTAAAGTTAAGTAAGAGGAGGTAGCTGCTCCGCGCGGCCCCGGCCCGGAGCATTCGTAATTTTGTATTCCAAACTAACCAGTAATGGGGATAAAAGAATATTTTCAATATCCTTGTGGTCTTCACTCGTAACAGCGATACGCGTTCATTTTGTACTCTTGTGTGTTTGTACGTTAGGATGTGTTATTGCGTTGTTTCGGTTCATGGCGCGGCGCAGTCCGCTGCGGCGCCAGTTCGTATAATATATTTGTAAATTACAGCGAGCGGACGCGGTCGCCGGTGATAAAAAATTATTGACAAAATTAAAAAAAATAAATTCAAAATTACTCTTTATGTAGCGGGCCACCCGTCCCGGCCCGTGCGCGGCGCCGGCCGCGGCCGGGGCTGCGGCGCGGGCGGTGCGCCTCGTTCGTTCTAATTGAAATTGAGAATTAGTGTTTCGGCGTTCCTTTCGATGTCCTCGCATTTCGGCTAAGTAATTAGGGCCCGCGTCCGCTTGCTTCGATATATTTAGTACAAATTTCATGAAGTTAAGGTTACGAGGCTCAAAGCTTTTCTTTCGGGGCGCCCGCGCCGCCGCCCGCCGCCGCACCGACGATATAAATGAATCTTGTAAAAAATTTTATTCAAAAGAGTATTTTTGTATTGAATATTTCTAAAGTTGGTGTAAAGGTCAAAATTTCATAAATTATAGCGATGACAAGATGAAGAGGAAGAAAAAAAAACGTGCATTAGGTAATTTTAGGATGTCATGCGTTTTTTGTATTTAATTTTAAGAATAGTATCGGATATTAAACGTTTAGGAGCATTAACCATTTGTAAATAAAAAGGTTACCGGTGCTGGCGCGGGCGGCGCCGCGGCCCGCCGGTTATATAGATAAAAAAATATTATAAATGACTAAAAGATGTTTATATGGTTCTGGATGTAAAAAGATAAATTTAAAGGCAATTTTAAGGTGAAAAGTGGGAAAAAAAAATTGTAAACGATTCCTCGGTATTTGTCTAAGAATGGCTGCTAGCGGGTCACTATTGTAATCTGTGGGCCTCAGACAAGTCATACCTAATGTCACGAAAACTAACCTAACCTAACTACGCATTAATTATAACGGTTCTTAATACTAGAACAATACTTATACATTTAATATAATATCACATTGTCATAATGCTTATAATTTTCGAGCGTGTGTCTTTGTCCGTGAATGTTTAGGATCTAACCACTGTTCGATGTATTAGTGATAAAGTGGAATTGTCGTGGTGGAGGAGAACAAAAACATTAATTGTAACAAAATTCAAATTAATCCTTGAATGCACCGGCGTAAAGCCGGAAGTTGCGTTCACGTATTGGCATACAATTGGCGACATTGAAACAGTCTGATGTATCAAAATTTTTTGGATCGAACACTGGACTACGGTGAAACAAAAAGTGTATCTGTAAACTAGCAAGGTCAGCACGGAGAATTGTTGGTACCATGGCAGTGAGGGATGTTTCTTCGTGGATATAACGAGTAATAAAGCTAAGCTTTTATTTGACTGCGGTGTTTTATTTTATATCACCCTTTTCCCCTCAAAGATGTATACCGCAAGACTTATTAGATTGTAGAGAATGATTAAATAAAAAAAAAAAAAAACCATAACTACTTGTGACAGCTCCTGTGTACAAACAGTAGTGTACAAACATTCCTGTCTTCCGGATTGAAAGGTGTTGTCACTGATGAAATTACTGGAGTAATGAGATTTAACTTCCTGTGTCTCAAGATGACGAGTGCATTGTGGTGCGGTGTATACGATCACGCTGTTATGGGCATGCGTATCACTTAACATCAGGAAATGACGTCACACTGGAGGAGTTTTAAGTTTTTTTTTTTAGAAAATTTCAGAAATTATTCTTTAAATATGTATCTATAAGACAGAAAAAAGTTTGAATTAAATGAATAGTTTTTTACATAGAAAAAAAAAATAATTGAAAATAGGCCTTTTTTTACCCGACGAAACCCATGTAACTCCTTAACATCAGGAGAATGTCCCGCTCGTCTCGTTGCCACGTTGAATAAAACAAACATAAGGTATAATACTTTTATTGTTTTTTATTTTTTGTAATACCAAAAATATCTAAATGAAATACAAAAAAAAAACAAAATAAGGGCACGTTTAGACAGCATACTTTTTAATTTTCCACCTTAGCTGCTTTTAAATTTTTTTGGGTCCAACTACAAGGTTAACTCTTATCAACAAATTTGTCTGATAATCTCGCGCCTTTTGGACAAAGTGCTTGGCAAATGTGCATTTAAGTAAAAGTTATTTTTTTTATTTTTTATTTTAGGAAGCAACGACACGAACGGGTCGTTCACCTGATTTTAAGTGATGCGCCTGCCTATAACAACGTGGCGCTAGTTATTATGATATAAACCGCACCACGTTACACTCGTTGCCTTGAGACGTAAGATGCTGTCTCGTTACCCCAGTTATTGCTCGCTACAGCATCCTTTAAACCGGAACATAGTAATGTTTACTCATTACTGTTTAGTGGCAGAAATAGTCGCTGCGGTGGTAGCTACCAAGACGGTCTCCGGTATCAGGTACATATCTAAAACGAATTAATGGATAAAAGAGACCGGTAGGTACAAACACTGTACGATTATTATATTGATTTTACTAGTTGTAGGTTTCTGTTGCCGGAGACCGTCTAGGTAGTACCAGGGTAATTCCTAATGCAGCCATCAAGCAGTAGTGTGCAAACATTACTCTGTTCCTGTTTGCAGGGCGTTGTAGCTAGTGTAATTACTGGAGCAACGAGAGTCATCATATTAAGTCGATAAACGACGAACGTAACGTGGTGCGGTGTAGCACAAAGTTATTATGAGTAAGTGTTAAGTGATACGCACTTAGCATTAGAAGAACGTGTTGTTCGTCTTTCTTTGTTGAATAAAAAATAATAGCGACCTCTACCAGCAACAATAATCAACAATCATTCATACTTTGAAAGTTGACTTAGTCTTCAAAAGTAAAACATTTTAGCGATAGGTGTCGCTTTTTAAAAGATATAATATAAAAATATCTATATTATTTTTACTGAAATAGATTTATATAGTATTTGACTATAATCCTATTTGTGTGTGCGCAGAGACGAGGGTTGTCTGGAAAAACTGATTGTCGAAATACAAGCAAAAGATCATTCGGTTGGACACCAACCAGATGAGCTGATCAGATTAAAAACTCGTCGTACTCTAAATTCTACACAATCATAATAGATGCGCTGGAAAGGAACCGGTGGAAGCACATCGTCCGCTCCAGACATCAACCTTAGCACTGACCACGATCGTCAGACATGAGGGAACGATCCTGGAGAAAAATAATCCTATCTAGTATTCAATGGTAACTTATCTTTTCTTAAAGAGGAAACTAATATCTTATATAAAGGAGAACACTGACCGTCGAGGTAGGTACCACCGCATCGCCAATTTATAACGGCAAATAGTAATTTGCAATCATGTTCTGGTTTGAAGGACACTGTAGCTGGTGTAGTTACTGGAGTATCGGGACGTAACATCTTATGTCACAAGGCGGCGAGTGTAACGTATATAATTCTAACTAGCGTCACATTGTTAGAGGCAAGCGTATTAACTTGCCATCAGGTAAATGTCTCCCTCATCCACTCGCTTCATCGAATAAAAAAAGCAGTTTCACTCCTTTACTGTTACAAATAAGGAGTTGAAACTCTTCGTTAACATAATAAGTATACTATTTACTAACCACAGAAATATAAGGTTGGAAAATATCTCCCTTCCGCTTTTTTGCTCTTTATTCAATGCTTTATAAAAAGTGTTACAGTAATCGGATTTAGTTCAAATATGCGCCGTTTTGTTCGATAATCTGTATCCATCTAGACGGCAACTTCATAACACCTCCCTCGTAGAAGCCCCCCTCCTTATTTGCGAAGAACTCGGACAGCCACTTTTCATACGCCTCTTTTGAGTTCAACTTTACACCACCAAGGGCGTTCACCATGGACAGGAACAGGTGGTAATCACTTGGCGCTATGTCCGGGCTATATGGTGGATGCGATAAAACTTCCCATCCAAGCTACCGTAGCTTCTGACGAGTCATCAACGAAGTGTGTGGTCTGGCGTTGTCCTGGTGGAACACTACACCCTTCCTGTTGGCCAATTCTGGACGCTTCTGGTCGATCGCCTGCTTCAAGCGGTCCAGTTGTTCGCAGTAGATGGTAGAATTAAGCGTCTGGCCATATGGGAGCAGCTCATAGTGGATGATTCCCTTCCAATCCCACCAAACACACAGCAAAACCTTCCTGGCCGTCAATCCCGGCTTGGCCACTGTTTGGGACGATTCACCGGCCTTCGACCACGACCGTTTTCGCTTGATATTGTCGTATGTGATCCATTTTTGGTCGCCGGTCACCATCCGCTTCAAGAATGGGTCGAGTTCGTTCCGTTTCAGCAGCATATCGCAGGCGTTGATTCGGTCCAGAAGGTTTTTTTGCGTCAAATCATGCGGCACCCAAACATCAAGCTTTTTTTTGTATCCAGCCTTCTGCAGATGGTTTAAAATGGTTTGGTGACTAACTCCCATCTCCTGGGCGATGTCACGAGATGCCACATGCCGGTCTAACTCGATGTAGTCCATGATTTGATCGGTATTTGTCGTCACAGGTCTTCCGCCGGCTGGCTTATCCATGGTGTCGTTTTCACCGGTTCTGAATCGTCGAAACCATTCCTCCGCGGTTCGAAGTGATAGAGTACCATCCCCCAAAACACCATTAATCTCACGGAACGTTTCTCTAGCGGATTTGCCTTTAACGAAGGAAAACTTTAAAATAGCGCAAATTCGGCGTTAGTGAACTCGCATGTTTACACGTCTATAACTGTTGAACGCAATATCCAAACTAATTATGCATAGCGTCGTTTTGTAGGTTATGTCAAGACCTTTCAAATTATGTATAGTATTGCCAGATACGAGCTCTGTAGCGCTTTATACATAGCCGCGAAATTCAAAAGACAAAAAGGCGGAAGGGAGATATTTTCCAACCTATTATAAAGCTTAGGACAGTGGTCGGCAAACTTATTAACCAAAGACCCGAATATAAATATTATAACAATAAAAAAAAATGGAAGCCACATTTGCTTGTTTAGTAAACTTTTATGACACTAAATAAAACTAAATTTCATAGTTAACAAATATTTATTAATGCGAACAATGCACTTGCACCTCCTTGGAAAGTTTGAGTAATATTTTTCTAGGTTTTTTTTTAAATGGAAATGTTATTGGGTCTTTTGTGGATATTTGTGTGTGCCAGAGCCGCACTTAAGGAGCCAAAGAGCCACATACGGCTCTGGAGCCGCACTTTGCCGACCCCTGGCCAAGAAAATTAACCGCACAGTTTATAGATCTAAATAGACAAAATCGATATTTCTGATAAAATCAATTAAATTAGTCGGCTGATATGTTTTTTTTGTATTGTTAATAAAATTGAACAATTAGGTTAAAAGATAATACATACAATACTAAAGAGAGCAAGACCATCTCAGCTACTTCAAAGGTGTTCACGGAGTGGTAATGAACTGAAACCGTTTACCGACCTTGTGAGTGTCCTTATATACACTCAATTGTTCATCACCAAGTCTCGAGTAGATAACAAGAAAATTGATTAATAGCCCGACTAGCTTGGAGCATCAATTATACAAATTGAAGTGTTCTACAAAATTCATTCGGAGTTTTCGAAATTTACAATCAGCTTAAATGGTGCTGTCCTAAGCCTTTATGAAGGGAATTATTAGGGGCAATTTGAATATCGCTCTCAAGATGCGAGAGGGCGACCGTGATTACCCATTAAAACGGAAAAAAGCTTGAATAAAATTAGCATCATGATAAGTCCTGAAGACAAACTAATCTATTCCAATAAAACCATTCAAAAATATTTTTTTTTTATTTAATTTTTTTTAAATCCTTCCCTATTCCAATATTCATGATTGTGTCACATTTAAATTTCTCTTCCAATGAAAATTTAAGTTATCATATCTATAAGTAAATAAAAACGATCAAGATCTATTTATATACTTCGGAGAGGATAAAAAGTATTATTAAGGGACCGTGATAAAGAAATATTAAGGTAATACAAATATGTTATCAAGAACAGTTATCCATAATTTATTTCACCTGGCTAAGTCTTAAACTTTATCGTAGAATTATCCCATTTTTATGTAACTGAAGAAATTAACTAATACTCATATTTAATATCATACTAATCTTTATTATTCAATCAGTGTTAAGATAACTAACTTCATATGATAACACAAAATTATTTTTATAATTTTAGCCATATACAAAATGAATACTTATCAAATAATTTGATTGTTTTAGGATTTACAGAAAATCTTTAGTACAGTCAAAATAAAACTCATTTTTATTGTCTTTGTATTAAACGTTAGAAAGTTTATTGTATTACATAGTACGAATTATGCTTATAGAGGTTTTAAGAATACATTTATTTAAAAAAATGTTTGTATATCATACACTGTAATTGTAGATATAAACACTAAAATAAAGACAATTTTTATTTAAAAAACACCATGTTAATTTACATACATGCATATTTGAAAATTTTTTACTTCTACACATTTACAACATTTATCTCATGAAAGGAAGCAGTAATGTCTGGCTTATATGTAATGAAACAATGGACAAATGAGATGAGCTCAAACAGCTTTGTTTGATTTTATCTTCACATTATTCAGAATATATTAACTTATTCATTATTATGTGTTATCACTGTTAGTCAAACTTATTCAAGATAGATTCAATAACATATCAATGTTATCATTTCATCAACTTTTGTCTCCCTTACGAGCAGTAGGTTCTGTCATACTAAGCATAATCAATTTTATATGAGCTTTAATTTCTATAATCTTTGTCCTTATTTCTTCTGCATTTTTTTCTAATGCCCATATTCTTGAATCTAAATATTTGTACGCCTCACTTAATGAAAGTTCTAAGTAATGATCCAAACCAATGTTCATTAGCATTTTTGATGTATTCAACACTGCTGCTTCCATGAAGAAGTTGCAGCCAAGGTTTACTTGTGTCTTGAACCCATTTGGATGAGTTTCTTTATTTGTGATTACTTTCAGAGTATGTTTTTCTTGAATAAGTTCCGAAATATCTGCATTTATTTTTTGTAATTTTATATCCAAACGTTTTAAGTCTTCCTTGAGTACGTCATTGATAAAGATTTCTTTATTTTTAATGCTCTCATTAGCCCTCATTTTATTCATTCTGGACAAATCATTAAGTAACTTTTTTATGTATAAATAAAAATTTTATTACAAGCACATAAAGTACATAAAACACACGATGGATTAAACTTTCTTATAACCTTTTTACAATTGATATTTGTAATTTTGCGTTCGGTTTGTCTTTCATATACAGTGTTATCAAGGTACTTGTTAAAGCTAATTTAATTCTCATATTAACTTATAAACAAAAACACAAGCAGAATAAATAAAACTGAAATGTCAAATTAAATTGGGTGTCAGATAGTGTTGCCACTTTCTTGTGTTACAGAATATTGCAATTTAAACTATTTAATAACTTTTTAATGATTTTTTGGAATAGAGTTAATTTTCATCATTTCTTTATAATAAGACTCTGCAGCATTATAAGGAAAAATCTATACTATGTATTTTTAAAAAGACTATATTAATAACAACGCCATCTAACAGAAATAATTGACATTACGACAAGACACAAGAATATATAACCGTGGTATTTTAAAACATTTACTCTAGGGGGCGAAACTGCAAGTTTATTTTTAAATTTTATGTAAGTTGATGTCTAACTAGAATCGCGTCTATGAATAAAATTAAAAATGATAACGAAAATTCCTGCAGCGTCAAATGTTTTACGGTTGAATTTGAAGGCACTAGATAGTAAAACGTTGGAAAGAATAATAAAATAGACTTTAGTGCTTTAGTCGTTAGATGACTTTTGTATATCTAAATTATAAATGATTCAAGTTCTAAATTTTCAGTCGCATAAGAAAAAAGAATTACTAATGATTCAAAAATTATCTTATATTTTGGATAAACTTATCTCAAAAAGTGTTATCGAACTTGAATAGATGATGTGGCTCAGAAGTAACACGACGCTCTTCAGGAATTATAAGGGAAATAATTCAAAATGGCTGTCAATGAAATCGTTTATTTCACAATAATCAATAATTCTTAAATGTTACATTCACTTCAGAAAATCGAACAAAACATTTAGCGGGTTATTAAAACAATCAAAAGAGGGTTGGGGGTTATTATATAAAAAAATTGTTTTGCCTTGCTTTAATTTCATCCTTCAAATGTAAAATTGTGTCGTTGCCAATCTTCATCAATGTTGGTTATGCGCTAAAAGTACAAAAAATGAGTCACCTAAAAATTAGTTTTACAAAATTTTTTTATTACTGTATCATGTGATTTAAATGATTATAGATTATTACAAACGGAGAGCATAGTTTTAAAAATTTTAATCACAGAATAAATAAACAGTTTCTGTCTATTTTGAATATAACAACGACTAATTCAAATCGTGTGCAATAATAAGCAAGGCATTGTATAATGATAAAAAGTAAACAAAAACTTTCTCCATACAAGAAACCTAGGTGTTACAGATTAACTGAAAGGACATATATTTATCATTAGGCAGGCATTTTATTACTTTATACAATTCCTATAAATACATGTATGTAAAATAATATTTGTCAGTGTAATGTATAAATCTGTACTGAAACTGTACTCATGCCGTAGTTATTATTTAAAAATTGACGTAATAAAATATATCATAAAAAATAAAATCTAATATATCCGTAACACTTAGGCAATTGTGATAAAAATATTTTTTTTTTTTTTTCAAGAAATTAAAGATTTCATATAAATTAATTTGTAATGCTCCGCCTCATTGTTAATTATAGGAATAATTATCGTACAGATCACCCAATTCACCTTTATACATAAAGTATCATTTAACGTCTAACTTAACTGTAAGGTTTTAATTTGTTAGCTAGTGAACGTGATCGATTGTCGCTTAAGTCTAGTTATGTGCTGTTACTGACTCTTACTACGGAAAGAGATGCAGATATTACAGTTGCTGATAACAGTGGTTCGATGACCTCGTAAATCATTAAAAAAAATGCCAGACAAACAACAGTCAAAGTCTATCCAAAACACGAAGCTGAATAGGCTTCTTGCAAACTTTACACTTTACCATCACAGAAGTCAAGCGCCGGTCTACATAAGCATACAGATATAACTAGGACAATAATCACCGATCTTAAATATAATACCTCTTTGGAAGGAAATCTTTTTACCGTTCTTTCTTTTTCTCTCTCTTCCCAATTTGTGGCAAAAGCACCCGAACAATGGACATATTTTACACTTTGTAACAAAAATTAAAATAAGCGGCGATATCCTAATTATACAACTTTGGCTTTCTTTTCATTATAACCGCTTTACGACGAAGTAGTTTACGTCTTCACTTAATAATGGACAGAAAACTTAACATTAATGGGGGGGGGGGGAGGGCGGTGACGTAGGAAGGTTAACTGACATCCTTTATAAATAGTCGTTTCACTATCCTAAATAACCACTACTCCTTTCTTAAAAATATTAGGATTCATTTACGTTTCATTTAATTACTATACGTAAAATAGATAAAGAATTTTTCAGTTCTCACTATCGATACACCTAAACCGGAAGTTTGATCGATAGATTATTAAAAAAAAAAAAATTGAAATATCAATATCGAAAGAATTAAGATTTCGATAATACATAAGTTTATAAGCGGTATATGCACATGCCTGAAACTTTATGGAAATCTTTTATATAAAAATTTTAAATCTAGATTTTATTTAAACCCTTATCTAGTACATAGATCCCAAGTAAGTGTAAGGGGAATTTGTTTTTCGTTCTTATCACCTAAATATTCGGACACGATGTAGATATAATGGTAAAGTATCGACGTTTAAATATATATGGACATTTAATGTAAAATTCAACCTTGCCCCTAACGCTATAGTATTTTATATACAAAAAAAAAAAAAAAAAATATTTACACTCTTAACGTATATATTACTTGCGTAATCTTTAATAAAACTTCAAAAAATTATATTTTAACACTGTATGTAATAGGGGGCGCGACATAAACAGACGGTCACTTTTCATACAGGGACGTTACATATTATCAACTATAGATTCCTCTTACTGTAGTCGTAATTAATAAATATTTCCAAACTAATTTCACTGAAAACACATTATTAAATAATATAATTTTTTTTTTTTTCATTTCACCTAAATACAATTTTTTTTTTTTTTAATTAATCCAATAGTACAGTTGCAAATGTGACTAGTAAAATTCATATGCAGAAATTACTTCCAAACACTGCGTTACATATACATTTCCCAATTAATACTTTAATAACATTTTTTTTTTTTTAATTAATTTCAAGCGACTACGTACTTCTGAGATCAAACAATTTTTTTTTGTCTACAATTTAGGACGCTATCACATAGTATTGTTTTTTTTTTTTGTGTGTTGAAAACAAGAATAACAACAAAGAGTACAACACGAAATGGATGGAATGAATGATGTTGAGGTCTATGATCTTCACGATGAAATGTATATCATATTATATATTTTGATTCTTACTTGTCATATGACAATAGAAAGATGGTGTAGTGACACACTTGACCTATTTATAATATTGATATAGCAACACTAGCTGTTCACCTTCCGCTTTACTAGCCGTAACAACCCTGCGAGTACTTTTGAGGAAGGTATTTTGTATAATCCAGTCTTAGTTGACCTCTAAATGGCTGAAGCAACAAATACCATATTTTGAGTGTTTACGTCTAATAATTTCAGAGACCTAGTGCGGAGCCTTTAAATCTCTGGTTATCTCCTATATATATAGATAATACATAACCATATATATATATATATTGCTTTGGATTGAAAAAACTATTCCTATCTTCACCTACTCCTGTCATCTGATAGTATTTAAGCAGAATCTAATATGTCGTTAAATTATTTCTTCCGCTTCCTATCAGGATCACGGGCTTCCCCTGGTCAATCCATGATATGCCGTTGGGATCCTTTGGAACCGATAAACGGCTGAAGGAACACAAACTTGTTTATAGGTTTCATCATAAGCTCGCCGCTCTGTTACATAAGATGTTAGGTCTCTTTACTCAAGAAAGTTCATTAGCTACAACGCACTTCAGACCGGAGCACAGTGATGTTAAGACACTGCCGTACGGCGGCAGCAATAGGTTTTGCGTTGATACCTACTTAGAGGGTCTTCAGCAACAAAGCCCTACCACCAGTATCATGAAAAGGATCTTGGAGTTATATTGTATTACATAAGGGCGGAACCACAATTGCTCCGCCCGACGGCGCCTGCGTAAAGAACCCCAAAAATAATGTTGCCATACACGCGGTCCGTACCTTAGTATATAGAAAAATAAAGTAAACATATTACAGATTATAAATAGTAACATTAGTAAATAATAATTGTAATATTTATATACGAAATGATGAAAATGTTTAAACCAAAAATATTAAGTTATACACCATTTTAATTGCTTCTATGGGGTGGTGGTGGCGTGTTTAAGTATTTGCCTTATATCCTATCCCTGGTTGGAGTCGGTGGCCACGATTTGAGCAGTTTGGTTTGTGGTTTTTTTTTTTAAACCATAATGGTATGGCTGTGTTCCGGCAAATGATATAGAGCCATACAATTCTGTAGAATTCGCTTCATTATCCAATCGCCCTCGTTCTTCCTTAACATCATGTGAAGTTGAGGTCAAGTTAAAGGAAACGCCGTTGTAGACAAAATTTTAAGTTATAACTTAATAAGTTAATAATTACATAATCGCGATATTCGCACGAACTCGCGATCGATCGCCTTATGTGATGAAAATAATAGTACTACTTAAAGTAATCGCTTAGAAGTTGCTTGTTTCAATAACTTCTTATTACCGGCACTAGTGAAAACATCTGAACTAGAAATGTCCTCCATCTCTATGATACGTAGTAATAAGTAGCGATTCAATAGCGAACGTTGTGCGATATTCGCTTTCGCTAATCAATTAATTATATAATAACCCCGTTGAACTCTTTAACAGAAATTAGTCTAGCTGCAAAATATCTCAAACAGGGGACCATAAACATAGTTTTTTTTTTTTTTTATTTCAATTAAGCGAACTAACGAGAGAGATGTTTATCTGATAGTGAGTGACACGCCTGCCCATAACGTGGCGCTAGACAGGATTATATATACTGCTCCACAATACGCTAGTTACATGAGATGAGATGTTGAATCTCGTAGCTTCGATAATTAGCTACAACGCCCTTCAAACCGGAATACAGTGATGTTCGCACATCACCATTTGACAGCAGAAATAAACGCTGCGGTGATACGTACCTAGACGGTTTCTGACGACAGACCTACTACCAGCAAATGTTTTTTAAAGGTATACTTGTAGAGGCTTTGGGGACCACATTATCTTTGGTGATGAGGCACAGCATCAGTGGTGTGGCTGCAGACTGCGTGGTAATGAATCGCCTGGTTAGATTCTATATGTCACAGACACGCAGAGGAAACCTTGTTGCCTACTAATCCGGTTGTTTTGAATGTCGTTGCATTACTAGATCTTCACTTGAATGAATTAATACTTCGACCGTTTCTTATGAACTGTTCTCGGTGAAATCTATTTTTAAACTTAACTTCAAGTTAAACTTAATATTTAAAAAGGAAACATCAAGCTGAACGGGAACTGCATTTACTGGTGGTAGGACTTATCAGAAACCGTCTAGGTAGAGACCATCGCAGCGCCTGTTTCCGCCGTCAAACAGTACTGTGCAAACATTACTGTGTTCCGGTTTGATGGGCGCTGTAGCTAATGTAATTACTGGGGTGACAATACTCAACATCTTAGGCCTCAAGGAATATTATATATATATTAATATTATCATATTGCATGCAATATATATTCATACAAGTATATATACATATACCTCATACAAAATATTTTATACGGAGATTATACTGAAAATAGTAGAATTATTGAAAATAACGATAATTTTTTTTTTTTACATATTTACCGAACAAAGGTATTGTTTCAGATGAAGCGAAGATTTTGATTTCAATGTAATCATTTGAATTGGTTAATGAGATAACTAATTAGTTGTTTACATATTTATTCCCTAATAATTGATTAACACGCTAACTTAAATTTCACTTGGTTTTGAGTAACAGAACACCTGGATTCTTAGATGTTGTCCGCTGGAACATAACGAGTATGGTAAAGCAACTAATTTCGACCATAATGTTATTTTAAATGACCATGATAATGGTAATACTGCCGTCAGTGGGCTACGGTAACCTCTTACTATCAGTCAGTTATAGGTAGGCTGTGTTTATTTGCTGTTAGTTGTGTAAAAGAAAATTGATAATATTTCTCACAAGATGTTTCTTTATGATGACATCTTTAGATCAAAACCATATTTTTTTTAACAAAGCAACTAGTATTTCAATAGCAGTGATATATTTGAATTGATAATAACATGATTGCATGAGGAAGTTCTTTTTTTCCATAAAACCTGTTATCGCTGTATTAAATTAAAATAATGAAGTATGTTTATGAATAGATCAAGGTATCGATCACTACATCATCCATCTTTCCATTGTATAATATGATAAATTAAACAACATACGTATATTTACATCGTAATCACATATTGTTCGAACTGATTTTGTTCATTGCGCGAGATTTGAATGTTACATTGTGATGCGGATGAACTAACTTAACAGTCACTTAACACTCACTAGAAACGAATACGAAACGGTTAATGCGAATCATAAATATAACGAAGTCAATCAGTAAAGTACGATCAGGTATCGATAATATCATTTACACAATACTTACCCTATTTGTGTAGTCCGACTCCGTTCACAGAACAAAAATACAAACAACTAGGTACTAAGTCCCGTTACATATATATATGTATATATATACAAAAGTTAATACATCTATACAGATCTAGCACTATGGTATAGTAGTCCGGAATTAGCACTTTAAGGTGGTGTTCCCACTCGAGCCGGGGGGTGAAGCGTCGCTTCATCTCCTCCGGCGTCTTCCGCCGCACTGGATGTCGGCGGGGGGTCGGTGGGTGCGGGCGCCGCCTGAAAGACAACAACAACACAACATTACTATTCGACTCACTAATAAAGGCTATGAGTACTAGATTTAAGCTAGACCTATATCAGCATCTCTTTTTACTCTTCGAAGCGACTGGTCCTCATCTAATGAATAAGTGAAACCGCCTGTCCATCACAACGAAGCATTAATTAGTGTATTAACCCCAGCACCATATTGTATACATCTTGAACCATAATATGTTAAGTCTCAACCCTCAGTATTATCACCAGCCACAGCGTCCTTTAAATTAGAACATAGTTATGTTTGCACAGTACTGTTCGGCGGCTGAAGTACGAGCTGTGGTGGTACCTACCAAGTAAGTCCTAAGCACCAGATACGTACTACCAGTCGTATTCAAAAGAGACTATTAGATTTGAGCTAAAGACTAAGAGCTAGTGTACAACTCTTTCATGTGTCTGAACAGGTCTTTGTCGTGGCGGTGTTAGTCTCTTGCCTCCCATGGCATCTAGGTGACAGATTCGGGGGATCCATTATCTAAGTCATGTATAAGGGCGAGAGGAGGGTACGTTGTATGCTCGGGCGCGTCCTTACAGAGGTGGAAAGGGGGATTCTGCCCCTAGGGCCTGCATGTAGCCCGCGCTGGTAATATCGCGGATGTATATGAAAGCGTCCCTGTGAAGCGAAGAAAGTAGAACATCATGAGTGTTTTAGTCGGTGCAAGTCCGATATAATAACCTATCTTTACCTTTGCGAGGGTAAATATTAGAAGGCATTTCCCCCACGAAAAAAATATAACAGAATTAGTTGACAATTCCCATAGTGCAACGGTATATCGGTGTTTGTGTATTATGTCCATCGTTTTTAACCTCCAACGTAGATGTACGTAATATAAATATTGAAGTTCCAATACATCATGAAGGCGATAAGTCAGTAGGAAGTGAGGTCCATATAGTATTTGAAAACACAGTAGTTCGATACATTGAGCTGTTTGTATAAATATCTGTCTGTTTAAGCTAATCTTCAAGACTACTGGATCAATTTGAACGGAATCTACAATTCAAAGGGTAAACCATATATCGGTCAATATAACTAATGAAATATTGAATAAATTACATTGATGATTTGATCCAAAAAACAGCAGTAATTAGTTAAAGGAAATATACTCTCATAGTATCTCTTCAGAGTTCAACTAAATAAATCTTTGTTTCGTTAGACATTAACGAGAGAAAAAATATTTTTAATACAAATCATCACTTTATACTACAAGTAAAGAATACCATTACAAGTTACTACTTAATTTTTTACTTAATATTTAATAGCATTGTGATCACGAATATAAAAATAACCACTAATTAGTTCTTAACAGCACGCGGTTTGTGAGATGTATGCATGTGAACTGGTTTCAATACCAAGTATTTCCTTCTAAATACTCGCATCAGATGCCTTTGTAAATACGCATAACTAACACTTTAAAGTATTTTATTTACCAAACGATTATTTAAGAATTTTATCTATTTTATACATTACTTTTTTATGCTTATACTCTACCATCAATATTGCTTGTAATATAGCAAAGCAGTATATAACATGAGATACTTTTTTATAACATATTGTATAATATTATATAATACTTCAATTAAAGTCGATAAAATCAAAGTATAAGTACCATGAAGTATTTAAGTTTAATACGGTCGTTGTATGTGTTATTTGAATAAGGTTTTATTTGTCAGTTTTGTATGGAGTATTGAAAATACGTGCGATTTTCAATACTGGTATTTAGACCTGGTACTATAAAATATTTGTATAAGTTGTTTAAATGAAGAGGAAATAGCGAACACAATGATTATAGATATATGTAATACTATGTCTAAAATAATTAATTACAGTACTAGTATATTTTATTATTATTTATAATAAATGTGTGTAAAACAATACTTACCTACTAAACGCATACATTAATATACTTAGTATTTTAATGTATGCGTTTAGTAGGTTAATAATTTGAATTGACAAATCAATGACACTAGTGTCTATATGGTCATAATTTGCTTTTAGTTACTTTACTGAAATTATACAAAGGTTAATGGCTATAGTATAAAAACTTTACACGTCTGTTAACTACTCAAAAGGCATAACCAAGGTAGAGTAAGGCATAGAGAAGCATAACACATACAAGCGGCGTCTCGATGTAGCACATGGTTAACGCAGAGATAATCTGTTCAACCGTTTTGGAGTCAACAAGAAAATAAACGACTCTTTTAATAAAAAAAAATCTAGATTTTAATTATTAATTACTAAAAATTTCAAGAGCATATCCAGTATTCTCATGTTAGCGTTGTAAACGCTGTTCCCCGGCCGCTTAGCTAGCCCTAATAAATTGAAATTTATCTGAAATTTTCCTTGAGAGCAAACGCAACCGCAAATGACTTTCTACAGCAACCGTTACCATAGCGACCGCATAAATAATACGAAATGAAAATGGTTGTGAAAGTTCATTAGAAATGATTAGGGATCTATCAAATTCAAAAGTAATTAAACTGCAAAGATCTACAAATCATTTCCACACATGGTGATATTCTCATGTCAATATCTTCACTAGTTTTCACGTGATGAGCGAACAAACATATATTCATTATATATATAGATAGTAAAATATATTGTATTTTGTGTTGGTAACACATCTTCGTTAATTATGAATTGGCAACATTTCGAATATGGCAATACTGAATAAACGTCAGAATAGTTTCGACCGGTTTCGAGTCATTCGGGAATTAACTACAGAATAGCGAGGGTAGTTGGAATTACATTATTCTTAGATAATTGTAGTGTATTTCACTGTGGTTGAATAAAATTAGGAGTACAGTCGTAACAATGTGTTAATTGAATGACATTACTATAGTGTAATATTAATTCAAAGTGTGACAGCGAGACATCTATAAATTGCCTTTGTTTTGATTTTGGGTAGGAAATCTTCAAAAAGATATTCTATCTTCTGGGAGAAAGTCAGAGTTATAAGATTTTCACCCACTGAACCTCCTCGGCCTCGTCGGATAGCTCGCTGGCCTAATGGTTAGAGCGTGCGGCTTTCATTCCGAAGGTCGCGGGTGCGAATCTCGGCATGTACCGATGACTTAATATTTAAGTTATGTACGTTTGTGAACTTGAGTTACAACAGCGAGATACAAACGGTGAAGGAAAACATCGTAAGGAAATCCGCACACTGAAGTCATCCTTGTTTGTGTGTGGTGGTCCCAATAAAGTGACAACAGGCTCGCCCCCTGTTACATGGGACCTAATCTGACCACATCTGGCGAAATGTGTGTGTTTATTCACCTCTGCCTACCCTTACTGGGAAAAAGGCGTGATCATATAATAAAAAGAACATCCTCGGTGGTGATCTTTCGCGGCTTCTGTAACACTATGCTGGGATAGTCGATCCGGGGTCTGTTTTATATAGTTCCTACCACCCTCGTCAGTACTGCCTCAATGGCGAGAGACCACGTCCAGCCATTGTTCTCCTCAGGGAAGTTTAGAAGGCGATGAGAATCCTGACCTTCAGAGATCGCAAAAGCGCGGTTATGGTGGAGGATGCCGTCCAAACCGGAGCACAGTAATGCTTTCGTGCTGCGGTGATACCTACCTTCCTACCCTCCGGTAACAGACTACCACCTTTAGACGTACAGTATTTTTTATTGACATTTAAGTACTATAAATGTATTTATAATAATCGTTGTAAAGGGTCTTTTGACCTTTAACTAGTAGGGTGTCAGTTACTTTGTCGTTGACATTTGTATATTGCCGCGGAACCTTTCGCTGTGACATCGCTGGAAGTGACATATTTTTAATACGATCCAGTTACACTGTAGTAAGATGATGCTTATCATATTTATCATAACTGATGGTATACCACTGTTGCAAAGGAGTATTTAGGTCAGTACCACCGCAGCTTCTATTTCTACCCCCAAACAGTGCAAACATTACTATGTTCCGATTTGAAATTACTGGGGTAACGAGATATAATGTTTTATTTGGTGCATTGTTTATTATCGTAACTAGGGTGCTGTTGCTATGGGCAGGTAACCTACCACCGGTTTCACATTATCAACGATCAGGAGATCAGCATATTCCATCAGCTGATGTTAATCTTGCACGTGATAACGTTAGCAGCCACTGTGACGTGGTTGACTTGCTAAGTGACTTTGGAGGTTCCTGGTTCGACTCCTGTCTGTAGTTTGAATGGTGACAGGATTCCTTTCACATCTATAAGCAGTAGAGATAACAAGAGACAAGGAATAAATATCGTTAATGATAACGTATTTATATTAAACTACTATCACCGCTTCAATGTTATTTACTTGTGTTTACCTAATAAATGGTGCTTCTTTCAGTATATAGGTGGAGTTTAATATATAAACTCCTTGTTGTATATGTTTGATATAGACCTAAGTTTTATTTAAATTAACTTATTAAGTACTTCTATGCGAAAGTTAATCGACTCCATTTTAGATGAACTTTAAACAGATTTCGAAATTAACGTTAACTCTTTTTTTTTTTTAAATATTAAAAGTAAAATTGTTTAGTCACTTCTAGATTAAAAACAATTGTTAATTTGTCTAGAAGTTAAAGCGACCGTTTTCAATGTTTTTTATTCGTTTCTTGGTAATTATTCTGTACATCAATATAGTCCTCTTAACCAACATTGGCCTTTATACTTAATAATTTTTTTATTATTATTATTTAAAAAAAAAATTGATTGTTTATGAACCGTTTATTATTATTTATTTCTTGATACAGATAACAAAACGATAATCTTATTAATTATACTTATAGTTTCATTAATATTAGATACTTGTACTGTATGCGATCGAAACGTGTTACAGGCATATAAATCTAACTTTATGATGTACCATGAAGTATATAATTACTTCAACATAAAAAAAAGTATAAATTGTATATCATCATCATCATCATTTCGCCGTAAACATTATCTTATCCTGCTCAGTATTAGATACACGTATTTGTGAGATTCTACTACTACAGAATAGATACTTAGTGCTTAAACGATTGTGTCGTAACACAGATGTTCCCAGTTCGACTCTATGGCCACACGTTGTAATATTTATATAGTTTACTAATGGTCGTTTTTTTTAACTACCACCTCTTTATTGTAACTACCCAAATAAAAATATTGTTATGTTCCGACTGTGATATGTGAGTATGTATGACAAAGTAGTGTTTGGCGGTATAAATAGGAGCTGCTGTGGTACATGGTCTCCAGTAACAGAGAGGTATCATCAGTAGAAATTGTCTATGATAGGAGATGTGTGTGTGGAAATAAGACGTCAATGGACAGATGGAGCGGCGGACGATGTCGGTCACTGGGCCAATGCAGCGCGGCGGCACATCAGACCGGATCGTACGGTTGCGAGAGCGAAAGAAACTAATAAAACAATTACTCCACAGCAACATTGTTGCAAACCAGCTCGCACAGGGCCGCACTCGCCACCACCGGCTATGCTACTTTGCTTCAAGTTTTTTTCATTAATCCATTCAATTAACGCGATAACATAAAATTTAACGACATCCAAACGAACCCAGCCGAGGAGTTGTGTGTGAGAATTGTATAAAGTCAATATTAACGTCCAATTATTCCTTCACTGTATTTTAATTCACTTATCTAGCTGAAAGAGTTGAGTTTTTTTTTTGTTTTATAATACAATTAAACGACGAGACGAGCAGGACGTTCACCTGATGGTAAATAATACGACGGTCCATAACTTCTGACCAGTTAGGATATATACCGCACCAAGTAGCGTTCCTTGTTTGAGTCAAGATTTTAAGTCTTGTTACCCTAATATTTAAATTAGCTACAGCACACTTCAAACCGGAATACATTCATGTTGCCACTCTACTATTTACCTAGACAGAAAAAACACCTGTCACCAGTATAGTTAAATAAGTGATGTGATTAATCTCTTTTCAGACTGTCGGTTGCACAGCAATAAAATAATGACTGTTTTTTTCACCTGTTATTAATACATTTCTGTTTAACTAGTTTACATTACGGTTTCAGTATTAGTGCGGCGTGCTAAATATTCGCACGCGACAGCGGTTATTAATAAATTAATGGAGTACGGTCCCGGTATCGACTTTTTTTCGTTCGCGTAAAAGTGTACTAGAGTTGCAACACAAGTCGGCGCTCGGGCGGCGTGTCAGCGCGATTAGCGCGCGGGCAGCTCTCTATACTATTGAAAAGAAAACCCAACTTGATATAGCTTAAAAGTGTAAAAAAGGACGAAATAAAGTCCAAAATTTAAACGGCCGATCCTGTAATCCGGTTAACCGTAGAGGTTAGCGTCATCGCGGTCCGTTAATCGGTATCGTATTACATCCAGATCCTGTCGAAAAATGATATACACGTCGTGTATAATAAAATTCGGCATTTCCTAAAAATGCTCACGCACGCATGTCACGAGGGTATAAATATCCAATCACGTGAAAACTAGTGAACGTATCGACACGGCGACATCAGCATTCTACGCGGAATGATTTGTAGATGGTTATAGGCTATTTATTGTTTGAATATCATAGATCCTTCATCGTTACACGACTAATTAACCTTTGTAAATATTTTAATTTCGTATTATTTATGCGGTTGCTATAGTAACAGTTGCTATAGAAATTTATTTGCAATTGCGGTTGCTCTCAAAGAACATTTCAGACAAATTTCAAGTCTAGTTTTATATTATTAGCAGTAAAGCTGGAGAACAGTTAGTCTATATATATAGTCTATGTCCTTGGTGTCGTGGTGGCGGTAACACCCTCGCAATTTTGTTTGGAGAAGGTATTTTGTAAAATTTATTCTTACCTGACCTCTAAATGGCAGAAGCAACAACTCTACCAAATTTTGAGTGTTTACGGCTAATAGTTTCGGAGATGTTATGAGTCAATACTTCTCTGAATATGTGCTACTTGTATAGATATATGTGTGTATGTCGAGGTTCAGCGAAGATCTGGTGACGGTCCCGAGGAACCACTAGCTACAGGCAGTGCATGACTGACCGACGTGGAGATCTAAGAGCGAGTCCTACGTCCGACAGTGGACGTCTATAGGCTGATGAAGACCAGTTTAGCTGATGGTAACTGACACGCCTTCCAATAACTAGTTACGATGATATACAGCGCGCCATTGTGCTCGTCGTCTTGAGACATAAGATGTAAAGTCTTATCACCGCAGTAACTTTACTAGTCATAACAGTACAAACCAGAACACAGTAATGTCTACACACTACTGTTTGGCAGCAGAAATAAGAAACGCGGTGATACCTACATAAAAATATATATATGAGGCTTGAAATACGTTACATCATATTTGGGAAATATCACAGCATCTTTCGAGACGAAATTTTGCGATCATACGCGTCGATTGGAGAAATACGAGACATGTGATCCATCACAGCACCGTTGGAGATTGATCGAGCAGCTGCCGGGCCCAAACTTAACATATCATTTATATCACAAAATGTATCACAAATATTAATTAACATACGAACAGGACGTTCACCCAATGCCATCAACGATCCCTATTTAGGATATACACTGCACATTGCACTGCATAATTTCGTCTCGATAGATGCTGAGTTATTTCTCACAAATGATGTATTTCAAGCCTCATATGTATATTTTTATGTAGACATCGCCGCAGTTTTTGTTTCTGTTGCATTGAAACGCATCAAGTATCATTGTTCTATTATTCATCAGCTACAACATCACAATTTTCTGTTTCACAATATACCAAATAGCAACATACAAACATAGACGAGGAAAAAACAAAACATGAGACACGTTAAAAGAAGAGAATCCTGAATAGACAGTTATCAAGGTTGCTGCTTAACAAATCGCAGCAGATACAAAAAACAATTTAAAAGTATTTGAATATAACTATATCCAGTAGATATAAGTGCTGATATTTAAACGATCTATCGCAACAGATACACCAGTACTCAGTAATAATACCTGGTATCAATTGGCAACGAAGTAAATAAGTGTTTTAATACGTTCCGTCAAACATAGACTATGTTAAAACGTATACGCGTAACTTAACTTGTCGACTAAGTGTAAAAAACACACGTACTTCATTTACATATTATCATGTATTAACATAAGTAGACGTTTGTTACTTAAGCGGAGTCAAGTTATGTAAATACATATAGACCATTATGTAATTAGAAAGCTCTTTAATGCCTCTGTGGCCGTTATTTGCTTGCTTTGAAACAGCATTGAGTTTCCTTGACGGTAAGTGGTAGAATTTGGATGGTAGCTGGCCACCATCTCATGCTGTTCATGCTGTTATTACAACGATGTTCAGTATAGATAGAATGTCTCTATTCTCAATTATGAATGCGGTCAATATAAATGTTTAGATCTTGAATATCAGGTCGGAAAGTCCCAGCTCTGTAGTCTCAGGCTAGTGGGAATCGTAGAAGGCGACTAAATGAGTCTAGGACTTTCGCAAGCCTTGAGGGTGGGTGCTTTCATTGCTCAATAAGTGAACCTGTGTGGGACAGCTAAGGAGATCGAAAGAAAGTGTAGAGAGGCATCGGTGCGTTCTATAAGAGATCCAGGAGCCTCTCCGAATGCACTGATGCAGAGCACCGAATGGGTTTAAGTAAGTAAAAATCTCACATAACCCTGACTTCCCCTCAGAAGCAGGGTAACTTTCAACGACTTTCCCCCGAAACAAAAAAAAAAGTCGGAAAGCCTCATCAGGTCAACCGGTCAAATGACTACCGATATTAATCGTCAAAGAATATTTATCTATATTGTAAATATATATAATGGAAATGGATTTCCTCTGTTCGCCAATCACGTGAAAATAAGTGAACGTATCGACTTAGGGACAAGACCATTCGTCCATTTTTTCATTTCATAGATCCTTAATCATTTCAAATCTAATTAAGTTTTATAGACATTTCATTACTGCGGTTGCTGTGGACAGCAGTTGCAAGCTGTTACGGAATATTTTAGCCAAATTTCAAGACTGACTTTATATTACGTCTAGCAAAGCGTAGAACAGCTAATATATATATATATATATATATAAATATATATATATGTCTAAAAGAGATTTCCACCAATGTAGAGACTCATCACGATGTCCCTGGAAGCATAAGGCCTAGAGACTTGTAATTTGGTAGGATTATTCTTTATGCCGAAATATATCATCTAAGAATTACCTTTAATCAATGTTACCCTCGAAAGGTATTGTAGGGGGTATTGATAACAGGAAAAGACCCGGGTGGTGGATTATTTCCGACAAATTTCAACGGACGGGGAACAGCTAGTATATACATAAAATTGCAAAGATGTTAAAATCCTAAATCCCGTTTCTACTTTTGACTTTAATTACTATAATTAGTACCTACTCCTAACTGGTGATTTAACGTTAAATTTCCCTTGAATATAACAGTAGTTGTAACGGTTTAAGCATTACCAGTAAACATGTAGCAATCATCTATAATTCGTATTATTAATTGTACTGCAAGTGTTTCGTTAATAAATCAATATCCATTGTTCGCAACTCAAGGTTATTGAACATTTAAATTCTATTTCATGTAATTCTATTGAATAATATTATTCTTTACTTTGATAATGTAAAACCCATATGCAATTCAAACCGTTCATTGTATTGTGTCACCAGTACCTATTGCCGGAGTACGTCAGGTAGGTACCACTCGGGCTATTAATAATAGGACTAAGGCATTCCCTGCCTGTCGTACAAGGCGACTGAAAGGGTCTTCGCGTTCGTGCGCTTTGATGGTGGAAGCCCTCAGAGGTCAATAAGCTAGCCTTAGGAGGACAGCAAAAGCATGGTGGTTATGTATTTGCCGTAGCACAGCGTGGGTGCTAAGGGCTTTGCTCTTCCGTGGATTGTTTCAGCTAGAATGCAGAGGGGCACCGGTTGTTTCGGTGGGAGATCCTGGAGTCTCTCCTAATGCAATGAGGAAGACCACCGACGGGGTTTTAGTGAGTAGAAGCCCCACATAACCTTCTCTACCCCTCAGAAGTAGGGTGTTCTTTTAAGAAGATTTCTCTCGCGATAATAAAGGTAACACCGCAGCGTCTGTTCCACTGTTTTCCAGTTTAAAGAGCGCTGTAGCTACACAACGCACTATCTTTCAGTTGGTTCCCTACAATAACTCACGGAACCCATGCTAACCTCATCTGCTGGTGGTGCACCCTGCTAATCAACAAACGAGGCTCGGGCTCCCGTCAACCCGCATTGGGCCAGCGTGGTGAAAAATAGCCCAAATCCCGCCATATGAACCCATATATACCACAGTCCCTAGTGCCCAGCGGTACCGAAGATCTTGCTGTCTGTATGTGCAGATTTTTGGTGGAGGCCTATGTTCAGCCATGGAGGTCTATCAGCTGATGATGGTGATGACGATGAAAACCAAATAAAGTATGTTTATATAAATTGTTTTAAACGAACAGAAAGATGACCACGCTGACTTTTAGCCAAAGGACTTTGAATACTATCTGACGCTATGACGTCAGTTATTCGCCTTCTTCTCTAACATACATATACATATACTACCTATCTATATATCTTCTTAAATTTCACTATGAACAAACATGAAGATCTATTTCATCTTACGAATGAATATTCTTTTGTGTGAATTCTTTATATCGGGTTACAGTGTATTAATGTGCCATTCCCTGAATAATTAAGAGCACAGATAAGGTCTAATTACAGTACAGTAGTTTTTAAGTAGGCTTTTGTTAATTAAGAAAAATGCCATCAGCAGGTGAATAACGTCCGCTCGGGTGTCTAGTTGTATTTACGTCGCCACGCAACATTATATCCCCAACGACCTTAATTGTTCAACAGTGTTTTACTGATGATAAAAAAAAAACCACATTAAATACCTTCGGCTCAATTTTTTCAGCGGCCGCCTTGATATATTATAATGTGGTGTAATAACAGTAATGAATAGTTCACTCTGTTGCTAATTACATATAATTAAAGCTATTTATTGTAAAGCCACGACGTTTAAGATGTTTCAAAGTGGCGATAATTTTAGCTGTGCGCTTCGGTGTGCGGATGTTTACTTTGTTCCGATTTGAAGACGCTGCGGTTAGTAAAATTTATTAGGCAGGAATGATTCTCAACGTTAAAGTATGGCGTAACATTACCAAACGTATTGTATAGTTACTTCCAAGCAAAGAATAAAGGTATTTTGGTAGCAGAAATATGAGATGCGATGGTACCTACCTAGGCGGTCTGGCAATAGAGATTTTCCAACAGCAAGCTCCTCTATCTCCGTACTACAAGGGCTAACCACAAGCCTTGGAACACCGGATTTGAATGTGGTCGGTGTTTTTTTTTCTTATCTGCCCATTGACTTCCTTTATATTTTAAATTAGCCGCCGTAACAGCATTGCTATATCCCAATTATCCACATATCAGCACTTCATCATTTTTGCTCTTATTTTCTGTTTATCGCAGCGCGATGAAAAGCATTCATACCCTCAATTATATAATTTTTTTTAACAATGTTGTCATATAATTTGTAGAGATTCAAAATCTACCTGTTTCTCTATATCTCACTGTTCAAGATGATTTTTTACTTCAATAAACAAGAAACACAAATATACAGTACGAATTGAATACTTCTACTTTCGGTCGGTTTAAAACTTGATAAATTCTCTGAACTGTTTTTTATGTTCATAACTTTATTCATCTCTCGCTAAGTTAAATACATAATTTATAGTTCAATATATATGTACTTGTTCTATTATATTTCTGTCAGTATGACAAGTCAACTCATGCTTGCGGACATACGAGGATACCGTTAAGAGAGGTCGCTATCGGTGTATTCATGAATGTCACCAACAGTATAGATAACTAATTAATCATGAAATAAATTAACTGACTTGTATTCAGACTATTTATGTATACTGGACAAGTCTTTATGCTTAAACCGACGTAGAATGTTCCAAGTGTAAATGTTTAACATTGTTAAGTTTGAAAAAAAGTGTTTGACTTAACAACACATTTATAATAGTACATCCAGCAGATGCAGTCCATCGCTTTAGATGATAACGATGATGAAGCGACGCAGTCATTTCTAATATCAAGATATTTACACAACAGTTGTGAACTTCGCTTTGTGAGTTATTTAAGTACATATTCCAGTCGAACAGGAATATAGTAACGGCACACAACCACCGTTTTGCGGTTAGGATTGGCGGTAGTACTCACCCAGACGGTCCAAGACCTCCCACCGGTAATAGTATACCCGTTTCATTGAAGTTACAGTCCACAGTATATAGGTCTCTGTTGTCGGTACCGTTTAGGTACTTACCACTGCTGCTCCTGTTTTTACTGTACGGTAGTATAGATTCGTTACTGGGGTAACGAGACAAAGTGAAAGCACAATGCGGTACAGTGTGTTTCATCCTAATTCGACGTTATGAGTGGGCATTACTATGATGAAATCTTTCTCGTCTCGTCGCTTCATCGAAACATATACTATAAGTAGTTTATACCATTATGTATGAGCAATAATGAAATAAACTTCAACATATAACCAAAAAACGACTCCCTCATACATGGTGGTAGATTTTTTTCTGATCGAATGGTTCGAAAGCGTGTTAACTGAGAATGCAACGCGGTACATAATTTATGCAATCATTTCAATGTTACACGGAGTATTAAATGGAATAGAATTACTATTAGTACAAATACTTGTAATATTTTTAACATACAACATCCAAGCGTATGTATGTCGAGGAAAAATAGCTTAATATGAAATATCACTTAGTAAAATATTATAATAAACAACCCTCTTAGCATGTAAGTATTCTCTCTCAAGATAAGGGAGTCCGGCTATTCGTTGCTATTTATTAATATCAAATTGTGATCGAACAAAGAAGTCATATACATTGAAAACATGTTTTTTATTTACAGTTATGAACTTAACCGTTCACAGTTAATCATCGGTTAATACAGTTAAAATATTGTCACGAATCGTGTTCTCATTTAACCCTACCGTCGTCCGTAGAAGTAACTAGATAAATGGCAATTATAAAACGGAAGCGACTTGTTCCGCCCATTGTACACCTTCATTTATGAAATCGAAATCGTCTGTCCAATGTAGAAGAAATAATGTTTTTTTTTATAAAATCATTAAGTCGGTTCTACGTTGTACCACTATAAATTTAATTAAAAGGCTCTTAATGTTAGCTATTTTTAAAGTACAGTTAAGCACAGTTACTTTAATTAAAAATGTTGCGACAAACATAAATAATCTATCTGTTGGACGCATCACTTGGAACTGTAAGGTCTGGAGACTTAAAATTTGATAGGATTCCTTTTACTGACTATCGGTTAGCTAAGAACGGATTTTACGAAATGTTACCCCCAAAGGGGTGTGTTGTTAATGCTGAGAAGGAATCCGAGAGGTGTTGCCATTAGGCGGCAATATTTCTGAGAAATTTCAAATCTTAAATCTACATTACATCCAGCAAAGTGGATGAAGAACAAGTAGTAAAATCATAACAGTGATATAATTAGATATTACTGAACACCAAAAACTTCGACCAGTAAGAGTTTCACAGTATAATGCACGCTATTAAATAAAGAACAGTGTAAACTTCAGATACTTAGCCCGCTAAGTAATACCTATCTCTAATCCCATATGAATCCGGATATCTATAACGGCTTCCGAGATGTCGTTAAAATATGGCGTCAGACGCATAATTTACGACTCTCTTTGTGCCGGGAGGTTCAGAGCGAAACTTTTTAACGCTCCACGTTTTACGAGCGACCTCGCGTACCGTGAATCAATGGGGACTATAGTCTAAAACCCTATCTTATATAACTGATAATATTTATACAGATCCAACATAGAGTTATACAAAATTCTAGTTTATAATCGCATCATCATCAGCCAAGGAAACGAAACAACGAAAGATCCTCCTATCGATCGGTCCTACGCTGCCTGTATCGCTGGGCATCAGGACACGTCGTTTGTATGAGTTCATATGGGAAGGATTTGGTTTGATTTGATTCCTCCCCCCATAATCTTATACCTAAAAGTGTCAAAATGAAAATAAAGAAAAAAAATCTTATACGTGGAAGTAAAATTGATTGTAACACTATACACTAGAAACTGTTGTAGGTTTCTACTACTGCAGGTTCTATTTCTGCCGTCAAACCCGTTTTACTGTGTTTCGTATTGAAGGGGGTCGTAGCTAGTGAAGTTACCGGGGTAACGAGACAACATCTTACGTCTGACGGCGATAAACAAATGTGGTGCTGTGTATCATCCTACTTAGTCCCACTTAGATATGGGCAGCCGTATCTTTTTCCATCAGGTGAACGTCTCGCCTGTCTCGTCGCCCAGGCTCAGGCAAATAGTTTAGGCCTAAATATGGTTATAGGTTTTCAGTAGCTGCTAATCAACCTGCATCTCATACATAGAAATTTAAAATATGATTTTGAGCAGGAGACAGGATAAAGGATAGATGTAGTATACTCAAAGCTAATTGAAGTCAGTGTAGTTAGAAATAAGTCTATCAAATATTGTTTAAAAATATGTAGCATAGTGAACAATATATACAATAGAAGCATAAATATGGGTGATGATAATAAAGCTGTGAAGAATAATATCAGGGAGAAGCAAGAGAAAAAGAACTTGCATCCTCGCATGGTCAAGTCCGGAGTCGCCCTGCACTTCATTTACATAAGACTAGTCTCACCAGTCACTTCCACAGATGTACCACCAAGTGCATTAACACTTACCGTTTCCCTTTATTTACAGTGAAGATGTAGAACTCATAAAAACAGTATGGTATGCCATCATGGCCGCTAAAGGCCATTCGCAACTCACGAAGGAAGGTGGGAGAAAAAAAATTATAAGTGCACCCAGTGAGTGGAATTTAAGGTCTATAGCACCAAAATATTTTTTCTTTGTTTATGAGGCGAATGATATCTTTACTATTTAAGCGAGGACATAAATAGTAAAGATAAACAACGAATATAACTATATATTAATCATCATTATATCAGCCAATTGTTATCCACGGCTGAAGATAGGCCTTTCGAAACGAATGTCAGCGGGACCGCCTGCCAAGTGGTTCGACGATGTGTTGGATATCACAGGTGACAATGAAGATAATGTAATGGAAATGAGTAAGTGGCTTATCGGTGATCAAGACCTTGTCCTCACTAGGCTTGACAGTCTTGAACGTGTGGCCAGAATCAGTGTTTTATGGGATACCTTTTAGGGATCGTGCAATGGAATTACGCGAGGTAACTCCTCCATACTCTTTTCACCACCGGATAACAAGACGCGCGGCGCGTCATCATCCTTATGCATATACATCCTTTGTTTGCGAACAAAGAGGTTCAGCTCCTGTGTCTTCATGAGAACAGCAAAGGAGCTGCGAAACAACTTGGCGGCGTCGATGTTCCCGTCCAAATACTACGTGGGTGTCCTCAAGAAAAGAGTGAATAGTTACTTGGTCCGCCTTACCACCACAGACATCACCATTTAACATCAGTTGGGATTGTGATCAAGCGCTGACCTTGTCGATTTCATTTTCTTTTAAAGCCTTATGAATAAGATTATCATTCGATCAACAAGTCATCATTATTCACACCACAGTACCGCACAAATTAAAAAGTATACGAACATGTGTATACCTCGGTTCTGAATATGGAATAACTGATGACACTTTTTCAAGTTACTGTGGAGGGTTAAAGTAATGCTTAAATAATTAACTGAGACGACGTCGCAGTCAGGGTTAAGTGTCGGTGGCAGGGCACCATCCACTATCAATAATTGGAATGTTTTGTAAGTAAGGAGTGTTTGAACTAAATGATACGATTGTTTTACAATGTTTCCCTATAATTTAATACAACAACATATGTTTCCACAATTTTCTTCGATTGTCCTATTAGTAATATTAGACGATGTTTCTCAAATAACTGACAATTATGTTTAATAATACATGTGTAACTGGGCACATGATTTACATAAAACGGGGCAAATGTTTGAGAGTATCTATAAACACGCTTGAGAATGTTGGCGGACGGCAACGGTGCGAACACTTGTCGGATGTTCTAAACAATGTTCCGATCTGCATGCGAGCGCGGCCAAGCCAGTGCCGGCACGCCGGACTCTGCCGCACAAAACCGCCGTAAACATCATCGCGGCTGTTAATAATATCTGTATCATTAATACATGTTTTTGGATATCCATTCATAACACTATCGATCAGTACATTTGTATATATACAAAGTAGATGTAGATCTTTAGGGGAGGCGCATGTCTAGCTGTGGACGTCAGTCGGCTGATAATGATGATGAAAGTAGTAAAAAATACCATCGCAGATATACTTAAAGATCTAAGGAAAAATGGCGGTATCTAATATTTATCTGGTATATGCTATAATAGTCACAACTGCGGTAATGCTGAGAAGATAAAAGGTACAGGTGTATGGTACGAATACATGTTAACTGGTCCACCAGCTATTGAAGTAAATATAATGCGAGGCCTCTTTGTCATATTTTATGTAGACTATAATGGCTCTCAGTCCCAGCTGTGGGAGAAATATCTGGCATGTGTTTTTTATATTTTTTCTTATATGCCGAAGCGACGAAACAAGTCGCAACTCCATCTGTTATCGCGTCTGTCCATAACATCGTTGAACTAATTAGGATGTAAGACCAGCACCTTCTTGATGAGGAAATCTTTGGAGGAGGCCTATGTCTAGCATTTGACGTCTATCGGCCGATGATGTTGATAACACAGCACCACACTTCGCTCGTCGCCGTAAGATAATAAATCTCGACGCTTCACTAGCTGCATCGGCCATTAAACCGGAACAGCAAAGTTTGCACACTACTGTTTGACGTACCACTAAATAGTCGCTTCTATTCTTACTTAATATCCTAAGATATTTATTGACTAATTGATATGAAAATGGTAAAACATGACTGCCCAGAAAACCTAGTTAGGGAAAGTCTGAAAATTCAGTCAAAACACAGAGAAAACTATTACAGCGACAAGTTGACAATATTACTTATAGTACACACAAGACAATGTATATATACATATCTCAAATGTTGATGTTATAACAGTATAATGTTGCAGTGTACCCTATATTTATTTCATTACACGTTTAACCTTATGTTCCTTTAAACGGCTGTAAGTACAGCCTTTATCTCGACCTATAACTTACAAGATAAGTCACGAGAACCTGTCGGCCTGTGCCTTGTATGTCTGCACACACGTTCACATATAAAGCGAACATAAATTTATATATCCTACGCTACTCTTTTTAAATTCTACCCCCCACTGTCTAATAATTATTATATATATACTTGAGAGCAATGAATGCGGGTCACCTAAAGAAACCTATAAATCTTGGAAACTAAGTATGATAGCTTTATAAAATAAACGGTGTTTAAGAGACGATATAATACCCCTTAAATAAAAGTATTTATAAGTACATTTTATTTATAAAAGAAAAGAAACTGCTGATCTCGCCTTAAAACAAAAGTAGTAAACGTGGCATTTTTGTACGACAATATGATTTTCTTGAATTTTAATAATTTGGATTACTTCCTCGTGCTTCCGCTTCCGTTGTTGCGTTTCCGTGGTTTGGTGTGTGGGATGCTGTACATCTACTTTCTTATACGATTTTGGGAATTTCTCCCATTCCTCTGTGAGAGCAATTTTGAGCTCACGAAGCGGAGGGGAAGGGTTTCGTTGTTCTACGCATCCCCTAGCTCGTCCAATGCATATGCCTGCTCGATCGGGTTGATATCCGGGTGGTGTTCACTCCATACGAGTAATGTTCATCTCTTGTAGTCATTAACAATGAAACCTGTATGAAGTCGGGCATTGTCATGCATAAAATTAGCAACTTCTCCCAAATTAACCATAAATGGCCCAACGTGCCCATCAAGGACTTCTTCCATATACCTTACGCTAGTTAAAGAGCCGTTTTCTATGAACACCTGTTCTGTGCCGTTCTCAGATGAAATTCCAGCTCACACAAGTACAGACCCACCACCATAGCCTACTTTTTCTTCTATGCATGCTCGTTTGAATCTTTCCACTGATCTTCTATACACTCTGTGTCTTCTATCGTGCTTGTAGAGCGTAAATTTTGATTCGTCGGAGAACATAACTGTCGACCAATCTTCAATAGTCCAATTTAAATGATTCGGGGCATATCTTAGTCTTGAAATACGATCACTACGATCCAGCTTAAGTTTGCAGATCTAAGTGGTTTCAAGTTAGCTTCAGCAAGTCGTTGTTTTACTGTATACGCACTTGGATTACTTCCTCCGAGGCGTCGAAACTGATTTGTAAGTTCAGTTCCTGTGAGAAAGCGATTACCAAGCATGGTGGTCACCAAGTTACGATCTTCTCGTGCTGTGCTACACCTAGGTCTACCTGTTCCTGCTTTACGTAGGTTAGAGACAGTTTCTTCGTAACGTAGAAGTCTTTGTACTGTTGACAGCGGCACATCGACAGTACTGGCTGTATCGCACTGACCCCGGCTGGTATCCAGCATTGTGGAGATTCTGGTGCATTCTACTATTGTAAGCGATATGATTACAGGTTGAATAATATATATTAAACACTATTAATATAATTTATACTTCCACCTATAAGACAGATTAGAAACAAAAGCAAAATCAAATGAAGTAATTTCGTAGTTCCATCTTCGAAAGTCTCTCTCTTTCAAATTTGATTTTTTTATGACATAACCTTGCAGTAACTAAGAAGTAATAATATCTTAATTTAAGAAGTATTTAATTGTCTATTAAACACAGTTTATTTCATTAAGCTAGCATTCTTAGTTTCTGAGATTTATAGGTTTATTTATGTGACCCAGATTCATTGCCCTCGAGTGTACACTTGATATTATAATATTTGTCTCATGTGTCCAAAATAACAAGTTTATGGATTAAAGATTAATGATCACAATTGTCCAGCAGTAATTGAGATGATGATGAACTGCTATCCGAGAATAAAAAAAAAATATTGTTTATAATAATTTTTATCTTTTAAGGGCTGACATATCACCCTCGCCCAAGGGATATAAACCCAAAACAAAATGATCTTTTAAGTGTATTCTTTTAAACCTAGTTCCTTAAATTTGGAAAAGTAAACTACTTTACATAAGAAATACTTGTAGTAAATCTCTATTTCCGGATCCCCATAGGCAGGTCCTGTTCCTGTCGCTGAACATCACTGTGTTCGGTTTTGAAGGACGTTAAGGAAACTTTTGGGATATGGAGATTCCGACTGAAGACATGAGATGTAATTCATATCTCAATCGATGACATCACTTTGATGTTGTGTGTATCATCCTAACTAGCGCGACGTTATTATGGCCACGAGTATCCATTACTGTCAGGTGAACTCCTCACCGATTTTGTTGTAAAACTCTCATCGATTTGATGAATTAATAGAAATAGGGATTTGATTCGGAAACCGTTGAATAGAAAATCTAATATCCTAGCCAATGTATCATTAAGGTTTTTCGTCATCAGTTCAGTTTATTTATTATTATATTATTCCAATTGAGAAAGGCTAGCCATTGTGTTGGTACGGACACACCATATACCGCCGGTAGCGGTATAAATTCTATCCTATTGTTTGCACTGTAGCTCAAGGCGTAATTGATGCAATTTATTTCATAGCACCGGCTTCCATACCATTGATTTGGGGTTCGAATCTTGTATAGAGCTTAATGACGTTTCACATGCATTCATTACAACAATACATTTACGGTTTGGACGTCATACATGCAATAGGGTGCTTGTCTTATGTGATATATAATAAGACCTACATCCAACAGTGGACATCCATCGGTTGGGATAACGATAACATTATATCGTAAAAGAAATAATCATATTGTCCATATGCACTAGTGACAGGTTTCTGTTGTCTCTGACTCTAGACTACTCTAGATTGATATAACACAGCACTTATTTCTGTCGCCAAACAGTTGTGTGTAAACGTTATTGTGTTCCGGTTTGAAAGGAGTTGTAGCTAATGATATTAATAGAGTAATTAGATTTAATAGCTTAGATTTCAAGGCGACGAGCACAATGTGATGCAGTGTATATCACCGATGTTATGGGTAGGCCTATCGCTTCACGTCAGGTGAACGTCTCCATAGTCTCTATAGAATAAGCTAGAAGATATAGCTTGCTTTATAAAATCACAGATGTAAATTAAACTTTTGCTGCTACCCCGTATGAGAGATATATTAGAATATCCTCACTGCCAATATTCTTGTTGTATAACTTCCGCTAACGGCAACTTTACTAATGTATTGCGTTGCGAATCAATCAAACAACTCTTTAAAAGGAGAAGCTAATGTTCAAACACAATTTCATTCTTTCCTTATGACGTAAGGCCCAGGATCCCAACAGTGGGAACTTATCGAGTGCTGTTTATTAACGAGCAAATAACGGTAGACGTAGTGTGGGAAAGTTATTCAAAAGATGGATGGGAGTCGGCATCTTTGAGGGAAGTCTATGTGAAGCCGTGGAACCATATAAACTGATGATAATGATGATGATTGATGTATGAAGATAAAAAGGTTAAACCATACTATAACGTTTTAATACGCAGATGTATATGACGAGTAATGTATTCGTATTCGCCCTTTAGCTGTGCCGCTGATGTGATTATGAATAACTAAGGACATAGCGCCTAACATTTCAGAAGGCAATATCGAGGAACATTAAAAAGTTTTATAGGACCTTACGATCTCATAAACGACTTATTGTTTATAAATGAATGGCAACATTTTAAATATCTGACAGTTAAAGATCTTTATCGTACATCCAAAACTGGCAGAGGCGGTTATTACTGATCACACCGTAAATGGATATAGGACGATATGCGAGTTAAATTTATTTGTAAAGTTAATTTCTTTTGATAAATTCTCAGTAATCCCTATTCACACAGGACCGATGGAATCTTGACCTCACAGAGACAAGGATCACAGCGTGAGATCTAGATCATACTGCAACTCTTTAACCTCATATACTATTTGTTAACCTTTAGAAATAATATTTGTAACAATGATTTTCTCTAAACTCCCCCCTCCCCAAACAGGACTTCGGTCAATAATAAGTACCATGGTTACTACTTTAATTTTAATACCTATTTGGCACTAAAAATTTGATATATAAGGTTGTCAAATATCTCCCTTCCGCTTTTTATTCAATGCTTTATAAAAAGTGTTACAGTGATCGGATTTAGTTCAAATATGCGCCGTTTTGTTCGATAATCTGTTTCCATCTAGACGGCAACTTCATAATACCTCCCTCGTAGAAGCCCCCCCCCCCCCCTTATTTGCGAAGAACTCGGACAGCCACTTTTCACAAGCCTCTTTTGAGTTCAACTTTACACCACCAAGGGCGTTCACCATGGACAGGAACAGGTGGTAATCACTTGGCGCTATGTCCGGGCTATATGGTGGATGCGATAAAACCTCCCATCCGAGCTCCCGTAGCTTCTGACGAGTCATCAACGAAGTGTGTGGTCTGGCGTTGTCCTGGTGGAACACTACACCCTTCCTGTTGGCCAATTCTGGACGCTTCTGGTCGATCGCCTGCTTCAAGCGGTCCAGTTGTTCGCAGTAGATGGTAGAATTAAGCGTCTGGCCATATGGGAGCAGCTCATAGTGGATGATTCCCTTCCAATCCCACCAAACACACAGCAAAACCTTCCTGGCCGTCAATCCCGGCTTGGCCACTGTTTGGGACGATTCACCGGCCTTCGACCACGACCGTTTTCGCTTGATATTGTCGTATGTGATCCATTTTTGGTCGCCAGTCACCATCCGCTTCAAGAATGGGTCGAGTTCGTTCCGTTTCAGCAGCATATCGCAGGCGTTGATTCGGTCCAGAAGGTTTTTTTGCGTCAAATCATGCGGCACCCAAACATCAAGCTTTTTTTTGTATCCAGCCTTCTGCAGATGGTTTAAAATGGTTTGGTGACTAACTCCCATCTCCTGGGCGATGTCACGAGATGCCACATGCCGGTCTAACTCGATGTAGTCCATGATTTGATCGGTATTTGTCGTCACAGGTCTTCCGCCGGCTGGCTTATCCATGGTGTCGTTTTCAACGGCTCTGAATCGTCGAAACCATTCCTCCGCGGTTCGAAGTGATAGAGTACCATCCCCCAAAACACCATTAATCTCACGGAACGTTTCTCTAGCGGATTTGCCTTTAACGAAGGAAAACTTTAAAATAGCGCGAATTTCGGCGTTAGTGAACTCCATGTTTACACGTCATAACTGTTGAACGCAATATCCAAACTAATTATGCATAGCGTCGTTTTGTAGGTTATGTCAAGACCTTTCAAATTATGTATAGTATTGCCAGATACGAGCTCTGTAGCGCTTTGTACATAGCCGCGAAATTCAAAAGACAAAAAGGCGGAAGGGAGATATTTGACAAACCTATATATCCTATAGTATACAGCGAGACCGGCTACGCAGCGCTCTATGTTCAAGACTGCCAAGAAATGACAATCTTTAAGTTACTACATACTATAAAGGATCTGATCGCCAAATTTCAGTTTAAAGAGGGCACATAACGATGAGGACAACCTATTATATATTTTTTTATATTATCACTCCTTTTTCCCAGTAGGGGTAATAAACACCCACTTTTCGCCAGATGTGGTCAGATTAGGTCCCATCTAAAATGAGAACTGGGGGGGAACCTGTTGCCACTTTATTGGGGTCACCACACACACACGCAAAGACGATTTCAGTGCGCGGGTTTCCTCACGATGTTTTCCTTCACCGTTTGTATCTCGCTGTTGTAACTAAAGTTCACAAATGTACATAACTTAAATATTAAGTCATCGGTACATGCCGAGATTCGAACCCGCGACCTTCGGAATGAAAGCCGCACGCTCTAACCATTAGGCCAGCGAGCTACTCAAACTAAATTTGATATACACAAATTAATAGATACAAGCACTGAAATGGCGCTCAGCTCAGCTACATACTGCAGCAGGAAACTATAGCGCTGATTTTGAGCTGGGGGTAATGATAAAAAATCGTGTATTTAAAGTGGTGGGAGGTCACTGTTGCCGGAGACTGTCTAAAAAGGTACCACCGCAGCTCCTATTTCCACCGTTGAATGGTTGAACGGTAACATTACTGGGGTAACGAGACAATAACTCAGTTTTAAAGCGCCAAGTACAATGAGGTGGAGTGTATAGCCTAACCCTAATTAGAACCACGATATAGGCAGACGTATCACTTGCCACCAGGCGAACGTTCTGCTCGTCGTGTCGCTTCCTTGAATGAAAAAAAAACAAGATCCTGTGTAGATGTATTAATTACCATCAAGTGAACGTTTCGTCACCTTTTTTATAGAGTAAAAAGCAATAGATACATACACATATAATTAAGGAAGCAGCTGGATGCGGGCAGCGCAGGATCGGTTGATGAGGAAATCTTTGGGGGCGGCATACGTCCAGATGTGGACCTCTCTCGGCTGATAATGACATATATAAAACCGTTGTTATATTACACGATGTACCATAGGACCCTACTTTTGCCTCATATGATTATATCGCTACTGTATATATACATACATTAACAGTTAGTACATATCTTGTAGACCGTTTAAGAAGTCCGGCGCCAAGTGGTAGCGCGCTAACATTCCTGTGGTTCCAGTTTGAAAAGTGGTTGTATTTAGTGAAATTACTATTCTAGTGAGACTGTAATCCAATTTGTTATAATGAAGAGCGTACAGGCATTTCATTTCTGCAGGTGCTACTTGACTAAGTAACAAGTAAACAATGCTGGAACGCAATCGATTTATGCTGTATAAATATAGTCGCTTTAAGTAGAGGATTTCATAAGCAGTATTTCATACGTAGAATAATAGTGAATTCGCGCAAAAATCATACTTTTACATCACTTAGTAAATATTTTACTTGTACGGTTCATTATAAATTAAATTACTATATGAATGTAAGAGAAGTTAACGCTAATTCCATAACCGACTAAAAACCGCATTAAAGCGCCCGAAGTGGTTTAAGTGTCAGCTTTAAGGCGAGCCGACCGTTAAACTGAACCTTAAACGACTAACTGCCAATCAGAACGCGTACCACTCGTGAAAACCATGAAATAAACCAATTTAAATTAACGTACCAGTTTGCATACGACACGTCTACAGCTTCCGATGATATTTAGCTGAGATATGTTACTTGGTAGGGAGCTGTTTAATCAAGCGGAATGCAAGTTATCCGAAGTCGCGTAAAGCTTCGTCGTAAACGCTGCATATGCTTAGTTTTATGGTGAGCTGCAAGCGGGCGACAGTTTCGGAAACCGTCTTATGACTTAATACGGGGAGAGGATGAACGAGATGATATACTGAGATGAATCTCAATGATATTATCAACTTATGCTCAAATAATGCAATATTGAGAATATATTACTTACAATCCAAGCGTGTGTAACATATTAATATACTTAATTCACATAAAAGTTTAAACGTAAAGTTGTTTGTATGTTTATACAATTTTCATAGCAATAATAATATATTTTTTTTATATTGTCACGCCTTTTTCCCAGTAGGGGTAGGCAGAGGTGAATAAACACCCACGTTTCGCCAGATGTAGTCAGATTAGGTCCCATGTAACAGGGGGCGAGCATGTTGCCACTTTATTGAGACCACCACACACACACACACACAAAGATGATATCAGTGTGCGGGTTTCCTCACGATGTTTTCCTTCACCGTTTTGTATCTCGCTGTTGTAACTAAAGTTCACAAATGTACATAACTTAAATATTAAGTCATTGGTACATGCCGAGGTTTGAACCCGCGACCTTCGGAATGAAAGCCGCACGCTCTAACCATTAGGCCAGCGAGTATTTTTTTTTATTCAAGGAAGCGATAAAATGAACGACATGATTACCTGATAGTAAGAGACACAGCACCACATTGCGCTCGTCGCCTTAATACATAAGATGTTGAGTTTCGTTACCCTAGTAATTACACTATGCCCAGTGCTGTTTGTCGACAGAAATAGGAGCTGCGGTGGTCGCTACCTAAACGGTCTCTAGCCACAGAGACCTAGGTACTATAACAAAGGTACAAATATATATGGATGAGATGACTTAATCTTTAATTATCGCTGAACAGTGCGACTTTAAGGAGCGTAGGTTCCGTCATTGAGCTTGAACTTCCGGCAAAGATCGAAGTATGGATTTAGAGGATATACGGTATTCACCAAACGACATTAGATACTTGTTGATTAGAGTACTTATTATGATTGTATATAGATACAAGTTTAAGTTAGAATTCGATAGATTAGAAGATAAGAGAGTAATCTGATCGCTTTCAGTTTTCAGTTTGAAGACGGCACGTAATGAAGATTATGATGAAGAGATTAAATATGAATGCAGATATATTGTAAATTTTGTATAGAAAAGCAAGAAATTATAATATGTAAAGCTATACGTTAACTTTAAACGAAATATGCATTGTTATAACAAGCGACACAAGTTGATGAACCCGCCGACGTATAGACCTTCTACTTACAAAGGTCCGATCTCTTAATTGCTTTACAAACAATCAATATTTATCAGGATTTAATGGATGAGAGCAGCCATGAAAATAAATATAGAGCAATATATATATTCTAACTAAATTTACATATAAATACATGTAAATAAATATAGAGCAATATATATCTTCTATTTAGTGCAGAGAAATAAACAGCAATAAGATTTTTGTGAGGATACATATTATTTAGTCTGCTCCTAGTCTAGCAAGTAACTTGAGTAGTAAATATTTCTGTTATTAAGTAATTATGCACTATAATTATGTACTTGTTTGAATGGCGGTGTATTAAGTGAAAAATAAAGCCTTACTTTGTCTGTAATGCAGTGAGAAATGCGTCTCCGGGGCCAAATTAAGTTAAAAATAGTCGTAGGATTTATTCGTGCTTTCCTGGTTAAGTCTAGAAAGATTTTTTTGTCGAGACGGAAACGTTTTAAAGATAACATACTTCTGAGGAAAAAGACAGGGTTATATAGGACTTGTACTCACTAAAATCCTGTCGGTGGTTATCTTTAGTGGCTTGAAAGAGTTCAGGATATCCTACGAAACACATAGATGCCTCTTTTCAGTGATACCACACCTTCCACTTGTTCATTTAGTGGGCAAAGAGGACTTTCAAAGCCCACGAACCAAAAAACTCTTTTAGTCGCCTTCTACTACATCCAGGCCAACTTTAGTGTAATTTTTTAATGATCCGAGACTACACGACAGCTATTAGATCTAGACCTAAACTACTGTTATAATATTACTATATGCATTAGAATTCGTTTACGGAATTCCATCAAGAAATCAGTAAGATGCTCTTCACCGGAAGCTGGTCAAACTTGACAGTAGTAAAGCGTTTACCTTAAAAGGATTATAATTTGCATCATTTTACGATAAAAATATTCTGATGCCATATACTATCGCCAAGGGCGTGGATTCATTGTACCAAGTGGTTTCAAGGATGGGCTGTTGTTTTATGAATGACTGAATATTGCTCAACGTTTATAGTCGTTGCGAGTTGCGGGTTATAGGATAACCGGCTCCGTGTCCTGAGAATGAACATTATTATTCTATTACCAGAAAATTATTGTCCCTTGTTTTCCAAAGTTTTTTTTTTCGTTTAAATCGTAGTTCCTTAGTGTGTCTGTTGCAGCGAAATGATTGATGGGGGTCATATTATATAATCTATGATGTCGTCATTAAATTATTCCAGCTATTTTTCAATGACCAATAGTGGTATTTTAAAATGATCATGAGGTTTCGTTACGTCAGTAATTTCACTAGCTATAGCGCCTTTCATACCGGAACACGGTAATGTTTCCACACCGCTGTTTGTCGCCATAAATAGGAGCTGCTGTGGTACTTGCCTATACTGGTTGTGTAAAATGAATGAATACTGTTGTATGTACATACAAAATGAGTCAAGTGGTATGGAAGTAGTTAAATCGTACTGCACGACAAATGGCTGGTTCGGTTGTTGGGGTCGCGCGGGGGTCGGGCGTGGGTCGCGCAGGGGTCGGGCGGGGTCCGGGCGCTTGTTTACTCTAAAATCACGCACGCGTGACCGCACAGCAGCGATTATTTCCAAAACAATCACACGAACCGGCGATCGGACGAGGATACAGCACCGTCCTTACACCTACGGTGCCTTCCACATTGGCGACAGCCACGACCGGAACCATGGACAACAATTATCAGCAAGTAATGGAACAATTAGGTTACATGATAAAATAAACATGACGCATTTCATTTACTGGTGGTAGATCACTGCTGTAATCTCAAGCTCATAAGAACTAAGGTTAAAGTGAAGGTGCTAGAGAGGGTAACCCTCTCCAGCACCTCCCATTTCGCTCTCTCCGGGACGTCATCGTCATTAGTATCAGCGGACAGTCGACCACAGCTGGACATAGGTCTCTCCCAAAGACCCCCACATCGACTTATCATGCATTGACCTATATATCCTAGTGGGGGGCCTGCCATCACTACATCTTCCGGTACGGGTTCGCCATTCGAGGATCTTGGTGACCCATCGGCTGTTAATCCTCCGAACGATGTATCCTGTCATGCTCAAGCGTAACGCATGATAGTACACGTGTGTTTCTTTGGAGATTCCTAGAGATTTGATGATTCCTCTCCCTCTCGTCCAACTCACTAACGATGATCACCGAAAAATTTCTAGTGGGTCCGTCTCGCCAGTCTGATCGTTGCCATACCAACTTACGGTAACCCCTGGGTTATCTTAATACATTTTTTTTATAGGTATACTGCTCATAGAGAATACATATGCTTATAGACAGTCGCAACAGCTGAGAGGTCATGGCTACGTTGGCAATTTTAATGAAGTGGACTCAGTTCATGGAAGTGGTTATTTTCTTGAAGGTCCCTATGTCTTATTGGTTCATAAATACCGCTGACAACTAATACCACAAACTAACTAACAGGCGACTAGAAGATCCTTGGTTTTATTTCGACGCCAAATATTGGTGTTTTGATGGTGTTACTACTATTGAATCCGCTATACTATGATCTCTAATCTTGGAATAATAACATTATTATTCCCGCTGCCAAAATATGAGAACCACAGTATTCTGGAGAAAGAAAAAGTCTCCTTCTTTCTGTCCCTTCGAACGGCTTTATACAAAAAGAAATCCATAGAAGAATGTTAGTCAATCGTCGATAAACAAACTAAACATTATCAGTTAAATTTAACCTAATCTCATCTCATCATACTCATCATCATCATTAGTCGAAAAACTTCCACTGCTGCACATAGACCTCCTACAAAGAATTCCATATCAATCGTCCCGCGATGGTCTCATCCATATCTGTGACTCTCACCAGATCATCGGTCTACCTTGTGGCTGGCCTCCCAACACTACGTCTGCCGGTACAAGGGCGCAACTCGACGACCTTACTACCCCATCGACCGTCGGTTTACTCATCTATATCATATTTACCATGGTATGAAGCAGTGAGATTTCTTTACAGTCTGATAGTTTTAATTGCTATTGCTCAGTAACAACAGACAATGTTTAGTATCAAGATAATATAACGTATATATGAATAAATTATTATCAAACGATTTACTGCACTTACAGAGGAGTGAAAGTCATAACTTTTTTTTTATATCTGTATAGACTAGCTCATTTACACATTTGTCTATCTAGAATTTTGCTATGCTACCTTTTACTTTCTAGATTTTGATTATTTAAGATTAGTTCCGTCAATTGTTGTGTGTGTATATCAAGTATTTATAATAGATATTTACCAAACAAGTTAAAGTATTTTTTTTCTGTATCTATGCATCCTTGCCTTCACCTGAACGGAAGACAATAAACTCTTCAACGGCATTTTGTACTGCATCTCGTCAACTGATCTTTTTTGCTGTTAAAAAGTTGACCGAATTTAGAAAAGAGTTATTAGTCAGTAGGCGCATAATAGAGTGAGTATGATGGATGAGGAAGAGCTTCCAAACCAAACTCTTGCACTTAGGAAGCCATCTGATTGCACTATGAGGAACGATTGATTGATCAAGATCGGTTGTTATGAGGGCCTCTACATCGTTGTCTTCAGCTCTTCACAGTATCACATTTACAGTAATCTTATATAGTTTTGTGAGAAGCATTAGAAGAAGGCATTAGACCACCAACCATCAATCATGGGCAATACTTCCATGAGAAGGCAATTAAGCTGTGGATGTACACCAATGCGAATTTTCACAAATAAATGGTTCTGACCTTTTTTTTGATAGATACTGCTTAGTCCCAGCTGTGGGAACTTTAAGTGGGATGTATATTACTTATTATTTTTCCCGTAGAATTTTCTCAGTTTGAAATATTATGATTCGTGGCGTTGTCGGTGTGGACGCGGCTTAAGGCCGCTGCTACATCGTTTCGCATTGATTTAAATTCATGTTTACCCGCCTAACATCCGGAGCGTATCGGAGCGATCGAAATTGTATTTACGACGCTTTCAATGTAAGCGAGGAGACGGCGGTGAACATCGTGAGGTGCGACTGCACCGACCCTGGACAATGCCGCTGTATTTAATAAGGCCTTTATTGAACACGGTGACCAAAAAGATCTATAATAAATAAAAGCTTTATAGATCTTTGAAACCGTACATCTTAAACTTAATTGACAGAATGACGATGATGCCAATAACTTTGTTTACTGATGGCATCACCATAACTTGTATTCTTGCCGCCGAAAAATGTGCAAACGTGTTCCGGTTTGATTGGCGTTGTATCTAGAGAAATCACTGGTGTAACGAGATTTACATCATATGTCTCAGTGCGTCGAGAATAATATAGTACTTGATATATCATCTTAACTGGAGATACGATATGGGCAGGCATATCACTGATTATTAGGTGAACATCTCGTTTCGTCACTTCTTCAAATAAAAAAAAATGTTATATTAAGATTATACTGCCTACTTACTGTAATTACCTAGCTCCTGGCCCACAGTTGGGACTCTTGTTTTTATAGTCTGTATGACAATAAGATCTCGTTCTCATTTAACCTTTTTTTGAATCGCAATTTTTTTTTATGTAACGAAGCGATGAGAAGAGCGGAATGTTCACCTGATGGTAATTCGCCTGCCCTTAGCAACGAGGTCCCAGTTGGGATACAAGGCATCACTGTGCTCATTGCCTTGACACATAAGATGTTATAACGGGAACATCATTTATCTTCTTCTTTATCATCTTAAAGTTCTTTTCAATATCTCGAGAAGGAGAGGAGGAAATCGGGATTATGTGGAACTTCTACCTCCTAAAATGCCTTCAGTGGTCTCCTTTAGTGCGTTAGGAGGGATTCCGGATTTTCCTACGGAATGCACCGGTGTCTCTCTGCACTTTAGTTATACACATCTCAAGGAAGAGTAAATTCTCTGCTCCAGCAGAAACAAGACCAATAAGCCTAGTTCTTATTTACAATGTTATACAGTGGTCAAGTGTGTTAAGCTTTCGAATATAATAATAACATAAGCATCAGATCAACTTAAGTGTCATGAGTAATGTTATTGCATTTGTTATTGGAGTAAGTGTAAAGAATTTATATTTCATTTATTAACTAAAAACTGGTCCAACTGCTGGTAATCGTCAGCTTTGTGATCACAGAGCGTCGAGAGGGTATGAATTGAATGAGATAATGAAATTCGCATCGTATGTGGCCCCGTCACACGGGGTACCTACTCGTAAAAAGTATGGGTCGTTAATTTTTATCGACGCGCTACGAGAGGGTCGTGCACTTTTAAGTCAACAAAATTTTAATAATTCATACAAGATGCGGACAAAGAAGTGAGTGTAGCCTGTTACTCACCTTATAAAACTCATCGTTCGCTAATAAATGAGCTTTTGTTTTCTGACATTTAAACGACATATTAAACCTACTTATTCAGATCGAGAAGCTCTGCTCAATAAAGTATACCGTCTAGTCTAACCATGAGTCCTATCCTTTGCGAGATAGTCTCTAAATTTTTTTTTAAAGTAAATAGTTTACTCAAATACATTATTTAAATTCTTTAATGCCTATTTTATAGTACGAAAAATCAAAATTATTAAAATGCCCTAAAACTATAGAAGAAAGTGTTTGTTATTACGAGAGAGTCGGTTGAAAATGTCGTTCCAATTGTTATACTAGTGTTAGGTCTCTCTTCTCGAAGACCGTATAGGCCACCGCAGCGCCTATTTCTGCTGTTTTCATGTTTGAAGGGCGCTGTAGATAGTGTAATCACTGTGGTAATCAGCCTCAACATCTTGAGGATCTTCGAGGAACGCAATGTGGTGCTGTGTCCATCCTAACTAACGCCACGTTGTTATGGAAGGGCGTAATACAACCAGCAGTTCAACCTGCTCGTCTCCTCGCTTCATTGTATTAAGGTTCATGAAGGTATTCATTGAGACCAGACATTAAATCTCGGTGCTTCAATAAATTCACTGGCTACAATATCCTTCGAACACAGTAATATTTGCACACTACTGTTTCACGGCAGAAATAAAAACTGCGGTGGTGCCTACCTAGACGATCTGCAGCCATAAAAACCTACCAGTAAATGGTTATACTTATTTTTGAATAGATCTTTCCAAATTAAATCATTTCCATCTACAGTAAAATTTAATTACATATAAATTCAAGATTAATTCTCAACGAATGCTGCGTGGTAATGGAGTAGTTAGTTTTTTTAATAAGCGACAACGTTGTACTGTGAATTAGTTCCGTTTCCACGCAGCCACCCAAGCTCTCCGGCGAGTTTCTTTGTGTTTTATTAAACTTTAAGATATTAAAACTGTGACAGGCGTTTACGACCGAGCACGTGTAACGGATAGACTAAAAGTAAAAAAAAAGTTCTTTCCCGACTCATAAATCATAACGGATAAATGTTATGTTACCGTGTTAGACGTAACTTAATAACTTTCGGTAGTTACCGTTTGAACTGAACCGAAACCGGTCCCTTAAGTCATTCCGCGAACCTTTACCTAAGTTAATGGAGAAACTTAATAATCGAGACTTGTATCTGTTACAAGTAACAACAGTAATTTTTATATGATAAGTTTGATAATATAGTTATTATCGTAATACTATTAGCTAGTTGTTACTCGCCCGATTTTCTGGCCATAACACTTGCAACTCCTCGTAGAGAAGGAATTTTGTAAAATATGTTCTCAGCTGACTAATACTCAGTAATATGAATATTCCTACCAAACTTGAAGACTCTAGACCTTATGGTACCTGTGATATCGCGATGAGATAGATAAGTATGAGCTAGAACATTTAAGTACAATATTGAGGTAATCAAAGTCAAGCGCAGTATACAGCAACGACTGCAATTCTCTTTAATAACCTAAGCATGTTTTCCACATCATCATTATCCACCTACTTCCATTGAAATCTGGGATCTTTAATGTCGTCAATCCACTAGTGGGTCCAGTATTCACACAAATGTAAAAAATAATATTTACGTTCACTACACCAAGGCTAGTAGGTGTACGGTTCAACCTCACCTGGTCATGGTGCATCCTGTTAATCAACAAACGAGACTCTGACTCAGCGTGGTGGGAAATGGCTCAAATTCCTCCATATGAACCCCTACTAACGACAGACCCTGGTGCCCGGCGGGACCGGAGGCCAATGTCCAGCAGTGGACGTCTATCGGCTGATGATGATGACATCAAGGTTATAACCAGCTGTAAACATGTATGTAACATATTTAACTGAGAATTATTTATATTTTGTAAACAAAGAAGGTTGTATACATTTTAATCTTATGACCTAATGAATGAAGATTAGAATTAGAAGACTATGGGCTGTGGTATGTCTGGGTTGATGGATGGGATTTGGGCCATTTTTCATCACGCTGGCCTAATACGGGTTGACGGGAGCCAGAGCCTCATTTGTTGATTAGCAGGGTGCACCATGAGCAAGTGAAGTTGGCTTGGGTCCCCTCAGTTGAAACCGAGCGGGATAGAGAGAGGACAGATCCCGCTCGGAGACGAAACCGTCGTGGCGCTACCTGGCCGTCAAAACGTCGCACCGGTGAATGGTGCTCCCCTACCATAATGGGGCCTTTGGGGGTTGTTGGCGATCAGAATAGGAGTTCTCATCGCCTTCTAAACGACCCTTAGGAGGACAATGTCTGGACGTGGTCTCTGGTCATTGAAGTAATACTCACGAGGCTGGTAGGATCTGTATAAGCAGACCTCGGGACGGGCTTTCCCAGCATAGCTATAGCGAGGCCGCGGCTGCGTTCCGAACGGAGATCCCGTGACTTCGCCAAACGCCGAAGGTGACCACCGAAGGGGTTTTAGTGGGTAAAAATCTCCACATAACTCTAATTTCCCCCAGAAGATAGAGTACCTTTTTGAAGATTTTCCACCCGAAACCAAAAAAAAAGGGTCCAGTCAGTTGTTGTACGGGACCCCTCTCTCACTCACTTGATTGCAGTGTAACTATTTTCTGACGCAATTGTTTTCGTGTGAAAATTCTATGAAACATTATTATAAGAAAATTAGTTTTAATATAAAAAAAAAAAATCTAATGGCGGTTAATTATACGTTGGATGTCTCGTGTATGTATAACGAAATTGTGTGACGAGGGAACTTTAACCTGATGGTTAGTGATACAATCGCCGATAACAATGAGGCAATAGAATAAGGTATATAATATCACATTGTGCTCACCGCATTGGGTCATAACCTTGGTTATTTCACTAGTTACAAGGCCCTTCAAACCGGAATAGAATTAAGTTTGACACTATTGCTTAGCGGTAGGTGGAGGTGATTCAGTGATAACTACGGTCTCCGACAAAAGAGACTTAAGGCCAGTGTATCATTAAAAACTAGATGTGTTCAATGAAATATAGTATAATTTATGGAAAGCGACAAAGATTATATCTTTCGTCTTCATTGAAGGAATGTGAAGGTGAAGAAATATTCTTATAGAATGTAATCTTAGTAATGGTAGACCTCCGTTGTCGGTGACCGTCTAGTAGGTACCATCGCAGCGCCTAAGTCTGCCGACAAACAGCATTGTGCGAACATTACTGTTTTCCGGATTGATGGGTGCTGTAGCTAATATAATTACTGTGGTAATGAAACTCAACACCTTATGTCTCAGGCGACAAGCGCAATATGATGCTGTGTCCATTATTCTTACTATCGCTTCGTACCATTAGTTAAACAAATCATCATTACCATCAGCTGATAGACGTCTACTGCTGGATGAGGCCTGCCCCAAAGATCTCCATATCAATCGGACCAGTGCTGCCCTAGTTTCGGTGCCATCGTCCGGCAGTCAGCATGGGCTTCTGTACCAGCACCAGGAGCCGTAGTTTGTAAGGGTTTATATTGAAGGATTTGAGTCACATCCCACTACCCTGTCAGTCTCGTTTGTGGACTATCAGGGTGCATTATGAGCAGGTGAGGCTGGCTTGGATTCCTTGAGTTGTGCGGGACCCCGAACATCTACTAACCTTGGTGTAGTAATAGTAAATATATTTTTGTACATTTGTGTGAAAACTACTGGACCCATTGGTGGATACAAAAATAATAACGAATAACTGAGATCGTAGTACAGTATATCTAATCCTGTATTGAAAGGAGACATTGTGATTGTCAAAGGTTTATAGTATCCTTTTAATACAGAGCCAGCTCATGTTCCCTCCCTTAGCGGACAGGGGCGACGCGCGTTAAAAATGAATAAAACACCGAACATAATGTCGAAGCTTTTCAGTTTAACAACGTTCAAATTAAGCGACAAGTAATAAACTTACACTGTTCCTTTGATAGGTCTTCCGCTTAGAAAAATATGATTGACAGCTGTGAGCATCTATTGTATTACTCTAACACACGGATACAAGTGAAACGAGATGTAAGTAAATGTATACGGATATTTTGAGGACTGTTGTTGCTCTACATAATAAAAAAAACACTCACTTAAATTGAAAATATTAACTTCATCATTATCAGTCTTCCACTATGTCTTCTACCATCCTCAGCTTCCCACATCCACACACCTCGTGTCCTATACTTCTGCGTTCTAAGACTTTCCTTCCCTATGGGTCATCACTGCCACGACACACATGATCTTCCACTGCCACTTCAGCTCGCGGATTTTGAGACCTATGTTGACAGCGTTAGTTCTTAGTCGAAGTTCTTCATTCCAGATTTTATCCCTAAGAGAAATGCATCATTCTGCTCTACTCAGCTGACACATCTCTACACCGAGGTGAGGGTAAGGAGGACGCACTGAAGACTTTCGTTTTAAGAAATTGGGACATTTTGCATGATAATAAAAGAAGAAAAACTGACGTCATAACGTCAGTTAATATTTGAACTTCTTTTGCTAAAAGACAACCTAGTAGTACCCATATCCAAATGGTGATAGAGGTGGAGCAAAATCAGGAACTAGGTATTGTTCTTGGATAATAAAAATACCGATGACTTATTGCTACTGCTAGTGTGAAATAAACGATCTATAATATATATATATATGTTATCATGAAAATGGGAAAGAGAGTGGATCCCAAGATACAGATTAAATACATAGTTCAGGAACGAGAGGCTTCAAATATTGAAGACTTGTAAAGAAGTGCAATAAATTATGTCCAGTATTGAGATATAACGTATCCCAATGGTATAAGGTAAAGAGAAATAGTGGTTTCTGGTACTATAATATAGATTTAGTACTAAGATAAATACTGTATATACTAGCTCGCTGGCCTAATGGTTAGAGCGTGCAAGGTTTCATTCCGAAGGTCGCGGGTTCGAATCTCGGCGTGTACGACTTAATAATATTTAAGTTATGTACATTTGTGAACTTTAGTTACAACAGCGAGATACAAAAACGGTGAAGGAAAACATCGTGAGGAAACCCGCACACTGAAATCATCTTTGTGTGTGTGTGGTGGTCCCAATAAAGTGGCAACAGGCTCGCCCCCTGTTACATGGGACCTAATCTGACCACATCTGGCGAAATGTGGGTGTTTATTTGACCTCTGCCTACCCCTACTGGGAAAAAGGCGTGATAATATAAAAAAAAAAATTAATAAATAAATACTGATGTACTTGTTTGTTGAGATGATGATAATGATCTCAACTTTACCCCATACATTCTGTTATTATTGATAGAAAGAAGTTATTCAAATAATTAAAAAAAAAAAAATTAGATTAGTATTTCTACTGTTTAGTGATGATAGATCTCTGATGCTGGACCCCGTCAGCCAACCTCACCTGCTCGTGGAGCACCCTGTTAATCAATTGACAAAGCTCTGGCTCCCAAGAACATACGTTGGAAAAGCGGGGTGGTAAATGGCCCAAACCCCACCATATAATAGCTTCGACAAACGACAGCCCATAGTGCCGGGCGGGGCCGAAGGCCATACTGACTGCGACGGACGTTGGCAAGATGCTGGAAACGAACCATGTGGAAATCTTTGATGTAGACATAGGGCCGTCTATCAGGTCATGGTGATGATGCAGCAGGTGAAATTACTGGGGTAACGAGAATTACTATTATATTTATATCATAATGCGACGAGCGCCATGTGATGCTGTATATACCATGAACTAGCGCCACGTGTTATGGGTAGACGTATCACTTGGCTTAGTAAATATCGCACTAGTCACGTTGAAAAAAAAAAACAATTTAGAGACTTTGCTCCCATTAATTGCCCGGTATTAACATTGTAGTAAAGCAGTAAACATTAATAACTAACCGCGTGTACATAATCATACGTAGACATGGCACATGTTGTTCGGTAACTTCACGCTTTGTAGCTTAAGTGAAATACACAAAACAAATCGCTCGTTTTCTGGTTTTAATGCAGTTACGAGTTTAACCCAGGAACACAGTAATAATTCATCCATTGTATTGCAGTTAGCATTCGCAACGCAATTACCCTTTTTTTTTTCATTCGTAGCTTTGCTTTGCGGCGCCTTTTGCGGTTTGCGTAAACGTTTAATGTCGATCGCGCAGACGTACGAGAGATGAATTTGAAAGTTTTTAATTCTATAAACATCAGGATGTTTCCATAAACAACAGGTATTATTGCATTTTAATTTGGATGTAAATATTAGTTAGTAACTTTCCATATAAGTAACAAAAATACGTTACAACTTGTTATTTGTAAGTGATCATCAGTGGAATGGACGTCGTGTGTAGTGGCAACATGAGTAGCGAGTTATCTGTATACCCGAACATAGGTTTTATTCTTATTCATATTAAATTCCCTAATTTATTTAATTTTTTTATTGTATATTTTAAATTATGGTACAACAGACGGGTTTAATTCCTAAGGGCATTTTCTACTAGTCCACCTAGGACGTCCTAGGTGGACTTCCTACCTCATATACTACAAGTAGTAGATAAGGTAGAATCACGTTATCAAAAATTGTCATTTTTGTATACACATATATACTCAAATATGTATTAAAATGTTATCTCAATACCTCACTAATGTTACCAGCTAACAAACTTGGCAGCAGAAAGAGGCGCTGCGGTGGTATTTATCTAGATGGTCTCCGGCAACAGAGACCTAACATTAGTATATCAGTTTTTTATGCAATAGTTATAATAGTTCTATTATCTCTCTATTTAAGTCGGTTCCTTAATGCTGAGGATCGTGACTCCTTAACGATAACCTGTTCTTAATGATGTTACACCAATGCTTTCTGTATAGCAGCATATACAGGGTATTACAATGATGTCCTTCATCTGGTCAGTCCAACGTTTTAGGTGCCAGCCTCTTACTATCAATCTTGCCTCAAGTGTTAGCAGACAGACGGTTGAAAGACGCATTTGGATATAGAGCTGTGTTAAAATGGAGACTTAGGTCCTATGATCTGTCAAGATACGTTCAATATCTGTCTCCAGCATCACATTTCAAACGCGTCTATTCTCTGGCGATCGGATGCCTTTATAGTCCAAGAATCCGCTCCGTACAAAAATATGGAATAGAGTAAGCTGCGAACGAGGCGCGTTTCAATTTGCATTGAGATGTTTCTGTCTTTCCATATTCTCGAAAGCTGCGTCAAAGTACTCTTTGCCATTCCTATTTGATGCTTAATCAATCCACCAGTCTCGTATCCACCAGTATCACTTCCATCTTAACATAGTTCTAAACTTAGCTCCTGATCTCTTATTGATGTTTTGGTCTACTGCGTATATTTCTACTTTGCGTAGAGATTAATCAAGAATATGAACATCGTTTATTGATCTCATAAATATGGTCATTTAGACCATATACGTATATATCAGTTTCACATCTAATATAATTAAAAGTATATTTAATTAAAAGAAAACTTCAAAGGCTTATTAAAAGAAAACCATTATGAAAGATGTATGCTAATCAAAGCTATATATCGAAGCTGGTCTCAAGGAGAACCGAACCGATTTTGGTCAGGACACACACACCGCACACATCTTTAAATTTTAGTGTTTACAAATAAAAAAAACATTCAAGGTTTACGCATCGAGCAAATGTTGCTAATGTAAAAATACCCCGTGCTTCATCGTCTTAAGGGAGGTATTTCATTCCCCAGCTGGTGTAGTACGTCGGAGCATGTTGTGGCAAAAACACAGGACAGTAAGCGATTCCTCGCCTTTACACGGGCCCCAGCAGTTAAGTAAGACCATTAGAATAAATTAATACAAATACAATGGGCACTCAAGCGATTCCCGACGCTTCGGCTTCGTGACGGCGATCCCGCGGCCTCACTTTCAGATTTACTGTTTTTAACTAAGATATGTTAACTTTTACGACCTAATACATTCTACGGTGATCGTAATTGGCGAATTATAAAATAAATTGCCGGGATAAAATTTAATTTTTTATTCAACCCTCACTACTACAGTCTATAGGATACGTTGCAATCGTACAAAAAGTTTTAGACCCTAGCATTCCTAACATAAGATTGAAACTAAGTAGTGTCTAAACGCGTACTGGGTGGTACTGGAAGTAAACATAATTTAAATGGTGTGCTTTCAGGAATCGATGATGAAGCATAAGATGTTTCATAATCATCATCAGCCGATAGACATCCACTGCTGGACATAGATGATAAGATGTTTGATCATCTAAAACTGCGTATAAACAAATTTTTATATTACCTTCTTAGATACACCTCATCAAATAACGCTGCAGTGTATCTAACAGATATTCTCCATGGTTTGACCAGTTTCTGTTACTCTGATTTATACCGTGTTTAGGTAGGTACTATCGCAGCTCGTGTTTTTACCGCCTGTGTTCCGGTTTGAAGGTCACTGTAGCTTGTAAGTTAAAGAAATTCAATAGTGATGTCTCACGGCGATGATCAAGATGTGGTGCTGTCTACTAATTATAACTTACGCCACGTTATGGATCATACTTATCGCTTACCATCAGTAGATTGTCCTGCTCGTTTCCTTGGATTAAAAAAAAAACTATTTGACAGGATAATCAGACCTTTATATACTATGACTTATAAATTTAGAATGATTCTCTTCAAGGATTCATATAAAAGTCGCAGCAACTAGTTGTGCTCAATTGAATGATAGATAAGTTAAACTACCATTTTGTTAATTTTAGCCTATCCGTCAAATCAAGTAGCTTATTTGCTTAAATATGGTACAATTGTATTAGTTACAAATGTTCGTTGAACTGTAATACATTCTGTTACGTATGGTGTGCCAACGTAGTGAATTTAAAGTCAATTCAATATTGTATCCAGGTACTCATAGTATTATAAGTCAGTCGTCAATTACTCTATTGTCATCTAGATTTTCTACATTATCTTATAAATTTTTAACATTATAATAACATGTATTTAAGAGCAAATCATATAATCGATTTTTGTATGTCAAAGGTAATTGTGTAATATCCTGATGATCACGCTTAATCACTTAACACCCTCTGAACATAGAGCTTCCCAAAGAGGACGCGTTATATATACGCCACGAGATTTCAAGCGTAGTTAATAAATAAGTTGAAATAAGATAAGGATAATAACCATCTTCAGGACCTAACTTATTCTTAATGTGATGGTATATATCTTCAACAAGAGTTAGTAATGATACCGAAGTAATGATAAAGTAGGATAAAAAAGTCGGTTCTCCTCTAGCTTTAACCCAGTAAAAACTTTATTAGGTCTACAATCAATCATGTACAGTACATTCACACAAAGAAATTAAACAAGAATTATTGGTACATGATTGTTAAGTAGACACGGCATTCACTAATTACCCCCTATTATGGATACGAAAGGGTGGGGTAAACAGCAGAATTAATTGCGGTCATAAACTAGTAAATTTTCCAGGTTAATAAGGGCGCAACACTTCGCGAAATGTATATAATGAGTCCGCATGAATGTTGACAGATTTACCGCAGCTCGATAGCTTGCACAGCTTAAAAACTGGACAATTGCAACAAAGACGCTTTATGCTGTTATATATACTACATTATAAAAAAAAATGACTTTAAGTGGTAAACGATTATGACCGTTGGTATTAAGTAGCGAGCTGCAGGTGTTTACACGGTCATGCATACGTGAAGTTCTTCCTCAGTTTTTTTTTTACAGAAACAGGGTCACGCTTGACCACTTATTATATGAGTTTCAAATTATGATATTTACGCAAATGTATACACTTAGAATACTTTTTTTTAAAGTGACTTAATCGAATAAGATGCTTAATTAACGTTTACTTAACACGAATTACTTTTTACAGATGTACTGCCGCCGTCGCATATTTATAACTTCATCATCATCATCGACTCCCACTGTTTGACATATGCCTCCCCCAAAGATTATCGCCATAATTTTTTGACTTTTACCACTTCCACTGATCATGGCGGTGTGCACAGACGTTAGATAATCACAACTGGGGATGAAAAGGTTAAAAAAATCACATGCTTAAGTTATGTTCAAGTGCAAGTCTGGTAGGTACTACCATGGCGCTTATTTGTGCCGTCAAACAGTAGTGTGCAAATATTACTGTGTTCCGATTTGAAGGGCGCTGCAGATAGTGTAATTAATAGAAAAAAGAGACAGAAGAATAAAGAGACTCAACATCTTATGTGTCAGGCGATGAGCGCAATGTGATGCAGTGCATACCATCCTAACTTGTACCACGTTGTTATGGGTGTATCACTTAACATCAGGTGAGCGTGGCGCTCGTCTCTTCGCTTAATTACATTAAAAAAAATTGAGTACGGTTCATACAGTGGTAATACAATTTAAACCATTTTAAAACAATCGCGATAACATAAGAAGTTATTATCTAAGTTATTGTTCTTGACTTGTTCTTGTTTGCGGCATTACGATAAACTACTTTGTAACTTGTATGAAAAAAAAAGAAAGTTTGAGTGCCACTGGTCTGATGACTATCGCGCTTGACCGTTCTGCTCTCGTCACCTGTTGCACGCCAATGGGACTATACACTCCGGCGCATGCCATAAAAGTGTAGTAAAGATCGGCAGCGGGCAGTTAATAGTCTATTTTAAGTTGGCTCCATATCAGAACTACTCATACACCTAGGCTTGCTGGGGTTCGTTTTAAGTAAACGGTTTTTTTTTTGACAGATAATATAATAGATAATTAAGATTTACAATACAAAGTTAACTTAATACAAAAGCTAATAAATTTTGAATGAAAACAATAATCATGATTTTAAGTATATTGACTTAACTGCTTAATTATGATTACTGACAATTTATCTGAGCTTCTATAAGTTGAACTCTATTAGAAATTTATTATAAACTTTTCTGACGTTTCGAGGTCAGCTAAGAATGGATTTTACAAAATCTCTTCCCCAAAGATGGCTGCAGGGATGTAACGACTAGCAAGACGGGCGTGAAACAGCTGGATATTTAATAATAGGTTGTCAAGTATCTCCCTTCCGCCTTTTTGTCTTTTGAATTTCGCGGCTATGTACAAAGCGCTAAAGAGCTCGTATCTGGCAATACTATACATAATTTGAAAGGTCTTGACATAACCTACAAAACGACGCTATGCATAATTAATATAGTTTGGATATTGCGTTCAACAGTTATAGACGTGTAAACATGGAGTTCACTAACGCCGAAATTCGCGCTATTTTAAAGTTTTCCTTCGTTAAAGGCAAATCCGCTAGAGAAACGTTCCGTGAGATTAATGGTGTTTTGGGGGATGGTACTCTATCACTTCGAACCGCGGAGGAATGGTTTCGACGATTCAGAGCCGGTGAAAACGACACCATGGATAAGCCAGCCGGCGGAAGACCTGTGACGACAAATACCGATTAAATCATGGACTACATCGAGTTAGACCGGCATGTGGCATCTCGTGACATCGCCCAGGAGATGGGAGTTAGTCACCAAACCATTTTAAACCATCTGCAGAAGGCTGGATACAAAAAAAAGCTTGATGTTTGGGTGCCGCATCATTTGACGCAAAAAAACCTTCTGGACCGAATCAACGCCTGCGATATGCTGCTGAAACGGAACGAACTCGACCCATTCTTGAAGCGGATGGTGACTGGCGACGAAAAATGGATCACATACGACAATATCAAGCGAAAACGGTCGTGGTCGAAGGCCGGTGAATCGTCCCAAATAGTGGCCAAGCCGGGATTGACGGCCAGGAAGGTTTTGCTGTGTGTTTGGTGGGATTGGAAGGGAATCATCCACTATGAGCTGCTCCCATATGGCCAGACGCTTAATTCTACCATCTACTGCGAACAACTGGACCGCTTGAAGCAGGCGATCGACCAGAAGCGTCCAGAATTGGCCAACAGGAAGGATGTAGTGTTCCACCAGGACAACGCCAGACCACACACTTCGTTGATGACTCGTCAGAAGCTACGGGAGCTCGGATGGGAGGTTTTATCGCATCCACCATATAGCCCGGACATAGCGCCAAGTGATTACCACCTGTTCCTGTCCATGGTGAACGCCCTTGGTGGTGTAAAGTTGAACTCAAAAGAGGCTTGTGAAAAGTGGCTGTCCGAGTTGTTCGCAAATAAGGAGGGGGGCTTCTACGAGGGAGGTATTATGAAGTTGCCGTCTAGATGGAAACAGATTATCGAACAAAACGGCGCATATTTGAACTAAATCCGATCACTGTAACACTTTTTATAAAGCATTGAATAAAGAGTAAAAAAGCGGAAGGGAGATATTTGACAACCTTATATTTATGTTCTCACTGTTGGGGCACAGGCCTATCCTCAATATGAGGATGTGATGGGCCATAGTGACCACGCGGATTGGTGACTTCCCACACACCTTACAATAAATTCTAATTCATGTGCAGGTTTCCTCGCGAGGTTTTCCTTCACCGTTTGTATTTCGCTGTTGTAACTAAAGCACAAGTGTACATAACTTAAATATTAAGTCATCGGTACATGCCGAGATTCGAACCCGCGACCTACGTAATGACAGCCGCATGCTCTAACCATTAGGCCAGCGAGCTACTCCAACTAGAACAACTATAACTAAATATAATAACCTTATCTATCATACTAGCGCCTCGTTGTTATGCGAGCGTATCACTTACCATCAGATGAACTTGCCTCGCTCTCGTCGCTTAATCACATTAAAAAAAGCAATAGTAGTGAGTCCGCAGTTTGTATAAACGTGGATCGCTACAGTGTGTGATCTGGGCCGACGTTGCTTGCAACAATGTTGCGAACTACTCCGGCCCCGCCAAATAAGGCCGCTGGTATGTCATCCGCACCCGCTTTTTGTATCGGCGCATCAAGAATCGAGAGCTGGGTTAGACTGCATCGTTCCACATCAGCCCTACCATATCTACCTTGACCGTTCTATTGATTAAACAACCTGATTTTAATTGATAGTTGATGAATTGGTAGAAAAGGTGATTGAGTACGTTATTGTGAGTTTGTATGTGTCAGATGAACATATATATAGGAGATATTCCGATATCTATATTGACTTAACGTTAGATCTCAGAAACTAGTAGATGTAAACACTCAAAATTTGATTAAGATCTTTAGAGGAGACGTATGACCAGCAGTGAACGTCTATCGGATGATGATGATGATGATGACTCAAAATTTGGTATAGATTTCGCTTCTGCAATTTACAGATCATCTGAGACTTTTTGTAAGACGAACATGGCGTTCTCCTAATGATGAGTAATACGCCTGCCCATAAAAACGTGACGCTAGTAAGGATGGTATACATCACACCACATTGCGCTCGTCGTGTGAGGCATAAGATGTAGTGTCTCGTTGCCCTAGTAATTATACTAGCTACAGCGCCTTTCTAACCGGGACATAGTAATGTTTCCACAGTACTGTTTGGCGACAGAGATTAGTGCTGCTTTGGTGCCTAGACGGTATCCGGTTACAGAGACCTAACACCGTTAAATGTATTTTACAAAATTCCTTCTCCGAAGAGAGTCTGAGGGAGGCAAGAGCGTTTGTTTATTTTACATTACAGTTAGCAAAGCCGTCAGGAATCGCTATCTATATGTACGAAGTTTGTTTGTTAATCGATTACAAAATACATACGAGTAATAACATATAAATATATTACCGAATATTAATAGGAATGTTTACTTTTCAGATGATTGGCATTATGTGCATTTTCTAGCGTCAGTAATGGTTGGAGACTCTACACCGGAAGTTTTCGACGAATATGTTTAATTAAGCCGAATAGTCCAACTTCCAGAAAGAGGTCAACGGACGAATCGGCAACTACTGCAGTGTTTAAAGACGAAGGTCTATAATTCGTGCTCTCTGCCAGTGATGAGTTATAGTACCGAGACGAGGTCACTTACAGTGGGCCTGAAGATTAAAGTCACACAGAGAGTAATGGGGTTTATCTGCATGAACGAATCACAAATGAAGAGAACTACAGGAGAATTAAGGTTACCGATATACCCCAATAGATTCTTAACCTTAAGAAGGAATGGGTAGGACACCGCTGAAATGATTGACAGCCGATGGTGCTGTAAGGTCCTTGAGTAGCGGCCGCGTACCAGGTATTAAGTACCGGTAGATTCCGCGGCTGGCAAGCCTCTGGTTGTTAATGTAATGAAATGTATGCATTTTTTAAGCATATCTTTAGCTGCTTCTGATACAGATCGAATTGCTTTCAATCTCACACATGAACTAATAGTACAGTATTAAGTTCTAAGAACATTAGTGAATGTTTCATGAAATATGATTTGGTTTTAAGCGAGCATATGAAGAGATTGCCTTCGCTGTAGTTACCAAATGCGTGCATTTTATAAAAAAAAAAAAAAATTATAAACGAATTATAACGGACACGCCGTTTAACTGGTACATAAAATTACGCTACATGTTTATTAATATGCAAAATAAAATATAAAGGAAAAATTTTAATATATGGAAATGAATTGGCGCATTATGGCCCGTTACTCAAGGTGCTCTTGACATCGACTCAATCAACTTGTTTTAATTAATCACCGCTTACGCATTGTGTATTAGACTAATGACAGAACGACTTGCTTCGGATCCCTTCAATTAATAGGTGGACCGGAAAGTAATGTCGTTTCTGCGCATGCCAATACTTGATTGTCATTTGTCAGCTCATTGTTTTGTTCAGAGGCGTACCAAAGACATTGTGAGGTTATAGTGATTTCTTTACTTATAGACAATTGAATTACAATTTTTTTTTGTAATTTTGGGTAAAATGGCCAGCCAAATACCAGAAGAGGTACACATCCGGCATTGCATGCTCTTTGAGTTTCGCAAGGGAAATAACGCAACAGTTGCTACCAAAAACATTTGCGATGTTTATCCAAATGCACTGGACATTCGTAAATGCCAAAGGTGGTTTTCCAAGTTCAAATCGGGTAATTTTGATCTTTCCGACTCGTATCGATCAGGAAGACCATCAGCGTTAGACAACGACGTGTTAAGGGCGGAAGTGGAAGCAAATCCGTGTCAGACGATCGAGGAATTGTCAAACAGTCTCAACAAACCTTGGTCGACCATCCAAGAACATTTGAAGCAGATTGGAAAAGTAAGCAGAGCAGGTGTTTGGGTCCCGCATAATCTGTCCGAACAGAATAAGGCTAACCGATCAATCACATGCAACTTATTGCTTCAACGACACAACACAGAAGCGTTTTTTGATCGCTTGATCACAGGAGATGAGAAATGGGTCCTGTATGATAACCCAAAACGCAAAAGGCAGTGGCTCTCTCCAAATGAAATCCCTCGGAGTACTGCTAAGCCAGGTTTACACCCCAAAAAAGCGCTTTTGTGTGTTTGGTGGAGTATTCGCGGCATTGTTCATTTTGAATTACTGAAACCTGGAGAAACTGTTACTGCAGACCTCTACAGCGAACAATTGCAGCGAGTCAATCAATCTTTAATTGAAAAGTGGCCAGCGATTGTCAACCGAAAAGGCGTCATTCTCCAACATGACAATGCAAGACCGCACTGCGCAAGGCGAACTCTAGAAAAAATTAATGAATTGGGGTGGGAGGTGCTGCCTCATCCACCATATTCGCCCGATGTTGCACCATCGGATTTCCACTTATTCCGAGCGCTGCAACACTTTTTAAGTGGCAAAACATTTGCAAATTTGGATGATATCCAAAATGCCATCTCTAGATATTTTGCCGAAAAACCAATTAATTTTTATCGATCAGGGATTGAAAATTTACTCACTAGATGGCAAAAGGTTATTGACAATGATGGGGAATACATCATTGATTAAAAATAAAGACTCGTTAAAAATGTATGTGTTTGTATTTAGCGTAAGAAAACGACATTACTTTACGGTCCCCCTAATACTAGTAATTGACGTAATGGTGTCGTGAGTTGCGGACAATAAATAAAAAGATCAAAACTTCCGACAGGAATTGTACGTTTCGCTGATTTAACTACCGGGCACCGCGCTCCGTACATTGTAACAAAGATGTTTGATTATAAAACGTATACAGTATGTTTTATTCTTTACTACTGAAACAGGAGTATATTGCCCTTAACGGGTAAGAGTTTTTTTTTTCTTTTACATAGTACACGTCAACCAACGAACATAAACATGAGATTACTAATATTGGCTCGCGGCATTATCTCCATGCAGCGGACCCAACAGCGACAGCTGCGTCACAAATTAATGTTATATCATTAACAAGCTCTTTACTTAATGGTCGTTAATACATAAACATCAAATAAATAGAGTTAAAAGTTATGTTACGGTATTTTTACTATACAATTTTTTTTAAAAATCGATAAGGTTAGATCTTTACCACGCTCCCACACCTGATATATGATGATGTATTTGAACGGGAACACCGACGTTCACAAATACTTCCACTCCTTTGCTATTACTATGAAGAATGATGAGCTGGACCTCTTTGTTCGCAAAATGGGTACATCCACAACATAAAGATGGAGATCTGCCGTGCGTGTCATGTAATTCCATTGCAAACTCAAAATATATCCTATAGAATACAGCGAGACTGGCCACGCAGCGTTCTATGTTCAAGACTGTCAAGAAATGAGAATCTTTATGTTACTACATACTATAAAGGATCTGATCGCCAAACTTCAGTTTAAAGAGGGCACATGATGATGATGTCGATGAGGGAAATAGGTTATTTGAGATGTTTACTTACTAAAGTCTCGTCGAAAGTATTACAGAGAGTCCTGGGGTGTCATAAGGAAAGTAATGCTGCATATCAGCCCTGGGCTACTAGCTAAACAAACACCATTCCTTGTTTAGTCCTCCCTAGTCTTTGTAGTTAACGATAAGACCCCTAGTACTAGCAATATGCAAACTCTGAATCCTACAAAAAGATTCATTAATATTAATACCAATCTTAATAAACTTCGATCTCATAACTGCTGCAGTATACCTTTCTTAAAGTACAACGGAAGTATATAGAAGGTATTTGATATATATTATTATATGTCGTATTATTGTATATCACAATGTACCGTGGCGCTTTACCTGCACAAGGTAATCCGGCGTCACGACATATTGAACCTATTAGTTATCATTAGCTGAGCATTCAACTCGTCTCCTCGCTTCACGGTGGAAGTACGTACTGCTTCTAATTACTCATTAATAAATATGTCTATATGTCTATAACTATGTCAAGATGTAAGCTGATCTTTCTAATGATGATATTAGAAATGTTTTCGTTGGGTTTGCTATAAATGAATTCCGGAAGCACTGAACCAATTTTGATGAAGTTTTCACTAGTTGAATACACAAGACGAACTAAGAGTGTATGTAGAAAGTATTTCTAATGAGTTCAATTTATTTAATAGACAAGTTTTCTTATTCTTCACAGTATTTGTCCTGTTTTATGACAGGATCTGCTTTCTTACTTCTTTCACTCCACTTCGCTCCATTTGGTACATCGCTTTCCTTGAGATCGAGCTCATGATATCCTCTTTTCACTACACTCAGCTATCCCAACTTCGGTCTTCCCCGAGTGTTTCAATTTGTCATAAAAATTTTAGGTTTCAATTGGGCACTAATAAATGTGCGGTATATAAAACTGCTGTCATGTTCAAATAGTAATGAATAGGCGCATGTTAACAATCATTATAAGTATCATACCTGTGTTGCGTGTTACGATACAAAATGAGACCATTAATGCCAACAAGGACCGTTGGAAAGTGCGTCAATCAAAGTTTGTTTGTATCGGGGCATATCAATCTGCCGTAACTCAGAGAACGAAGCCGCGGTCGGCCCTCACACAAACTTAATATCATCACGCCATATCATTAAAATGCGTTGAGAAAAAATGTGTTATTTCGCATTTCAGATTCATCTAAGCATTAACATAATGTACGGGCGAGCGGTGCCGCCGGCGGGGCTAGTTATGGAATAATTTACGAGGCCGGCTTCGAAAGTGAATCAATTCAGCAAATTGCTCCAATGATGTCGGGGATTACTGCAAACGAAACTCAGATGAAACTATCAATGTATGCTCTTCCATGTTTAACTGCGGTAAGGTAATTGCACGTTCACACGTTGTAAACAACATTCCTTATAATTTAATCTGTGCTCGCAAAGACAGCGTGTAATCAAGAGTAAGACATTTAAGAAAAGAAATAAACCCACCCTCGGATGTTGTCATTGATTTCATTCTCGATCCTATACAATGTTGCGGCCGTACCCGACGCGCTCACGCTTCTGTTCTTGAACAAGCGGGCGATGCTTTCGTGATTTACAATTTACAATTTTTTTTTAAATCATAAGAGAACTGATACATCTACCTATAAAAAAATTTCAGTAGTTAGAATTACAAACAGCATGAAACTAGATGTTAAGCCTTGTAGCACTTTTCAGGTTAAGAGGCAAAACAGGAAGCTGAGATTCGTTTTCCATTGCGTCTCATCTAAATTTTTAAATAGGACGGGTTACTCTTCTGAGAAAAGGATGGAAGATGTAATTAAGAGATAAATAGTTGCGGGTTCGTGGGAAAGAGTCCAGAATCCTGCTGTAAAATGGCGAGGATTGAACATCGGGCATGAGGGCATGAATGATAAAGTGTTTACCGATTTTAAACAGGAGCAATATTATAGGTCTAAGTTGCAACTGTCTTGCAAGGATAGTGTTAATGTAGACAAGCCGCTTTGGTCGCTTTTAGTGGTGATCAGCGAGCGGGAGGCACGATAATCTGTTAATCCTCAAACCGCACCAGCCGATGTTCGATCCGCGAGTGCACCAGCCGACGAAGCCGTACTAGCGGCTTTGAACCTGCGCTCTACGCATTATCCTCATAAAAAGTATTAAAAGCTCAACATAATAACGATATTAAAGATTATCATAACTTTTAGACATATTTAAAACAATTAACCAAAAGCACAAAGAAAATTTAATTATGTTTCTTTTCTATTTACCGATGGATAAGCTCTTAATGAAAATATGTTACAGAGGCTTCTAAAGCAATTTCGATGACATTTTTAAACGCTGTAAGCGTTCCCACTGTTGGGACTCGAGACCTCTCACCAAGAGATAGTTCAGACGCCGACACCGAGAGCAAGTTCCTAGATTTTACATGTTCCACGAAAGCTGTTGTTCTTAAAACGTGTCGATGCTTTCATTCACCGGAAGCTCAAGCTCAGTGGGGATCCGACCAGCTCCTATTCAGGTCTTATAGCGCGTACGATCGCAATAAAAAGTAAGCCATAACGGCTTCCACTTACTTGCTTTATAACAAATGTACTCTTGTGCCTGATTGGCTATAAGAATAAATTGTTGGCTTGTGGTGTATTAAAAAATGCAATAAATTAAGCATAATGAGGGGAGACAATGGGGGTGAGAAACGTTTAATTAACGATAATTTTATACGGGAATGTTTAATGTTGTGATATGTTTTGTGAATTGTAAAGAGTGTATCCCGTTCCAAAAGCACACAATAAAGCATGTGCTCTTTTTGTTTGACACCATATAAAGTCTTACTCGGTGCCATTTTCACACCTAAAGTCTAAATAATGATACTGTACATAGACATAATTGAAAGTTACGTGCAGTGGATAATGTGACTGTCGCGGTAATTAACATACATATGAGGACGTGGATTTAATTCCTACATGTGGACTTCGTAAGGGCACATCCGTTCACTTATTGCTCCTGCACATCTTGTTACTTATGTTCATTCGGTTTGGTACTATTTACAAACAAAAAGCTAAACTTGATGCTGATTTTATTAGAGTTTAATAGACAATGAAACCGATGACGGTGAAGAAATCTAACGTTAATGTATTAATAGCGAGAATACGGTGATGTTGTTACGGCTTACTTGAAGTTATCACAACAAGCCACTATCCTAGAATTACCTGTGAATCTAGATCCTAATCTGAACAAGTACTTTCGTATTATAATTGACAGTAACTCTTCAACACATTTAGAGTTTGATACTTGTTTGTAATGAATCAAGTGTTTTTTTCTATGAAAAGAAGCGCGAAGAAAAGGTCTAACCGTCGGACCGGACATTCCTAGTAAAAAATAATAGTACAGTGCGTAGCTTTTTTTGAAAGTAAGAAACACTGCGTTCATAGCGGTAAGTAAATGTCTCGTTATCCCAGTAATTTCACTGAGAAACAGCCACGATGTACTCTGCACGTTATTGGTCAGAGGCAAAAAAGATCGCCGAGATGGTATGGAGACGGTGTCAGGTAACAGAGACCTACATAACCAGTATCCTATGAAAATGCATATTTTTTTTCATTCACATTCATTTGTTCACATCCTTTTAAAAGTTTACAATGTTTTAAATAACAAAAAAAGTTATAAGTATTGATAACAGTTAATCGTGAAAGGAGTATCGCGGCGGAATCATTGATAACAGCTATTTTTTTTACAAACATAGATTTTGTCTGTTTGATATTTTTATTTTGTTCTTCACACAAAATATACTAGCTAGTACTTAGATGCTTTTTCCTTGGGATAAATGGTATCCTTGAAGGATAAAAAATACAGTCCGTTGCAAAACCCGTTTTACCCTTACACACCAGCTCTGCAAATTAACCTTTCGTACTATTTCATTTGTTTCCGGTAATTAAAACAATGTTGTAAACTAAGGCTTTCTAATTTACTTTTTACTCCATTAGAAAGACTCTGTTGATAATACTTCACGTGAAACATGGAACCAATTGATTGTAAAGCTTGTTCCAACAGGACGGAAGTGCGAAGTTTAGTCAATAACGAGTTTAGTACCAGACGCCGATAATTGACTCTTAAGATGCTATCAGTAGAAACTTGTATTTTATCGTCGCTACCTTGCGCAGGAGCAAAGTGAAGAAAAAACATTGGAATCTCTTTGATCCTTAACTTCGTTAAAATATCTAAATCGCTTGTTTAATTATACCAAAACCTTTTCTGTTTTATATAATACAAGTAATTATACAAACGATTGTATCCAAAGCTTAATTCGGTAAGGGTATTAAAGCACATCAAATCCTTTATTCCTCGTTTCGAAGTTATTGTGCAAGTTATGTAAGACCGGCGGAAACACTTTAGTAAACTATCTATTATTTTACTACAATACATAGTATGAATAAATGAATATGATACTGCAACATTTACTTGTGATTTCTTGCTAATTGATATTATAAATCATAATGAAGTGAATTCATATAGATCTCGTATATATTAAGGAATCGAAGAGTGAAGATTATTTATATCTTCCATCGTTGAGAACTATTTGAAAGCTATACATGTACATGCATATATATATATATATATATTGTATTTGTGTATATATATTTATATCTGAAACGAATATTTTAAAGTGATACATTATTTTATAGGTTATTCAAGTTAGTTTTACGACTGCAGACGGGGCCCGGCTCTATCTGCCTAGATTTTATATCGCCTAGTGCAAGTCTATTTCTATGTCGGATAATGTTATACTAAAGTATTTAAAGTCGTTAAATAGGTCGTGTTTTGAAATAGTATTATATATATATTAAATAAGATATATAATTTTTATATATTATGTATACTACTGATTTTTTTTTTTTTTTATATCTGAAGTCTTTGTATATATTTATAATCTCAACTATGTTAGTGAGATACATTATCAGTTGAACTTTCCTATACGACTATTACCTTTCCTTGTAATTATTATTTTTTTTATTATTCACTTAGGAGATGAGACTAGCGAGACGATCACTTGATTTTAAGTGATACGCGGTATAACAACGTGGCGTTAGTTAGGATGATGTAGACAGCAGCATATTGTGGTCGTCTTCTGAGACACACGATGTTGAGTAGCCTAGTAATTACTGTAGCTACAGCGCCCTTCAAGCTGGAACACAGTAATGTTTGAACAGTACTTTTTCGCCATCGCGGCGCCTATTTCAGCTGACAAAGCTAAGGCTGACAAAGCTAAAGCTAAGGCGTCTTAAACGGTTTTCAGCCTGAGAGTGCTTTTTTTTACTACGGAAGAAATCTTAAAGATAACTTGCTTCTGGGGTGAAGACGATGAAGAGGTTATGTGGAGCTCCTACTCACTAAAATCCTCTCGGTGGTCTCCTGTATTAGAAGAAGCCCCGGATTCTCCTACAGAATGCATTAGTGCCCCCCTGCACTCTAGCTAGACATCCCACGGACGGACAAAAGCCTTCTTAGCACTTACGATGTGCTACGGCAAATACAAGACCACCATGTGTTTGCCGTCCTCCTAAGGCTCGCTTATTGATAGCTCCTACTCTCAAGGGCTCACGAAACTAAAGATCCTTTTAGTCGCCTTGTACGACAAGCAGGGAACACCTTTCTCCTATTTTTAATAGCCCGAGAGTACAGAGTAAACGGCTGTAACAGACACCTACCACCAGTGTCGTTTCTTCTTTAGTGTACTTGTATGAATAAAGTAAACGATATATATTGTAGTTTATTTATAAAGGGAGGTGTCTACGTGAAATATTGCTTTTCCCGTACATGTTATTACATATACTTTTATTATTACTTATTGTTCAAGGATTCACAGCATAAATTCTATGCAGCGCTGCAGATGTTAACTTATGTCAAAAGCGACATTTACGCGCGAAATTTTACGACCCGCAGACGCATCACCGGTAGTGAGGTGACACTGTTCCATCGACGTTATTTATAAAATTGGCAACACCGCCGCCGGTGCTAAATAACCGGATTATTACGACGTTAAAATCAAACAACAAACAACAATCTGTTGGAGAAAGAAAAAAAAATTGTGTATGTCATATTCTGACAGCCGGAAACAGCAATTCTGTTACGGCAGCGGCTTCACAATATGGTTAGTGGATCAACTAAACTTCTGAAGATGAAGCCTCAGAATTGGAATAACAACCTCCGTGTAACTAGACAAGCGGTTCCAATTATATATCCCTTACATCCATCCTGAAGAATAATTCCAGCTTCTCTCATCCCGTGTTTATCTTGAGAGATGACTTACGGATGAACGTAGTAAGATAGTAGTGTATCAGTTGTCGTAGAAGTACTGCTGTGAGCCTGCTCTTGACCGATGGTGATGGCTCCACTAACAATAGCATTCCCAAGGAAGGCTAAGGTCAGGCAGACGGGCGGTATAAACATTTTGTTTCGTAACATAACGAAGCTAGATATTTCAGCTGACCCCTCATTAAGTTGGTCAGGACATATAGCTTTAATATATAAGAATATACATAATAAAAATCTATATGTTTAAATAGTATAAAGAAAACTTTTTATTGCTGATACGACCTAGGTCTGGGTAGGAACGCAGCTCCTATTTCTGCCTCCTAACACAGTAGTGTGTGAATATTACCCTGGTCCGGTTTGAAGATGTAAGTAGTGGGTTAAAGAGACTTGACATCTCATGCTTCAAAACGACAAGGATAATGTGGTGCTGAATCATAATAACTGGCACCACGTTATGAGTAGTCATCATACTTCATCGTCATCAGCTGATAGAGGTCCACTGCTGGACATAGGCCTCCCCCAAAGATCTCCACATCGATCGCTCGCGATTCTCACCAGTTCGTCGGTCCACCTTGTGGGAGGCCTCCCACTACGTCTACTGGTACGCGGGCGCTCCTCGAAGACCTTACTGCCTCAATGTGCCCTGCCCACTACCACTTAAGTCTAGTAATCTTTTGGACTATGTCGATGACCTTAGTATCATTTACCATCAGGTTAACGTCTCCCTCGTCTCGTCGCTTCGTATTCGTTTAATGCATTAATGATATCGCTTCTGAACGTATATTTCCAGCATACAGAGTTTCTGTAGTAATGGCTTTAAAACAGTATTCAGCACATTTTTTTATGTTCATTACTAAAGTAATATTATTCAGTAATTTGTAATAAAGGTAAGTGATGCATGTGGCCGTGTGATAAATTAGCGAATGACTTTTACACCGTTGTGTCGATATAAAGTAAGGCAAGCACTCGAAGGTTTTTACGATCGTCTGGTACCAGTGTTCCATTTTAAAATGGGTCTCGCCTTGTGGTAGGTCATTGGACAAACACTATTAAAACTCCTTTGTGTACTTTAATACTATGCCCTTGAATATAAATGAGATAATAAAATGAATTTAATAGTACAATACTATTTTTAGTATATCAGTAATGAAGCATTTCTCATCTTAAGAGTCGAATCCATTGGTTAGGATTGAGAACGAATTCTTTTCTGAGCTGTAGTACTGAAATAGGAAGTTGCCTTAACGATCGCCGACTTTCCATATATGGTAAAAAAAAAATGCGTTAATATCAACAATATCATCACTATAATATAATGTAATCACTATCGACATGACTAATTTTTAATATTGATATAATAAATCATTAACGAGTGGTTTCTTTTAATTCGATGAGTCGAACAGGGGTCCGTATGATGGTAAGTAACAAGCTGCTGATAAAAATGTAATAGGTAGGATGATATACGCAGTACCATATTGTCTTTGAATCCTTGAGACAAGTTGTTAAGTGTCTTACCTTAGTAATTTGATTTCAATTAGTAATATTTAAGAGAGCCGAGATAGGAGGTGCGATGGTACCTATTTAGAAAATCTGAGGCAACAGAGACCTTGCACAAACATGAAGCTAAAAACTTAAAAACTTAATCTATGTCTATTACAGTATATCACAGTATTATATACAGTATTATAGACAGTATTTTATACAGTATATTATCTTAGGTCCAAAGGCGACTGACGACAGTCACCTTTAAACAAGATGTTAAGCCTCGTTACCTTAGTGTATATCACTCTAACTCCCGCCAGGTTGTTATAAGCAAGCGTATCACTTACCATCAGGTGAAACTCTCGTTCTTCTCGTTGGTTTGTTGAATAAACATAATATTTGAAATGAAATAATGTATATACATATATATGTTAAAAACAAATCGCTTTTTAAACTTTCGTCGACGCGAAACTGCTCATAGTTTACGAGTGCTTTGCAATAAAACTTTTTGTTAGGAAAAATGGCTGCGAGCTATAAAACCTCTTCCGTCTCTTTTCCTCCCGGGGTCATGGGCGTGGAAGTGCGAGATAGCTATTATTGCACCGGTAGTTTTATTATAGGGGGCAAGTACGGCGTAGAGCTGGAAGCCGGGTTAATAGGAAATAGGCAGCACATATTGTGTGTATGTTTATATCAAACAAGACCCCTCTATAGGTTCGGATAACGCTGCGTATATATTATATTATATATTAATATATATGTATTATATGTGAAATAACAAAACGTTTAGATTCAACGTCATCTAATCAGATGGACATTTAAACTATTTATTCGTAGACATCGTTAAAGTGAACATTAGCTTCGAGACGAGCGGGGCTTCACCTGATGGTAAGTGAATGATCATAACAAGGTGGTGCTAGTTAGGATGATATACACAGCAGCATATTGCGCTCGTCGCCTTGACACATAAGATTTAAAGTCCCAGTAATATTATCCCAGTAATTTCTCTAGCTGCAGCGCCTTTCAAACCAGAATATAGTAATGTTTGCACACTGCTGTTGGGCGGTAGAAATAGCGCTGCGGCTAACTTAACTCTTTTTTATCACCTACATAAAGATACCTTGCTTCTAGGGGGAAGACTGAGTTACTTGGGGCTTCTACCCACTAAAACCTCCTTGGTGGTCTCCGTTAGTGCATTGAGAGGCTCCGGGATCTCCTACGGAACGCATCGGTGCCCCCTTGCACTCTGGCTAAAACATCCCACGGAAGGGCAAAGCTCTCCTTAGCATCCACAGCGTGGGTGCTAAGGAGAACTTTGCAAATACAAGACAACCCATGCGTTTGCAGTTCTCTTAAGGTTCGCTTATTGAGCCCTGAGGGCCTCCATCATTAAAATCCACGAACCCAAGGACCCTTTTAATCTCTTTGTATGACAGGCAGGGAATACCTTAGTCCTATTCTTAATAGCCTCACTAACCTACCTATACGGTCTCCGGCAACAGAGACCTACCGGCAGTAACAGAGAGATTTAGCTTACTGAATCGACTATATAGCCTTTGTGCACTCGACGGGTATATACTATACTACCTTTGTCATCTCGTGTAAATAGTCTAACTTATATTGTTAAACCTAGCATCTGCTACCATAGATACACAATACGGAATTATCTGCGCCCCTTTATAGCTTTGAACGCCGGTGGAAACTGGTGTTTACAGAGTTACGTTTCAGTTTATAGTTATCACTAGAAAGACTTTATAACCTATCATCCTGGCTCTTCGCAGAATTGATGGCATCGTTAAGATAAAGCGTTGAGTATATATTCTAGCAGGTAAGTGGCGATCGCGTCGAGAATATGAACGGAATATGTCATGTTATTATATCTAAGTAGAGTATGGGAGGCTTAATGAGATCGACAGGTTCGTCGTAGTTAAGTATCGTACTAATGAGGACTAGAGACCAAGTAATACAGGAAGTTCCGCCTAAATATATGTTAGATGATTGTACAGAAGTACTAATTAACAATACCTTTTTTTTGACGAGACTCTCTGTTGATGGTAGGTAAGTGATAGGCTAGCCCCTACCATTATGGTTAGTTAGTGTGACCTACACTGCACCACATTACGCTTGTAGCGTTTAGACGTAAGATGTTGTCGTTACGACAGTAATTTCACTAGCTACAATAGCCTTCAAACCGGAACACAATAATGCTTATAATTAGAGAGAAAACTACTAAATAGTTAAGACGTATTAAAAATGTACACATGTATATATGGTGGTAGGTCTCTGTAGCTCTCAGGCTATTACGAATAGGACTAAGGTAAGCCCTGCCTACGTAGAAGATGACTAAAAGGGTTTCCGGGTTCGTTGGCTTTGATAGTAGGGGCCCTCATTTTCCACCCCGGGATGAATGACAAGTATGGGATAGTCTAGTTGTTGTACCAAAGCAAGGATGTCGAAGAAGTCTACAGATCTCCATGGAACGTACTTTAGGCGTAGTGCCGGAAGGCACCGGCGCGTTCTATAGGACATCTCAGAGCCTCCTGCAACGCATTAAAGATGACCAGTTTTAGTGTGTAAAAATCCCACGTAACCTTGTCTTCCACCAGAATCAGGGGATCTTTAAAGAAGACTTCCTGCCAATAAAAAAAAAAGTATCTGTGTCTTGGAGACCGTCTAGGTAAATCGCCAAAGGGTAGTATGGCTCCATCTTTACACTGGATAACCAAGCTATGTGTGACCCAAATTATCAGACGTAAACACTTAAAATTAGGTAGAGGTATTGCTTCTGTTATTTAGGGGTCAGTTAAGAATATAATTTACAAAATTCCGTCCTCAGTCGGATTTGAGAGGTTGTTCCTGCTGCAGCTAGTTAAATATATATATAAAAATATTTGTTTGTTGCGTACCTGATCCGGCGCGTGGTCGCAACGCTACAAGTGCGCAGGTGGTGGCGAGTGGCGCTGCGTGGTGAGCTGCAGGGGTAGCAGGTGGGGCCCGTACTCCGGCGCGATGACGTACCGCGACGAGCAGCAGTACGCGCCCTTGCGCGCCTGCAACTCCAGCAGCGAGCACAGCGAGCGCTCGTACAGCCGCCATTGGTGCACCACCCAGTGCGCTGCAAACCACCACCATTTAATGATGCAAGATCTCCAATCAACAATCCGCACCCTTTGAATAGATATGACCTAAATCTTATATCGCTATTTCTTTGAAAAACTTTTGTGATAATCTCATGACATCTATGAACCATATCTCTAGCTACTTTTCACCATAGCATTTACATCTATCTCTCTTTAGGCTTTTCATAGAGGTCTAGAAATTAATTTCCATCACAAAAACAGCAGAGACTGAGTAACATCATATCCTCTCAAAGGGTGTGGAGTATCGGACAAGCGCTTCAATTAACGCATCAATATAATTAAACAGCTTTGTATGCTGTATAACACATAATATTAGTTCGTGATATCAAAACTAAACATATGTTTTGAAGTTATTATTACATTACCATAATAGCAAACCTTAAAGTAAGATGTATAAAAATAAATAATTCGTAAGTTCTTAACTTAGCATAGCTTGTTAGTTCCCGACTTTAAGTTCAATTGGGTTAATAACATAGTTTTATTAAGCACATCTTCATTATCATCATTTCGACTTCAACTACTGGACATGTCTCTTGTAATGTACTCCACAAAGCACAATTTTGAAAGTCGCTTGAAGACGTTCTATATTAATTAGTAAGCTTTTGTGGTTAATTTAATTCGAAAGTTCATCTCTTACAGATGATTGCCTGATTTACGTACAACAAGTACAAGGGTTTGTATCTGTATAAGTAAATCGAGCGAGAACAAAGTGTCTCACGTATTCGATTACCTGAAGAGGAAGACGCGGGGAATAAATATACTTTCGCAGTTTTTAATTGCCGCCAAAAAAAACCGCAGGTGTAAGACTGACAAGTGTTTCAACTTAAACCTCACCAACCGGAATGGAGTAGCTTTATGTAAAAATTGTAACTTAAAACCTTAATATGCTATGTTATAAAAAACGAACCGTAGTCCTCATTACAGGGAAATTATTTTAAAATGTATAAAGTAATTTCATACTATTTTATAAAGGAAACCATTGTTAAACGTTTAAAATGTTGACTGTAGCATATATATACTGAATCAATACTGGTGGTGGGTCTCTGACTGCCGGTCTAGCCGGAGACCGTCTAGGTAGGCATTGCCGCAGCGTCTATTTCTGCCGCCAAACAGTACTGTGAAAACATTACTATGTTGCAGTTTGAAGGGCGCTGTAGCTAGCGAAATTACTGGAGTAACGAGACGACCTTTGTCTCAAGGCAACGAGCGTAATGTGGTGTTGTGTATACCAAATTAACTACCGCTACATTGTTATAGGCAAGTATAACACACATCAGTTGAACGTCTTGCTCGTCTCGTCGAATGAGAAAGAAATATTAGGTTAGCCATATTCTAGACTTCATTGGAAGGCTGATGGATCAGCATCAAATAGGAAACATTAAGAAACAACTCTCCGGTTTAACTGATGAGTTTATAAAGGTTCACAGTGGTCGGATGTAGGTGTAATATGAACTGAGTATCTGGAAATCAGTTGAAGTAGCTACCGTTCACCAGTAGACAGACAAGTAGCTAACTGTAATCAAGGGGGTACGCTGTATATCATCATCATCATCATCATCATTAGGTGCCCTCTTCAAACTGAAGTTTGGCAATCAGATCGAGAATACCAATTCAATCCTCAGCTATTCTAACTGATGGTATTTAAACCTGTTCCATTCCTTAATGTCATCAAGTCATTTCTTGCACTGTCTACTGGCTGCACGTATTCCAGGAATTGTGCCCTCCAGGATTAACCTTGGGAACTCATAAAGGGATCGTCTTTAAAGGTGACCGAAAAAGGCAACCTTTCTTTGCTTGACGGTTGTCATTAGTCAGCGCTCCATATAGGAAAATTAGTAATGTGTACACTGGCTCCGTCCTATCTAGAGTCTTTGAAGTTACTGAAAACGTACACAACTATGCTTTGACTATTGCTAAATTGGTGCTGAAATGCTAAACTGGCAAGTTTATTTTTAAGTTTAGATAAGCATGAGGCACATAGCTCGAAGAACCAACGAACGTTGGGGTCTTTATGCGCTAGAATGACGATCCTGCACCGGAAAGACCAGCGTTGGCTGACCCTCCGCTAGTACAGAGGACATTCGATTTAAATAGCGCAAGACTGTGCTTTATGGGACACATTACAAGAGATCTATATCCAGCAGTTGACGTCAATCGGTTGAAATGATGATGATGATAAAGCACAGAGGTTTCGGGTGTGGTTTGCATACCCCACCCATAATATCCGTCCACGTCCTTTACTATAATGGTCATATAACTGGTAATTACTACTACTTACATGCAAGCTTGGAAGCAAGCGTTCGTGGAACTATCACAAATGGTATTTCATCTTTTCAACATGAGAAAAGTCTATCATTTATAGGCAAATATCTGTTAGATGTGATGGAATCAGTTACATGACAAAGCAACAGTTGCATGCGCACGATTAACTATCTAAGTGTGATAATAAAAAAAATTACAACACCTTCGGCCAACACCTGAATAGTTATAGTGAACAATAAACAAATTTTCTCAAGGATTGATTTATACTATTGCGATGGTTGTCACGCTAAGTTAACAACTGTAATTAACTTCATGATTCTACAATAGTACAATCTTACATAATTACTTTGAAGTTGAAAAGCATTTTCATATTTATAATGTAATTAGAATCATTGAATTTAATACTAATAGCTTTTTTTCTTAGGTCGTTGTGTCAACCTGGAGCCTCAATTTCACTTGAGCTGTAACAGCCCAGACAACTCTGATTCTCATAGGGATTTTATCGGGATGCTTCACACCCCTCCCCGAGGTGGGCCCGGTCATTCGGGTGCCGATTGGGGGTCGCGGAGAAACTGAAACATGTCATCCCGCGACCCTTGAGCATGTGGACGAGGTTGGAATACCGTGTGAAGCTTTTTAGTCGGTTGGAGTCCGACACTACCCCGACGCCGGCTCTTTTGGCGACGGGGTATGCGTTCCGTTAGCATTTTGTTACACACGTTAATAAAAAAAAAAAAAAAACTCATTCTCATGTCTTAATAGTCTGAAGCTAACAATACGGTTGTGGTAGCAGCTTAATCTTTATAACAAGCTGTGTAGAACTAGGGAGTATCTCTACCTGATCGAATCAGAAATAAGATTCGTAGAAGTACTAAGGTTACCTACATAACCATAAATTTAAGTGGTAATATACTGTAGATTTCTCGGACTAATTTATTTCTCGTTACCCGGGGCATTTGTGGGCCTGGGCTTCGATCCTTTAATTCTTTTACAATTAATAATTTCTTTCCTCATCCTAGCCTTCGATTCTCTTCTCCTTCTATACCATTCCAATCATCCATTCCTTTGCTCTCGTCTATACTCCATCATCTTCTTTCATTTCCTTGAATGACTTGAGACACACATTTATATTTATTTCCATCCTTACTTCTACTACATTTCTTTGTTTTGGCAGATTAGACAGTAAGATCATAAAGTGGCGAACAGTGAAGGACCCCAACAAGGTGGATCAACGATCTTATGAAGGCTGGGAAAAGCTTTTGGATACCTGATGATGATGAAAAGGACAGATGGTTTGAGATACAATACCGTAGTTCAAATTCCACTGTATTTAGAATAATTAATATGAAAAGGGAACTGATGATTTAATAGTACTAACTAAAAATCTCGGTCGATGGGAAACTAGCTATGTACCACTGCAATGGCTATTTCTACCGCGAAAAGATCCTGTTTAAAGGGCGATGTAGTTAGTAAAATTGTTGCTGTATCTTAACTTTTTGTATCTCAAGACGCTACTTTGTTATATGCTGCTTTACTATAAGTTAAATGACATGCTCGTTACGTCTCTTTTTCGAATAAAAAGTTAATAAACTAGCTTAAATTTACATACTATGTGTGTTAGTACGTACAAAGGGCGGACAGACATCGCGATATTAATATCGACGAAACGAGGAAGTAATGAACTATGCAATATATGATCGTCGACGATCGAGGCGCCTACAATGTCGCCTCGAGATCTATATTTACATTAGCATACGTAGTATCGCTATCGACTCGTACACTCGCACCGCACACTCGCACCGCACACTAGCAAACCTTTATCACGATCTGATCAAAATATATTCAATAGCAAAACTAATACAAGACGATTCTAAACAAACGGAATTCAGTGAATATATTAACCAATTTTACTGATGGCAGGTGTTGGCAGAGGCCGTATAGGTAAGTACCAGCCAAACAGTAGTGTGCGAACTAATGTTCGTACTGTATTCCAGATTGAAGGGCGCTGTAGCTAGTGTAATTACAGGGGCAAGGTGATTCGTTATCTCACGTCTGAAGATACGAGCTCAAAGTGTTTTAGTATACTAACTAGCACCGCCGTGTTCTAGACGAGCGTATCGCTTACCATCAGCTGAGCGTCTCGTTTAAGTACTTAATTAAAAAAGTATAGATAATTTCTATAATGTAACGTTTGAGTAACGCGAATGGTTTCAAGTCTTCGATGGTGCCAAGTGTCAGCTACCGTGACCACATATATAGGTACACACGTACCACGCGCCGCGATCTAGATTTATGTTATTTCACAAACATGCACGCAACGATGTCCATTATAAACTGACACTTGGCATTGCACTTGACCTCATTTTGCTGCGAGGAACGTGGTGCCGACAGCACTACTGTGAGGTAGATCTAGTTATTTGGTTTACTTCTGCAAATTAACTGTATTCTTACTTTATACTCTATATTGATAAAGTTTTATTATAATATAGTTTCGATCGATGTGGAGATCTTTAAGAGTGGCTTTTTTTTGTTTCTAGAGGGAAATCTTCGAATGATACCCTGCTTCTGGGAGGAAAGACAGGGTTATGTGAAATTCTTACTCAATAAAACTCTCTCGGTGCTCTGCATCAGTGCATTCGGAGAGGCTCTTACAGAACTCATCCCTCTACACTTTGTGTTAACACGTCTCTGAGGTGAAGCCTAATCGCCCTAAGGCACCATCGCTGTCCCATGCAGGTTCGCTTGTTGTGCGATAAGGCTCCCCATCCTCAAGATCCGCGAAACTCCTAGATCCTTTTAGTCGTCTTTTACGACAGACAGAGTTTACCCGAGTCCTTTTCTAATCAGCTCGAGATTACAGAGCTGTTGTGGGAAGGCCAATGTCCATCAGTGGACTTCTGTAGGCTGACGATGATTAATAGTTTACTGCTATATCGCTTCCGGTAATTAATTTCAACGGACCACATTCCTTTAACACGACTATACTTTGATTTTGATTGTATTGTTATGTATGTTGCATATAATATATTGTTACAATGTTATAAATCAAAGTTTTATGAAAGAAAAATATAACCCACCCTCTTTAAATCGCAACCCTCGTGTCTAAAGGTTCGCAACCCTCCATTACTTTTATTTTTTTCAACAGTGTAAATGATACGCCTACCATGAACAATGAGAATCTATAGTTAGGATGTTATACCATGTTGTCGTCGTCGCTTAGAAACGTAATATGTTTAGACTTGTTACCACGGTAATCACACATTCCAATGGCAGTAATGTTTGCACACTACTGTTTGGCAGTAGAAATACAACCTACGATGCTACTTTCCTAAATGGTGTCCGATAATAAGCAACATTCATACTTAAGATTATGTAATATTCAAGTTAAGTATGTTCAGGCCATTGTATACAATACAAAGCTCCAGGGTGTTGCCACTATCAAAAGGATCGTTTTGTGATCAACTCCTGAGATCCTTACTTAGCTTACTGATTGTTATCATTTGTGAGTATAATAAGCATTTGTAATTATATCCATTGAATAAAAAAACAGGTTTCAGAAGCCGCTGAATTCCTTTAAGCGCTGATTAAAGAGCAGCTCGCCGCTAGTTTGCTGGAGGTAGTAAATTAAAAATTTACATATTTCCCTCCCCTCGCCTTAAATATTAATGTACGGCGAGAGGGGTTTGAGCCCTCTCACAGCGTTTTACGGAACCATAAGACATTTATTGTTGATTTTGACGTATGACGCAAGGCAAGTGCTTTGCGATTATTGCTCACAGGCTGCTGGTAGGTCTCTGTTGCCGGAGACCGTCTCCGCAGGTACTACTGCAGCTCCTATTGCAACCGACAAACAGTACTGTGCAAACATTACTGTGTTCCGGTTTGAATGATGTCGGAGTTAGTGAAATTAGTTGGGTAATAAGATTTAATACTTTAAGTCCTAAGGCGACGAGCGCATTGTGGTGAAGTGTATATCATCCTAACTAGTTCCACGGTATTATGGGTGGGTATTATGGTATTATATACCATCAGTGAACATTTCGCTCGCCTTATCGAAAAAAAAATATTACCAATGTTCTTTAATATCACGTACCCGTACTTGAAAAACAAGTTTATAGTCTGCAATAGTAAAAGGCAAAGTTGCGAAATAATTTTAACGTATGAATCTATGTAAAAATATATAAATGGATATACTTTATTCACCGCGCTGTCCATTCCGGTTTGAAAGGCGTTGGAATGAGTCGAATTATATTTTTTTAAATTTCATTTACCGAATCTATTATTCCGATCGATGTGGAGATCTTTGGAGAGAAATCTATGTCCAGTAGTGAACGTCTATCGACTGATGATGATGATGAGTCTATTAAATAACTTTGTCGTTTATGCTTAAAACGTAACATAAAGTTAACGTTGCTGCATAATACCTAAGTTAGAAATATATACCTTTTGTATTATTCTCTATATTATCTATTCTATATATAGGGCGTAAGAAGAAGCGAACTTAGTGGTGTCATAAACGGGCGCATCATTAAAGTACAAATATAAAAAAACAAGAATGTAGTTGGATAGATGATCTTATTCATCTCGTAATAAATTAATGCTTAACATAAAACCAACAATGTTATGGTGTTCAGAGAAAAAATTCATCAATACAATGAAGTCTAGAATATTCGATTGCGCGGAATGTTAGTACCGCTGTCTTGCCTGACCGCTTCTGCGGAACAGCTGGCGGTCAACTGTGCTATATATAATTGTTAATTAATAAATTACTATAGCAAACGCTATAAATGAACGAGGATTCCTATATTAGTTTTAACCTTAGTCCTAAAAATATGTATTTTAATACCTAAATGCATTTAAAAAGTAGTGTTGATTCTATTAACGTTAAAAGACCAATTTTGCATTAATAGATCGATGATATTAACAAGTGTTCTTTCCGTACCGGGAATCGAACCCGAGCCTCCTGGGTGAAAGCCAGGTATCCTAGCCACTAGACCATACGGGATATAACAGTATACTTTAATCTATACTAATAGTTGAAACCAAAAAACTCTCAAAGAGTAAGGAAACATTTATTTCATGAATGTCCAGCTGAAGTGTTTTATAGCGAAAATAATGTACTTTGTGTTTTGTTGATAATAAAATTACTATTAGTAAGTAAAGTATTATTTTTTTATTATAATTTTTTTAAAAAAAAACAATCAATTTAGCTGAAAATAAGTTCCTGAAGAAAACAATAAACTGAACAAAAGGAGTACTGAGATTACGTAGCACAACTTGGAGCACACAAAAAGTATTTACAAAAATGGCTTGGAATGAAAGGTAGGGGTAACTGGTAGTAACCATAGTAACCACCAAAAATACACAAGACGAATTATATACTGCTGCTATAGCATCAGTTACAAGATTCCAATCCAGGATCGATAGAAGCCATCAGTAGTCAGGGCTGATGCTATTCATTTGTTAACCGATCGAATGAAACATCCTGTATTAATTGAATTTACTCGTGTAACGTTTAAAGAACAATCATTTAACATATCCTACACCCCTCCCCCATTTACACGCTAGCGACTCCTTCAGGTGATCGCACATCGCTGGTCAAAATCTGATACACAATAACAATCGCGTGCCGCTGTCTCCTCATCAGGACAGTGGATTATAAACGACTTGAGAACATACCAAATGATATTTATCACTCCTCAGAGAGACATCAGTAAATATGATTTATGACTTATACATATATTATAAACGTATGCGTATTGTCGTTTTAGTAGTATACATCTAGTAAGACAGTAAACAGCGGTACTTACTTCGCGATGATAAGAAGTTACGATATAGACGCCAGTGGTAAGACATCACGAGAATGTCTTCGATCCTTACTACACCTTTATTGAAGAACTGTATACTGCAGACCCCAGATAAAATCTCGGTGAGCAGCTGATAATTTATAATAGAAAAAGTCCTTGGAACCAGACAGTATTGCAGTTTCAGATTATGAGGATAAAGTCGCTATATGTAATTATTATAGGTAAGGTGTCCCGCACAAGAACTCACGGAAAATCAACTTCACCTGCCCTTGGTGCACATTGTTAAACAACAAACGAGCCTCTGGCTCTCACCAACCCACATTGGGCCAGCGTGATGGGAAATGGTCCAAATGCCCCTAATCAACCCCTACAAACGACGGTCCCTGGTGCCCGGCGATGCGAGCAGCGCAGGATTGTTCCATATGGGGATCTTCAGGAGAGGCCCATTCCTATGCTTGTGCTGCTCAGGAATTCATTAGAACTACGTGCCATACTACACAAGGAGACCTGGATTCGATTCCCACTAAGCTTCCGTAAAGGAAAATAACGTAAGGATTTCGATATGAGGTAGGTCTCTATTACTAGGGACCGTCTAAGTAGGTACCACAACTGCGCCTATTACGACCGCCAAACGATACTATGCAAACATTGCTATGTTCCGGCTTGAAGGGAGTTGTAACTAGCGAAAAAATTAGGGATTTATCATATTGTTTCTCAAAGCGACGCGAGCACTGTGGTGCAGTGTATATCATCCTAATAATGTGAACGTCCGTCTCGTCTCGTCGCTTCACTGAATAAACAAATATGTTCTAAGGAGAACAACATTCGAGGACATTCAATAAACCACAAGCAGCATTAAGCCAGCACAGTGGATAACCAGTCGTGAGTCGTGACCATCCCTATCCCAGCAAAGGGAATAAAGTGGGCTGTTCATATTTATGTGATACAAAATTGTCTTATAAAATCCGAAGTTCTTTTATAAGCAAAGACGGCAACGCTGCGGTATATCATTACCATATATTGATTCAAGAAACCAAGGGATCAGAGGTAACTGAGGTATTACTGTAAGATAACATACATTGTAAGGGCTGTACCTTTTGCCCTTTTAGTATAGAAAAAAAACAAGGAAACGCTTGTGTCAGTTAAAACGATTTCAACATTTTAAAGTTAATTTATGTGGGCAACACAGGCGTTTATTATTCAACTATCAGCGCGAGATAAGTCGGAGACGAATGACTTGTTCATATAAACAGGGGCCCGTTGTGAGGCCAGATACTATATTATATATGTTACGTAATAAAAATAACTAATTTATTATACTAAAATGTTGGAACAGAATATATTGGATATATGTGTACATATATATACAACGCATTCGTATACTAGTCGTTCTCGAATTGACTACGTTTTTTTTACCCTCGTCGCTTTGAGACACGGTAAATTAAGTCTCGTTACCCCAGTAATTTCGCTAGCTACTACGCCTTTCGATCTGGAACATAGTAATGTTTGCATACTACTGTTTGGCAGCGGAAATAGGAGCTGCGGAGATTTCTATACATTTTTATTATGGCGACGGACATCTTAAAAGATACTCTGCAGTTGAGTAGAATGCAAAGTTATGTGGTGTGGGGTTTCTACCCAGTAAAATCTGGGTCGCGGATGAACTGCAATACTTTATCCCGCGACCCCACGAACACGTGGATGAGAGTGGAATACCGTGTGAAGCTTTTTAGTCGGTTGGAGCCCGACACTACCACCGACGCGGGCCCTATTTGGCGGCGGGGTGTGCATTTCCGTTAGCATTTTGTTACACACGTTAATAAAAAAAATTTTTTTTTTGCATTAGGAGAGGCTCTGGGATCTCCTACGGAACGCATCAGTGCCCCTCTGCACTTTGGCTAAAACATCCTCAGGAAAAGGCAATGCTCTCTTTAGTACCTATGCAGTGCTACGGCAACTATAATTCCACCTTATATATGCCGTCCTTGTAAGGATCGCTCATCGAGCTTTCAAGGAGGCTCTCTAACAGGCAGAGAATACCTTAGTCCTGTTACTAGCCCGATGTCACAAGGCTGGCGGTGGCACCTACTCAGCAGTCTCCGAAAACAGAAACCTATTACCAGTGGAACTACACTGGGAACTGCGTCTGTCCTCGTTATATTCCTGCCTTGTTACCCTGTTTCCTCGGTCATATTTATTTCGGACAAGCACTTTACTTGTCTCAACTAAACTTTATGTGAAATTAAAATTAGTTCTAGTTAAAATTATTAATATTAAAAAACACTATTCATCATCGTCGTCACACGATAGACATCCACTGCTGGACATAAGCCTCCCCCAATGTTTCCCGAATGGGTAGGGATAAATATGGGGGAATCAGGCCATTTCCCATTACTTTGGCGCAATTCAGGTTGGTGGAAAATACTATTACCTCTTCTAATCTTAACTTTTACTACAAGAGCCAGTTGTGACATCTTTAAACTATCCTTATCACTGCTCATTATAGTCAAATTAAAATCGAAATAACCGTAGTTGAGATATCGATTTAATAATCAATACAATGTAACTATCAGTATATTAAAGATATCGATTTGACTGCAGTCAATCTTCCTAATGATGAAGGAAGACCAGAACTATTTATCATCAATCTTTTGCATAAGCATTTGTAATGCTTTAAATTTTTTTATTCAACAAAGAAACGAGACGAACGAAACGTTTACCTGATAGTAAGTGACACGATGATATACACAGCATCACATTATACTCGTCTGCTTGAGATGTAAGGTATGAAATCGTTACTGCAGTAATATCACTAGCTACAACGCCCTTCAAAGGAAAACAGTAATGTTAGCAGATTACCGTTTGGCGGCGGAAATAGGAACAGCGATAGTACTTTGAAAACCTGGCAATAGAGCTAACACCAGATTTGCGAATATAGCGCACAAGCTACATCCAGATTCTCTTCATCAATTAATTACAAAACCGTCTCAATAGCGCAGCGGCTAACCTCTTTGTAACGCTTAGCAGGTTCGATTCCGGGTATCACATGTTATCACAGTTTTGATAACGATATAGTTTTTTTTAATTGAACAGTCACTATGTGTTCCGGCTGTCAACATACGAATACTAGATTATTTCCGGTATGCTCCAACGTCATCGCATCGTCTATAGTGCTGAAGCTACACAACTACTCCAGAAGATCAGTGAGCGGTAGGTGCGACTGGTTGGTTTTAATGGATTTTAGAGAACCAACGTCACTACATCCTGCTTGACTATGTACTTCGTGGAATCGTTAAGAGGAATGGACGCGAGGGTCACTTCTCGAGCAGATGGTATTACCATGTAAGCGTAGCAATAAAATTCTCGTAACCTTAAATCCAACTAATTGTCATTCCAAAGGGAAGGAGACCATGTCCAGCTGAAGCCAGACGATGATTGATGATGACAGTTTTTAAAAGTGCAATATGTTTGTATTATTAAAACAAGTTTTTACTTAATCAAATATCACTTTAGTAGATACTAATAAATTAATTACTTACTTGAAAATATTTGGTATGATGTTATTTTTATTTTAAGTAATTTTAAGAACAGGTGGAAGGGGATGAAAGGGGACCCGCATAACTCACGGGATCCAAGCAAGACTTACCTGCTCGTAGTGCACCCTATTAACTTACAAAAGAGACCCTGGGTCTCACCAATCCGCATTGGGCTAACGTCGTGGGAAATGGTCCAAATCCCCCATATGAACCCCTTACAGACGAACCCTAATGCCCGGCGGTGCCAGAGTCCATACTGACTGCAGCACAGAACCGATCGATGTGGAGATATTTAGGGGAGGCCTATGTAAAGTAGTGGAAATCTATCGACTGATGATGATGACGATGATGATACACGGAATAGGATCACAGAAGGATATAAGGATAAAATAGGTTATATATTAAAAAAAAATAGTATTAATACGACCGCCTATAACAACGTGGTTCTAGTTATAATGATATATAAAACACCACAAAGTGCTCATCGCATTAAGACATAAGATTATGTCTCGATACCCTACTATTTTCACTAGCTAAAGCCCCCTTCAAACCGGAATACAGGAACCTACCCAGACAGTCTCCGGTACCAAAGACCTATCACCAGTCATAGGCACGCGTAATTTTATTATGTACGTATAGAAAAAAAAATTCGATAAACAACAGTTTATCCTATTATAGACACGTTTCTGCATAGAGTCTAAATCTTATTATAAAAGTATGCCTGGAATCTCTATAAATAATTCACGAATGTCTGATTCATTGTAAACGCTTTGTCTAGACAAATTAAAAAAAAAAAAATTCTAGTGAAAAAAATAGGAGAGAAACAAAACTAATATCAAGCTAACTAGGTATTTACACAACACACTACACTGCACTGCGGACTATTGTGGTCATCGCATAAGATTTTCCCGTTACCACAGTAATTTCAGTAACTAGAACGTCTTTTAAACCGGAGCACCGTAATCGCCACATAATACCATAAGATTATAGGATTATATGCAGGTACCACCGCAGCTCCTCACACCGCCAAACGGTAGTGTTCTCGCTGGCCTAATGGTTAGAACGTGCGGACTTCATTCGTAACGTCGCGGGTTCGAATCTCGGCATGTACCAATGACTTTAATATTTAAGTTATGTACATTTGTGAACTTTAGTTACAACAGCGAAATACAAACGGTGAAGGAAAATTTCGTGGGGAAACCCGCATATGAATTAGAATTTATTCTAAGGTGTGTGTGAAGTCACCGGATTGGGTCCACGTGGTGACTATGGCCTATCGCCCTCACGTTGAGGGTAGGTCGCCCTCCAGCAGTGGAAGCAGAAATTGGCTATTGAATGCGATTACTAGATTCTGATTAAAAAGACTATCTAGGTATTGGAATGTAAACACTGTGGTAACGAGAACACCTTTAGGCGATGATTACAAAGTAGCGCAGTGTATATCATTCTATCACCAAATTATTATGAGCAGGTGTATCAATTAGCTAGCATCAGATATAACTCTTATGGCTTCTTCGAATAAAAAAAATGTATCGAATGTTTCGTTGAAAAATGTGATGCAGTGTGACCAGACCGAACGTTAATACATCGTTACATACAAAATGAAAAACTTTGCCACTAACTTAAACACCCATGACAATGTGGCGCTAGTTAAGATGGTATGCACTGCAACACATTGCGCTGGTCGCCTGAGACATTAGATGTAGAGTCCCGTTACTTCAGTAATTACACTAGTTACAGTGCCCTTCAATAATCCTTATGTTTGGCGCCAGAGGTAGGCGCTGGGGTGGTGCCCACCTTTTTTTTTTGATTGCGTGGGAGAAATCTTCGAAAGATTCTCTGCTTCTCGGGAGAAAGTCAGGGTTGTGTCAAATGTGAGAGTTTTACTGACTAAAAATCTCGATGCTCTGCATCAGTGGATTTGGAGAGGCTCCAGGATCTCTTACAGAACGCACCGGTGCCTCTCTACACTTTCTTTGGACACGTGTCTGAGGAAGGGTTTAAATCTCCTAGGCTGTCCCTTAATGCCCGCGGAATTCCTAGACACCTTTAGTCGCCTTCTACGACAGGCAAAGCTAACCTTAGTCTTATTCTTACTAGTCTGAGTCCACAGGGCTGGCGGTGTTACCCACAGAGACCTACCACCATCACGTATAACAAGACGTAAGAAAACAAAAGGATAACACACATTATACGTAAAGATTGAAATAGAACAGAAAAAGCCAGTATAATGTATTAAGTCTGAATTTCCTGATCGGATGCTGTATAACCCACTACAATGTAACTTAAGTATCACTTATGATCGCATCAGTCAGCGCGGTGCGGTAGCTTAAGTTAAGGCGGGACGACGCGCTCTCTGAATACGGCACAACGACATACAACAAATTTAAGTAATTTTTTTTTTGAACAACAAAGAAACAGTACGAAGAGGACATTCATCTGAATTTGAAAAAAAAAATCTATCGCAGTTGAAGACAGATATGAGAGCTCCCTTTTTCAGGTATTATTCCCATGGGCGTCCTTCGTATGTTTTACAGTACCACTATACTCCACAGGGGAGTAAGGGTTCCCGCACAACAACTCACGGGATCCAAGCCAACCTCACCTGCTCGTGGTGCACCCTGCTAATCAACGAACGAGGCTCTGGCTCCCACCAACCCGCATAAGGCCAGCGTAGTGCCAAATCCGTCCCAATCGTGTGGGAATTTTTGGACTCAGTAATATTTACATACTGTGTCTGTCGGAAGCTGCGGTGGTAAACTAGACTGTCTGCAACAGAGACCTACTACCAGTAAACATCCTGCAGGTCATAACAACAAAGCGCTAAATAGACAGTTTATCCAGTACGACACAACTTCCTTCGAGCCAGTGTCCTCACTACAGATTAAAATCGGAACAAAGGAAATATATACACTACTATTAACCTATAAGAACAGACATTTTTCATTTGACGAAGCTACGAAACGAGCGCGACGTTCACCTGATGGTAAGTCATACGCCGACGATGATATACACAACACCACTTTAAACTTAACGCTTTATAGTATGACTTGTAAGTTTCATTACACCATTAGTTTCGTTAACTGTAACACCCTTCGAACCAGACCTACTACTACCTTTTTGTATTATCGTGGAGGAAATCTACTTAAAAGATATCCTGCTTCCTATTACTGGGGACGACAAGGTCATGTGATTTCTACCCACTAAAATCCTCTCGGTGGTCTCCGTCAAAGGGACAGGTGGGGTTTCAGAATATCCCATGGATTGTACTGATGCAGACCTACTACTCCTTACGTAGACGGTCTTCGACATCTGGAACCTGGTAGTAGATAATCATTTAAATCCTTACACACTTGTCTACTTCTAGTGTAGTTATGCACTAAGTGTTCGGATTAAAACAATCACGAGTACTATCTTCTAATAATACATCGCCTGGTAGACTTCCTTGGCATCGAAATGTTGATTAAATTTAGCTTAATTGGATCGCTTGATATATTTATATACACGATGGTACTTACGAAGAATTATTAGGTTTTCTTTGTCACTAAAAACATCAAATATATTACAGAGACTTCAATATAAATCTAGCTTATCTTTGTACGTGCAGAACTAAGGGAAAAATCAACTCTACTAAGAATCTCTTTATATATATGTAGCAACCATTTTTTTTATTTTTCTATATTATTACCCTATATTTGATGAAACGAGGGGAACGTTACCTGATGGTAAGTACACTTTCCCATTATAGCACAGCGCTAGATAGGATGTTATACATTGTGATCGTCGCCTAAAGATATTGGACGTGGAGCCTCATGACCGCAGCACTTACACTAGTTGCAGCGCCCTTCAAACCGCAGCACAGTAAAGTGTGCTCACTGTTTGGCGGCTGCAATACGAACTGCGGTGTAGCCTACCACTAGTAAATATTATACATTATTACTTATAACATTATATTATAGTTTGCCAGATCAGATAAAAGGATAACAAGTATAGATCTCTTCGGGTTCTACAACCTACTTAGTCTAAGACGCAGATAAAAAAAAAAGGCTGAAATTTCCATAGAAATAAATTAAAAGAGTTAGTCACTTCAGTTTAAAGAAGCAAAAAAACGACAAGAATAATGTGGTGTTGTGTATATCATCTTAACTAACATCACTTTATTATGAGCGCACGTATTACTTACCATTACGTGAACGTACGCTCGTCTCGTATAAAAAATACAACCCGTTTAACAATTCACAGGATCAAAGCCAACCACACCAGCTCGTGATGCACCCTGATAACCTAACAAAGGAGACTCTGGGTCTCCCCAGCCCGGGTGACGGAAAATAGCCCAAATCCTTTTCCGATCGATGTGGGAATCTTTGGAGGCCTATATCCAGCAGTCGACGTCTATCGGACGATGATGAATATTCCTCACGCTATGAATAAGGAATTTTAGTCACAATCATGAGGAGGACGTTCATCCAATACAATGGCCAAGTGCGAGTCGGTTGAGAACATCAGCTGATAGACAAATGAATGTTTATTTTTTTTTTTTTTATATAGTCACGCCTTTTTCCCAGTAGGGGTAGGCAGAGGTGAATAAACACCCACATTTCGCCAGATGTGGTCAGATTAGGTCCAGTGTAACAGGGGGCGAGCCTGTTGCCACTTTATTGGGACCACCACACACACACACACAAAGATGATATCAGTGTGCGGGTTTCCTCACGATGTTTTCCTTCACCGTTTTGTATCTCGCTGTTGTAACTCAAGTTCACAAACGTACATAACTTAAATATTAAGTCATTGGTACATGCCGAGGTTTGAACCCGCGACCTTCGGAATGAAAGCCGCACGCTCTAACCATTAGGCCAGCGAGCTACTTATGAATGTTTAATAAGCAAACGTAATCACTTAAATGCATACTTCCACGTGTAAATGCCAAGGTCATATGCCGGTGATACCTGATTAACGCGTTTACTTATTATATTATAATTATCACAACTTAAACCTTATTAAGTTACTATTAAGTCCGCCATTTAATTTACTTATACAATGTAGTAATACTGTATACATTACAGTTAAACTTACATTCCATAAACATGAAGATATTACTAGTGTTATAATAAACCAGTTCGACAAGATTTCATTCAGTGAAGTATTCATTTTATTTCAAGGTCAAATTTATTTCATTTGATTATTTATTCAAAACCTTTATTCATCATCAGCAGATAAAGTTCTTCAAAAAGAGGGTGAGAAGGATTCTAGCAGGGCAGGCAACACGCGATGTGATGCCTCTGGTGTTACTGGCGGTGATGGGCTGCGGTTACCGCTCAATATCTGTAGTAACACCAATGGTATAAAAAAAAAGATAGACGTCCACTGCTGGGCATAGGCCTTACCCAAAATTCTCCACGACGATCGGTCCTGCGCTGCAGTCGTCATCTCCTCGGGCGCCGCCGAGCACTAGGGATCGTTGTTTGTGAGAACGCTGTGTGGTTGGTGGAACCTAGAGCCTGATTCGTTGATTATCAGGGTGTACCACGAGCAGGTGAGATTGGGTTGGATCTCTTGACTTGTTGTGCGGAACCCCTTAAACCTCGAAGTCTTTATTGTAACAAAAAGCGGATGCTTTTGGGTATTTTCTGCCAGTGAAGCTAGAACGTAGGGAGATCTAGTGGTTGGTAAGGTAGAATAACATTATCAGAAATTGTCATTGGTTTATACACACACACATATATAGCTACATTATAATATAATTATATACATACAAATATAAATACTTTTGCGTTACAAGGAGCTTATAAATTACTAAATAGTGATTGTACCTGAAAGCACTAGGTATTAAGATCAAATCTATATTCCATTAATAATTCGTCATCTTAAAAAGACACCCTTCATATTTTTTATCATCCAGTTAATCACATCTTACGGTGTTTCTTTACCTTCACATCCATCTACTGTCATACTCCGAAATTTCCTCATCACATGACTTTCACCTACACTGGTGGAAGGGCTATATCCAGAGATCGTCTAGGTAGGTACGCAGCGCCTATTTCTGCCGTCAAACAGTAGTGTGCAAACATTGTATTGTTCCGGTTCAAAGGGAGCTGTAGCTAGTGTAATTATTGGTAACGAAACTCAACATTCTATATCTCAGACGACCAGCGCAATATGGTGCTGTATGTCTAACTAACGCCACATTGTTAGAACAGGCGTAACATTTTCCACCAGTGAACGTCCGGATCATCATCATCAGCCGATAGACGTCCATTGCAGGAGCAGTTTAATTGGGGGAATTTCAGTCTTTTCCCACCACACTGGCCCAATGCGGGTTGGTAGGAACCAGTTCGTTTATTGATTAGCAGGGTGCACCACGAGCAGGTAAGGTTGGTCCAGTGAGATGTTGTGCGGGATCCCTTGCACTCTTTGCGTGTCTAGAATCTTTGTCCGGATCGTATGTTCGCTTAATTGTATAAAAAAAATCTGTTTTACATCACGTCTGTCACGCTACTTTATAGCTACTGACCTTCTGATTTAACATTGTATATTAAAGTTAGATGTGTATATTAACTGAGGCAATCCGGAGGTGTTTCTTGCAGTAATCACCTATTGGAAACCGCTATTTACTACGTTTGCTGGCCTTTAACCTATATTTTCGTTACAAGCAGTAAATACCATGACTATGTAAAAACCTCGTCGAAGACCTGTGATCAATATCGTTATGATGTAAATCACAAGTTGATTATCGTTTACTTTATCAACGTTTATTATATTGAACTTCATTGTTTTGTCTTGACATTACATTTAAGTTTCTTGAACCCATTGTGACCCCTTTTATGTGTTACAAAGATGTGTCGATACAATTGTTAATATTATAGGAATATGAAAATATCTTAATCAAGAGTTTTCTTAGTAAAGAAGCTCTTATTTCTACTTATATTAGTGTGCAAACATTACTTTGTCCCTAGGGCGCAAGGGTGTAATGGGTCCCGAACAACAACTCTTGGGGGCTCCAGCTAACCTTGCTCGTGGTGCAACTTGATAATCAAGAAACCAGACTCTGGGTCACACCAAGCTGCATTGGGCCAGTATAGTTACTAACGACTACCCTTAGTGCCTGGCGGTGTCCGAGACCTTCCTTACTGCGGCACAGGGTCGATCATTGCGGAGATTTTTGGTGAAATTAATGTGGTAATGATATTTAACATCTTATGTATCAAGGCGACGAGCATAATATTATCTCTGTTCTCTGATGATGATGGACGGTTGGTAGTCATTTTGACTTATACAGCTCATCTGATACTGGACAGGTAGACCCGGGTCTACGGCCTGTTGCTATATAGTGCTGTGGATATCTCTTAACTAGCGTTACGTTGTTATAGTCAGGCATATAAATTACCATCCACATTGATTTCTCCTTCGTTTTGTTGCTAATATTGAAAATAGGGAAAATGTGCGTTTTGATATAAAATGTTGTAGTTTGTAGTATATTGGTTGATAATCAAAAAATGTACGACGTACAAGAAACAGTTCATTACAAGAACACATTGTAAGCAAGCAATGGCCGCAAGGTCTTTGTTCCCGTTGCTTATCGTGCAATCATGTACCATAATAATACATTGGGCACCGGGCATCCACTTATGCAACTCATCATATATGTACACCACATCACACACCACACCACACCAATCACGGGGGAGGCGAACACAATCACACACCGACATCACCACATAAACACAGACTGAAAAAGAAAACGTACATTTCCATATATCCGTCCATCGCTGACAGATCTCCATTGCTGGAAACTCCACCGCATCATATACTTCCGCTGCTAAACAGTAGCAAACACTACTGTATTGCGTTTTGAAGGGTGTTGTAGCTAGTGAAATTACTTCAGTAACGAGACTTAACATCTTATGTGTCAATGCGACGAGCCGGTGAACACACTAGTCTCATCCTTTCCTCAAGAAAAAGTAAACACATATTTTTACTGTAATGTCTCTAATTAAAGTACTTATCCTTAATGATGCAGCCTGTAAACATTTTTCCTGAATTGCGCGAAATTCACCTGAAGATAAGTTTTACACTCGTCCATAACAACGTGGCGCTAGTTAGGATTACGTATAGAGCACGACATTGTGCTCGCCTTGGCACTCGTTACCACAATAATATCACTATCTACAACACCCTTAAAACCGGAATACGGTGATATTTGCACACGACAGTTTGTCGGAAAAATAGGAGCTGCGATGGTATCTACTTAGACGGTCTCCGACAACAGAGTCCTACCATCAGTTATATTGACCATCCTAAAATAGATTGGTACTAGATTTCAGTTTTTTTTTTAAATGTTAATGGTGGCGTTTAAATACGATCCGACCTGATGTTAAGTGGTGATGCGGTCTGTGGTGGTAAAGCACACTAAGCTAGTAACAACCTATTCGCACTCTTTTTGGAGACACATCGTATTTGGACAGGAACACCGACGCTAGCAAGTCGTTTCACTACTTCGCTTTTCTTATGAAGAAGGAAGAGCTGAACCTCTCTGTTGGCAAATTGGGGATGTCCCCAACATAAGGATGGAGACTCGCCATGCGTTTGATTGTGACGAGGGGATGGTGGAATTATATCGTGTAATACATTGCACACTCTCCGTAATGTATCCTATAGAACACCGCGACATTGGCCACACGGCACCTGTGTTCGGGACTGTCAAGCCTAGTCGTGATGTATTCTTGAACACCAACAAGACTTAGCCTTTCTCTTCATCAAGTCTAGTGCCGCTAGATGAGTAATAGTCATTACCAAATCATACAAATACTATCTCATAATTAACGAAGGTAACGAGGTACTGAACATGATATATTTCTTGTACGTACTAATAATAGTTAAATATAATTCTGTCGTACGTTCCTAAGTTATTAAGTAAAAATTAACAAGTGGAACTAATAGTAAGGCTAAGTTACGCCCTCGATTTTATTAAAGCAGCCAAGTGTGTCCGGTAAATTACAGTTCTAGTATTAAACTTTGTAAAAAAACCTATCTAGACTAGTTGACACAGTATAATTTATTAATAATAGATTTATACGATGACATGATTTCATAATGGAGCTTGTACTATGAATAATTTAAATATTTCATAAAATTATCTATAAGATAAATATTAGACGGCCTTTTAAGCTTCATCATCATCTCCATTATCATCAGCCCAAAGACTGCTGATACAGGCCTATCCCAAAGATGCCCATATTGATGGGTCCTGCGCTGCCAGCATCGCCAGGAACCAAGAGCGGCCTTTGTTAGGGGTTTATATTGGGGGGTTTGGTGCCATTTCCCACCACGCTGGCCCAATGTATTGGTGAGGGTCAGTGCCTCATTTATTGATTACCAGGATGCACCACGAGCAGGTGAGGTTGGCTCGGGTCCTGTGAGTTGTTGCGCGAGACCACTTTCACCTCCCTTTTAAACTTATGATAGAGGATATGGTGCCCATAATTAAGTGAGGAAGTGATTAATTATTGCAACGAGACGAGCGTGACGTCCACCAGATGGTAAGTTATACACCAGTTCATTACAAGTTGGCGTTAGTTAAGAAAGTATACACAACACCACATTGAGCTCGTTGCTTTCATTCATGAGATGTTAAATCATGTAACAAGAGTAACTTTACTAGTCACAGCGCTCTTTAAACCGGAGTATAGTAATTTTTATACATTACTGCTAGACAGTAGAAAGCTGTGACGGTCCGGCCTAGACAGTCGGCAGCAATGATTTTGTTTAGGTTTCCGGGGAAAAACATGGAAGGGTACCTTGTCTTCTGGGTTGAAGCCAGGGTTATGTGAGATTATCACTCGCTAAAAGATTTAGTGATCTACTTCAGTGCATTCTGATGGTCCTCTTACACTTTGCACTTCTGACGAGAGAGCCAAACCCTCAGCACCCTCGTTGAGTAATAGTAAGTACGGAAACACGTTGCATTTATTGAGCGATAATGATAACACGCTCGTTTTAGTCGACTTCTATTATAAGTAAGGTTTACCTTATTTACTTTATTCCAGTAAATGAAGCGCAGTTGACTGCTGTTTTCACATTATAATGGTCATATGGTATAAATAACTTTTTAATTATATAATAGTTAACCTTAACAGTTGGATGTAGTTAGATCGGAGAGTAAATCCGACTAGTTAGACATTACATCGGGTTACGGTGAGCTGATGCAAAACTGGGGCAGTGTCTCAAGGCCGCGGCGACACGCTGCCGACGGAGCACTACAATGTACCAGCGGTCGGCCACCTCGCGGCCGTTGCGCAATGTTTTGATTGGAACAGACCTCCACGTTCACGCGCGTCAGTTGGTTCGACAGCCGGCAACATTGTACCATCGGCCTTGACACTGTACCCTGCCGCGACAACATCGCATTATCACGCGACGCGACGGCATCCATGCCACTTGCATCGCGGATGATTAAACAACATATCAAACAGCTGTCCTTGCGGTTTTATTACATAAACATCTATCTTCACCTTCACCACGTGTTAAGTGATAACATTGTATATTTTCCGTTACTTCAGTACACTAAGTACAGCTTCAATAAACTTAATGTTTGCACACTAATGTTTAGCGACAGAAATAGGCGCAGCCGTGGTACCCACCTTTTTTTTGGTTGCAGGGGAGAAATCCTCAAAGATACTCTACTTCTCAGGGGAAAGTCAGAGTTATATGAGATTTTTACTCGCTACAACCCCTTTGGTGCTCTGCATCAGTGCATTCGGAGAAGCTCCGGGATCTCTTATAGAACGCACCGGCGCCTCTCTACACTTCGTCTGAACATATGTCTGAAGAGCTTAACCCTCCTTGGTTGTCCCACCTAGGTCCGCTTGTTGAGCGATAAGGGCCCTCACCTTTACGCCCACGAAACTCCTACATCCTTTTAGTCGCCTTCGACTGTACTCGCCTGAGGCTGTACTACCTAGAGACCGTCTAGGTACATACCAACCAGCAAAGCGTCTATTTATACCGCTAATTAACAGTATACAAACATTACTGTGTTCCGGTTTGAAAGACGCTGTAGCTAGTCAAATTACTTGGGTAATGAAACTTATCAATCTTATGTCTCAAGGCAAATGCAATGAGGGGCTGCGTATGTATTCTTAACTAGCGCCACGTTATTATTACGCTCGTCCCGACACTTAGACTAATAAAAAGAAATTGTTAATTGTAAAGTCTAGATGATATATAGCAAATCTTAGAATATTTATTTGTTTTTTATTGTATACCAATTACAAAAATAAGGAACACGTTATATAAACAAAAATTAACAATAGACTGTCTTATTGTATCTCTCAATGCAATATCTACCAGACAACCCATTGGAAAAGAAGACAAACTAAGACAGGAATAAAAATAGTGCACTAAATAATTAAAAATTAAAGCATTTGAGGAAAGAAGCAAACAACAGCACATTTAGAAAGACTTTAGAATTTAAATTATATGATAGTAGTTAAAAATCTTTTCAAAGAAACTAGGATGTTGGAGATACAAATATGGTTCGGCAAAGAGTTCTGTAAGCGGACCGCTGGGACGTAGCGTGTGTGAAAATGGGGAGGATTGAAATTGAGATCTTTGGGGGAGGCCTATGTCCAGCAGTGGACGTCTGTCGAGAGGAATGAACGAGAGGAATGAACGGGGATGCGAAGGGAAAGGTTTATAGAAGAGTAAAGAGTACGACTATGGCAGAATCGAATTGATTTTTTAGATAAGAAGGTGTTAAGTAGAAAGAATGTGAGTATTTCTGCGAAGACAGATTCCTGAGAAGACAGTTTATACTCTAGATGGTACGTGATAAATTAGAAATAATTCTATGAAATATTACCTAAATAAATGTGGCATAGTTAACAATAGAAATAAGGTAAAAAAAATATTGTATGTATACAAAAGTGTTGTAAATAATTACAAATAATAAGATAGCATAAGTAAAAGCATAGGTTGTTAACGAAATAGTCTAGTAAACAAGTGATAAGGAAAACAAGTTAGCTAGAATTTAGTCCAAAGCGTGGTAGATAAGGAATACTAGATGTGGTCTAACGGTAAAAGAACTTTCAATACTTTTACAATAAAAGTGTAAATAACAAAGAAAGTATAGTTAAATAAGATTAGTTAAAAATGGACGCCGAAGAGTTAGAAATAAACATATGATTTTATGTATACCATAACAAATAGTAGAAATTAAACCTTTCAATAATATTAGGGAGAAGATTAAGAAGAAGAAGAAGAAGAAGAAGAAGAAGAAAACCTGAATTTAATAATACTTTAAGGGTTGTCAATAGTTATTTTACTGATGGTAAGTCTCTGTAGAAAATCGTCTAGGTACCACAGCAGCTCCTATTTCTGCCGCCAAACAGTAGTGTGCAAATATTACTGTGTTCCGGTTTGAAAGGCGTTGTAGCTAATGTAATTATTGAAGTAAAGAGAATACCTTTGTCTCAAGGCGACGTGCGTAATGTGATGCTGTGTATAACGTCCTAACTAACGCTATGTTGCTGTGCGCAGGCGTACCACTTAACATTAAATGATCGCTCCGCTTGTCTCGACCCTTCGTTGAATAAATCCTTAGCGTATTTATTGCCTTTCTTCCCTTTTACATTGAGTTTCTGATTTAATATCTAAACCTGAATCTATTAAGTTAGCTATAGCTATAATAGCATCGCTTTGTTCAATACACGTTTCCATTTCCGGACATGATTGTCCATTTAACGTCATGAATAATTATAAAGAAGTATCAGCATATGCACAGAAAAAACATTGTTCTTAGTCGCAATAAAACAGTTTATTTCCGTTTTCTTTATACTTATAAGAGACTATAACTTTTTTGTAATCAGACAAAGTATAAAAGCTGAGTAAAATGGCATCGATAACGAGCAAGTGTTGTTAATTGAAAATGTATCAACAATATCATTATTGCCGACCGACGGTTAAACGTACCAGTTAAGTATGGGGTCATTGACCATGAAGCAAGGTCAGTGTCGTGTTGCGTATCATTTATACACAAATACCACAATTTTATGATACATTATAGTTAAAAAGAATTCACAATTTTAGTCCAATGGAAAGAAAGAAGAATACTTTAGTGTAAGTTTCTTTACTAGTTTCATATATTTACTTCGTACTTAAGAGAAACAACTAACGCAATTGATAGTTAAAAAACCAACCGTTTCTACAAGTTTTTATATATATATCACCAACTAACAATACTCCGTTGTTGTCCGTCTCCAAACAAAATATATACGCTAATGAATAATTTTGTAATTTTACCTGACGATGAGATGCGTGTTGATCCCCACACTGTATGGTAGTGAATGTTGGGTATAGCAGAAGAAATATGAAAGTAGGATTAATGCTGTGGAGATAAGAAGACTGAGAAGTATAACTGAATTGAGGCTGATGGACAAAGTGACGAACAGTGTGATTAGGAAGCGGTATGCGTGGTCGAAGATGTAATGACAAAGATAGAGAAAGAGATGTTTAGATGGTTCGACCATGTTAAAAGAATGGATGAAAGGAGATTAACGAAAGAGGTATACAAGGTAAGAATGATTGGGAATATCGGTGCAGGTCGACCTAGGCGGACATATTCCGATCAAATCGAAAATGTCCTAAAGAAAGGCTGGGTCAAGAGTACTCGCAACCGACGAGCATGCATGAAGACGCTCATGAAAGTGGTGGAAGCGAGGGAGGAGTGCCAGATCGTAGCAAGTGGAGAGAGGTGGTCTCTGCTTACCCCACTGGGAACCAGGCGTGATATATATGTATTATATATATGAGATGCATACAAAGTAACTTTTTTTATCGTTATAAAAAAATATATATTAACTAAGAAAACAAAATCTTACATTTGTGTATCGCATAAAATCATTCCCTTTGGTAATATGGTATCTGAATCAACTTGAAGGCTACGATAGTATAGAAACGATTATACCATTACAGCTATATTCAGATAATTTGGATTTAATTCTACATCATCAATTGTTACACAAACAAGCAATGAAATAGACGACAACAACATGACATAAAGAAACTGACTGATGAAGCTGATCTGGAATTAATTCGGAAAGCCAAGGAGAGATATATATGGAAAACTTTATAGGTGGACTGTGTCAAAACTTTAACAGACGTTATTCTTATAAAAAAGAAATAATACTTAGAATTTATAAGTAAACATTTAGATTTCTCAAAGTTTTAAAAGTGCCATTACCACAGTAATTTCACTAGCTATAATGCCCTTCAAATGTGAATCCAGAGATATTTACATACTACTCTTTGGCGACAGAAATAGAAGCTTCAGCGGTGCCTACCTAGACGGTTTCCGGCAACAGAGACCTACCACCAGTAATAATTAAGTTTTGTCGTTTGAATGAAGACTGTAAATAAATAAATAAATAAAATCAACAATCGCGCGATAATTTCAATAGACGATATGACAACAACAGCTACACAAAGAGGCTTCAGCGTCAAGGAAACTAATTACACCGGATGTTACGTAACGAGGTCAGAGTATAACACACTGATGTTGCATTACATAACAGGTTAAAACACGACAAGATACAAGAAAAAAAAATACTATTATAACAAGTACAATTTAATTTATATATATATATATATATTTATGTGTGTATATATATATATATATATATATATATATATATATATACAAAAATATTATTCGAACAAGCAACAGGAGAGCAATACGTTCAGCTGATTGTAACTGATACGCCTCGAGACGTAAGATGTTTAAGCTCATTACCCCAGTAATATCACTAGCTACAACACCCTTCAAACCGGAACACAGCAATGTTTACACACTTGCGTTGCGAGTTACGATGGCACGTTGTAATTGTAGAGAGACTTTATATATAAAAAAGAACCTCTATTCTCATGAGAAACAAAAAGTTTCTGTACGGTAGCTTAATGGGTACATATTCTGTGGAGCTGGTGGCGGTGGAAACAAAGAAGCGAGGCTTCTCGTTTAGCGTCGGGAAATACTTTCACGCAGAGGTAAGCATTATGTAAATCAATCAGTAACAATGGAGCCATTAAGGCCTGAAGAATAGCTTTGAAGGAAACGCAAGAATCTTTGAAATTTTAACTCTTATACGGATACATAAGGCGATAAATAAGGTGTAAGAGTTCACGCAGAGCCAAGCCAACCTTATCTGCTCGTGGTGCATCCTGCTAATCAATAAACTGGGCTCTGGTTCCTACCAACCCGCATTAGGCCACCGTGACGGGAAAGAGTCCAAGTACTCCTATATATCCCCCTACATACAGCATCTAATGTCCAGCGGTGGAGACTATTGACTGTATGTGAAGATCTTTGGGAAGGCCTATGTCCAGCTGTGGACGTCTATCGGCTAATGATGATGCGTATCCGTATTGATAATTTAAACAAAGCTTAAGACCGATTAAGTATGGAGGTAAAATGAAGGCTGTTGGAAATATCCGGTACAGGATAATATAGTAACGAGGTGGTCTAAGAATTGGTAGGTCTCTGTTGCCGGCAGTCCTGTAGTTCCATGCTAGTAAGGTAAGCCCTGCCTGTGTACAAGGCGACTAAAAGGGTGTAGGAGTTTCGCGGGTCTTGAGGGTGAGGCCCCTTATTGCTGAACGAGCGAACCTGTGTGGGACAGCGTATAGCTCAGCGATGGTGCCTAGGAGGGTGAAGCTCCGGTGCTTTCTATAAGCGATCCCGGAACCTCTCCGAATGCATTGATGCAGAGCACTGAAGGGGTTTTAGCGAGTAAAAATCTCACATAACCCAACTTCCCCCCAAAAACGGGATATCTTTCGAAGATTTTCCTCCGAAACAAAAAAAAAAGGTCTTTCTTGACCGTCTAAATAGGTACCACCGCAGCCCCTATTTCTGCTGCCAAACAGTATTGTGTAAACACTACTGTGTTCCGATTTGAAGGGCGCTGTAGCTAGTATAATTACTGCGAACTAGATACTTAACATGCATAGTGCAGTGTATAACACCTTAACTTAGGGCGACATGTTATAGACAGGTCACTAATTATCAAGTGGACGTCCCGCTCGTTTCGTGGCTTCGTTAAATAAAAAAAGTGAGAACATTATTTGTTTATTGTTTTATACGCTGTAATTATAAATAGTAGCATAATTATGTCCAGCAGTGGACGTCTGTCGGCTGATGATGATGATGATGATGCATAATTATTTAGATGCAGTGTGAAATTCATTGCTCATCCCCATCTTTTGTTCGTTATACATTACTGGCTCCCGCTGACGTTTGCTTACTTGTTATGCAGCAACCTCGGTTACAGCGTAGTGGATTTATTGAATTATATTACTATGGAAATTATGTTTTTTATTTCTTTTACCGTTTCGGCTTACAATGGTTACTTGACCACGTTAAGACTATCCAAGAAAGCAGGACTTTCTTTTGTCATAGACCTGCATGATTACCATTCATGTATTCAGATAGCTTTGTCTTATGTGACCTAAAAATCCTATTTCTAGATATCGTTTTGATATGTTACGTATAGTCTATTCTTTTATATGGATGCAAGACATAGATTTAGATGAATGAATCCTGGAAACGATCACAAGGCGATTTGTTTTACCCGTGTTTAAGGACTCATGGAAACATGTCGTTTTAAATGAAAAAGTACTGCAAAGAGTCAGTTGCAATTGATGGCTAATGACAAACGTTATGCACAAAAGCTGCTTTATTTCCACCACTTACAGAGCAGATCTCTTACATTTGTGATAGCTGAATCTCGAAGACAATATCTTTGGAAAACCAGCATATGGTAGACAAGGGGAAAAGCAGCGACTATACACTTTAAATGGTATAGGATTGGAAATTCTACAGATAGCCCAACTTCTGTTTGTAGATGACAATGATGAAGAGATGATTGAAGTTTTAGTAGATTGAACCGTGTGCAAACAGTAGAGATATTTTCTCAGCTTTATCCATTATCACAATAGACAGCGCGATGTAGAGACGCAATGGAAGTGTCTATTTCTGAATGAGAGCCGCTGAACCGCACGGTCAAGGCCGCGCCACAGTGCAGGCACGTGGCGAGCTCTGATGTCATCAAATGCTAACTCCAGTGCATACGCTACAATGACTATTTTTTTTATATATTTATTAACTTACTTTTCCCTTTACATTTAGGTTTAAGATTTTTAATCTATAAAAGAATTACAGTATACACTATATACAATTATCATGCATACATACAGTTGTTACGAACTCAAAAGATATTAATTCGGAGTTACCGTATAAATGGCTAGAGAAGGTAATATATAGCGATGTATATATATTTTGACGTCACTATATATATATATTTGAATGAATCATTGAAAAATCACATATGTGATTAAACTAATATGTAAAAACAAATTCTGAAGATAACATTCTCATTAGTTCTACCCCGTTATATTTGTATTTAAGCTACCTTCTTTTACTTAACACTGGTGTTGTTCTTAAATCATGATGTAATGTTATCCTTGAAATAATGTGCTTTAGAATAGATCTACTAGGATCTGATGGCAAAAAAAAAGTTTAAAATAAAGTGATTTTCATATGGCATCAAAAAAAATGTCATCTGTCAACTGAAATTTCGAAGAAACCTCTTCGATCGCAAGCAGGAAATATTGTTTTCAATGTTTATCAAAGAATACTTGATGAACAAGGCGCAGGACAAACACAATCATCGATATTGAGCCATGTGCAAGCGTTAACTGGTTAGTAGGAATGACACGTCTTGATACTTTGGTTTATTGCATTTTTCGTGTGTATTATATTATGTATACTAAACTTTGGTTTATTTCAGGGGTTTCTAATACTACCATAAGACGAATTGTTGCTGAAGGCAGATCTAACAGAGGCGTATTTAAAACGCCCGGTAGAAAGAAGAAAGGTGGCAAAAAAAAAACTTGGATAGTTTTGATTTAGAATTGATGAGAAACAAGATAAATGAGTTTTATACTGTACGAAAAGAAATACTCACTGTCATGAAATTGCTACAAATTCTTCGGGAGGAAATCAATTTCAATGGAGGAAGAGAATCATTAAAGTAACAAAAATGAATTTTATTTTCTTTCAGTTAGAATATATTCTAAAAACATAGTAATCTAAAAATCTAAAAATACTCTTCAGACTTATTTTGAATGACATCGGATTCGAATTCGTGAAGTGCCAATCAAAAAGGACTATTTTATTGGAGCGACATGACAAAGATACACAGATTCAAGTATTTGGAGCGTATGCAAAATAATCGAGAAGCCGATGATAAGCTAGATTATCCTTGATCATTGGATAAATTTTTATATTTGCATGTATACACAGAATCAGCCGCTATAAAGAAAAAAAAGTATCAAAACGTTTTATTCCAATTTCCCCAGTCAGCTATCGTCAATTTCTTTTTTCCCTTTTTGCCATCAGATTCTGGTAGACCTATAGTACTATTATTGTTTTTGTTTGTTCCACCCTTTTCACTATCTAACTTATGTAACAAGTGAATGTCTATTTAAATAAATGAATAATTGAATCTAGGCTTAACCGAATAGTAAGTACTAAGATAAATATAATAATTATCATGTTCACGCTTAGCCAAAATGAATTACATACAAAAATTAACAGCCCTTCGAGCTCATCATATTGAGCCTAAGTCTAGATTAAATCAGGAAAGATGGAAGAGTAGTTCTTTAAGACTGCGGTGCTTCAAGCTATATATATAGTTTATATATCATGAAGCAATATAACGCAATTTGATTACCCACTTCCCCGATGTCCCCCTATCTTCAATATGAAGTAATTCATAGACAACAAGATTCAAAGCAAATGTCGCCTGCACGGTCGGAAGGTACAATAACATTTTATTTCTTCCTGAACTAAGGATATACTTCTGATATCTTTCTAATACATACTTCAGATAAATAAATACTTTTAAGTACATTAAAGATTTCAATTAAACTTTTTCTTCGAAACTAGTAGTAACGTAACGAAACTTCACATACTGATATCACAAAGCGATGGGCACATTAAGTTGTTAATGTGTTCAAACTATAGCAAAACCGTAAATATTGAAATAACATATTTTTTCATATTTTGGCCAATATGTTTGTCCCTCGTTGAGTAGCTCGCTGGCCTAATAGAGCGTGCGACTTTCAAGTCGAAGGTCACGGGTTCGAATCTCAGCATGTACCGATGACTTAATATTTAAGTTATGTACATTTGTGAACTTTAGTTACAACAGCGAGATACAAACGGCGAAGGAAAACATCGCGAGGAAACCCGCACAATGCAATCATCTTTGTGTTGTGTGTGGTGACCCCAATAAAACGGCAACCAGCTCGCCCCCTGTTACATGGAACCCAATCTGACCATATCTGGCGAAAATTGGGTGTTTATTCGCCTCTACCTACCCCTATAAAGGCGTGAAATCGCTTCTACCATGTAATCTTCGAGAAAAAACTACTTACAAAAAAACCTATTGTCGAAGATCGATGATAACATCTTCAACACTACATCGACGCCATTGTGTTATAATTATCGACAAACGAGATACTATATCCCTATAGTTCATTTATATTCATACTCTATGATGTGGAAATGTTTCACTGGTAGGGTATCAGCGTTACGTGATAGTGCGACGTCTCCTTTTATAATAATATATTAACAGTTGATTTAGATCTCTCAAAAAATTAGTAGAAATTGTTATACCACCACATCTTGATGCATAAACCGAGAAGCAGCCTATTTTTTTCACTCACTCTACTATTGAATACACCCTAGTTAGGCGATAGAAACAAAGAATTCTGCTGCTACTACTCTTGCTGCCACTACTGTTAATAATACTGATACTGCTACTACTTTTGTTACTACTACTGCTACTGCTAATAATACTGATACTACTACTACTTCTACTGCTACTACTCTTGCTGCCACTACTGTTAATAATACTGATACTGCTACTACTTTTGTTACTACTACTGCTACTGCTAATAATACTGATACTACTACTACTTCTACTGCTACTACTCTTGCTGCCACTACTGTTAATAATACTGATACGCTACTACTTCTGCTACTGCTCTTGCTGCTATTACCACTAATGCTACTACTTCTGCTGATACTACCCATGTTGGTACTACTTCTTCTGCAAAATAATACTGATACTGCTAATACTCTTGCTGCCACTACTGTTAATAATACTGATACCGCTACTGCTCTTGCTGCTACTTGTGTTAATAATACTTCTACTGCTACTACTCTTGTAACAAATAATCTTATATTGAAAAAAATATTAATAATAAACTTCTAGACTAATTCTATTTATAATTGGTTAGCAAATATCTCCCTTCCGCCTTTTTGTCTTTTGAATTTCGCGGCTATGTACAAAGCGCTACAGAGCTCGTATCTGGCAATACTATACATAATTTGAAAGGTCTTGACATAACCTACAAAACGACGCTATGCATAATTAGTTTGGATATTGCGTTCAACAGTTATGACGTGTAAACATGGAGTTCACTAACGCCGAAATTCGCGCTATTTTAAAGTTTTCCTTCGTTAAAGGCAAATCCGCTAGAGAAACGTTCCGTGAGATTAATGGTGTTTTGGGGGATGGTACTCTATCACTTCGAACCGCGGAGGAATGGTTTCGACGATTCAGAGCCGGTGAAAACGACACCATGGATAAGCCAGCCGGCGGAAGACCTGTGACGACAAATACCGATCAAATCATGGACTACATCGAGTTAGACCGGCATGTGGCATCTTGTGACATCGCCCAGGAGATGGGAGTTAGTCACCAAACCATTTTAAACCATCTGCAGAAGGCTGGATACAAAAAAAAGCTTGATGTTTGGGTGCCGCATGATTTGACGCAAAAAAACCTTCTGGACCGAATCAACGCCTGCGATATGCTGCTGAAACGGAACGAATTCGACCCATTCTTGAAGCGGATGGTGACTGGCGACGAAAAATGGATCACATACGACAATATCAAGCGAAAACGGTCGTGGTCGAAGGCCGGTGAATCGTCCCAAACAGTGGCCAAGCCGGGATTGACGGCCAGGAAGGTTTTGCTGTGTGTTTGGTGGGATTGGAAGGGAATCATCCACTATGAGCTGCTCCCATATGGCCAGACGTTTAATTCTACCATCTACTGCGAACAACTGGACCGCTTGAAGCAGGCGATCGACCAGAAGCGTCCAGAATTGGCCAACAGGAAGGGTGTAGTGTTCCACCAGGACAACGGCAGACCACACACTTCGTTGATGACTCGTCAGAAGCTACGGGAGCTCGGATGGGAGGTTTTATCGCATCCACCATATAGCCCGGACATAGCGCCAAGTGATTACCACCTGTTCCTGTCCATGGTGAACGCCCTTGGTGGTGTAAAGTTGAACTCAAAAGAGGCTTGTGAAAAGTGGCTGTCCGAGTTCTTCGCAAATAAGGAGGGGGGCTTCTACGATGGAGGTATTATGAAGTTGCCGTCTAGATGGAAACAGATTATCGAACAAAACGGCGCATATTTGAACTAAATCCGATCACTGTAACACTTTTTATAAAGCATTGACGAAAGAGCAAAAAAGCGGAAGGGAGATATTTGGCAACCTTATATTAGTTGTAAACACTGAAGTAGAAACACAAGAAAGATAATACAATAATTTTAGTAGATATGAAAGATGTAACGGGAGTTAAATTTTAAATAAATTCAAGGATAATACGAGTGATTCCGGTTCCGGTTACTCATCTCATTTAAAAAGCGATGCAACTTTGTTCCAAAGCAAAGTAACTGGAACTATCCGAACTACACTAATATCGATTCGGGACTGAACGGCGCAGTCGAACCGACGGTTTACGACTTTCTTATTCCGAATGCCAGCTCTACTCAAGCTCGGCGCGGATCAAATGATTTGCAGTCGAGGCTACACGTGTTACAGTTCTAATTTTAAGTTTTAAACTAGCTTCATTACCTCTTTGGCTTAGGAGTTAACCGCACGCCTCTAAACACAGCGGTCCCTGGTCAAATTCCTGATCCTCTTGTATCGGTGGTCCGTTTGGCTTGTTAACAATCTAATAATGTAACATCAGGGAGTGGACCGGGATCACGAACGCCACCCATCTGTTCCCCCTCGAACTCACCGGGCGAAATATAGTGAACTGACTGCCAACCTTCACTAGTCGGAGAAGCATCTTAAGATGAAGAAACCTGCATCAATATAACAGCTTAAAAACTCTAAGTGAGAACACTATGTCAAAGTCAACTTTGCGCTCGTCGCCTGAGACATAAGATGTCGAGTCTCATTACCCCAGTAATTACACTATCTACAACGCACTTCAAACCGGAACATAGTAATGTTTGCACATTACTATTTGGCGGTAGAAATAGGCGCCGCGGTGGTAACTACCTAGACGATCTCCGGCAACAGAGACCTAAAGCTACTAAAGAGACTGACAAAAAAATATTTACTTGTTTCTGTACAATAAAAAAAATATGGTGTATCTGTTTGTAGTATTAATATTAATCGCTTATTACGTAGTTTAAGTAATGTTTACCGGATTACAGTAAGAACACTAGAATAAAAAATTAAGCTACTGTCTGTTTTAAGTTATCTGTGACATAGATGTACTGATTTCGAAATTACTTTCACTGGCATAAAGCTGAAAATGCAAAGTATGATTTTATGCAAAGTTTGACATATTTTGCAAAAATAAATTAAACAATTGGAATAAGTTATCGAATTAGTAGGTAGGTAAGTATTTTAAGTTTTTTTTTTGCCTACAATACATCTATGTTATAGGAGATATTCAGAGATTCATTGACTCATCACGAGATCTCCGAAACTATCAGACGTAAACATACGAAATTTGATACAGGTATTGCTTCTTTTTTTTATACATTTTCCTCCAGTTTTGTTGGACTGGGACCTAGGCTTATCTATATATATTTCAATCTCTTGTTTTATATTACTTTTTACCTCTCTCCTCTTTCACCCTTACTTTTCTTTCATTCCAGTTACCACTTTCATATTTTCATTCTCTATCATTCTCCATCTTATTTCCTTCTTTCAAATATTACACTTTTCTTATCTATCTTATAGCTACACGTATTTTAGATGTATTGCTTCTACTATTTAGAGTTCAATTAAGAACGAACTTTACAAAACTTCTTTCCCAAAGCGAGTTGCAGGGGTTTTATGATCAGTAAAACGCAAAGAGAACAGCTGGTAATATTATACATATAATAAATATATAATCTAAACTCTTCTACTAGATTCAATTAAGTCTTATAATAAGAGAGACAAGTGTAAAGAAAGAATTAAGTACACGAGCAGATAGTTCACACGACGGACGGTAAGTGATCACCGTCGCTCCGGAAAGTTGCAACACCGTGGCGTCTCAATTGATAGTTGTTTAAAATAATATCGGACCTTTACTTTAAATATTTAAACTAACTAAGGAATGTTTTAGTTTAGTTAACGAAAACCTTACCTTTTCTATATCAAAACAAAGGTTATTTTAGTGTTAAGTTAAAACTTTAACAAGTCGACCTTTGTCGATAAATATCTGTAATTTCAGACAAGATTATCGTAATTATATTACATATACAACGATTTGACCGGATGTATTTATTTAATGTAACGGAAGTGGTATCTTCTTTTGGGATGGTGTGAATAACATTTTATGAAACATAAAAGTAACGAGACAACTGTAAATATAATTACAGGATTTCGGCAGAGAATGAGATTAAACTCGTTTCCGTATACTTACCTTTCTTTCATCCATGTATATAGAAAGATCCACCATCTAAGCATCCCTTTCTCTATCTTTGTCACTACATCTTCAACCACGCCGCACCTCTCCCTTACCACACTGTTGCTCACTTTGTCCATCAAGACAAAGTGGAACCCAATTACACCTCAACATAGAGTTATTAAGTAGGAATAACGTCATCAACAAACGTAGACGTCCATCGCTGGGCAAAAGCCTCATAGATCCAGCAATGTTGTTCATAGTGTTAAGTATTAGCAGAGTAAGTAACACTTCCAGTTGTTCTCTACATATGTCCCTTCATGTAGAATTCAAAACAGGATGTGAGAAGAAAAAAACTGCATCTGAACTGCATCCACGGTACTAGCGTCGGGAAATGAGGCCCCGAGATGACTAATTAAAACTTATTAATTACTCCACCACTCGCAGGCATAAAGCCCGCCTTTACTGCTCGAACTGCAGTAATAAAAGAAGTTCGCCTTTAAGCCTTTAAAAACGCCCGTTTCCGCGGCACGTTTCGAGCGAATTCGATGGCAGTAAAGCACAGGCGAGTTTATGACGCAGTGTTTGCTCGTAGCGGGCGCGTGACTTTTTAGCTAACTACGTGCTTTGATTAGTTCTTGAAAACGCGCCGAGCTGATGCTTACGAGCTCGTTCATACAGTTCTAAATCATAACCTATGTTGGTCTTTTTTTCATTTAAAATGGTTTGCGCTTGACCACGATCCCTACCGAGAGGGAGAAAGATGAATCTTCAAACGCTACCCTGATTCAGAGGCGGAGGAGAGACAGGCTTATGCTATCTGTACCCACTAAAACCCCCGTGCTAGTCATCTTCAGTACTTTGCATCATCCAAAGCATTTCCCAGGAAGTGCCGTAACCCACCGCAGCACCACTCTCTTTACAGCAGGACTACCTCATAATTTTCGTTATCCTCAAGCTCGCTTAATGACCTTCACAATCATGAAAACCATTTTAGTCGCCTTACTCGACAGACAGACCAAGCTGACCTTAGTCCTATTCTTAATAATCTGAGACTATTGACTATTTTATTGACTATTATCAAGAACTAGGAGTGGAACTTCTTTGTTTGCAAACTAGAGATGTTTATAAAATAAGCATGGTGACCCCGCTAAGGATCCCGCACAACAGGTCACGGGACCCAAACCAAGCTCACTTGCTCGTGGTGCACCCTGCTAATCAAAAACCAGGTTCTGGTTCACGACAACCAGCAACCAACACTGTACCAGCGTGGTGAAAATTAGGTCAAATGTCCCCATATCCGAGGCCATGCTGATTGTACGTGGAGATCTTTGAGAGAAGCCAATGTCCAGTAGTGGACGTCTATTGGCTGATGATCACGATCAATGCGCCCCATCGTCTGCTGGTAAATATGGTATGGGTGGACTAAATCACATTTTTGTAAATTACTATATCTTTCTTTCTAATATATAATTCTGTGTTTTAACTATAATAAAGATAGAAAGTATCTTAAAAACGATTATCAATATCAGCTGGATTCAAAGATATCCCTAACACTATTGATACCTGTATCCAGTCGCTTCCTTCGACCTGGCCGAACTGACGAACTTGTGATTCCCTCATCTCAAAGAGAAGCCAACACCGCTTCTACTGGTACATGTTATTAAAAGCATTGGCGAATATAATCTTATCAGACATTCTGTTTATATTCCAAATAAGTATTTGACTACAATCCTACCTAATGGTAGATACAACTAAGATGTGTCTAAATAGCGATCTAGGCTCTGTTCAGCTCAAAGTTCTCTTTCTTTACTCCTTTCAAATTATTTATTCTTTGTCTTTGTTCCAATACTTTTTTCCTTCGATTGCTCCCTGATATTAATTTTAAGGTCTTTACCTTTGTAATCCTATTATTTACAATACTACATATAACATGCAATGTTTTAAGTACTTCTAATTTATTTTTTACTATCTCATGTGTACTATCTTTGGTCTTCAAGACCAAAGTCCTTTGAACAGTGCGTGTCGCCAGTGATGACCTACGGCTCTGAACTTTGTCGCCAAATATGGGCCTCATAAAATAGCTCAGAGTCACAGTGCGGACAATGGAGAGGGCGATGCTTGGAATACCTCTGCGTGATCAAATCAAAAATGAGGAGATCCGCAGAAGAACTAGGGTCACCGAAATAGCTCTACAAGTCGCGAGGTTAAAGTGGCAATGGGTTGGGCACATAGTTCGTAGAACCGATGGACGTTGGGGTCTTAAAATGCAGGAATGACGAGCCCGCACCGGAAAGCGCAGCGTTGGCATACTCCACACTTGACGAACAGAGGATAAAAAAATGACTGGGAGCCACTGGATTCAAACAGCAACACCATAGTTTATGGAAAACATTAGAAGATACTTACGTCCAAGAAACGTCCATAGGTTGAAATGATGATTTGTACTATACTTATCTATCCTTAATCCTGCTCAAAATCATATCTTGATTTTTTGTATATAAGACAATCCGTCAACGAATGAGAACTCGTTTCCTCCGCGGCTTCATCACTTATAAATGACGAGTTCTGTTATTTTCTCCTGATATTTGGAACTCTGCTTCTTGTCCCGGGCTAGATATGACGCGTACGCCGTGGACTCTTGGTCTTAATGGAGTTTAAGAAAACTCTGTTGGTTAATGATGAACGTACAGTACTCGCGCGTACGCGCAGAGTACACACATACGTACACGCGGCAAGTGATTGTTGGCCGGTCGCTAAGTCCGCTTTAAACTGCGCGAAGTCCGCACTAAACGCGAGTTTATTAGACGCCATCCGAGACACTCGTAAAGTTCTATTTATGACGTCTTCACCGCGCAGTGTACTTTGAGAGAACTAATTGGGAATGATACAACGGTGTGTGAAGTGTACGAAGCGGCAAAAATTACACCAGGTACGAGCTTGAGGAACGGTTTTATGGCTATATTTCTCAGCGAGCGTCGAATGTAAAACCTACATAGTGTACGGAGTCCGCTCATTTACACCTCCACAGCTTTATGTGTTGCAGCTCAACTCGTAGCCCGTGTAAGGTTAAGGTATTAACAATTTTTATTCCTGTACCTAAAGTTGGTATTTACATAAACTGTGCAATAATTTACTATTGTTTAACTTCATAAGTCTATTTTTCTTTCGATTTTTATTATAACGTTCCCGTGCTAAGTGGGACAGGGCTTTCTAAGATATTTTGTTTATTTCTTTATCTCAATCCACTTCTCGCAATTATTCCTCACATTTTCTTCCAATCAATTCCGTTTTGTATTGTTTCCCTACCACTCATCGCCTTTCAACCTTCGCCACATTTCTTATTACTTTACTTCCATTGTTATTGTTCTATTGCATTTCATTGCTTTCCTTTTCAGTAACATTTTCAGAACTAATCTGTTACATTGCTTTTCCCATTTTTTTATTCCTTTTGCTTTACTAATTTTTTCCTTAAAATTTACAGCAATTTCTTATCTAAATTCTGAAGTATATTTACTTCACTCTTAACCTATTTATGTTCTTTTATTCACTATTATTCCACTACAATTTTTATTTTTAATACTATTTCTGTTCTGCTACTTTATATCACTTTACTTCTCCCTCTTTAATCTCCCAACAGTATTCTAAGAATACATGGCGACTTCCGTCCCTAGTCATCAGACTGGCGATGTTACTAAATCTTATTTCATCCCCTATTTCTATTTCGTAGTCATATCATAATCATCAGCCGATAGCCATCCACTGCTGGAAATAGGTCTCCCCAAAGATCTCCACGACGATCGGTTCCGCATTGATCGCATCCAGTGGGTTCCTGCGATTCTCACCGGATCGTCGGCTCACTCTGTGCGAGGCCTCCCGACACTATGTCTGCCAGGACGTGGTGTATGTGACGTGGGTATCACAGCGAATTATAACAATCTACAACTATATATATGCTTCTTTTACATTCCACGAACTGATTATCTTTATTCGATTGAATTTTGAAATAACCCTTAGTATTAGAGCTACATCGAACTTAGGGCTTCCTTTCCGGAAATAATGTACTCAAACATATAAGGGACGAACACGATGTGATGTGTGTTATTGTGAAATACGAATTACTATACCACGTTGCCCATGTATATCAGAAAGTATATTACACATTATTACATTATCACAGGAAACAAACAGCGCAGAACCGTGTGTTGTGGATGAACTAACAGCTTACCAGCGGTGAACGTCCAACGGGTGAGATAACGATGATGATATTTAAATCGTCTGTGTATCTAACTGGATGGAGCCAAAAGAACCATCTCCTCAAACTTCTAAAATCTATGAGATATATCTTCAAGTGACGAGACGAGCGAGATATTAACCTGACAGTAAATAATATACCTGCCTATAACAACGTGGCTCTAGTTAGAATGATATACACAACCATGTGCTTGTTGCCTTGAGACATATTTAATTGTCGTTACTCCAGTAATTTCTCTAGCAACAACGCTCTTAAAATTGGAATACAGGTAATATTTGCACACTATTGTTTAAGAGTAGATTTAGGCACTGTGGTTCTACCTAGACAGTCTCCAGCAACAGACACCTATCACTAGTAAACGTATTATATTTATGAGTTACTACTATTAGCATAATTTTTGACCTACAAGAAGCCAACACGTATGACTTAAATTTCACGTGATTTTTAGTGATGTACACTAAAGTTTACATAGATCGTTAAAACGTTACAGTAAGGTACAAGAACATTAAATGTGAGTCTAAGATTTCAACGGAGACGTAAAAGCTGACGTGAACATGAAATTATAAACATCGGTTCATCTTGAGAGGTACTTGCAGAATAAATAAGAGATGGTCTTAGGAAAAGTTACTTTTCTAACCAATTTTTGACGTAATTGTCTTACAATTCATACTCCATAATACATACATTCTATTTTTGGTTCAGTTCGTATAAATATATTATTGTTTTAATGTTTAAAACTGCTAGCAAATGATGGTCTCCCTACATCTCATGCGTCGGATATTATGGATCCTGAAGCTCGCTTAGATGAATTAAAATGTTGTTAACGGTTATTAATATTATGGTTAAAGTGTGAACTGGAAAGAAATGAGTAAACGTCAATATCCAGGCGAATAAAGTAGTAAAGCTGAACACCTTCAAAGGTAGTGCCTACTAAACACATCGTATCGACTGCGAAGGTACACCGCAGCATGTGCAAAATTTTCAATGGGCACATTCGCCCATCGAGAAGACGTACGGAGCATTTCATACGTACAGTTAACGCTTCGGCAGGCATTACTACACATTTTCCATAAACTAGTGCCTCGTAAAACTACACATATGTTTACCGGCAGCGAGGTGCAGCACCTTAAAAGCATTGGTAATATAACAAAACGTCTGAACCGAAATTGCCCATAAAAGTCCGACGGCGTTTTCCAACTAAAGCCATGAAACTGAAACGCCGGAGGAATTTACAATGGCCGCCCCCCGTCTACATTTAACGTTCGCGACGCTCACCTTAGTTTAATTAAAGTGCCCGGACTCGAAACTCGGACTCCAAATCATTTCGGGCAAATTATGCTACAGTTTGTATTATAACTACACACCGTACACAGCGACGGAACAGCAGCGGTCCTTACAACACGTTGAATCCAACGTACCTCATTTTTTTATTCAACGACACGACAATACGAACGAAACAATAGTAAATGACTCGCATGCCCATAACAAAGGCGGTTAGAAGAAAAAAATCATGGTTGAGGAATATCAGGGAATGGACTGGCATATCTGGAGCGTCCGATTTGTTCCGCCGAATCACAGACAGAAAGGACTGTACCACGCTAATCGCCAACCTTCACTAGTTGGAGAGGTCACTTAAGAAGAAGAAGCCCATAACAACCTGGCGCTAGCTACATCAGCCGATAGACATCCACTACTGGACATAGGACTCTCCCAAAGATATCCACACGATCTGGTAGGGATTCATATGGGAGCATTCCGGCTATTGCCAACCACTTTAACCGAATGCGGGTTGGTGAGAGCCCGAGCCTTATTTGTAGATTAGCAAGTTGCACCACGAGCAGGTGAGGTTGGCTTTGATCCCGTGACTTGTGCGTAATCCCTCACATCCCAAGCGGTTAAGATGACATTCACTCCACCACACAGCACTCTTCGACTTCAAATATAAGATGATGAGACTCGTTACCCCAGTAATAACAATAGCTACAGCACCTTTCAAACCATAATAGTACTGTCTGGCGGTAGCGTTACCTAGAGACTTACTACTAGTGAACATTAAAAATAAGGCAGATAACGCTTTTTCTTCTTCTTACTAGACCTGGTCCTATGTTTACCAGGGGTCGGGCCTCCTAGTCATTGTTCTAAATCTATCTAGTTTGTGTAATAAGGCAGTTAACGTTGAAATATTTAACGTGATGAAGTTCAAAAAGGGTTTCAGGGATACGATAATAAAAGAGCAGCAACTGTAAGGGTATCTATACCGTAAATCCACAGTAGCCTTGTTACGAGGTCGGTGTAAAAATCTTATAACCGAATGCGTCCCGTTTTTATAGCTCGGAATATATTTACGAGAATCCGCTTGCAGGAATAGCACGTAAATTTTGCAACGGCTGCGTTTTTCATTACTATAGAAAGCCATTTTAAATGGTTTATATTTACCATCGCGTTCTCATCAGCTGTAAAGCTTCCTTTAATAACATCAAGTAAAAGAAAAACACGAGAATACGTTTGTGTTTATTGTCCTTTTGATAAATGATTAAGTGGTTGTGGGGCTATTGGGCCGTGGTCCCAGTATCAGATGACTATCAAGCGATACAGATCATGAGAGAATGAGGTTGTTTTTTTTTTTTATATAACGAAGCGACGAGAAGAGCAGGACGTTCATCTGATAGTAAGTTATAAGGCCCCCCCTAAACAATGTGGCGCTATTTGAGCTGTTGTACATAGCACCACGTTGCGCTCGTCGCTTTGAGACTTAAAATACTGAGACTCGTTACCCCAGTAATGTTTGTATACTACTGTGTGGCAGCAGAAATAGGTATTGCGGTGGTATCTACCTAGACGGTCCCCAGCAGTAGGGACCTACAACCAGTTTGTAGCTGGAGTCAACCTGTACAGGTTACTGTCGTCCGACAAGTTGACCACAGTTAGTAAATTTTGTTAACGAGACTTAAAGGTAATGTTAATAGCTTATGTTTAAGGTCGACGACCTCAATATGATTTTTATCTTCCTCCATCTAGCATCACATCGTTATCACCCATAATAAGTGTACATTGTTTTTTTTAGTTGATATCGGATAACAAAAACTGCAACAACTCCATATTATCTATCTACCGTCATGCAGTATAGCCGAGTAACCATATCGCTTCACGATCATCGGCTTCATTATTGCGTGTTCAGTCTTTGAAGACAGAAGTACTTAGAGTAGCTAACATAAAAACTATGGACTACGGAAATATTTAAATTAACAGGCACGTAAGGTAAGTGGTCACTGTTCAACTAATCACCACCATAATATATTCAATAATATCAGGATAAACACTTAGAAAAAACCTCTATTTAATAATACTTTAAGGGTCGTCAATAGTTTCATGGGGTGTAAGAGGTCCCGCATAACAACTCAAGGCACCCAAGCCAACCTCACCTGCTCGTAGTGCATCCTGTTAATCAACAAACAAGGCCTTGGCTTCCACCAACTCGCATTGAACCAGCGTGGTGAGAACAGACCCAAATCTCCTCAATATCTACAAATGAAGACCCCTACTTCCTGGGTGTTTTACGGGCAGAACAACATCAATTGATATGGAGATCTTTGCGAGAAGCTGAGGCTGACCAACGCTGCGCCTATTTCTGCCGCAAACAAGTAGTGTGCAAGCATAAGTATATTCTGGTTTTAAGGGCGATGTAGTTAGTATAATTGGCAACGAGACTGTGCTGGAGACTGGTGTTACGTTCATCAGACTGTGATACGCATGCTCATTTATGAGCTGATGAACGTCCTGCTCGTCGCATAGCTTGTTTAAATAAAAAAAAATCGAATAGTTTGAAACACGTCCTCAGTCTGCTAAGCACCAGCTTCGGGGGCGACCATTGTGAAAAATCGCATCTACATCCAACTGATCTAGAGTTTTATAATGCTGGTCATTTTGTTTACTCGAAAATCAAATAACATAAAGGAAATAGTTAAATTTACGATTGGTTTTATAGTATTTCCTTAGAAAGGCAAGGCGAGCAGCCGCACGGGAGCTTTTCAATCCGCGGCGGGCAATAAAAATATGCAACGCTCCACAAGCCACATAAAACTCGCAACGACAATGAATTCCTGAAAAAGATAATGCATAGCGTCCTCTCTTTACAGCCCGGTACGTGCGAGCGGGACAAAGCACCGCAGCAATAAAACTTTTGATAGGATCCAAAGGAATTCGCGATATCGGACGTAGCTCGTTTTACTACCGGACTCCGAAGACCCGTGTATCGTCTTAGCTTTATGACTGCATTTTAAACTTTAAAAAGTCCCACCGCAATCCCTCCCTCGGCTGGGATACCAGAGATTTCATATTACTCGCTCAATTTTAACCGCTGATAATGTATACCTTTATATTAAACGGTCATATTCAAGGTTAACTTTAAACGCGACGTTAAAAACCTTAAAAGTATGCTTAGGTGTTACAATTTAACTTAGTACTTTATCTTCCACTTTCCGGAGAACGTCTAGGTAGTAGTGTGCAAATATTACTATGTTCCAGTTGGAATTGTAGCTGGTGAAACTGCAGTAAATGAGTCTCAACTTACATATCAAAACAACGAGAATGTGATGCTGTGTGTTATACTAACTAGCGCTATGTTACTATGGGCGGGTGTATCATTTACTATAAGGTGAGAGTTCCCTTTGTCTCGATAATTGAAAAAAAAATTACAGCATTTTATCATCATAATCATCACCTCACATTTTGACTTTATATGTAATCTTATACAATGTGGATATATATTTGTAATGTTTGTCATAGTTAAGAAGTCGTATGAAGCTATTGGGAGGTTTCACATTCGAGATGAATATTTATTTATACGTAGCAAATAAAACAATCAGTTAAATTAAGTTAAAGTTTGTAATAAATATATACGATTGAAAAGAGGCAAGGAGTAGTTAACGGGACAAAACTTCCGGAAATGAACAAAGCAGGACCGCAGACAGAGCAGTTATCGGCGTGTCCACTGCGTTGATTGTTTTCCGAATACACCGTATAATTGCGGTCTAACTCCCCCACGCGCCACCCTCCCAAAAACTTTGCATTGACAAAACCGCACGAATTGTACGGACAAAATTGCTTGACCAAATCCAACCCCCCCGCAAAAATTAACACGCGAACAAACAGGTGAACAGCCCGAAAACTTGGGAACGGATACGAGAACATCTCTGAACAGAGGCAAACCGCAACTGTCTTCAACCGGTCCCCGCAGCCATAACCCGCACAGACAACTGTTGCCGGAAATGGAGAACAATTGTTTAACTTCGAAGTTTGTTCACTATCTACCTTACAACACATTACTGGTGGTAAGTCACTGCTGCTGCGCTGTAGTCTCGCGCCATTACGAACAGGACTATGATAAGCCCTGCCCGTTGTATAAACGCCTAAAAGAGTTTTCGGGTTCGTGAACTTTGAAGATGGCAACCTTCATCGCCCACTAAGAGAGCGTGGGGTAGAAGACAGAGAAGATATGATCTCATATATCATACCATAGCGAGGGTGCCATGGAAGGTTGCGGCCCTTCTGAACAGGGAGGCATAGTAACAATCCGTAGGAAATCTCGAAGATTTCTGCAATGCACTGAGGATGACCACTATGTTTGTTTTAGTGAGAACAAATCTCACAAATAGGTCTTCCCCCCCCCTCTCACGAAGTATATATTTAATATTTTTAAAAGAAATCGCCTAGATAAAAAAGATCTCTGTTGCCGAAGATCGTCTAGGTGGATACTACCGCTGCTTCCATTTCCACTACCATACAGTATTCTGTCAAAAAGGCTAGGGAAATTACGGGGGTGACGAACTTACCATGTTACTTCTCAAACCGACTAATATGTTGTGTTGTGTGTATCATCTTAACAAACGCCACGTTGTTATGAGAGAGTGTATCATAGAATAAAAAAATATATAAAGCTTATAGACTAAAGTTTTAGACTAAAGATGTTGCAGACATCAGGCTATTGTTCTTAAACTCATCAGTTGTATGAAAAGATATGAATTCTCATTACTATCATATGATAAGGAAACAGTATACTCGAATGCTTTGTAAGTACTGAGTAAGGAATTAATAAATACTAAAAACGTCCTTGAAGTTTCTCTCCGCGATGGAATCAGAGATGTGAATCCGCAGAACTAAGGTCACCGATATAGCCTAAAAATTGCTAGACTTAAGTTGCAGTGGGTAAGACACATAGCTCGAAGGACCGACGGCTGATGGAGCAGTAAGGTCATCGAGTAGCGACCGCATATTGGTAAACATAGTGTTGGGACGCCTCCCACAAGGTGGACCGATGATCTGGTGAGAATCGTGGGTATCCATTATATCGATTAATGTGGAGATCTTTGGGGTAGGCCTATGTCCACAAGTGGACGTCTGTATCGACTGATAATGATGATGATGAAAAACACTATATTAAAGTCAATCAATTCATTGCTACAAATTCAATTCGAATACATACATTTAAAAGAGACCCATGTCCAGCTATGGACCTACATTAATTGAGATGATAATTGCTACAACCCCTTCCGCATACTTCCGCTTTCGCTAATCGATACATTGCTAAATATATCACTGGAAGATTTTTTTTATTTTGAAATTAATACAAAATAGATTTTTTATATACAATACAGTTTTATGACTGATGTTGAGTCTCGTTACCCTGAGGGTAGGTAGTTAGAGTAACAATTGATAATTAGACTAACTACTGCGCCCTTCAAACCAGAACACAGTATTGTTGAAAACAAAATTTTATAACTTTATATATAATAACAATAATGCAGAATTACTAAATGTCTACATTTAGGTTTGAAGGGCGCAGTAGCTAGACTAATTATACTATAATATATATATATATGTGTGTGTGCATGTGTATGTGTGAGCATATACATAGATTAATATTTCTAATTGAAGAGCCTCTATTGCTGGAGACCTTTTAGGTAAGTACCATTTCTGCCGCCAAACAGTGTGCAAATATTACTAGGTTCTGGTGTGAAGGGCGTTGTAACTAGTGTAATTATTGGACTAACAACATCATATGTCTCAATGCAACGAGCGTAATGTGGTGCATTATCAACCAAACTACCGCCACTTGGTGAACGTCCGGCTCGTCTCGTCGCTTCATCAAAAAAAACATATATCTTGATATGTTTCTTCTATTGTATTATATATTCTATATAATGGAAATATTATTATCACAAAGAACATACATTTTATGATTGCAGGTGAAAGATATAATTTTGATTATAAGTGATCATCATGATCATCACCATCATCGTAGAGATGTATATTAAAAAATGTATATATTCAATATGTCGTTTCCATTAAATTTATGGGTAGGGAGACAATGCGCTTGACAAGTAATAATGAAATCCCCTCAGCTCAGAATTAGAGCTCGTTAACACTCGTCCGAAGAATAATGAAACAAACAGTTATGTGTTTATACAGTTAAATTTAACCAGCGTTCGTTAACTAACATGCCCTAACTGAACCTAAAATTAAGGGTAGGCTCTTATACACTCAGAAAATATAGCGAAACGAGCGATACGTTCAGCTGATGGTAAATGATGCGACCGCCTATTATAACATGGCTTTAATTATGATATACACTGCATACCCTGGCAATGTCACCAGTTACACCACACTACTGTTGAGTGGCAGAAATTGCAGCTGCGGTAGTACCACCAAAGAATCATTCATCATCATCATGCTGGACATAGGCCTCCTCCAAAGATCTCATAGCATAGCATCATAGCCCCCGGTACTGTTGGGTACTAAGAACTATCGTATGTAGGGGGTCGTTTGTACTATTTCCCACCACGCTGACCCAATGCGGGTTGCCGGAAGCCAAAGCCTCATTTATTGATTACCAGTGCACCACGAGCAGGTGAAGTTGGCTTGGATCCCATGAGTTGTTATAAGGGAGGACCCCTTACACCGTGGTACGTGGTGTCGTGATACCAAATTCCAATGCATCGTCATCTCAACCGATGGTGGTCCACGACTGAACGTAAGTTTCTTGTAATGTGTTTCACAAAGCACTATCTTGCGCTGTTTGATTCCAATGGCTCCTAGCGATTCTTTTTATATCCTCTGTTCACTTAGTCTGCCAATACTGCGCTTTCCGGTGCAAGGTCTCCATTCCCGCACTTTATGGCCCAAACACCATCGGTTCTACGAGCCGTGTGCCTCGCCGATTGCACCTTCAGCCTCGCTGATCGTAAGGCTATGTCGGTGATCCTGATTCTTATGCAGATCTCATTTTCGATTTGATCACGCAGAGGAGAAATCAGGGACCTACACTAGTACTACAAGGACCTATAGTAGTAGTTAATACATCGTGTAAACTAGTTAACGAAGTACGCCAGCGGTAGTCAATCTTTTACACCTTACGACACTGGTAAATTAAAACTTTAGATGATATGGATAATTAACAGGATTTTTTTAAAGATTAAATATATGTAATTTATATATTAAACGTATGTGTAATTATTATAAAGATTAAATATAAATGTACTGTAGCTAGTACTTGTACTCTTACTACTTAGTAACTTGTTGTCACTGGGGTGACGAGACTCTACATTTGTAGTCTCAAGGCGATGAGTACAATCCGGTACACTATATCATCCTAACCGTCACGCTGTTATGAGCCCCCTGCTTACCATCAGGTGAACGGTCTGCTTGTCTCGTCGCGTCGTTAAGTAGAAAATAAACATGGAATCCATGCGCTCCACCACCTTGACGACCACTGCACCACGCCACATTGACCATTGTCAAATTCGTCGCGTACCTCAAATAGTACGCGGCCCTCGTTTGAAACATTATCAATGTGGATTCTTTATACGTTATCTATGCTGAACATTGTTAATAAGTAAATATGCTATTTTATAACTATTCATGACAAAATTTAATTGTTAACAATTATAGCATATAACGTAAGCGCTATCGTTAGAATTTCACTGAGAATTTATTTTTTCGGTAACAACATAATAAAAATGGATTACAACATTACTTAGTATGATAATACATATGCTCTAAAATTTTGATCAAGATTTTCTTTTATATGTTTAAGTAAAAAGGAGTAAAAGAGTTTACTGGTGGCAGGTCTTTGCTACCGGAAACGGGAGTATGCAAACATTACTTTGTTCCGGATGAGACTTGACGTCATAGGTGTCAAGGCGACGAGCGCAATATGGTTCAGTGTATAGTATCCTAAGCAACGCCACGTTGTTATGGGTGATAGGGTCACTTACCAAGTGAACGACACTCTCGTCTCGTCACTTCATGAAATAAAAAAAAAGTTCCTGTGCTAATGATACTTAGTATAATCTATATTATCTAACGGTCTAGGTAGATATCAAGCTAGCGCCTATTTCTGCCGCGAAATAGAAATATGCAAACATTACTATGTTCCGATTTAAAGGGCGCTGTAGCTTAACTTTCTGGGGAAACGAGGTTTAACGTTCTGTCTTAATGTGACAAGTGCTATTATTTACCATCAGGTGCACCTCCCGCTCGTTTCATCGCTTCCTTGAAATTAAGAAATGCTAAATAATTAGAATACATGATTATCTAATTTACAACTATTTATATTCTGTTGAATATGTATATAAAAGTTTCTTCTCATAATAAGGTGCATGGTTCTGATTGCAGAATATCCTGGAACAGCAGTACCCATATATCAGCGTTTATAGCTGCGAAATGGGCTATTAGGTCCCAATAAAATAGCAACACTTGCAACATTTGCAAGGCTTAATTAATAGCTTATATATTATAATAAGAAACTAGTTTGTTTCATAGAGATACGTTTAATAGCTTAGCCAAGTTATTTTGCATTATTAATAAAGCTAATAAGCTATAATCGAAGCCTGATGGTAAGTTATACGCTTGGCCATAACAAAGTGGCGCTAGTTAGGATTATATACACAGCAACACTTTGCACTCGTCGCCTTGAGATATGCATTCGAGTTTCGTTACTCCAGTTATTTCACTAGATACAGCACCCTTCAAACCAGGATACAGTACTGTTTGCACACTACTGTTTCTCGGCAGGAATAGAAGCTTAGATGTACGCACGTACCTAGACGGTCACCGGGAACAGAGACTTACGCCATAAATTACCATCAGGCGAACTCCTCGCTAGTGTCCTCGCTTTGTGGAGTAGAAAAACCAAATTATGAGGAAAACACGTAAATATTGGTGTTCTTATAGTTTAAGTTATGCTTAAATTTACAAGTAAAAAAAGAAAACAAGTCCAAACAAACCGGTAGACACAAATCTCACTGACAGTAGCAGGTGCTTTAGACGTACCATTAAATTATATGCTCATATATCTTGTTAATGTGGAAACTTCGGAAACCATACATTACTCTGAGGATCAAGAAGCCACTTAAAAAAAATATATCGCCATTGAGAGAGTGAACTGATGTATTAAATAACATCCAAAGATACAACTGCAACTTAATAGATTACTTGTTTAGTTGTTCATATTAAATGGGTGAGTAGTTATACGTTAACATAAAATGACTGTATGAGAGTTATAAAATTTCTGAGTATTGCAGTATTTCTCAGAACACCTAAGTTAGGTCCTATTAATTTTCCCAGGGTTGATCTCAAGGGATATTAATCACTTAATAAATAAAATTAGTCAATAATTAATGAACAGTGAAGTAACGCTCAAAGCATCCAAAATCCTACTCACGATAAGGTTTGCTGGAAGAGAGCTTCAGGTGAGCTCGTCTTTGTATGTATATATCAATACAACCATTGTTTTTTTCTGATTTAAAAAAAAAAAAACATTATTATTTGTTGTATATTATTACCGCACGGGACCCAAGCCAACCTCACCAGTTCGTAGAGCATCCTGCTAATCAACAAACTTGGCTCTGGCTCCCGCCAACCTACATTTGACCAGCGTGGTGGATAATGACCAAAACCCTCCAACTTGAACCCCTACGTACGACAGCCCCTAGTGCCAAGCGGTGCCGAAGGCCGTACTGGCTGTATGTGGAGATCTTTGGGGGAGGTCTATGTCCAGCAGTGGACGTCTATCGGCTGATGATGATATATCGCTGATAGCTTTCTCTTTTTACTAATATGCATTTTTTTGTCTTGAATGAAACTTTATAAAAGATCTAAAAGTAAACAAAAATAATGGAAAATTCTCATATAACATATATTTATATACTATATATTTGTGTCTAGTTTAGAAATAATTATAAGTAAAAGTAAATAACAACAACTAAAGAAAAAAAAAGAAAATATATCACTAAAGACGATGAAGACGTTCACGTTGTACCTTAATCCATAACAATATTTCAAGCTGGGACGATGTACACTGCATCACATTGTATTCGTCGCTTTGAGACATGAAATGTTATGGTGGTGGTGTCGACAGCCCTATCGAAGAGTACCGGCGTAAAATTAGTCACAGCGCAAAATAAGCAATGAAAGAGCTTTAGCCCTTGAAGCTGTTCACGAGCGATCGTCGTAAAATGTTCGCTCTCAACTTAACATTAGAACAAAACGTGTTGAGCGAAAGAGAAGGATAACGGCTACAATGTAAGCTAATAGTCCTTGTCAATACCGGAATAAGACGGCGGCAATGTGGTATACTTTAACATGACTGAATAACTTGTCCCGTGCGCTAAAAATGTCTCCTAAAGACATAATATATAGCCAAATTATAATATTTATCTTATTTAAATGAATGCAACTAATAGTTTAAGCCTCTTTACAAGTTGCATTATTACTTAAGTGAGTTGAGACAGACACGGTATTCTTAACTTAGCATAATCGTCAATAGATATGATAATTGTACTGGACCCAAAACATCTGCCTAGGGTTGTTCAAAAGCCTTGTAGTTTCAGACTGTTATGTATAAAACTAATATAACCCGTATATGTTACAAAGGCGACAAAAAGTGTCTTCGGGTTCATGCAGTTTGAGCTTCAATAGTCCCTCCTCATCAATCATTAAGTGAATCCGGTATAGTCTAAGTCTAACACAGGGTGCTAAGTTGGATTGCGGTCCTACCTTGGACGGGTATTGATATAGTTCAAGGAGGCACCGGTGTATAGATCCTAACAGACATAGAAAATAAGTTTGACCAACGAAAGGGTTAGAGTTCAAATTCCACATAATATTCTCTGAAGAAGTTAGCCATCATTTGAAGTTTTTCTTCCAAATGAAAAAGGCGTATAGTTTGCCATCAGATAACTGCTTACTTTATTTATGTACCTATTTTATACACGTCTCTGGGAGTGCAGTACATTTTTTAATTAAATATGTTATTAATATCTCTATTTGTTTCGAGCCCTATATTCAGCCATAACATATGTTTATTTCTAGAGGTCTAATACAAGAAAATTTATATTAAAGTACCTCTAAAAATCCATATATTACAAACAAAGTGTACGGCCGCTTTAGTTGCTCTTAGATAATTAAATAGTTAACCTCGCAGATAGCGGTGTCACACGTGGAGCTGCTGCTCGGCGTGATAAACTTGGACCTCAACGCATACATTAATTGTTAAATCCTGAATATAAGGATAATACTATAACTTCAAGTTACCGTAGCTTCTTTACAAAAAGCCGCTAACTGATTAACTTTACAATTTAGTTTTAAAAGATCGCTCAGTGCGGGGTCGATCGCGCCACACTAATGATGCCTTTTTTTTCTCGTTCCTCCGAGCATCTGTGGAGCTGGGCTTTAGTTCTTTCTTTTTGTTACAATTCTTTGCTCTTTTACCTTCTTTCTTGCTCTTCCCTCTTTCATTTATCGCGATTAAACGAGAGAGACAGTCGTTCTTTATTTATTATTTTTTTTTGCCTTAATCTGTGATATTTAGTACGTCCACTTCTCCTATTTCTACCGCCGACCAGTGGTGTGGTAACATTAATATGTTCCGGTTAGAAAGGAGTCGTAGTTAGTAAAATTACTGGGGTAATAAGTCTTATCTTCGGTCTCAAGGTGACGAGCGCGTGCTGCTATGAATACCATAGTAATTAACACCACGTTGTTATAGGCGGGTGGTCGCTTACCGTCAGAAAAACGACATGTTCGTCTCATTGTTTCGTTTAATAAACAAAAATAAAGCAATGCTATGGTTATATATATCATTTGACTTTGACTTATATAACATTTGACTTAAAGACGTTAATAAGAAGGGCAATACAGGAACGTTGTAAAGCGGCTAGAATGCTCTAGCTAATATAAGTTGACAGTCGGAACGCAAAGATGCTGGTTCAGAACCAGATTTACTGTAGTGTGTTACTTGAGAATCGAACCTGGTATCTAAGGATAAACGCCCCGTTACGGACTCATTTACTTTATATAAGCTAAAAGATTTTTTTTTTCTACATACAAAATAAAGGTTACCCGTCCAACACGGGATACATTTCAGCACCCCCTACCCGTTAACCTTGGAGGATATAGTTTAACATCTATCTAAAACTAAGAAAAAAGTTAGTAATTAACAAATAAACTAAGTAGTGTTTTTAAATAATTATACGGTAATAAATATAAGTACTATATACAAATTTGCAAAACTGAAATATTATAGTATTTTTTCTTTTTGGTATAATTCAGACTTTTTTTTCAAAGCTCTTTGATCTCATCGAGATTAACTTCCTTTCTTATAGTGAACCAAAGAAAAGGGTTCTTCCATGACTACAGTCGTTTATATAAAATATATTTAACAGCACTGAACTTGGGAAATAAGGGTAAGTTTGACGAAGACTTTACTGTCCTCTGTTGGACTTTTGTCCTTGCTCCAAAAAGATTTTCTTTGTAAGAATTTTATCGTGAAATGAAATTTGGAAACTGCGAAGATATATTAGAAGCTTGTGCCAGGAGATAAACAACAGGACATTGTACAATACAAAACGAACATAGTTCCTGTAAACAAACACTGCAGTTTGGAATATAGAAATGATTATTACTATCAATGTTTTTCGAAGTGTTTTGTATACTTAAATACACAAAAATTAAAACAAACACTTCTCTAAGCTTCCAAGGTAGAACTTTTCACTTCATTTCGTAAGAGAAAATAATCTTATGATTTCATACATATATAAACAGATTTCCACTTATGTAGAAACTTCACGATGTCTCTGGGACCATAAGGCCCAAAGACTTGAAATTTGATACAAATAATCCACAAAATTAGTTGCGGGGGTGTTTCAATCATCAAATCGGGTGCGGAAAAGCTACTATATATATGTATATAGGAGATATCCAGGGTTCACTAATTACAGGATATCTGAAACTATTAAAATTAAAGACTCAAAATTTGGTATAGATATTGTTTCTGCCATTTAGGGGTGAGATAAGAATGTATTTAACAAAATTTCTTCCTAAAAGGGAGTTGCCGGGGTGTTACGGTTTGCATAGTACGGTAACAAGTATATATATCATACGACAATCAGCTATTCAAAATTCAGCTGAAACGCAAAAATATTATAAGTTCTTGATTGCTTTCTGTTACTGGTGCTAGGTCTTCATTGCTGAAGACCGCCTAGGTAGGTATCACCGCAGCGCCTAATTCCTTCAACAAACAGTAATATGCAAACACTATTGTGTTCCGATTTGGAGGGCGCTGTAGCTATTGTAATTATTGAGGTAAAAAGACTCAACATCGTATGTGTTGTTATCATCATCATCATCAGCCATTAGACGTCCACTGATTGACGGCAGCACCACGGCTTCCCCCAAAGATCCCTCCATCGATAGGTCCTGTGCTGCCTGCTTGGAGCCGCCGTTTGGAGGTGTTCTTACGGGGGGATTTGGGCCATTTCCCACCACGTTGGCCCAATGCGGGTTGGTGAGCATCTTATCTGTGAAACATCCTAATTAGCGACACGTTGTAATGGCGCTGCTCGTTTTGTCGCTTAGTACAATAAAAAAAATTATTCGTTTTCAATATAATAATGGTAGCTCGCTGGCCTAATGGTTAGAGCGTGCGGCTTTCATTCCGAAGGTCGCGGGTTCGAACCTTGGCATGTACCAATGACTTTAATATTTAAGTTATGTACATTTGTGGACTTTAGTTACAACAGCGAGATACAAACGGTGAAGGAAACATCGCGAGGAAACCCGCACATGACTTAGAATTTATTCTAAGTCATGTGTGAAGTCACCAACCCGCATTGGGCCAGCGTGGTGACTATGGCCCAATCGCCCTCATATTGAGGGTAGGCATGTGCCCCAGCAGTGGGGACGTAAATAGGCTGTTTTTACTACTTACTTTACTCATATATAAATTCTTATAATCTTGCCTCTTACATTATTTAAATTACATGAGATTATACGAGGCAGTGTTCAAGTATTTCTCTGAATCACATACCTGCTGTCTAATGCTATCAGGTCAACGTTAGAATTAGTTATGAATGAACGAATCAGTGGAATGGGATCACACTGACGTTTGTAGAGTTCTTTCTAGACTTTATTTTCATTACATTTTATATAAACTAGGCAAATATAAAAGTGTTTAACGTTAAACCGTTTACAGATTGTCTTAACAGTTTTATTTTTCAATTAGCCGCCGGTTTCTTCCCCGGCTACTGCTTTTACGAGTGGTGCAGTTCCACACCGCACCGCAGGAGACAATGGCCGCACGCCCACCCATAGACAAGACCCCCTGCAACGCGCTCATATTTATTTTAAAATGAAAACAATACTTTGTCCATGGCGAAGGAAACAAAGCGTTTCTAACACATACGGGATACGGGTAATCTGGTTTGCGGTTGTAAAAAACCAGAGGAGTGAAATTATAATTTTGGAGCAATGTTGCCAGCCGATGCTCTATTGGCTGATGCACGGTTTTAACGTTTTACGACGCGTCCAACCGTAATTGAAAATGAACTACGATGTTTTTATTATACCCGCCTGCGTACGTTCTGTCCACAAGTGAACGTGAACTTTATCTATGTGTACAAGAGTTCACTGTAGCGCGGAACTATTTCATTTTTTTTTTTTCAACTGTGAAGGTGTATATCAGATAACGCAAGGTGTGGGCATGTTTTATGACTCTAGTGAACAGTATATAAATGTATTTAAAACAATAATACTCCATTGCAAAAAACTATGAGGACTTCACTATTATTGTTGGTATTACTAAAAAAAAATTAATGAGCACCATAAAGATATCAAAACCAATTATTCCCGTTGAAAAGATAAATTTTGTAAGTTTAATTTTTTTAAGATATATCACCTATAATAAGCCGTCCTTAGAAAATATACACTGCAACAAACACACCTTTTACTAGGGGTAAGTACCTATTGGCTGGAGACCATCTAGGTACGTACCACTGCAGCGTCTATTTGTGTGTGCAAACGTTACTGTGTTCCAGTTTGAAGGGCGCTGTAGCTAATTTGATTACTGGGGTAACGAGACTCAACATCTTATGTCATAGATGACAGGCGCAATGTTGAACAGTGTATATCATTCTAGCTAGCGCCACGTTGTTACAGGTAGGTGAACGACGGGCACGTTTCGAGGCCCAGTTGTATTAAAAAAAACCTGATTACTAGTAACTAAGTACTTGCGACTTGTTAATATACTAACGTTTTATTAAGAAAATGCGGTATTTTTATATAAGAATAATCATTAGGTCTTTGAATCGATATTAAACCACTGAATAATCGATTCCTTCAATTGAAGAGGCGATCTAATCATAATTCAGCTTATGTAAATAAGACTAAATCAAAATCTGTTAGGTTCTAAATACAGAATACAGAAGTATTTTTTTTTGATTCGCCAAAGTTAACAGAAGAACCAGATGTTCATCTAATGGTGAGCGCATAGCAAGACGCTCGATAGTATTGTGAATACTGCACTACATAGCGCTCTTCGCCCTGATAGAATATTAGAAGAAAAATGTTAAGTTTCGTTACCTGAGTATTTTCATTAGCTACAGCATCATTCAAACCAGAACACATGAATCTTTGCTCACAACAGTCCACCGGCATGAATAAGCGCTGCGGTAGTCCCACCTAGACGATCTCCAGCAACGGAGACCTACCCTACGAATGCCCGAGGGGAAAGTGTATAAAAAAAAAGACCTACCACAAGCTACGGGTCATTTCAATATTATAAACAAATTGTAATGAGATGAAGATTAATTTTAAAGTGTTACTTAGTTAATACAACTCTAAAGTAAAACAAAGACGACCCTCGCAGTTTCCTATGCGTTCTTACAGAAAGCTGTATGTAATCTAATTTCCTATATCTCCGTTGGTACGTATATCATACGGAGTACCCTGTGACGGAGCATTTCCTCCGTAATAAACAATCAAATGTACAGCCGCCTGGGGAGAACAGCCCGATATAAAACAAAGCTATAACATAATTGCAAAAATGTTTATTGCACTTCGAGGAATCTACGAGCAAAATACAATTTGCCTACACGGCGCTCATTACAGGAGGCGCGCCTTTTATAACGGCGGCCATTAAGAAGATTCCGCTTAACATTTTTACAATCCATAATTGCATATTATAAACGTCCGAAGTTATAGTCGCGGGGCTTTAGGGTCCACGAATAAAATATTATAAACGGAAAAGTGATAAAAACTTTGTTTATGGCCTCGCCTTTAAAATAGTTCTTGGGTCCGTAGCCGTTCGTTATCGAAAGCAAAAAGCGGACTAGATTTTATCCGACGCACAATTTATAGGTCCCCGTCGATGTAGAACTTATAAATCGAATAGTTCAACTTAACAATGTCCATTTTTAGCAATCGTTGATAACTGTTGCAGAACAAACTTTTACTTTTATAGGACGAGAAACGTTTATCATTGCTCTGTTTCGACATAATTCTAAAATTATTTATTTCTACTTTCGCCATCAGCCGATAGACATCCACTGCTAGACATAGGCCTCCCCCAAAGATCCCCACATTCAGCGGCTGCCTGCGACATTCACTCGTTTGTAAGGGTCTATGTGGAAGAGATTTGGGCCATTTTCCACCGCGCAATGTGCGTTGGTAAGAGCAAGAGCCTCCCTTTGTTTGGTAGGTGTAGTATCCTTACACCTCTTTACTACCCCTGTACATTAAAACATAAAAAAATACAAAAACAATGTTATTACTTCTCAGGTAGTAAAGTTTAATATAACAAAGAATTATGTATATATGAACATTTTGTATTTATTAGACAGTGACGAGACTAGCGAGAAGTTCACTTGATGGTAAATGATAGCAATACCAATAACAACGCGGTTCTCGTAAGGATGATATACACAACACCATACTGTGCTCGTCACCTTGGGAGAAGATGTTAAGTCTCGTCACACCATTAACATCGATAGCTACAGCGCCACACCACACTACAGCGCCGCACACATTAAATACACAGTAATATTTGTATGCTACAGTTTGACAGCAGAAATAGGAGCTACAGTGGTACTGTTACCTAGACGGTATCTGTAAACAGAGACCTAAAACCAGAACATACAAAATTTACGAAAACGGTGTAATTTTAAATATGCCTCAAAAATAGAGGATATAGGATAGAGCTTTATAAAATAAGTAGCGCTTTTTCATAATTTTGAACACAGTTCAATATTAGAATTCAAATATATAATTAAATTAAAGACTGTGGTTAGGTTTTCTGTACAAATTAATCACACCAAGAGATCTTTAGCAGAACGTCATGTTTCAATGGACAAGGTAATGTTTGGAAGACCAATAACTGATAGGTGAAGTAAGGATGTCTGGCGCCGCGTCCGACAAGGGTCGTCGGGCCGGCGCCCCCTTTGGAGAGGGTTCCTGAGGTGCATATGGTGATGCGTCTCGTATTCCGACGCGTCGCCACGTAGGGATCTTGTCGGAAGGGGTGCTTCACATCAAATCCCTCCCCGGGGTGGACCCGTTCATTGGGGCGCCGATCGGGGATCGCGGAGGAAATGAAATATGTTATCCCGCGACCCTCGAGTATGTGGATGAGGCAGGAATACCGTGTGAAGCATTTTAGTCGGTTGGAGCCCGACAGTATCCCGGCACCGGCCCACTATTGGTCCCGGGGTGTGCGTTCCGTTTGCATTTTGTTACACAGGTTAATAAAAAAAAAAAAAGTAAGGATGTCGCTCGTGTACCAGAAGACTTAATGTTGGTAAGCCTAAACATGATGGATGTCGAGAGAAGTCAATCTACAGTCAAATATAGAACGATTGATGTGAAAAACTATGAGGTGAGATCTATCTCCATTTTCTATGATAGTCAAATATTTGGTAGAGTGACCAATTACATTCCTTACACTTATCAAAGAATTTAAGCTTCTTATTTTAATGGTTAACCTAATCTATATTACGGAAGGCGTCAATTTAAAAAGGTTTAAAGTCACACAGAGGACAATGGAGAGAACTATCCTCGGAATTTCTCTGCGCGATGGAATCAGAAATGTGGAAATCCGCAGAATAGCTAAGATCAAAAGATTGCTACACATAAGTGGCAGTGAGGAGGGCACATTGCTCGAAGGACTAAAAGCCGATGGGGGTGTAATATCGTCGAATGGCAGCCGCGCGCTGTTAGATATAATGTTGGAAGACTTCCAACAAGGTGGACCGATGATCTGATGAGAGTCGCGAGAAACACGGGACGAATCAATGTGGAGATCTTTGAGGGTGGCCTATGTCCAGCTGTGGATGTCTAACGGCTGATGACAACTTAAAAATCATCTGTGTACTTGTTCAAGTATAAGTCTTGTATACTTTACTTTTATTTACGACATCGTCTATCTTTACAAATTAGAATAAGCTATTACGGGTATTACAGAAGAAAACATAGTAAATTACGCTTCTATATTAACTTGTTAAGTCTTTTTGCGTGTTCAGTAGGTACAATGATCTAATATGAACGTTTTTCAACGGGGTCCACTGTTAAGGAGTTTTATTGGGATATTAATTTGAATTCAATTGCTCATTTCATAACATACATTCCGTATAACTACATAATTTTATGTACGATAAAAGAAAAAGACATATCCACCATCAGTTTCTTTTGAGATCTAAAAATAGGGTTGGTATTCCGATAGTAATGATATGATTCAAATCGATGATACAAATTCAGTGTAATGCAGAAATCATAATTTTGAGTTTAAATGTTCTATGAGAGTCGAAATCGCTAATTTAGAACTAGAGAACTTAATGTGTTATATAGAAGATAATACTATAGTAGTTAATACAAAATTATATTAGACTGATTCGATCGCGTTTGTCGATGATCACTGGAGATTGAAATTGACCGCGATGAAATCTGTCAAATATAGTGTTATAACATCGACAGTTTAAAGTAAAGTAATGGTTAATGTATAAGGTGTAATAAGGTGTACATATGTTAGTGTCCACTTACCGCTATCCGCAGACGCTACGGCGACACAGTCGGATGCAATTCGCATTAAGCAGCATCGCACAGCACGCGTCCACACAAAACACCGCACTTGTAAAACAAAGTATCATTCGTAAAACAACTTCATGGACGACGATAGTACACCACTTATATTATTAATTTCGCTCAGCATTTTCCTACAAAAAAGAAAACAACACTGTATGAAACATAATCGATTATCACCGCACCAATAACACAACACTATTAGCGACGGCTCCGTACTAGAGGAACCGGATATTCAGTCATGTTGAATATTTGATTTTTTTTTTAATTTTTTATATTTCAAACTTCTCCACCTTCGTCCGGTCACTGTAAAGTTGAAATCACTACTGGTTAGATTGTGTTCTGTGCTATTTTGTATGAATTCGTTTTGACGTTACACAACAGTGTAGTGCGTGTGCATGTGTTGATCAGTTTTATAACAACAATGTAGCGTAGTGTAGTGTAGTGTAGTGTGTACAACAATATATCACAAGATTATCGTCTCGGCGGAAACTGTATAACTATCAATACTCAAAGACTAACATTATACGTTCTTTCGCATATCCATCATGTATTTCTTATAACAATAACTTTAGTGATGATGATTTATTTCATCACACGTGCATCAATTGCAATTATCTATACTTTACATATAAAACTGTTGCTTTAATTTATAATAATTAAAAAAAAAAGTATTTATATGAACAACTGCATGTACAAACAATTGTATGATTTTATTGTCCGTATGGTAAATATAGCGGAATTGCTTCTTATATTATAATACAAAAAAAATTGTTTATACTGTACCCTATTAATATCTTTTTTAACTAAGAATTCCTTTACTAATAATTATAATGGTAAATAATAATATGAACAGGAGCAAAGGCTTATAGCCTCTTAACAAAGTCCCTGTTTCGATTCCGGAGCCATATGTGGAAATCTGGTTAGTTTTGAACCTCATATTATATATCTACCTCTATAACAGTATCGTTACATATAGTGTTCGTTATATTAACATTTTTTTTATTACACAAACCAACGAGACGAATATTAAGTGATACGACTACCTATAACAACGTGGCGCTACTTACAATGTAATACAGTTCACCATGTGCTCGTCGCCTTGAGACAAGATTATCAATCTGATTTCTCCAGTAATTACACCAGCTATAACGTCCTTCAAACCTGAACACAGTGATGTTTACACACTACCGTTTGGCGGCAGAAATAAGCGGTGCCGTTGTAAGCATCTAGACAGTCTACGTCAACAGAGACCTACCACATATGAGAGCTAGAATATCATGTATAAACATGGTATATGAACCCACGGCATAGACGGAGAAATTGAGGATAAGTTCCACAGATTCAAAAATCATATTATTTATATATTGAGCTATGTACATATTTACACTGCATTAATGCAATTTTTATAGAATATACTTTTACTGCAATAATTGCAATTGTTATTCTATATACTGGTACTAGGTCTCTGTTGCCGGAGACCGTCTAGGTACATGCAAACATTACTGTGTCTCGGTTTGAGGGGCGCTGTATTGAAGTTACTAATAAAAAATCTACAGGTAATGAGACTTAACTTCCTACGTCTGAAGCTGAGTGCAATATAGTGCAGTGTATAACATCCTAACCAATGCCACGGTGTTGCGGCGAGCGTATCACTTACCATCAGGTGAACGTCCCGTTCGTCTCATCGCTTAATTGTATAAAAAAAAAAAAAAACGAACTGTTCATGAACAGTCGTGATGTATAATTAATGGCTACCTCTTTCCATTTGCAAACTGCTCATCAGTTATATCTTCGGATGCATCAATGTTGTGTAATTATTGGTACATGGCCATAATTATTCGGATCGCGGACCGTAATGATGTGATTGTAACATGTTAGTTGTTTACAGTATTATTCAAAGTTGACCATTAAACGATTTGATCTCATTTGTTTCACACTTTGATAACATCAGAGTGCTTTTAACAAATTTAAACTGTTATGTAGATATATGTTGTAGAAGTCTTAAAGTTAGGTCTCTTGTGTTCACAAAAGAGCTCACTTCGACGAAGCACGAAACATCACTACTGTATTGATAAAGGAGAAAATCAAAGTACAGAGCAAGTTACTAAGTACAACAGTATTAAGATTCAGAGAGATCCTGTTATTGGATTGGATTGGATACAATTGTGTACACCGTAATGACTTACTGATCCAAATCTTAGCATTACGGAGATCCAGTTGATGGATATAATTGTATAGTTCGAAGACTTTTTGACCAAAGACACACATCACAAGATCCAGAGAGATCCAGTTGATGGATACAATTGTATACTTTATAATGGCTAGTTGGCCGAACACAAAATACCCTATTTTTTATGAAGTTTGCGCCGCTAGTTATATTGACAACTATTGCAGCTTCATCAGACTTAGGGTCCGCGGATCTTGTATCCGTGAGTTTAAATAAAAATAAAGAAAAAAAAATTTAAATATAACTACTCAACACATAATACACAAAGATTTTTATGTGGATATGCGTAATGGTAAACGATATCGCGATCTATTGTTTGTGGTGGTGCCATCTGTTGAGTGTTTTTATAACTTCTTGTAACAATTTTTAAAAAAATCGTTTGAAAGTCAAATTTTTATTTAAAAACAAATAACTGACAAACAAAAATATTCTAGTGCGCTCCATTTTGTTTCGTTGTGTATTATTTTTCAAATGCTAAATTATCATGAGCACGAATTTAAAAAAATATACGTTTTAGTATGAGGGGATCCCCCCACATGAACTACAAACGCACCTTAGTGCCTCGGAGATGCGAGCCATGTCCAGCAGTGGACGTCTATCGGTGGGAGATGATGTTTTAAAATCGTTGAAGTATTATGTATAATTTATTTTATTTAACTATGCGACTTACTCCATAACAATGTGGCACTAATATATTGCCCATGACCACATTGCGCTCATTGCTTAGAGACATAATATGTTAAGTCTCGTTAATAATTACAGCGCCATTCAAAGCCTCTTCGTCCTCTTGCTCTTCTCCCAGCTATGTAGAGTCGGCACAGTATGTACGTCTCTGCCATACCCCTCTGTCAGCCGTCATATCTGAATTCATACTCTACTTACACATGTCTTTCACACAATCCATCCACACTTTCTTCAGTCTCCCTCTACCCTTATAACCATCCACGTTCATTCTCATTACTTTATATATGTTCTTCATCCCTCCGCACAATATGCCCGTACCATGCTAACCTCTTGCTCCTCAATTTCTCTGTCACTGAAGCAACTTTGAGACTCCCTCTAATATATTAATTAATTTCATCCATCCTCGTCATACCGCACATCCATATTGACTTTCGCATCTCAGCCAAATATAACCTCCTTTCATCAATTAATAATAATATATATTGCAGCGTCATTCAAACCGGAAGTAATATTTCCACACTACTGTTTGGCGACAGAAATAGGAGCTACGGTAGTACCTATCTAGACGGTCTCCGGCAGCAGACCTACCACCAGTTATTGTTAGTTCATTATTTTCATATCATTAACATTTAAGGTTCCTGTTAAATAATAGTAATAATGTGAGTAGTCGGTCTATTCCTGAACATGTTCCGTGCACAGTATAAACGTCACCTCCACACCATCTGCATGCCGGCAGCGACTGACATGTTCATGTTTGATCTTTATTACGCTTTTATGATTGTGCACCAGTTGAATTCTATATTAAGACTATAGGAATGCTAACTTTCCACTGTCACATTCACCATTGTTAACACAAAATTGCAAATCTACTGGCGATAGGTGTTCAGATCGGCTATTTCTGCTACTAGTGAATACATTACTATTGAAATTACTACAGTAATAAAGACTTAACATCTTACAACTGCAAGCATGATATGCTGCAGTGTATATTACGATAACTACTCAATATAATAGGGGTCGTATCACTTAGGTCTAAAAATATAGTAACATTATTAAATGATGGAAAATTCTAGAAATAAATTGAAAACATCAGTAATGGTACTTAATACCCATAAATTATAACACCATATTGTTATCATATCTATCACTTACGTCACTCACGTCTAAAGTCTAGCTCGCAGGTATTTAGAATGATAAAAATTTTTACTAATAGCAACAATTATTTAGCATCTAGATTTATTAAACTACTATATTTATATCAACCAAATGTGGTCTTAATTATGTTTATGATATCCTAAATATAAGTTACGGTTATTTTAATAATATTGTATATGTAAGTTATTAAGAGAAAGTTAAGTAAAGTAATACGATGAAGTCTACTGTAGAAAGAACTGTATGAATTTATTTAACTATGTTGTGTATATATTGTATATATATCTGTAACGTTTATTTGTTCTTTTTGGTATGTACGTGTGTGTGATTGTGTGCACGTGTGTGTGTGTTTTAGAACAACTAATATTACTGTATTAAAGTCCGTACTGGCGTGTCGAGTTCCGTAGCTCTAGACCGTCAAAGACGTTCAAATTATGTTTCCTGGCGTACTCGTTCACGATCAGCTTCCCTGCGGACAAATGATGTTCTTTTTCATCGCATCGCCAGCATACGATTGAAAGGAAAAACTGCTTCCGACAATACTAAGTTATTCAACTTAAAAGTTACTTTCGTTTCAATGCACATTATAATGAAGATCATCACAGTTTTTTCTATCAATACAACACATTTTATATTATAGATGAAAATCGTTTGCTACTGAATTTAAGATTCGTAAAGTTACTATAATGTTATATGTCGAAATAGCACAAATAATGGTTTTAGTAATATAATATTTTTCAAAGCAAACTTGAATGAACTTTACAGTTAATGACATTTTTAATGAAAATCACTGTCAAACTGTTCAAAACTCATATACAAGTCATCGATTTACAAAAGTTCTTAACATTTTTTTTTGTTTATTTACCTTATTAATTGCATTTATAAATGATCAAGAATTGTTGTTTTTAAGATCATTATTAATAATGAACAAAAGTCTTGAAAAGTTGTTTTATTATACAGTATGTTATAATTACTTAATCTATCGACTTAGTAAGAACTATTTGTCTGACTATTGGGAACTAAATTAAACTTTTTTAGTGAAAGCTTAAATAAATTAGTTCTTAGTACACAATATTAATAAAGCCTCATCAAAGGAAATAGCAAACTATCAAAAGGTACATTCGTATACAGACTATTCTTTATATGTTTGTATATTTGTTTAGCTACCTCATTGATAGATTTGAGAAACCTATAATCTAAGCTACAACTTAGATATAAGTTGACTATGATATGTAATTGTATTTTCAGTACTCTCATACATCTTTTTCAATAATTTCCATATTTTTAAACAGATCTATCAAATGGATTACGTTAAAAACTAAAACATACACCGTCACGTAAACAATAACGATATCTCTATCACATATTGTTTTGTATTAGTACTCGGTAGCAAAAGTTTTCCATTGTCACCAAAGAAAATAATTCGCAGCAGCATAAAAACTGTGTTTGATTTGTTTTTTTTGTGTACATACATTACACGAAAACAACAAACAAACAATTCACCAATTTAACAAACAAATCTATATAAAGCGATATGAACAAACACAGTTTTTTTTTTTTTTTAAATGTAAAACAAAACAGATATACGTAATCGATCAATAAGAGGTCATAAATGAAAAAAAATATAGATTAAAAAGTTTTTTTTGTAGAAAAAAAATTGCGGTACAAACAAAAATGGTTGAATAAGATCTTGACTATGAACGAAAAATCTTGAAAATACTTTTTTTTTTTTTTTAATATATTTCAATCAATGAAATGTACGAGTAAGATCACCCGTACAAAATATACCATATAACATATATATATTTAATATTATTTGTTGTTATATAGAAAAGCCTCCATTTTATATATCAAAATTTTTAATAGAGGTCATATGTTACTTTAGATATTAATTCAGCTCTAGTACATATATAGGATTTAGATTTTTTTTTAATATCGTACAAAAAATTATATATATCCTTTATATATGATTAATATGTACTATAGATTGAAAACTCTTGACTAGATCTAGTATTTTAATTTTATATTATACTTTCATTAAGTACCTTCATAAATTTCATCACAACACAGAAATCAGTTTTTAAGGTTTCTACAGAAAAAAAAATATAATAAAAGAAAAAAAAAAAAAAAATAGTAACGAGTTCGCGCTTTGCAATTTAAGTTCGCAATGTAAGGTAATGTCACAATACACATGTGATGGATGACGGCGATAACGATGAAGTGGACTTACCTTCATCTATCTTCCTCGACGCCTCGTCAAGGTCGCTGCCCGCGTAGTTCAGGATGACCAGTACCAGGGGCATCATCTCCCACGAATAATGAAACTTCTCTAGTAGTCTATGACAGTTCTCCACCAAAGTTTCAAGGGACACCGCTGAGAAAAAAAAAATAACTTCAAATTATTTATTACGTTAGGTGCGAGACCGTTTTTAGAGGATGTAGGGCCAGTGAGTTGGATAACTATAAGATCTCGTAACTGTTCTTAATCGCAGCTCAGTGCTTTTGGGACGTAAAGGATCTCCAATTATTTTTACTTGAGTATTGTATCCAACTGAAAGAAAGAAGTATCCGTATATTTGTCTCTGGTAGACAGAAATAAAGAACTTACGACCTCTCGTACAGAAGGAGAGAACACGATTTTTAGCACTGTACTTGTTGAAAGATTCCTATGAGATTGTTTTTTTTTTTTTTTTACAAGGTAAGTGACACAACTCCCTATAACAACGTGGCGCTAGTTAGGATGACATTCACAGCACCACATTGCGCTCGTCGCCTTGAGATGTTAATTTTCGTTATCCTAGCAACAGCGTCCTTCAAACCGGAACACAGTAATGGTTGCTTGTTTGGTGATACCTACCTAGACGGTCTCCCGCAACAGAGACCAATAAAATCTCATGACGTACTGACTGTGATATTAATGGGAAGTTAGTACAACCGGTTGGTAAAGCTTAGAAATACCGACTAGTCTAAGTTTAAAGAAACTTAATTACTTAAATAATTATCCGACATCCTGTCCTTATAAGGTATGTCCCTCATTACTGATGGTCCTGGTCAGCGTTAGGATACCATCTGGAGCGGATGCTCTAACTCCATTGGTTCCTATCCAGCGTAACACAATCGCTCAATTTTGTTGGTGAAAGACCCTTTAATCTTTTCCCTTCGGTGTTGCCAACAATAAGTATTTTTTCCAAACATTACAAACATTAACTTAGTAACTTGATGTTTAAATAACTTATGTCACAATGATACAATTTCTACTGATATTCAATAACTTCAATATTAAATTATCGTATGTTATATTAATTTATCATATAGCTGTTATTTATATTTTTCTTTAAGTTATGTATAACTTAGCTTTAAATTTCAGAAGTGTTAAGTTATGATTTTGTCTAAATATTTGTGTATTTCTTTATTTTTTTTATAAGGATTTTAGAAAATTTCATTTAAACAGGATTATGATTGATTGATTTGTTCTGCGCTGAGCGTTTCTGCGTAAAGAAGCGGAAGTTAACTAATAAGAGTTAACTTAGCTTTAATATTTTACTTCCCTCCGTATTTGCGTTGAATATTGTAAATATTTTTAATTAGCGTTATTTTTATTCAATCAAGCGACAAGACGAACTCGACGTTACCTTGATGATAAGTACTTCCTTATCCATGACAATGTGGCGCTAGTTAGTTTGACATATACTGCACCATATCGCACTCGTTAACATGAAATATAGGATGGTAAGTCTCATTATCCCAGTAATTACACTAGCTACATTCAAACCGGAACACGGTAATATTTGCATAGTATTGTTAATCCTCTGAATCTTCGAAAAATACCCTGCTACTGAGGAGAAGGCAGGGTTATGTGATATTTTTACTCACTAAACCCCCTCGGTGCTCTACATCAGTGCATTCGGAGAGGCTCTGAGATCTCTTATAGAACGCACCGGTGCGCCTCTTACATTTTGTGTTAACACGTCTCTGAGGAAGACCCTAACCCTCCTAGGCACCATCGCTGAACCATACGCCGTCTCACACATGTTCGCTCCTTGAGGGATAAGGACCCCCACTCTCAAGGCGCGCGAAACTCCTAGACCCTTTTAATCGCCTTCTACGACAGGCAGGGCTTACCTGTCCTATTCTTACTAGCCCGAAACTACAGAGCTGCGACAGAGCAACAGAGACCCAGCACGAGTAAATACAGTGTCCACAGTATTTCGGAATTTCTAAGATACTTTTGTGCAGTAATACGAAACTACTTGATCTAATAGCGTATCTTAAAATTTTAGTTGTTGTTTATTAGCTTTGTGTAAATGTTTAAATATCATGACTAATGCGAACGGAGCTGTACTCCTTTATAAATAATCACTTCTGCGAACGGAGACATTCAAGTATGGCGCGTGTTTATTTCCGTCAAACGCTAACGTAAACTATTAATTGCAATATATTATCAACAAGGGCCTCCGGTGCCGGCGATGGAGCCGCTGAATGGTTACTGAGAACATTATACACTATACTCACACATTTATATTATCGCAGACTAAAACCATATCATCTATATTTTATATAAACATAAACAGTTGTAAAGTTCCCACATCTGGGACTCGAGACCTGTCACAACGATAAGAGTATTAAAACCAAATAATAAATACCAGTCAATAGATAATATATATATTAGTCTAATCAATGATCCATGATCCATCTGAAATTCAGTTGTAATTAATACATGATATTTTAATTAACAATATATCAGTTATTAAGTAATAACTTTTAGGTTAACCTAAAATAGGTCTCATATAAAGGATATTGTCTAAACTGAAGACCATTGCAAAATAGCAGAGATGATGTACACATCACCGCATTGTGCTCGTTCCCTTAAATCCTGCAACCCTGAAAATCTGCAAGCTGAAGTGGCAGTGGGCTGGCCATGTCTGTCGTGACAGTGACTGCCGATGGGGGAGAAAAGTCTTAGAGTGGATGACGCGTACAGGACGCAGAAGTATAGGACGCCCTCGGAAGTGAATGGATACGAGACGCTGAGGATCGCATTTGGTGGAAGATAATGAACAAGGTCTATATCCAGCAGCGGATAGACAAAGAATGGTAAAGAACGAATGGATTCCAGTAAGTTCACTAGGTGCAACGTTGTTCAAACTGAAACATAGTAATCATTGCATACTACAGTTTATTGGCTGGAATAGGAGCTGCGGTGGTAAATAGATGGTCTCCGCCAACAGAGACCTACCATCAGTACATTGAAAATACAATTGCACCTTTTGCTTTTGCTCACAAATTATAGACGCAGCATTTCTCCGCGAATAAAGTGCCGGTGAAATCGGCATAATCACGCTGCACAATCGAAATCCTAACAATGAAGAAGGATCAAGGAACAATCGACGCGTGGGGCACATTACTAGGGTCCATAAACACAGTGCAGTCAGAAGGTCGGGCATCACCGCGGGCACTCAGCCTCTTTACGACTTCCCTTTGTCTGTGGGCAGAGCCGTCGACAGTAAAAAGGCTATTTCGCATCGAAAGGACACTCGGTCACACATCGTCACGAGTTGATGGTGCACTTGAAGTCGGCAATGCTCATTCTTCTTTATTTACTGTCGTGAGAATGGGAAATACGTGGCACTGAGCGAATAGGCAACGATTGATACATCACGTTAGGAACTCGTTTACTTTAAAAACTTATGTTTTAAGTATGATAAACCATTTTCATCCTTTTCAGAGGGAAAATCATTGATAAAATGGGTATGTTTTCGAAAATTTCCCTCCAATTCCTCCACGTAAACTACCTGTTTTCTCAATTCAAAATAAGGATTCCGCTTGGGAGAGAAAGACAGCTTTATTTTGTGGAGATTTTTATCCACTAACACCCCCATGGTGATCATCTCCAGAGTTTGGAGAAGTCATGAAATCATCCTGCGGAACACAACCTCGGCTTCTCTAATGCTGTACTGTGATAGTCTATCTCAGTGACTGTTTTGTGCAGTCCACAGCGTCCAGCCACTGTACTCCTCGGAATCGTTTAGAGAGCGATATCGACTCCAATCCTAATCGCCCTCGGTTCCACAACCACCGTTACGCCAGCCATAAGAACGAAGCGCTATTGAAGCTCGTTGGCAGAATGAATATGGTTGGCGTACCGAGTATCTTGAGCCAAGATATCGGGTCTAATTACCCCAGTAATTTCACTAATTACAGCGTCCATTAAACAGGAACACGGTAACATTTGTACACTACTGTTTGTCGGCAGAAATAGGCGCTGCGGTTGTACCTACCTAGACGGTCTCCGGCAACAGAGGACCTACCACCAGTAAGCATATAAAGCCTAGATAACTAGGCATATGGTGTCTGACGAATTTACTATTTTTATATCATCTTAGCAGTTCCTTAGGAATTTATTACAGGGGTACAACGTATAACTTTATATCACCATCATCAGCCGATAGATCGCAGCTGGGCATAGACCATATATTATTTTTGATATGTTATATAGACTTTCTATATAACATATCAAAAATTATTGAGGTCTAAGTTGAAGTATGCAACAATTTATTGCTTCAGATTTACCTTCAATTAAATCCGCTTGAAAAGGCTTTAGTATCATTTAATGTTCAATTATCCTTTTTTAAGTTATATCCAGTAACTTAATGTATTTTAAATGCAATCATATGGTGTTTTATAAAATAGTTAATACTTCATCCGCTGATGAGGAATATGGACGTAATTACTAAATAAATAAATTATTCTCAAAGTCAACTTGATATATCCTTTAATGTTTTTCCCAATGATATAAACAAATCTTATTCTACTGATTTAAAAAAAAATTATTAGCAGTAATAAACATATCTGTTTTGCCGTTATTCGGTACACTAAGTAACGTAACCGAACGGGGAAGACTCACAAATACAAAACCACCGAGGCCATGATCAGAACTGGTGAAAGTTGAATTGGAGAGTTAAAAAGCTTGCGCCATCATATCAACTTATTTTTTTTTTTATTTTTTTCTTTTTATTTATATATATATATAATTATGGCTCATTTTATTCCATTTAGGCACTTCTTAAGGATCCCTATTTTTAAAAAAAAAAAAAAAATTCCTCTTCTTACTGTGTTTCAACCAATTTTTTTTTAATTGTAAATATATTCATTAACATCTTCAAATAACTCAGTCATTTAAATTACAATAGTTAGTGCCGGCGTTAACTTACAAGATGAAAACCTACTACTACCCCTACTTTTCGTAACGCTATAATTATGAAGATAAATGAAATATAGTGAATTAAATAGATGGGGTATACTAATATAAAAAAAGCTTTAATAATAAGTAAAAACACTACATACAATATTTTATTGATTCGAAGTATTTGGTAAAGCATATACTTAAATAATTATTAATTTAATAATTCACCCCCATATTGAAGGTAGGTCTGAGCCCCAACGGAAGAGACTTAAATGAGCTGTTGAAAAAAAAATATTTGGTGTTACCTCACACGCTGAATTGAAGATCTCCATCAACGATCTCCACGTCAATCAGTCCTCGTTACTCGCATCCGGTACAAATTATATTATCTGTGAATGCTGGATAACGTGCACTGGGTAGACAGTGGTAGAAGTGGTTTGACTATATAAAGTCAATTAAAAAGAATGGCTGAGGATCGAATTGGTTTTCTCAATCTGATCGCCAAACTTCAGTATGAAGAGGGCACCTAATCATGATGATATTTTCATTTGCAATAGCCTTACACTTAACTACGACTTATGGTATTAAGTGGCAATGAAGACCACAGTCAAAGCGTGAACACCCTAAATATTCCTGTTCTCATACAGGTACCCTGGGGATAGACCATACCTTTGCTTGCGTTTATGGTAGCAGAATTAAAATATGAGGAATTGCCACAATCCAAACCCTATCATATGAGACATGGGAATCAAACTAATTATCTCTACGTTACAAGGCAAGTGATTACCCGATGCACCAACAAGAAGTTTAAAGATAGATATATATTAAAAAAAAAAGTTCTGTTCGCCCATCACGCAAAAACTAGTGAACCTATCGACATGGGAACATGACCATTCGACGCGGAACGATTTGCAGGCGGTTTTACGCCATTTATTTCATCATTGATTTATTTCAAATAAACTGTAAATATTTTCAATTTATGTTTTTTATGCGGTTGCTATAGCAACGGTTGCTGTAGAACACCTTTTATTTCTATATTGCAGCCAGCAAAGCGGGCGGCGAACTGCTAGTGTTATTATATTGCAGTACTTTTTATGAGTATATTTAATTCTCTAGCTTGACTTAACTATACTAATAATACTAAATATACTATACTAAAGCGATAACCAGCTGTCGTCACATCATACTTTTAGTGATAAAAAAGAGTTAGTTTGAATTTTAAATTAGTAATTAGAAATAACTATTTAACTATCGTATTATACGTATAGTAAACTTTTAGACTTCATTTTTACTAGAAGCCTTAGTTGATTGTATTTTAATATTCTTTATTTATTTTTTTTAGCTTAGGAACAAAAGCTTTTTAATTAGGTTACAACAACAATACGATATTGTAGTTGTAACAATTTTTTCTAATTCATTGAAATAATTAATTAGAACAAACAATTAAAATAAAAGTTTCTTGAAACGGATTAAATTTATACAATTAACTTTAATGTTAACAACCTAACAAGCAAAAACATATTTTAAAAACGCACACAGTTAATAATAGATTTATTATAATATCCACCATTATTGTTGTTTTTAACATTAGTTACATAATGAGCGCAAGTTTTTGTCGGTCGCTATTAAATGTTAATTTAGTTAATGAAAAGTTGTGGTTATAATAAATAATATTAATTAATGGCAACACCTAGTGACACCAAAATAAAAACTTCGCCATAAAACAACTCGCGTAACGATCGAGAACCGTTGTAAGGTTATAATCGGCCGATGCATCGCCAGCGCGTCGGAACGGCCGCGGTCGGCCAATGGCGGCGCGCCGCCACGCCTACAGCGTTCGCTATTGGTCGACGGAACGACTTTGAATATAGAACCGCTTTTTTTTTTCTCTAACGCCTACGCAAGCTCGAACACGTAGACGGCAATGCACGCGGCGGTGTTGTACAATAGAGCCGCGAGTGTTGTTTGTTCGAAATTCAAACGTACCGTGGAGTCGCCCCCGCGGGCCCAGTATCGCATGAGCTGCAAGAGTCAGAATGACTACCAACCTCTCAACATCATCAGAGATTCCTCAAATAGTTAATTTTAGTTTTAAATAGCATAAATTATACAAAATAATCAACATACTAACTTTATTAGACTATTATTATCTTTACTGTTGAAAGGTCTCTGTTGCCGGAGACCATTTAAATAGGTACCACCGAAGCGCCTGTTTCTACCGCCAAACTGTAGTGTGCTAACATTACTGTGTTCTTGTTTGAAGGGTGCTGTAGCTAGTGTAATTACTGGGGTATCAAGACAGTATCTTATGCCTCAGGCGAGAAGCGCAATTAGTGCAGTGTATAACGTTCTAACTAGCGCCACGTTGTTATGGACAGGCGTATCACTTGGCATCAAGTGAACGTCTCGCTAGCCTTATCGCTTAATTGTATAAAAAAATATCTTTTTATCATATTTAATAGTGGTTAGTCTATGTTGTAGAAGACCACCTAGGTAGAAACCAGAACTAACCGGAACATTACTAACGTTCTTATGTTTAAAGAGCGCTGTAATTATTTAAATTAATTTAGTAATGATATTTAACCCGTTATCTTTAAAGGCGAAAGGTACGTTGTGATGCAGTGTATATCATCTTAACTCGATAGGTCGATCAACGTCTCGTACACCTCGGCGATTGTTCGGATGAAATATGTTAAAGTTTACTTCGTGGATATCTATTCCCTTTATTATTTGACCACGTCCACTGCGTCAGATGGAGGAAGAGTATTGTAGTATATATATCCTTTTAAACTTTATTTACGAGAGGGCTCGTAAACTCTCGGTACAATGATTTGTGTTCCCAGGCAGTCGTTTTTAAGTGCCGCAATTTGTACCAACATTTCATATAATTACAGACCTATGAAAGCGTATGCGGCAATTAAGAACTTCAGCGCAATAAAATGGAGGGCACTTAATTGTTTCAAATGTTTGGTACACTTAATTACCCCGAGTATCGTTGTAAAGCTGGCTACTATCTAGATCGCATAAATGATTTATCTTCGATCACAATCCATTAAAATAATCTACATCTTTTTTGTAATGTAAAGAGCAAACAAAACTTTAAAACATGTTATCTTCATCGATCGCTATATAATGTTGCCAACTTGTACTTGGCAAGCGTTGTTGGTAAGTAGCCTTTACTTGCTTCTTGCAAGAGAAGACGCCGAATCCCAGCAGTGGGAATATTAGTAGAGATGTTTATTACTATTTTAGTATTATGCTTCACAAGTACCTTCAAAACATCTTTAAATTTTACATCGTACAGAAGTCGACGCATACATACATCTGTAATAATAGGGGGACCGAAATGTAATGTCGTTTCTGCGCATGCCAATACTTGATTGGCATTTGTCAGCTCATTGTTTTGTTCAGAGGCGTACCAAAGACATTGTGAGGTCATAGTGATTTCTTTACTTATAGACAATTGAATTACAATTTTTTTTTGTAATTTTGGGTAAAATGGCCAGCCAAATACCAGAAGAGGTACACATCCGGCATTGCATGCTCTTTGAGTTTCGCAAGGGAAATAACGCAACAGTTGCTACCAAAAACATTTGCGATGTTTATCCAAATGCACTGGACATTCGTAAATGCCAAAGGTGGTTTTCCAAGTTCAAATCGGGTAATTTTGATCTTTCCGACTCGTATCGATCAGGAAGACCATCAGCGTTAGACAACGACGTGTTAAGGGCGGAAGTGGAAGCAAATCCGTGTCAGACGATCGAGGAATTGTCAAACAGTCTCAACAAACCTTGGTCGACCATCCAAGAACATTTGAAGCAGATTGGAAAAGTAAGCAGAGCAGGTGTTTGGGTCCCGCATAATCTGTCCGAACAGAATAAGGCTAACCGATCAATCACATGCAACTTATTGCTTCAACGACACAACACAGAAGCGTTTTTTGATCGCTTGATCACAGGAGATGAGAAATGGGTCCTGTATGATAACCCAAAACGCAAAAGGCAGTGGCTCTCTCCAAATGAAATCCCTCGGAGTACTGCTAAGCCAGGTTTACACCCCAAAAAAGCGCTTTTGTGTGTTTGGTGGAGTATTCGCGGCATTGTTCATTTTGAATTACTGAAACCTGGAGAAACTGTTACTGCAGACCTCTACAGCGAACAATTGCAGCGAGTCAATCAATCTTTAATTGAAAAGTGGCCAGCGATTGTCAACCGAAAAGGCGTCATTCTCCAACATGACAATGCAAGACCGCACTGCGCAAGGCGAACTCTAGAAAAAATTAATGAATTGGGGTGGGAGGTGCTGCCTCATCCACCATATTCGCCCGATGTTGCACCATCGGATTTCCACTTATTCCGAGCGCTGCAACACTTTTTAAGTGGCAAAACATTTGCAAATTTGGATGATATCCAAAATGCCATCTCTAGATATTTTGCCGAAAAACCAATTAATTTTTATCGATCAGGGATTGAAAATTTACTCACTAGATGGCAAAAGGTTATTGACAATGATGGGGAATACATCATTGATTAAAAATAAAGACTCGTTAAAAATGTATGCGTTTGTATTTAGCGTAAGAAAACGACATTACTTTCCGGTCCCCCTAATATTACAAAATTACATAAAATTAAGATTAGGCAGTGTATAAAAATAAGAATTATCCTCATAATCATCATCATTATCATTATTATCAGCCGATAGACTAACTGCTGGACATAGACCTCCCCCAAAGAGCTCCACATCGATCGATCCAGCTGCTTCCCGCAGCCTTCACCATATCGTTAGACCACTGGTGGAGAGCCTGCCAGCACTATGTCTACCGATACGCGGTCGCCATTCGAGGACCTTAGTGCCCCAACGGCTGTTAGTCCTGTCAAAATTATCCTCAGTGTTTTGGAATAAGTTTCATGTGTTGAAAATTATTGAAAACAAATAGATATTTTAAGGTAAAACGTTTTTAAAGGATGTAGAAGGAAGTAAAGCCGGAAGATAATTTCGTTATAATTATTTATATATACTACACTTTAAATTTGTCATCATCAGCCGATAGACGTCCACTGCTGGACATAGGCCCCCCTCAAAGATCTCCACATCGATCGATTGTGCGCTGCCCGCACCCAGCTGCTTCCCGCAGCCTTCACCAGAGTCGGACCACCTGGATAATTTTTTATACTTTGTATAAATCATCATCCCCCTTCTCTTGAAACTGAGAACAACCTCAATAGTGACTAACGATGAAGACGACGACGATAAATAATCATCAATGAAATGTCTATCTACATTTGTGTAGTAGTGATTTATTTAACAGTCGCGCTCCGAATGTGCCGTCGCATAGTATAGAAGTTTCTAGACTTAGTAATCCTAGCTTTAGCCATTACCTAAGCTCGTAAACCGGCGTCCTTGTATCGGAACGTTACGGGTAATTTATGATCTCTTCACGGCGCCCATAATTCGCTATTTAATTGTGCTTACAATGTATCAGAATGGTGGAGTGACGAATTAGGACGATGCGACACCGAGCTCACAATGGAGCTGGCTCGTTAAGACGTTATTGCTGGCGATGTTAGCTTCACGCCCATCTCGCAAATTTCGAACCGTATTTATGTTATTTTTATGTGAAGACTTATGTTTTATGCATCCGCCGTTAAACACCTGCTGTTTTATCTACATGTTTATATGTTAATTTACTTGTGCTAGGTAATTCTCCGTCCTGACACCGTTTAGATAGGCACAACCGTTGCTCCTATTTTAACCGCAAAACAGTACTGTGTAAACATTACATTACTGCGTGTATCATATTAACTAGTAACAAGTTGTTATAGGCCAGCGTATCATATACTATCAGGTAAACCTTTAGCTTTATAGAATAAAAAGATATTTAAAACAGCAAAGATGACAAACAAGCGTATATCGGTCTGATGTATCGGTTAGTTGCTGCCAATCCTAAAGAAACTTTTTCATGGTCTTTTGAAAAAACACCAAATCATAGCTCCTAGGAAAAACTACAGAAATTTCATACCTCTAACATATCATGATCAACGTAAGGTATTTTAAGAGGAAAGAGGAGACAAAGCGGATAAGAATAATTGAGATTATACTAGAATAAGGTATATAAATAAAAAATTAAAGGAAAGATTAGGAAGCAAAAATACTGTATGACGATGATGAAGAACCCCACAACTAAAAACCAACTGAATTACTAAGGGTAGCAAGGTCATTAGACTACACAACAACCGATATGACTAAAAAATATTCTTCTACAATTTGATAAAACTTGGCAAGCAACGTACTACTAAAAATGAATACAACTGGAGCTGATCTTGCTGAACACTTTAAAGGAAGTATCCAGTAGACTCTTTTTTTATTAGTCCAACTGACGTTAAAGAAGTTGAAAGTATAACAATGTCTTTACAAAGTAACAAGGCTCCCGGAGTCGATGGTATAGGAAACGATCTCGTAAAAGGCATTAGACACGTAATAATTCAATCAACATACATATTTAATGTCAGCCTAGCAAATGGCGTTTTTCCTAAGAAATAGAAAATTGCAATAGTTTCCCCTATACATAAAAGTGGACCAATAATTCTCTTATGGTTCAACAGAAGAACTTTTAAATGTTAATACTTATTATGTATTGTGTGTAGTGTACTGGCTATCCGTCCTTCCTCCTGCCCTTCTCCCAGCTATGTGGATTTGGCACAGTATGTGCTTCTCTTCAAAATCCCTCTATCAACTGTCATATCTGAATTCACACACTACTTACACATGTCATCTTTCACACAATCCATCCACACGTTCTTCGGTCTTCCTCTACCCTTATAACCATCCACTATCATATCATTAATATGAAATGTATATAAGTATATTGTATATATAAACAAATAAATATGTATGAGTGTAGTACAACACTACAGACTAGTGACGTAACAGCTGCTGTCAAATAAAATAAAAACGTTACAGGAAGTTCTGTGTCCTAGGTTTTCTTGATACAGGCATCGCCTAGTGAGGAATCCAGATATTAAAACCACATCACTTGCAAACTAGTTACAACTACATAGAAATATATTTGTAGTTTCTATACAATTTGCTGAAACAAAAAAAAATCATTTTTTTTTCAGTATCTTGGAAAAGGAGAGGACGTGAAAAAAAATGATGCTATGTTACGGATAGAAAGAACTGAAGATTTCTTAGTACAGCATTGAGTGCAGTTCATATCTCGAACGAAATGCAGACCAGATCTTATTTCCCAGAGATCATCTAGGTAATAAGAATACCTTTTTACAACCAGCGGTACCACTATTTCCAAAATATAAACATCTCTTTTCAATTTCGAATTGTGCAATTAGACGTCTTTAAGTGTATTTGTTGTTAGTATATGCAGATCAATAGGGTGTAAGGGATCCCGCACAACAGCCGTCCAAACTAACTTCACCTGCTCATGGTGCACCCTGCTAATGAACAAACGAGGCGCTAGCTCCTGCCAATCCGCATTGGGCCAACTTGGTGCGAAATGTCCCAAATCCCCCTATATGAACTTTTACATACGACAGCTCATAGTATCCAGCGGTATCGGAGGCCATTCTGACTGTATGTGGAAATCTTTGGGAGAGGTTTATGTCCAGCAGTGGACGTGTATCGGCTGATGATGATGATGACACGCTAATCTTAAATTAACCTGCCTTGTCAAGTGTATGTAAAAGTAAGCTGAAAGTTTTCCTTTAAATATATAAATATTAGTGCGTTATTATTTAGTGTTGGAAAATTCTGGAAATGGATCCGTTGGCAAAAACAAATGAATGGCGGCGCGGGCGCGCGTCGCTCGTACAGTATGACGCTTAAGCGGCGCGTCCGGTGCGATACCAGGACAAGGCCTCATTCACACCGAACAATCGGCGCGAACACAAAAACTCTTAACATTGTCCGTTATGCGGGCTACGTGACCGGGCGCGGGCGGCGCAGGAAGTGGACGCCGTGCGGCGATAACGCGGCTGTGCCCCGCCAACGCCTACCTACGTACGGCACTAAATACCTAAAACTATAACTAACAGTTCCTTGAGAAACAACGGACTTAGAACATAGACTGCGCTACATTTTACTGCTGCTAGGTCTCACCGTCTACTGAGTTCCGATTTAAAAAGCTCTATAGTTACTGTTATTAATTAGATAACGAAACTCATCATCATTAAGACATGCTCGTATTAAGTCAGTACTGGAGACCGTCTATGTAAGTACCAACGCAGTTCTAATTTCAACCGTCGACACAGTAGTGTGCAAACATTACTGTGTTGCAGTTTAAAAGGCGCTGTAGCTACCTTACTGAGAAAACGAGACTTAACATCTTATGTTTAGCTACGAGCGTAATATACATACATACATACATATATATCACGCCTCGTTCCCAGTGGGGTATGCAGAGACCACCTCTCTCCACCTGCTACGATCCTGGCACACCTCTCTCGCTGCCTCCACTTTCATAAGCGTCTTCATGCACGCTCGTCTGTTGCGTGTGCTTTTGATCCGGCCTTTCTTTAGGACATCTCCGATTTGATCGGAATATGTCCGCCTAGGTCGACCTGCACCTATTTTTCCAATCATTCTTACCTTGTATATTTCTTTCGTTAATCTTCTTTCATCCATTCTTTCGACATTGCCGAACCATCTAAACATCCCTTTCTCTATCCTTGTCACTACATCTTCAACCACGCCGCACCGCTTCCTTATCACACTGTTCCTCACTTTGTCCATCCGTTTCACTCCAGTTATACTAAATATGCTGCAATATATGCAGCTACAATATTATGGGCGTATCACTTACTATCAAGTGAACGTCCCGCTCGTCTCGTCTCTTAATTGAATAAAATAAAAAGGCTGCCTTAATGCCAAAAGACATTTTCTTCAGTCCAGTGTACAACAGGATTGAACACAGAACAAAAGTAACGAAGTAAAGTACCTTGTATTTATATATTTAATATGCATTATAATAAAAAAAACTGACCGATACATACATATGTATATTCTACGCAACAAAGGGTCGAGACAAGCTAGCCATTCGCTTGATTGTCTACAAGTAATTATAGAAAAAAAATCTTTAAATATATATTCTCACCAGCTGTTAACCGCTCGCTTTACTGGCTGTAATATTGACTTGATATAAGTCTGAAATATTCCTTAATAACATCCACCTCCGCTGATGAATTTTTATAGCAACCGTTACTATGGCAACCGCATAAACAACACGAAATAAAAATGTATGTAAAAGTTAATTAGAAGTTAAATGATGAGGGATCTATGAGAAACAAACATTAAATAGCCTATAACCATCTACAAATCATTCAGCGTCGTATGCTCATGTTCCCGTGCCGATACGTTCACTAGTTTTCATTATGTATGTGTTGTGTAGTAGATATACATTTATATATATCTATGTGTATATGCAGTCCTACAATGGATGTAAATAAGTAGTTACCAATTCGCCGTTACCTTGGCTCTAGTGGGTTATGCTGTTAAATATTAAACTTTTACGATCCCGTAAACGCTTCACTTCGTGAACGCCGATAGGCAACACTGTACGATGTGAACGAGCCGTGACTGATTTTCCAAAATGGCGGCGCTCGTTTTTTTTTTCTTAGTCGCCTTTTTTATACTCTCACGATTGGGGAATAAACGTTAAAAGAATTCATCACTAATAGCTTGTTTAATTACTGAGGTAACGATATTGAACATCTTATCTCTTAAGGCGACGAGCACAATATGGTGCTGTGTGCATCCTAACCAGCGCCATTTTGTTATATGCAAGCGTATCACTTAATATCAGGTGATCATCACGCTCCTTTCGTCGCTTCACTAATAAAAAATATTCAATAATTCTTGTACTGATATGTAAAAGCATTCACTGCTGGTATGCTCTGTTGTCGGATACCTTCTGGGTAGGTTCCACCGCAGTACTTATTTCTGCCACCGAACAGTAGTGTGCAAACATTACTGTTTTCCGGTTTAAAGGGCGCTACATCTAGTGAAATTTCTGCGGTAACGAACCTTCACACCTTATTTTATCATCTTAACAAGCGCCGCTTTTTTATGGACAAGCGTATCACTTAACACCAGGTGAACGTCCGGCTTGTCTGGTCGCTTTGTAGAATAAAAAAAAATTAAATACAGAAACATGTTTTAAAAACAGCAAAAGGATGAACCTACTTGCATGCATCAGTATACCTGTCCAAATGCAAAGTAGGCGTCTTAAAGGCTGTCACTACGTTAGAGCTCCTTATCGCTATCAACCATATCACCACTTAACATCAAGTGCTATCATAGTCAAGTGTTAATGTTGTCGATTTTAAAAAAAATATGTCATGGAAAAACTGTCGTTGGTCAGTTAATTATAACAAGCCTGTAGTCCCACGAAACTACTGTGAATATAGTAGGATGAAATCGGAAGAACCAATGCTTAAAGTGGCTATGTGGACATGGAGGACTTGCCTATCCTCATTGGACGTAAGGCAAGCTTGAGGAGAGCGTCAAAGTGTTCGTAAGGTATTGTGTTTATCATAGAATGAAGGTTTTAAGTGATGAGTAAACCTCCTCTTGCATTTTGCTTCGACGTAGCAATGAGCGATTTCAGTGCTATCCATAAATGCTTCCGTGCCAACTAATAAGGGTGTTAAAATGGGGTACAATTGCTCTCAATCGACTATTTTTCTTATTTGTAATATTTTATAGTACCATTTAAATAAGACCGTGTTTTGTGGAATACCTTACAAGAGACCTATGTTCATCAGTTCATAAGGTTGTAAACCGCCAATTGAAAGAGCAAAACTTGGAAGCTTTTCAACCAGCATGGAAAGTGGAGTAATATACAAAGAAGCTTTTAGGATTATATGATATAGTAGATACGATCAGCAATAGAAATCTAGGCTACCTAGACGGAAAGATGAAATGAGCGAAAACGTTCCTATACATCTCATTCCCAAAGGAGGGAGAGAAAATATTGTGATGTGGAAGTGTTCATTCACAGACTTAAAGATGAGTCTCCAACGAGTTTTTCTACGATCAAATAAATCTATATATACTGTAGTTCTCTGCTTAAATTTTCAACAGTTCTATATAGTCAGAGTTTCTCAGTATGAATTCACCTGTGCAATGATGGCACAGTTGTAAAAATCCATCACCAGTCGTATCCAATTTGCAGGAGAAGAGAATTGACGTTAACCCGCCGTACTTAACAGACGTAGTCGTTCCCAGTTCGGACTGACCAGCGTCGCTATTTATGTACTACGATAAAACTTAGCCGTGGAGCAGTAAAAACTTTTTAGTTCCGTACTTCGTGATTAAATGACGAAATTTTATAGATAAATCGCGAGGAAATCAACAAAATATGTTTAAGAATAAACAAATATATAGTACAGTGTTGTATCGGCCGGCCCTCGTACAACATACGGGAACGCTAGGAATCATTAATAACTGTCAGTGAGTAAGGCCCCTCCCATTGCGCAGACACATTATGCAGCTGAGAACTATATTTAATCGGTTGGAAGCGAATGTAGCTTTTACTAACTACAACATAAGATCTACTAACGCGTGAAATAAAAAGACAGCGAAGTTCCATTTAGAGGCCCTTAGAGAAGCAGAGCGTAACGTCGCCCCGCCTCAGCGGACGCAGAAAACTATATATACATATATACAAACGTTGCCATATAAAGAAACTAAATATGTTAACAAAGGATATCATTGGAATATTTTACATATTTTACTTTTTTTTTTTAATTAACGAAGCGACGAAACGAGCGGGACAATCACTTGATGGTAAGTAACACGCCTGACCATAACAACGTGGCCCTAGTTAGTTTTATACACATTCCGCTTGTCATTTTAAGACATATGTTGTCTCATTACCCCAGTAATTTCACTAGCTACAGCGTCCTACAAACCACTACTGTTTTTTAGCTGCAACAGGAGTTGCGGTGGAACCAACACTGAGAGTACATGTCTTAAGTACATATGGAGCCTATATTTTTTTCAATTGAAAAGTTTAGTGCTTTACTTAGATTCTACCTCGTGTTAAGTAGTGATGTGGTCTGTGGTGCTAAACCACACTAGCCTAGTAAGAGCCTATACTCTTTTTTTGAGGACCACGTTATATTTGGAAGGGAACACCGGCGCTGGTAAGTTGTTCCATTCCTTTACAGTTCTTATCAAAATGTAGGAGTTAAACCTCTTTGTTCGCATACTAGGGATGTTTACTAAGGGAGAATGGTGACTCGTTGTATCCCATGGCGTTCCATGGTAAATAGGGGGATTATATCATATAATTCCAACGTTAGGTTTGAAAGTAACAAGTACGTAATTTCATATTTAAGCTATCTCCGATAGTAATCACCAATATTTCTAGATTCTAGATAAATCTGTATTTTTTTTAACAGAGGACAATGTTGTAATTTCGACACCAATCTATTATGTCCTACATAATGAGCACTTGTCACTCTTTAATAGTGTATATAGTAATAAATACTATAACACAAAGATTTTTATTACTTTTCCATACCATAGGAATCATATTTTATTAGAAATTCATGATAAGTATAACCCCATTGTTGATAATGAATAAGGAAACAATAACAATATAAATCTTACTGGTAGGTAACCTTATTAAATAATAAATAATTTATTGCTAATATACAATGGGATTATAAAAAACTATATTATCTACAAGGCTCATGAAACTGTAGTATCTACACTGCTTACTGGTACTGCTGCTACTACAATACTTTGCTTACTGGGAACATATTACTAAAAGACTAGCATTTACATCTCTGTATGAATCTCATTAACATTCAACATAGTAAAGTTCTTTACTGGTAGTAGATCTCTGTTGTCGGAGATCATCTAGGTAGGTACCATCGCAGCTCCTATTTCTGACGCCCAACTGTAGTATGCAAAAGTTACTGTGTTCCGCTTTCAAGGGCGCTGTAGCTAGTCTAATTACTGGGGGCAGAGAGACTCAACATCGTGCTGTATATATTTATATGTATGTAGTTGTTATTGCCAGGTGTTTCATTTACCATCAGATGAACGACTCGTTCGCCTGGTCACTTAATGGAACAATAAAAAAAAGTTAAAAATTTAGACCTTTGTTGATCCAAAAAAAGTTATGTTTGATAAGAATGATAAAGAACCAGGGCAGTTCTTTCAAGAAACCCCGTGATGATGAGTACAAAAAAAAAGGACGTTGAAATTACACTTCAAGTTAAACATAAAAACACTGAGTTATATAGTCGACTAAATACTTCATCCTGTAACATCTTAGGTCAAAAGTTATTTAATAAATCAGGACTTCGATCAGTAAGTATACGCCCCTCAAACATGAACATCTTACAAGCTTAATGCAAAGTGATAAATTTAATTCCTGCATACCGCTTTACAGAAATATACCTTTACATAACTTATAACCAATATCAATGGATGTGAAAGTTAATGGTTAAATATACGATGCGGGCGCCGTTAAACTAAGATAAAAGTTAACTTAAACCTATACCGCACTAAGAGTCGACGAGGTCAATGAAAAACTTTTATTGCCGCTATGAAAATAACTTCACAAGCCGCATCCCTTACTAACTGTCTCGTACGACTGTAGCTTTAAATTTATATAATTAAAACAAAATAATAATGATTTTTTTTAATACAACATTAATTACTATTAACTTAAACAAGCACTAAGACTCTGATCTCATCTCTGCTACCTCCAGAGTGCTAGATAGATAATCTTTGAAAAATCATTAGTTAGACCTTAGTCATTGTCTAGTTAAAATACTGAAGGTGTTTTCTAAGGATAAGAAAATACTTGACATTATAATATTTCCTTTACATTTCATAATCATTAGTTGTGTCTCCAACCCCTAATTTACATTATCCTTTATCTCTTTCTATAAATAAATCTGTCCGTGTATTAAAAAAATTGGTATTTACACGTTAAAATGTTTAAACTAGGTAGTGAATGTTGGGTATGACAGAAGAAACATGAAAGTAGGATTAATGCTGTGGAGATGAGAAGTGTGAGAAGTATAACTGGAGTGAAGCTGATGGACAAAGTAGGGAAGGTCGCGGATTCGAACCTCGGCATGTACCGATGACTTAATATTTAAGTTATGTACATTTGTGAACTTTAGTTACAACAGATACAAAACGGTGAAGGAAAACATCGTGAGGAAACCCGCACACTGAAATCATCTTTGTGTGTGTGTGGTGACTCCAATAAAGAGGCAACAGGCTCGCCCCCTGTTACATGGGACCTAATCTGACCACATCTGGCGAAAAGCGGGTGTTTATTCACCTCTGCCTACCCCTACTGGGAAAAAGGCGTGATAATATAAAAAAAAAATGTTCTCTGATCATAGTTTTTTTAAATAATTCAGTAAATAACAAAAAAATATAATGGCGGTCCGAGTCGCTTTGAAAAATTCTCATTTATGAACATGGTAAGAACATTACGAAGCCAATGCGGTTAACCATAGGCCAATGATAATGGGGGGTCGGTTAGGTTGACAGATCCCCTATATTCAACAACATTCACGTGTACATATCATAGTTTTAATGTAGATACTTTTTAGTTTTTTTTATTTAAACCTTCCCTCAGAGGGCAAACACGAAGGGAGAGTCACCGCAATATTTCTTCTTCGTTTTAATTTCTGTGGGGTCACGGAAACGCCTTGCAAATATCCTCCCATAGACCATAATGGATCATCGTGATACACAGTGTTACTTAGTATCTAGTGAATTTGTTTTTAAGTGTTAGTCCATCATAGAAAAAAAATTAGGACTACATTCCGAATCGCAATTATTTTTAATATCTGAGTAATATGTTTCTTTCCTATTTTCCTTTACAAAGGGCACTGATCATCATCATCATTATAATTATCAGATAAACACCCGCTTCTGGATTGGTATTTTACAAAGATCTCACTCCAGACTATTTTGTATAATCTTTCTCTTACCCATTGACTATAACTTCATCGAGCATCCGCCCTCGCCATTATCACTGAAGTCTAGCAATTATCATCAACTAACGTTCACTGCTGGACAAAGCCTTTCCTGAAAGATCTGACTGATCGGTCTTGAATTGTCCATATCCGTTAATTACCCGTAACATTTACCATATCGTTCCACTCTCTTTCTTCCACACCGGGCGTCAAATCTTCGAGTTTAATGACTAGCCCATTACCAATTAAATCTAGTAATACTAAGGCATTACTCGTAACTAGATCCATGATATCCTTCGGGGTGTAAGGGTTTCCGGAAGAAACTCCCTTGAATCCCAGCTAACGTCATCTGCTTCTAGTGCACACACTATACAACAAAGAAGGTATTGACTCAGTGTGATGGGAAATGGCCTAAATTTTTACATTAATTCTTCTTCTTTCTGGGAATCTTTGGGGAAGGCCAATGTCCAACAGTGGAAGTCTATCAGCCGATGATGTGATGCGATTCGGGATCCTAACGCGTGAGTATTTACTCATATGCTAGATCGTAAACAGAACGAGTGTTAATCGTGAGTAGTAGCGAAATCAACAAAAATATTTACAAACCGTCGGGTAGTGATGTCAAGGCGCATTGTGATACACTTGTTTGTGATGAAGACAATCAGTGATGTAAACGATTATCTAATCACCATTATACATCGATACAATAAGTTTTATGTTCGTTTGTGTAATACTCTATTTGCCCTTTGTACTTTAAAACTGAACAATACATTTATTGTGTGTTATGTAACATTGTCGAATATCAACCGAGATTATTAAACTTTATGATCATTTATTACTAACTTAACCTTTGGCATAGAAATCTTCGGGAGAGACTTACATCCGGCAGGGAAAGTCTATTGGTCGATGATGATGACGGTAGTTATTATACGTTATGATAATTAACTCTTCGTCATGAACATAGATATAATCAAAATTGATTTTGATTGTCCGCCAATCACGTGATAACTAGTGAACGTATCGACACGTGGACATTACCATTCGACGCGGAATGATTTTATGGCTATAGACTACATATTTTTTTCAATCTCATAGATTCTTCATCGTTTCATTTCTAATTAACTTTTACAAACATTTTCATTTTGTATTGTATATACGGTTGCTATAACAACGGTTGATTTAGAAAGTCATTAGTTGTCTTGTTTTATATTACGGCCAGTTGAGGGCGGGATACAATTAGGAACAATAATACATATCATCTCATTTCTCCCTAGACCATAGTTGCAATAATACATTTAAGTAGTAAATAAACGTAATAACATACGTTGAATTTATATATACAAACGCATTAGATAGGGTATAAGACTTTAGTGTTTATTTTTGACCATTTCATATATGTTTATGCCAAGTTAAACCGATGATTTGTGGCGCAAAATTAAATTTGTCAGTGCGTTGTAAATTCATAGGGCACCCAGACGTTTATTACACCTATCGCTTAAAATTTATCTATCATTAAAATATACTTTAATTATGTATGTTTCATTACGACATACTTTAATCATTAATCAGCTCTTAAATAGGATCATAACAGACGGAAGTAATTAATATTTGAGTGTTCAATTTTAGTATATGACCAAGTAATATAGTTATTGAACACCATTTCAGCAACTATGATGCCGTGTAAACGGGTCCATTATTGTAGCTGTTAAAGCCTCATTTCCCTTCTTAGGGCCTGAAGATAAATATTTAATTGCAGATAAATATTTTAAGATATATCTAAATAATATTTAAACAGTACACTGGAAGCTGTGATAGCTTAGTTGCTCGTGCGATAGACTGAGATAACTCTCTCCTTGCGACCTGTGCCCCGAATCTTACAGCAGTAGGAACATAAAGTGGGATTCTCGTAGAATAGAATAGATATGAAATAATTGCATACTAAATTACTATAAAAAAGTATTAAAATAAACTTGATTTTTGCAAATTTAACATACATATGATACTGATAATAGTACAACAGATATAAAACAGGGTTTTGTATCCTAATTGTTAGATTTGAGAACATTATGATATTGACCTTATAGATATTACACATCCAATCTTATTCTCTAAAATGGATTAATTTCGCTTTTACCAAGGACAGTTTTAAAAAAAGAGTTTGAATGTCCTTTCATTAATATAACATTACTTAATGATTAAAACAATAAAACATTGTCAAGAGGATCCTTTAAAGAGTTAAAAGAGACTTTAAAAATATTACAAAGGATCACTGAAACTTTTTCACTACGGGAGAGCAAAAGGGAAATACTCGACTTTTACAGGCTAAAACCCCAGTGTCCCTGTTATTGGTATCAATCAGAAGGATAATGACTTTTTTGCAAGCTTCGGCATTTTTATAGGCGCGAACCATTTCCAGGTTCATTCTTGTGAAAGGAGTGGAATTGGAGATCTCTATTATCATGTGAATTAAATGCGCGTAAGAAGACCACGCTCGTCAACTTGAGTCTGTATTTCATACGACGGACACCTAAATCCGTCAAGTGAACCATGTCTTTTGGGACCAAAGTTTCATTTACAGTCCCTTAGTGCCGACTCGTGGTCTGCGATTAGATTAGACTACTTCTCTCTCTCTCGATCTTTCATTAATAGTCATGCCTAGGTAAATGGAAACAATAGGTCTTTCCCGTCGTCGTTATTTAGCCCATAATGAACATGTCTTACGTGCTGCACCGCGTCTCTATCACAGCCACGGTGATCAAAAGTAACTGTCAACCCTTACTAAGTAAGGACTCATATGCCTGCACCGGCCGGAACACTAGAACAGTTCCACTTCTGCCCTATATTCTCTGGAAATTAAGGATAGGGCTAAGGTAAGCCCTAACTTTCATAGAAAGCGACTCAAAGTGTTTCTGGGTTCGTGGAATTTAAAAGGTGGGAAGTTCTTATAGTCCAATGAGCGAGCTCAGAGGTAATAACAAGTTCGAAGTGGCTTCATACATTTCGTAGCAAAGATACCGGTTTCTTCCGTAGGAGATACCAGAGCCACTCGCAAAGTACTAAAGTTGACCACCGATACGGTTTTAATGTATACTAATCTCACATAACACTGTCATCCTCTACAGCAGCTAGGTATCGAGCGTAATGTGGTGTATGTCATTCTAACTAGCGCCACATTGTTATGGACAAGCTTAGATAAGTATCACTTCCCATCAAGCGGATTTCTAGCTCGCTGGCCTAATGGTTAGAGCGTGCGGCTTTCATTCCGAAGGTCGCGGGTTCGAATATCGGCACGTACCGATGACTTAATATTTAAGTTATGTACATTTGTGAACTTTAGTTACAACAGCGAGATACAAACGGTGAAGGAAAACATCGTGAGGAAACCCGCACACTGAAATCATCTTTGTGTGTGTGTCGTGGCCCGAATAAAGTGGCAACAGGCTCGCCCCCGGTTACATGGGACCTAAACTGACCACATCTGGCGATGAGTGGGTGTTTATTCACCTCTGCCTACCCCTACTGGGAAAAAGGCGTGATAATATAAAAAAAACATATCGCTGTGTTGAATAAAAAAGAGGACAGTTCCACTTCCTGCTGATAATGTGGATAGGCTAGCGTTTAATTCTCGGCTCGGCCGCTGCTCGGCCACGCTCGGTCTGAGATGTAGCGACGGAGCGTCCCGGCGACGCGCTGCATGCATATTGATTCCCACTATTTATTCATATTCCCGCTTCGCGACTGATCAACGCGCATGTATATGCGAAGGTGTGCGCCCATTAACATGCTAAATAATTCCGCGAAGCTTTTCGTTACGATTCCAACACGAAATCATAGCAATTGTTACTGTATATAGACATGCAATGTAGATGTACCGCGCTCATTACCGGACTTAAATATAATTCGAAACCACCCCGTTGTATCCAACTCTATATCCTTTCTTTTCTAAGAAATATATATTTCATTATTTTAAAAACAAATCTTTTTAGTAAGAGTCTTAATTTTGCTTCTCACAAATTCTTAAACTCCTCGTGAAAACTTTAAATATCTCTTACAAAATCTGCTTAAATATCTCGTTTATAGAAATTCAAATTAGCTTGAAAATATACCTAAATAACAAATATTTCATATAAAAAAGGATTTCATACAAAAAACACGTTTAAATATAAATAAATATATAAACAAATAAAAATCTAGAAGCAAAGGGGTGCAAGGGTACCCGCGAGACAATTCACGGCACCCAAGCCAACCACACCTGCATGTGGTATACGCTACTAATCAATAAACGAGACTGGATCCCACCAACCCTCATTGGCCAGGGTGATGGAAAATGGCCCAAATCCCCCCCATATGAATCTCTACAATCGATGGCCTCTGATGCCCATTTTGCGATAAATACTAACATATGCGAAACGTTGGATGCGGGCAGCGCAGGAGTTTGAGGTATTTGGGGAAAGCCTATGTCCAATAGTAAACGTCTATCGGCTGATGATGATGATAAAAACAAATTAAACATACTTATTAAAGATACATTTCTAACAGAACTAAACTACTATAATAAATTAGCTGTGTTTAACTAATTTATCCTACGAAGAAATACTACTAATTCTATTCGTAGTAAGTAACGATCGTTTTATATTTTTTATGAACAATTTCAATCGTACCCACATTATCTTAACCAGTTTTCCAAACAAACTTATCATATATTTGACGGTGTAGACGTTGAATAAGTATTTCTACGAAACTGTCACGCAAATTCGACACCGGATACGGCAGTCAGAGACAAGCGGACGGACGTAGCTATGTGCCCAACACGTACATAGACAACCAGACGGCCGATGGAGAAACAATGCTTTAATAAGCCCACCATAAGAAGTGAGCGATTTCGATACATTAAGCACAGGTGCATCCGCTGCCTTCAAATACGTATTCGTTGTGGCACACCATGAATTTGTATTGTGTTTAATCGAGACATCGTTTTTCAAGAATCGTTTGATTGCAATCGCGATTTGCATGCGAGCTGCACTGTTCATCGGCTGAGCAAAACGTGTTCGAGAAAAATTACGAGACTTAAACACTACGGGGAAAGCTTAATTGCGAAAAGTCAACATCCCGTCAGTGCTGGTGCCATCAAACAAAAGATAAAATTGCTTTTATCACCCGTTATCAGTTTCCTTTTTTTTTTTCAATTTAATTAAGCGATGAGACGATGTTATAAACGCCTGAGGTTTAATACGTTGTCTCATTACACCCAATAATCACACTAGATTTAACACTCTTCAAGCTGGAAAACAGTGATGTTTGTACACTACTATTTTGCAGCAGAAATAAGCGCAGCTGTGGTAAACAGTCTCCGGCAACAGAGAACTAGCACCAGTAAAAAAAAAGCATATAATCCTCCGTCAAAGGCACCAAAAAGATCCATTTTCCAATATAATATTCCTTCTCGGAAAGGATCTGCTAAATAACTTTAACCACCAAATGACTTCATCTGAAGAACCTTTAATTTACTAGACACATTTTTTTTATTCAACTAAGCGACAATACGAGCGGGAAGTTCATCTGGTGTTAAGTGATACTCCAGTCCTTAAGAACGTGGCGGTACTTAGGATGAGACATAAGATTATGAGGCTCGCTACCTCAGTAATTACACTAAATACAGCGCCATTCAAACCGGAATACAGTAATGTTTGTACACTACTATTTAGCGGCTGAAGTAGACGCTGCGGTGGCACCAACCTAGACAGTCTCCGGCAACAGAGACCTACCTCCAGTGATTTTTTTTGCCAGTTAAACCTATTTGAAGATTGCAAAAAGCCAACGATGACTTCAATCGTAAGATAAGTTGTGAATTGGATATTGTGAAACGGACTCTATGAATCTCCTTCCCTCCATATTTCCCCCATAATCCTTCCACATTTCAGGATCAAAAAAATCTAAATTCATTTATTTGACAACATAAATTACATAGCCATAACAGCTTTTGGTGCCTTCTTCTCAGCATAACAATGACTGTGACAGAAGGCAGGATTAATCTTTGGTATTTCATAAAAGGGACGTTTGAACCAAAAGACCTAGGACTTGAAATTTGATAGGAATATTCCTTTTGCCGAGTATAGGTCCATTAAGAAACGGTTTTACAAAATGTTACTCCTGATGAGTGTTGCAGGGTTGTCACGACCAGCAAAGCTGTTCCTCTACAGCTAGTTACAATTAACCAAATAAGTTGTATAATATTGAATAGATTGCATCATTACATCTTTGTTTTATATACTCGCGCTATCATTCATTGTTACTTTGCTCATTTCGTAGAAATCTAATCTTGCTAGAAATTGTTTTATCTTAAACAATAACATTTTTACACTGCAGCACTTTACACGTGTACTTGTTTTCTTTTCCCTTGTATAACAAGTGGCCACTAGTGACTAAAGTGCCTACTTTGTCGGTGAGTAAATTCAATCAAACGTTATGAATAGCCAATAACTTATTTTTTTACATTCAACAACGCAACGAGACCGACAGAATCTCCACCTGGTGGTACTTGGTGATAAGAATGCAGCGTAAGTTAGGATGTTATACACTGCACCAGTTTGTGCTCGTCGCTTTGTGATTTTTAGTATTTTAGATGTAATATAATTTTAAGCGTTACATTTATCGATCATTTTATCATAAACAGTTAATGATTTTTTTTATATTAATCAATATGAAACATTTCCCTTAACATAAACAATAGATCATAGACAATCTGGTAAAGGTTGCGGTAAGCAGTTGCATATGCGGGCAGCACAGGATCGATCGATGTGGAGATCTTCAAGGAAGGCCTATGTCCAGAACGTCTGTCGGCTAATAGTGATGATGATGATAAACAGTAGTCTTCTAAAAGATAAACTCGATCTAGACGGAACCAACTTTCTTTTATTACTACTAACTTGTACGAATAATTTTTAGATATAAAAAATCTAGCTCAATATCGATGATAGGTCTCTGTTGCCGTACCGTCTAGATAAGGTAGCACCGCAGTTTCAATTTCTGCCGCTAAACAATCCTGTACATTACTGTTTCGGATTGAAGGAAGTTGTAGTTAGTGAAATTACTAGAGTAACGAGAATTGTTATCTAATGTCTCAAGGCGACGAGCGCAATTAGGTGCAGTGTATTCTACTTAGCGCCTCGTTGTTATGGGCGGACGTATGATATACCATCAGGTGAACATCCCGCTCATTTCGTCGCTTCATTGCATAAAAAAAAACATCTGACTCAGACAGATATATACACTATAAACTTACAGCATCACTTCCCGAATAGATCGTAGTGTGTGAATATTTTCAATAACTATATTTTCAATGAAGTGTAGAAGACTGTCTATGGCACGGCGCCAAACCGACACGGAGATCTATAATGTTTCCGTATCCGCATTTGATGAAGTACCATACTAGCTAGAAACACTGGTAAGATTTCGGAAATCTTATCAGCCTTGCCTGTTGATTATTCATCGAATTCCCTCTATTGCTTAGTTATTCAAATTACCCAGCATTGTTCCGATTGTCAACATATGAGAGGTAGTATAGTCTGGTCTAGCTATATAAACAGTATACTAGAACTACGTATTTAAATGTAATTTGTAGTGAGTAATAAATATATAACATAAATCAAACCAAAATACACTACGAGCCACATTTTAATACCATTCGTGCCAGTTGGCATTTACAATAGATAGCTGAGTGCTATTTTCCTATTAAATAAATCAGTTATAGCAGAGTGTACATACGCTTTCTTTTACGTACTTTCAGATGTATTTGAATAAACATTTGATTATTATTATAAAAAAAAAGAAAATGGCTCGCCACCGTTGCAACTATATGAATGCTCTAAGAAGGCGGTTATCAGAGAGGAATGGTGACGTGTTGTCTAGCTTGCGACCAACACCTATTATGATGATTACGACCACTCTGTCAAGAGTGATACCGACGAAGAAGATAAAAAAGAGGTTCATTAGATGCAATATTCGCTAAAATAGATTAGCACTAACTAATATATATAGCGGACCATAAATCTACTTACAAATGTCCGCATTGAATCTTCGTACCAAACGGCCGGCGTGATTACTACGACAATAGATTGACAAATTGATCAAGTCAGTTCAGTCGCTTGATAGTCTCTTTTTCTCAGAAGCAGAGTCTCTTTTGAAGATCTTCTCTACCCTTTCTTTTCATCGACCAATACCCAAAAAAAAGTTTGCTATGCGACTACCAGAATCTTACAAACCGTTATTTCCTCAGTCCGGACAAATATTCTGTAAGCAAATATTAATATGCTAAACATGTCCAACTTCCTGTAGATTAAACTGTTTTTTTTTACTAGCTACAACACACTTTAAACTTGAACACAGTAATATTTGCACACTACTGTTTAGAGGTAGAAACAGAAGTTGCAATAGTACGCTTAAAAAAGAAGAGTGACTCCTGGTTGCCGAGAGGAAAATCATGAGTAGGATCCTCGGACCGACCCACAGACAAGACAGTAGGTGGCGAGCCCGATACAATATTGAAATCGAGAGGCTGGTTGGCGAACTGAACATCATAGAGCATGCCCAAGCTGACAGACATCGCTAGAAGGGCCATTTGCTGAGAATAGATGACGGTCGTAGTCAAAAAAGTGTTCCGTGGAACCCCAATTGGGCGCCGACCAGCCAGGCCAGATATCGCTGCAGGGATGCCGTAGAATATGACCTATGCGAGCTTCAAGCAGTGGACTGGCAAGAGGCAGACAACGCTGGCGCTCTCTTGTCTCGAAGGCCAAGACTCAAATAGGGTCGCTGCGCCAGAATAGTAGCAGTAGTAGTAGTACCTAGATTGTAGGAGGCAACATCCTGCCACCACTAACTTGCAAGTTAACTAAAGTGGACACACACGAAGCTATTTAACGTTCAATAAAGTAGGCGAAAAAAGTTTTGTCTACATGTTTTTTTAAACAGTAAAACCTCGTTACCACTTAGATAACTTATTTATGGGTGTAATAAAAATATTGAACAATAAATTTACTTGGGGCCTTATGAAGCAGTCCGCGGGAACGTTTTCCCCGCCGTCACTTAGGCCGGCTCATTAAACCCATACGCAATGAAATTTGAAGCAGGGCGCCCTAGGGCATTCCTACACTCTATCGATAACGCTAAACGGCCTCGCAATTCGTGTTTTTGCTCGAACAGTTTTTATTAGAGCCGCATTTACGAGCACCGACAATATTTTACGAGCTACGTCTGTATCGCAAAGAGTCGCATCGGTTTTATAATACTTTAATTTCACCGCCAGAAAACCATAAAAGTATGCAAATGCGACATAAAAGTCGTGAGCAGGCGATAAAGTGCATTAATCCGGACGACAGGGAAGAATAACAGCGGCGCCCCCACTGCACCCACTCCGCCCCAGCCAGCGCTGCTCGTGCAGCTCGAACAGCTCGTACCGCTCGTACAGTTGCACTTTGTCAAACAATTAATCCAAGTAATTACTTTACGATCGATTTACAGCTTTAATAATCGCTTTCACATCTTTACACGTTTTTAATTATTACATTAAGTTTCAATTAAATTATTAAGTTTATGCGACATAAAACACACAGGTCAGGGTCTGACACGAGGAAAGCTTTGCGAGAGAAAGCTCCGAAACCCAATAGTGGGAACACTAAAACAGCTGTAAAACAAAAATTATTTTTATGTTTCAGGACTATCGCATTCGAGTTATTTCATAATTAATTTAAACGTTACTTAACAGGTCACAGTAATGCCTACTTATACCAAAAACACCAGCAAACAGTGGAAGAAGTGGTTTGAAGACATAAAGGAGGGTAGAAATACCACTGGATAAAATGAATAGCTGAGGATCGGATTGGTTTTCCCAATCTGATCGCCAAACTTCAGCTTGAAGAAGGCACTTATGATGATGATGTCACCAAGTAGTTTGCATGCGATGTAGTGTTCCCTTTTGAATGACACTGTGTTAGACCAAATGTTTTTTTTTTTTTTACCTAAGAACAATACTTTCAATACGTTGCTATGTAAATATATTACCAAGCACCCCATTGTTGAAAATCTCATGACTGTACTTATTGTATTAAAAAGGAATGAATAAAATTAATCTTCACGAGGGGTGCAAAGGGTTCCCGCACAACTCACGGGACCCGAGCCAACTTCACCAGCTCATGGTGCACCCTGCTAATCAACAAACGAGGCTTTGATTCCCGCCAACTAGCATTAGGCAAACGTGATGCGAAACGGCCCAAAACCTCCCATATGAATCCTTATCCGATCGTGTGGGAATCTTTGAGGGAGGCCTATGTCCACCTGTGGACGTCTTCCGGCTGATGATTGATCTTCACAATCGTATTTTTGAAAACGAAGCCTAATCTTTGAAATACGACGCACAAGGAAACCATTCGTAACTTATATGGAGCATTAAATACGTTACTTAAGCGACACCAAAAGCAACGGTGGCATGTAACAAAGGTAATAAAAATGCACTAAAATTAATTTAGACATTTGTGACCCACAAAATTAAAGGCCTGTTAAAGGTGAATCGATTTTATATCGATATGAATTTTCATTAAAACTTAATACGAGCCATTAAACGGACCTACCGCAAATTTAACACTGACCTCTTTGGATATCGCGCATTCAAAAATTATGTAAATTTTGGGCAGCGGACATAAACGATACTTAAATCCACGCTATTGTATACATCAACAGGTTTTATTTTTTACTACAATGTGCCGACATTTAACCTCAAATTCACATGATGACATTGGCCAAGCGTGCTCGCACAGAATACTCCGTGTATTCTTCGTTCAGATCCAAAGAGAGCCTACCACCTACAAACGGCCCTGCTTCAAACTAGGGACCTCTTGTTTTATAAGACAAGTAATTATATATACTACTCCAAAGGATCAGTATCAGTATCTTTATATAATTTTTAATAAGTATGTTAATAACTGTATATTGTATAACTTAGTCTATGAGAAAAATTAAAAAAACCTTTTTGGTTATCAAACCGATGAGACGAGCTTTTACTGGATTGTAAGTGTCACACTTTTACTTAACAATTTTAACTAGTTTTGATGCTTACTATATTCCACATTGTAGTCGTTATTAAGTTGTAGTCTAGTTACGACGGTAACTACCTACAAATCAACTTCAAATCGGAACACAAAAGGATTTGTACATTTGATACTTGGTCTCTATGCCTATCACTAACAACATATTTTAGATAGTAAAAAATACTTCTTAACTTATGTACACAAAAAGTAAAAGTGGAAAGATATAAAAAATCATTGAGATGATGGAAGAGGGAATGGGATGTAATAAAAAGAGGTAAAAGTGGAAAGATATAAAAAATCATTGAGATGATGGAAGAGGGAATGGGATGTAATAAAAAGAGGTAAAAGTGGAAAGATATAAAAAATCATTGAGATGATGGAAGAGGGAATGGGATGTAATAAAAAGAGATTGACTGAGGAAATGATAGAAAGAGAGAACGGATACGTAGGAAAGATTAGAATAAAAGCAGTGTAAATAAGGCTCGAGGTAAGAAGTACCTATAAATCGTATTATCTAAATAATATTATTTTATTTTGATATATTATTGAGAAAAGCTTTTTTTAAATAATATTAGAGCAAGACTTTATTCTGATAACGGTTTTAAGTTTTAAGTTTAACGCTAATTAAAGTGTTATCATATTTTCAGCAGACGCGTCACAGTATATCAAGTTTACGGTACAATCATATCTTGAAGAATCGTACACTCGATGCACATTGAACTCTAAGGTGTTGCGGTTAAAATCAGTTTCGGCTCGTCGTGCCGGCGTTGGGATTTGTGCCGCCTAGTCCCACCACAATTACCACGGCACTGACCCACTGCGCAACACCAGTAGTAACCTATTTGGAAGGTAATTGAGTTCGTCCAATTCCATCAAAATCCGATGTCAGCTCTTGCATTGTAAAATAGCTTTATACGAGTTAAGAACACGTCTAAGTCCAGTACAACTGTTTCAGTTGTCGCTTCAGGTCTTAAGGCGATGAGCTCAATGTAATTACTGGTGGCAGGTCTCTGTTGCCGAAGACCAACTAAGTAAGAGCGAACATTGCTGTTTACCGGTTTGAAAGGAATTTATTGGAGTAAAGACACATGTCTCAAGGAGCACGAGCAAGCACAATGCGATGTATCTCATATTAACTAACGCGATTTATGGACAGGCTTATCGCTTACCATCAGGTGAACCTTTCGCTTATCTAGACGTTAATAAAAAAAATGGTATAAATATATAACTGATAATTAAAATCTAGAGTTTAGATAGTCAAACGGATTAGATAGAGGATAAGAAAAAATTTCTTCAACGATCTATACTCTACCACAAGAGGCTCCAGAATCGAACCTGACACCTTTACCTCCTTTTAATTCAATAAAGCAACAAGATGAGTTCGACTTTTAACTAATAGTAATTAATAAGATATGTTTTTTTTATACAACGAAGCGACACGAACGATTCATTCACCTGAAGGCAAGTAATACGCCTACCCATAAGAATGTGTCGCTAGTTAGAATGTTATACGCTGCACCACATTGTACTCGTCCCCTCGAGACATAAGATGTGGTCTCGTTACTTCAGTAATTTCACTAGCTGCAGCTTCCTTTAAACCGGTCATATTTGCACAATGCTGTCAGGCGAGTGCAATAGACGCAGCGGTGGCACCTAGACGGTCTCCGGCAACGGAGTGCTACCATCAGTAAATCATCACGTTAACCTATATCAAGTTTTAAACAATTAACTGAACACTTGAAAATTGGTTTATATGAAAAATTTTCTAACACAGTAGTGTATTAATTATAACAATGTCCACCTTGTTAATATTATTCAAATCTTAAAGTTTTAACGTCGACACTTAACCGATAGCGTTGACAGTAGCCGTCGTTACTTAAGTAACTATAAGCGCTGTGTTGACACGCTCCTGTTGTCGAAAACACGGCAGCGGGTCATGAACTGCACCGAGTGTAAGTAAAGTGATGTGACAGGGGATAACTTTATTAGACTTGAAAATAATATTTTAACTACCTCCGTAGTGCAGCGGTTAACCGTAACACGGAGGTCCATATCGAAGGTACTCTTTTACTGCTCTAATACTAACCTCAAATAGCAAAACCACCAACTTATGAGAACACGTATAAATATATAGGTTCGATGTCAATTATCATCATGACAAATTTAGGTTTTTCTAAACCTATTACCTATCAGTTGATAATGATGAAGAAGCCTATTGTATAGACAAGTATATATTGTATAGTAATAAAGCATTAGTTCTTAATAATTGCATTAATGTTCTAACATAAATTTTCTACCTAATCTACATTATAACCTAAAAATGATAGATAACCTTCAGACTCATGAACTTACTGCTTCGATATTCTCTTTGGATGCATTACCTTTCTCTTTTAATCTTGAGTTATCTCTCTTAAAGGATACATTATTTCAATTGCTAAAACACCCTTCAAGTAGAAACTCAGTAAGGTTCATATGACTACCCTATCCAAAGAAGATGCTGTAGTTATATAGAGAATTAATAGAAACTTATTTTGCATAGATTGCTAAAAAACAATGGTTACTTAAGAAGAAGCTAAATAAGAGAAGTATATTTTTCAGTAATCTTGGCGAGATAAATTTGAGATTTCAGTAAATGTTTCTGTTTGTTAATGTATCAATCTGTGTCGTAGGAATAACAAAGAAAATTCGGTTTTAAAATTTAATCAATCTAAGCAATCATTGGGTCACAAGTGATTTGCTCCGATAGTAAAACCAGAGCAATACATCGTACACCGTGTCCCCCGCTAATTGCGAACATGACTATAAAAAATTTAATTACTGACCGCTTATCGTAACTATGACTTAATGTTGCAAATGAGAAAAGCCCGAGTCACGCTGATAGGGGATTAATTAAAAAGTTAATGTCCAAAAAATTTTGCAACCAGCCTAAAAATGGTTAAACCTATCTATCTTCAGGCAAAAACGAAGGAAGCTGTTCATTGTTCCAATGTAACACTTTTCATTCGCATTTCGTTAGCTTTCATGAGAGTTACAAAATACTTAAAGCGAATTAATAAAACAACCACCACAGCGTCTATTTCTACTGAAAGACAGTGTCGTGCAGACATTACTGAGTTCCATTTTGAAGGGCGCTGTAGCTAGAATTATTATTGACGAGTTTCAATATCTTATGTCTCAGGCGATGAGAGGAATGTGGTGCTGTGTTTATCATCGTAACTAACGCAACATTGTTATGAGCAGGCGTATCACTTACTATCAGGTGAACGTCCCGCTCGTCTCGTTGCTTATGTTAATAAATTATTGAGCATACCAAAATACATTGTACCGGGACTACTTGAAACTAAATATTAGCTGTCCGGGGTAGCGCGACGCGGCGCGGACGCGTCCGGCGGAGACGCGCGTCGCGGGGTCCCGGCCGGCGCGATTCCGCGAACGGCCCGAGTTATGGCCCCACAAAACGTCAAGCGAAATCATCAATGTTTAAATCGTAATATATTGAAGAATTTCTCAATTATCATATTTCATACTTATTTACGACGTCTAGGCACTCCGACATCTATCCGACGCGATACAGAGCGGCCCATAAAACGAACAAACCCGGGCCGTAATAAACGCGCATTTTATTTCCCGCGTACATAATTATAAGCGTAAGGTGTTTGTTTTCGGTGCTTTTTTTTTTTCCCTTTTCACTTCGGTTTTTTGTACTTACGCGGGTTTACGAGCGTCTGGCGGAGATCGCGGGCGGGCGTCGAGCCGCACGTCACAAGCGGGGGCGGATAGCGCGCCGCCCGATAACGAAACATCGCCGCGGTGCCGTCCGACGTTTACTGCTCTGGAGAGTGGCAGCGATGAATTTAACGGTTGGAAACAACTCGCACAAAAGGGGGCCGTGTTGGTGTTAAAATGAGAACCTTCGTTTTTTTTTTTTATTGTAGATAACAGTCGTTCGCGTTTGACGCTACTCATAAATGCTTATGCAAACCCCATATAATTACACTTACGGATAGGCCATTGTTGTGGCGAGGATAAAATAAATAAAAACACCGCAAACTATAAATTTATTATGATGGGCCCGGGGAACAGATATAACCCTTAAATAACTTTACGGATTATCTCAATACAAGATTCAGCACAGATGAGATGTGAAATCAACAATTTTTTAACGAAAACTCGTCATTGTGTTTTACTTATAAATAACTTATGCATGTCTTGAATTTACCGTGTAAATGATTAACTTGATTGCTTAACAATTTTTGCAATTCTGATTGGATAATGTTATGATTTTATTACCCTGAGATGTTGTTAGATCTGCGATATAACACTTTAATTAGCATCTAATAGCTTTACGAGTAAGTAATAAAACACACTTAGATAAGATACTTTTATCGATTTATTACATTATATACTCGATGCACGCAGGTTCTGTCCTTGGGACTCATATCATGCATTTCATTTACTGGTGATGAGACCGTGGAAGTATCAAGAAACAGTAGGGTGTAAACATTACTGTGTTTCAGTTGGCAAGACGATGTAGCTACTGTAATTACTGGAACAACAAGCTTCAACGTCTTATGTGTCAGACGACGATCCAATTGTGGTGCTGTGTATGTCATCCTAACTAACGCCACATTGTTATGAGCGGGCGTATTATTAATCATAAGATGAATGTCCCGCTTGTCTCATCGCTTAAATGAATATAAAAAAACATAAAAGGCACTCTATATGTAACTAACACTGGAAAGTGAGGTTGTGTAGGAGTGCAAGTTGGCGGCTGTAGCGTATAGATGAAAGCTGTTATTGGATGTCGATTTTCTTACTACGTTTTTCTAACTTATTAGAGGAAGCGTCAGCGATACATTCACTTGGTAAGTGATACGCCTGCCCATAATAACGTGGCGGTTGTTACGGCGATAATCACACTGCACCATTTTTACTAGCTACAGCACCATTCAAAGCAGAACACGGTAATGAGTGCGTACTATTGTTTCACGATAGAAATAGTCGCTGTGTTAGTATATATTAGGGGGACCGGAAAGTAATGTCGTTTTCTTACGCTAAATACAAACACATACATTTTTAACGAGTCTTTATTTTTAATCAATGATGTATTCCCCATCATTGTCAATAACCTTTTGCCATCTAGTGAGTAAATTTTCAATCCCTGATCGATAAAAATCAATTGGTTTTTCGGCAAAATATCTAGAGATGGCATTTTGGATATCATCCAAATTTGCAAATGTTTTGCCACTTAAAAAGTGTTGCAGCGCTCGGAATAAGTGGAAATCCGATGGTGCAACATCGGGCGAATATGGTGGATGAGGCAGCACGTCCCACCCCAATTCATTAATTTTTTCTAGAGTTCGCCTTGCGCAGTGCGGTCTTGCATTGTCATGTTGGAGAATGACGCCTTTTCGGTTGACAATCGCTGGCCACTTTCCAATTAAAGATTGATTGACTCGCTGCAATTGTTCGCTGTAGAGGTCTGCAGTAACAGTTTCTCCAGGTTTCAGTAATTCAAAATGAACAATGCCGCGAATACTCCACCAAACACACAAAAGCGCTTTTTTGGGGTGTAAACCTGGCTTAGCAGTACTCCGAGGGATTTCATTTGGAGAGAGCCACTGCCTTTTGCGTTTTGGGTTATCATACAGGACCCATTTCTCATCTCCTGTGATCAAGCGATCAAAAAACGCTTCTGTGTTGTGTCGTTGAAGCAATAAGTTGCATGTGATTGATCGGTTAGCCTTATTCTGTTCGGACAGATTATGCGGGACCCAAACACCTGCTCTGCTTACTTTTCCAATCTGCTTCAAATGTTCTTGGATGGTCGACCAAGGTTTGTTGAGACTGTTTGACAATTCCTCGATCGTCTGACACGGATTTGCTTCCACTTCCGCCCTTAACACGTCGTTGTCTAACGCTGATGGTCTTCCTGATCGATACGAGTCGGAAAGATCAAAATTACCCGATTTGAACTTGGAAAACCACCTTTGGCATTTACGAATGTCCAGTGCATTTGGATAAACATCGCAAATGTTTTTGGTAGCAACTGTTGCGTTATTTCCCTTGCGAAACTCAAAGAGCATGCAATGCCGGATGTGTACCTCTTCTGGTATTTGGCTGGCCATTTTACCCAAAATTACAAAAAAAAATTGTAATTCAATTGTCTATAAGTAAAGAAATCACTATAACCTCACAATGTCTTTGGTACGCCTCTGAACAAAACAATGAGCTGACAAATGACAATCAAGTATTGGCATGCGCAGAAACGACATTACTTTCCGGTCCGCCTAATATATATATAGTTATTGCAACGCGGGATCGATCGATGTGGAGATCTTTGAGGGAGGCCTATGTCCAGCAGTGGACGTCTATCGGCTGATGATGATGTATGTATGTATGAGATGAAATGCGCCTGAACCAAAACCGTAACTAAGCAATCAAACCCTTAATCATAATAATAGAAGTAAATTAATATGACATATGTATTATATGTTGATACAAAGCGACATAGTCATTAATGACGAGCTCTTGTATAAGGATTACAGAAATTACAAACCTGTAAACAATACAAAACACATTACAAACAGGAAACAATCGATATTATCACACACACTATCCGTCGCCTCTTCTGCTTATCATGAAGGCTTTCAAAGATCTGGTTGTTACCAGTGCAGCACCGCTTTATCCGGACGCGACGGCAAATGGCCGGTTGTGTTGCACAAAGTAAACTATTTATACTGCTTTTGTTTGATTTGGAATTAGTGTTAATAATCATTTGCCGTTTAATGATCTCCTTAACACGATCACGCTTAAGATGATATAGGAAGTGAAGAGATTTGTATAACGCGATATGTTTGTACTGACATTAGATGTACAAACTTTACACAAAACGCCTTGTTTCAAGGTTTTATTTTTGTTATTTATTTATTTATTTAAAAACTTCATTTGTAAACCAAAAAACAACTGCAAGAGGCGGACTTAATGCTGAATGACATTCTCTTCCAGCCTATCATAGGGTTGAGCAGATAAAAATTCAGATGCAGCATCTTGTGAGTTTGTAAAAAGTACATATAATAAATGTATTAATAAATTATATTAAATATAGTGCATATAAATGCGACTAACATATAAGGGAGATATATATATTCGTTCGTAGTTCCTTGAGAACAACCGCATAAATAATACGAAATGAAAATGTATGTAAAAGTTATCAAGAAATAACAAAGGATCTATGAAATTTAAACATAAATAGCCTATAACTATCTGCTACTCATAAATAATTCCTCATCCAATGGTCATGTTCCCGTGTCGACACCATTCACTATTATTCGCGTGATTGGCGAACCAAGGAAAGCCACATGTATATTAAACTTAACTTCTATTGTTCGTAATTGATTTATATACTGCTTGGTACCATTAATTAAATTTACTTGACTTTATCAAAAAAAAAGCTTTTTTTTGTACTGACTATGGTGGATATACACAGCACTGTCCTCGCAGTCTACAGATAGGATGTGGAGTCTCATTACTCCAGTAATTACAGTACGTACCACACCTTTTAAACTAGACCGCAGTAACGTCTGCAGACAGTTTAATGGTAGAAATAGGAGCTGCGGTGGTACCTACCTAGATGGTCTCTGACGATGGACACCTTCGACCAGAAACACTGCATCCATGCACATGTTTACCACGTAGCGAGGTAATCGAAGCACACCCAGTAACTAAGTTCGTGATGCAAATCAAACGGTTAGCCGCCGCGCCGCGCCGCGCCGCGCTGTTTACACTATGACATATACAGCATTAAAACCGCTATAAGAGACATTTGTATAGATCGCAGACTTTTTTAATTAGCCTGGCTCGCTCGCCGAAACCCTTTTAGCCGGATGGTATTTCCCTGACGGTCGTAAAGTCCGTTTATGGCCTATAAAACCAAGTGGGTATACACATTCGAAGCCAGTGTACATTTCGCATACTTGTTGCACTTTTATAACCAATATATTTCGTTTTGATTTGTTACTTCTGGACGTGTAATGGCAACATTTCTTTTTTAGTTCAACATTATGTATTATAGTTTGTAATGTAATAAACATATATCAAATCAATATTCTGATTGTGTGAAGCATTGCATATAGACAACGGATCAGCAATTTATCATCATTACACTGTGGACATCCACCGCTGAACATAACCTGCTATCCTTTTCCTGAAAATGTTCTTCCTTAGCCGCCAATAAAATTCTATAGCAACTCAAGTGCTAGAAACTGAAGTTCTAGTTACTATAGTTTAACCAATGAAGTACTAAATATAAAATATATCTATCTTTACTGCTTTTTTTTACTGATTAGAAAAAATAAACCTGTTGTTGTAAAGAAACCTGAACACTCAGTATCTGATACTAAGTTTGTCGTTACCGTTACATAAAAAAAAACCATGACATTTTCTTAGTCGATGAACGTTTTAGTTGTTTAAAGATTGCGACGGTTAGATGTGGTTTTAACTTTGAAGTTTGTGAGAAAAATGTAAATAAAAAGTTTAACCACACACTAACGTACTGAACAAAGCTGATTCACGGTATGACCTGCCCGGAATCTGAATGAGCGGCACTTAGCGGTATTAATAGCTGTGTGTTCAAATGTTTCTAATGGTATATCGATATTTCTTCCTGCACCGATTCGATGATGTCTGTATGGTTTATTTGTTACAGCTATTCTTGTGTGAAGTTTCCGATTTCGTTTTGTCAACTGACCTATTGACTCAATGCCCCATTAACCCAATCATTTAAATTTGGATGTATCCGCAATATAAAAATATCCAGTCGACCTTTACGTTATCTGATAATAACGCAAAGTGGCGGTCACAATCGTGTTTTTTTTTTTATCTTAATTTTATAACCTCCTATACGCTTATTATACGCTCTACCTCCTGGACCGAAGACATAATCAACGCGGTCGGAAGTGAATTGATGCGAGAAGCTGATGATCACATTTGATAGAAGACATTGAGGTAGGCTTATCCAGCAGTGGATAAACAAAGGCTGATGATGATTATATAACCTTACAGCGAGGTACACAAAGGGCGAGTTTAATGCCTTTTGGCATGTTCGGTTTAGTGATTTTAGTTACGATAGTTATACTATACATATACATAGAAAGTAATGAGAATGAATGTGAATGGTTATAAGGGTAGAGGATGATCAAAGAAAGTGTGGATAGATTGTGTGAAAGATGACGTGTGTAAGAAGAGTGTGAATTCAGATGTGACGACTGATAGAGGGATATGAAAGAGAAGTACATACTGTGCCAACCCCACATAGCTGGGAGAAGGGCAGGAGGAAGAAGAAGTTATACTATACAATACCATAGTTCTCAATTTAGTTTGTTAGCGTTATTAGAAAAATATATTAAAATCAAAGCTGGTCCCCGTCCGCTTTGCTGGAGTTTAAAAAGCTTAAAAACATACCGCCGCAGCATTTATTACTAATAAACAGCAACGTGATAACATTACTGTTCCGGTTTGAAAGGTGTTGTTGGCGATTAGTACATAGTGAAGTATATATGACCTTAACTAGTGAAATAGTCGTAGCTTCGCCACCAAGTGAATGTTCGTTCGCCTGGTCTTGTCGCTTCGTTCATAATGTACTAGCTATCTGCTTGCTATGCTTAACACCCCCTCAACTCCCTTTAGGAAAGGAATTTTATAAAATCCATTCTTTGCTGACTTCTAAATAGCAGAAGCAATATCTCTACCAAACTCTGAGTGTTATACGTCTATACTGCCTATGTAGCTACCAACCGCAGCTCCTATTCCTGCCGCCAAACAGTAGTCTACAGATATTACTGCGGTAACGAGACTCAATATTTTATGTCTCAAAGCAATGAGTACAATATGGTGTTGTATATACTATCCTAATAAGCGCCACGTCGTTATGGGCAGATGTATAGCTTACCTTCAGGTGAACGTCCAGCTGGTCTCGTCGTTCAATTAAATAAAAAAAAAAATACTGTTAACTACTCTGAGTATCTCGCACAATAATATATGAGTAGTAAACTGTTGTTTTATTACAATAATCTACGAAAGCGCGGACCTCTTCCGCCCTAACGTATCCATCCGACTATTAATTTCAAAACTTGTTAAATGATACTGTACAATCTATTATGAACTAAAATACTATACAAATAAGGTTCAAAATTCAAAAAAAATATAATAACATCATATCCTCGTACGAACGGAAACGTATTGGGTAATACGCAAACGTCCTGCGATTTTAGTGAATCCGTTACTGCTAGGAAACTTGAATCAATAAGTAATTTACAATCGCTTTTAACAACAAAAAAAAAACAAATAGCTTAAGTTATCACAATTTATTACGCTTGAATCGTGAAATAAATAATATAATAACTATTATAATTACATCTAAAGCTCAAGAAAAGAGTTAATGCCTATAACAACGTAGCGCTCGTTAGGAACCATACACAGAACCGCATTGCGCTCCTCGCCTTAATATGTCGTCTCGTTAAGCTCGGTACTTTCACTAGCTACAGCGCCCTTCGAACCGGAAAACAGTAACGTATACACAGCACTATTTTACGACAGAAATAGGAGCTACAAGACAGACCTACCACCAGTAAATTTTGCTAATGAAAGGATCAAGACAGTTTAGAGTTAAGACAAAAGAACTATTGTAATAAAGGAACATTGGACTCTTTCCGCTCTTCTGAAAAAATCTAATATAGTTATATATATATAATTTTTCCATTCATTTATTCTTAATTAACACATACGTACATACATATACGAAAACATATATACAATTTTTTTTATATAGAATACCTCATAATGAGTGGTCTACTCAGTAACCAATAGAAGAATTGTATTAATAAAATTTAAACCTACCTAAGTGATAAACTTTAGTTATAATGATTAGAAAAAATAGCTAAATAGAATAGTAAATAGCTACATGTACTAGTTTTACATATAAATATTTGTTCCTCGCCCGCTTTGCTGGTCGTAATCCCCGCAACTCTCTTTGGGGAAGTAATTTAGTTAAATCCAATCTTAGATGACCTCTAAACGACAGAAGCAACATCACAACCAAATTTTGGACCTTCACGTCTATTAGTTTCCGAGATCTCGTGATGAGGCAATGAATCTCTGGATATATACTATATATTCTATCTATATATAATGAATATAGTCTTAGTTTGTTCGCCAATCACGTGAAAACTAGTGATCCTACAACATGTGAAGATGACCATTCTATGTTCAATGATTTGCAGATGGTTCATAGGCCAATTATTTTTTTAATTTCATAGATCGTTTATCATGTTATTTGTAATTAAGATTCATATACATTTTCATTTCGTATTATTTATGCGGTTACTATAGCATCGGTTGGAAGGTTGGTAGAAAGTCATTTGCGGTTGCGGTTGCTCACAAGGAATATTTCAGACATATTTCAAGTATAATTCTGTATTACGGCCAGCAAAGCGGTTCGGGAACAGCTAGTATAATATATAGATACAAATATATTATCTTATTCTGTTATCAAGTCCAAATATCTTTTTGTATTAATATTTAGATTGTTATTAATAAGTTTCATTTGTCCCATATATTCGTTCTGTCGAGGAGAAAATAACAAAGGTTATTTTTACAGTTTCAGTTGTACTTGATTAGTTAGTTTTTGTAGGACACAGACAGACAGACTCATTCTCCCGTTACTACAGTTGACAAAGCTACTGTACCTGTAACGTGAGGGCGGAGTACGACTTGTAGCGTTTTTAAAAAGAAATATTCTCACTAACAATGTTTTTTCTCATTATGTTCATTAAGTGTATTTAAATATATTATTATCTACTATTATACATAAACACTGGACTGAAACGATGTAAGATCGTGTTTCGTGGCATTCCTTACATGCTTACGATGACAAGGAATGGACGTCCATCGCTTAATTATGTTGATGATATTGATCATTAACTAAATATATTTTTTTTAATTTAAACAATTATGATCAAAACAAATACATTATAGACTACATTTAGAATTCATCAATCGGATATAAAATGTAGCTAAATAAGTTGTTGTGTATAAATTCCACCAACCGACATTAGGCGAGCGTGGTGGAAAACCGCCTAAATCCCCGCATAAAGATACCAACCCGATCTAGGCGGGAATCTTTGGGGGAGGCCTGTGTCCAGCTATGGGCTGTTGATGATAATGTATAAATGTATGTTTGAAAAACCGATTGTTGCCATGTAGAATATTTAGCAGTATACTACCTTTTATAGAGTAAAACAATTTAAATTATCAATAAATATATACTATAACCAAGCCTAACCTAGTAACTAACCTAACTTTGATATCCATCCGATAGCAATATAATGCCAAAATGGATATAAAAAAACTTGAACATTAAAGAAATCTTATATATAGAAGATATACAGAGAGACATTCATTAATCACGAGATTTCTGAAACTGTTAGACGTAAAATTGCTCCTCGCATTTAGAGGCCAGCTAAGAATGGATTTTAAACCTTCCCCAGTAAGAGTCGCAGAGGTGCTATGGCTAAGCAAGTGGGGTAGATCTAGTTAAATATATTCGTGGCTTTGTTTGCTGTTTTCGGATTTGAATTTTTAAAAGTTTATGTTATCCTGTGTCATTAATAAAATAATTCAAATATTAAATAATTCTTCAACTTGAACTCTGACACGCGGCACACACATCTGTCTGACGTTGCCCGCTGAGCTACTGCCCGAAATACGGATGCATCGTAAAACTTGCGCGCCCCACCAGCTGACTGACATCTGACTTTATGAACAGTATACACTCTACATCAAGTGCCAACTTTATTACGCTCCACTTCAAATTAACAACCAAATATTTAAATAAATTCAAACAAAAGAATGCAATAACATAAACATCCTTTTTTTTATATCACCATGCGACGACACGTTCACTTGATAATATCCATAACAACCAGATTAGGATGATGTACACCATATTGTGTTCCTCGATTTTAGACGTCAGAGATTCTCATTACTACAGTAATTTCTAGCTACAGCGCCCTTCAAACCGGAACATATTATTGCTTGCACACTGTTCGGCGCCAGACATTTGAGCTGCAGTGGTAAATAGTAACAAGCAATAAATTGATGGAAACAAATATTATTTGAACTGTCTCATAAAACATTTACTGGTGCTAGGTCTCTGTTGTCGGAGCTCGTCTAGATAGGTACCACCTCCAAACAATAGTGTGCAAATGTTACTGTGGTCCAGTTTGAAAGGCGTTGTACGTAGTGAAATAACCCTGGTAACGAAACAAGTATGGGGACATTCAAGAAAAGAGCGTATCATCAAGGTATTATATATCATTGGTATTAAATATCATAAAGGTCCCCAACGCGGCCGCGGCCCCTTTGGTGTTGCGACTGACCATGGACGCCAGTAACCACTTTCCACCAAATGAACTGTTCGATCATTTGCTTACCCTTCGTATAAAAAAACATCCTATGTCTTAACGCGATGAGCGCGAAGCAGCGTTGTGTGTAACTATCTAGCATCATATTGTTATAGACAGGTGTTACATTTGCCATCAGGTGAATATCTCAATCTCCTCGTCGTTTCTTGAATAACAAAAAGGACCTTAACATACTGAAACAAGTTTTTTTTAATATTTCAGTAGCGTGTACTATTGTTGACATGTTTATCCACACGGTACACTGTACGGCACAGACGGCGCGTCGCCGTGCCATTACGTTTCAATAAAAATTTTATTATCCTTTAGCAGGTCATTATCGTTAGGCATCCCGGCTTTATTATGACCGTATAACGAGCGATCAAATCATCGCAAAAATACAACAATACTTAATAAATCGTCATCGGACCGTCAGCGTTCGCCAATACTGGGAACCGGTAAAAAGTTTTGGATATCCGTTAAACGTACACGAGACCTTTAATAAATCTTCACTGCCTGCAAGCACAAAGACCAAATTAGGACTTTATTCCATCAGTTAACGTAACCACGATATCACTTCTGAAACAGGATATATTTTTTATTTATTTCTTCAATTAGTATAACAAACCGACAGTTCATAAACATTATAACAACATAGGAACTTAACAGACTGATAGTACTATTTATACATATAAATAAAGTAAGGTCTAAGATCAGACCAAGCTGGACATAAGCCTCTCCCAAATATTCCCACATCGATTGGGTAGGAATGCCGGCCATTTCCCTCCACGCTGGTTCAATGGGGGAGCCATGTTTGTTGATTAGCAGGGTGCACCACGAGCAGGTAAGGTTATCATGGATCCCATGAGTTATGCGGGAACCCTTACACCAATCAACAATCATATCAATAATTAAACACTATAGAAAATCAATGTTAATGAAATGATCATTGATAATTTCAATATTTAATACTGGTGGTAAGTCTCTGTTGCCGAAGACCGTCTTGGTAACACCGCACCCTCGAATAGGTTCCCGCCTTGTCGATACCGTAGCTTGGCCACCCACAGTGAAGGTAAGAGGAACGTATCCGCTCGACACAAGGTGACCGGGTAAGGTAGGAGTCAGGAGAGTTTCGTCCCTTGGCTCCTATGGCCTCTCTATGACGGATTCAAGAATTCCGTCGCCCAGGCGGCGATAAGATACCGAGAGAAGAGCGCGCTATATGCACCGGTGCGCCCTTACAGTGGTGGAAAGGGTAAGGTCTTTCCCCCGAGAAGAGGCTGCAGGGTGCAACCGACGCTGGCGAGGTCGTAAAAAGAAAAGTAACACCTAAGCCTGCACTTCTGCCGCCAAATATTGCTTTGTTGCCAATAGAATAAAATTTTATTTTATTTTATTCTCTTCTATTCTAGTAAAAAAAATTAGATTAAAGAGAAGGTGATTTAACTAGTGAAATTACTGGGGTAACGAACCTAATGTCCTAAGTCTCAAGGCGACATTGTGCTGCGGACATCATCCTAACTAGTGTCACGTTATTATAGGCAAGGATATCACTATCAAGTGAACGTCCTGCGCGTCTCGTCACTTCGTTGAATAAAAAAAAAAATATTACAAAATTCAATAATTACTCTTCATTCATAACATTTTAAATATTCAAAAATTATATATGTAATATACAAAAGGATATTGAATTGCAATTTAACAAATGATACGCTATCCTATACAAAGAAAAAAGCAAAAAGGACCGTGTCTAGGAGTCAGAAGACCTATATCTAGGCGTACGACGCCAATAGGTACTAAAGCACCGATAGAATTTATTAAGTACTACAAACGTAAACTTCATAATTATATAACGTATCTCGCGGCTTCAATTATGAAACGTATACAGTAGATACAAAATCACATCACCGAGTAAATATACATTGCAATCATGGACCATAAACAACTTATAAGCAATTTTATAAGAATTTAAATTAAATTAAAAATGTTAAACTACCTACACTACACGTATGTACGGTAATAAAACTTAAGTGCTATTCAACACATAAATACTCTCCGCTGAGTCCAATTAAGACCGATCGAACTAGAAGCGGTGCTTATAATCAGTATAAATTATCATTAAATATAGCTTATAAGTACATATGGAAACCGCGAAACTTTCGTATTAACATAAACTTTGTAAATATATCTATATATATATATATATATATATATATATATATACTTTTCTATTTATTCTCCGGTTGCTGGTGACCGTCTGGATAAGTAAAACCAAAGCATATTTCTGCCACCACACTGTTGCGTGAAATTTTACTTATATGTAGCTCGCTGGCCTAATGGTTAGAGCATGCGGCTTTCATTCCGAAGGTCGCGGGTTCAAACCTCGGCATGTACCAATGACTTAATATTTAAGTTATGTACATTTGTGAACTTTAGTTACAACAGCGAGATACAAATACGGTGAAGGAAAACATCGTGAGGAAACCCGCACACTGATATCATCTTTGTGTGTGTGTGTGGTGGTCCCAGTAAAGTGGCAACAGGCTCGCCTCCTGTTACATGTGACCTAATCTGACCACATCTGGCGAAACGTGGGTGGTTTATTCACCTCTGCCTACCCCTACTGGGAAAAAGGCGTGACAATATAAAAAAAAAATATAAAAAAAAAAAAAAAAAAAAAAAAAAAATGTAATCGTATGTTTAATATGAATTATTCATATTTAAACAATTAAATGTATATAAACATATATATCATCATCATCATCAGACGATAGCCGTCCACAGGATATAGGCCTCCCCCAAATGACCAAATGCGGGTTGGTGGGGGCTAAAGTCTCGAGCAGGTGAGGTTGCTTTGAATTCCGTGAGTTATGCAGGAAACCACCCTTACACATATGTATATGAATAAATTATTTCACATACATATATCTATTGTATATATACATATATAAATATCTGTTTAATATATATGTATCTAATTTTATATTTACCACACATTTTTAACCACACCCTGAATTAGCTGTTAGAAATTTATTCAGTCCATATTGTTCTGTCTTCAATCAATGGTTATCTAATTGTGATCCTGGCTGCAAGACAAGGGAGTGGACTGGTATCACCAGTGTTGGGCAACTGTACCATATGGTTCAAGATAGGCACAAATTAACAAATCTGACGTCTAACCTCCAGTAATGTGTAAGAAATGGCAATATAACCAATATTAACACGTGGTAGGTCTCTGTTACTGGAGACCGTCTAGGTACACAGCTATTACTATCACCAAACAGAAGTCTACAATTATAACTGTTTCGATTTGTAATTGTAGCCAAAAATTACTGAAGTAATGAGACTCAGCATCTTATGTCTCAAGGTGTCCTTACGCAGTATGACGCAGTGTATCTACACTGATAGATCATCTTAAAAAATACCACAATACTGGTAAATCTCTGTTGCCGTAGACTGTCTAGGTCTATGTTCCGGTACGAAAGGCGTTGTTGCTAATGAGATTACTGTTGTAGAATTGTTTTTACTACATGATGATGATGAGCAGCACAATATGATGCTGTGTATCATCTTAAGAATCATATTGTTATATGCAATACTATTACTCACTATCAGATGAACATCCCGCTGGTTCAGTAGCATCATTGAATACAAAAAGCAATACAATAGCATCCCTTATTAAAAAATATATTGACAATTTTTTCTTTACTTTGCGAAACGACTATACGAGTAAGACGTACACCTGATTATAAGTGATACGTGGCTCATAACAACGAGGCATCAATTAGGATGACATACACAGCACTACATTGAGCTCGTCGCATTGAGACATAAGATATTAAATATTAGAGTATATACTGAGTAATTCCACTAGCTACAACGCCCTTCAAAGCGGAACAAAGGAATGTTTGCGTACCAGGCGTAGCTTGTATACGCTGCTGTAGTACCTACCTAAAAGTTCACTTATATAAATCTAGACCGAATATAGATATAATAAAAAAAATTCTCGATGTAAAATCTATGTTGTTTGCAGTAGTTTTAACGTATTATATAATAAATATAACATCTAAATCATAGCAATATGGTCTACAACCATGAAGGCCTCATACCGCAATAATATTACGTATTCTCTAAAGCACAGCACATCTTCAATGTAATACGAAAAAGTGTGATACGTGAAGCTATTTGGCGATGTATAAAGGCGCAATAAAGACCACACAAGGCGTCATTAGGACCATATCGCTCAGGATCCGTGTCCATTCTCAGCCGATAGCTTTTTACTTGTACCAATCAAAGACTTTAATTTTTAAGTTGCTTATAAGCTCTGCTCTTTTTAATTCCACAAAGCGAAGTGACGGGAAAGACGTTGGCCCTTCAAAGGTGCTTCTGCTGAGAACAAATTTTTTTTACTCGATCTGCTGCCTGCTCACGTATAACTTCATCGCTAGTTAGTATGATATACACAACATCATAATGTGCTCGTTACTTTGAGACCGCATTGAATCAGCGGGGTGGAAAATGACCCAAATTCCCCCACCCTTCAAACGACAGCCGCTAGTGAAATGAGAATCTTTGCTGGAGGCCTTCTGTCGGCTGATGATGATCATAATGAAAGATAAGATCTCTCAGCAATTTCTTTTGCAATAACGCCCTTCAAACTGGAACACAATATTATTTACAGAGTACTATTTGACGGCGAAAATGAAAGGTCGTGTGGTACCTACCTAGATGGCTGGCGATAGAGCTGGTGGTAACCTGGTGATGCTTTTTCGAGTTATGTTTAACGATATTATTTCTAATGGTAAAAATAATAGTCTTAAGGAAAGCCTAATAAATTAATTGATTACTTGTTATATATGTATACAGGAGATATCTGTAGATTCATTAACTCATCACGAGATCTCTGAAACTATTGGACGTAAACACTCAAAATTTGGTAGAGATATTCCTTCTGCTGTTTAGACGTCAGTTAAGAATGGATTTTACCAGATTCCTCTCCAAAAGGCAGTTGAGGGTATGTTACAGACAGCAAAGCAAGCAGAGAACAGCTAGTATACTATAAACGAATCGACAAGAGGCGAACATTCACTTGATGGCTAAACCACGACTATTCCGCTAGTTAATAGTCATATATGCTAAAGTATGTACTAATCGCCAACAACACCTTTCAAACCGGAACAGTAATGTTATCATATTGCTGTCTATTTGTAATAGACGTTGCGGTAGTATGTTTTAAGCTTATTAAAGTCTCATTAAGCTATTTCATAAGCAGTGAAATATTACTATGTTTTAATGAAACGTATACTTAACATAATAATGTTTCTTCAGTTAAGTTACGAAGTTACTTGGCACAAGCGCAAGCGTACTTTCATACTAAGTAACATGCTTCAATCTTCCAGAGCGAAGTTTGCATGAAATTATTAGTAATTATATTAACTTCACGCGACTTATGTAAGCTAAGTAATATAAGTTGGCATGAAGTCGTAGACGCTCTTCGCTGATATATTAAGGTACCTTTTGATTGTAGCATTCTAAGTCTTATCAATAATTAATATTGATATAGTTAAAATTACTGGTGGTAGGTCTCTGTTGCCGGAGACCAGCCAGGTACCACAGCAGTTCCTATTGCTGTCGCCCAATCGGTAGTGTGCAAACATTACTGTGTTACGATTTGAAGGGTACTGTATATACTGGGGTAACGAAATTCAATATATTATGACTAAGGCATCATTTTAAGTAGCGCTCCGTTGTTATGGACAGGCGTACCACTTTACAAGGGCCTAGAGATCAAAGAGAGAGAGAGAAAAACAGTATTGGTAGGTCTCACTAAGTGGTCCGACAATCTGGTGAATATGGCAGAAAGTGCTGGATGCTGGCAGCGTAATAGCGATCGATGTGAAGATCTTTGCGGGATGCCTATGCTCTGTCCTGGACGGCTGTTGACTGATGATAATGATGATGATGATCACTTAACATTGGGACAACTTTCCGCTCATAAAAACAAAAAAAAAATATTTCATATTCTTGACATGTTATGCCTTTTGTAACTTTACCTAAGTGAGAAGAGCTGCCCATAATAATATAGCGCCAGTTAGTACAATATATCACATTCTGCTTGTCCATATAAGACTAAATTTTTAACCTCGTTACCAACACCCCAATAACTTATATATTGAAAAAATATATATATTTTTTTAGTATTTATCTAGTTATAACTTAACCTATATTTAAATACACAATCAATGGCGGCAGAAATAACTTCTTTACCTAAACAATAGTCATCACCAGACATGTTTGTTATGTAATTTAACTGCTGTTAAACTATAATGATATAAAAAAAAAATATTATTTTATATACCAAACGAGTAACAAATATAATAAAAAAAAAAACATAAATCTATTAAAGGGGAACGTCTTGAAAGTACATAAAAGCCGTCGCCTATATTTACTAACATTTACATGCCGCCTACTCAAAGCTTAAGTTTATTTCAGCCCCCTCTCAATCGCTCCCTTGCGAGCCGGCCTATCGCGACGCCTCACCCCCTACGGCCCATAGACTCGAGGAGTAAGCGAGACAGAGAAATAATGAAGCTATTACAACAGTAAGGATGAACGATGTGGGCTCCGTTGGGCGTTGCCGGTTTTTTCCCTCCGCAACTTAAAACGGAGTTGAGCTACCCAGGTAAACAACCATTTTGATGGGCGCTCGCTCAGCCATTACAAAACTTTAAGCATACCATGAAACCTGTCATAATAAATCATAAATAAGTTTTTAATACTGATTATGTTCCACCAAATATAGGCAAATGATTTTTTTTTTATGTACACTCAGCTCTGCTAAAGGGCAACATAAAAAACTTAAAGCGCACGAACATACAGCTTATTATAAAATATTATGCTTCATTACCTTATAATATACAATTAAACCTTATAGTTAATGAAGAAAATGTTATCTTTATCGATATAATTAATTAACGAGTAAAATCAAGGACAAGTACTAGTCATATTAATATTTCTTTTATCAGTTTTATTACCTTGTGATAAGGCGTAACAGAATGCATTTACTCGGATCCGTACTAGTTACATTGTATTGAAAATGTTCATATCGATTATGAATAATATTAAAAAATATATTTTCAATAATATACACCCTAAGCTTTTTAATTAACTAAACAATTTAATTACAGTTAAATATTTAAACAAAGAAACTAATGAATATATTAAGATACTCTCCGTTACTGGTTTCGCCAATATTGTCCTCAGGTCAAAGTAATTAAGATAATATATATTCAATATCATACAAATTGCGAGTATATAATTCAATAGTTCACAATTACAAATGATAAATACACTGGTATATTATAAAAAAAAAAAAACTAATTTAACTTATACATATATAGATATAGATATATAGATTTCGTTTATACAGTATTCTTGCAATTAACATCAATATCATTCATGTCTATACAATCCTAAACCAAGGGTTTAAAAGAAAACCTTTTGGGAGTATTTAATTAAATGAAAATCACTTCATTAACTATAAATACGAGTTTTTATTTACCGACTGTAGCAAAGGAGGTGGAACAGCTGACACTAACTGGGACAGTCATTCCGAGCAGCGCTGGTTTTCAGCTCCTTTTATCCTATTAAGCGCGAATGAAATAGCGCTTACGAATTTCATATATATTGTACTTATGTATTAAAAAAATTATATTATTTTATTAGGACATTTGGGGTTGGGGGTGTGTATAATTCCTAATTCAACCTCACTTGCAGGCGGTATACCCCGATAAATAACAGAAGAGGACCACTCACCAACCCACACTAGACTAGCATGACGAACTCACTTCCACCTCAATGAGAATCCTGGAGAAAAGACAGCTGTGGGCATTATCCAGCTGACGAGAAGGACAATTGCAAGATGTCCTAATATATTTATTCGACAGAAAATTCATGTAGTTTGAATGATATACACTGCATCACTGATACCCGCTGTGCCTGTCGCCTTGAGATATGTGATGTTCAGCTTCGTCACTACATTTATTTTATAACTACAGCGTCCTTAAAACCGGTACAGTAAAATGTGCACAGTACTGTTCAACGATTGGGATAGGAGCTGCGGTGTTTACCAAGGACAATCTCTGAGGACCACGATTAGTGATGAGCAAAGTACAAGACCAAGACTTGAACAATCTTGATATTGGCCTTGTCTGTTCAGTCTTGGATATTGCATATTCAGTCTTATAATATATTAATTACTTTATTTCAAGAAGAAAAGCAAATGTTTAAGTTATGATAAATATTTTAACTTATCAATTCAACGAAAGTGTAATTTTTTCGTTTAGTCCTGCACGTTTGGTCTTGGACTTGTATAATACGTATGTCTAGGTTTTGGGCTTGGTGTTCATCATTGGTCTTGCATCAAAGCTAATGAAAGACTGCATGACCAAGACCAATTTTACTGGGACTAGTAAATTATTAGCATATGTATGTATATATATAGGTTCTAACCTAATGACCCCAATGACACTCATATTTCCACCGGGCAACGCGATATTATATCTCGAGTCTGTTACATCAGTGAAGATATCAACGGCAGTAATCAAAGTTGCAACTGATAAGGAGGCAGTCAGTCAACAGAGGTGAGTATGATAACATTTGTATGTTTATATTGAAACAAAATGCATTATTTGTATCGCCGCGATACCACTACAGTGTGACGTCCGCTCCAGATTCGAAGTTCCACTTTAAAGGTCACTTAAACCGAGATTAGTTTGTAATATATAAAAAAAAATTAACGACAAAGTCATCAGCTCAAAGATGCTCCGTATACGTAAACTTATACTAGAAACAAACCGTATGTATAATACTAATACCTCTTTTTTATAAGGATATATAAATATATATATATATATATACAGTTTTTAAGTTAGTTAGGGTTTTATGGTACTACGTGAAGTGGAGCTTGGAGGATAGAGTGCGGTTCTGTCGGACCTCATTTGTTCGATCTCTCTCTATGGTCGTTCCCTCATGTCTGAGGATCGTGGTCAGTGCTACGTTTGCTGTCTGGAGCGGACAATTTCCTTCCGTCGGCTCCAGCCCGACGCGTCTTTGACGACTGTGTAACATTTAGGCGACTACAAGTCTTTAACCTGAATTGTCCATGTGGTTGGTGCACGACCGAATGATCTTTGGCCTACGATATTCCCAACGATAATCAATTTTTCCAGACAATCGTCGGCTTGTTCGTTATCATTATCACATTATAATACTGCCACCGTAACGGCATCGATGAGTTTACAACTTATCATAACTTGTTGGTTGTTATAAGTTACTCTTGTAAGTTAGTCCTGAAAAAACTATACAGTTTTTTCGCCCATAATTTGAATAAAACATGTATTTAGTAACTGTAATGAGACACAATAGATAAACAACAGAAAGCACCTTATGTTTTCTGAATTAAATCTTGCTCATCCCTTAAGAAGAAAAGACAACGTTAAACAAGTCATGTGGGGGGCACGACAGGTATCTATTTTGTAAACTTATCCCCCTTTTGTTTCGAGTTGAACACTGACGTCTACATCGCACCACCGGGACACTTATACCTTGCTCCATTTTTTTTTCTTTATAGTAATATCGTGAAGAAGATATTTCGGATCTATACACTTAAGCTGACTTTACACTCTTTAGATCATATTTAACATATCGGATAACATTAATTTAATATAAATTACGTTTGATTATCTTAGTTTTAATTTGATGATCATCTTGATCATTATATAAATATATCATGCATTGATCGTTTCATTAAATCATTCAGTGCCAATAAAACGTTTCGATCAAAAGTTCCGTCGATGAGATATCTTGAAGAGTATTGTATAATTTAAGATAAATTATAAGAAATCATTAATATAGGATCTATAATAAAGTAGGCAAAAATATTATCATTTTATATACATTATAACTAAGCCATTTCTTAGTTTTTTACTTTTGTATAACATAAATAAATAAAATAAGTAAGGAAAACTAACCTAACATTATGTTGGACTAGACCCTAACGAGTTATACCGACGGTTAGGTAAATGTTTTAAAAATAAGTAGTAATTTCAAAATATTAGTAAGAATTGTAAATTGTTGCGTGTTTCATGACTTACATTATATTGTAAATTTACAATATAATATTAAGTTTTAACTTATTTCATCAAGAATAGACCGGAATCGCGAGTGACGCCCAACTGTACCGCCTCGCAAACCAACCGCCTACCTCCGCTAGTTGGAGCACCTTAACAACAATTTAATTTAAAAAGAACTAGAGATATACCCTTTATACGTCTAACTACGAACCCACTCTTATTTCTCAGTTTATACTAGTTTTTATATCACTAGGCTATTTGTAGCTCTATTCACCCGTGTTTAAAATTATTAGAAATTTACCTACATCCTGTCCGCGGCCTTCATTTCGCACCTCAGTCTTTAACTGTATATTTACGTTGATTCAAATACTTAAAAATATTTATCCAAATCTTCAACGCCTCGTCGTTATATTTGTAATATTAAAACCGTTTTAACCAAATATAGCAATGAAACAATAAAAATATTTGCATCAGAGAACTTACTATAGTAGTAAAGTTTCTTCCAAAATTATCGACTACTGCAAAATACAGAAGATCAAGAGCGAAAGAACGAGGAGCTGCAGACAAACTATCATGAAACGGAAAGTAATTCTTTGTTACAAAAAGACAAAAAAAAAAATTGCTCAAGAAGCGCAAATTCTGCCAACCCTCATTTTAATGGATGGAAAGTATTGATTACCACCAGTTGAATATCCTGTGCGACCCTTCCCGTTATTTAATGAAAATTCTATATATTCCAGATCATTGTTTTGTATTTTTATTTATTTCTCATGTATTATACATGATATACATATGTTTATTTAAAAAGTTTAATATATACTTAAACCCACAGCATAGTATATAATTTTTCGACCACTTCCAGCATTAATTGGCTTAAAAGTTATATTCTGTATATGTATTATATATATAAATTAATATTATAAGCTATATTGAATAACATACCTTATAAAACGTTTAATAATATTAAACATATTGTATTATATAACAATATTATAATTATAAATAACATACAACCAACAATTGTATTAAATATAGTTCATGATTATTAATGACGATATAACATTTTATTTTAACAGGAATAATGTACATTTGGTTTAAAAAAAAAACTTTTTTTTAAACGAATCGGACGGATGTTCATTTAAAGTCATATATCCGCCCCAAACAATAGGGTGCCAATTAGGATTGTACTAGCTAGAGCGCCCTTCTAACCGCAACGCAATAATGTCTGCACACCCTAAATAACCCACCTAGGTGGTAAATCCAAGGAAGTAACAGCGGTAAATTTTTGCCATACTCTTTTTTTTGATAACATAATACTTTATTTGTTGGAAAAATATTTCTTAACGATAATACAACTTATAAACATAATCCTCAATCTTATCACTATCATCATTTTATATACTTGAAATATGTATATAAGAATCTATCATTATTTAAAAAAAAAACCTTGTGATTAATTCGTTAAGAAATCTATTATTTATTAAAGATTAAAAATATTACAATTTGTCTGTAAATTATTAAAATACAGATAATCTAAACTCTGAAGTGTGATCTGAACAGTCTAATAATAATAATGTATATAAGTAAAATAAAATAAATATATACATATATACATAGCAAATCATTAAAGGCAAAAATTCACTAATTAAGCTTTTTAAAAATTACTATAGTGGTGATGATTTTTTTTTAAATTATATCATTCTGTATGTTTGTAAGTTTTTCATGTCCTCCATGGAGATTCATATATAATTACTAATAATTAACAACTTTGTCAATATATTTAATGTAATGAATAAATAAATAATAAACAAAATAAATTGTTGAGATCATGTACAGGTTGCTTTAATGAGTAGTTAAATTTTAAAACATTATTATTATTTTAAACCTAATAATACGATTAGAAATCGTTAGATGTGAATATAGATAATAATGAGAAAAGATTAAAAAAAATTAACAGGTTTTTTTTTAATAGCCGTTGCCAAGTAAATTAATTTCGCACACTGTTATTTATGTGTTAATGATTATAGATTAAAAATACTATAAATAATCTGTTAATATTTTTATAAACGATTAAAATACAGATAATTAAAACAAAGAAACAAAAGCACAGATACATAATGAATAACGACGTACGCATGAACGTACGTATAAAAAATATCAAAGATAATGTTTTATATATACACGGGACCGTTTTCTCGTTGCGTAAGTTAATATAAAGTAAAATAAATAAATAAACTTAAAAGTAAACAAATGTTGTTTACTTTTTAACGTTTATCGGAAAATCTACACCGACGGCTTCGTAATACGCCTAAAAGTAATATTAACAACGGACACATTAACTAAGTAAATTTGAAAAATAACTTAAGTATAATATATAAGATATAACATCCCTTTTTTAGTATTTATAGTTATATATTAAAAAAAAAATTCTTTACTATTATAACATTATTTCATATGATAATAATAATCTTTTGATTTCTCTACATACATTTTAATAAGACTTTTAAATGTAGGTGAGTGTTTAAAAGATAGTATTAAGACAAAATCTTGATCTTTAAAAAAACAATTCTAAAACTATGTTTTAGTATTAATATCTTCTAGTACTATAAATGTAAAATTGATCTAAATATTGCCTGTATATAAATTGAAAAGGTAAAAAAAAATTTCTCTGTTAATGCTATAAGACTTACTACTGATGACCTTTATCAGTAGCGTTATCATTTCGTAATGCGGTGCGTGTTATAATTATTGTAATTTTTTTTTTTAACATTATAAAACATTTTTAAAAATTTTAAATTTTAAGTATTATAGATAATCTATACATATATTACAATATTAGATTCAAAGAGGAGAGATTTTAAATAGATAAATGTCAGATTAACGTAAAAGTTAGGTTGTCTAAATTAGTGTTATGACTAAAATGAATATTAACAGTTCTGAAAATATACTAATATATAAATAAATTCTGAAAATGAAGCTGCTTGCTGACATGCAAATGAAAATGGCATCTCAGGTCAAACAGGCTAAGATAACAATTCTGCATAGTAACTCACGACTTCCTAATCTAATATTTGCAAAGCTGTGTTATACAAGGCGCAGGACCGATCGGCGCGGACATCCTTGAGAGAGACATGTGCCCAGCAGTGGGCGTTGTCCGACTGATAAGTTGTAGTGTTATTCTATTTCTATCCACTTAAGCGCTACTTAGTAAAGGTTACAAAGATTTTCATTATTAATAATGTAAATCACATATCCACTTAAGCCAACGGTGATAGAGCGATTGAGCGGGAAAATCAGGCTTATTAGACATAAGAGACGAGCGGGGCGGTCACCTGATGGTAAGTGATACGCCTGCCTATGACAATGTGGTATAAACTACACCACTGCACTTGTCGCATTGAGACATAAGATATTAAGTCTCTTTATCTATGTAATTTCATTAGATGCATCTCCTTAAAAACTGGAACACAGTAATGTTTGCAGACTGCTGTTTGGCGGGAGATATAGATGCTGAAGTGGTACCTACCCAGACTGTCTTCGACAACAGAGGCTTGGTATTAGGCCTAGTAGACACAAGCTGAAAGATTGAAAGTTAATAAACTGTTGTACTAACCGGGCTGTTGCGGCGGTAGGAGTGGCGGCATCGTCGGTGGTGGCGGCACCGACGGAGGTGGTGGCGCGAACGGCGACACACCCGGCGACCCAGGCACGGAGTCGCAACTGGAGGAGCCCATGGAACGCGGGGGCGGCGGCGCCGGCACCGCCGGACTCCTCGGCGCCTTCACTATAGGCGGTTCAGGGCGCTCCAGCTCGATGCCAGGCGGCTGCTGGCCGAGTTCGAGCGCTCTCGCGCGGGCCTCGTCTTGCGCCTGGGCACGCCGTAGTGCCGTCTGCATCGCCATCACGCGCTGTCTGTCAGCTGTCAGGCGGCATTTCTCACAAGTGCAGTACCGATACTTGCAGTAACGTTTGTGGCCCTTCAGCTCGACCTTGAGCCGGTGGTTGCGACAACGAGCACAGTTGGGCGGCGCACGGGGCACTCCCGAACTGGAGGCACCGGGCTCCGTGCGGTCATCGCTTTCGGCGTTTGACCTGCGCCTCCACGCGCCAACGGACACCATGGCGGGATGGCGTTGCGCCGTCTTCCCGTGACGAAGGCTCACACAAACAGCGCGACGCGCGGTCACGGTGCGACTGCCGCCGGCAGCGAACGCCCCGCCGCCCCGCCGCACCGCCGCACCGCCGCACCGTCGCACCGTCGCACCGCCCCGCTCCCCACCCTGCTATGCGACTGCATTTATTGCTGTGCATTACATGCACCTCTTCATTTTAACAATTTACATTTACCTAATAAAACAAAGCCCAAATTGCTGTCAATAATATCAAATACGTCACTAACTGTGACTCGAACAATATATAAGTAGTATCACTTTCCCTTAACTCCAGTAATTTTTTTTATCTATCGTCACATAACATCTATCTAAAAAAAAATTGAAAAAATCTCATTAGTTTGTAATATCATTGCAGCACGACGTATCTCGTAGGACATTTGATTATCTCCAAGGTGAATATAAGAAAGTAACGTATTATCTTAATTTAAAATTTATGATTGGACGTAGAATTTCGCAAAACGTACCATTTCATATGTTCTTACCATTACAGTGTAAATCGTAATGAATATAAACAATATATGTTTATCAGTGATTAATATCGCAATGTTTTTGTTCAACCATGTGTGTATTTAATATAAATACTCGTATAGATGTGATAGCAATTAATTAAGAATAGATATAGCGCACGAATAAATGCCCCAACATCGTGTTGCATTTCCATCCGATCGCGTGCAACAACGCGTCACACTGATGCAGCGTTACTGTAACCACACGGCGGCGTCTATGTGTGCGTAGCCCGTGATAGATTCTTTAGTGTGAGAGTAACGTGCGATGTATACAATCACAACGCACTAGTGTGTGTGTGTATTCCATTCTATCAATACATTTTCAAATCGCTTATAAAAACCCTAACAAATTTAACTCGAAATAAATTCATACTCTTTTAATTATCTGCCTTAAACTAAAAAAAAAAAATTTAATTGTAATTTTTTTTCAACAAACAAAATATTCACCCGATGGTAAATTACGTGCCCGCTTATGACATTGTGGTGGTAATTTAGATGGTATGCGCAGCACCACATTGCAATTACCAATTACGCTGCCTTAAGACATGTTGCCATATCTCGTTACCACACACTAGCTGCAACGCTTTTCGAACCGGAAAACAATAAGGTAAGGCGACAGAATAGGCGTTAAGTTATCAATTTCCGGCAACAGTAAATCGCTAATTATCATAATACATATGTATGTATAAGTTGCTGGTACTTTAATTTGCTGCTGCATTTATAATAATTTTATTGTATCTTTATAACAAGATAAATGAAAAAAAAACAGCCTACTTATTACTCCCACTGTTGGGATTTTCTGAAAAAAAGAATCAAGATCATTTATCAAACACACTAATCAACTGCGGAAAGAGGGACTGCAAATGACGAAGGAAGCTTTCATTTATCTGGTTTCCGCACGATGGTTTCCTTCTTTGGAACCATAAGCTCCGTCAGCACCGAACCCGTGTCTCTCCGAGACGTACAACGTCTGCAACCGTCTTACAAACTGAGCTATCACGGCTTTATTACATCATATATTTATCTTAATAATAATAATGAATCTTTAATATTAAGATACATCAGAAACGGTTGCTTTTCAAACGTAGTATTTTATTTTTTGTAATTTTTCGTCACCAAAAAGGAAGAGGTTCACACCTCAATAGCAATATTTTTTAAATGTAATTTATAACATTGGCAGAATTAAACAAAAGAAGCCATTAAACAAACAAAAAAGAAAAAGAAGTATAACTTGCAAACTATTACCAGACTGGTCAAGTTGTGATCTTTTTAATGATAAGATTTTGAATATACATTATTATAGAGGTGGAAAAAAAAGTTACAATTATTTTACCTACGAACCCTGGAATAATTTAGTTTATTCCAGATAGACTATTACTCCATATCATAGAATTATGTGATGATGACGACATAAATATCTACGTTTTCTGGTGATAGGTCTCTGTTATCGGAGGCCGTCTAGGCACTCGCCAAAGAGTAGTATGTAAACAGTACTGTGTTTCTGTTTTAAGGGCGTTCAACCTAGGGATGTAACTATTTTTATTGTTTCGGGGGGAAATCTTAGAGAAGATACTCAGTGTTCAGGGGACAAGGTAGTGTTGTGTGGAGATTTTTACCCATTTAAAACTCCTCGGTGGTCATCTTCGACGTTTGGAGAGTTCAAGAGAGATCCGTTCGGAACGCAACCGCGGCTTCCCTAACGCTATGTGATAACCCGTGCCGGGGTGTGTTTTATCCAGTCCCTACTATCCTCGCGAGTACTACCTCAAGAGACCACGTCCAGTCATTGTTCTCCTCAGAAACTAGTGTCCTAACTGGGGTATCGCGACTTACATCTTATGTCTCAAAGCGATGAGCACAAAGTGATAGTAACGCTGCCCATAACAACGTGATGCTTGTTAGGATGGTACACAGTGCACCACATTGTGCTCCTCGTCTTGAGACATAAGATTACTACAGTGGTAATGATTTCTTTAAAAGTTGAATTTATTTAATTTTGTAAGTTTTTCATGTCTTCTATCTTCTATCTAGATAAATATATAAGTATTATTAAATAACATGCAGTATGTCGCGTTACTCCAGTTAGGTCACTAGGTATAACGTTCTTAGCACTGTAGTCTCGGGCTATAAAGAATAGAACTAATGTAATCCCTGTCTGTCGTACAAGGCGACTAAAAGAGTCCTCGGGTTCGTGCGCTTTGAGGGTGGAGGCCCTCAGAGCTCGATTAACTTAGAAGGACGGTAAATGCATGGTGGTCTTGTATTTTCCGTAGTAGAGCGTGGGTGGTAAAGAAGGCTTTGCACTTCCGTGGGATGTTTTAGCCAGAGTGCAGAGGGGCACCGGTGCGTTCCCGGAGCCCCTCCAAATGCACAGAGGGAGACCACCGAGGGGGTTTTAATGGGTAGAAGCCCCACATAACCGTGTTTTCCACCCAGAAGCAAGGTATATTTTAAGAAGATTTCTTCCGCGATAAAAAAAAAATGTTTGCACACTACTGTCGTTGTCGCTGCGGTGGTACATATCTAGACGGTTGTTGACGGATACAAGGACCTACCACAAGTGTATATACCGTTAACCTTAGCTTTAATAACTTAACTTTGATAACGCATTCGATAATAAGTAAATACTTTACACAGTTATGTTTATGTAGTAAAGTTAATTATTCATCAATAGAAAAATCGATGCAATCTGATAAAACAGGTAAACAGTAATAATACGGGCGGTTCTACGCCAGGAGATTTAGGTAAGTGATAACACCCTGTAACAATGTGGCGATAGTTGGTGATTAGCAAAGCAGGAACAAGACCAAGACTTGAACAATCTTGGTATAGGTCCTGGTCTTTGTTTTTATTCAATTAAACGACGAGATAAAGAACAGCGCGGCGCTAGTTAGGATAATATAAATTGCATCACATCGTGCTCGTTGTCTTAAGATGTGCAGTCTCGTTAACCCAGTAATTTCACTAGCTACAGCACCCTTCAAACCGGAACACGGTAATGTTTGGATACTACTGTTGGGCGCCAGAAATAGGTGCTGCGATACTACCCATCTAGACAGTATCCGGCAACGGGGACCTACCATCGCCGTGTCTGTTCAGTCTTGTTTAAAAACTTCTAGTCTTGGTCTTGATCTTGCTTATTCAGTCTTGGTTTCACTCATTTCATTTGATACTTGGTATTTTTTTTTTGACAGTTTTTAATGATGCAGGTCTAAAGTCTATTTTTATATTATGTTATTAACTTTATTGGTGATAGGTCTCTGTTGCCGGAGATCTTTTAGGTCAACCCCCACTTCAGCCGCCCAATAGTAATGTGCAAACATTACTGTATTCCGGTTTGATAGGCGCGGTAGCTAGTAATATTACTCGGATAATGGAACTCAACATTAAGTCAACGTCTTGACAACAAGTTGTCTCAAGGCAACGGACGTAATGTGATGCTGTGTATAACATCCTAAGTAACGCCACATTATTATGGGCAGGCGTATCACTTATCATCGGGTGAACATTCCGTTCGTCTCGTCGCTTCGTAATATAAAAAAAAAATAATTCTATACTTCAAGTTTGAAAAAAATAGTAAGATATTATGTATAGTAGCTGTTAATGCATTGTTCACTGATAGTAAACCTTTATTCCCGATGATCATGGTATAAGTAGAGCCTTTTACTGTCGCCGACCAGCAGTGTCCAAATATTACTGTGTTGACGACATTCTTGAAGATGCCATTCTCCAAAGAGTAGTAGTTTACTGTTTCTGGTATCCAATTCTAAAATCCAGTGAAGCAAATTGGAAATCCCAAACGAAAAAAAATGTTTGTCCCCAGAAGAAAACCATATGTTCAAGTTATGATAAACATTATAACTCATCACTTCAACGAAATTTTTTTTTTTTCGTTTAATCTTGCACATTTGGTCTTGGTCTTTTTGATTCAAACTTGGTCTAAGTCGTACTCGTGTGAAATTCGTCTTAGTATTGCGGAGAAGCAAGACCAACTTTACTCATCACTAGCAAGTTAAGATCATAAGCACAACACCTGATTATTATCATAGCTTTGTTATAAGATATTAAGCCTTATTACCTTGGAATGTCATTAGCTACAGCGCCTTTTGAACCGGAATGGATAATGTTTGCTTAGTACTGTTCGATGGCAGAAACAGGAGCTACCTAACAACAGTAGCATAAAGTGACAAAATACTGTATAGTTTCCATAAAAACAGGGACTGCGTTGTTACTTATCTCGACTGTCCACTGTAATAGATCTACCACCAATAACTTAGTATACAAATCGCGTGTTCTCCTTTTAATAATGAAGGTTTATTTAAGGTGAACGAGGCAATTCAGAGGTCATCAGACAAATAAAAGACTGATCCATAACACTTTCTCTATTGTGTTACGGCCGGCGAGTAGTACGATTGATTTTACCTCAGAATGGAAGAAATCGAAAGATTTACAAACACTCATTCATCTACCTTATAACATAATAGAAAAGGATTATTGATACTTAAGTATTAAAACCAAGTGGCTCATGATCGATCACACTGTTTGTACCATTGTTGAGCTGAACATTTCGTAATAACAATTTACACTCTAATCAAAAGTTATGCGAAAGTGTACTCGACGTATTGTTTCCATCAGAGCCATTTCATTAAAATAATAATCATCATTGAATTCAGTTATTACACATCTATCCCTTTATTCTGTAAATATTCAGGCATTTGTGAAAATGAAACAATCGAACAATTGAAATGGAAGAATAATCAATTCAAATAGGACCTTGATAAAGTACATGAATAATTTTCCATTATAACCGTTTTTACTTGCAACTGTAAGTCGGTTGTACTTCAAAAACTTATGTATTACTTTGTTAACGGTAAGTAATGATGAACTTCATTATCATCATTACCATCATCAGCCGGTAGACGTCCACTGCTGGACGTAGGCCTCTCCCAAAGATCTCTACATCGATCAGTCCCGCGTCAGTCCACCTCGTGGGAGACCTCCCAACACCACATCTACTGGTACGCTTACGAACTTAGAGCTGATTGTAATTAAATCGTAAGTTAAGTAAGACTATATTTTAATTTTTTTTTTTAATTCTACGAACCGACGCGAATAAGTTATGAAAGATGAATAAGTGAAAACTCCAACACAGAAAAATTCCATTTTTCTTACGAAGAAACAACGTTCGGGTCAAGGGCATTGTTACCATCTTGTAATTATACTCACAACGAAGAAAACAATTATATAAGTAATTTATTGTATTAACTTGAGCGAGACTATATTATCTTCTTTTATAACATCTGCGGTGGGAGATCTGTTACTTGATGTACCGTTCACCGTTCAGCTCTGTAGTCTCGGCCTAGAAATAATAGGACTAAGGAAAGCCTTGCCTGTCGTAGAAGCAGACTAAGAAGGTCTAAGAATTTCGCGGGCCTTGAGAGTTGGGTCCCTAATCACTCAATAAACGAACTTGCATGGGACTGCGTATAGCTTAGTGCTTAGGCGGTTGAGTCCACTCCTCAGAGACGTGCTAACAGAGTGTAGATAGGCACCGGTGCGTTTTATAAGAGATCCCGGAGCTTCCGAACCGAGGGAGTTTTAGTGAGTATGAATCTCACATAATTCTGACTTCTACCCAGTAGCAGGATATCTTTCGAAGATTTCCGCCCCGAGAACATAAAAAAAGAGACGGAGAGAGAACGAGGGCATACAAACTGGTGTACAAAACAATACAGAGTTCCGGTTTGAAGAGAGAATGAAGTTACCAGGGTAATGAGACTTAAAATCTCATGGCTGCAGATAACGAGCACTGTGACCATTTTTTTTGTTAACCTTTGTGATTAAATGCTAACGGAACGCACACCCCGGGACCAATAGTGGGCCGGGACCGGGGTAGTGTCGGACTCCAACCGACTAAAAAGCTTCACACGGCATTCCACTCTCTTCCACATGCTCGAGAAGTCGCGGGATAACGTATTTCAGTTCCTCCGCGACCCCCGATCGGCGCCCGAATGAACAGGTCCACCCCGGGGAGGGATGTGATGTAAAGCAGCACCCCTCCCGACAAGATCCCTACTTGGCGACGCGTCGGAATACGAGACGCATCACCATATGCACCCCAGGAACCCTCTCTAAGGGGGGCGCTGGACCGACGGCCCTTGTCGGTCGCGGCGCCAGGTTCCGCCGGTGCAGATAGCTCCCGAAGCAACCGTGCCCCGTGAGTACCTGCACCAGGCAGGAACTGATGACTCCGAAGTCCCGGTCCAGCCAGTCACCGATGACCGGCCGGACGGCCTCAACGGTGAGGCGACCGTACGACGGTTCAAGGAGTCGCCGCTCCCGTCTCCGAAGCACCTCTCGACGCTCTTTTCGGCGCCCCCTCTCCACCTCGTCTGGTGACGGAAGCGAACCCTCCCGCTCGAGGGCCCTCTTCTGCCGCCAGTAGAGGCGCGCCAGCGACTCCGCTTCGAGTTCCCACGGCGGCGTTCCGGTGAGAACGCACGCCGCCTCGAAGGAGATGGTACGGTAACCTCGTACGACCCGTATTGCCATGACGCGCAGCAGCGTCACGCCACGGGTCGACAGGTGTTGCGCCTATATGGGCGCACCATATAGCGCCATAGAGCGCACCACCCCCGTGTAGAGTCGCCGGCATCCGACTCTCGGCCCACCCAGATTGGGCAGAAGGCGGCTCAGGGACCCGGCTACTCGAGTGAGCTTCGGGCCCACCTGCCGAAACTGTGTAACCATATTATATTAGGTAGGCGTAACACTAATCTCCTAGATAAAGTATGAAATGCTTAACAACAAATAAACAAAATGTATGAAGTAATTTTTTTGTTATTATCCCACAAAGCGATTTTGCGAGCTGGATGTCATACAATGCACCACATACCTGAGCTTCAAATCGGAACACAGTTATGTTTACACACTACTGTTTTACTGCAGTAACTGCATATGCGACCTCCGACAATAGAGACTCACCACCGGAGGATTATATTCTGTCGTCTTGTATAGATAAGATATATGCTTATGAAACAGGAATCATCATCATCATCAGTTGATAGACTTCTACTGCCAGACATAGGCAGAGGTGAATAAACACCCACTTTTCGCCAAATGTGGAGGCGAGCCTGTTGCCACTTTATTGGGGCCACTACACACGCACACAAAGATGATTTCATTGTGCGGGTTTCCTCACGATGTTTTCCTTCACCGTTTGTACTTCGCTGTTGTAACTAAAGTTCACAAATGTGCATAACTTTTAAGTCATGGTATGGTACCTTCGGAATAAAAGCCGCACGCTCTAACCATTAGGCCAGCGAGCTTTTGTACATATGTACGTATATTCAGTGGGGTGTCTACCCGCAGAGGTGCAAGCACGGGAATGGACAGATATTAGATAATAATAATAAATTTGTTTCACACGATAATAATTCGCAGAAAACTACCGAACCTCCCACTGTACAGTGCAAACTGAAACCTCACCAACAAACCGTCTAATAATGGCGACAGTTGAACATAAACAGTACGCCGATACAATCAAAAGTGATTTCGTCCAAATGTATTGCAACTATAAACGATCTAATGTTAGAAATAAACGTTATTTCATCTTTCACACCGTTCCCAGCTTCATATCGACACAATCATCACCGTTGGTTGTTGTTTACACTGTTTTTGCCTTGAATAATACAACAAAGTGTCGATTGTGATAAGTAAAATTGCACAAGATCTTTACACAGTTTATGTAAATGCAATTTTTTACTGTTATCGTGTTTAACTGTGGCTATTGATTGAAAATATAATGCTTGCAATATAACCTTTACACTAGATTTTACTGTCGAAGAAACGGGTCCTTGTTTCTATCATCGTTTCAAGATAAAAATAATCACCTATTAATATTGAAAGTTAGTAAAGTTGTATTAAGAGTTATTTGCTTATTATTGATTATGGTCAATAAATATGGTGTTGGAGCAAGAACCGTACGGGCGTGAATGCGTGGACGTCATGCCAGCTGTGTGAACTTACTTCCTTCCTCCTACCCTTTTCCCAGCTATGTGAGGTCGGCACTGTATGTACTTCTCTTCCATATCCCTCTGTCAGCCGTCATATCTGAATTCACACTCTTCTTACACATGTCATCTTTCACACAATCCATCCACACTCTCTTCGGTCTTCCTCTACCCTTATAACCATTCACGTTCATTCTCATTACTTTATTTGTTATATGTCCTTCATCCCCCCGCATAACATGCCCGTACCACACTAACCTTTTGCTCCTCAATTTCTCTGGCACTGAAGCAACTGTCAGACTCCCTCTAATATAATTATTTTTATTTTTATCCATCTTCGTCACACCACACATCCATCTTAACATTCGCATCTCTGCCACAAGTAATCTCCTTTCATGCGAACCCTTGGTGGCCCAACACTCAGGTCCATACAATACGCCAGGTCGTAACGACCGACTTGTAGATCTGTCTCTCAAGCTATTTGAAGATTTATAATAAAAATTTTAATAGCAAGAGGTGTTATACGAGATATCCAAAAGTATTTGACGTAAGCACTCAAAACTTGGTAGAGATATTGCATCTGTCATTTAGACGTCAGCTGAGAATGGATTTTGCAAAATTCCTTCTCCAAAGGCAGTTGCGTGGGTGTTTATAACGGTAATAAGGCCCAGGGTGCAGCGGGTTGCAGCAGGTTGCCGCCGGGCGGGAATGTCACACCATACACGTGCATAATACAGAACTACTGAAGGTGATAAAGACTGACGCATCTTTTTATATTAACAATCTTAACCGATTATAAACTTAATATACTAAAACGTTATTGACTCAAAATTGATAATAGTTTCCTAAGTTTTTTTTCTTTATTTCCTATTTTTACAAGATAATCACTACTATTGGATATTTACATCTTTTCTAACATTATTTCTATTCTTTACTTTACATTGGGTGTAGATAGACAAACACTAACAATATAGACTTATACTAACTAATTATCTAATATACACAGAATAAAAGAGAATATTATTGTGTACATATGAATAAAGCAATATTTACTTATCCTTAGTTTTTGCTATCTTAAATATTTTCAAGTAATTTTCGCGTAAGTTATATGACACTATTGTTAACTAACTTAAGATACTGTCATGTAATACGGCGTACTTAACCTAAGGTGTCATTAAAATGTTAATGATTATTCTACATATGTGTTTCACTACCTAAAGCATACGTTATTTTAATTATTTGAATATCAATCGTTAATGAATTTCTAATTAATTTCAAAGTACTTGAAAAGAAAAAAAATTCGTATCTAACTTATACTTTGTATATATTAAACATCAAACACGCGCTGATTATTAAATGAATACCTCGAAATAATAATAAACAGCCCATTTAGTGTTCCTACTTCTAGGACTCAGGGCTTCTATCACAAGGAGATATTGAAAGCCATTATCCCGCTATGTAAGAGAAGCTGATATATGAAGACACTGGACGAGCACGCTACATCATCAACCTCTTCGTTTAGTAACAAGAGGCCGAAGCAAAGAAGTTACTTTAAAATTGCTACTTATTCAAAAATACTTTAAAGCTCCAGTTTTTTTCTGAGAAGAATTGGTTAAATTATTCATTAATTAAATTACTAGTTAAATATATAATTTGAAACTTACAGTTCATATATATTACATATATATAAGGTTGGAAAATATCTCCCTTCCGCTTTTTTGCTCTTTATTCAATGCTTTATAAAAAGTGTTACAGTGATCGGATTTAGTTCAAATATGCGCCGTTTTGTTCGATAATCTGTATCCATCTAGACGGCAACTTCATAATACCTCCCTCGTAGAAGCCCCCCTCCTTATTTGCGAAGAACTCGGACAACCACTTTTCATAAGCCTCTTTTGAGTTCAACTTTACACCACCAAGGGCGTTCACCATGGACAGGAACAGGTGGTAATCACTTGGCGCTATGTCCGGGCTATATGGTGGATGCGATAAAACTTCCCATCCAAACTCCCGTAGCTTCTGACGAGTCATCAACGAAGTGTGTGGTCTGGCGTTGTCCTGGTGGAACACTACACCCTTCCTGTTGGCCAATTCTGGACGCTTCTGGTCGATCGCCTGCTTCAAGCGGTCCAGTTGTTCGCAGTAGATGGTAGAATTAAGCGTCTGGCCATATGGGAGCAGCTCATAGTGGATGATTCCCTTCCAATCCCACCAAACACACAGCAAAACCTTCCTGGCCGTCAATCCCGGCTTAGCCACTGTTTGGGACGATTCACCGGCCTTCGACCACGACCGTTTTCGCTTGATATTGTCGTATGTGATCCATTTTTGGTCGCCAGTCACCATCCGCTTCAAGAATGGGTCGAGTTCGTTCCGTTTCAGCAGCATATCGCAGGCGTTGATTCGGTCCAGAAGGTTTTTTTGCGTCAAATCATGCGGCACCCAAACATCAAGCTTTTTTTTTTATCCAGCCTTCTGCAGATGGTTTAAAATGGTTTGGTGACTAACTTCCATCTCCTGGGCGATGTAACGAGATGCCACATGCCGGTCTAACTCGATGTAGTCCATGATTTGATCGGTATTTGTCGTCACAGGTCTTCCGCCGGCTGGCTTATCCATGGTGTCGTTTTCACCGGCTCTGAATCGTCGAAACCATTCCTCCGCGGTTCGAAGTGATAGAGTACCATCCCCCAAAACACCATTAATCTCACGGAACGTTTCTCTAGCGGATTTGCCTTTAACGAAGGAAAACTTTAAAATAGCGCAAATTCGGCGTTAGTGAACTCGCATGTTTACACGTCTATAACTGTTGAACGCAATATCCAAACTAATTATGCATAGCGTCGTTTTGTAGGTTATGTCAAGACCTTTCAAATTATGTATAGTATTGCTAGATACGAGCTCTGTAGCGCTTTATACATAGCCGCGAAATTCAAAAGACAAAAAGGCGGAAGGGAGATATTTTCCAACCTATTATATAAAAACTAGCTTTCCCCAGCCCGCTTTGCTGTCTGTAAAACCCCCATAACAACCTTTGAAGAAGAATTTTTTTTAAATCCGTACTTAGCTGACCTCTACACAGCAGAAGCTATATGTTTATGAAATAATAAGCCTTTACATTTAACAATTTCGGTGATCTCGTGATGAGCCAATGAATATCTAAACATCTATGATGGATATAGATATAGATTTTTTTTAGTGACGAGAAGAGCGGGACATTCACCTGTTGGTAAGCGATAGATCAGTCAATAACAACGTGGCGCTAGTTAGGATATTATACACTGTACCACATTGCACTCCTCGCCTGAGACATAGAATGTTCACTATTGTTACCCACGTAATTACACTAGCTACTTTTTGGCGGCGGAAATAGACGCTGCGGTAGTACCCACCTAAACAATCTACGGCAACAGAGACCTACCACCAGTAAAGAGACCTACGTCCAGTACGGAGACCTACCATCAACAATATAGACATAATTCTACTGTTGATATTGACAACAGCGTTATTATAATATATTCCATGACGTATTATTAACTTAGAGCTTAGTATTAACTTATTAACATAGCCTCTTATAACATTACTTTTAATTACTAAACATAATACAACATCAAATAATTAAGTATGATGATGTAACATTGTTTATATATAGTAAGTCATGTTGTATGCATTGTCTGCAGTTCATTTAGAAATATATCATTACCACAATTTTTTTATTCTTATGGAGACCTTGCTTACGTATTGTTAAATAGAAACTTCGTAATAAGTAATTAACATAACGTTGTAATGCATGCAAATGATTATTTGTTAATGCCTCGTTTTATTGAGTGACTAAAGGAAATGAAAATATGAATAGTAAACTATTAAACACCTCATATCAAATATTCACGATTACTTTAATGCCACATCCTCTGATACCCGGTAATACTTCTATATTCTTGATGTAGATCGGGCTGCAAGCCACAGCGGCTCTTACAGCTCATCTGACACTGGGCTCGTGGACCCGGATCCACGGCCTGAGGGCTGGTAATACTTCTTTATCCTGTTAGATACAGAGAACTGTTTCGCAGCTATATTAATGTAAGGGCTATTGACACCAATCATCTATTTTTTTGTGAAAGTACTAATATGAAAAACATTGCTTTAATCCTTTTTTTTTTTTGTTCAACGAAGCGACAAGGACAGCGGTATTTTCTGATGGTAGGCAATACGTCCGACCATAACAACGTGGCGCTAGTTAAGATGGTTTAATGGCCCCACATTGCGCTCGTCGCCTTTAGACATAAGATGCTTAGTCTCATTACACCAGTAATTTCACCAGCTACAGGACCGTTCAAACTGAAACAGTTATATTTGCACAGTACGGTTTGGCTGCAGAAATAGGTTGTACTATATTTACCTAGGCGATCTTCCAATAAACATCTACCACAAAAAAAAAATTCTAATTTAGGCGATGTAGTCTAATATAAATATTCTAGATATACTCGTATAAATAGCGATACAATCGGTACAACAAAATTATTTATTCCCGAAGTAGAAGAAGTATATAAAATTATTAGTAAAAAAAATGTGTCTCTATACTTGAGTGATAATGATGATAATGACTAGTCCAAGCGATAACGGTTCATGGAGGCTTTGCGGATTACGTATACAGGTTTAAAATTAAAAACATCCCATCTTGTAACGAAACAGAATTAGTCATCCAGCTTATAATTGATTGCCTGAAATACATAGTCGAAAGTCAAGGTACAGAACAGGCCATAAACTGCGCTACCACCAAAAGCACCTTTAATCTTAGGACACAAGAAATTTCGCAATAAATTAAGTATTTTGAAGGAATCGTAAAAAACTCTCTACTTAGAAATAAAACTGATTAATTTAGAATTTTAGGAAACGTTTGCAAAAAAAAAAAATTTGTTCATATCAGCATCGTAGTTTCATTGTATAGTAGTAAGAGCGATTTTCAAAATTTACTGTAAAGCACTTTGTTTAACTACTAATTAGTTTACTACTAATTAGTTTACTAATAAATATGTAAGAGATTAACGAGGAGATGAGGAATCTCTAAAATTTAGTGCTGTTAATAAATTTTGTAAATAGATATACAAGAACTAAGATTAGGTCCGAGGTATAGTAAGAGCAAAAAGATTATAAATATTCTAACAAACGTCACACTCTTGTGAGTACAGTATATAACACCCTACTCTCCAACGTGCCCGTTTCATTTTGTTGTGTACATAGATAATATATTTACGTACAATAGTATAGACAAAATGATATCGTGTGGTTTCTTTTCCAATGAACGTGTGAAAATGCACACGAAGTTAATTAATGTATTAATTATTAACAAAACTAGAATTACACTTGAACACGCAACATTTTCAGGGTACGGTTAAGTCTATGAACGAACACAAAGGTTTTTATTTTTAACAGTTTCAACTACAACTGAAACAATTTAAGCCTAAATGAAGTTAGTCTGTTCGGAGATTTTTGTAGGAAACTTATTTCCAGCAGTGGACTTCTTGATGATGAAGAGTTATACTTTCTAACAGGTGTTTAATTCATTTTAATATTTATACAATAGCATTATAAAACTACGCACAAAATATATGAAGTAATTCCGATTCAGATTAGACAATTGTAAAAAAACCTTTATGAAAGGCATCAACAATAATAACAAATAAAATAAACATTGACATGCAGTATAACGTCTGCATTACACCTGTAAAAAATATAGTTTGCAATAACACCGTGTAGTAGTGAAAACACAAACACATATAATACAATAAATAATTACGTTTAAGGAGAGAAATGAATGACCAAGAAGAAGGGTAAGAAGAAGAAGAGCGACCAGTAATCTAAACTATGGAATGTATATACTGTAAACTCTCTAAATAAGTGTATATAAATTATGCACAGTGTTTACAGAACTTCCGTGGGAAACAATTAAATATATACCTACAAACATTTTCACTCAGCATCATTAAGATCGATTCAAGAAAGATATATTAGGAATTATCCCTGTGACCACTACTGGTACTATAGTCGCTAACCTGCACATCAAATGTGGCAAGTAGAGCATATACGTCCTTTGGAGAAGTGGAAATTAATTCATATGAAAAGCTTTTACTTTTTATAAAACATATATATCACGTCTGATTCCCGATGGAGTAGGCAGAGACCACCTCTCTCCACTTGCTACGATCCTGGCACACCTCTCTCGCTTCCACCACTTTCATGAGCGTCTTCATACATGCTCGTAGGTTGCGAGTGCTTTTGACCCGGCCTTTCTTTATTACATATTCGATTTAATCTAAATATTATATATATAATATGTCCGCTTAGGTCGACCTGCACCGATTTTTCCAAAAAGTTTTACCTATACCTCGTTTCGTTAATCTTCTTTCATCTAATCTTTCAACATAGCCGATCCAACTAGGCGTCCCTTTCTCTATCCTTGTCACTACATCTTCAACCACGCCGCACCGCTTCCTCATCACATAGTTCTTCACTTTGTCCATCAGCTTCACTCCAGTTATACTTCTCAGGCTTGTCACCTCCACAGCATTAATCCTACTTTCATGTTTCTTCTGCCATACCCAACATTCATTACCATACATCAGTGTGGGGATCAAGACGCCTCTATGCACAGCCAGTCGTGCTCTTTGTGATACGTTCCGGCTATTCATAAAGTTATGAAGTGCCCAATTTACTTGATTCCCTTTCAAAACTCTTCTACTTTGACGTTACCAAACAAATACATACGGATCCTTATGAATACCAGGTCGAATATAATACAGTGTGACACAGACTGAACTCGACACTAACACGCCATTGTCAATTATTCCAAAGTCTCCATTCGTATTGGACGAGTGAGCATCCATATGTAAAATCCAAGCATAAATTTGTTTATGAAATTTAATAATGACAAGTAAAGTGCTATGGTGGCACGAATACAGACGAAGGAGACGTCTTGCCCGGAGAGTAATAAACGTGGAAAACGCAATATACAACATCCTCAAGAAATGCTACAAAGAGTACACCAAAAACAGTTGCATATCTGTCATTAGACATATGAACGATCCTGATATTACGTTAAGAGAAAGGTAGAGTAGCAGATATAAAATTATAATAATGACTTGAAACATTAACTTAAAAAACTTTAATAACTTGTAAAGCACACACCTAAAGATTTTCTTTCCTTTCACTCGAATTACAATTAACCCAAATATCTATAGATGGAAAAACATAATTTCACAAGTTCTAGAAACTAAACCTTTGGTTATTTCCTAATCTAACCTACTCTAGAGACGTGCACAGAGATTTCGGGTTCAAATATCAACCGAAAACTCTATGCTTATCTATACTTTAAAATAAACTTACCCATTTAGTCAATTAAGCACTAATTTAGTAATAGTAATAGTATATTTACGTACCATTTGAGTAACTTGAAAGATTATTATTTAGATAGCTTAGGGAGACAGGGTGCTTATTTCCCTGTATGATAGAAACGCCCCTAACTTCATCATCATCATTATCAACCTATAGACGTCCACAGCTGGACATAGGCCTTATACATTGCTTTATATAGGCTCCTGTCTTACCTGTCTGATATTTTATCACCTTTCTTGTTACAGGATTTCGTGGATAATAGCTTTTGTATTTATGACTGGAATGGTCATCTATTTTTTTCTATACATATGGTTCGGGATCATCTCAAATCCGCTGGTGGTGACCGTGGAGACCTCGTCGTACCCAATATCGGAGATAAACTTTCCGGCAGTAGCAATTTGCAACATAAACAGAATTAGTAAGAAAGCTATGATGACTTTTGAGAGGAATATGTAAGTGATGATGAAAAATGTTTATTTTCATATATACTTACAGTCATTGTATAGTAGTCATCTATTCATTTAAATTTGTTTTTCGTTAAAAATCTATATTAACCATTTTGCAAAGACCAAAAGATAATCTTCCAAATTCTTTATGAATGTTTTCTATACAAATGTTTAAAATAAACCTATTTTTGTATCATTTTCTTAGAGATTAAATCAATTTAAATCTAGGTACCTTGATAAAAATATCATTTTTATCTATTGCTATGTTGCACAAGATTTTTAACTATTATAATGTCATGCTTAAACAAAAGCCCTGTTCCAATTTAAGTAATATTGTTAGCAAAAGGTGCAAACTTTCCATGTAATTTGACCACGTTTTACGAATCACCGTTAAATCTTTTGTAGCCTTTGAAACGGCACAGACTCTTCACAACATGTGCGATTAACACAGCACAAAGCTCTTCACTTTCAACTTAAGTTCAAAGACGAGTATTTTCAAAAAGTAATTTCAACACTTCAAAAGAAATCACATGTAAAAGAACATCGCACCCGTTGACTGTGGACGTTTTACTTCAGGCCAAATTTCGATATACAATATAATTGGTGTATTTTTGTCCGTTGGCTAAAACCTTTTTTCACTTAGTGCTTATTTTATCTTTTGTGCTATCTTGTAATATTATTACTTAAAATATATAAAAGTTGTAGATATTATTTGTTATACTGTACGCTAATTTATTTGTAGATATAACAAAACACCACAACAAAATTTTGCAAATATGAAAACCTGGCAATTAGGCAGACTAATCGATTTGACATACCATGATACAGTTGAATATTTTTTATTAGAGTACGTTAAACAACATGGATCGAGATTTGCGAATAATGTGATTGAAGCAATGAAAGGAGTAAGTTTATCTATTAAATATTTTTTTTTATAACAAGCAATATATAATAGATCTTTATATATAAATGATGAATGTGATATAAAGGTGCAGCGGCTAACCACTTGACTTGTAACAATCTTGTGGATGTGACGGAATCGAAATTGGTCCTGTCGGTAAGGGTTTCTGCACAACAACTCACGGGATCCAAGCGAACCCCACCTGCTCTTGGTGTATGGTGATAATCAACAAACGAGGCTCTGGTTTCCACTAACCCACATTGAGCCAGCGTTGTGGGAATAGGCCCGAATCTCTACCCGATCGATGTAGGAATTTTTGAGACAGGCCTACGTCCAGCTGTGGACGTCTATCGGCGAATGACGACGACTCGTGGTGATGTTTTGATGTAGTTGAATCTGGCTAGCCGCGGACTTCATTTTGTATTGTCATCACAGCATCTGTGTATTAGCTGATAAGATATAATATAAAAGAGAGAGTATAACGAGCGAACACGCTTCATCATCTACTATAAAGATTTGCTCATCCATGAAATGTTCAACATTGAGAAGATATTTGCATTTTTCAAGGAGATGGTTTTAGTGGTTACAGTTTACTTTGAATTCGCCACCAGGTCGCGCATTCGTATGTAAATTATAATAGTGTTATACCGTTTAAACGATTTCAATGAAAACATATTATAAATTAGTTTTCTACTATAAAAATATATAATAAACTTTTGGTTTCCTTCCGCTATGATTCTTCGCAATTTTTAATATATTTAACTTACAACGGAAATCGGACACCACGAAATTTACATTACAACTTAAAATCTATCTCTCACCTCTTCATCTACAACTTATTTGGAAATAACACTACGGCAGCTTTTTAATTTCTTACTTAGTTGGCGCCAAGTTGTGAGGAAATGTTACTATTATGCATTTGGGAGGGTAAAACTGTCGACTGTAAAACCATTTTCGTTGTTCAACGCACCGCCAGAGGACACTGCTGTGTATTCAACAACGTCCTAAATTATACTTCTGCGGGAATGTAAGAAATATTATTAATGTTTTCCTTGACAATTTCTCCATTAACAAATGAAAATAAGACAAGCAAGACATACTTTAAATTATAATTAAAGTTATTATTAAATTAACTAAGTTCTTTGAGTAAAGGATTTTCTAATTTTTGATATCACTCACATTTAAAGAATCCAAATATGGTTCTAATTGGTTAAACGTTACCTTGACTTAGTTATGGAATTCTCAAAGCGATACTAAATCGATCACCGCCACATCGAAATACTAGACAGCAGTCTAAACTAATCCAATTGCAGTGTAACATGAACCAACAGGATGTAATATCACCGAAAGTATGAACGACTTGTTAGGATGTCAAGATCAAAGACGAGTATCAATCGCTAGAGAGTCATAGCCGAATGCAAAACGACTTCAGCTCAAACAGGTTCCGATGTGTGAAACTCCAAATGAGTCTGAACAAGACCTGGTCATGGCTGTTGATCTCATCATTGGACAAGACTGGGCAGCATTTTGGATGCTCAACCATAATATTGTTTTACAATCATCTCTTTTAAGACGAAAATGTTTAACCAGTCAGCAGAGCTGGTTCTTTGTTAAATTAGACATTTCTCAATAGGATAAGAAAAAGATAGATGAATGCTGATGATAATGATGATTTTATTAAAGTTTGAAGAATTTTGGTCTACTATCTCTAACAATTATATCTGAGCAATAAACAAGTTATTTACACATTTATTGTTAATCAACTTAGGCAACAGAGAACAAAGTCAGAAGTGAAGCGACAATCTAAGCCCGGCTCATTTTATGGTCTGAATTTGATAATAGACCCTATAATTGAAGACTACGCTTATACAACAAGACGTATACAGGGATTAGAGGTAAAGTTAAATTGAAAATTCGTATGTCCTCTATACATAAATAATACATATATAAATTATATATAGTTGAACCGGGCAGACGGTGTACTGACAGTGTACAAAATCATTTTTAAAGAGAAACTTCTTTTCTGTATAAATTAGATTTGATGAAAGAGTGAATTTCATCGAAAAAAACAGCTGAAAAGACTGTGAGAGAATGAGATAGAAATGCGTTTCTATATAGTTCTATCCATTGTCCCCTCTCTGTGCTGCTTTGTATATCCATTATGTTGGAAAAATACATAATAAAAAAGTATTTACGAGTACATGTTCATTCGAACAATTTCAATCTTTACTAAAATATTACTTTAAGTTCTTTAATTTATCTCTCCCGCTTGCTCTTTACTACTTCAATCAAAAAAATTGTATCTCTTTCTCTGTTTACCGCCTTTATAATGTATTCATCTCATTCTAATACAAATGAACCAGAAGACAGTTTCACTTCTACCACGTGTAAACTCATACTCTTTTAATATATTTCACGCAACGATAAGAGCATGACGTATTATTTTTATATATATTTCATTATCAATTCCAAAAAAAAACAATGAATTTTCCACAAATCAGTAATGCTAGTAAAATTTAGGTAAAACAATCAAATTTTCGATATCATTAAGCCTAATTATATTTATTCTTATGTATATATTATAATATTATATATATGTATGAGTGATATAGTCAGTCATCTTTGTTCATTATCATTATTTCAGTTCACTACAAAAGTTTGTAATTATGAACTAAGAAAAGTTTAGGATAATATTCATTTTCATTTTTAAACGTGTTTATAAACCAATGGTACTTTTTATAGATACTACTTTTTGATCCAAAGCATTTCGCCGACCCGACCGGAGACCGAATAATCCAGCACATTGCTGAACCAAATAATGCTATATTCCTGGAACTGAACTCCGTAAAGCAACATACATCGCAGGAAGTGCGTTACTATAACCAACAAACGGTAAGTTTTTATAGTAACTACTTGCATTACTGAACTAAATACATTGAAAGGAAGAAACAAACATTTATTGAATTAAGGGAACACTGATCCCGGAAAGTTGTACTACTCCTTTGCTGCTCTGATTAAAAACAAATACCTCCCGGCCTTTTTGGTAGGAAATTTTGGAAACAATCATAATGGTAATGACACAGCGTCTGTTCGTACATTTAATGAAAAGTGACAAAGGAATTTCATATATTTATCTATATTTATGCGCACAAGAAAATCACAAAAAGACCGATTTAATGCCAGAAAGTAGAAGAAATTGTTACTTGTACAATATAAATCATAATAAATATACTACATAGAATATAATAAGTATTACACATATATTGTAAAACACTAAAATCTATATTTTAAGTATATACGTAAACATTTTAATGATAACATCACTATGAAAAAATATATTTCATAGTGACACAGTGTTCCCACTACTTTCGCTTAAAGGGAGCTTTACTACGAACTACTAGTAGAAGAAGTGGAAGCTCATTCCAAGTCTCACCGATTAAGCAGTGAAGGAATTGTACACCAAATTCACTGGGACAAAACTGCAATAATACATTTGACATATTTAAATGCCAATGATTAAACTTTCGTTGTTTAATCTGTTAAAACACTATGAGTTGAACACTCCATTTTATTTATTACACGTATATAAATTTTCTATACAGCGAAGGTGCCTCTTTCACGACGAACTAAAGGAGAAGTACAACAATTTGTACTCTTACAGTGCATGCATTGTCGATTGCCGAATCAAAACCGTGCAATCGTTATGCAGATGCACACCCTACTTTTTGCCGTTCTCTTCCGATGTACCGACTTGCACATTATATGATCTAGAGTGCCTTGATAAGTACAGAGGTAACTGTAACAACAATAATTTTTATCTTTATTATTCTTTTAACATTTTTATCCCTATTGATTATTTGTTTATTGAAATATCATCATTAACATTTGAATCGTGGGTTAAACATTACACACTAACACTACGAAGATAAAGTGTTTCATGACTTACATTTTCTTTCTTCGTTTTCTATTGGTTTATACTTCACTATAATCTGAACTGGAAGTGACTATTGCTTTTTTAATAGAAAAGCGCGTAACTCTAGGATCAGTCCATGCTTCGAGTTCTTTTATGAGTTCTGATTTCAGCATGCTAAAATTACTGTTAAATTAATAAGATCAGGCGAAACACTTCGCTTGAGTACGGGAATTTTCTATTGTAGATAATTTAAATCGCTTTCTCGAGGCATTGAGTACAGACCTTCCTTGTCGGAAAAAACACTAGAAAATAGCTTGATAACCAACCAAAACACACTTTATGAGACATAACCAAAATAAAATATTAAAAAATTAGCAATACAGTGCCTATATTCATAATCTACCAAATTAGCAACAATCATACGTTAGTAATTAATTCATAAAATACTTCAGACACGAACTATATCAAAAGAATAGTAAGAAAAATTTGAGTATCATAGCGAGTTTCTGAGAACCTGTAACTTGCTGTTCTGAAGATTAGACCTGTTTAAAATCAATCAAGTTTTTATTAATTTTTAGTCCTAAATGCAAATTTTAATTTCATATTATTACTTATACTATTTATTGTGATTCATTTCAGAAAGGCTATATTTTATATTTCCAATAGACGCTGTAAATGTCGAAGGGTTGGAAATGGAGCTTCTGAATTCATTATACTGCCCTGATTGTCTTCCAGACTGCGAATTCACTAAGCATATTACAAAAATCACTAAAATACCAACACCGCAAACAAAAATTAATCATGGATTCAAAAAGTTAAAATCTTATATGTCGTATGTGTATGCTTTTTTATATCATAGATGAAATGAAAAATTTAAAAGGTTACAGGTGATGGATATGTAGTTACACTAAATCAATCGGAGATGTATTTTAATCGTAGTAAGCTCCTCGCGATAGTACTGTTTAATTATACATACTTTCATGTTATTGTGTTTAAAACAACTTGTATAACATATAATTTACCCTACGAAAAGCTAATGCGGTGAATAAGAAATAAACATCAACTATTTTCATACAATTTGCTAATTATTATTGAATTCAAAATAATTATAACGAGTTTTTCTGCCGCTTATCAATTACATTCAAGTTTAAAGTGGAAAAACTGTTATCGAATCTGATATCGAAAGTATGTATCAGAGAGATAGAGCAAACATTTGAGTATAAACGTTCATACAAGCGCCTTCTCACAGCAGGTGGATTTAATAAAATCTTACCACCAACCAATCTCCAGAAATATAGCTCGGGTATCCTGATTTCCTCCATATTACATGGCATGGGCTTAATCATTGCGCCGCGGAGATAGTTCAAGTTCTGTTCTTAAACACAATAGATAAGGAATAAGGTGTTATTACTAAATAAAAAGTACTTGGTATATTATTGAAGTTTAGTTATGATAATCACTAGCAGTAAATAGAATTATACAGTAACATTACCATATTACTATTAGTTGAATGACCAATGTATATTTCAATTGTTCGCAGAAGAAATAGAAATATAAATATGACAGATAAATGTTACGTATCCATACACCAGACGTTCTATGGTACTTTGACTCGCTTGGAAGTAGTAGCGCAATGGTTTGAACTAGTTAGTAAGTAGATTGTTACCAATTTGTAACATCGCTATATCTGCTTTACGGCCGCCCAATTATATAATTGAAAAAGAAACAAATATATTTGATATTTGATATCCCCAAGTCGCTATTCTTTACAAAGATCTCTTGTTTTTTTGCAACAGAAATGGAGAATATTTGAATATTTTTTTTGCAATACTATAAAAATAAAAATATATTTACAGGTAATTTTGGAGGTGTGGGTGGCATTTTAATAGGACTATCGTTAGTAAGTATTCTGGAATTTATATATTTTTTCGTTATAAAATTTACGATTTTAATTATAAATTTATTTTTCAATTAGTCTTGTTTATTTATATCACAATGTTTATAACAACATGTTTACCATAAATATGTTACAGATGATTAATAAAGAAATATAAATTATTTATTGTTGATTATTATTTTGCATAAAAATTGCCCTAATTCGATAAAGAAAATATATCAGAAAATTATAATTTATCGAAAACCCTCGTAATAATAAGCAGTGACACGAATTAAGAATGGGAAAATTTTTTTTTCGTTTATTGCCTGTTTATTTGCAATATCTTTAACATTTCTGATAAATGACCATATATTATATTTACGATTAAAGAATGATTATTTTCATAAGAAATTTATTGTTGTTTCCGATAATTTATGTTAAATTTATTATTAGTAAAACACTTCAACAGAAAAAGGCTTTTCATTACTGAATTCATTCCGTTTCTTCCTAAAAAAAATTATCACCTCATACATTATTACACCCACTTGTTCGGATTCGCGTAAGAAAATTACTTTTTCCTGCCGTCAAAAGGTAAATAACATATAATACTTTCGAGATTATCATATTCAAAAGTGGCGTGATTCGGTTTTTCTCAAGGCGATGAGTAAAATGTGGTGCTGTGTACATCCTAACTATATGTACACACATATATTTGTGTGTGTATCCTAACTAGCGCCACCTTAATGTGGGCATGAGTGTGACGTACAGAATTCATACGACATCAATGTACAGTACAAAAAAATATACAGTAGACAAAAACGATTACGATAAAATCCATCCTAGTATGATATCAAAACTTTATACAGGGAGTCTGGTGGCAGATTTATGTTTTCAAATTTAAATAAAAAATAATATGTTTGACATATAATTTTACTAAAAGTATTAAAAGATAGAGTACAAATGCGGATTTCATTTTCTAAAGATAATGTCATCCAATGTCTTCCATCCTGTTGCACACATTGTTCGAAACGGAGCCTCGTATTCCGTGCCACACGCTGCAGTAAACTTGGTTCAATTGCGCTGATTTCTCGCCGAATATTTTCTTTTAAGTCCACAACAGTTCGCGGATTGTTGGCGTAAACTCTCTCTTTGAGGTAGCCCCACAAAAAAAAATCCATTGGAGTTAGGTCGGGTGACCTCGGTGGCCACGGGATGTCCCCAAAGCAACTAATCAGTTTTTGAGGGAGATTTTCTCGCAACAAATCCATCGAAGCTCTGGCCGTGTGTGCGGTCGCACCATCCTGTTGAAACCACGTGTGTGATGAGAATGATGAATGAGCTCGCAGGTTCGGCAAGAAGAAATTCGAAATCATGAGCCGATAATTCTCACCATTGACATTCGTCGCTTGGCCCCGTGCATTTTCAAAAAAAAATGGTCCGATTATCCCATTCGTGGATAAAGCGCACCAAACAGTTACCCTTGGGCAATGTAATGGTTTTTGGTGCTTCAGTCGAGGATTGCGAGTTCTTAGAGCCCAGTAACGGCAATTTTGCTTGTTTACGTGTCCGTTTAAATGAAAATGAGCCTCGTCGCTCCAAAAAATGGAATTCACAGTGCGAAAACGCTCCAACATGGTTTCACAAAAAAATTTGCGTGACGCAAAGTCATTTTTTTCTCAATTCTTGAATTATTTGAATTTTAAACGGATGAAACTTCATATCTTTTTTCAAAATTTCATGCACAATTGCTCTTGGAAGTCCCAGTGAAGCTGCTCTTTTCCGTATCGAAAGTCGTGCATTTTCACGTAAACTGCGTTCAACCAGTTCAATGTTTTCGGGGGTCCTTGACGATCGACTAGGTCCTGGCCGTGGTGTGTTCATAGCCGAAGCAGTTGCGCGGAACCTCTCCACCCAAGAACGAATTAAATTCACACTCGGCCCATCGCCTATCCGTCGAATATTGAAATGTGAACAAAACTGTCGGCGAGCGAGTACGTAAGAATCGTTACTCTTGAAAAATGCTTCAATAGCGGACGCGCGATGCTCACCCGACCACTGCGACATCGTGACTGAGAAATCCGCACAATCGGTGATTCTAATGACACCACCTTCCCCCCGCACTGTTTATAACTTACTGAGATATTCGTTTCTTAAAATATAAATCTGCCGCCAGACACCCTTTTAAGGTCTACCAGGATCTGATGGCAAAAAGGGAAAAAAGAAATTGACGCTAGCAATACTGGGGAAGTTGGAGTAAACCGTTTTGATACTTTTTTCCTTATAGCGGCTGATTCTGTGTGTGATACATGGAAAATATAAAAAAATATTCAATGATCAGGATAATTTTTGAAAATCTTACTGTGGCGAATATGGGGTTCGAAATTTAGATGAAAACTCCAATTACTCTGTTCATCTTCTTTCTCCTGCCCTTTTCCCAGCTATGTGGGATCGGCACAGTATGGACTTCTCTTCCATATCCCTCTATCAGCCGTCATATCTGAGTACACACTCTTCTTGCACATATCGTCTTTCACACAATCCATCCACACTTTCTTAGGTCTTCCTCTAGCCTTATAACCGTCCACTTTCATTCTCATTACTTTCTTTATTAAATGTCCTTCATCCCCCCGCATAACATGCCCGTACCTCACTAACCTTTTGCTCCTCAATTTCTCTGTCACTGGAGCAACTTTCAGACTTCCTCTAATATACTCATTCTTAATTTTATTCATCCTTGTCACACCTCACATCCATCTTAACATTCGCATCTCTGCCACATGTAATCTCCTTTCATGCGAACCCTTGGCGGCCCAACACTCAGCTCCATACAATAGGATAGGTCTAACGACCGACTTGTAGATCTGTCCTTTAAGTTTAAGGGACATTCGAGGATCACAATTCGTTCCAGTGACCTGTCGCCATTTCATCCATTTTGCATTTATTCGGCTTCTCACATCTCGATCAATATTGCCGTCGCATTGAATGAGTGAACTAAGGTACTTGAAATCGGCGCAGGTTGGTAGAGGTACACCATTTAAGTCGATTAGAGAAAAGCTGGTGGGACCTCCGAAGTCACAGAACAAATGTTCAGTTTTGCTCCTGCTGATCTTGAGCCCAACTTTCTTTAATTTATTTCGCCACTTTTCCAGTCTGCTCTGCACCTCGCGTTCATCTTCCCCGACAAGCACGATGTCGTCGGCAAAAAGCATACACCAGGGTGCCTTCTCCTGTATGTCTGATATGAGTGCATCCATTACCAGGAAAAAGAGATACGGACTTAATGCCGACCCATGGTGTAGGCCCACCAAGACACCGAAACTGTTGCTTTCACCAGCAGTGGACCGCATGTGTGTACTGGCACGACAGTACATAGCACGGATAAACTGCAGGTATTTCCCAGGCACTCTTTTCACTTTCAGAGCCGGTGGGCTCTGAAAGTGAAAAGAGTGAGAATGTGGTGACATAACCTCCCGCGTAACCTTATCGTATACCTTTTTGAGGTCTACGAACACTATGTGCAGGTTTTTGTGCGCACGTCTGTATTTTTCGCACAGTTGGCGAAGATCAAAAATGGCGTTCGTAGTCCCCCGCCCAGTCATAAAACCAAATTGGTTCCGGGCTACCTCACTCTCCTCTCTCAGTCTTCCCGCTATGATTCTTTCTCACGCTTTCATACTATGCGACATGAGCTTTATTCCTCTACAGTTGTCACAGAGCTGTATATCACCCTTTTTAAAGATGGGTACCAGTGAACTGCTACACCACTCATCCGGGATCGCCTCTTCTTGTAACAACTTGATGAAGAATATAGTCAGCCACATCCATCCATCCAACTTTAACACCTTCCATACCTTCACTGATATTCCATCCGGCCCCACAGCCTTTCCATTCTTTATACCTTGCACTGATTTTCTTACTTCATCCATAGTAATCTTCCTCACCATACTCATATTGACCGACACGCTTTCTAATTTCCGCTCCACACATTCTCCTCGTTCATCAGTCTTGCAAAACATTCCTTCCATCGTCTTTTAATATCGTCGTCTTTCGTCAATACTTTTCCTTCATCGTCTTTTATACATTTGATATGATTATATCCCTTGCACTCTTTTCTCTCTCTTTTGCTATCCGTTGTTTTTGTCCTTGCGAGCTGTGTAGAGAATGGTACAGTTTTTCTTGTACCTGTGCTTTAGCAATCGCGATAGCTCTCTTTGCCAATCGCTTACGCTCCTTGTATATTTCTCTTTTATTTTCTTTCAAATCCTTTTCACTTTCTTCCACACCTTGTCATTTCTTAAATGCATTCTTCTTTTCTTTCAAAGCCTTTTGCTTTTTCACTCCACCACTAAGTTTCTCTATCAATTTTTCCGTTACCTTTCGTCTCTCCCAGTACACCTTTTACTATTCCCCTAATGCACCCAGCCATTTTATTTACAGTCTTTCTAGTCAAATCTTTCATATCTGTCATCTTATTCACCATCTGCTTTCGAAATTCTTTTGCATATTTATATTTATCTAACATATACCATTTAATCTTAAGAGGAGGTTTTGGTCTGCTGTTGTTTAGCAAAATTCTAATTTTAGTTTCTAGTATCAGGAGCCTGTGTTGACTAACTAGATTTTTACCGGGTATGACTTTACAGTCTTTGGCTGACGCAATTATAATTCTTCTTAGTAGAATGTAATCAATTTGTGTTTTGTGGCTACCGCTTCTGTACGTGATCATGTGTTCATTCTTTTTTTCAAAAAAGGTGTTCACAATGGCCAGGTCAAAAGCAACAGCCACTTGGAGCAAGGCGTCCCCTTCACTATTTCTGGTTCCAAACCCCCATCCTCCATGCACTCTCTCGTATCCTGCACTCAGTCTTCCCACATGTCCATTAAAATCTCCTACCACATACAATTCCTCATTTTCTGGAACATCCATCACTACGAATTCTAAGTTTTCCCAAAATTTCTCTTTCATTCTATCATCACATCCAGGTTGAGGTGCATACGTACTTACTACATTTAGAAACAACTTTCCCTTTATAATTTTTACCACAGTCAATCTATCACTCACTCTTTTAACATTCGTCACACAATATTTCAGTTCACTATCTAGCACAATCCCCACTCCATTCCTTTTACCATCGCTCCCACAGTAGTAAAATTTATATCCTTCTCCGATTTCTCGAGCTTTCAATCCCTTCCACTTCATCTCTTACAAACAAGCCACATTTATTCTTCTTCTCTTACATACATCTGCCAACTCTCTTCCGCTGACATCATTGTCCCTACATTCCAACTAGCAATTCTCAGTCTTTCATTATGGGCTTGCGTCTTACGTCGCATCCGTCTTTGATGCGACAACCCTAGTCTACTTCTCACAAAAGCACCCGGCTTCGCTCCTGCGCGTCACCTGCAGGGGACGCCCTAACTCGGTCGCAATCATCATAATTTGTAGTCCATACTGTAAAAGTTTTGACTAGAGTTTTTACAGCCGGCCGCCTGCCTGACACCAACCCTCCTCGGGAACATCCAAATACTCTGTTCATGAGTTTATTTATTAATGGAAAATGGGAAGGCTATCAGAACTTGAAAATGGTTCCAAATATTGCATATCCATAAAAAAGTCTTCATCGGAAGAGGAAGACGAGGTATTTATGATAAACCTTTCCTCCTGCATCTCAATTAATCGATCTTGTTCTATAAACTGATTTTGAATTTTTATTACATGTTCACAAGTTTTTCGCCATTCATCGATCCCTATTTGAGAAAAAGCTTTTTCTGTTAAAGATTTTATATCACTTGCAGATCTATTGACGTTTTTACCCGCTACTTATTGTTTCATTATTCCCCAGATTAGATCTATGGGGTTTAACGTACAAGAATTAGTACCAATTTCATGACAGTGGGCATTTCTTTTCGTACAGTATAAAACTCATTTATCTTGTTTCTGATCAATTCTAAATCAAAACTATCCAAGTAAATTTTTTTTTTTGCCACATTTCCTCTTTTTACCGGGCATACTAAATACGCCTCTGTTAGATCTGCTTTCAGCAACAATTCGCCTTACGTTAGTATTAGAAACCTCTGAAATATACCAAAGTTTAGTATACATAATATAATACACAGAAAAAATGCAATAAACCAAAGTATCAAGAGGTGTCATTCCTACTAACCAGACAACGCTTGCACATGGCTCAAAATCGATGATTGTGTTTTTATTCTGCACCTTTTTCATCAAGTATTTTTTGATAAACATTGAAAACAATATTTCTCGCTTGCGATCCAAGAGGTTTCTTCGACATTTTCACCACTTTTTAAAGAAAATTTGAAGCGAAACCAAAAACAATCCCTCGAAATTTCAGTTGACAGATGACATTTTTTTGTTGCCATATGAATATCGCTATTTTTCAAAATTTTTTTTCTATCAGATCCTCGTAGACCTATAGTTTACAATAATACATTTATACTTATAAAAACTATGTATTGGTTTCTGAGTTTTATTTTTACAGCGTAGTTTATGTTATTAAATACACCGGTTAATTACAAGAAGTTAATTCTAATGAAAAAATAATTCTGTTTTTTCACGCATACATTTACACAAACTACTGTGCGTATTTTGTGGGTTACATAATTTTATTTTAACAAATTTTATATTTGGTTAAACTTACGTATTAAGCTTAAGTTTTCTATAGCTGTTTCCGAAAATGCCCGTCATTTATATGTCAAAAAATTTGTGGCAGAATTGGACAAAGATTTGGAGTCGCAATTTTCTGAATTTGCGATATTTATCAAAAATGTCAGCTAATTCACCGCCCGGAAAAAGTGACGGTAAGATAGTACCTGTTATAAAAAATAAATCAGAAACATTTTGTAACTGACTCTGAATTTTTTATAGATGTGGAACCTGTAGGCGATCCTGTCCCGCCAAATCCACTCGAAAGCTTGGGTTCTAGAATTCGTGATCTGGATGTAGATTCGATACGTCGTTATTTAGCTCAAAAGTTAGGTTTTTATGAGCCCGCTGAACCACCAACTCCCGTGGATCATGTCTTGGAAGAAGTATCCTTAGATGGGATAGTCAAATGGATTAAAAGTGAAAAGTGCAAAAACATTATTACTCTTTCTGGAGCAGGCATTTCTACTTGTAAGTAAAAATTTTCTTATTAAAATAGTCTCGCTACATAATATAAGATACAAGGGAAATTAGATTTTTTATCATTCCGGAAAAATCTTTGTCTTAAATTAATTTTATTTTAATTATGTTACAGCGGCGGGTATACCAGATTTCCGCAGCCCCGAAACTGGCTTATATCACAACCTACAAAAATACAACCTTCCAGGACCACAAGCTATATTTGAAATCAATTTCTTCAAGCAGAATCCTAAACCATTCTTCACTTTAGCAAAGGAACTATACCCAGGGAGCTTCAAGCCAACCATCTCACATTATTTCATCAGATTGCTGCATGAAAAAGGTTTGATAGAACATTGTTACTTATTATGTTGTTAATCTTTTAAATAATTAGACTTTATGGAAATACCTTTTTTTCATCTCTGATAAGTACAAAAATTACAATCGTCTTTAATTGTTGACAGGTTTACTCCTCCGTCATTATACACAAAATATTGACACTTTAGAACGAGTTGCTGGGTTACCGGCAGATAAAATTGTGGAAGCACATGGCACATTCTATACTTCACACTGTTTAGACTGTAAAAAGGAATACTCTCTACAATTTGTTAAAGGTTTGTATGTCAATATCATCAATTCAACCCTTTACTGTTGATTGCTAAAGTTAAATTTAAACACTGGTCTTCATCTATTTCACTTCATAATTTTTTTTTTCCAGATATTATCTTTGCGGATCAAATACCAATATGTACAGAATGCCCAGGTATTGTAAAACCTGACATTGTCTTCTTTGGAGAGAATCTGCCAGAGAGATTTCAGAGGTGCCTGCAAGAGGACTTTCAAAAGTGTGATATGCTGATAATAATGGGTTCATCACTTGAAGTACAACCATTTGCATCTTTAATAGACATGTAAGTGATGAAAAACTGTTTTTACCCTTGGATTTTTTTGGCAAGGTGTCTTGTATCTTGAGTTGTAAGACTATATTCAATCACTTTAGGCTCAGTAGCTATGGCCTTCTTTTTCTTCGTCACTCCCTCACTGCTGCGGATAGTGACTACACAAACATTCTCCATTTAGTGTGGTCATATGCAGAGTGGATCACATGGTATATACTGCCACTGTCTTTATGACCACATTCATCCATGTGGTGGGGGCTTTTCCCTGGGCATGTCATACCAAGCTTTAGGGCAGAACATAGTGTATATACATATTAGACTATTTTCAATTCACTTATGATTTTTTTTAATTACTCTGAGGCTCTGTTCCAGCATACTTGCCAGAAATATTCTGGCTCCATATGTTGACAGTCTGACCACAGTATTATTGTGATGGAGGTGGGCATATCCAATGTTGTCGATAGCTATTCTAGTGGTTCGAAAAGACTACAACAGTAATCAAACACCATAACATTTGTCCCCAGAATCACTCTAAAGTGATCATGATCATGGTAATCATTTACTGGTTACCACCACAGTGTCTATTTCTGGCACCAAACAGTATTATGCAAACACTATTGTGTTCCAGTTTGAAGGGCATTGTACCTACTGTAATTACTGGGGTAATGAGACACAACATCTTATGCCATAGGCAACAAGCACAATGTGGTGCTGTGTATACCATTACAACTAGAACCACGTTGTTATAGGCGAGCATATCTCTTGCCATCGGTTGAAATTGCCGCTGGTCTTGTCGCTTAATTACTTTATAAATAAAAAAGAACCTTCGGCTTACAAAGCAAGGGTTAGCCATAAAGGTAGTTTGAATAATCAGAAGGATTTGACTATTGACCCTTTCATTTGTATGTATATTATAAATTCGCTAGGGTGCCAGACTGGTGTCCAAGGTTGCTAATCAACCGTGAGAAGGCGGGCGTATGCTCGCCGCTCCTGCGCATGTGGGGACTGTCTGGTGGCGGTTTGCAACTGGACGAGGACTCTGTCAGGGATGTCGCCCGCCTAGGGGACTGCGACGACGGGTGTAGAGACATTGCGCAGCGATTAGGATGGGGGGTGCGTAATCATATATTACACATTTTATTCTCTCATAAATAAATCGTTTATACTGTCCTTAGTTAAATTATTAGCATTGAAAAAAGTAGTAACATAGCATTACTTGTGATAAAACTAATTTCTTAGATTCTTCAGGTATAAAGGAGTATACAATTTTCTAATTGAATTACAAACTACACTCATATTCTTCCTCATGCCCTTTTCCCAGCTAGGTGGGGTCGGCACAGTATGTACTTCTCTTCCATATCCCTCTATCAGCCGTCATATTTGAATTCACACTCTTCTTACACCTATCATCTTTCACACAATCCATTCACACTTTCTTCGGTCTTCCTCTACTCTTGTAACCATTCACTTTCATTCTTATCACTTCCTTTGTTATATGTCCTTCTTTCCTCCGCACAACGTGCGCTTACTATGCTATCCTCATGCTAGCCAATTTATCTATCACTGGAGCAACTTTCAAAGTTCCTCTAATGAAAAATAAACTACGCGTATATTATTTGCTGATAATACTATATTTATATATATAATCTATGTTAGAGCTAAACCATAAATAAGCCTAGCGTTAATGGCAAAGTGGTCTTCAATGGTAAACCACTATAACTTAATAAACTTATGCAAAGGTTTATCTTTTCAGGAGGAACTGCTCGCTCTGGTGACACGTGAGCAAGAGCGCCTGGAGCATGAGGGAGCAATAACCTCACCTCCCTTACCAGCTGAAATAGAAGTGCCTGGACCAAGTGCAGCTGAGCCCAAACTGTGAGCGTTAACATTACTTTCTCACACTTGTACAAGCTACTTAATATATGCAATAAACAAACAAATATCATGAAATATATTTATGTAATTATAATTTTTTAGTTGATGTTCATATTAATTTATTGTTTTACTAATTCAGGAATATAATTTTGATACAATGAAATAATATTTATTGATTCAATTCCTCTCATAACTATTGCTTATTAACATGTTCCGTGCCACATGTAATATTGGTAGTACACACAGTCATGTTTATTCAATTAGCTAAAAATATATATTTTATTATAAATATAATTCTGTACACTATATTTCCACATAAACAATGCAGCATTATACTAGATAGCAGAATAGAACAAAAGCAGTATACACATAAGTTTTTTTAATTGTAAATATTGTGTGATTGTATCCATCTTAGGTCAAAATAGTAAAATACCTGAATGATGGTTCAGGCAATAAAAGTTTGGCATGGAATATGTTAAGCAATGTTATACATACATATGCACTTGTAATATCTCCAATAATCTTGTAATTAACAAGGAAGCTTTCCATTAAACTTGAGGTCAGACTCAAACTAGTGACCTCCATGTCACAGGGCACGCCATAAAGCGACTGTCTCAAAGAAGCTATAACACAAAAATCAAAATTAATTTCTAAGTAATTTTCTATAACTGCTTTAGACTCCGGCCATATTCAACTTTGGCCTCCAATAATATAAATATAACAATGACAAGCACTGTTAAGTAAAACACTTAAAAATAAAAAAAAATATTGCTTATTTTATTTTATCATACACACAAACTTGAATAGAAATATTTAGAAGTGCTATATAGAACGTTTTATAATATCTAGATTGCATAAGACATGAGCCTATATGATATTAACAGAAATTAACATTTGTGTGAACTGTACTATAATCTGTTGACATAATTGAATAGTGTTGCCATACAACTAAAAAAAGATCACAAAAAAAACATGATCTTACAACATTGGCAATGTAACTCGTAGCAATAACTTATCGGAATGAGATATTTCATGTGATGTTACAGATATCTATTTATAAAGGTGTGAAAAAAAGTTTCATACTAATGTTATGTTAATATAAATAATTATTTTTAATTTTTATAAACAAATTTAAAAAAAAAAACTTAAAGTAGATATTATTATTGATTAATATTAATAGCATTTTGAATACAATACTTTGGTTACAACATTATAATAGAATGACTTAATTGTTTAAACTATATTAATTAAATGGTAACTTGAAATTAACATGCTGTATATTATATATATATACCTATATGTACACGTGTGTGTATATATAGGTATATATAACGTATGTATGTGATAGAATTTTATTTTATTGATTAGGAAGATAAATATTTGGTTTTGTTAAAATTTTATTACTTAAACTAAGTATCATGGTGATGATGATGGTATCATATTAAACTAGAAATGAAATTACAGTGAATCATATGAATAATTGAAGTGGTGGTAGCTCGGTTTGTAAGTGCAGTACTATATAATAATAGAAGAGGAGCGGGCTCATTTCCCACTGAGCTTGAGCTTCCGATGAAGAAAATATTTTATGGATATCGATATAGATTCAAATACTTGTAGTCATGTGATAACCACTAACTTACACTTGGCCAATATAGTGAATCATTGGTGTTGGTTCTCTGCTAGAGAGTGGGAAGTATATATCCCAGCTGTGGGAATATTGGTTTGAGTATATCAATTCTTACCATATAACAAGCGCTAATATTATAGCGCGGTTTATTAACAATAAAGCTTTGACTGCCTTAAACATTACATTATCATGAGCTTAACTAAAGTAGGTTAAAATGTTTAGGCGGTTAAGTCACAGTTATATAAGTTCACCCCCTAGTTTTGGTTGGTGGTTCTAGAAGCTGCTTACCACCATCATTAAATCTGCTGATGAGCATGATGAAGCGTGCTCATCAGCAGTTCTCACGGACTCATTGTCTTTTAACATTAGGCCAATGTAGATAAAAAAATAAGTACACCAACCTTAATGGCTACTTGTCGATACTTATGGGCTCAAAGGGCGTAAGCAAACATTACTAGGTTCCGGTTTGAAGGGCGTTATACCTAGTGAAATTACTGTGTTGTGTAAACTTTTTTTAAAGTGTTCCCCTGCGGAGTAGGACAGGGCATTGTCTTTCTATTTTTATTGCTTTCTTTGTTTATTTTCTTTCGCTCTCTCTTAATTTTTTTTAATCGACTCTCATCCTTCGCCATATTTTTTATTCTATTGAGGTGTCTATGGTTAACATCTTGTATTAAAGCGACGAGCACAATGTGGCGCTGTATATATCAGGTTTTTTTTTACGTGGATTAATACTTTCGCATACCTGCTCACTCACAGGGGTGAAGACTAGTAATGTCGGAATTGCATCTATTACAACCCTCGCGATATTCCACCTTCGTCACTTCACGGCCGAACCACGGAAACGCTTTCGCACACCTCCGCGGACCCGCCATCGCCAGCTGCACCCGGCGCTGCTCCATCTCGAGGAGTGAATCACCACCTCTGTAAGGATGCGCCAGAACATATAGCGTGTCCTTTTCGCGGTCTTTTAATATCATTGATTGTGTTTTTATCATCCTAAATAGCGTCACGTTATTATTGAAAGGCGTTTCACTTACCTTAGCAGCTCGATAGCCTAATGGTTAGAGCGTGCGGCCTTCATTCCGAAGGTCGCTGGTTCGAATCTCGGCATGTACCGATGACTTTAATATTTAAGTTATGTACATTTGTGAACTTTAGTTCCAACAGCGAGATATAAACGGTGAAGGAAAACATCGTAAGGAAATCCGCACATGAATTAGAATTTATTCTAAGCTGTGTGAAGTCACCAATCCGCATTGGGCCCGCGTGGTGACTATGGCCCAATCGCCCTTATATTCAGGGTAGGCCTGTGCTCCAACAGTGGGTACGTAAATTGGCTGTTATAGTATGGTTTCAGTGACCAAGTTAATGCTCGTTCGCCTTATTTTGATTAATTAAAAAAAAATCTGCTCTATATAGTCTTTATTGTATAGAGTAACGCGAGACATCGATCCCACCTGATGGAGATATAACAGCGCACTATTCTAGAAGTCTTTTTATTGTTATTAAAAAAAAATTTTTTTTTTTATTTTGCGATACTGAAAATACCTTTTTTATTACTTACCCCTTTCAGCCCGAAGGTATCGATATATCGTTACTGTAGTTGACAAATTATTAAAGTAAGCTTTAGCTGTATTTTAGGTACGTACGTATGATAGTGCCTCGTAATATAGTATGTTAGTAATTTATTGATATATACATACGGACTTGCATATGGATCAAGATGTCGTATGTTTGTTCCTATTATTTCACACTACGATTTGTTTTTATTTTATTTATTTGGAAATCTGATCGTGATCTATAAAAATCTATATTTTTTTTTATTATTTATTCAACGAAGCGACGAGACGAGAGGGATGTTCACTTAATGGTAAGTGATGCGCCTGCCTATAACAACGTTGCGCTGGTTAGGTTACACAGCAAGACTGCGCTGGATGCCTTGAGATATAAAATGTTAAGTTTCCTTATCCCAGTAATTTCAATAGCTACAGCGCCCTTCAAATCGGAACACAGCAATCTTTGCACGCTACCGCTTGTCAGCTGTAATAAGCGCTGCTGTTGACCTAGACTGTCTCCGGCGAAAGAGCAAGCACTGTATAATGACTAAGCGCTATTTAAGACAGTCTAGGTAGGTACCACTTAACTTTTATTTCTGCCGACAAACTAGTGCGCAAACATTACTGTTTTCTAGTTAAAAGGTGCTGTAACTATAGAAATTACCGGGGTAACGAGACGTGACAATCTCATGACGATGAGCATATGAACACCACGAAAGTCCGGTTCGTCCCGTTGCTTCGTCTTTTAGTGTGAGGAATGGGGGAGCTGTCTTCCGACCCTTCTGGTTGAAAAGGTAGTGTGGAGATTATGACCTGCTGAAACCTCCGCGATGGTAGTCCTCAGCGTTTGAATATACTAAACCTCTTCCTCCTTTATCCATCAACCCTCACTCACCCAACGCTTTGCTGTGCTTATCGGAGATAAACTCCCGAGTCCCAGCAGTGGGAACAATGAAAAGGCTATTTATCTATCTAAGTTTTAGAATAACAATTGCATTATATAACATTGGGAACTTAACTCACTACTATTCTAAGTTAATGTTTACATCGCTCCTAGGCATTGTGTAATCAGTAAGCTGGACCTAAATTTTATAATCATCATTTCATTTTAATTATATAATCGTCCATATATGAAAATGTCTGTTATTGAATTGTATAATTTTTTTTTAATCTACATTTTATCTAATCAAAGTATGCTATATGATAATTAGTAATAATAAAGATAGTGAATGTTGATGAATTCATTTATTGTGTTCGTATATATGTGAAGTGATAAGATTCGTTCACTGGAATTTAAGACCCTTGCGCTGTTTAACCTTTTTTTTTTAGTAATAACGCCAATTATTTATTGTTGATTAATCCATCAGATGATTATTATAAAAGGCATACCCCGAAGATGACGGTAGCGGTCTCGTTATAAAGGTTAAATATGATGGTAGCCACCTCATTATAATTGTTTAATATGGCGGTAGACACTTCATTGTAAAGGTTAAATATGTTGGTAGCCACCTCATTATAATTGTTAAATATGGCGGTAGACACTTCATTGTAAAGGTTAAATATGATGGTAGCCACCTCATTATAATTGTTAAATATGGCGGTAGACACTTCATTGTAAAGGTTAAATATGTTGGTAGCCACCTCATTATAATTGTTAAATATGGCGGTAGACACTTCATTGTAAAGGTTAAATATGATGGTAGCCACCTCATTATAATTGTTAAATATGGCGGTAGACACTTCATTGTAAAGGTTAAATATGTTGGTAGCCACCTCATTATAATTGTTAAATATGGCGGTAGACACTTCATTGTAAAGGTTAAATATGTTGGTAGCCACCTCATTATAATTGTTAAATATGGCGGTAGACACTTTATTGTAAAGGTTAAATATGATGGTAGCCACCTCATTATAATTGTTAAATATGATGGTGGCTATCTCATTGTAAAGGTTAAATATGTTGGTAGACACTTCATTGTAAGGGTTAAATATGAATGTGGCTACCTCATTACAAAGGTTAAATATGATGGTGGCGGCCCTGTTATAAAGGTTAAATATTAAATATGTACATTTAATACAAATTATTATTCTAACATCATTTTGAAAGGGTCTTAAATTCTGTAGAATCAAAGACTGAAATGAGAAGCAATGTTACAGAATAAACAATTTTATCAATATATTTGTATTTGCAGAGCATTATATAGTAGAATATATACAGTACACGTTTACCCGTTGTTTAGATACGCATAATGGTGATACGGTTTATGATTTAGAATTAGTTTAATTTTTTTTTTATATGTAACTGGGACGTTTTAGTGTAGAAATTCTTATATTAGTTGTGGATTTAATAAAAAAAAAAACCTTTTCGCCTGTATATGATTTTGTTTTATTTGTGTTATCATAATAATTCCATTCAAACTAGCGTAATTACTGCGGTAACGATGCGATATTATAGCAATGTGGTGCAGTGTTTGTCATCCTAAATTGCTGCTATGTGTATGGGTATCACTTATAAGGTGAACGTCCCACTCATCATAGGATCAAACAAGACGAGCTATACGATTATTTGATGGTAAATGATATCAATCCATAACAACGTGGATAAGTTACGATGTAACATAAGTCTCGTTACCGGTAATTGCATCAGCTACAACGCCCTTCTAACCATGACACATTTGCATGGTACCATTTCGCGGCAGAAATATTAGGTTGGGAAAAAAGAAATCCATTATTTTTTCGGTAGATAGCTGTAGTGATAAATTTCTCGTAAAGTATCGATCAAACAGTTTCAGATTTATGCTCGTTGGAAAGGTGACATTTCGCAGTAAAAAAATTCTTTTGCTGTTTTTTGTTTGGTGCATTCAGTTGTGAGTTACAGGGTGTTAAAAATGGAAGTGAACAAAGAGAAAATTCGGTACATTTTACAGTTTTTCTTTGACAAAGGCGAAAATGCAAGCCAGGCGGCTAAAATTGTGAATGGTGTTTATGGACCCGATACTGTAACAGCCAATTATGTGCAATTTTGGTTTCGTAGATTCCGTTCAGGAATTTTTGATGTTAAAGATGCACCTCGCACAGGTAGGCCGGTCGCCGAAAATGTCGATAAAATCGGAGAAATGATCGAAGTTGACCGGCATGTTAGCAGTCGTAACATCGCCCAGGAGCTAAAAATGGACCACAAAACAGTTTTAAACCATTTACACAAAGCTGGATTCAAAAAGAAGCTCGATGTTTGGGTGCCACACCAATTAACAGAAAAAGACATGATGGATCGAATTACCATCTGCGAAACCTTGGCCAAACGGAATGAGATAGACCCATTTCTTAAACGGATGGTGACTGGAGATGAGAAATGGATCACATACGATAACCCTGTGCGAAAACGATCATGGTCAAAGAGCGGTGAAGCACCTCAAACGGTGGCCGAACCAGGACTAATGGCCAGGAAGGTTCTGCTGTGCATTTGGTGGGACTGGAAGGGGATTATTTATTATGAGTTGTTTCTGTATGGCCAAGCACTAAATTCTGATCTCTACTGTCAACAACTGGACCGTTTGAAGATAGCAATTGACCAGAAACGGACAGAATTGGCCAACAGGAGAGGTGTCGTGTTCCACCAGGACAACGCTAGGCCACACACGTCTACAGTGACTCGCCAGAAACTTCGGGAGCTTGGTTGGGAAGTTTTAATGCATCCGCCATACAGTCCGGACTTGGCACCAAGCGATTACCATTTTTTTCTTGCATTACAAAATTTCTTTAGTGATAAAAAATTGGCATCTAGGGAAGATTGTGAAAATCGGCTACTAGAGTTTTTTGCAAATAGAGACCAGGACTTCTACGAGAGAGGCATTATGAAGTTACCTTTAAAATGGCAACAAATCATAGAACAAAACGGTGCATATTTGACCCAAATCGGACAATCTGAAGCATGTTAAATAAAGTCCTGAAGATCATATAAAAATAATGGATTTCTTTTTCCCCAACCTATTATAAACTGCAATTGTACACCATTTTACTTTTTATTATGCTCGATGCTGTTATATATTATATATATATACTGTTATGACGTCATGTTCAGAAAACCCTGCCATCAGCATCAACTTCACATTCCGTAACTCTGGAATAAAACTAGGGGAAAGTAAAAGGTCTTTCAAACCCCTTTGATTAACTACCAACCATTGTAAAACTGCTGCTAGTATAACTCTATGCATAATTTTTATCGGGGGGAAATTTAGAGATGCTCTGAATTTCTGGGGGGTAGGCAAGATTAAATTGGAAAATTCGTAAGACATATTCTCATCGCCACCCGGATGTGTCAGTCTTTCCCATCTTTAGTTGTTCTATATTTGTGTACATATATGATTTTATGTGATATATCCACCTGGCGGCGCCTCGCGACACACTGGGCCGTCTTCCTGTTATTAACAGTCCCCATTGGGTAAAGAATGTTTTAAAATCAATTTATTAATATAATTATTTTTTTCGTATGTTTATTGCTATCCATAAAAAAACTTCAGTAGCACTGTTTTAGCCTATTATGAAAAAAAAGTCTTATTATAAATATATACATTTAATTATCATCTCTCGCATTCCGGATGTTCAGACAACACATTACTATAGCACAGCTTTATTATTTGTATACTATGTCACAATAAGCTGTTTATATTGAGCTAAATTGTATAGATAAAACCTTTAACTAAGTAATAATAAAAAAAAAAAAATTGGCAGCCAATAAATTGTAAACAAAACTTTAATTACTTCAATTCATAGTATATGTTATTCAATCATTTAATATTTAAAAAAAAAACTGTATGAAAATTGGTAAATTAATATTTTACTGCCTGTCCCGGAGTCGTGGAGACCATCTAGGAAGGTCTGTAACTGCACTGCAGTGTGCAAATGTTACTGTGTTCCAGTTCGAAAGGTAAAGAATAGTAATTGAAATTATCAGGATAATAATACTTAGGCATCTTGTTATGAGTGAGCCGGCATCAAAATGACATCCTGTCTCTTAAAATAATGAATAAAAATTGAAGCTTCAATATAACCAGAGGTATTGCAACACAGTATATTGCAACCTTCACCTCCAGATTGCTAGTGTGAAGATGGTAATGTTATTCCTTAGCGTCCGTGATTCCCTCTGTACTGATCGCGAACATCGCCTCAGTCTCCGGCAGACACGGGCTGTCGTATATCTTGCACACCCTGTTGTCACCTCTACCCTTCCTGAGGTACAGGCGCGTGGTGGAGGCGTGCGCGATGATGTGCCCGCCGATTGGTTTCTTAGTGTCAGCATTGAACACCCCGACGGCGTCCACTTGCGCTACGACCTGGTTCGTTATTATGACCGCAACGCCGAACTGGAATGGTGAGTGATTAGGTTAATTTATTATGAGAGAAGCTTGATTCGGAACGGTGGTAATTAAATGTTATGAAGTGATGTGAGAGAATGAGATCAAACTAGTTTCTATGTAGTTCCAACCTCTGACTTTGTGTGGGTCCGTAGCGCGTCCACTACTCCACCCTTATGTATGGGCCCGTACACGGATAAATAAACCCAAATGGAATAAAGAAATATTTTTATATGGGCTCGATCAATGTGTAAAAATACACGTTATTTTAAGAGCTTCAATTTCGCTATTTTCATTCTCTATCTCTATTTCTCCATGTTTCTCTTCCTCTCTCTCCCGAATCCCTAGTCCTTTTCCCGAATTATCCCTTTTTCTCTTTTTCCCTCTCTCGCTGTTTCTCTTTCTCTCTGTTTTTTTATGTACACTTATTTCATTCTTTTACCAAGTTACACGTCTGAAGCGTGTGAACTCGCTGTAATTTTATCTAATTCGACAATTAAGAATTAATACGAGCACAATTAATAAATAAATTGTAAATTGGATAATTTATTTCTAGAATTCACTAAGCATAGAGAAAAAGATTTCTGGCTACAGTTTCAACAGAAAAACATGTATTTATTTTAAAAAAATATATGCAAATACCTCATCAGCTAATCGGAGCAACATTCTCATGAAGCGACCAAGATGCAGTTGTCTGGAATTCAACTCGCCCCTGCCCGAGTAATCCGTTCTGTACAAAGCTGTTGCACTGTCCACTATGAGCAATGAATACCTAAAAATTAATAATTCATTAAATATACATCGTTATCACCATCATCACCAGCCGATAGATGTCTACAGCTGGACATAAGCCTCTCCCAGAGATCACCACATCGATCAGTCCACCCAAAGGGCAATAGAGAAGGAGTCTGGGAGTCTCTCTGCACAATCGATTCAGAAATGTGGAGCTCGACAGATGAACTAAGGTCATGGACATAGCTCAAGATGGCTAGACTTAAATGGCAGTGGGCAGGACACATTGCTCGAAGGATTAACAGCCGATGAGGCAATAAGGTCCTCGAGTGGCGCCCGCGTAACAGTAGACGTAGTGTTGGGAGGTCTTCCACAAGGTGGTGAAAATTGCCAGAATCTACTGAATGCAAACAATGCTAAACAGTAAAATCTTAGTTATAGTTAAAGTGACAAATACATATGATGCAGTATATGACATCATTGCCTCACATTTTTATAAGCACATCACTTAACAATGGCGGAATCATAACAGCATAATTGTAAAAAGTAGAAATATTTTAAAACCACCTAGGTAATGACTAAACCATGAAACCACCTGGTGATGAACTATGGTATAACAATTTGCACATAATGAGTAATGGAAATTGTATTCAATATATATACAGCTAAATGAACAGTAAACAACCTTGATTCAGCCATCATAGCACATGCCTGTACTAGGAGTTGTGTCTGATGATCCGTATTGTAAGCCCTGGCGTAAGCTACATTGTCTAGCACCGCTGCACCCTCCATGCCATAACGCTGTGCAACTGCCAGCAGCCGCTCAGGTCTAAATGTGCCCTCAGTGTCTATATACATACATTTACCTTCACCTCCAGATTGCTCGATTGGTAACTGTATATGGAAATAAAGAAAAACCTTTGTAAACCCAATCATATAACTTTAAGTTTTTAAGTTAAACTTTGTTTTTTTATTATTATTCACTGGAGCAACAACATTGGTTGGTCATTCAACATGCTGGTAAGTGATACACCTGCCAATAACAGTGTGGCGCAATTAGGAAGGTATTCAAAGCACTACATTGCATTCTTCACCTTGAGACAAGTTGTTAAGTCTCATTACCCCAGTAATTTCATTAGTTACAGTGCCATTTAATCCAGAACACAGTAATATTTAATCAGTACTGTTTGGCGGAAAAAATAGGTGCTAGTGTATAGTTATCAGCCAAACTACAGCAGCATTTTTATGGCAGCACATTTATAATGTAAAGGTGATGCAATGATAGGTGAGATTTAGAAATCCTTATCACCAACCTATCTCTACATATGGCCCTGGAATCAAATCAATATTGTAGTACTTAGAAAGGGGTTAGTTAGTCTTTTACTATAGCACAATATGAAATGCCAGGCAACATACTAGTGAATTGAGTACATAAAAACATATGTTATTATTATAACATATCAGTATAGCAAAAATAAAAGAAAAATATAATTATTTTCAACTCAAAAGTAAATTCGCTTAAAACATCAATTGCTTTTCTAGGTCTTTCATAAATTAGTAACTTGAACATCGTAAACACTCTTTAGGAAACAAATATTTTTACTTCAGTAATTAAATTAAGTTTATATTGTCTATACCCAAAGTAAGATTATTTGTATCATGATTGAAAAACCATGAAGTAAGCCATGACTGCTAATAAAAATATAATAGACAATAACTAAAAATTTTATTTCGTATACCTGACATGTCACAGCCAATGTGTGACACAGTTGTGTTTTTCCTGTGCGAAATTCTCCAAATATTTCAGTGATAGAACCAGTTTCAATGCCGCCACCTAATAATCTGTCAAGTTCTTTTGATCCTGTTGTTAGTTGTATAATTTCAGCTCTGAAATTGTAACATTTTAACATGTAAACATTTTATGATCAGTACTAACATGCAGGTGCATCAATTCACAAGTAGTGTTTTTTAGTTACTTTTAGTGTACATTAAGTAAGGAATTTGTGGATTGTATTAAAAAATTATTTATTATTTGTGGCCAATTCATAGAAATTAAGATATCAAATTAAATCCAATATGTAGTGGGTGGTAGTAGGATCTTTTAAAAGTCAATTCTTACACTCTTATGTAGCAACCACTCTTACATTGTAACTTTGCCCACAAACAAATTGGAAAATTTGTCTCACTTGAAAATTAACATACAATATTTAGGAATAAGTTCTGACAAGTCACCTCTTCTGGTGAAATTCCGTCGCAGTCGTAAAACCCATTGGCACAAGTTTCGATGCTTCTGCTAAAATTTTATCAGCTTTTGCTTCAGAAATGCCTTTTATGGTTATTAACCATTTTTTTGGAGCATAGGCCACTGACTCAACAGTATGATAACCAGCTTCTTCCAATTTTTTTATATCTCCCGAAGTTATTCCATTCCCCTAAAAAATACAATTACATAGTCACTTAATTGCTTATATGAAAAAACATATAATTCAAAAGTACTTCTAGATTACTTCTAATTTACTAATAAGTTGAGGGCCACACTCATCCAAATCTTCATCAACAGAAGCAGTTGCAGCAGATGCTGTCGCCGTCATATTTTCTATCACCTAATCATTGAAATGAGAAAATATTCTAGTATAAAACACACGATGGTCTTTGTTTTGGATTCTATTTTATTGAATATAAGAAATCTCTTTTGAACGTCAAAGTCAAATAATAGCTAAGAAATATTTATACTTGAAGTTTCCCTCCATAAATTTTTTAAACATAGAGCATAGATCTATCAAAAAACACATAGCATATACATTGAAAAGAAATTTTGAGTCTGTAAGTTCTCAATATTGTAGTTAAATGCAAAGTTATTGTTTAAAATTTTAAAAGAATAAAATGTGTTTCAAGTATTAAAAGCTCGATTTTACTTTAAATTTTTTTAATGCTAGCAACTATATCTACGTCACAATTAATATACTCATTATAGACAGGTATAAATTTAAAAACTGGAAGATTCGAATCAGAACTTTGTAACTTAGATCTTTCATTTGTATTTGTAAATAATGGAGAATATTTCACTATTAATTCGAGGAGAGGAGTTTATCGTCAACAAAGATCTTTTATGTGAATATAGTGACTACTTTAGAGCAATGTTTAGCGGTAATTATATAGAAAACGAACAACGCCAAATAGTTATAGACGTAAGTACATTTATTGTTACAAAAATAAATACGAATATTTGAATATCTCTCTAGTCTCACAAACTCGTATATTTCTTAAAGAGTTATTCTGACTAACAAAACTGTTCATTTTATCAACAAAACGATTTAATTTTAGTTTATAATTAACAATATCAATATAAATAGTTTGGAAATAGCTATGGCTTAGTTTTGTGTTTTTTTAAATTATATATTTAACGTTCATCTTATTTTCTTCCAGGTCTTGCAACCAAGTATAATGAGAATCATTCTTCAATACATGAACATTGGGCTAATAGATTTAACAGATCATTCACTACAGGTAGTTAGTGAAATAGCAATGGCTGCAAATTTTCTTCAGCTTTCAGAGTTAATCAGACAGATAGAATATACACTAGATTTAAATATGTCTATTTCTAATTGGATGGACACTTTAGAGATTGCAGAAAATGCTTCATATGTGAAGTTAGAACAATACTCTGCTGCATTTGGTTTATTCTCATTTAAATATATGAAAACATGTTTAATATCTTCAATTAAAAAACTTTTTTGGTACCTTTCACATCCATACTTAGATAGGGGATGTGAAATGGATGTTTTTAAGTTTGGTTTGGAATGGATATTAAATAATGAAACTGGTGCTGATGCCTTAATGATTGTACTAGGATGTTTAGATGTTACTAAATTATCATCAAATGATTTATCAAATATGAAGTCATTAATGACAGATTATGTTAACAGTCTTCCATCAAAAGTAGTTGATTGTTTATATGAATTGCTTATTACTGGACATGAATTGTCAGCACAGGTATTGTACAAACAAAGAGAACATTTATGCAAAAAATTTACTAAAAGAATTTTTGATGAAGCTTATAACTTAGTTAAGGAAAGCAAGTTACGACAGTTGCAGTTTACATCAGCAATACCAATGACAATTAATGAGCCACTAGCAGATGAATCGCCACATTACATGTATACTTATAAACCAAATTCAGGATTTAATAAGTGGTTGGAGTTAGTTGAGAAAAATTTATGGGGATGGAATGTGATCTCCCACAATGGTACAAAACTTATTGTTGTTTGTGGAGAGTATGGTAAAGGTACAGGAGTGTTTATGAGAGATGTAAAAGTATATGATACATTAAGGAAAGAGTGGAACAGACATGGGGTTCAATTGCCGTGTAGGAGACATGGAAGTGTTGCTGTATTGGGAGATTCATTATTTATTATTGGCGGTGTGGGTGGATTTAGGTTAGTTGAATTTTTTAATATATAAAATCCAATACTTTGAAATGCCAACTGTCAAAGTCATCTTAGAAGAATGCCATTTGTAATATAGCTGACTAAAAACTTAGTCCTGACACTTTATTCCTATGATGTTACTGAGTTAAGCAGCAAGATTCTTTTTTACGTTTCCAGACTTTATTTATACATAAATATAACATTGTTATAACTTTCCGTGTCATTGTCAAAATTACTTTGTGGTAATTTCTAAAATTTCAGGGTAGTATTAGATACAGCAATTATATACAATCTCAGAGAGAAGACTTATAGAAACATTGCGAAACTTCCAGATGCAATTCAAGAACCCGCCATCTGTTGTCATGAGAATGAGATATATACTGCTGGCCACAAACATATATACAAATATGAGGAGTCCGACATCACCGATCATTGGAATCCAGTCGCTAGAGTTGAAATGAGAGTGAAATGTATGGTGTCACATAATGGTCACATTTACTGTACACAAAACTATTTCTGTGAGCTATATAAACTTACAAGTAGCATTGGTGAATTACAATTAGTTACCCGTTTCATTAATTTACCTACAGTTCTGTGTAGTTTAGGTATATTTCTTTTTTTTATTTTTTATTTCCATAGAACTATAATTAATCAGATAAATTACCAGCCAAATAATTAAATTACTTTAAAGCTAAATGCAACAAAGTTATAAACCATTAGTTTAAACAAAATGAAAACTAAATTTTCCTTATATAAAAATGTGTAATACTTCTTGTTTTAATTATTTCAGATGGGCGTCTGTTAGCTTTTACACAAAATAATAGATTATTCAAACAAACAGATATTTTGTCGGTTAAGGAATATATTGATTCTGAAGATGAACCCAAAGTTTTGTTTTCAAAAACAGATGCTTCTATGAGAATAAATGAGACTGCAGGTTGCTGTACTTTGGTGACAAATGCACCTCCATTAGAAAAGACTATAGGACAATATCACATGCGCTATTTAATGGGGTACCAGGAGATTATGTAGAACAAAACAATATTTCAATGTCAAGATTAACGAGCTTCTCCAAAACACATGTAAACAAGAAAAATAAGATGTTATGTTTTTTAAGTTTCGAGTTAATTTTAAACAAATAATTAAACTCTTTAAAAGTGTTTGTTATTAATTTACATTTATTTTGACATTCATTTACAAACATACAATATTTTTTTTGTTAAAAATGTAATGCATACATTTTGTACAATAACTTCATAATAAAGTGACAATTTGTTAATATTTATACAAAAACTAGCCAGAATGAACTGTGACGGCATTTCATGCGATTTCTACTAGACTAGTGAGTCAAACAAAATAAAACATTGGATTGTAAGATTAAAGAAAAAGTTGCAAGCAATAAAGTAGATAAAACAAGAAAAATATATTTATTCAACACCGGTTTAACATATCTTAAGAGTAAAGGTTATTTACAAGTATATATTTTAAATAGCATTTGTCATAAGGCCACTATATAATCAGCCTCACGGTCTGTTTAATATTAAAGCACCAAAGGGAAATGAAGTATCGAGTTTTGGACAATTAATTTTTAAAATGGTACCACCACTTACCAAGTGTGCAAAGGACCTGGTGAAAACATCAAACAATCTATATTAATGGTAGGTCTCTGTTGCAGTTAGCCTTTATAGGTATTGAAGTAACTGGGAATAACAAGATTGTCTCATGATGAGGTGCACAAAATGCTCGGCGCCATTGTTGTGAGTCGAAAAAAAAAAGGTAATGGCATCGATCCGGTCATGCTGGAAATCAATTAGGAAAGCCCACATTCAGTACTGAACAATCATAGGCTGAAATGATGAAGAATATTGTTGCGTTTCACAGTGGCATTGAAATTGTAAACATATTGCATGTGAAATAATCCTAACGTAGATTTTTTTAACTTATTAATTAAATGTAAACATATAAATAAGAAAACTTGTAAACAAATAGAGCACATTATAAAGTTATACAGCTAATAATATTATGGTTTATAGATCCATTAATAATTTGATTATATTTTTTTTAATTGACTTTTTTGTGGCAATGATTACGTGCAATTAGCCATTGAAGTTTGTGGCAGTTGTATATATATTATTTGCCTCCCTGTCAAGTAACATTGGTGAATTACAACATTTATGTCTAACTGCCATCACGGAATTGTGATGAAGTTTAGATGGTGGTAAGGTTTTATGAATCAGCCAGGCTATCTAAATACCGCTCTCATATTTTGGCTCTGCCGCCATAACATAATTTCAATATTCCGGCTATTTTATACCATCTCCGACTACAATGTCACTAAATACGTGGAGAGGTCATGTTAACCTGTTGTAGATAAAAAAACATATTTGGCATTTACAAATATCTAATATAGAGACAGTTAATGGAAGCGCTACATTATAATATAAAAATATTTAATGCAATTTATTATAAAAATACACATAACTTATGACATCCTTAAATATTTTTTAGTGTTTAAGTGCGGCATTTTTTCAATGTCGAACATTAATATTAACAATTATATTTTTTATATATGTTATTTTTAGCTCATAGAAAATAATTTATCAAACGAAATGCGGAATATATCATATATTTTTTTTTGGATATTTTCCGTTCACAATAAACTGATTGGGGATGTGAAGTTTTACGTCCAACCGCCGGTCAGTCTGTGGAATAGTTCCTCATCGAGGGTCTGGTTGGCGTCTTTCGAGCGCATGGACAGGAAAATGTAGCCCCCGATGAATTCGTGAACAACTTTACAGTCGGCCGATTGCACCGAAAATATGATGTTACCCTCTTCGAATTGCACCATCATGTGTTTGATCTCCCAATTCACATTCCAGGCCTGAAAGTTGTAAAATGAAGAAAAAAAAATTAAACATCTATAATAGTACAACAGCAAGACCCTCACTTTAGAAGAACCGCTTTAAGCAGTAAGGTTTTTACTTGTCGATATTCCTATTAGTCCAAGCGCACCAACGCTCTATATAATGTTAATAAATTGAACAATCTAGTACTGTATTTGGAAACCTACCTTTAACGACCATTCACATAATAAAGAAAAAAAACTATGATAGCTCAACTTGTGTGTCAAGCGTCTAGAAGATGCGAGGATTCAGTATCTCTATATAAGGATTCAAATGAGTTCGAGCTTCTGGAAACTATTGTGATGAAATTCACACATATCTAAGAGCATCAAATTCCGTAAACATGTAACATTTGGCAAGCGTGGTTAACCTTGAAAGCCTAGTATTAAATGATATCGCTCGTAAAAATCTATCGATTGCATTTGGACCTTAACATTATATTTAAAAAAAAATGTAAATAACTGACCTTCATAGTGCTGTATCGCCAGGTCTTGATGTGATCGCCGGTGTTGGGGTCGAGGCGCATGATGCGGTTGTTCGCAATGCTGATGATCTCGTCTCTGCGGTGTCCCATGAAGCGCACCACAAACAGCGTTTGCCCGTAGTCGGGCAGGTTCTGCCACGTCTTGATGTACTGCAGCTTTGCCTCGAGCAACGGCAAGTCCTTGACGTTCGCGTGGCTCTCAAGTACGCGCTGTGTAAACTGTACGCAGGTGTGATTGCAAGTTAATTATATGATAATATGAAAATAAGTTCGAGATAGCTCAGTTCGTAGGTGGCGCGCTTTACGTTTCGAAAGGCTAATACTATCCCTATTGAGCTTAAGCTAAACAGTAAAAGAAAACATCACGGGGAAATAGGTACATATAGAAGGTATCTTCTCCCTCCTGCGCTTTCCCCAGCTATGTGGGGTCGGCACAATATGTACTTTTCTTCTATATCCCTCTATCAGACGTCATATCTGAATTCACACTCTACTTACACATGTCGTCTTTCACACAATCCATCCACACTTTCTTCGGTCTTCCTCTACACTTATAACCATTCACGTTAATTCTCATTATTTTATATATGTCCTTCGTCCCTCTGCATAACATGCCCGTACCGCGCTAACCTGTTGCTCCTCAATTTCTCTGTTACTAGAGCAAGTTTCAGACTTCCTCTAATATATTCATATCATCTTAACATTCGCATCTCTGCCACAACTAATCTCCTTTCATGCGAACCCTTGGTGGCCCAACACTGAGCTCCATACAATACGCCAGGTCTAAATTACTAAAATACCCATAAGTTATAGAGTTTGTGAAACTAAATACCACAGAATGCCAATCTAGTGTAATCTAAAGTAATATATTATGGCATTTAAAGGCTGCTAGATCTTCCAGTATCAATTTGTCTTGATTAGATGTACGTAAGTTCAACGTTACTGACCTTGCCCTTGAGCTTCTTGAGGAAGCGTGGTGCGAGGAAGTTCTCCGGCTGCAAGTGCTCAAGGTGCGGTACGCTGTGCTGTTGCAGCGCGGCCGCTGGCTGAGGACGTTGCAGCTGGAGTAAGCTGCGCACTGCAGCCGCCTCGCTCGCGAACGCAGCGTCGGCCAGAGAGCGGCCGCGAGCACCCAAACGGCAAGCAGCCACCCACTTAGCATATTGTTCCTCCTAACCAAACAGAATAATCACTTTAATGAACGGTTTTGAATGTTTTTGAAACATTGAGGGACTATTTACTTGTGTATGCCGTAAATGGTCTCATAGCTGACCGATTAAGAGAACCTGTTACGATCGCCATAAAGAAAGCCTTATACGATTTTTAGTAGTTATAGTTGTGAGATTGACTCTACAACAAAATGAATTCTTTTTTATAAGATGTGCTCAAAACCTACAAGAGTATCGTAGGTTCGATTCCGAGGCAAATGTTGTAGTTCGATTGTGCTATGGTATTTTACGAACCCATTCGGTTGGTCATCACTTTCATTGCTCTTTCTAATAAATATGAGAGCTAGATTATTCTGAACTAGCACGCTTTTCACTAACAATTATGAAAATAAGAGTATAAACGTTTTTCTTACATCGTCACATTTGAGCCACATCTCGTTCATTGCATCTTCGGCTGGCACTTCCAATTTAATGCTGTATCTGCCAGACGCGGGATGTGCATCCGGTGTTACCTAAAGGTAAAAGTTTTGCATCATTTATGTAGAGATTATAACTGACACAGGGGTCCCGGGTCGATTCCGGGGCCACAATATTGAATTAAGAAAAAATAACTTTACTAAAATTCTTACTATACGTTGCCAATAAATAAATAGTACTTAAGAAATTAAATCTAGTTTTATTAATACATTATAGTATTAATTCTGTCTTTATATAAATAATACATTGTTTATAAAGACACAATGTGACTAAAGAAAATGGCGAATTAAGAAAAAAAAAAAATACCTCCGCTCCGCGTAATTCGACGGCGTAGGACGGGGGTTCCCCGCGCGCAGCCGCGTCGCTCGATGAGTGTATGCGCAGCACGCCGTCGCGGCACGACACCCAGCCGCGCTTGTACGCTTTCAGCGTAAAGCGCTTCGGTCTGCAACAGTACAAAGTTTAGTGCACATATTTACAAAGAATTTTTTAATTAATATATTTCTTAAATAGCCCTAACATGTTGACATTAGGAACACAGCAATGCTGTAACGGAAAAAAATGTACAATGAGAGGGGTAGTTTACCAGACTACCTGAAAACTAAACTCAATAACGTGAATCGAAGTAGGAGCCGTTAAAATGCAATGTATGTTAATACGGAAACACTTAAACACATTGCGCCACGGATGTAGTTATATTTTTATCAGAGTTGTTGAGTTCTATAAGGGATTAGGGATTAAATGTCTTCTCTAGAGAATTCGTAAAACCTGACTAGAATATCACTAAGTTGGGTAAAAATTTTACCATCTCAATACTTAATACATGCTGGGATTTTATTTACAAATTTACATAGCTAATTAAAAAAAAAATATAACAGGCAGATGAAAACAAATAGTAATAGACACGAACAATTTACAACGCTATGAGGTAAAATTTTAATTTTATAAGGAAATTCATTTAATTTTAATAATGGTGATTCCATATGAAGAATACAAGTTACGTTCTTTTGTAATAATATTAAACATATACAAATTAATAATGTCTATGGTAAGTAATGTGCCAAAGTCTATGGTATCATACGCCAATTCAACACAGACATTACAATGCGAACATAGAGGACGGTTAATAGTGTAATTAACTTTGGAAGACTTTCAGTCGATATCAGTGCAGTGTATATATTTCATCTGACTGAAATAGCATGAGCGTTGAATTCATGTGCTATATTATAAACAGAAGTTAGTGGTTATGGGTTTGGTGTGGTCGTCAATTGGTCATTACAATACTCTGGGGAGAGCTGGGTTAAACAAGTGGTCTTACGCGAAGTAACAGTTTTCCTTGTTACACTTGCTTTGCACGCCACACGTAGATCGGGATTCCGTAGAAGAATAGATAAACGTTAATAAATATATAACGAAGTGTTTAAATTATAATAAGGGTTAATTATTTTCCTGTTAAGCAACGTCGTCATTTAACACAAGATATAGAAAAAAAAAGAATAAGCTTTAAAAATTAGAAAAATTACTATGGTCGATATAAAAATGGTTGTCCTAGTCAGGTCTGTCTTGATGGGGACCATCTAGATTGGTACCAACGCAGCGACTATTTCAGCTCTATCTTGACAAGCATGCACTGCACAATTATGGACAGACGTAACGTTTGTCACCGGGTCATCATCATCATTATGAGCCTTTAGGCAGTGCTGATCTCTCTAAAAACATTTTCCACCAATCGGTCTCTCCGACCTGTCATCAAATCCTCGTCGTGGGTAAGAATAAATATTATTATATTGATATTATGTTTTTTTTTCAATGATTATGGATACCCGAGGGAGACCTTACCTGAGATACTTGAGATGGTCCGCGAGCTCCGGCACGTGGGTGATGTCTTGACGCGCCGGTGGGCCACCCTCGAGCTGTTCCTGCAGTTGGCTAAGCGCGGCGTCGATCTCGTCTTCCGGTGCGGTGTTGTTAGCGCTTTGCGCGCCATCTGCCGCCTCCACGCTGCCCCCAGCTAGAGTCTGAAGCTCTATTTGCAACTGTAATAATGTTTTGTGTGAATATGTAATCCTAATCTACAATGTGCTATAGGGAGATGGATCAGCATACTCTAGCTCTCGTGGTAGTTAGAGCAGCAATGCTGTACAGCCGTAGATTAACAATATGAGTGTGTTCGTAGTAGCCAGGCGGTGCAAAAAAAAACTTTTCCATCAATCGAACTCCTCAACATGTAGCCTCGTAATAGAGCCAACATTCTTCGAAATATTAATTGGTCCGAATTTAATATAATATTAATATTAAGTTTAAAATTTATAACCTGTAAAGCGGCGAAAAGGAGCATCTCTTCCTCAGTGCAATGGACCTCCTGGTTGAGGATTTGCCAACGGGCCTGTTGGTACAGCTGATTGAGCCGCGGCGCATCATGAGCCCGCGGAGTCAAGTCGAAGAACGAGTAGAACTTGAAGCGAAGCTGTAGTGTATCCCACTCCCTCACGTACTGCTCCATGATGGACAAAGACGAATCAAGCCATCTATGGAAAAAAATTACTCTTTTTCATATATATATACTACCTGTATAAAATTAGACATGAAATTTGTCTGAAATATTCCTTAAAAGCAACAGCAACCGTGAACGACTTTCTATAGCAACCGTTACTATGGCGACCGCATAATTCAATTGTCCAAAATGCAGTTCACTTACCCGACATTCATCCTAGCGCGTTCCATGAGCGATTTCGGAGTCAGTAGAGACTCCCGCGACTGTGTGTCGGGCTCCAGCGGGGAGTCGGCGAGTGAAAGTTCTGCGAGCGCGTCCAATGCGTCCAGCGAGGAGGCGCGCGGCGGGGTGCCGCAGTACCCACCATCGCTCGAGCCGTCGCTCTGGGTGCTGTAGATGTGACCACCGTAGCGCCGGATGGTGCCATTCTAAACGGGAAATGGTGGTTATTATTAAATGTTTTCATTTTTTTATTCGATGTACCAAGAAGGGAAGTAGAGACGGTGCGATAGTAAGGATAGTATACACACCACCACATTGTCTTCGGCCCTATACTTATTTATTAATACGATAATAAAAAATTCTGTCTATGTTTTATTGCTTGAGGACGGTTAGTGGTATGGGAGATTATGCCAACGGCAAATAAACACTTGGCCTATTACCCACAACAGTTTATTTGGTAGAATACAGTTCTTTGCAACGGCGCGCGTACGAAAACACCGTAAGTAATAATCCTAGGCAATGCGGCGTGCGCTCCGCGTCGTCCGGTAATTAACACTGGCCCGGGGGGGAGGCGCGCGCGCCGACGGCTGGCTTCCTTCGGTGACGTACTGCACAATGGATGACGTCGCGCGTGCGAGTACCCACTAGCCGGATTAATTTTGTAGCAAGGCGCGATCTCGTCAACTGCACTTCCCGAAGGTAAGTGCTTGTTTCGAAATAAACAATTGTTTATGTATTACCCGCGAATTTTATTTACGGTATCGTGCTCCCCACATGGCTCCCCTCCAGAGACCGTCACTACGGGCGAGAATAGTCGCGGAACTTAACTACGCGTCCTGAACGTGTTCTAATAATTTTAATGTTTTCAGGTTCCCTGTTTGCCGCGGTGTTCGTGACGAGTTCTCTGATGCCGTTGTCATCTTTCAGTATGTAAGCTGGTTTTAGGCGATCTATGGATACCTTAACGGGTTTGCCTTTTACCAAAAGCTTGAAGACCTTTTCGCCTTTTTCCAGTACTGCGTGTGGTCCGGTGTATGCTGGTTGCAGGGCTCTGCGCAGTGCGTCTTCTCTCATGAATACATGACTGGCGGTAGCTAGGTCTTTGAAAATGAATATAGATGGATTGCTGTGACGAGACGCTGGCTTTGGTTGGAGTTTCTCGGTCAGGGATCGGAGACGAGCTATAAAGTCTGTCATATCTGTTGTTCCAGGTGTGCTAGGGTGAAAGAATTCACCTGGCAGTCTCAGCGTCTCTCCGTATACAATCTCGGCTGATGAAGCCTGTAAATCGTCTTTGAATGCGCTTCTAATCCCCAACAAGACGAGCGGAAGTGCTTCAGTCCAGTTTCCTGTTGAGTGGCAGGTAATAGCAGCTTTGAGTTGCCTATGGAAGCGTTCGACGAGTCCGTTACAGGCTGGGTGGTATGCTGTGGTCTTTTTATGTTCGAAACCGGATATTTTTGCGTGTTCAAATCACGTCGGGGTCACCAGTGAGGACGGTTAGTGGTATGGGAGATTATGCCAACGGCAAATAAACACTTGGCCTATTACCCACAACAGTTTATTTGGTAGAATACAGTTCTTTGCAACGGCGCGCGTACGAAAACACCGTAAGTAATAATCCTAGGCAATGCGGCGTGCGCTCCGCGTCGTCCGGTAATTAACACTGGCCCGGGGGGGAGGCGCGCGCGCCGACGGCTGGCTTCCTTCGGTGACGTACTGCACAATGGATGACGTCGCGCGTGCGAGTACCCACTAGCCGGATTAATTTTGTAGCAAGGCGCGATCTCGTCAACTGCACTTCCCGAAGGTAAGTGCTTGTTTCGAAATAAACAATTGTTTATGTATTACCCGCGAATTTTATTTACGGTATCGTGCTCCCCACATGCTTATATTAAAAAAAACTTAAAGTTAAAACATTAACATAATTGTAAGAGAAGTTCAATTGTTATTTTAGTACCCATAAAAATTATATCTATAGCAAAGCTCAAAGATCCTCACATGATTAGAAGCCACCGGTGTAGCTGAAAGTGACCTCGGTGGCGGTGGTGTCGCTGGACAGAGCCCGTTAGATCTGTCGAGGCTATTGGAGGAGCCACGCGTCGCTGCTATGAATGTATTGGTGTCCGGTGGTTGCGAGGACTTTATCCTCTTCGCTTCCTTCAAATTTTGGTAGTTCTGCTTCAGGTGAGAAGGCTCCAGTGGATAGTAAAGCGACAGTTCTTCCGGGTGCCTTATACCTGAACAAATTTATCATTTGTTAGTTACAATATGAAGAGGTTATATATATTTTTTTAAAAGTATTATGAAATCTATAGGCCTCCAATTACCTTACAAGGCCTACAATATGTAAACTAAGAAACATAAGTAAATTTTTAAAAATGTTTTGTAAAAAAAAAGTTTTATTAAAAAATCTAAAAAGGTCTTACCAAGACTCTTGCAAAGTTGGACAACAGCGCTGAATGTATCAATAGAGAAGTCGATCTTGCAGTCTATGTATCTGAGATCCGGCAGCTGGATCCGCAGTGGTTTGTGCATGGGCGTGAAGTGCAGAGCGGCATCAGCGTGCACCCCGTATTGGTCGAGGGTGTGTTTTGGCCGCGAAAGCCATTTATTGCGCGTTGGCCACCAAAGTGCGTGATCTGACCAGTCCTTTTTGAAATCTGTAACAATGACATATTTAATTAGTTTTCTAGCAATTTATGAAACAACCTTTTTATTCACAATTAGTACTTATGAGTTTCTATAATTGTTGACACAAAATGAGAAATTTACTGTAGACTTTTTTAAACAAATTACCAAAGAATTATTAATAGCTAGAACATACGTTTAATTTTCAACTAAAGTCACAAAGGACATTTAAAACGTCGTACATTACACAAAATTAATAAAACAAAGAGTTCATCCTGTCAGATATCCGTTACGAGAACGGCACAAACCTATAAGAAAAAAACATTAACCTTTACGTCATCGTTCTGTCAAGTGAACTTAGTAACGTTTTTTTTTTGTAACAAAAGTAAAAAGTTAAGTATCGGTCTTAAGTACGTTCATTTCTTTATCCAGCAATGAGTCACGGAAGCCGAGGAGCATGTCCAGACTCATGAACTTATCATTCGGGTGATTTGAGTCATGACTACATTGATCTAAATATTTATATAATAGGTTGGAAAATATCTCCCTTCCGCCTTATTGTCTTTTGAATTTCGCGGCTATGTACAAAGCGCTACAGAGCTCGTATCTGGCAATACTATACATAATTTGAAAGGTCTTGACATAACCTACAAAACGACGCTATGCATAATTAGTTTGGATATTGCGTTCAACAGTTATAGACGTGTAAACATGCGAGTTCACTAACGACGAATTTGCGTTATTTTAAAGTTTTCCTTCGTTAAAGGCAAATCCGCTAGAGAAACGTTCCGTGAGATTAATGGTGTTTTGGGGGATGGTACTCTATCACTTCGAACCGCGGAGGAATGGTTTCGACGATTCAGAGCCGGTGAAAACGACACCATGGATAAGCCAGCCGGCGGAAGACCTGTGACGACAAATACCGATCAATTCATGGACTACATCGAGTTAGACCGGCATGTGGCATCTCGTGACATCGCCCAGGAGATGAGAGTTAGTCACCAAACCATTTTAAACCATCTGCAGAAGGCTGGATACAAAAAAAGCTTGATGTTTGGGTGCCGCATGATTTGACGCAAAAAAACCTTCTGGTCCGAATCAACGCCTGCGATATGCTGCTGAAACGGAACGAACTCGACCCATTCTTGAAGCGGATGGTGACTGGCGACGAAAAATGGATCACATACGACAATATCAAGCGAAAACGGTCGTGGTCGAAGGCCGGTGAATCGTCCCAAACAGTGGCCAAGCCGGGATTGACGGCCAGGAAGGTTTTGCTGTGTGTTTGGTGGGATTGGAAGGGAATCATCCACTATGAGCTGCTCCCATATGGCCAGACGCTTAATTCTACCATCTACTGCGAACAACTGGACCGCTTGAAGCAGGCGATCGACCAGAAGCGTCCAGATTTAGCCAACAGGAAGGGTGTAGTGTTCCACCAGGACAACGCAAGACCACACACTTCGTTGATGACTCGTCAGAAGCTACGGGAGCCTGGATGGGAAGTTTTATCGCATCCACCATATAGCCCGGACATAGCGCCAAGTGATTACCACCTGTTCCTGTCCATGGTGAACGCCCTTGGTGGTGTAAAGTTGAACTCAAAAGAGGCTTATGAAAAGTGGCTGTCCGAGTTCTTCGCAAATAAGGAGGGGGGCTTCTACGAGGGAGGTATTATGAAGTTGCCGTCTAGATGGAAACAGATTATCGAACAAAACGGCGCATATTTGAACTAAATCCGATCACTGTAACACTTTTTATAAAGCATTGAATAAAGAGCAAAAAAGCGGAAGGGAGATATTTTCCAACCTTATACTTTAATATCAACGTTATTAATAGTAATTATATTCTACTAGCTGTTGACCGCTCCCTTTACCGGTCGTAATGTAGAATTAGGTTTGAAATATACTCGTTTTATATTTATATATATAAATATATATAAGGATAACACTTAATAATTATTGCAATCAATATGTTATTTAGATATCATATAAAGTCGATTAAGCTCAGAGTTATAGTTTCATATCAATTAAGGCTTTCCTTTACTGGAATATGATATTTAATAGAAATCAATGTTAAGAATTAGATTATACAAATATCTAAATCTTGTTGATACAAAAGATACATTTTTTTTATTCTACGAAGGATCAAAACTATGGAGACGGTACGGGTCAATAACATCGTGGCGCTATTCAGGATATCCTAGTTATACTATGTCTACTAAAGGCCATGTATGCTTAGCACCATGTTATAGCTCGTAATTTCACTAAGTACAGCCACCCTTTAAATTGTAACCCTGTAATCATTTCACTTACAGGAGGTGTAAAGCGTCCCACACAACAACTCATGGAACCCAAGCCAACCTCACCTGCTCGTGGTGCACACGGCTAATCAACAAACGAGGCTCTGGCTCCCACCAATCCACATAAGGCTAGCATGGTGGGAGATGACCCAAATCCCCTTCTAGTAAATCCTCACAAACGAAGCTCGCGGGAAGCCGCTGGGTGCAAGCAAGGCAATGGCCGATCGAGCTTTGGGAGAGGCCTATGACCAGCAGTGGACGTCTATCGGCTGATGATGACAATGATGTATCATTACAGTGTAATGTTTGCACACTATTGTTTGTCGGCAGAAATTAGAGCTGCGGTGGTACTTAGACGGTTCTTCACAACAGAAACTTACCACCAGTCAAAGTGCGAATATAGAACGTTATCAGAACAGGGAAGTAAATACATTTATTATATGATTCCATAATAGAGTAGTCATGTGATCGGTGTTGTGATAAATCTTTGAATACTCCGATGATGACCACCCGGTGGCGCGGCGAACTTTAAACTCTTCAGCCAATCACCCCACTAACTGGAGTCGTGACATTTTAACGGCAACGCTTTATAGCTGACCATAAAGTAAAATGTTACTGCGCTTTTACTATTTTTACGATCGAATTTTCTGTAAAAAAAAAAAAGTTTTTCTATGACCCAATCACTTCTATCGTCCGTAGTTCAACGGGCAGCGGATCTGGTGTATTAAATGATTTAAGTTCAAAACTTTCAGCTTTACTGTGTTCATTTACTTTCCACATAAATAACTTAATAATCAGATAGATTAGAAAGATGAAAAATACTGATGTGGTAGTTGATTTAGAACAATTTTTAAGTACATCTTTACCAATGAAATTACGAAAAAAATTCACTGTTGAACAGTTGTCATACGGAATACTCGTATTATCACAAAAATGTCATTCGCCTATATTGAAGAAAATCTGCTTTTTCCTTACATTTCTTGATGCCTCAAACAAATTATGGGATAATATAGAATTGCTTGCTCATCATACTGCTAAGTTGTAGAACTCACTTCCGCGAGATATACGAGCAAGTCTAACAGCGTTTAAAGATAAACTTTACTTTCTTTTCATCTAAGCGTGACTCATAGTGTTATTTCAATGTTTATTACATATGTATTATATGTCACAAATACTTTATTTTAGTTTTGTATTAATTATTATCGTTTGTGTACACATGTTCCGCCCGCACAAAGCACTTAGAATCACAACTCTAAGGATTTCTGGGAGATAGAGTTAAACTCGCTTTTGTACTTATACCTTAAGATGATCATGTTTTTTTACATTTTGTTTATACAAAAAGAATAAATCGGTCACCTATTTATTTATTTAACACATCAGCGGTGATACAAGGTTATACTGATCTGTAGACAGAAGAGTTTAGTCAGTTTGTAGCCACTATGGTCAACATGTACAGCATTCGATATTATACTCTCTATATTCAGCAACTATGTTTAAATACAAACAAGTACTTTTGTATTATACTTACATTTTTTTAGGAAATAATATACAAAGTAAATACATATGTGTGTGTGCGCCAATACGAGAATCAGTCGATTGCATATATCAATGTATGTATGATAATGTATTGAAGAATATTAAATCAGAGCTCAGTATTCTTATACACGAGATTGGAGTCATGAAACAATCATCGCCAGATATAACCGATTGTCTCGCTAATGGTCAAACAGACGAGCTCAACATTTTTTTTTTACATTTCATGTTAATTGTTACAGCAATCAGTTCCTCGTTGTATTTAAATAATAAAAGTAGCAACATATTTTTTTCTTCATCGTCTCAAAACATTGTATTCATTATGTTTTATTAATTTTAGTTCACAGGCAATGTTTAAGCAGGACAAACACACACGCGTTACGACTTCTGGTTATTATAATGTTTACCATAGATATACCATAAAAAAATTGCCTGTATGATAACACTATTGTTAGAAGATAAACTAAAAAAGAACATTGGATCTTGTTATGTAGAAGGTTGAGTACCGTTGACTTACAGAATAATGTTCTCCACGTAGTGACTATACACAGAATCTACTCTTACTTTATGTGGAGTAAAATTCGTTATCTCTAGTATTAAAATGTTTAACGGTTGCGAAGTTTATTACTGCCTCGTACGTCTCTGAGGAATGACACGTAATACTTAATTTATAGCCATGTTCGAGTTTTACAGTTTAACTTTATAACTCGATCTCTCTTTAGAAGAGGAAAATGTAATCCATGATTCGTGTACAACTTTCAAAACGAAGATATGAGTATAACAAAGCCCATTCTAGTATATTAAACGGTTTACTTGAGGTATATACGATAATTTTGTTTTATAACATCGTCTAACATATCTGTGTAAATTCCACAAATTATCTTTTACTTGTTAGGTATGCATCATCATCATCTCAACCGACAGACGCGATGTTTTGTGGAATAGATTACAAGAGGCCTATGTACAGCTTATGGTAATAATATAGTGTATAGTGCGGAAGGCATGATGGAAATAAATGATAAAATGTCTAGATAAGGATAATCTTATTCATAAAGTATAATTGGTATGCTAATTCTTTGATTATTACTGGTACACGTACAAGCCACGCGTCTACCTGACGTGAATTGAATTCAATATAAAATTGCATAAACGACGCCATTGTTGAGATTAAACAGTTTTTTTTTTATTCAACTAAGCGATGAGACGAGCGGGACGTTCACATGGTGGTAAGTGATACGCCTGCCCATAACAAAGTGAGGCTAGTTATAATGGTATAAGCTGTACTATTGCTATAATGGTGTCGCCAGAAAAAAGTGTTAAGCCTCCTTTCCCCAGTAATTTCACTAGTTACAGCGCCTTTCAAATCGAATCACAGTAATGTTTGCACAATACTGTTTAGCGGCAGAAATAGGCGCTACGATGGTACATATCTAGGGACTCCGACAATAGAGACCTACCACCGTATTTAATCAAGGGATACCGTCCAATAGTTCCTTCATACAAACTTCAAACCATTTCATGTCGATTCCAGGTTGAAACCTGATGGTTGTAGCTCAATATTTATCTACTATTGCTCTTTGATAACGAATCTGGCGGACGTTACTATTAACTAAAAAGGAGATAATGTATCTTTGCTAATTTTATATAGATAATAAATGCGATACCATCTTCATTATCAATATCAATATATAGCGATATTTAAGAACTATTCACATCCAACATATTGCACATAGGACGGAATATAATTTAAGTAGATAGATGTATAATAAATATTAGGGGGACCGGAAAGTAATGTCGTTTTCTTACGCTAAATACAAACACATACATTTTTAACGAGTCTTTATTTTTAATCAATGATGTATTCCCCATCATTGTCAATAACCTTTTGCCATCTAGTGAGTAAATTTTCAATCCCTGATCGATAAAAATTAATTGGTTTTTCGGCAAAATATCTAGAGATGGCATTTTGGATATCATCCAAATTTGCAAATGTTTTGCCACTTAAAAAGTGTTGCAGCGCTCGGAATAAGTGGAAATCCGATGGTGCAACATCGGGCGAATATGGTGGATGAGGCAGCACCTCCCACCCCAATTCATTAATTTTTTCTAGAGTTCGCCTTGCGCAGTGCGGTCTTGCATTGTCATGTTGGAGAATGACGCCTTTTCGGTTGACAATCGCTGGCCACTTTTCAATTAAAGATTGATTGACTCGCTGCAATTGTTCGCTGTAGAGGTCTGCAGTAACAGTTTCTCCAGGTTTCAGTAATTCAAAATGAACAATGCCGCGAATACTCCACCAAACACACAAAAGCGCTTTTTTGGGGTGTAAACCTGGCTTAGCAGTACTCCGAGGGATTTCATTTGGAGAGAGCCACTGCCTTTTGCGTTTTGGGTTATCATACAGGACCCATTTCTCATCTCCTGTGATCAAGCGATCAAAAAACGCTTCTGTGTTGTGTCGTTGAAGCAATAAGTTGCATGTGATTGATCGGTTAGCCTTATTCTGTTCGGACAGATTATGCGGGACCCAAACACCTGCTCTGCTTACTTTTCCAATCTGCTTCAAATGTTCTTGGATGGTCGACCAAGGTTTGTTGAGACTGTTTGACAATTCCTCGATCGTCTGACACGGATTTGCTTCCACTTCCGCCCTTAACACGTCGTTGTCTAACGCTGATGGTCTTCCTGATCGATACGAGTCGGAAAGATCAAAATTACCCGATTTGAACTTGGAAAACCACCTTTGGCATTTACGAATGTCCAGTGCATTTGGATAAACATCGCAAATGTTTTTGGTAGCAACTGTTGCGTTATTTCCCTTGCGAAACTCAAAGAGCATGCAATGCCGGATGTGTACCTCTTCTGGTATTTGGCTGGCCATTTTACCCAAAATTACAAAAAAAAATTGTAATTCAATTGTCTATAAGTAAAGAAATCACTATAACCTCACAATGTCTTTGGTACGCCTCTGAACAAAACAATGAGCTGACAAATGACAATCAAGTATTGGCATGCGCAGAAACGACATTACTTTCCGGTTCCCCTATTAACATAGACTTGGAAATCTTCTTAAACTGACAATTCACAAAATTAAAAATACCAATTAGCAAGCAGAAGATGACTGATAGTTTAAGCATAATAGATTGTGAAATATATAATTATGTTCGTTACAGACACCTCTTTGCTGAGTATGCAAAGAAAGTGTCGTTATGTATACAAATATTTTTAATACATAACGACACTTTCTACTATAATATCTTTTTTGTCTGCGTCATATAACATCGGTGCTATAATACTTAATAATCTTGACAGATATAAATTAATAAAAATATATTTGTTGCAATGTCGAACATTGCTTCAATAGTGATAAACGCTAAATTAAGATAAGGTGGAACGGAACGGAAAGGTCACAGCAGTTGGAGGACATTGCGGAGACGCCGTGCCGTGTGATTATATGCAATGATTTTAACGAGCGCTATAATCAAAATTGTTGTCTTGATAGTAATTAATTATTCCAGCGGTGACTTGTGTTATACCTTACATGGCCAGTTGTCCTTTAAACGGGCCAACACACGGCTGCGACGCTAAGCTTTGCTTGATTTAGTACTCTATGCATAAGGCTGACTCTTAACTCTTGCGGTGTCCATCTATACGTAGAGAATTATCGGTCTTTTATCACACTGTATATCACGTACATTTTATCTATAAAAAAAATTTAAATTCCATTTCATTATGACCAGTACATGACGACATGTTCAGGAGGGGTTGGACCAGCGCTAGCTACCACCGGCTCACTACGTAACATCGTGCTTCTCGAACTATATACATTATATCATATGAAATAACATGCTATAAGATATTGGATTAAAAATGATATAAAATAAATAAGATTGAATTTGTCATTGTCACGGCAGTTCGTAAGGAAATAGGAAACTGATATTTTTCAGAACAATTACTAGGCAGCGTAGTGGATAAAAGACGATGACTCGCTTCTTATAAAAGAAAGCCTCGATACCCAGCAGCTTGAATATAAAGGTGATTATTATTATATTAAATAAAGCAAGAAACTATGTGGTATTATTAAAACTAATCATTATTTACCAATGGAAACAGTCTTAGTAAATTATTTAAAGTATGGTGATCCTATTTGCGTAATATGGTATCAAACGACTTTACTTCTTAGTAAACACAAGTCGATGATTCTTTATATTTTTTTTCTCTCTCACGTTTAAGAATGTTAAATGTATATTTTACGAACATTGAACGACTTAAACAGCTTCTACTACTATATTTCAAATTACTTGATGAAATAAGGTTTTAAGTGAGATAGAAGCAGTTATGCAGAAAAGGCTCCCGAGCGGAACCGAGCCAACCTGCTCCGTGGTGCATCCTACTAATCAATAAACGAGTCAGGTTTAGCTACCACCAACTCGGATTAAGCCGAGATCATTTAGGGAAGCATATTTCCGACAGTGGACATGTATGGGCTGATGATGATAATGATGAGAAGCAGTCACAATGATGATTGTACATCTATTCCGTTATACCGGACATAAAAAGTAAATCTGGTCTTATGGCTATGCCGTGTAATAAAACGGAATGAATGGTTTACGGAATTACTGGACAACCGCAGTAGTGGTGTATAGATAGTTTCTTTATTACTTTAAAATGGTACGTATTTTAAATACTTTTACGACTATATTGTTTCGTAAGTTTCCTCTACTAATTGGGTAGTTATTCTCAGGTTTATCGACGGCTATGTGGGACAAGACAGAAATAATCTGTCGGCAGACGGCTCCGACGTCGTCGCCTGGCTGATGGGATGATAACTATTTACATGTTATAAATAACGTTTTTTTTATTATAGTGCAATGATAAAAAAAACATTGTCAATAAAATGTCTATTAATTTTTACGTTACATACTTTACGAACATTTTTATTCGATATCATAAAGCTGTATGTCTCAGTTTCTAGTGAACATTCCACTTGTCTAGTTCCTTAAAAGAATTTAAAAAAAAGTATACTTATTACTTACTTAAACTTTTAATAATGTACTTATTATAAAGAATATACTAAGAGTATTAATAAGTGCTATTGATGGATCACAGTATAACGTCCCGTTTAACCTATGCTTAACAGGAAGTTTGGTGTAATTAAATGAGGTCAGCATTGTTACATCCAACAGTCGGGGTTTGCACACTAAATATCCGGTAGTACCGAATGGATAACATCATAACTCGTCCAAGTTTATCATCGCAGCGCGAACCGGCTCCTCGCTGAGAACACTGAACAGTGTAAATATAAAACTGGCATAGTAATTAAACAGTACCCCTATCTGTAAGCAAACAAATCACAAGTGTGTCGTAAAACAAAACGGGAGCGGATATACCTTCAGTAATATGTGTTTACTGGAGAAACTGCTGCCCGTAGTCAAATATTAAATTTGGTATATGTCAACTGCCCTAGACGACTGTCACTCACCATTATTAGGGATTTGAGGTCCATATTAGATGTTCCTGCTTTGAATATTTTTTTTTATATCTCACATTACATAGCTTTCTCCCATAAGATTATTTACAATGGACCCATAAATATTATCATAGTTTTAATTTTCTTATTCTTCTTCTTCTTAAAGTGCCTCTCCGACTAGTGAAGGTTGGCGATCAGCGTAATTTTCTTATAACAATGTTATATAATAAGATTTTTGTATAGTATATATTCACTTCACTGGTGATAAGTCGCTGTTGCGGGGGACAATCTAGGTAGGTCTGTTGCCAAATAGTAGCGTGTAAATGTTATTGTGTTCCGATTTAAAGGGCGCTGTAGCTGGTAAACATAGTGAGGTATCGGGACTTAATATCTTAGATTTCAAGGTGACGAGTAGTGTATATCGTGAAGCCCATGTAGTGTATATCATCCTTACTACAGCAAGCGTGTCGCTTACCATCTGGTGAATGTCCCGCTGGTATCGTTCCTTAGTCGAAAAAAAAAATAGTTTATATCATACTGAAATAGTTGTTAAAATCGTTTAATTACCAAGTATGTAATAAGTACGAGGTACAACTTAATTCAGTACAAGACGGTTTATAGAGATACATGTTATAGAGTTCTGTTACATGTGGACACTGAGTCGTACTTGGGCCCTTCTATTACAAGGCAGGCGTTTAGCCACTGAGCCATGTCAAACAGTTAAATGGATACATAATAACGCCATGTGGTCGTGACAACCTAGATACGGGTAGCCTTTGGCTTTAAGCATTACTAGCGGTACACCTAATATTATTTTGAATCAAATAGTATTCTATGTAATCGGTTTAACTATGGTAACACTATGAATATCTCGTTAATATAATATTGATGGACGGAAATTATAATGAGTATGCGATCTATTAACATAAGCGTATTCTTATGTTTGTTTACTCCGGTGTACTAAGAAAACGGAGGGTATCGTTAGGTGTTGTATGCTAATAGCAATTTCAACTTAATAGGGTATTTTATATAAACACTTAATGTTAACTAAGTTATATAATACATAGATATTGTTTGTAAGTAATTAATAGTAACTAAAATTACTACTAATTTCTTATTTATCGAATCAATGTTATTCTTCTAAATTGATGAAATTTTATATTCAAGATAAGATAAATAATATAGAACTTGTTTTATTGAGCCTATTAAATTGAGACCTGAACTACATAATGCACCGAATACTAGTATGATGATGCATACAAATCAAGGACCAGAACCAGAGTTATATATAGGTAATACACAAATAAATTCTATCTATTGTTATATGACACGATCAGAAAAATTGTGAAATTCTCAGTATAATAATATATTTCTAGTAAATAAATAGTATCATATACACAGCTGTTGATGTTTGTATGTGGACTTAATTGGACCAGTTGGCGAGATTCTGGACTCGCCTACGTCTTCCGCCGGCCTACTAACAAACACCTGATTAGAGTGAAGCAACATCTTGAGTGCAGATTAGTTCGGTTGCTAACACTGTGTGAAGTACTAGTATTGATTAAATAGATTTAATAAAATGGATAGGGATAAATTGATTGTCGCTGATCGATAGACACGTGTGTACAGGATGCCGAGTACCGGAATGATCGACGAAAACCATAACCTTGATAGAGAAATAGCTGTAGTAATCATAAAAAAATAAATAGACTGGTTCTTAGGTATAAAATTTAAAATTCAAAAAATATGTAATAGTTTATTACAATGTAAGTTTGGAAAACTGTTTTTACAGATTTTTTTATTAAAACTATTTGAGGTAACAAGCTAGACAATAACCTGATAAGTAGACATACAGAGAGACCTAAGTAGACAGCAGACTATAACAATATAGCACTAGTTGGGATGATATATACAGCCCCACATTGTGCTCGTAGTCTTTAGACTAAAGATGTTTCGTCTCGTTACCCTAGTAACCTCACTAGTTACAATTCCCTTTAAACCTAATTTGTAACATAAAGCGAAGGAGACATATTATTTACTCATATTTTTAACCTATTTTTTTTTTTTTCCCCATCATTCCCCTGCGTATGGCAGGTCAGGCCCTTTAGTACAATTCACTTACTATCTGTTTTTATTCTTATCTATTACAATATTTCCCTACTCTCTCTCCTTTCATACTTCCATCTTCCGCTCAAAACTTATCTTTCTTTCCTTTGTTTCTCCTCCTCTTTTCTTTCATTCTCCATTCCATTCCTTCTTCCATGCCTCTCGCAGAGTGAAGACACTGTCGCCTCGTCATGTCCGGAACAATTTGTTGAGCTGATTTTTAACCTATTAGGTATTACGTTTACTGTCAAAGTTCTACATCTGCCAGCTATGGACTGATTATACGAGGAAGTCATTGAAAGGCATCTGGGTACCGTATAATAGTATATTTAGACACCTCTTAGGGTTAAAAGAAACAGTAGTTGCTTCCGAAATGTGGTGTGAAGCCAGAGTGGACCACGTTCAACGCCGTACAGAGGAAACGCATTACATCATTCATTGCCAGACTTGGCAGGTACAGTAACATGTTAGTTCAAGAATTGGCAACGAGAATGCACTGTCGCTCGGTCGGAGTTTAGTTTTTTTTTGATATTATTGATCTTGGGGTCTGAAATAAAAGTATTTTATTTATTTATGAAAAAGCAGAGAAATCTTTTAATTACCGTATCACTGCTAGCTAGTTAGTTGCTAGCTAGTTTTTCTTAAGCTTCTAATCTAAAATAAATAAATCGGTGTGACATATCAAACATAGACACAATACAATAGTATAAACAATATCATAATTTGATAAGCAAATAAATCATACTCGGTGCTCATTATCCCTTATATGGTTAAAACCGTTTTCCTGGTCAACAATGCGTCAACTGTACTGTTCTCTGATATTTTTCATTTATTTGTAATTGTATAAAATAATTTAATGTCCTTTGTTGAATAATTGAAACATAATTATAACGAAGATCGCCTGAGGAGAAATGTATGTGAAAAAAAACTACCCCTACTGAGAAAAAGGCATGATGATATAAAAAAAAATAAACATAGCCATCTTGCACCGCAGAATAACTAGAAGAAATAAGAGGACATCGGTAAAAGTGTCAAAAACAATCAAAAAAAGTAAGTCCTATAGAAGAAAACAAAAAAAGTTCCAATAGCAGAATAATACGACAATATCAAGCGAAAACGGTCGTGGTCGAAGGCCGGTGAATCGTCCCAAACAGTGGCCAAGCCGGGATTGACGGCCAGGAAGGTTTTGCTGTGTGTTTGGTGGGATTGGAAGGGAATCATCCACTATGAGCTGCTCCCATATGGCCAGACGCTTAATTCTACCATCTACTGTGAACAACTGGACCGCTTGAAGCAGGCGATCGACCAGAAGCGTCCAGAATTGGCCAACAGGAAGGGTGTAGTGTTCCACCAGGACAACGCCAGACCACACACTTCGTTGATGACTCGTCAGAAGCTACGGGAGCTCGGATGGGAGATTTTATCGCATCCACCATATAGCCCGGACATAGCGCCAAGTGATTACCACCTGTTCCTGTCCATGGTGAACGCCCTTGGTGTAAAGTTGAACTCAAAAGAGGCTTGTGAAAAGTGGCTGTCCGAGTTCTTCGCAAATAAGGAGGGGGGCTTCTACGAGGGAGGTATTATGAAGTTGCCGTCTAGATGAAAACAGATTATCGAACAAAACGGCGCATATTTGAACTAAATCCGATCACCGTAACACTTTTTATAAAGCATTGAATAAAGAGCAAAAAAGCGGAAGGGAGATATTTGACAACCTTATATTTCGTTTCTTATGGTGTCTTTGGTTGGCATCATAAAGCAGTGTTATATCAATATCAAGATTATTTTACGCAGATATTTTATTAGATAAGTTTGATAGACAAAGTGTCAAATTTTAATTGCTACAAAAATTTCCATTTGAATGTTCACAAGCTTGCATTCAACTTGACAAAATCATAAAATTCATGTCTTGACGCGATAAAGATTGTTGAAAATTTTTGAGAGGATATCACGAAACATGCATCGTTGCACAAGGAAAGGTGCAAAACCGGTAAGAGCGAGATCAATTAGGGAGGTATGCGGTACGTATCTGCTCTAAGGCATACCCGGCGGCTCTTAATAACTGTGAAATAAGCGCTACGCCTGCAATGGAACGTAAAGAGCCTGGAATTAATTGCTAGAAATGAACCAGCGAGTCAACGCTGGACAACTTAAGCAAAAATCAGATAAACAACGAGATTAATTAAATGAAAAACAAACGGCCGTTTCTGGGATTTGAAAAAAGTTAAAATAACTCGGACATTCCCTTTGCGTAAGTGATATGAGATAAATAAGTTTTTCTCCATTTGTTGTAGAATTGCTTAGTAAAAACGTATGAACCTCGCTTCTTAAGCTTGGATGATGAAGGTGGAATGTGTCTTCAGAAAACAAACACTTGTAATGTTGTACATTTATCTTTTGTATATGTGTGAGTAAATACACAATGATTACTATTTCGTCTTTGTACTTATAAAGTGATCTCTGAAGAGCGCGAGTAAAAAGTTTATTGTTTTTGTCCTTAAGTATAATTAACAGATTGAAATAACAAATCCAGCGTAAATTTATCTAAACTTTATAAGACGACACATTTATTATTATCAACTCGCCAGAAGTTCTGCAAAAACAACCAACGGTCAGAGAGCATTATACTATCAAAGTATTGGACAGTGTATGACATCATCGTGATAATGTATATAAAAAAATCATCATAAGCATCTAATACACTACAGCGTTTATTATAATGTTCCGCATATTTCTATCGACGAGATCAAAGTCAGAAGTCGAAGGTATAGATATAAGAGAAGCCGCTTAAGGCGAGGTGGTGTCTTGCAGATGAAAGTTAAAATAAACTATGCTGTTAGATGGTTTCAATTCGTCGAAGCCGACTCCATCTGCATCCGGTGATGTTTACAATATATTCAAGAATATTATTAAAATTATTACTTATACAGTATATTGAAAACAGCTTTAATTTTAACTTATTTTTGTTTTAATTAATAGACTGTTAATGATTGATATAATAAACCAAATATCTCTAAAATTTTGTTCATATTCACCTATTAGATACTTTAAAGAAGTAAATAAGATAGTCCAACCCATTACTATAATAACATGTGTAAGCTATACAATTAAGGCTCTATTTATTCCGAAATATTAAATGAATACTAACATTAGATATAACTTTAATGACGTCCGATTTTATTCATCTAACGTCATCGCTATTAGACTAACTTCTTCCTCCTGCGCTTCTCTTCCATATCCCTCTATCAGCCGTCTAATCTGAATTATTAGCTATTAGACTAGCTTGTAGAACAAAATTAAACCTAATTGCTATCGATGAAAAACTGATTATTCAATATTCAATATTAATCTAGCAATAAGTCTCTGAGGATACCGGTTTGCGGAAATGTGACAGTGAGCGATACTATGAGATCAGAATTACCGGTATAATATCGATGCAGCGAATCCTCTGCGGTCAAGTTTATATCACTATCGTATGGACGGTGTGAACGAATTACAAAGAATGTATTAGACCAGTTGTACTTTGTTTACACAGTGGTTACCAACCTTTTTTGAGGTAAAATTCAATCAAAACGTGAGTATCAATGATATGTTTGAAACAGGCACTTTTTAGTAATAATTTATTTATTCACGTATTATACTTTATATCCGGATATAGAGCAACTTGAACATTTTGAGCATAAAAAAAAATTATGATTAATTTGTCATAATAGATTTTAATACAAATTATTACAATTTTTTTACTCAATGAATCGACGAGAGGAGCGCAACGTTCACCTGTTGGTAAGTGATACGCCTGCTTATAACAACGTGGCGTTAGGATGATATGTCCACACTACAATGCTTGTCAACGACCTTCAAACAGGAGCACAATAATGTTTACACACTATTGGTTGGCGTTGTAAATAGAGGCTGCGGATCTAAACGATTTCCGGCCACAGAAACCTACCACCAGTAAACGCCTGTCTAGCAATGGACGTTTATCAGTTGATGATGGTAATTACATAAAATTAGTAATTACTAGTCAATTTAGTACAAATAAGTCATCAGTGATGTGATTATTGCGTGACAGGAAATGTAAAAAAAAAATGGTAATATACACGCGGCGTAATAGTAATTAACAAAAGAGTAGAACAATAGTTGTAATCACAATGATGTTTTCTTAAAGCTTTTGTTATAGGCTATTACGTGTAACAAGAACAATGGGACACGTGGACGCTTGTTGAAATATGAAAACCGATTACTGTAATCGCCTTATTCTAGTAGTTCCCCTGCTCGTGTTACAGGATGGATGTCATTATGTTGGGTTCGCGTGCTGGTACCTCAATTTGGGGTCCGTATATACATATTATGTAATATAACGTCGTCCTCGTAAACGATCCATTTGTTTTGATTGTTTAACAACTATAATAATACCTTGTCGCTTTTTTAATATTAGTTCTCGTATGATTACATTTCAATTATGCATTAAGTGTAGTACTTTAAAGTAGATAAGATTACACAGAAAATTATTATATAACCTCATTTACATTTATAAGTATCTCGAAAGTATATAGTAGTATATCAAATATGTCCTAAAGAAAGGCCGGTTCAAGAGTACTCGCAACCGACGAGTATACATGAAGACGCTCATGAAAGTGGAGGAAGCGAGAGGTGTGCCAGGATCGTAGCAAGTGGAGAGAGATGGTCTCAGCCTACCCCACTGGGAACGAGGCGTGATATATATGTATGTATGTATCTCGATTTTTCTTGTCAATACTTTACCGACAATGAACTTAAAGTACAAGAAAAGTTGTGTGACACTGAACAGATCCATGATAAATCTATTCTCTAACATTTACAATATTTTTAATTGTTTTAATGTAGGCCTTACAAATGACTAAATTTTAAAATAGTACACGGTACACAGTAACACGGCAATAAAATATATTTTCTGACGGATAGGTCTCTAGATACATCCGCAGTGCTTACTTCTACCACCAAACAGCAATTTGCAAACATCACTTCCGGTTTGAATAGCTCTGGGGAAAGTCCTGTTCGTCTCGTCGCTTCTTCGAATGAAACTAAATAATAATACAGATCGAATAATTGTGTAAAGTAATATCAAATTCAAAACCACTTCCTCGTCATCGAACGTAAAGCTAAAAATGAAGACCCCATTCACGCTTTCTAAATTTGATGAAAAAAAAAACAACCTATCGCAATGAAAGTGTTCTGAGGGCAGACCATTCACGCTGCTATTGACAACAAACAGCTTCGTTACTAAATCGCACCCACAACTGGCAGCTGTTGGAGATTAGATAATAAGCTGTTTGTATCGCCTGAGGTGGTGAAAGGAATGTTGCGTTTTATTATCTATCCGTTATTTAATACGCGTGATAGAAGTGTTAATAATAATAATCTAATTTTATAAACACTATTAAATATGTACAGATCACAATAAATATCTAAGTATGAAAAAAAAAGTTGATAGTAGTTTTAGTTATACTGGATATATATAAATATACTGGTGGTGGAGCTCTGTTGCCGAAGACCGTCTGTGGTAGGTAGACCGCGTCTGCAGCGTCTATTTCTGCCGCCAAACAATACAGTGTACAGGTTAGAAGGTAGTTGTAGCTTGTAAAATTACTGGGGCAACGAGGCTTAAAATCTCATCCCAAAGCGAGGAGAACAACGTTGTGCAATATACTACATTCTGACTAGCGTCATGTTATTACGAGCAGGCGTATCACTTACCATTAGATTAACGTCCCGCTCGTCTCGTCGCTTCGATGAATAAAAAAAAAGTAGAATACTATTTCTAGATTTTCATTAATACGACAGAGGTGACAAGCGCGTTAGACACGCGTCTTGATAGGCTGTTACTGTACACCTCACGTAACTAATAAATAAGTAATTATGCTTTCACAACATAAATGTTTGATGTAGAAATTAGTATTTGTAGAATGTGAGAGAAGAAAAACTAATAGTGTATAGCTAGACGACCTATCTGTAAATGACGATTGAATATATTCTAAGTTTCTTTCTTATAAAAGTTATTTCGTTAAAGATAACAATTTTGAACTACTTTACTTAACCACTGGCTTAACCATTTGTCTTAACAATTGTTTTGTTAGACTTCATTCTCGCTTACCCAATTATTTAAATGAGGTTTTTTATCTCTCACCTTTACCTGTGAACAAAAAATATATATTAGAACATATACAATTTTGGACGTTATAAAATAATTAGAATAGTAACATTAAAGCTAGTTAACATTAAACTACAAATAGTTTATATTAATAAGCCAGTAAACGTATCTTCTGTACGGAGAGGGGTAGAGGACGTAGAAAGTTCATCGGGGTTCGTACATTGCACCTATAGACATCATTACTATCAATTTAAACTACTTATGTAGATATGTATTATGAGTATATTACATAAAAGTTACCTTCAACGGATCAGTACGTGAAAGTGACATATAGACACGATTAATATGTACGTTGTAATTAATCTGTAAGTGCGAAAGAAATCCGTTACGTTAACAACAGTTATTATTACATTGTTACTATAACAATTGCAATTAGTATAAATTACAGTGATAAACTCCCACCTATGGGTTCGTGGGCGATTTGTGAAAGTGGTCGTCAGCAGCCAAGACTGATGGTTGCACATTTAATACCAGTGTCGCAACTGTTTCGCTGATGGATTACTGTTTAGTAACTGTCATGATGAGTAGGATGAAATGGTAAATTGCGTTACTGTGATACAACAGTATGCAAACTAATATCAATTGAAGTTACTTAACATTTTTTTATAGACTACGGTTTGAATGCGAAGGCGTCAGTTTTAAATATTCTACAAAGCAATGAAGAAAGCATAATGATGCCGGTGCCAATTAGAATGTTTATACAGCATCAAGGAATACGATACTTCCCAGTAATTTCATCAGCATGAGCGCTCAAGTCAGATCATATCAACGTTTACAGACCACTGCATGGCGAAAGGTAAAAGCAGTGCTGGTACTTGCCTAGACAATCTCCAAGGACAGATACTTCTAAAAATTCATCTAATCGAATATAAAACACAGCATTTATTATTCATGTTTGAATAAAATTTTCAGTTGTTAGCATTTCTAATAGAATTTAAGGAATCTTTAGACCAGAAGGTCGATAACTATTTTTGATTGAGGGTCACTAACGGTTTTATGTCTACGTCGTTATGTACGAACGTGTTTATACCCTAGAAGTTACGTTATAATGTATTTCTGAAACTAGGTCATAGGTTTCAGACCAAGATTAACATGTTCTGGGCTAATACGATTGCAAACTGCACTACAGTTTATTCTTCATCAATCGTATTTTCTGATCCTATGCGAGTCTAATGTCATAAAAATTTATAGGCACTTCTTAGAAGCGCTTAAATAATAGCTATGTACGTAACCTTAATAAACTACACAGGCCATAATTAACGTAATTGTAACTTATCAAACAGCAACAGTATCGCTGTTGATTTTTAAATTTCTAACTGTTACGAAGAATAAACGGTCATTGTCTATAATGGATACCGAGTAGACGAAACTAGAGTCGATGGCCGTGGCACAATTAACAATGGCAAACCAATTAATAGGGGGACCGGAAAGTAATGTCGTTTCTGCGCATGCCAATACTTGATTGTCATTTGTCAGCTCATTGTTTTGTTCAGAGGCGTACCAAAGACATTGTGAGGTTATAGTGATTTCTTTACTTATAGACAATTGAATTACAATTTTTTTTTGTAATTTTGGGTAAAATGGCCAGCCAAATACCAGAAGAGGTACACATCCGGCATTGCATGCTCTTTGAGTTTCGCAAGGGAAATAACGCAACAGTTGCTACCAAAAACATTTGCGATGTTTATCCAAATGCACTGGACATTCGTAAATGCCAAAGGTGGTTTTCCAAGTTCAAATCGGGTAATTTTGATCTTTCCGACTCGTATCGATCAGGAAGACCATCAGCGTTAGACAACGACGTGTTAAGGGCGGAAGTGGAAGCAAATCCGTGTCAGACGATCGAGGAATTGTCAAACAGTCTCAACAAACCTTGGTCGACCATCCAAGAACATTTGAAGCAGATTGGAAAAGTAAGCAGAGCAGGTGTTTGGGTCCCGCATAATCTGTCCGAACAGAATAAGGCTAACCGATCAATCACATGCAACTTATTGCTTCAACGACACAACACAGAAGCGTTTTTTGATCGCTTGATCACAGGAGATGAGAAATGGGTCCTGTATGATAACCCAAAACGCAAAAGGCAGTGGCTCTCTCCAAATGAAATCCCTCGGAGTACTGCTAAGCCAGGTTTACACCCCAAAAAAGCGCTTTTGTGTGTTTGGTGGAGTATTCGCGGCATTGTTCATTTTGAATTACTGAAACCTGGAGAAACTGTTACTGCAGACCTCTACAGCGAACAATTGCAGCGAGTCAATCAATCTTTAATTGAAAAGTGGCCAGCGATTGTCAACCGAAAAGGCGTCATTCTCCAACATGACAATGCAAGACCGCACTGCGCAAGGCGAACTCTAGAAAAAATTAATGAATTGGGGTGGGAGGTGCTGCCTCATCCACCATATTCGCCCGATGTTGCACCATCGGATTTCCACTTATTCCGAGCGCTGCAACACTTTTTAAGTGGCAAAACATTTGCAAATTTGGATGATATCCAAAATGCCATCTCTAGATATTTTGCCGAAAAACCAATTAATTTTTATCGATCAGGGATTGAAAATTTACTCACTAGATGGCAAAAGGTTATTGACAATGATGGGGAATACATCATTGATTAAAAATAAAGACTCGTTAAAAATGTATGTGTTTGTATTTAGCGTAAGAAAACGACATTACTTTCCGGTCCACCTAATATCAATTGAGGAGCACCACTGCCAGCGATCCATTACCAGGTATTGGTTAAAAAGTTCACCTAAATACCTCATTGTATAAATTTAAAACAAAATTTGAACACTACTGCGGGTTAAGGTCTGCACCACCGAAGCTCCTATTACTGCTGTCAAACGTTTCACTCTGAAGGTCGTTGTAGCTAGAGAAATTACTGGAGTAACGAGACTACATCTTATGCGTCAATACGACGAGCACAGTGTGGTGCAGTGTATATAATATGGTATTACCATGAGGTAAACATCTCGCTCGTTTCATCGTATATATAATAACAAAAAAATGTGCTGTACTGAATGCTGTAGGAACACTACACGTCAGTACGAAATACCTTCTTTTTTCTATACACTCGTGTATGACTTCATTTCGTGTATGATTGGATTATGGTTTTAAAACTTGATTCCTGCATAGAATGGATACACGTAAACAATTCTCATTCCTTCGTTTAGTAGAGTAGATCTATCTATCTATCTACACCCTTTGGTATCAAATCGCGCTTTCTGTACTTATGTGTGCAAATAAAGTTTTACCACATACGAATAGATATATCTCGGTATATTGTTAAGTGATTGCGTACTCAAAAAAAAAATCTCGGCTAAGTAAACATTTGGCGGATGATGGTTCGCTCAGATCGGTCCGGTCTGAAAGTAGCACGCCGTACAACTACTTAATGTTGATAATGTATCTAATCTTTAGCGTATCGGGTGTCGACATCGCTGTTTTTCTCACGAAACCGTAACGAGGCTCGCCTCTCGGGTTAAGCAACACGGCGCTTAGAAAACTTGTTTTTAGGACAAAAAAATATAATGAGCGCAGTAATAACAGAGTGACCCAACCGACCACTGACCAACAATTTTGTTGACGGCACAAAATCAATATTAATCTATCAGCTTAACTTTTTTTAAGTACAGTACTAAAGATGTCTTGACAATTTTATAATTATAACATTTCTTATAAAAGTTTTCCGACGGTGAGAGCTAGCAACTTTTACTTATTTCTACCATTTACAGGAAAACATCTATTTAAGCTGTCAGTGGGAGAAAAGCTACGATCATCCACTTAGCACGTTCGCGGATCGCCATCTTGTCCAATCAAATCGTTAACCTTTGGCTATATCACTGGATAGGTCTTTACGAGCTAGTATTAGATATGTTAGTGTAAGTATTCTTATTTCATTTCACAGAAGTTAAATAAAATTACACAAAAAATTTATATGAGTATGATCAAATAATTATTAACAAAGTATCGTTATTAATTATTATTATATATACGAGAGGAACGACTAGGAATATTTTTAAATAGTCATTCTTTACTAGATGTTAGTTGGTGCTAGCTGTACTCATTTCTATAAAATGGTACGTTTTATAAGATTCCTCTACTCCCACAAAACTAACAAAAACATACTTGAATTGACGAAATCATTTGTACATTGGTTTAATGAATGGAATTTTGTAAGAGATGATTTTAAAACATTTTACGTCGATATATACAAAACTATTTGATTGTAACAGGTTTCGCAGAATGTAACGTATAAGTAAATATGCGGGCCCCGGTTGCCCGCATAGATTAGCTACGGTTGGAATTGTTGACAAGTAGTACATAAACTTTATTTATAATCATTAAAGGGCAAATCATTTACAGTTGTAAATCGAATTTATTCATAGTAAATTCTAATAACAGTATGATTAGGTAACCAGTGGAGGAGTCGTCATAAAAAATTACTTCATGTTGTGAGTTACAACAGACTTGGTATTAACATTACGTTAATTTAACCAGGGTAATAGTTTACAAATATCTTTAAAAAAAATAGTGACATTGGTAAAGTAACATTTTAATCGATCGCTTAATTAACAAAGGGAGAGCATTCCTTTTTTTATATATAACAAAACTGTGAAATCAGTTGGGTTTTCACCCCTATCTCACACAGACATCTGAATCTCCTCCCTTATTCGCCGATATGACTGCTAGAAAGCAGAGATCATATCCCTCTGTTATTCTTGATGTGTGTGTTCGTTCTCCAGGAATAATTAGTGACCAAAGTAGTACCGTGGCTACAAATGAGTACATCCCAACTCTATTTTTTTTTTTCTTACGCACCGTATAATTAATTGCGGTGATGGAATACCGACAGCTGGGCTTGCGTGCGGCTACGCACATTGAATGAACCGGCGAATGCACTGTGACGTCAATACATTTAGAATTTTAATATGCCCAACAGCTGTTAGTACATCGTGCAGTACAGATGCCATTGTTCGTAGCATGCGCTTCAATTATACATTCTACACTGGCGCCGGTTAAGTGAAACACTTGAGGCTTGAAGCTAATTCAATGAATGCACTTTTTACGGAATCCTATACAGCACGTCGGCGATAGTAAAAAAAACGCGAATTTTTCACATAAACTGTTTTGCTTGGTGAATGTTATTCTATAGAAAAAGGCGCGGAAGGTAAGTTTCGTATGATAAAAGCTTAAGATGTATTCCCATATTGTGGATAGCATCTCAAACAATTTATATGTGAATACCTTTTTGAATTAGTTCGTAAGCGCACTCGAAGTATACATTAGCTACTTTATCAAGCCGAGAAAGCAGTCATTTAAATCGATTCAGCGAATTGGTGCGTGTCAATCGGAATTGTCATTGGTGATTAAGTTACGCGATGCAGCAAATGAACAGTGAATTGTACGGACGTAAAAAATAAGGGCACACTAACAACCGATCGCTTACATTGTGAGATTTGAAATCGTCTTAAAGTTATTCACTGGAGCGAAGAGGCTGTGAGATAAAAAAGCTTTCTTGTCTATGATCTATACATTCCAAATCGATCAAGTTTTAAGTTGATTATTGATTTAATTATCAATCGAAACATCAGGATAACAAGATGATTAAATAAACAGGATAAAACCTGTTTCTAAATACTTTTTTTGATATTACTTGTCGACTTAAAATTTCAGTATCTTCATGAAATAGCACGAAAATAATTCTATTTAATAACAAGTGTTTGTCACCATCACAGAGCTTTTGTAGTATTTTAGATATACCGACTACTTAAATATGTGCTTAAATAAAACCAGTATCGGTTAAGCTGTCTTTTTATTTTCAGCTGTGGTGGGGTACCGGCTCGAATAAGAGCAATCGAAACGAAACCTGATAGTTGGCAGGGAGTTGAACGAATTACTTAATAAAAAGTTATTAATGGCAGCAATTTATGATGCAATCACTTCTTGCATTAACTAAATTACACCTTGAACGGTATTCATATTAAATAATGAACATTGGTTCATCTTATATATAAAGAATATATATATGTTGTCGGATTAAATTCGTCACTATGTTAAGTGGAAGCTTTTCATATATATTTGTATTAAGGCTGTTTGGTAATAGATTGTTAAATACTGTATTTCTAAACAGTTAAACGCAGATTTATTTTTTCCAATAAGAAAAAAGTGTCGGGAAGGTTGAATCATTATTGGTGAGATTAAAATAAACTCTTTTATAAACACATGATGTCATGTACACATTGAGAACAAAGGTTAGGCGATATAAGCCAAAGAGCATCACGACGGACCGTGACCCAGTTTGCGGTTTATTTGTAAAATTGATTTCACACTGCACATATATTATATACATTGTATATTTCAAAGCTGAACGTTCTTAAATTGAAGACAAGAATTTTTTTTTTTTGAAACATGATGGAACTCCTTTTAATCTGTTTATCTGATGAGGTTTAATGCTGTTAGTCTTTTGACTGACTACACAACTCCTTGAATACTGAATCTGCGGACTCGAAGTCCACAGCTAAAAAGGTACATAGACGAAGAAGGAATCGAGTGTATGAATAAAAATTGTAAGTTATTTCACTTAAGACAATATTTAGAACGATCTCAATGAGTGGTGATAGGTCCCCTTTTCCAGAACATATATAGCTAGATATATAGCTGTGCCATAGGCATGTGAATACAAGTATAGACTCGTATCTATATTTTCCGTCAAACGTAGTGTGCAATCATTAATGTGATTCGGTTAAAATATTGTAACTAGTAAAATTATTGAGGTAATCAGGATACGGACGTGCTTTGCGGTGCTGTATAAAATTCCTCTCAGGCCGTGGATCCGGGTCCACGAGCCCAGTGACAGATGAGCTGTAAGAGCCGCTGTGGCTTCCAGCCCGCTCATAACAAGAATATAGATAAAATTCCTAACTAGCCCCCCATGCAGACAGGCGTATAAACTCACAATTATTCATGTTCTACTCGTATGTTTAATAAAATAATAAAAGTGCAGAAATTTAGAAAATTTAACTACAGTAGAAATATACGTATCTTTATGATGTTATTGCCCATGTGGGGCAGTAATCATTTGTCACTGCCAGGGGCTTCGTGGACGAATGCGAAAGCTCTCATTTACCGTTCATTATTACCAAAAAAAGATTGTTGATTACAATATTTCTCATGTTTCATTTCAACAGAAATTGTATAAACTGTTATAATAAAGCTGTGTAAGACATGAGTCATCATTCTACTATGCTCTTGTGAGTCATCGATATATTTTACGAACATGAACGTAACCATATGGGTAAAGACTTCTTCGCTTCGCCCACGAGCCATTCATAAAATATTATGATACTGATAGTAGAAAAAAAGTTACTAGTTTTTTTTTTCTACAATGACACCCACCACTATGTCTGTGTTTCATCGCTGGTATATTTTTATTTAAATATATCTTTTTTATTTTTGCACGCTACTATTGTCGGCAAAAATAGGTGTTGCGTTGGTACCACATACTACCAGCAAAGAGTACAAGATGTATCAAGGGAGAGATCCTCTCACTGTATTTCTTACTTTTATTAAATTCTTATAAGGCTACTTGTTAAACGGAAAACATAGTAAGAAACATATACTTAACGTTTCTCCTGGATACCTAGATGAGTTCCCGCAATAGTGATCTAGATCAGTATATTATAATAATAAAAAAAAAAAAAAACTGTACCACATCCCCAACTGCATAACCTAATCTATATTAAGGAACAATTGAGTAAATAGTATTTACAAATCACCCACCAACCCGCACTGGGCCAGCGTGGTGCAGGAAGGTCCTCAATAAGAATTCTAGCGGTAGGCATATGCCCAGCAGTGGGCATTATACAACTGATAAGAAAGTATTTACAAATCATTATGTAACAAACAGAAAAGATTCCAATTGAATGAGTTTATTTTTCTACCTACTGCAACTAACTATTGATTTAATAAGCTAAGACTGGAAGTTTTCTTAAAGAAAAAAATTTGACCATAAACTTTTAACCGTGAATATTAACGGTGACAAATTTTATGTTGTGTTGATAATAAACAGGTATAAACATTACAAAATAAGTACACTATGGCGTCATACAAATTACATCATTATGGGCGCGACTCGAACTGTTTGCATAACCATAAACTCATTTAAACATATTCATAACGCCTTCGCTTACGAGGTTTTTGTCCATGGTAATGTACTTTAAGCGCTCCGTACAGCTACATATTAACTCCTTAATGGAGCTGCCAGGACCACAAGCTCATGCCAAAATAGGAAATTCTTGTGTCATGAAGATCGATACAAAGACACCATGTGGAGATGCGACTATCGTTTATCGACTCCTAATGTGATGTTTCAACAGTTGAAACGATTTGAATAAAAAAAAATTAATTAGTTAAATAATTAAAAAAAAAAAAATTGTAGACGTAGAGGTAGAAGAATAAATGTTTAAAACTATTTCATACTTTCTACTTGCCTCATGCCTTTAGTTAATAATTTATATGTACTCACACAATATGTCTTACGGTTAAAAAAAAACCTTAAAAACAATAACGTTATGAAAATAACTAAAAAAAAAAAAAAATAGGTTAAGGCGTGGGCTACGCATAATGAGATACCATAGCCTTTTAAGTACAACGCAGAGCATGATTGATGAAGCGTTTCCGGTTGCGTGGAAAAGCTTTCTATTAAATTGACTTTCGCATTTTTAAAGGCGTGATAAGTTTCCAAAATATTGGTATCACAGAATTATATAAGAAACATGTTTTAAATTACTACGCATACAGAAGTAGAGATTTACATTGTAAAGTAAATTAGACAAGTGAATAAAAAATCAGTGATAACGAAAACCTTATAAGAGAACGAGACGGGTGGGACGTTCACCTGGTGGTAAGTTATACGCCTGCCCATAACAATGTGGTGCTATTTACCTAGGACATAGGATGTGTTCTCGTTACCACTAATTTTACTAGCTACAGCCGCCCTTCTAACCGGAACGCAGTAATGTTTGTACAGCAGGCTGTACAACAGGAACAAAGACTAACGAATTGATAATTTTATTAGAAAAAAAATCATGTTAATAGAGTTCATTGCCTGGTACGTTTTGTTCTTCTTCTAAACTTACTTAACTTATATGAATATTTTATGGGCGTAGACCATTATTGTTGATAAAAAAAAAATATATTATGTTACTACTAAAATTATGACTCAACGGCAGTAACATTAGCGGAATGCCAATTAGCAATATAATTCACATCGATATATAGGTACGAACGCGAAGATTGTCGGCGCCATATCACCGCGGTCGCGTTCAATGCGCGTGCGCCGGGCGGATACGCGCCGCGTATAAATAGCCTCTCGACTATTTGTAGACGGGACATAGCGCGGTGCGCGCCATATGCCACACAGTATACGACGTCTGGGATTCGAGTTGTTATAATTAATTAAAATCTAATGCCATTGAGCCATCATATACCCGGATGCATTATTTGATGTATTTTTTCATTCGACTAAGCCACGAGACGAGCGGTAGGTACATCTGGTGGGAACCGATACAAGCGTATCAACGGGTAAGCACCCGTATCAACGTGGCGCTAGTTAGGATGATACACACTACATCATATTGTACACGTTCCTTGTTTTGTTTTGAGCCTTAGCGTTTCTAAGTGTCGTTGCCCCAGCAATTTCACGAGTGGAAACGCCTTTCCAATCGGAACAGAGTAATGTTTGTATTGGCATAAATAGGAGCTGCGGTGGAACAGACCACTGAGGTCTGCAGCAGCAGAGTCGACAAAAACCTTTTTTTATATCGCCCGAAAATTTTCTAAAGATACTCTCCTTAAGGGGAGATATCAGGATTACTACCTAATACGACCCCCTTCGGTGGTTTCCTTCAGTGCATTGAGACTCCGGGAACTCCTAGAGAATGCAGCCGTAAGGACAAAAAGCTACCTACTCCCAATATATATTATAAGAATTTCTCTCGTTAGAGACCTTCTAAGTAAGCAATCATCGTAAATCGTATTTCTACTGCCAATTCTATTTAAAAAACTTTATGCAAGAACCTCAAAAATGTATTACACAAAAAACACAGCCTTCATCATGTTTATGACTTGAATAATTATTGCTTATCTTGCATATGATTAGTGGTATAATAAATTTTCACACAGCATCTCGCACCGGCTTGTTTAAATATTTATCTCCCTCGTTCGCCAACAGGAATACTTTTCGCGTGGGAACCTGCACTTATGGAGTACATGTAACTGATAAGTACACCCTTCAATCTCTTTTCACACTCTTAATAAAGTGCATAAGGTACAAAATAGAGAGTACTGATGTTTGTTGACTAAGATACTGTTTTTTTTTCCCAGCGGCAATTTTTAGTACGTCTCGATGAGTAAGACAAGTTTTATTGTTAAATGAAACATTTTTTTTACCATGTTTGAGACCACCCGTTGATTTAATGTGTATATTAGTCGTTATTAAACATCTGTACTTTATTATTAAATAAAGTGATACACGTCAAATAATTTCATATATATATGGCAGCAACATTCAATTGAAATAGCTGGTTAAAGTTTTTGTAATTCATATCAATTTAAATCATTCATGTTGATGCGGGCGTTCATACAATAGAGTTCATTAATAATTTTAATAGGCGATCAATTGCCATATATAAAATGTATTTTATACTCCTCTTTTATATATATATACACACTTTTTTTCATACCACTTAAGTGGCAAACGGGCTTGCGTCCCGTCTGATGTTGAGCATTCACCGCAAGCTATATGACCACCAGTAACACTGGGCGTGTTGCCAACCCTGACGCAAAAACCTTTTCACGTCCTTTTTGAAGAACTTCATACTGTAGCTCCTATGGAACATGTATGGACTGTTCTTTGTGTTCTTTATTATGCTAAGTTAGATATCCTCTCATTTTCATTATTTAAAAAAGTCTTACATCATCAGTTAGCAGGTAATAAACAGCCCAAAGAGTTTCTATTAGGTACTAAATAGTATAGCAAGAATTTTGTATTCAATTTATCTTTAAATGTCAACTTAAAATATATTACTAGACATTTTGGATTATCTAAAATATTCCAAATGACAAAAACAAAATATATTAAAGTCAACTTTATGGCCTTTGTTGATTATGTTCCGTTATAACTTTAACCTTTGGTATGAACCACCGACGCCATGTAAGATTAATGTGCACAGACTAAAAATATACAAATCTGGCACAGACTATGCCAGACACGCTTTATCTATAAATTATGAGAAGCATGATTAAAGTATTTTTTTTAATAAACTGATAGCAATTTTTATATATAATTCACTAACACTCGACCTCAGATTTATATGATTTTAAGGAGTGGAGCAAGATGATCCAAAAAAACGCCAACGTTATTCATACTCCTCCACTTATAGGATCATGTACCGTACTAGGAACGCTCCACGATACAAAGAATGAGGAATAAAACAAGGAAATTTAACAGTGACATAATGGTTTGAAAATATAAACTCAATAATGTATTAGTCACTTAACTACTATGCTAGCAGCTAAACCACTAGTTTATTTTCAAAGCGAATTCCTGTTTAAGAGTTTTCCTTATACTCGACGTTAATAGGATTAATAATACTAAGAAGCAGGATCAACAGAATGACAATTCTGGTAAATGATATGATTTACGCATTTACGTTTAACTATTGCTTACTCTCAAACTCTCAAATATCTCGAATGAATATCATTTAATATGTGTATAGATAATATAAAGGAAAGACCTAATACTTCTTAACATAGAACTTTATACTTAGGGGTGTAAGGGGTCTTGCTTACCAACTCACGGGACCCAAGTCAACTTTACTTGCTCGTGGATTACCCTGTTAACCAACAGACGAGGCTCTAGCTGTCACCAACCCGCATTGGGGCAGCATAATGGGAAATGCCCAAAACCATATTAACCCCTACATATGGCCCCTGGTGCCCGGCGATGCGAGCACCGCACGACCGATAGATGTGCGGAACTTTGGGTGATGTCTGTGTCCAGCAGTGGACGTCTATTGGCTGATGATGATGAATTTATTCTTATACTAACCAGAAAATAAAAAATATTGCTTTTTAACCGGCGCAAGGAAGATGTTCTCCATTCAACGAGTATTATTATTTTAATTCTCTTCTTCTTCTCTATGGATTTTTATTTTGTTAGAAAACCGGTTTCTCAAAGTCAGTTCTATAACATTTATGAAGGTATGCATTAAAAATAAGTTATAATTTTGTATAATTATCTTATTAGACCATTCTCATTAGCACCATTTTGTACTTTGTTACAAATAAGGAAAAAACACTTGTTATTACATACTCGAAATATTATATTTAACGGCCTTCCATAATTTTATATATCTCTATTGAATTAATGAAATATATAATGTTTAAACTCGATGTTAAAAGCAGAAGAAACTTAAAGCAGTAACAAAATTGACTTATATCGATAGATAAATCAATTTATCACGGTTTGATATTGTGATATAATTTTTTGAAAACGATACTAAATTCGCTTGAGTTTATATTCAGTATATATGTGTAAAGCTTGACAAAAATATAAGGTGAGTGTCACTGTGTCAGGGGCGAAGTGACGTCATGCACATCCAAAAAAAATTTTTAATAAAGTAAACGGTAACTGTTTTGACCTTGCTGGTCGGCCAACGAAACGCCACTATAAATTATGTAAAAAAATACATATCAGGAAAAGGAAAGAATACAATATTTTTTTAAATCATATCCACCAAGGTCATATAAGGTACACTCCACTCGAAAGACCTACAACTCTAAGGATTCGGTGAGATAATAATCTCAGTATAATTATGGTTAACTATAGCGCTTCTCCAGGTGATCTATAGTAAGTTTGCTGAGATGCGAACAGATGGTTTTCAATATGGGCTTCTATTCTTTACAGTCTTTATAGACAGACGTCCTGACTAATAAAATCCTGGACAGGAAAACAGATCGTGAAGTAAAATGCTCTTGTTGTAATAACACTGTATTGGTTTAGTAATATTAAATAGGCTAGAATTAAGCGAGACTTCCCGATAGGATTTTAAATAGAATCTGCGAGAAGAATCAAGTATGAAAGTGTGCCCTTTAATATAAAGGATGAGGAAATAAGATAATAAGGTACTGTAAAAAGGAAGGGGCTGTTTAAGAAAACGATCAAATAATAAACAGGGGACGGTTACCGCGAACAAAGAACATCGCCGCAAGAACAATTGCGGCCAATGGCGCGGTACATAAAATAAAGGCGACTCATTCGATCCGGTGTTACAGACCTTGACCCGATATAAAGCACTAAAATAAAAACCGTTAATGGGTTTAGTAGAAAATATTCTGTTTACTATTTTACTAAACGACGGAACGAGCGTTAGTTAGTATGATATACAATGCACCGCATTGTGCTCGTCGCCTTGAGACATAACGTTTTAAGTATCGTCGCCCCAGAAATTGCACTAGCTACAGCGCCCATCAAACCGGAATACAGTAATGCTTGCGCACTACTAATTGAGTGTGGATATAGGCACAGCTTGGGTACCTACCTACACGGTCTTATACAAAAGAGATCTACTACCAGTATATATTAAAGGACTTTTTAGGTTTTTATATCAATAAAACCGATAATAATGTACCGGAAGTACAATGTGATTAATTAAAAGATGATAAAGATTTTTTATTAACCGCATTGGGCCAGGGTGCTAGGAAATGGCCCAAATCCCCTCATATGAACCCAATAAATACGACAGTCTCTAGTGCCCAGCGGTACCAGAGGCAATGGCGACAAGTGGTACAGAGTGCCACTCCAATGCCTGCCGTTTTCACATCGGGAATCTAGTTTCCAACTAAAATAGGCAAACAGGATACCAAAAAATTACGTGTAATCATAAAGAACTGTAAGGGGTTCCGTCCAATATGTTATGGAGCCTAAGTCAACCTCACCTGCACGCGGTACACCGTGCTGAATAAATGAGGAGACACTGATTACCCACCAAACCGCACTGGGACAGCGTGGTGGGTTACGGCCCAGTTCCCCTCAATTAACTCTAACGATGTGGAGATCTTTGGGAAAGGCCTATGTCCAGCAGTAGACGTCTGTCAGCTAATGATAACCTAGTAAAAAGTAGCATTATCAGAACGTGTCGACACGTCTACACTGTAGAAGGTGTATGTATTAAATATAGTTTCGACGAGGACATTCTAGGACCACTTTTTGTATATATAAAACTGTGATTTCTCCTTATAATTACAAAAGCATTAAATGAAAATATAATTTTTTTCTTCTTCTCCTTAATTGTTATAGTCTTGTCAAATTGTTTGTGATCAATGAGTAGCAGTTAACTCTAACTTTTTCGCTATATATATGTTTTTTTTGGCAAAATATCAACATGTGGTGTCCGGTGCGTAAGACTGCAGAAACGGTGCGTGCCGTAAGAAACGGGACCCCTCGGTGAAGTCAGAGGTTTATAAATAGACATTCAAATCGGAACGGGTGCCCGGCTAAGAAATCTCACAGCACGTACCATTATTTATTGGGCCGTCAACGCGTTAAATCAAATGACTGTTGTTTGAACAAAGGTCCTTATAATGAGCTAAGCATTTTTTATATTCCACAGCGACAAGAGCAAAACGCTCACTTGATAATAAGTGTTACGCCTGCCCATAACAAAGAAGCGCATGTTAGGATAATAAACACCGTAATGCATTGTTGCTCGTCCCTTTGAGACTTAAGATATTAAATCTCGTTACCCCAGCAACTACACTAACTAAACTGAAAACAATTTCCCTTTAAACTGAAAGACAGTAATGTTCACAAACCACTATTAGGCGGTTGTAATAGAAACTGCAGTAATTACCTAGACGTTTCTATTCGGTATTATATTTTTTGTAGAGCTCGTTGTAGGACTAGAAGCTTCTAATATAAAAACTGCTCCATTAACGCATTCCATTTAAAACAGCACAAATGTTGTTGCTTTTGAAAATTATTCATATGTGAAGGTTACAAAAGGACTTCAATAACACTCTTTTTAAACGGTACAGTAGTAATGATTAACCAAATAAAACACAGAGAGATCTAACCTTCAATTAATTATGTCAATATCCGAGTGACCTTAGCTTTACCATATCCAGCGTTAAAGGCTGGTCGTAAATGTCTGTTTTTATACTAGAACCACATTAAACCAAGTATTATTAATATTTTTCTTTGAAGTGAAAGTATCGAAAAAATTGAGGAAAATAATTTAAACGCTTGTTAAAATGGACCCAATAACAGTAATTGACGTTAACAGTTAAGTTGAAGGTCTTCATATCAAAGTTGTCTTCAAAATTAAAAGAATAGTAAAGAGATTTATCTTATTCTCTCGCAGCTTAAACTCTGTGAATATTTTATGGTTGTCTTTATATCGTTTGATCAATCGATCCAATAGAAGTTTCACTTCCAAAAATTATCAATTCTGATAATTTTTTAAGCTTATTAAATATAACAAGAATCGCAGACGGTCTAGTTTATTACCATAAAAATATTAATACCCTCGGGCTTTAGATGTGACGTCAGCTACGGCCATATCGGAAACCGGTCCCGGGAATCGCGTATGACCGTATGGAGTCATCCGCGAACTTGAATCATCGAGATGGTTGCAAATGTAGCTTTACTAATACTATACATCTTATTACATTTTTATGTGTTTTATGTTAATATACCTTGGTTGATTATAAATTTAAATACATAAAATATTATTTGAATAATATAGATCTATCACACTGCAGAGATATGTTATGCGTCATCTGGATGATACAAGTAAGCTGTGATAAAGATGAACGTAATATAACATTACGTATATGGATATAAAAACAAACGTACGATTATATTATCTAACATTATGGTCATGTTTATGTTAAGTAGATAAGACACTCTGCCTATAATAACACGAATGCATTAACATAAAAACTCACAAAGGATGACATCCCAGTCATAACAAGTATAGGTAACTAGTATTAAGTTGAATCTACTAACGTTTTCGTAAGACATATTTTTAATTACCAACAAATCATAATCATTAATAAAAATGGTTATTATTCGTCATCGATAATAAAATTATTGTAGTTGTATATAAGTTGCAAGTTTAAAAAGTTTCCAGAGTGTGCCTGTAACCTTGAAAAACTAGAAAACTTAATACACCTGAATACAGAACGCCCCATTAATGGTAAAAAAATATGGTCTAGAAGTAGAACCAATTGTAGATTTAGTAGTAATAATATATATAAATGAATGGAAGAAGATTAAGATTTTTGATATATAGTAAATATGCCACTGTAAGTTTGTGAACGTAAATAAATAGCATACTTGAGATACATAAGAAGAAGTAGTCAACGACTCTGCCGTCTGAGGAATTAGAGATTAAAATAACATAACTACGTGATATTTAAAAAAAAAATATTCATCACCGTTGCATCACCACTTCCAGTATCGTTCTGCATATTTTTAATACACCGGGGAATTAGTTTACATAATATATGCCACTCGTTTGAGAACCGGCAAACGTATCTTTGGTATAATATGCAAACACTCGGAAACTGATATCTTTGTAAATGGAAAATACTGCCTCGTCGGTCATATCCGAGCTGAACACGAAACCAAAACACAAGCTTGCCTACGCAGGCATCCTGTATTACAGACCACTGACAACTTTATACAAATACGTATGATGCTTATTCAACACGGTTTCAAATATCTTCTAATTGGCCAAATATGTCATTCATCATTCATTGAGTATCAGCCGATAGACGTCCTATTGGACAAAGATCTCCACATCGATCGATCTTGCGCTGCCCGCATCCAGCTGCTACCCGCAGCATTCACCAGATCGTCAGATCGTCTACCGGTACGCGGTCGCCATTCGAGGGCCTTAGTGCCTCATCGGCTGTCAGTCCTTCGAGCGAGGTGTCCTGCCCATTGCGATTTGAGGCTAGCAATCTTTTAGTTTATGTCGGTGATTGCCAAACATCATATTACATCAAATATACAAGAAACATCTTTTTTATATTATATAATTAAGCAACTAGATGATCGGGATGTTCACCTGATGGTAAGTGATAAGCTAGCTGCGCCATATGCACCATATTGCGCTCGTCGCCTGAGATTTAAGATGTTGCGTTTCGTTACCCCAGTATTTACACTAGCTACAACGCCCTTAAAACCGGAACATAGTAATGTTTGCACACTACTGTTTGTGGGCAGAAATAGCCGCTGCGGTGGTACCCACCTAGACAGTCTCCGTCGAGAGACCTACCAATAAAACGTTCTTTGTTCTCATTCATCTGTATTCGTGATAGAGAGGGTAGTGCGAGTGCGATGAAGCTGTAAAAGTCATCACAAAGACAAAGAGCATAAACATATTTCGGAAAAAAATACGGTTAAATATAACGATACGTAACACCTGACAAATGCTATACTTGTAATTACTGTGGTAACATCGGCAATGATCAAATTTTATAAACAGTTTACCCTTATAGTTTATAATTAAAGTAATGAACTGACTATATCTGTATTTGAAGATGATGATACTCTTAACGATGAAAATGTCTGAAACAATTTTTTTTTCCGTGCAGCTGAGTACATATATGCTTTTCTTTATTTTTCAATATATAAAAAAATACTTAATCACTTCTTTCACATACTTCTGCTTGTTAGAAATGTTAAATTTGGATAATTAAACTTGAGGACTTTATGGATGATCACGACCATTCCGCCAAGAGTTTGAAGACAAAAAAGAAGAGTGAAGATATTCATGGGTATATATAAGTTTTTTATGTGCATTATATTTTAGTCTTGCATATTTATGAGTTTTCCAATTTCTTCTTTGCCTTCAATTTTTACGCACCAATATATACGAAAGTATATCGGCTCAGCAACCCTTATCATCCTTTATTACATTACAGCATGTAAAATTAAGGTTAAGTAATAAATAACCTATTGTGGAAAAAAAGAAAAATAGGAGTTGAAACTAATGATATTATTAATACTGTTTTCAATATTTTTTGTATACATATATTTAGCAATATCATCTAATATCATAAGTTGTTTGTGATAATAGAAGCAACGACTATAGGGCCTACTTGATCAAACAAAAAAAATGAACCCATTTATAAGGAAATGGCTAAATCTCGGATAACTTCTACAAATGAATTTTACATATGTCTTAAGAAACACACTAGTTTCTATTTTTTTCAACGGCCAATTTTAAGTCCCCACTGTTGAGGTAAAAACCTCAATATAAGGGAAACGGGCCGTAGTCACCACGCGGGCCCAATGCGGATTGGTGACTTCACACACACCTTAGAATAAATTCTAATTCATGTGCAAGTTTCCTCACGATGTTTTCCTTCACCGTTTTGTATCTCGCTGTTGTAACTAAATTTCACAAATGTACATAACTTAAATATTAAAGTCATCGGTACATGCCGAGATTCGAACCCGCGACCTTCGGAATGAAAGCCGCACGCTCTAACCATTAGGCCAGCGAGCTGCTAGTTTCTATTGCATTCAAGTATTCCGTTAGTGGTTAGTATTGAATACTCAATACAATTGTTTATCATAACATTGACAACATGTTGGGAAATTACCTAAACAGAATTCTAAGGATATTTATTCGATTATTGGGATTTTATATGACACTTATACATCACGTCGCCACTGTGACTACTGTGGTAATGACAACAAAAACCGCACGGGTATTTTATTGTATTCATCAAAATACTTTATGGGTGAATTATTCAGCAGATCATAATGCTCAGGTTTTTTTTTATTATTCAATTAAGCGACCAGGCGAGCGGGACGCTCGCTATGGTAAGTGAAATGCCCGTCCATAACAAGGAGCTAGTTAGAATGATATATACTGCACCACATTGCGCTCATCGTTTGAGACGAGATATTGAGTTTCGTTACCTCAGTAATTACACTAGCTACAGCGTCCTTGAAACCGGAACACAGTATGTTTGCACACTACCATCCGGCGGTGGCAATAGACGCTGCAGTGGTACCTACCTAGACTGTCTCTGATAACAGAGACCAATATTGCCATATGACATTAGATAATAATAATAGCCTGCAGCAGATATTAAGACCCCAACAAGTCTAATAGTGACGACCTCATTGGTAAATGTATTGATAACCTGCTAAGCTATCCCTTCAACATACCAATTAATATTACAAGTGATACAAACGACTACGATTTTTCTTTAAAGGTTATCATTTAAACCATTAGATCAATCACCTTTAAAGTTAACACTTATATTAACTTACACCTGGAGGTTTTTTTTATATTACCTTTGTTCGAACTTCAACTGCACAGATAATGTTATTGCCATTCAAACGATTAGTTAGTTTCAAAATAATTGGTGATCAATGAGGAATTAACTAGCCTTCCTTCATCAAGTTGTTAACTATCACGTATACTGCGAGTGTATATCGTCGGCTAGTTAAATAATTTGCATTGCAAACCGTATTTATGAATGGCTTAAGGAAAGGGTACATATGTTAAAGCGGAAACGATAATCTATGTAAATTTTATCATACATCCCTAATTTTAACCGTCATTAAAACTATAATGTGCTATTAATTTAACTACGGGAAATTACTAGGAACATAAAATGGCAAAACACACTTAGTTTTAATGAATACCTATCAAAACTATTAAGGGATACTTATTAAAAATGTTCACTAATGTCGAGCAGGGAAATAATGACATAAAGGTAACTAACATCCCATCATGGGACATGGTCCCATAGCCATCTATTATATGAAGAAAACCAACAAAGCTTATGACCCAACTTCAAACTATTTTAATTAATTAATAACTTAATTCGTTATATAGGCAATTATCGTAACAACCCTATAGAGTAAGAATTTCTAATAATTAATAACATATTAGTAATACCGGTTTATATCGAGTAAATTATGTATCTATAGGGTAAAAGCTTTTGTGCATATAGAATTAACAAAGTTATAAGGGTGGTGGTGGGAGGTGGGCAGCAATGCGAGCGACCGTTAGCGTCCGGCACCGATCCCTAGTTGGCGACAGTACCCAACCTGCCCCACACTGCTACAGAACGGCCCTGGCATTTATAAGCATCGAATCCCTTCAGGTCATTTATGATTTGCACAAAAAAATAACGAGTTATCATCTATTGAGTGCAATGACAAAGAATTCAACGTGACCACATACCTTCTTAACTGCATAAGTGAATACTAGTGTTTACTTTAACGGTAATAATCTACGAATCGACCTTTTTTATACTTTAGGATTTAAACAAAAACGTAATATACACGCTCTAGACAATAATAATTTGTAGTCGACTACAAATAAATAATACATATGTCTGCAAGAAAGCTTAGGTATTGTTTAAAACCAGAATTCACAAGTGGTCGACGTCGACTCTTTAGCAGTACAATCGGTTTCCCAAGGATCGATATAAAAGAAAACATCTTTTTTTTGGGTCGACGTGGTCTAAAAATCTACCCCTATTAATTAAATGTTTTGGTTTGAAATTTTTAAGTTACTGTATAAGTTGTGTTATGAGTATTAACTTTATTTATTTAACCTACCGCAATGTTTTTAAATTGACAACAAAAATTATCAATATGGATAAAGATTACTGGTTTTTTAAGCATTTTCAATATAAGGGGTCTAGGGTGTAAGTACATTTTGAAAAAGGGGTCGTCGGCTAAAATAGTTTGAGAATCATGGGCTTTTTTCAGTCTTTTAATCCAAAGAAGAGAAGAAGTGAAAAAGAGTGCCATAATCACTATTAAAAATACAAAACTGGTATTTCAAAGACCAGAGATCTTTTAACATAGTAATGGGATATTTCACATAGGTGAAAAGAAAATAAATATAATCTGTACTATATAAAAATATACGGACTGTATGGTCTTAGATGTCTATCTCGTTACATCACTTACCTAACCATTGTCATATGATAACATTCATTGCATATTGGGATTGCTTGTCCCGATTGGGTGTTCCCAACCTCAATCAGATAAAGGTGCTTGATAAGGTCTAATCGAATGCAGTTTTCAAAAGCCGTTCCGGCTATAGCCCTGTTTTGGTCTGGTCTCGCCCAATTTAGGCAAGCCTCTTCTTTATATCAACTCAATGGTACAGCATACAAAACTAATATGGTATTTACAACATTCTTTAGCTAACTTCAATGTAAAACATTTCTATTTTCTATCTTCTTGATACTAAAATTCAGTTAATCTTAAGCTTCACATTGTATATAAAATGTGTTTTTGAATGAGTACCTAAAGTTTAATTTATGTAAGTACTAACAAATTAAAAAATGGTGTAATTTGGTATCCAATCTGTTTACTTCGAAATTATATAAAATTAATATGGAGGGCAATGTGATACCGCCTATATAATGTTTAAATTGTTATTAGTTATGAGTACATCGTATTCATTATTTTTTGTTCTATGAAGGGACAAGACAAGTGAGACGATGACCTGATAGTAAATAATACGCTTGTACATAACAACATAGTACCATGTTGTTATGTAGCAGGATAATATATACTACACCACATCGTACTCGTCGCCTAGACATAAGGTGATAATACTTGTTACCGCAGGAATTGCACTACCTTTTAGCGGCAGAAATAAGAGCTGTGATGGTAGTACCCACCTACACAGACACCGACCACAGAGATCCATCACCAATTACAATATACTTTTTAGAAAATTAATTATACAAATAAGAAAAACGATTAAGAATATATTAAAGGGCTAAAAATAAAGACGAGTCAACGGCCCAGTGTGCGATTGGTCGGAGGGCGTCAACTAGAGGAACAAAGAGCGGATGATAACGTTATCTGTGCCGGTCGAGAGGGGGCGCCGGAAACAGCACTCGACATCGCTTCTACGAACGAACATACCGCTCTGATCTAGAATTCCGCCAGGAGAACGTGGTGACCTTTAATCATAGATAAACACACACAAGACACAAAAAATAAAACGAACACGATATGATAGTGTCTTACTGGTAGTAGGTCTCTGTTGCCGGAGACTGTCTAGGTACCAGCCCATCTCTTATTTCTACTGCCAAACAGTACTGTGCAAACATTATGTTCCGGTTACAAGGGAGTTGTAACTAGTAAAACTATTGGGGCATCGACTTAACCTCTTATATCTCAAGGCGACACAAAGTGATGCAGTTCATATCACTTATCATCAGGTGAACGTCCTGCTCGTTTCGTCGCTTCGTTAAATTAAAAAAAAAAGGAATCATCTTAATCAACGCCACATTATATCACTTATCATGTTATGTATTTTGTCCAACGTTTTAGATATCATTTAAATAATCATAATATACACTATACGGATAAACATTCATTTCATATATTAATCTACAGAATTTTATGTTACGTAAAGTAAGTAAATGCAAACAGTAATATCTTATCGGCGATTTAAATAAAGAGGCATTGTATATGTTACCAATGTCTGTTGACTAACGTGAGGACGTACAATGAGATAACCATCCTTAATTTGTTCAGTAGTCTAAGAAGTGGAAAAATTATTATTAAGTTATAATCGATATTGGAAGTGTCATTAAATTTTGATATACATAATGTGTATGTTCAACTGTAAATGACCCTTGATGATAATGACACGATAACAAACCAGAGACAATTTTTTTTTACTTCAGAAGGAATATTCTTGTACTCTAGTATTAAACTTACAATAAAATTAAATAGGAAGTAAGAACTATTTATTGGTTGGTAGGTCACTGTTCTCAGACTGTGTAGCCCGCGCTGCCGCACTGCTTATTTCTGCCGCCTAACAGTAGTCTGCAAACAATACTGGGTTTTGGTTTGAAGGGCGCTGTATTTAGTGTAATTACTAGGGTAACGATACTCAATAACTTGTATCTCAGGCGACGAGCGCAATGTGGTAGTGTATATCCTGACTAGCGCCACGTCGTTATGGGCAGGCGCATCACTTATGAGGTGAACGTTCCGCTCGTCTAGTCGCTTTATAGAAAAAAAAATAAAAAGTAACTCAGATAATCTTGGTATAAGTGTAAAAAAAAAATTACAAACTAAAAAAAACGTGGACCTATATAAAATACGTTTTTAGTTATGTTTTGGCTATGGCGAAAAAAACACGAAACGTTCGAACGTAAATGATTAATTCATGACAGTGGGCGAATATTGCCGCCATTTTGAAAGTGATCTCGTCGCTACGTGACGCGCGTAGGTGAGAATTTTAATGTTGTTTACGTAAACACAAACTTATGTTAACTTATAGTTCAGTTGATTTAATTAAATGATTAGTTCAACTAGTAACGTAGTTTCATTTTTTTTTATTCTACTAAGCGATGAGACGAGAGGCATCACTTGATGGTAAGAGACACGTCCGCTAATAACGTGGTACTAGTTAGGATGATATACAGTGCACTACATTGTGCTCGCCGCATTGAGACGTGAGATGTAAAATGACGTTACCACAGTCATTACACTAGCTACAACGCCCTTCAAACTGAAACTTAGTAATGTTTGCAGACTACTCGTTGGCGGCAGAAATAGGAGCTAAGGTAGTATCTATCTAGACGCTCGCCAGCTACAGAGACCTACTACCATTGCTTATTGGTTTAATTATAATAATAATATTACATTTAGTTTCCCATGGTACTTTGATATAAGTTTGAGAATCTTATATTACATTTGATGTCAATATTATAATATTTTTAAAGTAATTTACTTAACTCATATTTCTATAACAAGATGTAATTATAAAACTAAAATGAAGTAATGTAAAAATTAATTTTTAAACTGTATGTTTTTTTATAGTTTTGTTTAATCTGTATGAAATTATATAAGAGCAATTCAAAACAAATTATTTTTTTTTCTAAAGCTTACAAATACTTATTAAGGACAATGACCAATTAAGTTAACTGGCAAGATGTGGAGTGTGATTTACTCGGTTTTTTGTCCATCAGCAATACAAAGGTCACATTTTTTTATTTGCTGCAACATACGTAACATGTCAATTACATGCAAACAGATAGGAAAAACTTGTTTAATCTAACCTACTGTTCATGAAGGAAACTGGTGTGCTGTTTAGAAGTATGTAAATTCTCACAACATTGCTTTCAACAAAAATAAAGGCACATAATCCACATATCACATGAATCATAATGTAGTAACCTTGTAGTATTTTGAATATACTATTTTTGCATTGTACACAATTATCATAATTTTTCTATATTACAAGTAAGATTAATTTGTTAAGTAAAGATATTAATTTTAAATGTTATGTATGCGAATAAAATATTTATTCAATTACTATTTGTCAGAATTTTTTTAAATCTTCATTTATAAATAAAAAATTGTCAAATTATTTTCAAGTATCTTTTTTTTATTAATTTAAAAAACTCAATAAAGTCGCAATATTGTCATATAAAGCAAAATGATTAGTATAACTCTGATAGTGGTCAATGAAATGCCAATTATATTTAAGATACTATAGTAGTAAAATGTTTCATACATTTCTGTACTTTAAAATACAAGTTAAACACCACTAGTCTTATGATTGCGAAGGTGACAATTACCATTAATATGGAACATGTTAATGTAAGTATATTACTACCCACCACCTAGTGATGACCTTGACCATTCTATCAAGAGTGATACTGTCAAAAAAGATTACTACCCAATGGCAGTAATGAACATTGGTAACCTATATAAAGACCTAGATCACTCAGTCCAGTTATTACTCTTAGGACTTATTATTGATTAATACAATGTTGTGAAATAACAAATTACAAATAAAAGGACTAAAATTGTCCTTTCCATTATTACTATTTCCAACAGAAAATGTCTATCAGCTGATGATTATAACTTCTGGTATTCTGATGCATAAACCACCTCTATGTTGTTAAGTTGATAATTCCAATCAATGCAACATTTTTCTTTTTTCTTTACTTAGAAACTGTGTTAATTAGATTGTAATACATTTTTTCATTTATAAATACAAAACAAGGATATATAGTTGTAGTTATTAAAAACATATTCTTTACACAAACATCAAAAAATTTCAAAACATCTTACTAAACTTAAATTGAATTCTAAAAAATATTAACAAGTCTTTGATTTAGTATGTTCATTAAATCATCAGCCATTAATGTGAGACTAACATTATGATCTTAAACTTTAATTGGATATAATCTTGTTAAATTATTTACTGTACTGTTAATATCTAGATTATACAGTTATTTTTTTTTTCAAGCACCTAAAAATATGTTTACCAAAAAATTTACCAAAGAAGACACAATAATAAGTATTAAAATTATATTGATTATAGTCAAATAGAATAGTGTGTTTAAAAATAATAGCAATGTTTGCTGGTTTTTAAAAGACTGTATTTATTATTAAGAGTGTTTTTAATGTTGAAAACTCTCCTAACTTTTTGAGCAATCTTCATGAACATAAGATTACGTATGTGTATTACCATCTAATTCTTGCCGTTTCATTACTTTATCTTATGCTACATTTAATTATTATTTACAAATCGCATTATATAACAAACTCATTAATAAATAATGTACTATATTTAATAAAATTATACATAAAAGACCATAAAAGGTAAACATGACTCAGCAGCGAGTACATTTTAAATTTCAAAAAAGGTTTTCGTATGCGATTGTTCCTTTAGATTGTGACGAAAACTTATCAAAAAAAGAGATGCAATCTTTATAAATTAACTTACCGAAACTTTCTGTAAGTTTTAACATTACTCCGCCGATGTGCATGTCTCCTTTTACGACCATGGTCCTCTTTTCGTTTAAGTCTGTTACGTAGATCGTGAGATTCCATGATCCGTCCCCAACTACTTCTCCGTCAGCAAGCATTTTGCATAAGTTATTTAACACTTTACACTAATATAATGTCACTTTCGATAGAACATCGCGGCTGCAACAAAAAGCAAAATCTATACGACTTAACCCAAAGCTGGTCCTTGTTCGACTGACCATAGAGTTTCAATGGTATTAGACAAGCCGATCTCAGTATATACAAAGCACTCTTTGGACTATCCCATTATAAAGTAAGCATAGATATTGACTTTTTAACTTTTATCTCTTAAACGTGAAAACTTGTTTAAAATTCAAGACTTGTGCAATATTTGAAACGTTATTTACTGAATTAAATTGTACTTTTACAAGCCTTTTCTGATATAATAATTAATTATAACTAACAATAAGATAAAACCTGCACATTAATACTTAAAAAGGGAGCAAAAAATACATTTCAAGTAACCATTCAATTTATTATTAATGAATAATTACTTATTTTAAACTCATTTTTTATTGTAGTTGAATGTATAATGTCAATTTTAAATATAATATCCAATACTGTACAGATTATATAATATGAGCTCCTTTTAGTTGAATGGTTCGAAACGTTAATTAGTCATTAATAAAAATGTTGTGTATATTTGAGCTTTTTATAGATATAAATTCATGTAACGTACATGTTCATGTGTGTTAAATTACATACAACAAATTAAGCATTATGTAATATTGATTAAAAGAAGAATAAAAAAATAGTACTAAAAATGAGTGTGTGTTAATTATTTATCTGGTGTACGGGTGATTAGCCTGTCATTATGACAATGTGACGTATTGAGTAAACTTCAAGTTTCAAGTTTATTAAATGTGTAGTTTTTTATACATAATTCACTAATACTATTATAAGTAGTATATAAAACACTGATGATATGTAGCAATAACCTAAACAGGTGTTGGCGGTTTTGGATTCAAGTTTTATCATTTTTTTAATTATTTATGACTAGCAAACGTGTGTCATCCAATGAAATGGTTGTATCAAAAAACAAAAACAAAGGTATTTTTAATTTAAGTTTTATCTTTATGTATTATTAACGTTTTCATGTGATTTACAATTGACTTACGTCACAGCTGTATGATAAGAACGATGCTTCAGTTTCTTAAACACAATAACTATAGAAAAATTACATGTTTAAGGCAATCGATGCTTTAACAATTACGCTAAATACTGTTTATATAGATAGATTTTATTAGATATATTCTACATTTAATAAAAAAAATTAATACTTTCACTAAGATTTGTACTACTATTTCCTTTTTTAATTACAATCACTTGTAATTTTCCAGTATTGTGCTCGACACCAGAACACAGAAAAGACTCTGCTTCAATAGACAGTGATTCAATATGTGATTCTGATGCTGCAAGCCCTGTGCCATTTTTATGCACACAAGATGGAACTGAAGGTGAAACTGATGTCATATGGAATCATTACACTCCAAAATCTGGATCCAAGAAGAGACATTCTAAAAATACTACTCCTTTAAGTAGGAGGTCAAAAAAACCTTTACGGCCTAAAGTATTAGATAAACCAATACCTAAACGGAAACCTTTAAAAGTTTCTCAGAAAAGAAGTGAACTTTTGCAAGAACTTTTCGAATTAAATAAAAATTTACCAGAGATTATTAGTAACAAAGTGGTTGAAAATGCTATAACTGAAAGAGATAATTTTGAAGATGATATCTTTAATGAGTCACTTGAATTTTCACCAAAATGCAGTATAAAAAACAATACATGTCTAAGAAAAAATGTTTTGAGCTCAAAATTTTCTAAACACGAACATGATAATGGTTTTGATTCAGATGACTCAATTAATGAATGTTTACTAAAAGCAAGTCAAATGTTAGAAGAAAATTTACTTAAGCATGAAGTTCCCAATACAATCCCAACCATGCAAACCAGTGACATACTTAATAATAAAACAAAATGTGTGAACTCTTCAATTGTTTTTAAAATGGACAATGATTCTATGGATGCCATACTAAATAGTATAAAAGTAGATTCTCCAATTGCTAAACGATTAAAAAAGTGCCAATCACCACAAATTAATAATGACTCATTTGATGGTTTTTTCGGAAATTTAAATGATAGTGCTATAGAACAGCTTACACAGGTATCTTCAAAGATAACAAAAAAGCCTTCAGAATCTACTTTAGATTGTCAGAGTCCTGCTACAAAAACAATATTTGGCCGTCATAATTCTATGCCAGAATCTCCATCATTAACAGATATCCACAAACCATCAACAAGTGGTATGGTCTTTGGAAGATATAATTCAATGCCAGTTCATAAAAATGATCCAAGAGGTAAAGTATAAATAAAATTTTGTTATATGTATATATCACATGTGGTTTAAAACATTTATTCCCTAAGAGAACTTTGTAATCATAGTGAAACTTATTAAAATAGAACCTAGCATTGAATTTCTTATATACTGCATAAAGTTATCCAAGAAAGGTAAAAAACATGAAAATAAGTGTTTCATTCTGAAATATAACAAACATCGCTTTGCTGCCTCTTGTGTGCAGTAATGTGATTAAAATGAAAAATTTACAAAAATTAGCAGCAGCTTTACCAGTAACCTTGCCAACTTATTGTAGTCATCAACCCTCAAGTTAAGTGTTGTGAATGTAGTATTCTCCTTTTCTTGTATTGTATTTTCATCAATGCACAATAATACAAACTTAGATAATTTTAAAAACTAAATAATTTTGTGTATTGTAATGTATGTTTCTTTTAAATATATTAATGATTAAATGTATGTAGAAAACTCATGAACTTTAAAACTTTTAGATCAACAAGATTCTCCAATTAGGTGTACACCTGAAGAAATAAAGAAGAAACACCAGTTGGCAAGAGAAAAATTGTTAGCAAAAAGACAATTACCCTTTACTGCAACACAACCTTCAAACTCAGTTTATGCGGTATCAGAAGCAACAGCTACATCTAATAGTAAACCAAAGTTTCAACCGAAAATTCCCAGTGATAAAGCCTTTAATATACATAGAAATAATGATATAAAACTGATATCTGGTAACTTACCTGAAAAGTCCAATACAAGAGATACCAATTGCAATGATACAGACATAAAATCAGTAATTGAAAAGAAAAGACAAGAAGCATTACAGAAACTGAGATTAAGAAAGGCAAAATCTCAAACATGATTGTAAAGTGTATTTAATTATGATTATTTATAAAATGACTTACCTTTACTTCTCCAGTGGTAGGTCGGTTGCCAGAGCCAATACAGGTTTACCAAACTAGTGTGCATACATTATTGTGTTCCATTTGGAAGGGTATAGTAGGTTGTGAAATTACTATGGTGTGGTTGGGACTTAACACCTTGTCACTTGAACTAACGAGTTATAATTATCATTATAATTAGCTATCAGATGAACATCTTGCAAATCTTCTTGCTACATAGAAAAAAATTGTAATTCTTTATAGAAAGATTCTGAAGTTTACACTTCTATTTTTTTTAACCCTAAGCCATTCTATTAAATGAAGGATTGATATTGATTTTGTGAATATAATTTTATGAAAGTGCCTAATTAATACTATGATTATTGTCAAAAATATACTAATGAAAATATAAGATAATTGTAAATATAAATGTTTTTATTATTAACTTGTATCAATATTTTTTTATTTAAAGGTGATATTAGCAATTCGTAGAATTGGAAAAAGCCTATGACAGAGTGGTGAGGAATTAATTGTGGTCCATATTGTCTGCTTATGGGGTAAACAGTATGCTGATACAAGCACTGAAATCACTTTATGAGGGTTCTAGTACTTGTGTCAGGATAAACGGGGCTTACTCAGACTGGTTTAGCATCCATAAGGGTGTTATACAGGGATTTGTGGCCTCGCCATGGCGGTTTAACCTAATTATAGAAAATTGCTTGAAAGATTTGAAAGAAAGTGAGTAGTATGGACTAAGAATGAATAAGTTGAAGTGCCTCCTATATGTCGATGATCAAGTGTTATTATTATCATCGGAGAGCGGTAGTTGCAAGTGATGGTTGACATGGTGCATGGTGCTTTAACAAGCAAAGGAATGAAAGAGATGTAACCAAGACGAAAGTAATGGTTTTTCAAAGAGAAGAATGTATGACAAACTGTGACATTATGATTGAGGGACAAAAAGTGAAAGAATTTGTATATCTGGGTTCACAGTTTACGAGAGATGGCAAGTGTGATGGTGATATTGAAAGAAGGGTTTTAAAAGGAATCAAGTCAATGGGGCACTTCATAACTTTATGAATAGCCGGAGCGTGTCACAACGAGCACGACTGGCTGTGCATAGAGGCGTGTTGGTCCCCACACTGATGTATAGTAGTGAATGTTGGGTATAGCAGAAGAAACATGAAAGTAGGATTAATGCTGTGGAGATAAGAAGCGTGAGAAGTATAACTGGAGTGAAGCTGATGAACAGTGTGATAAGGAAGCGGTTCGGCGTGGTTGAAGATGTAGTGACAAGGATAGAGAAAGGGACGCCTAGGTGGATCGGCCATGTTAAAAGATTAGATGAAAGAAGATTAACGAAAGAGGTATAGGCAAAACTTATTGGAAAAATCGGTGCAGGTCGACCTAAGCGGACATATTTAGATTAAATCGAAGACGTCCTAAAGAACGGCCGTGTCAAAAGCACTCGCAACCGACGAGCGTGCATGAAGACGCTTATGAAAGTGGAGGAAGCGAGAGAGGCGTGCCAGGATCGTAGCAAGTGGAGCGAGGTGGTCTTTGCCTACCCCACTGGGAACGAGGCGTCATATGTATGTATATGTATGTATGTATTAGCAAAATATTTACAGAATAAATTCCTATTAATGAGCTCTTTAGTTCCAGGCTTTTGATAATAGAACTATGGACCGACAGTTAGAGAATAACTTCAAGTGCTGTTTTAAGTTTTTCATTTCCTCGCTTGTTTGGTTTTCCTTTTAAATCAAAGGTGTTTTAAAGCACAATGAAGAATTTTACCGTTTTCATTTTGGGTATATAAATCTTAATCGACCGAATGGCGACCGCGTACCGGTAGACGTAGTGACCGCAGGCCACCCACCAGGTAGTCCGACGATCTGGTGAAGGTAGCGGGAAGCAGATGGATGCGGGCAGCGCATAATCGATCGATGTGGAGATCTTTGAGGGAGGCCTATGTTAAACAGTGGACGTCTATCGGATGATAATGATGATGATTCTTAATCTGAGAATAATTTGTTTCCAAACAGTTAAGCTAATGGATATATTTAGAGTAATAGAAACTAGTTTTCATTACTATTGTTTATTTTGGACACAAACATTAGTAAACAATTTTAAAACGTTATTTGGTATTTAATGAAAAAAAGTCTATCTATAATTATATGTTATAATTATATTTACTCTTCCTGTAGTTATATATATTCAAGTTTCTGCAAATAAACTAGGAATACCAGCATTAACACAATTCATGTAAAGTCTAAATATAAGTTTTTCTGAATATGTAATGTTACGTACCATTCATCAATTGTTAAGTGGAATTATATAATCATTAATTTAAATTATTTAATTCTTTTCCTTAATATTTTTTATGAATATTGATACCTAATAAAGTAACGAAGAAATATTATAGTTTTATAGGCTGTTCAGTAGATATTATCTGGAGATTCAGCTGTTGTAAAGAAAAAGTAAATGTCATAACACATCTGTCATACATAAAACATTAAATTTCGACGAAGAATATGAACATCGGGAGATAAACATTTTAGTCTTTTAATCATAATATTAACCGATTTAGAAAATATAAATGATTACTTATACGGCATATTAAAAGAAATAATTATTTCAAATCTGAAAAAAAGGCAGAAGAGATACAATTTGTAGTAGTTTATAAATTGACACGAAACTTTTCAGCAATTTATTAAAATGGCTTTAAATAATTTCCGTCATTTCACTAAAGTATTGTGTACCAATCCAATGAAATTAAGGAATATTCGATTTATAAATTTAACGAAACCAGCACAGCTGGGGATGATACCGATTGTGGTGGAACAAACTGGAAGAGGAGAACGAGCATATGACATTTATTCGAGACTTTTACGTGAACGAATTATATGTTTGATGGGACCCATAAATGATGAAATTAGTTCATTAGTTGTAGCTCAACTTCTTTTTCTCCAGTCAGAATCAAGCAAAAAGCCAGTACATTTATATATTAATTCTCCTGGTGGTGCTGTTACAGCCGGTTTAGGAATATATGACACGATGCAGTATATTACACCACCTGTAGCTACATGGTGTGTAGGACAAGCTTGCAGTATGGCTTCTTTGTTGCTTGCTGCAGGAGCACCTGGAATGCGCCATGCGCTACCTAATTCTCGTATTATGATACACCAACCTTCAGGTGGAGTAAGAGGTCAAGCAACCGATATCCAGATTCAGGCTGAAGAAATATTAAAACTGAAAGCTCAAATTAATACCTTATATGTAAGGCATACTGGTTTGAAATTAGAAAAAGTCCAGTCATCAATGGAACGTGATTGTTTCATGTCACCAAATGAAGCGAAAAGTTATGGTTTGATTGATACCGTTCTAGAACATCCTCCATCTCATGCAATGGAGAATGAAACTGTTGTTGCTGCAGGATCTAATACAGCACCAACAAACTGACATTATGTTTTACATTTCATACAAGTATAGAGAATTTAAAAAATATGTTGTAGGTTTCAGGTAACACTAATTTGTAGTATAAATTAAGGAATAAATATAAAATATTTTTGTTAAATTATAGGTATTGTAATAAAAAATGTTAAACAATAAGTGTTTTAATGAAAAATACTTAATAATCTGCTTAAGTTATTTTGGATTTTATTAGATTTTCCTGCTTTATAAATTTATGGTAGGTAATTTATCTTTACATAATCTTCAAGTAATTTTGTGTGATAAGTTTATCAAATTTTTTGGTAGAATTAAACTACAAACATGAAATAGAGTAAAAAGGGAAAAAGAATATAAAAATAATTTCGTTATTCCATAAAAAGGCTTGAGTTTTCAAAAGTCAAAATAACATTAAAAAATTTTGTATAATTTATTTCCCGCAATATAATGACCTTGATTTTCTTTTGATCCAATTGTAGTAGTAAGAGACATTAGAATAGATCACAAGTCCCGGGTATGATGGATAGCGAAAAGAGACTATGCCAATCTGACGATAGTTTGCGGTGATCAAAGCGCTTCCAGAATCCCCTCTGAAAATAAAGTAAAAATGTATGTATTATAACTATTTAGTAAGGAATACTGTTTAATTATATATTCCCTTATTGTTTCCAATTAAAAAATATAATAATAAAATTATGTTTGGTCTTTTTACTGGTGGCAGGTCTGTGTTGTGTGAAACCATCCTGGTCAAAGGTTCTTAGTCTTTTTGACAGTAGGCTACAAACACGTGTTAGTGAGTGCCGCGGGACAGAGAAAATAAATAAAAAATAATAGGTAATGATATCTCAAGTTTTCGCGATTGTTGCAAATGGCGCTGTAGCTAGTGAAATTACTGCGCTGACGAGACTTCATGCCTCAAGGCGACGAGCACAATTTTCGTGCAGTGTATTTCATCCTAACTATCGCCATATTGTTACGGGCGCATAATTTACCATCTAGTGAACTCCCTCTTCTAGTTACTTCACCGAATGGAATGAAATCTTTAAACCCATTTTCACTATTTACGTTTTTCAATATTAATATAAGTTAAATTAAAGACATGAACAGATAAAAGATACAATTATATATTAACAGAACAACGTTTGAAGGATGTAGATAGGTATTTACTAGTGTTTTTTTTTTTAAATTATGTCATGTTGAATAAGAACAAAATTTATTTACGTTAAACATTGATAATCCGTTGGACCGTGGTCCAGCAAGCACGTATATTTATCATTCGATCAGACATTCATCCATATTTATACAGCAGCGTGGTACTGTGAACGTGATAGGTCAACCGCGAAGCAAAATTTGTCTTTTATAAAACTGTTTCTGTCCCTTATAAATATTTACGATCGACAAACGCGTTACGGGAAAGCCAGTGTAATGATGTACATTTTTTTTAATAATTATAATAATATAATACCTATTGGTTCTTTGCTTCTAGAAATTATTTAGGCGGTGAAATCACTGGGGTAAGTAGATATATTAATATCTATCTTTTTGCCGCTATAATACTAAGAACAGTAAGCTCATTCTGCATAGATTGGACTAGAATAAAATAACAGTTAAAAGCTGAAAGTCCATCCAAAACAGCCTATATATACGTCCGCACTGTTGCGGCACAGGCTTACCCTCAATATGAAGGCGATTAGGCCATAGTCACCTCGCCGGCCCAATGTCGGTTGGTGACCTCACACACCTTAGAATAAATCCTAAGTCATGTGCAAATTTCCTCACGATGTTTTCTTTCACCGTTTGTATTTCGCTATTGTAACTAAAGTTCGCAAATGAACATAAATATTAAAGCTATAGGTACATGACGAGATTCGAACCTGCGACCTTCGGATAGAAGACCGCATGCCCTAACCATTAGGCCAGCGAGCTATAATAAAGCTGAAAGTATTGCGTATTAAGTATGACATCAGGATATTTGTCACGTCAGTCCTCGTGTAATCATAAGTGCTGTAAAGCACTCAAACCAATAGTTAAATAAAACCAAAAAATCCCTATAATTTTGCTTCATTAACACCCCATTGGATTGACGAACGGATTCGCTAGCAAGTAGCTTTAAATTTGCTTGAACTTAAAAAGTTAGTTATCATATTGAACTTACTGACTCGGTCTTGGATTGCTTTCGTCAATGCTTCCTGCACACATCATACCTGGTAACAGGTTAGCAACCCTGTTGCAAGTAGCCGTTGATCGTACTTTTTGTTTTGCCATTTTCAAAAGTTCTGTGCCTTCCTTTGTTTCGTCCTACCGAGAGTTCGAATTTTATATAATAATCATATAACTTTAACCAGTAAAACAACTATATACTTTTATTTATGATGAAGTTAGCGCCTCTAGTTATTTTGACAACCATAGCATCCTCATCGGACTTAGGTGTCGCGGATCTGGTATCCGCAAGCTTAATTCACACAACTACATCCAATTTCTTGTTCCTTATACATACTCACACCTAGTTAAACAACATAGTATATATCAGAAATTGTATTAATAGTGAATGGATCTCTAGATATTGTTAGTGAGTAATGTGTTTTATGCTTTCAGTTCGAAGCAGTGAGTCTTCAAAATCAGTTCAACTATTACCATTAGCTATTAAACAATACAGGAAAAAATACTGTACAAAAGCAACTTTTTACTTAATTTTACTTATTGACCATAGATTTTAAGGAAAATGTTAGGGTAAGACTTAAATATGTGGTCAAGACTTTATTAACTATGATATTTTAGGAGAACAATATTTGCAGAGAACATTGAAAATAAAATGGTATTCTATGCATATGGTGTAAAAAAATGGTATAGTTACATTAACAATACCCCAACCCGCCACTTCCGCGTACAGGCCATAATTGTCTTGTTTTGTTAATATCACCCTTTTTATTCTTTTTCCTAAAGGTAATTTCTCTTTGAGCAGAATCAACCCTATGTCATTTCTGACGCGTTTACTGTCATATTTTTCATGAATTAATATATTGCGCACTTGTCTTTTTACTTTCACCTGTATGAAGATAAAGGCTAATAAACATTAATTTTTAAAGGATTGATTCTGGAACCAAATGTATTAGTTGATGTAGTTTTTTTTTGAAACCCTTTGCTTGCTTTTAACGTCATGTTCACTCGTGGTAGGTATCTCGCCGGAGACTGTCTTAGTAGGTACCACCGCTATCTCTTATGTTTATTGGCTAACAGTAGTGTGGAAACGTCACTGTGTTCCGCTTTGAAGAGCGCTGTAGTGTCGTAGTAGTCTAGTGTAACCACTGGGGTAACGAGACTCAAAACTCTGTCTTAACAAGCACAATGTTGTTATGGGCAGGCGTATTATTTAATATCAGGTGAACATTCCGCTCGTTTCATCTCTTCGTAGAGTAAAGAAAAATTGCAAATCTATCGTCATAACATAATTGCTGAGTTCTAGATGTCAATAAGAGGTCAAAGGTTAGTCGATAGAAGATTAAAAAAAACTTATTATTGTTTATACAAAACTTTTATGTCCCCCAAAGTTATGATTTAGCGTTGCCGTTTCTTTGTTTACTGTGTAAAATCTTACTTATTAAAGGTTGTATTATTTCAAATAGCTGTAAGTATACTGTGGTTAAAAAAAATATTATAAGTATATGGATACATTACAGTGATCCGGTTCGATGGGCGCTGTAGGTAGTGAATTGATTGGAATAAGGAGGCTCCTATTTTATGTCTCACGGCGACGAGCACAATGGGTCCGTCAAGCGAATGTCGTGTCGTCGAATACAAAAATATATTCAATTGTATCTTGAGTACGTTACATTACCATCACTTATTCTCCAATCTCCTCGTTCATTAATCTTGTATTTTATCTATCGCTTTTGGTTACCTTTTTTATATCTTCGTGCCCAGCGAACGCATCAATTCTGGCCGACCTTCCGCAGCCAAACAGGCAATGTGCGGCGGTTATTAGTATCTTTTGGTTTAAAATGGACGAGCCGCATATCCATTTTCCGTCACAGTCGACGAAAATAAAAACACAATGTGGGTAGCTGCGTATTTTAACAAATTGACCGTGAACGACAAAAGGTTCCATTGTAGTGTTATCACAGCATTTTATTATGTAAAAAATTAATATTGTTACCGCAATAGCGTATTTTTTTATTCCGTACATCTTACTTTGTACGTTTAAGGGGTAAATAACTTGTCCATACTTTGCTTAATTACAGTTAATATGCTAATTAAACGGAACTAATTAATAAGTTGATTAATTTAGCTTATGCCCAAACGTCATTAAAATTAATATACTCTGAAAACACCTCTTGTTATTGGGAAAGTAAGTAACAGTCTCGCTATATAGTAATACTTTAATGAATAGTTACTTCAGAAGCAAAATTATACTTAAGATTAACTTTGAGAAATCCATATTTTTAATAGATACAAGAGTATTTTATAAGGATTGACGATGTATTACTTATTTTTGTTTTCTGTACCGAAAATAACATGTTAATACAATACGTATATTTACAACTGTATTGAAATTCTCAAGTTTACATCATTATTTTATCATTATTTTAATTTCCATTTTTAAGTTTGCTTCCAATCTTTTTAAGGGTGACGGCGGTAAAAAGTAAGTATATATATACAAATATGTATAATGGTAAAAACCACGTAACGTACCTAGCATTATAATCAGTTAAACCTCGAGACTATTTGGTAAAAGTTTTCGTTGATAGCGCAGTAAATCTAAAACATATGTGAAAAAATAAATTCTATCATTTTCATATAAAATATGTGCAAATAGGTGAATAAGTTTGAATACGACAAAAAATAAGCTACCTCGTTTTTATTTATATATTTGTTGGAAAGAAGTTACTAATTGTCGCTCGTTTACAGTCGACAGATATGGACGGCCCTCTCAATATATTCATTTCCGGGACTCGAGGCTATCCTACACTTGGAAAAAAGAAGATAGTTATCAACAACGCTGGCCCAGTGTGAGTTGATGGATGTCGCATATCTTAGAAAGTTGTTATTCTTGAAACAAGTGGATTTCCGCGCGATGGTCTGTGTGGATAAATTAGGATCGCGCGTCCTTGCGACGTGTGGCGTTTACTTTCGCGTTACAAAGTGAGCTATCATGGTTTCTGGTGTGTAAAATGGTTGACAAAAGATGGGTGAGTCAGAATAATAAATCGTGTGTATTAAAAATCAAAAAGTACAGCCTCGTGGGAGACAAGACAGAATACGTCACATTGACAGCTATCCCACTGTAGTCGTATAGAAACTTAAGGGAAAAATTAACATTTTTCATTGTTCATACAACATTGTTTAGTTCAGTTGATAAATAAAAGTACTCATATTATAGTATGGTATATATTTGATATTCAACGATGATTAATTACAATGTAACAGGAGAGAATTTTTCCTGATCCAGTCGAAATAATAGGATACATTTGTGTAGATCGGCGTGTTCGGATACTCTGAGAATATAAACGATACTAATCCAACTTGTCTCAGGTCCTTCGTGATTAGTGCACTGCCAGAGTCTCCGCTGTAAAATATTAAAGATTGAAATGAGAAACCAAATGACGATGGTACTCAATTTTAAATCATGATGGTAAGGAATTTATTAATACTTTTTCGAAAACAATCAAAACTTAATGAAATACAATAAGAAAATTCAACAGAAATTTTATAGAGATATCGGTTTGAGTAGTTTTCGCCTTAAACATTTTCTTGAACTAATAACTAAGTAGTACTTGTAATGCTTTAATAGAAGATAATAGATTCAAAATCAATATTCTCCGTTTTCCCCCTCTACGATTGCTTTATTGTTAATTTTTTTAGGGGTAGGCAGAGGTGAATAAACACCCACATTTCGCCAGATGTGGTCAGATTAGGTCCCATGTAACAGGGGGGAGACTGTTGCCACTTTACTGGGACCACACACACCCACAAAGATGATTTCAGTGTGCGGGTTTCCTCACGATGTTTTCCTTCCACTTTTGTATCTCGCTGTTGTAACTAAGGTTCACAAATGTACATAACTTAAATATTAAAGTCATCGGTACATGCTGAGATTCGAACCCGGGACCTTCGGAATGAAAGCCGCACGCTCTAACCATTCGGCCAGCGAGTTACTAATTTCCATTACAATTCAAAAATAACTATGTACGTGTAGGTAAATATTGAAATATGTACAAAATTGTTTTCAACAAAACAAGATGCAAAATTGGTTATTCCTTAAAAAGAAAGCTGAAAGAAAAAAAAGAGACTTCTGATTTCTAATTGAGAATCAACTCATTACTATAGTTAATTGAAACATATGGATTATAATATATTACGAAGCTGGACTGGTGTTCTTTTCAGGACTTCGGGCACACATCATGCCGGCCATTAAGTAGCCAAAGCGTGCGCACTTTTTTGGACTCATCAATTTCTGTCTCGCTTGCTTCAGTAACATTGTATCTGCATTCGTAAGTCTCTGAAAATATAAAAAGTACACGGATTTTGTTACTTAGTCCTGTGGCTTTGTTCGTTTACTGAATATTTTAACTGTTTTAAGAAACTAATATTATAAGTCGTGCCATTTATCGAAAAATATGCGATTTATCATTTCAAATATCGGTTATGTTACCTAAATAAGCAATGTCCTTTCTGTCTTTAGTAGAGTTTAATCGCATTGCTGGAAACATTAGTCAAAGAGAAAGAAAAAAAATCTTTGTACTACTTTCGGCAAATATTATGATTTGAAATATCAATGAGTCATTAATTACGGAAAATGTATTAACTAATATCAAATTAGGGTCTAAAGCAAAACTTTTGCTCCTATAGCAGACATTAATTTAAATTTTTAAGTATGTTATGTACAAATATGAACTAACTAAAAATTTGTTTATCTTAGCGACAAAGAAATAATGTAAACAAAATGCTTATTAGTTAGTTCATGCTTTTTAATTAGTATTTTAATTCTACGTAGTGAATGGTAGTGATACATCTGTTTACAACAACAACATTTTAGCTAAAGTATGTGTATATATTGCACTATTTTGTCCCCATTGCCATAAGGCAAGACGTTGTCGCTATATGATAATGATGTATTACTTACAACACCCTTAGAACTGAAACACAGTAATGTTTGAACACTATGATTTGGCAGTAGATATAGGCTGAGAGGATTGAGCTAGATTTGAATTTTTATTTGTTTATTTTAAAGTAAATTTTTTGTTATATCTAAAAATAGGCAACGCTGAAAGTATTAAGTCTGCTATATATCTGATGCGCTCAAATAAATAAAAATACTCACATTTATAACCCCCCAACCTGCGACACTTGCCATTTCATAACTTTGCGTATTCGTTATTGTCACTCGCTGGACATATTTTCCCAAAGGCAACCCTTGTTCAAGGCACAAGATGGCAATATCGTTTATCATAGATCGTTCGTCGTATCTTTCGTGAATTAGGTATTTATTAACTGATCTCATGATCTTTACCTAAAATGTTAAGGATTTATCATCATCATCATCTGAGCGTACGAGTCCTCCCCAATCAATTTTGAGCAATACGTGCTCGAAATCTTATGTATCACATGATTCCCTGTATTCTTTACCATGTCGTCATCCACCTGGTAAACTGTTGTTCTATACAGCTTTTGTTAATATGTTGTCTTCACTCAAGAATATTTTTGTTCTAACAGCTGTTCGGTCTACTTACCACATATATCACCATCATCTTCGTTTTTTCAACCTATGGACGTCTACTGCTGGACATAGGTCTCTTGTGTGCTCCACAAACCACACATACATATCATAACAGCTAATTTACGTCTCCACTGTTGTTGTGACACTCATGGTTTTAGGGCACAGGCCTACCCTCAATATGAGGGCGATGGGGCCATAGTCACCACGCGGGCCCAATGCGGATTGATGACTTTTTTTTACTAATAAGTTTATCATAATTAAAAATATAACATGGTATAATTTGGATGACCATGGATATTCGTTTTGAGAGTAAAGCTCAGGTCTACGGCCTAGTTCGTGCTAGTTCCTATTTAACAGATAAATTACTTAAGTTCGAAGTAACTTTGCTTACCCTTACTTATCATTGAGACCTAATTACTAACATGAAGTCTTTTCTTGTCTTTGTTTGAATGTCTTTTGAATTTGATTTAATGAATTTCTTAATACCTCTAAAACGTTTAGTATTCAACCGTTCTTAAAAACAGACTTTGATTATATATTGAGTATATTACAAGATTTTTTGTACTTTTTAATCTATTCGGGGTATTTTGTAAAAGGCATAAATGGCGGCTTCTTTACCTATGTCTATTAGTCATTTTTAATACAAGGGCCTAAAAGGTTTAGCTGAGGATATCAAGTGTTGATTATTAATACTATCACCATATCATCGTGGAGTTTAGATAGCTTCTATCCACGCTGTCTATGAAAGTATATTATTGATCATGTGTGAAAATCAATAACGTCTACCTTATTTAGATCTTCGTGGCCAGCATACCCTTCTATATTCCAGCGTTTATTGCAACCGCTGACGCAATGCGCCGCTGTAAGTAGTATCATCTGGTTCAGTATAGATGATCCGCATATCCAACTCGTTAGACATTCGATGTTGAGGAATACTGAATGCGGGAAGTTTAAGATGGAGGTGAAGTCACCACCAACTACGAAAGACTCCATTGTTTCGGAGCCTCGTAAAGAAGGAATGTACACGAGAAAAATTACATATCGCGTACACTTCGCGTTGTTAATAATCAACGGCTGCTTCTATTATGGTTTAAGTGGAGTTTTCTGAGGGGCGAGTTTACGACTTTAAAGTAGAATTGAAATTCTCATTGGATCGTGATTTAGTGCCTATTTATTGCTGCGAAGTTTTAGACGGAAGCTATTAAATTAGTTGCGGTTTTACGATAAGCCATGGTAACCAGCGATAATAACTAGGGAATAAAAGGAAACATGGACAAGAAAATTTACCTTTTATATGGCTAATATTTATTTGCAATGCAAATGGTATTGATTCTTTTAATTATCCACTTCTTATTTTATGTAATACCTTATTTACTATTTTTTCTGTAGTTTCATGTTATTTTTCTTTATAATTTTGTACTAAAACAAGATCAGTTTAAATTTATTTACTGTAGTTAGTTTGACAAAAACAGATACTTTTTTGGGTGAATGTCGACGTAGTAACACGTCAATGTTAATGAATATTCAAGGAACGTCTGAAATAGCTTGGTAATGGATTTTGTGGCATTTCAAGACTCTCTGGAGGGTCCAGAGACCGTCGCTAAAGTGTCACTCAGCTGACAACATTTCTTCTGTACGTGATGAAGGTCCTTGGAGATGTGCAAACGTGTTTTGCTTTTACGTAACTAAAAATACTGGGTGATATTATTATTGGAACAAGTTATGCTTTAAGTATAATAATATCGTGTGTATATTTCTTTAGTATGTGTAAAATTATTTTTAATGTATTTCAAAGTAAATGTGTGTTCGACCTTTACTTGTTCTTATGAGATGGTAAGGTGAACAAACTGAGTTTGTAGACAGGCTTTCTTTATATTACCTATAGAACGTAGCAAAGGTTAGGGCTTATATTACACTACAGTGACAAAAGAAAATAATAATTATATTATCATAAATAAGGAATATAGTAATATTTTTATACATATGCCGTCTAATTAATTATGGACATGACAAATTATTTTTAATCCTAACGTAGGTTCAATGATTTCTTTCCCGTTTATACTTTCTTCTATTATTCCACTTTAAGTTTAGTAAAAACAATGGCTGATGTTCTCCAAGAAACCACCAGTCTATAAGTTAGATGAAACCCTGGATTGGTACCTTTAATATAGATTAAAATGAATTAAAATCTGTTAAGCTGTTTGTATGAGAAAACGAATGTGAATGTTTGTTAGACAGACAAGTTGACAAATGTGATATTGCTATAGATGAATAAAGATATTTACTTTAATTACTTTGTGTCTTACTCTGGTGTGAAGTTGGTCTTAAGTTTCCTACGTCAGTTGTTATTAAAAAGAAATGTATAGTTTGATATGACGTACGTATACATGGCCATACACCGTAATCGTAAGCAGATAAAGAGAAATTTATATAAGTTTCTCTTCATCTGCCTACGATCATATTTATTTGATTAAAATTACAGTCCGAGTACAAATGGTGTTGATATATATTTACGTTTTCAACCGAGATCAAACTTAAATATTCTTTGTACAACTACTTTGAATAATTTGGGGTCAATGATATATCATAGTTCGCAAAGCATATTTTGTGAAGAACTGTCAAAAATGACCGTCCGAGTTACTGATGGCAGGTGTCTATTTTGTTTTGTTCAGCCCTGGAGTCTCGCGCTAGTAAGAATAGGATTAAGGTAAGCCCTGTCTGTCATAGAAGGCGACTAAAAGGGTCTACGAGTTTCACGGCCATTCACGCTTGTCGAGTTTGGTCGCTTTTTGTATAATCTATTTGCAAAAAAAGGTTAGACGGCTGTGGTCTTCCCTCATCAGAAAGGCGATCGTACTACCTTCAATCCTTTTTTCCATCCTTATCTCAATTTCTACACGCTGCTCCCCATGTACGGGGTAATTAGGGGTTAGGGGTTATTACTTACCATCAAGTGAACGTCCAGCTCGTGTCGTTGCCTTATTGAATAAAATAAAAATTTTTCGCGATCGTACAAAACCGGTTAGTATACCTTCATTACCGCTTTATTACTTCTATGTGACTCAAAGGTGACTAAACAGGGAATCATTTAGAAAAAGAGACTTACCAGCTTGCTCCGTTCGTCAACCAGCACACCGGACTTAGAAAATAAAACATTTTTTCTCCTCCTTGACGAAGCCTATGTTCAACAGAGAGAGAGAGAGAGATGATAAGAAAAAAAACAATTGATTTCCAAACGTCATAACTTTTTAAAACAATTTTGATATATAAGGCGGCGAACAGAAATAGTGTATAAGATCACAAGAAAAAGATTATTATGACTGGCTAGCACTGAGAAAACTATTTACAGAGAAAAAAAAATTAAGAGAAGGAGATATAAAGAGAAAGAGAGAGGTATAGATAAAATAGAGAGATAGAGAGAGTGATAGCAAAGAGAGATTAATAGAAAGGTAAAGAGAAATAGAGATAGAGAGAGATAAAAGAGAGAGATAAAAGAGAGAGAAAGATATCATACACTATTATATATCACTGGATAATGACCTCTAATTAGTTTTAATACGAGGCATTACATTGTTAGTACGATGTGTAAATTAGAAGTATAGTATAGTAAAGCTTGCTATAGGAAGTTAAACTAGCTAGTATATATAAAAAGATTATCTCACATAAAATATTAAGGTCAATGGCAGATACGAACCTATGATCTTTGAAGTGAACTTGACCTTTCTAGACCTTATCTTTATTACAGTGGTTCCCGACTCTCGGTTGTGGGAATATTAATAGAATTGTTTCATCAATATCCATTGTCAAGCATAGATTTCTTGCAAAGACCTCCGACGACCTTAACTAAATCGACATTCTATAGAACTGTTTATTATTAATTTATTCAATACTTCAATAACAATTTGCAAAGCGGGGTAGAAGTTTAAAATGATTCCTTTCACAGCATCTTTACTTTAAATTATAAGATTCTATTCAAAAACTTAAGTCAATAGAGGAATATAGTTTTCCATTACCATTGAATTTAAATTTGCATTTTAAAAGTAAATTTACATAGAAATGAGTTTTCAGTTGAAGAGAACTAATTTAAATTAGCAAGTTCCGTTTGTTTATCAACTATAATGGAATAGACATTCCGAAGAAATTATGTAATATATATAAATATATATATATACACACATATATTGAACGATTAGACGACGGACGTTCACTTGATAGTAAGGGATAAGCACTGCACCATATTGCTCTCGAAGCCTGACATATCAGATCGTAACTGCAATTTCTCCAGCTTCAGCGCCTTTCAATCCGAAACACAGTAATGTTTGCACACTCATATTTATTCTTCTTCTTGATCTAGACTTATCAGATAAGTTCACGTTCAGGTTCATTTTAAACAGAAAAACAATTTTTTTCATCCCTCATAGAGAAGAATCTTGAGCTAATGCTATAAGTTTGTATGACTTGCAGGTTCATTTATGTAAAATAACTTTTTACCTTAGATACCGTAGACCTTAGGTTCTCAAACCGGATTCTAGGTTCCTAAACTAATTGGGTAAATAATCTGGTGAAGTATACTTAACAATTTTAAATTCTTGAGAGAACATTGTTAAATCTTCCTTTTCAGCTATGTTTATTGAAAGAAAGTTACATGTCACTAACACGGTCTGTTCCAGCCGGAAAATTTTAAGGAGTTTGGTTAATTATAATGTGAAAATTATCTCTTCAATCATTTCATAAATCTTAAGGAAAAAATGAAAAAATCATGCATACAGCTTCATTCTTCTTCTTCCTCCTACCCTTTTACCAGCTATGTGGGGTCGGCACAATATGTACTTCTCTTCCATATCCCTCTATCAGCCGTCATATCTGAATTCACACTTTTCTTGCACATATCGTCTTTCACACAATCCATCCACCCATGCAAATAGCTTCATTCATCGCATTATAAACAACTGGTTATTAAAATTAAACCTATAAGAAGAAGTTTTCATAAAACTCAAAAGATATACCACGAACAATAGATCATGCTATCGTTTGTCATAGCGCAAATCATTATAAGGATTGTACATTACTTTCGGCCATCAAGTCATTACGGAGTATATCATTGTATCCATTTACTGGATCTCTGTAATACCAAGACCCGAGAAAGTAGCCTATGACAGAAGTATACATTCTGTATCCATCACGTGGATCTCTATAGATCTTAGTATTGCGTTTGTACTTAATAACTTGCTCTGCACTTTGAATTCTTCTATCATTATCATACAATGCTGATATTGTTGCGTGCGTTGTCACTCATCAAACTGCTTTACTTCAAATCGCTTTAAGGCGAAATATTTTTACCGATGAGAGTGCCCCGGGGAAAAATGTTTGAGAACCTATGTAATACTTTGTTTAGTTAATTATTGTGATATTTCTTTAGGCTTATTTTCGACGTTCACGTCGCTCTCGAAAATGATTATTTGTGATGAGGTTTAATAATCTATAAAAATACTTCTCGTGTTGTCTTCCGTCGACAAATACTTTGTATCTATATATACTAGCTGTTTCCCGGCCTCTTTGCTGGTTGTAATATAGAATTATACTTAAAATTTGTCTGAAATATTCATTGAGAGCAACCGCAAACGCCAATGACTTTTCATAGCAACGAAGACAACCGATTTTCAGTATATATATAGATAAGGATTCATCCACAATAACTAAACATTTGTAGAAAACTTTCAGTTTTAAAGCTTAAAACTTTCGTAATATAATAATCAATATGCCTTATATGTTTTATATATGTTTGTTTTAAAACCAATACAATTATTGACTAATTAAAAATGTGTGTAAACTGAAGCTCATTTCATAGTAGTATGTATTATATTATAATGAATCAGTCGGAACTTTGTTTATTCAAGCAATACAATTAATTTACGAAACATGTATTTCCTTGTATAAAATATTTTTATTTACTTGTATTCAGAGTGATGACAATCTGATACCCACATTAAAATGTATAATTAGGGAAGGAATATCAATTATAAAAACATCGTTTAATTCAAGTACAACATCAAATCACATTATATTTTCTATAATATTAATACATAATAGATTTATTTCTCTTTATATATGAATTTATATTCTTAATAACTATTATAATGTACTGACCACAAAATAAATAAATACAGGTGTTTACGGGTGTACATTTCAATGATCTATGAAAGTATACAGTATTAGAAACATATTCAATAACATAATAGGTATAATGATTAAATTTATGAAAATAGTTCAGGCTTTAATGTGTCTCTTCTTAGCGAATTACAATTTTTTTTTATGTTTAATCCTTTATTAATTTCAATATACCGTAAATATGAACTACCATGCCTTAAACAGTTTCATCAAACGGACTTAATTCTGCTGGTTAAATTAAGTTCGTTTGGTTTTTATTAAACGGCACATAATTTTACGTTTTTTTTTTTTTTTAAATTAGCAACGTTATAAAGTCAAATGCTTATAATTAAGACCGTTTATTACCTGGCCGTTTTTTTTTTTAAAAACACCAATATTATATGTATTGTTTCTCTATTAATATTTTTTTTTTTACAATTATTGTGGTCACCTGCTTGGGCAATATATTAAAATATAAAATTAAAAACCTTGAAAAAACTTATTTATAAATCTTGCTCAACTTCTTAATATTATATAAAACTTAGGCAATCATTGGTTCTCTCGTTTTGGGTGTTTCGATTCATGATATGTTTTCTGAACATTTTAAACAAATCAAGCGAAGAAGATGAACAAAATTCATACGATACTTTATGGTTAATTCTACAGACAGGTATAATTATTATGTAAAATAAACAAAATGACTAGATTTCATTGGAATATTTAGTTTTTAACAGCCTCGTAATATATGTAAGGATTACTCCTTATTCTGTCTATAAACAATTTAAAAATAAACATATACAAAATCATGTAATACATTGTAGTCGTCCTTGAAACGGATCAATAGTTTTCAGTTAATAATTAGAAACTCAATAATAATTTTTAAAAGTAAAGACATATGCGATAAATCTTATATACTTATAAGAGCAAATTTCAACAAATATTTCTTTCAGGTACTATAAATATTATCATTAAAATGATATATATCAATATGTCGAAGGTTAATAATAACTTTGTCATACATTTGCGCGTAGCGTACAACGAAATGAGCACAAGCAAGAAATTTACATAGTTTAAAAATTTTCAGGATTATTAAATAAATATAAAAATTATAATAAACTACAAATATCTCCTTTCGTGTAATATTATTTAATAATACAATTAAATGTAAGAAGTTTCGTATAACAACAGTAAAAATAAAAATTCATGACAGTACAAATAATCATTGCAAGTTGGAGAAAAAGGAGTTTCTGTTAAGAAAGAGATAACTATATGTAGCGTATTATTTTTCATATTTAAGTATAGGAACTAGAAATAAGTTAGATAATTCTATATGGAAATAAGTAATAGAAAACTTAAGTTCATTTTGATAAATTGTACTTGAAAGGAACAGGATAGAATATCCAAATTTTTAAAATTTCATGTCTTTCTCATTTTTATGTAATTGTAACTGTTGACGTAAAATAATAGAAGATAGTCGATAGAAAACAAAATGTATAATATCGACTATATATTTACTTAGAAATTTCTAGTTCCTCACTAAATAGTATAGCAGAGTTAGATCAATAAATATTAGATTTATATGTCCAATATTTGGATAAATATTTGACAGACAAATCTAACTGAATAAGTGTGATTTATTTGCTAAGAGCATTGTCTTCGTGAGCTTTCTTCACCACGGCGAGCTTAGAGTTAGGGTCCTGCGGCTGAAGTTGGGCATAAGGGGGCGCGCGTGTTCCGTGGAGTACCAGCGACCAGCCCCGCAGCCAGCCCGACGCTGAGCTGGGACCCGTACCGCCATTGAATCTTGCCTTATTAAACAAGTTTATATTGTTTTCATTAATTTATACTTATTATAATTAGACAGTTTTGGTTACTTGGAAAATTTTAAAGGATATGTAAAGTACCTCAAGAGTCCAAGTTCCTTGTGGGTATTCACCCCATGTGTGCGTTGTCATGAAAGGCCATTTCGTAAAACCATCTCTGGAGTCGTCGTCATTAGCGCGCCTGCTCAGTATCATAGACCTGTATGATAATTTACGTTGTTGTTATTAAACTTCAGGTTATAATATTTAAATAGTATAAATCGGCAACCAACTGTGTTAGGCAAATTATGGACTCCAGTCCAGTATTATTTCAATGTTTTTATGTATCGCTGTAGAAAGTACAGTATGTAAATATAAAAACGACTGTCTCAAACTTAATTCCAAATTCCTTAAAATAAACTGTTAAAAAAGTTCCAATTCATCTACCCTGATAATCTTTAGGATATCCTGCAATTAGAATAGTTAGAGGAGGTAGTCTGCTCTAATATTTCAATAAAGAATACACTCTACTAATTTAATAAATTTAATACACAGTATCTATCAAAACCTGGTTCCCATGGGGCTGGTGAGGAAGAACTCCAAATCGCCGCGTCGCGACGCGTTTGCGCTAATCACCGCCTGCACGTGCTCCAGATAACGCACTTCACTTCCGGTGCCCGCGCATGCTGCAGTTTCTATACGTAGTGTCACACTACCGTCTGATGGGATTTCGCTATGAGACAATAATATCAAATGTATTAGTAAAAGCAACCGTTTTGTGTGTTTTAGGTAACAGAATTTTTAGTTATGATACAAGCTTGACATATAATTATTTTTTTTTATTTAATATTTTTTTACTGATGATTGTTTAGGTTATATCAGAAAAGAGCCAAATATGGACATAGCACAATTAAAAAAAAGTGAGCCAAATCTGCTTGTTTATTAAACTTTTATGACACTAAATAAAACTAAATTTCATAGTTAATAAATGTTTATTAATGCGAACAATGTGCTTGCATCTCCTTGAAAAGTTTGATTAATATTTTTCTAAGTATTTCTTTAATGAAAATATTATTGCGTCTTCTGTGGATATTTATGCCAGAGCCGGACTTAAGGAATCAAAAAGCAACATGCGGTTTTGGGCACTTTGCTGACTCCTGGGTTATATGATTGAAGCGCCTGTCACTTAAAAATAGCAAACATTACTACGTCTGCGATTTAATAGAGTTTTAATCAGTAAAATTGCAGGCGCAATATTGTCGCGCTTTATTGTTATGGGGTAAGAAATACCCAATATAATAAATAATAATTTATAAGTAGACGTCGCTTGTCCTGTTGTATTGCAAAATAAAGATGATTATTACTAACGTGTGAGTGTTTACGGAGCCCGCTTCACAGTGATACCGCGGAGGTACAGACCTCCAGTTTGCCGACAAAGCGGTCATAGCGCCCGCGTCAAGGACGCCGAAACCGAACAAATGGTTGAACTCGAGCCCAACACCATTCATGGTCCAATGAAATCGACCCTAGAACAACAACTAAAATATAAAAAATGTTTCTGTTTGAATGTATTCTATGAAAAAGCAAACAATATTTATAACATTCAGACGACATTTCGACACAAGCAAAAAAATATATCGTAAAGTTCATTACTAAATTTTACCATATTCTGTATTCAAGTATTAATACAAGTATTATGTTCAGCAATGGACATCCATCGATTGAATTGTTGATGATGATGACGAAGTATTAATAGTTTGTGGTATGTCCAACAATATTGCAACGATACAATAAAGCAAACAGCAGTATCTCGGTATAAATAAATTTTAAACAGTGGTTTCATTTACTTATTCTTATAATAGGTGATATTTACTGTTGATTATATAATATTAAAGAAACTCTTCCTTTTCGTTAATAATACATAATTTTGATAATATTTAATGTAACTGTTAGCGAGTAAATGTTGATTTTTTTTTGTTTTTGATGGTGTTAAAATTTAAATAACGTTACGATAACGTCAGAGAAAAAAGTTGAAGTACATTTTTTACCTAAAACATTTGTTTATGAATAATTCACGTGTAAAGTAAGCTTTCAAATATATCACGTTCACTGCTCACCTTTGCGTCATACAATGAATTTCTTTTCGATGTTAGAACAGTTAAATGTTGAATATCACGCCACGTGAGACTTGGACTGAAACAAAAAGCTATTTTTAATACTGTATTTGATGTTGCTTACTATTCCCATTGTTGTGCTTGTGAGTAGTTTGTTGGTGAAATATTATAGTTTACTAGTGAATATAATATAGTGAATATTCAATAAGCAAGCAGTGCTGAAAATATTTTATGTAAATTTTGTAGTATAAAGTTTAATAAACGTAAATGGTGGCTAGTAATTGGGGTTAAGTTGGGATGTGCATGGCCATCAAAGGCTTAAAGCACACTTCAAGAAAACCAAAAGCAAGAAATTTTAATTCTATTCTACAATATTTAGAACGATGATTTTTACAATGATACCTATAATATATTTATTTATTTTTATTACTTATTGTTTACAATAACGGTAGTGTATAAAGGAAATGTATACCGTTTTGAGAAGAGGTAAAACAGCAGAGAAAAATATTAAAGTAGAACACAAATATATATAAATATAGGTGTAAATGAATACTTACATAAATATCAATGTAATTATGGATATACGTCTAAATCTCTCATAAACAAAGTTCCAAAGAGAGAAAAAAGACGAAGAGAATATTAAGAGTAGGTTAATTAAAAACAATATTGCAATAAACAAACTTCCAAAAGCATTTTTCTTGCTTTACAGGATTGATTAATCCCGGTTGATCTTTAATGATCAGTTCTTTCGAATGACTGAAAGCAATTTGAGAAAAGGACGTAAAAAGCTCTTTATATGTAAAAAGTAAAATTTCGTTACTTTGCATGTAGTGCTAATGCGAAAACGCCTGCGGCTTCCGGTGCTGCCGCTGAGGTTCCGGAATGAGTTGCAGTGCACTTTCCGTATAAATCCGTAGTCGCAACACCGGTGCTGGGATCCCTGGCGCCATTGCTGAAAGTGCTGGCCAAGGTTGAGGAGCAGGACTCGTCGTAGTGGGCGTTCTGACCGTCGTTTATGGCGCTGCAAAGGTTTCCACACATGAATTTACTTAATTCACTTTCAATTGAGATAATGTACATTTAAATAATTACATAACTTAAACAGTATGTTCATTGTGTCATTATTTATGCTACGAAACAAGACGAGCAGATTGTTCAAGTAAATGCAAAAAAAACACTTGTCTATCACAAAACGAGATGAAAGAGCAGAATGAGCTAGGCTCTTTATTTTTAACAGCAGCCCACTGTCCATGTTATCTCAAGAGATATGGTTTAAAACTTGTTACTAGAGTACTTTCACTATCTCCAGTCTCCATCTGATTAGAACACTACAATGTTTATACGCTACTGCTTGGCGGCACATATAAGTACAGTATTGAATCGCCGTCATGCTAGTATTCATCTTTAAAATTAGGTACAATTTTTTTGGAAGTACCTATTGATCGAAACTGTCCACATGGATGCAGCGTACCCATCGCAGTTGCAGTCGTCATCCTCTCCGCCGTCACCGCTGGCCCACACGTAGATGTTACCAAGTCCATTGCGGCCCTAGGTAAAAAAATACATACACTAACGAAAAACCGTTTCAGAAACGTTTATAAAAGAATTGAGTTTTATTTTAACCCTTAAAATATTTATTCATGAATTTATACTCTTAATCAGAGAAACCTTTTAAGGGAGGGTTAGATGAATATAAGAATATTCGCCTTCTGTGGTCGCCTTTTACAACTCGCCTAGAGTAAAGCTAGTGTTGAGAAGTTTCTATTCTACCTCTAACATAAAACAAGTTTATTTGTATATATTATTAAAATCCATGATTACGTTTACGTTATATCAATACCATAAATACGTAGATAATATTATAAAAGTCATCAGACGTTGTAACGTTACGTGTACGTAAAACAATAAACGTAAAGCGAAATCATAGTTTTACAATGATTACCCGAGGCACGAGATATATCTTATTATTTGAAGGGATCCGAGATTGTTAAATAATATCTTGATATACATCCGACTTTATTCCCTTGGAAAAAAGGTATAAAAGATTTCCTTTGTTTTGTTATATCGTTTGACGAAGAAAATGGAGTAGAAAGGTGTTGTGTGGAATAACAAATAAAGTAAAGATTTATAAACCATGTTATTATAGAGCCAGAGTGTTTTATTTTGATTCTAAGAGGAGATGAGGACAGAGATATTCATCTATTGGTTAATGATCGTGGCACTAGTTAGGATAGTAAGCACAGCACTATATTTTGCTAGTCGCCTTGGGACATAAAACATACTTGAGACTACTGCTTGTGTCGTGAGTCCAGTAATTTCACCAGCGACAACTTCTTTCAAATCGGAGCACAGTAATGTTTGCACACTACTGTTTGGCCTACCTGGATAGTGTTTAGCAATAGAGGTCTACCAGCAATAAAGGTGCATGTAGTCGCTAAGCCGGAGTCGGAAAGTATCGAACGAGCAGGTACGAGAAAAGTATGATATTTTGGCCACGCGCTCAGGAAGGATAGGTACGAACTGCCTCAACTCATCTTAATGGGCAAAGTGGCGAGTAAGAGAACTGTTGGTCTTCAGAGGAAATCATGGCTGTATAACATGAAGGAGTGTACCGGGATTGCGAGTGCCGCCCAATTGTTCCGCCTCGTAAGAGACCAGGCAAAATATGATGAACTGACCGCTGACCTCTTCTAAATGGAGAGGCATCTTAAGAAGAAGAATGAGAATCATAAAAAAAAATAAAGCAGAGTCTCAGTTGTGATACAAATAAGAGTACTGTTATTATTATTAGTGTTGCAGTAGCTAACTGTTTATTTTGTAATATATATATGTCACTGTTTCGGTTCCGGAAGTCAGCGACTGATTACTATATGAAAGTTGGTGAGTTTTTGCAAGCACACTTCATCTTTAGCTTTATAAACTGTTAACAACATAATAAGTTAATATCTAGTATTGTTTTATTTCATCATATTCATTGAGCTTTAGGTTTAGGTAACCATCATGTTCTAACAAAGCTCTACTTGGCGATACATGACGATTGACGATAAATGGCTTTGACTCACTCTTTCTGATTTGAAGAGCTCAAGTCTCGGTTATTACGTGTAATAATATAATAAACCTTAAATGTAATATCGTTTGTATATTCGGGCTGAATGGTTTCGTATCAAAGCGAGCATTTACTCCATACAGTACACTACATAACTCCTTTGTTCATCCAAAGGTAGAAGTAAATTCATACATGAGTATACACGTTAAGTTAACTGTGAGGATTCTGTTTCGCCGCACATTAGATTCACGGTGGTGAATTTATTATTATGGAGGCGATGGTATTAACATAATCTGTTTACATTGTTTTAATATTAGTTATGTGTCGAAAGAGACGGGTCGGATTATATGTTGATGTATGAGAACTTGTTTCATAAATTTAATATTGATTCTGCGCTGCCCTGGTTTCGATGTCTTACTAACGTCCATCGCAGTCAACATGGTATCGCCAAGCATTCGTCGTCGTTTGTAAGGGTTTATATGGGAGGATTTAAGCTAATTCCCACCACGCTGGTGGAATGTGGAATGGTGTGAAAATATGATTTAGTGGCCAACGCATTATTATACAGGCAGTAGGTTATGACTATAGATTTGCGATTTTCTGTCTGTAATGTTTTGGACATAAATGAATGCTAATATTCATTATAAGTAAATTTCAATAAACTTTACTCTGTTTTCAAGGCTATGTATAGACACCATCATGCATTTTTTTTTCCATTATGACAATATTGCCTCCACAAAACATATAAGAAATTAAATATTCTCCCTGGGTACGCTTTACCATCTTCCCTCCGTTATCACTTATTATAATGTGAAATTTAGCGTATAAGAGAACGATGTTAAAAGGAGGACGAAAAAATAAGGATAATTAAAAAAAAAACAATTTGTAATTAACAAAAGAATTACACTAATGTAAATGTAGCGTATAGGGAGGAACTTTTCAATTAAATTTCACAAACATTCCACGGCTTTGGGGAGCTTTAGTAAATGACAGAGTAAATTGTGCGGTTGTTTGTAATCTGGGGGAGGTTAAACAAAACAATTTATTTCCGCTGAATGTTTAAAGTAATAATATTTTTATAATTATTTAAAAATCATGAAATTATAACCTCTAAGGTTCAAAGACGTTAGTTCATGGAAAAGATTTGTATAAAAATGTTATTGAACCTTTTGAAAGCCTTACGTCAAAGTATTGAAATAACGTTGAGTTGAAAGATATTCAAAGTAGGACTACGCAAAGTTAAAGCTCTACACAACAATAAAGCAATAAAAGGGCTATTTACTGATCAAAAAATTGTTTTTCTAGATAATATTAGCAGTTTTATTCATAACAAAACTGGAGTTATTTGGAATTGAAAATATTACCATCTTGTTTGTATGAAAATATACTTCTTAATAAAGCTTTAGTGCTTACTTAGAAATGTTGATTATTAACAATAGTTCAATGTTAGAGTTCGCTCTAAATGTAAGAGCTACCGGTACGAAAGAATAATTAACCTGGAGCTATAGTATTGATTGAATGGTGTAAATAGTTTCAAAGTTTTTATGACGATGAAGAAGTTCTGTTATAAGTTACGATTTCCGGTAATGATTGCAGGGCATTATACCCTCTATTAGAAGGACAGGTACAGGTGTATTGTCTACTCTGTAACCATTTTACAGCTTCGCTTTTATTTCCACAGAAACATGCAAATCGGTCGCAAGGTCCGGAGGTAAGGACAGTTATTAACACTTACTTCGTTGACACCACGTACAATAGCCCTCATGGTAGCATTCCGAGGTCCATCGACTGTCCTGCCATCATCCGTTGGTCCCCACGAGGCACTGTATATGTGTATCTTGTGAGGCTCGTGCCCCATAGAGTTTGCTTCTATTAGATCAGTCATATACGGTTGATCCAACATTCTGATACCTGTACATAAACATCAATATGATGAAATCGTACCGTACATTTAAGATTATGTTATATTTGAAAAGTTTACAATCAGATCTTGAGGCTTAAACCTGAGATATCTTTCAGTCTTATTCAGCTATGAAAATTTTCAATCATACGCTTCGTTGGAGCATATGTAATGCCTACTACGGGCTTTATTCCCCAGAGCTTCATATATACGCTTCATCGGATGATTTACTAGTCAAATAACTGGGTACTAACATATAATAAAGTATCTGTTGATTGCGACTTCATCCACTTAATCTTCTATCTTTATATATATATATAAAAGTGTTTTCTTTGTTCGCTAATCACGTGAAAACTGGTGAACATACCGACATGGGAACAAACACGCAATGATATTATATGTAGATGTGGTTATAGGCTATTTATTGTTTTAATTTCATAGATTTTAACTTTTATAAACATTTTCATTTTCTATTTAAGCGGTTGCTATAGTAACGGTTGTTATAGAAAGTCATTTGCGGTTACAGTTGCTTACAAGGAATATTTCAACTAAATTTCAAGTCTAATTTTATACTACGGCCTGCAAAGCGGCCGGTAAACAGCTGGGATGTATTATATAAACACATACATAATTCAGATATATAAAAAGATCTCTTTTCCATTGATCTACAAAGCATTTATCAAAATTTAATGCTTAACATTTTCACAATGTAAATAGGGTTTTGTTTAATTTGTTCAAAATGTTTACAGTTCTAAATGAAACAAGTTCTGAATAAAAGCATCTGTCGAAATGTATAAAGTTCTTGTTTGTGATTGGTTCAAAATATTAAATTGACGAAAAGCTTAATTAAATGAACAAAACTGAAATTATTATATATCATTATAACATCATCATCATCATTGTTAGACGACAGGCGTCCACTGTTGGACATAGGCCACCCCCAAAGATCTCCACATCGATCAATCCTGCGCTGCCCGTATCAATTGCTACCCGCAACCTTAACCAGATCGTCGGACCACCTAGTGGGACCTACCAACGTCTTCCGGTACGCGGTAACCATTCGAGGACCTATCATTATATATCCTTGTTGATTTATTTTTTAATCTATTTATACTTACTTTAAATAGAAGCTACTTGGAAAAGTTTTTTTATTCAACGAAGCGACGAGACGAGTGACAGTGAGACACTGCACCACATTGCGCTCGTCGCCTTGAGACATAAGATGTTAAGTCTCGTTATTACAGTAATTTAGTAGTAAGCTTCTACTCCTTGCAATCCGGACTACGTTACTGTTTGACGGCAGATATAAGAGCTGTGGTGGTACCTAAGACGGTCTCCGGCAGCAGAGACCTACCACCAGTGAAGTATTGAAGTAAGTTAGTGTATTTACAAACCTAATTTGTTGTATGTATGTCTAGATACCTTCTAAGAGTTTATTTTATGAATGTTGTATGACGTAAATTATCATATTTAAAAGTTCCTTCATATATTTTCAACTCACATTATCAAAAAGATGATGTACTATGAAACTACAGTTTTCGAGTGTCTTTAATGAATTTTAATAGTATGAAGTAGCCTGAAGCAAGACTTTTATGTAAAGCTACCTTAATTATAATATCGGTTATCCTTTTAAGTATATGAGTACTTCCTTTTTTTTCTCTATATTTTCGCTTTTTTATTCTTATTTATATATTAATAATGTTGTGATACGCCTTGATATTGGTCCTATAGAAACACATATTTTATAATAATAATAATATAAAACTGTATTCAAATATTGAAACGACAAAGTTATGAAGGTTCGTTCATTGAATTACTATACTTGATTTATTTTCGAGACGTGTTATTAGTGTTAATAGCGATGAAATGAGGAGACACCACTCACCAGCTACTTTGGAGTGGTATGCGACACCAACGCCGCATACCCCGTTATCTCGAGCGGCAGCTACCTCTCCCGCACACCGTGTTCCGTGGCTATAAAGAAAATATACATATATAGCTATACAATGTTAAGTTAAATATTACCACCATCATCATCATGTGTCTTCTTGAAACTAAAGTTTGACGTTGACGTACTAATACGTCCTAGTGAAATATAATAGTTCACGCCCGTTATATCTTGCGCAAAAAGAGAATTCCCGAGTTAACAGGTTAACTGATAGTAGTTATTTAAGCTCGGTCCACTCCTTTATATGGTCAAATGATTTTTGCCGTCGTCTACCAGGTACACGTTTTCCTGGAACATTGCTCTCCAGGATCAACCTTGCGAACTCGCAAAAGGAACCCCATTTAAAGGTGTCCGAAAAATGCAACCTTTCTTATCATACTCTTTTTATAGCATGTATATAAAAAGAGTATAATAAGAAAAACCGTGAGATGAACAATGAAGCTTGTGTTATGTTTATAATACAGTCTGAAACTATCGAATATTGTGTTTTTCAATTAACTAATATAGTATTTATATAATTATATAAATACTACATTAGTTTACTAATACAGAAAGTAAATATAATACTAGTTTATCCTAATAATTATAAATAGATGTTTAATAACAATTTTAGACTTTAACGATTCATAAATTCTCTTTAAAGATACTTACGAGTATGTATTTCGTAAGTCTTTCTTAGTTTTGTCTTTTTTTTTTCATAGTAAAGAAAATCAGTGAAAATATAATTATTACTGATATATTCCTTTCTTTATATATATGTATCATACATCACGAATGAAAGAAATTTATTTAATAATAAGGATATTCTATAACACGGCTATTATTATCCCAAAGCTTAGCACTCGTCAATACGGATTTATGCCCCAAAGAAGCACGGAGGACTCTCTTTTTGATCTAATGAATCATATTCGACGAAAAATAGAAGCGAAGAAGATTGTCGTAATGATATCGCTGGACATAGAAGGGGCTTTTGATAATGCGTGGTGGCCCGCAATTAGAGTTCGTTTAGCGGAGGAAGATTGCCCTATAATTATAAGAAGAGTGCTAGACAGCTACTTACGAGTTAGATATGGCGGTAAAACTTGCACCAAAAATACTACTAAAGGGTGTGTGCAGGGATCTATTGGTGGGCCAAGTCTTTGGAACTTGCTGTTGGACCCACTTTTAAAAGGTCTTGAACAACGCGGTGACTATTGTCAAGCTTTTGCAGATGAAGTAGTTTTAGTGTTTGATGGTGACTCTGCATTAGACATAGTAGTACTCACAGAAGAACACTTACATAGTACGAAATGGAATTGGACAAATTGCTCAAGCAGGTGCTCACGGGTCATAGTGGATTTTCGGAGTACGTGTTTTGCTTCAAGTGCAAAAATAGTCTGACATGTCTCTGCGACCCCTTACAAAAGGAAACGATCGTATACCTGATTGTGGAGTGCCCGGTGTTCGGAAGAAACCGAACTGACTTAGAAATGGAGTTAAACACAAAAATAGATATAAGAAAATTGAGTGATCTAATTAGCAATAAGGAAATTAGGAACAAGTTTCTAGAATACTGTAAATACGTTGCACAGAGAACTGTAAATAGAAATAAGTGATTTTAAATAAGCGTGTAAATTCATTAAAGCACTAATTATGTATGTAGACAAGAATTCTGACCCGAGTCAGAAGATATTAGTATAAATAAATAATAATAAAAAAAAACACGGCATTTAACGTAGACTATAACGAGCAAATCTGTAAATAAACTTTGAACTATCTACCAATCAACCTTTTGTAAGTTGAAATAGCTTAAAGATAATTAGATATTAGGCTCGAAGCAGCTTATGAAAATTACATTTTTTTGAAGAAAAAAAAAAAAACAAATTATTACCTTTGTTTGTAAGTAGTTTTCAATTCAAACCAATAATGGTAATAAACGTTAGCAACACAAATAATCAGTTATTCAATTTGCTTTTCTACTTTCTTTCAGTGTTGCCGTTACCTTTAATAAATTATTAATATTTCATACTAAAGCGAGGTTAAAAATAAATCTTTTACGAAAGAGGACGAGTTTTGGATTTAATTTAAGATTACTTTGATCGTTGTTGATTCTTCGAATATTTCTCGCAAAGAGCTTTGTGAAGAGTTGGGAATGTTCGTTACAAAAGCTGAGATAACTTTGGACAATTTCGAATATTTCTCATATAATTTCAATGTGAATATTTCTACTATTCATATTATTAGACTATTTTAAAATATCTAACGTAACTTAACTATTAGTTGTTTCACAATATTAATAATTTAATGTCGTAATATGCGGCGTATGATTAACTTGGTTGATATACTTTGGGAGCGATTTGTCTAGCTATCAGCATACGATGATCGAAAACAAAGTAAATTGTATTGTTTCCAAATAATTTTGGCTTTAACTTTAATTAACTGTTTTGCTATTTGCTTATGAATTAATTGTTTGTAAGAATGGCACTTGTTCTTCTTCTTAAAGTGCCTCTCCAACTAGTGAATGTTGGCGATCAACGTAATACAGTTCTTTCTGTCTCTGGCTCGACGTAAAAATTCAGAAGCCTCAGATATGCCAGTCCATTCCCTGATATTCCTCAACCATGACTTTTTCCTTCCCCCCACCTTTCGTTTGCCATAAACTTTACCCATAGCACTTGTATGCTTTAGATTTCATATGGATAATATTATATAATGGTAAACGATCACCGTAGGCTTCGTTCAATCTCAACATTTCTTAGGGGGAAATATTCTAAATTATCCTATGCGATAGTCTTAGGAAATATAGACCTAAAGCAATTATACACAAAAAAAAACTAAGATGTAGTAATCGTTGTCTTTTCTTAAACTCTCTTTACTTACTAACAAATATGACATTCAAATGAGATTAAAGTATGTGAAGAGTTGAGATTAAAGTATGTAAAGAGATTTTTTTTTGTTAATAAACAGTAGAAGAATTGTTATTTATATAGTAAATGTTTTAGTTATTTGTTTATTATTATTTTGATTATATTGTTCACGTATATGTACTGTATACAGTTAGTATCTAGATAGTTATTTCTCAGTTTTAAAATAAATATTGCAAGACTTATTACATACATCCCTATAATATGTGAGTAGCTATTACATGTTTTAATAACATTTGTATTTAAATTACACTTTTAATCAAAGTATAAATTAATAAAGTAATTAATTAAAATTTAAAAAGTAAGCTTATAACTTAAGGTTTTACGAAATAACTTACGAATATGTTTTATGTGGACAAAATACGACTTCAGGGTACGAAAGCGTGAGTGAAGGGTATGAGTGAAAAATAATCATTTTTTTGTTAGCTTAGAAAACATTAAACGCTAAATAAAATATTTATTACCCTACGTTTATAGTACTTTACAGTACTCTAGGTTACGTAGTTAAAAAATAACTATTTATTACTATTAAATTTTAACTAAAGTAGTGCTCACCTGTTAAACCAATCGTCGGTGTACCGCGGATACGGATAGGGATCGTTGCTGCTGAAATCGTATGACGCCTCAGCGTTCTGCAACAAGTGTAACCATTTACCACTTTCTGAAACCTTTATATGGGAATACGAAACTTCTCTAAAACCTTATTTACAGTACGAGATAATAAAATACTTCCGTGGTGACTAATCATTTGATTAATAACATCATTGGACAAAGTGAGGAACAGTGTGATAAGGAAGCGGTGCGGCGTGGTTGAAGATGTAGTGACAAGGATAGAGAAAGAGATGCTTAGATGGTTCGGCCATGTCGAAAGAATGGATGAAAGAAGATTAACGAAAGAAATATACAAGGTAAGAATGATTGGAAAAATCGGTGCAGGTCGACCTAGGCGGACATATTCCGATCAAATCGGAGATGTCCTAAAGAAAGGCCGGATCAAAAGCGCACGCAACAGACGAGCGTGCATGAAGACGCTTATGAAAGTGGAGGCAGCGAGAGAGGTGTGCCAGGACCGTAGCAGGTGGAGAGAGGTGGTCTCTGTCTACCCCACTGGGAACGAGGCGTGATATATATGTATGTATGTATTGGGCCACATTTGGTAGGTTTCGTTGGGTGGTAGAAATTTCTGCATGTCAACTGGCAACACATGAGAGTCAAAGAATCGCATGTGAACAATTTATAAGTTGTTTAATGTTTATAAAACAAATTATAACTTATATGTTTTTGTTTATACATTTTAAAGTAATTTTATTTGTTTCTTATAAGACATATCATAAGGAATATAGTTGTCTATGCCATTTAAATCCTTTAAGCAATCATTTTAAACTGTACTCTGTGCTAGTATGGATAATTTTAAAGCACATAGTACCAATGATATTTTCAAAATAGTAAACACAAAGTATGTCTTTTCTGTGACCTTACTAACAATTACAGAAGAGATCAAGTTATAAAACTTATAAGAACTATTCGTTTTATTTCTTTAAACCGTCACAAGCATATAAACTTTGTTGTATCTTGTTTGCGGAGATAACAAAGTAAATCAAAAGCTTGTTACCTCAACTTCAAAAGACTGCTTAATGCTACTTCTGAACTATTTACAGTTTTAAATGAATTTCTTGAAGAAAACGTGTTTTTATATTTAAAAAAAATATATAAATGTAGTGGCTTACAATTTTTCTTCATAACATAGCCAAGGCTAATGGAAAATTATAATAAATCTTAAGCTCTTATATGTTTTAACACATAAGTCTGCTTCAGTAGTAAGACCATATCCATAAATATGGTCCTGCTGAGTTATAAGTGCATATGTTGCGTTGAATTACAGTATTCGTTTGTATTGGTAGCCATTTATGATAATAACTGTGTGAAATATATAACAGTTGTATTATTTCCCTACAAGAAATCGTGGGTTTTTTTTTTATTATAATGTAAAACGAAGTTATAAAGACTTTGAAATACTTTGGCTTATATACATTTTATAATCACGAAGGATGTTCACACAGCACCACATTCGACTGGTCCTTTTTGAGACTTTCGATCAACATACCAACGATTTAAAGAGATACAAAGCTTTTTAAACTAGTACGTAAAGATTTAGTTATTTCTACTTCAAACAAAATAATTATCATACAACTGTATATAAATGTACTGATATTTCCAATCATGATTGTCTAATAGGATTTAGTTTTTATTTTAATCTTCTCAAAGCACAGTGATCAATTTCAATATATAAATTGCGATAACGAATAATTTTATTGCTAATCTCAAATTATTTATCTTTAATTAACAAAGCTTATCATAGAAAATTACTCGGAGAGCTTTCAGTGTTATAACACGGCCCGGCAGCCATGAATAAAGTATTTTCATTTAAAATTCAAGAGCGGAATAATCAGGGCTCGCAGGTGATAAGGCGGATACGAAGATTTATTAACACCAACAGGATAACGAGCAACCAGGGGTTTCTTTTTTATAAAAAAAAATACTTACATAATTGTACTTCAGGTCTGGGTGCATGTAGTCGACACCTAAAGAAGAAACGTGTTTTATTTATATCTCAAACATTTCAATACTAAAAACATCATTCAGACAAAAAAGAAGAGGATACAATATATTTTATTATACAACAAAGGAAAATATAACAGGTAAGATAAACTAATAATAAAAAATGGCGGATGTAAAGTAAAAACAATTTACTCCAAACAACTTGCACTATCGCTGGTTCATCATTATCATCTTCACTTGATATCTATCACCGGTTATACTTAATGGTTATGTTTTAACTAAAATAGTTTGCCATATAAAAGGTCACAAGAAAAGCTACTAATTACTTGAAGTAATTTCTTTTTACTACACGACGATGGTAGAACAGCAGTAAAAATATTCTAATCTGTCTACTACTTGGCTTAGCAAGCTGACTGTATAATGAAAACACGTAATACAAACCATCGTCCATAATAGCAGTTGTTACGTTCACCCCTGTATACCCCTGCGCCCAAGCTGCTTCTACATTCAGATCCAACTTGGGCTTGCCCCCATTTTGGCCAGTGTTCTTCAAATACCATTGCAAGGGGAAGTAAGGATCACGGGGTTCAGCAGCCGGTACGGGTTCCGGTACTCTCAGCAGACGAAATCCTCGTTTCACTCGCTTAAAACCCGTCTGTTGAACCGCTGTGTGAACCTAATATAAATTGAAACATACATATATAATATTTAAATATGTGCAAAAAGTAAATAACAGTTAGAATATTATATAGTATATAAATCTAGTAGTAAGTAGTTAAATTCACGGTAAGTTCTGCCAATAATAGTGGCACTGGTTAATATGTTTATACTGCATCAACATTATTGTCATAACTGTTAAGTCTTTTTACCTCTGTATTCCACTAGCTACGTTTGCAAATTAGTGTTCAGCAAATCTAGACAACAGACTTACGACAAATGACAGAAATCCTACAAAAATGATAAAACTCTTTTGCGGTATTAATGATTGTGATTGATGATATCTTACATTTCTACAATAGTATAATAGATTTGTCAGAATCTATGAAATTTCAAAGCTATAACAATCTTTGAAAACCTATCAATCATAAGATAGATTATTTCTTGGTCTCTTACGGCACTTATTCGACCAAATTAATGTTCAGCAAATCTAGACAATAGACTTACAACAAATGACAGAAATCCTACAAAAATGATAAAACTCTTTTGCGGTGTTAATGATTGTGATTGGTGATATCTTAAATTTCTACTATAGTATAACAAATTGGTAGAAAACCTATCATTCCTAAGATAGATTATTTCTTGTTCTCTTACGGCACTTATTCGACCAAATTAATGTTCAGCAAATCTAGACAATAGACTTACAACAAATGACAGAAATCCTACAAAAATGATAAAACTCTTTTGCGGTGTTAATGATTGTGATTGGTGATATCTTAAATTTCTACTATAGTATAACAAATTGGTAGAAAACCTATCATTCCTAAGATAGATCATTTCTTGTTCTCTTACGGCACTTATTCGACCAAATTAATGTTCAGCAAATCTAGACAATAGACTTACAACAAATGACAGAAATCCTACAAAAATGATAGAACTCTTATGCGGTGTTAATGATTGTGATTGGTGATATCTTAAATTTCTACTATAGTATAACAAATTAGTAGAAAACCTATCATTCCTAAGATAGATTATTTCTTGTTCTCTTACGGCACTCATTCGGCAATTTGTTTCTAACCTAAATCGATTTGATGACATGATGGAATAAAATGTAAAAGATTGAAGATGATATAGACATCCATTTCGATTATATTCATGATGTCGCATCATAAAATATGATTGATCTCATACAATATGTTCTTTGGATCATGTTTTAAAGGATTGTAAATTAAACTTTGATTTTGTTGAGTGTCTAGCGTTTGTGTTTGTCGAGGATCTGCGTTGTTTGGACGAGCAATTAAAGAGCAAATATGTCTCACTGATTTGTTTAATTATCGTAAAGGTTAGTAACACTGTCATACTAATGTTAGTAATTACAATAATAAAGTTTCTATTTTCCGCCTGTGCGAGTACAACTGAGAATTGAGCAGAGTGTCTAGCGTCAATCGAGTGTTGTCTATGCGTAGAGCATGATTACAAAAGGTTGCCATCCCGAAAATACATAAATTACATAATATATAAATTACTATACTATTACAATATGATTATAGATAGAATGAAACTTAAAGTGTAAAGAACAATGCAGTTAAATAAAACAAGCAGAACGCCACAAGTGCTATACATGTAAAATATCTAGGTCGATCATTTATTTTTAGGAACTAGATCATACAAAATATTCCCTATTTTCTGAACAATAACATATGTATTCTATAGAATTTATTAGAGTCAGTTTTCAAATGGATTATTGAAAGAATTACTTACGAGTGGGTGCTGCTTGAGTAAACGCGCGTGCGCCACGGAGCGGCGGGCTCTTGCGTGCGGAAGCCCTCGGTGTGCAAAATGCCACTCAGTATCCGAACCCAGCACCTAAACCACATATATATTTTAATATTTACAAAGTATAAACATTTTTTTTTATAATTTCAAGGGGTAAATACTACACCTTAATTGTATACGTTAATAAGTAATAAGAAACTGGAAGGAAGCGGAGCGTAATCACTCAGAACACATTGCCTATCATATTGTGCGCTTTAAATAGGCAAATTACATACCCTAGCTTTCTATACCTATCTAAATAACAATCTTACAAGTCACACAAAAGCTACGCAATTATTCTGAAATAAAACTAGTAAATTTAACTGTAACTATAGACAAGCACAGAGATTTCTGGTGCGATTTGCATACCGTAATCTCTATGCATGATCCTGGTTATAACTAGTTGAATGCTGGTAAATATGAATACTATGGCAACTGATCTAGCCAGGCTATGAGGATGATACCTAGCCAGACAGAATAAAGAAACTCTTTCACCAAGCAATCAATTACCTGTTCAAGTCGGACATAAATTAGTAAGGCAGTGAGTTGATACTCGTAGTTAGTTACCTTCAAAGTAACATTGCAGTATATATTTTCTGCGTCAAAGTCATGGTACTGACCATAATCCAACGAAGCCCTGAAGTGAATATTTAAAGACGGTCGACTGACCGTGAAATAAAGGGTCAAGTTTAACTTCTAACCACTTTCGTAACGGCCGTCCATATTGGATTAGGTTAAGTCAAGTGTAATGCCGTATGCGAAAACGTGTAATGGTCAAGTATTTCTCTACAATCGGTTACTTTCTATTTACCCTTTACATTTGTAATAAAATTTTAATAGTTTGTTATAACATTAATAGATAAATTACTATTCCTTTAGCGTACTGGAAAGTTTTAATAATTACTCCCATTGTCCTTCAACTTAATAAATGTAATACAAAAGAAAAGACAAAGGTCTAAACAAAAGGTTCGAAACAGTAATAAATATTATTCTCAACATTTTAATAGTACTTCTAAAGCGATGTAACGTCCTTTATAAACATTCCTCGTAAAAACATTTCAATTTAGATACGCATTGGTTGTAAAAATAACAGCCACTTCAACTTTATCGCGTGGCAGTAAAGTTTATTTTCATTTATACCCAACTCATCAGCGATTAAGTCATTATGTGAGAATAATAAATTGTGTAGATCAATGATTTGCCATCATGAAAGCTGAATATTTATAGAACTTTCTTAGATAAATAATACAGCAGATCAGTAACAAAAACGTTACGCAAAATACAGTTATCTATGACTGGTCCTATAGTGAAAGAAAAAAGTCGAAAGTATCAATGTATATAATAAAAATATAATTACAAAGTAATCTTAACACAATAAAGACTTCAAAAGTTTCTGACCTACCTGTTTTGTTTTTCAAGAATAAAGTTCAAATTACATAGGTCGAAGAAAAAATTTGAAAGTACCTCTAAATTTGTTCGAATGTATTATCTGTGACGGCGTAGATCCCTAAGCTTTTTATTTTATCAACAATGATGTAACATTTGACCTTAATTTCACGCGATATTAAGTGACAACGAGGCCGATGATGAAGCTTGTCCGCTCTAATACTCCGGCGCTCAAACGTTGACAGTCGGAAAATAGCAACGCTGTTTTGGAATATTTGCTACATTTAGGCGGTAGGTAAATAAGTTCGAAAATACACTATCACCACCCAAAAAGCTCTTAGCCATAAAAAAAAATTTTCTATATTTGTTTATTTCAAATTGATTTCAATGATACAAACTGCTATATTAGTTCTAAACAAATGATGTTTTCATTATTACAACTATGGTCAATTACCACAAGAGGAGATTTTTTTTTGGTTTCGAGAGGAAAATCTTCGCAAGATTATCTGCTTCTGAGGAAGTCAGGGTTATGTAAGATTCTTACACACTAAAACCCCTTTGGTCGTCTGATTCAGTGCATTCGGCTAGGCTCCGCGATCTCTTATAACGCACGCCGATGCCACTCTACACTTTATGTTATCTCTGAGGAAGGACTTAACCCTCCTAGTCACTATCGCTGATCCTTAAGCTGTCTCCTACGCAGGTTCGCTTGTTGAGCGTTAAAGGCCACCGCCCTCAAAGCCTGCGAAACTCCTAGCCCCTTTTTGTCGCTTTCTACGACAGACAAAGCTTAACTTAGTCCTATTCTTACTAGCCCGAGACTACAGGGCTGAATGAAAAGAGGAGACTGGTGAAAATATTTGTATGTCAATATTTTAACAAGTAATAAAAGCCAATCCACTAATAAGCTCCGTCCTTTCATTAAGCCCTGATGAAATATTATGCTTGGGGCTATCAAAGCCGGGGTAAATTAATTGCGAAGCTGAGGACGTGTCTTACAGAAATTAGAGGAAGTTTGTTGAGGAACAACCTTTTTTTTATAAGTGACAATAACGAAGAAATATTTAAAAATATTTAGGCATTTTGTTTTTATTTTAATGTAATCGCAGTAAAACGCAGATCTAAAACGTTTTGATTGAAAAGCTTTGAAATAAAAGTTTTGAAACATTGGTTCAATAACATTACTAAAAAGAAGCAATACGGAATCTTTACCTTCTTTTCATGTTATTAGATTTATTATATATTATTATGTATTTTTTTTTTTTTTTTATATAGTCACGCCTTTTTCCCAGTAGGGGTAGGCAGAGGTGAATAAACCACCCACGTTTCGCCAGATGTGGTCAGATTAGGTCCCATGTAACAGGGGGCGAGCCTGTTGCCACTTTATTGGGACCACCACACACACACACACAAAGATGATATCAGTGTGCGGGTTTCCTCACGATGTCTTCCTTCACCGTTTTTGTATCTCGCTGTTGTAACTAAAGTTCACAAATGTACATAACTTAAATATTAAGTCATCGGTACATGCTGAGGTTTGAACCCGCGACCTTCGGAATGAAAGCCGCACGCTCTAACCATTAGGCCAGCGAGCTACCTTTATTATGTATTATACATTTATATTACGTCTTGTTTTAGTATTAATTATTATAGTTTTTCTTATACAAAAATTTAAAATGTTAGGTATGTTTTTTGAACATATATGACAACAATAGTTTTCTAGAAAACACCCGGTGTATATTGTATACATATCAAAACATATCACTTTTATATATCTATTATTATTATTTACTTCTGACTTAGTTTAATTACGAAGAAATTATTTATTATATAGCTATATACTATAATTGAAGGAATAGCTTTCGTACCTCGGGTTTTATAGTGGGAAAACATTTAGGCGCGTTAAATGTGCTCTTTATACTCTGTATGGTGTTTTACAATGCAGTATATTTTAATTATTATAATTAACAGAAGTACGTAAATAATACAATATTAAAGTACGGTCGTAATGTCTTATTACTTACTTTTACAGACGTTACATGATGTTATAAAACAGGTGTAACGAAAGCACGAAATGGCAGCAATAACGCTTTGGTTGCGATTCAGCTAATGGCATCTAACGATTTGTTTCACGAAACGATGTCGTTTATTACAAGTGTAGTTAGTTAAAGGTTACTTGTTTAACTGATATAATCATTGGTACATTTATCCTATTGTCCACTGATGCCTAATGTCCACTGATGAACTGGCTTCGCTTGGCTGGTGGAGAACATGGCGGACCACACAACGAAAGCTACTGTTTTACACATGCTTTCGTCTTCATTAATAACGTATTTTAACCTCTCTTCCTCATCGCTTTACATAAGAAAATTTATCGTTTATTACAAATTAAGTGAAGGTTATGATCCATAAGGAATCATAGACATTATTTTTGAACATATTTTAAATAGTAAAGCACATTTGTTACCTTATTTCCTTGAATGCAGACTTCGGATAGGCAATCGAATAGTAATACAACTTTACAGTAGAGGGTAGAGCGGAGGGTAGTAGAGTTTTCCCCCACGGATGGAGCTTAAGTTATTATAATTACACTTAATTAAATGCTTAAGGAAATTATTTTATAAAAGTAAGAAAAACATTTTGCTTTCTCAGTAACGAGCAATATAATCCTCTCTAATTAAGATTCTGCTCAAATATCGTCCACCTAAGACGGAAGCGGAAGGAAAAAAGAAACATTTTCTCGAGCTGCAGCTTGAGGAGATTTACGGCTTTGCTGGATTTGAATAAAAGCTTAGACTTTATTCAACTTGGACTAGAATAAACTCCATTAGTGAGAACGCAGTTACAACTCTAATGTCTACAATAATACTACTAAAGTTCTTACCCTTTAAACACTGTTTTATTGTATATATGTACAATATATGTTTAAGATTGTGTTATACTTTATATTGTGTTTTTGGTTATGAACCTATTTATCTTGCCTTGCATTAGCTGACACCTTTTAATAGGGGCACCGGAAAGTAATGTCGTTTCTGCGCATGCCAATACTTGATTGTCATTTGTCAGCTCATTGTTTTGTTCAGAGGCGTACCAAAGACATTGTGAGGTTATAGTGATTTCTTTACTTATAGACAATTGAATTACAATTTTTTTTTGTAATTTTGGGTAAAATGGCCAGCCAAATACCAGAAGAGGTACACATCCGGCATTGCATGCTCTTTGAGTTTCGCAAGGGAAATAACGCAACAGTTGCTACCAAAAACATTTGCGATGTTTATCCAAATGCACTGGACATTCGTAAATGCCAAAGGTGGTTTTCCAAGTTCAAATCGGGTAATTTTGATCTTTCCGACTCGTATCGATCAGGAAGACCATCAGCGTTAGACAACGACGTGTTAAGGGCGGAAGTGGAAGCAAATCCGTGTCAGACGATCGAGGAATTGTCAAACAGTCTCAACAAACCTTGGTCGACCATCCAAGAACATTTGAAGCAGATTGGAAAAGTAAGCAGAGCAGGTGTTTGGGTCCCGCATAATCTGTCCGAACAGAATAAGGCTAACCGATCAATCACATGCAACTTATTGCTTCAACGACACAACACAGAAGCGTTTTTTGATCGCTTGATCACAGGAGATGAGAAATGGGTCCTGTATGATAACCCAAAACGCAAAAGGCAGTGGCTCTCTCCAAATGAAATCCCTCGGAGTACTGCTAAGCCAGGTTTACACCCCAAAAAAGCGCTTTTGTGTGTTTGGTGGAGTATTCGCGGCATTGTTCATTTTGAATTACTGAAACCTGGAGAAACTGTTACTGCAGACCTCTACAACGAACAATTGCAGCGAGTCAATCAATTTTTAATTGAAAAGTGGCCAGCGATTGTCAACCGAAAAGGCGTCATTCTCCAACATGACAATGCAAGACCGCACTGCGCAAGGCGAACTCTAGAAAAAATTAATGAATTGGGGTGGGAGGTGCTGCCTCATCCACCATATTCGCCCGATGTTGCACCATCGGATTTCCACTTATTCCGAGCGCTGCAACACTTTTTAAGTGGCAAAACATTTGCAAATTTGGATGATATCCAAAATGCCATCTCTAGATATTTTGCCGAAAAACCAATTAATTTTTATCGATCAGGGATTGAAAATTTACTCACTAGATGGCAAAAGGTTATTGACAATGATGGGGAATACATCATTGATTAAAAATAAAGACTCGTTAAAAATGTATGTGTTTGTATTTAGCGTAAGAAAACGACATTACTTTCCGGTCCACCTAATAATTAAGCGATGAGACGAACGGGATATTCGCCTGATGGCAAGTGATACGCCTATAACAATGCGGCACTATTTAGGGTGATATATACTGCTCCACATTGCGCCTGACACATAAGGTATTAAGTCTAGTCACCTCAGTAATTACACTAACTATAGTGCCCTTCAAACCGGAACACAGTAAAGTTTGCAGAAAGTAATTTGCGGTTGCGGATGCTCTCAAATAATATTTCAAACAAATTTCGGGGCGAGGTACAGCTATTTATATACAAAGTAGCTGTTCCCCGCTCGCTTTGTTAGACGTAATATAACATTAGACCGTGGATTAATTTCTATAGCAACCGTTACTATAGCAACCGCATAAATAATATGAAATGAAAATGTTTAATTCTTAATAAGAAAAATAAAATGATGAAGGATCTATGAAATTCAAAAAATATAGCCTATGACCATCTGAAAAGCATTCCGCCACCAATTCTCATGTTTACATGTCGATACGATCACTAGTTTTTACGTGATTGGCACACATATATATATCTATATAAATATATATACATATAATTCCAGTAAAAGGACGACTATAACATTAAAATATTTATGATAACTTGTTAATAATATGGATGATATATCCGGAATGTGGACGAATATAGTAAAACTGGTACACTCCTATATTCACATAGGTTTTATATCAACTGCTAGAAAAATAGGATGAAATGGACATCGTTATAGATTAAGAGTTTTTGTATCAGTTTGTAATGACGCAGAAAGTGACGACATCAATTGACCAAAGTGGCTTCCTGCGGTTTGCAACAGTTCCTACGCACGAGCGCAATGGTGTCAAGGAATCGCATACATTTGTACTTAACACAGATATTAACCTAGCTTATAGTTTAATAACAATTTATGTAATATTACAAATACTGTATGTACCTACTAAATTGTTGTTTAATTGTTTTTTTCTTTGTTGTCCTATTGCACTAGAATTTTCCATTTCTAGAGGTTGTTTTTGTTTCCTAAACTGTTTATCATATACTATAAAATAACAACAGTGCGTAGAGTACGAGAGCTTCTTTGGTATCAGATATTAGAATGAATCCACTGGATGAGTCCACTGTTGGACATAGGCCTTCCCCAAAGATTCTAATTAGAACAGTCTTGTTCTGCTCATATCTAGCGACTACCCGCGACTTCAACAACATCCAGTCAGCATTGCGTTTCCGCTATCTTTAGGCACTAGGAGCCGTCATTTATGGCTGATTAGAGCCATTTCCCACCACGCCGACTTAATGCAGGTTGATGGAAACCAGAGCTTCGTCAGTTCATTAGCAGAGTGCACCACGAGCAGGTGAGGTTGGCTTGGATCCCATGAGTTATTCAGCAGGAGCCGTTACATCACATTAAAATATGACTTTATGTTAGATACGTTAATATGTGGGTGCTGTTGGAAAGCTGTTATAATAAAAAAAAAAAATTGTGTAGAAAAAAAACAATAAATCATGAAGACCAATCGTTCTATTCGGAAAGACAGTAAAATAATGATAAAAGGAGTAAGGATCAAGTAATTACATATGTATTTAGTAGAGGTGTATCTTTCATCATAAGGAATCGTGGTCATTATTCTTGTACCCTATATTAATTAATTAAGCATATTTATATATCACTATATCCTTGAATGGAGACTTCGGATAGGCAATCGAATTACTCAACCTTACGGTATTATTCGATACCTCTGGAAACTACTACCTGTATTGTAATGTAGAGAGTAGAGCTGAGGATAGTAGAGATTTCCCTACTTTAAAGTAGAGGGTACAACTGAGGCTTATACGTCCAGACCCTTTGGTATTTATTCTCTCCTTGTGGAAGAAAGGTATGAGCCCGATTAGTGGGAACAATCAATGGGCTATTTGTGTAAACATTTAGAAGAAGATATTTCAGAAGGTTAAACATTCATTAATTGCTAATTGTATAAAATAAAGTCTAACTGGTGGCAGGTGTCCATGTCCGGGGATTGTCTAAGTAGGTACTACCGCAGCTCCTGTTTCTGCCGCCTAACTGTGAAAACTTTGTACTGCTCAAAAGATGTTTTAGCTTATAAAATTACTAGGGTAACGAGATTTAACTTCAACTCTCAAGACGATAAGCGTCATTAAGTTATAAACTATATTATTAAAGTATTTAAGGAATGTTTTTATGGTTCTTTACATAGCTTCAAACTAACCCTTATTAAGTTTTCGTTATCTTGTTTCATAGATACAAAGTCCCCTTCCAATAAAATTAACTAATATACTAACTGTATTAGCCTTTGACCTTTTCGCATGTTGATAATAACAAAAGCGAAGTTGTTATGGGGCCTTTGTCAGATTTTCACAGACATGATGAAAAAAGTTATATTTTCGGCTTTAGATAAAGTCCATATTGTCATCGTTGTGGGCATTTACAGCTTACCGGCAGCACCTATACAGTTAGTCTGATATTGTTATCTATAACATATAAACAATATATCCCCTTTTGTATAATCTCTTCAAATATAATACAAGTGTACTGTTAACTATGAAGGATGAATTTTTAGATTTTTAATGATAATAATTTAAAACAAAGGGACGAACAGCATATATATCTGGTGGTAGACAAGTTTTTCTCATAGCACTTTACTACTCATGTATTTAAGATCTCTAGTAATTTTATAAATTATACAGTTTTTACAATCGCTAGGGTAATGTTAAATATTACTGCATGACTGTCTAAGTGAAAACTGCGATATTTACCTTTACATATCGTTTATTTCTACATATATAAATCCTTCATATTATATATAAAGCAGCACTAATATTCAAACCGATGACTAAAGTATATTATAAGTTATACCGGTTCCTGGATGTAAGCTACGGGATTAGTTAGTATATGTTCGAAGTTATATATACTAAAGGTCTTTACGAGGATGTTTGCCGCAGAGAATGAAGGGTCCAAATCGTAATTTTCGCGTGGAAACATATGATGGTATATATATATTTCCTTCTCCGTTTATTGATGGTCTAAAATAAATGTTGAATGAATTGCTCTAGTTAGAGCTAGCAACAAATATATATATTGTGTACTAATTAAAGCTGACAAACTTGTTAAAGTGATGTATTTATCTAGGAAACGATTATTGATTGTTAAAAATAACTAAATTACGGTTATACTGATTGTGTTTCAATCATATAATAATCATTAGTTTTACAGGTGGTAGGTCCCTGTTTTCGAAGACGTCTAGCTAGGTACCACTTTCAACCCCTGTAGTCTTGGGCTATTAAAAATAGGACTAAGGTATTCCCTTCATGTAAGCGTCTCGTGAGCCTTGAGGGTGGTGGCCCTCAAATCTCGATAAGCAACCCTTAGGAGAACGGCACATGTAAGGTGGTCATGTATTTGCTGTAGCACTAGCGTGGGTGCAAAAGAGGGTTTTGCCCTTCCGTGAGATGTTTTAGCCAGAGTCCAAGGGGGTACCGATGCGTTCAGTAGGAAATCGCGTAGCCCCTCCTAATGCACTGACGGAGACCATCGAGGGGGTGTTAGTGGGTAGTATCTCCACGTAACCTTGTCTTCCCTCAAAAGGAAGGTATCTTTTAAGAAGATTTCGCCCTCAATAAAAAAAAGGTAGGTACCACTGCAGCTCCAAATTTTGCCACCAAGCAATAGTGTGCAAACAATACTGTGTTCCGGTTTGAAGAGCGTTGTATCTAGTCATGTACTCCGTCATTAGCGGAATCATCTTCTGCAGCACATTATAATGTGTAAAGTTTATGGAAAACGAAAGGTGGGGAGAAGAGAAAAAGTCACGGTTGAGGGATATCAGAGAATAGACTGGCTTATCTGGGGCGTACGAATTGTTCTGCCGAACCAGAGACAAGTAGAACTGTACCACACTGATCGCTAACCTTCACTAGTTGGAGAGGCACTTTAAGAAGAAGACGTATCTAGTCAGGTTACTGGGGTAACGAGACTTAATATCTTGTCTCAAGGCGACGAGCACAATATGGTACAGTGTAAATCATCATAGTTAGCGCTACGTTGTTATGGGCAGCCGTATCACTTATCACTGGGTGAAAGTCCCACCCCTCTCATTGCTTCGTTGTATAAACAGAAAAAATCTTTTGCTTGACATATAAAAATCTACTGAATGTGTTTTTTTTATTTTTTTTTAATTCAATTAGCTACAAGACGTTCACCTAGTGATAAGAGGTACGACCGCCATAACAACGTGGTAGTAGTTTAGATGATATATAAGAGACAAGACGTTATGTCATAGAGAATTTTTTTTTTGAAGTTGACATTTTCTTATTGTTGAATTATTCGCGAGGGTCATAGATTTAATCTGTACATTCGAAATCATAGCACGAAGCTTTGTGAATATAAGACCAAGATGAATAAACAAACAAGTTCGGAGAGTGAAGAGAAATACATTACCTATTCTATACGCGGGCTCCATTTTCTTCTTACATATCATGAATTTTCTTCTAAAGTTACGTAAAATATTGAGACAGATTTGAATTAAAATATGTATTAAGGTTATGTTATGTTTATTCTTCTCGTAGCTTCGTAGAATAAAAATTCTACGAAGCTACGAGAAGAGTACAACGAATACCTGATCTGTCCATAAGGAGTTAGGATAATATATACTGCACTACACTGTTGAAGCTGTCTAGACATAAGATATTAAGTCCTGACCAGTAATTTAACTATAAAACACTTAGAACTGTAACCCAGTAATGTTTGAGTTATAGAGGAAAAATCAAAGTAATCATTAATGGAGGTATTTGTTAAATTTTTATTGATTTTCTAGTTGTTTATGTCAAATTTCAGTTAAAACTATTAGAGCTATAATTGAAATATTAAGTTAAATAAATGTAGGTTTCACTTAATTTCCTGTTGACAAATACTCCTATCTTGGTCGCTTATAAAGAGTACTTAAACGATACTTAGAAGAGAAAATAGAAAATTGTACATATTCTGTACAAATAGACCATTAAAAGGGACATTTTCTTTTTTCCAAAGTAAATTAGACTAACACAGTGTAAGTACATAAACAAAACGATAGAATGCCTTAATACCTTAGGGCATTCTCTTTCAGTCGATCAATTAGGTTGTGGAGAGGAAAATAAATAAAAAGCAGGTGCAAAAAAAAACTTGTTTCCTTTTTCACTTTATTTTCGTAGTCAATAAATTATTAATAAAAGCTCATACTTTAAAGTTGAACTTTAACAAATTGTTTTATTGCTTTACTTAAATCAATTTTAAATTTTCATAATAAAGGCTCTGCAATTAGTAGTTGATCTCGAATCTCCACTTGTGAGAGAAGGACCGAAGACAGTGGGGATATAAAAGGAGCTGTACATAGAGAATTTCCATAATGTCCTCATCTCAAAATAATAGCAGTGAGCACATATACAACAAATAATGGCCCTCTACAAAACTTGTCCATTAATTTGTACACCAAAAAGCAATATATTCCGGTTGTCGCGGAAAGCCATTTGAATGAGTTATTCCACTTTCGCTGAGAACCTCTTAAAGGTCTCCCTTCTTTTTTTTTCCTACACAGAGAGATGCTTTAGTTTGCTTTAATTTTTCTCGCTGCAAACTAACGTACTTCTTACCGTAATTTTTTTGTGAACATCTTTACTATATGGATGTCTATTAACTGACGATAAAGATTATAATTTCTACACGAGTACATCACTAACGTAGACTTAGCGAGAATTAAAGAAGAGAATAGACGATCTAGATATATAATCGAGGAGAATGCTCGGTGTATCGTGGACTAAATTTCATACCAACGAGTCTATACTTCGAGAACTCGACATCAAGCAGTGTTTATCATCTTTGGTACAGTCTCGTATCCTCATCTTTTTTGGCATCAGGTCGGGACGAAGAAAGCCTATGAAATGGACTGACAAGATAAAGACGGCAGTAAATTACTCATGATCGTCACAACTGAATGAACTAGGAAGGCAGTCATCAGAGAAGAATGGAGACGTAGCGACCAACACCTGAAGTGATGACCAAGACCACTCTGTTAAGGGTGATTCTGACGAAGAAGAAGACATCACTAACTAGTGTAGTTTTCGGTGAAAGTATTTAGGTATAAAGTTCCCTCTGTAACTTCAAAGCTATAGCAGTATATAGCTAATTGTTATTGCCTTGAAATTATAAATTATATCTATTTAGTAACTAAGATGATTATAGTAAAAAGAACTTTTCGGAGTTGCCTAGACGGAGCTTATTTTTTTCTCTTAAGCCATCAATCGTCTTACCCAAAGAAATGTAATTAAGAATGTTAGAGTTAAGACAAATGATCATGAAGTATCTTTGATGTTAACAACATTTCAGTGTTATAAGCCATTTTGAATTGTTAGTTATAAAGGAAAATAACACAGATTATTAATAAGTATTGATTAAATACATTCTACTGAGTCATTATTATTAATATATAGTCGATTGTAGGACGTACATTTGTCCAATAAACTTAGTCATATGTTACTTTTCTCTCTGATATAGGAAAATTCATATTGAATTTTCTGATTCATTATAATACATATTGAATCAGAATCTAGTAATATTTATTAGGGGAGCTCCAAATAAAGACGTTTTTCGAAGAATGATGAAAAAATATTATTTGAGCACACATGACTAGTTATTTGTTATATATTTTATACATTCGTGTATTTATTATGTATGTATTCATTTGCATATGTATATATTAATGTATAGTTTGTATGTATGTGTACACTACAGTTAATTTCTGTTGAAAAACAAATTGATGCTCATCTACCACAGCATCTCCCCATTTCCTAGGTTAACTATTAAAAAATGCTGACGTTTTATTGGAAAGCTAATTTTAGGTTTACAATAGTTAAAGTATTAACAGTAATACTTTAGACCTAAAAAGAATGGATGCAAGAAACTCGGCAGGATGCTTCTTTAAATTCTTTTCAAAGTACTAAACTATACTTTAGGAAATTTGTATTACACTGCTGTATTGTTTTATTTCCTTACATTATTGTTAAAATAACTGTTAACAGAATAACATGCTTAGTCTATTGATATTACTATAATATGATTTTTAAATTGGTTAAATAGAAGACTAAAATAGTTTGTGGGATCTTATTATAGATTCATACAAAGCTCTATAAAAGAAACACTTTATACAGACGTTAACTGGAAGTCACAACCTTAGTTTTATTCCTAATAGTTTTAACATGTATTCATGTACTGTTTATTAATACAATACTGTTAATTAGCGTGTGATATACTGGACTTGTATGCGTCGGTGTACCGGGTTGCGGAATTCTATATTCTTGTTATGAGCGGGCTGGAAGCCACAGCGGCTCTTACAGCTCATCTGACACTGGGCTCGTGGACCCGGATCCACGGCCTGAAGTTTCTTAAAAACTAAAATGCGCTACGCGGGATGTAGCCGTCTGGCGGATGATTGTATGTGTCTGGTTCTTGTAGTGCTTTATCTGGCGATTCTACTCGGTCGTCGAGGCCGGGCGCGGGCCCGTTCCCTGGCTACCTTCGCCTGTATCGGAATTTCTGGGCGGTGAGGACCGCCCACGATCGCGGGTGTACTTAGTGTACGCGGTGTGTGAGTAGCTGCGGCGCCGCGTTCTGAAGCGAGGGCGGCGTGATGATGATATTCGGAGCGTGTTGGTAGTGTCCGAAGTGTGTGTGGTGACGTCGGTGTTGTCGGTGACTGTGGGCGTGTGAGTGGTTTGCGGGACCCCTTGGGATGTCGGAATAAGCGCGTGCCGCGGTCTGCGCTTTCTCGTCCTGGGATTCGGAGGTAGCTCGTAGTTGGCCGCGCTGGCCACCAGAGGGTTGGGGTGAGTTGCCGCCTTGGCGAAGTAGGTCACGGAGCACTCTCTGAAGTGCTCCTTGATTGTTGGGAGTTTAAGGTCGCTGTGGATGTCCACGTTGCGCTGGTACCATTCGGCACCAGTCGCGATGCGGGTGAAACGGTTCTGGAGAGTCTGGAGAGGTTTGAGACGGTCTTCGGACGAATGGGCGAAGACAACGCTTGCGTAAGACATTACAGGTCTTACGCATACCTTGTAAAGGTGGAGCTTGTGTCTGAGAGAGAGCTTGCTCTTCTTACACAGCAGGGGGTATAGCTTGCCCAGTACTTGGGCCGCTTTCTTTCTCGCCTCGCGAATGTGGGCGATAAAATTGAGTCTGGCGTCGAGCGTGACGCCGAGATATTTGACCGAGTTCCTCCATGGGATGGACTGGCCGAAAAGGGAGATCTGGCCGAGTTTATGGCCGCTTTTTGTCGCCTTCTTGAGAAGGGTAGATGACTTTCGGTGGGTGAAGTGAATGGCTTCACTTTTCTCCGGGTTTACGTCGATTCGCCACGTCCGGAACCACTCGCCTAGGCGTGTGGTCGCGTTCTGCAGGCGCATCGTTATAAGACCCGGGGCTCTGCCGGAGTGATAAAGAGCGGTGTCGTCCGCGAAAAGGGCCATCTTGACAAAGGGATCTCTGGGTATGTCGCTCGTGTAGAGCGAGAAGAGTAGCGGAGAGAGGCAAGAGCCTTGAGGGACGCCGGCTTTAATCTGCCGGGGCGAGGAGAGAGCGTGCTCGACGCGAAAGCGGAAGGAGCGGTTCGAGAGGTAGTCTCGAATGACGGTGACTAGACGGTCTGGCACTTTGTGAGAGTAAAGCTTGAATATCAAGCCTTCGTGCCAGACTTTGTCGAACGCCTTCGCGACGTCGAATAGGACGGCGCAGGTGTCGATCGTTTGTCTGTGCTCGAGACCGGCCAAAATGTGCTCGGTCAGTCGGTGCACTTGATGGACGCAAGAGTGGTTGCTCCTGAATCCGAACTGTTCGTCGGGGAGGAGATTGTTCTCTGCGGTGAAATGGCGCAGACGCTCTAGAATGATGCGCTCGTAAAGTTTGCCCAAGGTGTTCAGTAGGCTGATCGGGCGGTAGCTGTTGGGTAGGTTCCTCGGCTTTCCGGGCTTCGGAATACCTATCACTACGGCCTCTTTCCAGGCGTCTGGGAAGGAGCAGTCGGCTAGCAGGGCGTTGAATATGGCCACTAGCAGACCGACGATCGGGGGCGGGAGACTTTTCACAACTCTGTTGGAGATGTTGTCGGATCCCGGGGCTGATCTGGTTTTCAGCCTCTTTATGATGTCAACGACCTCACCGGGGGAAACCGGTTTTAGAGGGGGACCTTCTGGTGGGAGGGCTGCCCTGCGACGCACCTCGTCCTCGACCAACTTGAGGTGATCGGGGTCCACTGGTGCGGTAGAGGGAGTGCATTGGCTCTCTAGACTGTCGGCGAGACAATCTGCTTTTTCGGCATCCTCCAACGCAAGGGAGGAACCATCGCTCATTACAAGGGGAGGCATGCGGGCCATGTTCTCCGCTTTGAGACTGCGGGCCAGACGCCAAAAGTTGGCGCTCGAAGGCTCCAAGTCGCAAAGCAGATTGTCCCATCTGTCAGATCTGAGTTCGGATATGCGCTCTTTTACCAGCCTTTGGAGGCGGCGCAGTTTTATCCTGAGCTCCTCGGATCTGTATCGTGTATAGAGTCTCATTGTGGCGTTTTTCGCTCTTATCAACCGACGAATGTCCGCCGGGAAGGACCCGAGAAGGTAGTCCGACTCGGGCACCGTTCGCGACGCTTCCTCGACGGCTGTGGCGATATGATGCGTTAACGAGTCGATCGCTCGGTTTGCAGCGCCGAGCGAGTCGATCGTATCAGGGATTCCGTCTAGGTGCTGGGGGTTCGCGGCCTTGAGTTTGACCTCGAGGCTGCGCCAGTTGACGATGGTTTTGGTCAGAGGGACCTCACCAGCGGGCCGGCCCAGCTTCATAAGAACCGGGCGGTGGTCAGATCTGAGATCGTCTATGGTCTCGATCGAATGCAGTGGGACGGTTACGTTATTGAATAACGCAATGTCTAGTGTGGATGGGTTGTGAAACGCGACGGTAGGGTATCGAGTCGGGGTTTGCGGAGCTACAATGTTAAACTTGAGTTTATCCGCGAGCTTGGAGAGGATTATACCATTTCGGTTTGACATGATCGGGTCCCAGGTGCTATGCCTGCTGTTTAGATCGCCGGCGACGATGACAGCCGGCCCTAGGTCGAGAAGGGTTCTTATGTCTGTTTCCCGCATTTCTTTTGACGGGGACAGATAGACGGATGCTAGGACGATCGGTTGATGACCGGTGAGGGAGATTTTACACGCCGAGACTTCTATTTTGGCGAGGGTTGGACTAACAAGCGGTATGCAATGCAGGGCCCGCTTGAAGTAGATGAGAGTGCCGCCTCCTGGGGCGGTCAGCCTGTCGTGGCGGATAATATGGTAGTTCGCGATTTTCGGATCGCGATGAAACGGTTTGAGGAATGTTTCCTGAATGAGCATGACGTCGACGTCATGGTTCCTAAGGAAAAGGCTTATTTCCTCCTTTTGAGAGCGGATGCCGTTCGCGTTGAAGTACGCGACAGTCAGCGAGCGGGGTTTAACTCTTCCTAAGATCCGGTGTTTTTCCATAACGGTTGAGTGAGATGGAACACCAAAGGTCTCGGACAGAATCCTGGGCTGCGGCTAAACGAAGGGTTCTTCGAGTGCGGCGAGAGTGTCGGCGTGCTCGATGCAGGCCTTCAACCTATCATGCGAGCTTTTCGCGGCTCGCAATTTTTCTCCTAAGAGAAGAATATTTTTGATGCTCACCTTTGAGATGTAGGCGAGAATGTTCTGTAGCTCCGAAGGCGGAGCTGTTTGGCTGGGAGCAGCCTGTGGTTTCGGCGGCCCCGACAAAGGGGCGGCTTTTGGAGCCTCGGCGGCTTTTGGCTTAAGGAGCGGTTTGCTCCACGCCGACACCGCCGGCGGAACGGCCGGCTGTGCGGGCGGTGGCCTGGACGAGACAGATGGCTGCGGTGCAGCCTTTGTGGGGGCGGTGGTGCGCCGTTGTGCGGCCCCGGGTTGCCTACGCGGGGCTTTGGTGCACCCGCGATAATTCGCGGGGTGTCCCTCGGTTTTGCAAAGGACGCAGCTCGGTGGGTTTGTCGCTTCCGTGGTGCGGGAGCATTGTTTCGTCCCGTGGTCCCCGGTGCATTTGACGCACCTCGGGCGGGCGAAGCAATTACGGGCTGAGTGCCCGTAAAGTTGGCATCGGTGGCATTGGCCGATGATGCCTTTTTTGTGCGGGACCTCTACCCTCACGCTGGTGAGGTTGCACAGGCGGGTGATTCCGAAAATCTCTTTACCCTCCGGAGAGAGTTCGAGACTTGTCAGGATGAGTGGGAGTGCGGCCTTTGTTCGCATGCTAGTCATGCGACGGGCTTCCAGCACTGGGAAATTTTGCTTTTTTAGGTCGTCGACGACCTCGGAGATGTCGATCTCCGTTGGGATTCCGCGTATGACAACGCGTAGGTGCTTCTCCTCGGGGAGAGCGAAGGTGTGGAAGCCGAGTCCGGCGTTCCGCAGGTGCCTGGTGGCAGCCCGGAAGTCGTCAACCGTTTGGAGGTTGATGCGGATGCCCTGCGCGGTGTTCTGCGCTTTGGGGCATGCGATTTTGTGGTCCGCGAACCACCTGGAAACATCGTTCCACTTGCTCTTGTCCTGGAGGACAATCGGGGGAGGCGGCTTCGGGCCGCGTTTTTCGGGCGGGGCCGAAGTGCTGGGGGGTTGCGCGAGAGGCGCAGCCTTCTTTGCCGGCGTGCTGGTCGGCGAGGAGCGGTCCGAGTTTGACTCGGAGGGCCGCTTAGAAGCGCGTTTGCGCTTCTTGACGTAGAGGGTGAAGCCCTCTTCGTCGGTGGTCTTGGAGAGTGGACGGTCCACCTCCATTTCGCTGCCGCTAGCGGAGCCCTCCGAGTCGGATTCGGAGGAGGCGGGCAGCTCGGGTTTGGAAGGCCCCGCCATGGGGGCCCTCGCCTTGTTGTGCGCTCGAGACGCGGGGGTCGGGTCCGGAGAGGCCGGGCTGTCCGTGTCAAAGCGCGCGGGAAGGGCAGAGGCCGACTTGGAGAATTGTTCCCAGACTTCTGGGAACTGTTTGCGTGCAAAGCACGCAAATTGTGCCATTAAGGCGTCCGTTTGCACGGACGCCATTTTGTGTGTAGCCGCCCCGCCGTGCGGCGGGGGGTTGTGTGGCTATTTGAGCAGGGGACCTAGCCGTCGCCTAATGCGACAGACTCTATCTAATAACCTCGCCTCTGAGGCGATTAAAGAAAAAAGCTACTTACAGTGCCGGAACCAGGCTCCGGCAGAGTTTTCGCGTTCTGATACACTAATTCACAGCACTATCACTGCACTGCACTGACGCGCGCAAGCGCAAATGGCGGCCGCCTAAGCGGCGTTGTGACGCGCACGAGCACGGGCGAGTCGCACTGAGCGGGCGTAACGGTTACGCGCACTGGGAGCGGACGCATGGGACGTCCGATCGGTACGGCGGGCAGAACCCGAATGTGGCTTTTCACTTTTGTTGCGGAATTGGGTCATGTCGCCGTCAGCGAACTGTTATACGACAAGTTTCATCGCTGTAAGTGGGGCACCCCGCGACTTTTATACAGCTAACGATGCACAACGTATCAATTTACTGACGAATGTTAATCGTATCCAACTGTGTATATATATTTGTAATAGAAAAGTGGCAAGTGACTCAATTCATTCACTGCAACGTGATGGGGCCACTTCGTACTTTTTAAACAAGCAGTTACGTTGTCCTTGTCATTGCAGTAAGCTTTATTATGATTTACTTACTTACAAATGTAGGCATAATCAAAACCTTTTAAGTATGATCAACTAGTAGTAGTAGTAAAAACAGCCCATTTACGTCCCCACTGCTAGGGCACAGGCCTACCCTCACTATGAGGGCGATTGGGCCATAGTCACCACGCTGGCCCAATGCGGGTTGGTGCCTTCACACATACCTTAGAATAAATTCTAAGTCATGTGCGGGTTTCCTCACGATGTTTTCCTTCACCGTTTTGTATCTCGCTGTTGTAACTAAAGTCCACAAATGTACATAACTTAAATATTAAAGTCATTGGTACATGCCGAGGTTCGAACCCGCGACCTTCGGAATGAAAGCCGCACGCTCTAACCATTAGGCCAGCGAGCTATATGATCAACTATTCTATTCTTATCTATACTAATCGGGTATGGTGATACTAAACGGTTCATGGTGTACCCTGCTAATCAATAAATGAGGCCCTGGCTCCCAACAAACTGCATTGGACCAGCAATGTTGTAAATGGCCCAAATCCATTCATATTAACTCCTATTAAATGTGGGTGTCTTTGGGAGAGGCCTATGTCCAATAGTGAACGTCTATCGGTTAATAATGGATCAACTATTCTACTTTATGATTTGTGTGATCAAGTTTATAACCTATTCAAATTAATAATAATAAGACATATTTTAAAGAAGCTACAGTTAGTTTGATAGTGTCTATTATCCAATAAGAAAATATCATTTTTGGAAGAGGTGTCTCCTTCGATCACGTTTCTCGGCGCTGAGATTAAGTAACCTATTATGTGGTATTAAGTTACTCAGTTTAATTTATGATATTTTATATTTATTTAGAGTTCCTACAAGGAACATAAGGAATAGGTATATGAATGACTATTAAACTATAACCTCCAAACATATTTTTTAATAAATTGCTCTACATACAAATACATATTAGTGTAGGAAAAACGACACTATTAATCATAATGAATGTTACGGACAATGTAAACAAAGGCGGATATATCTTAGAGGTTTTTATTATAATATAGAGGGTGTTTAATTTAGTTAAATTTTGTTGGAACTTCGCATTGTATGTTGATGTTCACAGTTTCAGCCAAAATTGCGAGTACAGTGAACCGTCCCGCATCCCACGTTGTAACAACCCAATCGTAAAACTGCCTTATCAATGTCAGGGATAAAGTCGACTTATCATTCGACTATTGTCAACGATTATTTCGAAACAGCACAACGTTCGCGGACAGTTTCAACAACATACAGACTTAATGGAGTAACCCTCCCTTCATTCAATTTAACGTAATGGTCAATTATAACCATTAAAACAGTTGTTATTAGTTATATACTATAATTATTGTATTTCTTATAATTCCTGAACTTCATATGCAATAAAACATAGTTTTATAACAACAAACATATCTAGAAACGTTTATATCCAGTCATATTAATACAAAATATTTACGAAAACCAATCTTTAGTTCAAATAGATTCTTACTATTCAAATAAATTGTGTTAAATGAACTTTATTAGCTAATTACTGTACTGACTTAATTAATACTGTAATGAAAATGTTGTTATCTCACGTGCAGGATAATCAACTTTGTTAAGTCCTGAGAGAAAGGTTAATGAAACGAACTTGGAATAGTTTGTTTCATGTGTATATATGTGCGTGAATATTATAGTGTGTATTCTGCTAATTATCACTCTTTAGAATATCTTCTGAAAAACATTAATATGTCGGTAGTCACAGTCACTATCGTCTCACGTTGATGACTATAGTATAACATAGGCTCACTTGCCAAAACAGGTTATTTTCTATATGTAATACTTAGTATGCTGGTAAATTATTATAGGGAGCGATTCTCAACATGATCTCAATAAATGCTGGTAACAGATATTGAGAAAATTCTATTTCCCTAGAATTATTCTCTTGTTGGTTATCTTTCATGAAAAGCAGAGGGTAACACGGAGGGTATGAAATATAATGACTTTTACTAAACATAATTTTATAAAGACGCACCCTTTAACTAAAGTTAGTTTTATCTATGTTTACACAGGATCTGTAAACACAATGTACGCTATTCCGTACCTTTAAAGTAAATGGGGATGTTATAACCCTTACTTCACCCTGTATACGAGTAATAAAATATACCTTTAAACGGAGCTGTAGACGTGAGCGTAGAGATAAACGAATACGTAAATTTAGACGAAAATTTTGATAAATCTGCTAAATCTGTTTCCAAAATCGGTAAACCAAGTTCTCCTTTCTTCGTTATTTTAGACTAAGAAATCAGCGATCGTTGGGAATTCAACCAATTGATCTCTATGGTCGAAGATAATCATCACCTGATACATCATCACGAATTTCGTAGCTGTCTTTATGATCAGTTGTTTCATTAATTTACTTATTTCTGTAGTCCTATATTTTTTAAACTGATCTATCGACGAGTAAAAGTTTTGGTTAATTACTTGATACATAACATTAAGTTTATTGAACTATTTAAGAAATCCTTTCATTACCTCAGATATTCGTTACTTTTCAATGGTCCAACTAATTCGACTATAATCTTATTTAAAGTATCAACGAGTATTGGTATACGAAAATTAAAGACTTCACTATTACATTTTCATCTAACAGTTCTCATATTTCTTTCTCTGCAACTAACTCGCAGCATCTTAGTTTCACAGCAACTAGCCTTATATTGTACTGAGTAAACTCCGTAACTATAACCTCATGGTAATAGCTAAGCGTATCGTCTATCACCAAGTCAGACATGGTGTGGCTTCTGTGATTAAAAAAAAATAGTTTCGTACTTCGTTTAAGTTGGAACGGTATCGCATCGTCATTGATTAGTTTATCTAAGCTTCTATCCAATTGGTTACAGTTGACGTCTTGCTTGATTAGATACACAGGGGCGTGGTAATTTGATGTTGTCGGATGAGAAAAAAAACTGAAAAGCATCATTGGAAAAATAACAGTACGAAAAATGTGTTACAAAAAGTCACAGCTATTTTTTAACCGATATTTTTGGTATAGTTATGTGTAAACATAACTTTTCATAGAGTCCAATTCCTATGCCATTTCTATTACAAAGAATATACTTTATAGTTGATCGCATACGACGGAAGAATGACTACCTTATTGTGTTATCAGGAGGAAAATCTTAAAAAAAAAAAAAGGACTGCTTCTGGTGGAATTCAATGTTATATGGGATTTTAATCCATGAAATCCCCCTCGGTGGTTAATTTCAGTGCGTTGCGGGAGGCCCCTAGATTTCCTATGTAACTTACCGATGGCTTCCGGCAATAAGGCTAAAGCAAGGCCCAACGAGTGCTGTAGCTCTCCTCTGCATATCGCTTTGATACTTCATACTTGTCGTTCATCCCGGGTTCGCCTAGTGGAAAATGATGATCCCCACTTTCAAAGCTCACGAAACCGAAATACATTTTTATCGCCGTCTACGACAGGCAGAGCTTATCTCAGTCCTATTCTTAATAGCCCGAGACTATAGAGTAAAAGAATGACTAAAGTAAGGTTGTTGAACAGTATAAAATTGATGTTGCCTGCTAAAACACGAAAGTACATTATATATCAAATGTTTGTATCTCTGTTAATATGATCCGGATAATCTTCACAGTAATTGGACATATTTTGAGGAGATATTCATTAGAAAGTTATCCTTTGTAATAAAATACGGAGCAATAATACTACGAGTATCTTTCATGGATAATGTGTTTGTGGATTTTTGGAAGAGATCTATGTCCAGCAGTGGACGTTTATATGATGACGATAAATGTTTTTATATCACGTAAGTTATTGTTACTTATCATTAGATGTCGATGAAAGATCAATTTCTGTTTAGTTCAATCAAATTTCATATCACTAGTTGCTGTGTACTGCATTCATTTATATATAGGTTATTAGTTTGTTACAAATTATATAATGAAATGTAACTTATTAAGTGAAAGTAAATTCTTTTGAACATTTTTAAGGATGTGCTCAATACTTTTCTTATCATTTTCTCCTTTTAAACGTGATACAACTTTTAAAGTATTTGCCGGTTCTAAATCGAGAAAAATTCAAGTTACACATTAATACTTCCGTTTAGAAAATATAAACCATAACATCATTTAGAAAGGATTCAAACTTACAACCAGTAGATCAGAGATTCCTTTCATTAAACATAACTCATCGTTTCATTAATGAGTTTTTATTATGATGTATGGATTCGGACATAAAGGGAGAGTAACGAGAATATAGCAAACAAGAGCTCGCGTTTACGTAAATAAATCATTATAATGAAATTATGGTGGAAAGCAAATATAATAATAAGGCATCACTAAGGAAAATAAACAACAAAATCAGTGCCAATAATTAAGGTTTTCGTAGCGTCATTAGATTTGTATAGAGATCATAATAACAGTGTTATATACATTTCATAATTTTGTTTATGTATTTTCTTTGTAAATTCGTTGAAAGTTACTGAAAGTATAACTAGATTTTTAATCTACCAAAGGGTAGATGGAGAAGGGGTATGTAAAGGCATAATATTAAATATTACTTAGTTTTAATAATATGTCTTGTTTAAATGTAGTTAAGATTTTGTTAAAGAGTAGCTTAAAAACTTTTAACCATTTCTAACCAACAACTTAGTTGAATGTATATAAACTTAAAGCCGCGTTGTCTTGATGTTACTTAAGTTAATCGAAGTCCAATAATAACACCGGAAATTAATCACGCATCACTTTGCGGGGTGTTTATCTGATCGTATCCAGTAGTGCCGCCATAAATCGAGATATCAAGCGGCTAATAGGAGCGCGGGTCGAGTATTGTTTACGAAGGATCACGTGGCGACTTACCGGTCCAAGATTGTCAAAGCCATGGTTGCGTGCGAGCTGGTGGGCCTCGTCGTTGCGTACGGAGCGCTTGAAGCGTACGAGGAACGAGTTGGTGAAGACCTCGCGGGAAGCGACGGCGGCGATCAGCACCGTAGCAGCCAAGCATTGCAGCCACATGTTCGCGCTGCGGCCGACGGCGCCTGACTGAGACCGGTCTCATACTGACGTCACCCCATATCGACCCAGCGGCCGCGCATGCTTCCACGGCCAGCCTTTCCACAGATCACGAAGGGGCCGTCGCGACCACTGTTTTGAATTAAAAACAACCCACATTCGGCGTACCGGAGCACCGGAAACGTTTCGCTGCCCTTGTTCATGGTGTTCAGTATACTGAAGCGCTAAGGCATTAGCAATGAGTGTTATCTCTTTGGTTTCCGCCCGGGCCGCGTGGAGCGGAGCTTTTTCCTATTTGATACCGTTTTTTATGTTTTCTACATTTTACGATTTCATTTTATGGGACACTTTATATAGCTTAATATACGTTTCACGCCATTTTTATTTCTTATTGTTATTAATTCTTTGTCAGCTTCGGTTAATGGTCATCAGCTTGTGCACGACATCGCCGTACATTAAGAAACTTAATATCGGAATCAAATACGCTTTCTTCTCCAAGTCTTAATGCTTTTTCAATATATGTATAAGATCAATTTTATTTCGATTGTATCTATAAAGACTGTCTAATAATTTGCACGGTATGTTTATAGTTACAGTTGTACATACACTTACTTGTTCCCAATAAGAGTGATTATATGAAGAAAATCCAAACAAAAAACCAAAATCTGTAAACAAGAACAGATATATGATCACAAAACTCAAAATGTCATAGTCAAACACAACTTTGGACGCATAGTTATAAATTGTTGAATTTATTAATGAAATTATTAAAACTATACTTAAGTTAGAAAGGTTATAATAAATCATAGTAAGCACACTTTGTTAAGCAAATATTCAACTTAAAATGGCATAACAACTTCGGCCTTACTTCTGTAAATAATAAATAAACCGCTTTCTACACAAAGGAAAAGATTATTACAAAAAACAAAGAAAGGGAATCGCTTAGTACTCTTGGGAATAAGTCTAGGGTTCTATCTGTGAATTAAGTTCATAAATTTCATCAGGTTGTCCATAATTTGTTTAATAGGATATAATAAGATCCTGTTTGAAACATCATGATACTTAGTGTAGAGAGAACAGTTTGACAAAACTAATTTGATCGTTGAAGTAAAAATATCAGTGTAATTAGAAACTAATTATCCGTATACATATCTTAAATAAATGAGAGTTCTATCTATGGAGAGAAAGTTTTTTTTAATTGAACGGACAGAGACAAGAGGGTCGTTCATCTGACGTTTTGTTCTGTTCTATAACTAAAACTTCGCGATATTACCATATGTTGTATATATACTAAGAAACCATCGACAAACTTGTATATCCAGAATTATTCAGATTTGTACTGAAGTTTGAATTATTCTTGTTATTTTTATGTTCGTTATCTTTACTGGATTTCTAAAAGCTCTAACCTTTTTGTTATTCAGTACAATGTATTACGCTCGGCTTAACTGTAAATCTGACCTAAAACTTTTGGGTCAAATCCCATATTAATGTAAATTGTCGGATAAATTTGCTTCCGAAATTTGATTCATCAATTGGTTTTATTACTTATATAACAAAAACATCTTCCCCGAGAAATGATATATAGTAACTTAGATACATTTTAGGTACCTGAAAAAAAGGATCTGTTACTTTCACAAAAATGGGTAAATGAACTGATATAATTAATATTTGTTTTAGTATGACATTTTATATATATATCTTGTAAGACGAGGGAGACTTTCACCTGATGATAAGTAATACGCCTGCTCATAACAATATGACGCTAGTTAGGATGATATACAAAATAGTATATCTTTCTCGTCATCTGGAGACGAGATATTGATTCTAGTTATCTCAGTATTTTCACTAGCTTCAACATCCTTCAAAGCGAGACAGTAAACTGTACAGTACTGTTCGGAGTCAAGGCATTGTACAGCTGATTGCTACGAACTGTATCCATGCAATATAGCCCATCAAACTAATTTCTTTTAATGGCTCTCTAATGAATTCTTCTTTAACGATATTTCTTAGGTTTGATCAGCAGGAAATAGGAATTTAAATATACTATTGTTTTTTGTTATTTTAAGTGTTGGCATGACTAACTTTAAGGTGTAAATTTCTAATGGATAAAATATTATCAAAACAACATCAATGTGCTTTGACGTCCACATTGGAAAATAATCTTTCCTCTCCTTTTGTCTCTTGCTTATTATAACACGGGTTCATACATAAAAAATAAAGTAACAGGTTATATATAACTGTTAGCTAAGTTGGTAAATACTTATGCGACAAACATGTTTTATTTATAGATGATCTACATGTTTCTAAATTAGATACAAATAAATCTTAACCTCAATTTTACCTCCAAGTAAACAACAGCTATGACGCAAAGAGCTTAATCGGTCTCATAAATATGTATCCGCTAAATATTTTTACATAATTCATATGACATACAAATCCTGTTTGAAGGTCGCAGAAGCTCCGTTTGGTTAAAGCGGGCCGAGGGTGTTACTCGTGCTCCGCTGAACCGGATGATTGGCACATTTTTGTAATCGTCCGCTGAGATGACCGGGGAGGTTTTATATTTTGTAATTAAATCCATCCCTTCATCCACCAAGATGTACTTTTTATTTATCTCCCACGCCACTGCTTTCGAAAGAACGTCATATTGTTAAAGTTTTACGATTCATTTTATAATGTACTGAAATTTTATAAATATAGACGTTAGTATTATACTAGTTATTTTTTTTTATTCTACGAAGCAAAGAGCGTGACGTTAATAACCACATGGCGCTAGGTAGGATGATATCCTTTTGAGAGGTGAGACGTTAAGTCTTTAGATGAGATCACAATATTTTTGTATTCAATTAAGTAACATTATACAAAATGGGGTGTAAGGGTTCCCGCACAACTCACGAAACCCAATCCAACCTCACCAGCTCGTGGTGCACCCTGCTAATCAACAAACGAGACTCTGGCTCCCACCCACCCGTATTGCACCAGCGTCATGGGCAATACTCGCCAATATGAACCCCTACAAACAAAGAGATCTATGGAGACGACCGATGACGATGATGATGATTGAAAAGTTATACGTTAACTACATTTATATACAGTTTAATACTTTATGTGTTCGTTTCTATATATTTGCTCATTACAAAGTAAATATGCGGTTACCCACACAATTAATTGTTAAATGCGTACCTTTGAGTCGAAGGACGAACAAGACGAGATCTGAACAGATTTGCTTTTAGCTGTATTTGCTCACAGTGAGAGTTTACCAAAAGCTTTTATTTGCCAAACGTTAAGTGCTCTTTGTCGCACACACTGTGATGTATGTAAAATGTATGATAACGAAATGTATGTACTACATATTTTTTATACGAATTTCAAACAGAGAGCTTTTCAACAAAGAGAAAAATTGTTGTACGTTCTGTATTTTCGCGCTGCAGATTCATACATCAATACTTATATATATCGACATCATCATCAGCTGATGGACGTCCACGTCTGGTCATAGGCCTTTCTCAAAGATCTCCACATCAATCCCGATTTGGTCGCATCCATAAAACCATTAGTAAAATATTGTTATATTATAACTTATGTCTGAACGAAGTAGCTTATAAGCTGTACATTAGTATTGTTAAATATATAGATACCACGTTAGAGTTTAAACTTTGATTAAAGTCTCTTACTCTTATCTGAAACCTTGTCTTTTACTTCCGATTGTATCACGTTGTAAAGCTATTTTATGTTCGCCACTTTCCGCAATGACTAAAAGCAAAAATGTCGTCCAATAAAAGAAATGTAGTTTAAGACTTTCCCCTCCCTACATCCGGTGAGTTTCGTCGCAGCGTTCGTTTTTCTTTTCAACTGCTTTTTATCTCTCTAAGCTCTTAAAGGAAATGACGACCGAACGCCGCCGGAAATAAACGTACCTCGACATTTATGATTCCGAAGATTAAAGGAAATTTTCAGGTCTTAGATAAAAGTGGCTAGAGAATTTTTTATAAAAGCTCTTAGGGTTATAAAGAGATGACAGTAACGATAGTAAATAATATTATTGTATAGGAATTTTTAATATCTATTACTCTCCGGTTTTGATTTGATTTATCCGGATATAACGAACTAAATATCCGGACTTAAAAAACATATTTTTTTATATTCGGAAGTTCAACAATACAGGAGAGATAACGTAGTTAAGATGATATTTACAGCACCACATTGAGCTCATCACCTTGATACAAAAGGTGATAAATCCCTTTACCTCAGTAATTTCACTAGCTGCAACGCCCTTCAAACCAGAACACAATAACTTTTACACGCTACTGTGAGGCGGTAAAAATAGGAGCTGTAGTGATACCTGACTTAGATGGTCGCTGGTAACAGAAACCTACCACAAATGGTAATTTTTATAATTAATACTAACATTACTAATGACTTAAACTGACCTAATTAAAACCTTATCATGCTTTGTTTATCCACTGCTGGATATAGGACTTCCCCAATGTCTTCCACCAAATGCGATCCTCAGATTTTTGAATCCATTCATCTCCGACCGCCAAGATGATGTCATCGCTCCATCTGGAGGTAGGGCATCATATATTTCTGCGTCCTGTACGCAGCCTCCACCCCAAGACTTTCATCCCCATCGGCTGTCACTGACACGACAGACAGTAATTCCACTGCCACTTCAGCTTGCAGATTTTGAGAGCTACGTCAACAACTTCAGTTCTCCGTGGAATACCTTCGTTCCGGATTTAGTCCCTTAGAAATGCTAAGCATAGCTCTCTCCATCGCTCGCTGTGCATCAAAGCATATACATCATATCTCCCACAAAAAACACATGATATCTCTCGGGTACGAACTAAGCACAGCTTGTACCTCAGGACCCTAACTTATGAAGGTACATAGTCGCGCTTATTAATATTATTTCACTTAAGTACGGATTTCTAGTAAAATTGGGATTCCTTTTATATGAATGTACGATGATTGCTTCCCCGAACATCGTATTCGTGAGATGTCATATATATTACACTTCAGCAATATAAAGGCGAAACCATTTCACCTTCTATATGTATATATATTCTATATCATGTTACTATGGTTATATATATCTAATATTGTAACCAAGAAATATTTCAAATAATTAAACGTGTTACACGAAAAACTATAAAGAATTCATTTCTTTCTTAGTTATGAGTACGATTACTGGGTGATAGGTCTCTCTTGACGGAGAATGTCTAGATAGGTACCACCGCATATCCTATTTCTACCCCCAAACAGTCGTGTGGAAGTATACTGTGTTCAGGATTGAAAGCTTTTGTAGCTAATATAATTAAAAATAGAAGAATGGTGGGGGAATATTACCTGGTCACACTTGAGTAGTGTATTTATGTATGTCTTTATTTATATACATGTATGTGTGTATTAATTTGTATATGTATTTATGTGTTAATTTATGTTACTAGATAACCTATCACTGCGACTCCCCACTTTCTAGATTGACTGTCAAAAATGCCGATAGACATTAAGTTCGCCTGCTAGAGCCTAATTTTAGGTTTTCAATTAAGTTTTTAAATAAAAATATAATAAATTATTACTGGGGTAACGAGAGTCAATATCTTGTCTCAGGCGAAAAGCGCAATGTCGTGTAGTATATCATAATAACCAGCGTGACGTTGTTATAGGCAGACGTATCACTTACCATCAGGTGAACGTCTCACTCGTCTCGTCGCTTATTTGAATACAAGATTTGAACTTAGTCAAGTTCAAACAAGTAATTGAACGGTCAATTATTGGTGTTATTATACGTTACACTAACAAATATATATTTTTTCTCTGCATTGGGCTAACATTTGATTTAAACATCATATAGTTTTATATGATAATGAGACCTTCACTATATGAAGTGTTTGAACCCTGAAAAAATTGGCTCTCATAGTTTCCTTCATCTTTTTTGTATATTTTGTTAGTAACATACTCTTGGTAAATATAAAAATATGTATAAACTAAAGCTTCGACAAGGTGTATAAGTAAGTGGATAAGTTTTGGGTACAAGAGGTTCCGCTCAACATCTTACGGAGCCCATGCTAAGACGTAAGAGACGAGCCAGCGTGGTGGGTTACGGCCCTATTACCCTCAATGAACTCTAATGACGTAGAGATCTTTGTTTGAAGCCTTTGATGATGATAATGAAAGTTTCGAGGGCAAGTTATTGACATGTGAAATAAGTATTGCGGGCATATTACTAGTCGAAAGTCTCTGTTGACGGAGACTGTCTGGATTCTAGGTAGGAACCAACGCAGTCCCTATTGCCACCGCCAAACAGTAGTGTGCAAACATTACTGTGTTCCGATTTAAAAAGCATGTAGCTAGTGAAATTACTAAGGTAAAGAGATTTGTCATAATTCTCAACACGACGAGCGCAATGTTGCAGTATATATCATTCTAACTCCACATTGTTATGGGCACGTGTCTCACCATCAGCTGAATATCTCGCTCGTTTCATCGAATAAAAAAAAATCGAGAAGTCTACGTAATCAAGTACAATCCCAACATAAGTTGTTCCACTGATTCAAATCATATTAACAGCCTGCCATATTGCATTCGACGTTTTATATAAGACACATGACATTAAGCACTAAGCCCACACTTAAGTTCCAATACTGATACCGCCCACAATATGAAATTTATATGTCTTTTATATTAAGTATAAATAGAATTAAATACTCCCATGTTAAGTTTTCTTGGCTTTGTTCTCGGGTTATTTTCCATGTCATATGTCATACGGCTTTATACTGGTATTTCAATACTATGAACTCTTTCAAGACTCTGTTCACTATAATTATTCCTTTCTATACTTAGAGTAAAAAGGTTAGTATTATTTATTAAGCATAACCTTCATGACAAAGTTTCTGTGCCGGATCTATAAACAAATATCTGGTGTTAAAAAAATATTTTGTGTTCGGAGGCAGAACTAGAACAACCTGAAGTTTTCGCAATGTCTATTGCCTTGTGATTTAAAAAGGTCTCCAATGCAATTCTCTGTTTTTCATGTACTAAGGTATGATATACTTTAAAAGAGTTTGGTCTTGCGTATACTTTATTTTCATTAATACATAACGTACGAGTATATAATGACTTGATTCTGATGATATTATCATCATATACGTTGAAACCTAGTTAGGATAAAGATGAAACGTACAATATAATTTCTTTTTAGCAATTCTTGAATATCACCAAAGTTAGTGTAATTCTAGTTTACTTTAGAAGCTAACTTTAACTGTTAAAATCATTAGTAACTAAGTTAAAAATTTTTGTTTTATAGGTAACATTCGAATTAAAAGCATATACTGCGGGATAAAAAGCCTATCTAAAATTAGTATTTGCATTTATAGGTGTGCTAACAATAGACCTAAATATGGGTCACTGCATTGATGAGGCTATACAACGTGCATATGGATGTTATGTTTCATTTGCAAACATTTGATAGAATATTTAATAGTTTCATCAATACAGTTATAGTGAGTAATATGTCTATTTAACTATGATTATCGTAGTTATTGTTAGAAAATTTAACTGTTATTTGTCGCATAAAACTTATTTTTTTACTACGAATGTGTGAAATTTACAGGATGGCTAAATAAATATAGGATATACAGCTTTTAGGTTCAGCATTTATTAAAATCAAATATGAGTACATTAAAGAAGAACATAGTTACATTAAGGAAAAGTCTAGAATACGTAGATCTGTACAAATGCTTTGTAGCTATCAAAATAAACCGTTGAAAATGAATAAGAAATCATTATGAGGCGAAACGTTAGTTTATAGTGGTTAAAACAATCATTGAGACGACTTAGAGATAACCTTTTTCTTTTAAGAAGCACGATAAGTTATATATCTTATAATTAATGTGTATAAAGAATAACAAATTATATACTGGTTGTCTTACTAATGATTAATTTAGTTAAGGAATACCTTATTGTACGCAAACCAGATAAAGTTAACTAATGAACTTGGCAAATTACGCCGCCTTAGCGAAATTGCCAGACGTTCAATGTTGTTATAGCTTCTTATTAGTTTAATACTAAAGGAGATTATGAAGGCAGCCGCTGTTTTATGGCATTATTTATAACTTGTATTCATTAAATATTCTGTCGTATACCAATTATTCTTTATATCATACTTATTAATAATATATTAATATATGTATATAATTAAAAAGGGGTTTTGTTTGTGCCTTAATCACGTGAAAACTAGTGAACGTATCGACAGGGGATCGTGATCATTCGACGTGAAATGATTTGTAGTTGGTTATAGGCGATTGAATTTAATAGATCCTTCATCATTTTATTTCTAATTAGCTTGCTTATACAAACATCATTCCATATTATTTATGCGGTTGCTATGGTAACGGTTGTTATAGAAATTCATTTGCAGTATAATTTTATAATACGGCCAGCAAAACGGGCGGGGAACTGCTAGTATTATACATATAGAAGATTTTCAGAAGATCCTTGAAACTCAAGTTTTGGTAGAGATTTTGCTTCAGCCATTTCGAGATCAGCTCATAATCGATTCTACAAAATGTCTACCGCAAAAAGAAGTTGTAGGGGTGTTCATAACTGGAAGGGGCTTGGAGAACAGAGAGTTGCTGCCGAGTGGGAATACTTTTTACGAATTTGTCCAGCAAGACTTACCATATCACTTCTCAAGTTCAGTAAGGCAATCCGATGTTGTCTAAACATTCTAACGGGTAATGAAATTTATACCCTTTGTTATTCAACAACCGGATTGCACAATTTTAAGGCTTGATTTAACATACGAGATAATGCATGACGTTATCGTGTTATCATCAGATAACACAATCACATATCAGGTACCAATAACGCTGCGGATATGAATGAATAGATGAAACGGTCTGTTCGATTGCTTAGATAAAGCTATTTTAACTTAAACCACTCGAGATTAACTTACCGAGTCAGTGTCTATTACTTTATACACAAAAAAAGAAATATGTTCATACATAATTTCTTTTAGAATATACATTGTCTAGAAAGTTAGTTTACTTTAGTCAAAATAACATTTTCTCACTGTGTTATCATTTATAGTAATTTTCGATATTCTTAGTAGCTCGCTAGTCTAATGGTTAGAGCATGCGGCCATCATTACGAAGGTCGCGGGTTCGAATCTCGGCATGTACCGATTACTTTAATATTTAAGTTATGTACATTTGTGAACTTTAGTTACAATAGCGAAATACAAACAGTGGAAGAAAACATCGCGAGGAAACCTGTATATGACTTAGAAATTATTCTAAGTGAAGTCACCAACCCGCATTGGGCCAGCTTAGTGACTATTGAGGGTAGGCCTTTTCCCCAGCAGTGGGGACGACCATTGGCTGTTATGGAATCTTAGATACATTAGAAATGGATTCAATGAACTCCTGAACGACCATCCACAAAACACTTTGTTGTATAAGATATCAGTGTGAAGAATCTGACCCCGCCTGGCCTTAACCGGAACAGTCCTTGATATAGCATAGTGATTTATATATTTTTTTTATTCTACAAAGCGACGATACAAGTAAGACGTTCACCTGATGGTAAGTGATACACTCGCTCATAACATGGCGTTAGTTAGAATGGTATCTATTGCACTTCATTGTCCTCGTCGCATGACACATGAGCATTAAGTCTCGTTACCACAGTTATTACACTAGCTACAGCGTACTTCAAATCGGAACATAGTAATATTTGCACACTTTTGTTTTGCGGCAGAAATGGGCACTGCCATGGTATTTACCTAGATGATGTCCAGCAACAGAGATCTATCAGCAATAATCTATTGATCTATGAATGTATCAATAATGCTATTGATGAATAACATAAATGATCTTATTATAGTGAACGATATGGAAGATGAGGAATAGTCAAGACACTAAATAAGAGTAACGACCTGCTCAATGCAGTGGATGTGGATGAAGTTGGAGACCAAGATAAAAGTTCCTTCTGGGATACTTATGTCCGATTAAGTGTATTACTTATATACATTTTATAATATCAGTTTTGATGACCTGAAAGAACTTAGTGTTAAGTATTTCCACCATTACAAAACTTCGGGTTATTTATTGTAATAAAATACATATGTATGTTAATTTGACTTGTTTACTCTTCTATTTGTTTGTTTTATAATATGAAGATTCATTCTTATGAAGAAGAAAGATGTAGTTTTTAGACACACCTTAAGTATCATTATTGAATTATATCCTCTAGCTACAACGGCCTTTAACCTAAAATACTGTAATATTGTACAGTATTGTTTGGTGGCAAATGGTGGTGGTTTTGTGATATCTAGGTAGACGATCTCCAGCATCAAATCTCTAAGATCAGTAGTAGAAGTGTCACTAATACTTTTATATAAATTTACTCAGAATTCACTCAATATCTCGTTTATACTCTTTGTAAAGCGATATTACAGAATATCCCGCACTGTTAAATAAAAACCTTCGCGATACGAATAGAAATTCCTTTGTGATACCGGAAGCGAAGCGTTTCACGATGAATAAAACACCTTTGTAACAATATACTTCGTTTTGTAATCGAATTTGTTGGCAAATAACTTCTGTGTTTACCTTTTCCATCTGTTTATCAAAATTATTATTTTAATGTATTAGGGTTGTAAGGATATACACACAACAACCTGCTCGTGGTGCACTCTGCTAATGAAAAACGAAGCTCTGACCACTATCAACCAGCATTGATCCAGCGTGGTGGGAAATCGCCTAAATCATCCCTATAGGAACCCCTACACACTAAGATCGAGGGAAGCCGCTGGATGCGGGTAGTTCAGTACAGATCGATGAGATCTTTGGGTGGTCTATGTCCTGCTGTGGACGTCTATCGGCCGTTGATGATAATTTACTGTATAGTACTTTTCTAGCATTCACAGTTTTTTTTATTTATAAATTTTCACTTTATTCTTTAGAACAAATGTATTAAGTTAATCGAACCAAAGATACTAAACTTATTCTGAAAGTTCTTAACTGATTACTAAAGCACTCGACTCGAGTAAATTGAATCCGAACGGATTGTAGTGTAATAAAACACTTTGTTGCAATTTGTAATAAAGGTACGAGAGATCAGAAAAAAATAGTTTTTTTTACTTTATTTTTAGCTTTGTTAAAATATCAAATAGCCTAACAGTTTATTTGCACATGGAAATCACAAAAAGGCGAACTTCATGTTTTTAATGTATAAAGAGCATTTTCCTACAAATTTAATCGACGGTAGATTGGCTGAAACTTTCAACTTCATACAATATTAAGTAACAAAACAGATAACTATAATATAATATAATAAAATAAAAAAAAAACAAAGCAGTACACGTAAAATTACTTTATTTCATAATATTCGTAAAAGTTTGTCTCTAACAATGTTTAGCGCTAGACTCGTGTTAAAAGATATCGAAATGGTCTATGGCGCTACTTAGGATAATATACACTGCACTACAATGCGTTCGTTGCCTTGAAACGTAATGTGTTATCTAAATACCTTAGTAATTTCAGCAGTCACAACGCCCTTCAAACTGGAATATAGTATATTTGTATACTACTATTTGGCGGCAGAAGTAACTACTGTGGTGGTAGCTACCTAGACGGTCTCCGGCAAAAGAATTTTATTTTTGGAGTCGCTGGTAAAATCTTCTAGATTCTTTTCTTCTGGGAGGTAGTAAAGGTTATGAGAGATTATTACCCAATAACACCCTTTCGGTAGTGTTCTTCTGAGCATTGATATGACCCCGAGATCTCAAATAGGTGTCCCTCTACACTTTGGTTGAGCTCGTTTCTGAGAAGAGCCAAACTCTTTTAGCACAATTGCTGACTTACACCAAGTATGGAACCTCATCGTATTTGCTGCTTCACGTCGGTTTTGTGTTGGTATAGAACGACTAAAGCCCCACCCTCAAGTCCGCGAAACCCGCAGACTTTTAGTCGCTTTCTACAGGCAAAGCTTACCTTAATCCTATTCTTAATAGCCCGTGATTATAAAACTGCAGGCAAGAGATGTGTTTGTATTAAATTTCTTTTATGGTCTATAATATAATTCTAGACGTGTGTTATCACAAATTGAGAGGGATCTGAAAACATAGCGATTTTCACAATGTGAAAGGAATTTACCGCCGACGCGCACTTTATTGGTTTGTCGCGAAGCAAAATAAAACCATCTATTGGAATCGTGAATGTTTGTATTGGCTTTGAACATAAATCGGGAATTTTGTTGCGTCTTTATTTCTTTTTTTTTTGTTTATTTAAACGATGACAGGGTTCAAGAGGTCCCGCACAACTACCCACGGAATCTAAGCTTGCTCACTTGCAGATAGTATACTCTCCTAATCAGCAAACGAGACTCTGGCTCCCATCAATCCGCATTGAGTCAGCGAGGTGGGAAATAGCCCAAATCCCCATAGGAACCCTAACAAACAACGGTCCCTGGTGCGTGGCTGTACCGGAGGCCATGCTGGTAGTAACGTCGCGGGAATCCACTGGACGCAGGCTGCGCACGACCGATCGAAGTGGAGATCTTTGCGTGAAGCCTATGCCCAGCAGTCGACTTCTGTCGACTGATAATAATGATGATATCCGTCGTCTGTGGTTTTTGGATCCAATTTTTTTGATCGGATCCGTACTAGAGAGACGCCGCGCCGAACAGGCACATGCACATCGTGGAATGAGAATAAGGGTGAAGCTCAAAACCGAATGTGATGGAGAATCATTGTGGACTCTATTTACCCCATCTTAGGGCTAAAGAACGTTAATCAAAGGAAAAACAATATTATATGCACAATAGCGTATGTTATATGATTGTAAGGATCTCTTTTTATTGTAATTAGAATATGTCGTACCACATAGATAATTTAGAGAATAGGACTGACATATCCTTTAGGGATAAAAGCCTCAAAAAAAAAAATATAAAGTATGTCGAATTTAAAGTATACTGAAGCTACTTAAATGGATATTTGGAAAATAAGTTAGGCACTACGAAAGCGATTACAGGAACAAATGATTTTTTGACACTTTGTTTTTTTTAACATCTCCACCCTTTTATAATATCTTAAAGTATTACTATTCACAGCGATTTAACGTTGCGACTATAACTTCGGTAAATGTTAAAGTTCATTTAACGAAAATAGAACTTTTTCTCTAATGTACGGTAGTAACGAAATGGGCTGTTTCTCCGTCAATCTTGTCGAGCTATGTTCATTTCCGCCGATGTTCCGTCATCATTTCCTCATCACCTAGAGACGAGATACTATAAATAACTTACACCGAAACACTTTACGTCGTTCGACGGATCTAAAAATAAGTTAACTATTTACAGTTAACGTAATGTTTATGATAATAGAAATAAAAACTCTAATAGACTAAGGATTACTTCATTTCCCTAGACCACTAAAACAGTACTTTTATTATCAATGATTTGAAAACATACTAAAGATAAGAAACAGAAAAGAAAACATACATTACAAGTGTATGTCTTCCTTCTCTCCTGACAATTGTGTAAGGTGAACTTCGGTCGATATTTGTCTTCCGGTTTAAGCACACGTTCGCGATATTGGAATGCCGTGACGTTTCCGTTATATGACGTCTAATGTTTTTTGACGTTATTTCCTTTTATCTCATCGCGTGTCGTTTAGAACAGAACGGAGACGTTATGTAAAGTTTTTCAGGACACGTCTACGTAAGGTTTAAAAATAACAATATCACTGGAACATGGTTTCATAGGTAACTGAAGAAATCCTTGTGTGAATAGGATCACGTAGTAATGAGGAGATACACATACAATAGACAAAATATATCTACCTACCTTACCTACTTAAAAATAGTGTTATAAACTGACGATAATCTACATATATAAGAAAAGTTACAATTGAGGAAGAACGTGAAAGCTCATGAAAGTGGAGGAAGCGAGAGAGGTGTGCCAGGATCGTAGCAGGTGGAGAGAGGTGGTCTCTGCCTACCCCACTGGGAACGAGGCGTAATATATATGTATGTATGTATGTATGTACAATAGAGGATGATTTGATCGAAAACATTTTCTATATTTATTTCTATACTAATTAAGAATGTGATGCTGCTATTTATTCTAACAGAAAATTCTCACATCGCTTACCTTCCATCGCAAGAACAACGCAAGAGTTGTATTAGAAACCTACTGTAGGAAACCCTTTGTCTCAATCTCCTTTCGAGCTTTAAATATAGAAGATAATTAATATGTGATCAAGCGTCAGGCTGCTTTTCTATTCACCGTTTGTAGATAGTATTAATAAAGGAAATCTTTAAAAACAACGTCTAGCTTTAATCTCGCTTCGCATCTCTTGGGTACAAATTGTAACAAAGTGTTTTACATTACCAGCAACTCGGCTTAACCTAGATTAAAAGTATTTAAGCTGAGTACTTTTGTAATTGCCTCCCGCTTGAATGTTTCAACTGTTGGATAAATATATAATAAAGTAAGTTTTAGAACATTTGTTGTACTAAAAGATTAAATCTATAGATAGAAAGTGGAGGCTTTCAATATAACGAACATTTGTTCTGATGTAGCATTTTTCATTTGCATGAGGATCAGACATAAATTGACTGTCTGTTGCTGGAGACTACATTAAAAATGATTAGGGTATCCATGATATCTTTCTACATTACTTACTCTGTGCAATATTGTCGGAAAGGTCATCAGGTAAACTTGGTGTTCATTTCCATTTAATAATAGTTAATTAAATCAATCAATCAATGAACATCCTGTTAGACTAGTCGTCTAAATAAAAAAAATCCTACTTCCTTCAGTACTATTTTTCATTTATGAAGGTTCATCATAATCCGTAGCATAATTTATATAGATTTTCCCCATGAAGGCTTGCAATTGTTTGAAGTCTTCAACTCGCGATTGTTTAACATAAACAACAACAAGTCTAAACAAACACGTTGCAGTGTTGTTTGAAAGTTTAAACAACAAGTTAGCGCGTTGTTTGTTTCGTATAATGTTAAGAACATAACTGAAGCACGTCAAACTTGTGGTATTTATTAACATTATAAGGTTTTTAAACTGTGGAAAGCTGTGATACTTAATATTTTCGGTATCCTCACGAATATTTTATCGTAAGCTGAAGTTTACGATGGTTAGAAGAAAATCATCTTTAAGCAGCACAATAAAGTTCCAATACATATCACCGTTCGGTGTTAGATTGCTCTATGTAGTAGTAATACATACAAATAGCAGATATATTATCATTTAGTTATCAATTTTTTGATTTATTATACACTAGTCATAAAGCAGACTAAAAAAGCTCTATCTTGAAGCTTTGTGAAAATAATATCTACCGATCAAAATGTAACATCAAACTGTTCTTGATCAAACAAACTTTCCGACATATTATTTCTTTTCTTCAATAATTCCAATTTTTGATATATATATGAGTATAACATAGTCTTTTTTATTTCATTGTTAAGTTATTTTTAATATGAACCTGACACAATTTTTCTTAGTAAATACATACTAACGAATTCTTTGGAAACAAGCGATGTTTAGATACATAAGAGATGCAATTACCTCTACGTCTAAGTGATATAGGTTTTCTTTATTTACGTAGTGTTGACTTAAACTTGGTTTCGCGTAATTATATATTATAACTAATCTATAAATAATAAACAAGCATTTAGTTTAGATTACATATTTATGACTATCAGAAAATAACAATACTGTAATGATTGTAATTCGCCAAATAGCTCCAAAAAAATACTTGTACTATCCCAACTTCTCCTGGAACTCCAGGGACCAAACTTTAACGGGACAATATTACTTAAAAATATGTCGTTTAATACTAAAGATTTAATTTTATGTACTAATATTAACTATCTGTACTAGCGGCGTAATTTATATTTGTACTAGCTTTTCCCTGCCCAGTTTTCTTGCCATAACACCCCCGCATTCCCTTTAGGGATGGAATTTTGTATAAACCGTTCTTAGCTGACATATACACGGTGAAAGGAATTTTCCTACCAAATTTCAAGTCTCTAATCCTTATGGCTCCAGAGATATTATGATAAGTCTCTACACAGGTGGAAGTCCTTATGTACATGTACATTTAATATTATTAAGATATTATTAGCCTTAAATAATCAAATTATAAATTTGTTAATACTATCTTTCAGTACACAACAAAGGCGTATGGATATGAAGCTTTTTCGCATGAAAAGTTTGTTGAATGCAGCTTTACAGTAAAGAGCTTAATAAAAATTTTAAAGCGGCATGCAAAGATTACCATTACCATAGACAGAAAGGACTGTACCAAGCTGATCGCCGACCTTCACCAGTTGGAGAGGCACTTTAAGGAGAAAAAAAATTATCATCTCCTAAGAAGTTTCATAATTTTTCAGAACTCAAAACGATATTCAAACAAATTGATTAATTATTATAATTTTTGCAATTCTCATTATATTAATATAATTTCCTGATGTTAGGTCTCTGTTGTCTAGATAGGTACCACTGCAGCTCCTATATCCGCCGACACACGGTAGTATGCAAATATTACTCTGTTCTGGTGAGAATTAGCTTGTATAAATACTGTGTAGAGACCTAACATTTGATATCTCAAGTCGACCAACAGTATATCATCATCATCATTAGGTGCCTTCTTCAAAGTGAAGATTGGATTCTTCGATCAGATAATACAATACAATATGGAGCTGTGTATCATCCTAACTAGCACCACGTTGCTCCGGGCAGATTTACTATTAGCTGAACGTCTCCTTCGTCTCCTCGCCTTAACTCTGATAAGATATTAATATCCTGGTTAACATATCACAACATCTCCTAATTTTCTTTACTCATTTTTTCCATAAGGTTCTAAGTCAATACTATTCTCAATATTTAAATGAACACAGTCCCGAAATAGTATTAAAATTATTCAGAAGTCTATGTGATGTTATATATTGTTGATTCTCATTTCATCATCATCATCAGCCGATAGATGTCCAGTTCTGGACACAGGCCTTCTCCAAAGACTTCCATATCGATCGCTGCAGTCAGCATGGCCTCCAGTACCGCCGGGTACTAAGGGTTGTCGTTTTTAGAGGTACATATGAGGTGGTGTGCGCCATATCTCACAACGCCGGTCCAATTGTGATTGGTTGAAGCTAGAGCTTGGTTTGTTGATTAAGAGGTACACTATAAACAGATGAGGGTTTGCTTGGATCTTTTGAGTTCTTGTACACACCTGATTCTTATTTACTGATACGTTTATGGTCAAGCAGGATATATGAAAGATAAGATTACACAGAGTTCTAATAGTAACTAATATATTGAACAAATTTTTAACATTCTTATACTTTTTCGTAAAAAGTATACTTGTTTATTTCGACTACATTTAAAGTACACGAGTACACTTGAAGTTCAGCAAATTCTCTGCTTTAGCCTTTTACGTTTAAGTATAAATAATTAAAAGTTATAGAAGCCTTCTCGTTCACGTTCGACCTTGAAACTTCTGTATAACTCGATTTCTTTCATTTCATCTCCTACAGATGTTAAATTAAAAAACTTTGCTAAACTTTAATTGACTTTTTATCATTGTCTTTTTCTTAACATCTTCAATATTTTAATGCGAGTTATATAACTTAGTGAATTTGTTTGATTACTTTATAAATACCGTTTTCTTCTTCTTAGAAGCGACGAGACGGACGGAACTTTCATCCGATGGCAAATGATAGGCTAGCCTATAACAATAGGTGCTAGTTAGAATGGTATACCCCACATTAAGCTCGTCGTATTGAAACATGAGATGTTAAGCTTCATTACCCGAGTAATTTTACTAGCTATAGCGCCCTTCAAACCGTAACACACTACTGTTTGACGGCGGAATCTACCTACACGGTCTCACTCTCACCAGTGAAAATGTGATCTCGGATTTTAAGACTCTACTTTAGAATTATATTGTATATTAAAGTTAAGTTTAGTTAAGTTTCCTTCCTCTTAATAATGAAAATACAAGTTAGATGTATTAAGTTGAAGTTCGGTGATGTTAGCCTCTTTAACTTTTACAACTTCACCGGTTTTAATATCAGCAACTTTTGAATCTGTGAGTTGATTATTAAAGTGTAATAAATCATTATTACTTAAAGTTACAGAACTGGATGAATCAATAATTCCCTTTGTTTAGATTCTTAATAACCTTATACTGTGTTCTTAATTTTCTTCTGAAACTTCATTACATACATGTAAGTTAATTCCCAGTTGAAATCCAGTCTCCAAGACCGGTATTAAGTAACGTGTGACCTCCGTCAGTTCATTAATCTTTGAACACGATGATAACGTTATAGTCATTTATTAGCTGTCTGATGAAAGGATGAAACTTTATGGATCCAGATTAATTAAGTGTACCGAGGACAGCTCGTGATATTTTCAACGGTAGCTTGGGTTTTTTCTGGTGCCTACTCTGCTGTATATATCATTTATTATGAAAAAAAATCACATCGAACATTTCATCATACTGTCAATATGTTGGATGAATATTTCAACATTACTATTATAAGGTCGTAAACAACAAGTACACTATTATTGTATTGAAGGGGTGGTTTACTAATTTATATTTTTGTATATATAATATCTTTGAGGATGTAACTTTATTTATATATCTCGTAGTTTTATATTTTAAAAGAAAAGTATATAAACAACATCCCCGCCGCTTTAGTAAATGCAACAACATGGCTATAAAGAGTAGTGGTTTCGTGAAAGTAAATAAAACTTCTGTATTGTGTTTGCATGCTAACGACTGCTCTCCGACGCAAAAAGGATCACTTAAGTGATTCAACTTGACACTTAGATTTCATTGAAAGAAATATTTTTGTAACAAGATATTTGATATTTTATATTCTTTGTAAATATTTATATGTACATTGTTATTAAATTTAAATACATCTTATGATTTGTTTTAAAGATATTGTCAAATGGCAGCCTACTGGGGTCGTTGGGGATGTTATAGCGATTTTTTCTTATTTTCTTGTATATTATATATTTAAGTAGGGGCTGTCTTCAGCTACGGACCATGTTTTTAAGTTGTGTATAGTGAAACTCCCTATAAATATATAGGACAGCTGCGAATAATAAGCATTCCAGAACAGAGGCTGTAGAGTACTAGGGGTGATGGAATATCTGGTAGCACAGATATCTCTAAGAAATACCACACAAGCCGAGACGTACCCTGCGACATGGCAAGTGTTGCACTTAAATAAATGCTTTACTGTTCTGGTATAAGGAAGCAGCCTACCAGCGTTCCTAGGACGGCCCTCAACAGGAGGAGCACGGCTGGAGGAAATGTATATCAACAAGCGGAGATGGAATCCGTCGAGTCTGGTTGTAGTACTGCAATCACCAAACGGTCGTTGTTGTCGTGGTTGTTATTGCTAAAATCCCTCCCCATATACCATAGCTATATATATATAGTTAGTTAAAAATCATAACTAGAGATATATACAAATATCATCAATGACGTTTACTATCCGATATTTCTTCGGTCTGTAATTTTACCCGCTTAATCTTGCGATTCCTTTTACAAAGAACCTTCGTGTAATCACAACGTACCGAAATTCAATTACATGACAAGCACAAATTAAGTTAATTATCCGCACAGTGACCGGCTCTGAATTAATGCCAATTAGTCGGTAATAAAGTACTTTCCAGGAAAGAGATTGAAATTATCTTTTTTGTAGACATCTTGCTTATTTTACGTATACCAATTAATACTTCGATGATCTTCTATAACATTGCATTCATATATTGATATCGTACCTTTCAAGATATATTTAATGTAATTAATAGTTAATTAATGCCAAAGGGCAGGACTTCTCTCTACCAGGGGTTAGTCTACAGGATTAAGAAGAGAAAAAGGTTAAGTATACTTTTACTACAATATTTGACTTCTAAATAAAGCAACGATGTGCATATTTTCTACGATTGTTATTATAATTGGAGTGAAGCTGATGGACAAAGTGAGGAACAGTGTGATAAGGGAGCGGTGCGGCGTGATTGAAGATGTAATGACAAAGAGAGAAAGGGATACTTAGATGGTTCGGCCATGTTGAAAGAATGGATGTAAGGATCTCCTTACATCCATTTAGTACTTTTTCATTTTCATTCATTCATACTTTTAGTTAATCTTAACTAAAGAGATATACAAGGTAAGAATGATTGGAAAAATCGGTGCAGATCGACCTAGGCGGATGTATTCCGATCAAATCGAAGATGTCCTAAAGAAAGGCCGGGTCAAGAGTACTCGCAACTGACGAGTATACATGAAGACGCTCATGAAAGTGGAGGAAACGAGAGAGGTGTGCCAGGATCGTAGCAAATGGAGAGAGGTGGTCTCTGCCCACTCCATTGGGAACGTATGTATTGTTTAGTGTTTATTTTAAGTTCTTATAGGCCGTATTTATTATTGCTATACTTATATCTATAATGTTAAATGTATATATTTTCAGACAATTAAAATTTGGACCTTTAAAGAGACATTCATTACAACGAAAGGTTAGAAGACAGAAGAGAATATGAATTATAAAAGCCTTCTATTTTATAGATTTGAAAGTTTATCTGAATAATTAAAAAATATACACCATCAGCTCAAGATATCCTTGATTTCATAAAATTTTCCTCCAACAGAAATTGTATGCTTCGTTACATGTTCAGAAGAACTTGGTGAATAAAAATTCCTTTGTTAAAAGATTGACTTACGTATAAAAGGGATTTTAATCAACTTACAGACTCTTCAACTGGAGCAAAATCTTTTTCTTTGCTGTATTATTCACAGAAAGAAAATCATCCGAGAGCTCTTAGTTGGAATGGTCATAAAAATTTTTTCGCCTTTAGAATTGTAAGTAAAAAAATATCTAAGTATTTCGAAGCCGTGTACCCGCATTATGTTTATTTCTTCCTCATCTGAGATGAGTATAAAATTATCTCCTAGACCAAAAGCTGTAAAGATCAATAAGAAGCTTTCTATTAAAATTTTAAAGTGTGCTATAATCAATAACAATATTTACTATGGTAGAAGTTTCCTGAGGTATTTAAGAGTGGTAAAATATTTAAGTTATCGTGTTTAAGTTATCTCGTTTTATTAATGATTAGGTACCGATGTCAATAACTTTTATAACGTTTAAACGATGTATGATAGAAGTATGTAAGCTATAAATGTGAAGTAATGTCTCAATTAATTAAATTGAATGAATCGTAGAAACTTAGCGGCGTACTGTAGCGATCTACAAATAGCCAACAAGTGCTTTACATTGCAAACATCGTTAGCTTAACCCGGATTTACAAACACAGCTGTAGTGTTTACTGATAGTTGACTTGCTGTGCAATTTCTAGTCAATTTATTACGTTACTGTTTCCTTTTGAAAGATTTATTATTTATAAAATCAACTAAACTGTTCTAAACATACTAGTTGTATAAATAGCTTGATAAATACGTATACGGGTATATGTATGATATATTGCCTAATTTCATTTCCACGTAATATCTACGACAGTTACCGATCATTTCATCTGACTGCTACGAAATTGTATCATTAATCTTATGGGATATTATATGAATATATATGTATGAGCAATATGGACTGACAGTCGTATATTATACAGATAACTTAACTAAATATAAACATTTTGGATTTTGGAACATCCTATGGAGGTACACAGCTGGGCATAGGTCTTTTAGAAAGTTTTTCACATAATACAAGAGAAGAGAAATCCGAACGAGATGTTCAGCTGTTGGTAATACTCATGCCTATAACACCACAGCCTCTTTCTTGCCCAAACACCACATTGTGCTCGTGGTTTTGAGACATAATTCCTTAATAATTTCACCAGCCACAACGCCTTGAAACTAGAACATAGTAATGTTTCCTCACTACTGCCTGTCGGTAGTAATAGGAATTGCGGTGGTACCTACTTAGACGATTTCCGGGAACAGAGACCTACCACCAGTAAGCATAGTTATCGCTTGTTTAATAATGTAATAAATTGATTGACTGTTTGCTTAAACAGAACTAAGTTTAATGTATACATTATATGCGAGAAGTATAACGAAAATATTGTAATAGGTAAATGCTAATTGAGTACAGTTAATGTTTAACAAACAAACAAGTAAACATAACAACAACAGAGCAGTTTAAAATTTACGTTTATACAAACTGCTACAAAAGGAAACTTTTTTAGTTGCGGTTTTGATTAATTAACGAAGTTTTGAAACCTTTCAATAATAAAACTGTAAAAGAGAATAATTTAGTTCTTTTAAAATAAAACATTATGTTCATCTGTTTTAACTTAACAGTCAAGTGAGGTCAATCTCTATTTCAGATGCTATCCACAATGAAGCTGTAGATGGTGAACAATGGTCTCTCTGAATACTATTGCTCTCATATTGTATAAGAATCGGAACCTTTTTTTGGTGTTATGGGGGAAACCTTGTAAAGGTAATTTGCTTCTGGGGAGAAGTCAAGGTTATGTGGCATGTTTACAAACTAATACCTCATCGGTAGTTACCTTCAGTTCTTTACGAAGGGGCCTCGGGATCTCTTGCAGTACACATAAGCGCCGCTCTGTAATTTGGCTTTAAGACGTTATCAAGCATTCAGACAAAGGTGGTGAAGAAAGGAATATTAAGTTGTGGAACTGGTAGTAGGTTTCTATTTCCGGAGACTGCCTAGGTAGGTACCACTACAGCGCCTATTTCTACCTACAAATAGCAGTGGGCAAATATTACTATGTTATAGTTTAAAGGCGTTTTAACTAGTGTAATTACTGGGGTAACGAGGCTTAATATCTTCTCATTCTTATCTCAAGGGGACGAGTACAATAGCGAGTTATGGCGTGTATCCATCACCACAAGAGTACCATCGTGACGCCGCGCTGAAACGATCTTTGTTATTCCGTCATCGTCCTCTCACCTAGTACTCGAAGACTAAGCATGAAATCTGTCGCTTAGTTATAAGACATGTTAAGTTGTCAATTTGTTTATTTATACAATGCGTTGAAGGAAACAAGAGCACTGTATCGTGTAACGCTTTCAAATAATCATTTGAATATAAAAGACTGGGCGTCTTGAGGTAGTAATCACTTATATTCCTACGACAGCCGAGTTCACTGTAACTGCTAATATTTACCTTTCTTTTACTATTGTAAAGTGAATTTTACGTAATACATGGGTATTTGAACACGCGGATTATTTATAAGAACTAAACTTTACAATCTTCACATTGGTGACCGACTTGATCGTCTGCAGTTAAGCCCATAGGGTATATCACAACTTGCGCCACTTTGTATAAAGGCGTATCACTTACGAGGTGAACTTTCGTTTGTATCATCGCTTCGTAGAATTAAAAAAAATAACATAGACAACAGAGAAAGAATAAGTATAGCAGTAATAATAATAATAAAATTCTAGAAGTATACGATTTATACGTAAAGATATAAACTAAACTACTTGAAGACTCCGACAGTAATTTCCTGTCTTACAAAGTAACAATCCTTTGTGATCATTTCCTGTTGGCAACGAGAAATAATTTTTAATTTCCGCTCTTTTATTACTTTATTACATTCATTCCCAACTTAACACCTTCAATTACTAAACACATACAATTTATTTCTGTACGTCTTTTCGTTTTGTTTGCTTCAGTTGCTCTCATCTCTTTTTATATCATCATTTGCTTGATGATCTTAACATATTTTGTTTGTGGTGCGGAAACGGAAATATCAAGTACAATTTTATAAATAATTTATTACTTATAATAGAATTAACAGCACATAAATAACAGAGTTTACATGAAGTAAAATAAGTGCAGTTCACGGATTATAATGAAGGTAACTTTGCATATCATTCCGATTATGTTTGATTCAAATATCAAGCACTATTTCTAAATTGTTGTCGTCTCTTTTTAACTGTTTAATAGTAATATTACAAAATATTACACTACAAAGGTTAAATTACACTTACTTTTTATCTAGGTTATAATTATTAATGAAGTAACTTAAAGCCGCTTCATTGACTTTTTAACATATCGTTACTGTTATCATCAAACGATTACTATAAGTTTATGAAACACCAATCAAAGTCTACTATATAGTTATTTCACTAGCAACACTGCTGTTTATGTTACATTTCTGTAAAACAAACAATTTACATCTAATTTTCTAGCGATATATAGCTTTTACCGATTCCTTTATAACGAAAGCTTTAAACAAGAGAGCAACTTTAAAAAAAATTGTTTTTAAATTTGATTGAAATTAAAGTTATTTCAAGTTAAGCGCAAAATTACTTTCTCATAGTCCGCGATGTTTAAAGACTATATTATTTAACAAATTACTTGACTACATATAATTTATTAACACTATATACAGTAAGGTACAAATAAGGCACTTTGTATAAGGCCTTTACATTCATCGAATAATTATTTATCTAAGGATGTGAAATAAAACCATCCTTATTTATTTCATTATGATTGTAAAATTATAAAAAAAAAAATTAAAAGGAAATAACAAAACAAAATGAATTAGTAATACTTAGTAAAATGATATATTGTAAACGGAAGCTGAAAAAGTGTAAAAGATATACATATGAGATTTCTACCTACGTCACGTATCACGATATCTATAGAACAATAAGGCCTTGAGACTTGAAACTTGGTACGAATATTCCTTTCGCCGAGTATAAGTCAGCTAAGAACGGATTTTACAAAAAGTAACCCCCAAAAAAGGGTTGCAGGAGTGTTACACTCGACAAAGCCGACGGGGAACAGCTAGTTACATATATGTTAGTACAAGAATACATAACATTCATTATTATATAACTTTGTTGTTTCTCTGACTTTATATATAAAAAAGCATTTATAATCGTTTATAAGTACATGTAAGTATTCTTCGATAATCTAGTGTTAAACAAGTAGCCATAGCAAAAAGATCATTAGTTTATAGACCGATTAAACTATGGTTCTAATGTACAAGTTAAGTTACATAGCATGTTTAATCTTAAGTGATTATAGTACAAGTTATACGAAACATATTGTTCTTCTTCATTCGAACTCTAAGTAACTAGATAACAATGATTAATAGCACACAATCCATCGACACATCTAGGGTCTAACTTATTATCATAATTTCAGTACTTCCGTCCAATGTTCATTTATATAAGACCTTAGTTTAGATCTTCAACAGCGTGATGTCCAGTTTTAAATGTTCATACGAATCGTATGCCGTGAATGATTAACACTAAACACAATAAAACACTTTTAATTAATGAGTTCGTTTTCAATCTGATGATGTTTATACGGCCATTTCGTTGTATGGCCGTGGACCATTGTTTGGGTCAACATTGCGCTCCGAGTTCCCGTTGAGCCCATTTCCAATGCGCCCACGGGAATTTAACTGTCAGAGATCTGTGGATATAAATGAAAAGAGTTATTATTATTTAGGTAAGTTATTTCCGAAACTGCTAGTTTTATGCAGTGGCCTAGCAGCACTGGTCCCTAGGTTAATTCCTAGGACTTATTAAGGCTTTGTTCTACCGGCCTGACCAGCTACCATTTATTGTGACGACGTGACGAGCACGCTTTACCATTCACAGAGTTATTTTAATTCAATACCATGAGAAATTAAGATCAAGTACAAGCTTATAGTGAATAAATAGTAATACTAAGGCCAGTCACCTCTATCTCTTCGATAGCACTAAAGGAATTTCAAATTACCCCCTGACATGCAATTAGAAATCTAAAGATACCTTCACCATCAGATATGATTTTTTTCGAGGAGAGGAGAGCGGCTTTGTTTAATAACCAAATATTACGTACTCGTATGTTCGCTTCTTTCGCATTGTTTGACTTTAAGTATTAAGTTCTATCATAACAATTTGATGCCTATAGCCTATGTTTAGTCCCAGCTGTATCCCTTAAGAAATGATGGTAATGATGACTACAACAGCGTGTTTCACATAAGAACTGCCAATCAGACTAAGAAAACTCTAGTATGGATGTTTCTATACATCTGTCGCATTGAAGCGCTAGATAAGACTATTTTTGAATCTGATTTTTGATTGAAAAGTATAATTATTGCAATTAACTTAACTACAATATAAAGTAAAACAAATCTTCTTCACTATAACTTATTATTATAATATAAGGTATATTTTCATATTTGTCTTTTTTTACTTAATTTACAGTTATAAACTTGTTTTACTTTAACCTCTCGGGCTGACTGAAGGTTAATTTATTTACGGCGTGGATTTTATCTCTGTATCCTTTGCTTAAAGCGTATTTTGAAGTATAAAAAGGTTAGTAATACTTAGAAGAGGTTAATTGTTATGAAATAAATACGCTTCAATATATTTACCACATGCTAAATTTATAATTTCCATTACCCATTGTTTCCTGTTGCAGCTCGAGCTTGTACGCCGGGTTGTCGTACGGCGGCAGGGAGGACTCCCGCGGTGCTGATGGCACAGCTAAGATACGAAAATTAATTACACGATATTCCAACGTTATTGAATACATACATATATATTCCGCTTCGTTCCCAGTAGGTTAGGCAGAGACCAGCTCTCTCCAGCGTAGCAAACTACGATCTATTATTTAATACAGTTTATATTTTATCTATGATCATGTAAAAAAGAATTGATTCTAAAGCCTTACGTAGGCGTAAATAGTATTGTAACTCAACTTTTTTATAAATAAAGCTCAAAATTAAATCTTCATACATCTTTCGACATATTCCTTTGTAAAACGTACATTTTCGTATATATGAAGTTTCTACACTTTATATCTCTTTCGAGATGATGATAAATTATAGATACACGATGATCCTGAGTGAAATTTCTTATTAGTAAACCTACGTGTAATAGGAACGGATCGAGGGCGGTGCCGGCGCACCACTACTAGCAGCAGCAGCAGTGACGTCAGAGCCCCGAGCGCCGCTATCACCCCCACCACCACCAGCGCGCCGTAGTAATCACCACGAGGCGGTGAACGTCCACCGGATACTGAAGACGCTTCTATAACATCTTGAAAAAAAATTTACAATGTTTACTGTAAATTAGTAAACGCAGGCATTAGTTCGTATTTAGTGGTGAGAACTTAAAAGGATCCAAGGCAGCATATAATAACCTAAAATATATAGGCCATGGAGGTGCTGAACTTTGATCACTACTCAGAACTGCTGAGGGTAAATAAAATAGATGTTCCTAGAACTTATCCAGGACGTACGATATCTGACAAACACCAACTAGATAACCCAGTAAATTATGATTATTACTTTCTATTGAAAAGGAAATTTTAAGTTTCAGCAATGGGAACAAGTACTTAGTAAATGAATTTCTAACGTTGATACATTGAAATTTTAAGATTAAGGTGATATAAAGAAATACTAACTATCTACAGGTTCTGGTGAATCTTCCGGCTTAGTCTGTATTTCTACTACATTACTTGTTTTTATTTTTCCATTAGTAAGGAAGAGCTCGAGCCACACACGACACCTGAAAAGAAGATATGGTTTGCCATAATAAGATGTCGAATTATTTTTGATGTCAAAACGATAGAATTTCCAAAATGTGTGAGATATCACACAAATTCACGACTTCGCCAATTATTTCAAGTTCAAGGTTCAAAAGAGCACAGTATAGATAAGCATACCTTGAATTAGATTCAAGGCCGTTCAACGTTACGGTGGATGGAAGGTCTCGTGCAGCCAGACGGAAGTCGTCGTGTTCTCTCCTTGATGTGCCACAGGAGTGCGCTGCTCGGTACACGCGCACCCAGCGTTCCGCCGGTGATGGGACCCCGTGCCATATAAGCTCGGCGGCGTCTGATCCGACAGTATGCACCTCTACCACCACCGACCAATTATATGGGTCTGAAAAGATATATCAATCAGCCTTATAGTTTCGGACTAAGAACAGGATTAAAAAAAGCTTGCTTTTCGAAGTGGACAACAAATATGTCTTCGGATTAGCTAGCTATGAGCGTGAGAATCCTCACAATTCGATTAGCTATCCTAGGTTCGGCTAGCTAATGCAAGATGGTCCTGTATTGCGCGTAGCAGAGTCAGGGTGCTGAGGAGAGCTTTACCCTTCCTTGACAGATTTAGCCAAAGTGCAAAAGAGCACCGGTTTGTTCTGTAAAAGATCACAGAGATCCTCCTAAAGAATTGAAGCAAACCACGGAAGAGGTATTTAAAAACAAAGAAGTGGGTATAAATCCAACATATACCTAATTTCTCAAAAGAAGGGTATCTTTAGAAAATTACTCGGCACAAAAAAAGAAGAAATAGATATTTTTAAACAAAGATGTAATCACCGTGGTGAATAAATGGTCATCATCTCTTCATGTAAGGGAAGACCTGAAGTCACAGATAATTAATTTGTTTCATTATTATTATAAATGCAAGATTTTAAAACTTACCAACATAAGGCGAAGTAGTAAATTCTACTTTGGTAGAGTCGAACAATTCCGTCATAGTTCGCGGTGGAGGTATCAGCACCAACGACGCTTCGTACTGAATTCCGGACTTCAAGCCGGTCAACTCAACCATAGATCGACTGTGATGAAGCAGCTCTGTCATGCTGAAGATTGGTGTACCAACTGGACGATATCTGAGGAGTAAACAAATATATTTTTTTTATATTATATTTATAAAACACAGGAGTGGGTAATTAATATTTCTCAAGATAATTATAACTATTATGTATATTATCGTTTCCATCAGTTTTATTATTTGTATGAAGAGACAAAACTGGAAAATGATGATCGAAGTAAATCCAACTACAACGATGAACTGATATTTACCACGAATAAAACTTTCAACTAAGTATAAAAATAGTACTTAAAAATGAATATCTTATAACAAAATTAAGTTAAAGATACTTACCGCACTTGAATACCGTCAATATACTGCAACTCGTCTTCATTGAAGTGCCTCCAGCTGATGCGTGCTGAAGTATCGTTCACGTCCACAACTGATAATCTGCTGTCAACTTCACGTCTCTTCTCCTCTTCGGGTGGCATCTGAAGTATACAGCAAATGATTTCGGTACAGTAAATCAGATTATTATGTAGACTAATAGTTATTATTAGTATGTTGCAATTCAATTGTTTTTAATAAATTCTAATTTGTTTGCTTAATATAAGTAAGATTACAATGCTGGCACTCTCTTGTGTTGGAGACCAAGACTTTCTTTGAGTCGCTGTACCAAAGGGAGAGAAGAGTAAGTAAGATTACCTCCATCATTATTTTATTCTGTGTGTCGATGTGTTGTAAAAGTTGTATGGAATAGATCCACGAAGAATGCAGCAGCATTTCTTATGATCGTTATCAATATACAAAAGTGAGATATACACCTATTATCCCTAAATTGGTAAGACTTTATTCAGTAGTATACATCGATAGATCGATAACTATGGAAAATCATTAACTTACCGTGGGCAAGTCTAATGTGCGTACGTTAAACACGTCACTCTCTGGTTCAACAGGTAGATTGTGCAAGTACAATTTGCCGCGTATTTTATAAGTAGTTGAAGGTTTTAAGCCAGTCAGCCGGAAGTCCAATCTCTGCGTGCCCAAGATCTCATCAGCCGGAGCAAATATTTGCGAGTACCAATGAGATATATCTTCATCTCTGAAAATATAAAAGTACTTGTTGACAAATTGTGTTTACATAAATAAAACTGATTTGAATGATAAACTGGAGAAACTTACGCTGTGTCAGTGTACCGTAGATCGACGCTACCGCGCAGCCCAACCAAAACTGGCGGTAGACCGAAAATCATTTTAACACTGGTAGGTGAATCAGCTTGTAATAATATAACAGATAGCTTCTTATTATCATCTGAATATGGAGGTGGTAAAGGCAATCCGGGTGGAAGTCCATTGAGCGTTTGATCTAAATTAATAGGTCGATGAATATTATTATGCTCATAGTCAGGTATACCGGAATCATCCGAAGGATAACGGATATCTGGAGGAATAGTTGGTATGAACGGTTCTTGAGGGTGTGACTTAGTTGGGAAGCCTGAAAATGTAAAGATTCATCAATACAGTAATAAAAATATTTTTACAACACTTACAAACATACGCATAAAAACATATAAAAAAAAACACAAGGAATTTTTGTATACAAACTATTGAATTTGAAAACATTTGGTGAACAGTTTTAAACGGTAATGGTTAATGTAAGATGGAAAGCATGAAGTTAGTTAATAATTAATATTAATGCAGTTATTACATAAGTGAAAACAAAATATATTAGTAAGAACAAATCTACTGTTGATAAACTGTCAGGTCAGTACAAAGTCATTTGTCGGTCAAAAGTCTAAACACAAAACACATAAACTAAATCAGGGCGAGGTCACTGACCTGTCGCCGAATCTCCTAATTCTTTATCAGCCGAACGTCCGAGATTTCTATTCACTTCCGATTCCACTTCCATTTGTGAAAGCATATGTTCCAGGTCTAGCGTTGAATAACTTTTGTCTGAAACCTTCGTCAACTTAACACTATTGCTTGGAACTTTTTGCATATCCGTTATAGGTTCAGGCAAGACGCGAAACAGGACAGTCTCGTATGGATTTGGTGCTTTCGCCAACACGTGTATGTTAGGTGGAATCCATTGCTTATCATTTTTCCCGATTTCGGAAGGTCTTACAGGTTTCAAATCTTTATTTCTCAATATAGTAACATGCTTTCCGTGTAAGCCGTGGACGTCGTGGCGACCATTTTTATATGTTAAAGGATTTGGATATTTCCTGTAATAATCTGAGGATTGATTAAATAGGGGTTCGAAGTATGTTTTTGAAGGTTTCACGCTACGAGGTGTAGTTTTTGTTTCACCGAAACCGAACGGTACACGAGTCGGGATTTTTTTGTCGTAGACTGGTAAGAAGTAATTTAAATTATGCATTTGTAAGAGCGGCATTTTGCTAACTGACTCGTGCATTTGTTTTATGAAGGCATCATGATCGCTGAGAGATTTCGACTCCATCATGTGATTCTGTTTATATTGTTGAATTAAATCATGCATTTTGTTATCGGGAATAACGTAATTTATTTGACTGTTAGTTCTCGTGTTGGTATTCTGAGATGGTAGTGGAATATTTTGTACGGGTGTAGGAGCGACTAGCACAGGTTTATTCGATGGTTGTAATGTTTTCCAATTAACATTGATGCTGGTGACAGGAGGTATAGGTTGTAGTAATTTAAATGGTCTCTGATGAAAATCATTCAAACCGTAGGCAGTAAAATTGTCCTTAATGTTTTCCTGCGATCCTTGTGTGTAATGATATGCAGAGTTATCTATGATAGGACCTGGGTCTGGCGGTGGGGCAACTGGTTTATTAGTCTTTGGTCTTGTCTTAACTGGACTTAAGTGTCTAAAGAAGTCTGTGGTCTCGGTCGTGACGAGCGGTATTGGCAGTACTGATGTGGTATATGTCGCTAATATTGGTGCAACTGGTGTCACGTAATTGAACAGTTTCGATTTATCATGCGGTGGTAAAACATGCATATACTTTGATCCATTTTTGTATCCGGCTGCAAGCAATAACACGATGATAGATGAGCAGTGAATGACGGCCATGCAATGAAATTTGGGATTATTGGTTTTGGCATAATGAATCTTTTCGCCAGTGAAGTATATAATGTGTTATTAATGAATAATGTTGAAATGTTTCTCTACAGAAACTATGATATAGCCATGGAAGTAAGATAGGCGTTTCGTTAATTTTTGTTATTTATAAAAAAAACTACACTTGATTACTACGTTACGCCTAATTACTAGTTACGTGTAAGATAACTATGTGATGGTAGCTATAAGTTCTATTCCTTGCAGTATGTCTGAAGTCATGCTTATGAAAGCTTAGTACCTATAAAACTTGTATTAATTACAATTATTTAGGGAATCTGAGTAACTTTGTTGCTCTTTTTGAAGCTTGACATGATTTCTGAGACTATTCCCCAATATCTTTTAAGAAATCAGTCAATCAGTATTATTTTTACATCTTATTCCCAAGTATAAATAATTGATGAAAATATTACTTTTAATATAATTTTAAGGTACTTTGTTAACCGTTTTTTAATGTACAATATTTCACGCAAAACGCTGTTTTTTATTCGTGTTTATTATACGTATATGAAGCAAAATATTTTAAGTAACTAAATGTTAATAGCGAAGTAAACCGATATATCTCTTACCGTTAGGTAAGCAGCCCCACTGTTTACAACAATCTTCATCGGATATGTTGACAGCAGCTGGTCGGTGATTAGGGGGGCACCTTAAAGTCTGAGGAGGCAGCGACGGCAAAGGCGTGCAGACTTCTTGACAATCCAATTCACCATTCTCGCAGAAACAGCGCTGCTCGCAACCGGTTAGAGAAATTGGTACTTCACTCCAATTTGGCACTCTGAAATCATCGATTTTCAAATATCATGCGACTTTCATAGACTAATGAACTTGGTGAAGATCAAAGAACCAGAACTAGGACTAATCGGACATGTCGTGCCGAGTTTACAAGACATTGTGGAGACCTATACGGAGGAGTGGATAGCTGTAGGGTAAAATAATAATGATGATGATGATTTTTAAAGATAAATTTACCGGAACTAATACCTATAGTCTTTTTTACAAGTCAAACCTCGGATATTGGATGATGGATTGGTACGTATAAACTTACGCAACACCCTTGTAATGGCATGTGCCATCGCTTAAGCATCTTGCGCTTCTTGGACAGCAGTTGGGAGGCTGAGCTGGTGGACTAGTTGCCCACCGCACGCATCCCTTCGACACCAACTCCAAGCCGACATGAGATGGACAGACTAACGCCGCGCATTCTCGAGTCTCTTTACCCGTGCACTCACAGAGTTCTGTACATCCGATGTGGAATTCTTCACCTAGTTAAAAATATGTCATTTTTAGCATTTAAATACAAACATTGGGTAAGTATAAGGTGTTTTTATTTATTCCCATACTCTTAGATGTCAAATATTCCTCATTGTGGCCTTCAAAAGATTGTTTATGGTTTACCATCACTTTAACAGTGCAGAAAAAAAGGTTATTGGGAAAACTGTAACTACATTCAAAATTATACTTTGTGTAAAGAGACTTCTCATTAGATAACAGCATTACATTGCAATGATAATAGAACAAAAAATTACTTGGTGCAACAACAACAATTTTTTTTTACAAACCAACAGCGTAAAATATTCCGTCTTGATGGCATCCGATTTTAGACGGATTAAAGGTTTCTTCTACCGGTACTTCATTTACCGCCGCGTCGGTAGCAGTAATGGTAAAGTTGAATTTCGTTCCGGTTTCTCTTGTTTTTAATATATAATCTCTACCGCCTTCTAGATTAAGTATCAGATTTGTGTATTTTAGTTCAACGTCTTCGAATGTACGGCCACCGTCGCTGCTCAGCAGTAAATGAACGGGATCTTCACTTTTATTTACATGCATCAGGTTTACTTGTACGCTATTATTTTGCAATACTGTCACTGAACCAATCGGTTCCGACAATACCAAAGGTCTCAGCGTTGGTCTAAAAGAATCTTGTTCATCAACGAATGACCTTCCAATCTGTTGAAATTTACAAAATCTTTAAATTCGTCTTGTTTTAAACATTACAATCAAAGTACGAAAAGAAATATCAACTTTTTTACCTCAGAAGTATTTTCATAAAGTCCAGCTGATGTAGAAGTTATTATCTTTGATGTACTAGAATTCATTATCATGGTTGAAGCAGCATGAGGTGTGGAAGTGCTAAAGGTGCTTTTTGTTGACGATGAAGTCATTGTTACGTTCTCTGGTTCTTCGTGTACATCAGAAGATACATCGCAAACCTGAATTTCGCAGCACTCGTCATTGGGATCTTGTACATTTATGCATTTATCCGATGTTTGAAGGCGGTTACATCTGTACATTGTATTACAGAAAATTATACAAAATAAATAAAAGCACCGTAAATAGCGCATCATATAATATTATGTGTGTATAATATATTACCTTGGTTTACAGGTAACTACAGAATTTTCTTCACAAGAACAAGTTTGTTCACATCCAATGTTCCATGTCGCACCTACAGCGTATGTTTCATTTCCGTACCTACATTTGTCGTCGTGAGATGGCTTGGAATCTGATAAATAATGGAAAAAAAGAAATTTGTTTAAAAAATTATGCAATTCTAGAATTTATAGCTCCTTCTTGATGTTGACAACACTTTTAACAATATTATGTTTAGGCTACCACTTACCGATAAGCTAATAAAGATGCTTACAATAAATCCCCAACAAAAAATTTGTAAATTTTACTTTTTCTTTGAATATTTTACTATCTTGTACTAGATTAATATAAAATGACTCTGTAAATACTATATTTAAAATAATACTGACCTCCAGTGCCTGTTGAACAGGCAATAATTGAACAACATTCATCAACCGGAGATTCAAAACATAATGGATCGTTGAGCCTTCTACCGCGACGCGAGTATGGATGCTTGCAACGTGGTGAACATTCAAAAATACCTGAAGATGTACATTCACATGTTTCCTCACAACCACGATCAATGCGTTCGCCCACCTAGAATATTACAATATTCTTAAATACATGTAATTGTTTTCTAGGGGAAATTAATAACCTGAAATTACGACTTCATATATTTAGAAGGTCTTGCTACGTAGGATTCTTTCCATTGTAAAATCTGTACGAGACCTCATTTATTATTAATTAGTAGCTGAAGGATATCATCCAATTTTTTTATTCGCTTATGATAACAATTCAATTTCACTTACCTTATACATGATTTCATTATCTTTACACATTTCTATTTCATCCGATCTATCAATTGATAGTAAAGGATTAAAAGGAACTTGAAGATTCGTGTAAAACTTATCGGATATATCTTTATTCTTAGGAACACTGGTAATCAGTCTTGGCGGTTCGTCATCTTCATCAACATCCAATGAGACTTCACTCAAATCCGATAGTACTTTTCTATTAAGATTTTGATTAGACTGATTGTGAAGAGCATTCGCAAAACTTTGTAGTTCATCAACGCTTAAATCCAGCAATCGCGGTTTAGCCTTAAGTAACGAATCACTTAATTCCGGCATTTCTGTTGCCTCCGTGTCTATTTTAGTATCCGTTGTCGAAGTCACCGATATCGTGGGCCTCGGTGGTGAAGGTGTAACGGTTGTAGAGGTACTTTGAGTTTCAGTAAATACTTTACTCGGTCTTGTTGTTGATGTAAAAGTGAACGGTGGTAACGTGAGATGCGAGGTACGATGCGACGCGACCTCCTCTTCATCAGTGGACATTTTACCTAAAAATAAAGAAAACACTTTTTTAGCGTTTTAGAATTATTGTTTAAAATTCTTATAAAGCCAAAACATTTAGGTAAGGATATAGCTCTAACTTTAATCCTTGTATTTATTTTTTCTCGTAATGTACATTAAATGAAGTTTTCTCATCAATGTGTTTACTATTCTACAAATTGTTAAATATGTTTAAAATAAATATAGTACACAAATCTGATATTATACATTTTTCATAAAGTAACTTTGGTTTATTATTGCCGTCACATATATGTATTTCCTTGTTACGTAAAACTACTGTTCGGTATGAAATTAAATATCAAATTGCATGTAAGTTAATTTGTATCGATCACTTTGTTTTTAGAATAAACACTATTGTGAGAGTAAACTTTAAAAGTAAGTTGGTTCCCATACTGATGTATGGTAGTGAATGTTGGGTATGGCAGAAGAAACATAAAAGTAAGATTAATGCTGTGGAGATGAGAAGCCTAAGAAGTATAACTGGAGTGAAACGGATGGACAAAGTGAGGAACAGTGTGATAAGGAAGCGGTGCGGCGTGGTTGAAGATGTAGTGACAAGGATAGAGAAAGGGATGCTTAGATGGTTCGGCCATGTCGAAAGAATGGATGAAAGAAGATTAACGAAAGAAATATACAAGGTAAGAATGATTGGAAAAATAGGTGCAGGTCGACCTAGGCGGACATACTCCGATCAAATCGGAGATGTCCTAAAGAAAGGCCGGATCAAAAGCGCACGCAACAGACGAGCGTGCATGAAGACGCTTATGAAAGTGGAGGAAGCGAGAGAGGTGTGCCAGGACCGTAGCAGGTGGAGAGAGGTGGTCTCTGCCTACCCCACTGGGAACGAGGCGTGATATATATGTATGTATGTAAACTTTAAAATTGAGAATATTACGTCATACAACATACGAATAAAGTAAAAATAATCCTTTTTGATGCATCGTTACATATACTTGTTAGAAATTATTTTAAGAGCCATCCACAATTGCATCATTTAAAAAGATCTAAATTTTTCTTCTATTAATAAAAAAGTTGTGTAGTTCAATATTAGTAAAATTGTAAACTCTAAATTTGTACAAACACTAAAATTATCAATATAAATCGATAATTTTAAATATATGTAACATATATAAGTCAAGCTTTGTTTTCGATTAGAATTAACGTACTTTATTTCTCTGTTCTATATTAATTCATATCGATTTAAAGTACTACAAAGTTGTAATAGGAATGTTAGGCGTTTCCTAAATACACAAAAATAAATAAAAACATAAACGAAAGCTACGCATTCTAAACATTATTAAACCATTAGTAATACCTGTATACTTCTCTAAATTTGCTATCGGTGCAGAATACTCTGCAGTTTTTTGCGTAACATCAGTATCTGTAACTAAGATCCAAATCATTGAATTTTTATTGTCGACGATGAAAATAATTTTATAAAGAAATTTCGCGTTAACAACAATATTTAAAGTCGATTTAAAACGAGTTAAACGAAAACTACGAACTAATGTGAATATTGTAACATTCATGTTGATTACTACACAAACAATCACAAGTGGGACATAAAGCTTTAAAAATAAGCTGTAAATAAAGTGTTTTGTGTTTTTTTGTCGTATTGTATTATTTATTATTTTGAATACGATTTAAAATACATCATTTAATAAATATTTAAGAAAAAAAAAGGTAGCATATACTCGATACGAATAAAATATTCTATATGACGTTCGAAAATACTTAGTAGGATGAAAATCATATTATGATTTTTAAGCAATTTTAGTTTCTGTATATGATTGAATGAGGTTAAAGTGTAAAAAGGAATATGTGGAGTATTGTCTTCAGTACAACACATTTAACTATCACAAATTCAATGAAGAATAACTACTTAAGCGTGTTCAGAGAGAAGTATTTGTGGATACCTATTAAATAATCTATATAGATTGATTGATGAAATCGTCGAAATATACAGCGTATTCAGAAAAACGTTTGCAACTTAAGGCCTATTAAGTTAGTAATGATAAAATTTATGTGTAATGTAAAAACTCTGTTGTATTTCGTTATATGACCTAGCATATTTATTAATATTCTGACTAATATTTCTATGTCGGTCTAGTAATAAACGAAAAAAATGAAGCCAACAATAAAGCAAAGAATTGGAAAGTGTAAATACTACTGCTACTATTTACATAAAATAATTTTGTATACGGAGAAACCACTCGATGGGCAATATGATAATATTGAATCGAACTAAGAAGATATAGGAACTAAAAATTTTGAAAGACTTAAATAATTCTCATTACATGTTACGGTCGTCTGTTTCTCGAAAAATTAAACTGATAGAAAGCCGTATATAACTATATATATATATACGGCTTTCGATCAGTTAATTTTACTGGTTCTCTTTTATTTAAACATTTCATAATAGCTACATATTAGTTAGTATGAAATATTTAAATAAAAGTGAACCTACTTATTAAAGAGAACAAAAAAAAATTGAAGTATTATATAAAAATCGACTAGGCAAATAAATTGTAGAATGTTTTAAATGAAATAGAGATAAATTATCTAAATAGCACCATAAAGTAACGATTTAATTAGTACCTAAAGAAGTTATTTTACTTGAAATCAAGTTCAACCAAGTTTCATTGGTCTTCTCACCGCTCTTTGTAAAAAATCGATTTGTTTAGAACTACGTATTATATCAATAGAGTAAAGAAACGAAACGGTTGCCACTAACCAATTATTTTGTTATAAAACCTTTAAACAATATTGGATAGGTACCCTCTTATCTACAGGTGATTTACGAGTATGATCAGATAAACGTCTTATTGGCCTGGTCGCTTGGTCCCATAAAAACATCAAAAATGTAAGAGTGATGAAGTGAAATTAATGTTATCAAAGACTATTATCAACTATTACATTACGATAAAATTTAGACTACGAGCTACTAATTACATAATTATAGATACACTAGCCAAATATCAGGTTGTCTTTAACCGATAAAGAAAATCCTGTACGACGGGACTGTTATACAGTAGATGAAGCACAAATCTAGCGTATGTAATGGTTATGGAAGATGAAGCTTTAAACTAATAACTATATATTATTATGGATAAACCAACGCATATTAATAATAATCACTAAAAAAGGCATGATGATGAAGTCATTGTTAGGAATTGAAATTATAAAAGAAGTGGAATTCGCAAATAAAACGCACGAGGTTACTTTTGAAGTGAAGGGAATAACTAAACTATTAAACTCTAAACTACTAAAAGTTTTTTATTGAATACCCATAGTCGACTGATGATTCATAGAGAATGTAGATAATTCCTTCGTCCTTAACGTCTCCTCAGTTTCTGTAACTAAAAAGTGATACTTTTATATACTTTTCTTTACATAATACTTCAGGGTGGAAAAGGTATTCATATGAACCTTTTCGTTGTGAATTTATAGATGTTGCTGCTTTTCGAGACATTGCGGTGCTTAACAAATATTTTTCTAGGTCCGCCATTTTAGGAAGATGAATAACTAAACAGTTAATAAACGCTCCTGTCGTTTCTTTTATTTTTAGTAAACTTTGATGTTGTCACAAAGAAATAACCTAATTAGTTATAAGCTTTATAAAAATATATATGCGAGGGGAATATGAATTCCAAAAGGACCTTAAACATAGTAAATGTATTCGTGTAACAACTGTTGTAAATAAATTATTTAATCCTTAAGGATATATAGTTAGAATGTGACATTTTGAAGAAATACCTCTTAACGGATGATGTCACCTGACCATCAAGAGGATTATGATTCAACAGTAAAGATATCATGTCCGTTTTATAATATATATAACTCACAGATATCCATTTATGGTTTCATAAATTATTTAGAAGTGGAAAATCTTGTTTTGTAACATACTGTTAAAAACTTTATTATTTTTATTGTACTAACGAATATTTTTTTAAATTCAAAAAGGATTCAAAAAGGAATTTCTACAAAACTGTAATTATAGTGAGTAATGTTTTCTAAAGTTTGACAGACGCTGTCCTATGTACCTATTACTATTATTGGTATTAAATATATATACGTACACTGTAACGACCTCAGCCTCTTAACTATTACTGTGTAGATTAGCTAAAGGACGTTTAAGTAATTTGAACGGACGCTAAGTAATCACCGTCCGCCTTATTTAATTACCAAATTGTCAACAAAAAGTCCTCAATTTATAGCACATGATTGAATATAATTGAACCTTTTAAGGTTGCAAAACGTTTGAGGACATCATTTATATTTTTTTTATTATTTAAACCTTTCGGTATAAGTACGTTTAGAGAGTGGATTTAATGGTGGCACACTCTGAAAATCAAACGAGGTAATATATAAATAATACAATCTGTAATAGATTAGTTGGAAAATACAAACTATTCTATACAATAATAAATGATAAGTTGATTAAGAAAGGGGGTGGAACAAGCCGAATATCATGTCTTAATAATATTGAATAGTTATTGCAAAAACAATGAAAAATAAAATGTATGAAAGGATCCGGAATAAGAATAGCGAAGGTCAGGTCGACGTGGAAAGTTTTAGAGGAGGTATAAGTAAAGAATCCGATGAGTAAAGTCTGTTACAACAGTTGTGTAATGCGGTAGACATCCGCATTGTATTTGACCGAGCAACACCACGCTCGGGCGACGTTGCCCGACGGAAGCTAAACACAAGCCGGTGACCGGCTCCGGCGATATAAGGAAATCCGCTGACACGAGTTTAAATCAACAGGTTTACTTCCTGCGTACACTGGACTGGTTTGTTATTAAATCATATGGCCCGATCGTAAACTAAAGAGTTACTGCCGTCGATATCAATTCTGAGCTTCATCTCGGCACATGCGTCGTGGAAAGTAAGCGATGCTTCATTGTTATGTACGGACGTATCATTTATCATCGTGTGAACTTCCTACTCGTTTTATAACGTACTTAAAATATCTCTTTACACGGTAGCAACTATATAAAATAACTATTTACTAGCTTTAACATTTACATATGAGATTACCAACGTTTGTGTATAAGTTTCGTTTTTATCGGCGATAAGTTAACACTTGATTTGAATATCACACGACGTTAACTAACAATGAGGGCGATGATGTGCTCGCTCAGAAAACTTATATAAATGTATGTATTATGATAAAATTTAAATGAGAATATTAACAAGAAACTACTCACTTTTTTTTTAATACTACCCAAGTAAGTTTAACATTATAATTAAATAATGAAATGAATCATTCAAGAAAAGAGCGTGGCAAGCGTGACCCCTCTAGTGTTGCGACTGTCTATGAGGATCAGCGATCACTTTTCACCAGTTGAACTGTTCGCTCGTTTGGCAACCTTATAAAAAAAAATCCTGTACACCAAGATATGATATTTTTAGCTTAGATTATGTCTAATTCATCTACAACTATGTAGGTCAATATTGAATTTGAGCTGCAACCCTAAATCGTAAATAGACTCATCAATCTCCACGCACGGCCGTCAACTTTCACTTCGCCTGACTACAGTACCACATCCGATCGGATACAAGGTCAGCAGACAATGTCTTAGATTCGTGCGACTACTAACCCACGTATTGCAGTGCACTTTGATACTTACGATATCGTACCATACTTTAAAATCATCTGATTTTTCTTATACCAAGAATCACCGGATTTGTTATCCTTATTTTACATTCTCGCGTATAGCTGAGTAAATTGACAACTGTAATAACTTCAGGCAGTTAAATACACGTCTTCCTCTTTTTCTTATTCAACGAAGTATCAAGACAAGCAGGATTTTCATCTGAACAACGCGGCGCTAGCTGGAATAGTATACGCTGCATCGCATTATGTTCGTCTTGAGACTGTAATTTCACTAGCTATAATCCTCTTTAAACAGGAACACAGTAATGTTTGCATACCACTGATCGGCGGTAGATATTGGCGCTGCGATGATGTCTATCTAAACGGTCTCCGACATCAGAGTTCTGCCACCACCTCTCTTAATAAATAAATCTAGATATTATAAAAATTCTATGTACCTACTTCTAAACATTAGAAACATAAAAGTAAAGTAACTCAATTGATAAAAAAAAAACGGAGGCGTGAAGTAAAATGTCATAATCATTAAAACTTAAACGTTATAATTACAATATATTACCCTAACTATGGCTGATATTAGCATTAACAGATATTATGTTGTTTTTTTTTTTAAAATACATTTATTAATGTACCCCACATTAGAAAGACGAGCGAGACATTGACTTTCACCCGCCCATAACAACAAAGCGTTAGTTAGGATTGCCGCCTTGTCGTAGCGGAGCGGCTTAGTAACCGTGGGGCCCAACACGGTGAAGCTAAGCGGAACCCATCCGGTCGGGCCGCGGCGAAGGGCCGCTCCAGGTTTGAGCACCGGTAGGGATAACTGGAACTCACCGGAGCGGCCGAGGGCCCGGGGGCAGCTTTCTACTGCCCCCTGCGGCCGGCTGCAAAGGCGGTTTTATACCGCCCTCTGCAGCCGAGGTGGAGTTGCGGAGGACGTATCCTTCGCGACCAACCGGTGTCGCACCGGCGATGCGGCGGTGGTGGGGCCGCGGGGGAAGAGGAGAGTCGGTATTACGATGCGCCGTTCTCCCTATCCTCCGCGGCCGCTAACGGGTAGCGGCGGGCCCAATATTTGTCGGCCGCGAGGAGCCCGGAGAGGATATCTCTCGGGGCTCCCGTGCTCTCTGGGCGACGGGTTCGGGGGATTCCGTTGTCCGCACAAAGGAGGCCGAGGTGGGGGCGCGCTGCATGTTCGGGCGCGTCCTGCAGGGGGGGTTTAACCCTCCCTACCGAGGTGGGGCTGCGCAAGCGGCCAGCGCCGGTGAGGGTCGCGGACGAAGACACTAAGACGTACCCGTGACCCTTGCCATATGGCGACGAGTCGAGAACATCGTGGGGGTTTTAGTCGGTGCAAGTCCGACATAACCCATCTTTGCTTCTGCGAGGACGACTATGCGTAGGCATTTCCCCCATGTAAAAGTAAAAAAAAAACGTTGTTCCATATGGCGCTCGTCGTCCTGAGACATAGGATCTCATCACTCTACTAATTACACTAGCTACAGCTCCTTTGGAACCGGAACACAGTAATGTTTCCACCGTACTGTATGACGACAGGAACAGGCATTGAAGTTATATATTATACTTACTAGACGGTCTCCAGCAACAAAGACGTACCAGTAAAACGACTTCGTATTAAATATACAAATTAACTAAATATATCAATCTCTTCTTATTATCTTGTTAAATGTTTTGATTAAAGACCTTTAGAAGATATATTTATGTAAATTGAATAAACGTCTATATTTAAGTGGGAGAAGCGACCCCTGAAGTTCAAGTTGAAAACAACTTTCACTGAGTTTATCAACAAAACCGTTTCCATAGGGTGAATATATTATATTTTATTAACGAGTTTTTGAATAAGGAAACCTTTATTAACGTATAACGTATAAAGGATACCAGTACAAAAAAGGGGTATTCAATTTATTATAATTATAAAGATGAGGTATTATTGTATATATTAATATATAATAATAGGTTAGCAAATATCTCCCTTCCGCCTTTTTGTCTTTTGAATTTCGCGGTTATGTACAAAGCGCTACAGAGCTCGTATCTGGCAATACTATACATAATTTGAAAGGTCTTGACATAACCTACAAAACGACGCTATGCATAATTAGTTTGGATATTGCGTTCAACAGTTATAGACGTGTAAACATGCGAGTTCACTAACGCCGAATTTGCGCTATTTTAAAGTTTTCCTTCGTTAAAGGCAAATCCGCTAGAGAAACGTTCCGTGAGATTAATGGTGTTTTGGGGGATGGTACTCTATCACTTCGAACCGCGGAGGAATGGTTTCGACGATTCAGAGCCGGTGAAAACGACACCATGGATAAGCCAGCCGGCGGAAGACCTGTGACGACAAATACCGATCAAATCATGGACTACATCGAGTTAGACCGGCATGTGGCATCTCGTGACATCGCCCAGGAGATGGGAGTTAGTCACCAAACCATTTTAAACCATCTGCAGAAGGCTGGATACAAAAAAAAGCTTGATGTTTGGGTGCCGCATGATTTGACGCAAAAAAACCTTCTGGACCGAATCAACGCCTGCGATATGCTGCTGAAACGGAACGAACTCGACCCATTCTTGAAGCGGATGGTGACTGGCGACGAAAAATGGATCACATACGACAATATCAAGCGAAAACGGTCGTGGTCGAAGGCCGGTGAATCGTCCCAAACAGTGGCCAAGCCGGGATTGACGGCCAGGAAGGTTTTGCTGTGTGTTTGGTGAGATTGGAAGGGAATCATCCACTATGAGCTGCTCCCATATGGCCAGACGCTTAATTCTACCATCTACTGCGAACAACTGGACCGCTTGAAGCAGGCGATCGACCAGAAGCGTCCAGAATTGGCCAACAGGAAGGGTGTAGTGTTCCACCAGGACAACGCCAGACCACACACTTCGTTGATGACTCGTCAGAAGCTACGGGAGCTCGGATGGGAGGTTTTATCGCATCCACCATATAGCCCGGACATAGCGCCAAGTGATTACCACCTGTTCCTGTCCATGGTGAACGCCCTTGGTGGTGTAAAGTTGAACTCAAAAGAGGCTTGTGAAAAGTGGCTGTCCGAGTTCTTCGCAAATAAGGAGGGGGGCTTCTACGAGGGAGGTATTATGAAGTTGCCGTCTAGATGGAAACAGATTATCGAACAAAACGGCGCATATTTGAACTAAATCCGATCACTGTAACACTTTTTATAAAGCATTGACGAAAGAGCAAAAAAGCGGAAGGGAGATATTTGGCAACCTTATATATGCATTTATTAATATATCCTCTTAAATTATTATAAGTTGATGTAAGAGTTTATAAGCGTTTTGATCTTACATACTTTTTAGCGCACACAGTAGAGGATTACAAACAAAAAATAACAATGGGAGTTGGTATGGGTGGTGTAAAAGATCCCATATACAGGACCCAAGCTAACCTCACCGGCCCGTGGTGCATCCTGCTAATCAACAGAGGAGGCTCTGGCTCTCATTAACCTGCATTGAGCTAGCGGCCCACTCAATCCCCAACCAATCCCTACCCAATCGATGTGGTAATCTTTGGGGTAGGCATATGTCCAACTATGGACATTTATTGGCTGATAATAATGATGGGAGTTAAAAATAACCATACCAATCCATATTGGTATAATCCATATATAGGTGGCTTGAAAATGAACCAGAAACCAAACAGTCTCCCGCAAGGCGTGCAAACTACCTACAGATTTTTTGTATTTTATCATACAAAAAACAATTCATAACGATTTTACGTTTCTTTAGTTCTGTTTAACAAAAACTTAACGTGTAATTTTTAAAGCGGCAATAGTTACTCTGTTATAAGGAATGCTTTGAACCTTATTCCAAAAAAGGCGTTCGAGGAGTCACGACTCAACTATTCGGTTGCTCCGACATATTTCTTTTTTCTTGTGTCGCCTCTTCGCATAATGTAAAGACTTAATATAGATAAGCACACTATTCTCTTAACAGAGCGATACTATATCTTTAACTGGTTCCTTAAAATTATATTTAATAAATAGAACTAAAGTGTTTACAATAGAAAAACTATAGCAAATATCTTCCGTGCAAATTTGCGGATATATAGAGACTGCTTTCTCTTTCAGATACAACAAAAATTGTCTGTGACCAGTACATTATTTAATATTCGGACCATGAAGTGATGGGAATCACACGAATTAAGGTACATTACTAGGAGTATTTATGTTCGATATTGGTTCCAAATTGGACAAACAGCAATGACATTCACACGGTATGGCAATACAGTCGTTTTCTAGAAAACTCTATGAACTGTTGGCTGTTAAGTAGATACCATAATCGCGTGGCAGACCCACAACTGCATTAGTATTCATAAATGGGATAAGACTAAAAGAGATATACATTATTATATATCTTTTTATCAGCCAGATAACTCCCACTGCTGAGCATAGGCATCCCTAGAGATTTCCATTTAGATCGGTCCTGCGCTGCTTGCATCCAGCGGCTACCCACGACTTTCATAAAATAGTTGATCCATTTAGTGTAGGGCCATCCAGCACTGCCTCTTCCGGTATGTGGTTGCCATTCGAGGACCTACCTGCCCAAATAGCCATCAGTCATTCGAGCAAACTTTTGGGCTATGTCGGTATCCTTACTTCTCCTGCGGATTTCATTTCTGATTCGATCGCTTAGGGAAACTTCGAGCATAGCCTATTCTATATCCAACATTAAAATTCTAACAACATAAATAGATACATAATATAACTTTCCCTTTTTTTAATTTCTCTATTTTTAAGTAATTTTGTGTATCAGTGAATTTTTTCTTTATTCCTTAAGCTAAATTCTATGAAGCCAAATCATTCGCTTGTTTTCATAGCAACATATTCTTCTCTCCCAACTGTATTGTCTATGGAAATGTGGTAAATACAACGTTTTCTATTAATACGGGTATGATTCATAACTGTTGGCCAACTTTACATTTGTATCGACATTGAAATGTGGACATTTAAAAACCTGTCGATAATTTAACGGCCGTAAAGGCCGTGCGAGTGTTCAATATGTTGATCTTTGCCACCAACTATAAAATAGCGGAAACACATTTCGGTAAGGTACCGACTGACATAATTTTTGCTTTAAAACATTAATACTATTTATTAATGAAAAGATAAACATCACTGGATTGCATAATAGTAGATAAAATATCGGTTATATGTAACTGTTCACATACAATAATATTTTTGAGTCAAAATATTTTAGTGTTAGGTGGTAGTCTGATTGTTGGATCCGTAATAAGAAAACATAGTGTTATTTAAAAAAAAAAAACTTTAAACGCTACCCTCGTATTAACTACGGTCTAAGGGAAAATCACCGTTCAAAAATGCGACGGCTGCGGTGTGGTGAGATAAAAAAAATTAGTCTCCGTTCAACGGACTGTTCCGGTAATGTGGCCATTCATCTTCCAAATGAGAGATTGAATTAGTGATAATAACGGGCATAAGTTGAATTACTTGAACGCTGCAGGGTTAGTGCCAGTACATTACAAAAAAACCTTACAAATCCGTATTGTCCTTTTTACCTTACTCCTTCAGTAAACACGATTTTCGTAATTAAAAAAAGGTTATATGTCTCTCATTTGACATCCAGGTATGTGTCTATGAAAACTATTACTGTTCCTTTGTTAATTATTCGTTACACGGACAGTAGGGCTCTTAGAAAAGAGATCATGATTTTAATTATATATTAGATACCAGCTTGAAGTACATAACAGTGTGGTTAAATGATCTGAAGCTAAATTATTTTGTTAACGAGACATTTTAATCCCAAAGCGATATGGACAATAGGCAAGGTGCATATCCTGCACCGTTCTATCGCTTCATTATATAGAAAAAAAAATATCCTATGATGGAGACACCAAAGATAAATTTAATGCCATTATTCAAAGTATGTATAAAAGTAAAGATATGGTCATTAAAAAGAAAAATTAAAAGATCAACACAACAGTGACCCTATTGGAGATAAGATCAAGATTAATGACAACCCCGTTATATTTGCAGGCTGTCTACAACTTAATCCGGTTTATGTGTGTCTTTACTGTTGACCTGATAACCTTCACAAGTATATCATAAAATAACACACAACGACCTTAGTATCGTGTTGTAAAAAATACAAATAACTTTGTTCATATCCTTAGTCTCCATTCGCATCCAAGTTGATTTCTCATAGCTATAAAATAATATCCTGATTTTTTGTTAAGTAAAGGAGGTTCTAACGCCTTATCAATTAATGAGTGTTATGGGAGTCTGCTATCATTTTACTTATTAAAATTTTTAATGACATTTTTGTTGCAGAACAACTTATAACCTCGGATTCATGCCTCGAAGGAAGCTTCATACATTCGCAGCAATCGAGCTATGAAAACCTTGTAGGTCAAGACAATATGACCTTCTAAAAGGTCTTATTCTATAAAATTAATCTCTATTCTATTTCGTAGTAAAAATGGATGTCTAATTACATTATTCTTCTTTCGTTTTTGTGTTACAATTACTATGTTGCAACCATTATTTAGAAAATAGTAGGTCTACCTAGTTGATCTTTCATGCCTTGTATCGTGAATGTCTGTGGATCGATTCTATGGTCACATATGTTAGTTTAATGAGGTTCAACGTAATTGGATGATGATGATCTTCACATGAATCAGTTTAACAGTATAACTAAGATTCGACTGTCAACATATAAGAGGCATAGTACACAAAATGCACACGCTTTATTTTCTTCGGCCTCAAGTTTCTTAATTTTACATGAAATTGAGATCAAGTATTTAAAACAAGAAACTTTATATATTTCGGACATGTATTAACAACTTATTAGAATAGCTTGGTTTCTTTATTTTCGATAAGTTCGAGAAAAAGGCAAAGAACTGATGGAGCGGTTACTACTTGTCGGGTTAGTTAAATGTTTAAATTGACCTCATATGTTGTTGTCAATACAACTGAGACAATAGACGGGTGAATGCTTCTCCGAATAGACAGTATTTAGTTTCAAAACATCGATGCTAATACAACTTAATATTATGCTATAATGTGTCAGACCCATGTGCTAAAATATAATATATATAATAACAAGAAACGGACATTCCTTTAGACGTTTATACGTATACGATATATATACATTGCTTTGGAATATTACCTTTTCCTAATAACTATTACAATCAAAAGAAGTTTTTTATAAGGTAATGTATAATATCGAGAATTATTTCAGCTCTGGTATACTTATTATCTGAATAATGGACTAATTCAACCCTACAAAAACTAATTTTGTTAGTAGCTAGTAAATGGAGAAGGTAGGAAAGAATAGTAGTTAATAAAGGAATACTTATTAGTTTCTAACAAATTTATATACATAACATTAATAATAACTGTTTCATAACCGCAGAAAGTACTTGTATTTTTCAAGTACAAATAGTTTATTTGTAAAGTTCTACATTTTTGGTAGAGCAGTCACTGCAACGACAACATCGACAACTCTCACTGGAACAATCAGTGTAGCCTTTTCTGCCGTTCATATATCATACCGAACCTTGGTCAGTCACCAGAGCATCATCCGTAATCTAGCAGAGCACCGCGGAAGCAAATTGTCCACCGTTGCCATTAGACATGAGAAAGTACATTGTAAAGTAGATTGGTTAAGGCGGTAAGCACTGTTCTTCCCTTACTTCCGTATGTGTAGCCAAAACTAAGTTAAGAACCTAATCTACTTTGAAAATTAATTTATCGTTAATATCATCAATGGCTTTAGTATCTTACAATAGTATTTCATCCGGTCAATGAGATGAGGTTTCAAACAGAAGCTAATGCTAACTAATCCGTTAGTAAACTGTGTGTATGTGATCGCTGTAATACCTTATACATAATAAAATTAGCAGCTATTAATCCACCTAAATTCAATTAATACTAATTAGAACCATCGAAACGGTTTCACGAAACTGTTATACACAACTTGTAAGGCTTTAATCTCGTTATATTTTAGTACAACTTGAACGGTGTACGGTGTACTTTAACTATGTTAATTTTCAAGTGATTAAAGTTAGAAATTTGGACCTTATCGCAATACAAATAAGGTTGGTACGGTTTCGGGAAACACGGTTCGATAGTTCACCTGCAACGCGATGCTCACTGAGTTCGGTGTCACAGTCGGTGTACTCGTGGTTGCAGTCGACGGTGTATGTGGTCGCCGTGGCCACCAGCGCCGCCAACACGGCGCACCACAGCGCCGCTGCGCGAACGCCCATCGCCATCACCTCCTCGCCATCTGTAAACGAAATTCGATTATATATACCATTTCTCGTTTTCATTCAAATATCATCATTATCCTACGACAGGCAATCATCATCAGTAGCGGCGTTAGGGTAAGAAGAGAGCGCCCGACATAAAGGACAGCACGACGGACCCAAAATCCTCTCTCTCATTGAACGAGGTCTAAGTTCCTAATATGTTGCGAAAAATTCGTAATTTTGCCAATACTACATAGGAATCCAGTGTCTAATCGGTTCATTGCATAAAATACATTTTAACAGGAACCCCTGAACATAGATATATAATAACAAACACAATCATACATAACTAAACATCAATATATAATAACAGTCGGGGGTATCGTGAAATCTCGCCAAAGGCGCAGGTAGTGCTAAAACCGGAACTGATCACCATCGTTAGGTAATAATAGCTAATAATAATCCACTGTTGGATATCGACCTTCTCCAATATCATCCACATTCGACACTTTTCCTTCCTCCCTCCACAACTGGCTACTATTTATACAAAATAATACTTTAACAACTATATTGTATTATATATGATGAAGTTTGCGCCGTAAGTTTTACTAACAACTATTGTAGCTTCACGGGACTCAGAGCTAAAATAATAAAAAAGAAAATAAAATTAAACTAAAGGTTTAAACAACTATTTTGTAAGAGTTTGTACTAAATTTTATATTATCTGTTAAAATGCCGTCAACATCTTTATTCAACACCCGCATGAACACTTAACTGTTTTTAAGCAGACTTAGAACCTATGTATTCTTGTCCTCCATTCATAACAGTTCTTTATTTTGTTATAAATAATTTTATCAATGCGGGCATATCCTGACATCCCAAATTTCCCAATGTCTGAAGACAAAAGTCTTCAACCAGCGTGTTTTCATTCTTAAGGTCTCTTTTTTTATTTAAACAAAGGTTCACACATATACACTTTTAGATGTGTCGCCAAAGTACAGATACATGCATATGTATATATCACACCCCGTTCCCAGTGGGGTAGGCAGAGACCACCTCTCTCCACTTGCTACGATCCTGGCACACCTCTCTCGCTTCCTCCACTTTCATGAGCGTCTTCATGCATGGCCGTCGGTTGCGAGTTCTTTAGGACATCTTCGATTTGATCGGAATATATCCGTCTAGGTCGATTTGCACCGATTTTCCCAATCATTCTTACCTTGTTTACCTCTTTCGTTAATCTCCTTTCATCCATTCTTTCAACATGGTCGAACAATCTAAGCATCCCTTTCTCTTTGTCACTACATCTTCGACCACGCAGCACCGCTTCCTTATCACACTGTTCCTCACTTTGTCCATCAGCTTCACTCCAGTTATACTTCTCAGGCTTCTCATCTCCACAGCATTAATCCTACTTTCATGTTTCTTCTGCTATACCCAACATTCACTACCATACATCAGTGTGGGGATCAACACGCTACAGAAGTACAGATAATTAAGAAAATAAGATTTGACGGCGACAGTACTCTAAGTAATATATCTTAAATCATCATGAGCCTATTGACATCCACTGCTGGACATAGACCTCCTCCAAAGATCTCCTTATACAGTCAGTCTGGCTTCTGCCGCTGGTCACTAGGGGTTATCGAATGTAGAGGCTCGTGTGAGGGGAATTGGATCATTCCCCACCACGACCCAATGCGAATTGGTGGCAGCCAGCTTCGTCTGTTGATTAGCAGGGTGCACCACGAGCAAGTGAGGTTGGCTTGGGTCCCGTGAGTTGTGCGGCAACCCTTACTTAAATACATATACATATCTATTATTAAATATACAATGTTGTAATGGTAATGTTTATTGCTGAAGTAACTAGCATTCTAGTATGACTCGATTCGTTTAGATCTTCTTAATGCGAACAGCAAAGGATTGGAGTAGTCTACCTTATTAAATCTTAAAGAGTAGAGTGTCTATGCTACTTCTAGACTAGTGCTCTTTACCACCAAAGACGACATCGCCGCTTACCGTCAGGTGGGATCGTAGTCAAGCGCTAGTCTATACAATAAAAAAAACGATGTTTGTTTAATTTTTTTTTAATTAGAGCTACGATCGGTCTTTAGCCTATTTATATTATTGAATAGCTTTGGCACTAAATAATTATTACATCTTTCCGCGTAATAATTGCTTACCGATATTGTTACGTACATCCCCTCTCTAACCCATTTAGTGTTGTATGTTGCTTGATTTAATTTTATATTCTTCTCTAATAGAAAATCTGTTATCTGAAAGATCAAGTGGCAGTTGGTCGGCTAATTCTGCTGTGTCAATGCCGGCCGGTAGGGAGAAGAAAACCTTGGAGTGTAGGAAGCAGGGATTTAGGATGCTTTATCTCGAGATAGACCGTCCACATCATAAGAGTGCTCAAAAGTGGGTGGATGAGTTGGAGACCGTATTTGGAGGAAGACTTTGGGGAAGGGCTTCATCCAGCAGTGGATTTAGAAAGGTTGATGATGATGATGAGATAATGTTATGAATCAATTCCATAGATTACATTATCTGTTAATACTATTAGGGGGACCGGAAAGTAATGTCGTTTCTGCGCATGCCAATACTTGATTGTCATTTGTCAGCTCATTGTTTTGTTCAGAGGCGTACCAAAGACATTGTGAGGTTATAGTGATTTCTTTACTTATAGACAATTGAATTACAATTTTTTTGTTGTAATTTTGGGTAAAATGGCCAGCCAAATACCAGAAGAGGTACACATCCGGCATTGCATGCTCTTTGAGTTTCGCAAGGGAAATAACGCAACAGTTGCTACCAAAAACATTTGCGATGTTTATCCAAATGCACTGGACATTCGTAAATGCCAAAGGTGGTTTTCCAAGTTCAAATCGGGTAATTTTGATCTTTCCGACTCGTATCGATCAGGAAGACCATCAGCGTTAGACAACGACGTGTTAAGGGCGGAAGTGGAAGCAAATCCGTGTCAGACGATCGAGGAATTGTCAAACAGTCTCAACAAACCTTGGTCGACCATCCAAGAACATTTGAAGCAGATTGGAAAAGTAAGCAGAGCAGGTGTTTGGGTCCCGCATAATCTGTCCGAACAGAATAAGGCTAACCGATCAATCACATGCAACTTATTGCTTCAACGACACAACACAGAAGCGTTTTTTGATCGCTTGATCACAGGAGATGAGAAATGGGTCCTGTATGATAACCCAAAACGCAAAAGGCAGTGGCTCTCTCCAAATGAAATCCCTCGGAGTACTGCTAAGCCAGGTTTACACCCCAAAAAAGCGCTTTTGTGTGTTTGGTGGAGTATTCGCGGCATTGTTCATTTTGAATTACTGAAACCTGGAGAAACTGTTACTGCAGACCTCTACAGCGAACAATTGCAGCGAGTCAATCAATCTTTAATTGAAAAGTGGCCAGCGATTGTCAACCGAAAAGGCGTCATTCTCCAACATGACAATGCAAGACTGCACTGCGCAAGGCGAACTCTAGAAAAAATTAATGAATTGGGGTGGGAGGTGCTGCCTCATCCACCATATTCGCCCGATGTTGCACCATCGGATTTCCACTTATTCCGAGCGCTGCAACACTTTTTAAGTGGCAAAACATTTGCAAATTTGGATGATATCCAAAATGCCATCTCTAGATATTTTGCCGAAAAACCAATTAATTTTTATCGATCAGGGATTGAAAATTTACTCACTAGATGGCAAAAGGTTATTGACAATGATGGGGAATACATCATTGATTAAAAATAAAGACTCGTTAAAAATGTATGTGTTTGTATTTAGCGTAAGAAAACGACATTACTTTCCGGTCCCCCTAATATATATATATCTTATCTGTAAGTTTAAACTTATGTATATATAATTTAACTTACTAAGTTACTTTCACATATAACTTTCGCTTGGAACTCGACACTTGTCGCTTCGTATGTTAGTAGTATTTGTACAGATCGCATATATTCTAAAAAGGGACTATTCTACTTCATCATGGTATAAACACAGTTATCACGATGATATCAGGACATCTGTGTACCCCAAGATCACAAGTAATAACAACTTAAACGGGATAAAACATGTAATACTGAGTTTTATTATTAAGTTATTCAATCCTAACATTTTCATTGATATATCTTTGATTAATTTATTTCTACTCATAACTATTCATTAGTTGAAAATGGGTTTGATATTGTTTTCTCTTGTATTTTTATTACCTTCGTACTGATATGTTTTACATAAATATTCACTAATGTAAACAATGAATATTTTATGAGAACGAAACGTAAATTTCCACGGACAAGTGTTAAACGGTTTTATTGAATTTATGTTTAAATTACCAGTCTGATCAATCCACATCTTTGTGTAAATGGATTCCTCAATGAGAAATGCAAACACGAGACCAGATATGAATCAGTTATAAATCAAAAGTCATAACATACATATATATATTCTTAATTATTAGTTTAGCGTCCATCTTTCTCTTGCCCTTTTCCCAGCTATTTGGGGTCGGCAGAGTATGTACTTCTCTTCCATATTCCTTTATCAGACGTCATATCTGAATTCACATACTTCTTATACATGTCTTTAACACAATCTATCCACATTTTCTTCGGTCTTCCTTTACCCTTATAACCATTCACGTTCATTCTCATTACTTTCTTTGTTATACGTCCTTCATCCCTCCGCATAACATGCCCGCGCCACGCCAACCTCTTGCTCCTCAATTTCTCTATCACTGGAGCAACTTTCACACTTCCTCTAATATACTCATTCAATATCCTTTTTAGCGTTATATTAATATATATATGTTAAATAGAAATTAATAAGACAATCAAACTTATGTATACTTTTGTATGGTGTTGATCATGAATTTTTCAATTTTGAATACGAACATGAACTATTTAAAACATCTTTTCCGGGTCAGCAAGCGCCTAGGAGAGCGGAAGGTTCACCTGATGGTAAGTGATACGCCTGCCCATAACATCGTGGCGCTAGTTAAAATGATATACACCGCCCACAATGCGCTCGTTGGCTTGAGACATATTATGTTGAGTCTCTTTACCCCAGTAATAACACTAGAGGGAGTAACTACGTTGGAGGGTAAAATGGCGCTGCAGTGGTACTCAATTAGACATTCTCCTTTAACACAGATCTACCACCAGTATGACTTAAATATTGGTACAAATACTTTCGCCTTATAGGGTGTAGATTTGATTTGTATAAGAGACAGGAAACGTGTCTTACTACAACTAGATGTGAGGAGGTCGTTGTACTTCAAGATGTAATTGGATCTATTACGGTCTGGTGCGGAGACTATTTACAACCTTCCTGCGGTACGCCGCGTAATGTTTTTAGCACATTTCTTAGCGACTAGCTGCCGGAACGAAGATCGTAAGCCACATTATTATTTGCACGCGTTGTAACGGTACCAATTTCGATGGTGAAAAAAACTTAGTCATCAAATAATAACATTTGTACTAGCACGATAATTATTATCAACTACAAATGCTTGTAAAGAACATTACTGGATACAATCATTATCATCAACTGATAGACTTCTACAGTTGGAGATATACCTCCGCCAAAAATCTTCACGTCGGTTGACCTACAGTCAGTACGTCCTCCGGTACTAAGGGCCGTCTTTTGTAAATTTAGGCTATTTCCCACTAGCTGGCCCAATGCGGATTGGCGAGAAGCAGAGCCTCTTTTGTTGATTTACAGGGTATACCATGAGCTGGTAGGGTTGGCTTGGGTCCCATGTGCGTCCCGTGTGGAGTTGCCAGACCTTCTATCGGGCGCGTCCCCAGGTTGGCGGATAGGGGCACGCTACCCAGATATGGGTAGTATCGGAAAACCGACGTGGACCAAAACTGGCAGGGTTCGGGGCGTACCACCAGTTCATTAGAACTGAGAAACGGCCAAGGACATATTGTCCGCGAGGCGGGCCTACAAAGGTTCCAAGTCGCTCCTAGTACCCCTCTATTAAATAGAGGGGACTGAGGATGCGACGTGTGCGGTGATGTGCTAGGTGCATTTGGCTGCTGCCAACACCGGACAACCCGTAATCCCAGTAGGGACCGGGGGCTTTGCCAGGGGGGGTGGGAATTTCTGCAAGGCTGCGAGGAAGAAAACCTCTATACAAAAATAACCCCAATCCTAAGGTCGGGCTGTGCCGAAGGGATGAGTGGCTGGTGGGGAATCCAGTCATTAACAGACCGGGGGTTGTTTACTTTGCACTAATGCTTTACAAATATCTCTGTTTTGAGTGATTGCAAAGGATTAGTGTAGACATGAAAAGAATAGTTTGAGGGGTGGGGGTTTATTATTATCAGAGGGGGGCACTAGGGGGGAACAGTTGGGACCACACCCTATAAAGGAAAACCATGAAAGCAGGTAACAATGAAAAACTACCCCAGGGTGGTACCGGCATTGCCGGAGAATCCACCCCCGGGCCAGACCCGGGCTGCCCCATCGTATCTGGGGGGGGCACATTCCTGCATCTCGGCGATGCTTCTGCGTCGGCCGTGGATCCCTGCCCATCAAGGGATCAAATCACCGGAGAAGTGGTAGGGCCGGACATATCATCGTGTCCATCCAAAAACACACGTGGGAGATTAAAACGCGCCGTAATGACAACTGTCAAAGCGGTTAGTTACAGCGAAGGAGAGGACGTCTCGGACGTATCTGTGGCATCACAGTCGTCCAATAAAACGATGACTACAAAAATGCCTGCGCTGACAGGTAAAAGAAGGACCAAACCTCCAAGCCCTGATGCTATCGCTGCTAAATTCGTAGCAGTGTCGGCGGAGGACTCAGAGGACGGAAAAGCAGTGGAGGAATCAGAATTCTCGGAAGACTTATCTGATCCCTTTGTGATACCATTAAACACAAGAGCAAAGAAAAGTCTTCCGAACAAGGAAGAGTTGGCCCGATTTATGCGCATCTGTGCAGATCCACGACAACAAATTGATGCCAACCTTGAAGTGATTGAGAAAGTCGCGGATCGTTCCGGTAATCTTAAAGGAACGTACGTCCGGGGCTTGAGATTAGCTGCGCGCAATGTGAAAGCTGCAGCAGAAGAACTTTCACGGAGATACGGTAGCGAGTCTGGTGACTCTTACACTGAGAGGTTGGCTAGAGAGAATGCAGAGCTGCGGTCCCAGTTAACCCAATTAACCGCAAGACTCGACGGCCTAACGGAGGAGATCAACCACCTCCGTAAAGGTACTAGCCAACGTCCTGACTCTAAAGAAGCTGCACCTCGTCCTCCCAGGCGTGGTCATGCTATCTCTGGGTCTATGAATGACGGAGAAGGGCTCATGGAGCGCATATCTGCCACGATTGATATTAAGTTAGCTGCCTTTGAGGCTAAAATCTTTCCCGATAGAGCTATTAGACCTCCGTTGGGTCAAAGGTATGGAGTCGAATCAAGGCCGCCAAAACCTGGGCCGCTATCGTTGGCAGAGATGAGGCCACCACAGCAGCCGGAGATACTTCCGCGGCGCCGATCCTCTTCGATAACCGCGCAAATTCCAACGCCGAGCAGTCTGACTAGTCCACAGCAACAAGCGAAAGGGAAACCTGCGCGACAATCACGGAAAAAACGGAGGAATAAACATCCACCAGTGGTGGACTTACCTCCGGTGATGAAAACACAAACGCTAGCGGCGTCGCCGCAGGCAACAACAAACACTTGGGCTGAGGTTGTGAGGAGACCCACCACAGAATCGAGAAATACCACGATTCCCAAGAGGCTGCGAAAGAAGCCTCCTCGTGCCCGGACTACTGCAGCTGTGACTGTAACTCTACCCGAAGGATCCTCCATTACATATGCTAAGGTAATGGAAACGGCCAAAGGCAAGATCCGGCTGTCGGACATCGGCGTCGAAAGTCTTCGCCAGAAACGAGCTCTTACAGGAGGGCTCCTATTAGAGATTGGTGGAGACGAGTGCAACCAGAAGGCAGATAGGCTAGCTGCAAAGATGCGAGAGGTCCTTTCTGATATAGGAGTGAAGATTAATCGTCCAGTTAAAACAGGAGACCTCCGTCTAAGAGATCTCGACGATGCCGTCAGCACGCGTGAAATCGCGGAAGCAGTTGCAGAGGCGGGTGGTTGCTCAGTGGATGATATTAAAGTCGGGGAGGTACACCGAACAAACACAAACATGGGCACGTGTTGGCTGCGGTGTCCAATTAATGTAATTCGGACATTGATGGCTACTGGACGTGTACGCATAGGCTGGGGATTGATTCGGGTGGAGCTACTGGATCCCAGACCTATGTACTGCTTCCGGTGCCTGGAAAAGGGACACGTTGGTAACAAGTGCCCGAACCAGGTCAACCGGAGCACACGTTACTTCTGCTGTGGAGAATCTGGCCATAAGGCAAAAGAGTGTAAAGCAGTTACACTCAAATGCCCATTATGCTCGGATCTGGGGCGTCCCTCTAACCATAAATTTGGAAAGAGGTGCGTTCTATCGACGGAAAAAAGCGGTAGGAAGACTAAAAAAGCTCCTTTAGCTTGTACAAGTGCGGCAGCGATATTACCTACAGCTGCAACCTCGAGCTCATGCTCGAGAATGGAGGTTTATACGGCCTAAAGTTCACGGCGCTCAGAGTTCTTCAAGGCAACCTTAATCATTGCCGTAATGCACAGCATTTGCTGTTGCAAACGGTTAATGAGTGGAAGGTTGCCCTGGCAGTGATAGCGGAGCCTTATATCATACCCGAACATCCTCGCTGGTTTGGTGACGATACAGGCTCTGTAGCGATCTACTGGGGCGGCGGAGATGGTGCACGACCCTGCTCCTTAATCAGAGGACGGGGTTACGTTGCAGTGCAATGGGGAGTCGTAGTTGTAGTGGGTTGCTACGTGTCTCCGAACAGGTCTCTCGCCGACTACGAGGAGTACCTAGACGAGGTGGCAGTTTGTGTTCGTAGTTACCTACCTCGTCCGGTGATTGTTCTGGGGGACTTTAACGCTCACAACAGAGCATGGGGGAACCGCAGAGATGATCGAAGGGGAGACACGGTGTTAGAATGGGCGGCTGGATTGGATCTCCGTTTGGTAAATAGGGGGTCAGTTAGCACATGCGTGCGATGGCAGGGGGAGTCGGTTGTGGACCTAACATGGGCGACTCCTGCTGCGATTCGCATGTTATCGGGCTGGAGAGTTGCAGAAGAGGTGGTTACTCTTTCCGATCATCGCCACATCGTCTTTGATGTTGCAATGCGAGGGCCAGAAGGTAACTACTGCCGCAGAAAAAGCAGTCCAACGCGACGCTGGTGCTTAAAGCGACTTAACCAGGATATGGTTATGGCCGCCTCCTATATCGCGGCATGGCCTGATGCCGAAGAAGGCTCATCGGATCCGGAGGTGGAAGCAAAATGGTTCCAACACGCAGTCACGCAAATTTGCGATTCCTCAATGCCTAGGACCAGTTGTTTAAAGCGCGGAGCTGTGTACTGGTGGTCTGAGGAAATTGCGCGATTACGCGCAATTTGCCTGCGGAGCCGACGCCAATACACTAGAGCTCGAAGGAGAAATAGGCGAGCTCCAGACGATCAGATAGCCAGACTTTACGGCGAATATCGAGCGGCTACAAAGGCGCTACAAACTGAAATTTCTAGCGCAAGATCTCGGTCCTGGTATGAGCTCTTGGAGGGACTTGATAGAGATCCGTGGGGGCGTCCGTACAGGATGGTGCTGGGCAAGCTTCGCCCGTGGATGCCCCCAGTGACGGAAACTTTAGATCCGATTCTCTTGGAGAGAGTAATTAGTACTCTTTTTCCAAAGAACCGGACAAATCGCTTCACACACTATACGTCTTCGTGGGAGTGGGAGAGCGAAATGGAGGTAACTGAACAAGAGTTGGACCTAGCTGTGAACCGCTTGAAGCAGCGGAACACGGCACCAGGACCCGACGGAATCCCCGGACGGGTCTGGGTCTTAAGTCTGGCTGTTTTGGGGAACAGGTTGAGACAGTTATTTTCTAACTGCCTTCGTAAATCCAAATTTCCTAAACCCTGGAAGGAAGCCCGATTGGTCCTCTTAAAGAAAGACGGCAAGGCCTCAGAATCTCCATCTGCGTACCGTCCCATATGTCTATTGGACGAGGTCGGCAAGTTGTTCGAAAGGATTCTTGCTGTCCGTCTCAATCGGCATCTGTCGCGCGTCGGTCCGGATCTCGCCGAGAGCCAATTTGACTTCCGACGCGAGCGTTCCACCGTAGACGCCATTTTACGCGTCCGCTCCCTGTCTGAACAATCTGTAGGCAAAGGTGGTGTAGCGTTGGCGATAAGCTTGGACATCGTCAACGCCTTTAATTCTCTGCCATGGGACGCGATTAAAGAGGCACTAATCCATCATCAAGTGCCTCTCTACCTGCAAGACGTGATCGCGGACTATTTGCGTGACAGGTACATTACGTACGTGGATCAACACGGAAATAGCATCCGAAAGGAAATTCTGCGAGGGGTTCCACAAGGATCGGTCCTCGGACCACTCTTGTGGAATCTGGCGTATGACGCTGTTTTGCGAGTTAGTCTCCCCGCAGAAGTAAATGTTGTATGTTATGCAGACGACACTTTGGTGATTGCCAGTGGAGACAACTTTGAAAGGGCCAGGGAGCTCGCCGAGCTTGGAGCGGAATCTGTCGTCGCTAAAATACACGAGTTAGGATTACAAATAGCGCCACACAAAACCGAGGCGCTATGGTTCCACAAAATGCCGAGGTCTAGGGAACCACCTAACTGGTGTGTCCAAGTAGGTGGGCACGATGTGGAAGTGGGCCGGTACATGAAGTACCTTGGCCTGACATTGGACAGTCGTTGGGGCTTCGAAGAACACTTCGAGCGTCTAGTACCCCGGATCGAGAGGATAGCCGGTGCAATGCACAGACTGCTACCCAATCTCGGGGGACCAGTAGAGGAAGTTCGCCGCCTCTATGCGGGAGTAATACGATCCGTAGCCTTATATGGCGCGCCAGTATGGGCTAAGAGGCTAGCCATCCGACGCTGTAGAACTAAAATCTATAGCGTTCAGCGAAGAATGGCCATAAGGATCGCACGAGGATACCGTACAATATCCTTCGAGGCGGCGACAGTCTTAGCTCGATTTCCACCTATGGATATTCTGGCGGATATGGATGCGAGGGTGTACGACCGCATCCGCGCCATCCGCCAGAGCGGTGGGAGTGAGCCAGACGAAGTACTCAAGACGGCTCGACGGCAGGAGCGGCGCAGGGCTCTTGCAGCGTGGCGCGATAAGCTCTCGGAAGAGAGGTATGCGCGCAAACGCGTTGTGGGGGCGATCTTGCCGGTCTTCGATGCCTGGATGCAACGACGCGGAGGAAGTCTCACCTACAGACTTACACAGATACTTACTGGGCACGGGTGTTTCGGTGATTATCTGTGCAAGATTGGACGAGAAGCGACGGCGAATTGTTTTCACTGCGGAGGAAGAGAGCTGGATTCCGCATCGCACACGCTCGCGGTTTGCCCGGCATGGGAACCGGAGCGGCGGATCCTGATAAACCAGATCGGGCAGAACCTCTCCTTGCCAGTAATCGTGTCGGCGATGCTGGGAGGAGACGTTGCATGGAGGGCCGTAGCCTCCTTTTGCGAAACTGTAATGGTACAAAAGGAGGCTGCTGAGCGGGCTAGAGAGAGGACAGATCCCGCTCGGAGAAGAAACCGTCGTGGCACTACCGTGCGTCAACACGTCGCACCGGTGAATGGTGCTCCCCTACCATAATGGGGCCTTTTGGGTTGTTGGCGATCAGGATGGGGGTTCTCATCGCCTTCTAAACGACCCTGAGGAGGACAATGGCTGGACGTGGTCGCCGGTCATTGAAATAATACTCACGAGGCTGGTAGGGTCTGTATAAGCAGACCCCGGGACGAGCTATCCCAGCATAGCGTTAGCGAGGCCGCGGTTGTGTTCCGAACGGAGATCCCGTGACCTCGCCAAACGCCGAAGGTGACCACCGAGGGGGTTTTAGTGGGTAAAAATCTCCACATAACTCTGACTTCCCCCCAGGAGGCAGAGTATCTTTTCGAAGATTTCCCCCGCGAAAAAAAAAAAAAAAAAAAAAAAAAAGGGTCCCATGTGCGTGGGACCACTTACACTTCTGGATAGAAGAAACACTCTGCTTAAATTAGTCCAAATATTCCATATAGTATCATAATGTAATGGTAACCTAAATAACCAGCAGTGAACGTCTATCGGCTGATGATGATGATGATGAATGGTTACATACAATGGTGGTACAAAAACAGGTTTGTGGATATTATATGTATGTATTTGTTTTTCAAATAATTTCTGTTTTCTTTGTATACTCGTTCACCGAAACTTTCTTGTTGAATATGATCTAGCATATCTTCAATTCTAATAGCTTGAAGCTACATTGCCTGTAAAATTTAACAATCACTACTTTCTACCTATTGTAGTGTTAAACAATACTGTGCAAACATTACTGTGTTCCAATTTGAAGGACGTTGTAGTTAGTGAAATTAGTGAAGTAACGATACTAAACATCTTATGAATGATGTCTCCGTCTCTTCGATGTATTAAAATAAAAATTGTCGTATTGATATTATCTTTGATATTATGTTCTGTTTAAAAATACAAATTGACCAGCACCGCTGAATATGTATCTCGTTAAACTTAGCAGTTTGGCGAGCGTAATATATTGATAAAGGTCACAGAGAAAGCTGCTATGGTGTTTTAAAATTCTTCTCTCCTTACTCACCTTTTTCGACAGACCGTGGATAGAGTAGCGATCGGAATATTCTAACCCGTATTTACATGAAAAATTATTCACTTTCATTTTTCTATACATCAGGTTAACTCTAAGCAAATAAGCCACGTATAAGATCTAGGTTGAAAAGCATATTCATTATCAGTCGATAAACGTTTCAGCCCAAAAATCTCTACATACAGTCAGCATGGCCCTCCGGTACTGCTGGGCATTAGGGGGCATCGTATATAGGGATTCATATGGGAGGGATTTGCCTACAATGCTAGCGTAATGATGGTTGGTGGAAACTAGAGTCTCGTTTGTTGATTAGCAGGGTGCATCACGAGCAGGTGAGGTTGGGTTGGATACCGTGAGTTGTTAACTAGGAGCCTTTATACCTAGGGATTGTCTACAGAACGTGGGTCTCACGAGCATATAAATAACTAAAATCTATGTCCTCAATAGGTCAGGTCAATCGTAAGGATATGTTACCGATATGTATGAATTATACGTAACGTTATTCGAAAGTGAACGCTTGCCTTAAATGGTTTACTAACAGACGCGAAAACAATGACTGTGCCTATTGTCGTTATGCGAGCGAAACAAAGTTTGATGACCTAATCGAACGGTATATGCTTTTTGTGCCTGCTGATATAAAAAAAAAACTACCTTGCTGCTCCAACTTTGCATATATTATATTTATATAACGCATAACTTACGTAACGTACTCACGCTAATCCCTGCACCTCTACTGAGAAGTAACTGTACCAAACTAGTTAAAATAAAAAAATATTACTTATTAATAATAAGTATTCATTTCTTAATATATAATCTATCTAGGGTATAAATGATGCGCGTGTTTGTGTGTGTAGAAGCTACGGTCTACATCGACAACTCACTCAGCGGCTTTTAATGAAACGAAAGAGAAATCTTGCTGAGAAAATTCAAGAAAGCTACTCTAAGTTACTCTAGTACGTAGCGCAAGAAATCCTTTACACTTTTACACATGATTTTAAACTAACAAAGAGTCGTAAAGTTATTAAGGTAAAAGAAAGTACAGACGCTAAACATTGCGCCTTTTGTTTGACCTTCAGTGTAACAATGGAGTTTGAATATTTCCAGTTGGACGTGTGTGTTTCACCAGTAATGTGTCCTTTGTAATGTTTATTTAAATTATTGTACATAGTAATTTGTATCGAACAATAATATATTTAAAACTTGTTCTTCAATCTAATTTTAGTTCTTCATTCTCAATTTGAAGAGAGAAGAGACCTTTACATCTTACTCACGTTGTATTCTTTTCTTTAAGACAAAAACAATGCATGTCACAATAAAAAAAACTGGTATATAATAGGGGGACCGGAAAGTAATGTCGTTTCTGCGCATGCCAATACTTGATTGTCATTTGTCAGCTCATTGTTTTGTTCAGAGGCGTACCAAAGACATTGTGAGGTTATAGTGATTTCTTTACTTATAGACAATTGAATTACAATTTTTTTTTGTAATTTTGGTTAAAATGGCCAGCCAAATACCAGAAGAGGTACACATCCGGCATTGCATGCTCTTTGAGTTTCGCAAGGGAAATAACGCAACAGTTGCTACCAAAAACATTTGCGATGTTTATCCAAATGCACTGGACATTCGTAAATGCCAAAGGTGGTTTTCCAAGTTCAAATCGGGTAATTTTGATCTTTCCGACTCGTATCGATCAGGAAGACCATCAGCGTTAGACAACGACGTGTTAAGGGCGGAAGTGGAAGCAAATCCGTGTCAGACGATCGAGGAATTGTCAAACAGTCTCAACAAACCTTGGTCGACCATCCAAGAACATTTGAAGCAGATTGGAAAAGTAAGCAGAGCAGGTGTTTGGGTCCCGCATAATCTGTCCGAACAGAATAAGGCTAACCGATCAATCACATGCAACTTATTGCTTCAACGACACAACACAGAAGCGTTTTTTGATCGCTTGATCACAGGAGATGAGAAATGGGTCCTGTATGATAACCCAAAACGCAAAAGGCAGTGGCTCTCTCCAAATGAAATCCCTCGGAGTACTGCTAAGCCAGGTTTACACCCCAAAAAAGCGCTTTTGTGTGTTTGGTGGAGTATTCGCGGCATTGTTCATTTTGAATTACTGAAACCTGGAGAAACTGTTACTGCAGACCTCTACAGCGAACAATTGCAGCGAGTCAATCAATCTTTAATTGAAAAGTGGCCAGCGATTGTCAACCGAAAAGGCGTCATTCTCCAACATGACAATGCAAGACCGCACTGCGCAAGGCGAACTCTAGAAAAAATTAATGAATTGGGGTGGGAGGTGCTGCCTCATCCACCATATTCGCCTGATGTTGCACCATCGGATTTCCACTTATTCCGAGCGCTGCAACACTTTTTAAGTGGCAAAACATTTGCAAATTTGGATGATATCCAAAATGCCATCTCTAGATATTTTGCCGAAAAACCAATTAATTTTTATCGATCAGGGATTGAAAATTTACTCACTAGATGGCAAAAGGTTATTGACAATGATGGGGAATACATCATTGATTAAAAATAAAGACTCGTTAAAAATGTATGTGTTTGTATTTAGCGTAAGAAAACGACATTACTTTCCGGTCCCCCTAATATATGCAACAAACATGCGAAAAGTAAAAGTAGACTAATAAATATGAAACTAACGTGAGAGCTCGGTAAATGTTAAAAAAGTTAACTTTAACTACAATTCATTTAACCGGTACACATGCATGCGACAATGGGCCGTTAGTAAAAGTTAAAACGCGCCGCAGTGTGAGAAATGATGAAAGGAATTTCATGAATATGAGTCCTCTTCATGGTTTTGGAATAGCGACCGCGTGCCGGAAGACACAGTGTTGGCAGGCTTCATACTAAGATATCTAAAGATCTGATGAAAGTCGTGGGAAGCAGCTAGATGCGAGCAGCGCAGGATCGATCGATCTAGATCTTTGAGACCTATGTCCAGCAGTCGACGTTTATCGGCTGATTATGATGACACTGTCTTCATCATCATTATTTCAACCGATGGACGTCCACATAGATCTCTTGTGTTCCATAAACCACGGTCTTGCGCTGTTAAACTGTCTTACCTTCATTAAACTTGAGCAATGTCTATATTAAAAAGTAATGTCTATGACGGAAGAGAATCTATACTGAAACAGTTAACATTAAACATAAACAAGCATTCTCCCAGTTTTGTTGGGCTGGGTCTCACGTCTTTCTACTCTTTATCATCTTTGTTTTATTCTTTCCTTATCATGCTCTTCTTTCTTCCTTTTCCTTCTTTCATTCAATTTATCGCTTTCGCATTTAACTCTCTATCAATCTCCATTCTAATTCCTTCTTGCATTCATTTCTCTTAAATCATTAAAGACAACTGTCGTTCTTTCTAGATAATTACAGTTTTCTTGTTTGTTATTGCGCATTCTTTCTTATTCTATTATCACTTAGTTTTTCTTAATCTATGTTCTACTGTTAATATCATATTTCGTTTCAATTCTATTTCCATCTATATTCTCTATTCTTATTACATCCTTATGATTATTTATTTTCCTATTCTATCTTACAATTCCCTTTTAAGTAAAGGCTGCAATAGGCGCTGCGGCGATACCTACCTAAACGGTCTCCAGCAACAGAGACACTACCACCAGTATTACTATTGGTCCTTCAAACCGGATCACGGTAATGTCTGCAGAGTACTGTCTGTCGGTTGCAAGAGGTGCTTTACTGCAGTCTTTACTTATTTCCTCATTTCTACATGTTATATTTTATTTCAATCAATTTAATTGTTGTTGTTTGAACATGTTGTTTTCCTAGACGCACAAGCTCAGTGGGAATCGAACCCTCGCCTCTTCGAAACTGCCTTAATTATATATTTGATAAAAGTAAATTAAAAATTATATACCTTTATAAAACAGTAGCTGTTCGCCGCCTGCTTTACTAGCTGTAATACTCCCGCAACCCACTTTAAGGGATGGAATTTTTTTAAATCCGTTAATATTTAAGCTATACTTCGTAAATGGAATATTACTACTAAATACCATGTATTTAATAGGGGTACCGGAAAGTAATGTCGTTTCTGCGCATGCCAATACTTGATTGTCATTTGTCAGCTCATTGTTTTGTTCAGAGGCGTACCAAAGACATTGTGAGGTTATAGTGATTTCTTTACTTATAGACAATTGAATTACAATTTTTTTTTGTAATTTTGGGTAAAATGGCCAGCCAAATACCAGAAGAGGTACACATCCGGCATTGCATGCTCTTTGAGTTTCGCAAGGGAAATAACGCAACAGTTGCTACCAAAAACATTTGCGATGTTTATCCAAATGCACTGGACATTCGTAAATGCCAAAGGTGGTTTTCCAAGTTCAAATCGGGTAATTTTGATCTTTCCGACTCGTATCGATCAGGAAGACCATCAGCGTTAGACAACGACGTGTTAAGGGCGGAAGTGGAAGCAAATCCGTGTCAGACGATCGAGGAATTGTCAAACAGTCTCAACAAACCTTGGTCGACCATCCAAGAACATTTGAAGCAGATTGGAAAAGTAAGCAGAGCAGGTGTTTGGGTCCCGCATAATCTGTCCGAACAGAATAAGGCTAACCGATCAATCACATGCAACTTATTGCTTCAACGACACAACACAGAAGCGTTTTTTGATCGCTTGATCACAGGAGATGAGAAATGGGTCCTGTATGATAACCCAAAACGCAAAAGGCAGTGGCTCTCTCCAAATGAAATCCCTCGGAGTACTGCTAAGCCAGGTTTACACCCCAAAAAAGCGCTTTTGTGTGTTTGGTGGAGTATTCGCGGCATTGTTCATTTTGAATTACTGAAACCTGGAGAAACTGTTACTGCAGACCTCTACAGCGAACAATTGCAGCGAGTCAATCAATCTTTAATTGAAAAGTGGCCAGCGATTGTCAACCGAAAAGGCGTCATTCTCCAACATGACAATGCAAGACCGCACTGCGCAAGGCGAACTCTAGAAAAAATTAATGAATTGGGGTGGGAGGTGCTGCCTCATCCACCATATTCGCCCGATGTTGCACCATCGGATTTCCACTTATTCCGAGCGCTGCAACACTTTTTAAGTGGCAAAACATTTGCAAATTTGGATGATATCCAAAATGCCATCTCTAGATATTTTGCCGAAAAACCAATTAATTTTTATCGATCAGGGATTGAAAATTTACTCACTAGATGGCAAAAGGTTATTGACAATGATGGGGAATACATCATTGATTAAAAATAAAGACTCGTTAAAAATGTATGTGTTTGTATTTAGCGTAAGAAAACGACATTACTTTCCGGTCCCCCTAATATTATTCCAGTAATACTGTGATGATTCCTTCCATGGATAAAGCATTGTTGATACAATCTGTGAAGGTCTCTTGAACTAGACATTACTGTAAGTCAGTTTAAGGTGTTCCTTAGCTTTTAGTTAATATATAGGGTTGTCAAATATCTCCCTTCCGCCTTTTTGTCTTTTTGCATTTCGCGGCTATGTACAAAGCGCTACAGAGCTCGTATCTGGCAATACTATACATAATTTGAAAGGTCTTGACATAACCTACAAAACGACGCTATGCATAATTAGTTTGGATATTGCGTTCAACAGTTATAGACGTGTAAACATGGAGTTCACTAACGCCGAAATTCGCGCTATTTTAAAGTTTTCCTTCGTTAAAGGCAAATCCGCTAGAGAAACGTTCCGTGAGATTAATGGTGTTTTGGAGGATGGTACTCTATCACTTCGAACCGCGGAGGAATGGTTTCGACGATTCAGAGCCGGTGAAAACGACACCATGGATAAGCCAGCCGGCGGAAAACCTGTGACGACAAATACCGATCAAATCATGGACTACATCGAGTTAGACCGGCATGTGGCATCTCGTGACATCGCCCAGGAGATGGGAGTTAGTCACCAAACCATTTTAAAACATCCGCAGAAGGCTGGATACAAAAAAAAGCTTGATGTTTGGGTGCCGCATGATTTGACGCAAAAAAACCTTCTGGACCGAATCAACGCCTGCGATATGCTGCTGAAACGGAACGAACTCGACCCATTCTTAAAGCGGATGGTGACTGGCGACCAGAAAATGGATCACATACGACAATATCAAGCGAAAACGGTCGTGGTCGAAGGCCGGTGAATCGTCCCAAACAGTGGCCAAGCCGGGATTGACGGCCAGGAAGGTTTTGCTGTGTGTTTGGTGGGATTGGAAGGGAATCATCCACTATGAGCTGCTCCCATATGGCCAGACGCTTAATTCTACCATCTACTGCGAACAACTGGACCGCTTGAAGCAGGCGATCGACCAGAAGCGTCCAGAATTGGCCAACAGGAAGGGTGTAGTGTTCCACCAGGACAACGCCAGACCACACACTTCGTTGATGAATCGTCAGAAGCTACGGGAGCTCGGATGGGAGGTTTTATCGCATCCACCATATAGCCCGGACATAGCGCCAAGTGATTACCACCTGTTCCTGTCCATGGTGAACGCCCTTGGTGGTGTAAAGTTGAACTCAAAAGAGGCTTGTGAAAAGTGGCTGTCCGAGTTCTTCGCAAATAAGGAGGGGGGCTTCTACGAGGGAGGTATTATGAAGTTGCCGTCTAGATGGAAACAGATTATCGAACAAAACGGCGCATATTTGAACTAAATCCGATCACTGTAACACTTTTTATAAAGCATTGAATAAAGAGCAAAAAAGCGGAAGGGAGATATTTGACAACCTTATATATAGAGTATCAATAATTAACTTATTTTGTTTTTTATTATTATTAAGTAAATCTTAAATAGTTTTTTTTTCGTTATTATTCAATAACATGTCAGTACTATTGACATCTTTCATAGAGAGAGAAGTTCATTCATAAATACATCGGAAGATAATAATGCTTTATTTACGTAGTTTTTCTTATTAAATTCCGTATAGTCAATGATTGTTATTAATAATTAAAGCAAACAACTTTCGCTTGTTAAGGGCATTGAATGTAGGGAACTATTGTAAAGCATTTTTATTTTTAATTCTACGGGAGACAATTGTATTGTATTGTTGTAAATAAAGGTAAATTTGCATTTGTTTACTCTCTTTCTAGGTTAATTAATGCAGTGTTAAGGTCAATCCAATGCTTTTCACGTTATACTTTTATTAAGGTTACTTCTGTGTGTCTGTACATATTTTTTATCCATAGTAACAAACTGTAAACGCATGAATCTAATTTATAAGATTAAAGGTTGATCAGGCTACTTTATAGTAAATCCTTGTTATTCAAAACCATTTCTCATCTGTATAGACTTCGGCAGTAATTTGAAGTAGACATGAATACTGAATATTTTACCAACAATACTTTGACAGTTGACGACTGCACCTTCCGATGGTTACTCTGATCCTCAAGACGTAATAAGTATCCTTGCCGCCATTAAATATAACTGCATAACCCTTCAAATAAGTTTACAGTAATACTGCACATTACTGCTTAGCAGCTAAAATTACCGCAATAGAAGCTAACTACCGGTAAAGAATATGCACTAGAAAAGAAACAACGTTTATATACTATATATTTAATACATAATATAAGTTAGTGAATACCAACTTAATGAATTAAGATCTAAAAACCCATGAAGAGCCGCTGAGAGTGACTCCGTGTCTACATTTCTCTGACTATTGGTTTTGTTGTAATGATTTTTCTCAACAAAAAACATATTTAAAAAAAAAAAAAAACTTTCGCCATCGTATCCAAGTAGTCGTTAAGTTTTTTAATAATCGTCGTATAGTGATAATGCGCACATAGACTTACAAACCCACATAACATATAATACCACGACGTGAAATCTCAACCGCTTCAGAACTGGGCCGATTTCTTCACAACCTCGTCTTCCCACAGACGCGAGAGAATATGCTATTGTTTTTTTTTTATTGGTTTTACATTACAACGATCGATAGAAAAACTTGAAAACTACTTTATTACGATTATTATTGTATTACGATTGTCACATATAAAAACGTACGCTATACGAGTTTTTGATTGACTCGTTGAATCTTGTCATCTAATTAAGATGTGCTCCATCTTTCAGTTGAATTGTTATATCCTTTGATACTTTTTCCAAAAGGAATATTTATAAATAAATAGTCCATAATTTGAATATGAAGGGTGCTTCAGCGACATACACTTTTAATAATTTATTATCAAATCAAGCAAAGCTGATAGAAAAGAAGAAGCTTTTAGTTAAGCTTGTAGATTTAAGACTAATGAGCTAGGAATCTGTAAAAGTGATCAATAATAATAACAATACAAGCATCGCCTAAAAAATATAAATAAAGTGATTATTCTTACTTTGAAGGTGGAGAGAGTTGGTCTCTGTTTCTCATTCTGTGTTCTCCTTTGGGAACGAGGCGTGATATATACGTATATATGTTGACAATTTTGACGATTAAAGTGAGAAAGACGTGTATTTTGTTTAACCTTAACATGTCTAGCAGCGGTATCATTATTAAAAATCGCAATTTATATATTTACAAGAGCTCATTAAGCTTACACAAATGGTGGCAACACAATCGTAATTGCCCACTATTTGCTTGCGATTTCCACACAACATTGGGCCGCATTTTTCCCACGTGCTAACAATCGTGTACCTCTCCCGTGCTTTTTCAAGTCTAATCGGTCACCACATCATTTCGTAACTTATTGTGTACCGTTAAAGAAAACTACATTGTTATAACTACAGATACTATAAAATAACAATATTATCGACGACTTAAGTAGGACCATACAACAAAAACAGCTTCAAGTATTAAGGACAAAAGGACAAGATGTGTGATCGATCAGCAATAACCTGAATGAGTAGAGAACTAGATCACAAAGCTACTAGGAACGTAGGCCCCAAATAATAAGATAATAGCTAAGAGGAGGAAGATATACATGATACATTATACAAATCTATTAATAAGATATTGAAATAATATGTATTGGTGGCAGGTCTTTGTTGCTGGGTACTACCTCAGTTTCTATTTCTACTTCCAAACATTGTAGCTTGTATAAATACTGGAGTAAAGAGACCTAACATCTAATTTATAGTAGTGAATACCATCTTAACTACTGCCACTTTGTTATAAGTAGGCATCATCAAGTGAATATCTTGCTCGGCTCGTCACCTCGTCGAATTAAAAAAAAAACTTTAAGATAGCAGATATACATGAGATACCTGCGTTAGTACTACCACGTGGTGATGACTATGAAACAAAAAGTTGTTTTAACTATCAATGCCCTGGACGCGATGCTTTTTATATAGGAGATATCCAGACACTCATTGACTCATCACGAGATCTCCGAAACTATTAGACGTAAACACTCAAAATTTGGTAGTGACGAGAGATTGCTACTACCATTAACAGGGCAGCTAAGAAAGGAACAGTTAATAAAGGAAAAGGGTCCAGGGGCGACAAGTTGCCAGCCGGGAATATTTCTGATAAGCCTAATTTTCAAACATAATTCTATATTACAGTTACCAAAGAGATGGGGAACTACTAGACTAATAGATAATCTAATAATACTACAACTGGCACAATCTACTGTAGAGAATTGGGAAGCGTGGCTACTAGGCCAGACCCCAAATAATTTGAATGAACCACAGATTATGAAAAATACATTACATACTTCTAAAAATATACTAACTAATAAGATACTCCGACCATCATAGCAGGATGGGACCTAAACAAAAGGTCCTTTAATACTCCAGAAGATCCTATTGTATTGGTCCAAGACGTAGTATTTAAATATAACTTCTTTCTATTTAGGATATCGTATTTAGTGAAATTACTAGAATAACACAAAAAGTGCACTGCAATCATTAAACATTCAATGATAACTATCGTAAGCATTTTGTACAATCACTATGAGAATATCTTGCTGCAAAGTATAAGATCTGGTGAAGGTCGCGGGAAGCAGCTGGATGCGAGCAGCGTAGGTCTGATCTGCAGTAGTGAAGGTCTGTCAGCTGATGATGAAAACATAAGCTTAACACTAACATTCTAGTGTTTTCTAAAAGGCAAAATGTAGACCAGTTGCATAACTTACTAATAACATTATATTATGCAGGCAATATAACGGGAAGCTATTCAAGTGCAGCTAACATAGCTTAAGAGACCTTGCGCATAAATAATATAACTTGCTTATAAATCTTTGTACGATTCATAAACGCGTATGATTCAAATCTGCGACCTTTGTAGCTTAAGTAGCTTACTTGACGTTCCAAGTGTTGGTACTTGGAGTCTTTCTTACAAACAGTCAAGGCTCTCTATCGTTTTGACCTTGTACGAATTTATGGATATTATATGTATTTAATCACGTTGGTTTGCAGTATTCTTCTTTACGGAAACCATCTCGTTGAATAGGAAACGATCCTATACATCTTCAGGTCTAAAAGCGTGAAGCTTCACTTCCTCTAAAACTGAACTATCACTACTCTCTTCGTGCCTATTGTAGTAGTCTCTGTTGCGAGAGACCATCAAGGTAAGCTCCACTTCAACTCCTCTTTCTGCCACCAAACACCCTGTTGCTATTACTGTGATCTAGTTTGAAAGACGTTGTAGTTAGTGTAATCACTGTGGTAACGAGACTCAGTCTCTCATGCCACGAGCGCAATGTGGATCACTATATCATTCTAACTAGCCCCACGTTGTTATGAGCGGGTGTATCACTTACCATCCGGTAAACAACCGGCTTGTCTAATCACTTAATTGTATATAAAAAAAATCTTATCTTAAGTATGTTTTCGTTTTCAATGATTTAAGTGACGAATACTAAATTTATTGACTTGAAAAGTGATGCGATTGATCAGAAAATTAATAAGTATGATCTTTGTTTATTTTGTAGTCAGTGTAAATAAATATCTACACTCATCAGAGACATGTCTTATTCAACGAAGCGACTAAACGAGCAGGACGTTCACTTAATGTTAAGTGATACGCACGCTCATAACTACATGAGCTACTTGAGATGTACATCTCTGAGACATACGATGTTGCATCTCTTTATACCAGTACACTAAAACGCCCTTCAAACCGGAACACAGTAATATTTGAACAATAATGGTTTACTTATTTATTACTTTAAAAGAAATAATGTTATGAAATCAATTTTTTAATTTACCAACTGTCCAACTGCACTTTGTCCGTCCGTATACATAAATGACTTCCCGCAGACAGGTTCTTTATAATCGAAAAACGTCGATACATTACTCCTTTGTGAAGTCGGTTCCATAAATCCAATCAGATTTTTTTTTTTTGTAATAAACTCCCAATGAGGCTAAGGCAAAGGAGTGAGGCTGTAAGGGATCCGACATAACGCACGGAACCCAATCCAACCTCACCTGGTCGTGGTGCACCCTGCTATTTAACAAACGGGGCTCTGGCTCTCACCAACCCGCATTGGGTGGAGGAAAACGGCCCTAATCCCCATCCTCATCATATGATCTCTTACAAACGACAGCCCCTGATGCCCGGCGGTACCGGAAGCCACGCTGACTGACGGACATTGGTAAGGTGACGGAACCTGTGCATATCAAGACCGATCGATGTGGATATCTTTGGGGGAGGCCTACGCTCAGCAGTGGACATGTATCAGCTGATGATAATGATGATGACTCCTAAACAATCCATGAAAGTGACGATTAAGTTTGGTTAAATAGGATAAAACATGAAAGAGGGTGAATATACTTAAGGATATTTATATTTGTATTGTTTTTGAAGCGACGTAGAAGACGTTCACTGGATATTCAGTGATTAGTTTACCAATAACTATGGCGTCAATAACAATAATAATGGTCGCTGGCAACCATTGGATGCGGGTGGCCCAGGACCGGTCTGAGTGGAAATCTTTGGGGGAGGCCTTAGTCCAGCAGTGGACGTCTTCCGGCTGATTGGATGGATGGATGGAACTATGGCGTTAGGATTATATACACATTGTGCTCGTATCCTTAAGACAATATATTAAGTCTCGAGACCCCATTAGATACAGATTCCCATTATTTACATTCAGCAGCTACGATAGAACTTACCTAGCCTACGGAAATCTAGACCTTCTCCCAGTAAATATTATACATCGATATAACAAAGATTTTTTTATATATTAATGGTCTTTTGAAAAACTATATTTTTTTTTAATTCGTTATTTGGATCATCGTTATCAGTCAGTAGACTCGAGAGTCCATATAGGTTTCCCTCAAACTATCTGTAAACCGATCAGTACTTAGCGGTTGGGATGTCCTTCCTCATACAATAAAAGTAACGAGGTCATACGAAACGGGTCCTGTATTGCATGTGTATCAACAAATCTCCGCGCGATGTAAGATTACGATGGATTCACGGAACACACTAAAACCGGAGTGTTCAGAATGCGGTCGTTTACACTTGCGAGTGACTTCGTGTTGGTTCAGATGTCCGCGGCACTCTCATAAAAACCACCTTTGTATTATTATTTCGACAATTTACAACACAATGGAAAGACGTTCAAACCGTATCGTATCGATTTAGTGCTGAAAATAAAGTAAGATTTTAACGTTTTTTTTTTTAATATACCTTTTACTTTCTTATTTCAAATTACTATTAGTTGAAGTAAAATGTAATGTCTATGCCTGTATAAGTTAAATATCGTATAAATATTAATATTAGTAATAATAACTGAAGTGTTAAGTGAAAAGAAGTGTCAAGTGGAACTGCTGGTGATAGGTTTGAAGAACGTCTAAGTAGGTATCACCGCAGTGCCTATTTCTACCGCCAAATAGTACTGTTCCGGTATGAAGGGCGATGTAACTAGTAAAATCGCTAGAGTAACGAGACTTAACGTCTTGTGTCAGAGCGACGAGCAGAATCTGATGCAGTGTAACATCTTAATTAGCAATGTTGTTATGGGCGTATCACTTACAATCAGGTGAACGTCTCGCTCATCTCGTCGCTTAGTAAAAAAAAAATCTGACCTCGAGAAATTTTCTTTAAACAAACTTTCACAGAACTGATTAAGATCTTCCCTTGAACGACACAGTGATATTATGTGGTTGAAGCAAAATCAATCTTCCTTTCGCTTAATAAACCAGTTTTTTTTTAATTAGACTACTTAAAAACTATGTATTACTTGATTTAATATAAGTTAAATGATTGTTAGGTAAAACATCGACATAGTTTCGTATGTTATTAAATGATTTGTTCGCTTAAAAATACTATATAGTAAAGTATTCAACAACTTTTTTATACTCAAAGATACCTCGAGGCACCGTCTTCTCAAATCACATCTCATCAATCATGTTTTTATACATTTTCTGAAGATTACACCTAAAATATCTTAAGAATTTTCGTATCGTGTGAAAATTCTTAAGATATTTTTATACAAAATTTTTTTATGTACTCTCTTATTGGTTAAGATTTAATGGTAATAGGTCTCTGTTACCGGAGACGGTCTGGATAAGGTGGTACCGTATCCATTTCTAGTAAATGGCGCTGTAGCAATTGAATTACTGGGACAACGAAATAACATCTTATGACTCAAGATTACGAGTATAAAGTGGTGCAGTGTACACCATCCTAACTAGTGTCACGTTGTAACAAGCGGGCGTATCACTTTCTATCAGGTGAACGTCTACTTCTCGTCGCATCGTGAATAAAAAGATTATCTTCACATGGAAAGAATTGATATGAAACTTTTTTATGTACTGTAATGTTTTATGTTTTTCTATATTGTGATAAACTAGTATTAGATTTAGATTATATTATCTAGTATTATTTAGATTTATAGAAACTAGTAATAATTACCTGATGGTAAGTGATTCGCCAGCCTATAACAATGTGGCGCTAGTTAGAATGTTATAGACAGCACAATATGCTCGTCGCCTTGAGACATGACATGTTATGTCTCGTTGCCCTAGTAATTTCACTAGCTACAGCGCCCTTCAAAACGGAACACAGTAATGTTTGCACACTGCTGTTTGGTGGCAGAAATAGTAGCTGCGGTGGCACTTACCTAGACAGTCTCTCAACAAGAACCTACCACCAGTAAGTAGAATATCAATGAATTAAGATATTAGGCTTCATCAGCCTATATATCCCACCAACCCGCATTGGGCCAGCGCGGCAAATGGCCCAAGTCTCTCTATATGAACCCCTATAAACAACAGCTAGTACTCAGCGATACCTAAGCTTACTGTTGAAGGTCGTGGAAACCGACAGATGCAGATTGCGGATCTAATCGATATGGAGATCTATGGGAGACCTACGCCCAGCTGTGAACGTCTATAAGATATCAGATCGCCATATATAAACTATCGTATATTATATTATATATACTCAATTCTTTTTTTATACGATTTTTTTTTGTTTTCACTGTTTTCAGTGATTATTTTAGATACTAAATATTTTAGGTCATATATCTGTCTACAGTATATTTAATGATTTTTTTTTACAACAATTCTATAGAAACATATCTATTGTGTATAAAAAGAATTATAATATATACCGTATGTTCATATCCATTTATGTATTTTCTCAGTAATGATTATTATTATATGTATGGATATTATCAGAAATAAAAGAAGTTTTAATGTATTTGTTAGGACTAAAGTTATTAAGTTCTTTGTTTCCTGGTCGTCGGCCACTGTGGCCATACTTAGCATGGTGACCGTAAGTCCGGCCGGGTCATTCCCCGTTTGGTCAAGACGCGCGGCTCGCCCACCGACGGCATTAGCATTTAAATTTTCGCCGTGTCAGTTGACTGTTCAACAGTAAGCAAGCATCACGAGCCTGGCATACTAATGCAGCACAGCCTTTTTAGGGCTGACTGGAAAATACTTAGCGTTTTTCAAACAGCTAACCGACAGTTTTCATGTTAGTCATTAATTTTTAGAACAATTGCGATTTTAACTAACATAGATGGTATGAAATTAATCAAAACTTTACACTTAAGAAAACTTAATAAAAATCCTTTTAAAACTTTTTAAGGTAACTTATGAAAAACTTATCCTTACTACTTTATCAATCCGTTGATAACTTTTAACCATTTTACTTTGACATCCGTTAGTTATAAATTAATCAAAGTATTTTCTAGTTTAACAGGTTTTAATAGTTTTTTTAATCAAATCTTCATCCTTGTTATACAATAAAAATTAACAATACCTTCATTGTTTTTATCATTTTGTATAGTGATGAAAGGATAAGAAGGATTGAATGTGTGAGTTATTAAACGCTTAATAATTAAGATCGTTTCACCTCTATATTACTAATATTTATGTAGTGATTTAATGAAGAAAAGCCTCACTAGTCTATTCTTTCATCGTCCTCATTTGGTTAAGAACTATGTCATTATTTTACGGTTCCGAGATACAGTAACAATACGGAAAGTCTGCGAGAATGTTACCGTACAGCCTCAGCATTCCTTACTATGCCGACCCAAATATTTATATTAAAATATAATAAACGTACGACGAATAAAAACATCAAACATTAGTCTAACAAACAACAAATGTTGCATTATTGGAGATCAGCAAAAAGGTTCCTAAAGTTCTGATCACGTCTCAATATATCCGAAAACGTATATCAAGTATGACCTTGATTTTATTCTCAAAGTAATCAATATACAATTTGAAGAAAACATCTAATGATGATGATGGAAACATACATAAAATTTCTAGTAATATAACCTATATTTTTGATATTAGTAAACCTTATATAACAGAGAGTTATATATTGTATATAGATATCCACTCAAAATAACGATTGCTGAAGCTTGTTTCTTAAAGCTGTTAATCCAATGATGTAGTTGTGTAAATATCTTTATTAGTATTATATCATTAGGACGGCTCATAATCCAGCTATCTCGCTGCTATATAATGACCACGGATATTATATAAATATATGATACGATCGGTCATTCCAGAACCCTTAACTTTAACCGAAGGGTTAAAAATAACATCCATTCTTGGTACTATTATCATAGTAAGTCACTCCTATAAGCCGTCAGAAAACGCAATCTGTAAGTTCGAGGAAGGTTGTTAAGCAGATAAGATTAGCAGCACTTAACATCAATAGAGTTTGCACACTGCAAGACAGACAGTGGCTAGTAAAAAATGTATATATGCTTAAATACATTTATCAACACACGCCAAAGTTCCGTTAACTATACAACGTTTAAACTGTTATAATTCATACAGTTATACTGATAACTTAAATTCCTATTTTGTGAATAATAACCAATCTTTTCAATATATGTTATATTCTATATTAGATATATTGAAAAGAGGTAAGTTATTATATATATTAACTTTTATATATAATCCTTTTACTAATGTCGAAAGTTTGTAGTATAGTTTTTAAACTCTTTCCTCCCGGCCATTTTAGGTCTGGGCTTTTATTCCCAATCTTTACATTTGTTATCTGTTTTTCCTCTTCTTCATTCTTTCTCTCCGTCCTTACTTCTCTTTCTTTCTCCATTCTGTTAATTTTTTTCATACGTCGCGCTCAAAAATAAGTGAGACAGCCGTTCTTTATTAATTTCTTATCTATTACATTTCTTTGCTTACTATATATTTTTTATTTTACATTCAGTCTTGTCTAATTCTATTCATTCTCTTTTTTTTACTACATTTCCTTTTACTTAATCTACTACATTTCATTTCTATGTCTGTCACAATTCTTTTACATATCTACTTTACTATCATCTCATGTTTTATTTTCTTTGGTCGCTTTTTCTATAACCTTTTTGCAAAACTTCAAAAAGGTTGGACGGCTGTGGTCTTCACTCATCAGAAAATTTGTAGTTAGGTCAAGATACTTCGAATTGACCACATCTAAATAATAATGACGATGATGACAACCCTTTATCGAGGACAATCATCAATCGTCCGTTTAACCTCATATTTATTTCTCGCACGCCGTTCGCGGGTTCGGTTAAAACAATACGATTGCAAGACAGACGAACCTGTTTTTTGGAGCATAAACAGAAGCGTTATGTAAATGCATTCGCATGAGGCGTGGAATACTTTAGTATACCCAACATACTACGTATCCGTACAACAGAATAGGAATATTTATCCGATACACGAAGAAACTGTAAATAAATATAACATACGTATATATACTAGGTGTACCGGTATGAAGTGAGCGTCAAAATACAAATGTCTCGATAGGGAACATTTGTTTTGAACGAGCCTTTATTTTTATTTTTTTTGTTTGTTTGCTATGACATCTGTGAAACATATTTAGTCTACATCAAGTCATTGAACAGACAACATCATATTTTTTCATCGTGTTAAAAATGTCGAATTTTGTACCAGAAAGTGATGATTCGCGGAAAGCATTGATTTTTTGTTTTCATTTGAAGAAAAGTGCTGCAGAGTCGCATGCGAGTCGAATGCTTGTCGAGGCATATAGTGATCATGCTCTATCAGAAGCAACATGCAAAAGATGGTTTCAACGGTTCAGAAATAATGATTTTGATGTGAGAAATGAAGAACGTGGAAGACCACCAAAAAAGTTTGAAGACGCCGAATTGCAAAGGATATTGGATGGAGATGACGATGAAAAGCGGCGGAAATGTTAAATGTTGCACAACAAACAATTTCTGACCGTTTAAAAGCTATGGGAAAGATCCAAAAGTGTGGTAAATGGGTGCCACATGAATTGAATGAAAGACAGATGGAAAACCGAAAAAACACTTGTGAAATTTTGCTTCAAAGACACGAAAGAAAATCGCTTTTGCATCGGATTGTTACTGGCGATGAAAAATGGATTTATTTTAAGAATCCTAAACGGAAAAAATCATGGGTTAATCCGGGACAACCATCAACATCGACTGCAAAACCAGATCGATTCGGCAAGAAGACAATGCTGTGTGTTTGGTGGGATCAGAAAGGTGTGGTGTACCACGAGCTCCTAAACTCCCACCTGGTGAAACCGTTAATACTGATCGCTACCGACAACAAATGATCAATTTGAACCATGCATTGATCGAGAAACGACCAGAATGGGCCTGAAGACACGGCAAGTTATTTTCTCTCCATGACAATGCACCTGCACACAAAGCAAAACCGGTTCAGGATACAATCAAAACACTTGGCTGGGAGCTGCTACCTGCTACCCCACCCGCCGTATTCACCAGACTTGGCTCCTTCCGACTACCATTTGTTTTCATCGATGGAACACGCATTGGCTGAGCAGCACTTTGGTTCCTACGAGGAGGTCGAAAATTAGGTGTCTGGTTGGTTTGCTTTAAAAGACGAACAATTCTATTGGCGTGGTATCCACAAATTGCCAGAAAGGTGGTCAAAATGTGTAAAAAACAATGGCCAATACTATGAATGAAATGTTTTTTACTTTCCCATTAATAATTAGTGTTTTATTTTCACAAAAGAACGCTCATTCCATACCGGTACACCTAAGTGTATATTTCATTGGAGATAGGTCTCTGTTGGACGACATCGTCTAGTTGGGTATCACCACCGCGTAATAGCAACTGAAAAACAGTGTGCAAAGATTACCGTATTCCGATGTGAAGGGGGTAGTAGCTAGTGTATTTGGTGGGGAGACGAGACAACACCTTAAGTCTGAAGGCAACGAGCGCAACGTGGAGCAATGTATAACATCCTATCTAGCGTCACATTTAACATCAGGTGAACGTCAAATGACAAAAATATACACACTGTATGTCATTTGTATTTTATAATTAGAAATACTCTGTAACTTGATTAATATGTTAAAAACGTTAAACATAAGAAATACCTTAATTGGACTTCGAGAACGGATTGAATACCATTGAATCACATGATTGAAATTAACAGCCCACTTAATGTATCCACAGCTGGGACAGTCTCCTTTCAAGGAGTGAGTAAAGGATATACATGCCAAGTGTGCGTCGGTGGAAGTGGTGATAACGCTGTTTTCTTAGATCACGCTGGTTTCTTAACGATGTTTTCATTCAACGGAAACTCAGTGGTGATCGAACCGACGCTCTTCCGAGACTTGTTTTTTACAAACTTACCTATCACATGATTACCACAACATAAATACACAACTGTTACGTTGCATAATTATTATTAACAGTAAGTTATTAACAACAGTTATTTGTATGATATATAATTGAGTACAGCAATGCTGTCCACATGACTGTACTGGAATAATATGAGTTTTTATGTCACGTACCGTTATTATAGTGCATGAAGAAATTATATATATGCGAAATGTACGTAAACAATCTATCATAAAATTACAGATTTCTTTTAATAAACAATAATTAAACTTAATATTATTAAAAAAAACTATTACGCAATAATATTATACTCGTTGAACTCTATTATATGTGAGTTTAAAATATTGCGAACACGTTTGTCACTGTTAAATACTTGACTATAGATTAATTACCACAAATTATTTATTTAGTAGAAAGAATCTGTACTAGGTTTAAACTGACGATATCATTGTCGCAATGTCGAGGTCCATGAGCCCAGAATCAAAGAACTAGAAGTGTTAATCATCATCTAAACGTACGTATAAATTTGATGCCAGAACTCTCCAACTACGAATTCAGCTATAAAACAATCGAACGAGAGGTATACAAGCTATAACTATGATCGCGTTTAAATGGTGCTAAATCCAATAAAATTACTTATAGCTAATTTAATTATTGGTGACTTAAAATGCTGCATTAATTATAAGCGCAATGTGCTGTTAAGAAAATATCTTAATTAATTCCAAATTGGTATAGGCGAATGTATATATACGCAACGACGCATACTTCCCGCTCGTATCGTCGTTTAGTTGAATATATTTTTATTGTACCCTACATATACTTAAATGTTCACCTTAATGGTATACCATTTGCTAAAACTAACGGTTGCTATATACCTCTCCGTATTGTTTAAATTTTGAGAAGTAACAATAGACCCCTAATAACTTTCAATTGAACGATTGTTATCATATCTTAAAACTTAATAAATACGTATTAACATACTAATGTTTCTCTTTGATAAAAATTTATACGGTTAAGCAAAATTAATTAGTTTTAACTAAAATTTTATAAGTAACAACAATAATAAAAAATTACTTTCTTTTTACTCAATCTCTCCTTTTTGTGTAACATCTATTTGGCTTCACTGTTAGTTGACACGCAATAGTGAAAGAATGAAATTCGCTTTAAAACTAGTAACTTTCATTTATTTTTTGATCATTACTAAGCATTAAATATCTTTGAATTTTTTTATAAAATTCCATTATATCATTAAACTTATTAAATTGTCATAACTCACTGTCGACAAGAGAAATTAGCCCCAAAACAGAAAGATGCCAGTAGGTAACGTGATCGCTGTGGTCATCAACGCCACGAAACTAGGTGAAATGCTAACCGAGAGAAACCTCTCTAAGAAGCAGACGGATGGTGACGACACGATGCACCGGACCTTCGATTGCTTCTGTTGTGAACAAACATTAATACATTATATATCTAAATAACGTACCGGTGGCTGCCAGAAAAACACTCCGAGAGCACTCTCTAACAGAATTTAATAATAAAGTTTAATACAGTTCATGCGAGCACAAATTAAACACGCGACGATAAAACACTTGTCGAAATTCCGATGTGATCGAAATCTAAAACGTTAACACGTATTTTTAATTAACAATAAAAAAAAATTGGACGTGTTTCGATGTCGGCGCGTCGTACAGCACTGACGGACCGAGCGGCGCCGCAACCGGTCCGAGATTTCTCCCCGTAAACATCGAAAGCGCGCTTCCGAGCATTTCTTCGCTTGTGGCGAAACATGAGCCCTCACTAACTGTTTACGATTCGAAATAACTCCGACTTTTGTCTCGAAATAACATCAATTAACATTAATTAATAGATTTGCATTTTAAACACTCTCCTTGAAAAGCGTGTGACTGATCTTTATGAAGATCTTTGTGTAGAGGCCCAAGTCCAGCAGATTTAGCATATTATATACCATACATAATGTGCCGGGCGTTCACCCAATGTTAAGTGGCCCTCTTGCCCATAACAACGTGGCTCTAGTTAGGATGTTACACACTGCACCACATTGTGCTCGTCGTCTTATAGCATAAGATGTTGAGTCTCACTACCCCATTAATTACACTAGCTACAGCGCCTTCAAACCGGAACATAGTAATGTTTGCACACTATTGTTTGGCGGCTGAAATAGACGACCTACCTAGACGAGCTCTGGCAGAAGACCTACCACCAGAAATTTACTATGTAACACTTATCGAAGACAATTTTTTTTTATACTAAAAGAAAATTTATAACACTACTTGTACAGTAATTTGCTTTTTCTACTATAATGTGTTATCATTACGTTTGTTATCTAAACATATAAAAGAGATTTCCACCTATGTAGAGACTCATGACGATATCTCTGGAACCATAACGCCTATACTTGAAATATGGTAGGAATATTCCTTTAACTGAAGGTCAGCTAAGAATGTATTTATATATGTATGTATGTATATACTTTGAGATTTTTGGGGGAGGCCTATGTCCGGTAGTGGACGTCTATCGGCTGATGATGAAGAATGGATTTTAAAAACTTCCTTCCCTAAAGGTACTTGTGGGAGTTTTACAATCAGAAAATGGGAGGGGAACAGCTAGTGTATATTTTATGCCGATTTCTTAAACGACTTCTTCAAAAAGAAAAAGCACTTCCTTCAAAAACCGTATTAAAGCAATTACTAATATATTTTAACCTTTTACAAAAGAAACGCAAAAAAAAAATATTTTAAGGTTACTGGTAGAAGAATTCATTGAGACTGTCTAGGTAGAACTACTATCGCCAAATAGTACTCTGTTCCGGTTTGAAGGCGCTGTAGTAGTAATCACTAGGGTGATAAGACTCTACACTTCTGTGAAAAGACGTCGAGCACAATATGGTGCTGTGTATAACATCCTATGTAGCGCCACATGGTTATCGACGGGTGTATCACTTACTATTTGGTGAACGTCCGGCTCTTCTCTTCGCTCCGTTGTATAAAAATAGAGATAGCGTAATATCAATTAGTTAATTATCAAAGGAAACACATTACTGATGTTATCAGTTCGATTTTATAAACTCTTATATAGAATCATCATCATCATTATCAACTGCTGGATATAGGTCTTCCCAAAGATCTCCAGAGTTCATTGAGGGAAATTGGACCTTAGCCTTCCTCTTGTATAGAATGTACATGAAAATTAAAGAATCATTCAAAAATCTAACAAATCGAATATTATTCGAGTTCGCGATTAGATAGTATCGACAAGGCTTTCTTACATTTAGTATAACGTTGCACGACGTCTGATCACGTCAGGACGATGTCGGCCAAGGTTCGACGGCAAACTCCGGGACATGACTCAAACTTGTGTTTTCCCGAATGTCAGACTGGTTTACCAGGTTTATTATGCGTAGGTTTAACCTTCTGCTTATATCAGGTACCTATAGATAAGCTTAGCACGCAGGGTGGTGTGGGGTGAATTTAATTTTTTTTTATTTGATGAAGTGCCAAGATCAGCGGACGTTCACCTGATTGTGATACGCCTATTAATAACAGCGTGGGGCTAGTTAGAATATTATATACTGCACTATATTGCGCTCGTCGCCTTGAGACGTAGTGTTGTCTCCTTACCCCCGTAATTACACTAGCTATAGCGCCTTTTAAACCGGAACACGGTAATGTTTCCACACTTCTGTTAGGCGGCAGAAATAGGCGTTACGGTGGTACCGACCTAGGTTGTCTCCAACGACAGAGACTTACCACCTACCACCTGCCATAGGGTTTTATTTAGACATTATTTATATATATATGATTTGCTGGTGGTAGATCTCTCTTGCCGGAGACAGTCTAGGTAGGTACTCCCGTAGCGTCTATATCTGCCGCCAAACAATAGTATGCAAAAATATTACTGTGTTCCGGTTTGAAGAGCGCTGATACTAGTGCAATAAATGGGATAACGAGACTCAAAATCTATTGTTTCAAGGCGATGAATTCATTGTGGTGCACTGTGTACCATTCTACCTTGCGCCAAGTTGTCATGAGCAGGCGTATCACTTACCATCACGTGAACGTCTTGCTCGTCTCGTCGCTTAATTGAATTAAAAGAAAAGTAGCAAGATATAGAAACCTTGTCTGTATTATTTCAACAAGAAAGGAATTAATACGAAATAATGAGTATAGTTTTATATTATATATAAGTGATCAGAAAGAGATGTAAATATAAATAGAAGAAAAGAAGAAGTAAAGAAGAAAATAGAGTATAAATTTCTACACCGCCATTTAAACGGAATGCCTTACTATTTTCAAATTGTTATTATGTTACAGATATATATAAATAGGCGCAGCATTACGATCTATATGAACGAGCTCCGACATAATCGGTCACCATTACATTCAACCTCGCTGGCCTAATGGTTAGAACGTGCGGCCTTCATTCCGTAGGTCGCGGGTTCGAATCTCGGCATGTACCGATGACTTTAATATTTAAGTTATATACATTTGTGAACTTTAGTTACAACAGCGAAAAACAAACGATGAAGAAAATCATCGCGAGGAAACCTGCACATGAATTGGAGTTTATTCTAAGGCGTGAGAAGTCAACAATCGGCATTGGGCCCGCGTGGTGATTACAGCCCATCGCTTATTGAGGGTAGGCCTGAGCTCTAACAGTGGGGACGTAAATTGGCTGTTATGGATTACATTTAATTTATTTGACAGGAAAAAAAACCTGAAAAGGACAGCCGCCGGATCGATCGATGTGGAGATCTTTGGGAAGGCATATGCACAGTAGTGCACGTCTGTCGACTGATGATAGATGGATGGTATAAGTTAACAGTAGCTGCATATGTATTGAAAGTACTATAATACACGTATCTATCGCATTGTCAAAGTGAAGTTTTTGTTATAAGAGCCGGTCAATGCTAGTGCCAATACGGATCTGATTTACCGCCAACCAGTTGTATGAAAACATTACTGCGTTCCGATTTGAATGACGTTGGAGATTGCAATATTACAAGGATAAGGAGCTATGATTCAAGTCTATGTAGATATTCCTCATTAAAAAATGTACTTAAATATATTTCTAAATTTAGTTTATTTTTTTTGTTTGGAACAGAATAAATTATTCATTTGACAGTAACTCCTATTTTTTACATATTTATCATCCTAATTCCTTAGATCAAAAACTTTTTTTTTTAATGAAGTAAAGGTTAAAACAAAATTAAGCCAATGCCTTCAGATAATATATACAATAATTAAAAATATGTTTACCGGTTATGCACTGATGTTTAATAAACAAATGTTGCCCATCGAGTGGAATCTGAGATATTTCGATAGTTTTCTGTTTTGGCTTCACAAAATCAATGGAGATTCTTTCGTTGCCGAACAATCGACGGAACCGGTCGATTTTGATGGAACAATCCTAAACATAAAAAGGAAACAAACAATTTTTATTTTCAAGGCAATTTTTTGACGATTTCAAAATTTCGCCGTATCAATTTCGATGTGAGGAGAACACCGAGTAGCCATACTCTGGAGCGTTGCTCAGCACGGGATACTCAGCTTCAGGATGTCCCTTTTTATTGTACGAAGCTATGAAATTATGGTGTAGGTGGTACGATTGGACTGGTGGTAGGTTTCTGTTGCCAGACATTTTGGCAGGAACTACCATAACTCCTGTTTCTATCACCAAACAACAGGGTGTGAACATTATTGGTTGTGTATCTTAACAAACGTTATATTTCTATGAGCAGGCGTCTCACTTGGTGAACGTATCGCCCATCGCGCTGCTGTGTAATAAAAAAAACCAACGATGCGCTTGTTAGGATATATACAGCACCACAGCGTTTCTCGCATCTATATACATGTCGAGGCCCGTTACCTCAGCTCTCTGGTCGGGGTAGAGTTATTACGTATAGAATGCAATTTTCAAGTTTATGCGAATTTATTAAAAAATACAAGAGAATCAGTCACGTCAGCATTTTATCAAGAACTAGAGCAGACATTTGAAAAATTTATAATTGATGTGAATCTGCTACTAGTTCTCTTTTCTATTAGCGCGGTGTCTGAATGTTTCCTTTGAAACACGGAGGGAGGAGTTTGGTTAGTGGTAGTTTCCACCTGTGGGCAGCTACTACCCTTGACGTTGTAAAAATACCTCCGACGTCAACTGAACAGCACCCGTGGCTTAATCATACACAAATAGGTATAAACAACATAATGATACGCAGAGACCAATAAATAAACTTTATTTAGAAATATACTCCACAATTTTCTTTATCCATCTCTATTTGCAGTATAAACAAATGAACGTTCAATGTAATTAAAACATGCTTAAAATAATTGCGTCAAAATTTCATACGTTATACAGCTAATTTACATTATAAATGATAAGCTAGGTAAGACACTAATAAAAATTCCATACCATGTCAAATCTGCATATACGAGTAGAAAAGAAATATTTGACTATAGATTTCAATCTTCTCTAAGGCAAGTCTTCCCCATTCAGTCTGTAAAAAAGAAATATAGAACTAATTTTTTTCAGGATTATGTAAAGCTGTCAGTCCTATTGATAAGTCGCCACTTCAACTGCATCGAATCCAAGTCACTTGAATATGGACACCATACGATAAAATAAAGGAATATACGCATGATGAACTAAGACAACGTGTTTGTGGCCAAGGTGGATATTCTCATTACTATTTATTTTTACATTTTATACTTCCGGTATAATGGAGTCTCTGACCTATGGGACAGCTGTTTATCTCAAAAGAATATCTCTCTCTTTATTATCTTTGTTTAAAGATATATTTGAAGGACTCTGGACTTGGGGTAATGAAACTAAATATCTAATATTGAAATTTACAAGTACCGTATGGTATTAAAGTATTTTCTATGAAAGTCATCATTCTTGTATCTCATAATAACAAACTAAGATTTGTAAAAAAAAATTTACCTCTATTGTTCAGGTTCAGGGGGGAAAAAAAAACTCTTCTTCTTCTTTACATATGTAGCATCAAGGTGATTTCTGAAGAAAAAATATAATATAATTTATAAAGTGCATATTCATATTTTAAACAAACATAAATAAACTTTGGGATATATTTTACTTACACTAAATATCTTTTAAGATTAAATAAATTTTGTGATAATGGTATAGTTATTGAATTAAATGTATATATGTAAAATTATACATTCTATTTCAATCCTCAGTCGATATGATTTATGTACTATAGTGCCAATGAAGAAGCTCAACTCCTGAGATATTCCCTACATGGAGCTTCAAATTTTTCATTTTCCGTACACTCATTAAATATTTGGTAACGCTGATCATATTTTCATTACTTCATACTACTGGACTTGTTATAGAGTAGTATGTTCAGAGCAGGTATCTAGCTCTAAAAGTATGAGGTCATTTGACAACCACTAGTGCAGTCATAGTTCTGCAGAGCTCATTCTGCTTTAAGCATAATAGATAAATATATGGATATACTGATACAGCTACATGGAAAATACAGAATGAGAATGCAAGCTACATATAAAACTACAAACGCTTTGCAGAACTATGCACTTACAGCATGAGGTAGTTTTAAAATGTCCCTTCTTCCGGAATATATTCCAAATGCCAGATAAGTTTTTATAGAACGTGTACTTCTCGGTACGCCTTTTGGAAATAAAAGAAATTATGGTTTTTGAATTAACTACAACATGTTATTAGATGTGGTAAAATTCCAAAATTGACACGAGTTATTTTGCGCTAAAGGAAGTCAAGTGGCAATAAGCGCATAGTTCGGCAATCCGAAGATCGAATTAGTGACCTCCCGCATCAGATATCCGAAGATGCTCCCCATCACGTTATATACGGCAGCATCCATTCCGTATTGAAGGATACTGTTCGCGCAATATGTCGACATCGGAGCCACGCAAGTGTTGTACAGCAGGAGCCCCAACATCCATCTCTGTTTGCGACTGTCGCCTTTTGAAAAAGTAGGTGATGGACGAGCACCTTGTCCATGTGAACGGTTTATAGTTTTCAGAGTTCTCATTGTATTTTCATTCGTTTCCTGTGACGATTCAAATCTAAACATATTCAAAGCCTTAGTGCTGCAGTGATGAGATTCGTTTTATAGTTATATAACGGCGACCCACTCACCGTTCGTCAAAGTAAGATGTCTGCGGTAACTCCGACGAGCTGTACTCCGAACTAGAAGGCTGAAATGAAGAAAAAATAAATTTATAATGGTGTAAAAGTGATTATTTCAAATAAAATATTTAATCTGGTATTTTTATCAACAAAAAGGTGACATGACCTTAATTTCACATGGTGTTAGGTGACAAAATGAAATAACTCCTAATCAGATATATTAAATTGATTGGTTAGACTAAATGAGTTCAAAAATTGGTCCAAGGCGGGTGGTTATCTTTGTCCACTTCTTAAAATGGCGGAGTCTGGTTGTACCTGATTTTCTTTATCTTCGCTGTCGGAAGATGTTCCGGAGCGGTTCTTGCAAAGCGCCGCCTGACACCGACACGCTCCTTTACAGCCAACGCCAGTCTTTACACAGCCGCACACCTTGGTAGAGCAGGAACCTCGGCAGATGCAGTGCATTGAGCCGTCGCTGTTGCGCTTAGGAGCCCGTAGGTCTTCAGTGTCCTTTCCATTGAAATCCATTGTGAGACGAGAGCGCTGCGAAATTAAATAAATGTTATCTTTTATATTTTTACATAATGAGGAAATTCGGCTTTCATTCATATGGGTCACTGGTTCGATTCCGATATCTAAATTAACTAACTATTAATTAATTAACTGTTTTAACTAATATCATCTTAACTAGCACCATTGTTATTCTCACAAAAATAACGAAAGTATCTTTTTCACCTGCATCCGCTTGCCTGTAGGCGCCAATATTTCATCTGGATATTTAATGGGGTCTTGCTCTTCATCACCTTCAGTTACTGCAGTATACAGAATTGCCTTTTCCGTATCTAATTTAGATACTCTCTTATCAGACTGACTGGCAGAGCGTAATTCTTCAAGTTCATCAGCTAATTTTTTCTGTAAATAATTCTTAATGTTTATAACCATATGAGTGTACATCATCTATAATTTTAATAGTCCTCTATGATATATTAGAATAGCAATAGATATTCATACAGACGAAAATATATATTAATGGCTTTGTCCAATCTATCTACCATAAAAAGACTATTATTTAATTGTAAACTTTTAATAATTATCAAGATGTTGATCACAATGATCTTTTGCAAAACTACATACATTTTCTTGCTCCACTTGCTCCAAACGATCTTGTTGGTATTGTATAACGTTTTGCAGTTGTTTGCAAGCTTCACTGCTATTGCTCCTGCTGACCACGCCTCGTTGCAAAGCAACTAACGCGCTCAACTAAAAAGAAATGGAATTTATAAAGAATGCATCTACCTCGGACTAGTTATAGAACTTGGCTACTTGAACTACAACAAAGAGATCGATAGACGCAATTGACTCAGTCGGGCAGTATTTAGGAATGTCCGCCACATTCTCACCTCGCGAATACCCTAATGTCTCAAGACGAAAGTCTTTAAGCAGTGCGTCCTCCCCACCTATACTTACGGCGCAGGGACATAGCACCTGGTCATTGGCCTGGTCTACCAAAGTTGCACAGCGAGCGATGGAGAGAGCTATCATTAGTATTTCTCTAAGGGACAAAATCTGAAAGCTGAAGTGGCAGTGGGCCGGCTATATCTATCGTGTTAGTGACGGCCAATGGAGGAGACGTCTTGGACCACAAACAAGACGCAAGTGTAAGACAGATATCCCTTCAGATAGACAGATGACATCAGGGCGATCCGAAGTGGGTGAATGCGAGAAGCTCAGGATCGCATTTGGTGGAAAACATTAAGGGCAGTAATGGATAAACAAAGGTTGGATAATGACGATGATGATGAAATAAAGGTGTTATATATAGTTGTGATAGATCAGTTTGTAAGGAGTTCGCACGCGACATAAACAAAATATTCCTAGAATAACAGTTTACTTGTATATAATATCCACCAACTAACACTTAGCCATAAGCTTCATAGAAAAAATATTAGAGCTGTTTAATAAAGTACAAAAAATCACGCATTATCTATAATTTTTATGATGATTTTTCAGTAATACAAACAGATACTAAGGTAAGTAGTAAGTGAAAGCTATGCTAAGATGACTTAAATAAGCTATAGTCAACCCTGGCATATGGTGCTTTTCATAGTTTTTATTATTAAGACGTTTCACATAGGCAAGATATATACAGAGATACTTAGAACACCATTACAATTACTGCCTAAAGGGAAAAGTCATGTTACATGTAATTAACTGGGAAGGCTCATTAAAACTGTATCACTAAACTAACTACAAAATTAATGATGAAAACCCACCTTCTGCTCACTCTGCTGCTTAATTAAGGCCAGCTGCGTCTCAAACTCGGCCTTACTATTTTCGTACTGCATCGCCAGCCTGTCATGCTTTTCTTTGATCTGCTCATAGCGCGACTGATAACCTTTTACACTCTGATTTTGCAATTCTCTCTTTGCATCCACTAATAGATCAAACAGACACTTCAGAGCCACTTTTGCTTCCAGCATCGATTGTATGTTATCCCACTGGGTGCGCGATTTGTTCTCTGCAAATAAGTTTTATTTTAGTTTTTCATCTCATCATAGCTCTCCTCAGCTTTTCGCTTTCACTCAAATACAACCTCGCTCTAATGCGGTGTAAATACATCTCAAAAGAGACTAACTCTCTTAACCTCCTCCACTAATACTCATTTTACTCATTTTCCATCTGAGTTTCTTTTTTTATTCCGATTAGCGACGAGACGAGCGAAACGTTCACCTGATGGTAAGTGATACTCTATAACAACGTGACGCTAGTTAAACACTGCATCACATTGCGCTCGTCGCCTTGAGAAGTAGGATGTTGCTTCTTACCCTTGTCATTGCTACAGCGCCTCTTAAACCGGAACACAGTAATGTTTGCACACAACTGTTTGGCGGTAGAAATAAGTTCTGCGGTGGTACCTACCCAGAAGGTCTCTGACAACTGAGATATTTATATTTATTTAATAATAATAAAGAAACTGCCACATCGTTTTTTTAATATAGTGTAACTGATAATTACGTATACATATCCTTCAAATATGCATGTGCATTTCCTCTTGTTGAATCAATGCAATAAACGCATCTAAGTTTTTTTTATTCAACAAACAAGAAAAACCAACAAGCTAATAATTACAATATCTTTTAAATCGAAACACTATCAGCATACTACTGCTTGATGGCAGAAACAGATCCTACGATGGTATCTACGTTAGAGACCTGAAGTCATCACATATGCTCTGGTCCTATCTAAGTTTGCTTCCTGAAATCAGCAGTATTAGTGTTGATTTGTAGGATTAACTTTTAGATTATATGTGACTTAACTATTGATCATTAAGGATTAAACAAGAAACCTTCTTGTTTAAATTGTAGTGGATAATAATACATTTTACTAAGTTGCAGCTGTATAAAAAAAATATACCTTGATCTGCTGTTAATATCTTATGTTGTAGATCAGATATTTGAGCTTTCCGGAGGGTCAGTTCACACTCTAACTCAGCAATCTTCTTCTTTGTGACTTCATCATCGCCACTATTTCTAAGCTTATTCAGTTGTTCTTTTACCAATGCCCTAAAAATTTTTATATATTGATAATAATACAGGATTTTTTTTCTGCTATGAATATATGTGTGTATGCAACTACCCGTCTACAATTACATTCATGGTATTCATTACGTTTTATTTACAATGTATCACTTTTTAAAATTTGCTTCCACAAAATATTTTACGATTTAAATTTTTTTACATATCTAATCAAGTACTAAATAATAGTTTAATATAATATAATAGTAACTAAATATTAGTTTTTCGGGTATTGTACTGTTTTTTTAATTTAATCAATATTTTAGTATAAATAATGTGTTGCAGTGTATATCATTAGTTTAAATTATATTAGGCCTATGTCCAGCAATGGACGTCTATCGGCGGATGATGATGTATAATTAAAATATTATATAAAAAATATTTAGTTTTTTACTCACAACTCCAAGAAAATAAATATCCACGCTAGCACACAAAATACCCTCACTCGTGTAGGCAAACATCAGCACTTAAACTTATTACAACAAAAAACTCAAATCATATATGATAAGGAAGCCTGGTATCTCATGGCACAGGTAAATTATGCCTAATAAGAGACACCTAAAACTGTTATGGCTAGAAAACATGTTATCAAATAAATGATATTTGATTTGATTTTCAACATGCTAACTAGGTCCATATTGTTAGTTATCATTTACCATTATGTTAAAGACCTGTTAATCTCGTTGTAAATAAAATAAAACACATATTCACCTATACTCCATAAGTTCTTCCAATGACTTCTCAGCTTCCACAATACTAACATGAAATTCCAACTCTTGTTCGATGTATTGTTGGATTTCTCCAACTTTCCCACTGCCTTTGGCAGTGCGCTTCATTTGGGACAGCTTTTGTCGTTCTAGTGCGTCCTTAGACAAAGCAAAAGACTAGATATTAGAAAGATTGGATTGTTTTTTGATTTTGAACGCGTGAATTTTTTTTATCATCGTCGTACACTATTTAGTTATAGAAAATTACCTTCAGACGTTTATTGACAGCGACTGCTTCTTCCACCTTCCGTTTGAGTACGTTCTGCTGCTTGGCATGGAGCGATTCCATCTTGGCCATGGCGGTTGCACGCTTCCTGTCCTCATTCCGTAAACGTAGCATAGCTCGTTCATTATCCGCCTTCCATTTGCGGAACTTCTCACTTTCTTCGCGCATTTGTTTTATAATCTTAACCTGTTTTAAAAAAAAAATGAGATTAGCAGATTATAAATCTATCCAAAATAATTAAAAACTTGAACTCAATGAAGTTCAGTTACAATTAGGTCATAGATGGCGTTGATAGTTGATAGTCTGAACATGGTTATGCAAACATGTCGGTAGATTTACAATGTAGTGTTAGTTATTACTACCACCACGTTAAATCTACAGTAACTTGTCAAAACAAAAAACCTAACACCAGCTAAACTACACACTGTTGATGCTCTTCTAGCACAAATTCCTATATTTCATAAAATAATCATACCTTAGTTGCTTTCATAGCTTGTAGCTCAGCGTTCAGCGCGGCGATCTTCATTTCATTTTTCTCTTTCGTTTTGATAATGTTGGCTTGCTGTTGACACTTCTTCTTCAGCTCCGATATCTCCGCCTCTAAAGCGGACACTTTAGTGCGACGCTCCTCGTGTGACGGATCTTTACTCTGCCAGATTTAAATATGATTATGTATTTTTTTTTTATTTCAAATTGATTACATAAAATAACTTGTTGTAATGTGTTAGTGTGCAGTGTGTAAGTATAGTTTAGGAAACAATACATGTCCAAGAGGCGCAAGTTTAACCCCTAGCAGGTATAGCATCCTATAAACAGTGTTAACTGTCTTCTTGTTAGAGAAGGTTGTTTATTATTATTTAATATCATCATGTATGTAAGTCTATAAAACCAGAATCTAATTTTCTTGTATATAAGCAACATAATTTATAGTTTAAAGATATCATAGTATTGATGTTCCAAATGGTAACTAAGTTAACTAAGCTAACCTAACCAAGAACATTGTCATCTTTGACAGAAAATGTTTTACCTTAGTTTGCTTCAGCTGCTGCATAAGCTCATCTCTTTCCTTTTCCAAGTGTGCAATTTTTTCTTCATTGTCCTTAAGATTGTTGTGGCTTTCTAACATTTCTTTATTGTTAGCCAGAATCGCTTGGACAACAGACGCCTTTATAGCCATTGCGCGGTTCAACTCTTGTAATTCTTGATTCAATGCAACCTAGGGTTTAAAAAATTACAATATGTAGAGGATTTATCAATAATACAATATCTTACAAACGATTCTTGTAATCAATCTACTAATTTAGAAATAAAAATAGAGGAACAATTGATAGCAGCAATGAACTATGTTACCAATTATCACTTCACTCCTTAAGGGCGACGCGTTCAATGTGTTGTAATGTATATCATCCTAACAAGTACCGCATTTTTATAGACGGACATTTATCATCAGGTGAAGGTCTCGATCGTCTCATTATTGTCTAATAAAAAAAATATTTAATAATGATAAACTATAAATATATACACATAGTTCTTCTACATTTAGGTGTTTTTAAACTACCGACACTTGTGAATTCTATAGCAGAATCGGGGATCCTGGTGACAAACTGTGGGTGACATGGAGTTGTATTACTAAAAAATATGCCACAATTACCCAACACAAAAGCAATAAAACACTTGTGCAATACCTGGCCCATAGCACGCTTCTCTTCTTCCATCACAGCTTGATCTTCATTCATAGGCATATCATTGTCTAATTTATCGCATCCATTATCATTTTTAACTAACGATGATTTAATCTCGTGATCAATCATTTCCTCATTACTTTTTATATTAACAGATTGTAAATCTTCTAGTCTAACTTTAATTTCCTTAATGTAGTCTACCATGCTATTCCTACGTTCATCGTCACCTTGATTCTTGTCAGTGGTATTCATATTTTCAATAGTTTGATTACATTGCTCTGTCAACTCATTGAGCTTACGTTCAATTTTATCCTTGGCTGCTTCAGCCAGTAGAGCTTTTTCGCAAAGATTAGTGTTCTCAACCAGCATATTGCTAAGATGCTCCGTCACTTGCTTGTGTTTTTTTAATAATTCTGCATATTTCGACTTCTCTTTCTCCAGCTCTTCTTGTAATCGCTCATTGTTCTGATCAGTAACTATAGGAAATTTACTCAATAACTGAACCCTCAACTCATTAACCAAATTATTTAATCTGAAAAAAGCATAATGTAAAGTTATGATTGGTTGCATTGGATATAATCAAAGCTATTAAGAATAATTTTACTTTTCTTTTAAAGGTTAGGGGGTCATAAAGGCAATAACCATTTTGAACCGAGTATATGGGAAAGGCAAACGGTTGTTCATTATGAACCACTAACGTAGGTTTATGGTCACGATAATTTGGGTAAGGTAGATAACTACAACCACAGCGCCAATTACAACTTTCATATGATAGTGAACAATCAATACTGAGGTTCGATCGTATCTGCTATAGTTGATGAAGTTATTAGGTTATAAGAGATATATTAAAATGCGACCAGCGCAATGTTGGTAAGTCTCTGTTGCCGGAAACCGTCTAGGTAGTTGTACCACCGCAGCATCTATTTCTACCGCCAACATTACTTTGTTCTGGTTTAAAGGGCGCTGTAGTAGTGTAATTACTGAGGTAATACGTCAACATCTTATATTTCAAAGCGACCAGCGCAATGTGGTGCATTGTATGACATTGTTATGGGCAGTTATATCACTTACTATCAGATAAATGTCTCGCTCGTCTTGTCACTTAGTAGAATTAAAAAAATATGCTGCCGGGAACACATCATAACTATCGCTTTTATATAATGGACACAAATTGCATACCACCTGCTAAACATTTTAACTTCCTTGTTTTATCGTTAAATATAAAAAATATATAACCTGACTATCTCAGCGGACTTTGCGTCTTGGTTTATGATAGGTTTATTGCGAATGCGACGCGCTCGATCTGCGTATCTCAGCGTCGAAACCGTCTCGTCTAAATTATAATCAGCAGGACTTACACAAGCCACCATTAATGTCAATGAATTTCCACCAAGACTGTCTGTAAAATCAAACAAGAATTAATGTATTTTTAAATAATTAAAATTGTGTCATCACTATAATTTCAGCTCCTGCATTCTACTACTAAACATGGACTTCCTCAATTAACATCAAGCACTATTGTTCCAATACTGCCAAAATGTATCTTTACCCTGTGATTTTCACCATATTGAAATACTTATAAAATGAGTTATATATACAATGAATAAAATATTTTTTGTTATCTTGTATATTTTATTTATATATTATAGGTCAAATCTGGACCTCAATTTCCCATGGTATTATGTCCCTAGAATTTGATATATGTGATTGTAATGCATGCTTTTGCCTAGTATACTCTATTTCTCATTTGTAGACAGCGAGAAATGATATACTACAAATTTTCAATTTAAGGGTGGTAGCTAGCCAGGAGGATTCCAATAAAGCCAGTCACCAACCAAACTCTACACCTTATGGTCTTGGAATGGAGTTGGGGACCTCTGTGTTCAATTAATTAAGTTACTACTATTATTTAAAAATCATTAATTGTTTGTACATAAAATTTCGATTCTATTGATATATCAATAAATTCAATATTATTAAAATTAAATTTGTCAGTTTTGACTCTGTACATAAGTACAAAACACACAGTTTTGACACTATGCATGTTTTGTACTTATATTATTAAAGTTCAGGTTACCTTGTAGCAACCTTGTGAGTTTGCTGTCTCTGTAACTGATGAAACTCCTGTTGGTGCCATCACCCAGTGCCGATATAACATTCCCCAAAGCTAAGAGACCTTGATTTATCTTAACACCTTCCTTAAGCCTCTCACCACTAGCTTTTGTCTTTTTAATACGTTCAGATCCAGCTAAATCTACCAAGTGGAATTTTGAAGTGGTTGCAATATTTCTGAAAGGATTTCATTATATCTTGAAATGATACATTGTCTTTAAGATTTTTTTTCATTACACAAAGCTATAACATGAGCAGAATGTTGGCCACAACAATGTGACTCTAGGAAGAATGGTATACAACGAATGACATAATGCTTGTTGCCTAAAGACAAAATCTTAAGAATTCTTATCGAAGTAATTTTACAAATAATGTTTGTAGTTTGTTCTCAGAAATATGATCAGATACCTATCACCAATGAAAAATAATACTCCTAGATAGGAATTCAACCCATGACACACAGAAACTAAAAATGTAGTAAATTATAATACATTCAGTGGACACTAGATGTTTCTTATATGTTCATGCTAAAAGAAAAACTTACTATTAACTAATTTTGTATTTAGTTAATGGCGAATATTAAGAAAAAAAAAAAAAACAAAAGATTTTACTCACTTATCAGTTTTGCTCTCTTTAGCAATAATAATGGTGAATACTGCATGGCTTCTACTTGAAGCTTGATTCATTGCAGTGGATCCTGTCACTCGACCAATGGATCCCCTCTCTAATACCATCATTGTCTCCATGGTGGATGATACAGGCAGCTCTGTAATACCTGTAAATATAGAGTGACCAGTCATCTAACTAACTCGTAATATAGATAACAGGCTCTTAATCACCCGACAGTTAATATAATACTTATATAAGAAAATAAATTACCTGGTAAATGAACACCTTTATTAACATCTTCTCTTATTTCTATTATACTATGGGCTCGCTCTTTACCAGACAGAAGATCAAAACACTGTTCCTGGTACAGCTCCATAAAAGAAACAGTTACTTTAAAAACATACTTATCCTCATGGATTTCTATGAAATCAAATATGTCAGCAACTGCCTGAGGTATAACACCTAAAATTTGTTATTTATATCAGTTATTTACAATCTACACATACAAGTTTTAGTAAAGTCATTGATATAACTAGTTAGCCGAGTGGAATTTTAGCAGTGTGCATTGCTCCACATTGCATAAAAACACCACAACATCAAAAATTACCATGTTAGCGAAAAGTTTGTATAGATTCCTCACACAACATTATTGCTCTTATAACTGTCTCCATAGCAAATGGCAATGGCTAACCACCTAATAATACAGAAGAGGTCCATTGATTTGGTTCTGAGACCACAAGATATGTAGTTTAGTACTAATATTTTTGCAAACTCCTTATAGCTAGTTTTCTCAATAATGTAAATCAGTTGCTAGATTTCTAAAAATAATAAGTAAATATGTGCCTGTTTTTGTCCTTGTTGGTCAGCAATTTCATCACCGTTTATATAAAAGGGAAAAAAAAACCATTACATTACTTACCTAACTTTGTAGAATCCCCATCAGAACCTGAATAATTTGTGCCCATTGTGTATGTTTTCCCTGACCCAGTTTGACCATAAGCAAGTATTGTGACATTGTATCCTAATAAAGTGAAAAAATTTTGATTTAAAGAAGGTAGAGACCTAAATGCAAAGTTTAAGAAATAAGCAAATCAATTCCATGGTTCTTTTATTACTAAGAATATAAACAATTTACAGGAAATAAGTACTTCACAAATGCTGACCATTAAAACCATTTGAATCTACGAACCAAGCTTCAGTATAAAAGAATTCTACTTTTATTAAGATTATTTGTCACACAAGTTCAACAAAAGAAATTAGTATATTTTAAAAGAGTAGGTAATCAAAATTATAAAGCAATATTAAGAAACACATTCACTGCATACTTATCATAAATCAATGGAATTAAACATGAATAAGTGTTATTTATAAAATAAAAATATAGGTTTTTAGGTTTTTTTTAATAAAATATTTGTTTTTCTCAAGTTCTTGATATTCTTTGTATAACTACACTCAAAAATATTAGGTAATTTTGGCCATCATTAATCCTTCTCAATTAAGTTCACAGTACAGGAAAAAACAGTATTTGTTTATTTTTGTTAATTAATATTATTTGTAATTGGATAAGTGTATCAATAATTTTATAAATAAGTATGTATACATTATATATAGTTGCTGAACATTTAAGTCTTCTTTCTTCAAAGAAAGTTTGATTAGGTATTAAAAAAACATTGTTAAGGTTTTTATGGTGTTCTTCCAAAGATTTGAGTAGACTTTTAATTTGATTTGTACAATAAGATATTGAGACATCACAACCACATGATTTTTTTTATTACATAAATTAATTTTATATTTAATATAAACTTATAGGTATAGTATTAATATTTTTACAATTATATTACTAGTTATAATAGTTGGTTAGTTTAATTTTTTTTTAATTTATCACCACCAGTATTATTTATTAAATGTGTAATCAATATTAAACAAATTTGTGTCAATATCTAAAACTTACCTTGAAATAATTTTCCTATTAGACTTTTGACAGCGGTATCGTAAAATTCCTGTTGTGTTATATGTTGCGGAAAAACAAAATTGTAAGTAAAAGCAAAATCTTTGATTTGAACTTGGGGCTCTCCTTTAACAACATCTATGCATTCATCACATCCTCGTTCTATTTCTTGCTGCATAAGAGGCCTTATTCGAAGAGCAACCTGCACGGTATCGACGGCAGTTTTATTATTTTCACAATCCATCATTTTCGTAATTTCTTTATTCTTGGTTCGGATGTTAAAAAGGCATTAAACTTTTAGTATTTATTGAATTATTGTTTTTTGCTCATGATCCCGCAGCCACTGCAAAAATATCGGACTGTCGAATTTATTTTATTTTTATTTAATGGCTTTTACATTGTCCGACAAACCAAGATATTTCCTACAAGTACACAAAAACGTTAAAAATCATGTACAGAAAAACACTGTTATATTAACGGTTAGTAATATAATTATCAAATATTTCACCTAATTATTTTAGCACAAGAATTACTTCGTAGTTTTAATGCAAAACAAAAAACAAATGAATTATTTAAAACAAATTCAACCAGTACAGTATAACTTTTAAAATGGTAACGGATTGGAATCGAACAAATCAAACTAACGATACTTTTGAATTGAAGCTAAAGTTGCCATAAGTTTTTTTTTCAATAAACAAAATATGCTATAATATCGTTTCTCTTAGTAATGAATGACTATTATTATTTATCAACTTCAAAGGTTCTTTTTATACTTAAACGTTGTAAAAGTTGCTCTATAATACATTAATACCCAAGGTTATTAGATACTCTGTTTTTTTAAGAGGAACCTGGAAAATTGATTCTAAAGTTGTAATGTGACTAATGTGTAAATTAAACTGGGGACCATATTTGCCTCATATTTATAGTTAAAATTAAAATTAAGCTAGTTTTTTCGCAACTTCATATGAAGCAAATAATGAACTAATCATATTTTTAATCGACAACAAAATTAATCAATTACTCTTATAATTTTTTTTTCTTTTTTCTATGAACAAGCATATAATATTTCATAAAATTTCAACAACTGAATTTTTTTATTAATGAGTAACACAGCCTCTAATTATTAAAAAAAATCTGAACGTTAAAATAGAAAACAATGTATTGCGGAACATTTTCAGGTAAACATGTTAGATTTTTGTTTAATTTTCTTTTATCATCAGATTTGTGACGAGTTACAATTTTTTCGAATAATAAATTTTATTTCTCTTTAATGTACATAATTCTAAAATAAAGGTGTGTTTGCAATAGTAACATTAAACTTTATTATCAAAGTCAATTGTCAAACTGAAAAAACGAGCGAAAGTTGTGAAAACAATGGTTTTATTGTGTTAATTAATAGCTATTAAGTAAATCTAATGTGACAATACTTAATTAATGTAGTTCGAAAAGATTCTAAACAGAATGTAAACTTTTATAACAGTGTAATTTGTTTGTGACTTATAATCTGGTTTTTATTACGCGTCATGCCGCCTAAACCAAAAAGAAATAAAATTATCGAAACATCGAAAGAAAATGACTTTATTTCAATTAAGTCAAAGTTGAAAAATGTAGCTAAAAATACAAAAACTTCAAGAAAAGCTCTATCTGATAAAACTAATTCAGCATCAGATGATGACCCTTTTACTTCACCAAAACTTTGTCTTCGCACAAGAAAAACATTAAAAACGATTAAAAATGTCTCTGGGGAAATAGAGAATTTGGATAAGGTCATGTCAAGTCGAAACAAGAAGTTGCCAAAAAACAATTTTGAAAATCAAATGGGTAAAAATTCTCAAAATATTTATGAGCCTTTGGATAAAGACAAGCGTGAGGCAAGCCAGAAAAGATTAATAGTCTTGGTATCTCCACTTAAAATAGTCGAAACTAGTTTAGCTGACAGTCGTCCTAAAAGGATTTGTCGGCTTCCATTAAAATTTGAAGACCATTCTATCAGTCCCAGTAAGTACATTCCAGTACAACCTATTCAAGCAAGCACCCCTGTACTAAAAGATAATGAATTAAAAATATCCACTAAAGTTGTCTCTGCAAAAAAGAGGGTGCAACTGAGAAGAAACTTAAGAACACTTCATAGTGAAAGTAAAACATCAGAGAATTCGCAAGAAATAAAAGATAATAGTATTAATAGTTCACCTTTACCAAAATCAAGGAACAGAAATATTAGATCAGTTAAACAATTACAAAACAAAGAAGTAATACAGAAAACGCAAAAGAGTAAAAAAAGTTGTACCAGTAAAAAACATGCAGACTCTAATAATAATGCTAATGATTCAAAAGAGAATAAAACATGTAATGTCGCTTTGTCCTGTAATAAAAAAAATAATAAAGTTGCAACTTTAAACAAAGACAGCTTGATTAATGTTTCTGACAAAAATGGGAAAGCATTAAAAAGAGATGCTAGTTCTCGAGATGTATATGAGTTCACCTATGATCCAACAGAAGAACCTCCACCACAGAAAAAAAAACGCAAAAGAGTTGTACAAAAGAAACAACAAAAAACTAAACCTGTTTTCATAATGAACTATGATAAAAATGTAACAAAATCAATAGCAAATTTAAAAAAAATTCTGTCAACTAAATCAAAAATTAAAACTCAAACTGTTCAACAACCTTTTAATGATGTGCAAGGGCAAAAGAAATCAAATGCCATTGCCAGCAATGTAAATAATGTTATTGAAAAAGAAAATAACTTTGAGAAAAATGTTTTGCAGCAAAATTTTAACTCTTTCCATGTCGAAGATATAGTTTTAAACAATGAAACTGTTGCTAATGATAATGATTTTAATTATTCTCCTGTGAACTCACCAATTCAAATCAGACAGCCTTCTGAGCCTAGAAGTGACTATAATAGAGAAGTTGGAGCTACAACTACAAAAAATGATCCATTAAACCTGCAAGATGATTTAAGTTTCTTTGATGATCAACCAGCGGCAAGCAGTAGTGTAAATGTATCTGTAAGAAATCCCTCAGCAACACCTTGGAGGGCTGAATTTGAACAATTGCCAATTAAATGGCATGTTAACACATATGTAAAAGCAAATATGACACCAGCTTTTGAAAGTTCATTTATTGATTTTAATAACAAAAAGAAACATGTTTACACAAATATGGTCCCAGAACAGGATGTAGTTCTACCAGAAATAGTAGAAAATGAAACAGCGTCAAAATTGAAACAAACAAGTATAATCTCATTTTTTAAGGAAGTTGTTGAGAAAAATGAAAAGAAAAAATCTAAAATAAAAGCAACACCTGTTAAAGAAAATTCTCTGTTTGAAGATGTCTCACACACTTCTTCTTTCATTAGTCCAATAAAACAAAATGCCAAAAGCACCATTAATAAAATGGCTACACCTGACAAAAATAAATCATCAGGTGACATAGTAAATTCTCCTGAATATGTAGATTTTCAGAAGGAATCTCCTCTAACCTCAAAACAGAAAACAAATCATCGCAGTAAAAATAATAAAAAAGATACAACTTATTTTGGATTTGATGATAGTGAAGAGCTAGATCAGGAAAATTTGTCACCGACTAAAAAATTAGATAAGCAACGCATAAAGGCATTGAGACCTCGTGCAAGAGCAATACTGCAAGAATTTAATATGCAAACTGGTCCTACTAGAGCAGCGATTAAATTGAGAACAAATAATAAAATAATAAATTCCAATATTAATAAAGATGTTAATGAAGAGAAACAAAATGATAATACACAAGAAAAAGCAATTGATGATGCTGCAGCAGGTTCGGAAGCTGACAATGTAGTAACAACTAATACTATCAATAGTAATTTAAATATAGAAGATTCTCAGTCTGTCCATTTGTTTGAAGATCTCGAACTTATTCATCATTTAAAGGTTAGTTTGTTTTTTATGGGTAATAAAAATATAAATCATGTACATAAGTTTATAACATTATTTGTTGTATTACAAATATATATTTAAGTAAATACATAAAATTTACTGGTCCTAGACTTCTATGTAGACCAATAACACACCTATTCCCATAGACAAGTTGTGTACAAACATTTCTGTGTACTAGTTTGTACTATATCTCTAAATTATTGAGGACTGTAACTAAATAATATATCCCAAGGTGATGAGAATAATGTGGTATTGTGTAAACATTCTATTTTGTCATACTTGGCATCAAGTAACTCTACGGCTTTGGATGCTAAAGCATGGTCACCTTGACCAATGTGGGTCTCAATTGTTTATACACAAAGCACTGTTACTGTGTATATATAGTAACAGATTTATAATATTTGGGTGGGAGTTGCCATGCAGGAAAAACCGTACTACTATCCAAACTCTGCAAATTGTGGTACTGGAATTGAACTAGGCTACTCTCGGGCACAAAGCGAACCCTTAGATGTAAGACTATGAATGCAGTAACACCTTTATCTTATTTATTTGGAATTACATTTATAACTAAGAATGGCCTAATCTTCTATTATATAACAAAATGGTTTGAAACAAAATGATTTCATGCAATTGTGTTTATTGCTTGTTTTCATATAAGTTTATGTTTATAAACTTATTTCTAAATTGATATAACAATAATTATAAAAAGCATGATTAACTGATGTTTGCAGCCATCCAGGAAAAGCTATGGCAAATCTAAGAAGGTTACATTCAGACATAATTCAGAATCAAGCGACAATCAGGATAATGCCAATATTAGTGACAATGATGGCTCTAGTTTAGAGGAAGACAATTTGGATGACCTCACTTTCCAAATGCCTTCTATTCAACAAAATAAATCTCGAAAAAAGAAGACAACAAAGAAAAAACAGCCTTCAAAGAAAGAGGTAAAAATTTTTTAATATTCATATTTTTTTTCATAGTACAGAGAGAATCATGATAGCTTGATGATAAATGCTATGTAAAATGACACACCAAGGATAATGTCAAAGATTTTTTTAATTAATTAGACATTAGTCCCAGTTTGTCTATGGTCCAACATTGGGGACTCTGGGACAACATTGGGGACTCTGGGACTTCTATCACACAAAGATCTTTACCACTTCAGTGAAGTGAATTGACCTCGAATTGGTTGTTCCGTTTCATACTTTTTTTTTAGATTTTATAGCGACTAGGTAGTAAATTAAAACAAATTAATTATTTTTAATTTCAGCAAAAAGAAGCAGAAGCTTGGGCTGCTGGATTTAATTCTATGTGTGAAGATGTGGATCAATTCGATTTAATCGTGGAATAAGTTTTAAAAATATTTTTATGACTTTTTAACTTTATTTTAATTAATATAGACTAGTGCTTGACTGTAATACCACCTCATATTAAGCGGGGATGTCTCTAGGTGGTCAAAAGCACCAGTCCAGAAGTACATTTAACACGTCAAGTTATTTTAAAAGAAACTTTTAATTTTAAATGGGACATTAATGAGCAATTATAAAAAACAAGCAAGTTTCTTTCTTTACTTTTTATTTTTTTTTTAAATACTAACATTTTAAAACATGAAATTAAAAATTACAGTTAATTATTTACTACAGTCAATATAAATATACTCAAATCATGTTTAACCTATTTTAGGGATAAAACTTAACTTTAATGGTCTTTATAACTTATGTATTAAAATTTTTAATTTAAGTTTTACCTTAAATTGGGATTTACAGTTAAATATTTTAAAAAATGAGATTTTCATACTTAGTATGCTAGTTAATGTAAAGCTTAATTTTTAAATTGATGACATATTTTATTAATAATAATGATAAATTACTTTTTACAGTAACAGTGTTGCCATAGAGAAGTTGATATTTTAATTTAATATGGATAAGTCTTATGTTATTTTTATTTAACATTGGACTTAACAACACATTTTTGCATAGAAACTGCGTTAATAATATCTCTCAATATATTTTTCTAACTATAAGACCTTTTTTAGGTTGTATTATAATCAGTGTTGATATCTTTGTGTAATATAAAAAAAATATCGCTGGTAACACCGAACTGATGTCAGTTCATGTGAATAACAAAATGCATGTATAACGATTATTTATTTTATCGGACTGATATCGATATTTATATAAATGACATCGAACCCATATTATGAAAAAAATTACTAATTTAAAATTACTAATTTATGTATATGTTTAACAGTAATATTTATTATTTTTTAATAGTCGTCTTTATCTCAATAAGCTGACGGGTTATTTTAAAAATAATTTTATTTAAATAAGAATGAATGCTTTATCTTACGCCATACTATAATTGAAGATTTTAACGACATTGTATAATACTTTTTTTTTAATAAAACTCATTTAAAATGTATGTTGTTTAATTTTGAAGTCGGAGTTATACAACGGAACTTTGCTATGTGTGGTCTTTTTATTCTGTAGCGTTATTTGGTGTTCTTTGTGATGACTGTGAAATCCAAGTGTTGCTATAACTATGCTGGTGTAACATTTTCTGAGTTTATATTTTATTTTTGATTATTATAAAGCCTCACGATGAAATAATATATTCAATAGATTTCATTTGATACCAAAACATATTTCACTTCGAACTCTCAATACAAATTACTATATGTGTGAGAAAAGATATCACGAAAATAAATAAAGAAAACCTTATTGAATGTTCACACGCAGTTACTAAGAAAATGTATTACAAAATAATTAATATTAGAATATAATATTAAACAAGCCTTCACTTAGCAGCTACAGCAACAGATTATATTTTTTTAAATAACTATTAGCAAATAAATAATTTATTTATTTTTTATAAAAATAAATAAATTATTTCGTAGTCATTGTTCCTATAGGAACAATAATGACTACGAAATAGGGATGACTATGAAGCGCGTTTTAATTTCTTACTTCGTTTTCTAATTCATATTAGTACTATGCGGGTTCCCAGCGCCTATTTTTTAATGTATTCATAACCTCAAAAATATTTATCATGTACTCCCTTATTAATGACTAAATTATAGAAATTATTTTTAACACAAGAACTGAATAGTTATGCTTTATTTCTTATTAATACTATTTAGTATTAGACTTTTCTATTCTTAGATATTATCTCATATTGTTGTGTAGTTCACTATAGTCTTGGATAGAAATTAAAAAAAGAAGTATAATGCCAAATAAATATACTTTTTATTAAGTTTATTTTATATATAAATTGTTAAATGAAAATTATTTATATGTAGTTCAAATATTTTTCAAATAGAGTTTCATTTACAGTTTCATGAGAAATAATTAAAAAAACTAATACAGGTTGAACTATTTAATTAAGACTGAGTTTTATGCAAGGAATAAATCTAACAGTACGACAGCAGTTCATCAATACTGCATGCTTTGAAGCAGCACTCGTCCACTACGCCCACGTTGCGCTTACCGCGCGTCGGTAAGCCCATGCGCCTCGCCTTTTCAGCTGTCAACCACGGCCAGTAGGAAACTTCTTCCGATTTGTAAACCGGAGGTGCTATTGCGTCTGTAATAATATAAAATCAGAAAAATAATATTATTAAAGTTGGTAATTTTGTTTGCATAAATTGTATTACAATATACCATATTTCACTGGTGGTAGGTCTCTGTTGCCGGAGACCGTCTTGGTATCATCGTAACTCCTATTGCAGCCGACAAACAGTAGTGTGTAAAACTTACTGTTTCGGTTTGAAAGGCGTTTTAGGTAGTGTAATTACTGGGCGACAAACGTAATGTAGAGGAGTGTGTAACATCCTGACTAGCGCCAAGTGTTTATAGGCACGCGTATTACTTACTATCCGGTGAACTGTTCATTTCGTCGCTTAATAAAATATAAAAATAATTCAATGGGTTTGTGCTCCATCACGAAAAAAATTAAATACTTATAACAATTTTTGTTATTCTTATAGATATTATACCGGTAATATCCTATGTAAAAGCATGCTTTTATCTATTAATCTGTTGATTGTATTAATGCAGTAATCGGTCTCGATTTATAAATAAAAAAATGTAGGATTTTAAAATGTACATCCCTCGAATAGAGCGTCATTAACACAGTGATGACTTACTGTAAACGGCGTTGAAATCGGAGCGTTTCCCGACTCCGGCGTTTTCTTCATAACACAATAGAGCAAGAGTTTTTGCTAGGTTCGGCCCGCAATACTTCTGCGGTTTCATTTCCCGGACATCTTGAACAGATATTTGCCCACCAATGTGACCACAGCACGACGAAATCACTAAGGCAATAATGACAGTGGCTAAAACTTTCTGAAACATCTGCGAGGTAAAAAGTTACATGTTAATAATGTTTATAAAAAAGCGAAACGCATAAAGATAATAATTAAAACCACATACCTTTGAAGTCTACAACACGAAACACCCTTGTTGAATGTGCTTAAACATGTGAATTATTCGTATTTTATACCCCTATGGGATCGCGAGGGAGGTAATAAATATTCAACAGTGTACATCTTTAGCAGGTTGCTTAATGTGACCTGAAAAGCGGCCTTCATTCTTAAAATAATCCCCTTGAAGGTAAAGTTATTTGCTTATCCTAAAATAAAGCGATATTATTTTTTTGTTTATAGCTTATAAGTTTTATGCAAATCTTGGATTGTTCTCTGGTGGTAGGTCTCTGTTGCCGGAGAACGCCTGGCGAAGTACCATCGCAGTTCCTATTTCTGCCACTTAACAGTAGCGTGTAAACATTGCTCTGTTCTGGTTTAAGGGCATTGTAGCTAGTGAAATTACTTGAGTAACAAGACTTGAGATCTCATGTATCAAAATTAGAATTAACCCCAATGTCTATATTGTGCGGTCATCCTAACTACCGCCACGTTGATAACAACGTGGCGCGTAGTGATGATAACAATATACCATTATTTGAATGTCTCCTTTGCCTTGTATCTTCGTTGAATAAAAAAAAACATGAATTCTTTACCGTTTTATGATGTTTACTTTTCCACTTCAGAATAGAGGTACTCTTATTGTAATAATTTTAACCGATAACAAGAAGAAGAATCTTAATTCTACGCTGAAGTATCTTATTTCTTACACGTGATAATGGGTATCGGAAGATGTACCGGCAAATATATGCCTATTAAATTATATACACTTTACACAGCGGTCTGATTTTAATACAATTAAGTCATTGATTCCGCACTTCAGTTCATGTTGAAACCTGTTATTTTAGATTTTTGTTTAAATCTCTAACTTCTGTTAGCGGTATAGTAACTTTTTTTAAAAAAACTCATTACTCTTAGTTTTGTTATTACATACTATGAGCCAAAGAAAATCGTTTTTATTTTATTAATTACTAGCCGGTCCCAGCCCGCTTTGCTCGCCGCAATATAAAATTAGGCTTGAAGTTTGTCTGAAATATCCTTGAGAGCAAACGCAATAGCAAATGACTGTCTATAGCAACCGTTACTATAGCAACCGCATAAATAATACAAAATGAGAATGTTTATAAAAGTATATTAGAAATAAAATAATGAAATATCTATAAAACTAAAAAAATAAATAGCCTATAACCATTCACAATACATTCCGCATAGAATGCTCATGTTATAATGTCGTTAAGATTACTAATTATCATGTGATTGGCGAACAATGAAAACTTATATTCATTATATATACATTGATATAAATTAATAATTATATACAAGTTTTGAAAAAAATACGTCTAAGAAGAAAATCAGAGAAGAGTACAGTTTGGAAATATTCCTATTCGGTTAAAAATGGATTGTTTACTTATCTACAGGTCACAGTAAAATCAACAATGTGTTTACCCTACGGCCATATAATTTGATGTTAAAGTTAGGAAAAAATTAAACTTCTAAATTGATTAAAATGTTTGTAATTAAGATTTCTGTTTAAACAAATGAGAATCATTAGTTTCTGGCAAATCCGTAAGCGTAAATGTTCGAAACAATAGACATGCTCTTTTTATAGTAAAATAAATATTCTCCAGATTCAGTGTGTCTTTAGCCTAATGATTCTTCGTCATAAATAGCTAAAAATAAATAGAAGGTTGCATAAATTACTAGTGAGTAATATGAAAACGCCTCTCATCCCCTTATTATGGGGAGAAAACGTCAAATGAATATGGAACGATCGGTACTAAACGTAGTTCCTTCGAATTATGTAAATTGTTATCAACATATTTAAAGTGTGTTATGTATGTATAAAATTTATAATGTGGTCTTTCATTTATTTTTGTTGCCGCCAATAGTCTCACATAAAAGATTTGATTTAATAGTCTATTAGTGTTTTCAGTTTAGCAGCTCATGCTTTTTATCTGTTTTGGAATTTAATGGATCGTAATCATAGTGGGATTCCTAGTAATTGGAATCTTGATTGCTCGGGATTTCGTAAAAAATGCAATAGAGCCTCCTATGCCATATATTTAAGGTAGTCTTGGGCAGGAGCGATATGAACTCCTCGTGAATAGGTTTCCGCCTTGTCGTGGCGGTGACGGTCGTACAGTGGCTTCATCACCCACGATGAAGCTAAGAGAAACCTACCCGGCTAGCCCGAGGCGGCCGCTTCAAGTGAGCTCCACCAGCTCACCTCGGATGTGTGCCGGTGGGCTTCAGGAGCAGATTTATACTTTTTGTACAGTTCATTGCAGCCGAGGTGAAGTTGCGGAGGGAGAGGAGTGTAAGTATTGCGTCCCGTCGCTCTGTCTACCCTCTGCGATCGTAAAACGGTTGGCGGCGGAGCCCAAGACCAGATCCGCCGCAGGGAGTCGGGAGAGTTTTCTGTCCTGGCTCCCCTGACGTCTGGGTGACGGATTCGGGGGGACCCATTGCCCTTACAGGGACTGTAAGGGGCTGAGTGGAGGACGCGCTGTATGTTCCGGCGTGCCCTTACAGAAGTGGAAAGAGACAGTTCTTCCCCTCCGAGGTGCGGTTGCATGATGCAGCCAGCGCTGGCGAGGCGGAGGTGTCCGAAAGCCTTCCCGTGGATCTGCTATAAAGCGACATCGGTGGAACATCATGGAGGTTTTAGTTTACGTAAGGTCGACATAAGCCGTCTTTGCCTCCGTGAGGGCACGTATGCGAAGGCACTTCGCTTAGGTAAAAATAAACTAGATTTTTAAATTTATAAGCGTATTTTTCCATTGTTTAATTTAAGAGCATTGCCTGAAGCATATAGTAAATGAAACACATAAAGATTTAATGATTTTAATATACTTTTAAAAAAGACTATAGAAAACTTTTATGGGTATGAAAACACGTTCTGGATTTAAGGATGTCTGCAGAAATCATTGATTAATGTTACGCAGATATCCATTCAATAACATTATTTTGTAGTTTTAATTTGTTTAAGTGTATTTCATACTTTATTAATAATAAATTATTTTTAAAGGCCGTCCTTCTATAGTTTAATGTGTTCGAAAGCATTGCTTTCGGATACAATAGCTCAGCTGTTGACCCAGGGGATTGTTGTAGTCTTCTTCGTAAATGCGAGACCATTGTGTTCGGCGTCTTCTCCGTGATACGCGAACGATCACTTGCAAATTTTTACATAAGTGCCATCTATATAAAACTTATGCAAAGAGTTTTATAATGCCATCTAACAGATAATTTAAAAAACATGTTAATGAATATACAATAAGCGTTTCAATAAAAATAACATAGATGGCGACACTAAAACAACATTTGTCTGGCGCTGCTTGACTGTATCATTTTAACCTTTAAAGATCTCTCATTATCATTAAACATTTTAATTTAATTTATTATTACCTCAGAAACATTGATCCCGTCAATAGCCAATTTCTATACACATAATTTATTATTATATAATATATAAAACTCTCTTTAGCAATAAAACTTTGTTTGCTGTTAGCAGGATCACAGTGAATCTGTTACGGCTGCCGATTTGCATGAAAGATGTAGTTAAACAGGGAATTCAAATACATCTCCACAATCCATGGTCCCGGATTTGAACCAGGGACTTCCTTGTTACAAGATAAATGCTTAGCCTCTGCTCCGCTTAGTAACTCATTTAAATAACAATGGATTAGAGTATATAAGCCGTAAACATTATTTTCATAGGACAGATGAAAGAATGAATAGGAAAAAGAAATTTGTTACTATATTATTTTTTAACAGTTTTTATCATCATTATGCCTTGGTATATCCACTACTGGATCCTTCCTCAATGTCTTCCACCAAATGAGATCCTCGCATCCACCCACTTCCGGTCGCTCTGATGATATCGTCGGTCCATCTGGAGGAAGCGCATCTTACGCTTCAGCGACCTGTACGCGGCCTCCACACCAAGACTTTCTTCCTCCATGGGCCGTCACTGACACAACAGACATGACCGGCCTACTGCCACTTCAGCTTGCCGATTTTGAGAGCTACGTGGACAACTTTAGTTCTCCGTTGAATCCCTTCGTTCCCGATTTTGGCGCATAGAGAAATGCCAAGCATAGCTCTTTCCATCGCAGTTCCAACAGTTTTTATATGAGCTCTTAAAAAAATAGAAGTTTATGTTCAAAGACAAATACTTGTGATTTAGTTTAATTAATATAATAGTTAAAATTTTAATCAAACCATAAATTATATCTTTGTTATATCAGCGCTCAATTTTATCACAAGTTTAAAAATTTGGTCCTTGATGTATGCCTAATGCCATTGTTTTTACCTTAATCTGCCTGAGGAGCTTCATGTTGTAACTCTTCCGCTATTACTGAAAGCTATGATATCCATAGTTTTCTAGGCGGGCTCGCTTCACCATCTAAGGTATCATTCTCACTTAACATTATGTGAGATAACAAGTGTGGTTCTGTGTAGGAGACGAATAAAACAAAATCCAGTTTTCGCAACAAGTATAATATATGGAACTGGCAATTAGATGCGATGCTTGACCGTTGAAAATTAATAAAGAGTTAAACTTATTCTCTGAAGATCTTCTGTAGTGCTGCTAGTCTTATTTAGCTTTTACATTTGTTTGTCCAGAGCTAGAGAAGACTCAATATCTGATGAGGTAACAAATTAACTCCCGGTATAACAAACAGCTATCCGTTGATCGGATGACGCGGTGACATCTGGGGCTCTGGAGGAGTGGCACCTTCCCTTTTAATTAGTTCCGTTATTACAGTTATTTTTACAAGTTTGTGATGTAGTTACACATGCCTTACACCACTGCTGATCTTTCGAAGACATTCTTTGAAGTTTCGGCGTTTTGATACTGTACGGACCTTCTAATAGACTATAGTGACAACTTTGTGTTACATAATAACAAAAACGAGACAAGGTGGTGAAATTTGTTATTATCAAAAAAGGAGAAAACTTAATCCAAAAAATAACTCAGAAATGTGAAAGGGAAACCTTCGGGGCGTTTGCAGCTGAAATCGTTACGTATTCATCAGTACAACTCAATCAAATAAACGTATGAAGCAAAATTATACCGGAATAATTTTTCCACAAAGCTATCTAATTAAAATTGAAAAATTAATCCATCCAACAAAGTGAGTATCCCACTCGGCCCTAATGTGATGCCTGACGATATTAAAATGATTGCTCTTTGGCAAATATGGCGGCCGGCTGAATTATACAGCGGAAGCAAATATTACCCTCGCAAACATACGTCCCGGGAGAGCGAGCTAGTTCGCGCACTCAAAATTAAATGCACACAATGAAAATACTGAGCCGAGAGCCCCTACCAGATACCTACGTCGCGAAAAGTAAGTACCTACTCAAAACCTCACTCTTAACACTCCGCGTGGAGTGCTCCGCGGCATTGTTGTCTGTGAAAACAGTCGCCGAAGTGTTTTTTTGTTTATGGACTCTTCGATGTTGCCACTCGAAAATAAATAGCCGCGCGGTAACGAGCAATACGCCCTAACAAGCTGTTACATTGTTATTTTTTTCTCTATCGATTTGCGTTTGCACAAAGTGTATTCACAATTAATAGCTCGATTTTGTTGGTTTTATTTAGTGATAAACCTAAACAAGTCAGCCTATCGAAGTTTAGCTCTTTCTAAGTAGTTTTCATAGGATGGTGATTTCTTAGTGATAACCAGCTTACGATGTTACGCCAATTCATTTCGTTTTTTTTAGTTATAACAACAAATCATCTCTCACTCGTTTGCTTATTATTACTTACCTTATAGGGAGACGAGTCTTAATTTAAAATGCCAGTCTGACTTCAGTCATTTAATTAAAGGGTGACCGAACACGCGGCCAGGTTGTTCGGGTCGGGAATATTAACCGCAATTCTCGGTCAATATTCACAAAATTGACACGTCAAATATTTGTAACTTCGTACTGGGACCACGTTAGACTGCAAACAGAATCGTGTCTGGTCCTCCCTTAATTTCCGATGTTCGTACGATTCCGAAAATTCACTCAAATTTCGATTTTAAACAGATAACGTTAGGTGTAAGTTCGTTTGGAGCCCTGGTCACGAGATAGCCGCTTGTCAAAACAAAATGGCGCTGACTGTGTTTGAATTGGGCCGTATCAGTCGCGAGCGGAGATTCATTTTGTCGCCTTGCTTAAGATCGTAGTAGTCTCCTACATATTGTCTCTGTACACACGGTGAGTGTGTGCTCGCGTGTTGGGCTTGCATTTAAAGCTAGCTACAAATTTGTTGTTTCTGTACAAATGCTATGATGATATTGTTTGCAGTCTGACTTTACGTTCGATTGAGGAGTTTGTTTGGCACCGCGCTGCCGTCGGCTCTTAGTAATGTAACAAGTCAACACTTACATTTGATTAATACGACTCATGGCTACTTATTATAGACTTCAATCCGGAACTATATTAAAAGTCGTACATTGCATCAAGGATAGACTGCGTGTCTATAAGAATATTTAGTCATCAAATTTATCTTTGATTAAAAACCACATGTAGGGTGTAAACATAAACTTGGAAAGAGGAGCATACTTGACAAATATTATATTGTAAACTTTACATTGCGACGGTAAATATTAAATAATATGTGTACAGGTAAATAATACTGTCGCTAGCCGGTCTACCTGCCGCTCAGTGTTGCCATTATCATAAACCAAACACGTCAATATTTGCCCACACAAACAAGGGCGTAATTTTTAAATAAATTGTGGCATTTCGCGAAATTGCTTTCGCAAATAGAACTGTGGACAACTCCGCGTGGACGTGCGAGCAAACTTTTTTCGGATTGATGTTTGGCCATGCACTTTGTCGCTTTAACTACGCTAAACAATGTCCAGTTATTCTATTGACTTATAATTGTTCGTGTAATGATTTCCTATATTTACGTGAATATAACACGTTTAACATAACAACACTTTACGGAGTTTATTGCACTCATTTAATTTTTATATTAGACCGAACTTTAGCCTAACCATAACAGATTTGATAGATCACAAATCTTTGCAAACGAGTACTGATTTGGCAGGAGACAGGGATAATTTGCAAATTGGTTAAGTAATAGTAAGAGCTTGCTATCCTATTATTATATAACTTAAATCAAGTTCCAAGCAAAGCACTAGAAGACTTTAAGACACAGTGAGTTTGTTCTGAGTACATCGGACTATAAAACATTATTAAAAACATCATCTAGACATCTATCAGCTCAACTCTCTCTTGATCATGGATTCTGTAAAGATCTCAAAACATCGAGTAATAGATAAATAAACAAAGTGATATCTGTAAAATATATACATACATTAAAGTAACTTGTGGTGTTTTAGAATTGGCCTCCACGTGAGAGCAGAGAAGGCACCACCGAGTCCCAGCTGTGGGAACATTAAGGGGGCAGTTGATTGTTTTCTTCTTCACTAAATTATTTCTAATTATGTTGTCCATTTCAAAGTCGCTGCGATTAATAATTTTTTTTTTTAAATATCTGTATTCTCTACCAAAAGAAACACGTCTACGAGATATTCTTTCAAGACAAGAACGATCTTTGTGTAGCGTTTATAGTTTTCTTAATTTTTACATACAAAAATCTAATTGATATCTAGACAAGTAAGTAGAATAATTACTTGTGATTACTACTTGATTTTGTTACGTTTTTATTATATTTAAAATTATCGCCATATTAACCTAGCTAAGTGATAATTAATCGCTCAAAACTTGAAGGTGCTAGTTAGATTCTTAAAATTGCATGAAATAGTATCATGATACACTACTAGATAGTTTGCTGGTAAAAACCTAAGAATAACATGCCTCTAGTACAATGTAATGTTCTGAAAACAACTTAACTTTCATAATAACTTAAATTATATATATTTAAGTATAATACATATAGAATGAATCATGATGTATGTGTTTATAATTGATTGTTAATTAAATTTTCTCACAACATGCAAACTACTTCTGCCACTTAGTTGACTGACAGAAAATGTCTCTGTGGCAGTAAGTCCTTCCTTTGTATACTTAGTTTAAGGTGTTACATTAAAAATAAATAATTTAATGCATAAACAAATAAGTACTATCTCGTTGTTAAAGGAAGACGTTTTATCTATCGCAATGTTGAGGTCACGCTGGTCTCTACGCGTTGATGTTTAAATAGTATAAAAGAAAATGTAGTTAGTTATTATATAGAAATAGTGAAATTAAACTGAAAAATATCTTACGTTTTAGATGATTCCGTGCTATATCTGTTTAAAGCGGTCCGCATACCCTCATATCGCGTTTCCATCGCGTTAGGTACAAGGGCCGCCCCACACAGGCAGATGCGTTCAACTCTCTTATTTACTTAGGCTGCGTTCCGTTTTATCGGGACGATGCACGTCTAGGGGACGCCGTTTGATCGTTCCTTGACAGAATAATTGAATAGTCGGCAAATAACTTGTGCCCGTATTATTTTCATTTTTAAATCATGCGATTACGAGTAACGTAAAATAACTTAAATCGTTCCAGTTTGCATGGAAATTATGAAAAAATGGAACATAACAAAAACAGCTTTCTTCAGAAGTTCCTTTGCGGAGTCTCTTCAAAGAAATAGTTTTATTTTTTTATTCAATTAAACGACTAGATGAGCGGAACGTTTACCTGATGGTTAGTGATACGCCTGCCCATAGCAACGTGGCACATTGTACTCGTCGCCTTGAGACATAAGTAGTTAAGTCTCGTCGCCTTAGTAATTTCAGTAACTACAGTGCTATCCAAAACAAAACACTGTAATGTTTACACAATACTATATGGTGGCAGAAATAGGCGCTCGGTGGTACCCATCTAGACAGTCTCCGTCAACAGGGATCTACCAATAGTGGGTTGGTGGATGTCGCGTATTTTTGGTAATATCCTTGGAAGAAGCTCAGTGATGTTTGGACTTTTGTCTCTTTTTTATGGCTAATACACACGGCAATTTCTGTTGTTCGAAACTAATATATACGTGAAGAATTTTACATGCTTTTCGCTAAAATGATGAAGTAAGATACAATAAGAAATTGTTATAACGTTTGTACGTTCAGAATTGAGAAGTGGAGCTCCGTGGGCTTGAACTGGGGGAGTCTACAATTTATGTAAAACACGCCTGCCGATAAGCAAACACGGCAGTTGCCGGTACTTTGCAACTATTCGGCGTGCACTAAGTAGATTAAGTTTGTACGTACTCAGCACATGCCCCCAGCGATACTTAAGTGAAATAACAGAATTTGCCGCAAATTTAAGCACGTTGTACGTGTTTTGGTAAGAAATTATAGTACATTCTTGTACTAGTGAAATATAAATAAACAGTAAAAATATATGAAAATATTTTTTTTCATAAGAGACAAAATTGTTGTTTAAAAGGTAATTGAATCTGTCGCTACTTGACCAATCACTAGTGATAACCACGGTTGCTTTACAGCTACTGTAAGTACATATAAGTATCATTTGCTTAGGTAATCTACTGATTATATATATATAATAATATCTAACCATCATTATATATTACTAATAAGTTACATAATTAAAAAACTATTCATAGTTATCATCTTTATGGATTAAAACTTTAGTTAGCATCTGTTATATGTTTTACCCTCATATTCTCAATGAATGTTGTAGTAAAGAATTCTGTCCAGAATTTGTAAATTTGGTTTTATTTCATAGATAACAATCTTATTATTTTGATTATGTAAAAAATACTATGTTTTTTACTTAATTTACTCTAGCGCAAAGAATCAAAGTGAGCCTAGGTCTCCGTTATAAGAGAACACCAGCGTTGTTTCTCATTTTTATTTAAATGTGTTTAATTAAAGTAAGATGAAAGGGGCTTTTTCATGGAAATGAAATTATTATTGCTGCTACTTGAGTTAAGAGAATAATGGTGTTTATTGATAATAAAAAGGAAAGCCCCGCCTTCGCGCCACATAAACAAATACACCTGAAATACAAAATAGGTATAATTTGCGAGAGCCATTACCCTGTTCTGCGAACGCGGCAAGATGGCGTCGCGCCACGTGACCGCGCGATGCGTTTTTAATTGCAATCATTCCGTGTTTTATGTTGTTTGCACACTTTCCGTCTGTTTGCACAGTCGCGGCCTTTATTTATGGCCGGTGGGAACGTTCTGGTATTACTTCGGTGATACAGCGTTGGGGGAATTAAAGGCGATACGGTTTGCTAAAGCCCCTATAGTAATAAGGCGATAGTTTTATATATCATCAAAGTCAGCGCTGATGACGATCGCACCTGATGTTAAGTGGTAAGGCGCACTAACCTTAATTTTTTTATCGAGAAGAAATTTTTTTAATACATACCATGCTTCTTGGGAGAATACAAAGTCATGGGGAATTTTTAGCAACTAAAACCTTCTCGATGGTTATCTTCAGTGCTTCCCGGCACTACGCCTAAAGCACATCCCAGCTGTAGCCTTCTCCATCACCCTCGCTTTGGTACGACAAGAACTAGACCACCTCGTACTTGTCATTCACCCTGGGCTCGCTTAGTGGATAATGAGGCTCTCCACCTTTAAAGCTTACAAACCCGAAAACCCTTTTAGTCGCCTTCTACGACAGGCATGGCTTACTTTAGTATTATTCTTCATAGCCCGAGACTACAAAACAAAAGCGAAAGGCGTACTGACCTAGTAACAGCCTATTCACCCTTTTCTTGAACATACGTCGTATTTTTACGGAAACACCGACACCGGCAAGTTGTTTTACTCCTTTATTCGCAAAATGATATCTATAACTTAAGAATGGAGACTCGTGCATTCGGTCGTCCGGTGGCGAAAAAGTAATGTAGTGTAATTCCCACGCACTACCTCCAAAATGTAGTACGATTCAATCCCCGCAGAGAGAAAACCGATATGTTCTGAGACCAGCTAAGATATATGACCGTCAATTACATGGTAGATTACCTACCATGATCATTATCTACCTGTGTGACAAGGCTCGGAGTTCCACTAATGAAAATTAGTAGAATTAGGGGATGTTTTGATTTCAAATTTTGGTTTATGATTAATGAGGGAGTTCATAGACTCGTTTGGTGAATTTAATGAATATAGTTAATAATTATATTAAAGCCTGTAGACCTAAATATATGTTAGAAATTAGTGCTTATGTATCTTCATTATTTTTTGGTTTTGAGCAATAAAGTAAAATTTTTACTATCATGTGAAAATTTGTTTGTACATAAGACAGGATCACTTTGATTTCATATATATTTGTTGACTGATGGATTTTATTGGTTACAAAAGCATTAACAAGAAATTTAGAATCAGTTTGTTAAAATAACATATTATAATGAACACATACAAAGTATATTAATTGCAATGAACCGATGAATCTGAAATAGTAGTTAAATTTGATAATAATTTTCAAATTAATGGGTGAAGGATAGTTAAAACATATTCAACAGTAACTGGAAAAAAGAGGTAATAATCTAAGGAGTGAACGGGTTTCTTTTTGAAGTATATAAGACAATACAATAACCGGATAGCATCAATATAAGAATACCAAAAGGCAGACTCAGACTAAGACGCACTGATCTTATGACTCCTCTTTACGTGTCAGTGGTTAAATGATAACGTTTTGTTATATCTTTTAGAAGGTTACATAGGGCACAGGCTATCGGAAATGCGGTACAAATGTGGATTTAGCAATATCGTAGCCCAGCGGATATAGCAGATATCCCACCAAGCGGTGTTTGCGAGCCGACGGGCCATTAAAGTAAACAAAGGTGAAGTGTGTACGGCGCGATGTTGCTCACCACTCCTTTGCTGTTCGATTCTCATGAAAGTACCGATTTTGCTTACACTGCAAAAGAATTTCATCAAAGTTGGATATTTATTATGTATAATTTTCGAAGGCTAAAAGACAATGCATACCTTAGTACTTTATTGTATTTAAGATTCAATTATATATAGATATACACAACTGTCCTTTCTTTGCCTTCCTGGTATATAACTCCTCGTATATACGTATTCTTTGATCTTTTCTTAAGGATATCATATCATATGTACTTTAATAACAAAATTTACAGGATTTTTAAATGACAATCTAGTGAAGTTTAGATATGATATTTTATTTTACTAGTCCTCTTTAAATAATGTGATGTTTATATAATATAAAAAGTATGTTAAGATTTAAAAATTCTCGTACATCACTGACAATAATACTAATTAGAAAATACAGGTTGTTTTACTTTAGAAGACAAAGGATAATAGATAGTTATCATCATCAGCTTACTATAATACATAGGGAAGCTTCTCCGAAGGAAGTATACTCACCCAATACAGCATCTGTCTGTAAGAAGCTTCATCTGGTTAAGTGACGCTCTGAGAAAAAAATTAAAATATTCTAGTTATATGTGACAATAGCTATTTAATGGACACCTAATATACAAGGTGATTAATATAGGTGTGAATGGTATTTACCAAAATTATGTATAACAATTTTGGTGTATGTATATGAAGCTATACAGCGTTCCTGCATCGTTTAGGGTACGTATGTAGGTATAAAGGCAAACAACTGGCATCCGCCACATCGCTTATCTCACTGTACAAACTTCGGTCGTTTGTATCTAAAAATATTTCCATATACGTCGTTTAGCGCAAGAATTTCTGAGAACACGATAAGTGCTAAGATATTTATTAGGACCACTTTAAACTTCACGCCGACGAAAGTATATTCACAAAAATATATAGTAATAACATAGTATCACAATAGAATAACAAGTTAAACTCTATTCGAGTAAGTATTCATACTTTTCAGTTATTCATTTAGTATATTATTATTTCTTAAAATATTTCAAACCCGATTTAATCGACTGACCATCCTATGGATCTCCGACTAACAGTAGATTGAAATCATTACTGTGTTCTGGTTTTAAGGGAGTCGTAGCTACTGAAATTACTGAGGTAACGAGACCTTTTTTTATACAACGTAGCGAAGAGCTGATCGGGACGTTCACTTGAAGTTTATTGATATGCGTGCCCATTGTAATTTGGCGATAGTTAGGATGTTAAATATTGCATCACATTGTGCTCGTCTCCTGACGGCAAGATGATGAGTCTGGTTACGCCAGTAATTACACTAGCTACAGCGTCCTTCAAACGAGTATACCTCACTGTTTATAAACTGAAATAGGCGCTGAGGTTGTATCTACCTGGACCTAGATCAGACCTACCACATCATATGTCTCAAGGCTACAGAGGCAACGTGGTGATGTATACCATCGTCATTAGCGCCGCGTTATTATAGGCAGGAGTATCACTTACCTTCAGGTGCACGTTTCGTTCGTCTCAACGCTTCATTGAATTAAAGCGAATTTCATTGTTTAAAATATTTTTTTTTCTTGATACAAATAGTAAAGGGGTGGAACAATCTGTCAGCGTCAATGTTCCTGTCTAAATTGGTCATGGGTTTTACCACCGCAGATCACATCACCACTTAACATCATGTGATATCATGTTCAATCACAATCTCACCTAGTATATTTCATAAAATAATATATTTAAATAGTATGTTAAATAAGTTTAATACCAAGGAAGGCGTTATTGTCACGATGCTACTAATCGAGTTTAAAGGACCTTGTAGTATATGAAATATAACTCATCTTAAACCTTCAGTTGATAAGTAAAATGTAGTATTGACAAATATCTGAAAGATAGCAGGTTCTTGCGGACATACACGACCAATTGAATACTTGTCTCTTAGTATTATTTCCTATGAAAAAAAAAAACTAACTTTTGGCCACGGAATCAGCAGGTCGTTCACTTGACGGTTAGTGACACTTAATAACAATACGGTTCTAACAAAGACATTTATATAGCATTACACATGTTTTTAAATGATTCATACGTCTAGTTATTTTACAAGCGGAAGTAATATATTGTACAAATACAGGAATGTTAATCTGTTGTTTGGTAGTTTCTGGGAAAACTAAGAGGAGACAGAGATAAGAGAAAATACAAGTTACTTTTCTTTGATTATACAAATAGATGAGAATGAGGTTCACCTGGTGAATGTCACGCCCATAACAATATGGTACTACTTAGAAAGATTCAAACAACACCAAATTGTGCTCTTCACCTTAAGATATAGAGTTAGGTCTCCTTACCTCAGTAATTTCAATAGTTACGACCTTTAAATTGAGACAGTAATCTTTAGAAATAGGACCTGCGGTAGCACTAGGCGGTCCCATAACAGAGAACTATCACATGTGACCGATTTCCATTATAACTTGAAGATGTGCTTTTATTCTATAAATAAAATATTTAATAAGACTGAAAATGCAACATGAAGACCAAGACTTTAAGTATTTAAGCAAGACAAGACCGAACAGACAAGACCAAGACCAATATGAAGATTGTCAAAGTTTTGATCTTGTTTGCTTGCTTTGCACATCACTAAACACTAGGACCAGTTTAAAGTCACCTTTAAGTCTGTAGGGTATTGCACTTAAAAGATAAGTAAGTTTACATTGCAATTTAATCGAAAATACCTACGCTGTATATTTTATTTGTCCAGAGATTTCAATAAGCTTTGATATTAAGAGTAGATTTACAACTTACTTTAATTATTTTCACATATTTACTTACTTTGTTCCAGTATGTAGCTAAGTTGAACGACATTTCTATATATATATATCATCAAGCATGTTTATGTTGAATTGTTATACGACCAATTGTTACAAGAAGGAAAAAATCATGGTTGAGGACTATCAGGGAATGGACGAGCACATCTGAGGCGTCTGAATTGTTCCGCCGCAGAGACAGAAAGAGAAGAGGAAGAAGTTATACAACCGCAAAATAGTAGTGCACAAATATTACCGTGATTCAGTTTGAAAGAGGTCGTCGCTAGTGTTCTTACTGAGGTAACCAGACTTAACTTGCGACTTAAGACAATGAGCCTAATGTGGTGTATTGTTTATCATTTTAACTAGCACCTGTTTGTTATAAGCGGGAGTATCTCTTTAACATCAGATCGCGTCATCGAATATCAAATAATTGCAAAGAAGTTAACCAGTTATGATAATGCAGACATTGGATGTATAATGGTGGTAGTGGTTGTAGCCACTTCATACTTAGTATAGTAAATTAGACTAACGAGTTCCCGTTCTATGTACTTCTAGATAGTTATGCCTCAAGCAATAAGCGTAGTTTGAAACTCTTGACTATATTTATAAATATCATTATCATTGATAGCCTCACTGATGAAGAGACCAAAGATGAACCCGAGAATAGTATCATAATCGTATAGTTTAATATATAAATAGGGGTGTTATGGGCCCCACACCAACTCACGGGACCCAACCCAATCTCACCTGCTCGTGGTGCACCCTGATAATAAACAAACGAGGCTTTAGATCTGATCAACCCGCGTTAGGCCAGCGTGGTAGAAAATGACTCAAATCACCCCCATTAGTACCTCTACAAACGTGGATATATCTAGAGGAGGCTTATAATCAGCGATGCATGTCTATCGGTTGATGATGATGATAATGATTTGTTTATTACCTATTCGTATGTGTTTACTAAATATAATGCTTTTTAATTAATACCTTTTTCAATGAGAATTCGTTATTGCGAATTTATAACAATTATCTGGAGTCCTGCCCATTGCCACTTGAGATTAGTATTGCACTATGTTAGTGACCTTAATTCTCCTGCGGATCTCCTCAGACACCCCGAGCATAGCTGTTTCTATTGCTCTCTGTGCGGCTTAAACCTTTATCATCAGATCCACTGGCCCACAGTTCGAAAGACTGACGATGTCCTACCTAGTTCTTCGAATGGCAACCTCGTACCGGAAGACGTACGAAGATTGCGGGAAGCAGCTGGATGCGGGCAGAGCAGGATCGATTGGTATGGAGTTAGAGAGGCATATGTCCAGCATTGGATGTCCTTCGTTTGATGATGATGATCTGGAGTCACTTTAAAGTCACGATAAACTAAGATTCATACTTAAACTGTAATATTTAATGTAAATGCTTACCAGCAACACATTTAACAACACTAGTGTATATTCTTGTAAGTAACCAATCATTCTCTTCATGATGTGTTGATGTTACTACACGAATTCTTCTCCCGATTGATTATGACTGGGTGATAACGGAGTATTGTTTATCAGCTCAGCAGCAGTAGGAGAAGTATATCACAAAATTTAATTGGTTATCCGTTAAGACAGATGATTTAATAATAACATTTGTAAACGTTGAATATGTTTTCTAATGACACATGTTACTTTGAAACACTCGTAGATTATTGTGATTATCGTCTACTCGAACGAAAACAAGGCGTCGCCGTAAGACTAAGCGTCGTACAATAAACGTCAAACATAAAGACCCCGGCGAGTGGAATCACAACTAAGTCACCCCCGGGCGGGACCCTCGCAGCCCCAACTAAATCAGCCCCTTTTTCGCGGATCATCCGCGATCTTGCACGATATTAGCACCGCGGGCAATTCATGGCTATAAATAAAAAAAAAATACTTATAACAACTCACGGGGCGGGACGATATAAATATGTAATGATTTTTTTTTTTCCAAAGCGATCTCTGCGAATTCATGGGGATTTTGGACGTTTAGGATAGTAACGTTTTGTTGAACGAAATTTCTGAATGGGGTCCCATATTGTGTTGGTTTCATTTTATCAGATCATTGTAAGCCGTGCAGTAGTTACGATTGTTATTTAAATGCGTACATTTATAAATTATGACAATTTTAATATACTATAATATTATTAGTCATACATACAGTTTTGCATACATATCATGTATGCAAAACTATATATAAAACAACAAAAATACTTCGAGTACATCTCAAATTCCTTTTAAAGGTTTGCTTGGAAACAAGGCGTACTTTTGCTAACACAAACTTATGAGTCTTGGTCACTGTTAAACAATAAGTTTGTTAATAATTAGTTGTATTTACATCAAATCGTAACAAATGAAGCAATTTTAATATGATTTCTGTTAATAAAACGATATTCATAATAATATATGTACATAAACAAATCAAACATGATTAATAGAAACTGTATAAATAACAATACAGAAAGCTTTAACAGAAATATCTAAGAGAGGCTAAATCAATGTTTTCTCTTTTCCTATAGCTAAATTTGTTTTTTTTTTTAATTACAGTAATTATGGTATCGATTTTGTTACAGGTTTATATTTGTAACAAAAGCGTTACATCAAACTAGGATAGTTTTTCTACAAACAAAAAAGTTATTCATATTCATACTTAAAACAGTATAAAAGAAATCACGTCGAATCCAGAATCTTTTTCTTCCCTTGGTTAAAAAGTAACGTTTCACCACCATTGTCATCATCAGTCGACAGTCGTCCACAGCTGGACATAGGCCTCCCCCAAAGATCTACACAACGATCTATCCCGCGCTACCCCTATCCAGCTGCTTCCCGCACCAGATCGTCGAACGGCCTAGTGGGGAGCCTGTCAACAATGTCTTCCGGTACGCGGTCGCCATTCGAGGACCTTGGTGCTCCATCGGCTGTCAGTTCTTCGAGCGATGTGTCCTGCCTATATCCACATTAGACAAGCAACCTTTTGGACTGTGTCGATGATTGTAGTTATGTGGATTTTGTCACATCTGAATCGATCACGCAGAGAAATCCTTAAAAGTAACGTTCATTATGAAATAATTTCGAAATAGGTGTAAAAGAGAATAAATATTATTAACAAATTCAAGTAAATATTAGTTTTTAAGTTTAATTATCCTCTGACGGACATAGACATGATTTAAGACTAGTTCCAAGTAATTTTTTTATCCGTTATTGGTTTTGTCTGTGTATGAACGGTATTGGGGCGTGGCAAATGGTTAAGGTTATTAAGCGGTATTTAAACAAATATTCTATATATAATATAGTATATGACCTATACAATGACTTGATATATGAAGATAGATAAATTATTCATGATTTATTCGTGATATTTAACATGCTAGCGATGTATAGTTTTCTAATCTTGTCTATAACGCTTTTTACAAGTGTTGGTTCTCTTTTGTCGGAGACCGTCGAGGTAGGTTCTTCAGCGCCTATTTCTATCGCCAATTAGTACTGTGGTCCGGTATGAAGGGTGTTGTAATAACTTGGGTAACGAGACTCGACATTTTATGTCTCAGTTGAAGAGCGCAATGTAGTGCTCTGTATAACATCTTAACTCGCGCTACATTGTTATAGGCGGGTGTATCACTTACTATCAGATAACCGTCTCGCTCGTTTCGTCGCTAAATTGTATAAAAAAAGATGTGTATCACTTATAGCAAACTCAATAGCGACTAATACAGAGTTGCATGACCACATTAATTATCATACTGTTCATTGAAAAACTGAAACACAAAATTTTCACATTATATGTAAAGGCAACGCCTAGGAAGTTAATCTACTAGAAAACCAACTCCTCATAAATTGTTAAACTCATTTACATAGATTCATGCTGTAACGAAGTTAACTACCTGCTCGTCTATGGTCAAAAAGATCTACTAATCCAAAATGTAGCGCCGGACACGAACCATGGACCTCCGCAATATATGATAAGCGAATAACAGCTCCACGTAAGCAATTGAAGCTTAAAGCATGACTAAGAATAGTTTAGTGATAAAGTTTTTTTAAAACCGCCTCGCTAGTAAGCTTCTACCATAACGGCAGTGCTGTGTCAAACATAGATTTATTCAGCTACTGAAATCCTATTAAGGCATACTAATTTTCTATAAAGAAAACCCTTATAAATGAATAATATTAATTATTACGTTCGCTGAACTTCACAATCGGGCATTTAAAAAGCCATCGTCGTCGTTAAATATTCAACAGAACACTTGGCAACTATTAAAAAGTTGTACAAGAAAGGTAGGTTGATCGGCCGTAGCCATGCGGCTGGCAGACAAGCCTGTGTCAACATCGCAGGAATTAGTCCAAATTATGTGCGCCCCTTCCGCCCCCGCTTAGCCCCGCTCACGCCCTGTTCCGAATCAATATTTGTTGTCCGCTCTCTTCTGCCTTAATACAACACGCACAATGCTCATGTATACAATACACCACACGATTATACACCTTAACACTTATAAAATAAAGCTTAAAATAGCATTACAGTTTGCAGTTACAGAAAAGCCTATTCGGACTCGAGAGCGCAAGACTCATCCCCGTTGTTGCTTTCTCTTTAAACGCAATGTCGTCTCTTTCCATCAAAGTTTTCCGCGGGATACGTGGAGTCTCGTACTACACTATTTCTGTTAAAATATGCATAAGATACAACCTTATAATAATTGAAATACTCGTCTTATAAAACTCATAATAATAATAAGGGTTGATAAAAAAAAATTATGTTATCAACAGTTGAAATTAACTCGTATGATGGATACATAATGTATACCACGCAATACAATCTTGCGCTGTTTCAATTCAATGGCTGACAGGTGATGCTTCTGATGCTGTCTGTCCATATATCTGAACATGATCTGATATAACTAAATATCAATGTTACAGACAGACCGTATCCTCGCAAGTCACACATGGAATAATATAAAAATCTCTCGTCTGGGATCTTGTTGAATATTCATAAAGAGCTGTTAATTGCACAAGTCGGCAAATACATCGCGTGGAGAGAGCGACTCCACGGTTCCTAGTAAGGCGCTCCATCCTCCTCCCTCACGTTGGGCCCCGGGCCCCTCGTCGCAAAAGGCCAACCCTGATACACACACATACGCGCACACGCACACATATACAGGTAGCGCGCGCAACCGGGAAAACTACGGCCTTTTACGTACGTATTGTGTACAGAAAAGCTATTGTATATGTAAAAAAATAAGACTATCAAATTATATTTTTATTCTATACTATATGAATATTCTTTCCATATTAAAGTTAAACTTCGTCAAGTAAATAATTTACTGTCATCAATTCATCATTAAACAAAATAAGTTTCAGTTTAACTTTTTTAAGCACCGCACATTTAAGCTTTTATTGTTATCTACAAGTAAGACACCTGATGTTAATATATATAGAAAAATTTCTTACTGATGTTATTACTGTAAACTTAAGCAATTCGTTATACAAGATTTTGTGACATAAAATTTGCATTATTTTTTTTTGGATAATATTGTACCCTCTTAGAATTTCGGTTATACTACATGAAATACGCGTGTTGGCTGTGTGCGCATCTATTTACGCGACAAGTAAATATGTACCCGCGCCGTTTGTGGAGGCTGCATTAATAATTCAATTGGTTGCTCGCCCGCTCAGGTAGCGTTTAAACGATTTTTAACTTGCCTTCAAACGGATTAATTGGGGACTGGTCGGAAGGAGTACCAGGAGTACCGCCGGGGAAATTGGCCTCCCTTGTACACGGTCGGTACTTCAAAATGCTGCCATTGTTTTACACAAGTTGCATCTGCATCACATGGATTTTTGTTGTTGATTATAATATAATAAATAAATACAGTGCTTTCTGAAGATCTATATATATAAAAAGTTCTCTTAATATTTCTACTTGTACTGCTGTACTCATAAGGCGAGTGTTAAGGACATTTATCCACATCGCTGGCCAAGCGGATGTCACATATCCACGAAAGCTATCATATTTATAACATAGCATTTACGCATGATGCTTTCCTTCACCGGAAGCTCTTCGATATGTAAAGTACGTAGGCCGTACAAACAGCTATAAATCCTTGTAAAATAAGAATAAGAAAACTTATACTTTTTCTTCTGTATTATCCTTTGATCAGAATTTTACAATTTAAGATCTAGTTTAGTATTAAAATGGTTTATAATCGAGTTAACTTTTAAGAATTAAACATTGTAAGTTGTTAATATTTTAACTACTTAAAACCTTATCAGTTATTTTTTTAAGAAATTAGAGAATTCGTTCTGTTAAGTATTAACTTTTTAAGGTCACGAACAAATAGGCACTCACCGTATGTTTCCATTGTTTATAGGCAATGGTGACCATTTATCATCGCATGGACAGTTCAAACTTGACTTTCTTTAAAAAAATGGGTTATAATGAATAGAACTCTTATGTTATTAAATAGTTAATAAATTAGTTATAAAAAACTAGTGTTGTATATATAAATTGTCTTAATATTTAACACTTGCTGGTAATAGGGCTCTGTTGCTGGAGACCGTCTAGGTAGGTACTACCGCACATTACTGTGTTGTAGTTTAAAAGGCGATGTAATTACTAGGGTAATGAGACTTAACGTCTTTGTGTCTAAGGCGACTAGTGCCACGTTGTTATGGGCAGGTGCATCATGTATCATCAGGTGAACATCCCGCTCGTCTAGTCGCTTAATTAAGTTAACAAATCTCGATGAAGTATTAAGTTAAGACCTTTGCGAAGTGTTCTTTAATATATAAGGTTAATTGAAAGCGTCACAATGTTCGGTTAATGCGTGTGTATAAATAGTCGTCCCAGTTAAAAGCCGTCCGTTTGGGTCACACAGACGGACGGACAAACACGGCCGCGAGCACCGGCGGCTTCGTGTCTTTGACAAACACTAATATTTGAAAACCACGCTCGACGCGATTAGAGTGCGATCTTCGTGCCGGCGCAGCGCATACGTTTTCAATTCACCTTTTTTCTTCTTAATGCCCTTCACTTCGTAATAGACAAGAGGATTTTGCGGTGATTACGGAAAAAATCATATTATTTTTTACTCGCAACCGACGAGCATACATGAAGACGCTCATGAAAGTAGAGGAAGCGAGAGAGGTGTGAAAGAATCGTAGCAAGTGGAGAGAGGTGGTCTCTGCCCACTCCATTGGGAACGAGGCGTGATATATATATATGTATGAATAATATTTTTTTTTTTATTAAGCGACGAGACGAAGGGAACGTTCATCAGATGGTAAGTGATACATCTGCCCATAACGTGGCATTAGTTATGATGATACACTGCACCGCAATGTGCTCGTCGCTTGAAACATAAGATGTCGAGTCTCGTTACCCCAGTAACACAGTAATATTCGCACAGTACTGTTTGGCGGAAGAAATAAGCGCTGCGGTGGTACGTACCTAGACTGTCTCCGGCAACAGAGACCTACCACCAGGGTAGTTAAATTAATAATTTTAATTGTAACAAATTATTTGCACATAAACATTCATAATTAGACTCAACTTCTATTTCCGCCGCCAAACAGTACTGTGCAAACGTTACTACTGTGTTCCGGTTTGAACAGCGCTGTAGTTAGTGAAATTACCCGAGTAACAATACTTAATCATTTATGTCTCAAGAGACGATAACAATGTAGTGCTGCGTATAGTATCGTTGAAATAGTAGAAAATTGTATTATAATAGGAATGGGGGAGTGAATCTAGAGCTCATTTATAAGAAATGTATGTATATGTATGGATATGCAATCATTTTATTACTCATCACGAGATCTCCGAAAATATTAGAAGTAAACACTCAAAATTTTGTGAAGATGTAGCTTCCACCATTGACAGGTCAGCCAAGAACAGATTTTATAAAATGCCTTCTCCAAATAGAGTTGCAAGGGTGTTAATAACAGGAAGGAGCCCGGAAGGCGGGTGGCCGTCGGGCGGGAATATTTCTGACCAATTCCAAGTCTGAATTCCAAATCTAATTTCATGTTACGGTCAGCAAAACAGGCGGGGAATAGCTGGTTTATTTAACAACAAATTGTAAGAAGCTAAGCTTTACTGGTGGTAAGTCTATCTTGCCAGAGATCGTCTACGTGGGTACCACCGCAGCGCCTATTTCTGATGCCAAACTGAAGTGTTCAAACATTACTCTGTTCCGCATTGAAGGGCGTTGTAGCTAGTGTAATTACTGGGTTAACGAGATATAACATCCTATGTCTGAAGCGACGAGCGCAATGTGGTGAAGCATACATTAGTCTAGGGGCACGTTGTTATGGGCAAGCGTAATACTTACCAATATGTAAACGTTCTGCAAAACTCGTCCCCTCATCATCAGCTGATACACGTCCACTACTAGACAAAGGCCTACCTCAAAAATTTCAAAAGGTTCTGGCACCGCCAGGCACTAGGGGTGTCGTTTGTAAAGGTTCGTACAGGGAATTTGAACCATTTCCCCCCATGCAGGCCCAAAACGAGTTGGTGGGAGCAAGTCTCGATTGGTGATTAGAAGTGTGCACTACGAGTAGTCTTGGGTTAGTAAGATGGGACTATGGTAAGCCCTGCTTGTCGTAGAAGGCGACTCAAATAGTCTAGGGGTTTAGCGGGATTTGAGAGTGGTCTATATCGCTCAACAAGTGAACTTGTGTGGGACAGCGTATGGCTCAATGATGGTGACTGTGGGTTTGCCCCTTTTACAGAAGTGTGCTAACACAAAGTATAGAAGGGCACCGGTGCATTTTGTAACAGATCCTGGTGCCTCTCCGATTACACCGAGGCTGAACACCGATGGGGTTTTAATGAATAAGAATTCCACATAACCCTGACGTCCCCCAGAAGTAAGGTATCTTCCGAAGATTTCCCCTCTGAAACCAAAGACAAAAAAGGTGAAGTTGGCTGGAGTCACGTAAGTGCGGGACTCTTACATCCCCTCGTCGCCTATTTGATTAAAAAAAAGCCTTATACATAATTCTCTTAAAGATTTCAACAACATATCTGTATGGAACCTGACGCCGACAAGCTGTCCCCAATCCTTCACCGTTCGTACGAAATGTAAGGATGAATGTCTGCTTTATGTATAAGGATCTGGAGGTGCAATACACTATTATCAGCCGATAGGCGTCCACTGCTGGACATAGACCTCCCCCAAAGATCGATGTGGAGCATCTATCGGTCACACTGACTACATATTATTATAATATTTATGTTTATAATACGGCCATTGAGTAATATGTGAACTATTTTATTATTAGGAAAAAGCAACTAGCAATAGTAATGAATTTTTAATATGTTATATGTTAGACTTCCCACTGACCTAAAGCTTTCAGTTTCCGGTTAAGAATAGAAGGATATATATGATCATGTATAAATTGGTTACGAAAATCCTTTTAAATATTATTTTTAATTTTCAGTTTATATCAAATTCTAGTCTGGTTGAGTTGTTCACCTGTGTAAATATATGCAAATTCGATATCGTACCAACGAAAAAGTGTATGTATATATAATTTTATTTTTGCCAAGTTAACATGCTGCTCCGAAGACGAATAAGAGCATTTACAGCTACATATATTTAACTACACCAGGTGGCAGGCGATGGTCGCCTTTGAAATAATAAACCGCTAGTTATAACATTCATAGACTGTCAATACCTGCAGTGGTATTTTGAGCTACAAAGTTTTATTACCACTGAAATTGAGCTTTAGCTGAACTCGACTTAGCAATATGTGCTGTATACTGCTTCACATTGTACTCGTCACCTTGAAACAAATGATGTTAAGTATCCTTAACCCAGTAATTACAATAGCTACAGCGCTCTTCAAAGCTGGCCAGAGTAATGTTTGCATGCTACTGTTAGGCGGCAGAAATAGGAGTTGTGGTATTACTGATCTAGACATCAGGCAACAGCCTGACCTTTTCCTACAGGTCCTAATCTGGGCAGACTACAGGAATATTAAGTAATCTGTCTATTTTTTGTCACATTGACATCATTCCCTTAGAACGTGAGATGTCTAAGAAAGGCGGATGAAAGAAGGAAACGGAATGGAGGAAGATAGGAGAAAGGAAGTTTGAAAGAATGGTATGATAGATAGAGAGAAAGAAGAAAATGAAGAAGAATAATAATAAAAAAATATAGAGACTAAAGAAAAGAATAGACAAGGTCCCAGCCTCACATCTAGAGAGAACGCTAAGAAAAAAATGTGAGATTTCTAGATGGAAGATACTCTAGTAATTTAGTTAGTTACAACACGTTTTATTCCGGAAGACATTAAGCTAAGCTTACTAATGTTTGATAGACAAAAGACGTTCCTCTACTATCTTCTGTATCACCAGGAGAACTCACTGAGATATAATTCCATTTATGGATAATTTTTTTGAAGAGAAGAAAGAAATTAGCAGACATTTGAGATACAAAACATCATAGTTTTTTAAATCCCCCTTATTTCAGATACGAATTTTTTAAATAATGATTTTATTATCATCATCAGCTGATAGACGTCTACTGCTCGATATAGGGCTCCGACAAAGATCTCTACATCGATCGGTCTTGCGCTGCCCGCATCTGGAGGCATCTCGCGACCTTACAGTCGGCATGGTCACCGGTACCGGGCTCCAAAGGCTGTCGTTTGTAAGGATTCGTATGAGATTTGCGCGTTTACCACCACGTTCATCTTATGCGGGTTGGTGGGAGTTAGAGCCTTCTTTGTTGATTAGCAAGGACCACCACGGGCAGGTGAGATTGGTTTGGGCCCTGTGCGTTATTATACGGGATCTCTTACAACCCAAATAGTAATGTAAAATTTTCTTGAGCGGAATACAAGGACACTTTATCGATACAACAAAGAAAGGATGACGAGTCAATGTTGTAAATCTTGGCGAAATGTGAAAGCTTATTAAGTATTTAAATAAGAAAAAGCCTAGGTGTTTAAAGTAAATGATGTATGCAAATATCCAAGTAAACTGAAAACAATAAGAATACACATTAGCGAGCATCATTCGCTCTCTCTCATAAAGCCCTATGTATACTAGGGTAGTTAAAGTTGGAGTTGAGCGCCCCTGTATCTTTGTTGAAATATTTGCCGTGTAAGCGGCGGGTGACTATCCGTAAGGGTTTCAGCGCACAGAGCGTTTTTCATGAAAAAGAAAAAAAAAAATTTATAATAGTATACACAGCACCACATTGTTCTCCTCGTCTTGAAATATAAGGTGTTGTATTGTCATCCCAGTAATTACACTAGCTACCCTTCAAACCGGAACACAATAACGTTTGCATAGTAATGCTTGGCGGCAAGAATTGGCGCTGCGGTGGCACCTACCCTGACAGTCTCTAGCAACAGAGACGCTTCCAATAATAAGTTATATGTTATTTATATAATATTGTCATAATATTTATTATTATTACTAATATTATAACAGTTTTCTAATGATTTCTATATGTTTTAGATCTCCCGTAACGGAGCTATCCAGCAATTTAGGTACCATCGCAACTCGTACTTTTGCCGCAAAACAGTAATTTAAAAGTTTATGTCTCTAGGTAGTAAACACAATGTTTTGCAGTGTATATAATCTAAACTAGTGCCATATTGAAAATCGTGCTCGTTTCGTTGCTCTGTTGTATAAGAAAATATTATTAGATGGAGCGAACAATGACGGTAAAAAAATCTTAGGTTAGCCGTCATATATGTTTCAACCCTTACTCATACGTACCAATGTTAGGTGGCAGTTGATTGTTGATACAGCAAATTTACTCTCTGTCTCACTCAACGCCGGGATTAGCCTGTTTTTCTACTAAAGATAGCAATTGTTATCATGTTGAATATTAATTGTGTGTGTGTTTGTGTTGCGAAATCTTTGTTACCTATAGTAACAGCGTTCTATGCGTCATATGAATCATAGTTTCTACTTGGAAAAATATGTCATATTTTTAATTAAATTTCATTACTTCAGTATTCCGATTCTCTATCATGAAATACAGTAATCACTTAATATAACATGATATCAACATGCTTGTTTTCTATACGTTTTTATTTATCTATAACAGGCTAACACTTGGCGTCTGATAAAGGAATATAGTGATACAGAAAAATGTCGAAGGATGATTTATCAAAGTAAATAAAAATAACCCTTGTCTTGTATTAAACTGGTGATAAATGATAATGAAGCCATAGATGGTAAAGTACTCACTGGTTAATGGAGGTAGTTTTTAATATTTTATTTTATTCCACTTAACAATAAGAAGGTTTGGAAGTTCATCTAATTGTAGTTGATACGGTCCTTTATAACAATGTGACCTTAAAAGGATGTTAAAACAACACTACAGTAACGCAATAACTTGAAAGTTATTTTAGTTAATACAGTAGTTAAGGAATTATTGCATAGTATGTCACGTTATGTAGTAATTTCACTACAGTGCCCTTCAAACGTAAATCTAACATCGTTTAACACAGTATTTTCTAGACTATCTCCAACAACAGACTTGTTAAAAAAAAACAGTTACTTCTAAGTAAATTATAATTTTTTTTTAAGTATTTTACTCTCTTGTCGAAGTCAGCACAACGTCATCTTAATAGTTCCCCCATTATTATTAAAGCATTTATTTTTCGCAAACTTTGTACGGTCATCTTCTGTAGCTCTATGAAAAAGTGCTGAAAGAGAACGACGCTGCAAAGAGATTCAAACGTTGGGATTTTTGTAATCCTATAACATGTCTACATATGTATATATGCAATTAGACTCACCTTTCATAAATCACTCGCTAATATTAAGTATTGTTAAACTCCATGACCATAAAATCATAATTTACATTTACAGCGCGGCGTCGTAACCTCGATCTGAGTAAAGCCAAGATGGCCGTTGCCTTATCGCCGCCATATTGTTTGCAGAGCGGTCGGCGCACGCCACTGCGCAAGAGTTTGTTCTCTGGAGACCTGTTTTATAAAGGTCTCGACCACAATGTACTCTAAGAATGCAAATGAGGACTTTAGGATTAAATTGTTTGCGTAATTTAGTCTCCTATTTGTCTTTTGCAGTGAATCATAATTAGTGTATAATTTGATAAGGTACGTACGATATAGCATGAATACGTTAATGAATATTACTGTTAATTCAGTGGGAAAACACATAAAGAAAGGATAGATAACGATCACAAGATGTTTGGAATATTCGTTAGCAACGGCATGAAACATTTTTTAGTTTAGAATATTTGCTAACATTTTATATTTTGACATTTGTAAAATAACATTTGTGGATAGTTTGAGTATTAATTTAATTTGCCGTTTGAACGAAAACTTCATATTTTTATTCTGATATCACGATGTGATCATTGAACTCCTCTACCCAACTTCATGTATAACACAAGACTAACATGGACTAAAAACGATATAAAAGTTGAAGTACGTACAGGGATAGTGAAGATTTCTTCTCATCAAACTCGTTCCATAGTTATAACAGAAGAGATCAGTAATGGCGGCCTAGGCCTACGGAGAAGCGAAGGTAGACTAATTGAGCTACGGGGACAGGTTACACTGGAGCGCCGGTTATTTTGCCCACAATGTCGAACGTATGCCAAGGCGAAAAAAAAGGTTGAGACCTCGGCTGTCCAGCTAACATAGGCTTTGTACACTGAAAAACACATAAACATACATAATATGTACACAGCGCACACAAGCCGTGGCTTGCACAGAAAATATTTGGTAACACCGCCAATGTAATCCAAGGAGTTTGCCTTGATATATTAAACACACAGATTGCCGATCGTCTGTATGAACGGCGAGATTAAAATCGGCAAATTTCTTTTTGTAATTTGCGACAATATTTGATTATAATATTATCCTTTAATTTAGTTTTTTTTTTATTACCGATATTTAGTTGAATTTGTTTTTTAAAATATAAGTCGAGGAAAAGATAAGGATATTCATCTCATGGTGAATCGAAATAAAGTAGACGTTACTAAGGTCCAAATTGTATGTCTAAAGATGAGGATGGTGTTTTTTATTTCAGGAATTTGATACTTTTCATGCTTAAAAAATTCAAAACATATCCAGCGGTAAAATAGTATTAAAATTAAAACTTTTGAAAAAACTGTAGTTAAAACCAAACATTTTTTCTAAATTATAACACCTATAAATCAATCAAACTCTACGATTAAAAAAAATGCAGAGTACCATCACTTCGCATTTAGCATAATGAAGGACGAAGAAGAACGAACGATTGGTTTTAAAAATGGGTGCAATATTTAACTATTGACTACATAGAACTAAGGTCACCGACAAAGTACTAACGATTGCTAGATTTAAGTGGCAAATTTCTCGGACTTCTGACGACTGATGGGGCAATAAGGTCCTTGAGTGGCGACCGCATAGCGATTGACATATTTCTGGAAGATCTACAATAAAGAAAATCGATTTGGGGAAGGTCGCTGGAAACTGCTGGATGAGGGACAGCCACTTGCACCGGCAACACTGATTGGAGAGATCTTCGTGGGAGGCGTAAATCCAACAGTGGACGTCTATAGGCTAGTGATCTCTGATTTCGTTACAGGTTAAGAATTTTTTGAATTATAAAAAAAAGTAATATAACCAATTCCCTTAAAATTGTTAGTAATAGAGTGACTTCATTAAAAAAGCTCGCGACAAACGTTTTGCGTCAAAAGATATGTGCTGAGAAGATAAGGTTTTTACAGCAGGTTGTACGTAAGATTAGTTTCAGCCATTTGTCTGAAGGATTAATCGTTATCAGAAGAACAATTATAGATCATTGCGTATGCTACAATGTAGTCGCATGATAAACGAAGGCTGCTGTTTGTACAACTGAAAAAATACTACGTCATAACGCTATCTTAAAAATATATGACACGTATTACTGTGAGAGGGTTTAGTCGTTTTTGAATGGATGATTTGGAGGAGTGGAAGTCGTTTTTGGTTGCACCATTTATATTAGAAAGTTGGGTATTAAAATTGTTCTTTTCATTGGTAACTAGGTAGTTACCACTGCAGTGCCAGTTTTAGCCTCCAAACAGAACTAAGCGAACTTTACTGTATTATGGTTTTGAGGGAGTTGTACTACTGTGTTACTGGGGTAACGTGACCTAACATCCTACGTCTTAAGACGATAAGCACAATGTGCTGTGTATATCATTTTAACTTACCACGTTGTTATTAGGAAGCGTATCACTAACCATCAGGTGAACGTCTCACTTGTGTCGTCGTTTCGTAGAATAAAAAGGGGATCACACTGGAATATAAGCGAGGGAAAAAATATGTAAGCAAAGTTAAACCTAAAAAAGCTTTCATCCAACAGAATGTTTGTTATATTAATGTTTTTCTATATTTAATTTTCCCTTTTGTTGTTACTTATTTATAATTCCAAAAATTCCAAGTTTACTCTTTGCTTTTGCAAGAGAATGGTTCAAATTGATAGCTGAATGTTACATTTGAACTCCAGGCTTTATAATTATAACTGTATCAATTAAACTGCCCATTTTTTTGTAAATTGTTCCAGAAACTTCAATATAGATATTGCTGTTAGATCCTCAGGACTAGTTTCATTCTATTATGCTAACAAAATCCATTACCATTATTTTAGATAGTTCATGTCTTTCAGGAAAGACTTTTTTCATTATTAATAAATACTTTTGTTCCAAATGAAGTATTACAGATATTGAAATATAGAAATAATACTATTAAATTTTGAGTTTATTTATCAAGAAGGCCTTCAGCAAGAAAAAAACCTCACGAATTGTCATTCTCTTGAATAGTATATATGTATTACATATAGGAATCGTGATTGTATATAGTATTCAGAAATTTTTGACTTGACTTATAAGGCTGTTAGCAGCTTAAACAATTTTACAGGTGGTGAATTTTCGTTGACCAATTTTCAATATTGACATGGTAAATGTAAACGGTTTAACCCTGGCAATGACCTTGGCAGTCAGGTTCAGCAACGGGCTGATAACTAGAGTTAATATTGGCACCGCACACGGCTGTGTTTGACGAACGCTCTACTCTATCAATATATAAACATAATATTTATATTTGAAGCGGCTTTCGGCCCACTAACAAACGCTACTTTATGTAATTTGTCACTGAAACTGTTAATCCTTAGCCCATTATGTGTAAGACAGTGTGTATACACTCGTGTCAATTCTAGAGTTTATAAGTTTTATATTTACATACTTGTACAACAGATCTGTTAGTGATTACAGTTTGGAGTAGGCTGTCTCTGTGGCGTACCGGAACTCCTAGGTTCATTTCCGAAGACACACGAATTGGAATTTGTTTAGTGAAAGTATTCTCTTTAATTCAACTGACTAGTTATCTTGATCATATGAATTTGCTGCTTTAACAGCAGCATAGTTCCAGTAGTTTTTTTTTTTATATTATCACGCCTTTTTCCCAGTAGGGGTAGGCAGAGGTGAATAAACACCCACATTTCGCCAGATGTGGTCAGATTAGGTCCCATGTAACAGGGGGCGAGCCTGTTCCCACTTTACTGGGACCACCACACACACACACACAAGATGATTTCAGTGTGCGGGTTTCCTCACGATGTTTTCCTTCACCGTTTTGTATCTCGCTGTTGTAACTAAAGTTCACAAATGTACATAACTTAAATATTAAGTCATTGGTACATGCCGAGATTCGAACCCGCGACCTTCGGAATGAAAGCCGCACGCTCTAACCATTAGGCCAGCGAGCTACCTATACCTAGCAGTATTCTGGACATAAATATTTAACCACCCACAGCATCATTGTCACTTAATACCATATAAAACTCAGACCGAGTGGTGAATCTAATGTAGATAAATAAGGCAAGGAAAGCAAACGAGGACGTACCTTCGTGATGTTATTTTAAGCATAATCAGATAACCAATGCAGTAGCAATCCTGATATTGGAATAAACTCTTCTCTGTGTGATTGTAACTTTAACTTTTTCATGAACTTCTCATGAATCAGTCATCGTAGCGTGTCAGTACCCGGATAACAACAAACGTGTTAATGAGTGGAATGAGACCGGGGACTGCACAAATTATCGGCCCGTCTGTAATGTGACCCTCCGGTACCCTTTTTTGTAAACGTCTGTTTAGATGGCACACGAACAAGTGCCAGTAGACTAAGTCTAATAATGGGAAGTTTTGAACTTGAGAAGTTATTACGTCTCCATATCTACCTGTACTTGATCGAGTGTTACAACAGCGTTTAGTACTGCCTTGCGTGCACATGCACATGAAGGGTAATCTACAAAAACATGTGTTAATTTCTGTATTTTTTATAATATAGTTCATTTACAACTCAGACATACTGTGGCAAACTACATGAGTTTAAGACGTACAATACATATATAGTTATAAATAATAAATATAACTACTGGTGGGTACTAACTCTGGTGAAATATTAATAATGTATTGAATTTATGGGGAAGAGCTCCACTGCTTTAACAGTAGAAGAATCACTGTAGTGTTTGGAGGAATATGATGGTGTTTTAAGAAGTAAAGTAAGAGCAACATTGAGATACGCAAGGTATTTTTTAAATATAGTATAGAGTATAGTATAGTTAAGTAAATATAATGAAACTACTGTGGTAGAAAGACGACATACAAGGCGCCAAGAATAATACGGTCAATGTATACCAATCCTAAGCGCCATGTTGTCGACAGGCGTATCACTTACTATCAAGTGAAGGTTTCGTTTGTTGCGTCTAATAAAAAATGATATAAAACTTTTTGTTTCAGTATTAACAACACTATACTTGTACACTTGACCGTCGAGTGAGCGCGAACGCGGCATTATCGCCAAAAGAGCAAGTCCAATGTTTGAGTTTTCAATTCGTGTCCGCAAAGATTCGTGTAACACACCGAACCTAACTGGCTATTTGTTTAGCGATATATGTGTAATTGATCTCACTTGCGGTCGAATGTCGTGCGTTACATGTTGTCCTTTTAATTCTTTGTTTTCCGTCGGCATAACACAAAGACAGACGTATGTTCATAATTGTGAACGTTTCAAGCTCATATTTACACATAAATCGCGACGTTATTAATATACTGTCAAAAAATAGGTTTAAAAATGTCTAGGTCTAAATAGGTCGTTGGTTGAAGTCACTTAGGTATCAACGGTCATCCTCTTGCCCTTTTCCCAGCAATATGTGGTCGGCACAGTATGTACTTCTCTTCTATATCCCTCTATCAGACGTCATATCTGAATTCACACTCTTCTTACACATGTCATCTTTCACACAATCCATCCACACATTCTTCGGTCTTCCTCTACCCTTATAACCATCCACATTCATTCTCATTACTTTCTTTGTTATATCCTTCATCCCTCCGCATAACATGCCCGTAGCACACTAACCTCTTGTTCCTAAATTTCTCTGTCACCGGAGCAGCTTTCATACTTCCTCTATTATACTTATTCTTAATTTTATCCAAAGTGTCACACCTGACATCCATCTTAACATTCACATCTCCGCCACATATAATCACCTTTCATCCGAACCTTAGCTGGCCTAGTAGAGCTAAGTATCAACAGTGTCCATTTATGATAGTAAAGAGTAATATGTAAGAAATACTTTGAAGAACGCTGAGTATAGTTAAATATCTAGCCCGCAAAATTCAAAAATTCAGTTAGCACAATGATGAAACTAGTAATACCTAAGTAACAAACAAGTACCTGTCCTTAGTTCTAGTGCTTAGCTATGATCGGTCGTGTTGTACAATAAGCGAGATCAAACATCTCCGTGTACATGCGACTTTCAATAATTATGTTTGCGGGAGCGGTTAGCGCATTAGGAGACGCCATCTTGCACGACCCAGCCTCACGGACAAATGTTATGGAAAAACACACATGGAAATAAACTTCGCTGACTGTTAGCACTCGTTTAAGGCTAGGTTACAACCGGCAGATCATCTGTCCGTGCCTTCAGGATCAGCGGATACTAATGAACCAACCACGTTCACTGTAATAGCGTGTTGTAAGAATTTCCAATTGATCACCTTTTGCTAATCGATCGTTTAAATGAAAATCTTGAGTAAAATCAAATCAGGTTTATTTTCTAACACTGTGTTTTATTTACAATCGCCTTGTTATCAAGGGTCAAAAATATTGACAATTGAGATAATAACCAGCTGGTTTTACTGTGACCTTTACCAGCACTCTGCGCTCACATACCAATGAGATGAACGAATAGTTGATATGAAGGTGATGTATATTATTTATTATATATATATATATATATATTACATATGTACTATATTTGAAATATGGTAGAGCTTTTTACTAAACCTATTTGCTTGGCGGTAAGTCTGCTGTCGGAGACTGTCTTGGTAGGTTTCTAGCGAAACAGTAGTCTGCAAACATTACTATGTTTTGGCTTGAAGGGCGCTGTAGCTAGTGAAATTACTTGTATATATCATATAAAGAGAAATCATATGTATATATGACGAGGCTTAATATCTCAAGGCGATGAGCACAACGTTGTGCTATGAATATCATTCTAACTAGCGCGAGGTTGGGTAGCCATGGCGCATGATCACTTATCATCAGGTGAACCTCCCACTTTTCTTGAAGGTCCGTCATGAGATATTAACGACTAGTGTGTTTAACTATCGGTTGATGATGATGATGATTTTCAAAAATAAATAAATAAAAAAATTATGATTTTCTGTTTAGCACTTTAAATCGAACTCCTAAACGCAGAGTCGTTCAACCACTGAGCTACCACGGCTCTTTAATTCATTTGTCATTCCGTACCGAGAGTTTAATTCAGGCAACAATCTAAATTAATTTGTAGAGTCTTAGAGATTATTTTACCAGTAAACATTGACTTCTCGACGTTTATAGAAGTAAATATTTGTTCCGAATAAATGTCTCATGATCAAAGTGGAGAAAGTTTGTTTGTTGTGATCTTATTGAGTTAATTGTGAACTAATTACTGACTGATGATAACGTTTGTACAATTTCATATATACCTTATAATTATGTAATACTTTTACCTTATATTACAACTTTAATTAAGTAGTAATCAGTGAGGATGTAAGGAATCCCGCACAATAACTTTCGAGACCCAAATCAACCTCACTTGCTTGTACACTCTGCTAATCAACAAACAAGGCTCCCACCAACCCCCATTGGGTCAGCGTGGTGGGAAATGGTCCAAATGCCCCCATGTGAACCCTTACAAACGACAGCCGTTTGTACTCAGCTGTATCGAAGGTCATGCACTGTCAGGACCGATCGATGTGAAGATCTTTGGGGATGGTCTGTGTCCCGCAGTGGAAGTCTATCGACTGATGATAAATCAGTAATTTTTTTTTTAATGTTAGTGGGCTTACTGAAATTCCTTCTAACCATTCTACCAAAGTTTAACACTTAGAAGATACGGCAAGTTATTTTATTCTACTGTTTCTCTATGTTATTGGTATTATAGTTTGGTAGGAGGTTAAGAGATAGATCTTCCCTTTTATTTATGAAAGCAGTAAATCTTGAAGTTAACCTTGCAAAGTTTTAATTTTTTTTAAGTTCGAATAGATGCAGTTGTATATTTTGCATTAGTTATAATTTCTGTTGAAGTAGTATCTCTAGTTTTAATACATTATTGGTTCGATTATATATTGGAAACGCGATTGTTGTGTATCGAGAAAGTGAGTGATTTGATCGAGATATTCAATGTTTCTCTCTCTCTCTCTCTCCGTCTCTGTTCCTTTCAAATCTGTTCAACTCTGTGATGATGGCATTGTTCGCGATATGTACAGTAAACAACAAGAGACAAATGAATTCGTTACCAATGCATGACATAAGAGAGTGGAAATATTCCACGAACTTGTCAGCCTCTGAGACGCCGTTATCAAACGATAACAGTCGTTATTTACATTCTCATTACTGCTAAGTAAGGGTAGCCACTATTATATTTTTGTTAATGGACATTAGAAAAACTGTACATTATCTATCCTTGTCTTTAGTCATTCAGTCATTATCTGTCTAAAGTACTAGCCATTTTTCAGTAATGCTTAATAAAGAAACATGAGATAAAGCAATGACAAATAGCTGAATACTGCCATTGGAAATACGCGTACTAAACACAGCGAGCACAATAAATAATCTCTTTTGAGAAGGAAATAAATCATCAGCCGATAGACGTCCTCTGCTGGATATAGACTTCCCCCAAAGATGTCTACATGGACCGGTCCCGAGCGATTCTCACTAGATTCTCTGTCCTCTTTGTGGGAGTCCTTCCGACATTGGATGTACCGGTACACGGACGCCATTCGAGGACCTTACTTTTCCATCGGCCGTCGGTCCTTCGAGCAATGTGCCCTACCCACTAGCACTTCAATCATTTGGGCTATATTGGTGATCTTAGTTCCTTCTACGGATCTCCACATTTCTGATTCGATCGCGCGGTGACTCCGAGCATAGACCCCTCCATTGCCCTTTGGGTAACTTAACCGGTAATAACGGGCCTAGGTTCCGTATGTCAAAGATATTAGGAAAGAAGAACATTATAGGTTGTAGTAGTTTATAGACTAGTAAACAAATAATTAAACAAACATTTTTTTACCAGTATTCACTTTCGTTAGCATGTAAGTCCGTAGAATTTAGGATATAATGGGTACTACAGTCTAGAGAAGGCTTCTTTTGAACACTATCGGAAAGACGACATTTCATCTTTTTAAGTCTCGTCTATCAATCATAAATTAACGTCACCCGCTAAGACTTGCGACTTTCCGTGCGCAGGAGCAGAAGATAAGCAAATACTTGGGCGTAACATGCGCGGTGTTTTTACTACATATAAATATTTTTTAATTTTTTGTCATACTAAGTACGGAAAATAGTAGCAATCGTAGTTGTAAATAAGGAACATAATTTCCGCTTAAATAAAAAATTTAATACGTTTATCACCAAACTATAAAGACACGTGTTAACTAGTAGTAGGGCTGTGTTGCCGGAGACCGTCTGGGTAGGTACCAACGCTGAGCTTATTTCTGCCACCGAACAGCAGTGTGCAAACATTACTGTGTTCCAGTTTAAAGGGTGCCGTAGCCAGTAAAATACTGGGGTATAGGATAGGAAGGATATTCAACATCTTATGTTTTAAGGTACAGCACAATGTGGTAGTATATAACATCCCTAATAGCATTACGTTGTTATGGGCAGGCGTATTACATCAGGTGAATACTCGTCTCGTCGTTTCGTTAAATAAAAAAAAAAAAAATTAGTATTTGGAATCAGTACGCAATTGAAGTATAAGTGAATACCTGTTAAAATTTTTGTGACCGAAAAAACGTGACGGGTATTTTTTTAAGGTAATATAATTATAGGGTGTAAACTTAACTCCGGATATGACTAGTTCCGAAGACGGGTTGAACATTATTTGATTAACACTAATTAGTATGAACCGGCTTTACTTCTTAGCGATGCAGAGAAGCTGTGGTTTAAAAAAGAAAGAATCTTAACAATTTTCTACAATTCTTAAAGCATTATAATAAGGTTGAAAGTCGTTAGCTTTAGTGATATTAGTTAAAAGACAACGTTGAGCAAACACATTTTGTCTTTGGTTGTGAAAGTGGTCGCTTTCTATTTTCCAAGGGTTTTAATGTTGAAAGTAATGATTTAAATAAATACTTAAGCTTTAATATGTTATACAGAATGGTATCCTCCTAGAGTTTTTGCGATTTTGATGGTATTAACCGTTAGCAAGACACATTAGTTTCGCCGATGTATGTAATTCAAAATATTATATGTTAAAAGACAATATTTCAAATATTAATGTTAGTAATTATTGCTGAGAGAGGATTTACATTAAGCACAGGATTTGTAAAAAGGCCTCAAGGAGACCAATGACTATAAGTAATAGATATACGCTATATATCAAAGGCAATAAATCGATCATACATCTCGAACAATTTCACAGACAATCCCGAACAATAAAGGACAAGTCAAACGATACCAAAAGGTTCTATTCAATCACTAAACGGGGACTAACAACATTATACCCGTGTAATACATATTTCATTATTACTATCCACCTTTTATGGTATGTTTGATTTTATAGCACAGGCAACCCCGCTCTTTTTTCTATAGGACGTATAGATACGGCGGTTCCTCTGTCGGACGGGGGGCGTTGTATTGTTGTACAATATTTTTCTGTTGGAGTTTTTACACAGTTTGAAACTTTGCAGATATTAGTGCATGTACGGTTAGAAAAATAAGGGTTTATTGAAACTTTACACAAACATTTTACTTTACATTCATACAAGAGAAAATTGTAGTAGACAGAAGAGCCGGCAGTGAAAGGATCTCGTGTATATACTTGCAATAATTTTGTAGTCCTACTTCATGTTCCTTTAAGGTACAAATTATATTGATAATTGATAAACTTCAAATAAAAAAAAAGGAATGTATCCATTTATTAACTTGTAATGTAGTCATTGTTATTATTCATTGAAGTCTCTTGTAATGTAGTCGGTAGATGGTTAATTTACGAATGGATATATTTTGAAGTAAATTTTGGTGACCATACCCAACGGAATCGGTTGAGCGTCTACCTCAATAGTTCCTGTACGCGTTCGGGCTCGCCCCATTCATGAGGAGACACCGACATGTTCACTTCCGGTTGCCCTTTTCATTGTGCAATCCGACAAGGCAGATTCGCGCGTCGCCGCTGGCCGTGCCAACAATAGCTCAATTCAAAATCGAATTTTCGATTCAAAAGCGCATCGTTGAGGTTTATTGGCTTATCGCTTGATTGATTGTGCGAATGACGATACCATTTTTGGGATTCCCCAACACACAGTCAAAACCGCGAACACTTAGCTACTTATTATTTATATTACTTATTTAATAAAGTTATACTACCAAGCGATGAAACAAGCTAGATTGTCCATCTAATGGTAAGTCTCAGTCATAAGCCTGATGGCCTCGGTCTCTATTGCTGGAAACAGTTTAAAAACATTACTGTGTTCCGGATTAAAAGGCACTGTAGCTAGTGTGATTACTTAGGTAACGAGACTCAACATCTGATGTCTCAAGCGACGAGCATACTATGGTGCAGAATACATCATCCTAATCAACGCCACGTAGTTATGGGCAGGAGTATCACTTACCATCAGGAGAACGTCCCGCTCATATAGTCGCTTAATTGGGTAAAAAAAAATGTTAAAATAAATTGGTGCTAGCTAAGATGATATACACTGCACCTGATAGCATTGACGTCAAGCATGCACCTTAGAAACTTGCCTTTAAGGGGATGCTTAACCGGCACAACCCAGCTGTTGCATTTTATACGAAGTCCTATTTTTGCATAAGTATTATTTATAGGTATGTATTATTCACACCCCTGTGTGTTTATATATAGTATCTAAATAATATAATATTTATTACCCCTCCTTTGAAAATTTCTGTTTCCCAGAATTGACAAAGATATTACATAATACAAAAGATATACCTGGTTACCCCCAAATAAATACTAACAACAACGCCGTTTAAACCCGAACATGTTTATCATTATAATAACAGCAAGTAACATATTCTTATAAATTTATGTATGTATTATATATAGACGAAAGTCATCTTTTTTTTTCTCAACAAACTATCGAGACAAACGACCTTTTCACCTATTATGATGTAGCGCTAGTTAGGATGATATATACTGCACCAAATACTGGTGGCTTTAATACTTAAATCGTTAAGTCTTTCACCACAGTAATTTTACTAATTAAACGCCCTATAAACAGTACAGAAATGTCCGCGCCAGAGACCTACCACCAGTACTATATTTTGTACGGAACCGTTCTTACATAATAAAATTCGCACAAAACCACTTTTTCTACTTGTAGACGTTTATTGAACAGCAATATATTTTGATTAGGGCGTGTCCAATTCCCTAGTTACGCTTCGAATGTACAGGAAGTCGAAGGAAATACTACAAATAAGTACATCCCTTCAGGGTAATGTTAGGAATTTGTACACTGCACTTGCGTTTGCGTCACGGTCGATTCAGTTTATTTGTGTGAAATGAAAGCTCTGTTGATATTTACCTGTTTAATTTGATAATGGTCCATGACCATTCATAGCGTAATGCATTACTAAAATTTATTTGAATGCTTATTGAATGGGAGTTATAGATCTATTTTCATTGAAACCTATTAGAATGTATACTTGACGTTATATGGAAACATCTCATAGGATTTTATTGTGTTTATTAGGCGTTATATCAATTAAATAGCCGTTCCCCATACACCCTTATAACCACCCTTTGATGATCCGTTCTTAGCTGGCCGATACCTAAAGTCCGTAGACCTTATGGTTACAGAGATATCATGATGAGTCTCTAAATAAATGGAAATCTCTTATATATATTAGCTGTTCTCCACCTGACAGATCTAGAGATTCATTGACTCATCAAGAGATCTCTGATATAATTAGATGTAAAAAAACTCAAAATGTTATAGTGACAATGGTTCTATCATTTAGACTTTAGCTAGGAATGTATTTTCCAAAATTCCTTCCCTGAAGGGGTTTTAAAGGAAAGAGTCCGAAGGTTTGTCATCGGGCGGGAATATTTTTGACAAATTTCAAATCTTCTTCTTCCTCCTGCCCTTTTCCCAGCTATATGGGGTCGACACAGTATGTACTTCTCTTCCATAGCTCTCTATCAGCCGTCATATCTGAATTCACACTCTTCTTATACACGTCATCTTTCACACAATCCATCCACACTTTCTGTCTTCCTCTATACTCACACCCATCCACGTTCATTCTCATTACTTTCTTTGTTATCTGTCCCTCATCCCTCAGCGTAACACCCTTACCAAGCTAACCTCTTGCCAATTTCTCTGCCTATGAAGCAACTTTCAGACTTCCTCTAATACTCATTCTTAATTTTATCCATCCTTGTCACACATATCCATCTTAATATTCGCATCTCGGCCACAGGTAATCTCCTTTCATCCGAACCCTTGGTGCCTAACACTCAGCTCCATACAATACTTCAGGTCTAACGACCGACTTGTAGATCTGCCCCTTAAGTTTAAGGGTCATTCGTGGATTACAAGTCGTCCTAGTGACAAATTTCAAATCGAATTGTATATAACGACCAGGAAAGGAGGCAGGAAACATATAGTATTATATATAGAAGCATAAAACCAGATATAGGTATCGGTTTTAATTCACAGTGGAACACAGGCTATCACACATGCACTACGCATATACTTTATATGTTGCTAAATATGAGCTGTATTACTATATAGAGAAAGGCTGTTATTGGAATAAGCTTATGTAAAACATATGTATGTGCATAACTTTGCCGGTTATAGGACCGTGACATATTTTGTGCTACCGTGAATAAACGGACACACAGACAGCTCCGCTTGAATATATGAATACTTTATTAGTCGACGTACGAACATTACAACTAATATTTACATGCATTTATTGGTAAAATAAAAAGAAATACTATGAATAATGTCTAGTTTTTGGAAAGTGTACCATGTATCATGGTCATTATCAGCCGATGGACGTACACAGCTGGACATAGGCCTCACCCAAAGATATCCCCACACCGATCGATCCTGCGCCATGTAAACCATGTATGTGACGATAATTAGAAAAGAAATCACTAACAAGATAAAATCAAGCTTTCCTAGGTTTTTACACCAATTGTTTTTTTTTTTAATTTTTCGAACTAAATTTAACTTTAATACTTTTAAGTAATTTTTTACTGGTTGGTGGTTCCTGTTGTCAGAGACTATCTAGGTAGGTACCACATCATCTATTTCTGTCGCCAATCAATAGTGTGCTATCATTACTGTCTTCCGGATTGAAGGGAGTTACAGCTAGTGAAACTACTGAGGTAATGAGATTTAAGATCTTTAAGGCGATAAGTGAAATGTGGTGCTGTGTATATCACAATCAACTTCATCAGAAATTAACAGGTATAAAATCTATATTTCCTATCGCACTCCAAAGGTATTTTTTCTTATCAAGCCAAAATTAAGATAGTTTAAACTTAGCTACATATAATATGAAAAATGGAAATGAAATGGCTGGCTTCCTAGTGGCTGCCATGTTTCGTCTGTTGAGTGAGAGAGCCGGATGCCCATTCCTTTTCCTTTCCTTGAGACCACCTGTATTTTGACGTTTGTTAGATGGACCGGTGCGACGTTGCAGTGTTCTAGGAGCTGTGATGTTGCATTTGGTTAGAAACTAACTAGTGTCTGGTGGTCTGTCCCCTTTTATTCCTACTCCTGTTCGTCCGAAACCTATCCTATATTTTACCCCTCCCTTCTTTTAAATGTTATGAGATCGCAACGGCCTAGTAACACTTTTGTTGTTATTTGCGTCTGTGGGCAGCGGCGAATTCACCTACCACCAGATGACCCGCTAGCTCGTCTGCCTTCGTAATAATATAAAAAAAAAAAATGTATACAAAACTATTCAAACTTGTTCTAACATCTTTGATATAAGTAAAATATATTAATGCTTTGTTTATTTGTTAAAAACAACGTCTACTTTTTAAAATAATTACACTTAATACATGAATGATTCACTTTAAGCACTTTTTTTTAACTTAAGCTATACATAGTAACATTAATTACGAGAATAAGAGACCTGGCGATCTGTAACATCTGTTAGGTACCTACTAGCTGTTCCTCGCCCGATTTGGCTGGGTATAACACCCTTGCAACTTACTCTGGGGAAGGAATTTTGAAAAATCCTTTATTAGATGACCTATATGTGACAGAAGCAATATCTGAGAAGAAATTTAATTCTTTACGTGTAATAGTTTCGGAGATCTCATGATGCGTCAATCTATGGATATCACCTATACATAGATCACAGATATCAGAGATCAAAAACTATATTATAAAATGTTATAGGATGGCTTAACTCGATATTTTTAATTTCTTTATCTTGTATCAAAGCATTTTCCATGGACATTAATCAAAACAATGAAACAAAAAATGTTAACACAGCTCACGGAAGTATTTGTCTTCAGCAGACGGCGTCGCGCGTGAAAGGGGCCCATTAAAAATCCATTTCGTGTGTCATATTTCGGATGACAACGTCCAACAATAGTATTTACATTCGATGTCAGTTTGTTTTACATCCGAAATAGCATCGCATTGAATGAACGCGTAACATATTTCTTACCAACATTCCCAGTTCTCGTCCGTCTTTGAACATAATGTCGGCCCTATTATACGCCCGCCATAGTTCCGTGGACCGTCCCTTTGTCCACGCAAAGAAAGGTGAATGAAGCGCTGAATAATAATAACACATGTCCCGTCGCCGGTAGCGAGAATTGAGAATATTAAACAGAAAAAAAAAATGTATAGCGATATGACAACACCGCCACGTGTTCCCCGTACAATAGGGTCTCTAAAACAGATTTAATGTTTTAACGTTCATCTCTTTAACAAAATTTTTAACTATCTGTTTATAATATTCCTTTTCATCATCATCAGCCACTAGACGTCCACTGCTGGACATAGGCCTCACCCAAATATCTCACATTTGTAGGATCCCGTTACTAATTTATATAACTAATGATTTTTACTGTGATCTCAATACACACTAAATAAAATGGTCTTCTCTCGTAAGGAAAAAGTAAAGAAATGTACCAGTTATTTCACTAGTTACAACGCCCTTCACACCCGAACCGATTTTTGACCGATATGACGTGACGAATGAAACGTTCACCTGATGGTAAGTTATATGCCTACCTACAAAAACATGGCGCTAATTACGATGATATACACAGCACCAGGGGTGTAAGAGATCCCACACAATAACTTACGAGACCCAAGTCAACCTCATCTGCTCGTAGTGCACCCTGCTAATCAACAAACGAGGCTCTGGCTCCTACCAACCCGCATTGGGCCAGCGTGGAAGGAAATGGCCCAAATCCCTCCAAATGAACCCTTACGACAGGCCCCTAGTACCCTGCGGTACAAATAGCTGTGCTTACTGTATGTGGAGGTCTTTAAGCCTATGTCCAGCTGTGGACGTCTATCTGCTGATGATGATGACACATCACCATATAGTGGCCGTCGCTTTGACAGCACAATAAGGTTCTCAGCTTCGTTACTTTTATAACTTCCTTAGCTACAACGTCCTCCAAACAGAAACACAGTAATTGCACGCTACAGGCTACCTAGAAGCACCGGCACTAGTAAACCATTACTGGGTCTTTTCAGGAAGAAACGAATAGGTGAGAATAGAAGATTCATCTGAGTGAGTCCACAACACTGTGACCAGTATATCTGGAACTTCACGCCCAAACAATATTAAATATTATCATTGGTGAAGGTCTGTGTTGACTGCAGGATAAAACCTCCATATCGAATAACCTACAATGCAAGGGGTTATGAAACATACATACAGACTTAATATAAATATAATATACGTATATTTCAACATGTAATATGTTACGGAGGGTGTTTTTGTACTGAGAGCTACATAATTTACGTATACGCGTAAATTCTGAGCGGGCTCATAAATTTGCATGCCTTTGATTTATTCGAGGATTAGACCGCGTTATCATTGTAAAACCTGTTCCAGGGTTAATAGTATACTCATATAACTTGTATGTTCTACATTTATGAAATATATTGTTATTATTATTTAATATTTGCAATAAATAATAATAGTAATTTATTAGAAAAAGGATAAGAAAGTGTTAAAAAACTGATTTGTATTGTAAACTTATATATATTATCGGAATTTGTATGGTATAAAGATATAATAGTTTTTATATATAGCAACCTAGTATCACGTCAAAAATGTGCTGTTTGCGACATATTTACTTTAACTATTACTTGTTTGTATTAAAGCCAGCTTCTCCGGTAATGACCCAAATTCCACCATACGAATCCCTACAAACGACAGCCCCTAGTGCCCGGCGGTACCAAAACAGGTACGAATTGCTTCAACTCACCTTGATGGGCAAAGTGGTGGATAAAAGGAGTGTTGTTGATATGAGGATACTGTTGCTGCGTAACATCAGGTAATGGACCAGGGTCGCGAGTGCTGCCTAACTGTTATTAAAATATGGTGAACTGATCGACGACCTTCGCTAGTCGAACAGGCACCTTAAAAAAAAGATAAATACCAGGTAAAATATATTAATACTAGGTAGTCCGTGTTTTATATTTTTTTTATTGGAACATACTAACCTTTACAATGGTATAAGTTTTTCGAATTTGCGTCAAAGCAACAAATAGACCCGTTCAAGACAATGTGATGCTAGCTAGATTAATATACCCTGAAACACACTGTGGTAGCTGTCTTCAGACATTGGGTTTAGTCTCGCTACTATAGTAAATAAACTGCCTACTAGCTACTATATTATATTACTATATATTTATTACTATATTATGGTGGTAGGCCTCTATTGCCGGACACCGTTTAGGTAGCCCCCATTGCAGCGCCTATTTCTGCCATCTAACAGATCTGTGCATACATTACTGTCTTTTGGTTTGAAGGGCGTTGTAACTAATTTAATTACTGGGGTAACGAGACAACATTTTGTCTCATAGCGACGAGCACTACGTAGTACAGTGTACTCGTATAACATCCTAACTAGCACCACGTTGTTATTGGCAGGGGCTTGTCTTGGACATTCGTACAATAAAAAAAATAACGACTCAGTCGGGAACATTATAAAACTCGTATTTGTATGCTGTTGCCCAATCAAGAGATTCTGTGTCTTCTCTCATAATGATAGAATCCATAGTAAAGAACTCTGAAAGTTCTATTACAAGAACAAAGTCAAAAGATATTTATATAACACATTGGTCAAGTGCGGTTTCGATGAAGTCACGTGTTCTTGTAACATATCGCGTTGCTTGCGACATACCTTTAACGGAAGTTAAGCTCAGTGGGGGTCAAACCCGCAGCCCTCCGACACGAATAGCGCATTCGACTGCCTTAAAAACTGAGCTATAACATCTTTATATATTGTTACTTAATAATAATAGATTAAGTAGTGAATGTTTGTGAATGTCGCTCTGTTACTATAAGAGACGACAATGAGATATCAACAACAATAATACGAAACTGTCACAGAAGCTTGCGTTATAATATCACGGGCCGAATCACTCGATGTCTTCACCACGTCATGTGTTGCCAACATCGAGAGCCCTCGAAAATAAGCAAGCAAAATGACAATCCGACAATCAAATTATTGAACAAGAGATATCAAACAATTATCAGCTCTATCCCACAGTGCTAAGGTTCGAATCAACATGTAACTTAAACTTTAAAGGATGTTTGTGTAAAAGCTACGTTTATTATAATATAGTACAAATATTGCTAACATTTTCCTTTGAAAAATTTTGCGTGATTCACAATCGTGTATTCTAGATCAATATTGCTGCCCTAGTCATTTTTTTTTTTGGTGAATACATCAGTTGTCCATAATTCTATGTTAAAAACGTATTATACTTAGGGCTCTTAATGCTACAGTTAGTATACTACCATAATACTTAAAAGGATATAAATTTATAAAACAACATACTGATGGTAGGTCTAGGTAGGGACCACAGTTCTTACTTGTGCCGCCAAACAGTAGTGTACAAACATTACTATATTCCGGATTGAAGGTAGCTGTAGCTAGCTGAAGTCTTGTGTTAAGAAGCCGAGCGTTAGTGAAGTGTATACCATCTTAACTAGAGCCACATTGATATGGGCGGACGTATCACTTACCATCAGGTGAAAATCCCGCTCGCGGTGGAAAAAGAAAACTGTTTAATTAAATCACTCACTTTAATCCGTAGATTATTAAAATATTCCAATCAAACCGTCGAGAGCTAAATCTTGTTAGAAGTTTTACGATTGGAACTATTAACTGATTCAGTGGAACTGAAAACTTTCACGATTTCAACACAAGTTCGTAGATTAACTCGACAGTTTTCTCGAAGTTTCACCATATTGATTAATGAATTTCCACAAACTTTGCGCTCAGTTAAAGATATATAAGTAAGTTATTTTATATTACATTCAGCGGCGTGCACTCCATACAGACGAATACGAACTGCATACCCTGGCTTCCTAAGCCTATCTAGATAACAATCGTTCAAGTTACTCAAAAGGTATACAAATATCCTTTGAGTATAGCTAAATTGACTAAATTGGTAAGTTTGTTTGTAAGTATAGGAAACAGGATGTGGTTTGCACACCGTATCCGAAATCCCTGTTACGTTTACATTTAAACCAACTCTCTGGTTACATTTAAACTAAAGAATACTTTTTTGAACATATATTCATATGTTTTGTTTATCGAAGAGAAGTATATACCGTGCCAACCCCCACATAGCTGGGAAAAGGCTAGGAGGGAGAAGAAGATATTCATATGTTTTGCACTATCTACGCATTTTAGTGTTATTTGCGCGAAAGGTCGTTATTAGTCCAAATACCTTGCAGAAAGATAGAAAACTTTATTCTACTGCCACAACATAGTTTTTTTTATTACAAATAGAAAGAACTATCGTAGAATAGATGTTTATACAGGGAATAATACTACGTAGTATAGTATTAGATGTACTAAAAACCTATAATCCACAAAGTAATTTCATTTATAACAGAAAGTATTACAAAGGTAAAATATATAAGTTGGTTTTCTTACTACAAAGTTACTATATTATAAATATATGTTAAAAAAATCAATGCATACTATTAAGTAGTTTTATTCTCATAGAAATGATATTTTATGAAACTATGAATAGTGATTACATAAAATAGTTACAGTGGAGTCATATGGCATGGTTTCCTTTGCCCTGTTGTACGTAACAAGAGGAAGGAAGTCAATATTTGCGATATCGCTTCGGCCCACGGCAATGCTTTTTCGCGGGAACTGCTGTAAACAATTTTTAATCGACTAAACAAACGGTGTTGCTTACACTTAAATGAGTACACCACGATATCTAATTTTATGGGATACAGTACATTTAAAATGCTTGACATATTGAATATTTTATTGTTTTCATCTATATATAACTTATAGGACTCAGCTTAAAGTTTTCCCTTTCCTTCCTCCTTAATATAGAACAATTACACTTGTCCTTTTTCCACAGCAGCTTTCAGTACATAAAGCCAACTTTTTTACATAGCTTTTGTATAAAAACCTAACATCAAGAAAACCATCGTACCTCGAAAATTCATTCTGGTATTTACTACTGTTGTATATAGTTAAAATATAAGATAAAATAACTGTGTTAAGTTACAGTACAGGTGAGATTAACTCACCTGTATCTCTCTCTTACGATACTAATTTTTTCATTCATTTGCCAATTTCACCCTGTAGAAGTTCACTGCTAAACATACATTTACTCAAAACGACAAGAACATTGAACGATCCAAGTAAAATATAGGCATATTATTAAACATTAGATTCAGAAGGATATTTAAAAATATATGGTTACCATACATTAAAGGAAACTTACCTCAGTATAAAAACGATCTGAAGGAGAAATTTGTAAGGACAACATCGACTCAATGAGTCAATATTTTCTTGTTTCTTCTGGGGCGCTCTTAAGGGCGTCATAATATTTGTAGAGCTGCAATTATATCGGAGTTTATTATTAATTTCGCTTAGGCTAATAATAATAAAGAAAATCAATATATATCAAACCTTTTAGAAGGTTTATAAACCATTAGATATTTTAACATCTAATTATCTGTCTACAATTACAGTCAAGCGTATTCATAAAGGCAGATATTAGTACTCTGTTTTTACAGATTTTAAAGTGTAGCAGCTGAGCTGAGGCCTAAGTACGATAGAAATTTAAAAAGTTTAGTAAATTTAAAGTTAAGGTTTCAAGATGAAGGACATATAACAAAGAAAACAATGAGAATAGACGTGGATGGTTATAATAGTAGAGGAAGACCGAAGAAAGTGTGGATGGATTGTGTAAAAGATGATATGTGCAAGAAGAGTGTGAATCCAAATATGACGGCTGACAGAGTGATATGGAAGAGAAGTACATACTGTGCCGACCCTACATAGCTGGGAAAAGGGCAGGAGGAAGAAACTTAAAGTTATCTTCTAACGGACTACGATCTCTTTAGTTAGACAGACTAGTAAAGTTTATCTAACAAAGGATACGTGGGGTAGAATATCTCATACCACTACCCAGATCTCGACGTGTAAAAGGCGACGAAAGTGGAAACATTCTTAAGATTACCGCAGCAGCTTTTTCTGATTCCATAACCACGATAATGTATTTGCCAACCCCCAAATCAAGCGTGTCGTTAACGGCAATCATCCCCCAATTAAGAAGGCCTAAGTTAAATATTGAACATCAAGCTGAGGTGATGTTTAGAAAATATTGTTCTCACTTGCAACAAGATGACCTGAAGTCATTGTTATCACAGAGTACAGGAAGCTTTTAACCACTATTTTATTTCACTCTGTACCATCCGAGATCAGCTTAGCATAACTTAGCTTGTTTACTATAGAAATTATAGCTTTTTAAAGATCATTAATATATGATAGTCGTGATAACCAAAATACCGTTCTTTGTGGAACATATTACAAGAGACCTATGTCCAGCAGTGGTCATCTATCGGATGATGATGATGATGATACTAAAAAGGCTGATCATTATAATTTAAGCTATATTTCTTAAAAGATATAGTAGTCTTCAAACTGAAGTTTGGCGACAATATTGAGAAATCTAATTCGATCCATATACAATACTACACTTATAATAAGAAGTTGATTATATAAGTAGTTCGCTTGGATTCGAACAGTCGGCCTTAGTTTTGCAGTTCGTATGCAAAGCTATTGGGTTATTAGCTTCGTCTGTAGTTACGAGTGAGACATTACTACATAGGAAGTAATATGCCTGTCCATAACAACGTGGCGTCATTGTGCACATTGTGTTCGTCGCATTGACACATAAGATGCAAATCTCTTTACCTTATAAACTACACTGATTTACAGCACCTTTCAATCCGGATTATAGTTATGTTTGTATACTACAAAGTGGTGGCATAAATAGGCGTCATCGTGGTACCTATAAGGTTTGCGGCAACAGCGACCTGCCTCTGGCAGTTACTACCCATGTTGTACACCCATTAAACTTCCAGCAAAACCTGTAAAATCCGAAACGTGATGTAGTCATGAAACTCCATTGTATACATGGAGTTTCAAAACTAAAATATAACAGGAACCCCATAAAATTCCAAAAGCATCGGACCGTTCTTAGAAGTTTGCACAGTGTTTTAATTAAAATAATTTAAAATATAATCGCTTTAGAACCGGGGAGTTGCTAACAAGGGAAGTTGGAAAATTTCCCGAAACGGAGGTACAAGACAAAATAATAAAATATTAATAAAGGCCCGGAGACGTTGGAAAAGTTTCATCAGGAGCAAATATTTGTGTTTCAAATAAGGCGAGCTCGCGATACGGCGGGCCCCGCCCGGACTCGAACCGGCGCCCGCTGCCTTAATTACTGTAATTGCAAACTACGGGAATATACGTACTATAATAACTGACGGCCGTGTCAAAGGGGAGAAAAATATTGTCAATAAGGACGTTAAGTTTATTTGGAACTTACAAAATTCACAACAGGTCCTATGGCTATCGATTCGAAATGTTAACCCGATACTGCTTCAGCAAATTTTACACGAAAAATTTTGTTAGATGAATTTTATCAACTCATATATCCTTGATATAGTAAGATATAGCACGTTTTTAATTTTACATTCCAAGAGAAAATTAGTGATGCTAAAATAAAAGCATATATATATCAGAAGAAAACGCAGCGTCAGGAGAACCCCACTAGGAGGCAAAGGACATTAAATGAATCGCTGGAAGCCACTGGATTCAAACAGCGCAATACCGTGCTTTGTGGAACAAATTACAAAGGACCTATGCCCAGCAGTGGACATCCATCGTATATTTACAATTAGTAACAATATACGTAGAATGTAATTTTATTACTTTCTTATATTACTCAAGTGTTTGTTTTCAATCATAAGGATATAAGAAAAAATACATACGTAAACAGAAAAGAATATGATATTGATTACAATTATAACATATATATATCACAATTAAAATATTTATATTTAGGATGAATAATTGTATTATTTTAACATATAAAATATATATGTAATTTTTATACATCATCAACAAGAAAAATCATGTTAATCTACAGTAACTATATTTATATTGTTCAGCAAATCTACACCGATTGCCAAGTATACGGATTCATTAGATCCAAGAGTTCAGGTAGTGATCAATTATTTTTCCAATCCATCACTTTAAGTAGCTAACGACAATTATGTTATAATTTTTTTTTTTTTTTTATAACATCTAATAGGCAAACGAGCAAGACGGGTCACCTAATGGTAAGTGATTCACCGCCGCCCACGGTCACCAGCGATGCCAGTGCGTTGCCTACCCTTCAGGTAAGAATATGCTCTTTTCTTGAGTAATCCAACGTCGCAGTTGTTGGGGAAGACCGCTGATGGCAACGAATTCCAAAGATTTACTGTGCGTGGCAGAAAACTGTTTTTAAAACGCATTGTAGTGGAACGCCAACCATCCAGATGGTGCGGATGATAGTTCTGGCGAGACGATTGGTTGCGGAAATCAGCGGCTTCTATTAAATCGAACAACTCCTCAGAACACTCCCCATTGTAAATTCTGTAAAGTATGCATAGGGAAGATAGATCCCTACGCAGTGCCAAAGGATCTAGCCGATCGGCAAGTTCAGGATCGTCGACAATCCGAGATGCCCTACGTTGGATTCGGTCAAATGGAGATAGCTGATAACCCGGAGCTCACTAATGACTCAATAATATTTATGATATTAACAGACGTATGTTTCTAGTCAAATGTGAGGTTGAACAAATAAAGCGGTGATGGTTTAAAACCACGAACTAACCCCATAGAGCTGGAAAACCGACTAACTACAATAAAAACCGTTCCATCGAAAGCTATTAGAACCGAGTGCCTGGTTGTAATAAAATATTAAAATAGTTAGTTGTCCGCCTCGGGGCTCGGGCTCCGGGCCCCCAGCCCGGGCTCACAGCGAAAATAAATCAAATAAAACTGGTTAACTTGTTAAAATTCCCTCTTTGCATTTCAGTCGATTGTTCGAGAGGTTTTTCGTCAGCGAACAAATGTCGATAGTTTTGGTTTCAAATATCCGGTGAAACGTTTTAAGTTATTACATTAGGATTTCAAGAGATTTTTAACTTCTTCTCCTCATTACAAATCGTTGTAATCTACATCTACTTCTATCTAGAATAGTCGTACACTTCTCAAGTTTATATGATGTGATAATAATGCTATGGATAGTAAATCGTATTCGTCCTGAATCTCTCATATAGTCATATGAGAGATTCAGGACCAGCAGTCGCTGGTACTCAATATATAGCAGCAAATTTATAATATATAAGTGGTATCCCTGTCACCATGTCATCCACCAATCATACTGTAGCCCTGGAATCGGATCAGACACCTCAGTATAGCTAAACTGTGCGAAAGTATGGAGGCAGTTATTCAATGTAGTAGTTGTTGTTGTATTTTTTTTCTTCTTAATAGAGTTACAAGACGAATTATATGTTTACCTAGTGATAACCCACATCATTCATCATCATCATCATCATCATTTCAACCTATAGGTGTCTTGTAATGTGTTCCGAAAAGCGTCATGTCTTGCGCTGTTTGAACCCAGAGGCCCTCAGCGATTCTTTTGATGTCCTCTGTCTACCTGGTCTGCCTATGTTGCCATGCCAACGTGGGTTTCCTCATTTCAACACTTTAAGTCTCCAACGTCAATCGGTTCTACGAGCAAAGTGCCCGATCATTGCCACTTCAGCGTCGAGACTCATAGAGCCATGTTGGTGGCCCTGCTTCTTCCGCGGACCTCCTCAGTTCTGATTTGATCACGCAAGGATACTTCAAGTATTGTCCTCTCCATCACCCACTGTGTGACTGAGGAGAAGCAACATACTCATCCATAATTACATGGGAACAGTTAGGATGTGTACACCACTATAATGCGTTCGTTGTTTCGAGATATACAGTGTTTAGTTTTCTTGTCTCTCGACTCCTTACATCGAAACAGGCAACTGTCGATAGATGACTGTTCGATTATCAAACCATAAATAAAACAGGATGTAGTAAAAAAAACAATATTTCAAAATGCTTTTGCAGGGCTGCAAATAGTGTAAATTTTTGACGATTTGTTTTTCTTTACTCGTACGCTTAGACCAGCCTTAATTTTTACTTCTGAATGTCAGCGAAGTGTTTTTTACAATTGAAGCTTAAATCTAGAAATACTTTCGGTCAACAACGAAAATCCATTGGCCAACTGTTTGAGGGTGAAGCAATTCGATCAAGTGTCGTGGCTCGGGATCACACACTGCAACCCGCAAAATCCAGTGAAGTATTTTGTATCTTAAAACAACGCACGTAAGAGTGTTCTTTTTCGGCCTCGTTCGTTAAACATTTCCTCAGTTTTACAAAGATATAAAGAATATAAATCGGTTAAATGAAAAATGAATATCACTATTGGTAAATCCTTTTTTTTAAGGTATGGAGGACAGGAGAGATCTTTTTTATTTATTTATACACACAGACATCAAGATGAAATATAACATAAATTAGATGTGTAAAGTACTACGAAATTTCGGCATGTTGTGGAAAGGTTTATAATGGCAAAAATTCAAACGATGTAGATTAAAAATATACCCTCAAAAAGCAGAGTATTTCGTAAAGACACCCTGTCTTCAGAGGTGAAGATAGTATCTTGGAGATTTGATGTGGAGCTTTTTACTACAGACTAAAACGCAGTTGGTAGTCGCCCTCTGCGTTTAAAGAGGTCACGGGATCATAGTTCCAATATAGATTGTCTAAGCAGAAATAAACGCTGCCTTATTTCTGTCCCTAAATAGTAGTGTACAAACTTTAATATGTTACGGTTTGAAGGGCTATACATGAGTATTAAAATTAGTAATGGGTAATGAGATATAAATCTTTCTTCTCTAGGAGGCGACAGGTGAAGTGTATCGTTCGTTCAGTACTTTACGTCGCTGTTTACAACGTCGTTAATCTGCTACAGAACTGATTAAAACCGTTATTAAATATGGTAATAACTAAAAAAAAATACTTTATATGTGTCTCTTCTATTTTAAGGATCACTCTGTTGTCGGTGTTGGATAGAGTGTGGATCGCGGCGTATGTAATTGAAAACAAACACGAATTGTTGCGGCCCGTATCAATCAGCGATGGCGGGCGATAGTCTTCCCGCACAAACATCGGGGAGGGTCCGGCGATAGCTTCAGAAAAAAATTAAGCTTATGTGAACTTTTCTGGTGTGATTTTAGTACATAATAATTTATAACAATTTTACACATAAAATAGTATAATATAAAGCAATTATCGTAAATATCTTGTACACAAAAAACTGAATGTTTATCCATGCGCGAGTCTACTCTAATGAATGGAAAGCTACATATAAATACATGCCATATGGTATCGATAGTATATATCTATATATAGCTAACATTACTATTTATTTAAGTTAACCGCGTTAGAGACGTGATAACCTCTATCATGGGTCTGTTACTTGACACAAGCACCAGCGATCAGCAGCTGTAATGTGAAATGGTACAGAATATTTTAAGACCGAATATCAGTAATACCTGGTTTCTGAGTAACAAATTATCAATTATTAGCATTTTTGTATAAATAATATTAAATACTTATTCCTTTGATATTCGTTTTATTAATTGTACATGTAATATTTTCTTAGTTTCTAATTGTGACCTACACAGACTTACTCTTTCACTAAGAATACAAAGCTGGTACGGCTGTACCCTGTACTACTCCATTTTGATGTCGTTATACTGTATTTTTGCTAATCTTGTAAATACAAAGTAATAACGTATAATAAATAATTAAAATACCATAGACAATGATTAAAATAAACTGCTTTGCGTTATAATAAATATATTAATTTGGAACAATAACTTTATAATAATATATAGTACGTATGTTTCTAACTAGAGTAGTTAAAAGTATAACAGTGTTGCAGTCAGCATCCACCTCCAAGCTAAAGTCAAGAGGTTTTTTTTTATGTTATGTTTTCTTGTTTGTAGTAGCTCGCTAGCCTAATGGTGAGAGCGTGCTGCTTTCATTCCGAAGGTCGCAGGTTCTAATCTCGGCATGTACCAATGACTTAATATTTAAGTTATATACACTATAATGAAATACAAGCGGTGAAGGAAAACATCGTGAGGAAACCTGCACATGAATTAGAATTTATTCTAAGGTGTGTGTAAATCACCAATCAGTTGGCCATTGTGACTATGGCCCAATCGCCTTCATATGGAGGGTAGGCCTGTGCCCCAACAGTAGGGGACATAAATTCTCTGTTATGGTTTCTTGTTTGTTAAATCATATAATCCATGTTCGTCAGATTTTAAATGCGAATACATGTAGATGTATTATGATTAAATTAGTTTAATTAACAGATCAATGATCCAATTAGTTTCACGGAAAGAATAGGGCTATATATAAATAACGAAAAGAGCAAATCTATTTTGTGTGCGAACAATACGTTCACCCTCATTATCGTTTGAAATTTCCGGAGGAATTAGCGATGGTGTGGGGCCCTCGAGAGGTCGCGTGCCGCAAACACCGCCGCGTGTACGCGCAAACCGGCGCGATATTAAAACGAACACGCCGACACAGTGCGGTCGCGTGGCGCTGCCCGCGTGCCCTGTACGTGCCCTACGCCTACCACTGTTAGATTGAAACACTTAACGTCACACAAACACAACGCCAGTTGAGATAATTGTGTCCAAATCTCTAACACCGATTCGTTACAGAAACAAGGAAGACGTAGCTGTAACGTATAAAAACTATACACATGTTATCAGAATAACTTCATTACCGTCTAGATGGAAACGACCGTAACTGTTATTTTTGCTACTAAACAGCAGTTTCCTAAAAATCTGGAATAATTACACAACATCGTGTGTCTCAATAGGACAATCACAATGTGTATATGTCATCCTATCCAAGTGTAGGTCTCGCTCGTATCATCGCTTTGTTCAATAAATGTCATACGGCGACTTGTTGCAACGTTTCTCCAGGATAGGCCTATGTCCAGCTGTGGACTGCCGTGAGCTGATGACGATAACGGCGTCACCGTTTTGCAAACAAGTTCAGCTCTCCGTTCTTGATGACAACAGCAATAGTGGAACATTGCCTGCACAAGACGTGAGTGCCTGACTCCAAGAAAACTGATTAAGCAAGTACTTGATTAGTGTTTATTATCGCAGACAACATCACAGTTAAGGACTAGCTTTTTGATTAAAAAACCGAAGATAGGAGCAGATTGTCACCGCAAAACATTAACTACCTCCGTGGTCCATTGGATAAACTCTTATAACACGTTATTTCTTCATTAGAATCTGGAGCTACAAGTTGATGAGGAGTTGGATTGACGATCTGGCTCGTTACTCTACTATATACCATATCAGTCATATAAAACTGCCACTATAACAGCATTGCTGTGTTTCGGCTGTCAGCATATGAATGCCAGAGTATTGTAGACAACCACACATCACCATCACATATTAATTGTCATTTAACACTAAGTAATTAAGTTCGTCTATATATATGACAGTCACTAATGCTATATGCTCTTGCCGAATATCCAATACGGGTTGAGTAGCTATGGACGCACAAATAAAACTTACTATACTTATTATTATATTACTATAGAGATAATGATATTGGGGTATATAAACATTGTCAAGTCTTGCCATAGTAATTAACTGAAGGAACAATTCTTTAACTCCAATTTAGAAAACATAAATAATCACCCTGTACACACGCGGACTGTCGCTAGACAACGTTTATATACGACGCGCACAAATCATATGTACGGGGAAAGGACTACTCATTAGTGGATACCGCACCTTATAAACCAACTACCCCCTACAATAAAAAATACCTTAACCAATCAAAACATTAAGTATAGCCTAAAACATAATATCCTCTGTTTCTTTTAAATCATAGTTTATTATGGTTCTAGCTTTTATCTCCCATACATAATTATATGATGTTATATGTTGTGTGTGCTCTGCGTCAGTTAATGGTCTTGATTGATTGAAATTCTGATCGTAGCATTGTTGACAAACCTTCGTGGCTTTTTCAATGTCTACTATGCTATTTTTGTAGAACTAGACTAATAAGTAAAAATGATAAAAAAAGTTTCTATGTAATTTTTCTTTTATTGATAAAAAGTCAGTAAGCACTGCTTTGGTTTTGATTCTCCTAAGCCGGTGTTATATATAATAATACATGTTTAGATCTTCTGTATAGTAAATAACCTATAATCCTAAATATTTCTTATACGTTTAAACTCCCATAAGTTGATCTATCTAGCATTTATGATATATGATAGGTAAAAACATGGTTTCTAAGATATTGTAAATAAAAATCAAGCAACCAACTGGTGGTGTATTAACAAAACTAGAATGGGTTTTTGCGAAATAGTTCAGATATATATGAATGCCGTTTTGATAAAGCATACAGTAAAATTCTTCGAAGCGTCAGTATCTCGTGGCGTGAGACTTGGAAAGTTTAGGGTCCTTGGCGGAGGGCTCTAATCCGCAGGGTGCAGGGAAAGGCACGGGTTCAACGCTATCGCTTTGCGCAGTCACAGACGTCTTCATTTCTGGCTTATTAAACTAAGATGCTGAAGTACCGATAATTTTTCTAATAAAATCGCAATTGTTTTAAAAGACACCTCGAGCAAGACATTCAACTCCTTGTAATAGTAAGTTTATAGTAGTAGTCGTCTTATAATAGTATATTTTCGAAAATATTAGCCCTTGTTATTTGCTTTATGGTAGAATGAAGCGTTATGATGAATATCAAATATACGGCAGAAAGTTATAACAATATTTGATCCATAGTTAGGAACTATGTTTCAACTAGTAGAGTGCCTATAGGTCAAGCATAAATACTTAAATTCACATATGCACAATCAATTTAATGTGATTTTTCGATTTCGCTAAAACCACAAGGGGAAGATTAAGACAGTTGTACAATTTATAATTTATTAGTAGTTTTTGATAGCTTTTGAAGTGAATGCGAGCTTTAACGGTAACACTAGAGTTTAGTCCTCCGTTGTCATAAGTTTAGGAAAAAAGGAATAATTTACACTTATTTGTACAAAACAGTGTAATACCCGTAGTAATGTAATGGAGGGAAATGAAAGGCCCTTTTACAGTGGTGCGCCGTGTTAGTTCAGTACTCGTTTCTTCATAATTGCTTGTCATTCTGTATAAAGACAACGTTGAATGAATTTCTTTCTTCTGTCCCTTTTCAGGTTCCTTCTTTACATAACTACAGTATTAAATACAATACTATTCCCAAAAAAACACAACTATCTATAAATATAAAAACACACACTTTCAATAGTGTACCAATAGGTGAACAAATTATTAATTATATTATATTTTTTTTACTTTATAATATTCCCACTGTTGGGAATCGGAGCTTTTATCATCGGATGGATGTCATATGTTCGTAGAAGCTATTATAGTTTTCTTTTGATATTTTCTTCTCGCCTATCACTGATGTCCTTCTTAACTACCACAGCATTTCCTCACGTCCTAGATTCACTGGTGTAGAATGCCCATAGACATTGAGTCCGACTATTGTATAAAGGACAATAGCATTGCTGAGGATTGAAATAGTATTCTCAATATGATCGGGACCTACCTAATACATGTTGTAAGTAAATAAATAAATTGTTGATCGTTCGAGATTGAACCCACGTCTCTTACAAACATGTTGTGAACGACCACTTATATACTGAGTTATTACGGCTACATTATTCGTGTACTTTAAATACATAAGTAATATGATAGACAATGTTCAATTTCGAAATTGAACTAGCACATGATCAATAATGGCTGTGTAATAACAATTGCAATTAGTTATTAAGTGATGTCGGACGCGGCGCGTTTGTTACCTCACGTTTCCAATTAATTACCATCACATCGAGCCTCACAACCACAACGGCAGCACAATTAGATGCTTTACACATACACTGTACTAACATATCCATACTTACACACATACTGCACCAGCGGCCGCACCTTCGCCATATTGATATGTACAGTTCAGCTTCATCTACTACTTTGCATTTTATATAATGCGTCGTGAGTTAAGACCTGTAATCAATCTCCAGTATATTATCTATGAATTAAACGTATAATATTATATCTACATCACAACATATAATTCTTGACGTCAATTTTAAATTATATTAAGTAACAGGTAGTGACGATACAGAGGTAAAAGCATATTCGCTCAGCGAGTACAGAATATACTAGCTGTTATACATTGACAGCAAGAACACAACAATACTGTTATAGCTACTGATTCAGCTTAAAACTATCAAAGCCCAATTTCATGTGGCTCAGGAATCGAAAGAGCTATATATGTTTTAATGTTAATTTTCCATTAAGCATATAGATATAATATAATATTTTAAGCCTATGTCCAGCTGTGGACGTCTATCGGCTGATATTGATGATGATGAAGCGGCGTATGGAAGCAGTTGAGTTCTTTGATGTCTATTTCTGCCGATATTATTGCAATAATAACAGTTTAAAATATTGCTTGTGGTATGTTTAATACCGGAAGACATTGACAGGCAATTGTGCTTTAAAATTAATTAATGTATTCCAGTTTATATAATACTGCACCCAGAGAGATGTGAAAAGTTTTAGAGTTTCTGAGATATGAACATTACCATTCAAACTAAACCGCTGATTGTTATGGTCAAAATTTACTATATAAATATCCTGATTGTCTCATACGATAATTTAAAAAGAACGCTTAGTTTTGTGTCGTTAATATTCATATCTATCACACCCATTATTTGTTTTAAGTAAACGTTAAACTGTGCCAATGAGAGTGATGATGTGAATTCTGTATGGGGTACTGACAGCGGTTCGCAATTATAACTCAACGTTAACATTACAGAAATTACAAACATACAAATAAAACTACAAATTAAAATGTTAACGGCACCTAATAAACCGGAAAATGGCCCAGAACTGGTGTAATTGCGTTCGGTGTTCAAAATCCACACGTACAGTTAAATAATCCCGTGACAAATATCCGACTCCATTGTGACGGAGCGCAAATTATAACAATAGCACATTTAACTGTTAAATTGCAGCTTTTATATTTATAAACAGCACAAGCGACGACGAGGTAAGCAACACTTACGACGTTTCTACTTCGAATCCGATCTCACCCCCTACATGTTGGTATTTATTAAGGGGGAATTATATGAGGATTCAGTGATTCGAACAGATTTATATTACGGACCGGCCACGGTTGCGTCTGTGCCGTTTAGCGCGTCATTTGTCCCATACAACTGTCATACATGAGTTTGGGTTGAATTTAACATTAACAGTTGACAAATTGAAATGAGGAGATCTCTGGGGGGAGGTCTAACAGTGGACGTCTATCAGCTGATGATCATGATGAAACTGAAATGATGCAATAACGTCCATAACTAAACATTGTATTTGCTATGCTCACAATTTATCAAATGTACTATTGTATTTATTTCCTCATTCACTTGACTGCTTCACAGTACTCATAGGGACCTAAAGACTCTGATAGATATCCTTTGGTCTACCCATCAGTGACCTTTTAAATGTTGTTCAAATGGGCTCACTGTTAATTTTATGTTTTGTTTGACGAAACCACAAGACTGACGAGACGTTTACCTGATGGTAAGATACGCATATATGTATAGCTAAGTTTCTTTACATTCAATAAACTGGAATTTCCTTTTTTTTTCATTCGGCGAAGCGATGAGATAAGCGAGACGTTCACGTGATGGTAAGACAAGCAAACCCATAATAATGTGAAGCTTATAAAGATTGTTTACACTACATCACATTGTGCTCGTTACTTAGAGACATTAGATGTATAGTCTCGTTACTCTAGTTTTTTCAACAGTTACAACATCCTGTAAGTCGAATCATATTATACATATTACTGATCATCAATAAGAGCTGTTATGGTACTTAGATCACTAATGAAAGAATCTACATACATATATATCACGCCTCGTTCCCAGTGGGGTAGGCAGAGACCACCTCTCTCCACTTGCTACGGTCCTGGCACACCTCTCAAAGAATCTATCTCTTCCCATTTATCTGATATGAAGAGGAGGTCAGTTTATTTTATCCTCATTTGATCCTCATGAATTTCTTTTGACGCTACATTATTTTACTTCGTCAAAGAATGATAAAATTAACATCATCTAATGGTATATAATCTATAACATTTACATATATTATGTGTAATATCTGCGTAAATGTAATCATTGTTATTTTCTATAGTAATACATCATCAATGAAAGATTTTCTAAAATTGTATTGATACTCGATTTAAGTTACACAAATTGAGTAACTTGATAAAAACCGCTTAAAATGAAACTTTTACTATATAGTCTGTTATTCATAATACTCAAGAAACATAGCTTTCAAATATTCATGCAATAAAGTAACTTAATTGTATGAGCCTTGTGTAACAATCAAAGCTATAGTTGGGGGTGGCGATGGGTTTATTTATTTTTTATGGTCTAACAAATTCGCAAAGATCGACTCCGGGGGCGGTATCCTAATGAAATGCGGTGTAAACAACTCCGTATTCCTCAGGGAGCCCTCCCCTAATCCCGACTCCCGTATACGTTTTTTGATTCGACAGGGCACTTTATATACAGATTTTGATACAATGAAATTGTTTAGTAAATCATTTGGTCGGAGATTAATTATTTCAGTCGTTTATAATTGGATTGAATGTATTGACCAAAGACAGAGAAGACTGTACTCTTGATGTAGATCGGGCTGCAAGCCACAGCGGCTCTTACAGCTCATCTGACACTGGGCTCGTGGACCCGGATCCACGGCCTGAGGTTTTAGAAACTAAAAAGTGCTACGCGGGATGTAGCTATCTGGCGGATGATGCTGTATATTGTGTGTGTCTGGTTCTTGTTGTGCTTTATCTGGCGATTCTACTCGGTCGTCGAGGCCGGGCGCGGGCCCGTTCCCCGACTACCTTCGCCTGTATCGGAATCTCTGGGCGGCGAGGACCGCCCATGGTCGCGGGTGTACTTAGTGTACGCGGTGTGTGAGTAGCAGCGGCGCCGCGTTCTGAAGCGAGAGCGGCGTGATGCTGATATTCGGAGCGTGTTGGTAGTGTCCGAAGTGTGTGTGGTGACGTCGGTGCTGTCGGTGACTGACTGTACTACCCTGATCGCCGGCTTCACCAGTTGAAGAGGCACTTTAAGAAGAAGAACGTATTGAACATTTGCTTAAATTACTACTTAATCTTAGATAAATGATCTAAGGTTAAGTATTAGAAGGTCCTTCTTCTCGGAGGTGGTGCTGTGATGATCATTGTTATTAGCAGCCGCATTACTCACCACTTAGTTTATCAGAAAACAAAAATTCATATACAGCTTTCGCTATATCTAATATAAATTACTGCAGTAATAAGTTTTTATAATGAAGATATATACCAAAAAAAATTTTATTATATAATTAAGTTAATAACCTAGAAAATGTTACTTTAAAAGTTCTATTAGATTTTCACTAACACCGGTAGTCTGTACTTGGTAGGCCACCAGTAGTATGGTCTACCATCTAGGTAAGTACCACCGTAGCTTCCGTTTCCTCTAAAAAGTATTATGCAAATATTAGTGTTCTGGTTTAAATAGAAAAGAGAAATTATTGTATTAATGACATTTTACATGATGAGAGTACAACGTGGTGCAGCGTGTATGATTCATAGCCATTACTTACCATCAGATGAAGGTCCCAACCATGTTATCATTAGCAGGATAGAAAAAGGAACAATTAAATTGTTTTCCTATCATGTATAAACCGTCAGTATTTTTGGCGATTTCATCGGACTCAAAGCCCACGGATCCGGATTCCGTAAGCTAAAAAATTATAATAATAGATACACATACATGTAGACAATTTTGCTAAAAGAGTTAACAGGCTTTCTCATCTCTTCTTTTCTAAGAGAATATTAGATAGAGCTTTTCTTCGCCTGTTTTACTGACCGTAGTATAAAATTAGACTTGACAAATGATTTTTGTAACAACCGTTACTATAGCAACCGTATAAATAATACGAAATGAAAATTTTTATAAAAGTTAGAAATAAAGCAATGAAGGATATATCGATCGAGTCGTCTAACATATTATATATATATCATTCCGCGTCGAATGGTCTTGTTAGGATGTCGTTACGTTCACTAGTTTTCACGTGATTGTAGAACAAAGAAAATCGATTTTCATTATACGTATAGATGTAGAATTTTCTAAGACGTTTTTCATGATTATTTAATTTGTATTGTAACTGTGTATTCGTTTAGCGGTGTACGATTTATATCATACAACTCGTGGACGTCGCATGCGCCGCCGCCCACGCGTGGCCGCGCACTCAATGTATCGCCGGAGTGAAATTTTTAATTATTCATCGCGACATGTTTGTGCAGGTGTACCCGCCGCTTGTCCCAAATACCGCTCGCTCGCCACAATGGGCTCGTTTTCGGCTATTAATTGTGCTTCAGCTTTGAATTAATGAGTCTTTAAGGCGTCGCTTTTCACGTATAACAGTATTCGCGTGTTTCAGCAGCGATTAATCACGAAAAACCATTTGACTATATTTCAGCTAAAACATACGTAAAGTTACATTGATAGACTGCCATTTACATTCTCCTCAGGCTCCTGAGGATGTCCATGAATGTGCATAGGATCTAGTCTTTGATGCTGAGACCGTCTAGATAGACTGCTGCTTCTAATTGTCTCGTCAAATTGTAATATGCAGACATCACACTGTTTCAATTTGAAGTACGTTGTACCTACTGAAATGACTAGAGTTTCAAGACTTAATATTTATGTCTCATTCGTCCTAACTAGCGCCACGTTGTTGTGGGAAAATTTTAGGCCAGACCACTATACTCTTTTTTGGAGGAGAGGCCAGGTTATGTGGGATTTATAGCCATTAAAATCCCATCGGAGTTAATCCTTAGTACTTTGTGAGCGGCACCGGCATCTCCTACGGAACACACCGGTGCCTCACTGCAGTGACACTCCCCAGCAGCCTCTTTACTCTGTAAATCACGAGAACGGCTCGGACTTATCGTTCACCCTTGGAATTCGTTTGGTATAAGCAGCTTTCAGAAGACACCAATCCGCATTGGGCCCGCGTGGTGATGGCCCCATCCCCCTCATATTGAGGGTAAGCCTGTGCCCCAGCAGTGGGGACGTAAATTGACTGTTAAGCAGGCAGCTTTCATATTTGTTTCTATGCAAATTTTTTCAATGAATTATCACCGATTGCTTATGCAAATGCTTGTTTGACCACCTAACAGTTGTTGGCCGTTGACACTGACGAAATTTATTAGCGAAATGTCGGCCCACTCTTCACATTGCCCAGCTAGCGACTTGCGCCCGTGTTTGCTCGCTATAATCGCGAGTAACTGTCAGCTAGGCGTACAAAATAAACAAAAAAAAAACTATCCTTGCAATTGGTATTTTAACACTGTAATTTTCAAATGTAACTGTCCTTAAATAACCTTCTTTAATTGTAGACAATATGATCTATAGTTTGGATTATTTGTAGCACAGCGGTCGTCAAAGTTTGTGAACTCAGAGACTACCAAATTCATAATTAAATCCCGTTGGACCTCTAACAGGATTTTATAAGTGTATTTAACACTTGAGACTATTAATCAGTAGGATGTAAGAGTTCCCGCACAACAACTCACGGGATCCAAGGGAACCTCACTTGCTGGTGATGCAGCCTGCTAATCAACCAACGAGGCTCTAGCTCTCACTGACCCGCCTTAGATGGGAAATGGCCTAAATCTACCCATATGAATCGTTTGTGTAATAAATTAGCAATTTATATTATAAACTATAGCAACTAAATCCTTTATCCTTTGTAACTCGAAGTTCGAACTTCTTTCAATTCTGGAGCTAAGGAACAGTCTGACTATCATCTCCAATTTTCCCTTAAAGTTCGATTCCTTGATTCAATTTTCTCTTAGGGCTAAAGCTAATTTTTTTAGTAGGTCTCTGTATTTGGAGACGGTCTAAGTAGATATCGTCACAGCTCCTGTTACTGCCGTCAAACAGTAGTGAGCAAAAGTTACTATGTACCGGTGCGAAGGGTGCTGTAGTTAGTGTAATTACTAGGGTAATGAGTCTTAACATCTTATATGTCATGGCAACGAGCGCAAAGGAGTGTGAATAGTATCTTAACTAGCGCTACGTTGTTATGGGCGGGCGTATCACTTAACATCAGGTGAACTTTGCCGCTGGTCTCGTTTAATTACATAAATAAAGCTTAACTAGCGCTACCTTGTTATGGGTAGGTTATTTACCACCAGATAAACGTCTCGCAGCAGCTGGACGCAGGTAGCACAGGATCAATCGATGTGGAGACCTTTGGGAGGAGTCTATATCCAGCAGCGGACGTCTGTCGGCTGATAATTATGAAACGTCTCGCTCGTTTTATTGCTTCTTTTAATTAAAAAAAAAAAAAAAAAATTCAGTCTAAGGAAAAGAGATTTACCTAGCTTGATAATCATCATCATTATCAGTCGATAGACGTCTACCACTGGACATAGGCCTCCCTCAAAGATCTCCATATCCATCGATTATGCGCTGCCCGCATCCAGCTGCTTCCCGCTGCCTTCACCAGATCGTCGGACCACCTGGTGGTTGGCCTGCCAACAGTACGTCTACCGGTACGCGATCGCCATTCGAGGACCTTAATGCCCCATCGGCTGTCAGTCCTTTGACCGATGTATCGTGCCCATTGCCACTTGAGGCTAGCAATCTTTTGGGCTATGTCGGTGACCTTAGTAATACATAACTTCTATTAATTATTTATATCATAATGATCTTTTAATTATGATGATCTTTACAAAATATATATTAGTATTATATATAATATAACTCGCAGAAATTACTTGCTTCTTTTGAATAAAAATGTTCCTTTTAAAATATTGCGATGGTGGCGGGGTAAGTAGGTATCTAAGTCCTTTAGGCATCCGAGTATTATAAGTAGGTGGAGAGCCTTTTTCATAAGGCGAGTTTAATATTTGAAAGTTAATTTCGCGAGACGAGAAGCTGCTTCCGTTCTTGTTTTCTCTACCTAGTCAATATGCATTACGTCTTTATATTAATAATGATGCTGTAGGAGTCGGGAGCCGATTGAAAAATTTAGAAAATATTTATTAATACTTTGTAGTAAATAAACATGACATCATTAAAACAATATTTACGTTCTCTTATAGTATTTGTTTGTTTCTATCGCTTCTTTGACTCTTCTGTGTGACGAGTGAAGCTATAGCTCACATGAGCTACTCGTTGAGGATGGTAGATGATCTTAGCTTCAAGAAAAACATACCATTCACCCGGTTAAAAAGGCAGAAGAAATCTAAATTATAGACAGTATATATTATATCATAGACTCTTATACAGAACTGTATTTATTAGATTTAAGACATTACAATAAAATGTATATGTATAAACAATACTGTACTGATAAAAAAAATCGTCTATGGTATATGTTTTATCTACTCTTTCTAATACCTTAACCGATTACGACGGGATTTATCATATATTGGCAAGTAGCTGAAGTTATCAGGAATCATGTGGTGATACGATTCGGAGTTTTGCTATCTAGTACTTAAATTAGTCTGATATTCTATACTTCATAGATTTCTCGCACTAGAAATGATAAAGTTATATTTATTTCTTTAAAATGTTTATTGATACCCCCTACAATTAGGTTACTACGTTACAATTAGCGGACTTAATGCCTATGGACATTCTCGACCTAGGAATAAGGAGAGATGCTGTGGTTAGTGAGAAGGAATATTTCAGACTTTTGACGGAAATTATGAGTTTAATAAAACACATACATACTATATATAAATAATTATATACATATAAAGAAATCTATGATATATTTATTGGAAGTTTATCTGCCGGGTTCAGGTAATACCTATCAGAGAAGAAAGTTTTTTACATTACAGCTAATTACGTTTAATAGGTGATAGTAACGAATATATAGAAGATTTAGAAAGCTATGAATGTACATAACGCCTCCCTCGTCATTAAATGTGGAATCGTCGGATCGCGAAATAGAAATCACAGGCGAAACACAGCGAGGGTCGGAGCGTTACGGGATTATATCTCATTAGCTTTCGGAGGGGGGAAGTCGTGCGCACCATCACATCCGGGGATTGGGTACAGCGCAATTAGTTCTGGTCACAGTGACGGTATTCTGTTGTGGTCAAAATATTTTGTAACGGCAAATTAGATCATGTGAAAGGCATTCGCAGTCGTTAGTTTAAGGGTAAGTGAAATATTTCTGAGCAGGATCAAAGTGCTCCCTCTCATACTGGAACTCACTGGACTCCCTTCCGCTATTAATAAATAATGTGTCTTTTGATTGCTTTCGCAAAATACAACAAAATTCATGTTTTTACAGAGGAAGACAGAAGTTTAAACTAAGATACTATATATGTACTATATGTGTGATATTATAGGTAGAGCTTTTGCTACGCAACTGATCTCTTCTTCTCTCGAGTTAAAGAATAAGTGATTCCCTGTAGTAGTAAATCCTGTGTTCATCAGGAATCAGCAATAGACTGAAATGAACACTAGTAACATTATTTCAATTGAGTGTTAGTACATTAACGAAATCTAAAATGAAGTTCTTTTTGATCGTTCCCTGTTATTTAACTACCAATATTTCAAATAATAGGTATTTATACTACAAATATTTATGAGAGAAAAAATATACTTGCTATATTTGAATCTGGTTAAAATTTGTTATAGTGATAATTTGTTGTCGGAAACCGTCTGAGTAGGTACCATCCGTACCAGGCCAAGTCAAGAGTACCCGCAACCGATGAGCATGACTGAAGAAAAACCTGAAGCTTCTGAAGAAGCTCATGAAAGTGGAGGAAGCGAGAGAGGTGTGTCAGGATCGTAGCAAGTGGAGAGAGGTGATCTCTACCTACCCCATTGGGAACAAAGCGTAATAAATATCATACTTATATACACATGCATATACATATATATGTATATGTATGTATGAAAGAACCATCGCTCCTATTTCTGCCGACAAATAGTAGTGTCCAAACACAGCTGTGTTCCGATTTGAAGGACGCTGTAGCTAGTGAAATTACGTTGGTAATAACTTTTAACATCTCATGCCTCAAAGCGACAAGCAGAATGTTAAGTCTATCATTACATTACTTACCGTCAGATGTCCGTCTGGATTGTTTCGTTTAGCATAATAGAAAAAATACTTGTAAAAACTTTCGCGACAGTTTAGTTGAAGAAAGGAGTAGTCGGAGTAAGTCCCTCCTCCCTCACATTCATTACACTCTACACTTGCGCACAATACGCTACTAATCGCCCGACAAAAGAACGGTTTAGATATAAATACAAATCGTGTTGTTTTCGGTCGGCGCCCCGGAGAGGGGGCCCTCTCTTTTAAAGACCCTTTTAGAATGGACCCTTGTACAGTTAAAACTACAAACATTTCAACTTTACGTCAAAGTTTTTAAAGTTTATCATCTTGTTTTCTCTATGTCTTCATCGCTTTACTTCAGCTTTCACAATATTAACTATGGACTAATGAAAAGTATAACTTGCATATAACATGTATATTTATTATTATTGCTATTAAACATATAACAAAAAGTATAGAAAGAGACCTAGAATAGAAAAGAGTAAAAATTGTATCAATAACTTTAATCTAGTACTTATTTTTTGCAGTAACCTCATCAAGAGTGATTTTACTATCTACTTGTTAAATTATATTGACGTCAGCAATGAACATATTGATCTAAATAAGTATATTAGAAGAATTTAATGAACTCCTCCATGGCTTGTTGATACGCGGCAGTCCCAGGTTCAATTCGAATTCTATGTTATGGAGTTTCAAAGGTTTTCTTTTGTCGAGTTTCAAATCTGCTGCTATAACTACATCCCTGTATTCTGACTGTCGTTTTAAGAGCTAGAATATTTATAGTGCTTTCTGTCTCAATGCTGGTTAATACCAAGTAGAATTGATATCAAATTTTAGGGTGATCCTAAAGTTTTTTTTTTATTTTAAATCAATGAAACAATGTAAATACGCCTTTGTACTGCCCTCAGTGCGCTTGCGAGGGCGAGTGGCGATATTTTTATTGTACGCATTTGATCTGGGGCGCGGGCCAGATTATTGCAGCGCGGCTGAATAAATTATTGCCGATTTATTTGGGGGTAGTTTTATTTAACACATTCGCATTGGGGCTGTTAATACCGCACGTACATCTACGAATAATTATCTATATAAACAAATAAAACTATTAGTGTCTATTTGTAATATCTTTTTATTTCAAAAATCATAAAGTGCCTCCAGCTAGAGAGTAGCTACCAATAAGTTAAACATAGACGACGGGCGGGTTGATCACCTGATGATAAGTGATACTCCTGCCCTTAACAAAGTGGCGTTAGTTAAACTGAAATATACTGCACCATATTGTGCTCGCCGTACATAAGAATTCTTATTACCGCAGTAATTTCACTAGCTACAACGTCATTTGAAGTAAAACACAGTATTGATTGCACACGACTGTTTGGCAATAGAAATGAGAGCTGCAGTGGTACCTGATATCTCTGGTGGAAGGTCTCTGTTGCCGTAGACCATCTAGGTAAGTACCACGTAACCACCAGGTACCATCGTAACAATTACCATACTATTACGGCCAGAAGTATCACTTACTATTATATGAACGTAGTGTCGTTTCGTGGTATAAAGAAAACACTACCTATCATTAATTAAGTAACTTCTACATACAGATCACTAAAGTTATCAAGATTTAATCATATGTTTCTTAAGTATAAATATATACGTATTTATATATATATATATATACATTCGTAGTGTTGAGAGGCCTCCCATAAGGGGGGAAAAAAAATTTGGTGAGAGTCGCGGGAAGCCACTGGATGCAAGCAACGCAGGACCAATCGATGCGAAGATATTTGGAGGAGGTTTATGTCCAGCTGTGGACGTCTATCGGCTGATGATGATGATGATGATATGATGATATATTTATATATGATTTTCACGTATGTAGAGATCCTTCACGATATCTCTGAAACCATAAGGCCCATAGACTTGAAATTTAATAAGAATATTCCTTTTGCCGTGTATATGTCAGATAAGAACGGATTTTACAAAACTCCTTCCCCGAAGAGAGTTGCGGAGACGTTACGACCAGCGAGGCGGGCAGGTAACAGCTGTAGTATCACATAATATTAATGTCCAAAATCATCACAAATTCATTGTTTGTAATAGAGAAAAATATTCTATATTGGTCATGTAAAAATATTTCTCAACATCGACACCGCTCGATTAGACCGCACCTTTGTAGCGGTTAATCGAAGCGAAAGAATCAAAATACACCGCGGAATTTCACGCATAACTAAATCGATTATGATATGTTCCACAAGGCTGCGCCGGCGCACACGCGGGTCGACACGGGCCCCACGACCAATAATGCACTAAACGGTAGGGCGGGAACAATGCATGTCACTAACCGCTAGCGGCATTTTGGCTTACATTTAACCCTGAGGCATACACGTCACTAAACATTTCAAAAATCTGTACTCTCTTACCTAAATTTGCGATTTTTTTTTCTATAGTAACATTTTCGAATATCTCGAATATATTGTCAAGTTATACAGAGTTAGATATTTATCATATTATTCATGTCTATATATTAAAGTTGTGAGTTTTTTTATACGACGAAGATGACCAATGGGCATATATCGTACTTGATAGAAACAAGAGTTTGCTAGCGCATTAATACTATTATACGTTATTTATATTATTGTTATATTACCGACTATTTAATAATAGAAAAAGAAATAAGTGAAATAAAACTATAGCCTTAATAATACATAATTTTATATTCTGTTTTTAAAATAGCGATTTTTTAAGTATACGTAAAATAGTATCTGTTCCCCGCCTGCTTTTGCTGGCCGTAACACCCCTACAATTCCCTTTGGGAAAGGAATTTTGTAATATCTTACTTGACCTGTATTCCGCAAAAGAATATTTCAAACAAATTTCAAGTGTTATTTTACTAGTGATGTAGTAATGTTACTCGTGTATGCCGTTTGTTGCCGGAGACCGTTTACGTAGATGGGTGCCACCGCAGTGCCTATTTCTGCCACTACACAGTAGTATGCAGACATTACTTTATTCAAGATTGAAGAGAGCTGTAGTTAGTGAAATTACTGCGGTAACAAGACAACATCATCCAACTAGCGTCATATTGTTATGAGTAAACATAAATTTGCCATCACATAAACTCATCGCTGGTCTTCTTCTTTGTATATTAATTCATAATATTTATCATTATAAAACTCAGTACTAGCCATTTCAAATTTCCTAAAGATATCCAGCTTCTGAGCAGAAGTCGGATTATGTGAGATTTTTAATCACTAAAACCCTAGGTGGTCTCGTTTAGTGCGTTATGAGGAACTCCAGGATCAGCTGCAGAACGCACCGGTGTCCCACTACACTTTGGCTTAGAAGGTATAAGAAAGGATCTATCCCTTCTTTGTACCATTGCTGAGCTACAGTAAGTACGGAACCTCGTCGCATTTGCTGTCCCACGCGAGTTCGCTTATAGGGCATTAAGGGCCTCTATTTTCTAGGCCCATAAAACAGAGGGAGTTAAAAGAAGACTTCTGGACTCCTACGATAAGCAGGGCTTCCCTTAACCTTACCTCTTCTTACTAGCCTGCGACTACAAGACTATAACATTCTTCTTCTTCGTCGGTATCTCTTGACAAAATGGTCGTGGTCATCTGTTGGCCGCCTTCCTAGTGCATTCATATAGTGGTAACGATGAGAAGCCATTCAACGGTCCTACTACTATTACTACTACTACCCTTTACCGCCTTTATCTGATCAGTCTTAACCTGGTACCCTTAAGATTTTCGTAGATCACAAGTCGCTCAATACATGCTTTCCTCGGCGGCATACGTGACCAAAAAAGTGTAGTGTGATGACAAATGCTGCATGATGCCGTGATCTGGAAGAGAAGATCTAGACTCGTTGGTACGAAATTCAGTCTTTGACACTCCGAACAATCTCCTCCAGCACCACATCTTTAGAGTGTTTAGCCTCTTCTCTACTTCTCGCAAGGTCCACGCTTCTGCGGCGTACAAGAATATGAGGAGTATAAGTTCCCGAACTAGCTGGACCTTTCTGGCTCTGTATATGTAGCGATTCCTCCATATTTTCCTTAGTGAGTCCATAACATTAGGCCTACTAAAAAAAATCGTATTGTATGTCGTACTTTCCTGTTGGTTTCTGTGTTCACATATAAATATAACGAAGACTAAATTTAATGTGATATATATTTGAGTCAATTAATATTAAAAGTATGAGTGACGTTCGGCGATGTGGCGATTTTTTTTTATATTATGACCGCCAGCACGAAGTTCATCCCTCCATACATATCAAAGCCAGCCCTCCGGCGTCGGGCGCGCGTACACGGCTAATACTCCAAATTGAGTGACAGCCAGACTTAATAAAAGCAAGCTGTTATGTCGGCCATATGGCCGGGCCCCGACCCAACCAATCGTTAATAAGATCTTTATTACTGTTTTGCATTGATTTACAAAATGTCGCTATATTGCGGCTCTGTAAACATTAATAAACGTCGGGATAAAACCACCACAAGTCCAAAAAAATAATCAACTGGTTAATCTTCTCTATAAACGTTAGAGCTTTAACCTAAGTTTATATGAGGTTAAATGGTTAAGTCGATATTTATATAAATTTCTTTCAGGACATGTTCAATCTCTAGGCATCGATTTAATGCATGGTTAATGGTTAAGTATACAATGAAAGATTGGTAAAATTAGTAAAAAAAAACAACCTGTACAATAGTAAAGCCGATAGTAGCAAAATTCTGGTGGTATGTCTATATTGCCGGGGACCATTTAAGGTAGAATTTGCTATAGCTCCAAGGTAGATATTGCTACAGGTTCCATTTCTGCCATTGTTGTGGATATTAATATTATTTGGGGCAAGAAGACGAAATCTTCTCTTCTAACAAGACGAGCACAACGTTTATATCATCCTAACTAACACCACATTGTTATCAGCAGCTTAATCTCTTGCTCCAATACATAAATACAGGGTTTTTATAATCAGAAATAAGTTAGCTTTTCATTATTACTAGATAACCTCTGTCTAGAGAGTTTATAACATTCATTGTTGTTGCTTTAAAGAAGAATTTAACATAATAAATTGAATATAAACATTACGTTCTATGGGGTGTTTAAATGATTCAACATTCAATTTTACGTGAAAAGTGGTAGCAGCAAACTGCGTACCCTGGGGTCCGGCTGTACTCCGCGAGTCACGCCAGGGGGCGCACGCTTGTCTCATGGGAGCACTCGAACCACCGCGAACTAGTGAAAAAGGGGTTGACATAAGCTTTAATTGTTTTATTTTTAGATAATATGACTTGTTCACCACGACACGCTGCTATCAGGCGTGTCGTAAAAGGAGACTAAGAGGGAACCATTCAAAGTGAAGGACAGCAGGATTCCCTATAACAGTTATCAATCCATCGGTCCAATTGTCGGGAGAACCTGTCATACACGTGTCATACATGTGATGATTCCGCGGAAGAAGCGATTCCTCATTTTCAGATGATGATTTTGAATAGAAGACAGGTGTAAGGACAGACAGGATGGGACAGAAGTAACTTCTTATACTATTGGAAAAAATATGAAATATAGTAAACAGCAGAAATAAGGACAAGTAAATACATAAAAACGAAAATACGCAATAATATTCTATGTAATGGCAAGCAATAAGATAACAAGTAAAAGCATATATTATATATAAAAACATAAAACAAATAGTAGGAATAGTGTAAATTAATGTATATGTACATAGTGTAAATAATATAATAATAAAGGTAAAGTCCTGAATAAAAATATCAGAGAGAAACACCAGAAAAAAAAAATTGATCACATTTGGGGCAATGGCAAATATATCCTCTTCGTTTCCCAAAGATCTTAGTTCAGCTCTAGACATCAATAAGCGGAAAACGTTATGATGACGTAATGATTATGAGATCAATAAAGCTGCTGTTGATTAGTGCTTTCTCTTACATGAAAACGATCCACGAAAAGAGATCTTTTTATCAAGTTACGAGCTAAAGCATCTACAGTGGAATACATTACAAACGATCCATGTCCAGCAGTGGACGTCGCTCGGGTGTGTTGACGATGACAGGCATTTAGCCCTCATATGGCTGTTATATGTTAGCAGTCGGAACGCAGTAATATTGTAGAAATAAGGTCCTTGAAAAAATTCGCCATGTTTTCGCACCAGGCTCTACTTGCCGCCGTCAATTACTCTCCCTCACAAGTCAAAGTAAAGCAAGCACGCACTCGTATAACGCGTTCGCTTTAAACTGAGCAACATTAGTTACGGTACAAGCAAAACTAGTAGCTTTTAATACGATTACGTACAAAGTTTATGAATGTTTTATGATAATACTGTACAGGGTGTTTTATTTGGATAATACAGATTGATTTATCTTTGTAACGATACAGTTTATTGTTACATTTTACTTTAAATTTTTATGCGGGTGTTATTAATACTAGTTTTAGTTTAAGTTTAATGCAGAGTTTAATTAGTATAGTTTAAACTGTATAATAAAATTTATGTATAAAGAATATCATTATCATCCCAAACAATTGACATTAACTGCTAGAGTTAGGTCTCTTGTAAAGTATTAAACAAAACTGTCTAAAACTGTTTTAGTCCCTTGTTTTCCGGCGAATTTAATGACATGGGAGATATGAATGTGATATAGAATATTAAATACGTAATCTGTGATGAAATTGAAGTGGTGACGTTATACCCGGGGGTGCGGTACCATGGTGCAAGTATTGGGCAAACGTCGCCAGATGGCGTAGTGTTTACTTGGCGTGTTTGAGTACAACTTTGAATTTTCAACTATTAACCATGCCCCGATACCCCACCGCGGCACCTGTCGATACTTGTCTGACATATACACCTAAAAAAAAAAAAATAACACCTATTTTTAAAATCCTTAAATGTTAGTTGCATATTGTCCAACAAGTTTTCAACTCTAACTTGTTTCTTATCATCACTTGAAGTATTCTACTTTGGTTTCTCCGATCTTCTCTGGCGATATCCGTCGGTCACGGAAGTTGCATTCACAGCAGCTCATTGCACAGTATCTTTAATCATGTCTGTAGCTATTGAATATAAGAGTTAATAGACACATAAGATAATATATATATAGCATTGGACGGTCGAAATGATGATGATGAAATAGACATGTTGTCACATTGGTCACATTCGTAGTAAAGTCAACAAAGTTTAAAGTCTAACAGTATGTGGAAATATTTGTGGTAGTATATCGAACAATGGTCTTCATTAGACTACAGTAAGTAATATTTTATTTACTTAATCCCGAAATACGTAAAGGAGACATTCTCTTACAAACAACCATGGAAGAATGAGGATATTAAAGGTCTAAATAAACTAGAAATTGGTTGCTTCATAGTGATCTATGATGGTCTGAAGATACCGTTGAATGCGGGTAGCGCTTGAAAGTCCGATTGGAGTGGAGACCTTTAGAAATAATCTATGTCTAGCAGTGAGCGTCTATGAGCTGATGATTGAATGATGTTATTAAAAAGAAGAAGAAAGCTTTCCGATATGTATTACTAAAGCAGTTTCCATTAAAGTTTGCTTTGTAAAGCATTAACTTACTAATGATGTTAATAAGAGTTAATGGTGAATATATTTTCAATGTGGACATTAGAGTACAGTTTTTTTATTTCAATTTAAAACCTGTTTCCATTAATTAAGGACGTTTAAAAAATATTTAAAAGTTACGTTCGATAAATCAACGTAAAGCACGACATTAGCCCCTACTAAACTTTACACAACCTTTATTGCATGCGCTATTAGCTGCTATCGGTTGATGTCCAAGTATAAAGAGTTAACACACGGTGCTATATTTTTTTGCACCAAGTTCTTGACATTACGTCCACCTGATAGTAAGTGATGCACCTACCCAAAAGAACATAGCGCTAATTAGGATGATATACACTGTACGACTTAATCTCATCACTACAGTAATTTCATTAGGTACAACGCTCTTTAAATCAAAAGGCGCTGCGGTGGTGCTTACTTTTTTTTTGGTCCTCTCCGTGCTCTGCATCAGTGCATTCGGAGAAGCTCCAGGATCTCTTATAGAACGCACCGCTTCCCCTCTGCACTTTGTGTTATATATCTCTGAGGAGGGGCTTAACCCTTGTACGCACCATCGCTGAATCATACGCTATCTCACGCAGGTTCGCTTCTTCAGCGATAAGGGTCGCCACTCTTAAGCCCTGCGAAACTTCTAGTCCTTTAGTTGTCTTCTACGACAGGGAAAGCGACCTAAGTCCCATTCTTACTAGCCTGAGACTACAAAGCTCGCGGTGGTGCTTACCTAGTCGATCTCCGGCAACAAAGACCTACCACCAGTAAATTTATTAAATTAAGTATTAAGATATAAGCTTAGATTAGTTTAATTACAATGTAATTATTAATACTTTGAAATTATTAAGGAGAAAGTGACCATTATTGGGAGAAGTGACTGTTCTTTAAGGGATACAAGAAATAGATCCCTTAGTTTGGGTACCACACTGATCAGTTGAAGCGACGCCTATGATCAAGGCTGAAAATAGCTGAAGATTTGTTCAAGCATTTCCTGGATTCAACAGTGGACTGATGCATACTAATGACGTATATGATCGTAGAGATGATTTAAAAGAAGACTATGCTTACGTAAAGAATAGTAATCTTATTTAGGATCGAAGTTGGTAATGAAATGACTGAGACCTAAGCTCGATGAAATAAGGTTGATACGCTTATGACTTCAGCACCCATAGCAGTAATGCAGGTCGCACGCGATCCTCGCAACTGCTCGCGCACTGTCCAGATAACGATCACGTCACGTGGAAAACTTGTCAAAAGGCTGTAATTTGTAATGTTTGCCCACTTCAGCGGCCCACTGGGTCTTTATAATCGTTTCATATCCACTATATACCGTACGAATGACCTAAAACTTATGAGAGAGAAGCAGGAACACAACACAAACAAACGTTTGTTTCAATAGCCAATTGGGTTTTATAATAATGTGATTGTACGACCGCATGGGAGACAGGTTAAAAGTATACCCACCACCAATCTATCTCCAACTAATCATTAAAGGCGAACATGAAAAAATAATTTCAGGGGAAGAGCAGCAACTTTGTGATCATCACCAACATACTATGCTAACTGACCCGCCTGTCAAAGGAGCCACTCACCAAAACTACTTCCTTTTGAACAAGGTCATGGTTGTGGAATAACAAGGAATCGACCGGCATATCTAGGGCATCCGAACCAAAGACAGAAAGGACTGTATCAAACTGATCGTCAACCTTCACTAGTTGGAGAGGCCCTTTATGAAGAAGAAGAAATAACCTATACTCAGCCGGAAATTTTAGTGCGCTGAAATTATAACATACGTATGGTATTACATAGTTAATTAGTCAGTAGCTGAGTTCTTTCTCTATGCGATGATTTTTTTTTAATTCTCTAATAAGTAGTAAATGTTGTCTTTGCATAAGAGGAGATTAAATATTTTTTTTAATACTTTATCACCTTTAAAATTGTCATCTAAAAGATATATGGGAGTAAGTTTGAAGTATATAAAAAGAGGTTAACGTCGAATGAAGAAGTTCCTCTTCTTCGTCGGTTAAGAGAACTCCTTTTTTTTTTGTTTGTGGTAATGTAATGTGATATAATTTTAGGTAAAAGTTTGCCATAAAAACCATAGCAAGGCAGCAGATTGTTGAGAGAAGACATGATGAAGAGGCGTCCGCCATCTGAATCTCAATAATAGCCGTTGAGAGCACTTCAACAGGCTCCGCGGTAACGCAGCGTACAGAGCAGCCACCGACAGACGGAACGATATAATAATTGAAAAAAATTATACTGATGGAGGCAAGGGTTTTCTATATTTTTTTTTGTTGTATTTGTAAATAAAGAAGCTACTACACAAACAGAACAATAGAGTAGTAGAGAAAGACACTCATTTGCAGTAATGTCATCTCACAACGACCCCAACGCTTTGAAACGTTTTATGATAAGTCAGTAATTGCATTAAATATTCTACACTACTATTGGATGATAAAAGTATGCGTAATAGGTAACATATCCCTTCAAATTATTACATAATTAGTACCACGTTCATCAATATTTATCATCATCAACCGATACACGTCCCCTACTCTCATAGGCGGCTCATATGGGGAATTTGGACCATTTCCTACCACGCTGGTCCAATTCGAGTTGGTGGGAGCCAGAGCATCGTTTGTTGATTACCAGGGTACACTACGAGCAGGTGAGGCTAGCTTGGGTCCGGTGAGTTGTGCGAGACCCTTTACACCCCTCATCAATACTGCAAATGTAAAAAATTCTTCATCAACAATCAGTCATATAAAGGAGACTAAATTCCTAAATAAACATATTTTTTTTTGTCCAAATAAGCACTACACATTAAGTACAGAAGAAGTTTAGAAGATAAGTAAGGCCTAACATTAAATAATATAACAGAGACCTAGGAAATAGACCAAAAATACATTAAGTTTTTTTTTATTTAATAAAAGCGATGAAACAAGCGCTGCGTCCACCTAATGTTAAGTGATTGGCCTTCCCATAAGAACGTGGCGCCACTAGGATGATATACTCATCATCACGTTGTGCTCGTCGTCTTGATACATGATATAAAGTAATTTCACTAACTACCGCCCCCTTCAAACCGGAACACTATAATTTTGGCACAATAATAACAGCGAAAATATTTAATTAATAATAACAGTTGAAAGAGAACTTCATAGTTCAAATGAACTGTTAGTAGTTTGAGATATAAATATTTCCCACCAACGCGCATTGGGCAAGCGGGGTGGGCAATAGCGCAAGTTCCCTTATACGAACCCATAAAAACGATGGACCTTAATGACCAGCGGTACCAGAGGTCATACTGGCTGCAGTATACCACCGATCTATGTGGAGATCTGTGAGGAAGGCCTTTGTCCAGCAGTGGACGTCTATTGGCTGATGAGGACGATAGAAACATTAAATTTTTGATGTCATTCGCAAAGTTGACTATGAAAGTCGTATATATATTTATTAACATACTGAGTAGATAAATTATTATATAAAAGTACACCTAGCCAGCCGTTTCGCTACTCTGTGGCGCTGATCGACCGCCTGGGGGCTTAATATTAAAAATAAAATAAAAGAGAAGCGATTCGGTGTAGTGGCTCGCATTGTGTGCACTTTAATAAATGCCAAAATCGCCACGAGTACTTCGGTATTTGCTGTTATTGCAATATGGCGCTGTTTCCAGTGCATATAGATATTTCCGGGTCATTTTCAAAGTTTAACTTTTAACTTATGTAAATAATTTGAATCCCCAATGTTCATTGACGAATTGACAGAGAGATAATGAATTACTTTGATACTGCAGCATTGCAGTTGTTAGAAGACCATTTTTTTTAATCAATTAAGCAATGGGATGAACGTGACGTTTAAGTGATGGTAAGTGCCTATAACAACGTGACGGTAGTTTAGATGATCACTACACTACATTGCAGAGACATTACTATACACTAGCTACAGCGCTGTTCAAACCTAAACACAGTAATGTTTGCACAGTACTGCTTGGTGGTAGAAATAGGTGTTGAGGCGGTATCTAATAAGACAGCATCCGGCGAAGAGATATACTACCATTAAACATGATGATAGTCTTCATAAAAATATGATGAAAAAAAAAACATATAATGGAGACAAAAAAAAAAAAAGTAGGCGTTTTGTAGTATCACAAAGTCAAAGAAAGGTTTGTAGAAAGAAGATATAGAGTATGTGGAAAGTATATTCACTAACAGTGGAATTAGTATTTAAGCAAGATTACATAAATAAATAAGAAACTATTAATGGTTCTGTGTTTTAATTAATTACCCCTTTTAACTGCCACCAGCCCGCATTGGGCCAGGGTGGTGGGATGGCCGGAATCCCTCCATATGAATACCTGCAAACGATAGTAAACGGCGGTGCGAGCACAAGACCAATCGATGTGGGGATGGTGATGATGATGACCTTTTATAAGAATGTAAACATTTTAGAAATGATTCTGTATATTTCAGGTAACAAACCAAATATTGAATCCTAGGTACAGGAATACAGAAACTAGTACATTTATTAAATACATATTTATTATAGTGATTTAACCTTTTAAGATTTTATATCGAAAGAAATTTCTATTCATTTCAATTCAGTTTCACTACATCAAAAAACGCAAAGACTCGCTCTAGTAAAATGATAAAGGGAACCTGAAAAAAAAAGTAGTACACCATACGGAACCACTTCATGAATAATACATAAAAGCTTTAACATGAAAAGGCATGTTCTGGGGGAAACTGCATCGGAGACAATTTCATCAAAGAGTTAATGCCGTTGTGTACGTCGGCGGCGGCACAGATCAAAGGGCGGCCATGTTTGTGATGCCTCTTGATGATGCAAGCCTTTACAGGTTACGGCATTGATTCATACCATCGACCAGGTTGTATATCTAACTGGCTAAACGTTTTACTTAATTTAAGTTAAAGCTTATGGAAGTATAAAATTTTATACATAACTTCCAATTCATCATCTTTAGACGATAGATGTCCACTGCTTGTCATAGGCCTCCCTCAAAGATTGCTACCACGAACGAGTAAAAATGTATATAGGCTGGATTTGGGTCATTTCCCACCACGCTGGCCCAATTTACATTACTGGGAGCCTGGGACTCATTTATTGCTTAGCAGGTTGCCCCACGAGCAGGTAAGGCTGGGTTGAATCTCGTGAATTGTTGTGCGGAAACCCTTACACGCTCTCAACTGGACATGAGGGCAGCCTTTTGTGCTGCAAGGATATAATTGTGACTACCACCATTTCGGTTTCACATACACCGTTATGAATATCAGCCGATAGACGTCCACTGCTGGACAGAGGCCTACCCCAAAGATTTGCACATACAGCCTGCATGGCCTTCGGTACCGCTTGGCACTACGAACTAATATGGGGTCTTTTGGGCCATTTCCTATCACGTTCGTTTGTTGATTAACAGGGTGCATCACGTGTAGGCGAGGTGGGATTAGGTCTTATGAGTTTGCATGGAGGGCCATAGCATCCCTTTGTAACCAAAAGGAGGCTGCCGAGCGGGATCGAGAGAGGACAGATCTCGCTCGGAGACGAAACTGTCGTGGCGCTACCGTGCGTCAACACGTCGCACCGGTAAATGGTGTTCCTCTACCATGATGGGGCTTTTGGGGTTCTCATCGCCTTCTAAACGACCCTGAGGAGGACAATGACTGGACGTGGCCTGTGGTCATTGAAGTAGTACTCACGAGGCTGGTAGGGTCTGCGTAAAGCAGACTTTGGGACGGGCTATTTCAGCATAGCGTTAGTGAGGCCGCGGTTGTATTCCGAACGGAGATCCCGCGACCTCGGCAAACGCTGAAGGTGACCACCAAGGGGGTTTTAGTGGGTAAAAATCTCCACATAACCCTTACTTCCCCCTAGAACGCAGAGTATCTTTGCGAAGATTTCCCCCGCAACAAAAGAAGGTCTCGTGAGTTGTTGTGCGGGACCCCTTACACCCTTTATACCCCTTAAGCATATGTACGTGTATATTATATTTAAAATTTATAATAATATCAAAAGCACAGATACTCTTTAATGGAATAATCACAATATTAGATGACCAAGTAATGGGAGAGAAAATGATAAATGGTTACTTTGATGGCTGATGATCCGTTTAAGTAATACGTTGATGTAGATAATAATCGAATATCTGCGAAAAAGCTTCCCTCTGCGTTTTCTCAAGATTCATCCCGGATGGTAAAATTTCCGATACATGTGTAAGAACACAGACCAAGAGGTCTACCAGAAAGGGAAAGAAATACTTCATTGAATGGAATAGCAGAACAGTGGATTAGTTTTCTCAATCTTTAAACCCAACTTTAGACTGAACAAGTTATGGCTGATGATTACACAAGAGCGTAAAATACACTGGTAAGGGTCACAGGATAAGGAAGTCACATGTTAAGGAAGTAATGAGTCTTTCTTTGAATGATTTCTTCCTCCCATCTCTTATGTTGAAGGAGTGAATGAAGGTTAAAAATATATTAAATCGAGATATGCCATAAGAAACGCATACGGTTAGGACACGGTGCACATATAGACGAGTTGAACCCACGAAAGCCTTTTTTGGACGGAGGTTAAAAATATTTATCACTATAGCTTGTGAATAAAGCGCACTCGTATACTTCAAGACGATGCTGGTACGTTATTAGCAAGGAGACGCAAGGACTAGCCTCGTAAAAAGCGTTATTGGAGTCCCTTAACCAAACAAAGGCATCACGAACCTCTACGGAGTGGCACACTCTTGGGCACTTCCTTTGTGAGTGATTAGCATCGTCTCATTAGTGATGGCAAGTGGATTAGCACCTTGTTGCACTCACTTATTGAGAGAGCGTGAGCGTGTGATAAAGCCTTAAGGACTTTAAAACGATGTCAAGGAGGAAAACTGTACGGGCCGTTATGGAATTTTTTTTTTTCGCAACGATACTTAATAGATGTTTACAAAGCAATTAGTTGAGAGTTAAAGGCATATAGTTATGATAATTTTAAAATATACAAAAGTTTTGTTATAACATCAAATGTTTCTTTTTCAGCTGTATATGCTATTAGAAGTTGATTCGCAAAGTGATCGTGGCTGTAACGAATCATATTTAACTTAGGTTTTATTTTACTTATATGGGAAGTATTAAAAACGGTGATAAAAACAAAGTATGCAAGTTTAATTTATGATACAAATTTTAACATAGTTAACCTTGTTCCGCAGTTCCGGTGAAATGGGTTTAGGTCTTCTGAGATTTTATCCGGTTAGTCTGTAACTTATTCCTTGTATAGTAGTATAGCATTACCCCATTAAAAACAAGAAGATTCTTTACATTGTTACATAGTAAATATTATTCATAAGTTAGAACGATTCTCATTTTATCATCATCATTTGGTGCCCTCTTCAAAAATGAAGTTTGCCGATCAGGTTAAGAAAACCAGTACGATCCTCAACTATTCTTTTTGATTGATCGATTCGCGTTTACGCTATTCTTAATGAACTTATACATTAGCCTTAACACATCGAATAACTGTTTCACATGTAGATAGGCTCACAATACAAGACCAATAGTGTCGGAGGCCAACAGGCAGGTCGCGTATCACCGGCCGAGTAAACAGAGGGATTACATGAGCTACGTCCGAGCGGGGCAACAGACAAACAGACAAACACGACGCCGCACGGACCTTCGTTCGGAATTCTCAAAAACCGTGCCGTTGTCTCGCTTCCATAAATATTTGCTTTGGCCAGTTATTGGCAAGTACTGTCGCGTTCGTAAAACAAAGGTATCCCCCTAAATTTTTTTCAACATAACTGCTGATGTCGTAGACTCTATTGGTCTATAGGTACGGTCATGTTATGCGGAGGGATGAAAGACATATAACAAAGGAAGTAATGACAAAGAAAGTGGATGGATTGTGTGAAAGATGACATGTGTAAGAAGAGTGTGAACTCAGATATGACGGCTGATAGAAGGGTTTGGAAGAGAAGTACATACTGTTCGGACCCCACATAGCTGGGAAAAGGGCAGGGGGGAGTAGAAGATGTACATATATAGAGTCATTCGTTGAGCAACAAAGGTCAACTAATAACAGTGAAAATTAATCATAACCTCATCTCATATAAGTTCTTTCTCTATTCGAACTCATCGTTAACTATTATAAAACATATTCTTATTGTATTTTTAATACTTTATAATAACAATACAGTTATTAACATTTACAGATGAAATAGAATTTTACTACATGCTTGTGCTGCGAACAGTACGCCCCAAATCTTGTCTCTCCGTAATAAAGTTGAGATATTGCCCAAAAATTTTAACGAAATTTTCCATTTTCAGAAACCTGTTTCATATTTTTAATGTATTCATATAATACTTTTTAGTATTCTTACCGCAAATTTGCGTTGAAGCCATCATTGGACTGTTGGCGATTGGTAAATCCTTGCGGTTTGAAATATTGAACAAAGCGAAACGTTGAAGAGGATAATTAAGATTAAATTTAATGACAATTATTAATCATTGTCCTGTAAATATCCTGAGAAACTAACATGGATGATATAGTATAAGAAATGGATTGTAGAAATCGCACAAAAGCGACTCGAAACTTGTTTTAATGAAACATTTACATCTATCTATAATTGAAGGATGCTAAGAGAGAACAAATCCAGGAAAAGGATAGCAACTAATCTTCTGACTTTTACTTCTTTTATTCAGCTTTAGCACTATTAGACATTACAATTGTAACTATACTCAAAATACACATATTAAAGTATATATACTACATCTATTATAAGTATTTAAACCGCAATATAATTTTTAGTGCACTATCCAGACGTTTTAAAAACTGTCGGTAGAAATAAGTGAGCTAAGATTTTCATGTTTTGTAATATCAAAATTAAAAAAAAAAATTAAACAAAGGCGTAAAAGTGGGTGAGGTTATCGGCTAGTTTGTATATACAGTGCATATACATATTTCTCGTTAGGAGCAAACATCGTAAAGTTGCGCGGGTTTCCTCGAAGTGCCATGTAGTTAGCGCCTGTGCGCGAAGCGGACCCGTTGTGACAACGTCAGGGTTTTACTTCAAATCTGTCATCTACGATGGAATACTTGGAACGAAATAAAGTAGAAGTGGCATTAACATTAAAAAAGAACCTTTTTCAATTTACCTCTAAAACATATCAACAGAAAGCCTAACTTATTTACAACTAAGACAGAATACCAGTCTTTGATAATTACATATCTGATCTCAGTATAACTTAACATTCTCACATTTTGGCATAGTTAAATGTTTAACGATTGTGTTGTGACGTCAGCAATGTCGTTAAAGAAAGGGTTAATTATGCATCTAAATTGCACGAAGCCAACACTTCCAGTTAGCTTAAACCGTGATAACTAAAGTCAAATAAAGGTTTACAGGAAGTGAACGTGGTGCCGTGCGCACGAGAATCGGGACGTGGGGAACGTTCCCGGAAATATTCGTGGGTCTTAAATTATGTTCATTTCCTTATTGAAACTTCTTTGGAGGTCTCAAAATAGGTTAGAAAGTTAGATTTTTTTTTCTAAATACTTCATTATCGTTCGAAGATTTCCTAACAAAAACTTACGATAAAAATCTACGCATTGAGATCAGTATTAGTGTTTGTTTGAACACTAAAATTACTTTATTCTAAATAGTACTTTTATTAGTACTATTTTGAAATATTTATGAGGTGAATTAAGGATCAATGGTTAATAATTATTCATTTTGTTACCTGAAAACATTCTACAAGGATACCGCGTTTGTCAGCCGACAAAATATGCTAACATTACTGCATCACAGTGTGAAAGATACTTACTGGATTAACAAGACTAAAGTCTGAGGTTTGAGAGTCTGTCTGTATGATAAACTACTGATACATTAGCTCTATATCGTGATTGATAATAGAAGTATTATCAGGTCAACATCAGTTTAACTTAACTGTAGGTTGAGTAAAAATATCGAAGTAGGTTATTATTCCATTAAAAATGTTTAAAGAGTAGTAGTAAAGGTTTTTATGAGGGAAACAGCAAATTTATATACAAGGGTAGTTTTGATGAAAGTGCGATAAGAGGTCCCATTTTTGCGAGAGAGGGTAGTCGGCAGCCATTGCAAAATGAGACTCGCCCCGTTAATTCTTAGAGAAGCCACAAGCATTCTGCCACAGATTATGTAGCATTGAGCCATCTAATATTCCCTGTGTCTCGGCGCAACGCTCATCTTTCACAGGGGCTTATTCTGATATCAATTGAGTGACGTCATATAAAAAACACCACAATTTTTTTTTAAAATAACTGATAAGACGAGCATCCCTTTCACTTTATGGTATGTCCGCTCATCCATAATACTGTGGCGTTAGTTAGGATGACATACACTGTATCACATTGTTCTGGTCTTTGTTCAGTTTTCGTACGTGTAGTTGTTTGTCCCAGTCTGCACGGTTTCCGGTTACAGACACCAACCATCAGTGACCATATTCTGGTCGTTCCTTTCAATAGACTCCATAGACCTAAGATGATAATGATATACGTAATACCAAAAAATATATATTGTAATGCCGAAGAATAATAAGGTTAGTAAAGACTATTAATTAGCAATTGTACCAAATACAGAAAGCAGAACGAGCTTGGAAAAGTATTTAGTATCCAGCATTATGCCACAAGGAGAATAAGTTTTATGTACATTTTAATATGTCTTAGTTATATTTTTTACATACAAATGTCTATTATGTTAATTGATAAATAAAACTGACGTATTAAATAATGAGAAAAATTAAAACTATACTACATTTTAATACTTTAAAAAGTGATAATAACGTACGCGACAAGGTATATAGTATACGAGAATAGGCCCCCGTCGACCAGCGGCGCGGCGTCTTTGATACGCCTCCTCCGTCCCTCCGTCCTCCGCCTCTCCAGTTATATGAGTGCAGCGCAGTCGACTTCCACTTAGAGGGAATTAAAATAACATGAGCCCTTGAACGTGACTAGTCCTCTCTTTGAACTATTTTATGATCAGCCAACGGCTCACTCGTAAATATGGCGTAACGTTAACCCTCTACTCGAACGGGCGCGTTCCTGTGAATAATTTAGATAGAGCCTGCAATAATTATAATACTCCCATATCTAACAATAAATAACTATTATATATACACATAAATTATAAAAATAGCAACAAATTGTTATTTACGAAAACTAACACCAGGATCAATCAAGTTTAGATCCCGGAGCCCCTCCTAATGCACTGAGGGAGACCACCGAGGGGGTTTTAGTGGGTACAAGCCCCACATAACCTTGTCTTCACCCCAGAAGCAAGGTATCTTTTAAGAAGATTTCCCCCGCGAGAAAAAAAAAAAAAAAAAACAAAAAAAAGGATCAATCAAGTTACCAAACATATAGATATAATTTCGTCCTTAGAAACTTAGATTGTGTATAGTTTTAGTATTTGTTACAAATAGTATAGCATTCATACAATTTTCTATTATAACAATAAATAAAATATTAATATTATAATAAAAAAAATATACATATAAGACAGTATTGGTGGTGGCTCCCACTAAAAATATTAGTTATTAGTTGTGAATTTGTACAAAGGGTAGTCTTCAAGGATTGCGGTTGTAGAGGAAGATAGAAAAAAATGTTATTATAACTTACAAAGTGGATAAATATCTTGTCTAACTTCTGTTCTCTCTGAAATAGCGTGTTTCCTGGGTTCCCTACCCAACAAAAAAGTAGTTACTCTGTAAAAGTAGCATTCCTGCCGATTTTTAAAAAAATGAGTAGCTTCTAAAAGGATTCAAAGTATGATATAAGATCACTTATTCCAGAAATCTTTAAGCTTCAAAATATTACATAAGTTGAAAGTTCTGATAAGAAGATTCTGATGCTGAATAACTAAATGTACTTGTTTTCTTGATTTAGATCATTTATAATTATGTTTATTTAAACTGATGAGACAGTACCAAGATTCGGAGAAGAAATGAAGATAACACTTATGCGACAGTGGTAAACCGCTCGTCTGATAACATGGACATCCTTGATTCCATGCTGGAGACAGAGGATCTTTGGTGGGTGGTACGCGTTTTTCGAATTCACCTGACAAGCTACCGCCAACTTATTGTAAATCCGTCGCCACACCAGCTTCGCTGTGTTCCGGCTATTATAGCCACAGCCTCTTTGTCTCTGTACACTATTTTAGATGAAACAAATGAACTTAATGGTAAGCCAGTTTTGAATAAGCTAAGAATAAAGTTGCTAAATAAAGTTTACGCAACAACTTAACGTTCGAAGATAGCTGATTGCGCGGCAAGTGGATATTACTTCACAACCATCGTACCGCGGATTTAGTAACGAATGACTTTTTTCCTCAACGTTATGTAAAATTTGTAAAAGTTATCGTGCATTTGTTTGATTCTTCTGTTTCTCATTTTACTGGTCCTCTTAAGACACAGGATGTTGTCTCAAGGCTATCACGCTTGACTGGTGCTAGGTCTCCGATTCCGTAGACGGTTAAGTAGGTACCACCGCAACTCCTATTACTGCTGTCGAATAGTACTGTGCAAATATTACGGTGTTCCGGCTTGAAAGGCACTGTAGCCAGTTAAATTACGAGGGTAACGAGAAAACATCTTATGTCACAAAGCGACGATCTCAATGTAGTCCTATGAATACCATCTTAACTAGGGCCACGAAAAAACCACTAGCATCTTTATGATCATGAAATCAATCAATCGTATTACAGGAAGGGCCAGAAATATAGTCAGAGCTGCAAGCTTTCAGTGTCAGTCGATACGTGAAGCTATCGGGCATCGAACCCGCACTATCGGCAAGTTTACTATCAAGGTGTTAGCTGCACTTCTCGCAATAGCGGACGCAATCGCTCTCGAGGTTTATCAGATCGAAATTCTATCGATTTTACATTTATACGCTACTTGAGATTATTGCAATCAATTTACACAGTAGAAATATATGTAGTTACAACGAACTGTGAGGATGAACTTGGTGAATATATCTATATATATTAATAACAGTTATCCAGATTCACTTGAGATATTGCTTGTGTCATTTAGAGGTCAACTAAGATTGGATTTTACATGGTTACATCTCCAAAGAGAGTTAATAACGGGAAGAGACCTGGGTGGTGCCGGTTGCCGCCGGGAAAGAATATTTCTAACAAATTTCAAGGGTGAATTTCCAACTTAATTCTATATTCTATATTACGACCAGCAAAGCTAGTAGGGAACAGCTAGTGTATATATGTAAGTTGTAAGTTATTTTGTATAGTCTAAGTTATATTTATGTGTACTTTGGATATTCCATCCCATGTATATAAAAGTAGTAATAAATGTAGATATATTTAGTATTACTTTGGAGACTATGAAACGAGCTTTTGTGTTTAGTCTATACATGAACACAAGTGAGAGAGTTATATTGTTTTTTTTTTATGTGATTAAGCGACGAGACGAGCGACACGTTCACCTAATGGTAAGTGATACGACTCATACCAACGTGGTGCTAGTTATGATGATGAAGAACGTTTATACACTACTGTTTGGTGCCAGAAATGGGAGCTACAGTAGTACCTACCTAGACGATCTCTAGCAATAGATAACTAATACCAGTAAAGGAAATTCTAACTTGGAAAGTGATCAATCTTCTTACTCATTTCATAAAACTTGTGAGGAAAAGTATTTTGTAAAGCGAATGGATAGATCATTGGAAGAAAGTCATAGATACAAATGGAAATTATTCAAATCGAATAATCATAAATAATATTGTGTATACCTGTCAGGATACCTATAGACAAAGCAGGACCGATCGATATAGAGATCTTTGGGTGAGGTCTATGTCCAACAGTGGACGTCTATTGGTTGATGATGATGATGATGAATCGCAAATAATGTAAAAAAATGTTGAACGCCTACTTTATAGTTTCCAACGTAATACCTATTCAAATATTTGTTGTCGGTATAACAAACCTCAAAATCATCATCATCATCAGCTGATATACATATAGCCAATCTCAAACTAGTCTTAAAAACTTGTTCGTACATTTACGTATTGTTTGACAATGGAATTACTGGTGGTAGGTGTCTGTTGTCGGAGGTCGTCTACGTAGGTACCGCCGCCTGTCGTAAAAGGCGACTGTCTGCGGGTTTGCGGGCCTTGAGGGTGGAGGATCTTATCGCTCAACAAACTAATCGACGTGGGACAGCGTAGGCAACTTGTAATTCAACGATGGTGCATAGAAGGGTTTGGTCCTCCCTTAGAGACGTGGTAACACAAAGTGTAGACAGGTACCGATACGTTCTGTAAGCGATCCCGGGACTTCTCCGAATCCACTGATGTAGACCATCGAAGAAAAAAAATAATAGGTACCACCACCGCCATCAGCCAATAGATGTTCACTGCAGGACATATGTTTCCCCCAAAGATCCTCATATCGATCGGTCTTCTGCCGCTCGTATCACCAGGCACCAGGGGCCGTCGTTTGGAGGTTTCTGTGTGAGGGCTTTGGGCCACTTCCCACCATGCTGACCCAATGCAGATTGATGAGAACCAGAACCTCGTTTGTTGAATAGTAGGGTGCACCGCCAGCAGGTGAAGTTGGCTTGGGTCCCTTGAGTTGTTGTGCGAGATCCTTTACACCCTGCTACCGCCGCAGCTATTATTTCTACCCCCCAACAGTATTGTGAAAATATTACTTTATTCCAGTTTGAAAGGCGTTGTGGCTAGTATAAGCACTGGTATAATGAGACTTAACATCTCATGTCTCAATACGAGGAGCACAATGTGGTGTTGTGTATATCATCCTAACCGGCGCCTGGTTGTTATAGGCGGGCATATCATTAACCATCAGATGAACGTCATCGTGTAGTCGCTTCTTTGAATAAAAAAAAAATTACTTACTTTGCCTAACTCGTAGGTAGGTACAGAAACAGCCATATTCCGAATTGGTGTTTCCATGAAGCGCACACTTGTCTTTATTTATTCAACTGAGATGGCAAGCGACGTGAAATCAAAAAAAAAAAATCTCCGAAACCTGCTCGCGGACGATTTCGAAAATATTTGGTCTGATAAGCGCGGTAGCGTTAGCAGAGAAAATCATATTTTAATGGAATTCGCGAATTTCATAATTTAAAGAGTTAGTGCTTGACGTCGATACCACTTGGTGTTAAGTGATGTGGTCTGTGACGGTGAAGCGGACTAACGTAGTAACAGCCCTTTAGGTCTTTCTTTGCAGATACCGACTTCATTTTTGGATGGGATCACCGACGCTGACAAGTTGTTCCTCTCCTGTACTGTTCTTAAAGACGAGCCTAAATTATTTGTTGCAGCGGATTTTTTTTTTTTTGTAAGAAGGGTGGGTAATCGAGCTAACAATTCACCTGGTGGAAAGTGACCAGTAACGCTCGGGACCGGGTAGTTGCGGCTGCGTTGCCGACCTTTTCGCCTTTTCCTCGAAGGTATTTTACGGCTGGATAGTAAAAAGATTTTTTTTATTACCTAACAGTTTAAATAGCTCGATCCATTATAATTAATACTAAATTTCTTTTGATTATAAGGACTTCCATCTCAACGCGGGAGAGTCAAGGCTGTTCATCAACCAAGTTCATCAAATTCACAGTCAAATTGACAAATTGTCTGCAATCTCCGCTTTTGGAGAGTCCATTGACAAACGTTGTTTTCTTAATTATCTATAAATATATAGATAATCACAAATTTTTCTTCCGATTTAAAACTCTTTTGTAATATCGTGTGATAATAATTACTTGTGATAATATTGTCAATTTTTTATTTTACAAAAGGAAATTTTAAAAAAGAAAAAGGAAGTGACATTTTATTACCCCAATAATTTCACTAACTACAGAGCCCTTTAAATCGGAACACGGTAACCATTGAATTACTACTGTTCAGCGAAAGAAATAGTAGCTACTGTAGTACGAAGATGATCTTCCACAGCAGCGACTTACCATAACGTAAATTTGTCATATTATTTAACATTGACAGCAACAGTATACACGTAAAAGGCTTTGCACAGAAAATCTGCCGCCAGACACCCTTTATGTCTATAGCCGATGGGGAAGTAAAGTCTTAGAGTGAAGGCCGTGTACAGAACCCAGAAATGTAGGATTCCCTCCCTGTAGATGGAAAGACGAGATCAGAGCGGTCAAAAGTGGGGGAATGCGAAAAGCAGAAAATCGCATTTCGTGGAAGACATTGGGTAAGACTTATATCCTGATCCCGATATTTTATGGCCTGGTAACAAAATCTTTAAGCAAGAATTTAATAGTAAAGTGGGAGCATAAACAGAGAGCAAAAATGGAAATACGTGTATGGATTTTTTTTTTTATTTAATTTTTTTTTTGCGATCGGTTTTCCGTTCGGAGCCTCCAGAAGATGGCGGCGAGCAACAGCGCGGAACGCCTCGCGATGAGGCACAAGCTCAGCGCCGCGACGCGCCAGCACACACAGCAATATTATATCTTCATGTGTACATTATTATCATGCAGAACCGAGAGTGGCTTGCCTAACCGTATGTTTTACATTTCAAAGTGTTCCTACGTCTGTCTGTATCACGTTGCGTCTTGACTGAATCCTACTCACACAAAAACCACTATGAAACTATTTTCCTTCTCCAAGCAGAAATATTTTATTGAGTGGTTTATTTCTAAAAAACATGAAATTGTTATGATATGTACATATTAAAATTAAATAGTATATTACTTAAGATATAGAGAAAATATTTTATTGACATCCAAAAGAAGTATAATAAATAAGTTATTAAGTAACCAACTACCATCATCTCATCTCATCGGACGTTGGCTTGTAGAGAATGCCAACAAGCATCAAGCCTTTTGTATACCTGCTGCAAGGTTTTAAAATAAAGAGAAAAAAAAATACGTATGTGTAATTATTATGTTCAAAATAAACAGCAAAGAATACTGAATTTTTTAATATCACACCCCAGGTCCATACGAAGGTACTTTTTCATATCAATCCCATCTTACTTTGCTCTGCATTCCTACTTCTCTGCCCCCACTTCACTCTATTCTGGACATCGTTTTCTTCAATATTGCAGCTTTTATTATTGTTTGTTAGCCTTAGCCAACGCAACTTCGGTCTTTTTATCCACTGTCCATCGAGTATATTGAGGTTGTATCTTAATTCCTATATGGTGGTAGGTCTCTGTTGCCGGACACCGTCCAGGTAATCACCGCGGCGCCTATTGCAGCCGGCGAACAGTAGTATGCAACATTACTGTTCCGGATTGAAGAGAGTTGAAGTTAGTAAAATTACTAAGGTATTGATATCATCTATAACATCTTATGTCTTAAGGGGAGAAGCGCAATATGGTATAGTATATATCATCTTAGCTAGCACTACGTTGTTATGAGCGGAAGTGGCGCATACCATCAGGTGAACGACTAGCTCATCTCGTCGTTTAATTGTATATAAATATATATATTATTTACTTAATATATACAATTTTTTATGTATGACATATATAAACTTTAGATCGGAGATTCTGGATCCGGGAGATCAGTATCAAGTGAGGTGCATGAGAGAGCTGACTATATAATAATACTTACTTATTAAGTAAAACACATTTCAGTAATATCTTACAGTGCTGTATACCAGTGTACTTCAAAATTGATTAAAACCTTTCTCGAAGATTACTCAAAGGGAATAGACGGTGACGGAAAGATATAAAATAGGTTTCTCCATATAACTTTAAGTATACATTTTGTTCACAATAAGACCCTGAATAGTTTATCGCCCAGAATACTATCTAGGACGTTGACAGGGAGAACTTAGTAACGCTGTTATGGTGACTGATTTACAATATGATGCTGGTAGTTAGGCAGTTTTATAAAAATTACATAGAAATCTACAATCTTTCACACATTCTGGCGTGATATTGAGAGTCGGTTCGCCCGCGTTTTCCTTCAGATAACAATATTTGCTTGTCGGTTCCGGGATGTCGCCGGCCTTATCTAATGGGAACTGATAACAAGGGACGCGCTGGGACTAATGCGACTTCTACCACTTATTTTTCTTATAAATTATCATGTGATAATATTCCACTCTGCAAAGACGACTAAAGCTGTAAATTATTTACTAATTTAGCGATTTATTTTAATAGAAACTATAATAAATCCACCCTTTATAAGCTATTTTTAAATTGATCGTTTTACGTGTGGTGGAGTAGTAAATGTATACACACCATAGATGTCCTGCGTGTTTTATATCATAATAGACCTAAACAAACTTAATACTAAGAAAGTCTTTAAACCTAATTTGTTAAATTTAATATTATTATTCTTCTAAAGAGTTTGGATTGGTACTGTATACATTTTTTTTTTTACTCAGAAGTAAATCATAGGTAATAAAGCCACCGCCGTTTACATTTACGGACGTTAATATTGAAATAATCCATAAAATCTGAATAATTCTAATCTTACTTCAAAGTTTTATTAATTCAATCAAATTACGAACTCTGAACAAACATAAAGGCAGGTACTCCATTAAACGAACATCGGAAGGAAATTTTTAAAGAAAATTTGCACAGATTACCGATCAGCGCAAAGTAGCGCGCGGCTCGTACTGCTCGGAAGAAAGAAATTTTAAATTCGTCCTTAATTGTTAACAAAACGACTTTTCACGAGAAGTACGCAAGAACGATGATTTCTATTTAAAAAAAAGGCTTTAAAGAGAACTCAATCAGTAATATATAATAAACACTGCCTCTGTTCAATAAATTCTTACTGACCTTAGTAAAGTTATAAACAAGTTTTTTAAACCTTTAAATGTTGAACATAAATTGTGAAATACCAAAAAGTTACTTCTTAAGTTAAACTTAACGTTTTAGTATGCGTTAAAACGATTAAAAAAAAAGCTTTTTTCAAAGTATTAAGCTTTAATAATGAAGTAGCCAAACCTATATACTCATATGTCCTTGTACATGTACTAGACTAAACTAGCAAAACTATGTTAAACCTAATTATGTTAAATTTGCTAGTTATAGGCATTGTTACTTAAACACCCTTTTATATTAACTAGATATTTTTTTTTAATTTTTACCGAAGAGAGTGAAGCAGCTATGGGTGTTATCCGTATGATAAATAGTAGTAGTAGTAGTAGTAGTAGAGAGATTTATTGACTTCACCACCAATCAAAATTAATATATAACTTAATTTTTCATTGTATGACCTTATCTCTACAATGTCTACATTTGAAGTATGTTCTTGGTTGGAAAGAATATATCTAAAGTAATTGTAATATTTTCACTCTTTCGCATATCTATTAATAATCAATTTTAACTGAAACTTAGTCATATGTACGAGTAGGTAGAAGTCGATTATTTTTTTATTAGTTGCCTCCGTACTGTATGACGCTGACCAGGAGGCGGCGTGTCGTGATTAGTCCGGTCCGATTTTTCCGTTCAATTGAACTTACGAAAGTCCGCCGAAGGTCCCCAACACGGTAATGACTGTTTGATCTCATTAACCAACCAAAACGGTACAAGGTACAAGTTTAATATTCACTGTTCACTTCGTAACTAAGTAGAAAGCTAAATCTTTACACGTTTAAACACTTAATATCCGCTGTATGAAAATCTTCAATATAACTACGGACTTTATTAGAATTTCATGTTTTTAATAAAGATATATTTAGTCAGTGTAAACATATACTTTATTACATTCTTATGAATAAAACTTGTGTATGACTAAGTTTACTATATTGAGTATCAGTATTCGTAGACATGAACAAACATACATAAGTATATCAAAAAAAAAAAAAACGTTTATTTACTCTCGTTATTGTTACTGTTATCATCATAACATTTTCTTGGCATAGTACATATATATATCTAGATACCTTATTTAATATTACTGACTAATATTTAACTTTGTATCCATAAACGAAGAGGTGAAATACAAAACTATGATATCCAAACGGTTGCGAGTTGCATATAAATGTATTTATCCGGTTGTACATGTAAAACGATAAACATCCGGAATATTTTCAAGTTTTCAGCTCAGTTTACGGCACCAGCTCCTTTCAGCCGGCGCTCGCTTTGCCGTTGTATTGACCGAGTTCATTGCGCATGCTTGGCTTAACAAAGGACATACAATCCCACTGGATGGGGCATGCAACTGTAAAAAAAATACCGGAAAGTAACAATAATTTTCTATTAAGTATATCTTATAATTGCCCAACTTATCCCAAAGCTTTTAATAGTACAGTATATAAAAGAAAATATAGAGTTAATTATAATATGTATCTTTTAAAAGTAAATTGCATATCATATAAATAACCTTTCATTATCATTGTTATTTCTTTTATGTGTGTGACAATTCCAATGCAGCTCCATAGTCTTCAGGATATCCACGAACGACGGCAACACAAGTGATTTCCTGAAAAATTTATTACTTTTGAATACACTCGTATTACCAAAAGTGTATTCTTTATTAATAATACATCTCATGACAAATTCACATGATTTTAAGTGCCATTACTGCGAAAGAAAGTGAGGTTTTCTTATAAAACTCTGTTTCTCATACGCTTACAATCGGAACAAAGGATAGCTTTCATGACAATAGACCTAGTTGGGTTTATATGGACATAAAGCAAGATCGTTCGATTCTAAAATTCTTACTACCATGAAAATTACTTCTGAAACATCCTAATATATATAGCTATATTGAGTTTAAATAATAAATAAGTAAAGATATATATAATAGTATATCAAGAATAATTTTCACTATATTCGTTGTTGTCTCTTCTAAAAGTTTTTATCAATATAATACCCATACAGATTGTAGAATGTATCGAGTAAGTAGCCACATGAGCGCTCGGTATTATAATTAAGCTGGTTAAAGCTTAGTCGACTAAGGATATTTTATTTATACACTTATCTATTCTACTTAATACCGCTAAAGGTCTACTACAGCACTGTAGTTGAAACATCACTTCTGGATATTATCATCCGCTGCAGACCATAGATCTGAATCGATTTCCAACGTGATCGATTTTATGATACTTACATCCAACGATTCCTTATGTTCATCATCAAGTCTTAGATGTTTCATCCATCTGTCAGGTGATCCAACGTTGTACTTGCCAATATAAGTAATCTCTACTTTAATAGGAACAAATAGGTGGAATAATGTTTACTAAGAAAACAATCACTGGTGGTAGTGGAAGAGCCACTTGTTACTACTGGGTAGTAGATCCTTCGCGCTGGAGACCGTCTATATAGGTACCACTGGAATATCTATTTTAGCTGCCAAACAGTATGGTTCCGGTTTGGAGGGCGTTGTAGTTAATGAAATTACTGGAGTAATGAGTATTAACGTCCTAGGTCGCTAAGTGACTAGCGCAATGTGGTGTTGTATATAACATCTTACCATCAGTTGATTGTCGGCCCATCTCGTCGTTTCGTAGTATAAAAAAAAAAACAATACAGTTTATTATATTGACAACGGATATCCTGATTCAGCCTAATCAAGATTTACACGTCGGCTCGTTAAAATAGCAGCGCAACAGTGGAAGAAACAAAAGCAACATAAATCAAAACGAAGAACAATCCATTAACTGGATCTACGGTAAAAAAGAAAGATGGCCGCCGCCGATTGGCGGTCCCGTTGACAGGAGGATCTGATTGGTCGCCGCGTCGACGCGCCGCTTTCAGAAATTCGATACTTTTTAATAATAGCTCCTTTAGCTAATGCGATCGCCTTTTATATTACAACGGCGTACGTTAGTATTTTATTACATGGACGGCCCAAATGCGGCCTTAAGTGGTCGCCCACCACTGTGGGAAAGGGGATACCCGGCTTGTTTTGGATTTCTCTTTATATGTGGTTCGATTAGGTCGGATCTTTCGGGATAAACCGAGGGGAGATAAAGGTGCTTTGTTTCATCGGGTTATTAAGCGTAATTAGCGGCCTCGTTAGCAGAGTGAGATCGGAAATTGTTTGATATTCGTATTAAGATCCGAAAATTATTAAAAATTTCATTACTAGACAGCAGTAATTATTAGATGATAATAATTTAACTTATCATTCATCAACTGTAAATTGAATATTTCGTTGTTTTGATACATATACCTTAGTATTCATTTGCTTCTGTCTAAGAATGATAGATGTAAACTAATTTTATAAATCCTATCCATCATCTTTCTCTTCTTTCCTCGCTTATAATTTTAACTAGTTCTTAGTCATAAAAATATTATTATTGTTATCTCAGAATGACTCTTTATAACATCCAGGAATGTAAAGTCAACCTGTAGAAGTTATAGGTGATATGTTTGTGCGTTCATCGTCTAATAAAGAAAAAAAAGAAACTATAGTGACCGCACCGTGAACGAGCCTCAATGGAGCGCTAATAGATAAAACAAAAAATAAATCACAAACGCAATCTAGATAGCTGGGACTAATCACAGTGCAAGCACTGTAAAGCATTATCAAACAAGTTATTGCTTAAATACGCAACATACTCGAGACTCTCTCATTGATGGGGCAGAGCAAACAAAAATATCGACTATTCGATAACCGATGCGTCAATCGATACTGACCCCGCTCCGATACGACAATCGGCAAATACTAGGTGCTCGATAAAAAGTGAATACGGTTCAAATCCAATCGCTACGACTTTACTCATGTCGTATTCATTTAATAGTTAAATCAATTTATTAACTCGCAACTTAATTCTGATTTTATCGTAGTATAAAGCGATGGGGTATGCAGATCGTTTACTTAATAATAACTTATAGCTCAACCTCTATCATACGAGAACTTATAATAATTATATATTTCAGAAGTTTTTAGTAACATAGCTGAAACCTAGTAACGGTAATAATGTTTACTTATCTGTATAATCGTATTGATATAATAGTCATGGTATTGTGGCTAAGAGGAAGTAAGCGGATGTTGGTTGGACCCTGATGTAAATCTACCGTCATATCGGCATTGCTATGTTTCGGTTGTCAGCATATAAAAGCCTAAGTATTCTAGACGACCTCGTTTCACCATCTACGGCGTCATTGTCAATTATTTCATGTTGAGTTCAAGTTAATACTTGAACTTGGCTTATGGCCATTGTATGTAAGAAATAGACACAGCAGTGTTACTTTACTACATGGTTTTAGTCTAGAAAGTTGAATCGGTAAAACTTTTTTTAGTAATAGGTGGAGACCATAAAGGTAGGTTACCAATGCAGCTCTTGTCTTTGCTGTCAAACAGTAATATGCAAACATTACTGTGTTCGGGTTTGACGGTTGTAACTAGTGAAATTATTGAGATAAAGAAATTTAACATGTTATGCCTGAAGGCGACGAGTATAATGTGGTGCAGTATCATCCTAACCAGCATCAGTTATAGAAAAGTGTATCAAGTGAACTTCACACTCGTCTTGTGTGTTGTCAAATAACAACTATTACAGAATGTAACACAATTATTATTTACTGTGATGAACAAGTGGATATTAAAACGTTTTAAAAAAAAAGCTATCATTTATTTAACACAGTTTGAGTAGAAATAACCGTTAGATAAGATTTGAACTAAAATAGCATACACGTACGCAGGTAAGGTATGTGGCCGCTAGCCTCCCACCTTAATATATCAATAATCGGTGTTTATTTGTGGCGGTTATCGATTCAAATTTTGATATTGACTGTCAATAGAAAACGTGCTTTGTTTTGATGATTCGCTACATTTCGAGTAGATGTTTAATCAACACTAATCAGCAGTGCAAATATTGTTTTTGTCGAACCGATAGTTCAATTGTAAAGAACGCCGAAAACGATATTGTATTTAGTCACTCGATACATCGATAAAGCGCACGGTGCTCAACCAATTAACTACTGCGCATAAAAAGTTAAGTTAAATATACAAAAAAAAAAAAATGGCTGTTTACAAAAGTTAATTATTATTAGTAACGAATCGTAATACTACTGATTCATTTTTTTTGTTCAATTAAACGACTAGACGAACTGAAAGTTCTCCTAATGGTAAGTCATACTCCTCATATCCACATGGTGTCAGTTAGTACGTAGCACCACATTGTGCTCGTCGCCTTAAGACATAAGTATAAATCTCTTTACCTCAGTAATTACACTAGCTGCAGCAACCTTCAAACCGGAACACAATGTTTGCACACTACTGTGAAATATAATAAAAGCAGCAGTAGTAGCCACCTAGGCGATTTTCAATAATAGAGACCTATCATCAGTCATATTATCATTTGTCTTTTTTTTTTATTTATATAGGATAGGTACAAATATTAATACAAATAACTTTTCTACCTTAAAGAAGAATTATACTAAAGTACATTTACTAACAAAGTATCTGTTATCCATGTATTCTGGTATATAGTTATAAGTCAAAAATATTTGTACCGTTTCACTAGGGCATCAATTGTATCTATCTTTATCTTATTATATAAGCTTTTATTAGATTTCAGCAAATCAGAAATTAATATTATTTTTATATAAAATACTATCATTGTGTCGTAAGCTAAGACACACTTTGATCCGCTGCTCCACTTACCATCAGGTGAACGTCTCACACGTCTTGATGCTTCGTTGAATAAGGAAAAAATTGATCGCTTAGAAACATTGTAAAATTCACCTCATACACAAGATAATCATCTAAATATATATACGTATTAAATATTATAACGTTTGATAAATAAATAATACACGCAAAACTTCTATTTATCAGTACCCGTCAAGGTTTTTAATTATAGCGAAGTTCTCAGTTCTGTAGTGATTAACGCCGTCCATGATGTAATAATTAGAGGGATACAAAATGGCCGCCGCGGGGACGTTGCACCCAGAAGCGGCCTCGCGGAGAGATGTACCCCACAACCAATCCCACACGTTACGGTTCCGGTGTTAATTAAAATAAATTACTGTGTGCATTTCACCCACCATTAATACTAATTATTACAGATATAATAAATCTTTCATTAGTTACGAAATATACGGCAATGTGTAACTTTGAGCTTACACCGCTCCGTAACTTAACTGCTAAACTTTATGTACTTAAGTTCCAGTTTGACGCACAGTTCACATTAATTTCCAAGGAGCATATGTATCGTGATTTTCACCGCTTAGGATACATTAGTGTTTTTTTAAGTCTTGTCTAAATTTTAGCCAAAAACTTTGCGTTTATAGTATTTTATGTAAATTTAATAAAACACAGAGAAAAGGTTTGAAATATTTTGCATACATTTAAGACAATTTAACTCTTTGAAATGTTTTCAAATAAAAATCTAGCGAAGTTTCTATGCAAGAGTAATAAAATCTAATTGTAGTTAAAGCAACTATAAATCAGCTAAACTTGATAATATGAAAACCGTTACATGATTTAGAAATTCCATATGAATGAGTATCCATTTTGTGTACAAATCAATGATGTTACATTAAAACCTTTTATACATATGAAACTGTATTTCTTATAATCATTGTATTCTTGTAACAACAAACATAATTTAAAGGAATGATTGAAGAAGTTTCCGGAAACAAGAAACTACAGATTATAAATTAGTTATAATACTGTATGGTAACATTTTCTGTTGTATTTTGTTTCCTAACTTGAAACTAGATCTTAAAGTTAGTAACGAAATAATTACCAGAATCTGAGAGATAAATGAGTGCTTCATTTCGTTAGCGAGAATCTGATGCGATTATATCCTAGAAAAGGCGCTGTTTATTGTCACATATCCTGTTCGAAGCACCTGTATGAGTCTTGGATGCCAATTGTACATGATATTGAATTCAAGGAACATTTGATTTTTATTTGTCTCACTTTTTATATTTAACTTAAGATATAAAAGATAGAAATCTGTAGAAGCTCCTCTACACTTATACTTACACGTAATATATTTAGTTAATGTCATTCAGCTAAGATCTAAAGTAAATCTATAAAAGTTTCAGTAGCTTATACTGATCCTATAGAGCTACTAGACCTTCCACATAGTGTAACGAAGATTTGGAGAAAGTCATCACAAGTTGTAGGAGATAAGTAGCACATTACCTACCGGCCGTGGAGATCTTCGGAGAAGGCTTGTACTCAGCTATGGATGTTGTGGAATCATGAATTTTAGTCCAATATTGGAATGTTACTACAATTATATCAACTCCTAACTTCTTTGTCAAATGAACAGTGTGTTTATCTGATCTTATTTGATCTGATGGTAAATCTTCTCATAACAACGAAGCGATGTTTAAACATATTCCCAGTATATAACATTTTGCGGTGGCTGCATCGACTTGAGATGAAAGATGTTATGTTTTGGTAACCCATCCATTAGTGTAACTATATCGACCTTGAAACAGTTGTACAGTAATGTTTCCACACTGCTGCTTGATAGTAGATAAGGAGCGGCGGTAGCTAAATATATTAGGTTACTTACCACTACAGAAGTTTAAAATGATGTCCTGTAAAATTTTCTTAATGCTGCTCTAATTTGTTATACAGTAGTTAATCAGAATATTTCAGTTATTCATAAACTATAATTGGAGCAAGTTTTTTTCTTACTTTCAAATCACCGACCACGAAAAGCGACACATCCTGTATAAAATGTGCTAAACCAAGTAACAACGTTCGGACCGGGGGCAGTCTTCATTCCGGCAATACGGCTAAGTGCCGTCCAGCTGATGGATGGTGTTTGTTCAACAAATAGTTTTCAATTTTACGTAGACGCACTCCTCCTCCCAACCCTCATCACCCCCGTCCCCTGCCAAAAGATTTCACTCACGAAATTGATATTTCGGTCGTAATCTCGAATATTTCTCGGCCACATGCGGAGCTCCTGAAATTTATATCCCTTTTTCAATAAGTCATAATTTTATAAAATAGTATGTTTAACAAGTAGGATAAGTATTTAAGTTGAGAGTAGATCTCTGACAGACAGACAGTCGGTGACCATCACATAGCAACAACCGCAGTTCCATGGAAAAAATAGTGTACAGACATCCCTGTGTTACAGTTTGAAGGGTGTTATAGCTAGTGAAATTACTGGAGTAATGGGACAACGTCTTATGTATCAAAACGATTAATACTACGTGGTGCTGTGTAAATCATCTTAACTAGCGTCACGTTATTATGGAGATGCGTATGATTTACCATCAGATGTACGTTTCTCTCGTTTCAACCCTTTGTTAAATACAAAAAGTTGGATTTATGTATGAATCAGTCATAGAAGATAGACAAGGAGTAACCTCATTCCACATTTCTAAGTTTAAGTAGTAGTAGTATATAGATTTAATTGTTTTTTGGTAAATAACTTAAGCTTCTATTACTATAGTAGACGTACATACATAGTCTTTTGAACCAAGATATCTACTACAAACAATTTCATTATAAATAACATCATTAAAACCAGGAACCGTATTATTTACGTATAATACATATATGTTTACGCTTGTCAGTTAATACCATGTGAAATTGAGGTCAAGTGTTCATCATCATCACATTGAGAGAACTAATCCGACCTTCAGCTAGTACATTCAACGTCAAACCATACAGATATCCATCACGAGCCTATTTTTGTAAATTTCCACCCCATGTTCAAGATCGTGATCGGATCATCTTTACAAATGTCCGAATATAAACAAACATGTTTTATTCCTCAAGTTAACAACAAATTGAACAATCTTAGCAAATATATATATATTACTACAATCAAAACGGTAGCTACGTAAATACTTTTAATGAAACCAATGAATCATAAGAACCGTTACGTCGAACAAAGAAAGTGGTTTCATATTATTATCACACCGAAGACCACGGAGCTCTACACGGGGCCTCTGACATAATATCACACGCGGGTCCAAGATAAAAAAAAAAGATGTTACAACAAAAAGAAAACAGTGAGACGAATGCGGACAACCGAAAAAAAAAATGTCAAGTGATTCACTATAAAACATACAAATGAACCACTCGATCGATGCGGACCAATAAATTAAACGAACAAAAAAAACTAACACTTATTTAATGGTAATAAAGACGTGATCACTTAACTGATGGAGCCACCTCGTCAGCAGTTCCACGTTGGTGATGTTTCATCGCTTGTGAAGAGTGAATGGTCGTTATCAATGTGTTTAGAGGAGAGGACCAAGCCCGGTAGCTCTACCGGTAACAAGCCGAATGTGAACACACAAAATCAATATAAGAATATATATATATATATATATAAAGATTCGCCCACACACAACAGGACACGTTCTCATTATCACATCAATTAAAAAAAAAATTACTAACAAAGATGATTACAGATCTTCTTTTCAACTCTTTTTACCAATAAATAGTAAACAATCCAGATTACTTGCAATGTTTAATCATCATATTTTTTTTCTTTATATTTAGAAGAAAACCCTGATAATATGCGATGATGGTTAAGATGATGAATAGGATGACAACTGATGATGTCAACACAGCTGCTTAATGTTAACCTTGGCGGTCTGCAACAGCCTTACAAGTAAGAAATGAATTTCCATGTAATTTATTATGTAATGATAAAAAGGCAAAAAGTACTTTTTTATCTGTGACATACCACAGGTTATATATAGCGGCAGTAAACTTACTCCATCAAAGGAGACAGCATTTGACAGTTTAACAGTAGGAAGGAGACGTTTGTGAAGCAAGTGCGTTCATACTTTGACAGTTCCCCCGTGTTGACACATTGACACGTATGTATGACAGATTATATATTTTACTGTCAAATGACGGACGTCATATTCCGTCGGGCAGGTATTTACCGAATCAAGCCTGTCATCGTTACTATGCTTGACATATACATATATGTGATGACATATAGAGAATTGTTTTCTGACTTGTCATTAAATGAAGAAGTGAGAAGATGTACTGCACATAGCATAACATAAATATGGTTAGGTGACGTATTTGTCGCAAAACTATACTAACATAAGACTAAAAAAAAAAAACACAATATTATTTTTAGGTTTTGTATCAGTAGAAAACATAGCTCTCTTTTTATATATGTGAAACATCAACTCAACTGTGGTAAAGATATGTAAAAGCGACGAATATATCTAAGCGAACGTTTCAATCATTTATATGAGATATATTCAAATTTTAATATTTAAAAAAGACACAGTATATCACAGTTTGTACAGCTGTTTGTGAAACATGTTATACTTCTCTTTTTTACGTTGGGTAGACTTACAAAAAAAAACGTAACGTACAACAATGAAAATGCGGCGCTCGTACATCGCGTTGAAAACGACAGTGGGTTAGCTGTGGAGTGGTTAGCTTTACGACCGTTGTAAACCACCCGCGGTGCCTTCGAAAAAAAAAGTAGTAAGATTCTGTACGGCTCTATTGATCGCTCGTGTTAAAATAATTTGAAATGTACACATGTTAATAACTTCTCTTTAAAAAACCTACTAGCGTTTTAGAAGTGATAATTGCAGACACATCTCACCTATAACATTAGTGCGACATTCATATAAATCTAGATAATGATAATTTGAATCTAGGAACTATATTGTTTGAGGTTCCTAAAGAACTTTTTCTACAAAAGAATGTATTGTCTAATTTTGATCATAATATATAATATTTCGCATAGATACATAGAAACAATGAAATCATTAATATTGTCCTAGGTATTATATGTTATTATAACATTGATATAAACTAAAAATACATAATATATAAGTTTGGCAAATATCTCCCTTCCGCTTTTTTGCTCTTTATTCAATGCTTTATAAAAAGTGTTACAGTGATCGGATTTAGTTCAAATATGCGCCGTTTTGTTCGATAATCTGTTTTCATCTAGACGGCAACTTCATAATACCTCCCTCGTAGAAGCCCCCCTCCTTATTTGCGAAGAACTCGGACAGCCACTTTTCACAAGCCTCTTTTGAGTTCAACTTTACACCACCAAGGGCGTTCACCATGGACAGGAACAGGTGGTAATCACTTGGCGCTATGTCCGGGCTATATGGTGGATGCGATAAAACCTCCCATCCGAGCTCCCGTAGCTTCTGACGAGTCATCAACGAAGTGTGTGGTCTGGCGTTGTCCTGGTGGAACACTACACCATTCCTGTTGGCCAATTCTGGACGCTTCTGGTCGATCGCCTGCTTCAAGCGGTCCAGTTGTTCGCAGTAGATGGTAGAATAAAGCGTCTGGCCATATGGGAGCAGCTCATAGTGGATGATTCCCTTCCAATCCCACCAAACACACAGCAAAACCTTCCTGGCCGTCAATCCCGGCTTGGCCACTGTTTGGGACGATTCACCGGTCTTCGACCACGACCGTTTTCGCTTGATATTGTCGTATGTGATCCATTTTTCGTCGCCAGTCACCATTCGCTTCAAGAATGGGTCGAGTTCGTTCCGTTTCAGCAGCATATCGCAGGCGTTGATTCGGTCCAGAAGGTTTTTTTGCGTCAAATCATGCGGCACCCAAACATCAAGCTTTTTTTTGTATCCAGCCTTCTGCGGATGGTTTAAAATGGTTTGGTGACTAACTCCCATCTCCTGGGCGATATCACGAGATGCCACATGCCGGTCTAACTCGATGTAGTCCATGATTTGATCGGTATTTGTCGTTACAGGTCTTCCCCCGGCTGGCTTATCCATGGTGTCGTTTTCACCGGCTCTGAATCGTCGAAACCATTCCTCCGCGGTTCGAAGTGATGGAGTACCATCCCCCAAAACACCATTAATCTCACGGAACGTTTCTCTAGCGGATTTGCCTTTAACGAAGGAAAACTTTAAAATAGCGCGAATTTCGGCGTTAGTGAACTATATGTTTACACGTCTATAACTGTTGAACGCAATATCCAAACTAATTATGCATAGCGTCGTTTTGTAGGTTATGTCAAGACCTTTCAAATTATGTATAGTATTGCCAGATACGAGCTCTGTTGCGCTTTGTACATAGCCGCGAAATTCAAAAGACAAAAAGGCGGAAGGGAGATATTTGCCAAACTATATATAAGTTAATTAGTTAACGAGTATGTCAGTTAGAGAGTAAGAAGAGACAGAAAACAAGACCAAGTTTAACCACATTTTACAACGTACATAATAAATATTATTCATACATTAGTCAGTTATCTTAGTATGAGTACAGACGATGCCTTTTTTTTTCATTTTTCTTAACAGGAAACAAGAGTATATTTAGTTTAAGTTTTTCTATTATAAGATAAAGCCATTTCAGTTTCGCGTATTAACTGATGTCATCGCTTATAATAAGAAATAGCGTCAGCTGCGTCGCCGTTAAGAATCTAGTTTTTTATGTATTCACTACTTGTTATTAAACTGTAAATATGTCTCCGCAAGTAAATTGAAATATACTTTAAGTTAATTATTTTGTTATATTCACGGGTCTGTTAATTTATTAATTTGTTTTACAATACTTCTCGCAATCAGACAATGTAAAGATATGGAAGGTAAGAAAAGTAAGATTAATTTGATCCATTGAACAACAAAGCAACAAATCATTGATCTTTTATTCATTTGCGAGTAAACTGTTTAATGATTCTATTGATAATGTAAAAAAGTTAAACTTATTTTGGATAACTCTAAAATTTCTACTTTATGGAGCAAATAAACATTAACGTCTATACGGTGATATGACAATTCTTGGCCTATACGGTTATATGATCATTTTTATATCAATCAATACTTTAATATCAAACATTACAGGTTAACAAAGACGTTTAAAGACAAACATAACCTTCTGTCATTACAAAAGGTTATATTTGTCTTTCTTTCTTTTATTCATTAAGCGTATGAATACTAGATTAAAATTATAACAAATATATCAACAGCTCTCTAATAGGAAACTTCTTATTGACTAAAACTGAAAGTCTAAAAATATTTCATAATTATCAAGCGTTTATCATTGGTTTTTTCATTAATATGTATCACTAATGAAGGATTCGTTTAGTCCATAACAGCCTATTTATGTCCCCACTGCTGGGGCACAGGCCTACCCTCAATATTAAGGCGATTGGGTCATAGTCATCACGCGCGCCCAATGCGGATTGGTGACTTCACACACAACTTAGAAAAAATTCTAATTAATGTGCAGGTTTCCTCGTGATATTTTCCTTCACCGTTTGTATTTCTCTGTTGTGACTAAAGTTCACAAATGTACATAACTTGAATATTAAAGTTATTGGTACAGGCCAAGATTCGAACCCGCAACTTCCGGAATAAAGGCCGCTCGTTCTGACTATTACGCCAGTGAACTACTTCGTTCGTTTAGTCGATTAAAACGTTTAATAAGTTTACAAAGTAAAGAATACTATAACATAATATAGTAAAGAGTTAAATCATTTGTTTGTAACATAATTGAAAGCGTCAGATAAGTTGCACAAGTACAGTAAGCGTGTCGCTCAAAAGCTCGTTCCTACTTCACAGCGAATGCTGATTTCTACCGACAAATTAACGCCCCGGTCCGCGCGTTAACCCTTTTGTGTTATTTTATAGTTTTATGAGCGAACATCGCCGAGATGAACCTTCGGCGTGGTAACACTTGCGCAACATGGTGCCGACAAAAGTGAAAATGTCCGGCAGTAAAAGTTGCACAGATAAGCAATTTTTTTATTCTCACAAACTCCGCAGCTAACGCCGACAGGTAGGCCTATGCGTTGAGAAAGGGTTAAACGCTTTTTCGGTTTACGACAAATCTCTTTTTAAACCTCCTTTGTTACGTAAGTAAAGATTTTTTTGTGTAATCATTGTTGTAGTTTTTGTTTTGTGTTCTAAACAATAGAGATCATCAACTTCATAGAGGAAGTTTTAACTCGCTTTCTTTACTACAACCATACTAACTTTCAATCTATCTGATTAAAACACATATATAACTTTAAGATAATGAGACACTTTGATATAAAATATTAGTTTCAGATTTTTCATATATGTAGTTAAGTGTACAAAAAGAAAACAATAAGTTTTTGTAAATACTTAATTTTATTAACTCTGTAACTAACAGATGATATATAAGTAACCTATCCAGATTCGAGTAATACAACATTAATATGTATATTTATAGCTACAAGAATGAATTTAGCATACTTTTTCTCTTAAATATATTTATACGTAACTCTTTAAGCATTTTGGTAAGCGTGCGAAGAATGAAGCGAAAGTTACATACAGTTATATATATATTTAAAGTTGCCAAGTAATATTATATCTTATTAACAAATCATAATATTTTTCTTAGTAAAGAATATGTTTTTGATGTTTTTACTTGATTCTAAAATAGGCGGACGAATATCGGCATTGTTAGCGAAAAGTTAGTGTTAAGTCACATATATTCAAAAGTGCAGTACAATAAAGGCTCTCATCTAAATTCATCTATAAACCATTTGTCCGCACGCTCACCAAACAAAGTTCTGAACATTAGAAATGCTAAATTGACACTTGCCCATAAATATATATTTTAAATGGAATGTGCAGAAGCGTAGATAGGTACCTATCTTACACCAAACACCATGTACTTATAATTCATTAGATTTATCTTATACTCTATATATACAAATGTTAACTATACCTATACGCGATGGTCGACAGAACTATAATTCCATTTCGCCTATCTAAATAATTAATTATATATATTTTACATATTTGTTATACACAAACAACATTGCACTGTAAGACGGTCCGATGTGACGACACCCTTCACGCACGCCCGTATACCGACTCTGAGAGTTCACATTGCATCTAATTTATTTATAAAGTATCATGTATTACCATTAGTTACTTGTATATGTTTAAATACTACAGTAAACTTATCTCACTAGAATTAGATTGTTACTTGGGTACATATTAACTTTCTCATATCACAAATTTGTTTATGAATTAAAAAGAAATAAATAATATTTTAAAGAAAATTAAATATTGCACATATAGCTAGAGCAATCAATTTTTTTCTTTAAGATTTGTATATGATTGTTCGAATGTACAAACCATATTAATAATTTTTAATCTAGTTGTTTATTTATGAACAAAAGATTTCAACGCGTGCTATACAAATATGTTATCAGTACATCGATAGATAGTGACCGATAACCGTATCATATTGATCGTATTACGGCGTCGATTATGTCACAGAATAGCTTTTGTTTTGTTATTTATTCAAAGCTTTCTATTAACACACATATAACCAAGAATTATGTCGCAAGCGTTAGCTATAACTCATAAATAAATTAGTTAAATGTTCCAATAAGAGTCGATATACAAACGCACCTCCGAAGCTGGCTACGAAGTATACTTCCAGGGGACCTGGAAGCGATTGACGCCTACCGCGCCGCCGCCGTCCGGGGCGCTTTCACGCATACACCTAACTACTAAGAGAATGCACAAAACGGATTTTGAAGAAATCATCGCAAATATTTACACAATGTACGATCTGTACAACGAACGCCCTGGCTACTTCGTCCCGATATCACAAGAACACAAGTCACGCTCACATTGAGTCAAACGGTTTGAGATTATCGCTTTTTTTCACCGGTGGACTTACCCCCGGCGCGGCCATAGGGCGCTTGGCGCCTACGCCAGCGGATACTGTCACAAAGGCGGCTGTGCGTGGGCGTGGGCATGGTGATGATACAACGGCGACTGGTAGTAATTGTCGGCTGGCGCGTGCCCGTACCCGTAGTTCACGTCGTACATTTTCAGGTCCGTTTTCGTGTCTGCACCAGGCAGCAGTCGTGTGATGCTGAACGGATGCGGTGCAGGCGCATAGCCAGTAGGCTCCTGTTTCAATTGCGCATAGTGCTCCAGTGCCAATGGCGTGTGCTCGGGTAGGCACAACTCGGGTGCGGCGTGTAGCTGTGCTAATAGATCATCCCGCATCTCCTTTTCTTCGCCGGCACCACCGGTCGCCTTCTCGTGTCCGTGGTCACCTCTCTTCTCATGACCCGAACTGTGATGCCCATGCGTGTGAGCTGCTTTCTGCGCTTGTCTTATCGACTCTTTCTTTTCATCCTTAAATCTCTTTTGCCGCCGGAGGAAACAGCCGTTTTCAAACATGTTCCCGCTATCTGGATGCAGGGTCCAAAATGATCCCTTACCCGGCTTGTCGGGAGTCCGCGGGACTTTCACGAAACAGTCGTTAAAAGATAACGAGTGTCTTATCGAGTTTTGCCATCGCTGTTGGTTCTGTCTGTAGAAAGGAAACAAATCCATGATGAACTGGTAGATTTCCGAGAGAGTGAGCATTCGCGACGGATTATTCTGGATGGCCATGGTTATAAGGGATATATACGAGTAGGGCGGCTTGGCGTGCGTGTAGGACCGACGGTAGGTTTTATCATTTCGCGCTCGTTGTAATGCCGATGTTGGAGAGGCAGCCTCTTGTTCGCGGGGTAAAGCACCGTAGGGCACAGCGCCGCCGCCGCCCATACAGGACGCCATGGTGCTGGGCGGGGAGTATCCCACGCCTGGGGAACCCATGCAGGAGCCGCCGGCGACCATGTTGTTGGAGTATATGTTGGGGTACGCCTGAGCCGGCATGCAGCCCATCCCGTTCACGTAAGGTGGCGCGAGGCCCGGAGACAGGGAAGACAGCGACGCGGACGTCGGCACGTCGCCGTACGATAGCTTCTGCGAGATCATGGCTAGCGCATCACCCGCGCGTGTACGCCGGCCAGGGGCAAACACTCGCACTGATTGAAAGAGTAAATAGAGGACAGGGGCCCGCGCTCCCCACCACTCGCCGGCCATGGGCGCTCGGGGGCGTGGCTCGGCGGGACCTTCCCGCTCTGCGCGCGCACTCTCTCCCCACTCCACCGGCCTCTCCCCACTCCATCGGCCGTCCCCCTCACACGGAGCCTCGAGCCGCGGACCGTCGCTAATAATACCGCAGCTCGGAAAGATAAAAATATGGAATAATCATAAGTGAGTTAGCTAGAATGTGTACTTGTGTGAAGCTTTCAATCTCGTTTCTAAGTCGTTACGATGATCAACTTTAATATTTTCATTTCTCGTCAGTTTCATTAAAAACTTACTAAAATTGCTAAATTACATTTTTGTGCATTTTCTCCTTATTACGATTTGCGAAATCGCATTCAGTGAAATAAAAGTTATTGATATACACATAGCATGTTATTTATATTTAAACACTATTTACAATAGGAACTTTACAAATAACCTTTAGTGTCATGAGAACGGGTATTTTACATACGGTCATCTATATATATATACTTATGTAATAAAAAGATAATTATCTAAAAATCTAAGGGTGTAAAATTATCTATACACCGATAATTGCAACTTGAACATATCTAAGTGAACTTTATACAATCGCAAAACGTCCGACGGTTTCAGTACAGAACTAAAAACGTTATTGCTTAACTTTGCACAGTTACGATTAAAGTTATTAGTTTATAATATTTTTTTAAATAACTCACATAACTACTGAACACATTTATAAAATGTTTCCTATACAAATGTTATACTATACCAATAGACGAAAATAGTGTACTTTTTACTAAGTTCTATAATTAAACTTATAACATTTTTCTTTAATACTCACTCAAAATAAAACCCCTATTACAGTGAATAGAAAAATATAATAATACTAAGATTTTATGCCATGTTATGATGTTACCAGTAACTGTATTATTTAAACATAACTTTTTAACAGTAGCAGGGAAACTGTGTTAATGCAGAATAGTATCAAAAGTTATTATAGGAATTTCAATTTTAACTGTATTATTAGCTGTATTATTTATTATTTTAATATTACAATAAGGAAGCTGCGGATAATGAACTGCAAACAAATAAAATGACAGCTTAATAGCTTCTACTTACTCGTCGCCATAAATAACTTTATCAAGATATCCTCAATGCTCATAAGATAATAGCATAGTTAGATAAATTTACAGATCATTTAGGTTATAGCCATCACAGAAAATAATAAGTAATGATCTACAAAACTTTAATAACAATAGTAATAATTAAAATTGAACTACTTTGTGAAATATGCTCGTACATGAAATAGGAATCGAATTGACAACCTTCTTGTAGTCGCTAGAAGTAAACAGCTACTTGTTGTTGACTATTAAAATGTTGATATATCCGGATTTGAATACAAAACAAAAAAAAAACATTTAAGTTTTGAAATAAATATTTCAAGTTTATAACATGACATTTGGATATCTAACTTTTTTATTAAATAAATTATACCCCTTGGCATAATAATACGGGGTTGGTTTGGATGATGTGCATTAGACTATATTATGCTCATCGCCTTGAGACATAAGATGTTCAGTCCCGTTACCTAAGTTATTACACTAGCTATAACAAATCGGACGGATATACGGATATACCGGATGCATTGCTTTGCAGTTCAATGTAAGAGATACATTCTGTACTTTATTCGGGACCTTACAGATACCACATTTCGTATATTAATGTGAAGTTCTTCGGTGATGCCTACCTAAACGGTCTCCGAACTACCCCGAGAGACTTACCATTTAAAATCACGTGAAATTAGATGATTATTATGCTCTTAACAAATCTATATTGTTTCTAATAATTGAATTTGAGAATACTATGAGTCTTGTTACATTATTACTTGTTAACATTATTCAAAGTACCTGCGCCATACACACCGAGTAGCTTTGTCTTGTAAAGACAATGAGCTGTAAAATTAATATATTTTTACATCAAAAAAGAAAAGAGAGAAATGGACGTAAAAGTTGTATAAGAAATAAAAATATTTAAGTCATATATAACATAGTCATATACAAATGTTAAACATTTTATTACTTCTACAGTAAGATATTCGTTACCAGCTAACAGCAACGTCCAGGCTTTATTACATCATCCGAACGGAGATAAAAATATGTTTGGTGATTAGTTTGGCGTTAATTAGCTAAAATTCCACAAATTGTATTAACAAGAGTATTGTAATTAGTTTATTACTAAAAGAAATCAATTATTTCATCAGTTCACTTTCCTTAAAATCTCTTATTTTTCAACAAATACAAAAAAAAAGTATTTTGTTTAGATAAAGTTATATCCTTATAGGTTGAGAAGGTTACTTAACATATCATGTGAAGACTCGAGATTTTTTTTTTTTTTTCATAGTTTATATATATTATTTATAAAATGCATACGCCATTTTGTTGCGATGACCTTTTGTCATCTTGTAAGTAGTAACATGATACATTAGCTATAGAAATTTAGGAGTTCTGATAAAAAAAGGAACAAGTGATTTCGGCAGTACTGTCTTGATGTTAACTTGTCTACTGCCTAAAGAATACAGAAGAAACAGCTGGATTTCTGAAGAGCCAAAGTCAGGATTATATTGGCAGATGCATCAACACCTCTTAACGGAACTCTGATATTTTGCTGAGAGGCTAAAGATGTTTATGGTCTACAGTTATCGTGGTGAAAGACAGTTTCTATTGATCAATTTAATATAGTGTGTAAGGTATCAGTGATTTGGTAAATATTACGGGGAGCTGATGGCTGCACAGGGTCGATTGTTATCTTTATCTTTAAGGAAGGCTGATGACGATGATCATTATAACTGACAGAGACTAAACGCGTATAGCGGAAAATAGAAATAAGTAAACTTCCTTGGTATACGATAGGATATGATAACGACAACAAAGAGCTTTTTTATTTTAATATTTGCTTAGAGATTAACTTAGAAAAAATCTACCAGGTCAATGACCATATCGTCTCGTCGCTTCGTCAGACAAAAAAGAAAGTATTACCTCAAAACATCAAAGTACAAAACCCGATCCGAAATGTACTTAATCTCTACGCGTTTCATTTCTACATTTCTATTCGTTAGCTGGTTCACGAGCCCGCCTATCGTTTGTAACCCGACACCGGATCCCGGTTAATGGTATACGCTTGTCCCGCACACCCTCTCCTCTTGCACACCCCCTAGTAACTTGAACCCGATATATTGGCTGCATGAAAGCATATGGGTTAATGTAATAAATTGAATTGATATCAAACGAGGAATATACGTATATATGTTAACATCAAAAGCAATATATGTATGTATAGAAATTTTTGTAAGGAAACCGTGAGAGGAACAGCAAGTTCATCTGATAACAAGTAGTACGAATATAATAATGTAGTACTTGTGATATTTTCAAAATACCACCTACGTATACCAAATATACATATTAGCACAACTTAATAAGTAAACTATAACTGAATATAACTTTTTAAGAGGAACAAAGTTGAGATACAGGTATGACAGAGAAACTATTACTTGTGCCATATAAATGTATACAACTACAATAGGAGTAATGAGAATGTAATAGTTGTATGAATTGTATAATACAATAAGGGTTGGTCTATCTATAAACAGGATGTATCAAATATTTATATATAGATTTCTTGTTAAAGATCTACTATCTCCAGAATCATTAAACCGAAGCATGAGGTATAAGTCAGGATATTATGTAGGATCAGATAGCTACAAACAAAGACATGTTCCGTCTTGTTCGATATCTTTTGGCTACTTAATCACATCGTTAAAGTGCGTTAGAGCTTTGTTTATATCGCATTTGTTTGTTTGAGATTGTTTATGCACACTAATTAAAATTGTTTACTAACAATTTGTAGACACTCGGACTGACAGAGAGTTCACCTAATTAGTTGTTTAAATAATTTACGATAAGTTCCCATTATCCGTTGCCCGCATGAATAATACAATCACAATAATAAGTAACTATACAGAAGACATTTACTAGAATTACGAGCGGACTAGATGATCCTCACTGCCTTTGATCTAAACTTCTTTGGAGAAGGAAGTTTTTAAAGTCCATTCTTAATTCAGCTCTAAATGGAAGAACCAATACAGTATGATAGATATAATAGTTTCCTATGCTGGACAAAGGTGATGAAGGTGATGATGAATAAACCAGTTCATACTTTTTTTTTATTCGACGAGCAGGACCATCAACTGTTGACATGAAATACGCCCGTCCATAGTACTATTTCACTATTTAAAATGATATACACAGCATCATTTTGTGTTTGTCGCCATGACGTATGATGTTAAGGCTTGTTACTCCAGTAATTTCACTATTTACAACGTCCTTCATACAGGAATAGCAGCTGAGGTGGTACCTCTCCAGAAGGTGTCTGGCAAAACGGAGACCTACTGTAAACAGATCGTAACAGTAAACTTACAACCTAGATATCAGCTTCAAAGCGATGAGTTTAATAAAATGATTAGAGGGTATACCTTACTATAGAGAATGGCTGTTTTTACTCTTATAAAAATTCCAACCAGGCTGCAAAAATTAAAATTAGCTTATAGATTAACCTTCTTCTTCGTCTTGCCCTTTTTCCAGCTATGTGGGGTCGACACAGTATGTACTTCTCTTACATATCCCTCTATCAGCCGTCATATTCACACTCTTCTTACGCCTGTCATCTTTCACACAATCCATCCACACTTCCTTCGGTCTTCCTCTAGCCTTATAACCATGCACTTTCATCCTCATTACTTTCTTTGTTACATGTCCTTCGTCCCTCCGCATAACATGCCCGTACCACTCTAACCTCTTGCTCCTCAATTTCTCTATCACCGGAGCAACTTTCAAACTTCCTCTAAAATACTAATTCTTAATTTTATCCATCCTCGTCAGACCACACCACACATCCATCTTAACATTCGCATCTCGGCCAACTTAACTTATAGATTAATAAAGAAAAAAACCTGTAACTTATTATTTAGAACAATATAAAGGAACGAACAAGGAACTCGTCTCCTAATTCACTTCCGTCACATCCCAATTTAGTTAACAGTAACAATGGCGACAGATAAAGGTAACAGGGAGTCACAACAAACCGCATAATTTCATTACCACGGATAAGACAGGTAAGCCAGGGTAAAGCCGGTTGTGCACAATGGCATCACGTAACATTTTAACCCTCCGCGGTCGGTATTCACCTGTCATTCATAATATCGTTTTTGTACCGCTGACCATTGTTGGAAGATGGAGCTGAATATGACGTGAGAATTTGTAAGGATGAGTAATATCCAGCACTCTTATATCTTCAGGAAATAACATATTGTTTGATATAAAATCTCAACTGCGGCCTTTGGAGATAAAAATACGTGGAACCAGATCTATAAAGACGAGAATTAAATAGAACCGTACTGGACTACTTAATTCGAAGGTGTAAGTATAAAGTGACTGCCGATGATGAGCACTGTTGTGATAGAATGTGGCCGAAGGCATCATGTCAATACAAATCCCTTTATAAACATCAACCTATTCTAAGTTAAATGTATAATATCAAATTACATCAGCATCATCAACAGCTAATAGGCGTCCACAGCTATACATCTTCTCTTTCGTATACTTCTTGACTGAAGGTCGTACTTGTTATGAAATGCTCTTAATGGCGCGTCAACCAGCTGCCTCCACACCGCTCTGTTCTCGGCACGTCTCAGGGCATTCGGAATATTGGTGGCTAAGATTGCTTGTATCTGGTCGGTTTGTCTTCGATCTTTCCTACTACAACCAGCTTATGCTGCTGAACATAGGCCTCCCCCAAAGATCTCTACATCACATCAAATTACATAATACATATAACAAATTGTCTCTACATCGATATTTTAAATTACTCTTGTGTGTTAGTTTGATTTAACTTGAAACTTGAAATTCGGTGAATAAATCCTAAGCATCCCCCCACATCATTGACTCAGCGCCACGAGATTTTGGGGTCTGAATATTTCAACATTCATGTGGGAACGGTACCAAAATCTTTTTTAAAAATCTGATGCATATCTTAAGCGGGAGTACGATATAAAAAATTTCAAACTAGTCTTTGGAGTAAATCAATAATAAATTTATCTAGAGTACTGAACGTGTTATTTTCAAAGCTAGACTTTTATCAAGTTTTTGACTGATAAGGTTTTCTTGCCGGAGACCTCTTCCGCGTATAGACAGTGAAACTATAGAGTGTTTCGGTTTGAAATGTTATAGCTAGTCAAATTACAGGACAAAGATTCATTATGTGTCTAAAGGTAACGGACACAATTTAGTAAAGTGCGTATCATTTACCATCACTTGATACGATTAGGTCTGTGGAATGCAGCGGACGTCGGCTGATGATAGAGATGATGGATAACATTAGTCGATTAGTTATTTAATATATATAATGCTTTTAAAAAAGAGTTAATAAGAAATTATTACAGTAATAATTTTTATTTTTTTGATGCAAGCGACGAGACTAGTGGAGGCATTCACCTTTAAAACGTAATGTTAGTCTCGTTACCTCAGTAATATCACTAGGTACAACTCCCTTTAAACCGGAACACCGTGATGTTTGCCCGCACGCTGCTGTTTGGCTGAAATAGTCATCTTAATACCTCGCGTGGTACTTACCTTTCTTTTTTGTTTCGAGGAGGAAATCTTCGAAAGATAAGGGTATCTTTCGAAGATTTCGAGAAGACGGGGCTTTTCGGGGGAAGTTTGGGTTATGCGAGATTCTTATTTAATAAAACGCCCTCGGTGGTGTGCATCAGTGCATTCGGAGAGGTTCCGGGATCTCTTATAGGACGCACCGGTGCTTTTCTACACTTTACGTTACACGTCTTTGAAGACGACCCTAACCCTCCTAGGTACCATCGCTGAGCCATACGCTCTCACGCTTCGCCTATTGAGCGATAAGGGCCCCCACCTTCAAGGCCCGAGAAACTCTTAGCCCTTTTAGTCGTCTTCTACGACAGGCAGGGCTTAGCTTAGTCCTATTCTTACTAGCCCGAGACTAAAGGGCTGAAGATGGTACGTACTTAGATGGTCTCTGATAAAAGTGACCTACCACCAGTACAAATATAATAATAAAATACTTATTCGATGTGACCGATGACGATGTCGAGAACCGAGCGAAGTGGAGGAAAAAGGTAAAGAAAGCTTATCTCACCACCAAAAGGGATAAAAGCTAGAAAGAGAGAGTAATAATAAAATACTTACATAGTGCATAGATCTCAAGAGCTTACTATAGTAGTGAAGTACCGTTTTTAATAAAGTATATAATAATAAATAATTCAGTATGATTTTCAGCTATTTGATAAAACCATTAGATTTTTTTTTTTATTTTTACTCCTGGTGAAGGACATCATTTCTCCATTCACTTATTCTTACTTTCCTCGTTGTCATATTTTAATTACTAAAAATTTAAAATTTTACTTCATCGTCAGCAGATGGACGTCCACTGCTGGACATTGGTCTCCCCCAAAGATTCCCACACTGATCGAATAATGATTGATAAGGGAGGATTTGGGCTATTCTCCACCATGTTCTCCCAATGGGGGTTGGTAGGAGTAAACAGATTTTTTATTTACGTTTCTATAAAGAAAAATAGTATTATATTTCTAAGTACATAGGTCAGCGAATGTACATCGATGTTATACTCAATATTATGAATACAGAGTTGTTTTTCTTTTTGGCGCTTTTTTTTTCTACAAACTTACAAGTTCTGCTTCGGGCACGTTTTAACGTCGCTTAGACGAAATGTTATTTTCATTATCATCTAAAGAGGCAAAGGAAACAGGCTCTCGAGTCCGTGGAATAATGGAAGGAAGGGGAGGACGGGGAGCTTTCATCGCGTACCTGTGCGCTGGAGCATCGTACCTGACCTAGGAAAACAAACATGGGCTGAGATTTCGCATAGAGTGGATGCGATAAAACAATATTTAACAAATGGAGGTATTGGGATAGCCTTTAAGAATATTGTGAATATTAATACTAATACTACGTTTTTAGATTTTACTATTGCCACTCACAGTACCTCTTTAACACCAGGAGGTGCCGTGATCAAGTCATTAACCTAATTGGTTTAAAAAATTAAATTGGCCAATGTCTAGTTGAAACTACGTTCAGAATATGGAAAATTAAAAAAAAATGGTGGTTTTATAAATATTAGTATTTTTAACTATTATAAAACCAATAAAAGACAAATTTAGTATTTATATTTTATATATATAGGAGATATCCTAAGATTCATTGACTCATCACAACATCTCTCAAACTATTGGACATAAAAACTAATTTGGTAGGGATATTGCTTATACCATTTAGAGGTCAGTTAAGAATGGATTTTATAAAATTTCTTCCCCAAAGGGGGTTGCAGATGATATTCAACGAAGCAGGGAGACGACATCTACTTATGAACCTAATAAAGTATATTTGTAAATAGCGAAAACTAGTTATTACAGCGATTTCTTTCTTTATTTACTGTGTATTTATTTGTAACAGTATCATAATTAAGATATTTTTTTTATATATAATGGAAATTTAACTATATGTTTATATGATAGTTTACCTTTATAATTTTTTTCTTCGTCTCTAATTATGACAGCGCAAGTAAGAAATCTATATGAGTTAAGCTCGCCTTTACTCCATTTCTATACAATCATTATTAGATTTATTCGCTTTATTTATATATAGAAAGTAAAATGATTAAAACATTATAAAGTTACTAGAACTACTAATATTAATAATATATTATATTTCAAGACAACATATAATATTATCTTTATGAGTACGTGTCATTGATTACTTAAAATTTCTTTATAAGTATAAACCAAATTTGAACAGGACGAATCTATCACTGCGAGATGAATGATATGTTATATATATGTTAAAATATTAAAAGTCCGTATAAAAGTCCTTGTCGTATCCATAACAGGTATAGCGTTGGTACGCGTAATATTTTCATATTTTTGGTGGTATTTTTTACGTGTCACGCTAAGTGGTACGTTGCGGACCACCCACCAAGGACCCGCTTCGGAAAACCCAAGTTATTTCGAACATTTTTACATAGAAATATATTTATTCACTGTTACCTGTTTAAAAGGAAAAAAATATTTTAACGATACATCTAAGAACATATATAATATATATGAGTAACAATTAACAATTTAGAAGGTTTTTTCTCTCAGACCGTCTAGCTAAGTTGATACACAGAAAGATTAAAGTGATACAATATACAATATTATTGTATTCTAGATTATAATATATGAAAACATATATAAAAAAAAATTGTAAAAATCATAGGCAAACTTGAATGCAAGAGACTTGCGGGAAATTAAAATATCACGCAACTTAAGCTTTTACATAGAACCTCTCTGTATATTAACTTGATGAGTAATAGATCATACTTGTAGGAGGCCTGTTGATGAAATTCTTTTAGTCTTAGACTTAGGTCATAAAATTATCTCAGTATCATATCTCTCGTGAACCGGAAAATACTAAAAATGAAAATCTTTCATAATAGTCTTAATACTTAGTGATATAGATGGTTAAGTAAATAGTATATGTACTTAACTGATGTCTGATCATCGGTTGAATGGTATGTAAATAGACTTTCCATACAAAACGTTATTTCGTTAATGTTTATTATAATTACTGGTGGTAAGTCTCTGTTGTCGAAGATCAAGTTAGGTACCACTGCAGCGCCTAAATCTAAAGTCAATCAGTACTCTGCAAATATTACTGCGTCCCAGTATGAACGGCGCTGTAGCTAGAGAAATTACTGTATTAACGAACTTCCCATCCTATCTAGTCTAGTATATTATTCTATCTGGCACCAGGTTGTTATAAGCAGACGTATCACTTACCATCAGGTGAGCGTCCCGATTGTGTTATGAAATGGTCGTTGAATAAAAAAAATATCTAAATCTATGGTTGCAATAAGCGAACTAAATGTCTATAGGTAGTCAACGTTTTTTCATTTTTTTTTAAATGGAGGAGAGGAAATCTTCTTAAAAGATACTTTGCTTCTGGGGAAAAGACAAGGTTATGTAAGGCTTCTACCCACTAAAGCCTCAGTGTTTCCGTCAGTGCATTAGGAGGGGCTCCAGGATCTCCTATTGAACGCACCGGTGCCCCCCTGCACTCTGGCCAAAACATCCCACGGAAGGGCAAAGCTCTCCATAGCACCCACGATGTGCTGAAATACAAGATCATCATGCATTTGCCATCCTCCTAAGGTTTGCTTATTGAGCTCTGAGGCCCGCCACCCTCAAAGTCCACGAACACGAGGACTGTTTTAGTCGCCTTGTACGACACAGGTAATACCTTAGTCCTATTCTTAATAACCCGAGACTGCAGAACTGATAGACAACCTAGGAAGTAGAGAGCACGGTACATAAGGTGTAAAAGAAGAGTATAATAAGAGAAAATTAAATAGAGGAAAGAGGATGAATAGAGAATAGAACTTTCGGAAGTGTTCCATGATCTATGAACATCTAATTAGTGACTTCTATATTATTCTTTTTACGCTGTGTTAAAAGGTATGTAATATTCATGAAAATGTTTTATTAACTTTCACGTAACCACGCTCGCCGAATACTGATGGGGTATAGTTTACCCCTCATGAAGCTAAGCATCGCCGTTTAAACCCAAGGGCCCTCACCACAATGGAGTTTTTAGTATTTCTCATAGAAGCATCTCGCGTGCAGCCCCCTCGCGCACTTTATAAACAATTAAAGTTATACCAGGACCTAGTTTTAAGTTGAGTTCACATACCGCTATTGAAATTAAACATAACTTAATATTTTCCATATACTTATATTATTTTAACTTTAATAAACAAAGTACTACATTTACATTACAGCATAGTTTTTTTATTTTACGAAGCGATGAAACAAGCAGCACATTTACTTGATGGTAAGTTATACGCTTGCCCATAACAACGTGGCGCTAGTTAAGATGATATACACGACACCACATTGTGCTTGAGATATAAGTGATTAAATCTCGTTACCCCAGTAATTATACCAGGTACACCGCCCTTCAAACTGGAAAACGGTAATGTTACGACAGAAATATTCGTCGGCAGAAATAGGAGCTGCAGTAATAAGTACCTACCTTCCAGTAAATTATACCTCTTTTTTACACAACGAAGGTGACCAGCATGCGTACCATATGTTGATGATAATAAACGCTGGTAACACCATATTTAACGATAGTATATACAAGCTAATAAAAATTAAGTTAGTAAGAAGTAAGCTTTTAAAATGTTTCTTAAATAACTTAGAAATTAGGACGAGTAAATGTAACTTTTTATATACTTATATAATGGTAAATATAGGCATAGATATAACTTAAAGCAAACAGAAATAATGTAAGAACAACTGTAAATAGTGTAAACTAGTAATGAATATATAAATGGTGTAAATAATAGGATAAAATAATAGATCCCTGAACAATTCAAAGTGTCACACACGTATTTCCAACCTTAATAAGTATCCCTGGAGAATATTGAAAGTTTAACCAGATAACTTTAACTGTTTATTCTAATTGCATAGAAAGCATTAATCACTATGTAATAACATCAATCAATAGACGTCCACTGTTGGACATAGGCCTCCTCAAAAGATCTCCACATCAATCTGCTGCTGCTCGCATCCAACTGCTTCCACCAGATCATCGAACCACCTAGTAGGAAGCTTCTCAACACTGCGGCTTCCGTTATCCGGTCGGGATTCGAAGGCCTTGCTGCCCCATCGCCTGTCAGTCCTTCGAGCGATGTGTCCTGCCCACTGGCAAAGCTAAGAACGGATTTTATAAAATTCCTTCCCTAAAGTGAGTTGCAGGGGTGTTATAGCCAGCCAAGCGAGCGGGAGACAGCTACTTGTTTATATTTACTTAATTATTATTTAATATAATAATTTATATCTTACTTGTTCTTTGTTGTGTTAAAGAGTGAGTAGTAAATAATTTAATATAATACTGAATTATGTAAATATCCTAACTGGCGCCTAATAACTGAGCGCGTCCATAACCGCAAGTGCTGCCTTATGACCTAAATATTAAAATGTATATATTTTATATTACATATATTAACATAATAATTATGTAAAATATGCATGTAGTTACATAGTATTCTGTTCGTGTATTGATTTATAGAACAAATTTGTTTCGCATGTAAACGCAAACAGGCCGCAAGCGCAACGTAATCCTGGACAAGTGGCCGCCTCGGGGGATTCCTGGGAACTTTATTATCGTTGCTTGTTTAATTCCTGTATATTGGCGGCTTAGGGCCGTACACCGCTTAAAGGCCCTCCCACTGTGGGACTCCGAGATTGGTACATTTAGAAGTTGTAATGCGGAATTAATTTGCAATCTCTTTGCGGCCGCAGCGCTTCCCAAATCCGTTCAGATCATTGTGAAGTTCGTATTTAAAGCGAGATTTGTTTTTTCCATCAAGCGGATAAGATGAACAGGGCCTTCACGTAATGGTGAGTGATACTACAGATTAATATAGCACTAACCATAATGATAAACACTAAATAAATTATATATTCTTAAACGTTACAACTTGTTTATATTCATTGAAGACTTCCAGCCAACGCATACATTGATTTTAACCTCGTCATAAAAGACTAGTCCCAGCAGTGGGAATATTAAAAAGGCTGTAAATCTGTTAATTCTCCAAATTTAATCTTCTACGCTTCAAATTAATATAACTCTGATTTTTTTTACGATATCTTCTATTAAGTCTGCTCGATTGTTTACTAAAGACCATTGGGACCGTTAGGACTAAGACAAGTGACTAGATCTTTAAAGACTATTACATTCTATTATTAAAGTGTAGTAATATTACTACAGTACAGTAGTTTTAATGTGTAGTATAGTATTATTAAAGTCTAGAACTTTTGATAGTTTAGTATTATTAATTCCTAATCCAAGTTCTATGGATTGACCCAGTTAAAGGTTTGATGATTACTGCAAAATATAAGCCTATTAATCTGTACTAAGTTACATACTTAAGGCTAACTTTAGTATCAGCTACGATACCAAATAAACGTTGTTGACGTGTTTTATTAAACTGTTGTTTTGTTGTCTAATATGTAACGGGGACTAACTTATTTGCTTACTATGTGTTTACTGTCTGCAAAGCGATGAAACGAGAAAGACATTCACCTGATGATACGCCTGCTTATAAAAACAACAAGGTAGTGATGATGATATGCATAACACCACATTGTTCTTGTCGCCTGGATATTAGACGTTAAATCTCGATGCTCCAGAAATTTCACGGGCTACAGCGTGTTTCAAACCGGAACATAGCCATGCGTTCACATTACTGTTTGGCGGCAGAATTAAGCGCTGCAGCGGTTCTTCTCTATACGATTTCCGGAAACAGGGTTCTACTGTTGATATGTTGTGTATGTTTTTTAATACTTTCTACATCTTCATTGATTGCTTATTATTTCAGTGTGTTTACTTCACAGTAATGTATTTAGAATCTAAGTGTTTATCCTTTTAAAGTCAAGTCCTATTGCCTAGGTTGCGCCGCCGAATCGGGTGCGGCATCGCGGGGGTGGATGCATCTAATTAAAGTGCGAGGTTCGGAGGGTAAGGGAGGAGGGGGTCGGTACGGGGTTACGTACACGGTAGCCGTGTCGGGCGTTAAGTGGCTCTCGCAGTAAAACCATCATAAACTTGTGTCTCGCTATAACGTGTACAGGCGGTGGTAAAGAAGGTACCAGTCAATGGCTAACTAACAACATAGTATCTAATGATTTTGCTGTTAGTGTTTGTTACTGGAGACAGTCTAGGTACCACCGTAGTTTCGATCTCTGCCACCACAGTAGTCTACTAACATTACTATATTTCGGTTTGAAGGGCGTAGTAATGAAGTTAGTTGGGTAGAGAATTAAAGCGACAAGCCTAATGTAGGTCCTCGGTATATCATCTTGTTTAGCGCCACATTGTTTCTTTGTTACTTATCATATTGTGAGCGTCCTGTTTGAATTACCGCTCCATCGACTAAAGAAATTACTGGAGTAACAATACCTCGCATCTTATAACTTATGGCAACTACCATTAATTCTTTCAATGTGTATCCTTTTACCATTTGGTTTAATGTTTATCCTTCTCACTAGCGCTATGTTGTTATGTACCACTAAGAACATTATCTATCGCTTACTATTAAGTCTTAAACATCTCATTGCTTCAACATAAAAAAAAAATTGTAATACGATATTGTATACGTTAATATGATAATGTTGCGTAGTCCAACACATCGTCCCACTGTACCGGACCACCCGAGCTCAAGTGCTCTCAGTCTATCGACTTGTTATGCCTCCCAGATACTTTTGTCCGCATCAGGCTGCACCTGAAACTATGGAAAAATTTAAAAATTTACTTTTACTTTGATAAAGCACTCCGCTATCAGATTCGAGAAATTACGAGTAACATGCAATATTTAAGAATGAAGAATAATGAATTTAGTATGACTAATAATAATAAACTATATTATATTCAATATCCAACTGAATGTTTACACTGTTGGGAATCGAAGCCATCTCTTACAGAGTACTTACTCATGATCTACATGAACTATCCGCGAGAGCAAGTATTCTAGGAACAAAATACCACACAATATTATACATCACCGGAAATCCCTCATCATCCCCTGTGTAAGAAGACTGTAAGACCTCCTATTAAGTGAACATTTAACAAATGACCCAACGCATGCTGACACAGTTCACACGACTCTGGACATATCTTCGAATATTTCAAATAGGCAAGTTTTCTTTACGTTCAGTTCAAGGTGGTGATAATTTGTGGATAGATAACGGAGTAACTGTATATCCGTGCTAATGACGAGAGAATTAACCGCACTTCCGCTATCAGTTCCAGATGTGCGTTAAGTTATTTACAAGTAATAAGTAATACTGTTGGCTATGGGTAATTTGAATGACTACATTTTCTGCTTCTGTTACTCACTGCAAACATTAATGATATAAATGAATTTTTTTATTAATGATAGAGTGGAAATCATCATTCAAAAATCAATACAAATTTCTAATGATTAATCGCTAACTTAAGGAATACTTTACAGCATACAGTTATATTTTGGTCCACAGATAATATAGATAAAGAGACCATTGAATATAAAAGTACCATAACATACAGCCGCTACATTAGAATATAATAATAATTAAAGTATCAAAAATTACCCATAACATAACCAGCATAACGTATAATCCCAATGGTGGGATTGGGCTTTCTCTCATATCGAAAGATTCAAGGCCGTAAACCATCACTGCAGGTTATTGCGAGCTCACAGATGATGGATATCTATGAAAGCTGTGTAGGTCATTTTAGATCCTTCATGTTTCAGTCTAGTTGGAATTGGACTTAGGTATCTTGGAGACGCGTAGCGGTGAGTTCTAACATTTATTTTTATTTCAGTAGCTAGTTAAACGTTTTCAGAAAATCCTACCACTATACAAAGTCAAACGTGTCTTCAGAATTAAGCTGAGGTCCATACAAGTTACAAGATGCTGCGACAAAGAAATAGTGAAAACATTAACAGGCAGGATCAAGTACGGTAGTATCAACTTAAAGGATCTCCAACAGCAGACACCTGCCACTGACAACCTTACGAAAGTGAAGATTTTTCTGCAGTCTGCTTACGGTGTTGTTAAGGCTTATTTAAATTTGTTTATATCCAAAAAATTATATCACAACACCGGGCCAATATACGACCCTTACACGGGTGATAAAGACCTGCCCCAACAAAACAGCGGGTAGGTCTAAGAAGAGGCGTACTAATAAATGTTTGCGTAGACAATTAAACGGCGGCAGTGTAAACACGGCGTGGGTGGTCGCACCGTCCGGACCGACCACTGCCGCTCTGTTAAAATTCACGTAACCCTCACTCAGGTGATGATTTTATCTACGTCATAATTATAAAGAATCTTTCGAGATAGTTTTTTTTTTTGAGGTTTTGTACATAACTAAAGTCCCTCAAAATTTCTTTGGGAATGTCACTAACAATCGAAGAAGTTAAACATTTATATCTATATCATCTTTCGACACTTCACTGTCGGACGCTATGGGTTGTGTTGGATTACTAAGGATCTGTTAAAAATATACCGGAAGTACTGTTCAGCTGCTAATATTTGTTGCAAATACTACATAGTATAACCAATAAAACTCTATAACATTAATGTCTTTGCTTTCATCAAGCGCCACTCAGTACTAATATACAATTTTCGTTAGACAGTGATAAAATGCTATATGTTTAATTTATTTATTGTCTTATTATAACATAGCTAAACTTATCTTCTTGTATTATATCTACCAAGTGTTAAAATTAAGTTTGTTCTAAAACCTAAAGACCTAGGTATAGAAAAGACAGACTTAATAAAACTTAACCTTTGCTGAGTTGAGATGTTGTTTGTACACGTCTAGAAAATAGATAAAGTATTGTATATAAGTGTTATTAGTATTTGTATGTTAATCTATATGGTATATAATCTTTCCATGTTTATATTGATATATATATTATTTTTTTTTTACACCTGCCTTCAAAATTTTTGTCTCCAAGGGGCGACTGACAGAAAATAGAAACTAAGCGGTAAAAGCGCCCTCTGTATCAAATACAGCCAAAATAAATAAATATATATATTAAACATATACATGTATGCATATACTTCAATAAGTTTTCCTAAGTTATAGTTAATTATTATCTCTGATCGATATTTATAACTTAACAAACAATAATACAGTTAACATATAATTAAAACAGTTTAATAGGAAGAAAGATGCAATCATAATACCAGAGCTTAATTAAATTTGCTTTCAAGTACTTATACTAATTGAAATAAAATAAAAATAGATACGCGTGGCGGCGGTCGAGGACCCTCTGCCGGACATGGGTGACTGAAACGCACCAGTTCTACATCCAGCACAATTTTCACAAGCATACAAACGACCCAACGTTGCAGTCCGAAACGTCAAACTTCGGTTAACCATATAGAGTCTATATTCGCACGAATCACAATGAACTCCAACGAAACAATCGCATAGCCTAATGGTTCTCAAACTTTTTCGTTCTCCAGTCTCTTAATAAAACTTTTCATTAAAGAAATTTCATATATACTATTGGTCTAGGTATCTATTGCTGCAGACCGTCAAGGTATGTCCTACAGCTGTCATACAGTAGTTTGTTAAAGTTACTGTGTTTCAGTTTGAAGGGCGATGGGCGGCTGCTAATGAAATTACTGAAGGTAACGAGATGTAACATCAAGCACAATGTGATGCTGTGTATGTTATCCTAACTAGTGCTACGTTGTTATGGAAGGCCGTATCACTTACCATCAGGTGTTATGAATATCCTGCTTGTTTCGTCGCTTCGGAGAATAAAGAAAATTAGAACCTCTTCTCACCACTGCATATCTAATCCACTCTTAACCTAATAACCTTGAGGGAGGGAGGGAGGGGGATGGCATAACTCTTTCACTCTATTCTCTAGCACTATTAAGTTATAAAGCCTATGTTAAAGTAGTTATTCTAGACGACACCATTACAATAATGTTTATATAAATTAATTGAGCGTAGGAATCCCTCAAGTATCTCCGCTCCGGTCAGTCCTGCGTACCACAGTTTGGGAATCGCTGGCATAGCACATAAGTACGAAGCGCATAAAAAATAACCTCAAAAGGGTCACACGGACTATAATTGAACCGAGATTTTGTTTATATTGGGGTCTCAGAATTATAATAGAGGAGCTTTATTGATATTCAAGTACGCAAACAATCGCAACGAAACGAAACTCCTTGCCATTTGTAAATTAAATTTCCCACAATGGAGTTTTCACAATTTTTTTTTTGTGAAAACTTTGTTCGAGCGAAAACCCATATCATATAGTAATGTATTTTCACATATCATATTTTTTTTATATAATGAAGCGATGACACGAGCTGGTCATTCACCGAGTCGTGAGCGACACGCCTGCTTATAAGAACGCGGCATTAGTTAAGATGGTATTTATAGCATCACATTGCGCTCGTCGCCTTAAGACCTAAGATGTTGAGCATCGTTACCCCAATAACTTTACTAGCTACAGCGCTCTTCAAACCGGAACACAATAATGTTTGAGAGATAGACGCTGCGCTGCTAACTAAACGATCTCCAGCAACAGGAACCTACCGTCAGTAACTTTATTTTTTTTACATATGCCTGTTTTTATATATGTATATATATATATATTAAATATAAATAATCTATATGTATTTTGTAATATTTTTAATTATGACTATATGTTTTTTTTTTCTACGACGCGACGAGACGAGCGGAACGTTCATCTAGTGGTAAATGATACACTTGCTCATAACTACGTGGCACTGGTTAGGGTGATATACACTGCACCGTATTGAGCTCGTCGCCTTGAAACAAGATATTGAGTTTCGTTACCCCAGTAATAGTCCTATTATTTTCTTTTTATACCTTATTGTATTTTTTATAATATTTTTTGCACCCATCGCAACGAGAATAGTTGATTAGAAGAGAATGCCCTGTGATATCATATCCGCATTTAATAGTCACAATGAATATATCTTCATATATCAAACAGGGGATGTGTAAGAGATCCCGCACAAGAACTCGCGGGATCTAAGTCGACCCCACCTGCTCGTGGTGCATCCTGCAAATCAACAAACGAGGCTCTGGCTTCCACTAAATCGCATTGGGCCAGCGTGGTGGGAAATGGCCCAAATCCCTACTCGATAGGTCTATGTTCAGGAGTGGATGTCTATTGGCTGATAATGAATGATATCAAACAGTTCAATGACAAACATCTGCCCAAAAAAAAACATATTTTGACAGTAGTGGATCCTGTCAGAGTTACACATTAAAAAAATATTGCTTATTACACCTCACCTGACAAACGATAGCGTCATCAGGCGTAATAATCACATTACACTCTCATCCTATTGCAACCCTCTAAACCCTACCTGGACTCCCTCCGACCCTCATTGCTCCCACGACGCCCTCATTAGAATAAAACTTGTAAAAATATAATTATAATCATATGCGCACGTCGCTACTTCCGTCCGTTGGTGCGCTATTTCGTTATTAGAAGGGTAGAATATGGTCACCATAACATTGTCCGTTTTACAGGATATTTAAAATTTTTCCTTATCTATTAAAAATATTTGTATCGAGAGCCTCCTTCTAGAAGTTCACCTGATGATGAGCAATACGTTCTATCCGTAACAACGTGGCGCTAGTTAGAATGATATACACTGCACCATATCGTGCTCGTCACGTAGTGATATAAGAGATTAACTCTGGTTACCGCAGTAATAGCATACAGGGCCGTTGGAACTGGAACAGAGTAAAGTTTGCACACATCTGTTTAGCGTATCTGGTTTGACGGTCTTTGGTAACAGAGATCTAGTACCAATAAAGTACATAGTTTTTACAATATATAGATTGTGTTAAAAATATTTTTTTTTACCTTTCGGTAGTTAAGTCTAGTCTTTATCGCTTATACGAGACCTAACCATTTATTTTAAATTGAAGTCGAATTTTACATTATACATATATAGACTTATTGATTTCTGAACGTACGTCCTCTAAAATAAAAGATTGGTTAGTATTAAGTATAAAGCTGTTCTTATTTCCTTCTTTATCCCGTCTATTTTTCTCCAGATTGCGCTAGAAATTTGGATAGTTAATAGATAAGCATGCTCTCATACTTATTAGGTAAATATATTAATTATATATCTATCGATATATACAACGATATATACACTTTACTATTGATATGTATACGTATTTGTGTACCTCATTACATCATTTATAACCGAAGGAAGACTGGAAGATAATGCCAAAGACATAAATTCTAAGTTACTAAGTATATATAAATAAAGTAAAGGTATTTAATAATAAAAAACAATAGTGTGAACACTATAATATTTTATTAAGTCAAACTTTTTGTTTCTAATGCTTTCTTTTTAATATATATTAATTTGGTGATAGCTCGTAGGTTAAATCTATCATAGTAACAACATTAGTGTTACTTAGGATCTACAGTCAGATTGTAGGTGACCACGCTACACCATCTATAACCTTAGTAAGTGAAGATCTAGAGGTTAAAGTAATAATTTTAAAAAATTATGGACTAAATTGAGGTATAGCAAGAATGGTCACCCTAGTGAAGAGCGACGGCTGTCAGTTCGGCAACGCGTTTTTTAACGTTACCAGCATTAATATGTAATTTGTCGGGATGGGCGCCGTGATAAGCGTGTTCGTGGGGGTGGGTGGTTTGATTGATTAAATAAGCGTGCACACTGCGGATAGGTTGTGGTTAAATACTTTTGTGTGATAAGCGATCTATGAGATGTGTTATCATAATGGTAGATTTCAGCTATCACACATTTTTCAAGACTATAAGATGAACGGGACGTTTTCCTGATTGTAAATGATACACCTTCCCAAACAGTGTCCTCATCAATATGGGACATACGATGTTAAGTGAAAATACTAGAAGTATTCAACGCCTTTTAAACCGGAACACAGTTGTGTTTGCACAATACTGTTTCAAAGCAGAAATAGACACTGCAGTGGTCATCTAGTTGTCCTGGCAACCATTGCCTTTATACTAAATAAATAATTTTTGTATCCTTATAGTGTGTATGGTTTACTGGTGGTAAGTCTATGTGGAGTAGGCAGTCTAGGTAGGGATTAGCGCAGCGTGTAGTTCTGCGGCCGAATAGTAGCGTGAAGACATTACTGTATTCCGGATTGAAGGGCGCTGTAGCTAGTGTAATTACTTGGATACATCATCCTAACCAGCGTCACGTTTTTATGGGCAGACGTTTCACTCACCATCAGGTAAAAGTCCAGTGGTTGTTTAAAAAAAACGTCTGTACTATCTTATTATGCTCATCCCTAGTATCTTAAATGTTTTTTTTTTTAATTCCAATTAACCTAAGTGTCTAGAGCATATGAACTTACAATCAATTAATATGTGTGAGAAGATGCTTGAAAGGGATTCTTGTTTCATGGTATACAAAGATTGGTGTTATTATAATATTATATCGAGTAGAAATAGACCTGATAAGAGATGATTAGATTGTATAAGAGATTATACAGGTAAAAAGACAGAGCTTGATAGAAAGGAAAAGATTACATAGTATGCTGAATCAAGTGGAAAGAGTACTGGAAAGTTATGACGATATTGAATTTTATGAATACTAGATATCTAACTTAAATCAGACTTTTCTACATCAGAACTACTATTTGTATGTATCATCATCATCATTATCAGCGAATAGAAGTCCACTGCTGGACACAGGCCTCCCCCAAAGATCCCCACATCGATCGATCCTTTGTTTGTATATTTTTTTAATTAAAAAACAATTGCACGTACAAGTAACTAAACAAAAGTAAGTCGATTTAAAAATCCAAATGCTAGCTTTGCTGCAGAAAAATCTGATTTATGTTTGAAGTACAGTAAGGATTCCATGGGAGTGTACAGACTGACCCATGCCTCCGCTGACCTCCCCTTCCCGAATAACTCACACAGGTGGAGTTAATCAAATTACACAAATTGCAACGTACAATATTCATAGCGGTAGGGAGGTGCTCCACGTGTTCGATATGAAACACTACATCTAATAGAGGACCATATTTTTTGTGGAGTAGTGTCGAACGACGATCTGGTGAAGATCTTAGTATCCGTTGGTTGTAAGCAACATCGGACATCGCGTTGGAAATAGAATGGGAAAGCATTGAATGTCTATAGGTTGTAATTACGATGAGACTTATTCCGTCCAATCTATTTTTACTCCTGTAATTTAAATTTCAAAGTATCAGAATGAATAGTGAATGAAATTAACAAGAAGACTATCTATATTTAATATATAATATGTATAAATATTGTAAAACGCAATATAAAGTAATGAAAACAGTAGGTATACTCGTAAATGTAAAGAAATTTGTAGATCAAATATGAAAATATATAAATAAAGGTACAAACATACTACAAAAGGTACAACATTAAACTGACCTTTTTTATAGGTTAACGCTACTGATGATGATGTCAATGATAACCTTATAACTTAATGACTTACCTTATAGTATTTCTAACATTCTCCAGAGTCTCCTACTTAGAATGGAATGAAAGCTTGTAAGAGACCTATGTTCAGCATTGCGGGCATTGTTAAATTTAATTTCAATTTAATATCAATCACGATACCATTTGATGGTATGTGGTATGATGTGGTAAAACACACTAGCTTAGTCTGTTCTGTTTTCCCAAGGTACCTTTGTGATATATAGATTAGAATATTCTGACAAGTTGTTATACTTCTCAGCTGTTTTTAACAAAGAAACTTCAATAACGCCATGAGACGATTTGAAAGCTTACTTAAAAAATATACATTATTGCTTTCTACGTTGTTTGTGGTACAGGCATGCGCTTGGTTGCGTAAACATATCGAATGGTCACCACTAGAGGACGGTCGACAAGTGTGATTAATTCATGCAGTGTAATAAGGTCGAGCTTTTTAGCGCTCGCCGCGGCCGTCGATTGATTTGTGCCCAATTTGTCGCGCTGCGGTCTGCCTGAATATTTGATCGGTACGAATGCACCCCGAATATATTATCAGACATATTAACGGGTAGTAATCACTTTAATATGCATTGTATAGTAATACAACCCTTATGTTCAAAAATAAACTTTTACTCCGTTGTCCGAAACCGTCTAAGTAGGTACCGCCGCAGCGTCTATTTCTACCCCCAAAGAGTACTCTGCAAACATTACTGTATTCCGGATTGGAGGGTGCTGTAGTTAGTGTAATTACTGGGGTAACGAGACAACATCTCTCAAACGACGAGCGAAATGTGGTACAATAAATACCATCCTTACTAGTATCACGTTGTTATGGGAAGGCGCATTTACCTTCAGATAAACGTTCGAGGTCGTCTCCTCGCTTTGCTGATAAAATAAAATTAGCCGATGTTTCAGGGTGATTTATATCAACCCTGATGGCGAAGTTTATATTCAATAATTTGAATAAGTGTTCATCACATATAAAGAATTGTCGATTTTCTAGTTTTCGATTGCTATCTTTGTAGAAGAGACTTAATTAGGAATAGGTAAGAATATATTTGCTTTATAAAATATGGATACAAAGTAAACACAATAAATCGTTTAAATATCTATTTTGTATGTCTATTGAATTTACTAACTGCTGCAATTATATCGATTAAATATATAATAAATAGGCAATCTATTGTTATTATATTTAACTCGAATAGAATCTTAAAAGGATTGTAATTTAAGGGTTGTACACGTTTTTTAACAACCAAATTATCAATGATTGAGCTATCAATAATTTAAAATGTCATTAAAAATGTGCGTGTGCAATTACATTGGCCATTGTTCCCACAATGCACCTAAGCGACGTACACCCACGGAAGTTCCCACCCATCCGCGCAAGATGGCGCCGGCACGCGTCCGGCACGCGGCGCCGCGTGTCCCGGCGCGCCCTTTGCGCTTTTACTGTTTTCATTGAAAACGCTCAAAAATAATAGAAACAATACGCCGCTGTCCCGCTCTCGAATAAATTAGACCCGGAAGCGTTGGGGTTAAAACGTAATTGAACTGATCATTATTAACGCATAAAGAGATTCGTGACGCCGGCGGACGCGTGTTGGGACAAACCTTTCATATTGCAGCAAAATTAACTCAATACCACGGCGACACCACGTATCACCTTATATGATAAAAAAGATGGGCTTATAATGGATCCACAATGGCCAATTTACGGCCCCCCTGCTGGGGCACAGGCCTACTCTCAATATGAAGGCGATTGGGTCACCACGCTAGTCCAATGCGGGTTGATGACTTCACACCTTAGAATATATTCTAATTCATGTGCAGGTTTCCTCACGATGTTTTCCTTCACCGTTTGTATTTCGCTGTTGTTACTTAAGTTCACAAATGTATATAACTTAAATATTAAAGTCATTGGTACATGCAGAGAGAATGGATATATGTGAATTATGAAGCTGGCGTACTTTTTACTCTCTCAGACAAAATCTAAGTTACCATCAAGTCTTTATAACAAGCTTAGCTGATTCGCAGACTTCGCCAAAGCTTGAATGAGAGCGCACTTTCATCCTCTTACTACACCAAAATACATCTTGGAGCAAACCCGAGGTAGTTTTAAATTTACTGCATCCAAATGTTGAAACGACTTACCACCATCCCCTGTATCACAGCGTATCTTTGTTCACCCTTGCTAGATTCTGGAGATGTAAGTGCTTACACGCCATTTTAGACTCTTCCAGTTCATCTCATACTGGGCTCGTGGACCCAGATCCACAGCCAGCTTTAACTTTCAGCGCATATATATCACGCCTCGTTCCCAGTGGGGTAGGCAGAGATCACCTCTCTCCACTTGCTACGATCTTGGCACACCTCTCTCGCTTCCACCACTTTCATGAGCATCTTCATGCATGCTTGTCGGTTGCGAGTACTGTTGACCCTGCCTTTCTTTAGGACATCTTCGATTTGATCGGAATATATCCGCTTAGGTCGACTTGCACCGATTTTTCCAATCATTCTTACCTTGTGTACCTCTTTCGTTAATCTTCTTTCTTCTATTCTTTCAAATCTCTTTAAGCGCAACTGTCGCAAATGGCTTTTGATGCAGCAATCACTCGGCATAAACAGTTCTGGTTAATTCGTGTGTGTTCGTTGTTCGTCACTACACTGCTTCCTTAACTTAATTAATCAAGCATTTATACAATTAACCGTTCACTTGTTTTAATGTCAGGCAACAGCAGAATACCAGGACTTGGCACCAGGTGCCAATGTACTGAATCCTGGACCTTTTTGTCTAATATATTTATTTTTGTTGTGTTTTAATCTAAATATACATAGACTAAAGTATTTTTTTAGACAAATAAATGGTTTATTATTATTAGTTGGTGGTATAGGTCATCATAACCGAAGACCGTCTAGGTAACGCCGTAGCAGAACCTATATATATATGGTAGTTTAATAGGCGCTGTAGCTAGTAACGTTACTTAGATACAATATGTTATCTCTTCAGGCGAAGAGTACAATGTGGTGTTGTGTATATCATCCTAACTAGCGCCATATTATTAATAGTAGGCGTATCATTTACATCTCGCTCGTCACACCGCTTGGTAGAATAATAATGAAAAAAACTATACATTAGGAGATTATAATGTTATGTAAATACATGCTCCATTACACTACACCTATTGTCAATAATCAATTGAACACTATTGTGTAAAAAAAAATGTTTTCTTATCCAATATTATCATTTTTATTTTAATACTGACGGTAGGCACTTTGAGGCGAGGTTATTGCATATACAACAAAGAACCAACGGTTTGAGATCAACATCTAACAGAATATAAATAACTAGCCCCGCCCGTTTTGTTGGTCGTTACACCCCCGCGCAACTCCCTTTGGGGAAGGAATTTCATAAAATCCGTTCTTAGCTAACCTACACTCGGTAAAACGAATATTGTTACCAAATTCTGTATCCAGGCCTTATGCTTCCAGACATATCGTGATGAATCTCTACATAGATGACCAGCTCTTATATATATAGATAAATTAAGACAATAATACAAAAAAAAAAATCGCGTTACTAAATTAAAATAAAACCACATTACTTTTCTTATTATTTATTAAAAAACCCTCATTATACCAATATTTTAACAATATTGTAACATATGAAATATTTGAAACGAACAAATAACTACTGAGTATTACAAATGAACTCAAAAAAAAAAAAATATGGCGCTTGCGTACATAACGGTGAGTAATAAACATTGGAACAATTTAAAGTTTCAATCTTATAGGATTACAAATAAAAAGACTAACATTTCAAATTTATTAACATGTGAACAGAAGTATCCAATTTAAAGAGTATACTTCTGAGAAAATCGATGTTTTCTTTCTTTTCTTACAATCGACAAATTTAATAAAACACAATATGAGAGTCGATCGAAATTATTTCACAGACAGAAATAACAATACGACAATCGACATATTAAAAATAGTAAGGAAAATATGTCACATTGTGCTAAAACTTTAATAAGCATAGTAAGTTGCTGCTAAGCTGATGAAGTGATTAAATATATACATCACAAACTGATGTTGCAAGTATATATGTGGCGTCAACCAATTTACACTTGGGCAGCGTGATCGATAAATGGACTCGATTTTCTTCTTGTCAGAGTAAGCATCATCCCAACAGTGGGAACGTCAACATATTCTTTTATTTAAGATATACGAACAGTTTTAACAAGTTAAACGAATTGGGGAGGAAGGAGGATATATTAAAGATTTATTCGAATTAAAAAATCTGTAGCTACTAAAAGAGGCTGAAATAGCACCAACGTAGCATAATGGTCGGGGTGCGTATGCTGTACATTAAAAAAAAACCTTGACACAAGGTTCACGACGATACGACACTAAAGTTAGCACATACACTCGAAAATTACAAATGGCACAAGATAATACAGATTGAACGATCACCACGAACATTCGCTGAATGGGCGGACGCGTTACGTATGTAAGGCACCAATTTTTTTTTTAACCTAACAACCAAATTGCCACAGAGAAAAAGAGAAAAGCACAGATAATCCACAAGCGTGACCCTGAAGATTTAGATTGGCAAATATTTAGGTTCTGGATTGATACCGTTGTCTACGACAGTTGTTTTTCTCTGTGCTAATTTGTGTCACTATAAAACTATATACACAAGGAAACCTTAGAAATATTTTTAGACTGAAGCAATTTTTAATTTTGAGACCGAAAATTCTCTCAATATTTTGATTGCTATATGAAAGAAACGAAAGCCTTTTCGTTATGATAAAGAAAAAATCTTTCATTACGAAGCAAAATCAAAAAAAAATCTCTAGACCTACTAAATTAGGTATTCTTTAAATAGAAAGCAATATTAGACAAAATATACCAAAGGTGGTATAATTACAAAAAAAAACTAAGAAAAGTGATTTAGGCCTCAGCGAAGTTTGAATTTAAATACAAATGTCGACAATAAGTAATGATAAGTTACATGCTATAATAATTCAAAATTTTTTAAAACTACATCTAAAGATTAATAGTTAAAATTACAATTTGGTATGTTACTTAAAGTGAAATAAAATAAATTAGTAAAATCAGTCTACACTAAATGTGACGTCGGTGGTTAGTTAAACTTGAGGCTAACGGCCGGCCTCAGTAGAGGGTTAATGGCGATAGCGGTTAGATTTAACTGGAGCTGAGGTGGAACGCTTCAGATTACGTCTGTAAAAAAACATTATATGATAGCACCTCGGTTTAGGAACGAAATATATATTCTGACGATTGTAAGGAACCAATTATATTGAAATAAATATTGTACAAGCGGTGGAAATCGATAATTTCTAAACAAGTTTAAGATTTTTTGACATCCTTTTGAAAAATCTCTTTAATTATAATACAAGCATGTATTAAAAACAAAATGTAATAAACTGATGACATATTTAGATAAGGCAATAGATACTGTTAACATTTAGAAAAGTCATTACTTTTGATTTACTTCAAAAAGATTCATCAGTTAGAGTAGATAAATGAAGTCATTAATCCACATGACATAGAGCATGTTACAATTAGCGTCATTTCCAATTGTATTTCTTAAAGCAAACGATTTAGTAGAATTAAAATAATATCTAAAGCAATCAATGATAATAATCACAATAAAAAAATTTTAGAAATCACATTGGTGAGTATCAATAAAAGAACCTATAAGTACTATGCGCAGTTTTATATAATCACAAACGTACAATATAGAATGTTTAGACCGTTCGTCCGGTGACATCATTCATACGAAGCCTACAATTGACACTTTGCTCGTAAAATAATCAAGGCCGAAGTAGAACGACGCAGAGCGTTCGTATTGTAACACTTATACAAAAATTCGTAACATTAACGCAATAATCACATAAAAACAAACACACTAACGTAAATATCAACTGGACTTGATATATTGGCCTACAGAATGTTGTGAAACAACTTACAGACATATTTACGATCTGATTTCAGGCATAGTACGAACTTTGTTAATATTGAATAAGAGCAAAATAATGATGTTCAAACGTAAATTAATTGTAAAACGGGGCCTAGGAGAAACAATACTAAACAGCAATAGCACAATAAACGATTCGATAAAATAAGAAGTGGTAATGAACACTTTCACCGATTCTCACTTTCCCATAGAAAACCTTTGATGGTCCAGCCGATGCGAAGCACCAACAAATCACGTAAGCAATCAATCAATTATCACCTAACAAAAAGACAAAACTACACGCGCAAAACGAATACACAACGTGTGACGTAGATGCTATATTAGAAAAACCTTAAGCAAACAGGACACAGAAAGTTTGTTTTTAGTTATTACAATTATCTCATTTGATCAATTGATAATCAGTTAAAATTGATGACTGTTATGATTACAAAAATAATCAAAGAAAAGCCTGCATCTTAAATGTATTGAACAGATTACCTTAAATACCGTGAAATTATAATGACAATATGCTACAGACGTTTCAAAAATATTTGAATTTGTAACAAAATTTGTTCCGAGTAAATAATACGTAATAAAAATGTTGTGTTTGAAGGCGTTGAATAAACTTACGAGGCGACCTTTAAAGAAAACACTGACAAAGGAGATCTTAATGGAGTACAACAAATATCATATCATGATAATAGAAGGTGTCAAAACAGTATTGGCGATGAGAATTGCAAACACCTATAATGTATACGCGAGCGCAAGACTCACTGTGGGCATAAATGCGTTAGCAAATAACATCGCAGACGAATAAATTATGCAAACGAAATGTAATGATGGTAAGAATGTGTTATTTTTTCGTAATGATCATTCAAAATATACAAAAGATATTAAAACGATAAACATATAATGTACATAAGACATTGGAGCACCTTCAATTTAAGTAAACAATTTTGAGACCAGAAAATCACAAATGTTATACGTACGTAAACGAACAAACATAGAACTATAGCATCAAAATTATCTTCAATAGTCATCATCATCATTTCAGTCTTTTCTACAATAGTTATACAATATTTTCGTGTTATTTATATAATATGTACTGAAATAATTCAAACCAATAAAATTGATATTACAAAAGTTTATATTTCACTACTGAGATTCGAACTCCATAAATCAAATGATATGATTCAACATGAACGTTTTATTTATAATCTTTAAAATAATCAGAGTAGTTTATTTAATCGGCTTGAGTTAACTACAATCAAATATTATTTATTAGTTGCATTATCATGATACACACGTCATATAACGAACGCTATTTCACTTGACCATTTTGTATGTGGAGTCCCTCAAGGCATTGTCGTAGGACCGCCCTTATATTATGCACACGCACTTAGAACATTTTGTTATAAATAGACGACAATAAGTCCGTTGTGAGTGCGTATACAATTTGGGCCGGTTCCGTTCGCTACAAATCGGTTACTGGTCCGAAGACTACAGTTGAATTGTTGCTCGAGTTGCCGCTCGTTCGGCGAATGCGCGCGTTTGTATCGTGCTCGGGATCGCTCGGGAGCGAGTCAGGCCCGTTCGATGATAGCTGAAGACCGGTGAACTTTGAACGTAGCTGCGTAACTAGACGTTCCAGTCTGGAATTGAAGTGCTGCTTAGCATCTTATTAAATCCGCGCGGAAATTCTAAACTACAACTAAATAGCTAATAAAGCGACAAGTTTGATAGTTCTTGGATGTAGACAAAAGCGGGTAAGTTAGTTATTAATTTTAGACAACGAGCATCTTTTACTTGAAAGTTTCTACTTTAACTTTGTCTTAGGGTTCCGAATGAAGTAAGTTTTTTTTTAATATTTATAATTATATTTTCATTTAGTCTACTGAAAATACGTATCAACAAGCCATTAAAGTATAATAAACACAAAAATACCCGACAAACAGACAACATATAACACGGCAATAAAAATTATGTCGTGAAAGTGTAATATCAGTTTTTATACCAAAAAATATAATATATAATGTATAACAAACTTGGAAATGGTAAACTATTTTTAATATTACGCCACAAACTCAAAACATTCATCTACACCTTGTAAATGAATATTTACTATATATAGTAGAGCTTATGATCCAGATTTAACATGTTGAAAGCCTTAGTGATTAAGTGTCATACAATTATGTCCAGAAAAAAATTAATAAGAGGAAAAAAATTAAAGGTGCAACTGAAGTCCCAGGCAAAAAGCTAGTGATATATAAAACTATAGTACTGTTTTTTTCATATCTGACATTTCAATCGGAAATGGTGCTATATCATACGTAAGCAGTTGGTTGTTAAGCATCAAGTATAAGCAATGGAATAACTTATCGCCTCACTTGAGAGCATGTTCCTCTGAACTCTGCTTCGCTTTGCGCATGTTGTCGATCTCCTTGCGCAAACGCAAACGTTCACTTTCAGCATCTTCACCGTTACCGTTAGTTACTCTATTATCAGTTGAGTCCAGTCTGTAATAAATAATAAACTTGACTTGTTCAATGCCACATACAATAATATTCTATTCACTAATAATTTTCTTTGTAATATTTGCATATTTGTTATTTCTGGCATATTTTTAACTTTTATCTTTATAATAACGACTGAAAGATTGCTTATATTACGTTACAAAGAGCTAAAGCATTGGTAAGTATTAAATATACAAGTAAATTTTCAAGAAGTTTGGGATCCTCCGTAAAGGTTTATATTCACAAATGCAAAAAAAATAACAAGTAAAATACAAAATTTTATATTAAGTCCTGCATTTATTAACTACTATAAAGAAACCTTTTAAATTCCACGCAAAATTATTAATGTTATAGCAAAATGTACGACGTTAGATCTCATTTTTTGGAATCTCAATTTTCTAGGGAGAGGAGCTATTACAGTAAACTTAGTACTCATAGAAGGTTTCTTTAAAATTATCTAGATTATATTATACGGATTTGGCAAAGCGTATACCTGACTATCAAACGGCCCGTATGCTTTATACAAAATTATATTAATCGGTTTCACTGCAGAGGATTCTCGTATTCGTTGTCTCTTTGGGGTATTAAAATACTTGTGTTATTATTTTCTGAAATTAGTTGTGCCGTGATATTTTCACTATAAAATCGTCATGTTAGTCAACTTACTCGTTGGCCACCCTCAAAGCGCGCATATCCTCCTCCAGCTTAACGATGCGATCCATCATCCGGCGACTGTCAGCTTCCGAGGCGCGCAGTGAGCTCTGTAACAAAGGACACGGTATCATCGTCTCGCAAACAATTAGCTGATTGAGCTCTCCTAGCCGGAACAAACTCTTGTGGGTTTTTTATCATCTTATAGTGTTTTTCCTTTGTAAGAGAATTAAATAATGTATGTAAGCAATTTATAGGAAGATGTATTTTGTTTTATATAAATAAGAAAGAGTTTTTTCTCGATAAAACGTTACACTATCTCTAAATTTTAATCTATCGGAAAAGACAGCTTTTAATTTTTTTTTAATCATTTATGTACCTGTATCACCTTATATAAAGAAATATTTTTAACCATTTCAGAGCATGTTAAAGACATGAGCTGAACATTTAAAAACATACGGATATTGTGTTCCGTTTCCTATAAATCAATGTCTACTATAGTTTATATTGCCACTGACTATTAATATTAAAAAAAAAATGTTGATAATGATAACGTATATGTTTAGTTGCCTAAAAAAATTTGCCTATACTAAGTCGTGTACAAAAGGGTGACACGTTGCTCGTATCGGGGTGTAGTGGTGAGGCCTATACGTATATATTTCATTTCCTTACCCCAAGAACGCCGGGAAAGCTATTAAACGTTGGGCTAATATATTCAGGAACACGGTGAGCTGACCGTGCACTTCTGGCGGACCAATAAGATTGCGTCCGAAATCAAATTGCTTCGTATAACCTTAAAGTGAGCATAAAATCGATAAAACAGAAATAATAAATATTCTAATGATGAATGTTATTTTTCCTTCGGTATCATCTATGTTGAAGATCTTTAGGGGAGGCTTATGTCGAACATTTAAAATACGGCTTAATTAATATTCCCACTACTGGCATTCTCTGGGCCGTCTGAAATGGTGAACGAATAAAGGGCTATTTATCCTTTACATCGAGCAAGTCCATGTCAACGAATTATGTCTTTCTTGAAATATGCGTCCTTAACCGGAAGCTCGAATATACCCTATGCTATGTAAATACTGATTAAGATAGCGAAACAAATTGTTTATAATTTCCTCTCAATATCATCGATCTATGATTACCATAAACTGTTAATGACTATTGGTGAGAGGTCTCTATTGCGGAGACCGTTAAGGTAGTGAATACTACCAAGGCCCATAGTTTTAGCCGGTAAGAGTCCTGCATAATCCTTCTGTTGCTCCCATAACAGAAGCATAACGCAATGCATGGTTTTCCATGAAAAAAAAAGGTATCACCGAGGTTTCTATTTCTGTCTCCAAATAGCATAGTGTAAACACTACTGTGTTGTAGTTTGAAGAGCGCTTTAGCTAATGAAATACCTGGGGGAACGAGACTTAAGATTTAACATCTTTTGTCTTCACGAACACAATGTTGTGTTGTGAATGTCATCCTAACTAGTACCACGGTATGGGCAAGTGATTTACTTACCATCAAGTGTCAGAAAAAAAGATTTAATGCTAACAGAACATTTAGGCGATATGGTACATAGTATATTATCAAAGTAGACCAGCTTAAGGTTTCGTAGCAAAAGGTGAGCTATTGGTAAATGATTACTGAGATATAACACACAACATAGCCAATCATGATGCTAAAGAAACATTAAAATTACTGCCCGCGATACTTTTGTTATACTTTCAATATTATACTTATATATAGGTACAATAAAAACATTTGAACAAATATTGGAAGTAATTTATTCAGTATGCTAAGCAAGAAATGAAGGTAGTAAGTAAGGAAAGTAAGGTACACATCATAAATAACAGGGAAGATGTTTCTTTTATAATAATAGATAAATCTAAAAATTGGGAGTAAATTCTTATAATTTTTTTTTGTTGTTAAATAGATCATGACGAAATTATAGGAAATCTTTCGATCATATTCAAACTGGTCTATGACTATTCATAGATCATTGTATTTTTAATTAATCTCTATAAATGAATTAATTAAAAAATACTCCAGTGATTCCTCTAAGGGTGTATATACAAAGAAATAATAGTAAATAAATATTACTTTTAAAAGTTTATTAAGTTAATTAGACCAAAGACTGATCGAGGATCTGTTTCCAAATACCGTCAATGTAACTAAACAAGTATTTCTGCCGTCAAACTGTACTATGTAAATATTACATTCTTCTAATTTAAAGGGTCTATAGTCAAATTACTGTTTATGTATTATATATATATAAAGCTCTATGCATTCTTCGGCACCTTAGTACTACCTCCTCCGGTCTTCATCCTTTGTAGGTAAAGTATTGGGGTAACGAGATTTAATTTGGTCTGAAGACTACGAGCATGTGCTATGTATGTCATTCTAACTACATTGTTATGGCCTAGCTGACTTTATCGGAATCTCTTTTCTTTTCGATCGTTGCTTATTATTAAACTTAAGTCGAGCAACTTGTTCAAACAGATAAGAACAACTTCGAGAAAGAAGCCTATAAGGAGGATTCAGTTGGGTTTAAGTTGCCTTTCATTCCGTCGAATGTTCTCGTCGCCTACCTCTAAGCTTGAAGACTAGTCTTCGACTAGTGCGTATTACCTGTGCTACTTTATTAAGCACAGAATCGCTCCGAGAGCGATGAAAAGAGCTATGCTAGGCGTTTCTATGGATATAAGATTCGAATTAAGTTATCCAATGAAGACCCAATATTACCTTCAGTCGTAGAAGTGACCAGTGATTAGACATGTATTAGGGTGGAGACCGCACTTAGGCAAACATACCATGGGACATCTACTGACCAGATCCGACCAGAGCCGCCGAAAATCAGGCTAAATGGCGTTCCTTAGGATAGACCTATATCCAACAGGATGATGATATAACTACGTATATTCTTCACAAATATATAGTTACAACATAATATTAATCTAGAACATGACGGAAATAATATTTGTGATATATCAGCTGAGACATAAGCTATGGTAGTCTAATAAGGTAAGTGGACTTTTGGTACGTCCGAAGCTACCTGAACCGTACAAGAGTACACAAGCGCGTGGGTGTATCCCGCAGCGTACTGCCAAAGCCAAGTTTGCCAAGCGCATTAGCGACCTGGCGGCGAGCACTGCCCGTAATAAGTTAATTGAGGTGCAAAAACATATCCCCGCCGAGTCGCTTAACACTATCGCCTTAATTTCTCACGGGGTACGCTAAATGCCACACGAATAACTATCATCTAACTAAGTACCGACACAGCATCGCTCTTACAACGGCTAAGTAGATTCATATCGAGGATTATGTTTGTGCGACCTGTTAGTAATGTAGGTATTCATTTCTGTATAACACGCATTTTTTTGTATCATCCATTAGTGGTGTATCCTATAGTACTTATTTATTCTACACTTCTATCTTAAACCGAGATTATCAGAGGCAAACATAACATCAAGAGGAAATTCATAACGGACTAAGTCTTGGACAGATAGTAATACTAGTGTTTTTCAACAACAAATATGTATATATAATAGACATAAGAATTTTACATTAGTTAACAAAAATTTGTATTCGGTTGGCAAATAAGTCACTGCAGATTTTAGGTAATAAAGAAAATTCTAAATTTTTCCTAAGAAATTTCAGTTCTTTGCTATCAAAAAAATTTAATTATGTATACTTCGACATTGGTATCGTAAATCTTAACTATTTAGGGAAATCTGGAGGGAATTAAATAAATAAAGGTACAAGGTTCCTGGTATATGGTCGATGTGACAACACATCGCAATCCAGTTCTTGCTTTGTTGTCTAGGCTGGTTCATCATTACCTAAGATCTCATCTGGCTAACGTTGCCATAAACTACCCACTTATCATTGCCAATAATCAGTTTTTCAGAAATGGATCCACTTTATTTCAGATGCTAATGCGTTGCATCAATTTCCTTCAGCTGGTGAGGGATCCATAGAACAAGTTTCTGATTTAACCAAGACTTTTGTTTTTCAATGTATATATGCAATACAGCTTCTCTGCAATATTTCGTGTTGTGCTACAGCGCTCTGAATCGATAATATGATTTTTATCGATTTCAACTGGACGGACAGATCGTTGAGGGTTTTTCAATATACAATCATCAGAACGAAAACTGGCAAACCATATACTATATATAACATAAACCATATACACCAACAAAAAAGGGTTCATTACCATATACTGCACATAACTTTTAATGTAGCTGTTTCGCTTTGTCCTTTACGGAAACAATACAATAAAATATGTCCGAAGAGCACATCCTGTTATTCCATTTATATAATTAGGATAAAAACTAGGGCGCTAATTGATATAATTTTTTTGTCGGGACAATAACGAAAGGATAATGAAGGAAATCTTGTAACCCTTTAATAGGAGAAAGAAAACATAAAATAATATATGTTACTTATAATATGAAGGTATATAGGTTAATACAGAAAAGATCCTATGACTTATCTTTATTATACCGCCTGATGTTTTAAATATTTTCTTTATACTCACTGATCTTAGGGAGTTTGTAGCTTCTATAAATAAAGCAAGGCCTCTTCATCATTACAATTCGAGAATAAATCCATGAATGTGAAGAATGAAGAAAATTCAATACTTAAACATTTACCAATACATTAAGAATAGTAAAAGAACATGAACCTTAAAATATTCAGTATTCAAGTAAACGCAGCGATATACGATACCGAGGAGAAACTCTACCGCTTTCCCGTTCGCGGACGTGACTGTGTGGCTGTTGGTTTGCAGTGTGCAACACTGATCATAGGCAGGCAACAGCGGAACAAACAAAATTAGCCGGCTCGCTGGCTCTCGTGTTTGTTTGCGTGTGTAAACCTCAGCCGTGTCTCTTAACGACACTAGGTCGAGGAGGCTGCGGGGCCGGCTAATTAGAGGTGTTGTGTACGAATGCGCCGGTACAAGTTCACTGCGTATACATGTCTGTCAGACTGTGTTGCCATCTATAATAAAACAATGCAACTAAATCTATTATAGCACTTAGTACGAACATAGTAACGAACATATGTTAGACAATCATGAATATGGATAATTATGATATAAGTTATTATTGTGATAATATTTTATTTTACTTGTGATGGTACTCTGTTGCCGGAGACACTTTAGTTACCACCGCAGTGCCTATATCAGCGCCAAACAGTACTGTGTAAATACGGTGTTCCTGTTTAAAGGGTGCTGTAGTTAGTGCAATTATTGGTGTAACGAGACTCAACCTCTTATGCCTAGACAATGAGCTCAACGTTGTGCAGTGTGTGACACCCTAAGTAGCGCCACTTGTTATGAGCATGCGTATCACTTAACATCAGGTGAACGTACTGCTTAATTGTATAAAAAAAACGTTTATTTGTACACCACAAACATGAGAATTTAACAAAACATGACGATGGCATTAAATGGCGGACTTATAGCTCAAAGCGATTTTCACTGTTTTTATGTATTTACATCGATTTGGTTTTGCTTCTTTTTTTTTATAATTTATTTAAATATTCAACGAAGCGACGTTCACCTGATGTTAAGTGATACGCATGGTCATAATATGTGACGCTACTTAGGATTTTACACACTGCATAACGTTGAGCTCGTCGTCTTTAGACATAAGATGTCGAGTGTTATTACCCCAGTAATTACACTAGCTGTTGCGCCTCTCAAAAAGTTGTATGTGTGACGTGTTCCAGCTTGAATCTAATGTAGTTTGTCTTAAAGCGACAAGCGCAATATGCGTGGTGCAGTGTACATTATCTTATCAAGCGATAAAGTGTAGGCGTATCGAGGTCTCGTCGCTTCGAAGAACAAATAGATATTGTGAAAAGTAGCTTTTAATTTTAGTTGCTTATGAAATGTTGCTTAGCTAAGTAATACATACAAGTTAGTAATAACAATTCGTTCGATTACATACACAATAAGCACAGCGCGTGTGGTACCCGTTCGCTGGTACGGGATTATAAAATCAACGCCAGTGAAACGGGAGAGGTGTACGCATCGATTCAACGGTACGCGAGGGTATTCGGCTGATGGGATGAGGCCGCCCGTTACACCGTAGCTTATAGACATAAATAATATTTTACTCGTTTCATCACGATCTTCAGTTAAATTAATCCATTATTTTTTTTTAAAAAATAAAATACTTATATTGCATTATCTTTCTAATCACGTGTTTAAACATTGCTTCTTTAATAGAATATATTTATATGGAGAACATATGATATGCAAGTTTAATCAATAGCAGCATTTTTTTCTTCAAGTTATTATCGGAAACGGTCGTAGATGATCCATGGTTCTAAGTTAAAAACCAAGTTATGATACTAAAAATGATAACTTTAAATGGTAGAATAACATAGTTATTAAGAATATAAATTGCCATAATTTAATACGAAAACAAAGTTTATCGCATCTTTATTAAATAGTTATTAGTATTGATTATTAACCTCATATGATTAATTATATGTATATATAAATATACAAAATTATCAGTAATGTTCACGCGAAATTACGCGTTTATTGTCCTGAAGTTTCGACCTTTTTACAGCATTCATCAGGGAGCTCCGTCTGTAAATCTGTCATTTTATTTATTTCTTCGGAATGATGGAACGAGCCATAACTTCACCTGATGGTGATGGTGATAAGGCTACCTATAATAACCACACACCGTTCGTCACCTTGAGATATACCATATTCTTGTTACCTAGTATTGTTTCTAGCTACAGCATACTTAAAATCGTAATATACTAATGTTTGCACATTATTCCTTGGCGGTAGGAATAGGTGCTGTGATGGTATATACCTAGAAGGTCTCGTGCAACAGATACCTACCATGAGTAGACTGTACAATTGAGTATCGATATAACTAGATAAAATGTTTGATACTAGAATGAAATTAATATTTACATGTTACGAGTCTGTGTGAGCAGGGGATCGCGCAACTCGGGTATTTTGTAGTCTTTAGAGTCCTCCCCACATCGAGCATTTGAAATATGAACGGGTGCGGTGGCGGGGCGGGGTGCTGGGCAAATATTGGCAGATGTAAGTGGATGGAGCTGCAGCGTGGCGCCACCCCATCCGTGACGTCACCGTGCGGGCTACGGACGCGCGTCAATTTGTGTGCCGGTATAACGATTTTAAAGTCAATGATCATTTACAAGTATTTATATCAACATAAAGCGAAGGCTTTATCAATTTATTTATTTACACACACATTGTGGAAAAGTGGACTTAATCATTATCAGCCGATAGACATTGGAAATGAGACTCGATATCTTACGTCCCAGGCGAGCGCAATGTGGTGCGGCGAATCATCCTAACTAGCGCCACGTTAATATAGTCAGACATAACACTTATCATCAGGTGAAACACCTCCTCGTCCCTACGCTTAATTGAATAAAAAAAAAGATGTCTACAGCTGGACATAACCCCACCGCAAATATCTTCATGAGTTCCCTTTGGCTTCCAATTCTACTTCTCAGTTCCCCTTGGATGATGAAGAGATGTAATAGACGTTACTCTTTGAAGAACCGGTTAAGTTTGTAATTAAGGATAGTTAAAGTTCATATCAAGGATATATTTTTTTTAATTACTTTATTCAAATATCAAATTATTCAAAATTCAGTATTAAGTAGGACGTTCTTCTGGCGATAGGTATATCTGCCAATAACAATGATGCACTATTAATAATTTTATACTGCACCACATTTCGCTCGTGTTAGATATGTACTGTTCCCCACAATAGTACATCTTTTTTAATATAACTTCTCACACAACATATAATTGCAAAATTATGGCTTTAAGGATAATAATGGCGCTTTAAATTGACCCTGTACATGTGCAACGTCACAGTGTGTACTGTGGGCGTTGCCACGGTAACCACGAACGTGTAACGGACAAAGGTAATGATGACCGTTAACAATTGGATGGATCGATGATAACTTGCAAAAATTACTAAGATTTGAAACTGTTTAATTATTACTGTATATATGTTCATAAACTTAAATGGGATGAAATATAGTATTGACTCAAGAATAGGATTCTCTTGTTATATATTTCTGCTTAAATAGCAGATAAATACACTAAGGCCAATGGAATTACCGGAGTAATGAGACAACTGATATTGTGTAAATATGCTGATAAGTACTACTTCATTATTGTCAGACGTATCTCTTATCGATCAAATTAATATTGTATTCGTTTTTTTATACGACGAGAAGACGTATACCTGATGGTAAGTGATACCCTTGCCCATGACAATTTGGTGGTGGTTACGTTGATAAACACTGCACTATATCGCAGCCATCGTCTTGAGATATAAGATCTTAAGTCTCGTTACCCCAGTAATTTTACTAGCTACAGCACCCTTCAGTTCAGAACACAGTAATGTTTGCCTACTACTGTTTGCCGGCAGAAATAGACACTGTGGTGATACATACCTAGACGGTCTCCAGTAACAGTTGAAAACTATATTTTATAAAAATATATTAAAATAGGATAGTGAAGTAGGAAAGTCTCTTTAAATCTTCAGTGTCTGGATAACCTATGTCTCGCGTCACACAAGCAAACAGTTACGACCACTAGGTGTGACGCAAAGGAACGGGGAAGGCGTCGAGAGCACTCCAAACGGACCACCCAGGTCGCAGTGTAAACAGCATTTAATAGCAACGAATCGAGGTGAAACACAAAAAGCAGGTAAAAAAAAAGTTGAATCTACAAAGTCCGCTATACTGTATATAAATATGGAACACATACAGAAACGTAAATAAGGAAAGAGGAGTGACCGTGGCTTATCCGCGGTCGTCGTATACAAACGTTTACGGATGATTTATTGATGTAATTATAGTACAAAAATATTTTTTTTTATACTACGAAGCGATGGCACGAGCGGAACGTTCACCTGATAGTAAGTGATACCACCCATAACATCGCAGCGCTAGTTAACGCTCGCCGTTTTGAGATATAAGATATTGAGTCTCGCTACTTCAGTCATTTCACTACCTACAGCGTTGATCCATACCATTTTATAGAACCCTTAAGAGTTACTTTTATTAATCAAAAAGGGTGACAATTTGTCTTACTATTGCATTTTAAGTAAAACACATTATTGCCAACAGTTGTGTATGAATGAACGTTATTAATAATATTTTCCATTTTCTTATCACACACACCCTTAATAATGTTTTTTATCATCTTTCGCCAAAGGCCTCTAAAGATATCCGTGTATGTAATTCTTCAGCTATTTATCGATTCTGGACCAACGACATCCTTCATATCACATTCTAATCATTAAAAGTATATATATTAAAAACATTTCTGTTTGAATAAAATTTCAAATTTAAATTTAAATCAACGCCATCTATGAAACATCAAAAGAAGTTCGAATGCATTACAATAACAAGCTTGAAATATTGAGCGATCTTTATAAAACAAATAAATACGTCATAGCGAGTACGGGTATGACATATAAATACGCGCTTGAAATGTATGTTTCATTTATTTTAAGCATAAATAAAAAAAATATTCCCGGTCAACAGGTTAAAAAATGTCATTTCTAAGAAACGTTCCAACTAAAAAATACATATCTGTCTATGAAGCGCCATAACTGAAAACACATCATAACCATCTATCATATCATCGTATCTTAAAACATATACATCCGTGCCATTATTGAATAAATTAAAAAACTTCATATTAAAAATACAAAACTTTAAAAATTAGCGCCATCTATTGGTTGTGTCACTGTCGCAAGAGACCATCTGGGTAGGTACCACCGGAGCTCCTACTTCTGCGACCTAAGAGTACTGTGCAAACATTACTGACCCGGTTTAAAGGACGCTGTACCAGCTGTAATTACTGGAATAACGAGATGAAGTCTTGTCTCAGGCGACGAGCGCAATGTGGTGCAGTATATACCATCTTAACTAGCGCAAAGTTATGGGCGGGGGTATCGCTTACTATCGGATGAACATCCGCTTCATCACGTCGCTTAAAGACAAGCAAGAACAGTTCTATATAACGCAATATTTAAATCATAGATGGCAGTTTAAGCTATTCAATGAACGTTCTCTTCACCATAGATGGCGCTTACATAAATCAAATCAACGTACCTTGATATCTTCAATTGTTCTCTCCGTTATTTTTGACTCGTTCGACGCCAAGCTATTCTGTAATCAAATCATAGCAATTAATATTTGAACTATAACACTATCAAAGTATTTAACTATTAACCAACAGTCCAAATTGTATGTGTAACAGAAACTTGAATTAAAATAAATTTCTCATACTATGCTGAAAATAATATAACTTAAAAAAAAATTTTTTAGTCGCGGAGTTTTACATGTGGGTAAAATTTTCCAGATAACTAATCATTCAGATAAAAAGCATTTAGAAATATAATTAATACAGACATTATCTATTACGGTAAAAATATAATTTACGTTTTCGATTAGGATCAAGCGTTTACTATATAATATTGCTCGAACTTTATCTAACGTCATATCGAATTCCGTTTACGGAAGATGTGTTAAATCAGAATATGTGAAATGGTCGCTATCGCCACAAAGAGACGCGAAGTGAAAGAAAACGAGGTGAAAAAAAGCGACTTGTTCAAAGAACAACTTTCGTGGACATGTGAGAATCGTCCATATTGTGGTAATGGCTATGTGCCAGATCGGTGAATATATAATCTTGACTTTACCCTTGTTGTATATGACCTCTAATTGCCGTTGTAGGAACATAAGGCGACTGTTCTTTTTAATTTTATCTGATTAATATTTTGAGGTTACAGACGTTTAAGGTCAGTTATTTAAGATGAAATATTTGTAAAAATCTTAAAAATTTTCTTTTCATCGGCTTAGCGTTTTTTTTTATTTTCATTATGCGTATCGCGCAAATACTCGTCGCAGCTTGCGCTCTTGGAGTTGCGCCAGTTTATTTTGAAAATGCCAAAGTTAAATTTACGCGGTAATGTCTTCCTCACTGTGAGGTATTGCTATGAAAGTGAAAATTAATTCAGTACTTTGTATAAACATCAGGAAAAATTTAACTAGGTTAAATCAAAGCATTTGCAATGTTTGATAGATAAACTCGAAATTACCAAAAATTTTCAAAACATTTTTATAACTGCTACCATGAAAATAATAAGCGATAGTTCCTAAAGTGTGATGCTAATAATTTTCGTACATTTTTAGAACAATAGCTTGACCTTGACACTTGACCCTAATAGCATACGATGTCAATGAGGCCGAAAGTATAATATACCTTGTATATTTTCGTAACAGATTTGCGACGTGAGAGTGCTACAGTAATCTATTTTAGCTGAGTGGCTAGACGGTTTCGTATTACTTTACTTTCCACTGGAACATCTAAAGTCCTGGAAATGCATCAGAGACTTTCATGCTACAAAACGAGCAGAGTCCGCTACAAAAAGGATTTAGTTGATTTGGAACAAAGCTAATATAAGGCATAACGTATCCTAGTTGTAATTAAACTCACATCAATCCTCTCAAGCACCATTGCTCTTACTCTGGTGTATAAAGCCTCTTCTCTCAATCGAGCAGCATCGCGAATCTCCCGCACCAAATCAGTTAGGAAGCCAGGAGAGTATTGCCCATTGAGGAGACCTGCGGTACAACATATTTACATGTCCTTTATTTGTGTATATAAGGAATAAGTACATAAACCACAAGAACCATTATATATAAAACAGTAAAAAAATATTATAAATGCTCACGATTACTTTTATTTCACAATACCTACGATGACTTCTTATATATTATATATACGTTATATCCTGATGTTAATTGGGTAATTAGCAAAAAAAAAATTGTTAGGTGATTTATTAGTACTTTCCTAAAAACTACGTATAAGGATATTTAGATAAGCTTTCTTCTGTTTATTTCCTTCAAAATAAATATAACACTTATGAGCATACAAAAATAAAATCAAAAGGAAGTGTACGCGTAGATACATAACTTTTTTTTATTACTTTATATGTACTATTAGATTTTCTGTTTTTTAAATGGTCATAGGAAAAATGATGTATAAATATAAATCTGGGAAAAAAACTTAAAAATTTACTAAACAGATATAAAACATCGCAGAGAACGAAAGCGTATAATGATCGATACCGCAAACGCGAGATGAGATCTACGAGAACTAATTCTGAACGTTTTTTGATCACGTTACGCCTTCATCAAGCTGAATTTAGAGTCATCATTAGATTAGTTCTAGATTCCTATCCGAATAATATCGTTGAGGAAAGTATAACATATAAAAAAACAAACTTCTATTCTACTTTTAGAATGTGAATGTAGTGTTAATCTACTAGAATAATTCATTAGAACATGTTCGTTAAATTACTAACTTAATCTACCCCAGACGGTGGAAACGTATTCAACTTATGATAAGTAATGCCCCTACTCATAACATGTGACCATAGTTAGGATTACTTTTTTGTTTCCAATGATAATATCTAGTTAATATTTCCCAATAAATACTATTACGATCATCATCATTTTGTTTGTTGATTAGCAGGGTACACCACGAGGAGGTGAGTTTGATTTGGGTTCCATGAGTTGTGCGGAACCTCTTACGCCATTCTACTTACTATTACGATATGACACCACATTTAAAAATATCAATAATTATTTTGTTACGCCTACTAAGTTATATAATAGTTTGGCAAATATCTCCCTTCCGCTTTTTTGCTCTTTATTCAATGCTTTATAAAAAGTGTTAGTGATCGGATTTAGTTCAAATATGCGCCGTTTTGTTCGACAATCTGTTTCCATCTAGACGGCAACTTCATAATACCTCCCTCGTAGATGCCCCCCTCCTTATTTGCGAAGAACTTGGACAGCCACTTTTCACAAGCCTCTTTTGAGTTTAACTTTACACCACCAAGGGCGTTCACCATGGACAGGAACAGGTGGTAATCACTTGGCGCTATGTCCGGGCTATATGGTGGATGCGATAAAACCTCCCATCCGAGCTCCCGTAGCTTCTGACGAGTCATCAACGAAGTGTGTGGTCTGGCGTTGTCCTGGTGGAAAACTACACCCTTCCTGTTGGCCAATTCTGGACGCTTCTGGTCGATCGCCTGCTTCAAGCGGTCCAGTTTTTCACAGTAGATGGTAGAATTAAGCGTCTGGCCATATGGGAGCAGCTCATAGTGGATGATTCCCTTCCAATCCCACCAAACACACAGCAAAACCTTCCTGGCCGTCAATCCCGGCTTGGCCACTGTTTGGGACGAATCACCGGCCTTCGACCACGACCGTTTTCGCTTGATATTGTCGTATGTGATCCATTTTTGGTCGCCAGTCACCATCCGCTTCATGAATGGGTCGAGTTCGTTCCGTTTCAGCAGCATATCGCAGGCGTTGATTCGGTCCAGAAGGTTTTTATGCGTCAAATCATGCGGCACCCAAACATCAAGCTTTTTTTTGTATCCAGCCTTCTGCGGATGGTTTAAAATGGTTTGGTGACTAACTCCCATCTCCTGGGCGATGTCACGAGATGCCACATGCCGGTCTAACTCGATGTAGTCCATGATTTGATCGGTATTTGTCGTCACAGGTCTTCCGCCGGCTGGCTTATCCATGGTGTCGTTTTCACCGGCTCTGAATCGTCGAAACCATTCCTCCGCGGTTCGAAGTGATAGAGTACCATCCCCCAAAACACCATTAATCTCACGGAACGTTTCTCTAGCGGATTTGCCTTTAACGAAGAAAAACTTTAAAATAGCGCGAATTTCGGCGTTAGTGAACTATATGTTTACACGTCTATAACTGTTGAACGCAATATCCAAACTAATTATGCATAGCGTCGTTTTGTAGGTTATGTCAAGACCTTTCAAATTATGTATAGTATTGCCAGATACGAGCTCTGTAGCGCTTTGTACATAGCCGCGAAATTCAAAAGACAAAAAGGCGGAAGGGAGATATTTGCCAAACTATTATTTATAATGATAGACTTCAACGAATGTTTAATAGTGGATTTCAATCGACGACTTTAGCATATAACACTTTTAACCATTAGGTTTTTAGTGCACAAACTATATTTACACATATATTACTGTCTTAACACGCGAGCTTACTCACGCATATTCTCAATACCATCAAATCAATATTAAAGTGAAAATACGTCAGTTTCGATTGATTGAAAGCGAAGTATTCCATATTCATTTCACGATAGACGATTAAATCAAGTAAACGAGCTAAAATTATCTTCATAAAAAAAGTTACTAATGAGTACTAATCTATTTGTACGAAGAACTGACGATCGATTGGCAATAAGCTCCAAGAATAGCAAGCGCGTACCAGCAGATGTAGTGCTAGAGATAATGTGGAACTATCTGGTGATGGTTGCGGAAACCCGTTGGATGCATACAGTACAGAAAAGACTAGACTCATCTGTAGTAGTTTCTGTACTGTTTACAGTCTTTGGAGAAAGAAGGAGGACCTTTGGAAGAGTGGGTCCCTCAATAGGCATTTATCGTCTGATGACGATGATGATCTTTATTAGTGCATTAGACTATCGCCATTGTATTACGCAGGAGCATCCGTTTTCTACTGTTTCAGTGCCGGCATTCGTTTCAACATAAACTCTATAATAACGCAGAGCAAAAAGAAGCCCATCAAAAGGTCCCGTTACCCGTTCCACCGATGTTACAGTTTACATTTACGATTCAGGCAAATAAAATCACTTTGTGCTGGTTTAATCACCCTTGTCGCAATTACTCACGCTACTTTTGTAAATACCGTACATTTTCCCTAACGGTAGAGTATCACATAAAGTGTTTTAAACTAAAATAACTCGAAGTATATAAGGGTGAGATACATATTTCCTGCTTTATAGTTATGTCTGCAAAAAACCTCTTGAGCTTATTTTGACTAGTGAACCTGTGTTATGAAGGAAAAGATTTTGAGGAAATCAACGTGCTCCAAGAACAGCTTTCATGCCTGTCGACCACCAACTAGCACTTGGACAGAATGCTGGACAGGTTTGACTCTATTTGTAAGAGATGATCCAGATTTGCATTAGGGGAAAAAATAACATGGCTATTATAAGAATACAAAAAATACTTAAACTACATAGAAATTCTTGTTCTACAGTTAAAGTTTCTAATGGAATTATATGATAACACTAACACTATTGATGCCATCAGCTTGGTTAAAATAAGGATCATTTTTGATAGTCGATGCGATGTAAAAATAATGTTATTAGTACTAACATTATATAGAATAAATAAACAATTTAACACCAATGGATTTAATTTAGTATCAGTTTGCCCTCAAAGAAGCAACATGGACCCGCAAAGAACACGAGGTTATCCCAATGGGTCACTCGATGCACGCAAGACTCCGTTCGCTGTGTAGTTAAAAGCAATTAAATGATAATAACTGTTAGTTTCGTAACTCGATTCTTGTAATTAACGATATTCTTTAACTAATTTCAAGTGTCATTTTAATTTTTAACTTATGGTTGTATATTTTTATTATCCATAATTTTTCTATTCTTCTTCTTCATCTTTTTTATATAATGATTAAGTTTGCGCCGCAAGTTGCATTGACAAATATTGCAGCTTCATCGGACTCAGTGGCTCGCGAATCTGGTATCCGCTAGCTAAACAAAAACGCAGAAACTAAATATATATGTAGATAAAGTTGTATGTAAAAGGGGGAGGAGAAAAGCGAGAAAATATTGGATGAGGAAGGGTTGAAGAGATGAACATTGCTTTAGGGGGAGAGATAAGAAAGGGTGTGATGAAATATATACATAGAAAAATATAGATACGAATTTAAGACGCGTACGGTGGGCGTCGGATGGTGGCTATGACTATGTCATCGGAGGAGGGCTTGGATCTGTCCTCCGATCACCTTCGCCTATGTCGCGAACCGAGGGCGGTGAAGTCTGCCCTAGCAGGCTGGTGTGACTTGTGTGCGAGCCTCATGTACCTCAACCAACGGCGGAAGCAACGCGTCTAATCATCCTCATCAGCAATCTGCTTTCTATTATTAACTCATAATCGTATCGTCATCGTACATCAGGTTTGATGATCCACAACCCAGTAATTCTTGTATTATTCAAGTATATACTGATATTACCTAATTACACTTTTCTAGGTTAACATCGATTGATTATGATGATGTGTAATTTAAATTCTTTGTATTTATAAATAACTTTCTTGATTTTAAAGGTTTTTCTATAAATTTAGAAGATCTCTTAATTATTATAATGTGTGTGTTGAAAGAATGCTTAGAGAGTTCACGGTCTATAAAGTTTTATGTGTTATCAATAAACTATTATATTAAAAATTTAATAAAAACCTTTCTACTCCTCTTAAAATATCTATTACATATACTTTCCTAAATTATTCACATCAAAGAATCACATCAAAAAAATTTCGGTCATTTACTGTAATTATTTTCAACTAAAATATCCAATTTGGCTTTCCATTGTCTTTGAAACTAATAAACCAGCGGAAGTGTTGTTTGAATGGAATTTAGCAGGCGTGGAAAAAAAAAGTAACGCTGCATTGTTGTAAAGCAATACATATAAAGTTTGACGAGAAAAAACTTAGGCCGGATATACACTATATTAATACAACTAAGCTATGTTAGAGAGTACAGAGCAGTACATACATATGCTGCAGAATACTACTGGACATAGACTTCCCCCAAAGATCTTCACACCGATCAGTACATTCGCCTGATGCTAATTATATTGGGATATAGATGTGGTGCTGATGGGGTAATAAAGCTATATTTATATATCTCTGATGATGATGGTAGACGTTTGACGGATTTAGGGTAGCTTCAGATCAGAACAATGATACGAAATCTTGATCACACCTAAAACGATCCTTATGCCTTATATGTTTCTTCAGATATTGGGTTCACGTACCGGAAGTCAGACAGCTAAAAATCTAGCACCATGTAGCTCGTGGCCATTTATAATTTCATTAGCTGCAGCATCATCGAAACCGGACTATAGGAATAATCAAATACTATTGTTTATTACAAAAATATAAAAAGCAATTTGTGACTGTTTATAGGATAAGACAATAATATTCAAACAACGCAAGACTGTTTTATAGACTACTCTCCAAGACTTTGTTCCAGCAGTAGATGTCCATTGATTGAGATGATGATAAAGAGAATACTTTTAATAAATATTTATTTAACTCGTACTTTAAAATAAAAGTAGTACCTATTTTATCAGTGTACCTTCAAAATTAACATATTTATATTTGTTAAGTTTTATTTTAGTTAATTATTTATCATAATATATGTATACTTTTTCAGATTCCGCGTACTGGTAGACGTAGTGTTGGGAGGTCCCCACAAGGTGGATCGACGATCTGATGAGAGTCGTGGGAAGCCGCTGAATGCGGACAACACAGGACCGTATGATGTGAACATCTTTGAGTGAGGCCTATGACTAGCAATGGACATTTATCGGCTGATGATTATGATGACATTCTATACAATAGTCAGTGTAATAGTATAATAAGTATAACCTGTCAATGATTTACTTATAAAGGACATCTGAGGGCATTATTAATACTTATTTATTAATAATATTTTTTTGTAATTATTATCATATGTATGTGGCAGACGATGTACACTGCTGATCTCGTCATCAGAACAGAGTGATGTTGCGTTTTTGATCAGTAACTCTTTATGCGGAGAGCGGAGAAAGCACCCGTTCAAGTGTCGCACAGCAAATAACTTCATTGAATTTAATTAACTAAGGCAACCGGCAGCTTTCACTTGGAAATGCAATTTTCTAACATTTCCTTTACAATTTCTAACAACTAAATACTATACAGAAATCCCTATTTTTATTATTAACGTGATTTACACTGTAATTTGAGTGATATGTACAAATATATTAATAATTTTGGATGACATCTAACAATAACAATTTGAGGGCCAAGTTAATACGCCGACTTGAATAAAAAATATATTTTAAGGACATCACACTATATTTGCTAAAGTTAAACGAATTAAGTTAACAATTAAAGTAATTACTTCATAATATACAGTATGATTTCATTAAAATCCTAGTTTCCTGTTTACAACAAACTGTTAAAGCAATACAACGAAATTAACAGTTAAATGTAATAATAACACCTTTGTTTATCAGCTGAGGCTTTTTTCTCGCATATACAACAATTTACGCATGCTTAAAGTGAAAGGAGGGGAAAACAAGGCAATGGAGTCAGAACTGTAATACAAATCGAATACGCTTTAAAAAATATAATAAGATATATAATGAAATGAAATATGGTTAAACGATAAAGGTAACTGTTGTCGGGCACTGTCTAGGTAACTAGTATCGGTGCTTCTATTACCGACTAAAAAATATTGTATAAGGGTAACGTGTGGTAATACATGGAAACGGATACAGGATAATATACACTGTAAAAGTGTATATTACACATACTGTATACTAACAGAGTAGAGAGTGTATACTAACTCGCACCATGCTAGGTATGAGTGTGCCAAAAATCAAGTTTTTGTCACTAGTTTTATGGACAACTATTGCAGCTTTATCAGTCAGGGCTCGCGGATCCTGAATCCGCGAGCTAAAGGTCAGGTATAAGTCATTTTAGCTCCTATTTCTGCCGTCAAACAGTAATGTGCAAATACAACTATGTTCCATTAAAGGCCTCTGTAGATAATTACTGGGGTGCTAAGTCTCGTTAGACTTAACATCTAATGTGGCAAGGTTTCGAGCACAATATGGTGCGGTGTATATCATCCTAACTAGTGTCACGTTGTTATGAACGAGTGTACTCCTTGTTAGCTTAGTCACTTTGTGAAAAAAGGATGCTCTTAAAAACATTGCCTTTTTTATTACTTAAATCGCGCTACAAAACGAGAATTGAAAGCTAAAACAGTATTCATTTCAGACAAGACCAACACACTGTAATTCGACATCACGACACCATCGCTACATAAACACACCGCGTACACGAAATACACCCGCGATCAGGGCCGGTTCTCACCGCCCAGAATTTCCGATACAGGTGAAGGTGATTGGAGAATAAACCCAGCCCGTCTTCTACGACCGAGTAGATTAGCTATAAATCAATAATCCAGACACAATACGAAAATCCGTCGTAGGATAACTACACTCCATGTAGTACACTTTTAAAAACTGAACGTGGATCCGGGTTCGCGAGCCCGGTATCAGATGAGCTGTAAGAGTCGTTATGGCTTTTAAGTGCTTACATCATCAGAAAACAGTATTCATTGTTTGCGAGTTGACTCATTTGCACGGATGACAGAAAAGTGTAAGTTCGTAAATAGATACACTCAAAACATTGAAATTAACATCAACAAAATACTGAATCTTTAGGTTTTTTTTATTAAATAATAATAGATTCTTTCTCTTTCTCTCACTTTAAATAGATATCTTATTATTAGAGCGTGTTATCTCGTGCGAAGATAGATAACGAGCCACTTGACAAGTATCTTTCGAGGACAAATTTTATTACTAAATCGAGTCTAGACCAAATTGTACGAAATTTTAAAAAGAATATTTCCGTAAATAAGACATAATTTATAAATACTATTTCCTCTGTCTTCTAAAATAAAGAAAGAATGAAAAATTTTATTAAAACATTGGTTGTGGAAAATCAAAAGCAGAAAAACACATCATATAAAGAAGACTTAAAATATATGTAATCCATTTTAAGGACCACTTAAGTAATGAAATTTCTTCATTTGTAGAAAAAAACTTGCAAAATCTGATTCCAAATAATCACTGCATCTTATACACAAAGACCTAAATAACTGACTCTGACTGGGAGATGGCTCACACATCCAGTAGTGGAAATGTAAAAGGGGTTTTTATATATGCATAACTCAACTACAATGAGCTCCACTAACAATCACTTGAAAACAATTTCACATAGTGTTAGTGTTAAGTGACAAGGCTATGGAAGTTGACTTAGGATATTGATAATAATTAAGCTCGGAATACTTTGACAAGTACAACACAGCAGTGTTTTTTGCAGCAGATTTACAATATGAGGGTAGGGTAGTTAACATAATGATTTAGAAAACCTTTACCACTATCCAAACTTCTCTATATTTGGCCCCTGGACCTCCTTGTGTTATAAGCCACTGTCTTAAAGTAATGTGGGTAAATAAAAATAATTATAGACAACTACAGATAAATACTACAACAATCATACCATTATTATTAAGAGTAGCAGCACCACCAAGGCTTGTACTAGTTGCATATGCATTTTGATGTCGAACAGATTCAAGTTCAGCTGGAAATAATTATAAAATAAATATAACAAAACGCATATCTTACATCACAAATGGTATAAGGCAGTATATTTTTTTGGATTATTAGTATAACAAACCACAAAACAAAGAAACACAATAACAAACTCCATGATTATTAACAAAAATATTACACCCTAATTATAGACACTAATTGATAAAATCTTAAACGGTGACAAAGTAAAGTTTTTTTTAATTTTGTTACATCCATAACATCTATACAATAAACTTTCTTTATTAGGAATAACAAAACAAAAATAATTTACATATAAATTATAAAATGTATTAGTTGTAATGAAATTTCGAGAAACTGCACTGATCACTATAGAAATTGCCAAATGTATGTAATTTATCATATAAGACTATTCGACTAATCACTCTATTTTAAGTAAACATTCGATGAAGCTGTAATGCTATTAACAACCTTTAACATCTTTGAATTAAACTTGGATTTTGTTTATACAAATTAATTCTAATAACATTACAAGTCTTTTATAAGAAATCCTTGAGATAGTTGTTGGTGTGGGCATTCGGACATACATGGAGAGGATTGATTTAAAAGAGTAACTCGATGTAGGTGGCAAGGTCATAAAAAGTGAATATTTTTAAATTTATACAAATACCAAAAGTATGAATCAAGAATGCTAAAGAGCATATTTAAAGTTTATAAATACTTATATCTTAATTTTAGTTTTTGACTATTAATTTTAAAATAAAAATGTGTCATAGTATGAAAAAGTATCAGTCAACAAAACCAAAATGCGATTGTATTAGGGGGACCGGAAAGTAATGTCGTTTTCTTATGCTAAATACAAACATACATTTTTAACGAGTCTTTATTTTTAATCAATGATGTATTCCCCATCATTGTCAATAACCTTTTGCCATCTAGTGAGTAAATTTTCAATCCCTGATCGATAAAAATTAATTGGTTTTTCGGCAAAATATCTAGAGATGGCATTTTGGATATCATCCAAATTTGCAAATGTTTTGCCACTTAAAAAGTGTTGCAGCGCTCGGAATAAGTGGAAATCCGATGGTGCAACATCGGGCGAATATGGTGGATGAGGCAGCACCTCCCACCCCAATTCATTAATTTTTTCTAGAGTTCGCCTTGCGCAGTGCGGTCTTGCATTGTCATGTTGGAGAATGACGCCTTTTCGGTTGACAATCGCTGGCCACTTTTCAATTAAAGATTGATTGACTCGCTGCAATTGTTCGCTGTAGAGGTCTGCAGTAACAGTTTCTCCAGGTTTCAGTAATTCAAAATGAACAATGCCGCGAATACTCCACCAAACACACAAAAGCGCTTTTTTGGGGTGTAAACCTGGCTTAGCAGTACTCCGAGGGATTTCATTTGGAGAGAGCCACTGCCTTTTGCGTTTTGGGTTATCATACAGGACCCATTTCTCATCTCCTGTGATCAAGCGATCAAAAAACGCTTCTGTGTTGTGTCGTTGAAGCAATAAGTTGCATGTGATTGATCGGTTAGCCTTATTCTGTTCGGACAGATTATGCGGGACCCAAACACCTGCTCTGCTTACTTTTCCAATCGGCTTCAAATGTTCTTGGATGGTCGACCAAGGTTTGTTGAGACTGTTTGACAATTCCTCGATCGTCTGACACGGATTTGCTTCCACTTCCGCCCTTAACACGTCGTTGTCTAACGCTGATGGTCTTCCTGATCGATACGAGTCGCAAAGATCAAAATTACCCGATTTGAACTTGGAAAACCACCTTTGGCATTTACGAATGTCCAGTGCATTTGGATAAACATCGCAAATGTTTTTGGTAGCAACTGTTGCGTTATTTCCCTTGCGAAACTCAAAGAGCATGCAATGCCGGATGTGTACCTCTTCTGGTATTTGGCTGGCCATTTTACCCAAAATTACAAAAAAAAATTGTAATTCAATTGTCTATAAGTAAAGAAATCACTATAACCTCACAATGTCTTTGGTACGCCTCTGAACAAAACAATGAGCTGACAAATGACAATCAAGTATTGGCATGCGCATAAACGACATTACTTTCCGGTCCCCCTAATATCATCGAGTTGATGACAGGATTGCTGTTGATGTGCATCGGTGGCGATCCTGTCATCAAACATTCTTAGTTACTTTCTGTGACCTTGTTCGTTCATGAATCCCACTTTATAAAGCAGAGTTTTATACACTTGGCATTGGCGAAATCTATAAGAAAACACCATTAACCCAAGAGATAGATAGATAGATTGTATCATCATTCAAATATCAAACAAAGTTTTAAGGCAATAGGGTCTCTACAGGAGACAAAAAGTATCTCTTAACTCACCAAATTGCAAGCAGTATCGAGGTAAATAAATAATTTAAACCTTACCTCTTGTTTCCTGCAATTCCTTAGTCAGTTTTTCATTAACTCCTTTTAAAGAAGCAATCTGGTCAAGAAGACATCCAAGCAATCTGTTCCCTACTTCATTTTCAGAGAATTCTGAACTTTCACCTGATACCGAGTCTACATCACCATTAGCTGGTCTTGCTACATCAGGCAAACCTCTAACACATGGGTCACTATATCTTCGTGTATTGCTTGTATCTTCTTTTTCAGCAGCATTTAAATCACTTGTCGAGTTTGTGTCACCTACTGATGTAACAATTGGTGGCAAACTTGCATATTCCTGGCTATCCGAAGCATTTTTTTGTTGTAGATAGCTTATGTGGCTAAACATGCCTTCAACATTCTCCATGGGAGCGCTTGATAGTTCTTCGGCCTTACTATCTTTTCGCCTTCTCGGCCTCGGCCTACGCGTTTGTTCCGCCTTCGAATGATGCACACATCGATAATCAGAGTTATAAGCAGGATGAATGTGAGGGTTATAATAAACAGAAGGCGTAGAGAGAGATGTCGGCTCCGGAATATAACCGTACATATTATTTCTAAACGGTTCGTTACTGGATCCAATGTATGGGTTACTTATCGACCAATTTAAATTTGTTGGAGCAAACGAATCATATGAATCCATGTTACCTGCAGAGTCTTGTATGTGTCGCATAGTTTTATCCAACCATTTGGAAAGATACGAACCCTTTCTGCTATGCGATTTTTTTCGTTTTCCTAAGGCCCCGTTGTTAGATGATGGAACACTGTTGTTCACTTGCTTTGGCATAGATGTCATGGTAAACTTTCGCCAAGGTCAAGCACTTAATATTCACTTTTATAACTGGACTAGTATCTTAGTAATGATTATTATTTATCTCATTTTTATGAACAATAAAAGAATTCCGTTGACCGATCGACTCGGTTGACTTGACTGGCTAACGAACGTAACGAACTGACGTTAGTGATGTGCTATTATTTTCACTTTATTCGATGTTGATGTTGTAGTTCGTGAACATATTTTTTATTGTTTGAAGGATCTATGCTAGATATTTTTTTGAAAAACAATGGCAAAATAAAGAATATTAATAGAGAACAAAAGCAAAATAATCAAAAAGGGAGCAAAGTAGGGACTGCACATAATATTTGATGTTCTTCGTGAAGAGATACAAAGTCGAACCAAAGCTATAAACTCCTGTATCAATAGATTCAGTTTACTCCTTTATGACTGTATTAAACAACTCTACCATTATGGTATTATAGATAAGGTTTTATTTATTAACTTTTGCTGCACATATTTCAAAATATGAACGATCAAAGTACAATTTCTGATGTACTGTACTGCATCACTAGCACCTGTCATAATCGCACAGATTCAAAATAAAAGATTTAGGAACGAATTACCTTAAAGTTTTTGTTTTTACCCGAAATTAGGATTACACAATTTTGATAATGGTAGATTTTTCCTGAATATAGTAATAATACACAATACTCAGTATTAAGTTTTTAATTTGAAATACCGCCATCTGTCTATGTCAATAGAAAACTTCAATTAAAATTCACTTATGGCAGAAGTTAACACACGTTCCGATTTTTTTTATGTTCTCTTTGCCCTGATTTAAAAGGTCAAGGACATCGATTACCAGACTTGTATTAATATAATTTCTATGATGTACAAGTTAATCAATTTATGCGGTATACCAAAAATCAGAGAAGTGATCCTCTTGGTGCTAATTTTTATTTTTTTCTTGAAACCTTAATTCCTAAATTTTATAGTAATCAAGAAATCTGTCTTTAAGTGTTGTTACTAATTCACAATTTTTTCTGCAATTAAATGGTTGGAATTATTTCTAAATCCCGTCATATCCTAAATGTATAGCGCATTCTGTTATTACATATGTAATATTTTCTTCGCTTTACACACAATCCGAATTATCTTTACATTTATACTTTTCACCGATTACTTTGATATTATTCAGGGCTTTACCTTACTTATCGTATTATTTACGTTTTCACAACATTTACTTACAATATATATACTACTAATTTAGGCTATTTACATTTTTTCTAAGATTATTTCTATTTTTTTGTTGTACATTGTCTATACTTATGCTATCTAATATTCACAGAAATACATACAATATTATAGAGTCCATATGATTAAAGTAATACCTACCTATCCTTATTTTTTTTTTTACTACCTTACGTATTTTTAGGCAATAACTAAAAAACTTATTTCTGATTTATTTTTATTATTTCGGGTAGACTAGCTGTATCTATTTTCAAGTCTGTCTGCTCAAAGTCATATCTCAAGCATCTATGTATAGGACACTCCGTCAGCCAATGAGGAACCATTTCCTCCACGGCGTTATCACATTTGCACGACGGGGTCTCCCGACACTCGAAACGGTTCAAGTATTAGGAGAATTCGCCGTGGCCAGTGAATATCTGGGTTAACCGCCCAGTCAGCCAGACCTTCCTTATGAACTGATATAGCTAGCCTCCGATGCGTTCGAGAAAAATAACTTAGTGGGTAGGTCTCTACTACCGAGGACCATTTAGGTATATACTACGCAACTCTTATTTCTGCTGCCAAACAGTAGTGTGCAAACATTACTGTGATTCACTTTGAAAGGTGCTACATCTAGTGTAATTACTGGGTTACCGAGATTCAAGATCTTATGTCTCAAGCGGCGAGCGCATTGTAGTGCAGTATAAATCATCCTAACTAGCGCCATGTTATTATGGGCAGGCATTTACCATCACGTGAAGGTCCCGCTCATTTCGTCGCTTAATTGAACAATAATAAAAAAAATTGCTCAGATATCCCGAGAAATATCCTAAGTAATTGGTAACTCGACTAACTCGACCTTCTTTATGAGGTGTCCTGATCGTAACAGGCAGAAAAATTTTGATTACGAATATTGTTTTTGTGGCAAGTACACGTTAAGCAGTCCACAACCTGCGAGGAACCGGGGTTAAAATGTATCAACTGTCACTACCTGCGGCGTCACATTAACTTCTCCATACGAGATCAGTTTTTCAAAACCGCTTGACCATCTAACATCTTTATATTGTAAATCATCCATCATATATTCTGGACAAGCACACTTTACTATCTTCGGTCTCTTTGTCATTTAATATCATGTTTAATCTGGCACAAGTGTTAGCCTATCGCATATATAGGAAAAAAAAATATTTCTGGGTAAATTGCTTCATATGAAAACTAATAGTGTGTATTACACGAGTTATATGAACGCAAATAAAACAACGGTTACATGACAGAAATTTAATCTCAAAATATATAAAAGTATCTGATTTTGAATTTATTTACAAATTTTGTTTCAATGTATATATAGTAGTATTACACTACATCGAAGAAATGAAAAATAATGAATTATATATAATATATATTATATACGTATAATTCATCTAAATGTAGAACAAGTAAACATTCTATGGCACATCACCGATTTCCAAAACTCCTTTAATGTTAATTATAAAGACCACCATAGCATGTCATTGAAATATACGTATATTCGTTTTATATATATGTGCTGTAAATTGGCAATATGAGAAATAAAGGGATGTTGTAGTAGAAAACATGAATGATGGCTCGAAAGTTCACCTTTATAACTACCTACCTACTAAAACAATATGAAAACGGTGACCTCGTGTAACCATGTCACGAGGTCGAAAAACTTTTAGTGTTATATATTGAATAACATTTTTAACCTATAATTATTATTATGTAAAATAATCTATCGAGATTTTAAAAACGAAAACAATTGCATTTATCGAAGACATAATCATTTCTCTCCTTAATTGATCTTAACGTATATTGTACTTAACGTATATGACATAACGAAAAAAAAAAAATTCATCATCAGCTTAAATTATTGTCAGCGTTTAATGATATATTTTATAATGACAAAACATTTGCGGATATGTAAACGCAATGAGGAAAATAAACACGTTTATTCGAGTGTATAGGAAAAAGGATTAGCAAAATACTTATTCAGTAATTATTTGAATTGCTTTAGAATTACAGTTTCAGCTGAAAAATTAAACGAATGTTTCGTTTTATAGTTAAATTGATTTCGTAAATTATTACAATGATAAAAGTTTTTTATTGCGATTAACTAAATATTAGTATGAGGTAAACTATTTAATAAAATTCTTAAATTGACTTAATACCTAACGAGTATATAAATTTTGATCATCATAATATATACTATAATCGATATATAAAAACATCGATTTTTCGGTCATTCTATATTGTATCATCTCAACTGATCATATTGTTATTGGTGTGCATTTTAAAGTAAACTAATTAGTACCAAAACCATACAAATAATTAAACATCATTTTTGTATGTTAACGGATAATGAATTAAGGTTTCCTCGCGTTTTTTAAATAAATCATCATCAACATCAACGGATTTATATCCACTGCTGGACATAGGTCTCCCAAAAAGAAGTTCTCACCTATGGGTCCCTTGTGCTCCCTGCATTCAGTGGTTTCTCGCGACCTTCAACAGATTATCGATCCACCTTGTGGAAAGATATCCAACTCGGCCGATACTTGGGGACCCATTTTATGTCTATATGTCCACATATAATATTTATATATTTTATTTATCCTTTACGTACTTAAATTACAACCACGCTTACACAAAATAAAACATATTCTATAGTAAATAATGATTCCGTATCGCTAAATCTGTTTTATTCTAAGCCACATCGTATCACCTATGATTCCACCCACCATAACCACTAAATAATATGTATATATTTTCAAATCAAAAAAATGTAGATTAAAAATCATTTGTATTGTTGTCACGATATAATTGTAGGTAGGTAACTACGGCAGAGTTTGCGGGGAATCCCTGTGGATTTTATTCTTTCTACCTTCATCAACCCTGCGTTCATTCCTGTGATTTCTTTAGGATTTAAAGAGATACATTTGGCATCTTTCTTTCGGAATGTTTGTGCAAGGATGTAGAAAATAAGTCATCAGTTAAGGATGATGTAAGTGTAATATTATGTATAATATTATTGCCATTGAATTCATTTCGTTGTATCCAAAGCTTCGACAACAGTTCCGTGTTAATCCAAAGAAATCACTCTATATTCGTACGAAAGGAACGTACTACACTAGTTTGACGTCATCGAAGGCTGTGAGCAAGTCGCTTGTGCCCTGCATCATTTCGGATTCTCCCCAGAAATCGGTTGAAGTCAGCGACATGCTGGAATCTAGCAGTACATCCGTCGGCTGGAGAGGGAAGCCGGGGCTCGGTTGCATTTTGTTGTTCAAATACGGATCATAACCGTGTAGCATGCTGACTGGGGAGAGGTGTCTGCTACTTGGGCTGTATCCTTGACTGAATTTTCCAACGGGCGAAAGTGACTGTGGTGTAGCATAGGGGCTCAAGATATGGTCCCTCTGAGCTGGACTCATAGCAGGACTGGTGTAGCTGGACGTGTTCGGGCTTGGAGGTAGTGAGTGCATGGGGGAGCCCACGTTAAGAGTCAGTGGAGACATTGGGTTGTTGACTACACAGCCGGTATTCGGGCTGCTGGGACGCGATATATGTTTATCCAGCGTCTGAAGGAAGTTGATAACAGGAATAGGAATGCTGTTAGTATTAATAGAGCTTGAATGAGGTAGTCTCTGCGCGTTCATCACTACCTGTTGATAGTTTTGGGGGACTTTGGCATCGATTTGCTGCTGTAGCTGCGTTTGTTGCGGTAAACCCTGTAACACAAATAGACATTATTTAAATAAAATATTATATTTTACAAAATTTACATGATAATTTATATAGTTCATAGTCCAAGTATATAGGTAAATAGACAATTATAGAGATTCCATGTTTAATGCTGATAACATAAGTATTGGGAGATGTAGAATCGCAGTGAAATATGAAAACAGAATCTGTAAGCAAGCATTTTGTACTTGCTGTATTAACGGCTTGGTTCTACAAAGTAACCGCAGACCGTAAATAACGTAGCCACAGCAGCCTGGATAAGATAAGACCTTCACTAAGAGGAATGCGAATATCCGACGAAAGATTATACGAATCGTATAATTTTCAAATGTATAACTATGAAAACATATGCACGTTGAACAAGCGTTTAGGATGTGTAAAAAGTATTAGCTTTAACCTTGACTTTAAAATTTAAATGACAACGACCGCAGTCTGTTGACCTTCTGTCTCAACAACAAATTATCGAGCGTTACTAATAAAGCATAAAACAATGTGTGATATTATACTGTGACATTCATTTAGAAAATATTAAGTTAATAAATTGCCTTCAGTCTGTCCTTGTCAGATAACATCCTTAGTACAAATAATTGGAGCATCGAGAGACTTTACTTCTTCCAGTCCAAAATTTGGAATTAGTCAATAACTAGTCTAAATAAACTCTATCAGTGTTTTCAACCTCAACAATTTAAATCGATTAATGTTTGTCAACATATGAAGTTTCAATGATTAATAACTACTAATTATGTATATCATACTAGGTTCTTCCCTCCCAATTTGCTGGACGTAACACCCCTGCAATACTTTTTGGGGAAGGAATTTTGTAAAATCGTTTCTTAGCTGACCTATACTCGGTAAAAGTAATATTCATACCAAAGTTTCTAAGCCTTAAGGTTTCAGAGATATCGTGATGAATATCTACATAGGTGGAAATCTTTTGTATTTATATATAAATGATATAAAATATCTGAAATACATTAAACGTTTTCTAATGTTCTTTAATATTACATAGTTATAACTTAGTTTAATAAATGATTTTTGTATACACTGTTTATCCTACTAAGTCTTTGGGATATTTTTATAATCGTGCGTAATATATACTTTATATAGACTATTTGTAACAGTATTTCCCCTTTCAATTTCACGGTCATTTGTCAGGTTTGTGTCTCCTTAGTTAATTGGACCAGCTAAAGCAGCCAACATACCTACATTTATTACTCAGCGAGTCTGCATTTAAGGGGATTTTAAGGATTGCGAACGGATAAGACGCGGAAGCTGGAATTACTTAAGTTACTTTCGCAAAGCCTAGTTATCAAAGTTATATGATATTTATGGCAGAAGTACAGAAGTTAGCAATTGTACTTTTAAATATTTATAATGAATCAAGTTTTTGATTTTAACGAAATAATCAGACACTGAAACTTAACATGTTCAATGCTGCACTGATTTTTGTATTATACCCATTCCTGCAGTACAAGGCTTATGGCACATGGTAGTAAAACTGTCATTGTGGCGGTAAAAGGCCCATTAAACTCTATAAGAAATAATAGAGGTCTATGCTTTTCTTAGACACACTGCGAGACATGCTGACACAAAGATTTATATTATAAATTAAGATATGTAGTATTAAAATGAATTCTAGCTATTAACAAAATACAAACTTTTATAGCATAAACAGTTCAAATATGGTACGTTGTAAACGTTTCTCTTTTGATTTTCTGCGAAATTTAATTTTTAAAAAGAAGGGGGCCCACAATCTCATCTCTCGTGTCCCCAATAATCATACTGTTATAGCAATACCCGCAGAGAAGTAATTGACGCTTCCGTTATGTTGGGGCTCCACGATACTGCTCCCGGGGGGCGCTTATCGGAGCCCGGGATTGTGAACGGACTTATGCGGATATCTTTTTACTGGACCAGCTTCTTTATAATGGTATATAAATTTTATATTTTATTCACGAATTTTTCTGTGCCAATAAACGGATATTTCTTTATTATTCAAAATATTTATAGGAATACAATAATTAGGTTACAAAATGCCGACTTAAAACCTATGGGTATTCTCTACCAGTCAACCTAGAACGAAGAGATGCAGTGTTAGGAGTGAATTGACGTTTTAACAAAAATTCCAGTGTTATTTTAAACATATATATATCACGTAACATACATAATGTATAAATAAATACATATAACTAGATTTATATGATTGATGGTTTATTTCTATATCTTCGAGTTTATGTATATATATATGAGATTTCCACCTGTGTACGTCTCTGGAGCCATAAGGCCTTAACTTCAAATTGAGTAAGAATATTTCTTCCTTAAGGGGGTGTTACACCAGCAAAGCGAGCGGGAAACCGCTAGTATCAAATAAATTAAAAAAAAATTGACTCTGAATATGGAATTTTTTTAACGAAAATGAATTTTTATTTTAACAGTATTTAACTTAAATTTGACATAGTGTTAAATGATGATGAAGACGTGGATGTTGAAATGAACTCTGTATACTGAACATATAATATAGATGTGAGGCTTCTAGGTATGTAAATAATCTCGGTTTTCGCTATTCTATGATTAAACAAAAAAGTTAAATAGCAAATTATTTCACATGTAAATCGCATATAAAATAGTCTTCGTTCAAATCATTCTTATTATTGTTCTTAACAAAGTAAACCTGTTCTCGCAATGGTAAATATGTCGACGAATGTTAATGTTCATTCTTATTGGTTGTAAAGGAATACTAGTTAGAAAGGATTTACTAGTTAGAACTAGTAAATTTCTAATTCTAGTTTACTATCTTTATATTGAATCATGTTGATCTAAATTTGTGTAGTACACATTACTTTGTCAGCACTTATTTTAATATTTGTCAATAGTATTGGATTTTATTACAGACTTGTTTCAGTTGTTATTAATATTATAAATGTTGTATGTTATATATATGATGTATACATATTATACGAGTATCAAAGACAATTTTTTAACATTAAATGATTATATCATTCATATCAGTATTTTTTGTAATCTTTCGAAAAATACTACTATCGGTAGTTTTGTTCGTAGAAGAAAGTATACTTTGTGTTCAATTATCTGTTAAAGCTAATACTTGGAAGGGAAATAATGGAGTAGGAATAGCGGGAGATAAATGAAATCAACGTGCATATGTTCAAATATTTCATAGTTTATCTTTTAATGTGATAGATATCTTCCTTTTTTTTTACCAATAAAATTGATTAGGTATCTTTCGAGAAAAATATTTTTCTAATCACACATCGTCCACTTAAACTATATAGTTATGAACAATCTACATATACATAGATAATAAATTTACGTCTTTATATAAACATCTGTCTAAATTCTGGTTTTACAAATGGCCGAATACGTTACAAAGACGTTCTAGTAGCTGCTAGACATAAAAAGGTAAAAAAAGGTTTCTTCTACGCCATATGTAACATCTAGATAATATATATATTCGAACAGATTTTTATAAAAACATTAAATTTTTATTCATCTGGCAGTGAATACGTTGTTAACTGCATATAAAAATTTCCACAAACTGTTTAAACTTATACTACCGACAAACTAATACATACATAAGAACCGCGTACCCCACTAACTGCGATGCGTAGAATCAACTCGATAGAAAAAAAATAACATTACATATTAACAACTTTATTAAATTGTAACTTCTAACTATAAATAAATAGCGTCCATTTTCGCTCATTCATATTTTAAAAATAAAGTCCTACAGAACTATCAACATAAGACGGAGCGCGCGGCGAAGTTACCCCCAATTCGACAAAAACTACTAAGATAACCTAAAATAAGATTCAAGTGTCCATCACATAATCACAACGATATGCGTAAGTTAAACTTAAGCACTAAAACGAAATTTTAACAATTGCTTTCACCATTTTCCACCGCTTACTATAAAGACAATCATCATCCTCTGATCCATCTCTTAAACCATCGAGTTCGTCCAATTCAACCAACTGGAATTCTAGAGAAAGGGCCGTGGATAATCCATGGGGTCAATAATTTAAAGATATGAAATCGTGCCGAGGTCACGATTAATAGAATTTAAAAAATCGATATGGGTAATTAATATCACAACATTGACGACACTAAATGGGAAAAATATATAACTTTTTGATTTTGGGCTGTATTCACGGTCAACCAACCGCTGAGACACTTATCCTGTACACTGGACGTCCATTATCACAGTTATTCTATAAACCATTCTTATTGATTCAAGCTTTTGCTTTGGGACGCGGGCGACACTGCACCATGCAAATGTACCCGGCGTCTACGTCACACCCGCTCACCAGGAGGTTCATGAGGACGCTCGAAGACTGTGTACTTTTCGTTTGAGTCACAGGTGCTGGAGACGGGCTGCGTTTTACACGTTTGGCGATTGGTTCTTCTTCCTGCTTTAAAACCCTCTTGACTCCCGTATCCCATGTGGGAACACTCCTATTTGGAATGAGACCTAAAATACAAAAGTTACTTTCATATTACGGAAAATTTACAAAAGGATAAAAAACATGATTATTTATAGATTTATACCTTGGTCTGAATAAATATTTGTGATGAGATCTTGTGGTGGTGGCCCTGTGGGGGTCGCAGCTAGTAAACGCTGTAACGCCGGTGCGGAGGACACCGTCTGCGCCTCAGATGGTTGGGGCCTAGCAAGGCTGACATTATCAGGCAATGCTCCCCACATAACGGCCGATTCCAAGACCGGTAATTCATCGCTAGTAGGGATAAATGGGGAATTTCCATCCTCGATGTCATTATCTGACCGACCGCTGTCGAACGCATCTAGCGTTAATTCTGTTAATAGAGACGACTGCTCGCATGATGATTCAGTTTCCTGCAATGAAACAAAATGTAGTAAATATTTTTATTGATGTAAAAGAAAGTGTGTAGGCAATTTATATAATATCACAGATCTTACCTGAGGATCAGGTGAGGATAGTAATGAATCTGCGGTTAAAGAATCGACTGGTGATCCGGTTGCCAAATCGTCACCAAGCAAGCTACAGTAGTTATCATAGTAAAAATCGTCGAACATATCAAAAGGGCTGTTGTTCTCCAGAGGTATACAAGCATCGCCTGCTGTTGGAGCCAAATGTGTGAGGTCTTCAGGCTCGTCCTTAAGGACTGTAAAAAGGATTTATTGAAAGATTACATCGTAGGTTTTTTCATATAGTTTAAATGAAATACAAAAAAGCAAGCAACAGATACCTAAGCTGTGGAAGTTCGTGTGCCACTCACTTGTAAGTCCCTCGTCTTGGGAGAACATGAGAAAGCCTTTGTTCATCTCTTTCTTTCGCGGTGCGAATATTAATTCTGTAACGGGTATAGGACGCTCCTCTTCTGGGAGGATAGCGGCTACTATAGCGCCGTTTGCTACCTCTGGTGCCGGTTGGCAAATCGTTACGGGTGCTACCTCCGCTGCAGTCGGTACTACAGCAGGTTTTAAGATAGCATGCTGCACTTGGTGTGCAGCAAACACCTCACCTTTGCACTCGATACCGCTGCGAACAAAACAATACAATTGCCAACGCTAACATAAACTATTAAGTCTACCGCTTGTCTATTACGGATTAATAATAAAAATACTCTAACATTTTGATCTAAAGCCTAAATAAGTATACAAATATAGATCACCAATTGTTAATATATAGATTGATTCATTACTTTAAATGACCCGCAATGAATTTTAATAATGTTTAGTGTTCGTGAAATAATGCTATTGTAGCTAGGGTATACGTATGTAAAATTCTCATGAAGAGGCAAGTATAGTATAACAAAAGACGATAATGAAAACGGTAGTAAGTCAGCAAGCATTAAGCGTTAATTGGATTCGCAAACGTGCGTTACAGTGCCAATACAATGTATTAATATAAAATGTATGGGCAGCGTCATCAAACTAGATGTGTATGCACTTGCAAGCAATCAGCCAACAATACTCAAGGCCGATGTTTAACAAGCTCACACTAGTACTAAATAACACAGATAAGCTGTAAGATAATAAATTTAAGCGGATGTTGTCAAATATTTGTTTTTTTTTGTCTAAACGATAATAATTATCTAAAAAAAGCTGTCAAAATTTCATCCTAAGGACAAGTTTTATTTGTAAATTTTTAACGAAATACCACACATACATAAAATATTGTATACAATTAGAATCATCATATGCTGATAATTCTTTTCTGACCAGATAAAGGCGGTAGTAAATGGCTTATCATCGTTTGCACTCTATGAACGCACTAGGAAGGTGGCCATCAGAGAAGAATGGCGAAGTTTGCGATCAACACATAAAGTGTCACGACCACTCTGTCAACAGTGATACCGACGAAGAAGATGTTGATAATGAAACTGATTGTACAATGAGACAGCCCTCAATAACACAAGCATTAGAGAATAGCGAAAAATGTAAGATTGTAACACAGTGTAACCGTATCAGTTTGTTAAATCTGTAAACATCATTAATAAATGTCAGTTAAAGATAACCCGTGTTGTGGTCCTGCGGGTAACATCTGCGTCAATGATCTTCAATCGGAACCATTAAATCTCTTAACGCTGAGCGCTTTGATAAGAGATTGTTATTGAGCTTATAAGGTTCACGATTGTATTAACCTTGTAGATTAAAATGGGTGCGCTCGACAGAAAGTGACGCTTTCATAAAATCAACATCTCCTGAATAATCTACCACGGTACACGACATTATCTCAAATATTATAGATATACATAAATCGAATAAAACTTTCCTATATTTTTACTGATGATAGATCTCTGTTGCCGGAGACTATCTAGATAGGCACTCTTAAAGGCTAGGTAGCTATTATTCCTGCTGCCAAACAGTAGATTCGAAAGATGCCGTAGTTAGTGGAATTACTAGGGTAACGTTAACATCTCATGTCTCAACACGACGAGCGCGATGTATTACAGTGTATGTCATCCTATCGCGAAGTAGTTACAGGCTGGCGTATGACTTACCATCAAAGGAACTTTCTCGTTCGTCGCTTAGTTGAATTATAAAAAAAAAACTTTCATTCTAATGGTAACAACATTTTAATGAATGAACAAACTGTATTGTCAATAGTAAATCAACAATTAAATATTTCCGATTAATGGACTTCCGTTTGTAATAATGACGCAACTACAATGAATCCATCACCATATATATATTTAGCTCATTGAAATACGTATAGCTCAGAGATTGTTTGGTTGCAAGTGCATTACATTATGTAGAGGGATCGATCCGAAAGGGAAGGCGGTATTTGAGTAGTCGGTGACCGAAAGGGATGAACGTAGGAACATTGTACGGCCTTGCTGGTAACCTTGCAAATCCCCATCCCCGAGTTTCCTCCGAGGCGGCCATTCACTAACGGGCCCGGCTGCGCGCGCAGCAACAACAACGCAGAAGGGTGAGCTATCGATTGTTTGAAATTTCAATGCGATATTCGCATCTGTACGTTACGACAACAAATCTTTATCTCAACTGCATTCAAACAAAATTATTTAATAAAATCTACGGTTGTTTCCCATAAAAGTTAAGTAAGCTTTAAATCCACTTTGCTAATCTGGTTCCTATTTGAAGATATATCTACGATATTTTTAAAGCATTATAGTATCACAAACAGTAAGTGAAGACTGAAGTTAATTTCTCAATCTCAGATTGTAACAATTGGTTATCTTCAATATCGCAGTAACATACCAGCTGTTTGTTAGCCGGCCTTGGCCGTGAAACCGTTCGACGAGTAACGCAATTCAACAAAATCATACTGCCGAGGGCAAATGACGTCATACATTTAAATTTTTACTCAAGATGTTTATTTCGTAATTTACTTAACTCTCCTAGCAACTAACAAGTACGTTTTGCAATCTTCAGTGTAAACAATTAAAAAAATCATAAACGATATCCAACTTTATAATTACTGACGATAAGTCACACCAGCGCGTAAATGTTTGAGTTATCTATGAACTGCAATTCATGAATAGATATAGTTAATTATTATTACGGTGAAATAAAAGTATAAAAAAAAATTAAAATTACGTTTGCAGTAGCTATTTGCATGAGAAATTATAGTATACCAGAGAATAACAAATAACACCGTCTGATAAGTCATAAGTCAATATAATCGCGAATAATTTGTCTACGATGATGTATTGCATCTGACGTTTCCATATAAATTAAAATGTTAATTGATATAAAATAATAATAATACCACCTTTTTAAATTTTCTGTTACATAATAAACGTTTATTGCAAATATTGTTCTAGTAAAAATGCCATATAAACCGCTTACTGCTTCTGGATTAAAGCAAACTATTGAAATGATGATTATTCCTACCTGTTTGTTATAGGAATTTAAAAGGATTTTTAATAGGTAGGTTAAGTGATGTTAAGTACACAATGACATAATGCTTCTAAGTAGATGTAAGATTATAGTAAAGCGCAAGACAGGCGGCAGACTGGCGTATGATAAATATTTACAAAATGAACTTCCCAAGGTCGATCATGATGTTTGCTTTTTGCACATACTTAAGACCAGCAAAATATGTTTAGGTATAGGTTTAAACGAATTTTGCAGTAATGTAAAGGAAACTTTTTAAAATTTCCACTATTGCGTCAACAAAATGTCTACTGTGGAATGTTTGTACAAACACATGTATCTCAGTTATTATCGTATAAAAGTAAGAAATCAAGTCAGAATGTTTATACCATTTTTTTTGGATTAAAAATTCTGTACAACTGTGAATAAAATAATCAAGATAGTGTGGAAATTTTGAAGCGTTTAGGTTATCTTTTATTGATAGCAATCTAAGTAATGAATATGTAAGCCCACAATCGTATGATATTTTCTTTAATGTAGCAATAATTCCCTTAACGTTGGGAATGTAAGTAATGGACTGTGCCGGGTGGAGTAGATGCATTTATGTGGGCAATGGCGTATGGAAACTGCGCGGGAGTCAAGGCCGGCGCACCGTAGTTACGTAACTTGCCGCGGACGGCGAGGGACGGCAGAGGACGGTACGGGACGGTGGAGGACGTGCTTGCTAATTTTAGCGGCTCTCGAAAATAAGACAATCGCAATGATCGCGAACTGAAAACGCATCCACCCGCCGGCGCATCGCCCCAACGTTACAACACCAAACAATGAATAAATATACATTTCACACAAACACCTACATACCTACACCTATACTATAACCATTGCACCGTTCGCGAATTACATTGACACCTATTAACCGGAGGCGAGCCGATTTTGTTCTATACAAGTAACAGATTATTACGTGAGCGAAGATCGTGTAATATAGCTATCTAAAAATATTATCACATTATATTGGTTAATACGGGCCGGACGGTCGAGTGATCGACACAAACACATTCACAATTGCACTATACACTGTACACGATCACTGAATCTTACCATGATGGGTTCAGAGCTCCAGTACGATTTGTTAAAGCGGAGACGCACTCGAGTTTGGAATGGTGGAACAGCTGACTGCGAACGCGGGTGCCGGTGGCGGTGGTGGAGTTGCCGCTGCGAGTGGTGCGCGCCGTGCCTGCGCTCGGTGCGGTGTCCGCGGAGGGAATGCTACGCGTCGTGCGACGGCGGCGCACTCGCGACACTCGCGCCGCGCTCGGCACATAGTATATGGCGCAGCGTAAAATGATAAACGTCGGAGGGTTGCCGCTCCGTTCATTCGGCGAACACGCGGCGGTGCGATAACAGTTCGCGGCGCACCGGTGGCCCGTCGCGATCACGGTCAGGTTAATGAGAGATCACTAGCACGCGTGTGATACTCACTCCGAACACTGTTGCGAAGCGACGATACTATTACGAGCTAACTACCATTAATTTGATTAAATTCAATAACCTCTCATAATCAAACAGCGAGTCTCCGTAAAATAAAGATCATCGGAAAACACGCGATATATTAAAATTTTCAGTACTTATATTATATAATTTTTTACTGCGTTCTTTAAATACTTGGAGATATTATAAACCCCAGTGTAGTTACAGCAACGCTTTCAGAATTTATTTACATTTTTTGAATAAATTTACACCTTTTATTAGTGTTTTAACTATAATCGTACGTATGCAAATTGATTTTTTTTTCACATTGCAGTAACAATAACAACTTACATACACGTAAAGTAACTTAAAAATTTACATAAAAGAATAAAGCAATCGACGGATCAAACGAAACGGGTCAGTATGTTAGGCGTAATGAAAAACAGCATTTACCTTATGGTGCTATTAAATAAAAACTGTTTAGAATTAAAAAAAAAATGTCTCCTGTCTATATGTTTGTAAATATCTCTATAGAAAAAATATTGTAGCAGTAGAAAGTCAAGTTAAAAATTATTTGAAGGAAATTATGCATTTATGGAATAAGTCAAGTATGAAAACGTTAAAATATTGTTAAACTTGATATTTGATCAAGTCGATGATGAGAAAATGATGCAGTATGACGTCATAAGAATCAATCAGTCTAAATTGGCCCGTACGAGTTGTAAGAGGCCAAGTAACACTAGACACGGAGAATTGAAAATGTATATAAACATAGTCTAGTAATTGCACAGTCCATTACGAAACTATAAAAATATCCTAATCTTTACTGTGATGTATTCAATAAATTAACTAATGCATTACTGTATCATAAGTAATTTTTCAGTAAAATTTAAATAGATGAATACATTTTATGTCAGCTTATTAAGAACTTTGTCTTTACTTTGAATAGAATCATGACAGTTTTACTATGTTGTTCAAATAGATATATAAATGTAAATGTATCAAGTGTAGAACTAATAATTTCTTTCAACAAATAACAAAAGGATATTTATGATTTACAATAAAAAATGTGTACGTAACAATGAATATAGAAACCATGTAGGAAACGGGTAGACGTAATATTGCCACCACCCTCGGAATATCGCAAAAAGCGATTAAGGGAGTATCTTATATTCTTGATGTAGATCGGGCTGCAAGCCACAGCGGCTCTTACAGCTCATCTGACACTGGGCTCGTGGACCCGGATCCACGGCCTGTGGTTTTGAAGACCAAGTGTGCTACGTGGAGTGTAGCCATCTGGCGGCCGATTCTTCTCATTGTGTGTGTCTGGTTCTTGTAGTTTTTTCCGGCAACTCTACTCGGTCGTTGAGGCAGGGTGCGGACCCGTTCCCCGACTACCTTCGCCTGTATCGGAATCTCTGGGCGGTGAGGACCGCCCACGATCGCGGGTGTACTTGGTGTGAGTAGCCGCGTTCTAAAGCGAGGGTGGCGTGGGTGGTTAAAAAAAAGCAGCAGCCTTTAGGAGCATACAACGTTCGCCGACTTCAAAGGACTCAATTAGTTTTAGATAATATACCTGTCCCTCTATTTGTAGGGTACTTAAATTGATACTTTTGCAGACGAAGGTAACGAAAAAGAACCAAATAAAGTTTCTTTGCGATCATTGAAAACTGTGTAATTCGAGTACCGTCCAAATCGAGGGTGAAGAGTATAAATGCTGTTATTACTTATTCTATTCATGTAATTACTTAATAATTATAATACTTATTATTGCTATAATGTAAGCGGTATGACTAGAGGCGCGCGCGAGAAGTCTGTCATTCGATACGTATGGATGGAGCCGCGTTGTTCCACAATTTAGCCGCGTAACACAACACCGACCTTTAATGGACTCCGTTCCAGCTACTGCCGTCGCAGATTATTATAAAGATTAACAACTTACATTATTACTAGGTTTTATGAAGACTATGGAAATGTTCTTTAATCCTATAGTTTGGATATCTATATTATATACATAGGAAATATCCAGAAATTCATTGACTCATCACGAGATCTCCGAAACTATTAGACGTGAAGGCCCAAAATTTGGTAGGGATATTGATGCCGAAATTTAGAGGCCAACTAAGAATGGTCTTTACAAAATTCTTTCCCCAAAAGGGAGGTTCAAGAGTGTTATAATAAAGGGAATGGTACCACGAGGCCGTAAGCAGATTGGGGTATTTTTGACAAATTTCAAAACTGTACATCACGGCAAGCGAGACCAGCGAAGGAGTAAGTTTATTAATAGATATGTTTGTTAAAATGCAATGGCATTGTCGACAGCATTTCGATGAAAAAAATTAAAGTTGATTAGCGTCACCCGCTCATATCTAAAAAAAATCGTTTACTGACGATAATCGTATCTAACAAAAATTTTATTGACGACCACCGTAGTTAAAGCTAGGTTGAAAGTTAGGTTGAAACGCCAAAATATTTTTTTACTATATCTTCAACTCAATAAAAAAAAAAAAAAATAAGAACTTACTATTGAAACAAATCCACACAATAAAACACAATTACATCTATATATTTAACTAGTTTAAAAACAGTAATATATAACGATATAGAGCAAATTGTTGATTACTTGGTGCCTCCTCCAAACCGACTGGTATTATTTGATGTCCAACAGCACGAGCCCATGAGTAAGCAATTGTACGGTTGCGTAAAATTTTGCAAACTCAATCTGATGTAATAAGTTTTATTTGTGATGTATTTAATAAAATAAAAAAAAAAGTAAAAAAAAGTTAACTGTTTGAATATACTACTACTACACAAGTAGATGACGTAAAGGCGAATTACGATTGAATTTATTTACAACAGTTTCCGTCACTACAGAAATTGATTGTGACTATTGAACTAAGCAAATACATGCGTAAATAGCTTATGTCGCTAAGTAAAAAATCGATTTTTATTTACTGAGCGAAAATGGCCTTGATTTTGATCGGCAGCATAGATGTACACATTAAAACAAATTGCGTTGTAAGAAAACATTGCATTAATGTTACAGCGTTACTATTAACGTGGAAGCGATGAAAAATGTATGAAATAAATTTGCAAAGTGTCTTCACGTACTTATTAACGTAAAAAGGTGTTACATGGAAAGTGGTCCTTTTCTTCATATGGTATATTGGTTAAATTGACAAGAGTATGAAAGTTTCTGTCGCTATTTTGTTTCGTAATATCAATGACATGAATTATTAAATATCCATGTGTTATCATCAGCCAATAGACGGCCACAGCTGGACACAGGCCTCATTCAAAGATCCCCACGTTTGTAAGGGTTGAAATGGGATTTCGGCTATTTCCCACCACGCTGGTCCTATGCGGATTGGTAGGAGCCAGAGCCTCGTTTGTTGATTAGCAGGGTACACCACGAACAGGTGAGGTTGGGTTGGATCCTGTGAGTTGTTGTGAGGAGTTTACTTTAAAAGGAATGGTTGCTGTAATAATAAACCTCATAATGAATAACTTATTATGTATGACTTTATTCGTCTATTAAAGTCTATCAATGAGTTGTAAGGAAAGTTTAATTTTATTAAAATTTAATATTCATTTCCGCTTGTGAATAGTGATGATACAAAATTTTAATGAATATTTGAAAATCGCTGCAATAATTAATGACAAAGAATACTTAAACAGTTTTAACTGGTTTCAGGTCAGATAGTACTTGCGAAATGTAAGGTGCAGATCGCGTACTGGTAATCATTACGAAAATAGGGCCGCAAGGATTAGGTCATTGACTCGCGTAGTTTAATACCTATTTTTTTTTATACTTACTATTTACTGCTCAACGTAATGAGGTATTATATTTATCAAGAAATTTTTAAATATGGTTTCTGTACGTTGTAGTTGATGCTGGAAATTCAAGAATCATACACTGGATGCGAGCAACGTGGGACCGTTCGACGTGGAGATCTTTGGGGGAGGTGTATGTCCAGCAGTGGACGCCTCTCGGCTGATGATGATGATGTAACTTTTTTTCATCGAAGCGATGACACAAGCAGAATGTTCAGCTGATCTTTAATCGTTTGCCGATAACAATATGCCATATATAACTAGTTGCGATGGTATATACTGCACCACAACGATCAGAGTATTTTAACTATCTGCAACGCAGTTTGGCGGAAGAAATGGAGGTTGCGATGGTATGGTCTTCGGAAAGGTAAGGGTAGATAACATAGTTTGGTCGTCGAATATACGTGACTAGAACAACGTGAACCATACAAACCTTACATCACCAACGTGATAAATCAAGTGCATTAGCGAGTCCCATTTAAAACGATAGCGTCATGCGATTATACCAATTTGAAGGAGTCGGAAATAGTGCCGTAAAATGTTGATGACTTTACATTTATACATACAATATACTCAAATTTTGATGTACGATAATATTCATATGAATGTAATTGTTTTTTTTCAATTGACGTGTTTTTGTTCAGTAAATTTAAGGTTTTTTAAGCAATAACATAAAAATTGCCAACGACTTTATTAGAATACGCTGTTATAAAAACGGAGTTGTTAAGATGTTCATTGTATGAGGAAAAGGTGTTCATCAATATTTTTATAAGTTTCGTTGTAATAAAAAATATAACCATTCATGGTTTTGAATTATAATATACCTCAAACATCAGTGGATGACTACAATTGTCTAAAATTTAAGAATACAAAAAGCGGCTAGAGTTTGTTAATGTATTTACAGAATTATGAAAATCCTAAGATATAGGGAAATTATATGGTGAATATTTTTGTGTATCCGAAAAGAAAATTGTGCAATCTGTGTTTCGCAATTCAATTGTCCAAACAATCAGGGGTCAAGATACTGACTGTGTTGAAATATGTTTTCTCGGAATCCGCTGCGAATTTTAAATGTGCAAATCAACAGAATGTAATGGAAAATTATGTTGAAAATACCAACTCCAGCTTTTGATTAGTCATCTTCATATTAGTTTGTATTGGATGTGGCAACATTTTAAATGGGCAAGGCAGAAGTATAGATAGAGCTTACGTGACGAGCTGCACGCTTACGAATTCGACGAACGGCAAGTTTCATACACGCCAATACCGACCACGTGACTGAATGCATGTCTCCGACCACCTCGGTAACGGTAAAGAGGCGAAAGCGTTTCCGCCAAGTAACACGAATGCTATTGAAAAAAATATTTATATAGGTATAATCTGCAAATGATTCACTTAACGTACGACTTAGTCATTATCGTTTAACACGTATCCCTAACACAGTTACAGAATTTAATAAGACTCAAGTGACGATCAAAATCATATACCTTCCGTCTTTTATCGTACGAACATAGAATCTCTCGTAAAATTTGTGAAAATAATCTCGTATAAATTTCAAGACTACAAAAAATTTCAAAGACATTTTACTAACAAACAGTAATACAATAATACTGTTAAGGAGAAAAGAGTCAACGAACTGTAAACGTATCAAGAGTGTGTTTGGTAGTCCAATGCCGTAACGTAAGTCATATTTTATTAATGACTCTTTGAATTCAATTCGATAATATCGAAGTAACAAAAAGAGTTGAATTCCATTTGAAAAGTTAAGGACGTTACAGCAATATTAATAAAACTAAAAAAAAATACTTTCGTGATAAAAATGTTTGTTGTGAACCATTGCATAGATTTTGTGACAAAGCTTGTAACAAGCTTTTGAGATTTTATTTACTTAAACACGAACATGTTTGACGGGATCATGCCATAAGTTACTTACGACAACGCTTTCCTTTCACATATGAAAAGAAAGAGTTATCGCCTGATCGACACCGAACGAGACGAGAAGGAAGTTCACTTGATGGTAAGTGATGTCTGCCCATAACAACATCACACTAGTTACGATATTATATTCTGCACCATCTTGTGACATAAGATGTTAGCTCTCGTTACCCCAGTAATTTCACTTAGCCACAGCGTCCTTCAAACCGGAACACAATAACGTTAGCAAATTACCGTTTGATGAAAGAAATAGGCGCTGCAGTGGTACCTTACCTACGCGATCTCCAGCAATAAAGACCTACCATTATGAAATAATACATGAATGTGATACGTGAAGATAAATCTATAGTTTTAATTTATATGAAAAATATTACGCTCTCAATAGCTTATACGAATGTTCTATAAAAATCACATATGAAATTGTTTTGACAAATTTTTAATCAGCCTTCATCAGTCGCTGTGTAAGGAGGACAATAACCGGAATACAACCACGCGAAACTGTAATTTTAGTTCCAGTTAGAAGTAGTGTATGGAGAGGGAGGGTAGGTTGGGAGGGAGTGAAAGTCAATGACCCCAAAAGGGTGTAGTACATTCCCCTGGAGCAGAAACAGACCAACGACCGAACAACTGCAACACCCAGACGGATTCAAACTTCTTTTTCCGTTGTACATTGTTACATGGTTTAGAATGGTGAGTATAATCGTGAACTGTTTTCTAAGGGCGATAATAAAAATATTAATGAAATTGTTTGAAACTGTGATAGCTCAGTGTGTACGTTACAACGTTTCAGTAAGGCTCGGGTTCGGTACACACTGAACTGAGTTTCCTGTGATGGAAGAGATCGTGAGGAAACCGTCAAGTTCCAACACCGGCAGTTTTCTTACGCATATGACACACCGGCCTGAACCTGGTCAATATATTAGATTCGTGGCCTTGACTCTCTGCTTGTAAGAGGTTTTGAGTTACAACAGTAGACTGTGTACATATGTATTATATATAGAGGGGTGTAATGGGCCCCGCGCAACAACTCACGGGATCCAAGCCAGCCTCACCTGCTTGTGGTGCACCCTGCTAATCAACTAAAGAGGCTCTGGTGTCCACCAAACCTCATCGGGTTAGCGTGGTGGGAAATGGCCCAAATCCTCCCATGTAAATCGTACAAACGTGAAGATCTTTAGAGAAGGCCTATGTCCAGCAGTGGACGTCTATCGGCTGATATTGATATATATGCATATTCTACAATTCATAGTTTTGGATACTGATAAAGCACACTTATCTTTTTAACTAGATAAGTTTTAGGTTGTAGAAGAGCAGAAATTGCTCTTCAGCTATTAAACTATCTACTTGTTCAACGTAGAGAATGGCTTATTTATATTTCTTAATAGCGTACTTATCTTCAATTCTAATTACTTAGGTATCGTGATAACAATACGCCTGCAATTGTAAATCAAAACTTCGCATAGCAATAACTGAAGCGTAAATAACAATTGGATAAAATTTATTCATTGAATAATGTATAGTCAATGGCCACATCTAGTTGGACTACCTAATCGCCCATAGCGTCATTCGTCGCATCCAAACAATCGATGTTCATTTTATATCGTTGTCATTATTTTTCATCAGTCATATCTTTTGGGATTCCGTAGTCCGTTCCATTACATAATAAATCATTTTAGAATATTCGTTACCGAATTAAGCTCCTTATCTACATAGGATAAGTGCTGTTTTTGTTTGAGCTAGTTTAAAGTTGCCCCTATAGCTAGCACATCACGCCACCGCAGTAGTTTATCAGCAGATTGCATCGTTATATTCCGGATGAGAGTCATTGACTCAGCTTGTAATAGTATCTTAGCATTCAGAACATAGGATACAAATATTGTATAATTGAATTCGATGCTCGGTTACACTACAACATCGATTAACAACACCACACACTACATGTATTTAGAAATTAGTGGTTTTAATACTTTTTTTTATTACTACGAGAAAGATAAGACTTTCACTTGATGTAAGTATGACGCTTGTCCAGGAGAACGTGACGATAGTTAGGATGATATACACTGCACACCATTGTGCTTTTCGCCTTGAGAGATATACATCTCGTTACCCCAATAATTTCACTAGCTACAACGCTCTTGAAACTGGAACATTGCAATATTTGCACACTGCTTCTTGGCGATGGAAATAGGAATTGCAGTGATGCCTACCTAGATAGTCTATGGCAACATAGATAGCAGCGACCCTACTAATGTGCTACAATTATGAATTAATTATCAAACAATATTAGTTAAAGGATATATAAGGATACACTGCAGTGCCATCTGGTGTAGTTATAACAGAATAAAAAATAAACTTTTCATGAAAATATAAATATACAATAAATTTATAAAGACATCGCTGTAGAGTTAAGAGGTCTGGACCCCAAACAAAAATAATTTCCTTTGATCTCTGAAGTCTAAAATTACGCTTAAGATATACCATACAACTGCGTTTACTTAGCCGAAACATTATATGAATTATGCAGAAGTACTATGTACACACTTATATACGTTAAGTTAAAAGCAGGTCCACTGTCCGTCTTCCGGCTGATTGGATGGATGGATGGAAAAGCAGGTATTTTTATATTACGAAGAGATCACTGAATTTTTATTTACGTGCATATATATACACGTAAAAGTGTTTATTAAGTATTACATATTAAAACTATTAAATAATACCGGGTTGTACACAAATACAGCCATTCGTATTAATTCTGGTACACAAGCACGATGTTTTCCATATTTTAAGGTATGTTAACCTATTGTATGCAGATATTATTTATAGTTTTGTCGGATATTTGTTACGTAAACCCAACGGAAAAATATAAAGACTTATATAATAACTAATAATTATTAAGGTAAGAGAGTTTGAACAATTATTATTTATAAACCTTTCCACTCATTGTTGACATTTGAGGTTAGTGCTGCGCCTTCGTGTTCCAGTTAAAGTAATTATGTGAACGTTGTTAATATGCTTTGATATACATGAGTTTGAAACGATTAACATCGACCAAGACACTATTAATATCTAATAATAGATACATTGCGGCCCTCTGAATGCTGTGTATAAAGCGTGTGCCGCATTGACCCACATATTGTGTGAAAATAAACGACATTGCACGAGGGAGTAATTGCAAAGCGGTGTTGGAGTCGGTGTAAGAGACATTCAATAAATTTTTAATATACGTAAAACGACAAAGCTATCTGAGATAAGCGTTAACTTCGTACTTAAAAAAAACAAAAAAATCAAGTTGTGTTTTCGTTTGAACACCTTTGAAAAGCTAAATATCTAGTTCAACTTAATAACTGCATTAGTTATTGAGTGCGGCTTAAATCAGTAACCTAATATTCTAGTTATAACGAGTATCAATTCAGAAATTTAACAAAGACTGACAATTTAAAAGAATCTGCTTTAGAGATGTAAGATACAGGAAGAAAAATGTCTAAAGGTTAATCCTCCACAACTTTAACATTTACCGTATATCTTTTTATGGGTACAACCCATTAAAAGGTTTAATGTTATTGACATTTATTATGATTAGAGGGAACATGTATTACAGGAACGTATTGCGTTGAGGTGTTAGGGTCCCGTACATCAACTCACGGGACCCAAGCCAACCTAGCATGCTTGTGGTGCACAGTGCTAATCAACAAACGAAGCTCTGGTTCCCGTCAACCTGTATTAGGCCAGCGTGCTGGGAAATGGCCCAAATCCCTTATATAACATACGACAGCCCTTAGTGCTCAGCGGTATCGGAGGCAATGCGAACTGTACGTGGATCTCTTTGGGGAGGCCTATGTCCAGCAGTGGACGTCTATTAACTTATGATGATGATGAGTATTTCTTGAAGTTACAGGATTTGGGACCGATTTCTAGTTCTGCGTCTATCCCTTAAGCGTTTCAAGTAATTGTTGATATTATGTCTATTAAGTCAAATAAAACATATTTAAATGTCACATAAGAAACTAACTTGATCTATCTTTATCTGTTGCTACTGGTGCTAAAGCTTAGTTAAAGTATCAGTTGTCTTATGACTCCTTTCTATAATCCTCTAATTTTATTGTGTATAATATATCATGTAAATGATCCCGTTCAATATGAATGTAGTCAATAATGATTTTCTTTCATTACCATAGACAGTATGAAAAAGAATTAAAACTTTTATGTATCGAATTCATTACATGAGTTTTAACGTCGTAATTCCTTACAAACACTTTTTCTCTATACTTAATGTTTCAATACTATTTTTATAGATAATTAATCAATACTTATCGTTTATAATTATTATTTAAGATATGATATCTGATCTAATTTTGATTTTACAAATATGATGTCTGAAGAATTAATATCTATATTTCTATGATTTCCGTACTAGGTACCAGGAACTTTACTTGTATCTTATAAACAAGGAACTATGTCGAAAGAGTTCTTAAAAAGTGATCGTATTAAAAATATAACAATGTTGTAAGTATCACAGCGAATGAAAACGATATATATATAGATCAACAAGTACAGTAAATTTAATTTATTACGAGAGGATCTAATAAAAAAAATGATAAATCTGAAATTCTATGATATATAACTTACCCCCGAACATTTTGCAAATGCGTTACGTTCCAGTAATATTTATAGGCAATTACGTTTTATAACTTGCGATAAGGAGACAGTGATAACCGCACGATATCCACGCACGTTGCAGATTGACATCGATATTGTTCGTAATGTTTAATACATGAGTTTAAAAGTATAATCATTTAAATGTTTACTACTTATAACCTAACATGGTACATGTCTCTGTTCAGGAGTTAGTAAAGGTTATAATCTGTTGCCTTTATTTTAACTGGGAAATATTATAACATTGTATTCCAGTTTGAAGAGTGTTGTATCTAGTGATAAAATTGGAATAACGGCACCTAACCTTTAAAGTCTTAACACGGGAAGTACAGGGTGCAGTGAAGTTATCCATTCCATTGTATAAAAGCAAGCGTGTAACTTATGATCATCACTATCATCAAGTACGACATGGTCTGCTCTCAAACAATATATATTTTTAGGCTAGGTCCCAACACTAAAACTAAAGTACCAGGTTTAAGTTAATTGTAATTTAGATTGAACTTATTATTATAATATAGAAATTTTCCTGTATTTACAACTTTTCTAAATTATTGCATAGAAAGTAAGTTTATGCAATTATATATAAAACTTATCTTCGCATAAAGAATATTACGAACACATTACAATGTGTGGATAAAGAAAGGAAATATTTAATACAATAACATTTATCAAACATGAATAAGGAAATGATATGTGACAAATTATTAACAGGGAACTGAGGAAGCATGGCAACTCATCTCTTAAGATAACCTTAACCTTAACTGCATCTTATGCACTCACCCACGCCTTATCTATTGTGAACAGAGATAAGATAAATTTTCCATTGAAACAAATAACAACCGAAGTTAGTTCATGTTCGTAAAGATACTCATTTTAATGTAATGGTAACAAATTAAATGTGTATTAGGTGGAAATGAATTCAAATGAAAAATTATAAATATTATTGTTGCAGCTCTTTGTCCCCTCTGTTACCCATAATATAAAATTAGACTTGAAACTTGTTAGAAATATTCGCGCTTAGCAACCCGTCGCTTCCCTTTCCGTTATTAAACCTCCTCTGCTCAACTCTACTAAGGGTTGGAATTTTGTAAAATATATTCTTATCTGACCTCTAAATGGCAGAAGCTGTATGTCTACCAAATTTTGAGTGTTTACGCCTAATAGTTTCGGAGACCTCATGAAAAATCTTGGGATATCTATAAAAGGGTTCAGGGTTCTAACTTGGTTTTATATAAGTGAAGATATATGCATATGATTGATTTGTCCAGTCCGTATTGACATATACAGGCTAAGTGGTTGCCACTGTTGTTTTTGTGGTCAAACAGTAATGTGCATACATTGTTGTGTTCAGGTTTAAACGGTGTCTATAGTTTGTGAAGTTACTTAGTTAACGATACTTAAATATTATCTCTCAGAGCGATGTACACTATAAACAACCTAACCATCGCCACTTTTTTAAGTACATCCGTGACATCATCAGGTCCGTCCTGCTAGTACCAATAGTTAAATTAAAAGAATATTCATTCAGTGATAGTTATAACAACAAATTATTTAATTTAAGTATACTTTTTAAAAATCGAAATAATTTCAAGTTACCAAATAGTATCCGGTGTAAGAGATGCGGAGGATTGGTACCAGAAGAGTCGGCCTCCGCCGGACACAACCCTTACCCCTATGATATGAGGGATGGATACAAGAGATTCAGTAGCATATATTACAGAACGATGGAAAATAACGAAATTTTTTAGTTGCATAAATACTTTATGTAAGTAATAGAAATTCCGTTAAGCAAAAAATTGCGTACTTTAACTTAATGGACAACGTATGTAGTATTACAGAAATTAACATGATTTTTGAATAAAGTATTAATATGCTTTATCATATAGCGAATTGTTGATGTTATTACATTATTTATTATTATGCAAATACAAAGTCAAGGAAATTGTCAACTAATGCTAATAATAACTATATTTATTACTACAAAAACTAGCGACGAAGACTTGAGGAATGTCAACTATACGTATATATAGCAAATAATAGTCATCAAACCAATATGAAAGATTGAATCAAACGATACTAAATAATATTCAACAATTTTTTTATTCAGCGAAACAAGACGAGCTAGTTCACATGTTGGTAACCCATAACAACGTGCCACTAGTTATGAATATAATAAACACAGAAACACAGTGTCCATAGTTTTGAGACATATGATGCTCCATCACATTACCACAGTAATTTCAATAGCTATAACGCCCTTCAAACCGAAACACAGTAATGTTTACACGTTACTATTTGATGACAGCGATATACGCTGCGACGGTACCTATCTAGACGGTATCCGGCAAAAGGGACCTACCACTAGTTAACCTAGTATTTTAGCCTTATCTTGTAATTTACACAGAGAGATGTAAACTATAGTTTTTATCTATACGCTGTTGCGTCTATGGACTCGCTTTAGATAGAAATAGTTTATATATCGTGACTTCGTATGACTTATCCTTGGCACAACTCACTACATACATAATATGATGCATCTCCACCTAAAATACATTTAGAAGTATTGAAATACTTTGTTTTACTTCATACTCAAGCATCATATGTGATAATACATATTTAAGAGAGTGGAAAATATGCATGATTGAAGTTATAACTGTTCATTTTTACAGGAAACAGTTTAAGTTCCCTTTTTAAGTTATTTCGTAATAAACAACTACTTTGTTAAATGTACATCAGTCAAGAGTTAGTATCTGTTTCATACAAGAAGAATTCTCAATTTCTATAATAAAGAAGGCTCAATGACGATGATTAATTACATCATTATAATTTAATCAGTTAGATAAAGAAAACGGCTACAATCTTATTCTTTATTTAATTAAGCGACGAGACGAACGGAAAGTTTACTTGATGGTTAGTGATACGCCTGCTTTTTAGAACGTGGGGTTAGAGAGGATATACACAGCACCACATTGTTCTCGTCGCCTGAAATATAAGATGTCGAGTTTCATTATCGCCTTATGCTGATGTACAAGCAGACAAATCTTTTCTTTACATCATCAAACCATTTCTTTTGCTATCAACCTGGATCAAAGTTTACCAAAAAAATTGCCCTATTTATGATACAGAAAAACTGGAACCACCTATCCGATCCTACCTTCCATAGACGGCAGTATTTCCTAAACGTATTTCTAAGAGTACTTGGAATAAGTAATAAATTCATAAGTGCTTTTGAAGTCAAAGCGAAACCTTACTGCGATGCTATTAGCTTTTTATTACGGCCACTCTTTTACGTTGTACCCACCCCATTATAGAAATTAAACGAATCGCAAATTGAATATTAAAATAACTTTTTTTTAGCTCCGTAACTGGTGTACCTCAATTATGTTTTATTCTAATATAGGACACGGTTACATAATAAAATATTTAATTCAATAGACACTAAAAAGTATCGTATGATGAACAAAATTTCCTACTTCTATTGAAAAACTGAACTATACCAGCATGGCTTATTTGCGGTTTAACAGCATCCGTAGCTCGTCATGGCCACGAACACTTGTTATAGAGTATGTCTTCCTAACTAGAGCCTCAATTTTATGGAGAGTATTACCATCAGGTAAGCATTACGCTCATCTTTTCTCAAAGTCAATGAAAAAATTGGGGTTATCAGATAAAACACTAAAATTACCAACATGGTTTCACGATCACCAAAATATTATTTGCACTAAAACATAAAGAGATTAATTTACTTCATGACGATTGTTATCATATAACAAACTAATAAAATGTTACTACACTCAAGTAATAAAACAGTAGAACGAAAAGTTACTAAAAAGAGAACATATACAAAATAAATAATACTTCAGTAGTTATGTAAGCTATATCTACAATATAAAGTAATAGTAATCGAACCGTACATATATTGGTTATAAAAGTGGAAAGTTGAATCACTGAATAATAGATTTGAATATTTTCCGTCACCTTTTTTTAGGTATTGTATTATGTGGTATGCATTTGGTGGGACGGGAAGGGGATTATTTATTATGAGTTGTTTCCATATGGCCAAGCACTAAATTCTGATCTCTACTGTCAACAACTGGACCGTTTGAAGATAGCAATTGACCAGAAACGGCCAGAATTGGCCAACAGGAGAGGTATCGTGTTCCACCAGGACAACGCTAGGCCACACACTACAGTGACTCGCCAGAAACTTCGGGAGCTTGGTTGGGAAGTTTTAATGCATCCGCCATACAGTCCGGACTTGGCACCAAGCGATTACCATCTTTTTCTTGCATTACAAAATTTCTTTAGTGATAAAAAATTGGCATCTAGGGAAGATTGTCAAAATCGGCTACTAGAGTTTTTTGCAAATAGAGAGCAGGACTTCTACGAGAGAGGCATTTTGAAGTTACCTTTAAAATGGCAACAAATCATAGAACAAAACGGTGCATATTTGACCCAAATCGGACAATCCGAAGCATGTTAAATAAAGTCCTGAAGTTCATATAAAAATAATGGATTTCTTTTTCCACAAGCTATTATTAGACTACACACGTATTGTAATGGAGCACTAGTAATTAAAGAGCATACAATAGGTCACTAGAAACATTTTATTATGAGTTATTGAATTAAATAACTACTACATTCTTAGCTGTACTTGAAACAACTAGAAAATATACTGAATTTTTTTATATATATAAAACAAACGTCTTTCTCTCACAATGAGTCAAGTTCATTTATCTACCATGTCAAGTGTGAGTTGGTTAGTTCCGCAATTGAGTGAAAGATCCCTTTCTTACAACGTATTGGTTTCCTTACTATAATATTAGCTCTATTTCTAACCATTTGTCTTAAGAAATATTTATGTTAAGTTTAAAGAGACACTGAATGATACAATGAAGCTAATCACTCGCCTTCTCTCTACAATAAACAAAATAACTCAAAACCGTCTTCACATCTATACTAAAATTCTTGAATAGATTCAGCGGAGTATGTGAGAAATAGTCACAAATTGATATACAAACTCGCTTTCGTATTAATATTATTAGAATAGCTTTGACAACTCTAAAAACATTCGCAAAGAAAAAAATCGCAACTAGTTCGGAGTTTTGTATACATGTTTTTTTTATTCGCCTTACCGTCGAGACGCACCTGATGGTGAGTAATACACCTGCTTATAACTTAGCGCTAATTAAGATAACAGCACCACATTGTGTTCGTCGCTTTGATACATGTTAAGTCTCGTTACCATAGTAATTTCACTAGCTACAACGTCCCTTCAAAGGGAACATGGTCATTATTACACGATACTGTTTGTCGGTAGCTGCGACCAGTGGTAGATAGCACGTTTAAAGCAATAACACTGCCCTTTTTGTACAGCGGTTTAATAACCTAAAACAATATCAGCTTACACTATATAACAAGACGCATTAATCTTTCAGATTTGAACCCTCGTCAAAACATCTCGGGCGCGGTTTATCGTATCTAAATATAACTAATAACAATAACCTAATATTTTTGTTTGTTACATCGGATGATAAATGTTTATTCGAATACATGGAAAAGTTTATTCTGAACGTATAAACTTATTTTACATTTAAAAATAACAAGGTTTTACTTATTTATTACTATGTATCGTAAGGATATGTGTATACCAAGACTGTTTCTGGTAACAGAGCCTTCATTTACCAGAATCTTTATATAACATCATTCCTACGATAGTGATACCTGTGGACTTAAGGTGGTAGTACATATATACTAATGCAAGGTGGACGGATAGTTCTAAAAACATGGTTAAAGTCATAGGTTTCCTACTTTGTCAAATATAACGTTAGCCAACGTTGCTTTAAATTTATTATATTTTATTAATCTTGATAAATCTACAAATAATGTGTATTGTTTTAAATTGTTAAACTAATCCTTAATATTATGCATTTCATAGGGATATTTTCATAGGGATTCATATATGGGAACAGTTGTTTATTCGATCGGTGGATCATATCGAGCTGCGAGGAGATCAGTAGCGCGGTGGATATATCAACGTACAATTTGTTTTTATAATATAATTAGCTATTCCCCGTCTGCTATGATGGTCGTAATATAGAATTAGATTTGAAGTTTGTCAGAAATATTCCCGCGCGGTGACAACCTGTCGCCCCCTTTCCGTTATTAACACTCCCGCAACTGCCTTTGGGGAAGGAATTTTGTATATATTATATACGAGTTTATGCAACACGAACTTTCTAGTAAAATCAATAGAAATTAAGACGTTTCGAGTTACGTTAACTGGCATAGAAATGTAGTTAGTCATCCATATTTGGATATAATGGGATTACCTTTGATTCCTATAGAACATGAAAGTAAAATGATGGAAACTATAATGTACGTTATGTAACACTAGGTGTTTCCCCGCCCGCTTTTTTTTTTTTTTTTTATATTGTCACGCCTTTTTTCCAGTAGGGGTAGGCAGAGGTGAATAAACCACCCACGTTTCGCCAGATGTGGTCAGATTAGGTCCCATGTAACGGGGGGCGAGCCTGTTGCCACTTTATTGGGACCACCACACACACACACACAAAGATGATATCAGTGTGCGGGTTTCCTCACGATGTTTTCCTTCACCGTTTTTGTATCTCGCTGTTGTAACTAAAGTTCACAAATGTACATAACTTAAATATTAAGTCATCGGTACATACCGAGGTTCGAACCCGCGACCTTCGGAATGAAAGCCGCACGCTCTAACCATTAGGCCAGCGAGCCCGCTTTGCTGACCGTAATACCCCTGCATCTCCCTTTCGAGCACGAAATTTGTCAAATCCATTCTTAGCTGACCTATAAATAGCAAAGCAACATCTATGCAAAATTTTGAGTGTTTACGTCTAATCGTTTCAGAGATCTCGTGATGAGAACACGGATCTCTGAATATCTGTTTTATATAGAGATTAAAAATAGACAAATGTTCGTTTAACTGAATTGAGATAGGTCGTTAATATTGTTAATTGTGCGATTAAGTGAATTATGATAAATTGTTAATAATAGGTCGTTAATACAATGTAGCCACGTATTGGTTCTGAATTTTCTGTAACAAGCCATTATTGGCTCTGGTGACTGTGCATTGAATATTTTAGTGTCCATTACTAGGGTCAATTTGGCGTGATCGTGTGTCGGCATTGAGCCGACAGATATCGTTACTTATTGCGTAATTGTCTGTTTGTTTATTCGGGTACACTTGATGTTTTCAACAATTTTGTAACACAATAATATAAAACGAGAGAGACCACGATATATATATATTTAGTTAAAAAACGAAACATATATCAACAAATAATTACATAATCGCTAACTCCGAATTAACATGACTTCGGAATAACTGCTAAAACTTTTTTTAAGTTTCATTTGAGTTGATGTATACTATATTTTACTCGTTTTATTATCGCATATCAGCTGAGAAGTAAATTGAGATTAAAAAAAATATCAGAATACTAATCAAATCACGACACTACTTCACAGATACGTATTTGTAAGCGTATGGTTACAAGTCATTTCAACATATTTTATACAATCATTAGGAAATTTAACTTAGTAACTATGTAGAGTGAAGTGGCTTTTTAGATAATCGTTTGACTGTTGATAAGTAATAAATAAGCCTACTCATAATAACGTGGCGGTAGTTAGGATGATATCCACAGCAGGAAATTGTGTTTGTTATCTTGTGACATATGTCTCGTTACTCCTGTAATTTCATTAGCCGCAACACACTACAAACTGAAACACAGTAATATTTGCACACTACTGTTGGTTGACAGAAATATGAGTTGCGGTAGTACCTACCTTTTCTTTCTTTTTTTTTTTTTCTCGTGCGGGAAATCTTAAAAGATACCTTGCTTCTGGGGGGAAGACAAGGTTATACCCACTAAAACCCCCTCGGTGGTCTCCCTCAGTGCATTAGGAGGGGCTCCGGGATCTCCTACGGAACGCACCGGTGCCCCCCTGCACCCTCGATTAAACATTCCACGGAAGGGCAAAGCCCTCCTAGACCCCACGCTTTGCTACGTCAAATACAAGACCACAATGTATTTACCGTCCTCCTAAGGCTCGCTTATTAAGCTCTGAGGGCCCCCACCCTCAAAGCCCACGAAACCGAGGACCCTTTTAGTCGCCTTGTACGACAGACAGAGAATACCTTAGTCCTATTCTTAATGGCCCGGCACTACAGGGCTGGCGGTAGTACCTACCTAGACGGCATTCGGCAACAAAGACATACCACCGTTCTTATGAACGAGTGTCAAAAGGATATAAAAAAACACTGTTCCAATTACGGAATTTAACAAATACTTAGGAGCGAAAATCTTTTTGAAAGAAGAAGTATTTTGTTAAAAGGATAAACAAAAATCCATCAACCACAACGAAATCCGGCGGATGAAAAATTTGAGTTACGTTTACGTATTGCGTTTGTTAGTATCGTAAAAATATATTAATTAAACTGCAACATTAGTTTATCCAAATATAACATAAACAGCCCTTATATTGTTTCCACAACTGGGACTAGGAATCTTCTCACACAAGGAGAAAGTCCAGGTCATATATTCAGCATACTTGTGTAAGAGTTGATGAATTACTGGCGGTGGTACAAATTGTATTAAATTATTATCCAATGCTTTCGAAAGTGAAAGGTACGTATATTTTTACATACACTATGATTGGCTTAAATTAAAACAAAAATTACTACAGGAGGCTCTTTACATGCGAAATTGGAAATATACAAACTGAAAGCATTTTTAGTACTTCATAAAAGATATATTTTAGAGATAAAACTTTGATTATAAACTTTTATTGTACAATAAACCCTAAAGTTTTTAGTTACATCGCCCTTAAACAAGCAAATAATTACCCCGTGGCCCTTAATGGTGCTTTTACATACGAATTATCTAGCATCATCAGATTATACAAAATTTATTATGAAGGGCTGTAAATGCTTTAGTAAACATTTTAAGTAAAAAGGAAACAATAGTTAGTTTTTATTGTAAGGGTATTTTTAAATATTTAACTTAAGCTAATGAATGCCAGCGGCATTAAAACCAAGTCTTAGTTATGGAAAGACCTTTACTTAAACGAATGTCTATTCAATTTTTTTTTCTGAAAAAAACCACGTAATCTGCTGAATCACTATAACATGAATAATTCGATTTCGCCTTAACAACTAATACATAACTCTACTAATATTTATTTTATATACATCATCGGTTTACACTATTATCAAACATGGTTATCCTTATACCTTTTTTATGAGTCAAAAAAATTATGACTACACATTAAATGATTTTTGATACTGGTCCTGATAGAAGTTAGCGTTCTTGATTATTGGATATCGTTTACGACAAATTTTAATATGAAAAAATATAAAAGGAGTGCGTAAGATACCTTTAAAAGTACCTCGCACTTGTTTCTATTGTCTTGATTGAAATAGAATTAACTAAAATTATGTTTGAAAAAGTTTTAAACCCAAAATGTTTTACGGGTGATAGGTATCTGTTACCGGAGATCGTTTGCTAGACGGTCTATGTTTACCACCATTACTATGTTACGGCTTAAACAGTGCTGTAGATAGTGTCATTACTGGGGTAGTGAAACTCAATATCTTATGTCCCAGGCGACCTGCGCAATATGGTGCAGTATATATCATCCTAACTAAGGCCATGTTGTTATGAGCGGGCGTAACACTTACATCAAATGAACACCCCCACTCGTCATTTCGGTTACTTGAGTAAAAAAAAGGATTAATGTAACTATTACTGAGTTTAGAAATATAATATTTTAAATATTAGTACGACAAATAAACCTTGAAATTCTGCCTCTTCAATAAAAGTAAATGAAGTTTAAGTTTAAAGTTTTTATTTTGTGCATACCTAATTTGCACACACTCTATCAAAACAGTTTACTTAAATTTCACTTTTTCTTCAATCACGATTATCTTTACTATATATTACGTTCACTACTGGACATTGTCTTTTATAGTATAATATACTCTACATATTCTTTTTATGATGAAGTTTTCGCCGCAAGTGTTATTGACAACTATTGCAGCTTCATCGGACTCAGCGTACAAAATCTATTCTACATAACACTGTTTCGGTTATCATGTACTGATGACTACATACATATAATCAAATACTGTAAAGTATTTTTGTGGATTCATTAAATAAGCAAACGTATTATTATGAAGGCGTGAATGCAACCATTTTAGGCATGCTTGCCATATATGTATCACACAAATAAATTTAACAAACATTGATAAAAACTACAAAAACATGCCGCAATGCATGGGAGCACTAAAACTTGTCAAGGTTAATATTATCAATACATATCAAACGAAGTGATTATGGTTTATATGGAGATATTGATATTATGTGAATAAAATGATAAACATTTACAAAGTGTAATATTAAATTGTATGTTATAAGGAAAGACATTGTTTTTCGTTCACTATACGTACCAATTCCTCATCAAGTCAATGACTATAAGGAATTCGTACGTATAACAAAACTAATAGGTGGACCGGAAAGTAATGTCGTTTCTGCGCATGCCAATACTTGATTGTCATTTGTCAGCTCATTGTTTTGTTCAGAGGCGTACCAAAGACATTGTGAGGTTATAGTGATTTCTTTACTTATAGACAATTGAATTACAATTTTTTTTTGTAATTTTGGGTAAAATGGCCAGCCAAATACCAGAAGAGGTACACATCCGGCATTGCATGCTCTTTGAGTTTCGCAAGGGAAATAACGCAACAGTTGCTACCAAAAACATTTGCGATGTTTATCCAAATGCACTGGACATTCGTAAATGCCAAAGGTGGTTTTCCAAGTTCAAATCGGGTAATTTTGATCTTTCCGACTCGTATCGATCAGGAAGACCATCAGCGTTAGACAACGACGTGTTAAGGGCGGAAGTGGAAGCAAATCCGTGTCAGACGATCGAGGAATTGTCAAACAGTCTCAACAAACCTTGGTCGACCATCCAAGAACATTTGAAGCAGATTGGAAAAGTAAGCAGAGCAGGTGTTTGGGTCCCGCATAATCTGTCCGAACAGAATAAGGCTAACCGATCAATCACATGCAACTTATTGCTTCAACGACACAACACAGAAGCGTTTTTTGATCGCTTGATCACAGGAGATGAGAAATGGGTCCTGTATGATAACCCAAAACGCAAAAGGCAGTGGCTCTCTCCAAATGAAATCCCTCGGAGTACTGCTAAGCCAGGTTTACACCCCAAAAAAGCGCTTTTGTGTGTTTGGTGGAGTATTCGCGGCATTGTTCATTTTGAATTACTGAAACCTGGAGAAACTGTTACTGCAGACCTCTACAGCGAACAATTGCAGCGAGTCAATCAATCTTTAATTGAAAAGTGGCCAGCGATTGTCAACCGAAAAGGCGTCATTCTCCAACATGACAATGCAAGACCGCACTGCGCAAGGCGAACTCTAGAAAAAATTAATGAATTGGGGTGGGAGGTGCTGCCTCATCCACCATATTCGCCCGATGTTGCACCATCGGATTTCCACTTATTCCGAGCGCTGCAACACTTTTTAAGTGGCAAAACATTTGCAAATTTGGATGATATCCAAAATGCCATCTCTAGATATTTTGCCGAAAAACCAATTAATTTTTATCGATCAGGGATTGAAAATTTACTCACTAGATGGCAAAAGGTTATTGACAATGATGGGGAATACATCATTGATTAAAAATAAAGACTCGTTAAAAATGTATGTGTTTGTATTTAGCGTAAGAAAACGACATTACTTTCCGGTCCCCCTAATATATGCAACATTAAGGAAATATTGTTTTGAATGGGATAAAGGATATAAATAGGTAGGTAATAATAATATTTTTTTTTATTTCATTGGAACGGAACTTTTACCTTATGCTAAATGATACTTCTGCCTATAACAACATAGTGGGAGTTAAGGATGATATATTCCATTACATTGCGCTCGTCACCTAAGACATGAGATGCTCAATTTCGATACCCCAGTAGTTACAATTGTAACAGCTCATTTCAAACTGGAGCACAGTAATGTTAACTTAATACTGTTTGGTAGCAAAAATATCAGCTGGGGCGGTAGCTACCGAGACGGTCTCCGGCAGTAAAGTCCTACCACCGGTTGTTATTTCCTTATTTTGATGTCGAACTGTCGTCATTGACTCATTACCACTCTATGCATGCAACTCCTAACTTTAGTTGAACATGAAAGTACTATTTATTATTTAATATATCAAAATGCTAATAAACAGAAACTAGCAGCGGTAGACTATTTAATAGTAAATAAAAAATTCAATTGGAAATAAATAAACTTCTTACTTACCTTCTGTCTTGTTACTTATCTTCAATTTTTTAACAATCCACAATTGAAATAATATTATAAAATGCTGAAAATCAAAATATAATTGAAATAAACCGCGTTTCGACGTTTATCGCTAGACCTACCTGATTACGTAGTTGACGCAGACGACGCTGATAGGCTTTTGTCGCTTGTCGGTGATGACGGTGGCCTGGGTCTGGACCCAGGCGAAGCCGCCGGTCTTCGCCAGGAATCGGTACTGTCCCGTCTCGCATTGTCCCTTCGAGAACACTGCAAGGAAAACATATATTTTAATTCGTAGAAATGTGAATGAATTGCCTTTAACCCACTAGATGTAACAATCACGTTGGTTGCTTACACATGTTTTACGATATGTTATATATGTATATATAAGACTTCTATCTTTATACGAAGATTCATCACGATATCTCTAAGAACATAAGGCCGAGAAACTTGAAATTGGGTAGGAGTTACAGCAAGTCAATTAAATAAATTTTTATAAACATAAAATCATTACATTGTTTATAACTTTTGAACGGGTTAATAGAAACACTAAATAATAAAATTTCATTGATTTCTATAATTTTTTTCATACTTATAAAGGTCGTTTCAATATTAAAACAATGATCATCGTTAGCTATTCAGGCACATCTTTGTTCTGTAACATTATGATTAGGAATTTTAAACAAATGTTAAACAGCATAAAAAAAAATCTCCTTTCTATATACATCAACGGATGTATCTTAAGATAAAACAACAATGAAAATATGAAGTTTTATAAACGATAGATAATATTAATATTAGTATACGATATAAAAAGTCCCGTGCCTCGTTGCGGTGGGAACGCTTGTACAAACATTAACGCTGTGCTTGTGCCTATGTACACACTTGCGGTGTTGACTAATTTTTAGTGGTCGCCATCGCATTCAAATATGGTTGGACTGTTCAATAAAATATCGATTTTCAGTTATACAATACCGCATAGTGGTATTTTACTGTCTAGCCTCAAAGAAACATATTAATCTTAGATATAACATATCCATAAACAAGGATCAAACTGTATGAAGCTAATAAGTCTGTGCTTGTTTTATTTTTGATATCAAATATGATTAATTATTTTTTTTTCGCTTTATTGTTAAACGTGATATAGGTATACAAAAGGTTTAATAGGTAACATTCTATTCTTATAAAATACGTATTTTTAAAAAGTTATAAGTAAACCGAGATGAAATTCAAATCGAAGTACTCCGTTAATCCTTCCGTTAGAGCTGATAGCCGACAATTTATTATTGTACATAAATTTTCGATACAACCATTAACTAAATTACACGAAGCCTAGAGGAGGAATGTCGGAACAGGTCTTCTCCTTTTTCAATACAACCCCCCCAGCTATGAATAATATTAATACGTAACAGCCGATAATTTATAATATTAAACTCGTGAAATCAAGATAAATGACGTGTTTAATATAGATGCAGAGGATGTTGTAAGTAAAAAATTAATGCATTATTCTTTGGATAAATAGAGGAAAAGAACTGACCTTAGGTTTTGACTTAATAATTTTATTGTGTAAGTAATTAATGTACTGTTATTATAAAGATATATACATCCTGTAAACTTTAACATTTCTTTGTACGTCTCTCAATCTATGCAACGTTTGATATTAAATCAGATAGAAGCAAAGAATTCTTAGTTTTTTTAAAAGAAATAAAGTGTAGATATAATAAAAACAACATTTTCGGAAATGTTTAACTCATACTTAACAAACAATGTAGTTAAAATTTAAACAATGCGATATATCAAGTATTAATTACAAGCCCTTGGTGCAAGTTTATCACTTTTCATATTAAGCGTTTGGATAAACGTAACATGAGAATTATGTCAGTATGTACCTATTTTCGTTTTGAAGGCGGATGAGGATCAGCGGAACTGACTCGCTGAGCGATGGGCATAGGTTATAGAAAACAAGAACCTCACTGATAGTAGGTTTCTGTTGCTAGAGACCGTCTAGCTACATATCACCGCAGCTTCTATTTCTGTCGCCAAACAGTATTGCGCAAACATTACTGTGTTCCGGTTGAAGGGCGTTGTAGCTAGTGAAATTACTGAGGTAACGAAAATTAATATCTTATTAAGTTTTACATTGACGAACACGATACGATGCAGTGTAAATCACCTTAAATAGTACCACTATGTACATGCGTATCATTTATTATAAGGTGAACGTCGCGATCTTCTTGTTGCTTCACAGAATAGAAGAAAAACTGACGACTACTTGATGCCTGAACATTTTAGCAGACCTAGCGAAGTATCTATGTATGTATCCTTCGAACTGTTGCTGCAGCGCTGGTGCCACGGCAGAACTCCTACTCGTAAATATACCGATATTTCCTGTTTTCCATTGTGCGGTAATAAGCGACGCGAAAGAAAAAAATATTGAGGAAAAAACAAATGTATGACTGCTTTCAAAATTCAAATGTACCAGCTAAATGAATTTATAAATTTTAATTTGAAATTCTTAAGCAGAGATATTTCAGATCAAAGTGTTCAGTACGACAAAACGCTAATTTCATATGTAAGGACCTATACATTTATACTGAAAACAGATAAGAAATTGTTTACTTCTTAACTATAACAGCATGCATGAAAACGCTTAAGAAAGTGAAGGAAGCGAGCAAGGTGTGCCAGGATCATAGCAGGTGGAGAGAGGTGGTCTCTGCCTACGCCACTGGGAACAAGGCGTGATATATATATGTATGTATGTATGTAACTATAACAGTTGCGAGTTAGATTAACTTAGATGTGGGGAAATGTACGAGTTTTTTTTTTTTTCATATACTTTAATCTATGTCAATTGTGTACGGTCTGGAGAAAATAGAAGTCTTATTAAAATTCTTTAGAGAATTATATTGCGGTTTCGTGACTGGCGTGAGTGGCTGGCGTGTGTGTACAACGTAATTCACCCAATAGTAGTCACGCGAGCACGATAAGGAGAGACGAGTTCGACGTCTGATAGAACCAAAAAACTTGTATGTATATATTGCAGGCATTAACATATTTAATACAACCATTTACCACTATTTATTTCAAGATATAAATTATTTAATACCAGTTGATCTCAATAATTGCATAGGCTAACCGCTTGCGTTGATAGATCCTTGGTTTGATTGACTTATACGTGGTGATGTTTGGACGGTGATTAAGTTTTCTAACTACGAGATGTTCACTTGATGGTAATACACCTACAAAAATGTGACTTTAGTTAGGATGATATAAACAGCACGTTGTACTCATCGTCTTAAAACATAAGATGTTAAGTCTCGTCATCTCTTGGCACACAGTATTTCTAATCAACCGTTTGACGGTAGGAAGTAGCTGTGGTGGTAGCTACCTAAACGGTCTCTAACAAGAGAAATCCAACATCAGCTGTTTCAGAATTACAACTTATTAACTTGGCGAATCTCATAAAAAAAACATTCATCACATGAATAATTGACAATGGTCACGTTAACAACTCTATGCTTTAAAGCGTCACTATTTTTTATAAAGACAAAATATAGTACACGGATACATAGCGTTTTTTTTTTATGTTAACGTAATACATATCGTTTTTAAGTTTTTAAATACAGCCCCGTTCGGCATTTTGCCAGTCAAGCGGGTAGTAACACAGCGGGAAAGACAAACAAACGAATAAAATACATTATTACCACGTCAATGCTATTACTTTGTTTGATTCATTTACATAACAACTGATTAGCGTCATTGGTGTAGTCGTGTGAGATTCGTTGACCAAAATAGGTATCTTTTTAAGTTACATAGTTATTTCTTAAGGAATGCTTAACTTTTCCATATCTTGAATTTAATTATACCGATATTTAAGTTACCTTAAGTTAAGAAAGCGCGAAGCTACAATAAAGATAAGATTAAGGCTTTTAAACTTCTGCAATCTATCTACATCCATGTAAAAGATTTCCACCTACGTCGAGATTCGTCTCGATGTCTCTAGAACTATAAGCCCTAATAAATTTTTCAAAATTCCGTTCCAAAAGGTGTTACGGCCAGTAAAGCCTGGGAAACAGCTAGTGCATGAGTACTATAGTTATAAATATAAATTTCCAATCTAAATAGCACAAACATGTTCTTCTTAGTTACATATACCTTACAATATTCGATGTTGCCTTAACTCTTTAATTCCCACACAAAATAAAATCTGATCATCGATCAATAACTTTATAGTTACATAAACAACAGATATTATTAATATATATTATTATTGTTATTATATATAAAATAATATGAAGCTTAGTTTTGTTCGGCAGTTTGATGCGGTGGTTAAATATTGTTGAACAGTTATACTGTCATTATATTCTTATATTATTGTACTTAGTGTGTACATTACATTCTTGAGTGTTGAAGTATAATATGCTTGAGATATACCCTATATATAAAATTAAATTAAATTAAATGAATACAATAATAGTATATGATTCTAAACATACTTGAGTATTTAGCAAAAAATATACTAAAAGGATGAAGCGTCCGGAACAACATTAACGTTTGATTGCTAAAATATATGTGTCGGGTAGCTGCTGAAAAAACTTTCCGTTGCATATTCTTGGCTTATTTCAATGTATTTAAACATTCGTACCAAATGACTGAAATAAACATGAATTATTAGTGCATTGACCTACCCGAAATAAACACGCTGCCTGAGTCGGATGCATAAAAATTTTAAAGTATTTCATAACGTAGGAATAAACAATATTATTTAAGGTAACCTGTATACTGATGGCAGGTGTCTATTGCCGGAGGCCATCTGTGTAGGTACCACCGCAACATTTACTTGTGCCGCCTAATAGTATTGTGCGGTTTGAAGGGCGCTGTAGCTAGCACTGGAGTAACGAGACTCAACGTCTCGTCTCAGGCGACTTGAGAAATGTAGTGCTGTGTATAACAACCTAACTAGGGCCATATTATTCTTGGTTGGCAAATGGCTTACCATCATATAAAAAAAACAACATAATACTGACATTAAAACATTATCAATATTCATTTACTAAAAGGAAAAACCAAGCAATAATTACTGTACATTTTACCCTCACATCTATTTACCTTAATTCAAAATAAGTTATCTTCAATAGGATGAATAGGAGTAAAGCATTATATTATATTTATTTCTGTGTATATTGAATAAGAGGATATGTCGTTAACTGCACATATATTTACATACCGACCATAAATAAAGTCTATATTAAGTGATCACCGCAGTATTTTGATATCAATATATGTTTAAGAAGATTAATAAATAATAAAGTTACATTACGTAAGTCTTATCTCTGATGAGCAAGTAGTAAACAAAAACAAAGTTAACAAGTACAAGTGATACAGGCAAAGTTGTGAAATAAACTGAGATTACAATTACGTATGTATTACGCAAGCTTTCTTCGTTGCCGTGCCTCTTATTAAAACTTTCATTTATAAGAGATTCTCCTCTGATAACTCCAGACCTAAGCTTTAAAATGTGTCTCGTCTCTTTTAAGGTCTATCCATTAACAATCTTAACTATTAAAAATGCTTTCTTTCTCTTTCTTTATTCTATTGGACCTTAGCGAGTTACATACATACATATATATCACGCCTCGTTCCCAGCGTATGCAGAGACCACGTCTTTCCACTTGCTACGATCCTAGCAATCCTCTCTCGCTTCCGCCACTTTCATGAGCGTCTTCATGCATGCTGGTCGGTTGCAAGTACTCTTGACCCGGACTTTCTTTAGGACCCCTTCGATTTGATCGAAATATGTCCGCCTAGATCGACCTGCGCCGATTTTTGGAATCATTCTTGCCTGTATTCTTTCAACATGGCCGAACCATCTAAGCATCCCTTTCTCTATCTTTGTCATTACATCTTCATCCACGCCACACCGCTTCCTTATCACACTGTTCCTCACTTTGTACGTCTACTGAGTGACTAGTCCACTAGTGAGTTACAAGTTATCGGATTTATTATAAACTTCATATTGTAGACGTAATGCGTTATAATATTGTTTATATAAGGTAATTGTTTAACTTCTTAAGGTGCCCGCAACGGATTCCGCGCACTCAAGGGTACGCATAACACCACTGGGGCACGACTGGGAATCACAGTCCTAAATGAAGGTTTACTTAAATTATCTGGAGTAAAGCTGTCGTTAATCAGATACATTGTATATCATCTCACCATTGTACTGTTAAATATGTTCACACGATATAACCACTCACTGTAAGATGATGTAATAATAAATGTGGTCCACATATCGTCATACTGCAACGGCATGATTTACTGTATGTTTATACTGCATATAAAAAGCGAATAAACGAAAAAAAAAAATTAACAACACACCGTCAGTGCGACATAAATTGCAATAAATAAATTAGGTTAACTACCTTTTAAAAAACACTTCAATATAAACTTGTGTTTTAAATGGGACAGGAAAAAGACACGAAACATATAAGTATAGCAAATATCTCCCTTCCGCTTTTTTGCTCTTTATTCAATGCTTTATAAAAAGTGTTACAGTGATCGGATTTAGTTCAAATATGCGCCGTTTTGTTCGATAATCTGTTTCCATCTAGACGGCAACTTCATAATACCTCCCTCGTAGAAGCCCCCCTCCTTATTTGCGAAGAACTCGGACAGCCACTTTTCACAAGCCTCTTTTGAGTTCAACTTTACACCACCAAGGGCGTTCACCATGGACAGGAACAGGTGGTAATCACTTGGCGCTATGTCCGGGCTATATGGTGGATGCGATAAAACCTCCCATCCGAGCTCCCGTAGCTTCTGACGAGTCATCAACGAAGTGTGTGGTCTGGCGTTGTCCTGGTGGAACACTGCACCCTTCCTGTTGGCCAATTCTGGACGCTTCTGGTCGATCGCCTGCTTCAAGCGGTCCAGTTGTTCGCAGTAGATGGTAGAATTAAGCGTCTGGCTATATGGGAGCAGCTCATAGTGGATGATTCCCTTCCAATCCCACCAAACACACAGCAAAACCTTCCTGGCCGTCAATCCCGGCTTGGCCACTGTTTGGGACGATTCACCGGCCTTCGACCACGACCGTTTTCGCTTGATATTGTCGTATGTGATCCATTTTTGGTCGCCAGTCACCATCCGCTTCAAGAATGGGTCGAGTTCGTTCCGTTTCAGCAGCATATCGCAGGCGTTGATTCGGTCCAGAAGGTTTTTTTGCGTCAAATCATGCGGCACCCAAACATCAAGCTTTTTTTTGTATCCAGCCTTCTGCGGATGGTTTAAAATGGTTTGGTGACTAACTCCCATCTCCTGGGCGATGTCACGAGATGCCACATGCCGGTCTAACTCGATGTAGTCCATGATTTGATCGGTATTTGTCGTCACAAGTCTTCCGCCGGCTGGCTTAACCATGGTGTCGTTTTCACCGGCTCTGAATCGTCGAAACCATTCCTCCGCGGTTCGAAGTGATAGAGTACCATCCCCCAAAACACCATTAATCTCACGGAACGTTTCTCTAGCTGATTTGACTTTAACGAAGGAAAACTTTAAAATAGCGCGAATTTCGGCGTTAGTGAACTATATGTTTACACGTCTATAACTGTTGAACGCAATATCCAAACTAATTATGCAATGCGTCGTTTTGTAGGTTATGTCAAGACCTTTCAAATTATGTATAGTATTGCCAGATACGAGCTCTGTAGCGGAAGGGAGATATTTGCCAAACTAATATATATGGATGAAGAGAAATTTTACGTACTATATATGCAGACTAAACTATATCTAATTTGAACACATAGAAATTGAGATATATTTTGGTTGATTGTTCCTTTTATTTTTCTATATAGTAATAAAAATAATACTTTAGACCCTGAAAAGGTTTCCTACCGTCCCCAAGGGTTTTTATAACCTCCGACAAGATCTTACGTTGCGTATGAGTTTATACAACATGGCGCTTCTAGTAAAATCGATAGGAGTAAGATGTTTCTTGTTAAATTAACCGGCATGCAAATGGGATTATCCATATTTGAGTTTAATGGGATAAACTTTGAGTTATATACAAAAAGTATGAACGTAAACGAAAGTGAATTATAGAGAACACTTGTTTATGTAACATTACTTTGAGCTGTATCGTTTTCCGACCTAGAGATTGATATTCAATAGCTATAAGTAAAAATAATACCTTCTCTGAAAAATAGCCCGTAAATAAAGACAACAAAATAGAAAGGGGGTTAATTGTTTAATAATTTTTTACTTATAGCTATTATAAAGTTATATTAACTTGTAATAATTCTCTGCTTTGTGAATTGTCCATTTTAATCAGTTAAGCGATGGAGTTGAAACTTTCAACAGAGTGCTACGGACGAGAAAATTGAAATAGGTTCCCTTAATAGAGTTTTACTTTTAGCGATTTAAGTTAATAAGTTCAAAATATAAATTAAGGAAAATTTACTCGAAAATTAAAAAAGACCTTAAATGACTTAAGTAATAATTAACACAGAAAGTACTAAATGTATAGGTTAATTTTTTGGACGAAAAGATGAGATGAATTGCAACGTTAATCAAATGCTATTTAATACGTCCGCATATAACAACTGATAGTTAGGGTGTTAAATATTGCACCACCGTGAAACGTTATATTGAGTCTTGTTGTCTCCTTAATTTCAACAACACCTTTCAAACCGGAAATGGCAAATGTTTGCATACTGTTGTTTGAGCGATAGAAATAGGCAATGCGGTGAACCTAGACTGTCTGCGTCAAATGAAATCGATCCACGAGCACACCGTGGTATTGAAGTATATAATATAGTACATATAAAACAACCATTAATGTGATTATTTTAACTAAAACATTAATTACATAGAGTATAACAATCTAGTTGTAAGCCACCACGGATTTTATATTCTTGATTTAGATCGGGCTGGAAGCCACAGCGGCTCTTACAGCTCACCTGACACTGGGCTTGTGGACCTGGATCCACGGCCTGAAGCCACCACGGATATGGATGCTTTGGAAATATGAAGATGATATCAGTGTGCGGGTTTCCTCACGATGTTTTCCTTCACCGTTTTTGTATCTCGCTGTTGTAATTAATTAATTCTTTGTGTGTGTGTGTGTGTGTGCTGGTCCCAATAAAGTGGCAACAGGCTCGCCCCCATGTTACACTGGACCTAATCTGACCACATCTGGCGAAATGTGGGTGTTTATTCACCTCTGCCTACCCCTACTGGGAAAAAGGCGACTATATAAAAAAAAAAAAAAATATGAACTTCCTTTAACATCTCAAAACTGAGAATTTGGATCGTAATATTTTAAAAGGTTATTAAATTATTGGGAAAACTAATATTTAGCTGATACTTGTTAAAATACGCATTTTCAAGTAATCTTAAATTGTTGCGGGTAATTAACATATGTCAAACAAAAACAGTTAAACTTGTTAACCGGTAACAGTGTTATGAAGTATTATAACACAGATTTTATTACTTTATGACATGACAAAGCGTTTGAAATTAATTTGAACTAAAAATCATCAAGGCTTGTATATTTTTTTATGTAAATAATATATCATGATGTAAAGTGACAATAAAGCAGGTTGATGAAACATTAACTTTAATGTCGGACCGCACCAATGATATTACGACAGTAGATTTAAGAGAAAACAAACCAGGTCACGTTGCAAATTATACATGGGGCCTTGGAAATGAACGAAGGACCTCAGTGTAACAGAAGAAGAATTTAGTTTCTGCGTGACAAATATATGAAAAGTAGTTAAGATTGTAATAGATCTTATTGCAATAAAACATTTCGTTATAAAGAATATTCGAGAATGTAGATACAGATAAAGGTAGGGTATAGGCAGGAGTCGGTCGTAAACCCCGCCGCGTGTTATCTGCTATATTATCAACGTGACAACAGCAGTTGATATAATTGGCAATTGGCTGAAGTACGCCGCGACTGCCAGCCGTCAATTTTTATTATCTTTCAACACCGAAACATACATGATCGTTTTTAACATGTCTAAAAGACGAACGAAAGCGTGAGTTGGAGAAGATCCTAGCTAAAAAATGAATGCCAATAGTTTGGAAAGAGCATCCGTTCGCTTTTCAGAGCCGCGCGGCATCGATTATTCTCATTGCTTTAATGGTCACAGTCTTTCGAAGTAAAGGTGGCGCCTTAAAAAGATTTAAGTATAAAAAATAAATAAATGTAACTTATCCTTACATTACAATTTTTTGCTTCTATTAAATACCAATACAATCTCCACAATGATGGAGTATATAGTGTTAGCATAACCTTTTTCTTAACGTCTTTGCTGCTTGTGGAATGTAGCACGGGAGCAAAAAATACAAAGCTACGACAATACGTGAATCGAACCTACTGTATGATTGTTAGCCCAAGACGGGGAATGCGTTACGGTCTTTCGGTAAATTTACATTTCCTCACGTCACATCATACTTGTAACGGTGGGACAGAAAGGTTTTTTTAGGCATCTACAAAAATACACAAAAGACAGGATCGGTTCGAATTGATCCCCTTGGGACAAGAATGCGGTTAAAACGCGTTCCTTAAGACGAGACACGTATAGCACAATTCTTTGTAAATGACACAAGAGAGAATCAAGCAGTCTTTTAAATTTATTGAGATTCGTCCACAAAATTCCGATTCAATTAGAATTATTACTGTTGAACCAATTACTTGCCATTCTCATCGAGATTTGCGTGCGAATAAAAATGAGCTTTTAAAACGCTGTGGGAATAGCTTATTTGAATAAAGGTCAAACGCTGTGAGAATGGCTTATTTGAAATAAGGTTTAATATAACCTAATGATTATTACATAACCCATGTATCATATACATAAATGAACATAATATTAAGGAACTTACAGTCTAATATATGACGTTCTTAACGAGTAACCTTTATTGTGTAAAAGCTATGTGTTTTTGTATCTACAATGAGTTTTGATGTATCGCAGATAGGATAACTTTTATATTCAAAGGTTTATAATATAAGGGTTGTAAATAGCCAGGCGCTTAGTAAAGGAAAAAGCTTTTCTGCCATCCAACCTCGACTATATGTTGTTCCAGAATAGAACCAGAAGCCTGTTACAATGCAAACGTCTATCTATACCTACCACATGAGCAGATAGCCTAAAGAACTGAAAAATCCACTTCACGCTGTCTTTACAGCATAAAGGCAAAATCAATACTTGCTAAAGGAATTAAGTAAACGCGAATGCCTAAGGCTTTATTCGGCCGTGAACAATGGATTTAAATATTTTAGTTACTGCCTTCGAACGCAAAACTATTAGCTTAGAATATTATGTAACGATAGCGTACATCTCGGAGCCCCTCGCAAAGCACTGAAAATGATCACCAAGGAGAATAAAATGGGTATTCCACATAACTTTATCTCCCCCCAGAAGCAGAGAATTCTTCGAAAATTTCCGCTTGTTAAATAGGTAACGCGACGAGTACAGTGTGGTGTAATGTATACAATGATGACTAGCATCATATGTGGAACCTATCCACCTCGAAGCTTTGTGGAATAAAAAAATGTTAAATTAACACCTAGTAACTACGCGACAAAGATTGTACATTTGATTCTAGTATGAATCATACGTTTGATATACAGATTTTATTGCCGAGTGTATTCAAATTAAACATGTATACAATTTTTTACTTTAATCGATTGTTGAACTTTGATCGTTGTTTTTGAATAGGAAGGGAACACTGCTTATTTATAAGCACAACACAAAAGGTAACACAACATCAACTGTAAAAAATGTTAATTACTTCAATTATATGCAAGCAATTTTGTAGTATAAACTGTATTATGAATATATTTCAAAATCAAACCATTTAAAATATATGTTATTGTTAGACTTTAAAGGGAAAATTAATATACTGAAATTAAAATTCTTCTTCTTAAGGTCTCTCTCCGACTAGCGGATGCTGGCGGTTAGTTCACCATATTTCGCCCGAAAATCTAATTATCTAATCTTTAAACAGCTTTTGTTGTTGTTAAAATTTACGTCCATCGTTATACTAGACTTGTGTAAGCTTTCATTTGCCGGAGATGATCTAGGTAGGTCCGCAGCTCCTATTTCCACTTTCACCTGCCCTTTTCCCAGCTATTTGGGGTCGGCACAGTATGTATTATACTTCTCTTCCATATCCCTCTATCAGCTGTTATATCTCAATTCACAATCTTTTTACACACCCGATCTTTCACACAAACTATCCACACTTTCTTCGGTCTTCCTCTACCCTTATAACCATCCACGTTAATTCTCATTATTTTCTTTATTATATGTCCTTCATCCCTTCGCATAACATGCGTACTACGCTAACCTCTTGCTCCTCAATTTCTCTGTCACTGGAGCAACTTTCAGACTTCCTCTAGTCTGTCGCTAAATGTTACTGTTTCGATTTAAAGGGCGTTATAGCTAGTTGAATTACTTGGGTAATAAAACTAAAGGCGACGGATACAATGTGGTTACGGGCAGATGTATTACTTACCATCAGGTGAACGTCTTACTCATCTAGTAGCTATATCCAATAAAAAAAAATCTATAAATGAAGACACTTTATCAGATGTAAAACAATAATTAAAAAAAAAACAACAGTACGTGTAAAAACTTATAAAATGTTTCGTCGGCCATTAACAACGCTACTGTGCGACCGTGAGTCAGGGTCAGTATTTTTGTACGTCTTTCGTCGGACGGTCAAGTTCAAGGCAGTGGAAAAACACAAAATCAAATGCACGGGTACGAAAATAAAATTCTATTGCGGTCTACATCGGGACTTGAAAGCGGCGTTGGAAAACATTCGCGACGACACAGAAATAGTTATACGAGATCGAATGGAAATAAATTGATTCCAGAAGCACCGTTCCTAATTTTACTGTCCATCTTGTAGTCCCTACATATATAATAAACAGATTAACCTAAACTATCATTGTCATTTAATTATGCTGTAATATATCTTTAACAAAAAATTATATTAGAGTAAGTATGGAAGTTGCTCTAATGACAGAGAAAATGTGGTGCAAGAGGTTAGCGTGGTACGGGCATGTTATAAGGACATATAACGAAGAAAGTAATGAGGATGAAAGTGCATGGTTACAAGACTAGAGGAAGACCTAAGAAAGTGAGGACGGAAAGTGTGAAATACGATATGTGTAAGCAGAGTGTGAATTGCTGGGAAAAGGGCAGGAGAAAGAAAGAAAGATACCTTTAACAAGAAATAATAGTATTATTATTCAAATTATCCTGTCGTATCTAAATTATCATTGGAGTTACAGACAGTATGGACTACTACTGTACTGAAATATTGTTTAGATGTTTATAATGATACCAGATGGACCACAGTTTGATTTTTTTTTTATTTCTATTTATTTTAAACGTTCAGAAAGTTGGCAACAAATGATGATATCCGTATGGTCTTGAACTGAACAGTTTGTTGTCGTGACATAACTTATAAGTATAACCTTTTTTTTTTAATTCGACTTATATACGTTTCTTAGGTACCGTCTGTTTAATAAAGCCTACCAAATCTTCATACGATAGATTTCAGAATATTTTGTTTTAAAAAAATTGCATTTTGATAGTGAAGAGTGGATTTAGGTTGTTTACATCATACATATTGGTGGTGCGAAAAGAAGAGCAGCGTTTATATAATTCACATCTTCAGTTTTTTTTTAATCAAACTATATCTAGTTTAGTTTATAATTAATCAGACTATCTATCTTTCCTTAGTATATTTTGTTACGTTTAAACTGTAAAGGGTCGTATACACTAAATTCTTTGGCAGCATATCAACATACTAATGATATAAAATGATATTACTGTATTGCTCATAACTTGTGAAACAGCTTTATTGCAGGATATTGACGGAATATAATATTCAGAACTAAAATATTTTTATCTGTGCTCTGACATAACTATCCACACAAATAACGGAGTGTTTAAACACACACCCACTTGCTAGTTTGCCAACTATTCCTTCTAAATATACGACTGATGTCGACAATTACTATTTATCTCCAATTTTACCCGCCTCGCTATATAATATGATTTTACATTATAAAGAAACGATGATCTAAATATTTACCTAAAATGGTAATAATGTTTGGAAGGATAGCAGCACAAATAAAAATTTACTAGTATTAGGTCTGCTGTAGATAGTCGACCGCCGCAACTCCTATTTCTACCGCCAAACAGTAGTGTGCTATGTTCCGGTTTGATAGGGGTTGTGGCTGTGTAAATTATTGGAGTAACTGGACTTAAGATCTTATGTCTCAAGGCGACGGGCACAATGTTGTGCTGTGTATATAATCCTAACTAGTGCCACGTTGTCATGGGTACATTTAAAAACATGAAAAGAATTGAGGCAAGGAATGATTCTCAGCGTGCTATATATACGTATATATCATCATCATAAGCTGATAGAGGTCCACTGCTAGACATAGGCCTATATATAATATATAAATACTTTTATATCTACACTCCATTGTCATTTAAATTAGCATTAACGTTGTAATACGCTTTGTTAATTGAAATATTTATTGAATGACAAATCTATGTATGGTATGATAATGATAGATCTCGTCTAAGAACCCTGCTTGAAATTCCGTCTATGGTTTCGAATTATGTTCTCACTCTTTCGCTATATATGCAGTTAGACCCTGGAGTGCATTTCTTCCAGCGATTCGCGAGATTAGGATTGTGACACTATTTAAAATACGCGTTAAAGAGCACTACTTTGTGCTAAATCCTAATGCCTATATTTCTTTTTCTCTTCCCTTTTTATTCAGTGAAGTTTCTACATAATATTATTTCATAAATTTTGTTCTATAGTATTATCAGACTGCAACAGATTCACTGTCATTATAGTCAAATCTCTCAACCAGAGGCCTACTGGAAGAAATTCCAAATTGGGTTAAGTAGTGCCTTTGCACTTATTTCTATGTATATTTTCATTGTAATTTCTGTGTGCAATAAGACAGCTTGTAGGATTCCATTACAGAAATTGGAAATTACATTAATGTTTGATTATAGAAATAATCTTTGATTTCATAGTAGCACTGCTCACTATTACCACAATAATGTGCGAACGGCCAGCAAGAGAGCTGCCACCAGTAATCTACATATAGAATTACCTTATATCCTGTTAGTTGGCAGCTGATTACAAGACTAGCGAAAAACGTAAAGAACTGGATAAAGAGCCGAGTTGTTATTTGCTACCGGTTATGTAATATCGACTTCACGCTTGCCAATATTTTCTGTTTACTGTACATCCACGTAATGGAAGCATTCTATATATTTTTCTTTAGCTAAATTTGTTTCACATAAAAAAATATCGTATAAATCTGCTGTCTTATCGTTTCTTGCTTTAATGGTTTACCGGCCTTCGAAATGAAGATAGCACTTTAATAAGAAGAAATCATTCTATGTGAATTACGTAGAATATATCTAAATATATCGTATTATCTAATCAAAGTAAAACATTACACAGTCATGAAAATCCTAAAGACTAGATATTAATATTAATAACAGGAATTATTTCGACCAGGTGACGAAACCAGCTAGATGTTCACCTGATGGCTTAACTAGATATACACAGCAACACATTGTGTTCGTCGCCTTGGGACATAAACGTTAAATCTCGTCGTTACCGCAGTGATTTCACTAGCCTTAACGCCTCTGAAACCGGAACACAGTAATGTTTGCTTACTACTCTTTGGCAGCAGAAATAGAAGCTGCGTTGGTATGTACCTAGACAGTCTCCAGCAAGAGAGACCTACCATCAGTTAGTTATCATTATCATCAGCCGATAGAAGTCCACTGCTGGACATAGGCCTCCCCCAAAGATCTCCACGTCGTACGGTAATCGATACATCAGTTAGTAGTAATTTAATTCTGCATGGGTTTGTTTTTTAACCCCGGATGTAAGGTCAAACCTTTGTAATTTGTATGAAACAATTATAAAGCGCCACACTCTATAATTTTTTCATACAAAAGTGACGAGTATGATTTATTCTAACAACTACAAACAATTACACACGTACACACACACATATTAGAATGTTTATGTCAATCAACACACGCGAAAATTGATCAGCGCCGTTGCCAATCAAGAATGTTTCATGTTCTATTGAGACAATTATATTTAATAACTTTGTTACTCCTTATGTAAACAAAAATGGCTATGACGAAAAACAAATCTAGTCTGTTAAATAACGATATATCCTTTTTCTTAGCATTTTCTTTTCTTGTGACAGTCTCCTTTCTTTCACTCCACTTCGCTTTATTCAATTTTTTTTTTCAATTAAGCTACTTACCTCCATATCTTAATATGAGAATATATAAATACTACGAGTTGAAAAGAATAGCTGAGGATCGAATCATCAGTTTGAAGAGGGCAACCTAATGATGATGATGTTAATTTTTATAATTTACACATATATGACTATACTTCAACTATACCATATTTCAATGACGGTAAAGAAGTATGTTTTGTACAAACTACGCTTATTTTTAAGATAATATTATCCTGTCTATCTCTTGCTACTTGTTTGTCCCGAATAGATGTTTATAAACGTAATCTCAATTAACCATTTTTAAAAATTACAAACAAATTGTAAATTATTGTTCCCTGTAAGCTGCGCTTACCGTAACACCCCCGCAACAACCTTTTAGAGAAGGAATTTTGTAAAATACGTTCTTAGCTGACCTATACTCGGCAAAAGTATTATTCTTACTAAATTTCAAGTCTCTAGAGCTTATGGTTCCAGAGATATTGTGATGAGTCTCTGTATAAATGGAAATCTCATATATATAATGGAGGTTTACTTTTGAAAAGTCATTTATTTTTAGATGGTAACCATCACGTGAAATTTACTAAAAAAATTTATGTATATGATAAAGTGGAATGTAACTACTAATAAGCTGATATAAATATGATTGCGTATAAGTAATTGTAAACAAGATAGCGGATTTTTCCGTTAACATATTTTATCAATTGTTCCTGCGAGAATGCTTCGATACAGGTTAAATTACATTGTATCATAAATGACTCTATAACTGATTACCATTGACGCGAAACCATGTATAACAATAGCTCTTTTCATACGTCGAAGACCGTTTAGGTACCAACCAACGAACCAGTTGATATTCTTGCGGCCAAAGAATAAAGCGAATTATTGTCCCGGTTTGAAAAGCAATGTCAGCTGTCTTAAGACTAGCACAATATGATACTGTGTACATAATCCTAAAAGGTAGGGACAAGGAAAAAGTCATGGTTGAGGAATATCAGGGAATGGACTGCCATATCTGAGGCGAACGAAATGTTCCGGCGAATTAGAGATAGAAAGGACTGTACCTCACTGATCGCCAACCTTCCCTAGGTGGAGAGGCACTTTAAGAAAAAGAAGAAGAATATAATGTTAACTAGCTCGTCAACGACGATTTTGAAACAAAATGGGACCATAGGAATAACAACTAAACCGAAGAAGACAATGCCTGCTCGCTCATATTGTACCCACACCCACCCATCTCACCTTCATCGTCGCTTCGTCGAATAAAAATATACTAACTAGTATCAAATAAAATGATGGCGGTATTAAATTGAAATATGCGAGATAGTATGAAAATCGTAATAGTTATGATAATTAATTATCCAATATCGGCTTCTGGAGGCGTCATCAACAGCCGACCTTTAAACTGGTGCGGTCGCTGCGAATGTGCCAGATTACGTGAAGTTTATAGCGGGACTGCGACCTTGCCCATCACGCGCCGTGATAGATGATATTTTTAAACGTGGGTCATCCGTTAACATCGATCAGCTGGCTGGCCGCACTTGTCACGGCAGGAAATGCGTCGTGGCCGCGTGTGATACTGTTACATATTAGACATTTAGTACTGCTCAAAGTATAAAAGATTACAAAAAAAAAAATTTTAGATGTTATATATGCGAATTTTACACATTGGATAAGACTGAATGTTTACGGATTTTATCGCGTTTATTGAAACATCTTATTACAGACATTGAAACCGGTTTACAGCAGCCAAGTTCACGATGGGACTGATACAACGAATGTCTATGAAATTTTATCTTATCCAAAACAAAAAGAAAATATATATATATTGTCATTAAAACATTTGAAAAAGTAATACACAAATAGTGGACTTAAAAACGTAAAAATTCAAAGTAAACATTACTAAAACCCAAAGCTTGAATAAAAAAATATATAAAAAGCTACTTTTTTAAGCGCGTTGGGGGATGAGAGAGGAGAAAGAATAGCGAGACGTTAACCTGACGGTAAATGACGCCTTCCTCTAACAATATGACGGTACATAGGATAATATACACTGCACCACATTGTGCTCGTCGCATTGAATTAGAATATGTCTTGTTACAACAATAACTTCACCGGCTACAACGCCCTTGAAACCGGACCACAGTAACGTTTACACAACACTGTTTCACGGTAGAAACCAACTGCGATAGTAACTACTTATCGTATCGTGATCTACCACCATTGTTGTACAGGCACGTACTTTGTATTTAAGTGGCGATAGCTGTTAATTATTAGATAATTACAACAATAATTAGTATTAGATTGTAATGTTTAACAATGAAAAGAGAATTATTTATTAGTGCATCTGTTATCGGTCGCGATCGTAGGTCGAAATGTAATTTGTTTTCATATTCTGGGCACGCAACGGACGGACAGTAGACACGTGACGAGCGTCCATATGTAAATAACGTGATCTCGTAAACTTTAACTGCCTAAAACTACATTGTTAATCGACAGTTTCTCATTCACATTCCGAAATCTTTATATACACTAAAATTAATTAATTAATAGTTCCTCACAATTTCTGTGGTACTAAAATAAAAATAACTTTAAATGTGTTATGTAAACTTAACGAAATAGATCATTACAAGTATTAACTATTTTCGTTAAGTTAATATTAACATTTTTCTGTGGACAAAAGAAATTTTTATTATCATCATCATCATCTGCCAATAGACGTCCACAGCTGGACATTGACCTCCCCCAAAGATCTCATTGCCTCTGGTACCGCTGGGCACTAGGGGCTGTCGTATGTCGGGGGTTCATATGAGAGGATTTGGGCCATTTCCCACCACGCAGGCTCAATGCGGGTTGGTGGCCGTCAGAACTTCGTTTGTAAATCAGCAGGGTGCACCAAGAGCTGGTGAGGTTGAGTAGGGACCCGTGAGTTGTTGCGTGGGACCTCAAGCGAAATATTTACGTAGACCACAATTTTGGTGACCTCTGCTTAAATGCTTCTGACATGTAATGTTAAGATCGATCCTAGTCAATGTTTTTATCGACATACAAAAGCAAAGAGAAGTAAAATACCTTAATACAGAACTCACATTATACTATTATAGAAGATACCTCCTTTTTGAAATCAATTATAAATAGGTATTTAAACGAATTAGGTAATATTAAAGAATTTGGGTACCAGTGGTGGGTCTCTGTTGCTGGAGACTGTTTAGGTAAATATTAGCGCATCATCTATTTCTGCCACCAGACAGTGGAGTGCAAACATTGCAGTGTTCTTGTTTGAAGGGCGGTGTAGCTAGTAAAATTACTGGGATAACGAGACTTAAGATCCTAATGTGATGACGAGCATACCATCCTAAGTAACGGCACATCGTTGTAGGCAGGCGAATTACTTCCCATCACGTGAACGTCCCGTTCGTCTCCTCGTTACTTTGAATGAAAAAAAACCTCAATATTTGGTTCATTGGATCGTTTCTCATCTTAAGAGTTCAATAACCTCCCAATACGGTTTCGATTTAATTTCCACACGTCGAACCAGTTCGGGAATACTTTTTTCAGTGTAGATTTCTAGTTTACCGTTGCAGGTAATTTTTTAAAAAAATAAAGGCAGACTTTATTAAAGACTACAGTAATTAACATTTTGCTATAGTTATTTATATAAAAGTTATATTTATGCTACAAGTTCACCATAGAATTAGTATGTGCTGGAAAAGTATATAGCAATTTTTTCCCACCATACTTAACATTGAATTTTACATTTAAAAGCACGCAAAGGTCGCAAGTAATATCTTTTAGAGTTGAATGGTTTACTGGAAATAAGTCTCTTTTGCCGGTGACTGTCTAGGTAGGTACCACCGCAGCTCCTTTTGTTGCCGACAAGCAGTAGTATATATACATCACTGTTACGATTTGAAGGTTGTTGGAGCTAGTGATATTATGAGGTAAGGAGACTATCTTACGTTTCAAGGCGACGAGCACAATGTGGTGCAATGTATTATCATGCTAGCTTCACTAGCGTCACTTTGTTATGGTCAGGCATAATATTTATCATGTGAACGTCTCGTCCAGAAGTCGAATAAAAAAAAGGTAATAAAGTACATCCCGTGGATCACAAGGCCGAATATCAACTATGGTTATGTTAATTTCTCCGTCCAGTCTGAGCAATAAAGGTTAATGTGCCTAGGGGTGTTTAGGGATGTGAGTAATGTTGCGCGCGAACGTCGTTATCGATAAAAATAATGCTAATTTAAGGACTGATTTTGTTTTATAACTGATTTTAAAAATTTGCATTTAATTATACACTTGAATATCATATTTAACATTAGGCACCAAATAACATAAACTTTCGTCTGTTTGTTGTGATTATATATTATATATTCTTAATGAGTCGTATTAATGAGATCTCATATTAACGTGGTTGATGACGACGATGATTCCGACATGAAACAGTAATTTATATTTTAAGAGAAACTATTACTTGTATATCCTAATAAATATAGAAATACCGATAACTTTCAATGATACTTTCACTTTTTCGCTTACGTCTATCGATAACAACACTGCGGCCTGCAGCTGATATATTCTTACTTTTCAGACAGCATAGACAAATTAATCTAATCTTACCACATTTGCAGGTTTCTTTAACATATTCAAAGACAAGGTTGCAGATCCGTTGGCTGAAGTCTACCCAAGAATAAGTATTGGAGGTGGGGAAAACCTTTCTGCTAACAGCAGCCGTCAAGCCGTCCACGAGTTCAACACGTTGGAGATAACAGGCCATAAGACTTTATAGCCATTTTTTTTATATTTGTCACAAAACAAGAAAGACTGAGTGTGCTATGTTAGAACAAAATGTACTGCTTTTGGATGAATGGGTTGTCCCATTTATTTAAGAAAACTCATGGAAAGAAAGACTCGTAATAACAATGTTAAATATCTTCCAGATTCATTTCAAATATGCAACGTTTTACCTTAACCTATATGATTAATACATTTATACAATGTGTTCGTACAATTATAGATAAGCGTATAGGTACTGTATTGACTCCACACCATTATCAGCAACACATTATATGTTATCAAGTAGTAAACTAACACAATACATCAAAACGTTTCAATTTATACGCTACATTTCTTTATTACCTAACGAAAGTATTTGAATTGTTAAAATTTTTGTTGTCAGTAAGTTTTCTAGAATAATAAGGGATTCGTAGAACTGGTGTCCAATTTTCACTAGTTGAAATGACACAAGAACAAGTTGTCTAGTCTAAGTCTAAACAATAATAAGTAAAACCATTTATATTGTGTCCTAAGTTAATCTAAAAATAACATGTAACCCCCAAAAATCGAAAAGTGACGATTAAGAAGTAGATACTTATTACTGCTCCAATAGTGCGGACATTATTGTGTTCCGGTTTGATAGGCGCTGTAGGTAGTGAAGTTATTGCGGTAACTAGACCAACATCTTATGCCTCAAGGGGACGAGTACAATGTAGCGCTGTGTATATTATCCTAACTAGCGGCACATTAGTATTGGCAAGTAAGTTACTTACCGCCAAGTGAACATTATGCTCGTTCCGTCGCTTTGTCAAATAAAAAATACCCAATTTTTCTTTATACTGTTACGAGGACGATAAAACGATTTAATATTAGGGCATTGGCGGTGAGAATAGCATTTCTAAAGTAGAAAACCGAACAGGGTTAACAGCTAACCCACGCATCGGTTGTATAAATTACGTAAGTAATGTAACAGCGGCGAACAAGTAAAACTTATCACAAAACGATATAGTTGTAAACACGATTCCCATATAAGAATTATGTTTGTAATACATTAAATCATATTATATTCATGCGACAGTAAGAAACCACTTTTACAGACGTAAGGTTCTAAAGCACCAGTTGGTAGCTTTAGAGGTCCATAACACGTTGATTGCGGGACATGACAGACTTAACCGAACTTAAAGCCGTCGTTACACTCACGACAGTATGTACTATATAAAATGAAGACACCGAGTTACGAGAACTTTTTATGTGAAGACATATTTCAGTTCGCCGCAGCAAGGAGACGAGCGAGACGTTCACCTGATGGTTAGTCATACACAGACTAATAACGACTTGATGCTAGTTAGAATGATATACACAGGACCACATTGTGGTTTTCTTGAAGCAATATAATCAATCTGTCAAACTGGAACACAGAAATATCCGCATGCTACTATTTGATAGTTTAAATAGGAGCTTCATGGTACCTCTAGACAGTCCCTGGTAACATAAATTTAGCAACAATACCAGATGGTGCGCCGGTACAAACAACTCTTAGAGATGAACTCTATTATCCATAACAGCCAATTTACGTCCCCACTGCTGGGGCACAGGCCTACCCTCAATATGAAGTCGATTGGGCCATAGTCACCGCGCTGACCCAATAATAAGAGTTCATTATTATAGGTGTAATATTTTAAAATATTTATCTTCATATCGCTGACAAAATTTCCGTCCATATTACTTCTAATACCTTCAAAGTTAACGTATAAGTAACTAAAAACATCAAATATATATATTTTAAAGTTACAGTTAAAACATTTTGCCGAGCAAATGTTACGTTACATTACTCGCTTAATGGGCTGATAAGTCGAGGATACGATGTAAATGGACGATGTTAGGGGACACGAGCTGCCGACCGTGCCCCGAATATTTAATATGAACAGGATACTTAACAACATAGGATTTTAGCTATCTCCCACATTATTTTACAAAGTAAATATTATTTACTAAATAATATTTACTAGTAAAAATGTTTAACGTTGGGGGTACAAGATATAACTTAATATAAACTATTTAATATTTATTCCTAATAAGGGTTTCATTTAGTCCCATGCACAAATACAGGTATAACTAAAGTCTAATTTGTACTAAAATAGAAACGGTAAATATTCGGATAAGTTCCTACTGTTTAATTTCGCAAACGGCAAAACAATGTACTGTGTAATAAAAGCAGCCAGCCCTGAAGATTTGAAAGCGAAAACATGTCCAACAATTTGTGAGCTTATTTTTCAGACGAAGAAACGCTTTATGTACCCTCTCTTCGTATTATGAAAGATTCTAATCTGGAACAAATGGCATTCTTTCGTTTCGTATATCCATTTCAGCCGTAACCCTCAAACTGCGAGGTCTAAGCCCGATAGGTACCTTCAATAGATCGCGATAGTAATGAGGTCAGGGAAAGCTTCTCCCAGTCTTTATGAGTGGCATAGTTCTGGAATATTACATATATTATATTTATACTGATAATATTATCTGCAGTTAATCGCAGTCTTATTTACATCTCAGTTGTATATAATATGTATGCGTGCTAGCCTAAGTAAGTTGTGCTAGGAAATTTTATAGTAAACACTAGTTATTTAACTAAAGTTATAAATATCACACAAAAAGCTTAACTGCAAATAAAGCAAACCGAGACAAAAGTGAAATAAATTACATTTTCTTTTGTAAAATACCTGACTTTTAAAAGTGAAATTCTTTCTTTTTAACATAACCATCTCGCCGTCTAGTTATATAACGTTATATTATTCTTATTTTACGTAACTTGCCCTTCAGCTAAAGATAAGAAGTCGGTAATGTCTAGTTCAAACACGCGTTGTATATTCTGATGGTTAAATTCCAATTTTTTTTTGCACCTCTTCGTATAACATATGGCGATAAGCCAAGCCACCAAAATAACCGCGGCTCCGACGATAACATACGTTTTATGATTATTGATCTTTTAACTTTATAATTTGAAAACAAATTTGTCTGCACAGTACTTTTTTTTAACTCTACAAATTTACAAGCATCTATAGAGAGATACGCGTGCCCATATCTATGCCTATAAACATACGAAAGGTGGGGAGAAGGACAGTCATGGTTGAGGAATATCAGGGAATGGACTGGCATATCTGAGGCGTCTGAATTGTTTCGCCGATACAGAGACAGAAAGGACTGTATCATACTGATCGCCAACCTTCACTAGTTGGAGAGGCACTTTAAGAAGAAGAAGAAGAATATCTATGAGATTAGTTTTTTATTATTCGACGAAGCGATGAGACTGAGGCTTTCACCTGATGGTAAGTAATACTTGCCCGTAGCAATATGGCGCTAGTATGGATGATATGCACTGCACCACATTGCGCTCATCGCCTTGAGATATAAGGTTTTGTTTCCTTACTTTAGTAATTTCTCTCTTTCAGCGCTCTAAATATCGGAACACAGTACCTACCTAAACGGTCTCCGACAACAGAGACCTACCACCAGTAGTTAATATATTTACATATAAATGCACAGCAGAACATTGCGTCTACGTGTGATATTAAATCTATTTATTCCAATATCATTTATATATTACGCTTAGCACTTAAAAGACATGCTACAGCGGTAACTAACAAATAGGTCTTAACGAACTCGGACGAATTAATTACCTGAATAACTTTAAATTTGTAATCAATCCTAGACTTCCGTGTATCAAATAATTTGCACTGAGCCTTTACTTGTAATGTACAAAAAGATTTTTGACGATGAAGATCGTGAAATGAGGGGTACACATAAGTTATTAGTATTTATTGTTAATCTATTCTGTTGACGTTTTAAAGGGTGTGATTGAAATTCCGGTTCGCTGAAAGTGGAATTTCAATAGATCTCGTAACGGAACATCTGTCCCTCCCCTTTCACTTGTTTATACCTTTCTTGCGTTGCCTTGCCGACCCTATTTTTTTTTCAATCTTAGTAGTTACGCATTCGTATTTTTTTATGTTTATACTAGCAGTTCCACGCCCGCTTTTGCTGGCCTTAGTACCTCCCGCAACTCCCTTTGGGGAAAGAATTTTGTAAAATACATTCTTGGCAGACATACTTGGTAAAAGGTATATTCTTACCAAGTTTCAAGTCTCTAGGCATTATGGATTAACGTGTTATTTGAGATAACGTGTTAAGTCTTTACGTAGGTGGAAATCTCATACACATGCATTATCCATTTTTAATGTAAAGTCTGTTCTACTTTAATAGTGAAAATGTTTTTATTTTACTTAAATATACCTTTAAATATTTTTTCTAAGAAAACGGATATTTGATTGTACAAGCATTTAGATAAGAAATTATTTATATAACGAATATTTAAGATGTAACATTCACAGATTAACATTCTTATATTTAACTAAAATGAATTAAAGGAAATATCACAATAAAATGACTTATCTGTGTCCTATATAATTATTATAGATGAATTATAGGAAGGCCGCTATAGATTTCTAATATTAGGATTACAATATTGCTTGCTGTTACTTTCTCAAGCTTTCAAATCCGTGGGGAAATTCAACCCCTAAAAGCACATGTGCTACGATGAGCATACAAATACCATAGCCAATAATGTAAATGGAAAAAGAATACGTTTGCATTATAGAAGATATATGTATAAAACATCATATAGTTAAAGATTATTTGCATATTATATAAGTTGTTTATAGCAGTTTCGTAAGATAATTTTAAATAATAGCCACCTAGTAGTAACTATTGTTAACTAAAATATGTTTAAGTGTAGATGGCGTTGTACGTGAAAGTAACAATTTGCACACAAGGAGCCATAGATGGCGCTCCTAAAATATTCAAATTTCAGTAACAGATACGAAATATGTTCATGGAAAAATATTTATAATTATATCGAATATTTACTTTTTAATAGACGAGCGGGGCGATATGCAAGATGTTCCTTTGACACAAAAGAGATGTCCGGTTACGGGACGCTAGTAAGAATGAAAATTTACACCACAGTGTACTCATTTTGAGAAATAAGATATTAAATATTTTTACCGTAGTAAATACATTAGCTTCCATTATATTTTATTTTGACGAAGCGACGGGACGAGCGGGACCTTTACCAGATGGCAAATAATGTTTACTCATAACATCGTAGCATTGGTTAGAAGGATATATATATATACACAGCGCCACATTGTGCTCGTCGCCTTAAGTTGTTAAGTGACGTTATCCTAGTGATTTCACTAGCTACAACGTCCTTCATACAGGAATACAGTAATGTTTGCACACTACTGGTTTGATGTTGAAATAGGTGCTGTGGTGGTACCTATTTAGACGATCTCTCGTAATATAGACCTACGACTATTAATGACTAGTCTGCAAATGTTAAGTGCACATACCTCATAACAGAATGTATGACTAATTGCAAGGTGTTCGGGTTATTTATATGTACAGTTTTAAGAAAAAAAAATATTAACACTCACATGATTTGAACTGCTGAGCCAAAGATGCGGTATCGGCTGCGTGATGATAGTCGTACAAAGAACGACCAACCAATTCATCTGGTTCGAAGCCCAATGTGTTCATTAAACTGCAACAAAGAAATAAAATCATGAAACATGGTTAGTAATTTTGTAGTTATTATTGGATGACATAGCATATTAATAAAAAATTTATGCTGCCTCGAAGCTTTTAATATTTTGATTTGTAAGAAGGGTTGGTTTATACCCCAGTTATATATAAAGGAGTGTAAACAGATAAAACGTCGAAATAAAAAATAATATAATTCATAAAAAATGTTATAGAAAATCATATAAACAATGTTAGTTAAATACAGTAAGCTATATACAGGCGCTGAAATTTTTTTTCATAATGTTTCTTTGTGAACAGTTATATTCCAAAGGTCATTTTCCAATGTGACCTACAGTTCTTGTAATTTAGGTTATGTTTACCGGTATCTTCATAGTTAACCTTGAATGACCTATAGACGCCTTCCCTTTGTTTGTTATTTTAAGGTGTCATTAGGCCCATATATTGTTAAAAATTACAAAATATAACTGATTATTTTTCACTTTGCTCATAATAAAGGAAAGATATGCACCTTTTTCATATACATTTTTCAAAAAACCCCGCCACTGAAAAACATATTGCTTTTTGGAAACTGCTTCAACATCAAAATTTTATTCACTATATATCATCACACAGACGTATACACTCACACAACACTTTATTCACTTAAATATTTAAAACACTCGTAGTTTATCGCGTACTGATGTGCTTAGTCGCGAAATCGCATCATGTTTAACCTACAAAATACATTTGAAGGTGATATTTTTGTTGATATAATACAGCCATGGCTTGTGAGGCGCTGTAAGGGTCATAACATACTGTTTAAAACGGTACCTAAATTTTGCCTCTTTATACCTTTAAAGAATTGTTTACAGCGCCATCTTTTGGCGGTGATGCACAACGAGTAATGTAATAACTAACAAACAACAGGTGGTCTCACGGAGGTATGTGACCTTTCTTAAGAAACTCATCCATATAATTGTTAATTACTCAGTATTTAGAAGAGAGATATATTAGTAATAGAGTTAGATTAAAAAGTAGATACAGATAAATTATATTATTTTATAAAGGATAAGAAAAAGCGTTTACCCTATATAAAATTGGGAATAAACATAATTAAAAAAATAAGAAAAAAATTTATTACATAAGATTGTATTTAAGTAATAATTATGTAACAAATTAAGTTGATTTTGTAATGCATTATGTATCTACTTTGTAATCATACTATGAATTTAACTAAGCATAAGAAATAATTATAACTTATTGTCTAATTTACACTCTCACATTACTTATAGTAATGACGCATTGAATAATAATAAAAACAAAAGGTGTACAATAATTCGTCCTATTTCTGTACTTTAACGTGGCCAATTGCGCTAATCCATACTTTAACTAAATCTCGACGTGTCTTTAGTATGGGGACCACAATGTTATAACTGAACTAAAACTTACTCAAATTAATTTTAAAAACAACGTGTAGTATTTTTATGAACAAAACATTAATTAAATTGGATAAACGATAGACATTTGGTTTACTATCAAATAAATGCGTAAGACCTGACTGAATCTGGCATATATTTAAACCTCGCGATTTATTAGGGTTCATTATATATTAATTATTACATCAGACAAGAGAAATTAACGCTGCTATTAATAGATACATTCCTTGCACGAATGCACATGCTTACTTGGATCTGCAGAATCCACAAGTTAGCTGGGTAATTGTCGGTTAGAAGCAACTTTGAATTACATATATATTAAAATTATTGTTTCTATTAGTACGGTACGAAATTTTGTTCAAATGGGTAGTTGTGTACATAAAAAAGAATTTGTTAGACCTGCAGTTTATTATTTTATTAATATTTCTGTTTGTAAAATCTTAATTTATCCTAGTTTTTGTTAAACCTCAATTGCCTCCAATAACATTCTTGTAACATGAAATTTTGTTTACCCATTTGAATATTATCAGCTTCTTTTACGTTTGACATTTTAGACGATTTGAAATATACCACAGTTTATAAATTTAGTAACATTGGTTTTCATTTATTAGAAAATATAATATAAAAGTGAGGAATGGACTCCATTAGACTTACCCATCATCAGTATAAGTGAATTTCATGTCCATAGTGTGCTTCGACAAAAAGGTCTTACTGTCGAGGGGGACCTCAATGTTGGATGGGTGTGCTATGGGTCTGCCGACAGCGATAAGAGCACCGGTTTCATTATGTTTGTTTGTAACTACAACTTCTTGTTTCTTTTGCTTTTCATCTTCGGATGGAGACAGCATATGCCCCGTTAGATGTATAACCTGAGGAGAACACGTTTAATATGTTATTGTTTTTTTATATTTTTTTTACAAAGCAACCTTTTAACGGGATCATACATTCTTTTTATTGAAATAAATAACACGATGTATATTTTATAGCCTAGACAGACTACAAAAATAAAATGATTAGTGGTAGTCCCTGTTTACGGATACCATCATAGTGTAGAGCTTATTTTAAGTTAAATAATTTCCAAACATTATGATATTTTTTTATCAAAGAGCGCTGTCGCTATAGAAACAAATAAGGTATCTAGGCCCTTAATACTTAAGGCAACAAGCTCAATGTTATGGGCAGACAAGAGACTTTCCATCAAATACTCGACCCTGTTCTTTCGTAACTGTTATATAAACAATAGCCGCAGTATAGAATTTAGTTAAAGCTTTTGTCAGTACCTATTGTCAACTAGGTTTAGTTATTTAAATAAATATTAGGACAATACCACGCATTAATGAGGGAGGAAGATAACAATCGTATTAGTAACGACTTTGGCGGCGCCGTATATGTTTACAGACCATTTTCGTATCTGCAGCAATTAGTGGCCCTAACAAACATTGATATAAGTATTATGTACAGCAATCTCGAATACGATTCTTTCTTGTTTGCCCAGACAAAATATATATGTCGTTAGATTTACTGTTTTATTCTTGTATCTTATAATATATAAACTGATAAGATTAAGTTGTAAAGAGATGCAGGAAAAGAATAAAACTAATATCTTTAAAGTTTTAAAAGTGACGACATCTAGTTTTGATAACAATTTAAGGTCGTTTTAAGCTGATAACAATCATCGTTAAACAAAAATTAGTACAGTCATTATATAAATGAGTGATGTAAAAACAAGTTATCCTTATATTTAACTAGACGGATCCATATTTAAATTGTGTGGAAGGCCGTACACAGTACTTTACCAGGACTTAAAATATACAATACGTATTATTCAAAATTCTTAACTTACTCAACAAAACAAGCAGAACAGTTAATTTGATATTACGCGCCGCCACTCTGTATTTGTCGCCTCGAGACATAAAAGATTAAGCCTCTTTACCATAAATTTAGTTAGGTATAACACTCTTCAAACCGGTAGACAGTAATGTTTGCACCCTACTGTTTGTAGGTAGATATAGGAGCTACGATACCTAGACAGTCTCAAGCAGCAATGACCTAGTACCAGTAAAAATGCTATAGACTGTAATACTACTTAATATCATGGAATCGTTCCATGTGACTTTGTTGATTAAGGTATAGATGTCGATGGTAACCAGAACTTTCTCCGGCGCCAGTATATACCACAATAGCCACAAATTATCACTGCGTCATTATATTGTTTAATTTTAAAATTATCAATGTTTTTAATTTAAAAAGTTCATAAGTTTATGGGGAGAAGAGTGTGAATTGAGATATGACGGAGGGATATGGAAGAGAAGTACATACTGTGCCGACTCCGCATAGCTGGGAAAAGGGCAGGAGGAAGATAAGTTTATAATGAGAGGTAATTTTCCTTAAACTTGTGATAGCTAACAATGTTACTATTGGTACGTATGCGGTTAAAAAGTAATTAAATTATTGTCGTGTTATTGGTTTTGCAATAAAATTCAAATAGCAATCGATCGTTTGCGGAGACCGCAGGCAGTGACGTCATTTTGACGATTATTATAAGACATACTAAATATGGATACGGGCCTTCACCTTTTACGTATAACGAATCCTTACGGGGTAAAGGTGATACTGGTGACTATCGTCATGGTTCTTAGAGCCAATTACTGTTTACTTACTCCTCTCCCGCTGCTACCCAACGTGAGTCTTGGCGTCCAAAACAGGAGTACTATTACCATTTGTACTTTACAAATACGTAATTTTCAGACATTTTCTTCTCTTTTTTGTTATCTATATATTGTATAGAGACAAATGATGAGTCATGCATAAAAAAAAAGCAAATTATCATAAAAATTGATATCATAATACTGATTTCTATAGAAACATTTTCTGTATAAGCCGTGTTGCTAAATTGTTTCTACATTTAGTGAAACGAATTATTGAGTAATTTGTGAAGTGCTAGGCTGAACAGTTGAAGACAATAAGTTGGTCTCTATTCCCGGATACGATCTAGATAGGTACTACTGTTGCTCCTAGTTCTGCCACCAAACATTACAGAGTTTCAATTTAAAGAGCGCTGTAGCTAGTGTAATTACTAGGGTAATGAAACATAACTTCTTAAGTTTTAAGGTGACGAGCACAATGTGATGATGTATATTTCATTTTGGCTGGCGCCATGTTGTTATGCGCAGACGTCTCACTGACAAAAGAGTCGATGAAATAATAGTGATAAGGAGAAGTTTCCTAATATGAAATATTTATTCCAAGGGCCTCTACTAATACATCCTTACAAACTTTTTTACAAAATTTTACGGATATTTTTATCACTTTCATAGGCTCGTGATAATACTATTTCATTATTAATGTTTTTTCTCATATAAAAAAAAATATTTTAAATGTATATAATAAAATTTAACCACAAAGAAAATATGTTAGTACATGGTTTTTTTTTAATTCCATCCGTCGAATGGAGGTACAACAAAGTACATATTTGCTTGCTTATATATACCTTATAAGAAGCAGACTTGAGGTGCACGTTCCTCCCTTTGCTGGTGAGTGTACACTTCAAACGCAGCAGCAGATCTCGACGTCCCGTACTATTTGTACGTAACGCCTCGCGAATCTCTTCATGGTCGCAGGGGTGACTGAACTCGAAAACGCTTTGGCCCATTATCTCCATCTGATTTCAAAATGAAACAAATATACATATATAAATCTGCTGATTTCACTGAAAGTCTACTTTTACTAGCGAACGATGAAGTTATTGGTTCTCGAACTTTATTTGCCACAGCCCCACTACAATTGTATGTAAGGCAATGAATGAAAATGTTTGTGTAAATTTTTTGTTATGTCCTTTATGTTTATAGAATGTTTTTCATTATGTTAGTGCGTGTTATGCATTGTTAACTTTAGTTACAACAGTGAATTACAAAACGGTGAAGGAAACATCGTGAGGAAACCCGCGGACAAAAACATCTTTGTGTGTGTGTGTGATGGCCCCAATAAAGTAGCAACAGGCTCGACCCCTGTTACATGGGACCTAATCTGACTACATCTGGCGAAAAGTTGGTGTTTATTCGCCTCTGCCTACCCCTACTGGGAAAAAGGCGTGATAATATTAAAAAAAATATAGTGTTATGCATTGCAAATTTTACTACCTTTTTATATAATTTTGTTTTCAACACAGTGTAATAGTGTCTTAATAACTTTTAAAAACCAACTGGGTGCCAACACACCTAGTTTGACAACCTCGGCTTTAAGTGTGTAGCGTCAATTCCTTTTATCAAACACGAAGTGTTGAGGTTGGAACAGCTTGGTGACTATCTAGTGCTTTATTCATTTAAATTGGTAAGTCTTGTCGCAACAGGTGACGAGCACGATGTGACATAAATTTAACAAGCTCCACATTTTTATGGACGGTGTATCCCTTACCATCATGTGAACGCCTTACTCATCTCGTCGCTTCGTGCAACAAAAAAAAAATCTATCAGTAACAAGTTGGTTAATGTAATTGAAAACTAAAAAAATATATTTCTTGTAATTTTACTTCAATTTAAATAAAATCTATACATTAAGTTGTATCCTGTAACAGGAACAACTTGATGTAGAAATTATTTCCTTTTTGCCTTATCATACCTTTTATTATCGAAGGGATACATTAATAATAATAGATAAGAGTTGATATGAAATCTTCATTCAATAAAGGAGCGTATTTTTATAAATAAAAAAACTAATCAGATAAAGTAACCATAAATTCTTATCAGAAAATATATGCACGTCCTGCTTACAACGATGTAACTGCCGGGTGTTGTTACTCTACTTACATCTTCAAGCACTTTTAAATTTATGTTAACAAAAACTTCTTATTACAGGATTCATTGGAAATTAATGTATCCTTTCAACAAGTCAACATTAAATTTGTTTTTAAAAGAATACATAATTTATCTTTACCGACATTGGTTGTGTTTAATTAAAAACTAAGTAGAAAGGAGTATCATGAGCTATTTCCAAAATTTCTACATCCACATATTGGTGGTAGGTCTCTTGACGGTTGGTATCGCAGTAGAGCCTATTTCTACTGAACATTACTGTGTTCTGATTTAAAAGGCGTTGTAGCTAGTGAAATTACTGGAGTAACGAGACTTAACGTCTCAAGACGATGGGCACAATGTGGTGCATTGTATGCCATCTTAACTAGCGCCACATTGTTGTGGACAGGTGTACGCTTACCATGGGGTGAACGTATTGCTCATCTCGTCGCTTCGTAGAAAAAAAATAAAAAAAACCTCGTCTTTTTAGTTAAACTAATATCCATCCATCTGTTGATATGATGATGAACATAATAATTGTGAAACTGGTAGACTTTTTTTAGACTGGTGCGTTTTACCAACTAGATTACATCTCCGCTTATCATCGGATGACATCGTAGTCACTATAGACTATTTAATATAAAAATAAACTTGTATACAACTAACACACGATATTAAGTGGATTATAGGTTATTACTGGATGATAGATTGATCTTATGAGCAATATTAATTAAATGCTAAACAAGACGTTCTAACTTATTATTTGTACACTAGTTGCTTTGTAATAAAGTCTAATTCAACCAGTCAAGGAATGTTCACTGGGTGAGACCGTCTCTACGCCTTTGTAGTACGCGCTCACGGGTATTTCCTAAAAATTGTTGTCCTGTTTAAGTCCTTTACGTTATACATTTTCCGTCAACCAGTTAAATACATTGTTTAGATGAAGAAAATGTATCTGTCAATTATTCTATATTAATAAAATTTTGTTCAATGGATATTTTTTAACATTACCGTGGGAGCAATTCCGATTTCTCCTTTATCTGTCTTTTTATTTTTTATTAAGCCACAAGACGACCGGAACGTTCACTTGATGGTAAATAACACACCTGCCGTATCAACGTGGCGCCAGTCAGGATGATTTACACTACACCACAAAGCGATCGTCGTCTGAGCCATAAGATGTTGAGTCTCATTACCCCCGTAACTACATTTGCTACTACGTCCTTTATACCAGAACACAGTAATGTTTGCACAATACTATTTGGCGGCAGAAACAGCGATTGCAGTGGTACTCAACTCAGACGAATTCCGGATACAAAGATCTACCTCCAATTTTGGACTAATCTAGATTGATCATAATGTAAGCGCTGCAAGCCAAAGCCACTCTTACAGCTCATAGACCTGGATCCACGGCCTGTTTTTAGACTAATAAGAATAAGACTAAGGGAAATTCTGCCCCTCGTAGATGGCGACTAAAAAGGTGTATGGAATCGGAGGATTTGAATTTGGGATCCTTTTTATACATCGAGCTCAGAGTGGTCGACAAATACAAGTTGGTCTCATGTTTGTTATAGCAAATCGAGGGTGCTGGGGAGGATTACAGCTCTCTCTGGGATGTGTTTCGGCGTAGTGGACTGCTCCATAGCGATCTGTAGGAGATCCCGGAACCTAAGCAATGAAGATGACTACTGAGAGCTCTGACTTCCTTCCTCCAGAAGCGTATCATTAGACTTGTGTTATTAACAATAAATATTTTAATCGTCTTTCAAGTCATTTTATATTTCACTATTAATAATAATATAACTGTTGATTTCATAACGAAAAATTTACCGTATACCAATTTGAAAAGGGCACCTGCTTGTAATAAAATTTAGAGGCAAATGTTTCTGTATTTTCAGTGGCAAGATGTTTACAAAACATTTCGGATTAGACAGTTTATTTTAGTCAAGTGTTACTTAAATATTTCTACATCAGCTTCAAAATATTCACGAAAACATGTAGAATTTTTGTACTCGTTAGATTTATTAAACCTTAATTTAACAGTTTTAAGTTACATACTCCCTCTGCTGTAAAATTCGTGTATCTGTTTAAATTAGTAATATCTAATAGTATATTAGCAAAATAAGTTATCTATCTTACAATTTCTGTTAGGATTACAGTGAAATGCAGTAAAATGTTTTTGTAGTCATACATCTGTCAAGTTATTGAAAAATGAGGAAAAGCTGAGATAAAGAAATGTTATCTTTTGACCGATATTCAATTTTATGTCTTATCATTTATTCTTGAAGTAAGAGATCGAAGCGACGGAAATGGGTTTTATTATCATCGTTACTTCGTCTAAAATTTATTTTGAATCTGTTATCAATGTATCGAGTATATCACAAATGTTTCATGTAAGCGTGATTACCAAAAGTCGCTGAAGTGACGTGCTGATATAGATAAGTGCGTTCATATATTTTTCCACAAATGATTGCTGTCACAAACTAACGTCGGAATATTTTATCTATAAAAAACATATTAAGCATCTGTTGGCGATATATCCAAAATGCACAATTTGTAATACTTTCATACAAAATTTACATCAATATTTATAAAAGAATTTAACAAAGTACCCAATTTTTCTCCAGTCAATAGTTGTGCAGTGGAATAACTTCTATGTTAGTCAATATAAGTTAAACAAGAACCATATTCATTAACGTTAGGTTTCGTGAGTAAAGGTAAATTTATAAAAAATAAAGATATCATTATCATCATCATCTCAACTGATAGATGTTCACAGATGGACATAAAGACCTAATCTCTTATTATTATTAAGTTATTCCACAAAACACGGACACAGAGAAGATACTGCTCCTAAGTAAAATGAGAAGGAAAGCATCATAAATTTAGTTCCTATGGATCACAGTAGCAGGATGTTGTGGAGTAAAAACAAACTGTAAGGTATTAAGTATCCCAACTAAAGTTTGCACTTAAATTTAAAGAATGGAAAAAATATATTCTGTATATAATTAATTAATAATTTACAAAATTGTTACCTGAGAAACTCCAAGATGGTCAGCGATATTTTCACTGCAGTAAACGATATCGCCTTGTTGGGATAGCACCAGAACAAAACCATCCAGAGCATTCATGTAAGACAACTCTGATTGTATTTCCTCCAGTCCTTTGGGGCTTTGCAGTTTAGAAGGTTCCTTGTCGTCTTCAGGTACTGAAAAGATAACAGACAGTAAGGTTAACATTTTGTACCAACGTACGGGTATGTATGTTTTCGTGGTGTTAAACGAGCGAAAGACGTACACCTGATGGTAAGAGATACGCCTGCCCATAATAGGATGGCGACAGGATGTTATGTACTACACCACATGCTCGCTCGGTCTCCAGCAACAGAGACTTACCACCAGTAACTATGTATATAAATATAGTGAGGTTTTCGTTTTAATAGTCAGTAACCTATTATAATTTAATGATAAAGGAAATGTGAAAAATTATAAAATAACTTAAACATACAATAAAACTTAAAAAATAATAACTTAGAATACAATAAAAGGGTCATAAGTAACTGACTTTTAGCCTCCGTGCATATAAATAAAGAGTTAATAATTCCTATGGAAAATTTAAAACAATCTAGTATTACTTAGTTTATCAAATTCATTGTATTAATTCCACTTCACAGTGATAATAAAAACAAATATTGTTTTAGACAAATACTTATATTAAGTTCAAATTATTCTTAATATTAAGAATACAGCTAGTCGTTAACAACAAATCTATATAAAATAATCAAATCTATATATTAGTTTGGCAAATATCTCCCTTCCGCTTTTTTGCTCTTTATTCAATGCTTTATAAAAAGTGTTACAGTGATCGGATTTAGTTCAAATATGCGCTTCTGGTCGATCGCCTGCTTCAAGCGGTCCAGTTGTTCGCAGTAGATGGTAGAATTAAGCGTCTGGCCATATGGGAGCAGCTCATAGTGGATGATTCCCTTCCAATCCCACCAAACACACAGCAAAACTTTTCTGGCCGTCAATCCCGGCTTGGCCACTGTTTGGGACGATTCACCGGCCTTCGACCACGACCGTTTTCGCTTGATATTTTCGTATGTGATCCATTTTTGGTCGCCAGTCACCATCCGCTTCAAGAATGGGTCGAGTTCGTTCCGTTTCAGCAGCATATCGCAGGCGTTGATTCGGTCCAGACGGTTTTTTTGCGTCAAATCATGCGGCACCCAAACATCAAGCTTTTTTTTGTATCCAGCCTTCTGCGGATGGTTTAAAATGGTTTGGTGACTAACTCCCATCTTCTGGGCGATGTCACGAGATGCCACATTTGTACATAGCCGCGAAATTCAAAAGACAAAAAGGCGGAAGGGAGATATTTGCCAAACTATTATATTAAAACTCAACACGAGATCTCCGAAACAATTACATGTGAAGACTTAAAATTTGGTAGAGAGCTTCAGCCTTTTACAGGTCAGCTAAGAATGGATAATACAATTCCTTCCCCAAAGGGAGTTGGGGGGATGTTATGGCCAGTACAGTGGGCGGGGAACAACTAGTTCTTTGATAACAAAAACTTATTCAATATGTTCCTACTACATAAATTAAGTTATTCCTAAATGCGTTTGCGTCATACTTAAGACGCCATATTGATTTATAAAAATAAGTTAAATTCAAAGTAAACTATTATAAGTTGAACTGAGTAATAGCAACTTTTTTTTAATCATTACATAAATTTATCTATTGTTTTTTATACCACGAAATGAGTGGGCCATTCATCTTATGGTACAATTGATATGCCTGCCCATAACAATGAGGCCTTACTACTACTAGTTAGGATGATATACTCTGCAAACATTATGCTTGTCGCCTTGAGATGTTTAGTCTAGTTAGCCCATTCATTTTATTATCAGCAGCGTCCTTTAAACCGGAACAGAGTAATGTTTGCACGCTACTGTTTGCCAGCAGAAACAGGAGCAGCGATCGTATCTAACTAGATGTCTCCAGCAACAGAGACCTACCATCATTAATATTACTTTAATGATGTAAAGTTTCTATTACCTTGAATGTATTTTTTTCTAAACTCATAATTACGCGCAATCGAGTATGACTTTCATGTGATATTAATATAGAGAAGCCATAGAATGTAGTAGAAAATTAAACTTCTTTAATTATATAGATTACAGCATTGTGATAAGTTTTTTCTAGAAGTCGTATTTGTTGTGTAACTCTCCGACATCAACATATAAGGCATGATTCCGATTTTTAGTTTCGACACAATGCAAATTGACGTCAACTGTTTACATTATTATTCGTCTTCGCGAGTCCAAACCGCTTGAAAGTTGAAGCTTCGCCTTAAGCATACATAACATCGGCGCCCAAAGGTGACGCGTGCCAAAGTTTCTAATAAGTCGGAAACTTGCGGTCGTACAAATGCGCGGTAAGGAAAACGTAAAGCGATTGTTTTCATAAACAAATCCATACACATCCATATATGACATCAACTATGTAGCCTTAAAATAGAGGTGATAAGAAGCAGCTATTCCGTCTGATCATCATTATCATCATGCCTGCTTAGAACTCGAGTAATAATAACGATTTGGCAAATTTTAGTTTGCGATAATTATTCTTCCTTTCAACTATTTTAACTGATTACTTTAAATATATAACACGTTGTTTATAATGGTAACTAAAACATTTAATTTTTTGCTATGCTTAAATTTTGATAGAATATAATATTACATAAATGAAAAAAAAAAAAAAAACAAAAAACAAAGTTAGGAACAGTGTGATAAGGGGGCGGTGCGGCGTGGTAAAAGATGTAGTGACAAAGATAGAGAAAGGGATGCTTAGATGGTTCATCCACGTTAAAAGGAAGGATTAAAGATTAGATTAACGAAAGAGGTATACAACGTAAGAATGATTGGAAAAATCGGTACAGGTCGATCTAGGCGGACATTTTTCGATCAAATCGAAGATATCCTAAAGAAAGGCCGGGTCAAGAGTACTCGCAACCGACAAGCATGCATGAAGACGCTCATGAAAGTGGTGGAAGCGAGAGAGGTGTGCCAGGATCGTAGCAAGTGGAGAGAGGTGATCTCTGCTCACCCCATTGGGAACGAGGCGTGATATTTATGTGGGTGTATGTATGTATAAATGAATGTTATTGCAGTAAATAATACTATACTTAAAACATTTATTTGTCATGCTGGAGCATGAGTGTTGATGTACATTATCAGTTGGAATACACACTCAGTTGGACATAGGCCTTAATCAAGGATATATATAGGCCTTAGTGTGCTTCTTATAGAAAAATAAGCGCTGCCATGCCCTAGCTTCTTAAACCTAATCTAAACAGTAATGTTATTTATCTAAGTAACATACAAAAGGTGTGGAGAAGGAAAAAGTCATGGTTAAGGAATATCAGGGAATGGACTGGCATATCTTAGGCGTCTGAATTGTTCTCCCGAACCAGAGACAGGAAGCACTGTATCACGTTGAACGCCAACCTTCACTAGTTGGAGAGGCACTTTAAGGAGAAGAAGAATACAAAAGGTACGCGATTACGATGAATTTAAATTAGTAATAGTAATAACAGCCCATTTACGTCCCCACTGCTGGGGCACAGGCCTACCCTCAATATGAGGGCGATTGGGCCAAAGTCACCACGCTGGCCCAATGCGGGTTGGTGACTTCACATATACCTTAGAATAAATTCTAAGTCATGTGCGAAGAGTCATGTGTGAATTTAAATTGGTAGGTTTATTTTGAAGTATAGATCAGCATAGAGGTTTCGAATGCACTATGCATACCTTCCCCTCCTTTAGTTGGTTAAAGAAATACATAATAAAGGTTCTAGATACATTTATCATGCGATTATCAATATAGTTTTTGTAAAAAATATCCTTAAGTAATGAAAATATTCTTGCAGGATAATTATACCCATACATCAAAGGTATGTTCTACGTTCAACATTGGACGTCGAAAGGCTGATGATGAATACAAAGCAATATTTTCGCTACGAAGAATGTCTATGATATAATTTTTCCATGAAGAACTTGTCATATTTAAACATATAAATGACGCTAAAGGACATTTTGTTGCGTAACACGATATATGCAATTGATTTTATTTAATAACACTTGTTTCTTCGAAACAAATAGGATCAGAACATATTAATCAACATTAAGTTTTGATAAGTGAAACAAAGTAAATCTTCGTAATTTAGGTCGCTACGGTAATTTACTTCTACGAAATTACTCTTTATTAACTTTTAGATAACATGACTGCTCGTTCCAAGAAAATTACTATCTTTATGCATACTGTGGTTAATACAACAACTGGTACGACTTCAAGGAAACCTTTGAACTGTTTCAAACAAAGTATACTAGACCATTATCTTGTAGATCTATGCACATAAGCAGTACTTCAATGTTGTAATCTCAACTTTGTATATGAACAAGAACATCAAAATAGAGTTATTCATGTGATGTAATGATATACATAGAAAGATCTGGAACTGGTTCCAGTTATCTAGATCAGAGAAAAAATAGTGAAAACACTATTATAGCAAGCGAAGAAATGTATATTAACTTTATTTATTAAAAAGTACTAACCGCTTTGTAACTGTTTTTAATTGTTGATTTTCAATGTAATTGCGAATAGTTAATTATTCGGAGTGTGCAACTATTACGCATCCTCAATACATTGTTTTGGTACATCCGTACCAAATAAATCACCTTGAACCCGTGCGGTGTCCGTACTGCGTTTGATTTTAACTAAAACCAAGTACGATTACGTTTATTATTATTCTAAATACTGTGTATTAGGAGACCGCTTCCGAAAACGAAGACGGACGATGGTACTGATAGCACCTTTGATAATGGGACGTAAAAAAATCGATGATGATTAAAAAAAGAAATCATATTTTGAAAACCTTTTATTAGCATTATTTACGGTACAAGATTTATGTGGTTTCAATTTGAACCTTATTTCATAGGGCCGCGTAGTATTTAGATCGCAAAGATGTGTCATACAAAATTTTGAATAATTTCATTTTTAAGTAATATATAATATATTTTTTAAAAACTTTTTTATTTACATTATCACGCCTTTTTCCAAGTAGAGGAAGGCAGAGGAGAATAAACACCCACTTTTCGCCAGATGTGGTCAAATTAGGTCCCATGTAACAGGGGGCGAGCATGTTGCCACTTTTTGGGGCCACCACACGCACACAAAGATGATTTCAGTGTGCGGGTTTCCTCACGATGTTTTCTTTCACCGTTTGTATCTCGCTGTTGTAACCAAAGTTCACAAATGTACATAACTTAAATATTAAGTCATCGGTACATGCCGAGATTAGAACCCGCGGCCTTCGGAATGAAAGCCGCACGCTCTAACCATTAGGCCAGCGAGCTACTATTTTTTTAAACTATCGTTTCATTTAACTGTACTAACATAATGGTGCGTGAATAATGCTAATGAAACTTTTTAAACATTTAGTACTCCCTGGACCTTGCTCCAACAGATTATAATTTTTCCGGAATTTGGAGAACTTCTTACAAGGAAAAAAATTCAACTCGGATGCGGGCAGTCCAAACTGCCTTCAAAGAGTTTATTGATTCTCGCCCCCAGGGTTTTTTTTAGTAGGGATCAATGAACTACCTATGAGATGGCAAAAGTGCATAGATAACAACGGTGCATACTTTGATTAATTTAATTTATTTTACAAAAAATAAAAATACTTTATATTACTCCCGTACAAAACGCCAATTCCATATGTAAGCACCTAATACACAGTATGTTATTTACGTGATATGAATAATACTTAGGGTCTATTGTCTCCCTCAAAGTGTTATTGAAAATTTAGTAGTATTTTATAACATTATTTATAGCGCGAGTATACTCTTCAAGGTTAATTTCTATGCATACCAATTATGATTGTAACTTGTTGAATTTATGAACGTAATGTTTAAAAAACAATTTAGGCTCTGTATTGATTAGGATAGCTGCGAATACAAAAGCTTACGCTCTATTTGCCTTCTCTCTACGCCCGACCAGCGAGTTACTTCAGAGAACTAGAACACCACATTATATAAAATCTTATATGACATTGTTATGGAATAAATGTATAAAAATTTTTATATTGGAAATTTCTAAAAGAAAATACCGGTAAATAAATCACAAAAGTGTACACCTTCTGGATGTAGAAGCCACAATACTAAATACCCTGCTGGCCCGTTATCGGATTATTCGCTGAAACATCAAATTCAACATGTACATATATAAACAATATGCAACATATAATGTTATATATATAGGAGATTTTCATCTATATAATGACCTATCACTATATCTTCTTATGGCCTAGAGACATGAAATTTCGTAGAAATATCCTTTTTGTTGAGTAAAAATCAGCTATGAACGGCCTTTACAAAATTGCATCCCCAAAGGGAATAGCCGGGGTGTCACGGCAAGCAAAGCGGGCGGGGAACAGCTGGTGTATAATATATATAAAGTAAACAAATTAATGTTTTATAAACTATTTGCAATGAAATTATTCAATATAAACATTTAAAATAATTTAACGACCGTACGAACAATGGTAGAGAAAAATACATAGTGATTACGCAACAGCAGGGCCGCGGTCAACGACCCGTGTGATAAAATGGCCCTGCATATCCACGAGAATGTCAACGTTTAAAAATGTAACGCAGTGGGTGTAGTCAAATGTAATGTGTCAAGTTATAAGCTCATCGCGTGTGTGTGCGTATGTATGTTTACGAACGTCCGTGAGCGCCGGCGTGCACGCGTGTGTGTATGTTTGTTTACGTAGCGGCTCCCGAATGGTGTAACGTAGTATTTATTTCCGACTCTACTTGTAGTAGTGTTCAATATATATTGGTATAGCGATATGAATATACGTATAGATTACTGACTCTTCTAGAACTTACTTTAAATATAAATGTATTAAAAACAAGATATAATATAATAATAATGATGACAGTTTTTTTTTTATCTACAATAGGCTAAACACTTGACCTTTTTTCACATGATGACAAAGAGAGCCTTGGAAAGGTAAGTGTGCTTCACCAGAATATTATCTACCTTAAATGTTAACAGCCGGGACAACAATATTATTCTGGTGGCAGACTAACAAGGATAGGGTCAGGAATAAGCATCTAGTAAAGCATTAATTTTCATTATTCTTAGAATGAAGCGTCATTATGAAAATTATAATGGTAATGAGGGTATAAACCTACACAGCGTTGTCTCCTGCAAGAAGATTGATTATTCATCAAATTTCTTGAGATCTACTAATTATAAATAGGCAATATCACAAAATGTTATGCCTATACCTTTTTTCTTTTACTCAATAGCTCTTAAAAACGAGTAAAACCGATAACAGTGCAATAGTAGGTAATGATTATGCTTGCTGAAATAAAATTTTGCTTGAAACGCGTTTCGGAGAACTCGGATATAAATATTTTTACATTTCAAATTCAAAGGCACGTTTGTTGGGTCGGATGTGAATTTTTATTAGACATTGACGTATTCTTGGTTTGATATTGAAATATTATTAAGTAGATAGCGACGAGACCCGCGAAATGTTCAGACGGTAAGTGACAGGCCAACTCATATCAACGTGGAACTAGTTAGGATGATATCAACACAACATTGTGTTCGTCGCCTTCAGACAAGATGTTAATAATGTTATCCGCGTATTTTCACTATCTACATCGCTCTTCAAACCGGAACACAGTAATATTGGCACACTTCTGTTTGGCAGCAGAAATAGGAGCTGCGGTGGTTCCCACTTAGACGGTCGCATGCAACAGACCACCAGTAAAACGTAATGAAATACGCAAAAAACATAAAAAAATCTAAATTTTTCTAAATACTAATAAAACATTTTTTAGGTAAAACATAGATAAGAATGTATGTACCTATATCTATCAATAAAGAAAAACGTGGAATACTAAGCTCGATCCTTTTGAAGTATTAGAGGCATGCTATTTAAAATAGAACATAGCTCGCTGGCCTAATGACTAGAGCGTGCGGCTTTCATTCCGAAGGTCGCGGGTTCGTACCTCGGCATATACCGATGACTTAATATTTAAGTTATGTACATTTGTGAACTTTAGTTACAACAGCGAGATACAAACGGTGAAGGAAAACATCGTAAGGAAACACGTTATATGGGACCTAATCTGACCACATCTGGCGAAAAGTGGGTGTTTATTCAACTCTGCCTACCCCTACTCGGAAAAAAGCGTGATTATATAAAAAAAAGAGATTTAAATAATCTAAATCTCCCATATAAACCCCTACAAACGACAGTTCCTGGTACCGCTGGATGCGGAGAACGCATGACCGATCGATCTGGCGATTTTTGAGGGAGGCCTACCTCCAGCGATGGACGTTTATCGTCTGATAATGATGATTAAAAATAATCGCTAAATTTTTTCATGTACAACATACGAACTGTTTTAAATAAAAAAGCGATAAGCATTACAAAAATAATTATTGCAATGATGAATCGTTTATAATTTACATAGGTATTAGAAACTTCCTCCTATATAAAGGCTCTTTACGATATCTCTGGAACCGTAAGGCCTAGACAACATTTGCTAGGAATTTTCTTTTTACCGAGTATAGGTCAACAATGAATGGTTTATACAATATTCCATTCATGTTACAAAATATTACCCCCAAACGGGGTTGCGAGAATTACAGCAAAGCAATCGCGAATCAGCTAGTTAAATTATAAGAGTTACATGTTTATATTAAAAGTGTTTTTAATATCACGATTATTAAGGTTAATAACAATAATAAACAATGACTGCTTTAATGAATAAGGAAAATCATCGTTTGATATTGAATGTCTAACCCTAAATGTAAAAATAGTGAAAAAAATTCATAAAAACTCCAGCGAGGTCGGTTTTTTTAACGCCTACGCCCAGGTAATAATATAGAGGTCAATAAGATATAATAGTTTTTGCTCCCAGATTTATTTATACAAGATTCAATATGGCCTCAAAACGCTTCCTCTCTGATATCCTACAATGACGACCATAGTTGCGTTGTTTATGAGACGTAAGGTCTTCAGTCTCAAAGTGACTAGCAAATAGTGCATGGTATATCATCCTAACTAGCATCACGTTATAATGAGTAGGCGTTTCAGTTTCACCAGGTGAACATCTCAACACTCCGGTAGGATAAAAAAAAGGGAAGTTTTATAAAATAAATATATACTCACACATGGAGACTACATCACGCACGCGAAGGTAAGATATCGCGAGACGCATGACGGACGCTTTGTCGAGCTGCTCCACTTCCTCCTTCTTTGCTGGGATTGCAGCGGTCAGCTCAGCGAATATCTGCATCTCCTTAGTGCGACGGCAACGCGCCGCCACCCGGGATTTCTCTTTCCGCTTCTCATTATTCCTGATCAAAGAAAACGACATTATTGCCACAATGTTAAGCATTATGTATTAGAACCCACCAACATCTTTAGTGATGTTTGTACGACGTAACGACGTTTAATCATTATTATACAATTAAATATTCAGATACCAAAAAAACTAAAAATACCAAAAAATATGCCCTACATTTAGAAAGCATAGATAGATTATTTACAGGTAATAAAATTAGAGAAAAGAGACTATTTAGAATTTATAAACAAAACGCATTAACAGCAATGCTGTTTCACAACTTTTGCGTAAAATATAGTAAAAAAAAAATTATAGTTAATCCAATCAAATCAATGCTATGACCGGTTATTGTATATATCTCAAGATCGAATCTATCAAAGCTATCTGTTTCCAAGCAGATATAAACATACTAAACAAAAGCGAGAAATATTGGATATCGTATTAATCAAAATATTACAGCTGATAAATTGATTGTTACGTACTTCACTGTTTAACCTTCAAACGTTAAACAATGAAAAAGATAACACATCAAATACTTTCTAGAATTATCTAATGTTTTTTTGAGATTTTGACGAAATATAATACTGAATATTTGTTGTATACAACAAAACAGATTGTTGTAGACAGAGGATAGAGTCGACGTGTAACAGCGATAGGTTATCACGCTGCCGCCCGCAATGTATTTACGGGTTCTCTTCTAATAATGAACGGCAAAAGAATTTAAAACGCTAACAAGTTATTCAAAAAGTTAACCTTAAGATTAAAAAAAAATAAGAAGTAGACCGAAGATTAGGTGGACGTTGCGAGAAACTGCTTGAAGAGAGAATCGTAGAACTGATTGATGCAGATCATTGAGGAATGCTATTTTCAGCAGTTCCTTTGAATCGATGATGATGGTGATGAAAATGATTCACAGTTTTTTTTCATGTGTTCTCATATCGAAACATTACATAATAAAGTTGTGATCGTTAAAATTAAAACACCAAAAAGTGATATTGGTTGTTGAGTTGATGTAATCATAATAAGATCATCTTAGTCTAGTTTATGTCATACTAGTTCCGTAACCGTTCCGGGCCGTGATATCGAATTAGACGACTTTCTATAACAACCGTTACTATAGCAACCGCATGAATAACACAGAATTAAATAAAGAAATATTAAAAACCTTTTAGACACGGAACATAATTTATTATTGTTATGTTTCGTCTCCGGAGATCCTAACAGACACATATTTCTTACTAAGAAAAGGAAACGCCACAAAGCACATATAACACTATTATTGTTATTATTATTTAAATAATTAAGACACGATCGCAACGAGAGCCGTTACCACACCAAATGCCTCACAAATATGACAACTTGCAATCGGAAAAAGTTAATGCTTTTAATTTGTCGTTAACTTAACTGTCGACGCTATATTTTATCGCTTGCTCCAAATAGCATATTTAACAAGTGCGTCACATAAGCGATTTCCAATTACGGCTTATGAATGTTTATCTAGTCTACCGCAGCAACGAACATCATCCGTTGGTGTTTCGTTAAGTGTTTTTTTTTTTTTCTTCATTTAGAGAAATATAAAAACGCAACCACTGTTAAGTATATACTGTAGTTTAACAACGATATTTATTTATTGTTTTACAGTAAGAAGCGACAAGATGTTCGAGATGTTCATCTGATGGTAAGTGATACGCCCGTCCATAATAATGTGACGCTAGTTAGGATGTTATACACAGCACCACATTACATATGTTTTTTATTTCTTACTTCATAATTTTACTACCTACAGCAGTCTTTATATCGGAATACTGTTCCATACATTACTATGTATGCAGACTATTGTTTAACGGCAGTAGTACCTACCACCAGTAATTAAGTTAAATTTCTTTGCGTATGCAAAATCTTTAAAAATTAATTCTACTAACAGTAATTGTTACTTTGGTTTCATTTATAAGAAATAAGTAAGGAACAGAAATAAATTTTTATTAAGTATCTATTACTTAGTAGTTAAACATTTGAAACTATTCGTTATTAACGTTTAAGTTATTAAAACAACGTTTGTTAGCTACGCCACAAACATTCACTCATACTCTTATCGCTATTTAACCTTCAACCAAAGTTTACTTCTAACACAACATGTATAATTTTTGTGTATAAATCATTAGTGCATTTACTATGATTAGTTTCAACCACACTTAAAACTTATTAAACAAAATATAACGATTTTCCCTTCGCCAATATTTGCTCACTATAAGGCGACAAATACACGTTATCATAATCAGTAAGTAATCCACTTCAAGTGATACGTGAATGATATGTAACGTACTTCCGTGACCAGTTTAAAACAGGATAAGGTCTTCTAATTTTATGCTCTCATCATCTACATTGTAACTACTTATACCACGATATTAAATGTATTGCAATCTATAAGCATTTTTACTGTTGGTAGGTCTCTGTTGCCTGAGACTATGTAGGTACCACTGTATCTCCTACTGTGCAAACATTACTTAATCGGCATTGTAGTTAGTGTAAGTTACTGAAGTAACGGAGACTGAACATGTTGTCTTAAGGCAACGAGCACAATATAGTGCTGTGTATATCGTCCTAACTGTTTCTTCGCTGTTATATCTGTTTATATCATCTACAATGAGCACTGTAGATGATAGATAATTAAAGGATATGTCATTATTACAACATGCCCTTTAATCATCATTTACAATTTCAAAACTATGTAGCAGATAGAGCTTAACAATAGAAGCAGCAACATAAAAAGAATCAAAGTGCTGTGTTGTAGTTTTAATGGGCTATTATTACATTAGAATTGACGCACTACTGCGAGACGTGATCGGACTAAAATTTTTACTAGGAATCTAGACATGTGCGTCAATACTGTTAGCTGGAACGGTTAGACAAGAAACTGACTACTAAAAGCATTAAAACACAAGCATCAGATTTAAACAAACATTATTGCAAACAAAAAAAATTAAGTACAACATGAAACAATGAAAGAATGTTATTTACTGGTGATAAGTCTCTGTTGTCCGAGATCTCGTCGTCTACGGAGGTACCTCCACAGCTCTTATTTCTACCACCAAACAATACTGTGTTCCGGTTTGAAGGCCGTTATAGCTAGTGAAACGAGACTTCACATCTAATATCTCAAGGCGACGAGCATAATTTGTTGTTGTAGCTATCTGTATCTTAACTAGCGCCACTTTATTGTGGGCGGGCGTATCACTAACCATCAGGTGAACGTCTCGCTCGTCTTGTCGCTTTAAATAAATAAAAATTCTATAGAAATAAAATATAAGTAATATAGTTTTTCTTTTTATATTCCCCTTGCGTATGTTGGGTCAGGGCCTTTATTTACAGTACATTCATTTACATCTTATATCTTTTATATCTTATCTCTAGTTTCCTCATTCTCCTCTCTCATACTTCTGTTCTCATTCATACTCCATTCCATTTCCTTCTATCATTCCATCTCTCATCAGTGAAGACCTGTTCTTCTTCTAGGCATCATTTCTGAGAGAGGAGGGGAGGGGATATAGTTATGTTAGTATTTTTGTGTATGTGTAAATGTGTTGGTGTACCCGTTCCTGGACGCGATAAAAATGAAATTCGGCGCTGAAGATAAGGACGGCAGAGTCAGTGAGTGCAACGCATTGAGGAAAATTTTTCATCCAGAACCACGCTTTCTGATCGTAAAGTAAAAACAAGTCATGGCCGAGCTGCTGCTATAACGAGCAGTCGTTCAGTCGATACGGGTTCGTTAATCGTCGGAGAACGAGTTAATCAACTCATTTACCTTACAACTGGACTTTAATTCAAACCTAGGTATGCAAATTACGGAACTTATTTCCTTATAGTTTATGACATAATTGCATTTAAAGGTTTTTTCAACTTATACGTTTTCCTGTACTATAAATATGGACAAACAATGAAATATATCATTCCATGTTAAATTACAAAAAAAAGCAGCTGTTACAATTATAATGTTTGCTTGTTATTGCAATTATAGTCAAACTTCAACAGGTACATTGACATTTGTAAAATCCATTATAAGCTGACCTCTAAATTGCAGGAGCAATATATTGTTTCAGAGATCTCATGGTAATCCAATATATCTCTGGATACTGAAGACTGTTTATGTATATATATATATATTAATGCTTCTCAATCATGAATTATTAATTGACCAAAACGAACAGGTACAAACAAACTAAAAGCATCCCATAAAGTCAACAAAATAAATGGACTCTCAACAAAATTAGCATACATATATTAATAGATAAAGTTTTAGTGAAAGCGTTGTCTACTTCCAAGTAGATATCGCTTCTATGAATTTGAATACACATAATAAAAAATACCACGTAAATATTAGTGTAATGCGTCCATAAAATATAGAAGGAAAAAAAATTGTAAATGGAAAAATCTAAAACTGATTTGCTTATTTATTGGGCAACTTCTAAGTATTCTCTTCAATGAGAGTGCTGAGAACTGGCTACAAAAGTCCCCGGGGCGGGTTATCACAGTGTAGCGTCAAACGCCGTGGATGTTTTCCTAACAATCAATCAATCTCCTAGAGAGTTTTAGTGAGTGAATATCTACATAACTCTGATTATCCCTAAAAGAGGTATTTTTGCGAAGACCTCTCACGATGTCAAAAAAAAAAATTTACTTCTCTAAAAAATCAAATTGTGAACAGTTCTCTGAACATTTCCACATCAGTAGATAGTCACCAACGATGTCGACTAAGTTCGGATTAGTTGCAAATATTGATAATCATGATTATATTTTTTTTAATTTTATGTTATTTTTAAATTAGAGGAAGTCTGAAAGTTTTTTCAGAGACACAGAAATTGAGAAGCAAGAGCTTAGCGTGGTACGGGCATGTTATGCGGAGGGATGAAGGACATATAACCAAGAAAATAATGAGAATGAACGTGGAGGGTTATAAGGGTAGAGGGAGACCGAAGAAAGCGTAGATGTTTTGTGTGAAAGACAACATATGTAAGAAGAGTGTGAATTCAAATATGACGGCTGACAGAGGGATTTGGAAGAGAAGAACATACTGTGCCGACCCCACAGCTGCGAAAAAGGCAGGAGGAAAGAAGGTTATATATATTTTAAGGGATATTTTCATATAATTTGATATTGTTTTCGCTTGAGCTTATATCGCTGCCAACAATAGTGTATCTATAGCCTAATATTTAACAATTGACGGCGGTTGCGAATCGCGCTCCCAGCCGACAATTGAAGGCGTGACGTGTTCCGCGCCAATTTGTGTGTCCGTTCGTTATTGATAGCGTGCAAACCATTAGATCCCTCTAGATTGAGGATATAACGTGGCCTTGTTTCATAATAAAATAATAGTTAAAACTCTACCTATAACAAAAAGTTTTTATTTCTGTAAAATTTTAGTAAAGGTTTTCCGTTTGCGGTTAATCATTTAAAACTGATAGAACCTATTAACAACAGTTCTCGTTAAGTGGGAAAGATTTATTTTGTAATAAGGTCTAGCAAAATAGTCCATTGCGATATTTATTATCTTATAAGCCAACGTTAAATCTGTAAAATATTGGTATTTTTCCATTGATCGTCTTTAGAACTAGTCTAACTACTCTCTTATTGCCGTAATGGTTGGACCCGTCTTTTTAAAAATAATCTCTATCATCTTATAATCTTTAACATCGACTGAGCATGATAGTCTGACCTCTCGTAGGGGTCAATTTAAATCCGTGTGTGATAACGTAAAACTTCCTTTATTACGGCATAACAAGACTTACGCAAACAAGTTAAGAATAACTTGTTAATAAAATAACTGTAGTGAATCGGACTTAACTTATAATTAAAAACCTATTTAAAGCAACAATTTTGATTATTACATCATTATACCTTTAATATTAGCATTTATTTTATTTATTATATTATATCTCCACATGGCAATACACAGATCATATGTTTAATATTACATACTGTATGTTCTCGTGTATACATTATTTCATACGCCTGTTTGTATTTTAATATACTGTAGATATTACAAAGGCAAATATAATTATATGAAAATTACTTTTAAACGAGTCGTCACATTAACAAGTTTATTAAGTAAATCAGCTTACTAAAATTTTTTTCTTATCAATATTACTAAATGTTATTTTACATAAACTTACAGACTAAGAAAGGAGTACATACTTTTCTTATACGATTATATGGTGGAAAGGTTAGTTCTTGATATCTTCTAGGTTTGAGAGAAGACACTAATCTTTATTAGCTAACCATTTGTCAGCATATTCATGTTAAATCCAAATAACTGTTCGTTGTAAAGATGGTTGAAAAATATAAACTTTCTTAAATGATTCACACTTTTTTAACAGACTACAGCCGAATCAAAATGTTGGAAGGGTACTCTATCTTATACACCTATTGTATTTAATTTTTAAATTAATATGCGTTTCAAAACCTTTGTACTAGGGTTATTTCCTACCTACAGTAATACCAAAACCGGATCCTTAAGTTTTCCTTAATCATTAACAATGTTTTCGTCGCAAAAGCCATTATAAATCCATCAACACTTAATTGATCTACTTGAGGTCTGACACAAATACGATTTGATTAGTGACCCTAACGTACAACTTAAATCTACAACATGAGAAACCTATTATTGTCATCTTATTCATATGCAGCTTAAGTGTGTGTTGATTTTACGCCGATAGCTTGCTTGTTGGTTTCTAGCGTAACAGTGCCAGCCAATGGAGTGAAGTTGCCACGGAATTCAAATAGTCCATATACACTGATACCATGCATGTAATTATCATTGTTCAATTCAATTTCCATATCAATTAAAATTCATAATACTTAAATTTTAATGTAACTAGAACAGCGGTCAATACTTTTGATTGCCGGGCTTTTACTAGTTGTTCATAGCTTTGAATGAAATGATTCGACCATGTATGTATTTTTGCGGAAAACCCACACAACTTATTTTTCCTAATAGGGAATTTCGTTTACCTATAAATTACCTCTTTTATAGTTGGAAAAGTTATTAATAAATAATTATTAGTTAATAAACTTATTTCTGTGGACCGACGATTTGGTGAAGGTTGCGGGAAGCCGCTGGATGCAGACAGCGAGGGACCGATCGATGGGGAGATCTTTGGGCAAGACCTTACGTCCAGCAGTGGATGTCAATCGACTGAGGATTCATTGAAACTTATCTCTAACCAATTTATTTGTGACATAATTATATGTAAATTATACAATATGTATTTTTGCACCAATATTTACAGTTTTGTATAGTACATATATACGTATGTATGTATCATTGCTTGAAATTACAAATGATAGGATTAATAAGTTTTGTCCAGTAGTGAAATAAAAATTTTACATAAATTCATATTTGCTATATTAAAGACATGCATTTTCAATCCAATAGGCAAAAACATTTGTTTTAGTTCTCAATTGAAAAGGGATACAGATAAAAAATCAACTTTAACCTTTTGTAATATCTAAACCAAGCATAGTCCAAGTACGTATTCATTGTGATTATGTTTATCGAGAGCTATCTCATTTAGTTGTCAGTATACGACGCTGTAATTTTTTTTGTTCAATTAATATAAAATTATGAATAAGAATTAAATTAACTCGTTAACCCGATAACATTACAGTTATCGTGCCATTTAATAAATTACACCAATATAACTATGTTATCGACGTCAGACTACTGTAGTATGCTTGGTCTACCAACATACTAACGTATGATGTTCTGGTTCTTTTATTTCCAGTAATTTTCATTTTCTTATAAAAAAAAACAAGTACCAAGTTATTTTACTTTGTTATTTCTTGTTGTTTACGTTTATACTGAGATGTAGTACGATCTGAGAATATAATAATACGTTGGATAAATATTTTTTTTAACATCTTATGATTTATGATAAACATCATAAATAGCATTTTGTATTCCACTATCATATAAAAACAACATCGTAAATGTTTCTGCAATTAATGTAGTAAGACTAATTAATTTTTTAATTAAATCTTTGTTAATTATGTAAAATAATTATGATTGGTACATATTAATAATCGTTATTCAAGCCATTATAATGTACAGGAAATGCTTTTGCATAGCTGCCTATTGATTTGCCCACCGCAAGACTTCAAAATCTTTTATAACTAGAAGCTAGTCCAGACCGTCACCACGTGCAGGTTATTAGCTCATCGAGAGTTGTTAGTTTTTAGAGTTTGCTGGTTTCTTCAGATTGTATTATTTCAGTAGAGCCTCATGCTCATCGGGGTCCATATCCTACATCTCTTAGAATCGTCTAGTAGAATAGTGTAGTTCGATCGCAGTTAGAAACTAAGATAACTAATACCTGCTTGGAAATATTTTTATTCATGATCACAGTTTTATTCTCTATTTAATTAAATATTATGTAATAAAACAAAGTTTTGATATGTGTTAACCACGATTATACAACGAAAGGTTTATCTAATTGTTTTTATTTATTAATTGTAGGCGTGACTCTAGTACACTATAAAAATATCTCGTGTCAACTAACACGCGATTAAAAGTGTTATAATTGTAAAATCGAGTTTTTACATTACTGAAATACTTTTCTATTCACCTAACTGAATCACCACTTTATAAATATAATAATTCCCCGTCTTGTATAACAAAGTGAAAACAGTTACCGCTTCTTAATATTGCAAGGTTACTGGAAACCTCACGTGGTTTGATCAGCTGATACAGCCCAGTACTGGCATTCATCCAGGTTGTGTCGTTTAGTAATGTATAAAAAATGCTTGGCTAGTATTTTACGAAAATTATTCATATTTTAACATGTTTGTAAATAGCCCGACTAACTAACTAACGACTTTCATTGTAATTCGTCCAAATAACAAATTAGTGACAAAATCCTAAAAGGTGTTTACAAAAACGTCTGTAACAAAAAATATTAAACTCAAAATTCGTATATATATATAAATATATTTATATCTATGATTAAGTCGCGGAGGGAAAGGAGTGTAGGTATTTCAGTTTGCCGCCTTCTCTAACCTTCCCTGACAAAGCAGTTCCATCATTGAAACGGCTGCGGTGGGGCCGCAGAGGAAGAAGAGTATCGGTATTACGTATTGTTTTACGCCGCTCTCCTTATCCCTTGCGGCCGCATAACGATAGGCAGCAGAACCCAAGATCAGATCTGCCTCAGGGAGTCGAGAGAGTTTTCTCTTTTGGCACTCGTGAGCTCTGGGTGAAGGAGGATTCAATGGGATCCGTGGCCCACGTGACGATAAGAGACAGAGAGGACGGCGCGCTGTATAACCCGGCGTGTCTTTACAGAGGTGAAAACGAGGGTCTCCTCTCTCCCTGAGATTTTAGTCCCCCGTGGTGATTTTAGTCGGTGCAAGTCCGATATAACCTCTTTATCCCCGCGAGGGCAAGTCAGCGAACCATATCTCCCACGTAAAACAAAAAAAAAGTACCACAGCATGAAGTAGCGACTGAAATAATACCTTGACAGTAGTGTGCAAACATTACTGTGTTGCGGTTCGAAGAGCGTTTTCACTAGTGAAATAACTGGGGTAAGGAGATTTAACATCCTGTTCCGAAGCGATGACCACAATCTGGTACAAGTTCATCACCCTAACTAGTGCCTCGTTATTGTGGGTAGGCGTACCACTTACCATCAGGTGAATGTCTCGGTCTCCTCTTTCGTTCGACGAATAAAAAAAAGTATTTATGGAAAGTATACTAGTTACACTAACGAAAGAAAGCAATTATAATTATGACTAAATGTCTTAACGATTTCATATCCTTAAGGATATCTTTAAATAAGATTATAATATATATAATGTATGCAAAACATGTGATCTCATTTCATAATAAAAATAGAAATTGACGAAATGTCTGAACATATCTTCATCACGTAATGGAAACTACTTGGAGGTATCAAGATTGACGATAAACGACATGGTAACAGGCAATCATGTCAGTGGACAAGAATCAGATTTATCTAGCAAAATACTATTTTATCGGATTTTCTTTAAGGATATCTCTCAATAGCTTAAGACCTTGATTAAGTGAATTTGATGAATTATAGCAACAAGTATTAATAAAAACTTAATATTTGTTTAATTACCAAAGTAAGTACATACAGATTTTTTTTTTTTGCTGCTGCGTTTGATGTAAACTTTAAGTGTTTTACAATTCGATAGCTTGTCAGTTTTGTTTATAACTTAGTATGTATCTTTAGGGATTTTTTTTTAATAAATGTATGTGGGCTGCACTTGTCATCGAGAGAAAGTTCCACTAATCGTGCTAATAATATGACTGAAATTACTTCTCATTCTGGAGTACATAGATCACTTTTTAATTTCTTTTTCAATTAGTAATTTCTAATGAATTATTTAAATTTCATTATACAGTACATACTCGTATGTCATATATGCAAAACACTACTAGAAATAAGTCTCTTATCGGAAATCGTCGAGATAGGTACCACTACACCTATTTCTGACGACGATTAGTATTTTGTAAACCTTACCATGTTCCCGTTTGTAGCTGCTGAAATTATTAGGGTCACAAGATCTAACTTCTTATATGTCCAGGCGACGAGTATATTATGAACCTGTGTATGTTAACCTAACTAGAGAGACGTCGCTATGGCCATGCGTTTCACTTATCAACAGGTGAACGTTTGGATGTATCGTCGATTCGTAGAATAAAAAAAATACTTTATACTTACATAAAATCTTCTAAATCGACAACATTAGTGTACTGACAGGGCTGACCCCCGATGTCATAGCACATAGTGTTATAATCCCATGGTTGGCTTTGACATGGTAGGGCGATCGGTGCCGGCGCGTACCTCACCGGCTGGTGTACCAGGCGATCGTAGGATAGGGGTGTATTATCACGCACATAATAATTACTATTAAAGCACTGGTTTGAGATTTCTAAATAAGGATTGCAATAAACACCGTAACTGCACATGCTGTTCTGCGGTTGTTTCGACCACTGGGAAGCCATCGGGCACTGCACGCTCCATTGCGTCTCTTCGTAGCTACCAACAACTGGACACTCCATAGGGAGATGTTCCCCGTTCACCAACATGTTCACGACTATTCTATCACAATTCCAACAATAAAATATACCATTTGACTACATTATCCACGACCGACTGATAGCAGTAGATGTTCTTATCTCAAACAGCAATACCAGTCGTGGTTGCGAAAATGTTGATATTTTATATTAGATAAGAAACCTAATTATTTTTTGTCCTTACTTGGTCTGATTATTTTGATACAAGCTCCCAGAGTTGCCGTGGAGTGATAATGTAAAAGATCTTGATCCTATTTTATTCCAGTCAGATCTTAATATTTTAACAAAAATTTTTTTTTTTTTTTTTTACTATTATTTTGAAACTTTCTGATGCGTTCTTCCCTTATTATTAAAAATGAACCGTAACATCACAGTAAAATATATATTTACTGTTTTATTAATAACATTCGTGAACTTTAGTTACAACAGCGAGATACAAACGGTGAAGGAAAACATCGTGAGGAAACCCGCACACTGAAATCATCTTTTGTGTGTGTGGCGGCCCCAATAAAGTGGCAACAGGCTCGCCCCCTGTTACATGGGACGTAACTGACCACATCTGGCGAAATGTGGGTGTTTATTCACATCTGCCTACCCCTACTGGAAAAAAGGCGTGACAATACAAAAAAAAATATTTTTTTGTTAATAATATTTAAAAATGTGCCATAAAATTTGTACCATCTTAACTACTTTACTCTTTGCTGCGACAAGCAGAATACCGCCTCGTACTTGTCCTTCAGCTCGCACGTGCTTAGTGGACAATGAGGGACCCCACCTTCAAAGCCCAAGCACCTGAAAACCCTTTTAGTTCCGTTGTAAGACAGGGAGGACTTACATTCTATTCTTAAGATCCCGAGACTACAGGGCAGAAATTAAGCACTATCCTATAATTCTGATATTTTGAAAAACTTATGTGAACAATATCTACGTAGTTCACATAAAAGTTCTGCTTATTGACATGCCAATGTTTGTTTGGCTAGAAATTACATAAACTATGTCATTACAAAATTGTGATTTATTTTTGTTAGAAAATATATGGAAAATAAAAACAAATGTTATAGGAGGGTTAGCTATATAAAACAATACATCAAGAGGAAAACTGTATCGGTATTAAAGGTTTGTCTAACTGGAATAAGGTCCGGTATATTTATCTAGGTATATATTTTAATACACCCCTCTCTCTTCCCTCATAGCACTGTCCTACTCTTCAACCCTTCCACATCCAATATCTTCTCATCTTTCTCCTCCCCCTCATACACGCTACTTTATCTACATATATGTGTATATATCAATTTATTTAGTTTAGCTCGCGGATACCGGATCCGAGTCCGATGAAGCCGCTATAGTTGTCAATAAAACTGCGGCGAGAACATCACCATAAAAAAAAAAGAAAAAAAGATCCATGCACATCGTATAAAAACCATTTAAGAATTGAAGGAAAATTAAACGTTTTAAAAGATTTTTACATGTATCAAAAAAATGATTATGTATAGATATATTTATTGTAATATAGCAGCCAGTGTTTAAATATTTCGTAATAATATACCCTGAATTCTTCATTATACAATAATATTCATTCCGAGTGATTAAATACCGGTTATCATTGACTGAGTTCATACACCTTACGTGCCATAGAATGAAAACTGAGCGTTTGGTTATGTTTACTATAGCTTTGAAAGCGATCTATTCCATCGTAGATAGTCAAGAATAATACGAAAGTTGAACGTTGATTTATATGTCATTGCTCCAGCCAAATGAAAAAGAACTATAGTTTTACAATTTCATGAAAGAAACAACGATTACGTTTACCCTATAATGATATAAAATATTTTATCCATAAATAAAGGTGGTTCATGTATAAGTAAAAAGTTGAGTCTAGTAAAAGTTACGTAATTGTAGTCGTTAATGAGTTAAACATTATTCTAGTTCTTTCCATAGCACAAAAGTAACTATTACTTGTACAGTGATTAAACAATTGGAAGTTAGACGAGTACTTTAGAGAAGAAATAATATAATTTATAACCTCTACAAAATCACGCTTTTTTTTTTACTTACAAAAATTTTATATCTTTCGGATATGTGATTTTCGGATATGTACATGCTTTGTCTTTAACAACGGAAGTTAAGTAATAATAAAATCGCGTCATTGGTATCTAGAAAATTAAATATGTATACATTATAGAAATTTCTATTCAGACGCTCGGGATTTTACTATCAAGAACAAAAAATTGACTCGATACCAGCTGTAACATCTCACAAAACATGATTCTTTGACTTCGATTTTCGTCACAATGACGTATTGACGTACGTGGTAATTTTACATGAGGTCTTATCATAATTTCTTACTATGCATAAACAGTTTATAAATTATGAAAGTACAGTTGTTGCATATGCTGTGATAATATTAAGGGCAAAAAAAAAAACAACCAGACTGACAAGATGCTTCCGCGTTTTAATTAAAGAGGGTACTGAACTCGAGGCGCCGTTACACTTAAGGCTTTGACATTAACTAACCCCACCCGGTTTACTAAGAAATTTACGAGGAAAACTATCAACGCTAAATATCCGTGTGATTCAGGTTTTAGGGACTTACCGCTTGTACCCAACCAACACACACTGGACCAGCGTGGTAGACTAAGGCCTGATTCCCCTCGATGAACTCTGTGGAGATCTTTGGGGGAGGCCTGTGTCTAACAGTGGACTTGATGATGATAATGACCGCTTGTATTCGGAAATTTGTTCTTAGTGTAACATTAGAAATAAAATACAAGTATAAACTATCTTCAACGTCATTAGCCGATAGACGTTCACTGCTAGACCAAAGCTTCCTCCAAAGATAGCACTGCTCACATCCAGCAATTTTCACGGTCACCATATACAGGTTTGACGATTACCTTATGAAGGCCCTTTCAGTACAGCGTTTAGGGTTGGGTTGGGTTTAGTATAATATAATTTAGGGTAATAATACAAATTGGATTTTAATAAATGTAAAGCGATTACTGAGTCTCGATCAATTGTCTCTATCAAAAACAATTTCATGCTTGTCCTAGACCCGCACATTATTAGTACCTAATTAATACTAGCAGTAGTATACTCTAATACGAGAATTAAGTAATAAAATGAAAAATTGTCTTTGAATGAGAGCATCAGAGATACTAGTAGAAGCAAGTACGTACTGAAATCATTACGTTCAATTGTCGGACATTATGCAAGGTTTATTGTCAAGTGATCGGTACGTTTAATGAACTCATCAGATAATAGACGCTTTTTGCAACAAGTAAACTGCCGAGAAAGACCTGGAAGTTAGACGTAAGACTTTAACTTTGCTTTAGATAGTCCTTGCGCTGGCCGCGTACAACAGCTTTTTCTGACCTTCACCATATAGTCTATCTTATGGTGGGTCGACTAAAGATAATTTTATGAGTACACACCCGCTATTATAAGACTATCTCACCAACCACAAAATTATTAGTATAGACAAAAAAACGACTATCACAAGCAGAAAAATTATCAACATTTTTATTCATATTATTACATAAAAGGAAAAATATACGATTAGGTTAAAACATTCTACTGTAGCATCGCATGGTCAACGATTGCATAGAAACCGGTTTGTAATTAATCATATTTAATATCTGACAAGTGCATTCTGGCACTTAAAATATTATAAATGTGCCTGAGCACCAAGCCAATGTCCGACAGTATATAATAAATTACTAGGAATTGTTTTTAACTAAGTCCAGTGATGGTGGATGGAATAAAACATATTATTCATATTGGGTGTATTTAACCCTTTTAGTGCCGAGCTAATTTTCATGTTTTGCATCAATTGCGAAAAGATTTTTGAAAAAAGTACCATACTAATTTAGTGTACACAGAATCCTAAATATTTTCCTCACATGTAGATCATCATCATCAGCCGATAGGCGTCTACTGCTGGACATAGGCCTAGGAATTTAGATGTATTATCATAAATATTAGGAGCATATCAAAGTACTCAAATATAACATATTTTTTACTATAACTGTATATATTTAATTAAAAAAAAAACATTTGCAAATATGTTTCCCAACATAAACCCCATGGACTTCCTTTTTTCAGATAGTAGTTAGTTTTTACACATAAACTCTTCAATAATCGATATTCCGACGCACCGCAATTTATACGTATTAATAAAGAAACGATTTATCGACTGTTCGCGCTCAAAGGGTTAAAATCATTAATAAAAAGATCCACTTGATGGTATGTGAGATGATGTTGAACAATACACAAGTGACTAAAAATAATTGTATATATTCAAAACTTCGCTTTGGATCATTTGAACATTATCTTTATTTTGATAAATTTATGTAAAATTAAATCGATTTTTTTATGCGCCGTATATATCGAGCATATTATACACGAATGTGTTCAAAGGCAAAGATCAGGCCAAGGGAAACAACTACTTAATTAGTGGCGCCATTTGAAAACAAAAAACATGTTTGTTCTTTATTACAATAAACAAATTATTTACTTAAAATTTTGCGTTGCTTATCTTCCTTTTGGCTACCCATTAAAAGTGCAACCAAAAATATTTTTTTTGTAAACAGCAAATTAACTGTTTAGGTATATTTTAAAAATGGTATTAATCAATCAATTAACATTATATATCATAACTATCTAGTCCGAATAGTCGAGTCCGTAAGTTGTTTGACTATGAAACTCTCCTCTTCCTCTTCTCTCCTTCAGCAACACTTGGCTGTTACTCTTTATAAGAGAGAAATAAAGTATATACACTTCGAAATCATTTAAATAATATCGTAAGTTATTTAAACCAGTATCGTCACAGGATATTGATAGTGGTTATATTTTTTTTTTTAGTCTACGAAGCGACAAGACTAGCACGACATTCTCCTGATGGTCACAGATACTCTGGCTCATAACAATATAACGCTAGTTAGCATGACATAATCAGCACCACATTGTGCTCATCGTCATGAGACATAAGATGTTAAGACCTGTTACCCTAGTAATTGCACTAGATATAGCACCTTTCAAACCGGCGGAAACAAGTGTTGCATTGATCGGTGTCGGCAACAAAGATTTACCCACCAGTAAAATAAAAATAATCCAAATAGTCCGTAAGTTCCTTGACTCTGAAACAGAAGCGATTGGATTCAGTAACAGACCTTCTTTCTCCTTCAGCAATACTTGGCTCCTACCATTTGTACGGGAGAAATAAGGTAAATGATCTTTAAGCAAGTAGTTTCAGTGAGTATCGTCAATGGTATTGACAGCGGCGAATATTCTTTACTGTTCAGTGAAGACCATTACCAAATTACAGTATACTAAATTTAATCATAGTTATGTAATATAGATAGTTATAATGTAAAACGCAAATCCAATAGTTTATCAAAATTATTCCACAGCTCGACCGCTGATAGCCCATGTTGCGATAGCACTATCGCGAATACGAATACGTCAATAAAATACAAAGTGCATCTCTTTAACTTTTGTATGATAAATATATATATTTTTAATCTCAATACATTTTTGTCATATCCGTCTGACATATTGGTAGCAAAATGTTTTTTACTTTTTCAGGACGTTCAGCTGATGGTAAGTGATACGCCCATCAATAATAACGTGGCAATAGTTAGGATGTTATATATTGCACCACATTACGCTCCTTACCTGAGACATATGATGTTGAATCTCGGTACTCTAGTAATTACACTAGCTATAACAACCTTCAAACTACTGTGTGCCGTCCGAAATAGGCTCTGTGCGGTGGTAGCTACAAGGTTTCAGGCAAGAGAACTACCAGTAGTAAACAAAATCCAAATCATTCAATCAGTCAACAAAATCAAAATTATTTCGTATGGACGTTAAATAATAAACTTGTGAATCTAAAGCCAAACATGAAAAATATTTTTCGACATTCATTACCATGTACTTCACAAAGCATATAAAAAAAATCGCTTAATTGGTTATATTACTTTTTTACGTCAAATTTAACTACATACCATATAAAGTTTATGTTTAATACATAACTAGTTAAACGACAGTCAAAAAAATTTTTTTTAGGAACAATACATAACATAACACCAAACAAATATGGAATAACCGGTTAGTTACATACAAAATATCAACGTTTGTGATATTATATTGTTTTAATATGTAAATAGTGGCAGGCTCTTGAATGTTACACAGGCGGATATTTCGACTTTAAAATTAACGAGGTACCCACAACAACAGGTAAATCGTACCTGTTTCCAAACTAGATAGAGATAACGGTACGGTTAACCATGGCGCTGCATAGCCTTGAAAATAACTATTTCACCGAGCAAACCAGTCCGGATATTTGCTACGTTTCACTTCCCTTATTACGTAATGAAAGGCGTAATGTTGTACAAAATTTAATAACAATTGTGTGTATTAACATCAAAGTTAAAAATAAAGCTTGCAGTTTTCGTTTAAAATATCTTAATAAACAACTACAGGTTACTTTGTGTTGATACTAAAACTTTCAGTTAATAAGCCATTAAGTTAATAAGTGGTTGGATGGACTATGACCCGATATAAATATATTTATTAGCTCTCGAATGGTACTTTAACAACTTACAATCCAAATATAAATCAGAGATGACATACAAACTCTAATCAATCAATTCATCATTGATAGCTGAACAAAATCTCTCCAATTTTATATATCCTGTGCCTTACAACCCACTTAATATGTATATCAGCCTATAGACGTACAATACAGGACATTGGCCTCCTCTAGAAGTTTTCTCCGTGACCTTCACCAGATAGTCGATCAACCTTGTGGAGGACATTCCAACACTACATCTGCTGGCGGTCTCCACTGAAGGACTTCATTAACTCATCGGCTATTGGCTCTTCGACAAAATGGCCCGCACTTAAATAATTTAATTCAAAAGACAATAAAAAAAAAACATAATTTATATATATTACCTTAATGTAAATAAAAGAAATATCTTTACAATTGTTAAAAAAAAATGTTTGCACCTAGTACGGAGTTTTCAAGTATCAATGAAAGTATAATTATTTTGAACTATATATACACATGCATACATGTAGTATATAGTATAGTAGTGTTGCCTGTTGCAGTTGCTCGAGTGTTACATTACAAACGTAGATGATTGACTTTGCATTGAAATAGTAAACCTAACGCCATTTTGATTATGTGTAATCGTTATTCGCACCGCAAATAATGCGCATTAATTTAACACGAGTGGAAAAATAATCTCCGTCAGCAGAATGTATTGATTCCATCTGTATCTTGAATAACAAATATATCGTACGATCAATGCGACATATACTAGTTCCAAATGTTGGGTTGATTTCGTACTATGCACTAGTATGAAACCAATCTAGATATTTATAATGAAAATGGGTTTTGTTTGTTCACCAATCACGTGAAAACTAGTGAACGTATCGACACGGGAACATGAGCATTCGACGCGGAATTGTTTTGTAGATCCATTCAACATTTTATTTCTTAGTAACTTTTTTAAACATTTTCATTTCGTATTATTTATGCGGTTGCTATAGTAACAGTTGATATAGAAACTCATTTGCGGTTGCGGTTGCTTTCAACGAATATTTCATACAAATTTCAAGTCTAATTTTATGTTGCGGCGGCCAGCAAACCGGACGGGGAAGAACTAGTTACATTGTAAATAAGGAATAATCTGTCGTTAAAGCAGAACTTTCGGTTCTTGCTTGAAACCTTTTTTATTCATCGACCAAAAATAACTTTTGAATTCAATTTCTATTCCCTCATTTTCTATCACCCAGCATAACTTACAAAGCGGTCTAATTTTAAGGATTTCAAGGATTTTTTAATTCAAAATTAGTCCTCAAAAATAATAAAGAAATATTGCTGAAATCTTATTTTTATATTTTAATTTAACGAAAGTTTAACTTAATCTATATGTTTATATATATTTAAACGTATAAGACATTTCGACCCATGTAGGGACTCATTGCGATGTCTGTAGAACCGTAAGGTGTAAGGATTTGAAATTTGGTAGCAATATTCCTCTTACCGAGTATAGGCTAGCCAAGAACGTATTTAATGTAATGTTACCCCCAAATAAAAGTTACGGTGGCGTTCATAACGGAAAGGAGCCCGCGGTGTAGAGGGTTGCCCGCAGGTAAGAATATTTCTGACAAATATCAAATCTAATTTACGGCCAGGAAAGCGGGCGGGGAACAGCTAATTATATTGTATATTAAACTTATACATATTCCATACAAGTTTCATGATCATCATCAGCCGATAGACGTCCGCTGTTGGAGGTCGGCCTCCCCCAAAGATCTCCACATCGATCGAATCTCACATACAAGTATGAATAATTATTAGCCAACAACTTTGCCCTTTTAGTATTATCAATGAGAATTTACGAAGAAATTATATTAAAAATAATCTACTCCATGTTTTTTTAATAAGATCGATATCTTTTTAAAATACAATCATGTCTAGTACGTAGAAGTTAAAAACTTTAAGAAGGTAATACATTCATTTGATCACGAATATTGATATTTCTAGGTCAATGTATATTGTGTATAATACGGTAACGTAAGACCGGTACCAAAGTCTTATTAAGGCCCTTTAAAATCATTTACATTTGATCGTTTATCATGCTTAGTATAATCATTACTATTCTTACCGCGTATCAGTATACTCAAGTTACTCAATAAGTAGTCGACGTACCGTTGTAGAACTTCGGAGACAGTAAATCAAATGTTTTTATGACTCGTATTTAAGATTAAGTATTTCTTGTTGCCAGTCGGGTTGGGTTTATAAGCTTTAAAAGCATGCCTTTTTTCTTTTCTTCGACAATTTATATTACTCTAAAATGGAAAAAAAATAGTCAACGTCTAAAACGTATGTGAAGGTTAAAGGATAACCCACCGATGGCGGCACTTTAAATGCCCGTCACATTGACGCTGTCTGACGTCACAGCATAGACTATTACATCAGTACTAAGCTTTTTTCCACAAATAAAGACTTTCAGGGAACTACATTCACTTGGAGTTATGTTTTTGTATTCTGCGAAACGAAATCGACGAGATGTTCACCAGATGGTGAGTAATACGCCCCCATAACAAGTGGCGCTAGTAAGGATAGTACACTGCGTCGTTGTCCTCGTTGCATTGTGGCATAAAATATTGAGGCTCGTTACTCCAGCGACTTCTCTAGCCGCAACGCCCTTCAAACTGGAATACTATAATGTTTACACACTACTCAGGCGGCGGTAATAGGAGGTGCGGCTATGGCTATCTAGACGGTCTCAACGGAAACTTACCACCGACTACGTTACGTGTACTTGTGCGTTGGTTTCAGTGCTAATGTTTGTATCACTCCCCTATTTTAATTTATTGATCAAACGTACATTACCAACAGATCCTCGTACGCTTTTGGGCTGCAATACCCTTGCAACTACCTTTGGGGAAGGAACTATATAGCCCATTTTTAGCTGACCTCTAAACAGCAGACGCAATATCTCCACAAAATTTACGTCAAATAGTTTCGGAGATCTCGTGATGAGTCAATTTGTATCCGGGTATCTAAATATTAATCGCGACACGATTAGAAAGTAATGAACGAAAAATACTTGGAGTTTAATCTTAACCTTAAAGAAAAGGAAGTTAAAAATTGAGATAAAAACTTTTGCTACTTTAAATATAATCTTGTTAAGACATACATACATCATATATATCACACTTTGTTCCCAGTGGGAATCTTGTTAATATAATGCAATAAATAGTAAAATAAAAAAAAAATCTACGTCTACTCTACGCTATTTTCATAAAAATCTATTCCTACATTGATTCGCTTTAGATCTTTGTTAACGTTTTAAGTTTCTATTATGGCTACCTTCAAACCTGCTATGGGCTTTCTATCTCCATCAGATTTTTTGTAAGCAGCCCGATTTTAAAACTCAATTGTAAAGGGACGAAACGTCATTCGTTGAAACACAATCCATCAAATATAATGACCGCGTAGTAAAACTGTAACAACAAAATCTACCTGCGATGTTGCCAACAAAAAATCTATTCCTTATCGTATTTAACGTATCTGTTCGAACATTTCAAAAAATTCACTTAAATAACACTTGTTTTCCGTTTCCCGATTCGAAACTTCCGTAAAAGTGTCCTTAGGATATAAGTTAATACAAAAGTACATATAATACAAAAGTAATATAGATTATCAATAATAAATTGTATTAATACATTAACCTCGACCAAAAATGGGAATATCATGTTTGTATATTCCTATGCGTCTGTGATTTTCCTGCATTACTAAAGCTCGCTAGCTACTTGGCCAAGATTTTTTTTTATTTGACGTGGCAATGACACAAGCTGCAAGTTCATCTGATGGTAAGTAAGATGCCTGTCCTTAACAACGTGGTGCTAGTTTGGATGGTATACACACCAGCACGTTATGCTCGTTGCTATAAGACATAAATGTTATGTATGTCCTTAATGATTAAACTATCTACAAAGCCCTACAAATCGGACTATATTAAATTTTCACAGTACTGTTGTCGGAAGAAATGGAAGCTGCTGTAGTATCTATCTGTATGGTATCCGACAACAATAAGGTATCTAAGGATTTGTTTAAAACAACATTGGTAAAAGCTTCGTAAGATTATCAGGTCCTGTAATTGACAAGAATGTTTTGGAATACTATAATTAAAGTGAGTTATTTTGACGGATGTTTTCAACATATTGTTTTATCATTATGTAATTAAATATTAAAAAAAAAACTGTTGGCAGGTCTTCGTCGTCTGGGTAACTCAGCAGTTTTTATTTCTGCTGCCAAACAGTAGTGTGCAAACATGTTTCCGTGTTGGCTATATTCTTGATGTAGATCGGGCTGCAAGCCACAGCGGCTCTTACAGCTCATCTGACACTGGGCTCGTGGACCTGGATCCACGGCCTGAGGTTTTAGAAACTAAAAAGTGCTACGCGGGATGTAGCTATCTGGCGGATGATGCTGTATATTGTGTGTGTCTGGTTCTTGTTGTGCTTTATCTGGCGATTCTACTCGGTCGTCGAGGCCGGGCGCGGGCCCGTTCCCCGACTACCTTCGCCTGTATCGTAATCTCTGGGCGGCGAGGACCGCCCACGGTCGCGGGTGTACTTAGTGTACGCGGTGTGTGAGTAGCTGCGGCGCCGCGTTCTGAAGCGAGGGCGGCGTGATGCTGATATTCGGAGCGTGTTGGTAGTGTCCGAAGTGTGTGTGGTGACGTCGGTGCTGTCGGTGACTGTGGGCGTGTGTGTGGTTTGCGGGACCCCTTGGGATGTCGGAATAAGCGCGTGCCGCGGTCTGCGCTTTTTCGTCCTGGGATTCGGAGGTAGCGCGTAGTTGGCCGCGCTGGCCACCAGAGGGTTGGGATGAGTTGCCGCCTTGGCGAAGTAGGTCACGGAGCACTCTCTGAAGTGCTCCTTGATCGTTGGGAGTTTAAGGTCGCTGTGGATGTCCACATTGCGCTGGTACCGGTGCGGGTGAAACGGTTCTGGAGAGTCTGAAGAGGTTTGAGACGGTCTTCGGACGAATGGGCGAAGACAACGCTTGCGTAAGACATTATAGGTCTTACGCATACCTTGTAAAGGTGAAGCTTGTGTCTGAGAGAGAGCTTGCTCTTCTTACACAGCAAGGGGTATAGCTTGCCCAGTACTTGGGCCGCTTTCTTTCTCGCCTCGCGGATGTGGGCGACGAAATTGAGTCTGGTGTCGAGTGTGACACCGAGGTATTTGACCGAGCTTCTCCATGGGATTGGCTGGCCGAAGAGGGAGAGCTGGCCGAGTTCATGGCCGCGTTTTTTCGCCTTCTTGAGAAGGGTTGATGACCTACGGTGGGTGAAGTGGATGGCTTCACTTTTCTCCGGGTTTACATCGATTCGCCACGCCCGGAACCACTCGCCTAGGCGGGTGGTCGCGTTCTGTAGGCGCTTCGTTATAATACCCGGAACTCTGCCGGAGTGATAAAGAGCGGTGTCGTCCGCGAAAAGGGCCATCTTGACGAAGGGGTCTCTCGGTATGTCGCTCGTGTAGAGCGAGAAGAGTAGCGGGGAGAGGCAAGAGCCTTGAGGGACGCCGGCTTTAATCGGCCGGGGCGAGGAGAGAGCGTACTCGACGCGAAAGCGGAAGGAGCGATTCGAGAGGTAGTCTCGAATGACGGTGACTAGACGGTCTGGCACTTTGTGAGTGTAAAGCTTGTATATCAAGCCTTCGTGCCAGACTTTGTCGAACGCCTTGGCGACGTCGAATAGGACGGCGCAGGTGTCGATCAGTCGTTTTTGCTCGAGACCGACCAGAATGTGCTCGGTCAGTCGGTGTACTTGATGAACGCAAGAGTGGTTGCTCCTGAATCCGAACTGTTCGTCGGGGAGGAGGTTGTTCTCTGCGGTGAAATGGCGCAGACGCTCTAGAATGATGCGCTCGTAAAGTTTGCCTAAGGTGTTCAGTAGGCTGAACGGACGGTAGCTGTTGGGTAGGTTCCTCGGCTTTCCGGGCTTCGGAATACCTATCACTACGGCCTCTTTCCAGGCGTCTGGGAAGGAGCAGTCGGCTAGCAGGGCGTTGAATATGGCCACTAGCAGACCGACGATCGGGGGCGGGAGACTTTTCACAACTCTGTTGAAGATGTTGTCGGATCCCGGGGCTGATCTGGTTTTCAGCTTCTTTATGATGTCAACGACCTCACCGGGGGAAACCGGTTTTAGAGGGGGACCTTCTGGTGGGAGAGCTGCCCTGCGACGCACCTCGTCCTCGACCAACTTAAGGTGATCGGGGTCCACTGGTGCGGTAGAGGGAGTGCACTGGCTCTCTAGACTGTCGGCGAGACAATCTGCTTTTTCGGCATCCTCCAACGCAAGGGAGGAACCATCGCTCATTACGAGAGGAGGCATGCGGGCCATGTTCTCCGCTTTGAGACTGCGGGCCAGACGCCAAAAGTTGGCGCTCGTAGGCTCCAAGTCGCAAAGCAGATTGTCCCATCTGTCGGATCTGAGTTCGGATATGCGCTCTTTTACCAGCCTTTGGAGGCGGCGCAGTTTTATCCTGAGCTCCTCGGATCTGTATCGTGTATAGAGTCTCATTGTGGCGTTTTTCGCTCTTATCAGCCGACGAATGTCCGCCGGGAAGGACCCGAGCAGGTAGTCCGACTCGGGCACCGTTCTCGACGATTCCTCGACGGCTGTGGCGATATGATTCGTTAACGAGTCGATCGCTCGGTTTGCAGCGCCGAGCGAGTCGATCGTATCAGGGATTCCGTCTAGGTGCTGGGGGTTCGCGGCCTTGAGTCTGACCTCGAGGCTGCGCCAGTTGACGATGGTTTTGGTCAGAGGGACCTCACCAGCGGGCCGGCCCAGCTTCGTAAGAACCGGGCGGTGGTTGGATCTGAGATCGTCTATGGTCTCGATCGAGTGCAGTGGGACGGTTACGTTATTGAATAACGCAATATCTAGTGTGGATGGGTTGTGAAACGCGACGGTAGGGTATCTCGTCGGGGTTTGCGGAGCTACAATGTTAAACTTGAGCTTATCCGCGAGCTTGGAGAGGATTATACCATTTCGGTTTGACATGATCGGGTCCCAGGTGCTATGCCTGCTGTTTAGATCGCCGGCGACGATGACAGCCGGCCCTAGGTCGAGAAGGGTTCTTATGTCTGTTTCCCGCATTTCTTTTGTCGGGGACAGATAGACGGATGCTAGGACGATCGGTTGATGACCGGTGAGGGAGATTTTACACGCCGAGACTTCTATTTTGGCGAGGGTTGGACTAACAAGCGGTATGCAATGCAGGGCCCGCTTGAAATAGATGAGTGTGCCGCCTCCTGGGGCGGTCAGCCTGTCGTGGCGGATAATATGATAGTTCGCGATTTTCGGATCGCGATGAAACGGTTTGAGGAATGTTTCCTGAATGAGCATGACGTCGACGTCATGGTTCCTAAGAAACAGGCTTATTTCCTCCTTTGAGAGCGGATGCCGTTCGCGTTGAAGTACGCGACAGTCAGCGAGCGGGGTATGTTTCCGTGTTGTCATGCAAACTGTGTTCCGTTTTGAAAGGCGCTGTATCTAATTAAATTGCTAAGGTAACGAGTCTTTTTATCCTATATCTTAAGGCGATGAGCACAATGTGGTGCTGTATATATCATTGTTATTAGCGCCACATTGTTATGAGCATGCGTATCATATCATTACGTGAATGTCCCGCTCGTCTCGTCGCACGGTAGAATACAGAAACACTAGTGATTTTTAATTAAAAATTTTCTTTGATATAACAAACCCAATGATCACTTATACACATTTTTATTAGAAACGTCGCAACTACTGTACCTATGTAGTTGCTTTAGTTGCTTAAGCAAAAAAAAAATAAGGATATACTTATAAAATATAAGCGCCCGTCACGCCCCGTGATAGACACAACAAACGCTCTAGTAACTAACACGCATAACGAGTTTAAGGAAAATTCCGATGCCATTGGATCTAAATTGGTCGGCTATTAGTGCAACTCTGCCTATAGTTATTTCTGCTGACCCATTTTGCAATGTATTCCGGCTGCGAGACTATCAGTTTCGTAAGAATTAACAGATTGTTATATCATGTTTACACTTCCACACTCTGGTTTGTACAACGTGGTATAAAATTATTATATATAGTAATTCCATATAAAACGATACTCTTATAACGCATTTTTATATTAAGTGATTTCAAATCCCCGTGTAACAGGCATTCCCCCATACAACGCGGGAATTTCCCAAATTATATTTCTGTACTATGAAATTTATAATGATTTGTACAGTTCATAATTAGTTCATATGCATAAGTTTTTTAATTTAAAATGTTCTTAGTATAGTTTTATATTAATAAAATAAAATATTTCGTTCTTAATATAGTTTTATAAGAGAATAGAGGAAGCCCGAAGAAAGTGTGGATGGATTGTGTGAAAGACGATATGTGTAAATAGAATGTGAATTCAGATATAACGACTGATAGAGGGATATGGAAGAGAAGTACATACTGTGCCGACCCCACATAGCCGGTAAAAGGGCAGGAGAAAAAAGAAAGAATATAGTTTTTTCTTAATATTCTATTTAAACTCCCTTTAGCGATAAAAGTTAAACGAAAATATTTTATATGTAAAGCGTTATACGCAGTCGTAGCAACGCGTTGTACGGGAATACTCCCACAACGCGTTTTCCTATAACGAGGAACCAATCTAACGTGTTATAGGAGGGATTACTGTATAGCGTAAAAGAAAAAAAAATGTAAAAGTTATTGTTATAATAGTTAATACAAATGGTAAAGCATAAAATATTCATGAAAAATTACAATACCTATTCATTAAAAAATTGTTTTTTAAGGTTCCAAAATTCGGTTACAATAGAGAGACTTAATGCCTGTGGGCAAACTTGATTAGTTAATCCAGAACGACGTTATATGAAGTGGTGTATGGGGTCAAAATTTGACATATTTTTAACATAATTAAACAGTATATCTTTACATACAAATAAATACTTTAAGTAAGTACTAAAAACTACTTTTTTGTTCCAAGCACAGAAATTTAAGGAGAATAGTGCGAATGTATTATCTCACTATTCTCCAAAAACTTCTTTTTTAAAGTTCCAATATCAAGGTCATCAAATACCCTGTAATATGATAGGTGTTCTTTTCAATCTTATAACAATATAGCAGTCATTATCTCAAATGATCTGTGTTTGTAATGGGCACGATCGTATCTAACGTGCCTTGAATTAATTGTAACTATCAAGTCGCCTATGCTCAGCGGTCAAGGTGAGTTACGACGGATTTTTTTTCTTTCTTAGCCTTTCAATATTTATATATAAAATTTTGATTTAATGCAAGAATAACACTATATTTGACATTAAAAATCACTGCCATCGTTTTTGTTCTTACGAAACTATTATTTTTCATTATTAACTTCCAAGCTCTATTTTCAACTAAATCAATATTGAAAATTGTTGCAGTTCTCAGTAAACATAATTATATATATATGGAAAATATATACCAATATTTATTTAGTAATAATTCCTTAAGATATTAAAGGCATTCCTCACTCACCACCTGAGTCGAACTGACTCAGTTCGTTAGTTCGACTTCGACAGAGAGGAGATTTTTGTATCTTCTTTTTTTTTGTCCTCGTACAACCGTTCACAGAACGGACAGATAATAGTTATTCCTTTGTTAGATAGACAGTACCTTAATATCAGTCCCATAAAAGATAGACAAAAATTCCAATTCTGAATAGGTAAAATTTTTAAACAATTGCTTTAGCAATTTCAGTATGAAATAAAGTGTCATTTCATTATCGCTAGAATTAGATTAACCGTATATGATCAGTTCAATCTTTTATAATAGAGTATTTTAGTTAATCAAATTAGTTTAATACGGTAGACACCTCTATTCTGGTGATATATATATACCTTAATAGTAATTTTTTGACAGCTTGCCTCTTTCTTGGCTCGGGGTCCAAGGCTTAATGGTAGACATCTCTGTATAATTATTTATACTATTATATTGTCAAAGGTAGGAAAGCTCAAGTATGTCTTTCAAATTATAATATTTGCTAGTCGAATAAGTCAAACTGAATCCAAATTTGTAGATAATCTTATGAGCAACAAATATTCGAGCGTGTCATAAATGTTACGTTATTAATGTATATGATAAATGTGTACAATCATGCATACGTATGCTATGCTTTATAGTAATATGAAACCGTCTTTCAAATAAATAGAATTATAAAATTAAATAAGCTAGTGCATGTAAAATCGCTGTATTAATAGAAATCGAAGGCTGAGCACGTAAGTATGGTGCAACTTGACAAATAATATGGCGTTGGCTCGGGGATGGCGCGGGCGCGTTACGCAAGTCACAAGACCAGGGAGAACTTGTGATATTTATACAATGTGTCATTGATGTACTAAAAACCTAATTAATATATAATCTCATTTATCATTTGAAATAACATATAATTACTTAGAAAAATCATCCTTCCTTTCAAATGTTAAAAGTAAAACTTGAAGGTTAAAACAATATAAATTCATATTAAATACATATTTAAATAATTCTGGAATTATTATATGTTAAATCTTGTACAACGAAAACTTTAGATCATAATAAAATCAGGAATGTTTAAAGTCGAAAAGTGAACAACAATGGATTGAAGTTAAGGTTGATTAGACTACTAAAAGATAATGATAAGTGTTCACCAGTAACAAAAAGGGAATTTTTGGCAAATGACGCACCCATACAGACAAAAAATGCTTTGATGATAAAATTCTATTAAAAAAAAAAACCATTATTATGCAAAATAGATCCATATCCATTATACAAAATAGAAATATATATTACCTTCACAATGTATAAATCATTGTTGTTACATGTATTTGTCTGTTGGCATTCTCTCTAGAATATTCTGCACATTTTCATTTTCTATCTTATTATCTTTATTTCACAGGAATAAAAAGTAGTTTTGTTGTTAATTATTTACCATAATTTCTTAATAAAGTGAACAATGACATAAAATTGTTATATAAAATTAGTCTACTTATTGTTAAAAATAATAATTGAGCATACAATAGTTGCAATGCTTAAATTATTACCGTTAAGTTTTTACAACCACACTAGATGAATGAGTAAGACCAATTTTGAAAAAAGAATTGCAAGATAAAAATAAAATAGTTACAACGCTATTCTATGTAACATCATTTTAAAACCAAACAATATTTGTTAATTATGCATTTTTATCTATGACTCATTTGAGTTCACATTACATAGCAACATAGAATGTTACCAGGCCAGCAAATCATAAAGCACACCTTTAAAAAACAGATGCATACAATCAGTTATGTTTATAGTTAATATTAGTTATAATCATTTCAATTATTAATATCATCATCAGCTAATAGATGTCCATTGATGGTCATATGCCTTTCCCAAAGATCTCCACATCAATAGTTTCTGTGTTGCCCACATCCAGTTGCTTCTTGTGACTCTCACCACATTATCGGCCCACCTTCGGGGGCTTTCCCCATACCATGTCTACCAATATTATTAATTCACTATTACATAACTAATCATGGTATTTTTACTCATAATAAAGAAGCCTAGCAAACCTGGTTTTTCATATTATATATAATTTCGAGAAAAATTGTGATAAGCAAAAAAAAAATTTTTATTAAATTATTAAAAGATAAAATAATAAACTATAGGAATACAATTAAAAAACATTATCATAAGAAAAATTATTAACTGTGTTCAAGGTGGCAGTAACTATCCAGCAGTTTTATTATACTGGATATATTATTTAATTAAAGAACAATAATTTATTTACAGTTATTGTGAAGTAGAATTATACATACACTACTTTAGTATTCAACTTAATACCATCTAGTGTTACTGCTATGATGGCTGTTCTACCTGTTTTAAATACAAAAGCATAAAGTAAAATATCTATCTTTAAAGTTTAACGATGTAATTTTAATTGAGCGTTTTCATTTGTCTATTAATTTATAAAATTGAAATGAAAGTGTTTTTACATTCTTTTATTCATATTTAACAGAAAATTTAAAAATATATGTACTAATAAAATATTGCATTTGTAACAATGAAACAAATAGAGTACCTTTAGTTGACTTACATTTACTTTATTTTGAGACACACTGTTCTAAAATATACTCACAATGAAGAGGAACTTGATACCTACCAATATTTGCTTAAGTATTTTTTATATATTATAAAGCAATTATTTGCTTAAGTATTTTATGTCCCTTACTCAAAATAGAATGATCTAGCTTGTAGGTTGAAATTTGCATAAAATATAATATATGGATAAGCAACTTCTTCAATATCGATATTGTCATAATTATTAATTAAAAAAGTTAAATACCATAACCAGACAATACATTATTATCATGAGGATTGAACGTCAAAGAGAAAGTTAAAAGTGGGGATTTGGCACCTAATGAGCACAAGGAAAAAACAAATAAGGTTAGTTTGGAAATAAATACCAAAGAATAAACTTAAAGCATATAAATTTAGTACATCATACACTATTATTCGTTACTTACCTCCTCTTCTGAATTGCTGGTTTGGGAGACATCTTCGATTTTATCATAATGTCACTATTATGAAACTGCGATATGAGCACAATCTTAGAACACTGCCAAGGAGAGTATCATATCGCTTTTCACGATATATTTGCTTTGATTTGTTTTTAAACTACTCATAAATAATTTTTCACTAATCACAATCTAGGTCATTTTATAATGCACTACACAAACAAAATACACTTTGTTGTCGTGAACTTGCACAGTGATATTTGGTAGAAACTCGAGCTCTTCGACGGATCTAGTTTAAGTGTTGCCATACTGGGATTTTGAGATAATAATACAAAATAGAAAGAAAACTTCAAAATACAAAGTCATAAACCGATACAAAAAATTAAAGCATACATTATCTAAAAAAAATAATACAGTATTTTGTAATAATTACATTAAATTTTTATTTACTTGGGAATCGCAGTTTTTATACTTATTTTAATATTGCAACATTCATCCTTTAAATCAAAACTACATGTGATTAAACTTAATCGCATTAGTTCTATAATAGCAAGATAAATTAACGAGTTGGTTTAATATCTAGATATTTTATATATGTAATCATAAAAATGATATAGACGCTAACAATATTTACATTTATACACTAATGGTTTGTCCTACACCATTATTAATGATAACAAATCATTTTAACGAATTATTACATACAGATATTTTTAAATGTTGTATTGCAATAAAAATAATATAAATCTGTTTATAATTTACCTAAAGTAAAGATTTTGAACTATTTGCACGTAGCGTCTATCTAAATAGTTTTTTTTAATAATAATTTATTATAAACAATAGTTAATACAATAATCAATTCACTGTTAACCTATGACTATCATTTAATATTTATTTAGATAAAAATTTTATTTAACAGCTACGAATAAATAATAGGAATGCTTGTAACACACTAATATATTCAACAATATAACAAAAATTTTGTTTTTTTGTTAGGTGTTCAACGTTTACTTTGGAAGAATTCCTTCAACAGAACCTTTAGTTAAATAATAATAATAAGGTAAATATTTAAAGAGTTTTACTGGTGTTATTAGAATGCAGTCTTTAAAACATTAAATTTCTCGGGTTTGGTTATCAAAAGAGATATTAAAAAAATTACATCAAAATTAATGTTATATTACTAATTAGAAAATTTTAATGTCTCTGTCCGCAAGGAATTTACAATAGTAACTATGTTACATTTGTTGGCTTCATGTCTTATTCTACGTCATAGGTACCATATTATATTTGTATGTAATTCTGCTGTTCTGCTTCCTGACGATAATGTTTGGTTGTTTTAATCAAACTTTTAAGAGTTATTATTTACGTACAAGGAAAGAATTAAATATGATTACACTTTCCTAAATATTTATAATATATTTAACTAAATACATATTTATATGTGAACCAATAAAACAAACCGTCGTAGTGGCGCCATTGTTTAATCGAATGATATACAAAGAGACATGTACTTGGTACTAATTGTTTACTGGAAGTATTAATTAAAGAACGATTGAAATGATTGCTTCTCATAAGCTAGTCATTTTAAAACATTTATGTTTCGCTTAATTCTTGTATAGCACTGTAATTTTTATCTCTTACAGTCATTTACATCCTTTTTTGGTAAAGAAAATGAAATATCTTTAACTTCTTAAAAACGCACCAGTTTAACCTGACACAACTGAACAGTTGTAATCAAGCTTTGTATATAATTTAAATTTTTTAGGGTGAAATTTCAAATCATTTCAATAGAGCAACTTTTCACAGACCATGAATCTGGGTCCACAAGCCCAATGTCAGATGAGCTGTAAGAGTCGCAATGGCTTGCAGCGCTAACGTCACCACGAATCTATAGCAACTTTTTTGATGCCTTACATCTTGACCTATTTGTCTTAAAAACCGGGCTACAAAAATAACCCTAAATGTTATAACACATTTCAAGGGAAATTTTTAACGTGTAACTGAGCAGTGGTGCACGTAAGGACAAATTGTACACCGCCATCTAGTAGCTATTTATAAAACTATGCAAATCGTAAAGACTATTAACCTAACTTTTGAGTACACGCGAAATATGTGTATTTTCTACGAAGAGGCGACATGAACGGAACGGGATTAACTCGATGGTAAGTGATACTCCCGCCGATAACAATCTGGTGCCAGTTAGGGTGATATACACTGCACTGGTTGTGTCCAAATGCTTGTCGTCTTTGTACACAAGACGTTAAAACTAGTTGTCTTTGTATTTTCAATACTTACAATTGAAAGCAAACTGGAACAAAGTAATGTTTGCACACTACTTTTCCAAAGAATTGACGCTGCAATAGTAGTCAAATAGGTTGCAGTAGGTTTTAGCAACGGCCACGTACGACCAGTAACCAAAGATGAAATATTGTTTTTATAATTATACTATTCAAGAACCATAAACGTAGTCATTCACCTGATATGAGGCGATATTAGAATAGAAGTATGTAATTCTGATAAATAGACAATAAGGAATGCAGACTTGACATAACGATAATAATTGAATTTGCTAATTAATTGTATTTAATTAATATTCAGATTCATGATAGTTTTATTTGATATGAACAGACAATCAAAATTATTAAATTTCTTAATGAGGACTTATATAGGAAAAATATAATTAAAACAAACGTACGTTATTGGTAACATAACTTTTACATTTTAATTGAAGGGTTGACATATATTAATAGTACTGGGCTATTTTGAATCTATACTTCTGGTTTATATACATACATACATGTAACACATACACATAATGGAAGGTGATGTACTAGATTCCGCCAAAGCGCTTTTTTCATTAGTAGTGTGTAATACCGAGTTTCACTGGAATAGAAAAATTCAATGCCATGATAACTACTACGCAAAATTCATAATACTGAATTTTAAACATGAACAACACCACATGAAATTTTATTTATCCTGAAACTCATTATCATCATCATCAGCCGATAGACGTCAACTGCTGGACACAGGTCTCTCGCAAAGATTCCCACATCGATTGGGTAGGGATTCAAATGAGGGGATTTAGGCCATTTCCCACCACGCTGGTCCAATGCGGGTTTGTGTGAGCCAGAGCCTCGTTTGTTTATTAGCAGGGTGCACCACGGGCAGGTGAGGTTGGCTTGGGTCCCGTGAGTTTGTCGGGCGTACCGTACGGTGTCCTGGACGGCGGGTACGCTTCTCGCGGGCGATGCGCCTTGGCATCTACAGGCGCAGTCGCTCGCGGAAGTGTACCTCTTCCTGCGGGATGCCGGAGAGCGTCGGCCGGACCCGGCCACGGTCCGCCGGATCAGGTGCGTTGCCCATGACGCCCTGATCCGGCGGTGGGAGACGGAGTTAGGTAACTCTGCCGCCGGCCGGGACACGGTGGAGGCCATCAGGCCCCACCTGTCCCGGTGGATGAGCCGGCGGTACGGGGCCTTGACGTTCCACCTGGTGCAGGTGCTGACAGGCCATGGATGTTTCGGCAAGTACCTGCACCAGGTGGCTCGTAGAGAGATGACGCAGGAATGCGGTGCGCCGATTGACACGGCGCACCACACTCTGGCGGAGTGCCCGGCATAGGGGCCGCAACGCCACGCCCTCGTCGCGCAAGTCGGCAGTGACCTCTCGCTGCCGACTGTAATCGATCGTATGTTGAGCAGCGAGAGGTCTTGGAGGGCGGTGGCCTCCTTCTGCGGCGCAGTGATGCGTCAGAAGGAGGCCGCCGAGCGCACGAGGGAGGCCGACGCCGCTGCCGCACCTTGCAGGCGGCGGCGGGCCGGCGGGAGAGCGCGGCGGCAGAACCACGCCGTCCGCTTCCTCCCGCCGTGAGCGATGGGCCCCTAGCCGGGCACGGTGTGAGGGGGCGTTCGGGCCGTTGGGCGTGGCCCTTTGGGCCTTTTGTCGTGTTTCCCCTGGGGGTGCGTCCCCCGGGGGAGTCTTGGTTTTTGTCCCACCCTCCCACTTCGACGAGGGGGGGGAGTCTGGAGGGAGGAGGCCGCCGCCCAATTCCTTCACGGGAGGGCGGCGGCCGGGCATGCGCTCCGTCGTGGGCGCGCGCGGTCGTCTGTGGGGTCGGGGGGCCCCAACGTGCCGGTCCCGCGAGGGGCCGGTACGGGACGGCAGGTGGGTGCCTTTGCTCCCCGCGGGCACCCACCAAGAGGAGTTTTATACGCGGAGGCGCCCGGAGAGTTGCTTGGCTGAAACCCGGGCGTCTCCAGTATGCGTATTGCGGGACAAGCGGTGGTGGTTTTAGTGGGTATGGGGGTCACGCACAACATCTCAGTGGCCCCGAGCCCCACATAACCCGGCGTCCCCCCCCTTGAAAAGGACGCTGGGTATGCGGTAACAGCATTTCCACCACCGATATCAAAAAAAAAAAAAAAAAAAAGGGTCCCGTGAGTTGTTGTTCGAGACCGCTTACACCCCCTGAAACTCATACCACTGTGCTATAAGGGGTAGGTACAATGTTTTTACTCATCGTATTAAGGTAATAATGCTCGAGATGACGAGGGCTTGCTATCATATTTAACAGAAACCGCTCATCGGCGATCTCGCCTATTTAATATATTACATATACGTGTGTCAACAAATTATAAATCACTTTAAAATATTACGATCACTGCAATTACTTTGCTTGACCTCTCTTAGACTTGACACTGATTTATTCACAGGGTGAAAACATTCATATAGAGATAGTTTTACAAGGGTAGTATCCGTGAAACTATCTTTACTTAACATATGATTCAAAGTTAATTTGAAATCTAGGTCATTAATTTAAAATTTAATTAAACTAACACTTTTAATGTAATATTTTTTCTTTGAAATATTCAATGTTACAACTACACGATCAGAAACCTGATGGTTAAAAAAATCATTAATTTTGTACGTTTCATTATTAAGTACTTCATTAAAATCATTATTTACAAAATAATTCAAGTGTTACTAATAGACACAACGTTGTTCGAAATCCCATTAATATTTTAAAATGTATGTAATAGTTATCATTTCCCTTTGTTTTACAACTGTGATCTGTGAAATTTCTTGTTGACGTATAAAATTTTGAAACCTAAATTGTGTACCAACTATTAGGTTGGGGAAAAGTCTTTTCGCATTATAGTATGTATGAACTTGTAATAAAATCTCTTTGGCTATACTATTTGTATCTGCTGCTGGTTTTGGTATCATTGAAAGTCTAAATTTTAAAGAACATAAATCCAAATTCAAATTGGGAAAACGTGTGATATTCATTTGTTTCTCGTACTGAGTTAAGATGAGCCAATCTAATGGAATTCGATACATTTAAAAATTTTACTACAAAAAAGGTAAAAACGCAACGCAAGCCGCGAAAAAAAGTAGCACAAATTTGGTTTAAGTCAGTGATTCCCTAAGTGGTCTATATCGACCTCTAGAGTCTATGACAACCTGCAAGGGGTTTATGTCAGCGAAAAAAAATTTGGGGGTCCATGAAATGAAAATGGGGGGTCCACGATAGTGGATCTCAACACATACACTGATAGTACCTATTTACTTACATCATACTATCCTATAATATCAAAACATATACATTATTTATAAAAGTACCTATGAAATAAAAAAATTATTATGTATGTTTATAAAATTGTGTAAGTTGTAGGATGTTGGTATTCGCTTTGTGTGGGTGTGTCGCAATACATTTTGAACTTGTAAAAAGCTGAGAGTCGCAGTCGCAGTCTCAGAGCTTCGCTACCTTGCACTGACTTGTTCAATTCGTCACTCTATAAATACGAATGTTGGACAAATACGTTTATTCGTTTCCTGAATTTTGAAAAGGAAAGTACTAAGAAAATATTTTAAAAAATATATCACACAAATTATAGTGAGTCAGTGTTATTTTGTTTGAGAGTGCTGGAGAATAGTAAGTACATTATGTTTTTATTAAATTTGAGTTTTGTACTCGTAGTTAGCAAAGATAGATAGAAATTACGCCAATCATGACTTTAGTTATTAGTAGTTTAATATTCAATCTCAATAATTTCTTTTTGAAAGTTTTAGCAATCGGTATTATAATTACAGTGCAATCTCCGTAATTCGAGCTAATTGTTGCAAGAAGATGTTCGAATTATGGAATGTTTTCGGAAAAATCAAAAAATATTTTTAATATACAGCTGCTGGATTTTCTGTCTTATTTAAGTAATTTAATTTTGCCCACAGATGACTGATGCCATGTCCGAATCAAAAAAGAAATGTAGACTGTACAATGTAGATAATTTGAAATTTGGCTTCATTCCATCATTGCCGGACAAACAATCGCCTATGTGCCTTTTATGCAACAAAGTTTTGAGCAAAGACGCTATGAAACCATCTAAACTGCAAGATCATCTGAGAAGATGCCACCCTGATAAAACAGAGAAAGATTTGAAATACTTTCAAACACTCAAAGATAAACTTCAGAAGAGACCTACACTGGACAGAATGTTCGCTTCACGTCACAAAGAAATGATGATGGTTTGCGGGCGCTTTACAATATCTCGTTACTTATAGCAAAATCCGGAAAACCGCATACTATCGAAGAGAAGTTAATTTTTCCAGCCGTTGAAGAGGTTTTAAAAACTGTCTGCAGGTTTGTGTAACCTGCATCTGATATCATTAAAAGAATTCCCTTACGTAACAATACTGTTGAAAGACGTATTGATGAAATGAGTTCTGATATTGAAAGCTTCTGTAATTATTTGCAAACAACCCATTTCTCTATACAACTGGACGAGTCAACTTTACCTGATAATGCAGCATTATTATTGGCATATGTTCGTTTTATTATGAATCAAGAAATCTACGAAGAACTTCGCAAGAACTTTGATAACTGACACTAAAGGTGAATCAATATTTCATGTTTTGAAGGATTACTTCATTGAAAAAGCAATTCCTTTATCAAATATAATATCAGTAGCTACAGATGGAGCACCTGCCATGGTTGGACGTTATCGTGGATTTATAAGCTATTTGAAACAAAATGTGTCAGGGGTGTTAGCAATACATTGCGTCATCTATCGACAACATTTATTTGCTAAAAATTTGAGTGTTAGATTACATGAATCGCTTCATTTAGTCATTGATGCAGTAAACCGAATCCGAAAGCAACGCGTTGAATACGCGGTTATTTGCGCAGTTGTGTGAAGAAAATGACGAACACTTTCATCACTTACTCCTTCACACTGAAGTACGCTGGCTGTCGAAAGGCTTATGTTTGACAAGATTTTTTGCACTTTTTAAGACTATTTTAGAATTTCTGGATACTAAAGATAAACAGTTTAAATTTGATTAAAACAAAGTCCATCTTTTCAGCGTTTCTTGCCAGAGTTAAACTAATGAAGTAAAATATTGGACGGAGCAAATTTTTTCAGTTCCCCAATTTGTCACAGACAAGCTGCCAGGAAGACGACGTTTCAACTTACGTTCAACATTTAAATGCCCTCTATTCAGATTTTGAATCTAGGTTTGAGGATATTTTGACAATGGTAATACCACCATGGATAATTAATCCATATGGTGACATAGAAGAAACGAATGTCATAATACAAGAGGAACTGACTGAACTAGGTACAAACGAAGAACTTAAGGTTCAGTTTAAACACGGATATCAGCAATTCTGGCTGCAAAACAACATACCCGTTACTTATCCCGTATTATGGAATATAGCGAGGAAATTTTTAATTTCCTTTCCATCGTCATACCTAATGGAAAGGGGGTTCAGCGCTATTACCAATCTCCTAACGAAAAAAAGAAACAGACTGGACATCATTAGCCGATGAGATTTAAGATTAACCCTTACAAAATTGACGCCAAATGTTGATAATTTATTATTAAAGCATCAGGTTCATCCTTCTCATTAAAAATATTGACTTATTGCTTATATTATTTTATTTATAGTTTATTTTATGTATATTTAATGTTACGTATATTTTACATAACAGATACAAAATTTTATTTTGAGTAGTTTTAATTTAAATTCAATTAATAAATGTAAAAATAACATGTGTTTTTACTTTAAGTTTTTAACACTAAACTCCACTACAGTTAGAAATTTGCAGGAAATCAATATCAGGTAAGTAGGGGGTCTACCCAACACGGAAAAACATGGCAAGGGGTCTACGACACAAAAAAGTTTGGGGAACTCTGGTTATCAATTCGAAAATTTTGATGTCGAAGATGTTCGTCGCTCTGGTCGCCCTATTACGGATAAAATGGATGCAATTTTTGGACAGTGGAGCGAGATCCGCATATCAGTAGTTACTACGTAGTTGAAGAACTGGGAATTAACCACAAAACAGTTTTGGCGCATTTGAAATAAACTGGGTACACAAAAAAGCACGATATTTGGGTACCTCACGAGCTTACTGAAAGAAACCTAATAATGAACCATGTACTCGTTTCTGATTCTTATTTACGACGTAATGAAACCGAACCGTTTTTGCAGAAGCTGATAACTGGTGTAGAAAAGTGGATCACGTACGACAAGAAAGTGCCGAAAAGGTCGTGATCAATGGCCGGTCAGGATTCTGCCGGTTAGACTGGTGAAACCCGGGTTAACTCACAACAAGATGATGCTGTGTGTGTGGAAGTGCATTATTCCTTGAGCTGTTACCACCAGGCAGGACCATCGATTCTTAACTCTACTGCGAACAACTGATAAGATTAAAGCAAGAAGTTGAGAGAAAGCGGCTGGAATTAATGAACAGAAGGGGTGTGGTTTTTCATCATGATAACGCTAGATCTCACACATCTTTAGCCACTCAGCAAAAATTAAGCGAGTTCGGCTGGGAGATGTTAATGCATCCGCCGTATTGTCCTCACCTTGCACCTTCAGATTTCCACCTGTTTTTGTCTCTTCAGAATTCTTTAGGCAGTGTCAGGTAAACATCACAAGTGGACTGCCAAAATCACTTGCTGCGGTATTTTGATCAGAAGTCCCAAAATTTCTATAGTAATGGGATCATGTCCCTACCTACAAGATGGCAAAAAGTTATCAAACAAAATGGTATCTATTATATATATATATATATCTATTATATTATATACTTTAGTTAAATACAAATTCTTTCTCCTGCCCTTTTCCCAGCTATGTGGGTCTCGGCACAGTATGTACGTCTCTTTAGTTAAATGTAAATAAACTATATTAAAATGTTTTGAATTTTCTTAAAATATGCGAACAAACTTTTTCCCCAACCTAATACATCATTTGTACATCAAAACTTTTAGTTCTACTTTTTGGTCTTTCTTATTATCATACTCAATTGTCCACCTATCTCTTAAGAACACATTCTTATAAACAAATTAAAAACTATAGCATGTTACAAGGTTCTAGATAATGTGATTTAGTGATGCGAGAAGATAAAACACAAATCACAAGTGAAACTAATATGCGGCTGTAAGAAAAAGTATAGTCTATGTCTACGTAGTAAATGGTTATATTAATCTTTTTTAAACTTGACATCAAAGTGATTTTAAACTTACCATTATTTTTATCTATGCATATTATCTTTAAAGTTCAAAAAGCGGTCCAAGATTTATTGATGTAATACGTTAAAGTAAACAATAAAAAATTAAGTTAATATCTTTAAGCTGAAGGGCGGCATTGCAACCTTATATATACTGTGCTTGATACAAACATTATCTGTACTGATATTCGTCACGTTTTACTTATCAGATATAAGATTATATTAGACACCGGTGACCTCTGGCTTCGCTTCAGTAAAATGTTAAAGATAGAAATAGTTATTAAGTTATTATATACGTTATCCTTGGGAGATAGTTTTGACCCAATCACCCCTTTTCCGAAAGGCTTCTTATAGTATTTAATTTAGCTGTACGTTATTGCGGTATATTTCAAGAGAGTTGAGTCGAACGGTTTTTTATTATGTAATTTATAAAATATATGTCATTTATAAATTATTTTATTTTTATAAATATAGCATTTACTATATATCTGAATATTATATATATATCTGATTGAAGAAAATATTCTATTGGATGTATGTTGTTTTTGCGAATTTGGGCGGTTCAGGTTTGTAATGCGAGGCAAAGATTCGTTGACAAAGCTATAAAAGTAGATTTTTGTAATTATTTATGATAGTAGTATAAAATATATAACGAAATGTTTTAAAGTGAATGAAAATTTGCTTTTAACATTATAAACAATTGTCTTTCATCAAAGCGCCTATATAAAAAGTTCTGCAATTATTACGTTAAGGGCTACATGATTTTGTTAATTTTAACTGACAGGCAAAATATTTTCATGTAAACTTGGAATCTATAAAAGAAATATGCATTTCTTTGAAAGAAACAAGATTTACTTTATTAAACAATTAAACGTACGTATTTTTCATTTAGTTTTATAGTTCATTAGGTAAAAAACGAAAATATTAATAAATCACTTATATACTACATACTCACCCTCTTATTTTATATGTACTGTAGTGTAACATACATTGATTTATTTTAATCGAATAGGACATTCCCATTAAATAAAATTCATATGATCAATAGTTTAAAACATACTGAGATAGAGAAGTAGAGTCTCAACGGAAACTATTAAGCGACAAAATACGCTTTTAATTATTATATTCACTTTTCTAGACGTATTATATAAATTTTAGTCAATAATTACTTAGAACTACTATGTCATTGTCTCTTAGGGGTAAATCCCCAAAAGCTTTTTAAGTTATCCAGATTTTAGCTCAATTTATATATTCCTTCGAAATCAATTTTGATGTATGCTTAAGTTTAGCAACAAAAGTAGATTCTTCCTTCTAATATATTTGCCTTCGAATTTTAATCTCGTTTTTTAGATTGTTGGAATTTGTTGGAAAAAAGAACACATATATATAGTTGCTAGAAAGGATTTCCAACGATGGCGTTTCGGTTTTTAAGCTATTTTAATAAAGAAGGTTCCGGTTACATTAGTACTTATCTTTCGAAAGTAATGACTACATAAAATTAAAATAATAACCGATGGAATAATTGACGGCCAAATTAATTGGTTTTAGTTATACATATAATTGTAACTGTGCATATTTTAATGTTAATGCAAAAGAAATCGAGAAATATGAAAGAGAGGATTGACCCGAAGAAAAACCGGAAGTACAAACGGCAGTGTTAACGGAACATTAAATTTTGGCGTATCATAATAATTTATTGTATAAATAACAAAGATTCATCATTAAGTTTTATCCGTCTATTGTTGGATGAAGGTAATAAATTGCTTCTTAATATTTCGCATCCGTGTACTTCCGGCAGTTCTTACCATGCCGCCAGTCCACTACAAAGCGAGCGGAACGGACTAAGCTCCGTACATCCTACACTCGAAAGTTTGAAATAAATAATAATAGTACATAATTAATAATAAGTACACAGTAACTTATTGTAATGATGTGCTTAATAAATCTTATTTATAGTGATTTATTATTTTTGGTCAGACTTAAAGGTTAAATATAATTTTTATATCACAATGAATGTGGGTGGTGATATTAACATATTGAGGGTAGGCCTGTGCCCCAGCAGTGGGGACGTAAATTGGCTGTTATGATGAATCTGTGATATATGTATATATATATATATGTGTGTGTGTAATTATGACAGCATACCGTTAGACAGACACGCGTTTGATGCCATATTTGTTTTAAAATCCTTTTGGAGATATCTTAATTTTAGTTAATTGTTATAAATTCGTAATTTCTAGATGTTGCAAAACCTCAAAACATTAATTTTTAATATGTAAATTTTGTAATATCATATATTCTAGTGTAACTATTTCTATTGTATTGTATGAAAGGAGAACCTCAATTAGTTTCCCTGTTGAAGTTTAAGATGTGTCTACATCTATATTCGGTGGAATGATACAGTAATTAAAAATGTCTTCTGAGGCTGGTGTTACTGTATATTGTATACGTAAAGGATATATGATATGCTTTTATAATCATGCCCAGCCCACAGAATGCGAGATTTTTTGGTTGAGCAAAATTAACATAGATGCATATGGAATCCATCAGTTCGTTTAATAAACTGTACTAATAACACTACACGTTTTAAATTCAGATTTTAATAATATTTGTTATAAACATTACAAACGTACAGTATAATTTCACAACTTTAGTTTATTTTTAACAATTCAATCATTATGGATAATGTTCTACATTAATCAGTATTTGTGAAAGGTGGATTACGTGGAACAGTTATTACAAAAGGCCCGCTTCACTCTCAGTCAGTTTTGTTTCAATCATCCGTGCAAAAGAATTTCTTAATAATTTGAGACCAACCGGATGCAGCGCCTTGGCTGGAAAATACCACCGTCACGCATCCGTCACCGTGGTTATCGGAACAAGTTGTTGCTTCGATCTCCAACACTAGGTTTATAATTCACTCAGTCCGAAAACCTCTGCACTCGGAGGAGGACGTGTTTCTTGTGCTTCACCACGTGCTTTCCGATCCGTTTATAAACAATAAATGATCCGGTTTTATAAATACTTTTAGTGTTATTTTGTATAAAATACTTTGTACAGAATAATGTGTTATGTTTTACTGTGTATTAAATCGTGAGATTCCATGTTTCTGGAGTGTTTCAAAAAAAGGATATGTGATGGTAAATGTGGGCTTTATACTGTGATGTTCCATAGTTAGTAAATAACATAGTTAATAAAATAACGATACAAGTTTAAGGCTGTATTTATATTTAACATTTGTTATTATTGTGGTTCTTAATTTATTTATAATGGTATCTCTGTTGAGAGGAAGTAAAATAACATTAATACTGTAATAAATAATGAATATAAAAAATACAAATAAATAATGAAAAAAACCTCCTATAGTGAAATGAAGGTTATGGAGGCATTATATTTACTACAACAGAGTAAAGATTTAGTGGGTAGAAATAAAATGAAAATGGTCTCCCATGGGTTGCTAAAGAAGCTTTGTTATTCCTTTTAGAGAGTCTGTATATCTGTAAAGGTGATTACTTATTACCATATCTTGCCTACTCCTGTTTCTATATATTTTTAAGTTAATTAGGATCTTTAATAATAAGCAAAACAAAAGTTTTCTCTATTAACCAGATTACCTGTTGCCTACGCTCAGAGATTATAATATTTTTAGATGTGGATTTTGGCATTGCTTCAAGCACAAAAGTGAATGAATAAATTCAATATACAATAGATTTAGTTTGTGTTGAAAAAAGTATCTATTGTAGCGTATATGACTGCAGCTTATGACATACATTCATGAGAGGTTGCTGCAGTAGAATGGATGGACCATAGAATGAGCGTCGGACAGGCGCTGATATATTTTATATTGTTTTTATCTCCATCCTACGCCTTCATAGCTGGAATTGATGGTAAGTCAATTTCCTTTACTTCAGCGATCAATTGAACTAAAGATAAATTCGTTAGTTCTTATTGTTTGTTAGCAGGTAAATTTATTGTTTTTTTTTATCAAATCTTTACCTGCCGTTCCATCACAATAATCGATGATGTAGATTTGTTAAAAAATCAACCATGGCGAGAAAGAGTCGATGATGTCTGTATTATAATGTTTTTTCTTCTTAGTGTCGTGAAGAACGTTCACCTAATGGTAGGTGTTAAGATTGCTCATAACGATGTGAAGTAAGTCGGGATGTTTATACAATACCTCAAGGTGCTCGACACTTCGGGTCATATGCTATTGAACCTAGTTACATTTATATTGAAAAGGATCAATCTGCTTGAATATAACAATTAACTCTACTTGATTACCATACAGACTGTTGTCAATTCTTGATAGGGCCATTGACACATCAAGAAGCTTTAGAGGATGGAAATACAACTCTATACTGTGATACAACTGCTGGGATTGCTGATGATGAGCTGATGTTGCTCGTTTGGTACAAAGGGGATGAATCAATTTATAGGTAATTTTTTTTTAGTTCAAATATTTACTAATTTATTATGACAGGTTCTGTGATAGATATGATTTAGTTACAAATATAATAGAGTATAATCTAGTCTATACAATTACTACTGTAGCTCATATTTATGTCGCTGAACAGCAGCGTGCAATCATTACCGTGTTCTGGTTTCAAAGGCGTTGTACCGAGGGATATTACTGGGGTAGAGACTTAACATCTTATGTATCAAGGCAATGAATATAACGTCACGTTGTATATATTACTATAAATAGTTCAACGTTATTATAGTCAGACGGATCATTTACTATAAGATGAACGCTTCTTTGGTCTAATCGCTTCGTCGGATAAAAATATAACGGTGACAGAGATGACTAAAACGTTTATAACTCCTATTGTAAAAATAATAATGTTTATTTTCCATATACATAAATAAATTAACTAAATACTGATGAAAATTTGAAATAAATTGTGTAGTCAGTTTTTTTTATTGCAATCAAACACTTGACTCAATTTTAAATGATGTTAAGTGACAATGAGATCATGCGCATGTTCGCCTAGAATACTCTCTCATATTTACTATCGGAATCGAACTAGGAACGTCCGTATTTTAAGGGCAAGCGCTTAACTACTGCTTTGCTGTGGTAAGTAAAGACAGTGAAGGTATGTATTTTAAATTATTTTTGGGCTTTCAATGGTGTGAAATGCATTAAAACTACACATTTATAATTCTAGTTATGATGCACGAAGTAACACTGAATGGTCGAGTCAGACGTTTAATGTAAGCGCGAGATCAAGCATAGATTTAAGAAAACGTCCCACGCCATTGTTTATATCAGCTTTAAGAGCAGAAGACCAGGCACTGTACCATTGCAGGGTTGAATTTCTACTTTCGCCCACCAGATATACTGGAGTTAATTTAGCTATCACCGGTAAGACTTACCATTGCTATACGCAACTGTTTTATTATCTTTTGGCATTATAAAAAAAAGTGGTCAGTTAGGACTAATGAAGGTTGCTACTAGATGGTTAAACTATATTGTTAAACAAGCAATAAGTAATTTATGTTTTTCGATTTTGTAAATATATACATATACTAGTTCACAGTTTCTATGTCACTATATATGTAAATGTATGCATTAATGAATCGTTAAGAATAGCTTATATTAGTGTTTCTGTTATGTGTATTATCATTACATAAATATTTATGATTATAAGTTACTACATCACTTTAAAAATTGTGGACTTCATAGTATTGAAAGAGTTAGTGATTAAGGTTTAAATATCTGTACTAATAAATGTGTCTTTTGTACAACGATAAAGCATCAAACAAGCGAATATTTAATTTCTTTAACGATTTGTTTTTCAGTACTTCCAAGTATACCATTTTTTCTAGACGAATTAGGAAATAAAGTGGAAAATAAAGTTGGACCTTATTTCGAAGGTGATACTTTGGTGCTCAACTGCCTTGTCATTGGAGGTACGATAGTTTCCATTTCTATTTCTAAAGGATTTGTTGGAAGTGATCTATGATCCTTCGAAACTTTGGCTAAGCCTTAGCTATTGTATATGGCTACAGGCATGAGATATCTACAAGATATTAATTGTTTTTATTTATTAAATTTACAAACATTATACTAGTACCTTTTTCAGGTCGTCCTCCACCGCAGATTAGTTGGTTCTCTGGTGAAATATTAGTTGATGCATCTGGCGGTGACAGTGACATACCAAATGTGAGACAAAACGAATTGTATTTACCCTTAACACGAGACAACACTGAAAATTTATCTTGTAAAGCAAGTAATACAAAATTGTCACCGCCCATATCGTCTTACGTAGACATAGAAATATACAGTAAGCAGAGAATAAAAGTAAACTTTTCATGTTGCTAATTTAAATTAGTATTTCAAATATGTAAAGTACATACGCTATTATTTTCCGCCTCAAGTTCTCTAGCATCGGAAGTTCTAACAGAAACTGTTTTAGAAGAAAAACTAGGTGTTGAATCAATGAATAACTTACATTTTCTATATAAAGCTTATTTGTAGTTTACTTCTATCTTTCATGAGGAAGTGGTTTTAAAAAAATTATTAACGATTATTTTAGTTACTGCTGATAAAGTTTCAATTCAATGGATACCAGGGAGTAGTTTACAAGCTGGTAAAACTGTGACCGTGCAATGTACGGCGTATGATGTGTATCCTTCTCCCGATATATCCTGGTGGTTAAATCACAAACACCTCACGCAGTACAGTAATCAGGTATTATGTTTATTCATTATACACAGAAATTTGAGTTTCATTATTAACATAATAGGGGGACCGGAAAGTAATGTCGTTTCTGCGCATGCCAATACTTGATTGTCATTTGTCAGCTCATTGTTTTGTTCAGAGGCGTACCAAAGACATTGTGAGGTTATAGTGATTTCTTTACTTATAGACAATTGAATTACAATTTTTTTTTGTAATTTTGGGTAAAATGGCCAGCCAAATACCAGAAGAGGTACACATCCGGCATTGCATGCTCTTTGAGTTTCGCAAGGGAAATAACGCAACAGTTGCTACCAAAAACATTTGCGATGTTTATCCAAATGCACTGGACATTCGTAAATGCCAAAGGTGGTTTTCCAAGTTCAAATCGGGTAATTTTGATCTTTCCGACTCGTATCGATCAGGAAGACCATCAGCGTTAGACAACGACGTGTTAAGGGCGGAAGTGGAAGCAAATCCGTGTCAGACGATCGAGGAATTGTCAAACAGTCTCAACAAACCTTGGTCGACCATCCAAGAACATTTGAAGCAGATTGGAAAAGTAAGCAGAGCAGGTGTTTGGGTCCCGCATAATCTGTCCGAACAGAATAAGGCTAACCGATCAATCACATGCAACTTATTGCTTCAACGACACAACACAGAAGCGTTTTTTGATCGCTTGATCACAGGAGATGAGAAATGGGTCCTGTATGATAACCCAAAACGCAAAAGGCAGTGGCTCTCTCCAAATGAAATCCCTCGGAGTACTGCTAAGCCAGGTTTACACCCCAAAAAAGCGCTTTTGTGTGTTTGGTGGAGTATTCGCGGCATTGTTCATTTTGAATTACTGAAACCTGGAGAAACTGTTACTGCAGACCTCTACAGCGAACAATTGCAGCGAGTCAATCAATCTTTAATTGAAAAGTGGCCAGCGATTGTCAACCGAAAAGGCGTCATTCTCCAACATGACAATGCAAGACCGCACTGCGCAAGGCGAACTCTAGAAAAAATTAATGAATTGGGGTGGGAGGTGCTGCCTCATCCACCATATTCGCCCGATGTTGCACCATCGGATTTCCACTTATTCCGAGCGCTGCAACACTTTTTAAGTGGCAAAACATTTGCAAATTTGGATGATATCCAAAATGCCATCTCTAGATATTTTGCCGAAAAACCAATTAATTTTTATCGATCAGGGATTGAAAATTTACTCACTAGATGGCAAAAGGTTATTGACAATGATGGGGAATACATCATTGATTAAAAATAAAGACTCGTTAAAAATGTATGTGTTTGTATTTAGCGTAAGAAAACGACATTACTTTCCGGTCCCCCTAATATGTAGCATATCTGTAGTTCCCGCTACAGGGACAAAGTATAATCATAACAGATAGGACTGAGTATAGAACATGAGAATTTAAGATAAAGTTCTATAGTCTAGAACAGGCTTGTTCACGATAGTCTATACGGCCACACCACATCTGGACAGAAATACTAATGCTGGTGTTCCCTTTCAACCCTTCATTGCATTGTGTATGTCAATACAAATTGAATTACGATTATGTATGAACCTTTTCAATCCGTATGCTTTTTTTTAACAGACTTGGGATCATGTGACCAGAACAGCAGTCTCTTACTTACAACTGACACCTACGGTGGCTGATAATGGCGCAGTACTAGCATGCTTGGCGACAAACCCTGCCATACCGTCAGACAAGAATTCTAAAGCGGATATTATAACTATGAATGTTACATGTTAGTAGGTAGTTCATTTAAGAATTATTTGTTTTTTTAAATTCAATACTAATTTGTACACGCAATTGTTTATATAATCTATTATTAAGTATAGTAGATATTTTAAGTATTGTTAAATGTTTTAAAATTATATTTAAACTTGCAGATGTTCCGATAGTAGAGGTTATCACACATGGCATCAGTAATTTGAACGCGGCCATTGAAAACGACACCGTCCATTTAACTTGCGAAGTCAAAGCAAATCCCCCAGTTGAAAGATTTATTTGGTATTTTAATGTAAGTGATAAGTTAAACCCGTATTGAAGACAAATTAGAATAAAACCAGTGTACTATCTTAAATAAGACTAGGGACAACGGACAAAAGATAGTTACCACTACACTGTGCTCGTTTACTCCTACGCTGGCTGTGACGAACACACCAAACACCTCACTTTTGAGCAGACAATGTTGAAGAGTGAATAATTAAGAGAAGAATTGTTAAGAAGATTACAATTTACAAATAAAGTACTTCGAGTAAATGACAAAGAAGTTTAGCGCATTTAACTGTTTTATTTTTGAATATTATTAAGAATAATTAAGAATAACATGTAAAGGAAAACATAACCAGTATATTTCATAGACAACTGCTTTCAAATACAAATGATATCCATCAATTTAAATTTAGTTAGAGCACGAGATAAAAGGCTTTGAATCTCATCTTACGAGAGCAAGGCCTTAGACCTAACCGTTGTAACATTAAGTGTACACATGTTATATTTAAAAAATAAATAAGTTATTGTTTTTTATTTTGTTTTAGGATACAGTAATTAATGATAATGTTTATTGGAGTGATGAAGTTTTCGCCAATTCGTTAATCGTCAAGAAGGTGAAGCGAGCACATGCTGGAAGATATTCGTGCGCAGTCAGAAATAGCATGGGGGAAGCGAAAGCTGAACATATCGATATTAATGTATTTTGTGGGTATTTTTAAAATGACTTAATTGCACAATTTTATATACACTTTTTCTTTGTAGTAGTAATATTTTACTCATGATGAGATTTTTTTGTTTAAGACTTGATAAATTAAATGTAATCTTAATCCTTTAATAATAATTATCGGATCTTCTGTATAAGATTTCTTGAAATTAAGAAGCCTAGCCCTTGAAGAAGAAGAAGAATTTAGTCTAATTTTTCACAGTCCGCATATTTTATTTGCAGACCCTCCAGAATGTAGTGACAATGGCGTTACGTTTGCGAATGATACACTATTTTGCCATGTTGTGGCCGCACCATACCCAAAATCGTATGCTTGGTACATACAAACAGATTTACAGATTCAAAACACAACGTCTGAATCTTCTTCCATATCACTAACTGAGATAACAGTTTCCATGACAAAAACGATAAATATAACGTGCAAAGCAGAAAATGGTATTAGTACTCAACGAAAACCGTGCACTAATGTTTTTAGTTTTAAACATTTGAGACCTGAATCGCCTCGTCAATGCGATCTTGGTTACGAAAACCGACAGTTTCAAATAAGATGTATTCCAGGTAATAAGTTATTAAAAAAATAAGTACATGTTGAAAAAAAAACTAATGATGTTACACAGTGTAGGTATTAGCGAAGGCTTTATGTTCGCTAATGGTAAGACAGAAGCTCATGATTACGATAACTGAGATGAGATTCTGCTTGTTTGTCCATAATTACTGTAATGATAGCTATTATGTTTTTTTTAACATCTGAAACTAATTAATATTAATATATAATTAACAGATTTAAATTTTTGTAGTCGAGAATGCTACGCATTACGAAGTCACTGTCAACCGGATGTCAACAGTTAATACTTCTTTGATATTAAATCATAGAAGTTTATTAGGATATGGCATCGGCCAGGCTCTCATGGCAAATGATGACGACAGACGTATTGGTGGGCACATAGGTACTCTAGAACAGGGCGATGAAGCAGGAGTAACTGCCTGTAACAGATACGGCTGTTCAGATGTACTGCTGTTGAGGCCCACTGAAAAACTATTGAATGCTGCAAAAATACACTGGTGGGATTGTAAGTATATACACTGCACTACTTGTTAATAAGGTTTTCAATATTAATGATGATTTTAAGTGTTTCTAGATAAAGACGTTGGAATATCAATTTGTGGTGTGTTGCTGGTTGTCGTCTTCGTGATATCAACGATGTTAGTGTGGTGTGTAGCTAGAAGATCTCGTGTTAAGCAGACGGCACCTATTATACAAGTGCTGCAAATTGATGACGTCACTAGAGACTTCCTGAATAGTACAAGAGGTAAGAGAATTCTGCAGTACACTTGTATTCGATTTCTTTGCTTTATTTTTAAAGATATTTTTTGTCTAGTATCATTTTAATAGCGTCTGTACTTTTTCGGTGGTAAGGGTGAGGTATAGCCTACAAATAATTAAAAACAAATTATTTAGCCTCCTTTAAGTAAATTGTGTTTAAGTTATTAACAATTACTTTATTAAATGATAAAATAACTATTTTTGATTCTTAATTTCTTAGAACAATTACAATGTTGGTCAATCTTTTTAATAGTTTAAGTTGTCTACATTAAACATGAAGTTAGTTAATAGTCAGGCTATTAACTAACTTCATCTGTAATTTACTGTATAAAATTCTTTAATACTTCGTGAACAGATTTGAAGTCGCGTTCATCATGCAGCCTCCGATCCCGCAGCGGTGATTACTTGAACGGCACTGAAGAGCTCTGCTTGACGAATTGGAGTCATGACCGTGTACTGCATGATGTCGATCCTCCGCCTGATGTGACGCTTACAATTCATAGAGAAAGCGCAGTGTGATGATACCGAACTTGAATTTTACGAACATGTTCCTCATTAGAATACATTTGTTGTAAGAAATCGGTTTGAATTAGTTCAGCACTAACCATCGGGTGCAGTATAAATATTCTAACAACTGCTAGTAATAGGTTTCGCTTGACGCTGACCGTCTAAGTAGATTTCAACGAATGTTTTTGCCGTGAAACAGAAGTGTCCAAAAGTTTATTATGTTCTGATTTGAAGGGCGTTGTAACAAGACTGAATATCTTGCGCCTGTGAGAGTTATGATGTTGTCTTTATTCCTAATATTACATTGTTACGGTTAGGCACATCACTTACTATCGGGTATACTTCTTGGCTTCCTGTCGTGTAACTGAAAAAAAAAACACATTACATTCGTGGATATTTTTAAGAAGCTTTCTTTGTTCCTGATCTGCAATGTAACTGTTATCAGACGAAATATAAAATTCTTAACGTTATTTTCGTATTTTATTCATTTCATTTTAAACTCAAGTTATGTTTACAGTCATGTAAATAAAATATCATCATCATCAGCTCATGTACTCCCACAGCTGGGCATAGACTTACACTAAAGGTCTCCTCTCGGATCGGTCTTGTGCTGCCCGTATTCAATAGTTGCCTGTCACTTTTACTTGTACGTCGGTTTACCTTGAGGTATCTTCCAGTACCACTTCTGTCTGTACTAGGTTACCTTTTCTCTAGGTCTTTACTCGTCGTTGTCCGACATTCCTTCGGCCAATGTACCTTGCCCAACGCCACTTAAGTTTAGCAATCTTTGAGGCTATATTAATGATCTCAGTTCTACGGATCTCCTCATTTCTAATTCAATAAATATTCATTACGTTTTGTAATAGTTAAGGTTATTGTTATAGTCAGAAAATGCAGCTTTATGTCCTTTAACGTTTTGACTTATAAGTCTATAAGAATAAAATGAAAAGAACTATCTACTCATTCGAAGTAGCTTGTGTTGAAAAATCCTTTAACCGAAGCAAAATACAAGGTGCAAATATAATGGATACGCAATTTTCCACTCCATTCCTATCATTAAATTTAGATTTGCAAGCTTGACTACTCTTGGCGGAATATAATGTTCACTTTTTGCTTGTTTTGTGCTGTGCGTACTTGTTTTGTGACTTAAGATATAAAACACTAGAACGAACATTTTTTTAAGCTTATACGGATAACAACATGTGATATTTATACCGGAATCTTACAATTTCGGACAAGTAGATACGGTTGACGTGAATACTTTGACACTATTAAATCCGTTTTATTTATTTCACGTATAAACATTCTAAAAGTTTTATCGGTTTAAATTAATTTTGTTAACGACTTTTAAAGCTTCATCGATCTCAATACTCAAGGGTCTGAAATCAACTTGTTAAATTCAATTTAAAAGATTGATAGGAGAGGAGAAAGATGAGGTAAGATTGGGTGAAGAGGGCTATAGAATTGGACAGATATAAACGTCGATTTGAAGGCATAGAAAAGCCTTCTGTGAGAGTACAAAATATTTTATAAAGTACAGAAGGCTAAAGTAACATAAAATACATACCGGTTGTGGTAGTACTAAATACCGAAAGAAATTGTTGCAAATAAATAAGTGTTTGCTATTGAACGGTGAAGGGAAATACCTTTTATTTGACAGTCACTAAATATTTATATGAGTATCGAAAATGTTTTAAGTTTATTTACTAGTAACATACCCGAGGTCAAGATTGTCAAGCACTGTCGTGAAGTATCCCATTGCGAGGCATTTCTGCTTTCACATCCGAACGCGATCGCCTTATCTTCGAGCAATTTGAATACAGACTTGAGCAACACTATAGCAACGTCAAAAACGCCCGAGGCCAGATTAAATTAAAGATGTCACAACTCTATAACAAAATGTCAAAAAGTTGATACGAACATTTTCAGAATAGTGAGCACCCAAGTGCTTTAAAAATCCGTTTCTTTTTGTTATAATGAATAATGCACAGGCGATGAAAATACTGTATCTGAATAAATAAAATGAAAGAAATGTATGTATCTATGAAAGAGGAAGAACAAACCTAGTAGAATACACAAATATTTCTCTTAGAATAGTTTCTAATAATTTATTCTAAATAGAAATATACTAACAGCTTTAGTACTAGCAACATTTGATACAAAATGCAAATTGCAGGTCAGACAAATTTTTCTTCCGAGTTGAACTATTCATGCAACTTTGTATCACTAGTCTTAGGACTCTGAACATTCTCCAAAAAGGTGAGAGTAAAGGCTAAGTTGGTCAAGCTTATGTTTTTGGAACAGGTCAATTTCTTTTCTTCATCAGAAGTTCAAGTTTATCGGGGTCGAATCTTCTATTCGATATTAAAACCTGACCTCACAACTGGCCCATCACACTTAACTTTAGCCCGCCAAATTTAGATATACTAGAGCGACTACAATAACATTATATATATGTGGTATCGACCTTAGTGTAATCATGAGCACCGGAAGTCATTATCAAGACATAGACATGTTTCGATCCGTTCCGGTATCGACTTAGGGATTCATATGAGGCGATTTGGGCCATTTCCCACCACGCTGGTCTAATATGGCTTAGCCAGAGCCTCATTTGTTAATAGACCACGAGCAGGTGTCTTGAATCCCGTGAATTGTTGTGCGAGAACGCTTACACTCTTTGGAGCATTTGCATAAATATTAGAAGTCGTTAAAAGAAACTATGGTTAGGCTAGTTTCTACCTTATACAGTAATTAAGATCATTTCAAAATATGAGAAGTTGAAGTAAATTTGGGTAAAAATCAGTTTCAGTATTTCCTAACGTTATGAAAACCGATTCGTCTAAGCATATGTTATTAAAGTTTTAAAAGTAAATTACTAATATCTTAAAAAAAATTTAAATCGCTAGTCAAGAATCCTGTGTGATTCGGCATAGACTAAAACATAATACATTTACTACTCTATGTATGATGTTTCTGAACGAAATTATTGAAATATTTTTTCATATAATTATCACCAAGCAAATAGTAGATCTCCGTTAAAGCACCACCGCAGCGCCTATTTCCTGCAGCCGAATAGTACTTACAAACGTAACCGTGCTCCTTTTTCGTAGGGCTTTTGAGTTAGTCGAATTACTAGGGTAACCAGACTTAACATCTTACGTGTCAAGGCGATGAGCACAATATTGTGCAGTGTGTATTATTCTATTGTCATATTATTGGCAGGAACACTTAATATTAGTTGAGTCTTCCTACTCTTGTTCTGTGATTAATACAAGGACTAGTTTTAATGAAATTCTATATTAAATAATATACTTTACTGGTGGTAGGTCTCTGTTACTAAAGACGGACTAAGTGGGTACCACCGCAGCGCCTATTGCAGCCGCCAAACAGCAGTGTGCATACATTACTATCTTCAGGTTTAAAGGGCGTTGTAGCTAGTGTAATTACTGGGGTACCAAGACTCGACTTATGTTTCTGGCGACGAGGGCACTGTCGTGCGGTGTATATAATCCAGACTAGCGCCGCGTTGTTATAGGCGGACGTGTCTTTAACCATCAGGTGAATGCCCCGCTCGTCTCTTCGCTTCGTAGAATAAAAAAAAGGAATATCCTGCATAAGGTAGTCGCTAACTGACATCTATTCACAACTGATGATTAATTTGTCGTAATAAAACATTCATATCAAAACAAATAGCTTTATAATGATTAAGTCTTCTATGAATTCGGTAGAAGCAAACTTTTGTTATAACATGTAATGTTATTAGCTAACACATAAATTATTTTATATAGTTTGTTATTAACAGCAAGACAGGAAATTTTCTGTGAAAAAAAACAGCAATTAATTGTTTCGCCATTTTAAAATGTCCGAAATGAATATTGTTTACGATACGGATATAAAATGTTGATCTGATGATATATAGCGCGCGTAACGAATTGGTGTTAATCAATAATTACCCATGAATCATATTATGCTGTAAATAATTTAATATGACGTAAGTAAAAAAAAAACGTAGGTGTTAAGGCCTTACAGTCGGATAATTCACACTGCTGAGTAGATACTCAGATGCCTTAAGGATTTCCATTTCGATCTGTCTTGCGCTGCCCGCATCTAGCTACTCCTTACAACTACTACCTTTATCAGGTCTTCGATCTACCTTGTGGATGATCTCTCCACTCGGAGGCCTTACTGAGAGGAGACTTTGAGTATATCCCTTTCCATTGCTCTCTGTGCAACTCTGAGCTTCTTTATGATGACACTTTAAGTGACCAAATCTCAGCACCATAAGTCATCACTAGTATCACGCACGTATTATAAACCTTCGTCTTCGCGTACTGCGGTAGTTGGGATGAGAATATGCTACTACTATTGAAGTCACCAATCCGCACTGGGCCCGCGTGGTGGCCGATCGCCTTCATAATTTTTTTACTCGTTCCCCCGGGCATTTTTGGGCCTGGGCTTATAATTCTAATCTTTACATTTCTTTCTTTGTTATCCTCAGTATCTTCTTTCTTTCTGTTCTTATTCCTGTTTCTCTCTCCATTCCAGTTCCTTTCATTCGTCGCGCGAAAAATTAGGGACGACAGCTGTGCTTTATTAATTTCTTTTTTTATTAAATTCCTTATTCTATTACATTTTTTCTTTGTATTACATTTTTCTTTTACTCTTATTCTATACTATTACATACTCTTATTAATACATTCATTCTTTCTTATTCTAATACAATATTCTGTTCATTACATTACAACTCCTCTTTTTCCTACTCTCCTATCCTTTCATTTATTTTAGATAGGTCTCTGTGGTCGGAGGCCGTCTAGATAAGTACCTAAGCAGCTCGTATTTCTGGTACCCAACATTAGTGTGCAAATATTATTGTATTCCGGTTTGAAGTGCGACGACCGCAATATGGCGCTGTGTGTCATCCTAATTAGTGGTTCATTGTTTTTTGCTGGCGTATCATTTACTTTACCTACCACTACTATTATGGCTACAGACCAACAATCAGATTGGTACATAGCTCATGGATATCGCTTACCATTATTTAACCTTATTGCTCGTCTCGTTGGTAGTTGGAGACAATAGTTAAAAGGTACTCAGTTATTTGATATAATATGAGCAATTAAATAAAGAGAAGCAGTATTAGGTTAAAACCATATTAAACGAATGTTTATACAGAAATATTTCGTTTTGAGAAGAAGGCATTGAGATTAGTTTAAATTAGAAACCAGTTAATAGACGTTTCTGTTGCTCTAACATGCGTGTGTACTTCCTATAACATTATTTAGATAAGGCATTGGAATGATACAAGATGTGGAAGCAATGATTGAAATTTACGATTAAGTAAACAAAATAAACTATATCATTTTAATATGCTGTCGCTGTAGATGGACCGATCATAAGGAATTTTATTTGAATATAAAGTATTAATTATTTAAGTGTTAAAGACATAGAAGATCAACAACATCCCGATGTAGAAATAATGTAAGTATAGTAGCTGTAAAAATTTAAATTTAACTCGATAAGGAAAATTAAAAATATGGTATGTACTAATCATGTTTGATAAGAATTATGCGATAAGCAAATTCATTTTCTAATCGGACATCTTTTAAAAGAGTTAAAAGAGAAAAAAATATGTAGGTATAGAATTTAGGGAGAACAACTTTGAATATAAGTTAAACCTTTAAGAACGTAAATAACGTAATAATGTAATGTTTACTTAAAGGTTAGTATTTCTCTCGTCTTAATAATGCTGCGCTATACTTTAGTTATTGTTTTTTTTCCGTTCATTGTATAGTGTGGCGGAAGTTCGCATTAAATTATTAGAGGTTTGAATTCGAAACCCATTAAGCAATAACTTAGGGTCTTTACCCTAATTATTCTTTAATTATCGTAAGAACATGTCAGTTATGTTTCAAGAACTAAAGTTTTTAGAAAATAACACTCGTTAACTAGCAATTGGCCAAGCGGTGGATTATGGTCTGGACTATTCCCTGAGAGAATACGAATCTCAGCAGTGGGATCGTTGTAAAACTATTTATACTGTGATACTGCGTACTAATCTTCTTTTTATTATTCTACAGAATAACGAAACTAGTAAAACCTTCCGCCTTATGGTAAATGATAAGCCTGCCGTTAACATCGTGCCCTTAGTTAGTAGGATATAGCTTGCACCACATTGTTTCTCGTCGCCTTGAGAATAATAACATGTTAAATCTTGTCATAATGTTTGTGGACTATTATTAGGCAGCAGAAATAAGTATTGTGGTAGTACTTAGACGGTTTCCGGCAACAAACACATGCCATGTAGTATGTACTTTAGAAAAATTATAATAATAATTATCACAACATTCTCTGTCCTTACGCATTTTACTACACATTATACCTGCAGTAAATTACATTCATAATCTCATCAATTTTAGCTTTAGAAAAAAAAAACTAGTTAACAACGGAGTTTAAATCAGTTGCAGCGGACAACCGACGAAAAGTAATTTGTGTCGATAGCATCTTACAAGTATGTACGTGGTTATTAATCATAATACGGTGGGCCTTAAGCCATACCAACAGAACATTACCCGCTTATTACGGCCAACGAAACGAAAGTGATACTAACATGAAGACAATGCGTCAAGAGTTACATGATATTAATGTTAATGGGCTTGAAAAATTATTAATATGTTATCTATTATCTAGAAAATGTTATGTTGAAATGAAATGACATACTTATTACAATGGTAGTGAATTAATCAGTTGAGTGATATATAAAGAAATAGAATCATAATAGATCAAAGGATCATTTTCTTTTTTATACTACGAAGTGCCATAACCAGCAGGACGTTCACCTGATGGTGAGTAATACGCTTGCTCACAACAACGTGACTATAACCATAGTAATATACACAGCACTGCACCTTTTCGGCTTGACAACTAATACGTTTCGTTACACTAGTAATTTCTTTAGCTATATGATCGTCATCATCATTAGGTGCCCTCTTCAAACTGAAGTTCAGTGATCAGATTGAGAAAAACAATTCAAACCTGAACTATTCTTTTTTGCTGATGGTATTTAAACCCGATCCATTTCATTATGTCGTCAAACCATTTCTTGCGCTGTTTTCTATAACGTATATTGTCTAACTATAACGCATTTCAAACTTGAACGTTGTAATGTGTGTATACTACAGTCTGGTAGCGGAAATAGGAGTTGCGGCGATAACTACCTAAACGGTGTCCGACAAGAGAGAGCTGCAAATTTTGCAAGCAGATTGAAAAGACAATTTAGTGTAATCCGATGGTCTAGATAGGTACCGTCGCAACTGGTATTTCCGCCGCCAAACAGTAATGAACAAACGTTACTGTGTTCCAGCTTGAATTGCGTTATAGCTAGAGAATATATGGAAAAATGCAACGTAATAGGTCTCATGCCAACGAGAATTGTCTGGTACTGTGCATATAGTTATTATGGGCAGGCGTATCACTTACTATCAGGTGAAATTCCCGCTCGTTTTGTTGCTTCATTGAATAAACCAAATTCTGCAATTTTGTGCAAGCGCAAAATATAATCGCTTCACTTAAATGATCCATTTCGAAGGGTGCGTTATTAGGAAATATAGATGAAGTTAAGGAAAGGTTTTAACCTTAGTAAAAGCTATGTAAGTATTCCATAAGTTCTAGATTCAATTTTATGATTAGCAACTTTCATTAAAGAGCAAAAAGAAATTGCTATTGATTCCTCCTTCGCATGTATATTATTTTCTCATCAAAATCTTACAAGTTTCCTTGATAGCAAAGGTATTTGTCTGGATTTAATTAAACTACATTACCTTTACTGGAAACATTCCCCGTAAATGCAACATCATTAAATCTAGCGACGTTTTTCGGTATCATTAAAAAGGTAAATAGTGTTTTTTATAGGAAAGGTGGGCTAACAAGCGAACAGTTCTGGTAGAAAGTGATCATTGACGCTCATGGACAGTCGCACGACCGGGACGGTCGCGGCTGCGATGCCGACCTTTAAGAGAATAATAGGCTCTTTCCTTGAAGGCCCCCATGTCGTAATGGTTCAGAAATTCCACTGGTGAAAACTGATCCAGAAAGGTTAAGCCCATAAGGCAATTCCAATAAGGCCTTCATGATTGACAAGACAAATGTCTCTAAATAAACAAATATAAAACTGAATATCAAATCGTTACAAACTTGTTTATATTTAATGCAAAACGGGGAACGAATAAATCTAGAAAATATATGTCTAGATATTCAACCTTTGTTAATTGTGTCATTAAATTTTAAAGCAATATCTTCTTAGATCTTTACCAGTATTTAAATCTCTAGTTGACTCACTCAATTCTTTAAAAAAGTGACCTGACTCAGGCTATCTATCTAATTTTAAATACAGACTTATCTGTATTAAAAATTAGATACTTATCGACCCTGGATTGTAATATAAAATACCTTTTTAAAATAATACAGAAACATCCAAATATTCCATAGGTAAACGAAATACATGAAAATTATATTAGTCATCAATAGTTAAACGTACATCCTCACAAAGGCTAATAATCTCATTGGGTATTTCATACACTTAACCTCCAATATTTACTCCTCGAGCCGTACTCCTCTCGTCGCTTAGCCGAATAGTAATGAGAAGATAATGATAAGTTAATTTTACCTCTAGAATACGAACACTTTTCAATTTTTATGATAATCGGCATAATGTTTCTGTATTAGCATCCTCAGCCAATTTCAGCTTTCCTCTTTTAAACATATCTAAAACTACATTTTTTGTAAATTTCCATAAAGATCTATCTTTCTATAGATCTGTTAATGATAGCATCAAGACAGGCCTTTAATTTTTTTCGTATCACTGAAGAAATCTAATCAAATTTATAAGTTTGCAAATGTGTTCCGGTGATAAGGAGATTAGTTGTAATCGTTTTAGGTATATTAACACGATTACGTTACATTATTATTAAGCAATTTTTAGCAAATCTTACTTAACTAAATACTGTATTCATTTGTTAAATTATGTTGTTATTAAACTAAATACAAATTACTATAGAAACTACAATCTTTTCTCTGACGATGTTTAATGTTTCTCGTAAGTTCGTATATTGACCTTTCGGACTTGGATCGGCTAAAAGTCACATTAAAGCAACTTTTGTTACCCTCATTATTCAACAAGTCACTGTACAATTCGATTCTGAAAATGTTTAAAAAAAAAGTTATTTGCTTAGTTGGATAAACAAGCTGGATAGTTATTATATGTATCGTCCTGTGAATGAGAGTCCTTATCTAGAGACACGGTAGAGTTCAGCCAAGTTCGGTCAAGAAAAAGATGAATAATTAGCGATTACTATATTTAAACGAAGCTTCTTTTATATATACCAATCGCTTTTTATCGCCCCTTAACCCAAAAACAAGACAAGCAAAGTTTCTTTAACATCTCGAATAGTAAATTTTATGGAAATATATTTAATTATTTCCTGTTAGTTACTGTTACTTAGTAGGATTTAAAAATTGCTATTTTTATCACTAACTGATTATACATTACTAGATGGTGCTTAGGTATCGTTTATTAATCACAATCGATACCTAAGCATCATCTATTCGATTACTACAAAATGGATACAACAACACGTATATAACGATGGTTTGTATTATATTTCCTTGTCATATCAAAATGACCTGTCTTTTGTTAATATGTAACAATCAGAAATTAACTATTAATTTATAATAGTCTCCATTTTTAACTGTTTATAATACATGAATATATTTGTCAATTCGTATTTGATAATCTTCTTATTGAATCCAAATTAGCGTCCTCAGCCAACTTTCATCATCATCATTATCAGGTGCCCTTTTCAAACTGAAGTTTGGAGATCAGATTGAGAAAAACAATTCGATTCTTTTTGACTGATGTTATTTAAATCCGATCCATGCCCTTATATCGTCAAAAACTTTTTTGCGTTGTATACCTGGTGCACGTTTTCTAGGAATTTTTCTCTCCAGGATTAATCTTGCGAACTCATAAAGGGATCCTCTTTGAAGGTGTCCGAAAAATGCGACCTTTCTTTGCATGACGGTTTTCATCCACCTGCGTTTGCAATTAGCTCTTGGGACTTGAGGATTGAAGACAAACTACTTCCACGTGATCTCAAAGATTCGACGGAGTCCCCACATCTCTAATGCTTATATTCGGCGACAACATTCCTTTTTTAAGGCCCACGTCTCCCAACCATATAAGAAAACGGACCAAACATAACATTTTAAGACGCGGTATCGTGTGGGAAATGGTATCTTCGGCTCACGTAATACTTTGAACACACTATTAAAAATATTTCTAGCTTGTACGATTCTACCTATTATTTCTTCGTTATGATCTAAATCCAACTCAACTTTGGCCTCTGTTTTTTTATTATTTAGATTTTAGTAAATTTCTAAAAATATATGTTATAGACACATCTACATAGCACCAAGATTAGTCCTAAAACTTTATGACAGTAAACCTTTAACAGTGAAGGCGGGTAAATGTGGAACATAGGCTCTGAATTCTTGAATTGTGCAGCAGAAGCTGTAGCCGATTTCCACGCGATCTGGCTGCCAGCGGAGCCAATGGAAATCGTTATTGTTACGGCAGTGATCTTTGCAGAACTGGAGTTCGCGTGCCTCGTTTAACGTTATATAGGGATTGTTGATTCCTACGAAAGCTGTACCGAGATAGCGTAACGGGTCATATACTACCTGCAATGAAAAATACAAACATTACCATTTTGTTCAAAATCACTATTACTATAGATTTGATATTAGTAGCTTATACTTGCCGATATTCATAAAAAGATAAAACAAATTACGTCTGTTTGTATACACCGTCAATCTTATCATATACATTACATATTATTCTATCTATTACGTAAATTAATTCATTTACCTTGTAATAGTACATAGGTGCAGGTAATTGTTGATTGTTTCCGTCTGTATTTAGATAAATGTCGACTAAATTATTATCAGAATCACGTAGCTGAAGTACTCCATAAGTTCCGGAGTATACAGTCGTATCATAGCCGGCATCTCCAATTCTTGCACGTAAATTCTGTAACATTTTTATGCTTAAATTGTTACAATCTCGATCTTTAAGATGTTTAGTGAATTTTAAAGGTAGACCTGTCTACCACATCATAGCTTCATTACTTATGCTATATTTTATAAATTGCGCGTTTAAACTAATCGACTTTTACAAGAGAATGATATTTACCAAACAGCGTAACTTTTTTTTTTGTGTTACGCGGGGGAAATGACTTCGCATGTCTGCCCTCGCGGGGGCAAAGACTGGTTATGTCGCACTTGCACCGACTAAAACCCTCACGATGTTTCACTTTCAACGGTTTACGGCAGGGCCACGGGAACCAGTCAGCACTGGCCGTACCATGCAGCTCCATCTCAGAGGGACGAAACCCTACCTTTCCATCTCTGTGAGGGTGCGCCGGAACATACAGCGCATCCTCTTCTCGGCCTCTTTTAGATACCTGGGTTATAATCTTGGGTTACGCTGCCAACCGACATACGGCCGCGGCGCATAAGAAGAGCAGCGAAACGCAATACCGACACTCCTATCCCTCCGCGACTTCACTTCGGCTGCGAAGGGCAGTACGTGGCTGCCCCTGTAGCCAACCGGTACCGGTTGGCTACATCCGAGGTGAGCTCTAAGAGCTCACCTGGTCCAGCCACAGGCCGGCCCGACGCCTAGGGCTGGCTGGGAAAATTCCTCTTAGTTTTACCGTGGGTGACCAAGCCACAACTATTAACGTTCACCACCACGATCAAGCGAAAAACTGTTTGGGAGAAAACATCCTAACCTACCCTTATCCTAACTTATATCGGTGTTAGGTCTATTGTCAGATTTACCTGCAGTCTCTCTATTAAGAATAGGAATAAGGTAAATCCTGTCTATCATAGAGAGCAACTAAAAGGGTTTTCGGGCTAATGAGTTTAAATGGTAAAAGCTTCACTGCCTATTAAGCGAGCTCGGGATGAACGACAAATAAGAAGTGATCGAGTATTTGCCGTAGAAAAGCGAGGAGTTGGAAATTATTACAGTCTTCTTTAGGACGAGCCTAGGGAATTCCGGGCTCATTCAAGATAATAGCTGAAGGGGTTTTATTAGGTACAAATTCCACATAATTTTGTATTCCTCTAGAAGCAGGGTATCTATACAAGATTTCCTCACTGTTTCAAAAGAAAAGGTTTATTGCCACAGACTTTGTATGAAGCACAATCGTAGCGTAAATTTGCGCTTTGAATCTGTGGGGTGATAAACCGGACTTAGGTACACATGAACGATGAGAACAGTAAACTCTGCACTAAACATCAGTTTAAAAAATTAGACAGTACGCTTATATCCAACTGAGGGCGTCTATTGATTGATGATGATGATACTATTTACACTTACCTGTTCGAGCGAGTTCCAGTTCCCGTTGTTAAATGATTGCCATTGTGGAGCAGAATTTATGAAATAGAAAGTCGCACGTTGTCCGGTCGCATATACGAAGTCGGTCTTCGCAGCAAGGTGGCCGCGGGCTAAATACTGTACACTTGTTACATATTTATTCGCCAAATTACTACCGACGTACTCAGCTATAGTTAACTTTTGTCTATTTTTACTATATAGATTATTAACGTTTACACCAGGGAAGAATTTGCCGGCTGAAAGAAAGACACTCTTGAGTAATGATAATACGAATATGAATAACACTTGTTACTTAACAGATTCTGTATTTAAGTTTAGCAGAAGAACATTTCATAGTTCCATTAAGGAAACAAGATAAGTATATACCGTGTTATGTTCAAAGTAAACTTAACACTTCAGTAATTTATTTGTGCTAAAGGTAATTCTAGTCGAAATGCATCTTAAACGTTTCCCAATCTATACATCCATAAGAGATATCCAGGAATTCTTTAAATCATCGTCTGATCTCCGAAAGTATTAGACGTAAACTCTCAAAATTTCGTGGAGATATTACTTGTGTCATTTAAGAGTCAGCTTATATAGAATTTTAAAAAATCTTTTCCCCAAAGGCAGTTGTGAGGGAGTTAGTAACGGGAAGATGGCCTAGGGGCGGCAGGTTACCGTACCACGGGCGGGAATACTTGTGAGAAATAATAAATTTAATTCTATGTTACGGCACGCAAAGCAGGCGAGTGACAGCTTGTAAATATGTAAAGTAGTTAAATCTAAACAGTCGAAAATATATTTAAATACCTCGCCAGCTTGGTCTCTCCACATTTAACTGGTGCACGGCATTCTGTGGATTCAATTCGAACCACACATACAGAACCTCCAAACGATTCGGATCAAAGCAAGACCAGTATAAGGGGTAAAATATATTGTTAACTGTATAGCCCACCCTGTAATATATACGAGAATTATCACTCTTCCGTCAATTGTAAAACTGATCAATATTTTTTTTTCAACAGCCAATTTACGTCCCCACTCTTGGGGCACAGGCTTACCCTCAATATGAAGGCGATGGGCCATAGTCACCACGCTGGCCTAATTGGTAACTTCACACTCACCTTAGAATAAATTCTAATTCATGTGCAGGTTTCCTCGCGATGTTTTCCTTCACCGTTTGTATTTTGCTGTTGTTACTAAAGTTCACAAATGTACATAACTTAAATATTACGTAGTACATGTCAAGATTCGAACTTGCGACCTTCGGAATGAAGGCCGCACGTCAAGGTCGTGATCAGTAATGTTTATTAATAAATAGTATACATAGTTATACATCTATTCAGCAGTAGTTTCTCATCATCACTTCTAGTTTCCTGATTATTATTACATTGTCTTTAATTAGTTTGATTATAACGGTAAACCGTAAGACATATCAGTTACCTAATAACTAAATTGTTATTGAAGCATCTATCGGACGTTGACTCGGCTTCGTGGTCGGAATGAGTTGAGCACGTGATATTACCAAAAGCACCTTCTCCATTTAACCAATCTTCACCAGTTACGTATGCGTTATTTTCACATTTTGCAGTCTGTGAAATATTTATGCAATTTTTTTTTATTCAGTTATCGACGAGATGAAAGGGACGTTCAGCGGATGATAAGTTATACGCCTGCTGATAACAATGTGGCGCTAGTAAATATGATATATACTGTACCACATTACGTTTACCTCCTCAAACGTAAGATGTTGAGCCTCGTTACTTCAATAATTATACTAGCTACAGCACTCTTCAACTCAGAATACAGTAAAATTTGCACGCTAGTGTTTGTCGGCAGAATTAGGAGCGGCCATGGAACCTACTTAGACGGTCCACGGGTACAGAAACCTACCACCAGTTAATTAGTTAACTTTATATGACTTCCTAAACTGTTGTCGTCTCCATAATAGTTTCAAGGATACAAATTTTCGTAATAAACTTGTGAAAACTTACGCCAATATCAACTGAAGCGGAAATTCTAGGATGATTAATTTTTCTTCCGGAACCCGTGCAAGCAATTATAACGTTTTCTCCTTTCCTTAGGTGAATTTCTCCAGTGTTACCAGATGGAGTTAAGTAATTGTTTCTGTGAATGTACACCGGTTGTGGTTGCCCGAGGTCACCGTTAACTTTTAATGTGCAACCTAAGTTAATAAAATATGGGATACAATTCGTAACACCTTCTTCACATCTAATGTAGAGATGTACACGGACTCATACTTTATAGAAGTGATTATTAAAAATTATATTATACATAATAATATTACCGATTGTTTAATGTATATTAATCTAGCAATACAATATAGATAAAATGTGAATTACCTGAACGTCGTGGATTTATTTGCGTTATGGTTTGATATTTGCGTTGAAGCCAGGCGTCTAAATATTCATCAAAGTTTTCCTCACTAAGAATTAGTGCATATTCACTAGGATCAGATAAGTCCGTTGGAAAAGCTCTTATGTTTACAAAAACAAATAATAGTATGAGACAAAAATTAATTTTAGACAACATTATAATAATTTAGTGATGAGAGACAAACTGTTAAACAACGTGCGAGTGTGTGTTACAACTGTTCAGTTTTCTACATTTTATACGTTAACATTTCGTCTACAATCAAATAGAAATAATTATTCGTAACATTACACTGATACGCAATCGCTGTACTACATTTAAGGTTTGATCGAGATAAGATTGGGTTAAGAAAAAAGTATATTTGTAACTATATTACGCATACAAATCTGTACATGGCAATTAATAATCATTATCGGTGGTAGGTCTCCTCTGCCAAGGCCGTCTATGTAGATACCACTGCAGTTCGTACTTCTATCGCTAAACAGTGACGACGACCAAAATATGATCCTATGTTTATAATCCTAACTACTACATCATCATCATCATCAGCCGATGGACGCCCACAGCTGGGTATAGGCCTCCCCCAAAGATTTCCACATCAATCGGTCTCGCGTTTATATACTATATATTAATTTCATATTTTATTCAATAAGATGGTAGTGTAGGTCTCTTCTGCTAAAGAACGGTCTAGGTGGGTACAAACAATATTGTGCAAACATTACTGTTATCCGTTTTGAATCACGCTGTAGCTAGTGTAATTACAGGGGTAACGAGGCTCAACATTTTTCGTTTGAGACGACAAGCGTAATGTGGTACAGTATATATCATCTCAACTAGCGCCACGTTATGAGCAGGCGTATAACTTATCATCCGGTGAACGTCGCTTTCATCTCGTAGCTTAGCTTAATAAAAAAATTTGCACAGATATTTCACAGACTGCAAAATGTGAAAATAACGTAGTGTAATTACTGCGGTAACGAGAGTTAACGTCTTATGTCTCAGGCAACAAGCGCAGTGTGGTGCATACCATCTTAACTAGCGCAACGTTGTTATGCGTGGGCGTATCATTTACCATCAGGTAAACATGTTTCATTACATAATTATTATTATTTTTTTTAACTGTTTGTATCGGCTTATGTAATATCAGGATATTAATTTATTTTTCTCTGATATATATTAAATTTATCATGTTTTAATTTTACTGGAGTTAACTTTTTAGTTTATACATGCTATTTTTAACCACCCAAAGGGCAATAGAAAGGGCTACGATTGGAGTTTCTCTGCGTGATCGATTCAGGAATGTGGAGATCAGCAGAAGCACTAAGGTCAGTAGGCAGGGCACATTGCTCGAAGGACGGCCGCCTGATGGGGCAGTAAGGTCCTCGAGTGGCGCCTGTGTATAGATAGACGTAGTTTAGGGAAACATCTGGTGACAATCACGGGAACCCACCTGATGCGAACAACGCGGGACCGATCGATGTGGAGATCTTTGCAGGAGGCCTATGTCCAGTAGTGGACATCTATCGACTGATGATTTTTAATCTCAATAACACCTGCACTAATAGAGCACGGTGTGTCACATGCCTTAAGGTAAACATATGAATATCTTATCACTTAATGTTACAAAAAAATGTTAACGACCCACATTCGGAACGATTCTGCGAAATAAAATAGATAACGCATTTAATTAGAATCTAATACTAATGAGTTCAAGTAAGAAATAAATATCGTTAGGAATGAAATTAAATTCTACGATAGTCGCAATTAAGGAGTAGTTGATAGACTCCAGAGAGAATTTGAAATATTTTAAGTTAATAAGCTTTTACTAATGATTTACATTATTTTACCAAAGTTTAATGAGGCATTTAATTAGTGGCTAAACTCTTGTCTTGTATACGGGTTCTATTCTGGGACAATATTTCAAAGTTAGGGTTGCACGGCTTGCTCCAACCCTTATATTGTAAGTCTGAAGTTATGACTTCATATTATTGCTGAATTCCGGATATCAATACGTGAGAACCAGGGTATTCTTTACAAGCGTGCTATACCTGGTTCAGTTGACAGGACGATAATGATGCTTTACACTAGAGCCTTATAATAATTTAAGTCCATGTGTAATTGCGGTCAAATGTTAGCCTATTGTAGGTTAATAATACTCGCTGATAGGCCACCAGTTAAGGTTATTATAAAAGATTAATTATTCGAGTACAAGGTCTTGTTCACGTTTTTAATCTAGAAACCATAATGATTTTAAGATTTCTTTCCAATTTCCTCACCCCTGTTTACCACCTGAAACTGCTTAGTTTTTGAAAATAATGATAGTAATGTTACCAAATTTCATAAGATTTTTGATTAAGAAAACATGCACAAAAATGCATTGCATTGCGCTTGCATTTGTAGATTACCAGCTTACTTGAAGTATTAACCTTCTGCCTCTTTCTTTTGTGATTTCAAGTTTAAATCAGATATTATTAATATAAAAAAATTACAATTTTGATACACCATATACTAGTATATAATTAATTGGCCGCCCACAACGTCTACCATAAAGCACGACTCCGACCGATCTCGAGCCATCCGTTATGAGACGATCTAATTCATCAGGCGGCAGGAACCGTCAAAGCACCAGAAATTAATCAGTGTACGTTTGGGATAATTTACGGAACCATTAGATTTATCGTAAGATCTACGAAAATAAAGTCTCTGGTTCATTAAGAAAGGCATAACAAGATATGCATTGAAATCATGTACCATACTGTTCGTAAATTGCGAAGCACCATAGTTTTTTTTTTATTTTAAAAACTGATGCTTATACTAGCGATATCCTTATTGTAATGAGACTATAACCTAGTGTTAGACAAAGTATTATAATAGTCTATTGGTGAAACAATTTAAACAGATCAAGAGAACAACAATAATGTCATAGTAGTCCTCATGTAATTTCTAAATGATAAGTTTTAACTTAACTTTTATCTAAATATATATAAATCATTAAAATATAAAATCCTTTACCTTTATACCAAAACTATTAGATGACGAAGGTCCTTCCAAGTTTTAATAAATAGTGTTAAGTTACTGTGAAAGGTTCGTTAATATTATAGGTCGGCAACGCAGTTGCGACCTCTCTAGTGTTACTACTATGTCTAGGTGTCAGTGATAACATTCCACCCGGGGAACTATTCCCCTGTTTACTCACCCTTTCCATAAAAGAAAAACTGAAAAACCAGCACAAATTTTTGTATTAATTATGATATTATTGTTTTGTAAGTGTTTTGTAACAGCAATAGATGGAAAAAGATTTTTTGTCTATGAAACAATTTAACTACGTTGAAATTAAACATGTGATTGAAGTACCAAAACTGTTTCGGGTCAAAGCATCCGAAGTAATCTAAACAATTTATAACGGGCAGTAAAATTGTCTTCGTTTCGATTAAACGATTTAAGAAACGGGTAAATTCTCATACATTATGTATGAGATATTAATGGTTCAATTCACTTACTGGCTAATTGGCTTATCTTTAGTTTCTAAATACGGTATAAAATTAGTAACAAAGTGTGATAACTCAAAATGTAAAGAAGCAAATCCACTGCAGTCAGCACATATGTTTAAATATAAAGAACCATAAAGTTTTCTTGACTTTCAGAAAGGCAGAATAACATGTATTGCATACACATATAATGCACTGTTTAAGTCGAATTAATACTTATTTGAAAGATTATTTTGTTTGTAGTCTTGATGGGAGTAAACATTATCATAAGCCGATAGACGTCCACTGCTGTACATATGCCGCCATGAAAAATATCCTCATAGATCAGTTCTGTGCTGTTTGAATCCAGCACTTTCCTGCGACTTCCAGCAAGGCCTTCGGTACCGCTGGCCACCAGCGGTCACCGTTTGTAGGGCTTCAAATTGGTTGATGTGTGCTATTTCTCTCCGCGCTGGCCTAACGTGAGGTTGCGGGAGCCAGAGGCTCGTTTGTTGATTAGCAGGGTGTACCACGAGCAGATGAGGTTGGCTTGGGTTCCGTGAGTGTTATGCAGGAAGCCATACAATGACAGTAAACATAAAACACATACATTTTTCTTTATGATCTATTGCTAAGGCAAAAGAAGTCAGCTAATGCTAACGGGAATATTAATTCTGATCGACGCTTGTAATCAGCTTTTTTTTACTTCCCCAGGTGTTAGGCAGAAGACAACGGTCGTCTTTATTTTATGTAAAAAAATCTGTTAATAAATATGTATAAAAAGAAACAATAATTTTGACTTTATCGGTCCTCTAGAGTGCGGATGAGCATATGTGTTTGTGTGATTAGTTGTCTGTACCTAGCTAAATATATGGTTAATTAAAATACTCATGCAGACTGGAATTTTGCCAGTGGGTATGAGTAAAGTTTTCCACAGCAAGCGGTCTTTTAAGGAAAGCGTTTTCATACTTTAATTTAAACGAAGATTAACTGTTCATTTATTCTTCAAGGAGCTGGGAGGTCGTTGGAGACCCTTGCTGCATTAAACTTGAAACACAGTTCTCAAAGTGTGGAGCTATTCACTGATATAATAAAAGAGTAAGAAGCAGATGATTGTAGATTTCTATGAGTTATATCTAATAGAAAATACGTATTTCTTAAGTCATTAAAACTATCATATGTTTAATAGAAGTTGTTTTCACACTACAAAATATATTCTTTTTTAGTTTTAGAACATAACCTTCGATCAGAATTCTAGTCATACAAATTGACTACGAAATAAGTGTTGAATTCTTATAGAAGGATTTCGTATAAAATGTATCGGAATCTGGTGTACCAATGACCGCACAAGGTGGTATTAATTATTTGATTAGTGGCAGGCTAATGAGACGTCGTTAGTGTGCTACCAGACGTCGAAACTATCTGGGTCGTTATTTATAATGGACCGTGAATTTCACCAGGAGAATTAATGAACTTTAAAATCTATCTTCGTCTAAATTCCGCCACGTTTTTAATTACCTTCGACAGGCGTTGACAGATGGTTGGCCTGAGCGCATGTGGCGAGACCAATATTAGGGTTGACGAAGCTAAAAAGAAGTTTAACTATGTTTATAAATAAAGTTATAAGGTTTATAATCACTTGATATAATTGATTATTTAAAACAAAAATAAAAAGGCCGCATTGCTACTGAGTTACTAGTTCAAGGATCTGAGTCCTATAATACGCGTAATTGATAAGAACGTAGAACAATAACGGGAAGGTCTTAATCAAAACAGTTTAAAGGCTTTATGTTAGATAAAAGAATACCTCTAAGGTTAAGGAACAGTCTAGAAGACAGCACTTAGGTCTACAGTTCCATATGTTTCAGAATGCTGGGCACTCAACAAGAAACATCTAATAACTTTAAATTTTTTTGTTTAACGAAACGATGAGAAGAGTGAAATGTTTCCCTGATGGTAAGTAATTTTTTTTATATTATCATGCCTTTTTCCCAGTAGGGGTAGGCAGAGGTGAATAAACACTCTTAGGTGAGTAATACGCTCATACCAATGTGGCGCTAGTTAGTATTGTTTATATAAAACTAAATTGTATCCCAATGATTACAGCACCATTCAAAACGGAAACTAGTAATATTTGCATCGCACTGTTTGTACCTCCCTAGACGGTTTCCTGTAACAAGGAGCTACCACCCTTGAATACCAACATATTAGATAAAATATGAAATTAATGTCAGAGGTAACTGTAAAGTCGATTCGATATTTGATAAGATCGTTGAAGAACGAAGACGAAGCGTAAACACGAAAGATACTACGCCACTTGGTTGATAATGGTCTGAAAGGAAGGCGGATCCTCAAATACCTGGGTATAAAGGTACTGAGGTAAATTACATAGAACGATCAATGTAAAACATAAAATTTTCCTGGTGGTAGTCTTCTATTGCCAGAGACCGTTTACGTAGGTACTAATACACTTGTGCTCCGGTTTGAGAGGCGCTTTATCTAGTCTAATTAATAAGTGTAAGTAGGTAGGTACTTTACTGGACATATGTCTCAAGCGACGAGCATAATGTAGAGCACTATATATCATCCAAGCTAGCGTCACGTTATGTGCAAGCTTATTGCTTACTATCAGGTGAATGTCTTGCTTGACCAAAAATTAATTAACCTAAAAAAAAAAGAATACTATAACGTTATAGTTGAGGGTAAAATAATATTATTGATTAAATAATTTCGTTAATATTTCTGATAGCTGATGATGTGTTGTGACCGACGACTACGCTTCGAAACTCTGCGGTATGTATAAAGTGACAGGTGCTGGTATCCGAACACTACACAACATTAACGGCTTGTCCACACATGCATTAGTGATTTGACAGCTAAGAGGTGATACATTTAAATTACGACTAGAAAGTATCCATTGTTGTTGTTGTAGGTGTTGATTTGTCACCAAAAAAAGTAATAAATATCGTACGATTTGATAACAAGAAGCGTAAAGGTACATCGTAACACTGACGTTCAACATCGATGAATGCTATCTATGGTGTATTACAAAGGTATATTCATTGAAATATTTCTTTTGAATAAAAGACAAAGACTTACTGACATTGAATTATTACCGTCGCCCATAAACATCAACCTTTGGTAATTTTCGATGATTTTCCCTCTTGAACCTTTAACGGAATGGAACAAAGCTTAACCACTGAAATAGCAATTAACGTCACTCCTCACACGCTCCCTGCAATAATTTCTTATACCAAGCTATTTTTAATATGTTATGTGGATTTAGTTAATAATTTTGAATTTTTTAATACTTTATCATACATACTATTATTTTTAATACTTTATTATACATACTATTAGCTCGCTGGCCTAATGGTTAGAGCGTGCGGCTTTCATTCGGAAGGTCGCGGGTTCAAACCTCGGCATGTACCGATGACTTAATATTTAAGTTATGTACATTTGTGAACTTTAGTTACAACAGCGAGATACAAAAACGGTGAAGGAAATCATCGTGAGGAAACCCGCACACTGATATCATCTTTGTGTGTGTGTGTGGTGGTCCCAATAAAGTGGCAACAGGCTCGCCCCCTGTTACATGGGACCTAATCTGACCACATCTGGCGAAACGTGGGTGGTTTATTTACCTCTGCCTACCCATACTAGGAAAAAGGCGTGACAATATAAAAAAAAAACTATTATTTCTAATGAAGAACACCCAAAAACTTTGTGAAATTATCGAATGTTTTTCTATTACAAATGCTAAGTTTTAAAACCTATTGAAGATCTTATATTTTTGTAGGGAATGCTGTAAGACTTTTTTTTAAATCAATTTCGACTACTTTTGTTTACTATTACAAAATATAAAATGTACTATCGTTTAACTGTTATATAGAAAATTTGTGAAAGTTGTTTTTTTTTTTAATTCTGCTCGATTTTTGTCTGTGAGCCAATTAATATCACACACATCATCATAAAAGAAAAAAACCCCAAACACAACTTAAGCAATAAACAATTGCTTATTGCTTAAGTTGTTTTTTAAAGAGAGTTTTGTTATAAATTCAACTAGTTGTTACCCGCCCTTTTTACCGGCCGTAACCCTCGCAACCCCTTTTCCGGACAACTATTTAGGAAATTATCTTATTTTATCTATAGTCGGCTAAAATAATATTGATAATAAATTTCAAGTAGCTGGGCCTTATGTTTCCAGACATATCGTAATGAGATTCCACTATATTTATGTGGAAATTACATATATATAGTGGAAACTTGATTCCAATTTCACATGATGTTCAGTAAAATGTGGCTATGAATAGTAATCATCCAGTATCCAGTGACTTTGGAAACAATAATTGCTATTATGGCAATAGATTATAGATCATTTTAAATGTTCATATGTATAATACAAATACAGACAGGCTACATACACGATCGGCAATAATTTTATATTAATTAGAATTTTTTTTATTCTATATTTCGACAAGGTGAGCGAGACGTTGACATGGTTGGTGATACGCCTGCCCATAAGAACGTGGCGCTAGTTAGAATAATATACACAGCACCACATTGTGCTCATCGTTTTAGGATGTAAGATATTAAGTCTCGATACTGCAAGTATTTCAAGTACAAAGCCCTTCAAACCGCAATACAGTAGAAATAGCAATTGCGGTGGTACAACACAAAAACTTACCCACCACTGCTAAAATTTCTAAACTAAAAACGTTTAACCTGCCTTAGTTCCTAAAAACTCCACTAAACTTCTCTTCCAGTTAGGTTCTTCTGGAATAGATATAGAGAGTTCCGTGTTGGGTAAACGTGAAAGAAAAAACAACTAGTGGTCGGACAATCAAAAATAAGTTTATAGAACGTTTATAAATAAATAAACGGACCATTAAGACATTAACAGTTTAATCTTGCCTTAAAATGGAGATTGTATTGACCATTGAGCAACAGGGCGGCAACTCATTATAAAGTCTTGGCCGAAGCTTAGAAAGTTCAGTCAAAAGCGCGTCGGGTTCCGTACTGTCGGTAATGACGACTTAATCGTGGAACGTGACTTGGAAATTTCCGGTAATTTAAACTCATTGTAAACATGCGCACGCGCATGTTTCTACGAGTCCAACTTTTGTGGTCCAGTAATTTTTGTGTGATTATTTCAGGGGGCGATGAAAAGATAAAGCTGTCGAGTCATTACCTCTATTGTATGTTTAATCGTTATCATCAACGCATCATTATGCAACGGCCTTTATTTTAGAGCAGGTAGGCTTTTCTGTTAAGGTTAACGATTTCTTTATATCGCTACCAAAACTAAATATCTTTTTAATAGCGTGGTTATTTAACAGGAAGAACTTGAGGCGGAGTCTGTACTTTTAAATTTCAATCAGTGATGATGTCTGACGGATTTGGATGAAAAATTGTTTATTAATGTTTAAACTTGCTTACTGAATAAAACATAAAATTACATAAGCGACGTTACATGCCTCATTTATATATTCAGCTGAAGTTGCTGAATGAAGCTGTTAATCCTTTCTAACTATCACAGATCTATCGAAATTAAGATTTGATAATCTAGAATCCGTCGCTACGGCTAATAGTACGCAGTATCTGGCAACACTTAAGAGAAAAATAAAAGTCTCAACAGAAGCAGGAACTACCCTCATGTATGTTCCATTATGTATGTATAAGCGCATTATTCTGATTCAATAAATAAAGAATCTCCTATATTTAGAACTTGTTGTTTATCTTAGATGTGCTTAAGAGAAAAAAAAGCAGGTCTTTCAATAACAATTTGATATCTTTCATAGTTCGTAAAGCTTTTTAACTGTTAGACTTTACAGGTTAATCGCAATGTCGGTCAATCTGGATGTTAAAATAGTAATTTTCTTCTATAAAGCAAAATATCTTCTAAGTATATTCTAACAGCGTTTCTTTATAACAAAGTGTTTTTAAACGTTGAATCTATGTTCACTAATAACAATTCATGTAGTATAGAATTTGTACTTAAAAATGTAATTCGATGATAACGAGTTTTTAATCATGGTATTTTTATGGCCACATTCACACAAACATTATAGATGCAAGAATTTCTCGACAGCGACATCAATTATTTAATTTAATCAAAAAGTCTAAGTAATACATCTAAGTTATTCAAATATAGTGATAAATATTACTTGACAGAACGAGCACAAAATATTTAAGCTTTAAGTAACACCGCTCTCCGTAATGTTTTATTTTAACACAGTGTTTTGTAGTATAAAGTTGTTGTGTTATTATAATCTTCATCAGCCGATAGACGTCCACTGTTGGACTTAAAGATGCGCCTTACGCTTCCCCCAAAGATGTGGGAAACATAGATTGGGTAGGGACTCATATGAGGAGTTTTAAGGCATTAGGCACCACCCTGCCCCAATACGGATTGACGGGAGCTGGAGCCGCGTTTTTTTCTTAGCAGGGTGCACCACGACCATGTGAGGTTGGCTTGGATCCCGTGAGTTGTGCGGCAACCCTTAAACCTTGAGGTGGGCCCGGTCATTCGGGCGTCGTTCGGGGGGTCGTGGATGAACTGCAATACTTTATCCCGCGACCCCACGAACACGTGGATGAGAGTGGAATACCGTGTGAAGCTTTTTAGTCGGTTGGAGTCCGACGCCGGCCCAATTTGGCGACGGGGTGTGCATTTCCGTTAGCATTTTGTTACACACGTAAATAAAAAAAAAAAAAAAACCCTTAAACCTTATAATAATTGTAAATATTCTAAATATATATCAGAGTAGATAATATTTAAAATTAAAACTAATGTCGTTCTTCTTTATATTATTTGAAGTTTCTAAACTCAATGACTTTGATCTCCATTAGAATTTTTGCATTTTTTAGAGTATATGTCCTAAAAATACCATTTAAATAACTTTTTCAGATATGTAAAACAACATTTTTAACATTCCTGTTTTTTAAATTATACATTTATCCGAGGACCACGAATTTAGTAGTGTAATAACAATAAAATACGATATAGATCATTAAATATTGCTTGATACCTTAGACGTTTGTCAGAATGATATGTTATAGGTATTTTCGTCTTTTCGTATTTTATCGATAAAAAAATACATTTTATAGACATTGAAAGAAAGACGAATGAAAATGAAAGATGAATTGGATAATATTCAAAAATTTTATTGTTGAAAGTTGTACAGCAGAGATCAACGTCAAAGTGAAATTCAGATTCACACTGGAGCAGTCCTGTAGATTAGTCATTAATTATTTGCAGCGGCGTCAAAGTTGTCAATTTCGGTGACTGGAGAAATCTTTTTTTATAAGGAGTCGATAATATTTTATCTTCCTCATCTTTGGCCGCCATCTCCGTTAATGATTCTCCATACTATTCTTTGCTAATTCGAGACACTGTAGCTCGTCCGATACCAAGAGCGTCAGTAACTCTATTGCACACTTGCTCCAATGGCAGTATCGGTCCGACATTTTGAATCTCGCGGAAACGGATTACAAACACGCGATATTTACTGTTTAAAATATAATAGTTATTTTTTGTTCTTTTCGGCATTATGATGCAAAAAAACAAACAAGAAAATATAACAACAAAATTTAACAAAGTAACAGAAATAACGACAAAACAATATTAATCTCGTAGCGTAGACAAAGCGTCGCGTCGGCACTCGTACTGATTCAAAAACGATGGCGCCCGGTTGTTCGCTGCATGCAAATGCAGTATGTATTGCCAGACTAAAAAAATACGAATCTCTTGTGAAAACGTCTTTATATTTAATCATTTATACATTATATGATAATGAAAATTTCAAACATTACTTTATCGATATTCGCCTATCAATCGATTACACATCCCAGGCTGCGAAAAGCGTTTACGAAGTAAGCTAGTAAAAAAATAATAAAATAAAATAAATAATTTAATAACCTTTGGGTTTACTAGTATCTCTTTAGTAAATCGATAAAAGTATTTCAGGTTTATATGCAAATGTCTTATTAATATATATATTGTTTTTAATAAGAAATTTATTGTAGCTGTATTTAAAACGAAGGATCTAACGTCTCAGGTATTAAGCCATATTTTATAACTGGTTATATAAAAATAAAAAAATAACAACACATTGTATAATTTTCAAAAAAGCCACAATATAAATACTAATAAATTAACTTTTATAGTTTATTTATGTATATATTAAACATATTTGTTAATTTGCGGCTATGACAGCGAGAATTTTTTTTATATTTTAGTAAGCGACAAGACGCACAGAGAGCAAAGGAAAGGGCTAAGCTCGGGGTTCCCATGCGTGATCGAATCATAAATGAGGAGATCCGCAGGAGAACTAAGGTCACCGACTTAGTCCAAAAGATTGCTAGTTTCAAGTAGCAATGGGCAGGATACATCGCTCGAAAGACTAATAGCCGATAGGGCATTAAGGTCATCTAATGACGACCGCATACCGGTAGAAGTAGTGTTGGCAGGCACCCGTGGTTCGACGATCTGGTGAAGGCTGCGGGAAGCAGCTGGATGCGGGCAGCGCACAATCGATCGATGTGGAGATCTTTGGGAGAAGCCTATATGCAGCAGTCGACGTCTATCGGCTGATGATGATGATGATGAAGACGAACGGATGTTCACCTGATGGTGACGCCCGCCGAACACGCAGCTAGTTAGGATGATATACAGAGCGAGCACCACCTCGTTCCAGCCTCGTTAAGAACCCTCGGCCATCTACATTTTATTATTAAAATAAAAAACTTCTATGGAAAGTGTATGAAATTTAATAAAAAAACAACATTAACCTACTTTCTGTAATGGGATCCAAGCCAACCTCACCTGCCCGTGGTGCAGCTTGCTAATCAACAAACGTGGCTCCGGCTCCCACTAACCCGCATTGGGCCAGAGTGATGGTAAATGGCCCAAATCCCCTCATATAAATGACGGGCCCTAGTACCCGGTGGTACCCGGAGGCAAAGCTGATTGTATATGGAAATCTTTGGGGAAGGTTTGTATCCAGCTGTGGGCGTCAATCGGCTGATGATAATGATGATGATGAACCTACTTTCTGAGACCTCTAACTGTTTAAAGAGCTTTAGTAATTGATAAAGAAACGGAAGAGACAATTTCATTTAACCGGTAAAATCGATTCGGTTACGCTTTGTCTTTTTTTACAATTACATTACAAACAGTTCATTAAAAAAGTAATTTGCGAAACTCCGGTTTTTGGTTACGCCATTCACAAGTTTTTTTTTACTGTACCAGCACCATGGCCACTCATTGAACTGAATGTAATTTCGCCTCATTCAATACGTTTTATATATGTAAATGGAAGGTGTTAAAACTGGGGATATGCTGTAAATATTTACTGGTAGAAGTTCTATGTTGTTGGAGACGGTCTACCAAACACATATATTGGTCAGCCCCAGGTTCCAATATGGGAGTGGAAGTTAGGTACTCAATGCATTCTTGTATTCCGGTTGTCAACATATAAAAAGTAGAATATTCTAGACGACAACGCATTAGGTAGAATCAAAGCTAAAATCATATGGGTCATTAATAAATATGTGCAAGTTATGTACCGTTGGGACAATAAGTTAGTGTCTGGTCTCTTTTGCCGGAGACTGTTTAACTAGGTACAACCGCAGTGCTTATTTCTGACGCCAAACAGTAGTTTGCAAAAACTACTGTGTTCCGGTTTGAGGAGCGCTGTAGCTAGTATAATCATCGGGGTAATGAAATTCAACATATGTCTCAGGCGAAGGGCGCCTTGAGGCGCAGTATCCATCATCCTAACTAACGTCACGTTATAGGCTTATTATTTTCCATCAGGTGAAGGTCCCGCTCATCTCTTTACTCATTTGAACAAAAAAAAAAATATATATTTCGTTTTGTAAATACTCACAATGTACTCTTTCTCATACGAATTCTATAATAATAGGTTGGGTAAAAAGAAATCCATTATTTTTATATGAAATTCAGGACTTTATTTAACATGCTTCGGATTGTCCGACTTGGGTCAAATATGCACCGTTTTGTTCTATGATTAGTTGCCATTTTAAAGGTAACTTCATAATGCCTCTCTCGTAGAAGTCCTGGTCTCTATTTGCAAAAAACTCTAGTAGCCGATTTTCACAATCTTCCCTAGATGCCAATTTTTTATCACTAAAGGAATTTTGTAATGCAAGAAAAAGATGGTAATCGCTTGGTGCCAAGTCCGGACTGTATGGCGGATGCATTAAAACTTCCCAACCAAGCTCCCGAAGTTTCTGGCGAGTCACTGTAGACGTGTGTGGCCTAGCGTTGTCCTGGTGGAACACACTTCTCCTGTTGGCTAATTCTGGCCGTTTCTGGTCAATTGCTATCTTCAAACGGTCCAGTTGTTGACAGTAGAGATCAGAATTTAGTGCTTAGCCATATGGAAACAACTCATAATAAATAATCCCCTTCCAGTTCCACCAAATGCACAGCAGAACCTTCCTGGCCGTTAGTCCTGGTTTGGCCACCGTTTGAGGTGCTTCACCGCTCTTTGACCATGATCGTTTTCGCACAGGGTTATCATATGTGATCCATTTCTCATCTCCAGTCACCATCCGTTTAGGAATGTGTCTATCTCATTCCGTTTGGCCAAGGCTTCGCAGATGGAAATTCGATCCATCATGTTTTTTTCTGTTAATTGGTGTGGCACTCAAACATCGAGCTTCTTTTTGAATCCAGCTTTGTGTAAATGGTTTAAAACTGTTTTGTGGACCATTTTTAGCTCCTGGGCGATGTTACGACTGCTAACATGCCGGTCAACTTCGATCATTTCTCCGATTTTATCAACATTTTCGGCGACCGGCCTACCTGTGCGAGGTGCATCTTTAACATCAAAAATTCCTGAACGGAATCTACGAAACCAAAATTGCACATAATTGGCTGTTACAGTATCGAGTCCATAAACACTATTCACAATTTTAGCCGCCTGGCTTGCATTTTCGCCTTTGTCAAAGAAAAACTATAAAATGTACCGATTTTCTCTTTGTTCACTTCCATTTTGAACACCCTGTAACTCACAAATGAATGCACCAAACAAAAAACAGCAAAAGAATTTTTTTACTGCGAAATGTCACCTTTCCAACGAGCATAAATCTGAAACTGTTTGATCGATACTTTACGAGAAATTTATCACTACAGCCATCTACCGACAAAATAATGGATTTCTTTTTCCCCAACCTAATATTTATATTATAATATATATTGGTAAGTAGTGATGACAAACAGGACATTAATTGTACTTTAAATGAATTGTACTCTCGCTTTATATGTTTTGTGCGTTTACATTATGTTATGAGAGTAAATCAATAAAACAAATAGATTGCCACAGGAGGTCGGTAGGGTCCACGGTTTAGAAGCAAGAACACCACAGGAGACCACGGGAGAACGGCTTTTTGGGGCTAATTGAATTAAAAGCAAATATATCACCGTTTTGATTACAGTAAATGACGTGGGTACTTATTACGGACACAAGACGTTAGAGCCTTTTAATAACTTAAAGTTCATAAATTGGTGAACGATAATTGACGAGATTTAGTAAGATGTCCTTTTTCTTTAACAAAATAGTCATACATTATAAAAAAATATACATACATGTGATTAACTGAACTTTTATAAAAAAATTACTCACAAAAACGGAAATAAATTGACCTAAACAACTTCGGAATGTTATTAGGAAATTAAATACAACAGGACGTAGTTGTTTAAACTGTATTAGTAAAGAGAGTAGATCAGTTATTTTAATTTCGTTTGGTAATAAGTTAAATGGTAATACAATTTACAGTGATTTATCTTCCAACTTTTTAAATTCCCATTTCGGCTCTTGACAAAGAAGGTAATTCTTTACAAGTAATGGTACTTGACACTGCCTTTAAGGGCCAATAAAATTCTAATTTAAAACTGATAGAGTTTCAAATTGAAACATTTCCATATAAGTACAGTAGGATGTACAGTAGTGACGGTATCCAAGAGCAAGCCGATACCGGCTCATTCTACTTAAGTATAATGTGAACTAAAATTAATAAATCACAATCAACAAAATGTTTTCAGATGACGATAGCCTTTGTAAGTAGCTGAAAGAATTAATAATGTACTGTTATTTACCGTTGCGGATAAGTATGACCAAGATTATATGAACCTTAGTTTATATTAGGGGGACCGGAAAGTAATGTCGTTTTCTTACGCTAAATACAAACACATACATTTTTAACGAGTCTTTATTTTTAATCAATGATGTATTCCCCATCATTGTCAATAACCTTTTGCCATCTAGTGAGTAAATTTTCAATCCCTGATCGATAAAAATTAATTGGTTTTTCGGCAAAATATCTAGAGATGGCATTTTGGATATCATCCAAATTTGCAAATGTTTTGCCACTTAAAAAGTGTTGCAGCGCTCGGAATAAGTGGAAATCCGATGGTGCAACATCGGGCGAATATGGTGGATGAGGCAGCACCTCCCACCCCAATTCATTAATTTTTTCTAGAGTTCGCCTTGCGCAGTGCGGTCTTGCATTGTCATGTTGGAGAATGACGCCTTTTCGGTTGACAATCGCTGGCCACTTTTCAATTAAAGATTGATTGACTCGCTGCAATTGTTCGCTGTAGAGGTCTGCAGTAACAGTTTCTCCAGGTTTCAGTAATTCAAAATGAACAATGCCGCGAATACTCCACCAAACACACAAAAGCGCTTTTTTGGGGTGTAAACCTGGCTTAGCAGTACTCCGAGGGATTTCATTTGGAGAGAGCCACTGCCTTTTGCGTTTTGGGTTATCATACAGGACCCATTTCTCATCTCCTGTGATCAAGCGATCAAAAAACGCTTCTGTGTTGTGTCGTTGAAGCAATAAGTTGCATGTGATTGATCGGTTAGCCTTATTCTGTTCGGACAGATTATGCGGGACCCAAACACCTGCTCTGCTTACTTTTCCAATCTGCTTCAAATGTTCTTGGATGGTCGACCAAGGTTTGTTGAGACTGTTTGACAATTCCTCGATCGTCTGACACGGATTTGCTTCCACTTCCGCCCTTAACACGTCGTTGTCTAACGCTGATGGTCTTCCTGATCGATACGAGTCGGAAAGATCAAAATTACCCGATTTGAACTTGGAAAACCACCTTTGGCATTTACGAATGTCCAGTGCATTTGGATAAACATCGCAAATGTTTTTGGTAGCAACTGTTGCGTTATTTCCCTTGCGAAACTCAAAGAGCATGCAATGCCGGATGTGTACCTCTTCTGGTATTTGGCTGGCCATTTTACCCAAAATTACAAAAAAAAATTGTAATTCAATTGTCTATAAGTAAAGAAATCACTATAACCTCACAATGTCTTTGGTACGCCTCTGAACAAAACAATGAGCTGACAAATGACAATCAAGTATTGGCATGCGCAGAAACGACATTACTTTCCGGTCCCCCTATTAGAACAATAATTCAGTTTGTAAGGTGGATGTTGGATCACCCTAGAGTTTGATTTTTGGTATGTTCCAACAACAAAAGCTTTCGAGGACGTGATATACCAACGTACACTTGACCAATGTGATGGATAAACGGTTTCTGATTGGCTTTTACTCTCTTTATTTCAAAATTTTCACTTTTCAGAAGAACAATTTTCAGAAGTCACTACAATAGGCGAACTTATTGCTTGGAGGAACTGGAACTGAATTGACATATGATAGATAAACATATTTATTACATTATATATACATAGCTGATAGACGTCCAGTGCTATATATAGGCCTCCTCCAAAGATTTTCACATCATTCGGTCCACAGTCAGCATGGCCTCTGGTATTGCCGCGACCTAGGGGCTCTTCTCGGGTTCATATGGGGAGATTTGAGCTATTTCCAATTAGGCTAGCTCAATACGATTTGGTAGGAGCAATAGCCTCGTTTGGTGATTAGCAGGGTGCACCACGAGTAGGTGTTGGCTGAGATCCCGTGAGTTGTTATGCGGGACCCCTTCCTCCTCATATCCTCACATAATACTTAATGTTACTTAATGTCTTTTTTTTACGATTTGCACAATAACATTGTCTTTAACCGTTACAAAATGACACAATTGTTTCAGAAATCATTGTACATATAATTCGGTGCCTGTAAATTACTTTTTAAATTAAAAATAGCATTAATTCAACGTTCAAAAGCTCTTTTTATAAGCTTGTGCTCAAATTATTGGCAGTTTTATAGCGTTTCGTTTACAACATGGGTGAGCTTACGAGCAGTGACATAAAATTCAATTGATCTCTGTTGCTATTAAAATTTTACTACTCTCAGGTGTAAAATTTAATTACTTTCCTAACAACAATGTTACACTGAATCTCCTTTAAAGGAATACGCATAAATTATAAATTAGTTGAGATAATTTAATGTTAAATAAATAAAACTTTCAACGCAATATCATTATTAACCGATAGATGTACATTGATTATGAAAGCCCTCCCTGAAGAAGCTCTAAACCTATATACTATAAAATACTTATTACTTTTGAATAAAAAAAAAATACAGACCATAACTGGTTATTAGTAAGGTTAAATAATGATATTTATCCTCAATAAATTAAGTAGGATATGAAATTCAACATGTACATTCTAATTAAACGTTATTGTCCTCATACTGTACAAAGCCGATATTGCAAGGATCAATGTTTTACCACAATGAACACTCAGTAAATATATGATATAATATTTATATGTAGTTTATATATTGGATTCGACTTGTACTACTGATTAACTACATATGTATGTGCATTAACATTGTGATAGTTATCATCATCATCATCATTATCAGCCTTTGTTTAACCTCTGTTGAATATAAGCCTACAATGTCTTACATTATGATACTCAAAAGTATGAAATATATATCGTAAGTAAACAGAACATTTTACTGTTATTTTGTATCATTATTTAGCCTGATCTTTTAGCTCTATATATTCGTTTATTTACGTCAGTTCGTTAATTTACGGCATTACTTAGCTTCGGCAACGAGAACGTTAAATATAATACGTATAATGAATATCCTGTTACGATATGAAAAAGAGCTGTTTTCGCTGCACTTCCCCGGCTTGTACTGGGCTACTGACTACGAGAAAAGGACTAGATATAATACAAAAAATACATATTGAAGAGTGTATACTATCTCATCTCTTATATATTTAACTTAATAACTAACTAGAAGAATATGTAAGTTAATATTCTCATAAGTAAAACGAGTATTAAATGTCGTAGTCAATTTAACTTCAACAAAAAATAAAACCGAAGTGTACTAGTTAAGAATTTAATCGGAACCCGTACTAAGATTTTTTATATATACCAATACATTATCTGTATTCATCCTTAATGGAGTATTTGACAATGATATCAAGGGGTCTCTTCTTTCAATTTTATCTACTATAAATCCATTTTGATACACTTAATGTATTCATCGACCGAACAGTCTTAAAAAAAAGATATGTATATATATATTATCTTATAAATTAAAGTCGTTGATGAGTCTCCTTTTAACTTATGACTCTTCTCTATAATCTGTACAAGATTACTACCAGAGTCATTAGTTTTTTCTTGAGAATGCTGCGTACTTTAAAATTTTGTTTAATCCTTTTTTTTGTTGCTTAGCGAAGTTAGTTAATGTGAACGGAGATCCAACTGCCTCTTTCCTTGCAGTAGATCCCTTATTTGCTTTTGCGATACACCGGAATAACTTTGATGATTTTTTAAAGCATATACTCTACGGAGAGTATAATTACGTACATTATTTTCGTATTATCCTCCTCCTCAAGTCGTATTCCTCATGTCTGAGGGTCTTGATTACCTCCACCTATAACTCGTATTTATTCATATAGTGAATATATGCAACTTAATTATAATAAAAAATCGAGTATACTTTTATGTTATTTATATAAAAATGTCGTTTTTATGAGTGAATAAAATTTGATATATCGATGGTGGATGTTTCTTCAAAGTAGTAGAAACGGAAATTATAGTCAGTTTGGCTGGTAACTTTTTTTGTTAATATTAAGCGAGATTTATGTTAAATAGATACATAGAGCCTTCAGAGCAATCTTTAGTAACATTTATTAGTTATAACCAGTTAACTGTTGCGGAATCCTTTTTACAATTCAATATAATCAAAGCTGTATATATTAATAGTAAATGAATGCTTTTATTGTTGTAGTTTTGAATAAAAATCCAATTTTAGTACTTCCAGTTATTTATCAGAATTCCAGCCTATTAATGTCGAATTGCTTATTAAATGATCGCAAGTTGCAATTAGTGTTAATAACTTCTTTGCTCAGTTACTTTGACACCTTTTAGCCAATCCAAGGATATATTAACATGTATTCTACGACATGCGTGTTGTAAAGCTGAGTATCCTGGTAATGGTTCAAAGGAAAGCTGCAGTTTTTAGTGGTATTATTTCATAATACACTCATGATAAAATAATACAATATAGTCACTCACCATACTACAGGAATTTACCTATTAAGGCTAAATTGTATTCATTTCTCAATTTATCTTTTAGTTCGTTCAAATTATATGTTAACAAATTATTATCTTTTTTTTTATATTATCACGCCTTTTTCCCAGTAGAGGTAGGCAGAGGCGAATAGACACCCACTTTTCGCCAGATGTGGTCAGATTAGGTCCCATGTAACACGGGGCGTGCCTGTTACCACTTTATTAGGGCCACCACACACACACACACAAAGATGATTTCAGTGTGCGGGTTTCCTCACGATGTTTTCCTTCACCGTTTGTATCCCGCTGTTGTAAGTTCACAAATGTACATAACAAATATTAAGTCATCGGTACATGCCGAGATTAGAACCCGCGACCTTCGGAATGAAAGCCGCACGCTCTAACCATTAGGCAAGCGAGCTAAAAATTACTATCTTATTCCTAAAAACTGGTTAAACGTTTCATAAGAAATTATTAACGAAGCACATTTTGATGAGAGATATGTTCTCATAATTCCAAGAAGTGCTGAGATGTTGCTTTAGTTAAGTAGAAAAAAAATACTACATTTTGTTGCGACGTCCACATAAAAGTTTGCAGTGTACGATAAAGTCAATCACATCGCGATACAATCTACATAAACGCACCACGTACTAAGTAAATTGCAAATGGTATAACCGCTTCCATGGCGAGGTTTTATGTTGATTGTCCATTTAAAACTATTTGTGGTGTTCACGACAGTTAAAAAAGTTTACAAAAACATTGTTAATATACTTCAATGTTGCAGTGCTACAAAGTTATATCGTTAGTTTTTTTACTAAAACCAATAACTTTTCTAAAACAAAAATTAGTACTAACTAGGCATACTAATATATTACTATAATTGTCTTTTTTACGCTATGAAAAAGCTGGATTTGAGTAAAAGCTTTTATCTGAATCTTTTTCTTTTAAATCCCTTTGGACTGTTCTCTGCCAAGTAGGACATTTTCCGTATTTACTCGTACTCCTTAGCAAATTTAAGACTATGTTGATTATGTAGTCTTCTGGAAGTTTTATTTTTTAATAGCCTTATAATTTATGGAAGTGAAAAAATAAATAGCCTATAACCATCTACAAATCATTCCGCGAGGAATGATCATGTTGCCATGGCGATAAGTTCACTAGTATTCACGTGTTTAGTGAATAAACAAAACCCACTTTCATTGCATATGTATAAGATATACAAACCTATAGACTGCAATGTATTTTAATTAATTTTAGAAATTAACAGATGTTGAAGTAATATTTAATATTTCTGCTATGGTTAAATTATTCTTTATTAGGTATTTCTTAGTTTTTTCATCAATACCTTCGCAGGCATTACAAATTAAACTTGAAACTCTTACATGGAGATCGGAAACGTTCGCTTCTGTATACATGAGTAAGCTAAACTTTAGGTATAGTGTGGTTTCGTTTGTTACTTGCTACCGAGGACGTTGTATTTGCGGTCACAGTCGACGGGCGGCTGAGAATTCACAGCCTTGGTTTATTTGCGTTAACCAGAACACCATCAATAAACAATACCATATTTACCATTGTGTAATGTGCCAGGTTAATATAAAACATTGCCAAATACATATAACTCTACTCTGATATATGATTGTAATAACAAACTAGTTATATATATAATATTATAATATATATAATAACAGCCCATTTACGTCCCCTCTGCTGGGGCACAGGCCTACCCTCAATATGAGGGCGATTGGGCCATAGTCACCACGCTGGCCCAATGCGGGTTGGTGACTTCACACATACCTTAGAATAAATTCTAAGTCATGTGCGGGTTTCCTCACGATGTTTTCCTTCACCGTTTGTATCTCGTTGTTGTAACTAAAGTCCACAAATGTACATAACTTAAATATAGAGTCATCGGTACATGCCGAGGTTCGAACCCGCGACCTTCGGAATGAAAGCCTCACGCTCTAACCATTAGGCCAGCGAGCTACTCTAACTAGTTATAACATTGTATTTTTTTAACTGATGACAAATGGTAGAAGTACAACAATGAAATGTTAGTTATAATGTTTACAATCCACCATATTAAACTAGTCCAACAGTAAGCTAATATTAACAGAAAATAAATTATTGAAGGAGTAATATAGTCATATACAATCCTATCTGACAATATGCTGCAATGGGGCTGTTCTTCAGTCATTACTTTTTTACGGTTTCATGTATTGCATCGTGTAGAGAAGATATAAAAAAAAATATTAGACTTGACTAGTTCCACCAATCTGCATTTGGTTAGCTTGATGGGAAATGGCCCAAATCCCTCCATATGAACCTCTAAAAACAAAGGCCCGTAGTGCACGGCGATGTGGGCAGTGCAGGACCGATCGACGTGGGAATCTTTGAGAGAGGCCTATGTCCAGCAGTGGACGTCTATCGGCTGATGATTAAAGCTAGAGCGTATTCATTTGTATATATGTCTAGTTGGATATTTGTAAGTAAATTACACTTATTATAGTTTTACCTGTTCATATGAAATAGACACAATATATTTTTTTGTTACCTATCTTCGTTTTGATCCCGGTTTAATTGGTACAAAATTGCTTTCTTGGCAAATCCATCTCTATACCTATCATCATCAGCCGGTAAATGCCCGTTAGTGGACATTGGCTTCTCCCAAAGATTGGTCTTGCATCGCACTCATCCATCAGTTACCGCGGCCTTCACCAAATCGTCGATCAACGTAGTGGAATTCCTTCCAGCACTACTCTTCCGGTACATGGCTGCTACTCAAGGTCCTCTTACTTCCAATAAACGGTACTTATTTTAATGAATACAAAATGTATGAAAGGAGAGTTTTTTGTCTATTTATCTATTGGCTTTATTAGTTTATAATTGAATGGATAACAGCGGTATTTATAAAGGCATTTCAAAATCAATCCGTTCACCCTTGATCAGGGGTTCGATTAGTTTGAGTTACAGAACCGGTTTGGTTGTTGGTTGAATTTAATGCTTCAACACGTGTAGGCTCAGATCTTGATATTGTTGGGATAAACGAGTCGGTCACATGGTCTCATTAAATATAAGTAGCATTGATTGAAATGTATTAGTTGATAAGTTGTGTATTGACGCAGCTGGTTCAGTGAAGTAGAATAAAAACTGTAGTTTCTGGTAAGATTTAATAAACAGCCTATTCAACATAGTTTTAGTAAGTTTACTATATCATCGTAAAGTCAAACAAACAACGTCATAGAATATATTTATTGGTAGTTGGTCTCTATTGCCGTAGACTGTCCAGGTAGAATCCACCGCAGCTTCTTTTCCTCTCTTCAAACAGTAATGTGCAAACACTACTGTGATCCGGTTTGAAAGGTGTTGAAGCTAGTGGAAACAAGACATAAAATCTTGTTTCAAGGCGACGAGCGCGACGTAGCGTCGAATATATCAATCTAATATGTTATAGGCAAGCGCATCAGGTGAATGTCTCTCTTGTATTGACGCTTCATTGGTTAAAAAAAAAACTTTTATGCTATGCTAGTCTTGACATCACATCAGGATATCCAATATCGTGGGCTTTATATGTTTTATAGTTAGCGGTACTTGTAAAATATTCTTAATAAATTTTAAAGCGACCACCTTGGACTTCTCCAATGTGTCGTTGATTCCCTCTCTGTATGAAAAACACCTAGTCCCAGTACTAGGAATAAGTGGACAGTTTATGTATACATGCTAATTCCCTCTTCGATATAAAATGCGCTCTTTTTACATTGTAAATAATATATTACGTATAGTGTTACAAAAGTGGTTAATAATCGTCGAGTTTAGTAAACTATTAGTCGCGGGTCCTAATTTCGATTCATTATCAAGTCGATCCTATAAAGTCGACTACGTAATAAATAACTCAGAATCATGTTATACTATTAAACTCATACTTTTCACCTTATACTGTTCATAATTAACATTTAAATATACAAAGAAAACTTAATTATTTTACATATTTATTTAGAAATAACTCTGGATCAGAGATGACAAACCTGTGAAATTGGTAAGTTTTCATTTTCTCTTTATGAATGTTATCATAGTAATTACCAATAGAATAAAGTGTCAAGTTTAATGTTAATAGTGTAGTATGATTTGGTTTTAACAATTCTTCATGATTATCGATTTTTATACTAATTTTTTTCCATATAAATAGAGCTCTACCGTGCGTATATTCTCCCGCTATATTCTATACTGCTACCTCCTTGCCGCCAGCTTAGATGAATGTTACAATATATTTATAACTTAACTATTGGTCCGTTAAAGTAATTGCATATGCGGGCCCGACAATTTATGCAGCGATTAAAGTTAATTTCTATTGGTACGTGCAGTTTATGGCTTGTAATTTGATATTTAGTCTTGCAAGTATAACTTGTCCGAATGGAAAAACCGTCACAAATTAATAATTTTTTGATTGTACTAATACTGATTTTACAAAATTTTAAACTGGTATCACCGGCAAGGATCACTGTAGTTCTACATAATCACCAAAATCACTAAAACATTATAGTACAAGTAAATTAATTAACCATACTTTAATAGAAAGATCGAATAATTGCTATAACTAATTACTAAAATTTAGATTGATCGATTATCATATGATGAAGAAAATACAAACTTTCAATACAGAATTTGTTTTGAAATCATTCTTTCCTTATATATTACCTTTAGGGATGTTTTCAAACGTCGTAGTTTCTTTAAAATTATACTAATTAAGCAAAAGAAAGATAGATCCATTTAGAAAAACCATATAGAATCTGAGAACTTCGTTTTTGTATAGTTTTTTTTTATTTTTTTTTTATTTTTTTTATATAGTCACGCCTTTTTCCCAGTAGGGGTAGGCAGAGGTGAATAAACACCCACATTTCGCCAGATGTGGTCAGATTAGGTCCAGTGTAACAGGAGGCGAGCCTGTTGCCACTTTATTGGGACCACCACACACACACACACAAAGATGATATCAGTGTGCGGGTTTCCTCACGATGTTTTCCTTCACCGTTTTTGTATCTCGCTGTTGTAACTAAAGTTCACAAATGTACATAACTTAAATATTAAGTCATCGGTACATGCCGAGGTTTGAACCCGCGACCTTCGGAATGAAAGCCGCACGCTCTAACCATTAGGCCAGCAGAGCTTTGTATAGTTAGTCCTTATAAATTATGGTTAATATTTAGTCATCCAACTCTATGGTTACCTATCGTTTATTAACAATCAAAACCGGTGGTAGGTTTCTTTTGCCGGAGACCAGTTGGGTACCACCGCAGCGCCTATATTTGCCCCCAAACAGTTTGAAGGGTACTGTAGCTAGTGTAATTACTAGCTTAACGAGACTCATTATCTTATGTCTCAAGGTGACGAGCGCAATATGTTGCAGTGTACACTTACCATCAAGTAAATGCCTCCGCTCGTCTCGTCGCTTAATGAAATGAAACAAAAAGAAGAGATGTAATTTACTGTTTTCATTTAAACAAGAGTTATTTCCTGTTGACGTGATAACATAAGCTACCAATTTACTAAACTGTAACGGTGAACAATAACGTTATTACGATGTTACTAAGTTATCCGAAGTTGTTGGCAGTAATAAAGCACACGAGCTCGTCAATGAAGCAATTTGTCTAACAGCATCGGATACAATACTCCACGCCCCTTGAATAGCTGCAAGTTGTTGCCGCTTCGTTATATCTATGACAAAAACGTGAACTGAAATAGATTCTCGTTTATTTTTTAAAAGCTTAACATTACATAATATTATATTATCACTATGGTTTATATATATTTAAAATGTATTAAATTAACAATGACGAGAACTGTAGTGAATAAAGTTAATCTCAACAACTTTATATCTGAAGAAATGAGAGGAGAGAAATGTAACGAATTTTTAGATTTGGCCAAAGGCCTGTTGTTTAAATACTTACTACTGTTGCACTTATTTTACCGTGATATAAGGAAGGAGTTTATTCTTAATAAAATATATTGTATACCAGTATTTATAGATTTGTTTTCATCGTCGAATAAAGTCAATGTTTAGTTCAATTGCCTACGTGGCGTAGTGACTCACCGCTTGCTTAGTAACGCGGAGGTCAGTATTTATATACCGGAGCGGAATATTCTAGTTTGGTTAGTAGTATGATTTTTGACACCATTTTCATATCTCCAATCTGTAAACCTGCCGCCATTACAGTGTTATTGTTTTTCGGTTGTAAACATACGAGAGCTTGAAGCTGGTGCAAGTACTATACACTATTCGGGCTATTGTCACTTACAACGTATCATTTTTTTAACGTCATTTCAAATAGAGGTCAATTATTCGCTTATTTTTAATGAAAATAACTGGTCATTACTAATCTTAGTCAATCTACGAACAGACGTTGTTGGGGATATCTTCATTTGTTAAAATGACCAAATGGAATAGGGAATACCACAGGACCTCCCACGAGCGCGCGCGGTAAATTAATGAGCCTATAAATAATACAATTTTCTCACCACGTCTTAAATGAAACGGCACTGCCCTTAATTGAGTAGATAAATAAGGAGCGCCTTTCAATTGATCACAGTTTCTTCCTAGTATTGAATAATTTGTATATAAAAAGGGTTATATCAAGTTAATACTTCATTCACTGGTATCCAATTTTTTGTGAGGCATTCGTGAATTTTGTGGATGTTTTTGTTTAGGTAAATTACTGGTTTGGTATTAATTTGTATTGTTACCGTACTTCAAACAATTAATGTAAATGTATTATAATAATAAGAATGAAGGCTGTGTCTACTTTGTTTAATTGAATAAAGTACAATATTAATATTGAATTTAATCAGAAGAATTCTAACTCTGAAGAAGACCTGACAATATATTTATGATGAGATAAAGTATTAGAGAAGCTACGAAAGCAAATATATACTTCTAATCATTTTGTTAGTAGATATAATTTTGATAATATCTATTATATACAAACTCCATAAGTAATTATGAAAGTATATTCAATTCGCATTTTTAAGTCATTTAATAAAAATTACGAATTTGCCTACAAAGTTGATGACTAGTAAATTTTAGTTATACATCAATCCATGTGGATACATCCACATAAAACAAAACTACAGTAAATTACGTCTTAATACGATGACGACTGTATTTAATAAACTAACTAACACTAGTTAGTTTTAGTTCACTAAAACAAAACAGATAACTACCAAAGATTTCCGTCGCTTGTTCTTGATACAAATATATGTATATTTACTGATGATGTATAATATTGTTAGTCGTTTGACGGAGGCGATTCGGAGTCCGTGGCCTAATTTGATATAAATGAACACAAATTATAGAATATATTATGGGTATAATGTATTAGGATATATTTATTAAGCATTAAGCGATAAGGCTTGTGATACGTATCAAATATATAATTGTAATGATCAGAATCTCATTGCAAATGTCAGGCCTATGCATTGTTGAGCTTACTGCTCTTATTCTCGTCTCGTCGTATAGAAAAATGGTGCTCTACAGTGTTTCTCTATATTCTTACTATAGTAATAAGTATCCACACAGCATAATCGTTAGTCAATAGATGTCCACTGCTGAGCATAGGCCTTCCCAAATATCTCCTTGTTATTGATCACTGAAAGGTTTTGGGCCTTAGAACACCATGTTGTCCAATGCGAGTTGGTGGGTGGTCAGAGCCTCGTTTATTATTCATCAGGGGGTACAGCGCGTAGGTAGGGTTGACTTAGGCACAGTAAGATGTTGGGCGGAAACCCTTACACCCCTTCCCCATGTATCGACATGTCACCTAGAAATGAAATATTGCACTTCTTATTCATACAATACTTTTAGTTATTTATCCTTTCTTCAATGATAATCTTCGCCATTTCGAGTCTTTTTTTAATTTCATTCATTTATCTCTAAAAATAAATTAGTGATTTCATTATATGGTATAGAAGTATTAATAAAATGTTATAGTAAAATTATACTACGCTTATCTCCAAGGTATCCACAAATAGATTATACAGTGTGAAAGGTAATAGGTGTAATAGAACTGGAGGGGCTAAAGTATAGCTCATGTACTATATATCTATGTATGGAACACCCCATCCAAAAAACAATGGTTCTGGAGTTATTTATTTCTTAAATACTTTTCAAAAAAAATTTTAATTTTATAGGAAAAAATTCGATGATTTTATTTCTTACTCGTTTCTACACAATTTTTAATGTAATAATTATTGTTTAATCATTGTTTTATTAGATTAAATTAGTAATCATCACTTAAAGGCTAAAACTTTTAAATTAGGAACTGCGAGGAAAAGTTTACTGCGCGGAAAAGTTTACTCCGCGGAAAAGTTTACTGTGAGGAAAAGTTTACTGCGAGGAAAAGTCTACTGCGAGGAAAAGTTTACTGTGAGGAAAAGTTTACTGTGAGGAAAAGTTTACTGCGAGGAAAAGTTTACTGTGAGGAAAAGTTTACTGTGAGGAAAAGTTTACTGTGAGGAAAAGTTTACTGTGAGGAAAAGTTTACTGCGAGGAAAAGTCTACTGCGAGGAAAAGTTTACTGTGAGGAAAAGTTTACTGTGAGGAAAAGTTTACTGTGAGGAAAAGTTTACTGCGAGGAAAAGTCTACTGCGAGGAAAAGTTTACTGTGAGGAAAAGTTTACTGTGAGGAAAAGTTTACTGTGAGGAAAAGTTTACTGTGAGGAAAAGTTTACTGCGAGGAAAAGTCTACTGCGAGAAAAGTTTACTGTGAGGAAAAGTTTACTGCGCGGAAAAGTTTACTCCGCAGAAAAGTTTACTGCGAGGAAAAGTTTACTGCGAGGAAAAGCTTACTGCGAGGAAGAGTCTACTGCGAGGAAAAGTCTACTGCGAGGAAAAGTTTACTGTGAGGAAAAGTTTACTGCGCGGAAAAGTTTACTCCGCGGACAAGTTTACTGCGAGGAAAAGTTTACTGCGAGGAAAAGCTTACTGCAAGGAAAAGCTTACTGCAAGGAAAAGTTTACTGCGAGGAAAAGTCTACTGCGAGGAAAATTTTACTGTGAGAAAAAGTTTACTGCGCGGAAAAGTTTACTGCGTGGAAAAGTCTACTGCGCGGAAAAGTTTACTGCGAGGAAAAGTCTACTGCGAGGAAAAGTTTACTGTGAGGAAAAGTTTTCTGCGCGGAACAGTTTACTGTGAAGAAAAAACTATAGCGAAGGAAAGTCTGCTGTGAGTAACAGTCTACTGCGAGGAAAAGTCTACTGCGAGGAAAAGTTTACTGGGCGGGAAAGTTTACTGCGCGAAAAGTTTACTGTGCGGAAAAGTCAATTGCGTAGAAAAGGCTACTGTGAAGAAAGTTTACTGTGAGGAAAATTTACTGCGAGGAAAAGTCTACTGCGAGGAACAGGACGTGCATGCCATGTGCAACTAGGAGTAAGTAAGGCGCCTTATTTATTACTGTCGCGACTTACAAAGAATGTTATTAAAAGTTTTATCCTCTAAGTGATAATTAATCATTCAATTTAATAAAACAATGATAAAACATTGAATAAACGCAATTATTACATTAAAATGTATGTAGAAACGAGTAAGAAATAAAATCTTCAAAGTTTTTTTAGACAATCGTAAATTTGAAAAATACTAAAAAAAAAGAAATAACTCTAGAATTATGGTTTTTGGATGTGGTATTTTAAACCTAGATAGATAGGATACGAGCTACACTTTAGCACCTCTAGATCTTTTACAAATTAATATGTGTAAAAGATAAAGGTAATCCTTTCACCCTGTATATTGCATTCGTGTATACGTGCCGTTGCTTACGAATATATTCAACTATCTTAAAGTTACAGTTACTTATGTATAAACATATAATAATACTGGAATAAACATTTAGCATCATTCTTATTAAGATAGTTTAATGTTACATCTTATTTCTCGTTTTCATACACACATACATATATATATATATATCCTTCTACTTCTAGATAGTTGTTTTATAAACTTAATGAAATGCTCATTTAATGCCGGTAATTAAGTATTTATTCAATAATAAATATATGTATATAATGGTTGTTACACAGCGCCATTGTAATCGGAGAAACTATAAACAATAAAAATATGAAACTACGTTCGCAAAGAATAATTACCTACCCCTTTGTACAATTTCCAACGATGTGTAACTGAGTAAATCTGTGGGAGGCAGGTAACCGGAGGAGCCAAAGTGCGGCGCTGCGTTTCAAGAGGAGTCCATTTAAATGGTGAACGACCTTACTGGGTTACATTAACCGTTTGTCAGTATCGAGTGCCATCCTCTTCAAATGACATACAGCGGACTTTATTTGTAATTGTTTGTTTTATGCAGGAAAACTTTTAAAATTCTTTACGTTATTATCTTATATGTATACGTATATATACAGATTTATAGAAAACGCTATGTTATTTGATAAGAACTTGTAATTTACATATATTTTTTTCGATTTAATATCGATATGGAGGCGACGTCCTTAATTGGATGCGTTATGTGATCTGGTTCTTCTTCTTCTTCTTTTTTTTTTGTTATTAGTTTAAAATTTGTTTTGTTTGTAAAATATGAAGGTTAGTTTGTAGTATCAATAATGGAAGTAGGACTTGATACGTAAATTAAACAACCGTAAAACTATTCAATCTAAATCTTTTACGAACATTTTCTGAATCAGTCGACCCGATAATATTCGATAAATAGGCGAAAAATCACCGTTTCTTCAACTACTATCACTATCATCAGCTTCCAGCAGTCCACTTAAGTGAAAAGGCCTTTTTTTTTTTTTTTTTTTTTTGATATCGGTGGTGGAAATGCTGTTAACGCATACCCAGCGTCCTTTTCAAGGGGGGGGACGCCGGGTTATGTGGGGCTCGGGGCCACTGAGATGTTGTGCGTGACCCCCATACCCACTAAAACCACCACCGCTTGTCCCGCCACACGCATACTGGAGACGCCCGGGTTTCAGCCAAGCAACTCTCCGGGCGCCTCCGCGTATAAAACTCCTCTTGGTGGGTGCCCGCGGGGAGCAAAGGCACCCACCTGCCGTCCCGTACCGGCCCCTCGCGGGACCGGCACGTTGGGGCCCCCCGACCCCACAGACGACCGCGCGCGCCCACGACGGAGCGCATGCCCGGCCACCGCCCTCCCGTGAAGGAATTGGGCGGCGGCCTCCTCCCTCCAGACTCCCCCCCTCGTCGAAGTGGGAGGGGGGGACAAAAACCAAGACTCCCCCGGGGGACGCACCCCCAGGGGAAACACTACAAAAGGCCCAAAGGGCCACGCCCAACGGCCCGAACGCCCCCTCACACCGTGCCCGGCTAGGGGCCCATCGCTCACGGCGGGAGGAAGCGGACGGCGTGGTTCTGCCGCCGCGCTCTCCCGCCGGCCCGCCGCCGCCTGCAAGGTGCGGCAGCGGCATCGGCCTCCCTCGTGCGCTCGGCGGCCTCCTTCTGACGCATCACTGCGCCGCAGAAGGAGGCTACCGCCCTCCAAGACCTCTCGCTGCTCAACATACGATCGATTACAGTCGGCAGCGAGAGGTCACTGCCGACTTGCGCGACGAGGGCGTGGCGTTGCGGCCCCCATGCCGGGCACTCCGCCAGAGTGTGGTGCGCCGTGTCAATCGGCGCACCACACTCGACGCATTCCTGCGTCATCTCTCTACGAGCCACCTGGTGCAGGTACTTGCCGAAACATCCATGGCCTGTCAGCACCTGCACCAGGTGGAACGTCAAGGCCCCGTACCGCCGGCTCATCCACCGGGACAGGTGGGGCCTGATGGCCTCCACCGTGTCCCGGCCGGCGGCAGGGTTACCTAAGTGAAAAGGCCTCTCCTAGCTCCACTTAGCTCTCACCAACCATATGGTTTATTTTTCGGCATAGAATTCATCGGCGTAGATTGCCTTGAAATGATACCTGTCATACATAGGCACACAGATTATTATACGTGATAGTAACTTGTCGAAGAAAAGATTGTGTGTGGTCTAATAACTTTATATGTTCGTATTGACTAGATATGGACAAATATGGCGCGGCGGCCAATTCTTGACAATCAGTCGACTATGAGAACAAACATCTATCCGTGTGAAGTAATACTACACTTGGAATATTGTGCTAATAGATACAAGATGCCAATATACACGCAATGATTATTTTTGAGAAGTGTTAAATCAACATAATGATCGTGTATGATAACCTTTACATCCAGTAATGTAATAATGCAAATACGGAAAACTTTTCTTTGTACTACTGTACTTCTAGAAACTTGAGAATTGCTATGTTTAAATAGAAATCTTAGCTTTTATCAATTGGGATAAATATGTACATAATGTGAAAACATCGCAAGATGTGAATAAATTTACAATGCCCATACATTTGTAGTTTTAGAAGTTATAATATCTTGTTTAAAAAACTTGCAAAATCTCTTACTATATATAAAATGACTGTTGTTCAAAATCATATTCAAATTAGTACATGATGCAATCATGCCAGTGAAAGTTGCTATCTGTTATCTGCCCAATGAATTGCCTCTTGCCACCTCAGAATATTAGGAGCTAGAAAATAAATGGAGTGTTAATGTAATAATATATATTTTATTCCTCGTTATGCATTTCTTATTATTAATACAATAATTCACCGTGAGCCTAAGAAATAAACCTTCGAAGAACATGTGAAACAAACTTTTCTCGCAAGGAGTATAATCATCAAGGTAATAATCATTCAAGCATACTTTTACTTATCTATGTGGCGCAGCAGTTAATCGCTTACATCGAATCTTGTAAGTCTTTGGTTTGATTTCGAATCCAGATATTATTAAACATGTCTGACTAGCTACTAATCTGTTGCAAATCTATCCCTAAACATAACCGTCTTAGACGAAACTTAAAGGTTATGGAGTGTGAGCACTAATTAGGGGCCAGTGGTCGACAAGCGAAGACCTGAACCATATCACAAATCAGGGCCTCGGCGTCAACGATCTCGACGTAACAAGGTGTAGTATACGTCAAATTGTAGATAACTATTTTGTTAATTTGTGTCATTCCAATATTTTACAGTGTGCTGATGGTAATTGTCATAAATATTATGTTCACGTGATAAAAATCAAGGTGCATATCCACACTTCCGCTTTTCTTTTATGATCTTTCATCTATCGGTATTGACGTGGGTAATAAATCGTGATAGATAACATCTTAAAGCATTTAATATGGCGGCTACTGGTTTACCGCCAATTAGAGCGGCTCAATGTCGGTGTGTACTAAATATTTTAATTCATTATTTAATTAAAAAGTAATAAATTTACCTGTAACTTTAGATAGGAATACTATGACAAAGTCTTAAAGATTTCGTATATGTACAATTTAGAAGTAAAAATCCTGTTTTGTACTATTAAAAAACGAAAATTGTAGTTTAAGATGTATATGAATGTTGTAAATCAAATAAGTATTGCCTGTTTTGGCTATTTGGTTAAATCGTAAGTCAAAATTTAATTTCATAACAGAATAAGTAATGTTATTTACTTAATATCTTACAGTATTCGATGACCTACCGCAAATTTTGAATTTATCATTCCACCCTACACATTATTGTCCCCACTCATCATCATTATTGAAAGTTTATTTCACAAACAAAACCTGCAATTAAATAAAAAAGCTTCCAGTGTACAATAAGTAAAAAAGGAATTGAGGCTGCTACTACTCTCGCAGATATTGAATTAAGGCGTGGTTGAAACTGGAGGTTATGATAATAGTCCTCATCATCTCACATACGAATGCGATTATTATCGAGAACGGAAACGTAAAAAAAATAATTACAATATACACACACACCATGAAACCATTATGTAGTCGTGCGCTGCTTAAGTTTTTATTAAGATGATGACATTTTTTTACTTCGACAATCGGACATATCTTCTTCATCTCACGCTTTTTTTTTTTAATCAAGGAAACGACGAGACGAGTCGGACGTTCACCTGATTATAAGTCACACGCCTGCCCATAACAACGCGAGTTAGGATGTTTATAAACTGCACCATATTGTGCTCCTCATCTTAAGACACAAGGTATTGAGTTTCATTACCACACGCATTCGTCTAGAAGCCATAGAGAGTCCTTTTGAAATCCGGATCTAGACGATAAATAGACGAAATTTGTAAATTATCTGTCTACGGTTTTGACTAGTCATTAATTTATTTTAATAATACACTAAGAAAACAAAAAAAAAGGTAATTATTAAGTAATATCAAAGTACTACCTTGTATGATTGCCGGGGTTAACAAGCATTTTGTATTTTTAACTCCTGATGAGAATCTTAATCTAGAAGTTGTGATATATAATATATCGTGGAAAGTCTTAACGTTCATATGATCTCACCTCCGTTAAAGTATTCTTTGTTTCCGTTTTTTTTTTTTTTCGCTTTAAAAAGCGTGTTGTACTCACGTCAGCATTAAGTGGAAATCATAATATGACGTGTTAACCGATTTTAATTGGTCGTGGGCGTTATGGTGCTCAACACCGACCACCGAGGTTATAGTTTATTTTAGAGTTTTTAGTTCATTAGCGAAGTTCCGTTCCGGTGTAAAGATAATGTTATAGCGGTTCATATGAATTGTAAATACTCCGTTCATATTACTAACATAGATCTTGAGTAATTTTAAACATTATTTTGTTTAAAACCAAGGAGAGTAATTTCAATAAATAACTGATATTTCCTATGAACATTATTATTTAACGTAAAATGAAATCATATTATCGTTGATTCTCATATCATCACAAATTATTGCGCTTTTTGTCCTACTATCCACATAAGCTGCGATTCAAGTTATATTCATTATGATACTTATAAAACTCAGAAGTTCTTCATCGTTATCAGCATATTTTCATCTACCGCTGAATATAGATGTCCAACTTCCAGCTCAACTAATCCAATGTCACCTGTATCCAACGACCTTCTAACCACCAAGCAGTCGTCTCACGCTGTGTTAAACTGCGACACAATTACGCTCCTAAACTTGTTTTATTTTAAAAACGAGACCAATTACTGAGGTTGAAAAACGTTGACCCTGGGTATATAAACAGAAAATGGTTCTTATTTTTTGCATACGATCTCAATCAAATGTCTATATTTTTAGGTTAGACGCTTTCAAAAGCGAGAGTGGTTCGCCGTGTAAACATTACGCGCAAAGCTTCTCAGAGGTTTTGATATGGACATAAATTAACATCCAGCAGTGAACAGATGTGATGTAATTTTTTAAGAGTAAACACTAAAATTTTTAATGAAAGACAAACATTGCTGATTAATTTTTAAATACTACTTTAAATAAAAAAACACTTAGTAATCTACTTAATCGCCCATAAACCTTCATTAAAGTAGTACTACTGTTTTGAGTCACTTGAGAAAATTGATAGCAAGAAACAGAGTTTAAAAGGATTGGTTTATATTTTGATTATTTAGAATCATCATCATCATTATCAGCCGATAGACGTCCACTCCTGGACATAAGCTTCCCCCGAAGATTTCCACATCGATCGATCCTACTGCATCCTGTCTGCTCGCATCCAGCTGCTTCCCGCAACCTTCACCATATTTAAAATGTTCGTTTTTAATTCTTAATCCATATTTATACTGAACTATATAGCGCAAAACACGTCTGATGATAAATGGTTCCTGTCGACGATGCAGTAGCGAAAATTACATCTTATTTACATCACACACTGCACCTCTGGATTGACCTCGTATATCAAACAAAGAACCATAACATATATATTGTTAGTTAAATTTACAATGCCCTTCAATGTTCAAGGGTGATATGAGAACAACAAGAGCTTTCATAATCCGATACAAGGAATGTCGTTACCAGTTAAACTAGTTATTTGACGTTTCATCACACCAATTGAAGGAGAACTATTTCTTAAGTTATTACTCTTGTCCATAACAAAGCCATAGTGAAACGTCGTTACTAAACATACGAGAACACGTTATAAACTTTAATTCGCATTGTTAAAGTTGTTATAACATATAAAACTTAATAATCATACAAAAATGACACGGATCGATCTTTCTGTAACTACAGTGTTTCCTTACAGATAGAAATACGTAATAAGAGTTATTATTGTGCTACGTGAAGGAATGTTTACACGCATTTCAATGTTACGAGGCGTAGCTAAAGTTTGATTTACTACCGCACAGTCCCGCCTGTTCAGGGAACGGCGGTGAGCCCTGGCTGCCTTAAGGAAACAATCCATCTAGACTTTACTGCCCAGTCGTAGCATGTGCTAAAGTATCCCGGGACGCATTGTCGCCATTCAAAGCGTTTAAAGGACGCCCAAAGAAACTTAATTCGTATTAACAACTGTAAATTGTATTTCTTACGGCTTCGCCATTACTTATACTTCTTTCAGACGTTAAGCTTTGTTGCTGACAATGAATTCATTTTGGTAACACGTTTACTTAGTACTTGTTATGTCGATGCTAGGTGCGCTAATTTATTTAAAAAAAAAACTTAAATTTTTTTAAAAGTAAGGCTTTATTTTTTAATTTTTTTTTTTTAAATTCTACGAAGTAATGATACTTGAGGATCAGTAATACGTCTGGCCGTAACAACGCAGTGCTAGTTAGGATAGTGTATAATGCGTCACATCACTTTCGTCGCTTGAGACATAAGATGTTGTCTCGTTACCCCAGTAATTACACTATAGCGCCCTTTCAACCGGAACACAGTAGTATTGGCATACTATTGTTTGGCGGTAGAAATAGGCGCTGCGGTCGTACTTAGTTAAACAGTCTCCGGCAAAAGAGACCTGACACTGGCTAATTGTCCCAACGGTACATAATCTGCACAATTTTTTATAGAATATTCTAGCTTTCATATGTTGACAACCGGAATACAGTAATAAAGTTAGTAGCTAACTTCCACTCCCATACTAGAACCTGGGGCTGATTCCACCAACACCACTATAGGTGGCTTTGTATTAGGACTTTGGACCTGTTTTTTAAGAGACAAGTTAACTGTACACGAGTGAGACGAAATATTGTCCATTTTCTACTAGAATTATCCTTTTTTTACAGTACTCCAATGGAAACTTTTGTAATTAATTTTTATTTTAAGTGCAATTAACTTAACGAAATGAATTTTAATTTAGATATATATATATTTTTTCTTTAATGAAGCGACGAGACGAATGAGACGCTCTCTTTATGGTAAGTGATAGGCCTGGCTGTGGTAGTTAGAGTATCATACTCCAAACTGTGTTTACCGTCTTGAGACGTTACAAGCAACAAAGACTTAAAAAAAATATAGACATAAAATTTTTAATATGATCTGTTGTAGATAAAAAGTGAATTATTAGTAGTAATTAGTTTCAGATATAACTAATGTTGCTTGTTAAGAGGAATAATATGTTAAAAGCAATTTCGTGTTTCAGTTTCTTTTGTACGGTTGATAATATGTATTAGCCCGTAACACTCAGTCAAAACTTTTTCAACTGTAAAAGATATTTTTGAAGTAAATCCAAAAATAGCGACTCGATTCATAACCATGAGTGGTAAAAAAAAAACCACTTAATCGTTATGACGATAAATACTAACGCAATAAGTTTGTTTGGAGTATCACTGAGCCACATCACCGCTTGTTGTACGTTTTAACTTGAGTAACTTTCGAGGTACTTAAAAAAGGTCGTGTAAGCAGTTTAATAACGTTAAACATTATTAATGAACGTTTTAACGTTCCCCCACCTAAATTAAATTTATTTACAGACAAAAGAAATTACGTAAACTTAATAGTAAGTTCAATGTGTATAAGTACACGGAGTGTGGGATAAACTATTTTTATAAAAGAGTACAAAAAGTATACTAAACTAAATAAAACCGAATAACTTAGAACCAATATAAAATGCAAATTAAAATCTGTTTAGAAAGTAGTCTTAGTCTTCCTCTTATATAGTTTCATTTATATCAAACAACGTAGTTGTAGTAAAAATCGGTTGCAAGGTAAAGAAAAAAATAAGCTAATAAAACGCATATTGAAAAATCAATAAATCTTAACTTTGATGTTAACTGAAACGTTTAGTAATTGACATAGGTTTATATTACTGTGGGATAAATAAAAGAAATGTTCAACTAAACGCGTACCACATTAGTTATATACCGAAGAACATAATTAAAGACAGGAAGACGAAACTTTTCTCGAAGACAAAGGAATCTCGTCGCAGCTAATAAAAAAACATTGAACGCACCTTCTCCGAACTGGTTTAAGTCAAGTTTCGTTTCGAATCACACTTTTCATGGATCATTACAGAGATACTGTTAACTGTTGCTGAGTGAAATCAAAGCACAAGTTTATGGCGGTTCCGAATGACTCTATATAGAGTCATTCGTATGCATTTGAATGTAAAACGGAGCAATATAACCTTGCGTTAGAAGTTTTTTATGATTCGGCGTTATGGGTTTTGTGTGAAGCAGGCCCGGACCTTTCAGACGAGTTCACTTAAAACGATCTATGCTCTCAATCTATCATTGCATGAATAACGGATTAGGTAGTAGGAATCCAATTCCATTTGTTCACGGACTTCTTTGTATGAGTCATCCTTAAAGGCCAACAAAAAAAAGTAGTAATTAAATCGACTATCTACGAAATCTTAATATTTATAGGAGACCTTAAAAAGTTTAAGTTATTTTTTTTATTCAACGAACAAAACGTTCATATAATATCAAGTGATACTGTCAATAAGATTATGGCGCTAATTAGTATTGTATACGCTGCACCATATTGTGCTCGGCGCCTTGAGACATGAGATGCTGTTTTGTTACACCAGTAATTATACTAGCTATAACGCACTTCAATCCAGAACACAATAATGTTTGCACGCTACTCTTTGTCGGCAGAACTAGGCACTGCTGAGACCTATCATCAGTAAATAATTTTTACATTACTTTTCTTTTCGAATGATGTTAATGCTGTCTGGAGACCTAAAAAGGTGAGCCTCGTTAAGAATCCCCGGGCCGTCTACATTTTATCAATATAATAAAAACCTTTTTGGAAAGTGTATAAAATGTTAAAACACAACACTAACCTATTTTCTGTATGGGAACCCAAGTCTACCTCACTTCCTCCTGGCGCACCCTGCTAATCAACAAACGAGACTTTGGCTCCCACCAACCCACATTGGCAAATCTCTTCATAGGAATACCTACAACAATACTACAGGTGATGACCACGACCTTTCTATCAAGAATGATGCCGACGAAGAAGAAGAACCCCTACAATCAAAGTTCGCGGAAAGCCGCTGTATACAGACAGCGCAGGACTGATGGATAATGAGATATTTGGGAGAGGCCTATGTTAAACAGTAGCAACCGGACGGCTGGTGTATATTTTCTGTCTTATTGACGACTCATGGCTTCCTCTGCTGTTGCTAAGATTGCAGGACCTGCCAGCTGAAATATATTAATGAAGAATCAAGATCATCAAGCTGATTGATATGATTTAACAGGAATTTCAGTTATATTCTTACTGCAACTTCTTAGGAGCAACATTTTTCTAAAAGGGTTTTAATTTTATTTTCGTGGCTTAAATAAAGCGTCTGTTGTTAAAGCTTTCTTTTTAATTTACAATGGGGTAATACTTGAATGGTTATTCTACTATTGTGTACCTGACTTTTGTATAAAGCTGTTCCTGAATACGATCAGACGGTATTAAAGCTTATAATGCTTGAATAGACGGTAGTCGTTGGAGTAAAATTAGGATTACAATGGAACGTTTAGACAGCTTATAGAAAGTATGCGGCTGCGTGTGTATAAGGTTGACTGTAACATACGTTAGCGTTAGAAAGAAATAAGAAAATGTATTGCATCTAATATCATTATCATTATTTTTTTTATTACTCGTTGGTAACATTTAAAACTATGACGGCACGGAAGGGACTCGCGGAAGTAATGGCTTGGAGCTTGTCAGGGAAGCATCGGACAGTTAGCTGGAGGAAAACGAGAATAGTTGGTATTAAGTGGTTTCAAGAATATTGTGTTTTATTGTGTATTGATTATAAGTTGTAAGTATAATCTTAACCCTCTATTATTTGTTAAACTGGAGGATAAGGTAACACGCGCACAATAACATTTTATTTTATAAAGTAAATATCAACATCATCTGCTAAACACCAAAGTGTAAGAAAATGAGAAATGGAACAAAACCGTAAGAAATGTAATAGGAAGTAAGCGAATTAAGAATGTAAAATATAAATAAATAAAATGTTAGAAAGCCAGAAAAATGTGACCTAGAAGAAGAGTGAAACACAATAAAAAAAAGCACGGCTGCCCCTCTTTTTAACAGCGATTAATGAAAGAAGGAAATAGAATGGAGAATGAAAGAGAAATGAAGAACAGAAAGAAAGTTAAGAACGGAAAGACAGAGGAATAGTAGGGAAGAACGGAATGAAAGTAACAAATTAAAGAAAGTCCAGGCCCACAAATGCCCGGGGCAACGCATATAAAAAAACATCATCTGCTAACAGACGCCTAGTGCTGGAGAGAAATCTTCTCCAAAACTGTATTAAAATCTTTCTATGCCCGCAACCAACGGTTTCCTGTGATCTTCACCAAATCAGTGGTCCACGTCGCTGGGGACTTACATTTAGGTGCGCATAAGGAGTGTGTAATCACTAATTTAAACTTTAACCTTTTTTTCCATTCCATAACCTAAAACATCAACTGCACATCACAAAGCTTGATAGCCCGGCATACTCTAGCTTTCACAGACTGCAGATATACAATATAAGAATTATAACTAGCTAGAAAGTTTGTGAAACTCGTTCCCTATATAAATTCATTAGGAATACTTCAATTTATTTGATGGCCAAGATTGTTCTACTGTAGTGACTGTGAAAAGCAAGTGATCATCCGTGTTTCAAGGTATCAGGATTTACTTGATATTTAGTATTAAAGTCTTCGTCATTTTTAAAAACAATAGACTCTTGTTACAATTCTATTTATCCGTTACTTTTCTAATAAGCTCATGATGATTTAGCTTTTGTTATACATATTTAGACATAACGACTTAAAAGAGGCACTCTTTAATCACCCATACCAGTTTCTCCGAACGGTCTTATTTGTTTTAGTTTATACCATCTGTAGTGGCTCTTTTAGAATTGAACATCCTCGTTAAAACTTTAAAAAGGCAAATGTACAAAAGGTAAACACTTGAGAATGAGCTGCTTTAACCAAAATGTGTCCGTTTTGTATATAAAACTAGTGATGGAACCTGCATACGATGAATTACAATTGTATAATTACTTTACAAACCAATTACATTCTATAGGATTATATTTTAATTTTCCTCTCGTTACTACTTAATTATCCGTTTTCTTCTCTTAATAAACGAATTGATATGTCGTCTTTGACTATAATTCTTGTTGTCGTTGTCTATTTGGTAGAGAATGTCTATAACGGCTTCAAATCAGCCTGTTGTTATCTGTAGGATTACATATAGAGATACAAATAAAGAAAATTAAAGGGTACAGGTAATATTTACGTGTACATATATATATATGACAATTCTTTGAACGGTTTAGAAGTTGTATCGAAGTAGATTGCGAGTGGAGTTATGATGTAAATAGTGTATATTTCCACCTGGTGAAATGTTATACAAAGTGGATGGAAAGCAACTGTATTTGATATAGAATTTTTAGTTATCAATATTAGAATAAAAAACGAACAATGTAAACGAAGATTAAGTAATATAACACATTTTATAACTTATTATATGTGGGCCACACGCAGTCGGAAACACAAAACGGTTTCTTTTAATTAATATTAACGTCTTACTGATCGTAAAGACCCATCGCATTATTTATTAGAAAACCTTTCGCCTGTAGCTTAATTGATTTCGAGGAAATTAAATATTTTATTTATTTCGACGCATTATAGTATGTTATATAGAAAGATTTCAACGACAGCAAATCGCAATTTCACTTATACAATCCATTATCGATGAATCATAACTAAGATAACTATACTCGCGGTGTACGGAGAGTAATGACGATTCTTGATAGAAACAGATATACATTGATTAATACATTAATCCAAAGCTACCGACACATCGTAAATAAAGTGTTCATCCAATAACCGTATTGCCCTCATTCCGTTAAATAAATAAACCGAAGTGCAAGTCCAAATTGAATTAGATAAACAGTTATCATCCGCCGCCGGTGTAAGAAACTTTATAACGTTCTGTATATTCATTACAAAGTTTAGTACAACTTGTCAATTAAAAAAAAAACAGATTAATTTAGATTTTTTTCTATTTATTAATACAAAAATGTACTCCAAGGAATGGACAGGCCATTTCCAAAAGTAAATCAAGATGTTCATTAAGGCACATTAGAGGCGCTTAGTTTAAAAGTTCGCATATTTGTTGTTTAAAAATTTTTCCATTTGAAATTTGCTGGAATCAATAAATATGCTTAAAAATATTCCTGTTCTCCTGTTTTCTTAGGTTTTACTTAAATATTATACGATAAACGAACTTTAAAATAATAAACTTAGATTTTGTAAAATAATCAAGGGCGTTGTAAGACGGCACCAAAAGCTGTTTTGTTCAATAATGTATATTGTCTAATATTGATAAAGTATTTGTTTCAGAAAATCGTTTTAGTTAAAGCGGTTTAAAATATCTTTCGTATTCGTAAAGAGGTAATTCTGGTAAAAGAGCACCAGCTATTCTTGTTACCGCTGCCAGCATGGTGAACTCGTCGAGCCAACGAACCATAAGGAGTATATCTGTTTAGCTAACTTATCTAAACTAAAACGTTGATGAAGGTACATAAACTAAGTGCAGACAATTACTACGTTAAGTGTGTTTTACCATCAGAGCGTATTGCGTCTAGTAGTTCTATAGTTAGAACGTAAGCGAGCTGGTAATCGTAAATCATCCGCAATTTGGTTTGATTCTGCTGTAAACAATAATTACGAACAACTGCCCTTCGTCTACGGAATGTAACTGCTCTCAAACAAGGAGGATGTCAATTTTCGTACAATTTACTGCGTCGTAATTTACACTCAGCTTTAATGTTCAACAGACTCCACTTCAAAAGTCTCACAGTATAGAATATTGTTTTGATTGCTTCATATTTACCGTTAAAGAGTTATTATTCATGTGAAATATATCGCAACAGATCATGTATCTATTATCCTTGACAAGGATAATAGTTTCTGAACTAGAAAGAACTATTAGCTCCGCGGAAATCCCATTGCTGACACTTGCTCTGTGATATAAGTTTTCAATTTTTGGGTGAATTATATATTATTGGTATTGGCATAGCTAACATTAATAACTGCCTGTTTAGCTAACGTTTTTATATATTAAACTACACCCATAAGATAATTTTCCCGTAGATATACAAATAAATCATATCCTAGACGAGAATGCGTCACCATTTTTGATTTTATATATATTTCTTTATGAGAATATGTGTTTATCGCTTTATTTTACCATATATAGCACCTTTCAAAATATTCGACAGTAGTAATTATGAAAGATATATAGATTTGCGTTGTTCCTCGCCCATAACCTTCTGCATTGAAAATTTTAATTTGAAAACTAATACAAATTCAAATGACTTCTGCTAGTGTAAACATACCTCGAATACACCTCTCCCCCATTATATAATATTGTATGTATATATGATTAACTTTCAATAAAACATTATTTGTTCGTCTAAAGGTTTCGCAAACATGTCGTTCGAGTTTAACTCGCGTATAATCTGTGTTGTATTTCTACTTAATCCATTATGCATTTCTAAGTAAACATGGTTGCCAACTTTACGGTGAACCGGTTGCGAAATTTCATAAGTCAATATATAAAAATATTACTTGCGGGTTATAACATAAACAAGTTGAATGCCGCAGTTTGCCAATCGGACACTACTTATAAAGTTGAATTGCCAATAAAAAAAAACTGACAAACAAAAAAAATGTGATTATATAAAAAATACTAAGATGATGAAAAAAAACATGAGACATGTTATGTTTTTTGTATGTTATAACTTGTATTTCAAGTTATATAGTTTTTTACGTAAAAATCACTAAAACCATACTACACATAAAATTAGCATTGTAATGACTTCTTTTCAAGTCCTGTCTTAAAAATATTACTTTCATATTTTATCAAAGTTATGAGTAAAATTCCTAATAAATCCAATAATCTGTCGTCTTCGATGTGGATTCAGTTAATACAAGTAGAAACTATAAATTGATGTAGAAAAAATAGATTTTTAGTTGATGGTATCATCTAGATTATGGTATCTACAGTAACCTATTGTTAGATGAATTATTGCTTTATAATAACGATGACCATTATATTTTTTTTAACCATGAATGACAATAAAATGATACGGTTATATCTGTGAATTACAATTGACGTTATCATCATCGCTAGATAACTTTTGAACATGGGCCCCCATTGGGGGTAATTGATGCGCTGGCAAAGTGGCGACTATAGTAGAGGTCACATAAGTAGCTGCTATCCGTTTCCTAGACTTGTTGTTTCTTAGTATTCTTTATAGTATATTGAAGCTATAGTGGTGGTAAGGATATAACTATTATCTACATTGGAAGATATTTATAAAATTTAAGAAGGATTCATGCATAACAAGTGTAAAATCGCATAGCTTGTCAGAAGTCAGTTCATATAAAATAGTTAATCGACTTTTCGATCACTTTGATCAATAATCGGTAAAGGTTTATAAATAAAAAAAATATATTTTCTAATTGTCTTTATATTTGCAGATTTAGACATATAACTATGACATAGTGGAATCTAGAGTTTTGTATAATCACGGTGGAGAATACCATAATAATACTGATTTATATTACAAGGTTATGACTGGCTTACGATTAAATAATTAAATACGTTTTAATAACAATGAGAAAGGCTCTATTGGTGGTAAAAAAAAAGATCTCACACAGCGCTTTCTCTTTGCAGCGTCAATGTGACGTCAGGTGGTGGTATCCAATCGTGTGGGGTGTGAGGGTAGTGGCAACCAGCCAGCTCAGAATCACCATATTCGTCTGAATAATCACTTATGTTTGATCTCAAACTGCATGAACGATGCACGCGATCTATCGACAACAAATAAGAAATTTATTAACAATGCTTCAATAATTAGTTATTAGATATCTCTAGTAAATAAAATGACCCATGGGCGTACATAGAAATCGTAAAATAAACATTATAACGGATAATCTTTTCCTACATTTCGTTTCTTTGGATTTTCCTGCAAATATTTATAGGTGATATACTTTTTAACAATAACATAATCATCATCATCATAATACCATTTTGTATAAAGTTAAACGTTCGTGAATAACTTTTATGAACGAGAAAAAGACAGTACATTCCTTTTAATACTTTTAATGTTTAAACGACATGCCTATGACGTGGGAAGAACAAACATAGAAGTCTTTTAAAGATACTTAATGATCACTTACCCCCGGTGCGGCTGAGATAGTCCCGAGTGACGTCATCAAGTTGAAGAACTTGTATGACAGGCGCTGGTGCTTTCGCGTTGGCTCTCCTCGCTAAACGTATCGCGAGAATCGTCGAACAAACAAACATTAGCACCAACAGCACTACTCCGATGGATATACCAACATCTCTTCCACCAAACACTAAATAACAAATGCTACATTGTATATACATATATTTATATAAAAGAAAAATAGAGAAAAAATGTATAATATATATAGATAAAAATGTTTCTTGTTAGTTGTTTACAAAAGGAATTAAATTTAATAATCATGTTTACATGAATTGTTTACAATTAATCTAGGACATTTACAGTAAATTTCACTGGTGGTAGTTCTCTGTTGCCGGAGACTGTCTAGGAAGGTACCACAGCAGGACCTATTTGTACCGCAAGGTACTAAGTGTGTAAACATCTCACATCAGCTCTTGAAACGAACGTTCTAGATAGATGACGCGTTTCGTGGTTACTTTGAGAAAAAAAAAACAGAAATCGATTGCTAGGTTTACGTACATTTCCACCATGGGGGCGTTGCAGCATTTAAAAGGACTTCAGATGGTCGCAGCAGAACCGACGGGGAGCATCCGTACCGGTTACAAGCAGCAGCACCAGCTTCGTCGCCTGCGTTAAGTAGACCCAGTTTACCCCTAACCATCCACGGCTCCCGGGCATCTTGCATCAAAGCCATACTGCCGCCAACCTCTATAGATCTCTTCTGATCTAACACTAACGAAGTGTTTGTCGTTGATAAACGCCACAATGATAATTCATAATACGTTGCGTTCTCCACTACGAACAGAAATATTATCACACTTTATTCTGTAAACTTAAACTTATAATTACTTCATCATCATCAGCACATGGATTTAAACTTATAATTACATGATTTAAACTATTAAAAAGCACTTATCGATACAGTTATTATACAATGTTTAACTCCATCCACAGTGAAGTTGATAAGCTTGCTGTAAAAGTGGATTCTCTGGTGATAGGTCTTTGTCGCCAGAGATAGTCTAAATAAGTACCACCTCTGCGTTTATTTCCACCGCCAAACTGTACTGTGTAAACATTACTGTGTTCTGGTTGGAAGGTCTCAGTAGCTAGTGAAATTACTGGGGTAATGAGGCTTAACATCTTAAGTTTCAAGGCGACGAACACAACGTAGTGCAGTATATATCACCGTAACTTACCACCAGTTTAACGTCTCGTTGGACTCATCGCTTCGTAGAATAAATAAAAAAAAGACTCATATTATTGAGTTTTGATGTCTTTGTTTGATTGGATTTTTTTAAACACACCTGTGATGTTTATATTGTGAATCTGTTTTTATAATATTATTATAGTATTGCCATTTCCTGGCTGCTGGTATATAAGACTCGGAGTATTTTTTGCAAGCACGCTTCCTTATCCATATTTTTATATTTCATGTACTTAAAGTATAAAATATCAAATGAGTGTTCTATAAAATATTAGGATTTCTTACCTGGCACACATCTTATGTGAAACTCTTTATATTCAAATGCAAGATCACATTGCTGCGGCTGTGAAGGCTTCAAATGGCTTATTTTAATGATTTTCGTACAAGGTTTCTCTTGTGAAGCTATTCCATTCTCTGCTTCACAACTCACATTTAAATTATCCGAAAAAGGTCCAGACACTTGATGTAAAGACAGTGAAGCCGATCCAGTAATCAAATGTTGAACATCATATTCCACTTGATGAATATGCCAGAAGTAAGTATCAGGAACAGGTAACGCCTTCACGTTACAAGTTAAGGTTTCCTTATTAAAGGTTATGCTGGGTTTTGTGCATTGGGGAGGGTCTGTAAATTATATAATTTAAAATCTAGTTATGTTAAATAACTGTAAATTAAAGAATCAATTAAAATCAACTCACAGAGCACTACTACACTTATGGGTACAGCTTTGGTTTCACCTACAGTATTAGTTGCTGAACAGGAATATTGCCCTGCATCTCGTCGAGATACTTCCTCAATAACTAATTCATTTGAAGATACGCTTACACTTCTGATATCACTTTGTTTCACTTCTCTATCCTGATAAAAGGTAACTGTAGTAAGTGATAAAATTTATTTTTGTAAAATATGTATTCAAGTATTACATTGCGTAAGTTCTTACGTTATAATACCATATGAATTTGTTAGCAGGCGGATTAGCTTTTGCATTACATCTTAAATGTAAAGTATCAAGTTCAATAACTTCATTTCTTTTTTCATCATCAAATTTTACAACTTTCACTATCGGGACAACTGCAATAAACAAATCGAGTATAATAAAACTAATATGATTTTAATATAGTTTCAATTTTTATATAGTACTTACATGTAACATTCAAAACGACCTTTTCAATTTTAGTGCTTTTATTCCTAGGCATTACCGGATTTACTGCCTCACATGATAAAATCTCTTCATTATCTGCCGCAGTAGGAGTAAATTCTATACGTGATGTCACAGATTGAAGAGTATCGTCCCAAGTCTAAAGCAGTTAACTAAAAGTTATTAACTTTGCTAATAGTATTAAATAAATCAAATATCTGATTAAATTTGTCACTGAGCGAGCAAGAGTTATTATTATTTCAGATTATATTGTGTATTAAAACTAACCAGTAATGAATACCTGATTACTGTGCTCCGTGAAATGTTTACTATTCAAAGACCATATTAAGTCTGGAACTGGATAAGATCCGTGTGCAATACACTGAGCTATGGTTGAAACACCTGCTTGGAGAACGCCATCGGTGGCACCACGAATCCACTGAATTGTTACATTGATAGCAGGCACTTGAAAGAAAGTTGGTTGTTAATTAATTTTTTTGGTTCTTCCATTACTATTCAAACTTTATATTTTAGCAACTACAAAACTTAATGTTACAATGTCTTTTATTTGCAGTTCCGTACAATAATCCTCATTATTGTTGTGGTTATTTTATACTTTAATATAGTTAATTGTGTTATGATTTTACTCACAATACATTTCAATTTGGAGATTGGCTTCTAGTGGAGGCACCAAGCCTGTATTTGTAGCTCTACATGAAAGTACCTCCGCATTATCACGGGTAAGCGGCAAGTAGAGTTCGTTTTGCCTCACGTTTGGTATATCACTTACGCTATATGTAGCGTCTACTAACGTTTGTCCAGAGTACCAAGTAATTTTTGGTGGTGGACGTCCTGCAAAGCAACAGCTGTTATCATAAAATATCAAACACAACAAAAACAAAGAGATCAAGTCTCTTTACAGATATATGGAAAGGAAATAAAAAACTTTAATTTGGTATAAACAATCACTGATAAATGATTTTTATATTTGTTACGTTAATATATATTATTATTACCTAATTGGTATGTATCAAATACTAGACAATCCACGATAATTTTAATAATAATGTAGTACAAAAATACATACCACCGATGACAAGACAGCTCAGTACTAACGTGTCACCTTCATAATACGGTCTTGTTCTATTCGTCACAGTATTACCTAATTCATCCAAAAAGAAAGGCTCACTAGGAAGCACTAAAAATTAAATAAAAACTTAATACACTTACTGCTACTGCATCTACTCGTATAATATTAGGTTGGGGAAAAAGAAATCCATTATTTTTTTGGTAGATGGCTGTAGTGAAACTTCGGGAGCTTGGTTGGGAAGTTTTAATGCATCCGCCATACAGTCCGGACTTGGCACCAAGCGATTACCATCTTTTTCTTGCATTACAAAATTTCTTTAGTGATAAAAAATTGGCATCTAGGGAAGATTGTGAAAATCGGCTACTAGAGTTTTTTGCAAATAGAGACCAGGACTTCTACGAGAGAGGCATTATGAAGTTACTTTAAAAATGGCAACAAATCATAGAACAAAACGGTGCATATTTGACCCAAATCGGACAATCCGAAGCATGTTAAATAAACTCCTGAAGTTCATATAAAAATAATGGATTTCTTTTTCCCCAACCTATTATTTTTTAAAGTTTTCTCACCAATGACGGTTAAATTAATTCCGACGTTTCTAGTAGGCGATAATAGAAATTCTACCCTGCAGTGATATAGTGCTTGATCATCTTCTCTCAAGGCTGTGATGGTCATAGTAGTTGGGTTTGTGGTCATGTTAGCAATTACCCTACCACTGACATTGAACACATTGTTGCACCATTCGGTTCCCACGCGGGCGTCGTAACTGCAAAAGAACACCTTAATTTGAAACCCGTCAATTGGTTATTCAGATGTTGCCGTGTATAACATAAATTATCGTTGTGTTGGATACAATAAAACAATTACACAAAATGACGGTTTAATTAACTCTACGACGTTTTTTTTTTACAACAGCAACGTTTCTGTTCATTATCTTAAAATACGTCGTCTGATATGCGGGTATTCTACGTGAAATTACTTACATTAGCTTATCTTTGTTTCGTCTTAGTGTTTAGTGCAACAGCTTTATTAACAGAAAATTTGAATATGAAAATAACACAAGCATAGTGCTTTTTCCATACTTATAAAATCCGAAAACCTATCAATCACGAAAGTATGTACTCTTTCCACTCTTGTTTTATTTATTTCATTTCAATACAACTCATACACACAAGCGTGTTTAAAAAGAGATATTTGCTGTATTCATCATGCCTGGCATATACCTATAGGTTAACTGGTGCAATACCCTAATAATGGTCACTACGGAATCGTTAACAGACAGATAACATCCACTGCTGAAAATAGGCCTCCCTCAAGGATCTCCTGAAAGTTCATTGAGGGGAATTGGGCCTTACCTCACCACGCAGGTCCAGTGCGGGTTGATGGATTGTCAGAGCCTCGTCTGTTGTCCAAAACGGTGTATCGTGAGAACATGAGGTTGACTTGGGTTCCGTAACATGTTGGGCTCCCCTTACTCTCCCTATGGTAACTATTTTACCTTACAATTATCCCCCTTCTTAGTCGCCTTTAAAGACAAGCTAAGGCGTGATTCTATTCGTACTACACGAGGACAAAATTTATTTTCCATTAATATTAAATTAAAAAAACTTAATGATGTCCCCTAAAAATTATGATTGTAGCAATGATAGTTACCTGTAAATCGAGTCATTATCTTTGTACCACACAAGGAGCATGAGTTCATCGTCAGTCGTATCCGGTGTTGAGTCGCATGAAAGTATCGTACGGTCATTCTCTAGAGCCTCTTGTAATGTTATCGGACCTTATATTAGTAATAAGTACATAAGTTATTTTAAAATTTAAGAAATAATAATAATCAAGGGTTAACATATAGATAAAACTTTGTAATTCTAAAATCTAGAATCGGACACTTTTAAAAACAAGGTTCTTTGCTACAACTGTTGATTACTGAATAGAATTAGTAGATGTTCGTGGATTACAAGTTGCTAAAATGATTTTGAATTGGGATCTTGCGAGGTTTTGGTACATTAGGCTACTTACCGTCAGCTCCAACTACAAAGCCGAGGACTGGAGCACATGTGATAATCAATAGTATCAGCGCCTTAGAGACGCGCATCCTACGGTCCATCCATACTACTGTCTTCTATCATCATAGGTATAATGTTTAAATTTCGTCAGATTTAACGAGCTCGTAGTCCCACTCTCGCAATATGTTTTAAGCTTTAAATTTCTTCTGTGGTAGAAAAATTGTTACCGTTATTAACTTTGAATTGTAAATACAAATTTTCAGTATTACATATAGATGTACACCGTAGTTTAGTTATAGCAACATTATCATCATTAGTCGTCCACAATTGATTATTACAAGGTTTTCCTAAAGTTCCTAAAGAAGAAGAATTTTATAAAAGATAGTCACACAGAGACACAGATATCACAGTCAATATAGTTTTTTAACGCTCATCAAAAATAATCGTTTCGTTCTAACAGCTCAATGTAATTTAGTTAAAACGTATTGAACAATGATGTACTGAGACTAGAAGTTTTATCATAAATCATGTAATTTTTTTTTTTATTTATTATCGCACACCGACTTTACTTAAACATGTAAATGATGCGTTAGGAGGTTACGACGTCTCATTGGAGCGATACTAAATTTTTTGTGTATGCTCTTAATGGTGAATCATTAAATTTTTATTACACTGTTGTCAATTTAGTCTAGTACAATACACAAATAAAGATCCCCGATGTTCTTCTCTTAAAATTTTCCGCCTAGATGTTTAAATAACGGTGGAAAAATTCAATATCTCAAGTAATTTTAAATGAATTTTAGTAGCTTCTACAGCATTCGACTTTAGCACAGTTTGTAATTGCGGTCGATCTACGCGTTTTATGACTTCAAGAGTCATTGATCCCCATTGAGGTTATGTTTTAGTGAAACTGAGACTCTCCTTTAAAAAGAACAGTGGTAAACAAGTCAGCCATCAGATTTCTTTCATTTTATATTGATACAAGCTGTTCCCCGCCTGCTGTGCTGACTAAATGATAAAATTCGTCATGAAATTTGTCTGAAATATTCTTTAAGAGCATTCGCTAATGACCTTCTATAGCAACTGCTTAAATATTGAATGAAAATGTCTATAAAAGTTGATTTGAAATAACAATATAGATTTAAATATGAACATAAAATTTTCCACCTATGTAGAGACTCATCATGATATCTGGAGCTACTCGTATAAGGCCTAGACAGTTGAAATTTGGTTGAAATATTCTTTTGACCGATTTTACAAAATTAGAAGTCGCGGATGTGGTACAGCCTACAAACCGGGCGGAGAACCGCTAATTTTAAAATAAAAATAATTTCAAGTTCCTCTTTTTAACAATGTCGTGGTCGACGTCAGAGAACACTGTCAATTGCGGTATATCACGAAAAGTATGACTAATCGAACATCCGCATCGGTTTTTACCTGATCTAACGGTGTTCAGCAGCGATATTCAAGTCGATAACATCTATCGAAATTGTTATCGACATGTACATCACTAAACACGTTTATTTTTTTTCATTGATTTAATTGTTAGCAAAATTAAAATAAGTAAGCAAATTTATCGGTAAATAGCTTTGATCAAGTTATCATAAAATACTGAGGAGGAATTGTTTGTATGGATATAGGATTTATAAGTAGTTAATAATGTTACATATATACGTTTGTTACAATTATAGTTATCGAGTACTTGTTAGTACTTAAAACTCCTTCATATTGGCAACAGTTTAACACTTATCGCAACACTGTTTGATTACAATATAGCTTTTTGCAAGATTTTAGAATGGCAGGCAGTTTGTCGCCGACTGTCGACGGGAGTGTAGCTCTTGTTATTAAAATTATAAGTATTATCCTTTGTTATTACACACGTTTAATCATCAAGGATATAATACTATGATATTGTACGTACTCTGTAATACTAGATATTATAATATATTATTCAAAAGTGTGTCCAATGAATTTTTTTGCCGTGTTATTCATAAAAAGGTTGTCGACTCTATCTGATTGGAAGTGTAGTAAAAACTTCGAAACTTTCATCCACCACATAGTCTTCTTTCTTTAAACACCTATAGAAATTGACAATTCAATGCGTGTCGGCCTAAGCAAATAAAAATCGTTAGAAAACTATTAGTTAAAACATTTTAATTGTGTCAAAGAAAGCAGGCAACGAATTTGAAGCACAGTTGAAGCATTAGTCGCACCTTTTGCCAAAAAAAAAATTTTTTTATCTAGATAGATAGGATAGTAGTAGATAGAAATAGTTTATTTGGAGAAATGGTTAAACAGAAAATAATGTACTTGAATAATAAGATCTAAAGTAAGTACTGCAACCCCAAATAGGCTCTACCTGAGCATATTTGGGGTTTTATTGAGTCTTTTGAGCCTAAAGTGATTATGTAAAAAAGAAGTTTTTTTTTACTATAGATCAAACGAGAAAAGCAGGACCTATATGTTTGTTATCTTTAAATAGCAACCTATATGAAAAGCTAGTGCTTAATAAGCAAGAAATAACTTTAAAGAGTAATGTAAAATTTACAGCAATATTAAAGTTTATGTCAAACATTAAGAGGATTTTCAAGGTTAAAAATATGTCCACCACATTCAAAGCGCAACTCCATATTAATATTTTTTTTTTTTATTAAATATGTTAAGATACTTAAACATGTTCTAGTCAAATGTCAGCTGTAGAAAAATAAGTTAGATTAGATTAGGTTTTCATGAATATTTAGAATACTAATAATAAACGGCGTATAAAAAAATTCAGCACATGTAAAAAATACTTACATGTAGTATTAAATATATAACATATAGAATATGAATATATTATATTTGATTGCCGTCGACATTAGAGGAATATTTTTGGCAATGAATTCAACACATATTCACAATCTCAAATTGTATCAAACAATTTATTTCCATTAACCGATAAATTCACATAATAACACATTAACTTATTAAATACTTATTTCGAAGTGGTAAAGGATTGCGATATAACTTAGATTGTGTAAAAATTACGATCGCGTTACGTGTTATCGCGGATCCGGCTCGTAACTTACTGAAGCTTGCGACGTTAAACATCGGCTGTCGAACTAGAACCGGTTGATGGGTTTAATGCTTTATGGCGATATATTATATTTTAGCAATGACACTATATGCGTTAAGAAATTATATATGTTTTTATATATTTTATTTGTTCAAGGACGCGACGTAACGAGCGAGACATATGGTCGCAAGTCACACGTCTTCTCTTAAAATAGGAGCAGGTTGGCTTGTAGACTACACCGCTACATGCCCGTCGTCTTGATAATTGAGATCGCTGCAACACCCTTCAAACAGTAATGTTTGCACACTACTGCTTGGCGAAAGACATGGGAGCTGCTGTGGTACCTACTTAAACAGTCTCTGGCAAAAGAGATTTGGCACTAGTTAATGGTACCAGCGGTACATATTTGGAACATACGTTTTAATAACTCATATTTGGATTTACTTCTATCTAATGCGTTCTTACCTAGTATATTCTAGCTTTTATTGTTTGACAGGCGGAACACAGAAATGCAGTTAGAAGCTAACTTCCATTCCCATATTGCAATCTGGAACTGATTCCACCACCACCAATATATATGGTGCTGAAATTGAACTTTGAACTTTTGTTTTAAGAGGCAAGTTAACTGTACCTGAGGAAGATGAAGTATTGTTCAATGTCTACTAGAATTATGTTTTTTTTTTTTACAATTTTCCAATCGAAACTTATGATGACATTTTTGTAAATAATTTTAGTATTAAGTGTAATTAACTTAACCAAATGAATATTTACTTAGATATATTTTTTCTTGTTCAATGAGGTGACGGGACGAATGAGGCGCTTACCTTCGCCTACTCGCGCTAGTTAGGATTTCATACACCACATTGTGCTCGCCGCCTTGAGACGTAACATGTCTTGTTACCCCAGTAATTTCAATAACTACAACATTTTTCATACTGGATTGAAGTTACCACACTATTATTTATTGGCAGAAATAGGAGCTGCGGTGATACTAACCTAGACGTTTTGCGGCAGCAGCCCTAACACCAGTAGCTTACAGCGAGATTTATGAGATGAAAAAATAAATTTTACTCACTTGTTCTAAAACATTTGTCCGATTAAAGCTTTCGTCCGAGCTTCAAATGCGTGCATTAAAAATAGTTATACAAACAATTACGTAGAATGGCCACACTCGACGCCGAAAGCCCGGGACGTATATCAAACAAAACCAAATCACCGCTTTTACACATCAGCACCGAAACTTCACAATGGAGATGTTTCATACCGCATTAGGTAACACAAATACAGGAAACAGTGCCGACCATTTCTCTCCCTTGTTTTTATTTGTTTCTCTTTGTGCCTCTATTGACAATTATTAAGCGGTAATTTCGGTGTTCTTAATGTTATCACAAACGGACTTGAACCTATAAGAATATGTCGCTAGGATCATACTAGATTTTCCGTTCAACCAAGAGTAAGTGATTCAGCTTTAAAAATGTATTACCTTTAACATTACCTTATGCATCAGCAGAGTCGTGCACAGAGATCGCATACTGTATGCAAACCACACCCGAAATCTTTGTGCTTAAATCAAATGAAATCATCAGCCGATAGATGTCTCTAGCAGTGGACATGGAACTCTCCCAAAAATCCCCTCTTCGATCGATCAATCGCTTCTAGCATTCAGCGGCTTCCAGCGACATTACAGTCAGCATGGCCTCAGGTAGCACCGCGTACTAGGGCCGTCGTTTGTAAGGGTTCATATGGGGAGATTTGCGGAAGTCAGGGCCTCGTTTGTTAATTAGCAAGGTGCAGGTGAGGTTGGCTTGGGTGCCGTAACTTGTTGAGCGGGACTTTTTCCACTCCGTTGTTCTTATATATATTTAAAATAACCTTATTAATTTAGTAATAGTTAATGTATAGTTGTGTAACTTGATAAATTATTATTTAGATAGGCTTAGAGAGCGATGGCATAGAGTGCACGCCGCTCCATACAGGAGATTAAGGGGCACCAGTATTGGTTAAAAAATTAAAATTGTCTGCACGACATGTTCGATCTTGTTTCACCCTTTACATGATATGTTAGCATATTATCAATTAAATTATTCCAGCAAAAATATTATGTTTTCATAAAAGTATACAATTCAAGGTTTTTATATCCTCCTTCCTATATCTCTGCGGAATACTAATTCATTAGCAGTTCAGTCGATCTTCCATGAGAGAATATAATGTAAACCTAATGTAATTTAAATATCAACATATCTATTTTAACACCCTTCAAATCCATTTGTTTTAAATACATACTGTTTCCCTTTCTCTTTATCTCTCGCTCTCTCTAAAACTCGGTAGCATTGAACAGTCTAGATTTTGATAGATTTGCTATTTAGAAATCTTATTATATTTAATGAATCTCAATAAGTACGTCAACATTATTGAAGTTTTTTTTCTATAAAAAGATTTTTGATTTAGGATATATTGTTCTAGATACGTCGCTTAAAACCGCAGCATACTAATAGTTAATTAACTCATCAAAGGTATTTTACTCATTCAAGTGTGATTATTAATAGTAGATGAGACGAAGGCAGAGAAACAGTAAGAACCTCTTTACAATTTCGTTGTATCTAAATGTTGTTCAAAAGAAACAGTTCCAAGCAATAATTCTGACTCATTATATATCCTGTATTAAGTTATATATGTTTATCTTTCCTTACTCTACAACGAATGACTTAGATGTTTCACTATAACTTTTCATAATAAATAATAATAGAAGTACACAGTAATTATGTACTAATCACGCGACAAAGTAGTTTAAACCGGTTATGACAAACAAGCTGAGTGAAGTGTTTAAGTTCATGTTTAATTAACTAGAAATTACATGAGCTAAAGTTAGTTATAATTGTAATAGGAACATACTTTATTATATACACAACTCTAAATAATTATATAATGTCATTAACAAAGTTATTAAGTAAAAAATCAATTTTAGCTGGTTAATACCTGGTCCGAAGATGTAAAGGCTATCTTTAAGACTAACGGCACTAATTTTATCCGAGAATAAGTAACAAATACTTTATCTAACTTAGCATTTTAGCTAAGTTTATGAACAGCTGCCATTGTCTCTGTGAATCGGAGATCTTTGATTCCATTCTTGGGGCACATATAGTTGAATTTGATGACTGGTTGAGTACTTCTAAACTCTCCTTTTAAACCTTTGAGCCAGGGTATTCTGGACGAACAAGATTCACCATCGTTCACATTGTCATTGAACTTCACGCGTGAATGCGCTAAATAAAGACATCGATTTTGTCGTTTGCCTCACAGAACAAATATTTTGAGAGTTACTTTGTATTTCTGTGGTGCAAGTGCAGTAATAAACATTACTGAGCTGCAGTCGTAAATTGTTAAATTAGGAAAAGGCGCCGCAGCGTCGCTGAGTATATTTAGGTCTAAAGCTGAATTAGTCTCGATTGAGATTAACTCAGCCGCGAGAAGTAAAAGGAAGGGTAATAAGTCAAGTGAAGTAATAATTACTTGTATTTTTTGATGGTATAGATAAATAAGGTATACATACATTTGATTTAATATATTTACAACTATCTGTAAAGGTACAAAATATATTTATTATGTGTTAGTAATTGTTTTCCAAATACTCGTTTAATTACTTTTCTTACTTTGTCATAAATACACATATATTAACTTTAGCTACTAACTAGTAGTATTTAAAATATTTGTAAATCATTCCAACTAGACTGCGGTTCGAACTAGACTGCGGTTGCCGTGGGGCGTGACGTGGGGCGGGCGTGATGACGGTTCACCGCCACCGGACGAGACTCGAGCGCATTACCTACGACCGGAAACGTCGGAGGAACCTAGCGTCGCGACCGACACGGGCCGTCGGTCCGGCGCCTCCCTTGGAAAGGGTTCCTGAGATGGCTTCGACGGCGCATCTCTGTGTTCAGATGCGGCATCACGTAGGACTTGTTCGATGGGAGGAGTGCTTCACATCCCTCCCCGTGGTGGACCCGTTCATTCGGGCTCCAAAGCGAGGGCGGCGGAATAGTACTGCTTCTTTACCGGCTCCTCTCGTCCTTATTGGCCGAGTTGAAACACCATGTGAAGCTTTTTAGTCGGTTTGAGTCCGACACTACCTCGTCGCCGCAGCCCTTTCGGCGACAGGGTGTGCGATCCGTCAGCATTTTGTTACACACGTTAATAAAAAAAAAACAATTGTAAATCTTAATGGAAACGTTACTTTAGTTATCAAATTGCTAAATACATAATAAGCATCAAAACCATTTGTGAGATTAGTTTTGATTGAAAAACCCAATAAGAGTAAGTAAAGAAAATGCTAGCAGTGTTAACTAAAAAGTAATATGATTAAATCGTTGTATCTTAAGCTTTTTTTTAAAGTAAAATATTTAAATGTCTCATTTGAAATACGGTTATCGATTGTAGTATCTAACTGTAAAAGCATTTGGGGACAACTTACAAGATAACGAGGGCAATAATGTTGTATTTCAGTATCTAACAGAGTCAAATTCATAACCTATTATTTTAATGTGGTCTTAATTAAAACTGAACGCCACATTACGACTGGGCAAATGGGGAGTTAAAGATGTTTTATATTCAATAAATTATTCATAACGTTGACCTTTAGCTTTCAAGTTTCGGAGCAATATGAAGGTGCTGCTTCATATCGGAGAACGGAAACTAACGCCTCTCAGTATTCTCTATTAAGAATTGATGAACACTAAGCAAAATGTGACCGTTATTTGTGATATATATTAAAAGAGAGCTATATCCAGCAGTGGACATTCATGGGTTGAGATGATCACGATGATGAAGTAGTATGTATTCAATTGAACATTAAAAATATATGAAGTATACAGATAAATGTTTTTATATATAACATTATCTCTAGGCGAATAGTAAAACGTTTGCCTGGTAGTAAGTAACAGATTATAACGATTAATCTTTAGTTAAAATATTTCTAAAACACCGTCGCCTAAAGTATCTGATTTTTGTTCAGTAACATGAACAGTCCTCGTAATGGTCCCAAAGCTGGGACAAGGTACGTCATACAAAGAGTCATTCGTCCACCGATAGCCACGTGTGAATTTGTTGATACAGTAATATTACTATAATAAGATTATCATTACAAGTAAACCACATTTAAATCGTACATTTTACGAATATGAAATATATGTGTATTAACTATACTATTTTTTTTTTCTTATGTCTGCGGGCCCATTCTAACATAAGCGTGAAGAGCTATCATATTTTCTATAGATATGTTCAAATATATTTAACCGTTTGAAGTCCTCTCAAAACACTTATATACAATTTTTTTTCACTTAACTTTAAAAGTATTAATCAAGTTTTTTTTTTTTTAATTTTTAACTAATAAAGTACGTAAATACTATTCAAAATGAAAAAGGAACTCAACTCTTTAATTCTCTTATGACTGTAAGTTTTGATGAACTAAAACGAAAAGAATAATCTCAACGTAGTTTATTCGAATACTCGCTGTTTCGTTGGATAGAATCAATTTGGGGTTGTTTTTACGTTTTTCATTTAAAAATAATATACAATCACTTCCTGTCATTAACAATAGGTAGCCTATCTATAACACTGGTAATTTTGAGTATATACACATATCTACTTCACTTACAAACCCGCAGTAAAGCCTTCGCTGGAAACGAGTAAATATAATAGGTTTGTTATTGGGCTGAATTTGGCTGATCAATTCTAAATCTTAAAAGCACTGTCTTGGCGAAACGATCATAGTTTTGAACCTACACTTAATTTGACGTGTTTATCTTAATTATTATTAACATTATTAACAACAATTTCTATCATACTTTAAGTTGCTGATCTCAGATGTATTGCGGTCAGGTTTTAATCTGCAAAAGTAGACAGTTGACATTACCGAATGAGAGTACACTTATATAATATAAATTATGTTAGATTCATATCTATATAATAAGTTTGATTCAATACTATTCGCATTAAAGAAACCGTTTAGGTTTTTTTTTATAATTATAATCCTTCATTAATAATGTTTACGGTAATAGTCAAAAGTCAATAGTGGATGTGATCTAGTGACTGTTGATATTCACGCAGCTTTCTTAACTCGAAGGATTTGCATTAAGTAAGACTACTTTCAATTTATTACTTAAAAAGTTTGTAACTTTGGTTAAAACTTCTTGCATTTATTTTGAATCTCTTTCCCCTTTGTACCGAAAGCCTTATGGCACACCTGCAAACTTGATTTGCTGCGGTACTTGTACTTTTTGTTACTTAAGTTATCTCTTGCCCTCAATCATGATGATAACTCACGACAAATCTTATAACGGATCAATTCAGTACCGTTTCAATGGACTTTAAGTTTGTTGATTGATACCGTTTATAAATCAATCTGTATATTTGTATCGGGTATCATTGTGAAAACGTTTGTTCTGCTTATTTACTATGAGAATAATTTATATTGAAGTATTTCATTACTTAACTGTTCGTGGGAACAATATAATATTCATGTGATCAAATTGTTTCGAGTAAATTGAATTATTTCAATCTCTGCTACTATAATTATACTTTACTTGTAAAATAACAAAAACAAACCGAAACTTGTAATACCGGTTGTTGCGGCATTCAACAGCTAATTCCTGTTAGAACTTCATCAGTTTTTGACCATGAAATATCATTAATTACTTACCGTAGTAATTGTAAAAAATACATACGGATATTCAAGAATTTGTGTTTGTTAAGAAAAACTGCGGATATTTATTTTTTAAATCGCTACAAATATCGATAACACCATTGCATTGATGTACTTGTTATATGCATTGGAACCTAAAATCAAACATTGTCAGTGATAACAGAGTTAGTGTGTTCCTTAAAATAATTATCTTTTCTGCTTTTACACAGAGGTTCTTTATAACATCAAAAATTTATTAAAAATATTATATGTACTGTGTCAAAAAGAAAATTCTAAGGAAGTAAAACATGACGATAACGAAATCACCAACCGATGCGAATAACTTAAAAGATAAAATCGATGACATTTACTTCGTGATCACAGCTGATTACGTACAATGTAGCTGACTTGGCATCAAAGAGATATGATTGGGATTTTGTATTGAGTGGGGTTTGACCTGAACATTGGGGTCAATCAGAGGTTGAAATCGATTTTTTATAGAGGATCTCATGACATACTAATGGTAGTAGTGATATGTGGATATTTAATGTACTAATACAAATATTTTCTGTATATTACATTTACCGGGATATTTTTGAAATTTTAAAAGCCTTTATTGCTTTCTCTATCCATAGAAATAAAAATTATATTTCCTATAATTTGGTATATATTGTGAATAAACACACTACCTCATATCGTGAATCTGCGGTTATATCAGTATTGTTCTCGTACGGCTTTCATCATATGAAATTATTCTGAGCGGGCACGGTTCACCATCTACAGCCTTGTTCATATGAATTTGTGGACAAAAACGCAATTGGATAATATTATAGCAATTGTTTCTACATGCAAATTTGCTTGTTAATTACTTCAGTCGTGAGTTAAATGAAGCATTTTCAGGTAAACTGAACCATTGCAAAGTGGAGATTTTTCTTGTATAAAATGAATGATGAATCAAAATATTTCTTAATCATTTGACCATGAAAATATGAAGAAAAACAATAACAGATATGTACTTGAACATAACCTAAAAACTAAAATTGAACATATACATAAACACTTTACAGAAATATTAAAAGATTATTAATTTGTTGTGACTACCCACTAATTATTTCATAGCAATATGTATGGTGGATCCCGGCCAAAACAGTCCAGTACAGTAATTCCGTAGTTTCTATTCCATCCGCCATAGAGTAGTATGTAAATTTTAAGGAGCGTAGTGCTAGTGAAATTTCTAGATTAAAGAGGCTTAGCATCCTATATCTCAAGACAACGAGAGCAATGTATTGTAGTGTATACTATTCTACCAGTGCCATATTGAAATAGGCAGACGAGTCGTTTACTAAAAGAAAAACGTCGAGAAAAAAATAATGTTATAAAAGATTCATGAATGTATATAATTAATATACAATAGAATACATAGTATCATTTAATATCGCAAAAGGTTAAATATTAGTCCATGCTAGATAATAATTAAACCTCTAAACGGTGAATTAACATATTTTTTTTCCCTTACAATTCAGTCGTAGGAACTGAGAATGTATTACTTTAATATTGGTGTAGAAATATAATTCTCAATTATGTGTGTGATCCGTTACACATCAGGTCCACACAGGTCAAGCTGATGACTAATTAGTAATTAAAATCACGCTATAACTACGGTTTTAATAGCAGGAAAATCTGCGAAGCGACCTATGAATCATAGAGCCGGGGTTTTTGAGACAAAGTGTTTATTTTGTTTAGGTTTAATATCTAGTCTACAAATATTACCTTATTCCATTTTCATGGTCGCTGTAGTCAGTGTTATCATTGGGTCAAGGAAGCCTAACTTATTTTATATCAAGGCAACAAACGCGTTGTGGTGCAATATCTATCACCCTTAGTAACGTCGTATTGTAAAAGGCAGGTATGTCCGTCACTCATCCGCCAACATACCATCAAATTTAAGTAACCCAATGGATGACTACCTGCCCGTTCGTAAGGTCAATGCTCACTCAACTTACATTAACTTTACTATGATAAGCAGAAAACCGACAACGACAGAAGTAACTGTTTATGTAAAACAACACTCGTCTTTTCCTACATAGTCTGTACTGGTGGTAAATCTCCTCTACCGGAGACCGTTTAGGTAGTTACAAGGCAGGTCGAAGTACTGAGAAAACATTACTGTGTTCCAGTTTAAAGGGCGCTATAGCTAATGTAATTATTGGGGTATCGAGACAGCATTTTATGAGTCAAGCGCCGAGCGCAATGTGGTGCAGTGTATACAATCCTAATTAGCGCTACTTTGTTATGGGCATATCACTTACCATCAGGTGAACTTTCTGCTCGCCGTTGTATAAAAAAGGCAATAGAATATCTTATAATGGTTTGTACGTTCCATTTGGTATGCTTTTATCATTATAGCAACACATTGAGTCTAGCCTATTATCCTTATAATAACCTGACAACAACAAATAATAATTGCATTGTAGTATAATTAGATTATTGATATGTTGTTGAGACGTTTACTCATATTATTATAAACTTTATGAGTAAAATCCCACAATACATTATATGCATCAGGTTGTATAAAATGATAGGTGTGTAACAAATCTCCGTTGGAAGTCGTTATACGGTAAAGCCAGAAGTATCATGGTCAGTAGGTTTTGAACAACCGTGAGGAGAGGATCGAAGCCTTTAAAATTTATAATTATTTAGTTGTTATTAATAATAAACAATGTTAGATTCGAAGGTTGTGATATTTTTGACATTTCTTTTAGGCGCCCAAGAAATATTAGCAAGTGAGTTATGAAATTATTCAAAATTTATATAAATTTTTTGTATTTTTTCTTATAACATTGTAAAGTCAAAGTATTTCATTACTTTGATGTATAATATATTGTTGTGCCTAATTTATTGCTTGTAAAAAAAAAAGTTCGTATATATCGCGAATTCTTATTCTAACAATCTATTTATTCAATTACACAGCAGCACTTCATAATTCTCACATCTTTTTACTTCAGAAACTTCACGTTACAATAGTGATAGAAATTATAAGTTAAATTTTCTTTATTATTCATAAGTACTAAAACTTAAGACTTTATTTACGAACGTTATAATAATATTATAATTACTGATGTGTATCTGGACATGTTATACCGGTTTTATGAACAATGCCGAAGCAGGAAAAACTTGCAAAAACATCTCAAGTGTTCAAGCTACGAGCTAATAGTTAACAATTTCGTACCGATTCGATATATAATTTGCTAAAATAACTCTTTGTATGTAGAAACATTCACAAAATACCTTTTTTTTTTACTTAAACAATGATAAAAATGTATTGGACAAATGTTAGTCAGTTATTATGTTAAATGTTACACATTTAGTTTTAATTAACAAGTGATATAGGTACTTCTAAGAAACATATATTTTTCATCAACCTGATCTACCAGAAGTGTGTATCAGTGTTTTACTTGTTTGTAAAGTAGTTATCTTTACAAAGTTAACAAATTAGAATAACAAATTAAGCGAAGCCTGTATTTTCCTTGTCAGTTTTACTAAAATCACAATTAATAATTTTTTAATGAATACGAAACTCTCAATAACTACGTTCTATCAAATTGTCGTATACTCATATTCCCGTGTCGAGGCGTTCATTAGTTTATACGTGATAGGCGAACATGTAAAACCCATTTTCATCATATATATATATTTACACTTCTCTGATGATGTTACAGAAACTTGCCAAGATTGCCAAGCATTGGGTTCGTGCCCTGGTGCTGTGTACTTAGCTGTTAACAGAAAGGACAGTCGAACTGAAGAAATCATCAGAAACGCTATATGTTCTTCGGATTACGTGGACGGAATCCCGAAAGTCAGAAGAATATTTTTATTTCTTTTAATTCTAATTAAGAAATTTCGTTATACTCCATCCTGAAGACTTTTAATTTCGATTTTTTTACTTAACAAGTGATAGATTATAATATATTTTTTTTTTTTTATTAAAATAAATAATAATAAGAACGAGTATAGGAAAAACAAATTCTATCACTATACTGTTTCTTTAATGTTCGTTGTAATATAATTAAGCTTTATTGATTATTTTGTCTTACTAGGTATGTTGCTCAGAGTTTCCTCCGGCCGCTGAAGAAATAGATCAACATCAAAATCTACGTCTATTGCCGGATGAATGTGGTTATATCGAGGGTAGCCAAATCGTGGGAGGAGAAATCGCTAAACTCTACGAGTTTCCATGGATGGCACTTATTTCATACAGAACACGTGAATATGCTTTTGTTGTTTAATACTTAATAGTAAACGTATTTACTACATCATTACCCTTCCAAAAGTATCATGATGTTTCCTTACCAATTTGAAGAACGTTCTAGTAAAAATGTAATTTGTGTGTATACAAGTATTTTACTAGCTGTTACCCACTCGCTTTGCTGGCGGTGTCACCCTTGAAACTTCCTTAGGAGGAGGAAATATTGATAAATCTGTTCATAGCCTACCTCTAAACGGCAGAAGCAATATCCCTACCAAATTTTAAGTGTTTACGTCTACTTGTTTTGGAGTTCTCGTGATGAGTCAATTAATCCTTGAATATCTCCTATGTGGATGTAATATAGACTACGTTTGTATATAATTATTTTATGTTACATATAATGAAACAACCCATACCAAATTTATTTATTTTTTACATATTTTCCATTTAAAAGTTGCTAGGGAGGAATCGCTATTATCACCGTCGGTGATCGATGAGACTACCCTTTGCGCATTTATCATTATAACTAATGTCCAGTTAATTGCAATATAATAAGGCGCGTCATAGAGAATTTTCTCTTCTGTTCTCTTCTATTTTATTATATTGTATTCATTTGTCATTAAAAAATATAAATCTTGCGGTAATCTTCTTGAGACGGCTATAAAGTAATTCAATACCAAAACGATTGGAGGAAACGTATAACTATCATGACTATTAACAAATTGTTTGACCGTCATTATTGGATTTATATTTAAATTTATTTATATATATATATGTATATATATTTAAATTAATTGGTGTTTATGAAAAATTGTTTTTCTCGCATTTTAGGAGTCGGACTACAGTTCCTTTGTGGGGGAACACTTATCAGTCCATTGTATGTATTAACTGCAGCTCACTGTGTGAAAGAGAAGAAAATAGCAGGCGTAAGACTTGGAGATTACGATTGGAAATCTAAAGTAGACTGTGATAAAAACACCTTCGTTTGTGAATCTAATCATAAGGTACTGTAAATGCTATTGAATATTTGCCTTTACTTTGGGTTTGCTGGCGGATCCTGATAGGTATTGGCCTTCACGAAGTGCTTTTTGGATATTTGTAAGCTTTTGTTGGATTATAACTACACTTTGGTATTCCGAGAATTAACATTAGTGTTATGAAAATGTAAAGAAGACAGTCTAAATTTATAAGTTCAGTTAGTTTATAAACTAAAGCTTATGCATCTTCTTCAAAGTATGATCGTTAGATGCTTGTTCAATCCGGCATACTACTTTTAAATCTAGTGTCGTTTTTCTTGGTCAAAATGACTTTAACTTGTGATACAAAGTTTAATATCTGATATAATATTAAAGAATCTTTTGCATCCTTTCATATTTTCTAGGACTTTGGAGTAGCAGAGAGAATTATTCATCCCGCATATACTGGCCAACCTATAGTCCGTAATGACATTGCGCTTTTAAGATTGAGCAGTCCGGCGGACTTGTCACAACGTAAGTAAATGCCGATGTTTCAAACCATCGCATCCTCTAATCCACTGTATTGGTAAACGCATGGTAGGTACTTCCACAATAAAGTAAAAAAGACTGGAACATGATAAATATTAATAAACATTATTTATTATTTCTCCCAGTAAACTGTTATTTGTAACGCCTTCTGGTTAACTAGTAGCAAATTTGCTTAACTGTAATTTGCATCTCGAAAATATTTGATCGATGTTAAAAACTTTTGCGTATTTTATTAGTGTTTTTTTATCATTCAATCAATCAATTTTTGTCATTCTACATAATTTTTCCACAAATCCTATTTAATTTTATACCAGCATTCGCTAAACTTTTTGACCTTGCCGACTTGTAAATTCATAATTTAAATCCCAAGGATTGTGTAAAACGTTTATATAAATATGATCTAAGAGCACTAAGTTTTTAACACTTTAGACCTATTATTGTATTATGTTTTATTACGTCTCAAAACATAAAGTAATAAGTATATTTTATATTCTCTATGAGAAACGAAATACTAAATATTAGTGACGCGCTGACCATGATTTTGGCGACATTTTTAGAAGATAATTTTTTGGTGATTAGTAAAGAGAGGATACTCTTATCGAAATCCCTTAGTGATGGTTCGCAGAGTTTTCTACAGAAAGCACCGCCGCTTAGTTGCATACCTAAGTCTGTTTTAGAAAGAGCTATAGCTTTTAACCTACATTCTAATTTAGTGATTTATATCTCGTTCATATGTCTTAGGAAACATAGGAGCAGTATGTCTGCCGACCACGCGCGCCTTAAGGGAACGAAACCTTGAGTCGAGGCACGCAGTTGTCACCGGTTGGGGATTGACTGAAAACTATACAGCCTCCTCTGTGCTGCTCAAAGTTGAAATACCAATAAGGAGTAGGGAGAGTTGCAAAGATTTTTACAACAGGTATTCACTTATTTAATTATTATATTATGTAAATCATCTCAACTAGCTTATATAACGCGATAAAAATGCTTAAGTGATATTCTATCCCTCTCAGTCCTGAATGTAGTCAGAATTGGAATGTGCGAGACATATACTTAATTAGCTGTTTTCCGCCCGCTTTGCTGGCAGTAACATCGCCACCACCCGTTTTGGGGGTAACATTTTGTAAAATCCGTTCTTAGCTGACCTATACTTGGTCAAATGAAAATTTCTACATAATTTCAAATCTCTAGACGTTTTGGTTGCAGAGATATAGTGATGGGTCTTCCACCAAATGTAGTAATTATTGAAGTTTTTGCTTCCTATCTCCGAATGAACATGAATGTTGTATATTAAATGGGTGTTAAAATAACGACCCCTAAAACTTAAAGCTATATACAACTATTAGCAAATAAAAAGTCAAATTACTTAAATATCATTAATATTAGTTTACTTACTTTAAACAAAAATATTATTCATCGAATATATAAACGATTATAAGGTCTGAGAAAATTGTTTGTGCTTCTAGATGGGAATTTCTAAATTACTACAATATGTTTACAGAAATTCTAAGGAAGATCTCACGAAGTCTTTACTTTGCGCTGGTGAAGTTGGTAAAGATTCATGTAAAGGTGACTCTGGTGGTCCTCTAATGTTGGAAGGCAAATACAAAGACCAATTCAGATATATTCAGCACGGCGTCGTATCCCGCGGACCAAGTCAATGCGGTTCCACATTCCCTGGTGTTTACACCGATGTCTCTTGGTACATGAAATGGATTTTGGACACAATCCGACCATAAGAAACTTTCAATAGTTATAATTTTGTTTAATCCTACTGCGAAGCAATAAATATCACATTAAATATCGTGCCGTATTTATTTAAATACTTGTTGTTCCTCCCCTGATCGTATATCGTTCGTTTGAACAATTAAGCCGATCGGCTAAATAACTTTTCTGTGGATTCTCTTTAACGCGTTAGAAATCTTACGATATTATGTTTTCATATAAACTACTGCATGGAAAAATCAATGTCCCTTTTAAGTCAAATCAAGATGGCTGTTCCTGCTGAAAATCCTAGTGCACCAATACAAAACATCTTTAGAATACCCACTGTTCGTACAAGCTATGGTCAAGGGTCTCCAATAAACTGTATAATGGCGTCTTACTAATTGGTACCTACCTAGATAGTATCCGGCAACAGAGACCTACCACAAATGCAGAGACTAATTGCATTTCTCCCTTTATGATATTTTTACTTTAATTTTCCTTATTATGTGTCATATTGCGTTGATACGCGTAAGTGCTGTGCACGTCTAAAATAGTGACTACAAACTGACTAATACCTTCTGTCTGTTGATCAATGTAACTTTGAATCACTTCTGTCGTATAAAATAATTAACAAATGTATACTAAATTTTACAACAGCAATAATTAAGTTAACACTGTACAACTAATTGGAATAAAGGTTTTATTTATAATTTCACGCGGAACAGGAGATACCGTGTTCCGTGCACAACATCAGGGAACATGCACTGGTGTCTGCGTAGGGTATTTCTAAGTTTCATCTCTACTGTCTTCTTATAGTTAGATGTTTAATGAAACATTTGATACATAGATAGCCCCTCCATATAATAATTATTTATGAGCTAAAATTGCCAACACGTTATTTGAGTTCTACTTAGAATTTTTATCTTTAATAGGCAAATTCTTGCTCCCAATTTCGCATGTTAAGTGACAATGAGGCCGTGGTTTGTGAATGTGCGCGTAGCTATATGAGTAACTCCTACTTTGCAACGGATGGAACACAGATACGCTGTTATAACAGCAGATTTACAAAGTGAGAGCAGTGGAAGGCGGATTGGAAAGAAGACTAGCACCCACTAATCACTACCACATTTATCGCCGGCTGCGAACCTGGGACTATAATAAACAAGACCAGCTCTTAGTTAGCAGTATGTAGGTCATCATTAAATCATGTAAATTCAGATTGGAGAATGCAATTCTTACATTTTAAAATCATTCTAACACGACATATCCCAAATAAATAATGCCAAATTAAACGTGCATACATATTTATTACAATACAATAACGAGAGTTTTACATATTACATTTTTTTTATTGTTCTCAATATTCTATGATATAGTTTTCCAACTATGCTATTCATGACAACATTAGATATGTGTGTATTTAACAGAAAATTGTAGTTAATTAGGGTTTAATTGTATCCAAGATCCATTGCATGTACTTGCTGACCTCAGTGAAAATACCCGTTGCACTATTAACTGTTCCTAATGATAAGATTCCATATTGGGCGTATCTGTTATAACCTTGGAATGGGCTCTTGATCATAAGTGGTGCCCCACTCTCTAAGTTACGAAAACCTTCGACGCAAAGTTTATTAATAGGCATCGGTTTATTCTTCCCACGAAATTGTTCACTGGAAAGAATATTTTTTAATAAAAATAATACGAGTATGGCAGTGAGATGCCGTTAATCATATTGAGGTAGTATTTTCAATTGCTGAAATTGCGAAAAAAACTATGTGAGTAACAAAATAGCAACATACCTATGGAGCTTTTTGCAGTCTTCATCAGAATATATTGTACCCTTTGATTTTTTCAAAGTCGAAGGATTTTGAAGAAGCCTCCAACCAGCGAGTGTACCCTGTTCTTTGCTTAAATCTCGATTTCTTAAGTTGCTGGTCGTTGGCAGACATATAGCACCGACATTCGCTGGTGGTAAAAATAATAAAGCACACTAAAATATTTCTAAGTAATCAGATAAGAAAATTGACATGGGAGAATGCAGTTGAGAAATATATCTACGTCTACACAGTCATACTTCATCATCCAGTTATTCAAATACTTATTGCTACTATAATTTATCATTTCAAGTTGATGTCATCCAGCAACAAATATTAAATAATAGCAATATCCCAGCACCATCCATATTGAGTGATTAATATTCTTTTAAGAATATTAACAGCTATTAAATAGGTTAAAAGAGTCGAATACACAATGGTTTGTCTCTACAAAATCATGCTCTTTCCTTTTTGTTACTTATTCTGCCTAAGTATACTGTATTAGAATACTTATACTCAGGGACCAATTTAGTCGCTCAAGCAAGTTCCTCTTATTAAAATTTCTATCTCAGACTTCTGTGTACTGATTTTTAACCATGCTCGGGTATTCTCTTTGGACTATCCTGCCTGCCCATCTATTTAAAATACGCCTTAAGGAGCACTTTTTATCGATATCAATGTTATTTATTTCTTGATTAATTATTTACAGGAATTAATTTATTTATCAATTTGTTCACGAATTATTTATTTATTCAATTATTTACGTTTTCATTTAGTTCATAATATTTTTATTATGTAGATGTGAGCTTTTTTCTCTCTTTTGTACATTTGACTATCCATATAAGCTTACTCCTTCACTAAGGATAGCTGGTAGATAATTCAAAGTGAGTTAAGCTCTATTCCATTTCTGTGTAATTATTGTTTGCCTTTTTATGTAAAAAAAATAAAATCAAAAAAAATATTACGGTTTTCGAAGTTAACCGGTTCTTTAAGTCGCAATAGAGCTATATCGTCCGCAAAGGTCCACTGATTATATTCAGGATAAATTATAATTTCTTCAATTTCGATATCCTAAAAACCAAATAGAGCGTTAATAAAATAAATCTTTTGAACTTAAACCCATGAAAATTGATATTATCTCGAAAATCATTCCAATCCAATCCAATCAGCCGGAAGACGTCCACTGCTGGACAAAGGCCTCCCCCAAAGATTTCCACTCAGACCGGTCCTGGGCCACCCGCATCCAATGGTTGCCAGCGACCTTGACCAGGTCGTCGGTCCACCTTGTGGGGGGCCTGCCCACGCTACGTCTACCGGTACGTGGCCGCCACTCGAGAATCTTTCTGCCCCAACGGCCGTCGGTTCTGCGAGCTATGTGCCCTGCCCATTGCCACTTTGCGACGGCGACCCTTCGAGCTATGTCGGTGACCTTGGTTCTCCTGCGGATCTCCTCATTTCTGATTCGATCTCGCAGGGAAACTCCAAGCATAGCTCGCTCCATCGCCCTCTCAGCAATCTTAAGCTTGCGGACAAGGCCCACAGTAAGCGGCCACGTCTCTGCTCCGTATGTCATCACTGGCAACACACACTGGTCAAAGACTTTTGTCTTGAGACACTGATATGTTCACTGACTGATATTATCTCGAAAATCATTACTGTAATACAACCTCAAGATCTGTAGAAATTTGTACAAAACATTTTTTAGTTAGTTTATGAAATTTATAGCGAATGAATAGTTCAATTTGTTACATTACATCTCTCATGAGAACAAATTTATTGACAAAATTATAAAAAAAACTAACATTTTTGTTGTTATGTTTATGTAGAAATTAAGTGTTACATATCAAAGAATCCTCATAAAAGGGATAACGATAGGGAATAACTTACCTGATGTGGTAAAGCGCAGGTTAGTTCTTCGCCTTCGCCTTCACAATCATTTGTGGTGGTGATGTCGTATTCTCCAACTCTGACGCTGGTCGCAATATTCGCACAATGGCCCTCGGTGAGGACATATCTAGAGTTTATAAGAGTACCGCTACATCTAAAAAGTACTTTGTTATCTGCAAGAATGAAACACTGTAAATTAGATACTTTATTTATGATTTAGTTTACACTATTTGTCGTAAACGTGATATTATATTTGCGAGTCTAATTTTGTTAGGAAATTTTTTATTTCACTTTTAGGTCACTCTCGGCTTCGTTCAAAAGGGTTTCAAACATATCTTTCTTCTTCTGTTCTTTAGGGTTTGTAATCTGAAATTTAAATGTTATCTTCTGCTAGATTCACAGAGTGTTCGTTATTAGGCAGATTTGGTAATATACTCATATAAAAAAAACATGAAGGGATTAGCACTTGTCCAACTAAAAAATACAGACATAAGAGGAGGACCACAATGTAGTTAAACATCGAAACTGAGACCCCATTGTTATCGGTGATACACAGTTGACTTATCATCAGTGGCAAGTCCTGTTCTTGTCGTGGTTTTTTAAAACATCATATTATTTATCACGCCTTTTTCCCAGTAGGGGTAGGCAGAGGCGAATAAACACCCACTTTTCGCCAAATGTGGTCAGATTAGTCCCATGTAACAGGGGGCGAGCCTGTTGCCACTTTATTGGGGGTTACCACACGCACACACATACAAAGATGATTTCTGTGTGCGGGTTTCCTCACGATGTTTTCGTTCACCGTTTGTAATTCGCTGTTGTAATTGAAGTTTATAAATGTACATAACTTAAATATTAGGTCATCGGTACATGCCGAGATTCGAACCTGCGACTTTCGGAATGAAAGCCGCATGCTCTAACCATTAGGCCAGCGAGCTTTTTTAAAACTTGCCTTTTATAAAACAACTGTTTCGCCTCGCAAAGAGATAGGGCGGCATTTGATGAACTGATAGCAAACCTACGCTAGTTGAAAAGACCCTGAGAAAGTGAAGAATAAAGCAACATGTTTTTTCCAGCTATATCTTTAGTTTTCCTTATTACTTACTATTATCTGATAGAGCTATTAGTGAAAATTTAAACTGGTGGGAGTTAACAATCATACAAATAAAGGAAATAACACTTATACTCCAGGGAATATGGTGATGGTATCAATAGTGTTTGTATGATCATGAAGCTATAAACTGATCAATGCGGTCGGGCTACCTACTATGATTATATAGGTTGTTATCAATTATTAGAGTCATCCAGGGAAGTTCTTCAATCTGCGTTATATCGCTTATTATACGGTCTTCATTTATTTTGCCACAGTCCTTTGGCAATAGTTTTAGATTAGTATGATTATCTATGTCATCAGCTGAAAAGAGTTAAATTTCTACAATATAAGAACCATAAGTTAATAGTCGTAGTCTTCAGCTCGTATATAATAAATTTTAGTTTTAATCTCAAAGACAATACTTACATGCAAAGCATAGTTGTACTATCAAAAATAAAAAAAACTTCATTGTAAAATTAAACTTCATTTTGTAAAAAATGCAATTACTTCACGACCACGATTATGATTATGTATAGTATACAAATACACTTGCTTTCTGGTACGAACGTTAACTCTGTATGGCCCCAAGTCAAAACCTGTTCGATTTGTACTCCTACTTAAGGAAAATAATTCAAATAATATAACGATCACATTAAGCGGTTATAACAATCAATAAAAAAGGCATTACCATAAATGCGTGTGCGTGCGTGCGTGCATGCGTGTTCACGTGCGTGCCTTTGCGAGGGCGCATCGTGCCACAATGTATCCGAAGGCGTATTTCATAATGGTCATCCTCGTCTTGTTCGACTAACTTGGCTAAACATTGAAGATTTTAAAGATTTTACTAACCTTAACGACATTTCCATCAGATAGTCTACTGTCACATCGTGCACTGCTTATTAATGCTGCTGCCACGCAAGTGTTGTCGTTCAATACTCTGTTACGCGCAGCTGTACAGCCGGTTACAGGGGTTCAATCATCGCAGATATCTATGAATCAATATGAAGTAATATACGTCGCAGGACTATTATCCAAATATTTAAAAACTAGGTAATATGTAATTTCAAACTTATCTCTAACGTTTTGTTATAGTTGCTTGATAAACTTATTAATTTTTAGTATACATATTGCAATTAATCTTGATAAAAGCAATATTTTTTCCTGTTACTTAGCGGTGTAGCACTTTTCAACAATTCATCAAAAAAACCAAAAAAAAAAAAATATAGCTCGTAATTGAAATGTTATTTACATAAACTCATGCATGTTGTTTGGGATATTTTTATATGTAATATGAATAGTTTTTACCATTAACGGAATACCGTACTCAAAATTAAAAATATCGTCTAAGTCAAATCATTATAATGAAACATAATGAAATGTGACTAAATAGGACATAGAGAAAATTTAAAAACATATAGAGGAAATTACTTAGAGCATAAGTGCCAAAAATAAACATATAAATTAAATACACGTAAAACGTCACTTTGTATCCAAATACAGACACGACAATTCAATGAGATTTTCTATCCACTATTATTATACTAAAATGCATGGTATATAAACCCATGACGCATAGGGATATTTATTGTTAATTATATGTACATGCATAAGAGATAAATCATTTATAAAAGAACATAAATATTATATGTCTACTTGTTACGAATATAAAAATAATATAATTTAGTAGGTTGTACATCACCAACTTTTTGTTATAGAGTTTATATACAAATGCATAAAACAGAGAAAGCTGAGAACAAACTGAGAGAGAAACCAAGTGTATAAATATTATTTCGTTTCCGTTTAATAAAATTAAGTATAGAAATATGTTTTTAAACAAAAATTTTGTACATTTGTATTAATTTAAAGGTTTAATACCTAAACTTCAACACAAGCATTATGAGGAAGAAGTAATATTGAAATAAATGTGTTAACGTCCGAACAGATATACCTATATTTCAAAAATTTTAGATATTCGGTGCACCAATACATAGATACTCATTAAATATATTACTGTGTTAGAATATTCACATGTTATGAATCACACAGATATACTTAATAAATTATATAGGTTACACTGATCAACGTATCGGCAAGTACAATGCAGGAAGCAATTGATAAGCAAGACCATGATTCATCATTAATGATGTAATTTGTTTATTTAAGAGATTTTTATTTACGCCAGCGCCACGTTAATTTACCCCCAATTTGATTTACCGCACTTTATTCGGGTGCTCCAGTAGTGCTAGCAATCATCAGCTGTACTTACGATATATCTTAATATTCAATAAGACGTTATTTTGCTATACCTAAATAAATAACGACAATATCTCCAATTGACAACTTAATTCTACTCCTGAGAAAGTGCCAAGTTCTTCTATTGGTTATGTATCATTTTATTATTACATTACGTCCATTCATTTTATTGTTTATTTATTGCTATCTTACTTGCTACTGCGATCACTGTCATTATCGTCAAAAGTTAATTAGTAATGAATTCTAAAAAGTATTTAATACGTCTAATATCTTTGTCGTGTAATGGAGATATAAACGCAAACCGACATAAATACTTACATATTTTATTTTTTTCACGAAAATAAAGCGAAGTGGTTCCAATTAAAGTTTGTTATTTCAGAGCCTGGAATAAAAACACATGTCTACTGCTATGATCCACCGTCGCAAGTAAGTTCATCCTCATGACAGTAAATTATTTTTAGTTTTCCTTGTTTTGTTAAAGGCGAACTTTACGCGTTATAATATTTCTTTTTAAATAAACCTTTGTACATGCTTTGGATTTTAATTGTCTTATGTACTTTTAGCGTAGCTTTTAGGATGTATAATTGGCACACTCTTAAGACTTTGAAATCCTTGTATAAGGCGTCTGTTGTGTACCTGCTCGGTTTTTTATGCGCCACCTTGATCAAGGCACACTGAGATTTTTCTAGAGTTATATAATACATACCGTTTTTCCAGCACAACCCCAAACTCCAATGCAGTATTGGATTATCGACTGACATAGGGCGTAGTAAACAATTCGCATGGTGTCCAGAGGCGCAGTGTCTCGTATCCTCCTAATTGTGTAAATAAGACTACGCACTCGAGAAATTAAATTTAAGACATGGCTGCTAAACGTAAGGTTTTCATCTAATATCACGCCGAGATATTTTATTTGTTTCACTCGCGCAATTTCACTACAGCTGCAGTCGCGATAGGGGATGTCAACAGATGAGCAGTTATGTATTTTTAGAGTGGCAGCGACTGGCGGAGCTGATCGGATTGATTTAGAGAAAGTTAAATAGGCTGTTTTTTGGACGTTAAATGTCAGAATGTTGTTATTTAATGCCCTGGCTACTTTATACATACCTTGTTCTGCAGTGATGAATAATTGGTCCCATGTTGAGTAATGGAAAACAATAGCAGTGTCATCAGCGTAGGCTACTACTATATCTGCGTTCGGGAGCTTTTGATCTACTATGTCGTTTACATATAAGTTAAATAGCGTACGTCCAAGTATACTCCCCTGTGGAATCCCGTAATTTACCTCTATCTCGGCACTGGTATAATTACTTATTTTTATAAACTGTTTTCCGTCCGTTAGATAATTTTCAAACCACTGGTGTGCAAAACTTCTAATGCCCGCGGCCTCTAGTTTTTTTAAGAGTAAGCCGGTTGAGACAGTGTCAAAGGCTCTAGACAGGTCGATAAAGACACCCAAGCAGTGCTCACCTTTATTTATGTATTCTGCAACCCGATTTACCAGAAACGAGACTGCATCTTCGGTTGACCTCCCACGGCGAAAACCAAGCTGGTGATTTGATATGATGTGATATTTGTCCAAAAATCGAACCAATTGCAGATTTAAGACTTTTTCTAGAATTTTTGATATCACGCAAAGCAAAGCAATTGGCCTATAATTTTCTGGGTTGTTATCGAGACCATTTTTATATATTGGGGTAATTGATGCCTTCTTCCATATTTCCGGAAAAACTCCAGTTGTTATGCTTAGGTTAATAATGTGTAAAAGGGGAGAAAGAATGCTGGAAAGGGTATTTCTAAGCAAAGAATTTGTGATACGGTACATACCTGGAGAGCTATCAATTTTGAGGCTAAGAATTACTTGCCTTAAATCAGTCTCGTTTGTGGGGCTCATAATGAAAGTGTTAGGGTAATTTGGCACATTTATAACCTTTGACAATTAATTCCTGACTTACCCCCATCATTCTTATAATTTTCTCTGTGTAAGTCTCGCCTACCGAAGCAAAATGCGTATTGCACAGATTTAAAGAGACCGATGGGTTATTTTTTTTTTTTACGTGTGTAACAAAATACTAACGGAAATGCACACCCCGTCGCCAGATTGGGCCGGCGCCGGTGGTAGTGTCGGACTCCAACCGACTAAAAAGCTTCACACGGTATTCCACTCTCATCCACGTGTTCGTGGGGTCAAGGGATAAAGTATTGCAATTCATCCACGACTCCCCCATCGGCGCCCGAATGACCGGGCCCACCTCGGGGAGGGGTGTGAAGCACCCCTCCTGTTAAAAATCCCTACGTGGCGACGCGTCGGAATACGAGACGCATCACCATATGCACCCCAGGAACCCTCTCCAAGGGGGGGCACCGGATCGACGGCCCTTGTCGGTCGCGGCGCCAGGTTCCTGCCGAGGAGCCATTCGGCGGTCGTGCGCTCGGCCCCGCCTTGCGGCGGTGAGCTGTCATCGCGCTCCGACCGCGTCCTGTCCCCTTGGCGCCCGCTCTCGAATACGTTCTGTCTCCCACTTCTGCGTCATAACAGAAACGCAGAATCGGGATACCGCATTCCATGACGCCTCGCCACTGACCATGGTCCGGACCACGGACGGTAGCGTGACGTCACTCCCTATCGCCGCTACGAGCGCGGCTCTGTCTCCCCCCCCATCGCGGGCAATCGGCCAAGGTGTGGGACGATGTGTCCACCGGGTGGCCACACTCGTCGCACGCCTCGTCCGTCCTATTCGTGCAGTTCCGCCGGTGCAGATAGCTCCCGAAGCAACCGTGCCCCGTGAGTACCTGCACCAGGCAGAAACTGAGGACTCCGAAGTCCTGGCCCAGCCAGTCACCGATGACCGGCCGGACGGCCTCAACGGTGAGGCGACCGTACGACGGTTCGAGGAGTCGCCGCTCCCATCCCCGAAGCACCTCTCGACGCGCCTTTCGGCGCCACCTCTCTACCTCGTCTGGCGACGGAAGCGAACCCTCCCGCTCGGGGGCCCTCTTCCGTCGCCTGTAGAGGCGCGCCAGCGACTCACCTTCGAGTTCCCACGGCGGCGTCCCGGCGAGGACGCACGCCGCCTCGAAAGAGATGGTACGGTAACCTCGTACGATCCGTATGGCCATGACGCGCTGCGGCGAGCGCAGCAGCGTCACGCCACGGGTCGACAGGTATTGCGCCCATATGGGCGCACCGTATAGCGCCATAGAGCGCACCACCCCCGTGTAGAGTCGCCGGCAACCGACGCTCGGCTCGCCCAGATTGGGCAGGCGGCGGCTCAGGGACCCGGCCGCTCGAATGAGCTTTGGGCCCATCTGCCGAAAGTGCTCGTCGAACTTCCATCGGCCGTCGAGGACGAGTCCCAAGTACTTCATCGAAGTACCGACGGCGATGCAAGTCCCACCGACTATCAGCTCCGCTCCCGGCGGAGGCGCATTCCGGGCGCCGTGGAAGCACAAGGCCTCGCACTTGCCCAGCGCCACCTCCAGCCCCAAGCGCCGAATGCGCGAGACGACATGGGCCACACCCGCAGTCGCCAACACGCGAGCCTCCCTAAAGGAGCGCGCGCGAGCCGTCACCAGGGTGTCGTCGGCGTAACAAGTCACGTCGACTCCACCGAGGTTGGCTCCGCGCAACACCGAGTCGTAGCCGATGTTCCACAGGAGCGGTGCGAGGACCGACCCCTGCGGAATACCGCATGACACACCGTGCCGACACCACTCGTCGCGCGTCGGGTACCTCACGGACCTGTCCAAGAGGTACGCCCCGATCGTACGCCTCAGGTAGACCGGGACTCCGAAGTGGACCAGCGCTGCGGTGATCGTGCTACACGGAAGGGTGTTGAACGCGTTGGCGATGTCGAGCGACACCACCTATCCGCGAGCCACCGCCGCGCTATCGCGTCTACGGTGGACCTGCCCCGGCGGAAACCGAACTGGTGTTCGCTCAGATCCGGTCCGACCTCCTCCATGTGTCGAACGACGCGAGCTGCGATAACGCGCTCGAAGAGCTTGCTCACCTCGTCCAACAACACGATCGGCCGATACGACGACGGTGAGTCGGCCGGTTTCCCCGCTTTTCGAAGCAGGACCAGTTTCCTCGCCTTCCACAGGCGTGGAAACCGACCCTGCCTCAGCAACGCCGTGAACAGCGTCCGCGTTCAGGACTCTAGGGGACCCATAACTAGAGCCCACACGCGGCCGGGTATACCGTCGGGTCCAGGAGCGGTGTCCTTGACACGCATCCTTTGAACGGCAGCCGACAGTTCCCCTATGCTGACGCCCGGGACGTCGTCCGGGTCGAAGGAGCTCCCTCCCTTCCTGCGCCGCGGGACCGAGTCTCTGTCAGTGGCGACCCTCGGTCGTCCCGCCGCGGGAACAGTGTGCGAACCGTCCGATCGAGAAGCTCCGGTGAGAGGCTACGAATCAATGGGGGTCGCCAAGGGCGCAGCTTTTGCCGTACCCTCTTATACGGCTTCCCGAAAGGGTCGCCGTCCAACGACTCGAGCATCCCACGTTCGGACGCCTTCTTCGCCTCGGAGATCGCTGCCACCAGTTCGGCTACGTCGGCCCTGTGCGCCGCGTACAGCCGCTCCTCCTCGGCCGTATCGCGCCTCCGTCGACGTCGGCACCTGTGGTACTTGCGTCGGCACGCCACGCACGCGCTACATAGCCGCACGAGATCCGCCATCCATCAGTACGCACGGCACTTAGGAGGCAGGGAGCGGCGCGCCAGCGGCGTAACCGCATCACACACGTGCGACACGGCCTGCACGAGCCTCTCCGCTTCCCGCTCCACGTCGACCGCCACCTCCTCCACGGAGAGGCTCGCCGCCTTAGCCCGGCCCTCGCGGACCCAGGCCTCGACTAGGGCGGTCTCCTCGATCCCGTCTCGGTCGAAGCGCTTCAGCGCCCACCGAGGGCCGTCCCCGATCAAGGGACGACAAGGATCGCTCGGAGACGCCGAGCTCGCGGACACACTGTATCGGACATACAAACGATCCGACAGAGTCTCCACGCCCTCGAGCACCTCCCAATCCCCGATACGGCGGGCCACGGCGACCCCACCGAACGTTACGTCCACTATAGAGCCGCCGTTTTTCCGCACGCGCGTGTTCGCCGTCCCACGATTGAACACGACCAAACCCGCTCCGATCGCGAACTCCTCGAGCGCCGCACCGCGCGCGCTCGTCCGCGGGCATCCCACGCCTTCGACTTGGCGTTGAGGTCTTCGGCGAGGAGAATGCGACCCGCCCCTAGCCGGCCGATGAGAGCACCGATTTCGTCGAGAAGCCGCTCGAACTCCGCCAAGCAGCGATTCGGCGAGAAATATGCTCCCACGACCAGCACGTCCCCCACCCGCCCGGCGACCTACCCCCGACCGCGCTCCACCAACTCTAGGTCGGGGGAGCCGTTCGAGGTCACCGTGCCTATGGCCACCGATCCGTCCACGTCTCCCGCCCAGCTCTCCCGCGGTGGGACGATGTAGATATGGCCTTCGCTCGCACCCGGACGGATTTAAGCGAGGCTGGGTCGTTATCCGACTTCAGCCTTGCTTCGAAGGCGTCGCGCGACTACACCCTCGGGCGGGAGCGCAAGAGACGCCGCACGAGTGGGGACTCTATGTCGCCGTCCTCAGAGGAAGACGGCATAGAAGTGGCTCAAAAGCCAGGGCGTCGTGGGCGCCCGCCCATGACCGGGAAATACGTCGGACTCAGCAAGGCCAAGGCTGCGTTCAACGCTGAAAGGCCTTTAGAGTTGAAGCTCCAGGCGGAGAAGGAGCTCGCTGCGACAGCGGCGAGGCTCCTCCGAAACCGGGAGCGGAAACTCGCGCGGTCTCTTGAGCTGGAGTCTAGAATGACTCCAGACGAGCAGACGACAGCGATGCTGCAACGAGGAGTATTCGATGACGTTGAGCTGATCGCGACGATCGCCCGCAAATCGAAGGACCTCAAATACTATTTGGTGCGTGATCTGAAGGACGCTGCGGCCTCCATCAAGGTGGCCGTGGCGGCCATCGGTTCTCACACCGTATCGGACGAGACGCGGCAGGTACAGGCGGAGAACGCCCGCCTGCACGTCGAGGTGGCCGACTTCCGTAAGGAGATGGCCGCCATTAGGGCCGAGGTGAGCGAGAGAGAGCGTCGGGAACGGCCCTCGACCTCTCACCACGCGGATACCGGCGAAGAGTACCCCTCCGGAGGGTGGACGAATTGTCCGGCGAAGAAAAAGCGACGAACGATCGCCGCTTCTTCCGCACAGGCGACGCTGCCGGTGGAGGAGATCTGCCGAAACGTCTTGATCCGGGTCGGGACGATGGTGTCGGCCCGCCTGGCATCACTGGAGGACAGGCTTCTCCCGGCGAAGCATGTCCGTCCACTCTTGGGTGCGGCCAGACGACCGGCGGCGCAAGCCGCCAAAAAGCCTGGTCCCGCGCCGAAAGGAGCGAGAGGGAAGGTCGCGGAAACCGCTCCGCGACCTGCATCCTCCGTACCCCCGCCCACCCGACCTCTCTTGGAAGAGGCGTGGAACGCGGTGATACGGAAGGTGCCTAAAGAGAGGAAGATTAGTGCTCCTCCTCCGGCGAGGAAGACTATCTTGCAGGCCACGCTGCAGCAGTGGCTGAGGCAGCGACAGCGGTCGCGGCTGAAGCCGCAGCAGCAGCAGCAACAGAGCGCCGCGGCAGACGCTAAGCGGAAGCGTTTCCGCGGTCGTTCTGCAGCGGCAGAGAATAAGAGGCGGTCACGAAAGCTGCGGGCCCTGAGGTCCGCAGCCGTAGTCCTCACTCTGCTGTCTAAGGCCAAGGAGAAGGGCATCTCGTACGCCCAGATCCTGGCCCAGGCGTGCGGGTGTGGACCTCAACGACATCGGCATTGCCAGTGTCCACTTCAAGGAGGCGGCGACCGGGGCACGGATTTTACCGAGAGGCTCCGAAATTCTTTGGGCGAGGGGGTCGTCCGTGTCGTCAGATCGGTCAAGTGTGCCGAGTTGAGGGTCTCCGGGCTTGACGACTCGGCCACGAGCGCCGGTGTAGCTGCAGCGGTGGCGCGGTGACCTTCAAGTGTACCGAAGAGGGGCACTTGAGAGCAAACTGTAAGTCTGACTCTAACCGCAGCGACGAGTGCTTCCGCAGCGGACAGACCGGCCTCGTAGCGGCCGACTGTACCGCCCGGCACTGCAACCGTTGCAGTTCGGCGGGGAAAGCGGCCGGCCATAGGTGCGGTGGACAGGCGTGCTCCACCAAGGTGGCGCCGCCCCGTCGTCGCGGAGGACGAATCGATCCTCCCGGTCGCCGCGAAACAGTCGGAGAGGGACTGTGGAGTCCTTAATTTCCACCGGGCGTGGATGTCTCACGAGGTGCCCTTGTGCTGCGAGACCCGTCCACGCCTGAGTAGGCACGGAGGCGGACGAAGCGTGCGACGATCCGTCGTCCCACATCTCGGCCGCCAGCTCTCACCGGAGAGCCATGTGCGCTCGTGGCGGTACTAGGGAGTGGCCGCTCGCTTGCCGGTTTTGGTCGCAAGCGATAGGACACTAGCGGCGGTATCTCGATTTCGCGACTCTATTGCGTCGCGGGAACGGGAGACCGCTCGAACTAGACTGCGGTTGCCGTAGAGCGAGACGGAATAGTCGCGTGATGACGGTTCACCGCCACCGGGCGAGACTCGAGCGCACTACCTACGACCGCCTCATCAGGCAGAGGAACCTGGCGTCGCGACCGACACGGGCCGTCAGACCGGTGCCCCCCTTGGAAAGGGTTCTCGAGATGGCTTCGACGGCGCATCTCTCTGTTCAGATGCGGCGTCACGTAGGGCTTGTTTGATGGGAGGGGTTTTTTTTTTTATTTACGTGTGTAACAAAATGCTAACGGAAATGCACACCCCGTCGCCAAATTGGGCCGGCGTCGGTGGTAGTGTCGGGCTCCAACCGACTAAAAAGCTTCACACGGTATTCCACTCTCATCCACGTGTTCGTGGGGTCGCGGGATAAAGTATTGCAGTTCATCCACGACCCCCCGAACGGCGCCCGAATGACCGGGCCCACCTCGTAATGGGAGGGTTGCTTCACATCCCTCCCCGTGGTGGACCCGTTCATTCGGGCTCCAAAGCGAGGGCGGCGGAAGAGTACTGCTTCTTTTCCGCCTCCCCTCGTCTCTATTGGCCGAGTTGGAACACCGTGTGAAGCTTTTTAGTCGGTTTGAGTCCGACACTACCTCGTCGCCGCGGCCCTTTCGGCGATGGGGTGTGCGATCCGTCAGCATTTTATTACATACTGTAACGAGATACATTAATTTATAATAACAAATTAATGATTCTAAAAAAAATATATCAAGTATTAAATAGCTCAAATAAAATTTATTGAAATTTATAAAGATGAAAATATATTATAATTCTATTCTCTATTATGTTTCTAAAATATAAAACTATACAAAAAATATCTTTAAAATTATTTTAAACAAACTTTACTCTATGTCTAAAATACGAATATATATAAAGAAGTTAAATATGGAAAAAGGATTCATTATAATATTATAAATAAAAAAGTTAAAGTACAAAAGTTCGGTGTTCGTAAAACGTCCAAAGGACGTAATTAGGACCATTTCGTGTATCAGCCGGCCGTATGAGCGAGCGAGCTCGGTGGAGACGCAAACTCACGCTCCTACATACACATGGGGCGGCCGAGCGGCGGCCTTCCGGAGATGTACTGCGTACATGTCGAATGTAAAAATTTGCTTCGTGCAAATTGATTGAACTATTGATTGGAGATTGTTACTGACCTCCAATACATATTAAAATGAAGTATAGCAATGGTGTACTGTATACTGATCGAAATGCTAAAATATAAAAATACAAATATGATTGTATGGTGAAATATTATGAAAGTATAAAAGTGTGAAAGTCTCTAGTGATGAGTTATAAAAGATATATCGGTTCGAATTCCGAAAAAAATATGAGAATGCAAATAATAATGTATTATGATATAATATAATAAAGTAAGAGTGTGAAAGTCTTTACAAAAAAAAAATTATAAAGTATATGGATTCGAAACAGTGTAAAATGGTGCATGACAAAATTAACATATAACATCATGTTGGTGAAGAAGGTGAGATATCAGCCGGGTGTAATTGGTGGTTATTTAAGAAACTACTTGATTATACTCCGGTTCGGGAAGAGTGTTAAATAACACTTCGGTGATATCGAAATACTCAGAACCATGTCTTAGAGCTTCGGCTCTATGATATGTGGGTACTAGCCGTCTTAGTTGCTTGCCACTATGATACGTCGTGTTTAATAATATTTGTTTATTCCAAACTCAACTCGAACTGTGTCGATGCATTATGAGGTAGCGGAAGCGGGCGTGAGCTACTACCTCGATGCTTATCAAACATTGATATTGCGTCTTGTCGTAGCGTGACGTTTGCACCGTTACTGAACTGATGCGTCTTACAGATGCGGTTGGCTGAGGACTTTTACAAGATATTGATTTCTGCTGTGATGTCTTGTGCACCTTTCATGATGATTTGCGCCGATGATAGTTGATTGCATGTCTGTCGCAGTTCAGTAATACGACGTCTTCGACGATCTCTGGGTTAGATGTCACTTTTGAAGGTTGCGCCTTGCGTTATGGTTTAACACTTTATCTTATTAGATTTTTCTAAGTCGGGTCCCTTGATGACGGGGCTGCAGACTGTTTGCCCTCCTTATTTTATAAATTTTTAAAATGAAGGCCTTAATAGCTTCCCGTGTTGAAAGATATGTGGCGAGTTGTCGGTGGGCGAAATAAACTTAATCAAAACAACATTTTTCTCAACGACAAAGATTCTATGCCTGATGGCCTGTAATAAAAATGACATTTAATGGCTATATCCACTATTGTGGTTGGCGGAGTTATACATTTACTTCACGTATAGTGATTACTGGTGGGAGTACGATCTCTCAAAGCTGCTATATAATTGCTCTGCCATCTCATGAGGTGAAGCATGAGCTTTCGAATCTCTTCCGCGCATTACGATCCGCGCTGACTTCTTAGTTGTTGGTGATATCAATTCCAACACTTTACAATGGGTCTGCAGTTGCGCCTGGCTGGTGAAGATGATGGTCACAAAGACTAAGCTTTGGGTCAGAATACCGTTTATATCTATTTTGTGTTCTAGAATGTGCGTTGACAATACACTGTATATCTGATTACGGTTGTACTCGTATCTTGTAAGATGCCTACTCGGATTACCTTGCGCAATTTGATCACAGTTTGTGCCTATCCACTAACATTGAGCCGAGTGCTCTTCTACTGGTTTGCCAGTAAACCTTGCTGTGGACTGAGGTCCGAGGCCAATTAAACTCTGCCTATTTCGGGGTGGGGTGCAATATTTGGTAGGCGCTCACCGCATACGACGTTATGTTAACTGGAGCCGTGTGCCGTTCCTAAATTTTTTTTAAATGTATACACTTGCGTCGAGGTCTTAACAATAAATAAATAGTTAAAACCCGTATGAGAGAGTCAAGAAGTAGAGCCCTTTACGAATATTCATCCTTCTATAGTAAGTAGCTCGCTGGCCTAATAGTTAGAGCGTGCGGCTTTCATTCCGAAGGTCGCGGGTTCGAACCTCGTCATGTACCAATGATTTAATATTTAAGTTACGTACATATGTACATAACAGCGAATCACAAACGATGAACGAAAACATCGTGAGAAAACCCTCGCACTGAAATCATCTTTGTGTCATGTGTGGTAACCCCAATAAAGTGGCAACAGGCTCGCCCCCTGTTACATGGGTCCTAATCTGACCACATCTGGCGAAAAGTGGGTGTTTATGAGCCTCTGCCTACCCCTACTGGGAAAAAGGCGTGATAATATAAAAAAAATCCTTCTATACAAATCTAAAAGAACTGAGTATTAGTATAAATACATCGTAGAACAAGGTCCTAATCTAGACGATCACAATTGATAAAAGGATAATTAATGGTCAAAACATAAACAATAATACTAAAAAAGAAAAGTATACATCACCCTGATCACATCAAATATGGTTACATGAGATTTTAAATGTTGTTTAAAGACTTCTTTTATAATTTAATCTATTAAAAGGGGAAAAGGATTAGAATATGATAGTTCTCATCGGACCACTTTTCATATTTGAATGTTGGTTCTTGCAGTTTTAATTACCTTAGCGGATGTCGAAGATATTCCTTCATTTTGTGTGGTTTAAGTGTAGGAGATGGGGCAATCAAGGTTTGTACATCCGATATTTGCTCATACTTACGACGTGTCTTATTTGGAAGCAGTACAATAATTTTGCCTTCTCAAGTCCAAATGTTCTTAATCCCAAAATGCTTAAGGGCTATGAAAAAACATTATTTCCAGCTTTTATGAGAAATTCAGACACCGTAATTTCAGTATTTTTTAAAGCTGTTTTACAGTTCGATACCACCCTACGAAATTTGTAATTAGTAAAACGAATCAGTATAGGTCGATATTTGTTGTTGTTAGAATTAAGGCGATAGCTAGCTGTAAAGTCTTCTTTTGTGAAGTAAGAAAATTTTTGGTTGTTAGAAAGAATAGAAACGGCCGATTCAATAACGTCTTCACTCTCCTTCACTAGAATTACATAAAATAATAGTACTTTTTTTCTAGAAGTATTTTCATTTTTCCACATAAGAACTTTATAATCTCTTTGGAGAGGGACAGATAGACGGATCCAACGGCGGATCGTTGGGTGATGGCCAGTGAGAGAGACTTTGCACGCAGACTTCTATATTTGCAAGGTGTGGACTGTGAAGTTGCATTCAATGCAAGGATCGTTTAAAACAGATGAAGGTGACGTGTTTTCGTTCGGTAAAGTAGGCAACGATTAGTGAATCGCAATTGGATCGCAATGGGACGCGTGTGAAGAACGTTTGTTGGATGAGCATGACGGCTATGTCATGGTTCTAGAGAAATGTTTTATTTCTTCATTTTGGGAGTGAATGCGGTCCGCCTTGAAGTACGTAGCAGTTAGTAGGTTTTACTCTGCCTAAGATTTTGGTAGCGCCTTTAGTGTTTAAGATGTACCAAAAGTCTCTCTCTGCAGGGTGGCGGGGTTGAAATATGTCTTTTTGTATTGGAGGCCAAGCTGTTGCTTATCGCAACGTGATCCTATGCAAATAAGATTATGATCGAACAAACGCTTCTGAGGCCAACGGAAAAATTAGTTACTATAGCAGGACCGAGCTCTGGCACCGTTTTCACGCACTAACACTTGACACTATACACTACATGGTCACTGAGCACTCGCGCGCGCTAGCGGCGACCAACTGCAGCGCGGTTTGCCACACACAGGACCTCGACGGCTTGAGCATGGACAGGACGGACAGCCCTGTAGTCTCGGGCTAGTAAGAATAGGACTATGGTAAGCCCTGCCTGTCGTAGAATACGACTGAAACGATCTAGGAGTTTCGCGGGCCTTGAGAGTGGGGTCAGTTATCGTTCAAAAACCGAACCTGAGTGGGACAGTGTATGGCTCAGCGATAATGCCAAGGAGGGTTTGGTCATTCCTCTGAGACTTGTTAACATAAAGTGTAGAAGGGTACCGGTGTGTTCTGAAAATGTTCCCGGGGCCTCTCAGAATGCAGTGATGTTGACCATCGAGGGGGTTTATGTGAGTAAGAATCTTACATGACCCTGACTCCCCTCCAGATGTAGGGTATCTTTTGAAGATTTCCCCCCAAAAGAAATGAAAAGTGGGCAGCACGGAACGGAAGCGCGCACTGTCTACAGAAGCACACGTGTCTGATCGATACGGCTAGTCTCGGATACTCATTTTTGCACATTATTGTTTTTTTGTTCATACGAGTACATCGTGTATTTGGTTTTTCAGGTGTACCGGTATGAAGTGAGCGTCAAAATACAAATGTCTTGATAGGGAACATTTGTTTTTTTTTTTGTTTGTTTGCTATGACATCTGTGAAACATATTTAGTCTACATCAAGTCATTGAAAAGACAACATCATATTTTTTCATCGTGTTAAAAATATCGAACTTTGTACCAGAAAGTGATGATTCACGAAAAGCATTAATTTTTTGTTTTAATTTGAAGAAAAGTGCTACAGAGTCGCATCGAATGCTTGTCGAGGTACACGGTGATCATGCCCTATCAGAAGCAACATGCAAAAGATGGTTTCAACGGTTCAGAAATAATGATTTTGATGTGAGAAATGAAGAACGTGGAAGACCACCAAAAAAGTTTGAAGACGCCGAATTGCAAACGATATTGGATGGAGATGACACTTTGAATCAAAAGCAAATGGCAGAAATGTTAAATGTTGCACAACAAACAATTCCTGACCGTTTAATAGCTATGGGAAAGATCCAAAAGTGTGGAAAATGGGTGCCACATGAATTGAATGAAAGACAGATGGAAAACCGAAAAAACACTTGTGAAATTTTGCTTCAAAGACACGAAAGAAAATCGGTTTTGAATGGGATTATTACTGGCGATAAAAAATGGATTTATATATGAGAAAAAATCAAGGGTTAATCCGTGACAACCATCAACATCGACTGCAAAACCAGATCGATTCGGCAAGAAGACAATGCTGTGTGTTTGGTGGGATCAGAAAGGTGTGGTGTACCACGAGCTCCTAAAACCTGGTGAAACCGTTAATACTGTCGCTACCAACAACAAATAATTAATTTGAACCATGCATTGATCGAGAAACGACCAGAATGGGCCAGAAGACACGGCAAGGTAATTTTGCTCAATGACAATGCACCTGCACACAAAGCAAAACCGGTTCAGGATAAAATCAAAACATTTGGCTGGGAGCTGCTACCTGCTACCCCACCCGCCGTATTCACCAGACTTGGCTCCTTCCGACTATCATTTGTTTTCATCGATGGGACACGCATTGGCTGAGCAGCACTTTGGTTCCTACGAGGAGGTCGAAAATTGGGTGTCTGGTTGGTTTGCTTTAAAAGACGAACAATTTTATTGGCGTGGTATCCACAAATTGCCAGAAAGGTGGTCAATATGTGTAGAAAACAATGGCCAATACTATGAATGAAATGTTTTTTACTTTCCCATTAATAATTAGTGTTTTATTTTCACAAAAAACGCTCATTTCATACATAGGTATATATTCAGAAATTGACATCAATAAACTAAAATACTATATGTCGAATGAATCTTTATGTTGTTATAGAAGAAAGAATTACATATATAAAATTTTCTTCATTACCACATAACAGATACGGACAGATAACCTAAATATACATAATTAAACATTAAATACAAAGTATACGTAAAACATGCATAGTTTCTCCGCTTCTATTCAATACGTATACGGAGATAATTATGCGCATAACTCTTGAAGATTGGACGGACGGTGTAACCATAGGCGGACATAAAATTGACAATCTACGATATGCAGACGACACTACCCTCTTTGCCACTAGTAGTAGCCACATGGAAGAACTTTTCTAGAAAATGGAACGTGTCAGCTCCGAGTTTGGTTTGATGATAAATCGCAGTAAAACCAAGATGATGATTGTCGATAGGGCCAATAATAACTTGCCATTTTTAGCTAAAATAGCCAACTGCGACGTCGTACAATCATAGATCTACCTTGGGGCTCTTATCTCAAATCATGGAGGCTGCATAAACGAAGTCAAGAGACGCATGGCTATGAGCAGAAATGCCATGGACAAGATCAAGAAAATGTGGAGGAATAGAAACATAACCAAAGCCACAAAGGTTAGGCTCGTAAAATCGTTGGTGTTTCCTATATTCCTTTATGCCGCCCAAACATGGACCCTACGGCAAACCGAAACCTACAAGAAAGACGCACTGGAGATGTGGTGTTGGAGGAAGATGCTCGGAGTTTCCTGGACCGAGTTTCGAACAAATGCCTCCATCCTCGATGAGCTTGACATCAAAGAGCGTCTATCTACTCTAGTGATGATCCTGAAATTCTTCGGGCATGTTAGTCGGCAGGGTAACGACTTCATAGAACGTCTTGTCGTTCAGGGCAAAGTCGAGGGTACAAGACCACGGGGAAGATTTCCCATGAGGTGGACAGATAAAGTAAAGGCTGCGGTGGGCGCTCCGGTACACGAATGTGCCCGATTAACGGACAGCAGACGGAGATGGCGAGACGTCGTGAAGCGGGCACTATTTTCTGTCCAACCAACGGGAACATGATAACCAAAACAATGAAAACAATTTGGTTATACAATGGTTTATTTTATTGTATACATTATTGTTTGTCATATGAATATGCAGTAGTTATGTCTCCCGCTGTACATCCCCAAAAATAAAGTATAAAATATAGGTCATATTGTATATGGTGACCTTATTCATTAAATATCCTCCTTCATTTTTAAGCGCTAATATGAAATCATTAGTATTTGTATTTGTTCTGAAATCATAGAGCTCAACTCTTTTTTATTAAGAATTGATAGAATCCGTTCGTTTAATTTTTTTTTAACACGTACGTGTACAATATTTTTATATTCTATCTCATGTAATTAATTTTAGCAAACAAAGCGGTCCGCAAATTAGCTCGTGTATAATTAATATTTGTCATAAAATAGATATCAAGGAACAGTTGTGTACTGACCACCGGGATAGACTGACGCACCAGCCAACTGGCGGATCAAGATGTTGCCAAACATAATTATTTTGTTTTGCAGTGTCGTTTTTATTAATATAGCAAATGGATTAAGTAAGTAATATTTATTAAAATTTTATAAAAATTTCGCATATGGCTTAAGACATCATCGCCGTCCTTATGTTTTTACTGCTGGACCTTCTTATAAAATTATAAGTAAAGACTGTATATACTCCGATTTCATAATGAATGGATTTCACCGTGCACCATAGTCCGGGTGTAAGTTTATTAAACCTTTTTTATTTATTTACGACAAAGCATAGGCATGACTTTCTGATTACCCACCCATAACAATTAAGCGTTAGTTAGGACTTCACGTATCACCAATTATCATTTGTCGACTAGGGATACAAGGAGATAATGAAGTTTATCTATACTTTAAAAAATTTAGGGCGAAAGCATCCCTTATTTAGAAAAATAATGTCGGCACACTATTGTTTAGCGGCAGAAACCGGCGCTATGGTGGTACCAGTCAAGATAATCTCCTGATACAGAGGCATTCCTCTAGAACAGTATTACAGCGCACCACTTTAATCAAAATATTTAGCTTTGGACATACAACTTCCATCTATTGATATTATATATATCATAGGATTTCGTTAAAAACTTTTACCACAACATGTTTTTAAGAGACCTTATCAAACTGAAATCGTAGATATATTTTGTACATCATGTTTTTTTAATTAATGATTGAATTAAAGACAAGTGATATGTTACATGGGACGTAATCTGACCACATCTGGCGAAAAGTGGGTGTTTATATATAAAAAAAAATAATAATTCCAAAGAAAAAGCCACAAGTTTCATAGTGACCGTCATCACCAGCATATTGATTATCTGAAACCGTATGCCCTTTTGGGGGAAGACTATGTTACGATGCACATCAATATGCTGCAATAATAATCAACGATGATATTATTTGTCAATCTGCCCGATCTTGTAAGGAATTTAGCTCTTCCTTTTTATCCATCCAAAATTGAAAATTACAGAAGACTGCGTCGATTGTATAATAATAACTAATTGTGAAGTTGCTCTAAACGAAGCCAAGTTCTCCAAAACTGAAAATACAATAAAACTACTAAGAGCCACACATTGCGGATGGGAAGCCGACCTCCCTAAGGTAAAGAATATTTCCATTGGCATATGGAAATTTGTCTAAAATAAAAAAGACAATCTATTTGTTAATATTTAGCAATAAAATTAAAACCTAATTACTTTCTCTATCCATTTACGTTATCTATCTGTGATATCTTGACGAGAAAAATTTAAAATTTAACTTGAAATTCATCGACAAGAATCCTCATTGAGGTAAAAATAAAGGAATAATTTATTAGTGTTAGCAAGTATTTCATTTTTTTATTAATATCATTGTTTTTTTAAGTTTTCATCAGAGTCGCAAATGCTTATCTTTACGCTTTGTTTACAGTTTTGCTGTTCAATATTTAATTATAAAAAAAATAATTTTTTTTATCAAAATCAAAACATAGTATATACTGGAGATGAAATCGAAACCCATCCTAATGTCAAACTTTTGTCGGACGATTGCGGTTATATAGAGGGCAGTCAAATAACAGGCGGTACTAGAGCTGGACTTTATGACTTCCCTTGGATGGCTTTTCTCAAATATAAAGGTAGGAGTTAATGTTATTTCATTCGATTTACATTAATTTTAAAATGTAATGGTAATTTATTTTTAATTAATTTATTTCTCCTCTTTATACAAATTAAGAAAAAAGACATGAATGTCTTAGAATATACATACAAAGGCGTGCTTAACTCCAATAGAGTTCTTTTCCAGCAAATCTTAGCATGAGCGGATTCATGTGGGGACAATTAAATGGTACAACAGACCAAATATAAACAATACAATAAATATAAAAATAAACAATTGTGATGTATACATATAAATAACAGTTATCTAATTTTAATTAATGTAGCTCGCTGGCCTAATGGTTAGAGCGTGCGGCTTTCATTCCGAAGGTCGCGGGTTCGAATCTCGGCATGTACCGATGACTTTAATATTTAAGTTATGTACATTTGTAGACTTTAGTTACAACAGCGAGATACAAACGGTGAAGGAAAACATCGTGAGGAAACCCGCACATGACTTAGAATTTATTCTATGGTATGTGTGAAAGTCACCAACCCGCATTGGGCCAGCGTGGTAACTATGGCCCAACCGCCCTCACATTGAGGGTAGGCCTGTGCCCCAGCAGTGGGGACGTAAATGGGCTGTTATTACTACTACTTATTACTAATTTTAATTAAATCTGACAATGGTGTCATATACATTACTTTACCAGTCGGATAACGCCCACTTCTGAGCATAGACCTCGTCCAAGGATCTCTACCCCGATCAGTCTTGTGCTGCCCGCGACCTTTTTTATCAAGTATCTGGTTTATGGTCAAAATTAGTTTTAAGCATAACAGATATTTTTTTAATTATTATCTAAATATAAACCTTGACTCGTGTCGGTTGATAAATAATAAAGAGTGTCTGGCGGCAGATTTATATTTTAAAAAACGAATATCTCAATAAGTTATAAACAGTGCGAGGGAAAGGTGGTGTCATTAAAATCACCGATCATGCGGATTTCTTAGTCACGATGTTGCAGTGGTCGGGTGAGCATCGCGCGTTCGCTATTGAAGCATTTTTCAAGAGTAACGATTCTTACGTACTCGCTCGCCGACAGTTTTGTTCACATTTCAATATTCGACGGATAGGCGATGGGCCGAGTGTGAATTTAATTCGTTCGTGGGTGGAGAGGTTCCGCGCAACTGCTTCGGCTATGAACACACCACGGCCAGGACCTAGTCGATCGTCAAGGACCCCCGAAAACATTGAACTGGTTGAACGCAGTTTACGTGAAAATGCACGACTTTCGATACGGAAAAGGGCAGCTTCACTGGGACTTCCAAGAGCAATTGTGTATGAAATTTTGAAAAAAGATATGAAGTTTCATCCTTTTAAAATTCAAATAATTCAAGAATTGAAAAAAAATTACTTTGCGTCACGCAAATGTTTTTGTGAAACCATGTTGGAGCGTTTTCGCACTGTGAATTCCCTTTTTTGCAGCGACGAGGCTCATTTTCATTTAAACGGACACGTAAACAAGCAAAATTGCCGTTACTGGGCTCTAAGAACTCGCAATCCGCGACTGAAGCACCAAAAACCATTACATTGCCCAAGGGTAACTGTTTGGTGCGCTTTATCCACGAATGGGATAATCGGACCATTTTTTTTTGAAAATGCGATGAGAATTATCGGCTCATGATTTCGAATTTCTTTTTGCCGAACCTGCGAGCTCATTCATCATTCTCATCACACACGTGGTTTCAACAGGATGGTGCGACCGCACACACGGCCAGAGCTTCGATGGATTTGTTGCGAGAAAATCTCCCTCAAAAACTGATTAGTCGCTTTGGGGACATCCCGTGGCCACCGAGGTCACCCAACCTAACTCCAATGGATTTTTTTTTGTGGGGCTACCTCAAAGAGAGAGTTTACGCCAACAATCCGCGAACTGTTGTGGACTTAAAAGAAAATATTCGGCGAGAAATCAGCGCAATTGAACCAAGTTTACTGCAGCGTGTGGCACGGAATACGAGGCTCCGTTTCGAACAGTGTGTGCAACAGGATGGAAGACATTTGGATGACATTATCTTTAAAAAATAAAATCCGCATTTATACTCTATCTTTTAATACTTCTAGTAAAATTATATGTCAAACATATAATTTTTAATTTAAATTTGAAAACATAAATCTGCCACCAGACACCCTGTACAAGAACACGTTTTAACACGTCGGTTGTGTTGATTTGTTCCCTAATCGTTGATCAATAACTTACAGACGGCGTGATTATCTTTTTGAAATATGTAAAATAAAAAAAAAACATTTAATGTCTTGTTGCAATAAATAAAATTACACAGGAGTAAATAATAAAATATAATATTTGTCATAAATTAGTTTTTAATGAAACACACACACATCACAGTTAGTCGGAAGGTAAAATGCAATAACCTCCGTATTCTTTCGCTCCTTTCTCGTCCTCACTCGCCTGTCCTAAGTTTAACAGATTAACTGCATCGTGTTAGTTTTTTTTCTTTCATCCATTCCTCTCCCACGCCATCGCCTTCCTCTTTCATACAGTACTCATCTCGCTCTTCACTCTGCATTACTTTCCTTCTGCCATTCTCTTCTCCTTCTGATGTAAAGACTTCGTCGCCTCGTAGGAATTCTGGAGCATTCATGCTTTTTTTTTTTGTTAACTTGTGTAACAAAATGCTGACGGATCGCACACTCTGTCGCCGAAAGGGCCGCGGCGACGAGGTGGTGTCGGACTCCAACCGACTAAAAAGCTTCACACGGTGTTCCAACTCTGCCAATAGAGACGAGGGGATGCGGTAAAGAAATAGTATTCTTCCGCCGTCCTTGCTTTGGAGCCCGAAAGAACGGGTCCACCACGGGGAGGGATGTGAAGCACCCCTCCCATCGAACAAGCCCTACGTGACGCCGCATATAAACACAGAGATGCGCCGTCGAAGCCATCTCGGGAACCCTTTTCAAGGGAGACGCCGGACCGACGGCCCCTGTCGGTCGCGACGCCAGGTTCCTCTACTCGATGAGGCGGTCGTAGGTAGTGCGCTCGAGTCTCGCCCGGTGGCGGTGAACCGTCATCACGCGACTATTCCGTCTCGCCCCACGGCAACCGCAGTCTAGTTCGAGCGGTCTCCCGTTCCCGCGAAGCAATAGAGTCGCGAAATCGAGATACCGCCGCTAGTGACCTATCGCTTGCGACCAAAACCGGCAAGCAAGCGGCCACTCTCTAGTACCGCCACAAGCGCGGTCCTACACGGCTCTCCGGTGAGAGCTGGCAGCCGAGGTGTGGGACGACGGATCGTCGCACGCTTCGTCCGCCTCCGTCTCTACTCAGGCGTGGACGGGTCCCGGAGAATAAGAGCGCCTCGTGATACATCCACGCCCGGTGGAAATTAAGGACTCCACAGTCCCTCTCCGACTAGTCTGCTGCGACCGGGAGGATCGATTCGTCCTCCGCGACGATGGGGCGGCGCCACATTAGTGCAGCACTCCTGTCCGCCGCACCTAAGGCCGGCCGCTTTCCCCGCTGAACTGCAACAGTTGCAGTGCCGGGCGGTACAGTCGGCCGCTACGTGGCCGGTCTATCCGCAGCGGAAGCACTGGTCGCTGCGGTCAGAGTCGGACTTACAGTTACCCGACCGAACCTGGTCCACCGAGCAACTGCCCGCTCGCGCCACCGCTGCATCTACACCGGCGCTCGTAGCCGTTTCGTCGAGCCCGGAGACCTTCAACTCGGCGCACTTGACCGGTCTGACGACACGGACGACTCCCTCGCTGAAAGACTTTCGGAGGCTGCAGATCTCGGGGCCTTCGTGACCGCCTCTTATTCTCTGCCGCTGCAGAACGATCGCGGAGACGCTTCCACTTAGCGTCTGCCGCGGCGCTCTGTCGCTGCTGCTGCTGCGGTTTCGGCCGCGACCGCTGTCGCTGCCTCGGCCGCTGCTGCAGTGTGGCCTGCAGGATAGTCTTCCTCGCCGGAAAAGGAGCACTATCCTTCCCCTCTTTGGGCACCTTCCGTATCACCGCGTCCCACGCCTCCTCCAAGGGAGGAGGGTTGGGCGCGGGTACGGAGGACCCTGGTCGCGGAGCAGTTTCCGTGACCTTCCCTCTCGCTTCCTTCGGCGCGGGACTAGGTTTTTTGGCGGCTTGCGCCGCCGGTCGTCTGGCCGCACCCAAGAGTGGACGGACATGCTTCTCCGGGAGAAGCCAGTCCTCCAATGATGCCAGGCGGGCGTTCATCATCGTCCCGACCTGGAGCATGACGCTCCGGCAGATCTCCTCCACCGGCAGCGTCGCCTGTGCGGAAGAAGCGGCGACCGTTCGTCGCTTTTTCTTCGCCGGACAATTCGTCCACCCTCCGGAGGGGGACTTTTCGCCGGTATCCGCGCGGTGAGAGGTCGCGGGCCGTTCCCGACGCTCACTCTCTTGCTCACCTCGGCCCTAATGGCGGCCAACTACTTACGGAAGTCGGCCACCTCGACGCGCAGGCGGGCGTTCTCCGCCTGCAGCTACCGCGTCTCATCTGATACGGTGCGAGAGACTATGGCCGCCACGGCCACCTTGATGGAGGCCGCAGCCTCCTTCAGATCACGCACCACATCGAATTTGAGATTCTTCGATTTGCTGGCGATCGTCGCGATCAGCTCAGCGTCATCGAAGACGATGACGCTCACAGCATCGCTGCCGTCTGCTCGTCTGGAGCCATTCTAGACTCCAGCACGAGAGACCGCGCGAGTTTCCGCTCCCGGTTTCAGAGGAGCCTCGTCGCTGTCGCAGCGAGCACCTCCTCCGCTTGGAGCTTCAACTCTAGACGCCTTTCAGCGTTGAACGCAGCCTTGGCATTCCTGAGTCCGACGTATTTCCCGGTCGTGGGCGGGCGCCCACGACGCTCTGGCTTTTTAGACACTTCTATGTCGTCTTCCTCTGAGGATGGCGACAGAGTCCCCACTCGAGCGGCGTCGCTTGCGCTCCCGCCCGAGGCTGGGGTCGCGCGACGCCATCGAAGCGAGGCTGAAGTCGGATAACGACGCAGCTTGCAGTGACGGCGTCCGGTGGCGCCGTGTGGGATTCCCCAGTCTTGCGGCCGGGACCCACCTGGGGACTAATGTCTTTTAAATTGTTCTGCATAATGTGAGTTTTGGGTTGCTGATCCACAGCTTCGGGCGCTCGGGACCAAAATCCGCTTGGCCATTCATTCCATCGGCGCGCCGTACCTTAGGATCGGATCCCCGTTCCGCTCGAGAAGAGCTATAAGCGGGTTACGGGTGCGCCCAGCGTCGCCGAAGCCAACGGCCGCCCTAGGGGCGGACTCGCCGTATGACTCGACTGATTGCGCCGAAGAGAAAGCTGCATCCACGATGGATATCAGTCTTCCCCTCAGCGGGCGGTGGCATCGTCACTTTCCTACGTCAGTGCTGTCGGATTATTAGCCGTCAGTTGCCCTATGCCCGAGAGCATAAAGCAGCTACCGTTGCCCAGGGTACACCAGTACCAGGAGATGCCCTTACCCCCGGACCAAGGTCCGAAGGGCAACTGCATCCCCCGGGCACACGAGGAGGTTATCCGACCCAGCACCTCGCAGTCATGCTTTTGACCTGAAATAAAACATCTCTGTTTTCAGGCGTCGGGAAGTGACGACCCCACCGCCCATTTGCTGAAGTGTATATGACTATTGAGTACATTTACACTTCATCAAATTCAATCAGTCAACCGAACGATGGCGGTATATCCATCCAAGGAAGCGGAGATAAATCCCGGACGTGGGACGGGCAGCAGCGTTTCACGATAGGGCCTCCGTAACTGCGATCGCCAAGCCGCCTGCCCAGCGTGGCGATTACGGCAATTCCCCCCTAAGATGAGATCCCAAAATAAAAACCGGCCCCTAGTCCCCGGCGGCCCCGCTATTCCTGGCTACGGTAGCGGTCACGGTAACGGCGGGGCAAGGGGTGCGAAGAATCTTCAGAAGCGGCCAGGCTACCAAAACCAACGACATCTGGCCCTGGCAACACTCAACACGGGTACACTGCGGACCGACGAGAAGATAATTGAACTGGAGGAAGAATTGAGCAGGTTAAGATGGGGTATAGTAAGGTTATCCGAAGTCCGAAGAGTAGGGGAGGACACGATAACTCTTAAATCAGGCAACCTGCTCTATTTCCGGGAGGGCGACCAGCAGTCCCAGGGTGGCGTCGGGTTTATCGTCCGCAAGTCTCTTGTGAATAGCGTTGTCGACATCGTTAGTGTGTCAGAAAGGGTAGCGTACCTGATACTCAGAGTTACCAAGCGTTACTCGCTGAAGGTCATACAGGTATACGCACCGACTACGGCACACTCTGATGACGAGGTGGTAACTGTGTATGAGGATATTTCTAAAGCCATACACAGTTCCAAAACTCAGTATACCGTTGTCATGGGAGACTTTAATGCAAACCTAGGGCAGCGAAGTAGTGGGGAACTGAAAGTGGGGCAATTTGGATATGGACAGAGAAATCCACGAGGTCAGATGCTCGCCGATTTCATGGAGAAGGAGGGCCTCTATATAATGAACTCCTTCTTCAAGAAGCAGGCCAGCCGTAAGTGGACGTGGATTAGTTCTGATGGAGCCACTAACAATGAGATAGACTTCATCATGTCGACGAAGAGGCAGATATTCAAGGATGTCTAAGTGATCAATGCTCTAAAAATGGGCAGCGATCACCGAATCGTGAGAGGCATCATGAATATCAACATAAAGCTCGAACGATTTCGACTGGTGAAGTCCACGCTTCGGCGAGCGCCCATCCAACTCAAAACCCCGAGAGCTTTCAGCTTGAACTACGAAATCGCTTTGCATCCTTAGGCGAGTGCATTGATGTGGACGATTACAACACCAGGTTCGTAAATGCTGTCCGTACGGCAGGACTTAAGATTTTTAAAGTCCCCCGTACCAGAAAGAAGAAGCCGATATCTGACCACACATTAAACCTCATGACCGAAAGACGAGAACTGGTCCTGAAGTCTCTTGAAGATGCCACCAAATATCGGCAGCTGAATAGGCAGGTCTCTAAGTCTCTGACTCGCGACATACGCCGATTTAATACTGACAGTGTTAAAGAGGCAATAGAGCGGAACAAAGGCTCCAAAGTATTCGCACGAGATCTGTCTATCGGGCAAAGCCGGATGAAGTGGCTGAAGACAGAGGACGGTAGGATCGTATCGTCAAGGGCCGAGGTTCTGGAGGAGATTGAGCGGTTCTATGGACAGCTGTACACGACTACATGTTCTCCTGGTGGACTAGCATCAGATCCAAGAGCTAGTTTAGCCCGACACTACTTTGAAGATATCCCGGTTGTCAGCCTACACGAGATTAGTGTGGCTCTGAATCAGCTTAAAGGCAACAGGGCACCTGGTGATGGCGAAATAACAGCTAAACTTCTGAGAGCTGATGGAAAGCCGTTCCTCGAAGTCCTGCAGAAGTTGTTCAATTCCGTCATACTGGAAGGCCGATCGCCTCGGGCATGGCACGGAAGTGTGGTGGTGCTTTTCTTCAAGAAGGGTGATAAAACCCAGTTGAAGAATTATAGACCCATCTCACTTGAGTCATTTCTACAAGTTGTTTTTCAGAGTCATCACAAATCGTCTCACAGTCAGGCTCGACGACTTCCAGCCTCCCGAACAAACTAGATTCCGTATAGGCTACAGCACCATAGACCACATTCATACGCTGCGGCAGGTTATACAGAAGTCCCATGAGTATAACCAGCCCCTATGCTTAGCGTTTGTGGACTATGAGAAAGCCTTCGATTCGATTGAGATATGGGCCGTGTTGCAGGCCCTCCAACGGTGCCAAATAGACCACCGGTACGTCGATGTTCTAAGGTGCTTGTACGAGAACGCCACCATATCAGTCCGCCACGAAGACCAGAGCTCGAAACCGATCCGATTGCAACGTGGGGTAAGACAGGGAGACATCATATCTCCGAAACTGTTCACCGCTGCATTGGAAGATGTCTTCAAGCTTCTGGATTGGGGAGGATATGGCATCAATATCAACGGCGAGTACATCACGCACCTTAGATTTGCCGACGATATCGTGGTTTTGGCTGAGACCATGGAGGACCTCAACACAATGCTCGATGATCTTTGTAGAGTTTCACAACGAGTGGGTCTTAAAATGAATATAGACAAAACTAAAATCATGGCAAATGTCCATATTGTACCCACTCCAGTAACAGTTGGAAGCGCTACACTTCAAGTTGTTCACAGATATGTCTACCTCGGACATACAATCCAACTAGGTAGGTCCAACTTCAAGAAAGAGATCTCTCGTCGAATCCAACTCGGATGGGCAGCATTCGGGAAGCTAAGACATATCTTCTCGTCGAATATACCGCAATGTCTCAAGACAAAAGTCTTTGACCAGTGTGTGTTGCCAATGATGACATACGGAGCAGAGACGTAGCCGCTTACTGTGGGCCTTGTCCGCAAGCTTAAGATTGCTGAGAGGGCGATGGAGCGAGCTATGCTCGGAGTTTCCCTGCGAGATCGAATCAGAAATGAGGAAATCCGCAGGAGAACCAAGGTTACCGACATAGCTCGAAGGGTCGCCGTCGCAAAGTGGCAATGGGCAGGGCACATAGCTCGCAGAACCGACGGCCGTTGGGGCAGAAAGGTTCTCGAGTGGCGGCCACGTACCGGAAGACATAGCGTGGGCAGACCCCCCACAAGGTGGACCGACGACCTGGTCAAGGTCGCTGGCAACCATTGGATGCGGGTGGCCCAGGACCGGTCTGAGTAGAAATCTTTGGGGGAGGTCTTTGTCCAGCAGTGGACGTCTTCCGGCTGATTGGATTGGATTGTTTTCATAAATTTTTGTCCTATTTCTTCTTTTTCCGTCTTTTCCTCCTTTTACATTAATTTTTTTTTCTTTTATTTATAACTACTTTTCTTTGGTTAAAATTTTTAATTTTAACATTTTTTTTAAGTTTTATTTATTTATATAAGGTTGGAAAATATCTCCCTTCCGCTTTTTTGCTCTTTATTCAATGCTTTATAAAAAGTGTTACAGTGATCGGATTTAGTTCAAATATGCGCCGTTTTGTTCGATAATCTGTTTCCATCTAGACGGCAACTTCATAATACCTCCTTCGTAGAAGCCCCCCTCCTTATTTGCGAAGAACTCGGACAGCCACTTTTCATAAGCCTCTTTTGAGTTCAACTTTACACCACCAAGGGCGTTCACCATGGACAGGAACAGTTGGTAATCACTTGGCGCTATGTCCGGGCTATATGGTGGATGCGATAAAACTTCCCATCCGAGCTCCCGTAGCTTCTGACGAGTCATCAACGAAGTGTGTGGTCTGGCGTTGTCCTGGTGGAACACTACAGCCTTCCTGTTGGCCAATTCTGGACGCTTCTGGTCGATCGCCTGCTTCAAGCGGTCCAGTTGTTCGCAGTAGATGGTAGAATTAAGCGTCTGGCCATATGGGAGCAGCTCATAGTGGATGATTCCCTTCCAATCCCACCAAACACACAGCAAAACCTTCCTGGCCGTCAATCCCGGCTTGGCCACTGTTTGGGACGATTCACCGGCCTTCGACCACGACCGTTTTCGCTTGATATTGTCGTATGTGATCCATTTTTCGTCGCCAGTCTCCATCCGCTTCAAGAATGGGTCGAGTTCGTTCCGTTTCAGCAGCATATCGCAGGCGTTGATTCGGTCCAGAAGGTTTTTTTGCGTCAAATCATGCGGCACCCAAACATCAAGCTGTTTTTTGTATCCAGCCTTCTGCAGATGGTTTAAAATGGTTTGGTGACTAACTCCCATCTCCTGGACGATGTCACAAGATGCCACATGCCGGTCTAACTCGATGTAATCCATGATTTGATCGGTATTTGTCGTCACAGGTCTTCCGCCGGCTGGCTTATCCATGCTGTCGTTATCACCGGCTCTGAATCGTCGAAACCATTCCTCCGCGGTTCGAAGTGATAGAGTACCATCCCCCAAAACACCATTAATCTCACGGAACGTTTCTCTAGCGGATTTGCCTTTAACGAAGGAAAACTTTAAAATAGCGCTAATTTCGGCGTTAGTGAACTATATGTTTACACGTCTATAACTGTTGAACGCAATATCCAAACTAATTATGCATAGCGTCGTTTTGTAGGTTATGTCAAGACCTTTCAAATTATGTATAGTATTGCCAGATACGAGCTCTGTAGCGCTTTGTACATAGCCGCGAAATTCAAAAGACAAAATAATCTTACATCCGTCTCTTTCTCACGCACTTCCTTAAAATTCTCTTTCACTGTGATCGCCAGATCTAGCGACTATTTCCAGGGTGGATCTCGAATCGCCGAGTATAGCCGATGTGGCAAGTTTGACCTCCTCTGCACTCTCCCCTAGGCAGGAGAACTCCACACCAAGCTACACGAGTGTGGAAGTCTCAAGTGGCTGACTGGAACCTCCAGCTCTCGGTCTCCCAGTACTTCCCAGGCGTGGCTGCGCTTTACCTCAAATAAAGTGGCCGCTTCTTCGACCCGAAGGTCCAGAAGAAGCAGCCCGGCAAGTACTAGGGCCGAATGCAACGACGCGGTTCGGTGAATTCGCGCAATTTCTGCGCAAAGCCACACTGAACCGCACCATGGTGCCTTCGGACCAGCAGCTTCTTAGCCGCCGGCGCTCATGCACTCGCAGCATACAAAATTATCGACTCCAACACCGCCAGATACATCGTTCTGATCACCTCCGAGTTCAACCCCCATGATACTTTCGCGGCTCTGCACAATTGACGATAGAGCCCTTGGGCCTTATTGCTCACGTTCTTCACATGTGTGTTGAACGTGAGGCTATCATCAATTGTGAGGCCGAGTATCCGAACTTCACGAGTTCGACAAAGGGGCTCTCCACCCAAATTCAATATTGGGTTGTCATACTTAAGTTTGTTGGTCAGCACCGTCGCATTTGTTTTGTGTGGTGCAAACCTCAACTTATTTCTAACTCCCCAATCGTGAATATCGGCGAGTACCGCATTTGCCTTCCTCGTGATGTCCCCGGGCACTTACCAGGAAAAGATCATCACGACGTCATCTGCAAACGCCTGGCAGTGTCCCGCTCTTGGCCACCATCTCCACCAGTGGATTTAGGAGGAGGGTCCAGAATGTTGGGCAGCCCACGGATTCCTACACGCACCCTTTGGTGGTAACTGTGGCGCAATCCAACCTCGCGTACCTGACGGACACTTTGTGGTCGCTAAAGTAGTTATCGACAAGGCGCCGCAGGCCGACGGAGCAGCAAGTCTCCGCCAGTCTGCACCGTATAGCAGACCACCAGGCGTTGTCTAAGGCTTCCTTTATGTCCAATGATACCAGCACAACGATCTCCTTCTCCTTCAACCGAGTTCGTATGTGCTGGATCAAGTCATACAGGGAGTCTTCGGTACACAGTGTACCACCGTATCCTCTGGACCATCATCTTTTCTAGGACCTTGCCCATGACGGGCAAGAGACCGATGGGCCGGTAGGATTTCGAGTGGGTGTAGTCGTCCTTACCGGACTTCCGCAACACCACGACCGCAGCCTCTACCATGTCCTGGGAAAGTAGGCAAGAGAGAGACACCGATTGGAAAGTGCGAGAAACAATTCGGCATCCACGGCGATGGCCGCCCGGCAGATGTCAGCAGTGCATCCGTCAAAGCCAGGTGCCTTTCGCGTTGAAGTTCGACACGGACCATCGGAGCTTCTCCATCGTGAAGAGGGATTCGCATGAGTCATCATGCCCCCCTTCGTTGATTTCATCGGACTGAGCCTACTATACAGGTATTAGCTCGTTTCACGGACGAGATAAACAACTCGCTAAATGCAAAACTTCACCTCTTGGCTCTGTTTGTGGACTTTAGAAAGGCGTTTGATACACTTAGATTTTTTATATATTTATTTGTTAAGGCTTATCGCTTCACAAAAAAATGTTTGTATGATTATGTCTTAAAAAGGAAAGTGATGATTCACGGAAAGCATTAATTTTTTGTTTTAATTTGAAGAAAAGTGCTGCAGAGTCGCATCGAATGCTTGTCGAGGCACACGGTGATCATGCTCTATCAGAAGCAACATGCAAAAGATGGTTTCAACGGTTCAGAAATAATGATTTTGATGTGAGAAATGAAGAACGTGGAAGACCACCAAAAAAGTTTGAAGACGCCGAATTGCAAACGATATTGGATGGAGATGACACTTTGAATCAAAAGCAAATGGCAGAAATGTTAAATGTTGCACAACAAACAATTTCTGACCGTTTAATAGCTATGGGAAAGATCCAAAAGTGTGGAAAATGGGTGCCACCTGAATTGAATGAAAGACAGATGGAAAACCGAAAAAACACTTGTGAAATTTTGCTTCAAAGACACGAAAGAAAATCGGTTTTGTATGGGATTATTACTGACGATGAAAAATGGATTTATATATGAGAAAAAATCAAGGGTTAATCCGTGACAACCATCAACATCGACTGCAAAACCAGATCGATTCGGCAAGAAGACAATGCTGTGTGTTTGGTGGGATCAGAAAGGTGTGGTGTACCACGAGCTCCTAAAACCTGGTGAAACCGTTAATACTGTCGCTACCGACAACAAATAATTAATTTGAACCATGCATTGATCGAGAAACGACCAGAATGGGCCAGAAGACACGGCAAGGTAATTTTGCTCAATGACAATGCACCTGCACACAAAGCAAAACCGGTTCAGGATAAAATCAAAACATTTGTCTGGGAGCTGCTACCTGCTACCCCACCCGCCGTATTCACCAGACTTGGCTCCTTCCGACTACCATTTGTTTTCATCGATGGGACACGCATTGGCTGAGCAGCACTTTGGTTCCTACGAGGAGGTCGAAAATTGGGTGTCTGGTTGGTTTGCTTTAAAAGACGAACAATTCTATTGGCGTGGTATCCACAAATTGCCAGAAAGGTGGTCAAAATGTGTAGAAAACAATGGCCAATACTATGAATGAAATGTTTTTTACTTTCCCATTAATAATTAGTGTTTTATTTTCACAAAAAAACGCTCATTTCATACCGGTACACCTAAGTAAATCATATATTAACGAGATACATAGACTACTAGTTAGGATTCTTCAAACTATTGTGCCTTATAAAGTTAAAAACAAGTACAAAAACGATGAGTTAGGTATATTTAGAGTATTGCAAGTTGTTGAATATACATGACAAAATTAAATTATTAATAGTTAATAATTATAGTAAAGTAGCTCGCTGGCTTAATGGTTAGAGCGTGCGGCTTTCATTCTGAAGGTCGCGGGTTCAAACCTCGGCATGTACCAATGACTTAATATTTAAGTTATGTACATTTGTGAACCTTAGTTACAACAGCGAGATACAAAAACGGTGAAGGAAAACATCGTGAGGAAACCCGCACACTGATATCATCTTTGTGTGTGTGTGTGGCGGTCCCAATAAAGTGGCAACAGGCTCGCCCCCTGTTACACTGGACCTAATCTGACCACATCTGGCGAAATGTGGGTGTTTATTCACCTCTGCCTACCCCTACTGGGAAAAAGGCGTGGATATATAAAAAAATAAAAAAATAATAATAATTATTATAGTTGCTTAAACTCGCAGAATACAAAAGTCCATCAAAAAAGAGAGCTAGAAGCAAAGAAAAAATTTATGGTCCCGAAATACAAGTTAATGGTACAAAAATATTTGATTGTGTAACACCGAATTGTATAAATAGCTTACCAACATATATCCAACATATTGTTGTATCGTCGGGATCACACCGGGCGAGGTTAAAAAGATAGCTCAATGAAACCAGCCCGTTTGTCACTTGCGTCGCAACTAGGCCACGACGACTGCATTGTCCAGATAAACCTTACTGGTTTTTGAGTAATAATTGTGTATTTTTGAATATATTTTTTTCTGTGTAAAAAACTAAAAAAAAAAGACAGCTGGGATATCCAATTTCTGCAACAGTCAGTCGCTATTTATCTTTTGACATGTCATGATTGTGAGATTAGCGTTCTTAAATATTTTACGATGTCTGTTTTTTATTAGTAATAACTTTTTACTGCAGTCCAAAATTACTGTGGGGGTGCACTCATAAACTCCAGATACGTACTGACCGCGGCACACTGCATCATGAATAACGAGGTCGTTAGTGTACGAATCGGGGAATATGATCTTACAACCGAAATAGATTGTACGGGATATGGAGAATTCAGAGATTGCGCGCCTAGCTATCAGGTACTGAAAAGAATTTCTCAATTATAAATAATATTTTCACAATCCACGACTTTCCTTGGCGTGATAATGATTACGACTTTATATTGTAAAGGGAATTTAAAGTTTTTGGTAATAATACGAGATTTCAATAAAATTATATTTATTGTTTGCTCACATTTACGTGCTCGTATATACAATTTTACAGCAGGTTCAAATCATCCAAAGGCTATATATAATTCAAATTATAAACCAATCATTATTCATAGAAGTTTTTAACTGACTATAATAACATTTATCAGAAATTTCGAAATTGAACATATTATTCAATTTACCCCAGATGGATTAATGATCTTGTGAAAGGCTAAAGAAACTGTTGGATTTGGAAAACACAGGACCTATTAGTCTGGAAATCTTTGGAAAGGCCTACGTCTAATGGTGGACACCGTACCTATCAACTGATAATGATGATTCAAATTTATATTAAAAAATTACAATATTTTTTTTCCTAGGACATACATGTAGTTGAATCTATTTATCATCCAAATTTCTTTAATGTTCCTGAGCACGACATCGCTCTTCTACGTCTGGCAAGACCAGCTAACTTATCTTATAGTAAGTTTAATTAAAATTTCTTACATTTTATTTACAAACTTTATACCACAGTTGCAGCAACTATAGGTTTTTAAAAAATATTTTGAATAAGAACGCATTACGCCATATTGTCGATTGTAACCAAAAAACATAATCGCAAATTTAATATTTTTTGAATAACGTTAATGGGTTTAACTTATTTTAAAGGAAATTCGGGAATAATATGTCTTCCCGTAACAAAGATTCTGCGAGAAATGGATATATACAGCAAAAGAGCTGTTGTTGCGGGTTGGGGCAAAACAGAGAACAGAACAGGATCCAATGTCCTTCTCAAAGTTGACTTGCCGATTATTCCTCCGCAGGATTGCGCTGAGTATTACAACCGGTATAATACACATATATATTTCACCTATGGTATAGCTTTTACCCGATACCGTCTAATTACGTACAATATTAGACACCTGCTTTACAATAGTGAATAAACATTACGTCGTTACAATTGAGGTGCATTTAAGCGACGACTTCTTGATATTATTAAAATAACCATAGCTGTTACGTGTAAACTGTAGTCGTGTATAGTCAGCTCTTTGAGGAAAATTGTTTTTAAAATCAATTACTATTTTTGAAAATCAAATTTTGAAAATCTATTGCTATTTAAATTAAAAGTCCACATTCCTTTTTCTAAAGTAACCCCTGTGCGTAAATAATAGCTATTATTAAACCATCGATGTAACCAATCAACAATCCGCTAATTGATCATATGCCGATCACAAAACGTACATAATATATGAACTTTAACTAACAGGAAAAATGTTATGAACTTTACACTTCTCGTCCAAGCAGAAATACTAATACACACCGTGCTCGTAATGATAAGGACTCGCTCAAATCGATTTTTTCTTATTAGTTAATTTTTAAAAACTTTTTACAGAAAAAAACGAAGTACAAAAATTTCGGAGGAGATGAAGAATAGGCTGTGTGCCGGAGAATTAGGTCGTGATTCTTGCAGCGGTGACTCCGGAGGACCTCTTATGCTTGAAGGCCTTTACAAAGATACCTACAAAATTATCCAATTCGGTATCGTGTCTTACGGAATAAAAAATTGCGCAACTAATGTTCCTGGAGTGTACACTGATGTAAGAAATCATATGAAGTGGATTTTGGACACAATTAAACCATAACTTAAGCTGAAATAGGCTATAAAAATATTTTTGCTCTTTGTTTTAAATTTAAAACAATGTATTCCTTATTTGTAACTATTAACGAACCACATCAAACCTGGCGAGTCGCCAGGTTTGATGTGGTTTGGTGATCGACGTAGATTGGTGGATCTTTATACTTGAAAACAATTTTTCTCCGTAAAATAAGTTATAAAAATATAGGAATCGAGAAATAAAGAATTCTAAATCATCAATTTGTTTTTAATACATAACTCTTTTGCAAATTTCGTACGAAAGAAGAAACTAAAGGTATAGTGCCTTATATAATTTTTTATAGGAAGGCTAAGCAAACAAGCTAACAGTTCATCTGGTGGAAAGTGATCATTGACGCCCATGGACCGTCGCAACACCAGAGAGGTTGCGGCCGCGCTGTAGACCTTTAACGAAATGATATGCTCTTTTCTTGAATGGCCCCATGTCGTATTAGTTCGAAAATACCGCTAGCGACAACAGATTCCACAAAATGATATTGCGTGGTAATAAGTTGCGCTTGAAACGCATAGTGGAGGATCACCAGTCAACCAGATCTTGAGGTTGGAACTCAGCGTTGTATCGCGCTGGTGGAAAGTAGCGGGAGGAATAATTCTGAACAACTTCTTGGAACACTCCCCGTGGTACATTTTGTAAATATCGCAAAGAAATGCGATGTTTCTTCGCAAAGCCGGCGGGTGAAGGCTGTTGGAACGAACTTTATCGTCAACGATTACAGCCGCTCTCCGTTGTATGCGGTCAAACGGAAAACGCTGGTACTCAGGTGCGCCTGCCCAGAGCTGTAAACAGTACTCAATCTGAGGGCTAATTTGCGCCTTGTAAAGAAGCAAGCGGCGCTCGGGAGTAAAATACTGCCACGCTCTACAGAGCATATCCTGCTTTTTTCCAGCCATTTTGGCTCTTTCTTCTAGATGACCGCGAAATTGGACGCTAATCGTTATATTAATCACAAGCATTGAGAAAGCCGTAAGGACAGTAATTTCGACAATGGAGTTTTTTTAGGTGGTAAGGGCGCAATCTTGAGGTTAAAGTGGACTAAGTAAGTCATCATCATGATACAAATGAACGTTCTATTTTGTACCCAGGGTAGTGCAGGTAAAAAATGTCGGTACGAGTGGATATCTGCATCTCGGTAACACATAGCAAGGCCGGTCTTGCTGTTTCCAGGTGGTAATGGACGCTTTTAAGATTGGAATGAAGACCACACATTTCAAAAGTTCACAGAAAGGGTAACAAAGGTTTGCTCTGTCTTATTTTTCCCTTTGCCTGGACCAATGTGACTACAGAGCGGAATTTTGCCTTCTCTAGAATACGAGAGACAGACTGAGTATCTGCGGACCAGGTGAGCAAAACCGCTCGGTGCGCACCATCGATGCTGGACGTCATGGACTAGAGAGAGGAGTTGAGCCATTCCGAAACCTTTGATCACCAGACGAAACGCAGAAGCATGCAGTACTTCTATTTTACACCGGTTTTCTGCAAGACTGTGGTACTTTCCCGGACGACCCAGCCCATTCTTGCAGCAGATTAGGAATAATAAACAAAAAAATTAAATACTCTTTTAATATTCCCACAGCTGGATGTAAGAGCCTTCTCTCACATGAGAGCCAAGGTCAATTTTTTTTTGTCCAATATAGTATAACTTATTTCCCTCTTTTTTAAATATAAATAATAGTTAAAGAATTATTAGGATATCATTATGTTCAAATTTCACGTAACCGGGATAAGGAATATTCTTATTATTGATTATTTTTTGTCCTTTAATTACTTTATAATTATTTTTGATCGTGTCAATTAGGACCTTATTATATTCGCACGTCGTGTTTATAGTAATAATCAGTTCGTTTAGGTTTAAATAGAAGGATGAATACTCATTAAGATAGTATGAAGTCTATCGTGTAGTTTATTTTCTTTTTTATAATCCCTTCACGCTTGTAAAGGGTTCCACATGTTTACAATTGTTATTATTTCCTAAAACCCCGACAATAGTGTTTAAATTCGCATTTTCACATTTAAAAAATATGGGAATGTTATACGGCCTTAATAGCCAGTGCCCGCCGTATGCGGTGAGTGTCAACTAAACAAAGTAGCCCCTTCGCTCCAACACAAAAGAACTTTAGTTGGCATTGGACCGCGTTCGTGTGGAGTTGCCAGAACTTCCATCGGGCGCGTCCCCCGGTTGGCGGATAGGGGAACGCCATCCAGATATGGATGGTTTGGGAAACCGACGTGGTCCAAAACTGGCAGGGTTCGGGGCGTACCACCAGTTCAATATAACTGGAAAACGGCCAAGGACTTATTGTCTATGAGGCGGGCCTTTGCAAGCTTGAAGTCGCTCCCAGTATCCCTCTTTTTATAAGAGGTAACGGGTAACGCGATGCGTGCGGTGATGTGCCAGGCGCACTTGGCTTTTGCCAACTCCGGGCAACTCGTAATTCCAGTAGGAACCGGGGGCTGTGCTGGGTAGGGGGGTATTTTCTGCAGAGCTGCGAGGAAGAAAACCTCTATACAAAAATAACTTCAATCCCAAGGTCCAGCCGTGCCGACGGGATGAGTGGCTGGTGGAGAATCCAGCTGTTAAGTGTCCGGGGGCTGATTACTCTGCAATAATGCCTTGCAAATATTTCCGTCGTGAGTGGTTGCAAAGAATTATTGAAGACATTGAGTAGAAAGATTGTTGGGGGGGATACAGGAGAAAGGTTCTGGGGTGGGGGGTAACTGAAGGGACCACATCCTTTAAAGGAAAACCAAATTATGGAAGCAGGAAATAATGAAAAACTACCCCAGGGTGGTACCAGCAACGTTGGAGAGTCCACCCCCGGGCCTAGCCCAGGCTGCACCATCGTATCTGGGGGGTGGGGGGTGGGGGGCACAGTCCTGCATCTCGGCGACGGTTTACCGTCGACCGTGGGTCCCAGCACATCAGGGGATCAAAGCGATAAAGAAGATATGAGATTAGATAGATTAGCGCGTTCGGCAAAAGACACAAGAGGCCGAAAAAAGCGAGCTGTAACAAAAATTGGCAAGACGGTCAGCGAAAGCGATGGAAACGCCTCTGATGTTTCTAATGCATCGCTCCTGTCTACCAAACAGATGCCTGCACTGACAGGAGAACAAAACCTCCGAGTCCCGACGCTATAGCTGCTAAATTTGTAGCAGTGTCAGCAGAGAATTCGGAAGGCGGAAAGACAACGGAAGAAGTTGAGCTCTCTCAAGACTTTTCCGACCCCTTCGTGATACCAAGAAACACAAGGACAAAGAAAAGTCTCCCGAACGAGGAGGAGTTGGCCCGCTTAATGCGCATCTGAGTCGATCCTCAGTGACAAATTGACGACAACCTGGAGGTGATCGAGAAAGTCGCGGATCGCTCTAATAACCTGAAAGGTACATATATGCGTGGCTTAAGAATTGCTGTGTGCAATGTAAAGGCGGCAACAGAAGAATTTTCGCGAAGATACGGTGGCGGTCCCGGTGACTATTATACCGAGACGTTGGCCAAAGAGAACGCGGAAATGCGATCTCAGTTGATCCAATTGACGGCAAGGCTAGAGAGTCTAACGGAGGAGATCAAGCACCTCCGTAAAGGCACCGCATCACGTGTCGGGTCTAAATTGGCACCTGCTCAGCATCCAAGGAATGGGAATGCTTCTTTTGAATCCACAGATGGCGGAGAAGAACTCATGGAACGCATATCTGCCACCATTAATGCTAAGCTAGCTGCTTTTGAAGCAAAAATCTTTCCCGATAGAGCTATAACACCTCCATTGGGTCTAAGGAGTGGGATGGTACCAAATCCACCGCCGCTGTTGACGACGGTAACTTCACGGCAGTCCGTGCCTCTTCTGCCGCACCGACCGCCATTGGAGCCCGTTTCTGAAAGCAAAAGAATGTAATGCAACTGTACTCAAATGCCCACTGTGTTCATACCTAAGGCGTCCCTCTTGCCATAAGTTTGAAAAGAGGTGCTTTCTATCAGCGGACAAAACAGTAGGAAAGCCAGGAAGTATCCTATTGTTACCACAAGTACAGCAGCGGCATTATCATCAGCCGCAACATCGAGCTCATGCTCGAAAAAGGAGGTTGGAGCGGCCTGCTATGCACGCCATATAGAGTCCTCCAAGGCAACCTAAACCACTGCCGTAATGTACAGCATCTGCTGTTGCAAACGGCTAGTGAGGATAAGATTGCTCTAATAGTGATGTCGGAGCCTTTTGTATTTTCCAGCCATCCAAGTTGGTTTGTTGATGACATAGACAAAGATTCAATGGGGTGGTCTCGCCATAGTGGGCTGTTACGTATCTCCCAACAAGTCACTCGCCGACTACGAGGAGTATTTAGACGAAGTGGCAGATTGTGTCCGCACATACCTACCTCGTCCCGTAATCGTCTTAGGCGACTTCAACGCACATCATAGTGTGGGGAAACACCAGAGACGACGCGAAGGGAAATACAATAATGGAATGGGCGGCTGAATTGGATCTCCGACTAGTGAACACGGGGTCCGTTAGCACATGTGTGCGGTGGCAAGGGAAGTCGGTCGTAAATCTTACATGGGCCACTCCTGCCGCAATTAGCATAATATCAGGCTGGCGAGTTGCAGAGGAGGTGGTCACCCTTTCTGACCACCGCCACATCGCCTTTAACGTCGTGATTCGAGGACCTGATGCTAACTCCAGTCGCAGAGAAGAAAGTTCAAAAGGGCGCTGGTGTTTCAGACGGCTTAACCGGGACATGGCTTTGGCTGCTGCCAGTGTTGCTGCATGCTCCAGTACCGACGATATGCAGTCCGATCCGGAAAGAGAAACGAAATGGTTCCAGAACACATTAACGCAAGTTTGTGATGTGTCAATGCCCCGAGCCAACCGTTCCAAGCGCGGATCTGTGTACTGGTGGTCTCCAGAAATTTCGTTTCTACGCGCAATTTGTCTGAAAAGCCGTCGCCAGTACACCAGAGCCCGAAGGAAGAGCAGGCGAGCTCCAGACAAAAAGGTAGCCAGACTTTATAGGGAATATCGATCGGCTACAAAAGCGCTGCAGATTGCGATTACTAGCGCAAGGTCTCGGTCCTGGAATGAGCTCTTGGAAAGACTCGATAAGGATTCATAGGGACGTCCGTACAAAATGGTGTTGGGCAAGCTTTGGCCGTGGATGCCTCCGTTGACGGAAACTTTAGATCCGGTTTTCCTTGAGAGTTATTAGTACCCTTTTTCCACCGAGACTGACAAGTCCTTCCGTTCGCCCCTCAACATTTTTGTGGGAGTGGGAGGACGAAATGAGTGTGACCGAGCAAGAGTTAGACCGCGCCGTTACCCGGTTAAAAGGGCGGAACACGGCACCGGGACCCAACGGAGTTCCCGGACAGGTCTGGGTTTTGTGCATGGCTGCTTTGAGCAACAGATTGAGACAGCTATTCACTAACTGTCTCCGTAGCTTCAAGTTCCCTAAGGCATGGAAAGAGGCACTATTGGTTCTCTTAAAGAAGGAAGGCAGAACTGCAGAGTCTCCATCTGCGTATCGTCCCATATGCCAGTTAGACGAGGCGGGCAAGCTGTTCGAAAGGATTCTTGCTGCTCGTTTTAACCGGCATCTGTCGCGTATAGGCCCAGATCTCGCGCGAGCCAATTTGGTTTCCGACGAAAGCGTTTCACTGTAGACGCTATTGTACAGGTCCGGTCCCTCGCTGATCAGGCTTTGGCTAAAGGTGGCGTAGCGTCGGCGATAAGCTTGGACATCGTCAACGCTTTTAATTCCTTGCCTTGGGACGCGATAAAAGAGGCACTCGTCCATCATCATTTTGGCGTCGGGAAGTGACGACCCCACCGCCCATTTGCTGAAGTGTATATGACTATTGAGTACATTTACACTTCATCAAATGCAATCAGTCAACCGAATAATGGCGGTATATCCATCCAAGGAAGCGGAGGGAAATCCCGGACGTGGGACGGGCAGCAGCGCTTCACGATAGGGCCTCCGTAACTGCGATCGCCAAGCCGCCTGCCAAGCGTGGCGATTATGGCAATTCCCCCCTAAGATGAGATCCCAAAATAAAAACCGGCCCCTAGTCCCCGGCGGCCCCGCTATTCCTGGTTACGGTAGCGGTCACGGTAACGGCGGGGCAAGGGGTGCGAAGAATCTCCGGAAGCGGCCAGGCTACCAAAACCAACGACATCTGGCCCTGGCAAAACTCAACACGCGTACACTGCGGACCGACGAGAAGATAATTGAACTGGAGGAGGAATTGAGCAGGTTAAGATGGGATATAGTAGGGTTATCCGAAGTCCGAAGAGAGGGGGAGGACACGATAACTCTTAAATCAGGCAACCTGCTCTATTTCCGGGAGGGCGACCAGCAGTCCCAGAGTGGCGTCGGGTTTATCGTCCGCAAGTCTCTTGTGAATAGCGTTGTCGACATCATTAGTGTGTCAGCAAGGGTAGCGTACCTGATACTCAGAGTTACCAAGCGTTACTCGCTGAAGGTCATACAGGTATACGCACCGACTACGGCTCACTCTGATGACGAGGTGGTAACTGTGTATGAGGATATTTCTAAAGCCATACACAGTTCCAAAACTCAGTACACCGTTGTCATGGGAGACTTTAATGCAAAACTAGGGCTGCGAAGTAGTGGAGAACTGAAAGTGGGGCAATTTGGATATGGACAGAGATCTCCACGAGATCAGATGCTCGCCGACTTCATGGAGAAGGAGAGCCTCTATATAATGAACTCCTTCTTCAAGAAGCGGGCCAGCCGTAAGTGGACGTGGATTAGTCCTGATGGAGCCACTAAAAATGAGATAGACTTCATCATGTCGACGAAGAGGCAGATATTCAAGGATGTCTCAGTGATCAATGCTCTAAAAATGGGCAGCGATCACCGAATCGTGAGAGGCATCATGAATATCAACATAAAGCTCGAACGATTTCGACTGGTGAAGTCCACGCTCCGGCCAGCGCCCATCCAACTCCAAAACCCCGAGAGCTTTCAGCTTGAACTACGAAATCGCTTTGCATCCTTAGGCGAGTGCATTGATGTGGACGATTATAACACCAGGTTCGTAGATGCTGTCCGTACGGCAGGACTTAAGATTTTTAAAGTCCCCCGTACCAGAAAGAAGAAGCCTATCTCTGACCACACATTAAACCTCATGACCGAAAAACGAGAACTGGTCCTGAAGTCTCCTGAAGATGCCACCAAATATCGGCAGCTGAATAGGCAGGTCTCTAAGTCTCTGACTCGCGACATACACCGATTTAATACTGACAGTGTTAAAGAGGCAATAGAGCGGAACAAAGGCTCTAAAGTATTCGCATGAGATCTGTCTATCGGGCAAAGCCGGTTGACGTGGCTGAAGACAGAGGACGACAGGATCGTATCGTCAAGGGCCGAGGTCCTGGAGGAGATTGAGCGGTTCTATGGACAGCTGTACACGACTACATGTTCTCCTGGTGGACTAGCATCAGATCCAAGAGCTAATCTAGCCCGACACTACTCTGAAGATATCCCGGTTGTCAGCCTACACGAGATTAATGTGGCCCTGAATCAGCTTAAACGCAACAGGCACCTGGTGATGACGAAATAACAGCTGAACTTCTGAGAGCTGGTGGAAAGCCGATCCTCGAAATCCTGCAGAAGTTGTTCAATTCCGTCATACTAGAAGGCCGATCGCCTCGGGCATGGCACGAATGTGTGGTGGTGCTTTTCTTCAAGAAGGGAGATAAAACCCAGTTGAAGAATTATAGACCCATCTCACTTTTGAGTCAATTCTACAAGTTGTTTTCCAGAGTCATCACGAATCGTCTCACAATCAGGATCGACGACTTCCAGCCTCCCGAACAAGCTGGATTCCGTAAAGGCTACAGCACCATAGACCACATTCATACGCTGCGGCAGGTTATACAGAAGTCCCATGAGTATAACCAGCCCCTATGCTTAGCGTTTGTGGACTATGAGAAAGCCTTCGATTCGATTGAGATATGGGCTGTGTTGCAGGCCCTCCAACGGTGCCAAATAGACCACTGGTACGTCGATGTTCTAAGGTGCTTGTACGAGAACGCCACCATGTCAGTCCGCCTCGAAGACCAGAGCTCGAAACCGATCCGATTGCAGCGTGGAGTAAGACAGGGAGACATCATATCTCCCGAAACTGTTCACCGCTGCATTGGAAGATGTCTTCAAGCTTCTGGATTGGGGAGGATATGACATCAATATTAATGGCGAGTACATCACGCACCTTAGATTTGCCGACGATATCGTGGTTTTGGCTGAGACCATGGAGGACCTCAACACAATGCTCGATGATCTTTGTAGAGTTTCACAACGAGTGGGTCTTAAAATGAATATGGACAAGACCAAAATCATGGCAAATATCCATATTGTACCCACTCCAGTAACAGTTGGAAGCTCTACACTTGAAGTTGTTGACAGATATGTCTACCTGGGACATACTATCCAACTAGGTAGGTCCAACTTCAAGAAAGAGATCTCTCGTCGAATCCAACTCGGATGGGCAGCATTCGGAAAGCTAAGAAATATCTTAAGGCCCAATATACCGCAGTGTCTCAAGACAAAAGTCTTTGACCAGTGTGTGTTGCCAGTGATGACATACGGAGCAGAGACGTGGCCGTTTACTGTGGGCCTTGTCCGCAAGCTTAAGATTGCTGAGAGGGCGATGGAGCGAGCTATGCTCGGAGTTTCCCTGCGAGATCGAATCAGAAATGAGGAGATCCGCAGGAGAACCAAGGTCACCGACATAGCTCGAAGGGTCGCCGTCGCAAAGTGGCAATGGGCAGGGCACATAGCTCGCAGAACCGACGGCCGTTGGGGCAGAAAGGTTCTCGAGTGGCGGCCACGCACCGGAAGACGTAGCGTAGGCAGACCCCCCACAAGGTGGACCGACGACCTGGTCAAGGTCGCTGGCAACCATTGGATGCGGGTGGCCCAGGACCGGTCTGAGTGGAAGTCTTTAGGGGAGGCCTTTGTCCAGCAGTGGACGTCTTCCGGCTGATTGGATCGTCCATCATCAAGCGCCTCCCTACCTGCAAGACGTGATCGCGGACTACTTGCATGACAGGTACATTACGTACACGGATCAACGCGGAAATAGCATCCGAAAGGGGATTCATCGAGGGCTTCCACAAGGATCCGTTTTCCGACCACTCTTGTGGAACCTGGCGTATGAAGCAGTTTTGCGTATTAGTCTCCCCGCAGAAGTAAATGTCGTCTGTTATGCAGACGACACCTTAGTGATTGCTAGTGGAGACAATATTGAAGGGGCCAAGGAGTTCGCCGAGCTTGGGACGGAAGCCATCGTCGCTAAAATACACGAGTTAGGTTTACAAATAGCGCCACAGAAGACCGAGGCGCTATGGTTCCACAAAATGCCGAGGTCTAGGGAACCACCTAACTGGTGCGTCCAAGTAGGTGGGCACGATGTGGAAGTGGGCCGGTACATGAAGTACCTTGGCCTGACGTTGGACAGTCGTTGGGGCTTCGAAGAACACTTCGAGCGTCTAGTACCCCGGATCGAGAGGATAGCAGGTGCAATGCACAGACTGCTACCCAATCTCGGGGGACTAGCAGAAGAAGTTCGCCGCCTCTATGCGGGAGTAATACAATCCGTAACCGTTTATGGCGCGCCAGTATGGGCTAAAAGGCTAGCCATCCGGCGCTGTAGAACTAAATTCTACAACGTTTAGCGAAGAATGGCCATAAGGATTGTACGAGGATACCGTACAATATCCTTCGAGGCGGCGACAGTCTTGGCTCAATTTCCACCTATGGATATTCTGGCGGATATGGATGCGAGGGTGTACGAATGCATCCGCGCCATCCGCCAGAGCGGTGAGAGTGAGCCAGACGAAGTACTCAAGACGGCTCGACGGCAGGAGCGGCGCAGGGCTCTTGCAGCATGGCGCGATAAGCTCTCGGAGAAGAGGTATGCGCGCAAACGCGTTGTGGAGGCCATCTTGCCGGTCTTCGATGCCTGGATGCAACGACGCATAGGAAGTCTCACCTACAGACATACACAGATGCTTACTGGGCACGGGTATTTCGGTGATTATCTGTGTAAGATTGGACGAGAAGCAACGGCGAATTGCTTTCACTGCGGAGGAAGAGAGCTGGATTCTGCATCGCACACGCTCAAGGTTTGCCCGGCGTGGGTGCCGGAGCGGCGGATCCTAGTAAAGCGGATCGGACGGAACCTCTCCTTGCCAGCAATCGTGTCGGCGAAGCTGGGAGGCAAAAGTTGCATGGAGGGCCGTAGCCTCCTTTTGCGAAATTGTAATAGTACAAAAGGAGGCTGCCGAGCGGGATAGAGAGGACAGATACCGCTCGGAGAAGAAACCGTCGTGGCGCTACCATGCGTCAACACATCGCACCGGTGAATTGTGCTCCCCTACCATAATGGGGCCTTTGGGGTTGTTGGCGATCAGGATGGGGGTTCTCATCGCCTTCTAAACGACCCTGAGGAGGACAATGGCTGGACGTGGTCTCCGTTCATTAAAGTAATACTCACGAGGCTGGTAGGGTCTGTATAAGTAAACCCCGGGACGAGCTATCCCAGCATAGCGTTAGCGAGGCCGCGGTTGTGTTTCGAACGGAGATCCCGTGACCTGGCCAAACGGCGGAGGTGACCACCGAGGGGGTTTTAGTGGGTAAAAATTTCCATCTAAATTTGACTTCCCCCATGAAGGAGTATCTTTTCGAAGATTTCCCCCAGAAAACAAAAAAAAAAATGGACCGCGTCCACAGCAATATTTACTGGCGAACCAGTAGAAGAGGACTCTGCACATTTTTAGTGCGTAAGTGTGATCAAATTGTCTATGGCAATTTTTTTGAAAGGACTATCTCGATCAACACTGATTTATTCTCCGTCCAGCGCTATACACATTTTTTATAACATATATGAATACATAACTACCGCCACTTTACATATATAACATGTCTCCTTAAAAAGTTAGATAGAGTACTTAAGAACATTTTTTTCTACAATATCTATTCTTATATTTACTCATTGTTTCTTATTTCCTAATAATTTGTTTAGCCTTACGAGCTGCCTCTTTCGTTTTATTTAAATCAAAATCATCATTATTTCCGACCTGAGTTTCTATTTCCAATTCGTCCTTTGTTTCGGAAGAATTCTTTGTAATACTTTCCGACCCTTTTATTAGATATAAATATTTTACCATACTTATCTCTTACAAAATGAAACCGAGGCTTGTTTGTTCTATCGTTCACAATCATGCGTCTCCTTTTTTTTTTTTTTTGATATCGGTGGTGGAAATGCTGTTACCGCATACCCAGCGTCCTTTTCAGGGGAGGGACGCCGGGTTATGTGGGGCTCGGGGCCATTGAGATGTTGTGCGTGACCCCCATATCCACTAAAACCACCACCGCTTGTCCCGCCATACGCATACTGGAGACGCCCGGGTTTCAGTCAAGCAACTCTCCGGGCGCCTCCGCGTATAAAACTCCTCCTGGTGGGTGCCCGCGGGGAGCAAAGGCACCCACCTGCCGTCCCGTACCGGCCCCTCGCGGGACCGGCACGTTGGGGCCCCCCGACCCCACAGACGACCGCGCGCGCCCAAGACGGAGCGCACGCCCGGCCGCCGCCCTCCCTTGAAGGAATTGGGCGGCGGCCTCCTCCCTCCAGACTACCCCCCCCCCACTTCGACGAGAGAGGGGGGACAAAAACCAAGACTCCCCCGGGGGACGCACCCCCAGGGGAAACACGACAAAAGGCCCAAAGGGCCACGCCTAACGGCCCGAAGGCCCCCTCACACCGTGCCCGGCTAGGGGCCCGTCGCTCACGGCAAGAGGAAGCGGACGGCGTGGTTCTGCCGCCGCGCTCTCCCGCCGGCCCGCCGCCGTCTGCAAGGTGCGGCAGCGGCGTCGGCCTCCCTCGTGCGCTCGGCGGCCTCCTTCTGACGCATCACTGCGCCGCAGAAGGAGGCCACCGCCTTCCAAGACCTCTCGCTGCTCAACATACGATCGATTACAGTCGGCAGCGAGAGGTCACTGCCGACTTGCACGACGAGGGAGTGGCGTTGCGGCCCCCATGCCGGGCACTCCGCCAGAGTGTGGTGCGCCGTGTCAATCGGCGCACCACACTCGACCCATTCTTGCGTCATCTCTCTACGAGCCACCTGGTGCAGGTACTTGCCGAAACATCCATGGCCTGTCAGCACCTGCACCAGGTGGAACGTCAAGGCCCCGTACCGCCGGCCCATCCACTGGGACAAGTGGGGCCTGATGGCCTCCACCGTGTCCCGGCCGGCGGCAGAGGTACCTAACTCCGTCTCCCACCGCCGGATCAGGGAGTCATGGGCAACGCGCCTGATCCGGCGGACCGTGGCCGGGTCCGGCCGACGCTCTCCGGCATCCCGCAGGAAGAGGTACACTTCCGCGAGCGACTGCGCCTGTAGATGCCAAGGCGCATCGCCCGCGAGAAGCGTACTCGCCGTCCAGGACACCATACGGTACGCCCGACAGGCTCGGACCGCCATGATACGTTGGGCCCTCTTCAACACGGGCCTGTTCCTGGCGGTCTCGCACCTATCCACCCATACGGGCGCACCGTACAGTGCCATACTCCGCAGGATGCCAGAGTATAGGCGCCGACACAAATGACCCGGCCCCCCGACATTGGGCAGCAATCTGCCCAGCGCAGCGGCGGTGGCGGTGAGCTTCGGGAAAAGCCGTTCGAAGTGCTCCCTGAAGCTCCATCGCCCGTCCAGAGTGAGCCCTAAATACTTGAGGGCCCGCCGCACTGGGACCCTCTCGCCCCGGACGGGGATGATCGCGCCCCGGAGTGGACCCCTGCGGGGTCCGTGGAAGAGGAGGGCCTCCGTCTTCGTGACGGAGACCCTCAGACCCAGCTGCTCGATACGGTCCACCACCAGCGACGTGCTAGTGGCGGCCAGACGAGCAGCCTCGTCGTAACTCCTCCCCCGGGCCGAGACGAGGGTGTCGTCCGCGTAGCATAGTACCCTCGTCCCGGGGAGGACCGGCTGCCGCAGCAGCCAGTCGTACGCGAGGTTCCACAGCAAGGGGCCCAAGACCGACCCCTGTAGAACCCCGCTCTCCACGCGCCGCCGATGTAATTCGCCGCTGCCATCAACCCAGACGATCGTCCTGTCCTTGAGGTACGCCCCCAACAGCCCGACCATGTAGGGGGGGAGCCGGAAAAACTCCAGCGCCCCCCTGATCGTCGCGAATGGCAGGCTGTTGAAGGCGTTCTCGATATCTAAGGACACCCCCAGGACCACCTCGCCGTCACCGAAGGCCTCCAGACAGAGGCCCTTCAGGTCGAGCAGGGCGTCCAACGTGGATCGCCTTGCCCGAAATCCGTACTGGGCCTCATGGAGGCCCGGTCCCACCTCGGCGAGGTGCCGAACGAGACGGCCGGCCAAGATCTTCTCGAAGACCTTACCCGCCTCGTCTAGAAGGACTATCGGTCTGTATGCGGAAGGGGAGACGGGGTCACGGTCCCCCTTCCGCAGCAGGCAAAGCCTGCCCATCTTCCAGCGCTCCGGGAACTGCACGCGCCGAATGCAGGCGTCGTACAGTCCCCGGAGCTCCTCGCGCAGATGACTGGCGGCCACCCAGAGGGCCCTCGATGGGACCCCGTCGGGCCCCGGAGCCGTACGTCGATCCCGGAGACTACCCAGGGCCACGTCCAGCTCCTCTTCCGTCAGAGGAGGGCCCTCCTTTGTGGCCGCCGCGGGGGCGGTGGTGGACATAACCGGGGGCTGGAATGACGCGTCAGCCCCCGGGAACAACCGGTCCACCACCCCTTGGAGGAAGTCCGGGTCCAGGGCCTCCGTTAAGGGGGCGCCTGCGGCACAGAGCTTCTTCCGTGCCGTCTTGAACGGGCGCCCCCTTGGATCCCTGTCGACCCCTGCCAGTAGTTCCTCCCAGGCAAGGGTCTTCGCCCGGGCTATGGCGAGCCGCAGGGTCTTGCGGGCTTCCGCATACTGACCCTGCAGCCGCTCCTCCTCCCCCGTCACCTGCGTGCGCCGACGCCGACAACGCTGCAGTGCCCGGCGACGAGCCTGGGCCGCCGCCCGGAGGCCGGAGAGCTCCTCCGACCACCAGTACAGCTGGCGGCGGTCCGCAGGACGTCGCCGCATCCTAGGCATGGCCGCATCACACACCTCCTGAAGAGCGCTGTGGATGCGACCTTCCAGTTCGTCGACGCCGACGTCGTCCAGCTCGGTCACCCGCAGATCCGCGGTTTTGACCGGCCGGACGACGTCGGCCACCCCAGCTAGCGAAGTCTTCATCTTCTCCGCTAGCTGGTCCGCAACGTCGTGGCCGTGGCTGGCACCCAGCTCGAACAGGCGGGCCCCCGCCATGGTTGGCCGCACCCGCACTAAGCCCACAAGGCCCAAGTCCTCGAGGGCGGACGTCTTCACCAGGGAGCTCATGACCTCCCGGTAAGACGTCCCCTCGGCCACCGCCTCGGGCCGCAGCTTAACTATCACCGCAGCCGTCTTGGGCGGCGCAAGCTTGGGCCCCTTCTTGGCGGGGGCTGCCTTCTCGGCGGGGGCCGCCATCTCGGCGGGGGCCGCCTTCTTGGCGGGGGCCGCCTTCTTCGCGGCCTCGGCCCGCGCCTTCCGGCCGACTACCTTCGTCCACGAGCCCTCCTCCGTGGAGGGCCCGGGCAGTGGCACGTATTCCACCACTATCTCTCCCTCAGCCGAGGATGCTGTTGTTGGCTGCGGGCGGGAGGTCGAGGCCCTCATCGGCGCCCGGCGAGTTAGTGGTGCCGGCTCCGGCGCCTGTCGGAGCGCCGAGGACGCCGCCGGCCGGGTCCTAGCCGAGGTGGCCGCGTCTGCAGGCGCGGGGGCCTGCGAGACGGGATTGCCACCCCGCGCCTTCCTTCCATCCGCCGCCAGAGGCGGACGGATGATGGGGCTGGAAGTAGGCGGTCTTCCAGCCCGGCGAAGCGACCCTCGATCATCCGCGCCGTGGCACCGAGCATCTGTTCGGATGCCCGCTCCACGGCCGCGTTGATGAGGGCCGCAAAATCCGCCGGCTCATGAGGAGGAGGACGAGCCGGAGCGTCCACTGGCACGGGCCCCGCCCCAGTGCGCAGTGCCGCCACCTGCTGGCTGAGCTCCTCGTTGGACTTTTTGAAGGCGAGGAGCTCACGCCTTATATAGTCCACCTCCGTCTCCAGGTGACGATTGTCGCAGCGGAGACGGAGGTTCTCCTCCGGCTCGAGTCGCGCCGCCAGGGCTACCACCGCCTCCTTGATGGAGAGGACGGCCTGGTTCAGCTTCTTCTGGAAGCCGCCGGACAGCGATTTGCTCGTCTTACAGACGAGCGAGATGTCGTCGGCGGCTCCCTCCACTTCGCTGACCAGCTCCACGGTGGTCATTTCCCTGGCGATCCTCCTTCGCTTTCCGGTCCCGCCGTCGCCCTCCGAAGCAGGCGGCCCCGGCTTGCGGAACCGATCGGTGTCCACGATCGCCCGGAAGGTGGCTACCTCCACAGGCGACCGGGACCTCGACCGGTCCCTGCTCGTCGCGCCGCTCACCCCACTCTCCGGGGCAGGCGAAGCTCCCCCAGAGGAGTCTACGCCTCGCGACGATCCCGCGCTCCTCCCCCTGCGGGACGTCGCCCTCAACGCCATCCTGGAGTCGCGCCGCGGGTCGTTAGTGGTCTTCGCGACCGCGGCCACCAACTTCGCCCCCTCTCTCGATCGGGAGGCTCTCCGTTTTTTTGCTCCGCCCTTCACGGGCACCGCATCAACACCGCCCGTCGCAGGCACAACACCTCCGCCCATCTCGGGCCCGACATTCTCTATGGGCAAACTTGTGAGTTCCACCCGTAAAGTTTTTTTTATTTGTTTCTCAATTTCCATTAAGTTCCCACGAGTCACGGGTTATTGAGGTCCACCTTCGACAGAGCCCGTGTTGCCTCCGGTAAGCCTAGGTGTCGCGTCCAGGGGGTCGGCCGGTCCCCTGTCGGGGTCCGCAGTAGAGACTGGACTCCCCTCCAGCCATGCACTCCTCACGCTGCGTCGCCGCTTGAGTTGGGGTAGTTTTTTATAGAGGTTGTCCTCCTCGCGCCCCGGGCGGTTAAGCCAAGGGCCTCGGTCCCGTGTGACCGCGAGACATGACCACGACATCACACGGGATTACGACCGACGGTGGCGGCAGGAAAGACCCACCGCCTGCCCGGGGCAGGGTAAGTGCACACCGAGCCCGCCGTCGCCCCACCACTGTGCCTTCTGATAGTCAGAGGGACACGCGGAGAGACCCCTCCCGCCGGGTTATTCGCCGCCGGACAGCAAAATCGCCGCCCGGCGCCCAGGACGCACCGGTTTGACTGTTGTACATCCCAGAGGGAGCGTTAGCAGTCAAGCACACGAGGAGGTTACCCGGCTTAGCGTCCCAATCATACGTCTCCTGCTGTGACCGTCGATAACCACCATATTGTCGCCAGGCTGCAGATCTGACAGTCAGCGAGAGTGTACGTCGTAGTACCTCTTACAGAGCATACGGTTATGTTCCTATAGTCTTTGCTATTGTTCCGCTCTGGAGGCAACTTTTCTTCGAAAGTCGGTAACCGCGTATTTAGTCTTCGTTATCATCGCGCATCAACAGTCTTTGGTAATTCTTCTAACTTCCAAAATCCAGTCCAATTCCATTAGAGAAACGTATTCTTCGTCCACATCAGGACGCGGTCGAAGCGCGATGACAGCTCACTGCCGCAAGGCGGGGCCGAGCACACGACCGCCGAATGGCTCCTCGGTAGGAACCTGGCGCCGCAACCGATAAGGGCCGTCGGGCCGGTGCCCCCCTTGGGGAGGGTTCCTGGGGTGGATATGGTGATGCGTCTCGTATTCCGACGCGTCGCCACGTAGGGATTTTTAACGGGAGGGGTGTTTCACACCCCTCCTCGAGGTGGGCCCGGTCATTCGGGCGCCGTTCGAGGGGTCGTGGATGAACTGCAATACTTTATCCCGCGACCCCACGAACACGTGGATGAGAGTGGAATACCGTGTGAAGCTTTTTAGTCGGTTGGAGTCCGACACTACCACCGGCGCCGGCCCAATTTGGCGACGGGGTGTGCATTTCCGTTAGCATTTTGTTACACACGTAAATAAAAAAAACAAAAAAAAAAAAAAATCTTCGTCCTCATAGTAAGTCCCAAAACGTATCAACACCCAGTAAAATATCGACTTCTTGAGAGTGATTGAATTCGGGATTGGTTAATTCAATGTTATCCGCAATTTCAAAATGAGCATTAACTGTCTATATCGCTGGTAACGTAGACATAATAAGGGATAAGATAAAACATTGTATTTGTTTAGTATATGAATTAATGCGTGATTTTAATTCAATATAGCATACTTGCGTTGATTGATAAACAGAGATGTTAAAGCCTCGTATTTCTTGTGTGGACTGTGTTAGCGTGGTGCGCTTAAAAATTCGCATGAGCGGCGTGTGGCTATGCATCTTTCGCTTCCGCATTTTAAGAGCGCGTGCGCTAAATGATATTTGTTTTGAGCGGCCCATAACCTCCACTAATGCAGTTGATAACAGCACAGGTTGCGCGCCGGTGCAGTTGCCACATAATATGTTCGCATGCGCAGCGTCCGCACGGCGAGGGCGCGCGGCGGTGGGCTACGGCGGCAGCAGCGGCGACGGCTGCGGTGACGGCGCGGTGAAAGCCGGGTGTGTTACCGCCGGCTTATTTTTAATATCGCTCGAAGGATGAGACGCTACTGTTGGTGAATCGTGGTCGATTTCACCGCCACCATGATGCAGAGTATTATGTTTCTTGTCGTATTTCTTACCCGGACCGAACTTACACTGAATAGCGAAATGCCCGGAGCGTAAATAGTTCTTGCATAAATTGTTATGTTTTTAACTTTATGTTTAGATTTTAAGTCTAGGAAAGTTCCTTTTAGGTTTAGTATAAAGCTTATGGGGTGTAAGGGGTCCTGCACAACAACTCACGGGACCCAAGCCAACCTCACTTGCTCGTGGTGCACCCTGCTCATCAACAGACGAGGCTCTGGCGCGTATCCACCCGCATTGGGCCAGGAAACCAGGACGCCCGGCTGGATCTCTCTCAGTCTATCGCCCAATAGTCCTGCTGGAAGAGGTAAACAGGCTATTCGAACGAATCATAGCCAATCGCTTCAATAAATACCTCAAAGAGATAGGTCCCAACATTTCAGAAACACAATTCGTATTTCGGGCTGGCCGTTCGACTATTGATGCCATTAAACGAGTCCGGGCTTACTCGGAAGAGGTAGTATCTTAGCGTGGTGTACTTGTGGCGGTGTCTTTAGACATCGCCAAGGCTTTCAATACGATCCCGTGGGCGCAAATTAATGAAGCGTTAAAGTTTCACAGTTTATCTTTTTACCTGATCCGTATTATTAGGGACTATCTTTCTGAAAGATACATTATTTATCAGGGTCAAAACGGTCGTTTCTTGAAGAAGAAAATATACCGCGGTGTTACCCAGGGTTCTGTGCTAGGGCCCCTGTTATGGAACATCGAATACGACTGCGTTTTACGAGATAATTTTCTTCCGGGAGTCAAACTGACTTGCTATGCAAATGACACTTTGGACATGGCTCGTGGAAATAATTATACGGGAGCTGCTTGGCCACTACCACCATTTTGCCACTGTGTCGGTGATAAAAGTTCTCGACAGAATAAAAGGTAGAGCTAAACAAATCTGAAGCTATTTGTTTCCATGGTCCTAGGAAAGCGCCACCTCGTGATTTGTATATCCGTGTATGGGATAACCGTATTGAGGTGAGGAGGGTCCACTATAGGGTATCTTGGGCTCATACTCGATAGCTGCTGGAGCTTTCACATGCATTTTACTGATTTAGTTCCTAGACTCATGCGTGCTGCTGTGGCTTTGAAACGGCTGTTGCCTAATCTTAAGGGACCTGAAGCGAGTTGCCATCGCTTATATATGGGATTATTGCGTTCCATGACTCTTTACGGTGCCCCTGTACCGGCAGCAACTCTGAAGGAGCAGACCTTATTGAAAAGGCCGCAAAGAGCAATGGCTTTTGGCGTCATTCGCGGATACCGCACAATCTTTTTTTTTTTTATAACATCTAAGTGGCAAACGAGCAAGACGGGTCACCTGATGGTAAGTGATTCACCGCCGTCCACGGTCACTAGCGATGCCAGTGCGTTGCCTACCCTTCAGGTAAGAATATGCTCTTTTCTTGAAAAACCCAATGTCGCAGTTGTTGGGGAAGACCGCTGATGGCAACGAATTCCAGAGACTTACTGTGCGTGGTAGAAAACTGTTTTTAAAACGCATTGTAGTGGAACGCCAACCATCCAGATGGTGCGGATGATAGTTCCGGCGAGACGATCGGTTGCGAAAATCAGCGGCTTCTATTAAATCGAACAACTCCTCAGAACACTCCCCATTGTAAATTCTGTAAAGTATGCATAGGGAAGATAGATCCCTACGCAGTGCCAAAGGATCTAGCCGATCGGCAAGTTCAGGATCGTCGACAATCCGAGATGCCCTACGTTGGATTCGGTCAAATGGAGATAGCTGATAACCCGGAGCCCCGGCCCAAAGGTGGCAACAATACTCCATGTGAGGCCGCACCTGCGCCTTATACAGTTTAAGGCGGTGAGCCGGCTTGAAGTACTGTTTGGCCCTGTTGAGTACTCCGAGTTTTTTGGAGGCCATTTTAGCCTTGCTCTCCAAATGACCGCCAAACTGGACAACACTCGAAATGTCGACACTTAGAATGCCAATGTTCGGCTTGGCACAAAGGTGAGTGTTTCCGAAGAGTGGCGATGCGACAAAGGGGGCTTTTTTTAGCGGTGAACGCGCAAAATTGAGTCTTAGAAGGGTTAAACTGGACTAGATTTAGTCCCCCCCAATCGAAAATCTTCACACGTGATGATTCAATTTCAGACACAAGTTTGTTCCGACACTCATCGACGTGATCCCGAGAGATATTGCTGCGGCCGAAATACAGTGCATCCACGGTACTGTCATCCGCATAGCAATGAATGCCACTGGTATGCAACAAATCATTGATATGCAGAATAAACAATGTCGGGGATAACACGCAGCGTTGGGGAACACCAGCATTTACGGTCCGGGGGTCCGAGCATGAGCCGTCTACGACTTTAACTCTCCGTTCCGCAAGGAAACTGCCGATCCACCTACAAAGTCTCTCAGGAAGCCCATAGGAAGGAAGCTTCGATAGTAAGGCTTTATGCTAAACCCGATCGAAGGCTTTCGCTATGTCCAAACTAACGCCTAGTGCCTCACCCTTACTTTCGACCGCCTGCGCCCGACGGTGAGTTAGTAAAGCCAGAAGATCACCAGCTGATCGGCCTTTGCGGAAGCCATATTGGCGGTCGCTGATCAGCTGGTGCCCTTCCAGGTAGCCCTTGAGCTGGCGGTTGATTATGGATTCCATAATTTTGGAGAGAAAGTAGGTGATAGCGATTGGCCTGTAGTTGGACGGATCTGAGCGGTCGCCTTTTTAGGGATCGGGTACACCCGATATAGAGCCGTCTTCCATGAATGTGGGACAACGCCGAGGACATAAGAGTGTCTGAATAAGCGCGTTAAAACCGGTGCCAGCTCTGGAGCACACACCTTCAGCACAATAGGAGATACTCCATCGGGTCCACACGACTTGTTGACATCCAGGGAGAATAGTGCTTTCCGCACAGCACACTGTGTGAAGCGGACGTCCGCCATTATGGTTTCACACCTCGGGATGTTAGGAGTGTTCCCCCTGTCGTCAAGAGTCAAGTTTTCCGCAAAGATAGAGCCAAGAAGATCGGCTTTCTCCCTTGCGGAATAGGCCAATGAACCATCATCCCCGCGCAAAGGTGGAAGTGTCAACCGACAGAAATTACCCTGGACAGCCTTGGCGAGAGACAAGAACGCACGAGATCCAGATGGCAGCCGTGCTAGTCTCTCGCCAATTCTCTCAACGTAATTCGACTTTGCCAATGCAATTTGCTTCTTAAAGAACCTGGAAGCAGAGTTGTACTTCTTTTTAAGTGAGTCAGAGTTTTCATCCTTAGCGGCCTTTGCCCTAGCCCAAGCTTGGTAGCATTCCCGCTTGCGATGATGTGCGTCACGGCAGGACCCACCAAACCAGGGCCGGGATCTGCCACCGACGGGCACCGCTGAGCTAGGAACAAACAATTCCATGCCCTGCAGCACGACGCCGGCAATCGAATCAGCGCAGGTGCTAGGATCCTCTGACTTGAAGCAAATTTGCCCCCATGGGTAGGATGCAAAGAAAGAGCGCATCCCGTCCCAGTCTGCTGACCTGTAGTGCCAAACACGTCGTCTACCAGATGGAAGTGGTTGCGACGAGACGGTGAGAGGCACCACGCTCCGAATTAGGCAATGGTCCGATGACCCGAGAGGAGCATCGACCCATACCCGAATGGGTTCGTGGCAAGAGGTCAGCAGAAGGTCCAATAAGGAAGGGGAATGGTCTTCCACATCCGGCACACGTGTGGGAGAAGGTACCATCTGCGTTAGACCATTGGCAATGGCAAAATCGTGAGCAGACCTTCCCGCATGGTCGGTACGAGTTGACCCAAGCCAGTCAGAGTGGTGGGCATTAAACTCGCCCAAAACCACAATTTTTGCGGTAGGAATCTGCTCAAGTCTTCTGTCAGTGGACACCTGCAGGTGCTCGAAGAGCCGGTCAATTTCCGAATTTCCGCTATGAGACCTGTAAAGGCACGCGTAGACGCGAATGTGATCCTCACAATCGACGCGCACCCAAAGGATCGACAGGTCTCTGCCTTCAAGATAACTGAGCCTACGGTAACAAATTCCCTCCCTGACGTATACACACACGCCGGCGCGTGGCACAAAAAAGTGCTCCAGGCTATAGGCCGGGCACTTTAGATATGAAGTGTCCGTCGGGGAGGAAATCTGCGTCTCCGTCAAGAAAAGCAAATCTGGCCTTTCTGTCTCGCGATGGTGGTGGACGGCATTTAAGTTCGAGTGAAATCCCCTGATGTTAGAAAAATCCACTACTAAAGTGGAGGGGGACTTCCTCGTGATTGGGCTCAGTTTGCACCCAGCAGCTGCGATAAACGACGCTTGATGTGCCCCCCCAGAATACGATGGGCAGCCTGAGCGAGAGCGAGAGGATAGCATCTCTCGCTCTCGCTCAGAGAGGGATTCTCCAGTCTCTTAGAGACTGGTACCCTCCTGGGGTATTTTATTTGTATCACTCGTCGCCATCACAATAAGAGCATAAGGGGGAAACTGTTGGCTGCCGTCCAAAGGATGCGGGTCAAAGACACCGCTCCTGGGCCCGATGGTATACCCGGCCGCGTGTGGGCTCTAGTTATGGGTTCCCTAGAGCACTGGACGCGGACGCTGTTCACGGCGTTGCTGAAGCGGGGTCGGTTTCCACGCCTGTGGAAGGCCGGGAAACTGGTCCTGCTTCGGAAGGCGGGAAAACCGGCCGACTCCCCGTCGTCGTATCGGCCGATCGTGTTGTTGGACGAGGTGAGCAAGCTCTTCGAGCGCGTTATCGCGGCTCTTCTAACTTTCTCTCTTGGCTCCCATAGCCACTAGGTGATGGATTCGGGGGATCCGTTGCCCAGGTGAATGTAAGAGGCCGAGAGGAGGGCGCGCTGTGTGTTCTGTCTCACCTTTATAAAAGTTGAAAGGGTGGGTTCGATTGCTCATGTGGGGCTGCACGGCACAGTCGGCGCTGGCGGGTTTGCAGACGAGTGCGAAAGCGTTCTTGTGGCCCCGCCATAAAGCGACGACGGTCGAACATCGTGGGGCTTTTAGTCGGTGCAAGCCCGACATAACCTGTCCCTGGCCCCGCGAGGGCAGATATGCGAAGGCATTTGCCCCAGGTAAAAAAAAAGGTAAGTTCAACTTCCAGAAAGAAGTCAATCGACGAATCAAAATCGGGTGGGCAGTGTTCGGAAAACTACGCAGCATATTTTCGTCTCAGATACCGCAATGTCTGAAGACCATCCATCCATCCATCCAATCAGCCGGAAGACGTCCACTGCTGGACAAAGGCCTCCCCCAAAGATTTCCACTTAGACCGGTCCTGGGCCACCCGCATCCAATGGTTGCCAGCGACCTTGACCAGGTCGTCGGTCCACCTTGTGGGGGGTCTGCCCACGCTACGTCTTCCGGTACGTGGCCGCCACTCGAGAACCTTTCTGCCCCAACGGCCGTCGGTTCTGCGAGCTATGTGCCCTGCCCATTGCCACTTTGCGACGGCGACCCTTCGAGCTATGTCGGTGACCTTGGTTCTCCTGCGGATCTCCTCATTTCTGATTCGATCTCGCAGGGAAACTCCGAGCATAGCTCGCTCCATCGCCCTCTCGACAATCTTAAGCTTGCGGACAAGGCCCACGGTAAGCGGCCACGTCTCTGCTCCGTATTTCATCGCTGGCAACACACACTGGTCAAAGACTTTTGTCTTGAGACACTGCGGTATATTGGACGAGAAGATATGTCTTAGCTTCCCGAATGCTGCCCATCCGAGTTGGATTCGACGAGAGATCTCTTTCTTGAAGTTGGACCTACCTAGTTGGATTGTATGTCCGAGGTAGACATATCTGTCAACAACTTCAAGTGTAGAGCTTCCAACTGTTATTGGAGTGGGTACAATATGGACATTTGCCATGATTTTGGTCTTGTCCATATTCATTTTAAGACCCACTCGTTGTGAAACTCTACAGAGATCATCGAGCATTGTGTTGATGTCCTCCATGGTCTCAGCCAAAACCACGATATCGTCGGCAAATCTAAGGTGCGTGATGTACTCGCCGTTGATATTGATGCCATATCCTCTCCAATCTAGAAGCTTGAAGACATCTTCCAATGCAGCGGTGAACAGTTTCGGAGATATGATGTCTCCCTGTCTTACTCCACGCTGCAATCGGATCGGTTTCGAGCTCTGGTCTTCGAGGCGGACTGACATGGTGGCGTTCTCGTACAAGCACCTTAGAACATCGACGTACCAGTGGTCTATTTGGCACCGTTGGAGGGCCTGCAACACAGCCCATATCTCAATCGAATCGAAGGCTTTCTCATAGTCCACAAACGCTAAGCATAGGGGCTGGTTATACTCATGGGACTTCTGTATAACCTGCCGCAGCGTATGAATGTGGTCTATGGTGCTGTAGCCTTTACGGAATCCAGCTTGTTCGGGAGGCTGGAAGTCGTCGAGCCTGATTGTGAGACGATTCGTGATGACTCTGGAAAACAACTTGTAGACATGACTCAAAAGTGAGATGGGTCTATAATTCTTCAACTGGGTTTTATCTCCCTTCTTGAAGAAAAGCACGACCACACCTCCGTGCCATGCCCGAGGCGATCGGCCTTCTAGTATGACGGAATTGAACAACTTCTGTAGGACTTCGAGGATCGGCTTTCCACCAGCTCTCAGAAGTTCAGCTGTTATTTCGTCATCACCAGGTGCCCTGTTGCCTTTAAGCTGATTCAGAGCCACACTAATCTCGTGTAGGCTGACAACCGGGATATCTTCAGAGTAGTGTCGGGCTAGACTAGCTCTTGGATCTGATGCTAGTCCACCAGGAGAACATTTAGTCGTGTAAAGCTGTCCATAGAACCGCTCAATCTCCTCCAGAACCTCGGCCCTTGACGATACGATTCTACCGTCCTCTGTCTTCAGCCACGTCAACCGGCTTTGCCCGATAGACAGATCTCGTGCGAATACTTTAGAGCCTTGGTTCTGCTCTATTGCCTCTTTAACACTGTTAGTATTAAATCGGCGTATGTCACGAGTCAGAGACTTAGAGACCTGTCTATTCAGCTGCCGATATTTGGTGGCATCTTCAGGAGACTTCAGGACCAGTTCTCATCTTTCGGTCATGAGGTTTAATGTGTGGTCGGAGATCGGCTTCTTCTTTCTGGTACGGGTGACTTTAAAGATCTTAAGTCCTGCCGTACGGACAGCATCTACGAACCTGGTGTTGTAATCGTCCACATCAATGCACTCGCCTAAGGATGCAAAGCGATTTCGTAGTTCAAGCTGAAAGCTCTCGGGGTTTTGGAGTTGGATGGGCGCTGGCCGGAGCGTGGACTTCACCAGTCGAAATCGTTCGAGCTTTATGTTGATATTCAAGATGCCTCTCACGATTCGGTGATCGCTGCCCATTTTTAGAGCATTGATCACTGAGACATCCTTGAATATCTGCCTCTTCGTCGACATGATGAAGTCTATCTCATTTTTAGTGGCTCCATCAGGACTAATCCACGTCCACTTACGGCTGGCCCGCTTCTTGAAGAAGGAGTTCATTATATAGAGGCCCTCCCTCTCCATGAAGTCGGCGAGCATTTGATCTCGTGGATTTCTCTGTCCATATCCAAATTGCCCCACTTTCAGTTCTCCACTACTTCGCTGCCCTAGTTTTGCATTAAAGTCTCCCATGACAACGGTGTACTGAGTTTTGGAACTGTATATGGCTTTAGAAATATCCTCATACACAGTTACCACCTCGTCATCAGAGTGTGCCGTAGTCGGTGCATATACCTGTATGACCTTCAGCGAGTAACGCTTGGTAACTCTGAGTATCAGGCACGCTACCCTTGCTGACACACTAACGATGTCGACAACGTTATTCACAAGGGACTTGCGGACGATAAACCCGACGCCACCCTGGGACTGCCGGTCGCCCTCCCGGAAATAGAGCAGGTTGCCTGATTTAAGAGTTATCGTGTCCTTCCCCTCTCTTCGGACTTCGGATAACTCTACTATATCCCATCTTAACCTGCTCAATTCCTCCTCCAGCTCAATTATCTTCTCGTCGGTCCGCAGTGTACGCGTGTTGAGTGTTGCCAGGGCCAGATGTTGTTGATTTTGGTAGCCTGGCCGCTTCCGAAGATTCTTCGCACCCCTTGCCCCGCCGTTACCGTGATCGCTACCGTAGCCAGGAATAGCTGGGCCGCCAGAGACTAGGGGCCGGTTTTTATTTTGGGATCTCATCTTAGGGGGGAATTGCCATAATCGCCACGCTTGGCAGGCGGCTTGGCGATCGCAGTTACGGAGGCCCTATCGTGAAACGCTGCTGCCCGTCCCACGTCCGGGATTTCTCTCCGCTTCCTTGGATGGATATACCGCTATCGTTCGGTTGACTGATTGCATTTGATGAAGTGTAAATGTACTCAATAGTAATATACACTTCAGCAAATGTCTGAAGACAAAAGTCTTCAATTCATGCGTGTTGCCAGTGTCAAGTGCCAAGGAAGCTCCGGGCAATTGAGACTTTAACCCAGATATTTACTGACCACAGCGGATTCTCCCAATACTTAACCGTTTCAAGTGTCGGGAAACCCCATCGTGCAAATGAGATATCGCAGTGGAGGAAACGGTTTCTCATTTGCTGACGGAGTGTTCTATATATAGATACCTGACGTATGATTTAAAGCAGGAGACAGGGTTAAGGATAGATACAGCTTACCCGAGACAGTAAATAATAAATTATTGCTTAAAAATATGTATGATAGTAACCATAGAAATAAGGATAAGTAAATATTAGTTTAGTCGTATGTAAACAATAATAATCAATGTATTTTTGTTAATATTAGATAGCATAAGTATAGACATAATAAAAAAAATCTGAATAATGTTAGAAAAATGTAAGTAGCCAATAGTAGTGAATATGTTTTGTGTAAATGTTCTAAATAATAGAATAAGATTAAGTTCTAAATATAATATCAGAGAATATTGACAATAAGTAAAAAAACTAGGTTTTTAAAAAATATTTTGAACCAGAATGCATGACGCGACGTAATTGCGAATCTAATATATTTTTATTAATGGTTTTTCGTTTTCCTATCTTAAGAGAATTCGGGAATAATATGTCTCCCCGTAACGAAGATAAGGCGAAAGAGCTGTTATTGCGGTTTGCGGCATAACCGAGAATAGACTAAAATCCTGTGTCCTTCTCAAGGTTGTCATACCGATTTATTCTCCAAAGAAACGCTCTGTGTATTACAACAGGTATCATACACATACATATTTCGCCTATGAAATAGCGTTTGGCTGATACCGCCTATTTACGTACACATTAGCCACTTGCCTTACAGTAGCGTGTAAACATTACTCCGTTACAATTGAGGTGCATTTAAGCAACATCTTGATATTATGATTATGTGTAAACTGCATGAGTGGATCGATGTAACCAATCTGCTAATTAATCAAATGCCGACCACAGCATATACATAATAAAACTTTAATTAACAGGAAAAATGTTATGAACATTACAGTTCTCATACAATCAGAAATAATAACACATACAGTGCTCGTTAAGGTCCAATTGTTTTTTTTTTCTTTTTTTAATTACATGGAATAATAATAAAAAACAAAAAATAAACTATCCTTTTGATGTACCCACAGCTGGGAGTAAGAGCCATCTTTCATAATAAAGTCAACATTTTTTATTCAACATAGCATTACCCTCCGCGACTGCACCACGGCGGCGAAGGGCAGAGCAAGGCTCCCTATGTAGCCCACCGGGTCATGTCCGAGGTGAGCTCGTCAAGCACACCTGGAGCGGACACCTCAGACCAGTCCTACGCCTCAGGCCGGCCTGGATAGACATCTCTTAGCCTCACTGTTGGTAACCAAGGCAAGGCTATGAACTTAACCACTACGACAAGGCGATATTAGCTACATATTACGTACTAGTACCTACCATTAGACGAACGTCAGACGACGGACGAACAACAAGAAAAAAGTTATTAGATTAATTTTTACAGACAAAAATGAATTAAAAGTCATTTAAATCAGATCTCAAATAACCAGTCCATCGTTGTTGTGCTGAACATTGGCCTTCACAATTCTCATTTCTACCAAAACACCACGCAGTAAACTTTCAGTGTTCGCTTGTAAATGTAACAGGGAAAGAATGTTACATCTTTCTAGACATTTTTTAGCAGACTATTAAGGCACATCGTTTATCCGTCCCGTAAGGCATTCGTGCGAGTGAGCGAAAACTGGGTATTATACTAGAGATATAGAAAAATAATATTTCTGTAGCCGGGACGAAGTTGTGCAATTAAAAAAACAACTGATAAATATTTCTACGTTGTTGACGCTCTCATTAATCTGCCCAAAGAGCCCGATGAAAAAAACGTTTAGCTACAAATAACTATAACGATAACCGAGAATTATATTTAAGGTATAGCAAAGTTGTTGTAAATCCCAAATGGTCATACATATGGAATATTATCGTAATTTGTAATGTTGTTGATGTAAAGGTTATCGCTGTCGAGGCATAGACTAAACAAAGTTTGCGATACTGAACTGGAAATCCCACTCAACTGATATAAAAGAAAATTAAGTGTAAATGTAATCAAATTTAAAGAAAATTATTAAAATGATTAACAAAATCAAGCAGTCAAGATTATAACCATGCACGACGTGGCCTAAGCTATCACTAGACTGACAGTGACGTACTGACCTCATCACTTATGCTTTTACTTACCGAAAAGAGCTTCAGTAAAATGGTCACAAGCTAGCCTTCGACGACTGTATAGCTTTACTGCTGCATCCTTTCACCGACTGTCAAATTACAGTGCCAACCCGCCGACGGACACCCGTTGTGACAGATAAATACAAATTTAACTATTATATATATTATAATACATTATAATACAAGCTCGCGGACTCTGACGCCGACCTCCTACTTCGATCAAAGCAAAAATTTCAGGAAAAGATTAACGACATCCTACTATCTCAGAAAAATTTACGTATACCAATAAAAATTCTGAATAAGTCACTTTTGAAAAATATTAAAATCACTCTTATTCATTAGATGTACGGTTGTCGAGGTTGTTTGAGGGTATACCACAACATACACAGTCACTCGTATTTAGAGATTCACGCGGTAAACATACAACAACCGACTTATAGTTTAAAATCTGCACATATGTTGTAATATTATCGAATATTTAAGGACTTATTTATACGATGGTAACACCGGACGCGTCGACGAATTATTTTAATGTTTTGCTACGACAAATATATTATGTCCAGTTCTCGCGATTGTAGGGTTCGATTGAACTTGCGCGCACACGACGTAACTTAATAAACAAGATGGTACCAATTCAGACCAAAATCGGTGTTATAATATATATAATAACGGCCGCCAGTGGTTTAAGTAAGTATAAAGTGCATTTACTTAATTAGGAAAGGATTATTTGTGAATATCATTTTTGTTAAATTTCTTTAGGGCCCACCCAACGACTTTTTTATATCAATAATTTAAACATAACAGAAACATATTAATAATATAAACACTTCCAGTCTTTTGCCTTCACAAATCTTTGACTGCAAATCAATTTTTATGCATTCTAGTGTAGATGTAGAAGAGACGTAGACTGTAAGTAATATTTTGATGCAAAATAACACTTGAAGACTGTTAGTCAGATATAGAAAAATTGTATGTAGTAATGTTTGCACACAACTGTTTGACGGTATAAATAGGCACTGCGGTGGTACACCAAGACGGACAAACAGGCCTAGATGATCATCATTTTGATATTTTTAATAAAAAGGGAAGTCAAAAAATAAATTTCGCCAATGTGTCTCCGTCACTTACATACATACATATATATCACGCCTCGTTCCCAGTGGGGTAGGCAGAGACCACCTCTCTCCACCTGCTACGATCCTGGCACACCTCTCTCGCTTCCTCCACTTTCATAAGCGTCTTCATGCACGCTCGTCTGTTGCGTGTGCTTTTGATCCGGCCTTTCTTTAGGACATCTCCGATTTGATCGGAATAAACTACTCGGAATAACCGTCACTTAAAATGCTGGTAATTTTTTTAAATATTACAGGAAACTGTGACGACTGTAAAACTATCAGTACATGTACACCGGCATTGCAACGGGTACTCACTGACAAGTCTTCACAAACTGTAGCCTTAATAAAGAAAGCATTGTGCGGTTTTGACGAGGTCCCTAAGGTATATATACAGAGTTACATTATTCATTCCTCTTACTGTCCCTTAATCGTTGTTTGTTATATCATAAGTATACATACCATTACATATTTATTATGATTCTCTATATTCATGTGTTTGTTCAATGTAAATTACGTATTTTGTAATATTACATGTGCAGGTATGTTGTTCGGATTTTCTACCAAGCGGTTCAATTCCTAAAAAGGAAGCAATTGATAACATAAATAAAGAAATATCTATCGAAGATGATATCGAAAAACATCCTAATATCGGTCTTTTATCAGAGGAATGCGGTGATTTGGAAGGAAATAGAATTATTGGAGGAACGAGTACCTCACTATATGAATTCCCTTGGCTCGCTCTCATTGCATACAGAGGTATGTCTCTCAAAATTTTATATATATATATATATATATTTATGTGTGTTTAACATTATAATATAGTTGTTTAGAACTGTGTAAGAAACAAAAGAAACAAAAACAAGAGTTTGTATTTGATCTTTTCTAGAGCTATAAGGAACATTTTTAATGTTTTTTGATACATCGTAGTAAAGATACGTAAAAGTAAAATCATGTCTCAATATTTTTTTTGTATTTATTACTGTTTCAGTTGCAAATTCTTTAAATTTTATGTGCGGAGGTACAGTAATAAATTCCAGATATGTACTGACAGCCGCGCATTGCATTAAGAAGAAACAAATAGCCGGAGTTAGGATTGGTGAATATGATATCAGTTCAAAGATTGATTGTACGGGAGAGGGAGAGAATCGTGAATGTGTATCTAGGCATCAGGTAATATTATAACTATTTTATTCCAAAAACCGTTGAGACGAGCAGTACGTACACCTAATAATAACTGATATTGTTCATTGCACTGTGCCAGAAATTGGAGTTGGCGAACTAGACGGTCTTTCATAACAGACACCTACAATCACTAAAATAAATAATGTCTGAGTAATAATAATAAAAATGGAAAGTACTAGTTAAAATAAGTCGTGTTTTTCTTCAGTTTTCTGTGTATAGTAACTACAGAAAAATATGAAAGTGACACAGTTAAAACATAATTATACTCTTTTATTCATATTGCAAATTAAAGCAACAGGAAAATTACTTTGTACTGTAGTTGCTACAGTTAACAATATAATTAAATCTACGTAACAATACTTCGGTCAATGTATCATTTCTATTTTGAAACATTTTCTACTAACATTTTGTTGAATTTTTTATACTTTTCTCTACAAATTCCATTCTTTATTTTTCATTTGTTCTGTCTTATCCCTCGTTTCTTTTTCATAGGACATCGCAGTTTCACAAACAATCTATCACCACGAGTTCGTTCTCTTCCCACAAGTTGTAAATGACATTGGACTACTGCGCCTCGCCAGACCTGTAGACTTCTCTTTAAGTAAGTCTCTTTGATGCATCACTATTGTATAACATTATACATCAAATGAAATAATTACAAATAGTTATATTTAGTGTTATTACTAGACATTACTATCGGATTGGAACTGACAATATTTATGAATGTTAACAGATCGTGGACCCGGGTCCACGAGCCCAGTATCAGACGAACTGTAAGAGTCGATATGACTTTCAAACGTTAAACATCTTCAGAAAATAGAAGAATGAATATTCGAACTCAATATAATTTAATATATTCTTTTCTATAAATGGACAAACACTTTTTTAATTGACACTAATTCAGTGCAATATTTAAAACTTAATCACAATTATCCCTTCTCAGGAAATTCCGGCACGATATGTTTACCCATAACCAAACACCTGTTGGAGATGGATGTAACCACTGATCGAGGTACCATTGCCGGGTGGGGCCTGACTGAAAAACTAGAGAGGTCAACCATTTTGCTCAAAGTTGAAGTACCTATTTTTTCGGCTCTTACTTGTACAAGGCTCTATAATCGGTAAGAAAATAGTTTTATTCAATTAAAATTTCAATGTCACGCTTTTTAACCATGGCGCTATGATGGGCAAGTCATCAGCTGCAACTTGGCATTGAAGCATATTTTTAAGAACTATTAAAACTAACATTGTATAATTTGTTTTGTAGAACCTCCCTTTCGTGGTTTTTTTTCTTTAATGTGGGAGCAATGCCTACGCATACCCAGGGCAAGGATAGGTTATATCGGACTTGCACCGACTAAAACCCCAACGATGTTCCATCTCCTCGCCTAATGGCAGGGTTACGGGAATGCTTTCGAACACATCCGCGACTCCACTTCTGCTGCAAAGGGTAGTCAGTACAGAATCGCTCCTGCAGCCCGGATGTAAACGGCAATATAAAGCCACCCCTGCAGCCCACCGGCACGCATCCGAAGTGAGCTCACGGCGCTCTAGAGCTCTAACCTGGGCCGACCCGGTAGGTTCCTCTTCGCTTCACCGTAGGCGATCCAACCACGGCTCCTAAGCCTGTCCGCCTCGACAAGGCTGGACCCTGTTGGGGGGTCTCTTCTGGGATTAAATACATTCACACAGCGAGTCGTACCCAAGCTATAAGAACTTAAAACATGGGGGAGAACAAAAATATGTATGATAAAATGTACTGGAATTATTTTGTGCTTTAAATGTTTTAATGAATTAATATGTAAAGAATTTATGAGTAAAGCTGCTAGTGTTTAAAATTACAGATTTTTGCATTAGTATATATTTATATATATACCTAAAGTTTTGAAGTTTCTGTGAATTTTTTTTTGGGATAACTCCGATTGTTGAGGTGACAATGGCAGCTGTCTATATATTTTCAATGTGCCACTGCCTTTCGATTTCCATGAAGTCCGTATATTTAGAATGTTTTTCACTAAATGCAGACAATAGATTACTTCTATTACAGACAGCTATATCAATAATGAAAGTAGATTTATATTGTTGTCTATAACTACTACATCCGGTCTATTATAATATAAAGTTTTGTTGGTAATTAAAGTTCTGTCTCAGAACTATATTCAATTAAGCGACGAGACGAGCGAGACGTTCTCCTAATGATAAGTGATACGTCCGCTCATAACGAACAATAAACGCGCCCCTGAACGCTCACATCTACACACAGTACCACACACACGTCACAGATATATATATATATATTAAGAAAAGAAAAAAATATATAATTTTATTACAACTCATAGCGGGACTAAATACCTATACAAGTTAGGGTCATGAGATACAAGCTGTGTTTAGTACGGGACCCGAGAGATAATATATTACGTGTCTGAACATGTTTGTAAAAGTTTGAATAAATAAATAAATAACAACTTGACTCTGGTTAGAATGAAATACACTAAACCACGTTGTGACATAAGATGTTAGGTTTCATTAACCCAGAAATTACACTAGCTACAGCGCTTTTTAAACCGGAACACAGTTATACTTGTCCGCTACACTTTTGCGGCAGAAATAGGCGCTACAATAGTACCAACCCAGAAAGTCTCCGTCAACAGATGTTCGGCTCTCGAAGTCGCGATGAGAAACAACCCCGAGGTCTAAACATTCTCGCAAGCCATTTTCACAGTCTGGCGAGATATTTTTTTTATTCCACGAGATGATCGGGAAGTTCACATGACGGTAAGTGATACGCACGCACATAACAACGGGGCGCTGCTTAGTATGATATACACTGCACCACATTACACTCGTAGCCTAGGACATAAGAAGTTGAGTTTTGTTACCTCTGTAATAACACTAGCTACAGCACCCTATAAACCACAATACAGTCATGTTTGCACACTACTGTTTCGTGGCCAAAATAGGCGCTGCGGAGATATTGTATACTAGAGATACCTATTTAGAGTCCAAATATCAAAAGCTTCGAGCTAGCTCGTGCGGTACTTCCGCCTAACACTTTTAAAAGGGGTGAAGAGCTGCCAAATACGCTATGTAAGAAACCGTGGGGTTAGCCGGTAAGAGTCAGGCATAACTCTTTTGTTGTCCTCACAGTAGAAGGATATTCAATGCAAGTTTTCCACACCAACAAAAAGAGTAGACTGGGAGAGAATGCCATTTGGCATTAAGTCCGCGTTCGTGTAATTCTTTTTAAATAAATAAGTTATATGTAGACCTACAGGAATACTGTCTTCTTTTAGTGAATAAGAAAGAAAGAAATCTATTCAACGTGGTTGTTGACCTTCTGATCTACCGTCAGCATTCATTAATATTGATATTGAATATTTCATTACACTTTCTCTTCTTTTTAGAAATCTTTCAGCCAAAACTGTACAATTGAAGAATGTTTTATGCGCTGGTGAACTGGGCCACGATTCCTGCAAAGGTGATTCGGGCGGACCCCTTATGGTGGAGGCTGAATTTAAAGATACGTATAAGTTCGTTCAGTTCGGTGTTGTGTCGTACGGGCCGAAGCAGTGCGGATCTGAATACCCTGGAGTCTATACTGACGTTAGAAAATATATGAAATGGATCCTAGACACTATTAAACCATAGATTTAAGAAACCAAGAAATGGAATTAAATAATTACTAACTTTTTCGCACTTTTCATTTAATTTAACTTAATTTTTTTGTGAAAATTCTTATGGGGTCCAAGAGCCCAGCGTTAGATGAGCTGTAAGATTCATTTAAATCTTGACGACACATTACTAGGAGAAATTTGACATCTGTGTAATTCTCTGAGTAAATGTTATTTGTCTTTTTTTTAATCTACAAAGCAATGAGACGAGCAAGCCGAACGAGACGTTCACCTGACTATAAGTGAAACGCTCACTCATAACAACGTTGCTCTAGTTAAGAAGATATGTTATACAGATATTTAATGCAATGACTGTACGCAGCACAGAGACATGTTAGGTCTTTTTACCCGAATGGTTACACTAGTTACAATGCCATTCAAATCGGATCATAGTAATATTTGTACAAAAAGGAGGCGAAGTATAGGGAAAACTATTATAGGTCTACCAGGATCTGATGGCAAATAAAAAAGTTTGAAAAATAGCAATTATCATATGGCAACAAAAAAAAATGTCATCTGTCAAATGAAATTTCGAGAAATTGTTTTTGGTTTGGTTTCAAATTTCCTTTAAAAAGTGGTGAAAATGTCGAAGAAACCTCTTCGATCGCAAGCAAGAAATATTGTTTTCAATGTTTATCAAAGAATACTTGATAAACAAGGTGCAGAACAAACACAATCATCCATATTGAGCCATGTGCAAGCAAATAAACTTGGATAGTTATGATTTAGAATTGATCAGAAACAAGATAAATGAGTATTATTTATTTTATTTTATTTATTTGATAAGGCTTATCAACATGGTTACATAATTGGTTTCATGACTTAATATTAAAAATCAAGTTAAAAATAGCAACATGGAACTACACTTAAAGATAAACACATCTTGCATTAAGTAACTGTGCATAAACACTAACAGTAAAACAAAAAATTACAAAACTACACAATAATTATAAACTAAAAAATTTATTAACTTAACCTCTAAATTAAAGTAGTTATGTAGAGACTATAAATTTACAATTTTGACAAAGTTCACAAATAATGTTTGTATGATTATGTCTATGACATGGCAAAGCAAAAATATTAGACGTCTGCGACTGTACCGCGATTCAATACCCCGACAATTTTGGATTTGAACATTGGCAATTTATCATGAAATATATCGATGGAGCTATCTTTGTTTGTAAAATACTGCAGCAATCTGCACAACCTCGGAACCAAGGAATGATGGCCCAAATTTGATTTGTACGTTCTGTGAGTGAGGATGGATCTTGGGTGGCGTGGCAAGCGAGTTGGAACATCAAAAGAAAAACGACTAAGCAGATCAGAATTATCCGATAGATTGTTTAATAGTTTGTATAAAAATAACATGTCTTGTAACGTGCGCCTATCGGCTGCACTGTACGAAAAGAAATACTCACAGTCATGAAATTGCTACAAGTTTTTGTACGTTAAACCCCATGGAATTGATCTGGGGAATAATGAAACAAAAAGTTTCGGGTAAAAACGTCAATAGACTTGCAAGTGATATAAAATCTTTAACAGAAGAAGCTTTCTCTCAAATATGGATCGATGAATGGCGAGAATCTTGTGAACATGTAATAAAAATTGAAAATCAGTTTATAGAACAAGATCTATTAATTGAAATGCAGGACGAAAGGTTTATCATAAATACTGCGTCTTCCTCTTCCGATGAAGATTTTTTTATAGATGTGCAGTATTTGGAACCATTTTTAAGTTCTGATAGCATATAATTAGTTAATAAACTCATGAACAGAGTAATTGCAGTTTTTATCTAAATTTCGAACCCCACATTCGCCACAGTAAGATTTTTAAAAATTATCCTTGATCATTAAATACATTTTTATATTTGCATGTATCACACATAGAATCAGCCGCTATAAGGAAAAAAAAGTATCAAAACGTTTTACTCCTATTTCCCTAGTATTGCTAGCGTCAATTTCTTTTTCTGTTTTTGCCATCAGATCCTGGTAGACCTCGATCCTGGTAGATCTATAACAATGCTCTTTATCTAATTTCGTCAAAATCTAAATCCTATACATATCCTTTATAAATCTCTTTTCCGTTGCACTTGTTTCTTTGATACAATCCTAGATTCGTTCGATTTTTCGAAGAAAGATTTTAAAAAGATAGACCTAGTTGGTTATACTGACGCATTGTTGAAACCCTTCGGTTGATGTCTCTACTTAAGAGTTTTCAATACTCAAGGAGCAGTCAACTCATTGTTAATTTGCTGTGCTCAAAATCACGAATCTCACCCATGGGAAAATCCTTAACTATTCCTAGGCTTGAGGTTAACAGTGCTCTCCTCTTGTATTACCAAAGTCTTCTCTTCTTGCTTCTTTGCTTGTTGATAGCGAACATTTGCGGCTTCTGCATGTTGGATCTAAATTGGTTCTTAGCTTTCTCTCGCAAAAATATTATTTGATTAGTGGTATCAAGGAAATTAAAAAAAGTCATTCATAAGTGTGTGAAATGTTATCGTGTTAAGGCTTACAGTAGCTAAGCAACTAATGGGTTCACTTTCTATAGATCTTACTGCTGGAAGATCTTTTCCAACTGTAGTCGTTGATTTTTGTGGCCCATTCAGCATCAAAGTCGCGAGGATTAGTAGGCCAATGGTGTCAAAACCATATGTAACGCTTTTTGTTTGTTTCATCACAAAAGCAATTCATGTAGAGTTGGTGACTGATTCAACTACCAAAGCATTCTTGGTATCTGTCAAGCGATTCATAGCGTAACCTTACTCCTCGATTTTTAAATATATTAAATTTTAATCATATTTTACCACGATGATGCATACTATTCTTTTCAGTATTTTTAATATTTGTGTTTTGGCCATTAATTATGTATATTAATTTGTGATCGTCTCGATTAGGACCGTGTTTTACGTTGTGTTTACAGTAATATTCAGTTCTTTTAAGTTTATTTAGAAGGATAAATATTTATTAAGACCGTCTGATGCCGTTTGTGTGGTTTGTTTGCTTATTTACAATCGCTTCACTTTTGTAAAGGGCTCCATATCTTGTTACGGGTTTACAATATTTATTAATTCTTAAGACCCCGACACAAGAATTTAAGTTTGCATCAACACATTTTAAAAAAATGTGGGGATGGCATTCTGCTCCACTAAACAGACTCGTGCAAACATGCGGTGACCGCCAACCAAATGTTGCACTCCCCCCAAAACAAAGAGAGTTTAATTGGCCTTGGATCGCAGTCCGCAGCAAGATCTACTGCCGAACCAGTAGAAGAGCACTCGGCTCATTGTAAGTACGTAAGCAAAAACTGTGATCAAATTTCGAATTGCAATGTGTGTAGGCATCTCACTAGTACTGGGTACTCTGCCCCGAAGGGGTGAGATGCGTGGTCAGAAAGGGGGACCACCTTCTCTGCGACCCGCCAGCCTGATATTATGCGCATTGCGGCAGGAGTCACCCCTGTAAGATCCACGACTGACTCCCCTTGCCACCGTACGCATGTGCTAACGGACCCCGTGTTCATTAGTCGGTGATCCAATTCAGCCGCCCATTCCATTATTGTATTTATCTTCACGTCATCTCTGGTGTTTCACACTTTCAGGCACGATTCAGAGCCGGTGAAAACGACACCATGGATAAGCCAGCCGGCGGAAGACCTGTGACGACAAATATCGATCAAATCATGGACTACATCGAGTTAGACCGGCATGTGGCATCTCGTGACATCGCCCAGGAGATGGGAGTTAGTCACCAAACCATTTTAAACCATCCGCAGAAGGCTGGATACAAAAAAAACCTTGATGTTTGGGTGCCGCATGATTTGACGCAAAAAAACCTTCTGGACCGAATCAACGCCTGCGATATGCTGCTGAAACAGAACGAACTCGACCCATTCTTGAAGCGGATGGTGACTGGCGACCAAAAATGGATCACATACGACAATATCAAGCGAAAACGGTCGTGGTCGAAGGCCGGTGAATCGTCCCAAACAGTGGCCAAGCCGGGATTGACGGCCAGGAAGGTTTTGCTGTGTGTTTGGTGGGATTGGAAGGGAATCATCCACTATGAGCTGCTCCCATATGGCCAGACGCTTAATTCTACCATCTACTGCGAACAACTGGACCGCTTGAAGCAGGCGATCGACCAGAAGCGTCCAGAATTGGCCAACAGGAAGGGTGTAGTGTTCCACCAGGACAACGCTAGACCACACACTTCGTTGATGACTCGTCAGAAGCTACGGGAGCTCGAATGGGAGGTTTTATCGCATCCACCACATAGCCCGGACATAGCGCCAAGTGATAACCACCTGTTCCTGTCCATGGTGAACGCCCTTGGTGGCGTAAAGTTGATCTCAAAAGAGGCTTGTGAAAAGTGGCTGTCCGAGTTCTTCGCAAATAAGGAGGGGGGCTTCTACGAGGGAGGTATTATGAAGTTGCCGTCTAGATGGAAACAGATTATCGAACAAAACGGCGCATATTTGAACTAAATCCGATTACTGTAACACTTTTTAAGCATTGAATAAAGAGCAAAAAAGCGGAAGGGAGATTATTGCCAAACTTATATTAGGAAACTTACTTTTTAATTATTATTATTTCAGTTACCTACTACTATCACTACCTCTGCAGTTCTGACTGCGGAGGTAGTGATAATTTCGATTGTGAAGATATCGCAGATACTGCCTCTAGGCATCCGGTCACCGAGCTGCTCGTTAGCTAGAAGTTGTCGAAACCTGTGTTCGTTTGAAGCGGAGAGCCACGAAAAAATATATTTCCATAATTTCAGACATTAGATGCACAAATACATAGATAATAATTAAATATATTATTATGTTAGAATATTAATTTCATGCATCATTTCAACCGATGGACGTCCACTGTTCAACACACTCTTGCGCTGTTTGAATCCGGTGATCGATGATGATATTTTGGTATAGCATAAATAACGACAATACCTCCGATTACTATTGTAGACATAAATAGGATACTGTCAGTCCTCTTAGGCACCAGAATACTTCCGTCTGCGCCGACTCTGGTCGGAAGTCCAACCACTTGATGGGGGGGAGAACATGGTCATCAATTAATTGATGGCCCACATCTCACTCCTGCAGGCGAATCTCAACCACTCCGCCGGCGCTCAGGACTTGTTCCTGCAGTCGTTGGCGGAGTGGGGATGCCACATTGGCGTGGCATCAGAGCCGTACAGGATTCCCGCCCAATCATCCTGGGTTGGGGACCTGGACGGCACGGTGGCGGTGCTGGCGAGAGCGGGCGCTTGCCCCCTCTTCAAGTCACTAGAGAGGGGGCACGGCTACGCGGCGGCAGGTTGGGGGAGGTACGCTGTCATCGGGGTGTACTTCTCCCCCAACCGATCCCTGGCAGAGTTCGAGGTGTTTCTCGACTCTGTCAGGGCCGCCGCGGGCAGGTTGTCACCGAGGGAGATCTTGGTCCTCGACGACTTCAACGCCAAGTCCCGCTCTTGGGGCGGCACCGCCACCGACGCGAGAGGGAGAGCAGTTGAGGCATGGGCACTGCTCTCCGGTCTGAGCCTCCTCAACGAGGGAAACGCGCTCACGTGCGTGCGAGGGTCGGGGGGGTCCATCGTGGACCTCTCCTTTGCCTCACCGGCGCTCGCGCGCCGTGTGGCAAATTGGCGGGTGGAAGAGGAGGTGGAGACCTTATCGGATCACCGATATATCAGGTTCGAGGTCTCCCCTCCTCAGGGGCGCGGCACAACATCATCGCGCCCCGGGTTCCACTTCCCTCTTGGGTCCTCGGCAAGTTCGACAAGGAGCTCGCCGAGGAGGCGGCGCTGTTCCAGAGATGGAACATGCCCCGAGGCTCAGACGACGTCGGCGTCGACGAGCTGGAAGGTCGCATCCACAGCGCTCTTCAGGAGGTGTGCGATGCGGCCATGCCTAGGATGCGGCGACGTCCTGCGGACTGCCGCCAGCTGTACTGGTGGTCGGAGGAGCTCTCCGGCCTCCGGGCGGCGGCCCAGGCTCGTCGCCGGGCACTGCAGCGTTGTCGGCGTCGGCGCACGCAGGTGACGGGGGAGGAGGAGCGGCTGCAGGTTCAGTATGCCGAAGCCCGCAAGACCCTGCGGCTCGCCATAGTCCGGGCGAAGACCCTTGCCTGGGAGGAACTACTGGCAGGGGTCGACAGGGATCCATGGGGGCGCCCGTTCAAGACGGCACGGAAGAAGCTCTGTGCCGCAGGCGCCCCCTTAACGGAGGCCCTGGACCCGGACTTCCTCCAAGGGGTGGTGGACCGGTTGTTCCCGGGGGCTGACGCGTCATTCCAGCCCCCGGTTATGTCCACCACCGCCCCCGCGGCGGCCACAGAGGAGGGCCCTCCTCTGACGGAAGAGGAGCTGGACGTGGCCCTGGGTCGTCTCCGGGGTCGACGTACGGCTCCGGGGCCCGACGGGGTCCCATCGAGGGCCCTCTGGGTGGCCGCGAGTCACCTGCGCGAGGAGCTCCGGGGACTGTACGATGCCTGCATTCGGCACGTGCAGTTCCCGGAGCGCTGGAAGACGGGCAGGCTTTGCCTGCTGCGGAAGGGGGACCGTCACCCCGACTCCCCTTCCGCGTACAGACCGATCGTCCTTCTGGACGAGGCGGGTAAGGTCTTCGAGAAGATCTTGGCCGGCCGTCTCGTTCGGCACCTCGCCGAGGTGGGACCGGGCCTCCATGAGGCCCAGTACGGATTTCGGGCAGGGCGATCCACGTTGGACGCCCTGCTCGACCTGAAGGGCCTCTGTCTGGAGGCCTTCGGTGACGGCGAGGTGGTCCTGGGGGTGTCCTTAGATATCGAGAACGCCTTCAACAGCCTGCCATTCGCGACGATCAGGGGGGCGCTGGAGTTTTTCCGGCTCCCCCCCTATATGGTCGGGCTGTTGGGGGCGTACCTCAGGGACAGGACGATCGTCTGGGTTGATGGCAGCGGCGAATTACATCGGCGGCGCGTGGAGAGCGGGGTTCCACAGGGGTCGGTCTTGGGCCCCTTGCTGTGGAACCTCGCGTACGACTGGCTGCTGCGGCAGCCGGTCCTCCCCGGGACGAGGGTACTATGCTACGCGGACGACACCATCGTCTCGGCCCGGGGGAGGAGTTACGACGAGGCTGCTCGTCTGGCCGCCACTAGCACGTCGCTGGTGATGGACCGGATCGAGCAGCTGGGTCTGAGGGTCTCCGTCACGAAGACGGAGGCCCTCCTCTTCCACGGACCCCGCAGGGGTCCACCCCGGGGCGCGATCATCCCCGTCCGGGGCGAGAGGGTCCCAGTGCGGGGAGCCCTCAAGTATTTAGGGCTCACTCTGGACGGGCGATGGAGCTTCGGGGAGCACTTCGAACGGCTTCTCCCGAAGCTCACCGCCACCGCCGCTGCGCTGGGCAGATTGCTGTCCAATATCGGGGGGCCGGGTCATTTGTGTCGGCACCTATACTCTGGCATCCTGCGGAGTATGGCACTGTACGGAGCGCCCGAATGGGTGGATAGGTGCGAGACCGCCAGGAACGGGCCCGTGTTGAAGAGGGCCCAACGTATCCTGGCGAACCGAGCCTGTCGGGCGTACCGTACGGTGTCCTGGACGGCGGGTACGCTTCTCGCGGGCGATGCGCCTTGGCATCTACAGGCGCTGTCGCTCGCGGAAGTGTACCTCTTCCTGCGGGATGCCGGAGAGCGTCGGCCGGACCCGGCCACGGTCCGCCGGATCAGGCGCGTTGCCCATGACGCCCTGATCCGGCGGTGGGAGACGGAGTTAGGTAACCCTGCCGCCGGCCGGGACACGGTGGAGGCCATCAGGCCCCACCTGTCCCGGTGGATGAGCCGGCGGTACGGGGCCTTGACCTTCCACCTGGTGCAGGTGCTGACAGGCCATGGATGTTTCGGCAAGTACCTGCACCAGGTGGCTCGTAGAGAGATAACGCAGGAATGCGTCGAGTGTGGTGCGCCGATTGACACGGCGCACCACACTCTGGCGGAGTGCCCGGCATGGGGGCCGCAACGCCACGCCCTCGTCGCGCAAGTCGGCAGTGACCTCTCGCTGCCGACTGTAATCGATCGTATGTTGAGCAGCGAGAGGTCTTGGAGGGCGGTGGCCTCCTTCTGCGGCGCAGTGATGCGTCAGAAGGAGGCCGCCGAGCGCACGAGGGAGGCCGACGCCGCTGCCGCACCTTGCAGGCGGCGGCGGGCCGGCGGGAGAGCGCGGCGGCAGAACCACGCCGTCCGCTTCCTCCCGCCGTGAGCGATGGGCCCCTAGCCGGGCACGGTGTGATGGGGCGTTCGGGCCGTTGGGCGTGGCCCTTTGGGCCTTTTGTCGTGTTTCCCCTGGGGGTGCGTCCCCCGGGGGAGTCTTGGTTTTTGTCCCCCCCTCCCACTCCGACGAGGGGGGGAGTCTGGAGGGAGGAGGCCGCCGCCCAATTCCTTCACGGGAGGGCGGCGGCCGAGCATGCGCTCCGTCGTGGGCGCGCGCGGTCGTCTGTGGGGTCGGGGGGCCCCAACGTGCCGGTCCCGCGAGGGGCCGGTACGGGACGGCAGGTGGGTGCCTTTGCTCCCCGCGGGCACCCACCAAGAGGAGTTTTATACGCGGAGGCGCTCGGAGAGTTGCTTGGCTGAAACCCGGGCGTCTCCAGTATGCGTATTGCGGGACAAGCGGTGGTGGTTTTAGTGGGTATGGGGGTCACGCACAACATCTCAGTGGCCCCGAGCCCCACATAACCCGGCGTCCCCCCCCTTGAAAAGGACGCTGGGTATGCGGTAACAGCATTTCCACCACCGATATCAAAAAAAAAAAAAAAAAAAAAAAGGCACCAGAATACTTCAAATTATTATCTCAATATTACATTGCCTTCCTTTACTTCTTATGGAAGTAATTTAACATAATTAAGAATTTCCAACTTAGTTCTACCCCTGAGAGAGTGCCAAGTTTTCTATTGGTTATGTATCATTTTATTATTACATTATGTCCATTTATTTTATTGTTCATTATTGCTATCGTTCTTGCTACTGCGATAACTGTCATTATCACCAAAAGTTATTTAGTAATGAATACAAAAAAGCATTTAATACGTCCAATATCTTTGTCGTGTAATGGAGATAAAAACACAAACAGACATAAATACCTACATATTTTATTTTTTCACGAAAATAAAGTGAAGTGGTTATAATAAGAATTAAAGTTTGTTATATCAGAGCATGGATTAAAAGAATCTGCTCTACCTTGTATTGGCTGTACGTTGCCTGAAATCCAAGCAAATTTAGGATATGTTTAGTAGATTTCTAACGGACAAGATACTTTTGTATGTCCGACCGCAATTTTTGTTATCCAGAGGGTTTATACACAACATGTTTACTGCTATAATTCCCCGTCCCACGTATGTACAATTTTATGTGATCTAATTATCTTCAGTTTTCCTTGTTTTGTTAAAGGCGAAGGTTACGCGTTATCATAAATAATTATTTTTAAATAAACTAACGTCCATGCTTTTTATTAAAATTGAATACAAGAACATTTTACTTTTTCTTTGTGCATTATTTTATTTTGTCCAAACGAGTACGTCGTATATTCCCTTTTACACATATATTCAGAAATGGGCATCGAAAACCTGAAATGATAAATATTGAAAGATTCTCTATGCTGTATACATTATTTATATTCCAGTATCATGGAGGGTTTAGTCAAAATAATTTGATGACATATGCAGTAGTTATGTCTCCCAATATACATCCATGGGAACTTCCTCAGAAAGACCTGTTATTTTAATAGTAATTAATGGTTATGGGCAAATGTAAACGAAGAGAATAGTTTTTTTTTTTTGATGGTGATGTTCTCGCCGCAGTTTTATTGACAACTATAGCGGCTTCATCGGACTCAGGGCCCGCGGATACGGTATCCGCGAGAAGAGAATAGTTAAAAGGAGTAAATCGGAAAGGTAGTCACGTTGAATCGTTTACTCGTATTGTGGTTAAACCGTTATCTTAAAATTTTTTACAGACAAAATTATTATATATTTTATCTCATTATCATCCACTGATATACGTCCACTGTTGGACATAGGCCTCCCCCAAAAATCTCCATATTAATCGGTCCTTCGCTGTCCGTATCCAGCGGCTGCCGAGCACCAAGAGCCGTCGTTTGTATGGGTTTATATGGACAGATTTGGGCCATTTCTCACCACGCTGGCCCAATGCGGGTTGGTGGAAGCCTTAGCCTCGTTTGTTAATAAGCAGGGTGCACCATGAGTAGGTGCGGTTGGTTTATTTCCTATGTTTTTATACGGTACCCCTTGCACCCCTGTTCTATCTCATGTAATTTTAATAAACAAAGCGGTCCGCAAATTAGCTCATGTATAATATTTGTCATAAAATAGATATCAAGGAACAGTTGTGTACTGACCACCGGGATAGACTGACGCACCAGCCAACTGGCGGATCAAGATGTTGCCAAACATAATTATTTTGTTTTGCTGTGTCGTTTTCATTAATATAGCAAATAGTATAAGTAAGTAATATTTATTAAAATTTAATTTAATAATTTCATAGTCCAGTAGTGAGGAGAGAAGTTTATTGAACCTATTTTTAATTTTTAACGACAATGCGTAGAATTAGCCGAGATGTTCTCATTATTGGGTAGGTAATAATAATAATGACGTGCTAGTTATGACTTCACGTACCACCACTTACCATTTGTCGACTAGGTATACTTTTTTTACATTATCTCGCCTTTTTCTCAGTAGGGGTAGGTAGGCAGAAGCGGATAAACACCTACATTTGGCCAGATATGGTCGGGTTAGGTTCTATGTAACAGGGGGCGAGCTTGTTACCACTTTATTGAGGCCACCACACACACACACACACAAATATGATTTCAGTGTGCGGGTTGCCTCACGATGTTTTCCTTCACCGTCTGTATTACGCTGTTGTTGTAACTTAAGTTCACAAATGTACATAACTTAAATATTAAGTCATCGGTGCATGCCGAAATTCAAACCCGCGACCTTCGGAATGAAAGCGGCACGCTCTAACCATTAGGCCAGCGATCTACTAGTTATACAAGGAGATAAAAATCATGACTTTAAAAATTTCACTATCTAAAGCGTTCGATATTTAGAATCATAACATCGGCACACTATTGCTTAGCGGCAGAAACCGGCGCTACGGTGATACCTAGACAATTACCGGAAACAGAGGCATTCCTCCAGAAAAGTATTCGAGCGCATTTCACACACTAACCAAGATAGTTTGGTTTGACATACATCTTATATGTAGTACGGCAATATCATTGAATTTCGTCAATTTTTTTTATCACAATATTAAGAGACCTTACGACACTGAAATTATATGTATATTATATACACTATGTTTTTTCATTATTGATCGATTTAAAAACAAATGAAAAATAATAATTTCAAAGAAAAAATCGCAGGTTTTATAGTGCCCGTGAATACCAGCATATTGATTATCTGAAACCGCATACCCTTTTGGGGGAAGACTATGTTACAATGCACATCAATATGCTGCAATAATCATCAACGATGATGTTATTGGTCAATCTGCGTAATCTTGTAAGAAATTTACCTCTTCATTTTTAACCATCCAAAATTGAAAATTACAGAAGACTGCGCCGATTGTATAATAATAAATAATTGTAAAGTAGCTCTAAATGAAGTCAAGTTCTCCAAAAATGAAGATACAATAAAACTATTAAGAGCCACTCATTGCGGATTCGAAGGCACCTTGCCTAAGGTAATTTTAGACAAAAGAATTTTTTTTCATTGGCAGACGGATACATACATACATATATATCACGCCTCGTTCCCAGTGGGGTAGGCAGAGACCACCTCTCTCCACCTGCTACGATCCTGGCACACCTCTCTCGCTTCCTCCACTTTCATAAGCGTCTTCATGCACGCTCGTCTGTTGCGTGTGCTTTTGATCCGGCCTTTCTTTAGGACATCTCCGATTTGATCGGAATATGTCCGCCTAGGTCGACCTGCACCTATTTTTCCAATCATTCTTACCTTGTATATTTCTTTCGTTTATCTTCTTTCATCCATTCTTTCGACATGGCCGAACCATCTAAGCATCCCTTTCTCTATCCTTATCACTACATCTTCAACCACGCCGCACCGCTTCCTTATCACACTGTTCCTCACTTTGTCCATCCGTTTTACTCCAGTTATACTTCTCAGGCTTCTCATCTCCACAGCATTAATCTTACTTTCATGTTTCTTCTGCCATACCCAACATTCACTACCATACATCAATAAAATAAGAAAAACAATCTGTTTTAATGTTTAGCAATAAAATATTACAACAGTTACGTGTAAGTTATACATAATTTTTAGCAATTGAATGTAATTGCTATCCGTGCTATCTAGACAAAAAAAAAGTCTAAATTTTTAATGAAATTTCGTTGACAAGAACAATCATTGAGATAAAAAATTATGGAATGAATTATTAAAATGTTAGAAAAGATTTTATTTTATTTAATGTCATTGCTTTTTTAAAAGGTTTTAACAGCTGGAGTCTCAAATGTCTACCTTAATACTTTATTAACAGGTTTGTTGCACCAAATTTGCTTCATCGAAAATTGAATCTCGATCTTCTATTCACGCGGAAAACGAAGTCAATACTGGAAATGAGATCGAAACCCATCCTAATATCAAACTTTTGTCGGACGAATGCGGTGATATAGAAGGCAATCGAATTACAGGCGGTACCACGGCTACACTCTATGAATTCCCTTGGCTGGTTCTTGTTCAACATAAACGTAAGAGTTAAAGTTATTCACCAACAATTTTTGATTTACATCGATGATAATATCCATTGTCTTCTAGGGATAATTTACAACAAATTTTAGGTAGACGGAAAAAAATATTTTCTATGACTAAAGTAAAAGTGCCAATTCGTATAAATGTCAGTTGAGATTCTTCTTTTTTTTTGTCGTTACACTATTAGATAAGCGGTCGTGATTGTAACATTAGTTGGTCTTAAATATTTTACGATGTCTGTTTTCTAATTACAGTAGCCCAACAATTACAATACAACTGTGGGGGTACACTCATAAACTCTAGATATGTACTGACCGCGGCACACTGTATCAAGAATCGCGACGTCGTTAGTGTCCGAATCGGGGAATATGATCTTAAAACCGAAGTTGACTGTACGGGGTATGGAGAAAACCGGGAATGCGCGACTAGCTATCAGGTACTGAAAAGAATATCTCAATTATGAATAATGTTTTCGCAATAGTTAAGTTAACGATCGGCTTGACGAGTTGTCAAAAAATGAAACTGTGACTACCGTCCCACATGAAGGTGCAGAGAGAACTAACTTTATTTTTTAGATTCACTTATTATATAAGGTTGTTCGAAGCTTACGCACTTAATGGTTTCTGTGGATACACAGATACTCGGCTCTTCACGATAATGTAAGTGTTTTTTGGAATTAAGATTTTGTTATTTATGTTTGGGATTGAATAAAGGTGTAATGAGTTATAGGCGTGGTTGGTTATAAGAGAAATTTCAAGGACAAATTTCAACGTCTCGTTTCTACTATTTTTCTTTGAACTAATTTATAAACATTTTCTAGGATTTGCTTATACTTATTGACATACTCTTGATAGTGCTCCTTAAATATGTATAGCCCTAGTCGATTACAACAATTTTTGTGTCCAAATAATAATTACAAAGGCATAAATCCTGTTGTTGAGAAAATAGTGTTATTGTATGCAATAACATGCAACGCATCCAAAGAATATCAGAACCATAATTAAAATCATAAACAAAACAATCTTCATTATGGTTTTGGTTTTTAAATTTTCTATTATATATATTGATATTTGTCAGTATGTTCCAAATTGTAACACTATATTCTATTTAGCCCATTAATGATGTGGATTCAGGATCATATGCAAGGAGAGAGAAATTGATGGATGTGGGAACCGCAGGACCGATTAGTCCGGAAATACTTGAGGAAGCCTGTGTCCGACAGTAGGCGTCTATCGGCTGATGACGATAATGTTGATGATTCCATTTTTTATTAAAAAAATACATTTGTTTTTTCCTAGAACATCGATGTAGTTGAATCCATTTATCATCAAGATTATACTAGATTCCCGGCGCAGATCCACGACATCGGTCTACTGCGTCTGAAAAGACCGGCTATCTTAAGTTACAGTAAGTTTAAATAAAATGTATTAAATTTTATTTGCATGTATTGTACCAAAGATAGAGTAACTATAGGTTGTCACAGTAAGGTTTGCTGGGGAGGAAACCACGCGCAATACCATGACAGGTTACATGCAAGGGTCAATTGGCGGTCCCCTTCTTTGGAATCTCTTTTTAAACCTGCTTCTTGAAGGACTCGCCGTAAAGGAGGACTATTGTCAAAGACGAATTACGTCATCCTTGTTTTTGACGGGACGCCGCACACAAGATAGAGGGACGTGATAACGCCAATCTAGACTATGTTCGACAGTGGAGTGTCCTAAATGAACAAACCCACGTACGACACCCCACGGCTGAACATGTGGAGCACCTGCATTGGTATAACCAAGGAAGTCAAGATTCTGGGCCTAACTATTGATAATCGCCTAACGTTTAATAACCACGAGGTGAAAGTGCAAAAATGCATTGGGATTGTATAGGTAAATCGTTTAGGTAGCAAAGATCTCCTGGGGTCTTGACTCTGAAGTCTTCCGGTCCATCTACGTAGCTGCGATGGAGTCGATTGTGCTACACGCGGCTGTGGCATTGGCACTAACAGGCAAGAGACTGAAGATTCAGAGACAACTCAACACCGCAAAGAGAGGATTTGCGATGAAACTCTGCAGATAGTACCGCAGTGTCTCTCTACATTCGGCCCTGTTGTTGTCGGGGATACTACCTCTAGATCTTAGAATTTAGAAAGTGTTCGACCTAAATGAAACTAGGAGAATGTTGTCCCAGATACTTCTAGGCGAAAGAGAAGTAGAGCAGGTAGGTATGATTTGCGAAGACTCCTCGCCCTGCTTTGCAAATGAATCTTAATTCTTATAACAGGTTGGGGAAAAAGAAATCCATTATTTTTATATGAACTTCAGGACTTTATTTAACATGCTTCGGATTGTCCGATTTGGGTCAAATATGCACCGTTTTGTTCTATGATTTGGTGCCATTTTAAAGGTAACTTCATAATGCCTCTCTCGTAGAAGACCTGGTCTTTATTTGCAAAAAACTCTAGTAGCCGATTTTCACAATCTTCCCTAGATGCCAATTTTTTATCACTAAAGAAATTTTGTAATGCAAGAAAAAGATGGTAATCGCTTGGTGCCAAGTCCGGACTGTATAGCGGATACATTAAAACATCCCAACCAAGCTCCCGAAGTTTCTGGCGAGTCACTGTAGACGTGTGTGGCCTAGCGTTGTCCTGGTGGAACACGACACCTCTCCTGTTGGCCAATTCTGACCGTTTCTGGTCAATTGCTATCTTCAAACGGTCCAGTTGTTGACAGTAGAGATCAGAATTTAGTGCTTGGCCATATGGAAACAACTCATAATAAATAATCCCCTTCCAGTCCCACCAAATGCACAGCAGAACCTTCCTGGCCGTTAGTCCTGGTTTGGCCACCGTTTGAGGTGCTTCACCGCTCTTTAACCATGATCGTTTTCGCACATGGTTATCGTATGTGATCCATTTCTCATCTCCAGTCACCATCCGTTTAAGAAATGGGTCTATCTCATTCCGTTTGGTCAAGGCTTCGCAGATGGAAATTCGATCCATCATGTTTTTTTCTGTAATTGGTGTGGCACCCAAACATCGAGCTTCTTTTTGAATCCAGCTTTGTGTAAATGGTTTAAAACTATTTTGTGGTCCATTTTTAGCTCCTGGGCGATGTTACGACTGCTAACATGCCGGTCAACTTCGATCATTTCTCCGATTTTATCGACATTTTCGGCGACCGGCCTACCTGTGCGAGGTGCATCTTTAACATCAAAAATTCCTGAACGGAATCTACGTAACCAAAATTGCACATAATTGGCTGTTGCAGTATCGGGTCCATAAACACCATTCACAATTTTAGCCGCCTGGCTTGCATTTTCGCCTTTGTCAAAGGAAAACTATAAAATGTACCGAATTTTCTCTTTGTTCACTTCCATTTTTAACACCCTGTAACTCACAATTGAATGCACCAAACAAAAAAGAGCAAAAGAATTTTTTTACTGCGAAATGTCACCTTTCCAACGAGCATAAATCTGAAACTGTTTGATCGATACTTTACGAGAAATTTATCACTACAGCCATCTACCGAAAAAATAATGGATTTCTTTTTCCCCAACCTAATATTTAGTGTTTTATGTACATTATAAGTACATATGTGTATTGGTATTATAAGTATATTTGATATATGTTTGATAGACCAAAACTGGGCAAGAGCACAACGTCCAGGCGGTGAAGATGTATACAGTCACTTTCCATATGGAAAGGCGAGGCCGAGGTCCAAAACAGAAAGCTGTGTCTGTTCGCGTACTGCACAGTCTACTAAGCGGAACTCGTGACCCTATATGAGGCAAGCAAAATGGTTCTCAGGAGGACGGAAGCAAGCTTTGGTCTGTACGGTGACTCTAAAGCCGCGCTCGATATTGTTACAAATCAAGGCTCGCTCAATCCTCTTGCCGTGGTGGCCAAAGAGAATTTACAGAGGACCTCTACCGAGACCAAAAACGTTTCGTTATTCTGGGTCAAGGCCCACGCGTTTATTTCTGGTATGATTGTGCAGATGAATTAGCCAAGCTGGCTGCCTTTAACAGCAGATGGAAGTTAGAATATGACCAGTGCCTGGTGGCCAAAGAGAATTGGCAGAGGACCTCTACCGAGACCAAAAACGTTTCGTTATTCTGGGTCAAGGCCCACGCGTTTATTTCTGGTATGATTGTGCAGATGAATTAGCCAAGCTGGCTGCCTTTATCAGCAGAAGGAAGTCAGAATATGACCAGTGCCTGGTATTCTAGGTTAAATTTTTACATCGAGATACCTCAGTTTCGAGATGGAGTACCCGATATAACGAGGGTAGCATTCTCAGGCCGTGGATCCGGGTCCACGAGCCGTGTCAGATGAGCTGTAAGAGCCGCTGTGGCTTGCAACCCGATCTACATCGAGAAGCCCGCGAAGGAGGGTAGCACCGCGTTCATCACTAAGTTATTTTTCCCGAACGCAGCAGAGGCATATCAGTTAATAAGGAAGGTCCGGTCAACTGGAAACGGTTCCTCATTTGCTGACGGAGAATCCTATACATAGATGCCTGATATATGATTTTAAGCAGGAGACAGGGTTAAGGATAGATACAGATAGTTTAAACGAGACAGTAAAAAATAAATCAGTTAAAAAGTAAGTTTATAAATTATTGCTGAAAAATATGTAAGGTAGTGTGAACCATAGAAATAAGAATAAGTAAATAATAGGTTGTCAAATATCTCCCTTCCGCCTTTTTATCTTTTTAATTTCGCGGCTATGTACAAAGCGCTACAGAGCTCGTATCTGGCAATACTGTAAATAATTTGAAAGGTCTTGACATAACCTACAAAATGACGCTATGCATAGTTAGTTTGGATATTGCGTTCAACAGTTATAGATGTGTAAACATATAGTTCACTAACGCCGAAATTCGCGCTATTTTAAAGTTCTCCTTCGTTAAAGGCAAATCCGCTAGAGAAACGTTCCGTGAGATTAATGGTGTTTTGGGGGATGGTACTCTATCACTTCGAACCGCGGAGGAATGGTTTCGACGATTCAGAACCGGTGAAAACGACACCATGGATAAGCCAGCCGGCGGAAGACCTGTGACGACAAATACCGGTCAAATCATGGACTACATCGAGTTAGACCGGCATGTGGCATCTCGTGACATCGCCCAGGAGATGGGAGTTAGTCACCAAACCATTTTAAACCATCTACAGAAGGCTGGATACAAAAAAAAGCTTGATGTTTGGGTGCCGCATGATTTGACGCAAAAAAACCTTCTGGACCGAATCAACGCCTGCGATATGCTGCTGAAACGGAACGAACTCGACCCATTCTTGAAGCGGATGGTGACTGGCGACCAAAAATGGATCACATACGACAATATCAAGCGAAAACGGTCGTGGTCGAAGGCCGGTGAATCGTCCCAAACAGTGGCCAAGCCGGGATTGACGGCCAGGAAGGTTTTGCTGTGTGTTTGGTGGGATTGGAAGGGAATCATCCACTATGAGCTGCTCCCATATGGCCAGACGCTTAATTCTACCATCTACTGCGAACAACTGGACCGCTTGAAGCAGGCGATCGACCAGAAGCGTCCAGAATTGGCCAACAGGAAGGGTGTAGTGTTCCACCAGGACAACGCCAGACCACACACTTCGTTGATGACTCGTCAGAAGCTACGGGAGCTCGGATGGGAGGTTTTATTGCATCCACCATATAGCCCGGACATAGCGCCAAGTGATTACTACCTGTTCCTGTCCATGGTGAACGCCCTTGGTGGTGTAAAGTTGAACTCAAAAGAGGCTTGTGAAAAGTGGCTGTCCGAGTTCTTCGCAAATAAGGAGGGGGCTTCTACGGGGGAGATATTATGAAGTTGCCGTCTAGATGGAAACAGATTATCGAACAAAACGGCGCATATTTGAACTAAATCCGATCACTGTAACACTTTTTATAAAGCATTGAATAAAGAGCAAAAAAGCGGAAGGTAGATATTTGACAACCTTATATTAGTATAGACGTATGTACACAATAATAATCAATGTATTTTTGTTAATATTAGATAACATAAGTATAGACATAATAAAAAAAAATCGGAATAATGTTAGAAAAATGTAAGTGGCAAATAGTAGTGAATATGTTGTAAATAAATGTTGTGTGTAAATGTTCTAAATAATAGAATAAGGTAAAGTTGGAAATATAATATCGGGGAAAATTGATAATAAATGAAAAAACTATAGGTTTTTAAAAAATATGTTGAACAAGAACGCATGACGCAACGTAATTGCGAATGTAATATATTTTTATTAATAGTTATTCGTTTTCTTGTCATAAGGGAATTCAGGAATAATATGTCTCCCCGTAACAAAGATTCTGCGAAAAATGTATATATACGGCGAAAGAGCTGTTGTTGCGGGTTGGGGCATAACAGAGAACAGAGTACAATCCAATGTCCTTCTCAAAGTTGACATGCCGATTTATTCTCCGAAGAAATGCAATATGTATTACAACAGGTACATAAATATTACACTAATTATACATAACTACATAAATATAACTAATACTATTACACATAAATATTAGTTTGGCAAATATCTCCCTTCCGCCTTTTTGTCTTTTGAATTTCGCGGCTATGTACAAAGCGCTACAGAGTTCGTATCTGGCAATACTATAAATAATTTGAAAGGTCTTGACATAACCTACAAAACGACGCTATGCATAATTAGTTTGGATATTGCGTTCAACAGTTATAGACGTGTAAACATATAGTTCACTAACGCCGAAATTCGCGCTATTTTAAAGTTCTCCTTCGTTAAAGGCAAATCCGCTAGAGAAACGTTCCGTGAGATTAAAGGTGTTTTGGGGGATGGTACTCTATCACTTCGAACCGCGGAGGAATGGTTTCGACGATTCAGAGCCGGTGAAAACGACACCATGGATAAGCCAGCCGGCGGAAGACCTGTGACGACAAATACCGATCAAATCATGGACTACATCGAGTTAGACCGGCATGTGGCATCTCGTGACATCGCCCAGGAGATGGGAGTTAGTCACCAAAACATTTGAAACCATCCGCAGAAGGCTGGATACAAAAAAAAGCTTGATGTTTGGGTGCCGCATGATTTGACACAAAAAAACCTTCTGGACCGAATCAACGCCTGCGATATGCTGCTGAAACGGAACGAACTCGACCCATTCTTGAAGCGGATGGTGACTGGCGACCAAAAATGGATCACATACGACAATATCAAGCGAAAACGGTCGTGGTCGAAGGCCGGTGAATCGTCCCAAACAGTGGCCAAGCCGGGATTGACGGCCAGGAAGATTTTGCTGTGTGTTTGGTGGGATTGGAAGGGAATCATCCACTATGAGCTGCTCCCATATGGCCAGACGCTTAATTCTACCATCTACTGCGAACAACTGGACCGCTTGAAGCAGGCGATCGACCAGAAGCGTCCAGAATTGGCCAACAGGAAGGGTGTAGTGTTCCACCAGGACAACGCCAGACCACACACTTCGTTGATGACTCGTCAGAAGTTACGGGAGCTCGGATGGAAGGTTTTATCGCATCCACCATATAGCCCGGACATAGCGCCAAGTGATTACCACCTGTTCCTGTCCATGGTGAACGCCATTGGTGGTGTAAAGTTGAACTCAAAAGAAGCTTGTGAAAAGTGGCTGTCTGAGTTCTTCGCAAATAAGGAAGGGGGTTTCTACGAGGGAGGTATTATGAAGTTGCCGTCTAGATGGAAACAGATTATCGAACAAAACGGCGCATATTTGAACTAAATCCGATCACTGTAACACTTTTTATAAAGCATTGAATAAAGAGCAAAAAAGCGGAAGGCAGATATTAGCCAAACTTATATGAACTTTAACTAACAGGAAAAATTTTATAAATATTACAGTTCTCGTACAATCAGAAATAATAATAAGTATAGTGCTCGTAATATTAAGGTCCCGAACGAATTGATTTTTTCTTATTAAGTATTTTCTTAAACACTTTTACAGAGACACACGGAGCGAAGAAATTTCCGATGAGATGAAGGATACCCTGTGTGCCGGAGAATTAGGTCATGATTCTTGCAGAGGTGACTCCGGAGGACCTCTTATGCTTGAAGGCCCTTACAATAATACCTACAAATATATCCAATTCGGTATCGTGTCTTACGGATATTCCTATGAATGCGGAACTGAAATCCCTGGAGTGTACACTGATGTTAGAAAATATATGAAATGGATTTTGGACACAATCAAACCATAGCTTTAGCTGACAGATGCCATAAATTTTTTAATACAATTAGAATAGCTTATATTGAGGATACTGAGTGAGGTTTTCCTGAATTCTACAAAAATACGTTCTTTATTGTAACTATTTATGTAGTATTCCAAAGTACTCTAAACAATCAATTTGTTTTTATTACATAACCTTTTGCAAATTTCGTGGGAAAGATAAGCTAAAAGTACACTGTGTTCACTCAGTTTATCTGTCTTAGCATCGCCTTGCTAATCACATTATAAAAAAAAAGTTAAAAACAGTTTATAAAAAAATGTAAGTATACAGAGAAACATAACAATAACTTTCGAGGATGTCATGAATTTGTATACATCGCAGTCACAGCAAATGAAGATGAACAAACAAAATTATCATCAAAAAGTGAAAGGAAAAAACGTCTTATTTCATTAATAATCACTTCCCACAAATGTTTAATTACATGGATTAATAATATAAAACAAAAAATAAGCCCTTTTGATGTACATACAGCTGGCAAGCTGGCATAACAGCTTTCTTTCATAATAAAGTCAAGGTCAATGTCAAAATTTTTTATTTAATGTAGTACTACCCTCTTCTCCTATTTATATTGAATTAAACAAAGCCTTAAAGAATAATTAGTATCTCATATAGTTATATATTCCATGGCCATAATGATGAATACTAATCATTCTTAGTATTCCTAATATTTATGTTTTGGCGTTTAATTCCGTTATGTTTATTTGTGTTTGTCTCAGTTAAGACTTAATTCTACGTTTTGTTTATAGTAATATATTCATGATGTTAATCGGGCTGTAAGCCATAGCGACTCCTACAGCTCATCTGACACGGGGCACGTGGATCCGTATCCGTCGATGGTAGTGTCGGGCTCCAACCGACTAAAAAGCTTCACACGGTATTCCACTCTCATCCACGTGTTTGTGGGGTTGCGGGATAAAGTATTTCAGTTCCTCCGCGACCCCCGAACAACGCCCGAATGACCGGGCCCACCTCGGCGAGCGGTATGAAGCACCCCTCCCGTTAAAAATCCCTACGTGGCGATGCATCGGAATACCAGATGCATCACCATATGCACCCCAGGAACCCTCTCCAGGGGGGGGGGGGGGGCGCCGGCAAGACGACCTTTGTCGGACGCGGCGCCAGGTTCCTGGCGAGGAGCCATACGGCGGTCGTGCGCTCGGCCCCGCCTTGCGACGGGAAGCTGTCATCGCGCTCCGACCGCGTCCTGTCCCCTCGGTGTCTGCTCTCAGATATATACAGATACAATACAGATTCTGCGACTCTGTTATGACATGGGACGATGTGTCCACCGGGTGGCCACACTCGTCGCACGCCTCGTCCGTCCTACTTGTACAGTTCGCCGGTGCAGATAGCTCCCGAATGAACCGTGCCCCGTGAGTACCTGCATCAGGCAGAAACTGAGGACTCCGAAGTCCAGGTCCAGCCAGTCACCGATGACCGGCCGGACGGCCTCAACGGTGAGGCGACCATACGACGGTTCAAGAAGTCGCCGCTCCCATCTCCGAAGTACCTCTCGACGCGCCTTTCGGCGCCACCTCTCCACCTCGTCTGGCGACGGAAGCGAACCCTCCCGCTCGAGGGCCCCCTGCCGCCAGTAGAGACGCGCCAGCAACTCCGCTTCGAGCTCCCACGACGGCGTCCCGGTGAGGAAGCACGCCGCCTCGAAGGTTACCGTACTATCTGTACGGTAACCTCGTACGACCCATATGGCCATGACGCGCTGCGCCGAACGCAGCAGCGTCACGCCACGGGTCGACAGGTGTTGCGCCCATATAGGCACACCGTATAGCGCCATAGAGCGCACCACTCCTGTGTAGAGTCGCCGGCATCCGACGCTCGCCTGGCCCAGATTGGGCAGGAGGCGGCGCAGGGACCTGGCTGCTCGAGTAAGCTTCGGGCCCAGCTGCCGAAAGTGCTCGTCGAACCTCCATCGGCCGTCGAGGGCGAGTCCTAAGTAGTTCATCGAAGTACTTACGGCGATGGAAGTCTGGCGAGACCCACCCCTGTGGAACCCCGCTCTCCACGCGCCGCTGATGTAATTCGCCGCTGCCATCAACCCAGACGATCGTCCTGTCCTTGAGGTACGCCCCCAACAGCCCGACCATGTAGGGGGGGAGCCGGAAAAACTCCAGCGCCCCCCTGATCGTCGCGAATGGCAGGCTGTTGAAGGCGTTCTCGATATCTAAGAACACCCCCAGGACCACCTCGCCGTCACCGAAGGCCTCCAGACAGAGGCCCTTCAGGTCGAGCAGGGCGTCCAACGTGGATCGCCTTGCCCGAAATCCGTACTGGGCCTCATGGAGGCCCGGTCCCACCTCGGCGAGGTGCCGAACGAGACGGCCGGCCAAGATCTTCTCGAAGACCTTACCCGCCTCGTCCAGAAAGACGATCGGTCTGTACGCGGAAGGGGAGTCGGGGTGACGGTCCCCCTTCCGCAGCAGTCAAAGCCTGCCCGTCTTCCAGCCGACAGTTCCCCTACGCTGACACCCGTGACGTCGTCCGGGTCAAAGGAGTCTTCCTCCTCCCTCCCCCCCCCCCCCCCCCCCGCGCCGCGGGTCCGAGTCGCTGTCGGTGGCGACCCTTGGTCGTCCCGCCGTGGCAACAGTGTGCGGACCGTCCGATCGAGAAGCTCCAGTGCGAGGCTACGAGTCAATGAGGGTCGCCAAGGGCGCAACTTTTGCCGCACCCTCTTATACGGCTTCCCGAAAGTGTCGCCGTCCAACGACTCGAGCATCTCACGTTCGGACGGCTTCTTCGCGTCGGAGATCGCCGCCACCAGTTCGGCCACGTTGGCCCTGTCGGAGATACAAATGATCCGATAGAGTCTCCACGCCCTCGAGCACCTCCCAATCCCCGATACGGTGGGCCACGGCGACCCCAGCGAACGTTACGTCCACTATGGAGCCGCCGTTTTTCCGCACGCACGTGTTCGCCGTCCCCCGATTGAGCACGACCAAACCCGCTCCGATCGCGAAATCCTCGAGCGCCGCACCGCGCGCTCTTCGCCGGGCATCCCCACGCCTCCGACTTGGCGTTGAGGTCTCCGGCGAGGAGAATGCGACCCGACCCTAGCCTGCCGATGAGAGCACCGATCTCCTCGAGAAGCCGCTCGAACTCCGCCAAGCAGCGATTCGGCGAGAAATATGCTCCCACGACTAGCACGTCCCCCACCCGCCCGACGACGTAACCCCGACCGCGCTTCACCATCTTCCTGCCGGCTGTGCGCTGGCGATGCTGCTGCTGCTGCTGAGGCTTCGGCTGCGACTGCTGTCGCTGCTATTGCCGCTGCTGCTGCTGCTACTGCTGCGGCTTCGGCGGCAGCTCCTTCGCCCGTCGCGGCTTTCGCGCAACGACGGTCCACTCCTCCTCCTTCAATGGAGGTGGGGCGGGCGCGGGCACGAAATTGCCTGCGTACTTCGGGAGCTTTCCCGCCGCCTTCTGCGGTCTCCCTTTCCCTTTTCCCTTAGCAACGGTGGCTTTGGGGGCGAGGTTAACGGAGGCCGCGGCCGCTTTCGGCGCTGGGCCGGCATTCTTGCGGCCGATGCCGCCTGCCTCGCCGCAGCTAGCAGTGGCCGGACAGGCTTCTCCGGGAGAAGCCTGTCCTCCAATGACACCAGGCGGGCCGACACCATCGTCTCCACCTGCACCATTACGGTGCGGCAGATCTCCTCTACCTACGTAGTCGCCGGTACGAGGCGATCGGCACCCGTGCACCGTTTTTTTGCCGGCCGGATCGTCCCTTTCCCAGGAGACTCATCGCCGGCGTCCGGACGAGGAGGCGCGGGTCTATCCCGCCGCTCCCACTCGTCCATCTTCGCCCTGAGGTTGGCCAACTCCTTGCGAAAATCGGCCTCCTCGGCGCGCAGGCGGGCGTTCTCCACCTGCAGCTGCCGCGTCTTGTCCGTCACTGCGCGAGACGCGATGGTGGTCACGGCCACCTTGATGGAAGCCACGGCCTCCCTCAGGTCCCGCGCTAGATCTGACTTGAGGTTCCTCGACTTGCTGGCGATCGCACTGATCAGCTCAGCGTCGTCGAGGACCATCCGCTGCAACATACCAACCGTCTGCTTGTCTGGAGCCGTCCTCGACTCCAGCGCAAGCGATCGGGAGAACTTTCGCTCCCGGTTTCGGCGGAACCTCGCCGCCGTCACGACGAGTTCCTCCTCCGCCTGGAGCCTCAACTCCTGACGCCTCTCGGCGTCGAACGCGGCCTTAGTCTTGCTAAAGTCGACATACTTACCCTTCGTGGGCGGATGCCCACGACGCACCGGCTTGATGTCGGGGTACAACTCCTCGGCGCTCTTGCCGTCCTCCTCCGAGCAGACCGACGAGCCGTCCTTGCTGGGACGCCATCGTTTATGTTCCTGCCAAAAGCAGGATCCGCCTGACGCAACCGTAGCGAGGCTGCAGTCTGAAACGGCAGTCTCGTTGTTGCTAGTGCGAGAAACAGGGGCCATGTTGACATCGTTCCCGTTTTTGGGTAGCTGCCAAGGCAGTCGTCCCAGCACCACCAGCGCTGTGGGCAGCGCGGTCAGTGTTGGGGCGGCCTCGACTCTCCTGCGCCCTTCGCGGGGCGCGGCACTTCCGCTGCGGAGTGCTCCTCTGAACCGCTGGCGTGCAAAGGGCAACTGCATCCCCGGGCACACGAGGAGGTTATCCGACCCAGCACCCCAAATAAACCAAGTGTGCTACGTGGAGTATAGCTGTCCTGCTGCCGATATTTCTCGCTGTGTGTGTGTGTGACTGGTTCCTGCAGTTTTTTGTTTTTCCGGCGATTCTACTCGGTCGTCGAGGCCGGGTGAGGGCCCGTTTCCCGACCACCTTCGCCTGTGACGGAATCTCTGGGCCTCTGACCACCCGCGATCGCGTGTGTACTTAGTGTACGGGTAGGGATATGTGTAGCTGTGGCGGCGTTGAGTTCTGCATCGCGGGCGGCTTGATTCTGAAATTCGAAGCGTGTTGGTAGTGTCCAAAGTGTGTGTGACGTCGGTGTTGTGCAGTGCGTGGTGTGCGGGACCCCTTGGGATATCGGAATAAGCGCGTGTCGCAGTCTGCGCTTTATCGTCTTAGGATTCGGAGGCGGCATGTAGTTGGCCGCGCTGGCCACCAGAGGGTTGAGGTAAGTTGTCGCCTTGGCGAAGTAGATTTCAGAGCACTCTCTGAGGTGCTCCGCGATCGTTATGTATTTGAGGTCGCTGTGTATGTCCGCGTTGCGCTGGTACCATTCGGCACCGGTCGCGGTGCAGGTGAAGCGGTTCAGGAGAGCCTGCAGGGGTCTGAGGCGAAATTCGGACGAATGGGCGAACACTACGCTCGCGTAAGACACTATAGGTCTTACGCATAGCTTGTTTCTGAGAGAGAGCTTGCTCTTCTTGCACAGCAGGGGGTAAAGCTTGCCCAGCACTCGGGCAGCTTTGTTTCTCGCCTCGTGGATGTGGGCGAGGAATTGAGTCTAGCGTCGAGTGTGACGCCAAGGTATTTGACCGAGCTCCTCCATGGGAAGGGCTAGCCGAAGACGGAGATCTGGCCGAGTTTTTGGCCGCGTCTGTTCGCTTTCTTGAGACAGGTAGATGGAATGCGATCATCAAGTCCCAAAGCAGATTGTCCCATCTGTCGGATCTGAGTTCGTATATGCGCTCTTTTACCTGCCTCTGAAGGCGGCGCAGTTTTATCCTGAAGTCCTCGGATCTATATCGCGAGTAAAGTCTCAATGCGGCGTTCTTCGCTCGGATCAGCCGACGAATGTCCGCCGGGAAGGACCCGAGAAGGTAGTCCGACTCGAGCACCGTTCTCGACGATTCCTCAACGGCTGTGGCGATGTGATTCGTTAACGTGTCAATCGCACGGTTTGCAGCGCCGAGCGAGTCGATCGAATCGGGGATTCCGTCTAGGTGCTGGGGGTTCGCGGCCTTGAGTTTGACCTCGAGGCTGCGCCAGTTGACAATGGTTATAGTAATAGTACGTTCTTTTCGGTTTATATAGAACAATGCGGTGAGCGCCAACCAACCAATGCGCTCCCTCTCCCCGTTCCTCTCCCCACGAAACAGAAAGACTTTAATTGGCCTCAAACCGGAGCCCACAGCAACGTTTACTGAACAACCAAAAGTAGAGCACTCGGTTTGTTATTAGCGCATACGCACTAAATGTGATCAAATTGCTAATTTCCGCGACTGCATTACAGCGGCGAAGGGCAAAACAAGCCTCCCTTCGTAATCCACCGGCTCATGCCCGAGGTGAGCTCGTAGAGCACACCTGAAGCGGACACCTCATACCAGCCCTACGTCTTAGGCAAGCCTGGTTGACGTATCTTAGCTTCACTGTTGGTAACCAAGCCACGACCACTGAGCCACCAAAACGCCATGCAGCAAACTGTCAGTGTTGGCTTGTAACTGTAACAGGGAAAGAACGTACATTTTTCTAGACATTTTTTAGCAGAATAATACGACACGCCGTTTATCCGTCACGAAAGGCCATCGTGCGAGTTAACGAAAACTGGGTTTTACACTAGAGATAGAGAAAAAAAATATCACACTAATTGGGAAGAAGCTGTACAATTAAAAAAACAACTGATAACTTTTCGACGTCATTGACGCTCTCTCGGTCAATAACATTGACTGAGAAGTATATTTAAGATTGCTGTGTGACAAAGTTGTTGTAAAACCCAAGCTTTTACATATAGAATATTATCGTAAATTGTATTGTTTTTGATGTAAAGGTTATCGCTGTCGAGGCATAAACTACAAGAAGTGCGATACTGAACTAGAAATCCCAGTCAACTGACATTTAAGAAAGTTATTAAAATTATTAACAAAATATGGAGTAACTCCACAAGAAGCGACCACATATTTACTACGGATTAGTAAGGATACCATCTCTTAAAAACAGATGTCATGGCAATTCAAATTAACTCTTTACTCGGTACAACTATTTTATGATAGAGATAGGAGGGCGGTCCTAGCTCACTGAATGAAACCAACGAAGTGGTTTTAACAGGTGTAAAACTCAGATGACCTTCACTACATTCCAAAACCATAATATCTTTTGAAAATAAGACGCCGAGCTCTTACTTCGATGAAACCAAAAATTTCAGGAAAAGAGTATATTATAGTTAAAAATATTAACTCCTAATTAAAATAAGTTTAATACTTCTTTAGTTTTCTGTGTAATAGTAACTACAGAGAATTATTAAAGTAACACAGTTAAAACATAATTATGCTATTTTATTCATATTGCAAATTAAAGCAACAGGAAAATTACTTTGTACTGTAGTTGCTACAGTTAACAATATAATTAAATCTACGTAACAATACTTCGGTCAATGTATCATTTTTATTTTGAAACATTTTCTACTAACATTTTGTAGAATTTTTTATACTTTTCTCTACAATTTCCATTCTTTATTTTTCATTTGTTCTCTCTTATCCCTCGTTCCTTTTTCATAGGACCTCGCAGGATCACTAACGTTCTATCACCACGAGTACTTTCGGTTCCCAATAGTTGTAAATGACATTGGACTACTGCGCCTCACCAGACCTATAGACTTCTCTTTAAGTAAGTCTCTTTGATTCATCACTATTGTATAACATTATTCATCTAATGAAATAATTACAAATAGTTATATTTAGTGTTATTACTAGACATTACTATCGGATTGGAACTGACAATCTTTATGAATGTTAACAGATCGTGGACCCGGGTCCACGAGCCCAGTACCAGACGAACTGTAAGAGTCAATATGACTCTCAAGCGCTGAACAACTTCAGAACACAGAAGAATGAATGTTGAAGGAAACCAAAGCATGCAGGCAGCGTAGGACCGATCAGTGTAGAGATTATTGAGGGAGGTCCATATCTAGTAGCGGACGTTTAACGGCTCATGATGATAACGACTATTAGAACTCAATATAATTTAATATATTCTTTACTATAATGGGCAAACACTTTTTTAATTGGTACTAATTCAGGACAGTATTTAAAATTTAATCACAATTATCCGTTCTCAGGAAACGCAGGCACGATATGCTTACCAATAACCAAACTCCTGCTGGGGATGGATTTAACCATTGCCGGGTGGGGCCTGACTGAAAAACGAAAGAGGTCAAACAATTTGCTCAAAGTTTAAGTACCTATATTTTCGGCTCTTACTTGTACAATAAGTACTCTATAATCGGTAAGAAAACTATTTAAGTTATTAGAAAAAACTAAATGTCACTTACGCTTTTTAACCATGTATATACTATGATGGTCAGAACATCAGCTGCAACTTGGCATTGAAACTTGTTTATAAGAACTAATAATATTATTATTGTATAATTTGTGTTGCAGCACCTCCCTTTTAGGGTTAAATACACATAGCGTAGCATTCACATAGCGGATCGTTACCAAACTATAAGAACTTAAAACATGAGGAGAACAAAAATATGTATGATAAAATGTACCCGAATTATTTTGTACACTAAATGTTTGAATGAATTAATATGTAAAGAATTTACAAGTGAAGCGGCTAGTGTTTAAATTGCAGATTTTTGCAGTAGTATATATATTATGGTTTGGTTCGTTGGTATATATATATATATATATATATATATATATATATATATATATATATGTATATATATAGACCTAAAGTTTTGAAGCTTCTGTGAATTGTTTTTGAGATAACTCCGGTTGTTGAGGTGACAATGGCAACCGTCTCAAATTTTCAATGTGCCTCTGCCTTTCGATTTACATGGAGAAGTCTGTATATTTAGAATGTTTTTCGTTAAATGCAGACAATAGATTTTTTCTATTACGAACAGCCATATCAATAATGAAAGCAGATTTTACTATTGTTGTCTAACATTATTACAACCGGTCTATTATAATATTATAAAGTTTCGTTGATAATTATAGTTCTCTCTCAGAACTATTATTATTCAACTAAATGACGAGACGAGCGAAACGTTTACCTAATGACAAGTGATACGTCCGCTCATAACAACGTGGTTAGAATCGAATACACTACACCACGTTGTGACATAAGATGTTAGGCCTAATTACCCCAGTAATTACACTAGCCCGGAGTCCAAACATTCTCATAGGTCATATCGACAGTCTGGCAAGATTTTTTTATTCTTCCAGTCGAACGGGACGTTCGCATGATCGTAAGTGATACGCATGTCCATAACAACGTGGCGCTAGTTAGTATGATACACACTGCTCTATATTACGCTCGTGGCCTAGGACATAAGACGTTGCTACTTGTTACCCCTGTAATTACATTAGCTACACCACCCTAAAAACCGCAACACTAATGTTTGCACACTACTGTTTCGTGGCAAAAATAGGCGCTGCGGCGGTACTGCTGGTACCTATTTAAACTCCAAATATGATACACTTCGAGCTAGCTCATGCTGGACTTCCGCCTAACATTTTTAATCGGGGTGGAGATCTGTAGTTTCACATCGAGGAGCTCTCTCATCAGGACTTCTCGTTGCCGCAACCACAGTGGTGTGCGAAACCGTTCCTATTGTTCCCGCCAAATGCGCTATGTGAGAAACCGTGGGGTTAGCCGGTAAGAGTCAAGCATAACTTTATTGTTGACCCCACAGTAGAAGAATATTCAATGCAAGATTTCCCCATGAAAAAAAAGGGGTGGACTGGGAGAGAATGCCATTTGGCATTAAGTCCGCCTTCGTGTAATTTTTTTTAAATAAATAAGTTATTAAGTATCGTATCTCGGCCACGTGCTCAGGCATGACAGATATGATCTCCTCCAACTCATCTTGATGGGAAAAGTTGCCGGTAAAAGGAGTGTTGGTCGTAGAAAGAAATCATGGTTACGCAACATCCGAGAGTGGACGGGAACTGCGAGTGCCGCCCAACTATTTCGCCTCGCAAGAGACAGAGTTAAATTTGGAGAACTGACCGCCAACCTTCGCTAGTCGGAGAGGCACCTTAAGAAGAAGAAATAAGTTATATGTAGACCTACAGGAATACTGACTTCTTTTAGTGAATAAGAAAGAAAGAAATCTATTCAACGTGGTTGTTGACCTTCTGATCTACCGTCAGCATTCATTAATATTGATATTGAATATTTCATTACACTTTCTCTTCTTTTTAGAAATCTTTCAGCCAAAACTGTACAATTGAAGAATGTTTTATGCGCTAGTGAACTGGGCCACGATTCCTGCAAAGGTGACTCGGGCGGACCCCTCATGGTGGAGGCTGAATATAAAGATACGTATAAGTTCGTTCAGTTCGGTGTTGTGTCGTACGGGCCGAAGCAGTGCGGATCTGAATACCCTGGAGTCTATACTGACGTTAGAAAATATATGAAATGGATCCTAGACACTATTAAACCATAGATTTAAGAAAACAAGAAATGGAATTAAATAAATACTAACTTTTTCGCACTTTTCATTTAATTTAAGTTATTTTTTATGTGATAATTCTTATGGGATAGCGTGAATCGGATTGTATCAAAAGAACAAGTGTAACGGAAAAGAGATTTATAAAGGATATGTACAGGATTTAGACCCAGACGAAATGAGATAAAATGCGTTGCTATGTGGTATTCCCTATACTTCGCCATCTTTTTGTACAAATATTACTATGATCCGATTTGAATGGCATTGTAACTAGTGTAACCATTCGGATAAGAAGACCTAACATGTCTCTGTGCTTCGTACAGTTATTGCATTAAATATCTGTATAACATATCTTCTTAACTAGAGCAACGTTGTTATGAGTGAGCGTTTCACTTAGCCAGGTGAACGTCTCTCACATCTCGTTCCTTTGTAGATTAAAAAAAAAGACAAAATACACTAACGTCTGAAATTACGCAGTGTGTTTAGACATGATTGAAATTAAATGTACAACGTGAAAACAAAAACGATCTAAAAGATAGTTTTAAGGCAACTGTCGTGTATTTTTGCTACAGTGGTGCCAGTTGTTGTTAATGCCATATGCGTCAGCTGTCTTGTTTTTTATTATTGGCCCTACTGTAGTTGTCATTAGTACGTTCGGTAGACACGAACGTCTTCGTCGTCGAAAGACAAACACGTACAAGCCGTAAACCAGTTAAAGCACTCTCAAGAGATAAAATCCCGCATTTTAAAATGTTCAATTTGAATCACCGACTCATAACAAATTGATCGGCACCGCCAACAGACATTGGAAGATTAGATTTACATTTACCATGTTCGTATTGTAACCTTCTTTCCTATTTTTAATTAAATTAGTTAAAGAAATCCTTAAACATTAATTGACATCTAATATAATCATATTTTAGTCCATTTCCTCTACATCATAATACATCGACACAGTTCGAATCGACTTCGGAATAGATGTTATTAAACCCGTGTCATAGAGGCAAGTCACTAAGACGCAGCGCATCTATGTATCATAAAGCGGAAGCCCTAAGACACGGTTCTTAGTATTTCGACATCGCCGTAGTGCTATCTAACACTTCCCGAAACCGGAGTATAATCGGGTAGTTACTTGAATAACCACCAACTACGCCCAGTTGGTATCCTACCAACTTGATTTTATATCTTAAATTTGTCATGCACCATTTTGCACGTTTTCGAACCCGTATGCTCTGTAACTTATCACTACAACTTCCAGTACGTATCGGAGGTCAGTAATAGCCCCAATCAATAATTCGCTCAGTTTGCACGAAGCATATTTTCCCACTTGACACTGTCTGTGTAAGTAGGAGTGTGACGTAATAAGCGAGCCTTAGGAGGACGGCAAATACATTGTGTTCTTGTATTTGCCGTAGCAAAGCGTGGGGTCTAAGAGGGCTTTGCCCTTCCGTGGAATGTATTAGCAAGAGTGCAAGGAGGCACCGGTGCGTTCTATAGGAGATCCCGGAGCCCCTCCTATTGCACTGAGGGAGACCACCGAGGGGGTTTTAGTGGGTAGAAGCCCCAGATAACCTTGTCTTCCCCCCAGAAGCAAGGTATCTTTTAAGAAGATTTTACCCGCGAAAAAAAAAAAAAAAAATGCTGTGTGACTGTGCGTCTCCGCTGCGCTCGCTCTTTTATATGTTCGACCGCGATTTTTTTTTATCTGGAGTATTTATACATAACATGTTTACTGCTATGATTTACCACCGCACGTAAGTTCGTCCATATGAGATAAATTATTTTCAGTTTTCCTTGTTTTGTTAAAGGCGGAGGTTAGACGTTATCGTAATATTTGTTTTAAGTAAATTTTACAAATTTAAAGCAAAAATATTTTAGTTGTTTATTGTGGATTATTTTATTTCGTTCAAACAAGTACGTCGTATATTCCCTTTTACACACACATTAATAAATTGCAGTAAACAAATAATAAACGTTGTATGATTCTCTATGTTTTAATAAAAGAAAGAATAACGTACGTACATAAAAATATTTCTCATTACCAACACACAAAAGTTACCGACTGGTAACCTCAATATTGTATACCTAAAATACTTTTATTATGTATTGGTATATTGTATTGTATACTTTATTATTTATAGCCCAGTGTCATCGAGGGTTTAGTCAAAATAATATGATGACAGGTGTATATGCAATAGTTATGTCTCCCGCTGTACATCCCCAGTAAGACCTATATGGTATATTGTGCTGTACTTTATAATTCAATATACTAACTCATGTTTAAGCGCTAGTTTGTCTGCTTCTGTCTATGCCTTTTTCCTAGTTAGTTAGGGACGGCCTTCCTTATCCTAAGTCTCCAGACAGCACGATTCTTAGAGGCTTGTTCGCCAAGGTTGATTTCTCTCAGATCCTTATGGACCGCGGTCTTCCGCGGTTCATAAGGCCGCGGCTTATTATGAATCCTAAATATTTGAAACTGCTAACTTTTGCCGTAGCTACTTATTCTATGAAAACACGAATATCATCTCCATTTATTACTCCGTCAAATATGCAAGACAAATTTTCAGTCTTCTTCCTACTGATCTTTAAACTGTTCCCGTCTAGAGCCTCAATACATGAATTAAAATCTCTTTGAAGGTCGTTTTCATCTTCGGATATACGGAGAACATCGTCTGCATTATACATATATTCCACGGCAGTTCTTTTAAGCGCTAGTTTATCTGTTTATTATTTTGACATAAATCTAAGCAATTTATAGTAATGGAAAAATGTAAACGAAGAGAATAGTAAAAAGGAGTAAATCGAAAAGTTGAATCGTTTGATCGTCTTGTAGTTAAACCATTAGCTTAAAAAAATTTACACACAATATTTTTCTACTCTCTTTCATGTAATTAATTTTAACAAACAAAATGGTCGGCAAAACAGCTTATGTATAATTTTTGACATAAATTAGATAACAAGGAACAGTTCTGTATCGATAACTGGCATAATAGGCTAACGCACCGGCCAACTGGCGGCTCAAAATGTTGCCAAATATAATAATTCTATTTGGCAATGTCCTTTTCATTAACATAGCAAATGAATTAAGTAATATTAATAATTTTACAGTCTAGTAGTGAGGAGAGAAGTTTATTGAACCTATTTTTTTTTTTTAACGACAAAGCGTAGATTTAGCCTGGATGATGTCATTATTGGGTAGGTAATAATAATAATGAAATACTAGTTATGACTTAACGTACCACCACTTACCATTTGTCGACTAGGTACACAAGGAGATAAAATTCATTACTTTAATATTTCACTACGTAAAGTATGTATTATTTAGAATAATAATATCGGCACACTATTGCTTAGCGGCAGAAACCGACGTTACGGTGATACCTAGACAATCTCCGGAAACAGAGGCATTCATCTAGAAAAGTATTCGAGCTGTTAACCCGTGGATATGGATAAGGTTCTTAAAAAATTTTTTATTAAAACGCTATTGATAGAATTATAGAACGATATTATTTTAGAACCTAATTAATATAAACTTGAAAACTGATATTGAATATCTTTTGGCAACCGCTCTAATTGAAGGATTAATAGATTGACTGACTAGGAGAGTAAAGTGTTTAGGACGATATCGGAGCTTTGTTTATGGCGGACTATCTTGCTAGAGAAGAGGAGGAGGAATTGCAAGGTCTGGACTAAGCCTTACAGGGCTCAGGTGTAAAAGAGCGCATTCCAAACACTAACAAAAATTGTTTCGTTTGACATACGACTTCCATCTAATACGGCAATATCATAGAATTTCGTCAAAAACTTTTACCACAACATGTTTTTAAGAGAAGTTATGACACTGAAATCATAGGTATATTATATACACTACGTTCTTTCATTATTGATCGAATTAAAGACATGAAAAATAATAATTTCAAAGAAAAAACCGCAGGTTTTATAGTGCCCGTGAATACCAGCATATTGATTAATCGAATCCGCATACCCTTTTGGGGGAAGACTATGTTACAATGCACATCAATATGCTGCAATAATCATCAACGATGATGTTATTGGTCAATCTGCGTAATCTTTTAAGAAATTTACCACTTCAATTTTATCCATCCAAAATTGAAAATTACAGAAGACTGCGACGATTGTATAATAATAAGCAATTGTAAAGTTGCTCTAAACGAAGCCATGTGGTCCAAAAATAAAGATACAATAAAACTACTAAGGGCTACACATTGCAGATTCGAAGACTTCTTGCCTAAGATAATTTTAAACAAAAGACATGTTTCATTGGCAGACGGATAGTTGTCTAAAATAGGAAAAAGCAGAAGTTTTTAATGTTTAACAACAAAATTAAAACCTATTACAACAGTAACGTGTAAGTTATACATTTCATTTTTGGATGTAATAATAATGTTTGGCAATTGAATGTAATTGCTATCCATGCTATCTAGACGAGAAAAACCTAAAATTTTACTAGAATTGCGTCGACAAGAACCATCATTGAGGTAAAAAATAATGGAATAATTAATAAATAAATGGACTTTGTTTTTTATTAATATCATTACCTTTTTAAAAGTTTTCAACATCTGACATCTCAAGTGCCTACCCTAGTGATCGTCTCGATTAGGACCTTGTTCTACGTTGTGTTTATAGTAATATTTAGTTCTTTTAGGTTTATATAGAAGGATGAATAGTTGTTAAGACAGTTTGATGCCGTTTGTGTGGTTTATTTCCTTATTTACAATCCCTTCACGCTTGTAAAGGTCTTCACATCTTGTTACGGGTTTACAATATTTATTAATTCTTAAGACCCCGACACAAGTGTATAAGTTCGCATCCTCACATAAAAAAAAAAATGTGGGGATGGCATACGGCTCCAGCAAACAGACCCCGCCGTATGCGGTGAGCGCCAACCAAATACTGCCCCCCTACCCCCCCCCCCCCCCAAACAGGGAGAATTTAATTGGCCTCGGACCGCAGTCCACAGCAAGGTTTACTGGCGAACCAGTAGAAGAGTACTCGGTTCATTGTTAGTGCGTAAGCACAAACTGTGATCAAATTGCGCATGGCAATGTGAGTAGGTATCTCACAAGATACAACCGTAACCAAATATACAGTGTATGGTCAGCGCACATTCCAGGACACATAATAGATATAAAGGGTACTCTGACCTAAAGATTAGTCCTTTGTACGAGCCACCACCTTCACTAGTCAGGTGCACTTGCAGACACATTGTAAAGTGTTGGAATTGACTTCACCACCAACTACGTAGTCAGCACGGATCGCAATCCGCGGAGTGCATTCGAGTGCTCATTGCTCACCTCATAAAATAGCAAAGCGATTACATCGCAGCCTTGAGAGATTGTACTCCCACCAGCTATCACCATTCATGAAGTAAATGCATAACTCCACCAACTACTGTAGTGGATACAGCCAATAAATATCACTTTTATTATGAGCCATCAGGCATAGAGTCTTTGTCGTTGAGTAAAATGCTGTTTTGATCAAGTTTGTCCCGCCCACTGACAACTCGCCACATATTTTAAAAGATGGGGAGCTATTGAGGCCTTTATTTGCAATTTCCATATAATAGGGAGGGCAGACAGTCTGCAGCCCTGTCATAAAGGGACCCGACTTGGAAAAATCTAATAAGATAAAGTGTCAAACCATAACGCAAGGCGCAACCTTCAAAAATGACATTTAACCCAGAAGTCGTCGAAGACGTCGTATCACCGAACTGTGACAGACATTCAATCAACGGCGCACATCATCATGAAAGGCGCACAAGACATCACAGCAGACATCAATATCTTGCAAAAGTCCTCAGCCTATCAGATCTGTAAGACACATCAGTTCAATAACGATGCAAACGTCCCGCTACGACAAGACGCAATATCAATGTTTGATAAGCATCGAGGCAGGAGCTCACGCCCGCTTCCGCTACCTCATAATGCATCAACACAGTTCGAGTTGACTTTGGAATAAACAAATATTATTAAACACGACGTATCATAGTGGCAAGCCACTAAGACGCCGAATACTCACGTATCATAGAGCCGAAGCTCTAAGACATGGTTCTGAGAATTTCGATATCATCGAAGTGTCACCTAACACTCTTCCCGAACCAGAGTATAATCAAGTAGTAACTCAAATAACCACCAACTACACCCGGCTGGTATCTCACCTCCTCCACCAACATGATGTTATATGTTAATTTTGTCATGCACCATTTTACACGGTTTCAAATCCATATACTTTATAAATTTTATTTGAACTATTTAATACTTGATATATTTGTTCAGAATCATTAATTTTATTTTTATAAATTAATGTATTTCGTTACACTACCTCCTGCAAGGGCGGTTTTATACCGCCTCTGTGGCCGAGGTGGGGTTGCGGAGGACCTATCCTCCGCAGCCGCTAACGGGTAGCGGTGGGCCCGACATCTGACCACCGCGAGGAGCCCGGAGAGGATATATCCCGGGGCTCCCGTGGTCTCTGGGCGACGAGTTCGGAGGAATCCGTCGTCCGCACAAAGGAGGCCGAAGTAGGGTCGCGCAGCATGTTCCGGCGCGCCCTACCGGCGGCGTTTATCTCTCCCTACCGAGGTGGGGCCGCTGAAGCGGCCAGCGCCGGTAAGGGTCTCGGATGCAGGCACCAAGCCATGCCCGTGACCCTTGCCACTAGGCGACGAGTTGGAACATCGTGAGGATTTTAGTCGGTACAAGTCCGACATAAGTCAGTCCTTGCCCCCGCGAAGACGAGTATGCGTACGCATTTCCCCCACGTAAAACTAAAAAAAAAGTCTAATCCTAACTCACTGAATGAGCCCAAACAGGTCGTTTTAAGAGGTGTAAAACTAAGATCACCTTCACTACTTTCCAAAAGTATAATATCTTTTGAAGATCTCTCCTTGACGCCAAAAAAATGCTCCGGTCGTGATATCAAAAAAAATATCACCATGCACGACGTAGCGTAAGCTACTACTGGCAGTACCTCATCACTTTTGCTTCTGTTTACCGAACGGAGCTTCGGTAAAATGGTCACAAGTTAGCCTTCGACGACTGTATGGCTTTACTGCCACATCCTTTCACCGACTGTCAAATTACAGTGCCAACCCGCCGACGGACAGCCGTTGTGACAGATAAATACAAATTTAATTATAATATAAGCTCGCGGACTCTGACGCCGACCTCCTACTTCGATGAAACCAAGTTTCACGAAAAGATTAACCACATCTAAGTATTTCAGAGAGAATTTACCAATGCTAAGGCCATTTCCGGACGACTCATTTTTTAAAATTATTACAATCGCTATTTTTCATTCACAGGTCATATGGATTTAGACACAGATTCACGCATTAAACACACAACACCCGACACATAGTTTACAATCTGCACATATGTTGTTATATTAACGAATATTTAAGGAATTATTTATACGATGGTAACACTGGACGCATCAAAGATTTATTTTAATGTTTTACTACGACTAATATATTATGTCCAGTTCTCGCGATTGTAGTGTTGGATTGAACTTAGCGTGCACACGACGTAAAGTAAAGGAATAGGAAAAGGAATAAACAGGATGTTACCAATTCAGACTATAACCGGTGTTGCAATAATATATATCATAACGGCCGCCAGTGGTCATAGTAAGTATAAAGTGCATCATATATTTTATTAGAAAGGATTATTTGTGATTATTCAACATTTTCATATCAATAATATTATAAACATAACGGCAACATAATAGGTTGGGGAAAAAGAAATCCATTATTTTTATATGAACTTCAGGACTTTATTGAACATGCTTCGGATTGTCCGATTTGGGTTAAATATGCACCGTTTTGTTCTATGATTTGTTGCCATTATAAAAGTAACTTTATAATGCCTCTCTCGTAGAAGTCCTGGTCTCTATTTGCAAAAAACTCTAGTAGCCGATTTTCACAATCTTCCCTAGATGCCAATTTTTTATTACTAAAGAAATTTTGTAATGCAAGAAAAAGATGGTAATCGCTTGGTGCCAAGTCCGGACTGTATGGCGGATGCATTAAAACTTCCCAACCAAGCTCCCGAAGTTTCTGGCGAGTCACTGTAGACGTGTGTGGCCTAGCGTTGTCCTGGTGGAACACGACACCTCTCCTGTTGGCCAATTCTGGCCGTTTCTGGTCAATTGCTATCTTCAAACGGTCCAGTTGTTGACAGTAGAGATCAGAATTTAGTGCTTGGCCATATGGAAACAACTCATAATAAATAATCCCCTTCCAGTCCCAACAAATGCACAGCAGAACCTTCCTGGCCGTTAGTCCTGGTTTGGCCACCGTTTGAGGTGCTTCACCGCTCTTTGACCATGATCGTTTTCGCACAGGGTTATCGTATGTGATCCATTTCTTATCTCCAGTCACCATCCGTTTAAGAAATGGGTATATCTCATTCCGTTTGGCCAAGATTTCGCAGATGGAAATTCGATCCATCATGTTTTTTTCTGTTAATTGGTGTGGCACCCAAACATCGAGCTTCTTTTTGAATCCAGCTTTGTGTAAATGGTTTAAAACTGTTTTGTGGTCCATTTTTAGCTCCTGGGCGATGTTACGACTGCTAACATGCCGGTCAACTTCGATCATTTCTCCGATTTTATCGACATTTTCGGCGACCGGCCTACCTGTGCGAGGTGCATCTTTAACATCAAAAATTCCTGAACGGAATCTACGAAACCAAAATTGCACATAATTGGCTGTTACAGTATCGGGTCCATAAACACCATTCACAATTTTAGCCGCCTGGCTTGCATTTTCTCCTTTGTCAAAGAAAAACTGTAAAATGTACCGAATTTTCTCTTTGTTCACTTCCATTTTTAACACCCTGTAACTCACAATTGAATGCACCAAACAAAAAACAGCAAAAGAATTTTTTTACTGCGAAATGTCACCTTTCCATCGAGCATAAATCTGAAACTATTTGATCGATACTTTACGAGAAATTTATCACTACAGCCATCTACCGAAAAAATAATGGATTTCTTTTTCCTCAACCTAATATTAATAGTGTAAATACGTGCAAGTCGTAATATTTTGATGCAAAATAAAACTTAAAGACTGTTAGTCAGGTAAAGAAAGATTGTAAATAGTACCAATGATTCTTTTTTATTCAATTTGGCGATGTGACGATCCAGACGTTCACCTGATGATAAGTGTATCACTAACCTGCTCATAACAACGTAGCGCTAGTTAGATGATATACACCGCACCGCATTGCGCTCGTCACCCTGTCGCAGATATGCGTTGTTGAGTGTCGTTACTCCAGTACTTAGACTAACTACAGCGCCCTTCGGTTTGCTGATAGAAATAGAGACAGCGGTAGTACACACCTTGTCGGACGGACAGATCTAGATGAACATCATTTCGATAGTTTTATTAAAAAGAGGAGTAAAAAAAATAATTTTGCCAATCAAAGAACTACGTCATTTAAAACATTGATAATTGTTTTATCTATTACAGGAAACTGTGACGACTGTATAAAGATCGATACATGTACGCCGGCATTACAACAACTACATAATAAGTCTCCAGAAAATTCAGTCTTACTACGGGAAGCATATTGCGGTTTTGACGGACTCCCTAAGGTATTTACATTTACATTGTTCATTCCTCCTCCAGTACCTTACTCATTTTTTTTAAAAAGCAATGTACAGTAGTATACATACTGAACGAGATATATTAATTTATAAAAATTAATGATTTTATAAAAAATATCAAATAATAAATAGACCAAATAAAATTTATTAAAATTTATAAGAATCAAAATATAATTCAACGAATGTTAAAGAGTGAAATAGATGTGTTTCTAAAATATAAAACTATACTAATAATATTGAAAATTAGTTTAAACAAACTTTACTCTATGTCTAAAATACGAATATATATAAAGAAGTTAAATTTGAATAAGATTCATTATAATAAAAAAAATTAAAATCCAATAGTTGGGTGTTCGTGAAACGTCCTAGGAACGTAATTAGGAACAGTCCGTGTATCAGCCGGCCGTAAAGGCGAGCCAGATCGGCGGAAACGCCTAATCGCGCTCTTACGTACACATGGGCTCCGGACAATGACCTTGCCGATGACCCAACGCCCGCAGGCCCCCGTTGCTAGTAGGCCTCCACCACCGAGCAACTTTGTCGAGCCCCAGGTGCTCGATGCCCGGCCGCAGCAGATATCGCAGCCCTTTTGAAGTACATGGGACGCTTCACATTAAAAGACCTGTTTAGTTACGCGGAGTAGCTCCGTGCCGCAAAAGGGCAAAAAGAGAGGCTCCGAGTCGTATACGAAAATTACGACTTGACAGCCGCTCTCGAGGCGGATGTCTAATGACACCTCCTCTCGCACCTGGACACCGTCGTCCGAGTCCCTGTACACACCTTTGGGATCAGCACGGAGCACCTAAATGTATTAGGCAAAATCAAACCGGGCTCGTTGACCGTCGCGACTTTAAACGCGAACGGCGTTCGACACCAGAAGAAAGAAATCAGCGCATTCCTCCGACACCACGACTTCGACGTTATCTTAGTCCAGGAAACATTCCTGAAACCATCTCACCATGACCCTAAAATTGCTAACTATCACCTCTTTACGAACGACAGGTTATCCGCTATGTACGGTGGCACCCTGATTTATTACAAGAGATCACTTCACTGTTCCCTCTTGAATGCCCTCACCTGAAAACCATTGAAGTATCGGCGTGTAAAATTGGTCTCACTGGCCATCAACCCATTGTTCTCGTCTCTTGCTACCTTTCACCTTCCAAAAAGATAGAAATAAAAGATATAAGGACCCTTCTCGATCTCGGTCCATCTATTGTGCTTGCTGGCGATTTTAACAGCTGGGAAGCCGCTGTGCCTGCTCTCCATTTGGATTTCCAAAATCCAAATGGTCGTATACTCTCAAAGCTAGCGGAAAAGCTCAACTTTGATATCATCGCCCCTTCTTCGCCGACAAGAATCCCTCAGCGGCAAAATCAGAGGCCTTCTGTCCTGGACATAGCGCTACTGAAAAATTTAGCTCTCCATATCCGTTCGGTCGAGATCATACAAGACCTCGGATCTGACCATCTTCCGGTCCTTTTCAAGCTGGGCCAGCGCGCCGGTGAGGTCCCTCTGACCAAAACCATCGTTGACTGGCGTAAACTTGATATCAAACTTAAGTCTACAAAATCCCAGCACCTCGACGAGATTCCGAAAACGTTCGAATCGCTCGAAGTGGCAATTCTGGTGGTCGATTAACTCTTCAAATATATCTTATCAGCCGTCGAAGACTCCACGAGGACGATACTCGAATTGGAACCTCGATTCGGGGCTCTTCCTCAGGACATTCGACGCATGATCAGGCTAAAAAACGTTGCCTTGAGACTGTACGACAGGTACCGCTCCGAGGTGAATAGAGTTAACGCGCGCCGCCTTCAGAGGACCGTATAAGAGCACGTCAGAGAACACAAAGCCCACAGGTGGGATTCACTACTTAGCGACCTCGAGCCTTCTTACGTCGTACGCTTTCTGGAGTCTAGCTCGGGGTCTCAAGTTAGAAAACCCCGGACTCATGCCACCCCTAGTCAGAGGCGTCGACGTGTCGTCGTTGGCCTTCGAGGACGATGAAAACGCCGAGTGCTTAGCCGACAGTCTGGAAAACCAGTGCACACCTTCATCTTCTCCAGCCGACCCCACTCACCTAAAACTGGTGGAGGACGAGATCGGACGCAGATCTTCTATCTCTACGTTAGGTCCACCCCTAACTCCGGTCTCAGAAGACGAGATCGCAATCACCATTAGAGGACTAAACGCCAAGTCCGCTTCGGGCCTTGATGGCATCTCGAACAGAGTACTCAAGTTCCTCTCCGCTCATATGATCTGTTTGCAGACGACCATTTTCAACGCGCTTCTCTCCAGCTGCTCCATTCCGGACGCCTGGAAAGATGCCGAAGTTGTGGGAATTCCTAAGCCAAACAAGCCTAGGGACATTCCCTCCAAGTTCAGACCGATAATCCTCCTCTGTAACATGGGAAAGGTTTATGAGTGTCTAATCCTTACGCGTCTCTCCGACTTCGTGTCGGAGAATAAACTTCTGCCCGACGAACAGTTCGGGTTCAGAAGAGACCACTCTTGCGTCCACCAAGTACACAGATTGATGGAGCACGTCCTCAAAGGTTTCACGCGCAAAAGGCCGCATGACACCGTAGCCCTATTCTTTGATGTAGCCAAGGCGTTCGATAAAGTCTGGCACGATGGCTTGATTTACAAGTTGTACGCACTCAAGGTGCAGGACAAGCTCGTCACCATCATCAGAGTCTTCTTATCGAACCGCACCTTTCGCTACCGAGGGGGAAGCGCTCACTCCACTTCCCGTCACATCAGAGCGGGTGTTCCGCAGGGCTCCTGCTTGTCCCCTCTCCTCTTCTCGCTGTACACTAGCGACATCCTTAGAGATCTCGGGGTGAATCTGGCTCTATTCGCAGACGACACTGCGCTCTACCTTTCGAGCCCGATCTTGCCACGGTTGACTAATCGGCTCCAGTCCGCAACCAAACGCCTATGCGATTGGTTTAGGAAGTGGAGAATCGACGTCAACCCGGACAAGAGCGAAGCCCTACATTTCTAGAGAAAAAGGAAATCTCGAATCCCCAGTCGTGCTTTGCGCTCCACTCCCAAGCCAATATATATCTTCGACCGACCTGTCCCTTGGAGAGACTCGGTCAAATACCTCGGGGTGAACCTGGACCAAAGGCTAAATTTCAAGAGCCACATTCGCAGAGTGAGGAACAAGGCTGCCTTTGTAATGGGCAGACTTCATCCCTTGCTCTCTAAATCTAGCAAATTATCCCTAAAACACAAGGTGCACTTGTACAAGGCCTGCATAAGATCTATTATGACTTATGCGTGCGTTGTATTTGGGTACTCTTCCTCTACCACCCTTAAACCCATACAGGTCATCCAAAACCGCTTTACCCGGAAGGCCACGGGTGCGGAATGGTACCAACGGAATATCAACCTGCACAGCGACCTCAAACTTCCTTCGGTAGCGCAATTTATGCAAGATTGTGCTATCTATCACTTTTGCCAGGGCCACACACCACTCGAACCCACTAATAGGGCAAACGATGAACTACGTCCCGATATTCGATGCCACCAGTAAGAATCGACGTCTTCGGAACGTGCTTCCGCTCCAAATCGATGCAGAAGGTCGGCCCGAAAGGCACGACACTCCTACCAACGACACAAACACACACAACACGGCACCCAATCGTAAAAACACCAATCACGAATTTACCACATTTCGGACGCTCCGCTTCCGCCTCTGGTTGCGGCGCCCGTCTGGCTCGCACACCGCGCACACAAGTCACACCCGGCTGACCGGGTGGTTCTCACCGCGCTCGTCTCGCGTCACAGGCGAAGGTGATCGGAGGACGGGCCCGAGTCTCCCTCCGATGACCTCATAGTCATTGCCGCAATCCGACGCGCACTGTGCGCGTTTTAAATTCATATATATATATATATATTTATCTATGTATATATTTAATTACATTCCTTTCTCTTCCCTCATAGCACTATCCAACTCTTCAACCTTTCCACATCCAATAATTTCTCAACTTTCTCCTCCCCCTCATACATACTACTTTATCTACATATATATGTATATATTTAATTTTTATGTTTGGTTTCCGGTTTATGTTTTTCTGGCTCAGTTCTTTTTCGATTTTCATATTTTGTGTTCATTTATTGTTTAATTTTAAGTTAATCTCATTTTTGGTTGCTTTTCTTCTTTTTCTTTTTATTATTATTGTAGCTCGCGGATACCAGACCCGCGAGCCCTGAGTCCGATGAAGCCGCTATGGTTGTCGATAAAACTGCGGCACAAACATCATCATAAAAAAAAAGGCTCCGGACATGTACTGCGTACGTGTCGAATGTAAAACATTTGCTTAGTGCAAATTGATTGAACTATTGATTGGAGATTATTACTGACCTCCAATACATATTGAAAGGATGTATAGGAATGGTGTCCTGTATAGTATACTGATTGAAATGCTAAAATATAAAAATACAAATATGATTGTATGGTGTCAAATTATGAAAGTATAAAATTGTGAAAGTCTCTAGTGATGAGTTATAAATGATAAATCGGTTCGAATTCCGGAAAAATATGAGAATGCAAATAATAATGTATAATGATACAATATAATAAAGTAAGAGTGTGAAGGTCTTTAAAAATGAAATTTATAAAGCTTACGGATTCGAAACCGTGTAAAATGGTGCACGGCAAATATAACATATATCATCAAGTTGGTGGAGAAGGTGAGATACCAACCGGGTGTAGTTAGTAGTTATTTAAGCAACTATTTGATTATACTCCGGTTCGGGAAGAGTGTCAGATAGCATTTCGGTGATATCGAAATACTCAGAACTATGTCTTAGGGCTTCCGCTCTATGATACATGGGTGCTCGGCGTCTTAGTGGCTTGACACTGTGATACGACATGTAACATTTGTTAATTCCAAAGTCAACTCGAACTGCGTCGATGCATTATGCGGTAGCGGAAGCCGGCGCGAGCTACTACCTCGATGCTTATCAAACATTGATATTGCGCCTTATCGTAGCGTAACGTTTGCACCGTTACTGAACTGATGCGCCTTACAGATTCGGTTGGTTGAGGACTTTTGCAAGATATTGATGTCTGCTGTGATGTCTTGTGCGCCTTTCACGATGATGTGCGCCGATGATAGTCTATTGCATGTCTGTCGCAATTCAGTGATGCGACGTCTTCGACGATCACTTGGTTAAATGTCACCTTTGAACGTTGCGCCTTGTTTTATGGTTTAACACTTTATCTTATTAGATTTTTCCAAGTCGGGTCCCTTGATAATGGGGCTGCAGACTGTCTGCCCTCCCTATTTTATGAAATTTGCAAATGGAGGACTCAATAGCTTCCCATGTTTTAAGATATATGGCGAGTTGTCGGTGGGCGAGACAAACTTAATCAAAACAACATTTTACTTAACGACAAAGACTCTATGCCTGATGGCTCATAGTAAAAATAATATTTATTTGCTATATCCACTACAGTAGTTGGCGGAGTTATGCATTTACTTCATGTTCGGTAATAGCTGGTGGGAGTACAATCTCTCAAGGCTGCGATGTCATCGCTTTGCCATTCGATGAGGTGAGCTATAAGCTCTAGAATACACTCCGCGGATTACGATAAGCGCTTACCCTTTATATCTATTATGTGTCTTGGAATGTACGCGTACGTACGTTGAATCTTGTGAAATGTCTACTCATATTGCCATACGCAATTTGATCACAGTTTCTGCTTACGCACTAACAATGAGCCGAGTGCTCTTCTACTGGTTCGCCAGTAAACCTTGCTGTGGACTGCGGTCCGAGGCCAATTAAACTCTCCCTGTTTCGGAGGGGTCGCAATATTTGGTTGGCGCTCACCGCATACAGTGAGGTCTGTTTACTGGAGCCGTATACGTATAGGATGCGAACGTAAACACTTGTGTCGGGGTCTTAAGAATTAATAAATATTGTAAACCCGTTACAAGATGTGGAGCTCTTTACAAGCATGAAGGGATTGTTAATAAGGAAACAAACCACACAAACGGCATCAGACTATCTTAACAAATATTTATCCTTCTATATAAACCTAAAATAACTGAATATTACTATAAATACAGCGTAGAACAAGGTCCTAATCGAAATGATCACAAATGATTATAAATAATTAATGTCCAAAACAAAAATATTAATAATACTACAAAAGAATAGTGCATGCATCATCCTGGTCACATAAAATATGATTATCTGTGATCCTAAATATTTTTTAAAAGTAATTAAAATTTATTATATTTAAGAAAGGGGAGTAAGGTTACAATACCATTACATATTTATGTTTCTCTATGTTTGTGTTTTTTCAATGTAAATTACGTATTTTATAATATTTCATATGCAGGTATGTTGTTCGGATTTTGTATTAAATCGTCTAAATACTGGAAAGGCAGCAATTAATAATATAATTAAAAACATATCTACCGAAGACTATATTGAAAATCATCCCAATATCGACCTTTTATCAGGGGAGTGCGGTGATTTAGAAGGAAATAGAATCATGGGAGGTACTACTGCCTCAATGTTTGAATTCCCTTGGCTCGTTCTCCTTGCGTACAAAGGTATGTCTCTCATAATAATTTATATATGTATGTATGCTTTACAATGTAATATAATTTATCAATACTGATGCACAATGCGCGACCATACGGGGTTTGTACATTTTTATCCCTCTAGCCGTAAGGTGGCGACTATTCCGAGGAGGTTTGGTTAGGTTAGTTAGGCGAGCGACCGGCAGTAAAAACTCTAGCCAAAACTTTTGCAGTATGGACTACAATACACACTTCCGATCCACTGCTGGAGAAAGCGACAGTTTCCGTGCATTGGCGGGCCTACACCTGGGGTCGACTTTAAGCCCGTATCTCTTCCTAATAGTAATAGATGCACTGACATTAGACACACAGGAGGAGGCACCCTGGTGTATGTTTTTTGCTGACGATATCCTACTTGTCGGGGAAAATAATCGCGAGGTGCAGAGCAGGTTGGAAAAATAGCGAAATAAATAAGAGAAGGCTGGGCTCAAGATCAGCAGGACCAAAACTGGACTTTTGTTCTATGACTTCAACGGTCCCACCAGCTTCTCTCCAATCATCTTAAATGGTGTATCCCTACCATACTGCTCCGATTTCAAGTACCTAGGTTCATTTATACAATGCGACGGCAGTATTAATCGAGATGCGAGAAGCCGAATATAGGATAGATGAAATGGCGGAAGGACTTGTGATCCACGAATGCCCCTTATCTGTCCCTGATCTACAAGTCGGTCATTAGACCTGTCGTATTGTTTGGAGCTGAAAATTGGGCCACCAAGGGTTCGGACGAAAGGAGATTACACGTGGCTGAGATGCGAATGTAAAGATGGATGTGCGGTGTGACAAGGATGGATAAAATTAAGAATGAGTAAATCTGAAACTTGCTCCAGTAACAGAGAGTTTGAGGAGCAAGAGGTCAGCGCAATACGGGCATGTTATGCGGAGGGATGAAGGACATATAACAAAGAAATTAATGAAAATGAAAGTGGATGGTTATAAGGGTAGAGGAAGATCTAAGAAATTATGGATGGATTGTGTGAAAGCTGACATGTGTAACAAGATTGTTAATTGAGATATGACGGCTGATAGAGGGATATGGAAGAGAAGTACATACTGTGCCGAACCCACATAGCTAGGAAAAGGGCACGAGGAAGAAGAGTATGCTTTATAATACAGTTTTTGAGAACTGTGTAAGTAAATCACAGAAAGATAATTATTATTAGCCTTGAGCCTCAATCTAAAGGAACAAGAACGAAAGTTATGTATGAGCTACATATCAATATTTTTTTGTATTAATTATTGTTTCAGTTGAAAAGTCTTTGCAGTTTAAATGCGGAGGATCAGTAATAAATTCCAGATATGTACTGACAGCCGCGCATTGCATTAAGAATAAAAAAATATACGGCGTTAGAATTGGTGAATATGATATCAGTTCAACTATTGATTGTATAGGAGAGGGAGAGAATCGTGAATGTGAATCTAAGATTCAGGTAATATTATAACTATTTTATTCCAAAAACTATTGAAAAGAGCAGAAAGTATACCTGATAACTGTTTCACACAGACACCTACTATCAGTAAATTTGGTATTTTCTGAGTAATATCAATAAGAATATAAACCCTTAACTAAAATAAGTTGTATGTTTCTTATTTTCTGTGTAATAGTAAATACAGAAAAAAATTAAAATGATAATTATTCATATTGCAAAATAAAGAAACAGGAAAATTGCTTTATTATTTAGTTACTACATTTAACAACAACAATATAATTAAATCTACGTAACAATACTTCGGTCAATGTATCATTTTTATTTTGAAACATTTTCTACTAACATTTTGTTGAATTTTTTATACTTTTCTCTACAAATTCCATTCTTTATTTTTCATTTGTTCTGTCTTATCCCTCGTTCCTTTTTCATAGGACATCGCAGTTTCACAAACAATCTATCACCACGAGTTCGCTCTCTCCCCACAAGTTGTAAATGACATTGGACTACTGCGCCTCGCCAGACCTGTAGACTTCTCTTTTAGTAAGTCTTTTTGATGCATCACTATTGTATAACATTATTCATCTAATGAAATAATTACATATAGTTAAGTTTAGTGTTATTACTATACATTATTATCGAATTGGTGCCGACAATCTGAATGAATGTTAACAGGTCGTGAACCCGGCTCCACAGGCCCAGTATCAGATAAGCTTTTATATGACTTTTAACCCTTTAACTAGTAGAAGCAATTTTGTGTCTCAGAAAAATAAAAACTCGTTTTTTTGGTTTATTGTGGGTACTTTAATAACTTTTATTAAAGAAAAAAAACAATCATATTTAGTGGAAGAAAAAAACAAGGTGGCAATATCCTTGCCAACACCAATAGGACCTCTGTTAAATTCTATTCATGGATTTTCCTCTTGCAGTTGGTGAAAAAATTTCAAACATGGGTGAATACATAGTGCCACACTACATAGTTCACATTTTATTTTAGACCTCTTATTATTTATTTTAGTGCTGCAATAGCGACACCTCTTATAGGTGTCTATTTCTACAGGCTAGTGATCACCTAATCTTTGATATGTTACTTCTTCTGGTACTCCATAATGTCTTTTTTGTCTTTCATCACTCTCTTCCACTCGTTTCTTTTTCTTTGTTATATGTTTCGGCATTGTTTGGAATGATCTTTTTCTAAACGTTTGATTATCCACCAGCTCTCTTGAAAGAGCAATTCTAAATTATTTTTGGCTCATAACGCTGTGCACTCGGGTGTTCGTTTTGTATAACAAATACGCATTAGTTATCGCAACATCTATAAAAAAATAGAATATTCGAGTCCACCACTTGCGACTTCTTCTACCTACAGCATAGTGTATAAGTAATTGGTCGAAACGATCGACTCCACCCATACTTTTCGTATATTCTGGAATGAGTAAAGGGCATCTGATAGACTTGGGGAGGGAGGGGAGGGGGAAGACTCCTTCGACCCGGACGACGTCCCGGGCGTCAGCGTAGGGGAACTGTCGGCTGCCGTTCAAAGGATGCGTGTCAAGGACACCGCTCCTGGGCCCAATGGTATACCCGGCCACGTGTAGGCTCTAGTTATGGGTCCCCTAGAGTCCTGGACGCGGATGCTGTTCACGGCGTTGCTGAGGCAGGGTCGGTTTCCACGCATATGGAAGGCGGGGAAATTGGTCCTGCTTCGGAAACCGGGGAAACCGGCCGACTCACCGTCGTCGTATCGGCCGATTGTGTTGTTGGACGAGGTGAGCAAGCTCTTCGAGCGCATCATCGCAGCTCGCCTCGTTCGACACATGGAGGAGGTCGGACCGGATCTGAGCGATCACCAGTTCGGATTCCGCCGGGACAGGTCCACCGTAGACGCGATAGCGCGGGTGCGAACCCTGGCGGACGCGGCGGTGGCACGCGGAGAGGTGGTGTTGGCGGTGTCTTTTATTTTTTTTATTTTTCTATTCTTCAAGCTAGGTGAAGGAACTCTAGTTGTTACGGATGGAGAATCATAGACAGCCCTGGATGTTGAAGGTCTAGGAGATCGTGCCAACACGGGACTCTCTTGTCCTTCTACTGCGGCTGAACTTATTATTACATCTTTACCGACTAATATAGAGAGCAAGCCTGTATTATCGTTAGTACCCTCGGCATCCGACAAATTTTCTTCATCGTTTTCAGAAATGGAGCCATCTGGTATACCAAATATATTTTCTAGCTCTGCTTCGATTTGTCTGACTCGCAGAAAATGGTTTCTCTTACTCATCGTCTAAAAAAATTAAAGGTTACAAACAAAATCGAAATCTAATCGAATAACACCGGAACTGGTAATGGCAAATATATTGCCACCATGTGTGAAGTAACTTTTTTCGATAAATAGTAATTAGTTTTTTGAAATATACAATGTAATATTATATAATAAGTACACAATCTATTTTACAAAAAATATAAAATCTTACCGTCACTTCCTTGCAATATGAAGATTTTTTTTAATTATCATACAGTTCAAAGATTCAAACAAAATTTGAAGACAAGTTGACAGCTATTTGACGTAATGTCAAATGAGTCTGTGGTTTTTTTTTACACCAACAATATGTTCCGTTTTACGCAGCGTCACTAATTTTTAAGGTATTGGTGCTACAAAGTGGAAAAAATCATAAAAATGTTGGTGGCGCACATATTGCCACCACCAGTAAAAGGGTAACGCTAAATATTTATAGCTAGAGATTATTGAGAGAGACCCATGACTAATAACGGACGTTTAACGTCTCATGATGATACGGACTATCGTAATCCAACATAATTTAATATATTCTTTCTTCTAAATCGACAAACACTTTTCTAAGAGATACTAAATCAGTGCAATATTTTAAATGTAATAATAATAATCCGTTAACAGGGAATGCAGGCATGATATGCTTACCCATAACCAAACACCTGCTGAAGATGGATATAACTGGTCAGGAAGGTATTGTTGCCGGTTGGGGCCGGTCTGAAAAAGAAAAGAAATCAAACATTTTACTCAAAGTTGAAGTACCTATATTTTCGGCTATTACTTGTACTGCACTCTATAATCGGTAAGTAATTCGATTAAATTATTAAAAAAAAAATTAAATATCTCTTACGTTTTTTAACCGTGTATATACACTATGATGATCAGATCATCAGCTGCAACTTGACATTGAAGCACGTTGTTTAGAACTATTAATATTATTATTATATAATTTGTTTTGTAGAACCTCTCTTTAGAGGTTACCCATTCACATAGCGGGCCGCAGCCAAACTATAAAAACTTCAAATGTTGAGAGAACAAAAATATGTATGTTAAAATATATTTAAATTTCTTTACTCTAAAAGTTTTAGAGTTTAGTAGTTCGCTGGCCTAATGGTTAGAGCGTGCGGCCTTCATTCCGAAGGTCGCGGGTTCTGATCTTAGCATGTACCGATGACTTTAATATTTAAATTATGTACATTTGTGAACTTAACAACAGCGAAATAAAAACGATAAAGAAATATAATACATCGTGACCAAAACAGCACATGAATTGGAATTTATTCTAAGGTTTGTGTGAAGTCACCAATTTGCACTGGGCCCGCGTGGTGATTATGGCCCATCGCCCTAGTATTGAGCGTCGGCCAATGGCGCAACAGTAGGGACGTAAATTGACTGTTGAAAAAGAAATCCAATCAATCCAATCAGCCGGAAGACGTCCACTGCTGGACAAAGGCCTCACCCAAAGATTTCCACTCAGACCGGTCCTGGGCCACCCGCATCCAATGGTTGCCAGCGACCTTGACCAGGTCGTCGGTCCACCTTGTGAGGGGTCTGTCCACGCTACGTCTTCCGGTACGTGGCCGCCACTCGAGAACCTTTCTGCTCCAACGGCCGTCGGTTTTGCGAGCTATGTGCCCTGCCCATTGCCACTTTGCGACGGCGACCCTTCGAGCTATGTCGGTGACCTTGGTTCTCCTGCGGATCTCCTCATGTCTGATTCGATCTCGCAGGGAAACTCTGAGCTTAGCTCGCTCCATCGCCCTCTCAGCAATCTTAAGCTTGCAGACAAGGCCCATAGTAAGCGGCCACGTCTCTGCTCTGTATGTCATCACTGGCAACACACACTGGTCAAAGACTTTTGTCTTGGGACACTGCGGTTTATTGGACGAGAAGATATGTCTTAGCTTCCCGAATGCTGCCTATCCGAGTTGGATTCGACGAGAGATCTCTTTCTTGAAGTTGGACCTACCTAGTTGGATTGTATGTCCGAGGTAGACATATCTGTCAACAACTTCAAAGAAAAAAAAAAGATTTATTGAATTAATCTGAAAGGATTTTGCTAGTACAACGGCAAGTGTTAAAAATTACAGATTTTTGCATTAGTAAATATGTAGATGATGTAGAAAGTATTTAAGATTTTGTGAATTGTTTTTGTGATAACTCCTGTTGTCGAGGTGACAATAGGAACTCTCAGAATTTTCAATGTACCATTGCCTTTCGATTTCCGTGGAGAAATCTGTTTATTTAGAATTTTGTTCGCTAAATGTAGACAATATTTTTTTTATATTATAGACTACTATATATAGATTTATTATTCTTATCTAACATTGCTATATTCTGCCGGTCTATTATAATGCACAGTTTTGTTGGTAATTATAATTCTGTCCCAGAAATAATATTATTTAACGAAGTGAGTAGACGAGCGACGCGTTCACCTGATAATAAGTGATACGCCCGCTCATAACAACATGGCTCTAGTAGAACGGTATACGCTGTACCACGCTGTGCACGTCGCCTTGAGACAAAATGTTAGGTCTCATTATCCCAGTAATTACTGCCGCCAAACTGTAGTATTACTCCACTACAGTTTGGCGGCAGAAATACGCCCTATAATAGTACCAACCGGGACAGGTATGTCATCTGAGACCTACCGAGAATGGAAGAGAACATCATGAAAGCGAAAGTGAAAGATAATAATGTAAGGTTATATTGAGTGAAAGCGGCCCTGAAGGATAAAAGAAGATCTGTATATGAGGAATGCCCTATATCATTCATCAAGCGACAACTTCGATTGAAGACGCTTGACGAATGGAATAGGCACTACGTGGAAGGTTCGACGGCTTCGGTAACGCGGCTATTTCACGGACGCCATCGCGACGTAACGGATCTTGCGCCATGTGTCTGGTCCAAATGTTCACGGGCACGGGGGATTCTTTGAGTACCTTCTAAGGATTTAGCTCAAGTAGAATACCTTGTGCCTCTGTACCGGACGGAGCTGGGGCAGGACATAAGCGCGAGTAGCATCACCTCTCTGATGAGTGGGGACGGAAATCGCCGCATATTACTAAGGTTTAGAGAGAAAGTTATAGAAGATACAATTAATAGAAATAAGAATTAGTATATAACAGAAACAGAAAGTAACGAAAGATAAATTATGAAACAGTATAGAAATAAGAAGTAATGTAAGAGTCCTAAACAAATAAAGAAATGAAAATAAATAATAAGCAAATATAAAAATAAAAACGAAAATAAGAAAATAATGGTTAAATGACAATTTAAGTCTGAGGTAATGCATGAGAGAAGAAAATAAGAACATGCAAATGATAAGGTAAGAGAAGAAAGTATGAAAGGAGAAAACCAGTAAGTAGAGAAAAAGTAAGAAATGTAAATAAAAACAAATAAAGTAAAAGAAAAGAGATACTCTAGCCCAAAATAAGCCGGGAGAAATTAAAAAAATAATAAACAAAAACCTACCACAAGTAAAACTATATTTCGCGTCGTGGTGGCTTACTTTTGCATCTTTAACTTACAAAAAGCTGTAATTCAGGTGTGTGTAATCTAACACAAAATGTATTCTTTGCAAAGCTTGCCAGACTAAGATAAAATGTCGATGTTGTGATGAGAAACAACTCTGAGGTCCAAATATCCCGACAGAGCAGATCCACAGTCTGGCAAGAAATATTTTTTAATTCCACAAGACGAGCACAACATTCACATGATGGTATGTGATACGCACGTCCATATAACTATACGGCGCTAGTTACTCGTAGATATCATCCTACACTGCGTTTTACATTATGCTCTTCGTCTAGAACATTTTGTGTGAACATGTGTTGAATCTCGAAACCGTGGGGTGGTAGCAGGTAAGAGTCCGGCGTAATTCTTTTGTTGCCCCCACAATAGAAGAGTATCCAATGCTGGATTTCCCCACGTAGAATAAAAAAAAGAGCAGACTGGGAAAGAAAGTCACTTGGCGTTAAGTCCGCCTGTTGATGAATTTTTAAAAAATAAATAAATTATATATCCTATAAGAACACATTTCTTTTAAGTGAATAATAAACAAAGAAATCTCTTCGACGTGGCTATTGGTCTTCTGATCTACTCTCTCCTGATATCATTAAGGTTGTGTAGTAATCAATTATTTCATTAGACTTCCTCTTTTTTTTTTAGAAATCTTCTAGTGAAAATTGCACAATTGGAGAATGTTTTCTGCGCTGGTGAACCGGGCCATGATTCCTGCGATGGTGACTCGGGCGGACCTCTCATGGTGGAGGCTGAATATAACAACACGTATAAGTTAGTTCAGTACGGTGTCGTGTCGTACGGGTCGACTACTTGCGGAGCCGATTACCCAGGAATTTATACTGACGTTAGAAAATATATGAAATGGATCCTAGACACTATTAAACCATAGATTTAAGAAAACAAGAAGTGGAATTAAATAAATTCTAACTTTTTCGCATTTTCTATTTAATTTAACTTATTTTTAAGTGAAAACTCTTTTGGGACATAGCCAATCGGATTGTACCCTGACAAAATGAGATAAAATGCGTTGCGATATAGTTTTCCGTATTTTTCATATCCTTTGGTGCAAAGATTACTATGATCGAATTTGAATGGCACTGTAACTAATGAAACCATTCGGTTAGAGAGACCTAACATATCTCTGTGCTTTTCTATTTTCTTCATGATGGTTGCGCTGCTAGTTACTTTGACAACAACAAACTTAAAGTACTACTAAATACATAACAAAAACCATGGAATGTTATGACAACTATGCTGCGACGTTGCTTAACGTGTTTTTATTTATTTATTTCATTTATTTAGACACACCAACAGCAATACAAACAAAACATACAAGCTCAAAATCAACATGTATAAAATTAAGTACTGGTATGTAAGCCAATAACAGGCATGTACAGCAATCTTTTATATCGTATAATACTATGACATGTTACAGCAACTTTACAAACAACCGAAAAACAGGTCAAATTTGAATGTTAACAGTAAGTACGATATGAGAAAAATAAAACCCCAAAAAAGAAAAGAACACAAAACAAGAGTTAACTACTTAACTTTTTTTTTTTCATCAATTATAAACAAAGAAACTTGGATACTAGTTTGTTTTTGAGACTAGAACACGTGTCGTAAAAAATGTCGATGTTGTCAATTAATGCACATATGATATTTGGTTATATTCATCGCAAATCTTTGATAAAGGGCAATATTTAAGGAGGTTTGTTCTACTGGCGGGAATATGGAAAATTTTAGTGATAGGATGCCGTGGGCAGTGGTATGGAACGCTAAAGTTGAATTTCTGAAGTAAATGGTTACAATATATGCTTCCGGAAATTAGTTTTTTTAAGAACATGATATTAATTATTCTACGACGGTTGCTGAGCGGTATTATTTTAAAATGTTTAAGACGTAGATCATATGTAGTACGGTAATATATGTTAGAAGAATGGAATGCCAATTGCCTAGTGAACGCACGCTGCACGCTTTCAATTCGCTGCGAATAAGTAGCATAATGGGGACCCCAAACTACCGATGCGAACTCAAGTTGACTACGAACCAGCGAGTTGTATAGTATTATTTTAGTGTTTGAGAACATAAAACCCTTAGTATTTCTTTTTATGAATCCCAGCATTTTAGCAGCTTTACTAACAATTGCATCAATATGTGCTTTGAATGTTAGTTTCTTATCCATTATCGCACCCAAATCTCGAATTTCATTGACTTGCTGCAGAATGTCACCATATAATATACAGGATGTCATAGGGATTCGTTTCTTAGAGAATTTTATGTAATAGAACTTTTTTGTATTTATTGTCATTCCATTTAAATTACACCATTTATTTATTCTATCTAAATCACTTTGTATAAGTTCTGAGTCTGTTGCTAAAGTTACTGTTCTGTATATTTTTAAATCGTCAGCAAAAAGACAAAATTGACTGGTGCGTATTTCTGAAGTAATATCATTAATAAAGGCCGCAAACAATACAGGACCGAGATGGGAGCCTTGGGGTACGCCTGTAAATGGCTATGTAGTCCTGTAATTTATGACCATTCACCAGTACAAACTGGAGTGTTTTTGCAAGATACGAACGAAACCATTCCAAGAACGACCCACCAATCCCAAAGCCTCGTAATTTATTTATTAAACGAGAATGACAGACTTTATCGAAGGCACTAGAGAAGTCCATATAAATTGTATCTACTTCCAGGATTCTATCAATTTCCCGGCAGAGGTAAGATGTAAATGAGACTAGATTAGTTTCTACAGAGTGGCCTTTTCTAAAACCGTGTCGATGATCAGAAATAAAATTATTCAGATGCTGTGTAATAAAAGAATAGACAAGCGACTCGAAGAGCTTTGGAATGCATGAAAGTATGGAAATTAGTCTGTAGTTACTAACATTGCTTGTGGCGCCTTTCTTAAATACTGGAACAACTTTAGAGCTCTTCCAAATGTCTGGAAATACACCAACATTTAAGGATCTGTTGAAAATAATTGACAAGGGTAAAGCCAAAGCAGAGCTGCAACGTTTAACGAAGACCGGGGGAATATCGTCTGTTCCGGCCCCTTTATACATGTCTAGCTTTTTAATTAAGCGTTGGATGTCACGTTCTGAAATGTTAATACGACTTAAAGGGGTTGTATTAAACGAGAAGTCTACATCACCAGCTAGGGAATCTCTGTTAAATACTGACGAAAAGCAACTTGCGAACATCTGTGCGATTTGCGGCCCGGTAGACGCGATCTGGTTTCTCTGATACATAATTGCTGGTACAGTGGTCTGTCCATTACATCTATCTTTTATAAAGCGCCAAAAGCTTTTAGGATTCCTACGAATATTAACTTCAATTCTCTTCTTATATACATGAAGGCATTGCTTGCTCAATTTGTGAACACGCTCAAATTTCTATTTTCAAATTTTAATTGGCCACGCGGATTTCTTAAATCTATACCTTACTTTATTTTTCTCAGAAATAATCTTTATTAGAGTATTGGTGAACCATCGGAGAAATTTAGCAGACACAGGCTTCGTTCGCTCAATACATTATCGGATTTAGCAACTTCCAATCCATTGATATCAGTAAGAACAAGATGCAATATTTTACAATCTACATTATTCACTTTATTAAATTGTGATAAATTATTAATGGACATGAAATCGATAAGAGAAAGTCCCAATTTAGATACATAATTCATTGCACTACATGGAGAGCTTTCCGAATTTTGAGACCAACCAATATTACTCAAATTAAAATCACCCAAAATTATCACTTGATCAGATTGCTCGATAACATTTGTAGAGTTTTCCAATAAACTAGACAAGTGTTCCAAGGAAACTGGAGGGTGAAGGTAAACAGCGCAAATGGAAACTTGCTTGATCAAGTTATTAGTTTTGACATCGATTAACACCCATAGATCTTCAGCAGTACTTTCCCAACTTAAGTGCCTATAAGATGGGACATGTTTAGATATTGCGATAATAACACCCCCTCCATCTTTCTTGGAACTGGTCGAACATGATCAATCCTTCCTATATACGACATAACGTTTGTCTATAAATTCACTACTTAAAACATTACAATCTAACCAAGTTTCGGTGAAGACTATGAGATCAAATTTATTAACAACGACATTCCTAAGTACATCTTCTGTCTTGGTTCTCAAACCGCGCACATTTTGGAAATATATATTTACAGACATCTTTAAAAGCAACCTATTATAAATCATTGATCAAATTAATTTAATTACACTAGGCAATTAATTTTAAGCTTTCTTCATCTTTAATATATATAACGTGGCTTTATTCATTTTTCCTTACGAAAATTTTACCATCCCTCACCCATATAAACTTAAAACCAGTATCTTTTGTCTTCTTACGTGCGGCGGCATGTAACTGTTCATTTATCGGCGTTAGATGTTCAGATACATATACTGGCATACGACGTCCCCCGATTCCTAGATGCTCTGAATTTAATTTGTTGTCTAAATTCTTTTTATTGAACTTAGTAACTGCAGCCAGCAACTCATCGCGACGGCGTTGACTGCGTAGTTTAATAATCACGGAGCGAGGACGGTCATTCTCCTTATTAAGTTTGGCAATATGTGTTACATGCAGAATGTCGATGTCGCCAAAAGGATTATTGACAATTCTACCCAGCTGCTTAATAGTCGTTATCAAATTTTCTGATTTATTTTCAGGGATCCCATTGATCTCGATATTTGGGAAACGCATGCTTTGTTCTACTTGCCCCAGTCTATATGTCAAATTCTTCACTTGTAATGTTAAATTATTGTTTTTAAAAACTAAATCAAAAATTGTATCGTTCCTCTCGTTTACTATTTGCTTGAGTTCCTCGTATTGTTTATTAAAAATGTTAAGGATTCGTGAAAGTCTGCTATTTGTTGGGAAATGTTCGATAAGTGTTCAGATACTTGTTGTTTGATAGTTTTCGTTATCTCCTGTTTAATAATGATATGTAAATGTTCCTCAGTAACATAGGATCCATCGCTGTCACATTTCGAGCTAAGTTTTTCTGTTCGCAAAGTAATATTTCTTTCTTCTTCAAGATCGTTATCACCATCAGAAGTGGCGGATCGACTTTCTGCTCTAGCAGGAGTATTTATGTTGTCAGATTTTGCTATCTCATTATGACATTCCTGACAACTCCACTTATTCTTACGGTCTTGATCCATAAGAAAGTAAGATTTAGGTGTTATGTTAGCGCATGGCAAATCATATCCTAAGCCACATGTGGAGCATGTGATGTATTCCCTTCTAGAAAGTTTTTTCTTACATCCAGAACAAATCTTTGGGACTGATGACATTTTTCTTTTTTTTCACTTATCTTATCAAATTATATTCTTATAATCGAAATAAATTATTATTTCTATGTATTAAGTTAAAAATTTATGTGTCAAAAAGAGAAAAAAATAAAAAAGAAGAAATATATATTTTGTAGGATTTGATGTTGCGGTCTGAGCTGACAGGTGCATAAAAAAAAACTTCTTTGACAAACTGTTTGACCGTAGCGACGTTAAACCGTTTTGCTAATTTATTGGATATACCCAACTTTAAATTAGGAATTTATAAAATATAAAATACCAAAATAAAAGTGATTATGTGTGAATTCAAATCCTTTGTTCTTCAAATCTTCTTCATACCGTCTTTTATCATACCAATAAATAATTTTGAAACTATTTTTGGTGTATTAACTGTTTTAACACAATATTAAACAATAATTTTTACACAGTTTCTCAGCCATAATTCACTGATTACGGTAATATAGCTTAAGGCTTGGTACAGACAAACTTGAAACCGTATAAGAAATAAAATTGCTTAGAACAACAATAAGACGTCTAGTCGTCTCGAGTCGTTTTTAGTATTTTTTATATTTATGTTTTGGACATTAATTATTTATAATCATTTGTGATCGTCTCGATTAGGACCTTGTTCTATGCTGTATTTATAGTAATATTCAATTCTTTTAGGTTTATATAGAAGGATGAATATTTGTTAATATAGTCTGATGCCGTTTGTGTGCTTTATTTTATATTATGTTATTTATCTTATTTACAATCCCTTTACGCTTGTAAAGGGCTCCACATCTTGTTACGGGTTTACAATATTTATTAATCCTTAAGACCCCGACACAAAAGTTTAAGTTCGCATCCTCACTTTTTAAATAAAATGTGGGGATGGCATACGGCTCCAGTAAACAGACCCCGCCGTATGTGGTGTGCGCCAAGCAAATATTGCGCCCCCCCTGAAACAGTGAGAGTTAAATTGGCCTCGGACCACAGTCCCCAGCAAAGTTTACTGGCGAACCAGAAGAAGAGCACTCGGCTTATTATTAGTGCGTAAGCACAAACTAGGATCATATTGCGCATGGCAATGTGAGTAGGCATCTCACAAAATACAACCACAGATATACAGTGTACGATCAGCGCACATTCCAGGACACATAATAGACATAAAGAATACTCTGAACCAAAGGTTGGTCCTTGTACGAGCCACCATTTTCACTAGGCAGGTGCACTTGAAGACGCATTGTAGTGTTGAAATTGACATCACCACCAACTACGTAGTCAACGCGGATCGCAATCCGCGGAGTGCATTCGAGAGCTCATAGCTCACTTATGAAGTGAACTATGAGCTCTCGAATGGCAAAGCATCGCGGCATCGCAGCCTTGAGAGATCGTACTCCCACCAGCAATTACCATACATGAAGTAAATTCATAACTCCGCCAACCACTGTAGTGGATATAGCCAATAAATATTATATTTATTATGAGCCTTCAGGCATAGAGTTAAATGCGTTGAGTATAATGTTGTTTTGGTCAAGTTTATCTCGTCCACCGACTACTCGCCACATATGTTAAAACATAGGGAGCTATTGAGGCCTTCATTTGCGAAATTCATAAAAAAGCCAGGGCAAACAGTCTGCAGCCTCGTCATCAAGGGACCCGACTTTGAAAAATCTAATAAGATAAAGTGTCAAACCATAACGCGAGGCGCAACCTTCAAAGGCGACACTTAACCAAGTGATCGTATCACTGAACTGCGACAGACATGCGATCGACTATCATCGGCGCACCTCGTTGTGAAAGGCGCACAAGACATCACAGCAGACATCAATATCTTGCAAAAGTCCTCAACCAACCGCATCTTTAAGACGCATCAGTTCAGTAACAGTACAAACGTTACGATACGACAAGACGCAATATCAATATTATGCGGAAGCAGACACGGGCTACTGCTCTTCTGCCTTCCGCTACCTCCTAATGCATCGACACAATTCGAATTAACTTTGGAATAAACCAATGTTATTAAAACACGACGTATCATAGTGGCAAGCGACTAAGACGCCGAGCACCTATGTATCGTAGAGCCGAAACCCTAAGACATAGTTCTGAGTATTTCGATATCACCGAAGTGCTATCTAACATTCTTCCCGAACCAAAGTGTAATCTAGTTAAATAACCACTAACTACACCCAGCTGGTATCTCCGTACCTTCTCCACCAACTTGATGTTATGTGTTAAATTTGCTATGCACCATTTTACGAACCCGTGTAATTTATAAATTCCTTTTTTAAAAATCTTCACACTCTTACTTTATCATATTGTATTATAATACATTATTATTTATATTCTCATAATTTTTCCCGGATTCGAACCGATTTGAAAATGAACCGAATGAACCGAAATGATAAAATTCTTTGTTTCTTCAATTTAAATTACGTATTTTATAATATTACATATGCAGGTATGTTGTTCGGATTTTGTATTAAATGGTCTCAGTACTGAAAAGGCAGGAATTAATACTATAACTGAAAGAATATCTACTGAAGACAATATCGAAACACATCACAATATCGGCCTTTTATCAGGGGAGTGCGGTGGTTTGGAAGGAAATACAATCGCTGGGGGTATGGCTGCCACACTATATGAATTCCCTTGGCTTGCTCTCATTGCGTACAATGGTATGTCTCCAAAATAATTTATATATGTATGTATGCTTTATAATATATATTAGTTGTTTAGAACTGTGTAAGTAAATTACCGAAAGATAAATATAATTAGCCTCGAGTCTCAATCTATAAAAGAACAAGAACAAAAGTTATTTATATATGAGCATTATAAAAATTATTATTTTGTATTTATTACTACATACATACATACATATATATATATCACGCCTCGTTCGTTACATTCATTATTCTTATTCGTTTTATTTATTACTGTTTCAGTTAATAATCAAATACAATTTAATTGCGGAGGTACAGTAATAAATTCCAAATATGTACTGACAGCCGCGCATTGCATTAAGAAGAAACAAATAGTCGGCGTTAGAATTGGTGAATATGATATCAGTTCAAAGATTGATTGTACGGGAGAGGGAGAAATTCTTGATTGTGAATCTAGATATCAGGTAATATTTTTTTCTACAAAGCACAGATGCATTTAGGTTGTCCACCTGATGGTAAATAATACATTTGCATATGAGCGCCACATTGTTGTACATTTGTATAACAATATGGCCCTCATTAGGTATATAAACACTGTATTATATTGTGTTGTTATAATGGCTCGTACCCCTGTAATTTTACATGTATCAATGTTTGTGAACTCCTGTTTATCGACAAAAGTATTTTATTATTGCCAGGAACAAAGTAAACTTGTAATTATAATTAATCGCATTTTTCTCCAGTTTTCTTACATGTATAAAATATAATTAAATAAAAATATAAAGTTTCAACAAAACACCATTGATAAAAAATATACGTTTCCTCTTTTATTCATATTGTAAATGAGTGAATCAGATAAATAACTTTATATTGTAGTCGCTAAAGACAACAATGTAATCGAATTTAATTCACAATACTTGAGCTAAATATTATTATAATTTTGTGACAGCACTCTCAACCACCTTTTAGTTGGTATTGTTTTACTTTGCAATATAATATCCATGTTCTCTTTTCATTTTTCCCTCTTATTCCTAGTTTCTTTTTCATAGGACATAGGAGTTTCACAAACAATTTATCACCGTGAGTACTATGAACACTTCTCGCAACTCTTAAACGACATCGGCCTGCTGCGCCTCGTCAAACCTGTAGACTTCTCTTACAGTAAGTTTGATTCCTTACTAATAGGGGGACCGGAAAGTAATGTCGTTTCTGCGCATGCCAATACTTGATTGTCATTTGTCAGCTCATTGTTTTGTTCAGAGGCGTACCAAAGACATTGTGAGGTTATAGTGATTTCTTTACTTATAGACAATTGAATTACAATTTTTTTTTGTAATTTTGGGTAAAATGGCCAGCCAAATACCAGAAGAGGTACACATCCGGCATTGCATGCTCTTTGAGTTTCGCAAGGGAAATAACGCAACAGTTGCTACCAAAAACATTTGCGATGTTTATCCAAATGCACTGGACATTCGTAAATGCCAAAGGTGGTTTTCCAAGTTCAAATCGGGTAATTTTGATCTTTCCGACTCGTATCGATCAGGAAGACCATCAGCGTTAGACAACGACGTGTTAAGGGCGGAAGTGGAAGCAAATCCGTGTCAGACGATCGAGGAATTGTCAAACAGTCTCAACAAACCTTGGTCGACCATCCAAGAACATTTGAAGCAGATTGGAAAAGTAAGCAGAGCAGGTGTTTGGGTCCCGCATAATCTGTCCGAACAGAATAAGGCTAACCGATCAATCACATGCAACTTATTGCTTCAACGACACAACACAGAAGCGTTTTTTGATCGCTTGATCACAGGAGATGAGAAATGGGTCCTGTATGATAACCCAAAACGCAAAAGGAAGTGGCTCTCTCCAAATGAAATCCCTCGGAGTACTGCTAAGCCAGGTTTACACCCCAAAAAAGCGCTTTTGTGTGTTTGGTGGAGTATTCGCGGCATTGTTCATTTTGAATTACTGAAACCTGGAGAAACTGTTACTGCAGACCTCTACAGCGAACAATTGCAGCGAGTCAATCAATCTTTAATTGAAAAGTGGCCAGCGATTGTCAACCGAAAAGGCGTCATTCTCCAACATGACAATGCAAGACCGCACTGCGCAAGGCGAACTCTAGAAAAAATTAATGAATTGGGGTGGGAGGTGCTGCCTCATCCACCATATTCGCCCGATGTTGCACCATCGGATTTCCACTTATTCCGAGCGCTGCAACACTTTTTAAGTGGCAAAACATTTGCAAATTTGGATGATATCCAAAATGCCATCTCTAGATATTTTGCCGAAAAACCAATTAATTTTTATCGATCAGGGATTGAAAATTTACTCACTAGATGGCAAAAGGTTATTGACAATGATGGGGAATACATCATTGATTAAAAATAAAGACTCGTTAAAAATGTATGTGTTTGTATTTAGCGTAAGAAAACGACATTACTTTCCGGTCCCCCTAATATTTTCAGTCTCAAGATTCTTGATATTCTACTATACAATAATAATAAACAAATGAAAGAAACACTTATAATTACATTTGGTGTCATTACCAGACACATTGCTATCAGGTTTTAAAATAATATTCTTATTTATGTTCTATAATTATTGTTCATCTTCAGGAAATGCCGAAATGATCTGCTTACCTTTAAACAAAAAGCTGCAGGATTTGAATCTAACCAATAAACGAGGTATTGTTGCCGGTTGGGGCCTAACTGAAAATCAATTGTTTTCAAACATTTTGCTTAAAGTTGAAGTGCCTATACAATCAGCTGCTGAGTGTTTATCACTTGATACTCAAGAAACCAAGTAAGCAAGCCTTTTGTATTATAATCAAAAATAAATTATCACTCTCACGCTTTTTAGCCATGCATACAATATGATAGTCAAGATTTATTTTTTTCTTCGCTTTTTTGTCGATATTGGTAAATAGTCGAACAATTTTTTAAATAATACATCTCTCTATCCCTTAGGTGTACCTTTGCGTCTTTAAAAAAAGAACGCTTCAATTGTACTTTTTTCTCAACTGTAACGTAATAAGTAGGTTATACTCGATGTGCTAAATCATTCTATTCACATAAATGCGTAAATATTTTCGATACAAGGAACTATAGCAGTTTTGCAACAATTTACATGATCTGTAATGACAACTTAGAATGAAAATTTATATATATTTTTTTATATTGTAACGCCTTTTACCCCGTAGGGGTAGGCAGAGGAGCTATACAATTTAAATGTATTAAATTATAGTCGTAAATGTAAATGGTAATATTTCTATTTTCGTCAATAACAAACAAAAAAATCTGGTTGAGCTCGAGATTTTAATGACATTCCTTTTTTCTATAAATGGAAAACTCGATGGAAGTTATAAGCAGAGCGTTTTTTGCGCTGGTGCACCGGGCCAAGATTTCTGCAAAGGTGACTCGGGCGGACCGCTCATGGTGGAGACTAAAATTGGCGAATCGTATAAGATGGTTCAGTTCGGTGTTGTGTCGTACGGTCCGGCGCAGTGCGGATCTGAATACCCAGGAGTCTATACTGACGTTAGAAAATATATGAAATGGATCCTAGACGCTATTAAACCATAGATTAAAAATCATGAAATTGAATTAAATAAATAAACAACACTTTTAACACATGGTACTTTTAATTTCAGGACATTGATTAAGTAGTAATATTAAAAAATAATGCTTACATGAAAATTCGATAACATGTACTACGTATATTTCACCTCAAGATAATAAATATAATATAATAGGTCATTCCGACTGCTTTAAATTATTTCCACATCTCTTTAATAAGCCGGGAGAGAGTTTATTCACCGAGCCTGAAGGCTTACTCTAACCTCTATTCTCTGATGATGTGTACTCTTGGTAGATTTAAGCATTTTAGCATTTTTACTTTGTGTATATCTGGATTTTTGGGTTTTTGGTGAATCTACTCGGTCGCTGAAGACGGACACGGGTCCGTATTCCGACCACCAACGCCAATAGGATGGAAACTCTAGGCAGTGCGACTGCCCCTGATCGCAAGTGTGTTTGTTGTATACAAGGTGTGTGCGGTGACAAGGGTGTTGTGCATGGTGTGCGGAATCCCTTGGTATATCGAGGTTAGCGCATGGCGTTGTCTAGGCTTTCTGGTTTAAGGACCCGATTGCTGCTCGTAATTGGTCGCGTTGACAACCAGGGGGCTGGATTGAGATAGCACTATTATCGACGTAGGATTCCGTGCATTCTCTGAAGTGTTCTACTATGTTTGAGAGTTTGAGGTCGCTGTGGAGGTCAACGTTACATAGGTACTATTCAGCACCGGTGGCGATCCAGGTGTTCCGGTTCTAGAAAACCTGCAGGAGTTTGAGATGTGCTTCGAATGAGTGGACGAAAATTATGATGGCGCTTTTAGAAATTTTGTTTTGCAATTAATTCGATGTTATTCATTATTGGTAATAAGCGAAGCGCAACTTTTAAATCGCAGTTGGTCGTCTAAGCAGAGATTATTTCCTTGGTTATATACACTTTAGTAACTTCTAAGTTAAAATTTTCAAACTAAATACAATATTTATTCTACAATTTCTGAAACAGATAATTTTTTTTTTTTCTATATTTTTCTTTTAAATATGTAATTATTATATTATTCACACAAATTATCAAACTAAAGAGCAAAAGTTAGATGAAATTTTTAATTTTTTACAAAATACATTGTGCTGCTTCCTGGTGAGCCTTTATTTAATTAAATAAAATTGGTATTTTCAATGAACCATTATTCAATCCCTTATTAAGTCTGTCATTAAGATGATATAGTTACCATTATAGATTATTCATACAAAGTGATTTGATAATACACACCAACATGAATACATATGTATATTAATCCTGTTACCCAGAGTTAAAACATAAATAAAATTTGTTGTAGTTTTGACTGAAGTGGGGTCTTAGGTAAATGACAATGCACGCAGCAATATCAGCACTATATTGATAATGAGTAGAGAAATTCAAAGTATAGAATAAGTTATTAAGTTTAATAGTATTACGAGTACATAGAGAGATCCAGTTGATTGTTGCAGTTGCAGTTGCTTCGTAATAAGCTGCAGTCTTGGTATTTCGCAGATCCAGAGAGATTCATTTATGGATACAAGTGTGTATTCCGTAATGACTTGTTGACCAAAAGTCTGGCATTGCGGAGATCCAACTCGATAAATACAATTATATACTCCGTCAAAACTTGTTGATTAGGACAATGTATACAAATATGTACAATCCTTATAAGTATTTGCGCTATAATAAAGGCTAGCGTGATCTATTGGTCATGGTTGCGCCATCTGTTGAGTTGTTTGAAAACTTCTTGTTACAAATTCTAAATAAATTTCGTAAAAAGTTTGTAATAAGTTTTACTAAAACGATTACGCTCTTTTAATATATGATCATGAACTAAATACTTTCATAATACACTTTTATTAACGTGTTTTCGTGATTTTTTTAGTCTGCGTCTTTTTGTATTCATCCCGAAATGTTATCGCATATCTCCTACAATAAAAAATACACTATATACAATAAAACCTCAACCTTCAACCTCGGATAATACCCTTCTCCAATTTTTATTGACATCTTCGATACATCTTATACACAAATTTTCTACCAAAACCCAGCAGCAGTTCAATAGTATTATAATATATTGAGGGCAATTGCCTGATACAATTGCCGTTTTCGCAAATTTTGGCTGTTACCGGCTGCAATTGTACTTGTTCAGAGACGTAACCAAGATTTTGAACCAACTAACACATACGAGAGTTCACGATATTATCACATCGCAGATTTTTTTTTACACTATATATTTTTTATTATTTTTTTAATTTTTAAGTCGCTCATGGTTGCTAGTCGAGGCAGTCCTGGTAGGGTAGCCATCTAATGACGCGTATAACCGGGAGAGAGATAGAAATCAAACTCGCGTGTTTGCTGTACGACGGTCGTTCATTCACTGCGCCTAAAGGCTTACTGTAACTTATGTACAGTTGTGTTATATATGATATAAACATGCAACACGTATGTATGAGTGAGGTGAGTCGCATAATAAATCTCAATCTTATCTATATTATATTATTTAAAAAGAGACATTTTGGAATTGACTGTACACCATGTTTTTTTTAACAGCCAATTTACGCCCCTACTGTTGGGGCACAGGCCTACCCTCAATAAGAGGGCGATGGACCATAGTCACCACGCGGGTCCAATGCTGATTGGTGACTTCACACACCTTAGAATAAATTCTAATGCATGTGCAGGTTTACTAACGATGTTTTCCTTCACCGTTTATACTTCGCTGTTGTTACCAAAGTTCACAAATGTACATAACTTAAATATTAAAGTCATCCGTACATGGCGAGATCCTAACCCGCGACCTTCACAGTGATGACCGCACGCTCTAACCCTTAGGCCAGCGAGTTTTTTCGTTTTTTTATTCAGCTCTTCTAGCAAGTACATTTTTTTTTTTTTTATTTATATAGTCACGCCTTTTTCCCAGTAGGGGTAGGCAGAGGTAAATAAACCACCCACGTTTCGCCAGATGTGGTCAGATTAGGTCCCATGTAATAGGGGGCGAGCCTGTTGCCACTTTATTGGGACCACCCCACACACACACACAAAGATGATATCAGTGTGCGGGTTTCCTCACGATGTTTTCCTTCACCGTTTTTTTTGTATCTCGCTGTTGTAAGTAAAGTTCACAAATGTACATAACTTAAATATTAAGTCATTGGTACATGCCGAGGTTTGAACCCGCGACCTTCGGAATATAATATAATATAATATAATTTTGATAGCAATCTGAATATTACGTCGTGAGTTACAGCATTTTGTGTGAAGCAACTTTTGTTATTAAAAAAAGTGAATTTACAATTTTGATAAAGCATCTCTTTTTGATAAAAAAATAAAGTAGAAGCCAAACAATGGCTTGATGAACATTATCCGGACTCTGCTCCATCGAGACCAATGGTAGAGAAGTGGATAGCTGAATTTAAACGTGGTCGTATTAGCACAAATGATGCAGAGCGCTGTGGATACCCAAATGAGGCTGTTATTCCAGAAAACAAAAAAAAAACACAAATTGGTTACGAACGATTGCAAATTGATAGTGCACGAGCTAGCTAACATAATAAAGATATCAGATGGTAGTGTTTTTTCCACCTTACACAAACATTTGGGTATACGAAAGCCCTGTGCAAAGTGGGCGCCAAGTGACCTCACAGTCGACCGAAAACAACAACGATTTATGCTTCAGAGGAGTATTTGGAGCTCTTAAACCGCATTAAAATCGAATTCTATCGTCGATATGTGATAATGGATGAAACCTAACTTCAACGTTACACACCAGAATCCTAAAAAACAGTCAGCTGAGTGGATAGTAATCGACGAATTGAATCCAAAGGAAAAGGAACCACCGTCAACAGCGAATTTTACTATGCACTTTTGGATCGATTGAAGGATGAAATCGCAAAGAAACGGTTAATTTACAAAATAAAAGGTGTTGTTTCGCCAGGACAATGCACTGTGTCACAAATCAATAAAATCGATAGCAAAACTTAAGGAATTGGGCTCCAAATTACTTACCCACACCGTATTTTCCAGATTTAGCCCTCAGCGGCTTTATCCTATTTTCAGATCTCAATACAATACTCGGTGGAAAGTAATTGAATTCAAATGATGAAGTAATCGCTGAAACTGAGGCCTATTTTGAAGAAAAAGTGACATAGTACTATAAAAGTAGCAGGGAGAAGTTAGAAAATTCCTATATTTGTTGTATCGCCCTCGAATGCAACTATGTTGAATAAAGAAATCGAGTTGTGTCACACTTTTGTTTTTTTTCTCACTTATCCTACGGACATATTGAATATCCTGTTAGGTCAATTAAGATCGGATGTTACCAGAGAGAATTGCCGAGTATTACGGCCTGAAAAGAGGGGGAGAACAGTCTCATATAAATGTTTATAAATGGATCGTGCTCAGATTTCATAGACTAATTGAAGTAAATGCAAAGAATACAAAAAAAAAAAAAAACAAAGTATGTATTGAAATAATTTATTAACATTATAATCGAATAAAAAAAGCTACAACTAACGGAAGACTATAGACACTAACATACATTGTAATTTGTTGCATGAACTATATATTATTTATTAAAAACTGGTTTTGTAAAAAAGCAGCTATTTCTTTGTTCTATATTCCAACTGATACTATTTTAAAGAAACATATATCAGCTTTTAAATCACAATTTTTTTTCTTTAGTATGTCACTAGGTCTGTGAACATATAATATCATCGTTTTGTATTGAAATATACGTAACGTAAAAGACAATTGGTGACAACGAAATTCCTATTTCTGCTGTCAAACAATAGTCTGCAAACATTACTATGTTTCGGTTTGAAGGTAGCTGGTCAAGTTACTAGGGTTACGAGGCTTAACATCTTATGTTTCAAGGCGACGAATACAATATGGTGTAGTGTATACCACCTTAACTAGCGCCACATTGTTATAGACTGATGTGTCACATATGAACAGGTCTAACTCCTTTCGTCACTTCGTAAAATTAAAAAATATCAAATAATATTCATAAACACTGTGATCTCTTGGAATTAAAAATATCTTTAACTCGTGAATCTACGGGACCAAAATCAGTTGGAGCTTTGAAAGTTGTCAATGAGACTAAGCCTCATCAAAAAAAAAATAGAAACAGAACTATACTTAAATTTATGTTTAGATAAACTACATTATCTAATTACAAATAAAAAACAAATAAACAGCTTTTTCTCCTCAAGGCACGTCTTGAAGAAAGAGAGACGGATTCGAAACGCGCGGTCGACCTGTAAGGAGTTAGTCTGGCGGGTGTATGTCGACGCAAGGGAAGCCTACCATCTACCGTTTCGAGAGGAGGCGCGCTCAGACCGAGAGCTGGAAGTGGTTCTGCGCGACCGTGTAGGACGGTATCTCCCACGTGACACGTCGCGCAAAGGTGAGGCGAATGGACGTCCCTCTCATCCAGTCGGGCAAAGTGCTGGACGCAGAGGGGTCACGCATATACTGGCCGATATTTTCTTCTTGGGGGATGACCCCGTCGAAGACAATGCGGACCATAGTCAAGTAAGAGTGAAAGCCGATGAAGTCAGCGGGAGGCCATGATAACCCAAATGACATCCCCTTTACGATGGAGGAGCTCCGATGGTCCGTGTCGTCCTTCAGTGCCAAGAAAGCACCTGTCGTAGACAGCCTCACCGCAGACATCTGCCGGGTGGCTATCGCCGTGGATACTGCTTTGTTTTTTGCGCTCTCCAACTGGTGCTAACCAATAAGCTAAAATACGACAACCCAATACTGACCATGGGAGAGAAGCTCCAGAATCGAACTCGGAAAGTCCGATTACTTGGCCTCACAGTTGACGATAGGCTCATACATATATTCAATACCCACGTAAAGAACTCAAATCCCAAGGGCTCTAAAGGGCTCTTTCTCACGTAATCTTCATAATAACTATGCTTTAATGACTATAGGTCTCTGGTGGAGAAGACCGTCTAAGTAGGTACCACCGAATGTCCTATTTCTTTCGTAATCAAACATCGCTTAAATGTTGTTAACATCGAGCTAATACGGTTAATGAAACTTAAATAATACATAATATATAAGAGATTTAGTTAAACCTAAAAGATCAACGAAACAAGACTTGAGCAAGTGCTATTACTGACAACGTCTACGCACACCATGGAACCTCAGCGTCGAAGACATGCCTCGGTGGATGAAGTCCAGGATGCGAAGTGTGATGAGGCTGAGGTGATCCGTGAAGTAGTTCACACATAAAGCTGATATACGTTATCGCCAGACGAAGAGTCTCGATGCGGGAGAGCCGCTTCTCGTAAGCAAACGTTGGCACCTGAAATATTCAACTTAACATTCAATATAACAGAGTATATACATATTAATATCAATTTCACGTGTCTAACATCATCATCCCGTATCAGTTTACTGCTGAACATGAGAAATAGGCAAAAATATGTGTAACTTAATTTCATGAATGATGATTATTACATGATATTTTGAAAGTCGTACTTTTTATTTGTATTTTTAATTGTCAACTATACACGTATGGTAACAACTTACACAAACAAAATGATGAAATAGTTACAAATTTAACCCTCATAATTGTAAGTTTAGATAAATTTCGAAAATGTGATTATAAAGGTATTCGTTGTGTTACAGAATAACGAAACATTGTAATAATATCTTCCTCAGAGATTTATATACAAGCGGCCGGAATTACTATTATGGCTTCACAATATTTTAATATAAAAATTTTATGTAAACCCACGACCATCTGGTGTGAGCAACAGCGATAATATTCAGGAAAGCAGTCTGCGGTGGTATGGTCAATTAAAAAGGGGCCGCCTTACTACTACATTAGCAAGAGAATCTGCAGCCTTTTTCGTCATCATCATGAGATAATATTTTCTCGGTCGAACACCCAGAAGCAGGAGCGTACGCAGAGATTTAAAAAAATATTTTTAACATGTATCATAATATATTGACTCAACATTTTTGTTATCATAAAAGAACCTGCGGCTATTCGAGAAAACGTTGGTTTGAATCTTAAAGCAAAGAGCAGATAGAGCCATTTGTTATTACCATCAGATATTAAATATTAATAAAAAGACCCCAACCAGTGGACACTAACCCAAGATAGAGAGACAGTTTTACCAACAACATAAGATTACAATGAAAGATATTTTAGCGAAAAATATATGATTGTTTAAAAGAAATATAAATACAAAAATAAATTTCAAAGAAAGAAAAGGTAATAAGGAATAATGTAATATACAAAGTAAAAACAAAATAATTCATTTATGTATACACGACCTGCTATTCCAAGGTGAGCTCATGGACATGTTTGGATATGGAGCGGCCACCAAAGGCCGGCTCTACGCCTCAAGCCAGCCTGGTTAGTTCCTCATAGCATCACCGTGGGTGACCAAGCCACAGCTGGCGAGACCCACCGCTACGACAGGGAGGGAACGTCCCTGTCTAGCGACACGCCCATACAAGTTGAAATGTCAAGGGATATGACGACGTCGAACACAAAAGGAAATGAAAGATAAATGAAAAGAAACCAATTCGACTACCGTATAAAATGTATTACTAAGAAGAGAAAGATAACTCTATCGTAATATGACATTAAATACCTTTCGCCTCAGTTTATCGAACGCCTCGTTTAGATTAAACATCCGGCGCCGCTCGCGTATATTCGCCGCCCGCCGCTGCGCAACGGAAGCGACGCGCCGCCGGGGCTTTTTCCCGCCGGGGGCAGCACGTGCGCCTCCGCGCCCGCCGCAACCGGCCGCCGACCATACTTATAGAAAAACACAATAGATAAACTAGACAAAAATAAATGGAAATTTAATAAATACAACAGAATAATACAAAAATAATAATGATATGCGGCGCTTTTTGGGATGATATATACTGCGTCCACATTGTGCTCGTCACCTTGAGACATGAGATGTTTTATAAAATTACTATAATTTTGCTACCTACGTCGTCCGTAAAACCTGAATATAGTATATCTGATAATTACTCTAGCTAGAACACCCTTCAAACCGGAACACAGCCGTATTTGCACACAGCTTTTAGTGCCAGAAATAGGAGCTGTACTGGTACTTACCTAGACGGTCACCGGCAATAGAGACCTACTACCAGTGAAAAATATAGAGAATATTCTTAATAGGAGATTGTAAGTTAAACAACTAGCGTATTCCTGGTCCACGGACAATGAATCTGATGATACTATATTATAACATACGCCAGACTTTTTGGCATGTATTATAATATAGCGCGATACTACAACAATATTTAGTATCATCATCAGCCTATAGACGTCCACTACTAGACATAGGCCTTCCCCAAAGATCCCCACGTCGATCGGCCCTGCGCTGCTCGTAGTGTTCCCGTATTTCTCACCAGATCGTTGGTACACCTTGTGGGAGGCTTCCTAACACTATGTCTACCAGTACGCGCGCGCCACTGGAGGGCCTTACTGCCCCATTGCTCGAAGGACCAATCTCTCAAGCAATGTGACCTGCCTACTGCCACTTAAGACTAGCTATCTTTTGAGCTATGTCGGTAACCTTAGTACTTCGGCGGATTTCCACTTTGCTGAGAAACTTCGAGCATAGCTCTCTCCATTGCCCTTTGGGTGACCTTTAAATAAGGCCGATAGTAAGAGGCCACATCTCGGATCCGTATATCAATACTAGCAACGAAAAGATGCTGCGTAGCTTCCCGAGCGCTGCCAACCCGAGTTGGATACGTCGAATGACCTCTTTCTGGAAGTTGGACTTATCTAGCTGGACTGTTTGTCCTAGATAAAAGTATTCGTCGACAACTTATAGTGTAGAGCCCTTGACCATTATTAGCGTGGGTATAATATGGGCATTAGACATAATCTTTGTCTTCTCCATATTCATTTTAAGACCCACGCGTTGAGACGCTCCACTGAGGTTATCGAGAATTTTGCCTAGGTCTCCCATAATCTCAGCCATGACCACGATGTCATCAGCGAATCGAAGATGGGTCATGTACTCGCCGTTTATATTGATCAATGAAAATGATATGTCAACATCTGTGAAGTCCTTCAGACAATCGAAGCGATTTTGAAGTTGAAACTGAAAGCGTTCGAGGTTTTGAATCTGGATGGTTTCGGGGTGGAACGTGGATCTCATCAATGGACACCTCTTAAATTTAACTTTAAGATTCAATATACTTCTAACCATTCGGTGATCACTCCTCGTATTAAACGAATTGATCAGTGAAACACCATTGAATATACGAGTCTTTGACGACAAGTCAATCTCGTTCTTCGTCTCGCCGTCGGGGCTCTTCCAATCTATTTCCGATGCTCCCGCTTCCTGAAGACAGAGTTCATCATAAAGAGTCCGTCTCTCTCCATGTAATTCCGACATCCATTTCCAAATGGCCCTACTTTCATTTCGTCACCGCATCATTTGCCTAGTCTTGTGTCGAAGTCTCCCATGACAACGGTGTAATGAGTCTCAGAAGCTGGCATGGTCTGAGAGATATCCTCATATATTACTTCTATCTTCTCGTCGGGGTGTGTGGAGATTGGAGCGTGTACCTATATGACCTTCAGCGAATACCGTTTGATGAATCTGAGTATAAGGTACGCTACTCTGTTCGACACACACTTGATCTGTACAACGTTATTCACTAGAGACCTGTGGACAATAAACCCGACACAATCTTGGCACTGTTCTTCACCCTCCCGGAAATAGAACAGGTTGTTGGATTTGAAAGTCATTGTATCTTCACCCTCTTTACGGACGTCAGATAGTCCCACAACAATCCAGCGAATCCTGCTCAATTATTTCTCTAGTTCTCTTCGATCCGCAGTGTGGTTGCGTTATGTTGCCAGGGTCAAGATCGTCTGACGAAAAATCGACATCGCCTCCAGGATCCGACGCGTTGCCAACATCTATCACAGTCAGCATGGCCTTCGGTACCGCCAGGCACTACGGGTCGACTTTTGTAGGGGTTCATTTGGGGGGATTTAGACCATTTCCCACCACGCTGGCGTAGTGCGGGTTGATGGGCAAGGTGTGTTTTTGAAATATATATATATATGTAGATTTAGGTGTATGTATATATATACACAGTCTTTGACCCTAATATTGTTAAACATTGTAATTACCACCAACTGAAAAATATGGCACAGCTAAAAATGGATTTTACGAAATTCCTTCTCTGATGGGAGTTATGTTACGACCAGCAAAGCAGGTGGTGAACACCTAACATATATATACTCCTGCCTTAAAACAAGAAGGCTTCGATTCGATTCTGGGACCCCATACATTAAAATTATAGTTTGGGTTTTTCGAGCATCTTTCTTAACTTGCACCGTCGTATTGTAAATCTGCTTGTATTTTATTGTAAAGCTAGAGTATTCGCAAAGAGCATTCTTCAATATACATGGCCTTATGTTGACATAGCTTTTTTTTTTTTTTTTTATTGTCACGCCTTTTTCCCAGTAGGGGTAGGCAGAGGTGAATAAACCACCCACGTTTCGCCAGATGTGGTCAGATTAGGTCTCATGTAACAGGGGGCGAGCCTGTTGCCACTTTATTGGGACCACCACACACTCACACACAAAGATGATATCAGTGTGCGGGTTTCCTCACGATGTTTTCATTCACCGTTTTTGTATCCCGCTGTTGTAACTAAAGTTCACAAATAAAAAACACACAACACAAAACATAAAGTTCACAAATAAAAATAAAGTTTATAAAGTTGACATAGCACCCCGTGAATTTGAAGTAAACTAGCTATAGTAGATGAAAGAAAATACCGAAGGTAAGTTTTAGTAAGTTTTACCCGTAAATAATGTAATTAATAATTCTTGGGTCACGTAACAAAAATATTTACCTAGATCGGCTGGAGGGAAGGCCAGAATGTCCGGATAAGGAACCGAAGCCGGGGGCACGTCCCACAGTGGCCCGTATGGTGACACCTCACTACCCTGGAGTCAAATAAATATAATACAGAATAATCATATATGAATGATTATATAAAACTTTCAATTATTCTGTCGTCTAACCTTCAAGATTAACTTGTCCAGTAGAACAATAATTTCGACGTTTTCTCTTTGTTTCATATTAAAAACACCGGATTTATTTATTTTTATTATAAACTGCAAGTTTATGATGTTATAATAGGAAAAAAAACAGACGAAATGTAAACACATTACTTTAGTAACGAGACGTTGTTATGGGCAGGCGTATCACTTACCATCAGCTGAACAACGTCGCTTCATTAAACAAAAAAATATATTTTTATCATCTTTATCTCTTTTAAATAATGAAGAGGAGAGACAATCGATTTACGAAAGTACCGTCAACTATTATTTACGGTAGGTAAGTGATACTTGTTATTTTTATTATATCTTGGTAAGACCACCTGACCCACTAACGATTTGAGTCTTGAACTCAGTAGACAAGCAAAAAGTTTATATAGTGTTTGCTTCTCTACTGAGATATACCCGTAAATAAAAAAATATTATTATTAACAATAGTTGATGAATATGAAATCTCAGTCTTAGTTTCATCAATGATGAATTATTATGACTAAAAATCACGATGAAATTGATTCTTTTCGGAGATTAAATAGAAACAGCAGACCTAAAAGAAATTTTAAACTGTGTTTGGTCAAACTATGTTATCTTTCATACAATAATTTAATTGCTACATTAATATGTATCAGTTAAAATATTGTATGTAATTTAGACTTAACAAACGGTACACAAAGCAAGAATAATATAAATTATTAAAATTTTCCTGTCTTCATTACTTAAATATTTGTCATAATGATTGATTTTAGTTTTCATTAAATTACCGCAACATTTTTTAACAAAAGCAGGACGTGCGCTGTTAATTAGCAATAACTAAATGAATATACAGTTAAATAGTAACATATAGATAGTTATTTTTATCCATTACCCGAATTAGTATCTTTCATTAATTAACGAAAGATACGGTATTTGTCAAAGTAATTCCATGAATATACAGTTTGCATGGTTTAATTGAAGGCAAAGGTGATGGTGACTAACAACTGTCCTATAATAATACACTACCTTATGTAGTTCCAGTATAGGTTTTGAACCAGTATGGGCTGCAGCCTTATTGAACTATAAATATACATTTATATAGGAGACAAGAATAACCTGTCATTGAGAATACAAACTCATACTTTCTCCTTTTCCCTTTTAAGGTTCTGTTAAAAGTATCAATTAGAATACTTAATATAAATGTATAATTTAATGAATTACATACTGCGGAGCTGCTCCAAACGTGCGGCGTCTCGCTGCCGTAGGACATCAGCGGGAAATGAATCTTGATACCTGGTATTACCACCACAAAGCAAAACCAATCCTTACCGGCTCAACAATGAACCACCCAGAAACTGAACGGTAAAAACTTGAACCCGACCAAATACGGCGGATGAAGGAGCTATACTAAATCATAATATTATACATCATCCCTGCATCCCTTGAAAATCATACGAGATTATTAAAATGTTGGTGCATTGCAATTTCAAACCTCTGCAATGAGTTATTAAGGACAAGTTTCAAAGTCTGCGAAATTTGCCCGTCGATATCATGTCGCAACAGTTTTCTGTTGCCCGATTGGCTACCTTCAGGCCTTAGGGGGTTGATCCGGGGAAGAAAACGATGATTTGCTGCAGCGGTTGCGATAGGCGGGGACAACATTTACTCAAATAGCTTGATATTTATGTATATTCATAATAAACGTCGATACGTTTCATACATTTATAAGATATATTATCCAAAAAGTTTGAAAGTTGTTTTGTCTAAAGTCTCAAGTATATTCATATTGCTCATCATTATTTCAGCCTCTTGTTGGTCACTAGCAAAATAGATCTCATCTATCGATTTAAAACGCGAATGATTCTCTCTTCTCATTACATCTAATTTCGTGCTATATTTACCAGGTCGTAGGTACCAGTAACTAACAATGCTGTCATCCCGCTCTGGTCTCGCCAATATAGGGCTTCCTTTTTCCTTCAAGCTACTCGTATATGGCTCACTCATTGCTACTTAGAAACAATCCTTAAACAAAGTTTTTTTCCTACATCTTATTTTCAAGTCAAAATAAAAGTTTTCTTCAAAATCATAATATGATCGGTAAAGCGAGTTTTTTGGATTCAGCAGGTTTTTTTTCTTGTGATGAAATTCACTAATGTTTTTAATAACTATCTGCGAGTTTAGCATGCGCACATTTTCTTCTGAATCCATTTTAAATTGCAGTTAAATATTGGGTAGAACTTTCGCTATGTTCTTCGTTAACGGAACTCATATTGTAGGGTAAGCATAAATCTCCATGAAAAATTATTATAATACTAGTGTGCTAACAATTCTGTGTATAAGTTCATCACCATTACCCGATAGACGTCCAGTGCTGGACATGTCTCTCACAAAGATTTTCACATCGATCGGTCCTGCACTGCCCGCATCAAGCGGCTTCCCGTCTTCTTCCGACCTTCACCAGATCGTCGGTCCACCTTGTAGTGAGCATAGTGAGCGTAGTGAGCGTAACATTAAGTCTACCGGTACGCGGTCGCCACTTGAGAAGCTTACTGCCCGATCACTAATCCATTCAATAAAGCCCCTCGGTCGTCATCCTCATCCTTACTGCTTTGTAAAAGTCCCCATATCTCCTACAGAACACGCCGATGCTCTTTCTGTACTGCGACTAGGCTCGTCTCGGGAACACATCGCCAAGAGTTTGAAGACGACGTCATGCTGATCTTGCCCGAGCAAGAGACCGGAAATATCACGAAGAAGGCAAATGTGATGCTCGGTAATATTCACGACTGAGGGGTCAGAAACTAGCTTAAGTTCGCGCCTCATAAAACTAATGTGATGGTGCTAAATAATAAGCTAAAGTATCTTAGCCCAATATTGAGTATGAGACGAGAGCCCCTTTGTTAAACTCGTGAGGTTTGTTTGACGATAGGCTCACGTTCAACACTCATGTGAAGAATGTGAGCAAAAAGCCAAGGGCTCTATCGTTAACTGTACAGAGCCGCGAAAGTATCATGGGGGATGAACCCGGAGGTGATTGGGACGATGTACCTGACGGTGTTGGAGCCTATCCTTTTGTATGCAGCGAGTGTATGCGCGCCGGCGGCTAAGAAGCTGCTGGTCCGAAGGCAGCACGACGCAGTCGAGCGTGGCTTCGCACAAAAAATTGCGCGAACTCACCGGACTGCGTCGTTGCACTCGGCCTTAGTACTTCCCGGGCTACTTCTTCTGGACCTTCGGGTTGAAGAAGCAGCCACTTTATATGAGGTAGGGCGTGGCAACTCTCGAAAAGTACTGGGTGACTAAGAGTTAGCAATCAGCTACTCGAGACTACCACATCCGTCTAAACAGGTGGTTGGTGTGCAGTTTTCCTGCATAAGCGAAAGTGCGGAAGAGATCCAACTTGCCACCTCGGGTGCCGATACGGCTATTCACACCGACGACAGCCGCATTGACGACAAGGAGGGTGCGGCGTTCTGCATCATGCCGAACGCCGCAAAGATTGGTAACAAAAATCTCAAGTTGGGCAACTTCTACACAGTATATCAAGCAGAGCTGCTGGCACTTGTGCAAGCGACAGGTTTCGCGGCCAGCGAATCGGCCAAACCTTGCGCCATACTCAGCGACTCTGGGTCCGTCCTCGAAACAGTCGCAAGACCGGACACCCTCCAACTCTTAGCGTTGAGAGTAAAAAAGAATGTAATGAAAGCGCGAGATAAAGGGTTTGTATTATATTTGGTGAAAGCGCACGCGCGCATGGAAGAAACGAGAGGGCGGACCAACTGGCCCAGGGAGCGGCCCTGAGGAATAAAAGAAGACCAGTATATGTAGGAATGAATGATAGTAGAAATGAAGTGTGGAAGATAAACTAAGTATGCAAGACGAGAAGAATAAATGATGAGAATATTGGAATACGAAATTAAGTGTATTGATGGTAAAAGAAATGTACCTAATGGCCCTGACTCAAAACACGCAGTAGGGAATTATAAAAACTAGCACGTCTTGGGAAATGCTTTAACCCTCCCCAGCACCCTCTCCACGATATTTGCATGACCACCTCATAGTTGTCGTTTACCTCAGATTCGCATAAAGAACAATGGAGGGTCCCTCTTTCGAATCCCACGAACTCGACAACTCTTTAGTCGCCTTCTACGACAGACAGGTCTTATCTTAGTCTTACTTTTAATAACATGATACTAAAGGCCTACCACTAAACTCCACCAAGCATGGTTTAGAATCGAACCAGGAACATCCGTGTTACAAAGGAAGCAGTTAGCCACTGCGCACAAAGAAGTATATGTAAATGCTAGTTTTTATATCAAAATCGATGATTAAAATAATATTCCTTTAACAAGCGTATCCGGGGGTCAGATGTTGCGTTTGTCACATGAGGACCGCGCAAATTACACGCATTTGTCACATTTGGTGCAAAAATGACGCGAATAAGGTAAATCCGATTGGTGACGAGGGAACTAATGCGCTTCCCTTGTACACGCGCAGTTGTTACTTTAATTAAATGTGATTGATTAAACATATCCTTTTATAACCTGAATAATAATTTAAGCTAAATGTTATTAATAATACTTCAGTCCATTTAATGCATAAAAAAAATAATTCACGTTATTTTACTTGTTTTTTTTTTAACTATTTATGTGGATGAGTAATAATTAATATTGATTTTTGATCAAATAACACTTATTAACAAATAGCACAATGTCTGCGTGTTTTTTTTTATACTAATATCTTCTGACTCGGGTCAGAATTCTTGTCTACATAAATAATTAGTGCTTTAATGAATTTACACGCTTATTTAAAATCACTTATTTCTATTTACAGTTCTCTGTGCAACGTATTTACAGTGTTCTAGAAACTTGTTCCTAATTTCCTTATTGCTAATTAGATAACTCAATTTTCTTATATCTATTTTTGTGTTTAACTCTATTTCTAAGTCAGTTCGCTTACTTCCGTACACCGGGCACTCCACAATCAGGTGTACGATCGTTTCCTCTTGTAAGGGGTCGCAGAGACATGCCGAACTATTTTTGCACTTGAAGCGAAACAAGTACTCCGAAAATCCACCATGACCCGTGAGCACCTGCGTGAGTAATTTGTCCATTTACATTTCCTTGATGAGTCCATATGCCTCAATGGCAACTTTCATTGTATTTAAGACAATTGAATGTAACGCTCAATACCTGTTGTATATTCTAATTAATATTATTATTATTTATTATAAATATTTACATTATAAATAATGGAAATTTCTACAAAAAAATACCACCAACGTTTTGTTGGTGGTATTTCTGTTGTTGTACAACAGAAATTGAACACCACTTTGCTTAGGCCCGTGGTACTTATTATTAACCAAAGTCTTGATTATGAGGATTTCGAGAGAAAAACATTTTTGTATAGAAATAATAATATAATACTTTATTTCAACTGCAACTTAACTACTACAAAACTAACATTTTCTTTTAATTTTCTATTACAGACGTCACCTCTAAGGCGTAGGCTCATCCTAGTTCTCTCCATTGGTCTCGGTCTCTCGACTTTCTCATCTATTCCGGTTCGTGAATATGTCACTCCATCTTTTCTTCTGCCTTCCGTGCTTTCTTTTATTTCCTCTCGACAATCAATGGATTTCTTTCTTAGTCCACCTGTCGTTGCTTGACCTCCGCCGCCAACCATTATAGATCCGCGTAGAACATAGAGAGAGGTGAAACCCAATACCGACACTGCTCCACCCCTGCGGCCACACCACTGCTGCATCAGCGATGCAGTACCGGTTAATCGCGGAAGGCAGGAAACACGGCCAATCGAAATACCAACACTCCTCTCCTTCCGTGACTCCAGCTCGGCTGCAAAGGGCAGTACAAACCTACCCCCGTAGCCTACCGGCACACATCCGAGGTGAGCTCACGGAGCTCATCTGGAGCGGCCACTTCGGGACGGCCCTACGCTTTGAGCCGGCCGGGGTAGGTTCCTTTTACCTACACCATGGGTGACCAAGCCACGACTACTGAGCCCCACCGCCACGACAAGGTGGGAACCTGTTTGGAAGGATTAGTAACTGCCTTAATGTAATCTATTGTTGAGAACTTTTTCTGAAATCAGACCCTTCACACGATCTTATCATCTAGTCTTTGTCAACTAGTTCAGGAGCATTTTCGCGAACATCTTGTGTATAAGAGTTAGTCATTGAGTTGATAGGTCTATAGTTTCTTAGGTCACACCGAGTTCCTTTCTTATGTATCAAGATTATGGGAGAGCTTGACCACTGTGCTGTGATAAACTGCGATTTGAGTATGTTATTAAATATTAACTGTAATGGTTTGAGTAAAGGTAACGATTTCAATATTTCGTTCTATACATTATCATTTCCGGGCGCTTTTGCAATGTTAGGTTTTTTTATTGCATAGGTTATTTTTGACTGAAGAAAACTCAAAGGTTCTATATTTTAAGTTTTGTGGTTCGATAACCTTTAGAGGATGTCTCCTTGTATAAGTCTCTTTATAGAAGTTAGTAACTTCGCTTAAAACATCCGGTCTTCTTGCCAAAACTATGCAACTCTTTGTTTGGAGATTTACAGTCCAATCCATCCTGTCTTTCTTTTTTTGGATGGTTTTTTAATAGCACTAGAATTATTTTCCAAAATTCTAAGTCTTACCAGCTTTTTAACTATACTATATTTCTACTAATTGTTTTATTGACGTTATTTCTGATTTAAAGTTCTTCGTTCTTTTAATAAAGATACTTTTTATATTCTATTACTCTGTTTGAATCGATAGTGATGATGTCATTTCTTCCTTTAGCGCATTTTGGTAGTTATTGTATAATATTTGTTATTATCATTTTCAATGCATCGTATTGATTTTGCACATTCTGCCATTTAGTTATTGCTACAAAGAATTTAATTTCCAGGCTTTAGCCATTTCTCCACTCAGTTCAGCTTTTATAAATAGTTTAGTTTTTATTTTCTTGACTTTAGCTTTTGTTAAGAGTATACAGCGTATCATTCTATGATCAGTCTTAAAGTTTTTATTATTTGAATAAAGTGTTTTATTATATTGAAACTTTGTATGTAAATAAGTTTGTTCGTAAGTATGTATGTATCCGTTCTAATAAACATACATAAATAATCTATAAAGGATACTTAAATATTATTTATAAATGTAGACACATATACATTTTACTAGTGGTAGGTTTCTGTTGTCAGAAACCGCCTAGGTGGGGGTGTTCCGGTTCGAAAGGCACTGTAGCTAGTGTAATCACAGGGGTAACGAAACTGAACATCATGAGATATTATAGCGGCAAACGCAATGTAGTACCCAGATTAACATCTTAAGTAGCGCTACGTTGTTATGGACATACGTATCGCTCGGAACGGAGCTGAACGTCTTACTCGTCTCTTCGCTTGGTTGTAAAAAAAAATAATTCTGTATTAATAAATAAATAAGTATTACTAATAAACATCTGTTTTGCCCGAAAATAGTATCGTATTAGCATCGTATTGAAGAAAGGACAATTATGTGTCCAATTATGAGATTTAACAAAACATGTCAACTGAATTACACGCTTCAATTACAGATAGCAGGGGAGGGATGGTTTTATTAAAACAAGAGTCAGGGGTGTGATGCTGCACGTGCTGCCGATTCGTGGGGAGAGCAGAATATGTTTTGATATTATAACTAATCTGTAAGCGTGCCCTTATTGTTTTCTAATTGGTTTAGGGGCTGCGTGTCGCCTACTGTAGCGTAAGCAACGGAATACCACATATCCTTACATCAGATCTCAAATTATTATTTGGCAACTTATGTATTATTATTTATTTGTTTATTATTTTATTCATGTTATAATTATATTTTAAACGTTTTCTTGAATAAATAATAATAATCTCTTGTAATTTTAAAAGTTTTATTTAACACATATTGTTATACATTTTTAGGCAAAACGTGTTTTGCTCTCTTTGTTCTATTTGCTAACATATGACACATAAATATTTATTTACAAATTTGTAGTAGTAAAATGATGAAAGGAAACAATAAATTTACCAACATCTATAGATTTTATCGCTTGACGGTTCTGATATGATAATATGATTTTAATAAAACGGAACCGAATGTAATGTGCGTTGTTATATTTCCCCATTTTGTAGGTGCACCAGAAATAAAATATTAATAAATAAGACACGGAATAGAATATATACGTGGAATAACTCTTTATATTATTGTTATTATATAGAACCACTGTATAAATAACCTGCTTTGAAAATCTAAATAAATAATAAAAATGCTAATAAGTAAATATAACCAGTAACCTATTCTGGCTGTTGGGCAGGCAGTCCGCACTTTCTCTGCACAATAAGACTATGATCTACACATCAATGCTCAAGCCCATGTGGTTGTATGGCATAGAAATCTAGTCCACAGAAAGCAAGACATTCAGCGAGTTCAAAATAACATCTTACGCACAATTTGTGATGCGCCTTGGTTCATAAGAAACAATGAACTGCATGAATATCTGCAAATGCCAACTGTCACTGAAGAAATTCAGAGTTACAAAAAAAAGCACAAAGAACGTCTGGTTGACCATTCTAACAAGCTAGCCAACAATCTCCTTATACAAGGTGCAACCAAAAGATTGAAACGAGCTGACGTGCTTGACAATGTGCAGACATTGTGGTGTTGACTACAATGCTCTAAAAGCTCCATAATAAACTGATCAAATCTGATTAAAGTCTTTCGGCTGATGGCAGATACAAGTGGAAAAAAAAAATGTAAATATCACTCATTTGCTTGATGAAGTTAGATAACAATCATCAGATGTCAATAACAAGATGTTGCTAGTACATATATTTATAACTGACCTGTATGTGTAAATATTTGACTTATATTTTGATGTAAATGTTTGTATTTAAATTTTTAACACCATACAAAATTTACTTCTGCGCGTAGGTTGACTGGCTGAAAATTCTCCTGTGGCATTAAGTCCACCATCAGAACCCTTATTTTAAGGTGTTACGTTAAGAATAAAGAAATCAATAATTTTTCACTTGTATTACAAACCATTTTAATGCGGTTACAAATGAGAGTCATGTAATTATAGCGGCATGAAAAAACATTTTCTGTGCAATAAAACCTTGTACAATGAATCAGGGACTTTCTTACAAGGATATCTGGCTAATGATTAATAGTGGTTGCTGTTGCACTTACAGAGGTTGCTGAATTGATCTAACAAAGGACATTACACGGACTATACCTATTACAGTCTATAACTACAAAACTTTTTCAAAAGTTTACGTATCATATAGAAATTATAAATACTTGTTAAGAATATCCCAAAAAATTAAAAAAAAGGGGAACCCTACCCGCAACCGAATATATTATGCCGGCAGCAGCGCAACTGTTTAACCATGTCTAACTTGCGATTTGTCAGTCGATTTATAGTTACGTACTTCTTAAAACTTCTTGTACATTTTGATGATAACATTTTTTGTATGTATCTCTCTCTATATTATAAATTATTTTGGTTTCATATTAAGACATAACTTTTGTTTTGTTTTACACTAAACAAATAGAACGAAGCTTATATGCTTCCAATAGACTACCTGGATTCTTTTAATCATAGTATAAGACATTCACGTCCGCTTTTAAAGGACTAGATAAAAACTGGATTAGCCGTTTCAGCAGCTATGATGCGAAATTAACATGAAAGTGATACGACCGTTCATAACTAGTGTTCGTTAGGAAGATAAAAACCACAATGTACACGTCGCCATCATTATTAAATTTCTCATCAGTCTAATAACTTCACAAACTCTAACGCCCTTCCATCCGGAACAAAGTAACGTTTGCATACATCTGTATGGTGACCTATATAGACACCGACGACGATAAATTCGTTATTATTTTTAATTGTTTGGATTAAAGTAATAAAATGATGAAACGCTGTCATTTTGATTATCAAATGATTTATTAATATTTTACAATTAATCCATAATACGAAAGAAATTCATTGGTTTGACGCGTAGTCGCTGCTCCAGCTGGAGTCGCGCGTCGATCTCCTATGATGTCAGGAGCCCTCCTTCAGTTTACCGTTCTCATTTACTTTCGTAATGCGCTCCATGACTTCGTGGTTGTATGTCGAATGTAACATAAGCCCTAACACGCCGGCTCTGAAAAATAAAATAGTAAAATACGGGACTGTCACAATTGTAAGTAAAAAGAGATTGACTAATTCTTCAACCTCCTCTAGAAATATCAATAAATACAGCTAGCTTCAAATTACAGATAGAAATCTATAGGATGTCCTTTGTACCTGATGTAAGTCAATTTACACCAAAGGTTTAACTGTATGGATTATAGTACTTTGTCTTTCCTATTAATGAAAATGAAACAAATTCTTGTGAATCCGAAGGATATTCTTACCTCGAAGCCATAGCCAATCTTATGCTTCTCTCCTGCTCAACAAGCTCGTCCAACCTCAGCCATTCTCTGACGCGCTCCATGTCTATCTCGGCCCTTCGTAACTTCTCCCATTGGTAATGTTTCAGACAGGATTTCTTCGGCGCTCGGCAGAATTCTCCAGTCGGCTCGAACACGTTGCGAACCAGTGGACACCCGCACACGTCTGCGTCACTAACTTTTGGATCTTTGAAATGTTCAGGGCACATCACCTAAAAAATAAAATCATCATCATTATTTTTATTACAGTCTACGCTGCCATCCAATGCAGAATACAGGCCTTCTCGATCAAATTAAAATGTAAATAGATTTCGAGGTGGATGTCTACTTTCTCATAGATTATATTTTAAGAATACCGGCAACCGTGTAAGTGAGTTAGGATTGAAAATAAGTAGACACTATAAAATACTCATTACTTATGAAGAACTTAGAACAAGTTTTTAACCTCTTCAAATAATTAAAAAAAAGCGATATACTCATATAACATCGATGTATATGTATACATTATTAAGGGAAATATTTTTTTCTTCTACTATTATACATAAACGTTTAAAAAAATTGACTAATTAAACATACCCGCAATCTCTTGCAGTAAGTTCCATTACCGGGGTTGTAGTAATCGCAGAACATGCTCTGCCCGTCGATGCGCGTGCGGTGCCTGCTGCCGAAGGATGCCTGGGCCTCATACTTTATAAAGCACTTCTCCATGTGCTTCACCGCGGTCCGCGAGTGAATCTCGTGCCCGCAAGTTATACAATACATTGAGGTTTCGTCATCAGCTTCCTAATAAGGTTAATTGTTTGTTACTTCTAAATCTTTTGTAACTTTATTTTAAATTTAAAGCCTGATAATACAACACAATACGATCAAAGTTTTTAGACTCGTTGTCTCGTCAATCTGTTTATGTTACTAATTACAGAGCTATCCAATTCGAAACTATGGTATTTGTTTTATATATTATAGATTTTCATTATTTTTATTGTGTTAAAAATAAAAATATGGTAAAAAAAGTTATAGATTTTGATCCGTGACCTTTCCATACAAGCCTTTATTTAACCCATGTGGCTATGCAACTTACTGAATATGCTCAAAAGCAATATTTAATTCAAAACATAAGTTGCAAGTTCTGACACTGAGTGTAGTGTTGATCATTCGACAACTTTCCATACATCGCGCTGTCCCACGTATGCACTTGCAGACCTTGTTTGACCCAGGACGCTACAAAAACAAACGTAGTTCAGATAAGGTATCGGTCTGAACGCAGCAAGACAATGTTTGTTGGTAGTAATTTTTATTACATGATCTTTAGGATTTATACAGCAATATCTATAGAGCCCTTAATATATATCCTAAGATAATACGTCGGGGAAAAAGAAATCTATTTTTTTCTATAGATGGGTATGAGATATCTCGTAAGGTATCGATCAAACAATTTTAAATTTATGCTCGTTATCAAGGTGACATTTGATAGCAAAAAATATGTTTTACTATTTTTTGTTTCAACCATTCTGTTGTGAGTTACAGGATGTTAAAACTGGAAGTCAACAAAGAGAATATTCGGTACATTTTACAGTTTTTCTTTGATAAAGGCGAAATGCAAGCCAGACAACTGAAGTTGTGAATGGTGTTTATGGTGCTGTTACTGAACCAGTTAATTACATCCAATTTTAGCATCATCGATTCCGTTCAGGCGATTTTCATGTTAAAGATGCAGCTCGCACAAGCCGGCCCGTCATCGAAAATGTCGACAAAATCACAGGAATATTCAAAGTTGACTGGCATGTTAGTAGTCGTAGCGTGGCCCAGGTGCTAAGGATCGATCATAAAGGAGTTTTGCAAAGTTCGATTAAAAAAGAAGCTCGGTGTTTGGGTGCCACGCCAATTAACACCAAAAAAATTATTGATCCAATTTCTGTCTGCGAAGTCTTAACCAAACGGAATAAAATCAACCCATTTCTTAAGCAGATATCACTATCTGCTAGGGATGAGAAATGGATCAAATACGACAATATCTTACGAAATCGATCGTAACCAAAGCGCGATGAAACACCTCAAACGGTAACCAAACCAGGATTAACGGTCATAATGATTCTACTGTATATTTGGTGGGAGTGAATTATTTATTACGAGTGGTTTCCGTATGGCCAAACACTAAATTCAGATCTCTACTGTCAACCATTGGACCGTTTGAAGCCAGCGATTGAGAAGAAATAGCCAGAATTGGCCAATAGAGAATATGTGTTCTATCAGGACAATGCCAGCACATACGTCTGTAGTGACTCGCCGGAAACTTAGACAGCTCAGTTGGGAAGTTTTAATGCATCCATCATATAGTCCGGAACTGACACCAAGCGATTATCACCTTTTCCTTGCATTGCAAAACTTCCAGTGTGATAAAAAAATGGGATTAAAAGATTTCAAAAATCGATTACTAGTTTTTCGCCAAGAAGGAACAAGACTTCTATGAGAGAGGCATTATGAACCTACCTTTAAAATGGCAACATATTATACAACAAAACTGTGCATATTTGACCGAAATCGGACAATCTGAAACATTACACAAAGTCATTAATTTCGCGCAGAAATAATGGATTTCTTTTCCCACAACGTAATATATCAAAAATGTAAAGTGACTCTCTGCAATTGGCCTTATGACTATCATATGATGCGTCAGAAAATTTACTGAGATGTAGCAACTTATAATTAAATTTTTATCTGTGGACATGCTGTAACTCATCAACACACAAGCAGGCACATACAAGTTCAGTAGTGCTAAGCACAATTTATTTTGTATGAACGTTTGGAGGTGGGCGCTACTGACTGCAACACAATCAATCAATTAACTAATTCAGTTAGCAACATATATATGTACTAAGTTCTATAAATACTTTTCTGTTTTTAAATATATAATATTTCTTGGATACATAATGCTCAAGAATAATTATAAAAATAAATTGTAAAGTTTACATGTTTTTTTAACCGCCCGCTTAACGCCTTAGATCTCTCTGGTATGATTAGGTGGCCACGAGTCGTAGAGTTTAGTAGGTGGTAAACCTTTTTTTTAATTCCGAGCATAGTATACTCTATATCTACAAGAGCCAAGTCGCAAAGTTATAAATGATCAATGAATGAATAAGAATGATCACCTTATCGTCGCTGTGCACGATGGTTGCGTTTTTGGCGCGTGCAACTAGAGCGTCCAGCTCGGCGTGCTGGCGGTCGAGCGCGCGCAGCGCCGCCTGCGCCTTGGCTATCGCGCTGCGCACCACCTCCAGCGCCTTGCGGTTGTGCTGCTCCGCCACACAGCTTGAGAGCGACCACTCTTGTATACGTTGAGGTAACACCTAATAAAAAGATTCTGAGCATCGCATGGAACAAACAGAAAAGATAGTTACTCTTTTCATAAAGATAGTTTTCTGCTAATATTTCCACTTTTTTTAAACCTGAAGTATTATCTCATAGTAAATTTTTATGTCTAGCCAGTTTTAATAGCAGTAATAAAATAATGTATAACTTCAATTTCATTATGATTTGTTAAATATCTTACTACAGTTTAAAACTATTATCGCACATTAAGTAATGAACAATTGGAAGGAAATCTAGGTGACACACGACATCTACTGGGTCACTCTACTACAGGGTGTCTGGTGGCAGATTTATGTTTTCAAATTTAAATAAAAAATAACATATTTGACATAATTTTACTAAAAGTAATAAAAGATAGAGTACAAATGCGGATTTCATTTTTTAAAGATAATGTCATCCAAATGTCTTCCATCCTGTTGCACACACTGTTCGAAACGGAGCCTCGTATTCCGTGCCATACGCTGCAGTAAACTTGGTTCAATTGCGCTGATTTCTCGCCGAATATTTTCTTTTAAGTCCACAACAGTTCGCGGATTGTTGGCGTAAACTCTCTCTTTGAGGTAGCCCCACAAAAAAAAATCCATTGGAGTTAGGTTGGGTGACCTCGGTGGCCACGGGATGTCCCCAAAGCGACTAATCAGTTTTTGAGGGAGATTTTCTCGCAACAAATCCATCGAAGCGAACGAATGTGAGCGGAATGAATGGGGATGGAATGGAAATTGAAAGGAATGAAAGCGAAGAAATGTGAACAAACCTGTCGACGAGCGAGTACGTAAGAATCGTTACTCTTGAAAAATGCTTCAATAGCGAACGCGGAATGCTCACCCGACCACTGCGACATCGTGACTAAGAAATCCGCACGATCGGTGATTCTAATGACACCACCTTCCCCGCGCACTGTTTATAACTTATTGGGATATTCGTTTTTTAAAATATAAATCTGCCGCCAGACACCCTTTATATACTCACACCCACTATTTTGGTTAATTTATTTTACATGTACATTCACAATAGCAATGACATAATGTTTTACAACCTTTAGTGGGTTTAGCAAGACCTTACGTTCACTTACACATTGCCTCATATAATTTACACGTAAGAGTAATTACCCGTGTGGCAGACGGGTTAGAACCACATCCATACTCTGCGGCAGGTTATATACAAAAATCTACGGAGTATAAAATGCCGCTTTGTGTGACGAAGGCCACAAGAATTACGAAAAGGCCTTCGACTCCATTGAGACCTGGTCAGTTCTGGAGTCCTTACAGCAATGCCACGTCGACCATCGCTACATCGATGTACTGAAGTGCCTGTACAACGCCGCAACGATGACCGTGCGAATCCAAGGACAGCAGCCGAAGCCCATCCAGTCGCAGAGAGGAGTCAGACTGGGGTACGTAATATCCCCGAAATTGTTCACAACTGCGCTGGAAGACGTATTTAAAACTAGATTGGAACACACGAGGTATCAACATTAACGGCGAGACTTACCGCACCTGCGGTTTACCGATGACGCGGATTTAGAGCAGGCAGAATCGCTGGAGGATCTTAGCCGGTTGGTGAATGATCTCAATGCCGCTTCCGGATTCGTGGGACTGCAGATGAATTTGGACAAGACTAAAGTCATGTCCAATCTCTTAATCATCCCTAGTTCAGTAACCGTCGGGTACGCGGTGATTGGAGAAGTAAAAGAGTGTGTCTGTCGTCGGCCTAATTCTATAATCTATCCGAGGTAACTTTAACAAAGAGATCAATAGACACATTCGGCTAGGCTGGGCAGTATTTGGAAAACTCCGCCACATCGCAAATACCTCGATGTCTCAAGACAAAAGTCTTTAACAAGTGCGTCGTCCCCACCCTTATTTACAGCGCAGAGACCTGGCACCTGACCATTGGGCTGGTCCATCGATTCAAAATAGCACAGCGAACGATGGATAGAGCTATGCTTGGCATTTCTCTAAGGAACAAAATCCGGAACGAAGAATTTCGACGGAGAACTAAAGTTGTCAACGTAGCTCAAAATCTGCAAGCTGAGGTGGCAGAGGGCCAGCCATATCTGTCGTGGCATTGACTGCCGATGGGGGAGGGGGAGTCTTGGAGTGGAGGCCGCGTACAGGTCGCAGAAGTGTAAAACGCCCTCCTCCCAGATGAACCGGCCACATCATCAGAGCGGTCGGAAGTGGGTGGATGCGAGAAGTTGAGGATCGCATTTGGTAAAGACATTGGGGAAGGGACTATATCGAGCAGTGGATAAACAAAAGCTGACAATTATGAAGAGTAATACAAGGCTAAAATTATCGTTATCATATATAATATTCATTTTACCCTACCCCTGAATCGTTTCATAACTTAACTAAACTTCTTCTGTCAGTAAACAATTGTGTACAAACATTACTTCGCGTTTCGTAGTACAAGTCACAGGCGGCCACTAATAAAAAAAAAGAGAAGTTCTAATAAAGACTTTTTATTTTACCTGATATATCCTAGCAGTGGCGAGTCTCATGCCGCACCGTGTCGAGCAATATTTGGAGCCGTATTGGGCGGCCCGCGTGCATTGTGGCCCATAACACTGCCGCGGCTCTGATGTTTGCAAATGCGATATAGATTCTTCTGCCTCATACACCTCACGTTCATGATGCTTCTTTTTAATTCTGTTACTGCTATATTGCCAGAAAGGTTAATTTTTCTACATTTTATATTGACTCAGCAGCAAACATTCATAGAATGTAACTATATAAAAATAAACAATATAATCAAAACTAGATAAACATGAGGATAAATTATTACTAAATTAACACTTTTGGAGTTCTGGGATATATTTTTTTTTAATTTTGTGAAAAAAGAAAAAAAGACTTAATAATTAATTAACTTATTAATTGATAATATTGAGTTTAATAAATAAATTATATTTAACTTTAGTTTATACCTGGATTGTCGTAAAGCCTTCTTATCTTTACTACACACTTTCTGCCGGCATTTAAGTTTTAGCTTATTGCTCCCACCAAATTTAAACTTATCTTCACATGCATCACAGCTAAAAATTATAACAAGGTTTGCTTGTCATCATTTCCAAAAGATGGTAGATGATAATGAGGCTGTGTATGTTAGTGTGCACTGCCTGAATACTCTGACTCTTATATTCCTATTATCATCAATAATAAATTTTAATGATAATGGGAACACAGCAATGATGTTATAGAGTATGGAGCGAAAAAATCTCACCAACAATTAAACTCTATAATGTTTGACACCAGAATCAAACCAGAAACCTGTGAGTTACAAGATTGATGAGCAATATAATAATTAGTAATATGTCCAAATTAATGTGACACTAATACTATTGACATATACTGCACCACTTTATGCTTGAAATTATGCCAGGGAGTTGAAATTATGAAGGGAGCCAGAGCTTAGCTTAGCGTAAGGTTAGCTTGAGTCCCATGAATTATTATGTGGGACCCTTTACAACCAATTATAATATATACTATATAATAATTCAGCAATTTATTAAATATATATATATATAGTCACGCCTTTTTCCCAGTAGGGGTAGGCAGAGGTGAATAAACACCCACATTTCACCAGATGTGGTCAGATTAGGTCCAGTGTAACAGGGGGCGAGCCTGTTGCCACTTTATTGGGACCACCACACACACACACACACAAAGATGATATCAGTGTGCGGGTTTCCTCACGATGTTTTCCTTCACCGTTTTTGTATCTCGCTGTTGTAACTAAAGTTCACAAATGTACATAACTTAAATATTAAGTCATTGGTACATACCGAGGTTTGAACCTGCGACCTTCGGAATGAAAGCCGCACTCTCTAACCATTAGGCCAGCGAGCTACCTCATATTAAAATTATTGCAAGAAATTAATTTATTCTTAGTCATAACATGATGTATGCTGATTAAAATACTAACTGTCCACAATCATACTCTTGCATACAGCCTGAACAAACTCCACAACCATCTTTGTTACTGAGTCTCTTTGAAGATTTATTTTCTGAATGATCTTTCTCCTTACGTTTCTTCTTTCTGTCATCACGTCCTATGGATCAAACTTACACAATTATATTATTTCATGTAATAAATACATTTCTTTTATAAATTTATACTAAACTCTTAAGTTTCTAATGAAGGTTCCTAATTATTATTGTTATATATTCCATCTACCATCAAATTTATCATCAAATTAGTGAAAATGTTTATGCATTAAAAAGAAGAATAAGAGCCAGACCATATTTATCATTAAACTCTCATTAAAAATATTACCAAATTTAAAAAATATCAATATACTAACCTGAATCACCATCATTCTCACGCTTCTGGGGTCTAAATCTTGTCTTTAGACTCGGATCTTCCTCCCGACAGCGATCACAGAAATAATTCTTTATGTATTTTGCCTCTCTCTCTGATATATTAATACAGTCCCCATGGTACCACTCCTCACAAGAATCACAGGCTCTAAAAATAAGGGTAAATGTTATAATGGCCTACTAACATAATGTTAAGGAAAACACATTTACTGCATTTACTCTTTAATTTTATGAGGTCTTCAAACTCCTTTGTCTGAATACAAAAAGTTATGCAAAAATATTAAAAAAAAAATTGTAAAAATCATGAGATTGTTAAAAAACATGTATAAATAAATGTATAAATGATTATAAAAACAATCTGTGATAGTATCAGTCAAGAAAAATTTATACGTTTAAAGTAGTAAAAAAATAAGGTATCAAGAAAAATAAATAATCAATCTCACATCATAAACCGTGAACTATCCGAAGATCTGCATATGCAATACGCTTGACCAGCTTGATTCAGCAACGATGTGATCTTTGATTGACGCTCAGGTAAATCAAACTGTTTAGCAATATCCGCCTTCTGCAAATTGAACAAAATGAAAGTTATAACAAATTAGCTTAATTTAGTTTATGCAAAATCAAGATTTTGTGATATTTACACTTTGCCTATATTTTTTTTCACTCATTGTCATAAAGAAAAATAAATAATATGAAATAACTATATTTATTAGTCTCTATGTATTTTTGTACACGAATTCTATATTAAAATTCAGAACCCTATCTTGATCACTAAGTCACGTCAATAAAATGTCATTTGTAAAAAACTTTTATACAATCTTAATAGTTCTTAACTCTATACTTCAAAGTTTTTGGCCATATCTTAATAGTAAATTTATTGCCCAAATTTAAAAATTTAGAGGATTACCATTTTCTATAAAGAAATATGTAAATTTTAAAGACAACAGTTAGTTTAGCATTATTATACAGAAAACAATTTTTTTTTATACAACGAAGCGACGAAACGAAGAATAATATAATTAAATTTTTTTATTTCATTTAGACTATTTACAAAATATAATAATGTCAGAGGAAATTATCCCAGCAGTGATTTCTGTTTCGACGAAGCGGCTAATCGACAGAGTCTTTCACCTCAAAGTGAATAATATGCTTAAACGTGACAATATTATGGTAGTTAACGCATACATACATTAATATCACGCCTCGTTCCACATGGGTTAGGCAGAGACCAAATCTCTCCGCTTGCTACGATCCTGGCACACCTCTCTCGATTCCTCCACTTTCATTAATAAACTCATTCGATTTAATTAATTTATTTATATTATAGTAGTCATAAATGCACAAATTTAAGTATATTGTGCTATGGCAACATTATTGTAGTACTACAAATATGTTTATTAACAAATACAACACATAACACATAATATGGCTCCATGAATTCTATTTTGATTATAGAATAATTAAAAACAACAACGTAAAAGTAATCGATTCTATGGTTACTATGGAAACCGATGTTTAAAGTTTAATGATTAAACTTAGAAATACATACTGTGCCGACCCCGCATAGCTAGGAAAAGGGCAGGAGGAAGAAGATTAAACATAGTTCCATCGATTAAGGTTTAAAAGATTGCAGCATTAATTCAATTTTGCTGCAATGGAAAACCAAGACACGCCACAAATTATTACTCATATTGAACACAATTTAGATCATTCTTTATTCGACTGTAAATGGATACCATGTTCTGCAAAATTTGTAATCATTGGATCACTTCCTAAAGGAAGTGGCACTATAGAAATATTTGAAATTACATCAGGAGAAATTAAAAAGATGAAAACTATTGAGCGGCCGAATGCTTTTAAATGTGGTACCTTTGGCGCGAGCAGCGAAGTCGAACGCAGATTAGTTACCGGAGACTTTAAAGGAACTTTAGAAATATGGTTTGTGCTTGTTTAAAAGTAATATTTCTTTAGTAACATCATCACTCCATATATTTTAAAAAAATCACTTTTAAAATATATAGAATAGCTTTTATTTGAAACATTGCTCTGATTCCTAATTGATTTATTATTTTTTTAAAAACTTCTAAGAGAAACATGCACACAGGCAAATAAAAGATTGGCCAAGTTTTTAAAAATTCAAATATATCTTTTAAGCAAATAGAACAGGTAATACTGTTTTGAAATAGTATCAAAATCTGCAATTAGAGGGCTGATTAATTGATGATGGCTCTATCCCTGTAAGAGAAAGATCATGAGTATCAGCAGTGGAATATTAATTTGTAAGTTTTATGTTGTCATTGTATAAGAAAAGGTATCCCAATACAGGTGTTTTAGGATATAATTTTATTTAGTTCAGACTATATTATTTGAAACTCTACTACTTCTATTTTCAAGATTTAATGTTTACTTATTATAAATTACATATTTGTTTAGAATGGTTATAATTTCTATATCAAATAATTCTAAATGAGATCCAAATTAATAGTGTTAAATAAATTAAACTGATTAATATAACAGATAATATTCTTACATTCGATGTCCACCAGTGGACATATATCGGCTAATAATGATGATGCTGATTATAACATTATATTCTATTGCTTTCAGGGATTTGGAGAAAAGCTGCCAAATCTACATAACAAAAGAACACACTGATATAATAAATTCTATAGATGGTATGGGTGGAAGCACAATTAATTGTGGTGCTCCAGAAATTGTCACTGGAAGTAGAGATGGTAACTTTCATATTATCCTTAACATGATCTTATAAACACTCACTGTTGGACATAGGTCTCGAACAAAGATTTCCACATCAATGGGTTAAATACTGTACATTACCAGAAGCTTTTTGTCCTTCATAAAGTTCATCTCACTGAGGTGACAAATGTTAATTTGATCTCTAACTCCAGCACCATTCTTTTATAAAAATTTTCTATGGTGTTATATTTAATTCCTCACTCTGTTTTTAACAACTTGTTTGTATCACAATTCCTATTGTCAATTTGTGTATTGCTTTCGAATGATATTCAAATTGTACTGTTTAAGGCACCGTAAAAGTATGGGACCCTCGACAAAAGGGTAAACCAGTTGCTAATATGCAACCTATGAAAGGTGAAACAAAACGTGACTGTTGGTCAGTCTGCTTTGGCAACTCTTTCAATGACACAGAGAGGATTGTAGTAGCAGGGTATGACAATGGCGACCTTAAGTTGTTTGACCTTCGCACCATGTCTTTACGATGGGAATGCAACTTGCGCAATGGGGTATGCTTTAATAGTAATAATGTATTCATAATTATAGTGTAGTCATTATATCTTAATATTAGGTTGGAGAAAAAGAAATCCATTATTTTTTCGGTAGATGGCTGTAGTGATAAATTTCTCGTAAAGTATCGATCAAACAGTTTCAGATTTATGCTCGTTGGAAAAGTGACATTTCGCAGTAAAAAAATTCTTTTGCTGTTTTTTGTTTGGTGCATTCAATTGTGAGTTACAGGGTGTTGAAAATGGAAGTGAACAAAGAGAAAATTCGGTACATTTTACAGTTTTTCTTTGACAAAGGCGAAAATGCAAGCCAGGCGGCTAAAATTGTGAATGGTGTTTATGGACCCGATACTGTAACAGCCAATTATGTGCAATTTTGGTTTCGTAGATTCCGTTCAGGAATTTTTGATGTTAAAGATGCACCTCGCATAGGTAGGCCGGTCGCCGAAAATGTCGATAAAATCGGAGAAATGATCGAAGTTGACCGGCATGTTAGCAGTCGTAACATCGCCCAGGAGCTAAAAATGGACCACAAAACAGTTTTAAACCATTTACACAAAGCTGGATTCAAAAAGAAGCTCGATGTTTGGGTGCCACACCAATTAACAGAAAAAAACATGATGGATCGAATTTCCATCTGCGAAGCCTTGGCCAAACGGAATGAGATAGACCCATTTCTTAAACGGATGGTGACTGGAGATGAGAAATGGATCACATACGATAACCCTGTGCGAAAACGATCATGGTCAAAGAGCGGTGAAGCACCTCAAACGGTGGCCAAACCAGGACTAACGGCCAGGAAGGTTCTGCTGTGCATTTGGTGGGACTGGAAGGGGATTATTTATTATGAGTTGTTTCCATATGGCCAAGCACTAAATTCTGATCTCTACTGTCAACAACTGGACCGTTTGAAGATAGCAATTGACCAGAAACGGCCAGAATTGGCCAACAGGAGAGGTGTCGTGTTCCACCAGGACAACGCTAGGCCACACACGTCTACAGTGACTCGCCAGAAACTTCGGGAGCTTGGTTGGGAAGTTTTAATGCATCCGCCATACAGTCTGGACTTGGCACCAAGCAATTACCATCTTTTTCTTCTATTACAGAATTTCTTTAGTGATAAAATATTGGCATCTAGGGAAGATTGTGAAAATCGGCTACTAGTTTTTTGCAAATAGAGACCAGGACTTCTACGAGAGAGGCATTATGAAGTTACCTTTAAAATGGCAACAAATCATAGAACAAAACGGTGCATATTTGACCCAAATCGGACAATCCGAAGCATGTTAAATAAAGTCCTGAAATTCATATAAAAATAATGGATTTCTTTTTCCCCAACCTATTATGATATCTTGAATTTCAGGTTTGTTCCTGTGAGTTTGATCGTAAAGATATTCCTATGAATAAATTAGTTGCCACAACATTAGAAGGAAAGTTTCACGTTTTCGATGTGCGGACTCAAAATCGCACTAAAGGATTTGCTCAAGTACGTAAATTTTTTTTATGCGCGGAATCATTATATTAGGCACGTCACCTTGAGACGAAATATATTTCTCGTTACTCCATTAAGCTACAGTGCCTTTCAAAACGAAACAATAATGCTTGCATATTACTGTTTGTTGATAAAAATAGGAACTGCAGTTGTACTAATCTAGGTAACAGAGACCTTCAATTTGTAACTAATATTCTAGTACAATCCAATACATGGATTTTTTACTCCTTACTGTTTTGTTGTTGTTTCAAATCTTCTACCAAAAAAAAATGATTCATTTGGCATCTTCAAAAAGGAACCTGGACAGCGATTTTTAGCTATGCCTTGCTTTGTAATAGATTTCCAAGAGACCCAGATGTGGAGATGTTAAAGAAGAGCAATCACTTTTATCTTAACAGGTTATGGATAATACAGCTAAAAGTGGAACTATATGGGTAGCTCGTCATCTTCCTCAGAACCGGGATATATTTGTAACTTGCGCTGGCAATGGACAAGTTACGCTCTGGAAATAGTAAGTATAGAAATATAGTTTCAAATTACTTTTTTTATTTTCAGATGAAAACGTTTTTTTTTTTTTTTTCAGTGAATATCCGGAGCAAAGATTTCATATTGACAGTCAGGGCGTGGCGGTGGGCGTTCCCGGAAAACTAAATAGACTGCAACGAATGGTCGTGAGTACGCAACCGATCAACTCGTGGGAGTGGAATCGCGACCACGCAGGACTTGCGGTCACCACAGCGTATGACCAGCACGTCAGAGTAGTGGTGACTACGAAGCTTAATTTACAATGAATTGTTTAAGGTTAGCCTGTTTTATTTTAAATAAATATGTCATTATCTATTTTATACTTTTTTTACTCGTGCGGGGTCTCTATTGCCTGCGGCAGTAGTCCCGATAGGTAGCACCGCAGTGTTGCAGCGAGGTTCTACGGGATAGTTAGTGGAGTGCAAGACTTACAATCTTAAGGCTCAGGCGATGAGCGTAATTTGGTACAGTACATATCTTCCTAACTAGATAATCTGCCCCTGAACGGTGATATTTAAACATTACCGAGTTCAGATTTGAACGGCGTCATGGCTACTTCAATATAGCAAGACTTAAGAGCTGACATTTCAGGTGCTTTATGAACAACTCTTATCCAAGACTTCGTCTTGACAGTCATCACTTAGCATTAGGTCAATGTTTAGCTGGACTTATCGTTTCTGTAAATAAAACATATAAGAGAAAACTTTATTCTAAGTTTGTAAATAAACATTGGTAATGAAAGAATAGTCTCCTAAGAGAATGTTTAAAATGAAACAACATGTTGAATATCTAACTCAAAAGAGCATATTTATTACTCTAGCAATTATTATAAATAAAATTAAGGCTAGCATTCAGTTCTTATTTAAACTAATGTTAGAACATTGTCGCGCGCCGCCGCGTGCTCGCGCGTAGTGATTCATCGCTCCGTACGACTCGGCGCGGCTTTCTATTTGCTTCTGAGTGCGTTCATTTAAACCCACTTCACGTGTTAATTAATTTCTATATCAAATCGCAAATTACATGAAAATAATTGCGAATTTATAAAGTGAAACGTAAACTTATAACAAAACAATCGCGACAAACCAAGCACTCGTTTTGTTTTTGTTTGTAAAGCAGGTAACATTAGTAACGAATGTTCAGTGGGTTTCCCTTATCCGAACGGTACGACCTCATCCTAAACGAAATAACGCTAAATATATCAAAGTACTTATTAATGCAACATAAAACTTTACAACAAACAATTAAGCCGTACGTAATTATAGTTAAGAAATTTACAATTCATATGAAATGCTGAACAATGCTAAATAATATATTGCGAGATGTTGTTGAATAGAAAAGTAAATTGCAGCGTAAACATCTATACTATTTCATTTAAATAATTATTAGATAAGCAAAAGTCCTATGAAGACTAAAACAAATTCAATCGAAATTATACGATATTAGAACAACAGATGCACAATAATACTTCGTCTGAAGTATCGAAGGCGTGTGTACGCACTAACTAGTGCTCAGGGATTGTACAAAAATTAATATATTTTTTTTAATTTCGTAAGCTAACGCCGCTAATCCTACATAACTTACTCTATTTATACAACCTCCCCTCCCCTCATATTTAACGCGTTCACAATCATCTCTGAATTGCTGATCGGGGCTAGGTAACAAATTCATTATTATTACAAATTGTTTTCATTCAAATTGTAAAAAATATTATTCAATGTCACACCGACGTTGGCGCGTGGTACAAGCGCGCGGCGCAAGCGTGCCCCATATGAATGGTTTCAATCAATGATTTTTTAATTTCATAGTTGTAACTTTTTATTGTATAATCGTTATACGGAAACTATTTCAAGGGAAATGAATATTAGTAATCATAACTGGGCTCGAACTATATTGTTAAATGTCATAGATAGGTTCCATGAGTGAAGATACAGACAAAACTCATACCATGATTACAATTATGTGAAACGCTGGAGACCGCATTTGCTGGCCACATTGGAGGAGGCCCATATCTGATGTTGATTATGTTGATATATATAGATAAATGTTTCCTTTGCAATGTAGTCAATAGATGTGAGAGTGTAGGCAACGTTTATAATTCATCAGCCTTCGCATTTTCTTTCCGTTGAAACAATCAAATAATACAATAATCGTCAATGAAAACTAATATAATCCATCCGTTGTTATAAGCCAACAAACTCAAACACGTATCCCAGTTAGCTTTTTCTGTAATATAAAAAAGCTCACTTATAACTATAAAGTATACGCACAGGTTGCAGCGAAAGTAAACACAACATAAATTAATCCACAGTAGTACGAGGTGAGAGCGGATATTTACATTAAATACTCGCAAAATAAGTTCCCATACTTGATTCAGCTACGCCTGTTGAGCTAAATAAGAGAGCTGTCTATTTTAAATGAAACTACGGTATATAAGTTTATTCGGCGATAACAAAATTATATACACCAGGTGGGAGATGGAGAAGCTATTAGAAAACCAATGGAACATCACACCCTTGATTGCACGGAAAGTGTTACAATAACTGTGTCATGCTTTCCTCATTAATTGTAAATTAAACATATTTTAATTAAAGACTTATAACATACGAGTTGTCTTAAAATCTATTTGTAATAAAAAAAAAAATTGCCTATCACACTAGACTCGAAATGATATTGTCATTTTTAAGAAACGATAAGATCATCGGAACGACAAAAAAATTTGAATGAACTAAATGATTGAAAAATTTAAACACCAATACCTATTTTGCACTTGTAAGATATTTTTAATCTGAATGGAATTATAAAAAACATGGATAAATGAATATGTATGTAAATATTTTATGTATATATGTGTACCTAATCTACACACACGTACATAAAGCATATATTATAATAATGTACTTTTAATACAATAAATAAATCATTGTTGCGACCTGACAGAACTTGAAATTTCAAGTTCTTTCACGATAGATTTGCATCGTTAATTAATACTTTCGTCGTATCATGTACTAGTTAGTGATGTTGTTTTTAAGTAATACCTCATTTAATTTTTTTATACATTCAATATTCAGGATTGCTGTACGTGATGCAGTGTTTATCATCCTTACCAGTGCCGCGGTGCCGAAAGCGGCCGTATCATGTGAAAGTATTGTTCGTCTCGTCGATTCGTCGGAACAAAAAAAAAAAGGAAACTATTTCATTTAATTATTTCAATCACTCACTCACGACACACCAAACAAACAAAACGCTATATACAAAGCTATGAATAATATTTCCCGCCTTATTTCCTCAAATTCCATCTGCCGTCGTTATTATTTTACATGTTCACTTTAAACAAATAAATACTTCGTTATTGTACACGAAACGCTTTTAATATGTTAGAAATATGTAGAGACTAACATTTATTTACGAAAATCAACAAAGATCTCCGACATTATACACAACTATAAATATTTGTATCTCATTAATAAATGATATTCAATCTGTTAGTAATGTATATCGATTGGGCAATACAATCAATCACTCTGCACAACATTAATGATTAACAGATCAATATTTTGATGGAGTATTTCGTGGGCGTAGTGCATGCGAAATATAAATCTGATAAAATGTAACAAATAAGTTTAACAGGTTGGCGCGATCTCAGTTGCCTACCGTCTATAAACGTTACCGTCCATTGGGTGATGAATCAAGTTAGAGTTTTAATTCGTCTGTTTGTTCGAAAAATTCTCTGCCTCCATTGAAGTTGTATGGATAAATTCGGTCGATCAATATTTTATATACGCATACGAATAATCATTGAATGCTAATAATAGTCTATTGCCGAATTTTATTATAAGAGATATTCGTATCGACCTCGTTACAAAACTTAGTTCTAAGTTTTCTTTAAGCTTTGGTGCATTTCTGGTCTTTAAATAATAAAGATACGAGTCATAAGAATGCATCGATAAAAATTAACAAAAAAATATTAACCATATCTTCATATGTTATCACATTTTGCAAACGTCTGTAGTCGCACGATCTAAGTAATCAAATTTTATATAAATTCAACACACAAAATAATTAGTTTGTGTTTAACCGGTCAACTGCGGGATAGTGGAAATCATGTCCATGGATATCATTATGTTTTCAATCACCGGAAGCTCAAACCCCACATGGAGATCGGATGGAATCCTTTGTAACGTACAGTGTATGGATGCCTTACAAACAGAGCATCTTTGCATCAATGACATAATGATTATATATAATAAGCCAGTTATTAATTTAACTACTTCAAGACTTATTTTGTTTGTACCTAACATTTGTTAATTTGATTATAAGTTAAGTTTACGTGTTGCAAATATTTTCGGAAATAAGATACATAGGTCGGGCGATTACAGGTTTAGTGTAGAAGCCTCAAGTTCCCAATGAGATTCCCATACTAATGTGTTAAGTGCGCGTGCTCGTGCGCTTGGGCACTACCGCGGTCATAAAACTATCGAGTGTTGGATCAGCACTCGTCTTCCCACTCGTTCGCCGAGAAGCGATAAGCAGATATGGTTGTCCGCATGAGGCTTGTGGCGTTGCCTATTTTATCACTTATGTAAACACTGTTTTCAGTGCACGGCTTCAGCGTACAGTTCCATACGCGAATCTGCGAACAACAAACAGTCAAGTTACTTATTTGCCAGGACATAAAATCACATCTTTTTACAGATAACGGGATAATACATACATGATTTTTTTCTCGGCAGAATAAGTTAGTTTATAATAAAACATTAATATCTGTGGATAATTGTTTTATTTAACGAAATAGATATTTCATTGTAATCAACGGTTGAAATTATAGAGTTGTAATTCGATCAGGTATTAAGCTGTGATGTGGCCTATGTTAATAAACGTATATGTAAATAAACAGCCTATTTACTCTGCTCTTTTAAAATACAAATTACTGTAAGTTGATGAAGGTACGAAATAGATAATATAATTTAACTACGTATACATAAGTAAACTGTGTAGCCCATTACGTACCCGAGTGTGAGATTCAGTCGAGGTTGTCCTGGAAGATGAGACGCACGTAACCCGGCGTGCCCTGCAGCGGCGCCGCGCAGAACGGGCAGATCGCATGGAAGCCGTTAGTGCCGTGCGGGATATCCACGCTCGCCCAATATCTATCCATTTTAAGTCACAGTATTGTTAATTATTCTACAAAATGACGAGAAGTCTAGGATGTAGGCAAGAGGTACGCTTGGTATTTATTTTTATTGGCTTGGTTATAACAAATCTTAATAAACACTACTGATCCCCAAATTATAGAATACTAGTGAATGGGCGCATGTTGCGCATTAATTTAGTAAAAATGTGGAGTTAGGAGGAAAAATATTTTGCTAAATTACGCGACTTGTGTTGAGACGCAGGATATTGAGGCTTGTTATAATTAAGCTTCGAGGTAATTTCTAAGGAAAACTTATAAAGCCATAATAAATATTGAATAAATTTATTCAATGTTTAAACACAAACTCGCCAATTTATTTTTTTATCTAAGTATTTCAAATGCAAAGTACGTAATATGCTGGTTTAGACTAAAACTTACTTGACGGTCCTCTCAGAAGCCATGTGACCGCAGGGATTGAATGCGTACGTAGGCGGTCCGGAGTCCACATAGAAAGCGGGCTCGATGCCCATACAGACGCGCACCACGGGTCCCGCGGTTAAGCACATGGGGCAGCGCCGAACACCCGCCTCGCTGCTCTCAGCGCCCCACGAGTGCTCGCCTATGTTTAGCATTTACTTATTTACTACTTTTAAATAAAACATTATTAAATGCTACATAATAAAATAAGGTTCTTAAAAGTCTACACAATGTTATATTAACAGTCGTATGAACAAAATATAATAATACTTTATTACGTTCACACACAACACACAATTATGAATACCAGTGTTCAGCAGTGTACATCAAAAGATAAAAATTACAGTAACATATTCCCAGTACTCAATTATGTGTGCAGGGTTATCGTGTGAGGCATGCATGCATAATGTACCCGAAGTCTCTGAGCTAAACTATTATATAGTCAAGAATAAACCAAAGCACTATGCTCGGGGTTTCCCTGCGTGATCGAATCAGAAATGAGGAGATCCGCAGGAGAACTAAGGTCACCGATGTGGTCTAAAAGATTGCTAGCCTCAAATGGCAATGGGATGGACACATCGTTAGGACTGACAGCCGATGGGGCACTAAGGTCTTCGAATGACGACCGCGTAACGGTAGACGTAGTGTTGCCAGAGCTCCCACCAGGCGGTCCGACAATCTAGTGAAGACGGCGGGAAGCAGTTGGATGCAGGCAGCGCACAATCGATCGATATGGAGATCTTTGAGGGAGGCCTATGTTCAGCAGTGGTTGTCTATCGGCTGATAATTATGAATAACCTCATCAATTTTTGTTTATTTTAAATTTGCAAATATTTTTTTTTTTATAAATAGAAATACAAAAAACATATCTTTTGAGCGAGTTGAAGGATTATTATGTAGATAGATTTAGGCAGCTAGGGTAAGCAGCGCTTATTTGCCTGTATGAAGCGCACGCCCCTGCCCAGTACTAGGCCTTTGACGTAAGAGTCAAGGTCGTTTATACCTCATGTTAGTCAAGTGCACGTTAATCGATATCGTGTGTCATGTTACATCCATGTATTGTTGACACTTTTTCTTGGTCAGAAGCTTAGTAGGAATCGAACCTGCTCCTCTTCCTGGCGAATAGCGTGTATGATGATGTTAGAAATTGAGCTCTCACGATTTCTTAAATTAGATGATTTAATCCTTATATGCGTTACCTTGTACGTGACCGCAATTGAGGTAGACGTAGGGTTGGTTGAGGTCTTGGTGCGCCGCGGATAGCTTACGCGGTATAACCAGTGTATTGAGCCCCACCGGACACTGCGGTCGGCCCGCATTCAGCTCATCTACAAGCGCTTCAAGAGTGCGCTTCGTCTGCGAACGGATGATAATAACAATAGACATAGTTATATATTTTTCTGGTAGTTCTACATTATACGCAAGATGTTTACATGATTTGAACGGCCTGCTCATTACAATTCTGTTCTAGTTATGGTGATAAACACTGCGCCATATTGTGCTCGTCGCCTGAAATATATTTTTAAGTCTCGTTACTCCAATAATTTTACCAACTATAACGCTCTACAAACTGGAACACTGTAACATTTTCAAGTGAACTGTTAAGATGCAGCATTAGGCCGCAGCGGTGGTACATATCTAGATGGTTTCCAACTATCTTGACATTTCAGGATACTACCATTGCGAAGATCATTTTTATAAAACAATATTTAAATACTACTGTGAACAATTTTTTTTTTATAAAATAAACACCTACAGGTGAGTTTTTAAGTCCTTCGGCACTCCTCCAAAGCAGTGTTGCTCCGCACAAGTCGATCATAGTACCGTCCCTTAGCACATTCGTCTCCGCTTGACAAGGCACCCCCTTAAAATAAAATTGTATAACGTTTATTTTCTTTCTCTGCAGTCATCATTCAACAGTTTGGTTATAGTTTATTTGTTTATTCAAAATTAGTCTACAGTAATAGCAACCAGATTAAATATTTATATTGCACGATAAATACAAACAAATTAAGGTATTAAAATAACCTATTAGATAAACAAAGATTTATTTAGTTGATAATTCTCAGATTGAAATACAGCAAAGACTGCTTATGCAGAGAAATTAATTTTATTGGATAGCGTTTTTTGAAATGAACACATATTTAACAAAAGGATAAAATTTATTATTCTACCGACAAATAGTTGTGTAATAAAATCAACGTGTTCAGGTTTGATGGGCGTTTTAGCTAGTGAAATTAAAGCGGTTACGGGTCTTGAAAGTCTTGTGATTAAAGGCGACAAGTATAATGTAGTGCAGCGTACATCTTTCTAATTACCATCACTTTGTTATGCGTAGATACATCATTTACCTTCAGGTGAACGTCCCACTTGTCTCGATTAATCGCAAAAACTGTCTTTGAACGATCACAGCACTGTAATTTGGATTGTTTTCAAAGGCGTCATGTTTAAGCACTACGTCTAGATATTAACCTTCATGAAAGTAGCATTTTTCGGACATCTGCAGAAAGTCATTTTAATATTTCCTATGGTTGATTCTAGAGAAAATAAAATGAGGAAAGGTGCTCCTGGTAGGCATCGAAAGGAATTGTTTACACTATAAAGAGGTGGATGGATTGAGCTTAGAATACCATCCGTTGAAATCAAACGGTCAAAATTCAGTTTGATAAAGGCACTTCATAATGATGATGATGATAGTTAACAAGCAGATGTTACACACAAAGCTTATTAATGAGAACTTTAAAGTAAACCTTCTGTTGAGCGGAGCGACTTTCCCTGAGCGAGAATACTGCACCGCCGACTGAAGTTTCGCGCCAGGGTCCGCAGGTGGCACTTCCGCCACAAAAGTCGCCGCGAGGGTGCATTATCAGCACACCGTTTGTTGTTAAACCGTCTATTTCGTGATTCTCTGTCCATTTCGTTGCCTTTTCCTGTAAGATTATTAATGAAAAAGCGATAAATAATATATAGATATATCTTATCTAATCTTAAGGAAAAATTTTATTTGGAACATAAAGGTTAATATACTCCAAACGTACATTTTTCCTAAGATTACAAATGATTGATTATCTATTTTCGTTTACAAGATTTATGTGTAAAGCGTGTTGTTTCTAACACTTCGTTCAGTGATAAAACACAAACTATGTTAATTTTATGCAATTGGTTTAAAATAATCACATTTTGTAAACTATTGAGAAATGTGAAATAAATTATTTTAAATACATTTATAAGGTAGAATAGACTATCCAAGATAAAGATGGTTCAAAAAGTATACTAAAATTTTATTTCAATAACCTTCCTGTTTCAATTCCTCCGCTGTTTCTACTCGAACATACTTTGGTAATAAAAACTACCGAACATTGATTGAAAGTACATTTTACGTCTTCTCTGATCAAAGCCTCAAAATAACGAATTTAAAGTAATGCAATGTTTATCACCCAACCTAACCTCTTAGATTGTTATGTATCATTTTCTTATCAAGTAAATATTACATTTGTCTTGTCGCTTGACATGGAATAATAATAAACAAACTCACGCCAAGAAATATGTTCCTCGAGGAGTCGAAACCGGCTGCGTATATGCGGCAATTGTTGACGTCGTTCCTGTCCGCGATGATGCGGCACGCGAACCGCGATATCGTACTCTGCAGCACCTTGATGTCGCTGCTCTTGTCGCCGGCCACCGTGTCCATCACCACGAAGTCGATAGGGGACTCGGACGATCTGCCGATCTAATAAGATCACACGATTAGATTCGTAGGCAGCTTGGAGATAACAATTAAAGTATTGATAAGAGTTATATTTAATCAATTTATATTTAAAACTTTATTGTTGGGTCTAAAATTCGGTTAAATATTCAGACTTAATGCTTATAGGCATTGTCTCCCGGTGAACCTAAGGACGTAGGGAGATGCAGAATATACCATTTATTAAAACCAGAAGCTTTGACGATATTTACATGTCCTATTACATGTTTATGTTAAAGGTATAGGTACAATTCAATCCTGGCGTACGAGATCATGTTCGCCTTTGCATCATTAGTAAATATCCTGTCAATAACTGTATTCATTGTATTGTTTTAGAAATGGATTAATTTAAATAATGAACATTTGATGATTTAATAGAATTTGTAAGAATTATAGCAATAATGTATAGTAGTTACGTTAACGCGTTTTCGACATGTAATGTTTGATTACTGTTGGTAGATCTCTGTTGCCGGAGACGGTCGAAGTAAGTACCACCGCAACTGCTATTGCAGCCGACAAACAGTAACGTGCAAACATTACTGTGTTCCGGATTGAAGGAAGTAGTAGCCATTGAAATTACTGGGGTAAGGAGGCCTTAACAATCTGTCTGAAGGTGACGAGCGCATTGTGTTGCAGTGTATACGATGATAACTGGCGCCATGTTGTTAGGGGCTGATGCATCCCTTACCATCAGGTGAACGTACTGCGCGTAACATTACTTCGTTATATAAAAAAAATAACTGAAAATCTATAACAAATGAAGATTAACACTCTCAAATGTATTCGAAAATCACATTCATCCATCCTTCCCTAAGCACAATCATCTTAATTAAGAACAAAAGAGGTCTCTTGTCAATCAAGTTGATTCTTGAATGCTTTAGTCAACTTGTTCGGAATCGCGGCATAGCTTTGCCGGCGATGTTACAAAAATATCGACGTGTGTTTTGCTTGATGGTACTATTAATACATATTATAATTACAACACTAACTTATCAATACAAAGGTCTATCTCGTTATCATAACAGACAGTCGTCTGTCTATTGACGTTATCGTAATGCATTAATGAAATGTAGGTGACGCAATAACGATAGAAAGCTTTTGTTTTTAGTTTTCCTTATCGTCCGTTCGTCTGAATGGCTACATTCAAATAATACGCAATCGTGTAAGCCAGCTGTGATAAGTATTTACTATTACTTAAAAACAAGAGAAATGAACCATAATGACATATAATCTCAATACGATTGAATGCATGTACTGGTGGTAGGTCTCTGTTGCCGGCCTCTCAAACAGATTCCCGTAGCTCCAAGAGCTCACCTCGAATATGCACCGATTGGCTGCGGGGACTGCGGGGGTTCACAGCCGTGTGATATATAATATAGTACAGTATATAATATCATCGTAACTAGCGCCTCGTTGTTACGAGCAGACCTGTCATTTATAATCAGATGAACGTTTAATCGTTTCGTTGAATAATTTTTTTTTTTTAAATTTACTTATATAGTCTTGCGAGATGAGGATACATGCACATTCATAGCCAACAGGATGTTTTCTGTTACTCAATAACTTAAACAGCTAAGGAATTTTTTTAACTGAAACGCAGAAATGTTAGCTCCGTTACTGTTTATTTAGAAGTAGAAATACGACCTTTAGGTGAGGCTTATGTCATCTGATTAAGCGTATAATGTTAACTACCCGAACATTCAATGCAAGAGATAATGTCATCAAGTAATCAGTGGCAATCAGCATTAAAATTTCGCTGGTCTACAGAAAAAAGTGGAATATATTTTTACTCAACACGTTATGTTTTAAGATGCATTTAAGCATAATTGCATTTTATCAGGGTTTATTAACCTGTTAACCGGGGAGTTCCCTTTTTTATTGGGCAAGATAATAACGGAGGAGAGCTCTTTCACTAGGACGTGCCAGTACGTAACGCCTGGAGAACGTACGAAACTCTATGTCCCATACATTCGAGGGCGCAATATATATTTCAAGGATGCATTTATACGTCTCGTTTGATTAACAGATTAATAAAACTCTGAAAGTTTGGTTACAATTAATTTATTTTTTACAAATATATTTAACATTTAAAAATCCTATTTGTAGACAGCTGGGCTTAAATTATATATTGGCTAGTCCGCGATATCAAAAAGTGTGGCGACCGCTGCCATTTATGGTTTTCTCCATAATTTGTATATGATATCTGCATTATATATATACACTTGTGTAATATAATACTATGTAATTGTATATGTATTAATTGTAACGTTGATCAGTGTACAGTGCCGTCTGTTCGACGGGTGTGAAGACGGCATGACGTCACCGGTTCCGCACTGCGCCCGCGTCGCTCTGATTGCCAGCAAGGAATACACAAGGCTGAATACACTACACACAATCCTCTGGTAATATTGCTCAATTACAGTACACTGTTTTAATTAATGGCAAAAAATATGTTGTGGAAAATTAAATTATGAATCACCTTGATAATTCAAACGTATCAAGTGTAACTGCTCTCTCATAAAAATCAATGCTGCTCGGAGTCTAAATATCATTTAAACACTTTTTCTGAACCATTTTTTATTACTCGGTCTAGTATTTGGTTGTGTTACCTAATGGTAATAGTCGATTTAGTCTGTTGATAAAGCGCACTAGCCTAAAGATTAGATTTCCAAACTGACTGCCGCAAGCTTACACCAAGGTTATTTTGACAATAATAAGTGGTTCGAAATATTTTTCACCGAAAAAGGTATTGCAGCGAAAGTTTGGACCCAATGGTCTAGAATTAGCGTATTCACTCTCCTCATAAAAAATCTCATGCAACATTTGAACGAATATACTGACACCGACACCATCTCTAGATTTTTTAGTTCAGATTAAAGAGTAAAAATATAACCATGACTACTGCCAAATACATATACATTAAAATATTAAATATATAGATATGTTACATACATATGCATTTGACGGATTTAATAGACTTGACTAGTGAATTTGACTGCCGTATCTATGTGTATAACAGTACTTAAAAGCAACGGTCGACAAACTTTTGACCTATCGAACCAGGCAATTCAAATGTTAAATCCTGCCGACTACTCTTTGGATTTTTTTTAGAGAGAAATATATTTATAAAAAGATGTGATCTGAGTACAGATAGTAAGTACACGTATCAAGATGTACGCGTACCTATTAAAATAATTAAACTATTAATTGTAACCAATTATAAGCTTTATTACTTAACTATTATAAAATGATCAATTATGTTTCACTGCATGTTAAAACATAACGTGATTGGTAAGTATATTCCACAATTTTCTGCGGACCAAAGAAATTTTCATGCGGACACTTGACGACCGCTGGTTCATAAAACTTGGGTAGAGCCTTCGCTCCCTATCGCCCTTTGCGCATTTCCTATTTGTTCCTTTTTTATTTGTACTTGTTGTAATATGTATAAATATAACATATGCATTAAAGTCCGATTGACCAATGCCAAGGTTTATGTATTTTGTTACCTCCAGTATTTAATTTTTTTTTAGATGGGGCTGTCATATTTTTGAGGAATAAATAAATAGTGATTTGTAACCAAAACTTATTTAATATATATCTTGAATATTGAATAATTTGAAGAATATTTGGTCGTACGTATAATCCTATATGATGTGGCCTAATTTGTTACCTGCTTTGGCCCTCGGCGCTCTTCAACTTGAACGACACTGAAGGTCGTTCTTATCCGTTTAGCTGCTTCTTTGTCCAAGCACAATGCCAGCTGTTGCCTAATTTTTGAACAGCTGACGAGAATTTTGTATTATATCTAAGACAATTATTAATCATATACTGTCCTACCCTCAAACAAAAACTAAATTAAAATAATTTTAGGTGCTACGATATCGCTGCCTTGTGGAAAGAGCTGCTATATATTATGAATGTGTCGTTGATGAAAGAGGATACGGCACAGACTTCAAAAACCTACATCATACGAAAACTTCAAAGCTCTACTTAAGATCGTTTCATTGCGAAACCTTTGAATATCCCACCGCAAATTTGAGATGATCCGAAAATTGTGAGATCTTTTTAATTTCGACTACGATGTTACTGAATTACAATATTGCCATATAAAGTTCTGTCACAAACACCCTTTTATTAATGAACACTGCGCAAATTCATTATTTGTGCAGAATTTATAAATGAACACAATATCTATGTTCTAAACTATCAAAAAGAGGTTTTTCTTTATATAAATTCTTGAACTAGCTCTAAAAGACGTAAACATTCTGTACATGTGTTGAACTATTCCTGTTTTGAAAACCTTTTGTATGTTAAAAATGTTTCTACGTGCAGGGTAAAGTAAACAACTTATGTATTTTTTCTAATAAAGCATAATCTTGCCAATCGAGACGTAAATATAAAATTACTGTAAAGGTATGCCACGTGTGGTGCTGAGGTTTTTTTTATCCATTATTCAAGATGTCATAAGTAATATTGAATCCTTGGAGCATAAAACACTCGGAGCATGCGGATGGCATGGCATGATTTAGGCCGCAATGCCGCTGTTGAATAACGTGGCACCGGCTCGCTTACGTCACTCTGATTTGCAGCAGTCGTGGATAGAAGCGGTCTTAGTATGCAAAAAACATTTACAGTTTTTGACCACCGACAACGAGACAATAGCTAATTTTTCGCGAATCATTTTTGTTACTATTTAAGGCACTTTTACGCTATCTATAACATACAAAAAGATCTCTTTATATTCATTGAGCTTGTTTCGAAATTGGGCCAATGGGTATAAATAATTTAACCTTTAGCATGAGGCGTTAAAAACAAAATTTACATATTTTATTTTGTCTTATGAAAATTTAGGGCAAAAGATTGTGTTGTATATTTTAAAGAGTCCCCGCATCTCCCTCGTTTTGCGGTTCCTGTTTTACTTAGATATGTACTTAATTGTACATGTAACGACTAGACAGTCAACGGTAACATTTTGTGGAAACTCTTTGGTAAATAACAAGATAGTTTTTTAAATATCGATGAGCTAAAACTATTTTTTTTTAATTATAATAACATTAATATAACAATATAAAATACATATTAATCTCCTAACATAGTAAGATCACCTGTCTATAGATGTCTACGGCTGGACAGAGACCTCCCCCATACATCTCTCCACGGTTCATTGAGGAGAAGGTAGGAATTAAGTGTGAAAGTGTGCAGTGCCAACACAGACATTGAATGTTTATTGACACTAAGAGTTATTAGTAGCACTTTATAGTAAACAATGTAAATTTGATGAATAAAAAAAGTAAAAGAAAGATTTGTCAACAGGTGAGCGCTAATAAGCAGCTTATTCGTAAACTACAGTGTATACTTTTGAAATTGATTACTTTTCCTAGTGATGAATAGTACAAAATATTCATTTAGTATAGACTTGCAGTGATACTTGGGTGTAAGCAGTGGACGTATCATTATAGAAACTATTTAAACCCCATTACCTTGCTTAAGGAATTATGCGAATTAAAATTAATGATTTATGTCGGGTACAATGCTCTCATGTTTATTAGATATGTATCTTCATCATCATTATCAGCCTTTATTTATCCACTGGTGGATATAGGCCTTCTCCAATGTCTTCCAACAAATGTATATAAGCTGTTAAAAATGTGCTAAAACTTGCTTTTTAAACAATATACTGTAACCGTGATATTGTGTATAAGGATTCTGGCAATCAATGGAGCTTAGTCGCTATCAAGCCGTTTACTTTGCACTTGTTAAACAAACGCATCAGTTCCGATAATCGTGATAAAGTTACGATAACTCCGCCTCGTAAATTTACAAGAACAGGCGTATTGTAGATTCGATGTTGTGCAATGCTTTGTAAAAGTAACTTCAAAATATAATAATGAGTGGGACCCTAATCAAAAATCTGGGAGCAGTATGAAGACATTAATGGAGCTAGTATAACGTCAGTTATTATATGAAAAAGTTCGAATAATCTTATGTAAAGGTAACAGTATCCACTATCCGCAAGCGTATAATGAACTCTTTGAAAACGATAGCTTCTGACCGCAGAGGTAAGACAGACGCTTATGCTGCAGAGTCAGAGACAATTTAGTTTTTTTTATTTTTATTTGTTTAAAAACCAAAATATTTTCAGAAAACAATATATGTATATGTTGTTAACTGCATTTGTTAATTGAATAACTGTGTCGCAGGTTAACAACGCCCACTTCCAGACGTATACAAAATATGTTGTTAACTTTATCTGTTATGTAAAGAATGTAACAATGTAAAGAACATGTAAAGAAATAATGATTTCTTATATTTACATAATACCACTAGACAATAATTAATAAAAGGCCATCAAATATCAAGCATGCCACTAGAAGATTTCAAGATTCAGTAAAGTCAATATATGTAGATCGGACTGAAAACAATAATAAATATATACACCGTGATGACTAGGATATAAATATACATATCTCTATATATATATTGAAAATTAGTTTTGTTTATTCAACAATCACGTGAAAACAAGGGAACGTATCGACACACTAACATGACTAATCGACGCGGAATGATTTGTATATGGTTGGTTATAAGCTATTTATTTTTGGAATTTCATAGATCATTTTTACCGACAATAAAAACAAAATACAGCCTCATTTTTTCTCAATTCGCTTGTTTTTTCAACGGCATTGATGTAAACGGATTGTTTTAAACTTGTATGACGGATCCCTTCACACCTCTCCACGCCCACTCATACTTACCCTCGCAACCATCGACACACGCCCACGTATCTATCCACATCAAACTACACACCTTTTTTTTATTTAATTTATAAAATGTTTTTTGGGGCTTTTTTCCCTTAGGGACATATCAGCCCCATTACCTCAAAAAAAAAAAACAGGAACACAAAATTACTTATGTGGCAAAAAACTTACTATTGCGTTAATAGTGTTGTTACATGTCAAAAATATCTCGTGCTGCCTCAGACTTTAGTTCACACAACACCCTGTGTAACGCACCAAGATCTAGTATATTGATGCTATGTTGACGCATCAACACCACTCTTTTGCTCTGATATTTTAAACACTTCATCAGCAGATGTTGGATATCCTTCTATTTTATTGCAACTACTGTGTTTGTAATTATAACGCTATAATTTTTGTTATGAAATGCCAACTTTTTTCGGCAAAAATATTATATAACGTGATCGAATAATACGTTTAATGAAAAAAGAGCAATAACAAATGAGCGGAAATGACAACTTTAATAATTTCTTTATTAAATATTTAAGATTGTGTGAATAAAATTATTTAACTTTTTTTCAAATGAACAAAAGAACCACATTAGATGTGGTTTCAAGCGCATCAAGAGAAACGGAAAATGAAGAAGATAAGAGTAAGTAAAACACAAGAAAAGATAAAAAATGTAGAAGAATCACCTATTGTATGGAACCTCCTGTTCAATAATGTATTAAGTTCATAGGATTTTCATTTTACGTAACACAGTAACACAAAATAAAGGTTATGTAAATCTCAAATATATGCATATCATTTATTTGTAAATGGTAAAATTAATTTGTTTTCAAGTGAGACATTCCTCACTTTACTGTGGCACGTGGAGTAATGCTGTATAATCTCTTTATATATATATATATAACTATTGCCACATCTCCGAGACAATAAGGTGTAAATACTCGAAATTTGGTGGAGATATTATGTCTGCCGTATAGAGGTCAGCTAAGAACGAATTTACAAAATTCTTACCCCAAAGCGAGTCCCAGGGGTTTAAAAATGACAAGGGGAGCAGCGGGTTGCCGCCAGACGGGAATATTTCCGACGAATTTCATGTCCAAATTTCAATACTAATTCTATATTGCGGACAGCAAAGTGGATTGGGAGCAGCTAGTGTGTATATAAATATATTCGATATAAAGTTTAAAGTATTTTGGATATTACATTGAAGCAAACACCTGTTGGACTCATACTCAAATCAAAAAAGAAATATTAATTCTTGAAAAGAACTCATAATATCAAGTTTGAGTAGAGTAGGGACGAATTTTTTTACAAATTAAATTCTTAAGTGAACGCGAAAATGGCTTATTACAGGCTAATATACATTACCAAAATGAAAAAAATATCGCTTGCGAAATTAGGTTTATAAAAAAAAGTTTGATTTAGAAATCATAAGAACGTAATTTAGGCAAATAAACAATGTAGCTCCCTAGACTTATCTAAATAATAAACTTGTTCAAATGATATGCGCAACTATGCCGAATTTGTAAGTTTATTTTTAACTATTGTTTCCGGGAACGGAATGTATACCTACCCTACTCGTAACTCAATGTCTATGAACTTCCCTATAACGCAGTGTAAAAAAAAGCCGAGCCGTATGAGACACCAAGACTCCACTGAAAAAGTGAACCTCTATCCAATGGTTAACGAACTATTAGTAAAGTTTAACGAACGAAATATTGTTACCTCTATGACAATATTATAAAATTGGAATAATTCAAATCGAGCGGATGACATGGAGCTTTACCTATTACTAATAGTATCTTCAAGGCCTTGAAGTAAAAAGGCTTTAAGAATTTTTGTGTTAGAGCGAAACCGGGTTGTAGTTGTGCTCCTATCATTAATTATAGAGATAGTCGTAGTGCAAATAACGATATCAACATATTAGAACAGATGGCAACCCTAACGCTTACTTGCAATATAATTTTAAAAAGTTAAGTTTAAAAAAATAAACCTTTGAATACATGGCCATTTGTACGTATGTATGTACGAATGGTTGGATCCACGAAAACTTGTACGATGCATACATAAAATGCTAGTCTCTGCTTCTTGATGACCAGATCTGTATGAGCTGCTGTAACTTTTAAATTCTTTTGTTAAGGCGAATGCGAAAAAATTTCCATAATGTGCAGGCAGATCAACTCACAAACTGTAAATATGAAAAAAATACTTAAGAAGTAGACGTAACGGACGCAACCAACCAGGTCCATTGTTAGGTTTTCGTTAAAATATTGTGTATACTGCTTACTTTTGTACACTACCAATTCGTACACCGTAGCAAACAATTTAGGATTTTTTGTTATTTTGTTCTTATTTTTGTGTTATAAAGGTTGTCTGGCGGCAGATTTATATTTTAAAAAACGAATATCTCAATAAGTTATAAATAGTGCGGGGGGAAGGTGGTGTCATTAGAATCACCGATCGTGCGGATTTCTTAGTCACGATGTCGCAGTGGTCGGGTGAGCATCGCGCGTTCGCTATTGAAGCATTTTTCAAGAGTAACGATTCTTACGTACTCGCTCGCCGACAGTTTTGTTCACATTTCAATATTCGACGGATAGGCGATGGGCCGAGTGTGAATTTAATTCGTTTGTGGGTGGAGAGGTTCCGCGCAACTGCTTCGGCTATGAACACACCACGGCCAGGACCTAGTCGATCGTCAAGGACCCCCGAAAACATTGAACTGGTTGAACGCAGTTTACGTGAAAATGCACGACTTTCGATACGGAAAAGGGCAGCTTCACTGGGACTTCCAAGAGCAATTGTGCATGAAATTTTGAAAAAAGATATGAAGTTTCATCCTTTTAAAATTCAAATAATTCAAGAATTGAAAAAAAATGACTTTGCGTCACGCAAATTTTTTTGTGCAACCATGTTGGAGCGTTTTCGCACTGTGAATTCCATTTTTTGGAGCGACGAGGCTCATTTTCATTTAAACGGACACGTAAACAAGCAAAATTGCCGTTACTGGGCTCTAAGAACTCGCAATCCTCGACTGAAGCACCAAAAACCAATACATTGCACAAGGGTAACTGTTTGGTGCGCTTTATCCACGAATGGGATAATCGGACCATTTTTTTTTTGAAAATGCACGGGGCCAAGCGACGAATGTCAATGGTGAGAATTATCGGCTCATGATTTCGAATTTCTTTTTGCCGAACTTGCGAGCTCATTCATTATTCTCATCACACACGTGGTTTCAACAGGATGGTGCAACCGCACACACGGCCAGATCTTCGATGGATTTGTTACGAGAAAATCTCCCTCAAAAACTGATTAGTCGCTTTGGGAACATCCCGTGGCCACCGAGGTCACCCAACCTAACTACAATGGATTTTTTTTTGTGGGGCTACCTCAAAGAGAGAGTTTACGCCAACAATCCGCGAACTGTTGTGGACTTAAAAGAAAATATTCGGCGAGAAATCAACGCAATTGAACCAAGTTTACTGCAGCGTGTGGCACGGAATACGAGGCTCCGTTTCGAACAGTGTGTGCAACAGGATGGAAGACATTTGGATGACATTATCTTTAAAAAATGAAATCCGCATTTCTACTCTATCTTTTAATACTTTTAGTAAAATTATATGTCAAACATATTATTTTTTATTTAAATTTGAAAACATAAATCTGCCACCAGACACCCTGTACTATCATTACTTCTACTTATATGCGAAAAATCTTCTGATTCGATTAAAAAAATGTGACTTTTACGTAAGATTAGGTTATAACTTATTATGTATTTAAGCTTTATTCACTTAAGCAATAGAATTAAGAAATACGTATTCGTTGTTATTTTTCTCACTGATGTTTAAGCTTATTCTTATTTAGTTTATAAGTCTTCCATCGACTTTTACAGTTTCAGTAGACTCAGGACTAAAGGAAATAAAGATAAGTATTAAATGGGAATAGAGATGAATAATTGGAGAGTAATATAAGTGAAGGTGGAGGAAAGTAAACGGATAAATATATTTGAACTAAAAAATTAATATTACTTGGAACATATAAATTGTTATTGTAATGTCAAAGCTTGTGTCAAAATTTTTTGTATGAACGTTAAAGTTTAGTAATTAAAAAAAAGGGTATGGAGTCTCTGGACTGTTATAATTTGTAGACTGGATATATAATTACAAAATAATGTAACGCAAGTATCTAATTCAGATGTCATCAGATATTTGTATTGCAACAATGCTATTTGTTGTAATGACGGCCAGCCATTCTGCAGGTAATATGATAAGCTTTTGGTGTGCACACCAGGAAAAACAATACCGAGTGACACAACACTAATCGGACCTGCTGACAATAATATTACAATGTTACCTTCGTTTTATATTATTGTATTAAAATATTATTTCATCCTCAAGTTCTGTAAAGATAATGGTGTTTCGCTTTCCAATCTCAACAATTTGAAAAGATTTTCGGTCCCTAAACTGTGGCCGTTCTTTCAAATTAAATTGGACTACGATTTTATCACTTGACGACGGTCATAAAATTCAATATTCGCGTGCAGCAGTTTCTCCCTAATTCTACCCGAGAATAATTTATAATACTGTTAGTAGTTAATTTAAAAGGTAACGTCACTGTCACAGGAGAGGAGCCGACGCCTTTCTGCTACCTTTAATACACGTTTAATAATAAATGGATGCAGTGTACCGGGAATAGGGACAGCAGCTAAATCTCACGCTTTGTAAAAAGATTATGATGAGGGACTAAGCAAAGTTAAGATGAGGTTAATAACACAAGGTTACAGAGCATATGCTACCATGGGAGTACTCCTGTAAAGATGAAGTAAATCTAATTATTGAAAAAAATCGATGTCATAAAAATATCTCTTGAACTAGAATGTAAAACCAAAAATAATAAAGTCTTCAAATGTTTTGTAGCATGGCCAATAAAATTAATACCGAAGTACGATATGGTTATGACTGATAACCCTAATTGCAGTAGAATGCGAAGCAGGGTAGAAACATTAGCAATGAAATGAATCTCGGCCAAATTTTTACTAGTATTAGCCTATAATAGCGTTCACTGCAATTTATGAAACTTGTGCACTGGTGGAACACCTCTCTTACACAGGTTGTAGGTTTTTATAGTTGGAGACCGTCTAGGTAAGTATCACCGTACCTCCTATTTCTGCTGACAAACAGCAATCTGCAAACGTTACTGTTTTTCGATTTGAATGGCGACAAGCACAATGTGTTGCAGATATATATCATCCTAGCTAGCGTCACAGCGCTATGGACAAGCGTTACCATCAGGTGAACGTCTCGCTCGACGAACGTCATTTTGCAGATCTATTAGTTTAAATCTCCTTACTACTTAATATACATCATTCATGGAAATGTGCGGACATATGCAGAAGTCAACATAATGACGGATATTTTCTTTTCTAATTTATTGTTACCTATTTCTGTGCTAATATCATCAATGTTGTTTAGAACAATATTAGAAATATAATCTATTGATTTCCCAGTATAATTTCGAAAACATTACACATCAGTATATTGTTACACAAAATTTTATATCGTCTAAAAATAAGATTTAAATAACGAGCCGATTGTAATTTAAACTTGAATAGAAGAGCGTGTCAGTGAAGTAGTGGGTATTGTATTGGAGTGTAGCTGTCGTCCCCGTCAACATATTGACAATATGTCTTCCCCTGAGGGATACTTCGGAGTGGATTGCATGGTTGCGCGGAAATTGAAAACATGGACGTATCAGTTTTGAAATGAGCTTCTTATTTATTATGTACACAAGGAATCTGGATTTAAAATCTGGAATTGTCTAAATCTATATGTAATACAATACTACTGACTGTTTATAAAGCCAAATTATATATAGACTTGTTGAATAACATTTCTATCCTTGTATCGACACAATCATTATCAGTCGATAGGCGCTCATTACTGGAAGTAGACTTCGCCGAAGATCGCCTCTCCAATCGGTCCTGCGTTGACTGCATCCAGCGATTTCCCACGACCTTCACCAGATCGTCGATCCATCTTCCGGGGAATTCCGAATATTACGTCTGCAGGTAAATGGTGGCTACATTAGGATCTTACTGCCCCGTCACCCGTCAGTCCTTCTAGCAATGTGCCCAGTCCATTCCTACTTAAGCTGAATCCTTAGGACCATGCCGGTGACCTTAGTTCTTCAATATATCCTAGGCTAGCTCAAATTATCGTAAATATACTATTTATTTAAGATTTGTAGGTTTAGTAATAATTTCATAACAGTTTAAAATAAATACGTTTAACAATTTGAAATGGTGTTTTTCCCTAATCATCAACAAGGCGCTCCCAAGAGTGAAAGGAAAGAATAAATATATTTCATGTATTCTGATAACAGTATAGTTTGCGTGCAGCCTGTGAACAATGCAACAGGCCCACGCAACCGGCTCATTGCTAAATGGGACATCCTTTTCACTGGCCTGTAGTTGTATATTATCGATATTGAGCTACTACTGTTGCAATGGCATATTTTATACATGAATAAAGAAATAAACACAAGTTAAAATTAGAGAAAATATATTCACGAATATTAATTATAAAATATACAGGAGTAAGTTGCATTATAATGTAGTTATCCTACAGCATAGTTATCAATCCAATCCAATCCAATCAGCCGGAAGACGTCCACTGCTGGACAAAGGCCTCCCCCAAAGATTTCCACAGCATAGTTATATTAACATTTAATCCGAACGTCACCGAATACCGAACTATCTTTAAAGCTTAAGTTTAAAATTAACAAGGATTGCAATTGGCCAAATATGTACATATAAACGTACGTATGCAGGTGTGAATTTTTTATTATTTCGGTATGTAATCAGTCTAGAATACTGTGATCAACGTACGAAACCATCGAACCAGACGCTGAATTGTCATACCGAGGGTTGTGGTAATTATTTACAAATTCAGTTAACTTACGTGACGCGATTTATACTACGAGTATATTTAAAGTATAAGATTTTAATTAAACTGTCAACTTATTATATTAAAATCAAATAATAGTTTAAAGAGAATACAAGATATTTGAAAGTTGCATAAATAAGAACATGTTCTTTACAAGATCAATAAGGTCATATTGTATCGATTTATATTCATTTATCAATCGCTCAATAAGAAACCAGCGACGTCAATTATGTCGGGTGATGTTGTGAAGTGAGGACTGAATAATTTTAATATTGCATTATTTATATGTATGGCTAGGTACGAGAGGGAACCGTTTCCGCAGCTTATTAATTTTTAATATGTTTTTTAAGTTGCTGGGGACAGTATTATCGCAGGTCAGAGCATAAAACGGCTGAGTGCAGGATGTCTGGCGGGTATCAACATTTAACATTTAAATTCATTGTATGCCCGAAGTTTTACCCTTGGCATCACCTAATTTAATGTTCATTATACACAAATTTTGAAAAATATTATAATTCTAAAGTCGCTATCAGACCTATATCGCAAATGTAATTAGTTAAAATGTATTAAATTATCCAATTAGCAGGATGAAAATTAGAAATACATTTTTAGCCGCTTGTATATTTACAAGGAAACAACCGGGCGTAAATATTATCATCTGAAAAATAACAGCTGAAAACCGGATTTTCGCAATCTACCCGTCAACCTTTAGTTTGAAATAGTCACCTCATCGTGATAATTATGATAATGACGACAATATTACACAAAGAATAAATATAAATAAAAAAGAAAACAGGTTCTTGATATAATTGTATATCATGTTTACAGTTTAACTGTAATGTATGTAGTAATTTTCGCAAAGTATTTTTGTATTAATGTATTGTATTGAATAAACGTTAGAAATTTGGTGTTATTGTAATAATTCATTGTCTAAACAAAAATCATACATGTATCTTCAAATTAAACAATTAAATGTTAATTAATGTTTTGGTGTTCTTAATTTGTTATATGTTATTTCCTTGGTTTGTATATAATGTGTTATATATATAAAAATTACAAAAGACAAGCTTAAAAACATTTTCGACAATTTAAGAGCACAAACACTACTATTTTTAATTTTTATATAATTCATTGTAGTACAAAAAACTCTCAATGGCCGTATTAAACAAGAGCACGTAGCGTACAGTGCAACTGACACATCCAGAGTCAATAACCTCAGTTAATTGTCGTCATTAAATTTGAGATAGTCGCTGACTTACGGGTGTTACAAAATGGTCGGCTTACCGAATTAATTGAGTTTCTGTTGTCAAATTAACTAAAAATTTTATTAAAAAAGAAATGTATTGAATTTAGTAAACATTCGAACCTACTACAAATTTATTCAGAAAGTTTTATGCCACAAAATTATACCAAGTCCTGGGAAATACATAATGAATTCCTAAACATATGTATATTTATAATAAACATCTAATTACGTTAAAAGAGTAGTGAATTATCCATATAAGTCTCTATACATCAATCTTCTAATTTGTTTGTTCTGTAGAACGTAACTTGGCAAACTAAAATTACACGAAAACATACTTTTTGTAATAAAAATATATTACAGTAAATATAGTTTATTGTGTTTCTCTATATATGGTAGTCTACCAGAAGGACAATTCACCTCAATCGTAACAAATTTTAGAAATCTTTGCTTACAAGACACTAATAAGAAGACAACGATTCGGTTATATATAAATCTAATTGTTATGGCACCGTACAAGTTCGTCGCACTCTAGAACCATTGAACATTTGCAAAAACAATTATAACAATCAAACAAATGTAGGAAGCAGATTCTAGCTCAATGGCTTGGGGCAATGAGACTAGCATTCATAACTATTTGCACATAGATATGTACCGTCCACAAGCACTGGCGTCTTGACAAAGGTGCGATGATGTCAGCGGTAAGTACAGACGCAAAGTTACCGGAAATAAAAACTTACCTTTAACGGTTTATACGTAAATGTATTTTGATAACGCTTATGAAAGTGGAGGAAGCGAGAGAGGTGTGCCAGGATCGTAGCAGGTGGAGAGAGGTGGTCTCTGCCTACCCCACTGGGAACGAGGCGTGATATATATGTATGTATTTTGATAGTCATGTATTTCAATACGCGTGAACGATCGATATTGATATCTTTGGAAGATGCCTGTGTACAACAGTCGATGTCTACCGGCTTATAATGATGATGATGATGATGATTATGATTTCAAAACACGCCTACTATATTTGTTAATTGAACAGACATGTTTGATACTCATCGAGCTTGACATGTGTATATGCTGTAAGTGAAAAAAAAACATCGTGATGAAACCGATATATTTAAACAATGACTTTTGTCAATATATGATATCTCTCATTCTGCATTTGACCAGCCTAATAGATAAATGGTTTTGGACTCTATCCTTGTGAGAAAACACAGAGTCTTAATAATGGTAATATTAAGAGGGCTGTTTATTTTATATCTATTATTAGTCGACAATCTATTACAATGCCAAGTAATATTTAATAAGCTAGAAACCTCAAATTCAAAAAACTAATATTAAATTAATGCCATACATCTACTCTTATAGACACCCCGATGACTATAAAAAAAATTATTAGAAATCATTATGACCTATTGCGATATAGACTTTCTGTCACAATGTCTGTAATACATGTACATATATAAAATTGTTACAAGTATGGATATATCTAATTTAATTATTTTATGCTCCTAAATCACAAACTGAACATATCAGTAGTTGAAATTTAAATGCACAATAGATTAGTAATTATCCTCGATGTCCACCTTATGGTAAATGATATACACCTGCACTTAACAACATGGCTGCTAGTTCTGATGGTATACATAGCACCACGTTGTGCTCGTTACGTTGTGACATAAGCTGTTAAGTCTTTTTACCTCGGTACTTCTTTTTTTATACTACGAAGCCATGAGACGAGCGGAATAGTCACCTGCTGGTAAGTGATGTGTGGCCCTAGTTAGGATGTTATACGTCGCCTAGAGACAAGATGTTGAGTCTCGTAACTCCAGTACACAGTAGCGACAGCGCCCTCGGCACCGACAAACAAAATCTGCAGTGATTTTGACGGTTTTCAGCAATAGAGAATGACCATCATTAAAATTTTGAAACATATTTTGTTACAGTTTAAACTTACTCATAGAATACAGAAGCGACTCTGTTATATAAATAGGTTAAAATTAACTTTTTTTTTTGGACTTTATTAACGTTATAGTTCGCCGTCCGCTAGCGCTGTTTCGTATGTGCAACCGAAATGCACATAAAACATTTACACAAACTGCTTATCTATATTAGAACAGCCAATTTCAACAGAAACAGATTGTGATAAGAATTTAATGAAACAATATATAACAATATGGTTTTGAAATGGAAACAAGTTTTATTTTAACTGTTAGGTAGTCAAATCACGTACATATTTAATTTTTGTCTATTGATATTTCTTTATGTTATAATATTATAATATTTATCAGGAAACTCTTCATATACATTGAAATTAATATATATATAGTATATTTCAACAACTTTAAGTCAAAGTATTCCGGAGATGTTATGAAAGAAAAATTAAAAATCAGTATGTAGTACCTGATATTAAATATATTGTTATATTAACGATAAATAAACCAAATTCCATTAACAAAGGAAGTCATATTGACCTAGTGAGAGTATCGCTTGTTAGCACAACATCCGGACGGTACTGTCAACATTTGTGTTTACAAAACGAGTTTTTTTTTTTTTTGGCAAGGTTAACCCCGAGGTTCGAAGTGCTAATTCTAAAGTGGAACTAGTTACGCGAATGAGGCCATTGCCCTGACATAGATATTTGACCATAATAAAACAGGTATTTTTGTTAACACTTGAAGATTTGTGTAGGTATTTGCAACTTTGTACTTTATGGATAACGACCCAGCGTTCAATTCTATGTTATAGTCCAAATAAAAAAAAAAATTACAATTCCACTTAGCGATGATGAAGTTGGATGAAATCATGGGCTTTTCAACTTATAGTAAGTTGTGATTCAGCTTTAACATTAGCAACGGAGTAAGCAACTCCTTTGAGGATACACCGAAATATATATTTTTTATTTACCGTAAGGTTTGTCTGCTACATAGAAATGGAGGTACCACCGCTTCTAATAGGGGGACCGGAAAGTAATGTCGTTTCTGCGCATGCCAATACTTGATTGTCATTTGTCAGCTCATTGTTTTGTTCAGAGGCGTACCAAAGACATTGTGAGGTTATAGTGATTTCTTTACTTATAGACAATTGAATTACAATTTTTTTTTGTAATTTTGGGTAAAATGGCCAGCCAAATACCAGAAGAGGTACACATCCGGCATTGCATGCTCTTTGAGTTTCGCAAGGGAAATAACGCAACAGTTGCTACCAAAAACATTTGCGATGTTTATCCAAATGCACTGGACATTCGTAAATGCCAAAGGTGGTTTTCCAAGTTCAAATCGGGTAATTTTGATCTTTCCGACTCGTATCGATCAGGAAGACCATCAGCGTTAGACAACGACGTGTTAAGGGCGGAAGTGGAAGCAAATCCGTGTCAGACGATCGAGGAATTGTCAAACAGTCTCAACAAACCTTGGTCGACCATCCAAGAACATTTGAAGCAGATTGGAAAAGTAAGCAGAGCAGGTGTTTGGGTCCCGCATAATCTGTCCGAACAGAATAAGGCTAACCGATCAATCACATGCAACTTATTGCTTCAACGACACAACACAGAAGCGTTTTTTGATCGCTTGATCACAGGAGATGAGAAATGGGTCCTGTATGATAACCCAAAACGCAAAAGGCAGTGGCTCTCTCCAAATGAAATCCCTCGGAGTACTGCTAAGCCAGGTTTACACCCCAAAAAAGCGCTTTTGTGTGTTTGGTGGAGTATTCGCGGCATTGTTCATTTTGAATTACTGAAACCTGGAGAAACTGTTACTGCAGACCTCTACAGCGAACAATTGCAGCGAGTCAATCAATCTTTAATTGAAAAGTGGCCAGCGATTGTCAACCGAAAAGGCGTCATTCTCCAACATGACAATGCAAGACCGCACTGCGCAAGGCGAACTCTAGAAAAAATTAATGAATTGGGGTGGGAGGTGCTGCCTCATCCACCATATTCGCCCGATGTTGCACCATCGGATTTCCACTTATTCCGAGCGCTGCAACACTTTTTAAGTGGCAAAACATTTGCAAATTTGGATGATATCCAAAATGCCATCTCTAGATATTTTGCCGAAAAACCAATTAATTTTTATCGATCAGGGATTGAAAATTTACTCACTAGATGGCAAAAGGTTATTGACAATGATGGGGAATACATCATTGATTAAAAATAAAGACTCGTTAAAAATGTATGTGTTTGTATTTAGCGTAAGAAAACGACATTACTTTCCGGTCCCCCTAATATTTCTGTCACTGAGCAGTAGTGTGCAAATGTTACTATTTAGTTTGAATCACGCTGTAGTTATAAAAATGTACTAGGGTGATGAGTTACAACATCATAACCATTGAAAATTAAAGTTATGTGATGCTCTGAAAACACCTTATCTTCATATTGGTATGAATAAATCACTAGTAGGTGAAACTACTGATCATATCATAATTAAGTTAAAAAAAAAAATACTTCAAATTATAGTTATTTTTAGCTTAAAATCTTTATTACAGATGTAACAGGTAAAGTTTTTTTTGTCAATGCAACATTACAAGCATAAAATTTTTTGCTCGTTTCATATTATTTATATCTACAAAGTAGAAAAAAAAAAACTATAAAACGTGTATTCTTGTAAGACAATGAATACTATGAACTCAAACAAATAATGTTTACGTGATTACATACGTAGATGTAATTACACTCAATTGTGTCTAGTGTAATGCTAACCTTTAGTTAATATGGTCGTTAAAAAGTTTAGTCCTTACACGTAGACCATAGGTGATGAATGAACAATTGTTAACTAATGGTTACATCGCTAACCTCGCGGATAAAAACTTAACGGCTTATCCCAATTCCCGTGGCCATCATTGTCCGCTGAACAAAGACAGTGGCCAAGGCAGCGGAGGACAAAAGAAGACCATATTTCCATATTTTCTGTCAATGTAAAGTGTTCGTAACGCCTTTATAGAGATTCTTGAAGTATTCGCTAAAAGTTTTAGCTAACTAATTTTGCAGTAATCAATACATTTAAACAGAAAATAACTAATATTTTAAAGCGAACTCTATTATCCTTACTAATGAAGGGGTGACAAAAGAACTGTTTTTTTAGTTCTCATTTAGTTATAATATTCTCAATGAAATTTGTTAGGTTTAAATTCATTCCTAACATCAGTTTTTATGGAAATGTTATATTTTTCTTTTAAGATATAATTTCTTACAAAAATAAAATAATTAATGAAAGATATTAAACTTTATAGTTGAACTAGTATCTGGGGGCCACTCGACTTAAATAACGTAAGACCGTGTTTTGTGGATAATATTACGAAAAATTGATGTCCAGGAATGAATAAATATCCATGGGTCGAGATGATGAACAGTCTACAATTAATTGAACAGTATATATAAAAATAACGTAGGGCATTAATGAACTGCTGTATTTATTTCTTTGAGAATTTAAAACTAATGCGGATATGGTAAGACCCTTGGAAGCAAATTTCATTAGATCGTCAACATAAAAGTTATATTAAAAAAACATGCTATTATAAACTTGGGTAATGGTCGCCCTATTCACGAACCGGGTTTCAAGGAAAAAAATCTGAAATGTCCGCGCATCAATGTCGGCAACCGACCCAATTTACGTAGTTCCTTGAAGCGGTGAATTGCCTCATTACGAATCCGTCTGCTTGGAACTGTCACTATGATGGCACCAAAAAACCATTTGTACCTTTCATGGATAAAATGTATTACGTTCAATCTTCCGATCGTTTAAATGCTAACATTTTCAATTCAATACATTTCGTAGGAGTGGGCGTTGATATTTCAGAGTATTGATTGTGGCGACAAATAAACATTCTAGATATTACTTTAGTATAAAACTCTGTTAGTGGGCTTTGACCCCCGGTCGAGATTTACAATTATACTATAACTAGCATGGTTTAATTTTAATTGTTGCATACTTTTAAGAATTTTTTTTTTTATATAATCACGCCTTTTTCCCAGTAGGGGTAGGCAGAGGTGAATAAACACCCACATTTCGCAAGATGTGGTCAGATTAGGTCCCATGTAACATGGGGCGAGCCTGTTGCCACTTTATTAGGGCCACCACACACACACACACAAAGATGATTTCAGTGTGCGGGTTTCCTCACGATGTTTTCCTTCACCGTTTGTATCTCGCTGTTGTAACTAAAGTTTACAAATGTACATAACTTAAATATTAGTTCATTGGTACATGCCCAGACTCGAACCCGCGACCTTCGGAATGAAAGCTGCACGCTCTAACCATTAGGCCAGCGAGCTCTGAATAAGAAAGGAAACGAAGTATACTTACTGTAGTTGCTTTAACAAAAAATATTTGCCTTTTATTTTAAACACACATTAACCTATATGTAACAGCAAGCGTGTATTTAACATTTAGTCAACACGGTAAAATATTTGTAAAATTGATAAATTAAAAAAAAAACGACTCTTATGAACTAAGGCATCAGATACAACAATATTTGAACGTTATTAACTGCATGTTCGGGTAAGTGTTAAATGTTAAGATCACTGAGGAAACGTATGTAAATACACAAAAACATTTAATTACCATTCAGCGATAACCGCTGAACAGTCGGCATGATGTATTCACGCAGCGTAGCCCATAATAGCCGGACCGTTAGACAGATGCATTTGACCTCGTTGTGACTTCACTAAATTTACTACTCAATAGCCGTCTTGTCCGTTCCTCTACACAGATAAGCAAGACACATGCTTCCATCGCGGATATCCATCAATTGTATGGTAATATTAAGAATTACACGTGATTAATTAGAAAAGTAATATAAATTCATTACAAACGTACTCATTTTTTGAGTCAGCCCAGGACTTGAATCCAGGGTCGAACAACAGAGACCGCCTAGGTAGATAACCACCGCAACGTCTATTTCTGTCGCCTAACAAGTGTGCAAACATTATTGTGTTCCAATTTGAAAGGGGCGATAGCTAATGAAGTTATAAGGGTAATGAGATTCAACATTTTGTCACAATACAACGAGCGCAATGTGGTGCTGTGTAAATCATCGCACCTAACGCCACGATGTTATGGGCAGGCTTATTACTTACCACGAGATGAACGTCCCGCCCGACTCGTCACTTCGTAGAATAAAATATATATCCAGCCGTGGACTGGACTGGACGTGGAGCCTAATGATGACGATACACGTAAATTTGTGTAATATTAGCTCGTAACTTTTGCCGAATACTCATAGCTTTAAAATGCCTATATTTAGTCAGTCTTCGATTTTATACTAGACTAAGGTCTTTAATGTTTGAACTAGAATAATTTTGATGACAGATTTAACTTTTTATATTATTTTAATTTAAAATATGCCCGCTATATATGTTAATGTTTATATGTAAAGCACTGATAAAGTTCCGATATCGGTGGTCAAGATGTAAAATTGATTTGTCTTTAGTTCCAGCCATAAACTTTTCGTCGCATTATTAGTTACGGTGAATATACGTGGCAATACAGTACAGAAAAATTATATAGAGAACATAACCTGAACTCTTTGTGAAAGAACAATATAATCGATCAATGGCTGTTGACTGCACAATCTAGTAATGGTCTTCGACAGATTAGACCAATGCTAAATAGATAAAAAAAAATTATGGAGATAGTATAAAAGCCTTAGTTGTTATGGGCTGAATACAGCGATAAAATAATAAAGAGCATACGATTTATGGAGGAAACTGTAGACGATCTTTGCATTCAGACTTTTAACGCGCGATATCATCCGTCTAGACGTGAAATATGCAGCTCGATAAAACATCTCCCTCATAATGCAAAGGTCCGATGAACCGACCCCTCACATTAACTGAACATTAACTTGTCTCCAGCATTTTACTTTTACTCCAAGATCTTTTAAAGCAAAAATATTATGGATCGTTCAAGTATTATTGCAATTCTGAAGCTAAGAAAGCTATTAAAAATACCGTGAATGCAAATAAAATAATTTCTTTAATACAGTAAATATATTAAAAAGGATGAATAATTTCAAAACTACACCTTATAAAACTACCACTTACTACGATGTACAGTAACAGTACAAAATACTAGTGTTTGTAGTAATATAATAGGTTGTAGTTTGGTTGTTCTAGTTCAATAATGTATAACTGTCATAATAATATGTTGTTATATTATTCCTTACAATTGATAATATTGATATACAATTTGAACACAGGTATTGAAAAAAAAAAAATTGTGACTAATTAAAGTTTTTTTTTTATTCTACGAAGCGACTGGAAGATTCAGATGTTCACTCAATGGTTAGTGATACGCCCGCCTATAGTTAGAAGGGTATACACTGCAACATATTGTGCACTGTATAACTACCGTAGTGTAGTATACATTAGCGTCACCATGAGACAAGATATTGTCGTTATCTCAGTACTTTCACTAGCTACAGACAGACTATCTTCGACAATAGAAACTTTATATGTTCTCAAACTGGTGCTATGTTCAAATATATATAATATAAATATTTAGAGCTTTTTATATACTAGACATAAATTAAAAACTAAGTTTTTTTGTATACCACAAATAATGTAGTGTTTATAAATATATTATAATCGAGTAAACAGCAAATGATACTTTTGCTTGTAACGGGGTAAAGTTTATCAAACTCGAGCGTAAAAGTTACCCGGCTTTGTTATAAATAAATTGTTAACAACTATGGTATTACAGGGATCTGCGGTGCTGCTGTTTAATGGCGAAGGTAATGGCATGGAAGCTCGGTAAACTTGTTCAACATTTAGCCTCGAAAGTAACACTTTCACCGGTTTCAGATAATCGGATCGATGCCAATACTACCGCTCGCTTTTTTTATCGACGTTTTTAATGGATACTTGACAATGCGATTTGTAATGGCTTGATTTAATGTAGATCAAAGTTTAATCGATTTAATGAAAAATTACTGATGTAGTTTAATTTATCTCTATGACTTTTAATTGTAAATCACAGATATCGTTCGCCATAGAGGACAGTATTTATCATCGTATAGAAAATATCTATATTAAAAAACACCAGTTGTACGAGTACTTATAAAATTTGAACGAACTTTCATAAAATTTTTTGTCTAGATAAATATTTATGTTGTATAAGGTTTGTTGTGATCAATGTTGGTTAAGATCGGCAAGCATCGATCTTAATAGGCTTTGGGTAAGAAGAAAAATCTTAATTTGTATGTTAATAATAAAGTGAGTAAGAGTTTAATAATAGGTTGCCAAATATCTCCCTTCCGCCTTTTTGTCTTTTGAATTTCGCGGCTATGTACAAAGCGCTACAGAGCTCGTATCTGGCAATACTATACATAATTTGAAAGGTCTTGACATAACCTACAAAACGACGCTATGCATAATTAGTTTGGATATTGCGTTCAACAGTTATGACGTGTAAACATGGAGTTCACTAACGCCAAAATTCGCGCTATTTTAAAGTTTTCCTTCGTTAAAGGCAAATCCGCTAGAGAAACGTTCCGTGAGATTAATGGTGTTTTGGGGGATGGTACTCTATCACTTCGAACCGCGGAGGAATGGTTTCGACGATTCAGAGCCGGTGAAAACGACACCATGGATAAGCCAGCCGGCGGAAGACCTGTGACGACAAATACCGATCAAATCATGGACTACATCGAGTTAGACCGGCATGTGGCATCTCGTGACATCGCCCAGGAGATGGGAGTTAGTCACCAAACCATTATAAACCATCTGCAGAAGGGTGGATACAAAAAAAAGCTTGATGTTTGGGTGCCGCATGATTTGACGCAAAAAAACCTTCTGGACCGAATCAACGCCTGCGATATGCTGCTGAAACGGAACGAACTCGACCCATTCTTGAAGCGGATTGTGACTGGCAACGAAAAATGGATCACATACGACAATATCAAGCGAAAACGGTGGTGGTCGAAGGCCGGTGAATCGTCCCAAACAGTGGCCAAGCCGGGATTGACGGCCAGGAAGGTTTTGCTGTGTGTTTGGTGGGATTGGAAGGGAATCATCCACTATAAGCTGCTCCCATATGGCCAGACGCTTAATTCTACCATCTACTGCGAACAACTGGACCGCTTGAAGCAGGCGATCGACCAGAAGCGTCCAGAATTGGCCAACAGGAAGGGTGTAGTGTTCCACCAGGACAACGCCAGACCACACACTTCGTTGATGACTCGTCAGAAGCTACGGGAGCTCAGATGGGAGGTTTTATCGAATCCACCATATAGCCCGGACATAGCGCCAAGTGATTACCACCTGTTCCTGTCCATGGTGAACGCCCTTGGTGGTGTAAAGTTGAACTCAAAAGAGGCTTGTGAAAAGTGGCTGTCCGAGTTCTTTGCAAATAAGGAGGGGGGCTTCTACGAGGGAGGTATTATGAAGTTGCCGTCTAGATGGAAACAGATTATCGAACAAAACGGCGCATATTTGAACTAAATCCGATCACTGTAACACTTTTTATAAAGCATTGAATAAAGAGCAAAAAAGCGGAAGGGAGATATTTGCCAACCTTATATATGTTATTAATAATTATACCCCCCGCTGCAACAAATTTTACAGCTCCCCAAAATCCAATTTAAATTATATAAAGAATTAACTTTTTGTTACTGAACAAAAAGCTACTTTATATAATATAAATGCTTTAACGTCTACTTCTAAATTCTAAGAACTATTAGAATTCTCTTGAGCTAATTCCTTTCTCATTTCGTGAGATTTACGTAAAGGTTTTGTTATAAATAATTAATATTACGTAAAGCTAGCTAACTAGCTAGACCAAAAGATTCATCTTCCATAAAATGGTTGATGATGATTTTCATAGTAAAGCAACGCTAATATAGCCCAATGTACACAACAGTTTAGATCCATGAATATAAAGAGAAATGAGTATTAAACAAGTCAATTAAGTACCAGGTTGTATTTTAATGGCACAAACTATGGCTTTTAGCCAAAGCCATAGTTTTTAGCTTAAAGCCTCTTAATTTAAACAATTTATTTTTGGTATTTGGGTAGCGACAGTCTAAAGATGGTGTTTAAGAGTAAGCTGCCTATAGCTAAAATAATTTCAGACCAATTACAAATATGGCTCTTGTAGAAATCTTGCAAGTTTAATAGTATAGATTATTTAGTACAACTGATAAAATAAATCATTTTTTCCTGCACACTTAAGCGCCATGTTACTGTAGTTTTCCACTCAATAATGTAGTGCTACCTTGTTTGACTAAACAGATTAAAAATAAAGATCTTCTTTTTAACGAAACCTTTACAACTTGAATATCGGAACAAAAGCGTGTAAACGTAGACCAAGAAAGGTAAAGTATACGGTTTGTCAGATTTTCACGGTAATCTTAGAGAGTCCTCTGCCAACATAATAAAAAATTTGTATGCGGATATCGATTATGGTGGTGTTGCACGGCGGTCGGCCGGGCGACGTCCTTGGCCCAACGACTCAGACTAGTTGGTACCCACTCCCACTTTTATAGCCGGCTTGAAAATTGTTTTGTCTAAGAAATCTGTCTGAGACAATTGAACTAATGCTACTATAATATATAGATAATAACTGTTACCCTTCCGCTTTGCTAGCTGTAATATAGAATTAGATTTGAAATGTAGCGTTGAAGTTGGTGAGAAATATCCCCGCCCGATGACAGCCCCCCATTCCCGACTCCAAGTTATTAACGCCATCGCAACTTTCTCTAGGGAAAAAAAATTGTAAAAACTATTCTTAGCATTCGTGGCAGAAACAATATCTCTACCAAATGTTGATCACAATCTCTGGATATTTCCTATATATAAAGATTATGTTTAATTGTTAACCGGCGACGTCACACCCTGCTTTATTAGAAATGCAAACCATACCATGCATGACGTCAGGCGAAGCCTTAATAACGGCGCTACATGCACGCTGGCGCATCCATCAACACTGGAACGGGTATACGATACGACGTGACAGGATGTTTATTATACGAAATTGTTATTATTATTAAAACATCCTTTTATATTGTCTCGAGAACAAACTAATAGTAACTAGCGAAATTACTGGGGTAATGCAACTTAATATCTTATATTTTAAAGTGTTAAGCACAACGTAGTCCTGTGTGTACTAACGCCACATCATTATCGGCAGGTATATCACTTATCATTAAATGAATTCCCGCTCGTGTTGTCGTATGGTCGAATAATAAAAAAACTATGAAATATTAATTTTACAGACGACGTTCATAGTCTTGACTATAGTAATTTATATTTAGTTCGCGAAGATTCCCTACAACTGAGTACTCTGCGTTTGTAAGAATACTTATAACATGTCCCCCGCAGTTGCGACATCTGGGTAACGAAGAAATAACTCTGTGATGAAAATAGATACTCGAATCATTATACATTACAATGCAACAACGGTATTACTCAAATTTGTAAACTCTTCGAGATCTCTCTAGAAAAAGGCGACAACTATATACAAATATATATTATTTATAGAAATTTCTGCTTAGTCTATAGCAAACTGTTTATACATAGATACATTGAATGCGTATCACATACTACGTATTTTATTCTTAGTATTTTCTTTTGTAAACACGCGGAATACATATTGTCTAGTTTTTTTTTGCACATAAATATACGTATAATTATTTTTAATTAAATGACGTATTTTTTTATATTTTTTTTATTATCACGCCTTTTTCCCAGTAGGGGTAGGTAGAGATGAATAAACACCCACATTTCGCCAGATGTGGTCAGATCAGGTCCCATGTAACAGGGAGCGAGCCTGTTACCACATTATTGGGGTCGCCACACACACACAACGTATTTCCACAATTTCCCCATGACGTATGTCCACAATTTTTATTTATACAATGAACTGATATAATTATTATTTATATTAATAAAACTACGAAATCATAAATAATTTTAAACTACTTATAGGTTTAAATTACTTGATAAAGAGGACGAAGTGAATCACATTTAGCTTTTTAATCACACTATCTTTAAAAAATCAATTCAATCATAGAAAAAATTTGTTGTAGATTGATTGATGATGTCAGTTTTTGAAAGAGTTAAAGACCCTTTTCATCGCATGTTGAATACACCCCCGTAAATCATGATTGAGATATGTTGTTTAAAAAGCAGTAAAAAATTATATATATACACATATAGATATTAATAGATCTTAATATAGATTTAGATAATAGTTATTAATAAATTTATATATATATATATATATGTGTGTGTTTGTATTAAAATAAAGAAGAAGAGGACGGCCTCTTGTGAAACAAATTTGCTGCATTGTGCAATTGTTACGTGCAAGTGTATAAAACATAATGCTATGAACTGAAACAATAAATGCTAAAATAAATATTCAAAACATACAAATTAAATACAATTTAAAAATGATAATAGTAACACAACACGTCATAGAATCTACAAACTATTGTAACTGAAGATATTTCAGGAAAATAAAGTAAAGCGCAGAAAGAATAAATCTGCAAAAATACACATCAATTACAAACAATACAATTTTAAATAAATACACATGTCATCATTATATATATATATATATACATATTTGTGTTTACGTATATACATGTTTATAGCCATGTAATAAAATTTAAAGATCGTAGACTGCAAAAGCGCAATTCGATTACGGAAACCATAAATTGTAGTCACGAAGTTTGCGGAGAAAGTGGGCTCTTACAATATTCTAGTCTTATACATATAGTCTGTAGGAAGTGAAAACCTCTAAAATTATTATAGCTTTATTATATTCTGTATTTTAGTACATCGCCATTTAATTTTACAGTTTATTTACAGTACGATAATTTCAAAAGGCGTTGGGTACTTGTAATATTTTAGCATATTATACTCGTGCATGTTTCGGTAAAGATAAAACAATGCGCCGCTCCATACTGGGGTGCGATGCATTTCATATTGAATTTCGTTGTTTTGTCCTCGTTCAATTTGACTTTAATTAACGCGGTTTAATACACATTTCCGTTTGTTTAACACCGACATTCTTTATGATGCCAAATGTTTTATACCCCATAAAAGAGTGATAAACGAGGAACAGTAAGATTGTTATAAACATGCACAAAAGCTTAAATCATTAGAAAATAAATATAAGTTTAGTTCTCAATGCGTTTAACTGCAGAGTTTGAATCTAAGTTTGTTGTGACCAGATTTTGTGCAAAAAATGGCGATATTACTAAAAAATGTATCACGTTATCGAACTACCTACCTTCTTCAATATAACGAAATTAAAAATTATGATACAACAGCTGCCGCTCGTCAAGCTAGCCGTAAAAAGGGTCTGTACGGAGCTTTATAGGCGCATCGGGCACTTTTATAGCTGCGTTCTGTATACGATTGTGTGGAAAAGACCACCTGGGGTCCAAATTACAAAACTGTTTTATATAAAACAGCGTACATATTCTCGAAACCTGTGCATACTAAAACTATAGTATAGTTAAACGTACCTAAATCTAACGATTAGACAACATCTTGATTGATAACTTTCAAGATGTTACTTTCATCATAAGCCGTTGGATGATCATTGCTGGACATAGGTCCCCACAAAAGATCGCTACAACGATTGCTTATGCATTGTCCACATCCAGCGGAGTCCCACATTACACACATTGCTCACACATTATTATGCTAACAAATGCAACGATTCATATCACTTAAAACAATACATACTTATAATAATGAATACTACAAGACAAATTAGTTCAATGGGACAGTTCGGAATCGATTAATATTTACAAAATACGTGTTATATATTATTTTTATTATTAGATATTATTTCAATTTTCTTTTTAATGTGAGGATAAAATTATTAAAAAGCAGGAGACAAACAAAACGATTATCTACACCGAAATGTGGTCTCCAGACTTGGAAAGGATCCGCAACTCTTCAAAACTACAAAGTTTAAATTATTACTTTAAGTAAATAAAAAAAATGAACAATATACAATGAGAATAAAGTAAGATGTTATTGATAAGGTCGTTGTCGCCGCGTAGGGACCAACGCATTGTCCTCGCCCCGGGGGGCAGTAACCCATGTGCGCCGATTAGATACCGGGACTGCGTGTAAACATACAAACAATCTTAAGTATAAGCTTCACAGTTAAATTAATTAACAATTTTTATAGGAACAACATTTATTTCACAAACATTAAAAACTATTCGCCACAACGTTTAATCACTCAAAGAATGAATCTTGTACCTTTATGTGCTTACTTTAAAATAATAACTAAAAGAAAACCATTAAACCATAAGATTTTTTTATTTGGGATTTTTGCTCCTGGGAGGCATACAATCGCAACGTAAATTTAAATTTCTAGTAACCGAAATATAGCTATCTTGTTAGAGTTATGTATACTCATTTAAAACGCTACAATGGCTATCATATCATAAAAAGAAGACATTCATTAACACGTTATACTGAAGTAAAATTGTTCTGTATTGCAAATTTAAACCTGACGATGACTAGAAGACTATAAGCTAAAAAATGTCAAATGCGAGGCGATGTTAGTGCTTACGGTAATAAACAATACATTTATTTTTACTTTCAATATATACATGAGTGGATAGATACTTCGCTCACTATCCGCGCACAGAGCAGAAAATTACATAAACCACTAAATACTATATATTAGAACTTAGTCTATTCTAACGTAAATGACTTCATTAATAAAAAAAATGATTAGAATTAAATTAAATTAAATTAATTAAATTAAAAGAATGATTAGAAAAATAGGTGCAGGTCGACCTAGGCGGACATACTCCGATCAAATCGGAGATGTCCTAAAGAAAGGCCGGATCAAAAGCACACGCAACAGACGAGCGTGCATGAAGACGCTTATGAAAGTGGAGGAAGCGAGAGAGGTGTGCCAGGATCGTAGCAGGTGGAGAGAGGTGGTCTCTGCCTACCCCACTGGGAACGAGGCGTGTTATATATGTATGTATGTATAAAAAAAATGTAATTTTAACTTAAAACTGGTAGTTTCTAGTCCTGGAAACCGCACCGTCGCAGTTCTATCTTCTGCCGCCAAACAGAAAGTATTCCGATTTGAAGTGCATTGTAACTCGTGAAATTACTGGGCTAATGATAATATAATACATGTGATATCTGACGGCTACGAGCACAGTTTGGTGCTGTTTATATCATCCAAACCAACACCTAGTTTGTAGTGGGCGAGCGTGTTACTTACCTCCAGGTAAACGTCTTTCTTGTTTTATCGCTTCGTCTAAAAGTCGTAAAGAAAAATTGTTATTAAACTTATAAACTTTTATTATCAATTTACGATATGCTCCAGAATGAAATAGGGGGCGGTTTACAAATGTATATTTAAAGACAATTTTTTTATCTTATCACTTATCCAAGGACGACACATGCGCTTGTGAAATGTTTTCCTTATCACTACAATCTCTTTGTATCCTGGTTACAAAACAGTTTGCTTTCACTGACGGCGGCACGACGGCATGGGACTCCTTATCGGGCAACGCATGTTGTTAACACCGAGTGTTTCAAAACCGACGGTCATGATAACAAACAATACAAGAGACAATGAACAAATTATACTTCATACGTCGTATATAGTTTTCCTTGGTTGATATTAATCCCGTGGAAGGAATCTCAATAAAACCACGGCGACAACAAAGAAGTATTGGATGGTAGTAAATTTACTGGTGCAACAAGAGACGCTGTTTTATTGTTACAATTTTGTAGTACTTATAATCAGGTCTTCGTTTTAGCAGTCTCATAATTTTATGATAAAGTGAATTAAAACCATGATAAGAGAAACAGAAATAGCTACAGAACTAATCACTCTCTACGTACTTCATATATATCACAAAGCATCTAGCAATCAATTTCAACACCTCAAAACAGCAGCAGCTACCGACTAGTAAACTTACTGTACTTTCTTTCTAGCAATCAGCAATTAGTTTCGCGTGAAATCTTTTAAACTAGAGATCCTGCTTTATTAACTGATTAGAATAACTACAATTTTCCAACGTCGTACGTCATCACCTAGGCTTGCTAGTTGCATTATTAAAGCGGAATATGCAAATTAGACAAGGAAATCCTCTACATCCCTACATACATACAACATCCTCTACATACCTATTACATCCAATCCAGTAGTAAAACATCATAATAATAAGATTATTAATATAATAACAACGTTCATATATTATTTTATCAACAGTTACGTAGAGTTATCGAGTGATCATCGACATTATTTCCTAAACTGAAGGATAGCCTTAATTATTAGATAGTTAAGCGACAGTAACATTTTAGTTCGTTTTTAATATGATCATGTACGTACATTTTGTTTGCATGGCGATGTTAATTTTCTCTTTACACTGTATACAATAACATATTAAATATCACTTTCTTATATTATTAAGAAATTAATAATTTTATAGTATTAGTAATATTAATGAATTCATGAACGGTCGTTAAACATAGTCCTAAATTCTCCACTGCTCAGTGTATGATCAAATCCGACGCATTATCTTAAAATGAACAAGGTGAATAATGAAAAAACAATATATTTCAATTGTTTTACAAAGATATAGCATTTGAAAAATGAAATTAATTTCGATTCATGTGTTCACATTCACAGAACCCTAACGGGAAATTAAGGCATCTCGAGGAGTTGATGAATACTATTTCATATATTCAAAACGATATAATTATGCACAATAATAAACTGTTAAGAATCAACAAAACTGTTAATTGTGTATTGCGTTGTTTTTATACTGTAATCGAAGAAAGAATTGCATTTCGGCCGGCGGATACATGCCGTGGGTTCTGAACGGATGTGGGCCTCACCGATTTGTCGCTGGTTATTACGTGTTCATTTGAAACCAAACTAACAGACAACTCATGTTATGTATAGGGTAAAAAGAGTAACCTATCAAAAATTCGCTTAAGTAAAAATTTTCTCATGTTAAAAGTTATAAATGTGAACATTATGTCATAATAGATTAGCCCACTGCAGATAAGAAAGTGCAAATTACTAATGTTATAAATGTACGACATAGCTCTTAAAATTTTCAAAATATAAGTAACTCGGTGGATTACAACTTGCACTTGTTCTCTCGTGAATCATCCATTTGTATATCCATAATATATATATCCATAGGCATGTTGTATACAATGTGTCATTAACAACAATGCGCAAATTAAGGATTCGCTATGAATATGAATAACTAACTCCACGACGAGGTAGCGACAAATTCGGAGAATTCTAATGTATCTATTCAAACATAACACAATTACCGTTACATCTCAAGAATAGACAACACAAAGATCTATTTAAGATTATAACGATCGAAGTTGTAAGACCCTAGTGCTAAAATGGAAACGGGATAGTTAAAGGATTGATCAAAAATTCGTGTATGATCGCAACACTCATTACTATAATGAATGTATACTATAATAATACAAGAGTATTTAAGTATAACATGATCTAAAGAATAAGCAGTGCACTTTTTCAACCCCTGCTATCGTTTCCTAGCCCGTGGTTTTGAGCGTTACAGTTTTTCTTTTGTAAGAATATCTCCTTCACCACCCTAACTTCGACGTATCGTAAGAAGCAATTAAATTGGAACCTTCAGAAAAATTCCCGTTCTCCTTTTTTAGCTAGTATATTAAGAAGCATTAATGTCTATTGCTGAATATATACACTTCGAACCATAAAAACAGCATAGCAGTCATGCGATGCTGTTTTATGTTATTATCACCGTCAAAAAGAACCCGTGGCAGTCCACTGCTGAATGTTTCTTAGGAGCAGCCTACACTTCTATGAAACTTCATTTGGCCCGATCTTCCGGCCGATAGCCGATTTTAAATGTTTTGTATACATACCTGAAACATGTCCGTGTCAGGGTCTTCAGTGTACTCGACGATGACCGCCTGGCTGCGACTAAGGGTGTAGGAGATGGAGTGCTGGCTAGCATCGAGGATAGCTTTACTGCTGTGTGGAGTTTTGACTACGTAGTGCTTAGAGCGGCGCACTCCGTTCGCAGTGGCTCTCCGATATAACACGAATTTACTCCGACGCCGTCCGCGCTCGCCGGCCGGAAGGTAACCATTGTACCTGAAAATAAACGATATTTTAATAAAAACTTGGAAATAATTGTATTCGGGGTCCCGCACAATTCACAGGACCCAAGACAACTTCACCTGCTCGTGGTGTAGCCTGGTAATCAACAAACGAAGCTTTGGCTCCCACCAACTCCCATTGGGCCAATGTGGTGGAAAATGGCCCAATTCCCTCCATATAAACCCCTACAAACGGGGTGATCTTTGGGGGAGGGCTATGTCCAGCGGTGGATATGTATCGCCTTATAATGATGGAAATAACTTAAACACGTATGTCAATAAAAACAAAACATTATATATAATTTATTTTAGTATGTGAAATACAATCTTTTAAATGTTTATAAACATTAGCGTACTTAAGGTTCATATGATAGAGGGATACCGAGAGTTAAAATCATATAAAGAAGGAATTTATGGATGAATTTCATGGACTGTGAAAGAAATAGTAGTTAAAGGTAATAAAGAAGGTAGGTATTTCAGCGTGACGATCAGAAATTAAATTTTGTTTTTTAAATCCTTCAAAATTTTTAAGAAAGTACAGACAATTTAGATCCAAATAAAAAAAAAATCGTAAATATCTTTTTTGAACAACCACTGAGGACTTATGTTTTGTTGGAACCTCTCAGAGAACATAGTAAGGATTTATTTGTAAAAAATCAATTAGTTCTTATTTCAGCCTATTCCAAACAATTTTAAAAGTAATAATTAAAAAAAAATATATTCTTAATTAATATAATTAATACAATTTGAGGAGTATATCATGATGGTAATATCAAAAACTACTGCTGGCCCGGAATATTCCTTTTCTGAAGTTATTCACATCCACGGCACTTCCCATCACGCCAAAGCCAGAAGGGCATTAAAAATATTCTAACCCATCTCCGACAGTAGTATTTGTATTATATGTAAATAATATATTTGATATAATTATGATGATACAAAATTTATAGAAAAAATATTTAATTAAAGCATACTGCAGAATATTCATGCCTTCAAAATGGTCAAGTTGCGAAGTAGGTCAAGATAGGTAAAGCAATTATTGTACGCTAAACTTTGAAAGAGCTCTATTTCTATTTCTTGGTTTGATAAATTTTATGTATTTTCTTAAACTAATATTGTACATCAGATGACAAAAATATTATTTTCATTTTAAAACGTGAAATGTAAATTTATAAACAGTAATATTTAGTATTATTCATAACGAGGAAACATTTCTTTATAATATTTATTTATTTTATTCTTATGATAAACGATTAGGGTAGGTCTCTGTTGCCGGAGACCGTCTATGTGGGTGTTTTACTGCAGCGCCTAAAAGCAGCCGCCAAACAATATGTGTGTTCCGGTTTTAAATTGAAGTTAGTATAATTGCTGGGGTAACGAGACTCAACGTTTTACGTCACAGGCGACGACCACAATGTGATGTTGTTTGTTGTATATACCGTCCTAACCAGCGCCACGTTGTTATGGACAGGCATATCACTTACCGTCGAGTGAATGCTCAGCTCGTCTCGACCCTTCATTGGATAAAAAAAATAATATGATTATCATAGAGTAACATAGAGAGGAGAGTAGTATTATACACTATTTACCTTATTTTTGACAAGTTCCATTGCATATTATATATTGTTAATAAAAATAATAACATAACAAGGATGACATTTTGATAGTTGCTGTAAGTTGTACTGAATTAATCGATAAATGAAATACAATAAAAAATATTCTCAGTGAACAATGTTATTGTATTTGAACGTATGATAAAACAAAAATGTATGTACGAAGAATATACACTAACTAGCTGTTCCCCGCCGGCTCTGCAGACCGAAGCACCCACGCAACTGTCTTTGGGAACAGATTCTTTGATAATCTCTAAATGGCAGAAACAATGTATCTACCAAATTTTGGGTATTTACGTCTAATAGTTTGGGAGATCACGTGATGAGTCAATTAATTTCTGGATATCTCTTATATATATATATATAGATTAATGTAATTTTTCTTGGGTTTATTCATATACTTATTATTAAACCACGAAGAGATAAGCTAGGATATTGTTTTGGTAATAATCGTTAGCAACATAAGTGGTCCGAGCCCGTTACTGCCACACCGATACATACATGCCAGTAATAACCAGAAGTAATCGCTTGCGCAGGATGCCAACTTCGCAGTAAGCCAGCTCGGTGGTTATATAAGGTTGGAAAATATCTCCCTTCCGCTTTTTTGCTCTTTATTCAATGCTTTATAAAAAGTGTTACAGTGATCGGATTTAGTTCAAATATGCGCCGTTTTGTTCGATAATCTGTTTCCATCTAGACGGCAACTTCATAATACCTCCCTCGTAGAAGCCCCCCTCCTTATTTGCGAAGAACTCGGACAGCCACTTTTCACAAGCCTCTTTTGAGTTCAACTTTACACCACCAAGGGCGTTCACCATGGACAGGAACAGGTGGTAATCACTTGGCGCTATGTCCGGGCTATATGGTGGATGCGATAAAACCTCCCATCCGAGCTCCCGTAGCTTCTGACGAGTCATCAACGAAGTGTGTGGTCTGGCGTTGTCCTGGTGGAACACTACACCTTTCCTGTTGGCCAATTCTGGACGCTTCTGGTCGATCGCCTGCTTCAAGCGGTCCAGTTGTTCGCAGTAGATGGTAGAATTAAGCGTCTGGCCATATGGGAGCAGCTCATAGTGGATGAATCCCTTCCAATTCCACCAAACACACAGCAAAACCTTCCTGGCCATCAATCCCGGCTTGGCCACTGTTTGGGACGATTCACCGGCCTTCGACCACGACCGTTTTCGCTTGATATTGTCGTATGTGATCCATTTTTGGTCGCCAGTTACCATCCGCTTCAAGAATGGATCGAGTTCGTTCCGTTTCAGCAGCATATCGCAGGCGTTGATTCGGTCCAGAAGGTTTTTTTGCGTCAAATCATGCGGCACCCAAACATCAAGTTTTTTTTGTATCCAGCCTTCTGCAGATGGTTTAAAATGGTTTGGTGACTAACTCCCATCTCCTGGGCGATGTCACGAGATGCCACATGTCGGTCTAACTCGATGTAGTCCATGATTTGATCGGTATTTGTCGTCACAGGTCTTCCGCCGGCTGGCTTATCCATGGTGTCGTTTTCACCGGCTCTGAATCGTCGAAACCATTCCTCCGCGGTTCGAAGTGATAGAGTACCATCCCCCAAAACACCATTAATCTCACGGAACGTTTCTCTAGCGGATTTGCCTTTAACGAAGGAAAACTTTAAAATAGCGCGAATTTCGGCGTTAGTGAACTATATGTTTACACGTCTATAACTGTTGAACGCAATATCCAAACTAATTATGCATAGCGTCGTTTTGTAGGTTATGTCAAGACCTTTCAAATTATGTATAGTAATGCCAGATACGAGCTCTGTAGCGCTTTGTACATAGCCGCGAAATTCAAAAGACAAAAAGGCGGAAGGGAGATATTTTCCAACCTATTATCAGTGGAATTTTCTGTTTGAAAAAACTACCGCTTGAATGTAAGTGATTAATTTACAAGACTTCTCATGTTGTTTACTTTAGTATATGTGTACAGAAATTTTAAACAGCAAATTGTTGGGCAAAATATTGGCAATGAAGTTCTAGTAATTTTTATACCCAAAATACTAATTCAATTATGTCAAATGTATAGCCATTTTAAATAACGAAGCGACAGAACGAATACAATCTGATGATACGCCTGCAAATAGATACTTTGGTGGATATGTAAACAGTATGTATTATTCGTCGCCTTATATATTAAGTTTACGTTTATTTTATTAATAACAGTAGCTGTACAACAATAACTATCGACATAACTGCGCTGGATACAGCGCCATACAACCAAAAACATATTAGATATACAAGCAGTACTTTGACGTTAAAAATAGATACTGCGATAAGTTGTACCTAGTCTCCTTCAACAGCCACCTTCTTTTTCTTTTTCACTTTTTAATGTCCAGTAGGTTTTTTTGGTAAGAAATACGCCTGTTCGTAACAATGTGGTGGTGGTTAGGATAATGTAGACAGCACTGGATTGTGCTCGTCGCTTTGTGACATAAGATGACGGCCTTCGTACTCAAACGCAGTAATGTTAACACTGAATTGTTTAACGGCAGAAATAGGAGCTGCAGTGGTATCATAATTGTCTGAGATAACAGAGACCTACCACCAGTATCAGTTTATTTTTCTGAGGCTATTGCAGCTGTAATGCACTAATATAATGAATATTTAAAATACCGCGATATTATTATTAAAAATATTTTATTAAGTTGTTAGTCAATGTCATTAAGTTTGGGACTGTAAAGATATAGTTTTTTGAACTATGTACGGGACTGTACAATGCATTAGATATTTAATATTCTGATCATTACAAACCAATAAAGACAGGCATACTTATACGTATGCTCAATTAACATACAATGCACTGATAACATGAGTGTGTTCATTTTTTTTTTAAGTAATAAAAACTGAAAGAAAAATATCTATGGGAAAGGTTAAACTTCCGTGAGAACATGGAATGCGATAATGTTGTGGCGATGTGATGTAATAAAATCATTGATGGAATCCATATACTTCAAACTTGCAAAATGCCTTTACTGCTAAAACATTTTCTTTTAAGTATGACAGTGATCATTTTGTGCAGTTTGCCAGATGTTTATGATAAGCATATTTTTAAACAAAAGAATTCATGTAGGTCCTCAGTTAGACTTTTTTTACTATATCGAACGACAAAACGTGTAAGACATTCCCCTAATGGTAATAGATACGTTTGCCTATAACAACGAGACTATTTAGGATGATCTATACTCTGCGCCATATTATATTCGTCGTCTTTGACTTAACATATTAAGTCTCGTTATGCTATTAATTTTAGCAGTTAATACGTCATCTAAACAGAAACAGGGTAATATTTGCACGCTACTGCTTGGCGGTAGAAATAGGAACTGAAATCCAGAAAGTCTGCGGCTACACAGTTCTACTGGTTTAATTAAAAATTATCACAGAAAATATTCACAATTCTATCGCAATTGATCATAATTTATAAAAGTTTATTTCCTGTAAGTAATCAACGTTTACTTCAAATGTGACTGAACATATATCTGCAGACATCATACATAAAGCGAGAACGACAAACTGTACAAAGGCACTTTAGCGGTGCTATTCATACCATAAGCGGGGTATTACGGCAACAATACGCAAGAAATTGGACAATATCAAGTGGATGCATCGTGCATGGGAAGCTCGACAAGTGCAACCTTTGTCTGTTGTTGTATAACGTGACGTAGACGTAACGCCAAGCGGCAAACAAACAGTTTTTCTAGTAAACATCCCATATTCGTTCACGTTATATTTAACCGCGTTTAAGCTCGATACCAGCCTTAAGTGTGAATAGTTCTTGTCAATTTTGCATAGCGAATTTGGCAGTTAAAACAAACTTTCACACCATACAATACACAAGAAAACAAATTTTGTTGCTAAACAACATAATAAAATGCAGTCTGGTCGATTATATAATAAATAAATGTATGTCAATAAATGTACTATATTAGTGTTAAAGGACTTTTCATATAAAATTACGATTATACAAACAAGGCATTATTTAAAAAAAAAATCGCATTACCAACGAAAATATTTAATCATTACATATTACAGATTGTAGGCATATTTCTTCAAATATCCAATCCAATCAGCCGGAAGACGTCCACTGCTGGACAAAGGCCTTATGTTAATTATGTTTCTTCAAATAATTAACTCTCAAAATTTCCTATTTATTATTTCAAAATATATTTTTTTTACTGAACAAGTGCATGAGCAAAATTTAGAAGTAATACAACGTAATCATTCATATGCATATTATCGACCTTACAAAAATTATTAGCGAAAATAAAAACATATATGCGGTTGTGCTATCTATATATATACATAATGAAAATTGGTTTCAATCGTTCACCATTCACGTGAATACTAGTGATCATTTCGACATGGAAACATGATCATTCGACGCGAAATATTTCTAGATAGCATTATGATAATAATTTTTTTGGAGTTCAATTATCATTCCATTTGGTATTTTGTATGTGGTTGCTATCGTAACGGTTACTATAAAAAGTCATTTGCGGTCAAATTTACATTACGGCCAGATAAGCGGGCAAGGAACAGCTAGTGTTTATACAAAACAGTAACAAGGAAGCTACACACAATAATTATTAGTGCTAGTGCCCTTGACATAGAGTATATCAGAGTACATACCATCGAGAAATCCTTATTTGCAAGCTAGCATTCAGTAAAATAACTAATTTTATGTGAGTATAGAAATACTCATAGCTATTTGGATATCACTAATAATTGGTCGACATAAATAAATTTAATAATTATTAGAGAACTGTAATAATTGAAAATTTCCGGTAACCAATAGTGACGAGTTTCATTTGCAAAGCGTACGCACAACTAGACATAAAATCAATTTGTTAGATAACCCACAATATATACTTTCGTGCGGTCTGCCTGTGCAGCGCATCTCTTACGATTCGGTAAAATTATAATCACACAGAGGTTAAATATATTACGTAAAGCAACTATACGTTATGTTACGTTCGCACAAACAAACGAAAGGTCGAAAGAGTGCTATAGATTGATCGTGAAACGGTAGCAGTAGATGAATTTGGCTTAAATCCAAAGGTCGAAATGTTCTGCTGAAAACGCGCCAATTCTTAAACGCCCCTTGTATCTAATACAACATCTCTAGGAAGTAAAAAAAAAAACCGTACTGATAAAAATAACAATTTACAAAAGACAAAGATTAATTTGGCTGCAAAAATATTATATAATTACCATTGAAAACCTAAATAATGATAAGAGTTCTATCACAATTACACTTATCTATTAATATTACACAGAAGAACTGATGGTGAGTCTCTGTTGTGGGAAACCATCTAAGTACCACCCAGGTCTAGGTACAACCGCAGCTCTTATTCCTACCGCTAAAAAGTAATGTGCGAGGGTAGGTGTATCACTTACCATCGGGTGAACAACTTGTCACTTGTCTCGTCGTCGAATAACAATAACATTAATTTCGTGTTGCATTGTTTTTAACGAGAAGTATCAATAATGCCTGACCGTTTTCTGTTGGGTAATATATAAGGAATGATGGCGTAAAATGAACCACTTCTCAGTAGATAATAAATTAATTAAATTCGCAGCTTTTCAGTTCCCAAGAGGGCCTTGTCCTTGTTATCAGCGTTTCTGATTCAGTCTACAAAAGCGAGTGACCGTAAGCAACTAATGAGATTGCTTCTCTGTTACGATAATAACCTCCCCGACTTCAAGGAGCTTAACATTCTATAACTTGTTTACTGCACTTTGCGTCATGATAGACGTTTATATATTATATATAATCATTAAAACCGACAAACAAAAGGATATAAATCCTTTATCTTAATGTATCAATATGCTTGTCTGGCTTATACGGTTATATTTCCTGAAAGATGTTATATATTATTATTATTATAATATCATTTGGATATATATCGATCTTGGCGCGACCTTCACCAGAACGTCGGTCCACGTTGTGAGGGGTCTTCCAGCTCTACTTCTGCCGGTATGAGGGAGCTACACAATGATCTCACTGCCCCGTCGCTAATTAACTCTAGCAATCCTTAAAGGAATGTCGATAACCTTATTTCTTCTACGGATCTTCTCGTGTTGGACGCGGCCAGCCGAGGTCTGATTGGTGTGGACATCTTTGTGGGGAGGTCTACGAGTATGTCCAGCAGTTAGCGTCTATTGGCTGATGATGCCGACGAGTATATTATTTTCATTGCTATTTTTTTTATATCTATGGTAACTCAATATGTTTTTAGCGATTGTCGAAAATTTCTTATTTTGCCATTGGAATAAACTCTTGGTTTTTATTGAAATTGTTTTAAATTTTTTTGTTACTAAAGGATTGTTCATATTATAGGTGGTTTTAAATTTCGTTTATGGATAAGTGCTTTTACAATTAATACACGTAATTTTTTTTTAAATATTCATCAATTTTACTAAAGGTAAAAGAAATAATGAAGCTACCATAACAAAATCGAAATCAATGTATATATCAAATAAATCGAGATGACTAAAGTTTTCTGGACTTTGTGATGATTCAGAAATAACTCAAACTAGTCTTGACTTGCATATGCTTGTAACAACATTATCATAAAGTACTAAAAGTAAATTACTTTCATAAAGACTTGGCAATATTTCACTGAGCCTAGAAGTTTATATGACATCTGTTATTAAACATAAAAATGTGTTTTATATTATTTACTGATGGTAGGTTCCTGTTGCCGAAGACCTTCTAGGTAGGTACCATCGCAGCTGTTATTTCTGCCAGCAAACAATAGTGTGCAAACATTACTATGTTCCGATATTCTAGTGTAATTACTGGAGTAACGAGACTCGAAATCCTGTCTCAAGCGACGGGCGCAATGTGGTGCAATATAATATATATAATATATATTATATCATCCTAAGAATCGCCACATTATTAAAGGCAGGCGTATCATTTCACCGCATGAACGAACATCCCGCTCATCTTGTAGCTTAATAGAATATATATATATATATATATATATATATATATATATATATATATATATATATATATATATATATATAGTAGTTGTGTATCAAAAAATCTTATTGTGATTTTTAACTCCTGCGCACGACAAACGCCCCTCTATTGTAATACAATGAAGAAGAGGTAAAATAATAGTCATAGTAAAAATTAATACATTAAGTATCACAGAAGCTCTATAGTATCACATAAGCACCAAAGCATCGTTCACATACAAGAACATGGTCCAAGACCTCGACACTAGTAAGTGCACTTCGCGCTATAATTGAATTAGTAACTGGCACCGACTATCAGTATTGACTTCTTAAGTGGTTTTAGGAAATTCTTAATATTTACAACAAGTGAAGTTCTCTGAAATTACAATAGCTATTATTATTATATGGTAGTTTCATTATTGTAATATCCAGTTGTTCTAGAATTAACAAGAAGAGTGGTCCAGAAACGAACCTTAAAAAAATAAGAAGAAATTATATTAACTATCATTTCTTTTTTTTTTTTTTATTCAAACAAAAGATATAAAATTATCAATACAATATAAATTTTATGTGTCTTTAATCCTTATTGCGATCGTTCATGTAATCCTTCCGTTTTCTAGTTTCAGTTCATAATCCGCAAACGACGCGGAAGTCTCGGCAACTTATTACTAGTAATATTCTTCGTATCACTTGGACTATCTTATAAGAAGCTTCTTATTTTACATAAAAGGCCGTTGTTTGCACGAATTTATGTTGCTGTTAATTTTAATCGATCTCTAGTAGAAGTAAAATTAAAATTTGTAACAACGATATAAAGTTTTTGGTTATGTTGCCAATAGGATAAATTCTCTTCGCCATTTCAGCTGAATATTATTTTTGTGGCAGCAGGTTGGTTGCACATGACAATGGAAAGAAAATATAGAAATACAATTTTAAATCTGGGACCTTACAATGGTGAACAGTACAAAAAGCTATTAGGTAATTGGTTACAGATTAATATTGCGCTTGGCAATGACCATGACGTATTGTACACGAATTACACTTTATTTAATCAAAGAGACCGAGCGAGCAACGCGTGACCGATTTATATGGAAATATTTGGGGGAGGTCTATGTCCCGCAGTGATCACACAGAGTATAAATTTGCTCTACATAATGAACATCATTCGTTTTTTAACACAATATAATTATTCGCATGTTAGCGGTGAAGATGTTACGTAGAAAAAATTCTTGTGCTGTGTAGCCAATCCGCAATAGTATTAGTTTCACAAATATTCTAATCTACGACTTCTTCATAAATTTATATTTGTTTTCATTGTTTTCTTTGGATGTATGTTCGCCTTTTATGCAAAATTGTATGTATAAAAATAATAGAAACATAAACACAAGACATGCTAGTTTAGTTAACGGGCACGCATAAGTCCTGTCTCAAGAGCACGGAAGCATTGCACTAGCAGCAAGAAAGTACTTTAAGCCTCTTAAAGAACGAGGTTGCCTGTATCTTTCCGTGAAAGCAAAGTGAGGCTATAAATGGTAATCTATCATATATTTATATATGAGAGATTTCTTGCTATATAGACTCATCAAGATATCTCTGGAACCATAACGCCTAGAGACATGAAATTTTGTAGGAATATTATTATCAGCTAAGAACGGATTTTACGATATGTTACAATCAAAAGCGGATGGAGAGGTGTTACAGCCCACAAATCAGGCGGGGAACAGTTAGTATATAATTATAATTAATTTCTACTGTAGTAGCTCGCTGGCCTAATGGTTAGAGCGTGCGGCTTTCATTCCGAAGGTCGCGGGTTCGAATCTCGGCATGTACCAATGACTTTAATATTTAAGTTATGTACATTCGTGGACTTTAGTTACAACAGCGAGATACAAACGGTGAAGGAAAACATCGTGAGGAAACCCGCACATGACTTAGAATTTATTCTAAGGTATGCGTGAAGTCACCAACCCGCATTGGGCCAGCGTGGTGACTATGGCCCAATCGCCCTCATATTGAAGGGTAGGCCTGTGCCCCAGCAGTGGGGACGTAAATAGGCTGTTATTACTACTTACTACTACTTCTACTGTATGTAAATATATCCTTCTTACGTAAGAATTTTCCTGTAACGGCAATTTCGTTTCATTTGTAAAATGGGTTAAATAAACAAACGGTAAGTTTATTAATTTTCAAGTTATAAGGCTTTGTCTGTCAATACTATAGTTTTCTTGTAAGCTATATGAAAAACATAATTGATACGCGTCAGTTACGGGTGGATTATAACATTTGTTTAATAAACTCTACATACAATCACTTGTACCAATAGAGGACAATCGTAGTTGCTTAACCAATATATAAACACCGAAGTGATATTAGTACAACTGCTGCGATTGAGCGTTAGATACGTTCACCACATTCAATAGCTTATACTTGTAAAAAAAAAACTTAATAAAATTAATCCTTTGACGGACTTGATAACAATATACATTAAATTGACTAAATTATGTTCAACAAGGACAAGAGTACATAATTTTTGTTGAATCACATTTAGTGTATATGCTTATGACCTTTCCACTGACATTATCTGAGCGCGACTGGTTTATAAATAATTTATTCGTAAAAAGTTTAGTTTCTTAGTTTACTTCTAATTTATTTAATAACATGCAATTCCTAACAAATGAAGCGATTACTCAAATATTTAGACAAACGTGAGATCACAGATACGTTAAAGCGAGCACTGCAAATAGAAATCTCTGACTTTATCTAAAAGACACAATATTGAAATTCAAATGCCTTGTTTTAAATGTTGTAGCTAATAACTTGTGTATTTATCTATTAAAATAAACGATATAATGTATGTACTTATTTACTTCTTACCGTTAGATCTATACACATTTTATATTCCTTTCCCACTTTACTGGTCATAATATAGAATTCTACTTGAAATTTGTCAGTCATATTCCCGGTATGATGGCAACCTACCGCCCCCCGGACACCTCTCCGTTATTAACACCCCCATAACTCCGTTTGAGGAAGAAATGTTGTAAAATCCATTTTTAGTTGACCTATAAATACAATAACAATATCTTTACCAAATTTTGAGTTTTTACATCTAATAGTTTGAGAGATCTCGTGATAAGTCAATTAATCTTTTAATACCTGCTATATATTAGGTTGGGGAAAAAGAAATCCATTATTTTTTCGGTAGATGGCTGTAGTGATAAATTTCTCGTAAAGTATCGATCAAACAGTTTCAGATTTATGCTGGTTGGAAAGGTGACATTTCGCAGTAAAAAAATTTTTTTGTTGTTTTTTGTTTGGTGCATTCAATTGTGAGTTACAGGGTGTTAAAAATGGAAGTGAACAAAGGGAAAATTCGGTACATTTTACAGTTTTTCTTTGACAAAGGCGAAAATGCAAGCCAGGCGGCTAAAATTGTGAATGGTGTTTATGGACCCGATACTGTAACAGCCAATTATGTGCAATTTTGGTTTCGTAGATTCCGTTCAGGAATTTTTGATGTTAAAGATGCACCTCGCACAGGTAGGCCGGTCGCCGAAAATGTCGATAAAATCGGAGAAATGATCGAAGTTGACCGGCATGTTAGCAGTCGTAACATCGCCCAGGAGCTAAAAATGGACCACGAAACAGTTTTAAACCATTTACACAAAGCTGGATTCAAAAAGAAGCTCGATGTTTGGGTGCCACAGCAATTAACAGAAAAAAACATGATGGATCGAATTTCCATCTGCGAAGCCTTGGCCAAACGGAATGAGATAAACCCATTTCTTAAACGGATGGTGACTGGAGATGAGAAATGGATCACATACGATAACCCTGTGCGAAAACGATCATGGTCAAAGAGCGGTGAAGCACCTCAAACGGTGGCCAAACCAGGACTAACGGCCAGGAAGGTTCTGCTGTGCATTTGGTGGGAATGGAAGGGGATTATTTATTATGAGTTGTTTCCATATGGCCAAGCACTAAATTCTGATCTCTACTGTCAACAACTGGTCCGTTTGAAGATAGCAATTGACCAGAAACGGCCAAAATTGGCCAACAGGAGAGGTATCGTGTTCCACCAGGACAACGCTAGGCCACACGGGTCTACAGTGACTCGCCAGAAACTTCGGGAGCTTGGTTGGGAAGTTTTAATGCATCCGCCATACAGTCCGGACTTGGCACCAAGCGATTACAATCTTTTTCTTGCATTACAAAATTTCTTTAGTGATAAAAAATTGGCATCTAGGGAAGATTGTGAAAATCGGCTACTAGAGTTTTTTGCAAATAGAGACCAGAGGACTTCTACGAGAGAGGCATTATGAAGTTACCTTTATAATGGCAACAAATCATAGAACAAAACGGTGCATATTTGACCCAAATCGGACAATCCGAAGCATGTTAAATAAAGTCCTGAAGTTCATATAAAAATAATGGATTTCTTTTTCCCTAACCTATTATATATAGACATACTGGTCAGCGTAAACGGCTAGCGCAAATTCATTGTCATGCGTAGTAAAGTTTACTACCTACCTCATAATAATTTATATTATATTAACATCATCGTTTACACAGTATTGTGGCGGTTAAGATTACCGCTGCAGTAGCGGCAAATACTTGCTGTACTTTATACATCATAACTGCATTAATATTTAGAGTTAAGAATATTTTTTTCAACCGCAGTAAAGTATGAACTGTAACTAATACACAGAATAGATACTACTATTCTATGCTGTTATTATTACAGTTAAAGGAATATCTGATTTACTTTGTCTAAAGTTTCCCTCCTCTAAAGTTGTTCTAAAGTTGGCTCGTGCGAAGCACCGAGGATAAAGTGGCAGTGGGATGATAACCTTTTTTTTTTTTTTTTTTTTGATATCGGTGGTGGAAATGCTGTTAACGCATACCCAGCGTCCTTTTCAAGGGGGGGGACGCCGGGTTATGTGGGGCTCGGGGCCACTGAGATGTTGTGCGTGACCCCCATACCCACTAAAACCACCACCGCTTGTCCCGCAATACGCATACTGGAGACGCCCGGGTTTCAGCCAAGCAACTCTCCGGGCGCCTCCGCGTATAAAACTCCTCTTGGTGGGTGCCCGCGGGGAGCAAAGGCACCCACCTGCCGTCCCGTACCGGCCCCTCGCGGGACCGGCACGTTGGGGCCCCCCGACCCCACAGACGACCGAGCGCGCCCACGACGGAGCGCATGCCCGGCCGCCGCCCTCCCGTGAAGGAATTGGGCGGCGGCCTCCTCCCTCCAGACTCCCCCCCTCGTCGAAGTGGGAGGGGGGGACAAAAACCAAGACTCCCCCGGGGGACGCACCCCCAGGGGAAACACGACAAAAGGCCCAAAGGGGCCACGCCCAACGGCCCCAACGCCCCCTCACACCGTGCCCGGCTAGGGGCCCATCGCTCACGGCGGGAGGAAGCGGACGGCGTGGTTCTGCCGCCGCGCTCTCCCGCCGGCCCGCCGCCGCCTGCAAGGTGCGGCAGCGGCGTCGGCCTCCCTCGTGCGCTCGGCGGCCTCCTTCTGACGCATCACTGCGCCGCAGAAGGAGGCCACCGCCCTCCAAGACCTCTCGCTGCTCAACATCCGATCGATTACAGTCGGCAGCGAGAGGTCACTGCCGACTTGCGCGACGAGGGCGTGGCGTTGCGGCCCCCATGCCGGGCACTCCGCCAGAGTGTGGTGCGCCGTGTCAATCGGCGCACCACACTCGACGCATTCCTGCGTCATCTCTCTACGAGCCACCTGGTGCAGGTACTTGCCGAAACATCCATGGCCTGTCAGCACCTGCACCAGGTGGAACGTCAAGGCCCCGTACCGCCGGCTCATCCACCGGGACAGGTGGGGCCTGATGGCCTCCACCGTGTCCCGGCCGGCGGCAGGGTTACCTAACTCCGTCTCCCACCGCCGGATCAGGGCGTCATGGGCAACGCGCCTGATCCGGCGGACCGTGGCCGGGTCCGGCCGACGCTCTCCGGCATCCCGCAGGAAGAGGTACACTTCCGCGAGCGACTGCGCCTGTAGATGCCAAGGCGCATCGCCCGCGAGAAGCGTACCCGCCGTCCAGGACACCGTACGGTACGCCCGACAGGCTCGGTTCGCCAGGATACGTTGGGCCCTCTTCAACACGGGCCCGTTCCTGGCGGTCTCGCACCTATCCACCCATACGGGCGCTCCGTACAGTGCCATACTCCGCAGGATGCCAGAGTATAGGTGCCGACACAAATGACCCGGCCCCCCGACATTGGGCAGCAATCTGCCCAGCGCAGCGGCGGTGGCGGTGAGCTTCGGGAGAAGCCGTTCGAAGTGCTCCCCGAAGCTCCATCGCCCGTCCAGAGTGAGCCCTAAATACTTGAGGGCTCCCCGCACTGGGACCCTCTCGCCCCGGACGGGGATGATCGCGCCCCGGGGTGGACCACTGCGGGGTCCGTGGAAGAGGAGGGCCTCCGTCTTCGTGACGGAGACCCTCAGACCCAGCTGCTCGATCCGGTCCACCATCAGCGACGTGCTAGTGGCGGCCAGACGAGCAACCTCGTCGTAACTCCTCCCCCGGGCCGAGACGAGGGTGTCGTCCGCGTAGCATAGTACCCTCGTCCCGGGGAGGACCGGCTGCCGCAGCAGCCAGTCGTACGCGAGGTTCCACAGCAAGGGGCCCAAGACCGACCCCTGTGGAACCCCGCTCTCCACGCGCCGCCGATGTAATTCGCCGCTGCCATCAAAGTGGGATGATAACCTAACCTAACCTAACTCATCTATCTCACACAGATTTAGATTAATTATTCTTCTATTATAATATTATAAAACCGACTTCAATCCGAATTGACTGAGAAATGTTCTTCACGATCTTCTTGTTGCAGATAGCAAAGGATTGGAACAGTCTGACGGCGTCAGAATTTCTGTCTATGTATGGCGTTGGATTCTTTAAAAGAGTGAATAGACCTCCCTCTAGATTTGTGTGCTGTACCATCATAGACTACATCACCGCTACCATTACATAAGACCGTAGTCAAGCGCCAGAGTATATTATTATTAACAAAGGTAATATATAACTTTTATAATGACTTTTAAAAGAATTATGTAAATAAAAGGCAGTCGGGTAATTTGAATAATATTATACAATGGAGACTGAAACATGTCACCAACTTTACGATAGCAAAACTTTGACGCAAAGTTTATAAATCCAATTTGCAAATTAATTATAGACGTGGATAATGAATTAACTTCATGACTTAATAAAAGCGGAAAACTGTGAAATTTTAATTATTATCTACACTAAGATAGTTTATTGTGAACGGTGGAGTATACAGTAGCGCAAATTCATATTTTTTTTGAACGAGGATACTTCGAGACCGGTAAGACATTTACCTAATGGTAAATAACAATGTGGTTAGAATGATAAACAATGCATAAACTATATTCTTGATGTAGAACGGGCTGCAAGCCACAGCGGCTCTTACAGCTCATCTGACACTGGGCTCGTGGATCTGGATCCACGGCCTGAAGTTTCTAGAAACTAAAATGCGCTACGCGGGATGTAGCTGCCTGGCGGATGATTCTGTATATTGTGTGTGTCTGGTTCTTGTTGTGCTTTATCTGGCGATTCTACTCGGTCGTCGAGGCCGGGCGCAGGCCCGTTCCCCGACTACCTTCGCCTGTATCGGAATCTCTGGATTATCGGAATCTCTGAATGCATAAACGATATGGTCGTCGCGTTGAGACGTAAGATGTTGAGTCCGTGACCATATTAATGTCATAAGCTACAACGCACACTATTATTTAGTGAGTTATATAAGTACTGCGATAGTACTTACATGGCCTCCGACAATAGAGACCTACCACTAGTAAAGTGTCATAGTTTTTTTTTTCGATATAACCCCGATTTACCTAATCAACATAGTCTATTATTGGATACAGTGGACGTTAAATAACTGTCTACGGTCCAATAGCGATGGTTACTGTTTCACGGTCCACAATTAAGTAGGACAGTCGTTTAGAACCGCACTTGGAAAACATTTGCTAAAGTTTTTTTCCGTAAACCGTTTAATGATTAGCTATATAAAAGAAACCGACGATGTCTGGCAGATCTCTAATCCTTCTTTTTTTAAATAGTAAGATCGAATAAATAATTGCAATTGAAACAAAATATGCTTGAGTTCCAAGCAAGGACTTAGCATACTGAAATCATGCCCGTTACTTTACACAACAATTAGCTGTTCTCCGCCGGCGTTGCTGACGGTAGTTTATTCAGGAAATCAAGAAGTAATGTGACAACTCAAGAGATCTATATACACTATATTATTCTTTAATAATAGTGGTATATAGACCACTTGAGTCATGCTAGATTACGACACAAATGTCCTCAATAATTAACGGATAAATTTTTGAAGACTATACACAATTACTTAACTCACAGTTTCTCAATACTTCCCCATACAAATAACCGATCAGTAAACAGACTTAAAATATAAAATAAATAGTATCATTCTTCATCATTATCTTATATTTTTTTCATCACGAAGCAAGAAACAACATTTACATATGAATAAAGTAACAATTCTGTTTTTGTGCTTCTCGTCTCGTTATATATGCGAGATATAAAATTGTGCAGTTATTTAACCCCTCTGCTTACTATCAACCGTTACAAAGTAATGTTAGTTACCGCTTAGCAACAGAGATATATATCGATAGGTTTTGCGATGACATGTACTTAATAAATGTATCCAGGCTGGATAGAAGGTCATCCACTATTGATGTAGTAAGTTTGGAATTTGATCCTAAAAAATATTCAATCATAAGCATGTATGTTAACACCATACACCATTTTTTTATTTGACGAAGCGACGAGTCGAGTCAGACGTTCACCTGATGGTAGGTGAAATGTTTGCACACTATTGTTAGGCGGCACAAATAGGAACTGCGGTGGTGTCTAGACGGTCTCCGGCAACAGAAATTTACCAGCAGGATAATATATACCATATTACAAAATTATCCTAAGCAGCACTTCTAAGACATATATACACTTTAATACCAGCATGCCATTGCTAGGTAATTAATTTACACACGTCAACATAACAGTCTAGCATTAATATGCGGTCCATATTTTATTATAGCCAATCGCCTCTAAGTATTATTATAAATCGTATTAAGCAATAATACATTTTAATTACATCTGTGTTTATAAAATGAGAAGATGCGATATAATGAATAAGAAAGAAGACCCTATACAAACGCAAAAGTAGGTTTTTCATAATTACAATACTTATATAATTAAAATCTTCAGCGGGCATGGAGGTTTACTTCAAAAGATTTTATAATTTGCATTTACACAGACTCTTTGTTTAATCGTATGAAAATGAATATGGTTCAAATCGAGTATAAAAATCATAGAATAGAAAAATGTTTAATAATGCATTGCCTTTATAGGGGCTAATCTGTTTGCTTGGTAACCAATCTTGTGCCGTTGACTTAAGAAACAAAGATTTATGAATGGAGGAAAGTAACATGTGGAATACACTTCGCTGAGTAGTGCAGGACAAATTTAACATCTTTATCTAAAAAGATAATTTTAAAGATGGCAACTGTTGTTATATTTGCGTGTCCGATGTGCCTGACCCAACAAGGGTAGGCCCAATCACCGTTGACTCACTTCGGCAGGGAAATCCACTCTGTCATAAACGAGCGGCATCAGAGACCACTATCTACTATTATATATATAATGGAAATATTTGGAAAGGATACACCTTTTACAACCCTTTAATTATTTAATGCATATTTATTAGCAATTCATTGTTTTTCCTCTTAAATGGCGTGTTCACATTCATTAAACAGTAGATGCTACTTCAATTGTTTTGATTTATTATATTGTATTTATGTAATAAATAATCATGGCTTTTCATCAAAAATTACTGATTTTTATAGTTTTAGTTTATACATTAGTATGTTATTTTAATTATTCAATGAAGCGACGAGACGAGCTAAACGATCACCTGATAGTAAATGGTACGCCAGCCCATAACAACGTAGGCCTAATTAGGATGATATCTGCTGTACCACCTTGCGCTCGTCCACTAGTAATTTCACCAACTACAACTCCCTTTAAACCGGAACAGCAATATTTGCATATTACTGTTTAGCAGCATTAATAGCAGCTGCGAGTGGTACCTACCTGGACGGTCTCCGACATTAGAGACTTGTCAAAAGTTTCGAAGTTTAACATCCACACCCATGAATCAAATGTTTTGAAGCAACTAAAATAAGTACTTACCCAAGAATAACAAGTTCGCCATATTTGATGAGTGGCTTAGGCTTCTGTTCAGAGCCGCTCTCACCGGCCTCCTCCAGTATTGGCGAGTCCGCACTGTCCGCAGCACTAAAAAGACATTATCAACAATTAAAAAATATAGTAACAATAAGCTCGCTGGCCTAATGGTTAGAGCGTGCGGCTTTCATTCCGAAGGTCACGGGTTCTAATCTCGGCATGTACCAATGACTTCATATTTAAGTTATGTACATTTGTGAACTTTAGTTACAACAGCGAGATACAAACGGTGAAGGAAAACATCGTGAGGAAACCCGCACACTGAAATCATCTTTGTGTGTGTGTGGTGGCCCCAATAAAAGTGGCAACAGGCTCGCCCCCTGTTACACGGGATCTAATCTGACCACATCTGGCGAAATGTGGGTGGTTTATTCACCTCTGCTTACCCCTACTGGGAAAAAGGCGTGATATAGATAAAAAAAAAAGTTACAATAATCTTAGTATCATTAGTATAATTTTTACTTTTCTGATTTTCATTGGGATCAAATTATTATTACAACACGGTAAAAGAAGAAGAAAGCATGGTATTCCGACACCATTTTAAATGAAAACAGGATAAGAAAATTTTAGGTCAAGGTTGCTTTATTATCTTGAATGGAAATGCGGCTAATCTCTTAAGCAGTCTTTCAAAGTTTTCTTAACATTAAAAAAATAAGTAAACGCAATATACTCTTCGTAAATAGTCCTGTTTTACAATAGTTATCTTAGAATATCAATGAAGGTTAGATCTTTTATGTAATTAAACATAAAACAAAATGGTGTTAGTAGATTAGTTTTTCGTTTCATTAGCCTAAAAACCCGGAACAAATTCCTATGTATATGAAGTTTGCAGTGCCTCAGTGCATACACCATATAGTATGCAAGCAAACGCTTTCTTACAATATTTTATTGAATTTTAATCACGATCGTTAAGGTGGAGAAAGAAATACCTCATAGCACATACGGGTTGGCAAAGAAATTAATTCCACTAGAACTCTTTAGATAAATGAATCGAAACATGAGACTTCCGTCACCGCTCATCATTTGAATTATACTGTGTAAACACTGCACTACACACACACTTTAGTATTATGTCCTATATACAATGATCTTCTACATACAACGACTGCTGCAACGATGTAAAAACCACCTTTCACAGGACGTGAAAAAGTACAAAAGGTTTAAACGGCGAGTAGTAAAGTATAACAAGTATGAAACGACGGATCATTATTTAGGGTAGCACCGTGTATCCTCCTGTACATCATTAAGGGTTATAAATTCTCGCTACATTATAAAGATACTAGGGTACAAAAGTAATAAATTTAATTAATTTCTAATTTGTAGTCGTTAAGCACAAATGGGATGAAAAATAATAATATACGAATGTGTATTACTTTTCGTGATACAGAAACCTTTGTATAAATCTATATATAATTCTACTTAATATTAGAGGAATGAATACAAAAAGGAGAGATAAACAAAAAGGGAAGAAAATGATAACTTTTGCATTCAAATGGTAAAATGGTAAAAAAAAAATCCTTAGTTGTTTGTTACTCCGATAGAAACAAATCTCTGATCTAACAGTAAATGTAATTGTATTCGGTAGTCCTTTTTAGAAAATCGTCTTTTATCTTGTTAGTTGGATGCTTGAAAAGTGTATATCTGAGTTCTTTCGCTGTTTTATATTGGCGTTCAATGACAATATATATAACAATTATTTTTTTAATAATAGAGAATATATCTACATTAAAAAAAAGACTACGCAACATGGTGTTATGTTCAATGGACGCTCAAAACCCGCCGTCTAAAATGAACAAAACTTAACGATGTAAAAAGATTAGGTCACGCACAATAAAACCACGACGATTTCACGATAATCGTCCTCTGCCCACAATCACCCACGAACTTCCGACACCGAGTCAATCTTTTAATGTCTACGGACAAAACTGAGTGCAGCACGTTCAGAGACAGCTGTGGGTCAAGATTACGGGTGTAAATTATGAGCAGTCGTCGGAACCGGTTCGAGGCCGATGCACCGTCACTTACGTAAGCTGAGTAACTTAGTAGAGCTGCTGTACAAATGGTTAGAATATACTATGTATTTCATTGTATTTTTAAACCTATAAAAATAACGCCATAATGTCCCATTCATTTCAGACTACAATCACAGCTAATTGGTTTAACAAAGCCATTAAATGGTGAGAGTATAGGTAAGGTCTAACGCTGCGCATATCAACTGGCCAAGCATTATCAGCTGACATATCACAAAACTTTGTTACGCATAAAATTTAAAGGAAAATTTTATAAAACTGTTAGTAAAAACCCAAACAAAACTTTAAATCCGGCTCAATGTTGCTATTCGACAAACATGATAATTCCTGAACCGCAACTGATAAAAACTACGGACATTATATTGCCTTAATGGTTAATATATCATTTAATATGAGGTTAGCAATTATAACAGGAAAGTCTCGGTACCTAATCCTAATAATTGCGTGAAGGTGGTAAAGATTTATATTACACATGTTATAATGTATCGTAAGGAGTAATTATTATAAAGAATGCTTTAACACATGAATTATAATAACATAGCACCTAAACATATAATATACCATGTTACCAAAAATATATCATGTTACGCTTTGTTACTGGACAAAGTAGTTTTTTTAATACTTTAATTTTCCGAGCCGGATAGTCTCGACCTTCTTATTTAGTTTCTTTGGTGGTAAATTAACTAAGTTCTATTTTCAGTGACAGTAAGTATGAAATACGATTTTGCAGTATTAATTAAACTTTAGTAAAATCTGCCAATCCGCAAAGATGCTAAATTTAAAGTTGTTATAGTAGCTTATGTATAGTAAATTATGCCTAACAAAGCGGACAGGGAACAGCTAGTTAATTATAATTGCTAATTTAAACTATATGTTAAAACTACGTAAATAATGTACGATAAGTAACGGTTTAATGATGTGACATCATATACACTAATCCTAAACTAAAATAATGTACATATTTTTATGATTGGAATTAGTTTTTGAGGCTCTCCGCAAAGTTATTTTATGTCTAGCACACGACAGTAACAAAGGAGGGATTCGTGTCAGTAGTAGTTTTAGCGGTGGTGTTCGCTGCTATTAGTGCATTTTACAATAAGCAACCTATTGCTATACTATATCTTATTGAATACAATTATATTCACTCCAAAAAACTTTTTCGATATTTTTACAAAATTATTTAGTTAGATACCTAATCAATCTTGGTCTATCCAATTATAAATGGCAATATTATAGCTATATGTCCATTCAATGAACAAAACAAAGAGATCTGATCAAGCTACGGTGTATACCACAATCGGAGCAGTTTGTTTAGCGTCATATCGATCGCGATCGCGATAACATATCGCTCCTCCACAACTGCACTCCGACCACAAAGGGGGAAGTAGGTCACTTAAGCACTAAACACACAATGTGCGGTGGTTATCTACTCGGCCTTTAAGTGGACGCTGCCCGACACGAATTGCCTCAACTCGCTTTGTCACATCAGATCTGGGATTAGTTTAGTGCGAAGTAAGCAAAATAAATTCATTGTTATAAATTAATGCATGACGCTAGGTTTGAGCTAAGCTTAAAATGACAGCGAGTTCATACCATTTCAAATGATTTATAGTTAAAGAAATTGTAGTTGGTTTAACATAATATTGTATGAAAGATAGAAAATGACGGAATTTTTCGTTCAGATTTATTTATTTATTATTATTAATGTTTATTGTATATATTATGTATTATATATGCAATCATATTGTATATAAAATAAAATAGAGTATTGTCATTGTACCTTCAGAGGCGGCAAAATATTGAACAATTTCGTACGTTCATGACTAGTACAGCGCAGGGACAAGACAAGTAAACGACCGTGAATTCGGACACGCGGTCAAAGCCCGCCATCTCCGCAACATTGCTCACCGCGATGCCGGGAGGCACAGCGTTAAGAAACACCACCTACGTTATTATATTTGTACATTCTCATTTTTGTCATTATATGTTTAATTACTAATGGTGTTGTTATTGTAACCTCCAGCTATGCTTTATTTATGTACAAGTTTTTTAATTTACGTATAAGATTAATATCAATAATATTATTACACCCACTTCCGTCGAAACCAGTATGTATACAATAACTCCGTAAGAGCAGCAGCACGTATGTCATAACAAAGAAAACTCTATAAAATACTTTATAAATATTTTTTTTTCATCATAACGTAAATATTTTATAAAAAATAAAAAACCACACTATTAGTCGCCGTTCGAAACCAATATTTCTCTTCACTCGATCCTTAATGTCATCATCATCATTACCAGCCGGAAGACGACCCCACTGCCGAGCATAAGAATCTTAATGTTTTAATGATTACAATATTATATTTTAATTCAAATTTATTTACCTAACATCTTGATAACTAAAGAAAAATGCAATAAATTGATTATACCAAGGGAAAAAAAAAATTCTTTCATCAAATATTTCCTTGTAAATTTATTTCATAGAGAGAAGATTTTATTTGAACTAATATTGAATAACCCATGCCACAAGAGCAGATTTTTTTTCCTTTGCGTGTGTACATGTAGTTAAGCATTCTTCCCATTCTAGCATTTGACTACCGGTACGCTTTAATTTCGCTAAACAAGATTACTTCCACACGATAGCCGATCTCTACAATAGATTCAGCAAACTTGTTTTAGCCGATAACAGTTCCGCGAATTACTACGGAAAGGTGAATCAGCCGTTCGTAGTGATTGTTCGTGTGGCAAAACTCGTTGCGATATAAGGCTACTCCGCATCCGTTCTGATGACGTCGCTGAGGTGGAAGCAACGCCGGAAGTTTACGAAGAATCGCGCCTACGCGAGCGGAAATTTATATAGCTATATATGCTTAGTGACAGGTTTTATTATTGTTAGTCACCTTTAAAACTACATATTATCACCATTAAACAAACAATGCTATAACATTTAAAAGTATTTAATCAAATTTTTTTAATTGATTAAAAAAAAAAATTTGAGTCTATCAAATAATTATGTACGAAATAATTAGTACATAATTGTATGAAAAACTGAAATTTATGTAACAATTATGTCTATTACGTTAACTGCACGCATTCTATTTATTAACTCTTATTCCACAATGAAGAAACGAAGTCTAAATGTTATACCTTTCGAATTAACGTTGAAGCTATTATGTATGTATGTATTAAGTATATATAAGGCAATATTTAATTTTAATCAAGAAATAAGCATTTTCGCTGGTAGGAACTCTCTGTTGCAGGACACCGTCCAGGTAGGTACCATTGCAGCTACCATTGTTATGTCAGCTTGTTACTTGCCATCAGCTGAACGTCTCATTCGTTTCGTCGTTTCGTCGAGTAAATAAAAATCGACTGAAGCAGATCATCATCATCATCAACCGATAGACACGTCCACCACTGTTAGATATAAGCCTCTCCTAAACATCTCCATTCCAGTCAATCCAGCGCTGCCTGCATCCAGCGAATATCTGTGACCTTCACCAGTTCGTCGGTACACGCTAGCCGCTCTAGGATCTTAATTCCCTGTCGGCCGTCAGTCCTTCAATAAATCTGCCTTGTCTATCTCCACTCTAGTCTAGCAATCTTAGGGTTATTTCAGTAACGTCAGTTCTTCAACGGAAGTCCTCATTCCCGATTCAAACAAGGAGAGACGCTGCAAGCATAGTCGTCTCTATTGTTCTCTGGGAGACTGCATTTCTTTATAAGGTTCACTGTAATTGGCCCACGTATCAATTCAAGAAATATTAAATATAATTAAAATGGTGTAACGCTTGTTAATCTTTTACATAATACTAACAATAAGCGTTTAATAATAGTAAAGAGGAATAACAATACCCGAGTAAACATAGTTGTGCAATGTAATCCCTTGTTAACTTTCCCTGGTCGCACGGTCAGAATCTGTGCTCACGCACCTCTCGGATACCACGCGGTCACTTTCTACAGTCGCTCCATTTACCTAACAAATAGCCGTAGATTTTTTTTGCAATAAATTGTAATAAGTATATCAACCGTTTCGTAGAATTTCTAACTAACATTTATTTTAATAATATTATTAAATCGAAGATGGTCATCACCCAATAAACCTCTACTGCTGGACATGGATCTCCCACAACGATCACCACATTGACCGGTCATGCCCTGCCCGCATCGCCAGGCAAAAGGGGCCGTCGGTTGAAGGGGTTCATATGGGAGGATTGGGGCCAATTACCACCACGCTGGCCCAATGCGGGTTGATAGGAGCCAGAGCCTCGTTTGTTCATTAGCTCAGTCCACCACGGGCAGGTGAGGTTGTCTTGGGTCCCGTGAGTTGTTAAGCAGGGCCCCAAATGCGCCTAAAACCGCCCATAAAACGGATGCGAAAATGTAAATTAATTTACTTGCATGAAGCAACGGCGAGGAGACGTTCACCTGATAGTGAATTACACCTATAACTATTATGGCGCTAGTTAGGATGAAATACACAGAAATACATTTTTTTGTCACCATGAGTCATAAGATTATAAAGAGTAATATCCCTAGCTATAACGCCTTTAAAACCGGAACAGTAATGTTTGGATGCTCGTGTTTGGCGGCAGCAATGGAAGCTGCAATAGTACCTAACTAGACGGTCTTCTGCCATAAAGACTTGTAATCATTGATTTAATTAATTTTATTAAAAATGTTCTCCAATAGGAAATGGAGTCAACACTGGTAGATATAATAATACATTTTCAGCTTCTACAGTAAAGCTGCAACAGTTCTTACGTGAAAGGCAACGTTTCACTACCACTTGGCTTAGTTAGACTAAAGAGGTTGGCTTGGCAGAATACACAATAACAATATTACGTATTACTTATTATGCTTTAAATGTATATTCGTCATGACCTAATCTTGGCTAGATAATACATACGTAAGAAACGTAAAGAAGACCCGCGATCAAATCATGAATGAGCTTTTGTTCAATGTTATTGCAATTCGAAAAGAGGTTTCACAAAGTAACAAGGAAACAAGTTTGATTTAAACTTTTCCATTTATTATAATGTTAAATTTTCGTTAAACGGGTTTACTAATTTAATATAAATATTCATGTACTACTACTTAATTTTATTATGAGCTGAAGATTCTTATCAGACTTTTTCCTTTTTTTATTCGACGGCGTTCACGTGATGGTAAATAGCTGTCATAACAATATGGTACTACGTATGGTGATACAGTGCAACATTTAGTGTGTTACCTCAGTAATAACGCTAGCTACAACGCCCTTTAAACCAAAAGGTGGTATGCTTGCTCGCTATTGTTTAGCAGCTGAAGCAGAACCTACGGTGGTACCTACCTGTTCGACAACAGCGACGACCAGGAAGTAATTTTAACAACTGTCTTAAAACTTTAAAAGCAATAGTATACATAGTTTAAAATAGAAATTTACAATGCGAAATTGTCAGTGTGAAAATATAACATAAATGCAGAAATGTGTGAAACCATTTTTAACATAAGCAAAACGTTTTTCTTCACTAATTCTGCTTCACTAATTCTCGCTCTATGAATCCATTTATTAGACCTGTAGGTTAGTCGACGATTGACGGTCCAACGGCTCGAGGTTTTTTTTCCAGGCCAACCGGAAATTAAGACCGAATCGGCGCCAGATTAAAAAACGAAGCTATTAACGGAATCAAGCATTTTTTTTATTATTTCGATGCGAACATTTAAGGTAATATCAGAAAAATTAGGAGTGGTGTGGAGTGGAGTGGAGGGTTAAAGTGTTAGACAGAATCTTTTTTAAAACACCTTTACATTTCATCATCATTATCTTAATCGATGGACGTACGTCCACATCTCTCACGTCACACAGATCACTTGCAATGTATTCCACAAAATACGGTCTTTTTATATCCTGCTTTTACACTATCAGCTAATTTTATGTAAATGGTAAAATATGTGATTTTAAAAAAATTACTAAATTCGGTAAAATGTAATGAAAAGTAAAGGGTGTCTGGCGGCAGATTTATATTTTAAAAAACGAATATCTCAATAAGTTATAAACAGTGCGGTGGGAAGGTGGTGTCATTAGAATCACCGATCGTGCGGATTTCTTAGTCACGATGTCGCAGTGGTCGGGTGAGCATCGCGCGTTCGCTATTGAAGAATTTTTCAAGAGTAACGATTCTTACGTACTCGCTCGCCGACAGTTTTGTTCACATTTCAATATTCGACGGATAGGCGATGGGCCGAGTGTGAATTTAATTCGTTCGTGGGTGGAGAGGTTCCGCGCAACTGCTTCGGCTATGAACACATCATGGCCAGGACCTAGTCGATCGTCAAGGACCCCCGAAAACATTGAACTGGTTGAACGCAGTTTACGTAAAAATGCACGACTTTCGATACGGAAAAGGGCAGCTTCACTGGGACTTCCAAGAGCAATTGTGCATGAAATTTTGAAAAAAGGTATGAAGTTTCATCCTTTTAAAATTCAAATAATTCAAGAATTGAAAAAAAAATGACTTTGCGTCACGCAAATTTTTTTGTGAAACCATGTTGGAGCGTTTTCGCACTGTGAATTCCATTTTTTGGAGCGACGAGGCTCATTTTCATTTAAACGGACACGTAAACAAGCAAAATTGCCGTTACTGGGCTCTAAGAACTCGCAATCCTGACTGAAGCACCAAAAACCAATACATTGCCCAAGGGTAACTGTTTGGTGCGCTTTATCCACGAATGGGATAATCGGACAATTTTTTTTTGAAAATGCACGGGGCCAAGCGACGAATGTCAATGGTGAGAATTATCGGCTCATGATTTCGAATTTCTTTTTGCCGAACCTGCGAGCTCATTCATCATTCTCATCACACACGTGGTTTCAACAGGATGCGGTACAGGTGCGACCGCACACACGGCCAGAGCTTCGATGGATTTGTTGCGAGAAAATCTCCCTCAAAAACTGATTAGTCGTTTTGGGGACATCCCGTGGCCACCGAGGTCACCCGACCTAAATCCAATGGTTTTTTTTGTGGGGCTACCTCAAAGAGAGTTTACGCCAACAATCCGCGAACTGTTGTGGACTTAAAAGAAAATATTCGGCGAGAAATCAGCGCAATTGAACCAAGTTTACTGCAGCGTGTGGCACGGAATACGAGGCTCCGTTTTGAACAGTGTGTGTGTGTGCAACAGGATGGAAGACATTGGGATGACATTATCTTTAAAAAATTAAATCCGCATTTGTACTCTATCTTTTAATACTTTTAGTAAAATTTTATGTCAAACATATTATTTTTTATTTAAATTTGAAAACATAAATCTGCCACCAGACACCCTGTATAAGGTGTAAGTAAGATCATCTAATAACAACTACAAACTTAGTATACATTTTATCCGCTATCGGTAACGGCATCAAACATTTTATGGAGGAACAGAATTATATAGAAACATTATCTAAAAACTTTACAATCATTAAATTTTTTTTATTCTACAAAGCGACGAACTAAGCGAGACGTTCAACTGATGGTGGTACGCATGCCATAACAACGTGGGGCTAGTTAGGATGATATACATAGGATTATCATTGTGGTCTTCGCCTTGAAACAAGATGTCACTCGTGAGATCTCGTAACCCTAGTAATTACACTAGTAATGTTTGCACACTGCTGTGTGGCGTTAAAAATAAGAACTGCAGTAGTACCTACCAAGACGGTCTCCGGCAACAGAGACCTGTCTTTTTTTATGAACCACAATAAATTAAAAGCATCCAAATTCACAAGGTGTTAAGCGATAGTGACTCCAGAGATGGTGAAGAGTACTCGCCTAGAATAGTCAAGCTCTATATAAATGGAAGAGGAACGCGGCGACTGATTTACAATATTTGAATGGTTGATAAAGAAGTGGATTCGAAAACCCCTTCATCACAGTAAAACTACATTACGGTATAGTGAAACGATATTTCGATTAGTACTAGTTCATCACAGATTACCCTCACTTTTATTCATGCCATTTGTGATCAATTTGCCTTCATATACTACATAATCTCCCTTTTTTAGTTCATCTAACTGTTGGAGATTCAAAGGATGAAAATCACAAACAACAAAAACGCGTTTCATTCCAAATGTAACGTCCTTGTTACTTGTTACATGAATTGTAACTGCGCTTGTTATATTTAAACAAAGAAGGTGTTAAGGGGAAACCATAATAGAGTTTAAATCACCTTACACGCGAATTACAATTACGACAGTTGCTAAGTTACGAGTAAGGTAAGACTTGATTTGTAAATTGAATAAAAAAAAAAATAATGCAATAGCAAGTGTTCATTTAAAAAGATGTCCACTACGTGCTGAATTGTTCAGCCGACCATTTAGATTTTTTCCAAATTCCATTTTCAGAACAAACAGTTCTATTCCGACAATCATTAAAATCATATTAATATATCATCAACATCATCCCAAGTATAGATCACAAGTAGTAAAACTAAAATATCTCTGATGTCAGATTTTGTCAATAGTGCTTTGGTTAATCTAACACTCGGGCGACAAAGAGGTGTAGAGATACATTCCTTTTTAACATAATAAATGTCTGCAAAAATTATGACTCTTATTGATATACCCCATTTATTTAATTTGGGAACTAGGCGATTCCTACTTCAACGGTGTGTTCCGTAGGAGATCCCGGAGGATCTCTTAACCGACTGAAGAACTCTTAACGCCGGAAGCCGCTGAATGCGTGATCCTTAAAGGAAACCTATGCCCAGCAGTTGTCTAGCTAATAAGTAAATAATAGTTTACTTATTACAACATTTTGCTTTTACCTACGATTTGATTTGACTAGAGCTCATCATATTCTAAAAATAATAACGAAATTTAAAACAAAAATACCCTTAAAAAATATGCAGTTAAAAGTTAGGGTTGCTATCTAAAATACTTTGTTAGTTGAAGTTTACTAAATGTACTGAACTTTAGCTACTTAAGGTCGTAGCTGAAAATTAGTGTGTATTTCTCTACGTGGCAACAGTCTCATTGAGCTACCGCCATTTTGTACCATTTGCTGTAAACATTTTAACATATTTTGTTTATCTATGCTTTATACCGTAATTTTTGTTGTCTATATGTATTTTTATTATGTGGATAAAAAACCTATCTATCTATCATAACAATATAAATATTTCATTTATACTGGTTTTTTCAGATTCTCAAACATCGCACATAAGTACAGATTTCGAAAATACTCAAGCTGTGTTAATACGTGCTACTAGTATATTAATGATTATTATTATATTGACGTCGTAGGCAAGTTCATAAGTGCGCAGTAAGATGGAGTGTTTGTGTGTTGCGCAGATTGGAGCAATCGGCCTTGCCCTTATTATATCGCAAAGGTTAACATTGAAAATATGCTGCTTCTAAACAAACATACGTAGCAAATTTATTAAATTATTTCATTATAAATTTACAAATTATTAATATCATTTCCACACAAAAGATCTTGTTTGTAGTGCTTTAAATTCCAGGCGAGTACATGAATTCGTACTGTGATATACTTACTGGTGGACTAGTCTGTTGCAGGAGACCGTCTAGGTAGGTACTACCCCAGCCTTATAGTCCCGGGCTACTAAGAATAGGCCTAAGATATTCCCTGCCTGTTGTACAAGGCTACTAAAACGGTCTTCGGGATCGTGGTCTCACAGGTGGGGGCCCTCAGAACTCATAAAGCGAGCCTTAGGGGGACGGCAAATGCATAGTGGTCTTGTATTTGCCGTAGCACAGCGTGGGTGCTAAGGAAGGATTTGCCCTTCCGTGGCATGTTTTAGCCAGACCGTAAAGGGGCACCACCGGCGCGATCCGTAGGAGATCCCGGAGCCACTCCTAATATACTGAGGGAGACCACAGAAGGGGTTTTAGTGGGTAGCTGCCCCGCATAACATTGTTTTCCCCCCAGAAGCAAGGTATCTTTCAAGATATCGCCCGCGATACAAAAAAAAAGCAGGTACTACGGCAGCGCATATTTCTGCCGCCAAATAGTACTGTGCGAACATTACTGTATCCCGGTTTGACGGACGTTGTAGCTTGTGTAATTACTGAGGTAACGAGACTTAAAATGGTATATCTAAAGGCGACAGGCATAGCTAGAGTAAGGCACTTATCATGAGAACGTCTCGTTTGTCTCGCCACTTCGTCGTATAAAAAAAATATAACGAACAATAAACCTATTTATTTATTTTAATTTCAACTTGTTCTTACAAGTTTTAACGTTTCCCACACATACTACACATTGTAATATATTACTTTTAAGAATAGAAAAATATTGAAGAGAAATATATTGTAAATTACAATATTTTTTATATTAACTGATTTGATTTTCATATTCTTTGTATTCAATCCTACTCAGAAGACGTCTTCCTTTCTTGCTAATAGTCCATTTTATTTTATAAAATGTATTTGTAAGGTCATCGACGAAATTAAGTATTTGCTCAAGATTTTCCCGTTTGACTGATGAAAAAAACCGGACATGAATGAGATTTCGTACAGAACCCCAGATGACTATTTGTATAAATTATTTTATATAAGATGTGTTGAATAAATTATTTCTCCTTAAAGTAAATCAAATATTGTTTTATTTTTATTTTCAAATCTTCGTATAAAGATATTTATTTTGAGACTATGTGTAATTTAAGTATGCAAATTAAGTCAAAATGTACACAATATGTTTAACAATAGAGCAAATATATATCTCTTTTACTCGCACGTAATGATAAAAGCTGTAAATAATCCTTTTACGTAAAAGGCTTTCTATTAAAATAGACTAGTACAGCCTTGAGTATAATCCAACGTTACACCCATACTAAAAACATCATTACGTACAAAATACTTTTATATATTTTTTTTTTAAATTAGCAATCTAATTTTTTTTTATACAAAAATAATGAACAGTTCTCATAATGTTCCCACTGTGGAAACTCTGGGTCTACTTTCACTAGGAAAGAGCCAATGTTTTTTATCTAAGACAGTGAACAACTGACAGAATTTTATAATATCCTTCAATACAATTCTTCAGCTCAACCATTGGACGTCCACTATATTTTGAAAATATATTTTTTTTTTACATTTAAATTAAAAACCTGTTAACGGAGTTAACATGAAATTCCGGAAGGTCGCATATACAGATTCCACCAACAGGATCAAGTGGCCGTTATTGGTTATAATTTACGAGCGGGCCGACACGTCTGTGGCGATTTTGGCCAAGTGCGAAGTGCACTGAACAAGGCCGATGGGAATGCACGAGGAGTCAATGAACTTTGTGATACAAAAGCACCAGCAAGCAGGACACAACTTGTTCAAGTGTAAACTTAACATTGAGCTGAATAAAAATTAAGTGTAAAGTAATGTTTTTCTATAAATATTTAATTATATCATGAAAAATTATAAAAAAAATCATCATTCAAAAACATTTCATACTTTACTTTGCATATATATATAGGAAATTTTCACCTATGTAAAGCGTAGACGCTCTCTTGTGTCGGAGGCCAAGACTCACTATGGATGGCTGCGCCAGAGTAAGTACTTATATAGAGACTCATCATTAAATCTCTGGAATCATAAGGCTTAAAGATTTTAAATTTGGTAGAAATATTCCTTTTGCCGAGTAAATGTGAGCTAAGTCACAACAAAAAATGTTGCGGGGATGGTATAAACTGGGCAGAGCACCCGAAGGCGGCGGGTTTCCGCCGGGCGAGAATATTTCTGACAAATTTCAAATCTAATTGTATAGTGCAGTAAAGCTAAGCGGGCGGAGAGCAGTTAATTCAATATAAAAGAAACCTTTTAAATAATTTTTATCTTGGGTCTTGTTTATACCGGCATACCGATGCTGTTAGACAACTTGGTTTAAACCAGATTTTGATATTCGTTTTGTTCGTTCGAAAACATTTTCTATATAATTTATTAATGTTTGTTATAGGACCGATAATTAGAACAGGAGAAATCCAACCTTTTTTTTGTCTCGTGCCTCTACTTTTATTCGTAAGTGTCTATATATTAATAACATATACAAAGACCATTTCTTCTTGTTGCTAAACAAAATCACGCAGGGTAACAATCTAGCTTATCATAGTGTTTGTATAGAGATTAATAACCTAAAACGAAAGACTTGAACGTCGGATGTTTTAGGTTCATCAGATGTATAATATTGGAAAATCCCGGTTCCGATAACAACTTATAACAGTATAGTTTTTCCTGTACATAACTGCCGTAAAGAAAATAAGGATTTATGTTTTTTAACGAGATTTGTAAAAGTACCTTCATGTCATGGATTGACGGCATACAAAACCGAAATTACGAAATCAATATCCGTGACGTACCTTCCAAGTTGATTTTTAATAATACATCTATCTCATCATGAGTTTCATTCGGGAAAGACCTTCTTGTGAATAAATTATCATTATTTATATAGTAAAAACGGATTATTACTTATATGTAACTAAATTTGTATTACCAATTTCACACGAATATTATGGATTGACGTAATTTTTAGAGAAAAATAATATACCAATGTTAATGAAGAACTTAATATAAACACGTTAAGTTTATTTCGATTTTTGAGTTCAATTACTTTTATACGTTTTCAATAGTTTAGAATTGTCTAGTATTAAATAATCTAGACTAATACTTTAATGCATTTTTCACATAATTTGTAGTAATTGTATATATAATCTGTAAAACTACATGTGAATGTAACAAGTCGGAAATAATAGGTTGGAAAATATGTCCCTTCCGCCTTATTGTCTTTTGAATTTCGCGGCTATGTACAAAGCGCTACAGAGCTCGTATCTGGCAATACTATACATAATTTTAAAGGTCTTGACATAACCTACAAAACGACGCTATGCATAATTAGTTTGGATATTGCGTTAAAGAGTTATAGACGTGTAAACATATAGTTCACTAACGCCGAAATTCGCGCTATTTTAAAGTTTTCCTTCGTTAAAGGCAAATCCGCTAGAGAAACGTTCCGTGAGATTAATGGTGTTTTGGGGGATGGTACTCTATCACTTCGAACCGCGGAGGAATGGTTTCGACGATTCAGAGACGGTGAAAACGACACCATGGATAAGCCAGCCGGCGGAAGACCTGTGACGACAAATACCGATCAAATCATGGACTACATCGAGTTAGACCGGCATGTGGCATCTCGTGACATCGCCCAGGAGATGGGAGTTAGTCACCAAACCATTTTAAACCATCTGCAGAAGGCTGGATACAAAAAAAAGCTTGATGTTTGGGTGCCGCATGATTTGACGCAAAAAAACCTTCTGGACCGAATCAACGCCTGCGATATGCTGCTGAAACGGAACGAACTCGACCCATTCTTGAAGCGGATGGTGACTGGCGACGAAAAATGGATCACATACGACAATATCAAGCGAAAACGGTCGTGGTCGAAGGCCGGTGAATCGTCCCAAACAGTGGCCAAGCCGGGATTGACGGCCAGGAAGGTTTTGCTGTGTGTTTGGTGGGATTGGAAGGGAATCATCCACTATGAGCTGCTCCCATATGGCCAGACGCTTAATTCTACCATCTACTGCGAACAACTGGACCGCTTGAAGCAGGCGATCGACCAGAAGCGTCCAGAATTAGCCAACAGGAAGGGTGTAGTGTTCCACCAGGACAACGACAAACCACACACTTCGTTGATGACTCGTCAGAAGCTACGGGAGCTTGGATGGGAAGATTTATCGCATCCACCATATAGCCCGGACATAGCGCCAAGTGATTACCACCTGTTCCTGTCCATGGTGAACGCCCTTGGTGGTGTAAAGTTGAACTCAAAAGAGGCTTATGAAAAGTGGCTGTCCGAGTTCTTCGCAAATAAGGAGGGGGGCTTCTACGAGGGAGGTATTATGAAGTTGCCGTCTAGATGGAAACAGATTATCGAACAAAACGGCGCATATTTGAACTAAATCCGATCACTGTAACACTTTTTATAAAGCATTGAATAAAGAGCAAAAAAGCGGAAGGGAGATATTTTCCAACCTTATATATAGTAATTATTTATTGAAGCAAGGCTTTAGTCCATCCGTAATAATTTAATTTTGAACCGTATAAACCAATCTGGTTAGGACCACCCATTAAACGCTTCACAGCCGCGGCGCGTGCCTGATGATTGATAGGGGAACTTATTTAATGGGATTATAGAATTACCCCATACTCCCTCGAACACACTAATTTAATATTATTTCGTTATACGGTTTATTCATTTGAATCAATCTCAATAAATGACTATTGCGATAAGGAAATTTGATGACTATCATCATCAGCATCCGCTAGTTAAGTCTAAACCAAGAGATTGTGGTTGCAGGTCTCTATTGATGGAGACCGTCTAGATAGACAGGTGTCACCGCAGTGTCTATTTCTGCCGCGAAATCTGGTCTATTTGTACCGTGTACAAACAATACTATGTTCAGGTATAAATGGCGTTTTAGCTTGTGAAATAACAGGGGTGACGTGGATTAACATCTTCTGTCTCAAGGCGACGAGCGCAATGTGGTGCTGAATTTATCATCCTTACTAGCGCCACATTCTTATGTGCAAGCGCATCATTTACCATCAGGAGAACGTCTTCCTCGTTTCCGCGAAAATTAAATTCACGGTACGTATTAATATCACTTTTATGCGGGTATACTAAAATACTGGACGTAGCTACATGTAAAAGTAAATAAATAGTAAATATTTCTTCATTGTACCTTATTTTATACGAATAGTCGAAGAGACTAGCGAGAGGTTCACTCAATAGTAAGTGAAACTCCTACTCATAATAATGTGGCGCTAATTTAGGATGATATGCACGGCACTAACCATATTGTGCTCGTCGCCTTGAGACACTATATGTAGTCTCGTTGTCCCTATAATTTCACTAACTAAGACGCCCTTTAAACAGGAACACAATAATGTTTGCATAGTAATGTTTGTTGGCAGAAATAGGCGATGGTCCCTACCTAGATGGTGTCCGACAAAAAAAGCCTACTACCTACCTGTAAACATATATAACTTAAAATTTTAAAAGACGGTCTAATGCCATTATAAATATTCTCTACCAGTGAATAAGAATCACAATCACACCATACTAAACCTTGTTACAAAAACTGACCAACCACACAAAGTATAAAAAAACCTCGAACCGTTTGCTAACAGTCTTAGGAGTTCTTAGGAGGTCCCCTTCGTTATGGACCTTTTCCTACTTTGTACAAGACATCTGTCGAGCAGGTGCGCGCCTCCGCCCTCAAGCAGGTGCCCCATACGTTCGCAGCGGATGTAAAGCTCTGCACGTGCATTTGCTCTGTTAAACATTTAATACTCCCTCTTATTTTCAAATTAATATATTTTAATAATAAAATTAATAGCTTTGTTCTTCTAATGCAATGCTTCCCAATCTCTATTAGTTCACGCAATTCCTCTTAAAACTTTTCGTTTATGAACGTCTATCCCGTGATACCTGCTCCCTAAATATGTTTCTATTGCCAATCTTAAATTTTAAATATACTCAATATCTTTTTAATTCTTTAGCAACTTAGTAAGTTATCACTTATAAAGTTCGTTTTAAAATACCTATTGCAGACAAGATACGTTATGATAATGTTTATATAAGTCAATTGTTTTAACTTTAAGTATTTCCGCCATTAACTTCATAATTTTCATAAATTGTCAGAAAGTAATAAAAATGAAAGTAGATAAGGGTACAGAAAGACCGAAGAAAGTGTGGATGGATTGTGTGAAAGATAACATGTGTAAGAAAAAAGAGTGTGAGTTCAGATATGACGGCTGATAGAGAGATATAGAAGAGAAGTACATACTGTGCCAACCCCACATAGCTAGGAAAAAGGCAGAAGGAAAAGGAAGAACTTTATAATTTTCACATACCCTCTATGGAACCTGTGCACACATAAGGATATTTCTAACATAAGTTAGGAATAAATGTACTAAAGTAATCTAGGGATGAGTAATACTATTGCTGAGAAATTTAAGAAATATATTTATATTTACTTACTCGTGCACCTGCGCAAGTATTATTAAATGCTGCAGGAAATGCCAACTTGGGCTTCCTGCGGAAGAGACTATGATATTCATGTCGTAAAGTACACCAGTTTAATGTATTGGAAGTATAAACAATTCTTAAGAAATAAAAAAAACTCACTGATAAAGCGGTCTAATTTCGGCAATGTATTTTTGTTCCTGATGATATGGTTATAGCATACTTGCTATTTTTTCAAATGAAGTTTCTATGAATAAACATCTTGACTGTTTTAAAACAATATAACCATATTTCATCCTTAAAAGTTTAACTTCAGTTTGAAGAGAATTGATGGTATTTAAATTATCTAGATAGATAATAAATTTCTGACTAAGAAAAATCTGTAGAGGAAGGGTGTGAACATAAGAATAACATAATACCAAAATCTATCACAATAAAACTGAATACTAGTTCTTAAATCATACAGCCCCTCCTCCATGAATTTTGTTGATTATTTCCAAACCCCAATGAAGCGCTACAACCTGAATTAATAATGAACAATCCCTAAGGCTGACCAGTGAGGATCATCCCCTATTGATAGATTAATCTAAAAATTAACTTAACAAAATGTGATTAAATAATAAAGTTTTAACCAAGCATTTTTCTTACCAAAATCAACTTCATCTTGGAATTTTTTCATTACATAATTGTGATCATACATACATACATATATATCACACCACATTCCCAATGGGCTAGACAGAGATCACCCTCTCCACTTGATAGGATATATTGTGGCCATACATAAAAAAATCAATTTACTGTCATAGTTTGCAGTCAAGTATTTCTACATATATCAGTAGATTTTTAAAAAAAAATATATGATAAACTCCCATAAACTCTATTATATATTTGCTACTTAAATTTTTTTAAATCTGATTGAAAGTGTGTGTGCATAAGCAAAGCATACAATAATGGTTGAAGGATAAAAATGTATCAAAATAAAATATATTGTTTCTCAAGCAGTGTTACTCAAAATGGATACATTTTAGAATTAAAAAGAAAGGACATGTATATAAGTCTGCAGCATGTCCTTTGGGAAAGGCTAGTAGATTTTCATATTCAATAAGTGAACAAATATTCCTATGATGAATAATTATTTTGATTTTGACCCTTCTACATACCTATAAAATTTTATAAATTTACACATGTGTTTATGAACTAGTTATTGATAAACTAAAATTTACACTGCTAAGGTGTTATACTTTTTAATCAAAAGAGATGCCTATACTACACAGAAAGTTTCTATACAAGCATTAAACATAAAATATAATCACTCCAAGTTTTAATTACATCATGCTGTAAGGGGCAAGGGTTAAACATTCACATACAACATGACATCACCCAAGGTCTTGTATATGACCCCCATTCAATAATTTAATCATAAGTAGAATAATTAAACTACTTGAGACAATAACTGTATGTCACTGTGATATTTATATTATAATTTCAGTTTCAAAAATAAAATTTGCGTTTGTGTGAAAGTAAACCAATAATAATTATGAGGGTGATTTAAGAATCATACATTTACACTTTTTTATGTTAATGCAATGTAGTATATAAATCAATTGATTTGTGTCACTAATAGTGTAGATAGTAATAATAGTGTAATGGTTTACGGTGGCAACAGTGGTTACTGTTAAAGTCCTTTGTCTCCCAACATTTCTTTGAACTTATTTGAATTTGATAAAAGAACATACATGTAATGTAAATAATGTTATTAACAAATTGTTTTTTTGTATTGACTGTGATTATTTAAAAATCAATCTGTTCATGTAGGTACTAAAAATAATTGAAGTAGAATAATAAACGTCGCTTATGATATGTGGGAACATGAGGTTTACAAAAATAATTAAGATGAGAATATTACAAAGGAACTGGTTGCTGGTAACAAAACAAAACAATAGACAAACAGTGGCTATCTAAACTGCGTGCTAACGGATCAATAGACACTGGTGTAAACAAAGATATTTAATTTACTTTTATTGCATTTGGCATAATATTTATACATATCAATTATTTATAAGATAGCTTTATATAAGTAAACAAACAAATCTTAGATACATGTTTACTTCTATTTATACTCTATGAATGTTGCACTAAATTACAAGCAAATTATTACAAAAAAAAATAAACAATTTACGATCAATTAACGAAGTCGAGTAAACGAGTTTGCTAAAGAATACAAGCGAGTAATAATCTATGTACAAGGACCACGTTGTAAAAACTCACCGTTTTACGACCATGATAGAATCCGTCTGCTCGTTTGTGGACCCTATGATTCGAATTATGTTTTGCAAATGACACTAATATTTTCTGAAACACCATGAATTACATTAAATCACTATCAATTCAATTTACTGAATTTACACATCGCTACGAGGCGACAAATACACTGCTTTTCATTATTCCACGACCCCCGGAGGATTTACACTTCACTTTTAGTAACATGAATTATAATGACTATAATTTGTATTTCTTCCACGTATTTTTAAAATAACACGAAGTTTTGTGATAGATCACAATGAAATAAATACTGTATAGCTCAAGATGTAACAAAACGCATATTCATAAACACAAACTAAAATGTAATTGTGTTTTTAGCTTGTGTTAAGCTAACTTCGCGTTGTACTGTTCCTGAACAAGTTCACTCCGCAATGTTGCCAACTTTTTTCACAAAATTTACCCATCGATGTAAATGTCTTTCTTTATTGCTTAATAAACAAATTAACTACAAAATATTATAAAAAACCAGTTCATGCATATTTTAGAGTTTATGAAAGTAAATAAACAAAAATAACTCTCTGTTTGTTATGTTTTATAATTAATGTAATGTTATTTATTACTTTTTTTTTATAACAATTGAAAATATTTTATCGTTTATACTATAATATTCTCAATAGAAAGAAAAATTGTCACAGAGTTTTAATTATCTATTTATAACATGTGTAAAAATTTATTTTTGTGCACCTTGTGTAATAACACCTTCGTAATACAATTCTTACCGCTTTTGTAATAAAAATGAACATATACTTCATTTGGTTAGTTTGTTGTTGTTATTAGTGAATTTCAATAATCGAATTAACAATTTACTTATTATCTTATTTCTATATAGCAATTCTGCGTTTATATATTTTTCATTATGTCTTAGGCGGGAAATTCAACATTTTAAATGGCAATGATTTGAAATAAAAAAATAATAAGGGATTAAAGATTTATCCACAAAGCACTAATGTAATAATTATTTTGGTAAAATCATGATATTTAATACTATAACGAACAAAACATTGTAACTATCATTAGTATTAAAACAAAATTACTTACGTTTTTATAAATAGTATCATAGAATCAAATAATTGCAAATAATTCATCCGAAAAGGCAATTGTCTATTTTTATTTTGTAAATATATTTGAATTTTAGATAATGTTATTAAATTGATGCTCATTAATTTTCTTCTTTTTCGTTCTTGCGAGCCACATAAAAAACCCATAATAAAATGTAGTAGTCCCTTCTATTTAATACTAAATATACGACACTTCTTAATTTTGATTAGAACAATTTATTTTTTATATTAAAAATTTACTTTTGTCACTACACACACTATTTCGACAAATGTCTGCGAGATACGATTCAAGTTATGATTACGCAGACGAGTGTTCATGTAGAGACAAGTTTGTTCGCGCCACCTTTGTGCATACATACCGCAATGCATGTAATTCTAACGTTCACAGCGATGCGTAATACTAAACTAAATTAGAAAAGAAGTTGTACAAAAATAATCATAGATCTCCATTTAAAGCCTTGATAAAAAAATATATTTATCAGTCATTAATAAGTTAATAAAAATTTATACCAAACAAATGAAGTTTTTTAAAAATGCAAAACATCTGTCTTACAATACTCTTAAACTTTTTATTTTAAACATGCTCTGGGAAAGACTGGAATCGTATTGGCTGCAGTAGCTGACTCTGGACGGAGAAGTAAGTTGCGTGTGCTTCGCACCGTACATGTTAGCTGAACACGATCACTTGTAAGGAACAATTACAATATTCTGCTGTTTTTCTCTTTTATTATTTGCTTAATGCAAGAAAAGTATAAAAATTACAAACATATTAATTGGTTAGAGGAATTTTATTAGATGACAAAATATTAATGTCAGGTTAAATAAAGACGAATAGAATATAAGTAACTCATTTAATAAGCCCGAAAAATTCATAAACATAGCATGTGGAATTTTTCTATCATTCACGAATTTACAAAAATAAGACAGCACTATCTTAACACTCACTACTATAATTTTAAAATAAAATATGGAAATCTAAAAAAAAGGCATATGAAATCATAGAATCCATACTCATTCAGCCGATTAATGTTACTAAATGAAACGATTAAAAGTTAAAACAATATTAAACTAATCGGTAAAAATAAATAATAGCCCTTTTAATATTCTCACTACAGGGATTCGGGTTCTTCTATCCCAAGATGAAAATCAAGGCCATTTATCCACCACATCAGCCAAGTGCAGATTAGTGGATGTCACATGTCCATTAAAAGCCGTTGTTCTTGGAACATGTCGGTTTCGTTACGATGTTTGCCTTCATCGGAAAATCATGGTCGGTGTAAATCGAATCAATCTTTCTTCGTAACGTATAGCGGGCATGACCAACAAATTGGGCACTAAATCTTCGGATGTTCGGCAACAGAAGGGATATACTTTTTATATATAATCATTTTGCTACATCGAGACCTTAACCTAAGTAAGTATAAAAGCTAGCAATGCAGATAATACCTTGGGCTTCATTATTTATTTCTAATCACAGTATAAAATAAATTAACCATAACCCGCTACTTTCTCGACTAATACCATACTGTCACGATAACTTACAAATAATCAGACACATAACTAACACGAATAAAGACAATATTAAAAAATCTAACACAATAGTCAAATATACAAGTTTGTACAATTAATCTCAAATTCTCTATAATTTACTCTACAATCCCATATTATCACAAATACTACATTTATACACATAAATCAAAACGAAAAGTGAAAAATAATTAAGGACGTTAATATCCATTGGACCTTTGACTATATATTTAAATTTGCTCCCAAATGTCGCGGCAACATACCAACTTCAGCCGCTATAACAGTATTGCATATTCCGCCAATCAAGAGTCAGTGTACTCACTATCAATTGCCTCATTGCCACTTAACTCCACGTGAGTTTCAGATGAAGTTTTAGCTCATCGAAAAAAAAAAAAACTTGTGTTCCGTTAGTCATTCAAATTGGTATGCTGTCCGCTTCGATTTAAGTTGTCAGTAGATAGCGAGGCAGTGCATAAATTCTGGCATTATATATAATTTCTTATTTTTATATACAGATAAATATAGACTGGCAGGACAAATACTGAGACTATTTAAACAAATTATATATAAAAACAAACGACATCACATAATGAATCTAAAAAATTTCATAATCCAATTAATATAGTACAAATCACGACACAAAACATAATATTAACTTAACTAAAACATAATTGTATATTACGTGTATTATTTTATTTATGTATAAAATTTTTGCTTTACCGATTTCACTACAGTCTTGGTTGAGAACAGATACCTAATTACTCCTAACTGTTATTAGTACTATACAATTGCTATATTATTTCGATGTATCATAAAACATTGGATTGTCTATTTTAAGGCTCCTTCACAATTTTTTAAGCACTAACTATGAAGTTTAGAATTCTTTCTATTCTATTATTTTATCAACTATATAAAATATCAGTAGTCTGTTTCAATAGCGTGCCCATACAGCTAATCCGAAATTTTTAATACGCTTTTTATACGAACTTTTTAATCCTAGAGTACGGAAGGTAGCGGTGGTAAATCCCTATTGCCATTTAGTCAGGTAACAACACAGCGCCTATTTCTGCCGCTAAACAGTAGTAAGCAAACATAATTGATTTCCGAGTTGACAGATGCTCGCGGCTAATGAAATTACTAGTGCACTGAGAGTTAATATTTTACATCCCAAAGCGATGAGCACAAATAAGTTTACTTCATCCTAACTAGCGCGACATTGTTATGAGTAGGCGTAACGCTTGCCATCAGATGAACATCCCGCTCGTCACATCATTTTCATTAGCTATATGTTTTCTTTTATAAACAATTAAAAATACAAACCTTTTAAAACTTCATTAACTATTACACTTTTTTTATTAAATTTCATACGTGGTAGTACTGAATTTATTTAAAACTTTATGTGAAAAAGGCACCTCATGATAATGTTGATTATGATAATAATGCAAAACATAAAAGCGAAGTAAGATGGTAATAAACTAACGCTCATTAAATGAAGAATATTAAAAATAATATTATGTTACAAATATTATTATCAATATTCGTCGTAACCGTAATAGTCGTCATCGTCTCCGTCCCGCAACATAGCGGCGAGCGAAATCTCGCGGTTGACTTCAGTCGTTTCTGCTTCGAAATCTTCGTCATAGTCGTCTATATTTTCTAGAAAAAATAAAAAAATCTCTTCATTATTCTTAATTATTTTATATCTATGAACATATTTCTTTAATTTTTAATAAATTTAACTTATGACAATGGGAGTTTTATCATATACATGATATATCTAGCGACGATAACTTGTTTTATATAAAAATATATATAAAAGCATGTTTCAGTTCTACGCACCAATTTGTTCTTGTGTAATCGATGGCGTGGATGGTTTCTGAGTTATTACAGGTACAGGCATTGGGCTGCGGGGCGGTGCTGCGCTAGGCGTGGGCGTAGGAGTGCGAGCGGCCGCAGCTTTCTTCTTACGTTTACGCGGTACCGGTGAAACGGGTACGATCTCTAATGGCGTCATAGGTTTTTGTCTGTAAAACATCTAATTATCAATAAATAATAATAATAAGTACACATTTGAAAGGACGACATTCAAATTTGGACACCAAAAATAATACGAAACTATTTATTTGGTATTGTAAAGTAGGTAACAGGTTGGGAACAATAATACTTATTGTTATATCTTGTTAAAGAGAAGTTTTCCTTAGAAACTTTTACAACTAAACTCTTGGATGAAGTTTTCCTTCCGAGGCAATGTATTGAGTTATTTGAAAAGGATTGTTTAAAATAGTTTCTTCTCATTTGGTAAAATGCAACAGACAACAAAAAAAAACCTTATCATAATATTAAAAAATTGGCATTAATACAACAGTCTCTCTGTTTCATCCAGGCAACTATTGGATGGATATAATCTACAAAACGAAGACAAGTAAGTTATAAATACATAATTTGCCATAGTGTGTGGTTTGGGAGTTACATTTTCATATAAAAGAGAAAATACTAATTAAAAAATTTACACTATAACAGATGTCGTTCTTGCGGGAGTGGTCTGTACCGGCTTGGCGACGTGTGCACCGGGCTGGTCAAGACTCTTCAATATGTCGTAGTTAATTTTGGAGCTGATCTTTTTCTCTGCCAGCATCTTCTCGATAGCCTCGCCCGCAGTGGCCGCGTTCAGTGCAACCTTCTTCTTATAAGAGCCGCGGACCTTTTTCTTTTTACCTTCTTCTTTCTCTCGCGCGCGCATTTTTTCTTTTTCTAAAATAATTTATTAATAGAAAAAATGTATTAGAAGTGAAGACACCCATTGTTCACTGATCAATCCGAGAAAGACAGCAAACACAAAATTGCCACATACCACAGGGAAGACGCAATCAAAAGCTCAGGTATGCGAGCTTTGAAATTGAGGGAGACTCCTTGACTACTTACTCGAAAACTCCAAAATGATCTCCAAATGATCCAAAAACTTACAAATGGCATATTATCTTCATCATGAGGTGACCTCTACAAACTGAAGTTTGGCGATCAGATTGAGAATACGATTTCGATCCTTATAGTTAACGGATTTACCCACATAGAATGTCTCCGACAAAGACTTATCTTTTTTATTTCATCTTCTATTTAAGCTTAGCTACGTTCTGATCCAGGATAGCTTTCTATGATATTCTCGCTACCAAAAACAGATCCCGTACAATAAAGATATGAAAGGAACTTTATCCGTTTCCCAAAATCACTGTTACCTTTCTGCTCTCTCAAATAATCAGCGTTTATGTTGTTCCACAGCTTGGTCTTGTGGCGCGCCTCGTCTTCGCTCATGATGAGCGTACTAATGTACTCCTCATCTTTCTCGCTCAGCAGCAACTCTTCAGCGTTAAGCAAGTCCTTGCTGTATTGCGTCTTCGGCTCGGGCTTTAAGAACTTGTCGTCCTGTTGGCCTAAACCTATTACCGCCAAATCGGGACCTGTGTAGATACATTTCAATAGCTTTTTTTTTAATCTAAAATGGTGTAATATTTGTCATCAATTTTACGTGGCATTAAGTGACAATGAGGCCGTGGATATTGAAACGTAATCGCGTAGAATACTCTGGCTCTCATATGTGCGTAGCTGGAAAACAGCAATGTCGTTATCTCGAGAAATTTACAATATGAAATAACTTGATAACTTCCCGTAAACAGTATGAAAAACGTTCGCTTCCACCAACTTTACGACATATAGCCCCAGAATCGAATCTGGCAAGTATCAAACGCAATCGTGTTACAAGTCAATCGCTTAGCAACGTTAATCTTCAGTAAGCTTTAACGGTTTTTAAAGAAACCTTGCCATTTTCAGATATTTGATACTTTTCGCTGAAAAAGAATCAGTTCTTGTGTGGTACGCTTAATATATTTACCCAGTCCTTTTTCAATTTTCAGCTTTTCTTGTTTATGGTCGCTATTGTTCTTTGTGGTCTCACGCGCTATCTCACCGAGAAGGTCTAATGTGTCTTCTGCCGCAAAACGAGAAGCATCAACGTCTTCAGATATTCCTTCTTCTGAAATTACAAATAAATGTAAATGTTTTCCGACGTCTTTTAACATGCACCGATGAAACAAAATACTGAATAACTATTTAAAAGTAATGAACTTTCACAATATTTTATGCTTTTATGGATTGTGAGGACATAGTGCCAAGGTAGATCAATGGTGTTGCTAAGAAATCATACATAATAAATAAAAACAAGAATATAACTAAAATTAATAATAATTTATTATTCAATAAAGCGACGGAACGAGCGTTGCGTTCACCTGACGATAAGTGGTACACCTGCCTATAACAATATGGCACTGGTTAGGATGATGTATACTGCGCCACATCAGGCTCGTTGCCTGAGACATAAGATGTTGTCTCTTTACCCCAGTAATTAATTTTACTAGTTAAGGCATCCCTCAAACCATAACAGGGGTTTGTTTGCACACTATTGTCTGGCGGCAGAAATAGGCACTGCGGTGGTACCTAGCTTAAATTTTATTTACCATTTATTCATATTATTTATGCCATGATTTTGTGAATGTTACCGGTCGGTCTTTATCGGAGATGTTCTATGTAGGCAAATTCTTTGTGCTTATTTCTGCCGCCACACATTAACGTAGTATATGTAGCAAATCTTTAATTTTGTTACAAACCACAGGGTGAGTGTATATTTTTCGTCATAAACTTAAATTTATTTAAGAAATGTGGTCGGAACGAATTCTATATGGTATTTTAAGTATTTTTTTAAATTTTTGTCTATTTAAACCATAGTATGTGTGGCGGTTCATTCACTAATGTTTTGTACCACACTCTCTTTTCTTTTGACCTTTCATCAAAGTACACTTCTAGATGTCATGACACTTTTTCTATATTTAATGTAAAGGTCACTAACATTTGAACACTCATGAATTTCCACCCCGTTTGAAATTGCACTTTTGGCTAGATGGTCCGCTTCTTCATTGTTGCTCACACCAAAACAAATAACTTAAGTTAAATATTAGCTACATACTCTATAATACGTGAACAATAATTAACTACTATATTGCACTTTACCGACGCAAGATGTGACTGGAACAGAAGCGGCCGCTTTCCTCCGTCTTGTGTTGTCCTTTTCTAATTGAAAGTCTATTTCCTTTTGCAACTCCGATAGTTCCCTTTCGCCGTCCTCCTCCTCCATTAACTATAAATTATAAAAGAACATTTTGAAGACGGCATTCTTAAATATACTAACGATTTCTATCTGGAAACATTTACTGTTTCTTCTTAAGTTGCTTAGTGAAGGTTGGTACTCAGTTCATCATATTAGCTGCCGCGGAAGGCAGCCGATCAACGTGAAGGTACTACGAGTATATTAATAGCGGCTCTTGTGTTACATGAAGTTATCTGGTCATGCATCCACTTAAGCTCTTTATATATATATCTAAGATCTTTATTTTTAATGATTCCAAATAATAACATTACGAAATACGAAATATATTAGCGGATAGTTTTAGAGCACTTAAAATTCTGATCCATTCTCTGAAATTAATGCCTGCCTTTACCAGATACTACCTTTCTTTTTTATTCTCGGTGGTCTGCATCAGTGCATTCGGAGAGGCTTCGGGATCTCTTACAGAACGCACCGGTGCCTCTCTACACTTTCTTTGAACAAGTCTCTGAATAGGGGCTTTACCCTCCTAGGCCACACAGGTTCGCTTGTTGAGCAATAAGGGCCCCCATCCACAAGGCCCGCGAAAGTCCTAGACCTTTCTAGTCGCGTTCTACGACAGGCAGGGTTTACCTTAGTCCTATTCTTACTAGCCCGAAACTACATGGCTGACGGGTTGGTGCGTCCATTACCAACGCCTCGTCGTCTCTTTCTCCGAGCGGAATCAACCCTCTCTCGATTCAGTTCGGCGGCCTCCTTCTGTTCCATTACGGCTTCACAGAAAGACACCAACGCTGCCCATGCACTTCCTCTCTTCATCGAAGCCGCTACTGCTGCTGGCAGCGAAAGATCGTGTCCGATCCTGTTGACCAGGCTTTGTCGCTCGGACTCCCACGCAGAGCATTCAGCGAGGGTATGCTGCGCGGAATCCTGGTCCCCGCCAGTAGTAACATTGCCTCGTCGATTCGCAGCCGATCCTTTTAAGATACTCACCGAAACATCCGTGTCCGGTGAGCACCTGAGTCAATGTGCAGACGACGTGCGCCATTCCACCCGATCGGAGTTATATTTTCAAGCTTGGCAGTACAGCGCTTACGATGCAATGTCGCGAGCTATGCGACATTGCATCGTATACTACAATAAAGGTGTTACTGAGATAACAAGACTTATCATCCCATACCACAATGCGGCGAGTACAATGTGGTGTTAGGTTATACCATCCTAACGAACGCAACATTGTTATAATCTGACATATCACTTGCCAACAAGTGTTTAATGAATGGTGTGTCATACAGGTTTGATAAATAATACAAACGTAAAATCATCGCATCGCACACCTTTTGCAGCCTCTCTTTGTCTCTTTTTCTCGCAGCCCTGAAAGCTGGTGGGTCCTGCTCCTCCTCCAAGTCGACGGTCATGAACTCGTCCAGCGTGAGCGCGCTGGAGGGCGTGTCGCCGAACTCCAACAAGCGTTTGCGTAGTGTGGACTCGTGAACCTTCACAATACGCACAACATCTAACGGCGTGCGAGAGAACTCGTGAAGGCGGGCCGCGATCAGTAACGCTGGAAATTTCATAAGAAATAGTCATTCAGAGTCATTAGCTTTCAAAATTGTGAACTGGACTCCATGTGACAAGTAAAGAGTATTTTTATTCTACACATAAAAATTCAGTCTTTTCAATAAGTTTTAAAATAAGTAAAATCATGAAAAAAAACTCTAATACATTACATTTAATTCCGAGGTCATCTAAAACAATTAATCATGGGCCAACAAAGAATGTATTCGGTGACCTATGCGTATCGTTTATCTATCTAACAATGAACACAGTCGTATTCAATGGTCGAAGACTACTGCAGAACAATCACAAACCAATGGAACATAATAATTCATATATTTTAAGTTTCTATATACTTAAATAAAACATTACTTTGACATTATTATTTTGTCCCAAAAAAGTGATTTCATTAGGCAAATAATAACTTTCTTACCAGCTCCGCATATTCCTGACGGCCGTCGACCAGAGTGAATGGAATCCCTCTTCATCCTCTGCACCAAACGCAGCGCGGTCATGCTGACTTCGTGTTTTTTTTCATCGAACTGAAGTTGAGAAGCGAAACGTAGTATGTACAGACATGGATCTGGAAAGTACAGTATGAAAACGATTATATTCATAAAGCAAATAAATATCTTCAGAAAATAGCAAAAGATAATGTTCACCATTAAAACTGATAGTAGTACAGCAGTAGTAGTAACTTCGGCATTTGGTACAGTAGCTATCCTTTATCAGATACACAAGAACAAAAAAATATTACATAGTTCAGGATATTAATAAATTAAAGAACTTAGCAGTAAAATAGAAACTAAACTATAATCGAAAATAGGTTTTTCAAAAGATCAGAAAGCATAAAAAACTTGGTCCATCTAAGGAGACGGCTCCTGGCCCTTGGATAATATTGCTAAATGGAGAAAAAAATTGCTTCGACTACATTAATTACACGATGCTTATTGTTCCATCCGGAGCGTAAGGGTTCCCGCACAACAACTCAGGGATTCTAAGCCAATTGCCATCTGCTCATAATACACGCTATTAATCAACAAACGAGGTCCTGGCTCCCACCGCATTCAGCCGATGTGGTGGAAAATGGCCCAATCTCACCTGTTGAATCCCTCTTCGATCGATGTGGGGATCATTGGACGTCTATCGGCTGATGATGATATATTTCCACACAAACTATTATTTTCAGGTTATATGTTACCGTACTTCTTATTAACCTAGTAATTAAATGATATAGTCTAATATCATTTAATTATTATCAAGCCATCATATCTATCAAGCCTTAGTCTTAAGTGTCAAGAATGTGAAGAATTGCATATAAATGTATTGTAATGCTCTCACAAGGTTTACTCCGAGGAAAATAATAGTTCTCGAAGTTATCCCGTAAGCTTATATTAATATGAAGGCGTTTGATTTAGTGCATATAGTTACGGTATGTTATTTCATATGAAAGATTTTACTACTCTCTGAGTAAGGTAAGAATTTTAATGTTACTACACTGGTATAGAACATAGTTTTTTTAATTAATAAAATTAGACACTAGTCGTAGGTCTTTGTTGCCATTGCGCTGTGGTCTCAGGCTATTAAAATAGGACTAAGGTAAACGTTATCTGCCGTAGAAAGCGACTAACAGGGTTTTCGGGATCGTGGGCTTTAAAGATGGGGGACCCTCATTGTCCAATAAGCGAGCTCGGGCTGAACGACAAGTACGAGGTGGTCTAGTACCCGTCGTACCAAGCGAGGGTGCCGCGAAAGGCTACAGCCCTCCCCGGGACATGCTTTAAGTGTAATGCCGGGAAGCACCGGTGCGTTCTCTAGAAGATACCAGGGTCTCCCACAACGCACTGGAGATGGCCGTTGAGGGGGTTTTAATGGGTAAAAATTCTACATAGCTTTGTCTTCTTAGAATATTTCCTCTCCGATTATAAAAAAGTTTCTGTTGCCAGAAAAAAAAGACCGTCTCGTCCAGGTAGGTCACATCACTGTACTGTCTATTTCTGCCGGTAAATAGTAATGTGTAAACATTACTGTTTTCTGATGTGAAGGGCGCTGTAACTAGTGTAATTACTGGGGTAACGAGACTCAACATCTACGTCGCAGGCGTACGTGACAAGCGAAATGTGGTGCTGTATTCACCATCCTAACTAGCGTCAAGTTCTTATAATCAGGCGTACACTTAACATCAGGTGAACATTCCGCTAGTCTACATACATATATATCACGCCTCGTTCCCAGTGGGGTAGGCAGAGACCACCTCTCTCCACCTGCTACGATCCTGGCACACCTCTCTCGCTTCCTCCACTTTCATAAGCGTCTTCATGCACGCTCGTCTGTTGCGTGTGCTTTTGATCCGGCCTTTCTTTAGGACATCTCCGATTTGATCGGAGTATGTCCGCCTAGGTCGACCTGCACCGATTTTTCCAATCATTCTTACCTCGTATATTTCTTTCGTTAATCTTCTTTCATCCATTCTTTCGACATGGCCGAACCATCTAAGCATCCCTTTCTCTATCATTGTCACTACATCTTCATCCACGTCTCATCGCTGAATTTAATAAAAAAATTATTCCAATTGGTCTTTAATGGTGATGTGATCTGTGATGGTATAGTGCAATAATAGTAACAGCTTATCCACTAATTTAAAAACGCCGTAAATTTGGATGGGAATACTATCGTCTGCCGGTTTGGATGGGAATACCATTCCTTTGCCGTTCATATAAAAAAATAGGAGCTAAACTCCTTTGTTTACAAACTGAGGATGTTTACCATGTAAGAATGGTGACACGCATGCAACGCGCCTTCCTATCCGGCGTCCAATCCTCACACGAGTGAAAAACCCAAGTCTAGGAGTAAATAGCATCATCAACCTTAGTTCGGTCGCTATGTATGGGAACGACCAATAGACATGTCTGTTACTCCGCAGCTCCACCACGGCTGAGCTGGACAGTGCAACCGTAGCCCATAAGGACAGCGGTTATACGACGTGAAGCCGTATAGCTCACTTACAGCAACCACTTGGAATTAATCCTACACCATGGTGAAAGGTTCACCTTTCTTTCTTAGCGTGTGTGGCGACACCGCGCTAACTAAACACCGACAAGGAGAGAAGGGATATGTTATCACCTGTTGAAATTTTTAACCAGTTGTATGTAGATTAATTAAATGTAAGTTATTCACAAGTCTCTACTTAAAGTTCACAGGTCTCTCAGAATAATGCCACTGAAAAAAATAATTATATAAACATGTAGATTTCTATTTTTATTGTCGATTCTAGTTGGTGTAATGGCGTAAGTTTCACTGGTTGTAGGTGACTGTCCCGGTGACACTTTAGATAGGTACCACTGCCCACCGAACAGGTTCCTGCCTTGTCGTGGCGGTGGGGCTCAGTAGCCATGGCTTAGTCACCCGCGGTGTAGTTAAGAGGAACCTACCCGGCCGACCCGTAGCGTAGAGTAGGCCGTGAGCTCTGTGAACTCCGTGAACTCACCTTAGATTTGTGACGGCGGGCTGCCTTGCAGACTTCCTCTACCGTTCGCATCCGTGATGAAATCGCGGAGAGAGAAGAGTGTCAGTATTGCGGTTCACCGCACTCCTTACCCTAATAGGTACCACTACCCATACTAAGCGGGCCCCATCGCTAATGTGGCGGGGGTAGGGCCGCGGGGAAAAGGAGTGTCGGTACTGTGTTTCGCCGCTCTCCCGATCCTCCGCGGCCGTATTTTTAGTTGGCGGCGGAAACTATGACCAAATCCGCCGTAAGGAGTTAGGAGAGTTTTCTCTCTTGGCACCCGTGGCCTCTGGATGTTAGATTCGGGGGATCCGTTGCCCACTTGGCGATAAGAGGCCGCGTTGTATGTTCCGGCACGCTGTTACAGAGGTGGAATGGAAGGGTTCCCCTCCCGAGATGGAACTGCGCGGTGAAACTGACACTGGCGTGGTCGCTGAAGTGTACGAAAGCGTTCCCGTGACGCCGTAAAGCAAAAACTTTAAATCGTGAGGGTTTTAGTCGGCGCAAGTCCGACATAACCTGTCTTTGCCCCTGCGAGGTCAGGTATGTGACGATATTTGCCCCACGTAAAACAAAAAAAAAGGTAGGTACTATCGCAGCGCGTGTTGCGGCTACACAGTAGAGTGAATACATTGCTGTGTTAGAGTAATTACTGAGATAATGAGCCTCAACATCTTATGTCTGAAGGCGACGACCACAATGTGGTGCAGTGTATAACATTTTAACTAGCGCCATAATGTTGTCGGTAGGCGTACCACTGTCTATCGACGTCTTGCTCGTCTAGTCATTTAGTTCAACAAAAAAAAATTTTTGTGTATGGACTGGATTGTAAGAAACGAAAAAGTGTAACGAAGAAGAGATAATTATACATGTACATATATACTTTAGGACGTAAGAGAATGAGTTAAAACGCAATCCTTTATAATTCTCTTATCCTTCGATTCCTCTTTGTTCTATGGTCTATACCGTCCCTACTGGTTACTATCTAGTAGTAAATTGTATGATATGGGATAGGCCAAATCTGACTTTAAAAATATGTATGAAAAATAAGCATAGTCATATTTTACAAGAAAATATCGCTATATTCCATATCCCTCAGTCCAAAACTAACGAGTTGTACTATAACAGTAACTTCTTTTTAACTGCCTTCTCAATAATTGTGCCTATTTACGAAATCATTAACTTCAACTCTCTGCCCTGCATCGCACTTTCCAGCCCAGATTCTATGTGTACATTTGAATATCAACTCATTGTATGTAAATCGGTTCCGATTCACATCAGAGCCAACTGTTTACTGCGAGTGCCAAAGTGGGACATTACACTATGCCAGGTTAACGCATATTAATAATATAACTTCAGTTAATGACTACATATTATATATTTTTTATTCGACGAAACAAACGAGATCTTCCCTTGATAGTAAGTGATACGCCTGGCCATAACAATATCGCGCTAGTTAAGATTATACACACTATCACATCGCGCTCGTCACCTAATACACAAGATATTGAGCCTCGTTACTCCAGTAATTACCTTAGCTACAGCGCCCTTCAAATCGGAACACAACAATGTTTGCATAGATTGAAGGCAGAAACAAGCGCTGCGGTGGTCCCTACCTAGACGGTCTCCGGCAACAGAGGACTGTCAGCAGTAAATATTATAATTAATTAAATTAATTAAAATATTTAAAAACTATATTAGCTAAAGCAATGTTTCCCAAAGCTACGGCCCTCTAGTAAGCGCTGAAACTATTCAGGGGGCGGTGATGGCGCTGGAAAACCATAAGAAAGCGATGAAAGCGTACAAGACAAAAACAAAGTAAGAGATAAGACAAAAAATCGATTTAATATTTAAAATCTTTCGCTTATAACGCTTAAATTTTTTTTCTAATGACAAAATGGACGTTATCTCGGTCAAAGGTTATATGTTCATACCTGTTTCTGTTTTAGAGTAAATAAAAAAAAAATCCCAGCGGCACCGAGCAATTATTATCTGCAATGGCCTAACCTCAATTTCACATTATCTTAAGTGACAATGAGACCGAAGATAACCACTAGCTCTTATATTTATATACTAGCTTTTCCCCGTTCGCTTTGCTGGTCGTAATATAAAATTAGACTTGATAATTGTCTGAAATATTCCTTGACAGCAACCGCAGCCGCAAATGGCTTTCTATAGCAAATGTTACCATAGCAACCGCGTAAATAATACTAAATGAAAATGTTTACAACAGTCAATTAGAAATAAAATAATGAAGGATCTATGAAATTGAAATAATAAATAGCATAGAACGATCTACAAATCACTATGTTGTAATATGTTTCCATGTTGATACGTTCACTAGTTTTCATGTGATTGGAGAACAAACGAAACCTATTTGTCGAGAGAAGTTAGACAATGTCGAAAAAATCTACCTCCAACGAAACTCTACAAACAATACGTAGTTCCGGAATTAAAGCGTGGACCTTCGTTTCACAATGCGAACGCTTAGCAACTGCGGGGTTTTCAAAATTCCTTACACGCGCACTTCCGGTATCTCACATCGGGGCCATGAATTTTATCATAAACAAAACTAGAAGATACATCACATCAATCCCTCTGGTGTCAAGCGCGTAAGGGCCTTTACAGCGAAAATGATCTTCAAATGTAGTCTTATTGAAATTTTTGAGCTCTACCTATATATGTAAAGTTAAGAAATTCATTTTCGATTCGATTTTACTCTTCTTTACTAATGTTTTATAATACTTTGGTAATCCGGGCAGAACTCTTTCCACCCAAAAATACCGACGTTATTTGAACTCGAATGATATACTTAATAATTTAATGTTTGTTTTGCGGTCGAGGTGTGTCGCGTACTCCGAAACTTGGACACTGCATTCAAACCGTTTCGTGATCGGAATACGTTTGCGCAATTGATAAACCTTTTTTATAAACAAATTACGACAAACGCAATATTTTTATAGTGTATATAAAAATGGCGATACCATTTCACAGAGTATTCGTTTTTCAGTCAAGGTTTCAAGTCTCAAGGATGCGTTTAAAAGTTGTCCCCGACATGTTTCGCAAATTTCGCTCGAAGTGATTGTCGACAACGCACTCCTTTTACAATATTGAGTAAGACGTTTACTCTTTATCCTTTTAAATGAAACTGATGAAACTGGTTGTTTTATATACTAACAAAAAAACACATTTAAATAACATTTTACTACGCTGTAAGAAATATATCTCAGAAAGGTTTAAAAGTTCTAAATAAAGATATGCTTAACCAAACATTATTAATAATAATAAAGGCTCGATTTCTAGAGACCAGTTTTTGCAAAGGTTAGACCAAGCTTTTAAACCTTGTTAATAAATAGATATTCTTATAGATTTCAAAAGTATATATGTATTAAAAGTTCAATACGCCTAATTAATAGCAACAATTGCTCAGAAACCAGTTAGCAATGCATTATTGTATTTTTCTTTCGTTTATAATAATCTATGGCGACCCTTCCACCCTTATTATTAAAAATGGTATATAATGAATTATTTTATTCCGATAATGATTATTACCATAACACATTACCCAGTGAATGGAATGTTTCCAAACATAAAAGTTTTACAAATCTTCTGTTAATAGATCAATTACTATTGTACGAGAAAATATTTCTCATACGTATTACCAAATACAATAATATGCAGTATGATCAAGTGTCTAAAAAAAATGTAAGGAAAAATGGAAATAACGATAGAGTTGAAGAGCACGTGCCCCCGCGTCAGAATAGAATTACGCCCTAGGCTTTCCTCATACGCATTCACTTCAAACGTTAGAGAAAAAGAATTAATTTCATCTTATTCGAAACCGAATGTTCTCCTTTTTAACAAGATGAACAAAAAGATAAAACATTAATTTTCACTTGTTATGATTAATCATTAAAATATAAGCTGATTTGAATGTCCTACACATCTGGACATTACCCACGCAGACTACAATGACGCTTTTTCTTTTGATTTTGAAGGCAATCTTCGAAAGATACCCTGTTTCTAGGGGAAGGTCGGGGTTATGTGAGATTTTCACTAACTAAAACCCTGTTAGTGGCCTACATCATTGCATTTGGAGAGGCTCTGATATCTCTCACAGAACGCATCTGTACCTTTTTACTCTTTGTCTCTTACGTCTCAAAGGCAACATCGCCAAGCGACGGTAGTATGCAATCGCTGCTTCTGCAGGTTCGCTTATTCAACGATAAAGGTCCCAATCTTCAAGACCCGCGGAACCCGTAGTTGCTATTCTTACTAGCCTGAAACAATAGCGCTGACAACAACGCTTTAGATGTAACTGTCAATATATGATACAGTATCTATCAGTGTTTATACATACATACATATATATCACGCCTCGTTCCCAGTGGGGTAGGCAGAGACCACCTCTCTCCACCTGCTACGATCCTGGCACACCTCTCTCGCTTCCTCCACTTTCATAAGCGTCTTCATGCATGTTCGCCGGTTGCGTGTGCTTTTGATCCGGCCTTTCTTTAGGACATCTCCGATTTGATCGGGATACGTCCGTCTAGTCCGACCTGCACCGATTTTTCCAATCATTCTATATATCAGTGTTTATACCGTTTAAAAGAGTTCCTGCTTCTTAAATCGTATTCCTCAGCTGAGGGGCTTTACAGATGGTAAATCAACTATCACTTGTGTGTTTACCTGTGTGATCTTACACCATTTGATCTCCAGCTAATCGGAGATTATCGTAGACAGTGGAGTTAAGTCTTACCGATCTGATCAAACTAACGCATTTAATTTAATAATAATATCGGATATTGCTATATCCTAAACTCGTTTATCTATAAATGGTTCAATTACATGTAGTGTTACGCGACAATCAGGCAGTAGATGGTGATAATGCTGTGCTCGCCTGGAATACCCGAGATTTTGACAGACAAGATACGAAAATGCTTTTATAATAAATTAAGTTCATAAATGTTATGCTCATCAAAATATGTTTACACAATACTGTTGTTGTAATCTAAACTTGTACCTACAACAAAACACTAATATATTGAAAATTAAGAGAGATCTAAATGAATGTTAAATGTGTTTATTCCAAGCACTGTAAATGTCCAAACATCGAACCGGATCAAGAGCTTGTACACGCAAAACGACATACCGTTCATGTTACATATAAGTTTTATCAATCTGACATCTGATAATTTTTTCATATTTCTCTTTAATCTAACTTACAGTACAATTCGTTATCCTATGATTTACGACCTCGTTATTTGCACACAACAATTTTACTGAATAATCACTGTAAGGGAAAGGTCAGCATACCGATTCGGCAAACAAAGCCTTTAATAATTATTGCGAACGCTTAAGTACAAGTTATCTATCAAACCGAGGTCATGTTAAGTTAAAATGCACAGTTAATAGACAAAGCATAATTGTACATTTCTCACCAACATTTGTCCGTAATATAAATATTTATATACATTAATATGGGGGTGTAAAAAGCTCCGCTCAACATCTTACGATGCCCAAGTTAACCTGCACGCGGTTCACCCTGCTAATACACGAGGCTCTGACCACCCATCAACCCGTACTGGGCCAGCGTGGTGGGTTATATGAACTCCAACACAAAGTGGGGATCTTTGAGGGAGACCTATGTCCAGCAGTGGACAGTCAATGATACATTAATAGTACAGTTAACAAAAATTAAAGTAAGGTTTAATACAGAAATTTAAGACTTGAATGAAAAACGTTCACATACGAATTAGTTATTGTGTAAAGTTTTATTTGTATGAAATTCAGTAAATTGTAATTATGTGAATGAAACCTTATAATAATTAACAACGAAACCATATTTTTAATGTGAGGTAAAGAATTTTTAGATATAAATGAAATTTAAGTATCTTTTTGTTATATCACATTAACAACTATTGTGTTGTTCGGAAAGGCGTTTCGTTTTTTTTGGGGAACATGAAAGATAATATCAGTATGTAAGGTATATAATAATAAATATATAAGTATGAAAGGCAATACAGCTCTCAAGACATATAATGGTTATGCGGCTTAAGTGTGAAGTTGGTTTCGAAAAAACGTAATTAAATCCTCTGACGGGAAAAAACGAAATGACTTTCCGAACAACCTATTATTTACTACATTTATATAAATATTCACCTGATCTACAAACTGAAACAAGAAATTTTAATTTTTTATTATCATTCTGTGTGTTGGTTGTGTATCTTATATCATTGATTATTTCTACGATAAAAGAACGATTAACATTTACTTTGTAACATCTGCATGATGAAGCACTATGCAGTCGGCATAAAGAATTAGACGCCACTATCAACTAAAGTATCCGGTTCTTGCTCCTATTAAAACTGGTACACGAAGACACCTCTTTACCGACAAGTTAAAAGAGACTACAGCGAATTTGCTGATGACTCTGATGATGCTCATATCATAACACCAAGTGACATAATGGTCAAACTCTCCAAAAGAATAGGAGCACTTTTCTTATGACCTGACCTGACAAAGACCGTGTATCGCAGTGAACACTAATATGTAGAATAATGAACAATTGTCGTATTTTACACAAAAAAAAAAGCATATATTTTTCAAACTGCGAACAAAGCGATGCTTATAATATGTACTTTGTTTGATTATGATAATTAAATGACTTAAACACAGCCACAAATTAAATTTATCTTTGAAATCCATTTGCATTTGACAAATGAACTATTGAGATAATTAGTCTGATTTTTCTAACTAGTTCCGGAATGTTTTTGCGTCAAACTAAATTTAAATTTAGTTAAAAGTCACTTAATCCATTTACTCTAGACTGTAAACAGAGATCACGTTTATTTAATATTATAAACATTACTGTGTTCCGGTTTGAAGGGTGTTGGAGCTAATGTAATTACTGCGGTTATAAGAGTAAACATCTTATATCTCAGGCGCTGAGCGCAAAGTGGTGCAGTGTATAACATGTTTTTTTTTTTTTTTTCGCGGGTGAAATCTTAAAAGATAATTTGCTTCTGGGGGGAAGACAAGGTTATGTGGGGCTTCTACCCACTAAAACCCCCTCGGTGGTCTCCCTCAGTGCATTAGGAGGGGCTCCGGGATCTCCTACGGATCGCACCGGTGTCCCCCTGCACTCTCGATTAAACATTCCACGGAAGGGCAAAGCCCTCCTAGAGCTCACGCTTTGCTACGGCAAATACAAGACCACAATGTATTTGCCGTCCTCCTAAGGCTCGCTTATTAAGCTCTGAGGGCCCCCGCCCTCAAAGCCCACGAAACCGAGGACCCTTTTAGTCGCCTTGTACGACAGGCAGAGAATACTTTAGTCCTATTCTTAATAACCCGACACTACAGGGCTGAGTGTATAACATCCTAACTTACCGCCACGTTGTTATGGGCGCGTATCACTTATCATCAGGTGAACGTCCCGCTCGTTTCAATTAATTGAATTAAAAAAAATTGTTTTAAAGCAATGAAACTAAAAGGTCGTATAGCAGAATTCCTGCTATAAAACATTTTAGATCTAAAATGTATCCTTTATATGAATTATTTTGAAGTCTTGGTCGGTAATTCTTCCCCATTTCCATCCTCGTCATACTGTTGGTCACACAAATTCCTCACTAGAAAGTTTGCATGTAATATCTAACGAAAATAAACACAATACATCTTCTCTACTATCTTATCTAGCTATTCTCTGAAGCGATACTACCACTGCAACACGAATTGAAGAAAGACTAGGTATTCAATAAAACTAGATACATAATTTCATGTATTATATATATATATAATTTATAAAGGTTGCATTTTTCGGACAGTTCCAAAGAGGATGCATTCACGAGTTCCCAAGGTTAACCCTGGAGGGCGACATTCCTGGAAAACGTGCACCTGGTAGACAGCCGAAGAAATGGTTTGATGACATTAAGGAATGGACCGGGTTTAAATACCACCTGTTAAAAGGAATAGCTGAAGATCGAATTGGTTTTCTCAATCTGATCGCTAAACTTCAGTTTGAAGAGGGAACCTAGTGATGATGATGATATAACATATTGCAAACTTCAGCATCTATCTCATCATCATCATCAGCCGATAGACGTCCACTACTGTATCCAACTCACGTATCATAAAACAACGATTTAGAGCTTCAAATAGTAACAGAACAGAGTTTTTTTTTTCATACGACATAGCAACGAGGCGATCGGAAAGTTCACCTGCTTGTAAGTGTTACGCCTGCCCAAAACGTGTATTCAATTAAGAACGGACGAGTAAAACGAGACGAGTAGGACGTTCACTTGATAGTAAGTGATACGGCTGTCCATAACAACGTGGCGTTGCTTAGTATGATATCATATTGCACCTTATTGCGCTCGTCACCTGAAACACTTATATTTACATACGAAATAATCTTAATTTTGAGTCTCATCACCCCAATAATTTCACTAGCTACAGCGCTCTTCAAACCGGAACAGTTTGTATTGTACTGTAAAGTAGCAGAAATAAGTTCTTCAGTGGTACCTACCTAGAGTCTCCGGAGACCTTGCACCAGTAACACCACATTTTTTGTTAACTAACACTGACTAGTTAAGGTAAAGGATACAAAAGATTTTCATGGTAATTAATGACATTATGCCATGAATTAAATAATGCCTATATGGTTAATTGGTTATTTTTTAGTTACAAGTATATCTCTTTGTTCGTAATAGGAAGAAATAAGAGGTCTAAAACGGAAAACATACTTCTAAGGTGGTACTGATACGTTTTATGCCTGCATGTTTATGGTTTGCTTACGAGCAATAAGATGCGTCGCGCATGCTAATGTCGTACGGAGTCGTGACCAGGACGATCGATGGACTATAAGCAAAGCGAAGGAATGAAAAAAAAACGTGATTAATATTAAATCGAGGTCATCGCTGCCTCTTTGTTACTGACACTCTTGAGTTTTGTCTAAAAACGAAAGTGAACGAACGGTACGCCGCCGGTGCTATTTATGTGACTAATTTTCATTGACGCATCAAACACGTATAAAAAGAAAGTAACAGATATATTAAAAAAAAAAAGATAATGATCTCTTTTGCAATGATATATTGCACCAAAATTGCAATAGATTTAAGTTATACAATCATTTCTTAATGTTTTAAATGTAAAATGTTGCAAGAGATATCGTCAACGTATAACGCGGATGGCTTCATTGTTTACGTATAATTGATAAGGTATCTATTGAAACGGGTCTTGATCGGTCGCTCACAATCGAGTGGTGTGGATAAGATGGAGTGACATCATGCACTTTCTCGATCACGGCTGCGTCGGAGACAGGTGTCCCTTGCGGGGTTTGCGCAAGAGTCGCCGCTCGACGGCGATGTTATCGAGCGCAGTCGGTTGAGCGCATTCGGCCGCGCGCCTTTATCACACGCTCACGGAAACCCGTCTCCGATCCAGTGCTTCGGTTACATACAGTGATAGTGCAACACGTGGACATGCTTGTGAAAGTTCTCCCATCCACAGGATGAAATGAAGGGCAGGGCCGCGCGAGCTCCGACCATATTGCCACTGATTTTCGGCAAAATATTTTTGCGTTGGATCTTCACGAAAGCCGACGTCGTATTCTTTATTTACCGGTTCGTTATTTACAATGTGTTTTAATATAATTCTACTCCTCTTTTATTTGCAATACTTAAGTTTTCGTAAACATGAACATGTTTGGGAGGTATGTTCCTCCAATCACTCTTTATAAATGTTAACATTATTTTTAAACAATAATCCTTACGTAAAGCGTGCTTGCGAAACTCTTTTCGCTTAAATATGCGACAAAGAAATTTGAGCAGTGGCATACTAACCTCTGTGGATTTAGTGGAAAAGGAAAACACAAGAACGTGCGAGCGAATGACAAGTTATAATTATATAAACTATATTATACAACCGCTTATGATGTTATGAATCAGATGCATTTAGTAGAACATATCAAATAAAAACAAGGTCGACTCCATTCGGCAATCAATATTTTGACACACTGCAATGTTGTAATAATAGCACATGGTCAATCTAATAAACAATAGCAAATCATCATGTATAGCGAAAAAATATTGAAGAAATGCAACCAGCCCTTAATAAAGTTTAATTAGAAAACATTTTTTGTACTTAATATTCAATAAAATACAAAAAAACAGATTTGTTGTAAAAAAAAAAAGTAAAAAGAAATGGAAAGTATGCCTGCGACACTCTCAACAATGACGTTAATGAAGATGCCCACTAATTTTACAATTAATTAAGGCAAAACGAAAGCAGTAGTTTTATATAATTAGAATCTATAACTCGCATTTGTGTATTTATAAAAACCTCGGTATAGCAAACACTAAGTTTTGAATACATATATAATAAGATACAGAGTAAGAAGATAATATATTCGTGCTGTTTACTTCATTATACTTTGATTTCCGGAAGGCTTAACGACAACTTGATAGCCATGTTTGCTGGTGGTACAGAATTCACTCCAAATATTAATATTTTCTTGGTAGCTACATCTCTTAAGGTATATAGTTAAACATGCACGAAGTACATCTAACAACACCATACATCATTCTGGTGTTATTGAACAAAGTAATCTCCGACCCGTAGTATTTATTTTAAGTATACATGACGTTCCCTCTGAAGTAGATGACGCCAAACGTTTATCAAGACTTTCAAACCGTTTTTATCAATACAAATTGCATTGCCGGAAATTGCAACTGGATGTTCGGTAGTGGAGTGCTATGGAGAGAGGATATTAAGTTACAGTTGAACATGAATGCTTCGGAATGAGTTACAGCCGTAAACACGACTCGATACACATCCGTATACTACGTCACATAAGTTTTGTTTTGGCGACGTCACAACTATGTACTTTTATGAGACTCCAAAATATTATTATAAAATATTAACAGATCACAAACAACCCTTGCAATCAATACTTATTATTTTAAAATTGTTCTGAAGCAATTGATTTATATATTTAACGTGTTTAAACATAAGCAGGCAGTTCATTGCTACACCTAGTGTTAGTAAGGGTCGTTAACCTGTAAGTAAAACAACTTGTATAAATAACGAAGATGGTTGTTTTAGGACTGACTTTTATGTGACATAGGTATATACTTTTGTAAACTTGCATTGTTTAACGTTTAATTGTCGAAACTGACGGAGACGTTTTTTTTCTACATAATTTTTTTTTTTTTATTAAATTTAGCACTCCTCCATTCGCTTGAGATTTTCGCATAATTTGCAATTTTTTGTATTCTATGCAACAAGATTAGATTATTTAAATTTTTTACAGTTACTTTTACTATAACAAAAAAGAATGAACTATGTCTGATTTTCTCTTACCAGATTGCTGCATTTCGCTATTTTTATAAAAAAAATATTAGTAACAGTACCATTAGGACAAGTTTAAACTCTATTTATACCTTTATTCAGAACATTGCACTATAAGTAATAACTATTATTATTTAAACAAATTTGATGCATATATTCAATTTATTTACTGGTCAAAGCGCATCGACACCATCAACTCTTCTAAGTACCAGGCAATGATTGCAGGTAGGATACTAGAATGTTACTAAAAGGTAATTACACGTCGTTGCCTTCTTTTTATTGCTCATCATCATGATCATGAACCGATAGACGTCCACTGCTGGACATGGGCCTTCCCCAAAAGATCTCCACATTAATCGGTTCTCTGCGTTGCCTGCATTCAGCGGCTTTCCGCGACTTTCACACGATTGTCGGTACACGTTTATTGCTATTCGGACCTAATTCTATTTTCAAACTGCATTACAAACGGAGGTGTTTAAAAATAGAGTAATCTGCAGTAAAGTCCTATCATTCCTATCAATTCCCTCCTGTCAATTTTCAATTCTTTTCTTCAACCCATGAGAGGGAATCCGTTCAAGTTCTAATTTAACTATTAGTATTCCTCAACACTTCACTGGCTTCACAGGCAGCATGTTTCTGGAACTTTTTGCCTTGCCTTGATACTATTAAGAAAGCTCCGTACAAAGCAGTGTTCAGGGGATTGGTGACACGTTATCAGGACACACGATTAGTTATTCGTTATGTATATGTTTATCTTCGTATGTCTTTATCTATATATACATACGGTATATATATAGTAAACGTACATACAGTACATAATAGGGGGACCGGAAAGTAATGTCGTTTCTGCGCATGCCAATACTTGATTGTCATTTGTCAGCTCATTGTTTTGTTCAGAGGCGTACCAAAGACATTGTGAGGTTATAGTGATTTCTTTACTTATAGACAATTGAATTACAATTTTTTTTTGTAATTTTGGGTAAAATGGCCAGCCAAATACCAGAAGAGGTACACATCCGGCATTGCATGCTCTTTGAGTTTCGCAAGGGAAATAACGCAACAGTTGCTACCAAAAACATTTGCGATGTTTATCCAAATGCACTGGACATTCGTAAATGCCAAAGGTGGTTTTCCAAGTTCAAATCGGGTAATTTTGATCTTTCCGACTCGTATCGATCAGGAAGACCATCAGCGTTAGACAACGACGTGTTAAGGGCGGAAGTGGAAGCAAATCCGTGTCAGACGATCGAGGAATTGTCAAACAGTCTCAACAAACCTTGGTCGACCATCCAAGAACATTTGAAGCAGATTGGAAAAGTAAGCAGAGCAGGTGTTTGGGTCCCGCATAATCTGTCCGAACAGAATAAGGCTAACCGATCAATCACATGCAACTTATTGCTTCAACGACACAACACAGAAGCGTTTTTTGATCGCTTGATCACAGGAGATGAGAAATGGGTCCTGTATGATAACCCAAAACGCAAAAGGCAGTGGCTCTCTCCAAATGAAATCCCTCGGAGTACTGCTAAGCCAGGTTTACACCCCAAAAAAGCGCTTTTGTGTGTTTGGTGGAGTATTCGCGGCATTGTTCATTTTGAATTACTGAAACCTGGAGAAACTGTTACTGCAGACCTCTATAGCGAACAATTGCAGCGAGTCAATCAATCTTTAATTGAAAAGTGGCCAGCGATTGTCAACCGAAAAGGCGTCATTCTCCAATATGACAATGCAAGACCGCACTGCGCAAGGCGAACTCTAGAAAAAATTAATGAATTGGGGTGGGAGGTGCTGCCTCATCCACCATATTCGCCCGATGTTGCACCATCGGATTTCCACTTATTCCGAGCGCTGCAACACTTTTTAAGTGGCAAAACATTTGCAAATTTGGATGATATCCAAAATGCCATCTCTAGATATTTTGCCGAAAAACCAATTAATTTTTATCGATCAGGGATTGAAAATTTACTCACTAGATGGCAAAAGGTTATTGACAATGATGGGGAATACATCATTGATTAAAAATAAAGACTCGTTAAAAATGTATGTGTTTGTATTTAGCGTAAGAAAACGACATTACTTTCCGGTCCCCCTAATATATATACATATATAGATAGACATAATTACTTATACTTGTATGTATTTATTAACATGCATGTGTAGTTTTATTTTTGTTAAATATTCCGGCTCACTTTCCACAGCATCTCCCCGCTTCCTAGGTTGACTAGTAGAAAATTCCTATGGGCATTAAGTCCGCCTATTATAACCTAATTTTAGGTGTTACAATAAGGATTTTAAATAACATTAATTTTAGTTTACGCCATAGCTTCACTAGAGAAAGATGATAAATGTCGATGAAGCTACTGACAGTTACGATAAAAAGAAAAAACCTCTTCATAAATCTAGATGAATATAATGTTTTGCTTTTGCATTGAAATTTTTGGGAACAATATTTAAATGATTAATTTAAAAAGCAATAAAAATTTGCAGATATGATCTTACCCTACTGTACGAAAGTACTATATTATCTGTACATACACACATTACATACACTACTAGTTGTTTTCTTAGTACAAAAAAATAATGTCTAAAAAGGAAAAAAATCCTTTGTAATTTATTTTAATAACGTAGAATGTTTTTTTTTTTTTTCATTCAATGAAGTGACGTAACAAACTTTTTATTTTTATTCTATCTAATCAAAATTTTATTTACAAATTTACATATTAACTTAAAAAAATACAACATATTATTGAATTATCTCAAACACTAAGTAAATTTAATACTAATTAATACCACAAACATTCAAAACATTCCAATTTTTTTAAATTTTGTTCTTTGAACTTATGATATAGAAATCCAATCCGCTTTAGATTCAATGTATACATAGCTTTATTCATTGTATCTAATACATTTGTATATCCATGTTACAAATGTATTAGACTTGAACTTAGTAACAATCTTACGGTTTACGTATACTGACCACAACTCCACTGTGCAATCAAAAATAACCAACCTAAATACCGGACCTATGCGTCATTTTGTAACTAGTTACATTTTGATACAAACATTTCAAATATTACAAAATACCAGTACTTTTAAATATTCTAAAGCAAAGGTGCTAAAAAAATTGTATTGTAATAGTGGATAGCAAAGCATCGATGAAAAATAAAATGATAGAAATAGCAGCTCACGATCAATCGTTTATGCGGGCAAATTTTTAACATCTGAATTTATATATATATAACCCGCCCAGAGGTGACTATGGCCCCATCGCCCTCATATTAAGGGTAGGCCTGTGCCCACAGTGGGAACGTAAATTCGCTCTTATGAATACATATAACGTCGTTAGTCACTTAAAGAGTAAAAGTGAGCTAAAAATTATGGGGGATACTCGAGGTCGTATAAATTGCAGCCGAAAATGCTTTCATGATTAAGAATTAGAAACGGCTAAACATTGATCGATGAATGCTGGATCGATAGGTGTGGAGATCTTTAGGTTAGACCTATGTCCAGCAGTGGACGTCTATCGGCTGATAATGATGATGATGATGAAACATTGATCGCAGTGACTATAACTGAATAGTATTTTTATAAGAAAACGATCTCAGAAGGTTTAGAAAATGGTAGAATAAAAACCTCGGTTATATAATATATCACGCTCAAATCATAATAATAGCGCTAATGTATAACATTTCCACTATAACACAAAACTTATACCTTAATTCTTTTACAGACTTATATGGTATGCATTTCAAACCCGGTCATCAATGAATAGCAGCGTAGATTTCTTTGAAAGTCTTATAGATGAAGATGGCCGATTCGCAGAATTAAATTGTCAGGACACTAACCATCGCAGTCAACGTGTCCGTGCAAGGCCTTTACATCAAGGTTTGTAAATTAGCTCGAATTATATATGAAAACTTAAACTGCTGCGAAATTGTTTTTAATTATTATATAAAAAACAGCTTTTCTGCTTTATTGGTTTGCAAAAATACAACTAAAAATTTAAAAAATATCATGTTTAATTTATAGCAAAAAACTAAACCACGTTATTTTGGTAACAGTTTAAATTCTTTACGTTGTCCCCAATTGAAAAGCTCTCAAGTGTGGAAATAAATGTACAATCGGTGTATCTATCTTACTGGTCATGGCATACCATGGTTAAATACTTATGGTATAACTTATAGGACCATATAATTCCTAAAATAAAAGCAGCGTTAGTCACTTTTAATAAAAAGTTATAAAGTAAAAATCGAGTACAATTTAGTTCATCCGTTTTAGACATACGCTCGAACGCAGACAGATAAAATACATTTTAATAAATATAAAAATATCATTCTATAAAATTCATTAAGAAGCTATGATGTTTTGACATTTAGAGCAGATTGTTTACTTATATTTATTTGTAAGCAACGACTTTTTACATTACCAGTTTTCGAACGTAATGTCAGTTAAACCGATACCATTCGTTTCAATGCGCGCGCAACATGACCTCGGACACAAGATGGCTGACTTACGTCATTAAGAAACGTCGTATTCGGATGTTTAAAAATTAAAACATAGAATTATATGGTTTTCCATTATGTCCAATTTGTGTTCAAGAATAGTGTCAAAACCACCAAAAAGGTTACAAGACAGTAGGGATGGTATGTCTGTTACGCAAACAAATACTTGGATGAATGGTGAGCTTCTTGTCTTTATAAATATTGATTAATTGGGATTGCGGACATTTGTGCGTATGTTACAAAAGTTAATAGTTTTGGAATAAATTATACATTTTCTAATATGTTTCAAACAAATATTTGTTCTATTTATTTAAAACACATTTAAGGACTAAACGCCGATAGCTTAAATCTTTTGTAAACCGTGATGTCTAAGTAATTTCATATATATCAGTAATTTCATTGTAGGTATATGCCTAAGGATATCCTTATCTTGTTAAATAAGACGACGTAATTGTTTTTACATTTCTTTACAGCAGAAAATGTTAATAATGGAGGTGGAATTTCGTTGTCACCACCACATACAATATCTCAAAGGGAAACAGGCACACAAGTTTCTCAGTGTTATAGTGGGCCTCCTTCCCCTTGCGGCTCTTCAAGCTCTGCAACATCCCCTATAGTATCTCCCACACCTGCGCCTGGCGCTGCTACGCTAGATCCTAATTGGCAAGCAACAAAACCCACAGTCAGGGAGAGAAATGCTGCTATGTTCAATAATCAATTAATGGCAGATATTACATTTATAGTTGGTAGTCCAGGTAAATTATAATAATACTAAACCTTTGCAATATATCCTATATCAATACAACTATTAAATTGTTTTGCATTTTATTTGCTACTTTTTCAGCTCACACACAAATAATTCCTGCCCACAAATATGTGTTGGCCACAGGCAGCTCTGTATTCTATGCAATGTTTTATGGAGGGCTAGCTGAATGTACACCTGAAATTGTAGTGCCAGATGTTGAACCTCCTGCTTTTCTTACACTGTTGAAGTAAGTAAAGAATTATACTAATTTATTTCTTCAGTCTAATTGTAGTAGTCACAGATTTAACAGTTGTGGTGTATTACAGATCTATTAGTTTACAATAATGATCATATATTTCTAAGGAGAATTTTCATTTAGTTTTGGATGAATAAAAGTCTAACATATTACTTCATTATTATGTCTGCAAATTAATTTCATGGTAAAATGAAAACCTAAATAATTTTTCAGATATTTATATTGTGATGAGATCCAATTAGAAGCAGATACTGTGCTGTCTACATTATACGTAGCTAAAAAATATATTGTGCCTCACTTAGCCAGAGCCTGTGTCAACTATTTAGAAACAAGTCTAACTGCAAAGAATGCATGCCTACTGCTAAGCCAGTCACGGTTATTTGAAGAACCAGAGCTTATGCAAAGATGTTGGGAAGTTATTGATGCACAGGTATGTGAGTCATCTGAAAGTTTAGCAACCATCTGTCTTGAAACTTCCTCATCTTATAGTAGTTTAATAATGGAACTCTCTGAATCATCTAGTCGAAATTTTTCTAGTCCTGAATGTAAAGTGTTTTCATCTGATACATTTTGTAATTAAATGTTGATAACTTATTTATTTTTGGTTGTGATTCAAATCAATATAATTATATTTGTGATCAATGGGTTAAGTTGTATGCCATTCATTCCTCATTATTCTGATCACTGTTACTATATGTTATGTATCTATAAATCTAAGGTCTAATAATTCAATGTAACTACTTAGATTAACTGCAATACATTTTGTTATTGGTTGTCATTTGCATGATTAGTGTCAAGCATGTAATTGTTGTTAGTGTCAAATGTGTTCTTGTAACATTTGAATCTTTATATAAAGATCTGAATAAATTATTACTCAAATTGTATTGCAGTTTTAATATACCTAAGCACCTTAAGTAACACTGGTTCAAATTTCATTATAGGCTGAGATGGCCCTAACATCAGAAGGTTTTGTTGATATTGATGTTTCAACTTTGGAATCAGTATTAGCAAGAGAAACACTTAATTGTAAAGAAATAAATCTCTTTGAAGCTGCTCTAGCTTGGGCTCAGGCTGAATGTATACGCAGAGATAAAGAAAGCACACCATCAAATAAAAGGGTTATGTTGGGTAGTGCCATATATTTGATAAGATTCCCAACCATGTCCTTAGAAGAGTTTGCCAATGGTGCAGCGCAACTGGGCATTCTGTCACCTCAAGAAACCATAGATATATTTTTACATTTCACTGCTGCTAAAAAACCACAATTATCTTATCCCATAAAAGCCAGGGCTGGTCTTAAGCCACAGGTAATCATTTGTCATCTTTTAATAATGTATGATATTTTATCCAAAAATTTATGAAGGAATATGAATTACGATTTATTTATTTTCAGGTCTGTCACAGATTCCAATCATGTGCATATAGAAGTAATCAATGGAGATATCGTGGCCGGTGTGATTCTATACAATTTTGTGTGGACAAGAGAATTTTTGTTGTTGGTTTTGGACTTTATGGATCTTCTAATGGTGCAGCAGATTACAATGTAAAAATTGAGCTAAAACGTTTAGGCAGAATACTTGCAGAGAATAACACAAAATTTTTCTCTGATGGATCAAGTAGCACTTTCCAAGTTTATTTCGAAAACCCAATACAAATTGAACCTGAATGTTTTTACACTGCATCTGCAATTTTGGATGGGAGTGAATTAAGTTATTTTGGACAAGAAGGACTAAGTGAAGTTTATATGGGCACAGTGACATTTCAATTCCACTGTTCATCAGAAAGTACTAATGGGACAGGTGTCCAAGGTGGACAAATTCCTGAATTGATCTATTATGGACCAACTGTTAATACTTCTTTAACAAATCCTAACACAAATGAGGACTGACAATTGAAAAGAAGGTGTCTCAATTATTACTCGGTATAGTTTATTAGACTTAGTATTCTCAATGTAAATCAGAAACATTTTAAACAAATATTTATAGTTATTACTTATCATTCCCTGATGTTAAATTATTTTGTTTGTTATTAAAAACTTATGTATATTGTTAAACTAGAAAATAAGTACCTAAAAATGTGATATGGGTGTTGTAATAGCTCTCTATATATTCATTGGTATTAGGCCGATTCATTATAATTCATACAAACATCAGCAATAAATAAATAGCTTAATTTTTTGTATTTATTTTTACTAATAACCTTATGGATATATCTAGATTTATGGTGTCCATTAAATATCAGAAAATTAAATAAGCACACTGACTCTACAAAAAGATTTCACAAACATATAATCTGTAAGTATTCTGAACATAGACCATGTCTGCCAATCCAGTAATATATCAAGGATATAATCATTATATATAGATTAGGGACAAAAAAATATTAAGTTATTTGTTGAGTTAACAATTAACCTAATATTGATCTATCATTGTCTTGTCTTATTAAAATAAAATAATTACAGGCATACAACTTTAGAATTAAAAATTATTAGTTTGAAAAAGTATTACTTATACATCTTTATTTTTTTGAGTAGAATACATGCAGTCCTGCCATAAGTAAATATAATTTGTTGTTAATTAAATGAAATAAATGTTTTGCTCTTGAAAGAAAGGATGGCTATAATATATATATTTGTAACTTACCTGTGGGAGGAATGTTAATGCAAAGTGTGCGTGACAGCTTGAAGTAAGTGCGGCCAAGTTGATAGCAGCATATTTGAAGTGCATCACTTATATCAATTAGAAGATCTGTGCTGATAATTAAAGAAACAATCATTAATGAAAAAGGATAACATTGATAAAAATGTAAACATACTTTACTCAGTAAATTATTAAAGATATTCATACAAACAGCTCTAAGACTGCATGGCATCCAATTGAAAGGAATCATAAAAAAATATGTCACTATTTTTTCTACGAAGACATGATTGATACAATATCATTCCTTTAAAAGTTTCTTAAACAGTTATTGAAAATAAAAATCAACAAATGTAGAATACCAAAATGTCATGAAAAAAAAAGGAAGTACACTTTTGTTACTTAAGTATAAATAGAATTAAATAAATTTAAAAGGATACGTTCAGTGCCTTCAGTTCTGCATGTCATATACACGCAGGCTGCTTGTGTATGACTTGATGGGCGTCCAATAGTAAGATGTCGAGATAATGCCATTTTAAAGAAATTGCAAGCGATATCAATATATTGCTGATTAAGCCGTAGCTGCTGACATAGAGCAGTGATACCTTCCCGAGCTTTTCTTAAAGTTATTTCTCTTGATTCTTGACCAATGCCAACATTGAAAGCTGAAGGAAATTAGACAAAACTTATTGCTTTGTTGCACAAGTACATCTGTATATCAATTGAAGTTCAGTTGATTTTCTTAGCAATAACAAAAATTAAAGGAGTATGCAATTATGATCTTTGGGGGAAACCTATGTGCAGCAGTGGACAATGCTAACAACAATTATCAGAACTTTGGTGATAAATTTGTATTACACAAATTTTATTCATTTCATTTGAGTGAGACCAAAGTTAAAACTCTCAACTGTAGAAGCTGCTATTAGACTAGTCACATTTATTTATTTATCTTTTTTTATACAATACACAAATAGATAAAACAGGAAAAAAGGTAATGGTTTAAAAATACATGTATTAGCACCAAAAGCAATTAGATTTTCATATATAAATATGAACATCAGTTGTTCAATTTACACAGTACTAGAATTAAATGATTTTTATGCTTTTTAAATTGCAACAAAAGAAAATTGGTTTAATCTGACAGCTTTGTCTACAAATTATCAGAATAAAACTGAAAAAGAAATATTATAATTTTAAAACTGTTTAATAGTGAAAACCTGTAATTAAAGTATTATGCAATTCTAATGTATGTATACACATACATTTAAAAAATATTGTCATGATCCTATAGCTTCTTTTTCTTAGCCAGGTATAAAGACTTGAATTTACATTCATTGAACCCTTCAAACCAATACAATACAATACATTGTATACTTTCAATCCAATGCATAATATGGTGGGTATTATCACATATAGATCTGTTACTCAGAGACATTTAAAGTTGATTTAATCACTAACAATGACCATAAAAATTTATTTATACTACTTATGTAACAAAAAGCGTAATCATTTAACAGTTCATTAGCACATAATATAAAGCAGTTACATAAATAAAAAAAAGTTAAACAGAACAATAAGCAACAGTTTAGCAGTTCAAATCTAAACTCCATATTTTGTATGACAAATTCAATTTAAATACCTGGGTCAAGAGTACTCGCAAAAGATGAAGATACTCAATGAAAGTGGAAGAAGTGGGGAAAGGTGTACCAAGATCGTAGCAAGTGATCTCTACCTACTCCATTGAGAACAAGGTGTGATATATATGAGTGTACATATGTAAATTCACTTTCCAAAGACATGACAAAATGAGGAATATGAATTGTGTTTCTAAGTACCTCCATTTTAACATTTCTTTTAAATTCGTAACACATTTGCTCGGCATAATTACCTCTTCCAAAACCTGAAGCACCACCCTTTGATTCAGCTGATACAAATTGCCCAATAGCTGATGAACCGCCATGTGCGTTTTCCTGAAACTCAACTTCAGAAACTATAATATTATCTTCCAATACAGTCCCACAGTTCGTACATACTGCATCGCCACGGGCAGGGTCCACTTCTATTTCCGATGATCCACAATGTTTACATTTTTTTCCAGACATCGTGGTACTTTAAATTAGTTTTTTTTACTTCGGTTATTATAATAATCAGACTTTGACTCCCTATTATTTGCAATAAACAGATTATGTGTCATGAACTTATCAAAACAAAATATATCATAATTGTTTTATAATTATTTGAAAGTAACACGATGAAGAGTTCACCTGTGCAGTGAGCATTTGTAAGACTGTTATGACATTACTTTGACAGTATTTTTTTTAATCAAATTTTGCATTAGTTAAGTGATATAGTGCCACTAGAAAAGATAATAAATCAATTACAAACAAAACATCGTAGCACATTAATTTTTTTATAATACAAAATTTGACATCAAAAAGCGATGTGAAAATATTTTAAAAATATATTTCATCATCATCATCAGCCGATAGAAGTCCAATGCTGGACATAGGCCCTCCCTCAAAGATCTCCATATGCCATATCCATATCCAGCCTGCGTGGTAGGAAATGGCCTAAATCCCTCTCATTTAAGCCATTTCCTAACACGCTGCCTCAATGCCGGTTGGCGGGAACCAGAGCTCTGTTTGTTGTTCAGCAGGGTGCACCACCGGCAGGTGAGGTTGGCTTGGGTCCTGTAAGTTGTTGTGTGGCGCCTATTACAACGCCTTATTTATGTAAAATAATCTAATTAAAAAACGCGTCACATCAGTTTCATTTAAATAAATATTTAATTGTACAGTAAACGTCTATAAAACAAGTGTCAACTTTTTCTTAATCAGAAAATAATTATTTTTATTTAAAGTAACTAAATTAATTTTAAGAGGCATCTCTTTAACTTGTTAAAGGGCAGTAGACTTGTAATAATGAGGACTTTTACAACGCAGTTGAAAAAATATACATCAACAGTAATATCATCTACACGCTCAATAGAAACCATGTCATGCTTAGAGGTTGTTGAATAATAAAATAAGACGTTTTTCTTTAAACACTTGGGCCAAAATATATTTATCCTCGCATAGAAACCTATAATGTTTGAGTATACCTTTTGTCTCCTATCTTATACAATTTTGCTCGTAATTGATTGTCTACTTGCCATTTGTACATACATGTGCCTTCAGTTTATTCGTATGCTTACAGGAAAATAAATATAATGTCTATTTTATATTTATTTTTAATTGGATGTTTGCGTTTATAATTTATTTTTATTCCAATAAACGATGAAACGAGCTGGACGTTCACCTGATACAATATAACAACGTGGCGCTAGTTAGGATGATATATATCGTACCATATTGTGCTCGTCGCCTAACAGTCCTACACTATAGCGCCATTGAAACGAAGACACGGTAATGTTTTCGCACTGCTGTTTGGCAGGAAAATAGGCGCTGCGGTGATACCTACCAAGACCGTCTCCGGCAGTAGACACCTACCACAAGTGAAATAACTAGTTTTATAAATACTTTTACATAATTTTTAAATAACTTTTACAGGTCACCTGGCTGTAAAAAACTTCGAAAGAATTAAATAATAAAATTCCTTAATACATAAAACTAAAATAAAAAATAATAAACAACAGTCAATACATAAAGATTATAAAACAATATTCCAACTGTTATTAAACAATAAACGACTTATATGTTTATATATTTTGTCTATATAATATTTGTGCTAGAATGATTTATGAATATTTGTCATATCTTTTACTATAGACAAATAAATTGATTTGTTCAGAAATTTATATACTGGGATCCTATCTGGTCGTATGTTGCAACATGTTAATTAAAAAACAATAATTAAAAAAATACAATAGCAAATTTTATTACAATAGTTATATATATCTAATAGTTTTAGAGATTTTCAGATAAATTAAAATCTTTAAACTTTTAGATTGTAAAGTAACCCAATAAATAAAACAAACTGCGTATTAGTTGTCGTTCCATTCGGCTTTAAAAACAGGTTAATCGCCGTACATGACGTCATTACAAAGATACGCTGTCATTGGCTGCGTATCACGTCATGTTTCTAATAATAGCCGATGAAATCACCCTTCAAATTGTTGCGACCGAACTAGGATGGCATATCTGAAAAGTATGTTCACATGACACAAAAGTGGGCGGTTAAGTCGTTTCGTAATATTAACGCGAGAAATTCTTAGGAGAAGGGCATCCCCAAAGCGGAGCAACGTCACTGTGCAAACTGCATTGATGACTCATCAATGTTGTGCTCCTGTTAGTGAATAAATTCTTTGACGCAATTTATTTTGTTATTGTTGGTGTCATAATTAGAACTGTCAAATTGTTGAAAAGACGTCGAGTGTCTGATAGTTATTACGGTTAAATTTATAGACAATTACGTAAATTAGCTCTTGCGTTCTCGTGTTTGTTTGTTGTATTTACAACAATCTGAACTGATGACGATGAAGATAGAAGTTAGTGATAGCCAGTCGAACCACTCGGACTTTTCCTGTGATAGTCAATCGTCGCAGGGGTCCTCAACCAATGATTTCACAGCATCTGTGCCAACTACTAGGTCTCTCCTTACAGTAAGTGTACTTTGGTATCTATTTAAATAAAAACTTTAATATTGCGTCATTTACAATATAATAAAAAAAAATGCTTCAAATTTTTATAACATCCACAAATTTTAAGTATTTATCAGCATGTTGCTGTATTTTTAAGGGCTAGGTTATTAAGCTTATTTTTATTATTAGATCATTATTCTGGGTTTAAATTTGTGTTATATTTGACTGATGCAGAATTTATTATAATAACATACTCAGATAATGTGTATTAATATAATATCTTGGACATTATCTCTTGTATTTTTTGGTTTCCCATATTGATACTCAGTGCCATATCTAAATTAAAAACATTTAATATTTGTTGATGAAACCAATTATCTATATTTAGCATTCATTAAATTATAACATTTGATATTTTACACTTTTATAATTTGATTTTGTTTTATCATAAAAATATTTGGTTAGACTTAAAGTGGAATGCTTTATGTAATTTGAGACAAATATATTACAATTAAGGATGTGTATTTATTTTCATATAGTAGTATAAAATAGTTAAAAATAGTGAGTAACATTAAATTTTTAATAACACTTTTCATGAGAGCACCTGCTATCTATTCCTATGAGAATCTTAGATAGGATTCTTGAAATTAATGATAAAAGTACTTTGATAAGGTATGCAGTGATAGCATACTTGTAAGCACATGTATTACTCATTGTTATTTTTAAACAAGCAATGTATGTCATTATCAGTGAAGTAATAAAGATGTTAGAAATCCATTCTACTCACACTACTATTCAGAAAAAATATAATTTGTTGAAAAATATTTTTTTTTTCAAACAACTTCAATTATAAATATATGATAAAGCTTAATTGTTAATAGAGATCAGTATTTGTCATTTTCAAGGTATAGTAACACTTCACGTGTAAACAGAATTTTCAATAATTATCAGAAGCTGTATATTTTATTGTTTGTTTAAATTTCTTTACATTAGGAGTATGACCAATTTTTGTTATGTTCTATTACTATACTATATCTGCAGACTGTTACCTATGCTAATGACCGTTTTTTGGATATTTAATTGACAATTAAAAAAAAAAATTGTATTTAGTCAGTTAAAGCATCATATTTAAATTGTTTTTGTTACATTATTTACAAAATAACTGTATAAAATATCCTACCCCACTGGGAATGAGGCGTGATATGTCTATATGTATGTATTGAGTTGTTCGGAAAGTCATTTCGTTTTTTTTGGGCAACATGAAAGACAATATCAGCTCTCAAGACATATAATGGTTATGCGGCTTAAGTGTGAAGTTGGTTTCGAAAAAACGTAATTAAGTCCTCTGACGGGAAAAAACGAAATGACTTTCCGAACAACCTATTAATTACAAAATGAAATTTATAAAGACAGTCTTAGGAGCATTTGATTCAACTGGTAATTTTATATCTCTATAGTTCTTGTATTAGTTGTTCTCCATTTTATTATTGTAAGTTTGATACCTAATATTTTTTTTTAACTAATGATCGAAAAGACAATCATTAATACTTACATAAACATGGATCTTTGTTCTTGCTAGATTTCGTAATTAATCATGTCATTGTTACAAATAGAAAATTAGAAATGGCTACCAAATATTTAACATAAATATATTTTCATGCATTTAACAAAGTTTTTTTTTCAGTTTTGTGACTATATTAGCAGGATGTTCACATTATGATAAGAACATAACATCTCACAACCGTGACATCATAAAATTTGATTGAGCACCATATCTCACTAGTTACCACTTGCGGCATACTACTAATAAGTGTAAGGGACAGATTTTACACTGGTCCTTATCTGAACAGGACCCTACAACAGAAATACCTCGCTTAATAATCATTAAATCTAAAATTAATAAGATTTGAAATTTGTATTAGTAAATAGTATGAAATATACAAATACTTATGACTTCCTACTTAGTATTATATGCACAATTATTTGTACCTATATATTAACTGTATATGTGAATTATGTATCAAGTATGTTAATCTTGCACACATCTACTGCTATTGCAGCTTAAATTCTTTAAGCTGTGTTAGTAATCCCTATTGTCTAGAGAAACTCTCCCCAAAACCATCAAGCTACAGAATGAACTCCCAGCCGAGGTTTTCCCAGAGCTACAAATGAGGTCCAACAAAAAGTGCATGATAAGGTTTCTCCGGGGTCTATGTGCTTACCATACGGGGTCTATATGGTAACTGCTTACAATAAGTTGGGCCGTATGTCTTAATGGTATAAGAAATAATCCTATACCACAAGAAAAAATAAAGTGCACACTTGTAATAAATGTGAAATTCTACCACAAGAAGTTTACTTAATATATGTTAATGTCATTACAAAATAATTCAAAAATATTGTTTATTTATAATGTAGCTCGCTGGCCTAATGATTAGAGCGTGCAGCCTTCATTCCGAAGGTCGCGGGTTCGAATCTCGGCATGTACCGATGACTTAATACTTAAGTTATGTACATTTGTGAACTTAAGTAACAATAGCGAAATACAAACGGTGAAGGAAAACATCGCGAGGAAACCTGCACACATGAGTTAGAATTTATTCTAAGGTGTGTGTGAATTCCAGAACCAACCCGCATTGGGCCAGCGTGGTGACTATGGCCCAATCACCTTCATATTGAGGGAAGGCCTGTGCCCAAGCAGTGGGGTCGTATATTGGCTGTTATGGTTTATTTATAATACTGATTTCGTCGAGACCATTACTAGTGTTACACAGTTGTGTAATATCAAATTATTGTTCGTAAACTATTGACGTCATAGTGTCTGCTAGGAAATTGGTCGATACATCGAATACTCTTTTTATACGATAGATACATTCTCAAAATTCGAGTAAAATGAGAAATAGGTTTTAAATATATTAAAAAGTACTTTTTTTTTTAATATACGCAGCGTTGAGACGTTCAGGACGTTCACATAATGGTAAGTGATACGCCCATCCATAACAACTTAACGCTAGTTAGACTGATATACACTGCACCATATTGTTTTAGTCACTTTGAGATTTAAGATATTAGGTGTTTATTACCCCAGTAATTAAACTAGCTACAACGTTATTCAAACCCGTGAACAGTAATTTTTGCACAGTACTGTTTGGCAGCTGAAATAGGCGCTGCGGTGGTACCTATCCAAATGGTCTCCGGCGACAGTATTACCACCAATGAGTGAGTGTTTATAGAGTTATTCCTTTTTTAACATATTTCGTCCATTAAATATGTTATAAAAGATATATGATCGAAAATTTTACTTTTATTACCTAAATTGATTTCCGAAAATCATGTAAAAAAAACAATACGTGTGAAAAGAGAGTGGATGTGTATAGAATTATGTTACAAATGGATTTTGTCGTATCCGGTGGGGTCGTTACGAAGAACAAGGAAAATATTAACTAGAGGCGATGACCTACGCAATGACGTCACCGGTTCTCGGAAAAACGAACCACTTGTAATGGTGTAGCTGTCAGCTGTCTACCTATGCTTAGTATTATATTAATTTAGACCAGTAAAGTTAATATCAATTTAGAGACCGCGCTTTGTGGAATACATTACAAGAGCCATCTAGTGGACGTCCAACGGTTGAGATGGTGATGAATCATCATCGTAGACGTCCACTGCCAGATGTAAACTTACCCCATACTGATGATAATCAATATTGGCTCTTAATACTTTAATGAAATAAATACTATTTTAACTGTGCTGTTGTTGTATTTAATTAAAAATAAAAAACATTCCTAATAAAATAAAATCCAAATTTTGTTATTATATTATTTATTATATATATATATATATATGGTGAAAATAGGTTTTGTTTGTTCGCCAATCACGTATCGACACGGGAACATGAGCATTCAACGCGTATTGATTTGTAGATGGGGTTGTAAACTATTTATTCATTAGAGTTTCAGAGATACTTCATCATTTTATTTCTAATTAACTTCATTAATTATGAAGTTAACCTTATTAAAGTTACTAAGTCAGAGTCGTCAAAAATTCACATTGTAAGATTTCCACCCAGCTTGAGATCCCGGTTAAAAACATTTCCTGGACGTCCGACATCCTCCAACCCTCACTTGTCCAATGTGGTGGCTATAGAAGCCCTCGAGTCCCAGCATGGGGAAAATTAAATGGGCGGTTTATTATTATTAGTAATATCTATGCATGTATTAATCCCTAATATTCTTAAATACAGTTTACGATCTAGGACAGGGTTTCTCAAAGTGGGGTATGCGAGCCTCCAGAGATTTTTTATTCGACGGTAGAGGGTGTGCTACAAGATTTACGTCAAGATGACTGGATTCATAACCCATCTATGGTCACGAACGTGAGCATATATTTTTGTTTAAGAATTAACCAACAGCAGTTATTATTAGAATTGTCCGTAGATAAAACTCTACAAGCTGATTTTAAAATTATGTCTGTGATAGATTTTTTGGTTGCTAGACAGAAAGAGTATCCCGGACTCTTACGGAAAATGGTGAACCTTCTTTCACCCTTTCTTACAATATAGGTGAGAGTGGGTTTTCACTCCTGACCATGATAAAAACGAAATACAGAAATAGACTTGATACCGAGTCGGAATTAAGATTAAGTTTTCTCAAAATTAATTCAAAAATTGACTTAATTTGCGACAAAGAAGTATCACATTAATATTAAAAAGATATTTATTTTGGCATTGTTTATTACCTTTTCTTTAGAAAAAACCTTATTTTATCTTCAACAAACAATAGTATTATATTCTTTTGATGGTGTGGGAGAGAGGAAAATTAATTAGTTAAAAGGTTTGCTGTCACATGGAAACTTTTAGTGGTTCATGTAGTTAAAAGTTTGAGAAACCCTGATCTAAGACATTCTATCATGTCTTATAAATTATATATTAGAAATTAAAGTTACTTTAACCATAATAATGGTTCAGTGCTTTGATCATATGAAATTAGTTTCTAGTTTATAAATGTGTTGTTATAAAATTTTGAAGTTTCCAGTTAAAAAAATATGATTGTACTGAACGTTCTCCGTTCGCGTTACAATTATATTTTTTTTAAGGATGACCTTGACAATCACTTGCATTCACCGGTTTAAAGGCACAACAGTTTTTGTCTATCATTATAAACGTAGTTTGCGGTGATGATTAGATAGAGCGAATAAGTTGCCTTAAAAGAGATGGAATTGTTTGAAGTATAATATGTGAAAAGATATATACATATATTCAAGTAATATCCACCTACTTAGAGACTCATCATGATATCTCTGAATCAATAATAAGGCTTAGAGACTTCAAATTTGATAGGAATCTTCCTTTTCTCGATGTCTCTCGTCCTCTCTCTTTCACAAAGGGAGTTGCAGTTGTGATACGGCCAACAAAGTGGATGAGGAACAGCTAGTATATACATACAATCTGTACATGTGTATGTTTGTATATTTATTCACATTTGTTCTAATATTTACCTATTGACAGTTATAATACGATCAATAATGGTCGATACGTTTTAACAAAGTTGGTTTTACGTGTATTGGTGGCAACTAATATAGATGGATATGGATAGCAATCCGGTTGGTTGACTGAGACATTTTGTAATCAAAGTTTTATAGTTTACTACTCATTATATCTACCTGCGAAAACCAGTTCTTTGTGCACAGTTGTACAACTGCAAGTTCGCGTTTCATTCAGTCTATGTGTTAGTAACAATAAAATAGATTGTTGAAACGAAATTATTCTCTTATATCCTATAAACATTTATTTATTAAAATGTTGTAAGAGTTACATTTATTCACTAGCTACGAAACTTTATCACTAGGAGTTCCTTATCAATAAAATGTAAATAACTATAACTTTAAATAACAATGACGGATTTGAGGATTATTTACCTCTGAATGCGAGTGGTGTAGGAACAGAACAATCGGCGTGGCGACGGCTGATGATGATCATAATGATAATTTAGTCAGTATCTAACAAAGCTTTAGCTTCACAGATCTGGATCTCTATTCTTTTATATTATGTATATTTTCCATTGACATTGATTTATATTCATACTTGTACATATCACATATAAAAGTTAACACGGATCTCCTGTAACTGTGTACAATTGATGTTATTCTAATTGTTTTATCATTCCACTTCAACTAACCAAAACAATACAGAACGTTAGACAGATGTATTTTACTTAACTACACTTTAAGTTAACCAAAGGCTTTCGGTAAATCGCCGCAAGTTGTTAAAATGTTGCGTCATTTTAGAGTGGGGAAACTAAGAAAGAGATGACTTGCGTATTTTATTAAACGTATTATTTTATAAAATTATCCTGTTTCAATGTTTTCCAAGGGCACAAATGGTAATATATATAATATAGAAGGTATCTACTTATACTCATCACCAGGTCTCCGTAACTATTAGATGTAAAGACCTATTCAATACGATATAGATACTCAATTCGATATAGATATTGCTTCTGCTATTTAAACGTCAGGTAAGGATGAATTTTACCAAATCCTTTCCCCAAATTGGGGGGGGGGGGGGTGTAACCGGCGACCAATTACACATATACATAATCATCACGTATATAAAATTATTACAATCAAAGTTGTAGCTGAATATCAGTGCCATGTTCTTTGTAGCATATGCACTAAGCTACATTTTGTTCGATTACTGTACATTTAAAAATATTCTTGTTTATTTTTGCTTTGTAATTTCATATTTCTGACCTTTTATATATTTGTAGTACAAATAACTAACAAACGAATTAATCTAGGTATCAATTAATCAAACCATTTCCGTACATATTAAAATTTGGTAATAGTGTCCGTGTAAATATCTTATTAGTACCTTAAGTAGCTCGCTGGCCTAATGGTTAGAGCGTGCGGCTTTCATTCCGAAGGTCGCGGGTTCAAACCTCGGCATGTACCAATGACTTAATATTTAAGTTATGTACATTTGTGAACTTTAGTTACAACAGCGAGATACAAAAACGGTGAAGGAAAACATCGTGAGGAAACCCGCACACTGATATCATCTTTGTGTGTGTGTGTGGTGGTCCCAACAAAGTGGCAACAGGCTCGCCCCCTGTTACATGGGATCTAATCTAACCACATCTGGCGAAATGTGGGTAGTTTATTCACCTCTGCCTACCCCTACTGGGAAAAAGGCGCGACTATATAAAAAAAAAAAAAAAAATATCTTATTGGTTCGTGAATATGTTTTTAAGTTAGCTTCGTGCATAGCAAGTGTAAATTGATACATATAATATATTATATGGAATATCTAGTGTATGTTTTGTATGATTCCTAGCTGTGGTAGCTAAGAGTAACCAAAAGACCGCAGTTATTAAATCCAGTCCTAGATATGGTATATAGAACTATATTATTTTATAATAACCTATTAGAAAAGTTAACCCATTAGAATAGTTTCGTAGTAATAAATAAATATTTTTTTAGTAACCCAATGGTATATGATACCCTTGACACTAAGAATGCAGTAGCTCCAACGCAGAGAAGTTTTTCGTGAAGAAATAGGCGATGCTGTGGTATCTATCTAAATGCTCTCAATTACAAAGATCTAGAAGGTAATAGCAATTGATACAGATATGTCAGTAAAGATCGTTAATCATCAAACGATAAATATCGTGTGCAAAATCTTTACTCGTTATAGTACAATATAAATACTTTACAAAGTTCTGCAGATACTACTACGTCCGAGCTATGAATACTCGCACCGGTCCCAAGCTGTCTGATACCTATACAATCCGATGTTGCCAGTTCCAATGAAATCAAAATATTATATAGCGTCACAGCAGCGGTAGTAATACCATACCGGAAACCAAATCATACGAATCTTGGAATTACACTTGCGATAACATCGCGCCACACTTTCCTCAATAACTACCACGGTATTTGTATAATGATAACCTCAACCGATAACTTTATCGAATGCATGCTGAAAAATTCAATAAAACGGATAATGATAAGTGAAATTACGTAATCTACTAACATTAACATTAGTATAAAGAATATTAAAAAAAAAATTGACACATCTTTAATTTTCAAGGGATATATGTTTTTAGATTATATTGTATAGTATATCTTTAGAATAAATTGTGTTACCCTTGTGAAAATGATTTTTTTGCCGAATTTACAAAATATTTTTCATTCTTACACAAATTCAGAAAATGTTCTTAACTTGTGATTATAGAGAAGATATTAAAAAAAAATGTTTTATAGACTTCTAGCTGTTTAGAGCGAGCTCAACTGCCTTAGAGGAAGTAATTTTGTAAAATGACCTACTCGGTAAAATCCTATCTAGTTTAAGGTCTCTAGGCCTTATGCTTTCAGTGATATCGTGATGAGTCTCTACAGAAGAGGAAATATCTTATATATATAGAAGATAGACTATTACCTAGTATGTTAGTATATTATTAAAAAATATTATATTTCCCAATTATATTCATCGTCTTTTAGAATTTGTGTTAATTAGATTCTATCTGTATTAGATTCAAAGTGCGATAAGAGCTTATAGTTGAAAGGTGATTCATTGAGTTGGAGTTCAAGGGCAAGCAGACACTGAAACATGCAAGCCACGGCAAACCAGCGTAGTTCGGCGAAATGTTGTGATCATGAACGTAAATAAACCACACCCGCCTTAGTTACAATGTTTATGAAACATCTACGGCCTAGGTTTCCAAGCTGCGCGCCGCGACCGTACACCAAGACTGCCTCATCTAATAATCATGAAAAGTCAATAAAAAAAAAATTATTGTGAAAACCCCGTTTATACTGTATGTTTTTTGAAAGAAAATTATATGACGAGATATATGATATGCAGTGGATCACTCCAAAGATGTGCTCAGAGATTCCGAGTAGGGTACGCAAACTACGCCGGAAATCTCTATGCGTATGTATACTTAAAAATAAACTTCATAACATAGTCCTGTACTTTTTGGGTAGCTTGAGAGATAATTATTTAGCAGCCAGGCTCTGTGGAGCGCAAGCCCTTGCGTTACACGTGGTAACTTAGCAAATGTAAGGAAAATTAAGTAAACATTAATGAGTAATGAAAAACTTATCCAAACAGTTTCAGTTATCGCATTTAAGTCAACTGAGTATTAATTGCACTGTTTTTCTTCTCTTCTTCAAACCCCGCTGTTAGGCTAATTCGGCAGCAAAATGTTTTTCACTGATCAAGGTGAAATACTAAATTATACATATATAACAATTATATATACATAACGTTAAAACAAACGTAATTTATAGAGTTTATAATCAACTGAACTTTAAATACGATTAATTTGTTTTGTGTATGTTTTTGCTGTTTCAGGTTGACCTTAGCCTTTCATTTACCGTCTTGTGGATTAATTAAAAACTAGAGACAATTCATTATTCTGCAATAGTATTTATCGCAAAGGTATACCTACTTGAGAAGTGAAAGTATAGATTAAGATAAAAATAGGCGGTAGAGCTCTGTTGCCTGAAACCGTCTAAGTCCTGCGTCTGACACCGCAGCTCCTGTTTCTGCTGCCAAACAGTAGTGTTCAAATATCACTGTGTTTCGGTTTGAAGAGCGTTCATCATCATCATTAGCCGATAGACGTCAACTGCTGGACATGGGCCTCCATCAATGATCCCTACATCGACTGGTCGCACTGCCTGCATTATCACGCAGTCAGTATGAGCTCCGGAACACCAAGAGTTGGGTTGTCGTTCATATGGGGGGATTTAGGCCATTTCCAACCACGCGAGCAAGAGCCTCGTTAGTTTATTAGCAGGGCGCTCCAGGAGCAAGTGAAGTTGGCTAGGATCCCGTGTGTTGATATGCAGGACCCCTTACATCCCCTTGTAGAGCGTTATAACTAGAAAATTATTAAAGTAATGAGATTTAATATTGATTTGTCTAAAGAAGATGAATGCTATGTGGGTGCAGTTTATATTACCCCATTCCTATGGGTGGACTTATTACATCCAGTTACCAGTTCCTATTCACTGATGGCTGTTATCTGTTGGTAGAGACCGTATAGGTAAGTATCCGTGTCTTAAGGCGTCGAGTACAATGTGGTGCTGTATTTTTCATCCTAACCAGCGCCACATTGTAATGAACAAGCGTATTACAGACAAATAAAAAAAAATCTTAATGCATACAGATTCATTTAGTAGTAGTTTTTGAATCTGTGGATTAAATCTTGATCTTTATTTCACACGATGTTAATCGACAATGTAGCTGGTGAAGCTTTTCCAGGTCGCTCTGGCTCTCAAAAATGTCTACTTGTCTAAGTTGTCAAAGCTGTCTAGCTTGAACATAGTAATGTTATGGGGCTGAATTACAATATGATGATAATGGTGGAATAAAAAAAAACTTAACACCAACCAGACCCCAGAGTCGAATCAGGGTTGTCGGTGCTAAAAGTAAACGTTTAGCTCCTGATCCATGGAGACAGTTACAATTAATTGATGGTCACTTTTTATATATACTCTTTTTAATTTGTATTACTTTAAGATTAGATTACAGTAGTTCGCTGGCCTACTAACCATTAGCTCTAACTAGAGCGTGCGGCTTTCAATCCGTAGGTCGTGGGTTCGAATCTCGGCATGGACCAATTACTTTAATATTTAAGTTATGTACATTTGTGAACTTTAGTTACAACAGCGAGATACAAACGGTGAAGGAAAAACATCGTAAGGAAACCCGCACACTGATATCATCTTTGTGTGTGTGTGTGTGTGGTGGCCCCCATAAAGTGGCAACAGGCTCGCCCCCTGTTACATGGGACCTAATCTGAACACATCTGGCGAAAAGTGGGTGTTTATTCACCTCTGCCTACCCCTACTGGGAAAAAGGCGTGACAATATAAGAAAAAAATATATACTTTAAGATTTACAATAAGAAAAAAAAAATGTATTTATTCTATATTTTACCCGAAAGGTTGACTGTAAGAGCATTATGACATTATCTCCGCCTTTTTTTTTTTTTTTTTCCTCACTCTTGCAAAAGAGTCTTAAATAAAAAAAATTAAAACAATTTTGATATCGTTATATAATTGTTTCTAATGAAATCAACGCCATTTATGACAGTTTCTCAGTAATAATTAGTAATCGAATGATTGAAGGTACTTTACCTTTGACTAGGAAAATACATTTGTTTAAAAACTGTTTCGTTTCATCAAGACCCACTTCACTTATTATGCTCAGCGTTACCAATTCGCTTGCTCCATTAAGTCAAGGATCCCGGATTCGGTTCTCGCCTTCGTCCATTTCGCTCGCATCTAATACGACGAAAAATCTTTGAACGTAACATTGATGTAATCACCTCTGTGGTTTTTGCACTGTGTAATCATTATTATGTTTCATGTAGAAAGAAACTGTGCTAACTAACTTTATAGTTTAAATTACAATATGGCGAGCATAATATGGTGCAGTATATATATCCTAAAACAAATTTAGTACTTACTATCGGCGGCTCTTTTCGCCGAATAGAAATAAAAAATTACTATATGGAAATATTACTTGACATTGATTTAAACCTTATCCCGCGTGTACTTAAATTTTGGTAGTTTTTCGTTTCTCGCAAACCGCTATGAATATACAATTAAGCTATTATGATAATATATATGACAGTTATAGGAATTTAACAACCTTGAATAATTTCTCAGATGCTTGGCGTAGTTCCCAGAGTACGAAGAAATTACTTTCGATTTTGTTATATACGTGACTTCTTGTTTCTCATTAACATAATATAGTAATTGGACAAAGATTGCTGGTTATATTTATTTTATTTTTATTTATTCTATTCTACTTCTTTACCTACAAATAAACATTTAACTGAAATGGAATAGTACTGCCGAGCTTAACTCAGATTGAGTTTAGTGTTAAGTAAAATTGGTTTTGAGTCTTGCAGTCTTGATCTTCATTTAGGTAGAAATTAAAGACTTATTTTATACGAGCAGAACCAAAACCAAGACCGAATAAACAAGACCAAGACCAAGATTATCGAAGTCTTGTTCTCGCTTAGCTAATTTTTCTACCAATTACCTTTAGTAAAAGAGTAAGCTTGTATAGATACTCAAAAGTAGAGAAGAAAAAGAAATTATGTGTATATATATATACATACACACCTTCGATGTTTGAAATATATATATATTTAAAAGAAAACGAATACATATATTACAACACTGTGATAAATAAATAAATAGTTATTACATGGATAACGTTAATAACTACTCCTTAAAGAACGAAACGAAGAGTATTTGCTTATTTTTTAATGTATTTCCTTTAAAGCGAATAAATACACCATTACATAAGTCACTACACACTAAATAATTTAACGTTGCTGTAGTCGAGTTTTTTTTTTTAAAAATGTGATCATTCTACTAGCGATATGACTTTATACTGAAACAGTAAAATTTGCGATGCATTATTTACCTATTTATGAGTAAAATCTTCATTAAAAAAAATCGCTATCAATCTAACCTTGTGCGTCCGGTGAACTTATCGTATTGTTATCATTGATGATGTTTAATAGATTTTTTTTTAATAAAACTATTTTTTAAACATTTTTTTATCGTATTAAGTTTATTATTTAGACACTTTATGATATTCTGACATCTTCCCGTCACTATACATGCTGTAAAGCAGCGGTCGCCAAACTTTTTGACCTCACTGACCAGTAATGTCATAATTTAAAACCCGCGATCCACTGAGAGGATTTCTTAAGTGTTAAATATATTTATAAAAAAAATTATGATCTGAAAAAACATAAAATGAAACTATTAATTGTAAGTAAATTATGGAAGCATTATTAATAAAGCATTAAAAAATTCATAATTGTTTCAATGCATTTTAAAACATAACGTGACGAGCTACTACATTTTCTGAAGAACTAGGAAATTTTGTGACCAAGGGCTTGCAGTCCATATAAGCAAAATTAGCACTGCGTACGCTGGCTCCCTAAATTTATCTAAATAATTATCGTTCAATTTACTCTAATGGTACATTACTATGGTTTGACAATTGCTAAATTGACTGAATTACAAAATTGGTAAGTTTATTTTAAAGTACAGATAAGCATTTTGGGAATGATTTGCATACCTCATCCGAAATCTCTGTGCACGTCCGACCCTGGTCGTGACCGCTGCTGTAAAACACTTATAACCTCTTTGTTATAAATATATAAATAAATAAATCGACAATATTTAGTTTTATTAAATGTTTAGTATTCAAATAAGATATAATGAGTTCTCGTAATCGATTTACCTTATTGAAAACTAGCGATAAATGTTGCCAAAATACACTTCAGATGTTTGTCATGAGGAAACAATTTATTGAATCATTCGTAGAAATGCTGAAAAATTGTTTTTGGCGCCGCAGATGAATTCTTGAAAGGTTGGGTGTATGGGTGTCGCTTACGTCGTTTTGGCGACGTTAGTGTATTTGCGCGTGCGCGTCGCGGTGCGCGCCCTCGTACAAAAGCGGGCGCACTAGCGCGAACTCGCTCAGTTTGATATAAAACACTGCGTGAGTGCGCCGCGCTCAAATCTAGTAGGAACCGTATGACTCATAACCCTTATCAGAAGTGATTTAACTCGCGTCAAGTTTTCGGACAATTTCGCGTTTGCCATTACGGATTGAGTGTACAGATCGTTTCGGACTGTTGTTAAATCTGTATAACCCATGTCTCAGTTGGTACCGTATCATCTCCTCAGCGGCGAGCAGGACGACAGTCTCATGTTCGCTACCATGTTCGACTATCAGACGGACGAATACAATAAGCCAGTGGTGAGTTCATTGTCGCTATAATTTCTTTACAACTTATTTGGGTCGACAAACATTCGCATACGCGACTTGAATTTTAAATAACTTTCAAAAGTTTATAACATTACAAATTTCGTCATATTTTCTGTATACACACTTAACAATTTTTTTTTTTTAATAAAATTAAGTATTCGATAATAAATTCGATAATTAAAACATCGATAATGGATTGTCCAATGCCATTACATGTTTTCGATTGCCTATATAATAAATATATTGACGTAGATTGTAAGTTTATTTCGTTGGCGATGACGTCATCAGATATTTACATTCAAGTTAATATTCATTAGTAATTAAACTACAAAATATGCAGTGTTATATTAAGTATATAGAAATCTAGTGTTGTATGGTGAAAGTTACAGTATTGTTTCATAGATGGCGTTAACAAGAGCGAGGCGAAGATAATTTTTTTAATGACTAAAGTTGTGCACTGATGGTTATATCTTCAAGAGGAATATAACATATTTGTTTATTGTAAACTACTATACGTGCGATAGAGTATATATGTAAGTACTAAATAAATACTTTATTTCTGATAGTATAGGTTTGCATGACGTCATCCGCTTTCGTCATTTAACGTCCTTCCGTCCTCTCCTACGTACCAATTGATTGATGTTCTTTTAAAATCTTGGCAGACGATATATTTTAATATCGCTGCGCGTACTACGTCTGTTTTACTGTAATACGCTTTAATTTATTATTCCTTAATTTGCAAGTTTCTAGAACCTTCGCCAGACATATATACTGTTATTTTTTTTGTTGACCTTCTAAAGAATTACGTGATATCAGGTTTTCGCTATTATATGTCACGTAGACGAGTACTTTGTTTCTTTGTCTAATATTATGTCAGTATAAAAAGTATATGAGAATAAAAAGACGTTTATATAAGTTTATTGAATTGCACGTAGGCCAGTTATTTCTTTATGATATAGAGGTTAAAATAACGTTTCTTACGAATCATTGGTTGTAACGCAGTTCGTGGAACAAAGCAAACTATAACGATTATTCTGTAGTTCTAACGCGTCACTAACCGCAAACTTGTTTACTTTCAAAATATGATTAGTAGGTATTAGTGGTGTAGTACAGAGTATGAATGAAATCCTTGGGGATTCCCAATGTTACAAACCTCATTTTACCTTGCAACTTGTACTGCATATGCACATATTTTTTTCATTTACTGTTACGAATATAACTATACGTGGGATCTCCTTGTTGTTGGGCATTTAAAGATTTTTTTTTCAAAAAAATACGAGCTAGACGTTCTGATAGTGTTAGTATGATATACACCTTATCGTACCCGTTGCCTTGAAATATTAACCGTAGATTGATTGATTGATTGATTGACTCTTTATTGCTTTCATGAAAGAAGGTTGTTACCCCAATAACTTCACCAGCTATAGTGCCCTTCAAATCAGAACGGTAATGTTTTTTGTCTAATTTTTTATGTTATTGAGTAAAAATTTCTTTCAATCTTAAGGTATTTTATTTATTTCAAAATGTACGCCGAAGTCGTTTACTATGAACGGACTTAATACCAGGTAGGCATTTTCTATGGCTTACGTCGAGCAGTGGACGTCTATCGGCTGATAATGATGATGATAAGGCATTCATTCTCTACTAGTGTAAAGATAAATTGAAATGGCGGGTTATATATTCATATTTATTTTATATATATTTTTCGCATAAATCGTTTTCGAAACAACTGTTCGTTTATAATGTTGTAAACGGGTCTATCAATTGCGCAAGAGTCGAACCGGACCTGTGGTGCGACTGTTCAACTGTTAACCTTTGCGAGGCGAAAACTTCAAGTCCGGCCGACTTGACCTACATCGCGCTTGTGAAATTTCTCCCGCGGTACACTGCTTCCAAGAATGCACGTCCGCACGGTATTCCCCAGACATGGCTGACATCACGACCGTTCAATTCATTTTCACCATATTTTACCTGCTGTATATATATCCTGAAGTCTTAAATAATAATGAATGCTTTATCGTAGTTAAACTAATAATTAAGTCGCTTATAATTAGCTTATAAGTTTTTTTTTTATTCTCCGAGACGACGAGACGAGTGAGACGTTCATCCGATAGTAAAAGATACGCTTGCCCATAACAATTTAGTGCCGCTAGTTAGGATGACATACACAATCCACACTGTGCTCGTCGTCTTTAGACAGAAGTTGTCTCATTACCACCGTTATTTTACTAGTTACATTGCCCTTCAAACCGGAACATAGTTATGTTTGCACACTATCGTTTGGCAGCAGAAATAGGAGCGGTGGACATTCTCCGGCAATAGACCTACCACCATTGAAATTAACTATGCAGTGTATAATGTCTCATATTTTTATTACGTTAGCTTTTTTTTTCTTGCTTCTCTCTGATATTATTTTATTAGTTAGATTATTTTCATTTTTTCTTATATTGTTTCTATTAGCTCGTAACTTATATTTATGTTTTACTAAGGCTATTTTATTATGTAACATTACTTATGTATATAATATATAGAGTAATATTTACTTACGTATTTCTATTATTTACTATGTTACATACTTTTAACAATATTTGATGGATTGACTTTTTATTGGTTATATACTACATATTATACTTTCGTGTATAATACATATAATCTTAACTCTGTCTTACGTTCAAAATCATATCTCAGCGACATTACGTTATTTAAACTGCAGACCAATTGTTGCCAATGATTAAACCTTTCGAGCAAATGGGATAGATTGACCGACACCTTTTAATAGTTGAAGCCAATAGAGGCCGGATGTAAGCAATTTGCTCTAATTGCCGCGGGTTAAGAATCAACAGCATCATACACTACAACGGATACTGCTTCAGTTGCGATCTATCGTGTCTGACATCGGCCAAGAAATCGTTTCTTCGTTGTTTTGTTATTTATAATGTAACTTACTATATCATAAAACACTAGTACCATAAAGGCGTATTTGTTCTAAGAATTGTGAGTCATCAATATAGTAGCGGAAAATCGGAAGTAAACGGTTTTATGGTCGACTCCAATCGTACAAATCGTAGCCGTTCAGCGAAAAAGTTGATTGTTTAACACAATATTTATTGTCTACATACATCATTGGAGTTTAATACTATACTTTGCTCTTAATGGTGGTAGGTCTCTGTTGCCGGATACTGTCTAGGTAGGTAACTACCACCGCAGCTCTTAATGCTTCCGCCGAATAGTGCAAATATTACGCAATTACTGTTTAAAATGCGCCATACTAATAAAATTATTGGAGTAACGAGACTTCTTAACTTACAATCTTAAAGTGACAACTATCTATATGCAGTGTCCGTGAAAGGGTCAGCTTTTTTATAATTTCAGTAGTGCACATCATCTTAAAAAGTTCCAGGTTGATGTGAGCATGCGTATCACTTAACACCAGGTACATATCTCGCTCGTCTCGCTTTGTGGAATAAGAGAAAAAATTGCTCATGTGATGCATGTGAACGGCTACGATGCGGTATTTGTGAGCAGCCGACCATATACTTAAATGAAATAAGCAGCCGGCGATAGTTTCGGACGTTAGTATCAGTAAACGACTTAACGTTAAGCGGTCATTTAAGTAGCTCAAGACGCTGCAACAAAACTCTAAAGTGACTTCTTTATTACCTCCGTCACGGTGAGCTCGACCAATGTTATCAATTTTCTTCCATTACACAAAGTGTTCCCATTGTCTCCTGTTAAGCGCCTTTTTAAGTTCAAGAGGCCCTTTACAAATTGCTGGGCTATAAAAAATTTGTGACCTTTTAAATGAGTTTAACAAGAGTACGGGAATTTTTGTTACCACTGCCCCGATACATTCCGTCTTTTGCTCGTGTAACGTTTCAATATTCTTATGTACTGTAAATTTGAACGATTCTTAAACATTAACCGCATTATTTGATAACTTATGTACTATAGATTTATATTAAAGTATCATATTGATATGGTAATCAGATCTTTTGTTGAACAAATTTTTTGATAGACAAGGTTTCAAATAGAACTCGAATATACATTTGTACGTCTCCTATCCACATATAGTCATATCAATATAAGTAAGATCTAATTAAATCAGGATTCAATTAATAGTTCATTTTCTGTTCCTTTTAATCGGAACAAAAAGCAGCGAATGGGATGCTCTCATCAATGGATGCCATTGTTAGTTTATTTAGTTCAATTTGTGATGGCCTGCATGAGATACACCTTCATGCAGTATCTATATCGCGTGGGTTAACCGACTGTTACATTATTTATTGAACACTACATAAATGTAACAGTAAAACTTTATTTATTGTCACAATTTTGTTTTTAGCATTTATGACGATTAAGTAAAATATTTTTCAAGGTAATGGTATAAAGTAAATTTCGCTGTGCGGTAAAGACCCGTTACTAAGTTGTATAAGGAACAGAATTTCGTATTATTGTGCGATTTAGATTTTCCTTCCTCTTATCCTTATTTATTATACAAGAATATTTTAAATGGGATTAAAAACGTTGTTGTGTATTACCCATTTCTTGTAGTACTAATTATGATGTAGTTTAATTAAATCTATAAACAATATGTTTATTAAATATTATATTTAATTTCTGTCGTGTCCAATTTTCATACTAGTGCATTTCGTTTCTACTTGCCCTTAAACAGAAAATAAAAGCAGTTGATTTTTTTTATCTGCATCCTATAAAGACATAATTTCTATTAGTAATATTTAATATTATATATCTTTTACTTTTTAGTATTAATAAATTTGCTTTCTAATAATTTCTATTAGCCTATTTCATAAAATTTTTGTCATTGATTATATATTAAGAGGTATAAAGTTAGGTAAAATAATGTACATAGACTAGTAGATCTGTTGTTTACCTATTTATGGTTTAGTCTAGGGTAAGTAGTGAATAAAGTCTACAAGAATTTTATATTATGTATGATTTATTTCAAATGAAACACGAGAAACAGACAAAGGAGTGTTACTCTCGTAGAAAAATTAATTAAGATATTCTACTTTACTGAAAGATCTTGAATACTGCAGTCGGAGTGATAGCTATGATAATGTTGTACTTGTATTTGGAAACAAATAGGATTATTATTTGTGAAAAGAAATATTTGTATTTGTATCGTAAATATCGTAACGAACGCATTGTGACATTGGCACGCTTTGTTACCTGCCACCGGAGGCAGTCCGTCATCTCGCCGCGCACTCCGCTTGTCACATCTCGACTCCAGCCACCCACGGCGCTGTCACCAGGCGGCGGTCCACACTAACGCTCGTTTGTCGTAGACATACATTCCGTTTCCGGACTTACTATGTTGTAATACAGTATCCACTAGAAATATAATTATTTTATTTCTTAGTAGTAGTCTTCTGTCGCAGGTCACTAGTTAGGTACTACTGCAGCTTCTATTGAAACGTGTTGTAGCTAGTGAAATTACTGAAGTAACAAGACTTAATATTTTATGTCTCAAGGGGATGAGTATATGTGGTGCAGTGTATATTATCCTAACTAGCGCAACATTGTTATAGGGAAGTGTGTTATTTACCATTGTGAACGACTCGTCGGAGAGAAAAAAAAATCATAAATTATAGGGCTACTATAAAGTGATATAGGATGTTTGCACAGCACCACATTGCGCTCAATCGTGTTGTATCGTAAGGTATTAAGTCGCCTACGACAGACGTAGTTATTTAATTTCCATAACAGCCAATTTACGTCCCTACTGCTGGGGCACAGGCTTACCCTCAATATGAAGACGATGGACCACGCAGGCCCAATGCGGGTTAGTGACTTCACAAACATCTTACAATAAATTCTAACTCATGTGCAGGTTTCCTAGCGACGTTTTCCTTCACCGTTTGTATTTCGCTGTTATTACTTAAGTTCACAAAATATTCATAACTTACATATTAAAGTCATTGGTACATGTCGAGATTCGAACACGCGATCTTCGGAATGAAGGCAGCAAGCTCTAACCATTAGGCCAGCGAGCTACCCCAGCGAGTTATTCAATTTAATAACCGTCTATACAAAGTATTGTTTTATTTGGAAAATAACTCCCAATATATTTATTTCTATTAATTAAACAAACGTAAACTAAAATAATTATTATCCTTGTTTACAGTTTTCCTGTTATTAGAATCTCTGTAAATATAGTCTATAAGCAGAGAACGCTTGTAATAATTCAAACTTGTTTGATAGACGTGAACATATTTGTGTTTTACATATGGTGGGTCGTTTTGTCGTTGATGGATGGGCTCCGAGTGCTCCTTTCGCCACGCTGCTTAAGAAAGGACAAACACATCCTTTTACAAGCATAAAGAGACGCTGTCGGACCTCTTCGGTGGCCATTAAATTTAATGCGTGTCTTATAAAGGACTTAATGACTCTGGAATGCAATGTTATTATTTAATACTATTGAATGCTTTTTTCTTTTGTGAAGAAACAAGCATAGTTCATAATTTTTTATATCATGTTATACTGCTATTAGATTTATCAAAATCAAGTGAGAAGTCTGTTGTATATCACTATCATCATCGTCTCGTGTAAGGTGTTTCATAGAACAGTCTTGGTCAGAGGCCATTCCGTTCCAGCATCTGTACAAGTTTTTAATATGTAATTTTATATTGAATACTGGATTGATATGAATACGAACTGTGTGTGTATAGTTTGCAATAATTCAGTTTGTATGTCGGCGTTTTTTCATTTAAAAAAAAAAAAGAACAATTGTTCCGTCATCAACCGTTATATCTCCGTGCTGTAGAAAGCCGCAATAGATAAATTTATTGTTGTTTACACAAAATATATTGTCCACTTAAGTGTCTACTCAAACGTTTTTGTTTCATTTTTTTTCTCGATAGATTTGTTTGGCAGAAAAAAAATCCGCAAACGACTCAATTTCGTAGACATTTTGTGTAGAGGTTTTTAAAAATCGTCAGGCAGACGCTTTATATTGCTTTTTTTTTGTAAGTTTTAAGACACCAAAGGTGATAGTTAGGGCCAAGTGAAGTACGGTGAGTCACTTGTATGGCACGCTTGGCATTCCGCCGACAGGACACACGTACCTACCACATACCTACTATGATCTCTCTATTATAAATACGCCTTTGAAAATTAACATAAAATCGCAATACTTTTAACATATCTTTAGATATAAGATCCTTAATAAATTAAGACTGATTTGAAATTTGCCTCGACTGTATAATTTAATGCCTGAATAGTTGAATTTAGATATTTACACACGGTAAGGTAGATTTATATTGTAATACGGAGAAGGAAATTTTTATGCAAAATTATTTTACTTTAATGACTACATAATTAGCTACAATAATTTAGCAGTAAAATTAACATTAGATGAAACCGCAAATAATCACTTATCAACAATAATGTTTGAAATGTAACTTAAATGCGTAGTTAAGGTGTCGTGTATGTTCACCCATTTTACTTCGTAAAGAGCCTCTATTAATATTCATTCATTCATTCATTCCTTAGTAGTATATCAATTTAAGATGTTCAATAGCATTTGTCATAGTGAATTGATTTATTTCATTTATGAACCGGTGGTTTAGGATTTTCTAATAAACCTGGGGTGAAGCAGTGTTGCGATAATGACTGAACAAAGGAGTCGCGATAAGTTCGCGTGCATTTTCTTTGTTTAACAGTGCAATAACAATTACGTCACAATACTGAGCTCTCAGCCAACAGTCCGCGGCAGCTGCGGAGTCCTTGTACCGATTATGGTCATGAATCGTGCCTACCGCGCTATAGATTACTGACATTTTCCACGTTTCCGCCTCCGCTGCCATATTCAAAGATGTCATAGTTACGCACGTGCATTATTATAAAACGTTATGGCACACATTTCTGATTAAACGGCGACCGTTAAGGCAGCCGTTGCTCCGTGAGAAATAAGATATGTTAATTGAAAAGGTATCTTAAGGTTGCACACATACCGTTTCTAAGAAAAACTTACCACTTTGTTGTAAACACGGTTCGAGGTTTTCGCTTGTCTACTAATGCGTTACTTAGAAATGTATAGACAGTGAGATAATAAATATAATCGGCTTACAGGTTCTGTCTGTAACAAAAGTGGTACTAAATTTACGTAACTCGTTACTACTTTACTAGTCGAGTGATCTTTATCAACGAAATACCATAACTCTGTAGATATTAGTTTGTTCTTTAAATTTTTGATTTTAATAACTGATCGCTTCAAGTGTCAATGTAATATATTTATGTGATTTATCAGATGCCATTGAATGTCGTCCCCTTTCAGCTTTCATAGGAAACTGGATTGGGTCTGCCTCACGGTCCGCCTCAGACGAAAATTGATAGACGGCACAATAACATCACTCCCAATACCAATGCTATTATTTAATGAACCCTCGTCAGTTGGAAAGGTCAAATTATTTGAAGAGATTAATCTCGTTATATATGTGGGCATAACGCTACCCGTCGGATTTCACGGTGCTTATGCATTGATACATACGACTACATATACTCGAGTTCCGTTCATTCAAGATTATCATTCTTTCATCAATAAAATATTTAACATATGTATATGTTATGTATTGAAGGATTTCATCGAAATTTAACGGTTTTAAGGATTTAAATTGTAAATAACTTGTTATTTACATATATTTTTTTACAATATAAGATACAGTTTTGAACGAGTTAAAATACAAAAAACATATTTAAGTCACATGTGTATATAAAAATTGATAAATTTAAGACTACATAGATATATATGTATAACTAGCTGTTGTCGGCCGCTTTGCTGATCGCAACATCCTCGCAACTCCCTATGGGTAAATCATTTTGTATAATCCACTCTTAGCTGACCTCTAAATGGCAGAAGCTCTCTACCAAATTTTGAGTTTTTATTTGTAATGCTTTTGGACATTTTATAAATATGTAAAAGACATTTGGCTTCAAGATAATGTTTATTTAATTTCATTGGATTTTTTTAAAGACAGGGGTAGCAAGTTTGAGAGTGTATATCGCCAATAGTGAAGGATTTAATTTAAAACCTGAAACTAGCTTTGGGTATAATATCATCATCATCGGCCAATAGACGTCCAGTGCTGGCCACCGGCTTCTCCGAAAGATTCTCACGAGTCTTATGGGGGAATTTCGTCCATTTATCACCACGCTGGCCCGATGCGAGTTGGTAGTAGTCAGTCTCATTTGTTGATTAGCAGGGCGGACCACGAGCAGTTGAGGTTGGCTTAGATTAGGTCCCGTGAATTGTACGGTACCCATTACACCTTTACTTAAGGCATACTTACTTTACAAATATTGTTTGGTCTAACGTGTTTTGTATGTTTGTATATCTTTTTGTAATCTTTTCTTGTTATCTTTACCTTCGTTCTCACATTAATTGTTTAGAAAGTGCCACCGATCTTCAATGTTTGAGTTTTATATTATAGTCTTTGTTATGAAATCAAATAGTTTTTTTCGTTTGTTGACGCTCAAAGCGCTTTTTGTTCTTAGTGATATGTAAACCAAACTTAATAAACAAATGCACAGTGTTGTATAAATTGTCCAGTTGAAGGATAATTTACACGGGCGTGCCACGAGAGTAATGCACTCGTAAACATTTACGACGTCGGCTGCGTTTTCACCGGCTCCGATGATGATGTTTAAATCATCTTTTCTTAAGATGACACCGTCCACAGAAATCTGTTTGTAAGCACACAATGTACAGAAATCGTAAATTTTCATTTGTAATTTGAATACATAAAATATGTCCTTAAATTGACAATGTACTAAATATATATGTATTACATTTATAGTATTTAATCAGATAAATATATGTTCTGTCTTTCAAGATAGATTTGGTTCAAAAATTTCCACTCGTCCGCTTTCTTGGCTCTTCTAAGTTATCTTGAATAATCCTTAAACCGATTGATATATAAATATTCAATGCTTATTGTAAAGTTAGAAATGTTTGAGTAATATGAATAAATTAATTTGTACAAGGAGGAAGAGTTAAAACTGATGGAGAGGTCACCGCCAGGGACCATCTAGGTAGATACTATCGCAACTCCTATTTCCACTGTCAAATAACAGTGTGCAAACGTTAGTGTGTTCCGGTTTGAAGGGAGTAACAGCTACAGAAATTATTGTAATTAGATCTAACACCGTATGTCTCTGCTGTTGTGAATATCATCCTGATACCTTGTATGGGCGGGTGTATCACCATCACGTTAACGTCACACTCGTCTCCAAGAATACAATTTTTTTTTTCATTTCGCATTGTAACGGTTAAAAAGGTTTCATTTGCAGAATTTATCAGCGTTTGCCGATTTCGAGATAAACGTATACGCGTTTAAAGATCGTAAGATAGGTATTTATAAAGGTTGTAGCTTGTATGTTCGGAATGAATGCGTCTCAACCGACTGGTTGCCCGGCGCAATTCGCCGAAACCAATTTTGTATTTAGCTACTCCCACGCACTTTGTAATTTCCGATTCGTTTCGAAAAAGGTCACTACATATTTTTTTTTTTAATTTACATTTGTTCAAAAGAATGTTATATTATCTCTTGCTTAATTTAAGACTGCTTTATGCACTAACAGATTATTAACTTTATATAGAATTTCGATAACGATATACTAACCACTTCATCACAATCATAAGTCTCTCTCAAAAAAAAAGCTTCCTACTGCTCGGTCCAGAACTGTTCTCATTCAGCAATCTTCACCAAATTTTAATAATGATATTGCAGTAAAATGTATGTAATAGGAGTTTTTCTGTAGTTACACACAGGAAGGTCATGCCTCGTGCACCGAGGTTATTGGACTTCGCTAAGTAGAGATTAGGAAGTATACATACATGGCGTTTGCTCCACAATTGATCTCATTGTTTTTGTTTGTTTTAACCTTGCTGCTATATTTTTGAAGTTTCGACATCGAACATATCTATAATGCAGCGATTTACCTCAGTGTATCTCTGTCTACGGCTCATGCTTGCTGGTGGTTGTTCAGTTTTTCTCTGCAAACGTGTTGGTACTACCGTTTCTGGGTTTGTAAATGTATAATTTTTCAGTAAGACGTTAATTTATTTCACAGGTCAATTTCCTTGATAACACTAAAATTCGTGATTGCCCTTTAACATGTTAATTTGGATTATTAGTATATATTACTCTTGAAGTTTTCTAATGAAGCAGTTCTTTTGATGTTACAAGGTTTGGGCAGTTAATGTAATAAGAGTTGTGACCAAAAGTTGTCTATACAAAATTTTCTTTTTAGACCATAGTCATTTTGTACTTTTTTGTTGGACTTATTCATATTTTTAAATAGCACATACATTAATGTACGCCTAATAATTTGTTTTTTGACTTAATTATTATTGTAATTTAATTATGAGTTATGACATGAGCTGTTAATTTGTGAAGTTCGGCACGGTAGTTTCTGGAGTGGTGCTATGGCCTCGTAGGTTTCGACACTGCAGCTTCATAGGTGGCCGATGCCATGCTGAACTGCTCGTGCCCGACACGCTCGCACTAATTCAATTATTCTGTTTATGTAGCGTGCGGATCGCGTTGCATACTGAGTTCCAGCCGCCCGCCTGACCTCCCTGCCCGCCTCCTCGTCCTAATTATGAGACCACTAAAAAGGCTACATCGGTCTGTACCATTGTGTGTATCTGTGCTGGTTTCGTTTCGTAACAAAATTTCTTCGTCTTTTTAAGGATACTTGGAAAGTCGATTCCGGTGCATTGTGAAATTGCGTAGGTGCGGTGCATAATGCGGGCCGTCTGGCGTCGCCGCCGCCGCCGCCGCCGCCGCTGCCGCCGCCGGGTCCGGGTGCCGGGTGCCGGGGGGCGGCCGGTGGTGTTTGCGATGCACCGTTCGGCGCTGAGTGGGGCGTAGGCGTCGCCGGGGGGCGTCGCGCCAGGCTTATCAGACGGCGGCGGGGCCGGCGCGCGAGCCTCACTCCACGCTCCGCCGCTGACCGCGCGCCTCGTTCCGTTCCGCACAGACCGGCTCTAGATAACAAAAACCTTTGTCCGGCCGTAGCATAATATTTACATACGTCCTCCGCCCGCGTTGCTCTAGGGGTTTTCCAGACATCTGTCCGATTGTTTTCGTCGCGCGCACGCGTCGCGCCGCCGCGTCCCTTGTGTGTCAAGTTGCGACAAGTTTTTTTTTTTGTTGAAGTTTGACAAGGATAGTTTACCTGTGTTGTGCGATAATTTGGATTGCCATTCGCAGTCGCTGAAGGAAGTTGGTAAGTAATATTGTTTGAGATAACGTGCAACATGTTTGCGTCACACGATTTTAGTGATGGTGGGATTTGTGAGATGAGATTATGTGATGAGATGCGTCGCGGTGTCGGGCGCCTCGACGCTGCGCGTGCGCCGTGTCATCGCTCGCAGTCAGTTGAACGAACCCTGGGCGGCCGACGTCAACCTTGCCATAATCGCGATTATTTGCATCGCCATTGTGCCCACTGTGGGTCGCAAACGTGCCTCTAATTGCCTCGCTAAGCCGACGGATGAGCTCTTAACTCGCCTCACATCGGTGTTCAATCTCGAGCTGACAGTCTAGTCTCGAGTCTGCTGTTGTTATTCAGCTAGTATCGCCTCGTCAAGTCTAATATTAAATCTATTAGGATTTTATCTTTCAAAAATGTAAATGGTCATGGTATATTTGTCTATTAAGTGTTTATTCTATTCTTTTTAGTAAATAATTTCACAATCTCTAGTAATTGTCCAGTAGCCTCTTAAAACGTCTGGCATTATTTATCGTGTTCAATCATAACAATGCAGTAAACGGTGCTATGGGTAATCAATGCGTTAATGTACATTTAATCTCGATACCACCACAAGCACTGTACAGAGCCTGCCGTTATCTATGCTGTGCTATTTCTAGAATGCATATTCTAAAATTCGATATCTAAGAATAGGTGCGCTAAATTTACGCTCTGTGACTGGGGGGCTGTCTATTCTTTAACAGTCACTAGCACAGATTAACGGGTAACACCTGGGATATCTATAATTATCTACAAGTTAGTACACACATAATTAAAATTAACAATTATATTTCTCAATAATACATATGTAACCTTTGTTATTTATTTGTTACGTTTTTAAAATAAACTAAATGTTTTCAGAATATCTTGTTAAGACGATTAATATAGTTTTTTTTATGTATAGGCACTATTCCTTTCTGAAACAAATGGCAAAAGTTTTTTTTGATCCTGTGAAAAAACAATATGTTAGCAAAGTTTCTATCGTTTAAAATGGCCATAGACAGATAGCTCTTAGTATTCACTATCGAATGATAATCTCTTCGATAAGATTAAAAGCGAAACGCGGCACTAGTTGGACCTGTACAACAAACAATAGCTTTCAAGTACGTTAATGGCCAATGTACACAGCGATAACGACAAGGATTTCAAATTTCCGAGTAAGGGCACTTCTAGCAACGCGGGGCTTGGCCATTTTATCTATGTCGGTTGGAATTTTTCTAATGATATCTTTCCAGCCGTATCTGTTTGTGGTAGGTCTCTTGCTGCAGACTGTCTAAGTAGATAAACATCACAGCGCCTATTTCTGCCTCCAAATAGTAGTGTGCAAACATCACCGTATTCTGGTCTGAAGGGTGCTGTATCTAGTGTAATTATTGGGGTAACGTGACTTAACATCTTGTCTCAAGGCGACTAGTGTAATGTGGTGCAATGTATAATATCGTAAATAGCGCCACATTGTTATGGAAAGCACATCACTTGCCATCAGGTGAGATCGTCTTGCTCGTCTCGTCACTTCGTAGAATAAAAAAAACTATATAAACTATTTATCCACTTTACCTTCTAAAATTTTCCCACGAGCTTAGACAATCCGTTGTCGTAAAGTAAGAATTACAAATAACATGATATCGAGCTGTTAAAAAATATCGCATTTTAAATATATTTAAGTATAATAAACAGTAGAGCTTATGAATAACATAAATCTGTATATTGTTTTGTTTTTTTATTTTATAATATTTTCTAGACGTATGTCCTTTTGTTTCATATATAAAGTTCATAAATTGTACACAAGCACCTTAATATTCAAGGTGCATCGCATAAAACGTGTTGGGGCTCTTCATGAAAACAGTTAAAACAGCGACGCTTAAATTTTATGGAGGCAATCTTGCCTATCATAAAGACTTGCAAAATTATCTTTACATGCGTAAAGTTGAATATTTCTTCAATTATTGGATATTTGTTTTGATATGAACATGATAAACGTACGCTAATTGTTTTATGATGCCGTAAAAAGGATAGGTCCCGAATATCAAATGATAAATATCACTTAATGAACTATTGTAAAAAAAAAATTAAATTTTTTGATGATATTGTGAACGAGTAGTTCTGATAGTCTCGTGGTATAGGTATAACAGGTGTAAAGACCACGATCCTTGGGCTTCATGCCAAAATGACGCCTGCCGTGTAGTATGGTATGAGGCATTGGCGGTCCACTGCGAGTCGGTAACTCATGAAATATTTTACTTGTAATCTAATAATTCTTCATCAGCACGATGAAAAAAAGTTATAAGACACATTTTTTTAATATACACGACTGATACTTGACCCCAAATTCACAGGATGTTTGATAATAAGACCGATGACAGTAAAGTGCTGTTGAAAATACTTCGGCTGTTATTTATAACCAGTGTGGACATTGTTTTTCGAAAAACCAAACCTTTTATGGTAGTAGGACTCTGTCGGAGACAGCATAAGTACCACCACAGCTCCTATTTTTATCACCAAACACAAATTTCAAAATTATTAAAACAGTTCATTAGAATATTATCCAAAATCCACTTTATTTGATTGACCGGAAAAACAATTCCTAGATCTGATACAGAAATATTTCGCGATAAGTACAAATGGTTTTTTAGCGATTTCGCGGAAGGGCGATAGCGTGGTAACATGGACAGGCAGACGTATACGCTGCCATTATCAGTTGTTGATAAGCACCGAAGCAAATTAAAGCATAATGATTATCAACTTCTAAACGTCTCGTACTGTCTGTTTAGCCCTATCTTGCTTTAGTTACATTTTGTGTAATTATTTATCAGCTGGTTACAAGTATCAATCTTCAAGAGGAAGTAAACGAGTTTTTATTTAATGCTAATGTTTTTTGAGAACTAAACAGAATAAGACTTAGTAAATATGTATATAATTAATGTAGTTGTTACTTCAGTTGCTTGATTTATGTTTGGCCCCTTCAATACTTCCTTAAAATATTACACAATCATCTCATTAGTAGTGCGAGCAGCGAAGGAATTACTACAATTCGAGTAATGCCATAGGAAAAACTCGATTTATCCTCGAGCGCGACAACGGGCCGTGATGTCATGCGATGGAATTATCTGGTGGTGCTTGTCGGTGCCAGGGTCGCTGCAACGGCCTTTCCGCGCCCAGCTGATAAATCGGTACTTACAACCGCGCCCGCGCAGCTCTGCCTTTACATACGCATTTTACCTACACACGTTTATTTTAATTTAAATATAAAAAAAATCGCTGTATACTGTACATAGTATATTTAGTTAATACTTCAAATATGAACTCGACAACAATATTTATCTATCAAATCAAATATTTCACCGATCGCCGTGTGAGAGGTAAATGCGCCCGAAGTATGTTTGACATCGTTACATTGATTTGAACGCATTATTCTTCGCTCGGAGCAGTCACCTCGATTGTGTTCCGTCGAAAAAATATTACAAGCAATAAAATATACGCGGGGCCCGCAATGGAAGCCCATGGCGTACCTCAAAAGAAATTTGCATAAGCACTGCCAAACGCAGCGCACGGCGACGCCGAGACAAAGCCTTTGTCCGTCTATTTGTCTGCGGGCATCACAGCGTCGTAATACGATGCGTACTGCGTAATTTTAAAACTTACATTTTATTATTAGAACACTGAAAGTACTGTGGCCGGGTCGTAGCGCAGCGACAACCTTTGTCCTGAACTATGTAGTTGTTACTTCGTATATATATCACCATCTCCGTCTCACTCTACAGCTTTTTTTATACAATGAAGCGACGAGATCAGCGGGACGTTCATATGATGGTAAGTGATACGCCCCCCTATAATAACGTGGCGCTAATTAAACCTGCACCACATCGTGCTCGTCGCCTGCGTGAACATAAAAGGTTAAGTCTCATTACCTCAATAATTTCACTATATACAACTCCCTTTAATCCGGAAGACAGAAATATTTGCATACTACTATTTGGAAGGAAAAATAGGAACTGCGGTGGTACCTACCTAGACGGTCTCATGCAACAGAGACCTACCACCAGCGAAATAGAAACGTAGCTAGGTCTTAGCTTTTTGGCTGATTATTATAATTTGATGTTACATTGTGCTCTTTGTTGTATAAAATCATTATTATAAATCGGGAGCAGCAAAGCGGTAAATTAGCATTGAAGCATTGAGATTCCGGTAAGACGATGTATCGTTAAACGGACGGAGTGAAGTAAATTATTTATTATATTTGGAGCTCGCGTGGTTGCTTTTATTGCAGCCCGCTTGTATACCTATTGTCGGGAATCGTTTTACATGCAATATTTTAAAACTGAACAATCGAGCGAGCCGATATAAGTTCTCAATTGCAATGTATTGTTAATTTCATTATGATATAGCATGAAGTAATGTTTCGTGTAATTACCATATCATTGTTAACAGCTAACACGATCCTATTTAAAATTTGTTCGTTTAAGAGCCGTATTTATTTGTTGATGTGATCAAAGTCCTTCATAGGACTAACGGAAAACTAGAGAGTTCAAAGACACCGCGACACACGCCGAATGTTACCGAAGCTCAGCCGAACTCTTCATACTTTTACTTGTTATGTGGGTGACGCAATTAAAAAATTAAAGAAAACAAAACTACGCGTGGGTACAGATGGCCCAAGTGCCTTGCCCTTAAGGCGATCACTTTGAAAAACGATAAAAAGCAAAGACGTCCTGAGTAAAAGAGTTATTTCTATATAATTTTATATATAAAATAAAATGAAACTGTATCAACAGCGTGTGATGCCCGTTTGTTGATGATGCAATGACTACTTTCAATCAGCTTAAAAAAAAGTACGTCGTCATGGATTTTAAAAGAAACCTGCTGTTATCCGATATAAAGCAATTTTTCAATTGCGACACCGACTTCCACTTAATTATTTCGAGATAATGCGCATACGTAAGCTATAACCGTATCGCGTTAGAGAGCATGGCTATTTGTTGCAACTAAATATTATTTGCATAACAATATAATATGTTAGGATTATACAGTCTTTGTTCAACGATCGCGCAGCTGTCGCTTATCGCCGTGGAACAATAATATGCCGATTTAAAACACTTCTCGGAAAGAGATAACCTGCTGTGGCTTTCTGCGCTATACATTCATCTATTGACTTGTTAACTTACTAAAACTATTTAAATGAACAAAAAAAAAAAAAGTTTCAACCATTACAGATGTATGATCATTTTTTAACTCTCTCCGTGGCGCAGTGGTTAACCGCTTGCGTTGTAATAGATAAGCGATGCCTGGTTCGATTTCTGAGTAATACCTTGTTTAGGTCAAAACCATTTGGCTGTCAACATATATAATTACATATAACATTTTCTAAGGTTTCATTACCGCTTTTTAACTTTAAATGCTAGTATTATTTTTGTTATTATTTCGATGTATAATGTCGGACGAATCTCATGAACATCCTCTTCGATGTCTGTTTATTACATTACGAGATAAAATGTAAGTACATAAGAAAATTACCGACTTAAAACGTGTATTTAATTCATTCGGACTGAGGTTGTCAAGGAAACCGTTTAATGTTGCTACAACATTCGCATACATAACTACTTAAAATGCAAACTCACTTTAGCGTTATAGCAGTGTGTTTAACATTTACTAACAATAAATAATCGTTAGTAGTAATTTTTACCAGCTCGCTATGAGTCAAATTTGTATATATAAAAAAAAAAAATGCGCGCTCTGGTATATTTTTTTCGGCGAAGTCTGCGGTCGCTGGCGGCGCCGCGCGGAATGCTCGCCATTTCCGGACGATATCCGGTCCTCCGAATGGCGCCAATCATCGCGGCCACAGATAAGCTATCTAAATAACAACGGGTACATTACCCGCAACTAACGCGACAATTTTTCAGAAAATATCCGAAGACTGTAACGTATTTGTGACATTTTTTCGCCTTTTTTTTATTTCATAAACACATGACACAAGACGTTTATTTCTTAGTTACGTATATGCTAGTTGAGATGATCGCCACGTGCTAGTCGCTCTAGGACACAGGCTGAACAGGTATTACGTCAGTTAATTCCTATTTGGTTTTACAATTTAAATTTTTTCGTTACGATTTTCAGTTTGCTTATAAGTTTTAATCGAGAGAAAAAATACATGTTCAATATTGATGTTAGCGCAATTTTCACCCGCTGCTGATTCATAGAGGCATGAATCATTCGCGTAAGCGAGTTTTTGAATCGAGGCGGCCGAATGAAATGCTCAAGCCGTAGTGACCCGCGATAGAGAGCGAGTGACGGTGAGTCACGCGGGTTTCCCGCGAAACGGTGGCGCGGTGAGTTTTTCATGAAAATGAAGGTCGAATTTTTCGTGCGGGGGAGAGGCAATGGTTCGGTTACATGAAGCCATTTTAAAGCATAAACAATAAAAAAATTATATTTTTTAAAATAATTTATCGATTTTTTTTAAAAACGAACTAGTAGTATATTACATTATTTAATATTAATTTATAACACAAATTTTACATCTTAATATTACTTCTATTCTCAAGTAATTATGTATATTATTTAAATTTAAAAAATTACAGCAGTCTCGAAAGAAAGAGACAACATATTTTGTCTCAAACAGACCAGCATGTATGTTGTAGTTATTTCATCTAAATTAGCAGTATATTTTTATGGACTAGCATATCACTTACCATCAGTTCAACGTCCCGCTAGATTTGTCGAATTAAAAAAATATATTGACCGGTGGCGATCTTATGCAGTCGGTCCGGTCAGTTTTATATTGCATTTTATGTCCGCTTTTCACTTTTCTTGGCATTGAGAAAGCGGCGACCGTGGAACTTTGTAAAAGATGAACCGTTTATAAGGTGAAGGGTAGGGGTAGGGAAGGGAAGGGTTGTTGGCGCGGTGCCACGCGTCGATTTGTTTTATTATTCGCCGGGCGACGGTCACTGTCGCGCCAGTCGGCGCCGCGTCGCCACTGCATGTGTTACTTAGGAGACGCCATTGTATACGTTTATTTTAAAGTTAAATTAGCACCATTTATGTACTAATTAGAAGTCGCCGGTGATTTATTGTTCTAATTGTATTAAAATAGCCCGAAGTTTCAACTATTTATTAATACGAAGTAGTTTATCAACAATGACTTATAGGAAATAATTCGGTATATTCGCCAATGAACTATATTCTTATCGCATACGCTTACTCGCATATTACTGTTTTATTGTATGTAACTTTATCTGTGATAAATATATGATCATGCTTTCTAATATACTTACGCAATTCATTAGTAACTTGTTAATTCAGCTAGATTGTATAATTAATAAAGTCCTTATACAGTTGACGCAATTACGCACTAACATGTCCCTGTAATTTAGCAACGCAGGTGTAATGGATTGTACTTGTTAAGTTGTAAATGACCGTTGTAAGTGAACTGTTAGGCGTAACCTTCGGGTTAAAACTATATCAGAGTAACCTTAATGTAAGGTAACATCGACTATATCCATGGTAAAACAAATATTGTTTTTTTTTTTTCAAGTAATTACATACGTAAACTTTTTGGATGCTTTCAAATGCTGTTTGTTTCATGATTTAAGTTTAAACAATTTTTAAATGCGTTTAAGCCTCACCAAGTATTTCACTTGGATTATATGTATTTGTTAAGTTTATAGGTAAATGGAGGATTTTAATTTTTTATTATCTGTGGGCTATGTCTTATGTTCAAACCTATTATAGAAACAAATTAGATGTTAACGTATCGAGACTGATTTAAAAGGAGCCATTTATGTGATCATTCATCTAAGTGACAAGTTTTTAACGTTCGAAACGCACTTGCGTCCATCACGGCATGAGATAAAGCAGCTCGGCGGACAGTGGTTGCATAGAATCGGTTCAAGGAATCCTCTAGCTCGAGCAACGCTATTAGTGGGGAGCAATTAGCGTTCAGTTAATGAGCTACGTACCGACTGCCAGATACGGTGGGCCGGCGAGCGCCCAGCGGTGGCCACGCCGACTATAAAAAAAATATTACATTAAAGTTATTTACGATATTTTATATATATATATTAAAATAAAGCAAATCGGCTAGATGGCTATAAAAGCTATTTATAACCGACCATAAAAAGGAAGTAATCTATATCTTGTTTCATCACAACTTAAGTCCTCTGATTTTGAAGTTTATATCCTACTTGGAAAAGGATTTCCTGCAAAAAAAACTTTTTTTTTCTAATTTTCTATATTGTTTATTAAAATTATAATTTATGCATATTGATAATATGAATTGCTATTAAATTATTTAGCCATAACGAAAGATAGAAGAAGTGATACGTTGATCTATAACAATATGGTACAACTCTCAACCCCGCGCCACCCTCGTTAATTTCACTAGCTACAGCTGCCTTCAAACCGGAATAATAATGTTTGGCGGCAGTATGAGTGAGACTTGCCACTAGTGGCAGTAACATTAGTAACGGACATGTTCTGTTTAATGTGTCCTGAAAGCTCTGCGTGATGGTTGCTGCACATGTACTGTACAGCAGCTGTTTATCGTCTACCTCTTACCGTTCGCGCCTTTCGTCGTTTATTTCCTGCTTGATGCTCGTTCAAATTGAAACGGCCATTGGCCTTATTAAATTCTATGTGCCCACATACGTTCCGTCCTTTCAGTTAACGTTAATTACGTTATGGCCATCAATGCAGCTACATAAAAAAGCATCGACGATTTACCACATTAAATAATACTGTATTATATATTTGTTTACACATAAAACTTGTAATAAAATTAAGTAAGGAATTTGTTTTTTTTTTTTTAATTATTTCTTGTTTTGTAAATTGTATACATCAGAGTTCTTACATGTAGTAAGTGATCTTGTGACCATAGGCGACTGACCGCAAAGATAAATAATTAAACGAATACCTTGAAATTTATACACTTTAGTTCATTGAATTATAATTACTGGTGATAGGACTCTGTTGCTGGAGACCGTCTAAGCAGTTACCACCGCAGCGTCTGTTGCAACCGCCAAACAGTAGTGTACAAATATTACTGTGTTCCGGATTGAAGTGAGTTACAGCTAGTGTAATTGCTGGGGTGACGAAACTTAACGTCCTGTCTCAAGGCGATCGCAATGAGGTGCAGTGTATATCATCCTAACTAGCACCACGTTTTTATGAGCAGGCATATCACTTCATCAGGTGAACCTTCCGCTAGGCTCGATACTTCGTTGAGTAAAAAAAAAAATCTATTAAGTTAATCATTTACATTTCACAACAATTTATTTGTTGTTTGCGTGAAACGACTTTTGTATGACCTTTTATTAGTAGACCGAGAATTAGAAGTGAAGTGTTAGTCTGGTTTAAAAACTTTATATTTATAATTTTTTTTATTGAATATGGAGAAAAAATCTATACTGAATACGGAGAAACAAAATATATTAAATACGGAGAAAAAAAAATTATACTAACGTTGATGTTTTCGTGTGAAATATTCGTGTGCGCAGTAAGGCGGGTGGGCGTGGCGCACCTGCGCGGTCACGCGGCCGCCACGTGCGCGTAGTACGCGACGTGAGCTGCGCCGCGTCCACAACACAGTGGCCCCAGAACTCTCCATCGTGACGATTGTGCCAATGGCCAATTTTAATAAAAAAAACTTTGTTTATATGTATTCACTTAAGAGACGAGACGAGCGTTGACGTTCACTTGATGGTAAGTAATACGCCCGCCTATAACGAGGCGCTAGTTAGGATGTTATACATTACATCATATTGCGCTAGTAATTTTGTTTGTCTCCATATCGAAAAAAGGCGGTGGGATAGAGTATTTTTTTTTTAATTTATATTACCACGCCTTTTTCCCAGTAGGGGTAGGCAGAGGTGAATAAACACCCACTTTTCGCCAGATGTGGTCAGATTAGGTCCCATGTAACAGGGGGCGAGCGTGTTGCCACTTTATTGGGTCCACCACACACACACACAAAGATGATTTCAGTGTTCGAGTTTCCTCACGATGTTTTCCTTCACCGTTTGTATCTCGCTGTTGTAACTAAAGTTCACAAATGTATAATACATAACTTAAATATTAAGTCATCGGTACATGCCGAGATTCGAACCCGCGATTTTTGGAATGGAAGCCGCACGCTCTAACCATTAGGCCAGCGAGCTACTTTAGGGAAAGAGTATAACGTAGTAAAACGTTTAATATGTATTACGTCTAAATATAAAATATGTTTTTTTAATTTTTATTTACTTCTCAGTTTTTTCTGTACAGCCAGAAATAAAATAAGAGCGTATGCTGATTGTCATACTTCCTGCTGGTAAGTTCTATTGCTATAGACCGTTTAAGTATTTACACTCATTTGCAAATTTCACAACTTTAAATATATCAAACGATATGGCTCGAAAATTTATTGACACTCTTTAAACGTCACTTCCGCCATAATGGCGCATACGCCCTCTGGCCCAAAGAGTATAGATGTGTGTCGCTAGAAAGATCTATACGAATCTAGAACTTCCTAAAATAATTCATTTCATTCTCGCTGGTAGGGGCACAAATAATTTTGATGAAAAAAAATAATAATAATGACTGTCGTAAGTCATCCTCGTTTTAATGTAACCTGAGTACTCTTCATATATATATATATATATTACATATAGATTTATTACGTTACATTAACAGTTATAAATATAGGTGGGAACTATAACTAACACTGATTATTATTTTGTAAAAAAAAACTTCGTTTATTAATGACTTTAGTAACTTTGTAGATTTTTTTCAAGCACTACGTTTTTTTTTGTTATTCGCTCGCCTTTGTGCGGTTCATGGCAAGCCGTTTATACTTCTGATAGCGGGCTAAATAAAACCGTGACAGTGAGTTCGGGAAACTCAGGGATATGATTTTGAGGAAAACATTGTGCGATTCGATAACCTCGCCAACTACCGGATACAGGAAAATGCATCATTTAGATAAATTACAAAATTAACCTCGTTTTGAGGTATTTGATTGGGGTATTGAAATATGGTGATGTTTAAATTCATCTGTCTTTCTTCATCGTTTTTTTTTATTTATAATAGTTGATTCAGTATTGATAGAAAGTTAATTGTATCAACCACTCTCATTATGATCGCATTAGAGAAACCTGAATTAAGTTAATGGGGTATACATCAATTGTTAACTTAATCACATCGACGAGGAAAAATAGTTGATAAATAGTTCAGTTAGTTTGAGTAATACGGTTACAAAGTAAGAAATATGTGAAATATTATATAACATGTCTTAGTTGATGGTTTTTATTTTAGTTAGTAATGTATCAAGAGACGGCTGGACCGTCAGTCAGTGGTTTTACGGTTGTGAGTTCACAATACCACCCGATAATAGAACCCGGGTGCCTGCGTATGCCAACGCGCGGATGTCGGGGCTTATCTGGTGTTTATTGAATATACAATTACAGTTCTGTTGGCGAAATGATACGTGAAAACACATGCCGCTGAGTTTATTTATTTTTTATTGTAACATAAATAAGTTCAAAATTATTATTAAACCGATAGATCCTATCCCCGTTTCATTACTACTATTTCTTTGTAAGCAGACAGTAATAAGTAGTCTCGTCAGTATGAATGTATTTATTACTTTTATTTAATAGACAATAATATCACTAATAAATTGATATGATGGTGGATAAAAGTAAATATTTAGACACAAATAACAGGTTAATAAGTCGTCTATATTATCTAGGATACCCTTTAGATTGCCTAAGCCATTTTTTCATTCATTAATGTTAGAAAAAATCTGTAAAATTCATTTAAATATTCAATTTGTACTTCATCAAGTATATATCATCATATACTGTTAATAATTAAAGTGCACAGTAATATAATAATTTACTAGTAAGTTTAGAATTACAGATTAAACATTATTTCTATGGATTTATTTAAATGAACTGGTATTTCCATATATAATAACGACTTATCATGATATCTCTAGAATCATAGGCTAGAGACTTGAAATTTGGTAGCAATATTCCTTTTGTCAAGTATAGCTCAGCTAAAAAAGGATTTTATGAATTGTTACCCCCAAAAGGGGTTGCGGGGCGGTAATAACAGGAAGGGGACGACAGGTTGCCACCGGGAGGGGATATTTGTACGTTTATTTCATACCTTGTAACAAGTTAGTTTGAAGCAACGTTAACCTATTATTACAGGCGCCTACCTCAACCATATTCGACGTCACGACTAATTATAGAGATGATCTCATTACAGTTGACAGATAACTCCTGAAGAGCCGCCGAAGTCGGCCACACCGAGCGTCCTATTGTTTGAAAATATTTTAAAACGGCGGTGGCTATATTACTTATTTTTTAAAAAGCCTTTTAACAAATACATACATTTTGATATTTTAATACTTAAAACGTATCTTTGCAAAAAATGTTTCATTACTAAAGCATATTTATTTTTAAAAATATAAAATTTTTGTTAAGTTTAGGGTATAATGAGGAGCGTGCACAGGTATGTCGTGTAAGGTATGCATACCGTACCAGAAATCTGTGTTTATATGTATATAGTTAAAAATAAACTGTCCTCTCCTGACGTCGAGGATGACCACCGGGGTTTTAGTGTGTAAAAATCTCCACATTACTTTGATTTCCTTTCAGAAAGCGAACAAGAAAGTTAAAAATAATCTTACCAATTTCAGCATTATTGCATCTTTTAGTCCCTTGAAAGATAATTTGGATAATTTTAGGGAGCTAGGTTAGTATATATTTGCTTATAGGGTGCGTATGCGATTGGCTATAATTGTCTTTTAACACCAAATATATATTTCAAATAAACCATCTTAGCTTCTCTAAAATTTGTAGCGGTCCACATAATCCCGCATTAGAATTCAATTGGCAGGTAACTCCTCAAGTACTCTGTGTACGTCGCAGGCACCGTAATAATCTTGTCACGTAACAGCGATACCATCACTGTACATTCTAATTGCAGCGAATATTGTATTAGAAACCAAATCTCGTAATTTTTCCATCATACTACTGTTTATGAGCCGTTTATATTGCAATCGATTCATTGCTAATGACGACCGCGTCAACGTGTAAGTAGTTAAAAAAATTGTTAAATTTCATGCAAACCGTTTGGTTAAGTCCTCATTGCTTCGAGTCTCGATTCGCAAATTAAACCTCCTTTACCTTATCTAGGTTTGAAGTTTTTAATTTCAGTATTAAGAATTTTCACTTGTAGGTCCCTTAACATATTTTTAATAGCGACATATGTTCTTCTAATTCATCTTAGTACACCGCTCGTCGATGTTATATCAATATACACATATTTCTGATGATGTTTCCCAAAGCAAATGCAGCTAGCTGCCCAATTCCTTAATTGTAGATAACAATGGGGGTTTGCAAGTGAATAAATAAAGCTTAGTTAATTGCTAGGTAAGCACCGTGACCAATTAGAGTCGGTGCGGCCGCGCGTCGGTTTGAGACGAATTTCATTTAAGCAATTGTGGTAATTGACCAGGCGGCCGCCTTCCGGAGCGCTTTGTCCTGCGCGTAATGAGCGTAGGAATATGATTGAGCGGTAATTGTGGGCAAAATCAATCCCCGCCTGTAATGCAACTGGCTCGTATGTGGGTAGTCGACATTAGTATAAGCTTTCTGAATGCGATCAGTCATAAATACAAACACGCTATGATGATCCCATCGGCACATAGATAATTCTGATGACGCGAAGCTAACTCCCGAGTCCGAATCGCGTCTTCGCCAAGAATGTGCTTTCTGACCTATTTCATTTACCGAGCATAAATCAAAATTAAACAAGTTTCATCATAGCAGTATTGTCATATAAACCTGTCTAAAACAATTCGTACTGTAGTTATTTTTTTGGTAAAACAATATATATTTTTACAACCTTGATTTTTCACTTAAAGTGTATTCGAAAGGCAACTTAAAACTTTTGAGTTACGCTATAACGAGGTGATAATCGTTTTATGTACATTTAATTTAATAGGTTAAATAAAATAATCGACATACGGATCAAATGTTTAGAATCTTCTATAAAAGAACTAGTAACGAGTTAATTCAATACATGTTTAATCATTATGAACGGAATCACACCTTTTCTACCCTTTTGGATTACAGAAGCGTAGCACAATAACGTATAAGGTTCGCTCGTAATGTAAATGCCAGCATTAATTGTGGCATGCATTCTGACTACAATTAGGAGCTCATTATCGCCGTGCTGGAATTCACTCTGGGCATGCGAAAGAAATCGCAACGTTTACGTTTTCGTTAAACCGTTGAAGGTAAAATCGACAACAGAATATACAAAAACTATCTTGCGCATGTTTAAAAATAATTATATATGACTAAATAAAATTACAACTATGTCTAAAGTTGAACAATTAATTATGCAGACTTTATAAAATTTAATAGACGAAGCCAAATATGGTTACATTGGAAGGAGCTTCGCGCCTACATTACGAGTCGACCTTGTGACAAGGTCCGGTCGAGCCTCCCGCCTACAGGCCAGCCGACGCTTCTGTCTGACACGATTTTTATGATCTTCACTTCTATCTAACTGTAATTTATTAAACATAATTTACTTAAATACTAACAGTTTGTATATAATTTATGCATTTATATTATTTCTTGAGGTACGAAACTTCGGTCCTGTGTTACGGCGTCGACAACGTTGACTGATAAGGCGGCCGGGTCGCCGCGGCATTGTTTCGTGACTCTGCTTTTATCTAAGATAACCGAGAGCGTGCGATGCGAAATGATGCGAAATATTTCCGGAGTTAGAGTAGTGTTCTATAAATATGTGATTCGACTTCGCTCGTGGGCGCACGTTTCGGGCGGCGAGGGCGGGCCGCGGCAGTAGCGCGCGATCCGCCGCGGCCGCACGCCGCACGCCGTACGCCGTACGCTGTACGCGCGCGCAACGAACGAACGAACCGCACTCGGCGATACTATCGCGACGATCCCCACACTGGCGTACCAGCGCCACGCTTCCTCCCTAAACCATCCGCATCGCTGCGATCAATCGCAAAACGAACGCTAGCGCAGTGCAGGATCACCACCAACACCAGCACCAGCACCGACATCGGCGCCAGCGTCACACACCGAAACTTTGCGAGGGCGGCTTATAACGAACAAATCGACTAACTAACTCGAACCGCACGAAGGTGTCGCGTCGCAAAAAGCGCAACACAATAGAGTAAGCGTCTAATTATAAACGTGGTTGAGTGAGCGACTTCGGGATGCAGAACATCGATCCGCTGGAGTTCGCCAACATCCTGGCCACTGAGCTGTGGTGCCAGCAGGTACGTCGCCGGCTCGGAGCTCACTTGTGCGCGTGCGCAGGTGTAGTAGTATTTGCCATCGAACCTGGCAGCGATTAAAAGAACGATAGCTAACGAAATAGCAAGCGCAGAATGTAAAATAAATAATAAAGAGATACGTCTAATCAGAAATGGCTAAATTATAGGTGATGTTATACTGCAACCATTTAATGTCAATTATCTAATTCGCTTATAAGTGGAACAGCCGTGGAAGTAAGCCAGATACATGTCAATTTTGTATGAGGTACACCCTCACCTCACCTTGCGTTTTGTAATGTTTTGTGCATTCTAAACTGTACCAATATTTTGTAACTGAACTAACAAAAATATATTATACTTCTTTTTTAACATCACAAATACTTTTTTATTCAGTAGATTAATATTTGGTAAAAATGGTTTTTTTTTTCATCTGATACAAAACTCTTAACATGTGTACTGAGAATACTTCAGGCAAACAGATTTCGCAAATCGTCTCATCCATGTATTAATTTAGCAAAACTAGGCTATTCTGAAGCGGAAAAAATGTATTAATAAACTAATTATAATTGAAAATGGTACGTTTTAGTTAGTTTTCCTTTAGTTTGAATATTATCACTGACGAAACGCTTCGTGTCACTGGAAGAGGTGTCACGCGATTGCTTGCCTTAATTTGTTTCAATTGGCATTACGAGATGCAGTCATACCGCTACTTATTGAGTCATTACGTTTTACCGGCATATCCAACAAAATAATCTTCAACTTTTTTAACTTGCTAAGCAAAATAGCTTTTAGCTACTTGTTTATTTTATCTATTTAAAATGAGGCGAGCTGACAGATTTATGTGAACGCTTTTAACATAACATTATTATGTTGATGCTGCCCCTTAACTGTCTTGTACAAAGATAACCGGCCTCGGTGCGTGAAATACAGAAATTTGTGTTTGTACCTTGGCTGCGGAATGTGGTGGTGTGGTCGTTTATTCTTCGGTTTCCACATCGTATATATGACACTTAAAAAGGTTATTAAGTAACCGTCCCTACTTGCGATTAATCGAGATTATAGGTCTTCCAAAATGCAAAAGCTGAAAATAATTACTACTGATCAGATCTTACTCTCAACGGGATATTATAGTAATAAAGTTTATTTATTCGTAATGAAGTATCAAAGGATATTTCAGTGGTGATAGGCCTAGTTTGTAATTGTGGTCGAACTAGGCGTTGCATTATTCAAGAGCCGTGGGTGTGGGGGGTTCGATTCCAACTAAGCTTGAGCTACTGTAGAAGGAAAGTATCGTGAATATATATCCATTCAAACAGTACTTAATATGATAGATAAATGGTCTTGATATCTGCCAGTGATGGACACGCAGAGACCAGTAGAGAGTACATTGAAAGTTTTTGTTTATGTTATTATAAGATTTTAAACTGATAATGTGGCCTTTTTAATCAACCAATACTTATAAAGCACTTAGTGCGTTTTAGTCATATAAAAGACTTACATCTAAAATGTCATTCACCGTGTGGGACAGCGGTGTGCTGTTAATATTATTAGAATTAAATGCTAATACGAGAATAAGAGCATAGACATAATGAAAAAAACAATTCCTAAGGTTTTAACATATTGCAACGGGTTAGTTTGTTAAGCCAATGGTGCATTTGATTTGTAACTTAAATTCGCATGTTATTATTAAACGAGTTGTGTATAAATAATAAGCTGATAAAATGCGATCGGTATGTGGAAGCAACTTAAACAAGATAACAAATAAACATTGCCGTTGCGCAACACTGTATATTTATTATTATTTATAGTTATTATAGCCGTATTTTCTAGGAGATCATTAATAGCTCTAAACTCTTTGTAGTCTGCAGTCTTTTATATGCATCGTCGTCACTACAAACTGAAACTGTGTCGCAAAATTCGGTCCTGATGCCTAAGTGGTAGTCTCTGTGACTTTCATATTATTAGATAAACTATCAAATATATATTTTAATAACGTTTAAAGTTAAAAGAAACATTTGTAATTTATTTGACGGTTTAACAAACCTGTGTTAAGGTTCCCCGAGTTTACCATCGACTGATCCGTGTCAACACCCGCATTATTTTACTATGACATTGATTTTAATGTAATAATCAATAGCAATACTTACATAAAGATTATATTCTTTAATTTTTAAAACATTTCAATTAAAACAGAACTTATTAGTTTTTTTTTGCTGTTAAGATAGAAAAAAAAAACAAAATGCACTGACTAGCTGCAGTAAACTAAGTTTTTTCTATGGGACAGTGCGTGTAAAACAAATGTAATTAATGAAGATAACTTTACTTAAATTAATTTTACTTTCCATCATTCCAGTTGGCGAACCTCGAAGGCCTCCAGTCGGGGGTGCCAACCCGCACCACGGCGACCATCACGCCCACCCAACTTCGCAACTTCGAGCAGACATACATTGAGCTGACCAACTGCCGCGGCGAGCAGGCCAGCCACGCGGGCTTTGTGCCACCTTCCGTCACGAACGCCAACAATTACGGTTAGTATCAACCTTTCACAATTTGTGAAAATGATGATGAGAATGTTGTGCCATAGAATTGCTGTATTTCTAATCTTTTATATGAAAAGTTCTTCATTCGTGAAATATGAGCTTGAGGTTTGTCTAAAATTGGCTGTAAATTCTTATTGTCATTGACTAGGACTGTGTGCTAAAGTAAAACTGTAATAAGTTCTCTAATATTTAGATGTATAAAATTTTAATAATAAATATTTCTCAAATTTTTTTTAATACACACCTTTTTTGTATACACTCGTAACTACATATAACTGGTTAACTGAATGCTTATGTAATAATTTCAGGCATCCTGAATACGGTGGGTTACTGTGAGTCGGGCCCGACGACGGCGCTGCACGTGTCGCCGGGCCCGCTCTCCGCCAGCGACAGCAGCAGCAGCCCCGGCTTACCGGCGCCCAAGCGACGCAACATGGGCGGCAGGCGGCCGACCAAAACGCCCCAGGACCTAACACCAGAAGAGGAAGAGAGGCGCAAGATACGCCGCGAACGTAACAAAATGGCGGCCGCCAGATGCCGCAAACGCCGGCTCGATCACACCAACGAACTGCAGGAGGAAACGGATAAGCTCGAAGAAAAGAAACAGTCTTTGCTGGAAGAGATACGCAAATTGCAGACTGATCAGGACCATTTACAAGCACTGCTGCGGAATCACCTACAGTCGTGCAGTTTGAACAGACGCTCCGCCAGTCCGATGGAGATGAAGCCGCTGCAAGATCCATACGTGTACCCCGACGTCCCGGAAGATAAAGTGCGTGTCAAAGTGGAAGTTGTGGACCCCGTCATTGATCCAGTCCTCGGATTGGATAACGATATCTTCACATCGCCTGTGCCCGATAAAAAGTAATTGAAGTTTATTTTATTTTTTTCATGATTTCAACCGTGGACGTCCATTATTGAACAAAGTGTCTTATAACGTATTCTACAAAACAGGGTCATGCGCTATCTGTCTGTGTATATGAAATTAATAATATCGTTTCGAAACTGTCGACAAGTAGAAGAAAAATTTATAGTAATATCACTAGAATAAGACGTACCTACACTAAAATTATATTAAGCCATTATAATGACGTCCAGTGAAGAGATATTATTAGATCATGTGATAATCTCGGTTTAAGTCTCCATCTCCGTCCGATAACACTTGATATAAAAACTTAAGCTTTATTTAGATTTTTTGAATAGATAATGGGCGGAGGCATACTATATCTAAATTCGCAATCGCGATTAAATTAAGACCTTCATCCTATAATGTTAGAACTTGTTTAATTTTTCCACTATCTTTGTGACTTGCTAATTACAATTGCTCTTGAATGCTTATAAATCGGACCGGATGCAAAGATCCATTCAAATTAATTGGCGCGATCGATCGTACCGCGAATAAAATGGCGCTGTACAGTGCTTTGCACCGAGGAAACCAGTTTAAGGTGCTTTATGAATTTTTTTTTGCATAGTCGTGAGAATGGACCAGAGCGCGCCGAATTCATACAGGCTTTATTACCTTTTTTTAACTGCTTTCGTGATGCAGTGGCTAAATGATTGTCTTCTAACAAATAAGTCACTGATTTAGTTCCAAGGCCCTAGGTGCTTTATATACGGTAGGATTTCTTTTTGTTCTCGCCTAACCCATGTTGATCTTGTAAATCTGCTGTTATAACAGCAACGACAGTATTCTCTGTGCGTACGCTTGTTCATCCACGGTCTCCATTTATTTAAACAACGTGAAATTGAGGGTAATATTGATGCAAGAGGTATTTTTAAATTTATCACATTATGGTTACATAGATTTAGAGGAGTGACCACTGCGAAGATAAACCACGTTTTACTTTTTTATTCGTAGTTTTTATGTTTCTCAAAAATTTTTATTAAATTGCCTGAATACACATTAAAATGATTAACTAAAATACACTCAAAGCTAAAACATTTTTTTTTAAATAAGTACTTTATTTGTGTGGTTTTTGATTACTACTGTGAATGTTGTATTTACGTTCGTCTTATGATTGTTTTAGAATAATGCTGTCGGCGGCGAATCCATCGGTGGTGACGAGCGGTGGGTCTCTGGAAACGCCGCCCGCCACGCGCCCCAACCGCCCCAACTTCCTGCACGTGCCGGTTAACCTCACGCCCGCACAGGTAACTAACTAAACTTCAGGCTTTACCTGCACCTTCCATATTAAATACTTTACGCCCCACTTTATATATAGAATGAAGTATAGTTAATGTTAACTTATAATTTAAACAGTTTCGACGTATTTTTAATTAGAAAATAGATAACCAGAAAACCTAAATAAATATCTGTACTTCTTAATTGTTCTGCTAAACAATGACTTTCTGTAAATAGTTAGTTTTATTTAAATTAATAACAAAGAATGGTTAATTGTTCCAGATTCACAACAGCAAAGCAATGGGCAATAATAAAATTGCGGGCATCGAGATCAGCACACCCAGCAACGGCATTCCGTTCAACTTCGACAGTCTCATGGAGGGAGGCACGGGTCTAACTCCGGTGCATCCCCATCCACACCCCTGCGCGCAGCAGCAACGCTCCGCCCCGGACCTCGCGTCGCCGGACCACGGTAGCCTGGTCAGCCTCTGAACGAAGCACGCCGCCTTCGACCTTTTGTACACCGTCTGAAGGGACAGATTTCCGCGCAAGTCGCGACTACTTAATGCTCCATACTACCGCCAATTTCGAATGTATTTTTAGTTAAACCAAACTAGAACACAGCAAGCAGTTGGCGTCCGACGTTACCTCCGCTTGTTGCCGTTTCGACGGATTTCTACGTATTTATATCACAATGACCTCGTCTAACTTTACTAAAAGGTGCAACGATTTTATCTGTGAAACAAATAACTCTGTTCATTAGATTACCATGTAATTTCTAGAAATATTCAAGTGCTACGTTATATTTGAAATGTTAGCTATTTTTTTTATTTGTTACTGACGAATAAATATTGTCTATTCCACAGTTTGAGTTTGAATGTCGCACAGGTAGGTTGTGTCCGTCTCGTGGAAGGTACTCGGTAGGCGGTCTCTCTCATTCGCTTTCATTTGTAAACAGTACTACGCGTGCCTTACTGGGCCCTACGTGTGACGTATCGGCCGGCGCAAAGCGAACCTAGTTCGCACAGCTCTCGTGGCGTCACTTACGCAAAACTTATTTATTCGACTACCTTCAAGACTACTATGTACTTTCTTATAGAAATCTTGGTACTGTCTTTCTTTGTATTTCCAGCTCCAGAAAGAGAGCGACTCTGCTACTCATTACCGAGCTCTTATGTTTGTTTAAGTAATGTAACTTGCTCACTTGTGTGCTTTTGTATTTATATTAATATTAGCCTATTAAAGTTTTTACACTGGTCGTGTTGCCAGCGAACTAAAGTCAATTGATGAGCTGTTTTAATATTTTATATTTAGAAAAATATATATAAATATTTTTTATACAATAGACTTGTATTTCAGCAGACATAATGATTGTGATGTGAAATTATAAAATAAAACAGAGTTTTATTTGAAGCATTTCAGGGAATTATTTCGAGTTGTGCTTAATTCTAGCGAGGCTAGACTAGAGAAATGTATTTATAATGTAAGTCGTGTAAAAGATCTCTTTTACATAAATCCGATGCATGTCATTTTAACCGGCACAAAACTTTTTACTTTCACGCTCCTGTATCTTGTCATAATAAAACCCGTGCCATTTACCGCGTCTACTACACTCGTCGGTATACGACAATCGATAATGATAATACGATACGTTCAGTTTAACCGCGCGACTAACAGCAATAATACTTAAAGATTTAATATATATTGAATGTAAGTTAGCTCAATGTCGATGTAAAGTCTTACCGTTCCATTGGATTAGGTACTGGTAGTGTATCAATTGTTAATGTTAAGGAATCTTGTGATACGTCCAGTGACTCGCGGGCCCGCGCGCGCCTGTCAACGATTATTGTGTATTTGAACTCGTGGCGTCACGCAAACACACATATATCAAAATATTAAAAAACAAACTAAATTATTTTCGTTTTCTATGCTTTTTTCTCAGAATTTATATTTTTGTATTTGTCTCTGTGTTACTATGTTCATTTGGTCGCTTCCTGTCACTTCTCAGAGAACTAATAATTGTGTATTATGTATCTGTATTATTAATATAATTTTGGCGCCTGTAATTCATTTCTCCGAGTATTTGTTATTTGTGTATTTTGTATCTGTATTACTATATGTTTTGGGCGCGATCATTCGCTCCATCGATTATTTACCATTTATGTGATTTGTGTCTGTATTACCATTACCGTGTGAGCGCCGCGAGTCGTTAAGTTCGTACCAATAATGACTTCTGGAATTAAACAGTACGTAGAATAAGGCAATAATTAGTTTAAGGCACTTAACAATTTAATTATAATACGCATAACTTAGACCAAATTATTACTTTATGTGCTTTATCGTAGTTTTAATTAAAATCTAAGCCAAAAATTGATTTTATTTTCGTTATATTAGGTGTTAGATTTGTCCGCCATTATTTTCCTTTAAAGTATTATTGGGTTTAGACGACGAGTAAAATGGTAGTATTTATTTAGTATGTATATCTCATTGATTTACTCATTGTAGAGCGCAACATAGAAATTTCCTTTTTTTATATAATTCGTCGATTATTGTGTATAATAGTGTATACATTCGAAATATATAACGCATAATATGAACACTATAGGTTTTAAGAGAGAAGTAATTTTTTCTAGAAAGTTTTTCTTATCGCAACCGTAGAGTACTTTTTGTATTTTTTCATGGAAATTAGCAAAGCAATATATTTGATAAAATTATTGAAATACGACGAATGGAATGTAGTCAAATTATATATGTAAATCGGAAAATATAGATTTGTTTACGTACACCGGACATTTGCTTTTTATTTTTTTACTTGGTACCCCATTTCTTACATATCGTATAGTTTTTAAAAAGTTACGACTACCTTGTAATAATAGCTATTGGTGCCTACTTTCGATATTCATAATTTCAAGTGAAAAGTACAGTTCTCGATATTTTGGGTTTTATTCATTTTACTCACGAATACGAAATTTAATGTTGCCTTTACAGTATATAATCTTATCGAACATTGATAAAAAGCCAGTGATTTTACTTACTACAGCTGTGATTTAATTTCACACTAATACAGAAAAAAATTACATTTGTAATTGCTAAATTTATAAAATGCAAACAGTGATTAGAAAAAATAGTGGCAAAAACATGATAATAAGTTTCTTAATTAATGAAATGGAATTTATTTCGCCTTTTCATGTCCAGACGCTTCCGTATATAATTTTTGATAGCCATGTATATGAAGAACCCAATCTCTATCAAGCTCAAGAAACTGCAGCCGAGACTTAGACCGAACACCCCTCCCAAGTTAGCTGTAATGCAAAAAAAATACAATATATATGAAACAATCTTGTTTTTACTTTATGAAGCGATACGACGAACAGCATGTTCACCTGATGGTAAGTGATACGCCTGCTCATAACAACGTGGCGCTGGTTGGTATGTTAATTCTCGTTACATTAGCTGCAGTGCCCTTCAAAGCGGAACACATTAATGTTTGTACCTATCTAGACGGTCTCTAGCAACAGGGACCTACCATCAATAAATCCTTTTTTTACTTTTACGGTAATGCAATAGGGCAAGGTCTTGTAAAGGTTGCATTATCTTTGGACTTTATTTTAACCAATAACCAAACGGCGCTAGTTAAAATGTTTATCGACCTTCCACAAACATAAGCTTAACTTGACTTCGCTACCGGTCTGTCATAAAGAAAACAGTAAAAGTTACTGATTCTAGGTTTTTTTTAACATTATTGTGTTCCGGTTTAATGGACGCTGTAGCTAATGTAATTTCTGGAGCAACGAGATTCAACATCTTGTCTCTCAGGCGACGAGGGCAATGTGGTGCTATACCATCCTAACTAGTGACATATTGTTATGGGCGGGCGAATCATTTACCATCAGGTGAATGTCAGCTTGGTGTCGTCGCTTAACTGTATAAAAAAAAACTTACCTAAACGTATTGCAACTTAGCTGCGGAAATAAGCTATTTTCGTGGTATTTATTTAGACGGTATTTGATAAAGAATACGACTCACAACTAAATAGTTTTTTTGTTAACTTGTCGCAAGATATATTATCAAACAAAACTTAAAAAAAATCTAATTCTTGTTCACATAAGGTTTTTAAAAATAAGTTATAATTTTGATGAGAACTTTATCTTGCATAAATATTTGTAAATACTTAATAAAATTTCCACAGCGTGGTGTTCTTACCAGCTAAACTAATGAGAGATATGACTGTTTCCTGTTTCTGTTTAGTGTACACTGGAGTAGGAAAATAGAAATGCAACACAGTAGTGCTGTCGTTCACCACTAACTTTGAACTGAAAAATTAAACATACATTAAAATTAAATAAATAACATTTGTCTAATTCCGCGGAAATTATTGATATCTGCAAAAACTTATCTAATTTAAGCAAAATATTAATAAAGAAATTTTCGCACCATTGTATATTTATATTTCTGAAAACCAAAGAGAACTTTTAATTTTGTTCCATTGTTTTTTGTACATTCGTAAGTAATTTTAAATATCTTTACTACTCACTAAAAGTTTGGAGAAATGATATGCTTTATAGCATCAAGGTTTCCAGTTACCAGCTCCACCCGGTATTTACGCGACACGCAATCCCTGATGCACCGACAGCGCTCATTTTGGTAAGCTTTAGACATTTCAACTGAAAACGTTAAGTTTAATTGGATAGATCTCATATCACATTCATTTTCAATGGTGGTAGGTCTCTTTCGCCGGGTATCTTTTAGATAGCTACCACCGCAGCTACTACCTGCAGCTATTTTTGCCGTCGAACATTAGTGTGAAAGTATTACTGTATTCCGGTTTAAAAGCCGTTGTAGGTAATGAAGTTATTGGAGTAACAAGATAACGTAAGTCTTAACGCGACGAGTAATGTGATACGGATTTAATTTCGTTTCTTCGCTACAGTCATAAAACAAATAAAAAAATAATCAGTAACAAACCCACAGGATCTACTAGAGGGTTTATCCTTTCTATAAACTTAATTTAATATACATTAGTAATCTTTATACTTAATTTTTATGTACTTTAGGTAATTTTGTTTGAAATAACGCTGTAATATATCTTGCTCAGAAATAAAAGAAACATAAAAGATATATATAAAGTTGTTTAGTTAAATTTTTGAATACTGTATTAAAGATTTTTTCGCTTTTAATAATCATAAACTACAGCAACACTCAAAGATATATTTCTTATACTGCAAGGCAGCAAAAATAGGCGCTTCGATAATACCTCTCTTTGTCTGGGAGTAATCTACAAAAGATATCCTAGGGCAAAGCCAGGGTCGATAGTTCTTACCAATGCGATCTTTAGCAAGCGAGATCTACCACCAGTCAGATTATTGATTTATTCCAGTTGACTATAATATAGATAAAATCATAACGAGATACGTTTGACTTTCTTGATGCAGAGGAGACTCGTGAAATTGCATGCATGGTGCGGGTCCACGCGAGGCACGTACGGCAAGGTGCACTGACAGTGTTCCTTCACTTCGGATATAAGGCAGCTCAGGTCGCAGTCCGAACGACCGTAGTTTTCAAAGTACGGTAATTTAAACTCGTCTTTGAAATAACACTTGCGACTGAAAAAGAAGGTTTAGCTAACAAGCTTCAAAAATAATAATATAATAAAGTTTTTTTTTTAAATATAATTTCAATAATTTGATTGACATGTGTATAAGTTTGATGTAAATATTATATAATTAATAGAGTAGTCTTTTAGTTCCTATTAAATAGCATATATTGAACCTGGCGACGGGAAGTTGCTGCACTTCATCAGAGCCGTAAGTGTAGATCGCAGAGAGAATATGATAGAACTCTGCTCTAGAGTACACGAGAGTCGACACCTCATCAACCGGAAATTCTTCCCAATCCGTAAACAGAATCTGTATACAATAAGAATATATCTTTTTTTTATTAAAAATAAAGAGATTTACTCTCTGAGAATTAGAATTATGAATGTGTTTATAAACGCAAACTCATCATGAGTTGATAGACGTTCACTGCTAGACATAGACCTGCTCCAAAGATTCCCACGTCGATCGAGTAGGAATTCATATGGGGAAAACAGATAAAGATCATAAATTATTGTATTATAAGGTCGTCGCGTCTTTACTTCGATTACGAATAAAGGGAAGTCACCTTAGTTGCTCCGGAGTTGATTACGGTGCTGTCCACGGCATCTTCGGGGTTGTAATCTGTGATAACAGTTAATGAGTTTTCAATGCCACTTTTGGATGTCATATGCGTGATGAAATTAGGTTTTCTCTCGTTCCTAAAGTATACAAAAAAAAAAAAATCGGTTAATTTTATTACGAACAATATAAAAAGAGTTAGTACACCGAATATAGAAGAAAGAATATAAAGAAGTTTTAATTGGTGGTAAGTCACAGTGTCTGGATATTGATAGGATAGGAATCACTACAGCGTCTATTTTCACTGTCAAATAGTAGTCTGTAAACATTACTGTGTTCCGGTTTGAAGGGTGTTGTAACTAGTGTAACTGGGTTAACGAGAGCCAATATTTTATGCCTCAAGCGATGAGCGCAATGTTGTGCAGCATATCCATCTTAACTAGCCCCACATTGTTATGGGTGGACGTATCACGCACCATCAGGTGAATATCCCGTTCGTCTCTGCAGCACTACCTAGGGGTGCAGAAAGCTCTCGATTACCTGAGGCGGATCTGGCCTTGAGTTCTGCCGCCCACCGTTATACAGACACGGAGGATAAAAAGAGCGGAGATACGAAATACCGACACTCCTATTCCTCCGCGATTCCACCTCGGCTGCGAAGGGCAGTATCAAACCTGCCCTTGCAGCCTACCGGCACACATCCTACAGTTGATGGAGCTCACCTGGAGCGGCCACCTCGGGCCTGCCCTACCTCTCGGGCCGGACGGGTAGGATCCTCTTGGCTGCACTGCGGGTTATTAAGCTACTGAATTTCACCACCACGACAAGCCGGGAACCTATTCGGGGAGCAGTGGCTCCTACCTTAACGGTCTCCGGCCACAGATACCTACCACCAGTTGATATTGGTGAAGTAATAATTCTAAACAAGACATTGTTTTAAAAGTGTACAGTCTGCGAGCTTTCATTGAAATGGTACATCACTGATAAGTTACCTTTCGTAGTTTTTAAGGTAGTAGACACTATTGAAAGCACAGCACACTCCCATTTGAGTTTGTACAGGATGAAATAGTTCGCTGCAGTTGTAAATTTTTCTTTCAAAATAACATATCCTCAGGAAGTCGCTGCAGCTTTGAGGCAATATATTTATAATATTCAAAGCCTGAAAGACATTAAATAGAATAATAGCACAAACATTTTTATAGGATGTTATTAACTGATTTAAATTATAGACTATATGACACCAAAATATGATGCTTATAATGCTTACTTTATAATTTTTAATAAGGGTTCCGCACAATAACTCACGGGACCCAAACGAACCTCGCCTGTATGTGGTTCGGTTCTCCTTGCTAATCTACAAACTAGGTTCTAGCTCCCACCTACTTTGGGCCAGCGTGGTGGGATATGGCCCTATTCCCACCATATGAACCCCTACAAACTAAGGTCGCGAGAAACCGTTGGACGAGGGCAGCGCCGGACCAATCGACGTGTAGATCTTTGAAGGAGTTCTATGTTCAGCAGTGGACTTCTATCGGCTGATGAAGATAACCTGAAATAGATTACAGTTCCAGTTTGATATAAAATTATTAATTATTAATATAAAAAATAATACTCACAGTATAACGATTCAGTTTAATAATGTTCTGGAAATGTTTTAATTCATCTATATTCAGGTCATCTAAGATTTCATTGAAACCCAGAATTTGTGAAATCATTTTATCCAAGTCGAATGTTAGATTCCCATTACTGTGAAATGTATTACTCTTTTACATTTCATAACCTGATTACCAGCATATATAATTTAATACATTATAGATAAAATATTTAAATAGAGACGAAGATAATATTCAAAGATCTCTGGTGTTAGGTCTCTGTTGCCGGAGACCGTCTTATTGGGTAACACCGCAGCGTCTATTTCTACCGCCAAACAGTACTTTCTTCTGGTTTAAATGGCGCTGTGGCTAGTGTGATTACTGGGGTAACGAGACTCAACATCTTATGTTACAAGCGACGAGCGTAATGTAGTGCAGTGCATGTACTCCTAACTAGCGCTACGTCGCTATGGGGTCAGGTGAACGTTCCGCTCGTCTCGTCGTCTAGTTGAATAAAAAACGATCTCGTCTCATAGTCGTGTTTCTGATGTATACTGGAAAAAATTCCTGACGGACATAAGCGCGGATGAGGTAGGTCCACTTTCATAAATCATTTAACGGCGACTTCCTCAATAACCCTTTACTCTCTTTTCAATTATATCTAAGAAGGCATGAATAATATGAGAAAGTACAATCTATAACTTCATTGCTTTTACAATGAAAAAGCACTGTTTGGAAGAACCTGCTGGGAGTGACTTGATGACAAGGGGAATGAGGAATATTTGCTATGGCATCCTAACCAGCGCCATATTGTTATGGGCGGGCATATCACTTACTATCAGGTGAACGTCACTCTCGTCTCGTCGCTTAATTGTAAGTGTTGCAATGTTTCGGGGCGTATTTGATATATATATTGCTATGACAGAAAAATATATATATCTAGTACTGTATAAGAGTCAAGAACCGAAATTTATAGCGGCTGATGGAGAGGAATCAAAAATAATTCATACAAATGATTCATGAAGGTAATTATAAAGAGAGATATTTGGATGCATGTATTACACTAGATTCCTTTTGAGGTATTTTAAAGCGCTGATTGTGATTTGGTTGGGCGAGCATATGGTTATGGCAGGGTAGGCCAGGTTGTGTAGCGGCTCGTACTGGTTTTCGATGGTGATGCGCGTCGGCATCTCCTCGAAGCGGCGGTACAGCAATACGCTTAACACGCACGCCGTACTCAAGCTTAACAGTAATGTTATAGCCCAGAAGCATCTAAAAAAATAATTTTATTTTTATTATCAACAACACTGCCTAAAATCTTAATTACTTATAAGCTGGATGACGCCCACTGTTGGGTATAGGCTTCTCTCAAGGATCTCTAGCTGCTTCCTGCAACTTTTATCAGATCGTCGGTCTACCTAGTGGGGGCCTGCCAACACTGCGTCTTCCGGTAAACTGTCGTCATTCGAAGACCTTGCTATTTCATTGGCCTTCCTTCGAGCGATGTTTCCTGCCCATTGCCACTTAAGATTAGCAATCTTTGGAATTATGTCGGTGATGTTAGATCTCCTGCGGGTCTCCTCATTTCTGATTCAATCACGCAGAGAAATCCCGAGCATAGCCTCTTTCCCATTGTTCTCTGTGCGATTTGAAACTTTTTCACAAGGGCTATTGTAAGCCTCCACGTCTCGGTGCCATAAGTTGTCATTGCCAACACGCACGAATTAAAGACCTTTGTCTTTAAACACTGCGGTAGTTGGAGCTATAATATGCTGTTTAGCCTATTGTGCGCCCAGCCAACTTGGATACGCCGATTGACCTCTTTCTGGAAGTTGGACTTACCAAGCTGGACTATGTGGCGCAGGTAAATATTTTTTCCTTATTTATATGGAAATTTAAGTAAATTTCCACTACAATTACAATATATACAAATATTACTTACCTTGAGATAGGACCAGGGTACAAATAAAAAAATTTAAGACCCAAAACGCTACCCTCTAAACAGAACCTTTTTAGAAGCTGCCGGAAGTTGCCTTTCATTTTAATAAATTTTTAACTCTTGACAAGACTTAATACGGATTCCGTGGATTTTCTTATTTGTAATATAACAGGTAATATACATAAAATTTTAGTAAGAATACATTTCAATTAGTGCTTACTTTATTTAGTAATAATAATAAAAACGTCTTTACTACACCAATGAAAGCAAAATTAAAATGAATTTGGTTAAAAACTGTATTTAAACGGAAACAGCTTGCGTGATGTGCGGTGAAAAATCTATGCCGGAAAGTTAATTGAGGGTTATTACTGATTTTTTTTTACCCTATGCACGAATCGCTTAAAAATAGTGTCATTTGATAATATTATAAATACTAAATTTCATTTATACATGAAATTTTATATTTATATTACTGTTTTACTTACAAAATTGTCTTAGAAAATTACGTATATACTACCGGGAGGAGGTCTCCGTTGACGGAGACCGTCTAGTTAGGTACCATCGCCGCGTCTATTTCAGCCGACACAGCAGCATCCAGACATTACTGTTCCGGTTTAAAGGGCGTTGTAGTTAGTGTTATTACTGGGGTAACGAGGCTTAACATCTTATGTCACAAGGGGACGAGCACTTTGTGGTGCAATGTATACCATCCCAACTAGTGCCATTTTGTTATGGGCAAACGTATCACTTACCGGGTGAACGTCTTGTGTGTCACGTACGTTGGTCGAATAAAAAAAATATTAATATCACTTATATTTAGTTGTTTTAACCTAATTGTTTTTATTATCTATAGCATGTGCACAATTAATTTTTTATTAAAAATATTAAAATTACTGTAATAATTCTTTTAGCATAAGTTTATAATAAAAGCTACTCGTTTCATTAATATAACTAACAGTTCCCCGCTTGCTTTCCTGGCCGTAACATAGAATTAGACTGCAAATTGCTTGCTATAACAACCGCTACTATAGCAACCGTAACAATAATACGTAATGGAAATGTTTCTAAAAGTTAATTAGAAATGAAATGATGAAGGATCTATGAAATTCAAATAATATAGTCTATTACAATATACAAATCACTACAAGTCGAATGCTAATGTTATCATCTGGATACGGTCACTAAATTTCACGTGACATATTTTAATGATTAACTTGCGTTGTTTTTTTATTTTTTATTAACTTGCTATGAATCTGGGCTATTTTATAACTGCTCGCACTCGCTAGAGAATGATGGTATGTTTATTTTAATTATATACAGATGGTCACCATATCTTTTTTCATTACAAATTACAATTATGTTGACAGTGGCGTATTATTACTGGTGATAGATCTCTATTGCCGGGGACCATCTAGTGTGCAAAAATAACTGTATTCCGGAATGAATCTAGTGTAATTACTGGGGTGATGAGATTCCACATGTCTCTCTCAAGGCGACGAGCGCAAGGTGGATCAATGTATAACATCCTTACTAGTGACACGTTATTATGGACGGGCGTATCACTTACCATCAAGTGAACGTCTCGTAAAAAAAAAATATTTGTCTCTTTCGAGTAAATTAAGGATTGGAATTCAATGCCCAAATCGTTTTAATTTTTTACACTGGCTGGGTTGTTCGGAAAGTCATTTCGTTTTTTTTTGGGGAACATGAAAGACAGTTTTCGTATAATGAATAAATATTTTATTAAATTATATATTGGCCATTCTGGTCCAACACCTTTTGCCATCTTTCTGGCAGTAACATAATTCCCCTCTCATAAAAGTTTTGGTCCTTGCTGGCAAAAAACTGGTTCAGGTGGTTTTTGTTTTGACTTCTTCATTTGAGGTAAAGGTTTTGCCATCCAAAAAATTTTGCAGGAACCGGAACAAATAGTAGTCGGAAGGCGCCAGATCTGGAGAATATGGTGGATGTTACAGTACGTCCCATTCAAGCTGTAAAAGTTTTTGGCGAGTGACCAAACTTGTGTGAGGTCTCACATTATCCTGGTGGAACACTACACCCTTCCTGTTGATTAATTCGGGCCTCTTCTCTTTAAGTGAATCATTCAATTTGTTCAGCTGATGACAATAGACTTCTGAATTAATCGTTGTATTGTCCGGCAAAAGCTCAAAAAAAACGATTCCTTTGACATCCAACCAAACGGAGAGCATCACCTTTTTTTGGTGAATGTTGGCTTTTGACACGCTTTGAGCCGGTTCATCTTTTCTGCTCCACGACCTCTCGCGTTTAACATTGTTGTAAACAACCCATTTTTCGTCCCCAGTAATAATCCGCTTCAAAAATGTATCATTTTCTTGACGTTTGAGGAGCGAATCACACGCGTCAACGCGACGACACAAATTTCGCTCCGTAAGGACATGGGGCACCCACACATCGAGCTTCGAGGTTAAGCCCATGCCTTTCAAATGGCCATAAACAGTCGAATTCGACAAATTTAATCTCTAACCGATCTCTCGTGTGGTTATTCGCCGATTTGCATCAACTAATGCATTTATCGCATCTTTGTCAGCTTTGACCGGCCTTCCAGACCGTGGTGCATCTTCGACATCAAAATTGCTGGATCGAAATTTTGCAAACCAGTTCTGGCACTGGCGTACTGTTAACACGCCTTCTCCATACATATCCGTCAATTTTTTTCTCGCTTGGACAGCATTTTTACCTTTTCTGAAGTAAAAAAGTAAAATATGACGAAAATGCTACTTATTGCTCTCCATATTTAAAAGGGCACCAACCAAAAACTACTGCGTAGAATTAATAGAACTTTTTCACATACAAACCTTGCAATATCAGCTCTCAAGACATATAATGGTTATGCGGCTTAAGTGTGAAGTTGGTTTCGAAAAAACGTAATTAAGTCCTCTGACGGGAAAAAACGTAATTACTTTCCGAACAACCTATTATTATGCAAGTATTTGTGAGTAAACTGGACTCGCAAATAAACAAGCATGTGAATAAATTGATTATTGGGCATTTATGAGTCTATTTGCGGGTGTCGTAAATGCTCAAACAATAACTTGTATGTGCTACTAACATTCGTTTTTAAGAGTTTTTGTACTAAACTAACTATTGGATCTATGTTATCTGAATAAAGAATTATATTATTAAAGCACCTTTCGATCCCGAACACAGTAATATTTGCACTCTACTACTACTACCTATGTCGGCTGCAATAGGCGCTGCGATGGTACCCACCTAGACCTCCGGCAACAGAGGCCCACCACCAACAAGTGTTAGAAAGTAAACAATAAATAAAAGGCACAGTTAAGAAAATGTATAAAGTGATTTATTAAAAAAGAAATTAATTGTGATTAACAATGTTATAAAGTTTACAATCATTTGTTTAAATATGATGATGGTGACAAGTTTTGTGAGTATTTTAATATTGTAAGGAATGAATGTATTACAAATAGAAGAAAGACTACACTGGCGCGAACTTGAGTCGTACAAAATGAAAAGTACCACATTATTTATCTTTTCATTCACAATACGCTTTAGCTTCGGCAGACATAAAACTCTACCTCCTTTTACTTTCGCTGTTAATATGTAATAATTTGATATTAAATGTAAATGTGAATTTATTCAAAATGTAATATTTATTAACCTATCGACTATTGTTTATAAGAAACATTAAGCGAAACATTAATGGAAATATTTTTGATTAAGTTTTATTAAACAATGTATAATACAATTAAGTTATGTGTCAGCGCACAATAAAAATACATACATGTTAAGTAACAAACCATCCATACAAACATTAAACGTTCTCCGCTTCAGAATGTTCTCCTTAGATTATAAAGTTTGCTTGTAATTGTTTTTATTACGAATTATACCTCGATTATACCGGAAAGGGGTGTAATGGGTCCCGCACATCAATTTACGGGATCCAAGCCAACTCCACCTGCTCGTGGTACAAATGAGTCCAAATTCCCCATATGAACTAAAAACGATGGCCCGTAGTGCCCTGCGAAACCAGCAGCGCAAGACCAATCGATTTGGGTATCTTCGGAGGAGGCCTATGTCCAGCAGTGGACGTCTATCGGCTGATCATTGAATAGCGAAAGGAATTCCATTCTGGCTTTATACAAAAATTTAATAAATACCATTTAAAACATTATCTCTTCAATAAATATATCATCTAGTATATATATATATATCAGCTTTAATACAATTCTTTGACTAAATATATAAATTATGAATGATAACTTCAGTGATATGAGATATACGATTGTTGCAAGATGCTTCACATAATATATTTCTATCATTTGCTATTATTAGAATATTAATTTATATAAATATACACATATGATGTTTAAAGTTTTATTAACATATATTCAATAAAAGTATGAATGCTATCTTAAAATGTATATTGGTCAGGTAAAAGCCCTAGCATTGTATAAGAATTCATTGTTAATCTCTATCCAAGATTGTAGTAAAAGTGCTAAGCATCTTCCATTAAAACCATGCATTTAATTTTGAATAAAAAACTAAAGTTATACTACTTGTAATTTTTATGGTATTAATAAATTTATTAATAGTGGGGAAAAAGCAGCTTTTTCGACAAGTTATATATCTTAAGCGATTACTATGTAACCTTTGTACCATAGACAATACTATATTTTTTTTGTATAATTAAGTTTTATTAAAAATAAAATATATACACATTATGTTCATCTGTTTTGGCTTTAACCCAAAAAAAGTGTCGATTTCCAAAATCGACCGGGTAAATACTGAGTACAAGCATGAAAAATCTAATAAAATTTATAGGTTAGAAGTCTATGAAGTGTTTGCCAACTAGCTCTACGAGTATGTTCCACTTTTTTAATAAGATAAATACAGACAAAGAGGCTTTAAAATTATTTCTCCAGATAATCAGTTGAAACTATTAGATATTAATGCCTCATAATCAGTTCAGAAATCACAAGTTTCATAAATCAAGTAAAATTGTGTAATTTTTTTTGTTTCAAATAAAATACATGTGTGTATCGTAACGTGTACGAAACTGTGCTTAAGTAACGAGTCTTTAAATGACAGCTTTAGTGAAGCATAAACTTAAATTCGTCTACAGTGGAATCTAGCTATGTTTAAGTTATAGTTACATTTTCACTAAACGCAATTGATGAATTTTCCGACTCAACCTAATCAGTTCTGTATCAAATTGCAGAACAGAAAACAGCTTTGTGACTTACCTACACCTATCTAGGTTTTTTCCTAAGTAAAAATCAAAGAGATGATAATAATCAATTGAGAAAAAAAAAACACACACGCGCTATTCAAACATGTTAATTAATAAAATTCGCTGCGGATTACTATTGTAATTCGTCCCAAACGAGAAACACTATATAAAAAAACAGAAAGTATACATTTGAAGAAGTGTAATAATTAAATAATTCAAAATGTTTAGTATACATAATGTTGACTTTTATCTATCTTCATAAATAAATAATTTTTAGAAAAAATCCTCAAAACGTTAATGATTTAGTTTAGGAACCTAGTATATTATATGATATAGCAAAGTTATGAAAATATTAATTGCTCATTTTACTTGAAATTGTTAAAAGCCTCTCAGTAATGACTTTTTAGTTTTAATTAATTGCTTTAATGATTTCTTAAGTGAAATTTGTGCGAAGGAAAATTTACTGTACAGTAGTCTATAAACATCAAAATACTGTAGTAAAGGCGTTGCAATAATTGTCTGCTTTAAGAATAATATGACAATAGAATTTGGAATTGTTTAAGTAATTTGTATATAATATTACAATATCAATAAATAAATTTCTAGTACTTTAATCCTATCTCACAAGTATTGTGCGCTTGTAGTCATCATTTTAAAAATGCTACAAAACCTTATTTTAAAATTGTTAAAATAAATATAACTAATACTAAGTAATGAAAAGAATTGGCATTAAACCATCCATTATCGTAAATATGTAGTAGAATTACCACGTCGATCCTTTTTTTTATTATTATTTCAATGCAATACTATAAAAGCTACATAGGTAAAAAATTGTTGACATATATTTTTTTTTTATTTTATAGTTTTAATTACATATTTTTGTATTTCTTTACGATTGACCGTACACCATAATAACATCCATTCAGTCGAAACCTTGCTCTTCTTTTAAAGAAGTCATGCAAATTTGAAAATAAAAACACTTAGATATATATATATATAAATTTGATAGAAACAATTATTAATGACCGACATAACAAAGCCATTTGTTGTGCTGGAACAATCAAAGCAACACGTTGGTATAACACCGTAAAATCTAACAAAGACCTATAGGAACGCTTAGGTCTGGAAAGCGGGCGACTGTCGGTCGAGTGACTCGAACGAGTCGCCCAGGCGAGTGACTGGCAGCGAGCGAGCAAGTCGCAACGCGAAAGCACCGTCGCACGGTGCGGCCAGGTGCAGTGCAGGAGGTGTCTTCCGAACAGGCGCTCTACACGCACTAAGTTGGTGACCGTCAGGAGTCCAGCAGCACGTGCCACCGTTGGACCTACAAGAAACATGTACATATAATTTTCGGACATCATGCTGGTGTGAAGAATCTCCTGTTAATTGTGATGTAAGTTTTTGTTTATTCTTAAATCGAAGAGATATGCCAGACGTTCATCTGATGGTAGTGATACACTTACATTTACATTACGCTTGTCGCCTGCGACTTCGACAATGAGGACCTCCACCTTCAAAGCCCATGAACCCGAAAATTATTTATTCGCCTTCTAGTACAGGCACGGCTTACCTTGGTCCTATTATTAATAGCCCGAGATTACATGGCAAGGCAATAGAGACCTACCACTTATTTACCCAAAGAAAGATAACCAGTACAAATGGTTTAACATTTATTTATTATGTTTTATCTAGAACAATACATGTATTTGTTTATTTGCATATAAACATTAATTAATCCAAGCAATAGGCGACATGTAGTTTCAATTACAGACAAGAATTGGTACTATGCGTACAGTAAGAAACTAGATATAATATAAGTATCGTTCCAGTATAATATATATTACTTAGTTTTATTTTTTTGATTATTGAAGCGGATTATTGATTTTTTTATAAACATGACAAGAGAATAACTACCATCCCACTTGATGGTAAGCGTCGGTGTAGTCTTTAGAGGTCAAGTGCACTAATCTACAAATAACCAATTCACTCTTCTCGTCCAAACTTAAAGATCCCCACATCCTACCTGAACGGAGTCATCACAAAGTTACGACACAATGACCATTCTATACATGGTTTTATCGATATTAATATTATGTTTAATCTTGGAACATGAGGCTAATCTGCATCACTCGAGACATATCATTAACATTGAAGGAAGCTCACCTGTTCACTTTGCCGCTCACACAACTCCTGCCAGTGCCTCTCCTCCTCGCGCCCCGAGGAGCTGTGTCCCAGAGAGAACCAGCCAACCATCTCATTCCGTTTTACGCTTCTTCGCCACCACACCGATACCATCAGCGTCACTTCGGTTAATTGGAAAAGTGCCACCTGTTGTACAACCAACAATTATTTTATGTCCGGGTATAAGTTTATCTTTTATCGCTACTTCATCATTCTAAAAAATGATTTTAATAAAAGCTTTGATTAGCTTAAACATTTTGAAGCATAGTCATTTGTATCGGGCGTGAAGTGCGCTATTACCTGGAAAATGAACAGTTCCTTGTATAAGGGATTGGATTGCGCACGTCTTGTTGTCGACTTGCATCGCCCCATCTCCATGCCCAGCGAACTTATCAGGCACAACTTCACGTACGTATCCGGTGCCTTGTTTGGTGACAACTTGCGGAAGTGTGTCCCTTTAATCACCTGGGGATAAATTCGTGTTAAAACTATTAATTTCGTTCTCAATAAAGTCTGTTGGAAATATTTGTAAACGCCACATTTAACAAAAGTAACTTGTGTGTGTAAGTTTTCAACAGACTTGTTTTAAGTTGTATTTAGAGAGTAGATAACTTCCTAGAGTTAACTTCATATGCATTTTTCTGTGAACTTCTTAATTAAAACAATTATCGATATATATATATGAGATCATACACTGAGTTCATATAGCAAATCATAGTATAAACGAATATTGATAAATAAAATGTTTAAGAAACAATGCACGTAATTTCAAATCGAAATCTCCACTTATTAACCTTGATAAAAACGAACCTCAACGGACAAATGGCCAGTCGTCGAATTGTACTGCAGACCCAGCAACAGCTCCGGTGCTGAGCGCGCGCTGCAGCATGAGGAAGCGGAATCAGAGCGTGCCAGGCTACACGCTTCGCCACCATTACCACCGATGCCACCGCCAGGAGATAATGCCGTTGTTATAGAAGACGGACTCGCCAGCACGCCCGTGATAGAGCTCTCTAACTCCAGTTTGGGTACCTAATTATTGGAATTAATAATAGTTATATAATGTAACAATGTTTTTTTAATAACGTGTTTGTCCAGCTTTTACAGCTTTATCCGTACCCGGAAAATATATGTTTATCTAAAAAGTTTCTAATAATATGAATCTACAATTTACAAAATACAGAACGGAGAAAAAAATAACAGCAACCTGTAAGTTGGGTTGATGGTGCTGGCGCGGTGTGAGTTGGAGCCACAGGTTGTTCTCGAGTTCCAGGTTCAATGCCGCGAAGCTGATCGCCGCCTCGCCAACCAGCCGTTGTCTACGCATGCGCTCGCATCCGTAGATGCGGATGCGCAGTCCGAGTCCGTGAACGTCCTCTGTCAGAAGCAACATTTTATAAAACTTTTTACAAAAATTATACCCATCGAATGTTGCACTAGAATATTCTAGAAAAATATAGAGAGCGACATGCCGTGGTCAGTCAGGTATTAGAAAAAATAATGAGTTATTGGAAATAATCAATCCGTATAACATGAGAGAAAGAAAGTTCCTTGGTAATGTCTAAAGTGGTATTCTCTGGAAATTTCTATAGTAGAAGGTGGACGACGTATATATACGTACTCGTATGTAAATATGCGTTCAGAGTACGGATGATGCACCGAAAAATGTTTTATTTTATAATTTCTTTTAGGCGAATGAAAATATTACTTTGAAAGCCAAAATTAAAAAAAACTTTGCACGTACCTGGGTTTATCTTGTGTAGAACAAAGCTTTCCATGTATTGAGGGTTTTCGCCGTTGCGGATTTTTGATTTGTACTTTTGCTTCTTTAATGGCAAAAGTACAATTCTCGCCTGCACGAGTGTTAAAAAAATATTGTATATTTAAAATTATTATATGATGATTATTCATTAAAACTCAATGATATGTCTACTTGCTGCAGTTTTGTTTCACGTTATAAATAAGTACTCCTGATATCATCTATAATGACGAGTCTGTAACTTTTATTCAAGTGAAATGTTCAACTATTGTCTGCTTTGTTTATCTAAAATATCTATATTTCGTGTTTTTTTTTGTTCGCAGATGAAATAAGAACTTACTTTGAATTCACTACAAGTGACGAGATGATGAAGAAAGAACTTAAGCAGGGAGTACGGACAAAATCTTAACCTCATATAAACATAAAAAAAGCTTGTTCCCACTACTATGTTTTGCTTTTTATTATCTGAGCCCGTCGTAACTTTGCAGAATAGAGTAGAAAAACGTACGTAATGTTATTAAATTCCAACGTTCAGTCAACGAGTAAGAAGTTGTCAATTTGTAGAATATCTATAATGTAGTAATCAAGCTTAAAATTAGAGTAATTTAAGTTGCAATATAATAAATAAATCAGAAAGAAGAAAAGGTTATATTTTTAACAATGAAAGTGAGAAAATATAATATTATTGACTGTTACTGAACATTCAATAATAATTATTATATAATTACTGATACTGCGTAGTTAGGAACGCAGAGGAATATCAAATCAAGCAAAACTGTCTACATATTACAACAGTTATATAGTAATTGGTAATCCTCCAGTAATAAGGTATGTAAGTATAGCTAAAACAAATATAATTTTCATTATTACTTTCTCTTCTCACATTTTTATTAAGGCTAAGGTTTTCGTCTGTAAGGAGTCTTTTTTTTTTTTGTAAAAATTTATTTATTCATATTGCCTTTATTTTATTTAAATCGTAAATTCTAAAGTCTTTGCTAATTGGAAGAAGACTTGATTTTTTTTTATTCAATTAATCGACAAGCCGAACGGAACGTTCACCTGATGGTAAGTGATACGCCCACCCATATCAATGTGGCGCTAGTTAGAATAATAATAGTTTGGCATATATCTCCCTTCCACCTTTTTGTCTTTTGAATTTCGCGGCTATGTACAAAGCGCTACAGAGCTCGTATCTGGCAATACTATACATAATTTGAAAGGTCTTGACATAACCTACAAAACGACGCTATGCATAATTAGTTTGGATATTGCGTTCAACAGTTATAGACGTGTAAACATATAGTTCACTAACGCCGAAATTCGCGCTATTTTAAAGTTTTCCTTCGTTAAAGGCAAATCCGCTAGAGAAACGTTCCGTGAGATTAATGGTGTTTTGGGGGATGGTACTCTATCACTTCGAACCGCGGAGGAATGGTTTCGACGATTCAGAGCCGGTGAAAACGACACCATGGATAAGCCAGCCGGCGGAAGACCTGTGACGACAAATACCGATCAAATCATGGACTACATCGAGTTAGACCGGCATGTGGCATCTCGTGACATCGCCCAAGAGATGGGAGTTAGTCACCAAACCATTTTAAACCATCCGCAGAAGGCTGGATACAAAAAAAAGCTTGATGTTTGGGTGCCGCATGATTTGACGCAAAAAAACCTTCTGGACCGAATCAACGTCTGCGATATGCTGCTGAAACGGAACGAACTCGACCCATTCTTGAAGCGGATGGTGACTGGCGTCCAAAAATGGATCACATACGACAATATCAAGCGAAAACGGTCGTGGTCGAAGGCCGGTGAATCGTCCCAAACAGTGGCCAAGCCGGGATTGACGGCCAGGAAGGTTTTGCTGTGTGTTTGGTGGGATTGGAAGGGAATCATCCACTATGAGCTGCTCCCATATGGCCAGACGCTTAATTCTACCATCTACTGCGAACAACTGGACCGCTTGAAGCAGGCGATCGACCAGAAGCGTCCAGAATTGGCCAACAGGAAGGGTGTAGTGTTCCACCAGGACAACGCCAGACCACACACTTCGTTGATGACTCGTCAGAAGCTACGGGAGCTCGGATGGGAGGTTTTATCGCATCCACCATATAGCCCGGACATAGCGCCAAGTGATTACCACCTGTTCCTGTCCATGGTGAACGCCCTTGGTGGTGTAAAGTTGAACTCAAAAGAGGCTTGTGAAAAGTGGCTGTCCGAGTTCTTCGCAAATAAGGAGGGGGGCTTCTACGAGGGAGGTATTATGAAGTTGCCGTCTAGATGGAAACAGATTATCGAACAAAACGGCGCATATTTGAACTAAATCCGATCACTGTAACACTTTTTATAAAGCATTGAATAAAGAGCAAAAAAGCGGAAGGGAGATATTTGCCAAACTAATATATACTGTACCATGTTGCGCTCGTCGCCTGAGACAAGATTTTGAGTAATGTTAACCTAGAAATTAAACTAGCTACAGCGCCCTTCAATCCGGATTACAGTAATATTTGCACGTTACTGTTCGTCGGCAAAAATAGGCGTTGCGGAGGCACCTCAACGGTCTCCGGAAAAAGAGACCCACCACCAGTAAAGTAGATTGTTAGTGTACTGCCAGTTTGTTCTTACGGAAGAGGTCTTAAATGTAATCATATGATATGTATATACGATAGGGTCATCAAAGTTTTCAGGACCTGGCTCTGCAGCACTTGCCCCTGCGTCTTCTGCGGCAGCCCACGCGCTTGCAACACGTGCACCGTCATGCTGCGCACCGGTGCGTCGTACAGCAGCGTCAGCTCTACCGTGCCCCGCTCCGTGGTGTTGCTGCTCTCGCCGCAGAGGAGTGACGTGTCCTGCGATAGTAAACCAGTACAGTGCAATCTTTAACGTAGCCCGACTTAAAAAACACTGTAGCTATGAAAATTCATGTTAAATACAATATGGTGTTTTTTGTTTTGTTCAGGAGAGAGGGAATATTCGGAAAGATTTCCCGTTTTCTGGGGGAAAACAGCTGGGTTCTGTGGAGACTTTTAACTTCAAAAAACCTCTTAGTAGTCCTCAACATTTGGAGGAGTCACGGGTTTTACCGATCGGAACACAACTACGGCTCATCTAAGGAGAGAGCCTGTATAATTCCAGTAAATGCACGGATTTATCTCAACGCTAATAGAAGCGTATTATGGACAGACTCCTTAATGTGCCCTCCACTAGGACCCAGGAACTTCCTTCTGAAGGAGACAGTCAAGTCATTAAGCATTTTCGCTGATTTTTAAATTTCATATATATTCTTTTACAGTTTACTTATTAAACAAAAAATTATCATGTTAATAACATAAACCGGGAAACGTCCTGTGTCTTTAATCATATCTAAAATGTAATGTATGCGCAATAGTGTCACATGTAAATAAGTGTTAAATGATATTACATTGTGGGCGATAACGTCGCTGTCTACGCTGCTCTGAGCTTCCAATGTATGGATGTAGTCAGCCTTTTTGGGGACAACTTCATCAATCTTGGTCTCCCGCAAGCTGGTCTCGCGCAGGGCTGTCTCCACAAGCTGCACCTCTACCTTCGTGGTTGATGTAACGTTCTCATTCTTTTCTTCATAATGGCACTCTACTTCTTCTTTATCCTGGAAATTACGTTCCGTGAGTAAGGCCTTAAGAAATACAGTCAGGCAATACGTGATATATACAAAGTGTGAATTTCCAGTAAGAGAATTGTATACGTTAAAGCAAAGACAAGAAAAGTAGTAAGACAATTCTGAAATATGCGATATCTAATTTAATACTACAAAAAGGACTACATGATGTTTTGTTTTTAAATTTTATTTCATTAGAATGTTTCGCTTTATCTTCTATTATTATTACATACAGTATTTATAAACCCTGTAAACTTGAACACACTCTACTTTCATAATCTATGTTTAAGTTTTTAACAATATGAATATTGAAACCATATCCTTATATCGTTGTTATAACATCCATATTGTTGTTATGGATATAAGCTGTTTATAAATTATTATTTTCGATTATCATCCTCATCATCAGCTCATAGACGTCCACTGCTGAACATAGGCTTCACTCAAAGATCTCAACATCGATCGATCTTGCATTGCTCGCGACCTTTATCAGAGAGTCAACATGACATCCGGTAGCGCCGGGCAATGAAGTCGTCGTTTATTTGTAAGGGTTCATATGGGGGGGATTTTCGATGATATTAAAAGCAATAAGAATAACAAGCTTGATAAGATAAGAAAACAATTGCAAATACACAACACCAAAATGAATAGAAAAGGGTACTTATAAAGTTAGTTATTTAGTAAATAGGCACAAATTTCTACTTCAGTTTTGTATCTTTTGAATCATTTCTAAGTTACCTGCTGTATGCGCAAGCGCAGCTCCTCGTCCGAGTCGGAGGCCTCGAACGTGAATATGCGTTCTGGGTAATGGTTCGGTTTCGACAAAGCATCTATAACAACACAGAGGTATTGACAAAGTCAATCATATAGGACTCGGTAATCTACCAAAATTTTACTAATTAATCTACCTACGACAATACTATTAGGCGAAACTACTTAAATTTATACCTACTCGTTATCACCTACTTTTAAATAGATCGTGAACAGACTTGAAAATTAACCTTGACAACTGGTCGCCTTGGCGCTACGGTCAATACAAACGCACTATATTAATATATTATTCAGAAGCGGGCAATGTCAACTTACACACATTAAACCTTAAAAACCTGAAATGTTCTATGAACTATCTATATAATCGAATAAAACAAAGGAAAAATTACATTTTGATATCTATTCAAATTCTCTAGTTTAAAATAAAAAGTAATTATTAAAGAATTGTACTTACCGAATTGAGCATTGTCAGGAGATAAGGGATCTGGTACATGAGCGTTCACTTCCAATATATCATCGCAGCATTTACGGCTGACGACTGCGGAGTAGCACCATCGTCTCCCCAAGAAGAGGAGCACGAGCAGGACGACCACAGCGAACGCCGCTACAGCGCTGATGTACGCCGTCGCTTCCACTGCACATAGTTACAATTAGGGGATCTTTTCGTAGGAAAACAAATGACGGAGCAATGTTTATGTACCATTAGTAGGGCTGATGCCACCGATGTTAGCCACCATTCTGATTCAGCGGTGATCCATCTCACCGTGAACTCACCCAGCGGCGTGGAATATAAGACAAATGCTCTCTTTATGCATGGATATGTTAATTTATCAACACACAAATTGTTTTCGAAAGCAAGGGGAGGAAAATTATTGGGACGTGTTGGCACAGACGGAGTGTCAGAGACGCACATGCGCAGTAGAGCAGGGGCACGGCGGGGGTGTGTGAGAGGATGCGCGGCTGGAGGTCGGGGGTCGCGGTTTACAGGTGTATCCTCACGTAGCTAAATAAAGGAGACGCCATCAAGGCCGAGGGCGTCAACACGAGCAATCCCTCGAGAACAGGCCCCTAGAGACAGCCGGTCATAGAACATTAAAATTTTCAACGAGATATTGTCATTACTTAATCAAGATACAAAATTCTTTTACAAAAACGTAATTGATTTTATTTAGTACTCAAGCCATTTGTTAGGGACTGAGAAGGACACTACCAAATTTTTTACTATTATTTTTTTATGTAATCAGAAAAATTTAGTTCTTAAACATCCTTCTTCTTTATTAGAGGAGGCTTAAAAAGATTATTTGCCGACTTAAAAATATAAATTCAAACCATTTTACTGGTGGTAGGTCTTTATTCCCGGAGACCCTCTAAGCCGGTACCACCACAGCGCATATTTCTTCAGCCTAACAAAAATGTACTAACATTACTGTTCCGCTTCAAAGAGAACTTTAGCTAGGGTAATAACTGAGGTAATGAGACATCTTATGGCTCAAGCGACAAGCGCAATGTGGTGTAGTGTAAATAATCTTAACTAGCACCACGTTGCTATGTGCAGGTATCACTTACCATCTAGTGAACGTCCCGCTCATCTCAAATCAAAAAAACAAATCAAAAAATATTTAACAATGATTGTAATTTATTTTAATATTACCTTAAGTATAACATTTATTAGTGACATGAAATTAGCAGTGATGATTAAATGTAGACTATTCTATACGAATTTTCCGCCGGGTACAAATAAATTAACATTAATATACAAATTAAAATCTTATCTAATTTTAGTGTATTAAAAAAAATAACTTTCCACATGTACTCGGAAGCTTTTGTTTCTTAACACATGCCGATTTCCCGTTCATCACCGAAGAATATTTAAAGGTCACAATATAATATAAATTAATTTGTTAAAAATATTAGTATCCTTCAACAAATGTTTAATATTTTTGCTGCATTAAGTCAATCAATAATAATCTTGTCTCAGACGACTATATCATATACTAGTCTATATCATCCTAACTAGCGCCACATTGTTGGGCATGGGCAGGCAGGTAGGCACTTAATATCAGGTGACCGTCCTGCTCGTCTCGTCGCTTTGTTGGATTAAAAAATAAAACTGTATCATTCAAGTTTTAAATTTCATTGAAAGATGATATTTATTTTGCTCTTACATAATAGAAATAGATCATATCAAAAGGAATATGTCTTCAATTTGTTTACAAAAACAACAGCGGTACGAAGTTGTTGGCTCGAAAAATATATACAAATGTCTTTTCCACTTCATTCTCGATTAATATTTCCAGATAAATTTATCACTGTATTACTCAACCTTCGTGTGTTGCAACCAGGATCCGGCGCTGCGGCTGGAAACTTGCCAATGCTTACGATGGTGCAAAATTTATAATATTGTTTCTCATTTCCCCGATTTAAGGAACGTGCTTTATTTTTTTTAGGTTGAACATAGAAATAAAATAGCTTTATTGTATCTTCCCGATAATCGAATTTGTTTATTCATAGTTGTATATATTTATCAAATTTTAATGTAACAAATATTTAACATTTTTAAAATGTAAGTTTCATATAATTTAGTATTACAACATGTAATTTAAGATATTGGCGGTAGGGATCTTTTCAACCCGCTTAGCTAGCTAGCTACGATCCTTATTGCAAAAGCTGCCGCCAAAACATCATTACTTTGTTCCAGGTACCAACATACAAGAGCTAATATTTCTAAGTGATTAAGCTTTATTTTATTTCTACGAATCATTTTAAATAATTGCTTTTCCTAAATTCATCCAATTAAAGTGTATGTATTGTGTTACCTCTTTTCTAATTTATTATTATTAAATGGAAATGTTAAACAGTAAGCTGAAATGATGATGATTAATTAAAATACCAACATTTACATTTTATGGGAATGTTCCATGTTTCATTATTAAAATTAATCATATTTCGAAATAGATATTGTTGAAAGAAAATGTGTTTGTACGTTCATGGTTGTACCTATCGTTAAATACGTTTCATTTTGAGTTGTAGTTATTTGAAAAAGCAAGATTTAGTGGTTGTTTAACACGATCCAAATTGACGCATGACCAAGAGAAAGTCAAATCCGACTAAAACGATTATCACTGTCAACATTGTGAATACCAGTAAATCGATAAATCTCATTTTAACCTAAATAATAAACATAATCATGTTGCCCGATTTAGATGAATCCAATATTTTAATATCTATGGCAAATAACTTAATTTTTAAAAAAATAAAGAATTTTATATACTGGAATGGTTTGTTATTAGTGGAAGGTTGTTTGTCTGTTTTTTATTTATCTGTAATGGACTAACTCTTGACTTCAATTCCAAAACTATTAAAGGACGGTACCGTAGAGATAAAACGTGGCTCAGGGCGCTGTACCTCTTATGTGGTGACAACTGGAGCGTAGCAGGCGGGTACAGAAAATTTGACGCAACTCAACACGGTCTAGGAATAGACCTTCGTCTTACATCGCAAGCTCTTATCCTTTGGGTTTGAAAGGCAGTTACTGAGGTATTGTTTTATTTTTTGGTAAAAGTTATCAAGTAATTTTTATAAGAGATTCGTATATCAAAAAGGTTAGCTAATTGTATAAAATAAAACAGCGCAATAATATTTTGAAAATGTTTTTTTTATTAACACTTACATTTTTACAGCGCTCCTAGCCAACAGAGTAATACTATAAAATGAATCGGTGTAAAGAACAGTCGAACGCAAAACAATGTTAGTCTACGGTGTACGTCAAACAAACAAACAGCATACAAAGATCTCATCGTCACATTAATATCTTGATCAACGACTATTGTCAATGAGATGGACGACGTATCGTATCGCAACAAACAAGCACAGGAGGTCACCCTAAAGAAACAAACATCATTTAAATCTATAAACATTTCATATAATTTAGATTTTATTAGTCGCTATAATGTTATATTTTTACTTTTGTAACCATTATTATAATGTTATATGTATTTGTTACGAAAAATTGAAATCCGTCGCGCCGGGCACCCCTCCCCGGGGCACGTGCGCCTACGGGCGCGCCTGCGGTGGAGGGGAGCCCGAGCGCGCGCAAAACAACGTCACACTATCATCATAACTGTATAATTTTAAAAATTTCTAATTACGCATCCCTACATTTTGTTTATTATCATTTATTTAAGAAATAAAATCTTACTTAGTAACCATGAGCAGCCTATTTTATAAGTTTCGACGAAAATCTATTAATGTGAATATTTTAGAAAAGGAAAAGCGCCGCGCGATGACGCGAGCAGAGCGACGACAGTCGACGGCAGTGCTGGTGGAGTCCGAGCGGGGCCCGAAGCGGCGCGACGTGTTGCGCTTCACGTTATCTACGTTTACGATTCAAAATACGGCGTCAAAATTTCAACTACCTACCTAACAGTAAGCGGTAGTACACTAATACTCAGGCACTCCACATCGACCTTTCACACGCCATGCACCCGACCGAATCCTCAACTAAACATTATTACACTCGAAAAATTCAACTTAATCTAATTCCGACTTAATAAATAATAATAATGGCTTCTTAACTGTTTAATTTTACAACAAATGCTTTCGTTGGCCGCCGGGCACGGAGCGCGGCGGGCGTCGTACTCGTGCCCACCGGTGTGGCGAACGATGATCTGATCTACAGGCTAGACGATATTTTTTTATTACTTATTTTATAAGTATGTGAAAAACAATTTTGTTTAGTTATTTTACGCTATCTTATACCATTAGTGATGGCGAACTGAATGTATACGGTGTCGGCCGCCCGCCGCGCTCGTGTCGGGCGTTGCTCGTGTCGACAAGTGAGAAACATTAAACGACTATAAACGATCGGCATACAAAAATAAAATCCAACCACAAATGGCCAAAAAAATACGCGGTTTACGTTTTAAAAAAATCACATATGACCAACTCTCCACTGTGCATATATACATATAGTTCGTGAAACAATAAGTTCGCTGGTGGCGCGGTGGCGCGGCCGAGTGGCGGAGCGGCCGGCGGCGGCGGCGACGACTGTGGTGTTGTTGGTGGTGGTGGTGATGGTGGCAGCGGCGGCCGGCGGCATGCGGTACAAGCGGTGAGAAGCGTACGCGAGTAGATTACAAGATCAGTGGCACCGCGACCACTGTCAGTCTGTTGTAAGAACACAAATGAACGTTATGTACGCAGTGATAACGGTGTTGTGGACAGTGTACGGCGCTTTAATAGTAAGTTTCTTGTTCGAGCCAGCCGCCGGGGTTGCGGCGCAGGTAGAAGCGCCGGATCTCGTCGTAGATGAAGATCGACAGCATGAACGGAATCGCTGGCAGCCACCACACGAACCTGCGGGCGTCCAAACGTTTGTAGTTGAAATCAACATATCTAAAAACTGTACTCGAAGACAACAAACAAATATCAGAAACTGTTACCTGAACTATGAGTCTGGTTATAGCAAACTAGATGATGAATCATTGTCACAAAGTGTAATGTAAATGTACTCAACAGATTTTCAATAAATGATATTAGAATTGACATTAATCTAACAAAAATTGACAAATACTTAATGCGTGTTTTAAACGCAAAGATCTGAATGTAATAAGATCAAAACTCAAAGGTGTATTAATGAAGATCCAAAAGTTCCCCATAGTGACTCACTTGAGAGGATACATCCGCAGACCCTTGTCCATGCCGGGGGTGTAAGAGAGGAAGGCGGCGAGTGCGGTTTCGAACACCAGACCGAAGTTCAGAGCCCAGTTGCGCATGCCTTGGTGCACGATCGAGTTACGGCGGGTCTTGCAAATGATCAGATCGGCCCATTGCACTACAACGATGGACACGAAGAAAGCAGTGTGGCAGGTGAATTCCAGCGCTTTGCGGTCACGGTAAGTCTGAAAATTTTTCACAGTTTAATTAAAATTTTCGCTTAGTAATACTCCGAAGACATTGGTTTGTATGTACTTATTTTTATGTGAAAATGGATGGTTATTGTGTAACATAAATTGACAAAAATGGTACAAAGGTTGGCAGGTGTGCGTGATGTGATCAATGCTGTGAACCGCCCAATTATACAGAAGTCGCTAGTCGATTCCGGAACCACAATTAGTATTGATGATTGTAAATGTTTTTTAACGCTATCAACATCAAATATAATTTTGTAAACCGGCCATAACAGCATTCTAGTGTCTCTGCTGTCAACATGAGAGCCAGAATATGTGGAAAAAAAAGCATCACAATCTTCTACTTTATTGTCATTTAGAATCATGTGAAATTAAGGTCACACGTCAACTTAATATACAAGAAAAGGAATACTAAGATTAAGTAAAATTTCTTAAGATTAAAAATTATAAAGATTCATCTATAATACTTTTTACTGTGCGTTTCGAAATTTCAGAATTTTTAAAAAAAAACTTTAGTGCAAGCATTTAAAAAGTTTTGTGCATAATTTATAAACGTATTGATATTTCGAGATTTATATTCCATACTTGTGTATATTGAAATTTGTATTAATATGTTATGATTAGTAAATATTCATAATACAACAACAAGCGCGCGATTATTCCATACCCATTCTTGTCCATAGGAGTCGGTCAAATCGTTGATGGCCTTAGAGTCCCATTGTTTCCTGATACCGAACAGCTTCAAAGGCAGGAATCCGTTTTCGGCCATTATGACGAAGTACACAAAGAAGCCGGCCGCAGCTTGGATCATTCCGATCTGGCCATAAGCCATAGAAATCAGCCTGTCAACACCCGAATAATGTATCACAATTTTTGATGTAGTTAGACTTTTAAATAGATTATATCTGAATCTAACTTTTTCCTCATTAATCTAAGTTTTCTAATCAATCTCCATCCTAACCTTTAGTCATATGAATGCATATATCTTATCAATGCTGATATAACGCGCCTTAATGTATTCTATTTAGCAATATATCAATTTTATAGTTAACTATAGATTAGGACTTTTACTAAGCATTGTTTCTTAAACAAAAAATTTGTAAATCACTCAAAATAATTATGTATGTATCCTAAATTATTAATTTTTTTAATGAAGTTATGTCGGATAATAGTGTTATTACTGTAAAACATGTTTAATGGATAATATCTTTTTAAATATCTCAATACAAAACTACGTGAAATGTTCTTACAAAGTATGATCATTTAATTTTCACCCATTAACAGTCTAAGAAACAAGGCTTTTATTTAAAACTTTATGCGACAAAATATTATTTATAACTTTTTTTGATTCAATGTTAAAAGAGGAATTTTAAGTAAATCTTAAGCACAAGTAACGTTTATATAAGCTTTTCGAACTGAAAACAACGTTGGTGTCGTTAAAATTAATCTTATATTGCGTTCTAGTCTTTTATGTCGGTAACAAATACGACACCATCGATATTTCTGTATGACATAATTACTGTTTTATACTTACAAGTTCACACCACATGCAAAGATTTAAAGAATTGAAGCGTTAGCGGACCGCAAGTGTGAAAGCTATCGCTCACCATATACATATATACAAAGAAGGAAGCGAATTAAAATGAGTGTGGCGTGATGTAGGCGTTGTAAGCGACGGTGTCGTCTGAACAGCGTGCCTTTATCGTATCGTAAATTAAAAAAAAAATCAATACTTATATATGTACATATATATAATGTTCAATAAGTACATATATATAACGAGGGCTATTAAAACACGCGTCAAATCACCTAAGTCATTCCTTAAATAAACAAAACCACTATTTCAAGTTCTATGGTGTCTACTGCTCTATGTAAACAAGTCACTAGTACGTTTTAACAACGTTTACTAATTCGCTAATGTTTCTCTAACGTGCATTCTTCCCGACTTTGCATTCGTATTTATCATCACTAAATATTAAATATGGAAGAGTGAAGATTGTGAAGAAGTAAATAGAGGCTAATTCCGCTAAATCTATACAGAAAATTAGCAATTATTAACGTAAAATCTATTTAGTGTGAGATCGTTAAATATATATACATAGAAGTAGCTAGCTAGTTACATAGAAGAGGTTAATAGTGTTCGAGGAATGTTCCCGTGTTCGTTGTTAAGGAACTAATTGCTTAGTGCTCGACGCAGGAGTCGATATTTCACGAAGATAATCACTCTTCCACATCATATTTCCAACAGTTCACATGTTGCCTCACCCCGACAAAAAAAAATGCATTTTATATTTAATTTACTATTGCCAATTCAATGAGGGCAAGATTTCAATAAGTGACCAATGATAGCCGTTGTAATCACTATATCATCATAAGTCCCATGTAACCTTTTTTCATTTAATTTTTAAAAGATTTTTTTTTGTGTGATTGCTGAAATAATTAAACAACGCCAACGAAGTATATAGAAAACATTAAAACTTATATTGTATCAAAACTGTGAATGAAATTTATTTCTTTTTTGTAGAAATAATGAAAAAATTACGAATTCAAACGGCTGTTTTTTACTTTTCTTTTCAATGGCCACATAATGAAAGAACCCAATTGCAATCCGTTCAAAATATCTAAGTGGTTTATAAACAATTTTAAATAAGCATTATTTTTAAATTTAATCTGTCACCGCGTAGAGTTTTCGAACGGATCGTTCGTAATTTGAAATGTGGGCTATCTGTTGCGTTAACACCCATTTGAGTAACTAGTAAGCGTCGGCCGCGTGCGGGCGCGGCTAAGTGGCGGTGCGGGCCAACCTTCTGTTGACGAGGTTGTCGCGGTAAGGGTCCCGCGGCTGCCGCTTCATGATATCAGACTCGGGTGCTTCGTACGCCAAAGATATAGCAGGTACCTTCGGTAACACCAAGCAATCAGCACAAGTTACAAAACGGTCGCCGTAACTGCGCTATGGCGCATCGCTTACATTACGTCTTACTTTAATCCAACCACACATAAATACACACCCCGCTACCCCGCTGCTACGACGCTCCAACATCCCCTACTCTACGATTAACGACGCCGGATGTATCAAATTCACCAATAACACTAGCTCCTGTTTACTTAAATTACAAACGTGATAATCTATAAAAATATAAAAAATAGCGTGTTTTACTCCAAGAAATATCATATTGTATATAAAAAAAGAGCAAATATTATACAAGTTGAAGTACTAAGCTAGTGGTAAAATTACAAGTAAGCCCTAGTGATAATTAATTAAAATATTTAATAAGTAATATAAGTGTTTCTGTATATCAAAATATATAAAGTACTTGTTATTGGCCTGTCCTTAAAATACATGGAGTGAATGTGAACCTGAGGCGTATTGGGAATGGAAACGCAAATAGCCTATATGTGTAATAATTATTGTGTAATATGATGTGCGTGGAGATTATGAGAGGTATAAAATAAGTATAAAAAATACGGAAAGAATATAATAAGTAAAAAATAAAAACATTGAAATACTTTTAAGAGTGTGTCTGTAAATGCATGCACGAGAGACGAAAGATGGCAGAGAGACAGATAGACATCGACCACTTACCTTGTACACGACATACAAACACCACAGATACAGAAATATCAAAAACACATTTGCACGTGGAACAAAGTGTTTAGTAGCGGGTCAGTCGCTAACTAACGGAAACACGTTATTCCACAGCGACAACGTTCTACGAAGGTTAAAGGAAAGAGGAGGTTCGTTAGTAGAGAAATATAGAAAACAACGCAAGGCACAGGTCGGGGTCGGTGCGATTGTCGCCTTCAGTGTTCCACTGGGGACTGCATGGAGTCGTGCGCGCGCGCATAGGGCACCGTCCGCATACCGCAGGCAACAACCAGACCACAATACAGAAGACTAACGTACACGTGGTAATAGCAAGCAAGTAGCGGATAGAAATAATATCTTTGAACGAGTGTCGTCCCACTCGTGATGTTTTACCTCTCGTTAACGAGTTTATCTGTGAAAGGATTACGCGGCTGTCGCTTCATTATGTCAGATTCGGCCTCCTCGTAAGCCAGGGAAATGGCGGGCACCTACACAAACACTAGCTATGAGAGCGAACGGCGGGAGGCTGCGCGCTCGCTATAACGAACATCGCGCCTGTATCACAAAGCGCATCATTGCAGTGCATCATTGTCACATGTGTACAACATCGAACACTCAACGAGGCCATTGCAAACAGACACCGTACAGACACCGTGCAGACATCGCACAGACATCGCACAGGCACACACGCCTATGGACATCGTCTTTCCAATAAATATATTGTATCTATTAACAGTATATGCTTGCAATGTACTCTGCTCAATTATTATCACAAAAAAGAAAACAAACACATAAAAAATGTAAATTATGAAATGATCTTTCTGTTGCAAGTACTGAGATCGCTTTTTTGAACTGAAAAATACCGAGTGATTAGTAAACAAATTTGTGATATTCAATCATTTAGATCACATGAAAAATATTTAAAGAAATAAAACGTGTCTGAATGATGATGGAGATGACGTGATTGTGACTGTTGTGGACTCGGTGTGTTGTGTTTGCTTTATAGCTTCCTTTGAGCGTCCTAACGAGTTTTTACCATTTACAAAATTTTATCTTCTCACGCGATCTGTACAATGCCAATTTTTTTTTATAAAGTAGCCTAATTTGCCTATTAATGATTTCGGAGACATGCGCACTGTCGTCCTAACAATACATATGTACACCAGCAGCCATTACACATACACATGTGTGTTCTCATGAGACTAGCTCGCATCAAACCATTTAGCACTTGCAGCATCTTAATTAATTGTGTTATTATAAAAAAAAAACTATAAATGGACTTCATCCACACTGAACATTTTTTATGTTTATTGTTTTGATTCTGTACAATCATAATGTTATTAGCGATCAAACAACTTTTTTTTTTAATAAAGTTAGTGCTGTCAGTCTTATTGATGACTTACAGCATCATCGCAGGCGGGGCTCGCGAATCAGAGATAAAAAGCTAAATACATATTTATTTGTATTTATTATATATACATTATGAACTTTGAAAATGTCTCTGTGTAACGAAATTTTGACTTTACGATTGTACAGACACGTGTTATATTAGAGAAACATCCACTCGTAACGATATCGACACAACAGCGATGTTATTTTAGCTGAAAAACCATTAAATGGGTTATTATTGATGGCACATAGTATCACAACACGCATTAGAGACCTCTCGTTGACTAGTTTGTCGCAAAATGGGTTCCTAGGGGGCCGTTTCATAATGTCGGCCTCCGCCGCCTCGTACGCGAGCGCTATCGCAGGCACCTAATGTTAATACTTCATTATACATTTCAACTAGTTTCACCTCTAATACAGTATGGCACTTTATATGCATGTGCTGGAAGGTTGACGATGCTGAAAAGCTTATAGAAAATAAGTTAACGTTATATAGTTTACCATAATGTATTACCAAAATTTATAATAAACAATCGTATCGACGAGACGAGCGAGACATTAACCTGATAGTAAGTTATCCCTATAATGTGGTGCACTACACCATATTATTCTCGTCACTGTGAGACACGAGGTGTTAAGTCTTTCTACTACACTTATTTTAAAAGCTACAATATACTTTTGTATATTCATATTTAAGCTGTTACAGTGACAATGTTCAGTTTATATATATAAATTAGACAACTGTCATTGTTAACGCCAAACTTAATAGTCACTCGCATAGAATCTATGCATTCTGTGTTTATATTTTTCAATAAATTTAGTTTCACTAATTATATATCAAGTATCTTTTGAGTTATAGATCTGACAATACGTTGTATTGAAATATGTACCATAAGCAATATACATTGAATTACTTACCATGTCAGTTCCGAGATCGATGCAGAGGATGGTAACGGTGCCGAGGGGCAGTGGAATGTCACAAAGGATAAATGCAAGGAAAGGCGAGATCTCCGGGATGTTCGAGGTCAAGGTGTAAGCGATGGATTTCTTAAGGTTGTCGAAGATCAATCGACCTTCCTCTACTCCAGTCACGATAGAAGCAAAGTTGTCGTCGAGCAGAATCATGTCGGCGGCCTGAGAAGTAAATGTTCATGTAAACTCCTAATTCTTATATTAAAATGTTAATTGATGTATAGCTTATTTCCTAATTAATGACATCTTAAGGGATGTTATTTTTAGGAAATAAACAGTTTTCTTTTTCAGCAAGAGTGGGGATGAGTTGAACGTTCACCTAATTGTAAATGATACGCACTTTGCATTACATTGTGCTCATCGTCCGGGAACGAAGGATATCAAGTCTACTTACTTCAGTAATTTTTTAACGTGTTAAGTAATTTATTAAGAAATTATGTTTGCAAACACCTGTTTAGTGGTACAAATGAACCCCAAAATGGTACCAAAACGGATTCTGGAAACAAACGCCTACTACTAGTAGTTATTACTGAGATGAATTGCGGAAGACTGATATTCAGTACAACTTAATAATCATAATATTAATGTTCATTAAAACTATTACTCACTTGCTTGGAGACATCAGAGCCGGCGATACCCATAGCGACACCGATATCAGCCTTCTTGAGAGCGGGCGAGTCATTCACACCGTCACCGGTTACAGCCACAATTGCACCCAGTCGCTGGCAACCTTCTACGATGATCAGCTTTTGTTGAGGGGAGGTACGGGCGAACACGATCTCGGTGTGGAACCTACGATTAATATATGGTATATAAGTTGGTATTGGCTTGATGACACACGGAGAGTATTGCTTTGAAGATATTAAAGTAGGATGTCCAGCAGTGGAGAGGTAGGAAATAATGATGAAAGTGTACTTTGGTAGTACATTTTGTTGTTTTACCTTCAAATTTAGTTTGTTTTTAATTATTGCATTATAGAAATAAAATATTATCATACTCACTTGAGAATCTCGTCAAGTTGATCAGAGTTAAGTTCCCTAAGTTCAGTGCCGTGGACAACTGCCGCCTTGGCTTCACGTGGGTTTACTTCGGATACGGGTATGTTCAGGCGGGCAGCAATGTCTTCTACGGTTTCGTTACCTTCGGAGATGATGCCGACGGACTTGGCAATGGCCTTAGCGGTAATTGGGTGATCACCAGTAACCATGATAACCTAATATAAAACAAATACAAAATTTCAAAATACAACTTAGAATAGTTGTATCAAAATATCTTGAAAACATCATCAAAAATTCCGTTATCGGCTCAACATAAAAATATACTGTTTTGAAATCAGATGAACCGGAAAGAACGAACTTTTTAAGTGGGGGTTATTCAATTGTGCAATATAGCTTACCTTGATACCAGCGGATCGGCACTTAGCGACAGCGTCGGGTACGGCAGCACGGGGCGGGTCGATCATGCTCATGAGGCCGACGAAACGGAGATTGTCCAGGGGGAAGTTAGGGTCGTCAGTGTTGAATTTGTAACCAATGGGGTACTTATCCGAAGGTAATTGAAGATCGCAGAAACCGAGCACGCGCTCACCGAGGCCTCCCAATTCAAGGTATGCGTTGTTGAAAGCCTCCTTCATCTCTTCGTCCAATACCTACACATAATGCACGTTTATCAACAATGTGCTAACACAAGATCTCAGTTTCAAGGTTAGTTTATAAACAGTAAAGCGAGTCTTGAATAACCTGGTTCATATATGGGGACAGCCTGAACATGCCAGTCCTGTTACAACGCCATACTTACGATTTGAGAGTTGAAGCTAGCTAGGCGGATTTAAAATAACAAAGCTATCAACCAATATGACAAGCAAGGGTTTAGTCTCTAATACAATTATCAAATATTATGTAAATAAACTTAAAAAACCCGCGATTCTTACCTTTTCCTTGCCACCGATGAAGATAGTACTGCAACGTTCTAAAATCCTTTCAGGAGCGCCCTTCATTACCAGCAAATGGCGAGGATCGCTGGGATCGTCACTTTCGTGAATAGAAACTTGGTACTTGTTAGTGGAGTTGAATGGAATTTCGCAGACTTTTTTGTTCCGTTTTCTGATCGACATAACATCACCGAGAGCCAGTTCCATGCACTTGAGGAGAGCAGCTTCGGAAGCATCACCGGCGACTTCCTTCTTTAGGATTGGCACACCGTCCTGACCACCTTTGAATTCAGCGCGGTTGCAAAGAGTTGCGATTTTTGCAAGAGCCTTGAAACCGGGGCTAGTGCGGTCTGTGGTAATAAAAAGGTGATTAGAAAGAATAGAAGAGAAAAAAAAATATACTTACAGAATTTATAAGCAATCAAAATCATCATAATGAACTAATATGTGTCCAGTATCACGTTGAGATAACTAACCATATTGAACTCCGGATTGGTCCTCAGTGGTGTCAGCTTCAATGATCTGATTATCGAACCACATGTGAGCGACAGTCATTCTGTTCTGAGTGAGAGTTCCGGTCTTGTCAGAGCAGATAGTGGACGTGGATCCAAGAGTCTCTACGGCTTCCAAGTTCTTTACCAGACAGTTCTTAGAAGCCATCCTTTTGGCAGTGAGAGTCAAGCACACAGTTACTGTAGCCAGGAGACCTTCGGGAACGTTGGCTACAATGATACCTGTGAAAATAGTGAAGTATAAAGTAATATTATACTTCTTCATCTTCTTAGCATTTGTCCCGTCTTATGACACGGCCTGTCAGGTACAGTATTATACTACTATACGTAATTTATTAAACGCTATAATAATGTCTCTTACCAATCAAGAAGATAACGGCATCAAGCCAGTGGTAGCCAAGGATGAAGGCGATGATAAAGAACGTTACACCAAGGAACACAGCGACGCCGGTAATCAAGTGGATAAAGTGGTGGATTTCCTTAGCGATGGGCGTTTCCCCTGTATCGAGACCTGATGCCAGCCCAGCGATACGTCCCATCACCTGTTAAAATAAAACTTAATGAATTGTTTGACGTAATTGGGTGAACACAAAATGTGAATTTTACTTGTAGTACGAGTGGTTTTGTGAAAATTAAATCAAAACATCTCTTGTTCGCCCTCATATTGAGGGTAGGTCTGTGCCCCAGCAGTGGGGACGTAAATTGGCTGTTATGTTATGGTATCTCCCGTTCTTGTACATTTTTTGTTCGCATAGGCGTTAAATTTTGTATGCTTTATTTAATAAATCTTCCAGTGTTTGTTGTCAGAGAAATTGACATAAATTTTGTTCACTTTTCATAATTATATAATAATGAATTGATAACATTGTATATTACAACAATAAACTTGTTATGTTATGAAATTTGATAAACGTTGATAATGTTTATTCATATCGTTAAAGTCAGGTCGTCAATTCCAAATAAAATTTAACGTATTGAAATTTAAAAGCACCGACCGTGTTATCTCCGCAGCAAATGACGATGCCCTTAGCGGTACCCTCGACGGCATTAGTGGAGAAGAATGCTAAGTTCTTGGTTTCCAAGGGGTTTTCGTTGGTGAACTCGGGGCCACGGGACTGAGGTTCGGATTCGCCGGTCAAACTGGAGTTGTCAACTTTGAAGCCGCGCGCCTCGATGATTCGGATATCAGCGGGGATTCGGTCACCGAATTTCACCTGAAATAGGATCTCCATAAAATACTTGTTGAAATTATGAAGTAACATAAATTTATTGTTTATTGTAATAAACCAATAAATATTCGTTAGCGCCCGAAGTACCTCAACAATATCACCAAGCACCAGGTCCTCAGCGCGGAGCGTCAGTTTTTCACCTTCACGGATTACGGTGGCGAATTGTGGTACCATGTTCTTAAACGATTCCATGATCTTGGACGACTTGCTTTCTTGATAGTATGAGAAGATACCCGTAACGATTACGACAGCTGCCAATACGATTCCAAGGTATAAATTGTCATCCGCGGGTTCTTCAACGGTACTCGCCTGCAAAATAGTAAAGTAATTGTATTTTCTATTTACATTTAATACAGAAAAAACTTTAGATCGCATTTAGATTGGATGTTGTATAAAGAATACTAGCCTGAATTCCGTACGCAATAAAGCAGAGGATAGCACCAATCCAGAGCAGTAACGCAAAACCTCCGAAAAGATTTTTACAAAACTTCACCCATTCAGGTGTCTGTTTTGGAGGAGTGAGTGCGTTTGGACCGTCTCTTTCCAAGTTTTCTTTCGCTTTGGCATGACTGAGGCCCTGGAAATAAAAATCTATTTTAAATCTCTATACTATAAGAAACGTTGATTTACTTCCCAAAAAAATATTTTCAATATAAATCAATAATATGTATAGCAAGTACTCAAGAACCAAACCACTAACTTACATTTTCGGGGTGTGTTTGAAATCTTTGGTAGAGTTCCTCGGGTGTTACTTTGTGATAGTCGATATCTAATTCCTGTTTCAGGTCGTCTAAATCACCTGCTTTCCGTTTTTTCGCAGGGGGTTTCCGGCGTGTCTATAAACATATTTGCATGTTAGATTGTGGTTATATAAACGTTTCCTTTAGATTATATTAAAGTTGCAGACCTTCGCAGGGTTATAAAAAAAATTTAAAAGATGGTCAACGATGAGGGGCGTTCAACATTGCATGCAATGAAAAAAAAAAACCAAAACGACTTGTCTAATGCTACCTCTACACTAATTTGTTATGATTTTTTCTCACCAAGAAAAGTTATTTTACTAACTTCTATTTAATATAATTCATATACTGCTTATTGAAAATTGTAGATGGTTGGAATCGAAGAGTTGTCGAATAGGTAGCAGACTTACCTCCATTGCGGGCATTCTACTGAATCTCTGTAGATCGATTGACTCTAATTCAAATGGAGCTTTCTTTAGATAAACTAAAATTTGATCAACAGAGGGCAGAAGTATCGCCAGCGAGGATTCCGCCCGACTAAATTATACTTGATCGATTCCAAATCTATTTTTGCTTATTACATTTTCGTATGTGCTATTAAAAATTTATTATTTATTATTGTAGAGCTAGCATTTTAAAGACAGTCCAAATCAATGCCCATATTACAATAAACTTAAAGATGAAAGTAAAAACCTTGTACTGGCCATCGGCAGTTCTATTATCGTCCTTAACAGGTGCGACGGTGGCGACACGGTATGAGTCGGAACGGCCATGCTGGAAACACAACTAGGGGCTAGACACATTCTACATGACGGCCCCTACGGACCATGCGAAAGGGTTCCACTAAATGAAGTGAAAATGGTAATCCCGACATCGCGTGACTCAGAGCCAATACCCTATTTATGATGAACGTACTTGAAAATTAGTTTAAAATACTAGTATGCAACTTGATATTGGATTTACTGACAATGAGTTTCACAATGTCGACTTGAAAACATCGTAGAATATCGAAAAATTATTTGACATTCACATTAATCTTTAAATTGATATACTAGATTATAAAATTAAAGATGTAGTTATATTGTAACTTTTCGATTTTTCTACGAAACATGAATACGATCTGATAGGATCAAGAACAACCGTGGATAAAGAAACTGCTAATGATATAATAGAAAAAAATTAAATTGTTTAAGCCAATACAGTATTAAATGTACACAATAAATTGGGCGGAGTTTCAAATGTTATATTCGACGAGCGACAGAATAGCATTGTGTGGCACACAGCAACAGGGGGCGAGACCTTGACGAGCGTAGTCCTGCTGGGGATCAGCGGCTCAATGGCGCTCAATTGCTCTGAACTAGTTACGTGTGCGAACCTGGGCGTAAGTGAGGACGCACACTGTGCACACCACCAAATCTACTTTTTACTACAACAAACGTGACAGCAGCTCAAGTATAGTTAAGGAAATTTTATAACTTGATATCTTCTACAGAGGTTTTATTTATTAATATCTACAACAAAGTTAAACCAAAAAGAATTGCCCTAAGCGGTTTTTAGTTCTTTATTTCTGTTCCTTCCCGATTTATGAACGTTAGTATGAATTCAGTCTTTGCCATTGCCAAGTCGGTGAATATTTATTATTGACAATCTATTAAACATTTTTGATTTACAGCCATTTAAATGAATATTTAAAACGTGTGCGCCACATATATGCAATATTTTCATTGTTCGCGTCGCGACCATAATGTCACCGCGTCTAAATGCGTCCGCGGTGCTGTAAACAAGCCAGCCGCCCTCGATAATTGACGACCGTTTCCATGGCGGACCTCATTAAACCGCGCCCTGAATTCCCATGAAGGTTACAGGCAAATAGAGTTATGTATCGCACCCGTAATTTCCGCAAAAATTTACCAATGTTAATAAATGGCTCTAAATACTCTCAACGATTTAATATATTTCGGGTCAACTCGCCGACAACAAACACTTATTAAAATAGACAGTGTTAATCAAAGGGTCTGATAGACAAAGAAACGGAATATTCATTAAATGAAAAGGGTGCTTCACACGAAGTCGATGGCGAACGACGGCTATACGTGCTCGGCCGAGTTACATAAGCGGGCCGTACCACGCATGCGCAATGCGATCCAACCCCCGTTCTCTACCCTCGACATAAATAGCTAAACGACAAGGTTGCCACCCCGGGGCCCCGACGACCGCATTCTGTAATCTTTCTAAAGGTTAAACCGGAATACCTGATGGCAACTGGAAACCGGCCCCGTTGAGAATAAGTTCCCTCATTAAAATGGACACGATTCAAATGTTAGGGGATGTTAAAAACTCTTTTCTCCAAACTAATTCGAGCTGATTGAATTAATGCTGGTGGTCTTGTAGTAAAATATTCAATTTGACATAGGTATATGTAAATATTTATGATAAAAAATACGCACATAGTAGCGCATACTGCCAATTGAACTACGCAAGTCAATTCAGTTGTCAGAGATCGGGAATTCATTGCCAGGGTCACTATACCGCTTTACACCGAAAATTAGTGGTTACTATCGTAGTGGAAGCTGAATGAGACAATTATTTTAGTCCGACGAGCTGACAACGTCAAAACTGAACGTATTAACACGACGGCCGTGCCAAAAGCTAAGCCAACAACTCACGTGCGTTTGTTGTTACCAGGGAATCTCCTATCCCACCTGGTTACTTACGTAGAAGCAAGTGTTAAAGCGGGTAATACAGATAAAGATTTCAATGAAAGTAACTATTTGTTTTAAAGTGATGTAAATTTGGAAGAGTTCGCTCGTAAACTGTAATACCGGCGCTGTAAAACCCACGCTTTTTTCTGACCTAACTTTTTATATCTCATTAAATCATATTAAAGACGATAAGATCTAGATATTGCTATTACAAAATTATATTATATAAACTTATATAGATAATTACTGTGTGTGATGAAGTAATAATGAACGTAAGTAATTTTTTGCAATATAGATGAATTACTTAAGACGATACGTGATTGTACAATCTCGTTATCATTCAGTGAATAAGTTTTTAATACAATATAGTATTGTTATAAGGAATTTTACTAAATGTAGCCGAAATTAAAATATTTTAGTAAGGTAACTATAATTTTCTTAAACATGAAAGCCTTTATATGTCTACAGGTTGGTTTTTAAATATGAAATGTGGTTCAGAGCTTCAGTAAACTGACACAGCTCACATAAAGTTATATAAATATATTATTATGTCACAGATTTTCATTTTATTTCAATTGTTACCACAATCAGAAAGTTTAATAACTAACAGTAAAGAAATATTAGATAAATCAAGTGTTAGCACATTTTTTGTCGCTACGTGAAAGATCGATATCAACTCTTATATCTTAGAGTCTATTAAATTACTAATTTTGTTATCAGATCTTAAAATGTTCGAGATTAGTTCGGATTTGCCGTTGATGCGCGAAAATCCGCAACCGCTTTTCAAATAGTAAGAAGTTAAGAGCAACCGCAATGCAGACATTTTTACTGGTTACAAGAACTTTCACTTAATATTCAATATACTGTAACGATTCATTCCATACAATTGAGTATTTCGAATTACACTTTCCTCAGAAGTATGGATAACGGATAATATACAAGAGATATTCTATAACATGGCTAACATCGGCTGTGATTAAAGTTTTATAACTATATAAAATCCGCTAGCCCGAGATATATAAAATTTGGAGATAACCATTAGGAAAGACTTCAAGGACCGCGTCTAGCTACCTAATTGATGCGTGCGTGATATCGTCATAAAGGATAAAGGAAATACTCCAATAGAGCGACGGCACTCTATGCGATTTAAATGACATAATGACGAGGCAATTTTCTAATAAACCTTCAGTGCTCTTATAGTTCTCGGGACCGAGGCACGGCCAACACTCGCCACAACCTGTTTAGCTACTTCCTCCAGGACACCTTGCTAGAATCTTTTTAGGCCCCAACTGAAATGACCTATTTTTGACAACGCTACGACCGACCACATCTGCTTAGGAATACCAAAAATATTCTTCAAATTTTAACTTATCTTGAAAAGCTTTTTATTTTCAACGAACTATGCTATTCTAATATAAAGGAAATTTGTTTTAAAAAATCTATCATATAAGAAAGAAACAAAAGAACAGTATTTGAATACTTATTGAATTGCAAAAACTAAATACTTCTGTATAGAAAAAATTAAAACTTGGAATTTTGTTGTTAAAAAAATATAAAAGAAGCATCGATTTCGGAAAATTGCTGGGAATGTATGAGAAGGCTGTACAACGGAGTGTCCCTCTCGTCGCACAGATCGATACGGGCAGTTACGCAACCGGGCTGGCGCCGTCTCCCAAAGGGTGTTTTCCAATCCTTATTGGTTTAAAAAAAAAACTATTACTAACTAGAAAGAAATCGTTCAGTCTAAATGTGGATGATATTTAATAAAATGAAAAGTACGCTAATAAAACAGCTTCGTGCTAAGATGAATCTCATGGAGAACAAAGGAAATCGTGCAAATGGATGTCTAAGATAAATCCACAATGATCATGCTTCTGATTAGCAAGCATTGATCGCAAGCAGCGAGGGCCGCCTCAAGTGCCGCTGGAGATCCGATCCTTCACTCACTGTTAAGCATGCACTCACATCACGAAGACACTGGACAGCTGGAACCGATTGGCTACAAAGGCATTATAAAGCACTACTGTAAGCGGCACCAGCACTCACCTCGCCCATTTTCTTAAGTCTTTATGGAAAAGGCGGATAAAAAGAGCAAGCCGCCTCTCCGACTCGTGTACGCTTCTCGACGGTGCGGGATGGACTGGTCGTTAGTTCTGCAACAACGGGGGACCTTAACGGCTTCCTGGTTCCAACGGAAAAACTTAAAAGGTGTGCGCTTTCACGTTGCCTGGTCGCACGGCACTGGGGCTATGTCATCGTGGTACGGAACTGAAACCCGGTGTAAGAATGCACGGGTGGCAGATGCGCGTGAGACGCGACGTTCAGCTGCCTGCTTCGGGCGGCGACTGACGAAGGGGCCGCCGTGTATCGAGCCGACGGTTCGCTGACGTCACACTGCGTCACGACGCCAGCGCCGCCACTGGCGTCGGGCGCACGCGCGACAGCGCCCTCTGCCGCACCCGCCCCACTAGAGCATCGCATCGCATCGCAACCTTCCGCAACCACACTGACAACCTCCGAAACCATCAAGACTCCTTAATACTATACTATCTGCTATCTACATCTACACGATAATCCCATTCCTAAACCGCCGCGACATATTCTAATCATCCCCCATTTACGTAACCTTAAATTTAAATGCGTACCTTTTATAAGGTTCGTCCTTAAGCGGGCGGAAGGTCTTCCTGACAATGTATCCAACCCTAATATTTTGAGCCATTTGCTACTCTACCTTAATGCGTTTCCCTGTACGCTAATATCAAGATATTATAATAAAAAAAAAACTTTAGCGTCCACTTTAAAACGGAAATCTCTGGAATAAAGTCTATCGATATTCCATTAAGTTTCAATTTAGGATTTACGTAGCGCATAAAGATTTTATGACGAGTACGAAACAAATGTATGTTCGGATTTTATTTGCTTTTGATAAAATTACCAAATAAAAATAGGTGAGTGCTTTTAAATATCAAAACAGGTAGAATAGTCTCTTTAAAAGAAAAATATACAATTTCCTAGATTTCTTTTACACTGTTTAGCAGTTATAAATAAAAAAATTGTACTTCCTATTATATTATACCTATTTACACTGAATTTCTAATCTATGTACAATATATATTAGAATTTAAAAGTAACTATAACTTGGGTGTAAATTTTTACTATAAAAATTCCTGCCGAGAACCAAATGAACTGGAGTACGTGGTTCTTTAAAAAGAGCATAATAATTTTCTACCGAGTCTAGCAAAGCGCTTGTAACAGCTTCGGTATTACAATCATCTATAAACGGTAACAGATTACCATCAGGTCTACCATCGGTAGTATAAAAAAATTTTTGAACAAGTTTCAGAAGACCCAAATATTAATGAAATTCTATTCGGTAAGTTTTTAAATATATCAACTAGTATATGATATTCATTATTTAGAACATTACATAACTTTATATACCGTCCCTGAAAACCTAGGAATAACATAGCTTTAAGTTTTTAAAGTATAAATATTAAGCTCTTTATTTAGATTTCCACTTGTAGACTTTTTTCTAAAGACAACGGAACAAGTATCGATCTGGAAATTCCAAAGTACTCTTATAATGGCGTATCGCCCATTTGCTACGAAGCAATTTACTTCAACCGTAGAAGTACTTACATGATGGTAAGAAAAAAATCAACCCGTCATCAGATAACTCGACGAGGAAATTTATCTTTAAACAAAAATAATACGTTTAATGGAATTACTGTTTAAAAATATATTAACTGAAACTTGGCTTTAGTTTTAATGGCTTCGTAAAGCTAGCTGTAAAGTAGAATTACAATGAACGAAATAGTGTATAATTTAAACACTGTAACATTTTGTACCGACTGCGAACGTTGCGGTGCTTCTCCAAGTATGAGGGTGGGGACCGCCAGATATTAATTTCCGGCACTTGACGGCGTCAACCAAGCCCAATTTAGACAACATGTTAAGCTATTACAAACCACTCACAAATTTATTATAGATAGTAAACAAATTTACATATTTCATCCATCACCAACCAGCCGTACTGAGATGGTGTCATACTTTTTAGCATTAGTCAGTCAATCTTTTATTGATGTACAGAGATTTTAATGGTGAAAAGGACGAATAAAATTTGTAGTAATATCTATGTAGGTTTGGTTTTGGTCGGTGAGAGGTGTGAAGGTGTAAAAGTGAGGTGTAGCGAGTTCCATTCGCTATTTCCTCCGGCACGCCCGCGGCCTGCAATAAAACGCAGAGTTGCATACTTTTCAATTTCCACCGTCCGTATCGCCGTGCCTTTGCAGTTATTTTTCATTCCGCCGCCACCCCGCCCGTGACGAGTAAAATTTTTCTTACTCGCCGTATCATTTTGATTTATCGCCAGAATCCCGGCTTTGTAATAATTAATTAGCTCCAGCAATTAAGCGTGACTCGCTTTTTACGTAGATTTTTTTTCTATCAGAGATTTCAACGCAGCTTTCCAGTGAAATTAATTATAGAATTTCATAAGAAAGAAAAGATGAATTGAAATAGTCGTAATTTTTAACATTCAACATCAGCTAGATGGAGTTGATTCGCAAACTGTAAGTAGTTATTGCGCTCCCTAATTCCTGTTTGATATTACTTATATTTATTGAGAAACAATGTGTAGAAAATACTTATACTGATTCAAATTAAAAAAGTGATATTGCAGATACTAGTAAGAGTAAAATGTGCCAATCAATATCAGTGCAATATGTCAGCGAGCAGAAGTCTATATAGTACGCATGCACCGAGCTGGGGTGTTTCCCGGGCGCATAGGTCAGTAACTGCGGCTCTTTACAAAACTTTTGCTTTAAAGTCAAAATGAGTTCATAACATGACTTTATAGTAGTTGTATAAAATAACCATAAGTAAAAATAAACAAAACTTAAAATTACTGTTTCACATTGATAATAAAATGAATCCATACAAAATTCTTCATAAAATTAACGAAAATTGTATGATATTATTAATGAGAAAAGTAATTAAAAAAAATCATTTTGTCTCTATTGCATCGGTTAAATAAACCCCCTGACCTACTGGGACTCAAAGAACATCATAAGTGTCGTCCGGGCCTGACCTGAAAACAACGACTACCGTCCAAACCCTTGAATATTTTTTAGTCCGTGCTCAAGTAACAGACACAGAAATAAAAATTCTCTAGAAAGATCATTTCGTTATAATTAAAATTTTTATACTAATATAATTTTTAATTATTCTGTATTATTATATAAATTTTAAATGCCCTTTTTCATTTTAACGTCTCTAAATGTGTTTGCGTCACAGTAAGAAACTTGAGTCGTTTCAAATTTTCAGCATCCTGTCAATTACAGTGAAATGTGACCGAAACTTTCCAATCAGATGTTAAATTTACACCCCTTCTCTCCCTCACCTAACTTACATTCACTTCGTAAAGCAGATGTTAGCTGCTGAGCTTTAATATTACAAAACAACAGATAGTGGAGTTTTGCATAAGACATTAGAACCAGCGTTGGGACAGCACTGCTCTTATAAAGGATGGGCTGATATGAAAATTCGTCGTGGTGGCTGATGGGCGGGGAAGCGGCACGAGGTAGTTAGAGGGGGGTGGATGTAGGGAGGGTTGCCGAGCTCCTATTTGGGTCACCCCGGGCGTCATTCCCCTCGATCAATAGCCGAGTCGGCGCGCGCCGTTCTACCCTCCAGCGTCGCCGCGCCGCCTGTTACCTAACGTGTCTCGCGCACTGCCCCATCGCAATTAATTATTTTATGACCCCCGTATAAAAAAATCCGTCAAGTATAGGTACCATATTTCGCAAAACGAAGATGTATAGGACTCTACGTATGAGATTTTGAAATAGAAACGGGACAAACGGCTTGGGATGTTGCCCACTACGTCTGATCGTTACCTAATGAACTCCCGGTTACGTAATAGTAAAATTTGTGATCAATTTAATTTCATATATATACACATAAATAAAATGTTACTCCCCTTTATATTGTATGATTGTATGCTTTTTACTTTCTTTGGTAACCATAAGGTTATCACATGACATTGTCGCGAATATTAACTATAAACTCCTCGTTTCCATATCGAGCAAACTTTAACAGTTGCCGTTCTTTTAATATGACGAGGAATCTCTGCATTGCGTTATATATTATAAGGTCAAAAGGTGTTCGAACAGACGAAAACTTCTATTAACTAACGTCATTCCTCGATAACTTTGAATAATTTAACCTTTAATTAACCATCACCAAGCTTATACTAAACACGTGTACGGCAGCAAGAAATAAAGTAGCTTAATTGCTATTTAAAAAGCTACGTGAAATATTGCCGTTCATTACGCTTCTGTATTAGATGATGAAAGTAATAGGAGCAACAAATCAAACTGAAATCTCAAAGTGGCGATATTTAAAAGTATGAGAGACCGTAATGAGGCTCACTGAGCCGAGTTTCTGAAGTGGGAAAATAAATATTATGGGCTAACGGGGCGCGAATGCTAAATAGCCGTTACCCGTAGCGTAATAAATTGGGTCCACCGCTGGAATAAGTGATTATATCACGTAACTAGGTGCTCTAGTCCAAGTAATTTTTTTCCACGGCAATCAGGACCACACTTGAACTAAAAACTTGTCCGAATCGCTATATAATTAACTTGTTAAATCAAAAGGGTTGATGTTTTTAAAACAGACTGATGCAAAACTCATTTATTAATTGTATTACTATTTCGACCTAGTTTCTTAAGATCATATAGTAAGTGACCTAAATTAATTCAGAAACGAAGAATAAAGACTTCAGCGTATCTTAGAAACCCGCTCCGATGAAATTCGCAAATAATATCGCATGTATATGAAGACAGTAAAAAATTGTTTAGTTACAAAGAAGTAAATAATTCTCATGTTTCAATACTTAATTGTAAGTGCTAGGAAAAATGTCAAAATCTATGTATCAATCAAGATTCATGAATCTCAATTTTATTATTATCATGCGAGGTGCGGATTTTAATTTCCGTTTATATGTTGAAGCTAGATTTCATATTTTACATATATGTGTTTGTTGAGGCAGGAAATTGTTAGCGAAAGCTGGCCTAAAATCCGTACATTTGCATTTAAACTGGACCCAGTTCTCCCAAACTTTTTACATTGAACACCAGCCCAAATGGAAAACTTTCTGAATGGAAAGTAATTGAATATTTTATTTACGTACCTTTTTGTCTTTTAATGGAAATATTATTCAGATATTCAAAAGAGTTGTATAAGGATATTTCAATACAAGAAATTTTTGCTTATATGATACAATGAAGAGAACGAGGTATGTATCGGATTTTATTTCAAATATTGTATAATTTTCAATGTAGTCGAGTAAGTTACAATCTATATACTATGTTAATAAATATACAGAAATAGAGAATTATACTGAACATTTTTATCTGATTTTGTAAAGCTTTTATGTCTATATAAATGTGGGTGCAATTTGATAGCTAATTAGACATACTCCTTATGTTAAGATATTATCTTGTATTGCAACAATTTATGGAGCATCTTGACCGTACAACCGTCGTTACTTTATTATTAGCCACATCACACTCCGTAGTCATAGTAAATCATCTATTGTTAGGTATAAAACCTAGACCGCAATCCGGATAGGTACAGCATTACAGTCTGAAGCAGAAATAGCCTATGCGGCGCGTGGAATAGTAGCTAATCGTATAAGGTGACGTTCGACGTGCACTTCTCGATGCCAAAACTTGCCTTTATATTCCCTTAACATTAATAAAATTAATATTTTATATATACAGAATATACACAAACTTAATCTTTATGACTATCAATATAACGCGATCATTTGAAAGCCGATGTAAGCTCTTTTAAAGAATTAAATTCTAAATGAATAACGAACCATATTATTCTAGGTTTCAAGTCGTTTATACTAATCATCGAAGATCGTGCTTATTTATTATACTATATTAAAAAAGAAATTGCATCTTCTTGTTGGAGTAGAAACGACGCTTTAGTAACGATGAAAAACCAAATGAAATCAAAGGGATAGGAAAACAGGTTTGAGTTATTGTGATATAACGAATTATTTGAAATAATATAAAAGAGAGCAACTTTTGTTAAGAACTCTTTCTTCCCCTTTATATGTTATGTGATTGCAGTTTAAAACCTAAACGTTTAATAGTCTATTCCTTAATACATTTGTGATGTTTATAATTGAAGTAAAAAAGAAAATATGTATTTAACGCGAATAAAGAGACATTGTTTTTCATAACAAAGTAAAAAGAAATAGTTTGACAAAATATTTGAACTGAATGCGAATTTCTGACGGATATTTGTTCGAAAAGCAGGTAGAATTCTAAAAAAAAAGCTTATAATAAAAGCTTTAGTAAAAAAATGCTATATTCAGTCCGAAATACGTTACGTTGAATCCGAAAAATATTTGAACAAAAATATAGGACAGTCACCTGCGAAAGAGAGAATTTAATGTTTTCTTTTGAATACCATATATGAATAGATTTCGCTTTGAACTATGACAGATTTCGTTACAGTACTTAAAAAAATAAAAAAATTGTATTGTTATGTGGTTAAAGTACCATTAAATATTAAAAATTGTATCGTAACTAGGACTGGTGCGAGGAGTTTATTACTGTAGATCATCTCATTCACTGCAGTACTCATATCTGCCGGTAAACAGAAGTGTGGAAACTTTACTCTCATCTGGTTTAAAAGGTTTATAGTTAATGTTCTGACGAACACATAGTAGTATATATCATTCTCATTTGCGACATATTGCCAAAGGCCATGCTGACTGTAGAAGGTTGCGGGAAGCTACAAGGAGCGGGCAGCGCAGGACCGATTGATGTGGAGATCTTTGGAAGAGCCCTATGTCTAGCAGAGGACGACTATAGGCTGCTGTGGAGAGTATCATCTAAACTAATTGCTTGTCTCCTTGTTTCATAACGCAACAGATTTCAAAGATTATATTTAATCATGTGCAAAAAAATGATGATTATGTATACATGAGTAGACCTAAGTGCTTCATATCTTTAGAACCCTGTCGGCTATAAAAGTAGACTGATGCACTCACTATAAAAACCGTGACCGCATTGCGATTTTTAAAAATATAACGAATATATTTTCAAGCAGTCCAGTTTCATTTTACATATTATATATATGTTCATATCGCTCAAATGTATACCAAGGGCACTGGATAAAATTTTCAGAAGGCCTTTCCATTAGGTCAAAGTTCAGGACATCTTTAAATAGATTGAAACCATAGATACGATAAAACAGGTCGATCATAACTGCGTCTGTGTAGCAACTCCCTAAACTGCTTGTTTTCATAAACACAGAAGTCTTTTATTCGATTTCGAGACCATAATTATATTTTACTGATGTATGGTAGTGAATGTTGGGTATGGCAGAAGAAACATGAAAGTAGGATTAATGCTGTGGAGATGAGAAGCCTGAGAAGTATAACTGGAGTGAAACGGATGGACAAAGTGAGGAACAGTGTGATAAGGAAGCGGTGCGGCGTGGTTGATGATGTAGTGACAAGGATAGAGAAAGGGATGCTTAGATGGTTCGGCCATGTCGAAAGAATGGATGAAAGAAGATTAACGAAAGAAATATACAAGGTAAGAATGATTGGAAAAATCGGTGCAGGTCGACCTAGACGGACATACTCCGATCAAATCGGAGATGTCCTAAAGAAAGGCCGGATCAAAAGCACACGCAACCGACGAGCGTGCATGAAGACGCTTATGAAAGTGGAGGAAGCGAGAGAGGTGTGCCAGGATCGTAGCAGGTGGAGAGAGGTGGTCTCTGCCTACCCCGCTGGGAACGAGGCGTGATATATATGTATGTATGTAATTATATTTTACTGGTGGTAGGTCTCTCTTGCCTGTGACCGTGTTGGAAGGTACCAGTACCAGTAGTGTGTAAACATTAAGGTATTACAGTTTGAAGAGTGCTTTATTTAGGGTAATGAGACCCAACATTGTCTCGGACGACAAGCGGAATGTAAAGCAGTATATACCATCCTAACTAGCGCCACGTTTTTATGAGCAGGTGTATTGCTTCCCATCAGGTGAACATCTTGCCCGTCTCGGTACTTTGTTGAATAAAAAAAATTGCGTAGGAAATCTTTTCTAATACGCCCCGCTAGCTTTATATGACAAATTGAAAAAGCTGATTTTATTAGTTCATATAGATTACTATCATATTCTAGGCGAAAATGCTTAATGACCTTTTAGTCACTTAATAACATATGAAATTAAGATTGTTCTAAAAGTAGAGCTATTTAAACCATCACAATGTTTAAGTTGGTGTATTATTTTTGCTGTTATAGAAAGATTATATAGTTAAAGAGAACTGAAGATTTATGAATATTCCTTCCTGTCGTTTACCCATTGACGTCGATACCAATAAATGATGTTTCTTCAATAAACATAAACACTTGTATGTAAATATATACATAGGGAGTCACGATAAAATAATAGTAAATGAGTCGTTAAACGTTACAGTAAATAGCAATGATACAATAATTTTGACCATTGGAATACCGATAGAAGTATAATATAAAATTTCAATCGTTAATGATTGCACCATAGCATCCAATTTACGCCTCCACTGCTGGGGCACAGACCTACCCTCAGTATGACAGCGATTGGGCCATAATCATCACCCGGGCCCAATGCAGATTGGTGACTTGATCGCATAGTTATTATTAACTAGTTTCTTATCTATCGTAAAATGCACTCCTTGCAATAAGACAATCGGAAACAAAACTATCAGCTGTTACGTTAGTTGATACATAATCCTCCAGAATTTGTTCCTGTCTTGGTTGATGCAATAGGCGCTCAACAACCGTGGCATAGTCGTTCAATATGAAGATAAGAGGCATCTACCCTTTCAGTGACGTGGGGCTATTCTGAAATGTAGTCTATGAGTTCACCTCTGACGGGTGCTAATGGGCAGCTAAAGGTCAGTGTATCGTTGAATAACTTTTGTAATGCCTTCCTCGCAGCCTCACAGCAGATTCACCACGGAAAGGTAGGTAAACTTATCAGCATATTTCCTATAAATGAATCGTCCCTTAACATAGTGAATTCATCAGAAATAGAGATACGAGGGTAAGAGGCCGAAAGAAAGCACGTAATATTTTCCGGCACGCACAATTAAAAAAGCAGGTACGTTGAGGTGAAGGAAGAACATCAAGGGAATCTTAGTCAGTGCAAATCCAAAGAATCCCTCGTCGCACCCGAGAGAGTATTTCAGCCATGTTCCCTAAAGAAAAAAGCTTATTTTTTCTATTACAAGTCTGTAATAATAATTCTACTGTTGGTACATTTTAGCACTTTTGTTCTTCCTATACAGGCGTAGCGTAATTAATCGTACCACAGTGTAACTACCCTACTTTTAACGACACTCATTATAAATAAAGCATAGCTCAGGAATTGTGTACTCATGAATAGGAATGAAACTGGAGTTCCTTTTGTAAATGAATTCATATTCCAACAACATTTCCATTCTTGAAATGATAAGTAATGAGATGTAAGTGTACGTTCCGCTGTAACAAAAGATATTTGGTACATTTTGGCAAAAAGGAATGAGGAGTCCGCTGTCTATCTACGCTCTTTCTGTCTAATATCAATGTGATTTTACTTTTAAGATGTATTTGTTTCATTCAGTCGCTCTGCCTTACATGAAATGAGAAGAAAACTGTTTTTCTGAGTAGTTTGATATTTGTATGCTCATCATTTCAATCGATGTTCACGATTAAAATAAGACTTTCGGGGTAAGTAAATCTACCCTAAATATTGGTAAAGGTTACAAGAAACGCCATTTACGACACACCGAGTTTAAAATAGAAGAACAAATTTTCATATCTAAACCTTAATCTAGGATAAAATACTTCAATTAATGCTTACAATAGAAATTTACTAATACTAATGTGAATATAAAATTCTGATTGATTACATACATGCATTATTAACTTTTTTTTTTTTTTTTTTTTATAAGATCTAGTAGGCAAACGAGCAAGACGGGTCACCTGATGGTAAGTGATTCACCGCCGCCCACGGTCACCAGCGATGCCAGTGCGTTGCCTACCCTTCAGGTAAGAGTATGCTCTTTTCTTGAATAACCCAATGTCGCAGTTGTTGGGGAAGACCGCTGATGGCAACGAATTCCAGAGACTTACTGTGCGTGGCAAAAACTTATTTAAACAGGTAGTTATTAATAATTGTTTATCAAGACCAATATTAAAAAAACTGATGAACTGAATGAAGTATAGGCATCACTTATATTATCAATAAAATTCCTATAATTTTATCTAACACTAGGTTTTACATTAATGCAATTAAAGATGCTAATGCATGACATGTGATTTGAGAGTAATAGGATCTGCGGTCTTCAGTTTGTCCTATGATTTATGAGTTTAAAATATTGTAATGTTTGCTTACCAGTTTACAGCTCAGTTATGCAAATCTACATAAAAACTGAGATAAATATCAACGTGCTGCGTGATTTTCTTGGACCGAGTCCACGTTAGCACTTGCCGCCTATAACCGCCTCAAATGAGTTAAGTCTAGCTAAACTAGCCAGCTACTGGTTACTATAAGATAGGATTTCATTTGAACGTGCTCAGCGTGTTTAACAAGAATGGAAACACAAACTAAACATAACTTATAATATCCTGATATATGATTTTGTGTACCACGGTAATATGATTCAATAATATCGTCACCACAACCCACAACACCAAGCAGGATCATATAGAGGAGGAACATGAACATTAAGCTAAGGATTTTTATGGAAGATCAAATTCACGATATCTTAGCTTTTGCTGTCCAAGACTATAATGTCTTTAAGATAAGATTTATGTGTAAACATTTCAAATACGTCATTAAATCGTGTGTAAGTTTAAAGGTATCGTTTCTGCATGGATATAGACACTACATCCGACCCCACTGCGCGTGATAATGTGTTGCTACGTCGGATATGCGAAGATGAAGACGAATGACCGTCTCGATGATTGTAGTAATATATGTGACTGTGAATCGTGTTGTCAGCTGATTGCATCCATAAAATTATTTCAGACATAAGAATAGTAGACCTGAAAGAAGAGCATGTCTACATCTTGCGAATGAAACTAAATATATAAAAAAAAGATCACAAATTATTCTGCAGTGAAATTCTCGACCTTTTACTAGGTATTAAGTAGATAGGTATCTACTATATATTTATCTATCTATCTACTATTCTTCTTCGTGAAGTGCCTCTCCAACTAGTGAAGATTGGCGATCAGCGTGGTACAGTCCTTCCTGTCCCACATTCGACGGAACAATTCGTGCGCCCCAAATATAAGGTTGGAAAATATCTCACTTCCGCTTTTTTGCTCTTTATTCAATGCTTTATAAAAAGTGTTACAGTGATCGGATTTAGTTCAAATATGCGCCGTTTTGTTCAATAATCTGTTTCCATCTAGACGGCAACTTCATAATACCTCCCTCGTAGAAGCCCCCCTCTTTATTTGCGAAGAACTCGGACAGCCACTTTTCATAAGCCTCTTTTGAGTTCAACTTTACACCACCAAGGGTGTTCACCATGGACAGGAACAGGTGGTAATCACTTGGCGCTATGTCCGGGCTATATGGTGGATGCGATAAAACTTCCCATCCGAGCTCCCGTAGCTTCTGACGAGTCATCAACGAAGTGTGTGGTCTGGCGTTGTCCTGGTGGAACACTACACCCTTCCTGTTGGCCAATTCTGGACGCTTCTGGTCGATCGCCTGCTTCAAGCGGTCCAGTTGTTCGCAGTAGATGGTAGAATTAAGCGTCTGGCCATATGGGAGCAGCTCATAGTGGATGATTCCCTTCCAATCCCACCAAACACACAGCAAAACCTTCCTGGCCGTCAATCCCGGCTTGGCCACTGTTTGGGACGATTCACCGGCCTTCGACCACGACCGTTTTCGCTTGATATTGTCGTATGTGATCCATTTTTGGTCGCCGGTCACCATCCGCTTCAAGAATGGGTCGAGTTCGTTCCGTTTCAGCAGCATATCGCAGGCGTTGATTCGGTTCAGAAGGTTTTTTTGCGTCAAATCATGCGGCACCCAAACATCAAGCTTTTTTTTGTATCCAGCCTTCTGCAGATGGTTTAAAATGGTTTGGTGACTAACTCCCATCTCCTGGGCGATGTCACGAGATGCCACATGCCGGTCTAACTCGATGTAGTCCATGATTTGATCGGTATTTGTCGTCACAGGTCTTCCGCCGGCTGGCTTATCCATGGTGTCGTTTTCACCGGTTCTGAATCGTCGAAACCATTCCTCCGCGGTTCGAAGTGATAGAGTACCATCCCCCAAAACACCATTAATCTCACGGAACGTTTCTCTAGCGGATTTGCCTTTAACGAAGGAAAACTTTAAAATAGCGCAAATTCGGCGTTAGTGAACTCGCATGTTTACACGTCTATAACTGTTGAACGCAATATCCAAACTAATTATGCATAGCGTCGTTTTGTAGGTTATGTCAAGACCTTTCAAATTATGTATAGTATTGCCAGATACGAGCTCTGTAGCGCTTTGTACATAGCCGCGAAATTCAAAAGACAAAAAGGCGGAAGGGAGATATTTTCCAACCTGTCAACCCATTCCCTGATATTCCTCAACCATGACTTTTCCCCACCTCTCGTTTTCCATAAACTTTACTCATTAAATCAGCTGCAGAAGATCATATCGCTGATGATGGAGTACGTGACCGAGGTGAGTTTTTACGTTCATTAACCGTAACCATGAGGTTACGCTTTTGGCCAGTTCGTTGAAGAACACTGTCATTGTACACTCTCTGACTCCAGCTAATGGACAACATACCTACTATTGAAGATGGATAAATAAGTTTATTAGGTATTAAGTTACACTACTAAACGTTTTATATTTTTTCGACTGTAACTGCTTTGTGAATATAATTTTTCTATTTCAGCATTATTATCATCCGACAGGTATCGTAAACTGGATATGAACCAAACTGAGTTGAACTATGATTCTGTATTATAATTGTCCAATTGTGAATAAGTAACAATGGGTCGATGTATAATAAAAACAAAATATTTCACTTCTATACAATGATGGGACACTGGGAATTGAAATTAAACCAGAATTTACAAAATAACATCTCTCTTTTACACTGTCGATGTCCCAAGTGATTCGTTAATTATAATGAGAGAAATTGAAATTCATAAATATCAAAAGCACCTGAAAATCGATGTTGAAAAAGGATCTAATTTTGTATATAAGTTACATATTTTATTTAACGTTTCACAACGAAATTCGTTTCAATTAAGTTCTTACTCTGAATTGTAATCAGTACTTTTATTACAACCTGTTACATACTCATCGATATGTGCAACGAATATTCATGTGTCTAACTGACTTGTGTTATATTTTCGTATATATATATTTTTTTAATAGTATTAAAGTAATATGACTACAACGCAAATACTGTAACAAGCGATTTATTGATTCTTGCGTATACAACACATTTACCCATTGCCCTTAATTCTGTGAAATGACAGTGATTAAAGTCTATAGTTGAAAGGCTAAATACCAGTAGTTCCCAAATAAGCATGTAACAATCGACATTTATATTTTTTTAAATTTCAATCATTATACTCATATCGATCTAAAGTCATCAGAATGAAAGAAGTCAGACCAGTTTAAAAAATTATACTAATTAAAAAAAAATCCAAATGCTGTACACAGTATCTTGATGTTTTAGTTTAAGATTGAACATTAAACGAGGAAAAAGCTTTCATGTCGAGTGAGCTGCGAAAGAAAGAAAGAAATATATTTTCCATCCGCCACAAATGATTGTTATAACCTCTCAAGTTTCTGTAAAAGCACCTCTATTAGCTGTAGTTTCAGCTAATACGACAATTTTCTTCTTTTTCTGTTTCTATATAAATCTTACAAATATGAATAGAATTTTGTGTACGTAAAAAAGTGTAGAACAAGTGTTCCATTTTCTCAAACAAAGGCACAAATTCGCAAATCTGACGACTGCCAACCTCCAAAAATTAAGTGACCCTTTAAGAAGATGAAATGAAGCCATGCAACAGATTTTATCATAAAAGTAAATGAGTGTTTGGTACTTTTCAATGAAACATAGATCTTGTGATTTTTTGAAATTCAAAAATCTATGAAGATAATATTAGCAATTGATTGTACCGTATCTCAAGAACTAATTGAAAACTGATTGATTGTTTTTAGCAACAGTATTATTTTTAATGCGTGTATTAGTAGCTGCATTACCTAACCAGAAAATATTTCAGTCAATGAAATTATTACAGAGCAAACGGCGTATATAATATAAACAGATCCATGGCCGCTCTTGCTCGATGCTGAATCACTCCCAATACGAAGGTGAATACGAAGGAAGTTTATTAGATTATGTACCGGCAGATGAGATTTATCGTTCAGTGAAACAGTCTAAAAATTGCACACGTCACTAAATGTAATATGTATGAAAGGTATAGTAACTAGCCACCTTATAAATCATGCCCTCGAAATATACTCTCGACTGTTTCATCTATGACGTATATACAAGAGTTCTCGTTTGACGTACATTTATTTATGTATGAGAACGAAGGTAAATGTGTACTTAAATGGAAATTCAAAGTAGTTTAAACAGGTCATCAAATCTACCAATGACAGAAATTTAATAATTAAGATACATGAAACATACTTGAAACTCTATGCTTTAACAATTCATAATCATCATCAACAGCCTGCCAACACTGCTTCACATAGGCTTCTTCCAAGGTACGCCACTTAGCCCGATCTTCGGCTATACACTATTACAATTATTAAACAATAATAGAAATTTAAATAGATTTAGTTTTTGTAAACTAATATTTTGATGGAGTAAATTTTGCTATTATTCCTATTCACATTTTATTACTAAATATTGTGAAAATGTCCACATATTGAAATCGAGGAGTTAGCGAGTCTACCTTTTGAAATCACAATGAGGCGATAGGTTATCGCTATTATGATTTTGACCTCTTAAACATAAATTATTCGAATAAATTTCAGGCTAACACAATATGATCTCTTATTACTACTAAGACTACTACTACTGTACTAAGACATGAATTTATAAATCTTCTCGACCATTGTCGAAGAATAACCTGTTATACTATTATTCAATGTCCTTTATTAGGTATATATTCATTTATATTAAATTTTATTAAATAAAGAGCATAAGACGTTCAATAAATCAATATCAATTTGCATTAGTACACCAGTTATACATTCAGCAGTAAAATGAAGCCTGTCAGATGTCGGTAACACAAGATGGCCATTACCTACAGGGTCGAAAGGTGACATCCGACTATTGTGATGTGCAAAGAACTTTAAAACCAATTAGTGCAACAACACTGCAGAAATACTTTATAACCATAATATCAGTACATAAAAATGTAGGTCTTTGAATAATATAGAAAGTTATTTTGTTATATATAATTAAAACATAATTGTTAGTATACGATCGATGGTAACTTATTATGGAAGAAAAGTTTTGCTTAACCTGTCCACCGAATACCTAAATTCTCAAATAGAAGAAAGCTATAGAAATTTTACTGGAGTTAAGGTAGAATTATTATGAAGGTTTTTGTTAAATAATTATTCCCGTTCTATTATACTTTCAATTGCAGTCGAAGCTTTATCTTAGACTAAAACGAAGTTAATTTAACAGACGAGAAATGGGATCGAGATTTGTATACTTAAAACCAGTTTTTTCACATCAAAAATCAGATTAAGTTTGACATGTCTACCAGTCAACTAAAAACAGAATAACCGTGGTTAGTACAACTAATAAATTGAGTAAACCAGAACCTTAAAATAGGTACTAATATATATAAACATATACAGAGTGATTTAATTCAGTAATTTTTTTTGCAACACATTTTGTCAAATCTAAGCCGTGTATAAGTAACATGTAACACACTTGTTTAATCAGTTTAAATCAAATTTTATGAAAAAAAAAAAAAATCGGGTTTTAAAAGGTCGCACGTATTTCCGAGTTCATTTGCCATATATCGATCATATACCGAACGTATATCGATTTTGAATGTAATCTGACTAAAACCCACAAAGGCCGTAGATTACTTTAAAATTGAAATAGGCTATAATACGAATAAAGTTTATTATACTTTTACATTTCTTCGTTGTAAACCTAAATAGGACTTTTAATTTTCGCGTCAAAATCGTGTTTGAATTACTGGTGTTAGGTATCTGTTGCCGAAGACCGTCTAGGTAGGCACTACTGCAGCCCCTATATCTGCAGCAAAACTAAAGTGCATACATTACTGTTTCGGTTTCAAGAGCGCCGTAGTTAGCGAAATTACTGGAGTAACGAGAACTTACATCTTATGTCTGAGACGACCAGCGCAAAGTGGTGCTGTATACTGGGTGTTAGAAGACCGCTTCCTTATTTATGTATTTGGTTTTAATTTTAAACTTATTTCATAGGCTTGCGGAGCATTTAACGCGCCCGGGCATTCGTTGATCCGAGCATCAGCTGTTTTTGATTTTGTGTTTAATTACTGGTTTTCTTTTAATAATGTATTTTTTATGAAACTGTCGTTTCATTTAGCTGCACTAACATGATGGAGCATGATTAATGCTAATAAAACGTTTGAAACTATTTTTTTTTCCGTCCCATCATCAAAGGTGTCATTAGTACTATCGTTTTCGTTTTCGGATGCGGTCTCCCAACAGTCAGTATAAGTCAATTGTTTAAGAAGTATGTGCTTTTTTTCTCATTTTTTTTTATTTAAAAACAAAAGTAATCTTGTATTATTCTTTTTAGAATCTACATATGCTATGCACAATAGTTTGGTACGATTTATCGTTGCGTTGTTAATCAGCAAAGTCAAGCAATTTCTAAACAAAACCTAAATGTGAGCCTGTTGCGATTCTTTGAAATATTCATGAAAAAAAAAAATGAGGACAACATCCCTCCAGGGCAGGGTTGCTGCCAGCCTCCAGGCGAATACATTTCACATTTGTATATATAAAAATATCTTTATTACAAACTAAACATTTTAGAACAGAATAATGTACATAACGTTTTTTACTGACAACTAGATGGTAGTTCATAATTGTAAGCATAGTTTTTTTTACATTAGTAAGTTTTTATGCTTTAGGATCATCTATAATTCCGAATGAGAGTGGTTAACTACCCACTATCTAGCATACTAGTTATGATAAGAAAAAAAATTACTAATAGAAAGTAATACACGTAAAATTAAACTTCTATAATATCATCCCACTAATAAACCTGCTAGTTAGTAAAAAAGTTATTTTAGAATTATTTTTTTATAGACTCATTTAAAAAAAATCCTGTCTTCATTGAGACAGCTGTGATGTAAAGCTTTAAGATCAGATATGCAGCTTAATCTGTGATATCAATGTTTGCTATTAAGTATTCATCAAGGCTTATGTTCAGCCATGGATATCTATGGGTTGATGATGATGATGGCGATTCTCCAAAAACGGTGTCGGTAATATTTATTTTAGAACTATGAATGTTACAGCGCTAATTTTAACGAATGTTTATAGTTTCAGCTTAGCGGTTTGTATAATAAATATTTTATCAATGTTCGAAAATTATTGACTTAATATATATCATCTTCACAAGTCTCTGAAATATTTGTCAATAACGTCGAGCCTGTATTATTACTCCGACTTCCTGCGCAGCGTAAATCACTTTATTGTTAACTAAAAGCAGGTGGTGTTCGTTAATCATTCCGTTTTATGTTCAAACTATAGCAATGGTACTGTTTAGTTATACAAACAAACATTATCGTATCCTTTATGCATTTATAACGTAACTACAACCAAGAACGGATATAGGATCAAAGGACTGTTTTGAAATTCCTTATCACATAGCCAATGAGTTTACAAAAGTGACATTACACTGAAATTTTAATCCTCTAGAAACTACTATGCCTAGATATAGGTTTACAAACATACTATTACCATGCAATAAAATTATAATATCATTGAGTGGGGGGTTACAACACGTTTATTAATTATAATAGTAGTTAAAATTTTTAACTTAAATAGACTATTTTTTTATAAATACAATCGATAAGAAAATAATTAAAATCTTCAATCTTTAAATCGATGTATCAATAAGTTGAACAGGACGTTTACTAGTTGGTGATTCCACGGTCCATAACAATGTGGTGGTAGTAAGGATGATAAAAACTGCTTAATATTAGAGATAATTAAATAGACAAAATCATACGAATTGAATTACATAATTTATATGACAACTTACTCTCATGAATATTTAAATCTCGAAAACTGCAAAATCAAAGATCAACTTATCTTTATTGCCTTTGTCATAGCTACTTAAAGAAAGATCTTCAAATTATCTTACAACGAGTGCCGTAAATTAATATTTTTTGATACTCAATATTTACTGGTGATAGGAATTTGTCGACAAAGAACCTCTATATTGAATTCTGCCGTTCAATAGTTGTGCACAGATTCTTCTTTGTATAATAGAAAGAAAGACGCTTTTAAGTACCGAAATTACTCCGATATGTAGACGTGTACATTAACACACATGTTACATCTTTTTTAAGTTATTTTGAGAAATAATTTGTATGAAGCTAATATTAAAATTTAATTTAGCATGATTGAACTTTGTGAAATTTGCAAATTCAATGGGTAGGCAAGCTGTACGAATGCCCTAGAAAGCATTGATTGAATGCCAATCCGAAGTGCATTGAGAGCGGTGCTGAAATGAAGAGGAATATAATTCGATATTGGCTCTCTTCGCTCTCAATAACACTTAAAAACGTAGATAAAAATATTCTTTATGAATGCAGCCAGCCGAATTGAGATGAATGTAGTCCATCTTTTCTCTATCTATTTACTTTTGTTTACATTGAACATACTAAACAAAACATATTTAAAAATATCTTTTGACTTTTGTAGTAATTAATATTTGAATGCATATAGTACATTGTTTCTATGTACCCTATATACCTTTTTAACCATATACCATTATTGTTATGAACGACATTCACCGACCGATTCCAACTTAGGATAAATAAAAGAAAATTAGTTGATAATTATTTAACATATTAGCAAAACTAATCAAAATGGCTATTGTCTTATTCAATAGTAAAATTAAGTGTTGCAATAGACAGACAATGTCCCCACAAGGTGGACCGATGATATAGTGAAGATCGAAAGAAACCGCTTGATCCGGGATACATAAGGCCAATTGGTATGGCGATCTTTAGGGCCTGTTTCCAGCAGCTACGTTTATCTGATGATGATTAAAACCCGTATATTTCCATTACATTAACTTATGAAGCTTGAGTTGTACATCAGTATGTTATCAGCATTTTAATTTTCTTAATAAAAACGAATTGCGTTCAAACTCAGTATGGGAAACAAAATCATCACAATTGGCATCAGTTTATTCACACTATGATAGCTCCCAGGAGTGTCTAAGTGCTCTAATAACAGCAGCAGAGGAATACCTTCGCGACGCTCCGGCACTCTCATAATTGAATTATGTGTAGAGCGGCAGTTCTCTCGTACACTTAACGCTGGCTGATTCACGTTTGGATTTACGCAATGAAATATCCTGGACTACGGTTGGCAGGATGACCTAGGCCTAAATATGCTAGGAAAATACTCTTAAATATGTTTTCCATTTAAACTGACATCGTACCGTAATAAGTATTCAAATGTATCATCACTGTTTTTTTTTTTCAATCAAATAGGTTAGTGCTTGACCATCCCACCAGGTGATAAATGGTGAAGCGATGAAGTACGCTAGTCCCTTTTTTTGTTATCGGGGTAAGTGGGAGAGTGATCTTCTAAAAAAATACTCTGCTTCTAGGGGGGAAGACAAAGTTATGTGGGATATTTAATCCCTCTGTGGTCATCAGATCGTTGGGAGAAGCCCCGGACACGCCTAGGGAATGCACCGGTGTAGTCTTCTCAACACCCCCGTTTTGGTAGGAGAAGCACTAAACCACCTTGTACTTAACGTTCATCCCCGGCTCCTTAGTGGACAAAGGGGACTCCTACCATTAAAGACCACGAACCCGAAAACTCTTTTAGTCACCTTCTACGACGGGCAGAGCTTATCTTAGTCCTATTCTTAATAGTCCGGGACTACAATGCGTTAATGTAGTCAAAGCATTTTCACTCTTTTCTCTGACAACACATCGTATTTAGTCCCATTCCTCTGCTGTTAAGTGTGAGAAGTTAAACCTGTTTCTTCATAAACTCTGTCACTTTAATCAGTTTTGTCGACAGCTGAACAATAAGGCTTCTCTATTGGGTGTGCAATTGACGTAATCACTGCGCTTGGAGTGCAGGTTGCCCAGCAAACTATGTTGGTTCAACTCATAGAAAAATATGCTGCTAATTATTTTCCTTTACTTCAAATTAAATCACAGAAACTATTAAATATAAAGAAATCAGTAAATGATCAGTTTAATAGCACTGTAATAAAAATATTCAAATGTAAAGTAACTTTATACAAAATGAACGGTGAGTACAAAGTATATTTATATTATATTATATTCATACTTATAGTTTATGTAAGTTTCTTTACTACTACAGAAAAGTTAAGATAGTATTACAGAGACAAGAAACTAGGTTTCCTTGTGATATTTGGATTGAATCCAACAGTTTTTCAACAATCTCTTCACCACTTGAACAGCTCTTAGAATTTTCTTTGTTACAGTTCACATTTTGGCTGTAGATAAAACAAAACTAAGTAAAACAGATATCTCTACATGGTCCCAGCTATCGACGAAAAAAGGGTCTGTAGTCCAAACCCAAACTTCATCCTGAATTATAATGCAGCTTGCTCTAAAAAAAACGCTCAAGTAATCCGAGGGTGTTTGCCTTTTTCGTGATCGCATCCACAACTATATGATGTTTCATAATACAGTGCACAATTTAAAATACCATTTACTATCTATGGTAATCGTATTTAAAATAATCTTATATTAATATCTAAAGAACAATATGCTTTATTGCATAAAATTTGATGGGTACATTTCTGATAATGGTTACAGAGAAGGTTGTTTGTCCTTTCCCTGAAATTAGTCATCCTTAGTCGATTTTTAAAACATGTCTAGAAAGCAAATGGTCATTACATATAAATAATCTAAGTTAACAAAAAAATCTACATCTTACTCGATGTTTATTGCAGTCAAAACTTTGAAGACTAGTGGCAAATACACATTATTTTTTCACACAATAAGAGCTTTTATTTATAATACATTAAATATCACTAACAATAAACTCGATACAAAGTATCAAATAGTCTCCAGGAGTCTTTATTTGTTAAAGGAGCAATGATTTTAACGTTTACCATCCACCCAGTACCGGCGTAATCCGACCAGGGCGGCGCGGACCGGTGACTCCAGTGAACAGACTTCCGTTCCAGGCGATCATCTCCAACAGTTCATTGACCAAGCTCAAATTTATTAAGTTGCTATAAATCTTCAACTACACCATCAAATGAGTAATAGGATTGTAAATAATAAAAATCATATTAAGCATAATACCTAAGACACAGTTGAAGTCCTAGTTTAAGATGATTGCGAAGTTTTGCGTAATGATGATTTATAACATTACTATAAAATCTTTACCTTAATACATAATTTATGATAAGAATACATAATTTTCGTGATAGTAAAAATCAAACATATGAAGTAGAAAAAACAAATGCTTGAAATATCAGCACTTTTAAGACATTAAATAATTTCCTAATGGAAGTTGTAATTATGTCTTATTAACATTTCCTTTTTTGTCTTATTAAATCTTATAAGTTCCATTAATATCCATACATCTTAATAAAATTTTGTCACGACGGCAGACATGATAATAATGATATTAATTCTAATTTCTTTATCTGCCAATATTTTGTATGACTAGGTACAAAGGTTGTCTAAAAAACTAACCATTTCCTGCGAAACATTAAATTTGCTTTGTTCTCATGGGACCCTAAATATCCTAATGCTTTCGACTGAGTCCTTTCCTGATTAGACTGTAACATGAGATTGGTTGGTAAATTGCGCGTGGGCACGTCGCATGAATGAAATTTGCGAACGCTTTACTGACATCATTGGTTCATGCTGTACCTGAATTCTCCGGTTCATGTTAATTCTAACCGAGTAAAATTAACCTTATAGAGCCGAATAAGAACATTGTATGAATACACATTATCAAATCATTATTTTGATTTAAAAAAATGCACTCTTTTGCTTCTTATACTTATACCGCTTTTTAAGTAAACTCCTGACGGTTAACATTATATTGACTGCCTTTTAAAGTTAGATACTATAGATAATAATAGTACTATCTATACATTCAGAAGTATTTTTGAACAAAGTAAATAAAAAAAGTAGATGTAAATTTCTAAGGTTTTAAATATTTACAGTAATACAAAACTTCAGAGAAGTGAAGATAACATAATAAGTATATTTTAACTTTTTCGTTCTAGTCAAAATACATTGTATTTGCAAAACAAAGCTTGGTTTAAGTTATTTAAACACAGCACCAAGTACACAAAACTGAGTACACGACCTGCATTTTATTGCTTGCATTTACAAATTCAAACTTTAAAAAAATACTTCCTGGCAACGACGTACGGTCTACAGAGACGGCGGTTAGTAGCAAACAGAGTAGAAATAAGTGCAGCAAATCAAATGAGATTTATATACCAGCTGCGCTCTGAACACACAAAGTTTTTTCTTAATGATTCGTACTAAAATAGGAAATAGCATTCATTAAGACCTTTACTAATTGACCGTTAATTATTAAGCATTCTTGAAGTTTCCATTAAGTAACGAGTCGATAGACATTCAACTCGTGATTAGTTATATACCTTCCCATAACAAGGCGCTAGTTAGGATGATACACACAACACTGCATTGCGCTGGTCGCTTGATATAAATGATGTTAGGTTTCAATATCCCAGTAATTTTTCTAGCTACATTCCCTTCAAACCGGAATACAGTAATACTTAGATACAATAATTTAGGTGTAGAAATAGGAGGTACCTTTTTTTTTTTTTTTCTCGCGGGCGAAATCTTAAAAGATACCTTGCTTCTGGGGGGAAGAAAAGGTTATGTGGGATTTCTACCCACTAAAACCCCCTCGGTGGTCTCCTTCAGTGCATTAGGAGGGGCTCCGGGATCTAGCAATAGGAGGTACCTACATAGACGGTCTTCCGCAAGAAAGACTTACCTCCATTAATATTACAAATAAACTCAATAGCGCACGTTTGAAAATTTAAATAACTGTTTTTATTTAACTTCTATAAGCCCATGTTTTTTTTAATAATATCGAGTAAAGTAAAGAATAAGAGTAGTAAAGATCAAAAACTGGTATTATCCAAATCTGCGTTTTGTAATACTAAAATCTGTATTCTTACAGAAATATTTACATGCATCGATTTTGATATCGAACGTTCAATAACTGTAGGGGTTAAAACGCAATATTTCGACGAATTAACAAACAGTGGGCGTAATTTGATTCGTGAGCATACTGCAGTTACAGCTGGATTTAATTTTGGCCTTTGTACCCCTCCGTCGGGTTCATCTGGTACGAGAGTGAGTCAGAGGAAAGGAATAGTTAAGGTTTGTTATCAACGGTCCGCCAAATTATCTATTACATGTGTCGCCGCTCGTTTAGCCGAAATATGTGTCTGCTTGAGAACAGCATAACTGCTGTATTTTATTTTATAATGGGACTAGTAAATAATATGTACAAATATTAAGTTTCGTATGTATAATATTGAAAAGAAAGTTGTCTTATTAAAACTGTGTTAATGCTCGACTCGTAAATTTGAGACACTGTTACGTTTTACATAGAGAAAAAGCAGTAACACCCAAGAAGTATGACAGTATACAGTTTTTGTTCAAATAAGCACATATTCTCAGGTCCGCAAAGAATTTCAAGAAAACAATTCAACATCTTATTAAAATCTTTATTATTTAACATATCCCCTTGTTGTAAACTTTATTATAATAGTTTGTTTCGTTGTCCGTAGACTAGTTTTATCCAAAATGTATTTAATTTTCTTCTTATTGTCTATCATGCAACACTAGATCTGATATAGTCCTTAAAAATGCATCATTTACTGCAGTATGATAGTAAGCAAATAACATTTAATTCAAAAATCATACGATTCAAAGATTCTTAGCAATTTTTTTTTATTCAACGAAGCAACGAAACGAGCAAGATGTTCACCTGATGGTAAGAGATACGCTTGCCCATAGCAATGTGGCGCTAGTTAGGATGACATACACAGCACCACTTTGTGCTCGTCGCCGTGAGACATGTCTCGTTGCCCCAGAAATTTCACTAGCTACAGCAGCCTTCAAACCAGAACACTATTGTTTGGTGGCAGAAATAGATGCTACGGTGGTATCTACGTAAACACTTCACAGCAACAGGAACCTATCACCAGTCTATTTAAATGTCAGTTATGAGACAATATACTTTTTTTTATTTTACGAAAGACAAGACGGAAGACACGGTCAATGGATGGTAAGTGATACGACTGGTAGTTAGGATGGTGTACATTGCAACACATTGTGCTCGACGGCATGAGATACAAGATATTAAGTCTCGTTAACCTAGTAATTTCACTGGCTACTAGGATTCGACGTCGGAACGCAGTAATGTTTGCACACTACTATTTGGCGATGGAAATAGTAGTTCCGGTGGTACCTCTACCTAAATGGTTTCACAGCAAGGGATCTACCACCAGTAAAAAAACTTATTGTATGTAATTTTTTTCTAAAAGCCACTTAAACAAACCGGATATGAAACGGACTACGCAGCTATATAGCGAATTTATGAGACTGTCGCTACGACGTACCAAGGTAAACATAATTACTACCCTCATATTGCGTTTTAGCGTGAAATTACTACGCCAAGAATAGACCACACATTAGCTTTGATGGGGAAAGCTTTTATAATAATTGATTGAACGATCAGCTCCATAAGGTCAACAACTACAATGAAATTGCTGTCGAATTATAAACTTAACACGTTATCAGGTCATTACGAGTTTCTACTGTATCGATTTTCTGAAGAAGGATGATTGCTTTCAGCATTATATTGAGTAAAACTCGGCATGACATTTTGCGTTCATTCAATATATTAAGTTACAAATTGATAAGACCGTATCTCATCTTGACGTTTAAATGGTGACTTAATGGAGTGAGCGTATTTCAATATTAAATTAGTATGATGTAAAAACCGCCCTCCTTCCGATAACGGCGAGCTTTTGGAAATTTCAAAGTACACATCCGTCTCTTTGATATAGACATCACTGTGCCATTAAATTACGACTGTAAAACGTGGCGGGGCGTAATGGCGGCTGTAAATTTAAAACAAAGAAGTATATATCGCCTGGCCAAAGTGATTCCGCTTAAACTAGGTTACGGTGGATAATGCTGAAGAAACGAGCTGGTGCGGGCGGCGCGCTGCGTCCCAGCCAGCTTACATAACCGTCTGTCTGATCGATACGTCGGCCACTTCGCGTAATAACAGAGCCAATGTACGGCAAAAGTTGAGAGCATTCCCGAAGATTGACTTGGCTTTCGTCTTGGCAAGATATGCTTGGCTAGACGTGAATCACATAGTGAAATATATTATATGGAGCAGCGACATGTTTTTGTTTGAAACATTTGTGTTAATAATAATGATCGAAGAAAATTAACTTAGTTTTTTTTATACAACGAAGCGCCGATCGACACGTTCAACTGATCCTAAGTGATACGCTAGCTCATAACAATGCGGTGCTTATTAGTATGATATACACTGCATCACATTATGATCATCGCTTTGAGACAATATGTTGTTTTGTTGCCTCAGTAATTCCATTAGCTACAACGTCCGCCAAATGGGAAGACGATAATGTTAGCACACAACTGTTATGAGGTTAAAACAAGAGCTGCGGTATCTAGACGGTTTCCGGCGACAGAAACCTACCAACAATAACCTATGATGATTAAAATCTGAAATTAAATGTCACAATTGATAATTTTTATGTTTGGTATATATGAACCCTTGATTATGAGTGTCATAAGACAAAAATTTTCAAAATCTAGTTTAACGGTTATTTCATTTCAAATCCTAGTAACATAAGATAATTAATAAGAAATTGAGAAATATATGACTTACATCACTTTCAAAATCAAGGGCTCATATATTATGTTAATTTAAAAATCTATTCTTCCAAGTTTCCTGTGCTTTGTATGTTAGATCTGAATGCACAATTTACGTTACTTGCTTGTTTCAATAAACACAATATTTCTGTCAACAAAATTATCCATAATCAGATGTGATTTTTAACAAACAGTTAAATCGAAATGATTACACTTTCGCTTCGTAGAATTGAGTAGCTTTATATATTTCATCTGCTGTTTATATCTAGATGTTAGAATATAGAATTTGAAAAGCTCGCAATGCTGACTGTTAGACATACTAAAAGCCTGCACAAAGGTCGGAACCATTATCGCAGATGTTCGAGTTCGCTCCTTTTAGTTGCGAAGCTCTTTAGCTACATTTTAACGACCTCTCCGTGCCAACGGAACAGTGTCTCGCTGTATCAATGCACATTAGGACTTGCAGACATTGTAATAACCCTGTTACGTGAAAGCTCTAACCAATTGCCAGATTCATAAAGAATACATAAACATCCTGGACAGCCCTAGGCCAGATAATTTTATTGCGCTATTTCAGGCGAACCATTTGGCGCAATTCTGCAATAAACTCCAAATGTAAATCTAAATTGAAGTTTATTGCCATTTAATATTATTTTTATACTTTTAAATGAGATAAATCTAGTTTATTCATAAGGGATGTGATGTAAGAAAATACATTACAAGGTTTTACAATAACACGATCCATTAGAAGACGTAAAAAGTTTATGAGAGATTTTTAATTTCAATGAAAATCGTTTGAAATAATACTTTAGTATTATTGCTACAAAAGAGTATTGAAATATTCTGCATTTTCTAGTATCGCTATCGCTTATTTCCTAACTTCAGCCCTGAATCTCTTTGTTAAATTTCTACAGATATACCTACTTTTAAGCAACCTCTTCGATAAGTCACTTTAAGTTGAAAAAAAAATAAAGTACATTCTGTAATCCTAAAAGTATACCATGTTGTCCTCGAAATTTATCCTTATTTCAGAAAGGAATATAGGAATATATAATAAAGGACACGGTTCAATCTTCAAAGAAGACCTTCGTTCGCATTGCCGTGTAATAAGAAGAAACCAATGACGGAAACAAATAAGGTTAGAGGTATCCGGTTGATGAAAGGGTCCACGAAATTTCACGGATACATGTTAAACCTACAAAGTATACCAAGCTCATATAATATATTACGAACTGAAAAAATCGAAACGACCATATTTATAGGTCTATTTTTTTACAACAAAAAATTAACAAAATAACACATTTGAACAGATCTATACAGATTTATAAATACTAAAATAATACCCTTTCCCACCCCTACAGTTTTTTTTTTCTATTTCTAAAAACCCAACTGAATGTACTCTTTCTTAACAGTAAACCATTAAAATCGTACGACTCGGTAAAAATATAATGCCTGCTCCAATCATAAACCACAAAAAAGATACACCTTGAATTGCGAACCTCGTGTCTCAGTGAAACAGCATTTAATTTACTATACGATAATAAATAATTTAACTGAAGTTATTAGCTTATAACTTATAGCGCGTAGTACTTTAACAAAATGGGCATTTCCGGCTTTAAAGTAATAAATATGAGAAGCGGTCTTAAATCAGCAAATAATGAAGAAATAAAAGCTAATTTATGAGCACTAAGACATGTTGTCTTAACGAGGATAAACCGGAAAATCTAAATTGACCTTCATCGACTTATTGGGTAATTTCTTCCGTCTTAAGACAAAGTTTGATTAAGAATATATCATCATCTCTAGTAATCGACGTCTACTGCTAGACAGGGAAGAAAATACGATCTTGTGCTGTTTGAGTCTTCAACCCTGCGATTCTTTTGATGTTGTTAATATACCTAGTGGGGGTAAGTCAACGCAACGGCTTTCCGGTGCGATATACCAATAGTTCCCAACATTGATCGGTTCTACGTGCGAAGTACCATGCCTATTTCCATTACAGATGATACAATTTAAAAATTATTTAAATACAAATGTATGCAGCGATAGATAAAGTCAATACTAGTAGCGAAGTGTTATACTGGAGTAGACAAAAAACTAGCACAAAATGTAGGCATACGGCGGTGCGTCTGTCGTAGTAACGCCGGCGCCGCTGTACTCCGCGCCGCGGATCGATCGTGACCCCCTTACCGACCGATGCACCGGCCGGCTGCTCGGGGAAACCGCCCCATCACGTGCACCCTCCAACTACTACTCCACCTCTCAATTATGCATTTACTTATCATTAGAAACAATGACACATCGGATTTTCCTCAGTGTAATAGTTCAAGAAGCCTACTCAAAAAATAACATGGAGCTCATTTACATGATCCAATCTTTGATATAAAAAAAAACATCCCTCACCTAATTGCGGGATGTAATAAAGAAAAATATCTGTCATTCATTACAGAACTGTATCCGAAACAGAGAATCCAGGAACACAGTCGTGAGATCATTAAAAGACAGAAATATAATATCAGCCTGTTTCATAGTATTTTATCTTCTGGGAAGGCTAGACTTAGGTTTTTAACTATTTAGTATAAATAAAGTGGCATTAAGGTTCTCGAATGGCGGCTACCTACCGGGGTACGCGTAGACCTGAGAGGCCCCCCTTAAGCTGCGATGGATGATTGATGATGGATGAGGATGCCTATGCGAGCAGGGCAGGAACAATCGGTGTAGAGATCTTTAGGGAAGGCCTATGTCTATCAATGGCCGTTTATCGATTGAAGACGATTATGAATTATGCATGTGACTTGTGTTTAAGTTAGGACTGAAAAAGTCCAAAATTAAAAAAGAAGCCATATATTAAGACACCGTCTTTGTTTAGCCATTATAACAAAAATAGCGTTGCACGCTAATTAGTTCAACTGCCTCCGTTAAATGCTTTGTAACACGGAAGTTCCTGGCTTACGGTTATAAGACTGTTGGAGAATTTGGAGTTTTTTTCGTAAAAAACGGGTTGGACTACTACTCTCATATTGTTAATCTGCTGTTACACAGTTTTGCTTGTATTACAGCTACGAATATAAGGGAACTATAGTATTCTGGGCGAGCATTCTTCACCATCCCCTCTGATGGTCTATTACCATCAAGCGAAATGTAGGTAAGTGTAAGTCTATTGTAAATATAAAGATTCAATATAATTTATCAAATAGTCAAAGAATTGTACATATTCTTAAAGAAATTCTATTCACTTAAGATTTTTTATTTAATAAGCGCGTTTTGTATATTTGTAGTATGATGGTACATAGATCAAATTTGAATCTCATACAAGTATTTGTTTTAATATTATTAATAAGCATAACGATAGAAACAAATACACTTATATAAGGCCGTTACATTAATACTAATAAAATTTTAAATAACAAATATCATACAACAGTGTAAACTTTAAATTAACGAATGTATTCTGAATAAAATATAGTGGAAATAAAGCATAATACAAAGAGCTTGAACTTTTAAAATACGCTTCGTAAACCAATACAAGCGGGCTGAATAAATGGTGGTTCGCCTTTTTGAAAGAAAAGAATGAGAACGATGAAAAAAAAAAAAAAAGAAATTGTTTCCCAGCATCTCAGTTACGTCATTATTTATATTTAACAAGCAACAACTCGCTCCGAGTTTTCAGTTTATTCAGAGATTACAAGTTATAGCCCGCAACTCTGCCCGTATCTTGAGAGGTTTCAGGATTTGAAAGATTTTCATGTCAGACAGTACTTTTCAACACTAGTCTTGATGGTTGCAGACTAACTTCCGCTTGAAAATAGAGTTTGAATTACTAGTGGTAGGACCCCGTTGCCGGACACTAGGTAGGTACCACCGCAGCGCCTATTTCTGCCGCTAAACAGTACTGTGCAAACATTGTTGTGTTCCGGTTAGAAGGGTTTTGAAGCTTGTAAAATTATTGGGATAACGAGACATAAGATCTTATGTCTCAAGGCGAAAGCACGATGTGGTGATGTGTATCATACTAACCAGCATCAGGTTGTTATGGACGTCACGTCCTTTCGCAGTATACGAAAAACTATGTAGAAAAATTGAAACTTAGATTCTAACTTAAAGGAAAATAAATAAGAAACTTCTTAAAATTTAACTTTTTGTTTAAAAAACATTTTATAATAAAGATTAAGAATACAAACGTTTCAAGTAAAAAAAAAATTTTTTTTTCTCTTTTATGGGTACTATTAAATATTTCATATTGTTATAGGTGTCATAATATTTATCTTTCATATAGTACACAGTAAAAAACCTGAAATAATTAAAAAAAAAAATACTAAACCGTTCGACTGATCTGATGATTTTTTTTTTTAGGGCTATATTAGATTTTATGTAGTGGGTAGTAAATCTTATTTCCGGTTACTTTTTACACGGCGTCTAATGTTAACACATGAAAGCTTTTACACGTTACACAAGTAACTCAATGAAGGACGCAATCTCCTTCGTAAAAGGATTGTGTACTAAAATGTACGTATAAGTAGACTTTCATCTCCCATCAATACTATATATATTATATTGTAGATTTACAATATAAAATAGAATACAAAGTACTAAAGAAAAACAAATTATCGACATAAATGAATTCCTTTACGTAATATTGACGAGTATGATAAATGTAGAGACTTCTATATATACCTAGATATTTAGATATTTACTGATTCATCACGAGATCTTCAAAATTGTTAGAAATAAAGACTCTAAATGTGGTGGAGATATTGCTTTTGCTATTTAGAGGTCAGATATAAAGTGGATTTCACGTAATTTCTTCAAAGGGAATTGCAGGGGTGTTACGGACAACAGATCTCTTACAACAGATTTTGAATAGTCGTATTATAAACATTATAATTTATTATCATTTCAACAGATTACTGGTCGTAGATCCTTATTACTCCAGCCATGTAGTCTCGGACTACTAAGGATAGGACTTATGTACCCTACCTGTCGTAGAGGACGACTTAATAGGTCTTCGAGTTGGAATTAGAGCATGACCGCCCCCACAGCTCGATTAGCGTGCTCTGGGAAAACGACAAATACAAAATCCTATATTTCCATTAGCACAGCGAGGGTTTTAAAAAGAACGCTGTTTCCAAGAAAGGGTTAAACCCTTTCTTGAGAAGTTTAGCCAGATTTAAAACCACCAGGTGTTAGAGGGTAGAAATCGCACATAACCTTGACTTCATCCAAAAGTAGGATACCTTAACAAGGTTTCCGCCCTGATACAATAAAAAAGATCTAGGTCGGTATTATCGAATCTCCTATTTTTGCCTGCTACTGTTTAGTACTATGCAAACATTACTGTATTCCGGTTTAAAGGGTGTTGTAGCTAGTGAAATTACAAGGGTAACGAGGCTAAACATCTTATGTTTTAAGGCAATAAGCACAAAATGGTGCAGTGTATATTATCTAACTATTGAGATATTATTGGGTAAGGTAACACCATGACGAACGAACCATCATGAACAACTCGATCTCGTCGCTTTGTAGAATAAAGAAAATGGTTGTCTAGTACTGTATTACATACATACTCAACATAACATTATCTTATAATAATTACATTAACATACAATTGCAAATTCACGAGTTGTAGTTAGCAACTTGTCCACTTCTAGTACAGTAAACATTTACACTCATGCGCAGGTAATGTATAATTTGTGCATATAATATAACACTAAGAATAATATCCTTATTGGAAGCTACTTCAAAGGCAAGTAATCGTATAAACAATTTAATGGCCTTCATTAGCAGCTCAGAGTAGAAACTACTACTGTGTAAACACGCCTTTAATGATAAATATCACAGGAAATTAGTAAAACTGGTGCAAAGCATTTCACTAACCATCACCATTATCATCACAAGTCATTGCGATAATATTCGTTTAATAATTTTAGTTTGCCTTTAGTTAGGTTTCATAATCAGGTTCAAGTCTTTATATATTAGGGGGACCGGAAAGTAATGTCGTTTCTGCGCATGCCAATATTTGATTGTCATTTGTCAGCTCATTGTTTTGTTCAGAGGCGTACCAAAGACATTGTGAGGTTATAGTGATTTCTTTACTTATAGACAATTGAATTACAATTTTTTTTTGTAATTTTGGGTAAAATGGCCAGCCAAATACCAGAAGAGATACACATCCGGCATTGCATGCTCTTTGAGTTTCGCAAGGGAAATAACGCAACAGTTGCTACCAAAAACATTTGCGATGTTTATCCAAATGCACTGGACATTCGTAAATGCCAAAGGTGGTTTTCCAAGTTCAAATCGGGTAATTTTGATCTTTCCGACTCGTATCGATCAGGAAGACCATCAGCGTTAGACAACGACGTGTTAAGGGCGGAAGTGGAAGCAAATCCGTGTCAGACGATCGAGGAATTGTCAAACAGTCTCAACAAACCTTGGTCGACCATCCAAGAACATTTGAAGCAGATTGGAAAAGTAAGCAGAGCAGGTGTTTGGGTCCCGCATAATCTGTCCGAACAGAATAAGGCTAACCGATCAATCACATGCAACTTATTGCTTCAACGACACAACACAGAAGCGTTTTTTGATCGCTTGATCACAGGAGATGAGAAATGGGTCCTGTATGATAACCCAAAACGCAAAAGGCAGTGGCTCTCTCCAAATGAAATACCTCGGAGTACTGCTAAGCCAGGTTTACACCCCAAAAAAGCGCTTTTGTGTGTTTGGTGGAGTATTCGCGGCATTGTTCATTTTGAATTACTGAAACCTGGAGAAACTGTTACTGCAGACCTCTACAGCGAACAATTGCAGCGAGTCAATCAATCTTTAATTGAAAAGTGGCCAGCGATTGTCAACCGAAAAGGCGTCATTCTCCAACATGACAATGCAAGACCGCACTGCGCAAGGCGAACTCTAGAAAAAATTAATGAATTGGGGTGGGAGGTGCTGCCTCATCCACCATATTCGCCCGATGTTGCACCATCGGATTTCCACTTATTCCGAGCGCTGCAACACTTTTTAAGTGGCAAAACATTTGCAAATTTGGATGATATCCAAAATGCCATCTCTAGATATTTTGCCGAAAAACCAATTAATTTTTATCGATCAGGGATTGAAAATTTACTCACTAGATGGCAAAAGGTTATTGACAATGATGGGGAATACATCATTGATTAAAAATAAAGACTCGTTAAAAATGTATGTGTTTGTATTTAGCGTAAGAAAACGACATTACTTTCCGGTAGACCTAATATATGTATTATATGGTGATTAATACAGAGAAAAATATAGTGTTTTCCTTCCTTGCATAAAACTAGCATTATAAAGAAAATATAATACAGTAGATGACTCTATGTAAATCCTTTGTAGTTATATTTTTTTTATTGCAAGCATTTGAACCTTATAAATAGTAGTAGAAAATAGGATCCTAGATAAATGCGAGGACAAATACTCTTTGACTACCAGAAAACAAAGTTCAATATATTGATAACTTCGATGTTGTCAAGTTGATATTATGAATATTCATTAGTATGATTTCTAACTATACTTTTACTACCGCAGAAGGTATATTTAAAAAACCGATCACAGATATATATCAGTATTGTGGTTTAATTCGTATAGTCATTACTGTTCCACACTACAATATGAAATGGATAATTAATGACTGCACTAACACGAGACACACAGTAATAACATGAATATATAAATAATAGTGTACTAATTACTTTTTCGAAAGATGTTATAAAATGATACAGGAAAAATACTTTCAACGAACCTTAAATCACCTTTTTTTGGTATTGACGTGTAATCTTCGGGAGTCCTGGAAAAGGGGTCCCCACTTATCCGAGATATGGTTGCATGAAGATTTATACATATTAAAGACTGAACATGATCACGGCCTCTCTATTGCTATGCTATAAATATTTTCAGCTATCTATAGTTCTACCAAAATGACTGTAGACCAGCCATTGTCCTCCTCATAGGACAGCGAGGACTACTAATCTAACCGACCACGACCGACGACGTTTTTTTTATTCAATGAGGCAACAAGATGAGCCGTTACCTGATGGCAAGTTATACGGTTGCCATTAAAAGGGCAAGCTTGTTATACAGTGCTTCACGTTGACTTCAGACATGATGTTGCGCCTCATTACATCAATAATTTCATTAGTAAAGCGCCTTGCAAACCAGAACACAGTTATGTTTGCACAATACGGTTTTTCGATCGCAATAGGAGCTGCGGTGGTACGTACCTAGACGATCTACAGCAACAGGGACCACAAAATACTTTAATCAAGCAAATTACATAATCTTTAAAGATTGTTGTACGGGCAAAATGAACGTTGGGAAGAAACTATGTATAATTTCAAACGAAGAACACATTGCTTATGAAATAAGAAACGTACTTGAAAAAAAAAATAACTTAATAAACTTGATATTGTAGTACCGCTGTAGTGACGCAGCGTCTACTTATCTGCGGGAAAATGGCGCACGCATCATATTACGCAACGACAGAACTTCCGTCCCCTCTGCTTTCCTACCGCATTACATAACCTATGTCCCTCGTCTGGAAACTCCAGTGTTGCCATCTTCAGTTCATTTATTCTCTATAATAACATACCAACCATCAAATCGATCAGAAATTAATAGTTACTTTTGCTAAATGACTACTCTTTCTATGTGTATTTTTTTTTCATTTTGTTACCATTTATATACATTAATCATATTATCATCGTCATCAAGTATGTCTCTTTTAAAATTTAATTATTGATGATCAAATTGAGATAACTATTAGGGTCTACAGCAAAACTATACAACTAATACAGGATTCAGAACTAGGACAACATTAGCAAAGAGAAATATTTTTTGGATTATTTTAATATCAAAAATTGTTTACTTAAAATATATCGTTCTCTGTACATTTTATTTATCTTACATTTACTTACAAAAGACTAATAAACAATACTTCAAACGCATTCTAACGTATATTACAATATATTTTTCAAAAAGGTTATAAAAACAAAATGAAACGAGCCGACAAAACTTAATCAAGTACTATCTATGGTACTTAGCCAATAAAGGTGTGCCAAATATACGAGGTTGGCAGTTACCTTAAAATATTAAGGGGAGTCTGGAAACATAAAAAGCTCGCTTTGGGTGGTGCGAATGGGCCCTTCACCACCCCCTAAGCGTTAAAATGGGACATAAGGCTTTCAAACATAACACATATAACAAAACAATGAATTCTATTACATCGTATTATATTATAAACTGTATTATATGTTGTATTACAAATTTTAATATATAATATTTTATACTGCGTATCTACTTAAGGATTACGAAGAAATAAATGTTAAGGTGCATGAAAACTGGAGAATACTGTTAAAGAATCATAAATATGTCTATCTATATATACATATAAGGAAAATGGGTTTTCTTTGTTCGTCGATGACGTAAAAACCAGTGGATGTATCGACATGGGAACGGGGCCATTCGATGTCGAATGATTCGTAGATCGTTATTTTTTTTTTTAATTTCATTGATCCTTCATTATTTTATTTTTAAATAACATTTTCATTTCGTATTTCATTTGAGGTTGCGGTTGCTCTCAAGGATTATTTCAGACAAATTTCAAATCTAATGTTATATTACAGCGAGCAAAGCGGCCGGGGAACAGCTTTTTTTCAATTAATTTCCGACGTCAGAGGTCGAAGTAGACATATCACATCAGTGTCTACGGTTTAAGAGGAGTGCCCACCCACGAACGTTGCCGCTTTATGAGGACACGCTCCCATTCCAGACATCCTACGGAAGTATGGGAATTTGCGTCAAGACCTTAGCCTCTGCAGACCGTCGGTCAGACGATTGCACACGGCATATATGAACGACTATTGTCCAGTGAATAGTAACTAACCTACACTTCATAAGTTTAGTCTCATAATACGGATATTTCGAAATTATCATTACTTTTTAATCATACCTCAAATATATCCAAATGTAATACTTAATTTCATACAAACTTAACCAACTTTAAGGAACCGAAGAATAGTTAAATATTGTAAATTTCTTATAAACCAAATTAAACAGAAATAATGTAATAATTTTTCTATCTCAAGCAAAATTATGAATCTCAAAATAAAAGTGAGTTAGCGATTATGCAGTATATGGTCGGAAAAAGACCCTAAAACTTGATAATCAAGTCATCTAGCTCAGTTTTTTTTTTTAAAAAATTTTTTTTTTATCCATTTTCATCAATTTTACGTTTAGAAAATGTATGTCACATTAAAAAATACATATTACGTGATTTCATAGTCACACCCGTTTTTAAAAAATAAAATCTCTGATGTATCCGAATCGCTTACGCCATTGTGTAATAAATATCGCTACGGTTTCACCTAGATATTTCTAAAACTAACCAGCTACTTTCAATACTAGGATACTATGATGGCAGGAAAAGAAACTAATGGGTGAGCCCTATTCAAATACGATCATTCATAAATGCGATACGATGAATGCAGGGATGGGTGGGTAAGGTCGCCACTTCATTACAGTGTAACATTATAGTACTGATAAAGCAATGACCAGGCTTTATCATTTTGCTAATGATTGTGTTACGTGTGCGCACAGTAGTAACTGAATGTGCGGGTCGTTATTGTTATTTTAGTATAAAATACAGTCTCAAATGTATGCTAATTTCGCTTTTATAAGTCATTCTAATTTAATGATACTTTTACACTGATCTTCCTCCTGCCTTTTTCCCAGCTATGTGGGGTCGGCACAGTATGTACTTCTCTTCTATATCCCTCTATCAGCCGTCATATCTGAATTCACATTCTTCTTACACATGTCATTTTTCACACAATCCATCCATACTTTCTTAGGTCTAGCTCTACCCTTATAACCACACTTTTACACTGATCGTTAATGAAAAATTCATAAAGTTACTTGTTTTATATTATAGAAAGATATGATTTTTCACTATTAACTTCTATTGAAACTGCATTAATTATCTCTTTTTGAATAATACTAATTTAATATTTATCGTCTATTAATAATTATAGTAAATCTCAAACCTTTCCATCTTACACTACCAAAGATTATATAATCATGATGGAAAAACACGAAATTATTAAAACACGCAAAAGTTATTTAATTATAGTCAGGCATTAATGCTCTTTTAAGAAACATTTTTTTTTTGTATGAAGATTTTTTTTCCCAAAGCTCAGAACAAGCGCTAATTTATTATTTTATAAGAAAGGGCAATAAGATTATTTACATTACATTACTTTAGAATAACTGAATGTGTTCTAAATTTAAATCGAAATCGGGGCGGCTGATGGCAGGAGTACTTTTCCAGCGCGCAACCTTGAGTGGAGATCAGCGCGTCTTAGAGCGCGTGCTGTGTCCTTTGACACAAATGCGGATGCGTTCAATTGTCGCTCGGGTCCGTTATCGAAGCGCGCTAAACACCGGGCAAGGCTGCATCGCCGGTCCTACTATGGCATATGTCAAATCTTAGGTGAGGGGAGGTGTTGAACATTATCCAAAACAGGAAGAAGACAAGAAAGACTGCATATCAATCCCCATATATGTCATAAAACCTAATGCAATTAAAAACCTTGGACACTTTTGTATAGTTATACCAGACAAAGTACCAAAAAAAATATCTAATTTACACCCAATTGATCCATGTTGATGTATTTATTAAGAAAGGCACAAAGAGATCACATATTATAATTTCTGCTATAATTATTCATAAATGTTCATGTAATCTTGAAATTATTATAAATTTATTAATCAATACTAACCTAATCAAAGATGTATTCAAAACAAGTATTGAATGAAACTTGCCCCAAAAATTTATTTCAGAGAGGTTAAATTGTGTATTTTTACCTAACTGGGTGTAATTGGAAAAAATTACTTACACTTAGAAAATGAACATTGAAATATGAATTAGAGTGTGATATTTTTTTCCTCAACAAGTATGATTCTCTTTCATTGCACTTTTGTGCAGTAAAATGTTTACATTGTTAGTTGAGACCGCTAACCAAAAATATTATTTTAATTGTCATAAATTATCAATATTAGAAAATAGGACTTACATTGTAATTGTATAGTTACATAATGCTTTATTATTTTTTACAAAATATACCATAAATTATTAAAATTGTGAAAAGCATTTTCATACTTAAAATTTGCAATAAAACTCTTGTCACTTTATATATGAGTAAAGAATTTAAAAAATACTACAAAATACACCTTTTCTTGTAAATATGCAGAAATATACCAAAAATTTTGAACCCATATAATTAAACAGAAGTATGATTTTTAGCATAAAGTTAATATAGGTGAGTGCAAAAGATAAAATATAAAACCCATTTGTATTATAAATCAGATGTAATGTTAAATATATTTAAAAAAAATTGTAAAAGAATATAGCATGAAAAATATATTAGAGTTGTATTTGGATATAGATAAACTTTCTAATTATTTTCAAAGGTATGTCGTTATAAGAGCGTAAAATCTTTAAAAACGGGCGGTGGAATACTTTAATAGCCTTTAATTTACTAACATTAGTTTTATAAAAGCGCTGTTTATTTGAATTGAAACATAATAAAGTAGTAGTGTTTGCACTCGATTTTCTTAATGAAAAGTTTCTTTGCTATTCATTGGAATGGATCTAGATGATAATACTGTTACTAAACTCAAGATTTTTATATCCTACATAAGGTTTTCGTTAAAACTACAATAATAATTCCACAAAAATCACAATCAAAACCCAGGGCGTGGTCTTTCTGGTTTAAATAAATTGATTAAAAATGTTTAAACAAAATATTCCTCGGACATCAATTAATACCTTAAACATTTTGTAAATCAGTCATAAAAAGTAAAGTTATTCTCATGCACACGACTAAAATCTAAATACTTACGTCCAGAGATTCCTTAGACGCCATTTTCACACAAAAACAAGTTGACGTTTCGGTTTGACATTCAAATTTAAAATCAATAAGATTAATTTTGGATACTCTTGCAAAAACTATAGAAATAACTTAAAAATAATATTTTTATTAATTTTTTCCCTAAGATAAACAAACTTAGTCATTCATGTTTTACATTTTTAAAATACTAGGGGGTTTTCTTATCATATTAAATTTCCTTTTGGTTTTTCTTGTAGGTGACTCCAATATAGTACAATTTTTTTTTAAAAAATGGTTTGAATAAAACATGTTACAAATTTAAATTCTTTTCTTGAGTTTTGATATAAGCTAACTGACTTTTCATACAATTAAAAATTTTGCGAATTTTTTTTTTTCTGTAGTGTTCAATATGTTCACAATGAAAAGTTTAAATTTTTAATTACCTATTGATAACAGTTAATTGTATCATCGTTATCTTATTATATTTATCTTATCAGATTCATAGATCTATGATATCACTTCATCACAGCGGAATCGGGCTTACAATATAATGGAATACAAATATGAATAATTATGAAATCATGAAATTATTTAAAAGAAAAATCTTTAACGAGGAGGTACATGTAACAGTAAACAAATTTTACTTTTAAACATAATACTTTTGTATATGGTACTATACGGAGCGACACATTTTTTTCCTAACATCATAGACAAATCTGATACCATAAATAATACTTATTTGACATATGACATATTTATGTATACTATCGTCGGCAATTACGTTTTCATAGGATATACGATATTTGAAGATTAAAATGAAATTAGTCTGATTATTTTCGTACATAATATTAGACGCATACATCTATAAATTACTTTTGAATAAGAAAACGTATTAACTATCTCATTTTTTGTTGATCTGATATGATCGCAAAGTAAACAACTGATTTGTGTCAACAATTTGTAGATTTGTTTGATGACTTTCTGTAGGAGTTAGAAATTTTTTTTTGTTTTTACTACAATGAGGATAAGAAGATTGTCTGCAATTTTTTGGGCCACGTGCATCATAGCTTTTATTTTCATTCTGTATGTGGTCACCGATTTAAGTTTTAAGTTGCCAAATATTAAGCCGGTTGCAGTGAATATTGACGATGTGAGTACTAAATATTTTAATTTTAATTCTGGTTCTTAAACACTACCTTAAAGGATCATTTTTTTTTAGAATCAATGGACATCTTTTGAGTCCAAGCTACGACACCTAGAGAAAGAACTCGACCAACACCATGCAGTTGTAGGAGAGATTAAAACTGCCGTAGATCAAATTGTGGAACAATCGCATAAAGTTAATGTACAACCAAGGAAGCCCAATGTACCAAAAAAAGAAATTAAAATCAGAGAATTTAAAGTAGTAGGCGATGAGCCTCCAAAAATGCATGTAAAATTAAATGCATCAAGCTGTCCAATAAATCAAGCAACATCTAAAACAGATATACAGGTACTGATTATAATAATGATAATAAATATGAGCCAATTTTTGTTTAATATTATAATAAGGTTGGTAGCTCATAAATCACATCACACATTACATCAATAGGTAGAATTGTGATAGCTTCAAGGGTGTAATTTTTTACATATTAACCTGGCATTGACAAGTATCTGTTTTGTAATAAAGGTAAATATACATTACATGAAACTTACAATTTTAAAGAATATTTATGTAATCAAATTCATTCTAAAAATAAATTCTAATGTGCTAAGTAACAAACTACCTATTGATGGCAAATTGCAAACATTTTAGACTTGTAATCACCAAAATTATAAGTTGCAATTTCCAAATGTAATTTTAAAAAGATATTGTTATTTACTTCATTAAAGGTGTAATTATTCTAACAACAACAAAGTTTATCACATATATTACTAAAATGCACATATGAAATACATATATTTTTAGATATCTTACTTTTTAAGATGCTTTCCTTGTATGAAAGGATGACATTTGAAGACAAAGATGGGGGTGTGTGGAAACAGGGATGGGATATCGAGTACAAGGATGACCAATGGAATCAAAAAAATAAATTAAAGGTTTTTATTGTGCCTCATTCACACAATGATCCAGGTAAAGTACATTTAATTAAAAAAAAATCCTGTTATATTCTTAGATTTAAAATTAAATTTCATTAAATAATAATTTCAGTAATTAAATTTTATCTGTGCATGGAAATTATTTATTATGTAAGTTTTTATTCATAAAAAAACATGCATAATAATATTTTAGTTTTGCTCAAACAAATTTTTATATAGGAGTCATTTTAACAAATTCTTAATATATATATGATCATGATTTTTCTAGGATGGATTAAAACATTTGAAAACTATTACAAAACACAAACTAAAGCTATATTCACTAATATGGTGGAGAAATTGATTGAAGGTGTTGGCAGGAAGTTTATTTGGGCTGAAATAAGTTACCTTTCGCTGTGGTGGAACTCGGATGCTACTGATAAAGAAAAATCTATATTTAGAAGGTTTATATCTTTCAACATAGCTTGTATATATATTGTTATACAGCGTTGTTATTATCAGTTTTACATACAAATAATAGAGTTTCATAAACAGTATAATACAACCATTAATGTTATTACAAACTACTTTCAGTTTGTTAAAATCAGGACAAATAGAAATAGTAACAGGAGGCTGGGTTATGAATGATGAAGCTAACTCACATTGGATATCTATTGTTCAACAACTCACAACAGGTCATCAATGGCTGTTGGATAACTTTGGATATATTCCTAAAAATACTTGGTCCATTGATCCCTTTGGTTACTCCAGTGCGCAGCCTTATTTATATAAGCTAGCTGGTTTTGAAAACTCTGTCATACAAAGGGTTCATTATAGAGTAAAGAAAGAGTTGGCATTGAATCGACAATTGGAATTTAAATGGCGCCAATTGTGGGGTAAGTTTTTATATGGTAAAATATAATTAAGTAAATTTTCTTAAATTATACAAGAGTTAAAAGCGTGAGGCTTTCATTCCGAACGTCGTGGGTTCGAATCTCGGCATGTTTTTTTTTTTTTTTTTTTTTTTATTTTTTTTACCAATGACAATATTTAAATTATGTACATTTGTGAACTTTAGTTACAACAGCGAGATACAAACGGTGAAGGAAAACATCGTGAAAAAACCCACACACTGAAATCATTTTTTTGCGTGTGTGTGTGTGGTGACCTCAATAAAGTGGCAACAGGCTCGCCTCTGTTACATGGGACCTAATCTGACCACATCTGGCGAAAAGTGGATGTTTTTTTGCCTCTGCCTACCCTTACTGGGAAAAAGATGTGATAATATAAAATAATTTTTTTTAATCTTCTTCCTGTCCGTTTCTCTCTAAATATGGCTCGGAATATGTTTTTTTTAGCTATGTTGTTACACAGTTTTCATATCTGTTTTATGATTAGCTCCTTATTGTCAATGATCCTTGACATTACCACTCTTAGTAGAACTACCACTATCTTCTGAGAAGTCTAGACCACTAACAACATCTCAATTATTAAATGTTACATTGCTGCCTATCCTGAAATCTTTATCCCTAAGTTGATTTGTATGACACTAATGAGATGAGACATGACATTTTTTTGTCTTTGTTATTGCTTCATTATTCATTTTGAAACAAACATTTTTCAGATGGTGTAGGCAAAACTGATATGTTTACACATATGATGCCTTTTTACTCATATGATGTGCCTCATTCTTGTGGGCCAGACCCTAAGGTATTTATTGATATCATAAGAACCCTTCAATATTCAAACTACAACCTATTAAAATTTATTTGATTCAATGTAAGAAATGTTCATTGAGTTTAATGTTAGCCTGATAAATAGCAATTTTTGCCAATTCTAATATGTGTCACAGAATGCAAGCATAGGATCATCAAGAAGGAGGCTATTCTCTTGGCTGATTGTAATAATGGTAATGACCAGTGAAAACCATAGTAGCTAAACTTTTTCACCGTCCAATCTAATATTTATATTGATTATTCTATAATATTATTTACAATACAGTGCAATAATTTTTAGATATGCTGCCAATTTGATTTTAAGAGATTGCCAGGCAATGGTGTAACATGTCCATGGGGTATTGCCCCTAGGAAAATTATTCAGAAAAATGTTGAGGAACGGTAACTAAAATATTTTACTTTCGCTCTCTATGTTTAATCTAGAGTGATGAGGACTAAAAGAGATCATTATTTTAGATTTAAGTCTTTTATATTCTAGCCTTAAAGATTGCAAAAAGGAATAGACAATTTTACTGGAATGAAATAAAATATGTTTACTGGTTGGTCTCTGTTGTCGGAGACTGTTTAGGTAGGTACTATCTCAACAACTGTTCTTTCCAGTAAACAGTACTCTGGAAAGATTACCGGGTTCTGGTTTCAAGTCACTGTACCTAATGAATTAACTGGGGGTAACCAGACTTAACATCTTATGTCTCAAGGCGACAAGCACAATGTGGTGCAGTGTATGTCATCCTATTTTATACCACTTTGTCATGGATGGGTGTATCATTTATTATCAGGTGACTGCTTAGGTATATAAAAAAATCTTATTATCAGAGCGTTCCTGATACTGGACCAATGGCGCAAGAAAGCTCAACTGTATCGCAGCAATGTTCTAATGTTTCCCTTGGGCGACGACTTCCGGTACGACCGCGCCAACGAATGGGATAATCAGTTTCAAAATTATGACGCCCTCATTGAGTACATTAACAGTAAGGACTCTTGGAATGCCGAGGTATTTTTACTCATGAATTTATTGTATGATATCAATCATAATATTTTTTTTTTTCAAACGAATGTATTTGCTTTGTTGTTGTTTTCATGTCCATTTAATTAGCAATAAACTTTTAAATATTACAAACAAATAAGTAAATACATAAATATGAATGATAGCTGACCACAGGTTAAAAAGTGGAAAGAAAAATCTTGGAAAATTAAATAATAAAGTTTTTGATTTTTATTTTGAAAAGTCTGTGTGAACATAAAATTAGAAATAAATCGTGCAACATTTTTAGGTGCAATTTGGTACCCTAGAAGATTACTTCAAGGCAGTTCATGAGGAGGTAAAGATGTCAAATTTTCCCGTTCTGTCTGGCGATTTCTTCACATACGCGGACAGGAATCAACACTATTGGAGCGGTTATTATACATCTAGGCCGTTTTATAAAAACATGGATCGGGTACTGATGGCGTACGTCAGGTTGGTACTATAAATATTCCATCAGAAAATATGGTCACTATAAATACAATAATAGTGTAACTACAATAAAGTGTTCATATATTTGTATAAAAAAAATAAAAAAATTGACTGCCTCCGAAACGCTGAGTTAAGCGCTCACCTTTTAATATTAGGCAAAGTCTAGCCTTCTCTCTATCAACAAGGCCTTTGGTTGGTTTTCGGACTCATGGTGAAGTTTGTGTTGGCCTATGACTGTATATACTTCCATAAATTCTTTCTAACATAAAAAAATATTAAAGTGTGTCTCACTTTAATACTTTATTAAAATGCGTTCTAATTACAAAAGACAAATTTACTTATGAAATCTCTCTGTCCGTATCCAATCTATCATCATTATTAGAGCTTTTTGTCATTGATGGTTATATAGTATAGTACTATTGCTACAGACAAAATATTTTGTTTTGTACAGAGCAGCCGAAATAATTACAGCACAAGCGTGCTCAGCCCAGGCGGTCACATACATCATGTCTTTACAACTGAGGGATAGGGTAGAACTAGCGAGACGGGCACTTTCCCTCTTCCAGCATCACGACGGAGTCACTGGCACCTCTCGAGACGAAGTGAGAGAGGACTATGCTAAGAAGTGAGTTACATCTTCTTTCTTATATTATTTTTTTCATTGTTTATATTAACTTCTTCAAAAGTAAATTTAACATATACCTTTAAAAGATTTGTAAAAATCGAGATATTTTGTAAAATTACAGTGAAATACATACGAGTTAAAGCGACTTATCCACCATACTAGACAAGTGTGGGTTGGTTAAAAGATTAATAAAACGGGATCAATGGCACTGAAATTTAGAAACATTTATTTATGTTTGTAGAATGTTAGAAGCAATCAAATACAGCCAGTCAGCGATTCAACAGGCAGCCTATTACCTTCTGAAGCAACCTTCGATTTTAGAGCAGGCGCAACCGGATATATACTTCAATGTTGATGACCTTTGGCGGAAACACGATGAAATACCGTCTAGGATCACCATAGCTCTTGACGCCATGTCGCCATCAAGGAGGATCGTGTTCTACAACGCATTAGCTTTTAAGAGACAAGAGGTGATCACTGTGTTCGTTTCTACACCACACGTAGAGGTGAGTCAACCATAGAGTAGAAGAATAATTAAACAAGGGATATATTTAAAGATCAGATTTCTATTATAAGATAGACAAACTGTTTCTTGGGTATCTTATTACATTTAGAACATTTCGAGAACATACTTGAAGTGTTGTTAAAAGTCATCATCATCATCAAAGTTAGTTAGTAGTGACTGTAGCTTTTGCTTCGGCAGCAGTATCATAGAAATTATATCTTTACTTGAAGAAAGACATTGTTCATCATCAATCTATAAAAGGCTGCTGTTAGTCCATACATTTCTCCTAAAGATCTCTACCGTTATCACTTGTGGAGAGCCGTCCAACACTACCTCATCTAGTACGCGGCTGCTTTTCAAGGACCGTAACTCCTATTGGCCATCATTCAATCCGTCGAGCAATGTCTTATGTTACTTAATACTTACTTGTGAAACTCATCGACAAGTTAATTGTCATCGCTCTAACTTAAAAAGCAAATATCATGTAATACTGGTCTATTTTCGTCGTTAAGCACCGACAGTATAACAACATTACTTTGTTTTAATTTAACGGGCGCTGTATCTGGTATAAATAATGGGGTAACGAACTGATCCTTTTATTTCTCAATCGCTCGCTTCGGATGTTATGTAATGCAGTGTGATCATCTTAACGAGCGCCTCACTGTTATAAGTAAGGGCATTCCTTACTACTGAGTGTAATACCTAAATAAAAATATATTTCAATAAACGATAGGTTAATTTTGACTAAGTAATAATTTACTCCTTACATTATTCCATCAGGTATTTGATCCAGAAGGCAATCCAATGATGGCGCAAATTTCGCCGGTGGTCGCCGGCGAGAAGCGGCTCGGTTTTGCTGCAAATAAATTCCAATTATCGTTTCCGGTAATCGTAGATCCATTGGCCATTACCATTTATACCGTTTCACTGAGGGACAGCATGAGTATTAACAAGTAAGTAACTTGAATTAGATCCAAGAAATTTATTTATATTACGAAGACATGTGAAATGATCTGTCTAAATTATCTTCATCTTGTCTTTATTACGGGGACACCTTTTTATTGTGAAATATTTCAAACGAGGAAGCAGGTGATGTGTCTCGGAGACCCTCTGGGTCGGTACTACCTGTGGTAAAATTTCAATGAAATAATCATGTCTTATGTACAGAAGTGGACGTCTGTCGGCTGATAATGATGATGAATCATAGTAATGTGACTAAATCACATTTACAAATTATACAACTTAATTGTATTACGTGTTGCTCAAATTGTATAAGTGTAATTTATATATATTCTATCCATCTCCCTGGACTTTTTTTAAATAAATAGGAAAAAACAATTATATTCTTATCCCATAGTTTTGATTCTTGCCTCTTCAAAAATAATGGTCTAAATAATATATACAATATATTTCAAGGTGACTGAAAACTTTTTTTTATATAACAGATTAAAAATATTGTATTTTTTTTTATATACAGTATGATGATATTGCATTACATGTCTAATGCAATATCATCATACTGTTGTGGCGCGTTGGTCGTGGTGATGGATCACCATATCTCTGTATTAATAGGGGGACCGGAAAGTAATGTCGTTTCTGCGCATGCCAATACTTGATTGTCATTTGTCAGCTCATTGTTTTGTTCAGAGGCGTACCAAAGACATTGTGAGGTTATAGTGATTTCTTTACTTATAGACAATTGAATTACAATTTTTTTTTGTAATTTTGGGTAAAATGGCCAGCCAAATACCAGAAGAGGTACACATCCGGCATTGCATGCTCTTTGAGTTTCGCAAGGGAAATAACGCAACAGTTGCTACCAAAAACATTTGCGATGTTTATCCAAATGCACTGGACATTCGTAAATGCCAAAGGTGGTTTTCCAAGTTCAAATCGGGTAATTTTGATCTTTCCGACTCGTATCGATCAGGAAGACCATCAGCGTTAGACAACGACGTGTTAAGGGCGGAAGTGGAAGCAAATCCGTGTCAGACGATCGAGGAATTGTCAAACAGTCTCAACAAACCTTGGTCGACCATCCAAGAACATTTGAAGCAGATTGGAAAAGTAAGCAGAGCAGGTGTTTGGGTCCCGCATAATCTGTCCGAACAGAATAAGGCTAACCGATCAATCACATGCAACTTATTGCTTCAACGACACAACACAGAAGCGTTTTTTGATCGCTTGATCACAGGAGATGAGAAATGGGTCCTGTATGATAACCCAAAACGCAAAAGGCAGTGGCTCTCTCCAAATGAAATCCCTCGGAGTACTGCTAAGCCAGGTTTACACCCCAAAAAAGCGCTTTTGTGTGTTTGGTGGAGTATTCGCGGCATTGTTCATTTTGAATTACTGAAACCTGGAGAAACTGTTACTGCAGACCTCTACAGCGAACAATTGCAGCGAGTCAATCAATCTTTAATTGAAAAGTGGCCAGCGATTGTCAACCGAAAAGGCGTCATTCTCCAACATGACAATGCAAGACCGCACTGCGCAAGGCGAACTCTAGAAAAAATTAATGAATTGGGGTGGGAGGTGCTGCCTCATCCACCATATTCGCCCGATGTTGCACCATCGGATTTCCACTTATTCCGAGCGCTGCAACACTTTTTAAGTGGCAAAACATTTGCAAATTTGGATGATATCCAAAATGCCATCTCTAGATATTTTGCCGAAAAACCAATTAATTTTTATCGATCAGGGATTGAAAATTTACTCACTAGATGGCAAAAGGTTATTGACAATGATGGGGAATACATCATTGATTAAAAATAAAGACTCGTTAAAAATGTATGTTTGTATTTAGCGTAAGAAAACGACATTACTTTCCGGTCCCCCTAATAGTATCACTGCGTTTATTTCATGTTATGTGAGTTACCTGCCTTAATGACACAATTACTAATTGCTGACATGGTAATATAAAGGTCCGTGGTTCGGTTCCAGAGCATCACGTGGAGTTTGGTTTGTGATACGGCTTTTTACAACACTTCCCCCTTTGTTCTGTATAATAAAATAAACTACACTTCACAGGTATACGTCTTATTCCCGTGTGCGTGTATACAACGCCGACTATTGGAATGTGGATATACCGAAAATGTTCGCAATCGACCAACCCACAGAACGTTTGACTGAAGACATTACAATAAAATCTGGTGACAGTGCACGAGTTGTGGCCACTATGAACGGACTCATCAAAGCCATTGTTTCACCAGACGGTAACACTGTGCCCGTGCACATGGACTTCGTGCAGTAAGTGTATTTTAATTAGGAAATGTGGAGGTCGAGTTCAGTTTCGAATTGAAATGTTTATTACTAAAAAATATTGTTTTTGAAGCTAGGTATTGTCTGAGGCGGCTCATATAGTTCCTGGATTATTGTTGCCTACATGATGGCTAACCTTGTGATAGAACCATCCCTTATCCATTCGGGGGTTACGCTATTTATATTGTCAAAGTTTCACCATTATAGCATTGCTGTTTTCTTTTAATCACGTTTATCATAGTCAGAGTATTCTGAATGAGCTAACATCATCGAAAACATCATTGTAACTAAACAGCATCTAAGTTTGTAGTAAGCTCATTACATATTTAAAAAAATCACATCAGCATCTTTATCTACAGTTGAACAAAGATTACCATACCTGTTGCTGAAGACCGTGAGACGTTCCGAGGGTTCTGTCAGGTCTACTATTAAATGGACCATTAAACATTATAATAACAACTTAAAGTAATAATATAAAAACGTTCGCAGGTACGACAGCCAGCGCGGCTTGGATAATAATAGTGGGGCGTACCTTTTCATTCCATCGGGTCCAGCTGAGCTGTTCAAGCCTGAACCTTTCCCCGAGATGGTGGTCACCGAGGGGCCCTACAAGGCGACGCTGTACACCTCCCTCGTCAGCCCAAAGGCCGCTGAAGTTATACTTGCGGTAAGCGAAAACGACGTACCACGAAGTGTAGTTCTTATCAAGGAGTTCAACTGATAACGCTAGGGTCTTTTCTAAACCTACCATCTAACTATCATCATCATCATCAAACGATAAATGACTAACTATCTCTTATTCTTATTATACCGTCATAATGAATATGTTATACTTTAATATAGCACCGAAGTACAATTCGACCTCAATGTCAATTCACATCACGTCATAAAGTCAAGTATAACACACTTTAAAACTATAATACTATTTAAATAAATAACATTTTTATTAGAAGTACTTAATTGATTATGTTATTCATTACATTGTAATTATTTAAAGATAACGGTGCACAACAACCCGTCATTACCTCAAGGCGAAGTGGAGATCTCCAATACCTTCCTCATCGATCCTCAGGCGGACGACTACGAGTTAGGCATAAGGTTTTCCACTGGGATCAAAAATGGCGACGTCTTTTATACAGATCTAAATGGAATGCAAGTATGTATATTATCAAGAATTATCTTTCGTTAAAATATTTTTTCCTTAGTCAGGTTACCGCAGAAATATTACTATCTAAAGCGACCATCACACATGATATATTTGTACTAAGGTAATCGGCGGTAGATATAGACGTCGTCGTGGTGATCTTCTATCTCCAGCAAGTATACGGTAATGTCAATTTAATTATCAGATGACGAAGCGTCGATACTTCGATAAGATACCGCTGCAGGCGAATTTCTATCCTCTGCCCGCGGCTGCGTATATCGAAGACGATCACACCCGCCTCACCCTGCTCACCTTCACACCACTCGGCATGGCGGCGCTGCAGTCCGGACAAATGGAGGTAACCAAACAAAATAACTTTATTAAATCAAGTAACACAGTAAATGCTATATTGTAATGTTAAAAATTATGACTATGACGGAGGTAACTAAACAGGTTGATTCGTAAAATGGCACCACCAACTAAACTGGAGACAACATGAGACGGCGAGCCATTACAGTGTCGAAGGGACAGTCCAATGTCCTTTTCTCATGGTAATATAATAATAGTATCTAAAAAATATTTTTTTTTAGGTGATGCAAGACAGGCGGCTGACCAGAGACGACAATCGCGGAATGAACCAGGGCGTCTTAGATAACGTTCGCACGCGGCATACGTTCAAGCTGATAGTGGAAGCAGCTGTACCGTGCCAGGTGTGTTAATTGATTTAACATCATCATGATGGTGATTCTTATGCATTTCTTTGTACATTGAATATACTTGACGTTAATAATGCAGCATAAATAAAAACATTGTTCTTTGGCCTCCGATATAATAGTTCTATTACGAAGAATCAGTCAGTCAGTTTTGTTTGAACAGAGCTTAAATTTTTTAATCATCACACGAACTAGGGTCTCCTAAAGAGATAAAACCACCCAGTAGTGTTAGTTTTAATGAAATTATATGATTTTATTTCTATTTTTTTAATTTATTGTATACGTTATGTAATACTGTCGTACGGAGTTTTATAATGTTTTTATGGGCAATATTGTTAATAATTAAAGCTAAACTTAATTTTCACTTCAATATACACAATAAAACAATGTCGCGTAGTTATCATAACTAATCTCTTGCAGAATACTCTGGCTCTTATTTTAGAAGCCGAACCACAATAATCGCTTTGATCACAACTGGTTTACAAAATGAGGGATTCGAATCCAACAAGGACATAGTTTATTTACATTAACATGCTTTATACTTATTTTTTTACTCATGTAGCGGCCGCCAGCGGAGCGCGTCAGCGGGCATTTAACACTGGGAGCGCACGTCGCGCAGCAGATGTTCGTTCAGCCGCTCGTCACCATGCACTACACCGCCAGCGAGAGCGCCCAGAAGCCGGCTTACTCGCGCTCCGCTGTCAGCTCTTCAGACCTTGTGCTCGCGGCGTACCACGGCTACGTCACCACTACGGTACGGCAAGCCGGCGTGATGCATTACCACCTTCCCTTACTTCCGACTCCTTTTGCGTTTATTATAAATCCTATCATTATCATCATTGTCTCAACTGATATTAACAAGCACTGACTGTACACGGAGAGTTCGCAGATTATTTGTATAAACTTAAAGTGAAAAACAGCCTAGCATGCAACTGCGAGCCTAGCAAAAACGATTCATCGCTACGTTTAATATTCGATTGTCCGATATATGACTTACGAAGAATGCAAGTGGAACAGCTAATAGAGGAAAAAATTGATAGATCAACAGTATTTGCGATTTTAGAAAACAAGAAAGTAAGCGATAAGTTGATTAAATTTATCGAGACTATAGTAGACGATTAAATAAAACGAAACAAGAATTAAAAAAAAATGTATACTTTACATTTATCTTCTTTGCTTTACATTTTGTCTCTTACTTTTTTTATCTTATATTTTTATTACCCTATACCTACTTGTTATTATTAATATTAATATACCTAGGATATTACTGACTAATTAATAATTTGATTCACACATTACATTATAGTAACACCATAATCATCTCGCAAATCTGATTACTATGTTTATATTATTAATCGGAAATAATAGATGCAATCAAGCAAAATTTAATATCTATATTATATATTGACTTTAATTAATTCACACATGACAAAAAATGAAAACAGCAAATAAAGTCTCTGATTATGTCAGAGGTACTCGGAAGTGTTCATTAAAAAAAAAACTCGATGTTGACACTGATCAAACGATGACCTATAACGATGTTTTGTTGTATTAAAAAAGAAAGTTTTAATTATACACATGCTTAATCACACGATTACATACATATTAACACACAAACATATTTATTGTGTAGTTTCGATCAAAGGTACTGATTTCGCGACCTTTAATGCGACTTCACTAATTTCATTATATTTTTTTTAAATATTTTCATCATTTAAAAGAAGGACTAATTATTGAAATAATTTACACTTTATAACACTACACATGAATTAGAATTTATTCTAAGATATGTGAATTCACCAATCCGCAATGAGTCCGCGTGGTGACTATGGCCCATCGCTCTCATATTGAGGGTAAGTCTGTGCCCCAGCAGTGGGATGTAAATTGTCTGTTACCCTGTAACACTATACTTTAGGACGGGAGTATAATAGCAGTGTTACTCTGATCGTAGAAACGGTAGTCAATATATAATAATACACAGCCCTTTTAATGTTCCCACTGCCGGAGTCAGGGCTTTTATCCGCGAAAAAAAAACAATCGGATGCATTCACCGTTGCTCTCTCCTTCGCTAACTATGTGGTAAAAGATAATTGTAAGTATTGTGCATATGAAGAAATAAAAAATTGATCAACCATTGTGCAGGTTAAGGACGGCAAATCCATGCAGGGAATGGGCGTCACCTTGCAGCGGGTGCATTTGGACATGTGCTACGGAAACAAATATATCGCCTCGTCATATCCCATGGGGAACGGTCAGGTATGAACAATGCCTTCCTATAGTATCTTGCACTCACACTGCACATGTTGAAATAATAGTCTTCAGCTGACATTTTCATTCAAATGCAACCTGGTCTGATGATGGTCGTACATTTATAGCGTAAAATTATAATATAGATAAAAGTCATGTTGTTAACAAAAACATATTGTAAACAGGTCCGTCTGTCGGATATGCTGGAGATATCGCCGGAGCGCGTGTTCGACAGTTCGCTGACTTTCGTCAGGATGGGAGCGCCGGTGCCCGACAGCGTGCTCACGCTGTGCCCAATGGAGATACGCTCCGTATTCATCAACCAGACGCTGAGGCACGGCTGAAGCTGTACAACATTCATTCCTGTATTTGTATTGAAAATATAATTAAAAAAAAAAACTACAACAATACGAAAACAGTATGTTACGAACAGTTATTAATTAGCTAATCGTTTGATTATTATATATTTTTTTTGTTATCTGTCGCCGTCAGACTAATGATTATTCGAACTAGGAAATATAGTATTTTCTATTTGATATTCGCTTGTAAGTTTAAGTTTCAATGCATTATAGGATTACATCTGCAACTCCGGATAATCTTTTTAACTGTCTAGAACCATCACTGAACGATCACAATGAAAACCATACATTTTCAATAATGAAATAAATAAAGCCGAAACATTTTTATTTACTTGTATTTAAGTATTAGTAAGCAAATAGCTTAATTAATTTCGATATATATATGAAGGTTCAAACGCAGGATAATGCCTCTGTTATATACATTCTGTAATCCTGTGATGTTTCGTGAGATTGATTTATATTATAATAATATATTTGTTATGAGATAATATATTTTCATTAGGACACTAAAGAATATGTAATAACATACAACATGACTTAAAATGCCGCCGATGGAATGAACAGACGGTATTCTCTCTGAGTAGTGAAATCCGGATAAATACATATGTACTTCTTAGCTGGTATGTGATAAAAATAAATTTATTTACTTCGTAAAGAACATTTCGATTAGCTGACGGAAAGTCGAAATCCAATTTTGGAGTTTCTTGTATTTAGTAGAATTTCAAACCGATTAGTAAACCACTACTCTCGTGTAGTAAACTCGCCACCGTTACTATTTCCGACTGTCTGACTGACGCTTCATTATCTGCGGCGTTGCGAAGTTGGGGACAAGTATTAGCCGATTGTAGATAAAAAAAAAAAACCATTATGATTCCTCTATCTGGTAACCTTGACATGGATTTTACGCCATGTCCATAACATATGGTAACTGACTGCGACCCCAGGTGGTCAATAACAGTCGAAGGGGATGTGTAACTTGTGTCAAACTAAAAGCACATGTGATTTTAATAGTTGTATTTATTCTAATAAATGTCGGCTACAGCACACACTTTATTATTGTATGTGTATCCTTCGGCTATATTTAGACGATATAACATGCAGCAGTTTATTTTACGTTGGTTAATTGTGATGTGTTTATAATTTACTCTATTTTTTATTTTTTTTATCTTTATATTTCACAAAATAATCAATGTCACAGAGCCATATTTTTCTTACTTGAAATCGGGACTTTGATAGAAATTTTATTTAAAATTACTTTAGGCTTTTGTAATAAGTAAAATTTTCAAAATTTTGGTTGACAGTTAATGTTTTCTTATTTTCCGAAGACTGAATATTATTTGGATTATTTTTAGTTATTTATTAACATATTGATTATCGACTCTGTAAAATTGAAGTAAGTTCGCACGCGTCGCTTCGATTAAAGCAGTTCGTCTGTTGAATTTATATCATAAACAATGTTAAAAATATAAATCACTACATTTATTATTCTTATTCTTTCAAATTATATATTTATGTAAATATTGTAAAAACTTTAAACATGTTTTTTATCCATTCAATCTGCTATACTTAACTGTTGGTATTAAAGGTTTTTATGGTGTGTATATGAGATTAGTGTAGATTTCTTTTTTTTAATAATTCGGACTGAATCGAAAATTATGAGTCCCCACATTGTTTTTATAATGTTTAATTACATCTAGCACAATAATTGTGATATTTGTAAATAAAGTGTTTCAACAAATATGTATATTCGTTTTGCCTTATATACCCAACACTTGAGGAGTTAAGCTTTGTTTCCAGACGTCTCTTAGTCAAATCTAAGTAGCAACATGCCCGTTAATACTAATTTAATTATACGTCTTAAAGAATAGCAGTCGGCCGATGTTTTAGGTTTCTAAAACAAAAATGGTGTGAAATTGCAGAGGAAATGACATTAAATGGTATCATATTGGTGGTAGTTTACTGCAGTCTAGTAAGTACCAGCACCGCGACAATTTTTGCGGCCAAACAGAAATGTGCAAACGTTATTGTTTTCTTTTACATTTTTGTCTTTAGTAAAGGCCGCTGTAACTAATGAAGCAGGCGTATCATTTACCATCAGGTGAAAGTCGCGCTCGTTTTTAGTAAAGGCCGCTGTATCTAATGAAGCGGGCGTATCATTTACCATCAGGTGAAAGTCCCGCTCGTTTTTAGTAAAGGCCGCTGTAACTAATGGAGCGGGCGTATCATTTACCATCAGGTGAAAGTCCCGCTCGTTTTTAGTAAAGGCCGCTATAACTAACGAAGCGGGCGTATCATTTACCATCAGGTGAAAGTCCCGCTCGTTTTTAGTAAAGGCCGCTGTAACTAACGAAGCGGGCGTATCATTTACCATCAGGTGAAAGTCCCGCTCGTTTTTAGTAAAGGCCGCTGTAACTAATCAAGCAGGCGTATCATGGTGAAAGTCCCGTTCGTCTAGTAGAATAGAAAAAAAGTATTTTTTTAAAGTAACGTGCTGAAACTGATGCAGTGAATATTATCCAAACTAGCGCCACATCGTTGTATGCAGTAGTATCATCACCAAAACTGCTCAAGTCACATCGTAGAATAAGAGAACTTATATTGATTAGTCAATGATTTTAGATTATTCAATAATATAAAATTACACGCGTCTAAATCGAAGTATTAAACGGCAAGATTAAAAGAATATATTAATGTTTATGAGTAGTACATATAATATTAATGGCTTCATGAATTAATCCTATTCTGTGCGTAACTCTTTAATAGGCTATGAGAGTAATTAAATAAAATACACGAATTTTAATTTCTTTATAATTCTTATATTTTTTTAATATAAACTCATTAACATTGCACTCGGCTAATATACAAAGGAGCAAATCAACTAAATAAATTTATCACAGTACTACAAATATTAATTTGACAAGTCATACACAGTAAAAAAGAATATTGTATTTATTACTCTATCCCGAGTAAGAATTGAGTATATTGGCTAACTATACAGTTACATAATAATCCATTTATATAAATGTTCACGATATTGTTCTTAGGTTTAAATCAAAACCCTAATACATAATAATATACAATTTATGGTCTACACAATAAAGTCAGAATTTGCAACCAATCTAACAAACAAACCTGCTCATGCATTAGATACAATAATCAGTAGACTTCATCATTAATATCGTATGATCTCTGAATGGCGCAAAGAGCGTTCACGGTAAATCATCTAGGTTTGCCTAGATTTATCTACAATTCTTTGTAATTAAATGTCAGGTTGATGTAGCGTACAATAACAATTCTACCGGAAATTTATAAGTTGATCTTCTCTTATTAAATTTGACATTAAAGTAAACCGCATTTCAATATTAAGAGCAAAAGTATAGATAAATTGATCTACTCGTTTCAATTCGTCAAAAAAGGAGTTGAGATATTAAGAGGAGACACGATTAGGATAAGACAATTAAGGGAAGTAGAACGGAAGCGCAGTAGAAAATTTGTGGAAAACATCACGCGGTCATTACACGTAGTTAGCTGGTCGGCGATAGTAAACAAATGTCTGAGAAAAGTGTAAATATTTATTTAACTTTAGCCTAACAACTTATATCGTCGTGCACCAGTTCTTTTAAGTGCCATTTATATACACCTATGTCTTTTAGTTTTTGGCATCCGGATCCGCTAGCCGCGAATCCGATGAATTTGTAAGTCATTAATGAAACTAACAACACTATCTTTAGCCGAAAACAACACCCTTTATCTATAACTACATATATAATAGTTAATACTAATTGAAATTGCAAAAGTAATCCGCTCTATCCACAGTAATACTAAAGAATACTCAGGCAAAAGAAAGAATTGTTATAGTCTACACCGATAAAAATAAATTGGTATAGTAATGAAAAAAAAAAAAAAAAAAAAAATTACTGTAACCTTTAACCATTCAACAATAATATTACTTATATTATTTTTTTAAAAAAATCTCAAAATCTACTATAATCATCACACGACTTCAACAGCTGGAGGTAAGCGCTGCGTTCAAGCTGCATATTGAGGCAGTGTTCAGACGCCTCGAAGGCCATTAAATCCCCGTGACGTAGTGGTTAACCCCTTGCCTCGTAGCACGGTGGTATCTGGTTCGGTTCCGGCGCAACATGCGGATTTTTGTTGTGGTTTGGATTTTTCAAACCTGCCTCTCTGGCAACACCTTCATATTAGTTTTTTTTTACATTAACATTATCAACCAATAATTAATGATCATAACAGCAAACTTCTTAAAGGCTAGATAATTTAAAGAAATAACGAAACAATAAATCTTTTGGTCAACAGTATATTTATTTGTTATTTTTGTTTATATTCATATCCGACGAGGTGAGCGTTGACATCACCTGATGGTAAGTGATACGCTCGCCCATAACGTCGCGCTAGTTATGATGTTAACCACTGTACCACATAGCGCTCGTCGCCCGAGACAAGATATTGAGTCTCGATACCTCAGTAATTACACTAACTACAGCGCTCTTCAAACCGGAACACGGTAATGTTTGCACACTACCGTTTGTCGGCAGAAATAGGAGCAGCGGTGGTACCTATGCGGTCTCTAGCAACTACGACCATACCACCAGTAAACAGAACAATTCTCTATTGATTCATTCTAATATTAATATATTAGAGTGAATCAATAGAGAATTGTTACTATAATATAATTATATTATAATTAGTATATTAGTATACTATAATGAGTATAATAAATTCTCTTGAAAACGGTGATGGCGTTTTCAGGAAGCTACTGGTGGTAGGTCTCTGTTGCCGCAGATCGTCTAGATGGTGACTGAGTTCAGAAAGTATTGTGATTGTTTGCTAAACGGCTTCAAATTACTTAATAATTATTTATAACAATATTATTGGGAATAATAAATACTGTTTCCGCTCTTTGCGATATCGCACATGTATAAAATGCACTCCATAACTTCTCCTGTTACAAGTAATCCCTTTTTTGCTTCCGTGGGTAGTATAGGTTATGTGGAATTTCTGTCTACTAAAACCCTCTTGATTGTTTACTTCACTGCTTTAGGAGGAGCGACGTGATCTCGGGTTCGCTTTTCAAGCGATGAATGCCCCCCCCCCCCCACGTTGGCGAACTTGAAGACCGTTTTAGTCGCCTTCTACGACAGGCAGGGCTTACCCAAATTCAACTCTCTCTATAGCCCCTATAGTCGAGAGGCGAGCGGCGCGTGTTGAATAAATACGGGGTTGTCTCCGCTAAATTGCCCGCATATCTTCGGACGTACAGAGCTGATGATACTCCGACAATACTCCATCGCACCGGGCACCTCTTCGTAGATAGTATCGTTATCACTGAAATTAAAATTTACTTCTCTATAGTACTGCTACATTACCGTATTCTGATTTAAAGGGCGTTGTAACTAACAAAATTATTGAGTTATCGAGTGGGAACGTCTATGTATTAAGGCAAAGAGCACAGAGTTGTTCAGTGTGCAACATTCTGACCAGCACCACATTGTTATGGGTTCAGCGCATATCGTTCAGTACCAGGTGGACGGACATACTACTGGTCTCCTCATTGATAAAAATTACTGAAATGTTAGTGAAACTTAAATAGAGTTTAAGATATTATTACTAATACCATATAATAATAATTTATATTGATTTAATTAAATAAACGATTTATACAGTATTCATTAAATAAACTATCATCAGAGTATGATACTGACGTTTTATGGCATAACAGCGCACCGGCCAACACGAGGCCCTGCAGGCAGTTAGCAGTCGCCTCGAGGCTGAGACAGTAAGGATGGTGACCGTCCTCCTCTGCACGCTGCTGGATCAGCTTCAGGAGTTCTTTATTCTCACATCTCTTTTTCTGTAAATAAAGTAAGTTAATAATCTCAAATTGTTCCATACAGTGTTACTCAATCTAAATCTTGTATTAATATATAAAATTGTGTAGTTTCTCTGTGCTATAACCGTAACATTTCTACAGATACAAATATATATATATATATATATATATATATATACACATATATATATACATATATATACGATATAAAATACAAAACAAAACGTTATAATTGTGTATTCTCATCGATGGTGAGATCCATTCGCACCTCCGTCATGACATCCCCGCACAGCATCAGCGTGGTGATTGAGGGCAGTAAACACCAATCGAACAGGAACTGCAACCTTATCGCGTCGCCTACACCGAATGCGTTTCCACTGTTTGTGACTACATCGTGACTCACACAGTACTCCACAGCCCTGTTGAATATCTGAAATGTTCACTACAATGTACTTTTTATAAATTCTCATGAAGACTACAATTGGCAATATGAATATGTGATGACGTTATATGCAAATTAATTTATATATCTAATGAAAATGGGTTCCCTTTGTTCGACAATCACGTGAAAACTGGTGACATGGGAACACGACCATGCGACGCGGAATGATTTGTATATAGTTATAAGACATTTATTATTTTGAATTTCAGAGATCCTTCATCGTTTTATTTCTAATTAACCTTTGCAAAGATTTTCATTTCGTATTATTTATGCGGTTACTATAGTTACGGTTGTTATAGAAAACCATTTGCGATTGCGGTTGCTGTGAAGACTGATTTCAAATATCATTTTATATTAGTAATAGCTTAGCGGTAAGGTAGTTATATATTAGATTGGGAAAAAAGTTTCTTCGCATTTTCTAAGAAAATTCAAAACATATTTTAACATAGTTTATTTATATTTAACTAAAGTATGTAGGTACCATTTTGTTTGATAACTTTTTGCCATCTTGTGGGTGGGGACATGATCCCATTGCTATAGAAATTTTGGGACTTCTGATCAATATACCGCGACAAGTGTTTATGGTAGTCCTCTCGTGATGTTAATCTGAGACTGCCTAAAGAATTCTGAAGAGACCGAAACAGGTGGAAATCTGAAGGTGCAAGGCTGACCTTGCCTGAGTCCTGAGACTATATGGCGGATGCATTAACATCTCCCAGCCAAATTCTCTTAATTTTTGCTGAGTGGCTAAAGATGTGCAAAGTCTAGCGTTATCATGATAAAAACCACACTCCTTCTGTTGATTAATTCCGGTCGCTTTCTCTCAACTTTTTGCTTTGATCTCATCAGTTGGTCGCAGTAGAGTTCAGAATCGATGGTCATGTCTGGTGGTAACAGCTCAATGATTAATGCACTTCCACACACACAGCATCATCTTGTTGCGAGTTAACCCGGATTTAGCCAGTCTGATCGCCAGAAGCCTGATTGGCTTTTGATCACGACCTTTTTCGCACATTCTTGTCGTACGTGATCCACTTTTCATCACCAGTTATCAGCTTCTTCAAAAATGCTTCGGTTTTATTACGTCGTAATAAAGAATCAGAAACGAGTACATGGTTCATTTGTAGGTTTCTTTCAGTGAGCTCGTGAAGTACCCAAATATCGAGCTTTTTTGTGTACCCAGTTTTTTTCAAATGCGCCAAAACTGTTTCGTGGTCAATTCCCAGTTCTTCAGCTACGTCGTAACTACTGATATGCCGATCTTGCTCCACTTTTTTAAAAATTGCATCCATTTCATCCGTAACAGGGCGCCCAGAGCGACGTGAATCTTTGACATCAAAATTTCCGTATTGAAAACGCTTAAACCAAATTTGTGCTACTCTCACAGACACCGCACACTGCACTAGCTCCATAAACATCGCATTTTTTTTTCGCGGCTTGTGTTGCATTTTTACCTTTTTTGTAGTAAACATTTTAAAATGTATCGAATTTCTTCATTAGATTCACTCATCTTGATTCAGTACGAAAAACAAATGAAAATCACACATTTTCCTAATTTGAATTTGGAATTATGTTCTTTAAAATTTCAACTTTCAATGATACCAAAACCAGCCAGATACAAATAGTGTAGTCAGAGAGATTTTATTACAAGTTCATACATACTATAATGCGGAAACACTTTTTCCCCAACCTAATATGAATACAAATAGTTTCTTTTTTTTATACCACTAAGGTGGCAAACAGGCTGGCGACCCGCCTGATGTTGAACGTTAACCGCAGCCTAGCCTTTTTGAAGACCTTTATATTCCAGCTCTTTGGCAAAACTCGATAGGTTTTCTTAACGGATATATTTTATTCAGCTACATCATACATAGTACGACGAAAGTTTTGCGAAGTCAATTACTCCATGTAAGCCTTTGCTTGGTTACACCTTGATCCATTATTCAATTCAGGAGTTATATCGTGGAGTTTAATGGTGGTACAGTTTTGTTGAACTCTTCTGATTAGCTTCTATGCGCTTCTGATTGCTCTTCGACATGCAGAGGTTACTTTGAATGTCATCTAATTAAAAATTTGCAACTTGTGAGAAGTAAGGAAACAATACTGATTTCTTTATACGGATTTCTCACAAGTTGTAATTAACTAATTATCGTTATAAACGTTTCAATTCTGATTAACATTAATAAAGGCAAGAGCGACGGGATAGTTGAATAAACAAACAAGTAGTGGATACTTACTTCGTTTTCGGTCCTCTCTATGTGGTAGAATTCGTACTTCAGTAACAACCTTAGCTGATTGTAATCAGATGTCAGTTTATCTAAAAACAATATAAGAATGTATCATAGCCTCCACCGTTCCTCATTGGATAGTTGCAGAAGGCTAAGTTAATTTTTAACTAGCACATAACCTCAGTATCATACAGTGTTAAGTGACAATGATGCTGTGATTGCAGCAACAAAAGGATCTCTTCATCTTATCCCATGAGAGACGGGTATAGACAACGGCTTTAAGTAACCTGGTGATTAAAAGAAAATTATTTCAGTAGTGCTCTCTCCCTGTCTCTGTTGGTCTTTGGTCTTTGACTCCAAGCCTTCTATTCCTACTGTCAAACAGTAAAATTCGAATATAGCCTACTTTCGGTGCGAAGAGTGAGTAAAATACTAGGATATATATATTCAGAATAATTCCTGTCTAAACATGTCTAACACAATGTGTTTATCATCACTTTTAAACGAGTGATACTCGTCGCATCGCTACATAGAAAAAAAGTACTGCGTTTGTTTATCTTCCGTTCGTAACTATCCTTTTATATCTCGATCCTAGGTATGTATAAGGACAATCATACAATAATGGCTTTAATGAAGAAACAAGAAAATATTGCGTAAGCTATAGTTAAGCGTTCGCATGACTGTCGTATCAAGAATTTATTCTTGTTTTAATTATCTCTGATACATAAACGATCAGATTATAATAGCTTACGAAATTAACATTTAACGATAATTTCTCATGATGCTTATTGACAGCGAGACAGATGGTAAAACAAGAATATCTCGGCTCTCATATTATATTGGCAGCCCCAACAATCCAATCCAATCAGCCGGAAGACGTCCACTGCTGGACAAAGGCCTCCCCCAAAGCAATAATATTACGGCGGCATATTCACAATGTTTAAGTGGTGGTTAGCCAGGCGGGTCCGAAAATACACTACCATCCTGGACCTGGACCTCTGTGTAAGTGAGCAAGCGCTCAGTCACAGTCATCAAAAAATCTTCATGATAAAAAGTACTCCTTACGATATTACAGCTTCATCAGATAGACGATGATATCTGACAAACATCATGGTTACAGTAATATACAATTTTTCAGTAAACCTCTTTCCTATGCAGATAAAAATGTTGTTTTTTTTTTTAGATTTTGTACCTATATTGGTTGGTCCTCTTTTAACAATAGCATAGACTAGAGACGGCGGAACTATGTAGTGCATCACGGGGTTGACGTAGATCTGGAGCTGGATCACTGGCACTGCGTTCAGCACAGTATCCGCTTTCAGGACGTGACCTAGGCACATTAAAAAATATTTAACATCTCATACGGATATACTACTTAGTGGTAGTTCAGCTATGCTGATCGCACGCACTAGAACATGAGGAGCGCGACTTCGAGTCTCACTAAGCTCGAGCTTCCGGTGAAGGAAACCATAGGAAACTTATGTGTTCCAAGAACAGCTTTTGTAGACATGTGACATCAAGATTCGTCAAGCGCAATGGTTAAAATGGCTATTATTAAAATTACTCTCTCCCCATGTGAGGCCAGAGAGGCCCAGGCTGGAGTCCCAGCAGTGGAAACGTCAAGTGCGGTGGTTATTTTATTTTGAAACCATTCATTAGTTTTATGAATAAATATACCACGTGCTTTGTGTCTATAAAAAAAAAAAACCAATACTACTACAAATATGAAGAAAACGAGAAACATGAATTGAGGAATGAATGAAGAAAAAACTGTAACACATTGTGTACTGTAGTAAAAGTAACTAACCTTTAATTTTCCTCTTAGCTTCGCTGGAGACCACCATCAGGTCGCCGGTCACAATCCGCAATCTCCTTTCACGGTCCAGAGTAACAGTTTTGCGATGCACCACCAAAATCCTGTCCACGCTGCTCTTGACGTCTCTCTCATAAACAGATGCCCCAAGTGAAATAAGCACCTGCATGATCCATTCTACTTCAACCAGGAACTGTTCATAGGCAAGCGCTTTATTCCTCATAAGACTGTCCATTAAAACGAGGGCTAGTAAATTTGATATAGTAGCCACGGCGATGTTCTGTTGCAAGGCGACAATCTCGTGAGCGATGCCCCGTACATCCGACACCTGTTCCGGTGTGAGCTGCTGAAGGCTTGCAGGTTTTAGCATTTCCGTGGTCACCAAATTTTTATGCCTCGTGGAGTCTTTAACAGATAACGGCGCGCCGAAATTAACGTAAATGTTACCGAAGTGATCGTTTAGACTACGCAAGGCTTTCAGAAATCCCTGAAAGGCAATTAAAACCGTTAATGAAGGAAGTTAAAGAGGAGGAAAAAGTTCACCTGGTGACAAAAGATACGACCACGCGACAACGTGATGCTAGTTAGATTGATGACTACACTACATTGAAGTAGTAGATCATGAAATAATTTCTCGTTAGCTACAACGCCTTTCAAAATAAAACATAGTAATGTTTGCATACTACTGACTGGCAGTAGAAATTGGAAATACGGTATCTACTTAGATGATCTTCGGCAATACAGATCACCAGGAATTTGAAACTCAGTTTTTTTTTTTGTTTGTTTGAATTACGTACAATACTTGTATAATAGTTATGTTGTAAGTTAGTGTGGCCTCATGGACCGTATAAGTTATGTGGCAAGTGCAAGGTTAAAGTTATTTAATACATTTCACGTCACACATGGAATATAAATGACTTAATATTAAACTATAATGAAATATAGATTCATAGCAACTGTAAGCAAGCCATCGAGCGTTTAAAATATTCATAATTATTATTCTATTAATATTTTACTTCAACCATTTGTATGAGTGTATGCTACGATATCTTTTGGCTTCTTCCGTAAAAATTATAAAATCGGATAAATTAAGAAAAAAATATTTATACAATGATAAGTTACTGATCGAAGGCCACTTATCGACAGCCCTATAGTCACAGAGTAGTAAGAGCACTAAGGTATGTCCTATCTGTCCTAGAAGATGATTAAGAGTCTATGGGTTTCCCGAGCCCTTGTCGCTTAATAAGCAAACCCGCGTGGGACAACGAAAGGGAAGTGGTTCCGTACTTGACGTAGCTTTGCAATGACGCTTATAAGGATTTCGACCTTGAGACGTTCTTAGTGTAGAGGTGTTTTGAAGGAAACCACCGAGGGGGTCTGAGTGTGTAAAAATCTTACATACTCCAACGTATCTTAGATTTCCCACGACACAAAAAAAAGATAGTCTCTTGGCAAAGACCGTCTAGTTAGGTACCACTGCAGCGCTTACCAACTGCCGCCGAACTGTATCATCGTGAGGAATCCATCCTGATTCAAAGACAATCGCTTATATATTTAGTGATACAATTAAAATTAAATTAACTTACCCCTGTTGATTCCTTTGGTTTAGGAATCCCGAGGTGTTCGTACGCGAACAGCGTTTGTTCCATAATGCGGTCGTAGCTGAAGTTCACAGGCACTATGGTTATGTCAGAGACCTCAGCCGCGAAGTATGGTACCAAGCTCATGGACAATATACCTGCAGTAAAGGATAATTTGTTTTATAACGAAATTTATTAATTCCGACATCACAAAAAATCACTCTTTTGTCGGTTGTGTAAAGCGGAGCCAGTGAGGCCGGCATGGGAATATGGCTGTGGTGATCACTCCGAGAGGGCTTCATCAGCCGGTTTGGCAGTGATACTATGGTGCTTTATATTCTCTACTCTCCGCAGGCGGAGGAGCTGTGAAAGGGAAATCGATATTATGTTTAATCGCTCTCCCTATCCTCCACAGTCAAATAATGTTAGTGGATGCGAAGGCCAGAATCAGTCCCGCCGCAGATCATATCAGAGAATTTTAATATTAATTACAAAGCGACAAACTTAATTCTTTCTTATCACAATTACTAGATATGATGATAAAAATTATAATTTTTTTATCTATAAAGGTAACATTCTTTTAATTTACGGCATAGTCAACATTACACGGCAGAAAATAACATTACACATAACTTTGAAATGATAAAAAGTCATAGGTTGAGAACATGACTCTCCCCGAACATATTCTAGCCTTATCGTGGCGGTGGGGCTCAGTAGGCGTGGTTTGGTTTGCTGATACCACCATCCACCCGTTCAAAATCCACAGCTCATCATCTGGCTGTTCCCAGGTAACTGCTCCGAGTGTGCTTTATGAGCTCACTTCGATTGTGTGCCGGTGGGCTGCGTGGACAGGATTGAACTCTCGCAGCCGTGATGGAGTAGTGGAGAGAGAGAGAGATGAGTGGATCACGTTTCACCGCTCTCTCTGCCTTCTGCGACTATGTGGTACCGCACCGCTGATGCAGCGGCGGTGGAGGTACGGCTGTGTAACGATTGGCGGCTGAGTCCAAGACTAGATACGTCACAGGGAACAGTGTTTTCTCTCTTGGCGCCCATGGCCTCTAGATGACGGTTTCAGGGATCAGTCGCCTAGGTGACTATAAGAGGCCGGTAGGAAGACGCACTGTATGTTCCGCCGCGTCCTTAAAGAATAGAATGGGAACATGATGGAGGTTTTAGTCCATTGACGAGATCTAACATTTTGCTTCAAGGCTCGTTGTTGCACAATGTGGTGCAGTGTACAACATCCTAATTTGTTGTTCTCCTTTATCTTATCGTGTACTTTTACCCAGGTTGTTAAAGATTTCAACATGTGCGGTCTTGTTGTAAAAAGACCAACATCAGCGAAGTCAAACCCGATTCACTGAATTCTTTTGGGTATCTATTGAAAAATATTTTTTTTCTGTAATCAGATGAATAATGGGAAACATGCAAAAACTTAAGGTTAGGGCGTGACCTAGTAGCGATACATATATTTATTTTTTTAATGTATATATAGGAGGCCTTTGGAAGATTGTGTTATTTTCGCCAAAAATACAGTGCCAGCAATTTTTCGTCTTTCTTATAGAGAGTATGTATACAAATGTATTAAAAATCTACGTCGATTTGATTCTAACCTGTCTATATTTATTCTACGAAGGCTTCCACATCTGCTTCGGCAGAATATAACAGGTATCATGTCACGTTGCTGTAATTGTAAGTAGACTACTTTATCCCTTACTTCCTGAGCAAGTGAAATTTTCGCCAAAATCGGTGTAGCTGTTTAGGAAATTCCCAGGAACAGACAAGTAGGTTAAAATTTTAAAATAGCTTCTTTTCGATAATTATTCCAATATATATTTTATAGAAAGTTATAAGTTCTAATGCATTTATTTGTATAGTTAATACTGTTTTTACACAGCAAATAACTTATAACGAACACGGTCCTCATCAAGCACAGTTAAAAGTAAATATTAAATATTTATATGAACAGTTTTGTATAACGTAACCTTGCGTTCAAGAACAGTCATGATTAATATTAACAGTGCGAACTGCTATGTAATATTAAAATAAACTTAATATTATAAAAAAAACAACTAATACTGATTTCCCGATGTTATGTTGATTAATAATGAATGAAAGGGTTGTAAACAGTGAAATTACTGGAGTAATAAGATTCAACATCTTACTCAAGGCGACGCGAACAACTGGAGCAGTTTTCATCCTCCTCATTAACGCTACTTTGTCTTAGGCGAGCGTATCACATACCATCAGTTAACCTGATGAAATGATGTCGTATAAATAATATTAAACATATGTAAATTACGGGTCAAATTCAACCACAAATGTACGTATTATGAAGACGTTTTGATATAGTTATCTTTATGTGTTATAGTTCCGGAATTACAACGGGTCCCTTAAAATTATCCAAAAGCTCGATATTACCGATAGAATAAATTTTTTGGTTATATCCTGAGTTATGTAACTCTTTCAACTTGTTATTATCGTAATATAACAAGTGGATACTATATAGAGTAACAAAGGTATCCATTGTTTTCAAATATCGTAGTATAAACAACTACCTTAATCCCAAGTAGACAATAAAGCTTTGTACAACCGAAGTATATTAAGTGAATCTCAAATAATGAAGTTAGTTCTCTCTACACTTTCATAGATCAAGATACAACAGAATTCCAACTCCAACAGTAAGATTTGAATTATCTAAACGCTGACCTTCCTTCCTACTCGCACCCCCACATATATAATGGTTTGATGAAAATCGTAAACCTAAAACACTGCTCGGTTCCAAAGTGCAAATTTTTATTGGAAAAGCTCTACAGCATGTCATATGAAGAAACAGAAAGACCAATCATATAAATGCCCCCCAGCAAACACAGCACCACATACACGCCATAAATAAACTTATTGTTGTATGTATATATATATGTTGATACTCCTAGCGGGACTAAATACCTTCACAAGTTAGGGCCCTGAGAAGCTGTGCTTAGTTCGAGACCCCGAGAGATATCACGTGTCTGACTATGTTTGTAAAAGTTTGAATAAATAAAAAAAATATGGGATAGTAGTCCAAGAGTTTTATTTTTAAAAACTCAACCAGGCGATTTATAAATTTTTATTTTATGGCAAACCAAATGAATGAACTTTGTTAATCCTGCAAAGAAAGGCTAGTTATGTATGCTTTGGAATAGGGAACGTAAGCGAAAGGATTGGTAGATGCTATAAAAGTTCTTACCGTATTTGGGCGGCAAGCTCTTATTGCTTCTGCTTCTGGTGCCCTCTATGAAGAACTCTACCGGAGAATGGTACTTGGCCACCAAGGTGCGAACGTATTGCTTTAATGTCGCTGCGTATAAAGGGGCTCCCGCTATAGTCCGTCGAATGTAAAAAGCGCCTGTCTCCCGCAGCCGTTGCCCAACCACAGCCATCGAGTAAAAATCTGAAACGGACATACATGATTGTAGAGCCAGCAGCAATGGATATGACATGTGGAAGAATATTTGGAATAATATCGTCAATAAATTTTATAAAGTAAGTATAGAATCAAAAAGTAATCAAAGCACTGCTCCATCGGCCTACAATGTGATGTTGTAACAAAAGATCTTTCACCTATTATATTGTTACAGCATCCGAAATAAATTAATGAACTATTCATTTCACCGATAACTTTATTCTCTGATGTTGTGTAGCCCTTGGTAGTCATTTTGACTTATACAGCTCATCTGATACTGAACTTGCGGAATCGGGTCCAGGGCCTGTTTCATCGCCAACCAGGCCATCGTGTTACGCGAAGGAGGCATTTATGAGTATTTTTAGGCACGCCATAATTTTAAATATTGTCACAAAATTAGTATATCGTCCTAATACTACGTCGTAATGGGCAGACGTATCACTTATAATCAGGTGAACGTTTCGCTCGTCTCATCGATTCGTGGAATAATAAAAAAGTTTTATCCTCCAATCATTTACATATTCTGTAATGTATGAACAGAAATTATTGGAATAGACCTTTTAATCAACATCGTCATTTTATATATAATGTTTTAATGTATTGAAAAATATCATAACAGAGTATAACAGCGGCAGAAAAGTAAATACTAAAAAATATATTCATTAAAGAATGGAACGAAAACTTTAATATACATAACATATCATCATCATTAGCCGATAGACATCCGCTGCTGGACAAACATATCATTTAATAATAGATTGGGGAAAAAGAAATCCATTATTTTTATATGAACTTCAGTACTTTATTTAACATGCTTCGGATTGTCCGATTTGGGTCAAATATGCACCGTTTTGTTCTATGATTTGTTGCCATTTTTAAGGTAACTTCATAATGCCTCTCTCGTAGCAGTCCTGGTCTCTATTTGCAAAAAACTCTAGTAGCCGATTTTCACAATCTTCCCTAGATGCCAATTTTTTATCACTAAAGAAATTTTGTAATGCAAGAAATAAATGGTAATCGCTTGGTGCCAAGTCCGGACTGTATGGCGGATGCATTAAAACTTCCCAACCAAGCTCCCGAAGTTTCTGGCGAGTCACTGTAGACGTGTGTGGCCTAGCGTTGTCCTGATGGAACACGACACCTCTCCTGTTGGCCAATTCTGGCCGTTTCTGGTCAATTGCTATCTTCAAACGGTCCAGTTGTTGACAGTATGTGATTCATTTCTCATCTCCAGTCACCATCCGTTTAAGAAATGGGTCTATCTCATTCCGTTTGGCCAAGGCTTCGCAGATGGAAATTCGATCCATCATGTTTCTTTCTGTTAATTGGTGTGGCACCCAAACATCGAGCTTCTTTTTGAATCCAGCTTTGTGTAAATGGTTTAAAACTGTTTTGTGGTCCATTTTTAGCTCCTGGGCGATGTTACGACTGCTAACATGCCGGTCGACTTCGATAATTTCTCCGATTTTATCGACATTTCCAGCGACCGGCCTACCTGTGCGAGGTGCATCTTTAACATCAAAAATTCCTGAACGGAATTTACGAAACCAAAATTGCACATAATTGGCTGTTACAGTATCGGGTCCATAAACACCATTCACAATTTTAGCCGCCTGGCTTGCATTTTCGCCTTTGTCAAAGAAAAACTGTAAAATGTACAGAATTTTTTCTTTGTTCACTTCAATTTTTAACACCCTGTAACTCACAATTGAATGCACCAAACAAAAAACAGCAAAAGAATTTTTTTACTGCGAAATGTCACCTTTCCAACGAGCATAAATCTGAAACTGTTTGATCGATACTTTACGAGAAATTTATCACTACAGCCATCTACCGAAAAAATAATGGATTTCTTTTTCCCCAACCTAATATATGTACATACATAATTATACACATAACTGAGAACTTAATCTAGCTCAAGCACTGATCTAACTTTAAGACATAAACACAAATTTGAACTCATTTTTTTTTTATTATAAACAACTCTAATTTATATTTTTGTTCTAATACGTCATCAGAATATATCGGATTTATTTTGACTATTATAGAATCTTCCAATCACAAGCCTACCACAAGAAATTCAGTATTAAATAAGGAGTGCCTTTACACTTATTTCTATGCAAGCCATATTTTTACTATGATTTCTATGTGCATAAACCTAGATATATATATTATGGAAATAGGTTTTCTTTGTACGCCAATCACATGGAAACTAGTGAACATATCGATATAGAGACACGACCATTCGACGCGGAATGATTTGTGGATGGTTATAGACTAGGCTAAGCTTGTCTTTTAATTTCATGGATCCATTATCATTTTGTTTCTAATTAACTTTTATATACACATTTCGTATTATTTATGCGGTTGCTATAGTAAAGATTGCTATAGAAAGTCATTTTATATTACGGCCAGCAAACCGGACGGAGAAGAGCTAGTAAATAATAATATTAAGTGATATTTTTTACGTAGTAAGGGTAACTAACACTCTGTACTGTGCTAATCAAGAAACAAGCCTCTGGCTCCCACCAACCCACAATGGGCCATCTAATGGACGTCTATCGGCTGATGATGATAACTTTTACATCAAATGCAAAATAGTTAAGAAGTAAACTCTTTTTTTTTCATTGTTTGGGCATCGTATATGCCTGTTTAAATTATTAAGGATTTACATTGAAAGTTTCAAGCTTTAAACAACGTCTGCAGATTACAAAACAGATTATAAAATAAATAACTCTAGGAAGTGCAAACTGGATATTATAAAATTCTTTGTTATTCTAACATTTATTTTAGTCGGTTGTTTCGATTGGATATATATTTAAAAAACTGGAAGCATTTAACCAAAGATCGGGCTAAGTGGCGTTCCCTCCGTGAAACCATGTGATTTGGACTGTCCATTGAGAGAAAATATTTAAACAACATACATACCCATGCCCGCGGCTACGGCTGGCAGTTCAATATCGTAGTGGTAGCACAAATACGTCAGCACACAGAAGTCGGCGTAGCTACGATGTGTCGGTAGGAATATGATTGGATTCTTTCCCATATCATCTTTTAACTAAATTACACCAAATATTTTTTTTTTTTATATTAGATTAGAGATAGATTCAGATGTAAGTAATACGCCAGCTCATAACAATGTAGCACTGATTAGGTGAATAAACACATTACCACAGTGTGCTCGTTGTCTTGGAACGTAAGATGTTAAATCTCGTTACTCCAGCAACATCACCGGGTACAGCACCTATCAAACCGCAACACAGTAGTGTTTGCATACTATAGTTAGGCGGCAGAAATAGGAGATGCAGTGGTACCTGGTTTGAGGCTTGTTGGCAACAGAAGAATATGTATAAAAACAATATACAATTAGTGATGTAAAATAAATATGTACTAATGGCCGATAACTTAAAATCCTGGGTCATGAGACTGAGTAATGGAAAAAAATAAAGAAACCTTCAATGACCACAGAAGTATAATTTCTATCTATACATTACCCAATGTTTAACACTATCGTCATCACATATAGTATAATAATAAAATTAATCTCATACAGACAATCAATGTTGACTTCTTTTTTATCTAAATTAAGTTAACACAACCTCCATTTTAACATCCTTTGCTCACCAAGAATTCTTTTGTACTCACATGATGACCATTGGAACACAGTAATGTTATTATAACGGCAATTTGACAACAGGAAGGTAATAGCTAGGAGACAGGTATAATAATGAAATCTACAAAATATAGTCCCCTCTTCAAATATGGGATATTGATATCACTAGGCAAGAAGTTACCTGTTCCACTATGGAGACAGCTAAAGATTTAATTAAGTATACATTGGCTCAGCTCTCTTACCTATGTACACAAAATTGGCAACTCTAACTTAAAGTAAAAATATAAGACAGATTTATCAACAGTTGTACTGCTTTCCATGAGTATAAACATCTTCCACATCTACAATTAGTTGAAAGTGAAGATTTTACCTTTAATATAGCATGTTCATTAACAAAAATTCCAATTCGCATCATGAAGGATATCTTCAAAAATACAATTCCCATCCATCTTATCACATGCAATTTTTTGTCCAAGCCCATTTCTTCAAGGAAAGCCTTCACCTGGCTTAATAACTGGGCTTTGGGTACTCCAAGCCTTACACTCTCCTTTTAAGATAAAAATAAAGATATATTTAAGGTAATGTAGTTTAACATGAATTAATTCTTTAGATCGAGTATTATTTTTTGAGGCATGACATTCATGTAGAAAAACTAGTTACATTTGAAACGAGCCAATATGATTGTAATATGAAAATCCAGAGGCACAGAAATATATTATTAAAAAAAAATGTTAAGGATATTAACATATTATATTTAAAAAGAACTACCTATACAAAAGAAATAAATTCTTTACTCTTATAATTAACATATCTTATGTAAACTTTTAAATAAATTTTTAAATTGCAAGTGTGGATGTTCATAATCATTTATTGAAAATATTATATGTTCAAATTAACTATGCAGTGATCCAAAAACAGATCTCTTGATTTGTTTGTTCCAAGTTAGGAATATCATATCACATAAATATATAATTTTTTATGTAGCATTTTACTTACCGCATCAATGAATGAATTAATGTACGCCGATTGTTCGACAATTTTTTTTAATTCTTCCGTGGAGTATGACTTATCCACAAGTAAAGTCTTTTTTGGCATCCATGATCGGGTCATAAACTTAAATATACCAAACTGTGTATCTCTTGGTTCAAGAATATTTGAAAATTGCACTTTTTCACTCATTATTACAACCGGAGTAGATTTATTATTTAAGCCATATTTATTAACTTTTTTACGAGTTATTGTTGAAGAAAATTACAATATAATTTGCATTTTAATATCGAGAAAAGTCTTAATTTTTTTTAATTTATCTATACTTGGATAATCAGTAGCATATAACATCCATTTAACAATCGACATCAACGATAACTAACCAAATTGACGTTATACAACATGCGAATGACAGCGGACTGTATATTCCAATGTTGCCAGGTGTCTAAATCAAGCAATTGTTTAAAATATGTTATGTAAATCTAATATTACTCAGCCGCGTTACTAGTCCATTATCATAGAAATTTGAATATATTGTAATAAGCATCTTTTCAATTTGAAAACAAATTAATAAATGACAAAGAAACAGAGTTATCAGGTTTTATATTGATAACAAAACATCTAGCTTCAAAGGGCCGAGCAAAACGTCGTCAAATGTAAGCAATCTGAATAAAACCACATTGATTTGAGAATACATATATTTGTGTAAAACTTAAAGCAATATTAACTCCACTTTACTACATAAATTTATTTCGTAAAAACACAATGTTATGTAAATAAAATTATAATATTCGTCACAATATTTGTCAAAAGATAAAAAATATACTACAACCGTAGGTTTTTCATCATTACATTAAGATCTTGACGTGTTGCCGACGACTTACAACAATTGATATCAACGTCGTAATAAGTCCCAATACATTTACATCGACAAATATATTCATACCAAAAATCATCGTCACGTAAACACAGAGGGTTGCCTATTACGATTGCTTTTGCTTTGGCCCTCGTCAAAGCCACATTTGAACGCTAAAATGGTAAGAATTTAATAATTAGAATAAATAATAATAATATCAAATTATATTATATCAATGTATTTAAAGAAATATGGGGACGATAAATTAATTATAAAGTTTATTAAAAAAATACTTTAAATATGTCATAAGTATATATTAATAAAAATGAATAATTGAATATTTAACATACTATTTATAGTAATCTAAGGTCTTTATGTACTATGGGTTAAAACAATTTAAATTACATATAGTGTTAAATAACAAAGTGGGCAGATGATGCTAGCTTAAAATACTCTGGTTCTTATAAGTGAAATAAAAACACAGCACTGCTTTGTTATATGTGGGCTGTTTTAGACATGAGAAAGGTAATAGCTAGCCCCAAGTGTATTTGGAAAACTCTACCACCAACTAAACTCGACCAAATGTGACGCCAGAATCGAACCCCGGGGATTCTATGTTACTAAAGAAGTGGCCAATCACTGCGCTACTGAGTAACTGACTACCCGATGGTGTAATTTTAAATAAAGTATGTTATGATATAACAGAATTTGATATTCTTAATATTAAATCTATCGTTTATATTGTGTTTATTTTATAATGAATGCAATAAATGAATTTATTTAATAAAACAAAAATTACCTTAACATCTGTAAGAAACCCTAAATTTACTTTGTCTGTTCTTTTACCCTGTCCACGGACTGTGCTAATCACTATAACCCTTCTCTCTTGACCCTGAAACGCATCTACCGTATTCACATCAATTTTAAGCTTCTGTTTTTTCACCCAGCCTTTTATCAATGTAACCTGAAATGTAATATTCATGAAAATGTGTTTTTTTATGTGCCACTAACAATAACCACGAAAAATAGGTTTTAATTTTTTGGATATATCCTTGTTTTCTCCTCTATTTGTAATCTTATTTACCTTTTATAAAGATGGTCCAATTTTCCTTTATAATTAGACGGTATCTAATACTACCCTGCCAAACAATGGTGCGCCAACGCACTTTGTTCCGATTCATATAGCGTAGCTAGTGAAATTACTATGATAAAGAGACTTAACATCTTGCCTCACGGTGAAGGGCACAATGTGGTGAGGTGTATGTTATATTATCTGGCACTACATTGTTATGCGAAGGCTTATTTCTTACCAGATGAAGGTTTGTAACGTCTCAGTAATTCGTCGCAGAAAGAAACATTATGTATTTCTATCTGTTAAAGCTTTTAATTCTTTTTTTCTGTTTACTATTATCGATTTTATTGTGAAATATTATTTAGATGAAAAAGATTTATATAACAGGTAAAAAGATAACAATAGAAAGAGACAGAACTCTAAAAATTAATAGTATGAACTTAAAATATAGCACATACTATTGAGGAACAACAGTTTTAGTTTTTATATTTATCACTTAAAATTCCCCTAAACCTTTAATGAAAGAAATAATACATCAGAACTAACCTGGGCTGCGTATGGTGTTATGATCCCAATATCTTCATCTTTTACAAAGTGCATTTGACGTAGATTATAAATATATTTTTTTACTATTTCAAATTCGGTTATATTGTAGTAGCTAAAACATATACATAGGTATAACATATACAAGGGAATTATGCAAACTTTTGAATATGGTATAGAGAATCGTTGATCATGGATATTATTGATCTGATTCAAAGCACACTAGAGGAATTAATATCCAAATTTCTCAAAGATCTTGCCTTACTTATAAACATTTATTTAAAATGTGTTATGGGACTATTACAGAACAAATACCGGAAAATAGAACAGAAAAGAAAAATGTTAAGAGACAGTACTAAGATAGCACGTAGCAAAACATTTACAAATTAATTAGAAATTCACAATTAGTGCATATAACCTTGGATTGTCAGCTTCTTTGCATTCAGTAGAGAACACTGCATGGAACACAATTCCGCGACATGTACTTTTATTATTCAAAACATTTTTTCGGGTTAGTATATCACTTTTAGCCATCGCCTGTGAACCAGAAAATAATAAATGCTTAATTAAAAATGTTTAAATGTTAATTCCAAAAATATAATTTTCTGGATGTGTTCAGTATGCTGTAGTGGACTTATGGCCTCTGGGTACATAGTATACATGTACATGGTAGTATAAAAAAAAAAAAAAAAAAAAAAAAAAAAAAAAAAAAAAAAAAAAAAAAAAAAAAAAAAAAAAAGTATGTTAAGCAATCATACTGAGGCCGCAGCATAACAAAACCATCAAGGAAGGCTTAAAGAAATTTTTCAATTAAAAGCATCCCTCCAGAACGTGTTTCATAAACTAGATACTTTAACTCGGTGCCTTCGCTAAAATATATCTATTTGTTACTTGCTTAGAATATTGAACAAACTAAGTGAAGAATAAGATATTATCGACATAACCAATTATACACGTACCATAAGTTTGCCTTCGTAAAACATAAGATTTGATAGGACAATAATATCGTTATCGCTTCTGTAGTTCTTTTTTAACATAACCATGTATCTCCCATTATCATTAGAGTAAAAATTGCAATCTCTTCTTAAACGTTCCATGAGTGATATCTCTGAAACAACAAATTATGCATATCGGACTTTCATAAATATGCGTGTAGTAAGTTTCGCGATAAGGTAATGTACAGTTAGTAACGTATGGAAATAGGAATTTGTGAAGAATATGAAACTCTGGGCAGAAACTTATCTCATTTAAATAAATATTCGAATTTTAAAATAATTAGGTAGAATATTGAGGTCCCTGAGAAATTCCCTGCTGTTGCTAATGATTAAAGATGATACACTAAAGAACTGGTTATTCAAAGTACAAATTTTTACATAAACAGTTTTAGTCTCAATTTTCACCACTAGGGACGGCGAAGAGGATATTCTGATTCGTCTTTTATACGAGATAATGCTCTGTTATCACTCTAAGACACCATCACACCTGGACATTCTCAATCATTCATTGCTAAACATAGGCCTTCTTACGTTCTTTCCATTACATCATCAATCCTCCCTAATAGATTTTCGAAATAAAATCCTAAAGAATCGACACGGGAAACCAGACTCGTTTTTTCACTGTAGATAATAATATTTATTCTAATTCTTTCCTTAATTCAAAATATTTTGATTCATGTTAATAAAATTAAAAAGCAGAGCACTTACCAAAACCTAATTTTTTGGCTGCATTTGATAGAACCACCGGACCTAGTTGCTTGTCGTCACCTGACAAAATTAATTGACGAGGTGTTTTTACTTTACACAATGGCAGGAGGCAGGATGGTTCGCTCGCCTGCCCGGCTTCATCGATCACAATATGTGTGATAAAATTTAATCTGAAAAGTTTTAAAGTTATTTTATATCAGTCAATATTAAAACTTTACCACCCTTTCAGGGGTAACCAGAATGTCGTTTGTGTACATGTAAAGTCCTGATTACAGACTTTTGCACATTTTCTATTGGTAGTAGATCTCCGTTGCTGGGAACCGTCAGGGTACGAAGACAGCACCACATCGTTATGAGAGGACCTTTCACTTACTATCAGGTGAAAGTCACTATCACCCAAGAGCCAAAAGCAAAACTCGTCAGGTTGTAGCTTAACCACGCCAGCGGTTGAGTGATACGAAATTATTGGGTATTGCCACAAATTGGACGCACAATCCACGGCGCTACTTTTAATTTTAAAATTGTAAGCAACATGAACTTTGACTGCCTTACTCATAACTGGACGTTTGAGATAATGTGCAGAGTATAATCCTGTAACTCATGAGTTCTGCTTGTTCTACTGGACTAAATGTGCTGAAGTCCTTCAAAAGGTCCGGTATGCTGTGGGATAATATACTTCATGTTTAAATACTTCCAACATCCGCAAAGAATACTTTTCATTACAGCAGACTATTTTTATAAGGGAGTGGAGGAATTATAAAGAGATACCGAAATTCTGGGCGGATAGCAAGCTTAAACGGGATTTCCAGTTACTAAAATCCTGTCTGTATTTTCCTACAAGCTGACCGGCACCCCAGTGCCCTCCAAAAAGGAGCAAAGCCCTTCAGAGCAGTTTCCTACCGCAGTGTATGTTACTACCACCAAGCAATTAAAATAAACTGGTACGAGCCTAAGGCGCTGTATCGTGATATGTTACAGCGTCTAGCGCAAAGCGAAACGTTTATCACCGTGTGAACGATTACATTATCTTTACAGTAAAAGATTTTAACTAAAAATAATTAAATTAAAAAAGATAAGCTAAACATTCTGAGATTCAGCAAACCCTGCATCTAAAAACTAGTTGCTACGTATACCACGGCGATAGTAAACATTATTGGCTTTAAGAAGAATGATTGCTCCTTGATCTTTTGTACTCACCATTCTCTGCTTCTTGAATAGACTCGAAGAAAGAGATTCTTGTCAAATTCTTTGACGTATTTGAGCAAAATAACGGCTACATTGTCTACCGCAGTGTTTGAATGTGCACATACCAATACACGATTTAAGCTATTTTTATTTACTAGCTGCGAATTAAAAAAAAGCGATTTATTGGAAGTTATTACAGAAATACAATTTAAAATTTAACTAAGAAGGAATTCAAGTTGTATGATATATCTGTGCACTTAAAACTCCTTATGTTCGCCATCAATGCTTTATTACGAACCGGGGGTTCCCCTACGGAGTCTTTTATCTACCACAGTTTAGGGAATTTCATATCTACCGTCCTTCTAATGATACGATGATGGGTATTAACTAATACCTCTCATCGTAAACCATTTTTAAATTACATCTATTACAAAAGTGGAATGGATCTTCAACTATATAATGTTATATGATAAATTGTATATTTGCACAATACGAAGTGAATCTTACGCTACTATTAAAAGTAAACAAACCTGTAAAATTGCTTCAACAATGGTAACGGTTTTGCCAGTTCCGGGAGGCCCGTGTAGAATAAACGGAGCCTTATCTGAACGTCCTTGTACAATGCATGTTACTGCTTTCATTTGTTCGTAATTGGTTTTTATGTTTGGATTAAAATACCTTGAATGTAAGTATATACATATTAATATTTCATAGAAGTCCTTTGGAGTTACAAAGCGGCGTGTTTTGTACTAATTGTAAACAATAAGGGCCCATTCTTATCGCAGGTAAAAAGTTCCTTGAACGCCACCGGATGTATATTAGATAAGTAAGAAAAAATTACCCGGTGTAAACATAAGTCATTGAAAGTAAATATAATATCCAAAATTTTTTAAACTGAATCTTCATCGCGATACTCAATATGGTTTAAAAAGTTGTACACTGTTGTACAATATGGTAAAAGTTGTACAATATGGTTTAAAAGCTGTATACTATTACTGAAAACACATGGGCAATGAAAAAATACCTTAATATCGGCTCAGCAGTCATTAACATAGCGAGTCCAGCTTCTTCTTGAGGAAAGATGAATGACTTTAAATACGTAGCAACATTATCGACGGCCATATGCATTTTTATATAAAGGAATCTTGAAAACTTAAATTCGATATCAAACCGCCGTTCAAGTAAATCATAACGAGAAAACCTACAAAACACCAAATTGATAAATATGCAAACAAATAAACAAGAACTTAAGTATTATATACAATACCAATTAATTTGTTCTATTTACAATATATGTAAATTAACCTCAACTTAACACGGCGTTAAGGGACAAGAATACCATCGATGGATTGTGAAATGCGTTTAACGATAATACTCTAGCTCTTATATTTTAACAGCCGGGACACAGCAGAGCTATTATTGCGACATATTTACAATATGAAGGTGGTCCACACAAAGGCTGATTTAAAAAAAACTCTTCCACTGACCAAATCTTTCAACTTCAGTACATAGATTCGTCAAATCTTCGAACAACTAGGGATAGAGATTTCAATCTTTAGACTTAGGACAGTTGATGATCTTCCAGACAAGATTTAAACGCCATTATTATTATTAAAATTTTTGCGTTAGCTCTTGTATTTCCCAAAGGCAATATAACATCAGAACTAAAATATCGAATTATTTTCCAGGATAACGATCACAATTTTCATATTAGCAAATAGTGTATAATGAATGTTACAATTAATAAAGCGATTATTATAATTACCCTTTTAAATCAAAATATAAAGTAGTGTTATCAATGGCTTTTATCCGTGTTAAAACAGATTTATTACATCCTGTAAATGCAGTATCACGTGCCTTCACTGTAAAACTAGAACCTAAAATTAATTATTATTATTCACTTCAAATTCTAACTGAAAAAAGAGCACACGACCTCGGTTTAAATAATTCGGAGAATAGCGATTATTATCAAATATTCTCAAAATTTGCTATATAACTCCTACATTTATTTAATAAATATTTCATTTCGAAATTACAATCTTTTGTATCTTTAAATATAACACGTAAATATTCAACAATTCTTTTTGTTTTTGGAGTGGTATAATATTAAAAATTCTAATTCTTCCTTCTCTCCTGGAAGAAAGTCCAATCGATAGGAATAAAGTAATATTTACACAATCCAAAAGCCCAGGACTTATTCCAGTTTCAATAATAATTTTTTTTATTCAAATTCTTACCAATAAAAAATGGAGATTTTTTATCTTCTGCACCGGGCAAGTCTAAGGTATAATAAACGTTACTGCCGTATGGCATATTTATTTTTACATCGTAGAATTTAAAATTCTGTAACCAAAGATCTTTATTACAGAAAAAAAAACAGTCATATAAAAAGGTCCCATTGTATTTTGATGTCAATAGGCCGATAAAAAAGATATGCCGGAAATGTTGATTCAGAGAGATTCCATGAGAAACGATTCTTTAGTTATTGCTTCTCGACAGTTTTGATCTCACTTTGATACTCGAAGATTAAATGATGCACCAAGCGTAAATTTAATTGGTTCTTTCTTGGGTGCAAAGATTCCGCGCAACTGCTTCGGCTATGAACACTCCACGGCCAGGTCCTAGTCGATTTGCAAGGATTCCCGAAACTGTAACTGGTTGTACAGAATTTACGTAAAAGTGCACGACTTTCAACAAAAAAAAAGGGCAGCTACATTGGGAGTTCCAAGGGTAATTATATATGAAAATTTGAAGAATAATTTGAAGATCCATGTTCCAAAATCCTATCTGTCTAGAGTTGAAAGAATACGAGTTTGTTTCACGCAAAAATTTTCGTTTAACAATTTTCGGGCGTTTTTGCACTGTGAATTAAATTTTTTGGAACGACGAGGCTCATTTAAACATACGCGTTAATAAGCAAAATTACCGTTACTGGTCTCCAAGAACTCGAAACTCTCAACAGAAACATCAAAAATCATTTAATTACCCTAGGGTAACTGTTTGATGTGCTCTATCAACAAATGACATTATTGGACCACTCTTATGAGAACACACGGCACCAGGCGACGAAAGTCAATAGGGAGAACTATGGCCGCATGATTACGATTCTGACGAACCTGCTAGCTCATACATCATTCTCATCACATACGTAATTCCAGCAGGTTGTCCTTGCAATACCACATACGACCAGAGTTTCGATGAATAAGCTTCGGAAGAGTTTTCCTTACAAACTGATTAGTCGCCTTGGGGATACGGGTGGCAAGGTCATCTGCATCTGACTTGACTCCGATGGATTTCACCTCAAAGAAAGTGTTTATAATAATAGTCCGCGAACAGATGTGTACTTAAACAAAATATTGGTTATGAAACCAGGGCAATTCAACCGAGCCGACTGTGCGCGAAACTCAAGGCTCCGTTTCGAGCAGTGCGTACAACTCGATGGCAGACATTTGTATGACAAAATTTTTAAAAATTTCATTCAAACGATTAGTGAAGTAGTTGTTTCTCTTTAATTAAAAATTATTGCAAGGCTTTTATAAACAGTAATATTATTACTATAACATAGTTACTAACATTAATGTTAATAATGGCCTTAATATAATTATAATTATACTCTGGTTTAACTAACGTTAAAATTTAATTTGTCTTCAAGTTCTTCAAGCCACAACAAAATGTGAATGTATTTTCTATAATTTTCCTCGGTTAGGTCTAATCTCCCTTGTTTAATACGCATCAGAGTGTTCCTGAAAGTAACAGATGAATAAAAAATTATTGTCAATATATTTCTTTTCTATTTGACAATAATTTAACGATAGATCCAGTTAACATTCGCATACACTACTAAGGTTTTAACTTAATTGTGATACCACCTTTATTTTTTTCATAACTCTCTAGGAAAAAAACATGTTATTGCATGAATATAAAACAATTTATAGAAAAATTTTAATAAGCCTTATCAATTTATTGCTACCATATTATTTACTTCACTGACAAGATAAGTCATTATAAGATATTAATCTAAACACTTTCACTATCAAACACTTAAAATTATTGAGCCAAATCTGTACTTAAAAAGTCAAAATATCAATGGATTGGTGTGAAAACCATAGTTGTGAATATTTTATTTTAATTTATCTGCAAAATATGAGTCTCACATAAACTTCTAGTCTTTATTATCGAACACTTTACATACCCTATTTTAAACAATGAACCTTCTAATCCATCTCTATTTCCATTTCTGGCGTTATGTAAGAAATATTTGTTTATATCATCTGGCACAAAATATCTGTAAAAGAAATGCAATATTTAAAACCATTTAAAATTTATAAACGAACGAAACGGTGTATCACATACTGAGTGAATGTAATTTCCTGGCCTTAAAAAGGCAGGATTCAATTAATGGAATATCACCAAACAGAAGACTATACAGTTCTCATTACTTAGGACAAAAAGATGGTGCTGTCAATCGTAACAAAAAGTAATTAGTATGAAAACGAGGAAAACACAAAAGACCTAGCAAAGTCGCAGTGCTGCTTGCTTTGAAAAATAAGACGATATGACATAAGCTTTTTACAACAAATTTTAGAACTATAATGTTTTTCAACATACTTGATTTACTATACAGTAGGAATTAAAAATCCATTCAAATCAGCAATATGTTGTAGTGTTAAACATATTTCTATATTGAATGACCTACAAATACTTACTCTTTGTCGTTTATTTGGTTGCTCCGCAAACTTGGGCTGTGGCGGGTGGTAGCTGTTCTGTAAGTGGGAGAGCGAGCTCCTCTATTACTAATAACAGACCTGAAAAACCTAAATAATTTTTACATTGTCTTCGACACTCGTGTTTCCATCGTCGGAATCCCATTGAAAAAGCTCCACCGCCAGTCCACAATTTTCACGGTGTACCCTAAAAGGCGCCTAAGGAGGAAATAATTCTAGCGAAAGCGCAGTGAATACACCCAGAACCGTTACCAATAACACTACGTTCTTCAAGAGTATTAAAAATGTGTCTCATCATCATCTAGGACTTAGTAAAATAGACGTGGCTGCACTAAGCACTTACCAATAACGGGCTATTAAAAGTATTCACTGTATTGTTTATAGCTATAAAACAAACGCATTCGCTTGATTAAATTGAATAGTAGATACCTAAATATTCTAAAAACTAGTTAATAATCAAAACTTTGGAGATAGAAAAACAAAGTTGTGATTAATCATTTTTAACTTCTACACTTAATAATATATTTACTTTAATTTTTTTATAATTACGAGTAAAATCTTTTAAAGTTATATGCCGCTAATTTTGAAATTTTGACAATACTAATAGCAATATCCTTGTTTCCTGGGAAATAAATTAAGAATATAAAAACGTTTAGCTCATTTCATGTAAAAATGGTTAACGAATCCAAAGACCCTTTATCAATATTTATGATTTTTGACCCACAGCTATATAAACTTAGATCTAATCTTAACTAGAAGTAGCTAAATGTGAGACAACATTTTGTTTACATTAACCTTATTACGACTACCGAAACTTACGAGTTACGCTGTGACTACAATAACTTTTACTCAAGTTCAATTATAGTATTTTGTGAGATCGTTATTTCAAAATAATTAGGAGTTTTCTTGATAATCAACACTATTCTCTCATACGTGTGACCTACGGGAGAGTCCATTTATGGATAACAACAATAAAAGAAATATGGTTTACTACAATCGGTAAACCAAAAAAACATTTATCCGGTCAGACAATAAATGTATCATGTACAACATTAATTATAATATTTCGTGAGTAAAACAAAAGTGCCATAAACATTACAGTATCAAGAATTAGATTTTTACTCGTCTTATCAATCGAATCAAAATCTAAGTACGGACATACATAGCTCGTCAACTTAATATAAATAAGATTGAAATATGTATTTATCATATTACATAAACTACTTTTTACTAAATTTATACAACTTTTTACATAGTAATAATGTCAGAATTTTTTGTCATTCTTGGTTTTGTGTATCCTCCAAACAGGTCGGGCCGATTAGACTTCTATTGATATGTAGCTGACGTTGTTAAGAGTAAATAAGACTGTTTTTACTTGCAATAATATAAATAATTTCAATTGTTTGAGATCGATTATGTCTTAGACTATAAAAAGGAAATAGATTGCTTTAACATGCCACCAATAAAATACAAAGATAATATCATCTTAAAAGAGTTCGTTATCTTTCAATTTAAAATTGTAGGATTTACTGCGGTTTTTATTTTAATGATGTTAAATCGAACGAAAGATTTTCCGAACATGACGTTTAATCAGATAAGTGGAATCATATCGTAGTGTCATGACTTCTAGGTAAAATTTTATCTATTAGATAAAGTCGCAGCGATACTTTTTTTTTTTCGGGATTCTTAATTTGGCTGCAGTGCTACCAAATATTGTCCTTTTCCATTAACAATATTATATGCGACACATTTTAAAGCTAAGAATTACAAATTTAAAGATGTTTACAAAGTGTAACCAAATCAGTTCTCTAATTTCAAAGTAGCCCTAGTGCGATATCGCCAACGAGTTAATTCATCGTTTTTAACCGACAAAAAAGAGAAGTACAGAATTCGGTAACATTTTATAAATTTATCATATTTTATATCTGCTATTTAAATTTGAGAAAAGAATAGAAAACGATTTTCCAGTTTTCCTTTTTAATTTTCACCTGTAAGTTCTTGTTGAAGGGATGGATAAGGCTTGGAATTCATTTGAATATGTGGTTCTGATGTCACTACAACAAAAAAAGTTTATATGTAGTATGTATGTATTCAGATATTTTATGTGTATATATTTATATGCAGATTAAACGTATTAAGTAGTAGTAGTTAGTAAGATAGCTCGCTGGCCTAATGGTTAGAGCGTGCGGCTTTCATTCCGAAGGTCGCGGGTTCGAATCTCGGCATGTACCAATGACTTAATATTTAAATTATGTACATTTGTGAACTTTAGTTACAACAGCGAGATACAAACGGTGAAGGAAAACATCGCGAGGAAACCCGCACACTGAAATCATCTTTGTGTGCGTGTGGTGGCCCCAATAAAGTGGCAATAGATTCGCACCCTGTTACATGGGACCCAATCTGACCACATCTGCCGAAATGTGGGTGTTTATTCACCTCTGCCTACCCCTACTGGGAAAAAGGCGAGATAATATATAAAAAGAAAGAAAGAAAGGCCCGATCAAAAGCACACGCAACCGGCGAGCATGCATGAAGACGCTTATGAAAGTGGAGGAAGCGAGGGAGGTGTGCCAGGATCGTAGCAGGTGGAGAGAGGTGGTCTCTGCCTACCCCACTGGGAACGAGGCGTGATATATATGTATGTATGTAATATATAAAAAAATATTAAACGTATTATAATTTTAATAAAATAAAAAAAATCTTTTATTAAATTTTACACATTATAATCCACAACAATTTTTATATTTTCAGTGTCTAATACTTGCTATGTACTGTATAATAATGTATAATTACATAAATAATGAAAATGAAACATTAATTTTAATAATTACGTACGTGTATTTTATCGCACAATTTATGGTAATAAAATACCATATGCAACAGGCTGTCATAATTGAGAATGCAGTTTGTTGCACACAAATGAATGTGTACAACACTGTATTTTTTTTAGACATTATATATCTATATATAATACTAAACAATAAAATAATAATGTAATATTTTAGATAAAAATTTACCTCTCAACATCACCGCTTAAAAGTTCTGAAATACATTTAATCACTGTGGTGCACGCAGAGTAAAATGACTGCAAGTAGTTTAAAAAAGACATCGTTGCGCCTTCACTGCTTACTAAGCCACTAAAAAGAAACTATATTTTCTTGTTTTAAAAATATTTGTGGTTCACGTGTACAATACATACACACTACATTGTTCATATTTTTATAAAGAGTTCACTACTTTCGTAACCTTGGTTTCGGCATTCAACACTGCGGTATTATTTATTATATTAATTAATAATTTAGTGTTAACTCCCTAAGCTAATTTACACAGCGAATTATATAATAAAATAAAAAGTAGGAAATATTGCAACGTAATGTGACAGCGATAACATTACCATAGGCAATATTTGCATTGTTCACCTACAAAAGTGAAGCTTTTTCTAATATAGTGATGTACTGATTTACGGACCAGGTTTACAAACCAGGTATTTCCTACAAATTACGCGTAACAGGTGCATAAAAAAACTTATGAGTGTATAATACTTCAAAGATTTTTATACTATTTTACAATACGATTGTGGAAGTATTTTCAGTAGGTACCTTTTACCATATTTAAACTTGACCCATTAGCATAACAGGTTATACACTCCAAATGAATATTATTTAGATATTGACTCATTGAAAACTGCGACTTCTGTACAAGTCACAAGAATAAATTTGGTTTTTACGGGCGTTTCTTGTTTTTAAATAAGGTTTTGTTTTTGAATTCTATCTACCGAATATTAAAAATACTGTAAAGTATTTTAGGACCAACTTTCTAGTCCTAATGTTGAAATAAACTTGTACCAAGGTACTCTACTGACAAGCCCTAGCAAATTACTATTGCTTAGAAATAAATATTTTTACGAAAAGTAACCAAAATATCTTGTGTCTTTATTTATCATAATGATTTCTCATATTTCGTCGAATTTTACATATTAAATAAATATAATTTCACGGATTTTAATACGATTATTTTGCTATCCCGCCGTTTCGATCGTTTTGCAGCAGTCATAGTCATTAATATACTTATTCATCATCGTCAGTATTAGACGCCTTCTTATAACTAATATTTGGTAGGCAGATTAAGACATCTTTAATGTTTAACAATTACAAAAACCTGTCACTATTTAAAAAAAAAGGTCAATGTAATAATTAGATTTCTATATATTGTTTAATATTGATAAAAAAAATTTATCGCGATGGAGTAAAGTACTAGAGCTTTCAAGAGAAAGAAAGCGAAGCTTCTGAGTCCCTAACTTCAGCTGCGAGTGTCGAATAAACAATAAGTTATCGGTAATAATCATATTATTGACGCGATGCTTCAATCAATCTATATAATATAGTTGAAACGAGCTTAATACTTCTTAGTTAATGACTTTGGACTTGTGAAGAGGAGTTTTTTATTACATTAAGCAACGAGACGAGAAGGACGTTCATCTGATAGTAAATGACACGCCTGCCCATAACTACGTGGCATTAGTTAGCATGATGTACTCTGCACAACATTCTACTCGTCGCCTGAGACAAATAAAGTTGTGTCTCATTACCCCAGTACACACTCCCTACAACGCCTTTCAAACGGGATTACAGTAATGTTTGGACACTACTGTTTGATGGTAGAAATAGGCACTGTGGTGGTATCTCGGTCTCCGGCAACAGAATCCTACAACCAGTAGAAGTTATATTATTTAGGATTTTATTCTCAGGAATAATAGACGTTTTCATCTTGGAATATCGTTGCATTCGGCGAAATCATAGTCAGCGTGTAAAACATTATTTTTCAATCTAAGGGTTGTATAATTAGCAAAAAAGTAAAACTAAGCACTTGGGTATGGGTTTTTTTACTTTTCATCCTACCATCTTTCATAGTGGAACACTATAGAGCGGTCTTTGTCTAATAAAATATAATAATTGTAAATAGCCAATAAGTTAAAAAATATTTAACGCATATATTTTACTTTAATAAAAAAATAAATATATTTTATAGTCGTTTTTTCATTTATTAAAAATAATTGTATGATGACACAAAAAAACTAGGTATTATACAATGTTAACAACAAAGAGTTGGGAAAAACGACGACTTCCTTTCTGATTATAAGTTATTGTTCAGTATTGCAATTTAATATTTTACAAAGTAGTTAACTGTGTAGCAGTATTAGGTTTAACACTATCTTTTTATTTTATCGTTGTTTTTCTACACCAGCACAAATTTAGCTATACATTTATTTTATTTTATTGGGCGACGAGACTAGCCAGATGTCCACCTGATAGTAAGTGATACGCCTGCTCATGTCAAGGTGGCATTAGTTAGGATTATATACACTGCACCACATTGTGCTTGTCGCCTGAGACATAAAATTTTGAGTCTCATTACCCCAATAATTACACTAGTTACAGCGTTTTTCAAACCGTACCACAGTAATGTTTGCACTACTGTTTGGTGCAGAAATAGGTTCTGCGGTGGTATCTACCTAGACGGCCTTTGGTGACAGATCTGCCACAATAAATACATCAAAGATTAGTGCTTAGCACATAGGTATTTAGACCGAACATTTATGATTTCATTACGATATGAATTAGTAAATATAAAAAAAATTGTTATTTGAAATCTAGTCGCTCGGACAAATTGTGATTTTTTTGTAATTATTCAATAACAAACATTCAGAATATATAATACATTAAATGATAAACATGCGGATTTTCTAAATATGCTTGCATGTGGTCATAAAATAATATTTTAAAACAGATTAATACGTACATTTAATTTTTTTTTATTTAATTTCTTAATATATTCCTTCCAATGTTTACTTCTTCTTATAAACAGATGTTAAAGATTAAACAAAAATGAAAATAATATAAATTTACGTTATACGTCTGGCAAACCCACTGATTAACTAATAAATTAATCTACCATATACTTTGTAATTTGATTGATGTCCAGTGTTTCCTGACCATATTTTAAAATTTACCGATACGTAAAACTTAAAATGTATGTATTAAGTTAAAAAAACTCAAACCTTTAAGGTTATTGTAATGTAAATAAATAAACAACAGTTCAATTAAATAATTATTACTCTCTAAACACCAACAAACAAAGAAATTATTTTTAAATAGTAGCGTATACGCCGAGACACGAGTGTTATACCAAGTGTAAAAGAAAAACTTGTTGTTAATTTTATAATTTTTCTCATTTGTTTTTATCCTCTCATTTATGTAAGGCACAATCTGTTGTTTATTTTAAAATTTTGTCTTATTTATAATACAAAGTGTTCATTAATAATTTAAGTAACGTTAAATGACAAACAGAACATCTTATTTCATATAAAATTAAGATTAAAATAGTTATTTAAAACAAGAGCAATTACAAAAATGCGTCGTAACTTGAATTAAACAAAAATTATTTTTGCGAAAAGTTCAGATTTAGGGTTTTTCTTTTTTGTAAATGCCAACATTCACTAAATTTTGGGAATTACCGAGTTTTCTCTGAAATGATACTTTAAATTTCAATTTGGAAAGTTGTAATGATAAAATAATACTGCCTACTATTGCTATGCTGGACAAGTTACTCTCTTATAAGCATTTAAGATTGTCGTTTTAATGGATGGTGATCCTGCAGTGAAATGCATTAATTGTTAAAGACCACCGGTAAAGTTTTAACCAATTAAATGATAAAATTATTCTAATACGCTTAATAAAATATTTTGCTGCTGATATGAAATTACAAAGTAATTTATGTAATAATAAGAAAACTCTTTTTGGTATTATAATTACTTAGTATATAAATAACGGCGTACGTTTACCTTTACTGTTATTACAGTTCACGCAAAACTATTTACCATCTCGAAATTAAGGTTTCTCAATTTCCGGACCAGATGCAAATAATTACTTTTTTCTGAATATTACACAAAATAAAAAAGGACATAAATAAAATGATATCATATCAGGATCTTATTGTTCAAATTGATTTGTTTTTGACGAGTACCTAAAATTAATATGACTATAAGATTTACTCCACGAATAACCCGGATGTAAGTACATTATGTCAATAGATATACTTAAAAGATACTTACACAATCAGATGTATACATACGAGCACATTAAAAAGAATAAAAATTGTATCATACGTATATTCTTTATTACGAATAAATCACAGTACATCTAGAAATCAAATAAAGTAACAATAGTGATGCAATTGTACCAGATAGCATTAATACTGCAATAGGACATAAATTTTTATTCTAAGGTCGTCGTGACATAACTTAAACAGCCCTATTCAATGTTCCCACTATTGGGACTCGCCTTATCTTACAAAATAATTGACAATAAATAGTCATGTCATTGTCATTTATTATTAACATAGTAAATAGGTACTCCAAATATTTAGTTTCATTTTACAAACTCAAACATTGACATATATAATCAGTACAGAGCAACAATAACAGAAGCGCTGAACCGGTGGAAGCGGCTTTTCTATCCTGATTCAAAGACAAGTGTATCTGTCGACCACATTTTGCAGTAAGTGCCCCTAAGTTCATTTAGTAGATTTGTTTTGTTTGCACATTTTGTATTAGATATATTAAAGTACATTTTGTTTATATCAATGAATAATGGGTGTTTCAATACATAAAAGATAATATTAGATGTTTTTAAAACTTACGAACTTTATTTCTTTCGCAGTAAAAGCTTTTCTTTTGAATAATTGAAATCTTAATATAATAATGTAAGAAATTGTTGTGTTATAAATTTATCGAGAGATTGGTTTTTTAAAAAGAAAATATGAAGCATTGGTCTTTCATTAAACCCATAGTAAGGTGGTTCTTTCTTTAAAATATTTAACGTATACATTTAAATGTTTCGTTTCCATGATGTCGCACTTTACGATAGCTTCACTGATGTGCATAAGCAAACTACTATGTAAATAAGCACCAAAGTTATATAACAAAAGGTTGCAAGTAGGATAAGAGCGAGTCCTCTTTTGATGAAAATCTAACAGTAGTTTACATATACACACTTGGCTACAATTGGCGAATTTCTATTCCCCGAAGCGATAACATGAACAGCATTCACCTGGTGGTAAGTAATGGGCTGGCACATTAGTTAACTGCGTGATCATATGACAATTATTTTTTATGTCATCGTTTGCTATTAATATAATTATGACTGAACAATTCATCAATTGACTAAGTGTATTATATTGATTGTAAAAGGTTTATTAAATAATTGGTGTTAAAGTAAATTTGACTGGTGGGTGTGTTCGTAAGCTTTTGGTAACGTTACATTTTCTAATCAAATAACAAGTTTGCACAAATAAACTACTGTGTACATAAGTATCAAAATTATAATACGATGGAAATAAGAAATGTTGTTGAATTTTGATCTCTTTGGATGCAAATGTAACAGTAGTTGAAATATCCATACTTTTGTCGACAGATGGAAAATTATAAATATTTTTAAAGTATCCACACAAATTTACATTCTCATCAACTATTTATGTTATTATACAACTATTTATAAAAAAATAGATCGTTTAAGCGGTTAGTTAACTACGAGACATATAGACGTTAGAAGTTTTGTTAATTAACTTAAGAATAACACCGACTCCTATTAATTACATTAATTTTATGTTACCATTACCTTATAATGGTATTTTGTAATAGATTTTTTTATACAAGTATACTTCTAATTTATACAGAATTTAGCAAATTTAGGTATGTACTTTTGTCGTACATGTTTTGGCAAAAATCACTTTCAGTATTTTTATAAATATTTAGAAATAAAAATTTGGTGATATATCAAATTTTACCCTGATGTGCTCATTAAATAATTCAACTCGTTTTATTTTTGACTACAACAAAATACGACGTTCATTTTTATAAACAAAGAAGCAATGAAACTAGTAAACCTATATATGCTAATCAATGACATGTCCAACCATAACAATGTGGCGCTAATTAGGATGATAAACATAACACCACACCACTTTGTGCTCGACGACGTTCTACTAAAACACAATGTTTTTCATTATTTTTTGGCAGAGCTGTGGTGGCACATATTCAGATGTGGTCACCAGGGATAGGGATTTGCCTGCCTTTAACATCACACTTCAAAATAATAGTTATTGCACAACGTGCTATTACATACTAGAATTTAATGTCCACTCTTCAAAATATGAACCATTTATGTCAACTTATTTAAGTCATACAAGAAATGTTTTAAACACTATCACAAAATAAAATTAAAAAAATATAACATTGAATAACGTAATACAGTATAGACATTCAAACAAAACATATCCTAAATTTATTTTTCAACAAAAAACCAATTTCAATTAATATTGTTGTAAATAATAAGTGTCAAAATCAATAAAATTAAAGTAATTCCTAAAAAAATTCCTATAAAAATTTACAAAGTATCAAAAGTAAAATAAAATCAATATAAAGTACATATATATTCAAAAAGTATGTTGTCATATAAATAAATTTTCACAGACAGAGAGTAAACAGGCAGAGAGTAGAATGATGAAATAAATAAGACATGAAAACAAGAAAAATTCAGATTTTTTGTTAAGGACAGCCAGTATCAAAAGTATATAATGTATATTAAATATAACTAAAATATAGATTAAATGCAATAGTAAACAATTTACAAAACATAAACCATTGATAAATAAACTGATAAACAAAATATGGGTATGAGTACAAATACTATTGTGAATACAGTTGAAAAAGAGTTTTTACTTCTATATTTTTTTGCGTTTGTCTGCTCTATTTCTTACTCTTCAACTCTTCGGTGATTCGACACCTATCGAATCTTACGCGTGCTATATCTTGTAATAGCTCAGAGGTGCGAGTCAGCTGTTGGTTGTCCTTTCCGTAGTAAGTGTTAAAATCCGTACAGAGCGCCATGTACTTCCGCCATTTTATATCCCGTGTGAGGCAAGCGGGATTTCCTATGATTATAAGTTTTGCTTTTGCCCGTGTAAGAGTGACGTTGTATCGCTGAAATTAAAGTTTATTCGTTTAATTTTACACAACAAAATCCTCGGGTCCCGAACACACACGTTGTAGAACTTAGCTTAAGCTTGCATTTAAATCAACATGTGCAAATAAATGTTTTTTTTAATAACAAAAAGAAGGTCCAATACCAAGCTGTACGTATACAGAATATGAGTGTGTATGTGTATATTTATGTAAGTGTACAATGTTATTTCCATTATAATATATGTGCACGAATTTTGTAGAGACAATAGACCAGTGATACTCAACCTATATTTTATAAGGGACACATATAATACATGTATTAAATTACGCGGGCTCAAAAAAAATTAGGTAATGATTTCTTAGGTTTTCGTGGTTGGTTTTAAATTTTATTAAATAGCCATTAACTGAAAAAGCGTGTATAATGTTTTAACATTTCTAATGAGTGCGAAATTCGAATTTTTTTATTATTATGAAGAATATTAGATAGGCCAACCGGAAAATGTAGGCAAGTCCCAGGTTGAGTATAGATGCACTAGAGACCTAGCTAGGTCCAACAGGGAACGTCCGTCGATTGAGATAATGATGTTATATATTGATATAAATTTGGGACATTTCTTAGTGATCTATGAGTCCATATGAGACTTAGTAAGTTCCTGGTCGTTTGTGAAAATTTGCCATGGTTGTTATGTTTTGAAGAATCAATCTAAATGTTTCTTGTTATAAAATTAAAACTGTCTGTGTGCCGCAGGAGTTAACTTCTACTCTTGTAAAAGAGATCTCTTTTGATCCCGTAGCCTCATGTTAGATAGTTCCACGGTAGTTGTGGTTATTTCAAATTCACCAGGCTAACACTACCACGCTCATATTATAAATCTGCCGCTATAACAAAATTATTGAAAACTATATTATTGTAAGGTATAGCGGGCATGTGTGAGTTTATTGTCAATAAGAAAAAAGCGAGTTTTCTCTAGTTTTACTTTTTGCCACTATGTGAAATATGTATTTCCTTACCTTGTCATCCACCAAGAAACCTAGGCCATATTTAGCATCGTAGTCTAACAGTTGGCTGTTAGCTCGGACAGTGGAGACGAGAATAACTCTTTTCTCCTTTCCTTGGAATGACTCTACAGTGCCAACTTCAATATCATTGTACTGTGAGGCGGTGAGCCACCCTTTCATTTTATATACCTAAGAAAAGAGAAATTGAGGTTTTTTAGTACTTTATTTATAATATGTTACCATTTTGATCTCTATCCCCGTTTTTGAACGGTAACGTAAACTATATTTTTGTTATAACGGGTGATGGGAAAAGACAAAACAAAATTAGTTGCTGTGTTATTTTATCCTCAAGTCACTAAAGAACGCCTTTTTTGTAAAAAAAATGTTTACTTACTTGGCGTATATATGGAGCGATGACTCCTATGTCCTTAGGAGACACATTGTGATCTTTCACTAAAACTCTAATATATTTTTTGAGCATATCCAACTCCATCTCATTGAAGAAACTAGAAAGTGAATAACATAAGCTTGAATTAGTTTGTCAGAAAACCCATCTTTTTTATTAAATACACTGTCTTTATATTCCCGATCAAATATCAATTACATTTATATAGAATATGTAATTATATTAAACATTTCGATGTTGCCACGCCATCGAAACGGACAATTAGGAGATCCATAGAACTAATGTTACCGATAAAGATCATAGACCTAAGTGGCAATAGGCAGGCCACATTGCTCAAAAGACTGGTAGTCAATGGAGCAGAAAGGTCCACATTTGGTAGGCGCATAATGTACACGTAACGCAAAAACGACCGATGTGGATACCTTTGGATGGAGGCTCGAGTCCAACAATCCACTATGCACTCGAGCATAAGTGAAGCGAATAAAAAGATGTCCAGCAGTAGGCGATTATAGTTTGTAATTAAAATGTTCAATATCGTCACCTTGGCGCATTACCCATCCTCTGCTCTTTCGAATTAACTGCATGAAATACAACAGCACGTTCCCCACCAGTACTATCCAGTAAAATCCTTGTTCTGCTCAATGGATCAGGTTTTGCCATTGGCTATAAGTGTAGAATATAAAATTATATTAAGAAATTGAAATTGGACATGGAAATAGAAACTAATAAAGTGATAAACTTTGTTGGCTAGACGATACGAATGTTGGTACGGAAGCAGTTATTAATAACAAAAATATTAGGTTGGGGACAAAAGAAATCCATTATTTTTTCGGTAGATGGCTGTAGTGATAAATTTCTCGTAAAGTATCGATCAAACAGTTTCATATTTATGCTCGTTGGAAAGGTGACATTTCGCAGTAAAAAAATTATTTTGCTGTTTTTTGTTTGGTGCATTCAATTGTGAGTTACAGGGTGTTAAAAATGGAAGTGAACAAAGAGAAAATTCGGTACATTTTACAGTTTTTCTTTGACAAAGGCGAAAATGCAAGCCAGGCGGCTAAAATTGTGAATGGTGTTTATGGACCCGATACTGTAACAGCCAATTATGTGCAATTTTGGTTTCCTAGATTCCGTTCAGGAATTTTTGATGTTAAAGATGCACCTCGCACAGGTAGGCCGGTCGCCGAAAATGTCCATAAAATCGGAGAAATGATCGAAATTGACCGACATGTTAGCAGTCGTAACATCGCCCAGGAGCTAAAAATGGACCACAAAACAGTTTTAAACCATTTACACAAAGCTGGATTCAAAAAGAAGCTCGATGTTTGGGTGCCACACCAATTAACAGAAAAAAACATGATGGATCGAATTTCCATCTGCGAAGCCTTGGCCAAACGGAATGAGATAGACGCATTTCTTAAACGGATGGTGACTGGAGATGAGAAATGGATCACATACGATAACCCTGTGCGAAAACGAACATGGTCAAAGAGCGGTGAAGCACCTCAAACGGTGGCCAAACCAGGACTAACGGCCAGGAAGGTTCTGCTGTGCATTTGGTGGGACTGGAAGGGGATTATTTATTATGAGTTGTTTTCATATGGCCAAGCACTAAATTCTGATCTCTACTGTCAACAACTGGACCGTTTGAAGATAGCAATTGACCAGAAACGGCCAGAATTGGCCAACAGGAGAGGTGTCGTGTTCCACCAGGACAACGCTAGGCCACACACGTCTACAGTGACTCGCCAGAAACTTCGGGAGCTTGGTTGGGAAGTTTTAATGCATCCGCCATACAGTCCGGACTTGGCACCAAGCGATTACCATCTTTTTCTAGCATTACAAAATTTCTTTAGTGATAAAAAATTGGCATCTAGGGAAGATTGTGAAAATCGGCTACTAGAGTTTTTTGCAAATAGAGACCAGGACTTCTACGAGAGAGGCATTATGAAGTTACCTTTAAAATGGCAACAAATCATAGAACAAAACGGTGCATATTTGACCCAAATCGGACAATCCGAAGCATGTTAAATAAAGTCCTGAAGTTCATATAAAAATAATGGATTTCTTTTTCTCCAACCTATTATTATAAATAAAAATATAACGTAGCTTAGTCATGAAAAAATAAAAGAAATAATTTCTTAACACATAAATATTTTGAAACCAGGTTTCCTCGTCGGTTGTAGCGCGTTAATAATAATCATTTTTTGAATGTTTATTATATTCTATTCATTATATTATATTCTATCTTTATTGTTTAATCCTAAAAATAGGATACATTAGGCAGATTCAATGCCAATCCCTCGAACAGGTTCCCGCCTTGTCGTGACAGTGGGGCTTAGTAGTGCTGACTAGAGGTAGCCGCTTCAGATGAACTCCGTGAGCTCATCTCAGATGCGTGCCGGTAAGCTGGGGGGCAGGTTCGTACTGCCCTTAGCAGTCGAGGTGGAGTCGGAGAGGGGTATTGGTATTGTGATTCTACGCTCTCTCTACCCTCCGTGATTAAGCGGTGCCGTACAGTATTGCGTTTCGCCGCTCTCCCTAATTTCCGCGGCCGTATAACGGTTAGCAGTGGAATCCAAGACAAGATCTGCCGCATGGAGTCGGGAGAATTGTCTCTCTTGGCTCCTATGGCCTGTGGGTGACAGATTAGGGGAGATTGCTTTGCCCAGGTGACTATAAGAGACCGTGAAGTGGGCGCACTGCAAGTTCCGGTGCGCCCTTACAGAGGTGGAAAGGAGAGGTTCCATGGTGCAGCCGGCACTGGCGGTGCCGTGGAGGTATGCAAAGCATTCCCGTGGCCCTCCCGTAAAGCGACGAAGGTGGAATATTGTGGGGGTTTTAGTCGCTGCAAGTCCGACATAAGTTGTCTTTGCCTCCGCGACGGCAAGTATGCGACAGCCTTTACCCCACGTAAAGCATAAAAAAAGGATTCAATGGCTATGGGGTTTCTCTACCAGTGGGCACATAACTACAAATAGGACATGAGGAGATGCAGTGTATTTAAAAAGACCTTACCTTTAGGCAGTTTTCGTAAAATAGCTCGTTTGGTATTGCCAGTATGTCGGGATCTGAACGAAAATTTTTAACTAGCATAGTTATATAATTTGGATTATTATTGTAAATGTTATCATAAGTGTTTTTCAAACGATCCAATAACGATACACCTGTGAATTTAAAAAAAAAATTAAAAATCATGAATTCTATTAGATTTATTATTAAGTGTTAACAACATCATACCGAGTCCACGGCTCTTTGCCTCTTTGGATATACAGACAGGTCCTAATTGTTTAGGATCACCAGCCAGTACGAGAAAACCGGTTGGCGAGAGAAGACCGGTGATGGGTACAAGGGTCGCCGGCTCCGAGGCCTGAGCTGCTTCGTCGATAAAAAGATGTGTCATTTGAAGCTTGAACTCTGCCTGTGATTTTCCTCTATAACAAAGAAAAAAGAGTAATATGAAATAATTAATATTTTAATTTATGACAACAGCAATCTAATTACTACCCCAGAGCTTATTTCTGCCACTAAATGTAAGTGTAAACATTTCTGAATACTGGTTTGATGTTTTTTTTTTTTACTAAACTTCGGAGTAGTTAGTCCGGTCCTTGTATAAATACTATTTTTTAATTTTTAGTTTTTGTCTTATCATTTTTCCTATTTCCTTTTACCAATCCATCATTCTCTCTTCCATCTTTCACACTTTATTTTAGCATCCTATTTCCTTCTTCCATACTTCGCGCCTAATGAGGATGTGCATCATACCATTAATATATTTCTGTACTGTACTGTGTTCTTAATACTAATTCCATTTTAATTCTTATATTATGGGATGAAGGATGTTATAGTTAATAGAATTACTGGACTGGTAAGTAACGAGGCTTAACATGTGACAAGCTCGATGTAGATATCGAGCAAAATACGTATCATCCAGGTATATAAATACCATCCTAACTAGCGCCGCAATATTAGAGGCAGGTGTACCACTTACCATCAGGAACGTACAGCTTGTCTTCCCGCTGGGTTGAATGAAAAATATGTATAATTCAGTTGTGTTAATATATACTTACAGTCCATACTTTGCTGCATGTAGTAATGTGGTAACAAACACTCTGTACTTGGAAACATATACATTGCTCACTGGGTAAAATGTGTCAAAACTTGTGCCGTTAGACACAGGAGCAAGCTCCGGCGGCATGACGCTCCTGTTGAACAATTTTTTTAATTAATTATTTATTTCAAGGCAAGTGTTGTAAGTGGATTTTAATATTTTTCCCACTTTTAAATTTATTATACACGTTTTAAATTTATGAAGTTAGTATGAAGGTGTGGGACAGTAAATTGGAGAAAACTTTTTCGATTCTGTGCCATTCTCCAAAAATATTCTCCAACTGATCGCCCAGCCTTTAGTTTGAAGATGGCACTAAATGATGATGATGACGTATATGTTATATACAAGTAAAATTTCACAAAAAAAATCGTGTTTTTGAAGTTTTACTGTGCTGGGCTAGGGCAGAATATGAACAATTGGCCACTATGTGCCAGTTTACTGTGTCGGGGACATTTTTGTCTAGTATCAATACAATTACATTATGGAGATTTTATTTTCTTTTGTGTCGGAAGATATATTTTGGAAAGCTAGAAGCTTCAGGATCTCTAAGAGAACGCACCAATGCCAAATTGCAAGTGTTCAAACCACATCCTACGGAGCGGATAATAGCCGTATATCTTTACTATGCCATAGATGAAATGCGCAATGAGTTCTCCACTTTGAAAGCCCCTGAATAGGTAGGACTTTTTAGTCGCCTTTTCATCTGTTAATAAATATTAATGTGATGAAATATACTCACCATTCCCGTGACTGCGAGTTACATCTTAGTAGAAAATTTTGAATATTCAATGATTTGCTATACTTTAAAAGCATTACAGCAATATGGTCAGCAGCCATGTTTGAATCAGTGCACACCATTATTTTGTTGTTTTCGCTACGATATACTAGCTGTCGAATATATATGATTAATTACATGAAAAGCAATATGTATTTATTACATAAAAAGGTTACCTTGAAAAAGTGTTATATATCATGTGACCATCCAACAAACCAACTGAACCTATCACATGCATGCTACTTGGGCAGGTTTAGTTGCATATGTTAGGGCACAAAAGCTATTGTAAATAAACAAAAGGTAAAAAAATGGCAAGCCTCTTATGCAGGACACTGTTTTATTTGAAGTCATTGTAGCGCACATTTTTCCGTTAAACAGTAGTGTGCATACTAACTACTGTATTTCAGTTCGAAGGATATTATAGCTAGCGAAATTTCTGAGCTAACGAGACTTATAGTCTTATGTCTCATCTTTCTGCTTTTTTTTGTTTTTTCTATTTTAATAATAAGATTTGTTATAAAATATTTTTTAACTGAATGACTTATATAAGATAACAGTTTTGTGCTCTTTTCCAGTTGTGAAGTCCACACAACAACTAAGAATCAGCATTTTAGGAAAATCTTTTACAGTGAGCTAAGAACCTTAATCTCTGTTGCAAATGATGTTTATCAATGAAATCGTGGAATGTGAAGTGTGATCTCAACTGAAATACTCTGCTTCTCATATGTTGACATGCTAATTGCAATATACATTTACCACATGTATATTGCAATTAGCAAGACGGGTTCGATAAAATCCTGCGTTCATCTATATTCAACTACATGTGGGCTTGGAGTCAAATTAGAGATGTCCATGTTATAAAGCAAGCAGCTAGGCTTTAAATAATGTAATCTATATCAGGTTGTGCAATTTAAAAATACTTATAATATATGTTAAAATTTATGTATACTGATATTGAGATTATGGAACTCCAGATTTTAATGACAGCAAATATGTTACCTGTATAATTGCTTCAACTATGGTCATAGTTTTGCCAGTACCAGGTGGTCCAAATACGATGTAAGGTACTCTACCGGATGTCCCTGAAACTATATGTTCAACTGCCAATTTTTGCTCTTCATTAGTCTTTACAATACTATTGAAAAATCTGAAACAAAAAATCATTTTTTTTTATTCGACGTACCGACATGAGGAGTAGGACGTTCACTTCGTTAGCAGTAGAATAATAGAAAAAAAAATTAAATGTAGCTGTAGTCACTGAAATTACTTAGGCAACGAGTCCTTAACATTGTTTGTCTCAATACAATGAGTAAATTGTGTTGCAATGAATACTATCCTAACTAGCACCATATTGTTATGAGCGTACTTGTCACTTATATTTCGGTGAATGTTTAATAATAAATAAACCGAACTCACTTGGTGATGGGTGTGACAGGTATCGGTCGTTTTAGAAGCTCCGGAAATACTCTGCATTGCTGATTAGATAAGAATATACTGTTCACAGCCTCGTGCATACGCTCCCTCGCTATGCGTGACATTAGAAAACGTACGTCAAAAAGCGCGTCCTTACTGTAATACTTGGCAAATCTGTAAATAAAAAAAATAAGCATTTATTGTATGACGGGGCGACGAAAATGAAACGAATTTCACCAGGTTTGTCTTAATTGTGGGTTTAATTTTAGTCTTGTTGACGACTTTCATCAGCTTCATTGACTTAGGGTTCGCAAATGCAAACTTCTTGTTATATATCGAAGTAAAAGTGCATTACAGTAATAGAAATATTTTAACTTACGAATCGTCGAGGTTTGATATTTGTATGCAGCTCTCCTCTATATCCTTAATATTACCCTCGAACACCAATTTAGGTTGATGGCGTGGTCTGACATAAATTTTATCACCTGAAAACATTTTATGTGTTTAGGACAAAAATACTTTTCAATAAAATACCCGTCAATAAACAAAGGTTTTAAATCATAATTTTTTTTTATTTCAAATAAGCGAGTAGACGAGCGAGACGTTCACCGGGTGTTTAAAGTATTATCGTTTTATACAATTGATATTACTTTTTAAGACATTTTGATTTTTTTTTTTTTGACAAATATTAGTATTACAAACAATAGATGTTAATTCATAAATACGTATACAGTAACCCTTCAACACAGTGGTTAGGTTCAGCATTATAGAGGCATCTTCATCCTCGTATAACTCGCCGTATGGTTACATACAACGGTTTATGTATTATAAATAATTCAAGTTTATTTATTTTTTGATAAAGTTATTTGATTTTATTCAAAATCAAACCAAACACATCCTAAATAATTAACATACATATTGCTAAAAACGATTCATTTAATTTCTTGTCACTACTAAAAAAAATTGTAATTCGTTTAAACTAAAAATGACTAGACCTTTTAGTACATATATTCAGTGACGTCCGCTTGATACAGGCAAATAAGCACTGCATGCCCTGGCTCCCTAAACCTATCTAGATAACAATCTCTCAAAGATACGACAAAAGTACACGCACACTGACTATTGTTAAATTAATGCTAAATTAACCAAATTGCTAAATTGGTATATTAAGCGTAGATGCCGGGTGCGGTTTGCATACCCCACACCAGTGGTTGGCGACCTATCGAGTAAGAAGTGTGAAAAGTGTACAAGTGACCAAATTTTTTCTTTCCAACTAATTGAGTAGGAAGTGTGAAAAATTATAAGGGACCAAATTTTTTCTTTCCAACTAAATATATACTAGTCACCATTATCATCAGCTAATAGACGTCCACAACTGGACATAGGCCTCCCCAAAAATCTCCTCGTTTGTAGGGGTTCATATGGGGAGGATGTGGGCTATTTCCCACCACGCTGGCACAATGCGGGTTGGTCGAAGCCCGAGCTTCGTTTGTCGATTAGCAGAGTATACCACCAGCAGGTGAGGTAGGCTTGGTTCCTGTGAGTTATTGTGCAGAACCTCCAAATAATACTTTCATAAATAAAGATTTGTGACAAAGAAAATTTATATATTTATTCATGTATAAGTGTTGTATTTTAATAGCAAATTGGGTTATAAATATATGGTACTAGGTACGAGGGATTTATTGTACATAGTCTTCCGATTTGCATGAACACTTTACTGGTGGTAGGTTTGTGTTGCTGAAGGACTGTCTAGGCTTGAGTCTTAGTACACGTCTACTACAAAATCAAACTATGAAATTATAAACATAAAGACTATAATCGTACTAAATAAAATCGAAGTACAAATCTCAAAAAGTGCTAGCGTCTTTTTGTTAGGTTAGTGCAATGATGTTTTCAAAGGTTTACATTGAGATTTATTTTTAATATCCGCGTCGTATCCAATTCCAATAATTTAAAGTCATTGTAAACAAACATCAATGCACAGTCTACCAGACCGAACTCCTGGCCATATGTGAGGTAACTGAAATAGTTCTGAGGACGACGGAAGCGAGCTATGGTCTGTTCGGTGACTGTAAAGCAGCGCTCGATACTGTTACGAATCTTGGCTCGCTCCATCCTCTTGCCGTAGTGGCCAGAGAGAATTTGCAGAGGGCTTCTACCCAGAGCAAAGACGTGTCTTTGTTCTGGGTCAAGGTCCACGCGGGCGTTCCTGGTAATGAGCGTGCTGATGAATTAGCCAATCTGGCTACTCTTAACAGCCGAAGGAAGTCAGATTATGATCAATGCCCGGTATCGTATTTTAAACGTTTGCTTCGAGATGCCTCAGTTGCGAGATGGAGCCCCCGATATAGGGAGGGTAGCGCCGCATCCGTCACTAAGTTATTTTTCCCGAACGCAGCAGAGGCATATCAGTTAATAAGGAAGGTACGGCCAACGGGGCAGTTAACCCAGATATTCACTGGTCACAATGAATTCTCCCAATACTTGAACCGTTTCAAGTGTCGGGAGACTTCGAGGTGCAAATGCAATGACGCCGTGGAAGAAACGGGTCTTCATTTGCTGACGGAGTGTCCTATACATAGATGCCTGAGGTATGATTTTGAGCAGGAGACAGGCTTAATAATAGAAATAAGGATAAGTAAATGTTACTTTATGCATATATACACAATAATATTCTGTGTATTTTTGTGAATATTATATAATTAGATAGCATAAGTATAGATATAATGTATAAAAAAAAATATGTATATAGTCAATAGTAGTGTAGATGTTGTAAATAATAGGATGAGGTAAAGCCCTGAACAATAATATCAGTGACAATTGGAAATAAATGAAAAAAAAAAAACAAATATCTATTGCCGCATGTATTAAATTAATTATTATAACTGCTTTTTGCCATGATCAATTTTGTTATACAATCAAAATTTTCACGGATAATGATGTTTGGCAAAACTTTTGAATTTAAATTAATTGTTTTAACTAGTATATATTTATAGGCTTATTATTATATATACTTCGTTTTTAAAATTTAATAAATGTTAACTATATATTTATGTAATAGGGGGACCGGAAAGTAATGTCGTTTTCTTACGCTAAATACAAACATACATTTTTAACGAGTCTTTATTTTTAATCAATGATGTATTCCCCATCATTGTCAATAACCTTTTGCCATCTAGTGAGTAAATTTTCAATCCCTGATCGATAAAAATTAATTGGTTTTTCGGCAAAATATCTAGAGATGGCATTTTGGATATCATCCAAATTTGCAAATGTTTTGCCACTTAAAAAGTGTTGCAGCGCTCGGAATAAGTGGAAATCCGATGGTGCAACATCGGGCGAATATGGTGGATGAGGCAGCACCTCCCACCCCAATTCATTAATTTTTTCTAGAGTTCGCCTTGCGCAGTGCGGTCTTGCATTGTCATGTTGGAGAATGACGCCTTTTCGGTTGACAATCGCTGGCCACTTTTCAATTAAAGATTGATTGACTCGCTGCAATTGTTCGCTGTAGAGGTCTGCAGTAACAGTTTCTCCAGGTTTCAGTAATTCAAAATGAACAATGCCGCGAATACTCCACCAAACACACAAAAGCGCTTTTTTGGGGTGTAAACCTGGCTTAGCAGTACTCCGAGGGATTTCATTTGGAGAGAGCCACTGCCTTTTGCGTTTTGGGTTATCATACAGGACCCATTTCTCATCTCCTGTGATCAAGCGATCAAAAAACGCTTCTGTGTTGTGTCGTTGAAGCAATAAGTTGCATGTGATTGATCGGTTAGCCTTATTCTGTTCGGACAGATTATGCGGGACCCAAACACCTGCTCTGCTTACTTTTCCAATCTGCTTCAAATGTTCTTGGATGGTCGACCAAGGTTTGTTGAGACTGTTTGACAATTCCTCGATCGTCTGACACGGATTTGCTTCCACTTCCGCCCTTAACACGTCGTTGTCTAACGCTGATGGTCTTCCTGATCGATACGAGTCGGAAAGATCAAAATTACCCGATTTGAACTTGGAAAACCACCTTTGGCATTTACGAATGTCCAGTGCATTTGGATAAACATCGCAAATGTTTTTGGTAGCAACTGTTGCGTTATTTCCCTTGCGAAACTCAAAGAGCATGCAATGCCGGATGTGTACCTCTTCTGGTATTTGGCTGGCCATTTTACCCAAAATTACAAAAAAAAATTGTAATTCAATTGTCTATAAGTAAAGAAATCACTATAACCTCACAATGTCTTTGGTACGCCTCTGAACAAAACAATGAGCTGACAAATGACAATCAAGTATTGGCATGCGCAGAAACGACATTACTTTCCGGTCCCCCTAATATTTACGCACACAGAAATCACAATGAAAATATAACATACATAGAAATAAGTGCAAAGGCACTACAGTAATACCCCGCTTAGCGCGACCCCGTTACGCACGGTTTCACTATAACGCGAATTTCAAATTTCGCGCTCAAATGCCTCGCATTACGCGCCAGAGACTTAAAACTGTACGTAAAGTTCCTTCCACCAAACACTACGTCAATATTACAACCTATGGACCAGGGAGCAATAGCAAACTTCATAGCTAATTGCCATCGCCGCACTTTTAGCCAACTAATTCATCAAACTTTCGGGGAAGGAAGACGGTCTATGCGAGAGTGGTGGAAGTCATACAACATTATGAAGTCTATTCACAACATAGAAGAGGCTTGGAAGGAAGTTAAAATGAGTTGTATGAATGGGGTGTGGCGTAATCTTTGGCCAGATGTAGTGGAAGCACCTAGAAGAATTGTCCAGTATGCAGAGACAAGTGCTTGAAGACATTGCTGCAATGATTGAGGGGTCTGAACTTGAAGATGTCACGGTAGTAGATCTCGTAGAACTTGAAGCAACGCACGACGATCCTATCAGCAATGAATATCTGATTGAGTTACAGAATAATACTATTATATCTACGATGAGGAAGAACAAGTAGAAGAGAAAGTTTTATCTTCAGGGGATATACAAAATGTACTTTCAAAAATTTATTCAGGTTTGGACATATTGCAGAGTATAGACAATAATGATGACCGTGCCTTGAAAACAGTGTTGGGTGTTATGAACGTATTTTACAAGTATGTAAACAAAACCCTACCCAAAAGACAATAGATGTATTTTTCCGTAAAAAATGAGAGTATGTATTGCATAAAGTGTTCTTAGAATTAAAGTGATTGATTAAAATGATTTGTATTTTTTTGTATTAAATTTTGACTGTGTTTAATCATAAACCTCGATATACGCGAATTCCGGTTAACGCGATTTTTTTCGGAACGTATCCCCCGCGTAGAGCGGGGTATTACTGTACTTATTTCAATATGGAATTTCTTCCAGTGGGCTAGTGGTTAGAAGATTTGATTAAATTGACAGTGAACCTGATGCACTCTGATAATACTATACAACAAAACTAATGAACTAAATATAATCAAGATTAGCTTATTAGTAATAATTGATGAAAAAAAACAAATTCAAATCTATTAGGATAGGGCATAGTTGTCTTAACGCGCTGTTTAAATGGTGCCAGTGTCCTAATCTAGTAAATTGCTGGAGGAAGTGCATTACAGAGAGTGAGTGTATAACGAAAGAGTGCGAATATGATTCGGAACCGTGGGACGGAAATTTAAATTGTTTAGGGTGAGACCCTGGTATAAAGTTATACAATTTCGATCAAGGTCGATATAGAACTACTGTTCTATTTTATATAAGTTATAATATGTGGGCCGATCTCGGCGGCACTGCAATGCCGAGCCGACCCGTGACGGGAGTGGAGCGAGCCCCGAACATCCCGTCGCTTTACAAAAATCAGTTTAATATACTGGTCCCGCAGTGCGGGAACTTTCAGATATTAAGCTGAAAAGAACAGATACTACACTTTGATCTTAGCCAAAAGGCCGAGAAGCGATACCGAACTCATCACACCGGACAGCCTTATCCACTCTCAACAAAACTCAACGCCGCGATTCACAAATTTGTAACGCAACGCACAGCGCCATCTATTATAACTTTAAATCATCGCAAACAATATATTTCACTTTACTAACAACAGATGTCATTGATTTCTAATTCACCGTAACATGTAATAAGAGTTTCATCCTCTACAGACTCAGCTAGCCGGGCTTTTTAAGTCGCGGATACTAAATCCGCGAGCCCTGAAACCGATAAAGCTGCAATTGTTGCCAATAAAACTTGCGGCGCAAACTTCATCAAAAAAAAAAACATATCCAAATGACATTAAAATAAATAATAATAAAATGTGTCAAGTATTTTAATAGGAATGAATCAGATAAGGTTTTAAATTGTTGTTATTTTTTTTACTATCATCACATACATCATATACATCGATCCCAGCACAGGGTTGTTTCGTTTTAATGTGATTTTATGTAAAAAGAGTAAGAAATAATATATTCATTTCAGTTTTTTTAACTAAAACATTGGATAATAAAACTAGAAAATAGATTAGATGAGATAAATTTATGATGACACGTGATATATAACTTTATAACACCAAGCATAATTTTGTTTTTTTGAAAATTAATTAAAAATAGGTACCTCTTAGTAAGGAAGGTCTTTTTTCAGCAAGGCCAGGCACTTCTAAATAATATTCGTCATTTCTTAATTCGATGACTACACTGCTCATATTGTATTTCTGAAAATATCGTTATAAAACATAATTTTTTTTACTGTGGAAATGATATGTACATTAATAGTGGTCATCTACTTAAGTACCATCACAGTGACTTTTTAGTTGCCAACAGTGGTGTCAATACATTACATGTTCAGCTTTAAAATAAACCTTGTCTATTAAAATAAATGAAATTGAATTGTCCATTAGTAATACCAAAACAAGAGTTTTTAGGTGTACCAGTATTAAGACAATTTTGTTTCAGCTTAAATAAGGAATATATTTGGTCACTTTCTCTATAAGGTTTTTTGTTATTACCGACTTGTGATGCAGTGCCAAAATCAATGGTGATAGACTGTGAATCCAATTTTATGTACAGAGAAACAAAATGTCTGTGGACATGAACTGTCTTTCATATAAAAATATAAGATACATACCCGCAAATTGATCCTTGCTATTATCTCTTCCCACCACAGCAAATGGTGGAAAAATGCCATGTAATTATTTATAGTTGGACCTTCATCAAATATAACCCTGGCGAAAATTTTATAAGTCATTAAATTGAGAAGAAATTTAAATAATTTCGGAGTTACTAAACAGACAAGGGGTGTATGGGGTCCCACCAAATATATTATTTTACGGATCCCAAGTCAACCTCATCCACACATGGTGCACCCAGCTGATTAACAGATAAGGCTCTCACCACTCACCAACCCACACTGGACTAGCATGGTGGGCTAAGTCCCATATCTTGTCAAATAACTCTAACAAGGAGATCTTTGAAGGAGGCCTATATCCAGCAGTGGACAACTAGTGGCTGATGATGATGAAACAGACAAGGATTATAAATATATCTTATATATTAAAGACATTTATCAAAAATTTAAAGGTATGTTAAACTTATATAATATGCACTAAATTATATACATTAAATAGTTATACATATTTTCATTGTAAAATGTTACTATACTTAAAAGCAAAAAGTAAGAAAAATACAAAATTTATAATCATATTATTTTTGGACAATGTCCTATAACATTATTTTTTTTAATATCATAAATATATTTATAATTTAAAGAAAACATTTATGTTTTATCTTTATCACTTATATTACATTTAGGTAATACAAATTTTATAGACTTGCTGGTAAGATTTTAGTTATCATAACAGTATTACAAAATTTACATGAATTCATATTTAATAGAGTTACCTTAGAGAAACAAACAATAGACGGAGTTTTTCCTTTACTTCCTTTGTCACATTAATACTTTCCAAAGCTTTTTCATCTAAACCACATGGTAGAAGTATCTTCAATAATTTTGGTATTTTATACTGCACTGGATACACTCTAGAAAATACTTAACAATTTTAGAAGGAATATTTGTGTTTTGTATGATATAAATTTAAAGTGACAAATGTACATAGTATATGTATTCATACATTTAAACAGATTTCTATGTCCAATTATTTACTACTAAATTTATTAATTTATAACTTATATTAATTTGTTTCATATTTTCATTTTCCATTCATGAAATATTCACAATCATTGCCTCATCTTTGTTTGATAAATTAATTAAGATATAGTAAAAACAATAAATATATGTTAAAGATACTAACTTTACATTTGTTGATGTTATAATTTGTTCTGCATTCTCCCAATCGACACTAGTGTAAGGACTTTTAGTATACGAGTGAAGTTCTTGATCATCGTGTACTGTGACAACCTATAAAAATTTGCAGAATAAAATTATAGTAATAATTTACTATTTGTCTTACCACAAGTCATAAAATCAAAAACATTAAAACCAAAATGTGTGAAATAATAGTTAAATAAAATATATTTCTATTACCATATCACGAATAATTATGATATTTTTTTCATCATACTTTCGATGAAATGTGAATATAATAGGCATCTCATATGTACCAATGTCAGTACATAAAAATGTAACATATACTCGATCTTTTATAGTGGTTTCTGAAATATGACAGATAAATTATTTAATAAAGTTTTCACTTTAAAATAATACTTGCTATTTCCTTTATGGTATATGTAATCATAGGTAGAAGTTAAAAATAGTGAATGGGTAATAATTAAACACTACATCGTAATGTGTTTGTAACTTATAGACACAAGTTGTACGTTTCATTTCATTACTAGCTACAGTGCTCTTCTGACTGGAATATAGTAGGGTCTGCATACTTTATGGCTGCAGAAACTTGAGCTGTCATTGTACTTTCTTTGAAGGTCTCTAATGTTCTAAGAGGGGAGTAGTTGTATGTAGACATTAAAAAAGAAGTGCTTTAAAAAGTACACTTACTCTTTTCTAAAAGATATGGGTCATTATCAAATAAATATGGATGGTCACTCATTACAAATTGAGGCTGTGGGTGAGCCAGCTGAATGCCAATAATTGACATATCTTCATTTCGCATATCATTAGTGATAGTAAATGAAAACTTAACTTTTTGTGAGGGCTTTGCCTGGAAAAAATAAAGTAATAGGAATGAGTGAAATTATTTCTTCTCATTTTTAAATAAACTATTACATTGTTACAAATAATAATATGAAGAAATCATACCATAATCCTTATCTTTTGGTGGTCAGTATTGTCAATTGTGCATTTTTCCACACCTGGTATTGCCTCAGCTTCGGCATAACCAAGTATGATAATCCCATCTCTATTTTTACTGAAGTTTTGTCTATAAGTAAAAATTGCTATTATATTATTTATACTATCCTGAAACAACCTGAACAAGTATTACAGCAAAATAGAAATCACACCACCATGATCATCATAATTTTTTATTCCACAATATATAATATAGTGATGTATTAAATGGTAATGCTGATCCCGGCATAAGAATAGAGCAGCTCCATCTCATACCGTGGATGTTATATGAGCTGACTAAAGAAAGTCACGGATTGTGCTGTAGTTTTCTATGGAAATTTATCAATATGGATGCACAATGTGCAACCATTTGGGGTTTGTACATTTTTAAAAATGTGCCTTATGGTGGCGGCTATTCCATCAGTAATAATTCTTGAGAAGGGTTGCTATCAGCCAGGCTGCTGGCCGTAAAAACTTTAGCTAAAATGTTTGCAGTATGGGTATAGGACATATAATAAAGAAACTAATAAGAATGAACTGGATGGTTGTAAAGGTCGAGGAAGACCGAAGAAAGTGTGGATGGATTGTGTGAAAGATGACATATGTAAGAAGAGTGTAAATTCAGATTAACGGCTGATACAGGGATATGGAAGAGAAGTACATACTGTGCCGACCCCACATAGTGGTGAAAAGGGCAGGAGTGATATTGTATTAAGAATTGTAATTCCAAAACATTTAATTATTCTGTATTTATTTACTACACGGTAATCTTTTGTTTACAAAGTGGAGAGAGGTGGTCTCTGCCTACCCCACTGGGAACGTGGCGTGATATATGTGTATGTATGTGTGTACAAAGTGAAACAGCTGCTCAATGTGGAGTTTTTGATGTCATAAACTGGATTACCCTCGAAGGACGAAATCCCCAAATTCTCTTTTTGTAAATGTCTCAGAACGTTACAATAGTTAAAATTTAGATTATAAGTCCATAACAAAATTATTTTTCTTCTTAAAGCAAACATTTTCTACGTATCGCCGAAAACATTTTCATTTAGTTAAGAAAACTTTATACCTAATCTATTAAAAACCAACAAGATCATGGCAATGTAAAAATAACATACTAAAACCAAGCAGTACGAAGTTTAAAGGTTTACTTACCGTTTATTTTTAAAGGTTTCTAATATTTTATTGCAGATATGTTTCGATGAGTGAAAATGTTGAACAAGGGAATTCTCATCATACTGTTCATCCACTACACCACACACATTACAATACATGTTTTGTGTAAACAGCATTTTGTATTATTGACTGGAAAACTTATTATAACAAAAAAGGAAAATTACACTAATATTACCCTTATCACTCTCATTCAGATAAAATTTAATACTCTCTGGTCGGGATTTTTAAAGCAAATGGATTTTCCACAGATTATTAAAATAGTTATAACAGACAAATTCTACAATTAATAAACTTTGATAAAATTCTGATTATACTTTACATAAAAAATTTTAATACAATTTTTTTGTTCATTTTCAATAACATGCTTTGTTTTACATTAAAAAATCTCATACAATTTAATTATTGCAGCATTGCAATTAGCATTACGACAGACCTATAAGTTATCTTTACACGTCTATGAGTATCCTCACCTACTCAAAATGAATGTTTTAAGTAAAAGGAAGTTTTCAAATAGAAATGAAACATTTTTGAATAATTTGGTATTGTCAGCGCCAATAGTAAATTTTTGATTGCACATTTTAGATCCTTACTTTAATGGAAGAAGTGGAACAGGTACAAGAAACGCCAAATTTCCAGATATTGAAGTAGTCTTTTGACGTCTCTTATAGCTAATTCAGACGTGGGAGCAGGAGATAAAAATGTAATAAAGATTTTCGAAAAATAATTAAAATTTCTAATAAATATTTCACCCATCAGACTCTTTTATATTCTCGAGAAGAAAACAATGGAACCCATCCAGAACTGCGTCTACTAAATTCTATTCATAATGTTTGTTGTGTTGAGATAGGTTTATGATATCTTGATCATGTATTTTTCTTTATAATATATATACACATTCTTTATAATATAGTTACAATGAAACAAAACTTTTAGGTTTGTGGTATAAAGCTTTATTATTATTTAATTAGCACATATATTAAAAATAATACTTTAGCTCGGTGGGTTACATTTTTAAGGTTAATTTCAAAGGATAACAGATTAAGCAATTATCATAACTGCTGATTTGTGTTTGTTCAAATCTTTGTCGTCATGTAGTGGGTAGTGATAGACGTGGTTCACGTGCCATGGCATAGGACTGTCGATGGTGTAGTCCAGCCCGACGCAGACATTAAAAGTGCTGTCACAGTAGTAGCCGTGAGCGCATTTCTGTCCATAGACGTCATATTCCAGTTTTTCGGTACACTGTTGCCCTGGACCCTGAAAAAATTATAATATTTGTTTTACTGTTGTTGTAATGATCTTTATGAAATGATAGCAGTCGTAGACGGTGCGGAGAGAGAAACGAGGAAAGTCGTAAATTGAGTAATATTTGTTTATGATGTACAAGAAGCGTCAGGTATTATTTAAGGTAAATTTAAATAATATATCTTTTTATCGGAAACATTTTTTTTAAGATTTATTACAATTTAAATTTTGTAAATATACCCTGTAGCAGTCGCGTCGGTTGTCGCAAACTTCGTTGATGTATGTGTCATATTCGCATTTCTTATATTTTTTGTTTCCTCTCACGATGGTGCATTCTTCGCGGCTTGGCAGCAAGCTGGTATTTTTGCATACTGGGCACTCCACAAAAACGCTTCTTAAAAAAATAATAAACAATATTTATATTACTTGTTATATTATGTTACTATTGTTTTCATTACCTTCGAAGTCACATAATGCCTTTAATATTTTAATAGCAATATTAGGTAAACAATAAGTGCATTTTTATAGATTGGTCGTGATAATTAATTACATTGTACTTTTTATGGATTAAGGTATATTGATATATTTAATAGATCTCCGCAGCTTACTAAAAAAAATCGACGAGACTAACTTCCCTCAACTATGAAGAAAAAAATATATTTTGTATCTACAGTAGGTTAACACTTGACCTCATGAAACGACCTCAACCTCATGTGAAAACATGTGTTAAGTGACATTGAACCCAAGAATGGCGGATCATCACCGCCAAAAATATTCTAGGTTTCTTAACTGTTGACAGTTATAATAAGCAATGCTGTTATAGAGATAGATTTATTATATTATATGTGTATGGTTTGCATGCCTAATGGTTGTAAAAATCCTAACATTAAAGAAACTCCACAAGTGGTCCGGAATCGAACCGAAGATCTTAGTTACAAGGCTACCATGTCTCCGAGGTAGATTGATATACAATATATGCGGTGTTCAGTAAATGTAATGTTATTATAAAAGGATAATTACCCCTCTATTTCTTCTCGCAATTCCTCGCGTTCGATCATGTTATGACTTTCGTACCCTCCTCGATAATGAGCCACGCAACTAGTGCCGACGAAAAGCATCACGTACAATAAAAGGTGCATGTTCTTTGGATTTCTAAACCAACAATATTGTAATTATTATTTTTTATTTGGTTCATAGTTGATGACATGTATAATAAGTAGTTCTTACAAATATTTTATTCATTGATTAATAATAATTGTGTAAAACAAGATGTTTTAGTTTTAGGGGAGTAACCCACATCGATTGGAGACATACATTCGATAAATGATTGTCTCTTAAATAACAAGATGATGTGAATTACGAATTGGATTTTTGGTTTGAAATAAATAGTTGTTAGGTAAACAAATATTATTTATGTAAGGGTGGAAAAAGGAATCGTCAGATTTTTCATTCGTTTATAGATATTTTCAGATCATTTTATTAATTTATATTCTTTTTTTATTGAATAATTTCCTTTACGTATATCATAAGTGTAATGTGTTCCTGGTTAAATCTAAATTTGACAAAAAACAATGATATTGCAATGCTTCATATTAATGTTATGAATAGAACTGTTGTTGGTATAATTATTATACTTTATGACGAGTGATTGATTTACATCGTGTTATTTGATAATAGATATTTTTTATTCAATGTTCTTTGATTCCAATACGTATAATTTTGTTTACCAAATTTTTAGACCATCGGTCAATAGCCATAATTAAAATCGTGGTTGCAATAAAATAAGTTTCAACAGGCGAGCGAAATTTTAAACTCCTAGTTTTCTAGCTTTTCGTTTTGTTCTTTCATGACGTTGAGCTCTTGGTCATATTGACTCTTACAGCTTATCTGATACTGGTCTCGTGAACCCGGTTCCACAGCATGTTTTTAAAAAAGTGTATTACTTAGAGTGTAGTTATTCGACATCGCATTTTCATGTTGTGTGTTTAGATTTTTGTTTTCTGGCGAAGCTACTCGGGAACTCCAACCACTTTCTCCTTTATCGGAAGCCCTGATCGCGGTGGTACTTCGTGTACCAGTGTCTGTGTGTGATTCGGCGGCGGTCCGTAGATGGCCGCCTTGGCCACTGGAGGGTTGGGGTGAGATCGCGCCTTATCAAAGTAGGACTTGGAGCACTCTCTGAAGTGCTCCGTTATGATTGAGAGTTTGAGGTCGCTGTGGACCAAAGAAGCGTAGACCACATTGCGTTATACCATTTGGCAACGGTGGCGATTCGGGTGAACCGGTTTTGATTTCAGGTGTACTTCGGTTGAGCGGGTGAAGACTACGTTGGAGTACGGTTATGTTTGTATATCAGAGAAATTGGTTCACGTCTAATTATGGCGGAATGGCTCAGAAGTAGCGGCTTGGACATCGATGGTGATGCTACTAGGAATTTAATACATAAAGTAGTAGTAGTGAGTCTTATGCTCTTTTATAATTCAGACTGTTTTAATTTTCTAAATAAACTTGGGTACATAACGATTATTTATTCGAAATATAAAAAGACATTAGTTCAAAAATCAAAAGAAACAAAAAATCAATTTGTGCGTTCTGCGATATTCAAGATATTATTTTTATCCTAGAACCTTAAGTAAAATCGTCCAGATCCTATTTTTTCTTAGTAATATACCTGACTGAATTGAACATTTGTCTTTGGTGTAATACCGGAGAAGTACAATATATTGTTTGATGTTTATGAATGAACCATCAAGCGTATAGATATAATAAAATTAGAGTTGAAAACTATGAAAGGTATAAGGTGCAATATTATAGGATCAGTCCGCAAACATTGTTCTTAGTATTACGATTGCTGTTTTAGTATACGACAAAGACAGTAAAATGTTAAGCAAAAGGGGTAATGGTATATGAATTGCTATTTATTTTTAGTAGAACGCTGTTGTGGGTTTGGCATACTCTGTGTGTGACGTCTGTTGGAATATTATATTGGTGTATTTGCAACATCGTGCCCACTCACACGTAAATAATAAATTTATTTGTAAAGTGAATGAGATATCGGATTCCCTATAATTAAACAAATGATTCACTACAATTTAAACCAGAACAAAGGCAGCAAACTTTGAGACTGTTAAACTACTTTTCTTTCCTAAATGTTCAATTATTGATATGAGTGATAGCGACAAAATTAATAACAATATGTACAACCCTTAAACGTTAATGGGTTTACAATGTAGAATGTATGTTGTGAACGTTATATTAATAGAGCAAAAAATATTAAATAAAAACCTTTGCAACGTCCAATAATAGAATTTATAAATTAATAAGCATTGATGACGCGAGCATAATTGAGTGATTACGATCATGCACTCTTTTATCAGCTGGAACATGTTCCGTCCGTTCTCCGTCATCCTCAGGTATATTGTATCATCATCATTATCAGCTAGAACATATTCCGTCCGTCCTCGGTCTTCCTCGGGTATATTGTAAAGTGTTTCCTATATTTTCAGAAGAGACGATATTTACAATGAATACGCATATTGCATCTTTGATTGGATTGAGCAATAGATTTCTAAATATAATTTTATAAGCCTGTATCATTGACGTACGTAGCATAAATAAAATTAGGCCCGCACGTTGATATTTGAATATCCATGGATAATAAAGTTCAAGAGGATGTTGTACCTCGAGTCATTGACATTGGATTAATTTTAAAATGTGTTTTTGCAGACCATTAGTATCAATTGTTTTTACAGTACATGTGGATTTTAGCGAAATGCTTTCGTGTTATTGTAATTATTTTTTTGGAAAAATGGATTTCATGTTGGCTATTGGAATAAAAATAAATTATTTCAATTGGCACATACAAAGAAAACACAACATGAGTCGTTCTGCGCTTGCGCAGCCCGCTCAATCGCAGAGCGCATTCGTGTATCTGTCTTCGTTCGAATCGGTTTATTCGATCAGCTTTTATTTGAAGCTTCTAAGAGTTATTTCATTTTTATTTTTTAGATTACTAAAAGCAAAAATTATTACTTCTTAGTGCGTGTCGTGACTATATAAGAAAAAATCAGAATAAAAATAAAAAATGGGTATGATCTCTCGTGTGCGCGGTCGCATTAGGAGTGATTCTTTCTCGAAGATTCACACCATGAAATCAAAGGACAAGATCGCAAACATTGGTACAGTATTTCAGTAATTTTATTCATAATTATTTCCAAAATACCTATAAAGGAATGACTTCTACGTTTATATTTAATGTCCATAATATATTGTACAATTATGTACTATATTTATTATTTTTAATTATAAAAGTTCTTAAAATTAGCTAGTGTGTCTTTCTTTCTTCTATTTCTCTTATTAAATTTATATAACAAAGAAATTTTTTCTTGTGAAATCGTCTATCATTTTCTCCTTTTTTTCAGTATGGCTTCTGACTTTGGTTCTCTTGTTGCCTTATTGGGCGCCAAGAGGCCTTTTGGTTGCATTAGGAGGTGCATGGTTGATGGCGGCCTATACCTGTCTGGTGTTGCCCGTTCTTATATCCGCTAACTACCACTACCCGGCTAGATGGTACCCAGCGGTAGCCAGACTTGCACAAGGTATGCATGCCTAGTTTTTTTTTTATTTATCTTTGTTCTTAGTTATTAAGTCCAATAGACAACTTCCATTAAATAAACAGATATAAGAAATTTTCTCCCAACAATTTTTTAACAGTAACGTGACACATAATAAATGACAAAAAAATTGAACGAAACTAAAATAAATTTTGTTGTAGCTCACAGCTATAAATTTTAATATAAAAAGCTTTAACATTTATGTTAATATCTTATTTATGAAAGTTTCATATATGTATTTATTCAAAATATGTATGAGTTCGATACAAACAATAGGTCACAAATTTTAATAAACAAACAATAGATAGAAAACATTAAGGAGTGTGCCAAAACTATTTTATATCGAAGTTTTTTTTTAGATATTCCCGAATTACAATGTGAAATTTTTTAACCATTAAGTAAATCAAAGAAATATTAGAAACGTAGAATAGTATTAAAATTTTATTCAAATACTAAAATATAAGAAACGTAGTTAAAAATAATGCCAAGCCTTTAAATACGTTGTTTTGAAAACTTTCTGCGTATAACCGATAAACACAACATGCTATTACAAAAATTTTATAGCTACTTCACTTTATATTTAGTATTTCATTAAATGACACGAAAGGATATTTTGTACTTTGTTGTCACTCAATACAACTTAAACAAAAAGCTTTAAAATTTTGTTAAAATAATCTGTGAAATAAAACAATATATACTCAAATCGTCAAATTTTCCTATTTCTATTTTCCTCTGTCTGAGATGTTTTTGTCACACCAACCATAGATGATGGTTATTAGTAACAGTTTACGATTGATATACGTGAATACTGTACTATGATCTCTAATTTGACCATATCATTTAAATATATTAAAATAACTTTATTTCTATTAAAACATTAATCTTTCTATAATAAACTTTTAACAAAAAAACTTTTTGCTATAATTTGTAGTATGAAAGCTCATTTTTATTTTACAGGAGTATATTACTTTAGACATTATTTTTTACATGATTCACATTCACCAGATTGTATGTGAAATGTATTAAAATCAGATATACTGTACTGCACACTCCCCTATCAGTATATAAAATGATACGTCAATAACTGTGTATAAATATATAAGCAGACTTTGAAATGCAGCTAATGTCTATGTTGTTTACATCGCCATCTCGTCGGCTGTTTACCTATTCGAGTTCTCGCAGTTTTTCGGGTCATTGTCGGATGAGAGTTGAATGAGGCAACGGAAGCTGGACCGTAGCCAGTGGGGTGTGCGTCATTGAAATTTACTTATACATTTTGTATCCAAACAAATACATGTGGCCGCGCAAAATATTTGACCGGCGGGTGCCTTTTGTTAACCTGTAACCTTATGACCGTTTGGTATATGCGCTAAAAAGGTTATTTCAATGTCCATTTATTCGCCAATACAAGAATAACAATTAGTTTTGGGTTTTGTTAATGTCTCAATTATTTAAATCAGTTTATGCTACAAAGAGTAAAGATAAGTAACGTTTACTGGATGATTAATGCTTTTCATTTAATAATAAGGTTTTAATGAAGTTGGATGTTGAGAAATATTACTTACGCATCATTATTACTGTGGTTTAACGAACACAGTAATGTTTGCGTACTAGTGATCACTAGCAGACATCAAATAGATACGTTTCTAACAATATTTATTACGGAAATAATCTAAATATTGCTGTAATTAAAATAATGAATAATATATGCAAAGTATTTTTTATAAAATATATTTTATACATTGCATAAACACAGGTGTGTTGTAAAAGTAAAACAAAAAATTTCATCTAGTCCAGATTCTCGTTATCTACGAAAAACAGGATAAATTTTTGCCTTTCACAAATTTGAAAGAATAGCTTTTTTTTGTATGATACTAAGGTCAAAGACTCGACTCTATAAAATCATTTTCTAATTAAGTCTTTTTAATGTACTTATACTTTTTAACAACCTGTTTGGAGTATAAAAAAAAAAAAAATATTCTTGCATATGTATACGTTTTTTTGTATGAAAGTCAACGCGAATAACTAACAATGCCTTTTTGTTTAAAACAAATTAACTTTATCAGAAAATTATAAAGTTCTATATTTAAGTTTTACATGAAAGTTAAAATTCATAGTAACGTTATAGAAGAAATAAAATCTTAAATAGTCACTCACCAAAAGAATTTGAGGAATTGCTTGCTGCTTGTTGTGGAGGGATGTTCTGAACTGATTTATCTTAAGTAAGGGTTGGTCTTTTATACTTAAAACGGGTCCTAAGAAAATCAGCCATTGGAAGATTAAAGCTGACTAGAGGATAGTTTTATGCAATAACGAAGTTTTCACGCCTTATTAAAAAAATGTCGAATTTTTTTAATTCATTTATACTTATAATATATACATATATTACAGAAATTTTTAAATAACATAAAAGTGCAGTATAATTTGATATCTAACGTAATTTAATTTTTTTATGAAGAATGGAAATAACATCACGAGTATTTTTTTTTAGTATCTTATTTATGTATAGCTAACTTTTAATGGACATTAATCTTTTATTTTTTCTTTCTTAAAACATGGGGCCTAAAATTCGAAGCTTTAAAAACCACGAAGTCTTAAAAAAATTTCAGACCTAAGAAATAGAAAGATAACAGACAGCGTTTGTTAAAGATTTTCGTTGAAATTTGCTAATCACCTTTGTTTGCTCCTTCTCTGAACTTCATGCTTGTTTTGAAATGCTGTTACTGTGTTATGGATCATCCAACTGTCTCTATACTGATCTATCTTCGGGTGCTGATCACAGGGCAGTAGTAATAATATCATTAACAAAACAAGCAATATGTCCAGCAGGATTTTTCACTTAATCAACGCTATTAACTCCTTCAATGATGTAAAAAAAAACTGTGTATATTTTTTTTATACTTTTTCACCACCACTTACTACTCACTAGAAGAACAATAAAAAAAATTTAATTAATCATTGTTTTTCTACATGTTAGATTAATGTAGTATGTATAAAGATGTTAACATGGTCTGTGATGATAAAAACGTAGAAATAATCATAGATTTGATAAAAACCGATGTTGTTGAAACTCTGCCTTAAACTTATAAGAATAATATTTTTCATGCAAATAGGTGAAAAATGCTACGAATCGGAAAAGAAAATAGATGACTTATGACAGGTCTGGATCGCCCACGGTCACTGTTGCTAGCCTTCGGCGTTGATAAACAGCTGTATATTATTAAAGATAGTAAAATATTTTGTACTTTTATATATTTTTTTTCTGGATTTTTTACTGTTTAGTTTTGTTACCTCCTGTCAAAAGCTGTGATAGCGATTCTAACGTGTTATCGTACAGTTTTTCTATCACCTGAGCTGGAACTTCCAGTGAAAGATAACAACCTAAGATTCACTGTAATATATTCCACATTCCAAAAAGGTCTTAACGTAATTTTAATTGTGAAAGTTACTAATCATTGGTTCAGTAATATGTATACATACTACGATGTTAAAGTATAAATTTTCCGATTTGTTTTGAAAAATTTAAACCAGTTTTTTTTCTATGACATGACGTTATTATTTAATCAATATATTTACTCTTATTATCTATACAGTGTTGCTATCTAAACTGAAGTTCATTATTACCTTTACGATAGAACTCTAGGTCTAATAAGAATCTAGGTACGACAAACTGTGTGAAAGCATTTTATACTGCCCCCGGGGAAGAAAATTTTTTATCACATTGAAAATTGCCTAAATCGCGGAAAAATGTTAGTCTGTGGGAGTAAGGACCGGCAAGTACGGGGCATGAGGTATGGTTTCCAACTACAGCTTCTATAGGGTTAGAACGGTTTCTCGTACAGTGTGAGGTTTTGCGTTATTGTGGAGAAATAATGTTGAAGATCGATTAACGAGTCGGAGCTGTTTCACTAACAGTTACGCCATCATAGTTTGAAGTTCAACACAGTAAACCGGTATTATTGTTGGACCAGCTTTGAGAAAGCTATAGTGAAAACACCATGAAGAGTTACCATTACTTTGTTAATGTTTAACCTTGCTTTAGGGCACTGTTGCAGCGTTTGACTTGGACTGACTCTCGTTTTCATTTTGCGTTTACGGTTATAATAAAGAATTCACTTTTCAACAAGGTAACAAAAGTTTCAACACACGTTTTTTCCTGCAGATCACTCAAATCATGGACCTCCCTTATTACATATTTATTTTATCTTATTGATTTGGTGCAAAATAATATTAAGCAATATTGTATGTAGCGTAACGTTAAACCATGTCTCTAACTTCTGGTTAGTTTGACTCGGATCGGCTTCCATCATCCCCTTCAATTCAGCTTTGTTTACCTGTTTGGGCGTCATTATTTAAGTCAAAGCTTCCATTACGAAAGCATTTAACCAATAACGCCCGACGCATTCATTAGCAGTCTCCTTTCCAATGGCACCGTTGATATTACGATCCGTTTCCGCAAAGGAGGACGCAATCAAAAATAACTCAAAAGTATCCATCTTTCATGTCAAAGTTGATTTAAAAAAATAATTGAAGGTAAAAAAAATTATGTTACACACTTTTTAAAAAGAAGAACTTCATAGGTGTCCTGTGAAAAAAGTTTCTCTTGAAAATCTCATACCATAAAGGTTTTAATATCAATTCAGAATATCTATTATTACTCAAAGGCAATTAGTATTAATCCTTCTTAGTACTGATAAATATTACTTTATGGGGTGTAAGAGGCCCCACACAACAAGTCACGGGACCCAAGCCAACCTCATCAGCTCGTGGTGGACCCTGCTAATGAACAAACGAGGCTCTGGCTCCACTAACCGCCACTGGGCCAGCGTGGTGGGAAAACGGCTCAAATCCGTCTATATGAACCCCTACAAACGACGGCTCCTGATGGCCGGCGGTACCGGAGTTCACGTCGAATGATTGACGCGGGACTGATTGATGTGAACATCTTTGGGGGAGGCCTATGTCTAGTAGTAGACATCCATCGGCTGATGATGATTACTTGTATATGTACATATTTATTTTATCTTTTTTTTACGCTTTCAGGAGTCATCAGAAGACTTCGAGCACCGGGTGCGTGTGTTTTAAGCTTGATGAAAACGGCATACGCGCCTCTCGAACGTGCAGAAAGACTATTTCTACAAATGAACAATCTTTCCACAATGATTAGTCAGGTATACATTGGAAATCCAATATTGTTATGGTTGATTACTTGATGATGTTGACAACACCTTTGAATATTTTGTGATTTTTAAGTAGTCCGTTAAATTGTTTTTTAACCATCTAAATCTAAAGTTATTAATTTAGTTTTCCTGTAAACCATAATTTTATTAAGAACAATTTAAACGACTACCAGCAAAGAATTTTCAACAAAAAAATAAAACATTATTCAAGCCGAATGTAATTAAAATGTAACAAATGTTACATGATACAGTTAATGGTATATTTGCTGTATCAACATTTCTGTTTCAGTTGCTGGTGTTTACGGCGTGTGACCTTCTGTTTGTATCTCAGGGCCGGTTGACCTGTCTCTACTCCCTCATGTTCTATAACGTTATCACATACTCTGTGAGTTATGTAAGGGAGATATGTAACAAAGAAGACTGGTCTCCATACGTGAACGTCACTCGCCACTCGCGCGTAAAACATCTGGCGATGTCGGCTACGAAAATTGTACTCGAGTGGACTAAAGCTGTCACATTTATAGTGACAATTACATTTATACTCCTTACTCTTGGTTTGGAGCAAGGACTGGAGCATTTCCGACCTACGACCGTATACACAGCTATTACAGGCACGTATTATTTATTGACAGAAAGAACCTTCCTCGAGTTGTGGCCGATCGCATTAACGGCCATGAAATTAGAAAGGTTGGAGGGTATGGAGGTACTCTATTGTGGTGTCTGGGCCAGAGGCATAACCACGGCATTGGCTATGCCACTTGTGCCGGCGCTGGCGTGGAACCACCGCTGGCGCTTCTCTGTTTTTGTTTTGTATGTGTGCGTCTTCATGCACGGTAGGCATAGATTAGGAGAGGCACTCGTCAAAATGAATGAAGCATGTGACTCCTTGGCGAAATTTCGACGAGCGACGGCAGAAGAACTTTCCACCCTCGAGGACGTGTGTGCTGTTTGCTTGGGTAGTATGAAATCAGCTCGAGTGACGCCCTGTGCGCACTTCTTTCACGCTGACTGTTTGAGGCGATGCCTCGCAACCACAGACAGGTGCCCCATTTGTGTGCGACCGTATGTCTTCTGTTGATGATTACCTAAGAGCTGTGATTAAAAAACTGGTACATTGCAGTATGAGTGACTAGATCGACTGTTTTATTGAATCGAGCGATTTTGTACATTTCATCATTGTATTTGATATGACTTAAGTTAAGAAATATTTTAATGCGTTTACGTATATTTTTACTACAAAGTCTAGATTATTTATAGAAATGCATGTAAACATAACGTAGTTATGAATATTGGAAAAGTGTGTAATAAATTTAAATTAGACAAAATTATTTCAATTCGTATGTACAGTATTAATCTTATGATAATATTAAAACATTTTTTTAATAAGTTAAGGCAGTTTATTACGAACATAAGTATTTTATTATCCCAAACGGGGTCCAAGATGTGCCAATTTTGTACGATTTTCAGAGTAAAGTATTTGTATTAATTTTGCTTTTCTTTATCCCTCTACTTATGTTTAATATCAATTGAGCTGTTGAATTTATCAAATTTTCAGAGTTAGATCCTGTACCATCGGATTAATGGTATCTTTTTGTACCATTGAACATATCTTTATGTTACATAAAGATATGTTCAATGGGGTATTGTGAATTTGTAATCTACAACGTGATAAGGAGGTAACTCAATAAATATATTCATAAATCAACGAAAACACTAGTAAACTCAGGACAATATTGTAAATACGCAGCAATAGGAATGACATCATAGCGTTACGTCATACAGAGTTAGGTTGAAAAAGCTTTTATCTGTCTATCCTTATCGTGTATACACAATCCATGTTCCTGTGTATTGTGCTTTTTCATTCGCACGGTAGAGTGAGTTTTAAAATCAAAAGGTCCAATAAGCTTAAATTGTTTGAGCCATAGTAGTACTTGCGAACCTAATGCCAGAGCTCCACATGACTACACTACACTTTTTTAAATACCAGGTCTTAAACCCAGGTGCCAAATATATTAGTTAAGTATTTTCAATGCTCAGTGTACATAATTAAAAATTAAACCTTATTTCAAAGAACCAAATAGCAAAATCTACTGTACAAAAAAAAAATACTTCATAGGACTTGTAGTTTAATATTAACTGTTTTCATTGAATGACAAAGAATAAAAGTATGTTGTCTAAGATAGATAAATTTTCCACAAATGATTGTATTCCGTGCAATATTAAAAAAAAATTAAGAGGTATTAAATACTTCAAAGTTTATGCTAGGACGCCTAGTGCGCATATTTGGATATAAATACGTAGTTTCCAAACCTGGTCCATTAAATACGTATCGTCTCTAGTCAGTCCAGTCACCGCATGGTACGAAATGAATGTGTCGTTTTGTGTATTCTAATTGAACATTATTTTTGGATAAGTTTACATCGAATTACTTGATTTAATTTTAACCGTGTAAAAATATTTCTAAAATGTAAACTTATCGAATATTACGTATTATTTTCTTAACATGACTAATCTCATACATGTAAATACGAGATTATAAAGGTAAGAACACATTATGTATATATTTAATAAACAATCGCTACAAACGCTGATAAAATGTGGAGTTCAAAGCATATTTGTTTTTATCATATTTTTCTTGTATTGCTTTGTAAAGGTGCATAAAATATTATTATTATGTTAATTTACATTTACATAATAATTAGACATTCTCTCATTACTATACATTTTATTATTAATTCAGTATTTCTAAATAATAGATGTGTATGAAGGGGTTGATAAGTGCAGTGTTTAAAAAGTTATATGGATTATAGCAGCAGTGTAGAATTGCATAAATTAGTTTTCTATTGTTGAATTATAACATTTTATTTTTATCACAGCACATAGACAGTACAATTCTTCAATTCTAGATCAACATGCCCAAATTTCGACGAAACTAACGAATTCATTTATACACAATCTATCATCATATATATTCGATATCAGAAACGATGCACGGTTTGCCTTAGATTGGAAATAGAATATTTAATCTACAAAAATTGTTTTTCACCGATTACATGCTAATTTTATATGATTTATAAACAAAACACAAACACAATACAAATTACAAATTAATACTAAAACACTGTAATACCATTGTTACTTAAACTGAAAATACTTTATAAAATTTATACAAAATCATTGCTGTGATGCATAAAATTGTAACTTATACTAGAAACATCCAATTTTATACTTTGTACATAAAATAATATCCGCCCAATCTCAAAAGGGTTATGTAATTCATGATTCCGAATCCTTTGACACTTTTACTTAAAATATCCGATGTCTTTTGGTTACCAATTGTTAATATTCTTAAACAGCGACAAATCATTAATAGTTCAGTACTTGGGTTTTATTGCCTCTGTACAATACTATTGTGATGCAGTAAACGACGAGGCGAGATGATAAAACAACGATAAGCAGTAGCGGGTTTAACTTTATTAAGTTTTCTTTATTGCTAAAAATCCTTTATTATACGTTGGACGTCATCTTCATCTGTTTAGTTCTTTATCCAGCCCCTGTATTTGGTTATAAATGTGTCAGAGTCATTATTTGATTACACCGATAGCTTCATGATTTGTTATTGGAACCTATTCCGTCGATAATAACACACAAAAATTAAAGTATCACTGAAAACATTGCGTTTTTAACAGCAATTATATGTTGCTATTTAGTGGAACAAAATTAAACGACTTAATGTTTATATAAATTGAATCTTTTTATCGCGTCATATTTATTGATGGGTGCGTATGATCATCCTGCCGATATTTTTTTTTTACAAATGGCAACGACGAAGCCCATAGTAATTAAACCCAGACAATGCTAATAGAAGCTGATTGCTAAATAACGCATTACATCATTGCGTTGAGGAGATAATGCCGTACTGCATGTAATAATGAGTACATCAAAATATCTTACCAAGTAAGAAAAATAAAGGACCAAGTAGTTGTTTTTAACAAATCATTTTAGATCACAAAGCGAGAAACATTTTATGGTAATAATACTTGATGACAATAATGTTAAATCAATAATAATAATGAACAATTCATACAATCTTGCTATTATTGGGACTTGGGAAAGTCCTGACAAGGATGTAGTCGTCGACAAGTGTAGTAGGGTTTGTGGATGTCGTTTGTCCATGAAATCTGGTCCTCCTCGGCCGTTTCCTCGCCGGGAACTCCAGCTTAGTGGTGACCGAACTAGCGCCTCTTCTATATGTTTTGCACCTACAACAGTTATAGAAATTGAGCTATCACAATTGATTTTGTAAGCAATAAAATTTTATGAAAATAATGTTGGAAATTATTAATGTTATTGACATTTTTTGGAAGTGATCGTGTTAATAATAATTCCCAAAGCTACTAAAATATAGGCTAATTAATAAAGGGTGATATTACGAACACATTTTATGACTTTGCGTTGACAATAAATGAGAACTTTCCCAACGTCAAGGGACTTTAATTATAAACATATATCAACCAGTATTAGTTTGATAAAATTACCTTATGTTGTTTATCTTTAGTTAACATAAAAACTATCAACAAACTATCGTTTCCATTCTCTATATGTATTTCTTTTTACTTAGTTCCTTTAGATTTATCTGTTGATTGCAGAAATTTATTCTTTAATATCTTCTTTTAACTCAAAAAGCAGGTGTTTAAAGTATTTCATTCTTAATGATAAAAATATTTGAAAAGTAATAAAATCTATATCCAGGAACGGAAATAAGAAACCATTGTTTTTGTCCTGGTGAATTTTTGTTGATTTCCTAGTTTTTTTAAGCTTTTATTTTTAATAAATTGCAAAAGTAACATTTCACTTTCTTCCTCCATACACATAACATATCGACCTTACATTATTTTCATATTTAATGTATTTATAAATATATTATATGTGAACTGACAAACTGGAGAAGGTCGCTAGTTGGGGTCAACGCAGAAGCACTTGACGTGGAGAAACGTATGTCGACTGATGATGATAATAACATGTGATCCTGTTTTAACAGTAAATACTTACCACTATAATATTAACACTAAAACGATTACATTAAATATTCCATTTGTTTTAGGACTGTATCAAACATGACTATATTAATCTATGACTACTATGAGTTGGAGGAACGCGCTTCAAGGCATCTCAACGCATGGAAAGGTACACTTATAAAACTTTCCTTGATTATCCTTTTCTTCAAAGGGAATACACGATCTAAAGGTACACGTGTTCGTAATGATGATTAGGTACAAACCACAAAAATAAAGCTATGGACAACCTTTATAAGTTCGTAGTAGCTAGCTAAACATTCGGATGAACTCTTCATGTTCCGATCAGAAGGACGATGTGAACAATGATATTATTTGGGTAAGGAGACTTATATCTCATGACTATCCCATTGTGATATCCACGTAAGTCACGTATCCTCAATATACTTCCTTCCCAAACCGTTGCTGTTTTAGTAATAATTTACAACTGTCGTGCGAACTTGACGGTATATGAATACAATATGTATCTATTCACATAGTGTATACTAAGAGCGATAGTTTGAAGGTCGTCACTTAAAATATAAATTTAACTTGTACCATATGCGTCATCGTGTTAGTATCATTGAAGTAGACATTATTATAATATATCAAAGAATAGTGTAACGTTTGAAATATTCAAAAGCGATGCTCCAATTGAAGTCTTTTATAAAATTATATAATTCTTTATAATTAACAAACTGATGAATGGAGCTGTACGTTCACTTGGTGATAAGTGTTACGTTTGCCAAAAACAATTTGTGGCTAGTTAGGATGACATACAGACCGCATTGTGTTCGTCACCTTGAGACATAAGATGTCAAATCTCGTTACCCGAGTAATATCAATTCCATTTATACCGATAACAAATATATTTAACTTTAAACCGATACACAGTAGTGTTAGCATACTACTGTTTGATGGCAGGTAGGATCTAAGCTGTTTCCGACTACAAAGACTTACCATCCGTTAAAAAAGTTAAATTTTATTTAATTAGATTTAACACTGTTTTTATATACTGTCGCTGAAATAAGTTGAAAGAGAAAAAGTCTATAATAAAAAAAAAATATTTAAATATAGAATTTTTTTTAAATGTAAGTCAGATCTACCATATTTTTACAAAATAGTACCGTTAAGGAAAATGTATTAAAATAAACAAGTTCAATACTCTCATACAGTGAGATCTTGGTTAAGTATCCGCTTGTAAATAATAAAAGCAATAAAGTTACGACTATTTCTTTATGTAATATAGATTTATACTACTACCGACTATTCTAACGTAATAACTTACATAAAACAGATTTTTCATTATAAGTTTATTATATTAATGTAACGGAGTTATTTATTATATGTGACGAAAGCGCAGTGCGGTATCGGCTAACCTTTTCACGAATATAAAGTAAAACACTAAATGTTTATGCTTTCACTAGAAATATAGTATTGAATAGAAATCTAAGTTGTCGTGTTAGTTAAGTGTTTCTCGAAAACTTTTCTTCGCTCCGAGGTAGTTTACAATTTAAATTATATGGCAAGAATACATTGCATACGAAATAAAGAGGCACTATTGTTCGACATAGTGGTGCATAACAATTTACCAGGTTACGTTGGGCTTTCGTTTTGTATTTTGGAGATGGAATCTTCGAAAAGATGGTACATAATATCTTTCGACGAAGACAGTGTTATCTTCTGGGATGATAAAATTATTTATTGTACATTTGAACAAGTCGCGAGTGGTCTGTCTGAAACACACCCACATTTCTAATGATATTCTGGTATAGCCTATATCTGGGACTATTCTGTGCAGTTCGACGAATCCTTTCTGATATCACAATGGCCAGAATCTAGCTGTTATTTTTCACGGACACGCGTAAGCAGTAATTCTTCATCCTAATCACTTAAGACCTAAAAAGCAAAGGATGTAAAGGCCGTGATAAGAGAAGGAAAACGTTTATGAGTGCATTTTAACTACATCTGTGACGTGGTGACTAATAGCTTGCGTTATATTATACAACAAAACAACTTCTGGTTCCATTCCGGGGTCAAGCGTTTGGAATCGTTGTGGAGTTTGTTTTGTGGTTAGGTTTGTGCGAACCTGGCTCTGATACTTGCCATATTCATATTGTAAATCATTCGCCATGATATTGCTATGTTCCAGCTGAAAACATAAAAGAGTCAGGGTCATCAACATCTGAACTGATGTATGTCTACTATTAGACATAGGTCTCCTGTAATGTAGTCATCTTGTACTACTGTCGCCCAACTTAAAGGTAGTTGTATTTGGTGAAATTACTGGGGTAAGAGGCTTAACATTTTTGTCCAAAAGCAATGAGTGCAATGTGGTGCAATGTATGTCATCTTAACTATCACCACATTGTTGTGGGCGTAATTTCGTAATAAAAAAAAGTCTTCTGAGCAAATAAGTTTCACCACTCATGGCCTCATTGTCACTAAACTCGATGTTATTTTGAAGTCATTTGAACTTGCATATATATATTTTTTTATCTACTGTATATTTAAAAAAAATTATGAAATATCGTAAATACTTACAATGTTTTTGATTTGATTAGTTTTAATATGATTTCGCATAAGGCTACAAACATGGCGTAAAGACAGACGATACTTCAAAAATATATTCCTATCTCTATATTGATTTATACGAGGGGTTGGGGGTTGGAAAAGAAGAACTGGTTTGGACGAAATAGATGATCAAAGATTTTAGGTTAAAATTATTTCACAGCATTTTAGTTTAGTCTTTTACGGTGTAGTCCATAAACAGTTTGAGGAAAGTATATCGTTGTTGTAGTCGTGACTTCTGATGACCCACTGAGATAAGAAACTGCACCAAATACACTAAAGTTTCGCTCCTTGAGTTATAGTTCCTTGACTTATTAATATTCACGATTTTTTTAATCGCCCTATAACGATCTATAATTTTTTTTTGGGATTTCTGATCCTCTGGAACAGTTATAGTACATAATAATATTTTAACGACTACTGGTGGTAAGTGGCCTCTGTTACCGAAGACCGTCTACATACATAAGGATTGGTATCCTATTTCTGCCGCCAAACAGTAACGGTTTGAAGGGTGCTGTAGCTATTAAAATTACAAGGGTATCGGGACTTAAAATCTTATATTTTCTTTTGTTAGAAAAGTGACATTCATTTGATGGTAAGTGATATGTCTGTCTATAACAACGTGGCGCTAGTTAAAATGACTTACCACTAGCTGAAGCTGTAAGCTCATATGAGGATCATGTGGGCCCCACAAAAAGAAGGTTAAAATCTATTAAGACATTAAATACTATTGCCATCTTCGCCAGGCATCAAGTAATTGGCAAATTTTGCGATGTTGGGTGCTTTATGGCGGTTTAGGTTATATCCCAAGACGATACAGTCAAAAAGGAAACGCTTAACATGTCATGATGTTAAACGACTGTATATGTAATTGCGATTACAAACTACCTGATATTACCTGATAACAATACGGCTAATTCAGCGGATAAAAAAATTCTACGATGCAAAAAGTAATCGTTGTAATGGACTGTAAAGAAAAAAGAGCAGGCGTTTGTAGTCGACTGCACAAACGTTACTGTGTGGTGGGAATGAATAATAAAAGTTATAAATATAGTTTACTGTTTCGTGTCGATATGTGAGTTATCGAATGGGGTCGGCTCACTGTGGAATCTACTAACACTGCCTACTACATTACATATATATGTATACACGGAGATTCATTGCCTGATCTCGAAATCTCCGAAACTATTAGATGTAAAGGTTCAAAATTTGGTAGATATATTGTTTCTGCCATTTAGAGGTCAGCTAAGAATTAATTTTACAAAATTTCTTACTCAAAGCAACTTATTTTTAATAGAAGGAAGGGGTTCGGAGGGATCGAGCGGAAATATTTCTTCAAATCGAATTCTATTGTACAGCCAGCAAAGCGGGAAGGGCTAGTACATAGATGTTAATATACATTAGATACGTTTCGTCTCAGTGATCAAAATAAATCCACCAAGCCGCATTGGGCCAGCTTGGTCGGAAATAGCCCTAAGCCATATATAAATCCCTACAAACGTTGGCTCCTAATGCCTGGTGGTAACAGAGATAATGCTGACTGTTGTGGAGATTTTTAAATGAGGCCTATGTCCATCAGTGGACGTCTATCGGCTTATTGATCGCAATAAAGGTTTTCTGATTATAGTGATTACAATTTATTTTATATATACTACGAAGCGAAAAGACGCGGTATTTTCAATTATTTGTAATGATAATTTATTATCGGTCGATAAATATCGTGTTATTATCGTCCCTTTTGCGATAAAACATTTTCTCGTTAGCTTAGTAATTTCACTCACTTTTTCATACTGTAACTGGAAATACGTTTTGCGATGGTACCTACCAACATGATCTCCGTCAACTTACCACCTCTAGTGTACGATATGGATGTAAAGTATAGAATATACAATACACCATATTGCTGCGAAATCACGCACTTTGAATATCTTCTTTCTGCTCGTGGTTTTAAGGGGACATGATATGTATAGATAAACTGTATTTCTTATTACCTTGACTCTGTCTCTCTCTCTCTCTCTCTCGGGTGGTTCCCTCATGTTCAGACATGAGGGAACAACCCAGGGAACAGGGAACGTGTCTCATCCTCAGGGATGAGACACGTTCCCTCATGACAGATATCAGATATAGCCGGTGTATATTATTTTGTATAGGCTCATTTATTATTATAATAATAAAATATATGTTTAAGTATACATATTTATTTACTTGCATTAATATTATATGTTTTTAATGATATTATTTATATTAATATTGAATCACCACAAGTTTAATTGGTGTTGTATATATATTTATAATATTTGGTCGTGTTCTTTTCAGCATGGCATTTGATACTTTATTCCATTGCGGGTGTATGCGGTATTCTGAACTACGTATTCCTCCAAGAAACCATGCAGTTGGTCGATAACAACTGTGTACTGACTCCGCGCGAGTTGGCATTCAGAATTTATGAAATTCCCAACAATACCACGATCGATGGGGACTACCACAAGATGAATCCGACATACAACTTCAAAGAACCTTTGGCTAAGACCGCACCGAACACAAAATCGAATGAAACCGGATTTGAACTGAACGCGTCCGTCCATGCCGATAATATAACTAACGAAGTGACCAAAAAGAAAAGACAAGTGACCGATAACGATGATCATCCTGATATTATAATGGTTGACGAGGATATCACAACGTTGACAGGTAATTTAATTAGCACACGTTATGTTTATCCGTAATATATAATTTTAGTTACATTAGAGTTGTTACTGCAGTTCACTGCAACTCTTACTGTTATATAGGAGATGTTGATATTCGCCTTCTTATGGAACTTTTTATGCCTTGCGATAAAATGATTTTATTATCAGCCCGTAGCACTCCACTGCTGGTCTAGTATTGGCCTCTCCAACCCTTTTTTTTATCTGTGGAAATCCTGCATGGATACTTTCTCATTGCGGGGGCAACGAGAAAGTTATGCCAGACTCTTACTGGCTATAACCCCACGGTTTCCTCGCTGCGCCTTTGGCCGAAACTGCGGGAACGCTTTCGCACACTACCGCAGTTCCGGTAACGTAGGCCTAGTAATGGCCCCAACGTAACATATGGTTTCTTGTGGAAACCCATGACACAGTGGTTCTACGCGGAAAATACATTCGCCTTCTTGACGCTTACATTTCTGGGTGGCGGACATCCCCGTATCCGCCACTTATGCTTTTGTTGGGGGGGTTGAAGGAGGACATGATTCCTTCTCCTCCGACGCCCGGGTCTCAGTCTACGGATGGCGAGATTAGAGGCACTTTCCCTCACCCGCTCCGCAGCCTCCTTCTGCGACATAACTGTTTCAGAAAAGGCAACACAGGCGTTCCGTGCCTCTTTGCTTTCCACCATTGCCTTCACGAATGCGGGAAGAGAAAGGTCGTTGGCAACAATAGCGACGAGGTCTTGACGCAGCCCTGTCCAACTCGGACATACCTCCAAGGTACGCTGCGCCGAATCCCCACCGTTACCGCAATGGTGGCAAATGACCGTTGGCTCTCTTCTTATACGGTGCAGGTACTTTCCGAAACATCCATACCCCGTAAGCACCTGTCTGAACGTAAGTGCACCATGTCGCCTGTTAATCCAATTTGTCAAAACTGGACGCACGGCCCCAACAATTTTACTTCCTGCTCTGGGATGGGCCAGTCTGTCTTTCCATCGTTCGAACAGTAGTTTTCGAATGTGGAATCTCCGTAAACCCCATTCCCTCGGTGGGAGCTGCTCACCTTGGGTTTGTAATTCCATGCGCCATTCATATATTACATGGCTGCAAGGAACTTCGCCTCTAGATCCCTTGAGACAGATCCTGCTAGTACGCACGCCGCCTCATGTGAGATAGTGCGGTACCCTCGTATAACCCCGACGGCCATCAGGCCTCTCCAACCCTAGCTTAACCTTCAGCTATATATGGTACTTGTTGCCGCCAGTCGTCTTGCGCTGACTGTAACTCCATCTGAAGATTGATTAAAAGCTTAATTTTTTTTTTTAAATATAAATATAATATTTTAAATAACGATAATGAACAACAATCAACAATTTTTAGCAAATGAAACCCACCGCCTAATTTTGGACACCTCTCGAACGCTCTTTGCTCGCGACAAGGACTGTCAGTTTGCTGAGTACATGCCCATAATGTCGACGGTGTTCGCGGCTGTTTGGATAACCTTCTTCACAATGTGTCCTGGTGGTGGACACTCGAGATCCGGGTACTAATTATACATTTTATATTATATTTAGATTAAAATAAAAAAACGAAGTAGTCTTGCTATGAAATAAAGTTAGCTGTGCTTGAATCACACTATCAGTGTTATCTAAAAATCGATTCGGAATAGAACAGTTGCCAGAAATTTGTCTTGGTGATTAGCATCAACAGGATAGATCTGTAATAGCTGTTATTCAACCTTTTATTGAATTTTTTTGTATATACATTTTGCGTTTTCCCTTGTATCATTTTGAATTCTATAATTGCTTGCATTATTTTTTTATACATTTATCATAACTCAGGTTGCAGCGCCCCTGGCGTATCTTGGTGCCTGCGCTGATATTCTCATTGGTGCTGGTGGGGTTAACAGGGCACAGCTTCATCCAAACTAATGGAGGCATCCAAGACTTCTGTAGTGCCTTCTACAATGTCACTAATACCACAACGTGAGGTTTTTTAAATCATGTTTTATACATTTCATATTCACTAATAAAAAAATAGTTGATTATATTTGCTTTCACTTTGAATGAGCTGTAAAACTGGATTTTAATTTGACATAAAAAATTGCATACTTTTTAATAGTTTTTACCTTGATTTCATGTACGAGATTTCATATACAAAGAAAGAGCATATAGGAACAGTAGTTCGGGCGGTTTAGACACTGATCTTTACTAATGGGATGTTTACAGTTGTTCTGGGGCCAATGCTTATCTAGAGCGCGGTGCATCAACGGTGTGGGGCTTCGGTAGCAGAGCGGCGGCGGTGAGGGCAGCCAGCGCTGGCGTGTGGGCGAGCTGGGCCTGCGGTGCCGCGCTGCTTCTAGCACGGTGTCTCACCGCACGGGACTTTGTGATCAGGCGCACCAAAGTGTGCCTCGCGCGCGACCCACAACAGGTTATTTTAATTTAAATAAGTAGGGAGGCAACGATGTTAACCCTCACAATCCGTCATCTAAAATACCTGCATAACGACGACCAACCCGCACTGAGCCAGTATGAGGGGATAAAACCCAATTCCCCTTAATGAACTCCAACGAGGAGATCTTAGGGGGAGGCCTATGTCCAGCAGTGGACGTCTATCGGCTGATGATGATGATCACGAGGTCGTCAACGTGTTGTATCTTGCTTATTAGTTTCAAAATGTGTGATGTTTGTACATTTTAAAAATTTCACTTTTAATTTTATTAATCACATAATAAAATGTATGCACAGCGCAAATAACATTCTACGCTACATGATATGTTTGATTAGTATAGAAATCCAAGCTGCATCATGAAAAAGATGATTCTACCGTTAGCATTATAATATAAGCGTTATTGTAATAAATGATTATTTGTTCACAGATAGTAACTCCATATTTAAAGAAAACAGGAAAACGGCGAAAATCTTCTCCCAATGCTCCAATCGTGCGTGATAACGTATCGATTAGGTCCGAGCCTACAGCTACCACGGAATTAGTGACGGCGTCTATAGAACCAGGTCAAGAAACTGCACTTAACACACCGGAAACTACGCCAGTGAAGAGAGTTTTAAGAGAAAATATTGAGATGACTAATGCACCTCAATCATCCAAATAAAAATTACCTCCAGTGCCACATTAATATGGAATATCCGCTGTGGAACTTGTGAATTTAATTTGCTATAGAAATTATAAATATATTTATATTAGAAGGTATATGAAAGAATTTTAAAAAAGGTTTTTGCTCAGCAGTTTACAATTAGTGCAATGTTTCTAAATATACGTCCAGTTTTTTGATTACTCTGCCTCAAACTTTGCTCAAATTTAATGAAAATTTATCTTATATAATCTTGTGCGCAAAGAAAGCTCAGTTCGGCTCAAACAAACATTATATAAATAGATACAACACAAAGCTTCCACAATGCTCTTAATAAGTGTGCTAATTGCATTTAAACAGCTACGATTGATGTGACATTTGAAATGTTATCAAATTCTTAATTGTAGGAATTTATGATTATATTGACGTCTCGATTTAATGTTTTAACTATTTTCATTATTTAAATTCTCTCTAATATTTGTTTTATAAATATTTAGAGTTTTAATATATAATTTTGAGAAAAATTAACAGTAATTTTTTATTAACTTATAATACTGTAATGACGCTGAAATTATATTATTCTACTACGGTGTTGAGTGTTATTACGCCTACAGGTTAAATATAATACATTATCGCTAATCTTGTGTCTTACCCTGATATTATCTTACTGGAGATTTACATTCTATTTGCCTCTATATCCAAACTTTTTAACAGTAAAGATCCTTTAATCTTGTAATATATGTCCCAATATATAAACTATATTAGTATATACTTCTTCAAAAAATTATCTACAGTTTTCATGCACTTACTTGACCTTTTAATTTGTTTAACAAGACAGATTATTGTATAAAAAGATAATCATGCTATACAAACAATTGTTTTAATATTTATATTTACCTGAGAATACTACTAATAATTCTTAAAATTTAAATGAAAATCTATGTGTGGAAGAAAAAATTAATTTACTTACAAATGATTTAATATAAAATGTTAATTGATTATGTACATATTGTTTTATTTTAAACGCAAACATGAAACTGCAATGTCTGAATAATGTTTATACAGAAAATGCTTATTTTTGTTGAAAAGTTACTTTATATCGAAAATCATAAGCAATTCGAGATTTGTATTATCTGCATAATACATCTTAAATTTCACAATATTATTTTTGTATTTATTTATTTAGAGAAATACATATAAGGAGGGCTTGTTCAAGATCTATTAATAATGCTCTTAGGACTCAAAGTACGTAAGCAAACTTTTTGTACTAATTAATTTGCACAAGGGTTTTAAGCGCTCAAATTTATCTGAAATTTTTTATAATCAATAAATTGAATGTTACTAACATTCAATTTGTTGATGGAATTGAAAATGGAATTTACAATATAATTTACTAAAAAAAAATAAGTTTATTAGGCAATGTAGCGAGATCTGTTAACGATTTCATATTAAGCAAATATTATTAACCAAAGTAATCGAAGCTGTGTCATGTTACATAAGTGAACCATATTTATCGTCAATCAAAAAATAGTATAATATAAATAATAGAAAAAAACAGTAATAGTATCAGGTTTTATAATCACATAAAAAATCTTTTAAGAAAAAAAAGAGTGTGTTAACTGAGTTTTCACTTAATTTCATGTACTCTATAAACCTATATAGTCGTCATTGACATTATTTAAACTTTTCTAACAATAATTATAAACTTCAATCTTCTATTCTTAACAACTAACATTTTCATGTGGGTGTTTATTCACCTCTGCCTACCCCTACTGGGAAAAAAGCGTGACAATATAAAATATAAAAATAAAACATTTTGCGACACTGTTCTCTGAATGTGTCATGTCACTTGACATAATTTGACATTAGAAAGGTGCAAAAAACATCAAAATTGTTTTGATATAAATAATAAGGTCTCGGACTATGAATTTGCGAAAATTATAGATATTACATATAAATATAATGAAATTACAACAGGTAAAAACTTTATTGCTTAAGAAACATATTTTAAGCCAATTCTCTCGATGTTTACATCAAGAACATAAAGCTAAGTCAGTTTTATATCCTTTACACAATCGAAAATTATTAAATATAACGGGCAATGATGCACCATCATTTCTGCAAGGACTTATTACTAATGATATGCGACATTTTGAGGAAGGTGCTAAATCCATGTATGCTATGTTCCTTAACCACAAGGGTCGAGTCTTATATGACACGTTAATCTATAAATGGGAAGGTGAAAATTCTTTTCTCATTGAATGCGATTCAAGTATTATTAATCCTATACAAAAACATTTGAAAATGTTCAAATTAAAACGACAATTAGATATCAAAGATGTTAATGAAGATCTTAAACTATGGGTCTTGATTTCTTCTAAAGCACCTGATTCCACAGTAAATAATGTACATTTTTTTAAAGATCCCCGTCTTATTGAATTAGGATTTAGAGTTGTCTCTCCTATCACATTAAAAGAATCACAGTTGACAGATATTTTTGAGAATGAAATAACTGTAGAGAGCAATGAGAAAGGTTACAAATATTTAAGATACAAATTAGGAGTCAGTGAAGGGGCTGACGATCTGTCTCCAGGAACAAGCTTTCCCCTTGAAGCTAACTGTGACTATCTCCATGGCGTAAGTTACCACAAAGGTTGTTACATTGGGCAAGAGTTAACTGCCAGGGTGCATCATACTGGTGTTGTTAGGAAAAGATTGATGCCTTTAAAATTTTGTGATGATGGAGAGAAGTCCTTACTTAAAGATACAATTATTACTGCTATTGATAAACCAAAATCTAACTTGGGAAAGTTAAGAGGTAATGAGGAAAATTATGGATTAGGTTTATTAAGGATTAAAGAGGCTCTTGAGGCTAAAAGATTAATGGTTGGAAATTATGAAGCAGAAGTATTAAAACCATCATGGTGGCCTATTGAAGCTCCTAGAGAAATAACAGCTAAGAAAGAACAAAACTGAAAATGTTTAATAAAAGTATTTTACTTCTTTCATTATTTGTGGTGTGATAATCATGTAGGTATTATTTATATAAATAAACTTAGAATTTATCAGAGATTGAAATGTTTCATTAAAGCTTAAGTTGATATTTATGTAGTCTGTGAAGTATTTTCACAAATTTAATTATATTAACAATAATACCCATAAACTACTAATAAAGTTAATTGAAGATAAATTATTATAATCATCAATATAAATTGATCCAAGTTTCTTCATTTTTATGATTTTTAATAAGGCTAGTTATTTGTTTGTCTTATACAGCTTATCAGATGCTGGCCATGCGGAGTCCGCCTGCATAAATACATAATTTGGTTCATGTGAAAGAACATAGTGATGTGTGTGTCAATCCCTTATTACATAGCAACATTTTAGGAAAATAAACATAAAATTAAATAAAGTTTATTATTGTTTCAGGAAATGGGAGACACAAATCTCACAACAGAATGTACAGAAGTAGACTATGATTTTAATTGTGTGTCATGTGATCTAAGCGAAAGAGCTCATTACAAAGGAACAAAGCCTCCATTCTCTCGAAATATAACTCTTAAATATTCAAGTTATGTAATGAAAGATCCGTTCAGTCCACCCGGAAAAGGTGAAATTCTTTTATTGGGCGGAGATTGCACAATATGTGAAAAGTCAGTTTGTATAGGCAAAGAATGTAGTATATTCTATAAAAAATTATACTGTTTAAATTGTGCAAGAAAATCATTTGAAAAATTTCCTGTAGAAATTCAATGCAAATTAAATCAATCTAAAAAATGAATTAGATGTTTTATTACATGTATAATAATTACAAATTTCTTATATCATCATGAAACAGCCTATAGTCGTGAACTGGTGGACATTGGCAATTAACAAATGCCTATACATTACTCCTTCTCCATATTCACGGTGAAAGAGTGAATTTATATGCATTAAATGTGTCATAGATGTAATTCTACAAATTTTGGGGATAATTTAAGGAAATCCAAATTGTTATATTTGGGACAATTTCTGTAATATGAATGAATTTAAGCAGGAATAAACTTAACAAAAGGGATAAAATAAAGAAACATTTTTTATAAAATACCGTTTACTTTGGCTTTCCAGTCCGATTTACAGTATTTATCAATTTTTCACAAATTAATTTCAATAACACTGTTATATCCAACTGAAACTCTAGTTCCAGTAGTTTGTATATAAATATAATACATACGTGAAATTATTTACGATAACAAGCGAACTGAAACAGGCGCTCCGATTGTGATACTATCAGTAAGCTGACCGCACATACACTTTATGGTTTGTCTCCGTTAACAAAAAATACAACCTTAAAATTAATGAAAAGATAATTACAGCGTTGCTAAATTTAAGGTATAATATATTAATAAGCTCTAAAATGAGGACAAATTAAACACACATTCTCTCACATTTGCCGGTTGATCCATACAGCTTGATAGCACCACATTACATACAAGACCCTTTCAGTTGTCAGACAAATGTCTACCGCAGCTGTATTACCACGAGATACTCCGCCGATGTGTATCGATCGTAATATTATCTATTTATTAGTAAAATACAAATTATTATGAAAAACATTATTGCTTTTTGAATCCTTTAAAGTAACTAACGATCACTACCAAAGTTTACATATGATTCGAGAAATATTCACATCGAGAATGATAATTAAATACTAGAGTTAAGATTAGATTTGTGATAGGTGAAGTAAAGTCTAGTGCCTTCTCAAACCTTTTTATATACATCTCAATGTAATGTACGCACGCACGGCAGTAGTGAACAACATGAACAAAAATATGTATGAAACTAGGCAATGTAGCGTTTACATACAAATTTATTTGTGTTACGAAAACTATTTGCTATAGTTTTAGTGAAAATTAAAAAAAAGAAAACATTTTCCATCAATTTTATTCCCTACTTTTCGACATTTCCTAATTATTACTTCATAGTGCAACTTGATTAATACGACACACTACGGAATTAACACATTAATGATTTAATACATTATCAATAGTAACACCAACAACGTCTAAAGTCATGAAAGTTTACGAGAAGTAATTTAGACACATTTAGGATATTATTATTAAATATCTATATATAAAGGTATATAAATATACTGACAACGGTTTTGAAGCCCTAAAACACGGTGGATTTTACAAATCTGAGTCAAGACATACAAGATAAAATAAAAGTATTTTACTACTAACATTCCATTGTACCATCAATCAAAAGTAAGCAAAGAGTTACGTCTATTAAAAATTACACTAGAATTAGAGAGATCCGTGTCTCAGGGCTGTGAAGTTTCGAAGAGGAAGTCAAAAGGTTGGACGGGTGATTAATTTAGGAAAAATTTGTGATACGAGTGTAGCAAATACTGGGTTCACTTGTGGGTTATTTATTACTTAGGATACACATCATATACCTTACACTAACGAAACTCTCACAGCCGAAAATTAATAATAATTTTGAATATAATTCAACTTCGAATAACTCGAATCCCACAACCTGTTCACAAAAACATTTCGACAATTGCTTTCACATACAAGCCCTTAACGTTACATTTGAAGCGCATAGCCAAAGAATTAGTTTTGGAGCATAATAAAATAAGCAATACATTGAAATAAATAGCTAATTGGATATTCCCGTATACTGTATACGAATGCCCAGCGTAAATCCTTTTGAAGTTTACTCGAATTTGTTCATAAAGAATCCAAGGCAATAGGGAATATGCCACGTATGTTTCAACTCAATGATTGACTGCACTTTAGAACAGTAAAGAGATTACCACACACACAAATCATTTAAAATATTAGAAATATACAAAAGTGCTTATTTTATTAACGCGGGCGCTTTAAAAGCTCGGGAAAGTGCCGGGCTTTTAAAGTGACCTTGGTCTGATGTATCATTAAAAAGATATTGCTTGTAAAACATCCTAGATACGAAATTCTCTTGATATAGACCTCACTAATGGCGATATAGACCAGACTAATAAAACGATGATGTTACTAAAGTTCATTAAAAATTATTTTCTTATATGAGCCATGTGCTTATTCCCTATTGCTAAATAAATGAAAATAAAAATCTATTAATATTAAACCAAACATTCTCAAATATAACAATTCATAACTCAAAATTTATAAGCTCAATGTACTCATCACACTAAAAGCTTTCATGTTTCAATAAGTACATTATTCAGAATCAATCAACTTTGTACGTGACTGGATTCCTTAATATTTTTCCGTTCGATAATTATTAACAGCAAAACATAATGAATTCAGTCCGATAAAAAAAAAACCACTATCGTGAGTAGCGGGACCAATAAGAGGTATATTAAATAAAAAATATATTCAAACTGATATACCCACGCCTGTTGTATTATTCTACGCTCTGCACTCGAATTTGCATTATCTATAAAATTTAAAAATGTATAAAACTACGCTAAAGTTTTGAGCCAGCGTCGACCTGACCTCCAAAGAAAACATATTTCTTTAATTTATCCAACAACCTTCATTTGTATAGCGTAGTGGATAAATGGCCTTGACTCTCTACTTACGCGAGAAGGCCCCGACTGCCTTTAATGGGAACATTAGTAGTGCTGATTATTTCATACTTTAATATGGTTTTCCCCTCGATTTTTCAATTACAAAATAATATTACGAAAAATAGTTTGTAAAAACAGATCTACAATCGTTCTCTATAGGTAATAAATTAAAAAACATGTTCTTGAAAAGTCGATAGTTTGTTACCTCTTTTAAGTGACAAGGTTAATCTGCTAGCGATTGGGGTTAAAAACGACCCATCACTTAAATAACTTTAAAGTAAAGGCTGAATAAATTGGTTAAATACTGATAAAGTTTATGTTTCTACTAAACAGAAATCCGCACACATTTTCGTGTACCTTTAAATCTGAAGACGGACGAATTGTTCATATTAAATCCGCCATTAAATGTCGTTGAATCGTAAAAAGTACAGAAGTCATTATCGTATCTATTGCAACGCTATCTGTGCGAGTTAAAAAAGATTATAATGATCATTATCACAATTTGATCCTATTGCTGCTCGAATTTAGTTTTTTATAATTAAATATTTACATCAACATTTGATTGGAATTGATTTAATGCTACGTAATAGATAATGAAAATTGAGATTTTGCTATCTTATTGCTTGTTATAATGAAATTGGTTATAAAAATGTCTTCATGAAAGAATGAACGGCTCTCGAGAATTGTTTAAATTTTTATGTACATTTTGTAATCAGACTGATAGACATTGCGATAAATAATCAAAAATGTATGTGCAATGTGATTGTGTTTGTTGAGGTTAATAAATTTTACGAGTACTTCATGCTTCGTTGTGATCCCGACGCGGTGTGACGTCGGCACCGCAACAAAATACTAAATATTCAATAGAACCTTTTTCATTTGTAGCACCTTAAAAAGGATTTTGTTTTCCATAGCCGTTAGTGTATCATTTCTATATATTCATTTACAAAATTTTGAACAAATTTAACACATTTCATCCATTTTATTAAAAATAAGGGAAAACTGATACTATCGTTTTATATATCTGCAAAAATAAAACGTATATATAACATAACCTTCAAGATCCGTTGGTTTAAGTTGATATACAGCATCTATATCAGATAGCGCTTTCGATATTGTTCAGTAGTAACCAAGTAAAATAGAAGCAGTGAAAATATGAGCGTATATGAAATTTTTGCAGTTTTTAATTTTGTTGGAGATTAACGTTTTCACACAATATCCATTATAAAAAGTATGCTATTTTATTCACACTACAGTTATTCTGTTTTCAACTCTGTGTACATAGATTTTAACGAAGTATACAGTACATTATAACATAAATCAGAAAAAAAAATATTAAACACTAGCTTTATTTAATTTTATACCATATCTGAAAATTGCTATAAAATTAATCGATAATGTTAAAAAATCGACTGCGTGCAAGTAAAAACTTTATGCCTTTTGGAAGTCTTTTTATAAAGGTACACTAACATGTTAAGAGCTGTTGAATCCCTTATGACATCACATTTGAACTAATATAATATACCTAATTGTACACGTTGAGATTTCAAGGGCGGAACTGTAGTGGCCGGGTATGAAAAGGTAAGGCAACACAGACTATAACGGAGCAATTTCTTGTCAAAGTCGTGACCTCAATCCTCTTCCTAACCCTTTTCTCAGAGGTTCGTATTATTGCGTAAGAGGTTGATCACCACCAATAACTCTTATGCAAAAATACAAAATCATACATGGAATATTTTTTACAGATCCCACCAAACCGTGGAACATAGCATCTAAAATGGTGAATTATTTTATGTAGCATGGTCACATAAAAATAGCGAATTATAGTCTATACGTTCGGCTTACTGTTTATATAGCAAATAAAAAATCAATGGAAGTCGCTCTACAGGGTTGTACACGTTATTATTGCTACCGATAAGTTAACATTGTATGTAACAGCATCATCATCAATAACAGCCGGAAAACGCCCGCTGTCAAGCATAGGCTTTGAACAAGGATCTCCACGCTGATCGATCTCTTGTGGTGGGCCATGTAATAAACAAAATTTCAGAAAACAAAAAGATGAGTTTTAATAGAAAATGTATGTTTGATCATTAATTCTATGGGGTGATGTAGGAATTGAGCACATTTGAGCCATGTCATCAAATAAAATTTGTTTAAATTCTATTATAGTTTGTTGTTGCAATCTGTCGTCTTATTAAATAAAAATTGCGCGATGGGTAAAGAATCGACGTTAAATGAAAAATTTAAAACTACAACAAGAGATATAAGGATCTCTAAAAATAAAAAAAGGATTATTTAAGATATTCTAGCGGCTAAACTGACTTTTTTAGATAATCTACATTCTGCAGTCTCATTTTGAAACAAAAAAAAATTTATAAGACACATAAGATACACTCTTTAAATTTATGTCACCCTTCTTTTTGTATTAGTGGTCAAAACAGTCAGAAACAAAAAGAATAAATTAAGTCTATCTCGCCATGAATTTGAAGAACACATATTTATAGCGACGTAGAGGCGCCCGTTGCATTCCAGCTGCCAAACGAATTGCTCCCTCTGTAGTCTTATCTAATTGTGTCAATGACTATTGCTTTTAATGGTGGGTTTTATTTTCAAGTGAATTATCGAGAAATCTTAGCAGGCACAGAGAACTATGTGTCCATTTCTCTTAAGCTTTAACGAATGCCGCACCTGCGGGACGAGCCTATCGGCGCGTGGAGCGCAGGCGCAGGTCTAGGGGGCACTAGGGTGCGTCGGCATCGCAGTCCGGTGGGCGGGTTGCGGCGGCAAGTGCGCGTACGGCCAGCGTGAGTCGAGCGAGCCGGTCGCGCTCCCGCTGCGGCGGCGGCTCCTCGTCGGGCGAATCGTCCGCCTCCGCGGGTATCTCCTCTCCGACTTCGTCTGCGTCACTTTCTTCACGCGACGGACACTGTGCCGGCTCGGAGTTTTCAGTACTAGTTTCGGGCTCAGAGTTTTCTTCGTCTGAAATAAGGAGAACTTGCAATACTTATCTTTTTGTTTGTTTTTGGAACATGTTGGTTTCCTTACAAAGTTTACGTTCAATCAATTTAGCCATCAAAATATTAACTGTGGCGATAAGAAAGTATATTTAAATTTGTCCTATAACGTACTTCACCAAGTATGATATAAAGGCATTGTTGTATTGCAATAGATTGTATGCAATAAAGCTCACCTGCTGCCCTCAGCACTCGCTGTTGTAGCGCAGCGGTAGCCCGTTGTAGCGCGCGGGAGACAACGGCGGTACGCAGTGCTTGCGGAGCGAAGAGTGTGAGAGCGCGTGTCGGACCCAGCAAGCTGGCGAGCGGAGCCCTCACTGCTGCTACTGACAGCTCCTCAGCGAGCGCCTCCGTCGCGCAAGCCGCGCCTGCTGCGCTTGTCGCACCAGCACCTCCGCCCACCGCACTCGACACGCTTGCGCTGCTCGACGAGCCGGACATACCGGATGGACTAGATAGCGCGCAGAGCTAAACATTGTTCGTAACAAAAATACAATATAAATAAAAAAAAATGGCAGTTGGTGATACGGCTACTTCTACCAACCAAAAGCTACCTACAATATTAACACATTATTGTTATCTCACAGAAAAGATAGCTATTTGTTTTTCTGATTTTATAAAGGGCTTAACACCAATCCTAGCTGTAGTAAGTGGCGTTGTAGTCTTTGACACTGAATAGCAATAGTCTATTCATATTTCTTTTAGAGATGTCTGGAAGGAAACACTTCTCTGGAAATAATTGTATCTACACGATATATAGCAGAAGGTAAGTCTAATAGTAACATATTTTTTATGTAATACAATATACTTGTTAAGAATCTAAATAGGCCATAAAAATGGTTTTAATATATTACCATTAATAATTATATCGTTTGTGTTAATAAATTACTAAAAATTTTAAATAATAAAGTTTACATTATTTACGTACTTTCGGATAATAGTGCTGCATGAATTCATAAATAGCAGGGTCTTCTAGTGAATCCCTTTCGTCAAGTAGCACCGCGTCCACGTACTCCGTCACCACGCTGCACTCTAATAACATTTCTTCTAACTTTGCATCCGCCTGTTAAAATTATGTAAATAATTATCATCTCATTGTTGTTGCCACTACTCGGAGCCATCCGTGTCAGGACTATTTATCAACCATGCTGGCCAAGTGTGGGCTGGTGAATTCGCACATTTACGATGGCTGTTGTTCTTGTCGGTTTCCTCGCTGTTTTCCTTCAGTGGAAGCACAAGCTCTTTGGAGATTGAACCCGCGCCTCTTCGAGAGGTTAAAGGCGACTGACTGCGTTACAAACTGAATTATCATGGCTTCAATATTAAAACGTAGTATATAATTTAATACATATCAAAAATAAAGTGTAAATATTTTCGAATAGAAAAAATATTGCTCAACGAAATGTGAAAGAAGAAACGATTGCTAGGAGAAATATCTACGCTTTGCTCTGTAGTCTCGGGCTATTACGTAGGTTAGGTAAGCTCTACCTGTCGTATCAGGCAACAAAAAGGATTGTTGAGTTCATAGGCTCTAGTGGTGAAGGCCTTTATTCCATATTAAGCCAGCCCGAAGTGGTTGACAAAGACGAGGTGGTAATTTATTTATCGTAGCAAAGTGAATGTACCGAGGTTTACGGCCCTAGCTGAGGCGTACTTAAGCGTAGAGCACCGGTGCGTCTCTTAACCACCTTTCTTACCACCGAGGGCGTTTTAAAATGTAGGAAAGTATTGAAGATTTACCACCAATTACAAAATAATTGAATATTAGTGCACTAAGTTTGGAAATCACCGCCACAAAACGATTTATAGAAGTCATGTATGTAATTACCGGAGTGTTGGCTACATCTCGCCAGAAGGCCGCGAAATAGTTGAATTTGAGCGGCACAGCCTCGAGAGCGCACAGTGCCGACAAAAGCACCAGCTGCTCTGACATGCAGCGCTGACTCCTGGCCACACGACAGCAAGTGTCTGTATGGTATATTATTACTATTTAATAACACAATTTGTAATAAATAGTTTCACGTATTTTCGCAACATCTTATTAAGACAAAAGGCAAAATAGAGACACAAAAGATTATTTAAATTTGTTATGCTACAAACAACCTCAGAGAAAATATAATAATAATTACCAATGAATTTATGATATGGTCGGTAAGCAGGCGCTAAGGGTGCGTGCGGCGGTGCGGGTTGCCGGGGTGTGCAATGTGCCGCGTGTGGGGTGCGCGTGCGGGGACGCGCCGCTCCACGCGCTGCGGCGTGTGCGCCCGCGGCCAGTGGCACCAATGCCCCAAGCGCCGCACCCCCGCCAATCAGTACCAACTCCCGTAGTACACCTTTTAAACGAAAAAAAAAAAGATTATTCAAAGAATGTAAAATTATTTATTTAAAATAAAAAACATTAAGTTTTCTTTTATCACATTATACTTAAAAATAGTTGAATATCGTTAAATCGGTAAAAAGTTTTTGTTTTATTAAAAATAAGAATACTTCTGATCAAGTCACATTAAAAAAAAGCCGAACTACTATGATAAATTTCATATCTGTCCAACCAAATAGCTTCTACAATCCGATAGAAATACTCGTCATAAGATACTATATTTTGGCCATTAAAATTTTTTTGATGTATTCGGAAACAAAAATTTGATCAGAAATAATAGTAATGATTTAACATTTTATAATAGATTATTTGATTTGATGTGACTTAATTTTGAATAGATTACATAGCATTATTTTTAAGTGCATTACGTACCGAGTGCGGCGAGACGCAAATGGCTTAGCCTCTGGTGCAAGTTGAGCATTGTAAGCAACCTGCGGGCGCACTCAGGCCAGTCCTTGCACGCCAGAAGTAGTGCCCGAGCCTCCTTCGCATCACGACGCGTGCGCAACGTGCGGCACAGCGCCCGCGCCCACCGGAGCGCCGCCGTCAGCTCAGCGCGCACTGCGCTGCCACCACCTCCGCCACCGCCCCCTCCTACGCCCACGCCCACACCGCCCCCTTCAACGTAGACGGCATGAAGACTATGTAATGCCTGTATAATAAATTAGACATATACAAATAACATACAAATGAAAATTCAAAATGTTAAATTTTTTAAATAAACATGTGTGTTCGAACAAACCTCAAAAGTCATCTGCAAGCCACCATTATAAACTACATATAATCTATCGTCCTCATTTTCCACTAACGTGCAGAAAGCCGATATCAGCGTCGTCCAACATGTCCTGCCATTTAAACCTAAAAAGATATTGAACATTTTTAAAGTCAGTATTTTTTCAGTTTCTGGACAAGGAAATATATAGTAAATTATATTATTTCTATAAATAATGACAATAGATTTACACCCTATGTTGTAAATCTATTGCCATAGCAGTTATGGTATATGCGAAGTGTTCAGAGAGAGCATCCTTTACTATCAAAGGTTTCGTTGTCAAGTAACATCATCTGAAAATGTACTTGACCTCATTTTAGACATGAAAAATTCTTCGAAGTTTAAATGAACAAAAACTTTAACAGACAGAATTAAAAAAGGACTGTTTCCTGGAGAATGCCAATAAAAAATTTATCGTAACGAAATTTAAATGAATAATATGAAATTTACTACAGATCATAATCATTGTTATGAACGGTACAGCTGGGCAAGGCTATCCCAAAGATCTAGTGACTGATCGGTGCCTGCATTCAGTGGCTTCCCGCACATCCCACACCAGGTCTACTACGCACCGACAATGGACACTTATACAATTTAAATGTATTCAAGTTATGACGTTACCCTGTAAATAAGCGGAGAGCGTGCTGCGCCGAAATGCGGCGGCTTCACGACTGTCGACACCATCGCCGTTACTTGCACTGCTGCTAGAACCACCGCCACGCGCCGCCAAGATTCGCGCAAGCCTGCAGACAAAATTCACACATATAAATTATATAGAATGCGTGTCGACCTTTAAATTTTCTTTTTATTACCATTTGTAGATATCGTTGTCTAGGATAGAGCGAATTGGAAGAAGAAAAATTGAAAATCTAAGACTACATAAAATAAGAGATTGCGGAAAGACGATCAGGGCATTCACTGCTGTAAATTATGCATGACAAAGAAATGATATATAAGTTGCTTATACAGGACGTTTATAACTTTGAAGAAATTGGATAGCGCACATTTTTTTCCTTAATCTTTTTTATAACATACCTGAGCAGTTCGTCGGCGGCACCGGGGTAGAGGTGAGCGTGCGGTGCTATGTTCCGAAATGCCCAGTGTATGTTCTGGTGCTGTGCCAAGATGCGCGCGAACGCGGCTGAGCGCCGACAGCACAGTCGCAGAAGCGCATAGTACGGCGGCAGCATAGCGCGATTGTACGCGACCACCTCACCATCCTCGTGGTCAGCGCTGTGTGAAACATATCATTAGTATGTAGTGGCTAAGATCTCTAGCTTACAATCCCGGTGCCCTATGCTTAATATTTTTTGTATATTTATTGTAGCACATGATAACTTTTTTCATCACATCTATATATATAAATTGGGGTAAAACCATTATTTTCTGAGGTAATCGGAAAATGTTTCATTAAGTGCTATAAACGGTTTAAAAAATAGTTCGATGAAATTAGTAAAGGTATTTGGTACAAAATAAGATAAGACAGCCTCCTCATTTACTCAAGTTTGTTGAGTGTAAATTAAGTAGAGTATCTATAACTAAAACTCATACGTTGCGTTCCTGATCCTATCCTTAGACACCTTTGAATATAATATGAACCAAAAAACATCTATATATAACCCATACCGGCATTTGTAATAAAATTGAGGATGTCCAATACTGAATGGAGTGTATGAAATAGATATTGATTGATTATAGAGGGTTTTGTGAACGAAAGTTTAGGGCAGCATGAGACATTTTTGATATGTTTATCCATTAATAATACAACTGTTAGTATTAAGAGTATTATTTTTTTTTCTGTAAATAAATTTTGTATTTTTAAGCAAATAGTGTCGACATATTCTAAGGGATAAAAGCTCAAAAAAAAAAAATCACCGCTGTAGGAAACAATTTTGTAACATATTTTTTTCTAAAAATGTATGCAAGATATTATATGAGATGGCGAAAGATCCATAATAATTGTCATGAAAGATAAGCTTTGATTACCCTCGTAATTTCCCTAGATACAACGCTGCTTAAACCGAAACACCGTAATATTTGCACAACGGCGGTGTTTACCTAGACGGCGTTTGGTGGATGATTGTACCACTAGTAAGAGATAACTTTAACAGTATCCTATAACTTACAGTATGTAGTTGAAGGCGATGTGCTTGGTAAGGCGCGGATTAGCGACTGCCAGCTGCACGTTCTCCGGGCAGTCGACGCAGACCGCATGCCAGAACGTGAGCAGCGCCTGTTTGTTGGGGTGTACGGCAACCGACGGCTCGCTGATAGCCGGATGATACAACTCCCACAGGTCATTAAAGTACTGCCCAAACTGCAAACCGGTTTACAATGCAAGGGCTGTCTACCATTATACAACTATTACAAGAATTAATAATTTTAAAAACTTTTGTCAATAAATAATTAATAGCTCAGCTATTAATATTATTATGTCTACATTGTAAGGATTCGAGATATCTCTTAAGTACACAATCAAGGCTTTTTATCTACCACATTTATTAAGTGCAAGTTGATGAATGTCACATATCTAAGAAGGCTAATATCCTTGAAAATTTCGGGAACCTTACGATGTTTTGACTGGAAAGGTCAAGTTCAAATAGCTTTATGGAGCATATTATCACATTACATAATTTTTTTACATAATAAATAAATATTATATTAATTTAATTATTACAGTTACAAACCATAAGTTTCTCTACTCTACTGACGACGCAGTACGACATAACTCCAAAGTATGCAGTTAGCTTCATTGTGCCGTGAACAGCGATGTCAGTGTATTTTCTAGCTGCTTTTAACTTTCCCAACAACATTGTGTACACCTGTTAAAAAAATTAAGATGACGTATTATTTAATGAAATTCTTTATCTATATATTATTTCGGAATATACGGGAACAATTCTAATATCTCGAAGATTTAAGTGATTGTCAGACATTAGGGTTATTATAAAAATTACTGCCATTTAATTCCGTATTATAACACTTTTTTTACCTTTAGAGATGTAATGTCCAAAAATAAGTACTTGTACTGTTAAACAGAAATGTACAAATTGACTCTGTTCAGGTTTGCAAATTCACAAGTAGTAAAATTGATAGAGTTCTGTATGGCATGGCATTGTGGTGCTTTGTAGATCTTAACTAGGACTTTATTATTACAGATATTATTATTATTATATTAGACAGCGTACAGTGGTAAACCACTAGACTAGCGCCCAGATCACATAGCCAGTACCAAATATAAAATTAAACAAAAAAATCCCCCATTAACACTTACTTGATGCAAGGTGTGATGAGCAGTATCAGGTAGCTTAGCGAGGTGGTGTTGTGGTGCAGGCTGGGGCCGCGCGCGTGCGTACCCCGCCCGGAAGTGCTGCGAAGGCACCAGCGCTACCAACAGAAGAGCGGCTGCGGCGCGCACCCGCGCTGCGGACGCAGCCAGTAGCTGCGCCTCTACCCACCGCTCGGCCGTCCTCAGTGCCCAAGCGTGGGCAGCTTTGTTACGAGGCACCTGTAATATGTCATTCAGTTTGTTATAACCCACATGTTTTCTCAAATCTGCAGATTACTACCATCCTCCTACTGAAATATAATCTTAACTGTTTTACAGCTGTGAACACATGAGATCCAGAGCATTCTGAGAAAGTCTCCTTCACCATTCACAGTCATGTTGTGACTTATCACATCAATCAAAAAAATAAGGAATAAATATAAAAGAGAAGATTAAAATAGGTAAGACAATGCACCAGCTTCACTGTCACTTTTAACAAATCTCCCAAGCATAGGCCTACTTGAAGACATTCTATATTAGAGTAAGTAGTGCCTTTGCACTTATTTCTATGTATGTTAAATTTTCATTGTAATTTCTATGTGCATAAATACATAAAAAATATTAGTAATAAATAATAATGATAGAAAATGTAGCACTTACTTGTAGCGCGAGCCACTCTAGGGCGGCATGTGGACACACGTCCGCTGCATCCCACAACCGCGCCAGCACTAGTTGAGTAAAGCAAGGCAAACCACCAGCCGCACCTGCACCACCTCCACTGCCCTCCACCAACATAGTCAGCAACTTAAAAAGTGCGCCACAACTCTGAGGAATAAACATGTTATCCACTTTAGTGAAGTATTAGTGATTTAAACTTTGTATTTAATAAAGCAGGAGAATTTATTGTGGAAGAAAAATGTATAAACATAAAAAAAAATTAATAAATTTATTATAGTTTTAACAAAAACTCTGATCCATGTTCGGAGAACATAGCGCATGAAATAAATGAAATAATGCAATAGTTATTAAGTAAAATTTTATTTATAAAATATTATGCAAAATAATTTATGAATTTCTTTTCGCTCAAGAATATGATTTATTTGTATATATATTAGTTAATATCAACTAACAAGATAATAGTTTGAAACAAATTAAAGGAATAAAGCATTTAACTCACTTCTGAATGTTTAGCAATGGCTTGAAAAATCATGTTGACGATCTTTTGCGCTAGTGCTTCGTTCCAGCGGCAGAGTGCGAAGATAAGTGATCGTGTCTGTTGCAAGTTTAAACAGTCCCGAGTCTGCTGGTAAATAAATGGAAACCCCTGCGAAAGAACATACACTAATATAGATTTTAGATTTATTAATTTATTTGTTTAAAGGGAGAAATCTTCGAAAGATACCCTACTTCTGGGGGAAGTAAGAGTTATGTGAGATTTTTTCTCACTAAAACCCCCTCGGTGCTCTGCATTAGTGCATTCGGAGAGGCTCCGGAATCTCTTATAGAACGCACCGGTGCCTCTCTACACTTCTTTGGACACGGCTCTGAGGAGAGGCTTAACCCCCCTAGGCTATACCAGATAGGTTCGCTTGTTGAGCAATAAGGGCCCTCACCCTCAAGGCCCGCGAAAGTCCTGGACCCTCTTAGTCGCCTTTTATGACAGGCAGGGCTTACCTTAGTCCTATTTTTACTAACCTGAGACTACAGGCCTGATAGATTTTAGCCCTCGAACACCAAAAACGACATTACTGATTAATCAAAAATATCAAATAAATATTATTTTACTGAAACAGTAAAATTTTTATTTTACCGTCTCTGCCAATATTTTAAAATAACCTCACCAAAAAAATACTTTAGAGTTTGTTTTTAAGATCTGATTTTTGTCAAAGAACTGAACCGATTTTTTTAGGAATTATTACTAAGTAGTATGCACTACAATCACGTCGCCTATGAAACAAAATGCACAACACTTCAACTGTCGGAGATAATTTAAACCTATTGTTTTACTTTAAACTTCTTAGTTGCTACTATTAAGTTAGACCATTAGTGGTTATAAATAACTTTAACGCGATATTTTTATATGTATATAAATGCTTACATTAATTTATTTTTAGAGTTAAATAGATGTATTTTTTAATGTTGATTTCAAACTTATTTATAAGTTTAAAAATTGTTAAGAGGTTGTTCAAACTGTTGTACCTTGGCATGGAGTAGAGCACGCGCGTCGGGTTCGGGTAGGGCGAGGTGGCCGCTGGCGTCGCGCGATCGTTCTACCAGCCCCGCCACGAGCGCTACCATCTTGTCCAGCGCGCCTGGCCGAAGCTTGTCTCCGCTTTCAGCGCCGCCGCCGCTGCCACCGCTCCCGCCGGCCTCATCCGTTGGCGATTCAGCCTATAAAACCATAATTGTTGATGTTCACCGACGCTAATTTAGATTTGGAAAAATAAAAACTATTCTTGGAATTTTCATTTATCTAATCCTTAATTGACCTTAAATCTAGATTTCTAATTCATTATCTCATAATCTAAATAGAAATAGAAAGACAATAAACAACACAGACGAATATATATAAAAAAAAATGTTTATTATCAAAAAGCTTAACGTTTACGTTTATTATAACTTTTTAGTATGTTTTAATTTTTGTAATTAATATTGGCAATAAAATTAATCTATATAGGCGTGGACTTAAATGAGTAAAGGCATTATGTATAACGAAATATCGTAGAACAGATATAGCGCTAAACATGAGAACTGATTAATGTTACAAAAATTTCAATTGATAAATAATGTTATTTACTCAGTTCATTGAAGTAAATGTTTGTACTAACATTATAAATCTCCCATAAGCTTACTATTATATTAAGAACTAAAAACTAACCGTTGTGGAGTTCTGTCCGAGGTAGAAGCTGACCATGCTTGAAATAGCATTGATCCTGAGCATAAATTTGCCCTCCTCCTCGCCCATCTTGCTAAACTCGTACAAGAGGCTGAAGTACTCGGTCAAATGGCGCAAATGTGACCTCGCTCCGTTCTCCATCTGAAAAAGTTAAAACAAACAAATTATTTTATCTCTGCACTCAATATATTTTGTAATGCTTGATGTAAACGTTTTCATAAAGAGATAACCGTTATGTTTTTTATATGTTTATCTGGTGGTAAGCCTGTGTCAAAAACTACAGTTAATACAATCCAAAAATTTACAGTTGACACAGTCCAAAAATAAATTGACTTTCATTAAAAATAAAACTATCCATCACACTGTACTTATTACATTTTGAGGACAGTATTGAAACTTCGTAACGTAACGAAACTTTTTTTTAATTTAATTAAGCGACAATAGGAGCCGACCTTCACCTGATAGTAAGTGATACACCTGCCCATAAAGTGGCGCTAGTTAGGATGATATACACTGCACCGCATTTCACTGATTGACACGACGTCTGAGACACGATATGTCTCGTTATCCCAGTAATTATGCTACCTACAGCGCCCTTCAAACCGAAAGACAGTAATGTTTGCACACTACTGTTTGGCGGCAGAAATAGGAGCTGTGGTGGCGGTTTCCGGCAAAAGCGTACTACCAATAATTTTTATCTCTACTAATACTAATTATCAAACGTAATATACCGAGATAAAAAATAAATAGTATATATAACTTTGAACAAAGCAATCTTATTATTAACAATAAAGAAGTCAGAAGTCAATGCGTTGGTACCAACATTGACCAGTACTTAACAAATTCTTATATTTAAACACGACCAGCAAAATAGGGTGCCATATTTATTGTTTTAATTAGCGCCACATTGTTGTAGGCAGGCGTATCAACATCATTCCAACGCCCTATTTGTTTCTTCAATGATTAAAAAAAAAATGAATATCAACTTATTTAAAATCCTAATTTTAGTACATTGGTCTGTTTTCAACCTTCGACTCAAAAATTTATTTTTTGTTGTACCTGCGTGTTGTGTTGCCTATATCATTATTATTTTTACACTTAAATATAGTCCCTCTTTAAATCATTTTATGTAATTATTATTTTTGAGCAATTATCTTTTAACGAAGTTTCAAGAGTACAGCTAAGTTTGAGAGTTACCAAATATATTGATTATTGGCTGTCATTTATAGATTACAGGATTAACTTTTTAATATTAAATAACTCATTCATTATTATATCACTTAGTATAAATTTACTTATAAGCATAATCATAGTCACGCCTATGTCCAGCAGTGCACGTAACGATTGATCGTTCCGTGCACTGCTGGACATAGGCGTCCCCCAATGATCGATTCTGCGCTTCCTGCAACCTTCGCTAGATCGTCGGACCACCTAGTGAGAGGGGACGTCTTTCGGTACGCGGTCGTCTCTCCAGGACCTTATATGCACTGACAAGTTTTATATGTGGGCCAATCTCGGCGGCACTGCAATGCCGAGCCGACCCGTGACGGGAGTGGAGCGAGCCCCGAACATCCCGTCGCTTTACAAAAATCAGTTTAATATACTGGTCCCGCAGTGCGGGAACTTTCAGATATTAAGCTGAAAAGAACAGATACTACACTTTGATCTTAGCCAAAAGGCCGAGAAGCGATACCGACCTCATCACACCGGACAGCCTTATCCACTCTCAACAAAACTCAACGCCGCGATTCAAAAATTTGTAAAGCAACGTACAGCGCCATCTATTATAACTTGAAATCAACGCGAGCAATACATTTCATTTTACTGACAACTGAAGTTACGATAATAAAAACGTGTCTGTTTCTAGTTCATCATTAGTCAATAAACGTCTACTGCTAGAAGGCCTCCCTTACAGATACCCAAATCAATCGGTCCTGCGCTGCTCGCAACCAACGGCTTCCCGCGACCTTCAGACTTTTAAAGGGGTCTATTAGGTATGATGTATTTAGAGTAGCAGATCATATTACTAATTCCGTGTATAGCCGTATAAAATACAAATATTTTGAAAATAAAGTTGATTTTCCGTAACAATCCACGTAATCTTCCTTCAGCTGTGGCTTGAGCATCTTTATACATTTTGATATATCACATGACTCTATTTTTATCGACTATTTTATGTACATTAACAATGAATACAGGCTTAAACTAGGTAAAAATTAAGAAATTAATTTGAATAAACCTATTTAAAATTATTTTAAAGTTATACTAACCAATGACAACAACATCCTTATAAACCTAGTAACAAAACTCGATTCTCCCAATTTACTATTATCCTCGCCCTCCTCCATACCTTGTAGGTACAGGGCACAATGACTAGATCTGAAACAAAATTAGGATTTAGAAAATCATGATACCATTGATCAACTTGATAATAATTATTTATCACATGAAATTACTGGATTAACAAGACATGTAGGTCTCAAAGCGACGCATTATGCGGTCTACTGACGACTTTTTTGACTAGAGTCATTTTTAAAAAAACATTTGTCATTACATACCTCAGTCTTTGAATTACGTGCATACACAACCTCTGGAACATCTGGCGCACCATTTGATTAGGACATTTTATTAGAACCTGGAATATAAAAAATAAAACAATTACTAACCAAGATCAAGTGACAGAAGTTCATCAGTAAAAATCCATCGCTTAAGACAATGATGTTACTAGTTTGATTAAGTCATGAATATGATGTTTTTGAGAAATTACGTTTATAGTTTTATAACAGAAAGTCTTTTACACTTTCTTTCAGGGAGATCCTTGGAGGAATATAAATTTAAGAATTTACCTGCATAGGCCACCAAGTATCATCAGCCATGTGACCAAGGAACCATTCCGATGCGGCTGCTGACGCATTGAATTGTTTTGTTACTAATTCCACCCATGAAACCATTGTTGGCTGGAAGGGATAATAAACTTTATTTTAATTTTACCATTATATAAATATTACCATCTGCACAAAAAGAATGGTTTTCATAAACATAAATAAAGCAAGCATACATTAAAAAGGCATATTGAACAAAGTTAATGATTATAATTTTGTTTATATTTTTAGACATCAACTGAAATTAGATAATATAGAATAGTAAACAAAGTCAAACCTTTTCTTTCGCATGGATAAATGTTTCAATAAAGAAAGATGTAGAGAGACGCGCGGCGACTTCAGTTATCTCAGGTCGCAGCGTTAGGAGCGACTGCGGTACTGAACTGCACATCTGACCCATGAATCTAAAAAAAAAAATTACAATCCTTGAGATATGATTTCGTAACTTCTTAACTGGGTAGGTTAACCTCACAAATATAGACCCGGAACCGATTCAGAGATCCCCATTAGGTAAGTAATTAGCTTGATAAAGATATACTTATTTTTTTTTTTTAATTAAACAAACACATTTACGATAATATTTTGCGTTTTTTAGTAAATTGTATACATACGTTTTATTATATAGCATTTTTCTTTGAAACGGACATTTTCTCGCGTTTTAGTACGAAACGAGAGGGGTGTACCAGGATCGTAGCAAGTGGAGAGAGATGGTCTCTGCCTACCCCATTGGGAACGAGGCATGATATATATATGTATGTATGTAGTACGTGGATATAACTTACGTGAAATATGCATGTTGAAATATATTTTTATCGTGTAAGAATTGCATGTTATCGTCCCAGATCCACTTGAGCAAGTCCGGTGGCAGTACGACTGCGGGTACTGTATCACTGCAGCGTCTCTCCAACGTTGAGCTAGCACTTGATTCTTCCGCAGTTGACGACTGAAAACACGTTACCTTTTTAATAACATTGCCTTTTTATGGTAAATGGTTCATTTATCATCATCATCATCCTCATAAGCCGATAAATATCTACTGCTTGACATGGCATCGACGGTTCCTTATAAATAAATATTTTCATAAAGATAAATACTTTTAATTTCACATGACGTTAAATGGCAATGAGGCAGGAGGTAGTGACGCACGCTGACCCGAATTATTTTGGGTGTGATATTCCGGTTCTTACTCAAGTTCCTGGTATCAAAGCCGCCCCTACCAATCACACTTCACCACATTTGGTAACGGATTTGTAGCGGGACTTCCGTATTATAAGGTAAGCATTTAGTTTCTTCACGCTGATAAAACATTTATTTTTATTACTTAACCCTTGTGTACTCAGATACAATAATAAAATGGTGTCTGATATAAGACATTGTATATTTAACATAAATGTATAGTTGGTAGTTACGGAAGAGTCTTTTATAAAAAAATTTAAGTTGCTTATATTAAAATACCTGCGCTTCATCTTGCGAAACACTGTCGGAAGCTCTTTGGGGTCGCGGAGGACTAAGTTCATAGAACAACATGTAAGCGCTATTTGTTTTCTCGAACGAGAAGTCCATAAACTTATCTGTGACCGAGTCATATGTTTTGCTCTGAAAAGATAATTATTATTATTAAATATATCTTATGTATTTATCACAAGCTGTATGATTATTTTTACAGGGTTGAAGTTAAGACTGTATAAATGCTTAACATTACTTAACAAACGGTAATGTTCTTTCTTCATCCTTCTTAAACATCGTCGCAAAAAACATTGCTATAAAATTCATTTTGGAAATGTTATGAGGAGTGATTTTCAAAATGAAATTTTGGAATTGGTTATTAATAAGGCTATGAAACTATTTGAATATCTTTTCATGCAATATCTATTTAACCTTGAGCGTATTTTTCTTTTAATGTTTACCCTAAAGGAGTTAGTTATATTTCAAATGATAACGAGTCATGAAATTTTTCACCATTGACCGATAGACGTTTGCTAATGGACATAGGCGAACAAAAAACATTTGTTTAAAAATATAATAGGAATACGTACAGTCATCTCGCCTCCGAAGCATTCGGCGGCTATATGGGCGGGGTCGAAAGGCTTGACCTCTGCATCATTGAACAGCAACCACCGGTCGGCATGCTCGCGATCTCGCTCCCGGATGAATGAGTAGTAGTGGCCGCCGTCTGCCGTGCCCGTGTGTACCGTCACACCGATAAGTTCATACCTGCGTTTGCAATATATATGAGCGGATCGGGAGATACCGATTAGTGATAGTTTTTCAAACCCGTCTGGCAAACTACTACTTTCGTCGATTACACCACAAAGAAATCTGCTGGACCTTACTTGGAATTATTATTCTCATTGCTTACCCTTCATAACACGCGAAATAAGAGTGATGGAGGAGCGTATATTAATGTTTCCCACTTTGGGTTATTTTCTTATAGGTGATATTCTTTTTATACGACAAAAGTGAAGAAAACAAACAAAAATTATAAACAAAAATTATATCTGGTGGTAAACGATTGAGCCCTTTTAACATCACTGAAAGCCATAGAACATCTTTGCCGCTGACACAGTAAAGTGCACATATTGGCCTTATAGTCGCATCAAACTGTTTGATCGTTGTCTGTGGTACAAAAGACAGAACATGACTGTTTAATTACACTATTGATCTTTTATGTTCAATATATGTTTCATTAAACTCACTCATAATGTTCCTCAAATTCCGAATTATCTTCGCTTTCCGTACTAGGACTTCCTTCACAGTCTTTCTTAAGTTCTTCAGATTTTCGTTTCTCCTCTGTAATGAAATTAATAAGGAAGTTAAGCTTCGAAAATGAAATAATTACCTTTCTAGTAAAAGCAACCCAAAATTTTAACAATAAAATTTCTTCAATATATTAACCCTTTCCTTTTCTCTACAATGTTAAGGTAGAATGGGAGAGAATGAAAATTAAAATAAATCGTGATGTTCAAATATTTTTAAATAAAAGGTTGCCTAGTTCTTACGTTTAATTAAAAATAAATTATGTTTAGATCCGGTACTCATAATTTTAAATAAGTATATTATAAATTACCTTGATATTGTGCAGGCATAAGATGTTTTTCGACATATCCAGACATGTCTAATCGCATAGGGAAAGAGAAGTGGGTGTTAACTTTCTCCTTTAGCATCGTCAGCATGTTGAATGTGTACCGCATCGTATTGAAACATAGAATTCGAGGCAATTTCTTGAAACAAGCCCTAAAAGGAAAAAACACATTCACCATTTTAATGTGTAAAGAAAGCTGTGTTTTTGAAACATATCTGTAACGCTTGTGATATTTTCCGTTATTTTAGAAGCTCAAGCTTAAGAGCATTTGAACCCGTGCTTCTGTATCATGTCGACGTATAAATATCGTTAACAAGTAAAAAGATATTTATTTATAAAATTGTGTCTGTTTTTAACATACCTCTTCTCCGCACGCACTTTAGCAGCACACTGTGAGCAAGTGTAGCAATTGTCGCCTTCCAGAGTATCTTTTACGGTCACTTCGTCCAGGCTCTGGTGAAGGTTGCGCATGTCAGCCACTTGGCATCGAACAGTGTAGAACTCTTCCAGCGTTCGCGATACATGCGGACAGTCCTACCGAGATGCAAGAGTTAATAATATATTTTTTTTGAATTGTTAATAACAAACTAGTAACGTGCGGATCAACCGTTAAATTTTAGTAAACTTAATGAGTAAAACGGACGCTGGAAACTTAAAATGGTGTAATGGCGGCCACCACCGGAAATCGCAGCATTAACGGAGAACTTGCCAGATTGAAAGAGACGACATTCAAAGAATCGCTTCTAACCAAGCTCTCGACACAATGTAAATCAATTATTACTAACTGTAACAACGTTTGCTGGTGATAGGTCTTCGTTGTCAGGGACCGTATAGGTAGGTACCACTGAAGCGCCAATTTTTGCCGCCAAACAGTAGCGTGCAAAATTTACTGTGGTCCGCATTGAAGGGCGCTGTAGCTAGTGTAGTTACTGACTTAACGATACTCGACATCATATGTCGCGGGTGATGTGCGCAATATGCTGCAGTATGCACTATCCCAACACCATTAGACCATCCCAACCAGCGTCTCATTGTTATGGGCAGGCGTATCACTAACCATCGTGCGAGCGTTCCGCTCGTCACGTCGCTTAATTGAATAAAAAAAACTATTTACAACAGTAAAGATCTATTGGTTGAGATTATAATAATGATGAATAAATTAAAAAAAAAACGAAGACAACGTTATTATTATTATTAGCTAAAAATTACTCAAATGATTTGAAGTATTACAGGATTGGGATGATATACACTGCACCGCATTGCACTCGACATCTGAGACATACGATATAAGTCTCGTTATCCCAGTAATTATGCTACCTACAGCGCCCTTTAAAAACCGAAAGACAGTAATGTCTGCACACTACTGTTTGGCGGCAGAAATAGGAGCTGTGGTGGCGGTTTCCGGCAAAAGCGTACTACCAGTAATTTTTATCTCTATTAATACTAATTATCAAACGTAATATACCGAGATAAAAAATTAATAGTATATGTAACTTTGAACAAAGAAATCTTATTATTAACAATAAAGAAGTCAGAAGTCAATGCGTTGGTACCAACTTTGACCAGTACTTAACAAATTCTTGTATTTAAAACGATCAGCAAAATAGGGTGCCATATTTGTTTTAATTAGCGCCACATTGTCAATATCACCTTATTTAAAATCCTAATTTAAATACATTGGTCTGTTTTCAACCTTCGACTCAAAAATTTATTTTTTGTTGCACCTACGTGTTGTGTTGCCGATATCATTATTTTTTTACACTTAAATATAGTCCCTTTAAATCATTTTATGTAATTATATTATGTAAGAGCAATTATCTTTTAACGAAGTGTGAGAATTACTAAAATTATTCATTATTGGCCGTCATTTATCGATTAACGGATTATCTTTTAAAGAATAATCTATTAATCAATAGTTATATGTAAATTGTCGAGATTTATATGTGGGCCGATCTCGGCGGCACTGCAATGCCGAGCCGACCCGTGACGAGAGTGGAGCGAGCCCCGAACATCCCGTCGCTTTACAAAAATCAGTTTAATATACTGGTCCCGCAGTGCGGAAACTTTCAGATATTAAGCTGAAAAGAACAGATACTACACTTTGATCTTAGCCAAAAGGCCGAGAAGCGATACCGAACTCATCACACCGAACAGCCTTATCCACTCTCAACAAAACTCAACGCCGCGATTCAAAAATTTGTAAAGCAACGCACAGCGCCATCTATTATAACTTGAAATCAACGCGAGCAATAAATTTCATTTTACTGACAACAGATGTTACGATAATAAAAACGTGTCGATTTGTAGTTCATCAACTTTATTATTATTATCAGCTAAAAATTACTCAAATGATTTGAAGTATTAGAGGATTGGTTGTCAGAATAAAAACTATATTTTTACCAAAATTTTTGGTAAAATCTATACCTTCATATTAATTACTTTGTGTGAAAAGTAGATAATAAATCATTTAAAACACTATACATACCAAAGATACAACATTATTACTCAGCACCCCGCAGAAGAGTGTCTTTACTAATTTCTTTAACTCTGGTGTCATCTCTTCAAGTTTGGAGACCAAATCGATAAAGAATTCCGCCATATCCTTTTGTTCTCCAGTGTTTAGTGGCTGGTGGTCCATTTGATATACTTTACAGAAACTTCGGGGGTTGTATGCTTTACGTTCACTTTCCTTTAAATAGAAAAAAGATTTAAACTCATTATTAAATATTACATTACTAATACATACTTTGAAATGTCATAAAATAGGAAATATTATTTAAAATTTGGTATTGTTGGGTGACATTGATAAATTGTTATTGAGGCTTGTTAATAAACGCTGCACTGCGCTGATCTATTTATTCAATTAAGCGATGCGACGAGCGGAATATTCTCCTGATAGCATGTAAAACGTCAGCCCATAACAAAGTGGCGTTAGTTAGGGTGTTATATAATACATTGCATCACATTACACTCGTCGCCTGAGACAAAAGATGTTGAGTCTCCTTATCCCAGTAATTTCACTAGCTACAGCACCTTTCAAACCGGAACACAGTAATATTTGCACACGGTCTCTAATAACAAAGGCATTTGAGACACAAGATTTTAAATCTCGTTACTCTAGTAATTTCATTAGATATAACACCCTTTAAACAAGAACACAAAAATTTAAAGTACTAACCATGAGGTATGCGAACATGCGCTGCATCTCATGCAAAGTAGCTGCGTGCCGGCTATGCGCTGGGTCCGCTAGCAACACTGCAGCGCGCGCCTGCGGCATCATGTACAGGTGTTGCATGCATGAAGCCATGTAGCACGTAGCACCGAGGTTCGTGAGCCCTACGTAACCGCACTCCGACCGCGACTCCTCTGCCGGCCAGTAATCCCACGGATATCCTGATTGCGGCCCTGATGAAAAAGCGACAAAGAAAAAAATATACATGAAATATACCGCGTGTGCTCGTGGTCATCCTTTAAAATAAACTCTGCATTTTTATTATTTTAACATCTCAATCTAGGTGGCTCGCTGGCCTAATGGTTAGAGCGTGCGGCTTTCATTCCGAAGGTCGCCGGTTAGAATCTCGGCATGTACCGATGACTTAATATTTAAGTTATGTACATTTGTGAACTTTTTACAACAGCGAGATACAAACGGTGAAGGAAAACATCGTGAGGAAAACCGCACACTGAAATGATCTTTGTTTGTGTGTGGTGGCCCCAATAAAGTGGCAACAGGCTCGTCCCCTGTTATATGGACCTAATCTGACCACATCTGGCGAAAATGGATGTTGATTCGCTTCTGCCTACCCCTACTAGGAAAAAGGCGTGATAATATAAAAAAAAAATCATCATCTCAATCATTGGACACCCATTACTGGACAACCGTCTCTTGTAATGTATTCCACAAAACAACGCATTCCGCTCTTTGAATTCAGTTTCTTAAACGTCGTCTCTAGTTTCATTATCGTTGCCTAGAAATTTTCTACTTTATAACTAATTCTACAAAGTATTTGTTATAACCGCGATTCTTTAAAACTTCTCGTAAAAAGAGTAAATATTATGAACTTTTATCTTAAAAATAATAGGTTCTATTAAATAACCTCACCTGGCTTATGATGATTCATGAGTTTGTTGTGCAGTACCATATAGTTATCGGGTGCTCCGCGCACCAGCTCAACGAGCAAATCGTACGCGGCCGCACGGGATTTCTGCGACTTGCACTTAGGTAGATTGCGTTGATCTGGATTCGGTACGTCGAAAAGGAACCCGAATACCTGTCAAAAATGATATTACTAACTGACGAGACGTGCGTGCGTATTACCTGATATTATATGACAAGGTAGCCTAAAACAATGTGGTGTAAGTTATATATACTGCATCTCATGAGTCATAAGATGTTAAGTTTCTTTATCTCAGTAATTCAAAAGCAATGTAGTAATATTGGCGAACTACTGTTTGATAGTCGAAATATGAGCTGCTGCAGTATCTACCCGCATGATATCTATCACTAAGACACTTGAAATAAAAAAGAAATGACGATAATTTCATTGGAGCTTACCATTTCTAATGTCCTAGTTCCTTGTTCTGAAGTCTTAAACCTTAATGGATGTTTTAATAGATGCGTTAGTAAACTGAGCTGGCCATATAATCCATCATCAGGCGTACAGGGTTCCAAACGCTTCTCTATAATTTCGCGTTTCTCAAGAGATGAGCGTATCTGTTCGCAAAGTTCATTTAGATCCGGTGCGCCGCTATCTTCAGATGTAGCGCCATCTGATTACAAATTTAATATAAATAAAATTCTAATTAAATTAAATGTAGATGGTTTTAGCTACCATGATTACCTTTAAAAAAGTCCTCGGGCAAACCGTCAATTAGCCTACAAACAAGCCAGAAGTAATCCCGGCATGCAGGTCCGTAAGGTTCTTTACCTTCTTCTGCATGATGATGGACGGCCTGTAATGTATATAAGAAAAAGTAAATTAAAAAAAATATATTACTAATATTGGTATCAGTCTGTTAAGACTCGTACAATTGAGAAGTTATCAATGGTGATCTAGGGTAGTATACATAAATCTGTTGCCAAACAATGGTGTTCCAGCATTACATCCCAGTTTACAGGACTAGTCAATGCAATTACGTTCGCTGTGAAAATATCCTAACCAGAGCTTAAACAAGTATATTATTTATTAGTTAACACTATAGTTCATGACCATTATTTCAGCCTGGTGTTGCGTATTGGTGTATATATAGTTTGGTAATTGCTGAATTTCATTGTCATTATTATCATCATAAGCCTTTCCAATGCACTGCTGGATATAGGCCTTCCCCAATGTCTTCCACCAAATGCGATCCTCAGCTTCTCGCATCCACCTACTCGCGACCGTTCTAATGATGTCATCGGTCCATCGGCTAAATTTAGGTTTTCTTAATTCAGGAATAATGGCGATGTTTATTCGTCACACTTAGTCAGCATGTTATGCTCATAATGGTCACAAAGTATGCCAATGTTCGTCCTCCATTATTCTTCTTACTCACTTTTTACGACCTGCCTAAAAAGCAGCAAAGAGATCAATAATTATTTAAAATCTAAAACATGTTTACTCCTAACTTAATACCTCATGGTGGTGATGAGTAAGATGGGAATGGTGTGGGCGCATGTCCGCGGCGCGCGGCAAATGTTCCAGTAGCAGCTGAAGCAATGGCGCTAGCACTGCTACCTCACCGCCTGTGCACAACCTGTACAGAGCGCTGCCCGCCTCACGGCGCACCTAAGTATTGGTTAACAACATTTATTAATATATAATAATGCCAATAAATAACGAAAATAAATTATTAACTGTATTAATATAATATTTACTTTGGTCGAAAGATACTACAAAAAAAGCAAAAATGTAGTTTTAACATTGACGTCTAGAGCTAGAAATAGATTCAAGAAAATTAGGAATTTTCTACTGCCATAGGTCATACACTCATGATTCCTAATATCAATACCATATAATATATATTTTTTCACTTCTTTGATAATTTTCTTCAAAATGTATTATTGCATAAATTGCAAATGCCTGCGAATTTTAATTAAGATGATTAAAATTTGCTAAGAAGTTAGCAAAGTTTGAAAGAAAAACAAAAAATAAACTCACAGCAGGCTCCGCGTCGTCGAGCAATAGACGTGGGGCAGCGCGGCGAAGCGACCACGCGAGTGCCACTGCGTCCCCGCCGCCGCGCGCCCACCACACACACATACGCATTGCGTGCTGCACTACCTGCGCGCGCACAAATAGTATTATAACAGGATTTATTGATGATATGGCAAAATAATATACGATGTATGTGGACATTAATGAACTGTTTTTTATTTAATTATTTACTTTTACTGGTGGTAGGTTGCAAGATACCGTGTAGGAAAGTTCCATTCAATATTATAATAATTATTTCAAAAAAATTACGCTAACACTTCTATTTTGTATATATAATACCTGTGCTCTACCCCAGAATCCAGTTTTATATGTTGTTGGTTCTTTTACAGTAGCTGCTTCGCATAATATTGAGATTAATCTTTCAGTTGTTTCTTCTACACTCATAAGAGATAATAGGGCCTGGAAATACACATCAATACAGTTTTGAAAAAAACATATCCTGGTGATAAAAGTTCAACAATTTTATTTTTGATAACTGTTTCATTCTTTTTATTAACAAATCATACGACATTTTGCTGTGGCGTTCAATACAAAAACATATTACATGAGTGTGATAAGTAATCATACATTCTAATATGGTTTACTAAACAATTTAATTCTACAGACAGGTGCAGTTTTTAAGTAGAACAACAACAGTAGTACTGCGGTGTGGCATCTTAAATAATGCTACATTGTCGTGGGGAAGTGTCTCATCTATCTGGATGGTTATTAAATAATAAACTTTATTAAATTACTTACAGGATGCAATTTAGGCGTTAGAGCTGGATCGGAAGTAGGCAATGTCCCGATTCGACACAGTAACTGCAGCAATAACGCTAAGCAATCTTGCCTCCATTCGCTGTCGTCGGTTCTTTGTAGTACACCTGATTATTTAGCATTTGAACATTTTATTCAAATTCGGTAAATATTGTTTTAATTTCAGGTAAATTGAAATTATATTGTAATTTGGTTTGTTCGATTAATATGAGTAATTAGTCATAAATTATCAAAATACCGATTGTTTACATTGCAAATCTATTGGGAAAAACTATGTTCAGGAGAAAACAATAACATGTAGAAATGATGATGTTTCTGAGAACCAAAGGAATGTGTGAAAGTTCGTGTAATCTATAATGTATTACTCACCTGACATCATAATGTCATATAATATTCTTAATCCTCCCTTCTTAATGAAAAGATCATTCCAGTTCTCCACAGCAACCTTTTCCTCTTCCGTCTTTTCGACACTTATGAGCGAATCTTTTACATTCGAACTATTATTATTTGAACTTAATTTATCTATTATATGAAGGGAGTACATAAGCTTTTGCGGACTGGTTGGGTCGAGAAGCTCAGGCAGCTTGCTTTCTATTGGATTTTGGAATGCCTCTAGTAAGGTAGGATTCAACGGTACTGCTTGCAGTATATCCCAAACTCGTCTTGAAAGTAACTGAGCTTTAGTATGTGCCACAAGTTCCTAAAATACAAATTGTTTATTTACTAATGTTAGGTTTCGAACCTAAAAGCGACGAGCACAATGTCGTACACTGTATATCCACATATCTCTCAAGAATCACTTACAATTAAGTAAATGACCTGTTCGTCTTGCCACTTCGGCGTATAAAAAAAATAACTTGCCCCGTTCGTGCCTGGCTCTTTCATCTGTCCGAGTGCCTGCATGAGGTTGAAAAGCTGGTGAAAGTACGTCGGGTCTAACAGCAACATCGTAGGAAGACGAGCGCGCGCAGGTGCTGGCTGCGCGGACGGCCACTCCGCCCATGTACCGCGACCGCCGACACCCACCGATACGAAGACCAACTGTAATTTTAATACATATTTTTCTTAATCATTTTATAATACATGCATTTGCCGTCTCTATTATAATTTTTTCATGAAATGTGTTAATATTACTACCGAGGGTCAGTAACAGACGATGTGGGTAATGTGTGATGATAAAATGTTGTATTAAAGAATAATTAGTAAATGCCTTCATCGCACATCGGGTAAACGTGTATATGGTAAAAAGAAAGTCAGTACATCGATTTCCCGGCCCAAATATTGTAGTTTAGTTGATGCTAGAGTTTATTTTACCCACTTGGCTAGCTACCATCCTTATACTGTAAATCTGTCACTAACATCATTGTTGAGTACCGACTGCCAATGTGTGTGTCCCAATCGTCATTTTGATAATTATTTATGTAAATGATCATGAACCTCACCTGATTATCTTTAAACCCCATATCATACAAAGTTCTTTCATCATAGTCAATAGTAAGTTCTTGACCTTGAGTGATCATTCGCAAAGGACCATCCGTAGACAATGCAGTAACACCATCTTCACCTTGAATCTGAATAATTGCAGAAAAAAATATTAATTGACACAAATAGAAGCAAAAACATTTGATATCATATATAGTTCAAGAACATTAAAATTAATTAAGTTTTGACAGTATCTACCTGTTTCTCCCACCACACGTGTACATGCGCACGTAGGTGTGCAACGAGGTCTGCTTGGTGCAGCGTGAGCGTGGCACGCGGCCCAGCGCCGGCGGGTTGCAAAGTAAGCCGCACCGTCCCCGCTCCCGCTGCGCCCTCCCATGCACCGGACTCGGCTAGCGCCCACCGACGCAGGTGATAAGCGTATCTGTGTATGAATATAAATATAATTAAACAGAATATAAATATAATTGAAAAGAAGAGCGATAATAAAGAAAATGTGAACATAATTTCTTTTTCTTTTTGATTAATTAGTGCTATACAGAATATACAATATCTTAATTGCAGATAATTAAAAAAACTACAAACTCAACCTTCTTTTAAATGTATCCAAATGAGTTTTCAATAACAGTAGAGCTCTCTGTATACATTGCAATGCAGCTTCATCTGTCATATGCTCATATATATTCTGTTTGTCATTCGTTTTTTCCGTGTCTTTTTTCTCTTCATCTTCTTCTTCTGTTTGGGTTAATGAAGTTTCCTCATTGTCTTGGCTCTTTGATATCAATCTCTCTGCTGCAGATGAGAGGTGGAACATACATTTGGCGACAAAGTCATCTTCTTGTTGCAATTGTTGACCCATATAGTAACTGTTCAAATATTGAATAGCTCCCATTGAAACATCTGTAACAGAGAAATGCAAAATAATTTATACTTAATTTTATGATATAATGAATATAAATTTGATATTAATATAGTTGTAATAAGCAAGATGTTAAACTAGTGATTAGTTCTGTGAGACAAATGGTAGTAATGTTTAAACTGTACCATGATGCGCTCATATCGTTTCGAAAATAGATTTATTTTAAAGGATAAAAAAACTATCTTAATGATCCCACTACTGAGAATCGAAACTTTCTCTCACAAGGACATTTATCAACCATGCTGTCCAAGTATGGGTTGGTGGATATCACATTTCCATGAAGGCCGTTGTTCTTGATGCATGTTAATTTTATTTTTCTATCACGGCTTATCTGATCGTATGTCTCTACAACGGTAGTTTCCTTACCATTAGCTACTTTCAAATAAGACCGGTAATGTGTTATCATTACTACTGAGGGGTACTAAATTTATGTATACATATATGTTTTTGTTACCAGTGCTATTGGCTCTGAGTGCGATCTTCCAGAGGTGGTCCATCGCGAGTGTGTGCGGGTGCGCCGCATCGCGCGAGTCACCTGAGCCCAGCGCCATGCGCGCTAGATTGCACAGCTGCTGGTATAAACTCAGTCCCATGATACTTATCGTCTGTAAGAATAAAAAAGTTATTGAAAGTAAAAATTATTAAATGAAGCTCTTTTTTGTGTTTTATTTTTGTCTTTTCGTTTTAACTTTATTTTCTTTTAGTTTTCTAAAAATAACACAGGTATTATTTTAATGTTATTTAACCAATAGAAAAAAAACTAGTTCTGTTCTATCTTTTTTGTGTGGCGGTAAGTATGGACCTAATCAAATCGTTAAATACCCTGAAAATCTATTTTGTGGGTATATACTCTCAGCAGAGTAGACCATTTTTTTAATTTTTATTTGTTCTTTATGTTTCAGAATTCAATGTATTTTATTAGACAAATAAACCGTTTCACTTTAGAAAAGGTTTACTACTTAGAAAAATTAAAAATTTTTTCTAAGTAGAAACTTAGAAAAAATTTTTCTTATTAAAAAAATATTTTTAACCACCTACTTAAAACAAGCTTTTTAAGTTTTAACCGCTATTTAAGATTTCTTTACCTCTGGGTCTAAGGTAGGCATCTTCTCGATATACAAAAATCGCAAAGCGTCAAGTCCCAGAGCGTGTTGGTCTGGAGATTTTGTATGCGAAAGAAGCCACGAGTATAGGCAGTCGGCGCACTCGCTACTACCACGGACTACTAGGCACTGCCACAACTCCTCTACTTGTTCCACAGTTAACCTATGAAATTATAATATAGTAAATGAAAAACTAATACAAAAACAATATACATAAGTTTTAAACTATTATATATCTGCGAAATTTTTAACACACAAATATTATTTCTTAATTGCTGGGACAAAAGAATATGTAACAAACGTCAATATGTACTGGCAATTTTTTTGTGTTGTTTTTGTTGGCAATTTTGTTTTTATTTTTTATTTTAATAAATATTACTGTATTTAAAACTGCAGAACAATTTTTTCAATACTTCACTACTTTTTAAAATCCCACTCCGTCACATCAAGGATAAACCCCCCCTATATTAACATAGTATTGAACTGTACTTGAAGTGTTGAGGTGAGCCGACAGGAGAGAAGATGGCGGTGAGGAAGTGTAGACGCACAGTGAGCTCGGTAATGTGGGCATAATGTGCGGCATCGCCGGGCGCGCGCGGTTGCTGCGTGTAGTGTCGTAGGTCCTCCAAGAACAGTCGCATCATGCCGCGCTCGCGCTCCGCCCACATCACCACCTAGGCATTATCATACTTTTACTGGACTCAAATAGCGCAGGAACGTGTTTTGTGGATTACATTACAAGAAACCCATGTCCAATACTGGATGATTAAAGGTTGAGAATCATAAACAATAAACTTTATTAATCTATTATTTGTGGAGTAATTTTAGTAATTTAGTATTTGTGAAAGGTAAAATGGGTGAATAACTTACCTGATGCATATCCATTCCTCGTAATTGTTGAAACGATGAAAATAGTTTCGGTAGTAAGCGTAAAGAAACTGCGACAGACCTAAAAATACAAATATTTCGAACCATTATTTACATTATTTTCTATATTATATTACACAATTTTTTTTTCACGAAACAACTAGACGTGCAAAACGTTTACCTGATGGTAAATGATACGACTGCCTTTAAATATACCGCTAATAAATATGATAAACACTAAATAACATCATGCTCGTCATTTTCGACACAACATGTTAAGTAGCATTACCACATTGATTTCACTACCAACAAAGCACTTTAACCTTCATCCCTTCGAAATTTCAGCCCTGGTTACTAAATTAAGAATTACAAATTAAAACTTAATATGTACAGTGGATGAAAATGCAGTTAAAGTGTCATACCTATGATTAGCTAAATTATCGAGGCAGCCTTCAATAAACTTGATTCGGATGAATTTGTCTGTGCTGAAACAAAGCAACGCACATAGCGCTTTTTCAGCTTCTAGCGCGAGTCCCTCTCCAAGTTGTTCCTATAACAATATTGTTATTTAAAAACCAAAAATAAATATTACAATTAAAATGAATTTATTAATAAACTATAATAGATATTTCACCTAGGTACTGATAGGCCGGACGATACACAGCGCAGTGAACACGAATATTTGTATATTGACTGATTTTAAATATCCATCTTAAAAAACACACTTGCTAAAGAAAATAAAACATGACAAGCTTTAGAGCCGGTATATAATCGAAGTAATTATCTTTATTTGAAACGACATTTAATATGTCCAGGATTTTCTCAATTTACGCGGAACTATGTTGTGTATAAAAGTGTACATACTTCTTAAGACAAGACTAAGTAAGGATAAAAAGAAATTGTAAGAACATTAAACGACATTTGTCATATCAATATTATTGCTTTTTACTAAAGATTAATTATTTTACTACAACTCTGATTTATGGATTGGATATACAAACGATGCGTTCATACGACTCACAATGGCGCCGTCCTGTAACAAATCCCACAGAAGCGTGTTGCCGGGTCGACAGACGTCGTCCACGCTGAACGGTAGTGGTGCTGCAGGAGAAGGCGGCCTCGCTCCACGATACTCCGTCAAACACTGCGCCTATGTAAATTTATATCATCATCATCAGCCGATAGACTATATATATATACTTAAAAATGATCTTTTGTTTTTGGCAAATAATTGAAGATATATTTATTGATAAATGTTATAGGTTAAGGGTAGCTCGCTGGCCTAATGGTTAGAGAGTGCGGTTTTCAGTCCGAAGGTCGCGGGTTCGAATCTCGGCATGTACCAATGACTTAATATGTAAGTTATGTACATTTGTAAACTTTAATTACAAGAGCGAATTACAAACGGTGAAGGAAAACATCGTGAGGAAACCCGCACACTGAAATTATCTTTGTGTGTGTATGGTGGCCCTAATTAAGTGGCAACAAGCTCGTCCCCTGTTACATGGGACCTAATCTGACCACATCTGGCGAAAAGTGGGTGTTGATTTGCCCCTGCCTACCCCTACTGGAAAAAAGGTGTGATAATCGTAAAAAAAATAGGTTAATTTTAATCTAATAAAAACTACATATTTTCATACCTGCGCAGCTAGCCTAGCAAGTTCTTCTTCACACGCCGAGTCGTCTTCGTCCAGATCGGGCAGATGGCGGTGAGAGTGTGGAGAAATCACGGAAGATGCGCTACCTTCTTCCTCTTCACCGCGTCGTTTGTAGCTTTCCATTAGACGCAGCTCCATTAATCTTCTACGATTTTTTAAATATTTGAAAAACAACGTCACGATTTTTCTTAAAAAAATTTCTGCTGCTCAAAAGAATTTCAAGAATATTAATAAATAAAGTAACTTCCTTAATTACCTTGCATCAACATTGTCACACAGAAGCTGACAGTGTGCTGTGTCGCTACCGGATGACTCCTCTTCGACTTCAGAAACTGACTCGGCGAGGTCGGCTGTCTTCAATTGGGTAGCCACTGGACAATAATACTTTTGCATTATCTACATACTCTTGACTGCAAACCGTGAGTAGATAACAACGCAGTTAATATTATTATTAAACGTCCTTACTAGCCAGAGAGCACGCAACTGAGCGCGTTCTCTTACCTCTCATTTTCTCACAGACCCATTCCTACTTCATAATGGGCTTGTACGTATCTTCGTCTTCTTCCATTATTGTCTATCAATCGTTAACTTTCATTCTACTACCCTATTCACACAAATCATCTATTTTTTTGGTCTTCCTATAATCTTTTGTTTATATAGGCATATTTATCATTCTTCTAGTGACATGATTTTATCCTTATTCACATCAAGTGCTCATACAATGATAATCTAGTACTGCTCATCTTTCCTGTTTGGTTTTTTTATTCCACGAAACAAGCGACGAGATGAGAGGGACATTCACCTAATGGTAAATGACATGCCTGTCCATAACTACGTGGCGCTGGTTAGGATAATATACACTGCACGACATTGCACTCGTCGCCTGAGACATAAGATGTTGAGTCCCGATACCACCCACAGTAATTCCACTAGCTACAGTGCCCTTTAAACTAGAACACAGTAATGTTTGCACGATATTTTGGCGGCAGAAACAGCGCTGCGGTAGTACCAACCTCGACGATCTCCAGCAACAGGGACCTACCACCAGTAATTGTTAATACTTTTGAGCTTCCTCTTACGTATTAATTTTTAATTCGAGCCGTTCTAGTAACACCACTCATACATCTTAACATTGATGGTTATAATTAAATATTTGTGTACGATTATCGTTTTGTGTATGACCGCACTCACGGAAATGCCTCGGCTTGCCGGGCTTGTGCCGCTTCTTGTACAGCTTCTTCTTGCGCGGCCGCAGCAGTTCCTCGGCCCCGCTGCTAGCGCTACCACTGCTACCCGCGCGTTTACTTCGCCTGTAATTATAATAATATACGTTATTAATTTCGTGTCCTTAACAATGAAACTTTGAAATATAATATTCCATAATTTTGACATCGTAAAGTAATTCCATATTCAAATTAACATAAAATTCATTTGTAAATTTAGGATAGAATTTTGAGTTAGATGTCAATTACAAAAGAAGTGTGATAGTATATCAACAGGCTTCTAGCACGGATTCACCTTTTTTCCGATGAAATTTGCGCCGTTACTTTCTTTGACAACTATAACAGTTCCGCGATCAGAATCCACGAGCAAAATAACACAGATTATCCAAATAATAACAAGGTATATTTCTTAATATCCATAGTACTATTAAAATCATTTTTGTGATAGTGTTACATATTGTAAGGTAAGATAACAATTTTGTTGTATTTACGGGTACTGTTTCACTTTATACATAATGAATGCTGTACTTACTTTTGACATGATTTGAGTGCAGAACATTCTTTTTTGGTTAATTCTTCTCCCTCACGAAGCCATTCTTGGTCGGCTGCAAATAAATGTATATATTACTGCAAGTAAATTAACTGTATGATTGTCCTGCGAGACATCACACGCAAGTCTCTTAAGTTTAATAGTAATGACAGTTATTAGATGCAGTGTACTGAATGCTGGTGGCGCAGGACCAATCGATGTTTAGATCTTTTGAAGAGTCCTATTTCCAGTAGTGAACGTCAATAAGTTAACTAATGATGATGATGATGATGGTGACATGCAGTGTAAAGATATTTCACTTTATTTTGGACGAGATATGTATAAAATAAATAACGGGTCTCTTAAATTTTCATCCCATTAGGGCTTTTTTACACAATAAGAAAATCAAAACTATTTATCCACCACCACACAGGCCAAGTGTAGATTGCATGGAGTCTATGTTAACGCAAGTTGTTCTTGGAACATATCAGTTTCCTGTAGTTAAGGATGTTTTCTTACAGCAAAACCAGCTTAAATTCAATAGGGACGAATACGCGCCTCATCGAGTCATAAAAGCGTACAATCTCCTTACAAACTGAAAAACGTGTATCATTAGTAAGTTATTACCAGTCAATTCACGTTGATGTTTGCTTTGCTTGCGCGGAGTAGGTCCGGCCTCTTCGCCAGACGTACTAAGTTCTTCACACTGCATTAAACAAACAATTTGAAATATATACACCAGAATTTTTATTGGATTATTTCAATGACTATTCATTTTTATATAAAAATTATGACAAATCTTACAAAAGAATGTAACGCTGTTACATTTACCGTCACATCCTCCAAACATAAACACATAAATGAATCTTTTGACAAATTAATGTTTTTCTTGTTGTTCAATATTAACGAATGTTGTCATTTACCGGATCATCATCAGAATTAGTCTGATCCATGCTGACACTGGCCTCAGAAGAGGAATTGTGATGTGGCTTGCAAGCTGGGGGCGGTTGGCGAGGCTCATCGGGTGGAGGAGGAGAACCCAAAGCGCCGCCGCCACCGCGTGCCCACATCGCTCGCATTAATGCAGACGCGAGGTACAAACTCTGAACAATACATACAATATTTAAGTTCACATCAAAAAATATTATTTATTTTCAATGATGAGATACCGGTAGTAGTAAATTGTCACGACCTTAATTTCATGTCGTGTTAAGTGACAAGGAGGCAATGGAAAGTCAAATACGCTAGTCTAAAAAATTCTGGCGTCCATATGTTGACAGCTGGAATGCAGCATGGTATAATAGCTTCATATTTTTAACTGGTGGTAGTTAGCCAAGCTTGGTCAATAAAACTTTACCAACAATGAAGGATCTCAACTTAAAACTCTGAAATTGAATCAGTGATCACTGTGTTATAAATCTAGTGTTTGGTATCTGCACCATAGAGGCAGGTATTAACTGAGTAATTTTAAGAGATTGTAAAATATTTATTGTAAATTTGGACCAAATGGAATACATAATTTATTCAATATTTATCTTACTTGTTCTGTATGCTCCTTTGGTGGCAAAGCGCATAATAGGCTGTATAAATGTGTGCATGGTTTTGGTGCCAAAGCTCTGATAAAACCAGGAAGTAGATCATATACTTGTCGTCCACAATGTTTAAGCTGTGCTGCTGCCCAAACTAACTCGACATGTTCAGGTGTAACCCGTCCTTCTACTGCTAAGAACTTCAGGATCATATGTGACTGTTTTATTACCTATTAAAAAATATGAAATGATTTATACAAAAAACAAGTTGTAATTGACATATTTCTGACAGACTGAATTATATTACACAGAAAGCCTTAGTTTAAAAAAAAATTTTTCATATCCAATATACTTCATTAATTATGTTAATTATTAGTAACTTTTCACAATTGTAAGTCCCCATGCTATAAAAATTTTAAATTCTTCCTATTGTAATTCTAGACTTTTTTAAGATTGCTATGGTTACTTACCTCAACATGTAGATTTGGTCCAAAAAGATGTTCAATGATATTATTAAAAGTTAACCAAGTAGCAAGCCGTTGCCCAGCTACTTCTGCATCTGCAGCTGGTTCACCAGCACATAGCTCATTGTATGCTGCAATATGGGCATTTATTTGTGCGACACCCGCCAAACGCATAGTAAGAGTGCTGCTATTGAAATACTTGAATGCCAATGTCAGTCCATCACCATCAAAGGCTAGGGGAGCATCTAGAGGTTCTTTTGCTGCACCCCACATAAAATCTGTAAATAAGGAATCTCTTTCATATCCTAATTTAGCATTAAATCAATATAATTATTAATTTATTTATTATTTAAGTTTATGTATAATAATTTAATGATGTAAATAAAGAACTTAGGTAACAAACAGGTTTAATTAGATTTTTCATTATATCTTAAAGTTTATTTAAACAGTTAATCTAAGTAAATCAGTTAAAAATAACTTGGCTAATGCCATTAACACAATCTTTCAATACTCTGTTTTATGGAAAGAAAAATACCATTTTATAAGGAGATAATTACTGGCAACTGATTCTTGTGTATTAAATAATTAACTATAAAAATTAACATTTGGAAGCAATATTAGGAACACAAGGAAACAAAGAATTGAAATGTAATGAAGCTTACGCCAAAAAAAGACCTAGTCTTTAATAAAAAATAATTGCTATAAAAAAAACAAAGAAGTACTTTACCTGCCATAGATTTAACTGCAGGTACTCTCAAATCTTTATCTTCTAAAATGCACATGTATTTCAAAATTTTACTCCTTAATGGCATGAACAACTGTGCCACTGCTCTAAAGTTTAGCCAAAGTTTTAAATTTCCCACAGCAGCAACTATGGCATGTGCCATAGAGAGTGGTAGACTGCTAGGTGTGGCATGTTCAAAGACTGATGTCATAGCACACACTCCACCGAGTTTGCAAAATAAACTAACATTTCTCAAAAGATATGCAGGTATCTCTGTATCATGAAGGTCACAATAGGAACTTAAGTTAGATATTTCTTGTGCCGAAAGGTCATCTAAACGGCTTAATGCTGAGTGTTTACAGGCCAGATATAATGGAAAGTTCAGTAAAAAAATTTTAGAAACAATGTGCATAAGTTTTTCCTTCTGTTGCATAGACCATGTTTCAGATTCACTTGGAGAACCATCATTGTTTGAGGTGTTTTCAATAGACTGTTCTTGGTTAATTTCTGGTTTAATACTTTCCTCTTCTGTATCATCATCTTTTGTGTCTTGATTTTTTTCTGGCTTAGGGGAAGTTTCAGGTTGCTTTTCTGATTCTTTTGCATCATCATGAGGAGAGGAATTGGAGGCCTCTATTAGCTCATCTTTCAATAACTTTAGTTGACATACAGATAAGCATAAAACACTTTGTACAACTAAATAAAACCTCTCAAAATTTTTTACATCTCGATAACAGCACATACACTGCCTGAAACATTTTTATTGATAGTAGATAAAATAAATAGTTACTTTTATATAAAAAAATTGCGATTGTAAACAATAGAAACATTTCTGTTTAATAAGATCAATACACAAGAAACTGTGTACAAAATAAGCTTAACTAATATTTAGGTTAATACATGGAAAACTTTGAATAAAACATTTATTAAAATTATTACCTTTGTGGCCAAGAAAGAATATAGTTTAGGATAACTTCCAGTTCAGATTGACTTATAGTTGGATATTGGGACACATCATCGGTTAATCTCGTTTCACCTAAAATAACGAATCAAACATATAAATTTTATTAACTATATATTTATAAATAAATACCAGAAATATAATAACGCCTGTTTATCAAAGTTTTGGTATAATAAAGAAAATATACATTATAAAAGGCTGGAAATCTTTTAAACAATGTAACTTACAATTGACTAAAAGATGTGAAAACTCAGCACAAACATCACACATCCTCAAGGTTTTAAGTCGGTATGGAGCGAAATATTATAGAAATATTATCGCCGCAATTATTTCACTTGAAATATTGATCATTATTGATATTTTCGTATCAGAAAACGAACACTGCCTTGGAAATGTCACAGAATCCGTTCCACCATTGTTGACGATTGTTGTCAAAACTGCGTTAAGTTCTTACATTATGATGTAATTGTGATATAATTTGTTATAATTTCATAAGTATCTTTTTTATAAAATTTTAAATTAAAATATGATTTTTTATTATAAAAATGTAAATTACTTGCAAACACTTAAAGTTGAATTTTAAAATTGGTAGATAAATATATTAATTTAAAGCTAAGAATGAACGTTAAAATTATGAACGTAAAAATTATGCTTATGTTTAATTCTCGTATATTTTAAGTTTGAAAGGGCTCATTTTTAAGTAGGTCACATAAATTATATTTACAAAAGCACAAAACGAAATAACGTTTGTTATCGTTTTATGAATATTATTCTTTCTGCTGTTTATAACATTATTTCTTCAATTATATTTTTATCTTAAAGGATGCATTGTAAAAAAAATATAAGATTGCGTTAACTTATATTACCAATATCTAAAATACATTTGTAACAAAGATTTATAATGTCTGTTTGACAGACAGCTGATCAGCCTTACTAGAGAGACATGGGTTGATAATGTATTCGCGCGGCTTTTAGTTTTAAAAATAAAATGTTTCAGTTACTTTACGTAGTAGCAAGCTTGCACTTGTTACTTTGTCCCTTTACTAAAGTGGAAGAAAGCTTTAATGTTCAAGCTACTCATGATATATTGTACTATCAATTTAACCTCTCACAGGTATACATGATATTCTAATTTTGGAATTCATAAGTTGCGTATTCCGACGTGTGTATTAATACATTTTTCCAGTATGATCATAATGAATTTCCGGGAGTTGTACCGCGAACCTTCATTGGCCCTATTATCATATCAGCTTTATCATCACCGGTGGTGACAATTTTACATTTAATTGGGATTAATAAATTTTGGATGCAATACGTTGGTAAGTTTATAATTATTATTTTAGTATTATCATAATTTCATTAGAATAATCGATTGAATATTTTTTCTTATATCATAATAAAGTCTATTAAATATTTTATTTGCAGTGCGCCTAACATTAGCTTTATCTGTAATAGCATCATGGAGCAGATTCAGGGATACCTTACAAAAGCAATATGGTAATTCATTTGCATGGTGGTTTACCTTAGTTACTGTCACTCAGTATCACTTTATGTTCTATATGAGCCGTCCATTACCTAATATTATGGCACTTCCATTTGGTAAGTATCTTAAAGACAATTACATCTAACCATATATATAAAACTAAACTTCTTGTATGTATGAATAAAGTCTTGTGTTGCTAAATTGAAGTGAAAAACTGGTAGTCATCATCATTATCATCTCCCCCTAAAGAATCCTAAATCAATCAGAGGGATTCATATGGAGGAATTTGAGCCATTTAGCACCATACTAGCCCAATGCGTGTTTGTGGGAACCACAGCTTTGTTTGTTAATTATAGGGTGCACTACAAGCAGGTGAGGGTGGCTTGGATTCTGTGAGTTGTGTGAGGACCAGCACACCCCAAATATATTAGACTCCAAATAAGGACTAATACCATTAAATAATAACTTTTTTTCTCTTAACGCTTTTCAGTGTTATTTGCATTTGAAGGATGGCTCTCAGGGAAACATAAACAGTTTATAATTTCAGCAGGGGCATCTATAATTATTTTTAGATCTGAATTGGCTTTGCTCTTTGGATTGTTGCTCATGATAGATTTATATTTTAAGAAGATTGATTTATTAACGTAAGTTAAATAAAATATCATTTAAGCTTTTACTTATAATACAATCCTAAAAATGTTAGAATGCCAATGAACAATTTAATCAAAAGTCAAAAGTCTCTCTCTTAATATAAATAATTTTTGTGGTAATATAATATGCTCTAAAACACAAACGACAGTTGCCAGTTTTTCTGTAGGAAAACAATAACCTTTTCATTTTCATTACAGATTTTTCAAAATAGTTGTACCTGCTGGTGTAGGATTAATGGCTTTAACAGTTATTGTGGATTCAGTGTTTTGGGGTCGATTGCTATGGCCTGAAGCAGAAGTCTTTTGGTTTAATACAATTTTGAATAAAAGCTCAAACTGGGGTGTATCCTTTTTATTATTTTTATGGGTAATGCTTTTTTCTCCTTTATTATAAATTGTGATATTCAAGCAAAACAGTTATGACTGTTATGAATGTATAAATTTAAAAAATGGAATGGATTGTACGGCTCGTTCAATTGTCTTGTCTTCAAAAGATTTGATGGAATGTGATTGATATTATTTAATTATTAAAATATAACAACTATTATATAATTTAGTAGTTTAAAAATTATAGGACCATTAATTCCGTAGTGATTATTATGTAAAATTTAATAAAATGTTCTATTACTCATAGTACTACAGACATCACCATTCTTGTGGTACTTTTACTCTGCACTCCCTCGTGGCTTAGGTCCAAGTATGGTACTTCTTCCAGTAGGTTTATATTTGGACAGGCGTCTAGTCTCCATTGTAGCTCCTGCTATTGTTTATGTACTTATGTTTTCCTTCTTACCACATAAAGAGCTTAGGTTTATTGTTTATGTCTTTCCATTGCTCAATACGGCATCAGCTGCAGCATGCTCATATATGTAAGTATTTATATTATGTAAGATTTATTATGTTTGAGCAAATTGATGATTGTCAAATATTTAGGTTATTCATTAACTTAATTACTATAATGTCAATATTATACAGCTCATAATGTAGCTTACACAAGGTTACACTATCCATCTCATATAATACTAATCTGTTTATAAATAATACAAACAGCATGTTCTCATTGAGTGCATGAAACTTTAGTTAATTTATAACAATAACTTTAAAAAAAATATATTATATCTGCACTGGGCTAATGTTTGTTCTCAATTTGACATGATGTGAGTGACGAATGGATAGTGGAGCTTACTCATCCAGAACAAATTTATCGGCTCTTTTATGTTGACAGCTGGAACAAAAATGCTTTATTGACTGCTCCAAGCAATGACCAAAATTTGTTATTGTTAAATAGTATACAGTGTGTGACTCCGGCATTAAAGCTAGATTCTCTGTGATACCTATGCGCAGTAGATAATATTTGTCGCTCTAATTTATAGTACATGTTTATTAAAGTTGATTGTTCTAAAAAACAAATATGACAAAATGAAAAATGTATCAATAGAAAAAAAAAAATAATTTTGAACGATTTGTCAGAGGGTTTATGTAACTTTTGTTTTACTACTGTTAAATATATTAATTTATATTGTGATTATTATAACCTAGTCTATGAACTGATAATGATGATTATGATTATTATTATAACTTGATTGTTACAGATATATCAGACGAACCAAATCACCAATTTACGAATTACTGTTCTGGGCTATTTGCGTAATCATATTGGCTAATGTTGTATTTACAATCGCCTTAGTTTTTATCGCAATGTCAAATTATCCGGGAGGATTAGCAATAACTAAGTACGTAAAAACAAATCTAACTTATTGCTTCTTTATTAAATTTATAAATTTACGAAGATATTGAGAACAAAAAAAGTTTTGTTTATATTAGATATAAACAACATTAAATTTTGGTTTGTATTTACCTACAACGATATTTAATTATTTATTTCAGATTTCATAAGGTTTTAAAAAATGAGCCATATGTTCACGTACATATCAGCAACTTAGCGGCACAAACTGGTGTTACCAGATTCACGCAAATCCACGATCACTGGACGTACAGTAAAAACGAATCTTTAGATCCCGAAAAATTGCAAGAATTTACACACCTTCTTGTCGAAGCAAAGAGTAAATATTCTCCAAGTCTTAAGCATTTTACACAAACACATATTATATTAGATAGTGTTGAGACATTCTCTCACGTGGCTGTGAATTATAAACTTATGCCTCCAGTGAAAATAAAAATGCGCCCAGCGATCTTTATTTTAGAAAAAAAGAATTTTCGGGACTATCAACGAAATGTATTCACTTCTGGCAGTACAGTAACTCACGAAATAGTTGACGTTTTATCAAATGAAATATCAACTGAAGAAACGATTATTGAAGCTCTGGACACAGATAACAATATTGTTGCAGCCGTGGCCACAAAAGATAACGACGAGACTAACAACGTCGTTGATTTAATAATTGATGATAATGTAAAAACAACGAACGATATTGTAGAAGAGGAAATCGAAATACATAATGAAAAGGATACAGAAGAATATGAAAAAGAAGAAGTAAAATCCAAAGAAATAGCAGAGAAGCTTTCGCATAAATTTACAAAAACTATAGACGATATGAAATCCTCAAGACAGGAAAGAAAAAAAAGAGCTATTGCAAAGATTAAATTAGAAACTCGAAAAGAGGTGGTAGCGTCTGCTAAAGAAAAATTAAGAGAAATAATGAAAAGACATAAACATATTGCAGACGAGCTATCTGAAAATATACCTCTGGTTAACGCAGTCGAAAATCAAGAAGACGAAAGAGGTGATATACCGGAAACGGAAACTGTTTTAGAAGAGGATGCTGCAATTGTTAGTGAAATGGTATTATTGCAAAATGAGCTAGAAATAGATCAGAAGCCTGTTGAAAATTTGATACAATCGGAAGGAAATAACAATGAAACAAACGAAAATTTAGATGCTATTGTAGAAGAAGTTATCGCAAGACTCATTGATAGAAAAATATACGATGATAAGACTAAACCCGAGGATATAAAACCTGAAGATCGGCAAATAATTCAAAAAATTGTTGAAGAAGTTCTTGCGGAAAAAATTAACTATAAACGTAATGCTGATGCTGGAAACTAATATTTAATTAAATTAACGTATTTGTACAATATGTTATTAACGGATTTTGGTCAAATCCAAAAATCAAGACCTTGAAACTGGTTATTCCAATTTTTTCAGCTCGAAATATAATATACATTAAAATTTTAATAATTAAATTAAACGTCGTGTCAAAAATTGCCAGATTTTTTTTTTATTCGATGAAGCTACTGACGTAAACTTGATAGTAAGTGATAAGCCCTCCCATAATAATGTGACGCTAGCTAAAATTAAGAAAAATAAAGAAAAAGAAAATTTTTTGTACGTTATTTAAATGTTTTCAGATTTTTGTTTTTAGATATGATTTAATTTTATTATTTATTATGACTTACACCTAATTGTGTCAATGAACTGACACATCTTCGTAATGACTTAATTTTAATCGAAAAATGCCTTAAAATGTAATTGTACTGGATGCTTAAATGTTTTTGTTTTATTTTAGTAATAATACTTTTATCTTTTGACATTTGTATAAATGTGTAAAATTTAATTTTCATATTATCAAACTATAAATATCTTTGACTTTTTCGATGTATGTTTGCTACTATTGATATATTTTTAACACTTTTTTATTTATATGCAAAGCCGTGATAGTTGTTTTTAAGATAAAAGTCTTAAGTGCTTTGCGTTTTGAAGACACACTGGTTCGATCCTCACTCAACTAGTGCTTTCAGTGAAGGAAATGCAATATCTCCAACTCACTTGGGTAACATGGTGGATAAAGGATCTTCTCTTTTCTCCTTGTGAGATATGGTACTCTGTACCTACAATGCAAACATTAAGAGTGCTGATTATTTTGTTTTCACGAATTAGCATAATAAAACCAAATAAATATGACATGAAACAATTGTTTTTATAATTTCATCCTATTGATCTTAGGCGACGACCAAACAAAACGCTGTCTTTTCCTGCTAAGTTGCCGAATATGGTTTATTTTTAATTAGTAAAGGCTGCGAAAAGTGCCTTCTCGCCTACCTAGAAGAACCTAAAAATATTTAAAACTTCATTCAACGACAAAAGGACCAAAATATTTTTTGTGAATTAATATTTACTATCGGAACAGATATAAACTTTATTCCTAGCAATTGCAATTGTTAGTTAAAATATATACGAAAAAAACCTTTAACCTTAGTTTCTTCCTACTTTTAACAATAGTATTAACGTTGTATAAACATTTTGTATATTATTAATTTCAATTGATACTTTATTAAAAAGGAACCACAGATTTCCAGTATTTTTTTTGTGAACAAAGCGCTTGAGCTTTTGGGTGGTGAAGATAGTCGCGCAGAATACTCTGTCCTAAATACTTTATATATATTCAATTTATACTTTTTAAATAAGACAATGAATTTTGCAGCGTTAAATATTTATTAGTATTAGATTATTATCATTAAACATTTTAATAAATTTTCTATGTATAAAATTAAAAATTTCTTCCGTTTTATCAATTAAATGCTTCATATATCCAAGAGTATCTTCCAGTCAAACCTGCCGGAGCTAGAGTTGATGGAAGGCGGACACGGCGGCGACACAACTTCCCACGGCTTGTCGCGCATAGCACCGAGAGCACAGTACGGCACCCGTAGTAGATTTTTGCTTATTTGATAGTTGGCTGGCTCCGAGCGCTTCTTACAGAACATCTTCAGGGCATACACCATCAAGTCTAAGGTCGCTGCGTGTCCGACAAAAATAACATTGCCACCTTTAAGTAGAACAGAGAAAAACTAAATGAAACTAACTTAGAATTGACGACGAAAAGAAAAAAAAAACACTAGCATAATAGAAAATATTAACTGGTACAAAATAAAATAATCGCTATTATCTTTTTTTTTTAAGGATCACAATGTGATGTGGTATGTTCCTAACGAGCGCCAAGTTAGTATGGCTGCGCGTATTACTTACAACCTGGTCAATGTCTCGGCCGTCGCGCCGCTATGTGAAATAAATAAAATAATTACCGTCCGCCGCAGTGTCCCGTACAGCGGATTGTATCACAGTTTCATTCCTCTTGTACCATTGTTCCAAAGTCTCGGAAACTTCGATATCTACATCGACGTATGGTTTATACCTATAAATAATGAAAGTAATAGACATAAGAATCTTTTACTAACGCGAATTATTTAATAATTACATTTAGTTAAAATTTACCACTAGATGGCGCTGCTGTATTACTACATTTATACTGTCCAAGTGATATTTATCTAGACAAGAGTACATTAACATATTTCATTAATAAATTTGTTTTTGTACTCCATTTTCTACCTTAACTACCACTTCTTAGATTGACGGATAGAGAATGCACATAGGTATTAAGTCGGACTGCTGTATCTTAATTTTTAGAAGTTCCAATAAACTTCTTAAATAAATTAAAAAAAAATATAGCGCTAAATGGTATTAAATATCCCTCTTAATTAAATATTGATTGAAGTGCAACAACGATTTTAATCCATTTAAAAAAGTAAAAGTACTAGTATTCATGTTTAAGTTATAACTTACTTTATGTCTACATTGTAACCAGCATTGTGTAGCTCTTGCAGTGTCATGAAAGGCGCCATCCCGTTGGGCATGTACCAGTGCTTAAACTCGAATAGACCGGGTTCGACTTTGATCTTCACCGATGAATCCGGCTGCAGACCTGCATTTTTTTAAATGTGAATTAATAATAATTTAAATTGTAATTACTGTCTTAACAGTGTTGACGATGGCCACGCATGTACCGTACCATCCAAGAAGCTCTGTGCGGTCTCTACGCAACGTAACGCCGCGGATGCGTAGACGTGACTAACGGGCACGCCCGCTAGCCGCAGCGCTTCGCCCACCAGCCGCGCCTGCAGCCATCCGACGCGCGTCAGCGGGGTGTCCTTTGCGTACGACGCACTACCCCCGGCTCTGCAATTACGAATGAGACGTATAAGACGTTATTGGATGTTATTTTCTAATTACATTAAAAAAATATAAGTTAAAACATTCATATACAGTAATAAAAAACAAAATCGACTTGTACTACACGTTGAAGTAGGTCTCTCTTACAGGAGACGCAGTGCTGGTTTCTACCGTTAAAGCTTTTCTATTTTCGCTTAGTTGATTATTAAATAAATATAACACGGATAACTAAGTGTAATAATTTGTGACAGACTTGAAGAAGAGTGTCGGATTAAGAAAACGGAAAAAGATTATCGGTCTCATTCCACCTTTTATGACATATAATCTTGTGACTTAACTAATTATAAAGTAAGATTACAACTAACTTCACATTTTTAATTTTCCATAGAAAATGAGTTGTTAAGTGAGGTTGCCGCTTCAAATATCTGTATTAGTTTTCCTTGTTTGATATCATCTTAATAATAATTTATAAAAATGCGTGGCAGTAATTTAGTGAGTACCAACAGTACTGTAGTTTCTTCAAAGATTTTTACTATGTAATTTAACTTATGCTTTCAGGAAATTTTATTTACCTTTCAGGCAATCGGAGAGGCATGTTCAGATCCTTTCTGATGTACGTATCATTCTTGTCGAAGCAGAACGGCACCCACTGGCCGTATGTGAGGTCCACGCGTTCTCCGTGTCTCATCGCGAAGAACCACCTCCGGCTACTGCCCTCCGTTCCGGTACCACTTGACTGCAAGCCAAAGTTATTAAATTTTAAATTTAAAAAAGTACTCTTGCCATTTACGGTTTATATTACTTAAATATTAAAAGCACATGTAATTTTTGTTTGAAAAATAAACTTTTTTTCATTGTACATTTCCAACTTGACGAGCGTTAGTGGAGTCATAGAAATAAAGGGGTGGAATCATCGGCGGGGGGGTTTTAGTGGGAGATAATATTTCCTTGACTGTCTCACAAAGAAAGGTATAAAAAAGTATTTCTCCAGCGTAGAAAAGTAATCACTGACTTAGAAGGACTGTTATATCTGTACCTCAAAGAGACCAGTACAGTGTGGTCCTTGGTGAACATCTGAAACAGCATACCGTCGTCATGGATAACAATATTATATTTCACTTTAAGTAAAACTGCTCGTCTCGTTATCTAGCTTCGATTAAAAAGAGAAAATGTAAAACGTTTGATACAGAAACGTAATAATAAAAAATGGACTTTGCTCTTATTGTTTTATAAATTGTTTATAGAATTAGATAGATATGTATATAACTCAAAAAACTTACTATGGAAATAAATACTTACCGTGACACTTTCAGTACTATTTTCAGAGTCGCCGACGCCACGCCCTGTACTTGATTTCCAATCTATACTAGTGCCTGTAATATAAAAATCATTAGTAAGTTATTGAACATGCAAACATTTTCATTAGAAAATATGCTAAAGAAACATACAAGTGTAGGAGGTTAATTATGTTAATAGTGTCGTAAAAATTACAAGTCATACAGTTTCAGTTGCGCGGCAAACCGAACAAACCGAATAAACCGTAACGAAACACGGAGTCGCTATTTCGATTCTAGAACCACATGCAGTGGAATTTCATTTTAATGACCTTTATTTCTCATTAAGACAGTAAGTCCCCGACAGGAGAACAGCGAATAGGGTACATTCAATAAGAAGGTACAAGTCGACACGAAATAATATGCATAGGTGGCGATGATCTACTGTAAAGCCGTTATGGTACATAATGAGGCTGTTGAAAGGAATGAGACAGAGCTGATTCCGTTCGGAGACAAAGACAACGAAGTGATGGTAATATAAGGCCCAGCTCGTCAGCCTTATAGTGACCGGCTAGTAAGAAAACCTTAAGAATGGGGACCCTAATAGCTAAATAAGCGAAACCGCGTGGGACAGCAACTGCGATATGGTTCCGTACTTGCTGCAACTCTGCAATGGTTCCGTGGAGAGTTCGGTGCGTTCCTGGACACATTTATTTAAAAACACAAAAATATTTACAGTACACAGTACATATATACGTTGCTAACTGCAGTAGTTGAATGACTACGACATGATAAGCCTAAGTGTACAGGAGCATCGGTTTACTCTGTAGGAGAACCTCGGCCCATCATAATGTACCGAAGCGGTTTTAATAGGAAAAACTCTTACATAACACTGATGCAAGATATCTTTGGAATATTTCCTCCCGACACCATAAGACACGAAATGTGACATATTTCTATTATTATAGTTTGGGGTATTTTTTTTTCAATCTGCCCGGCGTGCCTCTCCACATATAGTAAATCTGCTGTCATAACAACATCATTCCGTCCCGGTGGTTAGCATAAGAGAACGAGTATTCTGGGCGAGCACGGTTCACCTTCCACGATAACGGTATATAAGAAATTGCGCTAAAATGTTAATTAAATATATACTTTTCAGACCTTGAGTTATGCGCAGTATACTTTCACTGCGATCGTTCTGAACTTCGCGCCAGTACTTCTCCCACTCCTGGTATGACTCCTCAGACTTCTCGTGTGCGAGCGCGGTGGCGTCCTCATGTGGGTAATTCGACATTTCACCCTCTGTATTTGTTTCAGAGTCTGAAGACTTACACTCTAGACCTGTGTTATATGTAATATTTGAGATATTTCATAGATGAATTAATATAATAAAAAAAAGTTTAACTTATACTTAAAATAATCACAAATCGTTGTTACAACGTTTAACTATATTTATGTTTTAGTTCATGTTCATTGACATTATGAGCACAAAGGTACATGGAATTTAAATAACTACGAAGTAGTTCGCTATGCCCCAAAGTATAACTTAGGTACAATTTCTCGTTCCTCCTTACTGTCATCCAACCTTGTCAGTGTGCTGGTGGGTTGTAAGGCAAGGGATGATGATCATGAGAAAGAGCGTATGCTCTACCTATTACATTATTCGTACGTCTTGGGCGATGCCAGATTTTTGGCGGTTGGTTTAGAATTTTGAGATGTTAATAATTTTAAAGTTATTATTATAAAATATTTATTTAAAATGCGCATTCATTATCCACATTTTTGTAAAGTTATTTAACTCTTAAATAATATTATGATAAGAAAAATATGCTGTTTTGTACAGATGTTTATCTGCTAGAACTACACGCGTAAACAAATTATGACATACACATGACAAACATTGTCAAAAGCATATTTTTTTTTATCTAGCTTTAAATGTAACTAAATGTTTGACATAACAGTTGTTAGTAGGTAATATAACTTTTACGTTATTATAGTTATAACAACAATAAAATCACTGAATAACAATGAGGGTTTGTATGTAACAGAAGTTAGGTCTTCATTATATAAGTTTAGCCTACTTAACAATGTTTTATAAGATTTAAATGATCCCCTGCCAGTCTTTCAGCTCTGATCTCTGACTATGTTGAGCGCTTGGTTATATGGACTCTTACAGCTCATCTGATACTGGACTCATGGATGCAGGTCCACGGCCTGTTTGTTTCAGCTAGTCCGGGGATATAAATCGGGTTCTCTTCCATTCGAGAAGTCGTAATTTCTTTACATTTTTGTGTCTGCCGGAAACAAATATACACACACTTCCTGCTTTAGGTACGATGCAATAGTTAGGTAAATAAATTTGGAAATCGTTTAAGTCCCAAACCCAATGCGATTAAGATCGGTTACGAAATCTAATAGATCTCGCAACGGTCTGACTGTAAGTCTTGTGAAATTAGCCCCGAGGCGAACGTGTTAAAGGACATCGAGTCGATTGTACAAAAAGGCTGATTTGTGTTGACATATATATATTTTTAAATTCAGTAATAATAAAAAAATCATCCATTATATGCATATGCTCTTGCCGGCAAGCAAGATTATCAACAGTGCACAACAGTTGCCTAAAATGATGGTTTCTTACCGGTTACCGTCTAGATTGACAGCTATTTCTACCGCAATTTATTTACTGTGCATATATTTACTGAATGTTGTTTGCATGAAGCAGTAGTTACTGAAATACTTGATTTGATGAGGTGATTTAAGCAATATCGTCTCGTTAAAAGCAGGAGTCTCATTTACCACCAGCTGAACGTCTCGTCGCGTTTTTAAATTATAAAACTACACCTTGACACTACAAACCTAGTTCTTAATCATCAAAATCGGTTTATCTAAACGAAATTATTTAGCAACGTTTGAACTTAGTGTAAAATTATTTAGCTTTCATTTAAACGAGTCAATTTGTTTACGTGAGTAGTTTTAGAAAAACTTCTATAGTCTTTATTTGTTATCGCGTATGTTACAATTAAATAATAACGTTTATGAAAATCAGGGTTTATACTATTTAAAACTTTTATACAGTTTAATGAACAAGTACACGTACTTACAATTGCTGGATCCGAGCGATATAGCGCGATGCAACGTCCAAGCGTCCGAGTCTGCAGTCCTCTGTATGAAGATACCAGGCAAAAAACCGGACACGCCTGTCATAAATATTAACAAACTTTTATATATAAACAATATGTACTATATTGTAAACTACAATAATAAAACAAACACGGTAACAGTCAATTGCTCCTAAGAAATATAAAAAAACCGAGTTCACCAAAAAAGTTTTATTACATAAGAAGGTATTAATAAATTTTTAAGAAGCAAAGTTATAAAAGAATTTGTATATAGTTTGAATTAAATATTACGTATTGTTAGTAAAAGTAACAAACAAGCTACCTTCTTCCTTGAATACGTAATGTCAAATGAGATAGTATGGCAACGGACCTTCAGGGTTCGTAATTAACCTTGTGGTAAGGATAGCTAGGACATTCAAGCACAAAAATCTTATACAACTTTTTGTCTTTTTTTTTTTAAAAAAAAAAGAACTTGGGAAAAGTAGTCACGTCACACCCATCGTAATATTGTTTTAGAATTAAAAACTAATTGCTAAAATATTCAACATAAAAAAGCCCAAAAAAAAAAAAAGAACTGTATCACGCTGATCGCCAACCTTTACTAGTTGGAGAGGCACTTTAAGAAGAAGAAGAAGAAACTAATTACTCATAATTACTTACAAACTAGTTTAGGATTAAAATCTTAAGTTCTCTGTCCCATTAATGAAAAATTGATTTGTTTTATATTCATTGTGTAAACTCTGTCTAGTTCTTTAGAAATTTAACAAAAATAATATATTAACTATTTTCAATTTCATATAAAACCGTTACTGAGTAGCAAGTAATATCTTTGAGATTATGTAGTGAACGTGCCGGGCTCACACTTTAGTTTAGAGGCATTATGAATTCGCCATGTTGTAAACTCCCTACAATAAAAATTTTCTATAATAATAATGTATCGATTGCGCATGACTATGTCTTTAAGACAAGCAGCGATAGAGTCTTTGGTGGAAAAGCACGTCAGAGGTAGCTTCTTCATTCTATTCTTGAAGATTCCCACAACGTACCTCAACGGAAACGCTGATGAATTTTAATGCAGTTATTCATTTGAGCGACCTATACAGTTCATAGGATTCTGGGCTAGCGAACCTAATGGACAATGTTTTATTTATATGATATTGATTAAAAAATACTCTTAATGAGAAACTTAAATAGTACGCTATTAAAAAAAAATACTTTACGAAAACAGTGCGGTAACCGATTGTACTCTAGAAAGAGATGATACTAACACCATACAAATGCTAAATGACAAGGACAAACAATTATACATGCAAATATTAGGTACTGTCAAAATTTAAGATATTTATAGCATAAAGGTAAATATAATACAACTAAACTGTTACGAGTAATTGTGAGTTGTTGAAATATATACAGCATTAGTACTATTTTTTTAAATATGTAATAACTTTTTGTTTAAACAGATAAGTATTATCGTCATTAAGAATTCTTATCTAGAATATAAGTAATAAACGTAACAAATAAATGGTTCAAAATAGCGGAATTCTAGATTAACTCGAGTGTAAAAACAGAAAAGCGAAGGATTTCATTGTAGCAATAGATTCTATTGTTTACCTGTAAGCCAAGAAGTGCCGTGCACCCAGCCGTCCGTGGAGTTATCAAACTGCGACTCCTCTATATAAACATAGTCGCCGATAACAAGTTCAAGTTCATCGCACGCTTTTGGCGTGTAACCTTGAATCACTTTGTACACCTGAACAGAAAATTATCTAGTCTAGATCGATACGTATTTTAGAAAAAAGTTAAGTCCATTGACATCGCAATTTGCTATTATTAAATAAATTGCAATGAACAATATTATCGCCACATCTTAAAAACAAATGTTTTAATGAAACCACTTGCCCAACCCGCACTTGGCTAGCGTGATAAATAAAAAGCCATTGAGTTCCGCGGAAATATTTGGCTTTTTATGTTTGTATACGTCTATATATAATATAGAAATACCGCTTTTCATATATCCTAGTCTTGACAATACATTTATCCCTTACCTAAAAAAAATTATAATGGAAAAAATGTGAGGGTAGAAATCTGAAGTAATAAAGTTTATTAAAAAGATTTGACGGTACCATAAAAATTACTTCAGATTTCTACCTCCACATTTTTTATTATATTTTTTTAGGTAAAAAATTGGTTTATATTGTGAGGTACTATTGTGAGGTATTCGGGGGTACTCCGTCACCATATATGAAAGGCCTTGTGGTGGTGAGCGCAGTACTTCACTTTTAAAGGGCATGGAGAGCAATAGCTCCACTCTGAGACGTGGTCTCATCAAGGCCCCTCGCTGTCGGAACCACGGTTGTGTGCGAAAGCATTCCAGTGCTTTCAGCCAAATGCGCCGAGTGAAAAACTATGGCGTTTTCGTCGGTGAGAGCCCAGCATAACTCTTCTGTTGCTCCGACAGCGGAAAGAATATCCAATGCAAAATTTCCCCAACAAAAAAAAAGGTATGAAGACTAGGGTATGGAAAGCGCCGTTAAGGATTACAGCGAAATTAGCTTATGTACACAAAGGCAGTGAGGTACACTGCTGGTCTATTTATTTACATCAATATTTAGAAGAAACATTATATGTATCTCAGAATATTCATCAAGTTACCATAAACCTTTAATTTAAACTTTACCCTTAATAACAAATTGATTTAATAAAATAAGAATACGTTTTATTCTGAAGGAGAATATTAAATTTGTTAATAAAAAGTAATTTACGAAAGTACCTTGTGATTAGCAAAACGTGGATCCCTAGAATACAATCTGAGCTCCCAATTGGACTGGTCAGGGAGTTCCAGTTGGCTGGTTAAAGACTTGAGCGAATCGAAAGCCGTTACATCAAAATGATATGCTAGCGACATATGCAATGACTTCGTTTGAGCATTAATGTTTGCAGCTGTAATTTGAAAGTCAATCGATGACTAAGGTATCTAATATAAAAAACCTTTTACAAATGTTTAACTCACTGTCAGTTGTGTGAGGAGTTAAATATTTTTTTTAATTTATAGTACATGTCTTTAATTTTTTATCTTTTATTTTATATTACGAAGCGACGAGACGAGTGGGGCGTTCACTTCATGGCAAGTGATATGCCCTCCATAACAATGTGGCGGTCGTTAAAATGTTATACATAGCACCACATTGCACTTGTCACCATTAAACATGAGATGTTGAGTTTCGTTGACCCAGTAATTACACAAGCTACAGCACTCTTCAAACCAGAACATAGTAATGTTTGCTCAGTAACTTTTTGGTGGCAGAAATAGGCGCTACGGTCGTACCAACCTAGATGATCTCCGGCAACAGAGACATACCACCAGTAAAAATAAGTATCTATGATTGCTGCTTGATTTCAATAGAAAGTTAAAAATTAGACTAGTTGAATATTTAATAACAAAAGTCCAAATGCATTGTTTTTATCTTACTATCCACTTGTATAAATATAATAACAACAATAATTAGCCTATAATAAATTGAGGCACATATAATTACTACAGGGTATTTAAGTCAATGATAAAACATATTAATGTTGACTCACAAGAATAGTTGTATTACTGGTTGTCAATTGGTGATAGCATAGTTACATACATACATATATAAAATAGTTTTATCTCTACTGCTCTAATTTACTATATATATATATATGCCCAGACCATAAACATATATGGTTAGGGTAGCACTGGATCTCGAAACTAAAAAGAGACACCCTGGGAGATTCCATCTACTTGGTTGGTGATGATCAATAGAGATCTAAAGAACAAACTGACAGAAGCTATGACACAAAATAGAGAGATTTAGAAGAATGACTAGGAATGCCGACCGCATGACCGAAGATACATATTTTATTTCGTTTTACAAACAACCATAAATATGTAGTCCTTGTAAAATAAAAATTAAACTAAAATAAACACTTATGTGGCTATTGACTAAATTTCTCTCTTTAGGTTGTAATGGAGATTATTTTAAAAACCTCTTCAAATTAAAAGTTTTTGAATTGAATAGCATCGTGAAAGTAAAACAAAAATAGTGCAATAAAACATACTCTGTTATTTAAAAGCAAAGGTGAAATAATACTTACCAACAAAATATACTTCACAAAATTAAATGATACTTGTACTTGTTGATTTAAAAAAAATAGCTAATAACAAAATAAAAGTTAAAAATGAAAAATAAAGAAAGTAAAAAGTACTAAGTGCAATATTTTAATGTTATAATAATTTTATACATACAACATATTGGCACTGTAACTCTGAAATAATCTAAACCAGAAATCTCTGCCTGTTTACATATTTTCACCACACAAACTGCATATGATAAAAATTTTACAATCTTTTTAGTATAACTCAATATGCAAAGCAATTACACTATTTATTATTCTATGTTAGTGTACATTGTATGTATATAATATGCATGTACCAAATGAATTTTAATGTCTTGTACACACTAAAAATAATTTTCTTCTTTTAACACCTCATATTAGTTTACTGTCTGAATAAACTGAAGCTGGTAGAAAATATTATTAAAGTAAAACACCTGTGTACTTCAAGATTTTTTTGATTGGCTTTGATATTTTAGAAGTTAAAACATTAAACAAAATAATATGAAAGATTAAGTAGCTAAAAACTAACGTATAAATTTACTCACATTTAGATGAAACTTCTTTTACATAATGCAATGATAAATCTTTGAAATAATCAGCATATTCATAAGATATGAATAAGCCAATAAAATTAGGTGAAACGTATGTATCTAGTTTTAAAGGAGAAATAGGTGGATACCCCACTTTATCAACAACTTGTTTTACAGCCTTTGCTAATAATAAGGAATCCTTATCAGCTGCCTGTAAAATCAAACTTATCACCAAAATATTTTTCAATAGTAAAGAATAATTATACATAAACACATGAGAATATCAAACATACTTTAAAAAAAGACACTAATGTTATATGTGGTGGAGAACAATGAGCCCCATTCCAACCACAAATAGTTTTGGATTTCTCTCTAAATTCATAAATCTGATTTAGTAATGTACCAGTAGGATTAACATATAAAATATATTCACGAGGCTCATCTCTGTCAAGCGAAGAATCGTTTACATGCATTAATAGCCAGTCTGATGCCAGTTGGACGCTACGATTCCCAGTTGCAGCTAACGCCTTTAACCTGATTTACATAATATACATATTATATAAACTCATAACTGAAATTCATCAAATACACAGTTAATTCTTCGTTATTATATATTTACGCTCGATTTTTAGGAAATCCCATCTGTACTAGTATTTGGTACGGTGAAATGTCTTGCTTTGATTGAGTTGTCGAGGTGGACACTTTACGTGGAGGAAGATTAGCCATCCTCGGAAACTGTCCTAAAAGTGTAAATAAATTACGTTGCATAAAAGGGTTAAAGGATACCTCAAACGTTCGTACCAGGACAAATATACAATAATGCCAAGATTTATTTACAAAACAAAATGTCACAGATAAACTGTAATTTAATTTTCAACAGCCTAAAGACTTACAATTGCAATATAAAAACAAATTTATAAAATAGAAAGATTTATTTTAAAAATAAGTTAAATATAATAAAATGATGATATTTCATTAGATTTTTCTTGCACTTTATGTATTAATACAGAGTGCCTATAACCATAGAGTAATATATTCACAATAGTATAGCGTTACTTACTCTGTGTTACTCATACTGTTATATAGGTTCGTTTACGGTATTTTCTTCTCGCGTGTTTATTGTGTTGAAGTCGTTTTAACCAAATTAATTAAATATCTTCTCTTTATTTATCTAAGAATCATTATAAAAATCAATTAAAAGAAACTGTCAAAATGTATTTAAGATATTATCTGAACGAGAACGGCGAAAGGCAATACACATTGGCGGTAATTACGTTCTTCTTTTACGAATACATATATAGTAAAATACTGTAATAATACATATTTTCAAAAATTTATAATTACAGACTATAGACCCTACCGGAAAACCAACTTTGTCAGCTCACCCAGGTTAGTGAACTAATAAAGTTAGAAATGTAATCTATTCGTACAGGTTATATTTATGTATATTATATTTTCTACTATTCAAATTTAATATGGCTTAAATGTACAGAATCATTTTAGAAATGTGTATTTTGTAAACCCAATAGATCTTTGGAAATATTACCATATAAAGACATTGTTAAATCATATGCTTTATTTCATAAAAAATCGTAGAGCAGATACATATTTTTGTATATTTTGGTCATGCATAGTTTAAATTTTAATCTGTTTAAGAAAAAAATTAAGTAGGTTGTTTTTAAACTAGCATATGTTAAAATTTCAGAGGATTCCAAATCTTTCTCTACTAATAGTTTTTATTATATCTTGATAAATCTGTTAGGTGTATATGGGCATTTACTACTTTTAGTTTGCTTAAACTATGAAATAAGAATTTATATATAAGATTTTTTTTTTTATATTTGACTTCATTTTAACTGTATGAGTGATTTTTATCTTAATTTCAGCTCGTTTCTCACCAGAAGATAAATATTCTAGACAAAGGATAACAATCAAAAAGAGATTTGGTTTACTTTTGACTCAACAACCTGAACCAGTTCATTGATTCTACAAAGTGAAATAGTTTAGAGGATAAATTTCAGTTATATTATATATATTCTTTGCAATTCTTCAGAAAATAAATGTATTTATACTAATTAAATGTGGTCTAGTTTTTTTCAACCCATATGATATAAGCTAATTAATTTTGTGATTAAGTAAATCCCTATACCATTGGATGCGGATGGCCCAGGACCGGTCTGTGTGTAAATCTTTGGGTGAGGCCTTTGTCCAGCAGTGGACGTCTTCCGGCTGATTGATTGATTGAATTGAAATCACTGATGTTTTTATAAGCAAAACATCCCTTAATGTTTCAAATGTTAAGCACATTAACATTGCATTGCGCAAGTAACATTGAGTATTTATATATTCTTTATTTGAACACCACAAAAAACACAAAAATTTAAAGAAAAAACATGAACAATGAAGGCAGCAAAAGGTGGTCATTAACCATGAATATAGTTGCTTGACCTGCCTACACTCCATACAAAAGAAGAAATTTCTATAGAAAATTATTGTGTGCTTTATTGCAATTGCAAAAAACAAAAATGTTCAAAATGTTATGATGTGTGGGTTACATCAGGAATCTTATATTTCAATGTATTATGTATTTCATAATTGTGTAAATGATAGCACAAATTAACCGTACGTTTAAATATAAAAGAGTCAACCACATTTTAATAAGAAGTAGTTAGGTGGGTCTGAGGGCTATAACGTTGCTTTGCGCACTTCATTAAGCATAAAAAGAAGAAGATTAATGCCTACACATATTACAGTAGCAGTCATTATAATGACTTCTTAACTGGTCAATAAAGAAGTTTTAACATTTAAATCAATCTTAATCGTAAAAATAAAAATTTCATTGCTGAAAAGTAACATACACCACATGTAGATTAAGATGAAACTTTATTACTTCCAAAAACTTAGTTTGAATAGTAGGTAATTATTGTTTAATATAAGAATTAAACCACAAATATTTAATAAAGGTATTAAGTTTGTTATACAATACAATTTGATAAGTAACTGGAAATTAATATATACAAACAAATAGAGTTATTGCAATATTACAGTACAACTTTAACATAAAAATATTTATATTAATAGAAAATAATTAAAAAATATGTTATAAAAACGAAAAACAATGGCAACTTATTAAAACGTAATGTCAGTGCTCAGTATGTGTCAGGTCAGTGCAAGGTATGTTACTTACCAAATAATCAAATGATATCATTTTTAAGCGCAGAAAATAATGTTTATATACAACTAAAATAAAAAGTAACCTTTACTTTTCTAATATATGATTTAAACAACGATGTCCAAGAAAGGAGAGTTAGAAGTGGTTTGGAATAAAATTAATTATGCTTTTCCTATACTGAATGATACAATTTATACCGATTGTACGAACGAAGAATATGACAATATTCAAGATATAATAGTGAACTTAGGCATACAAATCAGAATTCGGGATTTAGTGCTTATTCACATTGAAAAATATCTTAGACAGCAAATAGTGCCTGCATTTTGGGCCAAGTTCGTAAAGTCAGATGTCGAAGTCAAAGGATTTCAATTATTCAAAACTGCTATTAACGACATTTATGAATCAGTTACAAATTTCTCTCCAATGCTGATTAAGCTTAGTTTATTAAATAATAATTGTTCAGATAACCTACCTATTTTTGGAGAGAAAGATACTATTGTGGGATTTAAGCAATTGTTGCGGGCTACATTGCTAGCTCAAATACCGCTTGAATTCCAGTACATTATATATTTCTTTTACAAGGTGGCTTTTAATGTATTTGATAATGAATATGAAAATTCTGATATGGGGGAAGAAGTTATGTGCTCAGGTTGCTGGAATGATTATACAGAATGTAATTGTGCATACATTGTTAAAGTATTTCATGACACAAATCGTAAGCTTATGGAACTTCAATTGTTGGAAAGATTGGCTGGCCAAGTTTTAACAAATTTTATACAAATGAGAATTGAAAGTCACATACAGAAACTTTGCACAGGTACCTTTGATGTTTCTCATATAGCATTTTTAGAGAATTGGCTGGAGACAACAGTTATGTCATGGTTGATAAGAATATATTGTGGGGGATCTTCAAAGCCCCCTCCAGATGATAAAAATATTCAAACAGCAATTACTAAATTCAAACAAAAGTTAAGTTATTATTTATATCACAGTTATACAAAACTGAGAATAGACCAACTATTTAATATTATCATAGAGTATCCAGATTCACAGCCAGCAGTAGATGATATTAAACTTTGCCTTGATAAAACAGACTTGCGGCCTACTTTGTGTAAGAACTTGCAAACTGCATTAGAAACAAGGTTGCTGCACCCTGGAGTGAATACATCAGAAATATTAACTGCATATGTGTCTACAATCAGAACACTGAGGCATCTTGATCCATCTGGTATTATTTTAGAAACTGTTACAAAACCTGTGCGTAATTATTTAAGAAATAGAGAAGATACAGTAAGAAGTGTAGTCAGCAGTTTGACTGAAGAGGGTGCGGGAAGTGAATTGGCAGAAGAGTTAGCAAAGTTTGCAGCTGAAGGGGATGATGAAATTGATAAAGAAGATTTATGGGATGAATGGAGCCCAGATCCAGTGGATGCAGATCCGAAAGTAAATTCTAGCGATAGAAAAGCAAGTGACATTATCTCTATGCTTGTAAATGTTTATGGAAGTAAAGAATTATTTGTAAATGAATATAGAACTTTGCTTGCTGACAGATTATTAGCTCAAAATATAATAAATACAGAAAAAGAAATAAGATATTTGGAACTACTAAAATTAAGATTTGGAGAGTCACAATTACATTTTTGTGAAGTTATGTTAAAAGATGTTTCTGATTCTAAGAGAATAAATACACTCATTCATCAAGAAAATACTTACGAAAATTGCAATGGTAAAATTACTTGTAATGGGATGATATTGTCAGCTCAATTTTGGCCCCCCTTTAAAGATGAGAGTCTTGAATTGCCTGATGTGATAAAGCATCTTTTAGAGAATTATACAAAATCATTTGAAGCATTAAAAGGGAATAGAACTTTGAACTGGATACCACATCTTGGAAATGTAAGTATTAAAATAGAAATTGGAGATAAAAAACTGGATTTAACAGTTTCTCCATTTAATGCAACTTTGATCATGCATTTTCAAGATAAACCAGAATGGTCTTTGGAAGAATTACATCAAGTTATGAAAGTGCCTATTACTGTACTAAGAAGAAAAATTACATATTGGCAATCGATGGGTCTTATCACAGAGAAAAGTCCAGATTATTATGTTCTTGTTGATGGAAATGATGCAAGTAAATCTAATGTTGCCACAAATCAAGTACAAGAAATGATTTGTGAAGATGAGGAAGCAGAAAGTGTTATGGCATCTGCGCATGATCAAAGAGAGGGTGAATTACAAGTGTTTTGGTCATATATTGTTGGAATGTTAACTAATTTAGACTCTTTACCTTTAGATCGAATACACCAAATGTTAAAGATGTTTGCTTCTCAAGCACCAGGCACAGAATGCAGTCTCCAAGAGCTAAGGCAATTTTTGGATACTAAAGTAAGAACACATCAACTTGTTCTACAAGGAAGTATGTATAAATTGCCTAAATCATGAACTGAATGAAGAAATAATACAATTTTGAAGTATACCAAAACTTTATTTTCACTTTAAATATAAAAAAATTTGGTTACATTACTTAATTGCCTGTGGGTAAATATCTGCATTACTTATTGTAAACAAGTGACAATTTGAAGCCTTGTTGAATAATGAGGCAAAAGAATGTGTTTAGTGTTATGAAACAATTACAATAAGTATACCACCACATTAAAAATACCATATTCATTTTAATACTTAACGACCTCGATACATAAGCTTGTCAGTCTTAACACCTATGAAATACTGTGTAAGTTTTAATAAACAAAAAAAGTTCCAATAAATAAAGATACTGAAAAATAATACAAAATAATTTTAAAAATTACAAGGGAATGCTTTCTAAAGGTTTTCAATTTTAGGGAAAAGTAAATGCAAGATGCATTAAGTTAAACATCTTAGTACTAATAACAAATTCATATTAAAAACTTTTGTGAAAAACAATCTGAAATATAAATGTGGAATGTAAGCCAAACCCAACGTTTAGACATTCTGAAAAGTTGTGTATTGTATGTGTGAATATAAACAGGTTCCCATTGGTTAATCCATTTTACATTGTTATCCAATCTTGTTAAAATTATCAATATAGTAAATACTCAATGGCTTTAGTACATTTTAAATAATCAGTTAAAATTGATATAAAATCCATTTATTTATTAACAACAAAGTGCTCAAACCCTACCATACATTTGCTTTTAATTTTCTGCTATGTAGCACCATACTTTAGCTTTGTTATAATATAATAATTCAAAGCTGATGCTCCATGCAGATCTCTTGTAATAATAAAAACTATATGTACTGTACTATACTTTCAATGACAAAATCATGTTCCATTAAAATACGTAATTTTATTGAAATGTTAAAATATAAATTTTATAATAAATTTGTTTCCATCATAAAAAAAAAAAAAACTTTTATTTAGGCCTTTTAACAAACTACAGTAATTGCATTGTTTTTTTGTATTGAGTCTTAAATAACATAAGCACTTTTATTATTTAAATATCATGGATAAACTAAGGTCTCTCAAAGAAACAAAGACCACTTGATCTATAAATAGAGCGACATATTAAATCTCAAGACACAACTACATAAATAAAATAATACAGTAAAACACTTAAAACAGTTAAAGCTCTACAACTATCTTACATATGTACAGAAAATATCAGTGCAAATACATAGTGGCATTGTTACTCGAGGCTTTATAAAAATACCCAAAAAAACTACTCATGGTAGGTCTCTATTGCTGGATAGCACTACATCTATTTCTACCGTCAAACAATACTGGCTGAAGGGGTGTTGAATGTGTCAAACAAAGACTAGCACAATGTGTAGGGGATATCAATCCAACTAACGTGACGTTGTTGTGGGCAGATGTATTACTTGCCATTAAGAGAATGTCTTGCTCTACTAGTCATTTAGTGGATTAAAAAATACAACAAAGCTTAATATATACGTTATTGACATATTGTTATATGGTGCCTTATTTTACAAATACATTCAAACAAGATAAAAATTTCAAAATGAAGTTTGTGTTAATTCATTTTTATTAAGCATCTTCCTTCAACCACCATTTTGTGTATAAGTACATTTTATGGAAATAATATTGCGTGTTATAAAAATTACTTATTCGTCATCATCAAATAATAGTTGTTACTGCTGGATATAGGCCTTACAGAAAAATCGTCGCATCGATCATCATCAGTGCTGAAGGCATTTAACGGTTTCTGTCGACCATCCAGATCATCGGTCCACCTTTTCGAGTGACTGCTAGCTTTACATACATAGGTCACCTGCCGCCACTCGATGACCTACTGAGCCATCGGTCAATAACCTTACAGTCCCTCGAACTAGATATCTTGCCCATGGCCAGATAATGATTTAGATGCACTAACCTTATTATCATAGTATGTTGTTGCGACATAAACAAGTTATTTTTTTTAATATGTAGTTGAAGCTGGTTGTAATGATTTATATTATGTAAAGTTAATTCTCAAGTGTATATAAGATTGCTTATAAATACAGAGGGTAGTATGGTCGACGTATAAAAACTATAACTTAAATCAAATTCTGTATATAAGTTTAGGCTTTCTATTTAATAATATAACAAGGCCTTTAATAAGCAACTTATGCCCTACATCGTAGTTAAATGCAACTGTATATATAGTTAGCTTAAATAAATTATTAAGTACAATCAAATTTAAGTTCACCGTAGGTGTTAGAAATCTCACATTGGACGAAGAGGTTTTAGTAATGGATTGTGATCAATTAAATCCTAGTTCTTTAGCTTAAAACTTGAATACTCAGATGCTGATACAATGGTGACTCCGGCCAGGAGTATAATGAACGGACTGAGGCGCAATAAGTAATGTATTTATATTCCCTATACTTAATATTCAGTGACTTACAGATTTTTACTCTAAGAAATGTAATCAGGTTTTATCAAACGATAGACGTCCACTGCATGACAGATCACCCACACAGATTTCCATATCGATCGGTCCTGCACTGCTCGCAACCAGCAGTATCCGGCAAACCTCACCGAATCGGTAAGACGATGTTTGTGGGGAACCTATCAGCACCGTAACGGTACATGTCGTGTCGAATAATTATGTTAAAGTAATTTAAATTTTTACTCTAGATTTTAACCGAAAATTTAATGCATTTACAATTAAAGAGTTATTATTGGTATGTGAACAGGATGTAATTTATGTTAATAATAGATCAACGAAATTATTTTGTCTTGTCTTGGATGCTTATTAAGTTGTTCCAAGCTTTCAAGGACATTATAGGCGTTTAATAATATAAAACACTGTTGATCTAAAACTACCGTATGATACAAATTCCGGAGCCGTAGATGGATACCATCTTTGAGATTCTATTATAGATACTTATTACGTTTGCAACTAGTGATTATCTCATACTTGATACCATTTCAGCATTAAATTATATATAAATATATTATATATTTCCCTGGTATCATCAAAAGTATTGTAGCAACTTGTTTAATATTGTATCAATTTTGGAAAATAATAATGCTTTTTTAATACTAGACATGTCTTAGCTATCTGTTGTCTGAAACGTAAGAGAATTGTAGTGACTAAAAATACTTGGGTGTAAGTGTTAACATGTCCCAAAGTCACGAGCAGTACATGATTGTGTTTACCATTGTAACTAGCCACATTGTTCTTGAACAAGTGAACGTCTTGTTCGTTTCATCATTTCGTCAAATAAAAAAAGATAAAAGCATTAACAAAAATGATAACTGATTTGATCAATGCTTGCTTACATGTTTGCGACATATTGTTGTAATATTATATTTAGCGGTGGTTTAGCTGTTTGGTGCAGTGACTCTAACTATGCTTGCGTGTTGGCATTACGATTATACGAAGATTATTAAGATATGTGATGGAGAGTCATTGCTAAAACTTCTTTTTATATGCAACCTATCTATAATTATATTACATTGTAAAGTTGTTCAGTTGTATTCGAGTGGGAAGTGTTGTGCAAGTTCACCGAATGCGTCGTGGTGTCGGTACTTCCGGTGGCGCGGTCTGCGGGCCGCTAGGTACAGGCTGGGGTCGTTTGAAAGGACCAAGGCGCTTTGCCGGGCGCGGAGACACAGTGTGCGGAGCGCCACCCGTCCACGACCTCGCTCCGTGGTCTAGCAACGCTGCTGCGAGTCGTCCGCTGCCTTGTTCTGTTTAAATAATTTATAATATATATATAAAAAAAAAAATTATTTATAGATTACATAGATTCTTTAACTCTAAGAACTAAAAAAATATAATTAATTATTTTGCAAGATATTTTGGTATAAAACCTATGTATGACACCTCTACCCACAACAATTGAGCCCAGTTAAGATATTTACTCAGCCCTAAAATAAACTTATCACTTTGAGGCATAACAATTTAAGCTATGTAATATAATTTGTTTTTTATTACATTTTCTCGGTTGATTCAGCAAAGAGGTTTGTGATAGTATATTTAATTTTTAGATACGAGGTATTTATCTCACCGGGAAGGTCGCGGGTGGGCGGCGGTACCGGTTCGCGCACGCGCTGCACGAACGTCTCGAAGGTGGCGGGCTGAGTGTGGTGAGTGGCGAGTGCGTCAAGACCGCGAGCGCGCTCCGTGCATGCGTGCTGGTACAGCGGCATGGTCGCGCGCACCGCTCGCCCGCCAGCGAACGCTGCGCCGCGGACCAGCGCCGCGCTGCAGCTGACGCGCACCACGCACTCCTCCCACAGCGGACCAAACACTGACACCTTATATAAAGTAATAAAAATACAAATAATTTTATTTATTATTACTAAGTGAGAAGCATGTTCAGTAAGGAGACGAGTCAGGACATTAACATAGTTCCAAAAGGTGCTTGTTACAGTTTGTTGTACGGTAAACACACCGTCGACATAATGTTAGGTATTTAGATTAGTCAGCATATTATAATAATAATAAATTATTTATTACAGATACCTATGTTATCGATATTAGGTTAGATACAATTATGCTTAAAAGTAGTGTTAGTAACAATCACAATCACATATATTTTGACACACCGATGCCAGCATAACGCCTATTTATTTAACAGCGTGTAACTGTATCCAGCGCGCTAGAATCGCTAAGTCCCATCTTTTTGACAGCACACGCGTGATGGTATTGAGGTTAGCCCGCCCTCACTATAAATAAGCGCTGCGCCTCTTGCAGCGCTTATTTATTTATTATTTCATGATTCGCAGCTGTGTTTAGTATTATATATGATAAATATTATTTTCAGTTTTTTTTATATTAGTCTCTGCGTTTTCCATCAGAACGGCGTCGATTGCTTGTGTGGGTTATTTTCTTGTTTTCTTTCGTTGAAGAGATATGCGAAGTATGGCGCTAGTTAGGGTAATTTAGCTTACACCAAATTGAGCTTGTTGCTCCGGGATAATGAGGTATGAAATCTCGTTACTCCAGTAATGTCACTAGCTACACCGCCTTTCAAACTAGAACGCAATTATGTTTGCACTATTAGGAGGTTGAAATAGACATTTAATGGTACCTACTTAGATAGTCGTCGGCACTAGACCTATTATCAGTAAATATTTTGATTTTTAAAAGAAAAAAATGTCGTGAGAAACTCATGAAAGGAAGCAGTTATGATTATTGTAATGGCGCTTACGTCGGGTTTTCTCGAAACAGTGCAGCGCAGCAAGCCGCCAGGCAGCGGGTACAGCACGATCAGCACGTCACAGAACTGTGTAGGTAGTGTGTCCCGTTTGTATGGCCGCCAGTGCTCGCTCCATACCACGTGCACCTCGTCGTTGCCCAAGTGTCGAGTCTATTTAATGAATTTCATAGATCATACATTGCTTTATTTCTAATTAACTTTTATTACCACTTTCATTTCGTATTATTTATGCGGTTGTTATAGTAACGGTTGCTATGGAAAGTCATTTGCTGTCTTGTTTTATGTTACGGCCAGGGGGGTCACGGAACAGCTAGTATATATATAAACAACCGATTACATATACATATAAATTACAAGAAACCTATATTCAACAGTTGATGTTGATGATGTTTAATGTGGTAAACATACATATGCCCTACCGGTGAACACCTGTCATACCAGAAGCACAATAAATACATTGCTAACCCCAGATCAATTATCCATTTCATTTATATAATGAAGCATCCAGTTGGTGGTATGTTCTGAGAGCAGTGTGGCCAGTTACATCGCTCGTAGTGGTCATAACGGCATTGCTGTCTCCTGGTTATCAACATTTCAGAGGCAGTTTTCTAAGCGACCACGGTTCGCCACCCATGGTCTCATCGTCATTTATCTCATAGTCCATTGACGATAAAGAACATGCATTGTGACCAAACAAATGCGATGTATCGTAAGTCACCTTGTTGAGAATAGCGTCCGGCGTATCTGCAGGCATGCGTGTGGCTACGTGGAACAGCGCCTCCAGTGTGAGCGTGGCCACGTACGGCGCCGACACACCGCCTCCTCCGCCGCCACGCAGGCCCCCCGCGAAACCCACGTGCGACTCTAACTCCACCTGGCAAAATATCACTCACGATAGAATGTTATACAGTGTAACAAAGTATAGTCGTCGCTTTGACACAAAATGTTATGTCTCATTCAGATAAAAATATTTATAATGTATTATCACAAAATAATAATTGTGAATTCTTTGGTTATGTCTACCTCCCAAGCGAGAGCAGCTAAGAATGCCTCGTAGGCTGGGCTGCCGCAGCGGTTCGACAAGATTTCATTACGCGTCTCCTGTCCTTTTCCAACGTATATTACCGCTACTTTATGAGTTTCGCGGCATCTGAAAATAAATTCCAACATTTTTCCTTAGCATTTTATTTATGACACATTAACTAAGATATTAATAGATCTGACCCTATCGATTAAATCTAGTCTAAAGTACTAGTTTTTATTTTACGTTATTACAGTAGAGCTATGAAATAGCAACGTTTAACAATAACCTGAGTGCGTCGAGATTCCGTAGCTCGCGCAGTAACCGGTCGGAGCGGCGTAGCAACTGCACATGTGCGCGCCTCGAGGGCGCAAGTGCGCCAGTCTGCGCCAGGAACTGACGGCACAGCTCGAATGGGCCCGTGCTGGTGGAGCATCCGGTGTTGCACAATTCTGCCGTTTCCGGCTCCTCGTCACTGCAAAATGTGTTTTATGTCTTGTTTATATAAATTACAATATTTCTGTATATAAAGAAAACTAACTATTTTCTCTGCCTTACTATATCGCAGTAGCTTGAACATCGTTTTCTTATAAGATGGATGTTGTAAGAAACAAAATCATGAGAATAAACAGACTTACCATTATTCTCATTATTAAAATCATTGTGTAGTATGAATAGCGCCCCATCGTTGTGAACCTTATGTTCGTCCCAATTTATATATAGTATTATTGTAAAGTGAGTGTACGCAGACATGTATGTGTGTACCTGTCGCGTTGCACGAGGTACGCCCTCTCAGCGTTACGGTGCGCCACGAGCGCTGCTACCAGCTCGTCTTCGCAGCCAGCCGGCAGTGGCGACGGACCGGCGCTGTCAAGCCGTCGGCCGCATGTCACTTCCGGCGATGTGTGTCCGATGTACGCCAACACCTACAATTAATTACCATGTTTTTGAAAGATTATTATTTCACAACGCCTTTAGCGTTTTCATTCTTATTTTGGTTATATGTGTTAAGGTACGGTTTAACTAATCTTTATAAATTAGTTTGAAACAAACGAAAAAAAATATTATGTGATAGTCTCAAAGATTATGTGTTGTAGTTTGGCTGTTATATGCCGTAACAAATTTCTATATGAACATAATAACTTAAGGCGATATTTTTCTTTGTAGAGTACTAATTGAATGAAACTAGAAAAAAATATATTAAACTTTAAAAAAATTATATTTTTAAAGTTTGAGAAGTTTGCTTAATGTTATTTTACAAGCTGGTTCATTAATAGAAACAAAACAAGAAAAACTCTTAATTGAACTCAAAAATGCATATAATTTAAATACATAAAATAAGTACTCACATGATCTAATTGATGTTTATCCGGTGGTGAGTTTTTATAATCAGGCAAAAGATCTGGTGGTAGCGGTGGCGGTAACGATGATAATGTATTATCTCTAGGGTTCTCATAACTGTAGAAAAAAAATTAAAATCTATAAAAAATCATAATTTGAATATGTTTTTGTACCTAAACATTGGGTGTAATAAAAGTCATGAAGGGATCAAACGTACTGAGCAGGAAGCTTTAACGAAAGAAAATAACATAAGTATTAAAAGATGGCCTTACGTGTCTGGTAGTGAAAGAGTCTGTATTTCTTCCGATGATTTTACAAACGGATCATAATACAGAGCGGAGGCGTCCCAGCATGCTTTGCCGGCAATATCGCGAAGAAGGATACGTACTTGCCGGTCCGAAGTCATGAGACCTGAAAAGTATTATATTTTTATGGGATGATCGCTGTCATCGGATTATCACTGTAATATGCCACTAATGGTGCCACAAGTCCGTCATTATGTACCGTGATGGAAAAATGCCTCTTTTTTTGTAGGGATTCACAAGATATTAATACTAGATTATAGTTACGTTTAATAACGGTCTTAAATCTGTTTTTAATTAACTAAACATGAATTATTGTATTCTGAAGAAAATCAAGCAAAAGATAAAGTGGAGGCGTACTATACTTTGTTTATAATAAAATAGATAACGACAAGCATTCTGTGATAACGAAAAAAAAAATTACATTATTTTCTTTAATATATTACAATAATCTATGCATATAATTTTTTTTTAATAATGTTATTTTCTGTTTTTGGTATAATACTGGTAGAGATGTCACATAAAAATTCCCGTATAATGTGAATAACATTGTACTAGAATTTACACATTATATTATATGTCTACCTGGTGTAGTACCGCCGGTGGGCATATCGAGCGCGGGCAGCTCGAGCAAAGAGGCGAGCGTAGCGTCACTGAACCGCATGAGTTGTACATGCCCCGCTGAAAGTACAGCTGGGCCCAGTTCGGGGCCCAATGGTGGGTTGCTGTCGTGCTGTTCGCATACGCTCGACGACAGTTGGCAGCCGCCCCACAGCGGCCAATGTCCTAAGAACAGCACCAACTGTGTGCAGATCTGATAGGAAAAAAAAAATTGTCTGAAATTTTATCAATGTGAACGTAGATAATGAATTTTTACTGATCTTATAAGTCGGACAAATGAAGAAAGATTACATCAATTTTCAGTTCAACGAAGCTGTAAAAATGTAAATAAGTTGAACATCATAAAAAAAAATATATTTATATACAGACGATAAACAAATTTTAAAAAGAATTTTGTTACTAAAAATTTTTGGTACTCATTATCATCGTCATGATTTCTGTACTGTTTATACTGTTACAAAAATAATTAGTTTTTTTCCTATTGTGCTATTTTAACTGCTCTGATTAAGTAATAAAGCATAAATCTTACAGTTTGAGCCCAAAGCTTTACGTCGATCGTTGAAGCAGGAGATGTTTTAGGTCCAAGGTTATCTAATTGAATATTGGAGTCAAAATCTTCATCAACTGGTAGAGATAGACCATCGATGTCGGAGCCATTAGTCCCTTTCATTACAGCATATAGGACCTGAATCAAAATATTTTATTTTATCACAATTACGATATTGATTATTCTTTACTTTGCTATCGAATTCGTTGCAATGCTGAACATAGATATCTACGATTAGGACTGGACTTCAATAAGCTGAAATGATGATGACGATGACGTACAAAATGGCTCCATTGATTCTTCTTTTTCTTAAGGTGCCTCTCCGACTAACGAAGGTAAACTCTTCATTGATTATTTGTTTAAATGTAGAAAAAATGTTTACTAAGGAAAGAGAGTAGTTATAAGAGATATGTGAAAGAAAATAAACACAAGAGATTTTCACCACGACATTCCCGGATTATTAAAAATTACAATTTGATATAAAATTGATCAATTCCATATAAAATGTAATGAAGTATACTTCAAGTGTTAATTTGTTTCAATAGATTTTATGTTGAACTGTAAGGAAAACAATGGTGTAATGTAAGCAAAAGTTTTATGATAAAAGTGAATATTTTGATGATTTCATTTGCGCAATGCAAATTAGCACCGGACATCTTTGTAGGACGCCTCTCGCCTTTTTCATTAGCACCCTGTTATGTTCAGAAATCGTATGCAGAAACGCGTTTTGTCACACATGCAAGCGGCCGTTTAAAACACAGGATCCGACATCGGAACGGCACAGTCAACAGCCGACTACCAGTCGACATCCACTTTTGTGAACTGACAGAAAAAAACAACAACCCGCTAACAAAATGCAAAAATTCGTAAGTACATTATAATAAATTATAAATATAGATTATATATATATATATAATCTATATATATATATATTTAATTTAAAAAAAAAAAATTGTGAACAAGATTAAATGGTAGAATAAGGGAAGTATTTAGTCTTGTAAAGGTTGCCGGGTGGCTAGTAATGTATTATTTAATTAGTAAAATATTGCACCCAGTTTACACTTCGTACTACAAGGTGTTCCACTTATAGCACCATTACCAAGAAGGGTTTGTTGACAGGCTCACTCGTTCAACAAATACCGCCCATTTTTTTACAACTACGAATAAATACTAATAACGACTCTCACATGGAGCCATTGTGGGATCAAGGCAGAGAGATGGTGAAATATATTTTACTTTTTTAAATTTAATTTATCTATTTAACTGCCACAATTTATAGGTGTTGTGCGCCCTTGCTCTGATCGCCGCGGCCGCCGCTGCACCTCAACAACAACCCGACCAGAACCCAGTCTATATCCTCAAGCAAGACTCCGAAGTTAACCCTGACGGCTACAACTTTGAGTGAGTACGATGTGACACAATGAAATAATATTATGAAACATTCTTTTACCTAAACATTTCTTTGATGTTTTAAATATAAATTGTATATTATTTACAATAACTTTTATAGCTTCGAGACTAGTGACGGAACATCGCGTCAGGAACAGGGATCCCTGAAGCAAATCAGTGAGGATCATCAGGCTCTCGAAATTAAGGGTAGCTACAAATACGTCGCCCCCGACGGTGTTGTATACGCAGTCACGTTTACCGCGGACGAGCACGGTTTCCAGCCCCAAGAGCATGTGGAGCACCCAAACCAACAGCAATAGATATTTAATTTTCTTTAGTAAAAATGCTCTAGAAAATTCTCTTTATCATCAAAACATAGAAGTCCTGAAATATGATATTTGGATAGGAAATATAACCAGAGTGACATGAAGGCAGTATTTTACTGGTTTTGTTAAAACTATTCTATCAAAGCAGTAGAAAATTTCCAGAGCATTTTTGTTAAATAGTTTAAATAAAATCTTTCAGTTCAGGCAGATACAAAGAATTTATTCAATGTTTACTTCTGGACTGTTTTTACACGATTTTTACATTTTGTACAGTGTTGTTTTTTAATAAACATCTTTAAATAATTAAAAATTGTATTTATTCAATCTTGACACAAATAAATTAGATATTCAATAATATTTGTGCTCTCCAAGAGTTCACATTATAGGTCTCTGTTGCACGAGACTGTTTAAATAAGTATCATTACAGCGATTACATCTGCCGCTAGACAGTAGTTCAAGCATGACTGTGGTCCAGTTGTAATGGCGTTGTAGTCAGTGTAATTACAGGAGTAAACGAAACTTAACATCTAATATCATCTTTGCCTGTCATCAAAAAGCATTCACCCTAGCTCGCGGAACTTATATATATATAATCTTTCAAGTCACTCATAAGGTAAGCAATCATACTGAATTGATATCAGTAAGTTTATTTTTATTGAGTATAGATAAGCACAGAGATTTTGGGTATAGTATGCATACCCTATTCAAATAATATTGTGTATCGATTTTTAACAAGAAAACTAAGTTCACTTTTTTTAAAATCGACAAGGTTAGTGTTTTATGACGATCTCATCTGATTTTAAGTGGTGATGCGTCTTTGGTGGTAAGTTTAACTTAGTAACAGCTTATTCATTCTCTTTTTGGACAGATCCGTCGTCGTAGTCGTATTTGGACAGGATTAACGACGTCGGCAGTGTTTCACTCCAAAGCCGCCTTATTTTTAAAAAAATGATTTTTTTTTTAATTTATTAAAACGAAACCTTTTTGACTACTTAACGGCTTTAAACACTCATTTTGTATTCAAAATCATCATCATTTTCTATTACTCATTTTTAATTTAAAATATTGACTGATAAGTTAAGTGAATGTTCAGCAACCACTTTGAATATCCATTTACGTGTTATAAGATTTTACATAACAAATCCTCTATCACGTTAAACATTAGTATTTTTTTATAATGATTATAATGTATATTATCTTTTAAGTGCTAGGTAACATGAAAATATTAAAAATATGAATAACTAATTTTTTTTATGTAATGATGATTTCTTTTATTAACGCGAATACTTCACATTTAATGAAACGATTTTTTTGGATTTAATCGCCTTTGCTTTGTTACATTGTTTATTACAAGTTTATTATAAAATATTAATCTTGCACAGAGGATGATTAGCGAATTAATGGAAAAACATCAATTAATAAACAAATTTCAATAGAGAAGATGGTTGAATAACGTCTCCTACTTGAGATACTATTTATTAATAAAATTGAATCAAACACCAAGCATACCATTAGAGGATTTCAAGACAATAAGATTAAGCTGTGTAGATCGGAAAGATATAATAATAAAAAAGTTATAGGTACTCCGTGACAGGTATGACATCGGAACATCTATCGCCTCAGTCTCGTGACCATGGCTGCTGCAAAACGGCCCAAACGTCGCGATAATAATATAAACAAAATTAATTCTTTTCTTTTGGTACCTTATATTTTATAATCATGTCATGCATTTTAAATGTTGTGTTATTCTGTATTGTTTTGTAGCATTTAGTCGAGTGTTTTTTTTTAATTTAACGATCAGTTATTATTATATACACAAATCAAACACGGTACAGCTTAATTATTAATTTTCATTCAATGAAAGTGCATGATTGTAACCGTTTACCTTAAAAATCGTCAACAGCAGCGTCTGTTCTCCTTCGTTCTCTTTCATCAGATATGCAGGCCCACAACGCACCGCAAACTCTGCGAGACACAGTAGGAGTGAGCCCGCAAGCGGCTTGACGGAGTCGCGCGCGCTGCTGCCCGATATTTGTGCGAGGCAAGCGCAAATCCACTTTATTATTTTATCTGCATAAACAAACGAATTATAAAATGGCGCACAACTATACACATATACTTAATGAAATCAGTGTTAACAGTTTATTTATAAACTATTCGTTTCTCGGTAGAAAACAAGCAACACCAGCGATTGAGAGCGCCTTCTAATGTAGGCGCAGTTGCTGGTGATTGTCTAGGTCCTTTTTGCCACCAAACATTGGCGTGGAAACATTACTGTATTTTGGTATTTAAGTGCTTTGGCCACAAGCTACTAGCTATAGTGGAATTATTCGTGTAAGGAGACTTGAATCGTTTTGTCTCAAAGCGACAAGCATAATGTGGTGTATACTTTATTATTCTAACTAGTACCTATTGTGGGCGAGCATATTATTTTTCATCAGATGAACATTTTCGTTATATACAACATTTTATACAACGCATGTTTATAATGAATATAATAAAACGAAGACTATTTATTGAATAAGCAATAAGGAAAGCACCTGCTAATCCTGGATATAGTTCGACAATACGGTCAGTGTAGTCTGCTAACACCAATATGGCGTCGCTCACAACTTTCGCTATGATTTTGTTTTTCATCTGAAACAAAAAGCGCAGAACATATAGTTTTTGTTTGTCATAGAGCTAATGTTTTCTTTTTTTCTCAATGTTTAATAAAAACCCTTTTAGTTTTCCCACTATGGTGATTTGGGATCTTCTCTTATAAGTCAGAGAGTCAAGGTCCATCACACTAGTCAAGTGCGAGTTGGTAGACGTTATAAATCCGTTCTTTCACCAGGAGGTCAAGCTCAGTCGAAATCAAACCCAAGCCTTTATGATATATATAGCTTATTGCTTCAACACACGAGTGCAGTATAGTGCAGAGAATATTAACCATGAGCATTTGCAGCAAGCAGGTGACGTAAGATGGAAGTCGCACGCAAGGCTGGCGCACAGCTAACAGGTGTGCTACGTGAGCAGCCAGCGCGCATGCACCTGCACACCGTGCTGCTGCAGCACCCTCACGACGGCATACTCGCACCACGATATTCAGCACGTGCTCCTGTTTCATGTAAAGTAATTATTCGTAATTTTTTATTTTAATATAACTGATAAATATATTCATATAAACATGACAGGTAAACGTTTTTTTTTTCATAAGTTTTAAAGATTGACTCAAGAAGTAGTACATATTTTTTATTCAACGAATTGACGACATGACCAAACCGTTAACCTAATGAAAATCGTTTTGCCTACTGATAACAATGTAGCGTTAATTAGGATGATGTGGACTGCACAACCTTGCGATACAAGATGTTAACCCTCATTACTCCAAAAAATTCACCAGCTTCAACGTTGTTCAAACTGGAAAACAGTATCGTTTTCACATTAGATGGTCTTCAGCAACCTAAACGGTCAGGATGATGACTTTACCTTTAAATCAGGACACGACACGGTGTTGTATTGGTGAGGATAGGGTTGCAGCATAGGCGCTGTCATTAACTCGTCGGGCAGTGCGAGCAATGAGCCAAGAAAGGTCACAGCCGCCGTGCGTGGACACTACAAAATGTTTTGTTTTCAATAAAAACACGTTTGACACAACTATTTCAAATAAATATAAAATTATACATAATATAAGATCCTCTCTGATTGTCGTTTTCTGTCATTTATTATATAATTGTTGTAGATTTAAAGGTGGTATAAATTAAGAATATGTGACATATTTACTTACCGAAGGGCCCATATCGGATGAGTTGAGTACAACTGTGGACGCGTGGACGAAGTCTAGCAGAAGTAGCGAGTAACCGTCGAGGGCCAAGGACAGGTAGCGCGGCGCCGCATGCTCCACTAACACATCCACTACAGACCGATCCTCTCCCGTTAAACCTGTATATTTAAAAGTTTTTTTTATCAAAATATTATTATGCTTACTAACGAAAATTGAAGTTTTACATATATTTTTAAAAAATATTCGTATGTGAATTTTAAGTGACCATTCAAAATAAAAAAAAAAAAAACATCTAAACATTATAAATAATGTTTTATGTAACAAGTTCATCTGATGGTTAGGGCCTGCCTATAACAATATGGCGGTATACAAGATAATATATACGTCTAAGTTATTTTAATTGAAACAATAATTTTTGTATAGTGTTTTTGTCGGAGAAATAGGCGCTGCCGTGGCACCAACCTAAACGGACTTCGGTAGCAGATAGCTAACAGTAAAATGTCTAAGGGTGAAGTTAAAAAAAAACCTTGTGACTTTTTTATATTATCACGCTTTTTTTCCCAGTAGTAGGCAGAGGCGAATGAAAACGCAATTTTCACCAGATGTGGTCAGATTTAGGTCCCATGTAACAGGGGGCGAGCCTGTTGCCACTTTATTCGGGCCACCACATGCATACAAAGATGATTTCAGTGTGAGGGTTTCTTCACAGTGTTGTTTTCCTTCACCGCTTGTATCTCGCTGTTGTAACTAAAGTTCACAAATGTACATAACTCAAATATTAAGTCATCGTTACACGCCGAGATTAGAACCCGCGACCTTCGGAATGAAAGCCGCACGCTCTAACCATTAGGCCAGCGAGCTACCCTGTGATACGTAGTGAGTAATAGAAAAATTAGACTAGCCGTGGTGTAGCGCGCGTTGGTAGAGGTGGAGATGCGCGAGATGCAGTCGGTTGTTGCAAGAAGATGGTGCGCCGGGACCCTGCGCCTGCGTCGATTCGCACAAAAGTCGTAACGCGAGTAGTTTGCCCGCTCTTGTAAAAAAATAATAATAGGAAGTAGTATTAAAGAAGTTAAAATCATTACACAAAAAAACTATCATACATAATTTTTACATATTTTTTAGCAACGTAAGTCTCGTATCATAATTATGAAGTACTTCAAATTTAATAGAAATAAACTAATTAAAAAATTAGTGAAACAGTTTCTTTTAAGTTAAAAATAAAGAAGTTTTGAATGTTAGAGCATATTTTTAAAATACATTCCTCTTACCTGTGTGATGGCGGCAAGGCTTCGGCTTCCAGACACCATCCTGCCACCAAGTTGAACGGCACGTGAATTTCCGTATTTCCATTTAGAGTCTGATTTGCGCTTATCTGTAACAACAATAATATCACTTAAGTATAAAGCATATTAAGTGAATGTTTACTTTACATTAAACCATATATTTTTGAGATGATACATAGTGCTATCCTGTTTTAAACACGAGGAAGTGTGATGTAAAAGTTACTTTGTGTTCAATTTTCTCTTTCATTTTTTTATTTTTGGTTTCTTTGAAAGATCTAAAAGGAAATACGATCACTTCATAACTCATTTCACGTATGAGAAAGATTTTTCAAATTAACAACATTTTCACACTTATACTTAAATTTCAATAAGTTATTCTATATTACGCATAAAACTTTATCTCACACTACATACAAAAGATAAAACAAATAAAGCTAAACAACAAACATATCTCAACATGTTAGCCGGCTGACATTACTCTAAAATAATTTTCAAACTTTAATTTTGTTGCATACCTTCAAAACATACTACAAATTCGTTATTAATAAATAATAACTATGTACAACCTCTTTCTTTCTGAGTCTTCTTAGGAGCCTTCTTTTTCCTGCTTTTCTTTCGCATTGACAATTCTTGAATAATTTCGAATTGGATAACAGCTCGCACAGTGTTATTAAAAGCATACACAAAGTTAACAAGCGAGCAGTTAAACTATTTTGAACGATGTAAATAATTGTCCGCAGTGAAATGATACAAAAAAAAATGCGATTTAGATAAAGTTAGGATAATGTTACACCATCTGCCAGACGCTCTCCGATATGGAATGATAAATACGACGCGTAAATGCCATTGTTTGTGATAAATGTTAACAGATGCCAATAAAACTTGATGTTTTTGTTATTTACGCAGTGGGCGGTGCTAACGGTGGTCCGGTGGTCTAGCGCTCCGTGTTTACTCATCGAGTTATAGTAGAACGGATTCTTGCTTCGTGCGTTATTATTTAGTATTACTTGACTTTTTATTACCAAAAAAAGTTATTTGGCTTTTGTGTTAATAAATAAATAACATTTCTTAAAGTTATATAAAGAAAAGGATCGAAACAATTTCTGTTTCTTCAATGAAGCGAAAATTTTTATTTCTGTTGGTATTATTGCAATATCGTTAATACTTTTTGAATAAAACGAAATAAGTTATTTATTATTTTTTTATCCTATTATAAATAGACAAAGTGAGGTTTAACATATTTTTTATTACTTTTATAAGTATGACCGTGCACAACATTCGTTTTTCTTTGTTTTAACGCAAAGTTTAAACCATAAAATTAGAAAAAAAATTGTACGGGAACGATTGATTTTGCACAACATAATTATTTCTAATGAAACTTTGTTTGTTTTAGTATCTTTTACCTTTTCAGCTTTTGTTTAGTAAAGTATTTGCTTTCTAAACGAAAATAAAGAAAACAATTAGAAATTTTGATATTGATTAACATGAATTTAGTAAATACTCGTAAATAATCTGTTTTATTGATTGAATAAATCTGTCTGTACTTACTTTCTATCTATATTAAAATTGATTAAACTTTATAAAAAGTATATATCGAAGCACATTTGATAGTACACATTTTGGATATAAACAAAAAGATTTTCCTATAAAATTAGTTATGTTAAGACTTCTAACACATTTGTTAGAAGTCATAACTGATCTGTGTAATAGTGCTTACATAGAATTTTTTTTTAATAATTAGAAGTCATTTAAACATTGTTATTGTTTTTAACTTAATATATATATGGATAATACATTTTGTATGAGGTTATTGACTAACCTTGAGCAAGGTGGAGTTAAGGTGGATGAGGTAGTTGTAGAAGTGTGCGTGTGTGTGCGGGTCGCGTAAGCTGTTGGGATCGCCAAGCGCAGCCAACATGCGACGCCACAGCACGGCTGCCACAGCAGGCAGCCAGCCGCGAGCGGCACCGCCCAGCACCACGCCCACCCCCGCACTCGCACCGGCCGCGCTGGCCTCTGCGCACGACGGTGCGCTTTCGCTCTCCGCCCATTCTAATATACATGAATATTTTAAGGAACAAATCTGTGAGATGAGATGGGACTTTGATCTGGGATAAACAATATGCCTACCTATAATAAAGAAGCGAAATCACCTAAGATAACACATTTTCGCAATAATTATCGTTCTTGCAATATGTCGGTTCTTTATAGATATTTTTCTTCACCGATTGTGTATACTTAGTTCAGATTGGTTACGCTCCTCTACTAGATGTATAGCACGGACGACCAGCCCATGAACTGAGCTGATACGGTTTCATTGAAAATGAAAATCTTCATTACACATTAGTATTCTGTACGTGTTTAGTATAATGATACTAACCGACATTACCACCATCTGAAGCCAAATCAATTTGTAACGGCGAGTCTTTGATAGAGCTACTCTCAACTCCACTCGAGGGAGCCGGAGACGGAGAGCGGGAACCTTCAAAATAAAGAAATATTAAAAGTAGTAACCTTTAAACACCAGATATTAAAACTTTCTATGTGATGCTTACCACTAGCAGAATCTCTTTCTTCCTGCTGTGATGACTGCCTTAAGGAGTCCAATGAGTACCATCTTCTTGGCTTTGTGTGAACTGGTTCTTTCGGGTCTTCCACTACGAATAAAAAATAAGACAATTTAGTAAATTCATTGAAAAGTATGTTGAAATCTGTTTACGAGTTACTAAAATAACCTTTAGATACTTCTCATATACTCTAGCAATAAAAATACTCTAATAAATAGCAGACATTGTTTTATTTTGCGTTTATGTAAGTGGATCACTATGAAAATGATAAAAATATAATGATTCCTTTTGAATAAAGAAAACGTAAATTTTTTTTTAATAATATGTTTGCAGTTCTAAAAATCGAAATAGTTGGACATTTTCCGAGTTTGAAATGGTTTAGTTTCTGTTTAAAATTATGTGTTTAATGATATATTTAGTTTTAAAACAGTGACTGCATATCTTGTAACATGGAGGTCTTCTTTTGCAGCCAATTTGCGTCCCCTCTGTTGAGGCATAGGCCTACCCTCAATATGCGGGCGATGGGCCATTGAGTCCCATAGTCACTTAACACCGTTTGAAATTAAATGCAAGTGTTAGATAATTGTAAGCAGGCAAACCTGTGACAGTACTATTCAGCGATTGGTGCGCGTGCCGGGCGATGTGCGGCTCGCTGCGGCAGCGCTGTAGTTGACGTCCGCGTACTGATTCTTTGCGCGCATGCGCCTCGTTACCCGTGCGAGATATTTTACCTAAGAAATGGGATATATTCAAGATCAAAATTTCACATTTCTTTCTAACACAGGAAAATATTTATGATTAATTTTATTATTTGTATATATTATTTAATGTCCAGCAGTGGACGTCTATCGGCTGATCATAATAATGATTATATATATTTAACAGCACGTTAAATATTTTTCTCCATCTATATACTTACTATTGCCAACTCAGTTTTACAAATAAGTCGATTTGAAACGACTAGTGTGAATTAGTTTTTTTTTTGCATGAACGTAATGTCTGTTTAGTCCTCTTGATCACTTTTACAAGATGAACAAATTCGGAGCTCACGGATGCCGAATACACTAGCTATAATGAAATTGGTTCACAACATCACGTTAATATAATTACCGTTTCGACCCTGTGTTATAAAAAACATACATACCGGGTGTTCGTGTATCTGGCGGTGCAAGCGCAGGACGCGCACGCATGGCAGGTCGAGGTAGAGGGGCTGGTGTAGGCACAGGTCGTCGTCCGCCTCGGCCTCGAGGGTCTCCTCCACCGGAGGAACCGCCTGCGCTTTCCGACAACTCCAGCGAATAAACATGTCGCGCCAGTACGCGCGTCAATGTCTCCATTGTTTTCTATGACAGTTAAATTACTTTTTTTTTCGTTGTAACCAGATATCTCTTACTACTAAATGCCACTATCTGCTGTCCCTTATTTTTAGTCTTAAATCTCTTAATAAATATTAATAAGTTTTTGTATAAAAAAGGGGGTTGTGGCGTTTCATGTTTCATTGGATGTTTGTTTCACAGCATGTATCATTTTGTCTCCCAGTTCCGGCTTAAAAACTTATTATTTGTAAAATCATGTAGTCTGATTACTGTAATCAGATAATAAATATATTTAAAATGTGAATTAAGAGGTAATACTACTTTAACCAACGACAATGTATTTGTGAAGTCGGTTGTAAAGTAATTTAAGCTGTAGAATGAATAATGCAAGTAATTTGTCTTCTTTTTTTTCATATTAATTTTCGATATAAAGAGTTAGTTATCAGTTATCCACAAATTTAAAACATCTATGCACAATATTTAAAATTAAAATGACCTTAACAACTCAAGATCTAGATATGACCTATTACTAGATTCACTGGTGGTAGGTCTCTGTTGCCGGGAACCGTCTAGATAGATACCATCGCAGCGGCTATTTCTACCGACAAACAGTATTGTACAAATATTGTAGTGTTCCGGTTTGAAAGGCTGTAGCTGGTGTAATTACTGGTGTAACGAGACTCAACATCTTGTCTCAGGTGAAGAACGCAATGTGGTGCAGTATATATACTTGTGTATGCCAACGTAGTGCTAGTTAAGATGATATATCATCCTATCTACCGCCACGATGTTATGGATGTCTGTATCACTAATCATCAGGTAAACGCCCCGCTGACCTTATTGCTTGAATAAAAAACAAATCTTCTAGGTCTAGGATTAAAATTAGGTTAGTAAAATATTTTTATGAAAAACATCAAGTCGGTTTTGATGAAAATACTCAATTAATACTGACCGCCCATTCTTTAATGAGATCTTCCCAATGCGTAAGTCTTGTTAGTAATTCCATAAAACTTTGCCAAAGTTCCGGTTTTACAGCAACATTCAAATTGGCTTTAATCCAAGTAACAATCAGAGTTTGAAATAACGCTGGCGCTAGGAATCCACCTGTAAATACGTTCAATTATTTCCGACATTTTTCCTAAAACATGTACATGTAATAAAATAATGTTAGGAAAAATAAAAGTATATTCAGTTTATTTTATCTTTTTAGAAATTCTGTTTGTGTTACTAATTTATTATACTGCTACTAAATTCAAGAATTTTTGAGAAATAAACAGTAATTGCAAAAAAAAATGTTTCAAAGCGAGTTTTTGGTGAATGTAAAGTTTATACGCGGTGTGGATTTTTTTTATAAAGAAATTTGAAACCTTTCACTCTCCTTTAAGTTAATGATGTATTAGTTTTATGTATAAGTCTTACCAAGAGTTTCTTGTTTCCTTTTTGGAACAACTTTTGTTAACACCAGAGATGTTATCTGGAGTAGTACTAACAGAAGCTGTTCCCTGCAAAAAAAAAAAGAAGAATTAGGGTGATAGTAAACAGTAAAAAAGCTGGAAATTATTGTTCTACCATTTTTATTCAAGGTTACTGTCCTTTGAATATTATGTGTATCACAATATATTTAATCTGTTTATATTTGTTATATTATTTACATAATTCGAAGAACCTAGTCAAATAGGTTAAACTAAAAATATAGGAGTTAATGGTTGTCAGTCTGTTTAATAATATTCAAGTAATACTGTACTGGTTACTGCTGTTTGCTGTGCTTGTTTCTGCAGCCCTATTTCTTCCGAGAGCCTTCTCTTACAAGAAGGGACAAGACACATATTTTCACTATGCAGGCCAAAGGCCAGTCGATGGATAAGCAACATAAATTTTTTGCAATAAATAAGTAACTATTCAAAAAATTTCAGTACTAACCATGTACTAGCATCCATTGCAACGTGCATTACCATGTATCGGTAAATGTTCAATACGCGTTTACATGTGTCCGTTTGCTCTTGTAACAGTTGCTGTTGTTGGTTGATGGCGCCAGGTGGTGCTACTGGGGATGGTGAGGCGAGGAAGACGTTTGCCGCTTGTGTCATGAACACTTGCAGCACATTCTGTGAATTCATGGGTAAATTGAACACAACGAAGAAATACCTTTTTGTGTTGAAAAATAACTGGGTATTCAAAAATTTTAAAATTTCAACACTGCTACATTTAGCATATCTTGAAAAAAGTTCATTAATAGATTAAGTCTTTTTATTGGCGCAGACCGTGGTTACCAGATTGAATATTTACTTTGTGGTGAACGATATTTTGGTCTATAACGTTATGGACAAAAAAGCCTTCAGCAAAAAAGTAAAAACTCTCTATGTGAGACTTAGATATTTGTTCAAAGCACCGTATCGAGCTCCTTGCTATGATTTTTCATCTCTCGGAAGCAATCTCTGCCAACTACAGCGTTTTTCGTTTTATAGAGCTTATTAATAAAAGTTTTTTTTAAGCAACGGTGAACTAAGGTTGACCTGCATGCCGGCTCGCACCATGACGTCACGGTTCACCGCACCCAAATAGGAGTCGTTGCGCAGACGGCGCGGAGGTGCGGCGGGCTCGCCGGCGGCAAGCTGCTGTTCGTATGTGTTCTCTATAAGAAACGGCGGTATTTCCGACACCTGGTGCACGACATACAAAGAATTTGTTAAAGTTACTTTTATTTCAATTAGTAAATACGTATAATCATTTAAGCTAGGTCAATAAAAAAGAAAAATACGAATATAATAATCATTAACGAAATTAGACTTATTATATTTAATCATTTTTAGTTAACTATATCATGCATCCTTATGTATTATAAGCCTGGTAATCTCGCCAATTTTTAAAAACTTGTTTCTCTCTGCTTTGTTTTTTTTTATATTAAATATCAAATAGTTTAGTGCTTTGCCCAAGACCTGATGTTAAGTGGTAATGTACTACTATAAAATGGTATAACGTATTATTATATTTGTATAATTATGAACCACCTGTTCATTATTTTCATAAATATTGTTTTATTTCTAATAAAATTAACACTAAGTAAAGCAGTGGACGTCTAGCGGCTGCTGATGATGATGATGAAGTAGATCACAAGAAGAAAATAAGAGTTGTTTAATTTTTCGCTTCCTATAACGAAAACAATAATAAAAAGGGCATAGAAAATCTAAAAATATGGATTCTTTTCATTAATCCAAATGCTGGGACCTGGGACCTTCTACCACAAGAAAACAAGGCTGTTCATCCGACACATTGGCTAAGTTTGGGGTGGCAGTCATAACAAAATAAAACACTATGTCAAAAGTAAAACTAACATTCATCTGTATCCAGTCCTTGTAGAGTCCGATGACGCGCCTGACGGCTGCTGCATGAGAAAACGGCAGCAGGAATGCCTGTCGCAATACCTCAATGGTGAAGTCCACGTGTTCACGTGAAGAGCAGCACAACACGTCGCGTACCACTTGCTCTGAACTTAATTCCTCGAAAATTCCAGAACCTGTAGTTATTACATTCTTAGTCAGCTTTAACATTAATATCAGGATCGTAATATAGTACACAAGAGTAATATCTAGTACAAATAAATATGCAGATATAATCATTTATCAATAACAGTACTTTGTTACATGAAGTGACACCACATAAGCTTGAGTTCCTTCTGTCCGACTTATGACTGTTGTAAAAAAAATTGTTGTACAGTTTGTGCGGAGGAAGAAAATAGGAACAAAGAAAAATTAGGAAAAAAATTTATAATATACATAGACGTTGAATAGAGATGATTGGCACAAATTAGGTAAGAAATAGTAAAAATATAGTAAAGATTTTTTAAATAATAATCATACCTGATTCTAAACTAGGATGGGGAGTATTAGAAGCAGAGTCATGAGAAGATGCCCTGCTTGAATCTGATGGTTGGCCAACAGTGAATGAGGTTTCTTCCTCATGGTGTAAAGAAGTGGCAGGTGTTGGTGTTCCTGAATGTGGTAGGTGGGATCCAGTACTAGTCATAGATGATGGTTGTCCTCCATCACTGCTCTGTCTCTTCACAAAATTAACATAGTTTGCTACCCATTTAATTAACGTCACACGACATATAACATAATCATCTTCTAGAATATTATGCTGAACTGGCAATTCTAAAAAAAACACTTATAATATAAATCCATTGGTGTAAGCTACATAAAACAATTCAATACAAAAACGCATATCATTTTTAATATTTTACAATTTATAAGTTAAATATCTTTTAAATCAAAATATTGAAAATTATTGGGTTAATAAAAGTTAAATATTGCAATATATTGCATACCACGAAATACGAATTGTAGCCAATAATTCAGTAAAACACAAAGGAAAATAAGTCTAGAAGAAAAGGTTGAAAAATTTAATGGATTTATAAAAAACAAATATTTTTATACAGTCATATCAAAGGTCGAAGTTGTCATGATGTATAACTAGAGTACATTATTATGTAATGTTTACTAATGCCCTTAACTTCCATTATTTTGTGCTTTTAGCATGTATATTTGCATCGTAAAATTAAATAAAAAATTTACAAACTTGGGTTTTGTTTAAATTTGGTATTATTATAAATGTTATCTAAAACATATTTGCAAATATTTAAAAACAGCTTACCAAGATTAGGCTTATACAGAGAATTCTTGTGATTAAATTGGGGGCAAATAAATGGCAGATAATAAATCTTAAATTTTTCTAGCAGAAATGAAAAGCATCTCATAGCTTTTGCATGAGAACGATCCCTCCAGTGTATTTTTGTAACTGACGAAGCCATGCCATCAAGAAGTATCTCAAAAAAATATCTAGTTTCATTATCAACTGCTCTTTCATTGGTACTTGCAGGCAAAAGAGGATGTATCTCAACACTTTGGACTGGGTTAAGAGCATTTGTATCATGAAAAATTGAAGCTGAAACATTAGCCAATTTTCCAATTATGCCTGTGGGTGTTTGTTCTACTACAACTTTCTTAACATTGTCAGAAATTGAATGGAAGTTTGGATGTTGCATAATGTCCTCTACTTTGAAGTCTCCTGATTCATTGGATATATTAGCTACTAGATCAAAAGATTTTGACTTGAATGGTGATCCAATTGGCTGAGAGGGTGATTCCGGCATACCTGGTACCAAACTAGCAAACATTCTATGCACTTCATTTGGGGCATTGTCACCAAGTGCTTGATACCATAAAAGGAAAAATCTAAAAAATTAAATGGGTGTTATTATACAAACTAAAGTTATTTATTTATCTGATACATTAAAATAATAAGTTAAAAATTTTGGAAATTATGAAACACATACTTTATAGCATCTGCCCTAAGTTTCTGTGAATTTCCACTATGGAGGAGTTTTGAAAAAATCCTTGTAAGAGAATGCAACTGCCATCTTTTTCCAAGTAACTCTGGCAGAAGACATAATACCTTTTCCAATAATGACAGTGCTCCTTCTAATTCCTCTTTGCCAGCTTTATGTACTATAAAATAAATGTTATGTATTTCAAAAAGTTTTACTGAGTATAATTTAAAGCTAGTGCATTACAAATATATCTGTTATTGAAAGTATACATCCAGCTTTTAGTATAATCCAATCCAATCCAAAAGTATAAATTAAACTGAAATATGAAGCCTTACACCCATCAAAATTTCAAGCTATTTTGTAATGTCCAAATCATGTTTTAACTGTTAATGCCTGATAAGCCATCAATAATAATGTAAATAATAAACAAGTGAATATGAAGACAAAAAAGAAGGAACTAAAAAGTAATGCAATTGATTAATAAAATGGTTTTGAAATAAAAGTAATATAATATCAATAATCAAAGTAAGCTAAAATTAAAAGACTTTTATTAAAGCACTAAAACACCAAAGTGTAGTTATTAAAGTGATAAATTATAACGCAAATACTTGAGTAGTCTTCAATATCACCATAACTCACCAAGATGGAACGGAAGTTCTGTGCCACCAAAACAAAAAGAAACTGATTATTTTTTTATAAACATACTAAAGATATTTGGCTTATTTAAAGATATATTTTTGGATATTTCTACATTAAATATCACATTTTATTGTTAGTACAGAATTAATTTGTATAATTATATTAAACCCTCACCTCTTTGACGAAGATTGTTTTCTGCCAATATAAAGTTATCATACAAAATAAAGTATACATGACTAAAATTGGCTTCAAAATATGTTTTAGCTTCATCAGCGTCAAAATGTTCTGGAAAAAAAAACTTTTAATTTATTTCAGAAAGAAACAATTTTGTGATTTGTGGATAGCAGAATATAATTTTAGAATTATGAATGTGCGATTTTCGGTATACTTTAAACATATCCCAAAACATTTTTTTTTAAGTAAACATAAGTATATAAACGAGTTACAACTACAGTTATTCATATCTAATTAGCATGTTTAGAATGAAACGTCAGAAGTGATCAAAAATCTATAAGAAGGGAAAAATTTATAAAATCACAGATTAATACACACATTAAATCTATATTTATTTACCTAAAACGATTTTAAGGTGTTTTAATCGGGTTGTGGAATCCTTCTTAGAATCCTGTATTTTAACGGTTGATTTCTTGACATCTTGATGTGATTTTTTAGTAAACATATCGCTAACAGTGTTAAAAAGTTACACTGCGATATTTTCTCATTATTAATGATAATAATAAAGTATTTTTTTACATTGTTTTGTTAACTTTCCTCTACACTTATCACTCATCTGTTTTTTGAGTTTTCACTCACAAAAGTCATAATTTCTAAGTTGACGTAAGCCAAAATGAAGTTTTTAAATATTAAAGTAAAAAGTAAGATATGTACAGCCACTGCCACTAAAGTAAAAAATGTAGATACGTTAATTTCGTATAGATACATTTTTATGCAATTGTGAAGTCATCTTTTATGTTAATATCATGACAATAAATTTGAAGCGGTTTTGAGCAAAAACTAATAAAAGTTGGTTTTTGTAAGAGATACTTATTATTTTCTTGTATGTAAAAAAGGAGAACCGCTTGACAAAAACAACAGTGAAGAATTTAAAGACCCCGGTACACAATGGCTTATGCACGGCCATGTGCTACGGTTGGCCAGTATCGCTCGTCAGAGAACAGGCGTTCACACAATGGTGCAACGTTCTTTGTTGCCTGGCGGAGTACTGTTGAGGAGTGTGTAAGTATCTATATTCTTGTTTGGAGCGGGCTGGAAGCCACAGCGGCTCTTACAGCTCATCTGACACTGGGCTCGTGGACCCGGATCCACGGCCTGAATATGTGTAAGTATATCACAGTCGCGACTATTTATTGGTTATTAGATGACGAACTAAACAATAGGCGCCTGTTTAAAGACAACCATCCACCCTTTATTACGTATCCTTTGATACGTGCCGAAAAACCGACAACACCACCATTGCTCGCCACGACTCATTGTCCACAGAAAATTGTTTGTTATGTTGAGCCATTGCCACCTGTACACAAAGGCGATGGTCTGTAGTGGACCATCGTGGGCAATTGTGTACTGGGAGCCTAACATTTTAATGATACAGTGTAAAGTTACATAGTCGTGCATATTTCGAGGCCATAAACACATGAAAGATGATTTATTAGGGTAAAATTGCTAGTTTTTACGAATAGCACGTACAAAAAAAATAGGCCTGGCTTTATTAGTAAGTTATCACTCACAAGTTGATAATTATTATTATTTATTAAATTAAAATTAATTTTAATCTCGTAAGAATACTATTTAAGTATGATATTATATTTTAACCTGTCTTAAGGAAATTGTATGGTATATGGAAGAACGTCGAAGTTAAAAATAATTTTATAGTTAGACGATCTATCTAACCCACTTTTCTTTTAATACCTATTGTATGAGAATTCCGTACTTAAACACATTTTAAAACGTATTATGTATTTTCTGGCCTAATTAGTGAAAGTATGTAAATGTAATGTTTGCCGTACAGAATGACTTACTTTGCAACCCGATTTAGTTACCTTTAGATAGAGGTCCAGTTTTGGGGTCTAACAATTGATGATGATATATAATATTACATAAACACTCGCAATTAAATAAATGGTCACTGTGCAACTAAATTGTGTACAGAATGGAATATTTTTATGACATTTTTTATGTCATAAAAATATTCTATTCTTTTAGTCAGCTTTTAGTTTTTCTTTTACTCTGTTATGTTTCTTTTACTCAGTTATTCTTTTACTCAGCCTTTTAGTCTGTAAGAGTCTCCATAAGATCAAATAAATGTAATCAACAGTTGTGGTTTGATTATCACAGTAATTAACACTGAAGTACAAGAGTGACTGAATCTTTTGTAGTAGTGTTTATCGATCATCTTTCTAGACAATCTTATAAATACTTTTGCTTGTTTGTAGATAAAGTTTTATGCCCTTATATGTGTTTTGCTTATTTGCGCGGATAAAGTCAAGATAAATACATAAATAATAAATGTTGTTCGAGCAATTTGATGCGCCGCCGCCTATCTGTGTCTTATAAAACTGGATTATAAAGCATCACGCCGCAGTCGTTCACACGTTCTTGAATTATATAGTCGGATCTGTTAACAGCAACAAATCTTGTTACTTTAATTGATAAGTGTTATTTAATCGCTTCTTAATCATTGCTTTTAAGTTTTTAGTAAAAAGCAATTTTAAGTGTAATGTGTTCATATTATTTCATTCCGTTAATATGTATTATAATGCGTCTAAGCATAACGTTAGGACAAAAAATGGATGCTGGCGCCATTGGATTTCCTGAGAGCGAGGAAAACCCAAAAGTCGCTTATAATCAGGTTAATTTATCATAATGTTAAATGATACAGCATTTATTATAGTATTGGAATTTAAAAACATTGTTTATATATTCAATTCAATTTTAAGATTTTGTGTTTTGTTTTTTTTTTATTTATTATATCAAATTATCCCTGATATTATTATTCAAGGCTTTACATTATCCTATTATTTACGACATTTTCACACAACATTTACATTTATAACATCTACACTACTATAGGCTATATACATTTTTTCTAACATACCGATATTTTTTTTTTATACATTATATCTATACTTATACTATCTAATTATATAGTATTCACAAAATACACAGAATATTATTGTGCACATATGCATAAAGTGACATTTACTTATCCTTATTTCTATTATTTACTATCTTACATATATTTATGCAATAATTTATAATCTTACTTCTAAATAATTTATTTTTTATTATTTCCGGTAAACTGGCTGTATCTATTATTAAGCCTGTCGTCTCATGCTCAAAATTATACCTCAGGCATCTATGTATAGGACACTCCGTCAGCAAATGAAGAACCGTTTCTTCCACAGCGTCATTGCATTTGCATCACGGGGTTTCCCGACACTTGAAACGGTTCAAATATTGGGAGAATCCACCGTGACCACTGAATATCTGGGTTAACTGCCCCGTTGACCGGACCTTCCTTATTAACTGATATGCCTCTGCTGCGTTCGGGAAAAATAACTTAGTGATGGACGCGGTGCTACCCTCTCTATATCGGGCGCTCCATCTCGCAACTGAGGCATCTCGAAGCAAACGTTTAACATACGATACCGGGCACTGATCGTAATCTGACTTCCTTCGGCTGTTAAGAGCGGCCAGCTTAGCTAATTCATCAGCGCCCTTATTACCAGGAACGCCCGCGTGGGCTTTGACCCAGAACAAAGACACGTCTTTGCTCTGGGTAGAAGCCCTCTGCAGATTCTCCCTGGCCACTACGGTAAGGGGATGGAGCGAGCCATGATTCGTAACAGTATCGAGCGCGGCTTTACAGTCACTGTACAAACCATAGCTCGCCTCTGTCCTCCTGATAACTATTTTAGTTGCCTCACATATGGCCAGGAGTTCGGCCTGGTAGACTGTGCAGTACGCGGACAGACATAGCTTCCGGTTTTGGATCTCGGCCTCGCCTTTTCTTTTTTTGTATTTTGTTGTAGAATATATAAATATGTATATAATAAAAATGTATATATTTGTTTTTTATATATATACCTGTAGACGTAGTTTTGGCAAGCCTCCCACGAGGTAGATTGACGATCTGGTAAGAACGGCGGGAACCCATGGGATGCGAGCAAGGAAGGACCGATCGATGTAGAAATTTTTAGGGGAGCAGTAGCTATGTCCAGCTGTAAACGTCTATCGGCTGATGATACAAATATATAAGTAAATATTAGAACAATAATTTTATAGGTGAATTTTATGAAAAATACCGTAAAAATATTAGTACCATAAGTACCGTAAAGCTTAAGCCCTTATCATTTGTACTCTTTTTTACAAAGTATATATATTTTTTTATTCAATTAAGCGACGAGACGAGTTATATCTTTACCTAAAGGTAAGTGACATGCCTGTCTATAACAACGTAACGCTAGTTAGAATGATGTACACTGCACTGCACTACATTACGCTCGTTATCGAAATCCCTTTTGTTTTTATACGGCAGTGATTCTCAACCATTGTGCCTCGATAATTTGTGATTAGTATTAAATAATATATTTAAAAAGAAAAATCCTTTTAACAAGAATAGATATTTAAACCTATGTTTTATTTTTATTTTTAAATTAATTGTTTTGCGACGCGTTCTTTCTTAGTATCGGATTATAGTGAAGTGGCGAGCGTAGAACAGAGCTTAGCGTTATATTCAAACCAATAGAAATAAATGTATATGTTTCACACAGTGGTGAAAAGAGTGTTGCAGCGGTATAGCCCAAATGAAACATGTTTGTTTTGGAAGCGATGATCAGCGCGGTTTAATACGTGGCCGAGCTTTTTATTCACTGTATAAACAGCTTTGGATTAACATTAGATGCGATTACCTAATAATAGTCAGAAACGCTTTAAACATATTACTATAATTTTCAACACCTTATTTGTGTGAATTCAGATTTTCAGCATTAACTAACATTTAAACTAAAATAAATCAAGATTGTTAAATGTAGATGACGACATGAAAGTAACATTGTCATTTTATTACTAGATATAAATGAAATTATCATGAAACATCAAGCTTAAATTTCGTATTAATAGTATTCCTATTACTAACTTGTAATTAATCCCTTAATAAACTATTTTACGTAGTGTGTTATAGCTAAGTAAACAATTTTTAAATTTATCTTTTCCTTAACATGCTGCCAATTTAAGAAATCGTTAAAAGTGTGTGGCAATAAAGAAAAGGTTGAGAATCACTGTTATACGAAGCGGTATTAAACAGTACTATTGTATTAAGCAACGAAAGAAAAGCCACAGTTTAGGAATATCGAGTAGAATTTTTATCTAGACCTTTGACACAGTTGGTTTAAATTTAATTGACTTATATATAAAAACAAAGTTATAAAAAATAGCTCAGTATTTAAATTTTGGATATTTTAAATTAATTAAAGTAATTTCATCACCTGTACGAAATGTTACAGGTATATGAAAAAATAGAATGCAAAAATTGTTTGAAATTTCTAAACTCGGAATCCATTGGATTACATCTTATCTCCTTAAGAATGTTTATATTATGCCCATTGATGTAATTCGCCAATAGTAGGCACATTTATGTCGTAAAACCAAATGTTATCTTTATTGTATATACGGCATCAGAAGTGTATGAATTTAAATAAGAAAAATAAATTATCATTAACAGGTAGTTAGCGTTAATTTACCTTTTTATAAATAGCTACCTGATGGGGTTGCAGCGTATGAACTTCTTGCACCGCGTAGCTCCATCTCGGAGGGGAAAACCACTCCTTTCCACCTCTGTAAAGGTGTTCCGGAACACACAGTTCACCCTTCTCTCGGTCTCCTATCTTTACCTGGGTAACGGATCGCCCGAATCCATCACTGAGGTCATGGAAGCCAAGAGAAAAGCTCTCCCAACTCCCTGTGACGGATCTGTTCGTGGGCTCCGCTGCCAACCGTTACATAGCCGTGGCGAAACGAAATACCGCTCTCTCCGCGACTCCGCCACGGCTGCGAAGAGCAGTGCAAGCCTGTCTCACAACCCACTGGCACGCATCCTAGGTGAGCTCACAGAGCTCAGCTGGAGCGGTCAGCTCGGGTACGGCTCTACGCCTCGGGCCGACCGGGTAGGTTTCTCTTAGCTTCACCGTGGGTGACCAAATCACGGCTACTGAGCCCCACCGCTATGACAAGACGGGAACCTGTTCGGGGGAGCATGTGAACTGCTACACCCTACCTACCTTCTTTACTTTAATGACTTCTATACCGTATAACCAATTTGCATAGCAATAATTTGTCTTTTTTAACTATTGATTACACAATTATAGGCTAGCAATAGATCTGAGGGGTTCAGCTATTATAGTTTAAGTTAACGCTGCTTATTTTTTTTATAATTTGTTTTTTGTAGATTCCAAATTGTTATGTTTCAATACACATTGTATGTACTACATAAATCTTTCACATTATATTTGTACTTGAGTAATAATCAGTCCGTAATTATTTAACAATTGAGATCATTATTTTATTAACACTTTAGATATATAGAACACGGCTTATATATAAGTGTTTGTGTGAACTAATTGTTATAGATTGTTGATCAATATTGATTATTTGTAAATAATGCAATTATTTTTTATAAGCAAACATTTTAAAAAGCAAAATGGCTGTCTATCTATCTAGATATTAAAACAAGTCTTAACGCTCCAAATTTGGAAATAGTTTTCTTATTAAATCATTTAACATTTTTTTATAAAATGTAGTTATAAAAATAACTAATTATTGATTTGTTCACAGAACCGACAACCCGTGTATTTACCGTCCATGTGTCCAGCAAATGAACTGTACTATCCTGGTTACCAAAAATACGACTGGATATGTGACTGTCGTCCGGGTAAATAATTATTTTAAAAACTATAAAAAATTACAATTTTATTATAGAAACGGAGTCTTCTTATCTTTTTAGATAAATCTATCCGTGAGATGGTAAGAATTTAATGAACGTGCAATGTGGCAAATCTATGTTTTTTAATTTTGATAATTTTTTGTTGGAATAATGTATTGTTCATCCTTTTTACTTCTAATGTTTGCGGTGGCAAAGCAAAGTAGCTCGTGAATTCTGTATACACGAATAATAATACAATTTGATGTTTCGTACCAGGGAGAACTATGTTGGGTTTGTGTGTATCAATTTAATTGATTAACACGGTGTTTATTTATTGATATTGTTCTGATTTGCAGGATACTTGTACCATCCTGCCACAGACACCTGCTGGCTCGCTTTCCAACGCGGGCCTTGTCCTGAGGGACAATATCTGGTGCTGCCAAAGGCTACAGTAATACCTGTATGCGACATCAATCCGTGTTTAAAAGACAATTTCGTATTGTGGAAAGGAAAATGTGAGGTTCTAGGTGCTACGGCGCCTTGTGGTGGAACATATCCAGCCAATGTACTTTGGGTGAACGCTACTTCCGTAAATCTAGAATGTGTTCAGGTTTACGCGGATTACAGAGTTTCTACGTACAATACAGAAGTGCCCTTATTGTGTCTACCAGGATGTAAGAGGAGCATCAACAATAAATGTGTGGCTGATCCTAGGCGATAATTTAAACTATTATAGATGAATATAACATCTGCCAAAGTACAGCTTTTATTACGAAGTAAAATATAAATTGTAAATTAGTATTATTTTGGAAATACGTGCATCTTGTACGTTTTTCTGTTTCAATAATATTATACAGCGATTCCACTAACCTCCAACTTCCCACTACGTTATGGATTGACTGAGAGAGAATGCCACTATCGCATTAAGTCCAGTGTTTGTAATCTTGTATTAGGCAATACGATAAAGTATTAAAAAAATGATTGCTTGTATTTGTTCGTGTTGCACATGTATTAATGTATCCTGTTTTAATGCAAACTGTATTTTTTGTTATTATTTCTATTATTTCTCTTATATATTTATGTTGAATTATAACTTTTCTTTATCAATCTTAATTCGCTGTTATTTTTTCATATTTTTGTGTACATGTGCTTGATTGATACATAATGCTTTGTGGCTTGAATCCGCCATATCATCTATAGATTTCTAAATTTACTTCATAATCTATAGATTTTTTTCCTTTTTATTTTTTATAATAAAATTATAGTTTTAATAAAACTTACTTTATTTGACTGTGTAATATCAAGGGTGTAGCCCATGGTAACGTAACGTTGTTAACGAAAGCGTCGTACTTTTGTTACCATGGTAACTTACCATCTGCGTAGTGTATACCAGTGTACGTCGATGAGATGTTTTATTTACTTTTCTTGTATTATGTTTTATGAAATGTATAGCATTTTTATATTAAATATTTTTAAAATAATGAAATAAAATTAAATACTGTGTAATTGCAACTTCAAGACGATACATCCTTAAAACAATTTTTTTTATCAAATAAATAATAGACGATAGTGAAAACAAGTGGATGATTGTAGATCTTAATGAGATATATGAACGGTAAGTAAACTAATATGACGTTTATAACAATAATGATCGTTTTGAACGAGTTTTTCTTGTACATTTTTCATAATTTTATTCTATTGATAGAAATTATAAAACTAAGAGCTTGTAAAAGATGGAAAAATTAAAATTTAAGCATATTGCAAGTTCAGATAAAATATTTAACATTTTGTTTATTTCTTGTTTTATATATTTTATTTATACGTTGCCTAGTTCGTTATGGTGAATTTCCGAAAGTTCAAAACTGAATTCTTAGAAGTTTCGCTACTCGGTTACATTGATACATCCAACTTTTTATACAAGTACAAAGTATTTATGACAAATTGATTAATTACTTTTATAAAATGAATGAAACTGTTGATAACTTATATAGTTATGATAAAATAACATTTTGAGGTTCAGTTAGAGGTGGCCTAAAAATGTATGTATTTTTACCACAATAAATTTGACTAGATTTACTTGTTCTATCCATTTTTGTAATTTGGCATCGAGGGCAGCGTAGGATATATTTTTAAAAGGACGCCAATGAAATTAATGTAAAACGGAAGACTTCGCCGGTCGGGCTTCAATATTTGTGTTTTTTTTTTTGCTTAAAAAATATGAAGAGAGAGAGAGAGAAAATATTTTATTTATACAGTCCATCGGAAGTAAGTCAAGCGGAAAAACCAGCTATAAACCGAAGGTCGTTGGGGATTCATTAACTTATCAGCGCAGGCTACACTGATGGTCAGTCGATGGTCGAAGTGGGTCAAAGATTAATTGCGATAAAACCAAGCTCGCCGTTTGCCGTTCTATGGAAATAAACTACGGGTCTCTCTTACAAAGTGGCTTAAATTACAATTTCTTATTTTATAACAAAAAAAAAAAAATAAGTTTTTGACAAACATAAAAACATGATGAAATTGATTCACCTTGAAAAAATAATGTTAGATAAATCAACCTAAACCTGATTCACAACAGTTGAACTCGCGAAACTGGCTGTGAGTAAATTAAGTAGGTAAAGCAGTTTTTTTGAAGAAATATTTTTTTTAGTTACTTTTAATATTTTGTTAGTTTCAATTCTAATAATAGTAATAAAATTTTCAAATTAACAGAAATAAAGTAAAGATACAAGTATTAACAAGAATAAAATCTTTTTTATTACGTATTTACGAGTATATAAGTATTATTAATATTTAAAGTCTCTAGTATCAGTAACTTTGAAGATAACCCCTTTAATACTACAGATATCTCTTACAACTTTGTTATGTATAAATTATCTAACATTTATCATTTTTATAAATAAATAATATTTGCTATTAAGTTTCTTATGGGAAAACAGTTCTTTTGTTTTAATGTATGTATATATCATGAATATTTACGTAATATTTATATCAGAGACACAATTTTGTAATTTTTTGTGTGTATTTGATTCAGGAATCAGCAGAAACACTAGATATTACAGGTAATATCTAGTGTTTACTGGTCTCTGTTGCTGTATACTTTCTAGATAGGTACCACTGCAGCCATATTTTTGCTGCCAAACAGAAGTACACAAATATTACAGTGATTTGGATTGAAAGGATTTGTAGCTAGTGAAATTACTAGGGTAATGAGACTTAAGATTTTATGTCTCAAGGCGAGGAGCACAAGGTGGTGCAGTGTATGCTATCCTAACTAGCGCCACGTTGTTATGGGAGGGTGTATCACCTACCATTAGGTGAAAGTCCTACTCGTATCGGTAGTTGTATAAAAAAAAAGTTGGACTTTGTCGTGTTTTTTTTTGTCATGTACCTGATTTTGGGAGTCATTATTTCGATTACTTAACTTTTTAGCGTTTTATTGTACATTTATAAAAGGAAAATATAAACCGTTTTAGATTAATAAAAGGTAAAACCATAGATTGATAACTACGGAAATTGTCATCTGTTTTATTTTACAACCGTTCCGCAGTGGCTAAGGGGTTGATTTGTAACATAGAGGTTCCTGGTTTGTTTCCGAAGCACCGTGTTTTGAAGTTTGATTTCATGAACCCTCAACTAGCTACCACCCTCATATTTACCACCACAGGAGAAGAGAGTATTCTGTACTAGCATCCCTTAACACCGGGTGTAATTAGGTTCAAGTATATCTATACGGACATCTGCAGCGTTCAGTAACAGTAAAGTAAAAAATTGCTAAGAGTTAAATAGTTTGTTGCCAGAAGGAATTATAATATAAAAAGTATTTTTTTTTCTTATATTTTTTTCTAATATTTTATACATATTTAGTTTTTTTTTATCATAATAATAGAAATTTGCGTATATACAATGTAGATGTTGCTGTACCAAAAAAACGTTTTAAAGAAATAATTTATTCTGAGATTACTGAGTATTTTATAAGTTTAATTAACGTATTTCTTTTTTGTAAAAATAAAATGGACGTGATGATAAGGCTACATGTCTTTATATAAGATGACAATAAATAAATATTTTAAGTAGCTATTTAGTTCTGATTATGAAAAAGTCAGTTATTATCAAATACGTTGCATGTTCACCATCGTTGCGTAAGACGCATCGACATCACCTGTATACACTACGACAAGCAAATATTGTTATAGTTTTAGCAGGTCTTGGCCTACTTTGCCGCTTTTGTTCCAAACAAAGATTCCACGACCTCTCCAAATGCAGAGGATGGCGAACGCCAGGGTTTTAGAGAGTGGGAAAAAATTTATACATATCCTTGGCGTCTCCCCAGAAGACATTCTTTTAAAAGACTATATTAGAAACTTTTTAAACTTATAAAAATGTAATGAAATTATTTGCTGGCGTAAATAGTAAAGCATCTATATATTAAAGCGACTATATTTTCGTTTAGCTGTGTGTGCCTGATAGCCCGTTATTAAAATGTCTAGGAATTTAAAACATATTCTTATAATTGTTATAGTTTGTTTACTCTATTAAAGTACTTTAATCTGATGATAAAGTTAAGAAAATATATAATTTTTTATTATTAATAGCATTATGCTAAGCTCATTATCGTCAGCGTTAAAGAAATACACCGTTATAACTGTTATAATTTTCTGTAGCCATAAGTTGATGAAATCGAGGGAACTAGGTCAGTTTTGCTGTTGATCTAAGGGGTTACTTTGATTAGTATGCTTACAGATTTTTTTTTGTTAAGTAGGTCAATGCGTAACTTATAGGCAAAAAAGAAAAATATTGTACCAACAAATTTACATTACACCAAGACTCGCGCACATAATATTATATACTGACAATAAAGGCCAAAAGTTTGGTATTTGCCTTAAAAATTATTGATAAGTAAATTATTTCTTTTATTGTATTATATTTTTATTGTATTGGTGATGATATTAATTATTATTGGTCTATAATATATTAATTTTATATGCCTTAACACATCAACTAGACCATAACGGAAAATGTCTTTACAATTTATACCCCTAAAAGTATATTTACTTTATGAAAATTGATTTAAAAATCTTAACTGAAGACATTCTAGTCTACTATAAATTTAAATTCAATGAAATCAGGACATCGTTATCAATATCTTTTCAGCCAATTGCTGGAGGGCATTCCGGATACACATGTACATATATCTCAAAGTGCTTGATAAATAAGTTCCTCAACAATACAATTTGTAAAGACATCTTTTATAAATGAATCATGGAATTACCAATAAATTTATTTATATTTATGATTCGTATAGTAATTTAATTTATCTTAAGGAATAACTTTCTGTAAACTATATATAACATACGGGTTGAGTTCACATATACACAGGAAACAAATATTTATTGATTAAGGAAACGAATATACCGAATGTATTTTCCAATGACGCACACATTTAAACTCTTTTATGATGATTGCCTAGTGGAATCTGAATTAATATATAAATTTTGTAGTCTTTGTATTGTGGAAAAAGATAAATCTTCAAATGATTGGAATAAATGCATTTTGTCGAATTTGCGAAATAAGAATATTGAAAATTAACGAGACATAGATAAGACTTTATTTTTAAAGCAATTTTTTGTAATTGTCTGTGAATATTGGTATTTTTCCTTTGCTCTGATTTTATACAATTAATTTTAGCACGCCTTTCTAAACAGTGCTTGTTGGAGGAATAAATTAACTATGAAAATAAAATTAGTAAGAGCAATTTTCACTTGATAATACACGGCTGTTTATAATATGGTGCTGGTAAGGATGTTTATGTCACAATGCGCATGTAGTTTTCATGATGTTACATCTAATTGTCTCAGTTATTTCACTAATCATCATTTAAATTAAAATACGGTAATGTTTTGAGTAAGTAAATATAAAAAATAACAAGTAATGTACATAAGTACTTAGTTACTAATTTAAATCATATGAACTTTCGGCTAAGCTCTTGTATTGTAACATGGAGGTCCCTGGTTCGATGAGGAGCTGTATGTCGTAGTGTTTTGATGGTGATAGGGTTTTCATAAACCCGCCTGGTCACTGACCATCCTCATAATATACCTCAAGTTTGTCGGCATTGCTGTGTTCTAGCTGTAAGAGTGAGAATAGCCAAGAACTCTTCACCACACATGGCCTAATTTGGATCTAACGCCATTGAATTGGTGGCAGTGTTACCCTCTTGTAAGTAAAAATAAAGATTTTGGGCGTTGTATTTTCGTCAGTCATTTCTTATTAAATTGCTTGCAAAAGTGGATGATTCATCTTCTAATGGAGTGTAAAATACAGTAAACAGGTTATTTTTTGAATAAAGTCTTGCATGAAAGCTCTCAGCATGAATAGTCGTCGTGCGGTTCGAATTGATTGGTTCGTAAGTGCGGTGGCGTGCCGAGCTTACGTCACGTGGCTCCGTTGTTGCCGCGACGCGATAACGCGGACTGTGGCACCAGCTCACTACACCGCACGCCTAATGACCCTAATAGTCCGCCTTAACTTCCAATCAAACTTGATCGCCTTAACCTTCAAAACTCTGTGTAAGTTCTGTAATAATCACTTATGTTTACGAATTTGTTACATTGGTCATCTACGCAAATTTATATACCTAGCGGTAAACATTTATTTGACATTTCGTCAAATGATCTCGAAAAGAACCTTTATTTCTAATATTCGAATTTAAATGACATAGTATTTACATTACATAATACTTAAATGATAAATTGATTGCTTTTGTAATTCTGGTTTCGATGGTACTTACACCTACTAAAGGTGTACTTAAACAAGAATTTAAAGCTGCCTTTTAAGTCGGATAAGTAACTGAAAAAAATTGTACACTCTGTGGTTCAATGCCATCGATTTGTTGAACAGATAGCATTTTGAATAGCAAAGTCATTCAAGCATTGAAATGGACGAATTTATTAGATCGTGACCTGATTTCATGTGGAAATCGTATCGTGTAAGGGTGGGTGTTGCGTGGCCACTTCGCCCAGCGCCACCTTTGTCCGGCAGCGGGCAGCAGCTTTTGACTCGCAGGCTACCACGGGCCAGTCTGGGGCACGCGCCCTCCGCGCCTGCTCGCCCTCGCGTCGCTATCGACTCTCGCCCGACTTATGCCACGCACTACATAGCACGTTGTTATGGAAAAGCGCGATGCTAGTAGCCACGGCGAGCCCATCCCCAGCATACTGAAAAAACCAAAACCTCGCCGCGGTGATCTCCTGGATAAGAGCACTAAAATCAAACGAGAGAAGAACAGTACCAAGAAAAACGGAGATGTGAACCAGCCACTACAACACGGATGCACGCCTCTCATGTACGCTTGTCAGCAAGCGGACTATAGAACTGTTGTTGACATTCTTAACAAGGACGTGAGTTGCCTGTCGTAAAAATTGTAAGAACATTATTAATTAACATAGATTGACGAAATTCACTTAAACTACACCAACATTTTGAAATGAACTTATATAAAACTAATTATAAATGCAGAAGAAATTTCGATTTATTTTTACCAAGTACTTAGATTTAGTCGTCGTAAATAATTTTGATTCAAATGTCGTAACTCAACTGTGTATACATGGCGGGTGGTATTAAAATAAACAAACACGTTTTGTTTTAAAATGATAGCTGCGGTTTGGTTATGTGAAATACAAAACATTGTTTTCTGTGCAACGTTTTATCACGCGATGTTATGCGCCGAACAGTCAGGCATCGCCTTGTAAACAACACATCAAACTGGGCTCTCGGCTTTCCCTCAACCTTACCACCTCGGCTCGGCGTATAGTTTTTACGAATCAATAAAAAACAATGTTAAAAAAGCAAACATGTCTATTAGGGAAGCCAAGTAGCCATGGCTTATTTATAATTCAACAGTTATTTATATGTAGCTGGTTAACGTAGTTCATTAATGACTTAATGATTTTTTTATATGTACTCCAATACTTTAATATTATTTTTACATTTAGTAATGCAAAATTTTGCTGTTATTACAGAGTTTTTTTTATCTTTATTATCTCTGTATGCATTACCAGTACATATTCCGTAATAACAATGAATACCTTTCACCAACGTTTATCATCTCTGTCCTTCCATGACCATTCAGACTATGGCTACAAACTGATCAAAACGACGAGGTAATAAATAAATAGATAAAAAAATGCGTAAAACCTTGTTTTAAATGTGGTTTATTATTGATGATAATTGTTGTTTCTAAAAGAATGATAATACGAGTAAAACATTCAAGTAATGGAATTAAAACTGCAGAACTGTAACCGAAACTGCAGGTGGTGTAAACATATATTCAATAGCTTCTTTGGTTCCATGACTACGTAAAGGTTGTTTGGAAAGACGGTTGGTAAGAATTGCAAATGTTTAACATATAATGGCATAATTTGGCAGTTATGTGTTTACGTAGACAAAAATTCGTGAACATATATTACAGTTTGTTTTCATATCACACAATATTCTTGCTGCGATCAAAATTCTAAAAATCCAACTGAGTTCAAAAATTCCAAGTTTATTTTTTGAGAAAGCTGAGCTTTAATGTTTCTCATAAAAATCAAACAGTCCTGTGTATAACCGATTAAATAGATCTATCCGTCTAGGTAGGTACCACTCCTGGCGCCTGTTTCTACAACTGAACAGTAGTGTGCAAACATTATTGTGTTCTTTTTTAAAGGGCGTTACTTAGTATAATTACTGAGGTAACGAGACTCATCATTTCATGTTTCGGGCGACGTGCGCAATGTAGCGCAATATATACAGGGTGTCTGGTGGCAGATTTATGTTTTCAAATTTAAATAAAAAATAATATGTTTGACATATAATTTTACTAAAAGTATTAAAAGATAGAGTACAAATGCGGATTTCATTTTTTAAAGATAATGCCATCCAAATGTCTTCCATCCTGTTGCACACACTGTTCGAAACGGAGCCTCGTATTCCGTGCCACACGCTGCAGTAAACTTGGTTCAATTGCGCTGATTTCTCGCCGAATATTTTCTTTTAAGTCCACAACAGTTCGCGGATTGTTGGAGTAAACTCTCTCTTTGAGGTAGCCCCACAAAAAAAAATCCATTGGAGTTAGGTCGGGTGACCTCGGTGGCCACGGGATGTCCCCAAAGCGACTAATCAGTTTTTAAGGGAGATTTTCTCGCAACAAATCCATCGAAGCTCTGGCCGTGTGTGCGGTCGCACCATCCTGTTGAAACCACGTGTGTGATGAGAATGATGAATGAGCTCGCAGGTTCGGCAAAAAGAAATTCGAAATCATGAGCCGATAATTCTCACCATTGACATTCGTCGCTTGGTCCCGTGCATTTTCAAAAAAAAATGGTCCGACTATCCCATTCGTGGATAAAGCGCACCAAACAGTTACCCTTGGGCAATGTAATGGTTTTTGGTGCTTCATTCGAGGATTGCGAGTTCTTAGAGCCCAGTAACGGCAATTTTGCTTGTTTACGTGTCCGTTTAAATGAAAATGAGCCTCGTCGCTCCAAACAATTGAATTCACAGTGCGAAAACGCTCCAACATGGTTTCACAAAAAAATTTGCGTGACGCAAAGTCATTTTTTTTCAATTCTTGAATTATTTGAATTTTAAAAGGATGAAACTTCATATCTTTTTTCAAAATTTCATGCACAATTGCTCTTGGAAGTCCCAGTGAAGCTGCCCTTTTCCGTATCGAAAGTCGTGCATTTTCACGTAAACTGCGTTCAACCAGTTCAATGTTTTCGGGGGTCCTTGACGATCGACTAGGTCCTGGCCGTGGTGTGTTCATAGCCGAAGCAGTTGCGCGGAACCTCTCCACCCACGAACGAATTAAATTCACACTCGGCCCATCGCCTATCCGTCGAATATTGAAATGTGAACAAAACTGTCGGCGAGCGAGGACGTAAGAATCGTTACTCTTGAAAACTGCTTCAATAGCGAACGCGCAATGCTCACCCGACCACTGCGACATCGTGACTAAAAAATCCGCACGATCGGTGATTCTAATGACACCACCTTCCCCCCGCACTGTTTATAACTTATTGAGATATTCGTTTTTTAAAATATAAATCTGCCGCCAGACACCCTTTATTAGTATTATTACTATTAGTAGGCGTTATTTTTGTACTACAAACATTGTATTTTCACAGTTATATCACAATATGCCTGTATATTATACTTTTGGTTCTATTTGAATCAAATCTGTACGTAAACTGTAAAAGAATTTCTGCTATTGGTTAATCGATTTACATTAGGAGTAGAAAAAAGTACATTATGATGGGAGAAATATGTCAAATATGTACCCACTACCCACAAAAAACCCTAGTGGGAGATATATAGGAGCAACGTTGCTTCAGGGCACACACAACAGCTTATCTCTTTTTTTCGCAATATTCGGAACTATTCGACCCAATAGAGAATTATTCCCCTAAAATGTTTTTGCTTTTATTCAAAACTCCAATTCAATTGTGTATTATTATAATTTCGATGAAATTATTGTCTATTTAAATATATATAACATATTTTTTTTTAAACTTAAGATTTGCATTATTGCTTTCTCCAAATAATTCAGTTACAGATGCTATTTCTTAATAAGCTACTGGGAGGGTTTTGACCGGTGAAAATATTACAATATTTGCAAAATCTTATCTCTGATTATATGTAAAGTATTTCTAGACGTCTTTAACCAGTAAAATTGCATTTTATTATAATTATCCAGCTGTTCTCCGCCCTCATTACTTGCCGTAATATAGAATTAGATAAATAATGAAGAATCTATGAAATAAAATAAAATAGCCTGTAACCAACAATAAATGATTTCGCGTCGAATGATCATGTTCCCATATCGATACGAGTTTTCACGAGATTGGCGAATAAATGAAACTCATTTTCATTGTATATATATTAGATATAGTTAAAAAAAATTCCTCGTAGTAGATGATCAAGATTACATTTTTTAATTAGAGATTAATTAATGTTATTTTGCTGCTGTTTTAAAGCCATCCTCGGCACGTGTACGTGACCGCGCGTCGCGCTGCGCACTGCATTATTGCGCGTCCAGCGGCGCCGCAGCGCGCGCGGCGACGCGGGCCGCGTGCGCGGACCGCGTGCTGATGGCCGCGCCGGCGCTGGCAGACGCGCGCGACGTCGATGGCCTTACACCGCTTCATCTAGCAGTTGTTCATGGCAACGTGCCTCTCGTGCAGACGCTTCTCGGTGCCGGTGCTGATGTGAACGCGCGTGACAATGAACATCACACTGTTGTTCATTGGGCTACTGGTAAGTGTAAAATAAATAAAACGAACGTGTTTTCACACGCGAAAGAAGTGAAACATTATATACTGGATAATGTATAAGAAACTGAAATGAATAGACTATAGAAGTGCTAAGCAGAAAGAGAGAATGATGAGTCAACAATTATTTTATTTATTGAAGAAATAAATAAAGAAAGAAACAGATGAAGAGTGAAATAATGAATTATAAATTTTAAAGTTGCTTTCTCTTTCTCTCTTCTTAATGTATTTTGAGTACATTCCGAGTCTCTTTTTAGTTATTATTTTTCGTTTTATAAAGTCAAATTTACACTGTCCTAAAAGAATTGTCACTAAAACAAAAAACCTAAAAAACTAATCTCATTATTCGAGCACACTTTAGATAGCTTTAACATACCTAGATCCTGTTTTTATCCGTAAGAACTTATGTGTATAATTTTAGACTTCTCTCGGGATGTCTCAAGCAGTGAGACTGAGTCATTTTTAAATAAGCACTTTTTTTAATTCTTAGAACAAACAATAACATCTAACTTCATTTAACAATGCACATAAAATAGTCGGTGTAGCAACATAAAACCTGGTAGTATTTTAAATAATTGTTTTTGATTAGATCTAACTGTCACGCAAGGTCGGTCCATTTTGGGTAATTTTATTGCGATAATAATTTAGTCTTAAGGTTACAAGTGGCGGCGATTGCCATATAGATTGTTTAAGGTCTGCGAAGGACGCCAATAATCTATTGTTAAATCTATGGGGTTATGGTATTAACTTTATGTAGATGTTTGCATAACAGTATATGTTCACTATTTAATTTCAGCTTAATATGCTGTTTATCTATTTGTTTTTTTTTTGTCTATCGGCTTGCTTCTAAATTAGAAAGTTTTCTGGTCATAGGTCTTTGTCGCTGTTAGCGGCTGCACTCGCAAAGAAAAATGGGTGCATAGCGTGGGTTTCTTTCTGTGAAACCGTCATGCTGCAAAATGAGTCCGCTGAGCGAAGTCGGGAGAGGGTGGACTCTGTCCATAGACGAGGACGTCGGGGCGATGGCAACGGACGCCCCAGCCCGTCAGCCATATAGTCTCGGATTTTTAAGAATAGAACTAAGATATTCCCTGCCTGTCGTACAAAGCGACTAAAACAGTCCTCGGATTGATGGGCTTTGAGGGTGGGTGCCCTCAATGCTCAATAAGCGAGCATTAGGAGGACGGCAAATGCATGGTGTTCTTGTATTTGCCGTAGCGCAGCGTGGGTGCTAAGGAAGGCTTTATCCTTCCTTGGGATGTTTTGCCAGCAGAGAGGTTCCTGTGCGTTCCGTAGTGATCCCGGAGCCCCTCCTATTGCATTGAGGGAGACCACCGAGGAGGTTTTAGTGGGTAGAAACCCTATATAACCTTGTCTTCCCCCAAAAGCAAGGTATCTTTTAAGAAGATTTCCACTGCGATAAAAAAAATAGGTCTTTGTCACCGAAGATCGTCCAGGAAAGTACAACCGCATCGCTTGTTTCAGCCGCCAAACAGTAGCGTGCAAACGTTACTGTTTCGGTTTGAAAAACACTACAGCTAGTGTAATTACTGGGATAACGAGACTCAACATCTTACGAGAATATCTCAGGCGACGAGCGCAATGCGGTGCAGTATATATCATCCTAACTAGCTATAAAATAATAGAAAGCTTTTTCTTTTGTTCTTAAATAATTTCTTACTTAGTTGATTTTTACGACATAGCCTACAATAGAAGAGTGGATATTCAATACCATTTTTCGCATTAGGTCAAGATATAATATTATTTCAAAATAAGACATATAGAATGCTAACAGTAACAACTTTATTTATTTTCTCAAAAAAAAATACAGTTTTGTACGAAGTTATCTCGGTCTGTGATACACCGAACTAGCAATAATTCCTGTATTACGAAAATTTTGAATAGATAAGTTTAGTTAGAAATAATATTTTAATAGTCAGATCAGTTCAAAATCCGTCGTGTGAGAAGGTGATTCTACTGCCACAATCGTCTTTCGCATGCCACTAATTACTTATCCATACTGCTTTGTGGTACCCATATGTCTGTTTGCGATATAATCTGTATAGTATGAAGATACGGAGGCAAACGCCTGGACGCAAATATGAAATTAGCATAGTGTATGTGGTGAGTGGAAGAAATAAAATATGGAATACTGTACATTATCTTTTATAAAACATACATACTCATGGACCTAAAATAAAATGATGTCGTACGAAAATAAAAGAAAAATCAATATTTTTAACGCAGGCATAGATTGCACTTTGTTGTAATATTATTACAGAAACACATGTGGTAAAAGTTAATTCAATTTAGAATATGTGCGGAGATTTTATGTAACGCCCAAATTAATTAAATTAAGATATTAAAAAGATAATACATGATGTCTGTTTATTTTGTATATTAATATAAATATCATGTTAACAAACTTACAAAAATATTCATAGCAACGGTCAAACTGGTAAAACGAGATAACTATTACATGTATATTAAATAGCTCTAAAATGTACAAAGAAACTCAAACAGGTTTCTAAATACTATTGATTTAAAACGAATTGTGTTTTTATTACGGATCCATTGCTGTGGACTGCGGGTGTTTGGATATTAGGTAATAACCTTTAGTCACAGGGGGAAAGGGTCTTCCCCGACTTCTCAGTAGGGGTTGTCCGGTTTCTAGTGATATTGAGCGGCTTACAAGGTCAACCCCTTGACCTGGCCCCGCCTAGGACTAAACCGCGCAGAAACATTAAATTTGAAAAGGTCAAGACATATCAACTTTGACAATCAGTGTTCAACTGTTGGCCTTGTCTGAAAACATAAAATGTTGCCGATTAATGACTTTTTTGTTTGATTGTATGATTTAATGACTTTAAGTATATTTTTTTTACCTATTTGAATCGGTTTAACGTTAGTTGTTTTTATGTCAACTGCTGTTAGAGATATTTTAATCATTTAGATGTGATTAAAATGTAATGGTATTAATAAAAATTAAAATAGCTTCACTGTGTTTGGATAATAATTTACCGTGAAATATGTGTCAGTATGCGGTGAAGTGGGAGCTTTGCGTGCGGTACTAGCGGCGGGTGCCGACGCAGCCACGCCAGATCAGCACGGCGGGTACCCCCTGCATTACGCCGCGCAGATGTGTGGTGCACCTGCTGCCACGGATCACCAGGTAATAACTTATATCCCGTGTAGGCAATACAGGTTTTGCGTTTTATTTTACACTCCGTGGATCCTATTTAATTTGTACACGTAGAACGTAATTAGATGAAAAGTTTACGTAAAAGGTTACGTGGTACTCAGGAGCACAACAATTGATTCAAATTATATATTTATTGAACCAATATAAAAGAAGTATGATGATAATTTTTACTTTGATGATGATGAACCTGAATCAATATTATTTCATAATTTTTGTCCTTAGAAACCATCAAATAAGTTTCAAATTCATCAAAGCACTGTTTTTTTTTCTACTGTTCATTTATTTATTCTGATCATGAAATCCAGAGCAGAGGAGCAGCTTTAGAAGTGTTACGAGCGTTGGTACGTGAGGGTGGGGCCAGCGTTGAAGTGCGCGACGCTGACGGGCGTACGCCGCTTTTGTGGGCAGCTTCAGCCGGATCTGCAGCCGCTGTACTGGCACTGCACCAGGCCGGAGCCAGAGTGAACGACGCAGATAGGTATTATTATAATCCGACACTGTGTATTAATTACTTTCTTTTTGTTTTTGTATATAATTCTATTTTATGTATATAATAATCTTTTTATAGCTTTTATCTATTTATTCAACGTTACTTTAGATTTAATCAGTGGTAAGAGAATACCAGCAATAGAACCTGTCTACGAGTAGGGATAAAAAGTAGTGAGAAAGAGCTAGAATATAATGACAATTGATAACTTAATAATTTATTTTTCTACATAGTCTCCGGGTCTCTGTACACACCGAGTCCAGCGCTTTTCCAAGGCTTCAATCTCTTTCAAAAAAAGTTTTGTCTTGGTCCTGCAAAAAGCTCTCAACGGCATCCATCATCTCGTTACCGTCTTTGTACCTGTTTCCCCTTAAGTATTCTTTAAATTTGGGGAACAGATAAACTTCGCTAAGCGCCAGATCTGGTGAATAAGGAGGTGGTCAACCAATTTGAAGCTAGCTTGCTGAATGACGGCGCCATTGCAACTGCCGACCTGTGCGCGGGTGCGTTGTCATGATGAAACGGCACGCCGCTTCGAAGTTTCGCTCAATCTGAGAATTAAAGCTGCATAACATTAGCCTGTAATAGTCGTTCCATGCTTCAGGTAATAAATCAACAATATCCCTTCTGAGTCCCAAAATATTGAGGCCATAACCTTGCCAGCCGATGCCATGGCACGAAACTTCTTCGCGGTAGGTGATGATGGCCGTTTCCATTGCGAACATTGCTGTTTTATAACGGGATCAAAATGATGGACCCATGTTTCATCCATTGTTACGAAATAAGGCAAAAAGTTTTCAGAATCTTCTTGAAACTTGTCCAACAATATCTTCAAAATGTCAAGCCGATTTTGTTTCTGACTGTTGATTAACATTCTCGGCACCCATCTTGCGGAGACTTCTCATATTCAAATATTGTTTCAATATGGATTGAATACTTCCTATTATCGGAGATGTCCTAAAGAGAGGCCGGGTCAAAAGCACTCTCAACCGACGAGCATGAATGCTTATGAAAGTGGAGAAAGCGACAGAGGTGTGCCAGGATTGTAGCAAGTGGAGAGAAGTGGTTTCTGCCTACCCCACTGGCAACAAGGCGTGATATGTATGTATGTATATATGAATATTTCCATATGAAATGCCCGTTTCTCATATAATAGGTTTCGGATGGTAACTCTTCGATCGCTCAATACAATTTTCTCGACTTTCGCAACATTTTCTTGGGTGACTGGTGTCGATGGACGGCCGCAACAATGTTAGTCTTCCGTGCTCGTTCTCCTTATTCGAAATTGAGAAGTCCACCTGTTGCCTCCAAATCGCAATGAATCACTTGCGTCGTTAACTTTTTTAAACAGAGCTATATAATAACGACTCTCACCTAGTTTTTCTCCATTTTCGAGAACACGTTCAGACACGAAGCAAACAAATAACTACATTCAGAAAAAAACAAAAGAGAATCGAAGATTTTTTTCTTTATCAATATTACAAATATGTATCTGAGTTATGCCAGTATTTATTTTTTTCTTACCAAGGAGTATATAATATGTCGTTCTCACTACTTTTTGATCCCTCCTCGTAACTTTTAGTATTTAGGTTACAAAAACTATAAATATATATCCATTTATAATTAAAATAGATGTAATTAATGTTCCAATGAACATAGTTTTGTGCTTTCTGAAAGCACGATAATTTAATTTAATTTTCTTTATTGGAGTCAAACAGAAGCAATAAGTACAAAACATAAGCGAAAACTCCTCGTTGTTTGTTGAAAATTGACATTACAGAATGAAGAATAAGTAATCTTGGTTAGTTTGTTTTTACAAATCTAACAAACTTATGAAAGTACGTTTAAATTTTTTTTTAGAGATGGATTGACAGCATTACATTGTGCTGCAGCAAGAGGCCATACAGAAGCTTTAGAGACTTTAGTGGGTCTGTGTGGTGCACGTGTCGACGTGGCAGATTCTCATGGCTGCACTCCACTTCACTACGCTGCTGCTCTGGGTCACGCTGATGCCACTTCGGCGCTACTAGTTCATGGGGCCGATGCTCATCGGCAGGACAGGAGAGGCCGAAGCCCTGCACACACAGCTGCTGCTAAGGGTCAAATTGAAACTGTCCGCATTCTTGGTAAAATATTAATAAAATTTATTATGCCAAAAGATTAGAATAGTTAATATAAAGCATGAGATAATTAAAAACAAGATTTTTCACACTTGTTGTTAATAAATTTTAATAATAGCTATAATTCTAAAAAAACATATTCTTACCACAGGAGCAAGAGGAGCAAATTTATGGTTACGTAACTCAAAGGGAGATTTGCCATTACATGAAGCGGTGGCATCAGGACGCAGAGAATTAGTTAAATGGCTGTTAGATGGACGACCATCACAAGTTAATGCGACGAATCACGAAGGCCGAACTCCTCTTCATATTGCAGCAGCCACCGATAATGCAGACCTTTGTCGCTTGCTTCTGGATCGCGGAGCTGAAGTTAATCCTATTGTAAGATCATCAAAGAATGAACCACTTACGCCGCTAGATTGCGCTACTAGTCGAGGAAATAGATCAACAGCAAAGTATTTACAGATGCATGGAGGTTTACCAGCATCAAAATTATCAAATACTGAAATAATCATCGATGGTGCAACTATATCTGCTTTACCGCAACGTAAAATAACCAGCACGAAAATTGATGTACGTGATCGTATCAGAATTGAAAAAAGAGAAGTAGTTGAACTTTCAAGCCCTTCATTAGAAAGGCGACGTATAAAAGATAGAAATTACGATTATTATACTAATGATTCTTCTTCTGATAACAGGAAAACTCGAAAAAGATATGATGAGAAACGGTTAGAAAAAAATAAAGATCGTAAACATCGACTTCTTAGATCCCAGAAAAGTTTTAGTGACGGTTATGACAGTGAATTTGAAGGTTACGACAATAACGAGTATTTCAAACGCAAACACAAGTTGAATACAAGAAGAAAAAAAACTAGATCTAAAAGCGAACCATCAAAACGACATGGCATAAGTGCGAAATATAATCGGCGTTTTCGTTCTACATCAGAGAGTTCTTCTGAAACGGAAAGTTACGTAAAGAAAAAAAAGAAAAGGAGCCATCATAGACGAGGCAGAAGAAAATCTAGCTCTTCCACAGAGGATGGTAGTTCAGAACATAGTGAAAAAAAAAGTTCTAAAAGAAAAGGTAAAAAAACATCAATTCATATAGAACATGATGATAAAAAACAAAAAGTGAACATTGTAAAATATAATACGACTGATTACAAAGAAAGTTTGGATTCTATTGAAAATGATTTGAACAGATCTGTTTCTGCGACCAAAACGGAAATCGAAAAAGCAAAATCAACAATCAAAACCAAAACGTGCAGTGAGACTGAGACCGATGCTATTTCGTTGAAGACTAATAAGGTTGTTACAGAAGCACAGATACATATGGAGCGCGAATCTACGCTTAATGGTAATTCAGAATTAACCATTACTATGGATAATTTAAATAATGTCGAAATAGAAACGTCAAATTTATCAATAACTCATAAAAACCTCGATGAACAAAAAAATAATTCTGTAGAAGTAGACAATATTATACAAAGTGAAGAAAAAATTGAAAGCGTTGAAACCAATGTTATTGAAATAGATGATACCATTGTGTTAGATAGTTCTAAAAACGTGGAAAATGAGTTTTTGGACGAACATAACGAAAACTCTCGTAGAGAAAAACATATTGAACTTTCTGAAGATCTGGAAAAAAGTAAAGATGCTGTGGACGAAGATAAGTCTGTAGATATCGTTTTAACGGAAGATAAAGAAATCGCAGTGTCTAAAAATGTTTCTCTTGAAGCACAGCAGTCTACGGAGGTAGTTAAAGGCTCGACAAAAGAGCAGTCTACTGAAGACAAAAATGATGAATCTACCAGTCAACAAAACACTATCACAGAATCTCCTCGGAAAAGGTCATTTCAAATTTTGTCGGGGCCAGATGATATAATCCAAAGCCAACTAGTATCATTAGATAAAGAAAATGCAGACATACTTAAGAACGATAATTTAGGATCTCAAGATAAAATACTCTCGCCCTCGGTGTCTTTTGCAAAAAAAGATGAAATTTTTAATATTAATGACTCACAACAGTTAGCTGATTATTGTAAAGAAAAAGAAAATGAACATAGTGAAGTTAAAACAGATAATGAGATTCAAAGTAATAGAGAAAAAGATTCGCTAGAATTAGAAAAGGGAATGCAGTATGCATTGACTACTACAAGTAGCAGCGATGTAGCCCTCAATACAGGAAAGGACAAAGTAAAACAAACCCTAAATGACCGTGATGCTAGTGACCGTGCTGTACAACAAATTATTATGCGTAGTGGATCAGAAGAATATGAAGTAAACGGAGCCATACCATTAACCTCTACTAAACATACTAGTAGAAGTACAAGGGATAATCAAATAAATAGTCGAAAAAGTAGTATTTATGAAACTGAAAGCTATAAAGTCCTATCAGATGTTACTAATTCCGTTGAAGGTATTTTAAAAAAATCTTCTAACTTAGATGATGTTTCATTGGGTGAAAAATTCGAGAATGAAAATAAGATAATACTTCTAAGGGATAATTTTTTTGGAAGAATACCCAGTGTTAGCGATAATGAAATTTATTATAGCCATTCTGAAGCAGATGGACGCCGAAAACGATTTCGTAAGAAAGGGCGTACAAAAAGTCGCATAACAATCAGGTCTAAAAGTGAAAATTCCGAAAGAGGTTATGAATCTAGCGCATTAATGGACTCTGGGTTTGAACCAAGTCCTAGACCGGTACAGCGATGTATTATGAGTCCACGTCTTAATGCTTACTACCAGCAAAGAAATGCAAATAATAAATCTGCAGGTAGAATAGATAGTAAAATTCCCGTACGGAAACCTGGAGACAAAAATGCTGTTGATATGAGATCAGTAACACAAAGAATACAAACTAATATGAGAAGGTAAGTTACATGATATTTTTTTTAAAAAATATTAAATGTTACCCAATAACGAAATAATACATTTAATTATTTTTAGGTATTATTGTGAACGTAAAATATTTCAACACCTACTAGAACTTAAACGTTTACAAATAAGAACTAGTAAGGCGCATGAAGCTGTGCTCGTGAAAAGAGCAATAGACGAATATAATAAATCAAGCTTAGCCAACGTAGGATTGGGCCCGTACAATAATCCTGAGTATTCTTTTAGCAGTTTTGAAAAGTTTCTTTACGATAGCTTAAGAAAAGTGCAAAAGAGTGGCAAGAAACATTTAGATAAACTACCTGAAAATCCCATCGATTTTGACTATGGTGAAAGTGAGCTTTATAAAATGAGCGCTATTCCCGACAATCCTTGCTTGTGTACTAGTAAAACACATCGATGTTACCACGCCGTACACGCTTACACTGGCATACCGTGCTCCGCATACAGTGAGTATATGTAGATAAACCTTTTTTAATTAAGGAATTTTTATAACAAATATATTCCATTTCAGTTCCTTATAAATGGAATCACCACACAATGCCCAAACCCTCGACAGCAGGTCCTGGTACTAAATCAAAAAGCTTCCTACCAAAGATTAACACGAAGCCACCAGCGGGTGCTAGCAAAGCACACCTTACTTTAGAAGTGTCTCACGGCACGGAAAAGCAGTTGATTGCATTGCCTGCTGAAAAACTAGATAAAAACAAGAAATATTACGTGACGTTTACTGTTAAAGGGTCTGAACCAACTTCTGATAACGACAATACTGCATCGAACACAAGCCCCAATGTTAAAAGTGTGCGTAGTGGTTAAGTATTATATAAATTATTTATTACATATATTATATTTCAGAAGTTGATTGGTTTTTAAATGTTTGGTAGTGTATAATATTTGGTTTAAGATAAAAACTTATCAAATAGTTTATGATAATACATTTAATTGTTTTTAACAAAATAATGCTTAGGAAAATGTATTCCTAAGTGAAATTCATTTTTATAACAAGAAAATAATATACAGGTCTAAAGTTGCGTATAAATATAATAAAAAAAAATACTATGTTATTGTAATATAAAAGATATTATTTTTGGATTTGTAGGTAACCAATGACTAATTATTATTTTGAACTTAATTCACTTACCAGTTAATATTAATAAAACGAAATTTTACTAATTTCATAGCGTTTATTTTGCTCTACAATACTTAAAGTAAGATCAAGTCACGAGCAAAGCACTCGAAATGTCAAAGTAATAATTAAACAAACGCGATAAAACCCGTACTATTTAGTTTTATTGTACCTTATAAATATAACAAATCATTACCACTTACCAGTTTTTAAAGAGAAATATTTTTTAATAATTCCGTCCAAAGTGCGACAGACAAATACCTATTTTTAATGACATGTTAATACATTTTAAATAATAGCAACACTTTTATTTATCATTCTGCGTGTTATATTGTGGTATACTGGACAAAATATGCATAAAAAATTGGTTAATTGTTTTTGATTGATTATTGTAATAATTTAGTTTTGGACCAATATTAAGACGAACCAAAAAATAATCATGTTTAATTATTTGAAGTTTTAATACATTTATCTTATAATACCTCGACGCGTACAACTACATCCACGCATCTATGAAATTTAGATGATCAAATAGAGATGGATGGATTTCAATAGGAGGCACACATGAACCGGGAAGAAGGCAAAGATTATCGTGATGAAAAGTATAATGGTTAAAAGATGTTAATTACTAAATGTGATAATTTTGAAGTATTTACGCACACGTTTTTTGTAGATACGCAGAACTTGTGCGTTCTACGTATGTACAAAAATATATCCAGAGTTAGGTAGAAACTAAAAGTTAGACTCGAAGCCGTTAACCCTATACAACTACCAATATAAAACAAATATTAAAGCGCACAACTAAAACGCGTAGCAAAAGAGCATTCACATTTCTAATCTATTCACGACATGATCTCAAGGAGTAGGGATTATAAAGAAAAGATAAAGCTTCTTCATTACATATTTTTTAAATAAAATTACAAGATTAACTTTAAATACATAAATAAAAAGAAGACTTTTATACTCCTAGCAGTAGTGCAACACCCGCTAGGGTCCAGCGGGTAGGTTTGTCTTTGGTTTTCAGATTGAAGGTCCACACGAAGGTTGGTCCCCGCATTCTATTTGTGAAAATAAAATATAACTTTAGTTTGCTATTTCTCAATTATACACTCTTGTAAAGCTTTAGCACCGTTGTGGACGAACATATTTAAAAAAACAACCGACTTCATATAATTGTAATGGATATGCTCTTGGAATCTAACAACAATTCGTTACAAAATTTATGTAGTCATGGATCGTTCACCAATTGGTCTGATTAGAATGCTAGTTTTACTAATAAGTTTTTGTTTAGTTGCGATAATAATCCAAAAAAATTACCATCCTAAAACAAAATTCGAAGTCCATGGTCCATTTTGGAATTATTATATTAAAAGGTAATTTTTATATTTGTTTATTGTCTGTTCACATACAAAAATGACGCCGAAAGAATACGCACCGGATCTTGTACACGGGGCATTCGTACACGTTGCGCGTGTCCTGCTTGTCCTGGGTGACCGCACGGACAAAGATCACGGGCATGAGGGGGAACAGCTCCATCATGTGCGACTCCACGATGCCGCCCGACATCGTGTCCCACCGCGCGCCCTCCATGAACAGTCCGTGCACGTTTGCGCCCTCGCGCGGCGGTGCGCTGATGTGCACGTATCATATTTTAATTGATAATATTACTCTTAAGGAGCGATTTTAAATGACAAAAAACTACAATTCAAATTTATAAATGTTATTTGTTCCATTATTAAAAGTTTTTTTGCCTGGTTTTTATGCTTAGACATTTTTTCTGATTTTTTTAGTGTTTTTGTCTCATTTACAAATGTATCATCTATAAAAAAATATGAAGTAAGAAATATGAAGCTTGCCTTCTTCATATTTTCCCTGGATTTATTCGTTCAAATATTTAATATGTACTTTGTCATTGTACTCCTAAGAATTCTTCGATGTAATGAATAAGTAATGATGTCATAGTAAAAATGGGCCACTGGTATTATATGAAGAATAAAGTAAAAATGGTCATAATTAAAATGTATACAGAAGACTATTAGCATGCGAGTTAACTAGATAGCAATCATATCTTTACTTGAAGTCCTGTTTGCTTTTCTTTGTGACGTCACAATTGAGGCACATCTTGTCCAATGGCCATTCATTTTTACGCGCAGTCTGCTGCATGATGGCTGTTAGGAATGACTGTGGGTTGAAAAATCCGGCCAACCAAACAGCCGGTGGCAACTGAGGAGATAAGAACAAGTACAATTTATCAAAATCCAAAAAAAACTAGTGAAGGGTTCTGACAAACTGGGATCTGAAACGAGACAGCCATGACTAATAACAATTAATTCGATTTTATTTATTTTTTTCCATTACCTAAGAACGTATAATTTCTGAACTATTACTGTATGGTACTCATTATCATCATTAGCGTATGTACGTCCATTACTGAACACCGATTGGTATAAATTATTATGGGAATAATTTCTTAAATTGTATATAACAAAGATGTTGAGTTAATATTTTAGGGAGATAATTATAAAACGAGTTTTTTGGATTTGGTTTAGATCGCGGAAGTTAGATCCACGACCCGAGTCCGATGAAGCTGCTAAGGTTGTCGTCTAACTAGCGGCGCAAACTTAATCACATTTAAAAAAAAAACGTTTTTTGGTATATGCATGATATATGTCATATAGAACTCAAGTAAATCTATCCACATGGAAAGTAACAGCTCACATTAAAGTCTCCAGACCAGTTTTCGAGCTCGGTTAGTCGGAGGCAAAGATCGGAGAACCAAGCTGCTAGACCCAACAAGCTTGGATACGCGAGTTTTGTCCACGAATCGGGTACATGATCCATAAATAATGACTCCATCAAGTTCTCCATATCACTGCTGATCGTCAGCTCGCCCTAGAGCAAAATACTTATATCAGACACGTTGAGAATATGTTAAGAATATAATATAGGCAAGTTACCACTTAATATCGTTTTACCTTAAGGCCAAGTTCGACTTCCTTGAGTGAACGACGAATCTCGCCCATGAGTCGATTCATCCTCTCGCACTCCTGTAAAGCCACTATCGTGAATGGTGTCAGCTCCTCCACTTTACCCATTAATTCTTGAAGATTAAAGGGCTCCGGTACGCGGTCCAAAATGTCATCCAATAAGTAACGCACCTAAGTAAATAAATTTTCTACATAAAATTGATTATCATAGCCTATAAAGGCTTTGCCGAATTGCTAGTATTACTTCCTATAAAGATGTTTCTAAAAATATCTTACTATCTCCTCCTTTGTAGCACCGCCACCGGCCTGGGCACCAGCGTCTCTCGGTTGCATTTCGAAAACCACCTACAATATACATTATAACTATTTACTCTGAAGTATATTTCTCAGATCTTTAAGATATCTATCTAAACTACTATCATGGACGTGTCACAACCGTTCTTTATGAAAAAGCTGCTATTTCACACAATAAGAATATTTAGTGGGCTGTTTATATATTTAATCCGTTTTACTTATTTAATTAATATGAAACGTATATTGTCATTCATCAGTGTTATAGTAACAAAATTTAGATATAATATAGAAAAATTAAAGTATTCTTTAAAATCGCTAATAACGCTTAGTATTATAGGTATAACCTTAAAAAGTCTTTCTGAGACAGTGGTTAAATAGCCGATTTCGGCGTTGGGGTGTAGGCCGTAAAGGTAGGGTGTTTCCTCTGGCAGGTAATCGTCGATGTACTGGTGGTAGCTAATGTAGTCGGAGTTGGGAGGCGAGATAAAACCAGGTGCTAATTGAGCCTCACCGTCCACCTGCAGATTGAAAACATATTTGTCGTAGTCATTGCCTCCATCGCGTACAGGCAACGTTTCACGGATTGAAAATTATGTACTGTTCCAAAGAGTTTCGATGTAAAGAGTCTACTTAATGCATTTCATATGAAGAACACTGAACAAAAAATTAAATAATCACGGCATGATATGGTCACATAATGTGGATGGTAAGATCATAATATTATTGGAACAATTACAAATACGTGTATGAAAGTAGAAATTAAAGAAAAATTATACAAAATTCAAAAATAAACGAAAACCAGAAGCCTTTAAGAACAATAAAAACAATATTTTCAAAGTCGTTATAGCAGATTAAAAATAATCGTAAAGTTAGAAGCTTTCGGTGTCAACATAACTGACCAGTTCGGGCTGCATGTATTCCAGTAAAAAGGTGCGACAGAGGCGGCGATCCCAGTCGTCAGTGATGTGGCCACCGTACATAATCTCGCCGAATAGATATCGCAGGTCCTCCCACGGGACTCGGGGGTTTGCTTCCAGATAGTTGAACAAGACGTAGACGCAGATTGTTAAGTCACCAAAATTAAATGGATAAACTCTGTTCATATAACAAATATAAATATGTATAAAATATTAGTAAACATATAAAATTTTATTAGTGACTTTTCTATTGCCTGAGACTAACTAGGTAGGTACCACCACAACTCTCTAACACTTATTGTTGCAGTCGAACAGTAGTGTAAGGTTTGCATCTTACTCTGTTCCGATATCAATAGCACTGTAATTAGTGAATTTACTGGTGTTTTTAGATACAAAATATTAATTCTCAAAGCGATGTCATATCATGTGACATGCTGTGTTTATCATTTAATTTGTGCCATTTTGTTAAGGATTGGCGTATCACTAATTAGTCAGCATCTCGCCCGCATTGCAAGCTCCGTCAAATAATCTTTTCCATAGAAATATCAGTTTTACATGAATCGATTAAAATATTACCTGTTCCATCCTTGAGGACCAAATTTGCGTCTCTCCGCAACAACCGCATGGAAATAACAGAGTGCGAAAAGAACAGATTTAAATTCCGCTTCCTTGCTGCACATTTCAAGGGTTTCCTGGCTGAAGTTGTCAAGAGCCTGGAAGGTAATAAATATTTAATAACATTTGATGTCTTCACCCTTTATGAAAGTAGGAACAAAGCCATTTAAAAACAAAGCTAAAGAATACTGTAGAGGTGATAATCGTCACCATCACACCAAATTTATTCTTTATTTATATTTGACCTTGTTAGGTTGTTTGGAAGTGATCGCTTTTAGCGATAAGACATTCCATTACATGTTTATTATTATGTAATGTCGTTTATTAATTGTAATATTATTTAACTCGCTGGCCTAATGGTTAGAGAGTGCGGCTTTCATTCCGAAGGTCGCGAGTTCGAATCTCGGCATGTACCAATGACTTACTACTTAAGTTATGTACATTTGTGAACTTTAGTTACAACAGCGAGATACAAACGGTGAAGGAAAACATTGTGAGGAAACCCGCACACTAATATCATCTCTGTGTGTGTGTGGTGGCCCCAATAAAGTGGCAACAGGCTCGCCCCCTGTTACATGGGACCTAATCTAACCACATCTGCCGAAAAGTGGATGTTTATTCATCTCTGCCTACCCCTACTGGGAAAAAGGCGTAATTATTTATATAAAAAAAAAATTTAATGTACAATAAAGTATTTTATATTCCACTGTCAATAATTAAAATGATAAGTATTCAGTTCAATATTTCATATTCAAATAATGTATATTATTTATTACTGTTGTATATATTTTATTTATTACAGTAGAGCCCCGAAAAGTAACAGTCAATATAAATTGTATCATGAATGGTGAACATGGCTTTGTGTCCAGAGTTTTCTTGATACAGGCAACGCCTAATGAGGAAAGCAAAGGAAAATACATAGAGTAATAGGTATTAATAAATCGATTAAAATTCTTATGTAGTTAATTATTCTATCCTTTATTAATATACATTTAAAACCGATAAGAGTTAAAATAACAATATACCTTATGCAGATTGGCCCACATGCCGATAGGCGGTTCATTGGTGATCTTGATTGCAGACTCCAATATACCTTGAGGTATAATATGGTACGCTGCGTCTGCAGCAGGCTCAGCACTAAGAAATAGCCTGAAAATTAAAACCATACAAGCCTAGTAAGTTAAGCAAATAAGAGTTTTCCATTTTTATTTAAATTAAGCGACGAGACGAGCAGACCGTTAACCTGATGGTAAGTGATACCTTTGCCCATAATAACATAACGCTAGTTGAGATGATATATACTGCATCACTTTTTGCTTTCCGCCAGAGACATTAGATGTTCAGTCTCGTTACCCCATTAATGACATTAGCTACAACGCCCGTCAAACCGGAACACAGTAAGGTTTGCATAGCACTGTTTGGGCTACGGTAGTACCTAACAATGTGGGTATTTAAGGTAGGTAAGGTTTTTAGATCTTCATTCCATAAATTTCACCGGTACTATTTTTAGAATCGGTTATTCCTACAATTACTGAATACCTGTAATCATCGCTGGGATTTTCAAATGTCTCCTCCATCTTCTTTTCTAGCGTAGCTAACCATTTTGCGACCAGATGTATATTTTGCAGAATGACCCAATGACCAACTACTGACGCTACACCCATGGCTTCTTCAGCCACTATTTCCTGACCCTGTCCCAAAGACACTATGTGGAATGTCTTCTTGTCGGTTGAGAAGCCCAGTTTCCGGCCAAGCTTTTCTAGATCCTGTATTTTAATAATTTAAAACATATTTTTTTTTTATAATAAAATCTTTTATTTAATCTTACGTGTAATAAAATATAGAATAATAGATCCCTAATTAATGATTGATTATGTGGACAGCTATTATCGTCTTGTCAATATGTGAAATTGTAATATCGCAATCAGCGCCTCATTGTTAAAGTCAGTCTTATCATTTACCGGCATGATAAATATGTTTTAATTTCGATGTATTAATAAAATTATATTACATGTAATAAAAATTAAACAAAAATAACCTTTAAAGGATCAACTCCCGGCGAAAGGATGAAAAACATTGATGTTGTGGACGTGCTCTCTTCAAACGATTTTTCAAGTGGAGGCGTACGGGCTTCAACGTATTTTGTTCCAAGATTTTCTTCACAAAACGCTCTGAAACAAATCCATTGAGTATTTCAGCTGCCTTCGTGGCACTGTGACTAAGTGCCTGCCTTGTAACATGCAGATCCTTGCTTTGATTCTATAGCCATAAAATTAAGTTGGTTGTAGGGTTTCTTGGCACTCTCCAACACTCTCATAGCACTAAATTTTTGGAGGAGTCCGTGTTTAAGGTAAGCGGCCTCGAAATCAACGCCTCAATTTCATGGAGATCATTTGATCTTAACATTTATTAACTCATTGTAAAAAAAAAACTTTATAACCATAAGATAATAGACGCTTTTACTTTTCCTTATTTTTTAAATAAAAATACGTAAAGTTTAGCTTTACAAATTTGGTTCAATATAATAAAAACAGTTGTAATTTTAGTTTGACAGTACATTTATGTCAGAAAATAAAAGGAAGAAAAAGCAATTTTATAGTCATAAGTTACCCGGAAGCGTAGGACATGCGATCAGGACGTAAGGCGCGCATTATGCAGAGCCTTTGCAGCGATGTTTTGTTCTTCCACTCACCAGGCAATTTATCTCTTTCGGGCGCCTCACCATCCGTGTATTTTTGCCAACTGGTAGAAGAATTTAGTTTATATTATATAAATTTTAATTACATGGGTATAGTCGGATATAAAAAAATAGTGGCTTCTAATATAATAGTAATTAATTGACTAATAATATAGATATAGAACATACACATTATAAAAGATCTATTCGAGCAGTATAAATGATGATGATGATAGATAGATACATAATAATTATAATATTACTACTTATGATTTCGATTTGGTATAAAAAAAAAACCAGAAAAGTTTACCGTTTAGTGGCACCTTCGATATCCTTGTCAAGATTCTCAAAGGCATCAGTTTTAGCAAGCGCCACGATGCCGCCCCACGAATTGTTAGAAAGCCACGAGTACGGGGAGTTCTCCGGGGCCACTGCGTATTTAAGAAGGAAATCCAGCTCCCTGGGATCAACTTTACCTTCGACTTGTAAAACCTAGAGCAGATAGTAATTAGTATAATTACAGATCTTTAGTTTTATCATCATTCCGATTCTTTAGTTAAACATACTATTATACTACGTAGTATATGATGATTAATTTTTATATATTAAAATCGTGATTGAAAATTAAAAAAAAAACGTTTTATTTAACCTAACGGATAATAATTTTATTTACCTGTAGCGTAATCAGGAATAAAAATATTAGCTTATCCCTTTCAAACAATCCGCGACTGGTGTAAACGAATACGGCAAATGTAATGCTGTCTAGCAAGTTGCGGACCCTAGCTTCCAGATCCTCACCAGGTTCGGCTTTCTGCAGCGCATCTTTGAACACTACACTGTACGCCTTCAGCGAGAATTGGTACATCGGGTTGATCTTGTACAGTTCATTCAGAATAAAGTACAAGACGGATGCGCGAGTCGCGGCTCTCCTGTTATAGCAATAAGATTGATTAGTTATTACTGTATTCTCTACTTGTGTTGTATATTAATTTTATGCGTATGTAATATATTACTCTTAACGTATATCAGTTTCTTCGTATTGTTTATCTTTACCAGCAATTCGGTCTCTGTGAGGATCGAACCCCTGCGACAACGATGCATATAGTAAATGTATTTCGACATGTTATAAAATGTGCCCTATAATATCTTACCTGTATTTCTCTCGAGCGTCGTCAATTTTGACTGCAGTCACCTTTCCCTCTGCAACTTTAATTTCAATGTCGGCTGCGGTCTTTTTAGTGGTTTCCAAATTGATCACCAATGCTGAGTCACTCAAAATGTCCGGTCCAGCAGAAGATAGACGCTTTAGTAAGTCATCTTCCAGTGTCTTTAGCGTAATTTTAAAGTCATTTTGTTGTTTCGTGAGGCCGGCTCTTAAACTTTCCAAGTCAGGTCTTTCGGCTTTCACTACTTCACCCAATAGTTGTTCTTCTAGACTGAATATAAAGTTGAAGTCATTAGTTATTAAAAATACAAAAACTTTAATATCAGCGACAAAAGTTATTAAAGGTTACTTTATAAATTTATATTATATGTAAAGTTAGGCTAAAATTATTTTTGTGGATCAAACAACAACACGCGATATGCTTACCCATCTCTAGTGACAGTGAAATTAATGAGAGTGCACTGAGCTTGCATTTCAGGCTGATAATGTGGATTGGCCAGTTTTGTTTGTAAGAGAAGTCGGAATCTTGGATCGTAGTCGATTTCTCTGTCACCTATCTGAAAATTAAAATGGTATTAATTATTATTTTTATTCATTGTAATGACTATTTAACCTGAGGACGGTTAGTGGTGTGGGAGATTATGTCAACGGCAAATAAACACTTGGCCTATTACCCACAACAGTTTATTCGGTAGAATACAGGTCTTTACAACGGCGCGCGTACGAAAACACCGTAAGTAATAATCCTAGGCAATGCGGCGTGCGCTCGGCGTCGTCCGGTAATTAACACTTGTTTATGTATTACCCGCGAATTTTATTTACAGGTATCGTGCTCCTCACATGGCTCCCCTCCAGAGACCGTCACTACGGGCGAGAATAGTCGCGGAACTTAACTACGCGTCCTGAACGTGTTCTAATAATTTTAATGTTTTCAGGTTCCCTGTTTACCGCGGTGTTCGTGACGAGTTCTCTGATGCCGTTGTCATCTTTCAGTATGTAAGCTGGTTTTAGGCGATCTATGGATACCTTAACGGGTTTGCCTTTTACCAAAAGCTTGAAGACCTTTTCGCCTTTTTCCAGTACTGCGTGTGGTCCGGTGTATGCTGGTTGCAGGGCTCTGCGCAGTGCGTCTTCTCTCATGAATACATGACTGGCGGTAGCTAGGTCTTTGAAAATGAATATAGATGGATTGCTGTGACGAGACGCTGGCTTTGGTTGGAGTTTCTCGGTCAGGGATCGGAGACGAGCTATAAAGTCTGTCATATCTGTTGTTCCAGGTGTGCTAGGGTGAAAGAATTCACCTGGCAGTCTCAGCGTCTCTCCGTATACAATCTCGGCTGATGAAGCCTGTAAATCGTCTTTGAATGCGCTTCTAATCCCCAACAAGACGAGCGGAAGTGCTTCAGTCCAGTTTCCTGTTGAGTGGCAGGTAATAGCAGCTTTGAGTTGCCTATGGAAGCGTTCGACGAGTCCGTTACAGGCTGGGTGGTATGCTGTGGTCTTTTTATGTTCGAAACCGGATATTTTTGCGAGATGTAGAAATAAGGCGGATTCGAACTGTCGTCCACGGTCCGTGACGATAGATGATGGACACCCGAATCTTGCTATCCAACCAGACAATAGGGCTTTTGCTACCGTTTCGGCTGTCGCGTCGGCGATTGGTATTGCCTCCGGCCATCTGGAAAAGCGGTCTACAGCAGTGAGGCAATAGCGGTTTCCATTAGATGGGGGAAGCGGCCCGATGAGATCGATGTGAACGTGAACGAATCTTGCGCGCGGCAGTGGGAAATTACCCACAGGTGCGGTTACGTGCCTCGTTATTTTGGCGCGTTGGCAAGATAAGCACGCGCGTGCCCAGTCCCGGCAGTCTTTTCGGATTCCGGGCCACACGTAACGTGTTGCTACTAATTGTGCTGACGTGTTTGCCCCAGGATGACTTAACATGTGTAAGCTGTCGAACACCTGCTTTCGTAATCTTTTTGTGACGTAGGGTCTAGGCGTCTCCTTGCTGATGTCGCAGTACAATTCTACCTGTGTTCCCGGTAGCTTTACTTTTGTGAGGCGCAGCGAAGTGCTGTTATTTAAAAGCTCTCTTAACTCTAAGTCTTCGTGTTGGTCTTTAGCTAGCTGTTCAAAGTTTATAGCTGTATGAACTTCTTCTATACGTGACAGCGTATCTGCTACTACGTTATCTTTGCCAGCAATATGGCGTATGTCTGTGGAAAACTGAGACACATAATCTAAGTGCCGAAATTGCCGAGGTGAGCATTTTTCCTTTCGCGTGTGGAATGCAAAACATAGTGGTTTGTGGTCCGTGTAAATGGTGAAGGTCCTAGCTTCAACCATATGTCGGAAGTATTTCACTGCTTCGTACACTGCGAGAAGCTCCCTGTCGTAAGGAGAATACTTCTGCTGGGCTGGGCTAAGTTTTCTTGAGAAGAATGCTAGGGGCTGCCAGGAATCATCCTTCCACTGTTGCAAGACTGCGCCGATTGACGTATCGGAGGCATCGCATGCCAGTCCGAGTTTTGCCTGACAGTCGGGATGTGCTAGCATGGTGGCATTGCATAGGCCTTCTTTGCATTTATTAAACGCCTCCAGAGTCACGTTAGAAATGTTCACCGTCTGTGAATTTTTGACGGAACCACTTAGTAGTGCGTTTAAAGGGGCTTGAATTCGTGCCGCGTTAGGGATGAATCGTCTATAAAAGTTTAGCATTCCTAAAAATCTTCTCAGCTCCTTGATGTTTTTGGGAACTGGAAAGTTCTTTATTGCTTCCACTTTTGTATCTAATGGCTTGGTCCCATTGTCTGAGATGGTATATCCTAGGAAAGTTATTTGTGATACAGCGAATACGCATTTCGAGATATTAATTAACATACCGTAGTCTTTTAACCTGTCGAAGACCGCACGTAGATGTGACTCGTGCTCCTCGTTGTTTCTCGAAAATATTAGGAAATCGTCCAAGTATGCGTAGCAGAAGTCTAAACCCCTCGTCATCTCGTCCACAAAGCGTTGAAACGTCTGTCCGGCGTTGCGCAAACCGAAAGTCATAAAAGGGAATTCCCATAACCCGAATGGGGTTGTTATCGCGGTTTTTGGGATGTCCTCTTCACTAACGGGGATTTGGTTATACGCCTTCACGAGGTCGAGTTTTGAAAAGACCCTGCATCCTGATATATTTTGGGCAAAATCATGAATATGACGTATTGGGTATCTATCGGGTATAGTTCGAGCGTTTAGCGTACGATAGTCCCCACAAGGACGCCAGCCATTTTCTTTTTTCGGTGCCAAGTGTAAGGGTGATGACCAGGGGCTTTTTGATGGTCTTGCTGTTCCATCTTTCAGCATGGCTTCGAATTCTTTTTTGGCTATCAACAATTTGTCTGGAGCTAATCTTCGAGGTGGTGACGAAACAGGTGGCCCAGGAGTTGTTTTTATGTAATGCACAGTGTTATGCTTGATTTGCCTTTGGATACCTGCTGGGTGAGTTATTTCTGGGTATTCTTTTAACAGGGCATGGAATTTTGAGTCGCCTGGCACAATTTTTATTGAATATAGCATGTCCGACGAAGCCTTTGGTGCTGTGCCCTTTACGAATATTGAAGTGGTAGCGTCGACTAAACGTTGGTTTCGGATGTCGACCATCAGGTTGTAGTACCTCAGGAAGTCTGCTCCGATAATAGCTTTTGTGACGTCGGCCACGATGAAACGCCACGGGTATTCTCGACGTAATCCCAGATCTAAATTAAGGTGTGCATAGCCATACGTGTTAATGGTGGAGCCATTTGCTGCGCATAACTGGTAGTTGGTCTTAGGACGGTGCTGTTTAAGTGCGGTGCGAGGAAAAACGCAAAGCTCACTGCCGGTGTCGATGAGGAATTGCGTCTTGGATTTGCGATCAGTCATAAACAGGCGACCTGGAGAACTAGGGCAATCGTCTGTCGCCATTACTGACTGCCTGGTGAGTTTCCCGACGGGAAGTCGCATGGTTTATCACATTTAGTAGCGTTTCTCCCAAACTTGGCGTGGTACCAGCACATGGGGAATTTCCGGTAGCTAGAGGACGAGCGTTTGCTGGACTTATTGCGTTGCCTGGATCCTGAACGGTATGGTGAACGAGACCTGCTCATGGTTGCCATCATGTCTTGCATTTGCTTCCTTAGCTCGGCGATTTCGTTTTTTACTTCGCTCAAATCTGAGCCTGGGGTGGCTGATGATGTAGAAGCCGCTTGAGGAATCGTTGGCGCGATGTCTTGTACCTTGTCAGCTAGGTCCGCTAATATGTCCAGGGATGCATGTGGCTGCACTGCAATGACGGTCTGGATATTGTTCGGAAGACGGGATCTCCAAATTGACAACAAAATGTCTTCCGAGAGTGTTGGTCCGCCCAGATCCTTGAGGTGTCTGAGGAATTGGGATGGCTTTCGGTCCCCCAGCTCTTCATGCCTCATCAGCTGCTGTACCTTTTTGTCTTTAGAAGCTGTAAGACGTTTGATCAATTCCGCCTTTAATTTCGCGTATTTATCTTCCTTTGGCGGTGAAATAATTACATCCTTGATCTCTTTGCAGTACTGCTGATCTAGTTGGCTGATGACGTAATTAAATTTTGTTATGTCAGCAGTGATGTTCGACAGTGCAAATTGACTTTCGATTTGCGCGAACCATATCTCTGGTTCCTCTGGCCAAAATGGTGGAATCCGGACGCCGATACGATTAACTTCCAGTACGGGTGCAGTGGAAACGCGCTCCGTCGGCGGTGCTGCCGGCGCGCTTGTGTTGTTGTTTGACATTTCCTCGATTCTTCCAAATACCTTACTTCGCGAGTGTTCAGCGGGGTCACCAGTGAGGACGGTTAGTGGTGTGGGAGATTATGTCAACGGCAAATAAACACTTGGCCTATTACCCACAACAGTTTATTCGGTAGAATACAGGTCTTTACAACGGCGCGCGTACGAAAACACCGTAAGTAATAATCCTAGGCAATGCGGCGTGCGCTCGGCGTCGTCCGGTAATTAACACTTGTTTATGTATTACCCGCGAATTTTATTTACAGGTATCGTGCTCCCCACAAACCTACACAACTGACGATGTGGCAGCGTTATTAGTAATATTACACTACAACCATATTGCGCTCGTCGCTTGGAAACATACGATGTTAAGTCTGCTCACCCCTGTGAGCCACTGCTGTAAAGTTTTAAGATTTCTTACGATAATAATATATTACAAGGTATGTATTTGAGATCTCAGGAATAGTAGTATTTTACCTTAAGCACGCGGCCCTTGCGTATGAGCACTCGCCCGAGCAGGGGTTCCAACACCGCGTCAACGGTTTCACCGATGTTCTCCAACAGCACCACGTTGCCGTTATTCACCGCGCGTTCAATTCGGTCCAGATAGTTGCGCTGTGTCAGCCGGATCACCACCAGTGCATCACCGTACTTTGATTTTATCCACTTTATGCCCTGTCTGTACATTTTTAGAGACAACACATTATAGACATCAAAAGGATTTTTAATTAAATAAATGGAATAATGCTATAGTATTATAAATTGTTAAATACATCTAAAATATTATAAATATTTTTAATGCCGTTAAATGCATTCGTTGATGTACAAAGGTATTGCTTAATTTAGAAAACATCAATAATAAAAAGTATATATCTTTATCATTGTAATGTTAAGACAGGTCTACACCTTATAGACACCCCAGTTAATTTTTTAGTCAATGTTCTTTTAACAGCTTAGATCATTTTTTTATTCAATTACGCGATGAGACAAGCGCGACATTCACCTGACGGTGACACGCCCGTCCATGACAACGTGGCGCTAGTTAGGAATATATATACTGCACTGATTGCGATGGTCGGCTGATACGTAAGAGTCTCGTTACCCCAGTAATTACACTCGCTACAGCGCCCTTCAAACCGGAGCACAGTAATGTTTTCACACTGCTATTTGGTCACAGAAATAGGCTATGCGGTGGCGCCTACGTAAACGGCCTCCAGCAACAAAGACCAGATAAATACATGCCGTTTCTGTCGCACGGGGACTATTATTTTAAAATTTTGTCTTCTCTATCACTTAACATATGAAAGGTCAAGTATTATAGGTACAAAATATTATAAATAACAGTATAAGCAGCTAATATATTTAGATATTTAGTAATGACCTCTTATTTGTAAAGATCGTTATTCATCTAGTTGATTCATTATATTAAAAATGTTAATACGTCTCATACAACCTTGTGTAGTCCATATGAAAGTAAAATTTAATTACAATTGTGGGTCGATCATGAGAGGCCATCGCGCAGAGTTAGTTAATATTGTAGCATTTTCTGTGCTCATGCTGTCCGTAGGAAGACCTTCGTTGTTCCAGCACGCCACTTGCGCATCGTCCGTCAACATCGACAAAGGCTCTAAACCTTCTGTCATCTCGATTTTCGGCTAATGCAAATTATACATAAATAACTATAACTTTATGCCGATTTTAAAAAAAAACAATCATAACTTATTTTAAAGTTAAATTACAATCTCTAATATTTTTACCGTAAAGGATCGGAACCACCTGTCGAAGGGAGATATCGAGATCATTTCATCCACCAATCTGCTGACCAGGTGCAGGTAGGTACATTTTGTTGCACATACAGAAAATATTTTACTATTTTATATTATTAGACAGAGTGCTCCGTTGCTCAGAGATATTAATCAGTTGGTACTATTTTGTTTTTAGTTTGCTCTAGATAAAAATAATATTTAGTTTTTATCATTACGTCTGACTTGCAGAGTGTAGGCATCCAGTCATCCTGGAGCAATTGCTGACGATATCCTCTCGTGAAACAGCCTACATAGGATATGAACGCCGTAACCAACAGTACATCACCCGGTAACATCACACCAGATTCCTTCAGATTCACCACCGTAGCTGACCATCTAAAAAAAATCTAAACTATTAATATTATTTAGTGACTAATAACCAGTTTGCAATACAAAGGTACTATATAACCGGTCAGACACCTAGTGATAAGTGAGTCAGGATGTCTGAGGACAGATTTATGTTTTTAAACGACGATTATTTTCAAAAATAATAAATGGTACATGGGGAGAGCATTAGAATCATTGATTATTTCTCAGCCATATTGCCGCAGTGGTCTGGTGAGCATCGCGCGTTGGCCATCGAAGCGTTTTTCAAGAGCAACAAGTCTTTCGTTGTTGCTTGTAGATATTTTTGTTCTTACTTCGGTATCCGAAGATTAAGTGATGCACCAAATGTAAATTTAATTCGTTCATTTTGTTCATGGGTTCAGAGATTCCGCGCAACTGCTTCGGCTATGAACACCTTACAACCAGAGCCTAGTCGATCTGTATAGATATCCGAAAATATTGAACTAGTGGAACAGAGGCTAGGTGAAAATGTATGAATTTCAATACGAAAAACGGCAGCCTCGCTGGGACTTCCTAGGATGATTATTAACGACCTTTGCCAAAGCTTTGAAGTTTCATCGTTTCAAATTACTTAAAATTCATTTCACTTAAAACTTTGCGGACCTATTTTGCAATGTTTCCGCTGTGAATTTTATATTTTGAGGCGTTAAGGCTCATTTCTATTTAGACGTTAAGTAATATTATCATTATTGGTCCCCAAGAACTCGAAAAACCAGACTGAAACACTAAAAATATTCCATTGCCCTAAAGTAACTCTTATGTGCGCTTTATCCATCAAAGGGAGTATTGGACCATTTTTTTTAAAACTCACGGGGTTAGGCGAGGGATTTCAATAGTGAGAACTATTAAAGCAATGAGGCTAACATATATAAAATGATTACAGTTTTCTTTTTGCTTTACAGACGTGCTTACAACAGAATAGAACAACGTCCACGCACGGCCAGTGCTTAAATGAATTTGGATCGGAAAGTTATTACTCACAAATTCCTTAATGATTTTCAGACATACATACATAGCCACCAAGGCCACACGACTTGAATTCCGATGGATTTTTTTATAGGGCTACCTCAAAAAAAATGTTTACAATCTGCATAAATCCACGAAATGTTATAGACTCAATTACTCATTAGATACGTAATTAGAAAATATAAATATGTCCCCAGACACCCTTTACATTTATCCATATGAATGAGGATCTTAAAATCTCTTTACTAAATTACATTGCAAATGCCTTGAGAAGTAAGGTAAGACGCGGTGTTACCAAAGCAAGGAAAAAAAGCACTTTAGCAAAAGAGATCCACCACCGGTGTTAATTAGCAGATGGTCATACCTAATCTTTTCTGAAGCTAATCCATTTACTAAACGGTTAGCTAGATCTATAGTCATATTGGTCGCATCGGCTTCAGCTTGACATTTCGTTTTCTCGTTGACAGCCTCCTGGAAAGCCTTTAACAACTCCTCAAGCATCTCCTCCAATTCCTGAGAACAAACTTGTGTTTTAAGAGAAGCGAAATCAACAACAGCATTAATTATTTATAGTGACGAAATCTTTATCGATTCTCTGCATTTAATGGTAATCATTAACAAACAATAATATAACATGTACGTAACCCTCGATTGAAAATCATAGAATCGCGAAATTAATTCATTCATCAATCATTATTGGGGTAGTTGAATATCAGTTTAATACTGTATCACATTATTCTAATTTACCTTGATCCTGTCGGTGAGAAAGGAGAGTTTGTCGCGGGCTGCTTGCAGCTCCGCGTTAGCAGCGTTGAGCGCGCGCCGCTTGGGCTCCACCACCACGTACACATCGTAGAACTTAACGATGTTAATAACCCACGCACAGAGACCCGCTGCAGCTGCAGACTTCGACATTATAAACTCCGCATTGAACTCAGGATTCTTTATATACGGTTGCACTGCCTACACATATCAATATATTAGTAGTTAATCTAAGATTTACAGTAAAAGTATAAAAAAAAATATTAGAAATTTTTAACCTAATAAAGTATTATTCAATCATAAATTAATATTTTAAGGACAAAAAAGAAAACGTGTCTCTTCTTTTCTTGCGAAGAAATGAGACAAGACATTTAACTTAACTACATAGTGCTAAACATATTAAGACAAGACGTTAAGTTTTGTTACCCCAGTAATTTCATTACATACAAATCCCTTGAAGCAGGAACACGCTAAAGTTTGCACGCGCTACTGTTTTGTGGAGGAAATAGCAACTGTGGTGGTGATACCTAACTAGGCCGTGTCTGTAAACTGAGACCTACTACCGGTGCATCAACTAGTATTAAACTGAGTGAAACAAATAAATTTTTGTTAAAAAATATTACCTTAACAACGTCTGGATGTATGTTTTCCTTATCATAATAGACGAGATCATTTAGGAACTGATCAACTTTTGCCATCATCAGCTAAAATTAAAACCAATTTTAGTATTTTTTTTTAGTCAAGAACAATCCTATCATTACATTTTAACGGAAACTAAATGTAATTAGGTCTTGAACTTGCACGGTAACAGAGATGTCATAGATGGATGAATTGACGATTTTATATAAGTATAATATATATTTAGTATTATTATTAACTACATTGAAGCAATAATGTAAGATCTAGTTGCGATAAAAGTTTTATTAAGCTTTTTTGTAGCTACACACATTAAGAATTGAGATGGTTTATAAAGAGATTTGATTCACTTAACAGATCTTTAGAAATAAAAATTAAATTTACTAAAAGTATTAACGTACTTTGCAAGCTTTCCAAGACCTATCCTTGGGCAGTTTTCCTTTCTTGGAGAAGAGCACTAGTACTGCCGCCGTCACGTTGACGACAGCGTCCGGCGGTGATCCGAAAGACTTCAACTCCGTTAGGTTGTTCTTATTCAAGGTGTTCAGCGCCTCTTGCGCGGCGATCAGTGCTGGTTCGGCTTTGGCTAAGTCATCGGCGCAAATTTTTGCCTTGATTGTTACATCCTCTTCAATTACTTTTACCTTTTTCTCTTCCTCGGCAGCTAAACAATACTCAAAAATCAAATAAATGACCAAGACCAGATCGGCCGTAGAGAGTCGGGAGTTTCCTCTGGTGGCTCACATGGCCAACTAGTAGTAGTAACTGATTCAGAAAAATCAATTGTGTATGTGGCTAGCTCTAATATAGCCAAGAACGACGTGAGAGGTGGTGCTAATTACTCAAAAGTATTCATTATAAAGTATTTCAAAATCTTACCGAACGCTTTTTCTTTCGATACTTTTTCACTCTCAGCACCGACAACCTCAATCAACTCTTCGGCAGCTCTGTTTTTCACTTTTAATACTTGTTCCTGTTCCGCTAATGTCACCTAGTAAATATTGTACATTGAATATTGTTTTTGTGGGAATTAGCTAAGTAATAAGTTCCTACCATTAAGCAAAACGTTGCAGTTTTTTTAAGATAGTTTGTATGCCAGATAAAGTTCAAAGTAATGTGTCTTTTATCTTTCTTAATAATAAAGTTGATTGCGTTTATTAATAATTAATAGATTGACGTCGTATATTTACCTATTAGATCATTATTTGAAAATAATTTAACTAAATTAAAAGTAATAATCGGTACAAAAATGATTTATGATTTCATTGTTTCCAAAACTAAAACAAAAAAATTTTTAAAATGTCTGTATTAAAAGTAACAAAATTTAGTAGAACTGTGCATATTACATACATATATATATATATATATATATATATATATATATATATATATATATATATATATATCACGCCTCGTTCCCAGTGCATATTTAATGTATATTAATTACTAACCTTCAGAACAGCCACATCTGCAGCGCACGACGCTAGTTTGTCCAAACCATTTTCAAGCCTTGTTATCATCATGACGAGCTCGTCATACTTGTGATCAAGTAGCTTGCTGTATAGAGCAATCTGCTCGAGGAAAGTTTTTGGTGTGGTGTAGTTGTACCGCCGCTCATTCTGGTAGTACACAGAGGACATCTTGTTCACACTCTGATGTACGTGTGACATGAACACAGACACCGGGTCTACGAGATGAGCCTGGTAGAAATACTGAATATTAGTGTTGGTACGTTTTGTTATTGTCTGCTGTAAATCATGTGTATACACTTTAGGAATTTACATTTACAGGAAACTGACAAATCCAAGGGTAATATGGCATTGTTTTTAAAAGATTCGTACACGTTATACATGCCGAAAAAGCCTGAGTTTTATCCCCATTAAACTTGACTCCCCAATTTAGTGAAAATACCACAATATATAATATAATAGCTTTCATGTATATGTGACAGGTGCTCTCATTGCACGCTTTACCCTGATGAGAGAGCCCGAGTCACAGCAGTAGGAACATTAAGAGACTTTGTATTTAACTAATCATGCATACAAAAATCAGTTAAAACAATATACAATAAGAATATACTTAATATTACTTTGACAACATCTAACTCTTACAACTTCGGTTAAAATATTAAGTAAGTTCTTAATTTTTATTGTTGTGATCTGTATATAATAACTAGCATACGTATGAAAAATTGTAAAACCTATATCTTACCGGTAATGAACGAACTTCAGAGATGAAACGTTTAGATACAGAACGCAAGGCATCCTGCGGCCACTCGTGAAACCAATTGATTGCAGTGCAGTTTACGATGGAGGGGAATTTGCGCGCGCGTACACGCAGCGTCGCGCCCACCGGGGAGAAGCATAGTACTACCTATATAGTCAATAGATTTACAGAGATACATAGAGAGACGGGTTAGAATATCATCACATGTATAGAAAGGCGAAATAAATAGAAAGGAAAAACTGGCAGCAGCTTAATTGTGATCCTGGATTATGTGCAAAAGACTCATAGGTGTCTTCTATACATATAAAAATTAATGGATGGTTTATATATACTAAATATGCAATACTTATAAATTTAGTAGTTCAATTTTGTTTCCCTAAATGTCACAATATGATTTTATTCTTAATTTTTAAGGTAATTAATAAAAGTACTTTATCGTTTCTCTCACCGTCTTATTAGACAAAAAACAATTCACAATGCTTAACATATTAACTGTTCGCGTCTGATGTTAGTTTAGCGACAATTTAAACATAATATTTTTAAATAGCGTAAGTAGCAGGTGACGTTTCAATATTTTTTTAACTTTACAGGCTTGCGCGTAAAAATGGATTTAATGTTATCATATAGATTATTACGACCACTCGATGAATAAATGCTTAAGATAAATGACGACAGACCTTTAGCATAGTTCGCACACGATTAATAAAGAATTTCCAACAATTTTCTCGTGTATCTGGAACACCACTCGCCTTAGTCTGAAATATATGTAAATATATACAGATTACATATTTGTTTGTGAAGCTGTGATAGCTCAATTTGTAAGGTGGTGGTAAGCACACGCGACTCAAGGAGATAAAACAATATGATAGTTGTTAACGTGTTAGTAAGTTTAAATAATATTTTTTTTCATCAATGTGTACCAGTTTTAAAAATCATAAACAGCAGGTTCACTGTACCTCCCCGCGTACTCCATTAATAATATTCTCGATTTCGTCATCAGCAAGCAGCTCGGGTATTTCCCCGGATGCAAGTAGATCGTTGATCAAAACAAGGAACCGTTCTTCGGCTACTTGAGCATCGGTCATTAGAAACATGTTGCCAATATTTTTTAACCCAGCTTTAATGTACAGAGTAGCTAAAATAATAAAGTAATTATATATAACATAGAACAATTGAGGTAAAAATAAATAAACAAATATCAACAATGGTATAATTTTTTTGAAGTTAAGGGAATGTAAAATATTTCAAATATATCTTTAATGTCTGAAGAGATATCTTTAGACATTAAAGACAGTACAACATCACACAAGTTATCACACAAATATATCACCGACCGAGGATAAAGTCTTGTCAAGTAATGTCTCACCTAAATCAACTTTAAGGTCGTTGCTGCTGTACCCTTTACGCAGTTGGATCTGGAATACTTCAAGTGAAGAAATGAACGCAGACAGTCGGGATAGGGACTGTTTTCCGGAACCTCCCACACCAATCAGCAAGGCGTTACCTCGCGGTGATTCCAAGATGCGGTTAATGCTAATATAAAATATTAAAATCTTTAATAAACCATCAGTTTTTATAAATTTAATATTGTGCACGTCGCCTTAAGAATGTATATATTTCCTTATCAATAATGACGGTCAATGTCTGTATGGTAAATATACAGCGATGTGCACGGGAATAGCTACTTTAGAAAAATTATTAGTAGTCTCACCGACATATATGATACATGGCATCTTCAAAAAGTACCAGGTTCATTGTAGCTACTAAATCGTTGTAGGAGGAGAGTGACTCATCCAGCAGCCGTTTAATTTGCGGCCAGTCGCGGATGGGGAAGTATTTTGGATCCCCAATGCCCTCCGCGAAATGACAATAAATCAGAGGTTTTGCAAAAACAACGTTTTCGTCGAAGTCCTAGAAAAGTATAAAAAAACAAATGATATGTCATATTGTAATGACTAAAAGTTAAAGTACTGACTAATGATTTTAAATATAAAAAAAAACGTTTATCCTCTTTCTTTTAATTATTTTAATCTTATTAGTAAGATAGAGAAGATATTAATACACATCCTTGAAGAGTCGCACTACGTATGATTTGAAAAAGTATACAAACTACGGTTACATCGCGAATTATACTCGAGTTGAGCGTTCGTATAACTTGACGTGTATTTAATTAATTACTTTGTATATTAGCCCTTCTATAACAGTTAATTAAATGTTTTAAAAATTACATCAGAATATAATGAAGATTTTTCACATTTATAATTACCTCGCAGTTCTTCTTAATAACATCAGCGATAAGCTTGTTAAAGGCATCGTTGTCTGCGTCGTCGACCAGTTTGTCGGAATACACGCGCGTAGCCTCGTGCATCCATAGACGGATCAGATCTGACGATAATTTCACCACATCGCCAGTCGTAAAGAGTATACCCTGGAAAATAAGTGAATATAATTATATTACATGAATAACATAATCACTATCATATAACAATTTTATACACATGACATTGGCGAAATCTATAAGAAAACGCCATTAACCCAAGAGATTGATTGATTATAACAATTTTAAGTATACATGTAACTATAAAAATTAAGTCAAAATACATTTGCCTAAATATTTCTGACCATCCCTCTAGTTGGCTGATTAAAAATGTTTATCACAATCAATCATTCAGTCATTGTACCTTAAAATGAGGCTAATAAAGCTTTTTTTTTTAAAAAAAAAAAACTAGGGAAATAAATTAATTATTAATTTTAAACATAATTCTTTATTTATAAATAATTACTTGGAATATATTGGAGAGATCACGCAAATTGAAGATGTAGTGAAACTTGACGGCAGTAGGCAGGAAGGTGGACGCGAGCTTGTTGTGTAGGCTGAGTGCTGTGTTGACAGTGGTATCTACGAAACGCTGTATGCCGGGACCGAACTTATTGAGCGGATTAGCAAGATGCTGGGATAAAATCTGCTTATAGATGTGGACGCATGCCTCAAGCGCTGGAAAACTGAAAGCATCTATTTTGTTTACATCATCGTCTCACCACTAGGAAAAGTTAAATTTGTTACAAAATGTTATAAGATCGCATAGTTTACATACAAATTACTGATCTTAAGTTGAAGTTAAGTAGTTGTTAAAAAATGAAACATAAAAAAACGCTTACAGTAATTATAACTAACAGTAATGTTAATATGAATAAACTTTACCTCACAGCGTAGGTGCAAAAATGCCTCTGCAGACGAGGATCGATAGTAAACGAGCCAGCAGTCGGATTCATGCACGAGACAAACATGCAATTTGATATCTCTTTTAAAGACAACTTCTGTCTGTCATACTTATAGATTTAAAACCGATATTTAAAGGACTATTTAAAAACCATGATGTCAATTACCATTTAGATTGATCAATTTTGTTGGCCAATGTTTTAATTGGCAGAAATGCTTTATGTTCTCTTTGGCATTAATGATAGTTAATACGTCTGCCGGGTTTAGCATTCAAGTCTGTCTCCGGTAGATCTATTAGCAGTATAAATAATTTTACATTCTCATCTTTTACTTTATAGCAAATTTATATCATGACAAATTCGGAAAAGTGCAACAAATATATAATAATTAAAACAAATCACCAATGTTTGTAGTCCATGAACTGTCGAATGAGCGTGTGTGGCTGCACTGTACCATATGTGTCCACCTCCGGCATGTTCAAGTCGTCCACAAAATAAATCATAAATTTACTGCCTGGTGGACCGAAGTTACGACCCGATTTCTTTTCTAAAGGCTTCTCTAGAACTTTCTGAATCATTTCTGTTTAAAAGCAATAATCAAAAGTTTAGACAAAGACAATGTTTATTATATTTACTTCGTTCTATTACAAAGACTTACCAGAGGTGGTATAGAAATTGAGAGGTGCACTGGTGATCGCGAATGACTCTGGTAGTGAGTTAAGCTTGGCGGCGACGCTGACTGTTTTGCCACTGCCTGCTGCACCCACCAACATCAATGGCTTTTGCTTTGCAATTAGCATATCCATAAAAAATCTGATGCGAGTCGTCTCCGATGTGGACACAAGGCAAGACTAAAGAAATATTTGAAACGTCTTACATCATATTGTTTTTGCGACCTATGTAGTTATATTTCTTGATTTTATCCACTCTTTAACTAGCGATATACAAAAATACCTATTTTTAGATTAACAAACAATTTTTTTCCAATTTAATTAAATGGACTTATGTTCAAAATGCATGTTAGTGTTGTGTTTATAAAGAACAATTTTGATTTTGCAGTATAAATTTTTTAATTGAAACAGTTTAATAATCTTTCGTTATAAATTCTTTACACTTAAAATCATTTATCAAATTGTAGGATTACCTGCAAAGGTAAATCTGGGTCCAATTCGAATGATTCCACCTTCTCTGACCAGGGCAAGAACTTTTTCGTCTCGGGGTCTATGAAGAAACTAAACACATTGCCAGTTGAGGGAAATTTAATCTGTTTAAATTCGTTGCAGAACCATTTGCTAAATTCATTCCGCCAGTCCACCAGCTGGTCTTGAAACAAGCCAGAACCGAATCCCCACACCACACAGAAAACGAAGTACGTTTCATACCTTAAAAATTATACGATTTTGAGCAAAATGTAGTAAAAAAAATAACGTTTTAATTATTATTAAATCGGCCTTTTTAATGAATCCGAATTAGTTTGTTTTTAACCAAATTATTGATTTAATGAATTTTATAATAGTGTAATAATATTGTAAGAAATTCGTTCATAGGATAATCTGAATTTAACAGAAATCCAATATATTTTATAATAATCCATATACTGACATAAAAATATATTTCTACAAAAATGCAAAACGTATCTCTTAATAAATAAATGTACAGCCCATTTAATTTTTCTTTTGCTATACTTTTGTCCCACAAAGATATAAAGGCATAATATCGACCACGCTGGCCAAGAATAATTGTTCTTGAACAATACTTCTTTTCTTACAATGTTTTCTTTCATTGAAAACAAACTCATTGGAAGCTCGAAAACGCACTTTTTCGAGTTGTAGAGCTCTTACGATCAGCCTTACATCTAAGCTAACACAGATTTTTTAAGTATATATACTATATCCACGTACTTTGCCTTACGACGAAATGTTTAGTATACTAAATAATAATACCATTCTTTTGGACATTCGGAAGGCAGCAGAGTCTTATTGAGAAAGCATTCCAGTAGGTAACAGGTCAACTGTATCTGTTGCAAATCTGTCAGCGGCGTGATACGCTTATACTTCTTACTGGTCTCCAGCAAGGGCGGGATGTATTTGTCAAACATCACAGTTAACATCGCCTTCTCCGATTCGTCATCGCGGCTTGTCTCGATCCATGAGGCTACAAAGCTACATAGCAAAAGCAAATTTATATTATATTCAAAATCACTATCATCAAGAAAATGGACGTCACTTCTCTTTTCCGTGTAGCAGTAAAAATTTAATTAAACTTGAATTTGGTTTTTGTATAGAAGAGAAGGATACCAGCACAAGAGTTATCTACCGCAGTTTTAAAACAAAAATTTTTCATCAATCAAAACCTCATGTTGTTCCATTTCTACTTCTGCCAATGGATCCGTGACAAAGAGCTTGCTCTGTATTACGAGATCTCCGCATTTCCGTCCATGCTTTATAAGCAAGTTCTTTTTCACTTTAGGAGCAACATCATTATGGAGTTTGGTTAGTGGTCGCAGGAATCCACCTGGTAAGCTATTACCTATCTGTCGACACGTCAGCATTTTTTTTCTATATGCGTGCAGCATGCTTCACCATGTATGGCCTCATTGTCACTTTATAATGTGTGAAATTAACATTAAGTATGTGCTCATAGTATTAAAAAAAACTATTTATCTTAGAAAAATACATTTACTCTCCACTTACGGATTCCATCCGAGATCCTGTGGGTTGATATAGAGGATGCCGGCTCGCGACACGGTGGCTGGTGTGGCGGTGCGAAGCGAAGCGATTTCGAACAGCAACCGCATGGATTTTGTCAAAGCGATACGCTCGTTACTCGCTAGTGTGAGCACCTATAGATATAGTTATTTATATCTAGTAATTTTTTATTGAAGTTCACAGATTAAGCAACTTTTATTATAAATAATCCAATACAATTTATTTTAAATTTGGTTAAATTATAATTAGTACTAATATCAAACCAAAAATAATTAAACAAAAATTATTTTATTGAAAACTTGTAAATACCTTATTATCATCCATAAGAGTATTAAGGCTCTCTATCCACATGGGATCAATATCACCATCTAATACAATCCACTTGGGCCCATCACCAGGCATATTGGCCATATCTCGCATTATAGTAGAGAACAAGCCGTCACGCCACTCCCTCGTTGCTGGATTGATGACTCCGAACAGTTCATCGTTCGTGACCGCTTTCGGGTCTAAGTCGTTATAGAATGGCTTCAATTTTAGCATTTGGTATGTTCTGTTTAGACATTGCCATACCATGGATTTGCCAGTGCCAGCAAAACCAACTATAAACACGGAGTGTCGGACTGCGAAGAGTTCCACCAGTTGGACCATCTGAAATAGAATCACAAAAAAATATCATATGGGATAGTATTCTTTTATAATAAAGATTGAGCCCCTAGTTTTTTTTATAACAATAACAAATCTAAGAATGATTAATATTCCTCACTATGGTCATTAAAATATGATTCTAATCACTCTTGAAGGATTTCTTTAATTAAATTTAACAAAAGGAGAGCGTTAGTGTCCTGTGGCTTTTTGCGCGTGAAATCTTTAAGAACGTACTCCACCAGTCTGTGTACTTGGTGGATGAAAGAGTGATTTCTTCTGAACCCGAACGGTTCGTCTGGCAGAAGTTCGTTCTCCGACTTAACGTTGGACAGATGCTTAAAGAACAGACGCTCATAAACCTTCTCTATGTAGCAGAGGAGACATCGGTCTATAGTTGGAAGGAATGTTCCTAGGCTTGTTTGGCTTAGGAATTCCCACAACTTCGATCTCTTTCCAGGGATCTGAATAGAAGCAGCTGGAAAGGAGCACGTTTAATATAATCACGGGCAAACAGATGACGTGAGCGGGTAGGGAATTGAGCACTCTGAGATGCCATCGAGGCCAGGGGTGGATTTGTATTTGAGTCCTCTAATAGTAATAGCAACTTCGTCTACTGAAATCAGAGCTAAGAATGGACATTCGGAAGGAATGGAGGATCTACGTGCGATCTCCTTTTCCACCAGTTTGAGGCGAGTGGGGGTGAGCTAGTCCTATGGGATATGGACGTTAAATAGTATAAATACATAAAAAAAAAATATGTTGTAAGTGTATCTCATGCACCTTCTCTTTTATCGAAATTCAAAATTATGTATAAACAATGTTTTATTTTATTACAAAAAAAATAACGTTTTACACCATTTACCGACACTTCTATTACCATTTAATGATTATATCTCAGAAAAAAACAAATTAAAAAATTTTCACCTTCAAAATAAAGCCTGCTTCTGGCTGTAGTTTCATAGAAACGGCACCATCAAACAAATTTTTTTCAAAGTCGAAATCTCTCTTTCGTGGCACATCAAGCGCTGGGAATAAATCTCCAATAAGGCCCATGAAGACCGGCATGTCTTCAGTTACAATTTTGGGGATGTTGAAATCACGCAGAGCGCGCATTAGTACTTGGTCCTCTGGTCTTAATCGATCGCCTCTCTAAAATTTACTCATTACATTTACAGTTTGTTGTACCTATAACCATCTAGAATTATATTCTTGAACATCAATTTAGTACATTAATTTTAATTTGGCTTTGATATTCAATATTTTTTCTATCCTTGGGAGAGGCTTATGTCCAGTTGCGGACTGCCGCAGGCTGTGGATGATCATGATGATGATGATTTAATCTTTTTAATATTTTATTTGCTTAACCTGTTCTTTGAATGCATTAATAAAAATTTTGAACTACTATAATTATTTATATTATTATTTGATAACTCAGCATCATCATCAGCCGATGGATGTCCACTGCTGGACATAGGCCTTCTCCAAAGACCTCCACGTCGTTCGGTCCCGTGTTGCTTGCATGCAGTGGGTTCCCGCGATTCTCACCAGATCGTCGGTCCACATTGTGAGAGGCTTTTAAACGGCACCCGTGTACCGATAGACGTCGCTACCGGTACACGGGCGCCACTTGAGGACCTTACTGCTCCATCGGCCGTCGATCCTTCGAGCAATCTGCCCTGCCCACTGCCACATAAGTCTAGCAATCTTTTGGGCTATGTCGGTGACCTAGTTCTTCTGCGGATATCCACATTTCTGAATCGATCGCTCAGAGAACCTCCGACCATAGCCCTCACCATTACCCTTTGTTGTTTGCCTTTTGAATTCTCTGATTATATTATTTTAATTCTGGAGCATTTTACGCACGTACCTTTAGTGAGCCAGCAACTACAAGCACCGATTTGATGGCTCGCAGACCCCAATCATAATGGTCCTGCTTTGAGAGTAACTCACGACATAGTGTATACAGCGTGATAAACTTTCTTGCCAGTAGACGTGCGTCCTGAAAGCCTTCTGCTACTAACATGATTTCGCAGATCAGTTCAAAGTCTGGCACAACCATGGCGCAGGGGCTAAACAAAAGGTATTAAATCAAGCTATTTTTTAACAATTCCACCAAGCTTAATATAAGAATAACTTTTTTTGTTTTAAGTTTCAGTAAAATCTACCTAATAAATATAACAACGATATTGCAGTTATTTTGAAATTACTACTTCTATGATGTATGTATCATAGTCCAAATAATAAAAATTATCACTCTAGGAACGCTCGTTCACTTATTGAACGTCAAAATCTATCATAATTTGATGTTATATAATAAATGAATAATAGGCTTCAAAATTTACCCAACAAATACCACTCAACTAACCGAAACAGCGCTTTCAAATTCTCCGGTAGCTCAGTTCTGCCAGCATAGCCAGGATTCATGGTTATGAACATTCCTATGGTTGGGATGAGCGTAATCATCTCACCCATGAAATCGAACTTTTTCTTCTTTGTCTTAATAGCGTCCAAAACGGATTTCACTTGCACTGATACCACAGAAAGTACTTCCACTGAGATGCGATTGAACTCATCGAAGCAGCCCCAAGCACCGGTTTGAGCAAGACCTATGTTTTAAAAGAAATAACTTTTATAATTATACGTTCAAGTTAAAAGAACGAGGATAATGACTACAACGACGACGACAATATAACACAATGATATAGCTGGGAAATAATACATAGATTTAGGAATTAAGTGACTAGGAAAATGTGTATTCAAGATGGGAAAAAAAGTCCTTAAATGGAAACTTGATACCAGGCGTACTATACTATTGTTCGCTATTTTTTGAAAATCCGTGTCGTATCCTATTTTATTTCATCTATTAATACTGACAATCGATAATACCTGTATTTATTATTATTTAAAAATAAAATTGATAATGAAAATAATCTGTGCGATGTGCTACATTAGGAAACAAACGCGTTGCAAAACGTATGTAATGAACCTACATTAAAAAGCAATGATGGTAATATCTCAAAGGCTTCAAATATCTATGTACATATTATAGTTTCGAATATCTATGTATATATTATAGTTTGCACCCTCTTATCTCTCCCCCTATATCACACACTACCTCTTCAACCCTTCCCGATCCAATTTTATCTCATATTTCTCCTTCCCCTTTTATATACAAAATTATATACATATATTACATGTATATATTAAGGTTTGCGTGTTTACATTTTTAGTTTTTATTTTTGTGTTATTGTATTTGGTTCGAATTTTATATAATTTTAATATTTCCTTTAATTTCTTATCAAATATTGATTTTGCGGTTTGCCGTAGTGCGTCCTTTGCACCATTACTAAAGCCAAATCATAAACATTAACAATACTAATAAAGATTAGTAGTCATCATCCTGGTCACAAAAAATATGATTATATAAAATCCTGAATTAACTTCAAGGATTTTTTTCAATTTATTTAATTAAAATATGGGAGAGGGTTACCTTACATTAAATTATATACTTTAAATTGTCAGGAGATAAGTTTACAACTATTGTTGAACATTGTAGTATTAATTATTACCTTTATAAATATTCCCGCAAGACTTGTAATCCATCTGCTCGGAACAATTGAACACATAGACCATTATTCCGAGCGCGCGTCCAAGATCTTTGGTCGTCTCCGTCTTACCCGTACCAGCCGGACCAGCAGGAGCACCACCCATAATCAAGTGAAGACTCTATGAAATATGAAAATTGTTATTTAAATTGAACGGAAAATAATTTGCATTTAGCAAATTATTTAGAACACTTTCCAAAAGATAGTGGATGACTTCTCATATATCTTTAGTTATTATATAATACCTATCTGTTAGCCATTTAAATTTGTTACTGATAACAGAGTTTTTTTGGTCATACTTATTATACTCCGATATATTTCTGATGAAAATTCTATAGTTTACATTTTGTGAATAATATTGTATAAGTTTTAATGTGTTTTTACTGTACAATATTTTTAATGCATATTTTATTACTAGTATTTGAAAAAAAGTACTTGTGTCAGAGTTATGTAGCAACGGTCAGTAAGTGGCGTGATTACGAGCCGCGGCGTGTTGCCGAGATATTCGTAGTCGTACAGGAACTGCGCGTCGCAGATATTTGCGAAACAATTGTTGACGTGCATATCCCAGCGATGTCTGCCGAATAGAATAGTATAAAAATATCAAAAAATTATAGTACATTAACATTTTTTTTTATCCTGTGCAGTAAATGTCAAGATTTAAAGAGAAAAAAGATTTGTTTTCAGTGAAAGAGGATTATAAAATTATTAGATATTTATGCCTTATTCGTACTCTTAATAACATTTATGAAAAGGATTCTAATATTTTAAAAGGAGTAATTGATGTTATAACTTGAACCGAGGATTATAATTCGCTCTTAGATATTCATAATATTCGGTACTTTCTGAATAACTAATTAAGTTAATTTTATAAAATTAAAAAAGTAGTAATTAGAAAAAAAGTAAAGTTTTTCTGGTAAAAACCAAGCAAAAAATGTTTATAAAATCACCTTAATTGACTCTGCCACTGGAAGGCGTTAGAGTTCTCCACCTTTGCCACGATCAGTTTTGCAACAACATCCCTAGAGTGTACATCGATGGTACAAATTGTCATGATTTTCTGTCGATCTCCTACGGTAAGATCACCCAACAGGAGCACGATAAGAGAATTCAGCTGAGCGATTTGCTTTTTCTGGTAATCTTTAAGAGCAGCTTCATAACCTAATACAAAAATATATATATAGCGAATAGATATATAACGTAATTCAATCTTGAAGTAAATTCTGACGTATCCTTAATAATATCTGCTAATAAATATAATCCAACTTACATTATTTCTATTTGTTTATTAAATATAGAGGATGTTCCACTCACCTTCTTCCAGTTTTTCGAATGCCTGATTAGTCTCCGTGGTCCACCAGATCTGCGTGCCTACCAAAGCAGGCTGTGCGGGCCAGTCGAAAACCCATTCTTCACGAGCCTTATCCTCGTAAGACTTCACGCTGTGCTCGAAAATATCGCGTAAAGTCAGCCGCATGCATTCTGTTACACGGTTTAACCAAATTTCCACCTGGAAACAAAGAGTTATATATATTGTATATTCTGCTTATACGTTTATTATACGTTACAATGTATGTTTTTATTATACTTTGTTTTAGGTTACCTTAGTTTAGATAATGTGTATTTTTAATACTGTCGATTATCTTTACTTTTTGCACCACGCTTTCTCTCCTGTTGATATGCAAGAGGGACAAACAGAAAATATGTGCTTCTGCTTATAACTAGGAACATTTTGCATATATATAATATTTAATTATGTGTGTTTAGGCAGACTTAAATAAAATATTCCTATTTCGATTTTTCTTTCAGTCGCTACACATATTCAACAAATATTTGTAGCTGCATAACTGCATTTAATTTGAAAATAACATATCGTACCTTCCCAGAACAGTCGCAACAAGGTGCCTTAAATGGCACGTGTTCCTCATTCTCTTTGGAAATCATCTCAAAAGCCAGTTTACTCTTACTGTTTGGAAACACTAATTTTGCGAGGTTATCATATAATTTGGTGAGATGACGGCACACTGCTGGCGGGTTGTTGCCGTTTGATAGAATATCTATGAAAAAGTAAAGCGAAATTGGTCTTGTATAATCATTGCTAAAAATCGACTTAATTCTAATACTGACTGGATTTCTCAATAGCTTAATTATAGCTAATTTATAATAATTTTGTTAGCACATTTATTTGTAATTCACATTTACACAATGAGTTTATGGATAAATCAATTTTGTATTAATAAACATACCTAGTAAATCGGCAGAAGATACGAAATAGAATCTAGGATAAGCCAATCGTTTAGTTTCGAGATAGTCATTAAGCGCTTTCTCGCAAAGGTTCAATTGTCTCATTAATTCTTCGAGCTTGTCCAGTAGCCCGGGCTTATTTGTAGCTTCTACTACATTTGGTGTGTTGCCTATATCTTTTAGTAATTCCTAAAACAATGTTATATTTATGTTGAAATCTATAGAAAATCAAAATTTAAGTTCCACCACCTGCGTCTACCGTCTGCGTTATCGCATCCGCTTTATATACATTATATTACGGTTTCCGTCAACATCTGAATTTTGAGGATAACAATTATCACATTAAATAAATTTCCTAAAAAAAATCTAATACTTCATTTTCTGTTATTTCTTTTAGAGCTGTATATATCACATTGCCAAATTTTCCAAAGATTATAATAAAAGCAAAAATTTTACCTTAAAATTTTTATCGATTCCATCAAAACGTTTAGAGTCCTCCGGAAGCTGAGCTCGGATATCATCTGAACCTACAAAGATGCTCTCAAGGTACTGCCATTTGCGCTGAACTTCGAAAAAGATCGCAATTACTGCATCCGCGGTACCCAGCCGCTTTTGCCACATTGACGCCTCAGTTTCATAATATCCAATAAACTTTGATGACATCATAGTCTGGACTTGGTTCTGTATATTATAATTTCATTAGAACTATACTGCCTTCTAATACACACCTTAATAAAAATTGTATTGAATATGTCGTATTGAAGTATAGATAAAGTTAAAAAAGTTTCATGTTGTAGGTAATATATACTAGTTATTTATGAATTCCCTTGTAATTGTACATTACAATAAGACGGAATGTATCCCAAGATTTCACAAATTCTATGAAGAACTCTCTATTATAGAATAATTGTTTAGTTATCGTTATCATCGTATGTTCAGCCTATTGTTGTTCAAAATTGAATACAGGCCTCTCCAATCGATTTCTAATACGGCCGCTTCGATGCCACCAGCATCGAATGATGCCGCCTCTTTCACCAAATAAAATAAAAAAGTAATAAATATTACATACTTGATTATCTTCCAAAGTTTCTACAAGCTCTTCACTAGCCTTAGGCAATTTAAGCCCGGTTCGATCGTGTATCGAGTAATCGAATTCCATAATAGCCCAGGTTGCTTCCAACTCCCTAAATATATTAGGTGTGTTATATATTAGGTGCCTTTTTTTTAAATTGATATATAATACATCAAAACATTCTATTCACATTATCATCTACCGCTAACAGATGTCAACTGCTGGACATAGGCCTCCATAAAATAACTTCACATCGAACTTGGTAGATATGGTACATTAAAATTAAATGAATTATGAAACAACACAATTATGAAATCAATCCTCTAATGTAAATTAAATTATAAATAAAAATATAATTACTTAAGTGTTTTCTCCATAGCAGCTTCTTTAACGGATTTATCAACAATAGTTTTAACTTCTTCTTCGAATTTGTGAAGGTTAAGAGCAAGCAGATCTGCTAACGTTGTATCATCATCAATGTGGAATTTGACCTGTATTAAAATAAAAAAAAATACGTTGAATAATGTTGTTATTTTCATAATTATAAGAAAGAAATTGATATTTTAATTAATGTAAGAATGAAACCTATTCAACGTACCTTAAATTGATAATACTTTAAGACTTATTTATTTATTAATTACCTAATATTACTCAAGTATACTTTAAATATTAACCTTACTATGATCTAATGGATTAATATAACTCTACAATAGGTATTCTGATAATATTATTGAGTGATTTAACATTTTTTGTTGCGATATGTCTTGAATTACTGGTTTTAACTGGAGACCTTTCTCTTTAATTTCTTGTAATGTGTACGCCCTATTCAACTTCAAATATTTATTTGATAGGGTTAGACTTTCCTGTATCTTGAGTCTTCTGAAATCTCGTATATGCAAATGCTCCTTATTGTTTAGTTTTCTATAAACATCTTGGTGATTTCTATATGTAATAAAATCCATACTTTCAGTGATATCTTCAACAACTTTAAAATCTTTCAAAATCTCTTCAAATGGAACACGTGTATTTAATTTATTTAGTTGCTTAGTTGAAAATGATGTTGGATGAAGTTGTGTGATGATACTTTTTATATGAGAATGCACAGCTTTCTAAGTGAAGAAGAAAAATAAAATATATATTTACACTAAATTCGTTCTACAAAATAATAAAAATATACAAATCAAGCTAAATTTACAGAACATTTAATATTTTTAACCTTAGTAGCCATCATTAATTCGATCCAGTGTCTGTCCTTAATAGCAGGATTTTGCAGGTCCGTCACAGCACGCAAAGATGTCATCAAATTCTTAATAGTAGATTCTATAGCTAAATATGGATCCCTATATTCATGCAAACAAAATTCATCAGTATGCATAAATTACTACATCGGTATATTTTATAATAAATACATAAAACTAAAGTCAAACCGTAGAAGAAAAATAATTCACATTATTACATCCCGTGTCTTAACATCTAATTTAGTTATCATTAAAGAAACATTAAGCATAAACTATAATTACAGAGTATTAAGTCCGAAATTGTTAAATACAGCTTTAATAAAAATGTGATGATAATTTTTAATTATTATGGTATAGAAATTATGCTTTAGTATATGATAGACTACTCTGAAGTAGGTAAAATACTCACCAAGTCCTCATATCTTTATCTAACTGGCGAAGATCCTTCGTAAACCGTTTACACTCCTGATCCATACCATCAGCGTCGATCTTTTTCCAGGGCGATTTTTTCCAAAATTCAATTGTACTCATTACTAGGTAATAATAATCCCAGAGTTGCTGACAATCAATTTGATTATGATGATTTCACTGTTAAACTAGTTAATTTTAACTTATTTCGATATGTAATACCTTGGCTAGTTTCAATTCCCGGCGACACTGTTTGAGATTCTTTTCATCAGGAGGTTGAATATCGAATAATCCGCATGAAATTTTCAAATGATGCATAGCATCCTCAAAACCGATAAGTTCTTTATGTACCGAGTCTATCTCCTTGTACGGATCCTTACAAGCCTCGAGGAACATCTACATTTTAGGAAACAGTTAACTATCATAAACTGTAAATTCTGATTGAGGAATTAACATATAAAGTAAATTTTAGTATTATTTGTAAAATATTTAAAAAATTCACGTAATTTTGATAAGGAAACTTGATTCTGCCTAAAGAAATTCATTCAATCTGAAGTATTTCGTGAATGCATATAAAAAAAAATCGATTTATTTTGTTACTGTTGTTGAGCGACTTATGTTCAGCAATAAATAAGAACAGATAAAAATGTTGATGATAAAAGAATTATACAAACCTCTTTCCTGCTGAACTGATCGCGGTACATGGTGAGACGTAAAGTAAGCAAAGTAACACGTTTGGCGATTAACGCCGCCTGTGCCGCTTGCAATGGAGCTACATTATTTTTCATTACTGTTGCCATTTTCACCAGATTACGCCACTTCTCCGGTAAGATATCCAACTACAAATGAAGACGACTGTGAGTTACTTTTATACCTTAATTACAATCAAAAATTAATAATTTCTATATCACTATTGTTTAAAACTTATAGTAAACAAAGTTTTTTTTTTTTTGGTAAACACTTACCAAAGTGTACACGGTGTAATGTCGTCGTGATTGATTCTCCTTATAATGTCGGTAAGCATGCGTTTATTTCATAATATAATAAGTGATAATTTTTTTGGAATTTTTATTTCTATACACATGATTAAACTACTTTTTGTAGATTATAAAAACGAAAAAAATTTATAATTCTAGTGTAATCAATAAAAACACTTTTTAAGTAATGTTTAACTAGATTTACAATTACTGTGTTGTAATGTCTACAATATGAAATATCCAACAGCACACGTTACCTGGTCGTAGGTTTCTTCGGAGAACTCGACTCCGTAATCTTTGAGCAAGTAGATAATGTCTCGCAATGGTTCAAACATTTGTTCGGTGCCAGCGTCTTGCTTAGCTTTAACCTCATTGAGCACTTGCATTACTTTCAGCAGACCCTCATAGTCATCCTCGCCTAGCTCCACCGACAGCTCCTTAACGGCATATTCAATAAACTTCTCCAATTCGTCTAGGCTGTAAACAATCTCATTTTATTTGTAAATGTATTTGACCATTTTGCATAATTTCATTTATTTATATTGTAATAAATTTCAATTTTAAGATGTTTGTTGTTAAAGATCGAATAAAATCAAATAACCTGGTATGTACATGATCTTTCAAGTTCTGCTTGAATAAGTTGCTCCATTTGCAAATTATATTCATGATTGCCTGGTTGAGCCGCTTCAAATCAAGTTTCAGCCAGCCATTGCAGAGGTACTCAGAAGGTAATGCCGCTACTTCATCGTATAATGCATTATATTTATCAATCTAAAATTGAAACATTTTGTTTAAGAACGTATGCATAATAGTTTTAAAAATCCACCTTAACATAATAAGTCGTTATTTTATCATAGCCTCAAGAAAACAATAGTTTTCTGTCATGTATTTTTAAAATGTTAACTCAAATCTTTAATAATCTTTTTCAATTGAGTATTGAACTAAGAATAAAAACTTGAAGTTATACCTCTTTCTGGTACTCTTCAAGAGTTGGTTTTGCCGCAGGCGGGTCCTCACCATTTTCAAACCTATATCTGTCAAATTCTTCAGGCGGTATTATTCGACCGTATATCAAAAAATTATTCAAAACTTCCTGTCTATCCTCCATCCATAGAGGCGTGTACTTCTCGTACTTCTGTATACAGTTAATAAAAACTTAAAGTTTATCACAAATTCAATAAAAAGACTAACCGTAAATTGATCATACTCATAAAAGTGATAGGATTTTCTTCATCGTTTATACAATAATAATTATACAATGAATTATCAGACTGTACTAACCCCCGCATACGTTAATACATCAGTGATACTGTTTTCTATTCTTTTTAATATATCATGGTAAAGATCAATCATGGCGTCTTCATTAGCTATGTCATCTGTTTAAAACAATGTTTAAAACAAAATATTAACACTATGTTTAATCACATTGATCATAAATGATATATGATTTTCCATATTTACCCTCATACGATGCAATGGGTACTATTGGATCGATTCGTGGAAACAGGGTAGCCTGCAAGAACATATCCTTCATCATTTCATTCAAAGTGTCGAATACCCCGTAATTATCTTCTAATTCTAATGAAGGCGAAAATACTATATCTGTAAACATTTAATTTAATATATAAAACATAATTATTTATAACTCATTTCGTTTACTTAGTAAATGTAATATAGTCGATATTTTAAAAAAAAATACACACCCGGGTCCTTCAACTCTGCAATGACCTGCACAAATGCAACTCGTGGTCCCTTTTCTAAATCAGTCTGCTTTTCGAATAAATCCAAACTTGTCTGTATCGCTTTCATCACTTGGGCCGATACCTAAAATTTTATTGTAACTATGGTTATGACCTAAAAAATCGCGTTAGGAAATATCAAACACAAACAGAAATTCCTTTTTATTCACAATTGCAGTAAGTGGGATTATTATAATTAATATGGTGAAAACTGACTAAAGCGTTTTAATCCGTTTTACAACTTTGGTGGAAACCTGTAGAAGGACCCACGTGACGTTAAACTATGATAACACAAATGCCAGCAACATCAGAGTACTGCTTTAACTTTATTTCTTCAAATTAACATAAAAATTAGATTTTATAATCATGTAGTATTCTTTTATATCCTCTTATTTTTACTCACAAACAAACAAAGGAATTGTACACAAAGATAGATTTTTAGCCCGCATTCACATTTTAGAAGCTTTTTATGAAAATCTATATTTTCTTTATCTTCCATTCGTATTTCGAAGTAAATGCAATACAGTAGATATATATAATATATATATTCTTTCAAAAATAAGAATAATGGAATTATATCAGACTTCAGTTATTCTAATAAATTCGATTAAGATATCGTAGATTTCTATCAATTTCAATACCATAACTTACAAGACTGTCGACGTATAGAACATAAGCAGGCCATCGCTCTGCTCTAAATGCTTCCTCTTCCATTTCAATCCTTTCTGCTTCAATGTCTGCTAGTTCCTCCGGATCAGTTACCTCTTCTTCCTCTGGAGGAGGAGATTCCACCTCTTCGCCTAGATCAATTTATAGTAATTATAAAATTTACTTTGAAAACTATTAAATCCAAAACACAAAGCGACTCAAATGTTATGGTCTAATTGTTACAACCTAATCGAATATTCCAATTACCCCTTCATAGATAAGTTGAAAATTAAATTAAATGGCATTGTTTTTTAAACCTGCATCTCTTAGGGCTTGTCGTTCTTTTCTAGCTTCTTCTTTTTCTTCTCGTTTCAATCTTCGTGCCTCTCTCCTTTCAAACTTTACTCGTTCAATTTCTTCTTTCTCAAGTCTTTTTTCTTCCCTAATTAGGCGTTTTTCTTCACGTCTTTCCATTATTTCTTCCATTTTCTTCAACCTAGCTAATTTTTCGTCTTCATCAAGGATTGTCTCATCAACTTCTTCTAACTCTTCTTCTTCTGATTCCGACTAATGTATAAAAAGGGAAGGAAAAATATTAAAAACATTTTTTGAGATTATAAAGTTTCAGACTATGATCTGGTGTCCATTTATTTATTTGCATTATATTCTTTATTGTCATATTTATTTTATTGTTTAGATTAATTAGTGGTAGCCCTTATTAACTATAGTGGCTCATACTCAATAACTTAACTAGGCAAAATAATTTGAAGTGCTAGGCACCTTTCAGTGAGACCAAATAAGCCTTAAGTATAAACTTAAGTATCTTTACAGGCTAAAACACGATCCTATAATAAAATATATTACTATTTATTTATTACCTCTTCTTCTTCTTGTATATTGAAAAACAGTTTGAAATTATCTACTAAAATCCTCTCGAACTCGTCATGACTTTCAAGAATTTTGTCTCGCCTAAAACAAAGAAAACAATGAAAAAAAATTTTATATTGTTTTTAGAAAAATTGGTAGATTTAGAAAGTTGAAATAAAGTAACAGGATAATTTATTTCTATGAAACGAACGCAATAGAATGCTTTATATATATATATATATATATATATATATATGTATATATAACAATGAGACTATTAATTTTGAATAACAATTACAATCTAAAATCGCACATATTTTTCCGTGAACTATAAAGGGTGTCTGGCGGCAGATTTATATTTTAAAAACGAATATCTTAATAAGTTATAAACAGTGCGGAGGGAAGGTGGTGTCATTAGAATCACCGATCGTGCGGATTTGTTAGTGTGTTCTTAGTGTGTCGCAGTGGTCGGGTGAGCATCGCGCGTTCGCTATTGAAGCATTTTTCAAGAGTAACGATTCTTACGTACTCGCTCGCCGACAGTTTTATTCACATTTCAATATTCGACGGATAGGCGATGGGCCGAGTGTGAATTTTATTCGTTCGTGGGTGGAGAGGTTCCGCGCAACTGCTTCGGCTATGAACACACCACGGCCAGGACCTAGTCGATCGTCAAGGACCCCCGAAAACATTGAACTGGTTGAACGCAGTTTACGTGAAAATGCACGACTTTCGATACGGAAAAGGGCAGCTTCACTGGGACTTCCAAGAGCAATTGTACATGAAATTTTGAAAAAAGATATGAAGTTTCATCCTTTTAAAATTCAAATAATTCAAGAATTGAAAAAAAATGGCTGCGTCACGCAAATTTTTTTGTGAAACTATGTTGGAGCGTCTTCGCACTGTGAATTCCATTTTTTGGAGCGACATTTTACACTCATTTTCATTTAAACGGACACGTAAACAAGCAAAATTGCCGTTACTGGGCTCTAAGAACTCACAATCCTCGACTGAAGCACCAAAAACCATTACATTGCCCAAGGGTAACTGTTTGGTGCGCTTCATCCACGAATGGGATAATCGGACCATTTTTTTTTAAAAATGCACGAGGCCAAGCGACGAATGTCAATGGTGAGAATTATCGGCTCATGATTTCGAATTTCTTTTTGCCGAACCTGCGAGCTCATTCATCATTCTCATCACACACGTGGTTTCAACAGGATGCGATACAGGTGCGACCGCACACACGGCCAGAGCTTCGATGGATTTGTTGCGAGAAAATCTCCCTCAAAAACTGATTAGTCGCTTTGGGGTCATCCCTTGGCCACCGAGGTCACCCGACCTAACTCCAATGGATTTTTTTGTGGGGCTACCTCAAAGAGAGAGTTTACGCCAACAATCCGCGAACTGTTGTGGACTTAAAAGAAAATATTCGGCGAGAAATCAGCGCAATTGAACCAAGTTTACTGCAGCGTGTGGCACGGAATACGAGGCTCCGTTTCGAACAGTGTGTGCAACAGGATGGAAGACATTTGGATGACAATATCTTTAAAAAATGAAATCCGCATTTGTACTCTATCTTTTAATACTTTTAGTAAAATTATATGTCAAACATATTATTTTTTATTTAAATTTGAAAACATAAATCTGCCACCAGACACCCTGTATAATATTATATATCAGAAATAAAAGAATAAAAGGAGCTTAAACAATATCATTATCATCAGACGATAGACACCCATTGCTGAACATAGGCCACTCTCAAAGATCTCCATGTTTGTGGGGGTTGGATTTGGGCCATTCCCACCACGCTGGCCCAATGCGGGTTGGTGGGAGCCAAAACTTCGTTTGTTGATTAGCATGCACCACGAGCAGGTGAGGGAGGTGAGGTTGGCTTGGGTCCTCGTGAGTTGTTGTGCGGGACCCCATCCCGTTAAACAATATGCATCTATGCAAATCCAGACAGTGTAAGAGATTGTATTAAATCTAATTTGTATTTATTAATGAAATAGTAGTCCATGAAAATTATCGATTTTAGAAATCATTAATTATGTACCAAAGTAATATTATTTATTATGTTTTTACACAAAATGTACCAAAAGATAAGATAAGTTCTAGTCTGAAACTGATATTACCGCTGCAGCAGGCGGCGGTGTCGCTCATTGATCGCGAGTAGCTCCATCCGATCCAGGTTTTCCTTGCGCGTGTGCAACGGCCGATCGCCCCACGCAGCGATGTTGTCTAGCCCGCGGCGCACGTTTTGCTGCGCCGTCAGCACACGCTCTTGCAGCGTGTTAATCGCAGTGTAAACCTCCGCCATCCATTCTGTGACTGTAACCACCATCATCAGAACTTATATAATAGTTATCTCGATCTTACTGTTGTGTTAATCGCGGTGTAAAACTCCGCCATTCACTATGGTCAATGTAACCACTATCACCGTAGTTTGTAGTCACCCGACCTTAATTTTATGTGCGTCATCGGGGCACAGAAACCTAAAGCTTCATTGGTTGACCCGTGTAACTCGGGAGGCTAAGTTGACTGACTGGCTCTGCCAAAAGATACTGCCTCTCAAGGTACTATATATATACATTAGGAAATCTTTTTGCAGAGTTAAGTTGGAAAAGTTGCTTAACCAAACAGCAAAGGATTACAAAGAGCTATAGAACTGAAGAAGTGAAAAATCGATAACATTAAAAATCAAATCAAAGCTTTTTTTAAAATAGACATGTAAAAACTTAAACTTATCTTCTCGTTTAAATTTTAAGAACCCTATAATAACGAAAATCATTAAAAACCTTAAATATTTATTTGTAATAATAACCGTTTTAATAACGGTAATAATGACAATTAAAAAATAAAACATCAACGAATACTTACAATCATCATTCCAAGTATACTCTTCGACGCCCCTACCTAACAGTAGATCGATAGCCGAAATCTCTTTCTCGATGAGGGCCACCTCAGTCTCATGGCTGCCTTCGCGGATGGCATTGTACCAGGCGATAGCGCGGTTGAGGCGATTCATATCGTACTGTAACATTTAGTGTATCGTTACTTGTACCAAAAACCGTTAAGATCATCGTGGGAACTGATCCGAAACTCGGCTGCGACTTTCAAGGTGTTGTGACTGTTCAGGTGATATAAGACGGTAATAACTGATCACATAAAATCACTCGGGCCGTTTCTTCATTTATCAATCTCCTTCTATAAAAATATATATGGTATCGTCTTTTTTTATAAAACAACCTCATTTTTACGATATAAGTAATATATTGTAATAATTATGAAATTACTGAAACGAGCTTCTAAGACGCTTTAAGAAGCGTTGTGATAATTTAAAACTCACATCGTTCAAGTTTTATTGAATAATAATATAATACACCCACCTGGAGTTTTTCATTTCGAGCGTAGAGTTCTAATCCATCAGGAGGGATGCCTTGTTTATCTAAATATTTCAAGTAGCGTATCTCACGAAGTAATAGCACCAACTAACAAAGAAATTATAAAATGTATCAATTCTCTTCATTTCTATTTAAATTGAGTATTATACTTTTACTCTTTTATCGATGCATTATTTTCAAGTAAACTATATTTTTAACATTTCATTTACACTTCTTTTCAATAAATTGTTAAACTGTCGCTCGGTAAAAAATTTATATTTGCTTTAATTTACCTCTGGACTAAAATTGTTCCTCACAAAAGGCGGGTCGCGATATATGAGATTCTTAACCAAATGAACTTTACAAATGTTAGGGACTGTCGCACACCACTGCTTGAACTGCCTGTCTTCTACAACGTTGAGGTAGCCCAGCATCTCGTTGTGTTTCTGCTTCATGTAAGTAGCGTAATCACTTGTAATAATTCTGTTAAAAAGTTTAAACATCAGAGGTTTGTGCAATAACCTTACAGTTTACTACCTTTGATATACCTAACTTACATTTTGACAACGTTCTCAACCTTTATAACAAATTAAATTAATATTTTTTATCAGACTAAGTAGACATAATAGTTACAAGTAGAGAATGTGAATCAAGTTAGGATAATATACACTGCGTCACATTATCTTCATCTTTTGAAGACATAACATATTAAGCCACGTTACTCAAGATTTAGTCACTAGAAAAATGCTATTTCCCTCTAATAGGTTCGCATTGTTGTGGTAGTAGGGCTCAGTAGCCATGACTTGGTTACACAAGGTGAAACTAAGAGGATTCTACGTGGCCGTTCCGAGGTGGCCACTCCAGGTGCCGGTGGAACGTGGGAGCAGGTTTGTACTGCCCTTCGCAGCCGTAGTGGAGTCGCGGAGAGAAAGGAATGACAGTATTTCGATTTGCCGCTCTTCCTACCCGTCGCGATTAAGCAGTGCTGCACCACTGATGCGGTAGTGGTGGGTCCGCGGGGGAAGACAAGTGTCGGCACTGCCTTTCTTCACTCTCCCTATCCTCCGCAGCGGTATAATGATTGGTGGCGGAACCCAACACCAGATCCGCCGCAAAGAGCCGGGGGAATTTTTTCTATTGTCTCTCATGACCTCTGGATGACGAATTCGAGGCGATCCGTTACTTAGGTGAAGATAAGAGGCATAGAGGAGGACGCGCTACAGTCCTATCTCATGAGTGCTGGCGGGGTCACAGGGGTTAGCGAAAACGCTCCCGTGGCCTCGCCGTTAGGTGACGCAGGTGGAACATCATGGGGGTTTTAGTCGTTGCAAATGCGACACAACTTGTCTTTGCCCCGCAAAGACTGGTATTAGCAGACATTTTCCCCGCGTAAATCATAAAAAAGGAAAATTCCGTTCAAACCGGTACAATGTTTACATTTGACGACAGAAATGGACGATGCTGTGGTGTCTAGGTTAGACAGTTTCCAGCAACAGAATTCTACTCCACAGTTCTAATAGATTGACTTGTTGATTGTTCTAAATATATAACGAAAACATTCTAGTTACAAGACATTTTCCAATAACAAAAAATTTATACAACAAATTTTATAAAATATAATTAAAATGACAGTTAAGTTGTCCAAAAAAAAAGTAATCACGTACGGATCTTCAAACAAAATAAAATCCTCCATCGGAGCTTGAATTCGTCTTCTTAACTTATAAACCCACCAAATCATACCGCTAACTGGAGGAAAAAACGGATCCACCATCGGTCTTTGTGGACCTTTCGTTAATTTCTGAAAACATTAAAGAAATCATTTCCATTTTAGATAAATAAAACAACAAATCAAGGCTATCCTATCCTATCTATCCACTCAGTCTTTCTGTCTTATAATCTATTATGATTATGTAGAAATGTGATATAACCATTAGTTGTTTTAAAACAATTATGCACCATCTAAATTTTATAGTAAAAAATAACGTTATGATATGATACATACCGACATCTCCTCATCAAAGATTTCTTTTACGTCATCTAAATTAGCATGCATCATGTCCAGAAGCTTTGGTACTTTTGGTTTTAACTCCTCTTTTATGACAGGCCGATGAAATAGATCGCCAATTATATGAAAGAACTACAACCGTTCATTGGGGTTTAAATAACTACTCACACAGTTCAAATCGTTTAAGGATGTCTCGTATTAGACAAAATATTAGGTTGGTTATTATTTATTTAATGTTTTGTAAACACAATACACATAGTACTGCTAATAAAAATAAATACTATAAAGAGGAAAGTATAATAATTCCTCGTGTAATTTTATTTTATGATTCACGTGGAACTGAATGCACAATATATGTGAAAACTTTCTCATAAATCACCTAATTTCATTGGTTATTTATTATTATAATATATATACAAAATTGGTAAGATGTATATATTATAACAAACCTTTTAATTAAAAAACATTAATAAACACTTATTAAGAATAACAAATATTTATTAGTTCATTTGTTAAAAACTCTGACACGTGGTTATTGGAAATAGTGCGTTAAATAAATAAAAAAATACTTCTGTTATTGCTGTAATTAGGTAAGCTGTAAGTAATTAGGTTACTATACAGGTATTAGGTATTTTTACACGAAGTTAACTTATCCATTTCCCACAAATATCTAAAAAATAAACACTTACTTTAAAGTAGTGTGATAAATTTTGTATTTCATCCATACTCTGTGAAAATAGTGAAGCAAGCCTCTTGTCGACATCTTCAAGTACTAACATATGCTTATCATAATCCGCTATAAAAGAGGGATCTTCAGGATCTGCAGGGTCGTATATTATGTTGCCGAGATTTTGATATTTAATTGTATACTCATCTAGAACCTAAAATTCGAAGGCTTAAATGATTATGTATATAACATAGTGCAGGTCACAGCAGGACCGGTGTGTAGATCTTTGGGATATGTCCACAAGTGGATATCTATCTGCTGATGATGTTACTGAAGTTGTATTAGAAATAAGAATCAAAATATCTGGTTCCATTATATTAGTATTATAACACAATTAAACTTTGTACAATCTAGTACTTACATTAATAATATTAGATTGGATGCGATTTTGATAATAAACCGTTTGTGACAATATAGTTTTTTTTTTAAACACACAAATCTTACCTGCATGCATTCGCTGCTTAAAATCTTTCCTCGCAACCCAAAAAATTCTACTTTCTCCAACTTAAAAATCTCCACCGTTGCCTCTAATATAGATTCGATCATTGTAAGCCGCTTCATGTAGGCGATAAATCGCATAAATACGCGGTCAAAGTCAAACGACCACGGCACTGCGAGTACTCCACCCGGAAAGAAAGAATTTACTTTCTCTCTATTCATGGAATACGTTTCACTGAAACCGTGATAAGTCCATTTGTAAGACGGTCATACACATTAGATTTCGAAGCGGTACTGGTTCGATCACTACAGAACTTCAACTTCCAGTGTAGTGAATTAGTGAGAAAATATTTATGTTCTAAGAACAACAACTATCGTGAATATAGGACAGTCCGCTAATTCGAACTTGACAAGCTTGTTATGACAATATTAAAAAGGCTGTTTATTATTAATAATATTATTTCACTGAAATCTACAGTATATGTTAGGTTTACTTTAAATTTAGAAGTTAATGACTTTTGATTACTTGAAGAAAATAAATATGATGTAAATAAAACTGCCCAATTTACTTTTTGTTTGGTTCACGCAACTACTTCAGGCGGCACATAACATCATGATAAACTAAACATTAAAGAGATTATGTTTAAGAACAATTCAAAAAACTTACATGAAGTGATTAAGAATGTCAATAACTTTTCTTATCTTTAATAACTGTTCATCGGGATCTCCTTGAAATATAGACGTTGGATCGATCGAATTTGTACACTGCTGGATAACTAGATTACAGACCTCTCGAAGCAAAGCTAGAAAAACGAGTTAAAGAAAATTGTAATAAATAATTAAATGCTATGCTATGAATTAATGGCTATGATATATCTCATATTGAATCATCTAATTGAGCATCTGCTATTTATTATACTTTCTTTTATTATTTATTTATAAAACATAGTATCAAATTTGACCAGTACTTTCTTTGATGTAAAAAAAATTAGATACTATTTTTTACATCAACTACATATTTCTATAAAAAAACAAAATCTAATATTTGTATTAAATATCGAAAAATATATATATATATTTTATTGAAACAACAAACACAAACATGACGCTCACTTTATGGTTAGGTGTTCGCCTACCCATAATAATATAGTGGTAGTTAAGATGATTTACACTATAATATTATACATACCTACATTACAATACTATAATACATATAATATTCGTCGTCTTGAGACATAAAATGTCTTATCATAGTATTTTGAAAAGTTATAGAATCCTTCAAAGAAAACTCATTAATATTCACGTAATATTCTTTGACGGAAAAAAGTCTGCAGTAAAACCTATAGAGACCTAGGTATAAATTACAAGTAGGGAGTAAGATTACTTACGTATAAGTTTCTCGACATTGCAATAATACCGAGAGCTGCCCCATAGCAGACCGATGCAATGGAACATCGGTCGGATAAGAGGCTTTGCATCAATGAAGTCTGTACCCTCAAATGATTCAAAGTGTTCTTCTAGAGGCTTCTGATATACATATATGTCCCGAGATTCAACTATCGCTGCATAATTAATACAAGGTACATTGTTAACCTGATTTGGCACAAAAAGTTATCTTTATCTCTATAAAATAATTGCCTCTTATTTATAAAATATTTTTGGTTCCCTGATAGGCTTTTTTTGAACTCGTCAGTCTTGCTATTACACGTGTGTCGATATGTGAAATCTGAGTAATTATGTCATTATGCTTCACCATCACGGGCCTAAATGTCGCAGCTTGATTCATTTCATTATATAATAGGGGGACCGGAAAGTAATGTCGTTTCTGCGCATGCCAATACTTGATTGTCATTTGTCAGCTCATTGTTTTGTTCAGAGGCGTACCAAAGACATTGTGAGGTTATAGTGATTTCTTTACTTATAGACAATTGAATTACAATTTTTTTTTGTAATTTTGGGTAAAATGGCCAGCCAAATACCAGAAGAGGTACACATCCGGCATTGCATGCTCTTTGAGTTTCGCAAGGGAAATAACGCAACAGTTGCTACCAAAAACATTTGCGATGTTTATCCAAATGCACTGGACATTCGTAAATGCCAAAGGTCGTTTTCCAAGTTCAAATCGGGTAATTTTGATCTTTCCGACTCGTATCGATCAGGAAGACCATCAGCGTTAGACAACGACGTGTTAAGGGCGGAAGTGGAAGCAAATCCGTGTCAGACGATCGAGGAATTGTCAAACAGTCTCAACAAACCTTGGTCGACCATCCAAGAACATTTGAAGCAGATTGGAAAAGTAAGCAGAGCAGGTGTTTGGGTCCCGCATAATCTGTCCGAACAGAATAAGGCTAACCGATCAATCACATGCAACTTATTGCTTCAACGACACAACACAGAAGCGTTTTTTGATCGCTTGATCACAGGAGATGAGAAATGGGTCCTGTATGATAACCCAAAACGCAAAAGGCAGTGGCTCTCTCCAAATGAAATCCCTCGGAGTACTGCTAAGCCAGGTTTACACCCCAAAAAAGCGCTTTTGTGTGTTTGGTGGAGTATTCGCGGCATTGTTCATTTTGAATTACTGAAACCTGGAGAAACTGTTACTGCAGACCTCTACAGCGAACAATTGCAGCGAGTCAATCAATCTTTAATTGAAAAGTGGCCAGCGATTGTCAACCGAAAAGGCGTCATTCTCCAACATGACAATGCAAGACCGCACTGCGCAAGGCGAACTCTAGAAAAAATTAATGAATTGGGGTGGGAGGTGCTGCCTCATCCACCATATTCGCCCGATGTTGCACCATCGGATTTCCACTTATTCCGAGCGCTGCAACACTTTTTAAGTGGCAAAACATTTGCAAATTTGGATGATATCCAAAATGCCATCTCTAGATATTTTGCCGAAAAACCAATTAATTTTTATCGATCAGGGATTGAAAATTTACTCACTAGATGGCAAAAGGTTATTGACAATGATGGGGAATACATCATTGATTAAAAATAAAGACTAATTGATTAAAAATGTATGTGTTTGTATTTAGCGTAAGAAAACGACATTACTTTCCGGTCCCCTTAATATAATAGATTAAATAAAATTTTATGAATTTTACTCACCAGCCACGACATTTGTTAGCATGCTCTTGAAGCAATCTAAATAAACACTCTTTGTCGCTTCCAAATAATGCGCCATACGCTTGACGCGAGGATCACGCAACTGGGAGTATATACCCTCGAGATTTCGAAGCCGGTGCGAATAGAACTCGATATCAGCCCTCGGAAGCGGCAGCTTGGTTCTTTTAAAAACTACAATTTTTTTCCATATAAGTATATTTTGATACTAACCATTTTTCCACTTTCTCGTAAAACCGTATTCAATATTTTTATTTGCTATACGTAGCTGAAAAACAATCTTTACTAAAGGGTGTCTGGCGGCAGATTCATATTTTAAAAAACGAATATCTCAATAAGTTATAAACAGTGCGGGAGAAAGGTGGTGTCATTAGAATCACCGATCGTGCGGATTTCTTAGTCACGATGTCGCAGTGGTCGGGTGAGCATCGCGCGTTCGCTATTGAAGTATTTTTCAAGAGTAACGATTCTTACGTACTCGCTCGCCGACAGTTTTGTTCACATTTCAATATTCGACGGATAGGCGATGGGCCGAGTGTGAATTTAATTCGTTCGTGGGTGGAGAGGTTCCGCGCAACTGCTTCGGCTATGAAAACACCACGGCCAGGACCTAGTCGATCGTCAAGAACCCCCGAAAACATTGAACTGGTTGAACGCAGTTTACGTGAAAATGCACGACTTTCGATACGGAAAAGAGCAGCTTCACTGGGACTTCCAAGAGCAATTGTGCATGAAATTTTGAAAAAAGATATGAAGTTTCATCCTTTTAAAATTCAAATAATTCAAGAATTGAAAAAAAATGACTGCGTCACGCAAATTTTTTTGTGAAACTATGTTGGAGCGTTTTCGCACTGTGAATTCCATTTTTTGGAGCGACGAGGTTCATTTTCATTTAAACGAACACGTAAACAAGTAAAATTGCCGTTACTGGGCTCTAAGAACTCGCAATCCTCGACTGAAGCACCAAAAACCATTACATTGCCCAAAGGTAACTGTTTGGTGCGCTTTATCCACGAATGGGATAATCGGACCATTTTTTTTTGAAAATGCTTGAGGCCAAGCGACGAATGTCAATGGTGAGAATTATCGGCTCATGATTTCGAATTTCTTTTTGCCGAACCTGCGAGCTCATTCATCATTCTCATCACACACGTGGTTTCAACAGGATGGTGCGACACGGCCAGAGCTTCGATGGAGTTGTTGCGAGAAAATCTCCCTCAAAAACTGATTAGTCGCTTTGGGGTCATCCCTTGGCCACCGAGGTCACCCGACCTAACTCCAATGGATTTTTTTTTGTGGGGCTACCTCAAAGAGAGAGTTTACGCCAACAATCTGTGAACTGTTGTGGACTTAAAAGAAAATATTCGGCGAGAAATTAGCGCAATTGAACCAAGTTTACTGCAGCGTGAGGCACGGAATACGAGGCTCCGTTTCGAACAGTGTGTGCAACAGGATGGAAGACATTTGGATGACAATATCTTTAAAAAATGAAATCCGCATTTGTACTCTATCTTTTAATACTTTTAGTAAAATTATATGTCAAACATATTATTTTTTATTTAAATTTGAAAACATAAATCTGCCGCCAGACACCCTGTACCTCCGTGGCGTAGTGGCTAATCACTAAGTACAGCGGCCTAGCTAGCTTCCAGGGTCATATGTTGTAGTGTCTTGGATATTAGGGTTTCTTTGAACTCGTTTGGCTGGTAACTACAGTTATGTTGATAATCTGTAGCCATAATAGGATTTTTGTGTTCTGATTGTTAAATTATGAGAACCTCAGTATTTTGTTGCTATCCACAGCCACATTATCATTTTTACCATGTGAAATTAAAACCGTTTGCAGTTGGAATATCAGTGCAGAATAATCAAATTTATTCCGTTGTTCTTAGCTAAACTTACTAACGAGTTTTCTAACAAATATCGAAAATTGGTGAAAAAGTAAAAACACGGTTGAAAACTATTATATTTACGTTACATTTAAAAGACAAATTCTATTTGTAATAAGTAAATTACCAATGTACGAATCCTCTTGAAGCAGATCATGGACCTGTTGTGCCCATTTAATGACTGCTCCCTCAATATTTGTCTTTAAACCCAAATCAACGTCTTCACCATCACTGCAAAACAGATGTTACAGTATAAGTGTTAGCTGCATAGAATTTAAACAACAAAAACTATACCCCTCATTCACACAGCAAATGACAGCAAAATGGGACAGGAAGAGGATCTCACCGCAGATTTATTAACTACGCGTGTACATTACTTTAAAACAAAATATTTAATAATATATACACCGGAAGTAGGTTTTCGTACTGGTAGATAAGCACCGTGGAAGTGTCTATTTCAATCAACAAACACATTATGCTAAGTTAGTAAAAATACTTGGAAATAGATACTTAACATTTTTCAAAGGGATAAACACTACGTTGTGCGTTGTGTGCCAGGATCGTAGCAGGTGGAGAGAGGTGGTCTCTGCCTACCCCGCTGGGAACGAGGCGTGATATATATGTATGTATGTATGTATGTCATCCTAACTAGCGCTGCATTATTATGAATGGACGAAACATTTACCATTAGGTAATAGCCCTGCTTGTCTCAACGTTTTATCAAATAAACTAAAATCAATTGCTTATCTAATTTTGTTTTACTCTAAATTTGAAATAATTTAATGGTACTAATAAATTCAGTCGGGTCCTAGATTTGTTTGCAGCATTTCAATGTATTTATTTAGAGTAATATTAAACTATAAAGTATTAATTAACAGATCAATTACCGGCGATGTCATGTCATCTTGAAACTAATTATGTAAAAACACAAACCTTTCTTTAATCCTAGTTTCGGCATAGTAAATATTCTCCACGCCGGACGGCATCGGCAACATGACCTGACTAGTCATTTCACCTTTGAGCTAAAATGTTTTTACTTATGATGAATTTAGAAAAACTGAAGTAGATTTTCAAATAACCTAATTATATCGAAAAAAGCAAACCAAACGACAAATAAATTGTTTTGTTTGTTGCATATTCTTCACTACTTTCATACTTTTTCCAAAAATACCAAATGCTTAATATCTATCCTATGTATCGATAATATTAAAAATTCAAAAAACTAAATCCATGATAATGGCTCAATTGTAAGTGCCGGTGTACTCATTGATTTATTTAACTACATAAAGCAAACGACATCCCTTGATCATGGTTGTTTAGTACCGTCTCAGAATACCTACTGGTATTAATATTTGAAAACGAAATATTTACTGGTACCTACTATTGAGGTTTAAATGAAAATATTGCATGCCAAACCTGATGCATCAAATTTCTTAGGTCATTGACGTGGCGCCGCATGTCCTGCTGTACAACCTTTGGCCAACCTTTTTGATTCTCCGGGTTACAAAGTAAAGGACCTATCACGTCATTCGCCATCACAGTGAGATCCATAAGCACATTTCCTGACATTTCGCCGATGGTTAAAATCTACAATTCGAAAAGGATAAATTAACACTCAATGATTCCTGAATGAATATCGTGTGTTTTATGACTTCTTATTCTTTCTCCTGCCCTTTTCCCAGCGTTGTGGGGTCGGCACAATATGTACTTCTCTCCATATCCCTCTATCAGCCGTCATATCCGAATTCACACACTTCTTGTACTTCTTCTTCTTTCACACAATCCATCCACACTTTCTTAGGTTTTCCTCTAGCCTTATAACCGTCCACTTTCATTCTCATTACTTTCTTTGTTATATGTCCATCATCGCTCTGCATAACATGCCCGTACCACGCTAACCTTTTGCTCCTTAATTTCTCTGTCACTGGAGCAACTTTCAGACTTCCTCTAATATACTCATTCTTAATTTTATCCATCCTTGTCTATGATTTATGACTATGATGATAAATTTCTCAATTCAATGAAAAACTTATATATTTATTTAGGATTATATACGGCCTCTGTTGTCCCATTCTTATATTTGAACATTGTAATAAATAGCGTATGGTATTAAATAAATTTGTACCTGACGTGCATTGCTCTGCGTTACTTTGTCACTTGCATTTCTCAAGAAATATACCATTTTTCCTCTACTTATTGGAGGAAATTGAGTAGCGCATGTAAGCTGGCCCGCGGTATTCATTCGGAATACAATTATGTCGTACTTAGGCAAATCAAAAAATCTTAATAAAATGTGCTGAAATACCGGAAGAAATTTTAAAATTATTATATTTTCTAAAAAGTCCAATTAAGATATAATAACGATATATTCGACCAAGATAAACAGACGGCTATTGCCGTTTTACTGTATTACAAAATAATAAATATAAATATAAGGATTTGTTGAGTAGTGGTATTCCGTTATTAGCCACGGTCTTTAGTCGCTTCACCATCCAAATACCATAGCTTTTGAACACTATGTTTTAGGTAAAACAGTTCTTGTGCGCCTTACATCGATGGAGTTAAAGAACCCAAACACACGTGCCTATATAACCTTGATTTGACTACATCGAAACCGTTACTCTTCAAAATGTTTTTTTTTTCAAGATCACCATTGAACAGAAAGACTGATTTTAGCTTTATTTTAAAATATTTATCAGGAAGGGAGACTTCAATGTGGCTCAAAAAAAAACTGTTTAATGAATTTGCTGATAGAGCTCATTATATGAGTAAAAATCGATCTATAATTATAAAGTTACATTGTAACAATAAACTAATCATACAAAACATTAATATAAGTGATTAGAAGTATATGTTATCCTTTATCTTAATGTACTAGTTGAAGATTTAAACGTTAAGTTACAATTACCCTTTCGTCTCCAGTAATAAACTTTGCCCATTTTTCTGCTTTTAATTTTAAAGTTTTCATAATATATTCACTCATAAATTCGAGCCTGGTATCAACATCTTCTTTCTGTAAACATACACAGTCCAAAAAATTTTAAGCTAATTCAAAAGCTTTAACAATTCGGATCTTTTTTTTTTTTTTTTTTTAATTCTTTTTTAAGCCATACACCATTTAGGTTAAGCCGGCTAATTCGGATCTTAATTTGCAGGAATAAATTGCATTAAATACAGGAATACATAAAAAGGAATAAAATAATAGGAAGTAAGAGGGTATTATTAATTTACACCTTCATTGATCTTTATTGTGTTTAAAATTAGTCGTAGTCATAAATATTAATTTGATACTAAAAAGCGTACGTCATTCTTAAACAATTTATTCCATCCTATCCATTTTACATTTATCCGTGCACAAAATTACTATGTAAATACAACAGTATTTTTGTAAAACATAAGCGGAAAATTTTTATAGTTCAATTATGTCGATGCAGTTATGGATCGAAATATAATACAAACCAAAATACTTAATACAATTTAATTTTAAAAATTTGTTTTTCAAACATTTTCTATTAACTATTATTAAATTTAATATTAAGATTTATTAGGAAACAAAAGATGCAAATACAAAATTACTTCTAAGGAAAATTCTCTTATCCTTGCAAAAAATAATCAGCATTAAAAATTTACTCACATCACCCATTTTAGTAGTGGCAGTGGATAATTAGTACAAATATTATTTGTTGAACATTTCTATAAGTATTTTAAAAGTCGTTGAAGATTTATTTATTAGATAATAAAATTAACTAAGCAAAATTATTAACTCAGATTTTACTTTTTGAACGAGTTAAAATAATAACTATAGTTACAACATAAACGTAATGGTTAAATATTATAGGTTGCTTAGCAACAACCATTTCAAATTTAGAACGATTTTTAAATTATAATATTATGCATGTAATCTTTAGTACCCTACAATTTAAAAGAAATAGGTATATTTCAATAAATATTTTATTATGTATATTAAGAAATTAATGTGTAATAATTTAGAATAACAGAAGGTAAATTAAAACAATTTTTGAGCACAAGCGTAAATAAAAAAAATATATGAATTGTTAATTGAAACAAGCAAAGTACTTAAAAACTATATTCGCTTTGTTGAAACATATACTTGATAATTTAATGAAATAGAAATGACTGTTATGTAATTTCGTCGAGCATAAACCTTGTGGCTTTTAGAAAAAAAAAAATGTCAAATGTCAATTGTAAAATACGCGCCAAGATTTACCGTTTGTACCTAAAACTAAAGTAAATCAAGGTAAACACTAACTATTATTGAAAAAATATACTATGGAAGGCTTTGATGACCCGGGAGTCTTTTTTTCGGATAATTTTGGAACCGAAGATAATGAATCACAGGAGCAAATTAACTTACAAGCAGTAAAAAAAAAATTCAAAGAGTTTATTAGACAATTTCATACTGGTAATTTTAACTTTAAATACAGGTAACTAAAGTTTCATTATTATTATTTAGCCGTTGTTATAGTCTTCAATATTAACACTATTTAATACCAATTCTAGGGACGCTCTTAAACGTAACTATAACCTAAATCAGTATTGGGTAGAAATCAATATTGAAGATTTGTCAAGTTTTGACGAGATATTAGCAGAAAAATTATACAAAAAACCCACAGAACATTTGCCTATTTTAGAAGAAGCAGCTAAAGAGGCAAGATTTTATAACCACTTTTAAACTCTAAAAATATCTTCTTTCAATTGTATAAAAAAACATCTGTTTAAAATGTTTCCAGTTAGCTGATGAATTGACTGCCCCTCGACCTGAAGGTGAAGAAAAGGTGGAAGACATACAAGTTTTACTATTGTCTGATTCAAATCCATCTAATTTAAGAGAACTTAAGGTAATGTACTGATAAATAAAATAACTTCTACATTCATACAGCAAACAATTTTTCAAAATTTCCTACAGGCATTAAGCCATAGTTTTGTATATCCCTTTAGAAGGTTTTACAAGAAACAAAAAAAAATACAAAACTTGCAAATTTAGGTAAATAGAATTATAATACTTAGAATATTGAGATTAAAAATAAGTAAAAAAAAAGTATAATAAGTAAAATTTTAGGAATTAGATATAGCAAATCCAAGCTTATTTAATTAAACTGTACACTATATTAAAGACTAAGATTTATTTTTTAAATAATTGATCTATTCATCCTCCATTAGATTCTTTACTATTTTTTTTTTTAGTCTGAAACAGTTTCACGGCTTGTTAAAATTCCTGGTATTGTTATATCAACATCAGCAATCAAAGCAAAAGCTACGAAGATATCTATACAATGCCGTTCCTGTCGTAATGTAATACCTAATTTATCTGTGAAGCCTGGTCTTGAAGGTTATGTTATGCCAAGAAAATGCAATACGTAAGTAACAGATATATGCTTTCAACAAAAGCCCACAGCAACATATAGTCTTGTCTGATGTCATTTTTTTTTATTATCTCATAACATAGTATGACGATATAAATGTATGACAAAATTTCAGTTCAAGTTATAAAGGTTGACAATAAATTTGCTTAATCATGTGATTAGTGGGTTTTCTTATTACATACTTATCCTAGTTAATTATGTTTTAGTTTTATTTATTGTATCAAATGATGCAGTCATTCATAACATTCGTATTTATTTTTGTGGATGTAATAAGTAAAATTATTTGATAACTAAATCTTTTTGATTATTTTGACATCCATAACAGCGAATTTATGTAGCTCCCTGGTCTAATGATTAGAGTATGCCGCCTTCATTCCGAAGGTTGCAGGTTCAAATATCTACATGTACCAATGACTTTAATGTTTGAGTTATGTACATTTGTGAACTTTAGTTACAACAGCAAAATACAAATGGTGAATGAAAACATTGTGAGAAAACCCGCACATGACTTTTTTTATTCTAAGGTGTGTGTGAAGTCACCAACTCACATTGGGCCAGTGTGATGACTATGGCCTATTCAACTTCAAATTGGCTGTTATGGATTATTTTGGCAATAGTTATCGATATATCTTAGGGCAGAAAATATATAAATGATAAAGAAGTTAAGATGTAATGGTAAGTAATGTGTATGCAGATATTTCAAAATAAATAATTGTGACAAGTTTAGCTACTATATCTTAACCTATCTGTAGTATAAGCGCTTCCAAATATGTATCTAATAATTTTTTTTATTTGATGGGTGATATAAAAGACATTCTTAGCTTTGTTCTTTGCTGTAACTAATAGATTACATGATTATAACCTATTTTACCATTTACAGATTTTAATTTCTGTTTAAAGTAATTTTTTGACTAATTATGTTGTATAAAGAGTAGTTATGAGTTAAATTTGTCATATATAACACAGCACACTAATTATTACTGCAAATTACTTATTATTTTTATTATTATTTCGTTTTAATACTCTTGGATGTCTTACATTTAATACAAAAGAATGACAAAACACTAATGAAACAGAAGATCAAATAAAAGTCAATAATTACATACTCTTTATTTCTAGAGAACAAGCTGGACGCCCAAAATGCCCTTTGGATCCCTACTTCATTATTCCAGACAAATGTAAATGCATAGATTATCAGGTATTTATTCATGTACATATGTAAAAATTTCAAGTGACTTTACTAGAGCAGTTTATTCTGCTTAAATGTAAATTTAAACCTAATAGTAATATATACTGATTTACCACATGGCTGCTAAAAATCAAAGATATTTACATTTTAAACAATTTTACTTTAGAGTTGCATACTTTTATAAGTTAACTGTAACTTTCAAAATAATGCCTGTATCCACCATTGAAATCGTTTGTATAGAATAATCCATCCCAAGCAGTTAAACTATAAAAAAAATTACCTATTTGAGACACTGTTATATGTTGTTGTTTTAGGTACTGAAGCTACAAGAGACCCCAGAGAGCATCCCACAGGGTGAGATGCCGCGCCACCTTACCGTTTACTGTGAGCGGATGCTGTGCGAACGCGTAGCGCCCGGCGCCCGCGTCACTGTACTCGGCATATATTCAATTAAGAAAATCGCCAAAATTGGGGTAAAACATCTATGATAATAATTAAAGTAATATATATAAAATAACTAACATCTTGCAGAACAATACTCAGTAGCCCCTTTTACAGTAGTATTTTATAGTAGTGAAAAGCACTACCTAGAAGTTACATTATATACATCTATGTATGTACTGAGTTATTTATATAGCTTGAGGTAGGATTGGAGGATTGGACGCATTAGGATTGGAGGCACTGAGGATTGGATCTGTGAGAATTTTTGAGACTGGACAGGACCAATAAGCAGTAATGAGTGCCTATGGATTAATGATGATGATTGCAATGAAATGATATATGTATTTGAATAGAGAGAAGGCCGTGACAAGGGTTCAGTTGGTGTGCGTTCGTCATACCTACGAGCAGTTGGGCTGACTGCGGAGGAAGGCGTCACGGGAGGCCTTCGACCATTCACAGCTGATGAAGAGGAACAGTTCCGTAGACTGGCAGCATCCCCTGATATATATGAAAGAATTTCCAAGTCGATTGCGCCAAGTGTTTTCGGCGTTGTTGATATGAAGAAAGCAATTGCATGTTTATTATTTGGAGGTAATTTTACTTAAAAAAATAAGTACAAAATAGCTGTTAGCTTAATGTACAATAAAACAATAAGAGAATTTACATTTTAATAAGATCTCGCTTATTAAAAAAAATATCACTTTTTTTTACAGGATCACGTAAGAGGCTTCCTGATGGCTTAACTAGACGAGGTGATATTAATATTCTATTGCTCGGTGACCCTGGAACAGCTAAATCTCAGTTGCTCAAATTTGTGGAAAAAGCAGCTCCTATTGGTGTTTACACGTCAGGCAAGGGTTCCAGTGCTGCGGGTCTTACAGCGTCTGTCATTAGAGATCCGGGAAGTGTAAGTGACATTATCGCATCATGTCAGCTTGCTCCAATTAGAATAATTATAACTATATTAAATACAATTAAACTTTCTAGCGTAACTTCGTGATGGAAGGAGGGGCGATGGTGTTGGCAGACGGCGGCGTAGTATGCATTGACGAGTTCGATAAGATGCGCGAAGACGATCGCGTAGCGATACACGAAGCTATGGAGCAACAGACTATCTCTATTGCTAAGGTGAACTAGCTTTTCTTCAAATAGACTCATGAGCTCATGTTTATTATTCTTATCCAACAAAGAAATGAGAGAAGTAGGAGAAATCTTGATATTGTAGCGCTAGTGAAAATTATTTACAAGATACCACATTTTGCTCATCAGCCTGCAAGACGATGTTTAGTCTCGTTGCAACACCCTTCAATGTATATAGGAATAATTAAATTTCAAAACTTTAAACTGCCCAACATTACTTTCAGAAAATAGGTGTAGTAAATAGAACTATAACCCTTTATTAATAATAACACATAAATAATACGAACTTTTTTAACGTGTGGGTTAATTATAATGCTATAGTTCTTTATTTTTATCCAAATTTCATCATCATCAGGCGATAGATGTCCACTGCTGGACATAGGCCCCCAAAGATCACCACGTCGATTGGTCTCACGTTGCTCCTATCCAGTGGATTCCTTCTATTCTCAACAGACCGTCGGTCCACCTTGTGGGAGGCCTCTCAACGCTACGTCTAACAATACGTGGGCCTTACTGCCCGATCGACCGTCGGTCCTTCGAGCAATGTGCTGCCCGCCTGCACACTGCCACTTTATTCTAGCAATCTTTTGAGCTATGTCGGCGACTTTAGTTCTTCGGCAGATCTCCACATTTCTGATTCGATCATTCAGAGAAGCTCTTCTAATTTACAAAGTAATAAATAAAAACTATATAAAACAGATCGGATGCTAAAATATATAAAATTTTATGGCACATTTATATTTTAATGACAAAATTATTAAAAACTAAAACTCACTATAATTAGAATTATTAAAATGTTGTAATACATAAAATAACAATTTTTTGTTGAGTTTAATAACTAAATTATTATTTTACCTGCAAATACAAATTCCTTTAGTACAGTTGGAAAACACTTCATGCTACTGTTCCTTAAATATAAACGTTATTAGAAAACTACAATATTATTAAATGGCACTAATTAACTCTCCTTGAACTCATGACTACCTTTTTTTTTACAGCGCATATGTATGATATGATTACTAATTCCAGGCAGGCATAACGACTACGTTGAATTCGCGTTGTTCAGTGCTAGCAGCTGCGAACTCTGTATTTGGTCGATGGGATGACACGAAAGCGGACGATAATATTGACTTCATGCCAACAATCCTCTCAAGATTTGATATGATATTCATAGTGAAGGATGAACATGACCAGAATAGAGACATTGTAAGTACATATATTTAGCGTCATAATTTAAATAGCTGCGGATTAACGGATGTTAAATGGCAATGAGGCTGTGGATGATTAAGAATACTCTCACACTTATATGTTGACAAATGAAATAAAGCGTTACCATTATGGCAGCAGATTTACAATATAGAAGTAGTAATTTGCCAGGTCGGTCATAAAAATTAATTTGTACATTCTGTCTTATTATGTGTAAAATTGTGTTTAACCCGGCCCCAATTATTAATAATTCTAACTCCCATCCACAGACTCTAGCAAAGCACATAATTTCCGTGCACATAGGCGGTGACAACACAGAACGAGAGACTGCGGCCGGAGAACTGCCACTGGCTCTACTGCGCCGGTACGGTGCATACTGCCGCGCGCGTTGTGGACCGCGCCTCTCCGCCACGGCCGCTGAGAGGCTGCGGGCGAGATATGTGCTTATGCGCACCGGTGCTTCGCACCACGAGCGGCAAACAGATAAGAGACTCTCTATACCCATAACTGTCAGGTAAGCAGCTTGGACTATATATTCTTGAATACTAGAATCGTGCACTAGGATAACTTCTTGGTGTAAGATTCAAATTTTAAAATCCTAGTCAAATTAAACAATCAATTTTTGAAAAATCTAAATCCATCGGTTTTGTAATTCTTATGCATATGGTAGTTACATAACTATCATGCAACAGCACTTCCTAATTGAAGTGAACAACTATTACTTCCTTTAGATTGAAGTGCACTGTAGATATTGAAATTACTGCACTAAAAGAGACTACAGTAGCTGCTCGCTGGCCTGACGGTTAGAGCGTGCGGCTTTCATTCCGAAGGTCGCGAGTTCGAATCTCGGCATGTACCAATGATTTAATATTTAAGTTATGTACATTTGTGAACTTTAGTTACAATAGCGAGATACAAAAACGGTGAAGGAAAACATCGTGAGGAAACCCGCACACTGAAATCATCTTTGTGTTTGTGTGTGTGTGATGGTCCCAGTAAAGTGGCAACAGGCTCGCCCCTGTTACATGGGATCTAATCTGACCTCATCTAGCGAAATGTGGGTATTTATTCACCTCTGCCTACCCCTACTGGGAAAAAGGCGTGATAATATAAAAAAAAAGAGACTACATCTTGTCTCAAGGTGACAATCACAATGTATCGCATTTTTTGTGTTACACTGCACACTAAGAAAACCATATTTAATGTGAGTTTTTACCATTCATTATAATCAAGATTACGGAGATAAAGTATAAATTAAAGATGTATTTCAAATCATAATGATCTTCTTTTCAAGGCAACTTGAAGCCATCATCAGAATTTCGGAATCGTTAGCTAAAATGCAACTGCAGCCATTTGCGACGGAGGCTCACGTTACGGAAGCATTGCGTTTGTTCCAAGTGTCAACGTTAGACGCTGCAATGACTGGTAGCCTTGCTGGTAATTTTTTTTTACTTTATATATTTTTTTATATAATATAACGATATCCATCATCAACAACCGCATTTCTCATCATCAACAGCTAAATGTCTACTGCTGAATCTTTGTTCATTGCTATGTAGGTGTCATTTAAAATTAGTGGCGGGTGGCTGATTTTATGGCTAATAGTAGATGTTTTTTTTTTCTTTTTTTTATTGCGTTCTCTCCTAGTTAATTTGAGCTAGGGCCCTGTCTTTCTTTTGATCTTTGTCTCTCTTTACTTATATATTTACTTGTTCCTTACCCTAACCTTCTTTCCCTTCTTTCTTACCTCATTCTTCCTTCCTTTTCTTCTTTCACTCTTTATTCCATTTCTCTCTCCCTCTCCATCCTATTTCCTTTCGTTCATCTCTCACAAATGAGGACAACTCGTACCATTTATTTATTTGCACATTTCCTTACTCTACATTAAATACATTTCTTACATTTCCACTTTACAATTTCTGCTCTACATAATTAATTTGTCTACCACATAGCACCTGTTCCATTCGTCAAACTTTTCTAACCGAAGTTGAAGTTTGACGAACGAAACAGGTCACTCGTATTAGTAGATCTATGTTGCCGGAGACTATCTAGGTAGGCACTACTGCAGCGCCTATTGCTGTCGCCAAACAGTAGTGTTCAAACATTACCGTGTTCAGGTTTGAGGGGCACTGTAACCAGTGAAATTACTTGGGCGATGAAACGCAACATCTATATTTCAAGGCGACGAGCAAAATATGGTGTAGTACGTCTGCCCATACCACTCTAACTAGCGTCATGTTGTTAGGGACAGACATATCACTCACCATCAGGTGAAGGACACACCGGTCTCGTGGCTTAATTAAATAACAAAAAAGCTCTTTAAATTATATCTAAATATATATACTGTAACTAATTACACATATTTTGTTGTCATGTGATTAAGTGAAGTGGTATGTTTGTTTCTCATACTATAATCGCCTTCTAGGTGCTGAAGGTTTCACTACCGAAGAAGACCACGAGATGCTGTCGCGCATCGAGAAGCAACTGAAGCGGAGATTCGCGGTTGGCTCTCAAGTATCTGAACAAACCATCATTCAAGACTTCATACGACAGAAGTATCCAGAACGGGCGATACTCAAAGTCATACACACGATGATTAGACGCGGCGAACTCCAGCACAGACTACAAAGGAAAATGCTATACCGGTTATCATAAAACGGTTTAGTTACACAGAAAAAATCGCTAAAGTTTTAATAAAAAATAAAACATAACTCTTTTTTACCCTTTATTGAGTTAACACTAATAATTCACAATCATATTTACTGGTTAATATAGTCTTATCAATTTAATAATAAAATACATTAACAATGCTCTCAGCACAAGGAAAGATATTAGCCAGTCACACTGGCTTACATAGTTAAAGCTAACCGGTGGTTACATCAAGCATAGAGATACTAACAACGAAGCGAGTAGAGGTCGGGAGGAGCTGTTCAAGCTGATGTCCTGCCCATTTGAATAATTACTGCAAAACATTAAAAAAATAAACATCGCTTTTTAGAACTAGATCAAAACTACGAGCAGAACTTCATTGGGTCATGAAAAGTTGTTTGAAACTTGAAGCATTAACTTGCTAAGCATCTGTTTTATTTACTCTAATTCTTTCTACATCAATAAGTATTTAATGATAGATGCAAAGTGTTAAACAGTAGACATCGCTTTTGAGAACTGTAGCAAAATTACAAACGGAACTTTGTCCTCGTCGAGATGAACTTGTTAGAATTTTGATAAGCGGTTGTTATAATTTAATAAACAGATGTTTCATGGACTCCATTACTCTACAATAAATATTTGTTTATACGTTCTATATCTTACGACCTCCAGCCATCGCATAATATTAAAATGTCTAACTAGAAAGATGATAAATTGACGCTCTTGTTAAAATTATTCTCTTTCTGAAGCGGCGGGTAAATCAAAAGGATACTCCGGATGTTTCTCCACGCCTTTCCAAAACAAAAAATTAAAAATGCGCCCGTCTTCACCCTTATCTAAATTTTTCAAGCGATTCATTTCCGCTGGAGTTAATTCAAAGTCATATATTTCGGAGTTCTCCTGAAAAAAAAAATAGTTACCGAAAGAATTAATCGCATGTCATTCGCCATAGCTCTAACTAATTAATATTTTTTCAGTAACAAAAATGGCGTGTATCCCATCTGGAACAAATGCATTTTCCAAAGCTAAATTAAATTTCATATTATCGTCAATTCTATAGTTTATCGATCATCATGCACCTTCAATGACGCTGTATCTAGAAAAAAAAATGACTTAGGATATGAGGAAGCCGCAACTATGGGCGAAGTATCAGACAGGTGTAGGTAGAGAAAACGACGGATTTGCAAATCTGGGCAGTTTTAAGAGAATTTTCTAGCAGAAAAATGACTTCTCGCTTAACGTTTGCGATCATATAACACTATCGCTGCGTACAAGCGACAATCATAAATACATAGTATGAGCGGAGCGGAGCGCATACAAAACATAAAAAATTCGCTATTTATTAACACGAATTTCCAAATTGTTCATAGTATTTTGAACAACTCTAATCTTTGTCTTACAGCCGGTCGGAGACATGACGTTTGTTATTTAGTAAAGACGCCAGCACCATGGCAAGAATATGATAAAATTTAATGAAAGCACCCAGAAAGCTGCTAATAAACCTACGTAGTTCATAAACTCAAAAAGTGGCCACTAAAAGGCAAATTATATTGAATAATATAGTACACACCTTTAATCTTTTCTCACTAGTACTCTTTGGTATGACTATGACTTTTTGAGTAACTAAAAAATTTAACAGTACTTGTGCTGGTGTTTTGTTGTGCTTCTCTGCAATCTCCTTTACTTCGGGGTGGCCTAACAAATCCGGAAAAGTATCTGGGCTGAAAAATGCACGTGTCGACTTAAACACATATATTTATATCGCTAAAGGTGGTGCAAGCTAGAATTGTAAAGGTTCATACTTGTAATTATATTTGTTGACGAAATGGTCCTTGGCACCGGGACTGCCCAAAGGAGCGTACGCTGTCACCACTATATTGTGCTCGGCGCAGAATTTACGCAGGTCCATTTGTTGAAAGTAAGCGTGAAGCTCCACTTGCAACACTTGAGGCTTTAGTGTAGAGTTCTTAATTATCTTGGATATTTGGGCTTCGTTGAAATTTGATAAGCCCAAGTTACGAATTCGGCCCTCTTTTTGGCATTGCTCCATTACCTATAAAACACGAGAAATTAAATTCAGAATTTTATTAAAATCTATCACAGATTCTACTTTTTTAATAAATACTTGAAGTAGGCATATTTTTTCTGAATTTTATTTATTAACTAATATAATAATACGTACCAACTATAGCTAACAGTTATTTATAAATTTATCGCAATTTGTGTAGAAATTTTTCCTAATTTAATATCATTGATCCATCATTACAATAAATGATTATAAACTATATATTAGGTATAACCTTTAGACTCACCCTCCAAGTACTAATGTGATTAGTATCCATATCAAGATCGTATTCACCATTTTCCTTAACTACTGGTGTCAAAGTGTCAAGGTTACAATGAAAACCGAATGGAACATGTATCAAATATAAATCCACATAATCCATTTGCAATCGACTCAATTGTAAGTCTAAAAATTTCCTCACATCAGATGGTCTGTTGCCTACATGTGGGAGCTGTAAATATTTAGATTAAGATAAATACCGATTAACAGTCCGTTTTAATAATATATAAAAATAAATATCGAAAATATACAATGTTAGCTGATGTACCACGAACATGTAGGAAATTCTACCACAATTACTTTAATAATTAAATAATTAATTGTTTTTTTCAACCGCCATTCCGTAATATTAAAAACTCGCCGTGAGGACTTACCTTTGTAGTAATAAATAAATCTTTTCTTGTTCCTTTACCATCTGTTATCCATTGTTTTATAGCACTGCCTATTGCTTCTTCGTTATTATAATTAAAAGCCGTATCTATATGCCTATATCCTAAATCCAAAGCTTTATATACAGTAGCTTCTATAACATCTGGAGGCGCCTGGAAATTTATTACACAATTGTGATATTTTCATTAAATTGCTAAGTTCTTCAATTGTTTTAATACGAACCTGCCATGTGCCTAATCCTAATGTAGGCATTAGATCGCCAGTTTGGGAAAGCCTGGCATATCTCATGGTGTCGATAATTCTATAACACCGGCTAATCTCAATGTTAAATATGAACCACTCCTTCGCTTTATAATAAACCTTTTTGTTCAAGAAAAATCTGACAAGCATCTATTTTTGGAGAACAGCCAAGTAAATATAATTTTTTAAGGAACACTCTTTAAAGAACTTAAATACGTTTTATGTATTCCGAAATTATATTATAATTCTCTAATAATGCACCCCTGCGGTTTGAGAGCCTTGTATTGATTTTTATGATGTAACAATATGGTATTTTGAACTTCGCGCTTTTAAATCGTTTAGAAATCAAAATTAATTCAAAATATAGATTTTAAAAAATATTTTATTTTTCTTTTGTTTTTAATACTGCAATAATTATTGTTTACGATATAATTCATAATACACAGAAAATAAATTTTTATGAAAACTCTACAAAAAAAGGCATGTTTATAAACGAATTTACCCCTTGAAACGTGCATTCGTCAAATAGTCTTTGTTCTCGTTTGTTAATGAAATTATGTATTATTTTGGAATTGATCTCTTATTAAACTATTAACTCTATAAAATTACTTTTAACCAATGACCATTACTTTTAAAGGGTGTTTGTAGATAAAAAGTATTATATAAATTACAGAACAGCGTTGTATTTTTTTCTTGTATTTCCCGCCAATGACAAAATTGTGTTTGAATAACAAGATATTTATTTTTAAATAAATACAAAATTAATTGCTGTTATCAAATTAATAAGCGTTAAAATACGATGGGTGTAAGTTTTGTATAAGAAATAAAGTTGGATCATAAACTATTTATCTCATTATAACCATTTTCTTAGCGTTCTTATTTGTATTACAATATTCAGGACTTCTTTACAATTATAAAGACAAAATATTTTTATAATGTATTGCCTATACATACCTATACCTGCGAGAGAGGTGTGCCAGGATCGTAGCAGGTGGAGAGAGGTGGTCTCTGCCTACCCCACTGGGAACGAGGCGTGATATATATGTATGTATGTATGTATTGCCTATAATTTGTATCTTTCATTCTTTATTCTGTTTTAGAAAAAAACTGGTGCGTCTACCGTTAAAAGTAAAGAGAAAAGGCAAGCCAGGAAGCTAGAACAGCGGCGAATAGCAGATGGAATGAATTATGTGAGTTCCGCTAACAAGTTGACTGACCTGGCATCTCTTTGTAGAGAGTTATTAGTATTTCAAAATAAAGAAGTGGAAGTAGACATGTACATACAAAGGGTAACACAACTTGAAAAAAATGTGCTAGAGTGGGCTATTGATTTAACAGAAAGAAATATGAAGAAATTGTAAGAATTTTATGTTTATATTATGTTAATTTTTTCTTTATTATTGCAAAGGTTTTGATTAAATATTCTTAATACATTTAGATATTATCATAAGTATATTGTTCATTAAACTCATAGAATTAAGGATTTAACATGAAATGTAAAGTTTAATGAAATATCTATATTTAAAAGCTGATTGAGGAGTAACATGGATTTATATCTCAATAAATTATACTATTTATTAAAATACTAAAAATTCTCTGAATTAACACATATAACAGGTATTTAATAAAAATTTAAACTTATCATACTGAGATAGCAAACCTGCACTTCATTGGTGTATGTCAACATTACTTATGTCCAAATTCAGATATGAAACATGTGCTTGGGGATGGAATCGTGATAGAAAAGAAGAAGAAATGACTGATGACTCTGCCTGGTATTTGATTGCAAGACAAAAAAATAAACTTCTTGCATTCTCACATTTTAGATTTGATATGGATTTTGGAGAACCTGTGCTGTACTGGTAAGTATTTATGAAATCTTAAGGTTGTATACTGCAATTGATCATCTGCTAAATTTTGATGATGTTGAAATTTGTGTATCTAGAAATCATCCTATCTTGTTATAAAATTAAAAATAATTTATGGTTATTTATCATAATACGATGATAATACAACAATAATCTTAAATTATTAAAGCATTAAATAATATATGTATCATTTTACATTTCTAAATCATAGAAAGGATATGATATATGTATAAACCAAATTATAAAACTGTTACAGATTATTGAAAAGAAAATTTAAACACTAATATAACTAATTGCAATCCTATGATCACAATTAGGCCAAATAAAACTGACATTAACTCTATATTTATTTTTCATAGATTATTTTTATTACCATGAATTATAAAAAACACAAAGGATGTCAATTATAATAATTCCTGAATGACCATCGGTCAGTACACTGTCCAATGAAGACATGAAAATAAATATTGTTAGTATCTTACTCATTATTTACACAATACTAAATACTAATGTATTAATAATCAAACGCAGTCATATTAATCAGCTTTATGTTTATGTATCCATATAAAGCAGTGAATTAAACTTCTACTTCTTCTGAACAGTTTCTTCTCAAAAACAAGTTTCTCTTTTGGCCACCACCGAATACATCTTGTACAAAGATATCTAAACATTAAATGTAGAATGAAAACTGTTAGTAACATTATGACTATACTAATCGATAATACATCTAATAATATATATTGATGAAAAGATAAATCCTGTGCTGGAGAACGCAAATGATTCGCTCCTTGATACCGTAAAACATATTCAATCCAATATACTCCGGTTTCTAATGGCGGTAGTGGACGATCCAGGAACTTTGCCTTCAAATTTAATGCATTTTGTTTGTACCTGTAACCGAACATTTTCCAAACTAGCAATAAATCCAAAATTAATAAATGCCATCATATATATCTTATTGGAAGGTATTTCTTTATAGGATAGATAGAAGATGATTGTCAAGTATTGTGTGAAATATTAATTTTGTTTAATAAAAAATTGTAAACTGATGATTACAGAATACAATGCAATATTACAGCCAAATTCCTTTCTCTACTTCTCTTCCCAACCCAAAGAGATAGGAGATTTTATCTACTATAGGATAACACTTGAGTTTAATTTCACATAATATTAAGTGACAATAGACCCTAGATAGTAGAGCATGCTCGCTCAGATTACACTAGCTCTGCTCTGATGTTATAGCAGAAAATTTACAATATGTGTGGTAGCTAAAACTTCACAATTTGAAGCCCCAAAATCGAACCAAGGAGAAAACTAATAAAATTATGTTATTATTGAATTATCTAAGGTTTGATATACAAAATTGTTGGTTTTCTTTTAAAAAAGAAAATATTTTACTAACATTGGATTTTGTAGCAGATCGTGAAGTGTGTCTCTCCATTTTTCTTTGGTTGTTTCTTTAAGATAAAGTATACGTGCGACGCCGCGATCTAGCATGGCTCGGCCGTTAAGTGCCTGATCCGCATATAGGGGCACAGTTAGCATTGGAACTGCACACGCTACTGCTTCTTGTGTTCCCAATAGGCCTCCGTGGGATATAAAAAGGTTTACGTTAGGATGACCTGAAATATGTTACGCAGAAATAAATCTTACATGACCTTATGCCCTCAGCGCACTGAGGATGACCATGGAGGGAATTTTAGTGGGTAGAAATCCCAAATAGCCTTGTCAACTTCCCCTAGAATTAAGGTAGATGAAAACACCTGCTCCCTTTCCCTCCAAAAAAGGAAAAAGAGGTAGTAACTATAGAGGTATTATTTTTTCAACTCGGTATATCTTTAATCTTACATAAAGTTTTATATTGCGGTATCCAGTCCATTGTGTAAATATTCTCTGGCACTGTTAAATTTCTTGCCAGCATTCTTCTATCCATCTTTACCAACACCGTCTGAGGCAGTTCAGACATAACTTGAAAGATCTGCACCAACTGTTCGTATGGAATGGTTTCTATACGCGACATTGACCCAAAACTCCAGTATACTACTCCATTGTAGGATTCGTCTAGTAAAGAATTCAGCGCCTACAATAATAAGATTAATATTATTATACATAATACATCGATTTTTATAGAATAAAGAAAACATTGCAATTCGGATCTTACTATTTAATTTATTTTGCGTTATCTTATTACGAAGGGGTTAAGGCCGCAGGTCAGTGCGATAGTTGTATTCCCTTCTGCATTATATTTTATGTAGGTTAATAGTTATTTAATGCAATAGAACTAATGCTAAAGTAACTAAATAAATAAACTAATTATTATTTTAACAAATCGTTATTTATTCCACAACATGTTTATAGAAACAAATTCTTTAATAACATACTGTTTATAATACTTACAAATGTATCTGTTATAAATATTGTAACGTTATAGTAAACTAACAATTGTATATTGTTAAAGAAATATTAGAGTGGAATAAAAAAAAAAAACAACAATTACATATTTTCCTCACCCTTGGTAACGTCTGTGATTCGTCTAAATGAAGACCCCCTACTTCAACGAGAGCGGGTACTAATGGTCGTACTTCATTTATACTAAAATGGCTATTTGACAGCACCAGGCTGTAATTCTTTGCTAATATGTCCAACTTTAGACCCGGACCAAACAAGCGATCTGATATTACCTGTAAAAAATATTTTTTTTTTGTTTTTTGTATACTTGTTATTTAATTAAAAAAGGAGAATTTACCGATTAAGTCTCTGTTCCGGATACCACCGCAGTGCCTATTTCACCCGCCAAACAGTACTGTGTTCCGATTAGAAGGGTGCAGTCACTAGTGAAATTGCTGAGTTTCAAGGCGACGGTGCACAATGTGGTGCAGTGTATTATTAACCCCCGAACGAGGGCTGCTTTATTATTGACAGGCATGTCACTTACCATCAGGTGAACGTCTCATTCGTCTCGTCGCTTCGTAAAAAAGAGACTAGTATTACAAATTACACATACGTTAAGCAGTCGTGTATCATGTATAAAAAAAATGAAGAATTAAAGAACTAGGTATAATATTATTTAAATAGAAAAAGTGACTTACCATTTACTCTTATACGCAATATTATATTTGTATAATAGTTACCTGTGATGGTATTTGCGAGTGGTACTTGTACAGAATCTTTGCCCATGAAACAGCAATTGTATTTATTAGTCGTTCCCAAAGTGACATGTGCTGTCCATAACTCATCATATAAGCTGGCACATAAGCCGTGGCCTCTGGTATACCAAGTTGTGCGTTGACCCAAGGCAGTGGTACACTTGATAGTATACCGACTACAGGTGCCTGAAATCTTCGACCAAACGGAAGAAAGCATTCGCTTCCGAATACTTCCACGATAACTAAATCGAAGGTGAGTGTTGAATTTATGAGAGCTTTCACAGTTGGCAGCTGAGATACTATCTCACAAGCTTGTACACACTCCTTCATGATCTGCTCCAAGTTTTGAACGAAGTCCGGTTTGAAATTGTTATGTTGATTAGTTAAATTGTTAGTTATTTCTGGTATAGTTCCCGCTAAACTTATTTCTTCTATATTCGGTAGAGTATTTTTCTGGAACAGTAAATTGCAACAATTAGATGGTCGTTTCCTTTTATTACTTTAGTTTAATAGTTCAAAATAATATTTTTATATTTTCGTAATTTGATGATCCTTTTAACATCATATTGTTGTATTAGGAGACCGCTTCCGAAAACGAAGACAGACGAATATACTAATGACACCTTTGATGATGGCACGAAAAAAATTCTATATTTTTAAAACATTTTATTAGTATTATTTACACTCCATCATGTTAGTACAGCAATGAAACACAAAATCAAAAACAGCTGATGCTCGGATTAACGGATTTTTTTTATCAGTATCGATTTTTTTCCGTCCCATCATCAAAGGTGTCATTAGTATATTCGTCTGTCTTCGTTTCCGGAAACGGTCTCCTAACACACAGTATACAGGTACACTGTCCCTTGTATTGACATTTTCGAAAATATGAGAACAGTTCGTCAAAATGAAAATAGGAATTTAAAGATTAATATTAAGTATAATTTATCTTTATTTTGTAATTATGCACTGTTGTTAAAAACCTTTAATCAAGGAATAAGTACATGAAATAACTTAGGAGTTTCCTCATCGTGCTTGCTGGAGACAGTGTAGGACAAGTGGCGCGCGTGCCGTGTGATAAGCGCCCGGCAGACCAGGGGTTAGAGGACACCCATATCATGTAAGCCGCACATGCCGACCCGCGTCACATTGATTACTATCGTTATATCACAATTATCTAGTCTAGAATGCTAGTTTCATTATCCTATAAGCATGTATGAATGGAAGTTTTTTAATAGGATTTACCGCTGTGAATAACTGGAACTGAAGTATTCCACTAGAGAACCGAGGTCACCGATGTGGCCTTTCAAGTATAAAGTGGCGATGGACTGATCACGTATGTCAGAGAAGTGACCGCAGACAGAGTAGACATAATGAATGAAGACAGTGTTCAGGCAAATGCAAAGCGTAAAGCCTACTGACCTGGTTGAAAGTCGATAAATTCAAGGCGACTGCTAGCAACTGGATTGCGAATAGTCTAAGATCGACTTAAATGGCGTTCCATGAGAGAGGCCTATGTCTAGCAATGTACTACCGCGAGCTGATTGTAATAATGAGACACCCGCATTTATTACTTTGAAAGTAATATAACAGTAAAAGAAAAGATGGTATACGTACACAAAAATAAATGTTAGTTCTTTGAAGCAAAAGTTTCAGTCTTATGTATTAAAAGGCAAATAAATATATTTACTATAGAGTACAGTGTAGTTATACAAGTACTTGATCGGATCAGTGTATTGTTCGCTCTATACAGAGTAAGTTTGGATATTACTATATCAGCTGATAGTCTCGAAAAGAAATAAAACATTGTTTTTAAATAAATATATATTTTAAATTAGGCCACCTTTAATATTTTTTTTGTGTATTTACACAATGACTGCAATAACTACACTAAGCATCTTATGCCACTTAGCGAGGAGATAAAGGTAGTACTTTGTTTATGAATTATACTAACTAACGCAACTTTGTTACGTGCAGGTATCACTCAACATCGAGTAAACGCACTCCTTCACTCGTTACATGTATTGTATGTTTAAATATATTATAAATAAATAAGTATTTATTAAATGTGAAATAAGTAGACTACATTTAACTTATCAATGCTGACATTAGTCTTAATAACGATATCACTTACAAACCAGAAAGCTTAACCAGATCTATCAAAGCTTTGATGTGAAGTAAAATTAATATATATCATATAATTAAAAACAAAAAATTACGTGATATATTATAACCGTTTAATTGTAGTAGTGTTTAATTATAGTAGCTCGCTGGCCTAATGGTTAGAGCGTGCGGCTTTCATTCCGAAGGTCGCGGGTTCGAACCTCGGCATGTACCGATGACTTAATATTTAAGTTATGTACATTTGTGGACTTTAGTTACAACAGCGAGATACAAACGGTGAAGGAAAACATCGTGAGGAAACCCGTACATGACTTAGAATTTATTCTAAGTTGTGTGTGAAGTCACAAACCCGCATTGGGCCAGCGTGGTGACTATGGCCCAATCGCCCTCATATTGAGGGTAGGCCTGTGCCCCAGCAGCGGGGAAGTAAATGCGCTGTTTTTAAAAAAAATATATATATGTAATTAAGTGTACAGGCTTGTGCTAAAGGCACCCCACAGAACTGAGTAATTTTACGAACTATAGTATACCCTAGAACGACAATGTTTGCATGCTGCTATCTGGTCGTCAATTTTAAGTTTTAAGAGAGCATCTGATGATGACGATGACATGGTGTCCGAAAATAGAGATACTTATGCGACCTCTAGGAAAAAGAACCCTGCAACCTGCATTCCCATGAAACTTTTTTATTGCCACTTTTAACTTTGAACAATGAGTCGACAGCGAAAAATAATTAAGAAGCTAGCCATTCAAGCTATAAAAAAATCTTAATCCCGTTTCTAGGTTTTTTTTTATTGTTTATGTGAAAGTATAATGTATGCCCAGCTGTGGGCGTAAATTATGAACGATAAATTTAAAAAGATTTTTTTAAATTAATAATTAAAAAAATCTTTTTAAATTAAATTTTTTAATTATTATTCTTCTATAAAAATCATTTTTAATTATATTTAAATATTTTTAAATAATAATATATCAAAAAGAAAATTATATAAAATTAACTTTCATAACTTAGTTACCATCACTAAGTTGTATGTAATCATAATGTTAATATTAGTTATCACCAAGTATATTTTTAATATTAGAATACTTATATCACAATTAAAAATTTAGTAATTTTACTTACCATAGGAAAGTGAGTCAAAACTGTGATGTGATGTTCACGCTTGGCGAGGGCTTCGATGAGGCGGCCGTACATGACGTAGTGGCTTCTAGTGTTGGTGGGCAGCACGGCCAGCAGGCGAGCAGCCTGCGCTGCTGCCGCACAAACGGCCACCAGCATAAGGAGCCGCGCCTGCATCTCTCTGCCGTCTGGCGCAGATCTCGAATGAACGTCTCGAATCAATTGCAGATGATGCTTGCACCGATAAGGGTTGACCTTACCCTGGAGATGTTTACCACGCGCTCCTCGACGTGCTCTCTTACCGTCCCTAACCTTTAACTCTACATTAGACTATTCGACGACAGTGTTGTTCCTCGTTTTCTCATATCCACAAGATCTGTGTTAGGTGAAAACGTGTGATGTTTTGTTTTTTTTTTTTTTAATATCGTCTAATGAGAAACTAAATCTATTTTGTGTTCACTAACAAACGGGTGTTCGTTTGTCGTCTCAAGTTTTGTTTGAAAGTAGAAAATACAGGGACCAAGTGTGCTTTAGATTTCTTAGAGTTCACCGATTCTGATATTTCCTTTTTTTGGGTTAAAAATCCTTAAAGTTAATTCCATTAAAAAATGAAATCAGTGTGAACGAAATATTTATTTTGAAGTATTAATAATTTCTAGTGGTATTTTTTTTTTCAGTTTTTATTTATATGTATCTTCTATTTTGTGTGGAAAAAAATTATTTGCGAAAGGAACGTCCATCTTTCCTTTTCTTATTTCACGTGTTTGTGGCGGAAAGTAGCAGGTTAAATTAAATCGTGGTTTCGGAGCTAACGCCAATGTTTCGATTAAAGTTAAATCACAGTTTAGAGTACCGATACTAGACCTGCAACCCGCTGGACTTTTATGGTGATACTTTAATTTAAAACACTTCGATTTTCTCATCCGTTACAAAAATTTGCCTATTAGAAATAGTGAAATATTATATATTACCTGGTCCCTGCCCGCTTTGCTGGCTGTTATATAGAATTAGATTTGAAATTTGTCTGCAATATTATCGCCGTCCCCCGAACCTCTTCTCGTTATTAACACCAATTAATAGTTATAATTGTGTAAAACCCATTTTAAGTGACCTCTATATGGCAGAAGTAATATCTCTTGTAAATTCTGAGTCAACGTTTAATAGTTTCGGAGATCTCGTGATGAATCTCTGGATATCTCATATATATATTGATAACATTTGAAACAATCTGGAAATCCCAAGAAACCATTATTTAATAATATATCTTGTTTATTTATTTTTTATGGCCCGCGACACAGTAACTAAACTTTGGTTATGGCCTTAAAGAAGATTGGAACTCTTGGGCTTAGATCACATATATATATTTATCTATGTATATATTTAAGTACACCCCTTTCTCTTCCCTCATAGCAATATCCAACTCTTCAACCTTTCCACATCCAATATCTTCTCACCTTCCTCCTCTCCCTCATACATACTACTTTATCTACATATATATGTATATATCTAATTTTTATCGTTTTAGCTCGCGGATACTGGATCCGCGAGCCCTGAGTCCGATGAAGCCGCTATAGTTGTCAATAAAACTGCAGCGAGAACATAACCATAAATAAATTAAAAAAGGGCTTAGATCAACTGTTTCTAGAGGTGCAGTTGCCATAATGGTTACTAACCTTTTAAAGGTCATTTCTACAGCTTAGAAAAATATTCTTCATTGTTTTAATATGTCCTTTGTTCCATATTTTAATACCTATAAACTTTTGCGTAATTGCAAATCTTAAATTTTAAAACATTACACTCACAAGATGCAAAATGAAAAGTTGCAAATTGTGAATTTCTATATAAACGTGATAACCTTATCTAATTCAAAATAGTAAATAAATGCAATATCTATTACAAAACATTAGAAATTATCTATAAGGAAATAACGCTAATTTTATGATACACACACGATATGTAATGTTCTTGTGTAAATATAATGCCGTTTAGAATTACCGAATGGAGGAATCAATAATTATACGATTAATAACAATTTATCGAAGTATATAGTAGTCGCCATTACAGTATCTATTACTTTATCTTATATATATCACGATTTTAGTTTATAATATTTCTATTATTATAAATTTGGTTATAGTTACATAATTATAATTTTTTAAAGATTGAATTTATTACTTTTCCATAATATTCATAAACATTTATTTTAACACTTTTAAATATATGGATATTTTCCCCTGAGTGTCAAGGTTTGCAACCTTATATTAAGTTTTTTTTTTATATACGTTATAGAATTCTTTCATTAGACGAAACTATGTGACGATCGAGACGTTCATCTGAGAGTAAATAATACAGCTAAAATGTTAATTCTCGTTACCACAGTAATTTCACTAGCTACAACGCGCTTTAAACCGGAACTGGATAATATTTATACATTACTGTATCGCAGCAGAAACGGGAACTGCAGAAGTACTTACCGAGACGGTCTTCAGCAACAAAGACCTATCAGCAGTAAATAAATTAAGTGCTCTTCAAACCATATAAAAGTTTTCTATGCGTCAAAACTCGGCAACTGAAACAAAATGACATCCCTCCGAGACACTAGATTTACATCCAAAATTCAAAATTTTTTCTATTTTTAATTTACAGTTACGAGGTGCAAGTGGAGGAGGAAGGTCGTCGTCGAGGATTAGGCCAGCGTGTTCTCAAAGTACTCGAGAAGCTCGCCAATGCCACGCGTATGCATTGTGTCCGACTCACAGCTCTGACACACAATCCGTCCGCTGCTGCATTCTTCAAGGCGTGCGGGTTAGTTACAAACTAACTGTCTGTAACTTCTATTACCTATCTGTAATTTCAAAACAATTCACTCTAAATAACTCTTTAATCTATTTAATAGGTACAGCGTCGATGAAACGAGCCCTCCAATAGAAGAGGCAACACATTACGAAATCCTCAGCAAAGCTACATTACAAGATGCAGATAATATTCACACGGCAATAAGCTAGACACAGGAGCAAACGGAAACTTCCTAGTACCCACTAAATGTCCTATTGTGTAATATATTTCCGTTTGGTATCGCTACTAAGACCAAAATTATGATACGCATTACATACGTAATAATAAACCATCTTATAATGATCCGTTGAAGAAAATTCTATCTATAATTCTCTAGTTTATTATTTAATAATTTATGTTACGATCAAGACCTTCATTATATTAACTATGAAATAATACGCACAGTAATGTTTAACAATATTATTGAAGTAAACATCTACTACGATTTTCTTTAATACTATCGCAATCATTTTATTCGCTACTCATACTAGATAAACTGCTCTATTAATGTTCACACTACTGGGAATCGAGTCATCTCTCATAACGAGAAAATCAAGTCTTTATATACCACGCCAGCCAGACGCGGGTTGGTGGATGTTAATGTCCACGAAGGCTGTGGTTTTTGGAACATGCCGGTTACATCCTTCTCTCACCCGAAACTCAGGTTCAGTGAAGATTACTTACTTCTGCGAGACGTATAAAACTTACAAAGTGATCTATCACGGCTTTCCGTACTTGTACTTAAGTATTTCTTATAAGCAATTTTAAATTCATTTGTCACGTCTACAGTTCGTCAATATATGCTCGTCTTCTTGCTGTGACGGCTACTCCGGGTGCAAGCTACTGAGTTGAATAATCTTCGGGCACTCTCATCCAGTTTTGACAATCTAGTCATTTTGTATATCGATTTTACTCCACTTACCGCCCCTTCGACTAATACTTATCACATTTTTATTCAATTAGGCGACGACGCGAGCGAGACGTTTATCTGGTGGTAAGTGAAAAACCCGTCCATAACAACGTGGTGCTAGTTAGGATGGTGTATACTGCACCACATTGTACTCATCACCTTGAGCCACCAGACGTTAGGACTAGTTACCCGACAGCTGCGGCTGAAGGTCGTGCTTGTCCTCGAATGCTCTTAATGACTCGTCAACCAGTAATATTACTTATTATCTATTACTACGGCCACGTCAACTTAGTTCTTGGTTGTATCATATGATTGCGAATTTCTCATACATACCACTGGGTATCCATCAACGTTTCCACGCTGCACGTCCATCTTTTCAGATCAAAAAACATTTCTTCTGATGTTATGGTAAGAAGACTAGAGTAATGAAATAAATTATTGTACTGAGTTTTTATAGTTTCAGTGAAGAAATATTCTTTATTTAATTATTAAATTACAGGATAATGTGTTCATAATAATTGAACTTTACAAATGAAACATCAAAACATGTAAAAGAATGAGATAATGCAGTAAATATTTTACGTACATTGTCCGCCGGAGAACATTTAGATAAGTACCACCGAAGTTCCTATTCCTGCCTCCAAACAATCGTATGCAAACATTTCTATGTTCTGGTTTGAAGTGACATCAAATTCACTGGATTAACGAGACAACATTCTATCTCTCTAGGCGATGAACACAATGTGATGCTTTGTATACGACTGCAACTGACGCCACGTCATTATGGGCAGGTGTATCACTTACCATCAAGTTAACATCTCAGTAGTCTTATCGCTTTGCTGAATAAAAAATGAATGGTAAATAAATAACTTGCATAACGTTTATTACATTTTATTATTAAGGATTTACTTTAATTTATAATGATGAATCAATAAAATTTTATTAGAATAAAATGTCTATATCCATATAAATTTTTTTTAACTTATACTACATTAAATTATAACTTACACTAAGCATTATTACTTAACTAAGTCTCTATATCGAGAGGACTATCGCATCGATCTTGTTCGCAGTCGACTGCCGACTTTACCGTTGTACAAGGACGCACCACATTTATTTCTTTTGCGGTTTCATTTTGTGGTAGTAATATATTTTCATCTACCTCCAATTTTACTATTTCATCCTTATCAATGACAGATATATGCGGATTTGAACTCCATGGTCTATTCGGGAGTACGCAAATTTGAGAAGTGGTAGGCGGCAATGTTACTGCTTGCGGTGGAGTAATGTTGCTACATTTTTCTCTTCGCTCTCTCGCTCTACGATTTTGGAACCATATCTTTATCTAGAACAAATAATATTCATTAATACTGATATACATTGCATTAATACTGATATATTTGCAATAACATTTCCGTTGCAGGCATACTCACACTTACTTTGCTTATTTTTTAATACAACAAGAAGAAACATGGTTCTAGACAGACTGTTTTTAAAAACTGAAAGCTAAAATCTCAACCGGAATAAGGTCACGTTTACAGAATTCCAACGTAATTTTTGGTTCTTCACTATTATTAATATTATAGTTTTAATGTTTTTTAACTTTACAGGAAGTGAAGTTACTATGCATTGAAAATATATTAAATTTGAGTATACAATTAATTTGTCGATAAAGTTCATGTTTTACAAAGAGTAACGTATTAAATTGTTAGTACTTTGAATATTAACATAGGCTGTAATGATAATTGGTGATTTAGATCATTTACAATGTAACTTTACACTACAAAATAGCGATAAATAATAGCGACACAAATAAACGTCTTTACTCAAGGCGCAAGTGATTCCATTATTTAAGATATAACAAGATAATTATTACAATTGTAAACTATTAATTGAACCAAGGTTGTCCTGGGTATCATTTCTACAAATATTAATTAAACATGTATACATTGTATACATATGATAGTATGCTCGAATGATAAATACAACATTGGCACAGTGTTTATTTTCTAGGGAAAAGGCAGGGTTACGAGAGATTTATTACTGATTACTGATACAACTCTTTTCGTGATTATTCTCTATGTATTACAAGGGCATCTCGGGATCTCTCATTAGTTGGAACCAAAGATATTACAGCAAACTTAAACTATTACTAAGTATTGTTCAATTTCTGTATATTCTGGAAGAACCTTTTTTATTTGGGGGTAAAGTAATAATTACAAATAACAAATCTACATCGAGAATTAGAAACCATAGCATTTATATATAATTCTACAGGCAGAATGTTTCTGTATAACTAAATTGTTTTTAACAAATCCAAACTTATTTTTAAGATAACATTACATACGATGATATATACTAAACATCTATAGATATGAACATACCTATAGATTGAGGTAATACTATATATCAGCTTCGCAGAAGATCAGCTAGTTATAATTGAGATTGTATAACTACGAGTATAGGCCAATGACAAAGCCTCATAATGACTGCACTTTTTGCATTAATATTTCCGCTACATGATTAGGTTCAATGCTATCTTGTTTTTGTATTACTTCAATATTATTTAGAGATACATTCTTAATAAATGTAAGAGAATTATTACTTTCGCATTAAACCTGTATGAATGTTTATATGTATGATAACAGGTGTAGGTGTTATTTTCATTTTTATGAGTTATTTGGTATATTTATTCGCGAATTGTTTTGGGCATAAAGAGTTTATTAATTACGGTTACATTTGACGGACTTAACATAATTATGACACACGTTCATGACAAAAAGCCAGCACCCGAATATCTTTTTTTAAATTAAAGTGAACCTAAAACTGAGTTGATAATCATGAAATTTTCAAGTGAAGAAAAACGTGTTAAGATTTTTTTATTAACCTACAATGTGTTTCATGCCATTTTTATACATAGTGACTTTCATATGTAGACGGATGAAACACAGCTAAGTCGTTCTGGTAGTAGATTTATTTTAAATAAACTTCTTACCAAACTTCACAAAATATTACTCCAAAATCTATACTATAACCATGCTATAAAACTAGGCACGTCCATGTTATGATGCAAACGCCATATATACCAGGGTAAAATCTTCACCATGATCATACATACTGACATATAAATGTACGAGTATACCAAGCCTCTTTTTGGATTCGGGTTTAAATATACCATCATCCAAAGTTACGCCACAGACATTATTCTAAATTTATAATGTAACTATAGAATTGTAAATATTCCATTACTCTGTCATCACGAAGCTGAAGTGCCGCAGCAAGGGCGCGGAGAGCTGGTGGCGCAAGGTACGGAGCTCGTGAATACGCGGCCTCCAGCGCAGCAGCCTGAGTTGTCGTGAACGGCACTCGTGCATGCCTTCCGGAACGCCGTGACCTACACGTTGAGTTGCTTACGGCCCCTAGTATAAACAAATATCCTCTCAATTAATATGAGGAATGTTCTATCTCAGCCAACTCCAAAAGTAAATAAACCTATTGTTTTTCACTGAATTATAATGGGTTCAGTTAGTATTAAAAATGGAAACGTTTTCATCAAGATGCAGCTGGACATGAGAACTTTCTATCCTCGCTGATTGCTACTACAGGCTTCTTAAAGATACTTATTCTTTTTCCCACAGGAGTAAAGTCTTCTATACTAAAAAAAATTCACCTTTTCCATCAAAACTTTAATATAAATTAAAGTGTTTACTTGCCTCTCATTTTATAAATGCGACGTAATAAAAAACTATCTTGGCAGATTTTTGTTAGATCAATAGCAGGTGATAATCACATAATAGAACCGAAGACAGTATTAAATAGTTAAAAATATAATTAATACTTAGAAGTAAGAACGGTAATTTTTGATAAAATGTAGAAATGTGCTACCACTGTATCATCTCACGTCCTCGGTTGACTTGTAGGAAATGCTTACAAGAATTAAGTCGGCATTTCGAAACCTATGTATAGGTGTTAAAATAAGGATTTTAAATAACACGTTAATTATTATTTCAAATTGATTTCCATCAAACAACCTGTGATTATTTCATCTTCTTTTCTGTGAAACAGTCGCTATCAAAATAGATTGACTTGTCAACAGATAGCGCCGATGTGTCAAATTAATATAATCGTTTGCTTTATCTACCCCGACTGTAAACAATAATTACAAGCTGGTACATACTCCGTGATGAGTACGACAGAATATCTGCTACAGTGCTCCCGTGACAGTGCGCTCTTTAAAGCTCTCGAAACGCGGTGTTAATAAATAATACAAAATTCATATAAAATTGTTTGTTCGACATGAATATGTAATTGATTTAAGCAGAATGCTTTAATATTGTTTTGACTTGTACATTCCCATATGCAAGAGCGTGCACAATACGATACGGAAAGTATGCCGTACCAGAAATCTCTTTGCAAATAAACGTACCAATTTCAATTCAATATAGTTGCGCAAGTTATGACTTGAGAGATTATTACTTACATAAGTTTTAGGGAGATATAGGCAATTCTTATTTTTTCGCCGAAAAGGCACGCCACTGTCCATGTGGATTAAGTAATTTTCCTATTTTGATATATGTAAATAATGATATTGACCATGTATACGTTATTGTTGGTGCATGCGCTACTACGAAGAATAGATATCTAAACTGATAAGGGCTAATAGGAATTTGATTGAAACAAATTAGGACTGTAACCGAATATTAATAAAAAAAATTAATTTAACATGATACACGGTTTTTCTTTAAGAATTTTTTAAAACATATTTCTTACTTGGCAATCGTGGTGGTTGATAACGCGTGCAACACAACCAGCTTGGCGCAGGGTCATCCTCACGAACACTATCACCCGTATCACCCAAAATTCGTCTAATACTAAAATCCGATATACTCTTCGAATCCGAGGATGGCGACGAGGAATTCATGACGTGCACTAAAGTTATCCAATGTTAATATAAATAGCATTTCAATTTCGAAAGCTTTAAAGGTTTTGTATGACAAAAGAAGGTGGAGTTCGGCTAAAGCCCGCCTCATCAAACCCCAAGTGTAAACAGGGAACCGACCCCTGTATCCGTAGATGTTATCATATACCGCAATCAAAGGGACGCACGCACCAATGAGCTTTCAAATATTGTGACGCAGGATCATTCATACGTTATTCGGCTCAAAGTAATGTAAAAAGTAATAGATACTGTATACAAAAGGATGTTATTACTTTAAGGGCATGTGGGAAAATTAATTTGTTACTTGTATTATATTACTATTGTTAGAGATTAAAGTTGATGTAAAGTGATACGTTGCCGAAAAATTGATATTTGATTTGTGTAATCCGCTTGCTGCAAATGCTTGCAAAAAATTTCAACAATTACAAAACAGTTTTATTGCTACTGTGTGCAACTTAAAAGAAAAAATGGTATTGTAGAAAAATTTATTAAACTATAATCTATTTATTTTAATCAAAGTTTAATTTAACTTTCTTCTCCAAAAGGTTGGCGCAATTACACCCTGTAAGGTACCCATTTAAAATCGTGATAGGACATAATTTTTAATTTTCAGAAATAATTTATCTCCTCACGGTCAGCACTCAACATAGTCAGATAGGTATAGTTGGACAAAATATTGCTGCAAGAATTATCCAACGTACTCGTGCACAATAGCATATTGCCACAAAGTAGGACAACACTGCATTGCAAGTTAACCACTTATCGTTCAACATAGATGTCATTGCCTGATAAATACACTCACATTGTGCACAATTTTCAAGTGCCACATTATATTATTGTACAACATTCTATTACAATAGCGTTTAAGCTTTAGAAAGGCCTCGCAAACGGCCCTGTATTTTTCAATGGGTAATGGTAGAAAAAAACTTTTAAAATTCAATTACTTAAGATGTGATTCAGCTGTAACACCGAAAGCTTTGATTTGTTTCATGACTGGGAAGTAATAATAAATACGAAAATTTGCTCTCATATTTTAATGACAATAATTTAAACGTCATTAGTAATATAATATCAGTAAAGAGAAACCATTTTGGTATATAGTTCTAATGGTTTGTACAATTAAATGTTTGATAAACTAAAAATTTGTCACACAGTTGATTCACATTCTTAACTTAGAGTAGTCCTTATTATTCAGTATTTAAGATCGCGCGATACAAGCTACGGATAACAAAAAAGTTAACTGTATTCGTTGTACAACGACCATGTTTTTAAACTAAACGGGACACTCTTTTTTGGGAAATAATTAGTTTATTAATAATTCCTTACATCCTTAATGATTGGTTTAAAATTAACTTCTAAAGTAATTGGATCGTTTTATTGCTATATATTCTATGTTTAAATACACAAGGAGCAGAATGTTCAGATTACGTGCAGTAGTTAGGGTTCAAAACACTGCATTACAGCGTGCTTGCTGTTATGAGATATAAGATGATAAGTCTCCTTACCTAAGTAACTCCACCAACTACAATGTATTTTAAACCGAAATATTACAGTTTGTGCAACTATCTAGACGGTCTCTAGCAATAAATATAATCTTAATTGACAAATACAATTAAAGTTTACCGATTTAAAAAACACTCATACGATATAACATTTGTTCAATATAAACAAATTAAAGAATTCAACAGATTTATCCTGAATTCTCATGTAATAAGTGGTTTCTGTAACAACAGATCGTGTCTGTAACGTCAAGGCTATTGCGCCTTAACTTCGGAAAGGCACCGACGCGCGCCTGCATTGTGGTTTCAATCGCACGTCATTACACAAGTATACAAATAATCGTTGTTTAAAAAAAAACAATAAATTGCACTTGTGTTTCCTTAACTCCTCTGTAAGAATTTGGTATTATGTCGATTCCGGAGTTTTTTGTATTGCCTGGAGGTGACCGATTACCCCGAATTGGTTTTGGGACTTGGCAGGTGAGTACCGGATATTCTACTTAACATATAACCAAAAGATTTCCATTATGTTATATCTGCATAGATTTTTAAATTCAAATATTGTAATTTGTAGAAGGTATCGGTATAATCGTATTGTATTAAAATGTAGTGTTAATGAACTCGTGAGAATCAATTATGTAAATTAGTCTGAGCATTTCCTTTAAAATTGGGTTTACTGACCTTACATCTACTTTAAAAGAAGTTCTTTATAATCAACAGGTCAGAATCAATGACCTTCAAAATTTATTTGTTCCTTAACAGTTACAAAAGGAGATGGCTCCGAGTCGATCTGTAATTGAATGCAAACATTGTTGTCTTTATTTTCAGTGTAGTTACATTCTTTCGAATTTAATTTTGCACATTCGTTTCTTTTTAGTTTTATGTAACGTTTCAAACAGTTTTTTATTATGTCCCATTTTGATTTGTGAAGTTTAGTAGAAGAATCGGCAATGAATATTGGTCGGCCACAGGTTTCGGCGTGATAAACATTTTCAGAGCAATGATGTGACCATCCTTCGCTACAATAAGAGTACGACTCCTCGCATTCGTTATTTGACGGAGACAAACCCCTCGATGTAGAAGCGTGGCAACAGTTACTCTCATTTGAACTAGTTTCTTTTACGACACCGTCATTACTGTACATTCCATGTGAAGACATCAGAAGTCATTAAAAATAATACATCTATAGGTATTCAAGTGCTATAACTAATATATAAATTTACGTACATTATATACGAATGCAAACAGAAACATTTTGTAGGATTGACCTATAACTGTCAATAATTTTCTTCAGTACAAAGACAATAATATTTTTGACGTATCCTAATCATAATCAAGAGTTTTGTGTAGACAAGTACAATTGCTTTATTAGGTTTAATGAATCTAATTCATATTTCTGTTTACCAGATGAAAAGTTACACAAAGAATAAAATAAAACAGAATATTATTTATTTTGAAATAATGAAATCTTTGAATTTGAATTGGCCGTTAGATTACACCATATTTTATCTAGTGGGCTAGGAGAGATTCAATGTAGTACAATGTTTTACAAACGAGTAAAATTAATTATGATACTTTAAGGCTTCGGATGAGGTTTTGGAGAAAGCAGTAGAAGCGGCTCTGGCAGCTGGATACCGCCATTTCGATACAGCTCGCGCATACGAAAACGAGGCAGCCCTCGGACGTGCACTTCGGCGCTGGATAGGCGATGAACCGACAAAAAGGAAAGATTTGTTTGTTGTGACCAAATTACCACCCGGTGGTAAGTTTGAGAATACATTTTTATTGACAACGAGAATTAAATAAGAGAAATAAAAAACAAAACACGCCCTCACACGTTACTTCCAATGATATTTTAAAAGTTTTAAATTAATATATAATCGCAACATCAATTACCTGTACTGTAACAATAATTATTATTACAAATATTAGAAAAAATTAACAGGACAGATAAATAAACAGCCTCTGAACGTACCCACTAGTGGGATTCAAAGCCTTCTGTTACTCGGAAAGAAGTCATTATTCTTCACCACGCTGACCATGTGAGGATTGGTGAATGCATTATTAGGAGATCCTTTATAGTTAATATTATATACATAAAAATACATATACCTTTTATGTATATATGATTGTATAACATACATATTCTTTCACATCGAATAGTAGAGGAGAATTGCCATGTTTTATTTACGTTTGAAAGGCCTATTTCTTATTACATTCATTGTTACCCTTTCAAAGATGTTGTTTAATAAATATGTTTTTAACGTGCAAACGTTAGGAATTAACAGTGTGCAACAATAGGAATTAACATACATCTTGTATGAGTAACTAAGTATTGATTTTGTATTAAATTCTTCATGTCTATGAAAAAAGTTAATATTGAATTGTTACTGTTTTCCAAAAAAGGAATCATTTATATATCTAAGCATAAGCCTTCCATAAGGATATTCTGGCTGAACAGTCTTGCGCTACCACTACATAGATTTATTGAAGCCATAAAAAGGCCGGAAGTATGAGATTTACGATTGAAAAATTAAGTACTAAAATACATGTCAGATAAATCGTAACAAGACCCATTTATCACATAAAATCACGTTGTGTGTGATTAGTAAATTAAAATAATGTTTTTTTTCTGTACCAAATGATAGTGATCGTGTTCCAGGAAACAGACCAGAATTAGTACAGGAGTACTTCAACGCGTCGCTCTGTGACCTCGGACTGGATTATCTTGACCTTTATCTGATGCATGCTCCCTTCGCGTTCGAACATGTTCCCGGCGATCTGCATCCCAAGAACCCGGACGGCACCATGAAAGTGGATATGACAACAGATATAATAAGCGTTTGGAAGGTATGAATATTACTCAATAGTCTATCTACATACATAATTACATAATTTTCGATACGCGATACAGTTATAAAAAAACACTGTAGGTTGTACGTTTTCTTTTAAAATGACAGCGACGGAACTAGGGAGACATTCATAATTGTACGTGATACAATTGCCCACAACAAAGTAGCGCTAGTGAAAAAGTGATATACATTGCATCACATTGTGCTCGTCACCTTGAGACAAGATGTTAAATCTCGTTACCTCAGTAATTTTACTAGTGACAGGGATCTTCAAGTCAGAACGCGGTAATGTCTGCACACTACTGCTTGGCGGCCCTACACAAAGAGCTGCGGTGTTACCTCCGTAAACGGCCTCTGACAATAGAGGCCTACTACTAGTAAAACTCTCTCAGTAAAATGAATTATTGCGAACCCTTCACACCGGAACATAATAATATACTTATATTTGATAGCAATAGTCATTAAGCGCTGCAGTAATTTAAGCATACTTTATAAACGATCTCTGTCTACTTCAAGATTATATCAATTTAAACATTTTATTATTATATTTACTTTAAAGGTTATGTATATTAATAAAAATGTTAACCTTTTTAATAATAAAGCTATATACAAAATATAACAATTTATTTAGCTTTTGAAAATTAAGTCAATCTTTCTACTGAATTAATAAAGTAATTTTTTTAATAAACCTCGGTATATATTAAATTATTATTTTCTAAAGATATTAAAATTATGAAAATAGTAAAAAGTGTAGTAAGTAATAAAAAGTAAAAAATATATAATAATGTATCTTTTTTACAACGTGCTCTTCTAGAAACAATGTTTTATTAATTTCTGGACTAGTGTCATTTTGACAAAACAAATCAATATAATTTTAAAGACAGCAAAAAAGTAATATTAGATCTAATTACGATGACAAAATTATTGTTGTTCACAAGATACACATACACGTTGGCTTAAACGATGGGAGTAGCATTTCCTCACTATGGCGATGGAGAGATGATGGGAGATTACGAAAACAATAAATTTAAAAATAACTCTGTATACAAAGAATGTAGTTATTCAGTGAATTTAACAAAATCTGAAGTAAATCAGAATAAAAAACCCCATATAATATTTCCAAATAACGTTAAAAATAGAAAAAATTCAATATCTCTTAACCATTTCTCTTGGACTAAAGTATACAGATCACCGATTTTAAAAAGGCAAACGAATGAACACCAAAATATGTTTAAAAATGTAAAGGCGTTGATCTATGCCAACGTTTTCTCAAACGAATCAGATAAAATAAATAACAACAATCCTGACAACCAGCCCCGAATCATAACACAAACTTCGATTACCTCTGTTGAAAATAGCAGACCTTCGAGAAACCAATCTATATCAAGTAAAAAGAAGCTATTTAAACTATCGCCAAAAATAATTTGCCCATGTTGTACTGGAGGAGATGACGTAATTGATAATGTTCATTCATTTTACGATGTCAGTAATCATGGCAATTCCTATGAAACTATTGATTTAACAAAGCCAAGTATTCATCATGATAGTTCAATTAAATTAGACACGTCACCTATAAGAAATGAAAATATTCACAAAATGTTGAACGAGAAAAAAAACTTAACTACTTATAGGAAGATGTTTAAAGCTGTTGTGAGTAACACTTACAAAAATGTTATAGGAATTTTTACTACAAAATGAAATTTTAGAAAGATTAGACTTTTCAAGATCAATTAATAATCACATGATGAATTACAGCCACCAATTTGGATACATAATAGTAAAATGTTTAGGAAGAAATCACTCAAACTAGTTTGAAATAAATTTAAATGTGAATAATATCGTACAAAATTTTATAGTTTTGTTATACAATTTTAATAAATTAAAATTGAATTATTAAAATATAATTATTTTTTTATATTAAAATAATATTATATTATATTTTATTATCACAGTCAACATTTATAACTTGCATCGGTATATAAAACAAGCGGATAGGAGAAATGCAGGATCGGTCGATGTGGAGATCTTTCGGGAGGGCTATGTCCAGCAGTGGACGTCTGTCGGCTGATAATGATGATGATGTAAAAGAAGTGTTTATTTTTAATTTTTAAAGTTCTTAGTAGTACTTCAATTATTTAAATAAAAATTAATATATTGAAAAATAACGCGACTGAATAATGGCGAGAAATAGTTGGTACCATTCTGTAACTCGGAATTACTCCTGTGTACCATTTCTCTTAACGTTAACCGTTATAAAGAACAATTATGTCAACAGTTACGGTCACAACGTAAATATTTCATTATTTTTTTAATATATTACAAATCTTTGGATCTTAAAAAATATTTCGTAAATGATGAAGAGTCAATTCTTCGTATTATTTTAATTCTTAAGTGTCATTGTCATGCTTAACCCCATTTACTTATTTTACATTCAGCTTATTTATTCTGTCTCTATTAGATTACTGCACTATAGATTGAAGATGCCAAAATGATAGGTTTTTATGTCAAATTAAAAAAATTTATGTTTTCTCGAAAATTATTAATAAATTAAATTTAAACTGCAGAGGTCAAAGGCTTACGCATTGTTTATAACCAGATATGTTTAAACTTAACAGTTCAAGTATACCTCAACCGGTTCAAGCTTTTAACGCACAAAATGGCAAACGACAATTTTAAGATTTTTTTAGATAACTTAAAGAACCATTCCACCTGTGGCTGGATTCCAGGAGGTTGTCAGGGATGTTGTAGTAGATAGCCACAGTACTTGTTACAGGCACACTAACAATAATGCGAAAAACCAAAATTTACTTACAAGATTTATTTACACATGGACGAATAAAGCATGGTAAAAAAAACAAATAGTGTGGTCTTTCGAGTCTTAAAATCTAAATTAAGTTTCCTTAAATAATGCATTCCAGAAGTTTTATGAAAACTGTAAGTATAAAAAATGTGCATAGCTTAAAAAGTACCAATGACCTTAACCGAATTGCTAATGTGCAGGTCTCAATTGCCACAACAAGTAAGACTTATTTAGGCCCTTTAGAATTCTCGTTTAAATATTCTATACGCAAAGTGATTAGAAAAGCGAAAAAGAAATTTTTTTCAAGTCCTTGGTTTAAATTAAAAAGAGTTGAGAGTCCACTAAATACACAAGGAGAAAGACCTCTGTTTGATAATAATAAAAAACTAAAATTCCATAATTTCCAAACGGATAACACCAAAGCTAAACCTCTTAATATCGACTCACTCGATTTCGGTTGTCAGTACAGCCTAAATTCCAACTATAGTATGGAAATCATATCACACATGTTAACGAAGTCAATGTCGCAACTCTCATCGTTGGACAGTATGTTTGATGTAAAATGGCAACGACGCTATCGAACTAAACAACCTAACGTTATCTTAGTCTTAGTATACAATTTAATCAGAAAATTCAAACATTCAAACGCAAAAGTATCGCATAAAACAAAAAATGATAATGTTCTGGTACTCCATGTGCCTGAGAGGTTTAACCAAACATCTACCGAAACAGTCTCCAGCAGATATAGTAATGCTAATACTAAAATAAAAGAGAAGCCTTTAAATATTGAAGAAAAACCTGAACACTCTAAGAATACACTTCATGGTACTCGATTAGAAAAAAAAATATGCAGGCCGGGTGAAATTTATATTAAAAAAGAATCACCCAAATAGAAAACCTAACAGGTATCCGCATTAATTTAATATTATCCTAGAAATAGTCTTAATTTATTATGTTGAAATTAAAACAATTTGGCCTACTTAATAACTTAGGTTGTTTAATAAATAAATCAGATTATATTATTACATCCTCTTGTATTTCGGAGATGATGAATCTTTATCATAAATGGGTATAGAATTAGTAATAGTCTTATTTGAATTGCAGTCGCTGCAAACGCTTAAGGAATCTGGGCGTGTGCGGCACGTGGGTGTCTCAAACATTAATGAGGAGCAGTTAAAGCGCTTATGCGCTGTTGCTAAGCCGGCTTGTCTCCAAGTAGAAGTACATCTACTGTGCCAACAGCACTCGTTGATTAATACAGCTAATAAACTCGATGTACCTGTTGTTGCCTACTCACCCCTCGGCTCTAAATCTCTTGCTGATGCCTTGTCTGCTAAAACTGGGTAAGTAAACACACATTATAATTCAAACCAGCTCTTGTTTAACAACGACTGGGGTCACTGAAGTATGCTAAAGTGTTTCTTAAGGCCTGCTATAAAATGGCAAAGATAGAACGTTGTAGATATTGTCATTGGTACAAATCTATCATAACCTGTTCTTGCCCTCGTACTGTAAGACATTTGCACCACGTGAAAAAAAACAGGTTGTACCTAGCCTTACTTCCAAATGACTTCAAGTTTGTTAGGATTAAAATTGCTTTATAAATTCTATCGCTTACATTTTTATGTTTTTTCTTTGGATAATCAACAATATTTAAATAATTTCTACAGACGCGAGTATCCTGACCTGCTAAAATTGCCAGCTGTCGTGAAAATAGCAGAAGCGCATAAACGGACGCCGGCTCAGGTGCTCCTCAGGCATCTGCTTCAGAGCGGGGTTGCAGCTATACCTAAGAGCACCAATCCAGCTAGAATCAAACAAGTAAGTTCATAAGTGTGATGATATGTTTTGGTTACACAATAATATTTCTTGACGCTAGATTCGTAATTTGTAATGCTTACTTACATTATGATGGACCGATAACAATACAGTTAAAATGTTAATGTTAAGGTACTATATTATATTTATCGCCTTGTGACATAAGTTCCGTCACCATGGTAATAATAGCATCAATATCCAAGTATTAAATGTGTTCCGGTTTGAAGAGCGCTGTAACTATTACATTACTGATAAACGGCCCGCAATTTTTTTTTGGGAATATCGCCAAGCAACATCTCGGCCAGGCTGACAAATATTATATATATTACCTTAATTTTTTTAGTTATCCTTTCCTATTTAACCATGACCTTTTTATGCCTCTTAAAAATAAATATTTAAATTATTCTCCACTTTTCAATTTACAGAATATTTCAGTGTGGGATTTTCAACTGTCTGACAGCGAAATGAACGAACTACGCGCTCTTGATCGCGGAGAAGCAGGACGTATTTGTGATTTTTCATTCTTCTTGGGTGTGGAAAACCATCCAGAATTTCCTTTCAAGAAATAAATGAAGCCTCAAAGTCATGATAAAACTACTAATCTTGTTTACCTTTTTTAAATCTATCTAATGTTTTTATTATGAACTTTGAGAAACTTATGTAGTTTTTTTTTCGTAACCTGAATCAAAGGTCCCAAGCTAACCGAACAACTGAAACTTGAAAAACCCTAACGAACCAAACTTACCTATATCATAAACACGCATATATATAAATATACCTAATATGATAAACACGCATATTTACTTAATGTCCCTTTTATGCATCTAAAATATTATTCATGAAACTTGTGTATTGCGCTTCGGAAGTAGTTTTCATACGCAGATCCCCCGATTTGAATTACAAATAATAAACCTAACCTTTAAACAGTGACTACATTTCATTTATTATGCACTCACGTAAGCAATTTTATTATAATATTTCTTAATGAAACTAGAACCCATTTTACAAAATGCCTTCAAAGAACCTAAATAATAGATATAGAAAAAATAGATAACTAAATGCAGCCGACTCCTGGTAAGATTATGATTAAGCGCATATATTTTTTTTCGACAAAGAGGTGAATTAGATATTCTCACCTCCAATATACCCTCAATGTTAAATATGTTCAAAGAGGCTAAACAACGTCTATCGGCTGATAATCATTAAAAAGGATAGAGGAGAAGAGATCAATTGGCAGTTTGCTCCATGACAATTATTATTACCCTATATACTCGTTTGTTTATTGTATCCAGTACATTAAAAATCGCCTTTGAGTAGATTTTGTGTTGAAATGGCGTCATAGGTTGAAATTATAACAAAACCAATATTCTTTTTGGTAAAATAGCTGACAACTATAGCATTTTAAAAACATAAAAAACTGAAAATAACGTGACAAAGTTTTAATAATTTTGAAATAACTATAAAATAATTCCTTATCATTTTGAAATCCGATTTCAATATTTCAGTAATTTTATTTGTTATATATTATTTTTTTAAAAAAATTATAGATTTTCGAAAATTAATCAAAAACATCAAGTATTAGTTTAAAAAAAATTTGGTAGAGTTTATGCAATTTACGCGTAAGACACTAAGGATATACAATTTTACTTTTAATATATATTGAAATAATAAAATAACTTCATTAGCTTAATAACGAAACGTTTGTAAAATCATTGTATGCAAACATTCATTCTCCGCCTTTAATTATTAATTTAAACATTAGGTATTTATTTAACACGAACTTGTTAAAAGTATAATGCGAATCAAATCATCAGGTTTAAGATGACCTCCTAAATAACTAATTCAAATCTGTCTATATAGATTTTGATTTATAGTTATTGCCCAAGTTAGTGAGTTGAAAACAAACTCATATTCATGAAAAAAGGTAGCGTTGACCGAATAAAATCTGTGGAAATTAACCCTATAGTATTTTATGAATAAATAATAGGTAATTAATATAATTAAGTATTATGTATATATGAAATGTAATGAATAAATCTTAATTGTCATGCGATCTGCAGTTCCAAGGGGTTAGCATGAAAATTTAAATGAGTTAATACGTTTAACCTTTATTGTTAACTACACAGTTAAACATTACAGTGCACCAAGCGACGTCTCCCGAGTTGGTGTTGTTTGTATTCCGCGTGGTGTATTTCGTTCAAAAAATATGGCTTTAATTTTAAAAGGTGCAATAAAGTTATATAATTATTTAAATAATGACATCGCCGGTAGGTAAAGTTATGTGTTTTGCTTATTAGACTTTTTGGCCGTTTTGTTTTCATTTTATTACTTTATACCAAAATTTTAATTGATAATAAAGTAAACCCTTTAAACATAGATATACGGTTGCGTATATATACTACTCACCGATATCATCATCTGATAGATGTTACTGCTAGACGTAGCCATCCCCAAAATTTTTCACGCCGATCCTGCAGTAGCTGCATCATTCGATTTCTCGCGACCGAGCATTTTCCCAAATTGATTTTCAAAATTTTTCAGAAGTCACAACACAAAACTGGCCTCTAATGAAATCACCGTGGCCTGGTTTAGCTGTCCTAGCAATTTATTTGTTAACTGTACTACGTTGGTTGCCTGAATACATGAAAAATCGCCCTCCGTATGATTTAAGGAAAATAATAGCTTTATATAATACTATTCAAATATTTTTCTGTTGTTATGTTGTTTATCAAGTGAGTAAACACCTGTAATGTGTATTTTTCCTAATTTTATTTAATATATTTATCTTTTCATGTAATAAAGTAGCTTTAAAATGAAAATAATGACATCACTGAGGCGATATTAAAAGTCATCATTCTTACGTTTAATTAAATATAGTAAAATGAAAAGCTTCAACATTCATGAACCTTGTAGTCGAAAAGGCCAACATTCACAAGCACTAGCTTCCACTATTATTAATTTATCGTCTTATAAATTACAAAAAACATAACGTGTTATACATAACAAAAAATCGAAGAGATCTAAAATTTTAAAAAATAATGCATACTTTTAATTTCAGAGTCTAAAATTAGGATGGTTAAATGAGTACAAATTGGTTTGCCAGCCGGTTGGTGATGGACCGGAGAGCATTGAATACGCTTGGAAAGTTTGTTACATATACTTTGTAATAAAATTAATTGATCTACTTGACACGGTATGATATATTTATACAATTGTTGAACGTACACATCTTTAATATAATAAAATTAACCTGATAAAGACTCACATTAACATTATTTAGTAGCTCGCTGGCCTAATGGTTAGAGCGTGCGGCTTTCATTCCGAAGGTCGCGGGTTCGAATCTCGGCATGTACCAATGACTTTAATATTTAAGTTATGTACATTTGTGGACTTTAGTTACAACAGCGAGATACAAACGGTGAAGGAAAACATCGTGAGGAAACCCGCACATGACTTAGAATTTATTCTAAGGTATGTGCGAAGTCACCAACCCGCATTGGGCCAGCGTGGTGACTATGGCCCAATCGCCCTAATATTGAAGGTAGGCCTGTGCCCCAGCAGTGGGGACGTAAATGGGTTGTTATTACTAACGTTATTTCTTTTAAAAAAAATAACTATATATTTCTAATACAATGACTTGTGATTGCGGTCTGATATCATTTATTTTTTGTATATCAAACAATATATATTAAATTCAAGCATCGCATATAATCTAATCCAGCACAATTAAAGTGCTGTGTAGTTGACATAATGATTTTAGATAGACATAGTCATCACGCTGAAGTATATGCGAGTTTCAACAAGGAAATATTGAATATTTTTGTTAACAGAATGTACTCAGTAATAAAAAAATTAATACCGACGTGAATAAATATAAAAAAATTGAAAAAGAAACTTTAAATATCATGTTATAATACAAGAAATTTAGGACTAAGATTATCGAATATTGTGTAGATATCCGATAATCATGTTATAAAGATGTAATTGGTGAAAACAGGAAATAATAAATTAATATTATATATATTTTATACAAATGTATGTTTGTAAATTTATATAAAACTAATCTATTTGTTTTTGGCGTCCGTATATAGCTTCTCATGAGGGACAACACAGCGAAACACAATAAAAATATAATACATGCTCTAACATTTCTAGTAATTGTATAATTTAATAAAAATATTTGTCTTCACCGTTTTTATTTTTATGAAACATCTATTAACGTTAAAACTGGTGACGAAGCAATTTGTAACCTAACGTAGGCCTAAATTGATTAGGTATATAAGTCAAATTGTCGAATTTCCATCTTTCATTTCATAATAATGATTCGCTATTAAATTACAGGTATTTTTCGTCTTAAGAAAAAAACACAACCAAGTTACATTTTTGCATGTGTACCATCATTTTGGAATGGTCGCTGTCGCATGGGGAATGGTGAAATGGGTTCCAGGTAATTAACATTAAAAATTACAAACATGAAACATTGTCTTTATATATTTCCATTATGAAGTTTATGAATCTGCTTCCAGTAATTAAAAGTTTATACAATGGTGCTTTGTAAATAAATGTTTAAATTATTAATTGATTTTCATACACAGGTGGACATATGACGTTATTGGTACCTATTAACTCGTTCGTTCACATCATCATGTACACATATTACTTATTGACTGTTTGGGACGAATCATACAAGAAATCACTATGGTGGAAGAAACATGTTACGCAGATACAAATTGTAAGTGTTGTAGATAAATGTTTACGTCATTATGTACAAACTTAATTAACCCAGCACTAGTAAGCAGTCATATTTTCGTGTTGCGGTACATATTTATTAAAAGAAGCTAATTTTAAAGGGACCTAAAAGCAGAGCAGTCACACTGCAGAGAACTGGTCACAGAATGCGTCTCCATGGGTGTTAATGTGCCTCACTGTAAATTGCTTTATAGGACATCGGGATTTTGTTATTTTGGGCGTTAGTGCTTTCCAGGTACCTTTCAGGGCCTATTCAGCAATCACTTATCTTTTAGCAACAACTATTGTACTATGTCGATACTTCTAACGTGCGTCCTGTTGGCAAGGATGGTATGACTGGACATTACCTGTAATGCATATGTGATATTCTACCGAAATTAATCGCTTATGTAATTATATAAACTAGTGACATTTATCAAAGAACAACTAATATACATAAAATGTAAAATTAAACAAAAATTCGAAGCAGAAACGGTAGGATAATGGTTTCAAAAGGTGTGACTAAGAGTCAAATGTTTTTAACCAAAAATAAAATTTCAATTTAGATGAAAATGAAACTTTACTAAATTTTCATTTTCAATTAAGAATTATTGTTTTAATCAATTTTTATTTCCCTCATCGTCAACTAAGAATATTTATATTGTAAAATGCTATATTAAATATTACTATTAAGTTATTAAAAAAGCCTTTGTCATTTTGCAGATGCAATTCACTATTCTGCTGCTACATTTTTTGGTGCTTGTTATCGCCAATGACTGTTCAATTCCCAGGCAACCTGCATACATCCTTATTCCCCAAAACCTCTTCATGGTAATTTTGTTTGGTGATTTTTATTATAAAACTTATATTAAGAAAAAAAACCAGAATATTAAGAATAATTAATAGTTTTTTGGTGATAGGTCTCTGATGATGGAGACCGTTTATATAGGTACCAATGCAACTTCTGTAGTACACCAAACAGTAGTATGCAAACATTACTGTGTTGTGGTTTGAAAGGCGCCCTAGCTGGTGAAATTACTAGAGTAACGAGGCCTAACATTTTAGATCTCAAGGCAACGAGTAGTGTTGTGCAATGTTTATACATCTTGACTAGCACCACATTGTTATAAGCTGGCGAATCACTTATCATCAAGTTAACATCGCGGCCGTCTTGTCGCTTAGGAGAATTAAAATAATTTACATATAACAATATTTTTTGTTACTTCCATTAATATCATTATTAAATTCGTAAACAAATGATCATTGTATTTATTTCTCTCTTTGTAGTATTCCTTGTATCCAATAAATTTAAATATAGGCACTTCTTTGTGTGTGTACACCATACATGGTAAGACCATTTTCGCTTATTCATGTCCCTCTAATAAATTTTGACAGATTGAATCGGTCACACGAATATTGTTCACAAAATAATAAAAATAAATCCTATTGTACTGGAAATATATATGTGTATGTATAGGTCTACCAGGATCTGATGGCAAAAAGGGAAAAAAGCAATTGACGCTAGCAATACTGGGGAAATTGGAGTAAAACGTTTTGATACTTTTTTTCTTATAGCGGCTGATTCTGTGTGTGATACATGCAAATATAAAAATTTATCCAATATTCAAAAATAATTTTTGAAAATCTTACTGTGACGAATGTGGGGTTCGAAATTTAGATGAAAACTCCAATTACTCTGTTCATAAGTTTATTAATTAATTATAGGCTATCAGAACTTGTTAATGGTGCCAAATACTGCACATCCATAAAAAAAAGTCTTCATCGGAAGAGGAAGACGAAGAAGACGCACTATTTATGATAAACCTTTCCTCCTGCATCTCAATTAATCGATCTTGTTCTATGAACTGATTTTCAATTTTTATTACATGTTCACAAGATTTTCGCCATTCATCGATCGCTAATTGAGAGAAAGCTTCTTCTGTTAAAGATTTTATATCACTTGCAGGTCTATTGACGTTTTTAATCAAACGTTTTTTTAACGTTAATAAACCAAAGTATCAAGACGTATCATTCCTACTAACAAGTCAACGCTTGCACATGGCTCAATATCGATGATTGTGTTTGTTCTGCACCTTGTTCATGAAGTATTCTTTGATAAACATTGATAATAATATTTCTTGCTTTGCGATCGAAGAGGTTTCTTCGACATTTTCACCACTTTTTAAAGGAAATTTGAAGCCAAACCAAAAACAATTCTTCGAAAATTCAGATGACAGATGAAAATCGCTATTTTTTAACTTATTTTTTGCTATCAGATCCTGATAAACCTATATATTATACATATGGACACGATAATATTCTGTGTATTTCCGTGAATAGTAGATAATTAGATAACATAAGTATAGAAAGTGTAAATAAATAAATAGAAATAATATTAGAAAAAATGTATATAAATTAGTAGAGAATATGTTGTAAGTAAATATTGTGAAAATATTCTAAATAATAAAATAAGGTAAAGCCTTGAATAATAATATCAGGGAAAATAAGAAATAGAAAAAAATATTTATATTTTATCACGCCTTTTTCCCAGTAGGGGCAGGCAGAGGCAAATAAACACCGACTTTTCGCCAGATGTGGTCAGATTAGGTCCCATGTAACAGGGGGCGACCCTGTTGCCACTTTATTGGGGCCACCACACCCACACAAAGATGATTTCAGTGTTCGGGTTTCCTCACGATGTTTTCCTTCACCGTTGGTATTTCGCTGTTATAACTAAAGTTCACAAATGTACATAACTTAAATATTAAGTCATTGTAAGCCGGGATTCAGCCCGCGACCTTCGGAATGAAAGCCGCACGCTCTTACTATTAGGCTAGCGAGCTACTTCTTCCAAGTAGCTCGCTAGAAAAAAAAACACATTATATACAACTTTTTACTACATGTATCAACTACATTGAAATTATCAATTATTATCTCTTTCAACATTTTGTTAAAATTGATTCTTCCATTTGTACAATATCTACAAATAATTTAATTAATAATTTTATCTATGCTTACCCGGTGCTGCTTGGTTTATAAGTACAATCAGCATATTAATTTTCAATGTTGTTTTTATATTTATGTATTTTCTGTTAGCATAATTAAATAAATAAAAAACATACATTAGACACAATGGCTTTTAAAAACAAACAACTTTTTATTTGTTCATAACGAAATTTATTTTTTCACAAAATTAAAGGCATTTTTACATTATATAATAAGTAAAAATACATACTCTACTTACTCTACGATACTATATTATACAACCATTTTTATATATATGATTACTATCAAAATAATATATATGTATATATATATTAAAAGCGGTAATATATTTATATGTATTACCGCCTTTTATTTTACTAAAGTAACATTATTAGTTAAGTCGCTCAAATAAATTTTGTTTTACGAGGTCAATAACTTCGCTTTGACAGAAAGCATCAATGACAGCTTTCGTCAAACAAAGCTTATCAATGGCTCCTTCCACTTCGTCTTCGTCCAATTGCCTACCTTCATTTGTAAAGCATTTTAGATTATCTTTCAATAAATTAATTAAATCGTTAGTACTAATACTGGTCGCCAATTCTAAATTATTCTCTTTATTATCTAGCACAGACTTCACGTCACAGTCATTTTCGGGAGGAATGACTGGTTCAGAGTCACCATCGCATGTTCTCTGTCGCTTGAATCTCCGTACTTTTCGTTTTTTTTCTAAATACGACTTCGCCACGGTGTCGAGTTGCAAAAATAAAACGGCTAGAGGAGTTTCTGATATGTCATCCTGGAAAGATACAATTTTACATGCATTATTATGAAATATTCTAAATAAAAACTATTATGTGTACATACTACTGTCCTTGTGCAGATAAAGATATACAGGAATGAATAACCAAAATATTGTTTGAACTGTTATTTTCTAACACTAAAAACAGGTTTCTTTATTATTTTTAAAATTCATACATTTTCTAATTGTTACTGCTGATTTGTTTACAGCAGAAAATATCATATTATAATACCCTACAAAGTTTTCAGTAATCATCACAAGATGAGACTACAATTAGGTTAAGATTAAAATATCTATGAAATATTTATAAAGAAATTCATGTTCTTGAACACCTATTAAAAATAATCTTACCTCATTCGGATTGACAAGTAGTTTCGCAGTCTCTTGTGGCAGGTCTTTACACACCTGCGCTACTAATATTTTAATCAAAGCTTCTGAAACCTGGGATGAGGTGTCTTTCTCCTTAAAGTAAAAATATCATTTTAAGTCTTTTCTAAATTGCCTAGTATTTTTTTAATATTTAATATAAACTAAAATACCAATTAATTAAAATATTATATATTTTTATTACTCATTATCATATCTTACAATATATTTAATTTTATTTAAAATTTCTTTATAATAAAGTAGACAGTACATATCACATTAGAGTATACGGATGTTATTTTAGTTAATAATTTTTTAAAAAAGGTAAACAGATAATGTTCTATTTATATTGTTTCATTAGTTCTATTGTTAAACAAAATCAACTTACATGTGGTAACCATACATTTAGTGCTATATTGACATCATCAAGATTTTGTACATAGTGCCACCAACCCTTCGGTAAAACCAAGGCATCTCCTGCTCTTAGTTCCACCAATCTTGCACCAGTCACCACTGAAGGTAATAAGAATTGATATCTACATGGACACATTCAGATAAGTACTTATACCATTTATAAACATTTAGAGATTGAAAATCTCTAAGGGCTCTGTAGTCAGTGTTATAACATGTCTTGGGTGATAAACACACTGTGATGTACAGCATACCGTCTTAACTAGCCCCACGTAGTTGAGTGGGCATATCACTTATCATGCAGCTTGTGTCATCGTAAATTACATAAAAAAACATAAATATTACCTGTTTTCTGTTACCTCTAGACACTAAAATAATCATTTTATGCCACTGAACTTCTGCACCTTACAAATTATTTTATAAAGAGTATTGTGTTAACAGTTTTCAATATAGTAACAGATAAGACAAGTCTGTTAGTTTTTATTTTATATCAAATATTAAAAAAATTACCATTAAAAAGGTCTAAATTGTTGGGGCAGTAAAAATTCAGCTGACTGTAGACACTTGATTCTTCATAAGGAACTCTTGTAGGTTTTAAGTAGCCAGTTTCAGGAGGAAACAATATCCAACGCTTCCTATAAAGTTGTTTCCAAAAATATGTTCATATCTTGATTTTTTATATATAAAACTTTATATATTTAAAATACTCACCTTCCATACAACTGTGCAATTATGTTATAACCATAAGTATCCTGGTGTGCAGGAGTGTGAGCTCCTTTACTTCCAATCCATAAGGTACTATGTGAAGCATCTTTATCAGGGTACCCAAATTTTTTCCATGATACTTCCTAAATATATGTATATATTAAAAAACAATATGTAAAAATTGCTAAGCTTAGATTACAATAAATTAATGATGTTGAATGATCAAAACTTCACTGTGTGTGTGGCCAAGGAATCAAAAACGAAATGCTTTTTTTTACAATTGTAAGTAGTTATTAGACACTATGATAACAGTCAAAGTATTTTTTTTTAATTCTAACAAAAAATACTGTTTCAACTTTACAATATTTAATAGATAAATTTAATTAAAATTGTTGCAAGTAAAGAATTAAAATATTTCATAATAAAGATCAAATTAAGAGAAAATATTTTTAGCATAAATGTAACATAGATTATAAGTTTTAATGTTATTTCACTACTATGTTTTATTACATACAAACAATTGATTAAAAAAGAATTAACAGATAAGTTAATAATCAACCTACAAATATGAACAGGCATGGCAAGAAACATAATTTAAATAAATGAGTCATTATCATTGTCAGCCGATAGACATGAACTGTTGGACATAGGCCTCCTCCAAAGGTCCCCACATTGATCAGTCCTATGCTGCCCATTTTGCTTGGCACTAGAGGGAGTCGTGTTTAGGGGTTCATATGGGAAGATCTGGGCTTTTTCTGACCACACTGGCTTAATGTGGGTTGGTGGGAGCCAGAGCCTCGTTTGTTGATTAGCAGGGTACACCAAGAGCAGGTAGCTTGAGTCCTGCTCGTTGTTGAGTCTTACACCAATACGAATATTGCATTAGAATTCGCAAAAAAATATTTTTTAGTTCGTTTTATTTTTAGTGCTCACTAAAACATCACCAGAGCTATAAGCGCTTCACTTCCTAGGCTTTTACCTTACTTAATTCATGATCTGCGTTAAACCATTGTTGTAAATATTTATAGTCAAAATACATCCATTCTTCGCTGGATTTCGCCGTAGTAATAAATTCGTTAAATGTCATTGTCTTTTTGTTGCACATTCTTTCCCAGCACGGTCCTGCTGAAACAAAGTTTTTTTTCATGCATCGAAAAGGGATAGTCTTCCCTTCAAAAGCTGAAGACCATTTTTCTAACGTCCATTGGCACAGCGACCAGTCTCTAACAAAGCTTCGTAAAACTATGGGTACCGTTGTTTTTTTAATTAAATTTTTAGTTACATCTTCGTCTTGAATTGAAACCATTTTTATAACAAGCGTAGACAACGCGTAGTAATATTACAGGTATTAAAACTTATATTATTACTATATAGTACTTGACACTTCTACGAAATATAAACAATAGCGAATAGCAACATCTAATTTTTTAAGATATCAACACCAAAGAAATTATTCAATGGTCCTCATTTAGGGAAATCAATTTAATAATACTACAAATCTGGTCCTCGTTGTGCACATGCTCTTTAATATTCTAAATTAATTATAATTAAATAAATTCTCACATTGCATTTTGTTGATTCATGTTTGTTATCATCAAATGGTACCGAATATTTAACGCGCGCACATATAAATATTATTACACCAATTAGAATAGATGACCCCAACTTTAATCTAGCTTTTATATCCTTGATACATAGATTAAGACGTAACCACTACATGAAATTAAAGACTGTAAATTTGGATTTTTTATCGCAAATACTATTTTTTTTTGATGATGATGTTCTCGCCGCAGTTTTATTGACAACTATAGCGGCTTCATCGGACTCAGCTCGCGGATCCAGTATCCGCGAGCTAATCGCAAATACTAGTTATCAATTTACACATAAATAGTACTTACCTGTAGTTATAATCGGATGCAGTAAGAAAAAATACAGACAGATCTGTTCCTAAATCATTTTTTTTAAACAAAATAGATTTTATTCGTCCATTTCTATCTAGAACATTAAATCACAGTTCATCGAAATGCTTACAGCATAGCACACTAGATGATGTGGTCTGTCAGTCTTTTTTTTTTTGTTTTACAATGGGGGAAATGCCTTCGCATAACTGCCCTTGCTGGGGCAAAGACAGGTTATGTCGGTCTTGCACCGGCTAAAACTCCCACGATGTTCCACCTCATCGCTTTATGACAGGGTCATGGGAAAGCTCTCGCACACCTTCGCGACCCTGCCAGCGCCGGCTGCACCATGCAGCCCTACCACGGTAGGGAAGGACCCCCCCTTTCCACCTCTGCAAGGGCACGCCGGAACACACAACACGCCCTCCTCTCGGCCTTTTATAGTCACCTGGACTACCGATCCCGCGAATCCATCACCCAGAGGCCATAGGAGCCAAGAGAGAAAACTCTCCCGACTCCCTACGGCGGATCTCGACTTCGGCTTCGGCACCAACCGTTATACTGCCGCTGAAGATGGGGAGAGCGGCGTAACGAAATACCGACACTCCTTTCCCTCCGCAACTCCACCTCGCTTGCAAAGGGCAGTGTAAACATGAATCAATAAACCTGCCCATGCAACCTACCGGCACACATACGAGGTAAACTTACGGAGCTCACCTGAAGCGGCCACCACAGGCCGGCCGTGTAAGTTCCTCTATATTTCCGTGGGCGACGTCTACTAAGCCCCACTGCCACGACAAGGCGGGAACCTGTTCGGGGGTCAGTTAGTCTTGTCTTATCATTTTGATCAACCATATGAATTTCATATTTTCATCCTTTGGAAGCATGCGCAACAGTCAAACAGAAAGCACCCACCCGAGACACACGTATTAAAAAACACTTTGTTTTTAAAAAGTACTAATGAAATGAACTTCTAATTGGAGGAATGATGAAGACATTAAATTATTCCTATCCATGTTTTGTGAATTTTGTGAGATTTGCTTTCTTTTATACCTCTTTGGTTATAAATTATTAACATTGAATTGGTTTAAATGTCTTGCTCCCACGACATAATATTTTCAGAAAAAAAAAACAAACGTTGAACATGCTAAATCGTATATGTCGCACTACTAAAATCTTTTTTGAAATATTTCTTGTGTCATTTCTTCGACATTTACATTTGAAAGGGACAACACTAAACATGAATTTTTTTGTCAACAATGGTTTTTAACCTGAATTTGACGTGATGTTAATAACAAAGTGACGTTAGATAGTGAAGATACCATTAAAAGATGTATCTCTAGGACCATTGAAAAATTAAAAAAAGTTTAGGTAGGTACCACCACAGCTCCTATTTCTGCCGCCATATAGTAGTGGTATAGAGCTGAAAATATAAATGGTAGGTTTCATGCTAATTCTTCACTTCCTTGGAAAACAAAAAAACATTCAAGTATCTTTCACCGATATTGTAGTAATGTTCTCCATACAAATGAAATTTAAATTTAAATTTTAAAGTTTACACCAGTTTTCAGTAATTCAGCAAATGTAAATAGATATTGTTTTTGAGATGGGTTCATGACACATGAATCTACATACGCAATGTACATTAATACTAAACAAATATTTTAAACTTTCTTAAATTTAATATTCACATTTTCAGATATGGTTGACTTCATGAAGAGGGCACTTGAGCTTGCAACTGAAGCGTTAACTGCTCAAGAAGTTCCTGTTGGTTGTGTATTCACTATTGAAAATAACATTGTTGCAGAATCCCGAAATTGTGTTAATGTGACTCGGAATCCAACACGACATGCTGAAATTAATTGCATAGAATTTATTCTACAATATTGTAAGGACAATAACATAGATTACCTAGACTATTTTACAAACATAAGTGTATATGTTACAGTAGAACCATGTATTATGTGTGCTGCAGCCTTACAAAATTTAAGAGTAAAGGAAGTTATTTATGGATGTGCAAATGATAGATTTGGTGGCAAAACTGTACTGGATGTTGGTAATTTTTATGTACAAAGCTATGAGGTGACTGGAAATTTATTAGCAAATGAGGCAATGAGTTTACTAAAGCAGTTTTATAAAGGCACAAATCCAAATGCACCAGAAGCAAAGGTTAAAAAGAAAAGGGATGATAAAGAGTAGTTGTTTATATGTACTATTGTATGGTTTTTAATGTATATGACAAGTTAAAAATTTAATTATAATATATTGTTTTAAAAATATAAAGGGCTTTTAATTTTCATGTTTCTAATTAAATTATGGATACCTCTCTTTTAATTTTTGGACAAATTAGGTATAAGTGCCATTTTATTATCTATCTTGCATAGAGTTATATGCTATCTAGATTTAGGATTAAGTCATAGTCACAGTCTTTATAGGAAGGGTGGGCCAACGACAAACACTGAAATGAGAGTGGACAGTTGCAACACAACTGCTTTGCTGATTATTAGATTTACAATGAAGCACATGCAAATCAGATATGCATCTAGTGAAAAATAACCTGTCCTGTTATAACTTTACATATTACTTACACACTGTAGTGATATGTTATTTTATGCTAATTATTCAGTAATTTCACTAACTATAAACTAGAACGGTATTCTGGCACACCATTCCATGGTAGGAGTAAAGATCTCAACAGTTCTAGCTACCCTAACTGTATTAAACAGTGATCCCTAAATATATTTAAAAAGGTAAAAGTACCATTACTACACTATAGATCTAACAAGAAATGAGAGTTTTATTACAAAGTTCAATACTTCTTTATGTACAATTTTTAGTATAATTAGCAACATCTTTGAAAAAACTATGCAAATATATAGGCGACAAAGGTTATAGGTCTTATTTGCCGTAGTCCATCTAGGCTTATTTCTGCCGCCCATCAATATTGTGAAGATATTTTTCTATTCCGGTTTGCAACGCGTTATAGCTAGTAACATTATTGAGGGAGCGGGACTTATGTTTCAATGCAAAGAAGACAATGCGAGGCAGTGTACGTCATCCTAACAAACACCACGTTGTTATGAGCATATGTATCACTTAACATTAAGTTGTCATGCTCGTCTTGTTGCTCCGTGGTATAAAAATAAAAACAGTACATTTAATGTCATTTAGGATTTAAGTAATCGGTCAGATTTAATGTCAGAAGAAACTTCGTCCTTGTCTGTCCTTCCATTTGTTCCAAGATCTAAAGTTACGTAAGTGTAAAATTATATAGTTGGTTTAAAAATACATCTTTTAGGCTGTTTTGTTTTAATACAATTATTTTTAATGAACCGTTATAGTCTTGCTGTTTTTAAGCATCGCTATATCATATCACAAAGTACCTATATAGCAGTTAAACAGACAAATACTTTTTAACTATGACGCAAAATGCAGTATCATTAAATATGCTTTATCTGTAACAATTTAGCGTTTAAACATTACTTCTTTTTAATTAATTGTTAAACACAAACTTATAGTTTACAAAAACTTTTTAACTGCAAAGAATATTTGACCGTCTTTTAAATAACTGCATTCGATTCATTTTCAACCTTCGTAAGTACAATCATCTATCTACGTTTCGTTCACAGTTGAAGTGGCTACCCATTCGTCAGCGGCGAAGCCTGCGTGCTCTCAACATCCTACTTTCTATTTTGACTTCTCCTAAACCACCTCCTTATCTTATTTCCTGTTTTAAGTATTTAGGTACTAACCACGACAAAAATCTTCGCTCCTCTAACAACCCGCTTCTTTTGTACCCTGCTTGCACCTCTGACATTGTCTACTCTTTCTTTTCTGTCCAGTCCATTCTCCTATGGAATGCACTCCCTCTAGATGAGGTGGGCCCGGTCATTCGGGCGCCGTTCGGGGGGTCGCGGAGGAACTCAAATACTTTAACCCGCGACCCCACGAGCACGTGGATGAGAGTGGAATACCTTGTGAAGCTTTTTAGTCGGTTGGAGCCCGACACTACCACCGACGCCGGCCCAATTTGGCGACGGGGTGTGCATTTCCGTTAGCATTTTGTTACAAAGGTTAATAAAAAAAAAAAAAAACCTAGATATCAGAACAGTAACTAATCGGTGTACTTTTAAGCAGAAAGTACAGGAATGTCTCTTCAAAGGCATTAGGACTGAGCTCTTCTTGAAAAAAATTTTATATTTACTTAACATCATGCATGTGTGTCTATATATATTTTTATTTATGAATGTATATATATTTATATGTTTATTTGTGTATTATATATTATATTGTAATTATTTGATGCACCTACCTCATCATCTCTGCATTACTCAAGGTAAACTGGAAGATAATGCCAATGGCATTAAATCCGCCTTTATAAGAGGTGTATAAAGTTAAATAAATAAATAAAATGTTTAAGTGTATACGATATGTAACTAAAATACATATTGTTTGCAGTTTAAATAATCAGGAACAACTATGCTGTAACTGTCTTTATGGCACTGTCTCTAATTCCTGGTTTGATAAGATGGCATGTTGTGTTTTTTTTTTGTTATTTGACGAAGAGACGTAGCAAGCCGTACGTTCACCTGATGTTAAATAAAATGCTAGCCCATGAAGACATGGCGCTAGTTAGGAAGATACTGCAAAACAGTGCTCGTCGCATTAGAAACAAGATGTTGTGCCTCGTTACCAGGAGTAATTTCACTACCTACAACGCCCTTCAAACCGGAACGTAATAACGTTTGCATATTACTGTTTGGAGATAGAATACGCACTGCGACGATCTCCGAATAGGTTTCCGCCTTATCGCTCAGTAGCCGTGGCTTGGTCATCCACAGTGACACTAAGAGGAATGTATCCAATTGGCCCGTGGTGGCCGCTCCAGGTGAGCTCACCTCGGTTGTGTACTGGTGGGCATCGGCGACAGGTCTGTACTGCTCTTCATAGCCATGGTGGAGAGGTGGAGTGTCGGTATTGCGTTTCGCCGCTCCTTCTACCCTTCGCGACTAACCGATGCCGCACCGCTCACGCGGCGGCGATGCGGCCACGGGGGAAGAAGAGTGTCAGTATTGTGTTTAGCAGATCCGCCGAAGAAAGTCGGGAGAATTTTCTCTCTTGGCTTTCAAGCCGGAAGGAAGAAAGGAAGGCGCGGTGCAGGGTCCGGCGTGCTCTTACTAAGGTTGAAAGGTGGGGTGCCGTCCCCCGAGATGAGGCTGCATGGAGCAGCCGGCGCTGGTGGGGTCGCGGAGATGTGCAAAAGCGCTACCGTGGCTGTGCCGTCAAGCGACGAAGGTGACACAACGTGGGGGTGTAAGTCAGTGCGAATCCGACATAAACTGTCTTTGTCCCACGAGAGCAGATATGGGAAGGGATTTCCCACATAAAGCAAAAAAAAAAAGGCATTGCGGTTTTACTTACCTAGACGGTCTCCGGAAACAGAGACCTACCAGTAGTGTTCAGTTGATAGCTGTTTTTACAAACCTCTCTCACTAGTTACCAGCTTTAATTCTGCTTTGATAGTAAAGTGGCGTACTTCGACTGTTAACATATAAAAACAAGAGTATCTGGGGAAGTACATTTTACTATACACATCATATCTCATCCACATTACCACAACGTCATATGAAATTCATATTGTAATAGTTTAATAAACATTTGCATAATGGAAGAAAGGTTCTCACAAGATTTACACTGATAGTAGGTTTCTGACCACCGAAGCCCGTTTCTGACCACCGTAGCCCGTATCTGACCATCGTAACCCGTTTCTGACCACCGCAGCCCGTTTCTGACCACCGTAGCCCGTTTCTGACCAACGTAACCCGTTTCTGACCACCGTAGCCCGTATCTGACCATCGTAACCCGTTTCTGACCATCGCAGCCCGTTTCTGACTACCGCAGCCCGTTACTGACCACCGTAGCCCGTTTCTGCCGTCAAACAATAGTGTGCAAAAATTATCATGTTCCAGTTGAAATGAGTTGTGGCTAATGAAATTACCATTATGAAATTACCTTTACAGCATATTTAACATTAAGTAAATTACAATAAGAATAAAAATGGAATGAGATCTTCTTTCCTCAGCAGTAAAATGAAAATCTGGAACATTAATGTAAAAGTGCTGTAGATAAAATTTTTACTGCTATTTTTTTTTTTCTTAAAATTCATAAAAAGGCATTAACTTTCAAATCAAACAACCACTACCAAGATGTATAATATTTTTTAATAAACACTGCTGTATTATCTTAACCTATCATTATTATACATTATAAACTAAATTTTCAATGAAAATAGAAAACAATATTGTGTGAAATTATCTTATAAACATTAGACAAAGCAGCATACAAATTTTGCATGTAGCGGGATGTAGTGAAGTAGAATTTCATTAGTTAATAAAATAAAATTGTAGACCCAGTATTACTCTGTTGAAATCACCTAGTCTCTAGTTTCCTATAGATAAACAAATATTTTTAATTACCTTGCAATAGGCTGTTAGTGAAATATTATATGGAATGTTTGCTAATACAAAATTAATATATTAAATGTAACTCAGCGTTCCCAAAGTGCCTAATTAAATCCTGATTTACTTAAAAGCTATTTTTTATTAATATCTAGGGAAAACATCTATTTGTATATTAAACATTTCTGTAATAATAATAAAGCAAATATGTGGTTTAAATAACAACATTTCTTATTTCCTAATCATAAAATTAAAAACTACTTACAAAATTGTCACACGAATTTGGTTTCACATTTAAAATTAAAATATTTCAACAACAAACAATAACCATAATATATCATTTCATGACTTAAAAGGTACTTATTTACATTGACAAATGAAAGCTTATTACATAAACTGTATAAATATAAAAGTGAGATCTTTCATTGGAATATATACATTTTTCGCACAATTTATTATTATTACCAATAATATATCCACAGGGACATCACAGAAAATCAACTAAACCTAATGTATGAGATCTCACAATTACATTACTACAGCTATAAAATTGTCCAAAATTTGTACAAACAACAAGTCCCTAAAATTTAAGGCAAGCAACTGAATCTACATATTATGCTTCATATTGTTCCATTGGAAAAGAATAACATATACCAGCGCAGTTTAATCATGCTTATCGTTTGGACTATGGAAACCATTGATAATCGGAGAGCTAGACTGTATGCACTCTGTATTTTCTTGATCACCATTAGATTGGATTTGATTCCCATTAGGTACATTTTCACAATTATTTGTGGGTAATTTTTTGTCGGAAGTGTCACTTCGACTGGAACTACTCGCACTATCGGAACTGGAAGAACTATCACTTTCTGAATCTTCACTAGAGCTATTTGTTTGATGTCGTAAGTGTTCATTTTCCATTCTCAATTGATCATTAGCCAGTTGTAGTTCGCGAATTTGTTCTTCTTGTTCTTTAAGTCGCTGCATTAAATCTGCTATGGTAGAATCGTCCATGGATCCGGATACAGAAGTTTCCGAAGTGTCTCTGTCAGTAATCATACTCTCTCTATCTGTGAAAGAAGCATCTTTATCAGTTAAAGTAGCGTTTTCATATTCAGAGTCTTTCGCTTTACAACGTTCAGTCCTTTTAATGACATTGTCATATTTAGCTTCAAGTAGCAGATATTCCTCAATAAGCTCATTTTTCGTCATGTTGGATAAACGTTCACTTTGTGCGTCTTCATAAACGCTTGAAAATTCTTTTGTTAAATACTCTTCCTCATCTTCTGGCAAAGAAAAAAAATAATTATCTTCGGAATCAACGCTGAAACTGGAATCGCGAGTACGAGCGGATGGTGTTCTCAAATTGTGGAAATTGTTCTCAGGTTCCGGTTTATGTATTTCCATTAGAAACTGGTTGTTATTGAAAGGTGCTTGAGTTTTAGCTAAAACAATTTTACGAAAGCGATTATTTCTTTTAGATTGCTCAATTTTTCGGCGTTCTTGCCAAGGAATTTTTGAAAACGGTTTCATGATTTTACGTTTAGTTTTACCGCGTCTCCTTTTTTTTTTAAAGTTCGCATCAATTTTTTGTTTTGATACTTCAACTATAGGTGGCGCTTCTACCACCAAATAGGGACGTACTGGTTCGCCATCTTTTATTTCAACGATGTTATTTACATCCATTTTGATGATGAACAATAAACAAGTAAAATTATCATGCAAAATTTCTAAATATTCTCGAGAATTCTTCCCTATTACGCACCGAGAACTACCGCACTAGTTAACAGTTATATAGGCCAGAGCTCATTAACAAAGAACCCACGAACGTGATAGCCATTTCGCCATCTTCCTTTTATACAAGACAATTTGACAAAGTCTTTTAGTGTTGCCTAAAACTTAGTAAAACTACCTTACATTCTTCAAGCGAATAATGAAGTTAACATGAAGAGATGAGAAGAGATAGACTACTGTGAAATAATTCAAAATATAATTTTCAATGGATTCACAACAGGAAGGATTATTTGATAAAGAAATATCGTTATTAATATAAAATTAAAAACGTACAATTATATTGAACTTTACAGTATATAGAGAATTAATGTTATTTAATCAGACAATATATGAGAAACATCTGTACGTTTTCCAGTTGAGTATTGTACATGTTATGGTTTAATTCAGATCTAATATAAACCGAAATCGAAACTTTTTGTAATTTACTATGTACCATAAGTAGGTACATAATTTTATTTAAAAGCATACACTCAATTGCAAATTAAAGTGAACCAAAAATTATTACATGTTATTCTAATTAATAAACATTAATAACGAAATTTGCTAATAATGTTTGTTAATTGTTACTTCATTGAAATGGTTTTTCTGCCTAGATAAAAATAAATAAACTTAGATAATTTGGTGACAAGCCAAACCGACTTCAATTTTTAATTAATTAAAACGTTTACTTAATAAAATATACTTAGTTAACCGTTGATAAAGATGTGTATTTTTTTGTTACATTCAATATTCATACATAAAAAATTAAATACTCTGTAAGTAGTACATTCATAAGTGTTATTGTATTACTTTAAAAATGTCTCCACAAAATTTAGTAAATGAAACCAGAGGAAATAAAAGGAGTATTTATGTATTTTTCTTAGCTACTTGTATCACTAGGTCATAAAATCATCTGAAAAAAAAAAGCTAATTGCATATTAACAAACACGGATTTATCGGAACTAGACTTCCTAATTAACATTGGGTCACTATTCAAAACTGTATAGAGTTGTTCGGATACTTTTTTTTAACAGCCAATTTACGTCCCCACTGCTGGGACAAAGGCCTACCCTCAATATGAGGGGTTCGGATACACAAATTGTAATTTGTTAAAAAACATCAAATTTTTCGGTTCACGCAAAGACGAATTAGTCAAATTTTTTTTTATAAATAAATTCTTTGATATATTTTTTACTTAAAATCAATGTAATAATTGTTTGTAGGTACGTCGGAGACAACGTCATTTAATGTAAAATTCTAAACAAAAGACATCCTGGAGCTAATAAACCAACCTTTATTGATTTATTATTACATTGAAATAAACAGTGCAGTATAATATAAATCGCACAACATTATTAAATTGACCGGTATGCTATTTACTTCCGAAATCAGCATATGTTATCTGTAATCACAATTTGTCAGAGAAGAAAAATAGTTTACTTGCATTTAATGTTTACAAGTTTAAAGTTCATTTCTAAATACTCAAATAAATCATCAAGGAAGAAATGATATTAAACAAATAAGCTAACTAAAATTGATATAAAATAAACCATAAGTTTGTGTAATAAAAACCAGCAATGGCTGATGATATAGTGTTTGAACTGTTACATTCAGAAATAATTAACTATTCACTGGAAAATTCGAAACCTATCAATGGAAGTAAGGTTAGCCGAAAAGAATATTATTTTAATTATATGTATTTTGTAAGATTTTTTTTTAAATTTTCGAGATATTCTTATTTGAATGATGAACCCTAAAGGATATTTAAAAAATAATTCTTGTAGTAATAAAATTGGTCTTTGTCCGTCTTCATTTGGTTTTAATGAATTTATAATAAAAAAGTTTATAATTGCTTTGTGTTAAATCTGTCGCTAAAAGTTGTAGACATTTTAAATTGAAATTGCAGTACCGTATTTTTCTACTCCCAGTGTAGCTTAAATTACAAGAGAACAATTATTTTCTGTTAATTGTTATTGTACAATTATGTTTATCACTACTGCACTCTACTAATACACAAAATACTTTTTAAGATATTCAGAATGGCATACCCCTTGGTAAATTATGTGTTCAGTAAATATAAAAATATATTTTTTTTATTTCTACTTTGGGGCGACTCTTATAAGCTTACTTTCACTGAGTTTAACTGGTAGAAAATTTAATGTTTATTAAGCATATCTATACTTCTAAAAACCACATTCTCAATTATTATTTATTTTTTAAATAATTACTAAGTATTAAAATAAAATGACTTTTTTAGGATGTAGACTTGTCTCTCGTTGAGTACATAGGCTTTGCTGCCGGTTATAAAATCATGGAGAGGCTAACCAGAGAGTGGCCACGATTTAAAGACGAGTTGGACACAATGAAGTTCATTTGCACAGATTTCTGGACATGCATATATAAAAAACAAATTGACAATTTGCGTACAAATCATCAAGGTGTTTATGTACTACAGGATAATGCTTTTCGCTTTCTCACAAACCTATCTAACAGTAATCAGTATTTAGAGTTTGCACCAAGAGTAAGTATGTTCATTATTTATTCTAGTTTATATATTTTTTTTCGTGACTTTAAAGGTTTTATTACAAATTTAAATATAATAAAAAAACATAGTTATGATTTGTAGTAAAAACAAAAAAACTCTAGTAAAGGCATTAATTACTTAATATTTATTTCAGTATCAATATTTCATAAATTTACAGTAATCAGTGCCAACATAGGTACTGATTTGTATAACAAATTTATAAGGTACATACTTTAAATATTTGTGAATTAAATGTAATCAACTCTTAAATCTTTTTCAGTATGTTGCATATACGTGTGGACTAATAAGAGGAGGCTTAACCAATCTGTGCATAAATAGTGTAGTTACAGCAGAAGTACAATCAATGCCTTCATGTAAATTTCACATACATGTCCAAAGAACTTGAATTATTATTTACAATAAAATGATTTGATGATGTTAAGATTGTTTTAATATTTCCATTTTGGATTTTATTCTAGTAGTAACATTTATGCAAGGTAAAAAACAAAACCAAGTATTTTTTTTTATTTTAATTGAAAATGATACAGCAATTTTAATTAACAGGCCAAAGTATGATAACAAATAAAATTATAAATTAACATACAGGATTTTTCCATGATTGTGGTTTGGCATGATCATAAATAAGAGCGACATCCATAATAAGGCCAATACAACATAAGAATATTGTAGTACTGTATAGAATCCTGTCATATATTCCTCCTTTAAGCCAGATCGGTTTCCCGTTATCACACTGCACATAAAAAAAGACAATGTTAGTAAATCATTTAACATTTGCTCGTGGTTTTGAGGCCGGTGGGGGCAGCGTCTGTTTTTACAGTTACCGACCTAAAAAACATTGGACTATATTAGCTTATCGACAATTAAATCATTTTAATATAGTGTTTGTTTTATCATGTTTATTAATATACTATATTGTTTGCGTCATCAGTAAATATTTTAGATTATTATTAAATGACGTAAATTTATATTAAATCCTTAAGGACACGGTTATTGTTTCGTATGAACCATTTCACATATCTTGTAACAGTAATTCAATTTAAGTTATTCCTTTCTAATTGGAAAGCGTATTCACATACCGTACTATCACAAAAATTCTAAAAAGTACCAAGTCTTAAGACTGGATAGACATAATTGTCATCGTCATTACGTTATTGTAAGCGAAAACTTTCATTTTGTTTAACAGGATAATCGCTACATACCTGATATTTAGTTTGCAACGTTTTCTTTTTAACAAGGTTTATACATTGATTAATCCTTGTAGTAGATATTCGTCTATTCGCGTAATTTAACTTCTGGTAGACACATAACTGAAATAAATATAATGATCCATGTTTCAGAGGGTTGTTTTTTACATAATGTAAAAAACAATTATTTGAAAATTATATAATTTCTTTATAGCCAAAATTTATAAAATAACATCTCTCTACATATACACGAGACGTATCGACTATTTTTATATAAAAAAAAATTATAATGTAATTTTTATTTTAAGGATTTATCCTAAAACTGGAGCATCACGTTGTCGTTTAGAAGGTAACAATTTAAAAATATTACTACTTTGTTTCGGGTTTAGTAAAAGAAGTCATATTATAGGGATAATGATATACATAAATTTTATTTACACAAGAATCAATTTACAATTTTAAAATTTTAGAAATATATTAATAATTACCTTGGGAAAAATTCTTATTTTACAACAAATCATTTTAAAAAAGTTGTTTATGATCTATCAATTTTTGGAAATTTAAAATAGGTTAAATATTGCTTCATATGCTCAGATTTTTAGAATAGTTAATGTCATTATAATGTATTTCGTTATTGGGTACTTTTATTTTTTTGTAATTCTCGTGTAAATATCTAAAGAGGTATTTCTTTTAAAAAAACTTAGGTCAACTAAATTAGAAAAGGTAATAAATCAATGAATACCTTATACATTAAAATTTTTTTTAGGACGAAATATTTAAGTTTCGTTACCCTCTTTTTTTTGTTTTCTTTGGTGAAAATGCGTTCGCAAACCTACCCTCGCAGGAGCAACGATTGATTGTCGGACGTGCACCGACTAAAACCTCTAGGATATTTCACGCTTTACGACAGAACCATGGGAACGTTTTCGCAATCCCACCAGAGCCCCTCGCACCATGCATCTTCATCTCGTGGGTCTCGTAACCTCTACAATAACTATAGTCCTCTTTAAAGCCAAATACAGTACTGTTTGCATGCAACTATTTGCCAACAATAATGTTTAACGCCTATAACTGCCGCCAATTTACCTATGCGATTACCGACAATCTCGACCATCTTTTTCTGGATGCAGTAGTGGGTGATGTCATTTCCTTCACAACTGTTATTAAAGTTAGCGTGCTGGTGTACCATTCTGCGAAGAAAATAAAAGTACTGCGTTATAGAAGACATTAAATATCAGTTAATGTTCAACTGCAAAAACACTAATAAATTTCATGAACATTTTAAAGAATTCCAAATTTTCTTTTTTATAGCAAAAAAATTATAAAATTATTTTTTTTCTATAAAAAAGAATATAACCTTTAACCGTTATAAAAATTATTTAATAACTGTATAATATAATACTATTAAGATGTATTAATACTTTTATTTCGCTCATGCTTGAGATCAAAAGACTTATACTTACTTATTATAGCAGGAATTTAATAGTAATTTTAATTCATAATTTCTTATTAATACAAATTTCGTTAATTAACACATTTTAGTTTTTAATTTTATTAATAATTCATTCACATGTATTTAAAAAATATTATTCAAAATGTAGCTGAACTTTAAAATCCTAACGAAAAAGTTTCAAAAACCATAACAAAATTCGATAAAACGTGTTATAATAAAAAAAAATATATGTTTTTATATAAAAAGGCATGTTCGCATACGCAATATGCTTAAAAACTGTAACTATAAATATTAAAAGACAATAAAAGTTATGAGTACCATTATTGCGAATTTTTCAATAAAGATTACATTTTCTTGTTCTTTGTTGTTCATTTTAGAAGATTTTAAATGCTGGCAAGGTTAACTGCTAGAAAAACGCATCTATTGAATAAAATAATATGACGGTTAAAGTTATAAAATTGTCTATGGCCAAACTTTTCGCGTATACCTTTTGATTGGCGGTATTACTTCCTTCGTGCTTCCTTTCCGTCAGTCGCTCGGCTCTTTCAATTTTATAGAAAATGGCTTCCGAAGAGTTGGTGACTGAGCAATTTCAATTTTTGGGAATTGATGTGCAAAAGGAAGTATTAACAAAATGTGAGTATGCAAATAAATAATTATATATAGTTAATCCATCAATGTTCTTTCAATAAAACTTGAAAATTTAAATAAAAGTTGTTTGTTAAACTTCAACGCTAAGAAAATTAATGTTCAAGGTTGTTTTTTATTCATGTCTTACAAGGTGTAAGTTTATGTGAAGAATATAATGTAGATGCTGAAAGTTTTATTGAACAATGGATGGCATTTAGTTTGAGTCACTTGGATGGTTCCCCGCCTACTTTAGAAAACTTGGATTTACTTGAGAAAAAGGAATTTTCCAAACCGACGGCAAGTAGACTGAATTCTCTCACTAACGATACGGCAAATACCGGCGCTAAAATGACGGTTTACGCGGCAGAAGTTAGTAGTCAGTATCCTTTTCTTTTAAATATACTACACGTGTTTCAATACGTTTTTGTACAATTACAAATATTAAAAATAAAACAATATGTAAATCATTGATAACATTAAATTTATCTATAGGTTATGTTATGATTTTAACTTCATCTTTTGTTTTCACTTAATTTTTATTAAAATGTTAAGGTAATCATTTCCTTAATTATTAGGCCAGACAATAAGTTGCTGTCGGAATACATGACTACCACACCAAAGGTAATTTATTTTGATATACTACCCACTTTTATTTATAACATGTACAGCATTGTTGTCATACAACAATATTTATTTTTAAATGTTGTGTTTTTAGTATAAATTAAAAAAGATATTTTATGTTATTTTTATTTATTATTTTAAAATTCTAGATTTATTTATAATTTTACAGCATTTTGAATTTTAAGCATTATAAATTTGCAGCATTTTAAGAAAAAGGAAGATTGATATCTGATTGTGCTTAATGGGTATAAGTCTAGTGCCACAGTGTAATTAGTCTGTGACTAGATCTACACTCATTGAGTGCTTCCAGATTTAACTACACAATATCATGCAGATTTAAAACTCTGAACAACTGAAAAAAAATTATTAAACTATCTGTAATTTTCTTACTGGTTGGAGGACTAGACAATCCACATAGGCAAATAAAACTAATTGGTTCTTATTTCAAAAGGGTATTTTAAAAGTTATTTCTAAATGAAAATTGTTTTATGTATTTAAGTCTATGAGGGTTCACTTATGTGTAGAAGTTGTTTTTGTAGCATATATCTAATTTTTAAGCAAAAAGTGTGATTAAACAATGTTTGGTTTCTGCATATAAGATAAAAAAAAAATTACAATTATTAATTATACCCTAAGAACTGCTTAAATAGAGACAGACTTGTATAAGAAAAAAATTGTGAATGAGTACATATAACATGTTGCACAAGACTTATATAACAAAATTAAATAAGACTTGATTAAGATAAAGTAAGGTTTACCAATATAATTAATCCAGTGGTAATGTTGACTTCTCTATCAGTTTTCTGCATAATTGCACATCTACTCTGCAGTTTATATTGTGACCGTTATTTTTATGATCAGTTTCATCCATGTCATTTTTATAAATTTCTGACATGGTAAAGGTTAACATTTATTCTTATTTGCAGGTAGTATTCACATATTTTTTTTATTAGTACAAACAATATAAATTTTATCTAAGAATGGTGGTAAATAATTGTTGTTAACCAATAGTTCCTTAATTATAATTAATATTTTTCCAGCATTTTGAAATTGACTTGATGATATTTGTGGGCGAGTTTGCTTCTGGTTCATGTCTCTTTTTAAATCATGACTAGATCCATACTCGTCTGCAGCCATCAACTCTCTCTACTGTTATAGATAATACTAAATCAAAATAATACAGAGTAAGTTAAAACTAATTTATTTTATAATGACTACAGTTTCTTTTAAATTTTTTTGTATCAATATGTATTTAATTTTTCATTTCGAATATTAATAACAAAAAGCAATTTTATTTAATTTTTTTATCTAATAATTTTATTTTATTTCTGTATAACCAGTCTGTATAAGGTGATTGTAAAAGTTGCTGAATGTAATTAATAAGATGTTAATAATTTTTATATTTTATTATGTGGTAAAATATTTTCGAAATTATTGCTAAAATATTTTTGTGAAAAATTATTAAATTTCAACAGATTAAATTGGACACTAAAGAGGTGACTTCGCACAAAGCTATCGATTCAACCACAAGGTAAGTTTAATTATTGGTTCTAAATTATGATATATGTTTTAATCAAACAGAAAGGTTATATTAAAAAAGTATTGACCAACTAATATTTGTAAATTGTCTTAAGTTATTAATATATTTTAGTCAAATATCCTATATAGATAACAAAAATCTAACTTTACCCACAAAATTTTGCTATTTGTTGTGGATCATTTTAAAGCTATCATATACTTATTATTATGATGTACGAATACAAATAGTTGAGTAAAATGGTTTTATTGAATGAAATAAATGGTATATAACCCTAAATTTATTCAAAATGGAAACAGATATTTTGTAAAATTGTAGAAAGTGTCAAGAGTAATAAATATAATTTATTGGGAAACATGTTTAGTACTCTAAAAAAACTATAAATTTCCCATATAACAATACTGGAGGAATCTATTGGAATGATCAGCTTTCTGTTTTTTTTATTATTATTTGATTTGTTCATTGAAATTTTATTTTAAATATGCCGAGAGTTGCACATTGGTACTTTGAGATTATTAATTGTATATTGTAACATTTTAGATGACGGTTAAAGTTTTAATTAATTGTAAATATTCTCGATTTATATACTTTTTTTTTTGTTTCAGTGTAAATACTGCTAAATACGCTACACGAACAAATCCAGGTGCTATTGTTTATACCTATGGCGACGATGATCTACTGCAAGCGCTCTCTAAAGCAAACGGACCTAACGATCTATTAGAGATGCACATCGCTCAAGTACCAAACGATGATGGAGTGATATACACAAAAGCTATGTATGTATATATGGATCATTACACAGTCGTTGTTTAAACTTTTGATTGGTTGCTAATATGCGATATCAAATTATTAACAATTGATAAATTATTACAAAGCAAAAAAAAAATTCTATAAAAATCAATAAAGACAAACCAACGTATTGTTTATAATTACGCAGTTTGATGAACAAAATTTTCTTTTCTAGTTTTCTATAACAGATTCCCATTATTTACCGTGGCACCCTTGTCGGTGTTAAATATATTTGCGACACAGTTTATAAGGCGCGGTTTCAAGAAAGGAAAGAAAACAATGCAAATTTAAAACTCAGTTAAAATCAACAGACGAATGAAAACTGGATGAATTTTTCATTATTTTCTTTGTTTATGAGAAGTTTAGTTAGTTTTCGTTACATCCGTACACTTCCATAGATTAACAGTTTTATTTAAGAAAATGTATGGATTAATTTCATCATTGCTAAGTACTTCATATTTTTGGAATAAAATTGACATATTACTTATTATCCGGATTTTTAATAAATGAATTTGATATAAATAAGTCAGACCAAAGATTACAAATTTCATTAATTACCTTCTGTTACGATGTCGATTCAAACATCTAATGATTCTTTTTCAATTCTCAACATACCCTTTGGTTTCTAGGTTTGGTTTTGAGCTTTTACATGAAAAAGCAAGTACATTTGATAATCACATCCATTATCTTTCTCAATGTATTTTGAAAAAGGCTAACATTTCGGAACATACTTCCGTCAGACAGAAATCACAGGCAAGTTTTGTTATAAAAAGAAGTACTATAATTTGGTTTTGGTTATACAAAGCATAGTTGTTTATTAGAAAAGGGCATGTCTCGCTCAATTTTTTAATGCAATTTCTGTAAAAAAAAAATTATTATAAATTAATTTTAGACAGATGTCGTAGTAGCTGGGCGTATAGAATGCGACGCCGACGCTAGACTGAACTCAAAAAGTGTTATCTTACAAGGCACATGGGACGAATCACTCAGCCAAATGGTGACTGTTGATATAGACAAGTAAGTGTCTGTAGTTGTTTCGAATGGACCGGTTACCTCTCGTTAACGAAACGCGGAAGTCCTGTGAGCTAACGCTGATGCCACCGATCACGACCACCGATGAAATTTCAGTGGATACTAAACAATACCAAAAAGTATTAAGTGTAATTAATAATAAAGGGTCTTGTTTTCTTGTTCAGCAATAATTATCCAGATTAAGTTTGTTATATTTATAACTGTTTTATCATACAATTAAATTTAGTGATGATACCAATGAAATCTAAAAATAAAACATTTGATAGAAATCAGCCTTCGTTTAGCCATTGCTGGATTTAGGCATTCCTCGAATGTCTTCCACTATAAGCGATCCTAAGCTTCTCGCATCCATTCTCCGTCGGTCTTTCTAATGATACAAATAGCATCTGCTTTATTTTATGAAATAAAAATCGCAATCCATAATAATTTATGGAAAAGGTTATTGGAGTAGATTATTAATTAGAAAATACAACAAAATAAGTAGTAACAGTAATTCTCGAACTTATCATGAATTTTGGAATAAATCGTATATTCAACAAAACACTCCCGAACGGGATAGACCTGCACTTTATATATGTTTCATATTAACACTAAGCAAAATATTATATTCCTCTATGCTGAATTCAACATGTATTTGATTATTGAAATGATTTGTTTATCAAATGAAAAAACTCAACTTATTTTAACAAATTTTTCTGTTCACATTTATTTTAATATATTTTATTTTTAAACAGCTTAAAACAATATTCATTGTTTCCCGGACAAGTGGTCGCGATGCGCGGTATAAACCCACGTGGTGACAAGTTTATCGCGCAGGAAGCTTTTTATGATGCATCCCAAGCTGCACCAGATCCAAACGACGATATGATGAGCTGTTTAAAAGGTAATACTTAATATAAGTTTTAAATCATAAGCTTATCATATATTACTAAAACTAGAATTATTATGTTGTTTGTTAATTATTTACTTATACATTAATTTCGTAAAAAGCTGTATTAATGTTCATCTCAAATCTTTTTATAAGGAGATAGTTTCTCATTGACTGTAATGTAATGAATGCAAAAACACAATTTTATGTAATTTTATACAAAACAGCTATTCTCAAGTAATCATTATCAATAAAGACGACAACAAAAGCGATAAAATGTTGGTGATACATATTTAAGCATGGCGTGATATTTCTTCACTACTCATACGTCTTCCGATCAACGAATGAATGTTCACAAAAACTATTATTTCCGCTACACATTAAAAAACATAAATATCTGTATACTGTTACAGTTATTAAAAAAGATCACATAAAATCTAAAATATTTGAATCAAAAAATTAAATTGATTGATAGACCACACACTTGTAGTTGTTTTTTAGTTGGTTGTATGTACTAAACTTTTAACTTCATAGAAGGTTACCACACACTGTGAGGAAACATGTAACAAACAACCATAGAATATCAAAAATGTTTTAGAAACATAATAAATCGATGATTTAATAACATTTAAGTAAAGATATATTTTTTAAATATATACGTATTTAAGAGAGACTCGTAGTTATATTAGTTAATTGTCATAATTTATAAATAAAGTGTGATTTGTAATTAATTATTCATGCAATATAAAAAAGCATCTTGTAAGAGAATGCTACACTTCAATGCTTAGCGCAACAATTATGATCCACATAAAAACTCAGCATGGCAACATGAAAATAAACTACAAATTATACTTTGAACACGCCGCATAATTATGCAAATTAATTTATGAGAATATTAATCTTTGAATAAATTTTCTATAGTGATTAGATACCACACTCATCCTTACTGTGGCAATATATAAATAGTAATTTTAATGTTTCCACTGCTGGTCTACGAGGCCTTCTTTCACCAGTAGAGTCAATGTCATTTGTCAACCTCGCAAGTCAAGTTAGTACATTGCTAATTAAGAGGAATTAAATTTTTTTTTTTTTCATATATTTTAGGAACTCTATCCATGGTTGTCACGGCTGGTCCCTACACTACATCTGACAACATCGCGTATGAACCATTAAAGGATTTTATTACATACGTTGGCACACAAAAACCGCATGTAGTTATCATGACTGGGCCGTTTATAGACAGCGACCACAATAGAATTAAAGATAACACATTAAACGAGACATACAAAAGTTTCTTTGATAAATTAATTGATAGCATTGGGGAATTATACACAATCAGGTGAGAATGTGTATGTGTTATATATATTAATATGTCCACATATTTACATTCACCATGACTGTTTTAATTTTATTTGACAGAGCGACCATTTAATCAGTGATTTATACTGCACTATATTATGATCGCTGCTTTAGAACATAAGGTGTTTTTCCACTGTCCAGGGATTTAACTAGCTACAAAACCTTTCAAACCGGATTACACCAACGTCTCCTAACTACCGTTTGGCGGCAAAAATGGGTAGTACCTGCCTACACTGGTGGTGAGGATCTATCTAAAATTAACCTTGAGGAAAACATGCTTTTCTTCTTAAGACATAACATATGTTATGAAAAATTGCCTCTGATTATTTTAGTAGCTACAACACCCTTCAAATGAGAACACATGTTTGTGCATTGTTTGGTGGTCAGGTCTCTAGCAACAATCAATGTAGTATTTGTCCCAAACATAATTTTTTTTTTCTTCGATGAGGCAATATTTCTGTGTTTCTTTGAGAAGAATGGTTTCTGTCGTATAGGAAATTGTTATTTCTCTTATAACTATTTTTTTCTTCCAATTAAAAAATAATTATTTTCAGCCCATACACAAAGATATACATTGTATCAAACTACAAGGATGTTTTTCACCTAAATATATACCCAACTCCGCCTTATTCCAGTAGAAGGAAACATCCTAATATCCATTTTCTGCCAGACCCTTGCACACTTAACATAAGTGGCTTTGTTGTAGGAGTCACAGGAACAGATGTACTTATGCATATAAGTCAAGAGGAAATATCACAGTAAGTTATAACTTATTCTGTTTTTAAATACTTTGTCTATATGGTGCAGTGTTCAAGTCTTGGGACTAAACATTGGGGCCTTGTTTGTTTTTGGGGCTACACATTGTAAAGTAGGTTGGTTGTTTTTAAACTTTCCTAATCCACCTAGTTATTATCATGTCATATTTTTAATTAACTAACTAACTGGGTTGCTATTTTCATTCTGACAAAAGGGGCAACAACTTTTTTTTAAAAAATCACGAAGTTACGGAGACAAGTGGTTCGTTGACCTGATGTTAAGTGATTCACCTGCCCATAACATCGTGGCACTAGTTAGAATGTTATACACTGCACCACATTGTGCTCATCGCCTTGAGACAAAATGTTTAGTTCCATTGTTGTCCCAATAATTTCCCAATAATTTTACTAGCTACGGCACCCTTTAAACTGTAACAGTAATGTTTGCACTCTACTGTTTGGCGGCTAGGCGGTTTCCGGTAAGAGAGACCTACTACCATGTATACTGGTAACACACTTTAGAATGCATTTTAAGTAACCTTGCTTAGTTTATAACTATATCGTTCTCTCCACAGAGGAATGGGTGGTGATAAACTCTCGCGTTTGGCGAGTCATGTACTAAAGCAGCAGACATTTTATCCATTGTGGCCGCCGCCGCCAGGCATGTGCGTAGACGCGGCGTTGTGGGCTGCCCACGCCCAAATCCCTTGTACACCACATATTCTAGTGCTACCTTCAAACTTCAGATATTTTATTAAGGTAATTTATTCAAATTCCTAACTAACCACTAGCTTCATATTATAAACTAGTCAACGTTTGGACTGTAGTGAATATGTTAGATAGATTGTTTTGTTCTAGTACATACCACCATTTCGGCTACGTAATCTAGATCAAGTGTTAGTCCATAGTAGTTTTAAAAAAAATTGTAATTACTTTATATCTCCTTTACATAACGTTCTTTTCGCAGGAAGTAAATGAGTGTATAGTTGTAAATCCTGAACATCTCACCAAAGGCTCTGGCGGAGGGACATTTGCAAAAATAGTTATTTGCAACGATAAAGTTTCAGACAAACGCATAGGTGCACAAGTAGTTCGCATTTAATAAAAAAAATTGCCCTTGAAAAACTATTTTATTTCATTTCCATTAAAAATATATTTAAAATCTACGAATTTCGGAATACATGAAATGACACGATTAGTTGTCTTTATAAACAGTAATTATCATTTTATTGTGGAATGTATACAGGGTCGTTCAAAGATATGAGACCTCCAGGTTCCGACCGCAGCGACATCTGTAGACCTAGAAGTGGAGCATTGCCGGCAGGCTTGCGTTCTTCGGGGTCTGGGATTTGCCGGTAACTGCAATTCGGGGAATATATTTTGTTTACAGCTGTGTACGTTAATAAAAAGGCTCGATTACACAAACGTGTACCAACTCAGAAAGTGTTTAAAAAGGAAAAAAATTGTTAAACTATACTCGTTTAAAACCTAACTTTTAACACATCTCTCATAAAGCGAATTTACATAATAAGATTAATAATGTGCTTCCACCGTTATGATCCAAATTCATTTCGTAAACCTTTTTCTTCCCATTGCTTGGACTGGGTCTTGAAAAACATGAAAATCGTAGCCGTTCACCGCGTTAGCTAAATGCAGGTCGATGCACGTTAGTAGTACGCTAAAACTTGTTAAAACCTCTCGGTTATCACAAGATATTGCTCTTCATGAGTGACGAACTTAAATGAGGACAACTCGCGTTTTTTGAGAGCACACACTATCACTACAAACTGCTATTATATCTTCAAAACGACAAAATTATTAATCAATACTAAAACTACTGAACATGTATACAATAAAAAAATTATGAACAAAATTTTTGGAAATTTTTTAAGATGTTAACAGTTACGTTTAATTATGGCATAACGAGGTCTATCTTCTACATACATATAAGTAATGGAAATGAGTTTTCATTGTTCGTTAATCGCCTGAAAATGATATGTAGATTATATGCTCTTTATTTTCTTAATTTCATAGATCCTTCATCATTTTATTTCTAATTAACTTTCTTAAACATTTTCATTTGGTATTATGTATGCGGTTGCTATAGTACGTAATTTGGGACAAATTTCAAGCTTAATTGATGCTCATAGCCACCATATCTGACGATCAGGTTAAGTGGTGATCCTTGGGAGTACCGATGTCCAGCAGTAAACTGCCACGGACTATTGATTATGATGTTATTATACTCGGTTCAAGTGGACTTGTAATATTTTTTTATTCATTAGGAATTTTTACTCGTGTTCAGAGTGTAGACTTACGTTCTCAAAGTTTTTAATGGCTCGGCCTCCGTGTGACGGTTACCAGTCTCTGGATCGATTGTGGTCAATACACATCTGAAAACAATACGAAAGTTCATAAATATTACAACCTTTGTAGCGAAGACCAGTTCACCAGTTCCTATACATACCTTCCGCACGGCTTCAGTATCTCAAATATATTTTCGCCGATTTTCACGTATTTCCAATTATCTTCATCGAAAGCATTGGGTCCGGTTATAAGTAAGTTTGGTCTGAATCTACTAGGAGTAACCTGACAGTCGTTCAAGCGGCTGTTCAGATCATTTACTGATGCTTCGTTCATTAAACTATATGGTACTTCATCTGGTAACGCACCCTGAAATAAATAAAAAATCATTAATATTTCCATACAATTAACTCGTCAGTCCACTACCAGATATCCCTCGCTAACCACTTTGGAGCTTGACAGCTGCATGTGTTACAGTATATGTGGAAAGTTTGAGACTATGTATAGAGAGTTCTTTACCAAAGCAATATGGATATTAATACCCTAAAAAATAGTGGAAAATTATAAAAAATACAATCTGTCACAACGTTTTCGGCAAAGTAAGTACTGTCGCTCATGTTACAAGAATTCAGAGGACTAAACTATAAAATCCTACCGCAATGTGATCATCCCTTTGACATACATACAGTAGTTTCATTAGCCCAGTAATTTAAATAGCAACAACACTACCTATTTGGTAGCAGTAAAAAATGTAACGATATAAAAAATTGTTATCATACGAACCGTATCGTTTTTCGTGAAATTATGAAATTTTGTTAATGATTTTTTCAATTTACGACATTTTTGGGAAGCATAATATACTAATCTAAACTTCTTATTGTGTTGATGTAATAACCTGAAAAAAAATTATATTATCATATAGTATGTAATTTATTTTTGGTTAACATGTTTTATATGAAAAAAAAAAAAAACATTTTAAACTAAAAACTTAATAAATTATATTTTCCGCGCCATTCCATAATTAATACACAATAATAAAAATTATTTCAATCGATCGAAGGTGAGGTGATAGCATTATACATGAATCTTTAATTAACTCATGACAATAAATTCTTACCTATTTGTTAATTTTGAAAATTTAAAAATAATGATTTAATTCTAAAAAACTGCTCTACGGTAAGAATTTTAAAAATAACCAGAAAGGAACATATAATCCAGAACTAACACTATGTGTATACGTATGTTTATACCTAAACAATTATAAAATGTCACATACTTAGAATACCATTCAGCAGCTTCATCACCACAATCATATACCGGCACTGTTACACCAAACACTTCGGCCGTTTTTGTATTTTGACGCTTGATCACCTAAAAATTATCAAACGATTGATAATACTTTTCAAAAGTTAAAAGAAATATTTTCGAAAATTTATTAAATTCGGAAAAATAATTGGCTTAATGTTCCCTACACTGGGACTCGGGGCTTTCTCTCATTAGAACAGTGATTCCCAAAGTGGTATATATCGACCCCTAGGGGTCTATGACAACCTGCAAGGGGTCTACGTCAGCGAAAAAAAATGAAATGAAAATGGGGGTCCACGATAGTGGATCTCAACACATACACTGATAGTACCTATTTACTTACATCATACTATCTTATAATATCAAAACATATACATTATTTATAAAAATACCTATGAAGTAAAAAATTTATTATATATGTTTATAAAATTGTGTAAGTTGTAAGATGTTGGTATTCGCTTTGTGGTCGCAATACATTTTGAACTTGTAAAAACCTGAGAGTCGCAGTCTCAGTCTCAGAGCTTCGCTACCTTGCACTGCCTTGTTCAATTCGTCACTCTATAAATATGAATGTGGAACAAATACGTTTATTCGTTTCCTGAATCTTGAAAAGGAAAGTGCTAAGAAAATATAAACAGATAGTATATCACACAAATTATAGTGAGTCAGTGTTATTTTGTTTGAGAGTGCTGGAGAAAAGTAAGTACATTATTTTTTATTAAATTTTAGTTTTGTACTCGTAGTTAGCAAATATATATAAATTACGCCAATCATGACTTTAGTTATTGGTAGTTTAATATTCAATCATGCAAAATTACACGAGTACTCCTCAATAGTTTCTTTTTGAAAGTTTTAGCAATCAGGTAAGTAGGGGGGTCTACCCAACACGGAAAAACATGGCAAGGAGTCTACGACACACTGGCCTAGTGCCTGTTGGTATATTTCATAAATCTGTAATACATCTTGGGACATGATGTTTTTCTTCAAGGAGAACTAAGCAAGTAGGGAGGGAAACCGCACTTCTTGTTTTATTCATACTACCACACTTACACGCTCGGTCAAAATCTCATCTTTTAGTTCTCAAAATTTACGTCTCGTATATGAATTATAATTGATAGCTTGGTGCAGTTTAATTCTTTCGGGATTCGAACCCGCCCGTAAGGATCAGGTCGTAACCTCTTACAATAAACATTGGCGTAACATTAAAAGCTTACCTCTTTTAAATCAATATGCAAGGGCTTTAAAACATTATGTTCTAACGTAAGAATTGAACTTTTAAAAGTTGGTTGCACCAATAGCAGCTCTGGACAAACTCGTCCCGTTATGAAGTTATAACTTTCGTCAACTACCATCAAAACTCTGTAAACATATTATTGTGTTAATTTAAGAAATATATAATTTAAAAAAAAAAACTAAAATTCATTAAACTTATTTTTACCTGTCTCTCAGCCAATTACCATCTTTAAGTCCCAATATTGAGCACTCAGCTTCATTTAAAATTACGGGAGCGCATGATTTGATGGGATAAACAGATATATTCTTAAGTGCACCAATTTGTTTCCATTTCTCTGGTAGTTTAGTTTTTCGGGATTCAATATAAACATTGTAGGCATAGTAAGCGACACCAAGAGCACCAACAGCAGCAATGCTCGCAGTAACGTAATGAGCTGAACAATCATATAAAATGTGTCAATATAAAATAAATACTGAAGCTGATAAAAAGAATTTTATATAGATAAGCCTTTGTTTATATAACAAGAGATAAAACGGTGACAAGCAAGTCTTGTTTTCTATAGAATGTAAATATATGTATAAGTATTACATAAATTAAATCTTTTCTACTGTGCGTAAATTTGGATAGTACAACTAGATTATTGTTTCTTTATTTGGAGTGCTTTTGCATTACTTTTGGCAGTAGAAATTGGCAAGGCGTTGATGAGATGATGATGACTTGAGTCTTTGGTAACTGAGAGCTATCGTAAAATAAAGTTAATTTCTTTTATTCTCTGTAACAAGATTTTGCACAAGAAAAGGTGGTAATAACGCGAATACTAACACGAAACTTAAAATGTTTTGAATTAAATCCTTTATTAAATGACAAGGTCCCTTATTGTCAAACTCTTGAGATCAGTAATAATTTTCGGGTATTTCGAAAAGTTCATGATTTTAATACAATCTAATTCGAAGAACCATAACGCCTAATATCTTCATTTTACATTAAAATATTAAATATGAATTATGAAAAATTATAAATTAAAGTTTAAACAGTTTATTTCAAATTGAAATAAAAAGACGAAAGTTAAGAAGATTAATGGCATATAATTTATATTTGCAATAAAAAACTAAGTCTTCTACTAAAGATCTCTGAATAAATTGAAAAAGAGGTAAAAAAATTTCACTTCTTTTAATGTGGGATCAAGTTATATTGAAGAAACCACTAAATATTTAAGAAAAACTCTATTAATAAATATAGAATATCAATAAAAAAATTGTACTATTTGTTACCTTTATCAGACATGGTAGCGTGACAACACAAGCACAGGCAGTGTACTGAAGCACTGTTAAACTTATATTAAACACATGTGTCAGATAGGTGCGGTAGAAGGCCGAGGAGGGTAACCACTTTCCCCTCTCCAGCGATCATGAAGCTTACGCGTGATCGTTGTAAATTAGTGCTTTGACATAACTATGTAAAAATAGGAATGAACTAAAATCTACTAATTTATTATTACAAACAGATACTCAGAGTCTCTTTATTTGTTTAGATATATAACATACTATATCAACATCGTACAACCCTATACTTTTTGTTGTAAGTTTTTTATATTTTCATTACACATTCACACCACAAATCTCTTTAACGTAAAACTAAATGAACTAAATAACCTACAAACGATTGAAGGTTTTCTTAAAGATACATGAAGATCAATAGTCCGGATCACCTATCATTTAAAAAAATAGGTTACAATTGGTTGAGCAACTCAGGGGCCATAAGGCTATCTCAGTATATACAAAATACTTTGTAGAAGCTTCAGTAAATAAACATCGTCTGTTTATGTTAGGATTCGATGAGGTATAAATGCTGAAAAGTAAAATCCAGCCCTATTAATATTACTGTGTTCTGTTATATAGAAAAATATTACTTTAATAAACAAAAAAAATTAAGTTTTTTTTTGATATTGCCGGTTTCATTTAAGCTGTATTATAGATAATGCAAATTTGGACAGAATGTCAAATTGACAACTTGTTGTCATGACGTTACCATAAAAGCGAAGTCAACGTGTATTAAAACTGTCTACATAAAAATCCACATTTAATTAATATATGAAAATGTTCAATTAGAATAACTTTTTACAGTTATTTTAAAAGTACTGAAATTAATGATTATATTTAAGTTACAATCATGGTTTTATTAACAAACGATGAGGTAAATGTTACTTCTTAAAAATTCAATATGCGTTGATATCTGATAACCAGAATGTTAGTAATGGAATAATATTTAAATTTCAGTTTCTCATAGAACTAACCAAGCTATTCCAAAAAGCTCGTCTTTCAGGGTCGGTAACGATGACTATGAAAAGATGTGAGTATCATAACTTTATTTAGCAATGAATTGGCAATTACTGTTGTTTTTTAGTTCTGCATTTCAAAAGTTTTCTTCCTTTTATAGACGATGGACGCACAAAGCCCCATCCTCGTGATGGTACTCCTGCAGTGCCAAACCCTCAATACAAATGTTTGATAAGAGCGCAATCAAGCAGTAAAAAAATTTCTACAGTAATAGATCAGCAAGATGTGGAGAAATTTAGCACAGCCTACTCTAATTTATTAAAGACAAGTGTGAATGGGCTCAAGCGGTTAAAGAAACCCAAGAAGAAAGCAATTGCAGCTCAGTAATTTTAGATATGACAAAAGACTAAAGTTATTTGTGGCAATATAGTGAAGAATATGTGAACTGGTGAAGTGTGCTTTTGTGGTGTGCTAGTTGATGGGAGTTTCCATTGAACTGTGCTCTTCTTTTCTTTGAAATATGAAGAGTTGGATCCTGTTAATAGTAATTATCCTGACAACATAGGCACAGTTTATCCAACATCATCTGTCCAATGCTATGTATTTTACTAAACAATAATTTATAAGTTTTCCATTAAAATATTGCCATTGTATTACACAGTGAATGTTATTTTCAAATTTATTGTCTATACTTTAGTTTTTCTGGAAATGGAAATCATTTATGTATTAACTGTCCTATGCTGGTCCCAGAGTTTTACACAATTTCATTTCTTGAAGTAAATAAGAAATACATAATATTTTTTTTTGTTTTGTGGATGAAATATATTTACACTATTAGAAAAGATGATCCTTGGAAATCACATTACAACCTTTACAAAATTTTTGATATTTTAAGCAATTCTTTTTTTGCTCCCTAAAATCCCTTCTGTAGTTATCATGAAATTTAGGAGAGGTTGCAGTACCTCTATGTAGTAGACAACTGTCAGCCTTTTTTAGCTTAACCTAACCTGAAGTTATATACTGCATATGCTTAGTAAGATAGTTTTGTTTACTACATTTTGGATCATAATTATCTAGAAATCAAAACCAACATTGGTAACAAGCAATCTTTATTATAAATCCTATATGTAATACATGACCAATAACTTGAAACAAGCAATATATCCATTTGGTTTAGATCAACATAAAAACTTAAAATATAATATTTATAATGTAATATCATATTCAGTACATAATGTCATTTTCATTTATAATTATCACAATATGAGACCAACATGCATATATGTGGACAGAATTTCCTCTTTTCCTTTATATATAATGTAATTTGATAAATATTTACTAAATAATATCATAGGTTATATCTTATAACTACTCGATTATGATATTCGTTTAAAATTTTTCCAAACATTTTACTCTCTGTATTTCTTTTCATAATAAAAATAATAGTTCAGATTAATAATTTTAAATAATAGTGAAGGCTGATTATAACAAATGAATAAAATACACTCAAACATGTCTGTGCCGACACAGGGGTAGCATGAAACAAAAAAATTACACAAAAACCAGTTTATCACTAATAGTCAGCCATAAACCAAAAGGTTAAGTAAAGAGTAAACATGAACAATGAGAATTGAACACAATTAAATTTTCAATTTTTATATACTTTTAGAGACAGGAATAAATCTATATCACAAGTTTTTCCTCAAGTTAGGTTTTCCTTAATTTTTTAATTTAAACTAGACAAAGATTAGAGAAAACTACATCACATATGGTTCCGGAATCGAATTAGAAACAAGGGACACTGCATCATATAGGCAGTATATTCCATAATTTGTGCTTTACTCAGTTACATATAACTAAAAATAGGAAATTATTTGATTTCTTTTATTATTTAATAAGTTGATAACAGATCGAGATATTCACCTGATGGATAATACGCCCGTCCATAACGCCACATTAGCACTAGCTATAATGTTACACACTGCACGACAATGTGCTTGTCGCCTTAAGGCGAGATGTTAAGTCGTTTCACTGCATACAACTCCTTTCGGACCGAAAAATGATAGAATAATAATTCATTCATTTAGATAAAGATAAATACATGTAATAAAATTTATTAATTGTAGAAAAGACAACTTCAATGCTAGCATAATTAATAGGCATCAGAGCACCTCTAATGCCTAAAAAAGGTTAGTAGTATTTATTTCGAATTCACTCCATTGTTAGTAACAATATATATTTACCACATGTATAACTACACAAAAGGAAAGAAAAGTACCTTTTTAAATATTCCCCTACAGCGCTTCCTAAGGACGAATGAAAGGACATAACTAAACAATTACAATTTGAACGGAAAAGGCAAAATATTCTAAATCATATTACGGATACATTGAACACTATAATTTTTAGTGACATGCTCATCATTATCATTTTAGGCTTGATAATCGTTCACTGCTCAATAACCACTCAGGCTACTCAAATACATTTTCTACAGGATTCTTCCGATACAGTCTGCATACAATGATTCAATGTAATATTCTATAAGTAAACGGTTCATCCAGCAAGCTGTCATCCCAAGCTCCGCTTATCAATACGTTTCTCCGCACAAATTTTTCTACCCCATCAGCTGCCTAATCATCACATAATAGTCCATTAATTACCACCAGAGTTGCTCATTTCCCCCAAATTGAGTTAAGTGCCAAAAGTTCCAATGTTGCTATGTGTGATATCCTAAATAAAACCCAAGAGAGCCAATGTAATTCTTTAAATGTTTATAAAAATAATTTAGCTACAAAAGAACATTCCTTGAGGTAAGCCGCTTAAGGCATGCGTTCCTGACTTGGTCGTTGCCGATGCGTTCGGCCTCCTGCAGCACCCGCCGCAGGAGTTGTGCGTTGCGTTGGTGCGCTCGTGGCGTGCGGCCAGTATGTATGCGCTGCTCACGTTACGGCACACCAAGTAGCACGATATCTGTAAAAAAATTAAGTTACTGAAATAATTTAATTATTATCACCATAATCATATTGTTACGCGCTAGCGATGATTTGGTCGAATGAAACGATATTACGAGATGAAAACCACCACTTTAGGGAACTCCTTTTCAAATGCAAAGCGGTTTACAAATGACTTATTAATAATTCTTGTTGTGGTATATCTTTTTATTAAAACGACATAGATGTTCACACTCTTTTATCTTAGCCACACTGTCTTTGTTCACCTCCACTAATAACGGTATTAACATAAAACCTCTTTCTATAATATTTATGTACTACCCACTACAATTGTAAACTCGCCGCCGGATACCCGACTTAAGAGGCATCGCTTTCTTTATTTTTCCTAATGTTTTCGTACTACATACGATCGAGGTAATTTTAGTAACTAACCGCTTACTTAACACAGCGCAGCGGTGCAGTTTAGCAAATTAGAGGTCACTGGTTCGATTCTAGGCGAGAACACTTCACAATTCACGACCTCATAGATTCGATAGTTATACTATAAGGTATAGATTAGATAGTGAGTTCGAGTGTTGCCCTGTTGTAAAATAAAACTAATAAATATCCTATTGAAATCTATTCATGACCATGACGTCTTCAATTATGGAAGTAGTTGATGTTATTGCAATGTGCATGGTGGTCGCTCGCCTGGAGATTTAGAGTTGTGCTTCCTCTTAATCGATATTTACCACAAAACGAGGGTGGGGAAGGCGTTGGAAATATTCTTACCCATCAATTAAATTGTCCCTTACATTTTATTTATAGTTAATTCTTTAATGAATGATTGAAAGATTGACAAACTGTATAATAACTTTGACAGATTGTCATTAAAACATTATTGGACTTACCATACTCATGAATAATCTAATAGTAGATTCAAATTTGCAACGATAATTTCTCAAATGGCACTGCAGACCAAACGACTGTCGAAGCTTTAATTAGTTCATTTCAGCTATTGAAATTAATAAAACCGTTACATGGAAGCAAATAATATTAAATTACCTTGATAGGGACGCTGTGTATGTCGGCAATAATGACTTCCGCTTGCTCATCGTGAAGTTGCCCGCGAGCCTCGCAACGGGCCACTACAGCGCTTACGCCAGCCTCCAGCACCTGGTCGCTCATCAGGCTAAACAAATTATGCATACGACATTATTAATAAGCAGTACAATTTTTTTATATGGTTGCACCTTTTCTTCCTAAGCATATAATAAAGTAATGAGGAGTTACTTTCGAGTCGTTGCTATATAAGACTTAAACTTTACGGTTCAAAACAGTATTAATAGATTGTTTGTTTCTTTTAAAAAAATGTTATAAAACAAACGAACTCACTTAGCTGCAGTTTCTTTAGAAGTCCTTATGCATTTAGCCAATGTTTTGACTTCCATGAACCGATCAGCGTTCACTAGATACTTGGCGACGTGAATATATATATTCATCGAGTCCAATTTGTGCTCAGTTATAATCCTGAAAATTCAGTACGATCAAAGCGCAACATGTAAACAACAAAAAATAACTTTGTTTATTTATTAAAAACTATTATACAAAGTGACAAGGCGACACGAGCGAGACGATCATCTGATGGTAAGTCATTCGTCCACTGATACACTGTGGTAGTCGCCTTGAGACTTAAGATGTCAAGTGTCGTTATCCCAGAAATTTCACTAACTACAGCGCCCTTCATACCGGAACACAGTACTGTTTGTCAGCAGAAATACGCGCTGCGGTAGTATCGATACTTACAGCATTATTCTAGATATATTAGGTTTTATAAGAAAAAATTAGGGTCAGTTCTATTTTACCCGTGGTATAATTAAAGAAATAAAAATGGCTGCTCCAATAAATCAGATCTGGCCTCATGCTTACACAAGGCATCATTAATAAACAGAGAAATACCACGAGTATATAGAAAAACTAATATAAGCACTAAATTACATATATAGTCTAATTAATTATGTATTGTATTATGTACAGAGCCTATAATTAAATAATACACACTTAAATGCCAATTCAAATCCCCCTTCAATCGTTGGTCCCGTTGCCAATACAGCAGCCACAAGTCTTATTTTGTCAGTATTGGACCCGAACAAAGTCAGAGGCCTAAAATCACTGGCGCTGCTGCAAGTACTTTGGATCGGTATAACCTCGGTGAGGACTTTCTCGTTTAATTTATTATTTGCTTCGCTTGTCGCTAAATATTTGGTCAGTTCGATTTGCCTCGTTATTGTAGTCATTAAATTGTCTATTGTCGCTTTGTCGAGATCCAACTGTAGCGATTTGGGGTCGTTGATCTCTGAAAAATTTATAGATTTATTACAAATTTAATTACATCAGCCTTAAACGTACAAATTTTAGTATTTTTTTTTTAATTAGAACGAAACGAACACAGCTGCGATGCCTTTCAAACAGGAACACAACGAAATTTGCACATTACTGTTTATCGGCAAAGGTTGGTGACGGACCTAAACGGTCTTCGGTAACGGATATCTGCTTCTCTACTATCTCTTACCGAGGTACATCCAGTACATACGGCGGTACCTATTTCTACCTTCAACATTAATGTGGAAACATTACTGTTATACGGTTTAAAAGATGCTATATTAAGTTAAATTGTTTGAGCAACAACATTTACCACCTCACGTTTTAAGACGACGAACACAATTTGTTGCAGTGTATGTAATCCTAATTAGCGATGTATAAAGACATCACTGCCATCGAGTAAACGTCGAGTTTGTTTTGTTTCTTCGTCAAATGGAATAACAACAGATGTAGAAGTATATGAATTGTCGTACTGGTGGCGACTGGAACGCATTGTCCGAGGTGATGCAGTGCGGCGGCCAGGTGGTGCTGGCGCGCCTGCAGCGCCGCGAAGGGCGCGACGCGGGGCGGCGTGTGACGCGCGTACAGGAGCGCGCAGGTGGCCGCGGCGCGCGCGTGCTGCGACGTGCCGCATTGCAGAGCGTACAGGGCGTCCAGCCGTTTGCTCATTTCCAGTGTACGGCATATATGCATTATGTATTCCTTCAATTGATAACGTTAATTTTATAAGCGATTTTTTTTTTATTGGTGAGAAATGCCGCCTAATCTTATCATTTCAGAGAAGACCCTAACTCCTAGTAGTAGAATATTAACTTTGTGCCAGGTATTGTTTTATTGGAACCTAGTTTTAAGAGGATATGTTCCTTGATCATAAATAACGGTCATCCACTCATAATCAAAGCGTTTTAATCTATCTTTATTAGTAGGTAAAGATTGTTCATTAATTTCAGCCAATTTATATCCTTTACAAGAGGCTTATGTCCAATAGTCAACGTCAGTCGGTCAACAGTGATGTCCACAGCTAAACAAGGTAGATGGCATGGAAATAGTACAATAACGATTTCCGAATTTACTCTTAGATTACAGAAAAAGCCTTTTACATGAAGTTATTTTTTGGCGCCTATTACATTCCGTTGAGTGTAATGTTAATCTCATAAGACGTTCAGAATTTTTTTTAATTAAACAATTATAATTATAATCTTACTTGTTATCATGGCTAAGTAGCTAAACGCTGGCCCCAACGCCTTTATTGTCACTTTGCACCATGTGAAATTGAGGATCACTTAACCTATAAAATATAACTAACCTTAACAAATAGGAGAAAAAAAATTATGGAGCAACTTACCGCCCACATCTCCAAGCTGCCGTCCATATCGGTCATAGTTTTCAGCAAGTCGTTGACCCTGTCTTTCTTAAGACATTCCATGTAAACGGCTTCCGTGAACGTCTCCTTTTCAACCATGTGATCGTAACAGTAGTTCATGACTTCCGTCATGTTGCTATGTTTCAAATAAAACAATATATTGGCTACATGTGATCCGTAATTACTGAGATAATATACGCATTCCTTGTAAAAGAATGGATCAAGTCTTTTGTGTTGGTGATCGACCTTGGGTTCGTTGTGGTTATTATTCCTTCGCAAAAGGCCCTGGGCCAATGTTTTCTTCGGTGGAACGGTCGCAGTTTGGAAGTCACTGTAGTCGCCTTGTTTTATCTTTTTCACGCTTGCAAGTGTGTGCATTATATTTAGAGCGGGTTCCGTAATCGGTATTTTCTTTTTACTAGTATTCATTATGGCTAATTTTTCATTAGTATTCTGAAAATATTATTTTTAATCATTATATGTGATATAATATTAAAAAATATATATAATAAAATAAATAATAAAAAAAATAAAATAAATAGAATATATATGATAAAATTTATAGTTTTTTCTTTTTTGTTTTAGAACTATTACATTAAGAACGTGTATCCAAGCGCAGTTTCTTTTAATCAACTGATGGTAGTTAGGTTAGATTACACTACATCACATTGTGCTCGTCACCTTGAAACATCAGATATTAAGTTACATCAGTAATTTTACTATATGCACTATGAACAAAAACACAGTAATGTTTGCACATTACCGTGTGACGGCAGAAATTGGTGCTTTAATAGCATCTACCCTAACGATCTCTGACACCAGAGACCTACCTATAACCTTAGTTATTAATACCTTTATTGTTTCGGCTTTATTCAACAACTGTTGGTTGACGGGATAATTCATGTCCTCAAGCATGTTTATTATTTCGTTTAGCAGTGGCGGGTTGACGCGACTCCGAACCTCCGACTGTGCGCTCGTCAATGAGCTTGATCTCTCGGATTGCTTCATACTCTGAGCACGTTTGTTCACAACCTGTGTCTCCGAAGCCTCTTTCCCATACTCTAAGTCTTCGTCAATTGAGACGTTCATTGTATTTTTAAAGCAAAGCGCGAATTTTTTGCGCGCCTCTTTGAAACAGCCTGCTTTGAGACATGCCTTTCCCCATGCCGCTAATACACTATTCCTCGGTAGGCCCGACTTTGTTGCTATTTCCAAAGCTAATTCCCATTTCTCCGCCTCCAATAAAGATCTCACTATTTGACCTGAAATATGTTTAAATCACTATAAATGTGAGCATTAGAAACTAAAAGTAACTTTATTGCATTATTAACGATCTGGTTTCATTATCATCACGTTACTCTATAAACGCGCACTACTGTACACACGCCGCCGGTCATCGTCCGACATAATCTGGTTTATTGTGTTATGATTCAAACATTCATCCTTCTCCTCTTATTTTTATTAAATAAGAAAACCTTAATGTCTTACCTGATTCTCCTCAAAAAGCAAAAAAATGCACAAAATGGTAAATATAGTATATTTATAACAATCATGGAACATTTAAAGAAATTTAAACACATTTATCGTCATTAATCCCCACTGTAATACGCAAGCAGTTAGGAAGCTATCAACATCCGCTTGAGTAGCAATACTGGGATCCCTGATTCAATTACGGAGCAGAATATTAGGGAACCCGCTCGGTTAGAAACCACTCTTATATTATAAATATAGCAATAGCTATATATAATATAATAATAGCCTTTATAGCAATAATGTTTTCGCTTAAAATATGAGAGACAAAATGTTCTTGTCGCCTTCTCAATTCACTATCTACGACAACTTTGTCACATAGCATCATGTGAAGTTGAGCTCCAGTGATGCCCTTTGATAGAGTGAATTTTCAATATTTCTAGTTAATCAAAAACTACTCTATCCAGAATAAAAAATATTGTCCGTTTACGTTACTCTTCAGGTATTAACTGAAATACCAATATAGTTGTAAAATTTATTTTTCTAAAGCGATCGGATTATCATCATCATCTCGACCGAACGGAAAGTAGTATATAAACTCTACTAACTGGGATGAGCGTGGTGGTGCGGCATGAGGTGGTGCGCTTGGTGCTTGACGAGCGTGGCGATTGCGTCGGCGTGCGCCAGGCAGCGAGCCGCATGCGCCGCGCCAGCCTCCGATACGCGCATGCCTCCGCTAAATCGAGAAAACAGTAACACCAACAACATCATAAACGCAATAGCGATTTCTATTGGAGTAGATTTTTGTAATGTCGATCTGTTTATACAAATTAAGTAAACGAAGATTTTACTTCGACTTATGTCAATTAATATTACCAATATAGAAAATTGGAAATATTTAAATCTTAACTGCCTCCGTGGCGCAGTGGCTAAGCAGTTTATATTTTCTGAAGCTTTAGCTCGCTGAGTATATTGCGCCATTCATTTCAGCCTTGAGATTTTTCTTTTACTAATTAATGAATGGTAGATTGTGACGTTCAATAAGTAAACAAAAGTTCCTATTTTGAATAAAAAGTTTTGACTTTGAGTTGTTGAGAATCTACCGCCGTAACAATATTATTGAGTTCCTGCTGACAAAATATGAGAGCTGTAATATTTTGGGCGAGGATGCTTCACCATTTTCGGCATCGTTGTTGCTAAATGCTCATACATCATCATCATCAGCCGACAGACGTCCACTGCTGGACATATATCTCCCCCAAAGATCTCCACATACAGTCATCATAGTTTCCGTTACCGCTGGGTACTAGGAACTGCCGTTGTAGTGGCTCCTATATGGGAGGGATTTGGGCCATTTCCCACTACGCAAGCCCAGTGCGGGCCAGAACCTCGTTTGTTGATTAGCAGGGTGTACCACGTGCAGGTGAGGTTGACTTGGGTCCCGTGAGTTATTGTGCGGGACCTCTTACACCCAAAATTGCCCATTGTTGGTAAAAAAAAAAACTGTCATCATACGTTTGCTCGTTTGGGCTCCGCGAGTACAATTCAGCTGCAGCCAGGAGCAAGGAGCGACGCGCACGCACTAAAAGGCGTGCATCACCTCCCTTCGTCAACTCGCGTGCAACTTCGTCACTTCGATCGAGGAGAAATCTGTGCAAATTAAACACGCGCTCCGGTTAAAGAGATGTTATAGCTTAAAAGATTTAAATAATGAAATTAATGAGGTAACGTGATCTGATATATTATTTCTACCTGGCCTTGGCCACGATCACAACGTTAGTTAGTGTATGTAATTCCAACTAGTACAATATTATTTATAAGTATCGCTTATTATAAACGTTTGGTCTCGTCGCTTCGACGAATAAAAAAAATTCGTAATCATACAAACATACCTTGGATAATCTAAATTTATCGAATGCATCTTCATAATTGTGAGGCATAGTGTAACATTTGGGGTGAACTCGTAACTGAATTCTGTTCTAACGGCTTCGTTTTTCTTCGGATTCGTGGAAAGGCACCAGTCCATACATGTGATACCGCTTCCAGCTGAATCTGAATTACTGCTCACTATTAGGTTCTCCTGCTCAGAGTTTGGGCGCCTGTTCATCGTTTGAGTGTAGCAATCGTCGCAGACGCGGAACTTTACTCCGCTAGGATATGTAGGTACCTGGATAATTTATTACATAATTGAGTTTTTTTATATCTCCCCCTTAGACACTTGAACTAAATGATTTTGAAACCGTAGACAGGGAAGCTTTCATATTTTATAAACCGTGATCGAATTCTTAATATTTATTTATTAGATCAATGAATATTTATTACTATCAATTATACACTATTACATTCACTCAAATATACAAACTACTTAAAAAAAAAGAAAAGATTATTAAGAAGTAGACACAGCATTCAATAATTGTACTCATTGTTTATGGCTAAGATAGGTTAGGTCAAACAAAAAAATTAATAGCAGTCATAAAGTAGTTAAAGTGCCAGGTTTGCAAGAGCGCAACACTACGAAATGTATATAATAAATCCGCATGGATGTCGATAAATTTACTGCAGCCGTTCAATATCATTGTCTAAAAACTTAATAGTTGCAACTAAGTACAGATCTCCGTAGTGACGGCGACAGAGGAGTAATTGCACATCTAGGAATTCTAATAGGTACCCTAATATTGAAGCTGGATAGAAGTGAGGGTCAGTCAATTCTATTGTTAAACAACCTAAACAAGAATATTAAGTCCAAAATATCTCGACTATCTAAAGATGTTATTCTAAAGTAATTTAGTCTATCAGTACACGAAAATCCTGTCAACTCTGCAGATGCTTCTCGCATGTATTGTAATATATATTCTGGCAATATAAAAGCATTAACTCGTTCACAGCATTAACTGTGCTAACAAGTTGCCAAAATAATATATACAAGCATTTTTTGTCCTCACTTCCTCGCCCGTGTAGATCTGTTACCATTATTATATTTTTATTAGTCTCCACTCCACGTTATATATATCCAGACATAATTTAGATATTTACAAGGAATGGAAAGTCACTCACACATCCATGCATATATACTTACATGCATTCGATGTCTGGAACAGGCATGGCATACCAATCTACCACATCTTCGGCAATGGTGTCGACGGATGATCATGGAGAATATCGATATTTTACACATCATACATCTGTCCATCGTAGAGTCCTCTACCCATTGCTCTTTCGTTGGTACTTGTTCAGGCATCATAAAAGGTCTTGATGCCGCCTCTAAATTAATCGAATCAATCGACTGCAATAGAGAATCATCCCATGGTTTTGGTGGTGATGGTGCGACATTCCTGGGATTCCTCATATCTAATGCTTTTTCTGCGTAATATCGTAATAGAGCATCGACTGCGTTACGAGATATGACTAGTATTTCAATCGTTTTTATGTTGTAGTACAGGTTGTCGCCGCTGGGGTCTTTTTTAAGGTTCGGTGCGATTTTGTTAATAATTTCAGTGAGATATTCCAGTTTTCCATTCATTAGAAATTGTTCAATCATTAACAGAGGATGTTCTATCAAATCCCAGAAAATATTTCTTAAGTTAACATTAATCTCGACCATAATTTGCAAACCAACTTTAATATTTTCAAATGTTTTCCAATCAAAAGAGTTTTCATTGATGAAATCAACACACACTTGAAGTATTTCGACATTTCGAATTTTAGACATTTCTTCTTGAATTAGGTCCATAGCCTGCGTAACAGAAAGTCTTCGAAGAAGGTTCCGGACGACGTCCGGTGTGGCTTGGTTTGTGTACTCAAAGAGTTGTCGCAGTAAGTTAACGACAATCAAATTTTTCATATGTTCTGAAACGTCATGGACATCCGCCCATTCTAGGCACAACTTGAACTGAAATTTTAATACAAAAAATTAAGTTGAAAAACCATAACTAAAACCCTTTAATAAGTCATCTATAACCGAGTATTTTGACTGAAAATATTGCTTATACCTCACGGACGTTACTGCATTAACGCACAGAAATCTTTTCTCGCAACTGTCATATTTAAGGCAACATTTTACAGTTGAACTGTGCTTTAACTTATTTAATTTAAAGAAGACAATATTGCTTATTAAAAATTATTCAAACAAAAGTTGTTATCTATACCTGTTGACTATCTACTAATACGTCAATAATGACTTCTGGATTTTCAAGAGATTTCTCGTAGACCTTGTACCAGTGACCGATACCCATGATGGTTGCTATCTGAAATTATAGCAAATGATAATAAACTTAGTCGATATCTGCTTATAATGATCCCTTTCAAAAACTGTGATATAAATAAATTAGTAGTCATATCACCTGTTCATACAAAGGTATTTTCACCATCCAGTCGGTACACTTCTCGTACAAATTTTCTTCGAAAACCATAGGATTTAAAACGAATCTTAAGTAGTCTAATACTTCTATAGCACCTTCTGCGGGCCAACAATTCAAATTATTAAGAATAAGATCTAATTTCAGTTCGGGACATTTTAAATGTTGGCAATGTTTCCAGTTGGTGCCGACCTTCGGATTCGTGGCAAGTTTAAACAGAATCAAATCTCTCAAGTTGAGCAAATTAGGACTGTACATCAGTTGCCTCTCTGATAGTGCCTCTATTATCTTCAAACATTGTAGTATCTTCCCAGATTCTAACAGTCTTGGCATGTACAAAAACAGCTTATCTAAATCGATCGTCGTGTGTAGCGATGCCAAATACTTGTTACAGTCAAATAACACTTTAGTGCAGTCAAACCTCTCAAGGTCCATATACTTATTCAAGCACTTGGTACGGGCATCCATACTTTGTTGCATGTTACTTTCATTTAGTGATGTATGAATTTTCTTAATTATATGAGCTAGAACCCAGTTATGTAAAACAATGTATGTAAGACATTGAGGATCAGGTGACCTCGGCAACGGTGCAAAATTTGCAACTGGCTCAAGGAATAAGTTTTCTTCGGGGTTTTTGAATTCATAGACTACTTGTAATAAATTATTGAAATTCTCTTCATTAGCCTCTTTGTGCGATGCAACAATCGTAATAGAAGGGCAGAAGTTCAGTATAAGCTTTGGTATCAAATTAACATTTAATTTTTTGCAAATAGGTTCCAAGTTAGTGACGGGAATGTCTTTGTTATTGATCATATTTCCGAATATGTCATGGAGATGCCTCTCCAAAATAAAGAAATAGGGCGCTTCTGCACCAGAATCTGTGGAACGGTTGTCCTCTTGTTCCAACAGCGAAACGGATTTCGCATACATGTAACACATTCTAAGATAATGCACTCTAGTCTTTCTATTACTGTTATGCGATACTTCAGCAATATTACAAACGTCTTTGTCGGACGCAGCAACAACGTTCATGTATATTTGATGATATTTTTGTAATAAATTTTCGTCGTAAACCGAAGATCGACATGGATTGACTATATCGTCTAGATCCTGACAAGACTGTCGCAATTCTTTCGAAAGTTGATTAAGCTTACAAAATTCTTTGTGTTTGATTGGTATTCGACAATCGGTTATAAGACTGCAAATATCGTCGACAAAATCGAAAGACTTTTCAGTATTGCCGAATATTTCAAAAGTTACATTTTCGATATCTTCGACGAATCGTATATAGTTCGTTTTCTTCACAGCTGCAACGTCAGTGGTACATCGCACTTCTGCTAACTTTCGCTCGACGACATTAATCAAACCGTAAGTGATTTCCCTATTTAGGCCACTACTCAACAAAATATCTACAGCGTTTATGAAAGGTGCATTTTGGTGATTATATAATTGAAGGTGTGGATGACGTGCAGATAATTCAATGATATCAAAGGAATTCGGAGCACGGTTTGAAGCAAGAAATCCTTCAACGAGACCCATCACCTCTGTTGAAATTACAGAGAGAGCAGATAGCTCTTCAGACGGATATCGAATGTTATCCCGATAGCAAATAATATTCTTTATTTTCGCTACCAGATGTCGTAACTGCTCTGTGAATTGAACTTCTGTTGCTATTTCTGAATCAGCCAGGTCGAACATCTGTAATACGTTATTTAATTTACAAAAGTCAATTTATGACAGTTAATATCAAGCAATTCTTGTCACTCGCGTATAAAACTTAATAGTAGATTGTTAGTGTTATAAAAATGAAAATATACACAATAGTCATAATTAATATTTTTAAAATAATAAAAAGTGATAATGTCAAAGACTCATTTAATATTTTAATGAAGGACAGCGCAATTTATACCGTAGATGAATTCTTAAGATCTGACGATTATGAAATGATGGATGATAAAAACGAAAGAAGTGAAAATAAAGTATATCAAATGCTATTGGAATTGAACAAGTAATTTTTACCAATTTCACTTTATATATCACGATGTATTTATATATGACTAACTATCATCATCATCATGTTTATAGCTGACGTAAATTACTAAACATGTACATAGACTTCCCAAAAATTGTGGTATTTCCCGCAAACACCACCACGTTGTAGGGCGCAGTGTGAAATCACAATGCAAGCTGGAATTATTCCATTTTCAGTTATCTTTTACGACAGGCCTAAACCCAGTGGCCGACACCAGCATTAAACACCCCTTAGGGTATCCCCAGATATTCTAACCTGTCACTTACACGTAGTTTTCATCATCATCATCGTCATTATCACATGGAGTTATGCTACTTTATAAATAATTGTTAAATATTGCAACAAAATCTAATAATAGGTAAATTAATCAACTATTTTAGATTTTCTGTTGACGGTATATAAACTAGATCAGTAAGCAATCTTTAGTTGTCCGAGTGTAACTAAAAACGAACGTTTCAACAAAAGTTACACACTACACGAGCCACCCTTCTAAATAAAAATTACCAGTAACAATTGTAATAAGTTTTAGTAATCATTGTTTCTAATCAATATTCTACTAATATTAGGACCTTGAATAATTATGTGGTAAACATTCCTAGTTTGCAAATATCTTTGTTTAGTTTCATTCTTAATAAGCACCACAAAGGGTTCGAAGAACTTAGCGGTGTCAGTCTTAAAAAAAGATTAAATAGTCCACCTCGTCCATTAGTAGACATCGCGACTTAACATCAGGTAGGATCGCATGGAAGCGCTAAACTTTTGTAAAACCTAAAAAAAAATAACCCTACGATTTATTTTCAGATTGGCTGAAGAAGAATATAAAAAGACCTATGCGAAAGAAATAAACAACGAAGGAACTTTTCAACAAATTAATATATATGACGTCATAGCAATCGTACACAATGTAAACTATTTATACGTCTTATATTATACCAATGGAGAGCCAACGTTACACACTATAGGATATCATTATCATTTCATATCATTAATGTCCACTTCTGAACATATGTCTTGTTAAAACGGAAGATTAGCATTCTTATCATGCTTCGTACGTTGGTTAAGGTCGCAAGTAAAGCTGCTCTCTTTCTCCTGGTTCCGCTGCATTTTAGTGGATTTTTATGAAACATCGAGGTTAGAGTTGTAATGGGGATCCCCTAACTTATTTTCCATACGGGTAACCTTTCTGCAGAGACTTACTGGACTTATTGGAGGAAAAGTCTATGCGAATGATGATTGCTCGGCCCATTTATGCCTATGTAAAAATTTACAATTTTAAACTAATAGTAATTCGTAATTCTTCTTTTTGATATCTATTTTTGTTCGTGTATTAGAAAACAAAGCGCTTTGTTCATAAAAGAGATACGTCTTCAGGCGAAGAAGTAAATTATGATTACGATGAATTAATAAAGGATTACATCGGATTTGACAACAGAAGTGAAGATAGTAAGCTTGATCTTTTTTAACTTACGGTTTACGTTAATTTTACTAAAAATATATAATTCGCTCTAAAAATCAGATCATTGGGTTTATGGTTTCTGCATAACGGTTGAATTATCTTACAGGAGAAGAATTTAATGTCATTGAATTCAAAGATTTTATCTGCATAATCAATGAGACATTAAGGCAACCACCAAAAACTATACTCGCTCGCTTGTGGAATAATTTGAAAATGTGGCTTCTTGTGTATCTCGCTGTGGTTATACCTTTTTGGTGTACTAAAGGTAAGAAAAATTGTTACTTAAGTAAGACCTGTCAAATTGCACAACAGCAGACAACAGCTTCCGTGGACACACTTGTGCCGCTAAATCGCACTTGACTAGTGTTGTGGATAAATAACTTTGACTCTTTCCTTTTCGGGGGAAGGTCCTGAATCCTAGCAGCGAGAACATTAAGATTACTGTTTATTGTTTTGTATTTTACATGACCGGCATAATATCTGACTATATCGATGTTGTAATTGGAAGGTTGGAGTTGTTGCTGTTTATTCTGTAAATTATTCAAGCCACAGCGCACTATAGAAGAGGCTAAAAAATATTTCGCTGCAAACCCCCCAGGGCTAATAACCTTGCCCAATGTTGGTGTCATACATTACGAAGCAACCGAACGTGAAAAGGAAAGCTATGAAAAATTCGGTCACATGATAAGAACAATTTAACAAAAAACACAATCAGATACATGTTGGGTAATAAATAGAAATATATCTTCATGGTTTTTTTGTTATAGAGTACTTTTGATACATATCAAAAATATTTAGCTACATTATTGGAATTATCTGTGAAAGAGCAACGCAAGCGAGTTTCTGTCACAACATTTGATATTAAACAGTATTCCATTTTATTTATAGAAACACATGTTAATTTTATTTAGTCTGGGACGGTTCACTTTATAAAGCAGTCGTTGGGTCTATGTACAGGTTCACCGGTTCACCCGAATCGCCACAGGTGCCGAATGGTACTAGTGCAGCGTGGACCTCCACTGCGATCTCAAACTCCCAACCATAACGGAGCACTTCAGAGAGTGCTCCAAAACCTACTTCACTAAGTCGTCAACTCATCCCAATCCTCTGGAAGCCAAAGCGGCCAACTTCGAACCGCCTCCGAATCCCAGAACCAATAAAAGCAGACCCGCGCAGCGGTCGCCCTAATAGTGACCGACAACATCCACGTCACCACACACATTTCGGACACTACCAACACGCTACGAATTTCGACAACACGCCGCTCTCGCTTTAGATCGTGACGCTACAGCTACACACAGCGTACACGAAGCACACCCGCGAATAGGGGCGCTCCTCACCGCCCAGAATTTCCGATACAGGCGAAGGTAGTCGACGAACGGGTCCGCACCCGCCCTCGAAGACCTAGTAGATTCGCCAGAAAACGAGAAAACTAAAAATCCAGACACACAATGTGAAAATCCGCCGTCAGATAACTACAAGCCTCGTAGTACACTTCATTTCAGAAACAAGCCGTGGTTTCGGGTCCACGAGCCCAGTAATGAGATGTAAGAGTCGCTATGGCTTGTAGCGTTTACATCATTAAGAATCTGGTCTAGGTATGTACAGGTTCGATCCCGTTATTTTGCGCTTCCGATAAATGAAAACATTTCGAAGAAATCGACTTCCGAAAAACGATAGCTTACGTAAATATGTGATGTATTTTTTTTATTAAGTAGTATCTTCTAAGTAACAACACAAAATAATTGATACAATTCTTACCTCTAATATTTGGTTAGCTTTCGGAAAATCATTGTGGTAAAGAGCCAGAGCTACTAAACAATTCGGCTTAGCCAACATTATCGAGATAAAATCAATGCTGCTTTCCTTTGCGACATAAGCTAGAAAAAAAATGATAATTAAATATTGTTCATAAACACACAAATAGTATAATTACTTGATAGTTACCATCTGTAACTGAAACTGTAGACGCAAGCATAACATGTCCTGCATCAGACCTTGGATACCTTCTCCTAACTTTTGGCTTCCTTCTTGTTGACTTTAAATCTAATTCACGATCCTCTTCATCACTGCTTTGATCGACATCTACATAATCCAAACAAAGCTTCATTTGTAAGGGACTTGTATCAGGCGAAAGAGTCGAAACCAATTGTAGCTTCCAAATTGAATGATTAACCACTTGCATTATCCTTTTAAATCTCGTTGATGTATCTGGATCTATATTCTCACTACTATTTTCTTTTCGTTCAGCTAATGTCTCCAGGCATAATTTTAAAGTGTTTAAAATTATTTGGGTTGTGAATGAGTTGCACATAAATCCAATACTTGAATTATTAAAGGGTTTTGATTGTTTGCTTTGCTTCTTTGAGTAAAAATAAGAACATTCAGAATGGGTACCACAGGGTACCTCATGGGTATGCTCATAACAAGAGAAGTACTCGTAACGCACAAATAAACAAGAATAAATTGTTTCAATTACTTCGATGCAGTAGCCCAGTGGTTGTATGGAAAGGACTAAACGTTTAATATCCTCTAAAGACGTATTCATGTCTTGTGTGCTCTCCATGCCTTCAGAGGAATTCAGTATTGTGTCTATTATCTTTGTTACAGCGCAATAACTGTTATATGTAGATGTATCCAAATTTCCACAAAGTTGTTTTTGACTTTTACTAATATTTTTATCACACAGCATCATCAACTCCGTCATGAAGTCATTGTTTGTATTCAACAGCCTTGAAACTTTGTATCGGTCTATTTTGGATAATCGACACACCTGGGATATCACAGTCAAAGCACTTTGAGTTAACACTTGATTAAATATAGAAGTTGTCATGATTTTACAGTTGTTCTCGAGACAAAATTTTATTATTGTTAACTCTCGTTTTATTTCAGTAATATAGAATTGTAACTGGTGATCTGTTGTAGAGTATGCTTCAAGTATTGAAAATATGTTAGTCAACTGGTGGACTAGGGATGGTAAATCATAAGTCTCTGGGCAATTTGTAAGATCTATTAATACCATGATTATAATTTGTTTAGTAAAATTATTTATTTTAAATGTTACATTCTTCATGTCATGTAACTGCTGTTTATATATTTCTGCAGCTTTTAACAGCCAGTGAGTTTTATCTTGATAGCATAGTTTTAGCATATATTCTGGGGTAAGTTTAAACTCTTTCTGGGGGTCATTTTTGTGCATCAATTCTGAAATTATATTCAATATTTCTGGTCTCTCTTGGGGAATGAGGCTAAGCAAAATTTGTTTCCGTTGCTGTCTAAATGGCTCTTCTGACAATGGTTTCAATACTTCATCTATAAATTGAGGCAGGAACTTTTCATTACATCTTATTAATGATAGTAAAGTAACCAATCTATCAGAATTGTTGTAAATTGTCAATTCATGTTTTAAAACATCTAAATACAACATTTGAATTTTTTCTAAATTTATTTTATTTTCACATTGTTGTGTTTGTATGTATCTCAATATTTCTGATGTGGTAACTGGGTTGCTTCTAAGGTTTCTCTTGAAGAATTCTGTTGTCTCTTGTGATATAGTTTTACATGGGTTTGATTCTTCAATATCATAGTAGATTTGTAGAATCTCCTATGGAGATAAAGAGAAATAATTTTTAAAACATTTAAAAGCTATTTTTTCATGTTGTGAGACATATTTTGTTTTGTCATAAGAAAAGCCTAATTTACAGTGGAGTCAGTGAGAGTTATGTAGGAAACTTACTAGCTAAAACATTTAGGGATCGCTTTCGAACACTACTGTATTAATAACATATATGAGACAAAATCGATGGTAGACTTGAGCTCAGAACTATTGATTTTAAAAATAATACTTTTGGCCATAAGGTTCAAGTACATTGTTTACGAGTATTAACCGAAAAGTAAAAAGCACATTTTGTACTAACACAAATGACCCAGGACCGGTCTAAGTGGAAATCTTTGGGGGAGGCCTTTGTCCAGCAGTGGACGTCTTCCGGCTGATTGGATTGGATTGGACAAAACATTTTTAAATAAGAATTAAAAACACCTTTTTTATATATTTATACAATAATTAAGGTGACAACCAAGCATACAAAAAATCCATTTTTAGTTGAATGGGAATTTAAAATCTCTGGCTTGCTAGCCCAATGGTTAGAATGTGCTGCCTTTATTCTGAAGATCACGGGTTCAAATATCAGCATGTAGCAATGACTTTAATATTTACGTTATGTACATTTGTGAACTTTAGTTACAACAGCGAAATACAAATGGCGAAGGAAAACATCATGAAGAAACCTGCGAATGACTTAGAATTTATTCTAAGATGTGTGTGAAGTAATCAACCCGCATTGGGCCAGTGTGGTAACTATGGCCCAATCACCTTCATATTGAGGGCAGGCCGGTGTCCCAGCAGTGGATGTAAATTGGCTGTTATGGAGAATCTAAATCCTAACTCTAATCCTAAATATTTAGATACATTAAATAATTTTACTAAAACAATCACTTAGATAATGATTAATCATGTAAAAATTAATTACCACCTCAAACACTGACAAGTAAAAAAAAAATATCTAATATGTAAAGTTTCAGATATTTAATAAAGAAAAAAGTACACCAATTCAAACCACAACTCACTTCAAAAATAGTCTCATTTAAATCATCAAGAAGATTGAGAAGATATTTTAACTCGGCTTCTCTCATTATGTTATGCATAATGATTTCTGAAAAATATAAAACATGTTATTGTAAACATACTAACAACTATGGAACATTCCTTTCTTTTCTGTAAACAGATTATTAATGTCAAGATGAAATAATTAATTATAGGGAGTACTTGATTATAATTTTACAATCCTTGACATTTATAAATATAAAATAGAATAAAAATATTTATTTGCACTTTGAGTATTATTTAAATGGTGATATTAAAATAACATTGTTTAGCTCCCTCCTAACTTCTAAGTATGTTAACAAATGAATCTAAACAATTAAGTTTATTGACGTGAGTTCTTATCTATGCATAAAGTGAATAATGTAATAAATGTTAAATAAATCTTGAAAATAGTATGAGTTCAACCGTTTATTACAAGAACAACATATGTTGTTTATTATACACTACATTACTAATTAAATTTATAAACACTCCAAAGAAAAACATGTTGAAGACCATTAAGGCAAAATTTTAATCCAAAGCTATTTAATTTTAATTTCTTAAAATTTAATAAATGGTGACATAAATGTAATAAATGATGATATGTTAGTGAAATTGAAATTATGTTTTCTGGCAATGTTAAGAAAAAATGTAGCAATTTTTCTATTTTTAAATACTTACAATACTGCTAAAGTATCTGATACAAAAAGTCCAAAATACAAAAAACAACTCATACATAAAGGCATTTGAAACATTAAAACAAAAGAAATGATTTATTTTAATAATATTGACATAATACTCTGCAGTGAAGTAATCAAACAGAACAATCACAAAACAAACAATCTAAATTGTTTGACAGTCGACATTGACAGTGACTTTTAAGATAACATATTTTTTTAACATACGCAAATAGAAAAATTTTAATGTATCCACAGAAAAAAAAAACTTATTTTTAAATTTTGTCAACAAATGAAATTGATATATATATTAATACAAGCTCAATACCGTCTGTGAATATCCGCTGCTACTATAATACTTCAGAACTGATCACATATTCGCAACTATGGGAATGTAGCAGTTGAGATATTAATATACTTCGCATATAATAGCAGCTTTTTTCGTATGTATTATGTGTCTCTATTTATATTCGTTTCATTAGCTGTTTGTAATACTCACAGATGTATAAATAAAACCGGTACCCAACACAAATTCACATACCTCTAGATAGGATTAATTTAATATCTTCATAACATTCACTAAAAGTTGTGAAGTATTTATAGGTCTACCAGGATCTGATCGCAAAAAATAAGTTTTAAAAATATCGATTTTCATATGGCAGCAAAATAAAAGGGTCATCTGTCAACTGAAATTTCGAAGAATTGTTTTTGGTTAGGCTTCAAATTTCCTTTAAAAAGTGGTGAAAATATCGAAGAAACCTCTTCGTTTGTAAGCATGAAGTATTGTTTTCAATATTTATCAAAGAATACGTGATGAGCAAGGTGCAGAACAAACAATCATCGATATTGAGCATGTGCATGCGTTGACTGGTTAGTAGAAATGACACGCCTTGATACTTTGGTTCATTGCATTTTTTGTTAGTATTATGTTATGTATACTAAACTTTGGTTTATTTCAGAGGTTTCTAATACTACCACAAGACGAATTGTTGCTGAAGACAGATCTAACAGAGGAGTATTTAGTACGCCAGGTAAGAGGAAAGGTGGCAAAAAAAAATAAACATAGATAATTTTGATTCAGAATTGATCCGAAACAAGATAAATAAGTTTAATATTGTACGAAAAAAAATACCCACTGTCATGAAATTACTACAAATTCTTCGAGATGAAATCAATTTCAATGGAGGAAGAGAATCATCAAGGTAAAAAAATTAATTTCATTTTAAATATATTCTAAAAACAGTAATCTCAAAATAACAATTTTATTTTGTCTTCAGACTAATTTTGACAGACATTGGATTCAAATTCTTGACGTGCTAATCAAAAAGTACTATATTAATGGAGCGACATGACATAAAGATTCAAGTATTTGGAGCACATGCAAAAGAATCTAGAAGCCGATGATAAGCTAAATTGTCCTTGATCATTGGATAAGTTTTTATATTTGCATGTATCACACAGAATCAGCCACTATAACACTATATCAGATCCTGGTAGACCTATATATACTGGCATACAAGATGTTACCGTAGTAACATACTTGTTATATAAATAATGCTGATAAAAATGTCATATAGAAAAATATTGTATCTTGTAAAATAGTAAAAATGTATTTCAACTTGAATATAAATAAAACAATTCAAACAGCTTCAGTGAAACCTTCTATTCTTATCTACCTCTCGTGTCGACTTATTTAAAACTTTACATGGTAGCAGAGTTTTTAGTAAAAAAAAAGCAAAATACAAAAGTGCAAGAATAGATCCTCTAACAAAAGAGAACTATGATATATGATTTATACAGAAGGAAGCAGTCCTAGTAAGAAACAAATTATAGAAATACAGGGTGTCTGGTGGCAGATTTATGTTTTTAAATTTAAATAAAAAATAATATGTTTGACATATAATTTTATTAAAAATATTAAAAGATAGAGTACAAATGCGGATTTCATTTTTTAAAGATAATGTCATCCAAATGTCTTCCATCCTGTTGCACACACTGTTCGAAACGGAGCCTCGTATTCCGTGCCACACGCTGCAGTAAACTTGGTTCAATTGCGCTGATTTCTCGCCGAATATTTTCTTTTAAGTCCACAACAGTTCGCGGATTGTTGGCGTAAACTCTCTCTTTGAGGTAGCCCCACAAAAAAAAATCCATTGGAGTTAGGTCGGGTGACCTCGGTGGCCACGGGATGTCTCCAAAGCGACTAATCAGTTTTTGAGGGAGATTTTCTCGCAACAAATCCATCGAAGCTCTGGCCGTGTGTGCGGTCGCACCATCCTGTTGAAACCACGTGTGTGATGAGAATGATGAATGAGCTCGCAGGTTCGGCAAAAAGAAATTCGAAATCATGAGCCGATAATTCTCACCATTGACATTCGTCGATTGGCCCCGTGCATTTTCAAAAAAAAATGGTCCGATTATCCCATTCGTGGATAAAGCGCACCAAACATTTACTCTTGGGCAATGTAATGGTTTTTGGTGCTTCAGTCGAGGATTGCGAGTACTTAGAGCCCCAGTAACGGCAATTTTGCTTGTTTACGTGTCCGTTTAAATGAAAATGAGCCTCGTCGCTCCAAAAAATGGAATTCACAGTGCGAACACGCTCCAACATGGTTTCACAAAAAAATTTGCGTGACGCAGTCATTTTTTTTTTCAATTCTTGAATTATTTGAATTTTAAAAGGATGAAACTTCATATCTTTTTTAAAAATTTAATGAACAATTGCTCTTGGAAGTCCCAGTGAAGCTGCCCTTTTCCGTATCGAAAGTCGTGCATTTTCACGTAAACTGCGTTCAACCAGTTCAATGTTTTCGGGGGTCCTTGACGATCGACTAGGTCCTGGCCGTGGTGTGTTCATAGCAGAAGCAGTTGCGCGGAACCTCTCCACCCACGAACGAATTAAATTCACACTCGGCCCATCGCCTATCCGTCGATTATTGAAATGTGAACAAAACTGTCGGCGAGCGAGTACGTAAGAATCGTTACTCTTGAAAAATGCTTCAATAGCGAACGCGCGATGCTCACCCGACCACTGCGACATCGTGACTAAGAAATCCGCACGATCGGTGATTCTATTGACACCATCTTGCCCCCGCACTGTTTATAACTTATTGACATATTCGTTTTTTAAAATATAAATCTGCCGCCAGACACCCTTTACATTGAAAATCCTTTGAGTAAGGATGCAAGTGCAGCTGAAACAGAAGGTGACATACAAGCTAGAGCAGAACTAATTCTTATGATTTTTTCCTCTGAGCTTAACCAAATTTAAAAATGCCTATCTGCAAAAGCTGTTTGGAGTAAACTACAAGACATTTATGCAAGTAAAAGACCTGCCCGTAAAGCGTTTTTAATTAAAACGGCTAATCCTAACTAAATTAGATGGACATGAAATACAAAGACATTTAAACAAGTTCATGGATATAGTTAACAAACGAAGACCTTTTAACAATATTAATGCTATACAGCCTCTCGCAAGAATACGAGAACTTCAGGGTCGCTTTTGAATAATAATTGAATAAGCCTGAAGAGCTGAAAATTAAATTACTTGAAGAATATGAAGCTCGCAAATTTTCAAATTCAAAAATAAATAATTCTGGAACAGATGTCTGTATTTCATTCACTCTATATAATTACAATAGGTGTAGTTCAATATCCAGTATTTTTGATTCTTCTTCTTCTTGAAGTGCCTCTCCAACTAGTGAAGGTTGGCGATCAGCATGATATAGTCCTTTCTGTTTCTGGTTCGGCGGAACAATTCAGATGCTTTAGATATGCCAGTCCATTCCCATATATTCCTCAACCATAAATTTCCTTCTCCTCACCCTTCGTTTATTATAAACTTTACCCATAATAATTAATTGCAGAAGATCATATCGCCGATGACGGAGTCCATAACCGAGGTAAGAGATTTTACGTTCTTTAACTGGTTTTGGCCAGTTTGTTGCAGAACACTATCATTGGTCACTCTCCGAGTCCAGCTAATGGACAACATGCGTCTATATGTCCACATCTCAAAATATTCAATACGTTTCTTAAGATCTCTTCTGATAGTCCAAGCCTCACATCCATACAAAATAATGGGGCATATGTAGCAATGCAGTAAACAAGTACGTAAAGCGATGCTGATGCTTTTACTTCAAAAGACGTTTTTCATTGTGTTGAAAGCACTACGAGCAATTTCAATACGGGTCTTTATCTCTTGCTCGGTATTCCACACCTCGTTCAACCATATACCCAAATATTTGTACTGTCACTCTTTCCAGATTTTGGCAAGATACCTTTATAGCTGAGGTATTATTAACTTTCTCGGAGATAACCATAAGTTTCGTCTTCTTAACATTCAATTTGAGACCAGCTTTGTGACTACATTCCTCTAGATTCTCCATCATACGTTGCAGATCCTCCATTGTAGAGGTAATCAACATTGTATCATCAACGTAACAAAGATTATTTATAATGCGGCCGTTAATTTTTACGCCACAATCAAGATCGTACAAAGCTTCATTTATTATAACTTCCGAGTATAGGTTGAAGAGAATAGGAGACAGAATGCAGCCCTGTCGGACGCTTTTTTCAATCGCAACAGCATTAGTCTCCTGTCCTTCCACTTTTAAGGTGGCACACTGATTCCAATAAAGATTACGGATACACTGGACATCTTTATTATCGAGGCTAATGTCTTTTAGGATGCCAAGCAGACGATTATGCAACACTCGATCGAAGGCTTTTTCAGAGTATTTGAAGCATAGGTAGACGTCTTGTTGCATATCTCTGCATTTTTGAACCAAAACCTGAATAGCAAATAGTGCCTCTCTCTCTTGTCGAATCTAAAACCAAACTTACTATCACTAAGCTGTTCATCTCATTCACCTTGATGCGTTCATGTATAATTGAGAGGAGCAGTTTTAGCACTTGACTCATCAGACTTATAGTTCTGAACTCCTCGCACTTTTTTGCAATGGCTTTCTTTGGAAGCGTAATAAAGACAGTGCTAAGCTGGTCCTTTGGAATCTGACCTGAGTCATACAGCAGGCTGAGAAACTTCACCAGCGCATCCAAGTTCGCTTCCTCCACCAATTTAAGCACCTCTATGTGAACGTTGTTCGGTCCAGCAGTCTTCCCGGTTTTTGCTTTAAGTACTGCCTTCTTTACTTCACATTTCAATATTACGCTAGTACAGTTATTTAAAGTTTTAGAGTCATCTGCAAACATGTCCTTAATCTACTTTTCCCATATTCGTTTCTTCACTTCAATGTCAAGAACCGGACGATTATCAGCGTCTGTAAATTGGTGCACGGGATGTTTTCTTTCCACCATGGCCCGGATTTCCTTATGCATATTAAAAGCATTATGTTTGTTATGAAGCTCTTCGAGTCGATCGCATTTTTTACTATACCAGGTATTACGACCATATCGTACTTCCTTCCTGTTTTCGCGGTCGATGATATCATATCACATCTTATCATTTTTATGCAACCTTCTCTCTTCCATTAGTTGGTAAATCTTGTAACTCATCCATGTTTTTTAGCTATCCACTTTTTTGGTTTAAGAATTTCTTTGTTGATTTTATCCTCTCTAGTTTTCAAAAGGTGCCACTATTTCTCAACCGATCCATGAGTCATTATATCTTCCGCGGCCCATTCGTTAATCTCTCTTATCACTTTCGGTTAGCTATTATCTTCATTAATCTTTCGAATATTTACCATATTTTTATTCTGGCTTTTACGTAGCTTCTTTAAAATGATTGTCATATCGGCAACCAAAAAATTGTGATCCGATCTTATGTCTGCACCTGGATTTGTTTTAACCTTCTTCACGCAGTTCTTGAAACGGCTATTTATTAAAACGTAATCGATTTGATTACGGACTATGTGATTAGGCTTATGAAGAGGCGAGGTCCACGTATACAATCTTCTAGGTGGTAATTTAAAATAGGAGTTTGTGACTATAAGATCCTGCTCTTGACAGAACTGAACTAGTCTGTCTCCTCTGTCATTTCTGCCACCAAGACCATATTGGCCAACTGTACTCTTGACCTTTCTCTTGCCCACTTAGGCGTTCATGTCAACCAAGGTGATTTTGATGTATTGTTTTTTAATGTTATTAATGAGCTCCTCCGTTTGCTTGTAAAATTTGTTGACTTCATCTGTACTTCACTAGTGGGAGCATAGAGTTGTATGATGTTTAAATTTCTGTGTATTTCTAAGTATTTTTGATAAGAACATCCAAATTTAGTCTTTAGTTGCACGTACTGCAGTGGTTGCGTCTTACTATTTCAAAGCTGGATCTGTCCGCCCTAACTAGTAATATAGTAATTCTGTGTCCACGCGTCAAATATTTAGTATGATTTAATGGTAATTGTATAATCAAATCTCGATGGGAAGAAGATCTCAGATGAGTCTGATGAGTAACAATAAACAAAGTAAAAGTTAATATAAGAATTTATGTCATTGATATTACTTTAGAATAATAACACGCATGTGCAAAATGAGCAACAGGTATTTACTATTACTAAATTAAATTCCCAGAGTTCGCACCATTGAATTGTATAAATGTGCTTGAATTAAGCATGTTATGTTTGTGGCACGCTTTTTTATTGAAACATTAAGTTTATTTCCCTTTAAACGTCTGTGGTAAAACTTTCATTATAAACCTGTGTTGGTTTTCCAATATACTACTGTTGGAATAGTGACGTTTGTCTTTTAAAAGAGGCTATAATAATATCAATTTATTTTATAGATTCATTTATTTCGCCTAAACATGCTTTGGTACGTTAAATAGAATTATTATTTGAAACAATAAGGTTTAATAACAACGGTAATATTTTTATACTTAAATGGGTATGATGATTTGCTGCAAAATAGATAGAAGTCGTACCTGCATTACTCAATAACGAATTTCTATAATACAATTTTTGATCACCAAACCTAAAAACGAAGTTAAAATATAATATTTGCATATGATTTTACATGAAAGTCTACGTTAGAATTTATTATAAATTTTCAGAAATAATAGTTGTTCGATATACTCATACTTTGGTATTACGATAAATCGATAATGCCTTAACTTCTTTATTTTTTGGAAATTAAGTTTAAAATTATAATTTTTAACATAATTTTTCAAGGTCAATTTTACCTAGTAATTTCAAGCTAATAATCCTTTGATATTGTGGTTTTGTTTAATATATTATTTATATTACAATTTAATCCTCAATTCACATGACTGTCTTTAATGAACTGAAATACGTATACACATGATTATATATTGTCATCTACAACTGTATTCTCTAGACTAGAAGAATTTAATTTTTTTCTTCGTGGGGACTACAAACCAATAAAGATTTTTTTTTTGCGATTGTTTCAATTTTCGTAGTGAATTATGAAAAGTTTTAATGCGTACTAAATGTTAAAATATTTCTTATAGTCTCAATTTTACTAGTAGGAGTGAAATTCAAAGTAATTTAAATTACATCAAATGGGCCAACCGCAAAAGTCCGTGTGACTTACGTTACGTGCGACTGGTGCGAGCCACTGGTTAAATATAGCTGCTTTAGACAGATTAATGATTAGTTTTGTGTGTCAAAGATAGACGTCATAAAAGTATTTTTATTTGGGCGCTGATGCGTCAACTTTAAACCGAACAATTGGTTTAAAACCTGGTCTTATAAATACGCATCCCTACAACAACCCTATTCTGTCAGTTGAAAGCGGTTTTACTTTTAATCATGACAGATTATATCGATATCAAACATTGCTTTTTTTTCAGAGCTTTGATGGTTTTCAAATATGTTACCCAATACGCCTACGTTACTTCATGTTAGGAGTAATAGTTTTTAAGAATGTTGTAGCATTTTTATTGTGTTTACGAGCATAAAAAATAAAAATGGTGTTCAGGTCATTGAGCATTGTGAAGCAGATACAATCATTATGTTATAACCACGCTGGTTGTTTTAATGGTTTTATTAAAACATATAGTACATTAAAAATACAAAAAGCTGTAGTTAGAAGTAAAAATACTACAATCAAATACAACGCGCAAATCTCTTCAGCGATACGTCTTTATTCATCGGATAGTAAGAAACCCTTTTTAAATTTGGAAAAACGAGCTGAAGTGTTTAAAGATGCATTTGAACATAGAAAAGAACAAATCAAAGAAACCGAATATAAAATACGGCAAAAAGGCGTTCAATTGGTTAAGGACATTAAACAGCAGAAAGAAATCACTGAACAAAAAATTAGAGTAAAAAAGGCCTACATATTAAAAGATTTTCAAGAAACTAAAGCTAAAGTGAGAGAAAAATTGGAAGAAGTTGTAGAGGTAAATGCAATTATAAATATTTGTTAATTTAATTTAAAATGATGACTAATAAATTTGTATGATTTTAGAAAGAAAATGCGTTTACTGTACCAAATATTTTGTGTATAACAAGAATAACTATGTCACCATATTTAGGATATGTTATTCTACAGGACAATTACAATTTGGCTCTAGGTTTGTTAGTTTTTGCTGGAGTCACTGATTTGGTTAGTATACTAATATAACATTATATACATTATGATGGTCTTCATACAACTTTTTCTATAAACACCATTGTAGATCATAGTAGTAACATTTGTTTCATATTTCATGATATAAACAATTATTTACCATTAAAAGTTTACTGGTCACAATGTTACTTATTACCATATTTTTAAAAGGAATCTAAATATCACTTATTACACACATGTAGAAATACAAAATGCCAGGTTAGTGGTAAGTATTCTATAACAATTTTCTCTTTGGTTGAAAAGAAATTTGCAGTTAGTTCTTACAAAGTATTATGAGTATTAAGTTTCTTAAAAGATCATCAATTGTCTAACAGTATTAGATTGTTATAGAGTTTTTAATATTATACTTTTAAAATAAATGCACTAATTTTTGTTTGTTGGGTTTTTAAATGTTTGTAATTTTATTATTGACAGCTTGATGGTTGGATTGCAAGAACTTGGAAGAGTCAATCAACAAAAATGGGCTCATTTTTGGATCCTATGGCTGACAAAGTTTTAATTGCAACATTATTTATTTGCCTCACATGGCAGAACCTCATACCACTACCTCTGACATTGCTCATCATTGCAAGAGATGCTGCATTAGTTGCAGCAGGTTTTGTTATCAGATATAAAAGTCTACCCCCACCTGTAAGTTTATAAATAAATGTCTTACTTATTTCTATATTTCCTTAACTTGTAATTGGTCATGATATAATTAATAAGGTTACAAATAATAGTATGGATATCTCTTAAATCAGGTTGGTATGTACATACAGTTACATCACCGTTTTGTCTGACTACTTTTGGTGGTGCACTCATTATATTGATCTCATTTTAAACTGTGTATAATTACTGTAGGATTTGAATAATAGGGGGTAATGTGTGCTATACCTACTTCATACTGCTGTTGTGTTAAACAATGTCGAACAAGTCATTTGTTGTAAGAAAATAAATAATTAAAATTTTTTTCTTGTTGGTTAAAAGATTAAGCTAGCTAATATGAATAAAAACTTAAAACTTATTTAGAGCCTATGTTACTTTTTTTAATAAAAAAAGAAGATATTAAAACATTACCAAAAAAATTACATAAAAGTGAACTTAATGCCAAATGGCATTCTCTTCCGGTCTACCTTATGATTGAGCAGAGAGCAAATGTACAGGTGCAGTATCGGGCGAGTGTAAATGATAGATAAATGTTGTTATATATGTACGAGAATGATACTGTAATGTGATAACAAGGCTTGTTAAAATCAAAACTGATTTCTTCAACTTTATCTTTCATTATGTAACATATACATTGTCCACTTAAGCTCAAAGTTCCACTTAAACTTTAAATTTTGACCTTAATTGTAAATATTACTGAATACATGAGCGTATAAATTGACCACAAATAAACCTTTATTTTCCTCAGACATATTTGTATACTTACGTAATCTGTCAATAACTCACATTTTATTTATTTCAGAGAACCTTGAGCAGATATTTCGACGTGACGCATGCAACAGCCCAACTGGCGCCCACATTCATCAGTAAAGTTAACACTGCAATACAACTTTTATTGGTAAAAATTACTTGTAAATTACCTTGACACGAAAAATAACTTTTATTAATTAATAAAAAGAAGTAGGGCGAGCTTTTTTACTTTGCATCGATTCTTGTTACGCAACTTTGAACAAAATTTAAATTAACCAGGTTAATGTCGGTAATGTTTTTAATTTTATTTTTCAATTACTTAAAAACGAATTTATGTTATAATCTAAGGGTATATAGATCCTATAGATATAATACAAAAAAGCCTTCAACCTACTATTTGGTGAAGATTACGGAAAACCTCTGGATGTGGGTATGAACTGACCAGACTGTGCGGAAATCTTTGACGGAGGTTTATGTCTAAAAATGGCCTTTCGTCGGCTAATGTTGAACTAAATATCTGCATATTGCCTTCATCTCCACAGTAAAATGTTTCCATTAGGTACAGTGTCTTTAGCTGCTTATATAGTAGAATTCACACATTCTAATCTATTTTGGCTTAAGCAATAACTGCTGACCAGTTTAGATAGACTTAATCAATCTTTCAGTAAAAAATATTTAATCTTGCTACTATATCTAACTTATTGTATATAAGTGAGAGATAATCACAGTAGAATTTTAAAGATATTAAAAGTATATATTTCATATGAAAGGTTAAATACTTTTTTTTAGGTGGGTACTACTCTCGCATCACCTGTATTCGATTACATCAACCACCCAGCATTGCAAGTACTTTGCGGAATAACTGCGGCGTCAACAGTTGTGTCCGCTATTAGTTACCTTACAAGAAAGGACACTTATAAGATTTTTAGGAAAAAATTATGATAAATCTATTAAGACGATGTACGCCGTTTTATATATGTAAAAATGTAAATAAATTTGAAATTTTAATTATAGTTTTATTGAAAATTGAAACGGGATTACAGGTTTGTTTCAGCGTACTACATCGACATTAACAATATAGTCATGTCTCTAATGAGTCATTATTATTATTACTTCATGACCTAGAAGCGTATTCCAACAACTAGTTTTCTTGAAAATGTACTTATAAGGCATTTAATACGTATTTGTTAAAATCAATTTTTTTTAAGCAGACTGATTAAATGATTTTTATCGATATCTTTTTAAAAAACATTTGAAACCCTTTTTATTTCACTGTGTCGAACGTTTCGACAAAAAAAAACACGGCGCAGAATAATTTTATATTAAAATTTGTTTGTATTGTATAAACCTTTACCGTATTTTTATAAAAACGCATGTTTATGTAAATCGGCTCGTTACACCCCACTCTAGTTTAACCGGAAAGAAAAAATTGGTACATAACATTATAATAAACAAAATATTTTATATACTTTTACGGATACATCCCCGGGTACCAAAACAGTTTTAACTAATCGTAAACACATTATCACTTTTATTACAATTTCCTACCTGCTGTTACACATCAAATTCAATCATTTACCATAAATATTCTTATAAATACAAATTTCTTTGAATTACATGCATTAGTTAATACGTTGCTATTTGGTGTTTCCTTTTAAGCTGTTTACATTTATAATAATTTTTGATTAACGGATAAAACAAGATTGCTGCATAACATCATTTTCTTCCAAACATTCAAATTATTTTTTTTAATAATTGGTATATATATTTACGTATGTGTATTAAGAAAATGAATAAACACTATATAATACGTAAAATTCTCCTTTTTTAGGTCGTAACGTTTTTCTCAATTTAGGTTTACAAATTCATTTTTTAAAGAAGTTTAGTATTATGCTGACTATGAGACTATTATACTTCTTTCTAATATTTAGTTAAACTTGCACCTCCTCGTTAAAGGGCCGCCCAGTGTCTTTAATGTTGAAAAGAGAACCCATCAACTGGCACCTCGACCATCATCACTCTTACTATAAGATTAAAAATATCAAATAATTTATTTACTTATTTCTTGATCACAGAAATGATCCAATGAATACATAAAATTATCACTACTTAAAAATGAATTATACAATTCGATACAGCTATGAAATTAACGGAGAAAAGATTTAAATCATGCCTAAGAAATTTATATTACGTAAAGATATCAATAATTGTAAAGGAAGGCCTGTCTACTAAATTTAATGAAACTAAGCAATATAATAGGGATATTAATAAATGTAGGATACAAAATATTGATCAATTTATTTCCTCATTCTATTCACATGGATAAACATTTACATAAAATATTAAAATCATAAAAATATATGAACAACACAAAATTATTCTGAATGATCACTATTGAATTAGCCAATATCTGAAATAATATAAAAGTAAAAAAAAATTGAATCTGTGACGCTATACCTTAACTCCTATTTAATGGATATATAGAAAGGTCAGATTCTTAAAGCCAAAGCCATTTTTAGTTATAAAAGATCTATAAAAATAATAATCATGTGGAATGTTGAACATTCTTTTCGAAATTTTTAGTATGATTAGTATAATGAATTCAGTTTGATGGTTAATAAAATAATTAAAAATCACATAGACGGAGAGAAACTTATTTCATAAATATGGTAATATATGTAGTGTCACACACACATTATAATTTTAAGAAAGCTGTTTGTGAAATGATTCACAAGTGTTTATTTTTCTTACTTGTAAAAAAACCTGTTTGCTGACTGAAATCTTTAAAAATTAGGTGTCTTCATTTCAATGCTTTTTCATTAATGTTTATATAACTAATTGAACACTGGACACTAAGTGTTACATGTATATTAACTAATAAACATTATGATAATAGATGGATGTGAAAGTTATGCAATATTTTAACACTATGTAATGGACTAAATGGATGGTGAAGGTTAATCTCTGCAAAGGCACACATACAATAGATGCTCGTTTTGTTTACTGTTCATAAATAGTTTTAATTAATAAAAAAAACATAGGTGATTACCTATGTACCTAACTTTTTGGTATAACACATAAAAAAAACTGTAAAATAATTTCTGAAAAGCCTAGTTCTAGATAGACGGGCCATAGGATATACAAGGAAAAAAATAGTAATTGTTTACAATAGGCAACCCTAATTGTTTAAAAAAACGAAGGTCAAGGTAACATACCAAATGCCTTAACTAAACTGAAGACTAGTAGAACAAAATTAGGTAAAAATTTAGTGCCTGAATTTTAATTAATGTAGACAATATATTAATGTCTTAATCTCAACTAGGATTAATATGAATATTAATAAAATATTCACAAAACATAGAAACATATTCTACCCTACTATTTTTACACACATAAAATACCAAATCATAATTATTATGGCAGCTAGTATTCTAGGAGCTCCTATGAAATTGTATACACTAAAAATAATATAAGTATCTAGCGGGGTGCAGTCAGACAATCTTGTACAATATTCCTTTATTATTAAGCCTGTGTAATACATTAAAATGAAACAGTAAAAAATAGTTGTTTTTTAAAAAAAAATTAGGAAAAATATATAGCAAAGTGTTATATAAGAGTAGTTAGCTCGCGAATATTAAGTTATGCACTTACCAGTATAAACTAAATTGTTTGTGTTCATTTTCTCATTCACATGTAAAAAATATACAAAAGGTTTTTCAAAGTAAAAAAAAAAATACAAAAAGGTGAAACTGACTTACATCTTCCTACCCTTTTACATAGCATGGCAATAACATTTTACGACACATACTCTTGTTAAGTTTAATTCATGGTTGTAAGGATTAAATATTAACCAGTAAAATTAATTGACTTTGTAAAATAAATAAAGTGCCGATTGCATATAATACTTTTTCTTGGATACATTAACTTTCAGTTATAAGCACCAATTTTAATCAGAAAGTAATTAATAACATCAAAAGATAACAATTAAATGTCACAATGAATAAAAACTTAATATACTAAGATTACACAATTGTACAAAAAAAAAAAAAAAACTATTGATTGCACTAATTGTTGTAAATAAATATCAAGTATGAAATTATAGAGATGATTATATTACCAATGTGTAGTGGCATTATTAAATTGCTTCATTATAAATGTAACACATATTAATAGTTAATCTATTATTTAGCATGCAAATACACTTTAGGTAAATGAAAATGTTATGATAATTGTCAAAGCAATGAATTAGTTTAACCAACCTTATTAATTAACTCATCACAAATTGCTGTTAGTTCTTCGTTGTCTTTGATTTTTTGAGACAGAGATTCCTGTAATGATGAAGCATGAACCTCACTTTTCTTAAGCATGGCATTTAATTTAAGAATCTCCGCTTGATGAGCCTTCTTCACTGAATCAAGTTCAGCATTTGCTTTATTCAGTTGCTGCATTGCATGTTGTCTCAGTGTTTCATACCTAGCCTCCAATTTCTGTATTACATCATTGTTCTCTTCTACAGTTCTCTTAAGGGTTTCTTCATTGCTTTTGTATCCTTGGATTATTACTTTACATCTCTCATATTTAGTGTGGACATCATTAAAAGCATGTTCCATTGAAGCCAAATGAGCAGCAGCTTCATCTCTCTCTCTAAGCAATGTAGATCGTTCATCGGTCCACCTTTTGGTTTCAGCTTCTCTTTCACCAATCAGTGAAGAAATTGTACGTTCATATTCTTCCATAACAACACTCATTTGTTTATTATTCCTTACTTTTTCTGCCACACGTTGTGAAAGAACTTTCTCTTTCTCTGAATATTCTTCATTTAGATCAGATAATTTTTTAATTTTAGTTTCGCATTCTTCCAATCTGTCTCGTAATTCTCTGTTAATATCTCTTAAACCTTGGGCTTCTTCTTCTTGAGCTGTTAACATTTCTTTAACAGCTCGAAGTTGTTCCATGGTATGTGGGTCCATATCTGCAGGTCTGGTTATAACAGGAGGAGGAGGTGGAACAGTTGCACCCAATGTTAAAAGACGATCAATAGTTGCAATTGCTGGAGAGACCGTAGTAGATTTAACCGATGCTATTTTTGATACAGATGGCTGACTTCTGTTAATAGCTGGAGTAACAACTTGAGTTGGTTTCTCAGGTGGGCCACTATTACTTGGTTGCACAGACAATTGTTGCATTGAGTTCAATATACTTTGCTCTGCACTTGACATTGTACTGTGTACAGTGAGAACGGTTTCCAAAATCTATAACTTTTGGATAATCAGCGGAGACATGGTCTCCTGAAATCAAAAAGTATAAATTAAAAATTTCAAGGGCAGTGCACTATAAAATGCAATCAAGAAATTATTTACTGTGAGTATCCATTATCTTTGTAATTTATGAGTCAATAAAATTAATGTTACTTACTTCTATATCAATAGATATGGATATAAATTATGAAATTGTAAACATCCCACGCATTAAGCAATGAACTAAATAAAGAAAATTATTGCTTTAAATGGTCAGAAACAACATATTTCTTTTAAATCAGGGTTATGGATCGAATACACTTTGAAATTATAATTTAAATTTTAAACCACTTATTAATATTACTCTTATCACTTATAACACTATTCCTCTGTAAACATTATAATTTTAATTTATTGTTCATCGGATGGATGACATCAGTCCTGTCCACAGATGGAAGTTTATTTCACGAAACAGATTATAAGACAAGCAATGACTAATTTCAACTACTACAGATAAAACAGACAATTTTACTATACACATCAATAACACAAAATTATTATGTAACTTTGGACTGACATAAATATAACTAATAATATGTGGGTAATTTACGTTTTTGTAGGAATAGGTACCAGTTTATACCATATAATAAAACAATTTATTTAGTTGTAGACGACTCAAATTGTTGTCGATTTATATAGCAATTCCTAAAATATTTTCGCAGTATCTCAGCTGTTTGGATAAACAAATCGGGTAAAAACTGGTCTAAACTAAATTATTGTTAGCCGATATATCGATCAAAACATTGGTTTTCATCTTATTTGCATCTGTTAAGTTTTTAGTATGTAGTACCTTTATAAGGCAATAAAATTACGTTGATACAGATACGGGCTTAAAAAGGAGGTAAAAAGTTATTAAAATATAACCTCAGTCATATTTCATAAAAAAAAAAAACTCATCAGTAGACCACGAAACTACGCAAGAAATAAAGATACAGATAACGTATTATTTAAAATATTATATTAGACGTTAACCCATTTTATCCGATTCATGAAATATACTACTATTATATAATATAGAGGAAACAAATAGGCATGAGGCTCGCTTGATGTTAAACGGTCGCCACAGCCTATATCCCTCGGTAACTCCAGAGGTATTATTAGCTTGTTGCCGACTGTATAGAAACCTTTTCACATCTCTAATAACGCAACAGGAAAATTAATGTATTTTAAATCTTTTAATTAAAATTAGGAAAGTACTAATTTTCATAGGAAATTAAAAGTAAATTTTTGAGCATTGTTAACTCTACTTTAAAAATGTATTCAGCATCTTTTCATTTCTATGTTAACATTATAAGGCATTATTTTGAATATTTGGTTATATCTATTTGCAAACACAACGTTGGTTTTTGTTTGTTTGCTTAGTAAAACCTAGTGTAGATAGATATGCTTAAATAGGTTTCTGATACTTTTTGATTTCAGTATTTATAAAATGTCCAAATTTCGAGAATTTTAAGCATATACAAGAGTGGCTTGCAATCAGAGTCAGGCTGGCCGAAGAAAAGTGTCCCGTGAATATAAGGAGACTAATAGATAGCTACCTGAGCTGCAGAAAAGTCACAGTAAGGTTTGCTGGGGAGCAATGCACGCACAATACCACGAAAGGATGCGTGCAAGGGTCAATTGGCGGTCCCCTCTTTTGGAATCTTCTTTTAAACCCGCTTCTTGAAGGACTCGCCGCAAGAGGAGAATATTGTCAAGCGTTTGCGGATGACGTCACCCTTGTTTTCGACGGAGACAGCACACGAAATAGAAGGACGTGCTAACGCCACCCCCGACTTTGTTCGGCAATGGGGTGTCCAAAATAAGTTGAGATTCGCACCCCACAAGTCATGTGCAATGGTGATTACAAACAAACTAAAGTACGTTACCCCACCGCTGAACATGGGGGGAACCTGCATTGGCATGTCCAGGGAAGTCAAGATTCTGGGACTAGCCATTGATGATCACTTAACGTTTAATAGCCACGTGGAGAATCGGTGCAAAAAAACATTAGGATTGTATAGGCAAATCGCTCGGGTAGCCAAGATCTCTTGGAGTCTTGACTCCGAAATCATCCGATCCATCGACGTAGCTGCGGTCGAGCCGATTGTGCTATACGCGGCTGCGGCATAGGCACCAGCAGGCAAGGATCTAGGGATTCAGAGGCAACTAAACACCGTACAGAGAGGATTTGCGATGAAATTCTGTAGATCGTACCGCACGGTCTCTCTACATTCGGCCCTGTTGCTGTCGGGGATACTACCACTAGATATAACTCAGGAGATGTCCGACCTGTATGAGACTAGGAGAGGGTTGTCCCAGACACTTCTAGGCGATAGAGAAGTATAACAGGTCGTAGAATTTGCAGAGACTCCTCACCCTGCTTCGCAAATGAATCTTAAATATATATGTTTGGTAGACCAAAACTCTGTTCATGAGCACAACTTGCAGGCGGTGAAGATATACACCGACAGCAGTAAGCTTGAGGGGAAGTTTGGAGCCTCACTTCCACTATGGAAAGGCGAGACCGAGATCCAAAACCGGAAGCTATGTCCGTCCGCGTACTGCACAGTCTACCAGGCCGAACTCCTGGCCATATGTGAGGCCACTAAAATAGTTATCAGGAGGACAGAGGCGAGCTATGGTTTGTACAGTGACTTTAAAGCCGCGCTCGATACTGTTACGAATCATGGCTCGCTCCATCCTCTTGCCGTAGTGGCCAGGGAGAATCTGAAGAGGGCTTCTACCCAGAGCAAAGACGTGTCTTTGTTCTGGATCAAAGTCCACGCGGGTGTTCCTGGTAATGAGCGTGGTGATAAATTAGCCAAGCTGGCCGCTCTTAACAGCCGAAGGAAGCCAGATTACGATCAGTGCCCGGTATCGTATGTTAATCGTTTGCTTCGAGATGCTTCAGTTGCGAGATGGAGCGCCCGATATAGGGAGGGTAGCACCGCATCCGTCACTAAGTTATTTTTCCCGAACGCAGCAGAGGCATATCAGTTAATAAGGAAGGTCCGGCCAACGGGGCAGTTAACCCAGATATTCACTGGTCACGGTGGATTCTCCCAATATTTGAACCGTTTCAAGTGTTGGGAGACCCCGTGGTGCAAATGCAATGACACCGTGGAAGAAACGGTTCTTCATTTGCTGACGGAGTGTCCTATAAATGCCTGAGGTATGATTTTGAGCAGGAGACAGGCTTAATAATAGATACAGCCAGTCTACCGGAAATAGTAAAAAATTAATTAAGTAAGTTTATAAATTATTAAATAAATATATGTAAGATAGTAAATATTAGAAATAAGGATAAGTAAATGTCACTTTATGCATATGTGCACAATAATATTCTGTGTATTTTGTGAATACTATATAATTATAGTTATAATGTATAAAAAAATAATAATATCGGTATGTTAGAAAAAATGTATATAGCCTATAGTAGTGTAGATGTTATAAATGTAAATGTTGTGTGAAAATGTTGTAAATAAAAGGATAATGTAAAGCCCTGAATAATAATATCAGGGATAATTTGATATAATAAATAAAAAAAAGCATATACAAGATCGTCTAGATAATCTGTGGTGTAATATTATTTTCACTACGATTGGTCCCGCGTTGCTCGCGTCCAGTGGGTTCTCACGATTCTCACCAGATCGTCTGTCCACCTTGTGGGAGGCCTCTCAGCACTACGTGTTTATAATAAACTTGTGAATACAGAGTTGCATAAACGTTTTAATTTTACTTTCCTGTTATACTAATATTTTTTTTTTATTTCTTTACAATTTTCTCTGATATTATTATACAGGTCTCTATTTTATCTTATTATTTACAACATATTCACTACTAATTATATTTTCTACATTTTTTTACATTAAATTTATGCTGTTTAACTATCTAATATTCACAAAAATACACAGGCTATTTTGTACATATGCATAAAGGATTATTTAGATATTCTTATTTCTATTGCTTATATTTGAAGTAATAATTTATGAAGTTACTTCCAATTATTTTTTTATTATCTTAGCTGTATCTTTTCTTAAGCCTGTCTTCGGCTCAAAATCACATCACAAGCCCGTGTACAAGATACTCCGTCAGCAAATGTAGATCCGTTTCTTTCACGGTGTCATCACATTTGCACGAAGGGGTCTCTCGACATTGGAAAGGATTCAATAAACTAATGAATTATAATTCTAGCTAAAAAAAACTCAATAAAGAGAAACAAACATTTAAATTTAATGTTTCCTTTTATCCGTTTCAATTTTCTTTAAATGTGCGGGACAGAGGATTACCTTATTATTTATTGGTTAAAAATGTAAATGTGTATGTAATGTACATACAACAAAATCGTAAAACGTGAAATAAACAATGTGATCAACTTTTATAACATTTATTTTAACGAATTAAAACTATACTCCAACGATAAATTTATCAGTTTTGTACATTTCGTAAGCAAACTCTTCATCGTGTGTTGGATCGAATTCTAAACCTGTAATTATGAAAAATAAAATAGTAGTTAAGATTTAAAAATAACTATTGATTCTATTACAAAAACGAAAATAAAGAATACGACTGTCTATCAAACGACAAACAAGTTTCTTACCAACATATTCAATTTCGAGATTAAAGGGCCCATTTATTTTATCCATGCAAGATATACCGAAATGTGTCACTTTGTCAAATCTCATACGAGTTTGTTTATCTTGTAATCGTCCTTTGGACCCCAACACAAATTTGGAAAATGGTATCTGAAAATGCTCTCTGTTAGACATTGTCGAACAAAATGTTGTTTGTTATAAATATAATTTGTACGCAGCCAAATACAGTTGTTCTCGAAATTTGATTTAAGGACTTAGTGATGTCGAGTTGTAAATTTTATTTATATATTCTCATACCTTAGCAATTTGCCAATATGGTCCACCTCTAGTATACAGTACATAATGATATATATCATTCCAGGTTATATCATAGTAACCTTCACACGATATGTTCAGCAAATACGATCTTCCATCGCCTCTAACTTTTAATACTAGTGTGTTGTACAAACTCCAATTAAAAGTTGTTTCACGTTTAAAGGATTTCTGTAAGAAAATAAAACTATTAACCTATTCTTTTATTTATTGTGTTCTGTGTTGAATATACCTTGTTCTTTCGATAAAAATAATTATTTGCTGCTATAACATTAATATGTACACTAGCACTATGTAAACTATCTATATTTAAGGATCAGGTCATCTATTCATTGCTACGGTCGATAGCGCCAGTTTTGTATCGACATCTAAATTAACAGTCTGTATGTATCATTTACTATGCTCTTGTTATGTCATTCATATAATTTTCTACATTTTTATAGCAAACACTAATCGCGGAAAATACTAAATCGAGTTTATAATTTTATTAATAGCTAGATATTAATATTTACACCAGGGCAAAGTTTTTGAGCATAATTAGCAGTGTATCAATTTGAAATTGTTATTCAACGCGTATGACATATAAATCTTTAGGAGAGTCAAAACAAAATTATTGACAAACGTAGATGGTTAATAAAATTATCTAATTTATTAACCATTCATTATAAAAATATCGAAATAAAATAAATGAACGTAGACAAGAAAACAGCTGCCACTTTCAGCTGTTTATATTATGAATATTCGAAAGCAAGGCTTGAAAGTACAATTCTTAATTTGTTTTAAAAAGCATAGATATTCCTAAAACAATCAACAAAAGATAGTTGATATGCTATAGTTATATTCTAGTTAAAAGATATGACGCAATTTTATTCTAGTTAAAACATATTGCTTAAGATATCCATAAATATAATACACTTCCGTATTCCACTAAACTGGTCCATCTGTTTGTGGGTCGGCGATGAATATATTTAGTTTCCAAAGAAAGCATGCGCAGCTTCACTCAGTTAACGAAACATGCGTTGGTAAAATAAATGTCTCAGTTTGATGAATTTGGTCTCCGTTGACTTATTTTCATATATATTTAACGAAGATCCTTTTAGTTCACAGAATTATTGTGAAATTATATTCAGACATATGCATGACTGATATTTATTTCTTGAAGCGATGAGACGAGTAAGAAGTTCACCTGATGGTGAGTGATACACTTGCCCATAACAATTTACCACTAATTAGGATGATATACACTGCACCACATTGCGTTCGTTGCCTTGAGACAAAAGATGAGTCTTTTTACTCTAGTAATTTTATCAGATACAACACCGTACAAATCGAAACAATAATGTTTGCACTTCTATTTGACGGCAGGAATGAGCGCTGCGACGGTGGTACCTACCTAGGCGATCTGTGACAACGGAGACCTACCTAGGCGATCTCTGACAACGGAGAACTACCTAGGCGAACTCTGCAACGGAGACCTACCTAGGCGATCTCTGACAACCGAGACCTACCTAGGCGATCTCTGACAACCGAGACCTACTACCAGTACTAGTAAAATTAATTAATATTTATCGTTATGAACAATTTACTTATGTAATAAATATTATTAACTTTAATAAAGATGACTGAAGAATTGCGGGATTTTTATAAGAATGCTGACGATATAAACTCTACATGAATCGAATGTGGATGTTAAACATTTTGTTTAGCAGAAATAAACATGGAAGAGAAATTAGAGGTTTAGTTTTATATATTAAATCAAATTACTCTTAGTCTCTTGGATCTAATAGCGCAATATCCCGCTTTTTTTATACGTCCATCTTTTGGCACGCTGACATCTAGGTTCCCGTGAAAGTTTGCCCGTCCAGCAGGGCTCATGTCGAAACTGCATTTGCTGTAACCTTCATTATGATCGCTGTCGCTAGTGGCCACGAATTTTTCTAATGTACTTGGTTCATTAAAACACCAAATGAGATCTGTTTCACCTGGAAGGATTCAAAACAACATACAAATTAAGAATCAATTTAAATAATAAATTAGTGCAAATAATCCTATGAGAGGATAAGTAATTTAAATTGCCAATATTTGAAAAAATCCAAGAATTTTTCGCAAGAAAATAATTTTAAGAACGACTTAGCTAGCTAGCTAGTGTTTAGCCTTCAGGGTATCCTTAAAATAATTCCAAATTTTCTACACACCATCCATGAAGGACCACGCATATTCTAGAGAATTCGAAAAAAAGTTTTTTGATCAGTTAATTAGAAAGTCACCATGAACCTATCATCTAATTTTTATGCTTTTGTTATTTTAAGTCCAATTTCTTTTTTATTTACGTCCATTTTAACTTTAATGAGCAGTGACAACTTTTTATAGACAGTAAGTTTTAATGTAGAGGAATCTCAGGCCGTGGATCCCTCAGGCCGTGGATCTGGGTCCACGAGCCCAGTGTCAGATGAGCTGTAAGAGCCGCTGTGGCTTGCAGCCCGATCTACATCAAGAATATAGTGTAGAGGAAACACATTTTTAAATTATAAAACCTGTAAAACTTAATGGTTGCTTAATAATAAAACGAAGTAATTATTTCTTCACGTCATATTTTTTGTCCATAAAGTACCAATCACCGATATATAATAAATGAAATGTATATTTAATTGTATCGGTTTGTCTTTCGCTCTCGTTACCTCGACAATTTTTAAGCTAATGTATAATTTATGTGACAAAAGATAAAGAAAGTTTTTCATCTAAAGTTAAATATTCTTCTTACTGGTTATGTATGTAAAACTTATTGCTTATTTATGTAAAATATGAATACGATTTTAAGATCTTTGCAATATTCAGTGGTGAAATGGAAAGTAAAATTTTTTATAACCGTTTTTTTTTAAATCTCATTAAATATATTCATTACCGATCTATCCATAACTAGATATGTGAGTAATTAAATAACAGAACTTTGTTTAAAATAACAAAATAAAGTTATTTAAAAAAATGTTTATTGAATGTCACAAATTTAATAAGAGGAATTAAATCAATTACCATAAAAGATAAATAAACATGCAATTACTAACAAGTCATATAATATTTAATTAATAAAACATGAGATTCAAGAAATTAATAGCATAACAGCACAAGAAATTAAAGCACCAATTACAAAATTAAGTCAAATTAAAAAGTGATAATAAAGTATCACTGTCTCCTGCTGTATAATTTAAGGTTAAAATTAACTACCACACAGTTATCAAAATATTTAATCCTCTTCCTCTCTCATCAAATTATTATATACCATATATGAATAATTACACTAACAGTACAAAAGTTATACTCTTTGTTATATAGGCTACAGAAGTGTATTGATTATTGTTTTGGTTATTTTTAATTGACAATTTACTCCATACAAAAATGTCTAGCTGAATACTTCTAATATAATGCATGTCTGTCAAAATACTTTACTTCAATGTATGCAAGTTAAATCACTGAATTTGATAAAACAAAATTTTAGATATTTTAATGTTTTTGCAATGAAATATGTAAAATTTTGTAATAATACTGAATTGGGCAAAATTTACATGATTACTGAAATTTAAGTCTCCAAACTGGAAATGCCGTTAATATCAACTAACAATTTATATTTAAGAAATATTAAGAATAATTTTACAAATTACAGTACATTTCAGTTCTGTTTTTTGTGCTACATTTATTTTAAATAATTTTAAGTACTTCAATGAAAATTATAAATTATATATTAAAATTGATATGTGTGGTTAAATAAAGTATTAATCCAAGTGTAGCTGCATGGTAAAATACGAGAATTGAAATCAATGCCTTTACAATTTAATAAAATCGTCAGTTTAAAAGTTCTCCAAAAGGTTAATTACTAAGTTAGCGCACTTGATTAATGAGTTGATCACATATTTTTGTCAATTCTTCATTATCTCTAGATTTTTGTGCCAATGACTCTTGAAGTGATGATATTGTTATTTCATGTTTCTTTATTAATGCATTAAGTTTTGTTATTTCTGAATTATGATTTTTCTTAATATCCTCCAATGTTTTATTTGCATCATTTAATTTTTCTGATGTTATAGTTTTTAAGCTGTTGTATACCTCTTCATATTTTTTAATGGTCTCTTGGAACTCCAAAATATTATCCTGAAATATTTTCTCCCTATCTTTCATCTGTATGATAGCACTCTTAGATTTTTCATACTTTGCCAGAAGATCATTAAAAGAACCCTCAATGTTTAAGAGATGATTCAGTGCTTCATCTCTTTCTGATGTTAATTTCTGTATTGTTTCCTGAGTTTGAATTTTTTCACGCTGATGGTCTCCAATTAAACATGAGATAGTTTTTTCATATTCTTCCATGACAATACTCATTTGTCTATTACTGAGATCTTTTTCACTCACTTGCTGTAGTAATTTATTTTCTCTCTCTTTTAAAACATTACTTTCACTTGTCAATTTTTGAACTTTTGATTCTAAATCCTCAACAGTACGAGAATTTTTATGTTCCATATCTTGCAAATTCGATCTTAGCTCTCTGATTTCTTGTCTTAACTGTAAAACTTCCTGATCTTGCTTTTGTAATATTACCCTAAGGGATTGCAGACGATCAACTTCTTGTGTGTTATAACTAGAGAAACGAGGAGTTCTTGGTGCAGCTGTAGGAGGTGTGTTTCCAGTAATATTTATCAGTGTTTCAGTAGCTACTCGAGTTGGAGGCAAAATAGCAGATACACTACGTATTAATGTTGGAACAGGTGTTGTAATTGAACAATCCAATTTGCTATTTTCTCTTTTCACTACGGGTGAAACAGCTTGCATTGGTTTTTCTTTCATAAATAATGCACCCATTGATAACGAATGCTTTGGTATAGCTAGGTAATTGTCCGTGGACGTAGTACTTCCTGTTTCATATCCAATGTCACTCTCGGAATTCTCTGCCGAGTCCATAGCACTTCCGAACTGGATAAGTTTATGTTGAGCATATAGTGGATCAAATTTTACAAATAAACTTTCTTTTCCTCTATCGATAAAAGCATGGTTTCGATTCGATTCACTACATTTTACGAGATAATCTAAACTAGATGAGTCTATGAAAACATTTTCAGATGTCGGCATTTCTTGCATAGTAACATCGCAAATGTTATCAATATCTACACCAGTTATTAAGTCGCTAGTTACATTAGTAAGTTTTTCTATAAAGTCCTTCGATTTCTTCGGTGACATTTTATCACTATTTAACATCACGTTTCAATGAATTTTTACGTTAACTAATGTTGAACTGCTAAGTTATAGTCTATTTCGGTATTCCAAAATGTCGTAAAAATAAAACACAAAGATACTCTCAACTCTTCAACGAATCTAACTTTCAACGGATACTATATTTTTAAATTTCACCTATGAATTATAAAGACTATACAGTGTTGCCCATTGAATTATTCAATAACCGCAAAAAATGTTCGTTTAAAAATCGAACTTAAGAAAAGATAACTGCAAATTATATTTTGATTAACAGTATCAACTGTATCCAAATATTCTCTATTTATAAATAATAATTGGTTAAAATCTTTTTCTAGACGATAGATCATTATAACAGTAGTAAACAAAAAAACGACTACATTAATTATCAATGTATTCAATGCAGTACAAGTAGTAAATATTATTATTTAATCGATTCAATTATTTCTGAAGACGAAAAAAAAAAAACAAATATTAGAGGCGATACTGGACGATTTACTCTACTAAAATAGAAAAAAAAACAATCATGTTTGACAGTTGACAATTAAATAGGAAATGGATGCGAATGCAATGTAAAGGAATAATACATTTCTTGCAAATGCTATCACACATTATTTAATAATTATATATTAATATAATTCTTCTTCAAAATAGAGAAATACTGATTTTTTTTTGTTTACAACCATTATGGTTGTACGTAGTGTAGTTTAATGAGTATCACGTTTGATAATATTGGTGCTGATATTTAAATGCCTTAGAAAGCCATAAAATCGCGTTGGTACAATCAAGTGTACAACAAATAATTACAATAATCTATATTTGAATAATAAATTTGTCACATGTTCAAATTATTAGTATGCCTTAAATATTGCAAGGTATTTACACTTATCTAAATTGAATATACTTTACTTAGTGGACTCAAAGCTGCCATCTATATTTTAATAAGTAATATATGCTTAAACTCAAAGAATGTAACTTTTCAGCCAATGTGGACTGTTCCTTCATCCCGCATCTGTAGTCACTCAACACTAACGTTTATTCTATCCAGTACTCATGTTAATTTTATATATTTTTTTTTTTCACTGGTTATATTTGTTATTTTTGTTCTGGTATTGACAGTGTGAACCCATATAGATAGTCTAATAATGATAGAAATACTAATATTACATGGTAAATTGTACAGAGTTAACTGTTTATAACAAATGAAACATGTTCATTGAACACATTGTAGTGTTAAGTGGCTTAACACCAGTTCTATTATGAATTGTGATCTGATTACTGACATTTTATAACATTGTAGTGATAAAAGAATATTATGCCTAATAAATACACTGAAGGATCAATAGGGAAATGGTAATGCTATTAAGTTTGAAGCTATATATTTTTATTTTCACTATACACAGCGATGGGTGATGATAGTTTATTATTGAAAATGGTATGCCTGCCCACAATAATCAGGATAATTAAGTTCTCTCTTTAAATTGAAGTTAGTCAGTCTTTAGGCAAAAATAATTTCGAAAAAATGGTTTCCTCTATTTAAATGAATATTACATTCATTAAAACTAGATTATAAGACAGCAAAAATAATAAAATAAATTAATGTAATCAAATCTTGTTTATGGGATATACTGCATTCTTGTAAATATAAAGCTATGAAGTTCAGAATATCTTATTTAATACATTATGCTTGTTATTTTTTTAAGACATGAATTTCAGTCTTACCATAGTAACTTAACTATCTACACTCCCATTTGCACAGAAACACTATAATGTTTATACTTTACTGTTTGGCAGCAGAAATGTAAGCTGTAGTCATACTCACCAAAATGATTTGCTGCAACAGGTAGTTATTATCTAATATATATATATATATATAATATGTATATATAAATAGATATATATATATATATATATATATATATATATATATATATATATATATTTATATATACATATATAAAAAAGAGTGAAAACGGTTTTTGGTATATATGATTACAAATATTATTTTTAACAACTTGGTGGAAAAGCCATACTGCTTGTGGCCCTAACTGTTCCTTGTGTGTAAATAACCCAAATTTATTTTTCACTATTAAAATTTGTTACATACATATATAACAATGACATGTTAATTTTGTAACCATACTTTAATTTAAAATAGAATCTACAAATACTCTTGAAAGCCACAAAATTATTCTTCAAAGCTCAATGGTCACATGAGCAAAAAGAGGGACTTTAAATTTTTTAATACAAATATCTTTGTAATTGTCCACACCCAAAGTTCATTTGAATTTCATATAAGTATAATCTACTTTGAAATTTACAATGTGGAAAAGGCATTATCTTGGATAATATTCAAGTAACTATTGAATATTTTCCATATTACTTGTCTCATTATTTTTTCATTAACCATACATACCTGGTCTAGCTATTAATACGGGATCTGCTTCTAAGAATTCTTTAATTTCTTGAGTAAACAGTTTGAACTCAGTCTTTAATTCACTAAAACCATTTTTAATATGTTGAATATTTGAAATATTTTCTTTAGTTTGATAGCCGCCTTTTCTATCTTTCTCCCAAAACAAACCACGATTTAATGGTGTTAATGTATTTGAATAACACTCTAATACTGAGTTATTATTTAATTTTTTACATAACGTAGAATAATAACGAAAATAAGCAAAGGTTTTGATGGTTTTATTATATAACAATGACATTATTATATCAGTTACTAATTATTTCATTTTATTATATACGTTTGTTTCATAAAAGTTTTACTTTTCTATTTATAACTAATTTAATTTATTTATAACTTAACGCAAGTATTAAATAAAATCATAACATAACCTAGAATTTTAAATGAAAACATTTCTATAGATGGCCAGTGTTGCTCGCATAACTACTAAATAAAAATATCTATATTCTTTATATTGATTTTATAAAAATATTTTAAACATTTGCCAAAATAGCAAATGTCTAAAATAGTCCACAATTTAAACTAAGCTTAATAAGTTATTAGTGTACTACTAACTAAATTTATCTGCAACAATCATGTTTTGACATTTACTTTGTTATTTGATTCTTGTGACTTTCACTGATCTATTCCGTTGACCAACACGTGACAAAGAATAACTTTTCTGTTCCTGACCAATGACAGCGGTTTAAAATCCAAATTTATATTGTGTTCTTGATTTTCTGCCACGTACTTTTATTTAGTAACAACACGCATACTGAGTGGTACTTGTACTTGTTGCAATTGATAAGACTTCTAATGTAAATAATGTAACTCGATTGTAAAGTTATTCAAAATATTAATATTACAATGGGTATGGAGACGTACGTCAATGAGGTATAAAAGAAATTTACTTGTAAAATTTTATAAAATATTATTTTCTAAAATTTTTGTAATACTATCAATATATTTTTAGGATCGGCACCTGTCCGAATATCTCTATCATCCAGATATACTTCGCAAATTAGATTTTAGCAAAAGTTCAGCAATATTCAATCCGAAAATTAGTGCGGCAAATCCTGGTGCTGAATGGATGGTGGTTAGACCCTTACAGAGGGCGGACTATAATAAAGGTTTCTTGCAATTATTAAGTCAGCTCACAAGCACTGGAAGCATCACAAGAAAACAATTTGATGGTTTGTTTTCAAGTACTTATTTTTAATTTTATTTCAGAATTTAATTATTATCTTATTTTTGACTGATAATAAATATAATTATACATTTCAAACAAATACTATCATTATTGAAGTTAGTATTACATAGTTTCAATATGAACTTTCAGCTACTGTCTGGCCAATTATGATAAAAACAGGATTTTTAACACTCCTTCAAAAACATGAAAGGTTGTTGTGCTAAAATTAATAAGAACTCAATGTAATGTAGTAAAGATTCTAAATAATCTGTAAAAAGTTATCTGTAATTTTAGTTAAATTTGGAGATGGAGTTTGGTAAAACCCATTCTTAGCTGGTCTATACTCATTAAAAGAAATATTTCTACCAAATTTCAAGTCTTGGCCTTATGATTTTAGATATATTGTGACAAGTGTAGTGAGTCAATCAAGTTTAGTGTCTATATATGAGTAGAAATCTCTTATAAATAATTTGATAAAAAATGTTCTTATAACATCAAAATAATATTTTTCAGAGTACATTTCTTTACAATATTATGCCATTGATACATTGTTCGAATGCCAATATTGAGTTCGCCTTGTAATAAGTATTTGGATTTTATATCAATGAGCTCATTTATTTAATTAACTTTGACAGCCAAAAATAATATATATAATAGGTAATGAATGTTAGGCTAGTAAAATTGTTAGGCAAATAAGGCATATTCACAATATATGTTAAGTTCTTATGTGATAGACTGTACAGTATTTTATCTTTACTGTGATCAGGTGTTGAAGACATAATTAAACCTCATTTACTTGGTATGATACATAAGTGCTAATGCAGACCAGGAATGCTAAGGCTAAGTCTGCTCTAGGTCTGTCAAGGCAAAGTCTCCAACGAGGACAGTGGAGGTTTGCTCTAGCCCTATTGTTAATATTCTGGGAATATATGGCTGAACATTGTACAGATTTAATAATCTATTTAATTTCTTCCTACAGTTTTCATGGTCACATACTTTTCCATTCATTAATGCAATATGTGTATATGGTTTTGTAAACCAGTTTAACAAATGGAATGTTGACCTTTTACAGTGTCAATACAACCAACCTTACAACTAGTTTTAGAATAACCTTGCTGTTTTTTTCTTTCTTGTCACTGTAAAAATTCATTATCAATTTTTCTTCATAAAATGTTACTATGTTTCAACCAATGTTAACAAAGAGGATTTTAATTTAAAGCTTACCTCATCGGAATTTAGGTTTAAAATATCACAGTTTGTAGTTCCGAGTAATAATGTGACTATCGTAAGTGTAGCCTGTTGAACAAGAGTATGCCCTAAGGGCCAATAAGCGAGCATAAGGGGAATGGTAAATACAAATTGTATTTGACATGTTACAGTGAGGGTGCTAGAAAATTCCTTGTCCCTCTATTCTGGACATGATTAGACATGTGAGAGGGCATCCTTGTGGAAATCCCACATCACCATAATTTCCATCAGAAGTAGGGTATCAAATCAAGAAAAGCTTACTATAACAGTCCCAATTTTGATAAATACTTAGTTTTCGTTTTTAATAAACTAAATAAGGAAGACAAATAGATGACATTTAAGATACTTATTATTCAAGGTCAAACAGTGGTTTTACTAATATTCTTTAGTATTAATGACAAATTCAATATGTAATGTAAATGAATCTGACTTTTACATGTGGTTAGGGTTCGTAAGTATACATTTAGATAACAACACTTCGGTAGGTGAAAGTATGTCATATTGTGATGTAGTAAGATATATTGAATGAAGGTCACCATACAAACATAGTGCTCATTGCGTTAGCGAATAATAATTTATACAAGAGAATGCGTTTGTTAATTATGACAATAATAGTTTTTAATAAAATGAAAAATAAAATGTTCACATTGACAGTGTAAAATTAGTAGGTGTAAAATTGATTATTTCTTACAATAACGGAAGATGATTAAAAAAGGTAAATGTAAAGTAATTATGAAAAGAGTTTTAGTGATACCCTTGCCCATAACATAGCGCTAGTTAGGATGGTATACTGCACCATTTTGCCTTGGGACATGAGATGTTATGATGCCCTTTGAACCCGAACATAGTAATGTTTGCACACTACTGTTTGGCGGAAGAAGTAGGAGCTGCAGTGTACCTACATAGACAGTCTCCGGTAAAAGAGTTCTATCACCAATTTCAAAACATCCTAATAAATTTTATAGAATATGCTACCGGATTCGATGTAGCTGAACAGATAGTGTAAAAATTAACAGCATCTACATAATTGAAACAAAGTTGTTGTATTCAAAAATATGTTTTGCTGAACATCTTTAAGTGATGCATTACTGAATAAAGAAAATGTTATTTTTTGATTGCAGAAAGATTCACTCAAATGAAAATATCCGGTGGTCACTATGTGACGGTGATCGAGGACTTGCGTTCATCACAGATAATTGCTGCTGCCACTTTGACCGTGGAGCAGAAGTTCATACATAACTGTTCTCTGGTAAGCTTTTACGTTTTATTAAATGTTTTTGTTTCCATCATTTTATAAACGCACACATATTTAGAAATGATAATAGTTATGATTAATTAGATTTTGTCATAATTGGCAAATTATAGATTAATTTTTTACTGGGGCCAGACACTGTCTGGATGGGGTCCAACCACCGCAGCATCTATTTTTGCGGGCAAATAGTAGTATGCCAACATTACTGTGTTACGGTATGAAGGGCGTTGTAACTACTGTAATCACTGGGATAACAAGACCCAGACCTTATGGCTCGAGCGACGAGCGGAATGTGTTACCGTGTTTATCATCCTGACTAGCGCCACGTTGTTATGGGCAGGTGTATTGTTCACCATTAGGTGAACGTGCCTCTCGTCTCGTCACTTTAACAGATAAGAAAAAAGTTTACTTCCCAAATTTGAGCTGTGTGCTTGTGGAAAATACTTAAAATGCAAAATCTGTTTTTAAAATCATTCTAAGACACAATTAACATAATGTTATATCTATTACAATATCTATAGTCTTTAAAAGACTTATTCTGAAATGGAACCGTAATATAGATTTTAAGAATAGTAATATTTTTTTTTCTATTTACTTTAAAAAATCTGTTTTATTTGCTAATAAATAATAAATATAAAAAACTTAATTTTGCTAATTTAAATTAAAAAATAAAATTTGATTTTTCAGCGTGGTCGGTTAGAAGATGTAGTAGTTAATGACACATATAGAGGAAAACAATTGGGAAAGTTGTAAGTAGCATTATATAATAAAAGGACAACTTATTTCTTATTAAAATTATACATAAATATATGATGATGTGTATATGATTAAATTACAGAATAGTGGTAACAGTTTCACTGCTGGCGCAAGAATTGGGATGTTACAAAATGTCTCTGGATTGTAAGGATAAATTGATCAAGTTTTATGAGAGCCTCGGTTACAAACTTGAGCCCGGTAACTCCAATGCTATGAATATGAGGTTTGTATGTGATGTTATATTGGTAATCAGTATGTCTTTATTATCAATATTTGTAATAATAATAAAAAAATTAAGTAAAATAGAGGTGCTTGTGTTATGAATAAGACTAATAAGTTTTTTTTGTTTCAGATTTGAAGATCCATCCTGACAATTAGCCGCTGGGGCATCCGACCTGCGATCTAAACTGTAAGTCACAATCGGCAACCGTACAGTGGTCACAATGTAATTAATTTTTTTTTCCCTAATTTCACATGTTCTACGTCTCAAGAGTCAGCGGATTCCATCCTCACCTAAAGCTTTACTTTCCTGTGTAGGAAAACACCATATCGTATCCAGCATGCTCCAAGAACAACACTGTGGATATAGTACTTACTCGCACCTATACTTGCGTGTGTAGTCGAGTAAGCCACTGATCCCAGCAGTGGTAACTTTAAGTGGATAGTTTATTGTTATGTAACATTTCTTTTTTAAATAATAAAAAGGTCTTCAGCAATGATGTTTAACTAATAATATCTTATCTACATTCTTAGAATATTGTGTTGTGAGTACTGTTTGGTTGTATGTATTTACAGTTGCAGGGTCAATTTTTCTATCCATCAATATAGTCGATTCACTTTGAAGGAAGTTATGAAGGAAAATGTTTTTACAAATTATTTTGTGAATGCTACTATTGATGGGGTGTCAAATTGATTTTTGGATGTCTTAGCACATAAAAATAATGCCACCAGCTTTTTCGCTTAAGCTCATAAATGTATTCATATTGAGAAAAAAATTTACATTTATATAAAAGCGTCGTTAAAAACGACAAGTGACAAAAATAATTAATATAGATTATGTTCAAAAGGTATCTTGCTTTATTAATTTGATGTTATTTACTTTATGGTTATGTTACCATTGCTTGTCTGTAGTTTAGTTGCTAACTTTAGTTTTTGTGAAGCTTTATCATATTTTCCTTAAAACTCACTTGAGTATATCAGTACTTAATTGTTAAAGATACATTTAGTGACTAACTCCTCATTATATTATGCTATTAAATGTTCTTGCTTTATGTTTTGTTTTATTTCATCAATGTGTGTAATTAAAATGAATAGTAAAAGTCGGACTCCAATTGCACTAGTTGTAGCGGACTACAATTTGGCAGCTAAACTACAGTTTGAACACAGCATCCCAAGATGATGAGATTTAATATAACATGAGTATGATCTATGCGACTATCCCTTTGTACTGTGGGTACCTTATATTGCCTCAGGGTTAACACCAAGTAATAATAAAATATTGAAGTTTGGAATTTCCTCTGGACACCTCAAATAATTTTCTTAATTTAACAATAATTTAAAAATTTTGAATATTATGTTAAAGTAAATATATCGATACGTTTCTCTAGTTTCTCTTCATCGCAAAAAAACCAAAGTATAAACATTTTTTAACAATATAGATAAGTATCTGTGAATGTTTTCTTCATTTATGTCTCAGACTTTTCACGACCATAAAATTTCTTATTCTAAAGCTATACTATTAATACCGCCATATATAAATAATTATTATCGAGTGAAGCGTGCAAAATACGTATTGCATATTTCAACGTACGTCTTCCATGATATATTTTTCAATGTTCGTTTTACAGAGTTGCAATGTTATATTCACAATATTCAAAGCCTAGTCTTTTTCAGATTTTTTTTTTAAATGAAAACAGTGTTTTTTTTTTGTTGCTTTTATTTACAGAAGTGTAAATATTCTTATTTATCGCGTAGAATATTTCGCTTACAACACATACAAATACAATATCAAATTCATACAATCCGACTGGAAAAATTACGTCCTTTAAAAACGTTACATATTATTTTGGAATGATGAAAAAGACAAAATTTCATTTGTAAACTTGACTTAGTTTTTCCAGTTCCGTCTCCAGTGACATAGAAACACCCACGTTACACATCCACACCACAATAATCCGCTTGATCGAGAAAATAAAGCAATAACGCGAAGCAAAATGTTTTATTTCTATAGGCATTGCTTAGCAAAGGATATGACAAAGGAAGAAGTAGACTAGAATTGTAATTCCTTAAAAAATGTTTGTTAAAATTGGATAAGGAGCTATTAAATTTGTTATTGTGTAATAGATGAAAATGGCGGACGACATATTTGATATCTATTACAATCCAATTAAACATATGGCTCGTGTAAAGATTTTTTTTATAATTTTCGTTATATTTATATAAGATGTAAATAATATAACAAGCACATTTATGAATAACATCGTCTTTTAGTCTTCAACAGTCCGAAGTCTACAATGGCCATAAACTATTTAAAAAAAAGTTTACATATACATTTAAGTTATTATTATTGATTAGGATGATATATATATATAAATTTTGGTTGAAAATATATCTCAATATGATCTATATTATTTTTCAGGTACACTTCAAAGTGCGATAAGGATTTTAATGGGAAATCATATAGAATGTAGCTGAATTAAAGATCCATGTTTTTGCTTATCAATCTTATCGTTTGTCTGCTTGATAACAGAAACATGGCCATAAATATCTATATAATGGTACTAAGTAATATCAAGAATCTTTTGATATGTTCAGTTTTTTGAACTGGATTGAATAATTAACATTAATAACTTGGTGATATAATATCATTTCGATTCAAATACACAAGAAAATTAAATTTAAAAGTAATTTTGTTATTTTTAAAGAATGAAAATTATAGCTCATTTTAAAAGTAAATAAAAACTGAACTTGAAAATCAATGAATTTTTTTTTAATTTAATTTAAATTTTTAAATCTTATTGCCTAGACGTTAGGTTTAATTCAGTTGTAATATTTTTTTTAAAATAAGGTGCTGAATGTGATAGATTTTTATTTTATTTATATAATAAAAATTACTTAAAATTTTATATGACAAAAAATAATCAGAATGTATTAAACATATAATACAGAACGGTAATTAATGATTTTCTTCTTTTAGAATGCTTAATTAAAATGTAAATCATGATTTGGAATAGGAAATAAAGAATTTATTGTTAATTATTATTTATAAGAAAAATCATAAAAAGTTTTGCAATTACACATTAATGTACTAAATATTATATAAGATAATTAAATACTATATTAATGATAAAAGTTTTGTAAATTAGCTTAATTTTTTCATCAAGCAGGTTACAGCAGCCGGGCAAAATAAAACCACATTTTAATGATAACCTAATTAACAGCTCTCTAATGAGAGTCAAGGCCAATAATCCACCACACTGGCTGAGTATGTTTCTGTTGGTCAACACCAAGGAACATATCAGTTTCGCTTTAACTTTGGTTGATAGATATTACTATAAATTTTTTCATTGGAAGCTCAAGCTGAGTGGGAAATTGAACCCTACCTCTTAAGACGGATAGCGCCCACGACAGCAATTTGAGCTATCACAGCTTTAAGTTCACTTCTTCACTGTCAGCATAAGAATCATGAGTAAAACATGCCTAAGTAACAGAAAGGCAATACGATCGGAAGTTTTATAGTTCAATTATTGGAATATGATTATGTTAAATCTGATGAAGAAACCTGGACGGCTTATCGAATGAAATAAAGTTGAAGCAGTAATTTTTACAAAGTTCACGCCTACCATATTCGACGTTTTATAATTGTTCAAGTCCAGGATTGTGTATTTTTAGTTTTCACTTTATAATTATGAAATTATTATTTCAAGAATGACTGTTGGAGAAATATCCAACCTTTATTTGCGATTGAGTTTGCTGAGCCAATTTGATAATATATCATAAGCACAATGAGTCCTTATAACAAAGACCAATTTTAATATTATATGGTCGTTATATACATCCATGTAAATGTTGGGCATGTATAAATTTTTTTTTGATTTAAATTCTATAAAAAAGTAGGAAATCATCAGTGATTGGTCGTCACTCATTTGTAGTTGAGCAACATAACGTCTCAATGTAAGGCCACCTTACCTACGACAAGGGGAGCGGGGATGGATGTAAACAAATTTAAAATCAAGTGAACATTATAATTATGTAATACCGACATTTGTGGTGGAAGGGGGGAGGGGAACATACCCTGCTTCTTCGAGTATCAGGATCTGCTATGGAACCTAGAGACATCCCTATGCATGCTTTATGTACTCAGGTCTCGAATTCAGCAATGTTATAAAACAAACATTAATAAGTCTTTGAAGTGAAAAATAAAGATAACTTACCCATTAATAGCCTTCACATATATTCATCACAAATTGTCACATAAAATTCTCTTTTATTTAATTAATTATTTTGATAAAGCCGCTCCCGCTCATGCATTATTGTTTATTAACGACAAAAGTGACGTTAAGTTTCACGTTTAGGGGCTATAAAGCCGAAAATTTCAATAGATATAATTTCAAGTTACTAAAATGGTGGTGGTGACGCAGCAATCTTGGTTCCGAGCTTCATTGGCCCCTGGCCGCGTGCACTGCGTCTCGCTTCCATTTCTCTTTGCCTTTGAAGTTTTCTTTCCTCACGTTTACGTCGCATTTCGTCCATCTTTGATGCATTGTTTTCTATAAAAATAATTAATTATTTAAGTAATTTGCGGTTAATAAATTTCTTGTAAGACATTCATAGGATATAAATGTTTAAAAAGATAGGTAAAGAAATATAGAACATATTTGAAAATATTATAAGAGAAATTAATGCAGGTTCTTGGAGGTAGAAGTCTGTTACTACATACTTTTTTTAATCATTCCCCCAGCTTGTGTTGAGCCGGAGTATCTCTTTTCCTCTTTCATTTTGAGCTTTTATATTTGTGTGCTATTCTTTTTCACTACTTTCTACATTTTCTTTTCTCATGCTTTCTATCGTTCACTCATACCTTGTCATCTTTACATATAATATTTTCTGTTTCATCTCTCATGGATCGTCTCCCAGACTTCGATCGCCACTTGCATTTATTTTCTTATATTAATTTTTACATTTGCTTTTTTATTTGTTACACTTCTTTATTAATTTAATCACAATATTATCTTGTTATTTTTGTACTCTTTTACAATTTGTAGCATATACTATTTAGAAAGCGAGCATCTCAGAGAATCTGAATCTTTAAGACAATACTGCTTTTTGGTTTAAAAAGCACTGTAGCTGATAATTTAGTTGGGGGTAATGAAACAACATCAATGAACAATACAATGAAAGAAATTTTAAAATCAATGATGGATGAATGCAATGGGCACAGAATAGTCTAGCTTTTAAATGTTTATAACTAAAATAGAAATGAAGGTAGTTTTATATTATGACGGTGTTAGCACCGCCATTAGGGTTAGAAAAATATTACAATTATCTAGACTCCACCAGTTGTAGTCTTGGAGTCGAACCAGGGACGTTTGTTTTACAAGACGAGTGATAAGCCGCTAAGCGATGAGGCAGTGGTTAAGTGTTTCTCTTTAATAATACGAAAGTCTCTGATTCGGTTTCAAGGCCACATGTTGTGGTGTTAGGATTGGCGGCTGAATTGTTTCGAACCTATCTGACTCCCCAACCTTTCTACTAGGTTCACCCTTATAACGGCGTTGCTTTGTTCTGGGTACGTTACCGTCGACATTTTCTTCGATGGGTTCGAATTCGCCGTCCTCCCAGCCGCCGAGCGAATCGCTGCTGTTTTGGTGCGCGGTGGCGTGAGGTGCAGCGCGTGCTCCGCCGCGAACGTACGTGGCGTTCGCGCTGTTTGCTGCCATCATCACCGCCTCCGACCAGGTTGCGTTGTTCCACGTCTCTGAAGGGCTGACCAGGTCTGCTTCGGCACTCTGTTAAAGCGCATGTTTAATTTTATTGTCACAATAATTCATTGTTTTGTTTAAGAAAGTAATGTCCAGATAGAGATAGAGTTTATTCAAACTGCATGTACTGCACTAGTAATTATGCTGCTGTCATTATAGTATAGAAATCTGACAATACTCTCTATACAATCGAGCAAATACGCTCTGCGACGTTTTGCTTTAATATGAAAAACGAATAAATGAAAACCAGTGTTATTGGTGATGGGGTTACGGTAATGGCTGGAAATCGTCCTGATTGGTACCATCGTAGCGGCTATCTCTGCCGTAAAACAGCCGTGGGCAAACTTTATGTACCAGTATGTTGCATTCTGTAGCTGGTGAAATGGTTGTGGTAATGAGATTTACATCTTGTCTGAAGGTGACATGAGCAATATAGTGTTTACTACATTATCCTAATAATAAATATAATCCTATCCTAGGATCACATTGTTATTACCTGTGAAATGTATGTGTAAATTGAACCCCTCTGTTATAAATATAATTTACCGGTTGTTCCTGCAGCGTGCCCCATTCGCCGTCCCAGTCGTCCTCGCACAATGCGTCAAGTGCCGGCGTGGCCTGAGCGCTACCGCTACTTTGCGGTGACTTAGCGCTCCCACACGTACCCGTTCCAGTACCTATGCGATATAGTAAATTACCGAAGGATATTTTTAGAAACGGGTCCATTGCAATTAATCATTTTTTGTTAGCTGTCATTATTATTGCCACTTGCTTGTCTCTGGACGGTTCATGGTTACCACTAACAACGTTATAACTTAATTTAACAACATAGTGTTTAAAAATCTTAAACTTTTTTTCATTTAAAGGTTATGAATGTGAATTTATAAGCATGTTAATACGGATCTCACCAGCACTGGAATCGATCTCACCCCACGCTGTCATGTCCCAATGTTCCGGATCGTAGTCCGACGCAGACTCGCTGTGCTCTAATGAAGTCATGGAAGTCACCGATGAAGTTGTCGTCGACATGCTACTTGATGATGGTTGCTCTTAAATTACATAATTAAAATGTTACTATATTCATAGTTTAACAATAATTATCTAGATAGTTAAATGTGTATATTATTAAAGCCTAATAAGACTTAAATTCCAAACATTCCAGACTTAAAACCATCGTTAAAATTTAAACATATGCCAAGAACAACATTTTTCTTGATTCTCCCCTTGCAAGAGAAGCTCTTGACTCCTAGTAGTGGGAAAATTTATTTTACTATAGAAATCTTTGTAAGACTAAAATAAAAAGAACAAAGTATTGTTACAAAAATTAAAGGTCTTTACTTAAACTACCATCTCTCCATAACAGTTGAATTGTGCAATCTTTATCATGTCCTTCATGTGTTTTTGTTATAAAATATTTAAGAAAATAACATAGTCATCTCTTCAATAAATTATGAGCGCTTTTGCTGTTTATGTATCGTGCTTACCTAGTGAACCTGGTTTAGAGAGTGCAGACTTGGCTGAATGTTGTACGCGCGCGGTATCGGAGTGTGATCTGTAGAACTTTGCAGTAACAGCGGTCACCGCCCACCCCGCCCATGTGGCCGCGGCGTTGCTTAGCGATGGGGTTGCAGTATGTACATCCGCCTCTGTAATATCATAACGGGTTGTTGTGATTTTTGTGGTATATATATTTTTGATAACTATATTTAATTTTTTTTAAATATTTATTTTCCTTTGTTTGAGGAATATTTTTTACAAACAGCAAGATGTCAATTTTAAAATTCATACATATAATTATTTCTGTAAGGTGTACCTTTTTTTTAATTTCCTGTAGACATATTCATTTAATTGAGAACTTATTTGTTAAAGGATAAAAAAGGACTTACCCATTCCCTCTTTTAAGCTTGGGTCTTCTGAAACTTTCTCTAATTTACCAAGGAAACCTTTTATTGTTCTAAAAGTTGCATCACGAACCTGAAATAAAAATTTGAAAATAAGCTCAATACACGCATCGGTAAAATTTAAACAAAAAGCAAAAGAATTCATCTAATTATAAAACTGGATCTTTATAAACCATCCTAATGGAAATTAATATCAGATCATTGTTATTAATTTCAATACATCCGTTTCTTACTTTTCCTTCAATTCGAACGTTAATATGATGAGATATAAACATTTTATTATTATTAAGAATTAAAGAGCCAATAAAAGATGAGTAAATTGTTAAATGCAGAGGTATAAAGATTTTTCGTATTTATATAAGTAAATAAGCATAGGAGGAAGCGAGAGAGGTGTGCCAGCATCGTAACAAGTGTAGAGAGGTGGTGTCTGCCTACCCCACTGGGAACAAGCCGTGATATATATATATATAGAACTGTTCTGGTTCTAGGAATGTCGTAGACTAACTAGTCTAGTACAAACATTTTAACTAGTCCTTTATTGAGGTAGATTCTTATTGGGATGTATACCTGTTTCTCTGGATCAGCAGTAAGAGGACAAAGTGCCGGTAGTACTCTATTGGCAACCTCGGCTAACAAGAAGTACTGCTGAGTGGCAGCGAGCGCGAGCACGCCGGCCTGCCTTGCGGGCGGGAAGGAGTCGCGGGTAGCGCGCACGAACGCAGACACAAGCACCTTCTGGCGGATTTGCGGGTGCAAGTGAGCCGCAATCTTACCCAAGCATACTGTTGTGTTTGTCCTGAATGTTTGGGATTAGTCTTCATTAAAATAACTTTGACACAAGTTCAAATTCAACATGAAAGCTTATTTTCACAGTATGGAGTTTTTAATACATTTCCTTAATATCAGTTTTATTTTGTATTGAAACAATAACAACGTATTCGAGGTTGAATATATTTCTCTTTTAATGTCACTATAAAGGATTTTTGTATAGTTGGAAATGGATCATTTTTGTATTATTATTATTGTTTCATAAGCTTAAGCTATGATAGTTCAGTTACATACGTTGCGACGACGACGCGCAGATTGAATTCCTATTGAACTTTACGTTCGGTAAAGGAAAACATCATGAGGTGTGAAATGTGTTATACCCAGAACAGCTTTTTTGGACATGGGACAACTACCAACCTGCAGTTGTACAGTATGTTGGATAAATGGGATTGTTTCCTTCTAGGTAACACCCGTCTCAGTAGTGAGAACATTATTGTTTATATATATTTTACATTGATCGCTTTTCTGACTTTAAAATAAAATATTTGTAAGAACATATTTACCTAATTCCACCTTGGTCATCTTTGGATTGCAACCTAGCAAAATGCTTCAAAACCTCAACATTCAAATTATTATAATTGAGCTTTGAGGCAAGGTGCACTATTGATTTGACAGTTTGCTCTCTTATAATAGCATTTGTGTCCAAAAAGCCATGCACTACTTGTGGAAATATTTGGTCATTTACCTGGGCAATAAAAAAAAAATTGTTATTTAGTAAATAAGTAAATATAGAGCTATATTCAACAATTTTAACACCCTTCATTGTGCAGTAGCGATAAGCTTATTTAATAACAGAGGAGGTTCCTGGTTCGAATCTAGCACATTTTTTTCATTTTAAACAATCATAGAGTATTTTCCAACTCCCCTGGCTAGCTACTCTCATACTGTAAATCTGTCAATATAACAATTTCATAATGTTACTGCTGTTTATGATTGAGAAGCAAGAGAGCACGCTTTATCATTTCCATCCTTTTTGTCACTTGTGATACCTTATATTATTAAGTGATTACTTACAGTGGCATTTTGAAGATGCATTATGAATTGGTCCAGTTGTTGCAGCAGTCGCGATCTCGTTGTGCGGTCGTTCGATGCAAACAGTTTGACAACACATGGCACTATTTGCTTCTGGTAGTCCGCATCATCCAATAGTTTTCCTAACTAAATATATGGCACTTAAAAAAATGTTTGTATATATTTCTATATTCGCCTATACAATATGTGTGCGTAATTCCGTCATGTGCGGTGCAGTATTCATCTTTCGAATTTATGCTGCATTATTATGGGCTTCTGTATCAGTTTTCATCAGGTGAACATCTCGCTTGTCTCATCGCTTCATTGAAACCTCATCAGCCTATAGATGACCACTGCTGGACATAAGCCTCCCCTGAAGATCTTTACATCGATCAATTCTGCGCCAGACGCATAGCGCAGCTACCCACGACCTTCAACAGTCAGCAAAGCCTTCGGTATAACCGGACACTAGGAGCCATCCTTTGTAAAGGCGAATTTGCGCCATTTCCTACTACCCTGGCCCAAAGCACATTGGTAAAAGCCAGAGTCTCATTTGTTGATTAGCAGGATGCACCACAAGCAGGTGAAGTGGACGTGAGACCGGAGTATGATACAGAGGGTCCCCTAACATCCCCTTAAGCATTCAATAAAGCTTCATTGAATAAAGAAATAATTTTTAACTTTGCTAGTTTTCTGAGATAAAGGCTAGGAAATAGTTACTTGATGGAGACTATTTTCTACCCTTTTTGATAGATTATTGTTGTAACAAGTGAAAATTTATACAAATTCTATCATAATACTAGTGGAATTAGTAATTATTAAGATATACAAATAGGTTTGCAATATACCTTAAACATTGGTGCTAAAACAGCAGACCCTGCATCACCATAATGAAAAGCAGTCAGCAACTGAGGTAGAATTTTGTAGACACATACAGCTTCAGGGAAATTGTCTAGATGTGAACTAAGAGAGGAGAAAAATTTTCCTTTCTCTATTTTGTCTTTAATCTGAATTTCTTCTAGGAAAAGCATTGTGTCTATTAAATCATTTTTGAAATACCCACCAAGTTTGCGACATCTGAAAGTATACATGTCATAATTGTAATAACAAAAGTTACTGAAGATGAGATATCTACTTAATAAAACCCTCTCAATAGTCATTATCAATAGCTTGTAATGAGCCTTGAAAACTCCCTAGTTTTATTTTTAATAGCATGTTGTCACAAGACAGTTCCATCATTGCCTATTAAAAGAGAATAAATTAACCTAGAGCAATTAATAGAATGAATTATTCTCTTGCCTCAGAAATAATACATATACTTTGTACCTTAATTTGAAAGAATCTTATAAAATATTTTTTTTTTTAACAAAGAAAAAATTTTTAAACAATAAGTTGCTAGTAGTAAAATATATTGGCATCTATATAACCTTCATGAAACTTAAAGCTACCTACCTGGTTATGATATCAGCAGGATTTGGTCTAGATGCAGGATTTGCACTGACCAATTCACAGTACAAGGTACAAAGCTGCTTTGGTATGTGATCGACAGTTTTAAGAGAGGGTTGTGTCTTCAATGGTCCATTAAATGCCTCCCATATAAGGCATCCTAAGCCCCACATATCAGAAGAGCTGAAAGATTATATATAGTTTTAGAAGTACTTATTATAGTAAGAAAAATGTGTCTTTTTTTAAATCAAAAAGTAATTCATTTTAAAATAGATCCCTACTTTGCTATTGTAAAAACAAAGAAAATTTAATGGCATTTTTTAAAACAACAACTAAGGAATTTATAAATTCATGAATTTGGAATTAATATTTATTATATATAATAAAAATTTATAACTTCCAAAAGCTGGTGGAAAATTATTTTCTACTTTTTTAATACAACCAGTTTTATTGCATATTTTTACAACAAATAATGACAAAAGTTGAGGCAGTAATTTACCATTTTGTAACAGCTTTTAATTTTGTTGGATCTTTCTTCTCAGGTGGATCATATATTTCAAGAGAAGGCAGGATTTTAATAGGTATTGGACTAGAATTATCTTGGCCCTGTGTTGTAAGAAATTCAAAACCACCAAGTTTCCATTCTCCAGCAGATGTTACAAAGACGGAGTAAAGACAAACATTATTATGCCTTGTGTTGCCATCATTGTTAAAAAATGACAAAGCTCTCTGAAAATGTAATTTTCTTGAAATAAAAGAAAATTAAATAAAGGTTTATAGATACAGAACATAACAAAACATTTATCTACAATTACCAAAGATTTTGTTTAATTGTCTTTTATACATGAAAATTATATTACATTGATTTAAAAAATTTAGCAACATTTACAGTAAGTGATGAAACTCTTGATTTATATTTTTAACAAAATTTTTATTATTTTATTGTTCACATTGAAAAACACTTGTTTTAAATTAGATAAGGAAAATAACCCACATAAATAACACTACAGCTTCAATCATTATCATTATCAGCCAACAGATGTCTACTGCTGCACATAGGCCTATATCTATATCTGCCACCAAAGAGTAGTGTGCAAACATTATTGTGTTTCAGCTTAAGTAGTACTGTAGCTAGTGTAATTACTAGAGCAATTAGTCACAATATCTTATGTCTTTCGCAAAAAGTGCAATGTGGTGCTGTGTACATTATCGTACCTAGCACCACATTGTTATGGGAGGGCATATCGTTTATCATCAGATGACCATCTCACACATCTCATCACTTAATTTGAATTAAACAACTTCTCCATTTTATATTATAATAGGACGATTTCTACCTAAGAAAAACTATAATCATTGTGAGATTATTATTTATGATTGTTTTACAGCATATAGTAAAGCTCCTCATCCTCTTCTTTTTTCACATTCTTTAATAAAAATGTGCGAAAATACTTACAGTTATTTGAAATATCCCCCATGCAAGAAACAAATCTTTTTGTTGGCCTTCAAGTTTCATATCCTCTAGGTGTGAAATTAAGGGTTCAACATATTCTGTAGCTACATATAAAAATTTTTCTGTTTCACAACTATCTAAATAATGTAATAAACTTGGGTGTCTCATAGTTTTCAGTTTTTTAAGAGAACTCTTTGCTATATCAAATAGAGTCTCCGAATTTTTCTGAACATCAAATAAGAAAATGGACACTTCATCTTGTGTTCCCCTCTTCTTTCCTTTGTGTAAAGACCATACAGATCTGTCTTCCAAACCCTTTACTGGATCCCCCACTTCATAAGGAAATTCCTTCGTGGGATCTCGTGAGAAAAATGACCACATATTGCAGTATCAATAGGTATTTAATATTTGTAAACGGTTTCATACACGCTTCAAAAAGCATTTCACATACATTTCCGTTAAATAAGCCATCGATAAATTGATATGTGTTATTCTATTATAACTAATAAGTATATTATAATAATAAGCAAGCGACTGTTACCATAATTTAATACAATTATAATTGTATCGCAAGTATACTACAGAGACAAGATGACAAGTAAGCACAGTAGACGCAGAAAACAATTGTCATGTATTTCCACAGCATGTAACAATGTCATAGTTTAATAAAAACTTATAGTTATCCAACAAAATTATTATAAAATATTATAGTAAAAGGTGAATTATAACTTATTAAGACTCATCTGCACTTTTTAATGTTTTTGAGAATTGATATAAATAACCTTTCATCTCGATTCAAGAGTTGATATATCAAAAAAAAAAAAACAGTGAAGTAAAGATTTGATAGTAAATGAGAACTGTATGTATGACGTTTGTTTTCAGGTTATAATAACATTTAGAACTTAACGAGCCTACCTATAAAAAAATTGTTATAAATTCAATATGTCTAAATCTGTAGCTAGACTTAAGTCTATGAAAAAAGTGGCTGATAAAGTTGATCACTCGTCCAAGTTACGTACGCATATCCCAGCAGGTATGGCTACTGCTGGGCCACCTTTAGGTCCTATGCTTGGACAGGTGAATAAATAATTAAAAAAAATTGTTTATGTGACAAATTAATGTGCTATAACATTATTATTTTTATAACTTTTTAGCGCAATATTAACATTGCAGCCTTTTGCAAAGATTTTAATGAACGTACTGCAAATATAAAACCGGGCATACCATTACCTACTAGAGTTAAAGTAAATTCTGACAGATCTTATCAATTAATTATTCATCAACCTCCAGCTTCATTCTTTTTAATGCAAGCTGCGGGTGTTAGTCGAGGTGCAATGACTCCAGGTATGTGAGAATAATATTGTTATGAAATAAAAAATAAAATAAATGTTACTGTAACTGTCATTTAAATGTTTTGTTTTAATTACAACTTCATTATTAAAAATTTCTTCATAAAGAAAAATGTTGAGAGATTTTATTTTTGAATATTTACAGTGAAAGAAACTAGTGGAAAAGTTTCATTGAAACATATTTATGAAATTGCAAAAATTAAATCTCAAGATCCTCCTCTAGAATGGAGACCATTAAAGGAAATATGTACAATGCTTATAGCAACTGCTAGAACATGTGGTATTGAAGTAGTAAGGGATTTGGATGCCAAGGTTTGTTCATATAAAAATATTATCATAATTTTTTTAATAATATGTTATTGAAATATAAGTGTGAGGCAAGTTATTATTCCTAGTGTGATATGTACAAAATCCACATATAAATTTTTTACTGGTGGTAGCTCTTTCTTGCTGGAGAAAATCTAAGTACATAGTATTATGGCACCTATTTCTGCCACAGAATAGTACTGTGTTCCAGTTTGAAGGGTGCTGCAGTTAGTGAAATAATTGAGGTAATGAGACTTAACATATCTAGAGGCGATGGACACCATTTGATGGATAAACCTAACTAGTATAATTTTTTTTTGTTCTAAATTAAGCAAGTAGAGGTTTAGACTTAGTAAATACTGGTAGATTAATATTTATTAATAGCCATAAGGTTTTATTAAAAAAAAATAAACTTATAATAAGTACATAAAAAATCAATAGCAGTTTGGCAGTGGGAATATCTAGATAATCGATTGCTGAACAAGATTACAAGCAGGTTGTATGAATTACCTCCAAGTATATTTTCATTATGTAATCCATTTGTCTTATAGACCTATGTTTTAAAAAAAGATTTGTTTAATTTGTTGAATGAGGTGTGATATGTATGTTTAATTAACATCAACTATTATTAATAATAATAAACAAATAATTTTTTTTATATTTAAGGAATATGCAGAATTTCTTGAAGAACGAAAACAAGTGGTAGAAGAACAAAAGAAAATGTTGCAAGAGAAACGTGAAGCAAAAATGTTGAGGACTGCATAAATTTTTTGTATTATAATTGTAAATAGATATATGTAGAATTAAAAATCAAATAATAAAACAACATTCATAGTTTTAAGCTGTTTTTTATTACAAAAAAGTTATTATTATGCCAACTTTGTTTCTAAAGCCTTATTAATACAAGAATAATAGTTTACAAATATAAAATTTTTATATTAAAATGAAAGGAAAACATGGTGAGGAAATTGACTCATTCCAAGAGTAACAGTTTTCATGGATATGTAACTAACTACTACATGATATATAGCCATGACTCTAAAGTCAGCAGTAGGAACAAGAGGCTGTTTAAAATATTAAAGTATGAAAATGGGTTCAGTCCACAAAGTAATTCTAAAGCTATTCTATGTTAAAAATAAAAATCAACAAAATCAACTACAACTTGCAATAAACATTTTTCAGATGGAAAAACAGTATTTACATGCCCATTTTTACACCTAACTAATATTTAACTTCATTATATATATATTTCTCTTCTAATCATTAGTTATCACAAAACACAGTCTATAGAGAAGATTAAAACCCAAATAAAAAAATATGAATATATCTTAAAATATTTTTTTAGTATCAATTGTTAACAATACCACACTTCACTGTATACATTTTATTTTATCACGATACGAACACATAACATCATGATGCTAGTTAAGATGTTTACACTATATTACATTGTGCTCAGTGCTTTGAGACATAAGATGCAGTCTCTTTACCCCACTTATTTCATAAGCTAGGAACAAAACTCTTTAAATAGGAACACAGACACAGTACTGTTTGGCAGACTAGCCCATCTAGAATCATCAATGAATCACCAGTATATATTTAAATGTCTTCGCTTATTATGAATCATGACAAATAATTTTTAAAATGCTATATAAAAATGAGATGTTTATTATTTACACCTTCAGGTATCAAAAAGGCAAGATATTATTTCGTGTATTTTCAACACTATACTTTTCCATGTAAGATAATTTGATATCAAAATACAACCAAAATTTGTTTACAAGTAAATTTGTTGTTGTTTTAAAAAAATTAAAACTGTGGAATTATACATAATTATTTGTACCATAATTTAACTATTGTACTTTAAATACTGTCATTATTATCTTTTTAATCTACAATGGCGTAACACGAGTATGAAATAGTTTTTGATGTTAAGTGATTATGTGGATGGTGAAGCTTTTATCACGAATACTCTATATATTTTCACAGCACGAAAACAGCATCGCTATTATATCGTTCACATCATGTCACAACCCGATATCAAACTTCCTCCCTTCCTTCGTGTTATAAGGCAATAGTTTAGCCACTGAGCCACGCGACAGTTGGTTCATTATGTATCAAGATCATAATATGGAATGTATGGCTTAAACAGATAAAATAAATATCAACGAATAATTGACATACATAACCATATATGTTGACTAAGAACAACAACAAATATTATGTTGTACTTCTAATATGGTAGACATAATAATAAAAAAATGTTACATTTTTATTTTGTTTTCTGTACAGTAAGCATCTAATGGACATTGACTAAAAAGAGGTAACAGCTATCACCTTAAAATAATGTATGTGTATATAAAGCATATTTTTTTTAAATATAAAAGTACTAAGAGTTAGTAGCGTTGATATTGTCAACAAACATTTGTAATGTGTGCTGATCGTTTAAGTCTTGGTGAAGCTGGCAACACCGCAGGTAGTTCAGTGACCTTAGTAATTGTGAAGTCAGGCAGGTCTGATTCCATTTCGTCTTTCTTCAGTGGAATCCACACTGTTCCACCAAGCTCTGCTTTTATACCGCCCTAAAAAGAAAAAAAAAACAATATCAACGACTATGCCTAGATATAAGAGATTTGATAATAAGTTCAAAGTTTATGTTAATCGCAGCAATATAAAACCAATTACCTTAATATCTGTTTCCAGTTTATCTCCGACCATGATGCACGTTCGGGCTTCAACGTTGAGTAGCTTGCAAGCTTCCAGAAAGATGTTCTGGTCGGGCTTCTCCCACGGCAGGTCTCCGGAGACCAGCACGCAGTCAAAGTAGTTGCGCAGATTTAGACGTTCAATCTTCTGCCACTGGGCTCGTGACGGCCCGTTCGTGATCAGACCGAGTAGATAATCCTCCCTGTGTCACATTTATCGACCAGCTTTTTGTTATTTCATGGTGAATACCATGCTGAATTTCAGCATATGGTACAATAAACAAATGATCTTGCACATTATGTAATATTAAAGGTGCAAGAACATTATTGAATAATATGATTTATCGCCCATATAATTTAACATAACTATAAATTATATGTCAGAATATCTTAACTTAGTAGTGTTGCGTTGACTGAACATAATTATTATAATGCAATTTATTTATTTATCCAAGTATCGTCAACATAACACAATCTTAAACTATAACAAATTATAACTATGGAGATATTTTGTAACATATTCGTCGTAGCTTTTAATGAAAATGATTATGATAGCGTTTGCGAGGTGCTATAAAAATTATCTCCATAGTTAAAGTGAAATTTTTGAGGCAATCATTATTACCTTCTTCTTGATGTACTTCCTCACATATTTTACATATACAATTCAATACCTAAGTGTTGCGCAAGCGGCGCTCCGAGTTTAGTCACTCCTTGAGCAACAACAGAACTGTTGAAAAACAAGTCATTTATTAGCAACATGCGATTAAAGTCAAACCAAGAAAGTTGTATATGCATTTAAGTTTTTATTGTAAAGAAATTAGTTTTTTCAAAACGTTTTATTTATAAATATGCGTTCACAACGTATTGGTGTTGACTTTCTCATGATACATCAAAATATGTGCCTAACGCACTGAAAACATAGCATTATGTGGCATGCAAATTCCAATGATTCATGTTTTCCATAAAATGATATCGAAACAATATTATTAATATTCAGATAATACATATAAATGAGATAACGTTAATGTGTTTTAGAATATTCACCACATAACACCATGCGAAATTGTGATTAAATTAAGTTCTAAGATGATGAATTTACTTCTAAACTAAATAAAACTTGCACTGAAGTATTTATTATCTTAGAACGGCAGCGATGAGCAGGCAATGTCTTTGATAAATATAAACTTTAAGTATGTATTTCACTTATACTTTTAATAAACAAAGAAATTGCCAAACAATGGTAAAGTATGAAGAAATATTTCTTAAAGAAAACCCGTTTTTTTTTTTAATAATAGCGTTGTAAATATTTCTGCATAACATTAATGTATTTGTATAAAACACATAAGTACATTGAACTTACCGTAATGTTTCTAAAAGATGTATAACATCTGGAGTCAAAGCTAAGTATTGAAATCTCAAATTTAACCATTCGTCTGATATTTTTTCTGAAACAAAACAATCTTTTAATGTATATATAGGAACATAGTACACAGTAAAGTAATGATTTTATATAACCGAGGTCGTTTACGTATGTTCATAGAATTAAGAAAATTTATAACATCTTGGCAAAGCGACGTGTTATTTTTGACCATGGACTGCTGGGTGAGGATTTTGTAATATAAAAATAAAAATTATAAATTTAAATATCTTAATTATCTTCATATTCAAGAAATTACAAAATTTTTTTTTAGTGTAATTGCAATTTTGACTTGAAAACGAAATCTCAATTGCAAGTAGGTTGCGTAAGTAGTGTTTATAAATTGTAACAATGTTCTAACAAGTTTAGTTTCCGTATTGCTCTAAAGTTGAAAACTAAGTTGCATAACTTCAATAGAAAAGAACTTATAATATAATATTAGGTTTTAGAGTTACGTTACGTTAAATGTATGTGAAGTTTGTTTTACTCTAATTGATTAATAACAAACTATCCGTGTTTGAACACTTCCTTGTATATAATTAAGCTAAATTGTGTTTAGATTTTATCTAACGGTACAAATATTTATAAATTTGATTATAAATTATCATTTTTGTGTTAAAACCTATTCTTCCGTATTAATAGCAACTAAACATTGTCTTGGAAAACTTGTAACTTTTCTTCCATAAATTAAAAATTGTCAATATATATGCCCCGTGTTAACTAACCTAACGTTAATCTAGTGTTAACATTAGTCTTATGTTTAAGTATTTTGTAGTAAATGTTAAATTAGCAGATTTTCACAGATGTAGTTAAATAGTATGGATTACAAAAGACCGTTTTGCCGGTGCCTAGTAAAATCTGCAAAATCATTAAAACGTGCACCACACTTGCACTAGGCACTGTGCCAACATTAATAAACTAAGTTTACTTGGAAACAGTAATATTACTGCGCGTTATTCTACATTAAAACAAGGTCTTATTAGCTTTGTTTAGTAAATTTTTGTAATTTCGAGAAGCTTATCTCCTAAATATATAAGAGATTTCTACCTATATAGAGACATATTAAAATATCTCTGGAACCATAACGCTTAGAGCTTTATAAATTTTCCAATCTTGTAAAGGACAGCTTATTGGTGGTAGGTCTCTGTTGGCAGAGATTGTCTAGGTAGGTATCAATGCAGCACCTATTCCCTCTGCCAAACAGTGTGTAAACCTTATAGTGTTCTGGTTCGAAGGCTGTTGTAGCACTATCTTGTCACAGACGACGAGCGTAATGTGTTGCTGTGTATACTATCCTAACTAGCGCCATATTGTTATGGATGGGCTTAATAGCCTCCTCGTTTCATTAAAAAAAAAATTGAAATTTGGTAGCAATATTTTTCATACTGAGTATTTTATAGATCAGCTAAGAATGGATTATACAAAATCTTACCCCCAAAAGGGGTTGCGGTGGTATTACGGCCAGCAAAGCTGGTTGAGACGAGCTAGTATACTTACATAGCTATGTGGCTAGGAAACAATTGGAATTAATAAAGACAACAAAACAGAGCAGTTAACATTGCATTTATCTGTTTAACTAGCTATCAGCAAGTTTGAATACTAATTATTTCTATGCTTATTTACTTTAGACATTATGAGGGCATTTTAGATAACTAATTTGAACTTCCTTATTTTTATATCAACAGTAAGTAATACAAAATGTTAGCCGGTTTGTGGAACTTCGTACAGATAAATTTTATATAGTCGTTACTATATGAATATAAAGGGATGTAAGGGTTACCGCACAACAAATCATGGGATCCAAAGCAAATTCATCTGCTCGTAGTGCACCTTGCTAATCAACAAATGATCATTAAATAGAATATTAATATATTAGTTACTTACTAGCTATGTGCCTGTAGTTCTTTGGTAGCGAATTCCGCCATAAATGTGCAGGCCATTCATCGAGCGCGTAGGATTCATCGTCCGGTTGCGCACGGAAGCTGCGTAGGAAAGTGGCCGCGCTCTCTGTCGCAATTTCTTGGGGCAATCCGTACTGCCCGTGTAATATCTCCACTAGCTGAGGTTATACAGTTGAAATCAATAATCATATAACAACCTTTTCATTACAAAATACATCCGCATGATATATTGCGAGCGCGAATATAAAAAATATTGCAAATGTATACATCTGTTATTACAATAACAGATGTAATATTCCTCTAAAAATAATGGTGTTCGACTGTAGATTAAAAATTTTTGATTCTCTCCTAAGTATATACATTTTGTAGAACTTGTTTAATAACTAGTTTTAAATTACTTAAAATTGTCATTAGTAGACATTATTTGTTGGAAATCATGTATAGGTCACAAAAAGTACTTTTAAAGAACTGAATTTCATTAGTACTACGAAATTGTACACATTGAATGTTAAAATACATGTGATTCTTTGAATAGTGGAATAAAGTTAATACAAGCAAATCGAAATAGAATTTGGAATACATTTATCAGAGATATTTTCAACATATACATATGTAAATCTTAAAATTTCCGAAGTATAAAATACAAAACTTTTTACGAAGTCGGATGATGTTTGCATATTCATGGGAAAATATAAGTTTAAATGGTGCTGGCAGCAGGCATTGCGGCCAATTAACAGTCCTGTGAATGCATAGGGAAGTATCTAACTCTGCCAGGAATAGAATGGGGTCAACAGACTGAACTCATGCTGTCTTAGTTCACTCACCTGTTCCTTGGCAGTATTTCAACTGTAATCTGATATTGATTGCACAGTTAAATTTATAAAAATTATAACATTTATATTTCTTTCACAGCCTTATTTATTTCATATAAGTATAATAAGTATAGACAGTAAGTATAGAAGATAGTAAGTATAGACTATGCTCATGTTTTGCATATTAGTATCTGAAATATTATTGTGTTTTTCTGTCTCATGTCAAATACGATAATTTTTAAAGGGGATAAAATGATAATGAATTTCTTTCAAACACTTCTTAATCCTTTATTAAGTAGATAGATAATACAGTGTACAATATCACACTACGTAACAGGAATATTTAGTTACATTATTTACAGTAAAAATTAAAATTTCTGATCAATAATAGGATAATGCAATTAAGTACTATAATGTTGAAAGATGTAACTGTCCAATGCTTTATTATTTCAGATTAGTAACATTGAAAAAAATAATTAGTCTCCAAATAGCTTCTTTCCTAAATCCATTAACCGATGATTTCTGCACATTTTAAGGGCTCCACCTTTCTTTAGCACAGGCTTCACACTTTCATTAGAATCAACTAATCTACAAAGAAAATCTTCAAATGCTGACTTGACATTTGGAGGCAATGTTCCTACTTTGACCTTCGCAAGCATTTCTGCAATACCTTCAGCCCATCCACTTTCAATTGCAAACTCTGAAATCCATGGTACTATAGTGAGGACACCACTCATAGTCTGCATACCCAAGAACCATAAATCTGCAATTTCATTCCAATGTTCCTTGTATGCCATTGACACCACAAGTGCATTCGGATCATTTGATTCATCAACATTGTATGCATCCCACAAGAACCTAATGGTAGATTGTATGTATCTACAGATTGAAAAATCATTCTTCTTAACTTTGTTGCTCAGTTGTTTCAGTAACAGCAGACCTAAAACTGCTAAATGACCATGTAAGACTAGATTTTCTGGTATATTTTTTAATTCAGGCAAATTGTTGAAGATAAACTTCAAAAGGGTATTGAACAGCATGCTGTTTTCAACAACTTTGGGTGCTAAAACAGTCAGATTCATAAAAATGTTGCAAAGGCTGACCATTGCAGCTCTGGAATCTCTCATGTCATCTAAAACTTTAGGGTCTAATTCTGGCTCTGGTTGAGTCCTTGCTTTGCCTCTTTCAGATTTTGGGATAGGTGGTTTCTTATAATGCACAATTGACCAATGAAAGTTCATTGCTTCATAAAGTATGTCTTCTTGTTTTAAATTTAAAACAATGTCTCTGGCTTTATCTTCAACTACAAGATGACAAAGTGCAGGAAGCATTAAACGCAGCAGGTCTACTTGACCCAGCAAACTTACGTCCATATCCATTGGCTCTCCTTCAGATTTATTTTTTTCTGCAAGTTTTCTTGCTCTATATGCATGAAAAGAATCATTAGCCAGAGTGAACATAAAAGGCATTAAAGTATAAATTTGCTCTCTCATAGCAGTAGTTTCTTGGGCAATCCAAGCTACTAAGACTCTAACCATAGCACACACAAAAACTTTTTCAGAATCAGAAAGTTTATCTCTGTTTTTGTCATTAGATACTTTTGTCAATAATGAAACAACAGCATTAAAGGCACCTTTAAGACTAGTGTAGACAGACTGTTTTTCCTTTTGTTCTAATTCCAACTGATCTGTTGCCATATAGTTAATTGAAACTTCTAACACAACAAAACACGATGTTACTAATTCGGCATTAGAGTATGCTTGTTTAAAACTTCTGTCTTCAAGCTGCATTCTAACTTCTATAGCACATAGCTGCAGTAGTAATAGGAAAAATTTCTTAGGATTTTCTTCATCATAAAAAGTCCACTCGACTCCGAGTAGTTCAATAATATTGGCAGCAAGTTTGAGGGCTGGATCTCTTTGATTTTTCCCAATTTTACTGGTAAGTATATCATGAAGAGCTTTGTAAATACTTTGTGGCCATGTCTCTTCTGCTGCTCCAGGAACAATTGTAAATTTATTACAACTGTAGAGAAGAGCACTGAGTATAGTAGCCAATTCAAACTTTCTCTCTGATTGATCAGTGGCAAAATCTAAAGCAATTTTATTAACAAGGGCATGAAATGGTTTAGGATCATTTCCCCAAGCAGAAGGACCATACCGGCTTACTAGTTTGACAAGAATGTTTAGTGCCTCATCGGTTTGGAAACTTTGATGTGAATAAATTTCTGACATTTTTGTAATGGCTCCAACTTCTATAAGTGCCTTTTGTCCCGCCTCTTGCTCTGCTATACATTGTAGACAAGTGTATGCTTCACTAATAATAATGAGATTATCATCATAGTCTTCATTGTCTGATGTCTGTACAATTTCTAAGAATACTGGAACATTGGCAAGCATCTCTGGATGACTTGCAAGCTCAGGTTCGTTACAAAAGGTGGTAAGAATTGACAGAGCAACTGATTTATATACTGAAGGCGGGCAGTCATCTTCAACATTGTTACTTGTTAATAACTTTTTTAGGAATTTAAAACCAATAGCTTCAAATAACGCCTTTTTTGCTTGAGAATTACAATCCTTGCCCTTCACCAACTTTGTCACCATGAATAGCGCAGCAAATTTTTCCGTATCGGTTTTCGCCGATTTTAATATGAGAATGCATTTTTTGATTGGCTCTGATATGTCGCCCATTGTCACAAATTGCACGAAACGATCACGAAACGCAACAGATCGCGCTCCACTGAAAGCAGCAAGGAGCAGTTGAATCGACCGAGCACTGTCTACATCACGTTTATAATTAGCGCGGCTTCTCTTCCAAAATATCTAAATCTGGCCGTCTAGCTCACGTTCTCCAACTACGAAAATACTTATTTATATCACACTGGAACGTGAACATTTACCACGCGGATTGCAAGCAACCGAAGCAACGTATAGAGGATATCAACGACGTAAAAGCGTGCGATGACAGCGCGCGCAGCGTTCATTCGTTACTTCCATGACCGTGGCAATGTCATTGTTAATTTTGATAAAAAAAATACAAACCTTATTACAAGTACGGCTGTCTCCTTTTCTTGTTTGTATCAATGTATTGTCCAAATCAAAAAATATAGCCGATACATCACAATTTTCTTCGTAAACAGTATTCATGTTGCAAAATTTATTGATTTAATTGTTGTTGTAACCTTAGAAATCAGTTGCGTCAATCACTAACTTGTCTCTTGCCTTCAAATAACACACGTTTACTCCCTCTCCCAGTAATAAATGTAGTTAAATTTCCTGTTTGTGTTACAAAATAATATAATTTTACGCCATCTACTGTGTATAAACAAAATTTTGTGAAGAAATATTTCTTTAATATTAGATAGATTTGCAGTTTTGTTCATTATTTCTTTTAGATGGCAGTGTTTTAAATCTGTAGAAGAATTAAATTATCGTAAAGTTAATATATATTATATATTAGTACTATAACAAAAAAATATTTCGTTCAATATTTTAGTTATATTTATTGAATAAATGTAAATTTAAATATTGTAAGGTATAATGGTTGACACCTATATATCTCTTTTACACATTTGTATTGTGCCATATATGTTTTTTTAATGTAATGTTTGTTGGGTTACCTGTGTGGATATTAGAGAAGTTGTGGTAAGTTTACTACCTAAAAACACATGCTGTTCTCTCGGTAAATAAAACCTAACTAATTAAATGCTCAGTGCACTATAGTTGTATATAATCGTAGCCTAGTAGACAACGCTTACGTTTTACGAGAATAAAAGTATAGTGTTAGCTTTACTTCTAACTATTAAATATTCGATTTCGCCTTATTTGATCTTTTGTAAACAACCTCTTCGACAGCATCTTCTTTCACTTACCAGATAAGCTGCCCCTAATATTTTTAAAAGCGACAAGGTTAGCGCTTGATTGCTGTCCCACCTAATGTTAAGTGGTGATGTGGTCTGTGGTGCTAAAGCGCACTAATCTAGTAATAGTCTATTCACTCTTTTCTTGAAGACAACCACGTCGTATTTAGACGGGAACACCAACGCTGGTTAGTTGTTCCATTGCTTTGCTGTTCTTATGAAGAATGAGATGAACATCTTTGTTCGTATACTAGAGATGTCCACAACATAAGGATGGTGACTTGCTGTATGTCTGGTCGTCCGGTGGTGAAAAGGGGATGGAGGAATTATATGTCGGAGAGATTTGTCCTAGGTGACATTGGCTCTGTGTCTTCTGGGATAGACGAAAGGGCAAAAAGTTTAGGACAAAATCCGGTCACGCAGGTCTTAGCTTTATCGTGGGCGAATAGGCCACAACTAATAAGCCTAATATATATGTCAAGGCCTACCACAATGCTGCAATATCAACTAAGGTTTATTTGGTTTGATGCTTTGTTATTTACAGAATATTATGATTTTAAGTAGTTTCATCACTAGGAATTATTATTTTTAAATAAATATAGTTATTTAGCAGATTGTTTAAAATTACACTTAGATCAAAATATTATATAATTGTCATCAATGTGTGTATGTATATAAGACAACGAATCTTTAGGATCAAGATCAATTAATATCACACTGACACTTATTTTGTTTCGGAGCATATGTGAATTAATAAATTCATCTATTGTTACCACGAATAGAAGCACAATCAATGAATAGACGATAGAGTGGTACGCGAGTGCTTGTGGCATTTTCATTAACTTACCGATTGCTCCTTTTCGTGTGGAGCTATTTCGCTGCGTTTAATAAAACAAAATCTTCCGTTCAATACACGTACGTGAACAAAAATATATTTATCTAATATATACATTCAAATCTGTACAACCATTGTAATAAAATAGAAGACTTTTTGTTACAGAATTTATCAAGATTTTACGAATATATAAATACTTTCTAAAACTTGCAAATGATTATTGAAACAAAAACATCATAATGATAATAATAATTTTTGTGTATTTAAAAGGGCAGCGAAGTTTTCGGGAAAAATATGTTTTGCTTTTAATTCTTAAAGGAGAGTTGGTATATTGAATATTCGCCCCCAATCTCAAACGCACCATGTTTGTACGCGCCCCTTGTCTGCCTGTCTATCATTGTTTCCCTATGGACTTATTTTGATGAAGTTTTTTGTTTGAAAGCTAACCTACCCGAGTGTGCTTAGTCGTAAATCAAAGAAATGTTAAAAGAATAACAACACTTCTAGATTAAGTACTAGGTGGTAGGTTAATGATGCTAGAAACCGTCTAGGTAGGTACCACCGTACGCCTATTTCTACCGCCAAATACATATTAGTCAAGCTCGTCTTGTCGCTTAATTGTATAAAAAAAAATACTTAGAAAGGTGTCCCGATGTTAATAACGTTTAATAACAATCATCAAAATAACTGTTTATTGTTTTAATCATAAAAAAATGTGTACATTGATTTGGGTCACTACGTCGTTACAGAGTATTCAATTGTATCCATTAACCGGATCTCTCTGGATCTTCGTAATACTGTTGTATTTTGTAACTTGCTCTGTACTTTAAATCGCTCTGTCATTATCAATATAGTGCTGATATTTGTCAATACTTCTAAAAGGTTTCATTTTGCTTAATACAAAATCGCAATTCATAAAATTAATTGTTAACACGATGCTATATAAAATTATAGGTGGTAGGTCTCTGTTGCCGAAGATCGGCTAATAGAGTACCACCGCAGCGCGTATCATTTATCATCAGGTAAAACATTTATAATAGGAATTTTGTTTCTGATGTGCTTTACATTTAGTTTTAGTACTAAGTAAAAACTTAAAATATTAAACGCTAAACACCTACAATATTATTACTTCTAGTGCCTTTTTTATTGTTGATCAGGACAAAAATAATTCTTAATCACTTTCTGAAGACATAACGTAATTAGTATAACGTGAAAGTATAGAAAATGTTAGTAGCAACCTTTATTCATTAGATTGGTAAATCAAGTAGACAAACCGTCTCACGAATTTTTCGGCGAAATGATTGGAAACATGAATTTATTACTTATTACTACTTATATTACATGTGTTGCCCGCTCTTATAAAGTTTTTTCTTTAATCGTAAGTGATACGTCTGCCCATAACAATGCGACGTTAGTATGGATGATAAAACTGCGCCAAATTGCGCTCGTCGTTTGAGACATAAGATGTTGAGTCTCGTTACCCTAGTAATTACACTAGCTACAGCGCTCTTCAAACTGGAACACAGTAATGTTTGGCGGAAGAAATAGGTGTTGTAGTGGTATCTCCGTAGACGGTGTGCGGTAACTTCTTTTTTTTATTGCGGGGGAAATGTTCTTAAAAGATACCTTGCTTTTGGGGGGAAGACAAGGCTTCTACCCACTAAAACTCCCTCTGTGGTCTCCCTCAGTGCATTAGGAGGGGCTCCAGGATCTCCTACGGAACGTACAGGTGCCCCCCTGAACTCTAGCTAAAACATCCCACGGAAAGGTCTTCCTTAGCGCCCACGCTGTGCTACGGCACCACCATGTAGTTGCCGTCCTCCTAAGGCTCGCTTATCGAGGTCTGAGGGCCCCCACCGTTAAAGCCCACGAATCTGAGGACCCTTTTAGTCGTCTTGTACGACAGGCAGGGAATACCTTAGTCCTATTTTTAATAGCCCGGGACTACAGAGTTGCCGGCATCAGAGACTTATCAGCAATGTAGGCGTATTTTTCAAATTTGGGCTTATTTGTTTGTCGGGTTCAACTATTAGCAAAAAATGTAATTAGTTATTGTAAATTGATAATAAAACCATATATGATGATTTACAATGTCTCTAAGGACATTACTATATTGGCGTAACTTTGTAGTTTGCTTTCAATCCTAGTTTAACAAGAATCATTGGAAAGCTCGGTAAGAAGTGGTGGCATCCGCCTGACAGCATTAGAAACTTTGTTCTGACCGACCGTGTTTTGTGTTAATTGTGTTATATGTTAATTTGCTTTGGTGTTGAAAGCGTGACCTCCGAAACTTGTTTATAATAAGATTTTCAAGTTACATAAGTTAGAGATTACGCCTTTCTACATAATCCTTACATCGGCATCAGTTTATGCGAAAGAACAGTCCAAATTTCACCGTAATAAATGAAATCATTGTAATAATTTTACTGTTGGTAGGTGTTCTGTTGTTGGAGACCGTCAAGGTGGGTACCACCGCAACGCCTATTTCTGCTGCTAAGCAGTAGTGTGTACACATTACTATGTTCCGGTTTGAAAGGCGCTGCAGTTATTGTAATTATTGGGGTAACGAATGTCAACATCTTATGTCTTAGATAACGAGTTGCCATGAGATGAACGCCGTACTTGTATAATAATAAAAAAAATAAAACAGAATAGATTATCGTGTCTATGGATTTAATAAAAATATTCTTGGCTACTTTACAGACATTATTTTTTAATAAAAATATTTTGAATTTTTTATTGATATGAATTTTTTTCAATGACACAATTAATTTTCATGATTGTTTCATTCATTAATTTTATTTGTAATATTGTTAATAATTTATAGCTCCTGAGATCGAAATAAAATATATTTTTATTAATCTTGCCGCGCTAAACAACTGTGTGTATTAATTATTACAAGTTATTAAATAAAAACATAAATAAAATTATCATTGAAACAAGATAATGTAAGGTGTGGTCGCTGCATAGATATTTATTCAGAATTATATTTGATTTATATACTTTACATCTATAAAATTAAATATAATATGACGATCTGCTTTAATGTTGATTGTGATGAAAGATATATTTTTATGAAAAAAATCAACCTTCTAAGTTTTACGCTTATATATACATATATATTTGTTATAAAAATATTACATTAAAATCGTTTCAAACTTTTGTGAGACGTGTCACACTAGGTGGATATAAAAAACGAGTAATATCCAGGTAGTAAGTACAGTCTTATAAATGGATAGATGGCTCGGATACGAACCTTATTCCCCAGAGCGCAATTCAGGTTCACATTAAATAAAAGTTTATTTTTTTTGGTCTAATAGTCCTTTTCGTGTTAGGTTTAGAAGATAGGAGACTGAAAGACAAATTCGCTTGTTATATTCAATTTGCAAGTAACGAACTGCGAAGAGTATTTACACAAAGTTTAGCCCGGCTGCGGGTAACGAGCAAAGCATATTCATAAGATCAAAGATTGTTGTGTCACTGCAACCTTAGAATGGTCTAGAAACATTTTCATTATTTCACTGGTGGTGTTCGTCTACTAGTGATAGGGTTTTACTGCCGGAAATCTCTTAAGTAGGTTATCACAAGGGAAAATATTACGCCGAGTAGAAAGTAGGTGTGCTGTGTGAAGATCCCAATTAACGCGCCATTGCAAATACAAGAAAAGGAAAAGATAATTAAGTGATATAAACAAAAAAAAAATAAATAATACCTCGTAACTTAAGTGTTTTTTGATACAAATTTCAAACCACATACACCTAATTCTCTTTTTATGCGAATTGTTTTTGGGTGCTTATTTATTGTGTAAAGATTGAATTTACTTTATTAACATGATTTGAATATGAGTCTTTTAGCCGAAATTACTTATTAATAAGTGAAAATATTGGTAGTCTTAAAGATCAGTTGAATAAAAATACATGTAAATCCAATGAAATTCGAATAGTACGCCTTTCTAAACGGAGTCATATCCGCTATGGGACTATTTTCTTAATTTGTCTAAGGTAGTAATTATTTGTTAAATTTAGATTAGAAACTTTTTACTTTACTCTTTTTGTACAATTAAGAAATAATGTTTTTAACATTGGTAACACTCAGTTTTCCCCACGAAGTTTTGTTAAGTTATTTCGTGTCATGTAAAATAATTATTCCTTAATGATTTGATATAATAATACGGTAAATGTTAATGATTATTGATTTTAATAAAAAAAATATATATGACGTACTTTATAGGGAGGAACTGTAATAAAAAAACATATTAACATGACTGAAAAGTTAATGCTCTGCGGGGAAAGTATATTGCTCACTTGATGTCGCATTATGACAACATGTGCTGACTCGCAGCGTAAAGAGTAAGTGGCGTTATTAACTACAAGTGCGTTAGGGGAGCTGCGATGTAAAAGCTGTGCCATTATTATGAAGCCGTATTCAAGTCCATGAATACAACTACCATTGTGGATGATGCTCTGGAAAGTGTTCACGTCTGTAACGCATATCTGGCCCGACAGTGATTAAGGGGAACAGAAACCGAATATTTGAAGGGAGTATTGGTAATAAGCAGGGGTTCTCAAATGAATATACACCTAGCAGGGTTCTTTAATTATTATTTTTTTCCATACTTATATGTATGTAATATCTTTTTCTATACACATACAAATAAAGACATATAGATAAATATAAAACTTTGTAGCTCGTTGGTCCCGCCTGACATTGTTGAAATGCAAATAAGTTGAGCAAATACTAATTACGAGGGACATTATTGACAATGAAGGTTCCAAAGCAAATAACTTTTTGGATTTTATCGTTAACAATACAAATGAAATTGTTACATTATTAATACTTTTGGGTAAATAAGAACTTTTCTAATTATATAAAATGATAAAACATTAATTTCCTATAACTTCATAAGTTTTGCATCGATAATTTCTAAAATTATTTCGATGCTTGATTTAATATACAAATTAAGTAATACTAAATAGGAAACAATGTATGTTCATGAATATTGAATAAGGTTATTTCTCATTTATATTGTTTACTCCTAAATATCTAAAAACAAATTTAAAGGTTTATTAAACAAATTGATGTATTCGTTGTATATTGTAATGGAACAAGCACTAAGAAACTTAGGTAGGTTCATTTAAAGCAATATAAAAACGCTGTCAATATTTCTAGTAGTTTAAATATATTAACGTAGAGGAAAATGCCCTCTTGCTGTGTAGTAAATTTGTCTCAAGTGTGGGTAAAGGACAGGTAGGGTAACGTGAGCTCGGTTGGGGACCTCATTATAAACTTCTAAGCTGTGCGGATCGCCGTTGTTAAAACGAAATTAATACTCCCCAGGTAACAGTTAGATACACTGTTACTCGAGATTAAAACGTATGCTAACATTTTAAAACGTTGTGTTTCAAAAAAGGTTGAATATATTTAATAAATAATCTTACTAATGGCATACAGCTATTATTTCTGTTAAATAAAGCAAGGAACATCGCATGCTTTCACTCGTCCATTTCAGTTTATTAGAGTCCAGAGTACGCATTCATAAAATTTTGTTCGTGGGTTGGCGAGGAACAGTATAGAGCTGCTTTTATTTTATTGTAATTATTAGCTCCTTAATCACCTTTAAAGACATAATGTTTGTGCAAACTACGATCCTCTCTAGGAAATACTTTAGTATAGTGAAGGGACCGACGTGCGTTCCGAAGAATATCTCACACAAATACCAACCCTACCCCCTAAACATATTCAGGTAATATGTTCTCAAGTTACTCAAAAGGTATAATTAAGCTGAATTTAAATTGGTGATTTTTTATCTATACATAAGCATAGATCATTCGTATAGATTGTGTACTCTACCAAAATCTCTATATGCTGCTAACCACGAACTGGGGGTAATTCAAAAGGTTTTTTTTTTTGTTTTATTAGGTGATGAGACGAGCAGGCAGTTCACCTGATAATCCTGATATGCCTGCTCATAACATCGTAGTGCTACTTAGGATGTTATATCTTCATTATCAGCCGATAGACGTCCACTGCTGGACATAGGCCTACTCCAAAGATTCCCACATTGATCGGGTAGGGATTCATATGTGGGGATTTGGGCCAATTCCCACCACGCTGGCCCAATGCGTGTCGGTGGGAGCAAGAGCCTGGTTTATTGATTAGCCTGGTGCGCCACGAGCAGGCGAGGTTGGTTTGGATCCCGTGAGTTGTTGTGCGGAAACCCTTACTTGTTATATACTGAATCACATAAAGCTTATCGCTTGAGGAGTCGGACTGAAAAGCTCTAAGGTGACGCACGTCTGATCGAGCTCTAGCCAGCTCTCGTTCGCTGCTATCCTAGCTGTTCATATTGAGCTTTAACCCGACGGCCGTCATACCATTGTTTGTAAGAATTGAGTATTTATTTGTGAGGTAGAGTTGAAAGTTAATTTCTATGCAAGAGTTGAGAGTAGAGTTGTGTGTAAGAGTTGAGAGTTAATTTGTGTAAAAGTTGAGTGTTAATTCGTATGGAAGAGTAGATTTACGTGTAAGAGTTTAGAGGTGGTATGTCTGTAAAGAGTTAATAGTTAATTTTTGTGTAAGAGTTTATTTGTGTTAAGAGTTCTAATCCAACTATTGACACTGGGTTTTAGATGGGTCGAATTCCGGTATAACATTAAAATGATTATTTTTGAAACTGTGCGACTTGCTATTGTTTTTTTTTTAATAAAATCAAAAAATTCAGTCACCTTTTCGACAAACTGGCACTTTAATTCCTTCTATATACGTCATGACGAAAACTTAGAGCTTTTGGGCGACGAAGAGCTTGAAGATCGTCTCTATTTCTTTTTTGATTGCTTCTTTAAATATTTGGTATTTTTAATTATCTTCAACTTGAATATTTACGCTTTCTGTGTCAAGGTCCCATTCATGTCCATGAGGTCAAAATAATTAGATTGTATTAGAATAACGTTCTATATATCTTACCACAGTATACTGCAAAAATATAAATATTATTCATACATAATACCTCTGGACAAACACGCATGTATATATATATATATAGTAATATATTTTTTTTATTACTGTAAATGTTGAATTATCTTAGTATGGTATCGATCTCTGACCTGTCATCGATCTTAGCACTAAAGGTCCTATTGGCATGTGTAGCTCATAGTCATTCCTAATAAAGCTTACTTGGCTTTTGAGTCATATATAGCTCGGGATCATATCCATAAAGCACATATGGACGTAATGGCATACTTAGCCCATGATCCTATTCATTCAGTGAATCTACACTTAAAATATTTATCTCCATAATTCTTGATTCAAATTCATATAACATGTTTTAGTAACTAATTTATTAAATTATATATCTATTTATATGTTTTCGAAACCATTATACAACCATATACATTAAAATGTATGATTTAAACGATGATTTGATTTAATCAAATGATTATAGAAAATATAAATGTAGAATAGCAATAGACAAATGTACGGGAATCGTTATCATCATCAGCCGATAGACGTCCACTGTTGGACATAGGTCACCCCCAAAAATCTCCACGTCGTTGGGCTCTGCACTGCAGTCAGCATGGTCTCCGGCACCGCCGTGCTTTGGAGCTCGTCGTCTCTAGAGGTTTATATGGCGGGATTTGGGTTATATCCCACGACGCTGGTACAATGCGGATTGGTGGGAGCCAGAGCCTCGTTTCATGATTAGGATGGTGCAGCAGAGGCAGGTGAGGTTGGCTTAGGCCCTGTTTGTTGATGTGCAGGACCCCTTACATGGGAATCCGACTAGGTAATAAATACACCACTCTCGGATTCACTATACTTCAGACGGGCCGCTTTTGCCACTGGTTGGGGCGCGCCTATCAGGTTCGCAAACCGTGTACACAAATCGACTGCTTGAGCGGTCTTTACCGCCTCGGCTCACGACAGGCGACAAAGGACAGGTTCGAGACTTCCTCCGATTACCCCATAGTCCTCGCCGCCGTCCGATACATGCCATGCGCGACTTAGTTTAAGTTTCCATACGTATATTTATCTATGTACGTAATAGTTTACACACTCTTCTCTCTCCCACTTTATATCACTATTCACCTTTTCATCCCTTCCACATTCAATAATATTTCAAGCGGATACCAAATCCGCGATCTTTGAGTCCGATGAATCTGCTTTAGTAGTGAAAAAAAAAAAAAAAATAGCGGTGCAATCTGCTACTGAAACATAAGATGTTGTTTCATTACCCCAGTAATTACACTAGCTACAGCGCGTTTTAAACCATAGAATAGTAATGTTAGCACATTACTGTGTGGCGGTAGAAATAGACGCTCCCTAGACAGACTCCGGCAAAAGAGACCTACTAGGGAGTACAATGTCTACATAAGCCTGTCGTCCCTCTAAAATAAGGATATCTTCCGATGATTTCCCACCCCCGATAACAAAAAAAAAGGTACGTGTAGCAAAATTGTAAGAAAAGTACAAAGCAAGACATGAAAGTCAATAAACTCAAAAAGATCTTGGGACTTACATTAACTCCACATCATTTCACACGCTTTCAAGTCCCGTTCTAATAAATATGTCTAGTGAACAAAGGGAGCACGTTTTACTTCGCAACGTCCGTCCCAAGTGCTTTAAGCAAAAAGACTTACTGATTCTTCCGCTGTTGTGGATTAATCCTATATTACTTCAATCGCGACACATTTATTACCGATTTGGTTTTGTTAACAACGATATGAATGAACAATACACATCACTGAATAAACAATAGTTTTTTTAAATGATGTATTATAAAACAGTAATTGAAGGTAAACTAAACTCTATCTTAATACGACGATCACAATGTGGTGCAATGTATATCATCCTAACTAACGCCACATCGTTATGGATGTGCTTATAAGTTACTATTGGATGGACTTATTGCTCGTATTTTTTTTATACAATGAAACGACGAGACGAAAGGGTCGTACCTGATGATCCTGCATATCCTGTTCCTGTTTTCTCAGAGAGAGGATTTCTGAAAAAGGTTTTATAAGTTATTTGAAAACTAATGTAAATTTATTGACTGTATATTAATGTTTATCTATAGCATATTATTTAACAGTGATGTAGAAATGCACGAATATTTTTTTTATTTCGGAATTATAATACATTTTACTCCAACTTGAATACACTTAAGGGAGGTTATATCTATAAAGCGGGAGAACAAAATGTAAGTGATGTGAAAAAGCGAAGGGGGAAAACTTTATGTTGATCATAGAAAAAGGTCGCAGTAAAAGTGTTTTCACGTGTACTACTCATGACATCAACAACGGTTATCAATTAGCATCAATTTATTCGTAGTTTTATTCAATAAAAAACAAATAAATCTATATAAATAAATACTATTGATCTGTCTATTAGTAATACAAAAAAAGCTCTGTACATATTCATATGAATGTCAATATTAAACTTATTAAGTATTTTTTCCTTTGTCTACATGACTGATGTATTATTGACAATATTAGACTTTATAAAAATTATGTATTATACTGAAACAATAGATTATTTCAGTAGAAAAATTTAATATCTCATGTCTTGAGGTGACGACTGTAATATGGTGCAGTGTATATCATCTGAAATAGCACCATATGTTTAGTGGTTTAAGGTTTAAGGGAGGGGATACCAAAAGTTTGACATCGTATCATATCTAATGTGAAAAAAAATTATGATGTTTTTTAAAATTCTTTTATATTATAATGAAGTAAATAATGTATGGTAGTGAGTTCTTGCAATAAAAAAAAATTTCGGCAGCAATTATATCAATATAGAAATTTCAGTTAAATTAACTTAATGAATACTGTATCAGTAAAATAAAGACTGAACAAATTTCGTTATATAAATGCGAAACAAATTGCTTCGGATCCTGGAATAGTCTTGATTTTAATTGCTCTGTAGCTATGAGAGTTGTATAATTAGTACTGTAAAAACATCAATTATAATAACGTTTTGCGAAGAAGACGAAATTAAGTTTGTTCGCCTACAGATTCTCTTTTCGTTTACGTAACCTTCTGAACCTGTTTATAATATTCAATAACACCAATATTTTAAAATTCTTCTGTTACACAAAAAATTATTATTCCTAAATGGAGCATATTAGTTTAGAAAAGCATATCAGTCTGTAAAAAGTTATCAACATTAAAAAGGATTGAACGGATTGAGAAACATCTTATTTACGACTGTAATAACGTATTATTGCCGTTAATACTTCTCCGATCATCAATATCAGATACACGCACTAAAAAAGACCAACTAACGTTGACTCAGAAGCCATGATAGTTCGCTTAGTAAGGCGCGTTTTAAATATTAAAGACTCCAGGGTTCAATCTACACTAATCTTAAGGTTCCGGTGCAAAAAAACATTGTCACTAAACAGTCATTCTCCAAGAGTAAGATTGGTCGTGAAATTGGGAAAACCACCAACTGGCACTTGACAAACGCAGTGAATAGATAGGTCTTCACTTTCTCCTTGTGAGAGAAGTTCCCGACCTCCTGCCGTGCATACATACATATATAATATATGACGACTAGTTCCCCGAGGGGTAGGCAGAGACCACCTCTCCAATTGCTACGATCCTGGCACACTTCTCTCGCTTCCTCTTGCCTGTCGTGCGATTATTATAAAAAGCCTATGAATTACAATTGAGTTGTTCTGTAACCATTTTGGTGTCGAAATTAAAGTATATAATATTAGAAAAAAAATGTTTCTTCAGTACTTACATTTTGAGCGGATCTGGCCCGCGACCAAAAACGTTGTCTGTCCCTGCTCTACTGCGTGCTCCCTTTAAGCTATTTAAATCCATCCCTCTGTTTTTGTCCTTCATTGAATACAAATACTTAGTTTCACAAGTTTGCGAGACTGTAGCCTGAATAACTCAAGGTAAAGTTGGAGAGCACTTTACGAAGTAACAAATCTTTTATATTTCATTCTAAAGAAGATTATAACAAAAATGCTTAAGGAACATTGTTTGGCTTGTTGGTTAAATTATGTAATCATTGCATACATTTTTACATATGTTACTTGAATGAAAAGTAAATACGTAAGATGTTACACTAATAATTTGAGAATTATAAATTTAAAACGTTCGTATAATCATTTAAGTTTTGTGTAAAACAGAAAAAAAAAACTGGATTTAATAACAGAAAAACTTGCTTTCAATAGAGAACGTCATAAACCTTAGGAGTACTGCCTTACCACGCTTATAGTCGCCTTCGCAGTTTGAAGACGTCACAACATAACCGTGACATTTCTAACGCTATGCTGTGATAGTTCATTCTTGGCACTAATTTAAGCAGTTCCCAACACCGTGGAGGGTCCATCACATTGGTCAAGCACCAGCTATAGTTCTTTTCCGGATTGTAATAAGAGCAGACTCATTGGGGTAGAACGTTATGCGACAGGGACCTGTCGTCTTCCGACCCAGCTCAGTAGCCTTCCTTTGCATACACAATACATTATGCTACAGCCCTCCACGCTGAATCCACTTCCCATGGGGATATTTCGATCCATCTCGCATAATGGTGAAGTTTTAATTGTAATATAGTTTGTCGTACCTGCCTGTCTCGGTACAGTGCTACTCGTATATTATCAATTTATCGTTCTATAATGTTTGCTTTCTTTTGGCTGACAATATAACGTAAGAGTTAATTTCAGTGAGTACAGTTTACAATCTTCGACTCCGTTGATACTAAACATCTTAAAATGTTGACTTAGAAATTAAATGGGCTTGTTATACACTCAAAGCTTTAACTGGACCTAAAGTACAACATACTGTAAATTATTTCCAGTATCATTCCTAATATTCATCATCATTTCAGTTCAGTTCTTCTCTACTGAAAATAGGCTCAATTTGAATAATGAGTAGATAATATGGTTTATTCAGAATTAAGGTACATTACAATGCAGACCCTACAATAAGAAACTTTTGTGTGACATTTATTTCATACTCAACGCGAGAAATATCACATTTTTCTCGTATATGGTAATAGAGGTTGTGTGATTTGTGCTTATGAAATTCAATTTCCCACACCTGCGTGACGAACGTATTTCAGGATCTCTTTGTTCGGACTTTCGCGTGATTTAACATTTATCTTTTTGCGTCTACTCTGAAGTTATTTTAACATTTTACCTGTTCAATTTCGAGACTGAGCAATAAACTGTTGTTATTATGACAGAGGAACAAAATCACCGTTGAGTATATATTGTATACTATAAGCCTTTAGTCACAGTTTTCGTTAAAATAAAATATTGCTATTTTTTCCGGACTTTGTTCATATAAAGTCATAGAAGTTGCTTCAATTTGTTTTATTCATTTGTTGTTATTGTTCTTTTGAAGAATATGTGAATAATCAATGAAAACGTTATTACTCATCTTCATGGTTATTTCATCATCCATGAATTACGTCTTGGACAAATATTATACGGGCTAATAAAGTATATTCAAGAAGTTTGAAGAATTTTTCTCTCATGAAATTCAATTCCTTACTTTCTATCTTTAGTTCTTTGTGTTCCAACTACTGCATGATTTACTTTCTATAGATTTATTTGTCTATATGTTAAAATCAAACAAAAGTATATATACATTGTTATCATCATCAGCCGATAGACATCCACTGCTGAACATAAGCCTCCTCCAACGAACTCCACATCAAGCGGTTACGCGTTACTCGCATCCTGTACGTTCCCGCGATTCTCACTAGATAGTCGGAACCACCACCAGATCTTATGTATATATATATTTATATAGGTGTTAAAAATACTTTTCTCCTTAATAACAAAGGCTATTACTCGTAATAATTATGCCATATATCTTTATTATAGTTCACTATACTAAGATACATATCGATTTTACAATCAATGCTGAAAAGTGATGATAGTGAAGGTGGTTGAATAGGTCTTTTATTATTTTTATAACAATAGTATTTACTTAGTTTTCGTTGCTTTTAACGTATTTTGTTGCTATGTTTTGATTTGCTGGCTGTAAATTTGTGAATCCAAATGAGTAGGTCACTTAAATGGGTCTCAAAGGCAAACTCGCCTGGGCAATCCAATGAAAACTTAAAGAGGTGTTTACCTTATAAAGGAATTCTGTTTTGTCTTCTTTTTCAATTATGACAAAATGGAGACGGAAACGTCAGAACTTCTGTGTATATGTTTTAAACTATTTATTTATTGTTTAACATTCGGTAATAAGTAAATTCTTTTATATACTAATATGAAATAAATATATATGTACAAATTCATGTCCTGATTTTTGGTTATTTCAAATTGTACGTAAACTACTTTTCCAGAAGTTGATTCCTTTTATAATAAATCAGATCGAAATGAAACGACAGGAAAAGAATTTATAGGTTATTAATAAGCATCCGGTGTTCTTGGAGACACATTGCATACTTCCTGTTTCGTTCTAGTTCAGATGAAATTTTAAGTGCAGAAAGTAATGAGAAACCTAAAAATTTTTCCTCCTAAAAAATCATACCGTATTTCCCATAAATTTACATTATCTATAAGTTTAGTCTGATTTGTTTTTCAAGTAAATCATCATCAGCCGATAGACGTCCACTGGTGGATATAGGCTTCCTGCAAAGATCTATCGGTCATCATCATCAACATCGATCGGTCCTTCCTTGCAGTCATCATGGCCTTCACTACCGCCGGGCACTATAGGCCGTCGTTTTAGGGGTACGTAAGGCGGAATTAGGGCCATTTTCTACCACATTGGCCCAATGCGGGTTAGTCGGAATCTCGTTTGTTGGTTAGCAGGGTGCATCAAGAGCAGGTGAGATTGGCTTGGGTCCCGTGAGTTTTTGTACGGGATCTCTTACACGCATTATAAAGTACACGTATTATTATTAAAAGAATATTTAATTTATTTTAACGTCTTAAATTATTATTATCATAAGTAAATCATTTTACATATGAATAATTCCCGGATATTCTAAAGCCAATACAGAGCCGACCGCTGGATAAACCTTTCTCTAGCAAACATTGCACGTGTTATCGTCGTCTCACATCTAACTTGTCCGCTTAAGCTGTCTTGTGCACTACCAGGTTATATAAGCTCCATTTGCAAGTTACATTCATTCGAATATATGTTTAACTTAATTTATTTTATTTGTTTAACACGTTAAGATTAGGGGTTAAGTGACGAAACAATCCGTATGTTCATCTCGATGCTATCCGATTCGAAATCCTATAACAATATGGCATTAGTAGGAATATATGTATACAGTGCACCACATAGTGCTAAGCGCCTTTAGACATTAGTGGGGAAACGAGACTCAACTACTTACGTCTCAAGGCAACGAGCGCAATGTGGTGCAGTGTATACCTTCCTAACTGGCGACATGTTGTTATGGACAGGCTTTCTTAAGGGCATTAGTCTCGCTTGTCTCATGCTTTGTCCAAATAAAAGCTAATCCTGTTTATTAGGCCTCAAATCTAAAAGTAACGTTCATATATTCGCTCTAAGTTAGGAACTTTATTGTTTAGTTTTACTGGTGTTGCGGTAATATCTGTGATAATATTATACAAAGCTAACAAAATAAAAGCTAATTGTGATAATAAGAGCTAAAAATAAGCTTTAAATATTTATTTACCATCAGTGCGCAACATCTATTTCATATTCATTAAATTTTAATCGAAGTTGTATTGTTGTATATGAGGTACGATTTAAACGTTGTTGTGGTCCGACGTTGATACGGTAGCTATAGTAATAAACGTATTAATTAAATTGTGATAATGTGGGTGCGATTGTCAAAAGTTTAATTTTTTTTATTATGATTAAAATTGCAAGTGGATGATAAAAACTTTTCTCTCATTAAAACTTCCAGCTCCGTGTAAATTTGACAGTTTTACATTCGAACAGGGCTAAGGCACGGAGTGTTCGTTCTAATTTAACTTTTACAATGCATGTGCTTAGCATCGAATGAATAAATAAAAAAAAATGTTATGGCGAACGTTAAAAACGTAAAGTATACTGTAATAATCTGTCGTAAAGTGTGTAACATATACAGAATCTGCAAATCAAACACACGTACTACAAAATGCTCTTCTTTTGCTCGGATAAAGATATAATAAAAAAAATAAGAACTTTATATAAATAGTTTGAAATTGTTCGTCATATAATGATCACAAGACGCGATTTTTTTTTGTTGATGCGGATATCTTTAGAAGATACTCTGCTGGGGATGAAGCTGGGCTGTATGTGATTTTTACCCAATAAACCGTCCCGGTGGTCACATTGGTTACATTGCAGTAGATCTCAAGATATTCTACGAAAAGCTGCTTATTTTATTTTATTCTTTTTCTCGTTGGGAAATCCTACATCGGATACTCTTCTGCTACCGGTTCAGCGGAAGAGTTATGACGGACTCTTACCGGCTGAAACTCCACGGTATCCTTTTCAAGACCCTTGGTCGGAACTACAGGATCGCTTGCGCAAACTTCCGCTATCCCAACGGCATTGATCGATTACAGGATCCCGTCTCAGAGTTGAGCTGCCGCTCCACATCTTTCGCGAAAAGCACCTGACATAAGCACTGTCACCGACCACCTGTGACCGGTGGTAGATCTTTGTTGCCGGAGACCGTGTAATTAGGTACCACCACTGCATTACATACATTACTGTGTTCTAGTGTGAAGGGCGTTGTAGATAGTGTAATTACTAGGGTAACGAGACTCATTATATTATGTATCCGGTGACGAGCGCAATGTGGTACAGTGTATAACATCCTAACTAATGCTATGTTTACTAGTAATGTTTTTACTCACCTAGACGGTCTCCGGCAGCAGAGACTATTTACCATTTTACTTATTGTATCGTACCTTAGTGTATCGTATAGTATATACGGTTATAATTTACATCATCATTTCGATCGATGCACGTCCACTGCTGGACATAGGTCTCATGTAATATGTTTTATAAACCACAGTTATGCGATGTTTGAATGCAATGACTCCCTGCGATTTTTTATGTCTTCTGTCCACCTAGTGTGGGGTCTGCCAACGCAAAGTCTTAAATTACTAATTAAGTTTATAATATACAATTTCGGCAATGATTTTGTTCTTTGTTAAAATTCTGATAATGAGTACACCCCCTCAACATACTGACCGAATTGCAAATGTGTACGTGATACAATATACCGAAGTCCAGAGGAAATTACATTTATTCGAGCGGGCGGCGGCCACTGAATAGAAACGAGTCGTTAATGAACTACGCAAATGAAATTTCCTTGAGATCAACCGCGACGTAGTTATAAACAAAATCGCTTTATTTTATTCATTAATAACTAAGCATGTGATCAGAGACAAGCAGGTATTTTTTTCAAGATTCATTTAATCTTTACGTAACAACTTTTTACGTATCAATAGAGAAATCTTTGGAGATTTTTAGTCTTTAACGTTCACTTGGTTTTCATACCCAGTGTCTGGTGAAATTTCTCAACCGCAGTCTGCTAAAGCCTCGTTCTATTAGCTATACTGCTTTTCGCAGTCATGAGCACCCTTGCCCTTATAATGGTCAGAGACAACGTTTAGTTATCTTTCTCTACAGAGTCGACATCAGGAGAAGATGTGATTATTAATAACTGCTATAAGCATGGGTGGAAGGTCAAGCTTGCTTTCGATCAATTTATTTATGAAATTCATATCTCAGAGAGAGAGACAGAGAGTAAAACCATTTCAATGTAGTAGAGACTGGAGACTAGTGTCTATGGTGTGCAGAGTCAACGTACAGACATGGATTAGACGACCCAGTAGTGGGGCATTATGAAGCATACCAGAAAGAGGACACCAAGAGTGAAGGAATTACAGAGAAACACGTTTCATCTCATTCTCGTACAGTCTAAATTCTATAAATAAATGTGTCGTTGTTTCTTTTTAGTTTTTGTTACATAAAATCCAATTCATAACGTCTCAAAAGAAGTTTCATTCGAAAAATATGAAAAATGAGAAAACGATTATGATTTAGAATAAGACTTGTACAAAAGAACTCATTACGGCAAGAACGTGAGGGCTTAATTAAAATGAAAGATTGAGCACATCACAAAGGATAACCTTCTATCTTTTATTATCAGCATCTAAAAAGTAGATAATAAATCTTAAGAATGAAGTTATACAAAATTTTCGAATATAAATTATAAAATTTAGATAATAATAAGAATATTGCTATATGTCTATGTAATATATACCTTTTTAATAGCCTTTTAAATATAAAATAACATCAACAACTCTATGTTCTTAATAATGTTCCCGTTGAAGGTACTCGAGTCTTCTCTCACAGGAAGAGTCAAAACCATTTTTCACTACGCTCGCTAAGTTTGCGTTGTCAAGTAACTTTCAAAAGCTGTAGGTCTTCGAATATAACTGAATTTTTATAATTTTTGCCATAAACGAGTTCCAAAAGAATGACATCAAATAGTTTTTATAGGTGATCATTGGCTCTTGTGATGGTGAGTAACGTTGCTTCAGGAAATATGCAGTACCCAGTAAGCTGAAAAACATATCCTTTTTTTAAGACTCTTAACTCTTTTTAATTTCTTATAATATTGTACTGATTAGTCAGTGTATTTGTATTAACAAATTAATTTATTTAAAAATTTACAAGTAAAAAAGTGTATACATAAATATCCCGTTTAACTTCTTGCGCCCTTTCTTCTCCAGTTCGAGGCATTTCTTTTGCGAATATGTGCTAGATTTTGACGTTCAATAAGTGAATGAACGTTCCTACGTTGAATAAAAAAATTTTGACTTTGACTTTTATTACCTGTCATCTATCGTTTCATGAAGGAATATACATGAAAATATCGTCTTAAAACGAAAAGTTATTCTTAATCTATTTTCATTTTGTTCAATACCTGAATGATTTTAATTAAACTTCTTTACTTACATCTTTTCGTAATTACTCATGATTGATTACTACGTCTCAGCTAAAATCTATGCAATTAGTGATTTTTTCATAATAATAAGAAAATATCGTATTTATATTCATAATAAATGTACCGCCTACTACTTAAGGTCGCGAGGTAGACCGTCCAATCTACTTCGCGACTACAGAACATACAAAGTAATGTTTGTACACCAACATTTGGTGGCAAAAAAAAGTTCAGCGGTTGTCTATACCTCGATGGTCTCCAAAAACAGAGTAAGGAAAACTGTTTCCAAATGAAGAATATTTTGAAGAAAAGAAGAGACAAGAGTATTAACTGTATCGTAAAAAAATTTGTATTCTATGTCACTACATTTACAAAACTATGAAATTGATAAGTGTAACTAAATTTTCCAACGTCAAAAAGGTGTTTGCGCAACCGCAAACACGACCCTTGAATAAAAAAAAGAGTTGCCTAAATTTCATACTAGAGTGGGTCTGCTCTATCCGGTTGTAAAACAAAGAATTAACAAACAATTTATGATTCCAGTCAAGTTTTGATATAATACGAGTTTTTCTAATTTTTTTTCTCTATTACCGTTTTATAAAATATAAGTATGGTCTATTTTAAAATATTCTTAGTGCTAATTTGACCTTAGTATATTTAGGCCTGCATTATTTATTTATAAAGTGAGGGGGTTGAAAAATTACTTAGTAGCTAAACCAAATAAAAATCCATCAGTTTATCATCAGACAGTTTACTGCTGAACATAGGAGTTCACAAAATGAATGCAGATGTGGTTTGGTCTGCCTAGTGTATTGGTAATAGTCATCTGTAAAAGAGACATCTGTTGTTTTTTTTTTCATGAAATTAGTCCCGACTTATAGTCACCTTTTGATGGTGTCAGTATAATAATATGTCGAAGATGCACTATTTCTGTAAGTATATTATTTGACGAGCTAATTGAAAATGTAATACCTCCAATTTATATTATCTGTGTGCATATCTATGAGTTATGATGCTTTTTGTGATTTTTAAAAAATAAGTTAAATTACTTCTTTGTGAGTAGCAATAAAAGCAGGAATGATAATATAAAGAGATGGCTTACTTATATCAACATCTTATTCATAATTGATAAAAACATCTGTTGCCTCTGTATACAAAGTGAAAATGTTATAATAAGGAATGAAGGGAACATTAAGGGGAACGCCAATTTCCACGCAATTGTTCGTTATGAACTAAGGGATGAATATAACGGAGATAATTCCGTTTGGCTTTATATGTTTCGTGTTATTGTTATTTTTATTTTCATAGATGTTTATAGACAATACATTTATCAAGTATGATATGCCGTAGCGTTATATGTATAATAGCAATTATTAAACTAGTATGTTCAATTAGCTTTTACAATTATACAAACACTATTGATAATGTTATATTATATTATAATGATATAATGTAAAGCTAATATGATAATTATGAGAATAACATTATTACTAATAGTTGTATAAGCATATCAAATAAACAATAGTTTATATAGTTTATAAATCTATATGGAAAACGGAACTGTTACAATTGTTTGACTGCAGCTTTACTTTTACTTAAATTATATTTTTAGTTGTAGCTAGGACAAAAAGATTTCCATGACTTTTCTATTTTGTATAATAAGTTTGTACTAATGTAGTGAATTAATTAATTATTATTATATTATTTATTATAATCCATAAGGACGTTTTACTTGTTTAAATAAATGAATTTCGGTTTTTTAGAATAAGTTCTTCAAGGAAAGTTCTTTAAGGAAAACGAAAGGAAATTGAGGAACATAAGATTTTTGTGTAACTTTGCCGATAGTTAAAGGATTATAGTATAATACGAAAAGATAATGAGGTTAAAACACATCAAGTACCTTATGTACTCAAGCTGTACATGTCAATACCCACTCCACCTGCCGTGCTTCCGTAGTTCCTTATAGAAACATGTAACTAATAATAGAAGCGAAATATTTTTAGTGACGTTATTTACTACGTGATTTACTAGATGATTATAAATGTTACATCCATACAAATAATCTTTTACTATTTATTTTTGTTTCATTTAATAAGGTACACAACAGCATAACATATCCTTATATGTAGAAGAATATAAAATTGATTATAATAGAACATTGGTATTGTTATTTGATCTATTTATTAAAGAAAAAATATAAAAGTAAGTTAAATAAATATTGCTATAATATATGCTGGAGTGATTTCTGCCAGTGAATGTTCTAGAATCTAGATGTTCCTATATAAAATCTTAATTTATACTACAAAATCGAGATTCACGTGAACAGCTTAGGTATATTTTATACGTCATGTTTAGACATTTGTCTCTTTATTAAGTCATAGTTAATATTGTATGTTTAATTCTATACATTGAGCTTTATCAGCAAGGATGTAAACATATCAGTACTGTCGCTACGTAACAATACATTATGGTTATTATATGGTCTGATATTAATTGCAGACACGAGTGCACTTCTTGTTATGTTACACGTAGCTTGTATTCAATTAGTTGGGCATGTACTCCTATTAACTAAGTATTATATATACGTCTGAAGTACAGAACATCTACTAGATATCCGCCGATGTTGAATTAATCTTTGTGTGCCTGTCTTAACACTGATAGTTAGTAAATGAAGTTTAGCAGCCTAATAAAGCTTCTGAACTACCCTGAGAGTAAAACCATGCAACTATTTATAATACTCGTATATAGAAACAAACAAAGACTCTTGATATCTTATAATGCAATCATTTTTAACCGCTTTAATTATCTTCATCATTCTCCCATAAGTCAAAAGATCTCATTGTCGATTTGTTCAGCTGTGCCAGCATCTACTGGTTTACCGAGACCTTCAACTTCTTTGTTGCCGGAGACCGTCCAAGTAACTAGAAGGTCTCTGATGGTTGGATTGTATGTTCGTACCATCACAGATTTTCTTTCTGTAGCCAAACAGTGGTGTTAGTTGTGTAAAGCGTTGTCGCTAGTGTAATTATTTGGGTAAAATAACATCTTATGTCTCAAGACGACGAGCGCAATGTGGTGCAGTATGTAGCACCCTAACTAGTGCCACGTTGTAACGGGCAAGTGTATCACTTACCATCAGATACACGCTCCGTTCGTCTCTTCGTTTCGTTGTATTAAAAAAAAAGAAACTACTGCATCATTAACACTCAGAATTAATTAATAGGAAACACTGTGTTTTTTTATATAAAAATACCATAATCCCTGACGCGTAGGTTGTTTCATTCTAAGTTATTAATATTATTAGTCTTATTATAATGTCTAATGACTTCATGACATAAAATCTAATGGACTTCATGATATGATTTGTTATTACTACGTTTAATTACATCTCTGTTATATATTTATGTTAGGTTTTGGTGCTTTATTGGCTTATATTAAAAGCGAAATGCAAACGGTGAAGGAAAACACGTGAGGAAACCTGCACATGAATTAGAATTTATTCTAAGGTGTGTTTGAAGTCACCAACCCGCATTGGGTCAGCGTGGTGACTATGGCCCCATCGCCCTCATTATGAGGGTAGGTCTGTGTCCCAACAGTGGAGACGTAAATTGGCTGTTAAAATATTTTACAAACAATTTTTTTTTAAAAAATCTGCTTTATTATTCAAATAATGTATGTACATTAAATTAATTGTAAATATTGTAAAAGTAATAGAAAGTTTTGTTAAAAATATATTGATACAAACATAATAACACAAAAACAACACACAAAACTAAATATATACGTAAATAAATTTGTATGTCAAAGAGGAAGGAGTAAAGTGAGATAATATTAGATGGGGAATGGTTGAAGAGGTGGATAGTGATTTAGGAGGAGAGATAAGGCGATGTAGGGTAATAACTGGAAAAAGCTTTTATTTGTTCGTCAATCACATGAAAATTAGTGAACGGGTCGACGTGGGAAAATGACTATTCGACGCAGATTGATTTGTTAATGGTTATAGGTTAATTATTTTTCAAATATTATAGATCCTTCGTCATTTTATTTGTAATTAACTTTATCAATATTTGCATTTCATAGTACATACGGTTGGTAGCTCGCTGGCCTAATGTTTGGAGCGTGCGGCTTTCGCGCGGGTTCGCGGGTTCGTATCTCGGCATGTACTGATGACTTAATATTTAAGTTACATGTACATTTGTGAACTTTAGTTACAACAGTGAGATACTAACGGTGAAGGAAAACATTGTGAGGGTACTCGCACACTGAAATCATCTTTGTGTGTGTGTGGTGGCTCCAATAAAGTGACAACAGGCTCGCCCCCTGTTACATGGGACCTAATGTGACCACATCTGGCGAAAAGTGGGTGTTTATTCACCTCTGCCTATTCCTACTGGGAAAAGGGCGTGATAATATAAAAAAAAACATAGTGACGGTTGCTATAGAAAGTCATTTGGGATGCAGTTGCTCTCAAGGAATATTTCAGACAAATTACAAGTCTAATTCTATATTACGGCCAGCAAAGCGGGCGGGGAACAGCTAGTACCTAATAAGCGGAAATTTGAATATATCGCTTAAGTGCATAGTTACCAGTAAACAACTCCTGGATCTTTTTTATTTCCTTTTTTATTGTTACTTTAATATTATGTAAGTGCTATAACATTTTTATTTTGAAATGCATCACAACTTCTTTTATACCAGCAAACGTCGTACTTGAATTTTACATACAAAATAAAGAATGTTGGCGGATAAACTAAGTGGTGGATGAGAAAAGTTTTCCTTTTGTTTTTAATTAAACGGAGAAGAATCCATGAAATTAACTGAATGCGACGGGAAAGACAAATTTCACGTACATTAAGTCGTCGACTTATTATTATTTCAGCGGGTTTTGTGTGGGCGGAGGGAAACGGCAACATTTTTCATTAGGAGCTGCCTTTTACGTGTTGGTGAAATTTTATTTGCATGTTAAGTTGCAATTAAAATTTTAACTGTAGTTCATTTTTTAGCTATTAATTAAAGTAGTTTAGTACATATCATAATTAGCTTTTGAACTGACTGGTTTTCATCAGCCGATGGACGTCCACTGCTGAACTTAGGCCTCCCCCAAGTTTGTAGGGGTTCATATGATGGGATTTGGGCCATTTACCACTACGCTGGCCCAACGCGGGTGGTGGTAGCCAGAGCCTCGTTTATTGATTAGTAAGGTCCACCATGAGCAGGTGAGGTTGGCTAGGGTCCCGTGAGTTGTTGTGCGGGACCCCTTACAGCCCTCCAGGTTTTATAGCAGATTAATGTATGTACATTTGACATAATTATTGTTAGTATTTTGAGAATTACGAATTTTTGGTATTAGACTGGGCTCGTGTTATTTGTCTTTTCAATAAAACTGACAGCTAGACAACTATTTATACTGATTATTGGACTTTGTAGCGATATTGGATTGAGTAGCTCGCTGGCCTAATGGTTAGAGCGCGCGGCTTTCATTCTGAAGGTCGCGGGTTCAAACCTCGGCATGTACCAATGACTTAATATTTAAGTTATGTACATTTGTGAACTTTAGTTACAACAGCGAGATACAAAACGGTGAAGGAAAACATCGTGAGGAAACCCGCGCACTGATATCATCTTTGTGTGTGTATGTGTGGTGGTCCCAATAAAGTGGCAACAGGCTCGCCCCCTGTTACACTGGACCTAATCTGACCACATCTGGCGAAATGTGGGTGTTTATTCACCTCTGCCTACCCCTACTGGGAAAAAGGCGTGACTATATAAAAAAAAAAAAATAAAATAAAAAAAAGAATAAATAAAAAAAATATTGGACTTTGACAAGATAGGCAGCAGAGGCTTTTATTGGTACTAATCCCTAGTCTCCGTAGTGAAGAGCATATATGTGTACGATCCTATATTTGACTTAGTAAATCGTAACAGAGACCCTTTCCTCTGTAAATTTAATTATATTTAATAACTATGATATAAAAATTAGTTTTCATAAATTTTGTACAGCGTTTGCATAAAATATTACATAATTTATTTATTATAGTAGGATGTCGGACTTTTGTAGGTTATAATGTTTAGAAATTGGGAGCGCTTAAAAAGAAGACTTTTTTAAGTATTATCACAAAAACTTTGCTATAGTGTAATTATATAATATAATAATATATATAATAACAGCCCATTTACGTACCCACTGCTGAGGCACAGGCCTACCCTCAATATGAAGGCGATTGGGCCATAGTCACCACGCTGGCCCAATGCGGATTGGTGACTTCACACATACCTTAGAATAAATTCTAAGTCATGTGCGGGTTTCCTCACGATGTTTTCCTTCACCGTTTGTATCTCGCTATTGTAACTAAAGTCCACAAATGTACATAACTTAAATATTAAGTCATCGGTACATGCCGAGGTTCGAACCCGCGACCTTCGGAATAAAAGCCGCACGCTCTAACCATTAGGCCAGCGAGCACTTAATAGTGTAATTAATACATATTGAATCCTCTTTAAAAATTTTTTTTTTAATTTTAAATCTTATGGTCGAGTCTATTAACGCAAGTAGATTAAAATCTAGTTATATAAACACTTTATTTAGTAGATGTACTATCATTATACATTTTATGAAATTATCATATTTCATATCTAATATGAGGAAGGGGTGTTAATTTTATTAGTATTTTTTGGTATACTTTTTAAAATTTTAGAATAACAAAGTAAATTTGTCCTAATTGTTATCGTAATTGATTTTAAGCAATTTTTAATACATCAGAGGTTCGACACGACTACTAACATGATACTAGTTATAGTAAATACATATAAAATTTTTAAAAAGTACACCAAGTAATAGTTTGCACACAGTATACTGTACTTTATTAACCACACTGTACTTAAAACACATCAACAATATATTTGCATACTGCTGTTTTGCGGCTTAAATATCCGTTTTGTTATAGTGTAGTATACATATTGCTGTCAATGACAAAAAAGTTACCAACGAAAAATCTACCAGTGATACCAAAAAGTAATGATGCTTTACTTATTGGAATTTACCGAACCAATGCATTTTTGATTTCTCAACTGGCAATGTTCAGTTACTATGAAAGAAAAGTCAAGAAATGTTTGAACACAATGATATTCTTCGAAAAGGCAGATTGAAGCATAATTGAGACATCCTTGTAGAACTCCTTCAAACAATGACAAATTTGTTAGTTTTTTAAAAAGAAACGGATATTCTTTTATAGAAAAAACCTAGTTAATATTTCAGTATCAACTCAATTTATAGCATACGTTAGGACAATATTAATGATTACTAGAGTTCCGGTGGCGAAGCAAGCTTATTAATTAGAGCATTTGCTTAGTCCGTGGACCATAATCGTAACTCATACACCTAATGATCATATGCTGTTCTTGTTACACGACAGTAATTCAATATGCAAATATCTTAGATATACACCATTAACTTACTAGTATACAATTAATAGTAAAGATATGTATTACTCATAGATAATTTAACTATAACAAACAGCTTAACATGATTCTAAGTTTATTAATTTGAACGAAATTTAGTTATTTAGTTACATTTAAACATAATTTTGCTTAAGACTTGTTTGGTGGTTTTTTATAGAGCCATAATAGAGATTCAGACTTGAAATTTGATAGAAATATACCCACCCGGTAGCAAACCGCCGCCCCCAGAGTTTCATCCCGTTATAAACACCCCCTCAACTCCCTTTGAGGAAAGGATATTTTAAAATAAATTATTAGTTGACCTCTAAATGGTAGAAGCAAGATCTCTTCTAAATTTTGAATGTTTACGTCTAATAGTTTTGGAGATCTCGTAATGAATCAAGGAATCCCTGGATATCTCCTATTATTGCCCGTACTTTTAAGTAATTTAATATAAGTATGTACGTAGATAAAAGTATATATAGTAGTGATAAATAGATATGAGTTAAAAAATATTTAATAACGCCTTGTGAACTAAATACATTTATATTAAGAAGATAACATCTTTGCCGATTGAGTCACCGAAAGATCTGGTCTATAGTTTATTAAAACATCTTTATGTTATCTATGACATACAAATACGACTATAAAGCACATTCAAAATATTTTTTTTATTACACTTTTTAGTTCACGACTAAACTGTTTGTGCAGGCTATGCAACAGAGTGCATTATTAACAGGAAAATGATTGCTCCCTTGATAATATTTAGCTCCATACTTTATGTTATTACTCGCAACCACTTTTGGCTTTGAATAATACATATTTACTTGCCCCAGTTTGTTGTTTTCGATGCAGATACAAGGAAAATGAGATGATTATGTGGCAATAATCTTTAAATGTATATTATGGATAAATAATAGGAAAAAACGTTTGCTGTTTATAAAAAAATATAACAGATAGTAATAATCTTAAGTCTATTATATTTTCAGAACAAGGTTTTATTCTTCAAATAATCTTAAACAGAAATATTATATTCGTTTGTTTCTAATAGCAAATCTGAAAAAGTTCCGTATTTTTTTTTATTTTGTCATAAGTGGCATTGTGGCTAAGATATCAAAAGATATAATAACGATAAACAGCCCTCTTAATGTTCTCGCTGCAGTAACTTGATGATTCTTTTATAAGGAGAGAGTCAAGGTCATTTCGTTATTCTATCGTAAACGTATTTTTAAAAAAACATTACATTAGATAAAAAAATAGAAATGAGATGAGAACTAAACTTGTAGTAACTAAACACATGACTTCTTTTTCTCTATTTGATCGACGTTTGTGTATACTTGTTTTTATAAGTGTGGTGTATCTAAGCAAAGTATACAAAATTGTTTTAACCCATAAATGATTTCAGTGAAAGACCAAAGCCCGCATATATTCATTGTTTTACTGAAAATTTCATAATCTAATCTTAAAAACGTAGCAAAAATACAACCCCTAGCAAAAATATCTCGGAGGCCGCTCTCCATGACAATAGGGCTGTTCCTTTGCTTTGTCTGCAATGACTCCAAAGCCATTATTCATTTCACCCAACATCAAGCTTCCCACAAAAGGCGTTCAACGAAGTGAAAAGATCGTCCCATTTGCGGATTAATTATATTACTTATAAACTCAATGCGACTCACAGAAAGTCTTCGATTTCGTCTAATTTTTGCATATTCAACAATTAACACGTTTCCTACACAAAGTGTACAATCAATGTTTAAAGTTTTTCTACAAACGTAATCTAAAAGACAACCAGAACGTTCACATACGAGTTTATCTCTTGAAACTTTCAAACACATGATAAATATCATTTTCTCTTTACGTTGAATTAATTGGTGATTGCCTTTATTACCAGAGACCATCTAGACAATAAATACATTTAGTCTATTTATTGTCATTATGATTATTTATTTTGGATAGGTACCACTAAGTAGTTTTCAAGACGTCTTGCTGGAAGGTACCTACACGTAGTATATATTATAACACCGTATTATAAATACTTAAAAATAATAAAAATACTTGCATACAGGTGAATCTTTTGCGAAATACTTCGCTTCCTATGGTTATTGAAGTCTTTAAATTGTTATTTAATCTACCGTGTTCATGTTTTCTTTATTTTATGTATCGTAAGCGTTTTTTGTACGTATAATAATAATATACAAGAAACAAATTACAATTACGTCTACATAACATATATCATGTGAGACGTACAATATTGAAAATGAAAGCGTAATACTCTTGTTACTGAAGGATAAGTTTTCGCGAAAACACTTCCATTGGGAATGATTTCATTTAGGCCAAATATATATATTGTATGTGTAGCTTTAGTTATATGTTAGGGATAAAAAAATATTTATTTTGTATTGAACTGAATTAAAAAAAGGAGTCTTGCTTTTTAATCTGGTAACATGAAGTAATACTTTTAAAGTTAATGGGATTTTCTTTTTGTTTAAAAGTATTTATATATTGCAGATAGCTGTTATGTTAAACTACATTGTACAGGCGATGTCGCGGGTAAATGATAGCTTATGTCACATGTTGAAAGGCTTATGCGGAATGTGGCTTCTATTGTATGGTACCCTGGGCGGGGCAGGTGTAAGCGGCGATAGCGTATGGAATATTTACTCGCTTTAAGATGATCCGCCTGGTGCCAAGAACCGCTGTACTAATGCTGCAGTAAGATTTGTATAACGGCTATGATATTTCTCAGGCTCTTTACATATTTATCTTTTTGATATAATTTACGTAGGAACTAATACGTTACCTATTTTTCTACTTTAAAAGGTAGACTTAAGTCCTAAAATCTATGATCATAATAACTTATTTCAAACTTTCTCTGTATAAGAAAATACTATAACTGTTCTAAATAGAAACATCTAGCAGATGTGTCTCTAATGTATTATCAGTACATATAAGTAACATTTTTGATAAGATTAGCTGGGATCAGAATAGTTTTTTTTTAGTCGCCTAAATTTAATTTGGAGAAAGCACTCCGCAATTATGATGAAAGGTACTGTACTGTAATTTTCTATATTATCCGTATACTTTACGTTTTATACTATAATTTATTATTCTTGACTTTTCTTCTTAACTTTAAAGCAATTATCTTTAAAGTTTATCTTTTTTAACAGGGATTTATTTGTGTGTGTTTACAAACGGCGAAGGAAAGCATCGTGAGGAAACCCGCACACTGATCATCTTTGTGTGTTTGTGGTGGCCCCAATAAAGTGGCAACAGGCTCGCCCCCTGTTACATGGGACCTAATCTGACCACATCTGGGGAAATGTGGGTGTTTATTCACCTCTGCCTACCCCTACCAGAAAAACGCGTGATAATATAAAAAAAATATATTTGTGGTATATAACAGACATGTATTTATTGGAGGTATATATGGAGGTTTACTAGTGCCACCGCAGCTCCTCTGTCTCTGCCGACAAACAGTAGTGTACAAACATTACTGTTTCAAACTTAAGAGAGTTGTAGGTAGTAAAATTACTGGTGTAACGAGATTTAATATCTTATGTGCCAACTTTACTAACGCCATGATGTTATGGGCATGCATATCACTCAGCATGATGTAAACGTCCGGTGCGTCGTATCGCTTCCTTAAATAACAAAAAAGTAAGAAGTTGAAAATAGCATAGGAACAAAACTGTCATTATCATGAGAAGAAATGGCTCAGGCATCAGTAAATAAAACACATACATATCACGCCTCGTTCCCAGTGGGGTAGGCAGAGACCACCTCTCTCCACTTGCTACGATCCTGGCACACCTCTCCCGCTTCCTCTACTTTCATAAGCGTCTTCATGCACGCTCGTCAGTTGCGAGTGCTTTTGACCCGGCCTTTCTTTAGGACATCTCCGATTTGACCGGAATATGTCCGCCTAGGTCGACCTGCACCGATTTTTCCAATCATTCTTACCTTGTATATCTCTTTCGTTAAGCTTCTTTCATCCATTCTTTCAACATGGCCGAACCATCTAAGCATCCCTTTCTCTATCCTTGTCACTACATCTTCAACCTCACCACACCGCTTCCTTATCACACTGTTCCTCACTTTGTCCATCCCTAAATAAAAAGATTGTTGTTAATCTATTAAACAGTAAATAAATATGGGATCGAACTCGAGAATGACGTCTATGTCAATTTAGTTCATATTATTTTTATATGAGTATGGGTAATTCATGTCAATTATGGGTATGGAAAACAATATCATCAATGAAGCTTAGTGTAGATTTCCATAAAATTTTTGAACAAGTTAATGTGTTTGACAATGCACATATTTTCGCATAAACAAAACCTACGTTTGTTATTATACTGATTCATATTTTTCTAATGTACCTAGGAGATAAAAACTAGTAAACAGTAGTTTATTTGTAGTCGGCTTTAATCATATAAATCAATGTTTTCATTATGGATGTAAGCGCGGGATGTTGTATTAATATTTGTATTCCAATCTCTACTGTCAACACAGTCCGTCGTAATTATTATTTGAACAATTTATTTCGCGTCACCGCGCGAGAACATTAAAAATTCGCTTTTATGCTTTAACCTTATGATAAAGTTTCATTTTATTTGCAAATGTATGGAAAATCATTCATTCATTTATTCATAACAGCCAATTTACGTCCCCACTGCTGGGGCACAGGCCTATCCTCAATATGAGGGCGATTGGGCCATAGTCACCACGCTGGTCCAATGCGGGTTGGTGACTTCACACTTACGTTAGAATAAATTCCAAGTCATGTGCAGCTTTCCTCGCGATGTTTTCCTTCACCGTTTGTATCTCGCTGATGTAACTAAAGTCAAAGTTATTGGTACATGCCGAAATTCGAACCGGCGACCTTCGGAATGAAGACCTCACGCCCTAACCATTAGACCAGCGAGTTACTCCAGCGAGGAAAATCATTCAAAAGTTATTTGTTTGTTCTCTTATGTTAAGAATTTGCGTATGTTGCGCGTGGGAGGATGTAAGTAGAAAAATTATTTCATTTTTACCTTTCAATAGGACTATCTTTACATAAATCCTTTGGTAGACAACCTCCCCATATTTATTGTTCAGAAAACAGAAGTTTAGTATAAGTATTAGTATTTAATATATAAATTCTAAGTATAATTATAAAACTGTCACATAATCTAACTTGTCTTTTGCAATTTGTTTTATTTCATCATTGTTATATCACTTTCCAACAGCTTGTTAAGTAATAATACCATCAAGTCATCATCCCGATAATTACATTGCCCTATCAAATAAAAAAAATTGTGAAGATCGTGCGAGGGTAAGTAAAGTAGGTATATAAAGTCCTTGCTTTAAAGTGAAAATGCTGAGCTACCCTAGTTTACTTTTCCAGCACGCTCAATGTGACTTGTACTAAGACATATGTAATACTCTAACTCTCGTCTACCAACTTCTTTATTCAGCCGGTCTGCTCTTGTTGTGTTAAATTGTAAGAAACTCAATTAAGTAAAGGCAAGGTTATTTTTATTTAATATAGCTGGATTTGAAATTGAGGAAATAATCTATAGAATTATAATATACAGTTACCGTACTAAACAACATACCTTGTAAATTATTCTCGAGCGTCCCGAATCCGAAGCGAACCCATTTATTAGGGTTAGGGTAATATTCATGTATAGGCAATCATTTAATCTTATACACCTGTTGACCCCGTACTTTGGTGTACCTATATCCGATTCATATAAAATTATATATAACTGCATCCAATTCACGCGTGCTTCGAATTTTATAATTTCGATATGCTTTGACTCCTCATAATACTTTCTGACTCTCAATAAATACCAAATTAATGGAGACATGAAATTACTCCTTAGATATCAATGAGACGAGACCGAAGAGCTTCTGCCTTTCATTAGCTTCATACATATGGCCAAATTTTAACCACTGTTTTTTATTTGACGAGAACAGCTAGACGTTCACCAGATGGTATATCTATATATGTATATGTATATCATGTCTGCTTTTAACAACGTGAAGCTAATTAGGTTATACACAGCACAACGTTGTGCTCATCGCCTTGAGATATAAGATGTTAAAGCTCGTTACACCAGTAATTACTCTTGAAACATCACTCCTCAAGTCAGAACACAGTATTAGTTGCTATCGGCAGAAATAAGAGCTGCGGTGGTACCTACCTTGACGGTCTAAGGTAACAAATTCTTATTTACTGTATTACCATCACTTAATATCAGCCAAACAACCGGATCCCATCGTCACTTTATCACCGTTCATCCTGACTGTCTAGATAGGTATAACTGAGCAGTCTATATCTATCGCTAAACAGTAGTATGCAAATATTACTGTATTCTAGATTAAGAGGCGCTGTATCTAGTGCAATTGCTGAGGTAATGAGACAGCATCTTATTTCTCAGCGAGGAGCGCAATGTGGTGTTGTGTACACCATCCTATTTATCACCTACTCCTAGTGCACCCTGCTAACAAACGAGGCTCTGGCCCCCACCACCCTGATTTGAGCCAACGTGGTCGGCTGTGGCCCAAATCCCTCCAAATGACTCCTACAAACGTAGGACTTTGAGAGAGGCCTATGTCCAGCAGTGGACGTCTATTGGCTGATGCCCATGTAATAAATATTGTTTTTCATAAAGAATTTTATGAGTAATGTAGATAACTACATCCTATAGTAGTCACGGCTCATACAACACTAAACGAATGGTTCACCTAAATAGGTCAGCACTTTCTATGAACTACATTTATTATCTTTTCTAGTAATCTACATTTGTTTGTAAGGAATGGTTTTAGAATTTAATAGATTATCACTGATTACACAAAAATTACATATCAAAAATAGGTTTTTTCTTATTCTTCTACTAAAAGAAAAGCAGGTTTAATCAAAAATTAGCAAGTACAAAATCTAATGTTACTTTTTTCTCCCCCTATACATTTTTAAAATTTCTTCTGAAGCTGCAGTATAGTAATAAAATACACAGCAGTTACATTAATGACTGCAAAAATAATGCTATTGTAATTCGTCACCAGTAAATTATATAGAGCAACAAATATTCATTGAGCGAATACATAACCATACAATAAAGTGTTAAATAAGTTATCATAATATTGATAGTCTCCATAGCTTTAACTAGTATGTAATGGTGAGATTTCTGTATAGTTTCACTAGTGTATATGTATTGTATTTGAAGTACGTAGAACATGATAGTAAAACAAAGTTTCAAATCACTATAATGAGCAACGCAATTAGAAGCAACTAGCTAACAATTTAGCAAGCAAGCGAAACAGGTCACTAATTAATTGGAATAATGATATATCATAGTTATAGCTCACAGCTTAATTGAAAATAACAAGCTACCATACATTACTTATATAATTTCTTCATTTTAGGGTGGGAACCCCGTACAATAACTCATGTGACACAAGCCAACCTCACCTGCTCGTGGTGCATCCAACTAATCAACATTGGCTCCCACCAACCCGCATTGGGCTAGCGTGGTGATAAAAGGATCCAAGTCCCTTTTAAACTTTGGAGGAGACCTATGTCCTGGAGTGGACATCGATCAGCTGATGTAATCATTAATTTTCGCTTGGTAAGGTTATGCTGACCTTTTGTCTGTTATTAACGATTCGTTATACTTAAGTAAATATTATTAATACTTTCTGTAGAGATTTCGATCCGAATCGATCGAATTTGTATCAATGCAGTGCTTATTGCACCTGCCAAACAATAATGCACATTACACATTACTATGTTCCGGATTGGAGAGTGCTGTAGGTAATGTTATTATTGGGGTAACGAGACTCAAGATTTTATTTTGTGCATCGTATACCAACGCCACGTTGTTATAGTCGGGCGTAATACTTACCATCAGTTGAACGTCCTGCTCGTCTCATCGCTTAATTGAATAAAAAAAAATCTTAGGTTTATGTCAATATTACACATCCATGTTTTGATTTACGTTACTCGATCATTGTAGGTAGATTGTACTGTAAATTATAATTAAAAGCTGCAGGTGCTCTGTAATAACTATGACGTCTCATGGCTGTGGGTGCTCTAAAGCACTCAAAATGTCAGGTAATTAAAACTTAAACGCTATTCAATTCGTAAAACTTCATGTTAATAAATTAATCATATGTTTTTTTTTAATTTTACGGAGCGATGACACAAGTGAATCTTTTATCTGATGGTAAACGATACGCCTGCCCAAGACAACACGGCGATAGTTGGGATGACACACACTGCACCAAATAGTGCTCGTCGCCATGAGACGCAGGATATTAAGTCTTCAAAACGGAAGACGGTAATAATTGCCTAGTACAGTTTGGCGACAGTACTTAGACGGTCTCCGACGACAGAAACCTACCACTGTTAGTGGTGTGATGTGGGTGGTTAAGCATCTTTCCCAGAATACTCTAGCTCTTGATGATTAGGGTAGAAAGTATATACCCTATTTATTTATAATAAATACGTTTACCCGCGTGATAAAAGAAATAAATTAGTTCACTATTGTATAATATAAAAATTAAACAATCTGGACTTTTAATTACTAATTTAAATTGTCTACTATGTACTAATCTATAAAGAGGAGTGGATTTTTCAGTTAACTTAATTTTTCTATGATTGTATGTTCTTGTCTAATGGGGAAGAAGTCCTATGTATTAAAGCGATGAGTTTAATTATTGGTACAGAAATATATCAACCATCACTACGTAGGTTGTGGAGAGGTGTATTGTTTACCCTTAAGTGAACATCATCTTGTTTGTTCCCTTCGTTCTATAAAAAATGTGATTATCACCATTATCAACACGCTATGTATGAGTTAATAGCGCGATGTAATTATTTTCAATTTGCTTTAAAGAGAAAGTAAATAATGGTCACAATAGATACATTAAATGTAATGACAATCGTGTAAATAATTCTCATGATTTGTATCGACGAAGTTTATATTTTACTATTTCCTTATACAATTGTATGGAGGTCATTTGTGGGCGACACAAGGCCGATTTGTTCGGAATACAACGTTATTATTGAATGTTATATAGCTTTAACTGTATAAAAATGTAATGTTTTAGAATATAGATAAAGTGAACAGGTTTCATGACATTATCAAGTAATGTATTGGATTTGTTTTCTAGTTACGATAAGTAATAAGAAAGGGTTTACTATTATACACAATTCTTTACATTCTTAGTGTGCCTGTTCGAGTAGTGTCAGTCATAGTCGTTTTCACAATAATACGTAAGTTTATGTATCACTGTAAAAAAAGACACCTTCCATCTTAAGTTTCAAATATTTTTTACAAGGTTTGATCTGTTTTTCTGTACCAACGTGAAAATTATAAGTGCTACCGGCCAGATTTGAAAACATATAGTTAGGAACGCGAAAGTTTATGCGTTTACTATTTTATTTAAAAGTTAACTTGTTTGCAAGTTATTCTCTTACATGTTACAACTTAGATCAGCAATGATTGGTGTTATTTCATTCAAATACATCTGTAGTGGATGATGGGCGATCATATCATTGTTTATTGGTATTTATTATGATACAGCTATATGCATGGGTAAACCAGTTGCATAAATCAAATATATTAAGACCGTGCTATTCGCTTACCATATCAGTATGCAAGCAGCGACTGGATGAACCTTACCCTAGTAAACATTGCATGTGTTATCGTCGTCTTACATCTGCTTTATTCAACACAGATGTGGATGAAGCAGATGTAAGACGCCGTTTCTGTGCACTACGACGTCCGTGTAGGTTTACTTTGCAGCTCGGATTTACGGGAATTTACAGATTTACATATATTTATTCGGCTTTTGTTAGTAATATTAAAAAACAGAAGCAGTTACAATTATGTTAGTTGTTTATAATAATATGATTTATATTCTCTATTACGTTCCTCGTCTGAGAACGGGATAGCTCATCTTTTGCTTCTCTTTTAACTAATACAATTGAAAATAAAAGTATATATCTAAGAAATAGTTAAACTCTAATCAACAATCCATCAGGATAACAGCTTTAATGTATATATGATATCTACTAACCTGGGAGTAAAAGATTAAATCGATGGTAACGGGAATATTGCATCGGTAACAAAAGTATAATTACGTACTTTTTAAACAGTAGGTTTTTAAGTTATCCTCTTAGTTTTAACTTTCTATCGGAAGGCGTCGTAGCGTTTAAAGAACTGTACTATATACATAGTACAGTTTTTATATCAATTATCTGTATGTATTAATCATGTGTATATAATTTAGAAAGGTAATATGATGCGTTACTGGTAGAAAGGTAATATGATCCGTTACTGGCAGAATGGTTTGCGGCGTTGTAATATAATAACATCCAGCAAAGTATCGAGCATGTGGCTCACCAGGACGTTAGTGTTACGAATGCACGCCGGGGCTCAGCTGAGTAATTTCGTTTACTGTAGCGTTTCGTGAACCGGAACACAGTGACATTTACACCTCACAAGTTTTAGTCATAACCAAATATTACATTCAAATAAGTGCTACGTTTTCAATTACCTAGATATAATTTTGAAGTTGATATCTTTAAAAAACTAAATAAAAGTTGATCAGATTGAGAGAAAGTAGAAAATATTAATCTTAAAAGTATAGTGATATGCATAAAAAATCAGATTAAAACCACAAGATCTAGTTAAAAGTCGAAATACATACTTTATTTGTGTATATTTTGATACATTTATTCCTTAAATTCCAAAGGCAATAAATTAGCAAAATAACCTGCCTTAAAAACTAGTAGATTGGAAAAACAGATCTTAACCCAAATCATCAATTTTTTTAGGAATTAATCTATCTAGGCGAAAGTCTAGACAGTAGACTTCACAGAAATGAAGTGCAAAAACACTATTCATTGAATGTCATTCAACGAAGGCTTTGGTAAATTTTGCAATGATAAAAATTTATCTCAACCTTATTTAAGTTCAATGCAATGTAAGCAATAACATTAGCTATTTGAAGCTGAGTTAATTTATTAATTTATGTAATTCTTAATAAAATAACTAAATAGTTTGTAATAATGATGTAAAAGATAAGAAAAGTTACACAAAATGGAAACGTAACACCGTACGGCTGGGAAAGTGGAATGAAAACGAGCAGTTAATGAGCCTAACGATCCCGTTCTCAGCAAACGACTCCCTCACTCACTGTACGTATGCTTCTAGGTGTGCTAAAGCTGAGAAAGATTACGTTATTACCCCTAATAAATAAAAATAAACCACTTGTTACCATTCTTAATAAATCTTATTTATTATATTAAATATTAAATATAATTTGCTTTGTAGCCGTTTTTGACGGCCTTCTTAATAAAATTGTACCGACTCTCTTCTTGTAGGGAAAGACTTTAAGTCTACTAAAACATTAAGTAGACTGTCTATTATTATATTTAATTATTGAATAAGTACAACAAACTCTAATCCATAAAATAATCCTTGAAAATGCATTTTTCAGACGTTTCTTTCTTTAATAATTAGATGTTTGTTTTCATGTATTAACTTGATTCACATTCGAAATTTCACACAAGTATGATTAACAGTAGTATGCAAACATTACTGTGTTCCAATTTGAAGGACGTTGTAGGTAGTGTAATTACTGAGATAAAGAGGCTCAACATCATGTCTCACGCGACAAGTGCAATGTGGGGCAGTGCAGAATGATATGCACTGCACCGCATAGTGCTCGTTGTTCTGAGGCATAATATATTAAATCTCGTTATTACAGTTGTTTCAATAGCTACAGCACCCTTGAAATCGGAATATATTAATTAGTCTGCACTACTATATGACGTCAGAAATAGCCGATGTCATTATGTCCACCTAATGAGCTCCGAGAACAGAAAACTACTACCTTTAGAATTTTAATGAGAATATAAACAATATTAACATTATTAGTATAAGATGGGTATAGATATTAATATATAAATCAAAATAACTGTTATTAATATGCAGTGGGAACGTCAATGTCATTGCTGTTTAAAAGCTTTGAAACTCTGTTTATAAAGCAAATTGGTTTTTAGTTCGTGTAAAACCAATACAGGAACGCATAATAAATATCAACCGCGAAATGCCTTTGATTGAGAGGCTGGATCTGACAAGTTGGTCAACTGGGGGGGTTATTAGAAGAGGTTTCATTTACCTGTTAATACGAAAAGGTAGTTATTTTAACATTTAATTTTTAGAACAATTTGAAACAGATGTTTAGATTAATAGACTTCTTTTGCTGCAAATCGACAAAGCAAACTACACACGCCTTTACCATCGTTAAGCAGAATATGTCCCAAATTCACATGTATATAATAAAAAAGTATTTTCACTGTTAACGTCTTTAGAAAAAAAATATTAAGATATTAGACCATTTCGTGAGTTTACGGTTATGGTGAAGCCTGATGATAAATGACGACAAGATTGAAGCAGGTACAGCTTCCTAGCTCCGTCTCTGCCTCAAATATTTTGACAAAATATGTACAGAATATTATTTTATTTTATATTACAATACTGTTGTAGCGGAAGATTGAAAATATGTTATAGCTACAAAGACTTCATTGTTTATATGGCCTTGGAAATGCTGCAAGGACCTTGTTGTTACAAGGTAAGAGAATTGATTCTGTACCACGGAGGCAGTTAAAACACCTTTACTGTGTTTTATACGAAGGTGATAGGACAGAAAAATTTTGACAATAAGATTATTTTTATAAATTTTTTTTTCGAAAACCCTTCCAATTAGATCATCATCTTTATCAGTCGACATACGTCCATTGCTGGACATAGGCCTCTCCCAAAGATCTCCACTGACATGAAAACATTAAAGTAACGAATCAGTGCAGTACTTTCCTTACACCGTTTGCACGGACTTTATTTCTTTACTTGTAGAAAAAAATATTTATTACTTTAAAGTATATTATATTATAAAAATGGAGAAGAAAAATACGCGTATAATTTGTCTGGGTTCAAATTGAATTTTGAATCAAAATAAATCGTACAAATAATTACAAGGGACAGTATTGACATTGAAGGTTTGAATACAAACAATTTCGTAATCCGTGTTTATGCCTAAAAGGTGCAAACGTTTATTTATTCGACTGAATTTGATTTCAAAGGACAAATTTATTCGCTCTTTTGTAAATAACCTTTTTTGGGAGAGCTCATAGGCGTTGTTTTTTAGTTTTATTTTGTTCATTTCGACGAAAACATTGTTCTCGAAAAACAATCCACTTGATCATATCTAATTTATAGGAAACAAGTTAAAATACCTGAGTATATAATTTTGAGACGGGGTTGATTCTGCTCGGAGACTCTCCAGCCCGTCAGCTCTGTAGGCTCAGCCTAGTAAAAATAGAACTAAGGTAAGCCCTACCTGTAGTAGAAGCCAAGTAAAAGGGTCCACGGGTTTCGCGGGTCGTGTATGTGGGGGGCCCTTATCGCTCAACAAGGGAAACCGACAGAGATAGTGTATACTTGTTGCCGTAACTCGACGATAGTACCAAAGAGGGTTTGACCCTTCCTTAGAGACGTGCTAACACAAAGCGTAGAGAAGCACCGGTAGGGCAAGAGTTTTGGTGACTAAAAATCTTACATAACCTTGACTTCCTTCCAGAAGCGGGTATCTTTCGAACATTTATCCCCCGAAACCTAAAAAAAGTGAACACTTTACCTCAATTTCACATGGTGTTAAGTGGCAATGGAGCCCTGAATGTCGGGTCGTGCAGTCGGAACACATCAATGCTATAATAGTGGCAGATTTACAATAGGATGGTGGTATATAACCAGATCGATAAACTCTACCACTAAAGAAAATACCCAAACTATAGCCGAGGAATCGTACTCGGAAGATGTAACAATGTGAGAGTTTAAATACTGCTTGATGAACGTAGTCAAGTAACTGAAATCACTTGGTATAATGGTTGATTTCTAAAGTGCGATGCCGTGGATTATAAATATTTGATTTTTTTTTTATACAACAAAGCGACGAGATGAGTGGGACGTTCACGTGATGGTAAGTGATACGCCCGCCCATAGGAACGTAGCGCTGGTTAAGAGCTATTTATAGCATATTGAGCTTGTCGCCTTGCGACATAAGATGTTATGTTTTGTTACCCCAGTAATAATAGAGTAATATTTGCTCACTACTGTTTGAAGGTAGAAATAGGAGCTGTTGTGGTCTACAGCCGTCGTACCACATTATCGTAAGTATCAGATTAGTAGATACCTGGACACTCTCTGGCACCAGAGATAGGTAGTCCACATTTATATTATATGTCATAAAAATAATCTAATAAAAGAATGCTGGAATTTATACTAAGTTGGAACTAAAGCCACGACAAAGTAAAATATCCAGAAACTTAATTAATAATTGGCTTTGTAGTCCCTAGTTTTCACATTTCGACAACCTGTTACAGGACTACTAGGGTAAAAGTTACAGTTACAAACTTTATTAAATTGTTTTCTTGATAGTTTCTAAATATTTATTTTACAAATTCAAGCTACTGTACATTTCTACAAAACCAGCCATCATAGTTTAAGTTGTTTGCGATATTAGACCAGTTCTGAGACTTAACTTTTCTGTTAACTGGTACCGGCATAGTTAACTGCTGACACAGCTACTGTATTTTTAAAATTGCTTTTTTATAATTTTCGCGTGCTTAATAAAAGCTTTTCATTGAAAAAACAAAAATCTGTGTAGTTCGGGTACCATTGTCATCATCCCTTTTCTTTAAAAAATAAGGTCACACTTTAGATCACTTCTAATTAAAGCTGTTCCCCATCCGCTTTCCTGGCCGTAATACCACCAGAACTCTCTTTGGGGAATGAATTTTGTAAAATCTGTTCTTAGCTGACCTATATTCGGTAAAAGGCATATTCCTACCAAATTTCAAGTGTGTAGACCTTATGGTTTCATAGATATCGTGACGAGTCTCTACATATGTAGAAATCATACATTAATAATAATTATTAATATATAGGTGTATATAAATATATATATATATATACATAAAGAAGTCATGATGATCTATGTGTTGTTGTAATGAGTTATAATGACAAGAATATTTTTTTTTTTGAAATTTTAAGGATGTATATAATTCGAGTTTCTTCAAATTGCATAAGTTTTAATAAGAGCTTTCAAGAATTTGAGAAGCGCGTAGTGAATTTTATTGAAAACATATTCTTTCAGCAAACTTTATTCTTCCTAAGTTGTTCACTCGTTAGTGTTCTCTGTGAAAATTCTAATAATGCTTTTAGATGTCCTAGGGTTAGGTTCCTACTATATTTGCTTTTACTAACACTTAACATTATCTGAGGTTGTTATTAAGAGTATTGTCGATACAAGTAGTACTGGTGGCAGGTCTATATTCTTGATGTAGATCGGGCTGCAACCCATAGTGACTCTTACAGCTCATCTGACACTGGGCTCGTAGATCCGGATCCACGGCCTGCGGATGGTAGGTCCCTGTTTCCGGACACTATTTATATAGGTATCAACGTAGCACTTATTTCTGCCTCCTAATAGTAGTGTGCTAACATTAATGTGTTCCACTTTGAAGGGCGCTGTAACTAGAGTAATTACTGGAGTAACGAGACTCTACATCTTATGTACATTACACTCATCATCTAAGTGATGAGCGCAATGTGGTAACTGTACCATATATACTGATATATCATCCTAACTAACGTCACATTGTTATGGGCTTATCACTTCCCGTTAGATGAACGTCCCGCTTGTTTCGTTGGTTTACTGTATACAAAAAATAGTAAAACGAAAAAAATGCTTCTTTACTTAGTATATAGCAGTAAACATAATGTCTTCAAATTACTAATTTAAGTATAAGTTTTCGTGTACAATAAATATACAACAAATATTTTGCAGTAGATCAAGTAACTAATATTTATAATCAATTTGTATATGAAAACTTCAGGTCAAGAAATGTGTATACTTGATCTTTATAGTAAAAAGAAATAAATTTCGTAATGTTTTTAATAAATCAAAATCACAAAAGAATAAAAAAAAACTAAGTTTATTACATTTCTTGTCCGAACACTCGGACAATAAAATACGTCCGACAGGTGTGGGAAATTGACTCTCATATGCGTATATCACAAAACCTCTATTACAATTTAAAAGAAAAAGCCTTTTGCTGACGAGGCTAAACTAAATTCTATCCAAAGGTAGAAATCATAAATCCTTTACGTAAACAATTTTTGATTTCGTAAGTGTTTCCTAAAAGAAATTCGTACTTTAAGAATTATCTAGTTGTTTAGACAGAGCCTACATTAGACTTTATTAAATGTTAAAGTAACAGATAATTTCATTATTAATCTCCTTTAGAATCCTGGAGGAAATCTTCGGAATCTTACCCAAGTTCTTAGGATATCTGGGTTAAATTGATATTTTTGTGCTATAATGAGCTCTTCTCAGCGTATTTAAAGATCTCAGAAGTCAGTGCCTTAGAGTAAATTTGTATTTATACCTTCTTTTAGCAAAGAAGTTAACGTTTCATTTATTGAATATTATTCACCTGCTAATAAATCCTTTGGCTATAATTTACATGAAATAATTCATTCAAAAGATTTATTTATATTAAAGCTTCCACTGTTCGTCGATATCGTAATTAACATTTGCATAATTTATTTGCGATTTAACTACTACACTAAAAATATCGAGTTGTACCGCCCACTTTGCTGGACGTAGAACCCCCAACTCTGCAACTCTCTTTGGGGATGAAATTTTGTAAAATCTAAATTAAGCTGACCTCCAAATGGCAGAAGCTACATCTCGACAAATTTTAAGTCTACACTAATAGTTATGGAGATCGTGATAAGTCAATGGATTTCTAGTACTTATAATATATATATTCAGCATTACACGTTTATCGGCTGATAATTATCATACATGTATTTGTAGATATATACACTTATTTATATGTATATAAATATATATCTATATAAATACAAGCTGTTCACAGACAACTTTGCAGGCCTTAATATAGAATTAAATTTTAAATTTGTCTGAAATATTCTTTGAGAGCAACAGCAACTGCAAATAAATTTCTATAGCCATCGTTACTATAGCAACCGTATAAATATTTCTAAATAAAGATGTTTATAAATATTAATTAGAAATAAAATGACGAAGGATATATGTAATTCTAAAAATAAACAACCTATAACCATCTACAAGTTGAGGGAGGCTTATGTCCAGCTGCGGACGTCTATCAGCTGATAATGATGATCTACAAATTATTCCGTGTCGAATAATTATATTCCCATGTCGATACGTTCACTAGTTTTCACGTGACACGTAATATTAATATAGAAACTGTTATGAACATTACAAATAATTTATAGTTCATTCAGCATTGATTGAAGAATACATTTATTAAGGGATGTAAATATATGTGAACGTTATTTCAGTATTAACCTAATGATTAGATGAAGTTAAGCTTATTTTTTGTGTGCCTAATAAATTAGACAATACACTTGTAAGAAATACAAAAAGGAAAAGTCGAAGATGTAATAATTTTATATTACATTATAAATACAATAATGTCATCCTTTCCGCGTCCCGCTACGGGACACAGGCCTTTCCTTGTGAAGGGTAAAATAATAAATAATTTATGTGCGAACCCTTGCCGGTAAAAATGTTAATATTTCACTTCGTGGTTAAATATTTTGAAATGTTTAAAATAATTACGTAGTAGTTTTAGTTTGTATAGTATCGAATAATTCAGCTATGCTAGAAAAAAACTGTATCAAAGTATTAAAATTTTTTTTTATAAAATTTCGAATGGAGACAAAGGAGTGCAAGTTCTAAGTTATTATGATAGCGTTACATCTGACTTAATAACGAATTCATGAGAATAGACTATTTCATTATTATTTATAGACTTTATGAAATCATCGTCATCATAAGTCTTTCTCAATCCACTGCTGTCTTACCCAATGTCTTCCACTAGATACGATCCTCAGCTTTTCGCATTCACTCACTTTCCACCGCTGTTATGAAGTCCTATACCCCTACATCCTGTAAGCATCCTCCACTTAGTCTTTCCTCCCCACCGGCCGTCATTGGTTGAAGTTGAAGAAGACTTTATGAAATAAAGTATATAGCTATCAACGAAATAAAATGGTTTCTTTCAAATCGTCTATCTATATACTCGTACAATTCATCGACGCGATCTGACCTGCTCTTTTGCCGTTCACTCAGGCGTTGTTTCGCACCAAGATGTAGATCTCAAACGTTCCTTTCACTCACCTCTCACAATGGAAAAGTCAGATATTTTCACTATATATAAAATATAAACTAATATCAAATGTATTGTTTAAACGCAGAAACCATGTTTCCTACATTTATTACCGTTATACATTATTGGCGAATTTAGGTAATGACCTAAATTGTAAACAAAGCAAGGAAAGTTAATTTATGTTGTAAAAATATTTTTTAAAATAATATAATAAATGGGAAATAAATAACAATTAAGTGTAGGAAGAATTAGGAGTAAAACAAATCAAGTTATTTTTAAATATAATACAGTAATGATTAAAGTTAATGAAATAACCTAACGTACATGAAACATCTCAAGGACATAAAAAGTTATCATTTAACTATAATATAAAGGAACTACGTTAAAATACTTTAAATCATTACATAAATAAAAATAGAAAAGTTTATAACTATTTTACTGTTAATTTCTCCTTTATCTAGAATTGTCTGATATAAATCAAGGAAACTATTTTAATCTATTTACAGAGTGGAAAGTTAAGAGATCTAAATTACTGAATTCAAGTCCTCACCGACGGACAAACCGATCTCAAAAGTTTAAAGTTGAAGAGGCACGCCGTCAAACGAGTTGGCAAAACTATGAGGTTTGAATTAACAGCACAGTTACGATCATGGTTAGGAATAATTGAATGTTAAAATGTTTATTTTCTTTATAAAACATCACTTCCATTGCCTAATAGTATTGAAAACGATTTGTTAACCAAAAAAGGAGTCGTTTACCCCATGTCCAGCGCCACAACAATTCCATCGACGGGAAAACACATTTGCTCACGTCAGTTAAAATTTAAATATTATAACCTATAATTTGTAATATATCATCGATCATAATAGATTAAAAAAAATATTCTCTAGGACCATTGCCATTGCCACGTGAACTGCTATTTTAACTAATGGTTTATACGTGGAGGTTTTGGCAGGATTTATAACCTGTCTAGATTCCACCCATTATTGCCACTTGTATGTACTTAGTACGTGAGTAAGAGTATTCTCGACGTATAACATAACTTAAACATAACTTCAGCCTATTCTAGATAAAAAAAAGAATTTAAACCTACGAAACTATCAGATACTAAAAATTTGGTAGAGATATTGCTTCCGCCATTTAGAGGTCAGCTAAGAATGGATGTTAGAAGACTCTTTCCCAAAAGGGAATTGAGGGGATATTAAATCCTATAAAGAGGGCGGGGAACAGCTGGTATTATGAAAGTCTGTTAATGTAATGATAATGAATTTTAAAAATTTCATTATGAATGTTTGATTATGTTCAAAGATTATTAATAAAGCTAATTAACCGACCATGGACAATGAAATATATGTACTATTAAAAACACTTCAGTTCTTTAAGTATTGTAATAATAAAGTAGAAATGTGGGGATAGTCGTGAAACAAAGTACGGTTAACGGCGGGAGGGCCTGAAGTGAAACGTTTCACCAGTTTTGCTTAATCCATTTGCCGTCATTGTTTGACAGAAGGGCTTTCTATACAACGGAGCAGTTCGCAGTCGTTAGCCAAGCACGCTTGTAAGGATGATTCTTATTTTTTTTGTTTTAACATTCTATCCCTGTTTTTGCAGGATCATTTGTTTCCTCACCGATTCTCCTTTTTTCGAATTAATCGAAGCATCCTATGAAATAAATTTTTACTGATGTTACTTTTATTGCTAATAAATTACCGCTAAATTGGTGATTGTTAGCAGGGTCCACGGAATATTGTGGTTAGTATAATTACAGGGCTAAGGAGACATGTGGCACCTTATGGTTAGGGCGAGGCGTAATATTTACCTGAGGCAAATAAACATGCATCAGTTAAGATCACAGTGGTGAAGAGTATCATTAATGATGACTTCATACATCTCATTTTATAAAAAAGGCAAATTATGAAAAATTCTATATATTTTGTTAGAAGTATGTTTTGTGCCATTATTTATTAGTAAGGGTATTGCAAAATTTGCCTGTTTATTGTTTTTACATTAATATTTATATTAATATGATGCTTAAATTCTATTTCATATAGACATATTACAATTTGTGAAGTTATCATAATGGATTGAATTAGACGTTTAAACGAATATGCGACTAGATTCTCATATATACCAACATCTTGATTTAAGGTATCAATACTACAGAACAACAGACGAGGTACAGGTAAGTCTAAAATTACTTTTTTAAAAATACTATGTGTACACCGTATAGGTTCTTAAAGTATGTTGCTAAGAAGAGAGTAAGAGAGCCAGAGAAAGTAGAGAGTAGTATCCAAGTATACTCCGAAAGAAGTTATACATTGTAGCAATGTATTTGTAAAACATTAAAGACACTTTAAGCTTGACGTTCTATTAACGATCGAACAATCCATCATACACTGCAGCTCATGGACAAAATACTAATAACTTGCAAGAAAAGCTTCGAGTCATCTTTGGTGTAAAGAAAAGCATCAATCATCAAGTGAAAATGTACGAAAATAAAGATATGTTCCTAATTACATCGTAAAATAATGTAATATTAGTATAAAACTATAATTAAGTTATTTTAGAGCGATAGAATATGATGAATTTTTTATGAGAATGACTTGTCTGTCTTTGTCTTTAAATTCGATGGATTTTGTACGCCAGACACGGATATATTTTATTAAACTATTGCGGTTCGTTATTAATTTGTAATAATATCAACATGTCATAATCAAACTGAAGCATTAAATTACAATTTTAAACTAACAAACCATCAAATGTCTTGCTTGTTAAAAATAATTTAATATGATGACAAGAGCAGGAAGTCAACTGAACTCTAAATCTTATAACTAATATAAATAAATAAACATTCCCTGATTAAAGGGATACCGATGTGTGTAGCGATAATGTTCCACATACTGTGCACACATCGGAAGTCCTTTTTCATGTTGCTTGCCAAGTGTGCATCGGTGGATATCATATGTCTACGAACGTTGTTGTTTTCGTAACAAGTCAGTTTCCTCACGTCTTTTCGCGTTGTAGTTAGTGAACGTACTTGTGTCTTTATATCTTGAGTCTTAAAGCAATAAGCGCAATGTGGTGCGGTGAATGTCATTCTAACAAGCGCCACGTTGCGGGTAGGCGAAACACTTGTCCTCGGTCACGTCTCTATCGTCTCGTCGCTTCGTACGAAAATTCAATAGAGAATCGATACATCGATGAATTATAAACATATATACGACGTATCAATATGCGGGATTCAGTAACTGTCACTAATAATCAATTTTAACAAACCGATGTGGATCCGTTCGCGAACCATCAAGGGTGGATTTCAGAATTGTAAGAGTAAACGTACATCAATCATGACCGCTAAGGGCTTCCCGAAGATTTACGTCGTCTAAGTCCTCACGACGAGCCAATTGACGACAATTTTTCTTTCTATTCACTTCCCTTTCGCTTATACGTAACATTTAAAATTTTAATAATATAACACACAATCACATACTTTACAGTTTCAGGAATATAGGAGTTTAGATAATTTTTATATGATTTGGAACGAAACGTAAAGAAGATTGTTGGAAATAAATTTGCACTAGTAACGTTATTTTGCTACATAAATCTACTCTGTATGTTTAAGTACCTTTAAAATATATGTTTAAATATTTATTTGAATTATGAGTTAATCAGTATTCCTATTAATATTACTATTCTTATTACTACTACATAATTATTACTTCTAATTATATTAATTCCCCGCAGTTGAAATACTACTGTGAAAGCAATATCCACTGGTGGTGTCTCTGTTGCCGGAGTCCATTTATGTAGGCACAACCGCAGCGTATATTTCTGCCGCCAAACAGTACTGTGAAAAAATTACTGTGTTCCGGTTTGAAGGGCATTACAGCTAGTGTAATTGCAAAGGTAACGAAACTTAACGTCTTATGTCAACGCAATGTGGTACAGTGTACCATTCTAACTAGGGTCACCTTGTTATGGATGAGCGCATCATTTACCTTCAGGTGAACGTCTCTCTCATTTCTTCGCTTAATTGTATAAAAAAAAGGTTTAAAGCGAATTTTTATGTCCTTGCATTTAGTTTATAGAGTTATGTTATCATTATAATAGTTATAGCAATGTTTTTGCTTCGACTGGGTTAGCTAAATCATAATATTATTTCGAAATGAGTGTTTCGTGTCATGAACAAATAAGAATATTGTTTTTTGATCGATATCGATGCATTCCTTTATGTGTGACAATATTGATTATATGTAAGGGCAAATATTATTTATATTATGATCTTATAACATTGACAAGACGAACGGAAACAAAAAGACCTTAACGTTAAACTGTTAATAAGTAATATATAATATTCATGAGACTAATATTTAAATGATTATAATGTAGAGAAAGGCAGAAAGGACTGTATCACGCCGATCGCCAAACTTCACTAGTTGGAGAGGCACTTGAAGAAGAAGAATGTTGAGAAATGACGTCATGATGTACACATATAATGAGAAAGAGATAAATCAGTTGTCGAACATGTCATTTCCTCCACTTAGTATGTTAAAATCATTTAAAAACATGTTAGGTATATTTTTAAATAAATGAAAATGTATACCGCTAAGGGTAAATTGAATTACTTTAACGCCAGGAGATGAAAAAGTCGGCTAACTAATTAAAAAGTCCTACTTGAGAGCAATTTTAAGGCTTCCGTATTTCATCAATTACTTTGAATAGACATCTTAAGTAAAGGTGAAAAAGGACTTCTAAGACAAGTTTGAATGTATGAGTGGAACGTTAATTAGATTTCTTTATTAAAAAACGGGCATTGCAATAACAGTGAACAAGCAGTTAAGTGAATTAAAAAAAAAATCCTTTAATTTTCTTGTACAAGTATAACGCTCATTAACAGTCGCATAATTATAATCTACGTAAATTCTCAATTATCCATGTTAATAATAACAGGAACCCTAAATCAATCATTCAAACCGACACTGTCAATCAGAGGAATTGCGTTACCTCGATGATGATATTAATCATCTGGAGATTAATTACTGTCAAAATCAGAATTTAGTCATTAATTGTTTACACTAATGATAATTTATCAACTGCTCCTTGAAATGCATGTCACTAACAGTAATCACGGACTGATTCACAGCAGAAATTGATTTAAGATGATAACAACACTTGCAGTTAAGACGGTTGGTATATGTCATCGATAATGTTTTGGATTGATATCTGCCGCTTAATTAATTTCTCTAAATTAGTATAATTACCCATTCCTATTTCACCACCGGACAACCAGGCACACTGCGAGAAACCATCTCTATGTATTCTTCCATTACTTCAACCATTTCAAATGTCGGGAGACTCCGCGGTGCAAATGTGATGAAGCCGTGAAGGAAACGGTTTTTCATTTACTGACGGAGAATCCTATACATAGATGCTTGAGGTATGATTTTCAGCAGGAGACAGGTTTAATATTAGATTTAGCCAGTCTACCTGAGATAGAAAACAATAAATTAGTTAGAAGTAAGTTTATAAAATATTGCTTCAAAATATGTAAGATAGTAAATAATAGAAATAAGGATAAGTAAATGTTACTTTATGCATATGTACGCAATAATATTCTGTGTATTTTTGTGAATATTAGATAGCAAAGCAGTAGCTCGCTGGCCTAATGGTTAGAGCGTGCGACCTTCATTACGAAGGTCGCTGGTTCGAATCTCGGCGTGTACTAATCACTTTAATATTTATGTTATGTACATTTGTGAACTTTAGTTACAACAGCGAGATACAAACGGTGAAGTAAAACATCGTGAGGAAACCCGCACATGACTTAGAATTTATTCGAAGGCATTGGGCCAGCGTGGTGACTATGGTCCAATTGCCCTCATTTTGAGAGTAGAGGCTTGTGCCCCAGCAGTGGGGACGTAAATTAGCTGTTATGGTATATTGTTATTCAAGCCTGTAGTACTTATTTATGATATTTCTTTGGTAAAAATTACTGAGGAATACTTTTCCGTTTTTAATGTAAAAGATCAATGGGTTATAGTATAAGGGTGGATAATATAATACTAGGTAATTTGTTGAAATAAGGAATTTTGTTCAATAGGAAAAGTATTGCGCCCTCAGTAAACATTCCGACGAGATCTTACTCCGCTGGAACATGTTTGCTCCGTGCGAGTTCGCGAATGTTCCCGATTGCTTGTTTGTTGTACGTTTTTATTTGTGTTGCAAGCTCTCTACGTCGGTAAGTATTGATCTAAAATTATGAACGGTTCGTTAACATACCGTTATTGCATCGTTTCTGATTGATCTCTCATTTTACTGTTTCATATGTTGGTGTTAATCTATTTACTTTACATTTTTGTAAGTAATCACTAACTTTAATTCCAAACTGTGGACTTGAAGAGTGTTTACATAATTATTTAAGAGGGAACTCGTGTTGTTTGTCTTAAGATAAAACACCTTTTTTGTATTTTGTTTTATTAGTCTGTAGTTATCTATGGGACGTTTATTTATTGTTGTAACAAGGACTAACAGACTTAATACGTCTGATGCGGTGCATTGGAGACTCATTAGATTTTGTAACCTTCTTTAATCGAGTGATTTGAAACGATCATCAATTTTATGTATGTATATTTCTTTGATAGATACGTACAAGTAAATAAATTATAGCCTCAAAGATTCGTAGGGGATCCTTTAGATGCATTGAAAGTGTTAATAAATGAAATATTATACGATTGTTACACGTTTTTTTAGGTATAAAGTTTATATTTAAGCCGCGCCGACATTTTCACATTTGACAAATGTCGACTGCAAAGGTAGGATACCTTTATACCGGACGTTTTAGCTGAGTTAATTCGGTTGCGGTCGCGATGTGGACTGGTTTAGGTCAGAGTTGTCTTCGTCAAGCAGTGGTTTTAGTAACTACTTTCGCTTGTTCACTATTAATTTGTAACACAACCACATCGTAGGTATTTTATCACGGCACACAGACTTTATAAGGGTGCACTGTTATGCTTAGATGATTAAAACACTTTGTGATACCATGAAGTTAATTTTTAATTAACTATATATAAAAGGACTTTTGAAAATCCTTTATAACTGTAACGAAATAAATAATTGATCGTAGTTAAATAACGTACGCGGATTATCGAAAAAAATCCTAGTAACGAGGAAGCCGCTTATCAACTCAGTTTCTGTATTCATTATTATAATATGTTTTGTATTCGTTAATTACCTGCATATTCGTCATTATTCGTTAAGAGCTTATATACGAGTACATTGTACGGGAAAGAGGAAATAGTATATACAAGTAAACATTTACTTTGGAGTGGATATATTACAGTTATTACTAATTCACAGCATACATTCGACGTTTGTGGTTGTTGTGAATTTATCGTGGGTATTTGATTAAATTTACTGGCGACGCCTGTATCGGTCCTGAAATATCTCTGTTAATGGGTTTGTCTACACCATTGAAATACAGTAAAAACTAAAATTTCATATATTTTTTAAACCCTTCATAGTATATTTTTTTTTAACTTTTTTTGCAACGTTATTATTTTGACTTGGTTGTTCACTGTTTATTTTTACTTGCACTCACACGTTCACAGTGACCATATTTATTTACACGAGTTAAATAATTTTAACTGAAAGTCAGTAAGTGAAGTCTATCAAAAACACCTTGCCTGTAACTGATTACGTGCGCTGCATGAGAGCGGGCTGCTAATGAGCAACATAAATTAAATGAAGGAAGACCTGCCTTCTATCTGCACTTAACGCATACCGTTAAGCACTCTTTTGATGATGATAAGGTCCCTTTTGCTGCTAAAAAGTTTTGACGTGAAGTAGATAAAATTTTGCGTCCAAGTTTTTTTTTTTAAACATTTACAATATAACTAGGCAGAGAAATATTGCCTGTATATCTTTAAAACGATATTAATTTAATAGATAAATCAGAGATACATAATAAACGATGTTTTACACCGAATTCAAGAAACAAACATGATGTTCACCTAAAGATATATAATAAAGATATAGTATCACAACAATGTAGCGTCAGTTAAAATGTTTACAATGTAATAAGTCATATACGTTACATTAAGACATCGGTGATAGATATCTGTTGGCGTAGACCACTACAAGGTAGAGGTATTAGGCGAGTTAGTAAATAGTAGGGTGAAAACTTTATTATGTTCCGGTTTGAAGGGCGTTGTATCTAGTGAAAATACTGGGTAAAGAAACTCAACATCTTGTTTCAAGGTAACGAGCATATTATGGTGCAATGTCTATCATCCTAACCAGCGTCACGTTACCGGTATCAGGTGAACGACTCCTTCGCTTCGTAGCTTCATAGAATAAAAAAAAACACAAAAGATGTTATGTTTCTTTATTAAAGTAAATATATAAGTGCTTTACTCTTTTGACCATATGATAAGTAATCCTTTACTACGACCGCGGACGTTTAGTCTGTGTCCTTTTATAACTAGAGTAATTACACTAGCTTCAGATCCTAACAAAGCGGAAACTGAACAATAATGTTTGCTGGCAGATATAGGTACCGCGGTTACTTCTTTTGTGTACGTATTAATAATAAACTCTTTCGATATCAATCGTCAATACGATCCAAGACGATATATTTCTTGTAAAAGAAGATGTTGTGGACGATTTCAAAGCTTCAAATACCACACCTATGTAAGATGAAGAAGAAGATGCTGCGGATAAAAATTCTACACCGCCAACGTCCGTATAAACGACAAAACAAAAGGACTAGGGCGTGTCTGGAATACGTGAACTGAAAAGGAGAAATTCTGGAGATGTGCAACGATAGAAACATATCACATTCTTAAACTATTAACGAAAACACCTTAGAACATAGTTTATTAGTTAAAAGTTGTATAAACATATTTATAAGTGAACTATATTTTCCTCATTCCCATTTTTTCTTAACCTCATTAGCTTTTCTTCTTTATCCCCATTTTTAATCTCGTCTTTATATTACTAGACTGGTGTCTAAGATACTTGTTAGGTTAAACCTGTCTCTAGCGGCAACTGCATATCAATATACTTAATGCTGGTTCTCCATAATAAGGGATGTGGACCACCTGGTGAAGACCACTGGATGCGGTCAGTCCAGAATATATCGAAATGGAGATCTATGAGGGAGTGCTGTGCATAATAAAGTTTCAACGATTGATGACAATGATGAGACTTATTAATGAATACATTTCTAGGTAAACGATTATTGATAGATTATAGTAAAATAGATATAGATCTTATTAGATAGTTTGAACGTAATCGCACTCTAACTACAAAGCCCTGACTGCGGCGAAGTGTCTGCTTAACAAGTGGAAATAGTTGTTTGTCATTAGGTAGTTGAAACTTTTTCAATCACTTCAACTGCAGTCTCACGCGAGTACTTATTTGACTAAAACTAATGATAGGAGTTAATGATACTTGTTTCAAAAAGACTGAAGTCGATTCCGATTGTATGTGCAGTATTTCCTAATACTTGTTCATATTACAAAAACATAATATCTAATATGAACGGCGTATTAGCTAGTGAAATTATTGTAGTAAAGGGACTTAATACTATAATATGATGTTGTGTATATCGTTATAAATGTCACATCATTATAAGAGGGTGTGGTTTACCATCAATTGAATTGACTGGTTAATAAAAGAAGTTTTTCAGTAAGTTAAAATCGTTACTTAGAATAAATAACTAAACGGCTCTATTATTGTAATGTGTGATATGAAACTTTTGCTTTTATGTTGCTTCGAAACAAATATAATGCATAACTTGTAGATTCCTGTAATTTTGTTCACGATATACGATTCCTTATATAAATGATCTCCAGGCATAGGCGCAAGTGAATGATGAAATGGATGATAAATATATGAATTGTTTTGAAATTCATCGATATAAATGTTGAATACCAATTGCCACCGAATAAGCAAATGCTGAACATATAAATGCACAGCATGAAAATACGCTTTCAACTGCTACTTTCATATTGCCAATAAACAACTTAAATAGCCTTTGGAAAGTCCCGTCTGAGCGGTAAAACCTTTTTATTGTGCAATTTGTCCAAATATTTCTTAGATAATGGATTTAATGTTAAATAAAAACTATATCTTACTAGCAAGTTATTAACTTAAACGTTTAATTGCTTATTAATCATATAATTATATCTAATAACGTTTGTGGGTTAGTTCAATATGTGTATAAAACAATTTAGATATACTTAAAGTTATGTAAATAAATTCCTTGCTTATATTTTGTATAAACAATAATACTAATGATATATACCTGTTAATTAACGTAGATCATTATTGTTATAAAAGCACCCTTAAATTTACACGCTTCAATCGTAGACAGTAGGTTTATCCTTCAATTTAACTTTAAAACAATTGCTCTAAATTGGCTTTCTCCTGTGCTCGTGAAGGTGTTGAAATAGAATAGATTCAAGTTTTTAATAATAAACTCAACGGAATTCATTGAAAACTTTTCTGAATTCACAATGTTAGCTAAGTACAATTGCAGACATCGAAAAATATTTGCCAATTACCGGCCGAAGAACGTGCCTTGTATAAAAGTTCTCCCTTAAACAAGTTTCAGGAATTAAATAAGAAACATTAAGCTCCAATTCTCACTTAAAGTAGCCGTTAAGCTGATAAAAACTATTATTTCGGTACGCTACTTAAATACTAATAGAGATGAAAGAAAATCTTAGTGTCGAAGACTTACGAACAAAGGGGTAAACATTTTAATTATTTTACAAATCGCATTTAATACTATTCAAAGGCGTAACGAACTTGGTCTAGAAGTCTGAAGTTAGTGGGTACCAATTGTTTAACATGTACTCTAAAGAAAGAGAAGCGTTTCTGAGTTAATGGCGATCACCAACTCTTTATCAAATCGGTGAGAGGTTCGCCTGAAGATTGAATCAATTAGTTTATTTGCAGTAAGTGATAATATCACAGAGGTTAGATACCTTCTATAAAAGCCTTTTTTATGTTACAAGAACAACTGACTTAAACTATAATCATCCTCTTAACTAAATTTGATTCTAGAAGCACTTTGACCTAACTAAACTTATTTTTCGCATAAGTACATTGTGTATGTAAAGGTTAGTTAGTCTGTATTCTTTAGGTTTGGAATATCTCATACCTGGAATGTTTTCTCTGATGATTAGAATCGTAAAAATGTTCAGAAACGATTGTTTAAATGTTTAGCGAAACACTTTTGGCTCTCGGTTTGAAATAATTAGGTCTGCGCCAATTAAGAGACGGAGTATCTTTGATCTTATCAAAATTTGGTCTAATTGTACTGAAATGGGTTTACGAAAGGCGATGTTGCTATTTATTTTGAATTGAAGCTGGTCCTGTATACGGTGGTATTACAAAAATATTCATACAGTTATTAAGCATATTTTAGCAGGATTTAGATCTATTATTGCAGCAAACATGAGTCAATCGGTTGGTGATTAATTTTGGTAAGAAACTGATGTTTTTCGATAATATATAACAAAATTTCTCTTCCGTCTTTTTTCATATCTGTACCGAAAGATATATTTGCCACATATAAACTAACTTAAAGGGACACCAAAGTAAACGACATACGTCAAGTTCAGCAAACAGCTTCAACGGCTTACTTGTCTTAGTTTACTTTGTGACATGTAACAATTCTGTTTATACATAGAGCGTCGCCTATTGTATAATTATTACAATGATATATATATATACATAACTAATATTAAATTACTTTTTGAACTCTAAAACATATTAATTATTATAAATTTACATCGTGGAATTATTTAAGCGTTATCTTTCAATATCGACGTCTCTTGGGATTTTCCGTTAACTTTTTTCGACGGCTTTCGTAATCAAGTTAGCTTTAACGCTGTAAAATGCACCCATGAGCAAACTTTGAAATTTTCCGTTGCTAAGTTTAAATATATTAAATTTTTAAGTTGATATGTGTAAGAAAATATTAATATAACAACTTTGTTACGTAAAGGTTTGTTTAAATGTATTAAATGGAAAACATTCATAGCATTGTTTTCTTCTAAATTCCTAAGTATGGCTATGCGGCACGAATAAATATTAGAACAATAGGAAATCTATATATATATGAAATATCCAGAGATTTATTTAGTCATCACGAGATCTCCGAAACTATTACACGTAAAGACTCAAAGTTTGGTAGTAAGCTGGACGTAAAGACTCAAAGTTTGGTAGTAAGTTGGACGTAAAGATTCAAAATTTGGTAGTAAGTTGGACGTAAAGCCTCAAAATTTGGTAGTAAGTTGGACGTAAAGATTCAAAATTTGGTAGTAAGTTGGACGTAAAGACTCAAAATTTGGTAGTAATTTGGACGTAAAGATTCAAAATTTGGTAGTAAGGTGGACGTAAAGATTCAAAATTTGGTAGTAAGTTGGACGACCTAAAGTTTCAAAATTTGGTAGTAAGTTGGACGTAAAGACTCAAAATTTGGTAGTAAGTTGGACGTAAAGACTCAAAGTTTGGTAGTAAGTTGGACGTAAAGACTCAAAATTTGGTAGTAAGTTGGACGTAATACTCAAAATTTGGTAGTAAGTTGGACGTAAAGACTCAAAATTTGTTACTAAGTTGGACGTAAAGACTCAAAATTTGGTAGTAAGTTGGACGTAATACTCAAAATTTGGTAGTAAGTTGGACGTAAAGACTCAAAATTTGTTACTAAGTTGGACGTAAAGACTCAAAATTTGGTAGTAAGTTGGACGTAATACTCAAAATTTGGTAGTAAGTTGGACGTAAAGACTCAAAATTTGTTACTAAGTTGGACGTAAAGACTCAAAATTTGATTGCTTCTGCTATTTAAAAGCCACCTAAGAATGGATTTTATAAAATTCTTTCCCCAAAGGAAGTTGCGCTATTAATAACAGGAAGGTGATCAGGGAGCGGCGAGTCGGCGGCCAGCGGACGGGAGTATTTCTGACAAATTTCAAGTCTATATTTCAAATATAATTACAATTAATACGTATATATAATATTAACAGCAATATTGACATATATACAATATGAAATTTTATAAAAATGTACAATTTGTTATTAAAGAACTATTATACGTACGTACATACGAAGATGAGAATTATAACAAAATAGTTTTAGAGTTTTTAACAATTTTGCCATTAAATGTAGGAATATAAAATTAGATATTCCAGTAAGGGGAACACCGTGATGCTGTCGACTTGCGTGTATTAAATTGTGATGTAGCTCATAACTTCTATAAAGATATCATACGCAAACGACGTTAACACGAGTTACTGATAAGACAAAATGACTAGTCTGCTGTATTCCATACCCTATGCCCTGACTTCAGAGTTACGGAATATCATACATATAGAAAAATATATATAAAGTATGAGTAAGTGAAACAATTGGCACATATACTATTGCCGTTACCATTCAAGCATATGCAAGTATGTAAATAGAGTTAACGCTCATCGGATTTACCAGATTTGTCCTATGGGATGTTGACTTTTGATATTATTCGATGAGACGAGAAATACGTTCTCGTGGTGGTGATAAGTTAACCATAACATTGTTGCTCTAGTTAAGATGATAAATATTAGTTACGTCATCTAAGTAATTTTAGCCGATATGCTTTAAACTAAAACACAGCTATTTACGGCAGAACTAAGAATTAGATATTGAATAAAGATCTGTTAAAACAATGTTACTTAATTCGATAAGTAATAGAATGTGTAGTTATTGGATTTTTTACATCTTTTCGAATATATATGTTATCGTATCTCTTTATAATATTAAAGGTAAACAAAAACACTGAAGTGTTTTATAGAATGATAGTTACAACGCTTGACTATTAGGTGGTACGTAAACCATAAAATTAGAATTGCAAATGTCAGCAGAAGCAATCATGATCGTGCCTCATTTAGAATTCTGACGACACGAACACCAGTTGCGTTTCGAATACTTCGCTTCCGTTACTATAAGCTTAATTTTAGCAGCATCTATATCTTTTGGTTAAGCCGATGAAATCTAAATCGAAAACTGAACAAAAAAAATAGTTCTGATCTGATCTTCAGGATAGCCTCATCGATTTTGACGAGGCATTTTTATTGGCGAGCAGCTGAAGATGTAAGTTGTAAGTCTCCAGGAGGTAAAATTACTAGTGTAAGTAGATTTAACATATTAAGTCTCATAGCGACGGGCCCAATGGTGCAATGTATTGCATCATAATTAGGCCCACGTTGTTATTAACTGTTCTATTAGTTATCATCAGTTGAAAGACTTTTTCGTTTCGTCGCTATGTTGAATAAAAAAAATATATAATAGGTAAAAATAATATATTAAAGACCAAGGGTTGCAGGTGCAGTAAAGTAGTAAACCAAAGGTGAAGTAATTATAAAAGTTAATGAATTACGAACCAATTTGATCAATGTGTAAGGCATGTGAAATGCTTCATACAGGCGAATAAGCACTGAATACCCTGTCTCCCTAAACTTATCTAAATAATAATCTTTCAAGTTACAAAAAAGGACGCATTTTAACTATTATATCAAATGGTATGGTTATTTTTATGCATAGATAAGCATAGACATTTTGCGTGCGGTTTGCATACCCTACCCGAAATCTCTGAGCACGTCCCTGATAATAGTAATATACATAAAACAAATATATACGCTATGATATTATGTTTCTTTATGACAGTTCTTATATAAAATAACCAGTACGTTGTTTAAGATATTTGTTTAAAAAATCTAGTACATTTACATCTATGAATGGTTCTTTAGGACACAAGATAGATCATTGAAAAAGTAATGATTTAATAACAAAATATTATATTATAATATACTTATTAACAGAAGCATTGTGTATACATGCGAACAATGTATGTTACAAATATAGTGTTTACGCAAATAGTCTAGCCTAACCAAGGTAAGATATTTTTAAAAGTACAAACAAAAAATAAAAGCAACACATTCGCCGGCAGTATGGTGCTGCAGTTGCCAAAATAAACTCGTTTTAAAATTCCTACTCCTCCGTGAACTTTACGGGCTTCTGACTTCGGAATACTTTCAGGATGCATGCTATAAAATATTTTACGCTCACTTTAATTAAATGCGAATAAAACGCTAACACATGTTTCTACATACTGTTGCAAGATCCTGTTTGATGCAGAATTATACAGTATTAAATATTTTATCTTATAAGCGTCGAGATTGAGCACGTTAAATCTAAGAAATAAAAGTGGAATAAGTTTTCACTTTACTTGGACTAATGAATTGTCACCAACACCCATGTAGATATAAAGCTTATTCCTGAAACGCTTGAATTTTTCAAAATCTGCAAGAGATGTGATTGTATAAAATTCTAGAGCTGCTTGTTAAAATAATGAGAGATTTTTATTGAAAAACGAAATAATAAATTCATGCTACGTAGAATCAGTATTAATAGTGATAGATCACGATGTAATCTAGGCTACTTAGTGGGTTACAAGATTAACCACCTTAACATCCATGAGGAGACCACTGTGCACATATTAACAGAGTGCACTTATATCAAAGATATAGAAGAGATTTATAAATAGAATTAAGGACAAATTCAGAAGTAGAAAAAAATTATTTATATGCAATAAGGCAGTAAGACATAAGTTCCATGGTTATTGTTAAAAATTAACTAGTAAGATTATAAGGAAAAATTTAATTAGCATTAAGAGTATGATCCCCGTAATATATTTGGTATTCAGCAGAGGTTAAGTAACTTGTACGTATATAAAAACAATATTGATATAAAAGTAATTAGATAAGTAAGAATTTGTAAATATCATATATCATGTAAGAAATTGTGAAGACAAGTCAGTAAGATGCAGAGGAAATTTGTAATGTTATAATGTAATGGCTGTATGATATTCTATATCCTTGGCCTCATTAGATGTCAATGGAAGAAGAAAATTATAAAAAAAACATCTCAAGTTCCAAGACGACAGGCAATCTTTAATAACGTCTTATTGTTATGAACAGCAGTATCAGTTTTCAGAAAGCAATATGCTCATTTCGTTTTTTAGTGAATAAAACAAATCGTAATTATGATCCATTACATATTAGCAGTGGACCTAAGAAAGTGTGGATGGATTGTGTGAAAGTTGACATGTGTAAGAGGAGTATGAATTCATATATGATAGAGAGATCTGGAAGAGAAGTACATACTGTGTCGACCTCACATAGCTGGGAAAAGGGCAGGAAGAAGAAGACCTGTTCGCAGTGGACGTCTGTCAGCTGATAATGATGATGATGATATGATGATAATGACATGATAGTATGGATTAAAAGAGTTACGTTAGAAAATTTTAATATTGTGTTGTAAACAAATAATATTGATAAGGATAGATAGAGCCATCATACTATAGCTAATAGAAAAGAAATTAGTTACAAGCAAGTTTTCATTTTGTTACTTCAAATATGTAACATAGTAAATAATACTTACTTACTAATACTACTACTAATAAAGTAGCTCGCTGGCCTTATGGTTAGAGCGTGCGGCTTTCATTCCGAAGGTCGCGGGTTCAAACCTCGGCATGTACCGATGACTTAATATTTAAGTTATGTACATTTGTGAACTTTAGTTACAACAGCGAGATACAAAAACGGTGAAGGAAAACATCGTGAGGAAACCCGCACACTGATATCATCTTTGTGTGTGTGTGTGGGGTGGTCCCAATAAAGTGGCAACAGGCTCGCCCCCTGTTACACTGGACCTAATCTGACCACATCTGGCGAAATGTGGGTGTTTATTCACCTCTGCCTACCCCTACTGGGAAAAAGGCGTGACTATATAAAAAAAAAAAAATAGTAAATAATAGATGTAAAGATAAGTAAATGTTGCTTTATATATATGTACAATATAGAAGTGAGGAGAGGAGAAGAGTTTGTAGGAGAACTAAGGTCACCGACATAGTCCAAAAGATTGATTGCCTCAGGTGGCAATGGGCAGGACATATCCTTCGAAGGACTGCCAGCCGAAGTTTTAAAAATTGTAGTTTTAAGTTTTATGAGAGAGGTTTATTAATAAGTTTTTTTTATTATTGTTATAAAATAACAAATAGTATATTAATGTATTTTATTTTCAAGAAAATAATTTTATGTTCGCGAATATACCAATACACTGGTGGTAGGTCTCTACTGCCGGAAGCCACTGCAGCGCCTATTTCTACCGCCAAAGAGTATTGTGCACACATTACTGGGTTCCGATTTGAAAGGCGTTGTAGATAGTGTAATTATTGGGGTAATGGAACTCAACATCTGTCTCAGGGAATGAGCGGTATGTGGTGCGATATTATACATCCTAACCAGCGCCACGTTGTTATGGTTGAATAAAAGAAATATAATAATATACCGATCGACTTTTGTCGCGTTGCTTCAGATATAAGACATACGGAGATTATAAAGCCATCTATTACGAAGAGTTTACGGACACTTTGACATTTTTGTTATTTATGTTAGTATCGAAGATGTATATACCTTATGATAAACGGCAAGGTGTATTAGAGGTTCTTGCGTAGTACGGGGAGCTATTTAGTTCGATACCAAAAGCTACATTTTTTTTACTGGATAAAACGACTAATGGTGAATATAATAATATCATTATACTCTACTATATCTCTGAAACATGTAGCTCTACATTGTGTATGTCGCCTTAGGAGTTAAATATCTTTTACCTCAGTAATTTCCGCATAGTATTAATCGTAGGGAGAATTACGAGCAGCGGTTATACCTAGATCTCTCCAGCAACGGAGACCTACCGCCAGTGAATATTTAGAGAGTTTGGTTGGTCGTGTTTTTTTTCGATTTCGCAAGTCTACCTATCAGCTTTATATTTTAAATCTGCTGCCGTAACAGTATCGCTGTGTTACAGCTGTCAACATATGAGAGCCAGAGTATTGTGAGCGTGCACGCCTCACCTTCATCGATCGCACTGCAATAAAACACCATATGAAATTATAGTTGTGTTATAAAAAAAAAACGTGGCATACTTAAAATACCATTTTGTTAGTTTGTCGATTTAAAAAAAAAAATCGACCTTTCTAGCTGACGTAAAAGTTCCGGAGTGATCGCGTAGAATACGAGGCAATGAATTCTACGAAATCGCTTTATGCAGACGTGTGGGGAAAAGCTCTTAAAGCTTTGCATAATACTATGAATAGAGTATTTGATATTCAGTACATACGACGACCTTTATATGTACGTCATTTAAAAATTACTTCTGTAAACGGAACGAAATAGATTATGAATTAGTTTTTGACTTAACATGAACATTTTATAACACACATATATAACATTTTATTCATGGGGTGGTTTGTGCAGAATAGATCGTTAATAAAGAGAAAGTGTTTTTAAAAGGAAACAAAGTTATATATGAAATTATTACGAGAGACTCCATCGATGTTTTATTGGTTTTATCAGATTTTTTTTCAGAATTATGAAAGCATGGACTGAAAAATAGGGAGTCTCCTGTAACTAACTGGATATATATTGTAACTAGTTAGCGAAGTAAGATATCATTTTATAGTAGTTTCGCCTCGCATTAATTCTAGAGATGTTTTAAATGTATGTATCCATTGCGAACATTTTTGTCTCCGCATTTGTCTCTATTATATTGCACACCTTGAAAATAATTTCCATTTAACAGTAATATTTCGTAAGTGGCTATGCATAACGAGCGACGAAATTACATTTATCACACTTAAAACTCGACAGGGCAACCACCCATTTCTAGACGCGAAATATTACACGTAAATTATACGGAGCATCACTTTGTCAACACTTTCCAGAAGATCCTAGAGCTCCGTTTTAATGACAAACACATGAAGTGGGTTTTTAATTAATAATATTTACTTTAAAAAGGAGCAACAGTAACAAAAGACTAAAGTAACAATAGATATAAAGCAGTCTTATTGTTTCATAGCATTGTTTTAAATCCTCTCACTAAGAACCTACACGTTTGGTTTATTATAGACATATTTAGAGCAAATCCATTTCATACTTGGTACAATATAATGAAGGTTAATCAATAACAAGAAAGAGTTATTTCCGGTTTTTGGGTTGTGTCTTACCTTTGTATATTTTTGAATATTGTACTTATAAAAGATAGAAAAATATTTAACTCAAATGTTGAGAAAAAAACACTTGTTTGATTCTAGTGAGGAATGTTTGATAATTTTTTTTTGCTGTACAATAAGTTATTAAGTATTTCCTTTTTTATTTATTAATATAGAATTAATTACATACACATATATTTCATATTAATAATATATATTTACATACATTTGCACTTCATCTACTTCCGGTTGCTATGCTCTGAGTTTGGAGGTAAATTTTTTTTGACAGTATCTTGCTGTCGTTAATGCATTGTTATGATAATTTCGATGAGTTCCGTTATATTATAAATAAAAACTTATTTATTTCAGCACAAAACTAGTTTGTTGCAAGGTTTAACAGTTTACAATAATGATGTATAAGACCGCTCCAACCACCAAAACAATTTTTATTAAGGAAGTATAAGTCAACTGGAGAAATTATTTGAAAGAGTTCATGAAAACATACTTTATTGACAACAGGAAAAATACTACTTTAAATTAACTCGGAATGAAACTGGCACCGCACCAACGCCATTATTTTGCCAGGCTGCTTCGCCAACCTGTTTAAAATACAAAGACGAGGACCGAGTTTAAATTATTCTTTGTATGTTCATCCCAGAACTGGAAAGAAAGTAGCATTTTCTAAGCTATTCTTTTTAACTTGGAGATTTTATTATGGTCCATGTTAGAACGAATTTTAAAAATTATATTACTAACGAGCTACGTTTCGTGGTTCTTCTCTGATGACGGAAACCGTGTAGGTGGGTACCACCACAGCTCCTATTTCTATCAAACATTACTACGTTCGGGGTTGAAGAGCGCTGTTGCTAGTGTAATTACTGGGGTATGTCTCAGGCGACGAGCGTTATGTGGTGCAGTATATTCACCCTTACTAACGCCACTTTCATATGGTCGAACGAATCACTATCATGTGAGCGACACGTTCCTCTCGTCGTCTAATTTTTTTTTTTTTTTTTTTATTATATTTTGCGTATAAATATATTTATATAAATAACACTCGTATTATACATTGCTCCTAACTGATGATATTTTTTTTTAATTAAGACATGGACTGCAATTTCTATATTCATTGGTACTTTTTTATATAAATACTAGCCTTTCCTAGCTCGCTGTCTGTAACACCCCAGCGACTACCTTTGTAGAGGAAATTTTGTAAAGTTCATTTTTAGCAGGTTAGCTAGCTACTTGGCAGAAGCAATATATGTACTAAATTTTGAGTCTTTACGTCTAATAGTTTCGGAGATCTCGTGATGAGTCAACTAATCTCTGCAAGTCTTAAATATATAAATATGTAGAATGACTAGCGCTTATCTACTATTCTACGTCATGGTGAGTAGCGATGCAGTCTTTGGTGGTAAAGCACATTAGTCTAGAAATAGGTTTTACTCCCTATGTTAAAGGTTCTAATTTAATTTCTGGACGGAACCACCGATATTGGTAGACTATTCCAATCCTTCGTTGTTCGTGATGAAGGTCGAAGCGAAATTCTTTGCCCTAACACAGGCGGTGTCGACAATGATGGGATGAATGTTCACGATATGTTTATACCTCCAATGGTAATAAAGGTGTATATATATAAAAAAAAAAATTACGCAAGGGTTAACTATTATTGCAACCAACAAAAAATTCCTTAGCGTAGTTTGGATAAGTTAAAATGTTATTTCAATGCTATTAACATTTTAATTAATTTCAGCCGGGAGGCTCAGTCTAAACTGGCAGAACTTAGTAATGATAATTCTAGAAAATTTAAACATGAGCACTAAATTAATCCTTAATTTAAAAAGTTTTTTTTTAATTATTTTTAGTTGGAGAAAATTATAACTATTTTTTTTGTACTGATGGTACGTCAGTCACACAAATAAATCAACAGTAATTTTTTTATGGTTATGCGGCCTGGGTTGGATTTTAAGTAAATTAGTAGAAAATTTTGCGCTTTATGTTATAAAATTTTCTTTGCTGGATGATCTTTATTGCTTATTTTTACTGCCAAACAGTAGTGTGCAATCATTACTGTATTGCTGTTTGAAGGCTGCTGCAAGTAATGATTTACTACTATTACTATTTATTACTAGTGTAACGAGACTACATTTCATGTGTTAAGGCGATGAGCACTATATAATTCCAACTAGTGCCTCATTGCTATGAGCATATCACTTACTATCAAGTGAATGTCCTACTCATCTCTACGGTTCATAGACTAAAGAAAAAAACGTCATAGGTGTTTTAGTTATATTTTATTACAAGATAATTGTTTGCTAGTTAGTAGCGTATTAATATGATAATAAAGGCTTCATACTTGACTTTCAGTACAGTTTGATTCATTATGCGATATTAAATATTTTCAATACAAAATTATTTATGTAATTAGTGTAGAAATTATATTTAAATTGATCTAATGCCTCCATGGTACAGTGGCTAAGTGTTTCTCTCATAACGTGGAGGTCTCTGGTTCGATATCGGGGCTAATGTACTAGTAATTATGAACCCATGTAGCTAGTTATTACTCTATTATCGATGGTACTACTATATGTATATATTGTATGGTATATTGAACATAAATATGTTGAAACCTTTAGACTTGTTGACTTAACATGATCTCTATTTTGTTTCTTGCTTGATGGTTTGGCTTTTTACAAGCTGAAATAATAACAATGCTGTATTGAAGCAAATAACATATAATAGTCGAAATATTCTAGACACTTAACTATGTCACTTAATATCTTGTGAAAGATGGGTCTGTTGCTAGTTTAATTAAAAATATCGTCAGATGTGCATAATAAAAAAAAAAACTCTTCGTTACTCTCTTAACTTCTTTATAATTGTCATAGTTGTATAACTAGTATTAGTTGTAATAATTTGTAAATTGGAAAAAAAAAGTTTAATGTTTACTTCTTACTAATCTTATTAGTAAAAGTATTTATGTTTCAAATCTTCCGCCACCAGCTTAGCGCAGATAACTCTGATACGGCCAACATTATAAAAATATTATTGTACTCTTACCCCTTTTAAGTACTGTGACGTCGTAAAGCGAGCCGCTTTTTAGGGGCAAAAACCCTCCTTTGAGTTTAATAAAAAAATGCAAATGCTGAAACTTATACGGACCAGTTCATTTAAATTTTGATAAATCTTCAATTAGATCTAAAATGGAACAAGACGTAATATCTAGGTAGACTGATTGAAGTCCGCGATTAGATATAGTCCTTTCCCAAAAAACTCATTTTTCAATCATAATTTTAAAAAAAGTTCTCTTTTCTACTTTGTGATAATTTCCTAAGTTCTATAAGCTTGGTTTTTTTTGGGCCTTTTGGGGTCATCAAATATATTTTTGAACTTGTGAAATAAAATGTATTGAACTTTACATATGTTAAATTTAGTGCCTCCTTGTTCATAAAATATAAAGATATTCTAGTATGATTGACCACAAATTCAATATTCTATTGAACTTAATAGTACCTTAGGTTTTCATAAACTGTTAATTGCTTTGGTTCTATTTAAAGAAATAGTTGCTTTGGTTCAGAATGTAAGAATAGAAAAATATATGCAAATTTATTATTATTGTCTTGTGTTTATTTTAAGTGTTTTCTTTCCTTTTGTAAGCCACAATCCTACAGTGAATACAAATGAGAAGGCCACTTAGGCGAGTTTGCAAGACAATGTAGTCTGAGCAGTTCAATGGAAACTTTGAGGGCTCTTTACGGAGGAAACAAATGTTTTATTCTTTAACGTGTAAAAGAGATAAGAAAAGGTAAACTTCTATTTTAATCACACTTAGAATGTGCTAATTTATCTTATATACTTTTTGCAGGAGTTAATATGTTATATAAATACTCAAGCACCAATGAAGTATGAATGAATGTAGTTTGCTCCATTTCTTTGTAGATAAATTTGCATATGTCATATAATAATGAGTGGACTGCCTTCGAGATATATAAAACCATACATAAAATTGTGGAAAAAGTGTTAATATATAAAACTTAGTAATTAAAAAAAACTACTAAGTTATATATAATTATTACAACAAGAAGACGTGAACGATTATGTATAATAGAGCAATATAATATCATAACAGCGATGACTGTCGTGTGTAAGAAAATGTGATCGTTACAGACATTATATCCTTCATCATCACGAGTTCCTCAAACTGATGTTAGGGATCAGATTGAGAAAACTATTCCGGTTTTCAATTACTCTTCTCAATTGATGATATTTAAGAACGGTTCTTACCACTGCAGACCCAAATAACTTCTTCCTCATAATTATAAAGAGATCTTGCAAGACCGAAGTCTTTACATTCGTTGTCCTTAGTATAAGCTGTTAGCTTTTGCGTTTATTTTAGAGATTAATTAACCATGGAAATTATTTAAGGGTGACAAGTTAATTTAGGAGATGATCTATAACTTCACGAATAATTTATTCTTTAGGTCTCAATTATGTAGAGTATGTTCAATTACAGTTTGTTTCATGTCTCTCATTGCATACATTTAAATCTCAAAGCGAGAAACACAGGAACTTTATATTTTTTTGTATTAGATTAATGATTGACGACAGAGTTCATAAAATATAAAAGCCAGGAATGTGTCTTATCTATGTATACGTATAAACGTTATCAGACAAAAGCAGAAAAGGTTAAAGAACATTAATTTTTCACTTGATTTATTGAGTTGAAGAGCACTGCAGAAGTGGAAAGCGTGTGAAATGATGTGCATTCGTGTCTCGACATCCTTTTATGTTATGGATTTTAATATCGCTTCGAGTCATAAAATTGTATGAAGCCTTAGAACAGAAATTTCATTCTATTTAAGTACACAGTTTTATATTTTCAAATTGTATATGTTTAATACACACAAATGTTATATCAATCATTATTCTCAGTACTACTTCTGTACTATAGAATGGTAACCATTTTTATATTGATACTAGCTGTTCCGCGTTCGCTTTGCTGGTAGTAATATAAAATTAGACTTGAAATTTGCTTGAAATATTCCGTGAAAGCAACCGCAACAGGAAATGACTTTCTATAGAAGCCGTTACTATAGCAACCGTAAAAATGATAAGATGGATGCATGAATGGTCTATGAAATTCAAAAATAAGTAGCCAATAATCATCTACAAATTATTCCGCATTGAATAGTCATGTTCTCAAGTCGATACGTTCACCGTTTTTCACGTGATTAGGGCACAAAGAAAAGCTATAGGTATACAGATGTATGAATTATTAGGTTTTATTTTCCATCATTATCGTCATTTCAGCGTTCTTACGTTTATTGTACTTTAGTAGCTTATGAGATAACGCCGAGGAAAAGTGAAGCAGCGAGGAAGTAAATGGAGTAATTCTTCTTCTAGTTATCCAATTTTCTTGTTTTGTAACAATGTTTTTTTTTTCAACGAAAGGACTATACGAGAAAGACGTTCACCTGATGGTGGACATTAATGTTCAAACTGGAGCATTAATGTTTGCAAAGCACTAACCTAACCAAAGCTAACCAGACGGTCTCTGATAACAGAGGCAGAGAGTAGGTACTACCGCAACGCCTATTTCAGCCGTTAAGCAGTAATATGCAAATATTACTGTGTTCCGGTTTGAAGAGCGTTGTAGCTAGTGTACCTACAGGGGTAACGAGACTTAACACGTTGCAAGGAGACGAGCACAACGTGGTGCTGTGTGTCATCCTAACTAGAGCTACGTTACTATGGGGAAGCGTATCACTTAGAATCAGGTAGTCATCCCACTTGTCTTGTCGCTTCGTTGAATAAAAAAGAGAGAATAAATGTCATTAAGTTGATTTTTTTTCTTGTTATTTACAATTTTCCCTACAAACATATTTTCAAAAATTCGTTGGTTTGTATACAAAACATTTTTGGGTATCGACATCTCTACCCTTTTTGTTTATTTATGCGAATTGACGTATTTAAACGGTGGGAGCTTTGCGCTATTGTTTTCATAGAGGTCTCATAGAGGGCTATAAACCTCTTAAATAGCTTTTCAAGAGTCCCAGCTGGCAGGTAAGTCCTTTTATTACGCTATTTGTTGAAATTTTTGTCGATAATGGATTTAATCGATTTTATTCGCCCTCAACCTCAAGGTTCAGGATACAGAGTCAACACAAGTTATATGTTCCATGTTCACAAGTGGACGAAAATTGGTGGAAGCTGACTGAACGTAGTGGTTTGGCTTGTATAAATATATTTACTCAGAATTTATGTATAGTAATAAAGTTTAGCTTAGTTCCATCAAATTTGTCAATTTTTTTTTTCTAGCTGTAAATATTTAGGACTGGGATAAGCGACCATCAATTCTGATAGCTTTGTTATGATCATTTAAAGTTCTTTTTTAATACTGTGTACAATCCATAGCACTCTAAATAATTCAATAGTACTTTTTCTTTTGATGATGCAAGTTACAGCGTTTGAATTTGCCTTAGCTATCCATTAATTTTCATTAATAGTTATTGACAAAATTCTGTGAAGGGATGCAGAACTGTTAGTTCCGCAACACAGCCGCAGGTACGGCGCCGGACGTCTTGACAAACAAAGCTATAAATGACTTTAAAAGAACAAAGTTGTAACTAAGATACCTATAGAGTTATTACTAATGGAGTCCGTATTAAGTTTCGAGTTTAAGTCAGCATCAATCGAGAAACGACAAACTTAAAAATGAATTTGTAATGTATTAACATTATATATATGTAAAGTTAAGTATTTCTTGTTGTTGCTCTGGATTTGCTACATACTTAGAATGTGTTAAAGTTACTTGAATATGAAATATAATATATTATTTAAGGTTTAAACCATTAGGATTATGTTCAGTATTTAGTTCGACAACTACTTTTGTAATATATAGAATGTTATAGGTTCCATTTGTAGCTATTGTAATAATTTTAATTAGAGTTGTAGGATATATCTAGATTGTTAGAATGCTTGATGTTTAGCTCGTTATACATTCTGTATAGCCCGTGGTTGTATCGTGTGCTCCTTTTGTTACATACATAGGAGTATACATATGCATATTTTAAAAGTCGAGTTACTATTTTTGTAAAAGCAATAAACCTTTTATATGGCTTTTCGGAGGTCTCATCTGGTCGGTAAGCCTCTTTATTGCGCTATTTGTCGGAATAGTCCTCAGATAATAGATTTAACCCGAAATGAACGGTTATATTTTCCAAAAAAACTTATGATTGAGTCAGGAGGGGTGCCCTTTTACGGAATGAGGTTAACAAATGTCGTTCGCCTCAATCGTTATTCTTATAACTACTACATCACTTTTCTTTATTCTAGCGAATAATACATCAAATATATAAAGTATACTTTCATTCTCCTTTATTTAAACTATATTATATATCGCATTAGAGTACAATAAAGTTATGTATAATGCTATATGTATCCGTAGAAATTGCTTAATGTTAATTTAATTAGTGTTCTTCAAGTGTTTAATTAAAGATAACCATTGTATTGCAGATGTATATATATATAATCATATACAAATATCTTTGAAAATAGTCTCTAGTCTTTCCAAACAAAAAAAAGTAAAACTGCAATATTCTTCTTTACAACACTAATGACAAATCATTGCAAGGGTCCATCGAATTCCCTTTTTTTAACAGATATGGGCCCTTTAAGTAAAGTGTTCTATCAAAAAGGCACTGGAAATATATATGGTATAATTATATTTGAATTAAATGTGGGTATTGCTATTTATTTGATAGAAATTGTACGAGAATTACACCTAGATAGAATAGAATGTGGATAACAAAGACCACAAATCAAGCTGGTTAAAAGGACTAGCAGCTTAAAATTATTTATTATATAAGACAGTTAAGCATATGTTAGTTAGATTTAAACGCCAGAAATATATTTGCCATAGCGCCATTCAGGTTATTGTTTATAGTTAAACTAACTTAACCTCATCGGTATTGAAACAGCGTAGAATAAAATAAATGGAAGTATTTCCGGGCACAATCTACATTTAAATAGATATTTGCCGTCGAACTGGGAACGAGATTGAGAACAGATTTCGTTGCCAACAATTTATGTTTTGGATCGGGAATTTGTTTAGTCCTGTTTAATATTATCGTTTGCAAAGAATTCCTTTCAGGGAATTTAATAAACAAGAGTCAACACGTGAGTGCACATACTGTATCATTGAGATTGCATCAGAAATATACGAAAATAACAAGAAAGACGTGTTCTCAGATCAAAAACAAGCAACTTTGGTTGTTTTAATACATTTGTCTGCGATAATTGTGTTTCTTGACTTATTATTAACAAATTATCTGTAGTTTTATCCTTCTACATATTGCTTAACTTGGACACTTGGATATGAAGTATTATATTTAAAAGTACTAGAATACAGAATTTCAGATTAAGGATTACTATTATATTGGCAGTATGAGAATCTTAGCTAATTAGATTAATAAAACTATATCCGAATTATGAGCCAACGAAATCGAATCGGATACCTCCAGGTTATAACGCAAACCGAATGGATGCTTCGCTATTCACGCAATTAAATCCACAATATATTTAAAAATAAGTAATGTGAAAACTATGTAAACTAAGTAAAAGCTTAATATCGAAACAATGTTGCTCACTTGATTTCGCGTTACGTGAACATCTGTTAACTCTGCAAACAAAATAAAATTGCAACATTACGGGGAGAGCATTAGGGGAAGACGGCGCTGACGTAGCAACAGTGATGTTATAAATCAGGATACTGTGGGATGTGTACAATTTAAGTTTGAATGATAACAGGCAACACAAATTACTGTTTTAGGACAATTTCATTTGATTTATATCAACAGAATCTCGGTTTGAAAGGAGGTGATAATAATAATTAATAAAAGAGCAAAGGAAAGGCTGCATTTCGTCTTTATTTGGCATCGATATCAGTATTTGCTCTCGGCTTTAAGAAACGAAGCACTTCGAGAAATAATTACAAAATAAAATTCCTTTGAAATACAAAAAACAAATCTAATATTGTTACCATCAATATCTTTTAAACTATTGTTTTCTAGTTACATCACACACAGAACTATGATGATCTCTTTAACTTTGAATATTTGATTTAGATCAACATCACCTGTCTTTGAATTATCAGTTATTCAATATTGAGTTCATAAAAAAACAATGAAAAACTTTCTCCTCTTTTATAATCCAGGTGTGGTTTGTGAATAATCGATAGATAAATATATGCGAGTTAACACACGATTATGAGTTTCTTACTCGGACAGTATATAGGTTTAATATTTTGTACTATATTTCTCCGATTTGTAAATAGTTGTAACTACATATGGATATTTATCTTCTAGACTACATCTAAATTATTATATATAGCAAGTATTATAATATATTATATTTCAGGTGACGTTTATTAGATTGTTTGTTAAGAGTCATGGCGCCGCGCCGCCACTGTTATGCCCCTTATCTTACAATATTTAGGGGTAAAGGTATGTAATTTATTTTAAATATATCTCCTATGTAATCCCTTAAACAAATACCTTTAAATACTTTTGTATTAACTATATACTTACGTATTATTTTTATACTTTTGGTCTCTGGCTAGAGAAGAGCGCTGTCGTCATCATTATCACCATCAACCGACAGACGTCCACTGCTGGACATAGGCCTTCTCAAAGATACCCACATTGATCAAGTAGGGATTTATATGGATTTGCGCCATTTCTCTCAACAGTGGCCCAATGCGGGTTGGTGGGCGCCGGAGCCTCGTTTGTTGATTCGCAGGGTGCACCACGAGCAGGTGAGGTCGGCTTGGATCCTATGAGTTGTTTTGCAGGAACCCTTACACCTCAGCTAGTATAATTACTGCGGTAACGAGGTTCAATATTTTATGTCTCAAGCAACGTCCGCAGTGTGATACAGTGTATACGATCTTTACTATCATAATAATGTTATGAATGTGCGTATCATCATAAGGTGAACGTCTCGTTCATCACGTTGTATAATTGAATAAAAAAATAATAGAAATCTAACGTCTTGCGGCGATGAGGTCTCTGCCTACCCCACTGGGAACGAGGCGTGATATATATTATATGTATGTATGTATGCGGCGATGAGGTCATGATGCAGTGGAAAAATCACAATAAGCGCTACACTTGTGTTAATACCATTAGTTCAACGTCTTCATCGTTTCATTGTTAATAAAATAAAAGAAAGGCTTCTATTATGAAAACGATTTTTACGATTATTTTTTCTGTAACATTTCAACTTCAATATTACGTATTACCTAAGTCTATTAAGTATAATATAAAAAAAGATTATATTAGTACGAAACGAATCATAAGGAAGTAGGGGTATGACGAGGAAGTGATGACAATTATTCAACCTGTCGAGAGTAGGAAAAAGAAAGACAAACACAGTAATTTCTATGAAAATGTATGTTATTTATAACTTGCCTTGATATAGGGTCCAGCATGAGTATTCCTGAACAGAGATTGGTGACGGACAAATACTGATAAGATTGGTATTTACACTTGTTATGGTATTTAGATATTGAAGTTTCCTAATGACCGCTTCTGTTGAAAGTGTCAGATATTTGATTAATTTTGTTTAAAAGTAAGGTTTATTTAATATATATTGTTGTATGACCTAACCATGAATGATTTATGAAAGGCGGATTAAACGCCTAAAGAGCATTATCTCTTGGTCTAGCAAACGGGAAAGTCATCGTCATGTCAACCCATGTCACTTTTTCATCCAGTCCATGGAATGGATGAAAAATACGTCTAGTATCATGATACTGGACGCACACCTTCAAGCAATAATAGTAGCAATTGTTTGGTGGAAGCCGTTATCGCTGGAGACTATAGATCTTCAGCAATCGAATTGAGAAGAGGGAATTGGTAAAGTGACTTTTTTTGAAATACTTGTTTTTATAATAAACTTAAATATGGGGACAGTAAATTAAACAAAGCGCACTGGTCAGTTTTGTTACCAAGGTTAAACTTTGGTGGACCGCAAGCCGCTGCAAAGATCAAGTTTGACTTCAACAAAGTGGCCCCTAGACTTAAACTTACATGTCATTCACTTAACGACGCAACCGTTTATGGGCAAGGAATAAGGAGTTAACTTTAGCCAATATAAGCTTAATTTCTGGGCATCATTTGCATTATAGTAAATACTGTCATGGTATCTTTCTTGAGAATGTCAGTATGAAAGCACAGTAAAGACCATTCCTTACTTCAAGCGAGACTGTCAAGAATACTTACTAATACTAATAGTAGGTCTCTGTTGCTGGAGACTGCCTACGTAGGTATCATCGCAGCTCAAATTTCTGCCGCCAAACGTTTGAAGGTTTGAAGGATGCTGTAGTAGAGTAATTAACGGGGTAATGAGACAAGTGGTGCGTTCACCCGATGGTAGGTGACGAGCCTGCCTATAACAACGAGGCGCTAGTTAGAATGATATTTACTGCATCATATTACGCTCGTGGTCTGCGACGTACGTAAGTCTCGTTAACCCGGTAATTACACTAGCTACAGAACCCTTCAAAGCGGAACACCGTAATGTTTGCATACTATTGTTTGGCACTATAAATAGGGTTTGTGATGGTACCTACCTAGACGGTCTCCGACAACAGAGGACCTACCAACAGTAAGATTGTTATAATGATTTCATTTACTATGATGAAATTTTAATGGACTGTTCTTTTGCATAAACTGATAAGGATGTAAGGATTATGACAGAAATAGACGTTGTGGTGGTACTTTTTTTTTCGTGTGGGAATCCTGCATTGGATATTCTTCTGCTATGAGGACAACAGAAAAGATGTTCCGGATTCAAACTGGTTTTCGCATTTGTCCGAAACCACTGGAACGCTTCGTACATAACGGTGCTTCCGACAGCGAGAAACTTAGATGAGCCTGCGTCTCGGGGCGGAACTATAGCTCTTCACCCCCTTTTAAAAGTGTTAGGCGAAAGTATCGCACGCGCTATCTCGAGACCTGACGGAGTACTTTCGAATCCTCCACCATGTCCTCTGTTACGGGGGTCGGAGGGTGTAAAGCATCCTCCTTCGACGCCTTGGTCTCTGCCTGCGGATTGAGGGATGCATGCCGTGGTACCTAGACGGTCTCCGGCAACAGATACCTACAACCGTATTGCTAGTAGACAGTAAGTTTTGAATAATTCTTTTTTTAGAACTACTAAAATAGATTATTTTTGTAACCTAACATGGACTTCCTCTGTATTTAAAAATTCAAAAGCACGGTAGCCAAGTAATACCGCTTCGTCTCGTTGTTTACACGTGCCTTTCCATCTTGTATACTACATTAATATTGTATGCTTGTCCAAACATGCAATATTGTGCTTGAATTTCCTTCCTGTTTCATGTTTAAATTTTCAAAATTACTTCTTTTATTACATTTTGGCATATTACAAAGTTTTTAGAAGTGCTAGGGCAATAATATATGCAGATACCTTGTTAGGTAAATAGATCGCTTGTAAATTTAAATCTATTCAGAAAAAAATAGGAAGCAACAGTGTTTTTTATGTAAATTAACTGTTTCAATACTAAAATTGTAAATGAAACTGTTAATTTACATTTAGAGGGTAAAAGCGAATTATTACATTCAAATCTAAGAAACAAAGTGTAGCAAATATAGTTTTCAAGTCAACAGCATCCTAAACGGTAAATTGATCGATGTTTAGAACTTGAGAGAAGAAAACATGATCCCTAACAATTTCGCGCTTGAAGTTTTACTTATTTATTGATTTAATGGACCTTAAAAATATACTATATGTAAAAATGTTATAATTTCCTACTCGAATCTAAGTGTGATCAAGCTATACAACAATAAATACTTAAATTGTCTCGTCCTTGAAATGATATCAATTTATATATATATATATATATAGAATATAAGTTTCAACCTGAGTCCTGTTATAAGAGATCAATCAACATTTTCGTTTGTTTTTAACATCAGCGATGTCGAATCATAATTAAAAACAAACTTTTGTTCTAGGTTTTGTAAAATGTTTCCTATGAAAAAAGGAAATGTCCGAAATGCATTGTTTTTTTTATACTCATTCCTCTGCGTATTTCGGGTCAGGGCCTTTATTTACAAAAATACTTATTCTATTACAATTTTTAGAAACTTCATTCTCTCCTTCCATCCGTCTTCTCTATCATTCCAAAACTTATCTTTCATTCTTATTTCTCCGCTTCTTTCATACTCCATTCTATTTCCTTCTTCCATACCTCTCGCAATAAGTGAAGGCTGTCTCCTGGTCATCTCTGGGAAAAGTGAAAGGTGGGACCCTCCGCATATTATGCAATATAATTTTTAGGTAATAGTTTGTATAAAATGGATATGAAAAAAATTATATCAGGATATGGCCCAGTATTAAAAACATATTAAACTCTAAGTAATAAAATTGTATTATACATTAAATATTTCTTACAAAGTAAACCGCAATAATTATTATACCTATAAACATTTTAAATAGGGCCGTAATAAACATTAGGTCTGTAATTTATCTAGAGATTTAATTGTATTATTATCATTAAATTAGAAGAACCGCAATCTTTCGCTTTGTTGGATGCCTTTTGTAGAATACTTGATTCAGAGTCAAATGAGTAATGGCTTTGCACCCATTGTGAATAATGTAAAGGAACATTCCCATTGTTCTTAAATTATACTAAAATAGATATTTTGAAAATGGTTACGACGTATTGTTCTATAATTTTATTAAATATTCCGTAAAAGATAAATAATGTATGTCTTAACAGATTAATAAGTGATAGTATGGAAAATATAAAATTTTTAAGTTTGGTGAAAACTAGCCTTCTTTTTGCCCTTTATTAACAATATTTGTGTTTCATAATACTCTGTATATATATATAAAACGCCTGAGAAAAGTAATAAGAACTACTTTATATTATTTTCATAGTCGTATCAAATTTTATTTACCTCGTAGTAGTAAGAAATCAAAAACAGTATTTAGACTACAAAACAAAATGAAAGCACATAGAATAATAGTAAACACAGTACAGGCTTTGCATCTCTATGGATACCTCGTGACAGGTGTTCGGCTAGAACTGTTGGAGGATTTCTTTATCGCAATTTGTATTGCGTAAAGAAGTATCACTAAATTTTTAAAGTATGAAACGAGATTGATCAGATATCGATCAAGACATTCTGCGATACCAGAAAATTAGTAAAGCATTTCAAAATTTTTTAACTATCGTTTACACTGCTGAAATTGGATGATCTTGACTGTCGTTATAAATAATATGAACAAGGAAAATTTTATCTCTACTCGTCGTTTCCAAATTTTAACTAAAATTTGAGACTTGATTTTGTATAGAGTATGGAGCGATCATCTGCCAAAACCCTTAATAATGTTAAAAAAAAGTCTTGTTTCTTTGTTCTTTCGCTACTAACCATTCCACGGTTGCTACAAACATAGTTCTTAACTACCATAGTAAGCTTTAAATAGCTTGAACCGTGTTGATTATATTGCAAGTAGTTTTTACACTTTGTTTTACGTTTAGGAAAATGCAGTACAAAGTGTAGGGTTTAATAAAGGATCTAAATATTAACTATATTATGTAATATTTTTTGTAGTTATAAACAATAACTACAAAATATATGTTTTTACTTATATCCACAACAATAAAATATGTAGTACGTAATGTAGATAGAACTAAAAATGGAACCAATTTATAAGTACACTCAAGTGCGAAACGTTTTCAATATTTATTTATTTTTTTACTTTCATTCAGCATTCTCGAAACTCGAAACAAACATTAAACGTATATATATATGTAGGTATGTTGACTTATACTGGTTCAATGTTAGCTCCCATACGACAGTCATTAATCGTAACCATCAAGCAACCCATGCGGATAGATAAGAGACGCTGGAGCACCGACGTCAGCACAATTTTCTCATCAATAAGCTTCGAATTTTGGCCCGAGTGTGTTCTTGTGTTTTGCTCTAGTAGTAATAGTAAGTTTTAATTCAGAGGTAACAATGACCATAATAATAATATTCGTTTATTTTACACAATAACAAATACATCAAATAAACAAAACGTACTACGGTGGTGTTATTGCTAAAAGAGCAATCTCTTTTGGACTGCTTATAACGTTTTTTTTTATTTACAAAACCAACAATTGATTTTCAGTTTTACATACTTTAGGATTATTGTAAGCTCTTGGATAGTGAAGCGTGCTGGTCCAAAATACAGTCTCTCATAATCTTGACAGTCGAAATAGAGCATTACTGTTATGGTTAGATTTACAAGATGAGAACGGTGGATAGGGTGGATCGGGTTCAAAAAGACAGTACCATGAACAAACCCACACATCATATTGACCACAATTTGAACTATGGACTGATGCGGAAGCTAGCAAGACTATATGCAAATTACTCTGCAGAAAAAGTATTTAAGTTCAGGTATTAATTTACTTACTCTTCTGGCGCAGCGACTCAAAGTGAGTCTAGATCTCCGACACAAGAGGATGCCAGCGTTGTCTTTCTCTATCGCCAGGTATCAATATGATTAAAATAAATAATAGTAGTTCATAACATAGGTCTTTAATTTGTATAATTGATACCTAAATAAAGTTTTCTTTTTGATTATTACCTGCAATCTATTGACGAGTACCTTGTATATTCATGAGACATATTACGGCACTGTGTAACATATAAATAATAATATGTATAAAAAGTATAAAAAACGTCTTTTAAATGTATTTTCTTTAACGTATGTGCAATGCTGTAATATGTAATACAAATACGAAAATGTTTGCATAGTGATAATTTTATTCACCTTTGCTATGATATTATCTTTCAAATAAGACGAAATCATTGAATATCAGGTATGATTCAGAACTGAGATTTGTATCTGAATGATTACTTAATAATAAAATCGTGTTTTGTATATCGAAATGTCTACAACATTACCCACACTTATAAAACTTCAATTATCTTTTGATATCATACGGCGGATTTCCCAGTGGAGTATTTTTTATATTTTCAAACTGCATAGATCCATATGATAGTTCATTCACCAAATTTTTACACACATTATAAAGTTTCTATAAATTATATATATACTTAGTCAATTGTTTAAAATAGCTCGCTGGCCTAATGGTTAGAGCGTGCGGCTTTCATTCCGATGGTCGCGGGTTCAAACCTCGGCATGTACCAATGACTTAATATTTAAGTTATGTACATTTGTGAACTTTGGTTACAACAGTGAGATACAAACGGTGAAGGAAAACATCGTGAGGAAACCCGCACACTGATATCATCTTTGTGTGGCTCCAATAAAGTGGCAACAGGCTCGCCCCCTGTTACACTGGACCTAATCTGACCACATCTGGCGAAATGTGGGTGTTTATTCACCTCTGCCTACCCCTACTAGGAAAAAAGCGTGACAATATAAAAAAAAAAAATTGTTTAAAAACAGATAAAGGTTACATTCGTTACTATAATATCCTAATGAAATCAATAGGTACGCTTACATGGACTTAAATGTAAGAATCGCTCTATATCAACCAATTAATAGATAATCAGCCGATAGATGTCCACTGCTGGACATAGGTCTCCCCAAAGATCTCTACTTCGATCGGTCCTGTGCTGCTCGCATCCAGCGGCTTCCCGTGACCTTCACCCGATTGTCGTCGATCGTCGGTCCACAGTCAGCATAGCCTGCTGTACCCTCGAGCACTAGGCGCCGAGTTCATATGTAGAGATTTTGGGCTGTTTCTTACCACCTTCGACCAATGCGGGTTGGTGAGAGCCAGAGCTTCACTTGTTAATTAGCAGAGTGCCCCACGAGCAAGGTTGTCTTGGGTCCTGTGAGTAGTTGTGCGGGAGATCTTTTTTGCATTATACGTAAATTACATTCGTTACAATATCTAATGTTAAGTATATATCGATTCGCGAATATTAATATTGATTTGCTACACCAAAACTGCAAATGACTTCAGATCGTAAAGAAAGGGGTCCCGATATAACTCCACAAAAGCCGAGGAACCTTCTTTTGTTGTCTGTCGCCTTTCAAACAAACTAATTAAAGATACCAAGCGACCGTCGTTTGACTGATTCATGTCTATTAGATCTCTCTTGTCTCATTTCATTACAATGCTTATTTTGATTCCGGTTTAATGTTAAATAGCTTTAACATTTTAAATTATACAAATTACGGTAATAATAACGCAAATTGCAAGAACTTAAATCTGATAAAGTTTTTCATTACATTCAAATCTCAATAAGTAAGTTTACTGTTGATAGGTCTCTGTTGTTACAGATCGTCTAGGTAAGTACCGTCGCAGCTTCTATTTCTACTGCTAATTAGTAGTTTACAAATATTACTGTGTTCTGGTTTGAAGGGTCCTGAAGCTAGTGTAATTATTGGGGTAACGAGGCTCAATATCTTAGAATGCGTGCAGTATATATCATATTAACTACTACTACATTGTTATGTGCAGGCGTATTACTTAGAGGCCATGGTGGCGGATTCGGGGAACCCGTTACCAAGTATGTTAGGCCTCGAGATGGAGCGCGCGGTACTTCCGCCTATTACATGTAAATGGGGTGGAGAGTTCCAGTTTCACCCCGAGATGCGGCCTCATTGTGGCCTTTCGCCGTCGAGACCACAGTTGTGTGCGAAAGCGTTCCTGTGGTTTTGGCTAAAGCGTTGAGACGTACACCGTGGGGTTTTAGCCGGTACGAGTCCGGCATAACCCCTCTGTTGCCCCCACAGCAGAAGGGTATCCAATGTATATTAGGATTTCCCCACGATAAAAAAAAAAGGCGTATCACTTATCATCAGATGAATGTCGTTTCTTCGCTCAATATATATTAATGGGAATTTAAATATTTAATTTGTATAGGGGATGGGTAAAAAAGTATACACACTACCAATGTTTTCTTCGGTGTGTTGTAAAAAGAGACTAAGAGGGATCCACTTCAAAAAAGAGCAGCAGTCTTGACTTAAGAACATTCCGCGTTCACCAACTTGCTTGGATTAGAGAGTCTATTATCAGCAGAGTACATTTCTTGATATAGCCAGTTGAAGCTTCAGCTCATTGAGAATAATGATTATGTTTATATTTTTTAAAAACTCAAAAGGATCTAATAAACATTGAAAAATAAATGCGATAACCTTATTTTATTAAGATTTATTTACGAACTTGTATTATTCTGGAAGATCTGAAGTCCTGGATTCTGTGGGCAGCAGAGGGTTTAGTATAAATTGAAACATTGGACGATAGAGTTGAAATTGAAAAGAATATGAAGTACATAGCGTTATTTAAAAATTCATTTGTAATATAAACTGTATATAAAATAGTCTGTATTCCGTAAAAATATTAGAAATTACATAGATCTAGTAAATTGTTAATTGTGAGTTTACCAGTGTTTATTATTAGTGCCTTTCGAGTTAATCAGTTCTTATATACTTATATACGTTTTCATCACTTATGTACAATTGACTAAATATCTGAGAACAACCCCGAATAGCAGCTATTACGATCACAAAAGATAAAGATATTTTTTGTGTTGGAATTGAGAAATTTAAAGGAGAGGAACCATAAAATGGAATGCGCGTAGAATTTTGTGGCAGTAACTAAGATATCTCTAGATTTATTAGGTCAAAGTCTTTGTGCGGAGAATAAAACTTCTTGAGGAAATCTGCCGCATGCTTCCTTTTAATTGTGAAAAAGCCCGACGATATTTTATACCAGATAAAGAAGAGAATTATAGAAATTATTATTATAACTCCGGCCGCCTTTTAGAGCATTTTGTCAGATACGTAACGCGGACGGGAATTAGAGTATATTCATTCGTTTAGCTTTTTGTGCTGTACTTCGAATCTTCATTAATATTTCAAAATATTTTCTTTATAACTGATCATAATTGGCTATGAACGGTTATACCGTCCATAATTACGTCTGCGAGAACATCAAAAAAGTATTTCACTTTCACTTTTTTTAGTCCCGGAACGTATTGAAAACTTTATCTTTGAAGAATTTTTAAAGAATCTGTCCGAATATAAAAGGAAGGTCCATTAAAGGGAAATGTACGTCCAGATAAAGAGATTAATTCTGTTAAAATGTTTATTTATCAAACATGGGTATAGAAAATGTTTAAATTTATATCATTCAAATGATACTTTTTAATGTGGTAGACTTATAATGGTTATTGCGTTGTACTTGTATTGATGTAATGATTACAATATTGAGTGTTATTGTTTAATTAATAATTATTTTCATTTAAAAAACTTATTATGGTAATTACTAAAAGTTATTTTCTAGAGAAGATTCTGATCTATTATTAATATTAAATAAAAGTTGAAATGATTTCTATCTCTTTTATTTAGCAGCATAAAGTACGAATAACCTGTTTCATTGTATTCTTCTTTAGTATTTATTGAATTTGATTATAAAATCTATCTCATAAAATCCATCATCTTGTTAGCAAACGACTGTAATTCGCGCAGAGTTATAAATTTTGAGTTTATTGTGTAAATATTTTAAGCTTAACTCACTAAATCAGCTTTTTACAAAATGAAATTAGTCTAGTGGTGTAGATAAGTGAATGTACTTCACCTGGCGGTCTCATTATTTAAAAGGGTTAGGTGTGGCCGGGAATGATAACATTTTTCATTGGGAACTGCCCCTTTATATGTTACTCAGCTCAGTATTTATTAACATGTAAATGAATGTTGATCGTATTTAATAATTATTAAAGAAAAAAAAAACTATGAATTCTTAGGGAAACGTTGGAGTAGAAGATATCTTGTACTATGTTTAAATCTATATTTAATTTTTTTGTTAAAAAATCATACGAATTTTAATAAAGTACCCTTAGTTCAGTATATAAACGAATCTAGCGTTTTTGAGATGAATTTCTAGCTGATGGATTGATACTTTACGACAACCTTACAACTTGTACTTCCAATTTTGTTGTCTATTTTTTATAATGATACGAGTTAAGTTTTCTATGTGAACATCTCTGTAATGAGAATGAACTCACAACATAACCACGAGACACAAACCTGGGCAAACTGTGTAAGTAATGCAAAATCATTATTATCGTTACCCTTCTATGTGGCGCCGTTTGATATGCCTCAGGTATCGTTCGGCGCCACCGTTCTTGACAAACAGAGCAATAAATGTCCAAGTCAGTCTGTTTGTAAACCAGAAACTTATTATCTATCGTCTGTTTTGTTATAAAGTAATGCTTAGGTGTTATTTTTGCAATAACGGCTTCCAGACGTATCCGTATCTAATGCTGATTTGCAATTTATTATACTTCCTTAAGTCGAAACTTTGTGGTTTTGGCTTGAAGTTTCTGATATAAATAACTTGGGAGACAAGTAAATGTCCATATTTGGCAGTGGACATCTACAAGCTTGTATAAATGAAAATTATAATTTCTAGCACAGACATATAAAAAAAAATATTTGAATGAGTATGTGTTGTAACAAGGGCCTAGTTTAATATCCTCTGGTATTTTTGATGGTGATAGGTATTTATGAACGATCTCTTCATTATAGCCTAGTTCCGGTATCCATCTATATGAGAGATAAAGCATATTTTGGGTGAATGATTCAACGACTTCAGCTTTAAGGTCTTATCAAATCATGTGAAACTGAGATATAATATAGGCCCGTAACCGATAAAGAAGATCACGATGAAAACATTCAAAACCTTTATTCATGTTAGGTTTTTAAATCATTATTCCTTAGGCTTATAGTCTTTAATTTTATTTTCACGGCTGCCATTCCAGATAATGTCAAGTGAAATAAAATTAATGGGCGCGTTATCCGTGTTACTCATGTCTAACATTATTTCATCCGAAGTGATAAAGCGAGTAAGCTTTTTTGTATCTTACGCTAAGACCCTTTCATACATATTTTAGGTGCGGTGTGATATTTTGTGAAATAAATCATGATGATAAGTAGATATAAACGGGGACCTCCAGTTATTTCTAGATGATTACTATTATATAAAGCACATGTATAGTATTTCGCGTGACTATAATATTTCTGTATGGACAGAGAACAAATTTACTTTACTTTACGTACATCCTTAGATAAGTAATATTTGAAAACTAATAAAAATCAATAAAAACTCATTATACAATATATTGTTATAATTAACTAAAAAACTATTTAACTAATTTAAATCGTATGTATTAATAAATCTTTAGTACTTGATCTATGTCATACAGAACATTTTCATATATATATATATATATATATATAATAATAATAATAGCCATTTGTTTGTTTAAAAAAAAAAACTTAAGTCTATGTATAATAGATTAAACATAACAAAAATAAATAAAACATTAGACAAAAAGTTCTAGGACTCAGTCCATTGGCACCTCCTGTCAAGTCCTGGTATTCTGCCCTGGCCTGCCATTATTAAAGCTAATGAACACTTAATTGTATGTGTTTATATATATTAAAGAATTATTCAATATATCATCAGAAAAAATATATAAGCTTTTGTTAATGTAATATACTAGGAAAGGAAATATTTTTTTTGTCTGTTAATTCAATCATGTTTTAATACTTAGTTATAGGTTTCTTTATTATTGATTGTTTCCGGGGTACAGTCGACATCCGCTTACATTAAGTCTCTGGTTTTACTCTAAGGCTACACGTTGCGATGGTTTAATAACATTTTTTGAACTCGCCTAGTCAGATATCACTTTCATATTTTAAATCTGCCACCACAACAGCATTGCTGAGTTCGGCTATTAATGACTACTAACGTTATGTGGGCTTGAGTTCCAGTCTTTAGAATAGAACTGATATTTAAAGCGTTAATTATTTTCAGAAATGGTTTCACAGTAAAGTTCTGGTTTTAGAAACTACTACAGTGAAAATGTTCTGCACTAACAATATACAAACAATTGTTGAGGAGCACATACGGAGATTTAAACCTTCGGGCTTCGGGCGCGGAATGAAAACGAGCTGTTAATGAGCCTCGCAAATAAATTTCTCGCCCGGCAAACGACCGACTCACACACTTTAAAAACGTTCAACGAGACTTGAAATTCTACTGAACTCTGCCGAAGCTCAAAGCAAATACGAAATTAAAAAAAAAAAATTCTTCGATGTAGTTAGTGAACTTTTAAAATATAAAAGAAAAGTCACTGCACAAACGGTGAACACCAATATTCGTAGTCAACGGGAAATTCAGTGAGTGGGACAACAGGAAATTTGTTTTACATTTTCCTAACCGGATGTATTTATAATCATCATTAGGTGCCCTCTTGTAGCTTTGTATTAATAAAAACCTTTTTATTTAATTTAACTTGATGATATATTAATATCAATTTCCGTTTTAACGATACATTATGAATATTTTTTTTTTTATATAGTCACGCCTTTTTCCCAGTAGGGGTAGGCAGAAGTGAATAAACCACCCACGTTTCGCCACATGTGGTCAGATTAGATCCCATGTAACAGGGGGCGAGCCTGTTGCCACTTTATTGGGACCACCACACACACACACAAAGATGATATCAGTGTGCGGGGTTTCCTCACGATGTTTTCCTTCACCGTTTTTGTATCTCGCTGTTGTAACTAAAGTTCACAAATGTACATAACTTAAATATTATGTCATTGATACATGCCGAGGTTTGAACAAGCGACCTTCGGAATGAAAGCCGCACGCTCTAACCATTAGGCCAGCGAGCTACATTATGAATATAACAAACTATTATTCTTATTAAGCAGTTAGCTTGTACTTTACAACAATTTTTTAGCTTAATTGGAGACATACGGGATTTGTTGTATATAAATAAATTTACAATGCATATTGCTTACTATTTGTTATATACGTTGATATTAGATATAACGGTTCTATTATGTTATTTTCAACAACAACATTCAAAGGGATAATGCAAATGTTAAGCCGATATATTCTAATGGTGCCGCAGACACTATCATATATGAGTAATGCGAACAGATATACAAATATGATAGTACCACACAACTTCCGAATAGTGTATGGATTTCGTTCAAGGGTAAATTATTGTACAATAAATATACATTATTCTCAGCAGCCTCAGCTGGGCGTAGGTCACCCTCAAAGGTCTCCATATCGGTCGGTCCGGCGTAACCCTTCCTTCCTTCATCAGATTGTAAAAGTTTTTACTAAACATTACGTTAGCTAACTGCTTTCATAAAGCTTTGTTTTTTTTTTTTTTAATATAAAATCGTTGAAGACGAGCTATGTGACTTATACGACAATAAGCGATGAGGTCTGCTGATATTTTCACTGGTAGGTACTCGTAAGTGGTTCTATCTGCCATGCTCCTCTTATGACTGCAGTATCATTTTGTGCTTTCACTTTAAGGAGATACGCCTCAAGAGTTAATAATTATAGTGCTTTTAGACACGAGAGCAGTGCTCATAAATTTAAAATGTTCATTTTATATTATATAATAAAGTAAACAAAAAAAATTTTGACCTTCGTTATTACTAAACAGAAAGGTCAACTCTACCTTCTCGGATTTACTGATGGTAGGTTGCTGTTATCGGAGACTGTTTAGATAGGATCCATCGCAGCTCCCATTTCTACCGTCAAGCAGTAGAGTCCAAATATTACTGTGTTCCGACTTGAAGAGCGTTGTAGCTAGGGTACATTATTGGGGCAACGTGAATTCTCTCTTGGATGTTATATCTGAAGGCGACAAGCATACTGCGGTGTAGTGTATGTCATCCTAATTAGCACCATTATGGGCAGGCGTATCATTTACCATCATGTGAACGTCTCGGTTGTTTGGATGAATTAAAAAAAAACCTATTAAGTTTCAAGGCGAACTCTATATCATGCATACATATAATTTATAGTTTAGTGTGAAATTATAATTGTTAAAGTTGTAATTAGATAAACATTTACCCCGTCTTGTTGCATAGTCGTTATTCGAGAACATGAGATCCAGTCATCCGGATTTTGTACATATATAGATAGCAGTGGACTACAAGGAATGTAAAGTGGATAGTTTATATCATGTTAAACCTTTACTAAAAAGTAAAAGACGATAAGACGGCTATAAAAAGTTAGTTAAGTTATTAAATAAATGAAAAGCTTATAGAATATTCCCAATACTGGGACTAAAAGCTTTCTCTCACCAGAATACTCAAGGTATTTTATTCATCACTTCGGCCTGCTGCGGATGTTAAATTTCTAAGAAAACTGTTGATTTCAGAATATGCCGACTTTGTTACAATGTATCTCTTTATTGGAAACTCAAGGTAAATGAGGATCGAAGCTTCGGCTTTTCAAGACTAGAGTAGCTCATACAAACTGAGCTATAACGGCTTCATAAAAAAATCACGATTTTCATAAAGAATCAATAACAAATTATCTTGACAATTTAAAATTGATCGAATTCATACCTCTGTAAATATAATACTGATTCCGAACGAATCGGCGTGCAAAAGGTGGATACTTAATCAAACGGAAGTCCGAATACAAAGAAGAAAAGGTGAACGAAATTGAATTTCATGAGAGCAAATCACACCACTTCCTATTGGCATTTGGCAGATATTTGTTATATTTCACAATCTCTATGAAGAAAACGTGAAATTGATGTAACTAATTCATAGATAAATTTATATGAAATATACATAACAAGTAAAATACATTATAAGGTTTTGTCTAATACATCATTTATGAACCATAATGAACATATGTATAAGTATTTGTATTTAATGATTCATCGCAATAGTAGATCATTATGTGTATGTACGTAATATGATGTTTAATATTAATTGTTAGTGTTTAATCACTTATTCTCTGCTGATGTATAGTAATTCTAGACATTTGACCGACTTTTACAGCTGATCGGATCCAGGACTCGCAGACCCAGAGTCTGCGAGCTAATTCAACATCGATTAATCACTTTGACAGCATAATGGCTAAATGGTTAAAGATACAAAGCAAGTCGTGGTTAGCTTGAGGATAAAGCATAATGTAACAGACGTTTGATCTAAATCTTTCAAATCTAGATTACTAATTCTTTATTATTATTAAATTTGCCGTTTAAAAGTCTAATAATTTCTTAAATTTATTATTGTCTAATAAATACAATTATCTCTTTTTTTTCCTGCATCTCTTATATAATAGAGAGCTTTAGAGATCGAGAGCTTTATTTTCATATATATCACGCGTCGTTCCCAATGGGGTAGGCTTTATTTTCCTATTCGATTACTTATACTTTATATATTAACATATATAATATATGCTTTTACTATATCACCCAACATCATATGGAGCCCATCAACCTTACCTGCAAGAAGTGCACCCTGCTGAATAACAGACGAGGCTTTTACAACCCAACAACCCGCACTGGGCCAGTGTGGTGGGTTACGGCCCAATTCCCATCAATGAACTCTAATAATCGACGTGGAGGTCTTTGGGGAAGATTTAAGTTTAGCTGTGGACGTCTGTCGGCTGATGGTCATGATGATGATAATGACTCATTAATATTATTATACATATATAAATTAATCTTTACCTATCCTTATTTCTAATGTTCATATTATTAAGTAGTATAATTATCTTATGAATATCTTATAAATAAAGTATATTAGTTTTTAACGTTGTGTGTAAAGCAATTGAGAAATATTCAAAAGTCGTTTTGTGGCTAGACTTACAAAGTACATTTACAGTTTATACGTTTGTAAATAATGTTATATATGTACGTTACCCTAATCCTTTTCGCGTCATTTATTTTTACGCTCCCTTCGCGGAGTAATAAAATGCCCTTTTAGTCATCATATACCGTGCCCTTATTTATTGAAAATAGATAACACTGCTCATATATGAACCCGTCGTGTATTATGAAACGATAAAAATATTTATTGAACTGAAAACTTTACGAAGATAAGTGAACTTAAAAGCTGTGTGGTAAAGGGTCACTGTTCACAAGTTTACAGAGGACCGTCGCTTTTGCTCAATACAAGTAAAGTCGTGTATTATTAATGTTAAGGAATCTGTATATTTGATAAAAATGTTAATAATTTTTTTTATGTGACAAAAACAGCATATACAAAAGCAAACAATATATTTTTTTATACTATGTTAGATAAGCCTCTCTGTTTAGTAATTTTTGATATGTCGAATTACTGTATGGTGGTAGGTCTCTGTTGCCTTAGACTGTCTAGCTAGGTTGTAGCCGCCATTTAGTAGTAGACAAATATTACTGTGTTCCGGTTTACAAACCGTTTTAGTTTGTGAATTTAGAATTAACATCTTAAGTCTCAATATAAAGATCGCAATGTGTTGTTGTGTATATCATTCTAACTAGCGCAAATTCATTATGGGCTGGCAGAACATTTACCATCAGATAAACGTTTCGCTCGTCTCATAGCTCCGTTGAATAACAATAAACCTAACCTAATTTTTGCTTCTATTTGAAGCGATATATATTTATGTATCTATATATGTTTTATACATCTCTGTTGTCAAAGTTAAATACACTGATATTATTTACAACGTGCACAATTAGGCAGTCCTTTGTTCCCGGTGATTGCTTCGGTATGTACTACCGTAACGCCTATTTACACCGTCAAACAATAGTTTGCTAATATTTATGTCTTCTTCTATGAAGTACGCTATAGTTAATGATATAACAAGTATTATATAGTGACGGGATTCAACATGATTCCTAATAAAACGAGCACAACGCGGCGCTGTACACATCTCAACAAGTACGAAACAGTTCTGCTTATCTTGATATTTTGTTGAATTAAATAATAGTGAATGTAAATTCCCAATCATAATTATTGAATACAATAATAATACAATCTGTTTCTGCTTCAATATAGGACGCTTTAATTGATTATCTTAATACAACTCTGATATATACGCATGTATAATCACGTTACAGATTGTTCTCGGAGCGGTCTGTTATCGGCTTAAGCCTGCGTTTGTGGAGATATCGATATCAAACAATTATAATGAATTGAATACATGATATATATTACGCCTTGAAAATAATATAAATGCTTTATAAAGTCTACTGATATATTTACAAACTGTTGTGCTATAAAGTTAATATTTTTTAATGATTAGTTATCATTTTATCATATATTCGTGGTAGGTCTCTGTTGCAGGATACCACTTAGATAGGTATCATCTCAGCGCCAAACTGTGCTAAGATTTCCGTCTTACAGTTTGAAAGGCGCTGTAGCTAGTGTATTTAGTAGTAACGATACTATTTATGTCTCAATGCGACGAGCACAATGTGGTGTAGTGTATAACATGCTAATTATTATGGGCAGAAGTCTAACTTACCATTAGGCGAATGTCTTTGTCATCTTATCGCTTTATTGAATAAAAAAAATACCCTTGGGTTTCCGTGTAAATGATGAAAAGTTCCTGTGAGATGGATCAAGGTAATAAAAATTTTGTTGTTCGTTTCCCGTAGACCGTACTAAGTACCAAGGAAAGCACTGTAAAGTGCTGCTGATATTTATCGTTCTAACTAGCGTCATATGAGGAAGGACGTGTACGTCTCATCCGTATCGAGGAATTAAAAAAATATATAAATTACTAAGGATAATTATACATGTAAATATTAGGGGGACCGGAAAGTAATGTCGTTTTCTTACGCTAAATACAAACACATACATTTTTAACGAGTCTTTATTTTTAATCAATGATGTATTCCCCATCATTATCAATAACCTTTTGCCATCTAGTGAGTAAATTTTCAATCCCTGATCGATAAAAATTAATTGGTTTTTCGGCAAAATATCTAGAGATGGCATTTTGGATATCATCCAAATTCGCAAATGTTTTGCCACTTAAAAAGTGTTGCAGCGCTCGGAATAAGTGGAAATCCGATGGTGCAACATCGGGCGAATATGGTGGATGAGGCAGCACCTCCCACCCCAATTCATTAATTTTTTCTAGAGTTCGCCTTGCGCAGTGCGGTCTTGCATTGTCATGTTGGAGAATGACGCCTTTTCGGTTGACAATCGCTGGCCACTTTTCAATTAAAGATTGATTGACTCGCTGCAATTGTTCGCTGTAGAGGTCTGCAGTAACAGTTTCTCCAGGTTTCAGTAATTCAAAATGAACAATGCCGCGAATACTCCACCAAACACACAAAAGCGCTTTTTTGGGGTGTAAACCTGGCTTAGCAGTACTCCGAGGGATTTCATTTGGAGAGAGCCACTGCCTTTTGCGTTTTGGGTTATCATACAGGACCCATTTCTCATCTCCTGTGATCAAGCGATCAAAAAACGCTTCTGTGTTGTGTCGTTGAAGCAATAAGTTGCATGTGATTGATCGGTTAGCCTTATTCTGTTCGGACAGATTATGCGGGACCCAAACACCTGCTCTGCTTACTTTTCCAATCTGCTTCAAATGTTCTTGGATGGTCGACCAAGGTTTGTTGAGACTGTTTGACAATTCCTCGATCGTCTGACACGGATTTGCTTCCACTTCCGCCCTTAACACGTCGTTGTCTAACGCTGATGGTCTTCCTGATCGATACGAGTCGGAAAGATCAAAATTACCCGATTTGAACTTGGAAAACCACCTTTGGCATTTACGAATGTCCAGTGCATTTGGATAAACATCGCAAATGTTTTTGGTAGCAACTGTTGCGTTATTTCCCTTGCGAAACTCAAAGAGCATGCAATGCCGGATGTGTACCTCTTCTGGTATTTGGCTGGCCATTTTACCCAAAATTACAAAAAAAAATTGTAATTCAATTGTCTATAAGTAAAGAAATCACTATAACCTCACAATGTCTTTGGTACGCCTCTGAACAAAACAATGAGCTGACAAATGATAATCAAGTATTGGCATGCGCAGAAACGACATTACTTTCCGGTCCACCTATTATTATAAGTAAATCTTAATAGACGTCAGTGAATTAATATTTATTCAAAGGGTTGTGGCAGTTATTAAAAGTGTCAGAGGAAGTAAACTTTCAACTGGCGTTAGAAATACGTGCGAGGAATATGAAACAGGAGTCGCAGGCTATTCGTTGGATGCTTTATAATTTTAATTACACCCATTCTTCCTGTGATATTTTTTTTGTATTCTGTTTAAATGTAGCACATTTAAGTTAAACAATATTTGCATATGTAAAAGGTGAACATTTAAGACGACTCGCTAATTAATATATTATCTCTTTATTAATATAGACGGAGTAATTATAATCGTATGAAAAATTAGTTCGTTGATATTAAAGTATTATTCGGTACTGTCTGGCAGCGAGTTAAAGAAACTCAATAACAATATGAATTTTACTCATTTAAACATGTTTTCACTACAATTATATCACAAAATCAATTTTATAACTATATTTCAATATACTAGCTGTTTTCGCCTGCTTTGCTGACCGTATCCCTGGCAACACTCTTTGCGACAGAAATTTTTGTAAAATCCATTCTTAGCTAACATATACTCGGTAAAAGGAATATTCCTACCTAATTTCAAATCTCTAGGCCTTATGATGTGATCGTGATGAATATCTAAGTAGATGGATATCTCTTATAAAATATCTATATAGATAGATGATTGGTTAATTTGTGTATCTAACTTCTCATTAAAAATGCATCTAAGGAAAATGCTGTGTGGGGGTAAAACTTGCTAATGATATACTCGTCGGTTGAAATATCATTGACCAAACCCTTTTACAGTAAATGCTGAACAAATTCCACATGGCTGTTTCAAATGATTCCATTTGATAAGTCTCGATAACGCAAAGTTCAAAGCGAAAAGGGTTCGTGTTTTTACGCGTCAGCTATTCGCGGTATTTTGAATATAAATATATGAAACATCCATTATTGTAATTGAATCAGTCGGAGAATGTAATTTTAGATGCAAAAGGTTGAAGTTAATTTAGCAATATGATTTAAACAGCATTAATGGTATGACATAATTTGCAAGTTAATGCAGGAGAGTCGTGAACAGTACGTAATTATGTTTTATATTATCACGCCTTTTTCCCAGTAGGGGTAGGTAGAGGTGAATGGAAACCCACTTTTCGCCAGATGTGGTTAGATTAGGTCCCATGTAACAGGGGGCGACACTGTTGCCATTTTACTGGGCCCACCACACACAAACAAAGATAATTTCAGTGTGCGGGTTTCCTCACGATGTTTTCCTTCACCGTTTGTACATATTACACAGCGTAAAAAATTCGCCGGATAACGAGGAAGGCCTGAAGACCTTTTCAAAATGAAACCGAAGGAAATCCTTAAAATTTACTTATAAGGCAGGCGGGGTAGAACAAAACTTACCATAATAGTTATTCCACAACATGAGCCTCGGAATTTAACCAGAGATCATCTGTATTACAAGACAAGCGCTTAGCTTTACAAAGGTACTTATAAAAACTTGAATATGAAGTAAATTCCAAATTAATTGTTGTAGAGCATTAAAAATTGTACAATAGTAATGATCTCATACGCATCATACCACTTGAAGGGCTTAGGTCCGATAAGCACTGAATTTGAGCTTCCGGTGAAGGAAAACATGGTGATGAATCCGACACATTTTAAGAATGAAACTTTCGTAGATATGGAACGCTTTTTTTTTAATAAAATTAAATATACCGTACGTATGGTCATAAATGGAAACGTTCACAATATTCTGAAAACGTATGCACAGCTGTAAAGCTTTAATATCTCGAATCGCGTCTTAGGAGACATTTTTAGGGTATTGCTTATTACTGATGTAAAATACACTTTTTACGATTTCATAAATTCAGATGGCGCGAATCGTAATTTATATTTAAAACAAAGAGGTTTTTTCATGTTTATATCTTGTGCGTATCGACAATTGTGAATTTTCATACTGTAACAGAAACGATTAATGTTTCTTTCCTTGTTATGACTTGCAATAGTCATTTGCCAATATTGTAGATATACACGGTTTTAGCTTGAGTTACTAACTAATGAAAAAGTAGTTTTGTTTTAACAGATAAAAAAAACATACATAAATTACAGAATTAGCTTCACCTCATAGAATTGGAAAAACTCGATTTTATCTACCCATTTGAATGGTGGTCGTAGATAACTTTGATGCTATGAATATGGTACAGCGATATGACCTTTGATTAAAAATATAAAAAAAAAAATGTGAGTTTACCTATATTATATATATGATATTGCATATTCGGTAGGAACCTTTGTAGTAACATGAATATGACAGCACAGTTTATCATAAACAAAATATCTTTATTATTTAACCTTAATAAAAATACAACAGGATTGGAGTGTTGAACGGCTTTGTTGAAAGGAGGTTTTTTTTGTTCGTTTACCTTGCCTTGCTCATTTGGCGGCTTTGCTGAATAAATAAGAATGGTTTTGATGTATTTTGTATAAAACAGGTTAATCTGACTTCACTTTTTTGCTTATTTCAATAGCCCAAAGAGATAGAGTCGAAAGAGACCATCACTATATATCATCAACATTATTTCTGTTGTAGGGAAAATGTAGCGTAAGCTCACATTATTTATGTTATTTTGTGAAATGTAAGGAATAGGCATAAAACTTAATTTTACGTTCATTATTTATGTACGAGAACAGAATGAATGTCTTTTAGTGTAATTGTGATAAAATTTCGTTTCTGTTATTGAGACGCTGAATAAACAACATTCCAGTAACTATTATTAATGTTATAATAAAGTAGAATGTAACGATTTCATTTTTATTATTTATATTATCACGCCTTTTTCCCAGTAGGGGTAGGCAGAGGTGAATAAACACCCACTTTTCGTCAGATGTGGTCAGATTAGGTCCCATGTAACAAGGGGCGAGCCTGTTGACACTTTATTGGGGCCACCACACACACAAAGATGATGTCAGTGTGCAAGTTTCCTCACGATGTTTTCCTTCACTGTTTGTATCTCGCTGTTGTAACTAAAGTTTACAAATGTACATAACTTAAATATTAAGTCATCGATACATGCCGAGATTCGAACCCGCGACATTCGGAATGAAAGCACGCTCTAACCATTGGGCCAGCGAGCTACTTTTTATTATTTCCTAAGACAAAAAACTCATTTGGTTATAATATCGGTTCGAAGGTTGTAAACGAGAAAACAATCAATGTTTCGTTTTATCTCGCTCCTAGGGTTGTAATAGTCTTTTCCTGATTTTTAGAACTAAAGATCAATACTTATGGCTGTTTTCGTAGGCTGCCTAAGTCCAGCAGTAGACTTCTGTTGGTTAATAATGACACTCATTTCAATGAAAATCAGGGTTACGGCCTTTGTAGGCTCTAGCATTACCTGAGTAGGTTTCTTTCCCACATAACCAAATAAAAGCATAATATTTTGTTTTATTTCAATTCTTTATATTACTGTGTATGTTTTTTTTTTGTTACTTTGTGGGAATAAATGATATATTATTATTATTATAAAAGAGAATCCTCCAAACTAGAGCTGTCCTAATACTATTGTTTTTAAGTCTGTAACTGATATAAAGCGAACAAAAAAAAACGTACAAAGAAAGAGGAAAGCAAGCACTTCCTTTGCGTCGGTCAAAAACATTGTGATTATTATTTGTAACTTTTTTATTTATTTAAACCTTTTTTATTATACGATTAAGTGACGAGACGAGCGGGATGTTCAACTGAGGCTTGGTAATATGCCGACCTATAACAACTACTTTTGCCGTCAAGCAGTTATGTGCAATTATTACTATTTTACTACTGTATAAAAAGTACAATTATGTTAATGAAATATTGTTTCAATGTATTCTGTTAGGATGGAAAAATTGCCCGATTAAAGCCTTTTTAAGCGGGTAGTATTTTGCTGCATAATGTAGAAATCCTTTGTCACAATGATTATATTTTTAAAGACTCTTCACACATTTGTGTGCATATAAACGAAACATGTTTAGTTATGAAAGTTAAATATCAATATAATCTACCTTTCCATGTTTTGTTTGAGTAGTTAATTTAGAGCGGAGAAAGTTTTAATGAGCGTTCTCTGCAGTACACTTGACGTTGGTAAAAATTTTAAACAAGTTATACTGAACGAAGTAATTAAATTTTGTATTATCTTTTACTGTTACCTAATTATATCTGATTATCACGATAATCCATAGGAGATAACCAGAGATTTATTGACTCTCTATGAGATCTCCGCGGCTATTATCGTGAAGATACAGAATTTGGTAGAGATATTGCTTCTGCAATTTGGAAGTCAGCTAAGAATGCATTTTACAAAATTTCTTCCCCGAAGGGATTTGTAAGGGATGTTAATAACAGGATGTAGCAGCCGGGCGGAAATATTTTTCATAAATTTTCAAGTCTAAATTTCAAATCGAATTGTATTTTAAGGCTAGCAGGAGGCAAGGAACAACTCGCACTCAATAATATGATAACATTCTTAAATCAATGAATTTATAGAAAAAAAATAATTAACAAGCGATAATTAAACGAAGAAACAAGTTTCATAGAATATTGATGTATAACTGATGAATATGAAAATAGGGACCTAAAGCCACTTTGTAATGGTTAAAAGACCTTAGAAGATAATGGGCAAGCAATGGATGTTGCTTTAACTGTTTCAAAAGCCTTTGACTGGGTAAAGCACCGTGTTTGATATACAAGCTTTTAGCGTATATATATATAATCAGATCTCCTGACTTGATTGGTTGAATCATAATATTAGATTGAAATATTTTCTTTTTCCTATGACAAATAATTTGATTTCCGTTCCACATGATAATCAAGCTGAAGATCGTGAAGGATGTTTGCTCAGCATACTAAAGGGTGTCTGGCGGCAGATTTATATTTTAAAAAACGAATATCTCAATAAGTTATAAACAGTGCGGGGGGAAGGTGGTGTCATTAGAATCACCGATCGTGCGGATTTCTTAGTCACGATGTCGCAGTGGTCGGGTGAGCATCGCGCGTTCGCTATTGAAGCATTTTTCAAGAGTAACGATTCTTACGTTACGTACCTTACGACAGTTTTGTTCACATTTCAATATTCGACAGATAGGCGATGGGCCGAGTGTGAATTTAATTCGTTCGTGGGTGGAGAGGTTCCGTGCAACTGCTTCGGTTATGAACATAGCTCATTTTCATTTAAACGGACGCGTAAACAAGCAAAATTGCCGTTACTGGGCTCTAAGAACTCGCAATCCTCGACTGAAGCAACAAAAACCATTACATTGCCCAAGGGTAACTGTTTGGTGCGCTTTATCCACGAATGGGATAATCGGACCATTTTTTTTTGAAAATGCACGGGGCCAAGCGACGAATGTCAATGGTGAGAGTTATCGGCTCATGATTTCAAATTTCTTTTTGCCGAACCTGCGAGCTCATTCATCATTCTCATCACACACGTGGTTTCAACAGGATGGTGCGACCGCACACACGGCCAGAGCTTCGATGGATTTGTTGCGAGAGAATCTCCCTCAAAAACTGATTAGTCGCTTTGGGGACATCCTGTGGCCACCGAGGTCACCCGACCTAACTCCAATGGATTTTTTTTTGTGGGGTTACCTCAAAGAGAGAGTTTACGCCAACAATCCGCGAACTGTTGTGGACTTAAATGAAAATATTCGGCGAGAGATCAGCGCAATTGAACCAAGTTTACTGCAGCGTGTGGCACGGAATATGAAGCTCCGTTTCGAACAGTGTGTGCAACAGGATGGAAGACATTTGGATGACATTATCTTTAAAAAATAAAATCTGCATTTGTACTCTATCTTTTAATACTTTTAATAAAATTATATGTCAAAAATATTATTTTTTATTTAAATTTGAAAACATAAATCTGCCACCAGACACCCTGTATGTATAGCAGAACACAGCAACTCTGTTGTGATGGCAGTTTCGAAAAATGAGAATCTTTGTTATATTTATATCATGTACGTATACTATGTTATAATGTATTAGACATTATAGAGAAAAAAGTTATGTTAGATAACCTTTAATGATATTCATAGATGGGCGAGTCTATTTACATTTAGATTTAATGTGTATTCATCTGTTACTCATTTTTATAGGCAATCCAAGGTAATGAAAATTTAGTGAGTTCAGCTTAAAGCACTGAAATAATCAGGCCATTGATTTCTCAGCTATACTTGAAGAAGTCATTTACAAAATAAATATAACATAGTTATAAAGTATATCTAAAATCAGTTTTTATGAGAATTTTTAAAAATTTATCAGAAAAATTGAAATGATTTCACCTATAGTACAGGCGCAGTGTGGAACCATCGGTAAATGACTTTTAATATATGTTTGTTTTTTTTTTGGTAATGATTAAAAAAAAAAGATTTTCTTAGTATAATATATTTATGTAGAGGATAAAAGGCAAAAAATAATGTAGTAGCTGTATTAGGTTAGTATTTTTATATGAAAACATTGAACGTCATCGACGCTTACGAAGCGATAGGGAAGTAATCTAATATTTCTAGTTTTTCAGTCACAAGCTTTTTCTATCAAGACAGTAGACGGATAATCTGTACTCAGGTGCTAATACAGCTGGAAGATAACGATAACGTATGTAATATCGTTACCTTTCGCGTGCCTTTAGCAAGAATATTCTGTCACAGTAACTAAAAATGTTTCTATCACGATTAAATCAAACTTTAAAGCAAATCTAGAGCTTACACAACCTGTAAAATTTTTACAAGGATTTATGAATCACATATACAGACATCACCCTGTGATCTTCGATACCATCCCCATTGCAACATTTCGTTTTCATGGATTCATTATTCGTATTATTTTTACAATTCTTTAAAGGAATATAACTATGATTAAAAAACTTTTTCATCACTCAAGCGATATACACTGTATATGAAATATAAAGAATATATAAAATTTTTCTTATAAATAAAGATTATATATAAATTTATAATAAATGTAGTATATACAATCGTAACTGATATATAATATAATTATTTTTTTTATTTTAACCGTTTTGTTTATTAATTAAATACAGCAAAGCATTTTCTTTCTCTATATAACTGACATACTGCCACGTGCAAAACTACACACAACTGCTGACCAGGTCAACCCTCACTTTGCTCGCTGTTGATCGATTAAAAAAAACCTCACACCGCGGACAAACTCTGTATACTAAAACGTCATTAGTCATTACGTAAAATGACAAATACTTTTCGTTAAATATTTGTATGTGAAATAAAAATAATAACGTACAAAGTATATTGGAAAGCTTTTAACAAAACGAATAGTAATATTAGGTCCTTGCATATGAAATTAGCGTTGTACGGAAGGAATATATAGTCATTTCTTGTAAAATATATTTAATTAATCAAAGTATACACCGTTATTATGCACTTTTGCCATCTCATAGATAGTTCATTGATCCCTTTACTAAAAAACTATGGCGGCGAGAATCAATAAACTCTTTGAAGGCGGTTTGGAATTAGGAATATTTTACTACTATGATTAATTTATAATAGCCTCAGTTAAATGTTTGAGTTCTTTTACCAATATTTACAGGCATAAAATAATCATCATCATCATCACCTGAATCGATGGACTTTGATGGCTGGACAGAGGAATCTTTAAGGTATTCCACAAAACACAGATTTGTGCTGTTTAAGTTCTGTAACTCTGTAGGCTTCAGTAAGAAAATTTTGATATATGTTAACATATAATTAAAACTCACCAATGCTTTTTTTTTTATTGTTCTTACTGCGTGTTGTGGATCAGGGCCTTTATTGTTTCAAATTCACTTAAGATCTATTTTTCTTATTCTATAGAATGTTTTTCCTTCGCTCTCTTCTTTCAATCTCTTATCTTTCTTTCCTTACTTATTATAATATCTTCCAATTTCATTTCTCCTATCATACTCCATCCCATTTCCTTCTTTCATACCTCTCTCGCTAATAAGTGAAGACAGTCGCCTCGTCGGACCTGTAATAAATCATCCCTTTTTCATTAATTTCTGCATTTGTCTTCTTCTTCTCCTTCTCCTTCTTGCATTGTTTTCTTTTCCTTCATTCATTTAGCTTTAACTTTTTACATTCTTTATTATTCTATTACATTTTTTTATTTTATTTTATTTAAATAAAAAAAATAAACTCACCAATGTTGTGACTCATTGACTAAATGCTTGTTTAGTAACACTGAGGTTCCTGGTTTGATTCTGGAGGCAAATGGAATTTAGAAAGTAGTTAGATTTTTTCCAATACGTCCTTTTATATTGTATATTTGCCATATAAACTGCATTATGGCTGTCAGACAGAATTAGTTCACTGTCTTATTGTTAGTCTATGTGAAATTAGAGGCGAATGTTAGCCTTTTGTAAATAAGAAAAAACTTTTCGAACAGACAGAAGATATTTGGAAGAAAGATAATCTTATTAAGCCCTAACGGCGCTTCTTACCCGTTTGGGTATTGCAGTGTCATCAAATGAGACGCTGTCGGGGTGGAATAAGAAACGCCCATCTAAGGCTAATGAAAAAAATGCAAATGCTGAAACTAATAACGACCGTCTTTGTTTGACTTCTGAAAAAGTTAAAAGTTTCCCCAAATAATTGTGAATCCCTATTCATGGAACCTAAGAATACTTCGTTAAATTAAACATGTTTCGTGAAGGAATATGGTAAAACATAGTACAGGTGGGAAAAGGTTTAAATACGACCAAATTTTTAAGTATGGCTCTTCTTAATGTTTCCACTGTTGGGAATTGAGACTTTCTCTAACAAGGAACTAACACCATTAATTGTAACTCGCAGACTAAATGCGAATTATGTATCTTAGTGTATATGTAATATTTAATGTATAATTAACATTAACATAGTATTACTAATTTGTAATGTTTCAATAGGATTCAATGCACATTTAAATGGTCATAAAAAATTGTATATCCTGACCGATTGGTATATCTTCAACTTTGCAATCATCATCATTAGGTGCCCTTGAAACTGAAATTTAGCGATTAGATTGGGAAAACCAATTCGATCGTCAGCTATTCGGCTATTATATCTGTTAGACAATGGATGAAATTGACAACATTGTAAGAGAATGGACCGGGCTTTTATACCAGCAGTTAAAAAGAATATTGAAATACCCTATTTTTAAATAGTTTCTGATCAATCAATGCGGTGAAAGAATCAAAGCATCGAAAAAACTAAACAGTACATTTAAATGCAGTAGGGATTTAAAAACTACTTATTTTGTGTATGTTATCTAAATTAGGGAAGCACTAATTGCTTTCTGATGTGTTAAATCAGTTTATTTATATATATAAAATCTAGACATCTAAATCTTTTGTATGCTTTAGCTTTGTATATTTATCTTGTGCAAGTAGTAATCTACTTGATGGTGCGTGATATGTCCGCCCATAACAATGTGGTTAGGATATTATAGACTACCACATTGCGCTCGTCGCCTTTAGGCATAAGATGTTGAGTGTCGTTACCCCAGTAATTTCACTAACAGCACCTATCAAGCCAGAACACTGTAATGTTTGCACACTACTGTTAGGCGGCAGAAATCAGCTGCGGTAGTACCTACTTAGTTTTTGGAAACGGAAACATACCAACAGTGTATTAAATATGTAGATTGTAAATGTATGAATATTTTAACAAAAACCTATAAGTATTTTCTATAGGTACATATAGAAAAGTCTTAAAAATACTTTTTAATCTTTCACCTTTGACATTTGTTTCGAAATGTTAGTGCTGCGCTTTAGTTGTCATAGTTTCAATTCCAATTAGCTTATACCAACGAGGTTCCAATTTTTGAGTTCCGTACAGAACAATGCAGCAGTGCGGTGAACGGCATAAAAACAATCTTTCACTGACGTAAATTTTCCATGTTAGGGGTTGAATAAAAAAAATCTAAAACAAAAACGAAATGATTAATCGATTCATTAATAAATTTTCCGCCATATGAAACAGATTTTACATAAAAAAGGATGTTGTTATGTGGAACATTGTTAAAAAGATTTTTTTTAATCGATGAAGCGACGAGAAGAGCAAGACGTTCTCCTGATGGTAAGTTCGCTTGCCCATAACGTGGCGCTAGTGAGGGTGACAAACTACACCACATTGCGCTCATCGTTTAGAAACAAGGTATTAAGTCTCGTCAATCCAACAGTTTCATTGGCTACAATGTCTTTTAAACTGAAATACAGTAATATTTGCATACTGTTAGCTCGCTGGCCTAATGGTTAGAGCGTGCGGCTTTCAATCCGAAGGTCGCGGGTTCGAACCTCGGCATGTACCGATGACTTAATATTTAAGTTATGTACATTTGTAGACTTTAGTTACAACAGCGAGATACAAACGGTGAAGGAAAACATCGTGAGGAAACCTGCACATGACTTAGAATTTATTCTAAGGTATAATATGTGTGAAGTCACCAATCCGCATTGGGCCAGCGTGGTGACTATGGCCCAATCGCCCTCATATTGAGGGTAGGCCTGTGCCCCAGCAGTGGGGACGTAAATGGGCTGCTATTATTATATTATTATTGCATACTGTTTGACAGCAAAAATAGGTGTTGCTGTAGTTTTATTTGTTTCGGGGAATAAATTTCAAAAGACACCCTGCTTCTGGGGAGAAGTAAGAGTTATATAACATTCTTACTCACTAAAACCTCTTCGGTGGTCTACATCTGTCCATTCGGAGAGGCTCCGGGATCTCTTAAAGAACGCATTGGTGCCGTATGTGTTATCTGTGTTTGTAGTGGTACTTTATGTTATCTGTATTTCTTTGAGGAGGGACCAACCCACCTACGCACCATCTCAAAGCCATACGCTGTCCCACGCAGATTCGCTTGTTGGCCGATAAGGGCCTCTACCCTCAAAGCGCTCGAAACTCCTAGATCATTTTAATCGTTTTCTACGACAGGCAGGGCTTACCTTAGTACCTTACTACCCAGAGTCTACAGGCTGATGGTAGTACCCACCTACACAGTGTTCAGCAGCGCAGACCTACCATCAGTTAAATTGAGTAATAAAAGATGAAAAAGTTCGAAAAGCAATAGCTCCATTTAAAATATATACTTTATATTATTTGCTGATTATGATCACAAAATAAACGCTCTTTTTAGAGGTGGATGTGGTGGACGGTAGTAAAGCAAACAGATTTGGATTCAGCGGCATTATATGACAGTCTGAACATGGTATGCGAACGAGCTTCACCATTTACGACCTCGTAGTTATTTACCATTAAGTGAAGTACCAGATGTTGTACTGGAAGACCTTTCACGAGATTTGAACTAATATAACATAGGGGTCTTCAAAAAAAGAGCGTATTTTTCTTTTATAGGTATGTCGGCAACGCAGTCGCGAACACTCTGCCGTTGAGACTGTCTATAGGCGTCAGTGATCTTTCCAACAGGTGAACTGTTCGCTTGTTTGTTCATCCTACCTGTAAAGAAAAAAATAGACCGACGATCTGGTGAAGGAATATATAATACCACTGTCAGTGTATAACCAAATAGAGTAGAGATCGTTGAAGGACGAGGCCTATGTCCGGTAGCAGCTGTCCTGAAGATAATAATTGTGACAGCTGTCAATTAAGAAAATCACTTTGACTACCAGAATATCTAAAGCGACGAATTGTAGTTCTAACTTTACATGAGGTCATTTAGGATTTTCGTTATGTATGTGACATATTTTAAATTATGTTTCATATGAAAAACAAAAATAGTTCATTTAAAAATGTGCTTTTGTCGAATTTTTTCTTTTCCATTTAATGTAATAGTTGTATACAAAAAGGTTAACTAGATGTAGTGTCAATGAGAAAGAAACGTAAAAGAGAAGATAGCAATTAAGTTAAACGAATAAGAGGATAGTGGAACGACTGGCCAAGGATCGAGTGTTGAATGAGAACGAGGTATTAAAGAGCATTACACGAATAAAATACGTGAGAAGCGAATGACTGCAACATCCGACGACAAGTCTGCAGCTTAAATTCACATTAAAACTGAAAACTCTGCTAAATTCTAATACAGTTTACTTATTAGTAATAACTTAAATGTAAGTAATCTATTGATTTACTTATATTTAAGTTATTCAATAATCTAATGAAAACACAACACTTAGTTGAGAAGTCAGCATAAATAAAACACATGTTTTCAATGTTAATTCTAGGTAGATACCACCATGGGAACATTATTTAGTTCCGGTTTGGAGGAGGCTGAAGCTAGTGTAATTACTAGGATAACGAGACATAATATCTTATGTCTCAGGGCGATGAGCACAATGCTTTGTATATCAAACTAACAAGTGAACGTCTCGTTCGTCTCATAACTTCCTAGAACAAAAAAAAAAACATGAAATTAGTTACTGTGGTAATTAGTGTTATTGGTGCTAAGTGCTCTGTAGCCGGATATCGTCGGGTTGATGTCTGTTGCCAAACAGTAACTTTTGAAGGATAAATGAACATGTGTGGTAACGGGTCACTACGTTCATAAGTTTACATGGGACCGTCGCTTTTATTGCTTAATACAATAATATATTAATAAGGCTTAATAATCGCTATTTTAGACAAAAACTTTAACAATTTGTTTAAGCTAGACAAACAACAAACAAATCTAAACAAAATTATTAAAAAAATTTTTTTTTTTTACTTTGTTAGATGAGCTACAACTCTTTGATATTTGCGAATTTAAACCTTACTGTACCGGTAATAGGTTTCTGTTGCTGGACACCGTCTAAATAGGTACCATACCACTCCCTTATTTCTGTCGTCTAATAGTAATGTGCAAACATTACTGTGTTCCGGTTTGAAAGGCGTTGTAGCTGGTGAAAATGCTAGCGTAAAAGCTAGCGAAAATTTTGAACAAGCACGGTTCATATTATATATATATTATTTAGACATATATGTAAAAAAATTATAAAAAAGACGTGAAATATTCCAGTACCAAGAAATCAGATATTTTTTCGATAGTATTGTACCAAGAATAACATTTTCAGGCTTCGTTCACAGGATGTAATATTATTCTGAAGTAACGAGCGAACTGGTCCACTGTACATTAAATAAGGTCGTGCCTTTCAGTGAACTGCATCTAACATTTTCTTTTTAATATTATAGTATAGATAATCGTTATATTTACTTAAAAATTATAATTATAACGGATGTGGTAAATGCAGCCTTATTTGCGAATTATATGTGTTTAATAATTTTATTACAGACGGTGATATTGTAGTCAAAGACAAATACGGTTCACATGGGGAAGGTCGCAATAGTGCTGTTGGCTCTGACGATGTAATGGTTTTTTAAACTTAATAGGTACTTGGCAACTTCATAGGTCAAGTACCTATGAAGTTTCCGGGCAAGTTTGCCTTTTTTTATTTGATGAAGCTATCAGATAAGCGAGACGTTGGCCTGCTAGTAAATGAAACGAAAGACGACATATATATTAAACTTCACATATACTGCGCCATGTTATGCATGTCGCCTGTGACGTAAGATGTTCAATCTCGTTACTTCAGTAATTTCACTCGTTACAATGTCTTGTAGACCCGAACATAGTAATGTTTATTCACTACTGTTTGGCGGCAGAAATAAGAGCTGCATTCGTACCTACCAAGTTGGTCTCCGGCATCAGATTTTTCTCAAGATGTACATAAAGCTTTCAGCAAAATATTATACAATCACTGTGTTATTTTAGACTTCTATTTTGAGCAATTTTTTCCCTGTTAACCTTATCTTTAATTTCATATGAATTCTTCCTCTCTCTTATAGATTAAATTTTAATAACTCTTCGCAAACACTGAGGATAAATGATCGTTAGGTACAGTGTTACGAGTAAACATGCTACAAAGGTTATCTAGCAGGTTCGATTGACTGAGCTCGGTGGCAAGAATGTGGAAAATGATAGGGACAAAGAGTCGGGGAAACTGTTACAGATGACTAATGAAAATGCCAACGGCAGCCGTTCTGATACGCTGAACTACTTGACATGGTTAGCTTTTACCGATTTGCCCCTATAAGTCATGAACACAATACGTCATAAAAATAAACCGGTCACCATAGATTATTTTGATAAAAAAGCTAAAGGCCATTTATTAAGTTTAATAGGAGTAAAGGATTATCATCATCATTATAATTTCAACCGATTGACGTCCACTGCATAGATAGAGTAGTTTTCCTGTAGACTATAATGATCAGCCGATAGACTACCACTAAGGAACAGACCTCTCTTTCAAAGATTGGATCCAATTGGACCTTCGTTTCCCTCATCCAGTGGTAGGCCATGACCTACACCACACCCTCAGTTCATCTTGCACTACGATTGCAGCTACTCAAGGACTTTAATGTCTTATAGTCCATCCTGTAGATAGTATAGCAACAATTTAGCAGTTCCGCCGTTTTACACGAATATGGGGGTATGTTATGTCTTTCTTCCTGGAAACCATCGAGCTATAAATCTGCGGTGGTATCCAGCATTAGTTTCTGACCCTATGATATTACCGCGTCCTTCTTTTAAAGACACATGAATTTTTACAAGTAAAACCAAGGAGCTCAGTTCTAATACTTGTAATTTGTGTCTTATAGCTTTCTTTATACAATAAAACGACGAAACGAATAAAATACTCATTGATACTTATAATAAATTTTGTATGTAGCTTTTTAAAATAACAGGATAATCTTAGTTAAATCCAAAGACAATAAAAAAGAATTTCTCTTAAAAATTCTCATCTTCTAACTTGTCTCTTAGGTGTTTGTCCTCTAAATTACTTCAAGTTAGCGTACTTTGTTTCAAACTTCTTTAAGTTTAAGGTACACACAGACGTCTTTATGAATAACAAGTAAACCGTTGTTTTTTTTTATTAAAAATATTATGGTGTTGTATTTCTTTCAAACTTTTCAAAATTATGTTAGTGCTAAAGAACCCGAGTCTAGATAGCTGTATCAAAAACAGTGTTGCTTTTATAGTATATACATTACCTTCTGTTATCCGCTTACATTGTTGACCGATATAAAGAAGAATATATTAAGAATAGGACTAAGGTATTCCCTGTCTGTCGTAGAAGGCGACTAAAACGGTTCTTGGGTTCGTGGGCTTTGAGGGAGGAGCCTTTAGAGCTCAATAAGCGAGCCTTAGAAGAACGGCAAATACTTGATGATCTTGTATTTGCCCTAGCACAGCGTGGGTGCTAAAGTAGGCTTCGCCCTTCCGTTTTTTTGTGAGTAGAAGCTCGACATAACCTTGGCTTCCCCTTAGAAACAGGTATGCTATGAAGCCGAGTCTACCTCTCGAACCGCTCCTTCCGCTTTTGCGCCGAGCACGTTCTCTCCAAGATCCGGCCGATCAAAGCCTGCGACCACTAAGGCTCCCGCCTCTAACTCTACTCTTCTACTCTACACGAGCGATATGCCCAAAGACCTCAACGTCAACTTTGCTTTCTTCGGGGACGATACCACTCTCTAGAGCTCCGGGCGTTATATCGAGTCGCTTACAAACGGCAGCCACTTGTTTAGGCGAGTGGTTCTGGAAATGGCAAGTCGACATAAGCCCGGAAAAAGTGAAGCCAAACTTCATCCAGATCGATCTACTGGGGCCAAAAACTCAGGCAGATCTCCCTCTTCAGCCAGTCCATTTCATGGAGGGATTCGGTCAAATACCTCCGCGTCACCCTCTACGTAAACTCAACTTCATTACCACATTCGCACAGCAAGGAACAAAGCGGCCCAAGTACAGAAGATGGAGTTTTTGTCTCTCAGATAAAAACTCCATCTCTAGAAGGTATGTGTAAGACCTAAAATGTCAAACTTCAGGGTAGTTTTCGCCCACTCGACAAAAAAAAGGCTCAAACCCCTGCAGGTTCTCCAGAACCGATTCACCCGTATGGCTACCGGTGCCGAATGGTACCAGCGCAACGTGGACCTGCACAGCGACCTCAAGCTTCCAACCATAACGGAGTACTTTAGAGAGTGCCCCGAAACTTACTTCGCCAAGGCGTCATTTCACTCCATCCCTCTGGTGGCCAAGGCAGCTGACTACGAGCCGTCTCTAAATCCCAAGACCAATAAGCGCAGAGTACGACATGCGCTAATTCCATCATCTTTAGGGGTTCCGTATGCAATGCACAATCCAATAGTCACCGACAATACCTACGTCACCACACACACCGCGTACACGAAGTACACTCGCGAACCTGGGCGCTCCTCGCCGCCAAGAGGATCTGATACAGGCGAAAGTCGTTAGAAGACGGACCCGAGCTAGTCTTCGCCGATCGAGTGGATACGCCAGAAGGTAAAAGTCCAGACACATAATACCTAAATCTGCCGTCGGATAACTACAGTCCATGTAGTAATTTTTTTAGGAACAGGCCATCGATCCCGTGTCCACGAGCTCAGCACCAGATGAGCTGTAAGAGTCGCAATGGATTGCAAGTACTTACGTCTCCAGAATCTAGGTACTCGCGTATCGTTCGTGATAATTTTGTTAATGTGTTTGTTTATGTCATTCATTAATTTCACGGTACCTTTATAAATACTACTGATTTACTGGATCGAAAACGTTAACCGTTTGAATAAACTATGAATCAAGAATGTAGTATTAATCCTCAAGACAGGGGTGTATTATATATGTATGTAAGAGAAGGGGTATACAGATAATAAAACGTATTTATGTTACGAAATTAAGTTTTTTTTATTAAGATCGATTGAGGGAACGGTCCAAAAGACTGATAGCGAATAATTTCTCGATTTTAGAAAAAGGTTTTTTTTTTGTTTCATAGTTTATGCTTATGTACATATATTTGTGAGAATATAAGAAATCATTATGTAGTATACACACACACTGGCTTCGATTTCGAGGTATTTTTCCACTATTTTTCGGATTTTTGATTGCCATTACGTTACTGTACGTATAAATTTGTATGGAGGTAACGTATTATTACTTCTATTGTTATCTGCCTAACTTTACTTTAATATGAGAGACCGTATTAATTCATTACATAATATATTCGTACGTGAAGTTAGAGGTTGATCTTTTGTAAGATACCAACGTATTTACATGGACGAAAGTTTGCGAAAAGATAAAATAGTCCACGGGGAAATCCACCGCATGATATCAAAAGAAAATTGGAGTTTTATGTGTTTGTATCGAAAAGTGTAGGACATACTGATATCAGAAACATGGAATTGCTATTCTGAACACGAAAAAAAAAGTAGACTAAAAGTTTATAGCAATATTACTTTGCTATTACCTGCTTTAACATTTTGACTACAAAAAGTTTTAAAGTTTGTTAGTACCACGTTTTCATCTAATAGTGGAAGAAATCACACTCGTAATTAAGTATTATATTAATGAATATGAAATAATTTACTCTACGCAGACTATTGTTAATGTATATAGTACTTGCTGAGTATATCGCAATGGCTTATCACCTGTTGCCTGTGTTTCATATCGGAAGTTTTTTATACTCGTCTCCTTCAAAGTAATAACATATTTCTTGGAAGCGAAATTGAAAAAGTATCTATGACATAATACATCAATAGTATTTATGGTATCGACGATTTCTGTGAAATGTTTGCTTTTAAATAATGACAATGATATATTTCACATTTTGATATAATAAATATGAGATGTGGAGTAATTGTATAAGTTGAAACAATAGTTATTGTCATACATAAGCCTGATTAATAAACAAACTATGACTAAATGTATCAGTATATAATTTGGCAACAACCCCGAGTGCTAATTATACAATCAGAATTAATCTACTAGTAGGAATGTTACTAGTTACTCCATTCAAATTAAAGATTTTCTTTAGCCTTAATTTTAACTTTAATTAGGTCCCACTATTTACCATAATCTGTCTTTGTATAAGATAGTATACAAAAATATATACTTGAAGAAATTATCCATCTTTTAAATCCATTTCTGTCGTTGGTGACATCATCAAGATATTAATACAGCAGCCGTATTGATAATGATTAAAAATACTTCTGAATTAACGTGAATGTAGACCGGAAATAAGTTAAACATGCTCTAGTTATCTAATATAAATATTATGCCCTGAATGCAAATATTAATAAATCTGGAACTTTATTTGAAAGGTATGAAAATATATCTAATAACACTGACAATAGGATCTTCCCTTTTTAATATTCACAACGTCGAGCCTAAACTGTTATTCATTTGGATCTGATTCAAGTATTCAACAAGAAGGTAATCAAGAAACCGGAAGTTGCTACTGCTAATTGAATGATAAAAGGGCAATTTAGTATAAAGATAAATAATGTTTGTAATACTTTTTATAAATTAAGAAAGTATTAAGTTCAGCTGGAAAGTTGTTTTAGTATTAAATACATTTTTTTAAAACGATGTTGTGTAAGTAAAGGTAATATAAATTCCTTTCTTCCTTCCTTAAATGTTTGAAATTATATTACATATAGATACAACAATTATTTACCAAGGTTTAACTATTTATATTACCTTATTTTTACTATGAATGTTATCGGTAATGATGATAAATATTATAAAGAAAATCATTATGACTGTAATAATTACGATGTATATTGAAAGCGATCAAAGGCTGCGATTATGACAACCATGAAGGTAATTAGTAATTTCCATTACTTGTTTTGTGAGATATAAGTACTTTTAAATATAACAATGAATATCTTTAATCCTGTAATAACAATAAGTGAAATACTTCATGAAAAATATAACTCAATGAACCTCTCCTTCCAGTAGCATTCCTACCTCTGATATAATTAGTAAGTACTTAAGTAAAAACTTTCGGGAAGATCATAATTAACGAAAGCAAGAATTCGCTTTTTTACTTGTATTTTCATATTGAAGTAATTGGACTTAAAAAATATGATTGTTTTACGAGTGACAGATGTATTTTTTTTATTCAATTAAGCGACGAGGCGAGCGGGACGTTCACCGGATGGTAAGTGATACTCCCGCACATAACATATACTGACTGTACCACATTGCGCTCGTCGCCTGAGACATAAGATGTTGAGCCTCGTTACACCCGTAATTACCCTAGCTACAGCTCCCTTGAAACCGGAACACATTAATGTTTCCACACTACTGTTTGGTGTTAGAAATAGGCGCTGCGTTGGTACCTGGATGGTCTCCGGGAAAAAAGACCTATCTCCAGTAAAGGCAAATTATATATTCATGTATATTTAAAGCAAGTTAGAGAAGAGTATTTCTACGAGTGTTTTGTATTTTTCTTCTAATAGGTGTTGCTTAATGTCATGTTATCGTTAGTTCTTATCTCATGCCAAGGTATTTTTTACCTGTTTCAAAATATCTTTTCGTAATTTCCTTATAATTTAGCACGTCAATTTTCAAACAGTACATGATAAAGCTGACAACAGAGTTTAATCAAATATTACAAAGGAGTGATGTACCTAGTTCTAGGACAAAATTAACAAACTTCGGCAATTTCCAACACTGTCATTTCGTAGATTTATTGCCAGTTAGACGGGATTGACTTATTAGAATACGTCAAGGCTTATACTACGGCATAGAGCAGAGGAAATTAATTCCACTAACATTTAAACAGCGATTGCTTTCTAAAATTATAAATAATATGAAACCTATGAATATTTTACTCTTTAGAAGTTAAAAATTATATAAGTTTTTGCACAATGAAGTACCATATACCACCATAGATTAAAAAAGAGGTTTATATAATACAAATCGACGTTTATAATTATAGTAACATATTAATAGTAACTTGTTTTTCTAGATGAATAGAAAATTGAAGCTACAGACAGTTTCATTGACAGGGTATTTAGTAGAGAATGTTTTTTTTTTTAATATATATTTCCTGCGAAACGTGAAAACCTGTCCCCAATGTCGTTCACAGTTTCAAGAAAGATCTATTTAAATGCAGATTGCCTTCAGTAATACTTCCATTTGTTTTTGCTTACATTGCTTTCCACAGAGATTCGATTTTAACCCGGCAGGTTCTTTGTGGCTTCGCACATTGCATATTTAAAAGTGGTTAGTAAACGTTGTGAAATTCCATACAGTATTTTATTTTTATTCGCTGCTTATTATGAAACGAGAAAATGTCCGTTTTGTTCAACTTAGAGAACAAAACAGAAACAGAACAATTCGAACTGTTGGACGTTGTTTCCGAAAAATATTGTTAACTATTGTACGAAATTTTACAATAGAAAAGAAAAAACTATGAGAAACGTAATACCTATTGAGTCATTGTTACAACCACTCGTATAGATTTACTGTCCAGTAAATTTACTGGTGGTTGCGACTCCTAATAAATATGTAGTAATATTATGAAGGAAACTGATGAAGCGTCTCATTCCTATAAAGTTAAGATATGATTATGAACAGTAGACAGGATTAAGGATAGATAGAAATAGTATACTCGAAGGTATAGAAAAATATATTCGTTAGAAATTAGACGTTCACCTGATGTAAATGATATTACTGTGTGATTTAGCGCCGTAGTTGTACCTACCTAGATGGTGTTCGGCAACAGAGACTTAAATCGAGAAGCCTAGATCTGGACGTAGATACCTTCTTATGTTTATAAAAAGGTCCAAAGTTCCCCAAAGGGTAATGGAGAGGACTATGCGCAGAGTTTCTTTGCTCGATTGGATCAGAAATGCGGAGATCTGTAGAAAGGTTAAGGTCACCGACGTAGCTTAAAAGATTGCTAGAGTTAAGTGGCAGTGGGCAGGGCAGATTGCTCGAAGGGCTGACGGCTGATGAGGCAGTGATGTTCTTTAGTAGCGGTCATGTCCCGGTGGACATAGCGTTAGGAGACCCCAGACAAAGTGGACCAATCATCTGGTGAAGGTCGCAGGAAGCCGCTGGACGCGAGCAGCGCAATATCGATTAGTGTTGGCATCTTTAGGGGAGGCCTATTTCCAGCAGTGGACATCTATCGGCTGATGATGATGAAATATGTGTACAATATTAATGTGAGTAATGGTCGATAATAAGATTACATAAACATTAGTAATATAAGTGTTGTAAATACTACTCTGACTAGAAAAACAAAATATTGAAATTTGATATCAGAAAAACAAAGACAAAAAAAATTTTAGAGAATACATACTGATATGATCATTTGAAAAATCTTCCCCCAAACATACCTTTTACGGTTAAAATATATGTAAAAACCCTTTTCAGTACCTTAATGTTATTAGATGAGGCGCCGTAGCGACGGAAAACACTTCCTGTGCTTAGTAAGCAGAAGAATTATCAACAGTATCAAATAAGTATTATTGTTGCAATGAAATGTTTGATTTAAATAAATTAATTTCTTTAATATTTACTACTTAAAATTGTTTCATTCCTGTCAATTTCCTTTACAAGTTAAAAATGTTTCCTCTCACAAACCACATTTCCCTAGTATCTAGATTGACTGGTACAGAATGACCTGGAATATATTGTAGATAAGTATACTGTAAGAGAGGCTAACGGTTACATCAACATCAGCATATACATACTGTTTCTCGCCCGCTTTGCTGGCCGTAACATCCTTGAAACAATCTTAGGAAAAGAAATTTTGTTAAACCCATTCTTTCAAATTATGAGTTTTTACGTCGAGTTTCGAAGATATCGTGATGAGTCCATAAATATCTGAATATCTCCTATATATTATGTATACATTAATAATAGCTGAAGTGTGTCAGGAAAGGAGAGAGACAAAAGATGTTTCATAGTGATCGAGTTCCCACAATATTCGCGCAAAGGAAGCTTTTAGTCGTCGAAAAGAATTAAACTAAAAGTTAATCCGTCTACTTTATATATGTACTAAAACCTCTTCACTTGCTGATTTAATTTACTATCGTTTGTAATTTTATTCTGATTTGGAAATAAAGTAAATGTACGATAATAAATAAATCCAATATTATATTGTACGCGATCACAATTGTAATACACTCAGTATTACAATTGTGTAAATGATCCCTAAAAGCCCATTTTATTACTAAGCGCTGGTGTGTAGAAGATAAATGATGCGAAATGGATTAGGGTAAAATAACCCCGTAGATAATAAAAAATTTACAAACAAACTACATGAATATATCAGTAACTGACTCGTACACTTTTCATTGTCAACTGTGACTTTATTTAATTATTCTTACAGTACACAATTAATGTAAATAAGACCTACTGTATGACTGTATCCAGTCAATTTTTTTACATACAATACGGCTTTGGTTACTGTTCTGCTGTGGAGGAAATAGAAGACCTAAGCCGGATTCTGGCGCTAAAACCCTATAGTTGCTTATTCAAATCTCTTATCCGGATCCACGAGAATGTCTCTGCACACAACCGTGGTTCCGACAACAATAGGCCACGATGAGACTGTGTCTTGGGGTAGAGCTGGAGTTCTCTACCTTATCTAAAAGTGGGAGACGTCAGTACCACGCGCTACCTCATATTTGACAACGGTTACACCCTCATGGTTTGGGGTTGGAAGACATGAAATCCTATAAAGCACAGGTCGCTGCCTACAGATTAAGAGATTGCAGTTATTCTTTCGTTCTCTCTCTGGACTCTCTACTACCTCGCTACACTAGCATCTCTCGGCTTCTCTCTACTGACCATGGTTTCGATAAAACCATGAAGTGAAAGTTCATGTTCCACAAAACCACATCTTGGTTTTGGGTATCCCACGATGATAGTGCTCCAGGGTATGCTGCGCTGTATCCTCGACGCATCCACAGTGATGACATTCAGTTGTCGGCTTTCATCCGGATATGCGGCATAGGTACTTATCTATACAACTAAGACCAAAAAGTACCTGCACCAGACGGAAGATTTTGGTTTTCGTCATTATTTCAATGTCTTATCATATTACAAATTTTCTTTTATAACGCAATATGAAACCATTATTTTCAATCTAGGCGCGCTACATACCAAAAATACTGAAAATATTGTATATTAAGTTAAAAAAAAAAAAAACAATGTCAGCCGACTGTAACCGATTTAGAGATATTTAATAAAGTCCAGTTTGTTCGCGAGAGGTAACAAATTCGATACATTCAAATATTCGCGCATACCTTTTCAAATATTTTACAATATAAAAACGCTGAAAATTCGCTCCCTTATAAACTCACCCTTAGTTTTAATTAATATATTGGAACCTGATTTCTTTGTATTCTTTTATATAAATAATAGAATTACTGTAAGAAATAACACATTAAATAGTTATGTGTAGTCATGGAAAAAAAAAGGTCCTGCAGGAGAGAAAGTTCTAGTCAAAATTTTGTTTAGTTAGTACTATAGTAATTTTATTTATAATAGTTATTGTGTAAGTAGGTTTAAATTCCAATGTAGTAATGTTTATTCATATATTGTAGGTTATGGTAATTATATAAGGTTGGAAAATATCTCCCTTCCGCTTTTTTGCTCTTTATTCAATGCTTTATAAAAAGTGTTACAGTGATCGGATTTAGTTCAAATATGCGCCGTTTTGTTCGATAATCTGTATCCATCTAGACGGCAACTTCATAATACCTCCCTCGTAGAAGCCCCCCTCCTTATTTGCGAAGAACTCGGACAGCCACTTTTCATAAGCCTCTTTTGAGTTCAACTTTACACCACCAAGGGCGTTCACCATGGACAGGAACAGGTGGTAATCACTTGGCGCTATGTCCGGGCTATACGGTGGATGCGATAAAACTTCCCATCCAAGCTCCCGTAGCTTCTGACGAGTCATCAACGAAGTGTGTGGTTTGGCGTTGTCCTGGTGGAACACTACACCCTTCCTGTTGGCCAATTCTGGACGCTTCTGGTCGATCGCCTGCTTCAAGCGGTCCAGTTGTTCGCAGTAGATGGTAGAATTAAGCGTCTGGCCATATGGGAGCAGCTCATAGTGGATGATTCCCTTCCAATCCCACCAAACACACAGCAAAACCTTCCTGGCCGTCAATCCCGGCTTGGCTACTGTTTGGGACGATTCACCGGCCTTCGACCACGACCGTTTTCGCTTGATATTGTCGTATGTGATCCATTTTTTAGTCGCCAGTCACCATCCGCTTCAAGAATGGGTCGAGTTCGTTCCGTTTCAGCAGCATATCGCAGGCGTTGATTCGGTCCAGAAGGTTTTTTTGCGTCAAATCATGCGGCACCCAAACATCAAGCTTTTTTTTGTATCCAGCCTTCTGCAGATGGTTTAAAATGGTTTGGTGACTAACTCCCATCTCCTGGGCGATGTCACGAGATGCCACATGCCGGTCTAACTCGATGTAGTCCATGATTTGATCGGTATTTGTCGTCACAGGTCTTCCGCCGGCTGGCTTATCCATGGTGTCGTTTTCACCGGTTCTGAATCGTCGAAACCATTCCTCCGCGGTTCGAAGTGATAGAGTACCATCCCCCAAAACACCATTAATCTCACGGAACGTTTCTCTAGCGGATTTGCCTTTAACGAAGGAAAACTTTAAAATAGCGCAAATTCGGCGTTAGTGAACTCGCATGTTTACACGTCTATAACTGTTGAACGCAATATCCAAACTAATTATGCATAGCGTCGTTTTGTAGGTTATGTCAAGACCTTTAAAATTATGTATAGTATTGCCAGATACGAGCTCTGTAGCGCTTTGTACATAGCCGCGAAATTCAAAAGACAAAAAGGCGGAAGGGAGATATTTTCCAACCTATTATATGATAACCGTTATTTAATAGCAGTTGGATAAGTGTTTGACGAGCGCGACCTTCACCTGATGGTAAGTAATATGTCCGCCTGATGATATGTACTGCGTTCGTCGCCTAACACGAGATGTTAAATCTCGTTTACTTAGTAATTACACTAGTCAGAGCCCCTTCAACACAGAAAATAGTAATGTTTACACCTACCTAGACGGTCTCCGGCCACTGAGACCTTCCACCAGTAAACAGATCTCAGATATGTGACGTCAGTCAAGTCAAGTCAGACTGTAGATAAGTGTACCCTAGGGTCGTTATTAATACCTGGTTATGATTGGGCTTGGCTGATTAAGGAAATGAAATAAGCAGAACTATTCACGTAAACCTTGTTATTCGTTAAGATCTATGAACAAAACTGAAAAAGAAACATTTATGAGACTATTTTTGCGTTATATATGTAGAAAATATATTATGCAGCTTATATTAGATTAAGTAAGCTGCTATGTAGCGGATACTTGCAATGTATAATTATTTCAATGGTTCGAATAACAAAGATGATTGTTCAAGTTCCTTCTCGTTAAATTAATGGTTGCCAGCGAATGCTGCTCTTTTCATCCCCTTTCCAAGGAGCCTGTAACAAAAGATAATTGTTTTTGTAGGATATTAGGTAGCATTGAACTTAAAATATGATGTAAGAACATTGTTGGTTTAGTTCCAGTGTTATAAAAACAATGAGTTATGGTGTTCTAGTTGAACCTTGTTTTTTACATTGGGGTGTTATATTTGTAACAAATATATCAAAGAAAATATCATGAAGCTTTTTAACTACTTGATTTTGAATGATGTTTGGTTTAATAGGGAAAAAAATGCGAATTTTGTTTTTTACATCACGAAGTGGCAAACAGGCATACAACTTACCAGAAGATAAGCAGTTACCTTAGCTTAGCCTGTGATATTGGAGGTATCACGAACGGGTTGCCCGACTCCAAAAAATCGTACCACACCCTTGCTGAAAATTCGGACACCGAAATTTTAATACACCGATAATATAAAGGTAAAGATAAAAGATAATTTAACATATAATTCTATACGTCTTCGACCTTCAAAACCTATGGATTCTGTGTTCAGAAACCATAGGCTTCAACGGTTTTAGGAGGAAAGGGTTTCAAGGAATTTAATCTATATCTCAAGCATCAGCGTCGTCTCCCAATTTTGTTATTGCATACATGCAATATTTTAAAAATATTAGTATAAAAAAAGAACTAGAGTAGTATAGTACCTCTCCTCTGTTTCGTGATTAAGTATGATAGATACTTCACTCTATTACTTAACGATATTAAACTCTTTTTTCTAACTTGATAGGCTATGATACTGTTACAAGTAGTGTTGATTGTAAGAAAAAAATCATTAAAAGAAATCGTATTGAAAATTGAAACTGAAATTGAAGTCAAATTGTAGCTTATAACTATGTAATATATTATCATTGACATAGTTTCTATTTCTTTTTATTACTGGTAACGATTTTGTTTAGTACGAGTAACAGACGAAGTTTTAATCGGCACGAGAGATGTTTTCATAATTAAGATGAATTTTCATCATTTCATCGGGCTAAATGATCGCAAAACTTGTACAGGTATAATTAATGTGTCAAGCTTACTCACGCACGTTGGATTTGAATTGTGAAAGCTTTCGCGTAAACTTTAATATTCACCTGTCACGTATTCTCATTAACAGCGCCATCGTTGCTTTAAAATGTCGAGCTTTCGTAACTGGCTTTATAATAATATGATCACGTTAAGATACTACATCGTTATACTACAAAATTTACACGAAACGACTGTCTCTGTAGCACAGTCGTTAACTTCCATCCAACTAGGTCTCAGTTCGATTCCGGAGCTACATGTTGCCGTGTATGATTGGCCGTAGTGTTTATATGAATCCTTTTGAATATCTATCATCCTTATATTGTGAAACAGCCACCATAAAAAAATAAAGACTTTGTTTCTATATATGTACGTTCGTATATTTTTTTGTATTCATCATTATCATTAAGTCAAAGCTGCTAACAATAAAATGATGACAAACTAATGATTGTTATGAATAATGATATTCATTTAGTGATAGCTATGAGACCGATCGACAAGGTGGGGATCATGATAATGATAGCTTGGTAATTAGGGTAAAAGGTTAAGAAAAACATCGTGAGGAAACTGAATGAAGCAACTGACAAAACAGTTTTTGATGCCATGCCATATCTAATAATCAGCACTTGAACAAAATAATGATTCATAGGTTTGATTCTCTTTTTGTGAGAGAAAGCTAAGTCCCAGTAGTGGGAACATAAAGTGGACTGATAATGTTACCTGACGTCTAACCTGTAATATACTAAACAGAAGCCTAGTATGTAAATATTGTAACGGATAATGTGTATGGAGTATATGTGTTTATGTTAGCTTTGTTAATTTTTTCTTAACGACTTTTAATCAAAATATAGAGCTTTCCCCTCTCTCCCCTATACTTGTTACGTGAAATTAAACAATACTTGAATGGCTTTGTTGTGAAGCACGTTGCAAAGTAAGCTCTTACCAAGTAGCCCCTTTGTCTAAGCCAATGTAGACCGTTGAAGCTGTTTACTGAACTTAAGCCCCACTTAGAAAACAATCTTGACGTATGTCCTTATGTGAGACTCATATGAGTCAAACAATGGTTTATATGCATACATACGTACCTATATAACATATATGATACATCTCAGATTTATAGTTTGATGAACAATCTCATAATCGGTTTAAATAAATTTATCTCCAGTGGTGCCTATACAATCCGAGGAGAAGATTCGACTCTTCTCTTTCGCTATTTTCTTAAACCATTTCCCATAAGTGAAAAGTTTAATCGACATAGTTAATGTTAATTTTACCAATATGATTACTACTGTGTAATAATAATTAATTTTACATCATATCAGGTTGTGATAGATCAGTTCGTTGTGGGTTCGTACGCGATGTATATCTCGAAGAGGCGCATGTTTGACCCCGGATGAGTTAAACTTCCGGGAAAGGATAATAACGTGAGCAATTCGACATATTAAAATAAAGGCAGATTTCGTGGATAGCCAGACTAGTGGATAAATTGGTTTTACTCTCATCCTTGTTAGAAAGATAAGAGAGCTGTAAATAATAATAATTACTTAATCATTTCCTAAGTACTACAATTAGAAAAAGATATTAGCTGATATCTTTACATAGTACGCATCAGTGCTCTCCTAGCGAGGTATATATATATCTAGAAACTAAAGCTCTCACCATATCCAAATTTTAAAGCTGATAAATGTTTATTTCTTTTCTGTCTGCGCTGTAGCCGGGCTGGAGATTTGTAAAAGTAGTAAAGCACGAAAATATTGTTATTTTATCAAATTTATCGTACAAATTGCTTTCCAGAATTTGATCGTAAATTATACGAGTAGCTGAAATGAAACGTAATATGCAGAGCAAATATCATTTCAAATGTCGTTTTATCGACAGAGACATTGACTAGAAGATAATGCCAAGGGCGTTATCTTCACACATTGTGTATGAAGATGAATTGATAAACGAATGAATGGACTGATATATAAATGTATGATTGAATAAATTTTAAAACAGTTTGAATTATGTAATGTTGTACGTAGAAATTTTGTTTACAGTTATTAAGTAGTTATAAAATCAAAGTAAATGTCTGGAATGAAAGGTTAAAAGATTATTATTACAATGTTAATGAATGATTGTGACCTTACCCTATGAAAGTCAAATTGATTGAAAACAAAAGTATTAGTAAACGACATAAGTTGCTTACAGAATTTATAGGGATTTGAACTCTTTAATTTTTTGATTAAAAGGCAAGTGCCAAAAGAAGAGCAGCTCTAGGAGATGTTCAAGTTATATTGAGAAATCTATAAGCCAGAGCTATTAAGGTAAGTCTCATACTGTCCTATACATATATAAGATTTGTTATCCTCAAATGCAACCAAACGGTGTTGCGGTAACAGCTTGTATTATTAATCAAACGTACAGACGTATCCGTGTTCAATTGAATATTGATATAAGCGAGGTTCTCGTACTGGATTTAATTTACCGATTGGCCGCCGGCCAACCTGAGGGTAAATTAAGATAATTTAAGATTGTGAGCAAGCATTTGAATCCATTAAACTAAATCGTACCAATTCGGCATCGAGTGCAAACAGAATCGATGCAGTACAATTGCATTCAATCTAGACGTCTGGACATCTGACTGATGCTTTGTAAGCGTTATCATTTAACTTACGTCTACTTTACATATATCACTATATAAAGCGCATAAAAATTATAATTTTTATATTACATTCATAAGAAGCGAATTTATAATCTTCATAGCTTCTTTCATATCCTTATATCTCTAGATATTTTAATGGGCGTTTAGTCTCTGTCGCCAGATACCGTCTAGGGAGTTATCACCGCAGCTCCTATTTCTGCCGCCATATTATAGTGCGCAAACATTACTGTGTCCAGGTTTGATAGGCGTTGGAGCTAGTAATAGGAAAACATCGTGAGAAAACCTGCACATGAATTAGAATTTGTTCTAAGGTGTGTGTGAAGTCACCAATCCGCATTGGGCCCGCGTGGTGACTATGGCACAATCGCCCTCATATTGAGGGTAGATCTGAGCTCTAGAAGTGGGGATGTAAATTGGCTGTTAATGTTTACTATGTACATACAAATATAGATGTACAGATAGATATGTACGTGAGATACGCGTGTTAAGATTTCATAAGCTCTTATTCGTACGGTCACAAAGACAACGTAAGGAATTTTTATCATTCTTTACGATTAAAGTGTATAATAAAATTTAACACGTAGTATTACGTAGTGAGAATACGCGAACACATGCCGTGAGTAAAATAGGATGTCGTCATTCATGCCGAAATAGATTGCAGTCGTAAAACCGTGGCTAGGAAACGAGCCGGATGTCGCTTTTGATATGATCCAGAAAATCATGATTTTTGATCATTCTGTTTCATTTTTATAGTGTAGCATCACATCTCTTAAGTAGTTCTGTAAATGGCACAATCGTAGAAACACTTTTTGTATACCACGGTAAAATGTAAGACTGGTAATGAATGCAAGAACTAATAATCATCGTAGTTAGATTATTTGGAAAACGTGTGATTTCCTTTGGGAATAATGTATACATTTACGTAATAAATGTTTTTACCTATTGATTAAAAGTAACTATTTTAATTATGTTAAGTGACAATGTAGTTGAAGATTGTAAAGCGTACTCACGAAGAATACCCTGGTTGTCTCATATGTTGCGGCAGCGTAAGAGTACGTACACATACTAATGAAGCTGACAGGTTCAGAAAATACAAGCACTAACTCATTTGCCCAGGTCACTTAATATAGAAAAAAGTAACTCTGTGTTACAAGTAGCTGGGTGGCATCAGAGATTCTTCTTCTGAAATTGCTTCTCCGACTATAAAGGACCTTCACGCGTTGGTTGTTTATGATTCTTAAGAGATACCCGATGATTATGGTACAGTTTTACTTACGTCCGTAATACTCTGTCAAAGACAATACAAGGCTTTCGTGACGACCAAATGGCTATATACCATACACGGCGATGAAGTTTAAAAACCTCGTCTGGTGCAGAAAGAACTGGAGAACTATTAAATAATTTAATTCCATATTCATCAGTTTCTTTTTTAATATAAAGATAATCAAAGAAATATTATAATATATTTTTTTTATGTAGGTGTATAAAAGCTTTCGAGCTTGTCTTATTTTAGTGAACATCCGGAGACTGCAGAAAGCTCTCTTAAAATCTTAATACACATAAGTAGCATAGCCTATTTTCTTTAAGACGTATAATTAGTTTTTTTTTATGGATTTTTCGCGGGATATCACAAAAGAGAAGAAGAAGAAAGCGTTCTAAATCTCCTCTCCTTTCATTTTAAGTATACTGGATGTTACTTTCCAGCTTCCTATTATTTTTCCAGTGCCATTTAAGCCTCTTTAATGTAGAGAGCTTGACGCAATAAACCGGCTTTTAAGTTAATTTTTTTTTTCTCACTCAGCCGGTTGAACCTCGTAACAAAATACTTTCGCTCATTAACTAATATATTTCCATTTAACAGGGAATTAACAAATTACACAACTCCCAACTTTACTCAAAATATTCCAAGCTAGCAACATTTAAAACATTACTCTGTTAACTGTTTTTTATTGTTATAATTTGTTTTAATTATATATTATGTATATGTACTCTTGAGTAGCCCGCTGGTCTAACGGTTAGAGCGTGCGGCCTTCGTTCCGAAGGTCGCGGCTTCGAATCTCAGCATGTATCAATGATTTTAATATTTAAGTTATGTACATTTGTGAACTTTAGTTACAACAGCGAGATACAAACGGTGAAGGAAAACATCGTGAGGAAACCCGCACATGACTTAGAATTTATTCTAAAGTAGGTATTGGGCTCGCGTGGTGACTATGGCCCTATCGCCTTTATATTGTGGGTAGGCTTGTGCCCCAACAGTAGGGACATAAATTGGCTGTTATGGGTATTTGTATATGAGCTGCAATAATTTTTGCTTGATCTTATACATCATCCGCCTATACACGTCCACTGCTGGACATAGGCCTGCTCTAAAGATTTCCACATCGATCGGTCCTGCGCTACCCTGGTGCTGGAGCCTTGCCAACAACCGTCACAGTCAGCATGGTCTCTGTTACATCCTGGCACCAGGGGCTGTCGTTTGTAGGACGTCATTTGGAAGAATTTGGGCCATTTCTCACCGCGCAGGCCCAATGCGAATTGGTAGGAGCCAGAGCCTCGTTTGGTGCATCTCGAGTAAGTGAGGTTGGTTTGGGTTCCCTTACATCCCAATAAATGGTCTTATACATTGCATATATTACAACAAAAAATATAAGAATTTTTTTGTATATATATAATCACTGGAGGTAGGTCTCTGTTGCCTGAAACCGTCTAGATAGGTATCACTACAGCGCTTATTTCTGCCGTTAAACATTAGTACGCAAAAATTACTGTGTACCGGTTTGAAGAGTGTTGTAGCTAGTGAAATTACTGGGGTAACGAGATCTAATATCCTATATCTCAATATGTCGAGCTGAATGCTGTTAGTAGTAAAATATTATCTTTACATCATCATATCGCTTAGTATCATCCTATCGCTTTGTTGCATAAAAAAACATTGAAATTCTTGAAATAAATTTTCGATACGACATCGATTCGATTCAATTTTATAAAACCTTTTTTAATCGATTTTATAATTACTTTGAAAGGGTTTCGATCGATATTGCACTTTGTTATAACTTGAAAAAGAAATACCTGTTAGAGGTATACAAGATCTTTTAGTGTGACTATTGCATGTACTTACATATATACATATTATGCGCATATAACTTAAATTTTTTCACGTGAGCGGAAGTATTGTAAAATATTATTAGATTACCCGCATAGATCCTGTACATTCGATACTTATTCAAGAGGGAATAAATAGTTGTTTGCTTGATTAACAATATGTGTTAGAAGAAATACTATGATCTTATTAACGCTTTAGCTTAATTAAAGAACTGTTTAATTAGATCATTTATCACAAGAATTAATAAGACTTGATTTATTTCAAGAATATGATTTAATTGAATATTTTGCACAGTAACAGACAATTTGATTAAAGATTAAGTCTGGCGGCCTCTGAATCCGATAAAGTCCGTCACTCAGACAGAGGTAAAGGTACGACTTTCAATTAATTCGTTGTGATTATTAAGTTCTATCTTTCGGATGATAAAGTTGATCTTTTGACTGGTTTATAATTGGTATTGTTACTTTCGCGACGTTTGTAAACAAATTCGTTTATGGCGTGAGAAATTTGTTACACAGAGTTCGTGAATTTCACGAGTGAAAAAAAATCGGAGATTATTTTAACAAAGCACAGAAAATATTTACTCGTAATTCCTTTTGATAATTCTGTTTTTCTTCTTTCCATAAAAACTGTGACTACTTCATTTATCTTCGACTTAAAGTAGGTTAGACAAAATTGTTTGAATAAGTGAAACTTTATCGACGATTATATTTACGTATAAGACAAGAGGAGGATTATGTACTAACGTAAAATTTGCCTAATTTTTCTAAGTGAACAAAGGAAAGAAACGTTGTAATGTTCAATAGTTTGAAATAATGCTAAATCAATCGTAATAATTAGAGTACTATTAGTTATGAAAACGATTTGATGGATTCGTAAAAACTCTACCAATATCCATATTCCACAAAGTTAAAGCTACTAAGGATATCAATAAATAATATATGTGTTTGGTAACAATTGCTTAAATACTGTTGTCCATTATAAAGTTAAAAACGAGTATAAAAATGATAATGAATATCTATTGAAGTATAGCAAGTTGTTCAATGTATATGACAGATTTAAATTATTGCTATCGTATTATTATACTTGCTTAGACTCACCGAGTACGAACGTCCAAGTAATTTAAGGATATACAAAATTTGTGATCTAAATACAACAATGTTTATTATACTAGAACTTTTGATTATTTAATTCCCCTAGTACCCACCCATTTCATTCTTCTACCCAATTATACAATAGCCTACGACAAGAAATCCAAAAGATTGTTGTATATTCGGGAATACATCGGGAGAGGTAAAGGAGATAGTTCGTAACAGACCAATTTAAATGCGATTTGCGATAGAGTATGGTGTATCGGCTGATGATGATAATGGACACGACGATTCTATTATATATTTTCCAGTAATATTTTTTTATAAAGGGTGTCTGGCGGCAGATTTATATTTTAAAAAACGAATATCTCAATAAGTTATAAACAGTGCGGGGGGAAGGTGGTGTCATTAGAATCACCGATCGTGCGGATTTCTTAGTCACGATGTCGCAGCGGTCGGGTGAGCATCGCGCGTTCGCTATTGAAGCATTTTTCAAGAGTAACGATTCTTACGTACTCGCTCGCCGACAGGTTTGTTCACATTTCAATATTCGACGCATAGGCGATGGGCCGAATGTGAATTTAATTCGTTCGTGGGTGGAGAGGTTCCGCGCAACTGCTTCGGCTATGAACACACCACGGCCAGGACCTAGTCGATCGTCAAGGATCCCCGAAAACATTGAACTGGTTGAACGCAGTTTATGTGAAAATGCACGACTTTCGATACGGAAAAGGGCAGCTTCACTGGGACTTCCAAGAGTAATTGTGCATGAAATTTTGAAAAAAGATATGAAGTTACATCCTTTTAAAATTCAAATAATTCAAGAATTGAAAAAAAATTACTTTGCGTCACGCAAATTTCTTTGTGAAACCATGTTGGAGCGTTTTCGCACTGTGAATTCCATTTTTTGGAGCGACGAGGCTCATTTTCATTTAAACGGACACGTAAACAAGCAAAAATGCCGTTACTGGGCTCTAAGAACTCGCAATCCTCGACTGAAGCACCAAAAACCATTACATTGCCCAAGGGTAACTGTTTGGTGCGCTTTATCCACGACTGGGATAATCGGACCATTTTTTTTTTTTTTTTTTTTTTAATGCTCGGGGCCAAGCGACGAATGTCAATGGTGAGAATTATCGGCTCATGATTTCGAATTTCTTATTGCCGAAACTGCGAGCTCATTCATCATTCTCATCACACACGTGGTTTTAACAGGATGGTGCGACCGCACACACGGCCAAAGCTTCGATGGATTTGTTGCGAGAAAATCTCCCTCAAAAACTGATTTTTTTTTTTTTTTTATGGGGCTACCTCAAAGAGAGAGTTTACGCCAACAATCCGCGAACTGTTGTGGACTTAAAAGAAAATATTCGGCGAGAAATCAGCGCAATTGAACCAAGTTTACTGCAGCGTGTGGCACGGAATACGAGGCTCCGTTTCGAACAGTGTGTGCAACAGGATGGAAGACATTTGGATGACATTATCTTTAAAAAATGAAATCCTCATTTCTACTCTATCTTTTAATACTTTTAGTAAAATTATATGTCAAACATATTATTTTTTTATTTAAATTTGAAAACATAAATCTGCCACCAGACACCCTGTATCATTAAGGTAACAAACAAGCCTACGGCATGCCTCATGGTAAACAGCTACTGTAGTCTAAGGACACTTGTAACGCATGTGGCATCATAGGCGCGGTATCAACCCTAGCGATTAGTATAGTATCATATTGTAATGTTTAAAAAAAAAGTCTTTAATAAAATGACGAAATAGCGTAGTAGGTATTTGCGGAAAGCAGTAGTACAAAGTTCGTATAAATATAATACAGGATGTCTGGTGGCACATTTATGTTTTCAAATTTAAATAAAAAATAATATGTTTGTCATATAATTTTACTAAAAGTATTAAAGATCACAATTACAAATGCGGATTTCATTTTTTAAAGATAATGTCATCCAAATGTCTTCCATCCTGTTGCACACTGTTCGAAACGGAGCCTCGTATTCCGTGCCACACGCTGCAGTAAACTTGGTTCAATTGCGCTGATTTCTCGCCGAATATTTTCTTTTAAGTCCACAACAGTTCGCGGATTGTTGGCGTAAACTCTCTCTTTGAGGTAGCCCCATAAAAAAAAATCTATTGGAGTTAGGTCGGGTGACCTCGGTGGCCACGGGATGTCCCCAAAGCGACTAATCAGTTTTTGAGGGAGATTTTCTCGCAACAAATCCATCGAAGCTCTGGCCGTGTGTGCGGTCGCACCTGTACCGCATCCTGTTGAAACCACGTGTGTGATGAGAATGATGAATGAGCTCGCAGGTTCGGCAAAAAGAAATTCGAAATCATGAGCCGATAATTCTAACTATTGACATTCGTCGCTTGGCCCCGTGCATTTTAAAAAAAAATTGGTCCGATTATCCCAGTCGTGGATAAAGCGCACCAAACAGTTACCCTTGGGCAATGTAATGGTTTTTGGTGCTTCAGTCGAGGATTGCGAGTTCTTAGAGCCCAGTAACGGCATTTTTGCTTGTTTACGTGTCCGTTTAAATGAAAATGAGCCTCGTCGCTCCAAAAAATGGAATTCACAGTGCGAAAACGCTCCAAAATTTGCGTGACGCAAAGTAATTTTTTTTCAATTCTTGAATTATTTGAATTTTAAAAGGATGTAACTTCATATCTTTTTTCAAAATTTCATGCACAATTGCTCTTGGAAGTCCCAGTGAAGCTGCCCTTTTCCGTATCGAAAGTCGTGCATTTTCACGTAAACTGCGTTCAACCAGTTCAATGTTTTCGGGGGTCCTTGACGATCGACTAGGTCCTGGTCGTGGTGTGTTCGTAGCCGAAGCAGTTGCACGGAACCTCTCCACCCACGAACGAATTAAATTCACACTCGGCCCATCGCCTATCCGTCGAATATTGAAATGTGAACAAAACTGTCGGCGAGCGAGTACGTAAGAATCGTTACTCTTGAAAATTGCTTCAATAGCGAACGCGCAATGCTCACCCGACCACTGCGACATTGTGACTAAGAAATCCGCACGATCGGTGATTCTAATGACACCACCTTCGCCCCGCACTGTTTATAACGTATTGAGATATTTGTTTTTTAAAATATAAATCTGCCGCCGACACCCTTTATATGATTTTCTTTCTCATACTGTGCCCATAGCACACAGTTGGGAAAAGGGCAGGAGAAAGAAGATTTTCTTTAGGTATTATATTTCGTATCAGTTTTGTTCACATGGTTACGAGCAAGTAGAGTAAGTACCCCGTGAAGTGATGTAAAATAAATGGTTGCAGTGAACAATGGCTTCGTCCCTCCAGTGCAACGTTACAAACGACGCGCAGGTAAGCCGTTACGACGGCAATCATTTTCAACTTGAACGGTGTCAGAGCACCCACACTTCATGTGCATAACACACACATATATATGTATATATATACCTTGTTTACTTGTTCGTTCTCATATTAAATTTGCAGCGTCAAATAGAATTTTAAATGGAGCCATCGGAAATGTCAATCGTTGAAATGATTTCAATACATCAATATTCTGTAATAGTAGTAATATTATATTTCCGGTGGTTGATGTCAGTTACCGGAGTCTAGGTAGGTAGCACCGCAGCACTTCGAACGGCTTCTCCCGAAGCTCACCGCCACCGCCGCTGCGCTGGGCAGATTGCTGCCCAATGTCGGGGGGCCGGGTCATTTGTGTCGGCGCCTATACTCTGGCATCCTGCGGAGTATGGTACTGTACGGTGCGCCCGTATGGGTGGATAGGTGCGAGACCGCCAGGAACGGGCCCGTGTTGAAGAGGGCCCAACGTATCCTGGCGGTCCGAGCCTGTCGGGCGTACCGTACGGTGTCCTGGACGGCGGGTACGCTTCTCGCGGGCGATGCGCCTTGGCATCTACAGGCGCAGTCGCTCGCGGAAGTGTACCTCTTCCTGCGGGATGCCGGAGAGCGTCGGCCGGACCCGGCCACGGTCCGCCGGATCAGGCGCGTTGCCCATGACGCCCTGATCCGGCGGTGGGAGACGGAGTTAGGTAACCCTGCCGCCGGCCGGGACACGGTGGAGGCCATCAGGCCCCACCTGTCCCGGTGGATGAGCCGGCGGTACGGGGCCTTGACGTTCCACCTGGTGCAGGTGCTGACAGGCCATGGATGTTTCGGCAAGTACCTGCACCAGGTGGCTCGTAGAGAGATGACGCAAGAATGCGTCGAGTGTGGTGCGCCGATTGACACGGCGCACCACACTCTGGCGGAGTGCCCGGCATGGGGGCCGCAACGCCACTCCCTCGTCGTGCAAGTCGGCAGTGACCTCTCGCTGCCGACTGTAATCGATCGTATGTTGAGCAGCGAGAGGTCTTGGAAGGCGGTGGCCTCCTTCTGCGGCGCAGTGATGCGTCAGAAGGAGGCCGCCGAGCGCACGAGGGAGGCCGACGCCGCTGCCGCACCTTGCAGGCGGCGGCGGGCCGGCGGGAGAGCGCGGCGGCAGAACCACGCCGTCCGCTTCCTCCCGCCGTGAGCGACGGGCCCCTAGCCGGGCACGGTGTGAGGGGGCCTTCGGGCCGTTAGGCGTGGCCCTTTGGGCCTTTTGTCGTGTTTCCCCTGGGGGTTCGTCCCCCGGGGGAGTCTTGGTTTTTGTCCCCCCTCCCTCGTCGAAGTGGGGGGGGAGTCTGGAGGGAGGAGGCCGCCGCCCAATTCCTTCACGGGAGGGCGGCGGCCGGGCATGCGCTCCGTCGTGGGCGCGCGCGGTCGTCTGTGGGGTCGGGGGGCCCCAACGTGCCGGTCCTGCGAGGGGCCGGTACGGGACGGCAGGTGGGTGCCTTTGCTCCCCGCGGGCACCCACCAGGAGGAGTTTTATACGCGGAGGCGCCCGGAGAGTTGCTTGACTGAAACCCGGGCGTCTCCAGTATGCATATGGCGGGACAAGCGGTGGTGGTTTTAGTGGGTATGGGGGTCACGCACAACATCTCAGTGGCCCCGAGCCCCACATAACCCGGCGTCCCCCCCTTGAAAAGGACGTTGGGTATGCGGTAACAGCATTCCCACCACCGATATCAAAAAAAAAAAAAAAAGGTAGGTAGCACCGCAACCCTTATTTGTGCCACGAAAGAGTAATGAGTAAACATTACTTTGTTCCGATTTAAAGGACGCTGTAAGCAGTGAGATTACTCGTGCGAAGAGTTAACTTTGTATATCTTTAAATGACGATGTGGTTGTGGACATTATCCTAACTTGCGTTACGTCATTATAGACAAGTGTATTTACCATCACATGGACTTCTTGCTCGTCTTGTCCCTTTGACAAATAAAAAAAGATATAATAATATCAAAGTAGTTGAATATAGCTGTTTGCTATCAAGGATCAAGGACAGTCTGACATCAATTAAAACCACCACACTGTACTATATAATGCCCACCCCATTATTACCGTTATTTAGGTTGTTGGTTCTTCTTTGTATTTTTTATGCCACTTCGCCACGAGAAGGTGGGAACCAGTTATGTGGGGACATAAACAATTAATTATATAAAAATTTACTTCATAATTAATCGCTAAAGAAACTAGATAAGAACTAATTCAGACAGTTGAACTGTTTTTTTAAGTTTAACCGAGTACATTTTCGATCTAACCACTTTATTCACCTATGTTAAACTAAATAGTAAGTTCTAGGAAAATTTATGTCTTGGAGTTAATGAAAGAGTTTAAGTATTTATTATAATGTATGTAAAGATATATTACAATCGTACTGTTTTATCTTTAGTGTAGTTTTTGAGCATTTCTATTAAAAACATTGTCTAAAACTACAGTCAAAAGACAGGATGTCTTATGAAGGAAGTATGTAACTGAATTTATAAACTGCTTTGTTATTAAATTGGCGTCAACTATCTTACACCGAAAATAATACTCCTTTTTCTAAAAGATCTTGAAAAAGGGCATTTATCGATACTGATAATGTTAAAAAATAACCTAAAAACGAATATTCTATTATCTTCGTCTATTGTGCATTGTTTGCAAATGTTTTGCAAACACCACAACGCGTGATTGATAACATTTTCGACAGATTTATCAAACAAAACAAACATCGAGGAATACGATATGGACAGATTTGACTAAAACTTTTTTACTTTGATAAATCAATTTGCTTTTTGCTGTGATATAATGAAACTAGCTGTTTCCCGCCGGTTTTGCTGGCTTCAACGCTCTTTGGAGAAAATTTGTAAATTCCGTTCTTAGCTGACCTATAATGGGAATATTTCTACCAGATTTCAAGTCTCTTGGTCTTACGGTTCTAGTATCGTGATGTTTCTACATAGGTAGATATTTCATATATTTATATATACAGAAATGATTAAATATGATAGTATTAACAGAATAAAAACTCTTAGACATATGACTTCAAAGGAAATCGAAAAGTGTATTTGATGGATGATCCCCTGAGCTCGAATTTAGATTATGTTTGACGCAATGCGATACACAAACCGAAAATCTGAGTATACTGCTGAATAATACTTTAGGAATATCTAGTCTTTTTTTTTTCTATGAAGCGAGGACTCGTCGGGACGTCACCTGGTGGTAAGTGATATGCCTGCCCATAACAACGTGCCGCTTGTTAGGATGGTATGCAATCCAACAGATTGCGCTCGCCGCCTTGAGACATAGGTTATTACGTCTTGCTACCCCAGTAATTTCATTAGCTAGCTACAGCCCCTTAAAATTGGATCACATGTTTGCACAGTACTGTTTGGAGGCAGAAATAGGCGTTATGGTGGTACTAGGCCTCCGGCAACATAGACCAGTTATCACTAACATCTAACTTGCATCGGTACAGTGATCTAAATGATTTTCCTTCCCTGTATATTAAAAATCACATTTCAATAACGTCAGCACACATTGAATACGGCCATTTTCAATTAATGTCGTCCCCTCTTCGTTCAGAATTATTCTCATAAAGTGAATCTGGAGGCGAATCCTGTTATTACAGACATAAGCCTCCAATTATATACGTAAGGTTGTTTTATTACTTTATTCATGTCGTTCCGCGGGGAATATGAGCTCGTACAACTTTATGTTGATAACGTTCTCTTAATAATATTTTTAGGCATTAAAATCAAACTCATTATAGGCATTATTTCCTCATTTTTAGGTTTCCAAAACCTATGTTAAATATTCATCATGACTGTCCTATGTAAGACGGTCGCTTTTACTTATTTCCCTCATAACCAAAGTATGTACTTATATATCATATACTTTATAGTTTGTTTCTAAAGAAATAGATTATAGGTTTTAAATTGGACCTTTTTTTATTCGACGAATCGACGAAATGAGACGACATGCATATATACTACATACATATATATCACGCCCCGTTCCCAGTGAGGTAGGCAGAGACCACCTCTCCTCCACTTGCTCCTCTCTTCCACTTTGATAAGTGGCAACCCAGCCCACAATAACGTGGCGCTAGTTGGAATGATATACACCGCACCGCATTGTGTTGGTCGTGTTGAGATTCAGGATGTTACGTTCGGTATATCAGTTATTTCACTAGCTACAACGCCAATACCAGTACACAGTAATGTTTGCATAGTACTGTTTGGCGGTAGAAAAACGAACTGCGGTGGTGCCTGCCTAGATAGTCTCCGGCTACAGAGACCTACCATAAGAAAAAGCTTAGAAGTTTCCAGTTACATCTTGCCAATCCTCATCATCAGGCGATAGACGTCCACAGCTAGTCATAAGCCTCCCCAAAAGATCCCAATATCAATCGGTTCTGCGCTGCTGGCATCGCCGAGTACCAAAGACCGTCGTTTCTAGGTATTCATATAACGCCCCCTACACCCTGACCCATCCAGGTTGGTGGGAGCCACGGCTTCGTTTATTGATTATCAGGGTGCACCACGAGAAGACGACATTGGCTTAGATCTTGTGAGTTTTTGCAAACACCTTACACCCTGGGAGATCTTGCCAATATATTATCATAACAGCATTACTGCATTCTGAGTACATTGTTATGAATCCTAACTTCTAGATCTATCTAGACACTACTATTTCAAGATCTCTCGGTGTTGAATTCAGGAAATATAGAGTCGTAATCTCTGTGTATCTAAAACCTTGACTTCTAAGCTTATTTTACGGTTCATCTCAATACATTCTATGATTAAAAGAAAAAGAGGTTCAATCCTGATACTTTTCTTTACAAGGTTGTTAGAACCTTTTGTAAGTAAAATAACTTGTTTAATTAAAAAAAAAACAAATTTATTACGGAGTATTTTCATCATCATCAGCTTTTAGACGTCCACTGTTGGACATCTTCTTCTTCGGTATCACTCTTGATAGAGGTCGTGGTCATCACTTGAAGTGTTGGTGGCAAGCTTCACAACATGTAGCCACTCGTCTCTGACAGCTGCCTTCCTCATGAATTCATGTAGTTGTAACGATGATGAGTCATTTACTGCCGCTTATATCTGTTCACCGATACGTTCGGTCAAGCTTTGAACGCATCCTGAGTATCTCCAGCTTTTAATAATTATTTTTAGTTTGATTCATCAAATGACTTGTTATGAAAAAAAAACATGAGGGCACTTGAAATGTAGTAGTAAAAGTAATTTGACAAAATGTATAACATTCGCGTATATATAAGAAAGTTATATTGTTTATAGGTTTGTGTTATTTGTGTAATGTCTTTAGGCACAGATTGATATGAATAAATAAATGAAAGATTTAAACTTTTACCATTACCCATATTCATCGGAATGTATAATATTCATATAAGCAGAGCAACCAGTGTCATTTTCATTTGAATAACAGATGATCATGAACATCTGCCATTGTTCGAACAATTTGCAATTCTAAACACTTTGCTAGTTTTTGGCTGCCCGACAAATGTTTTAATGTATATGATTACTGCTACATAATTAAACAGTACAATCTGGAAGATATACTACTGCCCGTTTATGTTAATTTTATTTCTATTGCTATACTATTTTTAATTTACTTTGTAGCTAAACATTTTGTAGAGCGGCGGTAGGATTCTGTTGTCTGCGACTGTGGGTAAATACCAAGCCAACTTCTATGCAAATATTACTGAGTTCCGGACTAAAAAGAACTGTAGCTAATGAAATTACTGAAGTAACGAGAATTAACATTCTCTATTCAATGCGACGGGCGCAGTGCATTGCTGTGTATATTATCCTAACCACCGCCACGCTATTATGAGCAGGCGTATCGCTTATCACCAAGTGAAGGTTCGGCCCATTTCGTCACTGCATAGAATAAAAAAAATATCTTTGGTAGAATATAAATGTTAAAACTTCCTTCAATCACGTGGCTATCTTTCAAAAAACTCCAACCATAGATATTGAATAATCTCTCATCAAAAATTTTACACAGAAACTAAAATGGCGACTTTTATTTACACAGAAACTAAAATGGCGACTTCTATTTACACAGAAAGTAAAATCGCGACTTCTATTTACACAGAAACTAAAATGGCGACTTCTATTTACACAGAAAGTAAAATCGCGACTTCTATTTACACAGAAACTAAAATGGCGACTTCTATTTACACAGAAAGTAAAATGGCGACTTCTATTTACACAGAAACTAAAATGGCGACTTCTATTTACACAGAAAGTAAAATGGCGACTTCTATTTACACAGAAACTAAAATGGCGACTTCTATTTACACAGAAACTAAAATGGCGACTTCTATTTACACAGAAAGTAAAATCGCGACTTCTATTTACACAGAAACTAAAATGGCGACTTCTATTTACACAGAAAGTAAAATGGCGACTTCTATTTACACAGAAACTAAAATGGCGACTTCTATTTACACAGAAACTAAAATGGCGACTTCTATTTACAAAGAAACTAAAATGGCGACTTCTATTTACACAGAAACTAAATTGGCGGTTTCTATTTGCACAGAAACTAAAATGGCGACTTCTATTTACAAAGAAACTAAAATGGCGACTTCTATTTACACAGAAACTAAACTGGCGGTTTCTATTTGCACAGAAACTAAAATGGCGATTTCTATTTACAAAGAAACTAAAATGGCGACTTCTATTTACACAGGAATTAAAATGGCGACTTCTATTATGATACAGCAATAATTTAATTGATAAAAGTTAATTATCTCATTCAGGGGTGGTTCGGCTGTGTATATTCACTTAGCTATGCGTACCAGTACATTCGGACCATACAGCGTCCCGATTAAAAGGTACCGAATAAAATGGAATGGTTTCGAGTTTAATCTACTATTTACGTTCATATTATCTGTTAATTAATATTGACGAAGCAATAACGTTACACAAACACACAGCCAAATATTACTGCATGTTGATTTTTCAACGTTTTAATATTTCATTAATATTTTATAACTATCCAATAATGTAACTGTACCGCAGCTGAATTGACTACCACCTAAAATTGAACTAGCTGAGCAAATAAGCAATTTTCTCCTGATGGTATACGCCAGCCCATAACTACGTGGCGCTAGTTAGGATGTTGTACACGTCACCACATTGCGCTCGTCGCCTTGAGACATAGAGGTGACTCATTACACCAGTAATTTCAGTATCTACAGCGAACCATTTAAACCGGAATACAGTAATGTTTGCACTGTAGTATTTGGCTGCAGAAACAGGCGCTGTAGTTGTGGTGGTAGGTAGGTACCAGTACCGCTAATATATATTAGCTGTTATAAATTGTAATGATTTCCTTATATTTACAAAGTTTAAGCAACTGGTGGTAGGTGTCTGTTGGTAAAGATCGTCTAGGTAGATAATACCGTAGTTCTTATATCTACCGCTAAATAGTAGTGTACAAACAATACTGTTTTCGGGATTGAAAGGCGTTGCAATTAGTGTAATTACGGAGGTAACGACACTCAACATCTTATGACTCGAGGCGACGAGCACACTGTGGTGTAATGTACTGTGCCTTCAAGTGATTGTTTTAATATGGTTAATCGTTTATTATATCATAGTAGTCGTAGGCAATCAGTTTAAGTAAACATTAAGTGTCATTTGATGAGGAACGTTGTTAAGTAACTAAGTACGGAAGGAAAAAGTGCTATTTAACTGACACAATAAGTTAAGACTACCCGACGACAAACAAGAATTTGCACTTGCAAACTCACGCTAAGCAAACACTTTGCCGCAGTCTGGACCTCGCTGTTAAAGTGAGGTTGCCCTGACCCTATTAAACTAGCCCCTTGTTATTTCTGTTTTTTTTTTTAAATTAATAAATTATTATATTTCTACAAGATTTCTTTATGATTTAATAATGTCATTTCTTAGTATTTATTGTTATCTCAAAACATTGTAGTTTTACTGGTTGCCGGACACCGTGTGAGTATGTACCACCGCAGCTTCTCTTTCTACTGCCAAACAGGATAATACAAACATTACTGTGTTACAGTTTGGCAGGCATTTACAGAAGGAACATATTAGGTACACCACTAAAGTTACTTCCGTTGTGTTCCTTTTGTCAGTGTTGCTCATACAATGTAATTCTCACAGCACTTTCAATAGAGAGTTCACCTTCCTTTATGTGACGTTTTATTAAGTTAATGGATTTTCTTACTTTCCAAATATTACTACTAAAATATGTCACGCGTGAACACATAGACCTTTTTCGCTTTGAACTTGGTGGCCTCGGACTTATCAAATAGAATCATTTGAAACAGACGAGTGGAATTTATTCAGCCGTAAGGGCGAAAGGATCCGGTCGACGACATTCACGAGAACACTAAGGGTAAGCTCCATCAGCAGCAACTCGGTTAGCAGAATCGTGTAATATAACTATTTCAGGTTTTCCCCCTCTGTGTTTCTATACTTGTATAGATAACATATGTGGTTTAATGGATTAGATTTTTTGTGCTCTTTAAGATTTATATCTTTCACATATATTACTTACACAATTTTTTTTTATCAATGAAACAAGCGATATGTTCACATGATGTTAAATGGTACGCCTTCCCATAACAACGTGGTGCTAGTAAACATGATGATGACCAGTTTTTGCTCGTGCTCTTGAGACATGACATTAAGTCTCGTTACGGCAGTAATTTCAGTATGTAAAATACCTTTTAAACCGGAACACAGTAATGTCTGAATAGTACTGCTGATCTGCAGGGGCTGTAGCGGTACCTATCCGTTCTGCGGAAACAAAAATCTTCCACCAGTTTACTACGATTATGTTTGTATTTGTGTTTATAAATGTTAAGTCTCTGTTCCCGATTGTAGGAGTAAATGATAGTCTAACAGGATATACACCAGAATCTTCTGTTCTTCTCAGATTTAGCTTTTATTTAATTTTGTAATATCCGTAGATAATACATAGAATATTAGCTACATGTATTATTATACGATTATGCCTACATATACATTCTAAAAAGCATTATTCCTCAAATCATCAGTTATATTTTATTTATTATGGTGTAAAACTACAATAGGTCTTAGCTTTAATAAGTCTTCGGAATTACTGGCTCCCTTTATACAAGATCTACGGTTTAACTGCTAGGTCATAGAATAGAAAGTCATAGACTTCTAAGTCATAGAAAAAAATGATACTATAGAAAATCCATCAGGAAAGACGCGCTTACATATAATATAAAAGTAAATTGTTAATGTGCATATGACTAACATTTTATTAATGTCCTTTTCACACTTGTATAGCTTAGATATGTTGGTAAGCAGATTGATTATTAACAATTAAATGTTTATCGCAGTATATTACTATGGTACGTGTATTTAAAACTACTTTATTGTGAAAGTAAACTAAACACACGGAAGAAATGTATTGCTCGAGAAAACACCGTCGTTCAATAAATCTTTGGGGGCTTACGAGTCTGTAAAAATTGGACCAGCGACTCGCTTTATTACCTGCAACTTCGTTACATGTTTACTAGAGAAGAATGGCTTGATTTCAGGCGGTAGAAAACCATAGAGTGCTTTCATTGCCTTATTACAACACTAAAGTTTCTTCCAATAGCGGAAATACTATAAAAAGATTCCAATGAGTACACCTCTTTTTGTTTTATGTGAGAGAAACGGCATCGCAAAACTGCTCTTGTATGGTTATGTTTAGACCTTCTAAAATCTTCACCATGTGGCTATCTTCATCGTTTTACGCCACAGTTATGAGTACGTATCATCAGAGAGTAGATGGAGAATCAAATGGTGTACCTGAAAGGGGTGGTCTATGGCTAGCCCCTACGCTAAGGGTCGGCAATGTTGGTTCCTCTTTAACACCCTGGATGAAGCAATGAATGAACTAACATAAGTATTAACAATCAGGAATATTAAGCTGCGTCTTTCTGAACGATTACAAAAAAGACTTTAAGCTCGATATTTTACAAAGCCTTGAAATTTAGTAATCTACTTATGTATGTCGTTTACATAATAATAAGTTTCACTAGCCTATTCATAATCATAAGCCGCAACTGGACATATGCCTTCTCCAATCGGTGTGCGGTCCCCATCCAGTGGTTTTTTGCGACTTTCGCCAGATCGTTGGTCTACGTGGCATTCCAGCTTTGCGTATTCTAGCATGACAACGCCACTCTAGAATCTGTTGGGAGATGCCCTGCCTATTGCAACTTAAGTTTAGCAAGCCTTAGGGCTATGTCAGTGGCCACAGTTCTTTTATTCATCCTTCTCATTTCTGATTCTATGGCGCAAATTTACTCCAAGCACAGCTCTCTTATCTTTTATGCTCTTAGGGCAATCCTGAACTTTTTTACAAGGCTCATTGTGAGCGGCCACTCATGTTCTGTATGTCATCAGTCTGTAGAAATTAAGCTGGACGTAGAGATGCTGCGTAGTCTCCCGAACGTGCAACATCTGAGTTAGATTCATTGATTGACCTCTTTCTGAAAGTTAGACTCATTAATTTGCACTCAGTCCCAATGTAGTAGTGTCCACAAATTACATGCGTAATACTAATATGTTACGTGTGTAATTTGACTGACCTATTTATTATAACTTAAAATACAGCGCTTACGTTTAGTGTAGCGGGAGGCAGGTCTTCCTTCATTTAATTTGTGTTGCTCATTAGCAGCCCGCTCTCATGCAGCGCACATAATCAGTTACAGGCAAGGTGTTTTTGATAGACTTCACTATGTTATACAACAGCATAATTAACGGGGCGGTTGACGCGAACGCTTAAACAATGGTGAGTGAACTGCGGAAAATAGCAATACATTCGCCTAATGTGCAGTAATATAGAGCGCGAATTAGAGGCAGCGGGAGAGATCGTTAGTTCTTGTTTAGCTTAAAAAGTGATGAGTCGAGCCACAATAAGGCGTCAGTTAGGATATATATGTCAAACCTAAGCCTTAAGATTATTGCTTAGTATCACATAATGAAATATATATTTATTTATTAGACGAAGCGACAAGACGAATTAAATGTTTACCTGTTGGCAAGTATAACGATTATGATTATAGACTAACCATAATTACACCTACCATAAGATTACTACAAATATTTGTAGTGTATGTAGATATACTAAAAAATATTATTATATTATTATTAATATATTAATACAATTATTTTAACAGATACTAAATAAAACACATTTATTTAATACTGTTGAAACATCACGCTCAGGTTCAGTGGTATCAAATTAGTCAGAGGAGCAACAATACATAATGTGGGTTAACCCGATCGAGTTGACAGACAATTTCCGGGATGTTCCGACAGGAAGTTTTGTTACGATAAGCGTAGGAAATTCTGCCCAGGAAATACTGTAAGTTGTTACTTTGTTAATATACTAAATATATGTTTAAATTATAAAATATCCGGTTTAGAAGGTGGTAATAACTGTCGTTATTAAATCATTGTTTTTAAAGAAGATAACAAGAGACATTATATCAATTGTATAGTAATAGGTAACTTCTAACTGTAATGAACTGTACATAATTTTTAGATAAATACTTCTTATAGTGAAGCTTGCAACACAAATAAAAACGTACAACAAACAAGCAATCGGGAACATTCGCGAACTCGCACGGAGCAAACATGTTCCAGCGGAGTAAGATCTCGTCGGAATGTTTACTGAGAGCGAGTTATTTTTCTTTTTCAGTAAATACATTTCAATAAATTAGCAAACATAAGTTAATTCAGCCGTTTTCATATCTTATATCATCATTGATACATACAAACATAGATATATATATCACGCCTCGTTCCCATTGATATTTGTATATTATTTTACTAGGCCTTACGGGATAGTAACTTTTGTCTTCAAAAATAATTTCGTTTATGAATTTTGAATACGTTGTTAAATATTCAATAATACAAGTTAAGTATATTAGTAATAGCATGAACAAAACAACAAGGGTGTAAGGGGTCCTGTAAAATGACTCACGGTATCCAAGCCAACCTTACCTTCTCGTGATGCACCCTGCTAATTAACAAATGAGGCTCTGGCTCCTGCTAACCCTTATTTCGCCACCCTCCATATCAACACCTACAAACGTGTATATCTTTGATGCAGGCTTGTGTCCAGCTGTGAACGCCTATCGGGTGATGGTGAACAGTATGGAGTCGGTTAACTGAGGGATAGTAGAATTAATTGACATCGTTACTATTAAATCTATAATGTGCAGTTACTTGCAGTGTAAGTTTCCATAGTTGTTATATAGTTCCATTCCATTAATGTATTTACAAATGTTATAAAACGGTTAAATTGCATTTTTACTCAGCAAAGCTTAGATTTGTGAAGTTGAATTTAGAAACTGAAAAACACAAATGAAATTTGATGTTGGAAATTACTTTGTACGGATGAAAAGGGTTGTGCGAATCGAAAGTAAATTGAAATTCTTTTGTTATTCGCGCTTAAATATAACCAATACGTAACCAGACTCAATTAATAACTTGGATCAATTTGCGTTTGCAATTTTAATGAAAATTTTGAGATAACGTTAAACGTATAACAAATCACCTTCCTCTTGTATACCTCGGGGATATAACCGGAAACTGATTACTGAAACTATTTTTAAGCTTATTTTATCCTCCTCTCAATATATCACACAAAGTACAATACCAAAATATGATATAACAGTAATTTGACGTAGTTTTGTTATTCATAGTTTTTTTATTCGACGAAGCGACAAGATGAGGAAGACGTTCGCCTGATGATAAGTGATATGTTCCCCCATAACAGTTTGGCGCTAGTGAAGATGATGTACACAGAATCCCATTGAACTCGTCGCCTTGAGATATAAGATGTTGAGTCTCGTTACTCCAGTAATTGCACTAGCTACCCCTTTAAAACAGGAACACAGTAATGTTTGCACAGTACTGATCGGTGGCAGAAATAAGCGCTGTTGTGGTACCTACCTACACGAAGTTCAGCAACAAAGACCTGTCTCTAGTAAAGTACCAATATATGTAAATACATGTAAATTGGATCCCCTTTTAATACTCAAGACTGTTTTTATGGTACAAAATTACAGACGGGAAGGGGAGTGAATAATTAAAAATATGCACTCTAAAGCAATTTTGATATGCCTCTGACCTCTGTTTCAACATAAACTTGACTCTCGGTTTTAAAACAATATAAGTAGGCTTTATAAGGCCAAAAAATATTTGTTTCCAGTTATTCTTGTAAAGCTACGGTAATGCTTCTTTTAATGCAGATAGAAGAGAAGGAAGCGATGACACTATCAGGACGCTCACCAGACGTAACTGGTATCCATTACAACGTGGCGGTAGTAATTTTGTTATACACAGCATCATATGCGCTCGATGACTTCAGGCATAAGATATTGAGTCTCATTACCTGTGTAATTTTACTATCTACAGCACCGTTCAATCTGGAACACAGTAATGTTTGCACACTACTGTTTGGCGGTAGAAATAGGCGTTGCGGTTATGTCTACTACCTAGATGGTCTCCAGCAACAGAGACCTACCACAAGAAAAAATACGTTGACAAACATAAATTTCTGTGAAGTAGTATCAATTGTATACGATGTAGTCGGGAAGAAAATGAATAATACAACTGTAGAAATAATTAATTTATTTTCCGTTATAAAATCATATATTTTAGGCCATCATATTTTATATGTTGCAACGACACTGATGGCAATCTGTTAGGTCCGTGAACAAATCAAACCTAAAATTTAGTTTAAATTTCAAATGAACATTTAACAAACGGTAAACTCTCAACAACAGCCGTAACAAAACTGGAAACACTTCGAGATCCATGATTATTGTTTCGCTACATAATACATGTAATATCCTTACAAAAAAAAAAAACAATTCTCTATATTTAGTTCAGACGCTAGTTATATTTACATTCACACAACCGAGTATTATCCAAGTAAGCACAGTAATCTACAAGCGAATACACTATCCACATACAACACAAACAAATTGAATTATACAAATCCAGATTAACACTTAGACGACCTGGGTTTGCAAAAAAGCAAACCTAACTACTCCTATCCAGTACTGATTTATAAATAAATAATCTTCATAATTATATATCAAACTTAGTTAATTTTCTATTATGTTCCACAACTTAACATTAAGTATTGTTTTATAGGTAACTCGTTTAAAAATGGGAAGATCGCTAACGGTCGCCAAGTGTTAAAAATCATCAGGACTTGATGAAGACAATTTAATGAATTATTCACTCCTTAAATTATTATTTATACATGAACTATACAGTCTTCCAAATATAGTTATGGTACATGAATGCATTGTTATGGAATAAATAGTTTGAGCAAGGTGTTTTGTGATATCGTCTCAATGATTATCATAAACAAAATATTAAGTACTACAAGTACATAAACTTATATTAAAGATGAAAGAAAATTAAAACCATTTTAATATCCAACAATACTTAGTTTGGTAACATCAATGGAAATAACTATTTAGTTTAAATCTAATTTGAAACCCTTTTGTCGAGCGTTGGTGTATGCTTTAGAGGAAAGATTCTTTTGATAACTACAGTTTATTGTCTCTATTGGAAACCGAAATCATCACTAAACACTTTCCTACTACTTGTTTCACTTAACAATCAAAAGATTAAGTATCAATGAACAGAAATTTAAAGTTATTATAAAAATAAGTGATTTATTGCACCGGTTTTCATTCAATTTACACACAACTTTCCGGCCCTGGTAAATTTTCAGCTAATACATGTTCTCTTCTTCGCGCACAACTTTTACCTTTATTTCTTTGCAAAGTAGATGTTATGCTACCTGAACTTAGTGTTGGCCCAGTTAGACACATTGCGGTGTGATTTTCGAACGGCGGACTGCCATTTCCGTTAGGACAGACAAAATTGGGGCTACCTAACGTAGGACTATTCGATGCTATAAAGTTAGGCCTATAATTATTGGAGAAGTCTAACGGTAAGTTTTGATTTATAACATCTTCTTGTCTAGTGTTTGTTATAATTTCATTATCCGGTGTTAACTGTGAAAGAATAGACGAATTAATAAAACCTATAGCATTCACTTATACAAATTAACGTGATTAAATTACATACTTGTTGTGAGTGTACAGTAGAATCTAGCAGTGCCAAGTCATCTGCAGAGAATACCGGACCGGACTTTTCCCAATCGCCTTGTAATTGACAAAATTTATTAAAGCTCATTATTTAATAAGATTGCTTAAATATAATATATGATATTTTTAAATAATATATTAAACGGTACAGTTATATAAAAATTACATTGTAATGTATATATTAAATTAAGTTATTACCTCGAACTTCTTTAATAGTAGGCCATTCTTCAGTTTCTACGATCTTCGGTGGAGATTGTTGATTTTCGACATCTGTTTCATAAAATCAGTTGAAACTTTTCGTATAAATAAATTTGAAAGAGAAATGAGCACCACCGACCACCCCTTACTATGGTTTTTATTAAATTTAAAAGAAGTTTGTCAATCTGTGGTCCAGTACTTTCTCTGTACACTTGTTCGTTCACAGCGGTTTTGAATTTCATGTTTAGCGATGAATGTATTAAATATTTTCTGGTCTTTTCGTCTTTGATGTTATGTTAGTATGTAAAATCAAATGCTTTCCTAATGCAGTGGCTAATCGATTGAGTATTTTTACGGATACACCTGGTGCTACTCCGGGGCCAGTTGTTGTGGAGTTGTAATACCTTACGAAAAATCTGAATCCGTATGGCAAGCTATCACCGTAATCTGCCGTTGTAACATTACTTTGTTCGGCTGCCACTGCATTGGAACCAAATTATTCCTCAAAAGTACCCTCGTATCTTCGTTGTAATTTAAAGCAATATGAGATTAAGATTAAGTTGTAGTTGAAAAATACTATAAACAGTATATGATAACATAAATTTAACGTTAATCCAGTTAAATGTAACTTACCAGGAGCGTTTAAAATATCGGGTTGCGGATCAGGTGTTTTTGCTTCTAATGATGGCTTTATTGTGTATGCAACTACGTATCTCCTGCCGCCGTCGCTTAGCTCCAGCATGTCTCCCGGTGGATGCTTGTGTGGTGGGTGTGAGCGACGGCGACGAGTACACAGAGCTCCCACTGCTATACTGCCAACTGCTAATGTAGCTCCGAGGCCAGCGGCAACTACTACACCCATAGTTATGCTACCCATACCACCTTTTCCATCTACTTAAAATAACAAAACAAATCATGTTTTTTTATTATTGTTAACAACTAGTTATAGGTAGATACTATCGTAGGAACTTCCTACTGATATCGCTTCTACAATAAACGAAAAAATAAGGCTTAATCGTTAATATTAACTAGCAATGATAAGAGTAAAATAATCTTAGTACAGCTAAGTCACAATTTACACCAGTTTCAGTAAATTTAACTAGGTTATTTTCAATTACCTGTATGTTTGGCAGCATCATTGAATGCGATATTTTCAAGAAGCGTCCTGTCCGATTCACCCTTTAAATTTTTAGCGTATATAAGAAGATTGAATGTTGCACCCTCGTTGTCGCTTTCAGTGGATACATGTGACAAGTCTAACGAAAACGTTACCATTCCGTCTAAAATGCAAACGTAAATGTCAGAAATGTAAGTTTAAATGTAATATGTATCGCATAGTAATCCACACAAATCTCTGCGCTGTCTTCAATAACATTCTAGTCCCCTTAATAAATATATTCTTGTTTATTCATTCTTCCATTATTAGTTCTTACTTCTGCGTGGTGAATAATGTGAAAAGAATGATACAGAAGAAATGTTATATAGGTAAAGAAAGTACCGGAATCAGTAACGGCGTCAGTGTATCGTGCTTTACTTGTAACTGGATCCAAGGCTTCCATAATAAACGATTGCGGTAACCCACCGTCGTACCCAGCCAAACATTGGATTTGTAGTAAATTGTTCGCGCCTTCAGTATTGTTGCTTGTCTTCAAGGAGCAGTTCCGAGGCGGCGCTGGTCGTGCTTAAAAGTATATTCAATATAATGATAGCAGTGTAATGTATACTAGCAATTTAAAACCTTGATCCGTTTTGAAAGAAAAAATCGGCAGTTACGGAAATGACTAAGCTAATGTTTTTCTTCCCGTTCTGATAGTGATAGTGGCTTATTCATGTCTATATTTTTGTAAAGTTTTAGATGATTAGCGAATCTAAAAATAAAACGAGTTAGTATTTTATCCACGATACGATTTTATAGATAGATTGGATCTTTAAGGGCTAAGAGCTAAAGTTAATCGGACTACCTTGCAAACTAAATAGTCATTGCTGCATCAATAGAACACATACTATGTATGTAAACATTTAATTTTCTTGATTTTTATTGTATCTTTTTGTTTATATTCAAGGAAGCAACGAGAGGAGTACGATGATTCATTTGATAATAAGTGATACACTCGCCCCTTACAAGTGGTGCTAGTTAGAGTGCGCACACGGCACAACATTATGCTCGTTGCTTTTAAACATAAGTTGTTAAATTTTGTTACCAGTACGGTACGTATGTAATTTTATACGCTACAACTCCTTTCAAATCGGGACACAGGAATGTTTGCACAGTACTGTTTGTTAGCAGAAACAGGAGCTGCGGCAAAGGAGACCTACCACTGATGAAGTACGCGTGCTTGTCAGATAAAGTTTCCCTGATTTCTTGCTTAAAATTAGTAACTAACATACAATAAAAATTGTAGTTAACCGTTAACATATTAACTTGATTATGTGATAATAAAGTTAAAGACAATAGGAATCTGTATAAGCGTGGATTAAGTTTAGATGACTCACTGGCGGGGACTATCTGGAACACACAGGGCTCCAGTTGCCCGCCGACGGCGTTGCTTCCGCGACAACTGAGCGTGCCGTAGTCACGTTCACTTTGCGGCTTGTAGCTCAATTCGCTTGTACTCCCATTTGTTATTCCTGCTCGATACATAATTATACAAATACTTATGCCACTCACCTTCACATTATTAAACCTATAATAAATCTAAATTAATACAGTACATTCATAAAACAGTTTTGCATAGTAAACAAGTAAAAAACAACCTTTGTTAAGAGAACAAAACTGTGATATGAAAAAAAGTGTATATTTCAAAGAATCACAAGCTATTAGAGGTTATTGCTATCATTAATATATATGCTATATTTGTATTATTTTCCATTATTCATCGAAGCGACGAGTTGGACGTTCACCTGATGGTAAGTGATACGTTTATCTATAACAATGTGAGGCTAGTTACGATGGTCACACCACATAGCGCTCGTCGCTTTACAAGACAAGATGTTAAGCCTCGAACCCCAGTAGTTTAACAAGCTATAATTTGTTAGGTTTAGTTTGATACCTAGACGGTATCCGACAACAGGAATCGCTAATAGATCTTTAATAAACAGTTTAAATTAATTTCATTTAAGGTAGTAGTATTACTAGAAGATACTAGTACATCTAACGTACTGTTATATATAGATCTCAGGGTATAAGATGGATCAAATAGAGCAGACCACAGATTGTTATATTGCGTACGAACGGGTTGCAATTTAACACTTTTTTATCTGAATGTACACGCGAGGCATTCAGTGCTCAAATAGATTAACTCCACTTTTTGAAAAATCTTAAACTTTTGCATCTAAAAACTTTGAATAAAAAGATATTAATACAAACGATTATTTTCTTTTGGCTATTGAATAACAAGTTTCTTATTTCAGAGATCCGTTTTATTAACTTTTATCTATATGGTTTTAATAACGCATTTCAAATGCTCTAGACAGGTTTGATTGTTATCAAGAGCCGCACAGTGTTTTTTTTTTTTGCGAAATACGAGTAAACTCGTCAAAACCAATCATTAATAGAATGTTTCCAGTTAATTGGCTGAAAATACGCTGGATACATTTAGACAGAACCAAGCCTCGCCTTTTACAAAATGCAAAGTTTATACAAAGGCTATTAATATAAAGAAATTTGTAGCAGGTAGGCTGGGAATTTAAAAAATATATAGATCTGCCTTTTTTATACTAAAAAAACTGTGATAAAGGGAAAAAGGATGGACACACGTGAAACATGATGGACCTGTTAAAATTCATTCCACCTATTAAATACGAATATCATTAAAATTTAGCAAACAATCGGTATGACGAGTCCTTGCATACAGGTGATGAAGAAGACGTTATTTATTATATATATTACTGATAATCTCTAATAAAAATATACTAAAATCTGTCTACATTAAAATAGTTAAATACTAAAACACTGAATTTAGCTTTATCCCTTTTTTCAGCAGTCAAATGTATTAACTCCAGTAATCACATGAAACCTGTAACATTACTGATGATTACTTTACAATAGGAAAATAATTTTTAAATACCTCAATGTTATAACTATATGTATATTGACATATTGTAATATATGTTTTATGTTATGAAGTGAATAAAAAAAAAAAGTTTAATTATTTTATCGCGTATCTCATCTTTTAAGGAGTTAACCGATTTGAATGACTCCTATATATACGTTGTTATCTTGTAAGCTTCGAATTTGTTTGATAGTGAAGTGTGTTTGCCTCGTTTACTGGTTCTCATGTATTAGCAGTATATAATATAAAATTGTTAGTAAGTCAGGCGAGTTTAGAAAAAACCTTATCATTATTGTTTTTAATAAAGCGTTAAAACGAGCGAGTCGTTCACATAATGGTGATAGGCTTCTCGATAACGTGGTGTTAGTTACAAAGAGAGACGCTGCACCAAATTGCGCTCGTCGCCTTGAGACATAAGATGTGAAGTCTCGTTACCTAAGTAATTGTATTAGCTACAGCAACTTTTAAACTAGGACACAGTAATATTTGCACACTACCAAAAGCTGCGGTGGTATCTACCTAGAGGGTCGGCAAAAGAGACCACCAGTAGTATTTGTACCCTACTCCGTGCGCTTCCGGAGTTGTGTTACGTATCTCCTTGACAAAAGGAAAGTGTTTAAGCGTTGTGTTATAGGAACAGATAAAATAATTAATAAAAATTGAGGGTTACCGAATTTAGCAGGTGCCACGTCTAAACTTTCGCCGCTATTATTGAACTGCCAGAAAAATGTAACGTCGGGTGGATTTGCTGTGACGGAGCAGCGCACGCGCAGCGTTTCATCGAGCTGCGCGCCTAGTACTTGAGGCGATGATAGAGCGCAAACAGGAGCGTCTAGCAACAAACATTTATTATTCAAAATACTTTACCTGTGACGTTTCCTATTAAGAAATAACTTTCAGTCAAATAAAAATACTTAAGAAAACCTTAAAACCTCATTTAAATACTTCCGGTCATACACAGCACTTCAAAGCACGGAAAAGATTTTCAGCGGGTTTATAATTTTAATTTAACTTTGCTATAATAACTACATTGAGCAAAGAGAAGGAAATAATTGATAAAGATTTTTCACATTTTCATTCGTTCATACATATATGTAGTACTTTAGGTATTATATAAAAGTTATAAACTAGTTCTAGATTTAACGAATACTATCGTTTTCTCTTTAAAATTAATATAAACCAAATTTTTAGTGATAATTAAGTCAACTTTATATAATACAGGAGGAAGAAAATTTATTTACTTTCATTTAATATATTTTGTACACGCAGCTGTTAGAAGAAACATGACAATAAGGATACACAGTACAAGGGCACTACTTATTTCATGTTGAAATCTCTTCCAGTAGACCCGCAGAAGGAAAGAAGAATTAGAAACACATACATAGTGCATACTTAATCTTCACTTCAATCTCAATTGAAAATCATTTATATTCAAATTGTATGAGATTAATGTTTACATAGAAATCATCATCATCAAATTGAAACGAAATCACACAACCATAAATGTTCTTCAAATCCATTTTTAGAGCTGCGATGAAAACGGCGTCAATTTCTACTTTTGACATTACCCGTCGCCGTGCCTCGCATTCCCTTTATAGAAAGGATTTTGCAATTAGCACAGACAGTTGAATGAAACCAGGATCAGTTCGTTAAAGCATAACAGCATAGTTGGCTGATATATTCATTTTTCCAGTGAACGCTGCTCCTTGTAAAAGCGGCTAGTATCGAGCTACGATCCGTTTAGGCATCTTATAAAACTGCGCTTTGAACTCGCTTTACATTTTCAATGAAAATTTCAAATATTTGCTAGCTTTAAGTAGAACTAAAAAGTCAATTTAGACCAAGGCGCTTCAGCATAGACTTAATGGATATTTTTTAACAAAGCATCCTGTAATTTCTTCTTTTGCACTGTTTAATAGTTAATTTTCACACAAACGGTATGATCTATCCGTTATCTTGATGGTAAGTGAAACGCTTGTTTATAAGAATGTAACGTTATTTAAGATAATAAACACCGAACCACATTTTGTGGTTCCCTTGAGACATAAGGTGTCTCATTAGCACAGTATGCTTCACCAACTATAACCTACATTAAACTGGAACACAGTAATGTTTGCAGACTATTATTGGACGCTAAAGACAGATGTTGTATTAGTACCTAATAATCTTAAAAGATACCCTGCTTCTGTGGTAAAGACAAGGTTATGTAGGGAATTTCTACCCACTAAAACCTCATCAGTAGAATTCTTCAGTGAATTAGGATCCAGAATTTCCTACAGAAAGTACCGGTGCACCTCTGCATTCTGACTAAAACATTCCACAGAAGGCCAAAGCCCTCCATAGCGCCTACGCTGTGCTACTGCAAATACAAGACCACTTTGGATTTTCCGTCCTTCTATGGCTCGCTTATCGAGTTCTGAGGGTCCCCACTTTTAAGGCTCGCAAACTTGAGAACCCAATTAGTCGCTTTGTACCACCGGCAGGAAATACCTTAGTTCTATACCTAACAGTTCAAGACTACAGGGCGTAGTCACAGAGACCTACCCCCAATAAACGGTCAAATGTAATGATCTTCGAAAATTCATAGCTCTGTTTATATAAGTTTGGCAAATATCTCCCTTCCGCTTTTTTGCGTCGTTTTGTAGGTTATGTCAAGACCTTTCAAATTATGTATAGTATTGCCAGATACGAGCTCTGTAGCGCTTTATACATAGCCGCGAAATTCAAAAGACAAAAAGGCGGAAGGGAGATATTTGCCAAACTATTATAACAGATTGATTAAAACTTAAAAACACTTTTGAGATAAAAAAAAATATCACATTAATACCGTAAATGCATAAATTTGAAGACAAATTAGGAGATCCAAGAGGGGACAAATTTATCGTCAATTGAGTCTTCAGGCGTTCAGGATGCTATTAGCGGTTATGATTGATGTTCAGTTTTCGTTATAAATTTTCGCTGCTGTTATAGCATTAAATTTTCTTCGCAGCATTGTATCGGAATCGAACTTTGTCCATTAATTGAGATATTAATTGTAATTGACAAGTAACCACGTGGACGAGAACTAAGTTTATACAACGAAATACATCGATACATTAATGATTATGATTGATCTATTCTTTGTTAGTTGTTAGCTTTCTAAGTTAACGCAGTTGGAATTATAAAACCTCTGTCCTGACAAGTTTATTTATAATTATATTATTTTTCACATAGCATCAACTATACATTCGATTAAGTGAAGAGATGAGCAAGATAATTACCTTATGGCTAGTAAACATCGCACCATATAGTGCTCATCGGCTTGAGACGTAAGATGATAAGTCTCGTTACCTCATTAATTTCACTAGCTCCCTTCAAACCGGAACATAGCAATGTTTACATATTAAATAGACTAAATTACGTAGACAGACTCCAGCAACAGACGTTTATTAACTTTGTGATATTTCGAATTGGACTGAAAGTAACATGAGTTTTAAAATAGATGTTTATAACTGGAAAATAGTCCGTCACAAGACTGAGACAAGCCTCCATTGTTAGGTGACACTTGCTCAATGAAGGAATAAGTTCAAAAGGGACTTACATTGTATGCTGAGATGTGTAGTCTGGCTCGCAGTCTCGCCCAAGGCGTTAGCGGCTCGACACGAGTAGTCACCGCCGTGTTCCCGCGTCACCTTCTGCAGCGCCAGCGATTTTGTGCTCACTATAACACCTAACACAACGTTGTGCAGAACCGGTTTGTCCTGTACACAGTAATCATAATTTCTATTCATTCTCTGCACAACTATTTTTTTAGCTTTCTATTATAACTATACATTTATATCACCCCTCATCCGGTAATCCGCATTCGACTAGTAAATTGGGTAAACGGTCTTGAATCTCTCATTGTGAGAGAATGTCCTGATTCTTAGAAGAGGAAACTTAAGAAGGATCTCTTAACGTAAAAAAAGAGGTCAACATTTTTTCATGTTTGTCATCGCCAGATTTCCTCTTTTTCTTTCTTTGAAAAAAGAACCATTTAAACTGTTCTAAGTTACTATTAAAAAAAGTAGTCGTTCCTAGGTTATTGTTATTCATTTCTCCTAAACGTTACAAGATTGTGATTTTTACTTTTATCTGAGGTACTTGAAAATTATAATTTAAAAATTCTATGTTAAAGCACTAACTTCTAGTCTAAAGCACATTTATCTTAGTTATCCATAATTTGAAGAAGGATTTTTCTGCTTTAAATATTGGATTGTTCGGGATGATCAGATATAACTGTACCATATTTTATAATAGACCATAAAGTAACTTTATGGTCTATTATATATTAGATATAACATAGAAAAATATTATTATTTCAGCCTTTGTATCTTCTACAGGTATTATACAAAATACGATCTCATGCTTTTTGAGTCTAGTGGCTATCAGACCTATGTCCTGCAGTGGACGTCAATCGGTTGAAATGATGACCAATTATTTATTATATTTTGTTATGTCAACGTTTAATTTTTTTTTTATATTTTGTATACAATTTTATGCAATAGAAGCTTAATGAAATAACTTACGTTATGATACCATGTAATTCGATGTTCCCTAGGGTTTGCGCGCACTGAGCATTCGAAGTACACGTCATCGCCTTCTTTGATGTCGTGAGGGTTGAGTGTGCTGCCCAACGACAACGAAACTACGGGTGGATCTAAAACAAAATTTCCAAATTAGTTCAAAAATATATTTCCTTAAATCTTTAACTACGCTCTTGAACATCAGGTACAAGCCGACGTAAATTATAACTGAATAAGTCTATTTAAACTTGATTGACCTTCATCTAATTTGATCTCTCGATTCTGAATAGGTAATTGACTGTATGTTATACAACATACTATTGTAACGGCTGAATTTATTAAAGATTGACAAAAAATACTCTTTTAGACCGGTTATTCAATATTAAATATATCAGCATTTTTTATGTCACTTAAGTATTCGTTTTAGTCCTCAGCATTTCGTAGAAACACTAGTAACGAGATTAACATCAGTCTGAAGTAATTGTCTCCTTATGTGTTAAGAAACACAGCTTCTAGTATTTAAATAGTAACTGTTAGGGATAGTGTTATAGTGTTTATCGCATGGTGAATTTGTCTTATTACTTTTGTTTTAATACAGTTATAAAAAAACTCCATCGACTCCATATGAGAATGTTTGGAGAGCTACATGTCGTGATCCAGGTACATTACAATGTATATTAGGTAATTGCTAATATTTAATTATTATTGCAACAAAAAATGGATTTATCTAGAAATTTGTATTGTATTTTCTAGAATATTCTAGTCTGGTACGCCAACGACTATACATTAGGCGTTTGGAGAGGGGACGATTCATTCTCGTTTTGAACTTCGTGGCGATACAGTGAGTAAATACTCAAAACTATCGCTTCACAATATGATGGATTTAATGTATTGGGGTTCAGTATACAGCTATATCATCATCTCAATCGATGGACGTCCACTACTGGATACAAGTCTCTTGTAAGGTATTCCACAAAACACAGTGTTGTACTGTTTGTCTAGGCATACAGCTTATATCATTATAAATCCTCTTACCGTTCAATAGTTGAACTCCTGATTTTTGTGGTTAATTGTGTGGGAGATATTTTTTTAAGGACGAGTCCGCTGTGTGTGTAAGGGAGTGGGAGCGTTGTCTGGTTAACCACTCAGGTAGAGCGGTTATCTGCGGCGGAAAGCACGTGTTGACACTTTATTGGCCATTAAAGAGCTATAACGACGTCGCCCCGCAGCCAGGGTAAATGCTCATCCCCGAAATAAACATTTACGATAGCTCCGTTTAAATTGTTGCCGAAACGATTCGCGTTTCGAGTAACGATATTCCCTCCGCTTTAAATGCCTCACGGTTCGCCAAACGGAACTAAATGAAATTTATTTATTTTCGAAAATTAATTTCCCTTGTAATGGACCGAGAACTCCCCTCCCTTGCACACAAATGTCTCTATAACTGATTGAGATACTCAATATTGATGTTCTCTTCGAATGTTTTTATGGTGGTAACTGTATAGCTTATTTATGGTTCATACAAAAACGAATTAATCTTAAGGTAAATGTGTACTTATTATTTTTTATTACATGATCATGTATAAACCGGCATATATACATTATTTTTATTCGACAAAGCACCGAGGTTTTCACTTAACGGTAAATGATACACCTGCCCATAACAACGTAGCGCTAGTTAGAATACACAACTCTACTACTACTCTTGAGACATAAGATGTTAAACTTGCTACCCAAATTCCAATAGATACAGCGTCTATCAAACCGGAACACTAATGTTTGCACAATGCCGTTACCGTCTTGGACAGTCTCCGGAAATCACCACCATTCTATTTGCAGTAGGTTTCTATTGGAGACTGTACTACCATATACCGTATGTATTTTATATATGCTAAATCAAATTTTTTTATGCATATGCACTTAGTTTATTATAGTTCTGAATCGCTGAAGGTGGACTTAAAGATAATGACAAAGGATTACATAACGCATATAGTGTGAAGAGATCCGTAGAACTAAGGTCACCGATATAGTCCAAAAGATTGCTAATCGGAAGTAGCAATGGGCAGGACATATCGCTTGAAAGACTGACGGCCGATGGGGCAGCAAGGTACTGAAATGGCGACCGCACACCGGAAGAGGCCTTCCACTAGGTGGTCCGACGAATGGGTGAAGGTCACAGGAAGCAGCTGGTTGTGAGCAGCGCACGACTGATCGATGCCTAAATCTTTGGTCAAGGCTTATGTCCAGCAGTGGATATCTGTCAGCTGACGATAATGATGTTTCAAAGTATAATTCTTTTGATGAAATACTAATTAGTTCTGTTAATTTTTTTTTAATTCCCTCCTGCAAATATTAGAGAAACATACGAGATGCTCTGAACCCGGTTTAATTCCTGTAAGAGCATTATGAAATTCAGAGCGGTGAGCGGAAACGGTCGGCTGCTGTAGTTTGAATTAGTTTTTAGGAAGTCCACAGCGGACGTTAACTGTTGGCATAAAGAGAATGCAACATAAGTAAAAAGATTTTAATTATGTTTCGCGTTTCTCTTGTTGTAACGTGAGGTTTTAATAAAGCTTCACATCGACGTCCCTTTGATGATGGAAATTTGTTCCTTCAAACGTACGTATGAAATGGGTTACCGTTGAATTACTTTAAGGGGGCTTGTTTTGTGATGGTCATGTTAAACCTTTCGCACTTAACAAAAACATAAACCGTTTTAACTTACCTAATTAAGTTCTGATAAGTGAAACAGAAATTCACTTGTCATGTTTTATTACTCCTTATTGGGAGAATAACTACTCCCAAGATTTATATAAAACTTGACGTTTACTGATGCTAAGTTATTATAATTATGGTAATAAGTAAAAATTAAATAACTAAGAGTTGTTTAGTATAGAACTATTAATAGCTTTGAAGTAAATACTATGTTAAAGATGAGATATAAAGATACTTTTTGCTGAACGAAATATATTCATCAGTTAGTTCAAATGGTTAAATATAATAGTAATGAAGAATAGTTCATAAAACTACTGAAATATTTTTTAAATACTGATACAAATGGTTTAATGCAAGTTAACCGTATCATCATTATAGTCTTCACTCAACTCATTGTTCTCTATTTCTAAATATGCAGGCTGCCATCCACTTGTGACCAAGGAATTCCTGTGATCTTCACCAGGTCAGCAGACCATCTGACTGGTGAACGATTATCTTTATTTCAATTCCATATACGTATATATTCGTGCCGTTAAATTTGAACTTGTGTATATGCATGAAAACCAAATGAACTATTTAGTGTTAATTGACGTAAATCAAAATAACTGAAAATGCACGCAAAAGTCACATTAACTTCGCATCACGCTAATGACGGCTTCTCAATCTGCTGAAAATTACTTCAAAATGCCGTACAAACGGATCTATTTAAAGCTGCTGAAAACATGTAATTTATTTTAAGTCAATGCTGAAAACGTATTTACCTTTTAAAGCAACTCTCATTGGAATGAATAATTTAATAGTTACATTAATCATTTATCAAATGTAACCTATGGGAAGAGGCCGTATGACTATTTTACTTAGTCTGATACTTTGGTAATGATAAGGTATTTGTACTATAAGTAATAATAAATAAGTAAATTATGTATGACTTATTTTTTTTTACAAGATAAGCGAGACGTTTAGCTCAAGGTAAATGATACGCCTGCTCGTAACATCGTAGCGCTAGTTAGGTTGATAAACACTGAACCAAATTGTGCTCCCCGCCTTAAGGCATAAGTTATATCTCGTTTCCCTCGTAATTCCCCTAGCTACAACGCCTTTCAAACCCGAACACAGTCTCCAGCAACAAAGACTTTCCACCAATGAAACAAACTTTGAAGTAATTTTTAAACGTAAACGCGGCGATAGAAAATATCAAAGATTACTAAAGAGATAGATAGAGCTTGTTTAATCTAGACCTATTTACTATCAGTGTAGTATATACTTTAGAATTTAAAGTATGATTAATTATTTTATAAATACTTTCAAGAGGATTCTTAGCTTCTTGTATCGCTCAATTTTTACCTACGTCGGTGAAGTATTCTATAATAACTAGCATTTAGAACTTAATAGTCTTTAAACTTATACTAGAGAGTGCTAAAAAAATTATTAAAAGTATTTCGTCTTAACAGATTGATAAATTCTGTTCGTCTTCATATATTACATAAAAATACTATAATGATGTATTTTTTATATATTAATAGATATAAACATGATACGAATTATAACAACGTATTCGTGACATTAGGTTCCATATGATCAAATTCCAGTGCGAATATCGTTTCCGTTTCGTTCTCTGAGCGGCAAAATACGGTAGAAACAAGCGACAACGCTCAAGTAGTAACTATAATTAAGCTTAACGGCGTTAAAGATGTGCGAACTGGTTAAACTTCGCTCCTTTATTGCTTATTTTGCAACAATATCCGTTTGAACAACTCGTATATGCGGAGTGCATTAAATTCCTTGGATGTTTTTGTGATACAAATTTCAATACGTATATTTGGATTTCGCGAAAGTATGGAAATCTCAAATATCCGACTTTTCATAGAGAACATAGTGGTAAGGGAAATACCAGTCTTAGCATCCTGTCATTATTATTTTTTATTCGACGGTTAAGAAGTCCACTTGGTAGTAAATGATACTTCTGCCTATAACAACGTGGCGCTAGTTAGGATGCTGCACACAGCAACACATCACGCTTTGCGCCTTGGTACATATATAATATATCACCGCTCCGATGTTCTTCTCACTAATTGCAACGCTCTTCATATCGAGCCACTGCAATGCTTTCACAGTACTATTTAACGGCAGGAGTACGTGGTAAAGGTGGTCACCGACAACAGAGATATCACTACTAATAATATAAAGCTGTTGGTCCGTGATGACTACATATACATACATATATATCGCGCCTAGTTCTCAGTAGGGTAGGCAGAGACCACCTCTCTCCATTTGGTACGATCCTGGCACACCTCTCTCGTTTCCTCCGTGATAACTATGACGTTAGGATATCAGCTGCTTCAGTTCTGACCTTGGATGTTATAACGCATCTCGAGACCAGGTAATAAATACTTAAATGATATAAAACCCGCAAATATTTACATATTTATTAAGTTAATCATCCGTAAGTTTCTTACGCCAATAACCATTTAGGTAACTAATAAAATTACTGAGGTAACGGACTTAACATCTAACATCCTAAAAACGGTGAACATAATATGGTGAAGGGTATACCATCCTAACTAGCGTCATATCGTTCATGGTTACCGTTCATTATTATTGATCACCGGAAGTGATGTTCCGATTTTTTTTACATGCTGCTATACTACTACATGTGTTAACACAGGTATTTAGAAGTTTTGGGGTCTAAAGAGTTAAAAGAAAAATATCTTCTAGCATATGTAGTATATCTACCTATGTAATATGTAGTTTGATCAACTAGTTCACACTCATATAATAATTTGAACATATATCTATCAATATAGCATATTAACGTTTGTTGTGATGATAGTAAAATATATTTTTATTGTAATATATTTCTTAAATGATGAATGTATTATAAACAAAATTACTTACATACAACGTCCAATTTGAAAGCGTCCTCAATACTCTGTCCCGGCATCACGCTGTTGTCCGCTTGACATTTGAGGAACAATCCATCGTCCTCCGGCATTGGAGTGAACTGCAAATTACTGCTCACCCATGTCTCGTTAGATGCTTCTATTATCTGCGATACAACAATTAATCAGAGCAATTTAAACGCGACATATAAATAACCAATTATCTAAAACATCAGAGGAATAGAACTACTCGGAAATAACGCTTTCAAATTGTCACAGCGTTAGAAATGTTGATAAAATAACCTATAATGGATGAAACAGTGATAAATATCATAGTACAATACATGCTCAGTTAAGGAGACGACTTTAAGTTAATTATAATTTATTGTGTAAGGTCATAAAAACCTTTTAAAATTGTTGAAATCTTCAACTACTTCTCTAGTAGTGATGGTGTCATATTCTTTGGAGCCATAGATTCGCCATTATTTATCAACTGAGGTTAAGAATCATAATGATATTAAAGTCTATGATGTTTCCAGAATTATAGTATATTATAGCAGAGAATATAGCAGATAACCAAGAGTGTTCAATTCTTGTATTATGTGAAAAAATAATAGTACTGAAGCATTTTGTGTTAGATTCTTTGGAATGGGACCTGTTGTAATATTTCTGGGTACATATAATGACAATGAAGCATTCTTAACAAAGATAAATAATACTGTTACTTTTTGATAATTATTAAGAATCGTATTGTTGTTATAAACATAAACTAACGTGAAATGTTATATATACCTTTCCCCTTTTAAATTTCCTGTTGTTCTTATACCATGTCAGCTGAGCAGGAGGCCGGCTGCCTTCTGATACGCACACTAGATTTATATACCGTTCAGTTGATAAAGTAGTTGGTTTGTTTACAATTTCCACTAAAGTAGGTTTCACTGTAAAGAGAGACATATGTTATTCCACAATGAAGAATAACTTATATTTTATATTGAAATATAAACTAGTTAATACTTTCAGAAAGCCTGTTTTTATGAGAGGTTTCTTTTATGACAGCTGTTTTGCGGCAGAAATAGAAACTGCAGTGATCCATCTAGATAGTCTCCGGCAACATAGACCTACCACCAGTAAACAACTTGTTATCAGCGACTACGATTTCACATTGTGTTAAGTGACAATTAGATTTTTTAGAAAGTTCCAGAATACTTCGGTTTTTATGACTTTCGCGAATAAAACCAGAAGCCTCCGATAGGGAAAGCAAACGCTAAGTCAATACAAAGACAAGGCAATACAAAGACATTTACTTGCACTTCGCTAAAAGAAATAGAAGAATGGTTCTTTATTAATAAAAGTGTATAAACATTGTTTTAAAGATAAAGAAGTCATACTAATTAAAACAAAATGTCTGTTATGTTTCTTTAGCTTATCTTTTACAATGCCTTTAAACTGATATTCTTTTGAATAAGGCTGTCTTCCATTCAGGTCTGTTGTTTAAAGTTTCCTAGTTAAAGTTTAATCAAACGTCAAATGTTGGAAGACAACAACCCCTAGGGCTCACAACTTAATTTACTCAAAGAATCCCGTAAGGAATAGTATTTATTCTGTGTAATTTCTTTTACTTTCTATTGAGATAAAGGTATAGTTTGAAAATTTAGGTACTAGTCCAGTTAAATCGACTTACAGATTTACAAAATGGTGTCTTAAAACAATTTATTTTATATAGTGTTTAGTTTCTATGTTTGCAGAGATTATTAGTTTTTGTAGGAAATGGTTTAAATCCACACAGTTTATAACATTGCGGCAGAAATGAGAGGCGGGAGGCCATCCACGTACATAAATATGTTTAATGAAACCTCCGAGATATAAAATGCAAGCGCGCAGTTGCTTCTAACAACTATATTATGATTTAAATTACTATGCAGTAAACATACATATACAGTTATTAATGATAATAAAACAAAAAAAAAATAACATTCTTATCAATATAGTATAAATATGTTTAGGCGAAGTCAAATTCATAGAAAAAACCAAATATCTCTCTTAGATGATGTGATAAATATACAAGAATGATACGAGTTAAAAAAAAATATTTGGATAAGTATTTGTAATATTCATAATGAATAAACAGAAGCTGCATGAACAAACAAGATAATCCCAGCTTACCCCACTAATGCAATGACGTGAACTATAATTAATAAATCATAGTACCAACAATGTAATGAGACCACGACCAACATGGAGATCATGACCAATACTATGTATTAGCTTCTTGATATAATAAAAGTTAAAATATACTGATCTATAGTGAGATATAGTAGATCTTACAGTTCATTTCCAATCTAACGGTCTTCTCCTGAGGACTGACTAGGTTAGTGTTAGATGCTCGACACTTGAATGTCGTATTTAAGTGTGTACGTTTTATGTGCGGCAACTCCAAACGGTTCACAACCACGTGTGTGTCAGTTTTTTCTCCTATGTACTGCGGAGCTGGTGTTCCGTTGATGAGCCATATCACCGTTGGTGCCGGTCGACCTAAAAAATTTTATAATTTTAATAAGTTAGACAATTCATTATTTATATACGAGTATATAGGTATATATATGTGTGAAATTCATTAACTTATGATCACTGAAACTATTAGAAGTAAAGATTTGGTTATCAAATTTGGTGAAGATATTGCTTCTGCCATTTACAGAACAGCTAAGAATGGATTTTTATATAATTCTTTCCCCAAAGGAGGTTGAGGGAGTATTAATAAATGAAAGTGATCCTTTTTTGCAGCAATATTAGAGATGTTTGATCTATGGTATCTCTATAGCAGAATTAGTTAGTTTTTTGCCATTATCTACCTCCAATCCAATCAGCCGGAAGACGTCCACTGCTGGACAAAGGCCTCCCCCAAAGATTTCCACTTAGACCGGTCCTGGGCCACCCGCATCCAATGGTTGCCAGCGACCTTGACCAGGTCGTCGGTCCACCTTGTGGGGGGTCTGCCCACGCTACGTCTTCCGGTACGTGACCGCCACTCGAGAACCTTTCTGCCCCAACGGCCGTCGGTTCTGCGAGCTATGTGCCCTGCCCATTGCCACTTTGCGACGGCGACCCTTCGAGCTATTTCGGTGACCTTGGTTCTCCTGCGGATCTCCTCATTTCTGATTCGATCTCGCAGGGAAACTCCGAGCATAGCTCGCTCCATCGCCCTCTCGGCAATCTTAAGCTTGCGGACAAGGCCCACAGTAAGCGGCCACGTCTCTGCTCCGTATGTCATCGCTGGCAACACACACTGGTCAAAGACTTTTGTCTTGAGACACTGCGGTATATTGGACGAGAAGATATGTCTTAGCTTCCCGAATGCTGCCCATCCGAGTTGGATTCGACGAGAGATCTCTTTCTTGAAGTTGGACCTACCTAGTTGGATTGTATGTCCGAGGTAGACATATCTGTCAACAACTTCAAGTGTAGTTATTTATCTTTATCTACCTTCATTTTTTCATTATCTACCTAATTTTTATTATTAGAGGGCATCGATGCGGCACTAGAACAATTCAATGGGAAAAATATCGTTAATCACAACGCTGCTAGCTGTTATATAAACAAATTTCTCATGTTTTAGTTAAAGGGCAATGAATAGTTAATATCGACGCCGTTTCGCAAAGATTTACGCTATTATTTTAGTTCAAGTGAAATAACGTAGTTTAGGAGCAAGTTTAACAGACATGTTTCAGCAGCGGCTTCGGTTTTAATTACGTTACAGTGGCGGCAGACTAGGCCTTTGCGGAGTTATTGTGCCACGTTGCCGGGTTACTACAATAGTTATACGTTTATTGGATATTTATACAGAAACGTTATATAAACTTTAATTATTTCTTTTAGACGTAGTGTTGGCAAGCCCATCACCAGGTGGTCCGACGATCTAGTGAAGAATGCGGGTAGCGAAAGATCGATCGATGTGGGGATCTTTGGGGTAGGTCTACGTCCTGATGGTGCCCTATATCATGATGATTTCTTTTAGGCAATAATGTTAAGCTGTGATGATTTTATGTTATGTACAACGAGCAAGTGTTTCATGTGATGGTAAGTTATTAGCGACAGTCATAACATGGCGTATCGCAGATACGTTGGTAATCGGCGTCGATAAAAGAATTCAATAATTATAACGTTGGATATATATTAAAGTTATGTCTCAATATTAACGAGGAAAACATTTACTTATAGCAAGTATTTTTACTATGGCATTTTCATCTAAATTATTATACAACGAATTATCCGGTTCAAGTGTGACGCGAATTTTAGCTGCCAATAAGATTTGATCAAATATTATTGTACGAGTATTTTGATTTAAATGATACTGAATTACCGGAGTAACGGTATATAATGTATTACGTCAAAATGCGACGAGATTATTGTGGTGTTTCATCAAATCCTAAACACCACCATATTTATATACGAGGGTTCAAAATTTAGGCTCGATTTGTTAACGGTACCTGATTTGAAGCGTAGAGGTGATGATGATCTATAATGATCGGTACTTCGCCACGATGATTACAATTTAAACAGTGACATTGATGAAACGTATCATACTATCATTTTATATTATAAACATTACTGCCTGCGAGTTAGAATACTATTTAATATCAAACTAAATAATACACTACTTTTCTTTTAATAACATATTTCCTTTTCATATTTGAAGCAGTTTTATGAGTACGTAATTGCCGAACAACACGCGAAGACAGACGAAGGAAAATATATGAACACATATAGTACATTACTAGTAATGTAAAAGATGATGGTAGTTATTAGTTTGATACATTTTTACTTTATGTTCTCTTTGCACAACACTAAACATTGTAACAAAACAAATATGACAACAGATATATTAACAATGGGATCTGTAACATTCTGTCAAAGGTTAGCGATACAATGTATTGAAGTTAAACACTAAACCCTTATAGAATTTTTTTTTTTTATGGATAAAGTAGAAACAATGACGGGAAGGAGCCGTAGAATTAATACAGATTTACAACATAATCTTATTAGTGTATGTTATTTGTTAGATATGACTAAATATGTTGCGTTTCCTTAGGACATCTTTTTTGATGTTTTGGGAGGTGACTAATATTATGCTCTATAAGTCAGCAGTTATTTTACACACACACACACACACACACACATATATATTATATATATGTTGCTTACTTTAATTTTAAGCGATCCTCTCCCCTTTAATCCTTAATTGTTATCCAGACTTTTCTAACGTAAATATTGGCAGGTGTCCGATTCGAGGAGAAACTTAGAGCTATTTTGTTGCCAACATTGCAGAGGCCTTTGCAATTTAGTCGATATTAGCGTTTCTAATTTCTTTGAAAACGTCCAATGTATTCTTTTTAACGAAACCGGCAGAGAGTTTACAAGGAATTGTATAAAACTGTTTACATTATTAATGCAGGCATTAAACTGTATACAATAACTTTAATAATATTAAGAGGTAGCCGTGGACAAAAGATTTATAAAATGTTTCGATGCTGATGTTACTTTTGTGTCAAATTCAAAGGAACTATTTTATATTACGATCTTCTATATTCGCTCCGTTTACTATGTTGTGTATCTGACGTACAACGTTATAAACGTGGCCCACAAATTCACAAAACAACGAAATGAAACATATTATGAGGAAGCGGTAAAGTAATTACTTAGCCATGTGTGATAATAACTGTAATTACTCCTTGAAACTCCTGCAGGAGTTACAGCGAGTGGAATGATAAAAGTGTGAGGTTGCCAGGTTTCCATTTTATTACAGAAACTTTAAATCATAAATTACAATGAAATTTCTTAAAAGTTCAAACGTCTGCTCCGGTCTAATTCTGTGTTTGATTCGCGATCCAGTCCCCGTCGGCCCTCCGCCCTCTCCGGCCTCTCCGGCCTCCCGCCTTACGTATCTGGGGGCGATGGATAACTTTACATCGGGTACCATTTGGTGCCGATCTCGCTGTGTGACTTATCGGCAAGTTTAACAGCAATATATCAAAGTAATCGGTTTAATTTCTCATTTCCCACTTGGGAATAAGTTATGCTTCGTCCTGTCTGATCTCACTGATTTTATGATGAATCAGTACAGTTAACTACTGTGCGCTTCTATTTAATTAAATTAACTCCATATTCAATTTCTAATTACAATAACAGTACAGTTTGAGTAACATCTTTTCCTAAGGTGACTAGCGCAATGTTCTGCTAACTGCCTAGTGCTTCATTGTTATTGGAAGACGTATCAGATACAGTATCAGGTACAAATTAACATGATTATCTTGTCTTTGTTAAAAGAAAAATAATGATTTTCTAATTTGCCTGTTGAATGCTATAAAAGTATGAACATTCACATCAAAGTTGTTATATCAAGAGATAAGCGGTCATAATTTAACTTAACTGAATAACTTTTTTGTGACTTTCCTTTAAAGGAGTTCTGTTGATCATATTAAACTGTTTGAAGCTTATTTTGCAGTAGGTACGACTTTAGTTTTTTTGTTATAATTATTTTATTCTACGGAGTTTACTTACCGCCTCTAACCTCACAAATTAAAACAAGCTCATTTCCTTCTTCCAATGGACCGACAACTCCTGATACGTCTCTTCCAGATTTGTCATACAAAATCAGCTGATGAGGTGGGACTGCAACAAAAGTTTGTATTAATTTCAACAAATCAGCTTTTTGATAATGCAAGACGAGATATAGGCGATATAACCTGGAAAACATTCATCTTCAAAAGTTAACTGGTAAATCACAAGAGATTGGTTCAAGATGATGCTTCCACAGAATTATAAATTATTTACGATACATCAAGTTTCAAGGGGTGTAAGGGTTCCAGCACATCTCACGGGATTCAAGCCAATGAAGCCTGCTCGTGATGCACCCTGGTAATCAACGAACAAGGTTCTCGCTGCAACATCCATTAGGCCAGCATGGTGAGAAATGACCCAAATGAAAGGGTATCTTTAGAGGAGGTTTATGTCCAGCAGTGGACCTCTATCGGCTGATGATGATGACATCAAGTTTTTATATTAAAATATAATTAGTGATTACTTATTTACAAATTAATTCGCTCAAACAAACTTAAGTTTGAAACTCTTGATAATAGTTCAACGGCAGATTACAATTTGGGTCCCCTGTGCCGTTAAGACTATGCCTTAAGGGCCTACAAATTGTTTATCCATTCGACATGACGACACTTGAATATAAAATTTATATAATCGCGATGAAAGTGCGGGTGCGAGGATATTGCGAAATACGCCCACCATCCAAACTGAAATAGGACAGAAGCGTTTACGACGGGTCGCCTAATACTTGTAAATGCTTTGTACTCTCACATATCGCTCCAGGAGGAAGCCCTTCGACATTATGTACTATCGTGTAAGCAATTGAATAATTCAGCATTGTATAGAACGCACAATGGAAGCTTTCCGTATCGTTCTCATCTTGAGAAGGGTTATATGTTGTATTGAATATAAAAAAAAAACATGAGAGACGCGTCGTAAAATATTCGATATCGTGATCTTATTAGTAATTAGCCATAGTATGTTGTATTTCAAGCAATATGTTACAGCGCAACGTTTCATATCTTATTATATATACTATTCATTTATATAATATACTTTTTATCACTCAATTTTGAACTATAATATTGTTGTTAAAATTTTATAGGTTTTCAATATGTTTACATATTGATATATATCGTAAATTGGCTTCCGATATCTCATGTTCAGATTCAACTCACGTATTTGTTGGTATGTATTGAACGTCCACTTATAGATATGTAGAGAATTATATGCACTAGTGGGACAAAGTTTACAATTTATTAGATTGTGTTGAATAAAAAACTGAGCTTCTGAGTATCTTTAATAACCTCGGTAGCGCAGACAGGAGTTCATAACTTTGGTTATAGGCTCATATGTTCGCATAGCTAGCTACCAGCTTCACATAGTAAATCTGCCGCCATGGCAGCATTGCTGTCAACACTGTGTTGTATTAAGTTCACGTTGTTAGTCTAATAAAGTTAGGTTGAGCTTCAAAAAATTAAAGCTCTTTGTATATAATTTTAATAAAGATTACGAACAATTCATCCCGAAGTGTCTAACAAGGGTTTGATGTAGCGATAAACCGTACAGCTTAGATTACAACCGAAATTATGGCTTCTGAATTATGCATTAACTCCGAGGCGACGAGAGTTGCGAAGTTTAGTCTCGGAAGTGGAAACTGAGTAAATCGGTCACCATGTATTTGAATAATGCCACGTCCGGCGAGAGGGACATTATATCAATATGAATATCCAAGTTTCGTTCCTCATTACACACATTCACACATTTTTTATATTCCTCTTAGATATCAAATTGTTAATATGTTTTTAAAGCACTAAAAGTTTACATCTTAAATATATGGTGACAGTTCTTTTAAACAACTGACGTATAAACTACTTTAAACGTATTTATGTACAAATAAACATTTTTTTTATATCTCCTCTGTTTGTTCTAGGTTGTCCCCGTAAAAGCTCGACCGATTTTATCATAACTGTTGCTAGCATGTAGCTAAAGAAGGGTAAGGGAAAGGGAAAGGTATAGCAATTTTATTAAAAAAATGATCAAAGTTAAGGCTCTAAAATTAACCCTTGATTCGTTGGACAAAGTTTATAGTAGTGTTTGATCTTGTAAGAACTGTTTTAGGTTTTATTTCATAGGATAAACAAATGCTAGGTTCAACTATTTCATACATGTAGAATTAATAGTAATTACGGAGGGTAATTAAACTGGTGTTTATTAAGAATAATGCGAGATTGGCTGTTTACATTGTTTATAAATTGTTCAAACAAAAATATAGAGTAAGTAAATCCCTGTGAATAAATGAAATAAAGTTTCAATGTTCGTCAGTTCATTTCTTATAAGCAACGATCAATACTCGCTCAGCTGTTCCACTGCCAACTTGTTTCATTAAATTCAAATTTCGTGTTATACTTATTAATTCAGGCAAGCGTTTTCTCCGCACGTCACAACTCCTCTAGGCGGGTGCTTTTTATATTCTTATCGTCTCCGCTTCCGCCGCCCGAAAGTTTTCAAGAAATTCGGTAACATTTGAAAAGGATTTCATCTCCAACATTCTCTAATTGTAAGATTCAAATTTATGTATTTTAATGATACCAGTCATAGTCTCTTGTTGCTGTAGCTTTCGTGTATTATTGCTTATTAAAATAACCAGTTCGTATACTTCTTTAACTTTAACCTCCATAATAACCATTGAATGGAAAGAAAATAACTTACACTCGTAACGTTAACGATGGAAGTATTTAATGAACTATAAATGTTAAAGTTATCATACAGTAGCGATCTTACGTATGAGACTATAGAGCAATTTCTCGGCGGAGAATAGCAGCTAGCTGATGACTTATGGTTACAACATACCTCTGCAACCCTCACTTAACGGTTACTTATTGCTTCACTTAACTCAAAACCCGACCTAGCAAAGAATTGCTTACGGAAGCACGCGGCTGGCCGAGGACGTAAGTACCTTCAGCAACATGAATTACAGGGCAAAACAAATTACAGCATTCACTTTGCACATTCCTACCGTCTGTATTTAGAAATGTGTATTCATCCTGTAATACACCGAGCTGTAATTATTGTTTCCTTTGCGTTGGAATACCAACTCGATATTGTATCATGTCGTTACTTGATTTAGTAGTTTCGGAATAACTGTAACTAATAACAATTGTCTTTTGAAGTGAATTGTATAATAGATTCGGTTAAAAGTAAAGAGAATGTGAAAACATGCAAAAGACTCCATTCTGTAACATGATTCAATTTTGTGTTCAGAATGAAGGTTATTACAAACGACAACAGCATATTATAAGGTTAACTATGTTTAGCAGTTAAAAAAGTTATTGTAGTATAGTATATATAGTTATATTCCATGTAGTTATTATTATATTTTATAACATAGTATGGATAACTGAATTAAAGTTTAATTTCGCAACTAACGCCAGGCAATCTGTTCGAACGCGTTCATATTTAAAATTCCGCGATAAATGCATAGATAGTGTAAACATAATAAATTCTATGGCGAAACGAAATGGGCGGAAGGTTTTAAGTGAAAAAACATTAACTAGTTTTAAAATATTCATATGAAAATATATGGGACGAACTACAATCTAACCTTATTGAAAATTTTCTATAGTCACGTTTTTGTAAGTTACATCATTTGAAATTAAGTTAAAGTCTTTTCATTCAAACAGGAGCAACTATTTGAATCGTTATACTGGAAAGAAGGTATCAATTATTTGTCTAATCAAGCTGTTAACTTGATTTTAAAAAGATCGTTTGGTCAGAATGATAAAGCGTTAAGACGATATATACTGCAACAGTAAGCGCTGGAATGAAAGCGATACAAAAAGTTAAAACATATACAATACTTCATACAAAAACAAAATAATATTTTCACACCACATTTATTGCGATCGATGTTAGCATTATAGATAATCTAGACGATCGTCGGAAACAAAGACTGCTGTTAGATAATGCTCCATGTCAGTGCCTGCTAATCAATATCTATTGGAGACCGCAATGAAATAGAAACAAAGGTTTACTTTGAGAAGTAGGGAGATTTTATTCTCACAAAGCAGTAAAGCGATGTTATTAATTGAACGGTTTGTGAGTTTATCTGCACAAAGACCGTTCGCTTGCCAATTTCCTCTATGTAGACAAATTCATAGTAAAGCCGTTCATGTGCCCGCACGACACATCTACGTATTTGCCGCAGGTTGCTGTACTGCCTTGTTTCATTCGGCTCACACCGTAGCTCTCTGTACGAGCTTCACCAATTTCATTATTAATTATCTAAATAGGTCAAACAAAAATTGTTATTTAACATCAAAATTAATAATTTTGATGTTAAAACTACTAAATTTAACTAAAACATCGCAGCGGAAACTAGAAGAGTTTAACTGTTTTCTATAAGATATTACTTTTTTCAATGTACCTCGCTGGCTTAATGCTTAGATCGTGCAGCTTTCATTCCGAAGATCGCAGATTCGAATCTCGGCATGTATCGATGACTTTAATATTCAAGTTATATACATATATGAACTTTAGTTACAACAGCGAAATACAAACGGTGAAGGAAAACATCGCGAGGAAACCTGAACATGAATTAGAATTTATTCTAAGGTGTGTGTGAAGTCTCCAATCTGCATTGGGCCTGTGTGGTGACTATGGCCCTATCGCTCTCATATTGATGGTAGGCCTGTGCCCCAACAGTGGGGATGTAAATAGGCTGTACAAAATGTTAATTCAGAACACAAAAGGGACAATACAGCGATCACCGCAACTAAAAAGTCCAACTACCTACATGAACCCTCAGCTACAAAGACGTGACGCCAGTAGGGATGGTATACATAGTAGTACATCGTGGTCATCGTCTTGAGATAGTATTAAGTTAGCCCAGTAATTTCACTAGATACAGCGCCCTTCAAAGCGGAGCATAGTTATGTTTATTGTTTGGCGACAGAAATAGGAGCAACAACTGATTCTAAGAACACTGGAAGGGACTATGCATTGATCTCAGCCATCAGATGGATCGATGACCTGGTGAAGATCGCAAAGATGGATTGGTATAAAACTGATTGTTGAAATAAAATGTAATTATAGTAATAGTAAGTAGTAGTATAAAAATGATCCATATTTAGCGATGGGCTCATACGACTTTGATCAAGAACCTACGATCCTTACACTTTGAGTAAATCGTCAACGAGTATAACAAATGTATCGAGCTGTATAGAGCTACGGTTCTTCAATACGAAGTCTTTTAATTATTCAATGAATATAATAAAAAACAAGAATAGACGATTTTTATGAGAAAACTATTAAAAAGTTTCTTCATGTAATATATTAATTAATTTTAGAGCAGATTTTGTGTTAAGTAGTGAACAGTGAAGTTATAATAACGCCGCCGCTCCAGATGTAACATCGCTGTATGTTATTGTAATAACAGCACTCGCGGGCTTCTTTGATGGGAGCTATGGTCGTGTATAACCTCTCATTTTCCTTACCGAAATTCAAAGGAGCTCTAACAAAGCTTTGTTTTGCATCGCTCGCTAGACGAAAGCCTCTGAAAGGCTGCCTTTTTAGATAAGGTTCTCTTATAAATTGAGATGGAATAGATTTTTCGGGTTGGAGTTGTTCGGCGGGCGTATAACCCCGGCATCTTCAATTACGTTGAAGCTTAGTAATTTTTTTTAGGCACTTATCGTATTGGACGCGTAAGTTATTATATTAAATGATATCTTCTGCCCGAAACTCCAAAAAATCTTATATAATAAACTGAGTAAATGATCAAGACATGTTATCATTTATGTTAAGTATCTTATAATCTTCAAGATTGTTGTTTCTTTTTCATAGACCCTAAATGGGATATGCCAATTGATTTCTGGCGTGACTTGTCCCATGTTTTTTGAGTTAAAAAAAGTGATGTGGTCTGTGATGGTAAAACACACTTACCTTGTAATGGTCTAGTGTTTATACATAAAGTGAACCAGGTTTAAATATCATCAGATAAAAGGAATGAAGAATTGTTTTCTCAACCTGTTTGCCAAATTTCAGTTTGAATGATGATTTGGACCGCAATATTAAAGTCAACAAGTTGTTTCACTACCTTGCAGTTTATTACACTTATCACTTATACATCCAACGGAATACCGAGCCGCTGATGCGATTGGCAGGCGGACTTCCTTTGCCAATGTGTGGTCTCCGTTCTAGGAAACTTCCGTCCCATATGCTGCCTCACTACCAAATCAGCTTCTTAAACCGCTGGCTTTTGTCTGGAGTCGGTTTTTCTAAAGCTTTCCCGATACCCGATTCCACTTGTAGAAAATCACCGAGCACAGCTCTCTCCGTAGCACGCTGAAGGTGTCTAAGATTTGTTTCAAGTGTTGCCATATACAGAATCATTTCCCATTTTATTTATATATGTAGGGTTAATTTTCAAACAAAATCAAACTACACTTGTAGTTTAATTTATTGATTTAATTGATTTCTTTCGATTTCTTATTGAATCAAATTACCGAAAGATTGGTGTAGTATAACCTTTACACTTTAACTACGTAAATGTTGCTTGTGTTCATTAGTTAATATCTTTGTATAAAAGGTCAGCATAATATACGAGTAATACATATAGATCACTGTCATTAATATAGAAATCAGTCATAAGTAATTATTGTACGATTTAAATAATCAATTTCATTGGTCAGCGTAAAGTTACTTACCGATCACAGTTAATCTTATTTGAAAGTTACGCGTTGGGGAGTTTTTAAAGTCGACTCGGCAGCGGTAGATACCCTCGTCGTCAAGCTGGACGGTGTCCAGGGTGAGGGCGGCAAGCCGAGCGACCGTCGCGAAGTATGCCCTCGGTCCGAAAACGTTCGGGTCGGACCACTGCAGCGCTTTGTTGAAAGACCGACCACGCACGTCGAAACTGTAACAAAATATTGATAACTGATTAAATACTACTTCAATAGTTCTAAAAGTAATAACAAACAAAGCTTCTTTTAGGAGTTATATTAATTTTATTGTATTATGGAGGGCCTTGGTTCGATTCTAAGGCAATTGTGAGGGGGTTTGGATGATGATTTTTAAATTTACTTAGCTACCAATCTAATATGTTTATTCATGGATTTTCAACTTTTCAACACTGTTGTATAGGTGGACTTATTTTAATGCATTACGTAGATAAATAAATGAAATCAATCTCACAGGAACTGAATACGTACACAGAAGCCGATGAAAGCTAGTTGTTTAATAACACGAAGTTGTTCACCGCATACGCTAAGTTTAAACTTTACTCTGCGGTTATCGACTTGTACCAAGCGCCGTAAATCAATCCGCTGTTTTCTCCGCACCATCCTCGTATTACATATTTAACTTGACATTAGTTCGGATGTTATTTGCTTTGGGACTGCGTAAGCCCGGAGAGTAAATAACGGAAATGTCCTTATTACCGACACTTTTTGAAATGTCGATAACAAAGTTTGCTGACGTTAATCCGATATAATATGGTGAGTAATGAAAAGATTGTTGTAGAGCATCGTCATCATCACCAGCCGATAGAAGTCCTGCTGCACCTGCTGGACATATATCTCCTCCAAAGATTCCCACATCGATCGGGTAGGGATTCATGTGGGAGGATTTGGTCAATTTCTTATCACTCTGGCTCAATGAGGATTGATGGGAGACAGAGCTTCGTTTCTTGGTCCCAGAAGTTGTTGTGCGGGATCTCTTACCACCATTTTTAGAGATGAGAGAGTTGTAGAAATTAAGTAGTAAGAAGTTAAGTATAGTTTTCTAATAAGACTATAGTAAAATTTTATAGATTTTACCCCGACTTGATCGTGAAGAAAGTTTTCCGTGTCGTTGAACTAAATTTTGAGGCAATAATTATACCTTTCATCGAATAGAAAGAGAATAAAACTTATCAAGACAATGTTTACGATGTTCAGGTAGTATGTTATAAAGTATACATTTTCTCAATCGTTTAACAATTCGGTACAAGGAAAAATCTAAAACAATTATAAACAGATAGGTTATTTGACTGCGATAGTTGGTGAACTCCATCAAAACTAAAACAAACAGCAAAACGAAAACATTCCGTTAATAATGTTACCACATGTAACTGCCTCATGTTAATCCGTGATTAACATAAGTTCATGAAGTGAATTAACTTAACAGGTTAATTAACAGTTTGGATTAATATTTATGGGCACGTAAAGCCAGTTTTACAGGACTGTGAAGATTTAATCGGTTATTTAACTGTTATTTTCCAAACCTACCCTTATGTAATTACAAATTTTTATGGTTTTTGACGTATGAAATGTACCGTGGTCATTTAACATTGTAGATAGATTATATATTGATTATAAAAAAAAAAAAAAATTAATATAATACAGTGACACGATTAGCGGCAAACTCATTTATAATACTCATTACTATGAAATATTTAGTATCAAGGATAATATATATGTAAATAAAAGGATAATATAAATCCTACTTAAATACTTCTGAATGAAAATAACCTAAAGACTGTATAATTCAATGAATAATAAAAAAAACTTACATGTTTTTACTATAAACGAAATAGTATAGTCTGTACCTTCCGTTACAGTATTAGCTGTTTAACGGATGCAGTTATTTATTTACCTGAAATGAACTAAAGTAAGAAATCATACTTAATCTTATTAATAAAAAAAAAATAAAGGCAGTAATCGTTAACTTAAATAGTTTAAGCTCTAATTAAAAATAAACCTAACTAGTGTTAATCGTTTAATATTTAACCGGCTATAAATTCTTCATCCGTACCAACAACTTTGCCGATCAATTTAACTTATTTACCATTAAATTTAGTTATTTCCATGTACGCTATTAAGTTTGTGAGTGAAAGGGCATATGTAAGTTAACTATGGGCGTGAATAAGTTGAAAATATGTGATGTGGTGATAATCCGACGTAAAAATATAACAGGCTCGCTCAGGCCGAGCGGCAAGGAACCGCGCCTAATGCGTAAAACCTTATTGATTGTACGGCATTAACCGACTTCCACCGTAGGCGGCGAAGAGAAATGGACATTAAGGAAAAGTGTTTGCAAAGAGCCGTTTCCTATTTTAACCAACGACAGAGAAAGAGATGATTTCTACTAATAATGATCCATCCGCATTAAGAAATACTCTTACAATTGTTTATTTTCAATCTAGATAGACGTATCTCTTAGAAAACCAAATTAATTCCCAGCCTAACACTTTAAAACTCCGACACACAAGTACAACTTACCGTCATCTTTAAGTTAAGTATTCATAATGTAACTTTAATCCAATATTTTTTTTTTGGTGTCCAAAGTATCACAATTTATTAGTTTATAATTTAAAATCATAAGTATCTCACTAAAATATTCTTTCTTAAACAAGGGGATAGTTGAAAATCTGTGTTACACTATATGGGAAAAGCTACACTTAGCTACGGCCATTTTGTAGAATTTCAATACATATCTGTGCTTTATAATGTAATGTAATATGGTCATCATCATCAGCCGATAGACGTCCACTGCTGGACTTAGGCTTCCCCTAAAGATATCAACATCGATCAGTTGTAATATATGTATATAGTTTATATGTATTTGTACCGAATGGAAAAATTATTTTATCTATCTATCAGTTTTTAGCGAGTACTTCAGACATTGTTATTCCATAACAAACAGAATTTGCTTTGGCTATATAACTCGGAAATCCTTGGATAGACACTTGGATCACACGTGAGTTTGAACGGTATTTGATATATATCCTCCAATGGACTAACCTCATATTGAAAACCTGGAATTTTACAACAACCGACTGTCAATTTATGAGATTCAAGTAAGGGTTGAGCACGCTTCATCATAGAGGGCTAAATATAGCGAAGATAACACAGTCAATGGGGCAGAAAATCCTGGAGACCATGTAATGATAAGCGCAGTGTGGGATGACCATTTGCCAGGTGTACCGATGATTTGGTCAAGACCGCGGATCCTTGTTGGATTCGAGCACCGTACTAGTCTCGCAGGACATCGTGGACATCGACAAGTGTTGATGGTTATCATGCATTATCCTCTTCATCCCCGTTTAGATTTAAAACGAAAAAAAATAGTATGTTAGTACAGTTTTCTTTTGCTTATGTAATAACAGACTATTCTGTACAAAAAATAAACTAAGCTGTATTTTGTGTGTACTCTCAATTAAAAATTCCTGGAGTGACGCGGATATAGGCGTACCTGTATATGGGTTTGCCTCCGGTGATTTTGCCCGCTCTGAACCAGAGCACCATGTATACGCGGTCTTCAGCGGCATCCGGCGTGACGTCACACGGCAGCGAAGCCGTGCGCCCCAGCACTGCGTCCACGTCCACCGTCGATACTGCCAATAAAGTTACATTCATCAACATACCAAATAATTCGTGAAGTTAAAGTTATCTGCATAAGTTTTAAAGCATATTAACTGTAAAATAAATCTGTCCTGACCATTACGTTAACGTTAGAGTGTATCTATTTTTATTGCACCTGCAGTGACCTGATGCAACTGCATAGAACTTAACGATATGTATAAGTAACTTAATATAATAGATAACAGATAATACTAAAAAATAAAGTATTAAACGAAGAATCTCTTTCTTGTCGTAGATGAACTAAAAAAGATATTTTAATATTCAATCCGATATTTGTACGTCTTGAGTATATATTAGTTTGAGGAATAAGTTCGTAGCGTTTAAAGTTTTCTTCTGTCTTCCTAGGTTTTTTTTTGGGATTTTCATACTGTATGTAAAACACATATATTATACCTTATAGCCCATTTCCCCATAGACAATTATCTATATCTTCCATTGCTCACTGCCAATTAATTTACTGTTAAATAAAAACGCTACGTACTTTTCCTCAATCTTATACATTGCTGTCATTGTGACATTTACATCTGGCTCATACCAGATTTAGGTTAATAGAGTTAATTTTTTGTAATTACTTAAAAAGCCATTATTAGTTTATATAAACTGTTATTGTCGATAAAAAATACATGAATTGTTAATAATAATTTATATGTAAATCTAAATAACTAGCTGTTCCCAGCCTTCTTTGCTGGTTGAAATATTCTTTGACAGCAATTGCAACCGCAGATGACTTTCTATAGCAACCGCAGAAAAACAAAATGGAAAACGTTTATATAAGTCAATTAGAAATAAAATTATGAAGGATCTATGAAAGTCAAAAAACTAATTTTCACGTGATTGGCGAAAAAGAAGACCCGTTTACATCATATTTATATACATATATATATAACATAATAAATGTATTAAGGAACACCCGAATTTTAACCCGTGAACGTATCCTGTTCTATCACCAAGTTGAGTTCCTGTTTCTTTCAATAGAAATGTTTTACCAATGGAAAAGATATATATTCATCTGATCGTATCAAACTGAATTTTTATTTGATCTTCCTCCAAAGGGTATTACAGAATTTATCTTATTTCTATGGCAGTAAGACGCTTAACTTTCTCTACTCTCCGCTGGGAATAAAAGAATATGATAATAAATAGCAGTTATATTAAATGTACTGCAGCGGCACGGGCACCGCATGAAATAATCTTCTTTTCTTTACGGCGTAACTGTCACCGTGTTGAGGCCAAGTAATATACACCATCACTCTTACTTAGTAAGAAATTTCAATTTACTCGCGAATGAGACGAACCAAATTGTACTGCTTTATTTGCTCACCTAATTCTATGTGTTTGATTTTATTTAAACACAACACCACTGTTTACTTGAAGGCAACTGTTTAAGTACAATATAATTATTACTAGATGTGCTTTACTAATTTTCATTTAAAAGCTTTTCGCAGTTTATACAAGGTATTTGGTTTATTTCTACTATAAATGTATTAAATTATCTTAACTATAATCTGTAGTTCAATTCAAACCCGATCCGACTATTGCGACTTCTAGTTTGTGTTATTTATATCCTTTCTTCTGACGAATAATATTCTATTGGTGGTAATTAAAAAAATTATATAATTACCGAATACTACTAGATGATAAATCTATCTTCTCGATCACAAAGACTTGTTTAAAACAAAATTGTTTATCTTTAAAGCATATTCTTTATATATTACTAAATAAAAAACCTGGGAGGACTTAAAAAAGTTGTTTTCAACTATGAATACTTGACGAAAAATCATATTAATATATATTTTTTTTAATTAAATAAACAATCTACTTATATATACAATCCGTTAAAATTACATTACTGAAGAAAATAAACAGTTCTCTAAATTTTCCCACTACTGGCACTCGGAGTATTTACCCACAAGAGAGTCAAGGCTGTTCATCCACCACCCTGGTCAAATGCGGGTTAATTACTATGTAATATATTCTTGGTAATTATATATTCTTAAACTACGACTACTACTTATAATTAACAATTATTTATTTATTTAATTCGTATGTCCTTTCAGTTTATTTCGATACTTATATCGATAGTGGTGGTAAGTCTCAGTTGCTGGAGACCGTCTAGGTATTTCTGCCGCCAAATAGCGTTGTGTAAATATTACTGTGTTTCATATTGAAAGGGGTTGTTTTTAGTAAAATTACTGGGGTAACACTTAACGTCTAATGTCTCAAGGAGACGAGCACAATGTGGCGCTGTGTATATAATCGTAATTAGCGCGACGTTGTTAAGAACAAGCGTTTCACTTACCATCGGTTATACGTTCCGCTCGTCTTGGTGCTTCGTTGATTATTTTTTTTTTTTTTTTAATAAAATCATTAGACAAGCCGAACAGTTGTTACATAGCCCAAAGCAATAAAACCTGTTATATATTTAGGCTGCCGGCTATACATATAATACATTTCATTAAACGGTCCTTTATATTAAATTGAAATCTGTTCGCTTTCCTCGTCTTTCATCTTCAGTAAGTGACAGGGAAAAAGATTGATAATTTATTTTACCTGAAAAGATCAATGTTTTCTTTCTTTGATATTTCTTGTATAATACATTCATACACTCAATAAATGGTTATGAATACGGAATATAATATACGGTACTCTAAGAATTTTAAGAGAAACGATTTTTATTTGACTTAAAGTTTAGTGATTCGCACAGTTATATCGGGTAGAAAACTGTTAGAATTAAAAAATAATATATTTAAAGCGGATACATGGTTGGGGTAGTTTTGGAGAAAACTCCAAATCCGTCACCCATAAAACCCCGAATCTATCACCTATGACATGGTGGACGAGAGTGCCGAGAGGAGGGCATGCTGTATGTCCAAGACGTTCTTATAGAAATGAAAAAGGGGTCGGGTGCTTTCTCCTCCCGTGATAGAGGTCTTCGTAGCCGGCTCTGGTGGGAATGCGAACATATGCGAAAGCGTTTCCCTGACCCTGTCGTAAAGCGATGATGGTGGAACGTGGTTATAGTCGGCGCAAATCCGATATATTCTGTCTTTGCCCCCGCGGGAGCAGGTATGCGAAAGTGCTTTCCCCATTTAAAACAAAAAAAGGATAGTGAAAGAAACTTTTTAATTATTTAGTGCTTTTACTGTGAAGCTCTTAAAATACAACAATTTATTATTATAAATTTATTTCATGGAATGTCAATGCAGCGAGCACGATATTCAGATTGTAAGTGATAAAGGGTGTCTGGCGGCAGATTTATATTTTAAAAAACGAATCTCTCAATAAGTTATAAACAGTGCGGGGAGAAGGTGGTGTCATTAGAATCACCGATCGTGCGGATTTCTTAGTCACGATGTCGCAGTGGTCGGGTGAGCATCGCGCGTTTGCTATTGAAGCATTTTTCAAGAGTAACGATTCTTACGTACTCGCTTGCCGACAGTTTTGTTCACATTTCAATATTCGACGGATAGGCGATGGGCCGAGTGTGAATTTAATTTGTTCGTGGATGGAGAGGTTCCGCGCAACTGCTTCGGCTATGAACACACCACGGCCAGGACCTAGTCGATCGTCAAGGACCCCCGAAAACATTGAACTGGTTGAACGCAGTTTACGTGAAAATGCACGACTTTCGATACGGAAAAGGGCAGCTTCACTGGGACTTCCAAGAGCAATTGTGTATGAAATTTTGAAAAAAGATATGAAGTTTCATCCTTTTAAAATTCAAATAATTCAAGAATTGAAAAAAAATGACTTTGCGTCACGCAAATTTTTTTGTGAAACCATGTTGGAGCGTTTTCGCACTGTGAATTCCATTTTTTGGAGCGACGAGGCTCATTTTCATTTAAACGGACACGTAAACAAGCAAAATTGCCGTTACTGCCTACAGACACCCTGTACATATACACTCGCCCATCACAACGTGAGACAAGATGATACACCTAAAATTACTTTGTGTTCGATGCATTGATTCTTAGGATATTGGTCTCAAACCCAAGTAATTTCTCTAGCTTTAAACCGAAAGAGAAATATTTGCACGTTACTGTTAAGGAGAAATAGAAGTGGCGGTTGTATCTAGACGTACTCCGGCGATAGAGACGTACTCCTATTGAACCTTAAACGGTGAAGAGAGGCTATATATTTACATTACATATAGTTATGTATGTATATACATGTATACAAATCATCATCAGCCGATACACGTCCACTGTTAGACATAGGCCTCTCCCGAAGATCTGCACATATTTATATATACGTTTAAATATATTTTGTTGTGTTCTAGGAGCATAACAATAAAATCGCTAATTTGCTCCTAAAGAAGTAGAAAGTTCCTTTCATATGTCCCGTTCTCTCAATATATCATATTTTTTCTCGCCTCAAGGAAATACGAGGGGTGGCTCCGCGCGTGACAGGCTTCCGGGAGCGATATTAATAAAATTATTGTGGAGACACGTAGCCAGCTCCGAGCCTGACCTACTCATCACACATGCGCAGCCGCTGAGCCGTATAAGCAGCAATGCATTACATTATTGTATCCTCCTATCCGAGAATAGATGCCGCATACAAATGTATTTCTTTCAGATTGCACTGCACGCAGCATCTGTTCTAAATAAATAATCATTTACCGTATTCCTAACAATAACGATGTTTATTTGCATAAAACCTCTTTGTTTCTATAATATAATATTTTCGTTTTAAATCACGGAAAGATATAATAAATAGAAGGTGAGCGTAACAAATTTACTTGTAGGCTTCTCTTTCCGGACATGACTATTTAAAACCTCAACTATGAACAGTTCGTCGTGTGCCAAGGTAAGGTCGCTGCAAGGTAGTCCCAAACAAAGTGGAGCTGTATTTTACATCGGTACTGCTTTTGAATTTATATAAAACGCAGGTCCGGTTGTATGTGCAGTAAGTACTTAACCATATCTGCTAGCTGGTGCTGTCTAAATCTCTTCTAGCGGCACTAGACTCCATGAAAAGGCGAGCTAAGAGGCTTGTTGCTGATCAAGAACATATCAAACTAGACTAGATAGTTTTGCACACAGGCACTCTGTATGCAATGACATAATTCACTCAACTCATTTCACTAGTGGACGGTCAGATGCATAGCAAGTCACCAGCGTTATATTGTAAACATCCCCAGTTTGCGAACAAAGAGGTACAGGTAGAGGTAAGAGGTACTTCGTTCTTCAAAAAGCAAAGAAGTGGAACAATTTACCGGCATTAGTGTTCCCGTTCAAATATGACAAGGGCGTAGTCCGAGAAAAGAGTGAATAGGCTGTTACTAAGTTATTGAGCTTTACTATCACAGAACGCTATTAATAGCAGGTGATCTAGTGATCAGGTGATCGTGGTCAGACATTACTCTTTTGATTTAAAAAAACATATATAATGATCTATATACTAGCACGATTGATATGTCTCTGAAATGTAGTTGATATAAAATTACTTCTACTTCTCTCTACAACCCTCAGTCTCTGCCTACAGTTCGCTTGTTTTGTAACACATGGATCCCAAGTTCTATTTTGGGAAAAGATGTTATGGGATTTGAATGTTACTAAGAAGTTTTAGAAGCACTGTCATTTAGCTAAACCACCACTGTAACAGCATTGCTTGGTAACAGTTGTCGACATATAAAAATCCAAGTTTTCTAGGCGATTATGCTTTACCACCCAGCCTTATATAGATCATGTGGAATTGAGGTCAAATATTTGAAATGATTTCGGATCGTTGAAAAAAGCGACCGGGCAAGATATTTAATCGATAACAATAATTATAATAGCACCCGTACCAAGCTGTACCTGCTGTACTAGAATCCGTTTCTCGTTTAATTTCAATTACATTATATTCATTGGTTCGATTCATAGAACCGGTGCCACATACTTTTCACCTCCGCGCTTTTTGATTAGAACCGACGCCGAACACATCCATCGGGCAACCACAAAAGATCGGTCCAACTTTGTCGAACGGCTCCCGTTTCCCATTTGTTCCGCTGTCCAGAAATTTTTGCTATAAAATTAATCGTTCAGTGAAATTCGAGCCGAACAGAGCAGACCATGCATAAACACTTTTAATTGGACCTCACTTTCAGGTTTTTTTTGCTATGAAAAAAAAAAAAGTTGATTTAACTATAAAAAAAAATAAAGCTTACTAAATGAGGAATAACCCAGTTTATTATTTATATTGATAACTATAATGATGTTGGATAAATAATTAGGCTGAAAAACGTAATAGGAAAAAGTAGAAATAGAAGGATTTTATGAGAGATGGCAAGGGTGATGATGATATTGAAAGAAGAGTTTTGAAAGGAATCAAGTGAATGGCACTTCATAACTTTATGAATAGCCGGAACCTATCACAGAGATCACAACAGGCTGTGCTTAGACGCGTGTTGATCCCCACACTGATGTATGGTAGTGAATGTTGGGTATGGCAGAAGAAACATGAAAGTAGGATTAATGCTGTGCAGATGAGAAGCCTGAGAAGTATAACCGGAGTAAAGCTGATGGACAAAGTGAGGAACAGTGTGATACGGCAGCAGTGCGGCGTGGTTGAAGATGTAGTAACAATGATAGAGGAAGATATGCTTACATGGTTTCGCCATGTTGAAAGAAGATTAACGAAAGAGGTATACAAAGTAAGAATGATTGGAAAAATAGGAGCAGGTCCACCTAGGCGGAGATATTCCGATCAAAGCGGAGATGTCCTAAAGAAAGGCCGGATCAAGAGTACTCGCAACCGACGAGCATGCATGAAGACGCTCATGAAAGTGGAGGAAACGAGAGAGGTGTGCCAGGATCGTAGCAAGTGGAGAGAGGTGGTCTCTCCCTACCCCACTGGGAACGAGGCGTGATATATATGTATGTATGGAAGCTGCGGTGGTACAAATCTAGACGGGGTTTGGCAATAGAGACCTACCAGTAAAAGAGAGATAAGACCTTGAGTCCCAGCGGTAGGAACAAGTTAAGCTGTGTGTTTGTTCATAAATTGTTTAATGCCATAAATACATATAATCACTTAACTAGCCACTTTATATTTTGAATCCAAGCTGTGTTAAACTTTCCAATCAATCCGAACAAATTACTGCAAACTAACGCAATTCCCAATAGATTAAAAATGAAATTGCAGTTCAAAATAAAATCTTTTGAGGCTGTGCTGGCAGTTTTTTTTTTATTTAAATGGAATAGTAATTAAGTTAACTCTGTAAGTTAGGGTTTGAAACAAAATATAGTCGTCTTTACTAATAGTAATTAAGTAAGTAACAAATTTATCATAGTTTTATAACAGAAAGGAGAATTTAAACCGTACACTGTCCGTAGTAGTAGTAGTACACCTTATGTACTTATTATATGTAAATGACAAGAACTCCGTATTTACTTCATAAAAATGTTTAAATCTCCAACTTTTTTTTTATTTGATGAATCAACAAGATTAGGATGATGTTCATCTGGTGGTAAGTGATAACAAAGTGGCTCTGATCAGGTTGTATATTTCTTGATGGTAAGTGAACCGCCTGACACATGCCACAGTGTATTTAGGGTGATATATACTGTACAGCATTGCGCTCAACGCCTGAGACATAAAATGTAAAATCTCCTTATCCCAGTAATTTCAATAGCTACAGCGTTCTTCAAACCGGAACACGGTAATATTTCCACAGTATCATTTAACAGGAAAATAGGGGCTGCGGTGGTACCTACCTAGATAGTCTACGGCAACAGAGATTTACCACTAGTAATATTATAGGGAGACTGTTCAGTACATTTCGTATTTAATAGGCATCAAATTAAGTTACAAGAAAAAAAATTAGGATGACATAGCGAAGAGCAAAGTTTAATATATCAGTATAAATAACTTAACTTTAATATTAAGTAGTGTAAATATATAAAGCAAGTTCAAGTGTAAAGCGATGCTTATAAATCGCTTAGTTAGTTGTGGATTTCTTATATACTTAAGAAATTATTGTAGGACTATGAAAGATAAAAAAAAAACTGGCAAACTTTTTTGCTTTTACCCAATTTCATGACCTTTTGGTTGTTCCTTTTAAATTTTATAAAATTATATTCAGTCCTAATTAAAAAAAATTCTAACTGAAACAAGGGTTTTCAGTAATTGTTGACTGGGACGATGTTAACTATATTCAATTTCATTAAAATCTAATAAGGTTTTGTTATATATTCAGAGAGGCAGACACAAGTAATATTGGCAAAGTACACAGTGGTTTTAAAGTTTTTTTTATGTTATACACTGCATCGTATTCCAGTCATCGCTTTAAGACAAGAAGTTTCTTGTCTCGTTATCCCAGTAATTTATATTTATAGCTACAACTCTCTTCAATCCGAAATACAGAAATGTTTGTACACTGCTGTTTGGCGACAGTAATAGAAGCTGCGGCTAGGTTATCTCTGGAATACATAACGAGAGACTTAAGCCCAGCAGTGGATGTCCAGCGGTTGAGATGATGGTGGGGATTATTTGATGATTCTATAGCCACGTTAGTTGCATTCGCTATGCAAATTTCCTTTCTCATCAACTGTTTTTGAAACTCAAAACTAATATACATAACTCTCCCGTTTAATAATGAAAATGTTTAACTTCTCACCCAAGTCCTCAGCGTCTTCACTCCATTCCCCTTCCTCAGCACAGCAGGTAGCCAGAATGAATAGCAACTGAATCCACTTTAATAAACTCATTTCTTATACAACACATTTACATGACACTGGATTACATTAAACTCACATTTTCATCAAACTAATGCCGTTTTTAATTTCATTAAAACGTTTTTTAGTTCTTCTTGACGCATTCATTTATATGCACAGGGTTTTAATCAGAGTGAAATTTAACAGTAACAAATTATGAAAAAAAAGCTGTTGTGTAAAAAACATGCTGTATGTTACAATCAACAAAAAAATTACTGATGATAGGTCTTTGTTACTAGAGACCATCTACGTACAATTGTAACTTGTCCGGCCGTCTAGGGCTATTAAGAATAGGTCTAACGTAAGCTATCTCTCTCGTAGAAGGCGACTAGAAGGGTTTTCGAGTTTGAAAGTGGGAGACCGTTATTGCCCCTAAGAGAATTCGGGATGTACAATAAGTTCGAGGAGGTCTTTTTCTTGTCGTACCAAAGAGAGGGTGCCGAGGACGGCTACAGCCCGTTTTGAGCAGAGTTCCGTAGGAGACCCCAGGGATTCCCACAACCCACTGAGAATGATCATTGAATGAGTATTAGTGAATAAAAATCCCACATAACTTTGTTTTCCCCCTGCATAGTATATTTTTAGGTACTCCTCTCTTCCTCGATAAAAAAGGTACCATCGTAGTTATTATTTCTATCACCATATAGTAGTATTCAAGTTTTAGTGTGAAGCTGTTTAAATAGCATTGTAGCTAGTGAAATTATTGTGGTAAGACTTAATATCATATGTTACAAGATGACGAGCATAATATATTGCAGTATATATCGTTCTACACGCGCAGGCTTATTAAGTGATCGTTTTGTCTCTTCGTCGAGTAAAAAAATACTACATAGAATATCTACAGCAACGGAGATACACCACCTGTCACATCCTGTTGCGTCGGCGAACAAAAAAACTTAATCATCAAGTACCATAATATACTGTAATGGATTTCGTTTATATGTAAACTGTTGTTTTGTATAAAATCATAATATACGACCTTTCCCTCACTAATTTTGATAATATTATGGCTCAGTTTGTAAGGCGATCATAGAAGCCATGATACTTCTCAAAGAGTCGCGGAATTCCAACCGATCTTTAGCTTCTCGTGAAGGTAACATGTGAAGAAACCTACAAGTTAAAAGTACATGTTTTGTGGTCTACTAAACTACACTTTGCTGTAGCTTTCAGTCGGCTTTCCATTCTTCGAAGCGACGAGATAAGCGAGACTTTCATGTAATGATATGCATATCACATTAAGCTCGTCGCCTTGATACATAAGATGTCACGTGTCGTTACCCCTGTCATTTCAATAGCTACAACACCATTCAATCCTGAATACATTCACGTTTGAGCAGACTACTGTTTGTCTGCGGTGCTACTGCGGTGGACTATCGGTAGAGAGCTTTCGTAAGGAGAGTTCCAGTTGGGATCGAACCTGCGCTTACTGGAAATGCATTGCTAATCCGATCGCCTTACAGACTGAGCTATTGTGGCATCAGTATAAAAAACCAAAGTGTCCTGTCTGTTTCTTAACGATTGACCGGTAAAGGACAACATTGTATAATAATAGGGGGACCGGAAAGTAATGTCGTTTCTGCGCATGCCAATACTTGATTGTCATTTGTCAGCTCATTGTTTTGTTCAGAGGCGTACCAAAGACATTGTGAGGTTATAGTGATTTCTTTACTTATAGACAATTGAATTACAATTTTTTTTTGTAATTTTGGGTAAAATGGCCAGCCAAATACCAGAAGAGGTACACATCCGGCATTGCATGCTCTTTGAGTTTCGCAAGGGAAATAACGCAACAGTTGCTACCAAAAACATTTGCGATGTTTATCCAAATGCACTGGACATTCGTAAATGCCAAAGGTGGTTTTCCAAGTTCAAATCGGGTAATTTTGATCTTTCCGACTCGTATCGATCAGGAAGACCATCAGCGTTAGACAACGACGTGTTAAGGGCGGAAGTGGAAGCAAATCCGTGTCAGACGATCGAGGAATTGTCAAACAGTCTCAACAAACCTTGGTCGACCATCCAAGAACATTTGAAGCAGATTGGAAAAGTAAGCAGAGCAGGTGTTTGGGTCCCGCATAATCTGTCCGAACAGAATAAGGCTAATCGATCAATCACATGCAACTTATTGCTTCAACGACACAACACAGAAGCGTTTTTTGATCGCTTGATCACAGGAGATGAGAAATGGGTCCTGTATGATAACCCAAAACGCAAAAGGCAGTGGCTCTCTCCAAATGAAATCCCTCGGAGTACTGCTAAGCCAGGTTTACACCCCAAAAAAGCGCTTTTGTGTGTTTGGTGGAGTATTCGCGGCATTGTTCATTTTGAATTACTGAAACCTGGAGAAACTGTTACTGCAGACCTCTACAGCGAACAATTGCAGCGAGTCAATCAATCTTTAATTGAAAAGTGGCCAGCGATTGTCAACCGAAAAGGCGTCATTCTCCAACATGACAATGCAAGACCGCACTGCGCAAGGCGAACTCTAGAAAAAATTAATGAATTGGGGTGAGAGGTGCTGCCTCATCCACCATATTCGCCCGATGTTGCACCATCGGATTTCCACTTATTCCGAGCGCTGCAACACTTTTTAAGTGGCAAAACATTTGCAAATTTGGATGATATCCAAAATGCCATCTCTAGATATTTTGCCGAAAAACCAATTAATTTTTATCGATCAGGGATTGAAAATTTACTCACTAGATGGCAAAAGGTTATTGACAATGATGGGGAATACATCATTGATTAAAAATAAAGACTCGTTAAAAATGTATGTGTTTGTATTTAGCGTAAGAAAACGACATTACTTTCCGGTCCCCCTAATAGTTGTGCAGGTATATCTCTCTTAACCTATAATCTATGGTACAACGTATATTTTTTTTATTATCGCGTTACAGATTATAACTATTATAAACCATAAAATGTGTGACAAAACGATGAAACGATTTAGTTTATCTTATTTTTATTATTGAATATAAAATGGCTGAGTGGGTACCTTTCTCTTATCCGATCGGGTTATTTATTGCACAAGTTTGTTTTTGACCGCCTCACGTACTTTATTGGGCGAACCTTCCCTATCCCGAATTGCCAATTTCTATTTGATATATACTTTATTCCGTTACTTCTCCATGTTACCGTCTTTTTTTTTTTTGGATTTCCTTTCTTTACGTGACTATGTGACGCATCGCAAATTTCGTAATAAATGTACCTTTATATCTAATAGATAGCTTCAAAAGATATTCTTATAACAGGGTTAGAAAATGTTATGAAGATAAAAAAGTAAGACAACTCAACATATTGCTTTGTTCTATGTACGTATATACCTACTATTATACTTTCGGTTAATATCATCACCACTAATCATCATCTGTACATACATTCATGTTGTTCATACATTCATTCAAACGATTTTAATCTAGAAATTTCTATAATGGAGACTGCTGCTAACAAACAGTGTTAATTATAAATTCTATAGTAAATAACGTATAAAAAGATGTAGTTTGGGAATGTATACAGGGCTGTGCATGTAAATATTGTTTCCCGCTGTATTTGTATCAGAGAATATGCATATGAATATATGCATAATTGAGAGGGTTGTTAAATATATTATACTTTTACATTTCAGGAACATGTTTCAATGAATATTTTTTTTATGAAAGATAAATTCGTGTATTTGTAAAAGCAACGCTGTTGTTCAAATCCAATCAAGTCTTGATGAAAGATTCTCTATGCGTTTATTGTTAGTTATAACTTTTTACGGTAATAGTCTATGGTATGACGTCACAACAAGCGTACCAAGCTTTACGGAAATAAGGGTCGTTTTCCAGTATTTAAATATATGTATTTTTTGTTAGAATTTTTTAAATATTCAGATTTACCAATGAATATCTAGAAGTTTTTCACGTGAGGTTAGAAGAATATTAGGTAAAGAGCCATCGCCCATGTTCATGTTCCTATTTGTAACGATCGAAACGGTTAAGGGTCCGGCATAACCTCAAACCTAAAGAGCCACTATAAGGGCCGAACGGCACAGCGCTGGAAAAACCCTCTTTTGGGTAAACGACAATGCTGAATCTTTTATTAGTTCTGTGAATGGACGGCCAGTTGACATAACCGTCGTCGACATCTGTTGTGATATTGCCGCCATCTTTTCCAGGGTATACTTACATCGATCCATGCTCAGAGAGGTTGTTTATATACGTTATATATAAGAGATGAACTGTGCCCCACATGATACACGAACACACGGTAAGGAAGAAGAATGTTGAATATAGATTCATCTGGGAACGAAATGAAACTTATAGTTTATGTCGTGATAGGTCTCTGTTGCAGGATACCGTCTAGGTACGTACCACCGCAGCTCCTATTTCTGCTGCTAAATAGTAATGCGCAAACTTTACTGTGTTCCGGTTTGAAGGGCGTTGTAGCTTTTGTAATTACTGGGGTAGCTAGACTCAACATTTTACATCTCAGGCGACCAGCGCAATGTGGCGCAGTATATATTATAACATCCTAAGTAGCGCCAACTTGTTAATGCTAGGCCCTTGCCCCTTGCCCATCAGGTGAAGGTCCGTCTCGTCACGTCTGTTAATATAATATAAAAAAAATATATTTACAGTTACAAAATTAGTCTTGAGAGGAATAGAAATACAAAATATAAAGCAATTTCTTTGGAAACGTCTTTTGTGAGATATGGGATGCCTATTAGCATTGTACGTTTGATTGGGTGAGAGATTTATCGTCGTAATACGATAATTTAAGGGTCTCCAATCGCGAATAAACTTTAGTATCTTGTATACAGTATATTTAGAAATCGTACAAGTTATTAATAAACAAAATAAACATGGCCAAATGTAAAATATTCTTATATTAATTACAGATTTAACAATCAACGAAAAAGTAAGGCCTGTCAATTGTAATAACTTAATTCATATTTAACTTAATTCTATTTAGCAGCAGTAATAAAATACTTTTACTGTATTATAAAACAAATGTATACTCTACAAGTGTTCATTAAAACAATAAGATATACTATATATGTCATAACATTTGCTTTTTCTACCTAAACAACGATTATATAGATAAATAAAACAGGGCGTTAAAAGGGAATAGACATTGGATTATAGTGCTTAAGGATTTTTTTTTAAACTTTACAACTTGAAATTAATATAAAGATAAATTTTATTATTATTATTCCTTTTTATACTTTCTCTTTTTCTACTTCCTGTTCCAAATCGAGAATGAGTCAAATTTTCTTATTTTACGCTTCTACTATACTTTGTCCTTAACATCGTCATTACCCGCTCGTGTCTTTTCTTTGTAGTTTTACAAAAAACTAAAAAAAAAAGACTTCAAGTTCTTATAACTTAAAACAACTCCTTTAGTCAGACTGAATTTGATATAAAAACTCATATAAACAACGGAAAAAAAACTAAAATCTGATTTTACATGGAGCGAGGCCTTTTCACTATGGCGTCCTCTTTTTTTAAAGTACTTAAATATATATTACTTTTCAGGAGATGGATATATTTTTCTTTATATATAAATAGTAAAAATATATCCATTTCCTCACTAATATATACATAAAGGTTGTCAAATATCTCCATTCCGCTTTTTTGCTCTTTATTCAATGCTTTATAAAAAGTGTTACAGTGATCGGATTTAGTTCAAATATGCGCCGTTTTGTTCGATAATCTGTTTCCATCTAGACGGCAACTTCATAATACCTCCCTCGTAGAAGCCCCCCTCCTTATTTGCGAAGAACTCGGACAGCCACTTTTCACAAGCCTCTTTTGATTTCAACTTTACACCACCAAGGGCGTTCACCATGGACAGGAACAGGTGGTAATCACTTGGCGCTATGTCCGGGCTATATGGTGGATGCGATAAAACCTCCCATCCGAGCTCCCGTAGCTTCTGACGAGTCATCAACGAAGTGTGTGGTCTGGCGTTGTCCTGGTGGAACACTACACCCTTCCTGTTGGCCAATTCTGGACGCTTCTGGTCGATCGCCTGCTTCAAGCGGTCCAGTTGTTCGCAGTAGATGGTAGAATTAAGCGTCTGGCCATATGGGAGCAGCTCATAGTGGATGATTCCCTTCCAATCCCACCAAACACACAGCAAAACCTTCCTGGCCGTCAATCCCGGCTTGGCCACTGTTTGGGACGATTCACCGGCCTTCGACCACGACCGTTTTCGCTTGATATTGTCGTATGTGATCCATTTTTGGTCGCCAGTCACCATCCGCTTCAAGAATGGGTCGAAGTCGTTCCGTTTCAGCAGCATATCGCAGGCGTTGATTCGGTCCAGAAGGTTTTTTTGCGTCAAATCATGCGGCACCCAAACATCAAGCTTTTTTTTGTATCCAGCCTTCTGCGGATGGTTTAAAATGGTTTGGTGACTAACTCCCATCTCCTGGGCGATGTCACGAGATGCCACATGCCGGTCTAACTCGATGTAGTCCATGATTTGATCGGTATTTGTCGTCACAGGTCTTCCGCCGGCTGGCTTATCCATGGTGTCGTTTTCACCGGCTCTGAATCGTCGAAACCATTCCTCCGCGGTTCGAAGTGATAGAGTACCATCCCCCAAAACACCATTAATCTCACGGAACGTTTCTCTAGCGGATTTGCCTTTAACGAAGGAATACTTTAAAATAGCGCGAATTTCGGCGTTAGTGAACTATATGTTTACACGTCTATAACTGTTGAACGCAATATCCAAACTAATTATGCATAGCGTCGTTTTGTAGGTTATGTCAAGACCTTTTAAATTATGTATAGTATTGCCAGATACGAGCTCTGTAGCGTTTTGTACATAGCCGCGAAATTCAAAAGACAAAAAGGCGGAAGGGAGATATTTGCCAAAGTAATATATACTAATGAAAACTTCTTAATTCTTATTTAAGTTTCCGGTAAAGGAACACATCGTTAAGAACTAAGTATGTTGTAAGAACAACAGCTTTCGAAGACACAAGTTATCCGCCAGCTCGGCCTGGCCTAGCGTGTTTGATAAATGATCTAGACCAGAGGTCGCCAAAGTGGTGGTCCGCGGATTATTAGTGGTCCGTTTACTTACTCGTCACGTTAAGTTACGCCCGCCCAAAACTACGTGGCGTTACTTAAGATCTTATTCAGTGTATCACGTTGCGCTCATCGCCTTGAGACACAGGTTGAGTTTCGTTACCCTAGTAATTACATTAGCTAGAACCCGGCCCTTCAAACCGGAACATAGTACTATTTGGAGGCAAAAATAAGTACCTACCTTCTTTTGTATTTCGTAGGGAAATTCTGCATTGGATACCCTTCTAAAGTGGGGGAAAACAGAGAAGTTATGCCTGTTTCTTACCGGGTATAACCCCACGATTTATCCATCAGCGCATTTCGCCGGACCCGCGTGAACTCTTTGCATACAACCATGAATCCGACAGGTCTATGACCAGCAGTAGATGTCTTTCAGCTGATAATGATGATGATTCCGACAGAGGCCTTGATGAGACCACGTCTCAGAATGAAGCAACTGCTCACCAACCCCTTTAAAAAAGTGTTAGGCGGGTGTACCGCACGCATCATCTCGAGGACTTTCATATTTGGTGATGGATTACCTCCAGATCCGCCACCATAGCCTCAGTTACGAGGTTGTTGTTTTTTTTTAAATATTTAACGCTAAAAATACCGACGATCTGGTAAGAATCTAGGGAACCTACTGTATACGAACAACGCGGGACCGATCGATGTGGAGATCTTTGAGGGAGGCCTATGTCCAGCAGTGAACGTTTATCGGGTGATGATGAAAAATATTATTAGTGGTACTGGTTATGAATTGACTGGTCCGTTCATAACGTTTGGCGACCGCTGATCTAGACTTTCCTCACGCGTGAAAAAGCGCCGAGTCCTAGAAGTAAGAACGTTAAAATTGTTTATGTTCTCTCTGTTTCTCTTTGTGTTTACCTCAGTGCTGCGGGTCGTGACTCTTTAATGATAAACTGCTTCTTATGATTTTACACTAGGACTTTCTATTCGCTTCCTTATAATATCCTGTATTATATTTTTGTTGTTAATAATCAAATTAAAAATCAAGCGTATATCCTGTTTGTATAGATGATATCATTTTGTCAAAAAAAACAAAATTATACTTTTTTTAATGGCAGAAGGTCTTTTTTCGGAGATCGTCTAGGTAGGTACTAAGGCAGCGCCTATATCTACTGCCAAAGAGTAATGTGCAAACTTTACTGAGTTCCAGTTTGAAGGGCGCTGTATTGATTGGGGTAACAAGAGTTAACATCTGCGTCCAGTTGAAGAGTTGAAGAGCGCTGTAGCAAGTGAAATGATTGGGGTAACAAGACAACATCTGTCTTCAGGCGAAGAGCACAATATGATACTGTGTACGTCATCCTAACTAGAACCACATTGTCATGGGGGGCCGTATCACTTACCATCAGATGAACGTCCCGCTCATCAGCGATGAGTCGCTTCATCATCATCAGAATAAATCAATGAGTAGATATCGGAAAACGGAAAGGTTGCCTATGTTGCATAAAGTAGCAGTAAGCGAGTGGCAGACCGGATGTCATTGAATGGCGAGCTACACAGATTATTTTTATTTCCATCCAAGATTTATTTTCATCAGATTAGCATTCCTCTTATTTATGCTAATGTAATTTTAATGGCGCTGCCTTTTTTTTTGGGCTAATTTTATTTCACGGAGACTCTGGGCGGGATTTGTTTTAAAGCTCGGCTTATTAAGACAACTCTGCTGATGATTTCGCTTCGATAAGTTTTGAAATATCGGCTTTGGTTAGGAGTTAATTACTTCTTTTAATGTTTGTTTTTAATTAAGCGCTAATATCGGCATCAACATAAACACGAAACTGAAAATATGAATAAAGTTTGTTCACGAGGCCCGTACGTGTTAGCTTTCGAGTTTTTGTTTATATATCATCTTCATCTCACCGAGCTTGTTACGGGATATTGAAAATTATTTCATTTTTTCATTGATCAATACGATACCTATGATAAGTAGTTTATGATAAGGAAAAGGGTTAAATATATGAATAATATAGAAAATATACAATATCGATTAGTATTTAATGCAGAGTTACTTAATTGTTAAACAATGTAAAATTATGAAAATTAATATTCATGAAGATATTTGGCTATGATGATGAATGTATGTCAACATTTAAGAAAGTTCTAGAGGCTTTATAGAAAAGAAAAAACCCAACACTCCTTTTAACATAACAGTTAATATCAATTTATATATGTCTGTCTATTACATATTAATAACCACAAATTGATAATTAACCTCTCTCTATTTTTTTGAAGGAAATGACGAGACGAGAAGGATGTTTACCTGATGTTACGTGTTACACCTGCCCATAACAACGAGGCGTTACTTAACATTTTATACTTAAGACATATATGTTGAGTCTCGTTATTACAACTAATTACATTAGCTACAGCCCGATCCTTCAAACCGGAAAATAGTAATGCTTAAACAGTATTGTTTGGCGGAAGAAATAGGCACATACTGCAGCAGATACCTGCCACCACTATAATCAAAAAAATCTAATTTTTCTCTCTAATCGTGCTATAATACCACCGTCGTTGAGAACCTATGTTCTAAAGTATACTGATCTGGGTTGTCTTAATCATCAATGGCCTCATTATCACTTAACACCATGTGAAATTGATGTCAACCGTCAACCAAGAGAACCCTTAACATAGTAGACGTAGTATTAAGCCAATAAAGGGGTTTCCCTTTGTGGACGTTAGTATTGGAAAATTCGAATTGAAAGTCTTCGACCACATCCTGATACAAACAAGCGGAGCACCCTTAGGCTACGAGTAATTGTCTTTTAGCCTGACTATTCGATAATAGATCTATTGCTAAAATATTGTACTCCTTTATTTCTAGTTTAATAATCGTATTAATTATTATTTATGATTCTATTAGTCAAAAGAAACCTGTTCGTTTAAAGGGTTAGTTAAATTTTTTGGAGGTTTCTTATTAGGTGTTGTGGTATGTCTCTTTCGTTTAAAGGATCATATAAATGACCGTATAGTTAATATTATTAATAGAAGTAATTAGCATAACATTATTAAGAACAGGTTATCGATAAGGAATCACGACCCTCAGCATTGAGGAATTAAAGAGAGGTATAATATGGTACCTTTGAGTTAAAACAAGTTGATCCAAAATTATTGACAATTTGGACTGGAAAGGATTGCACCAGAGTCAGTCGAATATTTGGAAACGGTGGTGATAGATTCTAAAGATATGACTTTTAAAAAGTATATCTTCGAAAGCTACTTTCATTAAATGAATTTGATTTTGATTGAACGTTGCAGGTACTAATGCAATCCTCCCGAGCTTGATTTACCCTTGTCTTGGTTAAAAGTTGAGACGTCTCTCAGTGACGCTGGTAGTATCCTGCAAGGAGAAGAGTGCTAGTAATGCGATTACATACCATCCCCCATTTGCATACCCTCTCCGAGTTAACAATGTTGCAGCTTAAATTAGGCAGAGCTGAGGCCGTAGGAATAGTATATTATTTACTAGGCGACACGACGTTTTCCTTAGCATCTGTGGCTTTGTGCTTCAAATGCCTGTTTAATTTTTGTCCACGATTTCTGGGGAACAGATTCAAGGGATCCATTGCTCTAGTGGGTATAATAAAGACTGAGTTGGAAGGTGCATTGTATCTTACGTTTCGTATGGAGAGGAGGTAAACATACTCTGAAAAAGAAGGGTATGCAAAGATATCTCCCCTGATTAAATAATTACAAAAAAATGTACCATCGTCGTTATGTTTCAAATTGAAGAGGACATTGGCTAATAATATTAATAAGTAATTAGACTTAAACCTTACGTCTTAAAGAGACAAAGGGCTATCGTTTGTAGGGGTTTATGTGGGAGGGTTTGGTCATTTCCCACCACGCTGGAACAGTGCGGGTTAGTGGGAGTCGGGGCCTCATTTGTTGATTAGCAGGGTGCGTTATGAGCAAGTGAGGTTGACTTGTGTCCAGTGAGTTGTTGTACAGGACCCGTCACACTCCTAAATATATACACCTTTTTAAGTTATTTTCAAAATAAATAACTTTAATGCACTCGCCATACAAAATACAACCCTGAGGAGGAGAATAACCTGTACATTTGATTTGTAGTAGTTTATGTTATTTTGTTTTACAAACGACGGTAAACGCCCGCGACATAAAACATATTCCCTTCGCAACATAAAACGCTACTCGTATTTTTCTGAACGATCACAAAGGGTGTAAAAGTTGCTAAATTAGGCGCCCAAAAGTTACATCGACTTTTATCTCGTATGTTTATAAAACACTGACGTATTTGACGCAAAAGTTAAAATTGTGTTTCAAACGTTCCGCGGAATGGTAGAGTTTTCGGAATTTGATCATAACAAAATTTTTGGTTTAATTATATGTTAATTTTGGGTTAACACCGCTCATGTACCTTCATACGATTTCAATTAGGGCGTTAGTTAAATTATTACAACTTCGCTTCTAACAATTTCTTTCCAATTTACATAACGATCAAAGGTATATATAAAAGTAACATTTACAATACATTCGATATTAACTTTACTTCTAGAGCTTTCAAGCGGGACGTTCACCGGATGATAAGCTTGCCCCTAATGTGACACTTAGGATGATATATACTACACCGCATTGTGCATATATGGATTATAAGATGTAGAGTCTCGATACGTCAGTAATTACACTAGATAGAGCGCTCTTCAAATCGGAACATCTCGCAATAGCTCGCTTGCCTAATGGTTAGAGCGTGCGGCTTTCATTCCGAAGGTCGCGGGTTCGAATCTCGGCATGTACCGATGACTTAATATTTAAGTTATGTACATTTGTGAACTTTAGTTACAACAGCGAGATACAAACGGTGAAGGAAAACATCGCGAGGTAACCCGCACACTGAAATCATCTTTGTGTGTGTGTGGTGGCCCCAATAAAGTGGCAACAGGCTCTCCCCCTGTTACATGGGATCTAATCTGACCACATCTGGCGAAAAGTGGGTGTTTTTTGACCTCTGCCTACTCCTACTGGGAAAAATGCGTGATTATATATAAAAAAAAAAATCGGCAGTGGTATCTACCTAGACGATCTCCGGCAACAGAGACCTACTATAAGTATTTCATTGAATTCTTAGTAAAAAGAAATTAAAAAAAAAAATTATACTTTTATTTATCATCAATAGCTTAAGACAACTTTAAGTTCATATCTGAATGGTGGAAAGAATAGTTCAAATAATAATATAATAAAGAGGTCGTATATAAATTAATATAAATTATTACACTGCTGGTACTTCTCTGCTTTCGGAGATAGGTATCCTATCGCGGCTCCTATTCCTGTCGCCAAATGGTAGTGTGCAAAGATTACTGTGTTTACTGAAACAACAATTTCAATAGCTACAACACTCATCAAACTGTTGAAGAGTGTTGTAGCTATTGAAATTACTGGAGTAACGAGACGTGACTTCTGTCTTTATGCAACTAACATAATGCTGTCTATCTCATCTTGATAAGAGCGATATTTTAAGCGTATCACTTACCATCAGGTGAAAGTCCCGCTGGTCTCGTCGCTTAATTGATAAAAAAAAACCAAATTACCTTCATTAAGTATAAGGATTTTACGCTTAATATTTTTATGGTGATATCATTTGCTGCTGCCACGGGGCCGTAGTTATCAAGATAACGGAAACACAATTGCCGTGTCCCGTTTGCATAACATACATTAACGTTGTATGGATATTGATGATATATAATCTACTATACTACGTTATATAACAATCGTTATATTTAGCGAGAACCCGGCAAGTGATTTTACCGTTGAAAACTGGGGCTTAGAAGTACGACCCCAATGGGTTAACATCATTAAATTTCTTCTAATAAGGTCAGCTTAAGTGTTTCATACTGCGTGTGTTTACGGTTGATTCGTGAATTTAACGTTTTCTTGTTAATATCATCATCATCATCATTAGGTGACCTGTTCAAACTGATGTTTGGTGATCAAATTATTATTTTCAAAAATTCATTCTCTCCGAGGATGCGTCCTTGGAGAGAATGAATTCGTACCCAAAAATATCTATTTGTTAATAATGTGCAAGGAAGTATACCTAAAATGTAACTTATTAAGTACATCACTTGTTCGAAACTTTTATCGCAGCTTTTTTTTTATAGTAGTCTATAGCAAAATTGGAAATTCTTTAATTTCATATAAGGACACTTTCATAGTATGAAAGAGATATATGAAGTGGATTATTTTTCAAGGATTTAACTTATTATTGTAATAGTTAATATCGTTATACAAATTATTACAAATTTCACTTAATTGTTATTTGTTTTAACTGTTTAGTTATATTAAATAGTTATTAAATCACGTTTAGTATTAACATGGAAGCAATGGATTGTTATATTTGGAAGCACTATTCAAATTTATAATGATCTAGGTCTTCCCCAATCCCATGTCCTTTTATATTGTGTTTTAAATATTAACTATGTAACTGAATATAGTAGTGGTTATGAAAATAAAGTACTTTTTAAGCTTTTAAAATGTGTAGAAGTTTTTTCGACATTGACTTAACTATGCCGTACTCACGCACATCATTAACAAAACCGATAATTACTTATAACATATATATGATTATAAAAAAAAACTTTAGCAACTAAACATTTGTTTAAATTTTCTACCAATGTACCAACAAAGCGTTATGTTTAATAATTAAGATATATAATATATTTGTATAGGAGAGTTTATAATGATTAATACTTTACTTAAACAGCCTCACTCAGCCACTAAGGTCTTCAATATCCGAATTTCATATAAAACTTATAATTTCAAGTATTGTTATTATTTGAAATTAAAATTCCTATTATATCATAATTTGTTGTTTTATAAAAAAAAAAAAAAAAAAACAAACACAACAATATTATTATTATGTTATATATAGGGATGGATCGATGAGATGTTAGAGGAGGCCTATAGCAGTTGCTGTCTATTGACTGATGATGATGATGATTAGATAAATATTATATTTATATAAGAAAAATTATATGTTAGCAGAAGATTATTTCGTTAAGTAAACTGAGCTTTCGTAATCATTAGACTGTCTTATTATCTTAATACACTTGATGGCGAAAAGTAATGAATTCTATCACAGCGGCACTTCGAGCACATTATTTTACTAGTTATTAGTAAGTACCTTTAATGCTTACGACAGACAAAATAAAACATTTAATTGCGAATTTAATTCTATTTAGTAAGAGATTTAACTTGAAAAAAAAAAGGACAACTTTGATGTAAAGACTATAACTTCGACATACGATAAATACTTCTCGACTATTGAGAAACGAGCAAATCATATAACAATGTATCGAACAATATAAGTATTGATACTTTATTATAATATACTTCTCATCTAATATATTTATCATTTTATTTTATTGAAATTAGACTATGTTTTTATTTATTTATTTTAACACATTAAAAATGGTACTAAGTTTTGAATCTAGTATAAAAAGATGTTATAAACTTCATTTGAAATTAAAATATTTATGACTATGACTTACTTGTGAAATCCAATCAGATCACATTTACAGAAAAAACCTTTTTAATACCTAACCTTTATAATATAAATTTACATAATATATATGTGATGTTATACAATATAATCAGAACGAAATAATATATTGTAACATGTTACAATACATGTCGCTGTCGTTTTAAAGTCAACTTAAAAAAAATTATTACTTGAATTCAGTTTGAAAACGAATGAAGAATAATTTGTTTAAATGATAACTTAATAGAAAATTCCTTACTTATGGTAGAAAGTATAAAAGCATTTTTTTTTGCACAGAGAGTTATTTACAAGAAAACTTTGGCATTGTTTTAACACTTAATTTTTTTTAACGAATTCGCTGATATAACTTAAGCCTATGTATGTAGCACTGGTCACAGTTATTTTGTCATTTAATAATATGTTCAATCGTTTATTTTACGTAAGCGGCTGTTTTTTTTTTTAAATCGGTTATTATGTAGCGACGTCTATTCCCGACAGACAGCGACCGAGCACTGATTCGGCATTGGACGTTGTTTTGTAAAGGTGAGGATTTCGGCAGTTCCCGGTGGACTTCGGCTCTGTTCGGATATCTCATCTCGATTTTTTTTCGCCTGTAAATAAAACTTAATCTAACAAGATTTACTGCAAAATTTCAAGTAATATTAATTTCTAGTATGATTTCATATAGCCTCGGACACGATAATGTAGGAGCCCTAGCGGATTCCGGATACGCGAGCCCAGACCGTCAGAGCTTTAAAAGTCATCAATAAACATTAACGTCAATCGGAAAAAGAAAATATAGGAGTCGGTAGGTAAGTAAAGAAGAATTACTCCACCAACACATTAACATCGACAACTCTTCAAAGGAAATAACAGAGGGAACAGCTCCAATAAAATCGCTGATGCTTGCTAACCTGCCTAAAGTGGACATTGTAGGTTGAATTAACAGCGACATAATGATAAACAAAAAGTATTGACGTTGAAACAAAAAAAGTATACGAAGGGACTGTTATGAACATTCCACTCATAACTTCCTGTACTCTAACGGGGATGGCTCTTTGTCTATTTCATATAAATTGTGTTTTTTTTGGACGTTTTCTCTTTTATATATAAATACTTCAATGGCATGCGATTACATCGATCAAATTACTTATAACTATATCCTTCTCTAACGTGTTCTTCTACATATATAATAGGTTGGAGAAAAAGAAATCCATTATTTTTATATGAACTTCAGGACTTTATTTAACATGCTTCGGATTGTCCGATTTGGGTCAAATATGCACCGTTTTGTTCTATGATTTGTTGCCATTTTAAAAGTAACTTCATAATGCCTCTCTCGTAGAAGTCCTGGTCTCTATTTGCAAAAAAACTCTTGTAGCCGATTTTCACAATCTTCCCTAGATGCCAATTTTTTATCACTAAAGAAATTTTGTAACGCAAGAAAAAGATGGTAATTGCTTGGTGCCAAGTCCGGACTGTATGGCGGATGCATTAAAACTTCCCAACCAAGCTCCCGAAGTTTCTGGCGAGTCACTGTAGACGTGTGTGGCCTAGCGTTGTCCTGGTGGAATACGACACCTCTCCTGTTGGCCAATTCTGGCCGTTTCTGGTCAATTGCTATCTTCAAACGGTCCAGTTGTTGACAGTAGAGATCAGAATTTAGTGCTTGGCTATATGGAAACAACTCATAATAAATAATCCCCTTCCAGTCCCACCAAATGCACAGCAGAACCTTCCTGGTCGTTAGTCCTGGTTTGGCCACCGTTTGAGGTGCTTCACCGCTCTTTGACCATGATCGTTTTCGCACAGGGTTATCGTATGTGATCGATTTCTCATCTCCAGTTATCATTCGTTTAAGAAATGGGTCTATCTCATTCCGTTTGGTCAAGGCTTCGCAGATGGAAATTCGATGTATCATGTTTTATTCTGTTAATAGGTGTGGCACCCAAACATCGAGCTTTTTTTTGAATCTAGCTTTGTGTAAATGGTTTAAAACTGTTTTGTGGTCCATTTTTAGCTCCTGGGCGATGTTACGACTGCTAACATGCCGGTCAACTTCGATCATTTCTCCGATTTTATCGACATTTTCGGCGACCGGCCTACCTGTGCGAGGTGCATCTTTAACATCAAAAATTCCTGAACGGAATCTACGAAACCAAAATTGCACATAATTGGCTGTTACAGTATCGGGTCCATAAACACCATTCACAATTTTAGCCGCTTGGCTTGCATTTTCGCCTTTGTCAAAGAAAAACTGTAAAATGTACCGAATTTTCTCTTTGTTCACTTCCATTTTTAACACCCTGTAACTCACAATTGAATGCACCAAACAAAAAACAGCAAAAGAATTTTTTTACTGCGAAATGTCACCTTTCCAACGAGCATAAATCTGAAACTGTTTGATCGATACTTTACGAGAAATTTATCACTACAGCCATCTACCGAAAAAATAATGGATTTCTTTTTCCCCAACCTAATATAAAGCTGTAGTGTTGAATTAATAATAAAATTTGTAAATTATTAAAGGAATGTGCTATTACCTTATCCTTACAAAAAGATATATTCTATGAAATGACAAACAGACAACAGTACAGTTCGTTTAACACGTTCTAGTTGTCGAGACTCATTCCACATTCCTTAAGTAGAGCTTGTTGAGAAAACAACGATATCTTTACTTTAACTTTGCTGCTGAGAAACAAATTGGATTATTTTCTATTGTAGTCTACAAGTGCGAGGATTTGTACTTTTGATACTTTTGAACATTTCAAGCATATTTTATACTTATTAATTTACTATAATTATTCATATATCATTGTTAACACATGTCTTCTCTTCGGACGCCGTCTGCATTTACCAACAGTTTTATATAATATATAACACCAAACAATAATTAAAAATATGTCTAAACTAAATATGTGGGTTTTCTACTAAACTGCTATTGCTTAAAATTATATACAAACAAAAATATATGGGTATATATTAATAAACTGATACGATCAGTGGCAAATGATTTTTTAAAGTCTTCGAAGCTCTTTATTCGTTCCGGCTCCGAACGATCTTCAAACAACTTCAACCAGTTCCGATGGCCACGTGATACAGCACGCAACAGCCTCCCACTTCTTATGCACTCGTTTATGATTTTTTTTTATAAAGACATTCGAGCTTATTTAACAATATATAGAATTTTGTGATAACTAACAAATCTACCTAGACCTAAGTTATAGGTTCTTTAAAAGGGATATGGGTGAGAATAACCTAACAGCTTCTTTATCCCCGCAGTGCAATGAAGACAGTGATGAGAATGATTTCAGCTTTGAGGCACTAGCTTTATCTGTTCTCACTACCAGAGTTAACACTGACAGAGGCAAACATTGATGGTTTGAAGTGCCAGATGTTGACTTTTATCTGATGGTAACTATTTTATTACTACTACTAAATGATCATTATAAAAGAAAAATGATGCTATTCTCAACCTCTATGCTGTTACACATCACACTCATCACCATAAGAATTTACCGGTAATATTACTAATATTACCAGTGAGAAGTTCCCGTTGTCGACTGCCTCATAGTTCAGGCTATTGATAATACTATTATAAGTTTTTTTTTCTATAGAATAAAGAGGCGAGGTGAGCGGGAGGTTCAACTGATGGTAAGTAATACGCCCGCCGATAGCAACGTGGCGTTCGTTAGGATGTCTTACATTGCATCACATTGCACTCATCGTGTCCGACATAAGGTTTCGAGTCTTGTTACCCCAGTAATTACATTAGCTACAACATCCTTCAAATTGGAATACCTTCACATTGGAATACAGTAACCTCTAGCAGCAGCGACCTACCACCACAGAAAGGGAAAGTCTTGCCAGACGCCGGAAGCGGATAAAAAGGTTTTCTCGTTCGCGGGCTTTGTAAATAGAGTCCTTATTGCTCCCTTAGCGAGAACAGGGTAAACGACAAGTACGGGGTGGTTTCGTGTTATTCGTAGCAATGAGAGGGCTACGGAACTCCATCAGATTTGCTACGGCGCAGTGATAGGAGGCTCTGGTGTGTTCCGTAGGCGACCATGGGTCTTCTTGAAATGCATTAAGAATGACCACCTAATCTGCGGGAGCGAGAGGAGTCCCTAGGGTATCTTTTGAAGATTTTGTCCCGACGAAAATGCAACAAGGTCTCGTTTACGCAGCCCTGTAGGCAAGGGCTATTGAGAACAGGATTGAGGTAAGGCCTGTATGTCATAGAAAGCAACAAAAAGTGTCTACGGGTTTCGCAAATCTTGAAAAATGCGAATTGAATTTTGCGATGTTGTTCTGTATTTGCAATAGCATAGCGAGGGTGCTAAGGAGAGCTTGACACTTCTTTAGGACGTACCTAAGCATAGTGGGGTACTGATGTGTTTCATAGATCCAGGGGTCCCTTCTAATGCACTGAAAGAGGCCATCGAGAGAGTCTTAGTAGATAAAATATTAAAATAATCCTGAATTCTTCCCCAAATTTGATGATTTCCTACCGGACCAAATATAAAAAGTTTGATATATGAATATCGACTAGCTAAATAGATCTACAGATCCTGATTTTAACCATTACTATGTTTAGCTTTGAAGAATGTTGTAGCCAGTGATACCGTAAGAATGAAGAAGCTAATCTTTTGTCAAGGATATTTGATGCAGTATATCCTTATCAGCACCGTTTTATTATCACATTCGTATAAAGAGAAAGTCCTGCCTGTCTTGTAACTATTGTGCTATCTGCTTCTATGTAGGAAAAGAGCTTTATTATAATGTAACATTACATTAACAGTTTATTGATTGTATCTTTTTTCTTTCAATACAACTACGTATTGAACCTGAAAGTAGACTAATATCATGTCACATAAGCTGTCAGTCTTCGCCGCCAGTCACTCAGATAATTTCCTTTGGGTCGTATTGACCTCCACTTGTATGTGAAAGGCGAGTTCGCAATAATCCCTGAGTGCGTACTCACTGATAGTGGTAGTATATCTAGAACTTTGAAACGAGGACAATGTTGAAAAGTATTTAAAGTTTTTACAACACAGAAAACCCGAAGGGTAGTAATAAGATGTCTAGTACCCATGTGGTAGAATGGATAACCGCTTGCCTTATAATCATCATTCTAATCCAGGTCTTCATGTTCATAGGTCCGAAACTACAATCTTATACAAAGCAGCGTAGTCTAAGTGACCTGAGTTCATCTTCAGCCATTTTGTTTCTTAATGTTATGTAAAAAGGTCAAGATTAAACCTCACTGGGAACATTTATATGAAATTAAAAACGATTAATAAGGGAAGTTATGGGGACGTGTATACTAATATAGCGTTAACAGAATAATATTCGCAATAGTACATAGCTAGAGTTACATTTTTAATTTACTTCACGGCTAAAACGGAAGTTATCATCCGGATCTTTAATGTATAAGTTTCTGTTTACAAAGTTTTTTTCCCCAAATACTTTCCAATCCCGCCAAATCGCAAGACTGGGTAATAATATTGTGTTGGGGTTCGCATTTTAGGTCGAATCATCGATAATCATTATCAGAAGGCGGGTTTAAGAGCCATCCCGGGCCCAGCGGGACCTTTATGAAGGTCTCATTCTGACGCGTTCGATAACTATGCTAATGTTATTTGTTCTAACAACTTTCGAGACCGTGGTAACTGTGTACTAGAAATAATAAAAGGAAAAGCTTCAATTTGTGGACGCGTAAAAAATCTATTGGAGGGGATAGAAAACGATTTTTTTTAGGATCAGGCTAGACCTAGTAATGGCAGGGCACATTTCTCAAAGTATTTATAATCGATGGAGTAGGAAGGTCTTAAAGCAACAGCCGCGCACTGGCAGAGATAGTTTTGTAAAACTCCCACTAGGTGGACAGACTTTCTAGGGAAGATCCGAAGGAAGGGGTTTGGGATAAATATGGACTGGTCCGATCAGATGCGTACCACGTTAGGAACGCTAGTCCGCAATTGAGACTCGATCGCAAAGAACTAGAGCTTGTACCACCGTCGCTCCTATTTCTGTCGCCAAATAGTATGCAAACATTACCGGTTTAAAGGGCGCTGCACCTCGTATATTACTGGAGAAACGACACTCAACCTCTTATGTTTCAGACGATGAGTGCTGTGTATACCATCCTAATTAGCGCCACATCGTTAAGAGCAGGATGATCACTTACCGACAGGTGAAAGTGTCACTCTTCTCGTTGCTTAGATCTTCAACGAAACGCACTTCTGTCGAAGACAGCTCTACCCTTAGTTATGAGGAATAAGAAACAGAAGTGTTTTTTTATTCAAGGATAGGAGAGACGAGCCAGACGTTCTCCTCATGGTAAGTTATTGATTGTTGGTACGACAATCAGCACCACATTGCACTCGTCACATTGAGAACAAAGGTGTTGTCTCGTTACCTTAATAATTTCACTAGCTACAAAGCTCTTCAAACCTGAACATAGTGATGTTTGCTAACTACTGTTTGGTGGCAGAAATTAGAGCTATACGGTTTCCGGCAACAGACACTTACAATGTTGTTGAAACATTGCTTCTCCTCAAAATTCTATATAATGTACGAGTACTGGGAGAAACCCGCAATCAGAGCAGATTGCTTTTATAAGGAGATTAAAAGACCTTTTTCAAAACGTATCATATTTCAACTCTGAAACATCTGGCATTTTCAGCAATCGTAATAAATTGGTGTTACACCACCTCAACCCTTTATTCAGCAGCTATTTTTAATACTAAAAGAGGCTATTAATAGAATAATCTAGTGTATTCATTTCAATAACGATTTGTAGAGTTGCAAGTAGTATGAATTGCAGAAGCCGTGAAGCAGCGACTACTTTACTTTACTTCTGCTGATGGTAGGTCCTTCTTTCCAGAGGCCGTGTAGGTTGATACTACCGCAGCCCCTACTTCTGCCTCTAAACAGTGTTGTGCAAACATTACCGGTTTGAAGGGCGCTGTAGCTAGTGTAATTATTGGGCTAACGATACTCAACATCTTATGTTTCAGGCGATGAGCGCAATGCGGTGCATCATCATCCTAACTAGCGCCACTGTTATCGGCAGGCGTATCACTTACCATTGATTAAAAAAAAACAAATATTCTTGTAAAACGAAAGCTTCTGATTTGAATTCGAGGACAGGTTGTGGTGTTTGGACGCTGACTGGAAGTGGACATTTTCAAATTGTAAGTCCGACGCCATAACAATATTGCTTATTTCTTTGTCATCATACACAAGACCATCCTTGGTGAACACACTCTACCATTGAAATGTTAATATGAACTAAAAGGCTTTTCGGCGATCCTTGAGATAGGCCTATGCGGGCTAATGATGGTGATGGACTAAATAAAAAAACTTCTGTTCATACGTTGAATAATACTATTATTATATGGTACTCAAATTTTAATGCTACGGAGATTATTGTTCAATACTACTCAAAAGCAAAAGCATTCAGAAGAAAAATATTTTTTTCACTAGAAGTATTTGTTTTTAAATTTAAACAAATTGATCATCATTATCATCAGCTGATAGACTTCCACTGGTGGACATAGGTCTCCTCCAAAGATCTTTTCTTCTTTTAAAAATCATATCTTTCTTAGCTGCAATATTGTTCATTATATGTAATAGTTATTAGTTCTTTGTGCTTATTATAAATAAAAAAGCACGACTCCTTATAAAGCTCGTTATATAAATAACAGAATGTAAATATTCATTTGTCTTATAAAATTTAATTTCGTTAAAGTTTTGCTGGATGATGGCATTTAATTAGTTTTAGCAGGACAAAGCATATAAAGGACACGTCGCGTTTGGCTCCTACGGAGGACTCTCAGCAACTAATCTGCTACTCCGAGCTTTTATCTAACTTGAAGGAGCACTGAGTTCGCTGTTTCAGTTCAGGTTGTTAATGTTGGTGACAATCTGAGCGTGTTGAAAAACTTTGTCTCACCTTTGCTTTGTACAATGCAGAAAATATGAATATATATATACAAAATGTATAATGTTGCAGTATGACCATACCTAACGAATTATTAAACTATTTAATACCCCATCTAAGCAGAATGAGAATTTATAGTGACAACAATTTCCAACTCAGTACCTATCCTGCGCAAAGAATACTCTTACTTCAATCAATCAATCATCAGCCGACAGAGGTCCACTGCTGGGCTTAGGCCTCCCAAAGATCTCTTCATCAATCGGTCCTGCGCTGCCCGCATCCAGAGGCTTCCCGCGACGTTTATTACGAGCCTTGATTACGTTAAGAAAAATAACAAAAGCAATGGTTTGCCCTTAAAGTAATTTTAACTTTGCTAATGAATAATTTATAAGTCAAACAGATTAAGTCAATGACAAACTTTCATCCTTTGCCAGGAGTAAAACTGGTTACCACGGTAAACATACCCGAGCGGTGACTTGCTACAGACGTGTGGCTTTGACATTTCCTAACTTATTGACCCCTTTAACTGGAGCCTACGTTAGAAAATGACATTTACAAGATCCCAAATTCCATTAGAAGGGATCTGACACGAGACGAAACGTTCCAGGCCATCCCAGTTAAACAGACATCACAGGTCCCCAATTTAAATAAAAGTTTTAATTCGATTATACTCGAAGATTTCTGTTAAAATATAGCTCTGATAGTTTCTTAGTTTCACGAATAAACCTCTTTTATATACAAATGATATTATATTGTAATAGATGACAGTAATATTTTAGTTTTAACATCGAACTGTGAAAATGTCTGCATCACGGAACAGAATTATTAAGCATATTATTTGTATACAAGCTTAAACAACAAAAGTGTTTCCGAGCAAAGCAGTTCTTTTGTCTCCGCCTCCCCTTTATTCCGCAATTGTACAGAGGGGACAATACAAAAAAAAAATAAAGTTTGAATCTCACTAACAACCTAGACTCAAGTCAAAGTTTTAATTGCTTGGAAATAAGTCCACACCTAACCCTGGTCAAAGCTGTATTGGTTAAGTTCGTTGTAAGAAGTTCGAGGATTTTGAACTCATTTATTTGCTCTTTTAGTTTAAGTTTATAATGTGGGACTAAAGCTTTTTTTTTTGCGTTTATTTGTCCCTTGTCCGCATTGTTGTTACTTGTACTAATAAATTTGTTACATTCTAATTTTACTTATGTAACATTTTAGAAATGACTGATTTTAAAAACAACTTGTTATTAACTCCTAACATTATCGATTGTTAATAAGTAATCTAGATATACGAAACTGGACTACATCTATCATCACACTCAAAAATTTATTTAGGTCTCTTAAAGCCGTACAGACTAGGCTAACCTTTTAGTTGAGGGGGAGAAATCTTCAAAAAATACCCTGCTTCTGGAGGAAAAGACTGAGTTATGAATCTCATAACAAAACACCATAGGGGTTGTAGTACAAATCCATATATGTACCTATTAAAACGCCTTTGGTGGTCATTCTTAGTGCCCTCGGCCCAAGAGGCCATGGGATTTCAGAACACGTCTAAGCACGTCCAGGAGTGTCGTAACCTTCCCCAGCAGCCTCTCTTTACCACGACAATCGAGGATCTCTGATTTATGGTTCACCCTGGCAATAAGGACCCCAAACTTCGTAGCACGTGAACTAGAAAATCCTTTTAGAAAGAGACTTCTACGAAAAGCAGGGCTTATCTTAGCACTATTCTTAATAGCCTGAGACTACAAGGCAGACAGATTAGATCACCTAGGAAACGGTGATAATGCATATATTAAACATGAATTAATGTATAATATTTTGCAAAGTGTTTGGAGTGTTTTAGTATAAGAGAAAATGGACTATGTGACTTCGAATAATTAGTTGACGACCACGAGTTTGTTTTACGTGGTTCCGCCGATGGGAACCGTGCCTTATCTTTTAACACATAACTAACTTGGCTTCCGCTAAAATATTACCGTTGATAATGGGAAAATTAGGTTTCAGTTACTTTTGCAGTTAAATTAAATTTTAAAAATATCAATAACGTCCAATTTACTTAGTTTTACGTTTCCTAATTATCGGTTACGGTTGATAGCTGTAACACTAAATATATGATATCCTTGGACTTTAAGCTTAAGCACTAAAGTATAATTTTTTACAGATAAAAACAAAAAACTGTTATTTTCTTTTGTTTATAGTTATATTAGTTTTTACTATAGAATTTCTTAAAAGTTCTATTAATAGGGGGACCGGAAAGTAATGTCGTTTCTGCGCATGCCAATACTTGATTGTCATTTGTCAGCTCATTGTTTTGTTCAGAGGCGTACCAAAGACATTGTGAGGTTATAGTGATTTCTTTACTTATAGACAATTGAATTACAATTTTTTTTTGTAATTTTGGGTAAAATGGCCAGCCAAATACCAGAAGAGGTACACATCCGGCATTGCATGCTCTTTGAGTTTCGCAAGGGAAATAACGCAACAGTTGCTACCAAAAACATTTGCGATGTTTATCCAAATGCACTGGACATTCGTAAATGCCAAAGGTGGTTTTCCAAGTTCAAATCGGGTAATTTTGATCTTTCCGACTCGTATCGATCAGGAAGACCATCAGCGTTAGACAACGACGTGTTAAGGGCGGAAGTGGAAGCAAATCCGTGTCAGACGATCGAGGAATTGTCAAACAGTCTCAACAAACCTTGGTCGACCATCCAAGAACATTTGAAGCAGATTGGAAAAGTAAGCAGAGCAGGTGTTTGGGTCCCGCATAATCTGTCCGAACAGAATAAGGCTAACCGATCAATCACATGCAACTTATTGCTTCAACGACACAACACAGAAGCGTTTTTTGATCGCTTGATCACAGGAGATGAGAAATGGGTCCTGTATGATAACCCAAAACGCAAAAGGCAGTGGCTCTCTCCAAATGAAATCCCTCGGAGTACTGCTAAGCCAGGTTTACACCCCAAAAAAGCGCTTTTGTGTGTTTGGTGGAGTATTCGCGGCATTGTTCATTTTGAATTACTGAAACCTGGAGAAACTGTTACTGCAGACCTCTACAGCGAACAATTGCAGCGAGTCAATCAATCTTTAATTGAAAAGTGGCCAGCGATTGTCAACCGAAAAGGCGTCATTCTCCAACATGACAATGCAAGACCGCACTGCGCAAGGCGAACTCTAGAAAAAATTAATGAATTGGGGTGGGAGGTGCTGCCTCATCCACCATATTCGCCCGATGTTGCACCATCGGATTTCCACTTATTCCGAGCGCTGCAACACTTTTTAAGTGGCAAAACATTTGCAAATTTGGATGATATCCAAAATGCCATCTCTAGATATTTTGCCGAAAAACCAATTAATTTTTATCGATCAGGGATTGAAAATTTACTCACTTGATGGCAAAAGGTTATTGACAATGATGGGGAATACATCATTGATTAAAAATAAAGACTCGTTAAAAATGTATGTGTTTGTATTTAGCGTAAGAAAACGACATTACTTTCCGGTCCTCCTAATACATTTATGCGTTTTTTGCGGTTACAATGTTTTTTTTTTATATGACTCTAAAACAGCTTAAAATCATGTTATGCGAAAGAAAAAGTAAGAGTACTGACATTTTTGCTAATTTCATAACTTTAAATATATCTGTTGAAACAGCTGGAAATACTGAATGAGACTGCATATATAAGGTTGTCAAATATCTCCCTTCCGCTTTTTTGCTTTTTATTCAATGCTTTATAAAAAGTGTTACAGTGATCGGATTTAGTTCAAATATGCGCCGTTTTGTTCGATAATCTGTTTCCATCTAGACGGCAACTTCATAATACCTCCCTCGTAGAAGCCTCCCTCCTCCTTATTTGCGAAGAACTCGGACAGCCACTTTTCACAAGCCTCTTTTGAGTTCAACTTTACACCACCAGGGGCGTTCACCATGGACAGGAACAGGTGGTAATCACTTGGCGCTATGTCCGGGCTATATGGTGGATGCGATAAAACCTCCCATCCGAGCTCCCGTAGCTTCTGACGAGTCATCAACGAAGTGTGTGGTCTGGCGTTGTCCTGGTGGAACACTACACCCTTCCTGTTGGCCAATTCTGGACGCTTCTGGTCGATCGCCTGCTTCAAGCGGTCCAGTTGTTCGCAGTAGATGGTAGAATTAAGCGTCTGGCCATATGGGAGCAGCTCATAGTGGATGATTCCCTTCCAATCCCACCAAACACACAGCAAAACCTTCCTGGCCGTCAATCCCGGCTTGGCCACTGTTTGGGACGATTCACCGGCCTTCGACCACGACCGTTTTCGCTTGATATTGTCGTATGTCATCCATTTTTGGTCGCCAGTCACCATCCGCTTCAAGAATGGGTCGAGTTCGTTCCGTTTCAGCAGCATATCGCAGGCGTTGATTCGGTCCAGAAGGTTTTTTTGCGTCAAATCATGCGGCACCCAAACATCAAGCTTTTTTTTGTATCCAGCCTTCTGTAGATGGTTTAAAATGGTTTGGTGACTAACTCCCATTTCCTGGGCGATGTCACGAGATGCCACATGCCGGTCTAACTCGATGTAGTCCATGATTTGATCGGTATTTGTCGTCACAGGTCTTCCGCCGGCTGGCTTATCCATGGTGTCGTTTTCACCGGCTCTGAATCGTCGGAACCATTCCTCCGCGGTTCGAAGTGATAGAGTACCATCCCCCAAAACACCATTAATCTCACGGAACGTTTCTCTAGCGGATTTGCCTTTAACGAAGGAAAACTTTAAAATAGCGCGAATTTCGACGTTAGTGAACTCCATGTTTACACGTCTATAACTGTTAAATGCAATATCTAAACTAATTATGCATAGCGTCGTTTTGTAGGTTATGTCAAGACCTTTCAAATTATGTATAGTATTGCCGGATACGAGCTCTGTAGCGCTTTGTACATAGCCGCGAAATTCAAAAGACAAAAAGGCGGAGGGAGATATTTGACAACCTAATAAAAATATTTTAGCTATAATGGCGCTTACGCTCTTTAACCCAAGAGGTATCAGCATGTATATATTTCGTACGTTATTAACTGTTTAACTTCAACGTTTGTTTATAACTACATACCCCCTATTTAACACTTAAATTTACGTGCAATGTGTTTAGAAGAATAAAAAGTTTTTTCTTTACTTATTAATATGATATATAACTAAATATTAATAATATACGACTAGTATTTAACTAAGATAACGACTACGACTCGAAATGTAATCGACTAAACACAAATCAAATAATGTAACAGAGGTTACTATTTGTTGTATCTTTTTTTTTTATGAACCGTCGGAACGAGCTAGATGTTGATGTGATGGTAAGTGATACGCTTGTCCATAACAACAAGGCGCCGGTTAGTATGACACCAGCTACAATGCTCTTCAAACCGGAACACAGTAATGTTTCCACTCTATTGTTTGGCGATAGAAATCAGCGCTGCTGTGGTCTACCTGAACAGTCTTCAGCAATATATTTCAAGTGATTCTCATCAGGTCTTTTTTTAGTTTTTATTATTTTTCTTGTTAAGATAACTGTTTTTTTTTTATTTAACTAAATGTTGTCTAACGTAAACAAAGCTTGTTAAACAAACACATAAATATTTAAATTGAAACGTTACGTATTCGTAGTTCCTCGGCAGTTTGGACTCCGGCCAACCAACGCTGGGTGCGGAGCTGGGGAACACCCAGAGCGATGAAGCTGTTCGAGTTAAATGACATCAATTCCTAATCCGAGACTTCGCTCCCATGCCGATTTTGTGTATTAAGTTATTGTCCTAACTAATACGCGAATATCTTCAATTCTGCTTCTCCTAAACCTTGTGCTTATTTCCTTTAAAAAATACTGTGCTAACATCACAGTAGTGCTAAAATTATTTACGTCTTTAGGTCGCCAGCGTAATCTGGTGCTGTGGTGACACTAACCTAACAACCTCCACTTTGTTAAAGGCTTAGAGGTATTATTTACCACCAGGTGAACGTCTCAATGTCTTAACAGAGTATCATTGCATTGTTAGACAAACGCTTTTCCCAAGGGACATGTCTTGGGGTGGTGTGTTACTTCAGCTGGTGCCAGCCATTTTATGCAGATCTTTACTTCGTAATCTTTGATTAGACAGTCAGGAGACATCTTGAGCTACGTCAGTATGTACTAGTGCAGTTATTTTCTATAAAAAAAGCATTTTTTATTCAACGAAGCGATGAGACGCCTGCTCAAAACAACGTGACGCTAGTAAGGATGTCATAGACTGCACCACAATGTTCTCATCGCTTTTTTAACATAAGATGTTGAGTCTCGTTACCCTGAATTACACTAGCTACAGCATCCTTCGAACCGGTACACAGTCGGATCGAGCTCGACACGGTCCTGGTCCAGATGTTCACCGGGCACGGGGGATTCTCCGAGTACCTCCACAGGTTCAAGCTCAAGGAGAGTCCCGCGTGCCCCTGTGACCCGGAGGTGGACCAGACCGTGGTGCACATCCTGCTTTCCTGTCCCTTATTCGGGGCAGAAAGGGTAAAATGTGAAATAGAGATAGGTATAAAGTTAGAGATGGCAGCAGTTGCCTCTCTGATGAGTGAGGACGAAAGTCGCCAGATATTTATAAGATATTGTAGAAAAATAATAGAAAAGGTAATAATAAGGAACAAATGTAAAATACTATTAAATACAAATCAAAATTGAAACAAAAACCAAAGATAGAATAGAATAATGAATATAAAAAATTTAAAATTAACAGTAGATAATTAAAAACAGAAATCAACAAACGAAAAATTGGAACAAAGTTGGATGATTTATTTCAGAAAAAGGACGATGACATGTTCCAGGACTGACGAGGCGACGGTGTCTTCACTCAGCGAGAGGTATGAAAGAAGGAAATGGAATGGAGTATGAGAGAAAAGAGGAGAAGAATAAAAAGAAAGAAAGATAAGAATAGGCATGATAGAGAAGATGGACGAAAGGAGAGAATGTAGTACTAGAAATAAGAAAATTTGAATGATAAGTGATAAATGTAAAGTAAAGCTTAAAAGTGCAATTAAAGGCCCTGACCCGCCATACGCAGGGGAATGAAGTAAAAAAAAAAAAAAAATAAAAAAAAAAAAAAAAAAAAACCGGTACACAGTAATGTTTGCACACTAGTGTCTGTCTGCAGAAATAGGCGCTGCGGTGGAACCAGACGGTCTTCGAAAAGGGAGACTCACCAGTTTATTTTCAATCATACTAGAACTTCTATGTGTTTCTAAGAACAGAATTTTTTTTTTCGTTAAACATGACCTATTAATGAAAGAAAATTTGAAGATATTTTGGAGAGGACACATAAGTAAATTCGTTCATTTCGCTACCCTCTTGCACAAATAACATTAGCATAGTTATCGGGCGCGTCGGGATGAGACCTTCATAAAGGTCCACCCGTTGGGATTCAAATGGCTTTTAAGCTCACTTTCCGATAATGATTGCCGATGATTCCGCCTCAAATGTGAACACGAGCAGTATTACTTATATTTATACTTGGCCGAGATGTTAGCGACACTTGTGGGATATACGTAAACATCAATAGAGATATTTCAAAACGTCAAACTACGTAAACATGTGTACATCATCAGCCGATAGACGTCCACAGCTGGATAAAGGTTTCCGCCAAAGATCCCATCATCCATCGATCCCGCAGCATACAACAACATATGTATATTTATATTAAAGTCCTCTATTAAAAAAAAATAGTGTGTTAATACTACCTGTATTTCTTTAAGTTGTAGGGTTACTAAGTTAGTGCACTTTACTATCACAGATCACTTAACACCAAGTCGGATCGAGGTTAATTACTAACCGATTCAATTAAAATAAAATCAGTGTCTTAGTAAAGACTATTGTAGGTCTTATTTACACCGACAGAGCAATGTTCATACATAACTGTTAGTGTTCCTAGTGAAATTACTAGGATAACTATACTTAGCATCTTAAAGCGATGAACGCAATGTGATAGTATCTTGACTAGCACCACTAACGATTTGGGTAACCCTATAGCTATATCATCAGGTGAATGTGTTGGTTCTTTATTGATAGGTCTCTGACTGGAGACCGTCTAGATAGATATGCCTGCTGGTCCTATTTCTGCCGTCAAACAATACTGTGTTCCTGCTTGAAGGGCGCTGTAGCTGGTGAAATTATTGCGGTAGCAAACAACATCTATTTCACGACGAGCGCAATGTGATGATGTGTATATCATTCTAACTAGCGCCACGTTGCTATGATCAGGCGCATCACTTATTATCAGGTGAACGTCTCCTCCGTTTCATTGCTTTATTAAGTAATAAATACGTTATAGATATAGATATTTTAAAAGGTTTGGAAATTGTACTCATATTGTTTAAAAACATGGATAATATGATTATTATCTGTCCCTCATATATACGTATACCAGGTGTACCGATATGAAGAGAGCGTTAAATACAAATGTCTCGATAGGGAACATTTGTTTTGAACGAGCCTTTATTTTTTTTTGTTTGTTTGCTATGACATCTGTGAAACATATTTAGTCTACATCAAGTCATTGAACAGACAACATCATATTTTTTCATCGTGTTCAAAATGTCGAATTTTGTACCAGAAAGTGATGATTCGCGGAAAGCATTAATTTTTTGTTTTCATTTAAAGAAAAGTGCTGCAGAGTCGCATCGAATGCTTGTCGAGGCATATGGTGATCATGCTCTATCAGAAGCAACATACAAAAGATGGTTTCAACGGTTCAGAAATAATGATTTTGATGTGAGAAATGAAGAACGTGGAAGACCACCAAAAAAGTTTGAAGACGCCGAATTGCAAACGATATTGGATGGAGATGACACTTTGAATCAAAAGCATATGGCAGAAATGTTAAATGTTGCACAACAAACAATTTCTGACCGTTTAAAAGCTATGGGAAAGATCCAAAAGTGTGGAAAATGGATGCCACATGAATTGAATGAAAGACAGATGGAAAACCGAAAAAACACTTGTGAAATTTTGCTTCAAAGACACGAAAGAAAATCGATTTTGCATCGGATTGTTACTGGCGATGAGAAATGGATTTATTTTAAGAATCCTAAACGGAAAAAATCATGGGTTAATCCGGGACAACCATCAACATCGACTGCAAAATCAGATAGATTCGGCAAGAAGATAATGCTGTGTGTTTGGTGGGATCAGAAAGGTGTGGTGTACCACGAGCTCCTAAAACCTGGTGAAACCGTTAATACTGATCGCTACCGACAACAAATGATCAATTTGAACCATGCATTTATCGAGAAACGACCAGAATGGGCCAGAAGACACGGCAAGGTAATTTTGCTCCATGACAATGCACCTGCACACAAAGCAAAACTGGTTCAGGATACAATCAAAACACTTGGCTGAGAGCTGCTACCTGCTACCCCACCCGCCGTATTCACCAGACTTGGCTCCTTCCGACTACCATTTGTTTTCATCGACGGGACACGCATTGGCTGAGCAGCACTTTGGTTCCTACGAGGAGGTCGAAAATTGGGTGTCTGGTTGGTTTGCTTTAAAAGACGAACAATTTTATTGGCGTGGTATCCACAAATTGTGGAGAAACGTGGTCAAAATGTGTAGAAAACAATGGCCAATACTTTGAATGAAATGTTTTTTATTTTCCCATTAATAATTAGTGTTTTATTTTCACAAAAAAACGTTCATTTCATACCGTTAATTTTCACGTGATATATATATATATATATATCACGTGAAAATTAACTTTTTTATGCGGTTGCTATAGTAACGGATGCTATTGAAAGTCAAACTGGAAGAGGAACAGCTATATTGTATGAAACAATATTTCTTTTACATTTGATAAAATTTGAAAGAAAACTCTGTTTAGGATTGAAGTCGCCGCAGTCCGTACGTCCGGATTATCAAAAACAAAAAGTGTATTTTTCCGTGTATGTACAATAAGAGTAAATAAATATATGTGACATGAAAACCGCGACTAAATAATGGGAGTTTGTTTAATGAATTCCTACCATACCTTTCCGAGATTAAATGCCTTTGAAGAAATATGGTACGCCGTATTTCGTTACCGATGTTAGAATTTCGCGCAGCTGTTTCATCTCGCGGACGAACTCAGACGTGTTTTATCTTCGACAAACAAACACTTTTTTTTTATATTCTAACATGATATTTGGAAATCTATGTTTGTCGTTAGTAAACCGGTTTATTTGGTTAGTTGTTTCGGGCTATAGTAAACTTTTTAACATAGACCGTCATAGCTTTTAAACGGAACCAGTGTTATGCCACTTTCATCAAATGATTTCGTGATCTCCTTCAGGTCTAAATTGGTAGGGATTTAAGGGCTTGCTATCGGCGTGGTACTTAAAGGTCTATATCCCCTCTCTATAGTCTAGAGAACCCCTAAAGGTGTATATAATCTCTTGTCATCGGGGTGAGGTAGTAGAAGCGTTGACGGCTAGGGTCAAAGATATTATATAGTACATAGATGCTTGTACTTGAGGGTTTTAGTAATTTTAGCAGGTGTCATTGAAACAAATTGTGTTTACTGCTAGTGCTAACAGTGAAATTTGCTTATAGCATTGTTTGTAAGTAGAGAAGCGGCGGTAACACCCGTTTTAATATAACGTTAACCACAGCACAAACAGGGATGGGCACGCATCATCCCTGTTTACAGACTAGATTAATTAATTCTAGTACGAACGACAAAAGCACACAAAGTACACAAGTATTCTCTGAAACTAATCCGCTTCAGTAAACTTTTATCTAATTATACGGCGTGAAGTCATCGTTTCAGCGTAGGCTTTATTAGATTTTAGTTAATTTAACGAATAATCCATTTTAAGAACGTTTCCATCGTCAATACAATATTGTGTACGTACATAAGAAAGAATTACTCGTCAATCCATTTTGAAAAGCTAAAGTACTTTCGTAGATATAAAAAAAAAAAGAATTGAAGTGGATTTATTGATAAAGTATCAACACATATTTTCGATGATATCATGTCATCCACTTGATGACACACTGGTGATCAGAGAACTTAGCTATTTCTATCACAACCGATTTTTGCTTGTAAACAGACTATTTAGTAGGATGTTGTACTAGACTAGTCTTGAAAACATTTAGAGTAATTTAAAAATTTAAGTTTTTTTTTAATATGTAGGCATTACCCATATATTCACCATATACGAAATATGGTGATGAATCAAAGGACTTTATGAACAAGCGCATACTGAATATAGGGAATAGTTGTCTGGTCTAATACTTGGTAGGCCGGATGAGAGTGATAGACGTGTTCGGTGTGATACTTAACATATTTATAGTCTTTAAAAGTGTATTAAATTGGTATCAAAGTTAGAGCGTGTTATATATGTATGTATATGTTATCTACAATGATACATGGAAAAATATTTACTGAAGAACTAGCAAGTCATACCTAAACAAAGGCTTGATTAGGAGTCTTACGTATTTTGACTCTCTAAATAGTAATCATTATTATTATACTTGTTACATTACAATATATTATTATACTTGTTTTTCTTCCTTTCCAAATGAAGCTATATTAAACGTTTAAAAGTATGTGGCCGTGCAATAAACCTATAGTTCAAGAGCTATTTGGCTGCTAACCAAAAAAGCGGTAGGCTCGAGCGTACCACACTGCAAATGCCACCACAACATCTGATCCTAGTTCAATTACAAACGATCACTAGCTCGCTGCCAAATTTACCAAAAGGCCATGTTGAAGAATCCCAAATAAAATGCATTACTGTTTATTTATTTATTTATTTATCACTAAGAAACTAACAGGGTTATTATTATACAAATACTACAAATATTTTAAGTTTACGTACAAAGCTAATATAAAGGTCTCTATACATCAAATTAGTATATAGGTATGCGCACATAGATAGTTAAAAGAAAAAAAAACTATAATAATTTTCTAGTACTTTTGTAGTAATATTACTATACACTATATCTTTGATATAAAGTGTATTGTTATTGCGATCTTATTGTGAGATTGTTTAATTGTAACATTAATTTGTTAAACTGTTCTAACTTGTTGTTTTCCATCTACAGAGTAAGTCCACTTCACATGAATTCCTCGCGATGTTAAGTGATAAACAAACCGGAAATGGAAATGAAAATACTTAAAAGTAATATGGCGTATACAATGCTAAGGATATTATTTCTTTAATTAATACATAGGTAACATATTTTTTTAAATAACAGATTGCAATACTAATCTAGTTTTTATTTATAATTTAGTAGTGGAAGGTCCCTATTGCCGTGTTGTCTCGGACTATTAAGAATAGGACTAAGGTAAGCCTTGCCCGTCGTAAAAGGCGACTAAAAGCGTTTTTTAGTATGTCGGTTTTGAAGGCCTTCATTGCCCTCTAAACGAACCCGTATGAACAAGTAGGAGATGGTCTTGTTTGTTGAACCAAAGCGAAGATGTCGAGGAGGGCTACAGCCTGACCTGGAACGTGCTTTAGTTGTAGTCCCGGGAAGTTCCGGTGCGATTCGTAAGAGATTCAGAAGCCTCATGCAATGCACTAAAGATAACCACTGAGCGGGATTTAGTGGGTAAAAATCAAATATCCTTGTCTTCCCTCCAGAAGCAGAGTATCTATTTTAAACATTTTCTCCCCGATAATCAAAAATAGGTCTCCGTTGCTATCGACCGTCTGGGTAGGTACCAAAGTCTAGGTCACAGCGCTTATTTCTGCTGCTAAACACTAGTGTGCAAACGCGCATGCTGTAGCAACTGAAACTACTGGGTTTTTTTGTTACTTGTATTTGTAACGATACTCAACATATGTCTCAAGCCGATGAGCGCAATGTGATACGGTCTGTAATATCCTAACTATCGCCGCGTTGTTACGGATGGGCGTATTGCTCACCACCAGGTGAAGGTCTCGCTCGTCTCGTCGCTCCGTAGTATAAAAAAATACATTGCTATATAGATTTCTCTCCCCGATTGTTACAATTTGGCATATATGAAAATTTACGAGTGAAAATTCGATATACACGAATGGGGTAATTGAAAGCTTAAAGGAATTTATTTCCAATTTCCAATGATATGAGATTTCCCGCCTATGAGATATGCCGCTAAAAGTACACATATGAAATTTCTCGCCTGTTGCTTTTAATTTGGGTATTAATTTTCCACCACTCATATTTCATTGTGCAACAATCTTCAATTTTTTTTTATTTATAACACATATTCTACTTACTACTTATGAGATAGCTTGGTACTTAGTAATACATAGTGTAGTTATTACATATTTTGATTTTCTCTAATACAAACCTACATATAATGAAAATGGGTTTTGTTTGTTCGCCAATCACGTGAAAACTAGTGAATGTATCGACACGGGGACATGAGATTTCGATGCAAAATAATTTGTAGATGGTTATAGGCTATTTATTTTCTGAATTTCATAGATCCTTCATAATTTTATTTCTAATTAAGTTTTATACGTTTGGAGACCTATAACCAGTTGTAGACATCTATCGGTAGAAATGATGATGATAAAATATTTTAATATCGTATTATTTATACTGTTGCTATGGTAACGGTTGGTACAGAAATAATTTTATGTAATGGCCTAAAACCAGCAGTGAACAGCTACTATTACATATATATAAAGACTGTAATCATTAACAAGAGATTTACGAAGTATTATCTACCAACAACGTGAATTCCCTGACGATCATTTGTATATAAAACCATTTTCATATATAAGCGGCTCCTACAATAGTGATTCACTAAGATTATTCGTTCCTGAGTATTGTTTAAATTGTATTTGATGGGAAGGTTCCCCAACCCCAGTATAAAGGTTCTCCTTCCCCAGTATAAATAATTACAATAACTCACGGGATCCAAGCTGACCTCACCTGGACGTGGTGCATCTGCTAATCAACAAACGAGACTCTTGCTACCACCGCACTGGACCAGCGCGGTGATACTGGACCGATGTGGGAATCTTTATGGGAGGGATGTCCAGCAGTGGACATCTTTCGGCTGATGATGATTTGAATTGAATTAATTAGTAACAAGCCGTGATAGCACAGTTTGTAAGGCAGTCCAACTTGCTATACGTCTCGGGCTATGGGGTTCAATTCCCACTTCGCTAGCGATTTAGGTGCAGGTAAACATCGTGAGGAAACTGACATGTTCCGCTAACAGCTTTTGTGGACAAGTGATCATCCAACCCACACTTGTCCAGAGCAGTAGACCTGTGGTCTGACTCTTTCCTTAAGATAAAGCTAAATCCCAACAAAGGGAACGTTACATAATAGTAATGCCTGATTCATGTAATGATATAATATATATCGCGTAAGCATTCATCGTATTGATATCACCAACAACTGTATTGTGTATAAATTAGCAGTGGTTCTCAACCTTTTTGATTCGGCGACTTTATAATATTGTATATTATTTAGTCTTGCTACCCTTTCAGAATTTATTGTTAGTAGGTATCTGTAGCCGGATACCGTCTAGGTAGATACCGCAGCTCATGTCTGCCGCCAAACGGTATTATACAAACATTACTGTGTTCCAGTTTGAAGGGCGTTGTATCTAGTAAAATTACTGCTGTAACGAGGCTTTATATCTTATGTGTTAAAGCGATGAGCACAATGCGGTGGTCTGTATATCATCTTCATAACGGATGGACAAAGTGAGGAACAGTGTGATAAGGAAGCGATGCGGCGTGGTTGAAGATGTAGTGACAAGGATAGAGAAAGGGATGCTTAGATGGTTCGGCCATGTCAAAAGAATGGATGAAAGAAGATTAACGAAAGAAATATACAAGGTAAGAATGATTGGAAAAATCGGTGCAGGTCGACCTAGACGGACATATTCCGATCAAATCGGAGATGTCCTAAAGAAAGGCCGGATCAAAAGCACTCGCAACCGACGAGCGTGCAAGAAGACGCTTATGAAAGTGGAGGAAGCGAGAGAGATGTGCCAGGATCGTAGCTAGTGGAGAGAGGTGGTCTTTGCCTACCCCACTGGGAACGAGGCGTGATATATATGTATGTATGTATGTATATCATCTTAACTAGCCCCACGTTGTGGCAGGCGAATCACTTATCGTCACATGAACGTCCCGCTCGTGTTGTCGCTTAACTGAATAAAAAAAAAGTAATTTTTCTTTTATCAGTATATGTAGTAACGATGCAATTTCAACCGGACGGGGAAGTCAGGATGGGTGTGCCGTCTGTTAGCAATAATACAGCGTCACAAAAGAGTATTCCAGCGCAGACGGACGTCATTAGCGTTATTAATGTGTACGTAGGAGCCGGCGACGCGTGTACAGCGTTTAAGTGTACGTGATACAATTCACAAATAGGCTTTATCGGCGGCCATTTTGTACACTGAGTACTTTTTAAAGCATCTGTTTACTGTTTATTGTTACATTTGATATTATTTTAACGTTTATATTTTCATATTTAACTGTTTTAACGACTATGGTCCTTACCGGTGGCAGCTCTCCGTCCGCCGGAGCCAGTCTAGGTGGGTACCATCGCAGTGCATATTTCTATCGCCAAACAGTAGTGTGCAAACATTACTGTGTTCCGATTTGAAAGGTATTGTAGCTAGTGTAATTACTGGGGTGTCGAGACTCAATTATCTTATCAATTTCAATGTAAATGTCAGCAATATCGATTATCTTCTGTGTCTTAACATCATGTGAACGTCCGGATCATCTCCTGGCCTAATTTTATAATACAAAGATCTACTTCACACGATGCTAAGAGATGATGCCGAAGGATGATAAAGCATCATTACCTATATTATTCTTGCTCTACGTTTAACAGACGAAGCCCAGAAATTATTTTATGAACAAAGATTTACCATATGAAGGTGGTAATTAGCTAGACGGGGTGAGAAATAAATATCTTATACATTCACATCTTATAATTTAATATGATCCTGTGTCGTCGAAATTTAGATAACATCTTTTTATCTGATAAAGGACATGTTATATTCATGCTTATATAAGTTCAATGCATGTTATAAAATAAGGACCATATTTATTTATAAACCTTTTCTAAGTAAGAGTTATATCGGAAATTGCAGCTTCAACCATAAATGTCGAATGAACTTGATATAACTGCGGCCAGCGACTTCTGTCCTCGATACATTAAGAACGAAGGCGGTTTCCAGGTGTTTACCTTTCGTAACTAATCAATAGTTAACTGTGATATACAGTGTTTTGGAACTTTACCTATTTTATTGTTCAGAATAGTTTTTAATTCTTTTGTTCACCAAACACAGAATAAAAGCGTAACTGTCTATTTACTTAAAATAACTTTAAGTTTTCTTTTTGGAACCTACATGGCGCAGTCGCTAAGCGCTTGCGTTGGAAAAGCTCTGGTTCCTAGATGCCTATTTCGTTTCCAATGCTGTGAACATTGGAATTGGCACGTGCAACTGTGATGGAGTTTTGGTTATTTATCACCTGGATAACTACCTCCATACTCCTACCTATAAATCGGCTCCATACCTAGTAAATCGGCTGCCATAACGTTGCTGTTCCCGTAGTCAACGTATGAGAGCCATAGTATTTTAAGCGAGTACGCCTAACTAGAGCCGACGGTAAAAGTTATAGGTATTTAAAACATAATGGTTTATAAAAAAAAACACTACGTTTTAATGCTGAATTGTGTTATTTCTTGTTCTCGATAAAGAAAATCATAGGAGGAGATTCCTTTGGTAACTTTTAAAAGAGGTTTATATGTTTTTAAGCTTTTAAACAATTTGAAATTTATAACTCTCTATTCGGACAGTATACGCGCCTAAGGGGATTAACCTGGAACGGACGTGTGGCTGCTGGCGAAGAGATATATTTTCAAGTTTACTGTGCCATAAATAATAGTGAAGTGACAGGTCGATGATAAACTTCCCAGAAAAAGTTCATATCTCCCCACTTACTCAATGTTCAACAATCGCGAAATTGATAAAGTATATATTAATATACATATAACCATAATACGCAAATAAATACGTTGCTATCATTTTGAAACATGTATCAATGAAAATTTGCTTAATTACTGATAATGTAATCAGTAATTAAGCTACCTTCTTAATGTGTTTAACCGATATTTCAAAATTGAAATGAAAATCCAGCAAACGCTAAATTATGCATTTCGTGTACTACTCATAAAGAAGCAATTATTGATACAACTTTTATGAAATGAACAAAGCTTTAGGGAAAAAAATTTAATATTATTATATTTCCGTCTGTATGTGTTGTTGTTGTGCGTATTTTATCAATAACAACATTTAAGTACATTAAAATATTTCCGAAAGAAACCCCGAATAAGCTTCTTACAATAATTCTAAGCGATGCCACCTCTGAACGGACGAAATTCTTTCACCTGAAAATGTGACCTCAAGAATACACTTTGAAATGAAGTATTTTGTTTTCCCTGAGAAAGTTAAATTGTATTTGTTACAAGTATTGTTGCTTTAAGTTGGTTGTTTTGAAAACGGAGCTTCGGGCGAGACGTTTTGTATCGGATGAATTTTAAGTATACTTACGAAATGTTCTTTAAATCACTTGTTTACTAGGACATTTAATATATTACTAAGCACCTACATATAATAAAAATGAGTTTATTGAAACAAATTGTTATATAAAAGAGATTTAAAATAGTGCGAGAGGAAAGGCAGAACGGTTAATATCATTTTAACTATTGATGCGGTTTGCTACTGGAAATTCTATGAGGCACTGGCGATTAATCAATGACGGTATACCCATACATCAGCGCAGACTTATATCTGAACAGAAATGTAAGATGTAGTGACCTTGAGGTCTCAAATAAACATGTAGCGTAGAGGGCAACGAGAAAATCTCTGCATTCTCCTGACAGTTGCAATGATGAAAATCGATGTATAAGAAAGAAATAAAACTAGTGAATGTCGTTGTACGTTGATGATGAAAACGGATCATTTTATAAAGCTTTATCGTTTAAATAACTAACAGACTGCAGTATAGTTTTAAGCATAAATGATCGCTTTGTACTTGGTATCTCCATTTTGCCTTTAACCTGCGAAACGAAAATTTACGACGGCTTCAATATAAATTTAAAAATTATGCGCCGTCACGCTGTTTACAAGTTGGTACAACGAAATGTTCGTTAATATAAGTGATTTTGATGCAAAAAGGTGAAAAGCTATTAACTGATACGGAATCAACGGGAGACTATGTAAATAACATATTTACTTCATACCGCGAGGGAACAAGACGAGCATGATGTTCATGTGATGGTGAATGACGAGTCAACTGATAATGTGGTGATGGTTAAAGTGATATACACAACACCAAACTGTGCTTATAATTATAAGACACTAGATATTTTTCGTTATCCTAGTAACTTCAGGAGTTACAGCGTTATTTTTGTTTGTGTCTTCAGACGTCGTCTAACAACCGCCCCCTATTACTAAACTAATCTCTAAGTAAAGTATTACAAATAAATTATATTTCTAATCTATATGATAAAGCAATTTTTTAAATTTTTTACCTTTATAATATATTAAATCCTTTTAACTCAGCATTTCTACTAAACCTGCTTTAGACATAATACAACTTTATACGACACAATGCCAAGTCTCATCCTCATCACCTGAATGCCTGGTGATCCTTTACCGTGCGTTTCAAACGCAACTTTTTACCACGCACTACCACCTTGAGGAACCAGTTGTCGCCTGAGGTATACCCGAACCAATAAGACATAGGGGTCTTCAAGAAAAGAGCGTATTATTTCCTTAAAGTTCGACAACGCAGCTGCGACCCCTCTGGTGTTGCGACGGTCAGTGACCACTTTCCACCAGGTGAACTGTTCGCTCGTTAACCAATCCTTCCAGTAAAAAAAGAGTATACATAGTAATATTTACACCCTACATACTGTTTAATGATAGACCCAATCATTGTAACATTATAATATATAAGCTAACAGTCTATTATAAAACAACAAGTTGCATAAATGAAGTTGCAACTAAGGAAAACTATAATTTTTACATACCCATACTTAATATAGTAGCTCACTGGCCTATTGGTTAGAGTGTGCGACCTTCATTCCTAAGGTTCGAATCTGGATATGTACTGACGACTTTAATATTTAAGTTATGTACATTTGTGAACTTTAGTTACAACAGCGAGATACAAACGTTGAAGGAAAACATCGTGAGGAAACCTGCACATGAATTAGAATTTATTCTAAGGTGTGTGTGAAGTCACCAACCCGTAATGGGCCAGCAGTCAGATTATGGCCCAATCGCCTTCATATTGAGGGTAGGCTTGTCCCCAATAGTGGGGACGTAAATTGGCTGTTGTGGTACTTAACATGGTACATGGTGATACGCTTTAAAAGAGTCATGTTATGATTCTTTGTCTTTTTAAATGTTACATATTAATATCCTTTCGTTTTCATTAAAGCCTACTTTATAGCTACCACCTTAAGAGCCTTAAAAGCAGCATCGAAAAGCCCCTTAAATAGCATTATTGTATTTCAAAACGGTATGGAGATAAGATAATAAGTATTAAAAGGAGAGGATGGAGCACTAAGGTCCTGGAATCGCGACCGCGTACCGGTAGACGTAGTGTTGGCAGGCTCACCACCAGGTCCAACGATCTGGTAAAGGTTGCGGGAAGCAGGTGGATCCGGGCAGCGCATAATCGATCGATGTGGAGATCTTTGGGGGAGGCCCATGACCAGCAGTGGACGTCTATCAGCTGATAATGGTGAGATGAGAGACAAATTTGGAAAAATTTAAATGCATAAGTAACTTTAAAAACATACAATTTGCATACAAACAACTAAAATGGTATATAACAGAGCATACACTATAAAAAAATTGAGATTTTTTTTTTTAATCAAGGACTATACGAGCGAAACGTTCACCTGATGGTAAGTGATACGCCTAATCATAACAACGTGGCGCTAGTTAGGGTGATATATATTGCACCACATTGCGCTCATCGCCTGAAGCATAAGATATTGACCGCGTTGCCCCGGTAAATACATTAGCTACAGTGCCTTTCAAACAGGAACACAGTACTGTTTGGCGGCAGAAATAGGCGCTGCAGTGGTTCCCACTTAGACGGTCTTCGGCATCAGAGACCTACCACCAGTAAAACTATTACAGAATGGTACCCAATAAATCGTAGGAAAAGCAAAGGGAGACAGAGTAGAAGATGGGAAAACGATATGAATGAAGTAGCTGATAAGAATGGATTCGGAAAGCCAAGGAAAGAGATGTGTGGAAATCTTTTGAGGAGGCTTTAATCGAAAGACAATAGATAATATGTTAAGTTTATACATAAACAGTTTTTTTCTTTATTTACTTTCTTTTTGAATGAATAATTGTATGAAACTTTATCACGAGTACATCGGACGCTGCGATAAAGTATTCACAGCGTCAAATATACTAGGAGGGAGTTAATAAATATTGCACCTGTTAACCGTATGCGGTAGTATAAATATCCTTACCCATTGTAAAGTAATGACTTTCTAAAGTACTGTTAACATTAATTTCAGTTTCAAAGTTAAAGTAGTTATAGTGACAATAAAGTAGCCTTGTTAAGGGTAAATTGCCGGAGGTTGTATTATCGATTCAGCGTTTTGGACATGGAAAGTCAGGGGATGAATTTTAAATCGAATAACTGCTGGAAAGTAAACGATTAATACAACAAAGTAAAGATTATTGTTAAATCAACAATCTATATACATTTTTTTTTTAATTCCTGATGAAAAAGTTCCAATCCATCCAATCCAATCAGCCGGAAGACGTCCACTGCTGGACAAAGGCCTCCCCCAAAGATTTCCACTCAGACCGGTCCTGGGCCACCCGCATCCAATGGTTGCCAGCGACCTTGACCAGGTCGTCGGTCCACCTTGTGGGGGGCCTGCCCACGCTACGTCTTCCGGTACGTGGCCGCCACTCGAGAATCTTTCTGCCCCAACGGCCGTCGGTTCTGCGAGCTATGTGCCCTGCCCATGGCCACTTTGCGACGGCGACCCTTCGAGCTATGTCGGTGACCTTGGTTCTCCTGCGGATCTCCTCATTTCTGATTCGATCTCGCAGGGAAACTCCAAGCATAGCTCGCTCCATCGCCCTCTCAGCAATCTTAAGCTTACGGACAAGGCCCACAGTAAGCGGCCACGTCTCTGCTCCGTATGTTATCACTGGCAACACACACTGGTCAAAGACTTTTGTCTTGAGACACTGCGGTATATTATTTCATCCAATATACCGCAGATGAAGAAGTTAGTATATACTAATACGTTTGTGTCTAGTATTAATCAGTTTGTTTGGTTTGGTATGTTATTTTTACATATAATATTCAACATCAATATCGCTTTTTAGATATCTTTTCAACTCATCTTTTCCTTTATTTTTTTTTTGTAGCATTACTCATTAGCCCTTCATAGGGTCAGAGGGTTGTAGTGATGATTATTAACAATTGAATAGTAGTCGTCTTAAGATGCAGTTGTCTCTTTTCTCAAATAATTTCACTATAAACCGGAATAGAATATAACCGAAGTCTGTATATCTAGAATTTTGGTTATTGCTTTTGAAAATTGTTTAGAAACTATATGTTTTTCACAATGTTTAAGTATATTAAAAACGGAAGCTTTTATCATATTGTTTGATAACAAAATATTTAAACGAAAACGGTCTGAATTGTTGTTGCAGCGGTGCAGCTCCTGTTTCCGTTGTAAACTTAAAATTTTTATATCAACATCATCCTCAAAATTCTCATCATATTTTGGAGTTTTATGCGACATTTGAGTTATTTTTCTGTATCAAAGTCCTTCTGAAATCGGATAGTTGCGATTATATTATTTGTCTGTATTAATTTTTAGTTAGTTGGTATATTTATTAACCTCATTAAAGCTTATATCATACAAATTCAACATCAATGATTGTTGTAACGGATTAAGTTGCTTCAAACACATGAATGACTGTTTGAAAATCGTTATTTATGGAAAATATTCGTAAGCAAAGAATATACAAATGAAACCATAAAACTAACTAACCATTGAATAAAGGATACTTGGCTTGTAACCAAAAACAAAGCTGCATAGACTAGTTCGCCGTGTGGACCTCACCACAACATCTGATCCCAGTTTAATTAGATATTATGCCTCGTGCCCAGTGCCAAAATTTACCAGTTGTATTATTTTATTTGGTTATAGAAAAAAAATCAATGAAAATAATGATTTTCATTGATTTTTTTTCTACTACTTCCGTACGTTGGATAGTTCGGTGATGCAGCTTTACAAATACCGGATCTGATGAATGTATTAGGTTCTAGTTAGTTTTCTAATTATTAACACTAGTGTTATTTATTTTTCATATACATCTTTGTTTGCTTACTAATGAAATTCGATTTACAAGTTACAGTTAAAGGAATAGTGAGATAATTCAGTTCATGGTTTACTGTAATATAATTCAAGTATATATACAATAGAATAAAGAGGTTTTAGATAAGTTAGTAAAAGTAAAAGAATGGTTTAAATTCACAGTTCAGATTGGATAACATTAAGTTATCCTTGCAGAAATCAGTTTTAACAATCGGATAATTCTAATCTTTTAAAACTGATTGCTTTCTTTAGTTTTTAAACGAATTTAGACCACGGAGTCCTTAGGTTTTATTTCTTTATCATTAATTTAATAGTTTATTCGTGAATTAAAAATAATCGAGAACGATGAAATAATGCCGAAGGATATTCTCTCCAAGTCTATCTTAGGGTAAAACATAGGCTTACGAACTAAACAGTGATCTGACTTACGCTACCTGTTTCCAGCTCTCCACTACCTTCATCCGATCGATTGATTTATATTACACTTTATTGAAAAAAGGTTTATACAGATATCATATATATATAACAAATATATTCAATGGAATTGTATTCACAACCAAATCATAACCTAATTGTTAAAGAAAAGTCTGGAGAATTAGCAGTGTCCGTGTCGCTGTGAACGTTAATTTGAAATACCTTAACGTAGTATAGATTCGTTTCGGCTTGGCTATAATAGACGTTTTTATTTAGAAAGTAAATTTTCTCAAAACAATTTAAAGGAACAAAAAAAAAAAAAATACAAATGTCAATAATTTGATTGGCCATTGAATAAAGTGCCTTTGAATTATTAACTTCCGCTTCAAACGGAGACGTCAGTTATTATACAAAACGGATACTTGTAATCTTAAATTTATAGTTATTGTCTTTGTGTGTGTAAATTTAAAAAAAAAGAGAATCTTCAATGAAGTTAAGTCAAGTCAAGTCTATAGTCTAAGAATTTATTGGTAGTACATAGAAGTATAGTAGTTGCTGCAGCGGTGCAGCTCCTATTTCTGTTGTGAAACAGTAACGTATAAACATTACTGTTTACAGGTTTGCAGAACGCTGTAGCTAGCAAAATTACTGTGGTAACGACACTAAATTTATATTTCAAGGTGACGAACACTGTGTGGTGTTGTGTATGTCATCCCAACTAGCGCCACGTTGTTTTACGTGTATTGCTTATACGTATCGCTTATCATTAGGTGAACGTCTCGCCCGTTTGGGTGCTTTGTTGAATATAAGGAAAAGTGTCTTATTTTTTTCTAATTTCATATAATGAAAGTTGTCGTACGAATCCCGAATCCTTCTTTTCTTATATTTTCGCTTCAGGCCAACGTTCGACTCGCGCAGGCTCAATAAGTGAGCTTAATATGTAGCAATGTTACACGAACAAATTTCCTGCGTCTTGAGCGCCCGTGAACTAATAAGGTACGCAGTAATACTTTATGAATGTTGGAATGTTCTGCAGCTGTTTCGAGTAATAACCTTAAACCCCATGTCCTTATGGAATCGACTTGGCATTGTGCAGTAGACCCGGATTTATCCCGTTCCCATATACCCTGAGAAATATTTAAGCTCTTGTTCGATGCCCGTGATCATTTTTATACGAATACCGTTCTTATATAAAAATCTCAGACCTTTTGGAGAATACCTGAAAGTATGAAACAAGTATTCTTAAAAGTTTGGTTTTCGTTTTTCTACTGTGATATCAAACATACACTTATTTATTCATTGTTTATATCAAATGTTTTCTTTATTAAATTACTACTTGATACTCCTACTAATACATGACAAGCTTGTTAGGATTCGCCTGTTCATAATGTGGTGTTACTTAGGATATACACTGCACCACATTATACATCATCTTAAGATATAACACATGATTCAAATAACCCCACTTATTTCACTAACTACTGTGTATTCTCTTTCTAAATCTTATGAAAGTAATTTCATTAACTACAGCACCCTTCAAACGGAAACAGAAACAATTGCTTACTATAGTTAAGTAATTTAAGCTTACTTCGCTACAATTTATAATTGAAGTAAACTTTACTTGCTTTCAATTACTATTCCCGATACTAACTTAGTAATTTATTAGTCCACTAAGTCGTCCATTTTAACGACTTTTTGATAACTTTTATCACGAATTTTCGCTTCACTTCTTACCTTCTCGAGCCATTAGTTTGATGATAAATTGCTTATTTATTATCTCCAGTTAATTAAAGGAATTATCTAGATTACAATAATTACATATAATAAAAAAAATTGTGTTATACCTAGTATAATTACTAGAAAAAAGTTATATTTTTTAACTGTTAATTAAACCTCTATACGTTAGAAAGTTATACGAATGAAATTCTATGATGCTATGGACTAGTGCCACTAGAATATTTTCATTGACATACTATAGTATCGCGAAAAAACCTAGATATTTTATTTTTTGAAAGACGAGAATAAAATTAGTTAATTTGTACTGTTATATATAACTTTTAACTTAACTAACCTCTATGTGTAATATTTGATAAATGTCTAAAGTAATCGAAGCGATTAGGTCAATTAGTATCGCGTAATCGTTTTCGCTGTATTAGAGGTACTGCAGTGAACTATTATTTACTAGTTGTAAAATATAACAAGTTCCAAATAGAAATACATATGTGTATTGAACAGTTTTCCTTTACATTCCCATTGTATGCGGAATATTAGAAAAGTTTTTGCCAGTTCTGAATATTACGAAACGTGAGACGCAAATATTGCAACGGATCCAAGGATAATCATCCGAATGCGAGCCGGTGCACAATATGTAAGCCCAGCTTTCAATGGAGCCGTTTAGGCTTCTATCGTTTCCAATAGCCTGTAGAAAAATGGAAAACGTATTTTAATTACTATGTAAAATGTAAACGTTTCATAAAATGTATGAAAGAAATTTGCAGCTCTTAATACGTATTTATATCATGTCATAGACAATAACTCACAATACACATTCATACTACAATATCTCCAAGTTAAATCGTTTGCAATAAAACATTAAACAAACTTATTAGTAATATACTATGTTATCTTCTAGAAGCTAAGTTTTAGTACTTTAATAAAATATAGTTAGTTAATATGTTTATAATAAAAATACTGTGAATATAAGCGATATCAGCTCTTAACCGTAATATTTGTACAGCGATTCACTTTAAACTATAATAAATAAGACTTGACTTTATGGTTTAAAATTACCTGCACTTCCTTCCACACTAGCTTCCTGTCGTCTTAAAAATAGAAGCAAATTTTCCAGGAGATTTCTTACTTGCTCTGCGAATTTTTGTAGCTTCCTATTTCGTGACAAATAAAGTGCCTTCCGGTAACTGTTAAAAGTAGTTTAATTTATGAGCTTTTGGCAGAAATATTAAACGGTTTGCTCTTCACATTAATATACTAAAAAAAAAATACAGTTTAAATTAGTCTTGATTTGAACGAATGTGTAATTTCCTTATTTATATTAAATATTAATATGTTTTGTATTAGTGTGATCTGAATACCTTTTAAAAGTTAACCAATGTTCAAAATATCAAGTACCAGTTAGATGTAATACATTCAAATCTCTTTGTATTTGGAAGTAGGGAAGTAATGATGAGATTAAAAATCATATTAATTATATCAAAGAAATATTTAACATCATTAATATAGGACTCTATAAAATATAGATGTTTTGCAATAGGATTTTTATATATAGATGAGTTACAACATAGTATGGAGTAATAACAACCTTAGGACGAAAAATAAAATAGTTAAAGTGTTCGGTTAACAAAAATTCATCAACAATTTCCTACTTTGGTTTTTTTACAACATATATATAATAAGAAAATGTTGCGTTTCATTCTCACCAATTATCGTATCAACTTAAAATGATGAATATACTCCTTACAAGTAACAAATGAAACTGAATATGAACATAAAACGCTAGCACAGATGTTCTTCTGATCGCAGTGTTTGTGTAGAACTTCTAGAAATATTTTGAGTTGAGGAATTCATAATAACAGTTTCTTTAACGATTCAGTAACTAGAAAAATAAACTTATATAGATAGACTTGTAAAAAGCAGAAGCTTTTTAATAACTTCGCTTATAATACAAAAATTGAAATAGTTCACACAAAACGTTATTTTCGAAACCTGTCGGAAGCTGTTGATAGGCTGTGAACTATGTTGATAATTTTTTTTTTATTGTAATAAATCTGAATATTTTTATAACATATATAACACTACAGTATATTGAACTTTTAACCGATTCAAAGGTTATAATCTGGCTGCAAGCCAAAGGTTAAACGATATCCGAGAATCTTCTTTACATTGAGCAAATTAGATTTTTATCATCGTAGTAGAATAAAAGGATAATAGTGGTAGGATATAGTTTGTCCTAATATATAACAGGTTGCCTTAAAAACTTCTTATCACATACTGATAGTATTATAATAAAAATATTAAACCCCCTGTTTATTTGTCCACCACAGATCGTGTGTGAGTAACAACGTATCCTTCACCTTCACAAGGTGACACACAGGAAATAATGAATCATAGAGAAGCACTGTCCTCGCATAGGGCGGATACCGGATGTGCTGAAAATGCTCCATCACTCTACTGGGTTATTTCCGTTAACGGATATGAATTCTGTATCGCCGTCTTCCTAGTCATGTTAATGATCTGCAATAAGTTCGATTATTAGTTCGTGGAGATGAAGAAGCTCTCCTCTCTAACCTCTGTTAGGAAATAGAAATCTTATGAGATCGAAATTCTTAATTTAACTCTACATACATATTTCTCTATGAAACATATAATTTTTTTTATTGTCTTTGTGTCATATACATAATAAACACTTGGATAATTTATATGTAATTCAACATTATAACTGTTTTATATAGTTTTTATATTAAAACAAACGTTTTAGGTTATCAATCGTCTCCTGTTATTATGTGGAAGAAAATTTAAACTTATATATGATATTGTTATATAATATTGGTTACTATTTCATCTAAATCTAGAAACAGTAGAATATGGTACATAATTGAAACCGATCGTGATAAAATTAAATTAGATACTACTAAGTACTTAGCTGTCTTTCCTAGCCTTAAAGTTTTGTTCAGTATAACTTTAGAAGGATGTAAATAACACTAATTTTATATTAGATCCGAAAACTAATTGAATTGTTATAGTAAAGTATCTTAACATATCTATTTAGTTGTGTATCCCTCATACAAATAGCATATATATAATATTTGTACTGAAGAACTGTCTTCTACTATATTCTTTCAAATTCCAAAGGATCTCTCAAATTAATATCCGGTTATATATTGCAATAACTGACTACGTCGCTTAAATAATAAATAAAACCTATATGTGAGCAAGTTGAAGTGTTCTCTACAAACTTAGCCATGGTAATGCATGCGAACGTACTAAGTGGACACTAGACGAGTTGAAACTGCTTCATCACTCAACCAGGTCATTTCCGTCGGCGGATATGAAGCATGTATTACCACTTTATCGTAGTCACACTAACGACCGTTCAAGAAGACCCGTGACTTCACATCTAGCAGCTTCAATGTTTTATTACTAAATACTATAGCTAGATAGTTAATACTGTATGTTTTACTTAATTAAATGATTAGTTGTAAATATGTATGGTAGCCCTAAAAACTATATGAACTATGAGATTTCTTTATATATCATACATTGTAATTTAAAATGTTCGAAATAGTTTCTCAGCAGAGACATATGTACAGCAGAAATTAGTCTTCTTTTCTACATATACAACCTTTACCATTATATTATGGCATATCTTTACATATTACTTGAACAGTAAATACTGTTTATATCAATTTAAGTAACAGCAATAACCGGCTTACCCGGCTTACTTTTTCTGTTACGCCGGTAAACTGTTTATTACATTCTAAAGAGGAAAAAATAGTGTTTTCTAGAACATATTCATGAGTTAGTAAATTTATATTGCGTCTAGTGGAAGCGCGGCGAGCGCAGTGGCGACCAATATTTTTCATTACTATGCTAAGTTAGTTGTAGCAATCAACGTATACGCTCCACGTTGACCCGCAAAGAAGTCCGCATTTTTATTAAAAAAAAAAACACCATTTAATGTGCAAACCAATCCTCTTTTCATCATCGGACCACCAGGTGGATGTTTATATCGTAAACATCTCCAATTTCCGCACAAAGCTTCTTATATTTGAAAGGAATAATAGAGGAGAGGAACAACTTCACAGCCACAGTGTTCTCATACAAGTGAGATAGTCTTCATGAAAAAAGTTAACAAGTTACTTAGGCCTTCTTATAACTGCACACTAAATCATCACATACCTCTAAATGTAATCGCAGACAAATACTAACCTATTTGACCAAAAAAAAAAACAATGAGTACTATTACATCAGTATATACGATATTCTGATGGTAGATCTGTTGCCGGAGACCTTCTAGGTACCAGCTACTGTAAGCACTGAGATATCATGACGATGAGCACAATGTGGTGCAGTGTATAACATCCTAATACTTACCAGGTGAACATTCCACTCGACTCGTCACTTAGTTGCATAAAAAGAAATCATATCTGGATCTAGTGACGGTAGATCTTTACGCCAGGGACTAAGTATACATTACCGCAGTATTACGTACAATAATAATGTTCATACATTAATGTCTTCCGATTTCAAGGGTTAATAAACATTCTTACATAATCTAGGCAATCTCTTTGTAGTAGAAGTATTTGCCATTAGGTAAACGATTTGCTGATCTTTGTGGGAGACCTATGTCTAGCAGTGGACGTCTATCGGCTGATGATGAAACGACCTACTAAATTGGGTACATTGTTTAAAACCTTTGTATTTATATCCATAAAAAATTTCACATCGGTTCATAGATATTATTAATATGCATTAATAAAAGATATTCTTTACACCATATACTTTTCAATACGCTCATAAGACTTTATGAACTTCATTCTCCGCCTGTACTTTTCTTCAAGTTCAGGATGTATAGGGTATTCAATCAGAGAGGATGGACAATTGTAACAAACGAGCGGTATACACGGACACCGCTACACACACAACAACATGATCCTCAGCACAATGGAGTGAAATGATTCAATAGATCAATGTCGGAGGTGCGGAGGAGCAAGCGGCGTAGTAATGTCACATACAAAGAGCCGTGGGTATCCAGTTGCTGTGGGTTATATTGTAAAATATAAGTTAATACAATAATATTTTACAGATACAATAACCTGTGAAGTTATGTTAAAAACGACAATATCATGCGGTTATTCTAGAAGCTTTGTAAGGGAAAACTATTTAATTGGTAAAAGTTTAACGTTATGCTTTACTGCCGGTTCGCAGGAGTTGCTTCGTCTGATAAGAACTTCTTGTTAGACCTTATCCCATCTTTACTTGGGATCAGCCCTCTTTGTCATTCTTCAACATCTCTATTTTGTGTTACAGATTATGTCCATTTGTTATTCCTTAGATCTTTATTGATCACCGTCAACCAGGACCCAGGACCTATCGTTTTAGTTTCAAGCTCCAGCGCTACTCTATTTGCCTTGTATATATATTTTCTCCGTTTTTACTTTAAAGGAACTTCTGTCATGTATATTCTTGACTCTGTATCCTCTGATAAGAACGAGGAACGAAATTTAGGGGAACTCTTTTAATAATATAATTTCTGGTTTTTAAAAGTATTTATAATATTCGTGTATTCATAGTTTAACCGTTATAGTAATGAAAGGTAGTAAGGGTAATACTTCCATCAGATATTCAAGTTATACACTGCAATACTCTAAGAGCTGTGCTCCCTTCAACAGTCAGTGAAAAACTGACTGACGATCCAAGAGCAATACTGTGGTAATACGGTACTGCCAACTATGTAGTGTTGCCAACGTAAGCAGTTCCTGCTTCAAAAGATTGTAATGTTTTTCTGTTATTCAACCAAGCTATGTTAAGTGATACATCTGAACATAACAACGTGGCGCTACTTACGATTTTAGACACAGCATCACAATTCGCTCGTCGAATTTAGACATAAGATATTCAGTTTCGATACTGCATTAATTACACTAGATGCAGCGCCCTTCAATCCGGAAACACATTGTTGTTTATATTGCTGTTTAGCCGCAGAAATAGACGCTGCGGTGGTACCTACCTATACGGTCTCTGTTAACATAGACCTACCACATATCAAATGTTATTCACTCCTTCATTTATTGAATGGATTTACTTGTAAATTCTATATCAAATAAACCTTCCATTCGTTTATATAGTATATTTACTGTTATGTAATAAATTTAAATAATTAATATTACTAACAAGTGTACGGTATTGTATTTGTTTATTGTTATACCTGAATTGAATTCGAGGCTAACAAGGCTAATCCCTAGACAACCGCAAAAAGATGAACTGAGATTTGCAGAGAGCAATTAAAACTTTACCTCGCGACTAACTTCGTTAGTTGCCGGTCTTTTTCAACGAAATATTACTAGCGCTGTTCACAGATAAACAATGTTTTGATTAGCATAACGTTTTATACAATTACAAAGTTTATTTACTATAGATACATTATCGATAAACAGATAAGTGCTTATTTAATCGTTTGTTTAAAAACATACCAAACCTTAATACTTCATCTGAAAGCATTTGTGCATCGTTTTACATATGTTTAGTTATATCTAAATAATTTAAAACAAAACATATCCACGTTTAAACAACATTCCATTGTATTTTTGTCAAAAGAGGAATATTAGAAAAGTTTTTCAATCCCCGAATACTACTGTACATGAGACACAAATATTGCAGCGAAGTATAATCCTCTGGCTATGGGCCAGTTCACAAAATGTAAGCTCACATTTAAATACGAAAATTTTAGTATCCAGCGAGGTCCAATGGTAAGTGAAACTTTATAGCTACGGTGACAGAAAAATATATCATGGTATTGTACGCGAACTGTCGTCCCTCAAACACCAAATGGGAAACTAGTCTCATTTATTTCATCCCAAACGAAAACTGTGCTTTTTCTGCTAATTTTCTGTTTCTTATTAGGTCCTATCATCATCAGCCGTTAGACGTCCACTGCTGACCATAGGACTTCTAAAGATTTCCTGTGCGTCATACGCACACCGATCGTGCCTGTGCTGCTTACATCCAGCGGCTTCCTGCGACTTTCGGCAGATCATCGGTCCACCTTGTAAAGGGCCCCCCTAGTAATCTACCGGTACGAGGCCGCTACTTCATACCCTTATTACCATACCCATCCGACGTCAGTCCTCCTAATGTACCCTGCCCACTGCTTCTTATGTCTTGCAATATTTAGGTCTGTTGATGACTTTAGTTCTTCTGCGGATCGTTTCATGTCTAATCCGATCACGTTGGACAATCTGAGTATAGCATTCCTATTGCTCTTAGAGTGACTTAAAGCCTTTTTAAAACGCCCGTAATAAGAGACCATTAGGTACTATATACCGTAACAGCCAATTTACGTTCCCACTGCTGGGGCACAGGTATACCCTCAATATGAAGGCGATTGGGCCATAGTCACCACGTTGACCCAATGCAGATTGGTCCTGTATGTATCGCCCTCATGTTGAGGGTAGGCCTGTGCCCCAACAGTGGGGATGTAAATTGGCTTTTATAGGTATCATAGGTATAGGTACTATATATATTTTAATATCTATTACTTATTTGATGCCTCTTTGTAAAGTTTTTATTAGTTTAAACATATAGCGTCATAACGTGAAGCTTATTTCTGACATCTATTTTATTCTATAATATTTAAATATTGCTATAAGTAATAATTAAATTTGGTGGTATTAAATTGACATATGAATGTTAGTTTAATGATGCTATTTTATGAACGAATTATCAGCGACTTATATTTATAAGAACATATAACTAAATGTACCAAGAAATATAAATAGGTGATTTATATCCCAAGATAATATTAATGCTCAGTAATTCTCTGTCGATTCTAACAGGAGTCGCTATAAATATTGAAGAGGTTTAATAGCCAATAAGAATCATAACAAATTGTACGGAAAACAAAAATAATTTTTGGGAGTAGCTTCCTTTCCTAACGATCTCGATCATTGGGCAAATCTCATTAGCATACAAATCGAAGTCGTTAAGGATCGATTTAACCCTTTCCATAAGTCTCCTATCTCTGTGTAACAAAGTAAATACAGAAGGAACTTTGGTTAACTTAAATATAATAGCGAATATATTGTTATTAAATTACTGGTACGTTTTGTATGCGTTATATTATAAATTTAAACATTTTTTTTTTAACTTTTGTATAACTACCTTATTGCTCTAAATTTTTAGATTAAAGAGATGGTACATGTAAGTTCTTCTCGGCAAGGTTACTATGTCGTTTAGACTGGTATACAGTAATGTTAGCACATTTAAGGACAATAAATAACCGTTGTGATGCTACAATAAATAGGAATTCAAGTAAAGTGTGCATAATCAAAAAAAAAAAAAAATCACGTACTTTAGTTGAATTTTGATGACTATGAATACTACTATACTATACATAAAGTTTTAAGCGTCTTATACTAAAATTAAGTAAAACATTGTTATATGTACATTAACTATTACTACTAATCATTACTATAAGTATGTACCTATAGTATATAATTAATGTATAATTAGTAACAGTTATTTATCTGGATATATATGTATGTTGATATCCAGAGATTAACCATTGGATGCGGGTGGCCCAGGACCGGTCTAAGTGGAAATCTTTGGGGGAGGCCTTTGTCCAGCAGTGGACGTCTTCCGGCTGATTGGATTGGATTGGATTGATTGGATTGATCCAGAGATTCATTGTCTCATCACGAAATCTCGGCAACTATTAGACGTAAAGACTCAAAATTTGGTAGAGATGTTGCTTTTGACATTTAGAGGTCAACTAAGAATGGACTTTACAACATTCCTTCTCCAAAGGCAGTTGCGGGAGTGTTACGACCAGCAAAGCGGACCGGGTACAGTTAGCTACATAATAACACATCAAACAGTCAAAGAAGATAAGAAGAAGGTTGCTATTACAGCTAAATTTGCAGGTATATCCGCTATTCATATATTTCGAGACGTTAGTTCGATCTGTGATAAGCTCGAGCTTCCGGTAGTGGAAAACATTTTAATTAAACCGGTGTATTTGATGGACGGCTGTCATCGCGATGTGTGGAAGAAAAATTAAGGAAGCTGTGATCTAGGTTCAGTTGAATCTGGGAATAAATTACAGCAATTACAATCGCGGAAACGGTTATTAGTGTAAAATATCAATAACGTATTTTTGTTTGGTTTTCTTTTTCAATGAGAAAAAGGTATTTTATTTGTTTCCGGAGAGCGTTAGTTGTTAATGAAGTTAAGTAGTAGGAGTGGGGTAAAGTTTTAATTGCTCGGCGGTCGCGCGACGCAGCTTTGTTGACTGTTATTCATCCGGCTTCAGAGACCTGAAAAAAAGAATAATGCGACAAATCTCATTACAGTTTGAGTGTTTCTTTACTTCATATTCTTTACAATCTGATTAATAGAACTGTAATTTGTGTTAATTATATAGACTAGCGCTTGACTACGATCGTAAACGGCCACGTAGCTATTGTTGGTAAATCTCACTAGACTAGTTCTCTGTTGCCGGAGACCGTCTAGGTAGGTACCACTGGAGTGCCTATTTCTGCCACCAAAGCGAAAGGTGCTGTAGCTATTGAAATCACTGGGTAACGAGACATAACACCTTGTCTCATGAAGTGGTGGTTGGAGGAGCGGTGTCATTCATAAGGTTGTAGTTTACGCCGTTCTTCAACCTTTAAACCTCGTATCATAATAATAACGGAAACATTAACACTTTTTTAATATAACGAATACATTCCCATAAAATTTCTATGAATACTGACAAAAACCCGATTCAATATTACTCGCCGGGTTCTTTAAAAATACATCGCACCCGATACCTTACTGCTGTTGAGGCTATATCCCGCTATCATCAATTACCAGTGTTATTAAACTCTTGCATAGACTCCCTCTATTCAATTTCAGTATTCTTCTTGATTATTAATTGTCCGTTCATTGGTTATTTTCTTCCGTCCATTTTGAAAGCTTTTTTTGTTCACATTTCCCGATGTTTTTACTTACTAATTAGCTAAGAACAAACTGTTAAAGTTATCCAATCTATCAATAATTACAATAGAAGATTACTTATGCATCTATATATATTTAAATACATAATATTGGAGTGTCTGTTTGTAATATCAAAACATTTTGTCTGTTATTGCTCCAGATAATTCCCAGTACCGATAAAACCAATGATTAGATCTTCTGTGTTATATAGATGAAGATATAGGACTTAACCTAGATATAACCCTTTGTGATATTTCCAAAACTGTTAGACGTAAACACTCAAAATTTGGGAGAGATATTGCTTCTGCAATTTAGAGGTTAGCTAAGAAAGGATTTTACAAAACATCTACCCCCAAAGAGAATTGCGAGGGTGTTTACGGTGCGAGTAAGGAACAGCTAGTAAAGAGTAAATATTTCGTTTCGTGTGAGAATAAAACTCAGTAAAGATGCCATAGAAGGGGAAAGGCGCGTGGATGTGCTATTCATCTATCGTGAATTTCTAAGTATTGTTATTTTTTTAATTATTCATAACAGTTACATAGTATATGGCAGGTTTACGTCAAATACTGTATTGAATAAAAAAAGGCGGCAAGTTCAATGATTTGGAGAAATTTATCTCACTCACCATCCGAGATTAGTTAATACGACATTGACGGATTGACTGTTCGCCAGATTCCCTTGCTGTTTATCATGTTTTTGGGTACAATCCATCCTGTTCTCTGCAGTTAGCAATTAAACGCAAACGGCTTTTATTTGTGTCGCTAGGATTACTTTCTTGGACTCTATCTAGACGTCCTGTTAATGCTGAGAGATTGATCGCGTAAACAAAGATTATTCTTCTTTTTATCCACTGATTAAAACTGCTTAATACAATCATGAGGTTCTTTCTTCTCACTGATAGTTATAATTTAATTATTATGGCATTAAGATTTTTTTAGTAAACAATAGTAAGCTAATTGTTAATGCGCAAGCAAAACTGAAGAAGAGCAGATTGTAACTACCGCGTTTCTATATATTTGGAACTTTACAGGAAGAAGAAAAACCTGAATAACTTGTTAGTACATAACTGTACTGCCGACTGAATCTTGTAGCAACTTCTTTAATACTTATTTCATATAAATTTAACGTAAAGTTTTGTACCAGCAAATTACATTAAACTATTATACTTCTAGCAGATACGGAAGCCTTAAATTAAATACTTTATTTATTACTAGTAATTTACTTTTATTATTATAAGTTAAGGCAAAGCAAAAGCAACTAAATTATACATCATAAAAGAAAAAAATACTCATACTAGATAGTAATTTAAAAAAATTACTTATTCGTGTAATAGTATCTGAAAAACATATTTTTATTAGTCATAGTAATGTCACTAACCCGCATTGGGTCAGCATGGTGACTATGGCCCAATCGCCCTCATATTGAGGGTAGACCTGAGCCCCAGCAGTGGGGACGTAAATTGGCTGTTAAGGAATAGTAATAAATAAAAAAAATGTGTTAGTCTGTAATGAATTACTGGTGGTAGGTCTCTGTTGCTGGAGACTGTCTAGATAGGTACCTTCGTAGCGTCTAGTTCTACTGCTAAATATTACTGTGTTCCAGTTTGAATTGAATCGCAGCTAGTGTATGTATAAAATTAGTGGAATAACGAGACACAGCAACTTATGTTATCAGCGAAAAGCGCAATGTGGTTCAGTATATATCATCCTAACCAGCACTACTTTGTTACGGGTAAGACAATCACTTACTATCAGGCGTCGCGCTCGTTTTGTCACTTAATTGAATAAAAAAAAAAAATTACATACAAACCGATGTCATTTAAATACAATATTGAAATAGTAATTGTTATTTTGAGAGACAACTATAATATTTAATGAAAGGCTATTACTCGTAATTAACCGTATTTACTCGGCCATTACTCGACATCACGTGAATGTCCAATGATCTATTAGCGGTGATCTATAATTACATTACAATGGCGGTGTGCTCCGGCTTATTGATTATAGTTGTGTGAAACGTAAATCATTAAACGTGTTACTCAGTCATAACTATTGAATAATGGTCAAATAGCGTATAGGGTCTAATCTGTGAGTATACAAACGGCGATGTGATGATATGTATATTAAGATTATATGCTATACAAGTATATATACTGTATATCAAAACTAAGTTAAAAATTATCAAGAATATCCTAATGTTAACTTTCGAAATTGTTTATTAATCAAAAGTAATTAAAAATCATTTATTATATATTTATAATGTTTTAAAATACGAGTACACTTTTTTTAGCTGTGGCTGTGTTAGGTTTACTGGTGATAGGTCTAGGACTGTCTAGGTATCAAAGTAGCGTCTATTTCCGCCGCGAAATAGTAGTGTGCCAATATTACTGTATTCCAGTTTGAAAGGCACTGCAGCTTGTGAAATTACTGAGGTAACGAGACTCAACTTCTTATGTCAACAGGCGACGATTGTAATGTGATGCTGTGTATAACATCCTAACTAGCGCTACATTACTATGGGTAGGCCTATCGTTCATCAGGTGAATATCCCTCTCGTCTCTTCACTTAATTATATATATGAAAAAGTGATATAAGTTACACAAAAAGCGAAAAAAAAATTGAGAACTTTCTTTATGTTAGGTGGTAATCAATATACAAAAGTAGAGTTCGCTTTAATATCTAAAATTTGAATTATTAGATCTACTATGATGGTAACAAAACTGACAATAGTCTATGACACAATCCGACCTCACCGGAACCAAAAATAGTCGTAAACACTGTACCCGGAAGTATAGTCGTAAAAAAGATTGTAAATCAGGCTATATTGTTCATAAACGGGCGAGATATTTCAGGGTTAGGTTACATCAAGCAAAATAATAGTTCTAAACAACAGGTTAATATTAATAAATACTAAGTAATAAACCTTGTCTGCCCTGTAGTCTCAGGTTATTAAGATTAGGACTAATGAAAGCCTTGTCTGTCGTAGTAAGCAACTAAAAGAGTTTCCGGGTTACTGGACTTTGAAGGTGGAGCTTCTATCGCCAACGTAGTTAGCCAGGGTTGAATGAGTATAGGGTGCCAAGAAAGGTTACGGCTTTCTTTGGGGTGTGCTTAGGTGTTGTGTAGAGAAGCACCGGTACCTTCCGTAGAAGACCTGGGAGCCTTTCGCAACGCACAGAGGATGACCACCGAGTTTTAGTGGGTACAAATCCCAGATAACCTTGTTTTCCTCCCCTTGTATGTCTTATGATTACTTTTAGTTTATTTTATTTAGAATTAGTTAATAATTGACCTTAATTTCGCATGGTGTTAAATGAGAACCGTGTTATTGATGGTGAAGAGTGCTTGTCTAAAATATTCGAGCTTTCATATGTTTACAGCCGGAACACAGCAACGGATTGATCGCATAAGAATGATAACTAAACGGGCAGTTTCGAAGAACTTCCGGAAGAAAGTCAGAATTAATGAAGTCATGTATGTACCCACTGATTCTCTCTTTGATACTCGTCCTCACTTCTCTGTGGGGGACTACAGGATCTGCCATGGGACGGTGTCGCCCCGAACTACGCCTGACGTCGCAGGGAGGGCCATAATCTTCTCCAGCATTGATCTCATTCTATGTCAAGCAGAAATTACATCCACGGTAGGTCTCTCAACTAGGTGGATAGACGACTTTAAAAAAAAATCAAATAGCGCAAGTATGTGTATAGAGGAGAGTATAACAAGAGACTTATGTCCAGCAATGGACGTCCATCGGATGAGATGATGACTATTCTTAATAGCTTGTGACTATAGGGCAGTCGCAAAACACCACCATGAACGACTATGTAATGGATAGTCTGTCGTGTGCGAACTACAAAACTGATATTACTTTCTCCGAAAAAAATCTCAATGGCGTAACGGGAAATAGCTGAAAGTCATTAGCGTAAGTATTTATGTCACGCTTCGACAAGGCGTGTCATGCCGTAGAGTGGCGACGTGATCGGAATCCCAAGAGCTTAGTCCAGCTATAAACGGACCCACTAACTACCCCTGCAGCGCACCGGCGACTTCCTATTGTCCCTGGTTTAATTCCATATAGGAGTTGGAACAAGGTTTTTTCAAATCTGGCTAGCTACCACCATATCTTTCTCTATAATACTGCCGCGGTCACATATATGACAGATATATACATGTATATGTATGTATCTGTAGTTTTATTTACGTCAAAATTAAAACTTCTTCCCTGCCTACCACAGCATCTCCCGACTTCCTAGGTTGACTGGTAGAGAACGCCCGTAGGCATTAAGTCCGCCTTTTGTTACCTAATTTTAGGTGTAATAATTAAAAAAAAAAGAATTGATACATAAAACCGTAAGCTGAAGTATTCTGGGCTAAGCTTATATCATCTTCGACTTCGTTGTCATTTAACCTTATATGAAATGAGGCCAAGTCACTTATTGATATAAAGGCACAGTTTACTTACTTGTGTTCTCATTAATATAATATAATACTAAATTAATTAATCGTATAGTTTCTTTACACTATCAATATATAGTTTAAATCATTTAAACTGTACATCTTGATAGATGGAGTTATTAATTAACTAAATGTAAATACAGTAAAGTTGAATCAAAAAATGTATTTAGTTTCTAACACGTAGTAGGATTTTACATTAAATGTATTAATCGATCAAATACACTACTGCTAGTACTACATTTACTGGTGGGTAGGTCTCTGTTGCCGGGTAATGTCTAGGTAGGTACTAACGTATAGCCCAAGATCCGGTCCTCGACGGGTCGGGAAACTTTTTCGTCTTGGCTCCCATGGACTCTGGGTGACAGATTCCGGAGGATCCGTTGCTCACACGGTGACGAGGCCGGCAGAAGGGCACGCTGTATGTTCCGACAAGATGGAAAGACGAGGGTTGTTCTTCCGAAATGGTGCTGCGCGGTTCAGCTGGTACTGGCGGGGCCGCGTTGGTGGGTAAAAGCGTTCCCGTGGCCTCGATGGTGAACTTCGTGCGATTTCAGTCGGTGCAAGTATGACAACCTGTCTTTGCCCCCTCGATAGCAGGTACCTATTTAGTCCATCCTTTTTACTCCCTGGCGGAGTGACCTAAAGTGAGTCTTGGCATCCGACACAAGAGAGCGCTAGCGTTGTCTGTCTCAAGCGGGGCAAGTATGCGAAGGTATTTCCTCCAAGTAAAAAAAAAGTAAGGTACCACCACAGCGCCTATTTAAGCCGCCAAATATTTCTTTGCAAACTGTGTTCGGGTTTAAAGGGCGCTATAGCTTATTTAATTTCAGTGACAACGATACTCATCATATCATATCTTAAGCGACGAGTGCTATATGGTGCAGTATATACTAATCCTAACTAATATAGTACCACGTTATTGTGGGCAGGCGTATCTTTTACCATCAGGAAAAAAAACTTTATTATAGTTTTTTTGTGTTAGGTACAGGTTTAGTTCCTGGTACAGGAACCAGGAGTTTCAAGTGTAGTCCGACACTTGAAACCCCTGGTTCCTGTTCCTAACATATTACAGTAAATTCCATTTATATCTTTTTCCATATAACAATTTAATACAGTGTCTTAGAAGGTTAACTGCTGAAGTTATTTTTAAACTAAAACAATACTCAAGTAGTAAATTATAGGATTTTAAATAACAATATTATGTATACATCTAGAAAAAAATGTGTTAATTAAAAATAACTACACTTTGCTCGATGTTGTAGTGTTTAGTATTCCGCATAGTTTAACATTTCAGCATGGGGGTTAATTTCCATAGTTGCCACGTTCACTAGATGGATAGTTTACCGCAGTATAACAGAATAAACACGCTGAAAATAATACTCCACGTATACATTTACTTCCGATTTCAGCTGCGATGTAACCGAGAAAACAATCTACACTGATATCGATTTTTAATCGATTATACTTTAAAGCCAGTCTTCTTATCTGTAAAATACTTGATTATAGTTTGTTAAACTAGTTGTTATATGATAATTGTAGATTAGTATTTTGATACAAGTTAAAACAATTATTCAGATTATACTTTTTCATATAATTTGTCGTCTTCAATATACTATTGCTATCACAGTAACCAAGGTAATAAAGATAAAAGGTAATTTTAGTAAATGAAATAGTCTATAAATATATCATAAGTTTTACTTCTGTACATCTAACTTAGAGGGTAATGAACTTTTCTTTCTTTCTTCTAAAACAAACAAGATATTTCAATTGATCCGTGATGAGCTTAAGCGGAATTACATTTAGCACAAAACTTTAAAAAAAATGTATAGTTTTTTTTTTAATTCAATTAAGCAATCAGACGAGAGGGGCGTTCACCTGATGATTAGTGATACGCGATATAGCGCTAGTTATGATGATATATACTGCACCACATCGGGCTCATCGCCGAAGATGGAAGATGTTGAGTCTCATTACTCCAGTATACATTAGCTACAGGACCCTTCAACCGGAACACAGCAATTTTTGCACACTACTGTTTGGCGACGGAAATAGGCTCTATGGATGATGATGTTAATTACCTAGACGGCAACTACCTACCAGTACTTCAAAGACTATGGAATTTTGGATTGATTATAAAAGTCATTCGAGAAGCCTCTTCGGTCGGTACAGGTATCGCTGGTAGGATACTGTAGAGCGCGAGCCACGAAAGCTCCAAGTAGGGGACTGGCAAGAGGAAGTAAGAGACAGACAAAGTTGGCATTCGCTTGTGATCACTGCTCAAGAGGAGTAAGTATAATACTCATACTATCATGAATTAAAAATATCAACTAACTACCCTTAAGCAATAGACCAAAAATAACACATAAGTAATATCGGAAAAGATTTTTTAAAAATTGTAAGGTACGTGAAAAACAAATATTTCAGAAAGCTTACAGATAAACTCTTGGCTTTTCGCCAGTTTAAAATAAGCTAACTAAACGTTTGATAAAGTTCAATGGACTTATCTTACATAGAAATAACATTTCACATTGCTTATTACAATAAGTAGAGAAGTAAAAAAAATATATTTTAATATTTTAGTACAATAACAGGAAACTCAACTTTTTTAGAATTAGATCTGTTAAAGTGACGTCATCATTGTCATCAGCTGATAGATATCAATTTGTGAAGATCTTCCCCAAAGATCTCCACATCGATCCTTCACGTAGTCAACATGACATCCAGTACAGCCAGGCAACATGAACCGTCCTTTGTAGTGGTTTATATGGGGGGGATTTAGACCATCTCTCAACACACTGGACTAATGCGGATTGGTAAGAGCCAGACTCTCGTTTGTTGATTAGCAGGGTCCACCAGGAGTATGTGTGGCTTGGGTCCTGTGTGTAGTTTTGGGGGATCCCTTACTTATTAAAGTGACCAATCATCAAAATTAAAACTACTAAGTTATGCTTGGTCGCATTTAAAACTATACTATACTGGCGCAGGCTGATGATGGTGGAAAGAACCAAACAATATACGTTTTAAACTGTAAGTCTAAAATGTGACCTAATAAAGAACAAACTTGTGAATCTGTATGATAAATGATCAAATACTAATTATAATGAATATGTTAAGTTAAAAAGTTTCACTTACTTTTCTACATAGTCTTCTAACAAGTCATACTAATATAACTTCGTACTAAGACACTTAGCCCACCAGTTTTCTAAACCTAAAATACCCTCTGAAAAATATCTTGATCTTGAGCATACTAAAATCCTTCTGCAGCGTTCAACATCTAGCTGTCATCCCTAAATTCTCGTATTAGTCTGTCCTATACTTTGAAAACGTACGGAAAAGTCATTTACTTATATTATACTATTATAAGTTATTAAGTTTTACAGCAGGAGAAAAGGTTTGTCGCCATAGAAGAGTCGACTAAAATATTATGAGTTGAAACAGGTAGCTGAAGCCTCGATTAGCTTTGATGATAATGGATTAAGTAAGAGTCATACTAAATTCTTCTTACTGTTATTAATTGATCTTCATTGATAAATACGACTGTTATTGTATAGTAACAGAAGTTTATACACAACTTAATCCACTCCCTACATTTACAGCGACCGCATTTAACCATTGAAAAGTTCTTCGTTTTATTTGCCCAGCCGTAAATTGACTCACGGGGTGTTTACTTTAACATGAAATAAAACTGCGCCCCATGTTCAGAAGGGCGGTAAACAAGCCCAGTGTTTGATGGAGGTTATATGAATTTTATGTAAAAGTTTAAGAATCTTCAATGTACTCGTGATATGAAATACTCTCGCTTTTTCTAAAGGAAGAATTAATAGTCACTTGATATTTTTCACACTCCATCCTCATACGTCCTTAAGCCGATTTTTATTGCTGTTGAAAGTAAATGTTTAGTAACGGCAGTACTCCGTGAAGAATACCCTGCTGCTGTTGAATAGAAATGAAAGTAAATCTGCACACATAATTATTTTTAAAATAACCTTTCGTATATATTCTTCATAACATATCTAAATACAAAGTTGTATACAATACCTAATAACACGTGGTATAACATTCAATCATTTAAGGACAGGAGGAATTATCTCAACAGAGGAACATACTCTCACTGTGGATCAGTCATTTATAAAATTGTTAATAATCAAATCATTGCAATTTTTTCAGCAAATCTCTTTTAAAATCCTTTTAACAACATCCTTCTCTATTTAACAAACGAAACAGCATAACAAAGGATATATTTTACGCCTCTCTCCGACAAATTTTATAAAAAATCCTTCCTTACGTCGTCTATGTACTTACCATCATTTCCAAACATTTCAATTATAACGTATGATTACGTTAATATAACTACATTTATAAGTAACAATATAATAAACTTTAAGCTTTAAGTACAGTAATGGTTAAAATTTTAACCAAGTGAAAATAATCCTCGCAACTCATATAACTATAACCGCATAGTTAGAGATGCAAAGTACCTCCGCGAAATATTTCGAATGCGTACATTTGTTACTGGGTTTTCTAATTAAACTTGTTATCCAACATATTAGTATGAATGTTATTAATTTTTTACAGATTTAGAGTTTAACAGCATCCTGACAAACTTATTAATAATTAATGGCTAGGAATATCCCTTCAGAATGAAGGATATATATACAATGAAAACAGGTTCTCCTTTTCGCCAATCACTTGAAAAGTAGTATACGTATCGATTTGGGTGAAATGATCATTGGATGCGATATAATTTGAACATGATTTAGGCTATTTTTTTTGTCATAGATCATTTAATTTCTTAATTTTTACGAACATTTTCATTTCCTATTATTTACGCGGTTGCTATAGAAACTCATTTGTGGTTGCGGTTGCTCTCGAGGTAAATTTCTTATTACGGCCAGCAAAGGCAGCAGGGAGCAAGCTAGTGGTGTATATAATATAAAAGTAAATAGCTTGAAGTGATAATCGAAGTAGATATACTGAATAAATGTAATCATTTGGCACAGCAGGTTTTTAGGAAACTCTCCTTAAACTTTGTATAGATTTAAAATAAACAGTCGACACAATTTCCCTACTACTGGGGCTCATGGTCTTCTCTGACTAAGAGAGTGAAGGTTTCTTCCACAAGTGCGAGTTGGGGGATGTCGAAAGTTCATGAACTGTTTATGAAACGTGTTGATATCGTCATTGGAAGATCAAGCTAATCGATTCCGAGTCTCTAGGACCTAGGCTACTAGGTTTCGCATAGAATTATGTTCAAAAAATTTCACAAGCCTCTTCTTCGTAGTGATTATGCTAACCCATAGCAAGTAATTTCAGTTATAGTATTGCTTCTATTTTTTTAAATTTATATACACTGGTGGTTAGTTTTCTGTTGTCACAGATCATCTAGGTAGGCAAAACCGCAGCTCCTTTTTATTCTGCCAAACATTATTTTTATACCGCTTTTCAGGACCTTGCAGCTAGTGAAATTACTAAGATAATCAGACCCATCTGTGAGTTCTGTGAGGGCGTAACAATTACCACCAGACTAATGTACCGTTGGTCTCTTTACTACGTTGAAATAAATAAATGTCGAATCAAACAAAGTAATTGCGATAACGGAGGGAAGCAGATTAAGCCTTACCTTTCTACAATCCGACAAAACCTGTCCAATCCCCAAGACCGTGCTAAGAGAGAATGGATGTAGGTGACCGCAGCGGAAATCCGAGTGTGAATGTACCGACCGTAATGTCAACCGGGTTAACTAATTGGGAAGGGCGGGTCGGATGCGCGAACCAGGCAAATGAAGATTTATCATCATACACGTACCCCTGGCGCACCAGGCGTACCAGCGAGGCAGTTACCGGTTTTATTCACATAACAAATGTTATTATTTTTTTTTGACTCCACCTTTATTCAACTTTATTACCGGAACTCGTTTTCCGCAATTGTTCATATTTGCTTCATTGATTTGTACCCTAAAAATTATACGGTTTTTTTTAAGGTAATAAGATGAATATGACTTTTTCCCTTAAACTATATTCTCATTTAATATCTTCCAATATTTTTACATTTAAAATATATTTAATACTTTAAGGAACTAGATGGTCCTTGCCCGCTTTGCTGGCCGTAACACCTCCGCAAGTCCCTTTGGTGAAGGAATTTTGTAAAATCCATTCTTAGTTGACCTCTAAACGGCAGCACCAATATCGCTATTAAATTTTAAGTCTTTACGTCGAATAGTTTCGGAAATTTCGTGATGAGTCAATGAAATTTTATTCTCTGATGACGTAAAGCGCTTCGTAGTCATTTTGACTTAAATAGCTCATCTAGTACTGGACTGGCGAACCCGGGTCGACGGCCTAAATTATTCTCTGGATATCTCCTATATATATCTCTCTAATATCTCTCGAATTTTAATCTAAAAGCATAATTGTACTAACACTCATTTTATCTATTGCAGCAGCTAATTGAGATAAAGACTAAAACTTTTCATACTGAAACATAATTCAAAGAATTTTTTTTTATTAGTGTATTAAACTTGAGGTGGTCTCTGCCTACCCCACTGGGAACGAGGCGAGATATATATGTATGTATGTATGTATTAAACTTGTAAAATACTCGTTTTACACTAAAACCCTATGACACTCAAAACTAGCTGATAATTATCAAATAACTGAATCGTTTTCTTTAATTGTTGCTAAGAACAATTTAGATTCAAGTCGCCTATTCGAATAAAAAATCTAGATAGGAATTAGTTTCACAGTTTCTTTACTCATTGAAAATAAATACAGGTGTTATATCAGACTTGTGACTGTGTCGGAAACTACTCAAATTACATAAGGTAATTCCTTTAATTCCTCTTCGTCATTGATCGTCAAGTCATATCATTTTTATTTAGTATACATCATCAGTTTAGATACAAATTAACTGCATCAATATTCAAGTCCAAAAGCAACGCGAGTGGCCTAAAGTAAAGAGTTAATAGATTGTCTCTAAAGCTATTGTCTTCTCAGGTCTTGAGTGAATCTCTTCCAGAACTTTCTTTTTAATACATTATTGGTTTAGTTTCCTATTAACTTCGGTATCATCTACGAAAGCAAGGTATCTTCCAAAGATTTCCTACTCGGATACCAAAAGAAACGGTTGTAGGGTTTGCTATAGGAGACTTCTTCTAAAGTGTCTCTCCAACAAGTGAAGGTTGGCGATCAACGTGATACAGTCCCTTCTGTCTCTGGTTCGGCGGAACAATTCAGTTGCTTCAGATATGCCAGTTCATTCCCTGATATTCCTCAACCATGACTTTGTCCTTCTCCCCACCTTTCGTTTACCATAATCTTTACCCATAATAATTAATTGCAGATCATATCGCCGATGACGGAGTACATGACCGAGGTAGGACATCTTACGTTCTTTAACCGTAACCATAAGGTTACGCTTTTGGCCAGTTCGTTGCAGAACACTGTCATTGGTCACTCTCTGAGTCCAGGTAATGGACAACATGCGTCTATATGTCATCTCCAAAGCTTCAATACGTTTCTTAAAATCTTCTTTAATAGTCCAAGCCTCACATCCATACAAAATAATGGGGCATATGTAGCAATGGAGTAAACGAGTACGTGAAGCGATGCTGATGCATTTACTGCAAAGGACGTTTTTCATTGTGTTGAAAGCACTGCGAGCAATTTCTATACGGGTCTTTATCTCTAGCTCAGTAGTCCATTCCTCGTTTAACCATGTACCCAAATATTTGTACTTTGTCACTCTTTCCAGGTATAGGAGATTATCACTATTTAATACCTAACAAGATTATTGATACCAAAGTAAATCGTTACAGGTTTATATATGAGATCCAGAATTGTTTCTATAATATTTCAATAAGCTAAAAAGTAAAGGATATGTGGTAATAAAACGACAATTTGTATAAAACGTCGTTTAAAGGAGCAACAATATAATCTTAACGATAACCTGAACAAATGCAAAGACTGATTTTACGTGAAATGAAAATAAATGATTTAATCATTCAAGAGAAGCACATCAAAGGAGAATTATATGAAAGTTAGGCGGCTGTGACGACCGTTAAAATTAGGTGTCGCCGTAAAGAATAAGTATGTCTCCAGGATCGAACGTTGAGTAAGAAAATGACTGCGGAAGAGTATTTCACGGGCCACAAATTTCACCGTGAAAACAATCGTAAAACGATTTTATTACTCTAACATTCGCCATTGATTCACGGTCTGAAACAATAAAAATACTGACTCAATCAACCTACAGGATTTTACGAGCTCTATAGGTGAGTGGATTTATTGCTCGTGCCGAAATAAAATAATGTTTCGTTTACACCTCAATGTGAAAGCGGACCTTCGCGGTGATAACGTTCAATGCTTGGATTGTGATACTTGCCTTTCGCTCTGTATTTTGTTATTTATCGAAAACGTTCGTTGATTTCACCCATGCTTTTACTGATATAATTCTGTTTAATATCCTAAATAATTTTAAAGGGCTGGCTTATGGTTTGCTGCTGACCAAGTAAACTGTTTAATTTACTACTTAGTTCAATAATGAAAAAATCACATCTTTACGTAAGTCGATAACATTGCCCGAGGATTCAAAATTTATTCTATGATGATTTCATATCACCTCTGCAACTCTGTATTAAAGCTTTGTAAAAATTACTGTAGAGTTTAAAATACTATAAAGTGAAGCAAAGAGTAAATTATTAACGTATAATAAGTATAAAAATAAAAATATGTTACTGTCTACTATCGAGTAGTAATAAATAATTTTAATACAATGTATTAGTTTTAATTCACGCGATACCGCGACCTTTTTAAAGTTTATAGAAACCATTGAATTAATACGTTGAATAAGGTCCTATATCGCAGAATTGTCCTTTCCCTTTGCTACTCATTTTTCTTCCCTTTTTCCGGGCCAAACGGTAAAGAGAAACTTAATTGGAGGCTTTCCCGCCGACTCTCAGGCTCAATGAAAAATTACGAGCTAAACGAGCTCACGCTCGGGAATTTCATGCTCCCTCTCGACAGTTCGCAGAAAGAAATACTTAGACGTTTTGCGTAAGATCTCAAACTTAAACGAGAATACATACATAGTACTTTTATATATCCTTTCCGGTTTATTTAAGAATAAACGATCCAGTTGTCGGAATTTAATAATAAATATGTGTACGTGAATTAGGTGTGGTCTTTTAGTTTCCTGGGGTTTAATTTTCCGAGTTACCCTGTAATAATACTGTGGCTCGGAATGATTGCTCTTTCTGTGAACTCCAGTCAACAGTAGTAGATGTGGAGGACTTTCTAAACTTGATGGAGAGGCGAGCTAAGAGGCTTGTTGGTGATCAAGAACTTGTCACAACGAGGCTTGGCAATTTTTGTACATAGCCTTTGTGTGGTAAAAATTTAACGGTTTCCGCAGGTTACATTATCGTAATTACCCTGGCTAGATTCTTGCCTTAAGGTCAATTATTACGGATCGTAAAGCCTCAAAAAATGCGCGCATTACACAAATGACATAGTTAATGTGATTTAATAGTACTGATAAATGTACAACTTGGTTTATTGTACGCTTGAAATATCGTTGATTTATTCAACGATGCGTCGAGACGAGCAGGTTTTAAACCTAGATCCATAGCTCCGTGGCTCTAGTTAGGATGGTATACACTGCATCACATTACCCTCGTCGCCTTCAGACAGGATGTTAAGTTTCATTATCGCAGTAATTTCACTAATTACAACGTACTTCAAACCGGAACACAGTGATGTTTGCATTCTACTGCACCATTGTTACCTGTTGCGATCTCACCTACCCAGAAAGCAATGTATATAAGAAAAATAAACTAATTAAGTCATAATAATAATTTATTTTAATTAGCAATTATTTACATTATTTTATCACAATGTTCACAGTCAATACGCAATTGTTTATAAATACAAAAATTATAGATTTCTTTCATTATGAAGATCTACACGCAACTCTCTGGTCCTGGTATTTCTTCCGCTAAGAGATGCCCTCTTTTACTTAAGGACATGGTGCCTCTTGTTACTGGCTTAGATATGGACGATCTAGGCGATGCGGTGATCTAAGGAGACAAGGATTAAAAGTTACTACTATGGCCTCATGTACTCATAATCTAAGTACTAAAAAACTCTATACCATTTTACATGGAGAAGCTTAGTGATAATTGAATTATGTCGCTTCGTAAAGAATATTTTTTCTCCTTTGACCTAATGAATTAATTCTATGTCCTCATTCTTCGTTAAATGCGCGACACGATTATTAATTAAGTACATTAAGTATAGATTAAGTCATAATAAAAACGTAACTTGTAGCAGTTTTTAAATTTTATTAGAAAGTGAAGAACTCTTAAGATACATATATTTATAAGGAAAATAAAATGCTATAAATATAAGTCCTGTCTTAGTAATTGTACTCACCGGATGTAGTGGTTCCTGACTATCCTTTAGTGAATCCTGTTCATTCATTGTCCAATCACTTACATTAATGATACCATTTTTGACAACTTCCGTCTCGCACTTTTCATTCGACGAGCTACCAGGATCTTAAACATAAAATTTTCTTAATATATACCTAAGATATATAAAAATAACACAAAAGACTATCATGTTGCGAAGGATATTATTATCTTATATACATATAAGGGTCATTTATTTTATTTACATGCATATAATACATATAAAGTTTTTCTATAGTAATGAAAGTTATTACAAAAGAAGTTGCCGCACTATAGTCATGTTTTTGGCTTGAACTTTGAAATCTATTTATTAAGTTAGTTTACTCATTAAGTAACGAATTTAATTATAGCAAACGAAGTGTTAAAATCAACAATACGTATATCAATAAAGTTAAAATGTATTTCAGTTCACACTCCACTTTCGACGCTTTACACAATTCTCTCTATAATGACTCTTTAGGGAATCCGAACGAAATTTGGTTAGCTTTATTGCTTGCGCCCAATGGATTCGTGTTGTGTGGAGAGTTTGACCGAAATAAATTTAAAATAGACATCGTGTTTTTATACAAAGTGTTTTGATGGAAAACAGGGTGGGTTCAAGCACAGCTTAACCGGAAGCTTATTGAGTCTTACCTGGAGGTGGATTGAGTATATCGGGTTGACTTTGCTTAGGCGGCTTTAACGTAAATGCAACAACGTATTGACCGTCCTCTGAGTTCAGTTGCAAATGTGACGTATGTTGTTTGCCTGTTGGACGTCGTCTACAAAGTAAATACCTTAAATTACTTAGATAAGAACAATGGTTAAGTAATAAATTACATAACAATTTTTCATTTCTCCTGTATATATACAAAGTTATTTTTTTTATAGAAAGTGTGAGCAAACGAACGAACAGTTCACCTGCTGGAAAGAGATCACTGACGCTCATGGACAGAGGCAACGCCAGAGGTGTCCTATCTTGAAAACCTTTAAGGAAATAATATGCTCTTTTTTTGAAGGCTCTCATGTCGAATTGGTTCAGAAATACTGCTGACGACAACTGAGTCTACGAGGTGGTATTACGTGGTAAAAAGCTCTTGAAACGCACTGTGTAAGATCACCAGTCATCCTGGACTTTATTTTTCCATGCTATTGATAAGATCGTAAATGATTATGCTTGCTAGCTTTGATTACTCTGGTATTTATCTGACAACAATCATCATAGCTACCACAATTTAAAGGTTTAAAAAGTACCTATTATCGCAATAAAAATTGCATTATTGTTGCCGGACTATTAGTTAAATAGACCTCTCAAGATAATAGATCTAAACAGAACTGAATCAGGTAATAAGTATAATATAATGGTTTGGATAAAATACTTGTCGTATTAATACAATAGTAACTTGTTACCGTTTTCTTCTCAGAAATAAGCCTGTTGTAACAGCTGTTGTGGTGCAAACTACTGTCGTTAAAACGACTGCCCAAAAAGCTGCTCTCGACACACCAGCCATAAGACTGTGGTTTCCATCTGTATCATAAAGCAAAATATAGTTATATATCCAGTATGTCTTGGTGTTATGGTATAAATATTATATTAGATTGCTGGCGAACATAAATTAGAATAGATTTGTAATACTTAGATTATTTCAAACCTAATTTTTAAGGATCTAAATACTAAATTCCTAAAAATCTTTCAGAATAAAGAACAATTTTTAATTAAACATGATTAATGTGATACTTTCTCCATTGCATACATATCCAGGGCTTGATAATAAAAGTTTCATTATGAAAATTAGCATTTTAAAACTACCCGTCTTACTTCTATGTCCTTCTACAGTATTCCGTCTCTTTCTCCCAACCGTCTCTCTCTAACATCAGTTTCTTTCAGAAATAGTCATTTCTTTCATAGCTCATTTTTATAACTTAATCCTGCCTCAATAAGTGAAGAGCTCTATATTGTTACAGATGCTAATAATTGTGAAAATTGTCATACCAGTCCGTCGTTCAGGATCTTGATAGGCCAACGCGTTCAGTGTGATCTTTTCGGAGCTTCCCTTATCATTTCTGGAGTACACTGTAAGCCTTAAAGCGGCGTTGTTGACCCACAGTAATCCCACTGGGATGAGAAATACCGCTACGCCATCTGAACAACGAAATAGTGTTTCTACAAATAAATTGATTTGAAACTCATCACCGTTTAAACGTATTTTGGGAGGTTATTTACTAATTTAACGTTAAGAAAGAAAAAAAAACTTTAACTAACGACCTGGAAGTATCAATTTTTAAATACAGGAAATTTAAAGTCTCTTGAATTGATTAGCACAATGAGTTGTATAAATATTTTACTAGCGCGTCATTGTTAAAGCAAACGTATTGATTATCATCATAATAATATTCTTTAGGTGTCGTTTGGTTGAAAAAAAAATAGTTAACTCACTTGTTTCATTAGCAGTAATGTTGAATCTAATTGAACCGGCAGTGGGGTCCAAAGCTTCCAATACCACTAACTGAGGCAAGCCACCGTCGTAACCGGCGACGCAGCGGATTACAACGTAATCCTCAATTTCATCCTTAAATGTTTCTTCGATCCAATTAGTATCGTTACTGGGCAGCACTGTGCAATTTCGCGGCGGTGCCGGTCTGGCTGGATGTTGCCATATAAAAGTTTTAATGACTTCAAACATGAAGAAAAAAATGATATTCCAGCTAAAGACTTTAGTGTAGGTACATAAAAATATTAATGTCTTTTACACAGACAGAGGTTCTGAATAATTGTTTTAAATCATAGTTTCGCAAACATTTCTTAAATACCATCCCTCTTTAGAAAAAAAAATATACTGTCTTCTATATAATAGTTGATTATACCAATTTTGATATTACTGTCTATTATCTATGAATAATAACAAATCAAAAATTATCTCTGATAATGCTAGAATAAAGCTCCCTTTCCCGATAGGGATGCGTACCGCCCGTTGGGAATTTATTTTTTATGTTATATATTAAGTATCACATATCCGAGTATGATATATATGGTTTTTCTTTATCAAAGTATATTCGTAATATATATTTCCGCTTACCGGCTGGAACGATTTGAAAGACACACGGCTGCAACTGGCGACCCACTGCATTTGTACCCCGACAAGTTAGAGCCCCGTAATCTCTTTCACTTGCGGGCGTGTATCTTAGCTCACTCGTGCTACCATTTATGACCCCTAGGATAAAAACTTACTAGTGTAAAAATACACACACAAACATAGTACGATCATTACTTTATTTCAGTTTAAAAGGCGATGTAGTTCATGAAACAATTTACGTATGTTTCATGTGCAATGTTGTGCTGAGTATACTTCCTGAGTACAACCTCCTTGATACATAGAAATTTATTACTTCTGCCTTAGTTTCATCATAAAATAGACATTTCTATATCATATCTATATCATAAAACATCTTTTAATAGTGTAGATACCAATAATATCTATTCACTTGTAGGAAAAGAAAAATGTGATTAATACATAGAAAAACTAATTTTCTACCATTATCGCTCGAACACGATAGTTATATAATATGTTTCAAAATCACACTTTTCTATTAGCTTCTATATTTAACTTTCTTAATATGATTAGATCATAAAATATATTTTTTAAGGTTAAGTTAAATTGATCAAAGAACTTTTTAAAATACTATAAAACTCTTGAATGACAAGTTTCTTTTATGTGTATTGAATATCTAGACGTTTTTCAAGGGAAAACCCGTAGATTTATAAACTTATATAAGATTTTACTTTAAATTCCTTTTGTCTATTCTTACCTCTTTATATTTTTAAGTGAATGTCTGTGAATTTTAAAATTGTTGAATGGACGCTCATTCAGACAAACTTAACTTTTTGTTAGATTTTTGATTCCTTAACATAGCAGTTATTAAATATAGTATATAATGTAGTATATTTAGTATATAATTATAGTTAAATTCATACCAAATCGTGCTGGTGAAACGTTGAAACTTTCACCGCTGTTATTGAACTGCCAAAGGAAAGTTACGTCGGCTGGGTCGGCGTGAACTGAACACCTAACGTGCAAAGCTTCGTCCAGCGCCGCTCCGACCACTTGTGTAGAAGCATCACTGCATACGGGAGCATCTGGAAAATTCTATATATTTGTACTAAAAACACTTGATCACCATTAGAAATGAATTCGCAAATATTTCAGATAAAATTTCAATCGTTTTCATTCAGCTAATAATGCTCTGTGGAAGTACTGATTAAATTAGTAAAGCTTCATGACTGTTAATTATATATCGTTATAACAACTGCCATAATATAATTATAATTACAAAACATAATTATTATAATAAAAACAGAATTATAATAACCGAATATGATTCATTTCAACTTACTATGATAAATATACATTTAGTAACGACGCACCCTGAATTTGCATATTAAGTCACGCCATGGAGTTTACAGAAATCTTCATCACGAATATTTTTTTGAGAGACAAACCATTGCTTATGCCTAATATATATATCTTTCTATAGGACTATAATATTCTATGTCATTCTTAAAGCTTTCGTTAATATATATTAATAAAGTCTCAAGTCATAGTCGAAGTCAAAGCATTAAGAAAGTCTTGAAATTGTTGGAAAAATTAACCGTTTCCTAAACTTGGAGTATTTTTCCACGTCTTTAAGACAGCAGCAAACAACTGATATATTGAACAGATGTAAGATATTGTGATTATCATCATTGTGATGACTGCAACTCAAGCTAAACTTCGTATAAGTAATTTTAATATATAATAACAATATTCCTATACAAAAACTTTTTCAAAATACTTCAGCTATACATGAGTTTTGAAGTAAATACACAGGAAACTAAATTACATTCTTACCGGCGAGATCGTTTTTTTTTTTAGTGACATGAAATATGTATTTCAGTGACAAAAATATTTTCAAACATTGAAATGCAATTTGATATCGACTACGTCGAATTTTATTTTCTCCATTCCCCTCTGCTATTAAGTGTGGAGCATTGGGCGAAAAATATATTCACGCATCGAATAACCGCGAACCTGACAACGCGATTATTACTCTCATAAAACACTACGTTTTGCTTTATATTGCAAATTATTATTTAACAATAACCATAACCAGTTTACACTTCGTTAGTAAATACAGAATTTTAATTACAATGTGTTCATTACGCGTTTCTTTAACAAAGTTACTAACGTAAGTTAGAGCATGACTATAAAAAGCTCGTAAGAAAATGATCCAGGATATTTATTAGAAAGTTTATGTAAAGGGTTGGAAGTGATGTTATTTTTCAATGAATTAATCTCTTCTAATATCAAAGCTTAGCAAATATGAAAGCAAAAGTAAAATTGTATTTGTATTGAAAGGACAGTTAGGTAATAAATGTAATAGTTTTCATCAACTAAAGTATACTTTAGTATTATGTAAAAGCTGTATAATATTCGGGAACGAATCCCGAAGATGTAAATATAAATTTATTCCTGTAGCACTAACTAAAACAAAGCTCTATGAATTAATGTGTACCCACAGTACAACAGATTGCAAAGGTTCGTGGTGAGTCGCAGTAATATTAGGTAATAATTTGGATGATTTACTACCGCTGCTGGCTTCCTCGGCGGCAATTACTAGGCGGGCAGTCGGCCGCGGAAGGAAGTGGGTATGTCGATCCCGACCGCAATCATTTGAATACCTACTCGCAGATACGGGGATATTTATTGCGCTGTAACTCATACCCCGCCGGGCGTACAGTGACGTTTTGTTGTTCAAATACATGTCAGCGTATCTGACGTACGTAATACCGGAACGAATAAATTAAGTGCGAAATAAACACCCCAACTTGTTAAATATGTACTGAACATATATATTATTATAATGAAAACTGTGGCGATACTGACATCGCGTAGAAATCTTTAAGAGAATACCAGCAAATACTACACCATAGCTCATTATAAGGTTTGATAATTAAATATTTAAAACTAAGATATAACTTATGAAATAAACGGAGTTTCTATAATCGAAAAATTCATATGTATTGTACAATATTGAATATATAGATTTCCCTATAACAATTAACAGCTCAGAAAATTCCACTGGCTTCTATCAGAACAGAACTACTTACATTGAACTCGCAGTATAACAATTTCGCTGGAGGTTTCGCCTCTGATATTAGCAGCTTTGCAAGCGTACCTTCCTGCTTCTCTCCTTGTCACTTTTTGCAGCACCAGTGACCTGGTGCTCAATATGATACCAGACGTCATATTCTGCGTTACTGGTACATCCTAAAAACAAGCATTGTTTTAACATTTCGTCAATACTTAAATTTTTTTTATAATGTTCTTTCAGTGGTTGAGTCAAGTCAAAACAAATACAGGAAACTTCCTGCTGGCTTTATGTTACAATTTTTTGTTTTTACCTAGAAGCAATATTGTAAATAATGACCTCATTGCTAGTTGAAGCCTTGAGTATTCAAATTGCTTAAAGCTGTAATACACTCTAATAATTACACTATAAATTATTTAGGCAAATATGTAAGATTACTTTTATATACATCTCATAAATTTGGGGGCAACTAGACAAGACAGAGGTTTAACTAATGGCAAGTAATACGCCTGAAAGTAACAATGTGGTACAAATATTACGTTCATATAAAGTTAATCTTGCTAACCCATTAATTTCACTAGTTCAAACATCCTTTGGCATAGTAAAGTTGTTCAGCACGATTTATTTCAATAACAAACACGTACGTTAACGTCTTCATCAATACAAACCAGTAGAAGTATTAATAAAATATAGGCAAAAAAAAATTCAATGTAGCCTTTGCAAATATTAGGTTTTTATTGGTAATATATCACTCTCACTTTTGTTTTATAGCTTGGAAACAACCATTGATCAATCATACACAGAGCAGACGGTGACATTTACGTCTGGGACAGAAATTTCATTTCAGCCCCTACGTAGCTTTGCGTAAATACATTGCGGGTGAAAATAAAAGTTTCAACGTATTAAAATGTTGTGATGATATTTATTTTACACTACTTTAAAACCGACGTTCGTAACATTTCATACATTTCACACTTGACTTTAATTTCACATCGTATGTAAAAATTACGGTAAAAATGGTAAAGTAGCTCGGAGAACACTTGGACTATCAGAACGTGCATTAACTATATTATATAGGCTTTTTCCAAAGCTCGAGGAATCTAGTTATAGTTATAATATTTTCCTAAATTTAGCCAATATTATAATGTAGTTTTTCATCATAATCTCCATTTAACTTAATACCATCGATAAACTAATTTTTTAAGCTCGTTCTCAAAGAACTTTTTCGGTGTCTCTTCAATTGCCTATATACTTATAGTGGGTTTTACGTCAGTTAAACTTTTAAATCGAATACTCCGTAGGGATTTTTCCAAATCTGGAAACAGATGATGATCACTGGATACAAGATTCGAGAAATCATCTTCATCCACATAAAGTGGATGAGGATGGAATTCCCATCGCAAATCCTTCAAAACATCCATAATTTTTCTTGCGGTGTGTGGTCTTCTGTTGCAATAACGCTCATGCAGCTTTCGATTTTTAGCAAGTACCTAGGAGAAGTCTAAGTAATAAATTCGTATAATATTCTGCGTTAATTGTAATACCTTGCAATATTATGAATCGTAATTTAAGTAATTCCTAGAACTTTCAAAACTACCCTCGTATATTTTTTTATTATACAAAATCACTTACATTATGATACCACGATATCCGGTGTTCGCGTGGGTTGGATCGGACTTTACATTCAAAATATACGTCGTCGCCTTCTTTGATGTCGTTCGGGTTAAGGGTGTTGCCCAACGACAATGTCACCAGCGGACTGTCTGATAAAGAAGGCATATTTGTTATTTAAACATGTTGAAGTTGAATAAAGGAAAAGGAAAATCTTGAACTTAATTCCTTTGTGAAGATCTAGATTATTTTTACATTAAAGAAAGGTTTAAAAATTTTTCTATTATATCTGTTTAATCTCTCTGTTACTTTGTTTTTGAAAATAATTAGCTACATATAAAGGAAAAATTTGTAAAAATACCTTAGTACCACTGCTACTTGTTAAACTTGCAGACCTAATAGTATACTTTCATTGTACACAACTGCATACGAAATATTATGATGTAGTATAGGTTCTGACACCATAAGATACTCACATACGACATTAAGTTGAAACTGGTCGTCGATTCCTTTCCCCGGCAGTGCAGAGTTAACTGCTGTGCATTTAATAACTACACCGTTGTCCGAGGGTGCTGGTTTTAATATCAGGGTACTGATCGACCATGTTTCATTTGAATATTCGCTAATCTATCAAAAATAATAAAACAAACATACAATACGATAGATATACACTTTAACCTGTGTTGATGCAAACGCTTTATAATCAAATAACGAGCTTTAGTAGCTGCTTTCCTTGAAATATTATTAACATGATCAGTACCATTTCATGTCAAATGAAAAAAGATGATGACGGCAAGTGATACGTCTGTCTCATAACAACGGAGGGTTAGTATAGATTATATACCACCTCATTATGCTCTTCTCCTTGAGACATAAGATGTTAAATTATCCCTCTAATTCACCAGCTACAACGCCTTTCAACAAGAAACACAGTAATGATATCACACCCCGCTATTTAGCGGAAGAAATAGGAGCTGCGGTGGTATCTAACTAGTCAGTCCCTGAGAGAGATCTGCAATCAGTAGAATGATATGCTAAAGCGGATTTTTGCTCCAATATTCTTACCTATTTCATACTACCATTAATCTATATTACAATCTTCACATGGTAAATCATATGTCCCAACGAAAAAGTTGGATTTGAGCAGTCATATGTATATATGAAATTCTTCATAATGTGAGACGTATAAATGCTTGCCTGTACACTACTGTGCTCCCTGGCTTAAAGGCAGTGTCAATCTCTCTCGGAAGAGAGAAATCAGTAAATAGAATTGTATGAATGTGAAGCATACCTTATCCATTCCAAAGCTCCTATTATCTTTGTACCAAGATATTTGTGCTGGTGGTCGACTACCTTTTGCCATACATCGTAAAGTATTAACCGAGCCAGCAAGCAACTGCTGTGGCCTGTCCAACAGTGACACGGATATTGGCAACACTAAAAGTTAATATATAATATCTTAATAATATAATACATAAAAAATAATAATATATAGATATTATGTATGTTACTAGCTTTAGAATGTGTTTTAAGAATATCTATAATACATCTATTTAGCTTTCTTACTCCGATATAGATAACGTATAGATAAAATGAATTCCTTCAATTCCTTCAAATTTAGTATTGTAAGTTTTTACATCGGGATTTTATATTTTTCATAGAAATGCCGAATCGTTGGAAAAAATACAACATGCAGACAATTTTACTATAAGTGCACGCTTTGTCGAATAAATAGGATTAGGACTTCCCGCGATCTTTTTAAGTAGGCAAACTCTTTGAAAGTAAAATTAATCTAAAAAGCTACCTTCAACGTCTTCGCAGCAAGGCTATAGCTAAGAATGTCGACTAATAAAGAGTTAAATTTCTCTTCCTATTTCAAACTATAGTATTAATTTAACTATTCACAGAATAATTCTAAAATAATGATGATCGAGCGATGATAAATGTATGAATACCTACATATTTATGTATATATGGAATGTAAGGGTTCCCGAATAACAACTCACCGGATACAAGCCAACCTCACCTGGTTGTGGTTCACCCTGTTAATCAACAATCGAAGCTCTGGTTCTCACCACCCGTATTTGGCCAGCGTGGTGGGTAATGACCCAAATTAGACCATATAAATACCTATCCGATCGATGGGAGAGTCTTTGGAGGAGTCTGTCTAGCAGTGGATGTCTACCGGCTGATAATGATCATGATGTATATGTATATATATGTAATTGGAAAACCCAGAATCCATTAATATTGCAATCTTTAGCTATAGATTTTATATAATAAGCAAAAATATTTAAAAAAAAAAAAAACCTACGAATCATTTCGAGCCGAACAGATTTTTCTTGCGGAGGCACAAGCTGCGTGTTCTTCGCTCGGCATTTGAAGGTTGTATTCAGGTCTTCCCTTTGGAGCCTTTGTATTTCCAACCGGTTCACAACAACGTGCGTATCCGTTTTAACACCTATGTATCGCGGCTCCGTTGTCCCGTTGACTAACCAGGTCACGACGGGCTCGGGCCGGCCTAAAAATACACAATTGTTGAAATATTTCAACGGTTAATATTACGAAAAATTGTTTCCTATACAACTAACATTAGTTAGTCTAAAATTCTTAATTAGAGAAATATTTAATTGAATTAAATTCTCAGTGACAGAGAAATTGAGGAGCAAGAGGTTAGCGTGGTACGGACATGTTATGCGGAGGGATGAAGGACATATAACAGAGAAAGTAATGAGAATGAAAGTGGATGGTTATGAGTAGAGGAAGACCTAAGAAAGTGTGGATGGATTGTGTGAAAGATGACATGTGTAAGAAAAGTGTGAATTCAGATATGACGACTGATAGAGGGATATGGAAGAGAATTACATACTGTGCCGATACCACATAGCCGGGAAAAGGGTAGGGAAAAGAAGAAGAGTCTAAAATTCTCAATTACTCGACTGATAGTAACATGCTTAAATTAATGGTAATTGTAGACATATAATTAGTTTCATAAATATGTTTGTCTGTGTTGTCTAACATTGGTGCTAGTAACGACCTGCCAGAAGAAACTTTTGTGTCAGAGTAAAATCTCTCATTCTCTCTCTCTGTCTCTAATCAAGCTATTTCTTTTAAGCTGTACGACGCGATCGATTTTGAACTCGATAATAAGTTATAAAAAAAAAAGTATTGATCCATCTGTTCGTTGCATCATCACAATTGTGGGCGCACGGGCAAAGATAATCCGTTCGGCATACCTACTGGCGTACTGCCAGCCGGTTATACTGCGGACTTTTCAATAAACTCATTCAAACGGAATATCTCCTCCAGTTTAACTACAAAAGAAATGAGTTGATAAAAAAAAAAATCACCGACTCCCGTAAAAAAGCTTTTACTTTGTTCTAACTACATATGTATATTCTGCAAGATGATTCCATTGTCACATTTTTTTGTTCATAAACTAAAAAAGTGTAGCTCTAGGAAATGGCGATCAACTTCAGCATAACTTCGGACATGCTAACTCATATTAGTCGATGAAAGCAAATTGATAGGGCCTATATTCATTAGCGGATTTTAATAGCCTGAAATGAGAATTTAGCACCAATAATTCGTCTTTTAAAAACTTTTTTTTTTCAGTACAAAACTGTAAAAACTATTTTTTTCTTAGTTATGTGTAACGTGTTACGTTAATACAAAGATAATCGTGCTTTATAAGATTATTTGTTTTGGTACTAGTTTTTTTTTTACAGCTAAAAGAAAATGAAATTTGTTATTATTAATCAATTATTTGCGATATTAACATTATAATAAACAAAGCTTAAAGCATCAATATCCTTTGAAAATCTAAATGGATTGATATATACGCTTGTATAAATTTTTGTATTGAGCTAGATTTTATGATATTCAAAAACACCATTACTGTATGTTATATTCATAAAAAATGTTATTTGTATATTTTAATTGTTTTTAGTTACTTACCACCTCGAACTTCGCAAACGAGTACCAAAGCTGCTCCTTCTTCTAAAGGTCCCACAACGCCGGAAACATCGGCACCAGATTTATCGTACAACAGCATCTGATGCGGTGGCACTGAGAAACAAATCTTAATTCATTTACGTAACACGTAATGAAATTTTAATAATATCCGATTACTAAGATAGCAAATAATAAACAGCCCTATAAATGTTCCTCAAGTTAACAATAATAATATTCCTGGGGCTTTCTCTGACAAGGAGAGTCAAGGTCGTTTATCCACAGCGCTGAGCCACACGAAAGCTGTTCTTTGAACGTGTCGGTTTTTCCCGAGGCTTGCCTCAACCGAAAACTGAACAATCACGGAAAGGAGGATATGTATGCGATGATTTTTCTATGTATTTACATCAATGGTAGGATAAAATACTTTTTTTCTGGAGATTACACCATTAACTAGCGGAATAACGAACGTCCTAGATTGACTAGCAGAGTCCATAGACATTAAGTTCGCTTTTAGTAACTTAATTTTAGATGTATAATAAATACTATATATAAATAATAACTTAAGGTAATAATGTTTTATTTGTTTATAGCTTACATAAATAAAACAATCTTTGTACATACATTCATGTAGAATTAAATTTGTATCGGGTACGTAATGATTCCGTAGAATATAATAAAAAAAAAGTTGTTTCAACTCTATAGTTGATAACGGGAGTGCGAATCTTGTAAATATGCCCGTTTTATATTATTATGAAAGCTTTTGAAATTGAAAGCCCTCTTTGTGGTGAGAAAGCCTTTGACAACAAAAGATTTCTTACAAATTACCTCTCGGCTCGAGGAGCCTAATGGATTTCAATTGAGTTGCATGTATGATGCGGTGTGGGCTTACTTTTAAATGCTTTGTTCTGTGTAAAAGAAATTCGCGTTCACATCACATCTGGTTACGTCTTCCGTCGTCCGCAATGGGGTAATTTCTTTGCGAGCAGAAACGATCGTTTACTAGTCATCGTGAAGATAGTAAGCGGATGATTATCAAGAAACCATTACAAAACTACACACTAAAAAGACCGTTTAAAGTTATCTTTGACGACGATAAAAAGTGAGAGATATGAACAGATTCATAATTAATCTTCTACTATTTTTCCAGCAGAGTTAAAACTTTTCTAGAAGCAACTTTGTGGTTACATTCTGCAAAGTTATGCGTGGAACTCAAAGAAGAATAAGTTACTCCTCGAACAGTGAATATTCTACTGTGAAATTTCTCTAACAGACGTATAGAATAACAGAGAATTAGTTTACCAATTACTGTTATCAGTGATAAGAGACTAACGTTATCATCATCATCTCGCAAAGGATGTCAGAATTGAAAGGTGTTCCGTAACACTTAATGGAGATATATTTTCTATAAAAAAAACTTTAAGGTTTCTTTTGAAATTGTGAGCCTTTTGACTTTATCTGGCGGCTTGATGGACTAATACAGTTTTTATCAAACCGGATGAGCAATCTCGGAGTAGACAGTCCGTAATTAAAATGTCTGCGAGATATTACCTGCAGACCGTGATGGTATCTTCATTCGTTCATAAGTAAATTGATTCGATGTCGCCTCAAGATATATTTTTTTTGGTTATCCTTGTTAATTTTTGCGTAGTTAATTATTAACTTGAATATTGGATTGGAGATTAAATTAAAGCCTTTCTGTGATCATACGCTAAGACTATCCTCTAAGTTGCTTTTAATTAATTACATGTTTTGATTAATTACAATCTTTACTTATCTAAGTTGTTCGCCTTATAGACCACAATATCACTTGATGTTAAATGACATCGGGTAGGTAGCTGTACTAACTACTATCTGTCCATAATATTGCTTGAGGATTGAAAAGTTTGAGAGTAGTAGCTGATGGTTGAAAACTTAACCATCATCATCAAATGGATTATAAGTAATAATAAGTTATGACTTATTAGTAATGGTAATTCTCACTTGATCAATGTAGTATCTAAACAGCTTTAACTCTGTCATTTTGAGTTTAGAAATAAATTCAGGAGAGGAAATATTAAGAGCCATTTTCCATGAGCTTTAAATGCGCCATATCATCTCTCTATCGCTACAATTAGTATACTTCATATATAGATATAAAGATTTAACTTACCTATAACAATGAGACGAATCTGAAAATTTCTTGTCGGAGAATTTTTGAAATCAACTCGACATCTGTATACGCCCTCGTCGTCCAGTTGCACGGAGCTAAGAGTCAAAGAGGCAGGACGTGCTATGGTCGTGAAGTAGGCTCTAGGACCGAAAGCACTAGGGTCTGACCACTGCAACGCTTTGCTAAACGACCGTCCGCGAACATCAAAGCTGAAAAGTGTAAGTCTAGTTAAACAGGCATAGATACAGCTAAGCCAAAGTCTATATAATAAACATTGAAATATTCAAATAAATAGGTGATGGGTTAAATTTATTAAGATTTAATATCTTTATTAAAAATTATGATTTTATCTAATAAACTAACTGTTTATTATGAATGATAACTTATCTCTATGATTAAATTTTTTAGGTTAAACATAAGCCATTGTGCAAGTGTTCATGCACAGATGCATCACGATATCTCTGAAGCCGTATAGCCTAGAGAGTTGAAATTTGGTAGGATTATACCTTACCTAGTACAGGTCATATAGGAACGGGCTTTACTAAATGTTCCCCCAAGAAGGGGTTGCAGAGGTGTTACGACCAGCAATAGGCGAGGAAGAGCTAAATTTTAAGTTTCAACTTCTATAAAATACCAGTTAAAGTTATGATAGATAATGATATCATACAAATATTGTACTTCCGGTATCCTTTTTTTCTATTTATGTCTTCCTATTCCTACAGATACGGTTTAATTTATAAAGGTTTTATAAATTATTTTTGAACAAATTTAGAACAACACAGGGGCAAAGAAAGTTAAAATCACAACGAAATTCTATTAAAGGAGATTCAATTAGGATGTCATTTTCCTTTTTTTTTAATATAAAACGCGTAAATTGTCACATAGTCCATTCATAAATTTATTTTCACGACAAAAAAAAAAAATACTTTCGAAATCTGAAGTTTTTCAATTTCCGGACAGGGACTACGTTTTCTCGATTCTCCAACCTCCATTCTAATTTATAAAGCAAGAGCCTTTCAGAGAGATGATTTTATTGTACACCCCGCTGTTTCCGCGTGAATTCAACCAATTTAAGTGTACTTTTTACGGTCTAATTATCATCCGAAACACTTATTGTAGCTCGTTACAGATATCGATAAATAATTAATCAGCTTTAATTAGACTAGGAGCGGTAAACAGGATGAAATGAAAGGAAGTCAAATCGTCTCATTAGTGCTACGACTACGACTGACTTGTACTTTTTTTGTCATATACCATTTTATTTGTCCACAGCAGGACTTATATAATTATAGTTGCATATCTAAATATCACGTAATGATAAGTGACAGTTTTAAAATGGTCAAGCGTGATCGGCCATCATAGTTTACCTTTCATCTTATCTTTAGCTGAAGTAAAAGAATGCTGTTATGATAGCAGATTTACAATATGAGTGTCCGGACTACAGAGGTCCAAACTTCATAAATAAAGGCCTCGAAATTGAACTGGAACCCTTGCGCATTATCAAGAGGTAAAGCAGATCTATTTTTTTATTATACTATACTGATGACAGTTGATACTGATGAATAAATGATGCGTATTCCCATAACAACTCGTCACTAGTGAGGATGTACAGTACACCACATGATGATCAGATCCTTAAGACTTAAATTTTTATTTCTTCTTACCACTGTGATTTCATTAGCTACAACGCCCTTCAAATCGGAAGTGAGTAATGTTTGCACAGTACTGTTTGGCAGCGGAAACAGGTATCACGTTGGTACTTAGACGGTTTCCCGCAACAGAGGCCTATCAGCCATTGCTGGTCATACCCTTAAAACAAGGGAGCCAGGGAAATTTATTTTAATCTGGCTGCTTTTTAACTGATTATTAAAGAAATTTGCTTTTGTCTGTACCCCAGTAACTACACTAGCTACGACGCCCTTCAAACAGGAACACAGTAATATTTGCACACTGCTGTTTGGTGGCAGAAATACGCGTTGCGGTAGTACCTATCTAGATGATGTCTGGTAACAGAGACCTACCATCAGTGCAGTGGTTACTAATGAGATGTTTTTTTTTTTTTTAATCTATAAATTATTAGAGCTTTAAAGAGCACATCAGGAATCAACGAGAGCAAACAGTCAAGTGCGACGCCGCTAACGACCGGCGTGAAACGTCTTAAGTGTATTTTCTTGTAGGTGTATGTACTTGATAAAGCTAATTGGATCGACTCAACTCGGCTTCCGCTCATCCGTTTAAGGCAACGCGAACGGTTCATTAGGCCTGTCTTAACAGTATTAATTAGATAAACATTCGTGAGCTAGAAAAGCTTCGGAAATATCAAAAGTTATCTGAACCCTCTGCTAGGTGATGCCTATATATTGTTTAGTCATAGCTACAAGACTAGCAAAACGTTCTCTGATGGTAAGTGATACGCTTGATGTTATATACAGCACCACACTGCGCTCATTGCCTTGAGACATAACATATTAAATATTATTACTCCAATATTTCACTACCTATAACACCAGAAAACCGGATCTGAGTAATATTTGCTCGCTGTTTGGTGACAAAAGTAGAAGGTGGGATAGAGCCTTTTTTCTGTTTTACCTGCCCTCGTGTGGGCTAAGATAGGTTATAGCGACTATGCACCTACTACAAACCCTACGATGTTCCACCGTCGTTGCTTTACGGTGGAGCAAAGGGGACGCTTTGGCACACCTCTATGACCCATCAGCACCGGCTGCACTGCTCAGCTCCATCACAGTGATAGCTACCTAGACGGTCTCCGGCAACAGAGACCTACCACCATTAATAGTGGAACGAAGGACACAATACTACATGAAAGATTTTTGACAGCGACTATTAGTTTACTAGTAAGTAAAGGTTTTTCATAAATAATATACGTTAAATATTTATAACTATTGAGAGATTGATACATATACGTTATCATACATAAAAGAATACATACAATAATAACCAAAAACTATAAGATACATACTTTAACATTTAAATGTTCATGAGTTTGTTTTGTATGACAAGTATAAGGCGGTATACTCACATAAGCAATACGACTTTACTACTGCCAATATATATTGATAATTTCGAAATAAATGAATTTTTAAACTTCAAACATAATGACCTTTGATAAAAGACTTAAAAAAAGTTATTTGTTTTTAACTTTATTTAAATTAAACTTAATGCAAACTTAACCTCAGTAAGGTTATGCTGAAACGAGGCCGAAAGTTATGGCGAAAACTTACAACATAGGGGCAGTTGTATTAAAATAACCTAACCAAACCAGTTTTAACCTTATCATGATAATTTTACAATAAGTTGACCCTGAATCGAATTGCAGACCTCCATGTTAGGAAGTCAAAGACATGGAGAAGGTAAAAGTTAAGTAAACGAGATAGTCTTAGACGATGTTGAAAAGAAATGTCTTTTTATGACAAGAAAATATACCATCGCAGCGGCTATTACTACCCCAAGCAGTAATGGGCAAACATTACTGTATTCCTGTTTAAAGTGTGCTATAGTTGGTATAATTACTGGGGTAACGGGACTCAACATTTTACGTTTCAAACGAGCGCAATGTGATACAGTATATATTATCCTAACTAGCGCCACATAGCTATGGGCGTATCTCTTACCTGAGGGTAAGAGACTCCCGCTTCATTGAATAAAAATATTCTTAATAATAAATTTCCTTTATTTTATTTAAATTAATTAAAAGTAACTTAAGCTTACCTGTAAATCGGTTTTCCGCCGCTTTTCCGGAACCAAAGTACCATGTATACGCGATCTTCGTTGGTGTCCGGAGTGACGTCACAGGGTAGTGATGCTGTGCGGCCGAGTACTGCATCTACGTCCACCGTAGAAACTAAGACAAAGAAATATATAATAAATATAATAATAAGATAAAAATAAATAATAAAATAGATATAAATGTTCACATTATAAAGTCTAACATAAAAAGTGCGGGTTCCGCAGCAGCTCCTATTTCTGCCGCAAAACAGTACTGTGCAAACGTAACTGTATTCCGGTTCCGGCTTGAAAGGCGTTGTAGCTAATGAAAACGGGAGTTATGAGACTTAATAATATCTTGTCACATGTCGACAAGCACAATGTGGTGCAGTGTACATAATCCTAACTAGCGCTACGGTATTAAATACCATGAGATGAACATCTAACTCGGCTCATCGCTTGGGACAATAGAAAAAAATAGTAAGTATATAAGGCCAATGTAATAGTTTAGGCTGCGTTTTATATAATATTATTTTATATAATTATATGTAAATATTTCATCATGTTATAATGATCACGAATTTATATAACGGAAAGGGTAAGAAAACATGAGAGCCAACCCCTATTTATTTTGTAGAGCTAACTTCAAGAGCGCTTTCATTAAGTTACTTTCATTATGAATAAATGTATTACGACAGAAATTCTTTCCTCCACTTTTTCTTCTCTCCCATTTTATCAAATTTAAAAACCTTCAGTACAGAAACATTATTTTTCGAATGCTAACAAATGTTTGTGTATGGAATGTATTAAGATAATATTCTGTTTCAGTCGAATTTTTTTTATTTATTCATAGACTAATATTACTATTTATAGAGCTTTAAGTCGTTCGTGTTAAAAAGGAAGTATACGACCATAGCCATAAAACGCCACTTGCCCTACTTAAGTAATGATGTAAACTAAAATCATTCATTACATAACAATACTTCATTTGTCCAAAATGAACTGTATGGTACATGAACTGTTTGGTACCAAAGACCATATTACACTGGCATCAATGAAGTACAAGTTCCTATACGTTTTGTTTTTACAGGAATAATTCTTAATTTCTCCATATGAAAGCGACTTCTTACGGTGTCAGTTCGACTGTTGTGCGAAAAAGAATTTTCACGTGTTATTTTAATAAAACGCGAGAACATTTTCATGAAATTATTCTCGTGTATTTAAGTTAATACTTGGCAATATAAACGGCAAAGGACCCGGCATAATCCAGTTACAATGACGAATTTCGTTGAAATTTCCAACGAAGTGCTTAAATACGTCTGAGCCGCGTCATTCAATATGTCTTATACGTAAATCGTGTTACTTCTGTATTCGTTATTGCGTAAAACATGGAAATCGTCGAGACGAGCCGTGCATTATGATAATTTGTGTCGTATCCGCCGGAAGAGGCATTGCTCCGTGAAATACCCGACGACGCGTCACTCGCTGCCAGCCCGAATACTACTTTGACGCTTTTTACACTACCAATCGACGAAGCTGAACACTTGCCTAGTAACTCCAAGGTATCTGGTTCTATTCCGAAATCCTACACTCAGGAGTTCTATTATAGTAAGGCCTATGTCCAGCAGTGGACGTCTATCAGCTAATAATGATGATGATTAATGTTTTTCGAGCATACTTTGCTAGATATAACCTTCACATTGTAAATCTAATTCCTGTTGACATTTGAGAGTCAAAGTATTCTGGACGAGCACGCCTCACCATCCACGACAACACTCACATATTTTATTCATCTCCTTAGTAATACATTTCCATAATAATGAACCACAAGTTAGGATATTTACACAACGCTTTAATATTGCTAGTTACAACAATATTATACTGGGGCGAGATAATCATAGTCTACTAACAGTAAACAGTGCAGAGGTTGAACTAGCCAACAAAGCCACCAGAGATGATTTAACTAATAGTATACATTAAAACATACACAGAATTATGTAGTATATATATAACTAAGAAAGTTATTGTGACCTTTGTTTTCTTCATTATCAAAGGTCATGTATTTTCATTAATTGCCCTCTTAAATTGAGATGAATACTATTGAAACCTTTGCTCTAAATTTGTACATTAGATCCGTTAATACTTGTTTCGTTTTCATCAGTACGAATTTTCAGTTAAAATTTTAATTTAGCGTTCGGGATTTCAATATCAATAAGGATATCAAATAAGGATCAAATTATTGGTTATTTCAGTAAGTTTTAACGTAACATTAAATAGCAACGTTATAAAGATTGGTAATTTTTACAAAAGAATCCGTAGTGAGCAATGAAATGATTGTATGATAAGTAGAATCGATAGAAGCTTTTGATTTATATTCAGATGGCTAATATAAGGACTCTAGATTTTACACAAATGGCTAGATTTTCTATATTTCATCTTGCATCTTTGAGGTAATACATGTTAAGGGAGGTCATCGCCTTTCAATATCCACTAGAAGCGCAGTATCATAATACACTATCAGGTTTATGGTGAACGTATTGTTCCTTCCGTCGTTAGCATTGTAAAGAGTAATACAATATTATTACATACACTACCTTTTGAATGTAAACCGTATTAATAAAACAGACAGGAGAAAGTATGTGAACATTTGTAAACACAGAGTTTTATTTGGACAATATTTTCAGGTGTTCAGCGGCTGTAGGTGCTTATTAGGCGGCATGAATTGTATACAACGACTTGCATGTATATTAGTACGTTACCATATCGAATGTGCCGCGGCCAGAAACGACTTCGATCACGCGATACTTTTGATTCACGTACCAAAAACATTCTAAGAATGTCTACTCGATACGATAATTATTATTAACGAACGTTGTATTGTAAACATTTTATTATCTATATAGAAAACAACTTGAGATTTAGTTCGGATGCTTTACAATGACAAATCTATATATCTGATAAATAACAGCTTCTATATCAATCTCATCAATTGAATCACTCTTAAGAGTTTCTACATACATAGAAGATAAATACTTGAACCTATTAGACGTAAATACCCATTGTTGCTTCTCTCATTTGGAGGTCACCAAATAACGTATTTTACGAAATTTTCTCACCAATAGTGTTGCAGGGGTGCGAATAACTAAAAGGGGCCCGAGAGGCGCCGGGTTACCGCCAGCCGGGTATATTTCAGACAAATTTCAAATCTAATTCTTTATAACGGACAGAAAAACGGAGTGAGAACAACTAGTTTAGTATAAAGTGGTCAAAGCATTGGCAATGGATGCATCAGTCTGACAACACTAGTCTCAAGTTATTAAAGATACAAATAAGGTAGTCCGTCTGTATGCAACAAAAAGTCTTCAAGTTTTCTGATTTTGTGAATGGCGCCCTCATCTCTTACTAAGCTTGAGAAGGAGCAGATATTGGACAATAAATATATCGTAGATTCCCATTAACAAAGACACACAGTAGAAGAGCATGTAACTATAAATGCAGCGCTAATGTCTACCATCAAAGGGAAGTATGGATTTAAAAATAGCTGTAGTAAAAATCTCGTTTGTTGGTAAAAACTATCAAAATGTTGTGCTGTGTAAACATCTTTATTATTCTCGATAGGTATATCCCTTACTCTTAAAAATACTTCTTGTGTTGGCGCATCGACGATTTGTATAGTTTTTATAAGCGTAAAGTGTTTATATATAAAGAAACAATTGTTAACAACATTAAAATAAGTATCTAAACTTAGTATTAAGTATTTACTGGTAAATGATCGAATAACTGACGAAAGATTAATTGTATGGATACTTTATTCATAACCAGTTTACGTATTATAGTATTTTGTATTACAAATAACTCTATTCGATGTGTTTATTTGTAACTAAGGTGAAAACTGTATACACTTTAGATCCTCTCCCGAGTCGCCAATTACGCTCTTCTCCACTAACTGTCAAGGATCATAGCTGACAAGGATATTAATCTCATAATCTTCTGTTACTGAATCCTTTTTTTTATATATTAAAAAGTCTCGCCTAAGATTCTTGTCGCGTTGTTCTCCAGGTCAGGTTAGCGAACCGTCAGTGAAATATAATGTGAAATTTGTTAGTATTTCATCATAGAACTTCCACAATCACCAACAATATTATAGTATAGGTTATATCTAATAAAAATTACCAATTCTTTGTGAGAAATGTGTAGTAAAAATTGAAATGGGGTTATCCATTCAAATCCATCTCACGTGAACATTCGAAATCGGTCAGCGAGTCGGGAAGCGTACTCCCCGCGGTATGACAACACGTGACCGGACTTTATTCAACTTACGCTACCTTTGTTCTTACCCTACTGATCGATATGTACAGTTTTCAATACGTATTTTCTTCAGCTGAAAGAGGATTTTGAAAAAAATTCGCCTACAATTAATCAGATTGATATTACACCGTGCAGTTACATTAATACCATCAAGCATGGTTAGCTGGTAGAAAAATTAATACGAGTTAAATTCGCTCGTACTATCTGCTTGTAATCAATGTTTGTTTTTGCTTTATATCTATGATGAGAAAAACGTTAAAACAAAATAAAAAATCAACATTGAAGTTTTATATGCAATAAGTATGAGTACAGAAATATAACTAATATTCACAATATAGTGCAGTGGTTTCCTGTCGTCAGATCTTTTTGGGGTTATTTAAACCCCAAGGCTGCTGAGACATCATCAAAACGGATGTTCGACTAGGCATGAATGTGTAAACCGCAAATAATTCGATTACCAAAGCTTCCTCGGTTGTCTAGCAGAAAGTAGAGAGAGACGAGTGAATAGACCTTTACTAGGTTAGTGTGGTTTACTACCACTGACCACACTATCACTTAACGTCAGGTGGGATCGTTATCAAGCACTAACCTTGTTGATTTAAAAAAAAGTACTGTAACGCTCAGAAAGTCGCTACCGCTGGTAATTCATTAAACTACCAGCGTGTGTAGGTAAGGTTTACCGAAGAGTCGGTAGTCTCTCTTACCTTAATAAAATGGGTTAAACGCATACAAAGTATTACAAATATTGTTATTTTTAAACGGTTAAGCACTGTAAAACAAGAGTTCAAGCGAAGTGAGGTTATAAACGTGAAGTTCACTGTAAAAAAAAATTATTAAAGCAATAAAACTGCGAACATATATAAAAAGCGACGTTGAAATCTAAAGCATATTATCAATGCTTTCTTAGATGAAAACTATAGACATGTTAAACTTAAGGCTTACTTAGTATTATACTTTCGAATATATACCTATCACTTGTTGATTTGTTATTATAAGAAGAAACATGATTGAATCACTGTTAGTCTAAAGTAAAACACGGATACAATTTATCGTGTTGAAGTAATTAAAAATTTTCGTACGTAAATTTTTAGGTACAAAAAAAATTTGCGTGAGTTTCATACATTATTCACAGTACTAACGGTACATACGTGAGATATTCGTTTAACGGAATTTTGTTAAATGAAATTTGCTTTACTTAAAACCTCATAATTTTTTTATTAATTTTTAATTAACTGGAAACAAGTCTCTTTCGCCGGAAGTCGTCTCGGCATGTTTCCGCCCCGATACAATATAATAGTTTGTTGAGAGATGTAGTGGCTAGCGAAGCTACGAGGTGGTTCACTTATATCTTTGAAAAGAGATCAATGTAGAGCTTTGTAAATATCCTAAGTTTATTGGCATTTATCATATATATGATATTTGTTTATATCATGTCATATTCTATAATATTAAAGTTATGTAGTTCGCATTGCAGAAGCAAAATTAATTCTCATTCATCCATTTCTAGAAACTTTCTTCGAAGCAAAATCTTCCATCACAGTAATTTCATATTTATGAGATAATTTTAAACAAGACCGATACAATTCATGATACTTTATTATTATTTGTACGACTTATATAAGTAAGACCTCTTATATAATATTTTCGGCTCCTTGAAAATCCAATTTAAACTGCCTAAAGCTCTTAATATAATAACTTAGAGGAATTATTATTGTTATAAGTATTACAAGGAAAATAAGTATATGTTTAAGTCATCAGCGTATATTTCTATAACCTAGATTTCAACAGAACAAAAGTGTCTTTTTTTAAAGCGATTAATTGTTTACCAGGTTACAGTAAAACATGATTATGACTGTAGTATTACGTTGACAAAGGATGTGAGAGATTTTTACGCGCAGCATCAAAGGGTGTACGGTTGTATTTATACCCTTATCTGTCATAATGAAATGTGTTGAAACAATGTATTGTGGGTAGTTCTTGCTAATTGGTACTTTATAATGTCAAGGATTTTTATTCGCGTACATTATTTTAAAGATAATTTTGATACTACAAAGTATTAGTATCAAAATCTTTAAAATAATGTACTAGTAATCTAGGTTTAAATATTATAGTAATCTAAACTAGATCATAATTGTTTTCCAATTCACTTCAACTTAATTTCATGTAATAAAAAATGACAATGAGGTCGAAGATAGTTAAGGGTATTTATACTATTTCTTCTACCTATTACCCTTTTCCCAGCAATGTGGGGTCGGTACAGTATGTACTTCTCTTCCATATCCTTCTATCAGCCGTCTCTTCTTACACATGTCATCTTTCACACAAATCCATCCACACTTCCTTTGGTATTTCTCTACCCTTATAACTATCCAAATTCATTCTCATATATATATATATATATAAGGTTGCCAAATATCTCCCTTCCGCTTTTTTGCTCTTTAGTCAATGCTTTATAAAAAGTGTTACAGTGATCGGATTTAGTTCAAATATGCGCCGTTTTGTTCGATAATCTGTTTCCATCTAGACGGCAACTTCATAATACCTCCCTCGTAGAAGCCCCCCTCCTTATTTGCGAAGAACTCGGACAGCCACTTTTCACAAGCCTCTTTTGAGTTCAACTTTACACCACCAAGGGCGTTCACCATGGACAGGAACAGGTGGTAATCACTTGGCGCTATGTCCGGGCTATATGGTGGATGCGATAAAACCTCCCATCCGAGCTCCCGTAGCTTCTGACGAGTCATCAACGAAGTGTGTGGTCTGGCGTTGTCCTGGTGGAACACTACACCCTTCCTGTTGGCCAATTCTGGACGCTTCTGGTCGATCGCCTGCTTCAAGCGGTCCAGTTGTTCGCAGTAGATGGTAGAATTAAGCGTCTGGCCATATGGGAGCAGCTCATAGTGGATGATTCCCTTCCAATCCCACCAAACACACAGCAAAACCTTCCTGGCCGTCAATCCCGGCTTGGCCACTGTTTGGGACGATTCACCGGCCTTCGACCACGACCGTTTTCGCTTGATATTGTCGTATGTGATCCATTTTTGGTCGCCAGTCACCATCCGCTTCAAGAATGTGTCGAGTTCGTTCCGTTTCAGCAGCATATCGCAGGCGTTGATTCGGTCCAGAAGGTTTTTTTGCGTCAAATCATGCGGCACCCAAACATCAAGCTTTTTTTTGTATCCAGCCTTCTGCAGATGGTTTAAAATGGTTTGGTGACTAACTTCCATCTCCTGGGCGATGTCACGAGATGCCACATGCCGGTCTAACTCGATGTAGTCCATGATTTGATCGGTATTTGTCGTCACAGGTCTTCCGCCGGCTGGCTTATCCATGGTGTCGTTTTCACCGGCTCTGAATCGTCGAAACCATTCCTCCGCGGTTCGAAGTGATAGAGTACCATCCCCCAAAACACCATTAATCTCACGGAACGTTTCTCTAGCGGATTTGCCTTTAACGAAGGAAAACTTTAAAATAGCGCAAATTCGGCGTTAGTGAACTCGCATCTTTACACGTCTATAACTGTTGAACGCAATATCCAAACTAATTATGCATAGCGTCGTTTTGTAGGTTATGTCAAGACCTTTCAAATTATGTATAGTATTGCCAGATACGAGCTCTGTAGCGCTTTGTACATAGCCGCGAAATTCAAAAGACAAAAAGGCGGAAGGGAGATATTTGCTAACCTATTATTTCGTATACAAATACCTCCCACCTACATATTATAAATCAACAGTCACACATTACTGTATTTTAGCCGCAAAAAAATTACATACGGATTATTATGAATCAGCATGTCTTCTTATTAATATTAACACAATGTAATTGGCTAAAACATTAATTACTACCACAGACTGGAACAGATATTGACCAAGCCATTCCGTCACCGATTAAGCCGCTCAGTTCTCGGATCCGCAGTCAGAGTGAATGATCAATATCATCCAAATTCACAAATGTAACAGTTTCAATCCGTGATTTAATGTTCATTAAATCATACTACTTATACGTGTTATAGACTTTACAGTCTTCGGCTAGGAAACATAGGATCTAAAGTAAGCCTAGTATTGAAGATGGCGACAGAAAGGATTTTGCGTTTGCGGACCTTAAACTTAGGTACTTGTTATTGAAGTAGCGATTTAAAATGAACGGACTTTCAGCAGCACAGAGACTTTCAGAGCACTAAAAAGTTCAATTTTAAGGGGTTACTCGCATGAAGCCTGGTCGTAGTCCTATGCTAGTCCAGTTGCATTGTGAGTAAATTATTTTATTTGTATAAAAAAAAGTAAACTGGTTTTGGACAAATAAAAATATTTCTTTCTTTCTAAAGAAGACTGTGCTCTTACTTAGGAAGAGTTTAATCACAGTGCAGAAAGGGTATAGAGTTCCCTGATCTCTTCCTTACGAATTCAAGGAGATAACTCAGAGGTTTGGGTTAAAAATTACAAATAATCCTCCCCCCAGAAACATGTTACACGTGCTTTCCGATGTTTAAATAAACGAGATTTGAAATAGCCGTTTGTATTAAAAAGTATAAAAACTTTGTAACAGGCAAATAGTTATTATAATGTTAATTTAGCGTTATAACGTTAATAAATATTAGCCATTTTATAATTAATGTGAGCATTAAACACATAACAGGAACGCTGTGTAATCAGAGTGGGGGAGTGGAATGTTATTCTTAAATTAAAAAATCCAAACCCACCCTCACATTTCTGTATTTCAAATTATGTTAAGGTTTAAATATAAAAATAAGGCACTTTAATTTTCAATTACGACGTGCACTAACGACTGGGCGGGGTCGTTACTTCATTGAAAGTAATAAAAATTCGCCTTACATGCAAAATAAGGAATTCAACCCGCAGGCTCCGAAGTAAGTTTGTTTTGACACTAAATAATTAGATGTACTAACAAGATTTCCCATGAGTTCCTTTATAAAAAAAAAACCTCAGAATCCAATGATAACCGCTGCCCATAACGATGAAGTGATCTATCATAGCAAGTTCATAACTTTAAGACAACAAGAAAGCCTCTGACAAGAAATACCTTATTACGAGTACGTTTGATTATATTTCTACGATAATGTCCGTTAAAAAGCTATAAGTAAGTATTCTAATTACCTATTTTTAATATAAACTTTCCTTAAATACATTTATGTATATATATTCCTTTAAAGGAAATTGTAAAAGAAAGGAAAAATGTTTAGCGAAATGCTAATTCTCTACAAAAACTCTTATGGATGATTATACTCTATATATGGCATATAGATTGTATTAAACAAATTTGTCTTAATTCTTTATCATAAAGGATATAAGAATAATCTGTAATTTAAGATTTTTATTATCAGAATACTTCATCCATATCGATTTTTAGCAACATTGGTTATGGAAGAAGTTATATAATAGTACCCAACTGGTTATCCTTTGACCTGGAACGAACTGGAGTGATCGTATATAAATAACTATTAAAGATATTGGATAGTCGTTTCAAATATACGTCATTTGGACGTTTTCTTCGGCTTTGTTAGAAAAGTTAAGTCCAAATGTAACCGGACATCCATTCACTCAACGCTTCTGCGTAGAATTACAGAAACGCTTTCAGATCTAGACAGTTTATATACACTTAATATCATATCTATCTCGTGGCTCACATTTTTCTTATAACTGCTGTGTTGACTCACTCAAGAATATAATCCGGTAGAATATACCCGTGATTGATTCTTGATCTTGTTATCAATCAGTTGCTCTGATTGGACAACTGATTTACTTGCTTAATTTAGAATCGCATACCTCCCAAGTTCAGTACCAAAGAAGCAACTCCCCAACTGTCGTTTACCGAAGTTATAGAACTCGGTTAATACGTAGGTTGTAGGGGTTGGCTATACTCGGTTCACATTCGTAGCTCGGCGTAGTCACGCAGGGCCCGCAATCACCCGGAAATCTTTGAATATAACCCTATTACCTTCCTCACCTCACCTCACCAAACTTTACTACCACAATAGTTATGATTGTGTAATTACCATTTTATGGACATCTATAAAAAATAACGTCGAAATACTTCTCTTATAATTGATTTTTTTGTTTTTCATAAGTAACGTTCGTTGTAATCAAGCAAACGCGATTAATAATATATTTAATAGCGTTATATAGCAAAAAATTACCGTTTGTTGTACGCAAGAGGTATACAAGGTAAGAATGATTGGAAAAATCGGTACAGGCCGACCTAGGCGGACATATTTCGATCAAATCATAGACGTCCTAAAGAAATGCCGGGTCAAAAGCACTCGCAACCGACGAGCTTGCATGAAGACGCTCATGAAAGTGGAGGAAGCGAGAGAGGTGTGCCAGGATCGTAGCAAGTGGAGAGAGTTGATCTCTGCCTACCCCACTGGGAACGAGGCGTGATATATATGTATGTATATAGCAATTTTAAACTCTTAAAGTCTAGAATATCTTTAACTACCTTAATAATTACATAACTAGTTTAATCACAAATAAGGCAATAACTGTACACTTCAAAAATAAGTTAAAAGCTTTATTGTAAATTGTATGTTTGAGATACTTAGGTCCGATCTCCACCAACTTTGACTATCCCATTAAAATTAAAAAAAAAACCTCAAAAGAAATTATATAATTTTTTAAGACACGATTTTCGCCGACCAGGATCCTTCTTATGAATAACAGGCGAGTTCCATCAATAGGGACATATAGTGGGCAGTTTAGAACTTACTAAGGCAAGACAAGGATCTTAAGTTAATTCCCTATACTTCCTTTGATTGCTTCTCAATATTGTTTCTTACAATTATTCCTTAAACTATTAGTGATAACTAAAACACTAACACTAGCTTACCATTTTTGGTAAGCTAGTGTTAGTGTTTTAGTTTCATCAAACTGCTGAGCTTTTGAAGTTCAACAGGACGAGGGAAATACGAAGAAAGACATTCACAGCCGTATTGTCCACCGACATATACGTAGTGTATGTTTACTACCTTTATGTACCGTAATGCGAATGTTCATTTGAGCGTCCTTTCATCGACATTGAATTTTTATCCCGACTTTTTATTTATGAGTGAAAAACATCTCTTCCGTCGAGAACTCAACTACCGACTTAAGTTTTAAACGCAATAGCATGTCGAGCAGTTTTTGCTTTAAACGTAAAATAAAAAGTTGAGAACTAGGTGAACTAGACTTTAGATCTTGCAGTTAACCGTTGCAACTTGAGCTCAATATGTGTTTTAATTAAGCTTTTGATATTTCATGTGACATTTGAGTTGCTTTAAAAAACAACTTTTTTAAGAATCTCTCTTTATAAAACTGGGTTGAACGTACATCTATATAGCATAGGTTTTTTTGATGGCAAAAGATATTACGTAAAATTATCAAGCTTATGTTATACCTTCATATGTGGTCTTTTTGTTACGTATAGTCTCTTGAAAATCGTTTCATGTAATTTCATTTATTTTAAGTATTGTTATAAATATTCATTAATAGTTTTTAGAGTCGAAAACTATTATTATATCGATTTTACATGTTCTATAACTGAACTAGGTAGCTCGCTGGCCTAATGGTTAGAGCGTGCGGCTTTCATTCCGAAGGTCGCGGGTTCAAACCTCGGCATGTACCAATGACTTAATATTTAAGTTATGTACATTTGTGAATTTTGTTACAACAGCGAGATACAAAAACGGTGAAGGAACCCGCACACTGATATCATCTTTGTGTGTGTGTGTGGTGGTCCCAATAAAGTGGCAACAGGCTCGCCCCCTGTTACATGGGACCTAATCTGACCACATCTGGCGAAACGTGGGTGGTTTATTCACCTCTGCCAACCCCTACTGGGAAAAAGGCGTGACAATAAAAAAAAAATATATATATAACTGATCCGATGAAGTATATTCAAGTAGTAATTAAATCCATTGTAATCTCATGCCAGTAAATTTCTTCGGGTAAGTTGAGCCTGTTTTGAACAAAGTATATCTTTAATGATTTATGTTATACGTCCGAGTAGCGCCTCTACGCGATATTAAAAAGTTTTTGCGAGAAAATTTCTAAAATTCTAAAGTGTGTCGACTTTCCGTCGCCGGCTCTCCCCGCCGTTGTATCTAATACCGCCTGAGTTTGCAAGGCGCGTTTAACTTTGTACGGCCTTAAATATACATTTCGCAACTTCGCTTTCCATCATGAATGAAGTTACCGCCGTTATATCGTCCCTCAACAAGGCGACGTTAGCGCCAAATTTAACTTTTCCGTATTCGAATTACAGACCTTCATTTTGGAAAACACATTAAATTCAACTTCCAATTCATGATTTATTGCGATCCCGTACCATGCGAGTGTTTTATTAAGAAATACTCACACATATTGTACCCCCAACTCTTTTAACCTTAAATATATATTAGGAATATGGATTTTCTTTGTTTGCCAATCACGTGAATACTAGTGAACGTATCGACATCGGAGCATGACCATTAGACGCGGAATGTTTATCCTTCATCATTGTATTTCTAATTAAATTTTATAAGCATTTTCAGTATATATTATTTATTTGGTTGCTATATTTATTTATTTATTTATTTGATTTACCAATGCTTGTATACACTAATACTTTAACAAAATACATGCAATTCTACAAAATCAAATGTAACAAGGCAATGACAGATAAATACATCTTGCATTAATATAATCTAATACTAGCAATTATTATGTTATAGTAACGACTATAGGAGAAAGTCATTCCAACTAGGAACTGTTTAAAAATAAATCTATAATTATTCAGCGGAGCTTGTTGGGTAAATCGTCGTGGATGTCCAGGGAATCACTATACTCGTCGAGGAACTTGCTTAGTCTGGAAATAGGAGAGTTTGATCCGAAAACTGTTCTACGAAAGGGTGGCTGAAATGGAGTTATTTTGTACCTAGGATGCGTAATTGAAATTTTTCTAACAATGGAGAACAATCTAGTTTATTATTAAAGATTTTGGATACAAACAATAAGTCATTTAATTCACTGCGATCAACTAGAGAGATCATTTTAAAATGTGAGAGTTGGATTTTGTATGATGGGATTTCTCGTTTAGGAATACGACAAGAGAATTTTAGATGTCTAACGAATTTTTTTTGTATCCGTTCCAGTCTTAATGTATGGGTAGCGTAGTGTGGCCTCCAAACAACTGAGCAGTACTCCAAAATATTGCGCACTATGCTGTTGTATAGAATAATTTTAGAATCACAACGAAAACCTTTTGAATTACGAATTATGAACCCTAGCATTTTTGAGGCTCGTTTCGTAATGTTTTCCAGGTGAGGCAACCTAAAACAAAAAAACAAAAGTCAACCTATTATCAAAGATAATCCCTAGATCTCTAATTACTTCCAATTCTTGGAGGATATTTTCTTTTATGTTGTATTTGTAAGTGACTAGGTTACTTTTCCTACCATATCTAACAACGAAACATTTATTACAATTGAGTACCATGCCATTGCTATCAGACCATTTAATCAGGGAGTTAAGATCCTTTTGTAGTTTTAGGGAATCAACATTTGTTTCAATGCTCTTGCTCATTTTAAGGTCGTCAGCATACATATAGATTTTAGAGAATTTAATGTTGATGGGGATATCATTGACAAAAATATTAAATAAAATTGGTCCCAAGTGAGACCCTTGAGGCACTCCTGAAGTGACGTTTCGTAGGTGAGATTGAAAGCCGTTCACAGCGACAAAGAAGGAGCGATCATCAAGATTTGATCCACTGCAAAAACATATCCGATAATCCATACGCTGACAGTTTTTGCAATAGCATGTGATGAGCTATACGGTCAAAAGCTTTAGTGAAATCTGTGTAAACGACATCAACCTGTTTACCAGCATCAAGTGCTTCAATTAAGGTCTCGGTGATGTTGACCAAGTTCGTTGCAGTAGATCTATGCTTAACAAACCCATGTTGACTGTTATTTAAGAGTTGATAAAAATGATGTTGTATATATGGACAGACCATGGATTCGAAAATTTTAGCAAAACTTGATAAAATTGATATTGGTGGATAGTTGTTTATATGATTATCACTATTTGTTTTGTATACGGGTATTACTTTTGCAATCTCCCACATTTTCGAAAACACTTCTGATTGCAAAGAAAGATTGTAAATTAATAGAAGAGGTTCAACTAACAGATTGGCACATCGGACCAAAAATATAGCTGGTATACCATCAGGCCCGGCACCCTTGTTAATATCAATAGTCTTCAATTTATTTAAGAGTAAGGACCGGTCGATAACAGGCAAAGCCAAAGGTAAAGTATTATTTTTCCTAACAGCATCAGCATATTCTGTAGATACTATATAAGAATCAATTTTATTAGTGAAAACAGAAGCAAAATGTGAACAGAACATTTCGCATATCTGTTGACAGTCGGAAGTAGCTATGGCTCCATCTGTCATCAGACTAGGATAGATATATAGTATACTATACAGTAGTATACTATAGTAACGGTAGGGTATTTTTTTTTATCACGCCTTTTTCCCAGTAGTGGTAGGCAGAGGTGAAGAACAAACACCCACATTTCGCCAGATGTGGTCAGATTAGGTCCCATGTAACAGGGGGCGAGCCTGTTGCCACTTTATTGCAGCCACCACACAAATACACACAAAGGTGATTTCAGTGAGCGAGTTTCCTCACGATGTCTTCCTTCACCGTTTGTATCTCGTTGTTGTAACTAGAGTTCACAAATGTATATAACTTAAATATTAAGTCATCGTTACACGCCGAGATTCAAACCCGCGATTTTTGGAATGAAAGTCGCACGCTCTAACCATTAGGCCAGCGAGCTACTATTGCTATAGAAAGTCATTTGCGGTTGCAGTTACTCTCAAAGAATATTTTTTACAAATTTCGTTATATTTTGTATTACGGCGAGCTAAGCTCGAAGGACTGACAGGTGATGGGGCACTAAGGTCCTCGAATGACCGCGTATCGGTAGACGTAGTGTGTACAGGCCCCCACCAGGTGGTCCGACGATCTGGTGAAGGTTGCGGGAAGCAGCTGGATACGGGCAGCGTAGGAATGATCGATGTGGAGATCTTTTGGTAAGGCCAATGTCCAGCAGTGGACGTCTATGGGCTGATAATGATGAAGCCGGTAGAGCAAAAATCAAAACGTTTCTAAATCCAATTAACGTTTAACATAAAACGCGTTCCTGAATGTTGGACCAGCCAGTTTTCCCAGCAACAATTAGTTCCCGATGAGGTTGTGCGGTAGCTCCGCTATTCAGCGTAGTGGTGGTGGCATGAATTGGCGGCGGCGCGAAGCCTTGTTTAGTATTAAACGGTACAAGAGACGCTTTGTTCGTAAGTTCGCATTACGCTCGGGGTATGTAACTCGAACATTCCGCAAATCACTACGAATTTATCTGGGAGTTCGGCATAGCAAGCTAAGGCTATTATCATTTGAACAACTGAGACACTGCAATATTAAACTCACGAATTGAGCATTAAACAGGACTAATTTTGAAAGGTTACACAGTATCCTTGAAATAGACAATACGTTTCAAATCATAGTTAAATAAAGTACTATATTTAACACAGCGACTAGAACAGAAGGGTATACAAATATCGATGTATCAAATTACTGAAATAAAACAGTAATCTAAGATAGATGCTATATATTTTGCTATTATATTGTATTACATTATATTATTAGCGAGATAACGCCCACTGCTGAGCAAAAGCCTCTCAAGGATCTTCACTCCGATCGGTCCTCCGTTGCCCATAGCCACCGGCTTTATCTGATCGTCGGACCACCTCGTGGGGTACTATTATATTATATGCTATATAATAATTTTGTACTATATCGTGTTATTGTACTGCCAATTTCCGTTATAAGTTCAAAACGTCCTTCCTCACCACAGCATCTCCCTACTTTCTGGGTTGTCGGATAGAGAATACTGATAGGCATTACCTTTGCCTATTATAACCTGTTTTTAGAAGTAAAATAAAGATTATAAATAAAAATTTAACTGAAAATATAAATAAGATATATACTATATTATGTCATCAGGTAATGGGAATTAGTGTTATAATGTCGCAATTTATCATACTTTTATAAGTATTAAAGTCTCAAAAATATGTGTTTAGTTTTAAGTTAGCTCAAAAACGAGCGCTCGGAGAACCAAGGGAAACGAAAGCTGGTCTAATATTGTAGACTTTGCATAATCATTTGTATCCCACGCGATTGTATCAACGGATATAGTCAAACGCATGACACATATAGGATTTTCAGTCGTTATTGTGTCGAAACCGCATTTCTCTCCGTGAGCAAGTTAACACCTAATAGCAACGGACGCAATGTCCGACCGCACGGAATTGACTCGTCCACGGCTTCAATGCGCGACGCGGCACACACATCTGCCTCGGCACAATTCAGCTGAACCATTCTTCAGATTTACCATTATAATTACAATAACCATTCTTATAGAAGCAGCTTGTTGCTTAACAAATAAAAACTAGAGCAATTCTCATATAGCATTAAAAAGTTGACATAAAATTAGATTTTTTTTGTTCTACGAAGCCATTGATTGAAAGTGAAACACCTGCCCATAATATAGTAGTGCTAGTTAGGATGATATACACTGCACCTCATTGTACTCGTCGCCTCGAGACATAACATGCAATCTAGCTACTCCAGAACTGTTTGCACACTACTGTTTTTCGCTAGAAATAGGAGATGCGATGCTACCTCCCTAAACGTTCTCCAACAAGAAAGACCTACAACCTGTAAGAATTCATTCTATCGGTTCTAGATGAAGACTAGATAATTGTTTATTGTAAGTTTATAATAAATTATATTAGTAAAGTAAGTACCTAGTACTTAGTACAGGGCTAATATAATCATGTATAAAAGACTCAAATCAAGAATAGAATTTTCCTGAACCAAATTATTCTCTTATTGTCGCTTCTTTGAATAACAAGAAATACAAATTTTTGACTATGAATAGGACTCGTAAACCCATATCCTCTTTTTGATTATTATCCTTAATGTAATTAAAAAATGTTTTAACACCGGATAAATTACTGACATAGAAGATAAACAAGCCAGTTGATATCTAACACCCATACAACTTACATTGTTGCTCAAAATGTCCACACTAGTTGATAGAGCCATAACACTCAGTTCAAAGGCTTTGCCTCGGAAGCCTTACAAGTCCTGTAAGCTAGAACGCGAGGAGTGCAACTATCCTTCATATCTAAATTAATTTTTAACCTTCAACGTTATAGTTGAGTACAATAACTCTGTCAGTATCATAGGAGCTTTTGAAAATTGGTTTGGTGATAGATATTCTTAAAGCTACTACTCCAAAAATCATTATCAACTCTTTTCAATAGTGAATCTTATATTTTGTGGTCCATAGTTACAGTTTAAAAGGTTTTTTCTTCAATAAGTATTCACTTGTTAAACTATGTACATTGTTTCTATATACAATGGAATCATCAGTTATGTATAAAAGGACGAATAAGTAAAATCTATGTTCTGTTCCAAAGTTTAGAACTATACATAAAATGAATTATATAGACGAATAGCATCAAAAAATAGTTCAATATATAGCAAATATAATAAAAACAGGAAAAACTGTAACTGTCGCAGATGTACTTACTGAGTAAATAATAAAGACCGAAGGTCAAACTTAAGTTCCTCGTGATGTCTCGGAGGGGACAAACTAGAAAAAGCGACGCTAAAAGTATTGAGGCAGTAGGTAAAAACGTTTATTAGGGTTTGTGATAAATGGACCCGTGCCCCGCTGTTTCATGATGATTATATACATTCCAGCACCTCGACAGAGGCTGGACATTATCAACTTTCTCCACGGGATACGACGAGGGTATGTTGAAGATACCGGAGTAGACAAATTGGTTGTTGTTTCTTTTTTATAATTTCTCTTCTTCGATGAAGGAAATATACGAACAGGACATTCACCTGATGGTAAGTATAATAATACGCCTGCCTACAATAATACGAATATAACATATTAAGATATACAGTAAACACAGTAATTTTTGCATATGTGACCTAGGAAGCGAACTAGGGAATTGTGAATCATTATTCTACGGAGGCGATTTAGCGACTGGAAATAACTAAGGTTTTACTTAGATGGTCACCGACCACATAAACTAGTACACAGTTAATGCATAATTTATATATATATATATATATACTTGTTTAATTTGTGATTTATATGTATGTTATACAGTCATAAGATATTTACTGATATACATTTAATGTTTAGAACTAGGAATATTTATATCATCTTTAGCGATGAATCTCCGCCGCTAGAGGCAAGTCTCTTGTTCAGTCCGCAAAAAAACGTTCTTCATCAAATATATTATTTAGTAAGTAATCAGCGATAGGTTTTATCGACGACAAGACATTTTTTTCTCGCGCTAAGAGGATCATTCCTGTTACATTTACCAAGTACTCGAGAACATAAAAGGTTTTATTTGTTAAACGAGTGGAATCGTATTTAGATCAGTGACTTCGGTAAATAACACAGGAAAATGTTTGGAAACAAAGCAGCAAGCGGCTAAGCTTAATGACAACAATGAATTGCTTATTCGTATGTACTTTAATACTTCATCACATTTTGTGGTCGACTACAGCAATCAACTCCGATGTCTGATATCGTCAATCTATAAATAACTGAATGAATCAGAAAATACTTGGTTTATGTGTGTTTCTTTTAATACAAAATAAAGGCTTTTTACTTTATATTATACGGTATTTTATGTTAGACGAAGCGACAAGACGAGAGAAACGATCATCTGATGACTTGCGCTTGCTCATAACAAGGCGCTAGTTGTTGTGATATATACAGCATCCCACATTATTCTCATCGCCTTGAGGCAAATGATGTTAAGCCTCGTTACCAGAGTAATTTCACTAGCTACAACTTATTTCAAGCCGGAACTTAATAACGTTTACACAATACTGTTTAAAGGCGGATAGAGGCGTAGCATTAAATAGCGTCAATGTATTATGACTGACGATTTTATAATAGCTTTTAGAAATGCAAAAACTGGTGAATGATGTCTCTCTTCAATCTTTAAACCAGCGACGTAGAGCACCGTAGTAAAAAATGCTAATTTCTTATATCATAATAACAACGGAAATATTAATTTAATATAACTAATTCATACCCATAAAACTTCTGTGGGTACTGACTAAAGAATTTGTTTGTCACATAAGTATTACTATTGAAAATCGAAACTACTAATTCACTTACGCTATGGTAGTGGTAGTAAATTTGCTAAATGTGAAGGTAAATAGTAGTAAAATATTTATCAAACACCCACCATGGCTTAGGTTAGGCGATTAAAAGCAATTTTCGACTTTAAACATCATTAAAGGAGTGTTCTCCAAGGTTCGCCACCTGTGCCGTCGGACTTAGCGGGTTGAGTACCCTTACGGAGGGATAGAAGCGCTGACAGGAGTCATCCGCAACATATTGCTTACTAAACTGTTTATTGCATATATTAATAAAATGTAACTGAAATATATTACAAAATATTTACAAAAACCTATTTTTTTTAAAAATTACAATATGAATATATTTACTGGGGGTAGGTCTCTGTTGCCGGAGACCGTCTAGGTAGGTGCCACCGCAGCGCGTATATCTGTCGCCAAACAGCACTGTGCTAACGTTACTGTAATCCGGTTTGACGGGTATTGTACCTAGTGAAATTATTGGCTTAACGACACTCAAACATCTTAAATCTCTTAGTGACGAGGATAATGTGGTATTGTGTATATCTTCCTATTTGTCAGCAGCTAGCAGATGAATGTCTCACTTGTCTCGTCGCTTTGTCGATTACCAAAGGATAACTTTAGTCTCATACCACATATATAAATAGGAAAATAATCTATTTTCTATATATAACCAGACAGAGAAGAAATCCAGACATTCATTGACATCACGAGATCTCCGAAACTATGAGACGGAAAGACACAAAATATGGTAGAGATATTGCTTCTGTCATTTAGAAATCAGCTAAGAATGAACTTTACAGAACTCTTTTCCGAAAGGGAGTTCCATGGGTGTTAATAAAACGGTCCTAAAGGGTTGCGGGTTGCAGACGGGAATATTTCTGACAAATTTCAAGAATATATTTCAAATCTAATTCGGGCAGAAATTCGGGCAGGGAACAGCTAATATATGGTGATTATTAAAACACAGTAAAGCTATTAGCAGATAGTCAATATGTGGGCATAAGCAAACAATACTACCATATAACTTCAAAGTCAAACGGTGATCGTAACTTACGTAGTTAAATTTATCTTTTGAAAGAAATAGTGTACTTAGTACATAATTAACAAGTACGTAAAGTAAAAACGATGAAGGACGGTCATATTTATACAATTTATTTTTTATGATACCTAGTCTGGAATGTTGTTGCTGAAATATCTTTGAGCAGCGAAGCCTGTAAGAGAAAGTCACGAGGAATAGTTTTATTGATGTCTCGGCAAAGGCGACGGGGGAAAATTTACTTTTCATTACGATAGAAGTTTGCTCACAAACAGTTCACCACTTGCGACAAGTTTTTTACGCAGCGTAAATAAGCTTTTACGTATACATTTGATCAAGATATGTTTTCATTTGATACGCGACGGCGAAACAACATACGGAAGTAGTTTATACGATATGTATTTCGCTTTCAATTATGTGCTCTATGATTAGATTACTACTTCCGTATAAGAATTGCCGTTGAACCAATAATAATGGGACCATTTCGCAGGGTCCGATACCAGCTACGTATTACTAGAAATCTGTTAATACTGCTATTTCTTTTCTTGTTCCTTCGTCCTTATTGCGCTATGTTTAAATTATTTGCTATCATTAATAATCTGTAAGCTAGACAGTCTTATTCTTTTCAAGTTTCTTCGTGAGGCTAACTAATTTAAAAAGGTACTAATGTATGGTAGCTTTAAATTGTAAACACTAAAAAACTATGATTTCATATGATTTGTTATAGTTTATTAGTGAAATATTTTATTGATTCATGAAGTATATCAATAATACGTTAACAAATCCCCTTGAGGTCTGTTATCAAGAAAATTATCTAAACTTTTGCTTTTAAGTATTTTTTATAAAGTTATATATTTATTGCTCCAAGTGGGTTAAATGTGAAAGTGAAGTCTTATCTCAGAATCAAAGGTCCAGTACTAGATACAAATGAAATTCTAGATAAGTTAAAGCTTCTTGTCCGATTTAACTTTCGTCGTTCTAAAGTTGAGAATCCAATAAAGCTTTTTCTTAAATCAGCCCACAATCATTACTATCTATTATCATAATAACGCAATAGTGCCCGTTTCTATAAGGGCGTATCTTCGGTAAACAGTTTATTATAACTATATATAAATTTCATTAACCCCTAGTGGGAGATAAGGCAAGTTTATGGCAAAACCGAAAGGTTTAGCGTAATCCGCATGTGTCCCACTCATGCTGAATTATTATTGCATATGAAAGTTTAATATAGTGTTTACTCCGAAGACCTAGTTAAGTTTCCGTGTATCAGGTTTCTTTAATCCTACTTACTGGCTCAACTATACACTTACGTACCATACATTTTAGCAAGTATTAACATAAGTTTATGATCTATAACATAAAGTAGAATAATCATAGATTATAGAGGTACATATATTAATAAAGTATATGATAAATTTTCTTAATAAAAACATATAAATTATCAACGCGACAAAATTCATCTGTATAGTTATATAGATCTGATAATACTATTAATAGGAACGTGTTTTAAAATAATATTAGTAAAAAAAATAGAACCTTAACTATGTTTTTTTTTACATGATTAACATACTTTTACATTAGTTTAAAAAAAAACTGCTGTCTGATATACATATCCATGAAAAAAATTTGTTAGGTTCACTTAGTAGGGTCGCGCCGTAAATTCAAACATGTCCTAGATCGCACAATAAAAGAAAGTCATAAATTCTTGTCACTTACGGGAGTAGATATAGGGTGGTTATAATAAAAAAAAATCCCTTTAGACAATTTTCCATTATCTAGGTGTCCATTGTTGAGGCCGGTGGTCAACGTTTTATGGCTGGGAGCAGTGTCGTCGTAACTTCTTATTAAACCGTCGGGGACGCACCGTCTTGCTTCTAATTGATTTAGGGACCGCCATGCCAGTTCTTACTTAGGGTCCTTTTCGCTTTTTCAGGTCCTTTTATATAAAAATATTTACCTAGATTAATTATTGAAAGTTTGCATACAGAATAAACTATTGAAACAGAATAAACTGAATTTTACCGCTGATAGATCTCTGTTGCTGGAGACCTTCCACAGTACTGGTAGGTATATTTCTATAGAAATATTTATGTGTACCGGTTTGAATGGTGTTGTTGTAGATAGTGAATATACTTGAGTAATGCGACTTAACATCTTATGTCTCGAGGCGACGAGCACAATGTGATGCTGTGTACACTATCCTAACTGGCACCATGTTGTTATGAGCAGGTGTATTACTTATCATCAGTTGAATGTCCCACTTGCCCCATCGCATTGTAAAATAAAAAAAATTATGTTTTAAGATGAAATAATAACAAAATGTAATTATACTTAAATTATTAACTTTTACTTTATTATAAGTAAGCAATGTTACATAAAAGTATTAAGTATGAAAGTGGACGGATGTAAAGATAAAGGAAGTCCGAAGAAAGTGTAAACGTCTGTGCTCTAAATGATTTGACAGAAAAATAGCAACTACTGAGACGTCGAATGTTAGAGATGAAAGGAGGAAATATATGTTTTTCCGAGGCCCAACAAGGAAACAAAAAAAAAACATCGATGTGTACCTGTCCATAAGGTAGCGGTAGTTAAGATTACTTAACACCACATTGCGCTCGTTGCCTTGATACATAAAATGTAGTCTTCTTACTCCAGTAACAACTACCGTAACTACTGGAGTACAACTACTGTAACTAATATAGTAACTAAGGTAATTACAGCGCCTTTTAAACCAGAACATAGTAAAGTTTGTGTTCTGTTCAGCGAGAGAAATAGGAGCTGCTGTAGTACTTAGAGCGTCTGCAGGAACAGAGGCCTACCTTCAGTGAATAATAACTGAAAAACGAAAGAAAAAAGCCAGCAACATAGGAATGTTAGGATAATATGCTTCCCACTACAATATCCTCAACTCCTAGATACATATGATGTTAAGCTTTCTCCAGTTACAGCGTACTATAAACCGGAGACTTTTTTATTCAACAATGCGATCACACTACTCGTGATCGTGATTTGCCTGCCCATAACAGCCTGGCGATAGTTAGAATGATGCATACAATATTGTGGTCTTCGTCTTAAAACACAGGATGTTAAGTCTCGTTACTTCAGTAATTTCACTAGCTACAGAGCACATCAGTCCGGAACACAGTAATATTTGCTTACAGTTGCAATGGTATCAACCTAGACGGTCTCCGGCAGCGAAGACAATTTAACTGATATTACTTTAATTTTAAATAATCATCATCAGCCGATGGATGTCCACTGTTGGACATAGGGCTGTTTGAAAGATTTAGACATCGATCGGTTCCAGTTGCTCACATCCAGTGGGTTCCCACGATTCTCACCAGATCGTCGGTCCACCTTGTGGGAGGTTTTACAACACTACGTCTACCCTCTACGTAATTTAACGTAGTCTATTCAATTTGCAAAAACGCGATACAGGAGGAGTTAATACAAAAAAAACGTCACAGTTAACAAGAGGCATTTAAACTCAAAGGAAGCAGATAACGACGGAAGAAAAATGAATGATTACAGCAAAAAGGGCCATCAAAACGAATGATAAACGAGCTTAATCCGAGTCCCATCCCTGTTTTATTACCATCGGACGATTGTAAAAACGTATTAGTGGGCGGCGCCACACCGCCGGACCACTGCGAGACGATCTATGACACTTTAGTTGGTCTTTTTATGCCCACAGTGGACGTTTGTGCTAATTTATTGCGCCCAGTTATTGGTGTTGCCCAACTAAATCCATAGTAAAGCAGTTTCAATTTAAATTATAATTTAATGTACCGGTGGTGAGTCTGTGGCCGGAGACCTAGGTGAGTGGTACTCACCTAGGTCTCCGGCCACAGACTACTACACACACACTACACACACACACTACTGTTTAGTGGTCTAAACAGTAGCGTGCGAACGTTACCGTTCAGATGTTTATATAGGTAATTACTGCGGTAATGAGATATAACAACTTGTCTCAAGACGACGAGCGTAATGCGGTACAATATGGAAATCTGCCGTAGGATAACTACACTCTAAGTAGTACACTTTTTTAAGAAACAGGCCCTGGACCAGGATCATCGACAAGCCCAGTATCAGATGAGCTGTAAGAGTCAGTATTACTTGCAAGCGGTCAACATCATCAGAGAACAGAGACATGGTTGTGGGTAAGTGAATAACTTACAATTAAGTGAATATATTGCTCGTCTCATCGCTTTGTCGAATAAAAAAAAAATTACCTAATAAAATAAGTAAGTCATATGTATTAACTTCCAGTTAACTTTAAAACTGTTGTAGGTTAATTTAACAATGTGCATGTTTAAAAACATATTCAAATATATTAGGGGGACCGGAAAGTAATGTCGTTTCTGCGCATGCCAATACTTGATTGTCATTTGTCAGCTCATTGTTTTGTTCAGAGGCGTACCAAAGACATTGTGAGGTTATAGTGATTTCTTTACTTATAGACAATTGAATTACAATTTTTTTTTGTAATTTTGGGTAAAATGGCCAGCCAAATACCAGAAGAGGTACACATCCGGCATTGCATGCTCTTTGAGTTTCGCAAGGGAAATAACGCAACAGTTGCTACCAAAAACATTTGCGATGTTTATCCAAATGCACTGGACATTCGTAAATGCCAAAGGTGGTTTTCCAAGTTCAAATCGGGTAATTTTGATCTTTCCGACTCGTATCGATCAGGAAGACCATCAGCGTTAGACAACGACGTGTTAAGGGCGGAAGTGGAAGCAAATCCGTGTCAGACGATCGAGGAATTGTCAAACAGTCTCAACAAACCTTGGTCGACCATCCAAGAACATTTGAAGCAGATTGGAAAAGTAAGCAGAGCAGGTGTTTGGGTCCCGCATAATCTGTCCGAACAGAATAAGGCTAACCGATCAATCACATGCAACTTATTGCTTCAACGACACAACACAGAAGCGTTTTTTGATCGCTTGATCACAGGAGATGAGAAATGGGTCCTGTATGATAACCCAAAACGCAAAAGGCAGTGGCTCTCTCCAAATGAAATCCCTCGGAGTACTGCTAAGCCAGGTTTACACCCCAAAAAAGCGCTTTTGTGTGTTTGGTGGAGTATTCGCGGCATTGTTCATTTTGAATTACTGAAACCTGGAGAAACTGTTACTGCAGACCTCTACAGCGAACAATTGCAGCGAGTCAATCAATCTTTAATTGAAAAGTGGCCAGCGATTGTCAACCGAAAAGGCGTCATTCTCCAACATGACAATGCAAGACCGCACTGCGCAAGGCGAACTCTAAAAAAAATTAATGAATTGGGGTGGGAGGTGCTGCCTCATCCACCATATTCGCCCGATGTTGCACCATCGGATTTCCACTTATTCCGAGCGCTGCAACACTTTTTAAGTGGCAAAACATTTGCAAATTTGGATGATATCCAAAATGCCATCTCTAGATATTTTGCCGAAAAACCAATTAATTTTTATCGATCAGGGATTGAAAATTTACTCACTAGATGGCAAAAGGTTATTGACAATGATGGGGAATACATCATTGATTAAAAATAAAGACTCGTTAAAAATGTATGTTTGTATTTAGCGTAAGAAAACGACATTACTTTCCGGTCCACCTAATACATGTAAAGTATACTATAGTGCATATTGGTACAAAAATATATCTTGGTTCTTTCAAACATACATTACTAATGTAAAAATTTGTGGGTTTTTTTTAAATATAGGTAAGTGTGTAAAAACAGGTGTTTGAAAATGTTAGTGATCGTTTTATATTCACTATTATTTTGACCTGAAAAATCCATTCTACAACAACAATCCACATATAATATATTTATAGGCGGTATTGTCCTTATAAGATAAATAAATAAAGATATATATAAAAGATAAATCACTCTACAGTGGTGTTTGAAAGCGGTCCCGTAGTTCCGACACACGCACGCTGTAGGGTTTTAAATACTAAAAGTTTTATTGGACGAGAGCCTGAAAAGCGTGAGATGTTCACCTGATGATAAATGATACTCCTGTCCATAATAATATGGTGGTAGTCATGATGGAAGAGAAGTACATACTGTGCCGACCCCACGGCTGGGAAAAGGGCAAGAGGCAGAAGAAAGAAGTGATGATGGTTCTGTTAAATGGAAAGAAAATCGATACGGCACAGAAAGATCCAACCACGTTACTATAATACATTAAGCTGACAAGAGTTTAAAACTGCTATGAAACTGTTCACTGGCTGTATACCATGAATCAAGTTTGACCATATTCCTAAGGCCTTCGCCCAATTGTTAGGACTTCAAAAAATTTGTCGACTATTCACATTTTAATAGAATGTACATAGAATGCAGCAGCGGCTATTCCTGCCGCTAAACATTAGTGTATAAACATTTCTGTGTTCCGGTTTGAGAGGTGTTGTAGTCAATGAAATTACTGGGATAATGAGACTTATTTTATCACAAGGCGATAAGTACAATGGGTTGAAGTTTATATGATCCTAACTAACGCCACTTTGTTAAAGGCAGGTATCTCCTATCATCAGATGAATGTCTCGGCCCGTTTCGTCACTTCGGTCGGTGCAATCAAAATACTATGTTATAGTAAAGTTATGGATACTTGTGATCACTTTGTATACTTATACAGTTATATTTTAAATAGAGCCCTAACTAATAATTGAAGTAGAGCACGCGCTAAAACTATTACTTGGCTACAGGTGGAATAAAGTTAATTAACAGGTGGAGTAATTACTTCCTACACATCTCCCCGAGCTTTCCTTTATACTCACTAAATGTAATTATTGTGTTACTTAATGTATGTTCTCCGAAAAGAATATATTATTAATCTTTTTCCTTTCATACTTGGACGATCGGATAAAAAAAATCATTACATGTCGAAAATACACCTAACTTTTCCTGAAAGCGAGCCTCATGCTGAAGTTTGTATAAGAATATCATATAGTAATAGCTTAAAAGGTTTGGCTTGAAGAATGCTGGTGGTTATTCTCTGGTGCTGGAGACCGTCTAGAGAAGTACTACCGCAGCACCTATTTCTGCCATCAAATAATGGTGTGTAAACATTACTGTGTTCCGGTTTGAAGAGCGTTATTGCTAGTGTAATCTGCAGTAAAGAGACTCAACGTCTTACGTCTAAAGCAACGAGCGCAATGTTGTGCAGTCTATACCGTCCTAACGCCACGTTGTTATGGGCAGACGTATCACTTACCATCAGGTGAACGTCGTACTAGTCCCTTGGTTCCACAGAATAAACAAAACACGCAATAACTATTAAAGAGGCTCTATGTAAAACATACACCGGATTTTTATAAACAGACATTTATCATCTGTTGAGTATTCTATCGTCCCGTCGCATAAATATATATTATTCGTACTACATTTGAAAGCACCTAGACGAAAGCTTTCTGTAACATACTGTTACAATAGAAATATGTAACAAATTATTCATGCCTTTCAAGCTGTGTACTTTAATAACTAAGCAATTTGTTTACATTGCTAAATAAATTTAATCTGAGCGAGCGCGCCTGTAATCAAGTGTAGCGTAATTCGGTGTAAATTATTTTGCGTTTTCGCTTTAATCACAAATTACACGAGCAACAATTCGTAAAAAGAGGTTGTGAAGAATCCGTCTGCTGTAGGTATCTTAAGAAAGAGCTCATTAAGCCTACTAGGGTTTCTTGGGAGCCCCTTATTAAACGGGAAAACGAGAGGGAGCATGAGTACTCTAACGACCTATTCTCTGTCTACACTGGCGGGTATGAAGGACCCGCTACCCTCCCGTTATGTTTGACGCGGGTGGTGCAAAAAAAAAATTTACTGAAAAACTGAAACTCGTAAATCAACGTCTATTCTCAAAGATAACATAATACATGTTTGATATTTTCTTTTAAGTTACTGGTCACTTAGTATTTAATATATATTTATTTGTTCTGTGAAAGAAGCACTAGAACAAAATATAATGCTTTCTGTTCCGTTTGCTTCAGATTTGTTTCACTGTGTATTTAGTTGTATAACTGTAAATAATCCTATTTTAGATAGTGTATACAATTCGCTGATAAAAAATTAAAAATATATAACATAAAGGATTTTATCCTTGCATAAATTAATGATTAACCAATTTCCGTGGCCTTAGTTAGTGATAACTGAACGCTCATTAAATACGCAGAGATAAAATAAATATACAGCCATGGGGTATCAGTTACTTTGTATACTTTTAAACGGTCAATCACTTCAACCTTGATGGTAAAAGAGATATCTCGTAAACCACATATTTGTCTCTAAAGTTCAATTTAATATAATGTATACTTAATCATAAATGAGTAAATTGATTACGATATCATACTGTTGGGGTGATGTTGAAGCTCATTCGGAAACAAACGAGAGCCATTTAAAAAAAATCACCCTCGTTTAACGCTTTACAAATGTCGTTCGTGAAATGGCCCGTCGGGGAGTCCTTTAAATGTTGTTGCTTAGCAACCGGCTACCAGAACCCATGTATGCGTACATGCCTAAACCTTCGTAAAAAAACCACATTCAGGCTTGATGCTTTGGTTTATGAAATGTTGTTCGCACTTAATTGTTTTGCGTTATTTTAATATTATCTAAGCAAAGCTTGTAAACGGGGTTAGTAAAAGCACTATGAGCTTTTCCATCACTTATTTAGATTCAGAATATTTCAAAACAAATTTGAAAACTCTACAATACGTTAATGACTGATTTCAATTCGCTCTGTGGGACTAAGAAAAGTTTATTCCCAACGGGAAAGACTAACACCAAAAAAACGTCAATAAGAGGAAAAACCGTATCAAAATAAACACCCCCTGCTAAGCATTGAACAGTATTTTACATATTGTTTATATATTAATATTCTCCTATATTCGCAGTAATATTTATACCAATTGTATATAATCAACTAATATGTATCCTCTACCATATATTTTAAGTTAGTACAAAGCTTTTGTGAAGAACAAGCTTTGTTATTCTTCGTTTTAATTAAAACATGAATTTATCGTTCAAGATAAATCTGCTATAACAACACTATGTAATACAAATGAATTAAATGAATTTTATCTAAATGTATACGGAACCATAAAACTGCCCGGGTTAAAATATTGTTCTCGGAAGCCTTAAACAAAATTTTATGTAATGAAGATAAGTACTCGAGATTTTAATGAGATTGTTTTGAAGATTATAATTAGCGGTATTAAGTCGTAATTATTAAGCTAGGTTTTAAAGGGAGCCTTTGTTTAAATTTATATAACTACATCCACCCTCTATGACTACAAATTCTTTATCTAGTGGTAGAAGATTTTCGCGCTACAGTAAATATAACTTCGGTTGTGTACTATTAATAAATATATTGGTTAGTTACCGATTTGATTTTATACTGTTAAAAATATATTTCTACGTATCCGGTTAGGTTAGGACGAGATTAACATTTAATTACACAACTACACATCAAAAAATTTAATAGATTGTGGTTACTTAACATATACATATATGATTAATATTTTCAGTCCATGTAACTGCTTTAGTAGTGCTAGGCAGGCTTTTCAGGCTTCATGTTAATACAGCCACTGCTTATTTGTAAATGAATTCAACTTTTAATATTCGAATACGTGATGATATTCTGAAATACTTATTCGTATCATAATGTTTACTGAAGTTACTTTGGCAATGAAGTTTAGAATAAACCGCGACCGAAGTAAACCTTTACGGGGAGGCATTCAGCCGCTCGCACTCGCCGAAAGTTGCGAGCCGTTGGAAATAATTCACAAACAACCATGTCACGGAGTAACGGGGCAATATTTCGGAAATTTGGACAAAATCTCCCCAGTACAGTGGGGCGGGGGCCCAAATGTTTTATGATCCGCGCAACACGCAGTTACGTGTGTGAGCGCTTGTGGCATGTGGACAGAACTGCGCGAAATGATTTAACGTTTTCATTTCACTAAAGTTTATTTTACATTGCACTCGGTTTCAGTTCACTAACATTAAATGAAACATGTCTACGATTTTATTAACAAGAAATAAAATAATAAACCTTGCTCATTCCATAACAGCCAACTTACGTCCCCACTGGGGCACAAGCCTACCCTCAATATGAAGGCGATTGAGCCATAGTCACCGCGCTGGACCAATGCGGATAGGTGACATCACACACACCTTAGAATAAATTCTAATTCACGTGCAGGTTTCCTCGCGATGTTCTCCTTCACAGTTTGTATTTCGCTGTTATTACTAAAGCTAACAAATATACATAACTTAAATATTAAAGTCATCAGTACAAGCCGAGATTGGAACCCGCGACAAAGTAAAACATGATCCGACAAAAGCTGTGACAAAACCCAAGATTCAAATATTACAAGATATAGTAGAGATAATATATAAACGCTTTTGTTTGAAGATGCAACAGTAACTGAAAATTAGAAAGCCTCGTAGTAAAGTTCACTGAATCATTAGATTGCTTGCAGCATCACCATTATCATTTCAGTTTAAAACTGTTGCCATCATCCTGGAATCGTTGCTTCTCGCCTTTTACGACACGCCGAGAGTAGCGGTGAGGATATTCTAACCTAACTTCTATCAGCTGCTTAAGAGCTTAAAGCTTTTAGAAAACATTTTTTAAAAAGTATTCGTTATAGCTGATAGAATAATGAAGATTCAAAGGACATGCGTTATAAGTGACTCGTGACGAGGACAAAACGAAGTGGAAGAGATACGAAGTATCTTTCTAAAGTTTTTAGAATTTAGCAATTTTTTTATTACTGTGTTAATTTCGTCAATATTACAATACAGTTTTTCAACATAATCTCCATTTAATACATTTATCCCTCGTTTATGTTTTTTAAGTCCTCCTCAAGTAACTTTTTCGGTGTCTCCTTAATCCACCTGCTTATGTCACGTTTCACGTCAGTTAAACTTTCAAATCGAACACTCCGTAAGTGTTTTTTTTAATCCAGACACGGATGATAATCACTGAAGGCTAAATCCGTGGAATACTCCCCGAACAGGTTCCCGCCTTGTCGTGTCGGTGAGGCTTAGTAGCCGTGGCTTGATCACCTCCAGGGAAACTAAGAGGAACCTACCTGACCGGTTCGAGAAGTGAAACCGGCCCGAGGTGGCAGCTACGGGTGAGCTCTATAAGCTCACCTCAGATGTGTGCTGGTGGGCAGGGGCAGGTTTATACTGCTCTTTTCAGTCCAGGTGGAGTCACGAAGGGAGAAGAGTGTCGGTATTGCGTTCTGCCGCTCTTCCTACCTTCCGCGGCCGAATAACAGTTGACGGCGGAACCCAAGACCAGATCCGCCGTACGGAGTCGGGAGAGTTATATGTTGATTCCCATGGCCTCTGGGTGACGGATTCGGGGTATCCGTTGCCCGCGTGAATATAAAAGATCCAAAGGAGGGCGCGCTGTGTGTTCCGGCGTGCCCTTACAGAGGTGGAAAAGGGGGTTTCTTCGAAACCGTTCCCGTGACCCTGTCATAAAGCGACGAGGTTGAACATCGTCGGGGATTTCGTCGGTGCAAGTCCGACAGAACCTGCTCCCGCGAGGGCAGGTATGCGAACGCATTTCCCCCATGTAAAACAAAAAAAAAACAAGTCCGTGGAATAAGGTGGGTGCGGAAGCAATTCCCATCGTAAATCGTTCAAAACACCCTTCGTATTTCTTGCGGTATGCGGTCTTATATCCTGTTGCAATAACGCTCATGCAGCTTTCCCGGCCATTTATTTACAAGTGTCTATCGCTAATTATGGTATCCGATATATAGTGTTTGTATATAAAAAAAAATGATATTCAATGTACCTGCTTTTTATGTTTAATAACTGAAACACAACAAACAATACGTGCCCCGATGTGATGGAGAACACAGATAAATAGAATATAAAATTTTCTTAAAGCGAAATGTACGTATAATGTTGCTGAAATTTCAACGTTTACATTAACTATGTAGCCGGCAAATGATGCCTTCACGTGCCTGAAAGCAGTTAGACGGTGATGCTACATGCATGAATTGACCACGCCGAACATAATGCGGGCTACAGATATACCTTACCTAAGTACTGCAGCACAGTAGTACTAACTTAACTATTTCAAATAATCCAGTATACCTGACAGAAGATATTAAAACAAGTCAATGTTAATCTAGCTTTAAGAATATGAAGAATAGTTAATGATTAACTATTCATCATTTGATAAAGAAACTAGTAGGATATTCATCATCATTTCTACCTGTGGATATCTACAGCTGGATACAGGTCTATTATAAGGTAGTCTACAAAACATAGTCTTATGCTGTTGCTCCCAGCGATTCTTTGAATATCGAGTATGAGTTTATATACAAGGATATTCTACTAGATTATTGAATAAATATTCATGAATAATAGTAACACGTTCGAGCTGGAAGACGAGTGTCTTGATAAATAATACTTGTAATAATTCTCTATCTTACTGTGCTACCCTATAAGGTGGGGTCAGGTCAGGTTTCTTTCTTTCTCCTCCACTTCGTTTTGTTGTCGACATCATTATCAGATGGTACTTGTGCATGTTGTTTCTTGACTACAATTTTCCACTTTAAGTCTGTCTGTGTGTGTGTTTTCGGCAGGGAAGGAACGCTGCAGTGCCAAGTTACAGAAGTAGCCAGGTGGCGTTGTTTTATCATATCATCGCAGCCTAATTTCTTGTATTTTGTCAGCGTACTCTAGTCTGGATTCTATCGAGTCTAGTTATACCACAAATCCACCTCACCACTTTAATTTTACCAACTTTAATGGTATTCGTGTCCTTTTGAGTAACAGATCCGGTTGAGCTGCCGTACTATACTGGTGTTATGATGGAGTAATAGATTAAACCCTTAAATTTCACTCGCATCCTTCTATCACAAGTCACTTCTTATCATTTTAACCACGCAACGGCTATTCGATGTTGCATGTTGTATTCTATGTTTCTAGAGCTAGACGTAATATTACCTAGATATTTATATAGATCACAGTAAGTGATAAGCTGTCCATAGATGAGGATCAGGTTGGGTTATTAAAAGAAACCTTTTGTCTTTGAAACTCTTATTATTAAGCCACTGCTCTATAAGTATGTGCGGCTTTCGGTGCAGAGAGCAACATCGTCTTCGCTGATGAAGGTCCATTTGGTTGAAGTCTGCGCTATTTCAGTGAGCTTGTCTAAAATCAAGCAAAACAGATATGTATTCAGTACTGAGCTTTACGCTGATTTGCTGATAATAATAATTAATCTTTAGTTTTTAATAAAGAAATCTGTTCAAGGGATAGTAAAGTGTTTTATCTATTTAATTATGCTGAACCGGATGTATATTTAACTCTAACTTACAATCGAGTTGTGTAAGCTTGTAATAAGATTGAAAACATTCACATATCCGTTGTCCGTGCATTTCTTATAACCGTAATGAGGGTTTGAATTATTTATTATATAAAATGGCAAACATTATCCAGATTCCTTAAATCATCGCCCCTGTTATCAGGGCAATAAATAACGCGAAGGCGTATTATCTGCAAACATAATCGGCAATGTTCCGGTTCGTTATTTCCGTCTGCGGTTAAATACTTTCACAATGTATTTTGTTTACTTTGAATCTTATAACTACAATATAAAACTATCGGTATTTTAAACTAATAGTACTAGTATGAATAATATTAAGGTACGCCCTGCCTGTAGTAGAAGTCGTCTGAAAGGGTTTTCAGGTTTGTGGGCTTTTAAGGAGAAGACCCTCATTGCTAGCTAAGCGAGTTCAGGGTGGACGACAAAAACGAGGTGTTGGCGTATTTATCGTAGCAGAGCGAAGGTGCTGAAAAGGGTTACGGCCTTCCTCAGGACATGCTTAGGCGTTGTGCAGACATGCATTGGTGATTTCCGTAGGATATCCCGACGTCTCCAGCAAAGTACTGAGAATGACCATCGAGAAGATTTTAGTGGGTACAAATCCCACATAACCTTGTCTTCCATCAACATTTATCCTCATTAACAAAAAAAAAAAGATTTGAAGAAGTTAAACAGTAATGTGCAAACCTTTACTGTGTTCTGGTTCGAAGGTGGTAGCTAATGTAGTTACTGAAGTACCGAGAGGTAATGTTATATGTCTTAAATATTCAATTTTCAGTTATATAGAAAAGTTTCAGAAATAGAATGAGTAGAAATTTGAGTAAACATTCAAGGCCTGAACAATTCGATTTTTTAAATCGACAATGATAATGCTTGATCTCAATTCCACCTGATGCTTAGTGGTGATATACTCTGTGGTGGTAAGACATACTAACCTCGTAACAGTCAATAATCTACTCTCTCTTTTCTTGAGAATACCCTCGTTTTATTTGAACAGGATATGCTGATGTTAAAAATTATTGTCGTTCGAGAGATGTGTAAAATGTGTGATACGAAAACATTTCAGATTTCAGTTTGGTTTTGACAAAAATATCATTGTAAATTGACCAAAAACAAAAAGGTACAAACGTGAAATAACAATGGCAGCACAGTTCGGAGGATATTCACAAAATTCGCCTGACAGCCGCCTGCGTCGGCAGTTTCTGTTCCCAAGAAGATAACCGGGATAACGCGCGGAGCGTTCTGTTCTCATTTGTAACCCGGCTTTAATGGAACTTTTTGCGCCATTTATGAATTTTTTTTGTTACACAGCGGTTAACTTTTAAAATCTACATAGCTTTAAAAATATGTTGAAGTCATAAAATATCTACTCCTTTTTCACGAGAATAAAGCTAAACCGAGGTGAACTCTAATTAATTTATCTACCATCTAACTTCAATGAAACTGCAAGCCTGTATACGTAGTCACAAGTAGAAATAGAAAATAATAGAAGATAATGATTTTTATAGTAATTCAAGGCTACTTCTAATTTTGTTCAAATCTTAGGTATATTATATATAAAGTTAGATCGATGGTTGGCATTACCACACTTGTAAAGCTTACGTCGCATATATATATACGTATTGTCGGTTAATTGTAATGTATAAACAAAACTTCGATCCAGATTAAAACATGCTGTAGCTAGTAAAACGGGCTCACTGTTGCGATGTGTACAAATCCTAACTAAATTCGTTAAGGTGTGTATTTCTTGTCACTTACCATGTGAATATAGCAAGCTGAAACATACATTCTTTAAACAAGTAGTACTCAACTGTAATATACATATTTGTAATACCGGTAATTTTCTTTCGGAGAGATTGTGTGGAAAAATATAAAGTAATAAGTTAACGAGCCAAAAAAAAAAAAAAAAAGTTTTATTTATATGAACGTGAAAGCAACGTTTAAACTCTGTAACAAGTAGGTAGAAATAAAGTGAAAAGGCGGCTTTTCATTCCACTTTCTCGTATGCGCTATAAAAAGTCGTTCAGAATTTTTATCGACGCTGAATGATGCACGTTTAGACTCCCGTACAAGTCCAATAAAAGCGAATGAGCGAATCATAAAAAGGGGTTGAATTTATTGATTTGCATTGACGATGACTATGAAACTTTTTAAACATCCCCCGGCGACGGACCGACCCACTTGCAATTCCCCATAGGATAGTAAATAATTTTCATACCATCATAATATTAAACAGCGGCATTATATTAGAGAAAGAGTTATTTCCATCGCGACGAACATATTCCGATGTATCCTTATCAAGGATTTAATTTGTTACCAATTTCGCATGTAATTTTACAGTCAATAGAATAATTAATATCCTGTTTACCGCTTAGTGGGTATATCTAGCATGAATATGGTACTAATTACCTCGTATTGACAGATATTTATTATGCTAGTCATTTACAATTCATGTTTAGTAAAAGCGTGTTTCAGAATATAATGTAATCATTGAATTAAACGTTGGAACCGCTGCGAGTGAAATGCTTTAGATAATAGAATACAAACTCATTGTATATCTCCTTGTCTAAAGGTATAACTATTAGAATTATAGTAAAAATTTAACTGTATTTTAATCTATAGTTAGCTCTTTTAACTCAAATCAATCGTCACGTAATCAATGTCCAAGGTAGTCAAAGTCGTTAATATCTATAACACAGAAGATGGTAAAGGAAGCTGATACTGATTACTCTGCTTCTTATGTTGACAACCGGAGCATAACGATGTGATGAGGCTTACCACCGTAGCACCTTTTCCTGGTATCAAAATGTAATAAGTACACACTACTATGTTCCTTTTAGAAGGACGTACGAAACCTTTATTTCAAAGCACCGAGAACAGTATGATGTAGTGTATAACATATCAACTAGACTATTGGTATGAGTAAAAATAACATCTACTGTCAGGTCAATTTCTATATAATAGGTTGGGGAAAAAGAAATCCATTATTTTTATACCGAATTTTCTCTTTGTCCACTTCCATTTTTAACACCCTGTAACTCACAATTGAATGCACAAAACAAAAACAGCAAAATAATTTTTTTACTGCGAAATGTCACCTTTCCAACGAGCATAAATCTGAAACTGTTTGATCGATAGTTTACGAGAAATTTATCACTACAGCTATCTACCGAAAAAATAATGGATTTCTTTTTCCCCAACCAAATATTTGTAGAATTCCATCAATAGACTGAAATAATGATACGCCTGCCCATAACAACCTCGTGTTAGAATGATATACCCTGCACCACGTGGTACTCGTCACCTTCAGACAAGATAGTAAGTCTAGCTACCCCATGCACTTTAAAATAGAATGCTTGCAGACTACTGTATGGCGGCAGAAATAAGAGCTAGGATAGTATCCACATATACTATTTCCGGCAGCAAAAACCTAACAGCAATTTATAATAAGATTTTATATAATGTAATGAGCAATATCTGTCTAGTATACACTGTGTGTTTTTTTTTAATTTGAGCTTATAAATCCCCTATTCAAATCGCTGTACGTTATTTGTGCTCAGCGAACGGTCTGACGCGTAACCCGATGGTGCTGACGCCATTAAAACGGAATAATGAAACACCTGCGGTTTTCGTCGCGTCTGCTACGTAGATGTTATTACACTGGAAAGAATCTCATGAGAATCGAATATATAATACATTAGTAAATAACACAATGACTATCATTTAGTAACACTACCGGAAACATCTAAATCCACCAAGAATTAAATAACAGACAGCGTTGTTCTTCCACCGTATAGTGACATTTGCTTCGGACATATCATAGGTAGAAATAACATGACCAAATCATAACCGTACTAAATATTCCATTAGATAATTGTGCAAGATAAGCTGTAGTATACGAAGAATGGTAATGAAATGTAAAGCTTACAACTAGTACTATTACCACTACCTACAACCACTCTACCAAGATTGTAACAATAAAGAAGAAGAAGAAACTATCGTCTTAACAAGACTTTCTGAGATAATACTCATAGTAACATAGGCAGTACGACAAATAAGTTGGATCTCATTCGAATGATGCCGCTCTTCTTCCTATTGTGATTTTTTGTAAATGATGCTATATGAGCCGAAGATGAAGCTAATTCGCTTATAATCTTCAAGCTCTTATTATTAGTTATGCTTGAAAAACAGCAATGCTGTTGTAAAGAGAGAATATATACAAAAGCGTTTGAGACGTGGAAATTGCGCATGATGTTTAAAATACTTGGAAATATATCGTTTCAAGTATACAAGTGTTTCAAAGAACCGATTGTAAACGGTGGCTGATAAGAACGGTGATGCATAGGAAGGTGGAGGTTTTAGTCACCCACAGAGCAAACCTCTTTTCTATTTTCCAAGGCTGATCCTCGATGGCAATATACAGAGACAACGAAGAAAGTAGATGACATAAGAGAGTGAACAAATGTTAATTACTCTATACTTAAAAGAATAGTACAGGATCGTAAAAATTTTTGTTACTGATCACTCAACTTCAATTTGGAGACAGTTCTTACTGATGATGATGAATCTAAGGATATGCGTTTTGAAATATTCAACTTAATCAATCTTCAATCAGATGCCCAAAGAAATAAACATGTCTTGCTTTTGTTAGTCTGCTACTTAAAAAGAAGTAATATTTATAGAGAATTTTCACCTTTCTAACGACCATCGGTACTGCCTTTGTAATTAGGTATCAAGTTATGATCTATACGGTAATATTGGTAATAATTTTTTATTACCAGAGGTCTCTGGTAATAAAACATTGGAAGGTAACTCTGCAGCTATCAATTCGGAAGCAAAACATTACTATGATAAAAATGCTATGTAAACAAATATGTTCAAGTTTGAAAGACGCTGTAGGCCTTAAGTACAAGCCACAAATGTACATAACTTAAATATTAAAGTCATTGGCACATGGGGAGATTCAAATCCGCGACCTTAGGAATGAAGGCTTCATGCTCTAACTTAGGCCAGCGAGCTAACAATCATAAACAGCAATGGAAAATTATCTTAAGCATATTAAATATAATTTTCATGGAGTAGTATCTCTTCCATTGAATGATTGCTCGCCACCGCCTGTGCGCTCTTCTAGCGCCTCGCTTTTAAGCATTGTTTCCGGTGTCCGCCCTAACAAAGCAGGCGTTGCGCAAATAATTATGTGCATACAATTATTTCCCTTTCTAGACGTTTGTTCATAACCTCGCCACAGCGACGCGCTAAACCGGTACCGTGCCAAGCCTTCTAGACTATTCCACATTATCTTCGCACTGTAAACCCATCTGATACAAGCGTAGCGAGAAAACGTACAATTAAATTAACATTCATAATGAAATTCATACGCAGTTAAAGTTGTAAAGTTACAAACGTTTACCTGCTACAGTAGATCGAACCGTTCCGCCCGCGCTAATGTAACGAACACCGCGTATTGAATTAATTTGCTGAAATTTTCAAATTGTTTTAGGTCTTATCTTAGTAATACACTAATAATATACAAAATTATATAACTAAAAATAAAGTTTCTTATTACAATCTGCTGATAGCTACCTATAACGACGTTAGACATGGTGAAACATGCTTGCAAAAAATAATCTCTCTCACGTAAATGACTTCGGGAAATAGAAATATTTTTATAGCGGCAGATTGACAGTGAATAACTGTGGTAGGTTCCTGTTTCCGGAGACTATCCATGTAGGTACTACCGCAGGTATGTCAGCTGTCTGCAAACATTACTGTGTACCAATTTGGAAGGATTTGTTGTAACTGGGGTAACGAAACTCAACTTCATTTGTCATGGTGACAACCATAATGTGGTATAGTGTATATCATCTTTAATATAACCATGGAATGAGAGAATATAGAAAAATTATATTTTAATAAATAGGTTAGTCCTTGACCACGATTTGACCTGGTAATAAGTGGTAATATGGTCTGCGGTGGTAAAGCCCAGCAATCCCAGTGAACATCGCTTTATATACATACATATATATCACGCCTCGTTCCCAGTGGGGTAGGCAGAGACCACCTCTCTCCACTTGCTACGATCCTGGCACACCTCTCTCACTTCCTCCAGGTTCGTGAGTGTCTTCATGCATGCGCGTCGGTTGCGAGTACTCTTGACCCGGCCTTTCTTTAGGACATCTCCGATTTGATCGGAATATGTCCGCCTAGGTCGACCTGCAACGATTCTTCCAATTATTCTTACCTTATATACCTCTTTCGTTAATCATTTCTGATCCATTCATTCGTCGCCTTGAGATATAATAATTAAGTCTCGTTACCCCAGTAATTACATTAACTACAGCGCCCTTTAAACCGTAACGTAGTAAAATTCCTAACCTGGAAGGTTTCTGGCAACAGAGACCTTCCATTCCACCTAAGTTTAACATTAAATGAGATGAACGGAAAGTTACAAATTAAATACATGTACGTAAAGTTACTAGTAAGTAAATTATACGTTGCGTATACTCGAATGGATGTAAGTTATATGAAGTGGAAGGTCTGCCGCGTCGTGTTGCGGTGTGGATGTGGATGTGGAAGTCGGAATTCTTAAGTCGGGCGTAACTACCCGGGTGCCGTCGGGCGCGCATTGTGTTTCCGTATTAACGACGAACGCACAAAGGCCGCCGCTCATATATCAAACTAACGTCACTCCAATGTCTTCCTTCCTCACAGTTACAGTTACCCGGACCGCAAGAAATGGTACTTTTTTTTTTATTGAACATTACGCATAGTGAAATTATGGCGCGTGAAATTCACGATCCGCTTTAGTTCGAAACTGATGTTTATAACAATTTTTACTTTCTACGAAATTATCTATTATACAGCCTTAACTTCATTGGAATTATGTTTACCTTCAAACTTTCAGCACCTGAGAGGTAATTTATATCAAGACTTATTTACATTTTACATAAATCCTTCTCGGTATATATATTTAGTACCTACATTAATTGTTTGAATAACTATATAGTTTTAGAGTTTAGTTATTCTTCTCTATTATATATCGCTTGATAGTAATTCTTCCACATAGACATCTCCTCTTTGCTTGGGGACCTTAAGACCGTGGCATAATGTTGTAATGCAAACATCTTCTACTACTAATCTACTTTGTCCAATAGGAAATCAATTTGTACTTTACCATTAAATTAGTTTTGAACTACTAAATCATATAACATCAAAGTAACTCCCATCACAAAGTACCAACCCTCCGTTAATAAGGAACAATATTAAAGTGACAGATCAAATAAAACTTAATGTTATTGTTCTGCTAAGTCGTGGAAATATTTATTTTCTCCGGGGGCAAGAAGTTCACTCTCGCTTCGCTAATGACTTCTTTTGGAAAGTCTGAATTTTCCGGGGAGCTTTTTGAAAGCTTTGCTATCTGTTTAAACAGTAGTCAAGTCTTTTATTGTTCCGGAAACTTCCATCGCTAATCGTCTCTGTGCGAACAATACTTAAAAACCTTCCTTCTGTTAAGTAAACAATGTCTTACACACAAATGTTAATTACTAAGGTAATTGGCATTTAAATAATATATCATTATTAAGTTTTAACTATTTGCCTTTGAGAGATATGTGTTAGTTTACGGTTAATGATTTCTTTTGCGTTAATAATGTTTTTACACATATCTGCTTTAATATAAAAGTTGTTTACACGCAACTCAGAGTAATTGAGTAATGTCGTAATTCAAAACCACACTGGGGTCGCTGGTGTTATCCGGAGACACAAAGGGACACAAAAGACACTTTATCAAAGTACGTCTGACTGAATATCTTCCTTTCTCATAAGTTCATTGCTATGCCTGTATTCAAACTTGGCCGACCATTGCGAAACGTTAAACGGAAATACTTAGGTACGAAAGTAATATAATAATAAACAATTAAAGTACATTTTGTAAGTGTTTATTACATTAACATATCAAATATGTCATTTCTTTATTTTAATAATTATAACTTATGATGCAGTATCACAGTTTTTTTACTGATGGCAAGTTCATCTTGCCGATCTGGCGTAGATAATGCCGCGATTACGATTTACTAAGTATAACTGTAGTAAAAAACAGACAGTTCTATTGTAATAGGGGGACCGGAAAGTAATGTCGTTTCTGCGCATGCCAATACTTGATTGTCATTTGTCAGCTCATTGTTTTGTTCAGAGGCGTACCAAAGACATTGTGAGGTTATAGTGATTTCTTTACTTATAGACAATTGAATTACAATTTTTTTTTGTAATTTTGGGTAAAATGGCCAGCCAAATACCAGAAGAGGTACACATCCGGCATTGCATGCTCTTTGAGTTTCGCAAGGGAAATAACGCAACAGTTACTACCAAAAACATTTGCGATGTTTATCCAAATGCACTGGACATTCGTAAATGCCAAAGGTGGTTTTCCAAGTTCAAATCGGGTAATTTTGATCTTTCCGACTCGTATCGATCAGGAAGACCATCAGCGTTAGACAACGACGTGTTAAGGGCGGAAGTGGAAGCAAATCCGTGTCAGACGATCGAGGAATTGTCAAACAGTCTCAACAAACCTTGGTCGACCATCCAAGAACATTTGAAGCAGATTGGAAAAGTAAGCAGAGCAGGTGTTTGGGTCCCGCATAATCTGTCCGAACAGAATAAGGCTAACCGATCAATCACATGCAACTTATTGCTTCAACGACACAACACAGAAGCGTTTTTTGATCGCTTGATCACAGGAGATGAGAAATGGGTCCTGTATGATAACCCAAAACGCAAAAGGCAGTGGCTCTCTCCAAATGAAATCCCTCGGAGTACTGCTAAGCCAGGTTTACACCCCAAAAAAGCGCTTTTGTGTGTTTGGTGGAGTATTCGCGGCATTGTTCATTTTGAATTACTGAAACCTGGAGAAACTGTCACTGCAGACCTCTACAGCGAACAATTGCAGCGAGTCAATCAATCTTTAATTGAAAAGTGGCCAGCGATTGTCAACCGAAAAGGCGTCATTCTCCAACATGACAATGCAAGACCGCACTGCGCAAGGCGAACTCTAGAAAAAATTAATGAATTGGGGTGGGAGGTGCTGCCTCATCCACCATATTCGCCCGATGTTGCACCATCGGATTTCCACTTATTCCGAGCGCTGCAACACTTTTTAAGTGGCAAAACATTTGCAAATTTGGATGATATCCAAAATGCCATCTCTAGATATTTTGCCGAAAAACCAATTAATTTTTATCGATCAGGGATTGAAAATTTACTCACTAGATGGCAAAAGGTTATTGACAATGATGGGGAATACATCATTGATTAAAAATAAAGACTCGTTAAAAATGTATGTGTTTGTATTTAGCGTAAGAAAACGACATTACTTTCCGGTCCCCCTAATATAATTAATCTTAGATAGACATACTAATCCTAAAAGCCTCCATCAGCCTTCCTCGTCCTTCATCAGCCTGCTTTCACTATATATAATGAAAACGGATGGTAATCAAACAAAACTGTTACGAAACAAATGCATGAACGTAAAATTCAAATTTTCATTAACATATAAGTAGTATCAATTTAAGATATATCGAAGCTTCACATTTTCACCTTTTTTTCTAATTTACTTGTATACTTAATATATTTGTTTACTTGTACATTATTCATACATACAATAGAAGCATAATAACGATGTTGATTATAAATAATTCAACTATAACCTTTATATTAATACTGGATTACTAGTGTTATAGTAAATTACATCTTCGTATTTTCTTCTAACGTTTAATTCCTTAAAACTACACATTTAAAGTACTAATCACAACACTGCAGTATTTTAATAACCTAGCGAAAGATTAAGCAATGATTATATCAATCAAAGATCGTAAATTGAATGCCTATCATCCCACAATGAGAAAATTATTGGCCCAGATTGCTGTCGAGGATTTATAATCTTAAATTAATTACTCAGCTTCACTGAAATTGCTACGGAATATCTTAAAGGAAAATAACTTAAAAGGAATTTTCTTCTTCAAAGCTAGCTCGATATAAGATTTTTATAAACATGAACTTTAATAGAAACAAATAACGTATCAAAGACTTGATATATCTATGAGACAATGATGTGACGACTTGGAAGAATAACACCTATGGAGTAGTATTTATATTCTATGAATGACGACTTCAAGAAAGAGATCTCTCGTCGAATCCAACTCGGATGGGCAGCATTCGGGAAGCTAAGAAATATCTTCTCGTCCAATATACCGCAGTGTCTCAAGACAAAAGTCTTTGACCAGTGTGTGTTGCCAGTGATGACATACGGAGCAGAGACGTGGCCGCTTACTGTGGGCCTTGTCCGCAAGCTTAAGATTGCCGAGAGGGCGATGGAGCGAGCTATGCTTGGAGTTTCCCTGCGAGATCGAATCAGAAATGAGGAGATCCGCAGGAGAACCAAGGTCACCGACATAGCTCGAAGGGTCGCCGTCGCAAAGTGGCAATGGGCAGGGCACATAGCTCGCAGAACCGACGGCCGTTGGGGCAGAAAGGTTCTCGAGTGGCGGCCCCATACCGGAAGACGTAGCGTGGGCAGGCCCCCCACAAGGTGGACCGACGACCTGGTCAAGGTCGCTGGCAACCATTGGATGCGGGTGGCCCAGGACCGGTCTGAGTGGAAATCTTTGGGGGAGGCCTTTGTCCAGCAGTGGACGTCTTCCGGCTAATTGGATTGGATTGGATTGGATTGGAAGTGACGAGACGAGAAAGAGGTTCACATGATGGTAAGTGACAAGCTTGCCCATGGCGCTGGATAGAATGATATACAATATACCACATAACACTCGTCTCCTGGAGACAGATGTCGAGCCTTATTACCTCAGTAATTACTGTAACTAGTGAAATTTCACTAGTTACAGCTCCATCTCAACGAGAACACAGTACTGATTAGTGGGTTAGTGATAACGTTTGCACAGTACTGATTAGCTATAGAAATAAGGGCTGCAGTGATACCTACCTGATTACCTAACCTACCACCATTAATGGGCAGCTGAAGCAGAAGCTGTTAGATCTTTTAATGGATTAGACTTTTTAGAACTTTCTACTCGAGAAGTAGTCGAGATAATTAATATTTATTCAACAAAATCTTCGAGTAATACTAACTTACTATAAATGACAAAATTATTAGACCCTATAACAGATCCTTCGATTGAATACTGAAGTATCAGCCGCTGACGGCATTGAGATTATTAGGAATAAAATTTTCCAGTGTCTGAAGATTGAAAAAAAAAATAGAAAAGTATACAACAAGTAGAGTAAATTATCCTGTTTATTTAATTATTAAGTCCTGATTTAAAATTTACCATTCAACATAATTGAGATGCACAGCGGGCACCCAGCGACAGGATGGAATCGCTTGCTGAATACTTCAAAGGACATTAATTAACGTTTCTTGAACTTAATGAGCTGAAACGGCGAATTCAGGGAAACCGGGCCTCTATTTTACTAACCTTGATAATCAATTAAGACCCTCCAGTGAATGGTTTTGGTTTCCATAGAGCGAGATTAAAAATTATTTTGTTTGTTAATGATCCACAAGAAACTTCGCTTTCAGAATCAATTGTAATATTTATAATGAGATTTACTTTATCAGTATTTTTATAGATATTATAAGATACGTCCTGTACCAAAACAATAATATTCATCATCATCATATGCCGATAGATGTCCACTGCTGGACATAGGATTTCCCCAAAGATCTCCAAATCGATCGGCCCCGTATAAACAATTATATTATAAGAAGTAAAAGGAAATAATAAACTATCAATGTATTATCATTCGATTAATATCTCGATTTGACGATCGATTCATTATGATCTATAATGGATTTTTTATACATTAATAGGATTCATCATGTGCTACCTTCTTCAAACTGAACTCTGGCAATCATATTGGTAGAACTAATCTGATCTTCAGCCATTGTCTATTTGAGACCGGTCGACTTCTTTAATCGGATTACGAGTAAAAAATCCTGATTTGTCACATGGACGAATCAATGGACATATCAAACATAATGCTCTTTGTTAGATCAACTCACAGGATCTATTGATATTCAAAACCAACACTCAACTCCCGTACCACGTACTGCGCATACAAACTTGTATGCAACTTGAAGTAAGTTCTGTACTTTCTTTCATGTACTATTGTTTTCTCTCCAACCCCTGTATGTTTTAGATTTTGAGGTTATAGTCGTATTTCAATGAATAAATGGATATTTAACATATATATACTATGCAAATCGTAATAATCTAAATGTAATCTATTGGTTGAAAGGATTTTAAATCACAAAGCATTAGGTATCAAGACGAAACTGGAGCGAACAGGGTAAAGACAAGGGTAAACATCATTAGCTCGCTTTGTTTGTCACATCAGTCTAACATGATTTAACCAAACGGTTTTGAAACGCAGATTGTGACCTAATTCAGATTTAAACAGAACCAAAAGGGGGTATCTTAACTACATCAACTACAAATCAAAGAGCGATAAAACATGTGATTATCCCGATTATATTATTTACTTATTTCCTATGTATATTTGATAAAGATACATATACAAATAAATGAGACAGTAGGTAGTTTATAGGAGTAAAATGTGTAGTGTTAAGTGATTTTATTAATCTGTAAACCACTTACATACCGACAAGTTAAAAATTATCCTTTTTGCATTAATGAGTAAGAAGGTGGTGCTATATATTGTATTTGAAATAATTCCGCTTGCACAAACAACAAAAAAAACTGTCTGAATATTTTCAACGTACCATTACCTTTTATACTTCATAGATAGGTTCATATATTAAAACAAATTTTTCGCTGTAAATTTACATAGGGGTTCAAATATTACCCTTTCGAAGGTCGTCACATTCTTACAGCGAGCTTTAACTAAGCTATAAGAAGAGTAAATATTACAAATATGTAATTTTTTTTTAAATGTAACTATTAATGAATGCTCTAGATAACTTAATCAATGTAACGGAAATGTGAAACTGTAAACAACCGCAACGCAACGAAACCCCGTTCAGTGTATAATTCTGTGTACAGATTCTCGGTGAAATGTACTCGCGAATGGACAATTACGGTAAACGACCCATTTATCTTCAGACTCCATAACTGTGCTCCGTCTATCCGGAATTATTGGGGCCAGTGTAATGATTTATACGCTCAAATTATGCACTTAAATAACCATTAAGAATTTTCGAAAAACTACAATATTGTAAATGCTATAATCAGTTACTTTGTTAGTCTATAACGCTATCACGCCTTAACCGCTGCGTCGATTATGATTAATATTAGTATTGAGAAAAATCGTAATATTGAGATGCTTGTAAAGTATTTTTTCTTACTACTTACAAGATTAAAGTTGATTAAATTCCGGTTTTTCATAGTACTCACAAAAGGGGTTGCAATACCGAAATTAAAGTTGTATAGAAAAATGTATTCCGTCTCGAAAATTATTACATTGAGTAAAATCTTTTCTGTCCGTTCACTCCGTTTACTGAGCTGAAGAGCTCTTATAATGTGAGATTGTTTTGATCTACATTTACTTTTTCATAGTAATTTAATATTTAATATATCAGATAAAGGCTACAAAGTACTCTATCATAACTATGACGTCAGGACACTCGTCGCAGTCCTCCAGTGACTGTGAGTGCTGCAACACTAAAAACGGTCGCGTAATAAATTAATTAAGACAATAAAATCAGCAACGCTTAGCTTTATTATATGTTTACTATTTCCTTTAATGTAAGAAAAACTAACACTTTTTAAAGAATGTCAAAATAATTAGTTAATACTTATAAGCAACTGTAAAGAAGACATTTTTTTACTGTGTCTTAACTTTGAAGGCATACATCTTTAAGTTCTTAAAAATACAATATTAATGTTTCTGTTTTATAACGTTAACATGTTAGAGAGGTGGGTGTAAAGGGTCCCGCACAACAACTTATGTGACCCAAACCAACCTCACCTGCTCGTGGTGCATCCTTATCAACAAACAAGGCTCTGGCACCTACCAGCTGGCATTGGACAAAATCAACAAATCCTCCCACAAAGGTGGAGATTTTTGGGAGATGCCTAAGTACAGAAGTGGACGTATATCTGCTGATTGGTTAAAAAAAAGAGTTAAAAACAAAACACAGCGAATATGTTATTATTGCTATATAGATACTCGCACCATAGCATTTAAGGGGATGCTTCGTCTCCATCACTTGAACACCCAACCAGTCTGACGTATTTCACATTAAGTTATAGTGTTGTATTTCTGCATAACTATTATTATACTATTATTATTCTATTATTTATATTATTATCTAAGACTAGGACATTCATCTGATGGTAAGCGATACGCCTGACCATAACAACGTGGCGCTTGTTACGATGGTATGCACTACACCACATTCTACTCATCTAACTACAACTCCCTTCACACCGGAAGACAGCAACCTTACACTAAACTTACACATGTACCTTCCTATAGGGTCTCTGGCACCAGAGACCAGTAAAATAAGTATTTTCATATATTCTATATTATATTTCTAAAATACACTGCTTTCAAAATTTATATATCTCTCAGAGTTTACTGGTAGAGAATGCTACCTCAGCATTAAGTCCGCCTTCTATACTATGTACAGCAAAGAAAAATATAAAAAGGAATTTATACATACTAAGAAAGAATTTCATCTTTTCCTGCTTTCTAGTCTTAGAAGGAGAATATAAGATAGTGCGAAATATGACACGACTTAGGACTACCTTCAAAGTGCTTGACAGCAGATATATTTTAGGAAATTTTTATGTATCATAATACTCAGCTTGTGAAGTAACTCTAGCACTTTTATTGTTACAATAAGGATACGGCAATGTTACAAAAATCCTTCCACTATATAAACTGGAGGCTTTCAGTGACTTTGCGGTTAGCTCCAACGACATGAAGGTTGTTAATCATCATTATGGATTAAGAAAATATCACTGTTTCTATTAAAACAATTAGTATGAAGGGTTTTGCAATAATTATGTTCCAAGTTCGACTAATATGGAAAAGGGCAATATAAATTTATCAGCAGGCGCAATGTATCATCATAGGAATATATAATAAAGGGACGAGCAGGTCCCTCGGCCTTCTTAAATACGTAGACGATGTTTGCAAGAGAAATCAAACATCTTAAGTCTAATACTAATATTTCAAGGTAAGTATAGTTCGTAATAGTTTTCGCAATAATTAACACAAAGCTTGGTTTTGAGGGGTCAATGGGATAGTTCAAAGAATACTCCCGGATGAATAAAAACAGTATTTCAATGTCAACTACAAGTTGTCGACACTTGACTGACGCCGTACAAATAGCTGGGAATAGTATTGGCCATTTTATGTGGGAAAAAATAGGGGGAATTTATTCGGATTGCCGCGCGACCTCTCGCTATTCCAATATTTCAAAATAGGCTTCACAAGTGACGTGTAACAAAACGCGGTGACCCCCTGCTCTGTCGCAAATTTTCGTAGACGTCCACGACCTTTGATACGAGCACCAATTTCTCATTCAAACAATACCTCAAACATGTTTCATTGTCGATTTTATTCAAAGGCTTTACTTTTGACTTCCGTTTGTTTTTGAATTAAAGAGACGACATTTATGACTTCTCATAAATCGATGCATATAAACACAAATGATGTATTTATTCATTCTTGTACGTGATAAAGGATCAATAATAGATTTTAATAAAGACAAATCATGAATTTAAAAGAGACATATTGATAACAAGTAGCTAGGAAAATTACAGAGATAATGTGATGATAATGTCTTAAGCTGACAAGCAACATGCAGTGGTATCATCCTTACTAGCGCCACAATGTAATGGTCAGACATCTCACCTACAACCCACCAACCCTCCGTCCAGAAGGGTAGTTATATATTCTGGATTTCTCTCCTTGTGAGAGAGGTTCCAATAGTAAGAACATACTACATATACAGTTGTGTATACGTAATAAAATACCTTTTGCTAATATATTCTTGTTACCCTTTCGTAGAATATTCATATTATAATGTAAAACTTAAATCATTCCTACTAACTTAAAGCTTCCGGTAAAGATAAACATTGTAACCAAAATTCCACATCCTAATAACAACAACCTTTATGGACTAAAGACGTCCAGCAATTAGGACTTGGCCATTGTGGTATTTTTTTTCTTTAACGAAGCGATAAGACGAGCGGAGACTTTGACGTGATGGTAAGTGATACGCTTGCTCATAACCTTGCACTTATCGCTTCGAGACTTAAGTAGTTAAATCTCGTTACCCCAGTATTTTCACTGGTTACAGAGCCTTTCAAACTGGAACACCGTAATATTTGCACGCGATTATTTGTCGATAGAAATAGGCGTTGCGGCTACCTCGACGACCAGAAGTTTGATTATTACTTCTCTCCTTGTAAGAGGGTTGCTGATCCGACAGTGGTGTAATAAACAGGCTAGTTATTTACATGTAGCATTTGCTGAATATTTTGATTGAAGAGTTTTGTTACCACTGTATACAAATACGTTCGGATTAAGTCACAACGGCAGTACATGAACTCCGCAATTACAGCGGGCCTAACGTGTAATTAATTTACACCGGTTAACTCTCGAATATTCGCCGAACAAATATGTGGTGCCGACGGTCCCACCCCCAACTTTATATAACTGCCGTTAAAGTTTGTCATATATTTGTCGTAAATAATTACTTTAGCTAAAGTGACTTCAATGGCCGGCATTCCTTATTGTGTTACCGCATCATAATAATTTTTAATACACTGTACTAAAGATAATTTACTCCGATATGTATAACGTTTTTTTATTACCCGTTCCTTTAAAAGTGATTAAAAGGCCACTATGGCATATTGCTGTTAGTTAATTATATAACAATTAATAATATAATTGACTTATAACAATGTTATAGACAAAGGTTGAAAAATATATGTTCCTCTATATTACTCCAATGTACCTAAAACATTTATAAATATTTTTTTTATAATTCGTCTAACTCAGAGAGGGGTGTAAAGGGTTTCGCTCTACATATTAGGACACCAAGTTAACCTCACCTGCACGCGGTGCACCCTGCTGAATAACAGACGAGGCTCTGACCTCCCATCAACCCGCACTGGGCCAGCGGGGTGAGTTTGTGGCCCAATTTCCCCTCAATGAACTCTAACAAACGATGTGATGATCTTTGGAGGAGGTCTCTGTCCAGCAGTGGACGTCTATCGGCTGATAATGACGATGAACTCAGAGAACATAGTTGACGTAACACGATTTTGAGAGTGTAGGTTGAAATAGTATGTACAGAGCTATTAATACAAATAAATTAGTTAGTAGTAAGATATCTAAATATTGGTTAAATATAAACTTCGTGACCTAACGTACGATCTTTGTTATCGGGCATCATCTAGGTAAGTACCACAGCATCGCCTATTTTAGCCGTCAACACAGTAGTGTGCACATTACTGTGTTCCGGTTTGACGACGCTCTGTGGCTAGTATATTCACTGGGGTAACGAGACTCAACATCTCTCAAGGCGACGAATACAACATGGTGCAGTATATATGATCTTAACTAGTGCCACATTATTACGAGCAGGCGTATCACTAACCTTAACCCAATGGTGATGCCGACTGTTCTACTGTAGCAACCCCTACTAGCGTGGTAGCTTAATGGGTTTGGCTGTCTTCTTGTGAGAGAAGGTCCAAGTTCAATTAGTGAGAATATTAAGAGGTCTGTGTATTAAATAAAACGGTAAAGATTTGATGACATACTAGACTGTAATCCCCGCAATTCGTTGCAAATCGACGGCACATATGCAAAACCTGGTGTAGTATTTAAAACAATAAAACTTTCAACAGGCAAAAGACGAACCGTAAGGATATCCAGCTGTCGCAGCCAGATTTCCATAACCATTGCAGCGATTCCCAGCTTGCTAGGCGGCTCACTCTGGCGGCGCGCCAGACGATTACTTTGTCTCGTCAAGAACGTTCCCACCGCTGATGGCTCTTGAATGTTTCGCCTATTACATATTTAATTATTTTTTTCAGAGACATCCGATATCATGAAAACTTCGCACCGAACCTTTGTCATAATAGCTTCCTTGTATAACGAATCTTTACCCATCAGGGAGGGTACGTTAATCAGGTCATCAATTAACAATTTACACTGTAAATATCAAATTTCGCGAGCACTTTGCAGTTCACCTATAACATATTTTATTAATATAGAATACTGATATTGTATAATTACTACTTTAAAGTAAGTTTTAACTATCTTTTGATACATGTTAACAAACTTAAAAAAAATTAGAACCTTGCCCTTTAAATCAAAAGACAAGTTTATTTATCATGAACTCATTAACTTTCTCATGATGATTGACATTAATCGAATTTTAAGCTTAATTAGTATAGTACCTGTAACTTTTAGAGATCTAAAGTTCCAACGGCTGCACTCACCATTAGCGATTACTACAACAGCAAAGAAAATAACTTAACTGAAAGTTTTTCATGAGTTAGTCAAAATGGGGTAAGATACAGATAGACAAAGCGCTGATAAGTTAATCCGATAATAGAAGATCCAGTGGCACTTTAAGATAACCGAATGAAACAAAGAACACGAGGAAAAGTTACTTCGAATAGCTTAATTGATTTTATTAAGTACTTGCTTAAAGATGTTTGTCGCTTAAAGCAAGATAGCTTAATTACCTAGAGCTGGGAAAATGAAGGTTACTAGAGGTCTCCGTTGCTGGAGAACATCTAAGCAGGTACCACCGCAGCTTCCGTTTCTATCGCCCAACTATACTACGCAAACAGTACTGGTTTCAATTTGAAAGGCGCTGTAGCTATTGAAATGAAACATGTGGTGCGGTGTATATCATCCGAACTGGGGCTACTTTATTTTGAGCAGGTGTATTTCCATCCGGGTGAACGTCTAGTTCATCTCGTAGCTTCGCGAAACAAAAAAGAAAGTTGTAAGTTGCAAAGCGCGGAGGGTATATTAAAAGCTTCAGTTCGATGTTATCTATATTTACATTTACCTCTGCTAAGGCTAATTTCTTAAGCAAACCCGGGTAAGTGAAATAACTTAAAAAAATCTATATATATTATCATTTATCATATTAAGCTAAAGTTACAACAGGTGTATGCTTGATGTATAGTATGGTGAAATTCCAAAATTCTTGCATAGGGTATATTGTACCTTATATAAAGTGAATTAAGGTATTTTTTCCTTCATTTTTAACATATATACCCTTTTCTTTCTAAAAGTTAACTGTATGTTAAGCTATAAAAACAAATAATAGTTAAAGAAAAACTAACTAAATTGTTAATCAAAATTAAAAGCGTCCCGTTAAAAATTAATGTAAAGTTAACGTAACGTATTAACATGGCTATGTATAATTAATAACCTTTAAGTACATTAAGTTCACTATTAGGTTATTAATTAAACACTTACCCAAGTCTTCTGCATCTTCACTCCATTCTCCAGTTCCCACCACCAGAATAGCTGACGACGTCACCAACACTACGTGCCACAGAGTCGTCTTAACAACATACGCGCCTATATTCCACATGTTGGGGACAATCTAAGTAACTTCTGATTTTATGTTCTCGTCCTTATCCTTAGTTATAAACTCTATAGTTTATGTTAATAATAGTTAAAAATATCATTAAAATTTAACCTACGCATAGTTACATATTTTAACATATTCACAAGTTATATATTTTACTTTATAGTACCGATGGAATTAATTATACTTAAGCGATACTATTGTATCCGTTTAGTACTTGGTTTATTTTTAGTGTATCTATCAAGGGTGAGAAGTTTTCCAAATTATTCATAAGTTATAGTTAAGTTATGATGTTAAATGTTAAGCACATTCAATGCGATGTAGAGAATGCTATTCGCTATATATAAAAAAAGGGGGTCAACGTTGTGGTTACTGAATTTTTATTTGCTGTCATTTTTCATATTCACTTTTATAGTAGTGTCACGGACGCCGAGTGTTTTGGGATGCGGTTAAATATAAGGGTGAATTATTCAGGACTTCTGGGACCACCTGAAACAAAGTACACAGGGATTGTATATCATGTTGTAAATATACTTTGACATGTTGTAAAAATTGTTAGAATATGTAGAAACAGGACAAAATTCAAGTTAATAAAACCCTATTTTTGTTTGTAGCGATTAATTAAGCGGTTAGTCGTAAAGGAAATTACTTATAAAATTCAACCTGTCTAGGTTTATAGCATTATAGTGCCTAGTTCTGGCGCCTAGCGATCATGTGCAGTAAATATTGCGCCCCAGTTCAAAAGCCGCTGTTGTTTATATAATTACTGAGCTAACGAGATATAGCATAACGTATGTATATGACGGTTATGAGCGTATTATGGATAATGGAGAAACACGTTGTTGTTATAGGCAATGCGGTTCTAACGCGATCGGAAAGTTTTGTCCGTCTTATGGTGTCATTAGCTCCGAGAAACGATATCAGATAACAGTGTTAATATACTAAATTTAATTACTAACTGTTGTCTAATAAAATCGGAAGCAAATGAAGACCAAATTACTAGTAACGAGAACCTAAACAATATATTATAACTTATAATTACTTTGTTCATAACTAAATAATCAATACAGAAAAGTTACAATGATTGAATGCTGTATAATGAATAAAAGGTTTCTTTTTGCCTCAAATGCTTTATTACTATATGTTACATATATATGAGTAGGTTATCAAAAGGAAGTACTATATATAGAGTGTATATTAATATTGAAATGTACCGCAATTAGTTTAAACTTTAATAATAATGTGTTGTTTATTGAATAAAAACTATACTATAATTATATACGTTACTTAACAGAGTTTCATTTTGACTACATTTTATGTATTGTATGTATTTTTATAAAGTTTACATCTAATGTATGGTTTATCCAATATATATTGAAGAAAATATTATACTGATAATACTTAGTTTCTAAATAGACATGTCAAACTGTCAACGAATATGACAAAGTATTAGTAATAGATCTGCATAAATCGCTGAATGATTTTGTATAACATATTACACTAAGGCTACACCTGAATATATATGACATGTAGTGTATCAAAGTCGGTTACACGTTACGGAGACTACATGACATATGTGTAGTTATCAAACTAATATTCACTACAAACTACATATTTACGTATTTACCGTTAAAGTTTCACACGATCATCTTTCGTCACGAGCACGCCGGTCTGTTTGTTCGGGGCCCTAATTTTTTTTTTTGGTCCGACGTCAACAAACACGATGTTAGGGTGCAGGTTAAGTACGTAATGGATTCGTGTGTTTTCAGATTGTTTTGCGAATGGGCACGAGTATAACAACGCGCGGCGCGCTGGTGACTGGCCCGCTACGTCGATGCGTGCCGGCGGCTGGCTGATAGGGGCGGCTCGGAGCAGGTCGGCCGCCCCCGCCCGCCCTCGCCAGGTGAGCTCCCCCAGTTCCCATCCTAACTCCGCAGGTACATATTAATTACTGGGTTCCAAATTAGCGCACTGACCGTGTAAAACTTCCTTATCAAAAAGCTCTCGACGATAAAACGTACTTTCACGCTCTGTTTGAACATGTGTTTTTGATGAAATTATTTCACGACCCAATTACTATCACCTGTACCCTTAATGTACGAGAATTTGTACTTAACTTCCTTCAGCATTTAACTTACATATTTTTATTTATAATAAATAATCAAGTTACGACCAGCTACTGCGCTGAAAATTAATCTTGTAGTACACCCCTCGTTAATTGTGTACACTTTAAAATTTGTTGGAGCTTATTGGAAAAATTAATACTTTCTTTCTGTCCACCTAATTATTAATACGCAAGAACATGAGATAAATACTAACAAAAAGTAAGTAAATTTGCTTTTATATTTAGTTTACTCCAATGGGCAAGTACAGGAAATTAATTTAGTTACCAACACACAATTTAACAAGCAAAGCTAAGTGATCACTTTATTATCCATAGCACAAGTATGTTAAACATTAGATCAAATTATTCTCTAGGATGCTATAATTATAAAGATCTTTATTATCTATTTAAAAGTTTCGTTATATTTATATTAAAAAATAAATAAATAGTATATATCATAAAGTAAATTATACATTACTTAAAAAAGCACATGTCTTTTGGTGTTTTAATTTTAAACGGAAACAGTTGAATATGGTCAAATGACGCGTTTACAATAACTTCCTCAGAGGAGATCATTTCATTAGTGGACCACGTTAAAGATAAATTAATCGACGATAAACGGACCCCGCATCATCATCATTCACGTCGTCCATCGATAAGGAATAACGGTGCAGATGTTCGCTCAAATTTACTTTATACGATTTTTGGACAATATTGGGGTGGCAAAGGAGCTCACGGTTAATCTGACAGGAGCGCCCGCTCCGGCGTTACTTCGCCTCAGACAAGGTAACAAATTGCCGCCCCTTAAAATGGAACTACACAAGTTTATATTTTTTAATTTACTTATTTATTCATAATATTTCAAAGTCTTCATTGTTGTTTTAATGCACTTATACCACCGCAGACAAGAAAACTACGAACAATCGACTAATTTCTCCCTCAAGAAGCAAATACATATATGAATAACCCGTTGTCTGTCTCTACACATCGCTGAGCGATGTTCGCTTTGCGAATACGACTTTCTGGAAGTAGGTCTCTGTTGCTGGAGACAGTCTAGATAGGTACCACCGCAATTTCAACTCTACCGGCAAACAGTAGTGTGTACAGTGTTCCGGTTTAACAAAACTCAACATCTTATATAAGTGGTCCATTGTATAAAATCCTAACTAGCGCCACGTCGTTACGGACAGGCGTATTACTTACCATCAGGTGAACATCCCGCTCGTACCGTCGGTTTGTACAATAAAAAAAAAAGTAACCAGCTAAGCTAGCTAGTATTTTCCACTTTATGCTACGTTGAAAAACCTGAACGTAGTCATTTTTACTATAAAACAAAATATTGTTCAATAGTTCAGAGGACGGCAATGATGTATTTATTACTCTCTCTATCTAGCTATTATCACATATGGTGGTAGGGTCAGCTATATATGTATATTACCCACTGATGCATTACAATGATGAATTTCATAATAGTATTTAAGTATCGGCAGAGGCAGGTCTGAAAAACTGAACATAAAAGGCTATTTTTGAAAATAAACAGAAACATTTGGTTGGAAAATATTAAATAATTATTTATATTAAAGATAGTAATTAATTATTTTAATATTTACACTTCCGGTTTCTAACTTGGAAAAAGCAGCTGTCGTTGACCATAGATATTCATGTACTTGGAATAGACTATCAGCAGTACTATCAAGAAAGACTTAATAAGAGTGTGTACACACCATATTGCGTGTACACACCATATTGCGCCCCATATTGTAGTCATAGTAGACTACATTTCGTTACCCTATTAAATATATAGTTTACTATTGTATTTCTCCAATAGCAATTCCAAATTGATACAGTAATACTTAACGGCAGAAATAGATAATGAAGTAATGGAAGATGTTTAGGAATAATAGTGTACTATCCATAAATAACGTACCAATAAAAGTATCACAACATATCTATTCGAAAACAGTAATATTCAAAAACAATCATTACCATTGCCTCTGTTTGCGTTGGTTTATAACATTTATTCGTATTTATATTCATATCTACTCCTGTATGTTACTTAACCACGACTTCTTCCATCAGCCAAAAAGTCCTTCTTCTCTCTTGCATCATAACTAACTGCTGGGGTTTTTTAATGTATCAACGGATGATTTCCAACCCATATCCTTATTTCTATTACATTATATTTAATTTATTCTCCTTACATACTATTTTATTTGATTAATTATGGACCCTTTAACTTATCCTATATATACATTCCTTTTGATTTCAGATATTAAATAAACATACTTTTAATTAGTCCTGTCTCTATCAAGTTAAATGTTCTCTTTAGTCCTGTTCTTTTTCTATTGTTAAACGATTGTACATCTTTGAGGTTCTTGATTATGAATGAACATGGATAATGATATATATGTGAAAGTATAATTTTCTATTAAATTAATAATTTTACAACCACCCCTATAGAATATGCAGCGCGATATAATTTCAGCATGCGACATTTTTATGCAAATGCAAAGTACGTCTTGTGACAAATTATGTTAATTTATTCCATATCACAGCAATGCCACCTCGTAATTAGCCGCACCGCACTAACGATCTACTAATTTATTGTATTAATTAATGAAAACATATATATATATAAACAGAATTTAGTAAAAGTAATCTTTACGGCTTCATTTATTTATGTACCCCCGCGTTTCGAGTGATTTATAGCACCTATGATTATATAGGTAATACAGGTCCAGACCTCATAGTCATCGCGGAGTATTTACAGCTTAATTATCGCATATAGTGTGATCTATGCAGAACGAGCTGATTAGATCTCTCTAGATCTTATAGTCTTCTAATAGTGCTTGGTATTTTATTAACAATGAAATTCTAAGTCGATGATAGTATCCAACTGTCTTATCTATTAAAATTAGGTTGTTTTTTTTTATATTAAAAGCCTCACGAATAATCCTTAGAGCAGTGTTCCTTTACAAGGATTTGTGGTCTATCAAATCTGATGGATGATATAAACGTGGTCATAGATTGTAGATTTCTTAAAACTGTGATGCATCAAATAAATTAAATATCCCTTTTCGCTGGTTTTAATTGATCTTAATGTTTGTCTTATATAAGAGAGTTACTGCTACTAAGGTCAACGATATGACCTATAAAGTAGCTAGATTTAAAAGCAATGGACAATTCTCGTGAAATTGAGGTAGTTATGGAACGCTGGAAGGATCTGTCGAAGGTCGCTGAAAATCGCTTGATATGGCAGCGTTGCATGGTGTGAAGATCTTCAAAGGAGGCCTATCCACAATGGATGTTTACCGGCTGATGATGATGAAAGAATGCATTCACAATTTCACGTATCATCTATTATATTTTATATACTAAACAATACATTTTATAAGCAAATTTTGAATTTTATGTTCTAATGAGGTTACTAGCCTCTACTCCTTCAGGCCGTGGATCCGGGTCCACGAGCCCAGTGTCAGATGAGCTGTAAGAGCCGCTGTGGCATCCAGCCCGCTCAAAACAAGAATATAGCCTCTACTCCAATTGAAGGTTTGTACTCCATTGGTTTTACTATACTTTGGCATTTCTGGTGGTGACTACAGCTAAGGTTTAACGTTTACCATGGAGCACAAGTCTTTAGTTCCATTTCAATGCGCTGTTAAACAATGATGTCATTTCATCCTTCTTGATTTCTATTGAAATATTAATAAGTCTTCTCATTGAAAGAATGAAACATGCTGATATTTTCTTACCTTAATATAGCATTGGAGGGAATCGGCAAACGGCAACATATGAAAGTATCTACGTGCCATGAACCGTTAGCAAATATAGAGATACCTGAACTACACTCACCCCAGCGATGGCCTAGAAGGTTTATGAGAAATTCGTGCCAAGTTAATCTACCTTGCTTCCGTTCTCAATAATTAAAATGTCGAACTACAAACCGTTATGGCTTATGCCAGAACAAAAATGAAAAATGGCGTGAAATTTTTATACTGTAACTGAAAAGTTTCATGTCAATTATGTTGAACGCTTAAAAGCTTCTATTAACAATTACTTATTATACCATTTACTTATATCCAACACCAAAAATACGTCAACGTTTTGCTGCTTAATTACATTTAAACTGGTAAAAGTAAGAAAAAATTTTAACTATTTATAACTTACTTATAGCTTTAACAAAATTTTCATTTCATATAATAGGTTGGGGAAAAAGAAATCCATTATTTTTATATGAATTTCAGGACTTTATTTAACATGCTTCGGATTGTCCGATTTGGGTCAAATATGCACCGTTGTGTTCTATGATTTGTTGCCATTTTAAAGGTAACTTCATAATGCCTCTCTCGTAGAAGTCCTGGTCTCTATTTGCAAAAAACTCTAGTAGCCGATTTTCACAATCTTCCCTAGATGCCAATTTTTTATCACTAAAGAAATTTTGTAATGCAAGAAAAAGATGGTAATCGCTTGGTGCCAAGTCCGGACTGTATGGCGGATGCATTAAAACTTCCCAACCAAGCTCCCGAAGTTTCTGGCGAGTCACTGTAGACGTGTGTGGCCTAGCGTTGTCCTGGTGGAACACGACACCTCTCCTGTTGGCCAATTCTGGCCGTTTCTGGTCAATTGCTATCTTCAAACGGTCCAGTTAAATATATTAGGTTTGTAATATACCTTTGAGTAATATTCACTTCTTCTTTTATTTTCTGCAGACCTTAAATTGTCCTTATTTAGATCAGACACAATACAAGTTAACCTTAAAGATCCAATATTATTTAAGTTAAAAGAATATTGTACTGGCTTTCCATTTCAATTTAAGTTGACACTAGACAAGTTTTTCAAATTTTCTTAATCTATACTAATAAGTAAAGTAAGAGTGTCTACAATATCAAAATAATAATAATAGAGGGACCGGAAAGTAATGTCGTTTCTGCGCATGTCAATACTTGATTGTCATTTGTCAGCTCATTGTTTTGTTCAGAGGCGTACCAAAGACATTGTGAGGTTATAGTGATTTCTTTACTTATAGACAATTGAATTACAATTTTTTTTTGTAATTTTGGGTAAAATGGCCAGCCAAATACCAGAAGAGGTACACATCCGGCATTGCATGCTCTTTGAGTTTCGCAAGGGAAATAACGCAACAGTTGCTACCAAAAACATTTGCGATGTTTATCCAAATGCACTGGACATTCGTAAATGCCAAAGGTGGTTTTCCAAGTTCAAATCGGGTAATTTTGATCTTTCCGACTCGTATCGATCAGGAAGACCATCAGCGTTAGACAACGACGTGTTAAGGGCGGAAGTGGAAGCAAATCCGTGTCAGACGATCGAGGAATTGTCAAACAGTCTCAACAAACCTTGGTCGACCATCCAAGAACATTTGAAGCAGATTGGAAAAGTAAGCAGAGCAGGTGTTTGGGTCCCGCATAATCTGTCCGAACAGAATAAGGCTAACCGATCAATCACATGCAACTTATTGCTTCAACGACACAACACAGAAGCGTTTTTTGATCGCTTGATCACAGGAGATGAGAAATGGGTCCTGTATGATAACCCAAAACGCAAAAGGCAGTGGCTCTCTCCAAATGAAATCCCTCGGAGTACTGCTAAGCCAGGTTTACACCCCGAAAAAGCGCTTTTGTGTGTTTGGTGGAGTATTCGCGGCATTGTTCATTTTGAATTGCTGAAACCTGGAGAAACTGTTACTGCAGACCTCTACAGCGAACAATTGCAGCGAGTCAATCAATCTTTAATTGAAAAGTGGCCAGCGATTGTCAACCGAAAAGGCGTCATTCTCCAACATGACAATGCAAGACCGCACTGCGCAAGGCGAACTCTAGAAAAAATTAATGAATTGGGGTGGGAGGTGCTGCCTCATCCACCATATTCGCCCGATGTTGCACCATCGGATTTCCACTTATTCCGAGCGCTGCAACACTTTTTAAGTGGCAAAACATTTGCAAATTTGGATGATATCCAAAATGCCATCTCTAGATATTTTGCCGAAAAACCAATTAATTTTTATCGATCAGGGATTGAAAATTTACTCACTAGATGGCAAAAGGTTATTGACAATGATGGGGAATACATCATTGATTAAAAATAAAGACTCGTTAAAAATGTATGTGTTTGTATTTAGCGTAAGAAAACGACATTACTTTCCGGTCCCCCTAATAGCTTTCTACTTAATTTATATGAACCTTCGTAGAATTGTCATGGCAGTAAGATAATTTAAAAAATATTTAACTGTCTGTCTATCAGTTAGTTCTTGGTAATCTGTAATATAATTTGATCCTCCGTTATAAGAATCGTTAAGTTTTAGCTGTTAGCGTTAACATCTTTAGTAAAGAGCGCAACCAAATTTCATGATTGCGGTTGTTACTAAATCCACTTATATATTCAGACATAAAGGGTATCAGCTTGTAAATATGATAGGGTGGTGGAGGGTGTTATCTCTACACATTGGACTGACGTATAATCGTAATACCGGAAGCAAAATTGAACTCACTGGAGACTCGCAGCTACGAACAATGCTCACACGCTGCATATAAACCAACATCCATTTTTTTATTCCACATTTCAATGAAAATAAATATAATCTAGTTTATATCATTTAGGGATAAACTTCTGAAGGAGATTTACGGCCTTCAAATAAAGTTGCATTTTTCCGCCTAAATCTTTCCCTTTACAAACTGCCGCATAAAAAGGAATATACGAGAACTTTATCGGATTTACTCCGGCGGCGTTCCTAGTTGCAAATACGAAAGTATACACACACAGATTCATTTAGAATTACGGCGTATAAACTGTCTGATGTATTTACAACATAAATTCAACCAATTGACAAAAAATAAGAGCAGTAGCTCTCTCGCAAATTTCTCATTACCACGTATTTAGAAAACAAACTCTCATTAAGCGTTAGTGACTACTGTCTATTACCATATGTCGCTCTTAATTGGTGGTCGTACTTTTCCTGGAGCTGTTCCCTCTTAGTCGGTTTGTTACTCGCCGAGGGTTGTTACAACGAATATTATACATAATTGAATTAGTACGTTATTCTGAAAGAACAAAACTAACGTTTATGAATAAATTAACGATCTTTAAAGTAGCGTAATTAAGTAAATATGTAAATCTAGCGCGTCTGTTGGTAAGATACGTTAGAAGAACATATAACCAAATTTAGCGATAGCTCACTACGGTATACCGCACTCTTATCGACCGTTTTAAATGTTTATGAGAAATTCATGCCGAAGTTAATCTTCTAGGCTTCCGTTCTCGATAAACTAAAATTTCGTATAGCAAACTGTTGGGAATTTAGAGGAAAATTGTGTAAATATAGCTGTTACGAAATCCGATGCTATTAAAACTTTGATATTCACGAGGGAAATGATGCACGTTTGCTATATTAAAAAACGTGTTTGATACGTACACGTTTCCGTAAGTTTTCTTTTTAATAGGGGGACCGGAAAGTAATGTCGTTTCTGCGCATGCCAATACTTGATTGTCATTTGTCAGCTCATTGTTTTGTTCAGAGGCGTACCAAAGACATTGTGAGGTTATAGTGATTTCTTTACTTATAGACAATTGAATTACAATTTTATTTTGTAATTTTGGGTAAAATGGCCAGCCAAATACCAGAAGAGGTACACATCCGGCATTGCATGCTCTTTGAGTTTCGCAAGGGAAATAACGCAACAGTTGCTACCAAAAACATTTGCGATGTTTATCCAAATGCACTGGACATTCGTAAATGCCAAAGGTGGTTTTCCAAGTTCAAATCGGGTAATTTTGATCTTTCCGACTCGTATCGATCAGGAAGACCATCAGCGTTAGACAACGACGTGTTAAGGGCGGAAGTGGAAGCAAATCCGTGTCAGACGATCGAGGAATTGTCAAACAGTCTCAACAAACCTTGGTCGACCATCCAAGAACATTTGAAGCAGATTGGAAAAGTAAGCAGAGCAGGTGTTTGGGTCCCGCATAATCTGTCCGAACAGAATAAGGCTAACCGATCAATCACATGCAACTTATTGCTTCAACGACACAACACAGAAGCGTTTTTTGATCGCTTGATCACAGGAGATGAGAAATGGGTCCTGTATGATAACCCAAAACGCAAAAGGCAGTGGCTCTCTCCAAATGAAATCCCTCGGAGTACTGCTAAGCCAGGTTTACACCCCAAAAAAGCGCTTTTGTGTGTTTGGTGGAGTATTCGCGGCATTGTTCATTTTGAATTACTGAAACCTGGAGAAACTGTTACTGCAGACCTCTACAGCGAACAATTGCAGCGAGTCAATCAATCTTTAATTGAAAAGTGGCCAGCGATTGTCAACCGAAAAGGCGTCATTCTCCAACATGACAATGCAAGACCGCACTGCGCAAGGCGAACTCTAGAAAAAATTAATGAATTGGGGTGGGAGGTGCTGCCTCATCCACCATATTCGCCCGATGTTGCACCATCGGATTTCCACTTATTCCGAGCGCTGCAACACTTTTTAAGTGGCAAAACATTTGCAAATTTGGATGATATCCAAAATGCCATCTCTAGATATTTTGCCGAAAAACCAATTAATTTTTATCGATCAGGGATTGAAAATTTACTCACTAGATGGCAAAAGGTTATTGACAATGATGGGGAATACATCATTGATTAAAAATAAAGACTCGTTAAAAATGTATGTGTTTGTATTTAGCGTAAGAAAACGACATTACTTTCCGGTCCCCCTAATATTTCACTATCCAGTTAAGCGACGAAACGAACGGCATGGTCACCTGATGGTAAGTGATACTCCCGCCCATAATCACGTGAAACTAGTCAGGTTAATATATACTGCGCCACAGTTCGCTCGTCGCCTGAGACATACGACTTTGAGCCTCGTTACCGTAGTACATACTCAAGCTACAACACCTTTCAAACCGGAACACCGTAATGTTTACACAGTACTGTTTCGCGACAGAAACAGGAGCTGCGGTATTGTTTATAGAGCAAAAGAGATCCATACCACCAGTCAAGAATAAAACGTATATTTAATAAAAATTACCTTTATTAAACCTTTCTATTAACAGTTGTCTACGATGATGATGATATATATGATGATGGTAAGCGGCGATGAATGCTTTGGTGTTAAAGTGCACTACTCTAGAACTAGCCTAATCACTCTTAAACTAACTACTACTACTAACGTTAACGTTTCTTGGCTCTTATGCTAGTAAGTTTCTCTTCGAGAAAGTAAACAGACATATGATGAAAATTATACATATTTTACCAAGTAGTGAGCAGGATTTGCTGAATGATAGCTCTGTTGATGAAGATCAACCCAGAGACCCAAATATTCTCGCAGACCGGATACCCAGCTTGGGAATCTTTCCGAAGAAATATGAACATATTAACGACGACTGTAAAAGAGTTGTTAGCAAATTTAATAAAATATTATTAATGAAAGTTAACAACGTAGCGCTAATTAGGATGTTGTACACTCCACTATATTGTGCTTGTAGCCTTGAGACGTAATATATTAAGTTATTCCAGTAATTCCTTTAGCCAAGTCCTTCAAATCGTAACTGTCGGGCAGAGGCGTGCCCTCCATACAGGCAACATAAGCACTGCATAGCCTGGCTCCCTAAACCTATCTAGATAACAATCTCTCAAGATACTCAAAAGGTACACAACCATGCTTTGACTATATCTAAATTGCTGCCAAATTAAGTAAACTACTAAATTGATATGTTCATTTTTAAGTAGAGATAAACATAGAGATGTTTGGATTGGTTTTCATCCCCTACTCGAAATCTCTGTGCGCGTCTCTGCTGTTGGGAGGTAGATATAGAAGTTGTGACAGTACCTACTCAGATGGTTTCTGGCAACGGAGATCTACCATCAATAATATCTACAGAATACTATATCCTGAATAATATTTACTAACATATATTTCCTGATCAAATAGAGCATTGTTTACATGGGATTAGTAACGACGACGACGAGGATAACATAGTGTCTACATATTAGTATCGCTTGCTTTGTCTTTGAAGTCCCTGGTTGCAATTCGAGGCCGTATACGAGTTTCGATGGTGGTGAGGTTTTTAATACTCACTGTGATAGCTCAAATATTCTGATTAAGCTTCACCATCTAGCGCATCGTTATTTAACATCATTATAAACTAAGGCGAGGAGAGTAAGAGTGAGAGTATATACAAAAAAAAACATCTTTTTCCTCTCATATCAAAAGCTATTGTTCATCATCAACAGTCGATATACGTCCACAGTTGAACATAGACCTCCCTCAAAAACCTTCACAGAGTTTCCCCTCCGTTGAGAGGAATTGGGCCTCATCCTACCACGCTGGCTCACTGTGGGTCGGTGCGTGGTCAGATCCTCGCCTGTTATACAGCAGGGTGCACCGCATGCTGGTGAGGTTGACTTGGGCTCCGTAAGACCTTGGACGGAACCACTTACCTCGTTATATTTATAAATTGTATTTCATTTTCCAGTTCGTTAGCTTTTTTAAGGACATTCAGTCTCGCAGACTCTTACGACGGTCGTCAATATTTACTAATGAATTATTTATTAAGTAATCGTTTCAAGCAAAGAGGCAGGGCTGTAAGGGGTTTTGTTTATCCAATATTGTTTCTGTTTACCCTTGCCACAATTGCCTCTAAAATGTTCTCAGGATTCCTTTCATAATTTGACTTCTGGTATTTTAATATTATATTATTATTTGATCAGTGGTGAATTAGAAACGAGGTATTTGTCAACAATAGATTTTACCATCAAGTTGTCTTAAGGTAAGAGCATATATATGCCTACACCTTATTTCTCAACTTAAAATTATCAGTGGACACGTGGTCATAAATATATGAAATGATATATAACAGCGGAGACCACTTTTGTAAGATCGCTTTCCGAAAATCATAACAATAATAAACTACAGTATTGTTCTGTTTCTAATGAATAATATATAAAATAGTTTTGCAGACCGTAATACCTTTTTCTATATTTCGTAGCCATCAGTGGCAAAAATTGCCAAACAGCCGTCCAACCAAAGCGTCTTAAGCCATTCAATTTGTCGCAACCAAGAGGGACCCTTCTCAGTTCGAAATTGACATGAGCTTATGTCTCCTTTAAAACCTACAATTTTTATCAATGTCACGTCGATGATAGGTACAGGGTTTTGTAACAACTGAAATAAGTAAAAAGTATATTATTCGTATTGATTGATCCATATGAAAAATTAAATTCAATGAATCAAAACTATACTACACATTGATAGACGATCTGCTTTGTAAAACACCTACCTATAATCATTTTAATCACCAGTCAGTTTTGACGTGAAGAGTACTGTAGCTGGAACAATGTCTGGTTGGATAATAACCTCGTCTCTGTTAACTTTGTTGTATCCAGAACTTTCCTGAACCATCTGGATTTAATTAAAAAATGTTCTCTCTTTCTCTACATTACAGCTACTATGTTTTAATTTCTATATTTTCTACAACGTGCCTTATTTTGACCATACATTAAATCTGTTAAGTGAAAAGGCGAGTTAAGAGAGTAAACCATCTTTGCACGAAATACTTTTGCTCTCACATGTTCATAATTAGAATATATAGTATTAACATAGTAAGTTATAGCGACATATACGATATAAAAGCTAGAGTTGTACGAAGAACGCTCCAATCCAATCCAATCAGCCGGAGGACGTCCACTGCTGGACAAAGGCCTCCCCCAAAGATTTCCACTCAGACCGGTCCTGGGCCACCCGCATCCAATGGTTGCCAGCGACCTTGACCAGGTCGTCGGTCCACCTTGTGGGGGGCCTGCCCACGTTGCGTCTTCCGGTACGTGGCCGCCGTACGAAGAACGCTACTACGATCAAAACTATAACGTGGCTACGAAAACGAACCAGGGTCTTCTAAATCGAAAAGCAAGCACTTAACCACTGTATCACGGAGGTAGATAATTAAGCAATATTTAAATAAACAGCTCATTATGTAAAGTATTTTAAGAGTGTAAAGGAAATATTACAATACTCGTAATTTGCGCCCTTGAAGCTTTTAAAGTTTCTTTACGTTGGTCGTAACTTTGTTTCAAAAAGCCATTAGTCATTCTTTTGTTAGCGATTGTGACGGAAAATTTTTCACGATGAGACAAATTCGGAGAATAAATTAAGCAGCGTTATCTTCTGTAATAAAAACGGTAGACGGGGACTACTTCTTTCCACGGAGCAGTATACAAAGCGATTAAATTATCTTTATAGTCTGAGAGTTTATTTATCTCGATTTGTTTTTGGCGATTGCTAAAACTATCGTATTTATACAAAACATAACGGAATCCTCACTAAAAATACCTTTGTCTCTTCGTCCATTTCATTCAATACGTTTTATTGTTAACTTTGAAAAAAAAAAAACGTCTACGTCAGCTGGAACTGTAGATAAATACGGTTACGTTTCAACTATTGACGGTAAACCAATACACGGTGGAAGAGTGAAACGGTGTTTATACAACATGTCGACTTTGTTTCCGTTGCAAATAATGCAAAATTATCAATATGATCCCATGCTGTCATTACCTTACTGATGACAGATTTTTATTATTAAATACCATCTAGGTATTACCGCAGTAACTCTATGTAGTAGTGTGCATATCATCCTACCTAGCACTAAATTCCTATAGGTATACAAATCATTTTATATCAGGCTAATGTTGTGAACTTTCCCTCGCATTTTGTTGTAAGAAAATGTATTTGTATCAAATATTCTTTTCAGAGAAACAGATATAACAAGGAATGAAATTACAGCTACCTTTATGTATATAAGTATATAATATAATATTAACAGCTGTCCTTATGTTCGCACTGCTAATACTTGCTTCCACAAAAAGAGTCAAGGACTTAATGAATGGCTACTCAAATTTAGGCTGGCGGAATCTATATTTTCTTGAAAGCTTTTCTTTTTAAACTCATGTCAGATAAATCTCTAGCTTAATGAGAATCTAGCCATAAACTCTACAAAAATAACTAGTAGTTTCACTGCTCTTGTAACTAAGATATCAATGCTTGTTTTTCTTATTTTCATACTATAACCTATTTCACAATTTGTATGGATAAATAAATATGGAAAATAAACAGTTTGTGTCTATGACAATATAGATTGTGTTTATATAAAAGTATATTGTAAACAAAAAATAACTATACAGCAGCTTGAGTAAATAAGGAGAGTATACTTATTTACCCAAGCAATGTGTGAAACAATCAAAACATGTATGAAGGTTATCAGATCGAGTTTAAAAATCACTAGAGAATAAAAAAGTTATTACATATCTTCTCTTAGTATCGTTCATAGTCAAGTTAGTTAGTATTAAGTATACGTGTGTGCACGTTTAACGTTTTCCCACGAAAAGCAAGTCAAGATGTAAATAATTTCCAAGGAAAATAATTTGTCTTGTTCAACTGCAAAATTAAACGTAAAACTAGACCCCCCAGCATCCCTTTTAGTCAGACGCGGAAGTTTCACGAAAATTGAAACTTTGTTTTACAAACTCATTATTCATTCTTTTGTTGTAAACTTGCTTTACTGCAAAATTTTATGACACGAAAAGAAAGTGTTGCCAACAAATTAAAACCGCTTTGTAATATAATACCATTGTTTACCTGACAGTCAGTTTTAACCGTTGCTATTAATTATTTAACAGCATTCCGTCGAAAATATCACAATGAATTGTCAGTTTCTAATTTTAACGAATAATAACATCCCCTTAATTTTATGAAACTTACGCAAAAGTACGTTCAATGTTTTAATATATAATAAGACTACTGTAAAAAGTTATCATGTCATGGATACGAGTGTTGTATTGAATAAGAGTAAGGAGACGTTATAACAAGTGATAAAATTTCTTCGAAGGCCACAAATACTTATATATATTATTTGATACTAACTGTTCCACACTCGCTTTGCTAGTCGTAACACCCCCGTAACACTCTTTGGGGATGAAAGTTTGTAAAATCAGTAATTTCTTAATTGACCTATACTTGGCAAAAGGAATATTTCTACCAAATTTCAAGTGTCTAAACCTTATGGCTTCAAATATATCGTCATGAATCTCTACATAGAAGGAAATCTTTTAAATATTTAAAACATTAGTTATAGAGACATAAATATTTATATGAGAGGAAAAATAATAGGAGGACCGGAAAGTAATGTCGTTTCTGCGCATGCCAATACTTGATTGTCATTTGTCAGCTCATTGTTTTGTTCAGAGGCGTACCAAAGACATTGTGAGGTTATAGTGATTTCTTTACTTATAGACAATTGAATTACAATTTTTTTTTGTAATTTTGGGTAAAATGGCCAGCCAAATACCAGAAGAGGTACACATCCGGCATTGCATGCTCTTTGAGTTTCGCAAGGGAAATAACGCAACAGTTGCTACCAAAAACATTTGCGATGTTTATCCAAATGCACTGGACATTCGTAAATGCCAAAGGTGGTTTTCCAAGTTCAAATCGGGTAATTTTGATCTTTCCGACTCGTATCGATCAGGAAGACCATCAGCGTTAGACAACGACGTGTTAAGGGCGGAAGTGGAAGCAAATCCGTGTCAGACGATCGAGGAATTGTCAAACAGTCTCAACAAACCTTGGTCGACCATCCAAGAACATTTGAAGCAGATTGGAAAAGTAAGCAGAGCAGGTGTTTGGGTCCCGCATAATCTGTCCGAACAGAATAAGGCTAACCGATCAATCACATGCAACTTATTGCTTCAACGACACAACACAGAAGCGTTTTTTGATCGCTTGATCACAGGAGATGAGAAATGGGTCCTGTATGATAACCCAAAACGCAAAAGGCAGTGGCTCTCTCCAAATGAAATCCCTCGGAGTACTGCTAAGCCAGGTTTACACCCCAAAAAAGCGCTTTTGTGTGTTTGGTGGAGTATTCGCGGCATTGTTCATTTTGAATTACTGAAACCTGGAGAAACTGTTACTGCAGACCTCTACAGCGAACAATTGCAGCGAGTCAATCAATCTTTAATTGAAAAGTGGCCAGCGATTGTCAACCGAAAAGGCGTCATTCTCCAACATGACAATGCAAGACCGCACTGCGCAAGGCGAACTCTAGAAAAAATTAATGAATTGGGGTGGGAGGTGCTGCCTCATCCACCATATTCGCCCGATGTTGCACCATCGGATTTCCACTTATTCCGAGCGCTGCAACACTTTTTAAGTGGCAAAACATTTGCAAATTTGGATGATATCCAAAATGCCATCTCTAGATATTTTGCCGAAAAACCAATTAATTTTTATCGATCAGGGATTGAAAATTTACTCACTAGATGGCAAAAGGTTATTGACAATGATGGGGAATACATCATTGATTAAAAATAATGACTCGTTAAAAATGTATGTGTTTGTATTTAGCGTAAGAAAACGACATTACTTTCCGGTCCCCCTAATAGGAAAACTGGGAGCAAGATGACGGACAAAGTTCCGTGCTAGCTGTAATTCAGCAAGGATTAAATCCTGGAGTCCTTTTTAACCTACCAAAACAAGAACTAATAGAAATATCACATGCTGAGTGAAAACATTCAGTAACCCGTTTTTTCCCCAAAACTAGGACATATCTCGAAAATTGAACGTAGACAGATAGCTAACGAAAATTCTGCTGCAAGCTCTTACATCTCATACCTCAAAGCGATACGGCGCTATGTAAACATCTTATAGCAGAAGCAGCCTCATTGTTATATGCTGAAGCAGCCCCTACTACTGAGTAAAAGTCCTACTTATCTTGTTTCCTCTTCCTATAACAAAATACTTGTTCAATCTGTAATCATTCAGACAAGAAACATTTCATTCGCCGCAGTGAATTTGTACGAAAAACTACATAAACTTCGTATATGAAATCCGCTGCAAAATTTGTTTATTAGGTAATCTAAAATAAAACTGTTTAACTTTAACTATATCGCAAAGTAAAGTTTCTCAGCTATCTCATGAAAGTCATCTCGCCACTTAGCACTACCATAAAAGTTAAATGCTCCATAAATCACAGTAGGCGGGGACAGCCGAGACGCGGTACGATAATGAACAGGCTTGTTATTATTAATAAGTTTTTAATGCTCTTAATACCCTCAGGACCCGAAGATTGTAAACACAGCGTTAGTTAAAATTATACAACATTCATTTCTTATACTTTTAAATTAAAAAAATTAAGGCTGCCGCTATAAACGGTGAATTTTATACGCGGTTAAGCTGAAGGGCTGGTGTCCTACAGTGCTTTAATAACGCGCCACTCAACGTACACTTTGTAATATTTACTTTCTTATGAGTTACAATTTGAACAAAGTTTAAACGTATTTACCGAGCAAATAAACGTATTACTCGTTTCAAATTAAAACGGAATTTCAAATTGCGGAAATGTGAGAGTTAGTAAACAAAACGTCAGCACCGTCGTGTTTGTGTTTAGTTGGCTTAAGTAGAAATAAAAATTTCATTATGAATCTATTATACTTCCTGCCGCAGCATATTCATGTGAAATATGAAAGCGCTAATAAAAAAACAACTCCTAATCGGTTTGTTAAAATATTTAGATAAATTTTATTACTTTTTTATATAAGTGTTAGAAGAAACTCTTATAAAATACTCAAAGAAAAGACTTCCTAAAGTCAGCAAACGAAGTCCTCCAGGACTTGAAGTTTTTATGTTGCGGCTTATACATCTAAACAATATAACAAAAGCTCTAGTTTGATAATGAAAACCAGCATATATGGGAATCCTATTGGGAGACGAGATCGCCAAAATATAGCAAGTTCGTCCATGCAATCAAAGAATAAGCTATCTTTGCCAATGATCTGTTTCGTACATACAGATTAAATTTTTAGAATAAATAGTCCTCTTAATATTCCTACTACTAGGACCCTTAGAGTATTCTTTTGCCTGAAGAGATTACTCTTTCGTGTTAGAAGGCCTCGTAGCTGGACATGACCAAGAAAGCACGGACGGTTAGTTCATGATGTATCTCCACCGGAAGTAAAAACTCGGTTGGATTCTAACAGTACATTCTCGAAACTTCGCGATAGTACGGCGGCCTTCCAAACTATACTATGATAGATTTACTATAATTTGTATGAACAACAATAATCGAAGAGTATTATCATCATTATCAGCCTTTGTTTATCCACTGCTGGATATAGACATCCCCCAATTTCTTCCACCAAAGAAAGGAAAAATGAGAGAGTACGCGACACAAATAATCTATGAGAAAAATATTTTAAAAACGAATTGTGCTGTTAAGCGGAAACGTGTGTAAATCAGAACCTATACATGGGGAGTCCAGGAGTAGGGAGTAGGGAGGAGTAGAGGAGACAGTATACACGTATACTGTATCTGTGCCATTCGAAAGCAACGGTTCCATGTCGAGTTGTAAAGGTAAATGAGATGCAGAGGTGCGCGTCAGGCGCGAACATTGTTTACAGTTGCACGTATTCTGATCCCTGATTCAAAGATGACTTTTAATTTTTGAAATGTACGCTGACTGCATCATTATTTTTACATCAGTTTTTTTTTTAACAAGTTTGGCCAAACGAACATTTCATCCGATGGAAAGTGATGGAGGCTCATAGACAATCGCAGCAGTAGAGGGGTGTTTGAAACGCGAAGAGTATGATCGCCAGCTATCCAAACGATAAGAAGGCAGTGGACTATAAAATCTCCATACTTATTTTTTTTTAAACGCAAATTTTTTTTTGTGCAATATCGGTAATAAATAACTAGTAACTATCTAGTTACCTGGTGATGTTATGGCAACCTATAGGTAATTACAAAACAATTTTTGTACCATCATCAGCCGATGTACTTCCATTGCTGGACATGGGCCTCCCCCAAAAATCTCCACATCGATTGGTCGTACGTTGCTTGATTGCTGGGCATCAGATGCCGTTGTTGCCAGGGGTTCATATGGAGGATTAGGACCATCTTCCACCACTGGCCTAAAGCAGGTTGGTGGGAGCCAGAGCCTCGATTGTTGATTAGCAGATGCACCACGAGCAGATGAGGTTGGCTTGGATCCTGAGTTGTTATTCGGTACCCCTACACCCCATCCCGTCTTTGCTTATTATGAGCTTATAAATACATTTGAACACATATAATATATTTTGTGGCTAAAAGCTTAAAGATATGTTAGTTCACTGAGCGGTGATAGTATATATGTATTTTTTTTTTTTCATTATTTTAAAACAAGATTTTTATCACTCAAGAAAACCTTCTCATGTTTTATATATCAGTAAAAGTATTTAGTTTGATTGAAAATTTATAACCTAGTAATTTTTTTTCTCACTGATCATTTATATGATGATTGTAGGGGCAAAGCTTAGTTATTTTTTTTTTCAAATAAAACGTTACTTTACTCGAATAATCTTCAAAGATTTCTCGTAATATATGATTGGTTTTAATAGTTTCATGTAATATCTGAAGTAAACATGAATGAAGATGAAAAAAAAAGCGAAATTAATGACGCGCTACATAATGAGAGTCGGTGAAGTGGTGTCTCCGTACGGCTCGCTCCAATACATCTCATTTCCATATTCAGCTTGAGGTGTACTTGTTTTAAAATTGAGCACAGAATGTTCGTCGGGCTTTTACGTTACGGTGTCAGTGTTTCGAGGGTTCTTCCGTGACTGGCTTTTGTCAAGTCCCAGAGACGAGCGAGTGAGATATTAAATTGACTTTTAATTTTATGTTTCAAGATAAGATCCCATTGCGAACAACTTCATAAAGAATACATTTTATGTATGATACAGATACATTTGTTATAGACAAACACATTTATATAATGAAGTTGAGTAATTCGAGTTTGAAATTATAAAAAGAAAATGTAGAAACAAAGAAACATTCACGTGGTAATAAAGTGATACGGCCCGCCTCAGGATGTTTGCAGAGCACTACATTGCGCTCAGCCCCTTGAGACATAAAAGAAAGATTGTACTTCTCATTATCCCGTTGATTATAACAGCTACAGAGCTCTTCAAAGCGTAACACTTTGCTCTGAAATTGAAAGAGAAGTATTGACTGCGATGATAACCTTCGAAAAGACATCAGTAAAACTCATTACTTTCAACGTTAATCATCAACATATTCCTAATATACATATAATAGATAGATGATAATAGAAAATTTTATTTTTAGTTATCATCAATTGAAAAGGTGTTAATATTTGAGATTTAGAGTGTTTTCATTTCAATCAAAGACAATTGCTCGTCGCTGAAAAATGCATGCAAGCGGAAGGTAGGGCGTCACTTTGAGCGTAAACTTTGAATCAAAGGGGCAGAAATATTACCTTGCTAGCTGCAGCTGCTGCTGCACAAGTAGAAAGAGCAAAAGAGCATGCACAATAGACGTGCAGCTGTGCATCTTGACGGCCAGATTAAGATAACACATAACACTTTGTGAGAATACGTCTTTCAACTTTAAAGGCTGTCATTTGAAAGCACGGCTCAGAGACGTTTCTACTTTAGAAATGATGTAAACATTTTTTAAACTTGTACTTAAAGTACTTTGGTGCTACATTAAGATATGAATGGTGTTATTAAAAATATTTATGCAGAATTAACACTTAATCTAAGTAAAGACGATAGATATTTATTTGCGACAAAGAGTAGTTTTACTTGGGGTTATATATATAAGTTAGTATATGTTTAAAACGATAATAACTTCTATTGAACCACCTCTATGAGATATTTTCAATTATGCTAACATCATTAGCTTCCGTATTAAAATAATTGAAGTGATTTTTTTTTTTAATAAAAAAATCTCTAGGCTAAAATACTTGCTTTGCTACTAAATTCGAATGCTCTTAATTATTGGAAAACTTCAGCATTGCAGCGCTGTTGAGCTTTCCAAACACTTAAGCGGATTCGAACGAATCGAAATTATTTGACCCAGAACTGCTTTGGGAATAAAAAATATATTTCCTTATAAAATATTAGAAGGAAAGAAGCTCGCTAGCTACTCATAAAACAAAAATTAATACAAAAAAAAAAATCATCGGTTCTTAGTACGAAAAGTATGAACACATTTCAGTAAAAAATACTTATTACTGTACAAGTTATAAGTATAAAAAATGTTATACGTATATTTTTCCTTTGATTTTCCCAGTAACAATTACTTTGGGATTATAAATGTTTTACGGAGGTTAACCACGTAAAAAAAATGTGCGAAAACTAATGAAATATATACATTACGGCTTAATGTATAATAATGAAGCAAATACACGCATATTTCACCAAGGACATGTGCGGAACGGAATGTACGAGGTATTTCTTGATCCTATTACAAAATAAACTGGTACCGCCGGCAGACATATATTTAAATAATACGTTAAATGTTTTGATAGTATTATTTCTCTGTCCCTAGTGTGTAAATTTATACTAAGTATTAAATAATAATAAACAGTTCGTTTAACGTTCCCTCTCCTTGAATTTTCTTCTCTTTACAAGAGAGAGAAAATCATTTATCCGCGCTGAGTGTTTGATGTTCACGAAATCTATTTGATATTTTTGGACATGTTAGTTTCTCTGTCCATGTCAGGTTCTCACAATGTTGTCCATCAACGAAAGATGAAGTTAGATGAGGATCGAACCCACTCCACGAATCATATGGCCCAAACGACTGAACTTACGAATATAGTATCGCCGCTTACATCTTCCAATCATAAATGTGCTTTTTATTTGATGTAAAGGCACAAGGTGGCGCTAGTTAGGATAATACACACTACGTGGAACTATATACGCTAGATCAGAGTCTATCTAATGTCTTATCTAGATCTAGATCTAGATAAGACATTAGATCGAAATCTCGTTACCCCTATAAATTCACTAGCTACAACGCCCTTTCTACCGGAACACAGTGTTTGGACTCGTTTAACGGCGGACATCGTTGCTGCGATGGTACCAAACTCCACGATCTCCAGCAACAGACTAGAGAGACAGAGAGAGAAAGACAAAGAGACAGACAGAGAGAGATAGACCAGTAAATATTAATTACATAACAAAAACAATTATTTTGATATTAATAAGTCCGCCGAGTCTGAAAGGTTTTCAATACTTTAGTAAACTATAAGAAATAACTTAAAAATTCTTTATATACTTAAAACTTGACTAACTAGGACTAACGTTGTTTTTTATAGAAATAAATGCCTTTACTGTTATTATTATTAACTGTAACTTAACGTTACATTAACTTTAAGAAGTTAATGCGATTTCTTTACTGGAATTCCATTGGTATTTTATACGCTTACCAAAAAGTAGCAAATCAAGAGTTAGGTCTATATAAAAATAACAGGAAAAATACTTGCTGTTTAATTTACCTTAATACATTCCCACGAAAGTATTTAGTATAAAAATTTTGATCTTTTTAAAGCGCCTTCGCTTCGCCTAATCTCGAGTCTCGAAAAGGCCGCTTCAAAGCTTTGCAATTTGCCGCCGAAATCCATTCTCATGATATCGCACAGATTGAACTTGAGTTTTGCTTATTAGCTAACTTTCGAGCATTCTAGAAAACTTCAGTTAATTAAAAGACGTTCTAGTGCTCAACATGACCTTGCTTTCAACATTTCTGAACGCGAAAATTCAAGTTAAAGTATCAGCAGCTTTCGAAATAGTATTATATATAGCAAAATATATCTGATAACTTGTCCTTAACTTTTATCGACGATTTTTTTTATTGTTTATTATTTTAAGAGCTTTCAGTCTATCAAGGCTATGCCAACCCCATCATAACCTAAACACCTATTATCTAATTGTTACTATTAACTAACGTAATAAATACAAAAATACCTGTTATTTACTAAACAAAATGTACTTATAGATAACTATTGCTGCTACTGATATCTATGCAAAAAAAAAATATACTTGTACCGACGCTTTTGATGTTAATTTGCAAATTCTCCAACAAAATTTTCCTCAGCGGTCTAGTCCGGACATATTCCGTCAATATATGATATACATCTATTCTTTAGCACAAATAACAGTTGTCGGAATCTGTAATTTCTATTATATATTTGAAGTTGTTGAGCGGCAAGTGTCCGGAACGTAACCTGAAATCAACTACAAATAACTCTCTACTTATACTACTGTTGATAAACCACTGTACACGAGGAGGGTTATCGACGATAACATATACAACATGAGGATGGTAGATAACCAAGCTTTTGCATATACTACTCTTAATATTATCAATAATACATAGAGATTGATTGAGAGGTTATTACAACAGTTTATGTGGCTACATACGCGTGAAGAGGTTACGTTATGTTGTTAGCAACAAAAGGGGGTTACCATAAATGTTTTATGTAACACGTAAAATGTATACGGCTACCCGGTGCTTCAGCAAATTACACGTACGATGTTATCCAACAGCTTTAATAGCTAGTTGTCAGTTTTATAGTTTGTTTAGGCAACGCGGGATTACACGTTACGAGTGGCTAGTACATGTGATTAGTGTGGACCCTTCGGTGCCTCCGTGTTGGAGTTAAATATTTTACAGCGAACCACAAAACTTAATATAATTTTAAACGTAAACTTTCGTAGAAATTCTTAACCCCAACAGCAATTAACGTAGCTGTTATCAGCAACTACAATTTAAGTCGCATAATCCGCATAGTGTGAAAGTTAAAACTATCTCCCACTTTTATCTACAATCGAAGAAGTTAATAGCAAGAGCTATATTTAAGAAAATATACGAGTAACCTTTTTAGCGGGATCGCGGGAACCCACTGGATGCAAGCAACGCTGGACCAATCGACGTGGAGATCTATGGACGAGGTCTATGTCCAACAGTGGACGTGTATCTGCTGATGATGAATCTTATTAGTTCAGTTCCTTTTTCAGTCGCTTATTACCATGCAAAGTTATGGATATATCCTACGATACGAACAGGAGGAATAGGAAGGAGTTAAAATATAGCTAAAATTATTAATAGCTTTAAGTGCTATTGAAAAGCTACATTAGTGAAGAATTGAAAGATATTAGGAACGAAAAATATTCGTTAGAGTTCCGGTATTTATAATACTTCTTGTAAGGGTTCACTGCGATCGTGAAGGCGGCCACGGCTCTCCTCCTATTACTGATGAATGGGGTGGAGAGTTCCAGCTCCACCCCGAAACGCAGCTTCATGAAGGCCTCTCACTATCGGAACACGATTGTGTGAGAAAGAGTTCCCATTATCATGGCTAAAAGCGTTTGGAAGTACATCGTGGGGTTTCGGCTGGTAAGAGTCGGACATGACCCTTCTTTTGCCTCCACCGGAGAGGGTTATCCAATTAGGATTTTCCTATGAAAAAAAGGGATCCATTTGGTAGACCGACTATCTGTTGAAGATTCAGGTAACTGCAATGAACCTGTCGCTATGGGTAGTTATTGGTGATAACAATAAGGAGAAGACTAAAAAGACAGATCATTGTTACCATGAAAATAAACCACGTTGCTGTTAATATCCTAAAATGTATGCAGTGACCACGTTCAGAGATCCTCGCAAATGGATTCACAAACACGGGAAGGATAAGGGATTAATGCAACGTTGAATTAGTTAGAAAGTAAACGGAAAAAATTTTAGGATTTGTCAATGCAAATTTAATCATCCCTGTTTCATCCAATTATTTATTTAACCCTTAATCATTTGTTTAATTAGATAAAGCCTTTAAATATATTAAATCTACTTATATATAATAATTTCTAACAAACAAAAAATCCTTTTGGTTCTTCATTAAGGAATAGTGTATACACCTGAAATATATTTTAATAGAAAAATGTCTCAACTCTACCTCCACCTCACCTCAAAACACTTTTGAAGACCTTACACGAGAACTATGTTCAGCAATGGACCTCTACCGATTAAGATAATGATGTGGACGAATTTAGTTTATAGTAGACTTTTTAAACCCTCTGATGTGGATAGAATAGTTGAGGATCTAATTAATTTTCTCAATCTGATCGTCAAACTTCAGTTTGAAGAGGGCACCTAATGATGAATAATTATTTAGCTACTTCTGTAAATCTGTGGCTATAACAATGTTCCTATATTGCGATGGCAAGTTATGAGAGCTAGAGCATTCTGGGCAGGTAGGTACGCCTTGCCATCCACAGCTTTATTGTCACTTAATGCCAAGTGAAATTGAGGTTAACTATTAAAGATAAAAAACCTCTACTCCGTCTGCCTCACTGTGATGAGCGATGAATATTTTGTTCAACGCGATATCACAATTCAAATAGTTACACAATTTTCTTTTTTATATTGTCACTCCTTTTTCTCAGTAGGGGTAGGCAGAGGTGAATAAACTACCCACATTTCGCCAGATGTGGTCAGATTAGGTCCCATGTAACAGGGGGCGAGCCTGTTGCCACTTTATTGGGACCACCACACACACACACACACAAAGATGATATCAGTGTGCGGGTTTCCTCACGATGTTTTCCTTCACCGTTTTTGTATCTCGCTGTTGTAACTAAAGTTCACAAATGTACATAACTTAAATATTAAGTCATTGGTACATGCCGAGGTTTGAACTCGCGACCTTCGGAATGAAAGCCGCACGCTCTAACCATTAGGCCAGCGAGCTACTGTCTCACAATTTTCTTTAATGCATATTAACCTTCTGTTTATAAGAAGATCGATTATTTCACATTATCACATTATATATCAAAAAAATTGCTTCATCTTTGAAAATCTGGTTTACGATTGCACATATCTCGGAGTTAAAATGAGGTACTCAAGAATATTAAACTCAGTAAATTTAATGACTAGACTGGATTTACTGGACAAAGTTTATGTTTCACTGAAGCCTAACAAGTTATTGTCAAAGAAGCAGTTTCATTTACAAAATATTTTACTATCTGTCAGATAATAGATATGATGTAATCTTTGTCGTTCCAGGTACGCTGAATTGAGAACTTCAATTGAACAGTACATGTATCCTTTATATTTCGTCCTAGTCATATACCGTCAGCAAAATACAAATAACTTATTAAAAAAAGATTGAAGGTATTGTTAGTCTTTTTTATTGATATGACCTTCAACGGCAAAAACCCTGAAATTTATAATATTAGCGAACGACCCTTTTACTGTGCACTTACGTGAATAAGATGAAATGATTTTCAAAACTAAAATAGCAACATTGAATAATGAATAACGAATAATTAATTACTAACTACACTAATAATGTTCTTGACGTATACATTGTTCTGCGGATGGCATAGACATTGGCTCTATATCGGTTAAACCGATTTCGATATAGTTTCCACCAAAAATTAATTAATGACTTGATGTTAAAAATGTTATAAATTCTCATTATAATAAATAATTTCTTTCTGTTCAATACAATGTGTGAAAGATATCCTTGTTTATATAAGTTTTAAGTTAACAGATGCATCCGGCATACAGTTGAAAAGGTAGCTTACTAAAGGCGACGCGGACCTCTTTTTAAAAATGAACTCTGAAATGGATTCACAAACACCGAAGCTTAAAGCAAATTGCACATTCTTGCGTAAAAAAATCTTTTAGTGCATTTTGTGTGACGTTGAAACGAACGTAAAACCGACAGATAGCACTAAGCCGTTTAAGGCAGGTTTTATAAAAAGCAAAACAACAATCGCTCTAAATAAATACACGAGAAGAGAGAGAGAGAGAGAGAAAAGGAGAAGGAAAATGTTTAAAAAACAACTTTCATCATTACAAGTGATAAACGAAACTTTGAAGTTTCATACAAACTTAAAAATAAGTTTTCCTCATGATGTACCGTTGGTTGGTCTCTATTGTCGGTGACCGTCTAGGTAGGTAATACCGGAGCTCCTATTCCAGTCGCCAAACATTACTGTTCCGGTTTTAAAGGCGCTGTAGTTAGTTTAATTATTGGAATAACGAGACAACATCTTATGTCTCAAGGTGACGAGCAGAATATGGCACAATGAGCAAGCGTATTACTTACTATCAGATGAATGTCCTGCTGGCCTTGCAGGTTCATCAAATAAAAAAAGGAGGATGTGGATCTGTATGAGGATCATGATCGATTATTTATACATGTCTATATTTATTTTTGCTACCAGAGAGTATAAAAGTTTAGAGCGATTTAATATGTTATTGCAAAAAAAATTCGTTACATTTATGTGAATAGAGCAGCCACGAGACAGGATCTTTTGAAATAAGTACAACTTAAACCAAAGGATTAAAAATAAAGAAGCTTTATACATTTTTCGATAGATTGTATAGATAAAATGTCCTTATCAGCTGTTAAATACATACATATATATATATATATATATATATATATATATATATATATATATATAATCCAATCCAATCAGCCGGAAGACGTCCGCTGCTGGACAAAGGCCTCCCCCAAAGATTTCCACTCAGACCGGTCCTGGGGCACCCGCATCCAATGGTTGCCAGCGACCTTGACCAGGTCGTCTGTCCACCTTGTGGGAGGCCTGCCCACGCTACGTCTTCCGGTACGTGGCCGCCACTCGAGAATCTTTCTGCCCCAACGGCCGTCGGTTCTGCGAGCTATGTGCCCTGCCCATTGCCACTTTGCGACGGCGACCCTTCGAGCTATATCGGTGACCTTGGTTCTCCTGCGGATCTCCTCATTTCTGATTCGATCTCGCAGGGAAACTCCGAGCATAGCTCGCTCCATCGCCCTCTCAGCAATCTTAAGCTTGGGAACAAGGCCCACAGTAAGCGGCCACAAGTCAACCGAATGATGGCGGTATATCCATCCAAGGAAGCGGAGGGAAATCCCGGACGTGGGACGGGCAGCAGCGTTTCACGATAGGGCCTCCGTAACTGCGATAGCCAAGCCGCCTGCCAAGCGTGGCGATTATGGCAATTCCCCCCTAAGATGAAATCCCAAAATATATATATAATATAATATATTATTTCCTACAATCATATATGGGTGCCGAAGTATTATAGATAATTTCTCTTTACCTTCTTCCTTATTGATATTAATTATGTGAAATTACAGTTAAGTAGTTTTTCATAAAAAAATCCATACTTAAAGTATTAACTTTACTAATTATTATTTAAAGTTCCTTTTTATTTGTACGATTACTTGCTTCATTCATATAATGCTTTAGTTTGTAATTATTTAGTTCACTATACCGTATGTTACTTCGCTTATTGTCTATATCTTACTCTACAGTCGATTGTCCGGTAAAAATGGCTTTCTGACCAATTATACTGCTTATTGTATATTTTTGTATAATCAATATATTCTTTATTTACGTACTTGCTGTATAATAAATAATATGATTATATGTTAACCATTTTCAGTGTTTCCATGAAATACTGAAGTAACGAGTGTATCTCGTATTTGACCTAAGCCAAGGATATTCAATCTGTCTATAAAAAAATTCGGATTATTCTGTAAGTAATAAGGATTTTGCATAAAAATATAAATTGTTGGAGAGAAGGATAAAATATCAATTGCATGGTGAATTTGCTTAGGTATTACTCCTGAAGCTGATATTACAATAGATGTAACAAGAACTCTTTAGAGTTTCCGAATTTGAGCTATTTCGTCTTCAAGGTCTATATGTTTTAAAAGCTTTTCTGTAATAGTGGTTTGTATTTTGTCCGTATTTGGTATTGTTATGTCTATAGAATTTTGCCTTCTGTTGTTATTAGCTTTAAAAGTCAATAAACAAAGTATTAAGTTAAATCAAGTATTTCAATCTAAAGAAATTGAATGATCCTCGCCGAGGTTAGCTTCATAAGTAAATAAATACATATCCTACACGATTTCGCGTACAATGATGTTTGCTATTGTCTGTAAAGCACACAATTACAGACATGAGCTTTGTGTACAAGTCGGCTTATAAAGGTTTCAGACGTAATCGTGGAAACTTACATTAAGGCTAACCGCAGACGCTAAGACCTATTCGGGTATAGTCTAATTTATTAGTCATAACAAGAGCCAAGATAACAACAGCCGGTACAGTTGTAAGTTAAATTGTATAGCTTATTAACTCCAAAATTAACTGTTTAAAAATATTTTTATTTAACGAAATTGTACTCGTGCTTCACTCAGAATTCTGTACAAAAGGAAACAGAAGTCTAACAAAGGGAAAGTACTGCAGCAATAACCGCATGATGCAAAAGGAAAAATATTAAAATGTTAACTTTTCTACTTTATTTTACAGTAATATTGCAAAGAGAGAGTTTGTTATGACTATAATCTCTTAATAATCCTAATGATAAATATCTATAACACTTACTACTTAATTTTCCTGAGATCATTAAATTGTCGTTAATATTTATGTGCTTGTGTTAATATATTCATTAACCTCTCTACAGTATAAATAAATACTAAAATATATGTTTTTATATCGTATTATTTACTAACAAGATACTTCGCCCTCATTTTTATTATTTGCTCAACCCTTATAGTAGAGCGAATGAGAATGCCCTTTAGCATTAAGTCTCCCTTTTGTAATTTTGTGTATAAAAACTCATAAAATATACATGACAAATAATTATAGAGTATCAATTCTTTTGTTTACAGTTCACACTAAATGTCTCGTGTATGAGAACATTCACATAGCAGACTCCTAGACTTTATCTCCGTTTACAGCCGAGCGGGTAGACCGGCAATAAAGCAAATGAGCAGCGAAATGAATCAAATTGCATCTACACCATAAAATTGCGTACTTCATTGAACACTTTATTGAATTAAACAAGTCTCTAAACATCATTAATAATAACATCTACAAACAATCTGAAAAATATAGACTGTTGAATATTATAGGCAGATACATCATCATCAGCCTGAACATAGATCTCTTCTAAATCTCTCATCGATCATTCCTACGCTGCCTCGATCCAGCAGATTCCCTACCTACGGTACCTTCGAGCACTAGACGTAGTCGTTTGCAGGGGTTGATATGGAAGGCTTTGAGCTATGCCATCACACTGGTCCAATGGTAGGAGCCAGATCCTCGTATGTTGATTAACAAGGTGCACCACGAGCTACACCCCTTTCTCTTCCCTCATAGCACTGTCCTACTCTTCAACCCTTCCACATCCAATATCTTCTCATCTTTCTCCTCCCCCTCATACATACTACTTTATCTACATATATATGTATATATCAAATTTATTTTCGTTTAGCTCGCGGATACCGGATCCGCGAGCCCTGAGTCCGATGAAGCCGCTATAGTTGTCAATAAAACTGCGGCGAGAACATCACTAGAAAAAAAAAAAAAAAAGCACCACGAGCTTGGTTGACTCCGGTCCCGTAAGTTACCCTACAGTCTATAGACAGATTATATTTCATATAAAATAAATATTCCTTCATAGTTATTTTTAAGAAGAGTATAAACAATCACCTTCGTCTAGTTGGATATTATGTACATATATTGAACTATATATGTACTGTTATATTTATATGTACTATAAATATATTCTTTAAATAAACCGGGAATCTTTGGAAGAGGCCTATTTCCAGCTGTGGACGTCTATCGGCTTATGATGATGATTTTCTTTGCCAGAGTATGCCGAAAAAAAGCTCTTTAGGAAAAGCACACCTTTGTTCCATACATTCTGATTTATTTATATTTTAAATTGTTATGTATATTTCCTTGTATACATAGAGAAATATGTAAATAAAAGCAAAGTTCAGATAAATATTGTGTGAACAAATTGAACAGAAAATGAATAATAGATCATGTGTTGCGGTAATGCAACATCACGTTGTTTCAATAATAAATGTTCAATTCTTATAAAAGTTCACAGAATTTTCAAACATTAAATAGATCGAAAAGATATTTAACAGCAGTTATGAGAGTTAAAATATTTTACATAGAACGTTATAGCATTACGAATTTCATTTTCAGATTGCACTGAACGAGGAAACCTTTACTGAAAATTTGTTTCTAACCAAAGTAATCCAAAAAAGAGAACTTTTGAAAACTGGCAATTTGAAATAGATTCACAAACGCCGAAGCTTAAAGTGGTTGCATTCTTTTGTAGATACATTTTCGTGCATTTTATGCGACGTAAAGCGAAGGAAAAAGGGGCAGCAACAACGATTTCAAAGTTACGAAGTTCTTTTACGTGTAAAAACTTACCTCGTTTCGATAACGTTATTATTGAAGCTTCTTACATACTAAAAAAAATCATTTATCACTAGAAATAGAAGTTTAGTGTCAAGCCAAAAAAAGCAAATATTCTTTGTGTTATGTTATCGTTTCGTCCCCCGCCCGTATTAGATTAAATTACTTCAAAGTTAATGTTCGTGTCTAAAGAAAAACTGAAACTTTGTAGATAGGATTTCGCGATAAAAACCGGTCACAGAGAATTCAAGGCCTTTCGCTAGACTTTTGAACACTCACTGCAGACTTCTAGATAGCGCTTATCGTTTCTAATACCACCATTTATTTGGATCATTTCGTACTCTCTGGCGACATTCTACTGTAACAAGAGTAGAGATAGATTTTCTTTGTAAGATAAAAGGAACGTTTAGAAAATATCATGTACTTACACGATTACTATTATTTTTAACCGACAGAAAAAGAAAATATATTAAAATGTAAACGCAAGCTTACTAGTTGATTTTCTAAGCGATAATACTAATATAGTGTATATACACTATATTCAAACGATACTTTCATTTGAAGGATAGATGATAGTCCTTAACAATGTGGCTCTAGTTAGGATGATAAACACTACATCACGTTGGACTTGTCACTTTATAAAACACGCTATTACTCGCAAGTCTCGTTAACTCTGTTACTGTATAACACACCATCCTTCATACTGGAAGACAGTAATATTTGCACCCTACTGATCTGTGATAATAGCTGCCTGTAACGAATCCTAATACCAGTATATTATATATGTTGTTTCCAAAGGTTTTGAAAATACAACTTTGTAGTTATTTTTGTAGTTTGTGTTCAAAAAAAAAGTTTTATCGAATGCTGTAATATCAAATGAAATCATTTATCAAGTTTAAGGTTACCTCATATAATTTTGTACCGAATGGCATTCGTGTAATCTCACAATAAATTACTAGAAAATAATTTAACTTCTTGGCAACTGAAGTATGTAATTTAAAGAGCTTACTACCACTGTTCGAAGTACTACCAAATTATAGTCAAGGAAGCTATGTTACGGAAGGTATGTTATCAGCTAAATACAACTACACTAATAAAATTTGTTTGCAGAATACTTATTCGCTCTATAACCTTGAAATTCTACTTCCGCTTTTTATTTATTTATCATCAAACGGATACAATGTTACGTCTATTCATAGGTACAAAGTTTTAATGTTGTATAACTTATTTTCATTCAACTATGCGACGACACGAGGAAAACATCCACCCGATGATGATTGATACGCCTTCTCATAACAATTTGTTATACTCTGAACCACATTTGTGCTCATCGCCTTGAAACCTAAGATGTTAAGTCTCTTTCCACCCCAATAATTACACTAGCTATAACCCCTTCCAATCTGGAACACAGTAATTATTCCGGAAACAGAGACCTACCACCAGTATTTGTAGTGTTTCACTAGCTTTTACGTTGCATTCTCTACGATCGATGGCGTCGCTTAATTTGAATTAATTTGTTACACAAACCGATATATAGTATTATCCTGAAAACATAATGTACACATTTTGAATCACATGTATATTCTTTATTGTAATCAAAATTAATATCTAACATAACCTTAAAGGGAGATGGCGAAAAGTAATACGTTCCCCGTACGAAAGTTTTCTTCGCCGCTGAAACCGCGACGAATCTATAACAAAGTTTTGTACGTGGGTGCAATAGTAACCGGCTTACGTTATCAACAGTTAAACGTTCATTAGTAGTTAGATTAACAAAGTTAAAACGTGTGCTCTATTAACAATTATTCCGCATCACATAGCAATATAAAAAGTTTAATGAACGTCCAAAACTTGTGTAGTAACGGGACGGTGCAAATGTATGCGTTTGTGGGACTTGAAATCTGCTTAAGTTTCGATATGATGACGGCGCGAAATTATTATAACACATACACATAGTTTAAAAATATATTACTATGAGATGATTGAGCTCATTATTACATGTTACATGCTCATTATTATATATTACTAATATATAATTACTATTTAATATAAGTTACCCCTTCCAAAGAGGTTTAAAATGTTTATTTTCTGCAATAAGCGTTCTCAATTTAACATGGTGTTTAATGATATTGAGGGTTTGGTTGAACCGACACAGAATATTCTTGCTATTATTAATGACAGCCGGAATATTACTATGACATCAAAGCAGCAGATTCATATTATGTAAGTGGTAGCAAGGCGAATTCGAAAAAACCGTGTCCTCATCTAAATTTCAGGACATTTGGCTTGAGAACTTTGAACTTCTAAGTAAGATGTCAGCAACTGCACCAAAAATTCGATATTAAATCGTAAATATGTATGATTATTTTTATCCTAATTATATATTTCTTATGAAATGCATTAAATTTCATCATTCGTAATATTTCACTAGTTACAGAAACAGAATGGTAAGAAATCGCATGTGATTAACAAAAGACTTCAAGACCATTCTAAAAACTAAAGGTAGCAGCAACTCTATGCGTCTTTCATTATCATCAATCATTTATGGAGGGTAACATTACACGGGGCGCCTAATTTTCCCAAGAGGACCGTTCAGCTCGGCCGTTAGCAAAGGTGGGCTTTTACACCCATATTAATTTTGCCGAGGCACAGTACCTGCACACCATTCGCAAAGGACTGATTGCCTCGGTAAAACAGTCCTGCAATCTATGCTTCATACCCTTCCACACCTGGCTCCTACTCATTCTATGTTAAAATTATATTCTATTCAAATCATTTTTGTGTGAACATACCATAAATTTATCTAATCTTAATTAATGATATTTATATTTAATTAACCACCCTTACTTCTAATAGGTTTTGGTGATTGATTCAAATAATGAAGAACAAAGAAATATATATAAGAGAAAAGCCAAAAGTATTCAGACTATGTATACTGTCATATTTATCTTTTGGCTACCAAACTGATATTAATGAGAAGCCGTATAAATAAGATCATCGATCATCGTAATTAGGATGAGAAGTTTATAGACGTTAAAAGGAGTTTTGTTTGAAGAAAGTGAAACGTATCAGTGTAACAAATAGCAAAAATATAGATGAACAGGAGGAGATATATGTATAGAAACCGCAGAAAAAATCTAATAAAATTGTTACGGAGCGGTTACTCAAGAGATATCAAAAATAGTAAATAGAGACAGAATAAACGATAGGATGGAAATAGTTGATCCAGTTTAGATTTCAAAGGCCAAGGTGAGATATGTGTGAATTTTTTTAAAGAAGGCTTTTCTCGAAAGACAAGAGACATCATATTAAGAGTATATGCATAACCATTTAAATTATTTTATTATCTAAATAATAGCTAAATAAATAACTAAATTTTAATTGAAAATTATTTAACTGCTCGTAGAAATCTGCCAGAAACCATACAGGTTACTGTGTTCCAGTTTAAAAGGACGAGACGAGACATCTTTGATATCAAAGCAATGAGCACAATCTTATGCAGTATTTATCATCTTAAATAGACCCACAGTTATGAGCCGCTTTATCACTTAATATCAAGTGAACGCATTGCCCATATTGAATCTTCACGGAATAAGAAAAAAAACAATTTTCTTATTAGTCTTTATTTCGTTCCGTACTTATGAACATGTTAGTAACCATACTACAGCCTTGATATATAGCAACTATTTAATCTATGAAGCAGTGGTATTGTTAATAATTACTAAATATATATATTACCCGTTTTTAATATCTCATTCATAAATATTTAAATGTTATTGTAGAAAGTATTGGAAGCAAGGTGCGAGCTCTCTGGTGAATCCTATATTCTTGTTTTGAGCGGGCTGGAAGCCACAGCGGCTCTTACAGCTCATCTGACACTGGGCTCGTGGACCCGGATCCACGGCCTGAAACTCTGGTGAATGATAACGCACGCAGCAATAACAGCACTATATTGATAATGACAAGTTACTAGTTAAAACAGTAATACGAAGATCTACAGATACAGTTAATGTGTACAATTGTATACTCCGTGAAGGCTTATGACCCAAGTCATTCTACGTAATGCACGAACGTTACGTATATTTGGGTTATGGTACATAAAAGCGCGATCTATTATTTGTAGTGGCGCCATCTGTTATATTATTTGGAAACTCCTTATTACAATTATTAAATGATATCAACGTTTATCTCTGCTCGGACGTCCGTCAGTTCCGAATGATTTTATAAAGGTGTTAATAAGATATTATTAACATGATTTTAATCTTTCACTAGAACTTAGCAGATGTTATAAGTAACTTCATTATACTTAAATACCATCTCCATATTAAATTGCCGTTCCCCGTCTACTTTGCTGGCTATAACAGCTCTGCACCTCCCTCTGGATAAGGAAATTTGTAAACTCCGTTGTTTAGCTGACCTATACTCGGTAAAAAGGTATATTTCTACCAAATTTCAACGGTATAAGCTTTATGTATAATTTCACCCACTATTAACATGTCAATTTGTATACAATCTTAAAAACAATTTGATCATATTTATCATATTTTAGTTATCTACAGAAACAAATGATCATGAAGCATTCTTATATCTAATATCCATCGATGTTGATGAGATGAAATAAATATAGTAGAGGGACAACGTCTGCCTTCAGAATACGGTATAACTGATATCATATAAAATGAATCAGAGTAAAATCAAGTCACATACATACCTTGGAGTATATTAAATCGGAAATTTTACAGGTTCATTAGGTACGATGCCATCAACGAAACGAGATAAATTTGCCTCATTGAGTTCGCGACTCAATAACTGAGCGCAATTGTTGAGACTCCACCGAGAGTTTAATTTCAATAGAAAATATTATTTAGCAAAATTTAAAAGCTTTCAAGAACTCTCACAGTTGTACCCTTGTTATATTGATTAATGAATAATATGACTATCACTAATAATGTCAATATTTGTATTATCAATATTAGACACTAGACAGGGGGATGGGATGGTTATAAGGGTAGAGGAAGACCTAAGAAAGTGTGGATGGATTGTGTGAAAGATGACATGTGATGAATTCAGATGTGATGGCTGATAGAAGAATATGGAAGAGAAGTACATACTGTGCTGACCCCACATAGCTGGGAATAGAGGAGGAGGAAGAAGAAAGACACTAGAAACTTGTAAACTAGGTTTAACCTACGTGAGATATTTTTTTTATAGAATCGTGTATCGTTCTTTATGAGAGGAGGTAGAAATTTTTTGTCAAAACTTTTATAATATACTAAACTTAAACTATAGCCAATTATTACCTATCTGGTATATAAGAAATTATTTACTTTATCCTTGTTAAATTTATTAAATTGTCATTAATTTAACATAATTTCATACCATGAGAAACAACCCCTTAATTATTTACCAATCTAATCTATCCTCTGATTTATTCCATTCAAGTTTTAGAAATGGTTAAGATCATAATCTTATTACGATCTTAGCTCCTATTCGATGATTACAGCTTTAACTTGAAATAAATAATCCTTTCTGAAAGAGACAATTGAAATTAGTTATTAGCCAAATACAAATATGCAATTACCGAGGAGTTAATATACCTTAGGGACTAAAACTCCGAAAATACAAAAATGTTAAGAAAGCACTAACACAGCCGACTAACTTATAACCTAGTGCATACTAGGTTATAAGTGGTACATCGTAATTTCCGATGATGTATGGATATATACTTTGATATGGTTCAGAGAATTCTGATCCATATCAGAGGTTATGTCATCGGAATAACAGCTACTTCTAGATAGATTTTTTATAACAATATAAAATATCATCTTAATATTACACGAAACTAAAAGTATAGAAAAACACGTATGAAGTTCTTCTTCTATACTTTATAAAAATCTGTTGTTATTATATTTTTAAGAACTATTCATGTCCACAGCTGAATGTAGATTTATTCAAAAGAGAGTATTCGTAGTACTCGTCTTGCTAACATATACTAGTAACTTCCAAATAAATATCTGCTGTAATATTCATAGTTTCTTTTATATCCTTAGTATAATTGTTTGTCATGCCGAGGAAAGTAAAGTTATAAGGATTAAAATAACTTTGTCTCATTCCCTTTTTATCTAGAAGGGTAAAAAAACTAAATTAGATAGAATCTTTGTATCTGTAATTTCTAAGGATGATATTCTTATCCTATTATATTTTTAACGTAACGTTAAAACTCTGCAAAATTTATACATATTAATACTATCTTTCATTATTATAAAAATAAACTAATTTTGAATTATTAATAATATGAAATAAAAAGTGCTGAGCTACTGACTTACCCCCTGGCTCTTAAAACTCAATAATCTTAAACAATCGCCCCAATTTCCTTGAGAATTTGATTTCAAAAGGGAAGGGTTACTCCTGATTTCAAATTACATTCTAAGGTTCCAGATACTTATCAAATTTATTTAAATGAAAAAAAGTAATCAATTTATTTATAGGCAATATTTAAAAAGTTAATAACCTTTCATTTAATCAGAAAAATTGAAGGTTATATACATATACATACTCGTGGTTGGTTTCTGTTGCCGGAGTGCCTCTAGGTGCCACCACAGCGCGTTTCTGCCGTCAAACAATAGGGTGCAAACATAATTTTTTTTTTAAACGTGTTGTGGGTAGTGTAATTACTGGGGTAACGAAGGTAACATCTTATATCTCAAGACGACGAGAGCGAAATGGGGCAGTGTACATCACTCTAACTAACGCCATTTCGTTATGGGTGTATCGTATACCATCTGATGAACGTCTCACTCATCTCGTCACTTCACAGAATATAAAAAAATAAATAGATAATCTTTGAGATATATAGGTTTTAGAATTTAGGTAATTAGGTTCTTAAATACAAGGTCGGCAAAGCAGCCGCGATCGCTCTGGCGCTGGTGTTCTGGTGATTGTCCATGGGCGTCAGTGATCACTTTCCACCAGGTGAACTGTTCGCTCGTTTGCGCACCCTTCCTATAAAAAAAATACATTTTCATCAAACGAATGACATTGTAGTGTGTATTTGAAATAACAATATAATCTTCATCAGCTGAGAGACATCCACTGTTAGCCCTATGCCTCCCTCAAAATATCTGCAGTCAGCAAAACCTCGTTCGCTGTCGTTTGTAGGGGTTCTTATGGCAGAGTTTGGATCATTTCAAACAAGCTGGCCCAATGGTGGAAGCTTGAGCCTCGTTTGTTGATAAACGGGATGCACCACGACGAGACGAGGTTGGCTTGGGTCCCGTGAGTTGTTGTGCGGAACCCTGTACAACCAAACAATATAAATAACAACATATACTATATAATTAAAACAGAGATAGACAGAGAAATATTCTAACTCTGTTGTTACGGACAACATTTATCATAACATGTTACGGACCCTAATGATCTAACTAAATCATTCTCATCATACCTCAGCACGTTGAATTCTCTACCACTGTATATGCAAATCAACAATAATAACAACATCAACAACAAATACATTTACATTTTATCTTTGTTGTTGCATTCGTCCCAAATCGTGTTCGCTAGACGAAACAAATAAACAAACAAACGTACGTTGCCACTGTTAAGTTAAATTGTAATAATATCATTACTTCTAACTTAAATTGTAATAAAGAATGTATGTTTAAGTCATCATCATCATTTCCATCCATTGAAGTTGTTCTGATCATTTAAAGAAAACGACCTAGTAATTCACTTTCAAGCTTTTTAGGTACTAAGTCTCTGTTAGTCCTGTAGTATCGGGCTGTTAAGAATAGGACTAAGGTATTCCCTGTCCCTGTTGTACAAGGCGACTAAAAGGGTCCTTGGGTTCGTGAGCTTTGGGGGTGGGAGCCTTCAGAGCTCAATAAGCGAGCCTTAGGAGGACAGCAAATGCATGGTGGTCTTGTATTTGGAGTAGCACAGCATGGGTGCTAAAGAGGGCTTTGGCCTTCGTGGGATGTTTAAGCCAGAGTGCAGAGGGGCACTAGTGCGTTCCCCCTCCAAATGAATTGACGAAGACCACCGAAGGGATTTTAGTGGGTAGAAGTCCCATATTACCTTGTCTTCCTCCTTGAAGCAAGGTATCTTTTAAGAATATTTCCCCAACTATAAAAAAAGGTGACTGTTGCCGGAGACTGTCTAGTTAGATAATAAAGCGGCTGCTCTTTCCGTTGACAGACAGTAGTATGTAAACGTTACTGTGTTCCGGCTTGAAGGAACTTGTAATTAGTGAAATTACTGCAGTAATGAGACATGTTTCAAGGCGATGAGTGCAATGTGGTGATGTGTATATTTAATAACAAACAAGTTACTAAAATTATTCATCTATTATATAATAACTAATAGTCTCTTTTGGCCGGCGTCTAGTTCTACCGCCATACAGTAATGTAACAAACATTACTGTATTATAAAAGGTGGTGTAATCAGTGGAATTACTATAGTAACGAAACAAATTCTTTTATGTCCTCTTCATTCTTCGAATAATTTATTTGCATAGGATATCGTGAACACTATCGTAAGGCGTCACTGCTTCTAAAAGTATTGGAGCAACTGTATTTATTACATCATATCCTAAATTACGTGACCTTGTGTAAATATCTTAACTAGCGACGGTATCAATATAAGCTTATATAAGTCGTTAATTAAATCACTAGACGATTGCATTTATAAGATTAAAATTTTAAAGGAAAATAACGAGTCTCTCACAGTTTTGCGCTTTGTGCGCACCCGTAACCACTAGAGACTGCTTTTATGGAAGCTTTTTAATTCAATCCCCAGTAGTTGGCGATGAAATAACAAAAAAAAAAACTTGTTTGATAGTGATGGACCGGAAGTAACAATAGTTCTGTTTTTTAGTCGTATATGTTACATTGTCACAGATAAAATATACGTTAATGTAACTGAAAATATTTGGAATAATGCTATATATGGCCTGTTTCCAGCAGTGGACGTCTGTCAGATCATGATGATGATGAAGATGATGTTCATGTTACAGGCAGAAATAAATATTCAAATATTTCACTTTACACTATAAAGATGTCTTCTCATATCTCGTGTTATTGTTGTTGTTGTATTACAGTTTATCGGAAGTTAAATATTTCATTTAAAGTTTTCAGTTTTAATGTATTTATATATATAACGAAGAGAGGTTGATAGGACTTAGGCGTTCTTCTTCCCTCCGATCTTCATTCATTGTCGATTAAACAATACTCGATAGGTTTGTAATACAACAACAGATTACTAAACAACAACGACAAAAGTTGGATAGTCCGCGATACTTGTGTACACTGTAGTCTGTCCTCCGAGAGAATGTTCACTCCCGCACCGCGTTCCTCTTTTTATACTTCCTCAAAATGACATTTACATTTGACAAATCATCTTTAGTGTTGCCCGCTACTATGTCCAAATACCCGCAAATCGATTAAGATTCAACCTTAGTGTTGCACATTATTATATCCGAATACCGGCAGTAGATTAAAATGTGACGTTGCGTCCTACAATCTCCGACATATATATACATATACATACTTAGATGTTCTGCGCAAACGAAGTAAGTTCGCCACATTATACTCGAAATCCAATTACTAGTGATTACATTTGTTTGAAAACATTCCTATTTGATGTAATTAGGATTTACTTTATTTAAATGATTACAATGTATAAAAATAGTTAACTTCATTAACAATAATAATAAGTTTAATAAAGAATCTGTAGAGGCCTCTAACAGTGTTAATAATATTCTTATTGTTTTAACCAAGAATTAAACAGAGGCTCAAACATTTCTCTTTACTGGTCGAGAGGTCTCTGTTGCCGGAGGCCGTCTGGATAGGTACCACCGCAGCGCCTATTTCTACAACGAAAGAGTAGTGGGGAAACATTACTGTTTCCCGGTTAAACAGGCACTGCAGCTAAAGAAATTACTGAGGTAACGAGGTCTAACATCTTAAGTATCAAAGCGTAGAACACAATGTTGATATGTATATTATCGTAACTAGCATCCCCATTGTTATTAGTAACCGTATTACCTGCCATCAGGAGAACGTCCGCTAGTCGCTATATTGAAAAAAATTGACATTCAGTAATTTTTTGATTATAAGACTTAATTACTAATCAAAATTACAAGTTAATGTCTAATTACAAAATATATGGATAGAGGAGCAAAATGTAAAGAGTTATATCAATGCGTTTCAAAATAACGTACATGAACATTTCAGTGTATCTAAATATTCATCAAGCTAATGAAAAGGTCAACGATTAGCTTAATATAGATCTAGGTCTAAAAAAGAAAAGATAAGAATGATTGGATCAAATCGAAGATGTTCTAAAGAAAGACTGGGTCAAGAGTACTCGCAACCGACGAGCATGCATGAAGACGCTCCTGAAAATGGAGGAAGCGGGACAAGTGTTCCAGGATCATAGCAAGTGGAGAAAGGTGGTCTCTGCTTACCCCATTGGGAACGTAGCGTGATATTTATGTAAGTAGATCTAAATGTAAATGCAGATGAAAAACATTAATCTGAAATCACAGAGTAATTTTGTACGAAGTGAAACATTCTATTCAAACTATTCGATTACAAATAAAGCTATGAGAGCGTAAACTTTCAAGAGTAAACCGCAGACCACATACATTTTGGTAGCGCGTCTCATTCAAAGGAGGTTGTATATAACGGTTAGAATTATGTAGAAGGCTAATGTAGTTTTAAAGCAACATCTTTGTGTTTTAATCCAAGACTAAAGTCCTAAGGTTTTGTTTACTTGAAGCGACCTGGAGAAAACTACCGCAGCGTTTACTTCTTTATTATTCCTCACCTCAATCCTCCGGGACCTTAAATCAAGGTCTTCCATTACTCATAATTTCAATAATTTCACAGTTTTATTTTTATTCAACGAGGCGACGAGACCATAAGTACCTAATGGTAGTGAAACAACGTGGCGCTAATCAGGGTATTGCACTACATTACGCTCGTCGCCTGATACATAAGATGTTGATTATCGTTACCTCAGTAATACACCAGTTACAGCGTCCTTCAAATAGGAGCAAGATAATTTTATCACAGTCCTGTTTAGGGGTAAAAATAGGCGTTGCGGGATACCTATCTAGGCGGTTTTATCTAGGTTTATCATTTTATGTAACGATGAGCTATGTGCGCTATGTAACAAAAACCCTAGAGTAGCAGCTTTTTGATGTGAGTATTAACTTCTATATGGCTATCATGAGAATGCGGTCATCCATTGTCAGACTTAGATCTCACAAGGAACCACACTTAAGCTAATCTACGATGGTATTACACTGACTGTTAGGTACAAGATTAGTCTTTTGAGCTATTTGTTGTGTAACCACATCGGGTGTTAATTTCCAAAGACACACTAAATAAATATAAATGCGCTCCGTAACTTTAAATGGTGGAGAAATTACGCGAACAGTTTTCCGATACTAAGTGAGATCTTAAACTTTTAAGACCCGATACATTCTCAAAGTTTCCTCGTGGCACTGCGTTCAAAGTTAATAAACGTTGTAATAAAATAATTCAAAGAACAGCGTCGCAGGCTGTATGATGTACAAAGCTTTTAAGTAAATTATTTGCTCTAAGTTATTATTTATATTTCTTTTCTCGATCCTTTGAAATTTGTGAGGACCTGTGTGTCAAGTGGTAGTAAAGTAACAACAAACATAATTTATCTGATTTATCGAAATAATACACTTAGCGAATATTAAGTTAACAAATAATTTAATCAACAGTGTACTATTAATCTATAAAGCTTCTCACCAAAGAGAATAGAGATATTTTATTAGGCTTGTTAGAACCAAATTTACTAGTACTATATTCCGGAGAAATATATTTGTATGTAGATTGGAAGAAATTTAATTTTCAAGAGTATCGTGTTAGTAGGTTGCAGACTAATTTCTTTAAGCAATGACTAAAGTGAGACTAACTGTGTATTCAGAAATCCTGATGAGACGAGCTTTGTTTATTAAAATTCTGAATTCTTCTGTTATAGTATAATTAATAGAGTATTTAAACAATCGCTTTCATAATGTACATAGCTAAACTAACGATTTATAATCATACGATAATGGGAATTAGTGGTTTAATATATATAAATATAATATAACTATTGTATACAGAAAATAGATTAACCTATAGAAACGATATATATGCTATGTGTACACTTTGGTCGTATTTCAAGCTGTTGGAAATTCACAATAAGCAAATTTAAATGCACGGTAAATCACAAATACAGTTTTCAGATAAAAAGTGACCTGTTCCGTTTCCGTTTCCGTTTAACGGTTTCAAATGCAAAAATTTATCTTTACTCTATACTATAATGGTTGTTCGTTTTCAATACATAACAGCATCATTGTTGTGTTTATTAAAGCTGCGAGCATTTGAATATACCAAAAACATTTTCTATATTAGATGTAAGACACGAAAACTATACTGTAAATATATATACATATAGAAATGTATTTGTCTATGTATCACCATCATCATCATCAGCCGAAAGACGTCCACTGCTTGACGTAGGCCTCTCATAAAGATTTTCATACAAGGTCTATTGTATTATTTTTCAAACTTTATAACCTCTACGTTAAATTTCAGATTTGAACATAAAAATAGCTTTGCGCATAGCTAGTGATGGAATTCAGTGAGATCATTTTGCATTCATCATCATCATCATCTCAACTGATCGACGTCCGTATCTGGAGATAGATCTCTTGTAATGTATTACACAAAACATTGATTGAGCTGTTTGAGTCCAGTGGCCGTCCAGTTTTCGAGCTAGTGATTCGTACTTTTGCTGTTAAAAAATTGTTATTAAACATACATAATAATACTGTCAAGTACTAATCAAAAGATAAACTGTATATTCGAAATTCTTTTCACGCAAGTTTAAAGTTATTAGTTGTATAGAAACGTTAAGTATTCTTATGTTTAGTTAAGTTAATGTAGAACACTGGGATAGGCGTAATAAATATTTAATTTCGCAGTGGCTGCCATCAGAATGAATTCATAAGTAACTTTAAATTAAAGTGGAACTTGGAATTGAGAAATCCAGATGGCCGAACACTTTATTAGCATCATTTTCCGGGCCACATAGCTCAGTGCGGCGGAGGGGAAGGTATTAAGGCGAAAGCCCATTTCTTTCTACGAGATAATTAAAATAATTAAACTGCCTTAAATATAGCACGTAAACTTCTATATAGAAGTATATGTATGTATGTATACACACTTTGTTTTAACTGTTTTAATTAAACCTTGAAAACAATGAAAATTATCGAAAACGTATCCGTGTCAAAAAGCTCTATAGTGTTTTTTACAATTTTTAGATATATACATACATATTAATATATATGTATATATAAAGTGGTCCCCGCCCGCTTTCCTGGCCGTAAGACCCTGCAAACGGTCCAGTCCAGTCGGCTTAGTGAAGGAATTTTAGAAAATTCGTTCTCAGCTGATATATATTATAAATCACCAAAGCAATGTGTGTCTACCAAATTTTGATGCATCAATGAATCTCTGGATATCGATATTTATATATATATATATAAATATCTTATCTTTATATATATATATATATATAAATATCATGTCACTACGGCTAGCAAAACTTTATATATCTTAAAAACATATAATATGTATAGCCTATGTCTGTTTTACCCAATTGATTAATTATAAATAAGAGATAAATAATATATCCGTTACTGCGGCATGCGTCCTTCTCTCTCTCTCTTCGAAAGAGAGGTAAAACCATTAATCTGCCTCATTGGCCCGCTGCGAGTCGGTGGATATCCAATATTCACATAAGCTATTGCTTTTGAATTTATATTTTCATTCTTCATTTTTTCGGGTGTTCATTTGGTCTTCAGTGTCCGGTCTTCGGTTGTCGATAGTCGTTCGACGATCTTCTTTCTGTCGTCTGTGTTCGGTCTTCGGTCTTAAGTCATCGGTCGTCAGTCATCAGTCGTCAGTCGTCGGTCGTCGGTCGTCGGTCGTCGGTCGTCGGTCGTCGGTCGTCGGTCGTCGGTCGTCGGTCGTCGGTCGTCGGTCGTCGGTCGTCGGTCGTCGGTCGTCGGTCGTCGGTCGTCGGTCGTCGGTCGTCGGTCGTCGGTCGTCGGTCGTCGGTCGTCGGTCGTCGGTCGTCGGTCGTCGGTCGTCGGTCGTCGGTCGTCGGTCGTCGGTCGTCGGTCGTCGGTCGTCGGTCGTCGGTCGTCGGTCGTCGGTCGTCGGTCGTCGGTCGTCGGTCGTCGGTCGTCGGTCGTCGGTCGTCGGTCGTCGGTCGTCGGTCGTCGGTCGTCGGTCGTCGGTCGTCGGTCGTCGGTCGTCGGTCGTCGGTCGTCGGTCGTCGGTCGTCGGTCGTCGGTCGTCGGTCGTCGGTCGTCGGTCGTCGGTCGTCGGTCGTCGGTCGTCGGTCGTCGGTCGTCGGTCGTCGGTCGTCGGTCGTCGGTCGTCGGTCGTCGGTCGTCGGTCGTCGGTCGTCGGTCGTCGGTCGTCGGTCGTCGGTCGTCGGTCGTCGGTCGTCGGTCGTCGGTCGTCGGTCGTCGGTCGTCGGTCGTCGGTCGTCGGTCGTCGGTCGTCGGTCGTCGGTCGTCGGTCGTCGGTCGTCGGTCGTCGGTCGTCGGTCGTCGGTCGTCGGTCGTCGGTCGTCGGTCGTCGGTCGTCGGTCGTCGGTCGTCGGTCGTCGGTCGTCGGTCGTCGGTCGTCGGTCGTCGGTCGTTACTTCTAATTTTTTTTTATTATCTCGTATGTGCAGTAATTAAATTGTAGTTATAAAATGTCTGTTTAATTACACTTGCTACTATATTAAATATTTACAATAAGACGTTACCCTAGATATAACACCGGATCGATGTTTACTTAGAAACGCTGCACGAGGAGCTGATAGAAACCTTGAGAAGTAAGCAAACTATTTGAGAGATCCAGGTATCTCGAAACATCGTATCCCCCATACAAATTAAATAGCATTTAATATTTATAGGAATTATTCTCATATGAAGGAAAGCTCGGAAGTATTTGTCCCACAGAGCCGTTGCCGGCCACTGGAGTATACATTTAAATGTGATCATCATGATCGTTGTACCTGATGATGTATAAAACATTTTTTGAAATGAATGAATAACATATATACATGTCCAACAGGAAGACAAAGTATAAAAAAAATGAGTGAAACAAAAACAGGGTGTTTAAACAGGTGAAAAGTTTTTAGTAAACCTAAGAGAAGAACTTTTTTTATTCAACAAAGCGACGGGACGAGCAGAACGTTCACCTGATAGTAAGTGTTACGCCTGCTCATGACATGTTAGACACACCAAATTGTGCTTGTCGCCTTGAGACACAAGATGTTACTCCATTAGTTATACTAGCCGCAGCGCCTTCCAAACGGGAACATAGTAATATCTGGCGGCAGAAATAGGAGTTGCGTTGGGACCTAGACGGTCTCCAGCAAGAGACTTACTACCAGTGAAATAGAATATGAGATGTTATGAAGATTTATAATCGACTTCGCTTATTTTCTGCTTTAGAAATATTTTAAAGAATAATATAGCAGTTGACTGTAATTATTAAAATTTCGTTTTAAATACATTATAAAGTAGATAAAAGATAAAACATCCTATTCATTACACTATACTTACTATCAAGTGAACATGTAACATGTCTCTTCTCATATCCTTAATTAAAAAACTATGTGAATATCTTCATAGATCAGTTAATATCGTCCTGCAAACTGTTCATGTTTCTATTCATCATCATGTTTCTATTACGTTCACCGTAATATAATATTAACATGATGATAATTATAATCATCGACATATCAATATAAAATCGATATATATAATAGGGGGACCGGAAAGTAATGTCGTTTCTGCGCATGCCAATACTTGATTGTCATTTGTCAGCTCATTGTTTTGTTCAGAGGCGTACCAAAGACATTGTGAGGTTATAGTGATTTCTTTACTTATAGACAATTGAATTACAATTTTTTTTTGTAATTTTGGGTAAAATGGCCAGCCAAATACCAGAAGAGGTACACATCCGGCATTGCATGCTCTTTGAGTTTCGCAAGGGAAATAACGCAACAGTTGCTACCAAAAACATTTGCGATGTTTATCCAAATGCACTGGACATTCGTAAATGCCAAAGGTGGTTTTCCAAGTTCAAATCGGGTAATTTTGATCTTTCCGACTCGTATCGATCAGGAAGACCATCAGCGTTAGACAACGACGTGTTAAGGGCGGAAGTGGAAGCAAATCCGTGTCAGACGATCGAGGAATTGTCAAACAGTCTCAACAAACCTTGGTCGACCATCCAAGAACATTTGAAGCAGATTGGAAAAGTAAGCAGAGCAGGTGTTTGGGTCCCGCATAATCTGTCCGAACAGAATAAGGCTAACCGATCGATCACATGCAACTTATTGCTTCAACGACACAACACAGAAGCGTTTTTTGATCGCTTGATCACAGGAGATGAGAAATGGGTCCTGTATGATAACCCAAAACGCAAAAGGCAGTGGCTCTCTCCAAATGAAATCCCTCGGAGTACTGCTAAGCCAGGTTTACACCCCAAAAAAGCGCTTTTGTGTGTTTGGTGGAGTATTCGCGGCATTGTTCATTTTGAATTACTGAAACCTGGAGAAACTGTTACTGCAGACCTCTACAGCGAACAATTGCAGCGAGTCAATCAATCTTTAATTGAAAAGTGGCCAGCGATTGTCAACCGAAAAGGCGTCATTCTCCAACATGACAATGCAAGACCGCACTGCGCAAGGCGAACTCTAGAAAAAATTAATGAATTGGGGTGGGAGGTGCTGCCTCATCCACCATATTCGCCCGATGTTGCACCATCGGATTTCCACTTATTCCGAGCGCTGCAACACTTTTTAAGTGGCAAAACATTTGCAAATTTGGATGATATCCAAAATGCCATCTCTAGATATTTTGCCGAAAAACCAATTAATTTTTATCGATCAGGGATTGAAAATTTACTCACTAGATGGCAAAAGGTTATTGACAATGATGGGGAATACATCATTGATTAAAAATAAAGACTCGTTAAAAATGTATGTGTTTGTATTTAGCATAAGAAAACGACATTACTTTCCGGTCCCCCTAATATAATAGGATCAATGGAGATTTACACCTACGTAGAGACTCATCACGATATCTCTGGAACTATATGACCTGGAAACTTGAATTTTGGTAGGAATGTTTTGCCGAGTATAGCTCAGCTAAGAACAGATTTTACAGCTAGTATTCAATATACTTATTTAAATATTTTTTTTATGTTAAACTGGTTTTAGGTCTCTATTTCCGAAGACCATCTGCGTAGATACCACCGCAGCACCAATTTCTACTGCCAAAAGATAAGGATCAACGAAAATGACTCTGAGCAATGGGTCTGAGTCAAAAAACAAGAGTATTACTGGTAATTTTTGTTGCTAGAGACCGTCTACGTAGACCACTGCAACACCAATCTTTACTGCCTAACAGTAATGTGGAAACGTTACTGTGTTCTAGGTTTTTTTTATCTTTTTTTATCATAATTCCCTCTGCGTGTCCATCTGTTTGTTATTTAATTTATTTCATACTCATCTTTCATTCTTTTTTTTTTAATCATTCTCACCTTATTTATCATACTTCTTTTCTTCAGTCATACTGCATCCCATTTCCTTCTTTCATACCTCTCGCAAGTGAAGACAGTCGCCGTTCGTTCCTGGAAGGGAAACTGTGTTCCTGTTTGTAGGGCGTTGTAGTTAGAGTAATTACTAGGTCATCGAAACTCAACACCTTATCTTTCAAGGCGAAGAGCGCTGCACGGTGCAGTATATAACATATTAAGTAGCTCCTCGTTGTTACATGCAGGCGTATCACTTAACATCAGATGGACATACTGCTTGATATCTGGCTTCGTTGAATAAAGAAATAATGCGTCCCAGGCCAACCAATGTGTGTTCAAATGTTTGTAAAACATACCAACATTTATTAGAGATCACAACTATTACACCCTTAATTACTTACTTCTCTGGCGCAGCGACCAAAAAGTGAGTCTTGGCCTCCGACACAAGATTGCGCCAGCGTTGTCTAGCCTGCACTGCCTCTTGCCAATCCACTGCTTGAAGCTCGTGTAGGTCGTACTCTACAGCATCCTTCCAGCGGCATCTGGGCCGGCTGACAGGTCGGCGAACAATCGGGATACCAAGAAACGCCTCTTTGAGTCCACGATCGTCCCCCATCCTTAGCAAGTGGCCCATCCATCAAAGTCGAGAACATCATAGGAGAAGGTTTTGGTTCCTCTATCATGTTCGGTTTGCTAAGCAGCCTCTGTATTTCGATATTACGTCGGACTTGCCACTTACTGTCCTCTCTCTGTATCGGGCCTAAGATCCTACGCATGATTTTCCCCTCGGTAATCAGGAGCCGCTCCTCTTCTCTAAGCGTTAGTGTCTACGTCTCGGAACCGCAATACTACATACTATAATTCCCAATACTCGCAAATTAAATGATAACTACTACACTCAACGAAAAGCTGGGATAATAAATCGTCATCATCATCATTAGGTTTCCTCTTCAAACTGAAGATTGGCGATCAGACTTTGGTGTCTGTTGTGACTGACACTTTGATCCTCAGCCATTCGTTTTAACTAATAAAGTAGTTATTCATAAATTAAGTAATTTCATAATGTTTGCTCTTATTGATGTTAAACAATTAGATTCTTCTGTCGAAACATTCAACACTATAAACGAAACGTTTTTTGTTTTATATCATTGTGTATACCCGGCATGCACAAAATTTTGATTAACATTATTTTCCATATATTACATTCAGTCAAAATGGATTAATAAATCCTACAGATAATAAAATAATCCGATGTGTTATTAATCAAATAGCCCATTACTGCTGTTAGTCCGTATTGAATTTTCGTAGTGCTTCATTCTACATAACTACCGAATTTAATTAATGAAGAACATCTGATATCGCATAAGACATTGATTGAACCAATGAAAATTTAGGTTTCGAGATAACTATACAATATACCTGTATAGTATTAATTAAGCATATTCATATTTATTTAAGTAATAACAGCACCGTAAAGGAGTGGTAAGTAAAGTAGTGTATACGGAAGATTCATTTCAGCAGCGTTTCCGACAGTTATTAATTAAACTCTATTTCAATGTAAATTTTTCGTAGTAAATTAAAAAAAAAGTTTATGAAGTTATTAATCAGCTTCTTTATGAAATAAGTTTTACTTATTTTATCATACTTTTACATCAATTTGGAGAATAATCATAAATGAAAAAACGAACTCCTAAATGCTTTATCTTTTCGCGATAACATCCGATTGGATTCAGCTCAAATGACTTAGTCTAAGTAGAAAGAATAAAAACAAATTCAACGTATAAAAAATATAACTTAGTTGTTGTAGTACACAACTTTATAAAGTTTTATATTGCAATATAGTCGTATAACACAATTAACAAGAATTTTCGTTGAGCTTTCAAATAAAATTGGGAGCGCTGTTAGGTCCGTCCTCAAGGCTTTCAAAGCGTTTCAAAGCTTTGTGTTTCAACTACGTCTGTTTGCTTATGATAGTTGGCACTGCAAAATCAAAATCCAACTTTTTTATACAATAAATATAGTGACATAGTAACCAAATATATATATCGGTAACTTAGTGAAGTACTGTCGAGTTTTATTTGTATCGATTATAAATTATTTAAACTTGAACCTTTTTTATACTGAAACAACTAAAGCTCTCACATATTACCTATCTATGGTTAGTTAATAATGAATAGTAATAATGTATTATAATTTTCATGAAATTTCAGTTGATATTCTGTAACGGCATTTGTCGGTAAGTTATAATAAACTATACAAAAAATAACTTTCTTAGTTACCAGACAATGGTTCTAAATAATGTTTTAACAAACAAAATTTCGCTATCTAATTTTGTAAGGATAAAAATGATATATTATAATTAAGTTTCGGTAATAAACGTTAATTACAAAATTATACACGACAAAGTTTATATGTGAAATAGCCAACGTGGCGTGCCCTCATTAAAATGCTCTTGGTCGGCCGATCGGTTTTCCTTAACTATATGAGATGATTGATGGTTAACCGTTAAATCAAAATCTACTGCAGATGTTGCTGGTGTGAAGTATTCCTATGTCATTCAGCTAGTAAATAGGTTAATAATTAAAAGCTTATATTATAGAAGGATTTTAAAGTTATAACATGTAAAGAAAATTGATAATGAAAGTGGAGAATTGGACCCACTGCAGTATCAAATAAATATAATATTAATACATAGAGTCGGAAGCAAACCATGCGGGTTCAAAATGCAGCCAACAGCCAATTTTACGTCTCCATGCTGAAATACAGGCCTACCCTCAATATAAGGGCGATGGGGCCATAGTCACCACGAGCTCCCAATGCGAATAGGTGGCTTCACACACCTTAGAAAAAATTCTAATTCATGTCCCAGTTTCCTCGCGATGTTTTCCTTCGCCGTTTGTATCTCGCTGTTGTTACTAAAGTTCACAAATGTACATAACTTAAATATTAAAGTCATAGGAACAAGCCGAAATTCGAACCCGCGTCCTTCGGAATGAAGGCCACATACTCTAACCATTAGGCCAGCGAGCTACCAATCCACCACGCGTGGGTACGTAATCAAACCAAGGACCTTCTTGTTACAAAGTAAGCAGAGCTATGGTGGTAGTCACAATACTATAATAAACAATACATTATTAATTATTCTATTATTGCAAAAAAAAAATATTGGAGAGCTTAAAACGTATAGAGAGACATAATTAGTCAGTGATCACTTTCCACCAGGTGAACTGTTCGGTCTTTAGCCCACGTTTCAAAAAAAAAATATAGTATGAGATTTTTTTTATATCTCATTTAAAACAAAGTCGTTGAGAGATGATATTTTTTAATAAATCCTTAACAAATTATTTAAAAAGTTATGTTTTACTCCAAAGGCAACCGTAAAGTGTGAAGTACGTAAAATAAATCTACACTGAAAACAAAGTTTACAAACTACTTGAATAACATAAACCAACTTGTACTCACTGCGATTATTTAACAAGATTTAATGAAATCCGAATGGTATAAAACTATTAACTTTTAAGTATAAGTTATATGCAAGTTAGAATTTTATCTTAGAGCTTGAACTGCTGAAAGATTTATATATTGCTAGCTGTTCCTCGCCCTCTTTGCTGACTGTAATATAAAATTAGATTCGAAATTCGTCTGAGAAAGCTTCCGCAACCGCAAACGACTTTATATAGCAACCGTTACTATAGCAACCGCTTAAATATAAAATTTAATTAGAAATGAAATGATGAAGGATCTATGAAATTCAAGTAATAAATAGTCTATAACCATCTACAGATTCCGCGTCGAATGCTCATGTTCATCCATACGTTCACTAGTTTTCACGTGATAGGCGAACAAAGAAAATCAATTTCCATTATATATTATACATATATATTGTAATGATTTATATATATGAAGTTCATAAGGTAAGGAGGCTTAAAAGCTATCATAACTCTTAGGCACAATATGAGTTACTGCGAGGTGACTGATCTACCTGTCAAATACTTGTCGATTAATGAGAACAATTTTTCGTTTGTATCAGTTTAAGTTAACATTGCTAAATAGAGACAAATCCTCATTGTTGTAATGTAGAACGTTGTTCGCAAGTGTCTGTTAAGTACACAATTAGAGACGGAGTTGTATACAAATTGGCTTATAAGGGTCTCGAGCCGTAATCATAGCTACTTTAAACGTTAAGGCCAACCGCACTGTTGCAAGAACTATTTTGGTTTGGGTTCAAACTTTCAAGTTTGTGACCGGTGTAATGTGTATGATAAATATTTTACGTGTAACAGTATAATCTTTTAATCGCCATTAGGAAAATAACAGTGTTAATTTAACTGTTCTATGTAACTTCAGCTCTGTACTTGGGATCGTAGCTTTCCGTTATCAGAGCTGATTTTAAGGAATTTCTTATTTAAACCTAGATTCGCAGAAAAATTCTGTCATCTAAATCTAACTTTAACCAGCTGTAATTTTATAATGAGTAGACACAACAGTGCCTATTACATATATGATAAATCGGATTGATTCTAAGATTATCACTCATGTATTCTATAAACTATATCTTTCTATTTTTATATATGTAAAAATAATATCATCATTGCCATAGTATTATATGATAATGTACATTATTGAACATATCCTCAGAAGTCGGTGTTTAGTGTACTCGTCAAATTTTTATGCTCTGGATTGGCGAGCGCTACTACTCTTTCCTTTCAGTTATTCCTTCTATACTCTACGGTAAAGTAGCAGAGGAGATATTAAAATATATGTAAAATCAATAAATCAATGAGTAGTATATACATATTCAGATATAACAAAGGTATTATGTTCAACAAGATTTTAAGTTTAAGATCTCTTATTAGTTATCATATTATCTTATGATTTCTTCTGCTGAACATAGACCTCTTGTAACCGGCCATGCTAGCCTTTCCAACACATCTTCACAATTATCTACTCATTAAGCCGTCCATTTTTAATATATTATAAATATTATATAACAAAATAACTACCCCTGTAAAATTATGCCTATATAAGGTACTTGGTACAGTTGAGACAAAACAGAATGTTTCATGAATTTTATCACTTTGAAACTGATATTATTTCATGATGAAAGTGTAAAGCCGAAAGGAATTCTGGCTCATTCTAATCCAACAAACCTTCATTACATTTTTGAGTTATTAACTTCTGAAGTTGTATATTTCACATATAATAGGGGGACCGGAAAGTAATGTCGTTTTCTTACGCTAAATACAAACATACATTTTTAACGAGTCTTTATTTTTAATCAATGATGTATTCCCCATCATTGTCAATAACCTTTTGCCATCTAGTGAGTAAATTTTCAATCCCTGATCGATAAAAAATAATTGGTTTTTCGGCAAAATATCTAGAGATGGCATTTTGGATATCATCCAAATTTGCAAATGTTTTGCCACTTAAAAAGTGTTGCAGCGCTCGGAATAAGTGGAAATCCGATGGTGCAACATCGGGCGAATATGGTGGATGAGGCAGCACCTCCCACCCCAATTCATTAATTTTTTCTAGAGTTCGCCTTGCGCAGTGCGGTCTTGCATTGTCATGTTGGAGAATGACGCCTTTTCGGTTGACAATCGCTGGCCACTTTTCAATTAAAGATTGATTGACTCGCTGCAATTGTTCGCTGTAGAGGTCTGCAGTAACAGTTTCTCCAGGTTTCAGTAATTCAAAATGAACAATGCCGCGAATACTCCACCAAACACACAAAAGCGCTTTTTTGGGGTGTAAACCTGGCTTAGCAGTACTCCGAGGGATTTCATTTGGAGAGAGCCACTGCCTTTTGCGTTTTGGGTTATCATACAGGACCCATTTCTCATCTCCTGTGATCAAGCGATCAAAAAACGCTTCTGTGTTGTGTCGTTGAAGCAATAAGTTGCATGTGATTGATCGGTTAGCCTTATTCTGTTCGGACAGATTATGCGGGACCCAAACACCTGCTCTGCTTACTTTTCCAATCTGCTTCAAATGTTCTTGGATGGTCGACCAAGGTTTGTTGAGACTGTTGGACAATTCCTCGATCGTCTGACACGGATTTGCTTCCACTTCCGCCCTTAACACGTCGTTGTCTAACGCTGATGGTCTTCCTGATCGATACGAGTCGGAAAGATCAAAATTACCCGATTTGAACTTGGAAAACCACCTTTGGCATTTACGAATGTCCAGTGCATTTGGATAAACATCGCAAATGTTTTTGGTAGCAACTGTTGCGTTATTTCCCTTGCGAAACTCAAAGAGCATGCAATGCCGGATGTGTACCTCTTCTGGTATTTGGCTGGCCATTTTACCCAAAATTACAAAAAAAAATTGTAATTCAATTGTCTATAAGTAAAGAAATCACTATAACCTCACAATGTCTTTGGTACGCCTCTGAACAAAACAATGAGCTGACAAATGACAATCAAGTATTGGCATGCGCAGAAACGACATTACTTTCCGGTCCCCCTAGTATATCGCATACATATGAAGCAGAGGGTGTGTAAAATACTGTATACGATTACTTGTACGACGACATTTTTAAATTATACCTTTTCTTTAAAATTCGTCTTAATATTTAAAATTCTAAATTTCAGACATTAGTATTAACATTAGCTTTCACTTGGTCTTTTTCCTAAGTTCATGATATTCCATTCAAAGTCTATAAATACCCCAGAATCAAACTACAGACCTTCGAGTTAAAGGGTAAGTACTATCCTCTATACCACAGAGTCAGTTAAATGTATTTTGGACTTGCTTTGCTTTCAAACTTTGCTATACTATTTCAGTTATTTCCAAGGTTTATTAATGTGTATAACTTTTATAAAACATGAAATTATTTTCTTTATATAGTTCTACTCATTAAGTTTATGATCCTAAAGATAAATATACGTAGGTTTTAAATGCAAGACCAATAACGGGATGTTATTTCTCTTTATTTATTACGTATTTGTAACTACCCTTTAGTGGTTGACATTTTGTATGCGAATGAAAGAAGGAATGTGAATACGTGGCATGTATTTCCTGTACATTGTGCAGAAAAAGCATTTCATATTTTTATAGAATACAGGAAAATGGAAGACAATCAGAGGGGTCGAAAGTATAGTTCAATATGAAGTCAATGACACAGAAAACAATCACCCGAACAGATCCAAACGGCACACACATATAATAAGCCGACCTCGAATTTGTACCCGGAAATGTTCTTACCAAGTTATATTTCTTATTTCTTTGTCAATTCTTTAAGCTTTCTTATCAATTTGTTGTAATTGATAACAAATTCGTTTATATTAAAAGCAAACTAACGTTTTTATTACATGGGATGTTTTTGGGTAGCGGAAGCCATAGTCAATATAAGACAATAATCCGCCAAGCTAGCCTAGTGCGTATTGGCGGATGTCCTTGATCATTACCTTTCACTCAAAGTTAAACTGTTTGTTTAATTTATTGAAACAATCTTATGTATACTTACAATCATTACTTATTCGACTTATCCTTACAAAAAAAAATACGAATATAAAAATATATATGTTGCATCTAACACAAAAGCTACAGTTGCATACCTTTTACAAGGAAAGTGGTTTTTGCTGTGGAACTTCTGAAATTTAAGCAAACCCCGGCAGTCCTGTGCTCTGCTGCCAAATGGCGCTTTTATACAGGGAGCTATATATTATAAGGACTTCGCATTTTTATCGCTGTTTCGCCTGGCTTGAATTCACAGGCTATAAAGTAAAAATAGTAGCACAATAAAGAAAAGCGTGCGATTGTAGCAATATGGAGAGCGCGCTTCTTGGCTTTATCGAATATTAAAAGTAAACATTTAAATTTTGCTAAATACTGCATTATAAATAAGAAATGCTTCAAGGAGTCAGTGATACTATATTACAATCTTATATGTATAAATAACATATACACGTCAGTAAAATAATCAAATTGTTATACATACATTTATAAGATCAAGAAATAACTGTCTCGTAATCTTATTCCACCGCAAATGAAGTTAGATTGTTTTCAAATGATGTAATCCATTAAATAAAACGTAACAAATAATACAAATGTTAGGAAGGATTATAATGTTCATCACCTCCACTATCCTATGGAAGTCCACCACTGGATATAAGCATCCCACAATAATCACACTAAACAGTCCTGCACTTGCCATTAGATAAAAACATTAATACGAAAGTTGTGTAGGATTTTCCCTGTTTCGCAGTAAACAGTTATCAGGCTTAAAATGTTATAATCCTTTTAGCCCATCGCTAATATTTCACATGTAATTAATGCCTTATATGTTACTTAATTACTATTATCACATACACTTAATCTATGTACAGTTTTAGTTCATTTCGCTGCCCATTTATTGCCGGTTGACTCGACCGGACGTAAACAAAGATAAAGCTAAGAAAACTTCCTAATATAAATCTTCTCACACAGGAATTATTAACAAAACGATAATAAAAATCAACTATACAATAATTACTTATTAATACAAGTCAGATTTATGTAATGGTTTTTATTGATTTGTGAAGTTTATAGAAATAATAACTTAAAAGTAAAGTTCGAGAAACATTCGTTAAACCAATCCCCGGTACCAAGGAAAAGTTTTCAGATAAGTTTGTAAGTTATAGAGGTCACTGAGATTTTAAGACCTGTCCGTATACTCTTAATCGCCCACAGCTGACCTTTAGGTTATGCTTATCGCTTTTAATTCGACCATTTGTTTGGATCATTGAATACATATACTATGTAACTAAAGTACCTCCATCAGGAGGTAGAATTTGTTAACTTCTTGCATATACAAATGTAATGTATACTTTACTTTTACAATATAATACATTAATTTCCATATTTTCAATGATGTAGGTACAATGTATTACCCTTTATTATTAAGCCCTAGGGCTTTGATCTCCAAGCTTAACTACTCTAATATTTTGTATGAACAAACTTTTATAACAGAAATGTAATTATGCTATTTCTGACTATTGATATCCTCTGCTCAAATTCTGATTGATATTCCTCCCACGGTCTGATTGATATTCTCAGAAAGTTGGTAAAGGGCATAGGAATAGGTGGAAACCTATTTCTAAGACTTGTTAACTCTTCTTACAGAATTGCTAACTAGTCTGTTACGTGAGTTATATTTATCGTTATACATAATTAACGTATTGTTACCGGTAATTTATGTTTTTCTTAACATATTGGGAAATAAAAATTCTTGAAATTTATAAGCTTACTCGTATATTAAGTTTACTTGTTTTGAAAATAAACTTAATATCAAAATGAAGCAAAAGAAGGCGTGGAAATCTGAAGGCTATTTTTATCCCTATGTCAATTATCATTGTTGGTATATACCACAGAGCAAAAATATTTCATAAAGCTACGTCGCCTGTTCCGTCCATTAAAGAGCTTATGATAAAACCAAATTCAGAATTTCGTAACGTTTTTATTACTTAAAAAAGTTTAATAAGTTTACTACCCTAACAGAATTATATGGTGAATCCAAGATATCCATTGCATGGTACATAGTATGAAGACATTGAAGGACTCTATACGACAGCATATTTCATCAATCAGCAGTACATGTATATGATGATGTACAAAGTAATTAATAATACGTTAGTAGCTTTATTTATATAGTCCTTAAGTGCTACACTTAATGAGCTTAGGTAAACTTGAAGCACAAAAAAGGAATAGACAACAAACAGACAGAAAAATCGATTAACGATCAAATGAGGTTAGCCATTATCAAAACTGAGTAAGCAATATACGCGGGGTGCCTGTTTACAAATAATAGTGAGAGCCTATAAATAGGGGGGGAAATTACGGGTTAATTTTATCGGTTCATTCCTGTAACGAAACTCCGGCACATCAATCAATCAAATATGGCAGGGGGAAAATCAATATTTTATTAACAGTAAATAACTAGACCGAATGATGGATTAACTAAAAGTTCCATCACCTACACGTAAATATAGCATATTTATAAGCTGTATTATTAATAATATTAATACATGCTGGTAGGTCTCTGTTGCGTTGCTATAGTCTCAGGCTATTGAGAATAGCACTAATGTAAGCCTTTTCTGTTATAGAAGGCTACTAAAAGGGTTTCTAGTTCGTGGGATTTGAAAATGGGGACCGTGATTGTCCAGTAATCTACGCCTAAACTAACGACGGAACAAGTACGAGATAGTCTAGTTATCATAGTACCAAAGCGATGGTGCCGAGGAAGGCTATAGTCCTCACAGGGACGTGCTATAGGCGTAGTCGGGAGGCACCGGTGTGTTCCGTAGGAAATCCCAAGGCCTCCCGCAATACACTGAAGATGACCAAGAGGGGTATTTTATTGGATTCAAATCCAATATAACCTTATCTTCTTCGCCAAAAGAAGAGTATAGTATAGAAGATTTCCCGTCCGGCAACAAAAAAAAAAAGATCTGTTTTGCCGGAGACCGACTAGGTACCACCGCTGCGGTGCCGTGTTGCTACCGCCAAGCAGTAATAGTCAAACATTACTCCGTTCCTGTTTGAAAGACGATGTAACTAGTGTAACTAATGGGGTGACGAAGTATCGTTACCCAGTCTTCTATCTCAAAGCGACGAGGACAATTTGATGCAGTGTATACTATCCTAAGTAGCGCCACGTACTTAATATAAGGCGTATCAGTTAACATCAGATAAACGTCCTGCTCGTCTCGTCTGTCCGTTGAATAAAAACAATGCTACCTTCAACTATTTAAACTTTAATCTTACAGTTTTTCATCAGGTTATATATTCACACCACCTATTAATAACACTAAGTATTATTGTATCAGTGTGTGAAAGCTCTACCGCTAAAGAAATTAGGGGATGGGTAGAACATCTTATGTCTCATGATGCTGAATAAATATCATCATAGTAAAATGCCTTCATTCAAACTTAAGTTTGGCGATTAAGTTGTAAAAATTAATCTGGACCCCAATGCTTTTAACTGATGGTATTTGTAACCGGTCCACTGCTTTATATCCTCATAAACCTTTCAGTTTGAAAGAAAGCATTTCACGATGACGTTGTCTATTAAGTATCATGCACTGAGATGAGATATTTGTAGTTCTATGACCCTAAATTCATCAACAGCGGCGCTTTCAAAATTAGATACAATAACATTTAGCGGCAATAATAGATGGTATGAATATGTATATAACTAGTAAACATCCTAACATCCATCACGAGTACCTTATGAAGTCAAAGTTCTAGACTCTTATGTAGTCTAGGAAAAAAAGAAAGGTTCTTCACTGAAGTGATTTGCTGTTAAGCACACAAACAACCACCGCCTTTCCCGTGGCTGAATCCCACAAAATCGGCTGTAGATATGTTATTATAAAATAATAAATGTTTAATATGAAATAACAGGTTGTTGTGTTATGTTTGTTCAATGAAAACTACATAACAACTATTTCAGTTGACTGTCTGTTGCTGAAATCCGACAAGTATGTGATATTGCACAAAATTGCTTCGATGTACTATTACTGTGTTGTATCGAAGTTACAACTGTGAAATTCATTTTCAGATTACATATTATATTTGATATGTTTTTTAAATATTTAAACGATATATATATATATATTTCATATAGCATAATAAAGGAAATAATTAAATCGTAAATATTCAATAGCGCTTAGAGACAGAGACGAAACATCATCAAAATTGGAATTGATCCTTTAAGTTTCGTACCCGCTTGTGTAAAACTTAAGTTATCCGTTGTTATAGTTTCCTTACTGTTTAAATTAATAAAGTTAAATTGTATCCCGTTATCCGAAGTATCTAAGTTGTCACTGACATTGCATAGGAACGTTCATCCGATGTTATCAAATAAACTTTACGTCAACTACGTTAAAGGTGAGGTGGCGACAAGCGCTGACCGCAGTGTCCTCCGCTAAGGAAGTTTTCTTTTTATCAATTACCTAATTAAATCTTAATAGATATTTACTACATTGTTAAATATTGAAATTTCATAATTTAAACAAAATTTGCATCCGTTGTCCTGGACAATGGAAGTACCTTGTTTAATTCCGTAACTATATTTTACATATAGTTTTAATAGTGGTTCTACCAAGCTAGGCCATCTTTATATCGCAATCCTTTCTTCATCGTCATTTAACTTCATACATAATTTTTAAACAGCATTCTAGTGTCTCATCATAGGTTCGATCCTTACTAAGTTTTTTAGTGTGACACCACCAAGTAATTCCTAAAAAAGGTCGGATTTTTTCTTGCTTTACACGGACTTTGTTAGAAAAGCTTTTTTCCGATCCTTGCTCTCTTGGATGTTACGCAATTCTCTACGGTACACTAAGTTCCTAAATAATTTTTTATTCTATCTATGTACATAATTATTTTTATAACTAGACATTTATTAAGCCTATAATTTATATATACAAAATTATGAATTTAATATATATAATAGGGGGACCGGAAAGTAATGTCTTTTCTGCGCATGCCAATACTTGATTGTCATTTGTCAGCTCATTGTTTTGTTCAGAGGCGTACCAAAGACATTGTGAGGTTATAGTGATTTCTTTACTTATAGACAATTGAATTACAATTTTTTTTTGTAATTTTGGGTAAAATGGCCAGCCAAATACCAGAAGAGGTACACATCCGGCATTGCATGCTCTTTGAGTTTCGCAAGGGAAATAACGCAACAGTTGCTACCAAAAACATTTGCGATGTTTATCCAAATGCACTGGACATTCGTAAATGCCAAAGGTGGTTTTCCAAGTTCAAATCGGGTAATTTTGATCTTTCCGACTCGTATCGATCAGGAAGACCATCAGCGTTAGACAACGACGTGTTAAGGGCGGAAGTGGAAGCAAATCCGTGTCAGACGATCGAGGAATTGTCAAACAGTCTCAACAAACCTTGGTCGACCATCCAAGAACATTTGAAGCAGATTGGAAAAGTAAGCAGAGCAGGTGTTTGGGTCCCGCATAATCTGTCCGAACAGAATAAGGCTAACCGATCAATCACATGCAACTTATTGCTTCAACGACACAACACAGAAGCGTTTTTTGATCGCTTGATCACAGGAGATGAGAAATGGGTCCTGTATGATAACCCAAAACGCAAAAGGCAGTGGCTCTCTCCAAATGAAATCCCTCGGAGTACTGCTAAGCCAGGTTTACACCCCAAAAAAGCGCTTTTGTGTGTTTGGTGGAGTATTCGCGGCATTGTTCATTTTGAATTACTGAAACCTGGAGAAACTGTTACTGCAGACCTCTACAGCGAACAATTGCAGCGAGTCAATCAATCTTTAATTGAAAAGTGGCCAGCGATTGTCAACCGAAAAGGCGTCATTCTCCAACATGACAATGCAAGACCGCACTGCGCAAGGCGAACTCTAGAAAAAATTAATGAATTGGGGTGGGAGGTGCTGCCTCATCCACCATATTCGCCCGATGTTGCACCATCGGATTTCCACTTATTCCGAGCGCTGCAACACTTTTTAAGTGGCAAAACATTTGCAAATTTGGATGATATCCAAAATGCCATCTCTAGATATTTTGCCGAAAAACCAATTAATTTTTATCGATCAGGGATTGAAAATTTACTCACTAGATGGCAAAAGGTTATTGACAATGATGGGGAATACATCATTGATTAAAAATAAAGACTCGTTAAAAATGTATGTGTTTGTATTTAGCGTAAGAAAACGACATTACTTTCCGGTCCCCCTAATATGTAAAATATAACACTATATAGTATCCAATCTTCATTTTAATCACTTACTTTAGTCACGATCTCATTTAGTCTCATTTAGTCAATTTAATCTTGAACATGTTACGATAACAGAAGTCTTTTTGAACATGTGACATGACAACCTGAACTTGGCTAGCGTGGTAGATAAATAGGCTCGACTCACTGCTTTGAAAGAAGGCTTCGACGACATAAGTGAGTTTATTATTATATAGGTATGTTCGTTAATAATTTTTTAATAACGTTTTTGCAACATTAATGCACGAATTCCGCCGGTAAAGTTAATAAATAGGTAAAGCCATGTTGCCTTTGGGCGCGGCGGTTCGTTACCCGAAGTACGGGAGCGAATTTAGAAACCAAATTTATTAGAATGGAATCATACGTCCGTGCTCGCTTAATGCAGTACCTGGCGCTGAGCGGCATAGCTTTAAAATAAATTACCGTAAAATAAACCCACCTCACCACTTGCAACCGCAGGAGGTATGTCACAGCGAAATCGCAACACTGCTTCCGTCTGCACGGTGAAATATTAATTAAAAAAAAAAGTCTCCTTTAGTAATTCCTGTTGCAGCAAACGTAGCACAAGAACTAGATCAATAAAAGGACGTTCTGTTTTTTACGTAAGTTCATACTATGTTTGCGTATAATGTATTAAAGTGATTTAAAATAACTAAGGGAAATTGTTAATAAATACAATAATTAATTGTGTACGCAAAACCTTTGAACCCGTGTCAAAAGAAACAGAGTAAAAAAAAAAAACATATATCTACTATCAGAAGAAACATCTTACGTTTACTACCAAGTAAAAAAAACTTATTAGGTAATGAGACAAAAAATACACATCCACTATTCGTGCTAATCAGAGAGAGATATACGATAATAAGTCTAATTACTCCAGTAATTTCACTAGTTACAGCTAGCACCCTGCAAACCAGAATACAGTTTTTTTTTTATTTTATTCTATGTCGCGACGTACATTTGAAGGGAAGTGATACTCCTGTTTATAACGGCGTTATGTCTCGTTACCTCAGTAATTTTACTAGCTACAGCGCCTTTTAAACCGGAACACAATGATGTTTGCATGCTACTGTTTGACGGCAGAAAAAGGAACTCCTGGTAACTAATTAGACGATCTTCGGCAACGGAGATCTACCTATAGGTATTAATTAGTAACTTATAGTGACTGTTACATTAAGTTACCATATTACTCATTAACTTATCACTTACTATCAAGTGAACATCCCGCTCATCTCATCGTTAAATAAATAAAAAAAAAATAAAAAAACTTGTTTTACATACAAAGTTTTAATGTACATAAAATGGCTGATCACATGTCTTATCATCCAGGTAAGTTTTTCATGCGCTCAAAATTGTACTAACAAATAAGTAAGTTATAAATCCTTTTTTTTAAAATAACAACTTCAAGTAACGAATTTGAACTGTTATTCTTTAAAAAAGGATTTACAACTTATTATAAAAAAATCTCCTTCCAATTTACAATGAAGTAAGTTAATGCAGATTACAGATAACAGTATTAAGTACTAAAAATATATTTAACTTTATTCGTTAGTAACTCATAGAAATGTTATTTTAATTAAATAGCACAAGGCTTAATCATGTTATCCTTCAGTTTAATGTTTCTTACATAAGTTTCAACCATAAATTGCAAAAGTTTCAACCTGTTTATATTAAAAGCAATACAAAGTCTATTGTGAGTTAAATAATTGTATGGAGACCTTGTTCAACGAACTTCTCAAAATTTCGTAATTAAAGGCTCCGTAATACATTAAGTAAATTCTTTTAAGTATCTACTGTAAAAAAATATTCTTCTATTCTACATTCATGTCCTGTAACTATTGTCTGTGACCACAACACTCAGGGTTGGTGACTTAGAGACCTTTTTATATCCACTGCTCAATATCGATCTGTACTATTAATCATCATCAGTCGATAGACGTCCACTGTTGGAGATAACCCTCCTTTCGTGTATTAGTGGATAAGCTCATACACAAAGTTAATTAAGGTACAGTTTTTGTTTGAAATCCTTGATGAAGTGATTTTTTTTTAATAAATAATTTAAGGAATATTGTATACACCGGTCACATTTACGCAGAAATACATGTATTCCTAAAATTTTATATAATAAACACTGTATCTATCTTTCATTAAAGCTATTGTGCGTTGTCCACTGTTATTTAGAACAGCTTTATATGTATATATCAATAGTATATAATACTAGAGATTTCCACCTATATCGAGACAAGTCACGGTATCTATTGAACCTAAGCTTAAAGACTAAATTTGGCAAGAAGTAAGAAGCTTTTGCCGAGTATAGGTCAGCTAAGAAAAGGAGTAGCAGAGGTGTTATGGCCAGTACAGCCGGCGGAGAACAGGTAGTATATAATAAAATATAACTGACTGAAATGATGATGATGCATGACCAGTTTTCTAAATGATAGATACTAAGTACATGCTTAATAAGTTCATCAATTAATTACTCCAAACTTTAAATATCTTTCTCTGTTCCATTTCTCTTCTATGATAAATTTTTTTTTCTAAATATCTATTATATATAATGTTGTATATAAACTTTAAGAAAAATTCTAAAAGAATAACTTTCTAGTGGTTTAGTGGACTCTTATTAAGAGTTTTATTAATATTATAGCGTATTTTCCAAACACATTCTTATGCTGTTTGAGTCCAGTGATTATTATTAACTCTGTCGTATTTCCACTTAGTGGAAGGTCTGCTAGCTTTACGGGGTCACAATCATAGCATTTTCAACTCCTCATCGGTTCTAAAAGCTACTTCTGCTTCGTAACAGCCACTAGTATATCGATAACAAATCCTACGGATCCCTTCATTTCTATACTCCGTGTATCGCTCTATCCATCGCTCGCTGTATGCCTCAGAGCTCTCCATGTAAACTTTGATATAGTTAAATGTATGAAAATCAGGTTACCTCACATTACCGAATATTAAATCGAAAATTTGAATGGTTCATTAGCTTCGATTTCAACAAGTAAATGAAGTAAATTTGCCTCATTGATTCCGAAACTCGATAATAGAGCACAATTTTTGGGTCCCCCGAGGATTTCATTTTGATTTAAAACGTCGACACAGATTATAATAAAACTTTGAATTCAATTTATTTAATACTAATTGTGGTTTAAGTTGAGTTTAATGTAAAGTTAATGAGAAATTGTATATTCACGTAATGGATGTTTACTGATCTCTGTTGTCTGTGGGGTTCAATCTCCATTGAGTCTTTTTTAATGTACATCAACAAGGGATTTCTGATATAAGATGGAAAATTTTCTGATCGTGTACGGACTATGTTGGAAACGCTTTTTTTTATTAAGTAATAGAAAGTAGGCATAGGATCGTCATCATGTAGATTCTTGACAGAGGCCTATGCTCAGTACTTGTTATAAGGCTAATAATGTCATGTAAATTTTGAGAGATGGTGATTTTGTAAGGGAGCTCACCCAGAATACGTTAACTCTTAGATATTTAACCGAAACAGCAATGCTGTTATTGAGGAAATTTCAAATATAGAGATAGGAGCCAATCTGCTATTAATGTACTTACTGCTATAAAATTTTCACAACATGACACCCATGAATCGAAACATGGAACTACATATTAAAAGGCAAGCTTAACCACCGCGCCACCAAGGCAGTTAGAAACAATTTGAATTAAATAAGGTTATTTGAAACTACATTTAAACTAATGCAAACAATTTAATTTGTTTTGAACACTCCAAACGACCATTGCAATTAATCCCAAATAAGGACAGAACTGTCAAACCCTATTCACCATTCCAACACTACAATATTGTCACGTGGATTGTTCTACAAAGGGAATCATCTACACGAGTGCTCCAATGCAGCCGTCGCTGCCAACCAAATTAAAGCCTGAATAACACTTACCGTGTGCAATTAGGTTCTATAAATAGGTAATTATTACATACAAGTATATTTATATATCAATTTCTTTTATAATTATTGATACTGTTTTCTTACCTCTATTCATATTGGTACATACATAACACAGAAACAACGAAAATAATAATAAGCGTTGTTAATACGACAGCAAAACACGTTACACAATATATACATATATAAAGATATGCATTTAAATAAATGTTCAAACTATTGATTTAACGATTTAATATCATTATATTATATTAAAAAAAAAAAAAAAGATTTTTTTTTCTAAATACTAGATATAGAAGAGTAAACACTAACTTGATTTTGATTAATGTAAACGAAATTATCACAATATTATCAAAATTAAAATAAACATCATCATATAATATTCAATAAGCTGGTAACGACTATAATATAGTAAATTAGTTAATGTCTTATGTCAGGGTCTGCTCTCTTACTTCTCTCACTCCACTTTGCTCTATTTGGAACATCACTTTCTTTGAGATCGCAGCTTATCATATCAGCTTATCATCAAAAAAAATTACCTTTTTCTCACAGTAAACTTTTTCTAGCAGTAAACTTTTCCTGGCAGTAAAGTTTTCCTCGCAGTAAACTTTTCCTAGCAGTAAACTTTTCAACGCAGTAAACGTTTCCTAGCAGTTAACTTTTCCTAGCAGTTAACTTTTCCTAGCAGTAAACTTTTCCATGCAGTAAAGTTTTCCACGCAGTAAAATTTTTATAGTAAACTTTTCCTCGCAGTAAACTTTTCTTCGCAGTAAACTTTTCCACTCAGTATACTTTTCCACGCAGTAAACTTTTCCACGCAGTAAACTTTTCCTAGCTGTTAACTTTTCCTAGCAGTAAAGGTTTCCTCGCAGTAAACTTTTCCTAGCAGTAAACTTTTCAACGCAGTAAACTTTTCCTAGCAGTTGACTTTTCCTAGCAGTAAATTTTTCCAAGCAGTAAAGTTTGCTACGCAGTAAACTTTTCCTAGCAGTAAACTTTTTCTGACAGTAAACTTTTCCTAGCAGTAAACTTTTCCTAGCAGTAAACTTTTCCTAGCAGTAAACTTTTCTTCGCAGAAACTTTTCCACTCAGCATACTTTTCCACGCAGTAAACTTTTTCTAGCAGTAAAGTTTTCTACGCAGTAAACTTTATCTAGCAGTTAACTTTTCTTAGCAGTAAAGTTATCCTCGCAGTAAACTTTTCCTAGCAGTAAACTTTTCAACGCAGTAAACTTTTCCTAGCAGTTGACTTTTCTTAGCAGTAAACTTTTCCAAGCAGTTAACTTTTTCACTCAGTATACTTTTCCACGCAGTAAACTTTTCCTAGCAGTAAAGTTTTCCACGCAGTAAACTTTTTTTATAGTAAACTTTTCCTCACAGTAAACTTTTCCACGCAGTAAACTTTTCCTAACTGTAGACTTTTCCTCGCAGTAGACTTTTCCTAGCAGTAACCTTTTTCTCACAGTAAACTTTTCCACGCAGTAAACTTTTCCAAGCAGTTAACTTTTCCTAGCAGTAAAGGTTTCCTCGCAGTAAACTTTTCCTAGCAATAAACTTTTCAACGCAGTAAACTTTTCCTAGCAGTTAACTTTTCCTAGCAGTAAACTTTTCCAAGCAGTAAAGTTTTCCACGCAGTAAACTTTTCCTAGCAGTTAACTTTTTTTATAGTAAACTTTTCCTGGCAGTAAACTTTTTCTCACAGTAAACTTTTTCTAGCAGTAAACTTTTCCTGGCAGTAAAGTTTTCCTAGCAGTAAACTTTTCCTAGCAGTAAACTTTTCAACGCAGTAAACTTTTCCTAGCAGTTAACTTTTCCTAGCAGTAAACTTTTCCAAGCAGTAAAGTTTTCCAAGCAGTAAACTTTTCCTGGCAGTAAACTTTTTCTCGCAGTAAACTTTTCCTAGCAGTAAACTTTTCCTGGCAGTAAAGGTTTCCTCGCAGTAAACTTTTCCTCGCAGTAAACTTTTCTTCGCAGTAAACTTTTCCTCGCAGTAAACTTTTCCTGGCAGTAAACTTTTTTATAGTAAACTTTTCCTGGCAGTAAACTTTTTCTCACAGTAAACTTTTTCTAGCAGTAAACTTTTCCTGGCAGTAAAGTTTTCCTCGCAGTAAACTTTTTTATAGTAAACTTTTCCTCACAGTAAACTTTTCCACGCAGTAAACTTTTCCTAACTGTAGACTTTTCCTTGCAGTAACCTCTTTCTCACAGTAAACTTTTCCTAGCGGTAAACTATTCCACGCAGTAAACTTTTCCTAGCAGTTAACTTTTCCTAGCAGTAAACTTTTCAACGCAGTAAACTTTTCCTAGCAGTAAACTTTTCCTGGCAGTAAACTTTTTTTATAGTAAACTTTTCCTCGCAGTAAACTTTTCCTAGCAGTTAACTTTTCCACGCAGTAAACTTTTCCTAGCAGTTAACTTTTCCTAGCAGTAAACTTTTCCTAGCAGTAAACATTTCCTAGCAGAAAATTTTTCTTCGCAGTGAACTTTTCAACACAGTAAACTTTTCCTAGCAGTAAACTTTTCCATGCAGTAAAGTTTTCCACGCAGTAAAATTTTTATAGAAAACTTTTCCACGCAGTAAACTTTTCCACTCAGTATACTTTTCCACGCAGTAAACTTTTCCTAGCAGTTAAGTTTTCCACGCAGTAAACTTTATCTAGCAGTTAACTTTTCTTAGCAGTAAAGTTTTCCACGCAGTAAACTTTTTTATAGTAAACTTTTCCTCACAGTAAACTTTTCCGCGCAGTAAAGTTTTCCTAGCAGTTAACTTTTCCTAGCAGTAAACTTTTCCAAGCAGTAAAGTTTTCCACGCAGTAAACTTTTTTATAGTAAACTTTTCCTCGCAGTAAACTTTTCCACTCAGTATACTTTTCGTCGCAGTAAACTTTTCCTAGCAGTAAACTTTTCCACGCAGTAAACTTTTCTGGCAGTAAACTATTTTTCACAGTAAACTTTTCCTAGCAGTAAACTTTTCCTGGCAGTAAACTTTTTTTATAGTAAACTTTTCCTGGCAGTACACTTTTTCTCACAGTAAACTTTTCCTAGCAGTAAACTTTTCCTGGCAGTAAACTTTTTTGTAGTAAACTTTTCCTGGCAGTAAACTTTTCCTAGCAGTAAACTTTTCCTGGCAGTAAACTTTTACTAATAGTAAACTTTTTCTAGCAGTAAATTTTCCTGGCAGTAAACTTTTACTAATAGTAAACTTTTCCACGCAGTAAAGTTTTCCTAGCAGTAAACGTTTCCTCGTAGTAAACTTTACCTCGCAGTAAACTTTTCCTAACAGTAAACTTTTTATCACAGTAAACTTTTCTTGGAAGTAGACTTTTTCTACCAGAAGACTTTTTCTTGCAGTAGTTTTTCCTCGCAGTAGACTTTTCCTAGCAGTAACTGTTTTCTCACAGTAGACTTTTCCTAGCAGTAAACTTTTCCACGCAGTAAACTTTTCCCATCAGTTAACTTTTCCTAGCAGTAAACTTTTCCGAGCAGTAAAGTTTTCCACCCAGTAAACTTTATCTAGCAGTTAACTTTTCTTAGCAGTAAAGTTTTCCACCCAGTAAACTTTATCTAGCAGTTAACTTTTCTTAGCAGTAAAGTTTTCCACGCAGTAAACTTTTGTTATAGTAAACTTTTCTCACAGTAAACTTTTCCACACAGTAAACTTTTCCTAACTGTAGACTTATCAACGCAGTAAACTTTTGTTATAGTAAACTTTTCTTAGCAGTAAACTTTACCACGCAGTAAACGTTTTCTAACTGTAGACTTATCCTCGCAGTAGACTTTTCCTAGGAGTAAACTTTTCCAAGCAGTAAAGTTTTCCACGCAGTAAACTTTTCTGGCAGTAAACTATTTTTCACAGTAAACTTTTCCTAGCAGTAAACTTTTCCTGGCAGTAAACTTTTTTTATAGTAAACTTTTCCTGGCAGTACACTTTTTCTCACAGTAAACTTTTCCTAGCAGTAAACTTTTCCTGGCAGTAAACTTTTTTGTAGTAAACTTTTCCTGGCAGTAAACTTTTCCTAGCAGTAAACTTTTCCTGGCAGTAAACTTTTACTAATAGTAAACTTTTTCTAGCAGTAAATTTTCCTGGCAGTAAACTTTTACTAATAGTAAACTTTTCCACGCAGTAAAGTTTTCCTAGCAGTAAACGTTTCCTCGTAGTAAACTTTACCTTGCAGTAAACTTTTCCTAACAGTAAACTTTTTATCACAGTAAACTTTTCCTGGAAGTAGACTTTTTCTACCAGAAGACTTTTTCTTGCAGTAGTTTTTCCTCGCAGTAGACTTTTCCTAGCAGTAACTGTTTTCTCACAGTAGACTTTTCCTAGCAGTAAACTTTTCCACGCAGTAAACTTTTCCCATCAGTTAACTTTTCCTAGCAGTAAACTTTTCCGAGCAGTAAAGTTTTCCACCCAGTAAACTTTATCTAGCAGTTAACTTTTCTTAGCAGTAAAGTTTTCCACGCAGTAAACTTTTGTTATAGTAAACTTTTCTCACAGTAAACTTTTCCACACAGTAAACTTTTCCTAACTGTAGACTTATCAACGCAGTAAACTTTTGTTATAGTAAACTTTTCTTAGCAGTAAACTTTACCACGCAGTAAACGTTTCCTAACTGTAGACTTATCCTCGCAGTAGACTTTTCCTAGCAGTAAACTTTTCCTAGCAGTAAACTTTTCCTGACAATAAACTTTTTTATAGTAAACTTTTCCTAGCAGTAAACTTTTCCACGCAGTAAACTTTTCTTAGCAGTAAATTTTTCCTAGCAGTAAACTTTTCCTGGCAGTAAACTTTTTTTATAGTAAACTTTTCTTAGCAGTAAACTTTTTCTCACAGTACACTTTTTCTCACAGTAAACTTTTCCTTGCAGTAAACTTTTCCTGGCAGTATACTTTTACTAATAGTAAACTTTTCCACGCAGTAAACTTTTCCACGCAGTAAACTTTTCCTAGCAGTTAACTTTTCCTAGCAGTAAAGGTTTCCTCGCAGTAAACTTTTCCTAGCAGTAAACTTTTCAACGCAGTAAACTTTTCCTAGCAGTTGACTTTTCCTAGCAGTAAATTTTTCCAAGCAGTAAAGTTTGCTACGCAGTAAACTTTTCTAGCAGTAAACTTTTTCTGACAGTAAACTTTTCCTAGCAGTAAACTTTTCCTAGCAGTAAACTTTTCCTAGCAGTAAACTTTTCTTCGCAGAAACTTTTCCACTCAGCATACTTTTCCACGCAGTAAACTTTTTCTAGCAGTAAAGTTTTCTACGCAGTAAACTTTATCTAGCAGTTAACTTTTCTTAGCAGTAAAGTTATCCTCGCAGTAAACTTTTCCTAGCAGTAAACTTTTCAACGCAGTAAACTTTTCCTAGCAGTTGACTTTTCTTAGCAGTAAACTTTTCCAAGCAGTTAACTTTTTCACTCAGTATATTTTTCCACGCAGTAAACTTTTCCTAGCAGTAAAGTTTTCCACGCAGTAAACTTTTTTTATAGTAAACTTTTCCTCAAAGTAAACTTTTCCACGCAGTAAACTTTTCCTAACTGTAGACTTTTCCTCGCAGTAGACTTTTCCTAGCAGTAACCTTTTTCTCACAGTAAACTTTTCTTAGCAGTAAAGTTTTCCACGCAGTAAACTTTTGTTATAGTAAACTTTTCTCACAGTAAACTTTTCCACACAGTAAACTTTTCCTAACTGTAGACTTATCAACGCAGTAAACTTTTCCTAGCAGTTGACTTTTCTTAGCAGTAAACTTTTCCTCGCAGTAAACTTTTCCACTCAGTATACTTTTCGTCGCAGTAAACTTTTCCTAGCAGTAAACTTTTCCACGCAGTAAACTTTTCTGGCAGTAAACTATTTTTCACAGTAAACTTTTCCTAGCAGTAAACTTTTCCTGGCAGTAAACTTTTTTTATAGTAAACTTTTCCTGGCAGTACACTTTTTCTCACAGTAAACTTTTCCTAGCAGTAAACTTTTCCTGGCAGTAAACTTTTTTGTAGTAAACTTTTCCTGGCAGTAAACTTTTCCTAGCAGTAAACTTTTCCTGGCAGTAAACTTTTACTAATAGTAAACTTTTTCTAGCAGTAAATTTTCCTGGCAGTAAACTTTTACTAATAGTAAACTTTTCCACGCAGTAAAGTTTTCCTAGCAGTAAACGTTTCCTCGTAGTAAACTTTACCTTGCAGTAAACTTTTCCTAACAGTAAACTTTTTATCACAGTAAACTTTTCCTGGAAGTAGACTTTTTCTACCAGAAGACTTTTTCTTGCAGTAGTTTTTCCTCGCAGTAGACTTTTCCTAGCAGTAACTGTTTTCTCACAGTAGACTTTTCCTAGCAGTAAACTTTTCCACGCAGTAAACTTTTCCCATCAGTTAACTTTTCCTAGCAGTAAACTTTTCCGAGCAGTAAAGTTTTCCACCCAGTAAACTTTATCTAGCAGTTAACTTTTCTTAGCAGTAAAGTTTTCCACGCAGTAAACTTTTGTTATAGTAAACTTTTCTCACAGTAAACTTTTCCACACAGTAAACTTTTCCTAACTGTAGACTTATCAACGCAGTAAACTTTTGTTATAGTAAACTTTTCTTAGCAGTAAACTTTACCACGCAGTAAACGTTTCCTAACTGTAGACTTATCCTCGCAGTAGACTTTTCCTAGCAGTAAACTTTTCCTAGCAGTAAACTTTTCCTGACAATAAACTTTTTTATAGTAAACTTTTCCTAGCAGTAAACTTTTCCACGCAGTAAACTTTTCTTAGCAGTAAATTTTTCCTAGCAGTAAACTTTTCCTGGCAGTAAACTTTTTTTATAGTAAACTTTTCTTAGCAGTAAACTTTTTCTCACAGTACACTTTTTCTCACAGTAAACTTTTCCTTGCAGTAAACTTTTCCTGGCAGTATACTTTTACTAATAGTAAACTTTTCCACGCAGTAAACTTTTCCACGCAGTAAACTTTTCCTAGCAGTTAACTTTTCCTAGCAGTAAAGGTTTCCTCGCAGTAAACTTTTCCTAGCAGTAAACTTTTCAACGCAGTAAACTTTTCCTAGCAGTTGACTTTTCCTAGCAGTAAATTTTTCCAAGCAGTAAAGTTTGCTACGCAGTAAACTTTTCTAGCAGTAAACTTTTTCTGACAGTAAACTTTTCCTAGCAGTAAACTTTTCCTAGCAGTAAACTTTTCCTAGCAGTAAACTTTTCTTCGCAGAAACTTTTCCACTCAGCATACTTTTCCACGCAGTAAACTTTTTCTAGCAGTAAAGTTTTCTACGCAGTAAACTTTATCTAGCAGTTAACTTTTCTTAGCAGTAAAGTTATCCTCGCAGTAAACTTTTCCTAGCAGTAAACTTTTCAACGCAGTAAACTTTTCCTAGCAGTTGACTTTTCTTAGCAGTAAACTTTTCCAAGCAGTTAACTTTTTCACTCAGTATATTTTTCCACGCAGTAAACTTTTCCTAGCAGTAAAGTTTTCCACGCAGTAAACTTTTTTTATAGTAAACTTTTCCTCACAGTAAACTTTTCCACGCAGTAAACTTTTCCTAACTGTAGACTTTTCCTCGCAGTAGACTTTTCCTAGCAGTAACCTTTTTCTCACAGTAAACTTTTCTTAGCAGTAAAGTTTTCCACGCAGTAAACTTTTGTTATAGTAAACTTTTCTCACAGTAAACTTTTCCACACAGTAAACTTTTCCTAACTGTAGACTTATCAACGCAGTAAACTTTTCCTAGCAGTTGACTTTTCTTAGCAGTAAACTTTTCCTCGCAGTAAACTTTTCCACTCAGTATACTTTTCGTCGCAGTAAACTTTTCCTAGCAGTAAACTTTTCCACGCAGTAAACTTTTCTGGCAGTAAACTATTTTTCACAGTAAACTTTTCCTAGCAGTAAACTTTTCCTGGCAGTAAACTTTTTTTATAGTAAACTTTTCCTGGCAGTACACTTTTTCTCACAGTAAACTTTTCCTAGCAGTAAACTTTTCCTGGCAGTAAACTTTTTTGTAGTAAACTTTTCCTGGCAGTAAACTTTTCCTAGCAGTAAACTTTTCCTGGCAGTAAACTTTTACTAATAGTAAACTTTTTCTAGCAGTAAATTTTCCTGGCAGTAAACTTTTACTAATAGTAAACTTTTCCACGCAGTAAAGTTTTCCTAGCAGTAAACGTTTCCTCGTAGTAAACTTTACCTCGCAGTAAACTTTTCCTAACAGTAAACTTTTTATCACAGTAAACTTTTCTTGGAAGTAGACTTTTTCTACCAGAAGACTTTTTCTTGCAGTAGTTTTTCCTCGCAGTAGACTTTTCCTAGCAGTAACTGTTTTCTCACAGTAGACTTTTCCTAGCAGTAAACTTTTCCACGCAGTAAACTTTTCCCATCAGTTAACTTTTCCTAGCAGTAAACTTTTCCGAGCAGTAAAGTTTTCCACCCAGTAAACTTTATCTAGCAGTTAACTTTTCTTAGCAGTAAAGTTTTCCACCCAGTAAACTTTATCTAGCAGTTAACTTTTCTTAGCAGTAAAGTTTTCCACGCAGTAAACTTTTGTTATAGTAAACTTTTCTCACAGTAAACTTTTCCACACAGTAAACTTTTCCTAACTGTAGACTTATCAACGCAGTAAACTTTTGTTATAGTAAACTTTTCTTAGCAGTAAACTTTACCACGCAGTAAACGTTTTCTAACTGTAGACTTATCCTCGCAGTAGACTTTTCCTAGGAGTAAACTTTTCCAAGCAGTAAAGTTTTCCACGCAGTAAACTTTTCTGGCAGTAAACTATTTTTCACAGTAAACTTTTCCTAGCAGTAAACTTTTCCTGGCAGTAAACTTTTTTTATAGTAAACTTTTCCTGGCAGTACACTTTTTCTCACAGTAAACTTTTCCTAGCAGTAAACTTTTCCTGGCAGTAAACTTTTTTGTAGTAAACTTTTCCTGGCAGTAAACTTTTCCTAGCAGTAAACTTTTCCTGGCAGTAAACTTTTACTAATAGTAAACTTTTTCTAGCAGTAAATTTTCCTGGCAGTAAACTTTTACTAATAGTAAACTTTTCCACGCAGTAAAGTTTTCCTAGCAGTAAACGTTTCCTCGTAGTAAACTTTACCTTGCAGTAAACTTTTCCTAACAGTAAACTTTTTATCACAGTAAACTTTTCCTGGAAGTAGACTTTTTCTACCAGAAGACTTTTTCTTGCAGTAGTTTTTCCTCGCAGTAGACTTTTCCTAGCAGTAACTGTTTTCTCACAGTAGACTTTTCCTAGCAGTAAACTTTTCCACGCAGTAAACTTTTCCCATCAGTTAACTTTTCCTAGCAGTAAACTTTTCCGAGCAGTAAAGTTTTCCACCCAGTAAACTTTATCTAGCAGTTAACTTTTCTTAGCAGTAAAGTTTTCCACGCAGTAAACTTTTGTTATAGTAAACTTTTCTCACAGTAAACTTTTCCACACAGTAAACTTTTCCTAACTGTAGACTTATCAACGCAGTAAACTTTTGTTATAGTAAACTTTTCTTAGCAGTAAACTTTACCACGCAGTAAACGTTTCCTAACTGTAGACTTATCCTCGCAGTAGACTTTTCCTAGCAGTAAACTTTTCCTAGCAGTAAACTTTTCCTGACAATAAACTTTTTTATAGTAAACTTTTCCTAGCAGTAAACTTTTCCACGCAGTAAACTTTTCTTAGCAGTAAATTTTTCCTAGCAGTAAACTTTTCCTGGCAGTAAACTTTTTTTATAGTAAACTTTTCTTAGCAGTAAACTTTTCCTAACTGTAGACTTATCAACGCAGTAAACTTTTGTTATAGTAAACTTTTCTTAGCAGTAAACTTTACCACGCAGTAAACGTTTTCTAACTGTAGACTTATCCTCGCAGTAGACTTTTCCTAGGAGTAAACTTTTCCAAGCAGTAAAGTTTTCCACGCAGTAAACTTTTCTGGCAGTAAACTATTTTTCACAGTAAACTTTTCCTAGCAGTAAACTTTTCCTGGCAGTAAACTTTTTTTATAGTAAACTTTTCCTGGCAGTACACTTTTTCTCACAGTAAACTTTTCCTAGCAGTAAACTTTTCCTGGCAGTAAACTTTTTTGTAGTAAACTTTTCCTGGCAGTAAACTTTTCCTAGCAGTAAACTTTTCCTGGCAGTAAACTTTTACTAATAGTAAACTTTTTCTAGCAGTAAATTTTCCTGGCAGTAAACTTTTACTAATAGTAAACTTTTCCACGCAGTAAAGTTTTCCTAGCAGTAAACGTTTCCTCGTAGTAAACTTTACCTTGCAGTAAACTTTTCCTAACAGTAAACTTTTTATCACAGTAAACTTTTCCTGGAAGTAGACTTTTTCTACCAGAAGACTTTTTCTTGCAGTAGTTTTTCCTCGCAGTAGACTTTTCCTAGCAGTAACTGTTTTCTCACAGTAGACTTTTCCTAGCAGTAAACTTTTCCACGCAGTAAACTTTTCCCATCAGTTAACTTTTCCTAGCAGTAAACTTTTCCGAGCAGTAAAGTTTTCCACCCAGTAAACTTTATCTAGCAGTTAACTTTTCTTAGCAGTAAAGTTTTCCACGCAGTAAACTTTTGTTATAGTAAACTTTTCTCACAGTAAACTTTTCCACACAGTAAACTTTTCCTAACTGTAGACTTATCAACGCAGTAAACTTTTGTTATAGTAAACTTTTCTTAGCAGTAAACTTTACCACGCAGTAAACGTTTCCTAACTGTAGACTTATCCTCGCAGTAGACTTTTCCTAGCAGTAAACTTTTCCTAGCAGTAAACTTTTCCTGGCAATAAACTTTTTTATAGTAAACTTTTCCTAGCAGTAAACTTTTCCACGCAGTAAACTTTTCTTAGCAGTAAATTTTTCCTAGCAGTAAACTTTTCCTGGCAGTAAACTTTTTTTATAGTAAACTTTTCTTAGCAGTAAACTTTTTCTCACAGTACACTTTTTCTCACAGTAAACTTTTCCTTGCAGTAAACTTTTCCTGGCAGTATACTTTTACTAATAGTAAACTTTTCCACGCAGTAAACTTTTCCACGCAGTAAACTTTTCCTAGCAGTTAACTTTTCCTAGCAGTAAAGGTTTCCTCGCAGTAAACTTTTCCTAGCAGTAAACTTTTCAACGCAGTAAACTTTTCCTAGCAGTTGACTTTTCCTAGCAGTAAATTTTTCCAAGCAGTAAAGTTTGCTACGCAGTAAACTTTTCTAGCAGTAAACTTTTTCTGACAGTAAACTTTTCCTAGCAGTAAACTTTTCCTAGCAGTAAACTTTTCCTAGCAGTAAACTTTTCTTCGCAGAAACTTTTCCACTCAGCATACTTTTCCACGCAGTAAACTTTTTCTAGCAGTAAAGTTTTCTACGCAGTAAACTTTATCTAGCAGTTAACTTTTCTTAGCAGTAAAGTTATCCTCGCAGTAAACTTTTCCTAGCAGTAAACTTTTCAACGCAGTAAACTTTTCCTAGCAGTTGACTTTTCTTAGCAGTAAACTTTTCCAAGCAGTTAACTTTTTCACTCAGTATATTTTTCCACGCAGTAAACTTTTCCTAGCAGTAAAGTTTTCCACGCAGTAAACTTTTTTTATAGTAAACTTTTCCTCACAGTAAACTTTTCCACGCAGTAAACTTTTCCTAACTGTAGACTTTTCCTCGCAGTAGACTTTTCCTAGCAGTAACCTTTTTCTCACAGTAAACTTTTCTTAGCAGTAAAGTTTTCCACGCAGTAAACTTTTGTTATAGTAAACTTTTCTCACAGTAAACTTTTCCACACAGTAAACTTTTCCTAACTGTAGACTTATCAACGCAGTAAACTTTTCCTAGCAGTTGACTTTTTTTAGCAGTAAACTTTTCCTCGCAGTAAACTTTTCCACTCAGTATACTTTTCGTCGCAGTAAACTTTTCCTAGCAGTAAACTTTTCCACGCAGTAAACTTTTCTGGCAGTAAACTATTTTTCACAGTAAACTTTTCCTAGCAGTAAACTTTTCCTGGCAGTAAACTTTTTTTATAGTAAACTTTTCCTGGCAGTACACTTTTTCTCACAGTAAACTTTTCCTAGCAGTAAACTTTTCCTGGCAGTAAACTTTTTTGTAGTAAACTTTTCCTGGCAGTAAACTTTTCCTAGCAGTAAACTTTTCCTGGCAGTAAACTTTTACTAATAGTAAACTTTTTCTAGCAGTAAATTTTCCTGGCAGTAAACTTTTACTAATAGTAAACTTTTCCACGCAGTAAAGTTTTCCTAGCAGTAAACGTTTCCTCGTAGTAAACTTTACCTCGCAGTAAACTTTTCCTAACAGTAAACTTTTTATCACAGTAAACTTTTCTTGGAAGTAGACTTTTTCTACCAGAAGACTTTTTCTTGCAGTAGTTTTTCCTCGCAGTAGACTTTTCCTAGCAGTAACTGTTTTCTCACAGTAGACTTTTCCTAGCAGTAAACTTTTCCACGCAGTAAACTTTTCCCATCAGTTAACTTTTCCTAGCAGTAAACTTTTCCGAGCAGTAAAGTTTTCCACCCAGTAAACTTTATCTAGCAGTTAACTTTTCTTAGCAGTAAAGTTTTCCACCCAGTAAACTTTATCTAGCAGTTAACTTTTCTTAGCAGTAAAGTTTTCCACGCAGTAAACTTTTGTTATAGTAAACTTTTCTCACAGTAAACTTTTCCACACAGTAAACTTTTCCTAACTGTAGACTTATCAACGCAGTAAACTTTTGTTATAGTAAACTTTTCTTAGCAGTAAACTTTACCACGCAGTAAACGTTTTCTAACTGTAGACTTATCCTCGCAGTAGACTTTTCCTAGGAGTAAACTTTTCCAAGCAGTAAAGTTTTCCACGCAGTAAACTTTTCTGGCAGTAAACTATTTTTCACAGTAAACTTTTCCTAGCAGTAAACTTTTCCTGGCAGTAAACTTTTTTTATAGTAAACTTTTCCTGGCAGTACACTTTTTCTCACAGTAAACTTTTCCTAGCAGTAAACTTTTCCTGGCAGTAAACTTTTTTGTAGTAAACTTTTCCTGGCAGTAAACTTTTCCTAGCAGTAAACTTTTCCTGGCAGTAAACTTTTACTAATAGTAAACTTTTTCTAGCAGTAAATTTTCCTGGCAGTAAACTTTTACTAATAGTAAACTTTTCCACGCAGTAAAGTTTTCCTAGCAGTAAACGTTTCCTCGTAGTAAACTTTACCTTGCAGTAAACTTTTCCTAACAGTAAACTTTTTATCACAGTAAACTTTTCCTGGAAGTAGACTTTTTCTACCAGAAGACTTTTTCTTGCAGTAGTTTTTCCTCGCAGTAGACTTTTCCTAGCAGTAACTGTTTTCTCACAGTAGACTTTTCCTAGCAGTAAACTTTTCCACGCAGTAAACTTTTCCCATCAGTTAACTTTTCCTAGCAGTAAACTTTTCCGAGCAGTAAAGTTTTCCACCCAGTAAACTTTATCTAGCAGTTAACTTTTCTTAGCAGTAAAGTTTTCCACGCAGTAAACTTTTGTTATAGTAAACTTTTCTCACAGTAAACTTTTCCACACAGTAAACTTTTCCTAACTGTAGACTTATCAACGCAGTAAACTTTTGTTATAGTAAACTTTTCTTAGCAGTAAACTTTACCACGCAGTAAACGTTTCCTAACTGTAGACTTATCCTCGCAGTAGACTTTTCCTAGCAGTAAACTTTTCCTAGCAGTAAACTTTTCCTGGCAATAAACTTTTTTATAGTAAACTTTTCCTAGCAGTAAACTTTTCCACGCAGTAAACTTTTCTTAGCAGTAAATTTTTCCTAGCAGTAAACTTTTCCTGGCAGTAAACTTTTTTTATAGTAAACTTTTCTTAGCAGTAAACTTTTTCTCACAGTACACTTTTTCTCACAGTAAACTTTTCCTTGCAGTAAACTTTTCCTGGCAGTATACTTTTACTAATAGTAAACTTTTCCACGCAGTAAACTTTTCCACGCAGTAAACTTTTCCTAGCAGTTAACTTTTCCTAGCAGTAAAGGTTTCCTCGCAGTAAACTTTTCCTAGCAGTAAACTTTTCAACGCAGTAAACTTTTCCTAGCAGTTGACTTTTCCTAGCAGTAAATTTTTCCAAGCAGTAAAGTTTGCTACGCAGTAAACTTTTCTAGCAGTAAACTTTTTCTGACAGTAAACTTTTCCTAGCAGTAAACTTTTCCTAGCAGTAAACTTTTCCTAGCAGTAAACTTTTCTTCGCAGAAACTTTTCCACTCAGCATACTTTTCCACGCAGTAAACTTTTTCTAGCAGTAAAGTTTTCTACGCAGTAAACTTTATCTAGCAGTTAACTTTTCTTAGCAGTAAAGTTATCCTCGCAGTAAACTTTTCCTAGCAGTAAACTTTTCAACGCAGTAAACTTTTCCTAGCAGTTGACTTTTCTTAGCAGTAAACTTTTCCAAGCAGTTAACTTTTTCACTCAGTATATTTTTCCACGCAGTAAACTTTTCCTAGCAGTAAAGTTTTCCACGCAGTAAACTTTTTTTATAGTAAACTTTTCCTCACAGTAAACTTTTCCACGCAGTAAACTTTTCCTAACTGTAGACTTTTCCTCGCAGTAGACTTTTCCTAGCAGTAACCTTTTTCTCACAGTAAACTTTTCTTAGCAGTAAAGTTTTCCACGCAGTAAACTTTTGTTATAGTAAACTTTTCTCACAGTAAACTTTTCCACACAGTAAACTTTTCCTAACTGTAGACTTATCAACGCAGTAAACTTTTCCTAGCAGTTGACTTTTCTTAGCAGTAAACTTTTCCAAGCAGTTAACTTTTTCACTCAGTATACTTTTCCACGCAGTAAACTTTTCCTAGCAGTAAAGTTTTCCACGCAGTAAACTTTTTTTATAGTAAACTTTTCCTCACAGTAAACTTTTCCACGCAGTAAACTTTTCCTAACTGTAGACTTTTCCTCGCAGTAGACTTTTCCTAGCAGTAACCTTTTTCTCACAGTAAACTTTTCCACGCAGTAAACTTTTCCAAGCAGTTAACTTTTCCTAGCAGTAAAGGTTTCCTCGCAGTAAACTTTTCCTAGCAATAAACTTTTCAACGCAGTAAACTTTTCCTAGCAGTTAACTTTTCCTAGCAGTAAACTTTTCCAAGCAGTAAAGTTTTCCACGCAGTAAACTTTTCCTAGCAGTTAACTTTTTTTATAGTAAACTTTTCCTGGCAGTAAACTTTTTCTCACAGTAAACTTTTTCTAGCAGTAAACTTTTCTGGCAGTAAAGTTTTCCTAGCAGTAAACTTTTCCTAGCAGTAAACTTTTCAACGCAGTAAACTTTTCCTAGCAGTTAACTTTTCCTAGCAGTAAACTTTTCCAAGCAGTAAAGTTTTCCACGCAGTAAACTTTTTTATAGTAAACTTTTCCTCGCAGTAAACTTTTCCACTCAGTATACTTTTCGTCGCAGTAAACTTTTCCTAGCAGTAAACTTTTCCACGCAGTAAACTTTTCTGGCAGTAAACTATTTTTCACAGTAAACTTTTCCTAGCAGTAAACTTTTCCTGGCAGTAAACTTTTTTTATAGTAAACTTTTCCTGGCAGTACACTTTTTCTCACAGTAAACTTTTCCTAGCAGTAAACTTTTCCTGGCAGTAAACTTTTTTGTAGTAAACTTTTCCTGGCAGTAAACTTTTCCTAGCAGTAAACTTTTCCTGGCAGTAAACTTTTACTAATAGTAAACTTTTTCTAGCAGTAAATTTTCCTGGCAGTAAACTTTTACTAATAGTAAACTTTTCCACGCAGTAAAGTTTTCCTAGCAGTAAACGTTTCCTCGTAGTAAACTTTACCTCGCAGTAAACTTTTCCTAACAGTAAACTTTTTATCACAGTAAACTTTTCTTGGAAGTAGACTTTTTCTACCAGAAGACTTTTTCTTGCAGTAGTTTTTCCTCGCAGTAGACTTTTCCTAGCAGTAACTGTTTTCTCACAGTAGACTTTTCCTAGCAGTAAACTTTTCCACGCAGTAAACTTTTCCCATCAGTTAACTTTTCCTAGCAGTAAACTTTTCCGAGCAGTAAAGTTTTCCACCCAGTAAACTTTATCTAGCAGTTAACTTTTCTTAGCAGTAAAGTTTTCCACCCAGTAAACTTTATCTAGCAGTTAACTTTTCTTAGCAGTAAAGTTTTCCACGCAGTAAACTTTTGTTATAGTAAACTTTTCTCACAGTAAACTTTTCCACACAGTAAACTTTTCCTAACTGTAGACTTATCAACGCAGTAAACTTTTGTTATAGTAAACTTTTCTTAGCAGTAAACTTTACCACGCAGTAAACGTTTTCTAACTGTAGACTTATCCTCGCAGTAGACTTTTCCTAGGAGTAAACTTTTCCAAGCAGTAAAGTTTTCCACGCAGTAAACTTTTCTGGCAGTAAACTATTTTTCACAGTAAACTTTTCCTAGCAGTAAACTTTTCCTGGCAGTAAACTTTTTTTATAGTAAACTTTTCCTGGCAGTACACTTTTTCTCACAGTAAACTTTTCCTAGCAGTAAACTTTTCCTGGCAGTAAACTTTTTTGTAGTAAACTTTTCCTGGCAGTAAACTTTTCCTAGCAGTAAACTTTTCCTGGCAGTAAACTTTTACTAATAGTAAACTTTTTCTAGCAGTAAATTTTCCTGGCAGTAAACTTTTACTAATAGTAAACTTTTCCACGCAGTAAAGTTTTCCTAGCAGTAAACGTTTCCTCGTAGTAAACTTTACCTTGCAGTAAACTTTTCCTAACAGTAAACTTTTTATCACAGTAAACTTTTCCTGGAAGTAGACTTTTTCTACCAGAAGACTTTTTCTTGCAGTAGTTTTTCCTCGCAGTAGACTTTTCCTAGCAGTAACTGTTTTCTCACAGTAGACTTTTCCTAGCAGTAAACTTTTCCACGCAGTAAACTTTTCCCATCAGTTAACTTTTCCTAGCAGTAAACTTTTCCGAGCAGTAAAGTTTTCCACCCAGTAAACTTTATCTAGCAGTTAACTTTTCTTAGCAGTAAAGTTTTCCTCGCAGTAAACTTTTGTTATAGTAAACTTTTCTCACAGTAAACTTTTCCACACAGTAAACTTTTCCTAACTGTAGACTTATCAACGCAGTAAACTTTTGTTATAGTAAACTTTTCTTAGCAGTAAACTTTACCACGCAGTAAACGTTTCCTAACTGTAGACTTATCCTCGCAGTAGACTTTTCCTAGCAGTAAACTTTTCCTAGCAGTAAACTTTTCCTGGCAATAAACTTTTTTATAGTAAACTTTTCCTAGCAGTAAACTTTTCCACGCAGTAAACTTTTCTTAGCAGTAAATTTTTCCTAGCAGTAAACTTTTCCTGGCAGTAAACTTTTTTTATAGTAAACTTTTCTTAGCAGTAAACTTTTTCTCACAGTACACTTTTTCTCACAGTAAACTTTTCCTTGCAGTAAACTTTTCCTGGCAGTATACTTTTACTAATAGTAAACTTTTCCACGCAGTAAACTTTTCCACGCAGTAAACTTTTCCTAGCAGTTAACTTTTCCTAGCAGTAAAGGTTTCCTCGCAGTAAACTTTTCCTAGCAGTAAACTTTTCAACGCAGTAAACTTTTCCTAGCAGTTGACTTTTCCTAGCAGTAAATTTTTCCAAGCAGTAAAGTTTGCTACGCAGTAAACTTTTCTAGCAGTAAACTTTTTCTGACAGTAAACTTTTCCTAGCAGTAAACTTTTCCTAGCAGTAAACTTTTCCTAGCAGTAAACTTTTCTTCGCAGAAACTTTTCCACTCAGCATACTTTTCCACGCAGTAAACTTTTTCTAGCAGTAAAGTTTTCTACGCAGTAAACTTTATCTAGCAGTTAACTTTTCTTAGCAGTAAAGTTATCCTCGCAGTAAACTTTTCCTAGCAGTAAACTTTTCAACGCAGTAAACTTTTCCTAGCAGTTGACTTTTCTTAGCAGTAAACTTTTCCAAGCAGTTAACTTTTTCACTCAGTATATTTTTCCACGCAGTAAACTTTTCCTAGCAGTAAAGTTTTCCACGCAGTAAACTTTTTTTATAGTAAACTTTTCCTCACAGTAAACTTTTCCACGCAGTAAACTTTTCCTAACTGTAGACTTTTCCTCGCAGTAGACTTTTCCTAGCAGTAACCTTTTTCTCACAGTAAACTTTTCTTAGCAGTAAAGTTTTCCACGCAGTAAACTTTTGTTATAGTAAACTTTTCTCACAGTAAACTTTTCCACACAGTAAACTTTTCCTAACTGTAGACTTATCAACGCAGTAAACTTTTCCTAGCAGTTGACTTTTCTTAGCAGTAAACTTTTCCAAGCAGTTAACTTTTTCACTCAGTATACTTTTCCACGCAGTAAACTTTTCCTAGCAGTAAAGTTTTCCACGCAGTAAACTTTTTTTATAGTAAACTTTTCCTCACAGTAAACTTTTCCACGCAGTAAACTTTTCCTAACTGTAGACTTTTCCTCGCAGTAGACTTTTCCTAGCAGTAACCTTTTTCTCACAGTAAACTTTTCCACGCAGTAAACTTTTCCAAGCAGTTAACTTTTCCTAGCAGTAAAGGTTTCCTCGCAGTAAACTTTTCCTAGCAATAAACTTTTCAACGCAGTAAACTTTTCCTAGCAGTTAACTTTTCCTAGCAGTAAACTTTTCCAAGCAGTAAAGTTTTCCACGCAGTAAACTTTTCCTAGCAGTTAACTTTTTTTATAGTAAACTTTTCCTGGCAGTAAACTTTTTCTCACAGTAAACTTTTTCTAGCAGTAAACTTTTCCTGGCAGTAAAGTTTTCCTAGCAGTAAACTTTTCCTAGCAGTAAACTTTTCAACGCAGTAAACTTTTCCTAGCAGTTAACTTTTCCTAGCAGTAAACTTTTCCAAGCAGTAAAGTTTTCCAAGCAGTAAACTTTTCCTGGCAGTAAACTTTTTCTCGCAGTAAACTTTTCCTAGCAGTAAACTTTTCCTGGCAGTAAAGGTTTCCTCGCAGTAAACTTTTCCTCGCAGTAAACTTTTCTTCGCAGTAAACTTTTCCTCGCAGTAAACTTTTCCTGGCAGTAAACTTTTTTATAGTAAACTTTTCCTGGCAGTAAACTTTTTCTCACAGTAAACTTTTTCTAGCAGTAAACTTTTCCTGGCAGTAAAGTTTTCCTCGCAGTAAACTTTTTTATAGTAAACTTTTCCTCACAGTAAACTTTTCCACGCAGTAAACTTTTCCTAACTGTAGACTTTTCCTTGCAGTAACCTCTTTCTCACAGTAAACTTTTCCTAGCGGTAAACTATTCCACGCAGTAAACTTTTCCTAGCAGTTAACTTTTCCTAGCAGTAAACTTTTCAACGCAGTAAACTTTTCCTAGCAGTAAACTTTTTTTATAGTAAACTTTTCCTCGCAGTAAACTTTTCCTAGCAGTTAACTTTTCCACGCAGTAAACTTTTCCTAGCAGTTAACTTTTCCTAGCAGTAAACTTTTCCAAGCAGTAAAGTTTTCCACGCAGTAAACTTTTCCTAGCAGTTAACTTTTTTTATAGTAAACTTTTCCTGGCAGTAAACTTTTTCTCACAGTAAACTTTTTCTAGCAGTAAACTTTTCCTGGCAGTAAAGTTTTCCTAGCAGTAAACTTTTCCTAGCAGTAAACTTTTCAACGCAGTAAACTTTTCCTAGCAGTTAACTTTTCCTAGCAGTAAACTTTTCCAAGCAGTAAAGTTTTCCAAGCAGTAAACTTTTCCTGGCAGTAAACTTTTTCTCGCAGTAAACTTTTCCTAGCAGTAAACTTTTCCTGGCAGTAAAGGTTTCCTCGCAGTAAACTTTTCCTCGCAGTAAACTTTTCTTCGCAGTAAACTTTTCCTCGCAGTAAACTTTTCCTGGCAGTAAACTTTTTTATAGTAAACTTTTCCTGGCAGTAAACTTTTTCTCACAGTAAACTTTTTCTAGCAGTAAACTTTTCCTGGCAGTAAAGTTTTCCTCGCAGTAAACTTTTTTATAGTAAACTTTTCCTCACAGTAAACTTTTCCACGCAGTAAACTTTTCCTAACTGTAGACTTTTCCTTGCAGTAACCTCTTTCTCACAGTAAACTTTTCCTAGCGGTAAACTATTCCACGCAGTAAACTTTTCCTAGCAGTTAACTTTTCCTAGCAGTAAACTTTTCAACGCAGTAAACTTTTCCTAGCAGTAAACTTTTCCTGGCAGTAAACTTTTTTTATAGTAAACTTTTCCTCGCAGTAAACTTTTCCTAGCAGTTAACTTTTCCACGCAGTAAACTTTTCCTAGCAGTTAACTTTTCCTAGCAGTAAACTTTTCCTAGCAGTAAACATTTCCTAGCAGAAAATTTTTCTTCGCAGTGAACTTTTCAACACAGTAAACTTTTCCTAGCAGTAAACTTTTCCATGCAGTAAAGTTTTCCACGCAGTAAAATTTTTATAGAAAACTTTTCCACGCAGTAAACTTTTCCACTCAGTATACTTTTCCACGCAGTAAACTTTTCCTAGCAGTTAAGTTTTCCACGCAGTAAACTTTATCTAGCAGTTAACTTTTCTTAGCAGTAAAGTTTTCCACGCAGTAAACTTTTTTATAGTAAACTTTTCCTCACAGTAAACTTTTCCGCGCAGTAAAGTTTTCCTAGCAGTTAACTTTTCCTAGCAGTAAACTTTTCCAAGCAGTAAAGTTTTCCACGCAGTAAACTTTTTTATAGTAAACTTTTCCTCGCAGTAAACTTTTCCACTCAGTATACTTTTCGTCGCAGTAAACTTTTCCTAGCAGTAAACTTTTCCACGCAGTAAACTTTTCTGGCAGTAAACTATTTTTCACAGTAAACTTTTCCTAGCAGTAAACTTTTCCTGGCAGTAAACTTTTTTTATAGTAAACTTTTCCTGGCAGTACACTTTTTCTCACAGTAAACTTTTCCTAGCAGTAAACTTTTCCTGGCAGTAAACTTTTTTGTAGTAAACTTTTCCTGGCAGTAAACTTTTCCTAGCAGTAAACTTTTCCTGGCAGTAAACTTTTACTAATAGTAAACTTTTTCTAGCAGTAAATTTTCCTGGCAGTAAACTTTTACTAATAGTAAACTTTTCCACGCAGTAAAGTTTTCCTAGCAGTAAACGTTTCCTCGTAGTAAACTTTACCTCGCAGTAAACTTTTCCTAACAGTAAACTTTTTATCACAGTAAACTTTTCTTGGAAGTAGACTTTTTCTACCAGAAGACTTTTTCTTGCAGTAGTTTTTCCTCGCAGTAGACTTTTCCTAGCAGTAACTGTTTTCTCACAGTAGACTTTTCCTAGCAGTAAACTTTTCCACGCAGTAAACTTTTCCCATCAGTTAACTTTTCCTAGCAGTAAACTTTTCCGAGCAGTAAAGTTTTCCACCCAGTAAACTTTATCTAGCAGTTAACTTTTCTTAGCAGTAAAGTTTTCCACCCAGTAAACTTTATCTAGCAGTTAACTTTTCTTAGCAGTAAAGTTTTCCACGCAGTATACTTTTGTTATAGTAAACTTTTCTCACAGTAAACTTTTCCACACAGTAAACTTTTCCTAACTGTAGACTTATCAACGCAGTAAACTTTTGTTATAGTAAACTTTTCTTAGCAGTAAACTTTACCACGCAGTAAACGTTTTCTAACTGTAGACTTATCCTCGCAGTAGACTTTTCCTAGGAGTAAACTTTTCCAAGCAGTAAAGTTTTCCACGCAGTAAACTTTTCTGGCAGTAAACTATTTTTCACAGTAAACTTTTCCTAGCAGTAAACTTTTCCTGGCAGTAAACTTTTTTTATAGTAAACTTTTCCTGGCAGTACACTTTTTCTCACAGTAAACTTTTCCTAGCGGTAAACTATTCCACGCAGTAAACTTTTCCTAGCAGTTAACTTTTCCTAGCAGTAAACTTTTCAACGCAGTAAACTTTTCCTAGCAGTAAACTTTTTTTATAGTAAACTTTTCCTCGCAGTAAACTTTTCCTAGCAGTTAACTTTTCCACGCAGTAAACTTTTCCTAGCAGTTAACTTTTCCTAGCAGTAAACTTTTCCAAGCAGTAAAGTTTTCCACGCAGTAAACTTTTCCTAGCAGTTAACTTTTTTTATAGTAAACTTTTCCTGGCAGTAAACTTTTTCTCACAGTAAACTTTTTCTAGCAGTAAACTTTTCCTGGCAGTAAAGTTTTCCTAGCAGTAAACTTTTCCTAGCAGTAAACTTTTCAACGCAATAAACTTTTCCTAGCAGTTAACTTTTCCTAGCAGTAAACTTTTCCAAGCAGTATAGTTTTCCAAGCAGTAAACTTTTCCTGGCAGTAAACTTTTTCTCGCAGTAAACTTTTCCTAGCAGTAAACTTTTCCTGGCAGTAAAGGTTTCCTCGCAGTAAACTTTTCCTCGCAGTAAACTTTTCTTCGCAGTAAACTTTTCCTCGCAGTAAACTTTTCCTGGCAGTAAACTTTTTTATAGTAAACTTTTCCTGGCAGTAAACTTTTTCTCACAGTAAACTTTTTCTAGCAGTAAACTTTTCCTGGCAGTAAAGTTTTCCTCGCAGTAAACTTTTTTATAGTAAACTTTTCCTCACAGTAAACTTTTCCACGCAGTAAACTTTTCCTAACTGTAGACTTTTCCTTGCAGTAACCTCTTTCTCACAGTAAACTTTTCCTAGCGGTAAACTATTCCACGCAGTAAACTTTTCCTAGCAGTTAACTTTTCCTAGCAGTAAACTTTTCAACGCAGTAAACTTTTCCTAGCAGTAAACTTTTCCTGGCAGTAAACTTTTTTTATAGTAAACTTTTCCTCGCAGTAAACTTTTCCTAGCAGTTAACTTTTCCACGCAGTAAACTTTTCCTAGCAGTTAACTTTTCCTAGCAGTAAACTTTTCCTAGCAGTAAACATTTCCTAGCAGAAAATTTTTCTTCGCAGTGAACTTTTCAACACAGTAAACTTTTCCTAGCAGTAAACTTTTCCATGCAGTAAAGTTTTCCACGCAGTAAAATTTTTATAGAAAACTTTTCCACGCAGTAAACTTTTCCACTCAGTATACTTTTCCACGCAGTAAACTTTTCCTAGCAGTTAAGTTTTCCACGCAGTAAACTTTATCTAGCAGTTAACTTTTCTTAGCAGTAAAGTTTTCCACGCAGTAAACTTTTTTATAGTAAACTTTTCCTCACAGTAAACTTTTCCGCGCAGTAAAGTTTTCCTAGCAGTTAACTTTTCCTAGCAGTAAACTTTTCCAAGCAGTAAAGTTTTCCACGCAGTAAACTTTTTTATAGTAAACTTTTCCTCGCAGTAAACTTTTCCACTCAGTATACTTTTCGTCGCAGTAAACTTTTCCTAGCAGTAAACTTTTCCACGCAGTAAACTTTTCTGGCAGTAAACTATTTTTCACAGTAAACTTTTCCTAGCAGTAAACTTTTCCTGGCAGTAAACTTTTTTTATAGTAAACTTTTCCTGGCAGTATTTTTTTCTCACAGTAAACTTTTCCTAGCAGTAAACTTTTCCTGGCAGTAAACTTTTTTGTAGTAAACTTTTCCTGGCAGTAAACTTTTCCTAGCAGTAAACTTTTCCTGGCAGTAAACTTTTACTAATAGTAAACTTTTTCTAGCAGTAAATTTTCCTGGCAGTAAACTTTTACTAATAGTAAACTTTTCCACGCAGTAAAGTTTTCCTAGCAGTAAACGTTTCCTCGTAGTAAACTTTACCTCGCAGTAAACTTTTCCTAACAGTAAACTTTTTATCACAGTAAACTTTTCCTGGAAGTAGACTTTTTCTACCAGAAGACTTTTTCTTGCAGTAGTTTTTCCTCGCAGTAGACTTTTCCTAGCAGTAACTGTTTTCTCACAGTAGACTTTTCCTAGCAGTAAACTTTTCCACGCAGTAAACTTTTCCCATCAGTTAACTTTTCCTAGCAGTAAACTTTTCCGAGCAGTAAAGTTTTCCACCCAGTAAACTTTATCTAGCAGTTAACTTTTCTTAGCAGTAAAGTTTTCTACGCAGTAAACTTTTGTTATAGTAAACTTTTCTCACAGTAAACTTTTCCACACAGTAAACTTTTCCTAACTGTAGACTTATCAACGCAGTAAACTTTTGTTATAGTAAACTTTTCTTAGCAGTAAACTTTACCACGCAGTAAACGTTTCCTAACTGTAGACTTATCCTCGCAGTAGACTTTTCCTAGCAGTAAACTTTTCCTAGCAGTAAACTTTTCCTGGCAATAAACTTTTTTATAGTAAACTTTTCCTAGCAGTAAACTTTTCCACGCAGTAAACTTTTCTTAGCAGTAAATTTTTCCTAGCAGTAAACTTTTCCTGGCAGTAAACTTTTTTTATAGTAAACTTTTCTTAGCAGTAAACTTTTTCTCACAGTACACTTTTTCTCACAGTAAACTTTTCCTTGCAGTAAACTTTTCCTGGCAGTATACTTTTACTAATAGTAAACTTTTCCACGCAGTAAACTTTTCCACGCAGTAAACTTTTCCTAGCAGTTAACTTTTCCTAGCAGTAAAGGTTTCCTCGCAGTAAACTTTTCCTAGCAGTAAACTTTTCAACGCAGTAAACTTTTCCTAGCAGTTGACTTTTCCTAGCAGTAAATTTTTCCAAGCAGTAAAGTTTGCTACGCAGTAAACTTTTCCTAGCAGTAAACTTTTTCTGACAGTAAACTTTTCCTAGCAGTAAACTTTTCCTAGCAGTAAACTTTTCTTAGCAGTAAACTTTTCTTCGCAGAAACTTTTCCACTCAGCATACTTTTCCACGCAGTAAACTTTTTCTAGCAGTAAAGTTTTCTACGCAGTAAACTTTATCTAGCAGTTAACTTTTCTTAGCAGTAAAGTTATCCTCGCAGTAATTTTTTCCTAGCAGTAAACTTTTCAACGCAGTAAACTTTTCCTAGCAGTTGACTTTTCTTAGCAGTAAACTTTTCCAAGCAGTTAACTTTTTCACTCAGTATATTTTTCCACGCAGTAAACTTTTCCTAGCAGTAAAGTTTTCCACGCAGTAAACTTTTTTTATAGTAAACTTTTCCTCACAGTAAACTTTTCCACGCAGTAAACTTTTCCTAACTGTAGACTTTTCCTCGCAGTAGACTTTTCCTAGCAGTAACCTTTTTCTCACAGTAAACTTTTCTTAGCAGTAAAGTTTTCCACGCAGTAAACTTTTGTTATAGTAAACTTTTCTCACAGTAAACTTTTCCACACAGTAAACTTTTCCTAACTGTAGACTTATCAACGCAGTAAACTTTTCCTAGCAGTTGACTTTTCTTAGCAGTAAACTTTTCCAAGCAGTTAACTTTTTCACTCAGTATACTTTTCCACGCAGTAAACTTTTCCTAGCAGTAAAGTTTTCCACGCAGTAAACTTTTTTTATAGTAAACTTTTCCTCACAGTAAACTTTTCCACGCAGTAAACTTTTCCTAACTGTAGACTTTTCCTCGCAGTAGACTTTTCCTAGCAGTAACCTTTTTCTCACAGTAAACTTTTCCACGCAGTAAACTTTTCCAAGCAGTTAACTTTTCCTAGCAGTAAAGGTTTCCTCGCAGTAAACTTTTCCTAGCAATAAACATTTCAACGCAGTAAACTTTTCCTAGCAGTTAACTTTTCCTAGCAGTAAACTTTTCCAAGCAGTAAAGTTTTCCACGCAGTAAACTTTTCCTAGCAGTAAACTTTTCCTGGCAGTAAACTTTTACTAATAGTAAACTTTTTCTAGCAGTAAATTTTCCTGGCAGTAAACTTTTACTAATAGTAAACTTTTCCACGCAGTAAAGTTTTCCTAGCAGTAAACGTTTCCTCGTAGTAAACTTTACCTCGCAGTAAACTTTTCCTAACAGTAAACTTTTTATCACAGTAAACTTTTCTTGGAAGTAGACTTTTTCTACCAGAAGACTTTTTCTTGCAGTAGTTTTTCCTCGCAGTAGACTTTTCCTAGCAGTAACTGTTTTCTCACAGTCGACTTTTCCTAGCAGTAAACTTTTCCACGCAGTAAACTTTTCCCATCAGTTAACTTTTCCTAGCAGTAAACTTTTCCGAGCAGTAAAGTTTTCCACCCAGTAAACTTTATCTAGCAGTTAACTTTTCTTAGCAGTAAAGTTTTCCACCCAGTAAACTTTATCTAGCAGTTAACTTTTCTTAGCAGTAAAGTTTTCCACGCAGTAAACTTTTGTTATAGTAAACTTTTCTCACAGTAAACTTTTCCACACAGTAAACTTTTCCTAACTGTAGACTTATCAACGCAGTAAACTTTTGTTATAGTAAACTTTTCTTAGCAGTAAACTTTACCACGCAGTAAACGTTTTCTAACTGTAGACTTATCCTCGCAGTAGACTTTTCCTAGGAGTAAACTTTTCCAAGCAGTAAAGTTTTCCACGCAGTAAACTTTTCTGGCAGTAAACTATTTTTCACAGTAAACTTTTCCTAGCAGTAAACTTTTCCTGGCAGTAAACTTTTTTTATAGTAAACTTTTCTTGGCAGTACACTTTTTCTCACAGTAAACTTTTCCTAGCAGTAAACTTTTCCTGGCAGTAAACTTTTTTGTAGTAAAAATTTCCTGGCAGTAAACTTTTCCTAGCAGTAAACTTTTCCTGGCAGTAAACTTTTACTAATAGTAAACTTTTTCTAGCAGTAAATTTTCCTGGCAGTAAACTTTTACTAATAGTAAACTTTTCCACGCAGTAAAGTTTTCCTAGCAGTAAACGTTTCCTCGTAGTAAACTTTACCTCGCAGTAAACTTTTCCTAACAGTAAACTTTTTATCACAGTAAACTTTTCCTGGAAGTAGACTTTTTCTACCAGAAGACTTTTTCTTGCAGTAGTTTTTCCTCGCAGTAGACTTTTCCTAGCAGTAACTGTTTTCTCACAGTAGACTTTTCCTAGCAGTAAACTTTTCCACGCAGTAAACTTTTCCCATCAGTTAACTTTTCCTAGCAGTAAACTTTTCCAAGCAGTAAAGTTTTCCAAGCAGTAAACTTTTCCTGGCAGTAAACTTTTTCTCGCAGTAAACTTTTCCTAGCAGTAAACTTTTCCTGGCAGTAAAGGTTTCCTCGCAGTAAACTTTTCCTCGCAGTAAACTTTTCTTCGCAGTAAACTTTTCCTCGCAGTAAACTTTTCCTGGCAGTAAACTTTTTTATAGTAAACTTTTCCTGGCAGTAAACTTTTTCTCACAGTAAACTTTTTCTAGCAGTAAACTTTTCCTGGCAGTAAAGTTTTCCTCGCAGTAAACTTTTTTATAGTAAACTTTTCCTCACAGTAAACTTTTCCACGCAGTAAACTTTTCCTAACTGTAGACTTTTCCTTGCAGTAACCTCTTTCTCACAGTAAACTTTTCCTAGCGGTAAACTATTCCACGCAGTAAACTTTTCCTAGCAGTTAACTTTTCCTAGCAGTAAACTTTTCAACGCAGTAAACTTTTCCTAGCAGTAAACTTTTCCTGGCAGTAAACTTTTTTTATAGTAAACTTTTCCTCGCAGTAAACTTTTCCTAGCAGTTAACTTTTCCACGCAGTAAACTTTTCCTAGCAGTTAACTTTTCCTAGCAGTAAACTTTTCCTAGCAGTAAACATTTCCTAGCAGAAAATTTTTCTTCGCAGTGAACTTTTCAACACAGTAAACTTTTCCTAGCAGTAAACTTTTCCATGCAGTAAAGTTTTCCACGCAGTAAAATTTTTATAGAAAACTTTTCCACGCAGTAAACTTTTCCACTCAGTATACTTTTCCACGCAGTAAACTTTTCCTAGCAGTTAAGTTTTCCACGCAGTAAACTTTATCTAGCAGTTAACTTTTCTTAGCAGTAAAGTTTTCCACGCAGTAAACTTTTTTATAGTAAACTTTTCCTCACAGTAAACTTTTCCGCGCAGTAAAGTTTTCCTAGCAGTTAACTTTTCCTAGCAGTAAACTTTTCCAAGCAGTAAAGTTTTCCACGCAGTAAACTTTTTTATAGTAAACTTTTCCTCGCAGTAAACTTTTCCACTCAGTATACTTTTCGTCGCAGTAAACTTTTCCTAGCAGTAAACTTTTCCACGCAGTAAACTTTTCTGGCAGTAAACTATTTTTCACAGTAAACTTTTCCTAGCAGTAAACTTTTCCTGGCAGTAAACTTTTTTTATAGTAAACTTTTCCTGGCAGTACACTTTTTCTCACAGTAAACTTTTCCTAGCAGTAAACTTTTCCTGGCAGTAAACTTTTTTGTAGTAAACTTTTCCTGGCAGTAAACTTTTCCTAGCAGTAAACTTTTCCTGGCAGTAAACTTTTACTAATAGTAAACTTTTTCTAGCAGTAAATTTTCCTGGCAGTAAACTTTTACTAATAGTAAACTTTTCCACGCAGTAAAGTTTTCCTAGCAGTAAACGTTTCCTCGTAGTAAACTTTACCTCGCAGTAAACTTTTCCTAACAGTAAACTTTTTATCACAGTAAACTTTTCTTGGAAGTAGACTTTTTCTACCAGAAGACTTTTTCTTGCAGTAGTTTTTCCTCGCAGTAGACTTTTCCTAGCAGTAACTGTTTTCTCACAGTAGACTTTTCCTAGCAGTAAACTTTTCCACGCAGTAAACTTTTCCCATCAGTTAACTTTTCCTAGCAGTAAACTTTTCCGAGCAGTAAAGTTTTCCACCCAGTAAACTTTATCTAGCAGTTAACTTTTCTTAGCAGTAAAGTTTTCCACCCAGTAAACTTTATCTAGCAGTTAACTTTTCTTAGCAGTAAAGTTTTCCACGCAGTAAACTTTTGTTATAGTAAACTTTTCTCACAGTAAACTTTTCCACACAGTAAACTTTTCCTAACTGTAGACTTATCAACGCAGTAAACTTTTGTTATAGTAAACTTTTCTTAGCAGTAAACTTTACCACGCAGTAAACGTTTTCTAACTGTAGACTTATCCTCGCAGTAGACTTTTCCTAGGAGTAAACTTTTCCAAGCAGTAAAGTTTTCCACGCAGTAAACTTTTCTGGCAGTAAACTATTTTTCACAGTAAACTTTTCCTAGCAGTAAACTTTTCCTGGCAGTAAACTTTTTTTATAGTAAACTTTTCCTGGCAGTACACTTTTTCTCACAGTAAACTTTTCCTAGCGGTAAACTATTCCACGCAGTAAACTTTTCCTAGCAGTTAACTTTTCCTAGCAGTAAACTTTTCAACGCAGTAAACTTTTCCTAGCAGTAAACTTTTTTTATAGTAAACTTTTCCTCGCAGTAAACTTTTCCTAGCAGTTAACTTTTCCACGCAGTAAACTTTTCCTAGCAGTTAACTTTTCCTAGCAGTAAACTTTTCCAAGCAGTAAAGTTTTCCACGCAGTAAACTTTTCCTAGCAGTTAACTTTTTTTATAGTAAACTTTTCCTGGCAGTAAACTTTTTCTCACAGTAAACTTTTTCTAGCAGTAAACTTTTCCTGGCAGTAAAGTTTTCCTAGCAGTAAACTTTTCCTAGCAGTAAACTTTTCAACGCAATAAACTTTTCCTAGCAGTTAACTTTTCCTAGCAGTAAACTTTTCCAAGCAGTATAGTTTTCCAAGCAGTAAACTTTTCCTGGCAGTAAACTTTTTCTCGCAGTAAACTTTTCCTAGCAGTAAACTTTTCCTGGCAGTAAAGGTTTCCTCGCAGTAAACTTTTCCTCGCAGTAAACTTTTCTTCGCAGTAAACTTTTCCTCGCAGTAAACTTTTCCTGGCAGTAAACTTTTTTATAGTAAACTTTTCCTGGCAGTAAACTTTTTCTCACAGTAAACTTTTTCTAGCAGTAAACTTTTCCTGGCAGTAAAGTTTTCCTCGCAGTAAACTTTTTTATAGTAAACTTTTCCTCACAGTAAACTTTTCCACGCAGTAAACTTTTCCTAACTGTAGACTTTTCCTTGCAGTAACCTCTTTCTCACAGTAAACTTTTCCTAGCGGTAAACTATTCCACGCAGTAAACTTTTCCTAGCAGTTAACTTTTCCTAGCAGTAAACTTTTCAACGCAGTAAACTTTTCCTAGCAGTAAACTTTTCCTGGCAGTAAACTTTTTTTATAGTAAACTTTTCCTCGCAGTAAACTTTTCCTAGCAGTTAACTTTTCCACGCAGTAAACTTTTCCTAGCAGTTAACTTTTCCTAGCAGTAAACTTTTCCTAGCAGTAAACATTTCCTAGCAGAAAATTTTTCTTCGCAGTGAACTTTTCAACACAGTAAACTTTTCCTAGCAGTAAACTTTTCCATGCAGTAAAGTTTTCCACGCAGTAAAATTTTTATAGAAAACTTTTCCACGCAGTAAACTTTTCCACTCAGTATACTTTTCCACGCAGTAAACTTTTCCTAGCAGTTAAGTTTTCCACGCAGTAAACTTTATCTAGCAGTTAACTTTTCTTAGCAGTAAAGTTTTCCACGCAGTAAACTTTTTTATAGTAAACTTTTCCTCACAGTAAACTTTTCCGCGCAGTAAAGTTTTCCTAGCAGTTAACTTTTCCTAGCAGTAAACTTTTCCAAGCAGTAAAGTTTTCCACGCAGTAAACTTTTTTATAGTAAACTTTTCCTCGCAGTAAACTTTTCCACTCAGTATACTTTTCGTCGCAGTAAACTTTTCCTAGCAGTAAACTTTTCCACGCAGTAAACTTTTCTGGCAGTAAACTATTTTTCACAGTAAACTTTTCCTAGCAGTAAACTTTTCCTGGCAGTAAACTTTTTTTATAGTAAACTTTTCCTGGCAGTACTTTTTTTCTCACAGTAAACTTTTCCTAGCAGTAAACTTTTCCTGGCAGTAAACTTTTTTGTAGTAAACTTTTCCTGGCAGTAAACTTTTCCTAGCAGTAAACTTTTCCTGGCAGTAAACTTTTACTAATAGTAAACTTTTTCTAGCAGTAAATTTTCCTGGCAGTAAACTTTTACTAATAGTAAACTTTTCCACGCAGTAAAGTTTTCCTAGCAGTAAACGTTTCCTCGTAGTAAACTTTACCTCGCAGTAAACTTTTCCTAACAGTAAACTTTTTATCACAGTAAACTTTTCTTGGAAGTAGACTTTTTCTACCAGAAGACTTTTTCTTGCAGTAGTTTTTCCTCGCAGTAGACTTTTCCTAGCAGTAACTGTTTTCTCACAGTCGACTTTTCCTAGCAGTAAACTTTTCCACGCAGTAAACTTTTCCCATCAGTTAACTTTTCCTAGCAGTAAACTTTTCCGAGCAGTAAAGTTTTCCACCCAGTAAACTTTATCTAGCAGTTAACTTTTCTTAGCAGTAAAGTTTTCCACCCAGTAAACTTTATCTAGCAGTTAACTATTCTTAGCAGTAAAGTTTTCCACGCAGTAAACTTTTGTTATAGTAAACTTTTCTCACAGTAAACTTTTCCACACAGTAAACTTTTCCTAACTGTAGACTTATCAACGCAGTAAACTTTTGTTATAGTAAACTTTTCTTAGCAGTAAACTTTACCACGCAGTAAACGTTTTCTAACTGTAGACTTATCCTCGCAGTAGACTTTTCCTAGGAGTAAACTTTTCCAAGCAGTAAAGTTTTCCACGCAGTAAACTTTTCTGGCAGTAAACTATTTTTCACAGTAAACTTTTCCTAGCAGTAAACTTTTCCTGGCAGTAAACTTTTTTTATAGTAAACTTTTCCTGGCAGTACACTTTTTCTCACAGTAAACTTTTCCTAGCAGTAAACTTTTCCTGGCAGTAAACTTTTTTGTAGTAAACTTTTCCTGGCAGTAAACTTTTCCTAGCAGTAAACTTTTCCTGGCAGTAAACTTTTACTAATAGTAAACTTTTTCTAGCAGTAAATTTTCCTGGCAGTAAACTTTTACTAATAGTAAACTTTTCCACGCAGTAAAGTTTTCCTAGCAGTAAACGTTTCCTCGTAGTAAACTTTACCTCGCAGTAAACTTTTCCTAACAGTAAACTTTTTATCACAGTAAACTTTTCCTGGAAGTAGACTTTTTCTACCAGAAGACTTTTTCTTGCAGTAGTTTTTCCTCGCAGTAGACTTTTCCTAGCAGTAACTGTTTTCTCACAGTAGACTTTTCCTAGCAGTAAACTTTTCCACGCAGTAAACTTTTCCCATCAGTTAACTTTTCCTAGCAGTAAACTTTTCCGAGCAGTAAAGTTTTCCACCCAGTAAACTTTATCTAGCAGTTAACTTTTCTTAGCAGTAAAGTTTTCTACGCAGTAAACTTTTGTTATAGTAAACTTTTCTCACAGTAAACTTTTCCACACAGTAAACTTTTCCTAACTGTAGACTTATCAACGCAGTAAACTTTTGTTATAGTAAACTTTTCTTAGCAGTAAACTTTACCACGCAGTAAACGTTTCCTAACTGTAGACTTATCCTCGCAGTAGACTTTTCCTAGCAGTAAACTTTTCCTAGCAGTAAACTTTTCCTGGCAATAAACTTTTTTATAGTAAACTTTTCCTAGCAGTAAACTTTTCCACGCAGTAAACTTTTCTTAGCAGTAAATTTTTCCTAGCAGTAAACTTTTCCTGGCAGTAAACTTTTTTTATAGTAAACTTTTCTTAGCAGTAAACTTTTTCTCACAGTACACTTTTTCTCACAGTAAACTTTTCCTTGCAGTAAACTTTTCCTGGCAGTATACTTTTACTAATAGTAAACTTTTCCACGCAGTAAACTTTTCCACGCAGTAAACTTTTCCTAGCAGTTAACTTTTCCTAGCAGTAAAGGTTTCCTCGCAGTAAACTTTTCCTAGCAGTAAACTTTTCAACGCAGTAAACTTTTCCTAGCAGTTGACTTTTCCTAGCAGTAAATTTTTCCAAGCAGTAAAGTTTGCTACGCAGTAAACTTTTCCTAGCAGTAAACTTTTTCTGACAGTAAACTTTTCCTAGCAGTAAACTTTTCCTAGCAGTAAACTTTTCCTAGCAGTAAACTTTTCTTCGCAGAAACTTTTCCACTCAGCATACTTTTCCACGCAGTAAACTTTTTCTAGCAGTAAAGTTTTCTACGCAGTAAACTTTATCTAGCAGTTAACTTTTCTTAGCAGTAAAGTTATCCTCGCAGTAATTTTTTCCTAGCAGTAAACTTTTCAACGCAGTAAACTTTTCCTAGCAGTTGACTTTTCTTAGCAGTAAACTTTTCCAAGCAGTTAACTTTTTCACTCAGTATATTTTTCCACGCAGTAAACTTTTCCTAGCAGTAAAGTTTTCCACGCAGTAAACTTTTTTTATAGTAAACTTTTCCTCACAGTAAACTTTTCCACGCAGTAAACTTTTCCTAACTGTAGACTTTTCCTCGCAGTAGACTTTTCCTAGCAGTAACCTTTTTCTCACAGTAAACTTTTCTTAGCAGTAAAGTTTTCCACGCAGTAAACTTTTGTTATAGTAAACTTTTCTCACAGTAAACTTTTCCACACAGTAAACTTTTCCTAACTGTAGACTTATCAACGCAGTAAACTTTTCCTAGCAGTTGACTTTTCTTAGCAGTAAACTTTTCCAAGCAGTTAACTTTTTCACTCAGTATACTTTTCCACGCAGTAAACTTTTCCTAGCAGTAAAGTTTTCCACGCAGTAAACTTTTTTTATAGTAAACTTTTCCTCACAGTAAACTTTTCCACGCAGTAAACTTTTCCTAACTGTAGACTTTTCCTCGCAGTAGACTTTTCCTAGCAGTAACCTTTTTCTCACAGTAAACTTTTCCACGCAGTAAACTTTTCCTGGCAGTAAACTTTTTTATAGTAAACTTTTCCTGGCAGTAAACTTTTTCTCACAGTAAACTTTTTCTAGCAGTAAACTTTTCCTGGCAGTAAAGTTTTCCTCGCAGTAAACTTTTTTATAGTAAACTTTTCCTCACAGTAAACTTTTCCACGCAGTAAACTTTTCCTAACTGTAGACTTTTCCTTGCAGTAACCTCTTTCTCACAGTAAACTTTTCGTAGCGGTAAACTATTCCACGCAGTAAACTTTTCCTAGCAGTTAACTTTTCCTAGCAGTAAACTTTTCAACGCAGTAAACTTTTCCTAGCAGTAAACTTTTCCTGGCAGTAAACTTTTTTTATAGTAAACTTTTCCTCGCAGTAAACTTTTCCTAGCAGTTAACTTTTCCACGCAGTAAACTTTTCCTAGCAGTTAACTTTTCCTAGCAGTAAACTTTTCCTAGCAGTAAACATTTCCTAGCAGAAAATTTTTCTTCGCAGTGAACTTTTCAACACAGTAAACTTTTCCTAGCAGTAAACTTTTCCATGCAGTAAAGTTTTCCACGCAGTAAAATTTTTATAGAAAACTTTTCCACGCAGTAAACTTTTCCACTCAGTATACTTTTCCACGCAGTAAACTTTTCCTAGCAGTTAAGTTTTCCACGCAGTAAACTTTATCTAGCAGTTAACTTTTCTTAGCAGTAAAGTTTTCCACGCAGTAAACTTTTTTATAGTAAACTTTTCCTCACAGTAAACTTTTCCGCGCAGTAAAGTTTTCCTAGCAGTTAACTTTTCCTAGCAGTAAACTTTTCCAAGCAGTAAAGTTTTCCACGCAGTAAACTTTTTTATAGTAAACTTTTCCTCGCAGTAAACTTTTCCACTCAGTATACTTTTCGTCGCAGTAAACTTTTCCTAGCAGTAAACTTTTCCACGCAGTAAACTTTTCTGGCAGTAAACTATTTTTCACAGTAAACTTTTCCTAGCAGTAAACTTTTCCTGGCAGTAAACTTTTTTTATAGTAAACTTTTCCTGGCAGTACACTTTTTCTCACAGTAAACTTTTCCTAGCAGTAAACTTTTCCTGGCAGTAAACTTTTTTGTAGTAAACTTTTCCTGGCAGTAAACTTTTCCTAGCAGTAAACTTTTCCTGGCAGTAAACTTTTACTAATAGTAAACTTTTTCTAGCAGTAAATTTTCCTGGCAGTAAACTTTTACTAATAGTAAACTTTTCCACGCAGTAAAGTTTTCCTAGCAGTAAACGTTTCCTCGTAGTAAACTTTACCTCGCAGTAAACTTTTCCTAACAGTAAACTTTTTATCACAGTAAACTTTTCTTGGAAGTAGACTTTTTCTACCAGAAGACTTTTTCTTGCAGTAGTTTTTCCTCGCAGTAGACTTTTCCTAGCAGTAACTGTTTTCTCACAGTAGACTTTTCCTAGCAGTAAACTTTTCCACGCAGTAAACTTTTCCCATCAGTTAACTTTTCCTAGCAGTAAACTTTTCCGAGCAGTAAAGTTTTCCACCCAGTAAACTTTATCTAGCAGTTAACTTTTCTTAGCAGTAAAGTTTTCCACCCAGTAAACTTTATCTAGCAGTTAACTTTTCTTAGCAGTAAAGTTTTCCACGCAGTAAACTTTTGTTATAGTAAACTTTTCTCACAGTAAACTTTTCCACACAGTAAACTTTTCCTAACTGTAGACTTATCAACGCAGTAAACTTTTGTTATAGTAAACTTTTCTTAGCAGTAAACTTTACCACGCAGTAAACGTTTTCTAACTGTAGACTTATCCTCGCAGTAGACTTTTCCTAGGAGTAAACTTTTCCAAGCAGTAAAGTTTTCCACGCAGTAAACTTTTCTGGCAGTAAACTATTTTTCACAGTAAACTTTTCCTAGCAGTAAACTTTTCCTGGCAGTAAACTTTTTTTATAGTAAACTTTTCCTGGCAGTACACTTTTTCTCACAGTAAACTTTTCCTAGCGGTAAACTATTCCACGCAGTAAACTTTTCCTAGCAGTTAACTTTTCCTAGCAGTAAACTTTTCAACGCAGTAAACTTTTCCTAGCAGTAAACTTTTTTTATAGTAAACTTTTCCTCGCAGTAAACTTTTCCTAGCAGTTAACTTTTCCACGCAGTAAACTTTTCCTAGCAGTTAACTTTTCCTAGCAGTAAACTTTTCCAAGCAGTAAAGTTTTCCACGCAGTAAACTTTTCCTAGCAGTTAACTTTTTTTATAGTAAACTTTTCCTGGCAGTAAACTTTTTCTCACAGTAAACTTTTTCTAGCAGTAAACTTTTCCTGGCAGTAAAGTTTTCCTAGCAGTAAACTTTTCCTAGCAGTAAACTTTTCAACGCAATAAACTTTTCCTAGCAGTTAACTTTTCCTAGCAGTAAACTTTTCCAAGCAGTATAGTTTTCCAAGCAGTAAACTTTTCCTGGCAGTAAACTTTTTCTCGCAGTAAACTTTTCCTAGCAGTAAACTTTTCCTGGCAGTAAAGGTTTCCTCGCAGTAAACTTTTCCTTGCAGTAAACTTTTCTTCGCAGTAAACTTTTCCTCGCAGTAAACTTTTCCTGGCAGTAAACTTTTTTATAGTAAACTTTTCCTGGCAGTAAACTTTTTCTCACAGTAAACTTTTTCTAGCAGTAAACTTTTCCTGGCAGTAAAGTTTTCCTCGCAGTAAACTTTTTTATAGTAAACTTTTCCTCACAGTAAACTTTTCCACGCAGTAAACTTTTCCTAACTGTAGACTTTTCCTTGCAGTAACCTCTTTCTCACAGTAAACTTTTCCTAGCGGTAAACTATTCCACGCAGTAAACTTTTCCTAGCAGTTAACTTTTCCTAGCAGTAAACTTTTCAACGCAGTAAACTTTTCCTAGCAGTAAACTTTTCCTGGCAGTAAACTTTTTTTATAGTAAACTTTTCCTCGCAGTAAACTTTTCCTAGCAGTTAACTTTTCCACGCAGTAAACTTTTCCTAGCAGTTAACTTTTCCTAGCAGTAAACTTTTCCTAGCAGTAAACATTTCCTAGCAGAAAATTTTTCTTCGCAGTGAACTTTTCAACACAGTAAACTTTTCCTAGCAGTAAACTTTTCCATGCAGTAAAGTTTTCCACGCAGTAAAATTTTTATAGAAAACTTTTCCACGCAGTAAACTTTTCCACTCAGTATACTTTTCCACGCAGTAAACTTTTCCTAGCAGTTAAGTTTTCCACGCAGTAAACTTTATCTAGCAGTTAACTTTTCTTAGCAGTAAAGTTTTCCACGCAGTAAACTTTTTTATAGTAAACTTTTCCTCACAGTAAACTTTTCCGCGCAGTAAAGTTTTCCTAGCAGTTAACTTTTCCTAGCAGTAAACTTTTCCAAGCAGTAAAGTTTTCCACGCAGTAAACTTTTTTATAGTAAACTTTTCCTCGCAGTAAACTTTTCCACTCAGTATACTTTTCGTCGCAGTAAACTTTTCCTAGCAGTAAACTTTTCCACGCAGTAAACTTTTCTGGCAGTAAACTATTTTTCACAGTAAACTTTTCCTAGCAGTAAACTTTTCCTGGCAGTAAACTTTTTTTATAGTAAACTTTTCCTGGCAGTACTTTTTTTCTCACAGTAAACTTTTCCTAGCAGTAAACTTTTCCTGGCAGTAAACTTTTTTGTAGTAAACTTTTCCTGGCAGTAAACTTTTCCTAGCAGTAAACTTTTCCTGGCAGTAAACTTTTACTAATAGTAAACTTTTTCTAGCAGTAAATTTTCCTGGCAGTAAACTTTTACTAATAGTAAACTTTTCCACGCAGTAAAGTTTTCCTAGCAGTAAACGTTTCTTCGTAGTAAACTTTACCTCGCAGTAAACTTTTCCTAACAGTAAACTTTTTATCACAGTAAACTTTTCTTGGAAGTAGACTTTTTCTACCAGAAGACTTTTTCTTGCAGTAGTTTTTCCTCGCAGTAGACTTTTCCTAGCAGTAACTGTTTTCTCACAGTCGACTTTTCCTAGCAGTAAACTTTTCCACGCAGTAAACTTTTCCCATCAGTTAACTTTTCCTAGCAGTAAACTTTTCCGAGCAGTAAAGTTTTCCACCCAGTAAACTTTATCTAGCAGTTAACTTTTCTTAGCAGTAAAGTTTTCCACCCAGTAAACTTTATCTAGCAGTTAACTATTCTTAGCAGTAAAGTTTTCCACGCAGTAAACTTTTGTTATAGTAAACTTTTCTCACAGTAAACTTTTCCACACAGTAAACTTTTCCTAACTGTAGACTTATCAACGCAGTAAACTTTTGTTATAGTAAACTTTTCTTAGCAGTAAACTTTACCACGCAGTAAACGTTTTCTAACTGTAGACTTATCCTCGCAGTAGACTTTTCCTAGGAGTAAACTTTTCCAAGCAGTAAAGTTTTCCACGCAGTAAACTTTTCTGGCAGTAAACTATTTTTCACAGTAAACTTTTCCTAGCAGTAAACTTTTCCTGGCAGTAAACTTTTTTTATAGTAAACTTTTCCTGGCAGTACACTTTTTCTCACAGTAAACTTTTCCTAGCAGTAAACTTTTCCTGGCAGTAAACTTTTTTGTAGTAAACTTTTCCTGGCAGTAAACTTTTCCTAGCAGTAAACTTTTCCTGGCAGTAAACTTTTACTAATAGTAAACTTTTTCTAGCAGTAAATTTTCCTGGCAGTAAACTTTTACTAATAGTAAACTTTTCCACGCAGTAAAGTTTTCCTAGCAGTAAACGTTTCCTCGTAGTAAACTTTACCTCGCAGTAAACTTTTCCTAACAGTAAACTTTTTATCACAGTAAACTTTTCCTGGAAGTAGACTTTTTCTACCAGAAGACTTTTTCTTGCAGTAGTTTTTCCTCGCAGTAGACTTTTCCTAGCAGTAACTGTTTTCTCACAGTAGACTTTTCCTAGCAGTAAACTTTTCCACGCAGTAAACTTTTCCCATCAGTTAACTTTTCCTAGCAGTAAACTTTTCCGAGCAGTAAAGTTTTCCACCCAGTAAACTTTATCTAGCAGTTAACTTTTCTTAGCAGTAAAGTTTTCTACGCAGTAAACTTTTGTTATAGTAAACTTTTCTCACAGTAAACTTTTCCACACAGTAAACTTTTCCTAACTGTAGACTTATCAACGCAGTAAACTTTTGTTATAGTAAACTTTTCTTAGCAGTAAACTTTACCACGCAGTAAACGTTTCCTAACTGTAGACTTATCCTCGCAGTAGACTTTTCCTAGCAGTAAACTTTTCCTAGCAGTAAACTTTTCCTGGCAATAAACTTTTTTATAGTAAACTTTTCCTAGCAGTAAACTTTTCCACGCAGTAAACTTTTCTTAGCAGTAAATTTTTCCTAGCAGTAAACTTTTCCTGGCAGTAAACTTTTTTTATAGTAAACTTTTCTTAGCAGTAAACTTTTTCTCACAGTACACTTTTTCTCACAGTAAACTTTTCCTTGCAGTAAACTTTTCCTGGCAGTATACTTTTACTAATAGTAAACTTTTCCACGCAGTAAACTTTTCCACGCAGTAAACTTTTCCTAGCAGTTAACTTTTCCTAGCAGTAAAGGTTTCCTCGCAGTAAACTTTTCCTAGCAGTAAACTTTTCAACGCAGTAAACTTTTCCTAGCAGTTGACTTTTCCTAGCAGTAAATTTTTCCAAGCAGTAAAGTTTGCTACGCAGTAAACTTTTCCTAGCAGTAAACTTTTTCTGACAGTAAACTTTTCCTAGCAGTAAACTTTTCCTAGCAGTAAACTTTTCCTAGCAGTAAACTTTTCTTCGCAGAAACTTTTCCACTCAGCATACTTTTCCACGCAGTAAACTTTTTCTAGCAGTAAAGTTTTCTACGCAGTAAACTTTATCTAGCAGTTAACTTTTCTTAGCAGTAAAGTTATCCTCGCAGTAATTTTTTCCTAGCAGTAAACTTTTCAACGCAGTAAACTTTTCCTAGCAGTTGACTTTTCTTAGCAGTAAACTTTTCCAAGCAGTTAACTTTTTCACTCAGTATATTTTTCCACGCAGTAAACTTTTCCTAGCAGTAAAGTTTTCCACGCAGTAAACTTTTTTTATAGTAAACTTTTCCTCACAGTAAACTTTTCCACGCAGTAAACTTTTCCTAACTGTAGACTTTTCCTCGCAGTAGACTTTTCCTAGCAGTAACCTTTTTCTCACAGTAAACTTTTCTTAGCAGTAAAGTTTTCCACGCAGTAAACTTTTGTTATAGTAAACTTTTCTCACAGTAAACTTTTCCACACAGTAAACTTTTCCTAACTGTAGACTTATCAACGCAGTAAACTTTTCCTAGCAGTTGACTTTTCTTAGCAGTAAACTTTTCCAAGCAGTTAACTTTTTCACTCAGTATACTTTTCCACGCAGTAAACTTTTCCTAGCAGTAAAGTTTTCCACGCAGTAAACTTTTTTTATAGTAAACTTTTCCTCACAGTAAACTTTTCCACGCAGTAAACTTTTCCTAACTGTAGACTTTTCCTCGCAGTAGACTTTTCCTAGCAGTAACCTTTTTCTCACAGTAAACTTTTCCACGCAGTAAACTTTTCCAAGCAGTTAACTTTTCCTAGCAGTAAAGGTTTCCTCGCAGTAAACTTTTCCTAGCAATAAACATTTCAACGCAGTAAACTTTTCCTAGCAGTTAACTTTTCCTAGCAGTAAACTTTTCCAAGCAGTAAAGTTTTCCACGCAGTAAACTTTTCCTAGCAGTAAACTTTTCCTGGCAGTAAACTTTTACTAATAGTAAACTTTTTCTAGCAGTAAATTTTCCTGGCAGTAAACTTTTACTAATAGTAAACTTTTCCACGCAGTAAAGTTTTCCTAGCAGTAAACGTTTCCTCGTAGTAAACTTTACCTCGCAGTAAACTTTTCCTAACAGTAAACTTTTTATCACAGTAAACTTTTCTTGGAAGTAGACTTTTTCTACCAGAAGACTTTTTCTTGCAGTAGTTTTTCCTCGCAGTAGACTTTTCCTAGCAGTAACTGTTTTCTCACAGTCGACTTTTCCTAGCAGTAAACTTTTCCACGCAGTAAACTTTTCCCATCAGTTAACTTTTCCTAGCAGTAAACTTTTCCGAGCAGTAAAGTTTTCCACCCAGTAAACTTTATCTAGCAGTTAACTTTTCTTAGCAGTAAAGTTTTCCACCCAGTAAACTTTATCTAGCAGTTAACTTTTCTTAGCAGTAAAGTTTTCCACGCAGTAAACTTTTGTTATAGTAAACTTTTCTCACAGTAAACTTTTCCACACAGTAAACTTTTCCTAACTGTAGACTTATCAACGCAGTAAACTTTTGTTATAGTAAACTTTTCTTAGCAGTAAACTTTACCACGCAGTAAACGTTTTCTAACTGTAGACTTATCCTCGCAGTAGACTTTTCCTAGGAGTAAACTTTTCCAAGCAGTAAAGTTTTCCACGCAGTAAACTTTTCTGGCAGTAAACTATTTTTCACAGTAAACTTTTCCTAGCAGTAAACTTTTCCTGGCAGTAAACTTTTTTTATAGTAAACTTTTCTTGGCAGTACACTTTTTCTCACAGTAAACTTTTCCTAGCAGTAAACTTTTCCTGGCAGTAAACTTTTTTGTAGTAAACTTTTCCTGGCAGTAAACTTTTCCTAGCAGTAAACTTTTCCTGGCAGTAAACTTTTACTAATAGTAAACTTTTTCTAGCAGTAAATTTTCCTGGCAGTAAACTTTTACTAATAGTAAACTTTTCCACGCAGTAAAGTTTTCCTAGCAGTAAACGTTTCCTCGTAGTAAACTTTACCTCGCAGTAAACTTTTCCTAACAGTAAACTTTTTATCACAGTAAACTTTTCTTGGAAGTAGACTTTTTCTACCAGAAGACTTTTTCTTGCAGTAGTTTTTCCTCGCAGTAGACTTTTCCTAGCAGTAACTGTTTTCTCACAGTAGACTTTTCCTAGCAGTAAACTTTTCCACGCAGTAAACTTTTCCCATCAGTTAACTTTTCCTAGCAGTAAACTTTTCCGAGCAGTAAAGTTTTCCACCCAGTAAACTTTATCTAGCAGTTAACTTTTCTTAGCAGTAAAGTTTTCTACGCAGTAAACTTTTGTTATAGTAAACTTTTCTCACAGTAAACTTTTCCACACAGTAAACTTTTCCTAACTGTAGACTTATCAACGCAGTAAACTTTTGTTATAGTAAACTTTTCTTAGCAGTAAACTTTACCACGCAGTAAACGTTTCCTAACTGTAGACTTATCCTCGCAGTAGACTTTTCCTAGCAGTAAACTTTTCCTAGCAGTAAACTTTTCCTGGCAATAAACTTTTTTATAGTAAACTTTTCCTAGCAGTAAACTTTTCCACGCAGTAAACTTTTCTTAGCAGTAAATTTTTCCTAGCAGTAAACTTTTCCTGGCAGTAAACTTTTTTTATAGTAAACTTTTCTTAGCAGTAAACTTTTTCTCACAGTACACTTTTTCTCACAGTAAACTTTTCCTTGCAGTAAACTTTTCCTGGCAGTATACTTTTACTAATAGTAAACTTTTCCACGCAGTAAACTTTTCCACGCAGTAAACTTTTCCTAGCAGTTAACTTTTCCTAGCAGTAAAGGTTTCCTCGCAGTAAACTTTTCCTAGCAGTAAACTTTTCAACGCAGTAAACTTTTCCTAGCAGTTGACTTTTCCTAGCAGTAAATTTTTCCAAGCAGTAAAGTTTGCTACGCAGTAAACTTTTCCTAGCAGTAAACTTTTTCTGACAGTAAACTTTTCCTAGCAGTAAACTTTTCCTAGCAGTAAACTTTTCCTAGCAGTAAACTTTTCTTCGCAGAAACTTTTCCACTCAGCATACTTTTCCACGCAGTAAACTTTTTCTAGCAGTAAAGTTTTCTACGCAGTAAACTTTATCTAGCAGTTAACTTTTCTTAGCAGTAAAGTTATCCTCGCAGTAAACTTTTCCTAGCAGTAAACTTTTCAACGCAGTAAACTTTTTTTAGCAGTTGACTTTTCTTAGCAGTAAACTTTTCCAAGCAGTTAACTTTTTCACTCAGTATATTTTTCCACGCAGTAAACTTTTCCTAGCAGTAAAGTTTTCCACGCAGTAAACTTTTTTTATAGTAAACTTTTCCTCACAGTAAACTTTTCCACGCAGTAAACTTTTCCTAACTGTAGACTTTTCCTCGCAGTAGACTTTTCCTAGCAGTAACCTTTTTCTCACAGTAAACTTTTCTTAGCAGTAAAGTTTTCCACGCAGTAAACTTTTGTTATAGTAAACTTTTCTCACAGTAAACTTTTCCACACAGTAAACTTTTCCTAACTGTAGACTTATCAACGCAGTAAACTTTTCCTAGCAGTTGACTTTTCTTAGCAGTAAACTTTTCCAAGCAGTTAACTTTTTCACTCAGTATACTTTTCCACGCAGTAAACTTTTCCTAGCAGTAAAGTTTTCCACGCAGTAAACTTTTTTTATAGTAAACTTTTCCTCACAGTAAACTTTTCCACGCAGTAAACTTTTCCTAACTGTAGACTTTTCCTCGCAGTAGACTTTTCCTAGCAGTAACCTTTTTCTCACAGTAAACTTTTCCACGCAGTAAACTTTTCCAAGCAGTTAACTTTTCCTAGCAGTAAAGGTTTCCTCGCAGTAAACTTTTCCTAGCAATAAACATTTCAACGCAGTAAACTTTTCCTAGCAGTTAACTTTTCCTAGCAGTAAACTTTTCCAAGCAGTAAAGTTTTCCACGCAGTAAACTTTTCCTAGCAGTAAACTTTTCCTGGCAGTAAACTTTTACTAATAGTAAACTTTATCTAGCAGTAAATTTTCCTGGCAGTAAACTTTTACTAATAGTAAACTTTTCCACGCAGTAAAGTTTTCCTAGCAGTAAACGTTTCCTCGTAGTAAACTTTACCTCGCAGTAAACTTTTCCTAACAGTAAACTTTTTATCACAGTAAACTTTTCTTGGAAGTAGACTTTTTCTACCAGAAGACTTTTTCTTGCAGTAGTTTTTCCTCGCAGTAGACTTTTCCTAGCAGTAACTGTTTTCTCACAGTCGACTTTTCCTAGCAGTAAACTTTTCCACGCAGTAAACTTTTCCCATCAGTTAACTTTTCCTAGCAGTAAACTTTTCCGAGCAGTAAAGTTTTCCACCCAGTAAACTTTATCTAGCAGTTAACTTTTCTTAGCAGTAAAGTTTTCCACCCAGTAAACTTTATCTAGCAGTTAACTTTTCTTAGCAGTAAAGTTTTCCACGCAGTAAACTTTTGTTATAGTAAACTTTTCTCACAGTAAACTTTTCCACACAGTAAACTTTTCCTAACTGTAGACTTATCAACGCAGTAAACTTTTGTTATAGTAAACTTTTCTTAGCAGTAAACTTTACCACGCAGTAAACGTTTTCTAACTGTAGACTTATCCTCGCAGTAGACTTTTCCTAGGAGTAAACTTTTCCAAGCAGTAAAGTTTTCCACGCAGTAAACTTTTCTGGCAGTAAACTATTTTTCACAGTAAACTTTTCCTAGCAGTAAACTTTTCCTGGCAGTAAACTTTTTTTATAGTAAACTTTTCCTGGCAGTAAACTTTTCCTAGCATTAAACTTTTCCTGGCAGTAAACTTTTACTAATAGTAAACTTTTTCTAGCAGTAAATTTTCCTGGCAGTAAACTTTTACTAATAGTAAACTTTTCCACGCAGTAAAGTTTTCCTAGCAGTAAACGTTTCCTCGTAGTAAACTTTACCTCGCAGTAAACTTTTCCTAACAGTAAACTTTTTATCACAGTAAACTTTTCTTGGAAGTAGACTTTTTCTACCAGAAGACTTTTTCTTGCAGTAGTTTTTCCTCGCAGTAGACTTTTCCTAGCAGTAACTGTTTTCTCACAGTCGACTTTTCCTAGCAGTAAACTTTTACACGCAGTAAACTTTTCCCATCAGTTAACTTTTCCTAGCAGTAAACTTTTCCGAGCAGTAAAGTTTTCCACCCAGTAAACTTTATCTAGCAGTTAACTTTTCTTAGCAGTAAAGTTTTCCACCCAGTAAACTTTATCTAGCAGTTAACTTTTCTTAGCAGTAAAGTTTTCCACGCAGTAAACTTTTGTTATAGTAAACTTTTCTCACAGTAAACTTTTCCACACAGTAAACTTTTCCTAACTGTAGACTTATCAACGCAGTAAACTTTTGTTATAGTAAACTTTTCTTAGCAGTAAACTTTACCACGCAGTAAACGTTTTCTAACTGTAGACTTATCCTCGCAGTAGACTTTTCCTAGGAGTAAACTTTTCCAAGCAGTAAAGTTTTCCACGCAGTAAACTTTTCTGGCAGTAAACTATTTTTCACAGTAAACTTTTCCTAGCAGTAAACTTTTCCTGGCAGTAAACTTTTTTTATAGTAAACTTTTCCTGGCAGTACACTTTTTCTCACAGTAAACTTTTCCTAGCAGTAAACTTTTCCTGGCAGTAAACTTTTTTGTAGTAAACTTTTCCTGGCAGTAAACTTTTCCTAGCAGTAAACTTTTCCTGGCAGTAAACTTTTACTAATAGTAAACTTTTTCTAGCAGTAAATTTTCCTGGCAGTAAACTTTTACTAATAGTAAACTTTTCCACGCAGTAAAGTTTTCCTAGCAGTAAACGTTTCCTCGTAGTAAACTTTACCTCGCAGTAAACTTTTCCTAACAGTAAACTTTTTATCACAGTAAACTTTTCCTGGAAGTAGACTTTTTCTACCAGAAGACTTTTTCTTGCAGTAGTTTTTCCTCGCAGTAGACTTTTCCTAGCAGTAACTGTTTTCTCACAGTAGACTTTTCCTAGCAGTAAACTTTTCCACGCAGTAAACTTTTCCCATCAGTTAACTTTTCCTAGCAGTAAACTTTTCCGAGCAGTAAAGTTTTCCACCCAGTAAACTTTATCTAGCAGTTAACTTTTCTTAGCAGTAAAGTTTTCTACGCAGTAAACTTTTGTTATAGTAAACTTTTCTCACAGTAAACTTTTCCATACAGTAAACTTTTCCTAACTGTAGACTTATCAACGCAGTAAACTTTTGTTATAGTAAACTTTTCTTAGCAGTAAACTTTACCACGCAGTAAACGTTTCCTAACTGTAGACTTATCCTCGCAGTAGACTTTTCCTAGCAGTAAACTTTTCCAAGCAGTAAAGTTTGCTACGCAGTAAACTTTTCCTAGCAGTAAACTTTTTCTGACAGTAAACTTTTCCTAGCAGTAAACTTTTCCTAGCAGTAAACTTTTCCTAGCAGTAAACTTTTCTTCGCAGAAACTTTTCCACTCAGCATACTTTTCCACGCAGTAAACTTTTTCTAGCAGTAAAGTTTTCTACGCAGTAAACTTTATCTAGCAGTTAACTTTTCTTAGCAGTAAAGTTATCCTCGCAGTAATTTTTTCCTAGCAGTAAACTTTTCAACGCAGTAAACTTTTCCTAGCAGTTGACTTTTCCTAGCAGTAAATTTTTCCAAGCAGTAAAGTTTGCTACGCAGTAAACTTTTCCTAGCAGTAAACTTTTTCTGACAGTAAACTTTTCCTAGCAGTAAACTTTTCCTAGCAGTAAACTTTTCCTAGCAGTAAACTTTTCTTCGCAGAAACTTTTCCACTCAGCATACTTTTCCACGCAGTAAACTTTTTCTAGCAGTAAAGTTTTCTACGCAGTAAACTTTATCTAGCAGTTAACTTTTCTTAGCAGTAAAGTTATCCTCGCAGTAATTTTTTCCTAGCAGTAAACTTTTCAACGCAGTAAACTTTTCCTAGCAGTTGACTTTTCTTAGCAGTAAACTTTTCCAAGCAGTTAACTTTTTCATTCAGTATATTTTTCCACGCAGTAAACTTTTCCTAGCAGTAAAGTTTTCCACGCAGTAAACTTTTTTTATAGTAAACTTTTCCTCACAGTAAACTTTTCCACGCAGTAAACTTTTCCTAACTGTAGACTTTTCCTCGCAGTAGACTTTTCCTAGCAGTAACCTTTTTCTCACAGTAAACTTTTCTTAGCAGTAAAGTTTTCCACGCAGTAAACTTTTGTTATAGTAAACTTTTCTCACAGTAAACTTTTCCACACAGTAAACTTTTCCTAACTGTAGACTTATCAACGCAGTAAACTTTTCCTAGCAGTTGACTTTTCTTAGCAGTAAACTTTTCCAAGCAGTTAACTTTTTCACTCAGTATACTTTTCCACGCAGTAAACTTTTCCTAGCAGTAAAGTTTTCCACGCAGTAAACTTTTTTTATAGTAAACTTTTCCTCACAGTAAACTTTTCCACGCAGTAAACTTTTCCTAACTGTAGACTTTTCCTCGCAGTAGACTTTTCCTAGCAGTAACCTTTTTCTCACAGTAAACTTTTCCACGCAGTAAACTTTTCCAAGCAGTTAACTTTTCCTAGCAGTAAAGGTTTCCTCGCAGTAAACTTTTCCTAGCAATAAACATTTCAACGCAGTAAACTTTTCCTAGCAGTTAACTTTTCCTAGCAGTAAACTTTTCCAAGCAGTAAAGTTTTCCACGCAGTAAACTTTTCCTAGCAGTAAACTTTTCCTGGCAGTAAACTTTTACTAATAGTAAACTTTTTCTAGCAGTAAATTTTCCTGGCAGTAAACTTTTACTAATAGTAAACTTTTCCACGCAGTAAAGTTTTCCTAGCAGTAAACGTTTCCTCGTAGTAAACTTTACCTCGCAGTAAACTTTTCCTAACAGTAAACTTTTTATCACAGTAAACTTTTCTTGGAAGTAGACTTTTTCTACTAGAAGACTTTTTCTTGCAGTAGTTTTTCCTCGCAGTAGACTTTTCCTAGCAGTAACTGTTTTCTCACAGTCGACTTTTCCTAGCAGTAAACTTTTCCACGCAGTAAACTTTTCCCATCAGTTAACTTTTCCTAGCAGTAAACTTTTCCGAGCAGTAAAGTTTTCCACCCAGTAAACTTTATCTAGCAGTTAACTTTTCTTAGCAGTAAAGTTTTCCACCCAGTAAACTTTATCTAGCAGTTAACTTTTCTTAGCAGTAAAGTTTTCCACGCAGTAAACTTTTGTTATAGTAAACTTTTCTCACAGTAAACTTTTCCACACAGTAAACTTTTCCTAACTGTAGACTTATCAACGCAGTAAACTTTTGTTATAGTAAACTTTTCTTAGCAGTAATATTTACCACGCAGTAAACGTTTTCTAACTGTAGACTTATCCTCGCAGTAGACTTTTCCTAGGAGTAAACTTTTCCAAGCAGTAAAGTTTTCCACGCAGTAAACTTTTCTGGCAGTAAACTATTTTTCACAGTAAACTTTTCCTAGCAGTAAACTTTTCCTGGCAGTAAACTTTTTTTATAGTAAACTTTTCCTGGCAGTAAACTTTTCCTAGCAGTAAACTTTTCCTGGCAGTAAACTTTTACTAATAGTAAACTTTTTCTAGCAGTAAATTTTCCTGGCAGTAAACTTTTACTAATAGTAAACTTTTCCACGCAGTAAAGTTTTCCTAGCAGTAAACGTTTCCTCGTAGTAAACTTTACCTCGCAGTAAACTTTTCCTAACAGTAAACTTTTTATCACAGTAAACTTTTCTTGGAAGTAGACTTTCTACCAGAAGACTTTTTCTTGCAGTAGTTTTTCCTCGCAGTAGACTTTTCCTAGCAGTAACTGTTTTCTCACAGTCGACTTTTCCTAGCAGTAAACTTTTCCACGCAGTAAACTTTTCCCATCAGTTAACTTTTCCTAGCAGTAAACTTTTCCGAGCAGTAAAGTTTTCCACCCAGTAAACTTTATCTAGCAGTTAACTTTTCTTAGCAGTAAAGTTTTCCACCCAGTAAACTTTATCTAGCAGTTAACTTTTCTTAGCAGTAAAGTTTTCCACGCAGTAAACTTTTGTTATAGTAAACTTTTCTCACAGTAAACTTTTCCACACAGTAAACTTTTTCTAACTGTAGACTTATCAACGCAGTAAACTTTTGTTATAGTAAACTTTTCTTAGCAGTAAACTTTACCACGCAGTAAACGTTTTCTAACTGTAGACTTATCCTCGCAGTAGACTTTTCCTAGGAGTAAACTTTTCCAAGCAGTAAAGTTTTCCACGCAGTAAACTTTTCTGGCAGTAAACTATTTTTCACAGTAAACTTTTCCTAGCAGTAAACTTTTCCTGGCAGTAAACTTTTTTTATAGTAAACTTTTCCTGGCAGTACACTTTTTCTCACAGTAAACTTTTCCTAGCAGTAAACTTTTCCTGGCAGTAAACTTTTTTGTAGTAAACTTTTCCTGGCAGTAAACTTTTCCTAGCAGTAAACTTTTCCTGGCAGTAAACTTTTACTAATAGTAAACTTTTTCTAGCAGTAAATTTTCCTGGCAGTAAACTTTTACTAATAGTAAACTTTTCCACGCAGTAAAGTTTTCCTAGCAGTAAACGTTTCCTCGTAGTAAACTTTACCTCGCAGTAAACTTTTCCTAACAGTAAACTTTTTATCACAGTAAACTTTTCCTGGAAGTAGACTTTTTCTACCAGAAGACTTTTTCTTGCAGTAGTTTTTCCTCGCAGTAGACTTTTCCTAGCAGTAACTGTTTTCTCACAGTAGACTTTTCCTAGCAGTAAACTTTTCCACGCAGTAAACTTTTCCCATCAGTTAACTTTTCCTAGCAGTAAACTTTTCCGAGCAGTAAAGTTTTCCACCCAGTAAACTTTATCTAGCAGTTAACTTTTCTTAGCAGTAAAGTTTTCTACGCAGTAAACTTTTGTTATAGTAAACTTTTCTCACAGTAAACTTTTCCACACAGTAAACTTTTCCTAACTGTAGACTTATCAACGCAGTAAACTTTTGTTATAGTAAACTTTTCTTAGCAGTAAACTTTACCACGCAGTAAACGTTTCCTAACTGTAGACTTATCCTCGCAGTAGACTTTTCCTAGCAGTAAACTTTTCCAAGCAGTAAAGTTTGCTACGCAGTAAACTTTTCCTAGCAGTAAACTTTTTCTGACAGTAAACTTTTCCTAGCAGTAAACTTTTCCTAGCAGTAAACTTTTCCTAGCAGTAAACTTTTCTTCGCAGAAACTTTTCCACTCAGCATACTTTTCCACGCAGTAAACTTTTTCTAGCAGTAAAGTTTTCTACGCAGTAAACTTTATCTAGCAGTTAACTTTTCTTAGCAGTAAAGTTATCCTCGCAGTAAACTTTTCCTAGCAGTAAACTTTTCAACGCAGTAAACTTTTCCTAGCAGTTGACTTTTCTTAGCAGTAAACTTTTCCAAGCAGTTAACTTTTTCACTCAGTATATTTTTCCACGCAGTAAACTTTTCCTAGCAGTAAAGTTTTCCACGCAGTAAACTTTTTTTATAGTAAACTTTTCCTCACAGTAAACTTTTCCACGCAGTAAACTTTTCCTAACTGTAGACTTTTCCTCGCAGTAGACTTTTCCTAGCAGTAACCTTTTTCTCACAGTAAACTTTTCTTAGCAGTAAAGTTTTCCACGCAGTAAACTTTTGTTATAGTAAACTTTTCTCACAGTAAACTTTTCCACACAGTAAACTTTTCCTAACTGTAGACTTATCAACGCAGTAAACTTTTCCTAGCAGTTGACTTTTCTTAGCAGTAAACTTTTCCAAGCAGTTAACTTTTTCACTCAGTATACTTTTCCACGCAGTAAACTTTTCCTAGCAGTAAAGTTTTCCACGCAGTAAACTTTTTTTATAGTAAACTTTTCCTCACAGTAAACTTTTCCACGCAGTAAACTTTTCCTAACTGTAGACTTTTCCTCGCAGTAGACTTTTCCTAGCAGTAACCTTTTTCTCACAGTAAACTTTTCCACGCAGTAAACTTTTCCAAGCAGTTAACTTTTCCTAGCAGTAAAGGTTTCCTCGCAGTAAACTTTTCCTAGCAATAAACATTTCAACGCAGTAAACTTTTCCTAGCAGTTAACTTTTCCTAGCAGTAAACTTTTCCAAGCAGTAAAGTTTTCCACGCAGTAAACTTTTCCTAGCAGTAAACTTTTCCTGGCAGTAAACTTTTACTAATAGTAAACTTTTTCTAGCAGTAAATTTTCCTGGCAGTAAACTTTTACTAATAGTAAACTTTTCCACGCAGTAAAGTTTTCCTAGCAGTAAACGTTTCCTCGTAGTAAACTTTACCTCGCAGTAAACTTTTCCTAACAGTAAACTTTTTATCACAGTAAACTTTTCTTGGAAGTAGACTTTTTCTACCAGAAGACTTTTTCTTGCAGTAGTGTTTCCTCGCAGTAGACTTTTCCTAGCAGTAACTGTTTTCTCACAGTCGACTTTTCCTAGCAGTAAACTTTTCCACGCAGTAAACTTTTCCCATCAGTTAACTTTTCCTAGCAGTAAACTTTTCCGAGCAGTAAAGTTTTCCACCCAGTAAACTTTATCTAGCAGTTAACTTTTCTTAGCAGTAAAGTTTTCCACCCAGTAAACTTTATCTAGCAGTTAACTTTTCTTAGCAGTAAAGTTTTCCACGCAGTAAACTTTTGTTATAGTAAACTTTTCTCACAGTAAACTTTTCCACACAGTAAACTTTTCCTAACTGTAGACTTATCAACGCAGTAAACTTTTGTTATAGTAAACTTTTCTTAGCAGTAAACTTTACCACGCAGTAAACGTTTTCTAACTGTAGACTTATCCTCGCAGTAGACTTTTCCTAGGAGTAAACTTTTCCAAGCAGTAAAGTTTTCCACGCAGTAAACTTTTCTGGCAGTAAACTATTTTTCACAGTAAACTTTTCCTAGCAGTAAACTTTTCCTGGCAGTAAACTTTTTTTATAGTAAACTTTTCCTGGCAGTAAACTTTTCCTAGCAGTAAACTTTTCCTGGCAGTAAACTTTTACTAATAGTAAACTTTTTCTAGCAGTAAATTTTCCTGGCAGTAAACTTTTACTAATAGTAAACTTTTCCACGCAGTAAAGTTTTCCTAGCAGTAAACGTTTCCTCGTAGTAAACTTTACCTCGCAGTAAACTTTTCCTAACAGTAAACTTTTTATCACAGTAAACTTTTCTTGGAAGTAGACTTTTTCTACCAGAAGACTTTTTCTTGCAGTAGTTTTTCCTCGCAGTAGACTTTTCCTAGCAGTAACTGTTTTCTCACAGTCGACTTTTCCTAGCAGTAAACTTTTCCACGCAGTAAACTTTTCCCATCAGTTAACTTTTCCTAGCAGTAAACTTTTCCGAGCAGTAAAGTTTTCCACCCAGTAAACTTTATCTAGCAGTTAACTTTTCTTAGCAGTAAAGTTTTCCACCCAGTAAACTTTATCTAGCAGTTAACTTTTCTTAGCAGTAAAGTTTTCCACGCAGTAAACTTTTGTTATAGTAAACTTTTCTCACAGTAAACTTTTCCACACAGTAAACTTTTCCTAACTGTAGACTTATCAACGCAGTAAACTTTTGTTATAGTAAACTTTTCTTAGCAGTAAACTTTACCACGCAGTAAACGTTTTCTAACTGTAGACTTATCCTCGCAGTAGACTTTTCCTAGGAGTAAACTTTTCCAAGCAGTAAAGTTTTCCACGCAGTAAACTTTTCTGGCAGTAAACTATTTTTCACAGTAAACTTTTCCTAGCAGTAAACTTTTCCTGGCAGTAAACTTTTTTTATAGTAAACTTTTCCTGGCAGTACACTTTTTCTCACAGTAAACTTTTCCTAGCAGTAAACTTTTCCTGGCAGTAAACTTTTTTGTAGTAAACTTTTCCTGGCAGTAAACTTTTCCTAGCAGTAAACTTTTCCTGGCAGTAAACTTTTACTAATAGTAAACTTTTTCTAGCAGTAAATTTTCCTGGCAGTAAACTTTTACTAATAGTAAACTTTTCCACGCAGTAAAGTTTTCCTAGCAGTAAACGTTTCCTCGTAGTAAACTTTACCTCGCAGTAAACTTTTCCTAACAGTAAACTTTTTATCACAGTAAACTTTTCCTGGAAGTAGACTTTTTCTACCAGAAGACTTTTTCTTGCAGTAGTTTTTCCTCGCAGTAGACTTTTCCTAGCAGTAACTGTTTTCTCACAGTAGACTTTTCCTAGCAGTAAACTTTTCCACGCAGTAAACTTTTCCCATCAGTTAACTTTTCCTAGCAGTAAACTTTTCCGAGCAGTAAAGTTTTCCACCCAGTAAACTTTATCTAGCAGTTAACTTTTCTTAGCAGTAAAGTTTTCTACGCAGTAAACTTTTGTTATAGTAAACTTTTCTCACAGTAAACTTTTCCATACAGTAAACTTTTCCTAACTGTAGACTTATCAACGCAGTAAACTTTTGTTATAGTAAACTTTTCTTAGCAGTAAACTTTACCACGCAGTAAACGTTTCCTAACTGTAGACTTATCCTCGCAGTAGACTTTTCCTAGCAGTAAACTTTTCCAAGCAGTAAAGTTTGCTACGCAGTAAACTTTTCCTAGCAGTAAACTTTTTCTGACAGTAAACTTTTCCTAGCAGTAAACTTTTCCTAGCAGTAAACTTTTCCTAGCAGTAAACTTTTCTTCGCAGAAACTTTTCCACTCAGCATACTTTTCCACGCAGTAAACTTTTTCTAGCAGTAAAGTTTTCTACGCAGTAAACTTTATCTAGCAGTTAACTTTTCTTAGCAGTAAAGTTATCCTCGCAGTAATTTTTTCCTAGCAGTAAACTTTTCAACGCAGTAAACTTTTCCTAGCAGTTGACTTTTCCTAGCAGTAAATTTTTCCAAGCAGTAAAGTTTGCTACGCAGTAAACTTTTCCTAGCAGTAAACTTTTTCTGACAGTAAACTTTTCCTAGCAGTAAACTTTTCCTAGCAGTAAACTTTTCCTAGCAGTAAACTTTTCTTCGCAGAAACTTTTCCACTCAGCATACTTTTCCACGCAGTAAACTTTTTCTAGCAGTAAAGTTTTCTACGCAGTAAACTTTATCTAGCAGTTAACTTTTCTTAGCAGTAAAGTTATCCTCGCAGTAATTTTTTCCTAGCAGTAAACTTTTCAACGCAGTAAACTTTTCCTAGCAGTTGACTTTTCTTAGCAGTAAACTTTTCCAAGCAGTTAACTTTTTCACTCAGTATATTTTTCCACGCAGTAAACTTTTCCTAGCAGTAAAGTTTTCCACGCAGTAAACTTTTTTTATAGTAAACTTTTCCTCACAGTAAACTTTTCCACGCAGTAAACTTTTCCTAACTGTAGACTTTTCCTCGCAGTAGACTTTTCCTAGCAGTAACCTTTTTCTCACAGTAAACTTTTCTTAGCAGTAAAGTTTTCCACGCAGTAAACTTTTGTTATAGTAAACTTTTCTCACAGTAAACTTTTCCACACAGTAAACTTTTCCTAACTGTAGACTTATCAACGCAGTAAACTTTTCCTAGCAGTTGACTTTTCTTAGCAGTAAACTTTTCCAAGCAGTTAACTTTTTCACTCAGTATACTTTTCCACGCAGTAAACTTTTCCTAGCAGTAAAGTTTTCCACGCAGTAAACTTTTTTTATAGTAAACTTTTCCTCACAGTAAACTTTTCCACGCAGTAAACTTTTCCTAACTGTAGACTTTTCCTCGCAGTAGACTTTTCCTAGCAGTAACCTTTTTCTCACAGTAAACTTTTCCACGCAGTAAACTTTTCCAAGCAGTTAACTTTTCCTAGCAGTAAAGGTTTCCTCGCAGTAAACTTTTCCTAGCAATAAACATTTCAACGCAGTAAACTTTTCCTAGCAGTTAACTTTTCCTAGCAGTAAACTTTTCCAAGCAGTAAAGTTTTCCACGCAGTAAACTTTTCCTAGCAGTAAACTTTTCCTGGCAGTAAACTTTTACTAATAGTAAACTTTTTCTAGCAGTAAATTTTCCTGGCAGTAAACTTTTACTAATAGTAAACTTTTCCACGCAGTAAAGTTTTCCTAGCAGTAAACGTTTCCTCGTAGTAAACTTTACCTCGCAGTAAACTTTTCCTAACAGTAAACTTTTTATCACAGTAAACTTTTCTTGGAAGTAGACTTTTTCTACTAGAAGACTTTTTCTTGCAGTAGTTTTTCCTCGCAGTAGACTTTTCCTAGCAGTAACTGTTTTCTCACAGTCGACTTTTCCTAGCAGTAAACTTTTCCACGCAGTAAACTTTTCCCATCAGTTAACTTTTCCTAGCAGTAAACTTTTCCGAGCAGTAAAGTTTTCCACCCAGTAAACTTTATCTAGCAGTTAACTTTTCTTAGCAGTAAAGTTTTCCACCCAGTAAACTTTATCTAGCAGTTAACTTTTCTTAGCAGTAAAGTTTTCCACGCAGTAAACTTTTGTTATAGTAAACTTTTCTCACAGTAAACTTTTCCACACAGTAAACTTTTCCTAACTGTAGACTTATCAACGCAGTAAACTTTTGTTATAGTAAACTTTTCTTAGCAGTAAACTTTACCACGCAGTAAACGTTTTCTAACTGTAGACTTATCCTCGCAGTAGACTTTTCCTAGGAGTAAACTTTTCCAAGCAGTAAAGTTTTCCACGCAGTAAACTTTTCTGGCAGTAAACTATTTTTCACAGTAAACTTTTCCTAGCAGTAAACTTTTCCTGGCAGTAAACTTTTTTTATAGTAAACTTTTCCTGGCAGTAAACTTTTCCTAGCAGTAAACTTTTCCTGGCAGTAAACTTTTACTAATAGTAAACTTTTTCTAGCAGTAAATTTTCCTGGCAGTAAACTTTTACTAATAGTAAACTTTTCCACGCAGTAAAGTTTTCCTAGCAGTAAACGTTTCCTCGTAGTAAACTTTACCTCGCAGTAAACTTTTCCTAACAGTAAACTTTTTATCACAGTAAACTTTTCTTGGAAGTAGACTTTTTCTACCAGAAGACTTTTTCTTGCAGTAGTTTTTCCTCGCAGTAGACTTTTCCTAGCAGTAACTGTTTTCTCACAGTCGACTTTTCCTAGCAGTAAACTTTTCCACGCAGTAAACTTTTCCCATCAGTTAACTTTTCCTAGCAGTAAACTTTTCCGAGCAGTAAAGTTTTCCACCCAGTAAACTTTATCTAGCAGTTAACTTTTCTTAGCAGTAAAGTTTTCCACCCAGTAAACTTTATCTAGCAGTTAACTTTTCTTAGCAGTAAAGTTTTCCACGCAGTAAACTTTTGTTATAGTAAACTTTTCTCACAGTAAACTTTTCCACACAGTAAACTTTTCCTAACTGTAGACTTATCAACGCAGTAAACTTTTGTTATAGTAAACTTTTCTTAGCAGTAAACTTTACCACGCAGTAAACGTTTTCTAACTGTAGACTTATCCTCGCAGTAGACTTTTCCTAGGAGTAAACTTTTCCAAGCAGTAAAGTTTTCCACGCAGTAAACTTTTCTGGCAGTAAACTATTTTTCACAGTAAACTTTTCCTAGCAGTAAACTTTTCCTGGCAGTAAACTTTTTTTATAGTAAACTTTTCCTGGCAGTACACTTTTTCTCACAGTAAACTTTTCCTAGCAGTAAACTTTTCCTGGCAGTAAACTTTTTTGTAGTAAACTTTTCCTGGCAGTAAACTTTTCCTAGCAGTAAACTTTTCCTGGCAGTAAACTTTTACTAATAGTAAACTTTTTCTAGCAGTAAATTTTCCTGGCAGTAAACTTTTACTAATAGTAAACTTTTCCACGCAGTAAAGTTTTCCTAGCAGTAAACGTTTCCTCGTAGTAAACTTTACCTCGCAGTAAACTTTTCCTAACAGTAAACTTTTTATCACAGTAAACTTTTCCTGGAAGTAGACTTTTTCTACCAGAAGACTTTTTCTTGCAGTAGTTTTTCCTCGCAGTAGACTTTTCCTAGCAGTAACTGTTTTCTCACAGTAGACTTTTCCTAGCAGTAAACTTTTCCACGCAGTAAACTTTTCCCATCAGTTAACTTTTCCTAGCAGTAAACTTTTCCGAGCAGTAAAGTTTTCCACCCAGTAAACTTTATCTAGCAGTTAACTTTTCTTAGCAGTAAAGTTTTCTACGCAGTAAACTTTTGTTATAGTAAACTTTTCTCACAGTAAACTTTTCCATACAGTAAACTTTTCCTAACTGTAGACTTATCAACGCAGTAAACTTTTGTTATAGTAAACTTTTCTTAGCAGTAAACTTTACCACGCAGTAAACGTTTCCTAACTGTAGACTTATCCTCGCAGTAGACTTTTCCTAGCAGTAAACTTTTCCAAGCAGTAAAGTTTGCTACGCAGTAAACTTTTCCTAGCAGTAAACTTTTTCTGACAGTAAACTTTTCCTAGCAGTAAACTTTTCCTAGCAGTAAACTTTTCCTAGCAGTAAACTTTTCTTCGCAGAAACTTTTCCACTCAGCATACTTTTCCACGCAGTAAACTTTTTCTAGCAGTAAAGTTTTCTACGCAGTAAACTTTATCTAGCAGTTAACTTTTCTTAGCAGTAAAGTTATCCTCGCAGTAATTTTTTCCTAGCAGTAAACTTTTCAACGCAGTAAACTTTTCCTAGCAGTTGACTTTTCCTAGCAGTAAATTTTTCCAAGCAGTAAAGTTTGCTACGCAGTAAACTTTTCCTAGCAGTAAACTTTTTCTGACAGTAAACTTTTCCTAGCAGTAAACTTTTCCTAGCAGTAAACTTTTCCTAGCAGTAAACTTTTCTTCGCAGAAACTTTTCCACTCAGCATACTTTTCCACGCAGTAAACTTTTTCTAGCAGTAAAGTTTTCTACGCAGTAAACTTTATCTAGCAGTTAACTTTTCTTAGCAGTAAAGTTATCCTCGCAGTAATTTTTTCCTAGCAGTAAACTTTTCAACGCAGTAAACTTTTCCTAGCAGTTGACTTTTCTTAGCAGTAAACTTTTCCAAGCAGTTAACTTTTTCACTCAGTATATTTTTCCACGCAGTAAACTTTTCCTAGCAGTAAAGTTTTCCACGCAGTAAACTTTTTTTATAGTAAACTTTTCCTCACAGTAAACTTTTCCACGCAGTAAACTTTTCCTAACTGTAGACTTTTCCTCGCAGTAGACTTTTCCTAGCAGTAACCTTTTTCTCACAGTAAACTTTTCTTAGCAGTAAAGTTTTCCACGCAGTAAACTTTTGTTATAGTAAACTTTTCTCACAGTAAACTTTTCCACACAGTAAACTTTTCCTAACTGTAGACTTATCAACGCAGTAAACTTTTCCTAGCAGTTGACTTTTCTTAGCAGTAAACTTTTCCAAGCAGTTAACTTTTTCACTCAGTATACTTTTCCACGCAGTAAACTTTTCCTAGCAGTAAAGTTTTCCACGCAGTAAACTTTTTTTATAGTAAACTTTTCCTCACAGTAAACTTTTCCACGCAGTAAACTTTTCCTAACTGTAGACTTTTCCTCGCAGTAGACTTTTCCTAGCAGTAACCTTTTTCTCACAGTAAACTTTTCCACGCAGTAAACTTTTCCAAGCAGTTAACTTTTCCTAGCAGTAAAGGTTTCCTCGCAGTAAACTTTTCCTAGCAATAAACATTTCAACGCAGTAAACTTTTCCTAGCAGTTAACTTTTCCTAGCAGTAAACTTTTCCAAGCAGTAAAGTTTTCCACGCAGTAAACTTTTCCTAGCAGTAAACTTTTCCTGGCAGTAAACTTTTACTAATAGTAAACTTTTTCTAGCAGTAAATTTTCCTGGCAGTAAACTTTTACTAATAGTAAACTTTTCCACGCAGTAAAGTTTTCCTAGCAGTAAACGTTTCCTCGTAGTAAACTTTACCTCGCAGTAAACTTTTCCTAACAGTAAACTTTTTATCACAGTAAACTTTTCTTGGAAGTAGACTTTTTCTACTAGAAGACTTTTTCTTGCAGTAGTTTTTCCTCGCAGTAGACTTTTCCTAGCAGTAACTGTTTTCTCACAGTCGACTTTTCCTAGCAGTAAACTTTTCCACGCAGTAAACTTTTCCCATCAGTTAACTTTTCCTAGCAGTAAACTTTTCCGAGCAGTAAAGTTTTCCACCCAGTAAACTTTATCTAGCAGTTAACTTTTCTTAGCAGTAAAGTTTTCCACCCAGTAAACTTTATCTAGCAGTTAACTTTTCTTAGCAGTAAAGTTTTCCACGCAGTAAACTTTTGTTATAGTAAACTTTTCTCACAGTAAACTTTTCCACACAGTAAACTTTTCCTAACTGTAGACTTATCAACGCAGTAAACTTTTGTTATAGTAAACTTTTCTTAGCAGTAAACTTTACCACGCAGTAAACGTTTTCTAACTGTAGACTTATCCTCGCAGTAGACTTTTCCTAGGAGTAAACTTTTCCAAGCAGTAAAGTTTTCCACGCAGTAAACTTTTCTGGCAGTAAACTATTTTTCACAGTAAACTTTTCCTAGCAGTAAACTTTTCCTGGCAGTAAACTTTTTTTATAGTAAACTTTTCCTGGCAGTAAACTTTTCCTAGCAGTAAACTTTTCCTGGCAGTAAACTTTTACTAATAGTAAACTTTTTCTAGCAGTAAATTTTCCTGGCAGTAAACTTTTACTAATAGTAAACTTTTCCACGCAGTAAAGTTTTCCTAGCAGTAAACGTTTCCTCGTAGTAAACTTTACCTCGCAGTAAACTTTTCCTAACAGTAAACTTTTCTTGGAAGTAGACTTTCTACCAGAAGACTTTTTCTTGCAGTAGTTTTTCCTCGCAGTAGACTTTTCCTAGCAGTAACTGTTTTCTCACATTCGACTTTTCCTAGCAGTAAACTTTTCCACGCAGTAAACTTTTCCCATCAGTTAACTTTTCCTAGCAGTAAACTTTTCCGAGCAGTAAAGTTTTCCACCCAGTAAACTTTATCTAGCAGTTAACTTTTCTTAGCAGTAAAGTTTTCCACCCAGTAAACTTTATCTAGCAGTTAACTTTTCTTAGCAGTAAAGTTTTCCACGCAGTAAACTTTTGTTATAGTAAACTTTTCTCACAGTAAACTTTTCCACACAGTAAACTTTTTCTAACTGTAGACTTATCAACGCAGTAAACTTTTGTTATAGTAAACTTTTCTTAGCAGTAAACTTTACCACGCAGTAAACGTTTTCTAACTGTAGACTTATCCTCGCAGTAGACTTTTCCTAGGAGTAAACTTTTCCAAGCAGTAAAGTTTTCCACGCAGTAAACTTTTCTGGCAGTAAACTATTTTTCACAGTAAACTTTTCCTAGCAGTAAACTTTTCCTGGCAGTAAACTTTTTTTATAGTAAACTTTTCCTGGCAGTACACTTTTTCTCACAGTAAACTTTTCCTAGCAGTAAACTTTTCCTGGCAGTAAACTTTTTTGTAGTAAACTTTTCCTGGCAGTAAACTTTTCCTAGCAGTAAACTTTTCCTGGCAGTAAACTTTTACTAATAGTAAACTTTTTCTAGCAGTAAATTTTCCTGGCAGTAAACTTTTACTAATAGTAAACTTTTCCACGCAGTAAAGTTTTCCTAGCAGTAAACGTTTCCTCGTAGTAAACTTTACCTCGCAGTAAACTTTTCCTAACAGTAAACTTTTTATCACAGTAAACTTTTCCTGGAAGTAGACTTTTTCTACCAGAAGACTTTTTCTTGCAGTAGTTTTTCCTCGCAGTAGACTTTTCCTAGCAGTAACTGTTTTCTCACAGTAAACTTTTCCGAGCAGTAAAGTTTTCCACCCAGTAAACTTTATCTAGCAGTTAACTTTTCTTAGCAGTAAAGTTTTCTACGCAGTAAACTTTTGTTATAGTAAACTTTTCTCACAGTAAACTTTTCCACACAGTAAACTTTTCCTAACTGTAGACTTATCAACGCAGTAAACTTTTGTTATAGTAAACTTTTCTTAGCAGTAAACTTTACCACGCAGTAAACGTTTCCTAACTGTAGACTTATCCTCGCAGTAGACTTTTCCTAGCAGTAAACTTTTCCAAGCAGTAAAGTTTGCTACGCAGTAAACTTTTCCTAGCAGTAAACTTTTTCTGACAGTAAACTTTTCCTAGCAGTAAACTTTTCCTAGCAGTAAACTTTTCCTAGCAGTAAACTTTTCTTCGCAGAAACTTTTCCACTCAGCATACTTTTCCACGCAGTAAACTTTTTCTAGCAGTAAAGTTTTCTACGCAGTAAACTTTATCTAGCAGTTAACTTTTCTTAGCAGTAAAGTTATCCTCGCAGTAAACTTTTCCTAGCAGTAAACTTTTCAACGCAGTAAACTTTTCCTAGCAGTTGACTTTTCTTAGCAGTAAACTTTTCCAAGCAGTTAACTTTTTCACTCAGTATATTTTTCCACGCAGTAAACTTTTCCTAGCAGTAAAGTTTTCCACGCAGTAAACTTTTTTTATAGTAAACTTTTCCTCACAGTAAACTTTTCCACGCAGTAAACTTTTCCTAACTGTAGACTTTTCCTCGCAGTAGACTTTTCCTAGCAGTAACCTTTTTCTCACAGTAAACTTTTCTTAGCAGTAAAGTTTTCCACGCAGTAAACTTTTGTTATAGTAAACTTTTCTCACAGTAAACTTTTCCACACAGTAAACTTTTCCTAACTGTAGACTTATCAACGCAGTAAACTTTTCCTAGCAGTTGACTTTTCTTAGCAGTAAACTTTTCCAAGCAGTTAACTTTTTCACTCAGTATACTTTTCCACGCAGTAAACTTTTCCTAGCAGTAAAGTTTTCCACGCAGTAAACTTTTTTTATAGTAAACTTTTCCTCACAGTAAACTTTTCCACGCAGTAAACTTTTCCTAACTGTAGACTTTTCCTCGCAGTAGACTTTTCCTAGCAGTAACCTTTTTCTCACAGTAAACTTTTCCACGCAGTAAACTTTTCCAAGCAGTTAACTTTTCCTAGCAGTAAAGGTTTCCTCGCAGTAAACTTTTCCTAGCAATAAACATTTCAACGCAGTAAACTTTTCCTAGCAGTTAACTTTTCCTAGCAGTAAACTTTTCCAAGCAGTAAAGTTTTCCACGCAGTAAACTTTTCCTAGCAGTAAACTTTTCCTGGCAGTAAACTTTTACTAATAGTAAACTTTTTCTAGCAGTAAATTTTCCTGGCAGTAAACTTTTACTAATAGTAAACTTTTCCACGCAGTAAAGTTTTCCTAGCAGTAAACGTTTCCTCGTAGTAAACTTTACCTCGCAGTAAACTTTTCCTAACAGTAAACTTTTTATCACAGTAAACTTTTCTTGGAAGTAGACTTTTTCTACCAGAAGACTTTTTCTTGCAGTAGTTTTTCCTCGCAGTAGACTTTTCCTAGCAGTAACTGTTTTCTCACAGTCGACTTTTCCTAGCAGTAAACTTTTCCACGCAGTAAACTTTTCCCATCAGTTAACTTTTCCTAGCAGTAAACTTTTCCGAGCAGTAAAGTTTTCCACCCAGTAAACTTTATCTAGCAGTTAACTTTTCTTAGCAGTAAAGTTTTCCACCCAGTAAACTTTATCTAGCAGTTAACTTTTCTTAGCAGTAAAGTTTTCCACGCAGTAAACTTTTGTTATAGTAAACTTTTCTCACAGTAAACTTTTCCACACAGTAAACTTTTCCTAACTGTAGACTTATCAACGCAGTAAACTTTTGTTATAGTAAACTTTTCTTAGCAGTAAACTTTACCACGCAGTAAACGTTTTCTAACTGTAGACTTATCCTCGCAGTAGACTTTTCCTAGGAGTAAACTTTTCCAAGCAGTTAACTTTTTCACTCAGTATACTTTTCCACGCAGTAAACTTTTCCTAGCAGTAAAGTTTTCCACGCAGTAAACTTTTTTTATAGTAAACTTTTCCTCACAGTAAACTTTTCCACGCAGTAAACTTTTCCTAACTGTAGACTTTTCCTCGCAGTAGACTTTTCCTAGCAGTAACCTTTTTCTCACAGTAAACTTTTCCACGCAGTAAACTTTTCCAAGCAGTTAACTTTTCCTAGCAGTAAAGGTTTCCTCGCAGTAAACTTTTCCTAGCAATAAACATTTCAACGCAGTAAACTTTTCCTAGCAGTTAACTTTTCCTAGCAGTAAACTTTTCCAAGCAGTAAAGTTTTCCACGCAGTAAACTTTTCCTAGCAGTAAACTTTTCCTGGCAGTAAACTTTTACTAATAGTAAACTTTTTCTAGCAGTAAATTTTCCTGGCAGTAAACTTTTACTAATAGTAAACTTTTCCACGCAGTAAAGTTTTCCTAGCAGTAAACGTTTCCTCGTAGTAAACTTTACCTCGCAGTAAACTTTTCCTAACAGTAAACTTTTTATCACAGTAAACTTTTCTTGGAAGTAGACTTTTTCTACCAGAAGACTTTTTCTTGCAGTAGTTTTTCCTCGCAGTAGACTTTTCCTAGCAGTAACTGTTTTCTCACAGTCGACTTTTCCTAGCAGTAAACTTTTCCACGCAGTAAACTTTTCCCATCAGTTAACTTTTCCTAGCAGTAAACTTTTCCGAGCAGTAAAGTTTTCCACCCAGTAAACTTTATCTAGCAGTTAACTTTTCTTAGCAGTAAAGTTTTCCACCCAGTAAACTTTATCTAGCAGTTAACTTTTCTTAGCAGTAAAGTTTTCCACGAAGTAAACTTTTGTTATAGTAAACTTTTCTCACAGTAAACTTTTCCACACAGTAAACTTTTCCTAACTGTAGACTTATCAACGCAGTAAACTTTTGTTATAGTAAACTTTTCTTAGCAGTAAACTTTACCACGCAGTAAACGTTTTCTAACTGTAGACTTATCCTCGCAGTAGACTTTTCCTAGGAGTAAACTTTTCCAAGCAGTAAAGTTTTCCACGCAGTAAACTTTTCTGGCAGTAAACTATTTTTCACAGTAAACTTTTCCTAGCAGTAAACTTTTCCTGGCAGTAAACTTTTTTTATAGTAAACTTTTCCTGGCAGTAAACTTTTTCTCACAGTAAACTTTTTCTAGCAGTAAACTTTTCCTGGCAGTAAAGTTTTCCTAGCAGTAAACTTTTCCTAGCAGTAAACTTTTCAACGCAGTAAACTTTTCCTAGCAGTTAACTTTTCCTAGCAGTAAACTTTTCCAAGCAGTAAAGTTTTCCAAGCAGTAAACTTTTCCTGGCAGTAAACTTTTTCTCGCAGTAAACTTTTCCTAGCAGTAAACTTTTCCTGGCAGTAAAGGTTTCCTCGCAGTAAACTTTTCCTCGCAGTAAACTTTTCTTCGCAGTAAACTTTTCCTCGCAGTAAACTTTTCCTGGCAGTAAACTTTTTTATAGTAAACTTTTCCTGGCAGTAAACTTTTTCTCACAGTAAACTTTTTCTAGCAGTAAACTTTTCCTGGCAGTAAAGTTTTCCTCGCAGTAAACTTTTTTATAGTAAACTTTTCCTCACAGTAAACTTTTCCACGCAGTAAACTTTTCCTAACTGTAGACTTTTCCTTGCAGTAACCTCTTTCTCACAGTAAACTTTTCCTAGCGGTAAACTATTCCACGCAGTAAACTTTTCCTAGCAGTTAACTTTTCCTAGCAGTAAACTTTTCAACGCAGTAAACTTTTCCTAGCAGTAAACTTTTTTTATAGTAAACTTTTCCTCGCAGTAAACTTTTCCTAGCAGTTAACTTTTCCACGCAGTAAACTTTTCCTAGCAGTTAACTTTTCCTAGCAGTAAACTTTTCCTAGCAGTAAACATTTCCTAGCAGAAAATTTTTCTTCGCAGTGAACTTTTCAACACAGTAAACTTTTCCTAGCAGTAAACTTTTCCATGCAGTAAAGTTTTCCACGCAGTAAAATTTTTATAGAAAACTTTTCCACGCAGTAAACTTTTCCACTCAGTATACTTTTCCACGCAGTAAACTTTTCCTAGCAGTTAAGTTTTCCACGCAGTAAACTTTATCTAGCAGTTAATTTTTCTTAGCAGTAAAGTTTTCCACGCAGTAAACTTTTTTATAGTAAACTTTTCCTCACAGTAAACTTTTCCACGCAGTAAAGTTTTCCTAGCAGTTAACTTTTCCTAGCAGTAAACTTTTCCAAGCAGTAAAGTTTTCCACGCAGTAAACTTTTTTATAGTAAACTTTTCCTCGCAGTAAACTTTTCCACTCAGTATACTTTTCGTCGCAGTAAACTTTTCCTAGCAGTAAACTTTTCCACGCTGTAAACTTTTCCGAGCAGTAAAGTTTTCCACCCAGTAAACTTTATCTAGCAGTTAACTTTTCTTAGCAGTAAAGTTTTCCACGCAGTAAACTTTTGTTATAGTAAACTTTTCTCACAGTAAACTTTTCCACACAGTAAACTTTTCCTAACTGTAGACTTATCAACGCAGTAAACTTTTGTTATAGTAAACTTTTCTTAGCAGTAAACTTTACCACGCAGTAAACGTTTTCTAACTGTAGACTTATCCTCGCAGTAGACTTTTCCTAGGAGTAAACTTTTCCAAGCAGTAAAGTTTTCCACGCAGTAAACTTTTCTGGCAGTAAACTATTTTTCACAGTAAACTTTTCCTAGCAGTAAACTTTTCCTGGCAGTAAACTTTTTTTATAGTAAACTTTTCCTGGCAGTACACTTTTTCTCACAGTAAACTTTTCCTAGCAGTAAACTTTTCCTGGCAGTAAACTTTTTTGTAGTAAACTTTTCCTGGCAGTAAACTTTTCCTAGCAGTAAACTTTTCCTGGCAGTAAACTTTTACTAATAGTAAACTTTTTCTAGCAGTAAATTTTCCTGGCAGTAAACTTTTACTAATAGTAAACTTTTCCACGCAGTAAAGTTTTCCTAGCAGTAAACGTTTCCTCGTAGTAAACTTTACCTCGCAGTAAACTTTTCCTAACAGTAAACTTTTTATCACAGTAAACTTTTCCTGGAAGTAGACTTTTTCTACCAGAAGACTTTTTCTTGCAGTAGTTTTTCCTCGCAGTAGACTTTTCCTAGCAGTAACTGTTTTCTCACAGTAGACTTTTCCTAGCAGTAAACTTTTCCACCCAGTAAACTTTTCCCATCAGTTAACTTTTCCTAGCAGTAAACTTTTCCGAGCAGTAAAGTTTTCCACCCAGTAAACTTTATCTAGCAGTTAACTTTTCTTAGCAGTAAAGTTTTCCACGCAGTAAACTTTTGTTATAGTAAACTTTTCTCACAGTAAACTTTTCCACACAGTAAACTTTTCCTAACTGTAGACTTATCAACGCAGTAAACTTTTGTTATAGTAAACTTTTCTTAGCAGTAAACTTTACCACGCAGTAAACGTTTCCTAACTGTAGACTTATCCTCGCAGTAGACTTTTCCTAGCAGTAAACTTTTCCTAGCAGTAAACTTTTCCTGGCAATAAACTTTTTTATAGTAAACTTTTCCTAGCAGTAAACTTTCCACGCAGTAAACTTTTCTTAGCAGTAAATTTTTCCTAGCAGTAAACTTTTCCTGGCAGTAAACTTTTTTTATAGTAAACTTTTCTTAGCAGTAAACTTTTTCTCACAGTACACTTTTTCTCACAGTAAACTTTTCCTTGCAGTAAACTTTTCCTGGCAGTATACTTTTACTAATAGTAAACTTTTCCACGCAGTAAACTTTTCCACGCAGTAAACTTTTCCTAGCAGTTAACTTTTCCTAGCAGTAAAGGTTTCCTCGCAGTAAACTTTTCCTAGCAGTAAACTTTTCAACGCAGTAAACTTTTCCTAGCAGTTGACTTTTCCTAGCAGTAAATTTTTCCAAGCAGTAAAGTTTGCTACGCAGTAAACTTTTCCTAGCAGTAAACTTTTTCTGACAGTAAACTTTTCCTAGCAGTAAACTTTTCCTAGCAGTAAACTTTTCCTAGCAGTAAACTTTTCTTCGCAGAAACTTTTCCACTCAGCATACTTTTCCACGCAGTAAACTTTTTCTAGCAGTAAAGTTTTCTACGCAGTAACTTTATCTAGCAGTTAACTTTTCTTAGCAGTAAAGTTATCCTCGCAGTAAACTTTTCCTAGCAGTAAACTTTTCAACGCAGTAAACTTTTCCTAGCAGTTGACTTTTCTTAGCAGTAAACTTTTCCAAGCAGTTAACTTTTTCACTCAGTATATTTTTCCACGCAGTAAACTTTTCCTAGCAGTAAAGTTTTCCACGCAGTAAACTTTTTTTATAGTAAACTTTTCCTCACAGTAAACTTTTCCACGCAGTAAACTTTTCCTAACTGTAGACTTTTCCTCGCAGTAGACTTTTCCTAGCAGTAACCTTTTTCTCACAGTAAACTTTTCTTAGCAGTAAAGTTTTCCACGCAGTAAACTTTTGTTATAGTAAACTTTTCTCACAGTAAACTTTTCCACACAGTAAACTTTTCCTAACTGTAGACTTATCAACGCAGTAAACTTTTGTTATAGTAAACTTTTCTTAGCAGTAAACTTTACCACGCAGTAAACGTTTCCTAACTGTAGACTTATCCTCGCAGTAGACTTTTCCTAGCAGTAAACTTTTCCTAGCAGTAAACTTTTCCTGGCAATAAACTTTTTTATAGTAAACTTTTCCTAGCAGTAAACTTTTCCACGCAGTAAACTTTTCTTAGCAGTAAATTTTTCCTAGCAGTAAACTTTTCCTGGCAGTAAACTTTTTTTATAGTAAACTTTTCCTAGCAGTAAACTTTTTCTCACAGTACACTTTTTCTCACAGTAAACTTTTCCTTGCAGTAAACTTTTCCTGGCAGTATACTTTTACTAATAGTAAACTTTTCCTAGCAGTAAAGTTTTCCTCGCAGCAAACTTTTCCTAGCAGTAAACTTTTTAACGCAGTAAATTTTTCCTAGCAGTTAACTTTTCCTAGCAGTAAACTTTTCCAACGAGTAAAGTTTTCCACGCAGTAAACTTTTCCTGGCAGTAAACTTTTCTGGCAGTAAACTTTTTTTATAGTAAACTTTTCCTGGCAGTAAACTTTTTCTCACAGTAAAGTTTTCCTAGCAGTAAACTTTTCCTGGCAGTAAACTTTTACTAATAGTTAACTTTTCCTAGCAGTAAACTTTTCCTGGCAGTAAACTTTTTTTATAGTAAACTTTTCCTAGCAGTAAACTTTTTCTCACAGTACACTTTTTCTCACAGTAAACTTTTCCTTGCAGTAAACTTTTCCTGGCAGTAAACTTTTACTAATAGTAAACTTTTCCTAGCAGTAAAGTTTTCCTCGCAGCAAACTTTTCCTAGCAGTAAACTTTTTAACGCAGTAAATTTTTCCTAGCAGTTAACTTTTCCTGGCAGTAAACTTTTCCAACGAGTAAAGTTTTCCACGCAGTAAACTTTTCCTGGCAGTAAACTTTTCCTGGCAGTAAACTTTTCCTGGCAGTAAACTTTTTTTAAAGTAAACTTTTCCTGGTAGTAAACTTTTTCTCACAGTAAAGTTTTCCTAGCAGTAAATTTTTCCTGGCAGTAAACTTTTCCTGGCAGTAAACTTTTTTTAAAGTAAACTTTTCTTGGCAGTAAACTTTTTCTCACAGTAAAGTTTTCCTAGCAGTAAACTTTTCCTGGCAGTAAACTTTTACTAATAGTAAACTTTTCCTGGCAGTAAACTTTTCCTGGCAGTAAAATTTTTCTCACATTAAAGTTTTCCTAGCAGTAAACTTTTCCTGGCAGTAAACTTTTACTAATAATAAACTTTTCCTAGCAGTTAACTTTTCCTGGCAGTAAACTTTTACTAATAGTAAACTTTTCCACGCAGTAAAGTTTTCTACGCAGTAAACTTTATCTAGCAGTTAACTTTTCTTAGCAGTAAAGTTATCCTCGCAGTAAACTTTTCCTAGCAGTAAACTTTTCAACGCAGTAAACTTTTCCTCGCAGTAAACTTTTCCTAACAGTAAACTTTTTATCACAGTAAACTTTTCTTGGAAGTAGACTTTTTCTACCAGAAGACTTTTTCTTGCAGTAGAGTTTTTTCTCGTAGTAGTCTTTTCCTCTCAGAAAAAATTCCCCGCAGTAGACTTTCCCAATAGTTGACTTTTGCTCGCAGTCGACTTTTTTTGTAGTAGCTATGTGCGCTTATTTTGTCAGCAGCGACGATGATGCATCATATTGTAAACTAGCGGCCCGCCCTGACATCGCACGGGTGCAATGCTGATGACAAATACACCTACTGCAGAATATCTTTATATACAATGTTCACAGCTTTTTTATCATTAGACAGTACGAATATGTTTTCTTTAGATGTTACTCTTGAAAGAGCGACCCATAATTGGCCATGTGAAAAATAATCAACGTTTAAATCTAAGCCTGCAACGTTGAAAGTTTGACCCCGCGATTTATTAATGGTCGTTGCAAAAGATTGTAAGCGTTTAAATTGGAACGAAAAATCCGATAATCAGAAGAATTCGAGGAATCAATGCATCTTCTCCGGTACCACATCCGGTGAATATTGTGCACTGTATTATTTACGTTTTTAGTGATTTTACCAGCAAACGCGTGCCGTTGCAATGTTTACGTGGTTTCAGGTTTCTTAATAAACAGACGGACGGACAGAAAGGACAATCCACTTACAATACCATTGCATGAGGAGGAGGTCCAGCACGTGTTCCTCGAGTTACAAATAGTAGGATTTGACGAAAGTCTCCTGAGAACAGAATTGTCCATCCACCCATAGGTGAATTTTTGCCGCGCAAATCGCGCATTGTCCTATCCGATGCTTCCGCAGACATCTTGTTTAACATGGTGACTTCGTCCCAGACTATTAATGAGCAGTCAGCAGCTAATTAAAAAACCTTAAGTAATTATTATACTAAATACTAAATTGCCTTAACTCTAAATTCAAACCAAGAACTTAAATAATTAATAATTACCGTAATTCATAAATTACGTTTTTAATCTAACCCTATTTAACCTAATGTACTTACTATAAGTGCGGTTATCGCGCAGAAACGCACTTTATGTCTCTGCATTTTAAATCCGGAATATCTTTTAAAATATTCATTTAAATTACAGGCTGTAAAAGGCCTTATTGATATATATTAAATGCACAATATATTTAAAGTACTTAATTGGATAAGGATTAATGCTGTATTGCTTAAAATCGCTTGGTAAAGAAGCTATCATTTCTCGTAAAAAAGTATAAAGATAGAAATGGTTATTGTGGGTTATCCCTAAGAGATAGATATATACTATCACGGACTTTTTTGTAGACCTTTTTAAGGTGTACAATACTGTAGTATATTATTTTGATCTATGTCGTAGTGTTTGCAATATAAGCGCAAAAAAATGTGTTTATTTACGACTTTACATTAGAAACCTTGAAAAAATTCAGTGTTCCTCTATTATATTATGAATGGATTATACGTATAAACCTTCCTTAAGAATCACAAAATATTTTATAAAAATCGTTTAATCGTCGTAGTTTCGTAGTCGTAGTTTTAAAGATTTAAGCATATCATACATAGGGACAAACAGACAGCGAAAGCGACTTTGTTTTATACTGTGTAGTGATGATGTGTCATGTCGGCTCTGTTGAACGCTGGCAGTTTGACGCGTTGTTACGCCGCAGTAAAGACTCTATGACTTCGTAGGCGATGATTTGGAAAACATAGCTGATGTTCTCTTCGTACTTGTAAAGAATTTCCATCACTAAGGCCATAACAATAGTAAATGTCAGCGTATTATAAAAGATAAACTGTTCAGAATTAAGAAGACAAAAATAATGTACGTCCGCCTATGAAAGTAGTTAAATTTTAACTGTCGTATGACACATTATGTAAAAATTACATTGCACATGTTTTACAGCAATGGACTGGCCGAGGCGGACCAACACCAGGGCCTGCAGGTGTCCTGGTTTAACACCTTGCGATTATTACTTATGGGGTCACATCAAATCTTTAGTGTACACAACACCAATTAACTCGTTAGAAGATTTAAAGTCACGCATCATCGTCGCCGCTGACAAAATAAGAAAACAGCTAACAGGGCGAGTCACTCGATCTGACTTAAGAAAAAGGCTTTGTGCTTGTATCAGGAACCGTGGTCGTCAGTTTGAGCAAAATTTTAATTAATTGTTACTTATACTTTTACTCTGAATTCAATATCTAAAACGACAACAATAAGCTCGCACGTGTTATAAGAACAACAAGAGGATCAAATTAAGAGCCGGCGCAGCGACTACTTTTGTGTTTCTACAGTTTGATATTTCATGGTACTTGGTTTTATTACAAGTGTTTTATTTTTTTTAAATTTTAGAAACGAAGTCAGGTACATACTTATGTGCTTTATACGTATTTTTATAAATAAAATTTTGTGTTAAAATTAAATAAAAATGAAAGTATGAAGCTTTATTTTTTACTGTCACCAATTTCGAAGAACCTAAATTAAAAGTTTTTGCCTGTAAGTGATGATTATTAATTTAATTTAATTTAATTAAACAAAGATTACACAATAATTATTACAATAAAACAAACAAATGTAGAAATAAGAAAGAAATAAAATCATCGAAATTTTTTCCTAGAAAATCCGGAATTTTTTTGGATGGGGTATTCCATCCATAGACAGATATGAAACGAGCTATGCTTTAGCTCCTCCAGATATTTTACACCTATTACCTTTCACCCTGTATATGTATAGTACTTGGAAACTTACTGATACCTTATTATACTATGCACATTACTGTATAAAAAAACGTCTGTGTGAGTACTTATATTATTTTTAAAATTTTACGAGAGAAACAAATTTAATCTATATATCAAGCCAACCATTGAACAATCGTAACGAGTTCACTTCATTGAACTCGGGCACTGTAAAAATTGCTTCGATTGTTAAGGAATTTTCTCAACTCACAGTCATTCTATGTGATAAATGATAATATAAAAGTACAGGACATTAAATTTCACAGCATTAGGACTTTTTAAATAACATTTTTTTTATTAAATCGAGACAGACTTACAAGAATCATCATATATAATAAAACGCCATTCGATAGCAATTTGCCGCTAATTAACATTATAAACATAGCACCAAATTGTGCACATCACTTTAAGACTCCAGATTTGCCTCTTTACCCTAATAATGTCAATAGATACAAAGCCATTCAAACCGGAATACAATAACGCTTTCATAGCGCGGTTTGGTAATAGAATTAGGAGCTGCGGTGGTATTCGCCTAAACGGTCTCGAACAAAATAGATTACAGCTAGATAAAGAAGTTTAAAGCTCTATAGATAACTTAAACACTGAAAACTGCACAAGTTATTAAGTTATAATCAAAGAAATCGTAGTTATTGAGACATCAAATTAAATGAAACTTTAAATAAAACGTTCCTACAAGAGCGGAAACAATCAATTCGTTTATGTTATTATGCAATGAAGATTATCATAGTATAATACATACATACATATATATCACGCCTCGTTCCCAGTGGTGTAGGCAGAGACCACCTCTCTCCACCTGCTACGATCCTGGCACACCTCTCTCGCTTCCTCCACTTTCATAAGCGTCTTCATGCACGCTCGTCTGTTGCGTGTGCTTTTGATCCGGCCTTTCTTTAGGACATCTCCGATTTGATCGGAATATGTCCGCCTAGGTCGACCTGCACCTATTTTTCCACTCATTCTTACCTTGTATATTTCTTTCGTTAATCTTCTTTCATCCATTCTTTCGACATGGCCGAGCCATCTAAGCATCCCTTTCTCTATCCTTGTCACTACATCTTCAACCACGCCGCACCGCTTCCTTATCACACTGTTCCTCACTTTGTCCATCCGTTTCACTCCAGTTATACATCTCAGGCTTCTCATCTCCACATCATTAATCTTACTTTCATGTTTCTTCTGCCACACCCAACATTCACTACCATACATCAGTATGGGGACCAACACGCCTCTATGTACAGCCAGTCGTGCTCTTTGTGAGACGTTCCGGCTATTCATAAAGTTATGAAGTGCCCCATTGACTTGATTCCCTTTTAAAACTCTTCTTTCAATATCATCATCACACTTGCCATCTCTCGTAAACTGTGAACCCAGATATACAAATTCTTTCACTTGTTCCACTTTTTGTCCCTCAATCATAATGTCACAGTTTGTCATACATTCTTCTCTTTCAAAAACCATTACTTTCGTCTTGCTTACATTCACTTTCATTCCTTTGCTTGTTAAAGCTCCATGCACCATGTCGACCATCGCTTGCAACTCCCTCTCCGATGATGATAATAAAACTTGATCATCAGCGTATAGGAGGCACTTGACGGTTAACTCATTCATTCTTAGTCCATAATCACTATCTTTCAAATCTTTCAAGCAATTGTCTAAAAATATGTTAAACAGCCACGGCGAGGCCACACATCCCTGTCTAACACCCTTCTGGATGCTAAACCAGTCTGAGTAAGCTCCGTTTATCCTGACACAAGCACTAGAACCCTCATAAACTGATTTCAATGCTCGTATCAGCGTGCTGTTTACTCCATAAGCAGACAATATGGACCACAATTCATTCTTTACCACTCTGTCATAGGCTTTTTCCAAATCTACGAACGCGTAATAGACCTTCTGGCTATGTTCCAAACATTTTTCGGTTATGCTACGTAAGGAAAAGACCTGGTCCATGCATCCCATTCCACTTCTAAATCCTGCTTGTACATCCCAAATTTTCTCTTCAGTTTCATTCATCACTCTTCTAATCAGTATCTTTGCATACAGTTTGCCGACGACGCTCAGTAAGCTAATGCCACGATAGTTTTTACAGTCTTGCTGTGACCCTTTTCCTTTATATACCGGAACGATTACGGCTTTGCACCAGTCATCTGGCACTTTGCCGCTCCTCCAACAAAGATTGAAAAGGTAGTACAGCTGACTAGCTACCACGCCCTGTCCAGCTCTCATCATCTCGACCGTAATCCTATCATATCCTGCAGCCTTACCCAACTTCATACTATTCATTGCATCTAAAATCTCTTTCATACTAATGTTACTTTCATCCCCACTCTCAGTTTGACCCCTACCGGGATTTGGCACGTGCGTATCTTCTTTCTCGAATAAACTTTCAAAATATTCCTTCCACCTCTTTAGTATACATTCTTCACCTGCCACAAAGCTTCCATTCTGGTTCCTGATTTCGCCATGTGAGCTTGTATTATTAGCTCTGGCTATTCTTATGGCCTTCCAGAAGAACTTAATGTTCGTCCGGAAGTCATCAGATAACCTTCTTTCAAATTCATCTCTATCAACCATTTTCTTTCTTTCCACCACTTCCTTTGTTACGATCTTACGTCTTTTATACTCATTCTTCGCATTTTGTACATCCTCTATCATTGCCTTGTCCATTCTATGATTGGCTTTTGCTGCCAACCAATCCTGCCATGCTTTCCTCTTTTCAGACACCGCCTTCCGAATTTTTGCACTTACAGTCTTCAACATACGTCTTTTTCTTCTCTTGCTCACACCACATACATCAGTGGCCGCATTCACAACTCCATCCTTGATCGACTTCCATAACTCTTCAACCTCACACATTCCTTCTAATCTGTCAAACTTATCAATCAATTTACTCTTATACTTCTCTCTCATTTCATCATCTTGCAAAACCTCGACTTTCACTCTTTCTAGCACACTAATGGGTTCCCGAACATGATGCCGCCATCGCCTAAAGATCCCCCTTATTCGGCATAACACCAGGAAGTGATCAGTGTCGATGGCAGTGCCACGGTACACCCTGGTGTCTAGTACTTTCTTTCTTAATCTCTTATCGACCATTAAAAAATCAATCATACTTTCCTGGTTTCCTTCTTTTCTTGTGTACCTGTGGATCTTCTTGTGCTCAAACATTGTGTTTGTTACCACAAGATTCCACTCCAAGCAGACCTCAAGCAGATTCTTTCCATTTTCATTCACTCTTTCATCACCGAATTTCCCTAACACAGTTTCATATCCATCACGCTGCACTCCAACCCATCCATTAAAATCTCCAAGCATTACAATTCTTTCATTACGCTTACATTCATTCAGAACATCTTTCAGACTATGCCAAAACTCTTCCCTTTCGGTTTGGGCTCTCGAGGACCGGTTCCATCCTGCATCTTGTGGAGCATATACCCCTAGAATGAAAATGCGGGTAAGGCCAATCTTCAACCTCACCCACATGAGTCGAGGACTCACACACCCAAAGTCAGTCATACATTCGTTCATTCTAGCAGAAAGCAGCACACCAACTCCTCGACAGCGTCTGCTGGTTTCAGGGACTCCTGACCAGTAGGCTATGTAAGATCCATGTATGGTGGTGTCGCATCCTTTCCGCTTAGTTTCATTCACACATAGAATATCAATTCTTCTTTCCCTCATCATCTCACATACATCATCAATTTTTCTTTCATTCCTCCTCTAACATTCAAAGTAGCAAAGTGGCTATCGGCAGCCCACTTTTCGCTCCCCCGGGAGACGAGACGTGACGGGTTGCGAACCACGTCGCCGCCATTCTGGCATGAAAAGTGTTTCATCATCAGCGTTCCCACGAGCAGCAAGGGAAAAATTCGTCGACCCAAACAGAGCCCCGCATGTTTGGGCAAGGTTAGCCTTATTCTGGGGTCACCCGGTCCCAGGGCAATGGCACGCCAATCCCAGACTCGCCTCTGGGCACGCAGCACTTGGGCACGGCCTACCACTGGCTTGGCGGAGGAGAAATGAGAAGGATTAGGTAGGGAGATGTGTAAAGTAAGGGAATGCGGACTTTGGGAAGGGATTAACAATAAGAAGGGATACTACTGACCCGGAAAGAGCAGAAAGGAGTCAGTAGTAGCTCGGGAAGCCAGGGTCACGTACCCGTTACTCAAAAATAGTGCCGGATAAACGGCTGAGTACTCCCGGACCAGTATTATCATAGTAAGCACTACTATTTAATAATCATCGCATATTATTTCTTTTTGTTTACTATTAGTATCTTAATTTGCTTGAATATAATGAAGACTTCATAATCATTTTACAATAAGCAAACAATCATGTTTAATCTTCTTAAGTAGGGAAATGATTTTAATACTTAATACACTTCTCCCCCTTGGTCAATAGACACGACAGAGCTAAATACAATCCTGTGTAAATATTGTTTGTGATGTTATTTCTTATTCGTTTAATATTTTTTTTAACTGGCGTATGTAGTAAATGATTCGTGTTTGAGTGAGTAAGTAGCTTGCCTTTAAAATTTGAACATTTTTACATTAAAAATAAGTTAAAAAAGTAAGTTAAACTGGCTAACGTCTCTGTTGCTGGAGACCGTTTATGTAAGTACCACCGCAACTTCTATTTCGCCTACTAACAGTTGTGTGCAAACATTACTGTGCTCCAGTTTGAAATGTGCTGCAGGTATTGAAATTACTGAGGTAATGAGACATAAGATCTTACATCTCAAGGCGACGAGCACAATGTGGTGCTGTGTAAATCAAACTGACTAACGCCATTTATAGGCAGAATGACTCGCTCGTCTTGAGTGGGTCATTATATTATCAAAATTGAGCATAAATATGTTTTGAAGCATATGGAAAGAAAGCAGAGGTAAAGAAGACCAGTTTGATTCGTGCAGATTATAATTTGAACAATCAGTAAAACTAAAAACATGGAAATAATAATAAAAATGTAAAGCTTCATTGTTTTAAGCTAAGTGTGAACAAATACAAAGTGAACCACCAATTTACTTTCGGTTTATTGGCCTTGCGTATCCAATTAGCAGTAAGCTTCCAATATTGCACTGTCACGCTTGATAACGGAGCTTTCATTGTACGGGTGTTACTTTATTTATAGACCACTGTTTATTTAGGATTTTGTTTCGTAGTGTACCATTCAACTGTATTACAAATTGTACAGTTCAATTGTAAATAAATGAACGATTGAAACATTTAAAGTAAGTCAACGTTAAAGTATAGAATCGAAAAGTAATAATTATGACTATTTTGAATCACTAACATCGATCTCTTAATGTTTGAGTGGAAAGTACAGATCGAAAGAATTGATATTCAATACAATATATTCATATAATTATACAGTAGGAGCGGTTCGGGATGGTTGAAGATGTAGTGACAAAGATAGAGAAAGGGATGGTTAGATGGTTCGGCCATGTTGAAAGAATGGATGAAAGAAGAATGATTGGAAAAATCGGTGCAAGTCGACATAGGCGGACATATTCCGATCAAATCGAAGATGTTCTAAAGAAAGGCCGAGTCAAGAGTACTCGCAATCAGCAAAGCTTGCATAAAGACGCTCATGAAAGAGGAGGAATCGAGAGAGGTGTGCGAGGATCGTAGCAAGTGGAGAGAGTTGGTCTTTGCCTGCCCCACTGGGAACAAGCGTGATGTATATGTATGTATGTAATTATACATTATATGCATATTTATACTAGAAGTAGAAAGTAAATGAAAACATTTGAGATAATTGTGTGTGAATGTGGACAAAGGAAGACATATCAATATTTAAAAAACCAACATTCGTTTCTTTCGCTGTTTATTAATACTATCAGATACAACTTACATCAATTGTATTAAGTTATTTAAGTTTTTCGCCACGCTAGAATTAATTTGAATACGCTATAATTAGACTGTTTAGCATTATAGTACTGTGTGGCTATTGGTTCTTGCGCCATATATAACTAAACGCTAACGATTAGCATTTAAGATATATTAATAAATTGCACAGATTTTTAAAAATCCAGGATAACAAAGGAATAGCAAATGTACTATAATCTAAGTTGGACCACGATAGGGTTTGATGTATAGTTTTTATTTAATCCGTATAAAACAATAACAAAGGATTGTAGAATCTTTCGTAAGTATATAAGAAATATTCAAAATGCCAAAGTCAAAAATAAGTAACTGCCTAATGATTTCCTTACCAACAAAATCAACGACTTTTTTATTCAACACAAATGATTGCCTTTTCTTAAATCTTCTAGAAAATGAAACAGCTGATTATAAATAATGTTTATGGTGCTCACTTGTTAAGATACAATCTTGATCCAAGTAATTTTGTGTAGTCTTGACCAGTGCAATACGTATCGCCCAGCTTAGTTGCAATTAAAGCCACATACCAGTCCATCCGTCAGTCTTAACTTCGAACATAGGTGGATGCCGCATCAGAGTTTACGACAGAAGAACGAGACAACAAACTAGAATACTAAATACTAATTTAATACTAAACAACTAAAATATTTCGAGTCTGTAATTATTAGATTAAGTTAAAAGGAATGTATATTATTTACTAAGGATTTTAATATTTGTGTCTCCTTGAAACTATATGTCCGTTATTTCTTATCTTGTTCTGTAAATAATATGTGATTAAGACTTAACTATGATTGCAAAAAGCTTAAGGTTGATTTCATATTAAAACAGCTTTTTTAAGACATATTTTTTTTTGTTACCGGCTGTGGCCTTCAGAAAAGATTTCTATATGGAATCGTCCCACAGTGTTACTCAGTGATCACCCAGCGTAAGCCAGATTAAATTAATAATATGATAGTAAAAAAATTATTAAAAAAAAAAACTCGGTTACCCTACAACCTAATCTTATTATCTATATATCTTATTACTACAAGACAAACACCTGTCGCTGATCCTGCTCAAGCTAAAGAATGTACAAAACAATGTGGATTTGTTTTAATGTCAGCGTATATTTCTCCATGTTATACTTGTATGCATGTTCGAGATGAAGATAATCAAGTTGAAGCGTACAGTATGGCTCCAGCTTTATGCTTCAGCACCCTGAAGGACTCCCAGGACGTCTATATAATTCGTACAATCGATAATTGTTAAAGATAGATAGACTACATCTAATGCTTTGTAGTAGAATCGTTTCCTTACACACAAGAGTATATATACGGACGTACCAAGAACAAAATATTTCTAGGGAAGAGTAACATAACTTGCATGATATTAAATTCTTATGTAATTCACATATCTTGGACATTTGAAGAAAATACGTCATGTTCGTTATTCCTTTAATAACGTAACATGTAGGAGTATATTGTTATCTTTTAGATACTAAATTGCTTCTTATGTAATTTAATAGAAACAGAAATGGTGGAAGATAGAACAAATCGTCTAACTTATTCTGAAATAATACAACTGTATTAGGAATTTAATAGACAATACCAAGAAAATTCCAATATTAGATATGATACTTCAGTACGTAGTAATTCAATTATTTCGTTGGAATTAGAAACGGAGGAGGTTCTAAAGCAAGGAATTAGATTAACAAGTTATCGATGAAATGTTCTATCCACAATATAAACTGCTGAGAGAATTTTTAAAGGTTTATAACCATTTTCTCCTATGGAAACTTTAATATTTAATACTCTATGCATTAAATCTAAGGTAACTAGTAAATTTTTCACGGATTTGAAATTTTTGATTATATTTTCTTTTGTAATACAAATGATAACATATTTAAATAGAAACGACCACATTCAATCCGTTCAAGTCTTACTTTATGTTAACTATTAGTAAACATTGATCAGTTAACAGCAAGTAAAAATGTTACAGCAACATCAAAATAGGTTTTTACTATTGCTTCATAAACATTGGTCTGTGGTTTAAATAATCACAACTGTACCGAGACAGCTAAGTTAATTTTATAACAAGCTACATCTTGATTTCATTCATACATACATATACATTTATATATATATTATATTACGCCTCGTTCCCAATGGTGTAGGTACAGACCACCTCTCTCCACTTGATACGATCCTGGCACACCTCTCTCGTTTCCTCTACTTTCATGAGCGTCTTCATGCATGCTCGTCGGTTGCGAGTACTCTTGACCCGGCCTTTCTTTAGGACATCTTCGATTTGATCTAAATATATCCGTCTAGGTTGACCTGCATCGATTTTCCAATCATTCATACATTTTATACCTCTTTCGGTAATCTCATTTCATCCATTATTTCAACATGGCCGAACCATCTAAGCATCCCTTTCTCTATCTTTGTCATTTCATCTTCAATCACACTGCACCGCTTCCTTATCATACTGTTCCTCACTTTGTCGTTCAGCTTCGTTCCAGTTATACTTCTCAGCCTTATTCATTTTATACTAAATATATAATTTAAAAATTTAAGCAGACAACCAAAAAACTTGTTTGTTAAAATCAAATGCAATTTAACGGAAAAGGAAACAGCAAGTGGTAACTGACAGCGGAGCAGTCTACGGTGAAACTAATGAGTACAGAAATACGTTTTCTTACTGAAGTAGACGTTTCATCTTCGCTCTGACTGATGCTAGACAGTAGTTAGTTTGAAATATCACACCTTGTTAGTTATAATATACCCTCGTAATGATGTAACTTTACCGTACTGACCTCGTGTTATATTGGCACGTATGATGATCTATTCCGTACAATAATAATTCCTAACAGTTATGTTATATTTGTTGTATTTTAGTCAATGCATAGTTAGTAAAATGAACTTTTTAATAAGCAACCTAAATATATAGACTAACATGAATATTAGCTATAAAGCTATGACCTGACAGGTAAATATTACTATATGATTTATATTAAGTAAGCAGGATTCTCTTTTCTTAGCTTCAATCGATTAATATTTTATTAGATAGGACTTCCTCTTTCTCAAATTGTATTCCTCATGTCTGAAGGTCATAACTATCAAGCATCACTTGTCATTATGATGTTTCGCCATCTCGTTATCAACTTGAGAGCATTGTAGCCTGTGGAGTTGTGTTGAGGATCTGGACAGATGAAAGCATTGATCTGCAAACTCACAGGTTATCTCCATCGTTCTTGCCGATATGTCGAAGGTACTCTTAGGTTCGCTTGAGGCAGATGGATGAAAGCCTTGTTCTTATTTTGAGCGTGACTATTATCGATGCTCTGGTCCTTATAATAATACTTAGAGATAAGAAAATCCTGTGATGGTTCTAGCCCTAACTAAATCCTCTTTCCGAACAAATTTAGTTCTACCGAGGGTATTATATAAGTAACACTCAATTTATATATTAAACCTTTTATAACCCTAAGTGAACAGGTTTCAGGTTAACGTGAAACTATTCAAGTACAATTAAAAGCAGTAAAACGTTCAGTTTTAAGGATTGGATTTCAAACAAAGCCGTACAGCGTAAACTTTCAAGAGTTAACCGCACACCACATCCACTTTGGTAGCGTATCTCATTGAAACGTATGTACTTGAATACATTTACGGATAAATATATCTTAGTATATAATTTAAAAGGTATAACGTAAACATACTCTATATTAAATTAAACTAAACTACTTTTCAGCATTTCTATTTGCAACCGTGCAAGTATCGGATTCTTTTAAAGGGTACACAGAATTGTTTGTTTAAAAAAGGTTCTATATAATAAAACATATATAACATATATGTATTTCCTTTTGTATGCTATTTAGTAAATAAAGCTTTCCCAGACAACCCTATTTATAAGTATACGGCCCGATCAACATTAGCTCTGAAAAGTTTTCCGAATCCAATTTCGAGCGATGGTTATCAGCTACAGTATTGTTTTTTATATCTCCAACGTCTTGAACTTACAATAAACATGGGAAGGGAACAAGTTTTAAGTTACACATAACAGTGAGAAGCCAACAAATAACTTTATTTTTCTCCTACCAAAGGTATTTCATAATGTCTGATTTGCTTGTTAGGAATCATTCCTGTATTTCAAGAATAAGTGTCCGCTACTATATACTAGTAGTTAACAATATAATTTTAGAAGAAATGACGATGTTAAAGAGAGAAAAAGAGAAAATATATTATTATACCGAATATTAGTTTGTAAGGTGAATAATGTCAGGAACTCATTTCTACTATTAGCATGTATCAATCTTTAAAAATTTTGGAGGAAGTTACTTTTACTTGTAACCAGTCTAATAAAGATTATAACTTTGCAAACACCAACGTTATTTTTGCTACTTGTTCGTATCTTACAAGTAAACAACTGGAAGTATATATTTTACTATATCAGAACGAGGTAAATCAGTAAACAAATACTTTACCCTAACATTTGACATGTTGCCGTTAAAACCTTATCAAGTGTTAATTCTTTAACACGAACGGGCAAAGTAAGGGTGCGCTCCGTAACTTTAAATGGAAGAGAAATTACGCGAACAGTTTTCCGATACTAAGTGAGATCTTAAACTTTTAAGACCCGATACATTCTCAAAGTTTCCTCGTGGCACTGCGTTCAAAGTTAATAAACGTTGTAATAAAATATGTCATAGAACAGTCACGCGCTGTTATATATAATGGTTTCATGTGAAAAGTTCAAGTAAAACCTTTAAACGGATTATTTTAACTGAAACAAAGGGGTTCTCTGTTCTTTAGATTAGTTTTTTCATGTATGACGACCAGTTTCTGTTTAATAGCTATGCGATATTTCTTTCTTTCTTTAGTCTGGTAGAAAACTTTGTTGGAGAAGGTGTAGTTTCAACTCTAAGGTTGCATTATTTTAGCTAATTTCAAACACTTTAACTTTGTTTTTTTTTTTAAATCTATTGATAGCGATTTAATATTGTGCTAAAGCGTTATTGTTAGTTCCGCTGTTTGCTTCTTAAACAAACGTTTATTTCCAGTTTTAATCAGTACCGTTTCTAAATGTGAACAAAGGACTGTACGGAACACAAGTTCAACGTCGAGCTTCCTTCATGAATGACAAACAAACTGCCGGGGCTCATTTGTCTATTAGGAGTCCGTGCATTTGTCCGTCGACGGACGTTTTTGTTCTCCACTTTACAGCGTTTGCTGTGTTGTTAGATTGCATTAAGTTACGATAGTTCAGTCCGTATGCGAAACGTGAACAATAAACAAGAATATGCTAATACAGCCGACTTTCAACAGGCAAAGTTTAGATACATAATTCTCTACATGAAGTTTATTTTTATTTGTATCATATTGACAAGCAACAATAATTTGTCAGCTTCACATATATTCAAACGAATACTTAACTTGTGGTAGACTTTTTTTGGTTACTCTATAAAGTAAAATAACAGGTTCCAGTTGCCTTCAGTCCTATACATTTTAAGAATCATTTCCTTTGTAGACTTCTAAAGCAAATCCAAAGTCATTGCCAAATAAGAATAAGGATTCCAACTTTTAGATACGAAGAAACACAGCGAGAAGAAGAAGACGGTTTTTGTAGCTTTCCTTTTTAGTTAGCTACTACTTTCAAATAATGCTGCTGAAACAGTATTATAGTATAGTATAGCTGTGTTTAGTACATTTTTTTTAGCATATTACATAAATTAACGTTTAAAGGTTTCTTTCTTTCTAATATGCTTTTACATATTTTTTTTGATTAGTTTATGTTCTTTCATAATAATCGATACATATGTTTAAAAATGTCAGCGTATATGCCTATTCAAAATTAGTGCTATTTTATGTTGTCTCTTATACTATATGAAGACTATAGAAAAATAACAGTTATGCAATTGAACTGAATAAATAAAATGGTCAATAATAATTCTTAATCTGCTTCCGGTGCTAATGACACCCATGACTGACATTATTTAGATTACACTCGAACCCATCTCCGTTCAACGGTCCCATGGTGGGACGTAACTCAGCGTCGTTAAGATAACCTTAAAAAATTTGCTTGCCTATAAATATGCCGCCATCGAGGTGAAGTTATCGACAGGGAACTTGGAGTAGACAAACCTTTTATCATATACATGTTTTAAGAAAAGAATATACTCAAGGAATATCAAGCAAAGAAGGATCTTTATCTAGATTAAACCTTTGATACCAAATGAGGTCATTTCCTGTACTTTTTTTACCAAAAAATTCAGCAAGTGCTGAAAAAGGTATTAATTATTATTCTATTAAAGTAAATTTCTTTAATAGATAAGTAACCCAAAGCTAATACTTCTTTCATAATCTGAACCAGAAGAAACTATTAACCTATTACTTAAACTAGGCGTATGGTCATTAGATTTTAAAGGTGTCTCTTTGAGTTCCTAAATCTCTTCTCAGGTGGATAAGTACAATAATGTGCAGCTATAATATATAAATATAGATCAAAACTTTGAACATATACGTTTGTAATAGTTCATTAATAGAAGTACAATAAATTCATACAAACAGTCCTAGATAACAATTAAAAGTTATCTTCTAAGCAATACTTGTAAAGTGAGATAACTAGCACAACTATGCTGCTAGTATATTTTGATGTGCGTTCTATGTTGGATGTGAACTGCTTTAATCTGCTGTAAACTTCAATGTTTGGAAATTACAGCACATTATTCGGATAGTCATAAATTAGTACCGAGACTGTCAGACCCTATTCAAGGCTGTCACTTGAACAATGTCAGACGGCGTATTCCACAAAGGCAACGAACGAGTGGATTACTAACTTAATCACCTCCATTGCTACACGGTTAGAAAATGTAATATTGGAATAGATCTTAGTAAAACCCATCACCAATAATCAATTTAATATCTGTTTTATATGTAAAAATCATTAAAACTAACGTACCTTCTTAAATACCTGATTGTATGCCTCAAACAAACCCAAATTGAATCCACGTTATTGCGTACAACCTTTACTTTTACTTAATGCTATTATCTGTCTATAGGAGAACAAACACCCAAATTACCTAATAATAAGTAATCAGAAATAAATTACTTAACTGCAAGAACCTGATGCTTTAAGTTGTATATAATATTGTTTGAAGAAGCGACGAGACGGGGAAGACGTCCATTTGATGGCAAGTGATACCACTCCATAATAATGAAGTGCTAGTTAGGATTACAAACACTGCACCACACTGCTCTTCCCCTTGTTAAGTTGTTATACCTCCTTACCTCAGTAACTTCACTAGCTACAACGTCCTTCATACTAGAACTGAGTAATCTTTAAGCACTACTGTTTAGCGGCAAAAATAGGAACTGCGGTACCTAACTAGAAACTTTCCGGCAGCTGGGTCTAATCAAGAAATATTTTCACAACAACAAACTTGTATCAAAATGCATATTTTCTTGATAAAGAAGTATGAAGTAATATATCCATTGCTCTGGTTTCAGCGAAGTTGCAAAGAAGCTTAAAGTCCTTGCCAAAGAACGACGGTACTTCACACCAGGGCAGCTTCTAACACTGTATAAGGCGTAGGTCCTATCTTGTGTGGAATACTGCTGCCGCATCTGAGCAAACACTACCAAATATCAACTGTCTACTTTAGACTCGGTGTAGACACCCACCGTAAGAATAGTCGGTGACGATGAGCTGACAAGTACTAAACTTGACAGCCTGAATCACCGGCGAGGGTAGTAAGCCTCGCCGTATTTTACCGATAGGTTTTCGGGGAGTGTGCCTAGGAACTATTTGATTTGATACCACCATCGCCCTTCTACCACCGGACGTACAAACACACCGCAGGCATTCGTCCCTACGTTGTCGAAATCCCTCGCATTAAGACGAAACATTTCGCTTTGACGATGCAAACAGCGAGAGATTTGAACAATCTGCCGGCGTCAGTGTTGCTATAGTAGCTGTTGCTATAGAAAGTCATTTGTAGTTGCTCTCTAAAAATATTTCAGACATATTTCAAATCTAACTTTATATTACGGTCAGCAAATCAGACTGGAGAGAAGAAAAGAAACCACAGAATCAGTATATATATATAGCGAAGAGTAAAACGCTGAAGAAATTTTTCATAGGATATCACCGGCGCTGGCTTGACATCGCAGGGTAGTGACGACGAATGTACTTCAGGAGGTTCTCGGACGTCGCGGGCGAGTTAATAAAACTCGCGAATATACCTTTGCAGGGGTAGTTTAATTGTAGTTTGTGAAAGTCAGAAGTAATTTGCAACTTTACTGAATATTTAAATTGTTTGTGTTGAGATCAAATATTTTATTAGATAATTAACTTGTGTAAACATTTTGTAAAGTTTGTAAATGAAAAGTTATTGTTTACCGCCTCACTTTTTGCTTCCTAAATAAAAATTATTTCTATTTATAACAATATATATACATATATGTGTAATCTCTGCATACCTCATATTATCTCATACATATGATTCATCGCTAGATCTCCGAAACTATTACACGTAAATGCTCAAAATGTTATAAACATACTGCTTCTGTAATTCAAAGATTGAATTAAAACGCATTTTAAAAAATTCATATACTTTTTATATTATCACGCCTTTTTTCCCGGTAGTGGTAGGCAGAGGTGAATAAACACCCACTTTTCGCCAGATGTGGTCAGATTAGGTCCCATATAACAGGGGGCGAGCCTGTTGCCACTTTACTGGGGCCACCACACACACACAAAGATGTTTTCAGTGTGCGGGTTTCCTCACGATGTTTTCCTTCACCATTTGTATCTCGCTGTTGTAATTAAAGTTCACAAATGTACATAACTTAAATATTAAGTCTTCGGTACATGCCGATATTAGAACCCGCGACCTTCGGAATCAAAGCGACACACTAACCATTAGGCCAGCGAGCTACTTTTTTAGAAAAATACCTTCTCCAAAACGAAGTTGCGGGGTTGTTACGGCAAGAAAAACGGGTGAAAAGCTGGTATACATATATATATATATATATATATATGTAACTTATCTTTACAACAATTTCATTTATTTTTCGTTTCTTCGTCGTTACCTCAAGTTACCGTACTAATTCTGGTACATTTAGTCACGTCATAGTATTAGTCGTACGTTTTCACAATGCATAGTCTTGACACTAATGGATACCTAATAATTACACTAGCTATTGGAAACTCATGTTTATTTAAACACGATCTGTGAAAATATATAATAAAAAATTACTATATGATGACAAGAGAACATATAGAAATAAAGCATCAGAATTCATATCTGATCATAGACTATCTAGGTAGGTATCACCACATCTCCTACTTCTGCCGCCAAAGAGTAACGTGTAAACATTACTGTTTCATTTCGAAGTGCTGTAGCTAGTGTGATTACTGGGGTAACGAGACACATGTAGTGTAGTATATATCATCCTAACTAGCGCCACATGGTTATGTAGTTATGTGCCACTTATCATCAAATGAACGTCCTTCTTCTCGTTGCATAATTGGATTAAAATTAATATATAAATAACTAATGAAAATCTATACAAAAGTAACAATATACTATTAAAAATATTCTAAATATAGGTCCTTACGCAAATTGGTGACAATATCCACTACAGAGAGTACCTTAAGTCGCATACTTAGCTGATAAACAAAGAACGATATCCGCCTGCGGACAGGTTGTTAAGTTCTGATGGAAATAAATGAGCCTGACAGCTTCCTTGTCACTTCTGAAGGAAGAGCTCTGTTTATCTTAGTAAACTTCAGCATATCTTGCAGGAAATTCAGTTTTGATTAAAGCTTAAAAATAACTGATTTGAAGAATAAAAGTTTCTATTAAATAAAGCTAAGCAGTAAAATAATGTTCAGGGAAGTATTTGCTTAACTTTAATACTATTACTAAACAGAAATCTTAGCAGCTATAATATTTGTTTCAATACTATTGTAATTTATTATTTTATTTTTACTACATCATCATCATCATCAACATCATCAGCTCTAGACTGTTCGCTCCAAAGGGAGCTTTTCGGCCATTTCCCACCACGCTGGTCGAATGCAGATTGGGTGGGAACCAGAGCCTCGTTTGTTGATTAGCAGGGTGTACGTCGAGCAGGTAAAGCTTGGGGTCCCGTGAGTTATTGTGTAGAACCCCTTACACTCCGCTTTTTTACTACATATATACCAATTATTCTCAGATCTTAACGGGTCATACTAACGGATGTATTGCGATCATCAAATTGGAAGAACAAACGTAGAAAGATAGATATAACATCTCTATCCTTCCTATTTAGCAATTGTATCAACTACTAACTTTACCTTTAAAGGATTTTTTGTAATGATTAGAGTTCTTATGAAAATTTACTTTAAATAAATTATTTAAAGCTTTATCACTAGCCAGGTAATATATTTTCAGTTTTAATACGACCTGACACACTGGATAATCCACAACATACATTGATGTGTAAACGTTTCGGCCAATCGTGAATTGAATTTGTGATCCGTACTCTTAAAAGGATCAATGAGTAGCAGAAAATATTTTAGGACATTAAAACAGGATCCAATGGATTTTGTTGTAATTTTATCTACAAATCGTTTCGATACAAAAGGGATATAATACTTTGTTGAACGTAATCCTATAATCGAGGAGAACACGGGGGCTGGTCAATGGTGGTTCGATGTTGGTGTGGGATGCGATTTGTGTCCACGCGCCTGATCACTTTTTACGAAAACCTTTAATTTAGGAAATATATACCATTTTATTAAAGGAACAAAAGCACTGCAAATCGACGTCAAATCCTCAAGGAAAAAATTTACTTAGTGGGTATATTAACTATATTATACTTTAGTGTATTCTGTTTGAATTTCTATTAAGAGTCTATATAGGAATGTGAAACAGAATGATAAGTAGAAAAATATTAAAACAATCAAAAGTACATTCATATTCCAAATTTATCAAAACAAAACAAACGTTTTCACTTAGAATATATCAGTTATTATAAATCTAGTATCTATAATGTATTATAGTTTACATAAAACTGAGAAGCTTACATTTAAACGATTCAGAGAATTTTTAGTATCACTACTTCACCACCATTATTGTGCGCAATAGTCGCTGTACAGATTTATCATTTCTTTTGCAATTTTAATATAAACGATTTTACCTTTCAAATGAGTAAGTAACGTTAAATAGAAATTTCTATCAGTTTCAATGTAAGAATAAAACAGGATAAATAGCGCTATGTGAAACCGGTAAACGAAAACGAAACAGGTCACTCGTTATCGGAAAACTGTTACTGTGATTTATTTAGCACCTCAATTTGCTTATTGCTCTCTTGGCCGCTTGCAGTGTACGGTCGAAATGCCCCTTTGCAATCGTGTTCAGAACTGTTCTGTATCTCATTTTTTTTTTAAATGTATCAGCAATTGTTATGTCGGAAATTAGATTGCGATATTATGGTCACGAAAAACAGGCAGCGTGATTACATAAACAATATTGCATGATAACTCTCTCTCCAGAGTAAAATAAACACAGGGAGATCTGAGACAATGTAGTGATTGACAACGATGTCGAGAATAGAACAGAATTAAATAGGAAGACAAGGCAGATTGACGCTGTATGAGATAGTGGCTAGGAAGAAAGAAAGTACCAGTAATTAAGACATATCTTGAAATCCGAGATTCTTAAAACTTAGCTTAAATTACGAAATGTAGTAGCTAAACGGACAAACTCTATGTTAGTATGGCGTCTAAGTAAAAAATTCAGAGGATCCTTTCTCCTTGAGAGGATGAAAGGCTGACGTGGAAGATGCTCAAAAGTAGACACGTGCGGAGCTAAGGCTTTCGTTAGATCAGACGTAATGAAAATATCAAATAGCGTGAATTTTATTTGGTAAAGTATATAAAAAAAGTTAGAGAATTAACTGAAGAATGTTTACGCCTTCAACATAATGTGCTGAAGACGCCGAGTGCATTATTACGTCATATAAACCTGATACAGTCCCAACTGTAATAAACTGTGTTAGATACATATTCCTTAGAAAAATCAAGATAAGCAGATTAATCCATACAGCGTTATTACTCGAAATAACATTTCTAAAGTACTGTATAAATAATCATCTTCCATTGAAGCTCCGAACTAAATTTACATGATGAATTACAAGGACGACCGGAAATTTAATTCTATTGTTGCAGTAAAACGGGATCTAACGGGATTATAGTAAAGGGACAAAGTGTACAGAGATGACTTAGATGTTATTACACCGAGCCTTCAAGATTACGGTGAAGCAATCCTGTTACATTAAAATTATATTGCTTTACATTGTAAAGGAAGGATGTTGCAAATTTCACCTTATAATTACCATCACCATTTATACCATTACTGCATAATCTTCAAGAAGAAAGGATTGTGTTAATCGCTGCACCTAGCACACCAGTCGACAAGTGCCTAAGTTACAGATAAAGCTTTTGTCTTTTCCAGGACTTGTTTTTTACTAGTGCTTTGCAGTTTCTAACCTAACGTAGAGTATTGGTCCTTATTACTTTATATATTATTAATCATTATTATAAAACAAATAACAAAACTGTATATAAATAGTTTTGTTATTTATGTCGCACCTCCTAGCATTCTCATCTAGGTCCAACTGAAAATCAGCGTGATTGCTTACAGCAGGAGCCTATTGACGTCTTGGAACCCCTTTCTGTACAATACTAGACTTTAAAGTAAAACTTAAAATTAATTTAACTTTCACTTTAAAGTGTTATCTACATTTAGAATCAATAAAGCTTTTTTATTCTTTCTAAATAATTAAATTTATTAAATCAGAAACGAGCTTTAAAATGTATCTGATATTGAAACATCTTGTGAATGGCTTGTTGTACTAACGATTTGTCACTTTAAACAAAAATCATCTTATATATATTTTTCACATTAGAATACTGTATAAAATTTAAACAGCTGTCTGATGTTGTGTAACTCCATTTTGCTCTATTTCTTGTTCACGTTAATGTACACGAGAAACAATTAAGAGAGAGTATATAAAATGAGCGCTTCTCGATAAAAATCATTGCCATCGTAAAGCGACAAAGAAATATGAACTCTTAATTGGATGCCTTGTAGAGTTTCTATGAAATTATGTTATTACCTATAAATTTATACATTTTATCAATACGCTTATAAATGTTGTTATCAATTTTCCATTCACGTTAGTTGATCTAATTTGTTTCTATTATATTAACTTTTACAACACATTTGTCTTCAAAACATGAACTATGTTTACGTCTTATACGTGTTCAGCTCTCTTAAACGATTTCCATCAGAATATCTACACTTAAAGTAATAATTTTTGTACAATAAAACTACATAGGTACTACTTATGAACAGTAACGGAAAAAACCAATGTTTCAGCGAAAATTATCAAGGGTTGTAAAATTAATGAATTTCTTAGAATGTGAAAAAACAAAGGTATGAGGTTTGCTTTCTTATATTGATGAAAATAACTTTGTGGAGGTGGAGCTGATGGATGCATCAGTAAGTACGTTACAGAATGAGAACTACCTTCACTGATTCACACAACAAAGTTATGTTGTTAGAAATTGTTGCCGGAAACCGCCAAATAGTAGTGTGCAAATATTATTGTGATACGATTTGAAAGGCGCTGTAGCTGGTTTATATTACTGGAGTGACGTGATTTAACACTTATGTTTCAACAGACTGTAGTTGTCTTATAATCCTCTCGTTATCGACGGTCGTATCATTCACCACCAGATGAACTTCTCGCTCCTCGCGCCGAACAAAACGAATAAATTAAAAAAGAAGAACAAGGAAAAGAAACTACACGAGAATTAGATTAACTGTGTTGAGTGAAATTCTAAAGCTTGAGTTTTTATTCTAGATAAGGTCTGCTTGACCTACAAACAGTCAGGCCATTGTTCCAACAACACCAATCAAGGTAATAGATAAACTGTCTACGTACTCGATTATCGCTGAAATAAAGTTTCACAGATACAATGTATACACCATACGAATAAGCATTATTATGAGTGTTATCTTCATAACAATGATTATTTATTTTCTCACAACATTTTGGACTCTACGTTAAGATAATATCTGTAACTTGTTATTCCCTGCCCGCTTTGGTGGCCATAACACCTCTACATCTATCTTTAGGAAATAATTTTGTCAAATTTGTTCTTAACTGACCTATACTCGGTAAAAGGTATATTCCTATCAAATTACAAGTGTCCAGGCGATATGATTCCAGAGATATCGTCATGAGTGGAATATAGATGGAAATTATATATATATATTGCTTAAAAATACAAATTACACATTTTCACTAATCTAAGATCAATGTAAGAGCTATTAAAAATCTTGGCTATTTCTAGCCACATTACTTAGATCATTAAACAACAGTTCACTACTAGTATATCACCAAAATGATATCTTATAAATACTTAAAGTCAAGCTTGAATTGTCGTTGTTGAAGAAACTTCGGTCAACTTACTTCTTAATTCATATGTTAATTTATTGTAAGTAACGTTATTGTCGTAAAATCACTGGGAGATATTACATTTCATATCTATATATTGGAGGGTAGTTAAAACACAGCGGGAGCAAGAAATATGCTATGAAACATACATTGCTTCACTCATTTAATATTATATATATTTATATAATATTATGGTTAGCTGACGAATTTCCTAGAAAACTTTATAAGTTTCCAATTACATTACTTGGAGGCATCTTGAAGTGGAAGAAAACAGACGTCTGAAAATTTAATTTACGTAATTTTCTCCACCGCAACTTCTTGAAAAAGAAAAATGGCATAAGAACTTCATCATATAATGGAGTTGTGTTTTATTAAATAAATAGTGTTATCAGTAAGAAATATATATTTCTAACAGTGGACGTGTATGGGCTGATGATGATAGTAATAATGATACCTTAGACATATATTTTAAATTTTATATTATATAATAAAATGGTAGTGCGATAACACTTGCACAAAAAAGTATATCCTGAAAGCTCCTTAGGTTGATATCGCTGCAAGTCTTCATCACAGCAGAAATGCTATGCGTCCTTTGGAAAGGCGCTGACGGTAGTGAAATTATTGGACCAATGAGAACATCTGATACAATTTAACATCCTGAACGCTGTTTAATTAACTGAACACTAAACCGCGTCAAAGGATGCATTTGGAACCATCTCCAAAGTGCTTACGGTCAGTGAACAAAGCTCGCGCAGTCGTTCTTTGAAGTTTACTAGCCAAATAAATTTTTCTCCTAAATCTCCCACTGTGATATATTTATCTAATAAAATCATATATACAATAACAAAATTTTCTGTGTGTTAATATACTTAATTGTAATTGTGTATACTTTAAATGTCTGTAGTTGCATCAGGAACAAATCACTTATGGTCAAAGTAACGTACCACATTCATGATCGTCATCATTGTTATCTGCCGATAGGCGTCCACTGGTGGACATAGGCCTCCTCCAAAAATCTCCACATCGATCGATCCTGCGCTGCCCGCATCCAGCTGCTTCACCAGGTCGTCGGACCACCTGCTGGAAGGACTGACAGACCGCGTAGTGGTAGGCGTAGTGTTGGCAAGCCCGCACTTTTACGATAATCCGAAACAATCATAAAGATATTATTTTTTTTTTCATATAAAACAATTTTTTTACACAAAACCTTATTTACTGTTTTGAAAGAAATCAGTTATTTGTCTTTGATCATAAATATATAGATCGATATACCAGAAAATCATTACTTTTAAAAGTTATCTCCTATTAATGTAACGACATATATCGTCATTAATATTGAATATTAAAAACTATGCTTCTGTTACAATGTTCATAGTATTGATATACAACATTCAAATATCTCTTAACTCTTTTATCCAATCTTAGGAGTTTTATTAATAACTATTAACAAATATTAGATTGTAATATAGCTGGACGTGTATTAAAATATTTTAAAATCACTAATTGAAGTTAGACGAAGCGCAATTTCTCTCACAAAGCTCTATAAGCGATTTAATAACGTTGTACGCCTGCAATTTGTCAGGGTTCTTGTTCTTAACTACTTAATTGTTCTTCAGTTTGAAGACTCCGTGTGCTCTTGAACTAGGAAGTCTAGTTTAATATAACCATGTTATATTTTAAAAGCACAAATGAACCGAAATCAAGGCGTGGCATGATGGAAGTAAAGTGTATTATTTCATTGATTCCTAAGATAATAAAGAATACTATTTGTTAAATAATATAGAACAGGAAGTAATAAATACTACCTTACACAAAACTACTTCAACTTCAATATAATAAGCATGACCCAACCAAAGATTTTCTTAGCTATAAATCTAATAAGATTAACAGGTATACTATATCAGAACTTAATCGAAATATCCAACAGTCTGTTGTTAAAGAAATGGAGCACTTAGTTTAACCTGTACATGTGGATCTCTGTAACTGTGCAATTGACAAAACAGGGATTTGTAGGGACTTTTTCAACATTTAAGCGACAACCGGATGTGTCATTCTCTGTTTCATTTACGTATTGTGTTCGTACCAAGTCTCCGTATCTCTTCATTAAGCTTATAATAAAACACTACTAAATGATTTATTTGCATGAGTTTACTTAATGGAGTGTTAGCTAGCAAGTGATGACCACATCCAGATATTTTGGTAGGTTATTAGCATTTAGCAATACTCAAGAGACATGTAAGGAATTAAAGTTACTAGTAATACTTCCTACCGATGAGAGCCATGACTACAGCCAGCTGACGCCGCAGCTGATGTGCTATTCTAAAACAGTCCTCTATTAAATCATACAAAATAGCGAAGTATATTTTAAATATATATTATATGCAATAAAAATATTTAAAGTATGTAAAACAGATACAACATGGCCATGTTCTGAATTAGCGACAAACCAAGTGCGATCGTTTTATCGGCAAACTGTTTCCGTAATTTATTACCTCCTCTGTTTGCAGACCACTTATACCAATTCGGAATATGTTGCAGAAGTCAAGATATAAGTATAAGAATAAACAAATAATTAGAACTATCAATTAATCATTATTAAATATATTAAGTTTTTAAAAACTATCACAATGTCTATGCGACAACTCAAATAATTCTATTTCATATATATTTTTAGGTTTTAAGCAATAAATTTTCACATGAACACTGAGCTAACATAAACTAATTGGACTTTCCTAAACCCTGTTTAATTACTACCGCTACTCAAATTTAATGAATGGAAATAAGCGAAAAAGGGGTTGTAGTTAACATTTTTAATAATAATTTGTTACACAGACAATGAACACCTTTCTGAAAGAAAAATTACCTTGTATATACGAAATTTAATTATAAATTAATTTAAACAAAGGTTGTAGATCATACTCGATCATAATTTGTAGAAGGATGGCGTGTTTCTTATATACTCGTATACAGAAGCAGACTGTTAACATAATCAACATCAGCCTAATGACACCCACTTTTATCATAAGCTCCAATTCTCTAGTCTGAAAATAACAACGATACCGGAAGTTATCAACACGCCTTATACATAGCGAGAAAATTAAAAAGCAGTCTTATTACACTCAAACAGGAGTAGATTATTCTGTCCAGATTTATCTTAATATTGATCCAACTTCTGCTTCAGTTAATCACATCGGCGGTACAATTATACATTCATACATTAAAAAAAGAACAGGAAATGTAAATGTTTAATCGGATATAGTCGCTGTTTTATTAGATACAATGATTTTCACCTGCAACACGCTGCAATCGGCTAAAAGCGGTCGGTAAACAGAGGCGGGCAATAAATCACAATAACAGTTTCCCGATAAAATAGACGCACTTGCTCTTCCCCTCATGTAATATAATGGGAAATTATGTTATTAGACGTTTTTAGAATTTACTAAATCTATATAGAACCTCTATGTATTATCTAATTTACTTCTAAATCCATACAAATCAATTTGAGAAAGGTAATGCTTAAGTACGACACCGTTTGGACAAGTTATATGGAAAGGATACTGTGTGAACTAAAAAATTAAGATTTTAAAGTTTTCTGCTAATTTGATAGAGTAGCCCCTCCTGAAAAGAAAATAGCAAGAACGTCATGGCCACACTTTTAATAATATCATCATCATCATTATTAGCCAATAGACCTCTCCCAAAGATCTCCTCATCGATCGATCCTGCGCTACCCGCATAGAGCTGCTGCTGCAATAGTAATAACATCGCTTAATTCGATATATTTATAGTACTACTCAGTGTATATCGTCAATAAATAAACAGTTATAGTAATAAAAGATAAAGTATTTACAGATCAAGTATTTTATACACTCAAGTCACTCCATACACACATACATACTCCACACTCTATACAGGCAAATAAATACTACATTCCCTGCCTCAATAAATATGTCTAAGTAATAATCTGTTATGATACTCAAAAGATGTACAACTATGTTTTGACCATTTCTCAATTGGTACGATTGACTACATTGCTACATTAGTTAGTTTATTTTTAAGTATAGAGAAACGCAGAGATTCCAGGTGTAGTTTACATAGCCTACCCGAAATCTCTCCAATACTCAATCCACGAACCATTGTCCTGTAGTGAATTGTAAAAATTGTAATGATCTAAAAATAAAAAGCAGAAAGTAAAGCAAATAAAAGTAAAGTAAACGTTTAAAAAGAAAAAGAAATGAAGCAGATAGAGGAGAATAATGCTACAGGGAATGCTTCTTTTCAAGCTCTCCCTTCTTTCTCCAGAAATGAGTACGAGAAGTCTTCGCTAATCATGAGGAGTTAAATGATAGAGAAGAAAAGTGTAGAAGAAAAATAGGATATGAAAGAAAGGAAAGAATGAATGATGATAATTAGAAAATAGATCCAATCCAATCCAATCAGCCGCAAGACGTCCACTCCTGGGCAAAGACCTCCCCCAAAGATTTCCACTCAGACCGGTCCTGGGCCACCCGCATCCAATGGTTGCCAGCGACCTTGACAAGAAAATAGATGTAATAAGCAAAAATGTAATAGTGATAAAGGTAAAAATAAAAGGAAATTGTAAAAGATAGGAAATAAAGAAAAGAAATGATGATAATGAGTAAATTGTAAATACAAGGCCCTGACCCAACATACGTAGTGGGAATTATAAAAAAAAAGACCGTTCTCCTGTCAACAGTCCAGGAAAGACTTGGGCAACACTCAAGTTGGTCAATCTCCACTTAAGTTACAAATACACATAACTAATATTAATCACAAAAGATAATTTGTAACATTACTAATAACGTGATTTATTATCTTACTATAAATTACATGTATTCATGTAGTTCTCGTTATCAGTTATCGATTATTCGATATTTGCTGTCTTCTATTATAATATACAGAATTTCACATAAGCTCGGGTTCGGCTCTAAGCCTTTGTATGGTATATTTTCAAAGCTTCTAATGCCATGTACTTATTCATTATTCACCAGTACAGATTACATTTCATTAACCTAGTTTATTACTAATAGCATCCAATTGATGAAAGCAGAAATTCATATATAGCAATAATGTTCAACAGCAGCCTGAAACGCTACATTAAACAATTTGATTTTCATACTGAATATTATTACATACATAGAAAATACGAACTGCGTTAGAAATGTGTATGAACAATAGTTGTATATCCTTCAAACCTGTTATATTATCGCAGCGACTTTATTTTCTAATTGAGTTTGAAATTATAAGATTTACTTTCACTAAACTGCCGCCTAAGTTCTATACCTTGACGTTGATTCAATTTTCATAGGCGCGCTCTCTGTTCAAGAATTTAATAATAAACTTCTGAAAGGTTACCATTTAATCTTATAAGTGGAGAGAGTAATGTAATTGTTTTGCTTTACTCTTCGATTCACAGTCACCCTTTATACTTCAACGTGGAGATGATATACTGCCAATAACCAAATGGTTTAAAGTTCGGTGAATCTAAAGTCCTCTATATGATGATGGCAAAGTGCATATCATATATTTCACAAACTCTCGTGAAATATTTACTTCTTGAATGTATACTGGTAATGTACATTTATATCATAAATTGATATCCGGATCATCAAAATTTATATGAAGTCAGAGGATGTTATCTAAATATTCCATGCTCGCACTCAATGTTATTATCATAATATACATTTGTTTCAGGTCTAATGGCCCATACAATGTGATACAAATGTAAAGTTCCTTAAATTTACAAATATTTAAATAAACAAACTAAAAAAAAAATAACAATTCTTCTATATGTGTTATATGGAACAATTATAAAATTCTAAATCATTATCTGTTACACAAGCCTCATGAATCATCATCATCATCAGCCGACAGACGTCCAATGTTGGACATAGGCGTCCTCCAAAGATTTCTACATCGATCGATCCTGTTTCCCGCGACCTTCACCAATTCCTCGGACCACCTAGTGGGGGGCCAGCCAACACTGCGTCTTCAGGTACGCGTTCGCCATTCGAGAACCTTGGTGCCCCATCAGCTGTCTGTCCTTCGAGTGATGTGTCCTGCCCATTGCCACTTGAGATTAGCAATCTTTTGGACTATGTCGGCGACCACATGATTAATCATCATCATCATTATCAGCCGATAGACGTCCACTGCTCGGCATAGGCCTCCCTCAAAGATCTCTACATCGATCGATCCTACGTTGCGCGCATCCAGCTGCTTCTCGCAACCTTCACCAGATCGTCGGACCACCTGGTGGCTGACCTGCCAACACTACGTCTACCGATACGCGGTCGCCATTTATTCATTCATGAATAATACTACTTTTTTATTCGACAAAGCAACGAGCCGAGTAGGAAGTTCACTTAATGATAAGTAATATACTGCACCACTTTGTGCTTTTCTACTAAAGACCTAAGATCTTAAGCCTCGTTATTTCAGTAGATACAACTCATTTCAAACCGGAAGACAGGTATGTTTGTGCACTACTCTGTCGGCAGAACGAGCAGCTACGGTTAGATCCAGCTGCAATAGAGACCTACCAGTAAAATTATCAAGTTTTTTTCGAATGACATTGATGCTGTCTAATTAATGACTTTTAACAGGTAAGTTAAAACTTATTCTGGCTTCAAGCGGGCAAATAAGCAGTGCTTATCATGGCTCCCTAAACCAATCTATGTAATAATCTCTATAGTTACTCAAAAGATACATAACTGGTGGTGTAACCATAGCTAAACTGGTGAGTCTATTTTTCGGGTGTTTTGCATACTCAACCTGAAATCTATGTGCATTTACCTATAGGTAGGTTACCATGGCTACTATTCCTTCCGCCAAGCGAGAAAGTATCTTACGTTCTAAGGCGACTAGCACGGGTGCTGTATATATCATTATAATTAACGCCATACACACATATATTTGAGGTCTATATTCAGCAGTGGACATCTATCGGCTGATGATAATGATATATATGAGTATATTATCCTAGTAGTAGGTCTCTTTTGTCAAAGACCGTCTATGTGGGTACCACTGCAGTATTAATTTCATTTCCACTACATTATTATGGGCAAGCACTTCATTTACCTCTAGGATCTGAAAGATGTTCGGGCTGCAAGCCATTGTAACTCTTGCAGCTCATCTGACACTAGGCTCATGGACCCGGATCCACGGCCTGTAGACTTCACTTACCATCAAAATATATAAATACTGATATGTATATTTAGACTGTTAAAATGTTTTTTATACTAACAAAGACGTGAACATTTTATTTACTCAAGGTTTCCAATTATCTAGAATTACCTAAGCTTACCTAATAAATAATTGATTGGAGAACATGGAAATCATTTAACTTTTAATAAAACTGACAGATTCATGAATTCAGCGATAATTAAAATACTGTAAAGGTTCAGTTTATTATTTATAGGGTAGTCGGAAAGTGAGCCTTACTGAAATGTTAGGTCTGTGCCGTCAGGAAAGTGATTACGTTTGCGGTTATCGAATGAAAGTCAGCGGTCGAAGGGGTTAATGTGAAGTGTAACCACTGAATCTGAATTGAATATCCGGAACGGTTCCACAGCTCGGTGGGATGCCCGCGCTGCCACTAACGTTTCGTTGCATCCCTTATTTAATTTTTGAACTCCTCATATACAACTCAATCAATTATATATTACATTCAGTGAAACTATATAGAGTATATAGAATTTAACGACTTACATATGTTTTTAACATTTTACTCCTACATATTAGATCCGTTAATCAAACTCACCACCATCAAACGATAGAGGTCCACTGCTGTACATAAGCCTCCTCCAAAGATCACGTTTCTTATGAAAAGATTTGGGTCATTTCCTACCACGCTGGACCAACGCGGGTTAGTTGTATACCCAATGCTAAGTGCGGATTGATCTAATTAGCATCATCCTAATATTATTAAGTATTTAATTAACAATTTTTATTCACATACAAAAAAATATTTCTGAATAGCTTTGTAAGTAGTTTCCACACTGCTGAAGGTCATGATTCCTATGTAATAACACTTCTTAAGATATATTACCCTAGCTCTTCTGTATCCTATTTTATCCTAGCTTTTCTCTAATATAATGTTATATTATAATAATGTTTATTATGACAAAATATACATATATTATGCTAAGTTAAATTTAATTTGATTTTGATAAAGACACCTCCGTACCAATTTAAGGTTTTTTTAATATACTACATTGCGTTTGTAGCGTTGAACATAAAAGCTTTAATTATGTTAAAAGTAATATAATAATGAAGTATGCACACTCAGCAACTGCGCAAATGGAATTATCGTTATAAAAGAATTTTTACAACGATAACTCCATTTAGCTATCTCATTATAGAAACGCTTAAAATCCTCGCGATAAATTGAATGATAAATGGCATTCAAGCAACAAGTCCCCGAGTCTCAAAGCTTACCGCCTAGTTAGCTGAAGATGTCCTTTCAGCGCTGACTTATCGAAGCGTCGAGAAGATTGAAAGGGTCGACAATCCTCTCTGAATATTATTACGTACGCTACATCGAGCGAATAAAACTTATTTGTTATTATTATCGCATCGTGGAGACTCCGTTGCCCGCCCGCCTTTTTCGTTTATCAATTTAATTGTTATTTGGATCATTTTCTTACGATTTATCTAAAAAGTCGCTTTAATACGACACGATTTATCTATAACCTTGTTCTTCGTACATATATATCACGCCTCGTTCCCAGTGGGGTAGGCAGAGACCAGCTCTCTCCACTTGCTACGATCTTGGCACACCTCCCTCGCTTCCTCCACTTTCATGAGCGTCTTCATGCATGCTCGTCGGTTGCGAGTACTCTTGACCTTGCCTTTATTTAGGACATCTTTGTTTTAATCTAAATATGTCCGCCTAGGGCGAACTGCATCGATTTTTCATCTATGATACATAGAAATAGTTGTTCTACGTGTTATTTATATATATATGAAAAACGCATTAAAAGAAATAAGATCAATTTAACTAGCATCTAAGCAAGCAAGCAAACTACAGGGTGTCTGGTGGCAGATTTATGTTTTCAAATTTAAATAAAAAATAACATGTTTGACATATAATTTTACTAAAAGTATTAAAAGATAGAGTACAAATGCGGATTTCATTTTTAAAGATAATGTCATCCAAATGTCTTCCATCCTGTTGCACACACTGTTCGAAACGGAGCCTCGTATTCCGTGCCACACGCTGCAGTAAACTTGGTTCAATTGCGCTGATTTCTCGCCGAATATTTTCTTTTAAGTCCACAACAGTTCGCGGATTGTTGGCGTAAACTCTCTCTTTGAGGTAGCCCCAAAAAAAAAATCCATTGGAGTTAGGTCGGGTGACCTCGGTGGCCACGGGATGTCCCCAAAGCGACTAATCAGTTTTTGAGGGAGATTTTCTCGCAACAAATCCATCGAAGCTCTGGCCGTGTGTGCGGTCGCACCATCCTATTGAAACCACGTGTGTGATGAGAATGATGAATGAACTCGCAGGTTCGGCAAAAAGAAATTCGAAACCATGAGCCGATAATTCTCACCATTGACATTCGTCGCTTAGCCCCGTGCATTTTAAAAAAAAAATGGTCCGATTATCCCATTCGTGGATAAAGCGCACCAAACAGTTACCCTTGGGCAATGTAATGGTTTTTGGTGCTTCAGTCGAGGATTGCGAGTTCTTAGAGCCCAGTAACGGCAATTTTGCTTGTTTACGTGTCCGTTTAAATGAAAATGAGCCTCGTCGCTCCAAAAAATGGAATTCACAGTGCGAAAACGCTCCAACATGGTTTCACAAAAAAATTTGCGTGACGCAAAGTAATTTTTTTTCAATTCTTGAATTATTTGAATTTAAAAAAAATTAAACTTCATATCTTTTTTCAAAATTTCATGCACAATTGCTCTTGGAAGTCCCAGTGAAGCTGCCCTTTTCCGTATCGAAAGTCGTGCATTTTCACGCAAACTGCGTTCAACCAGTTCAGTGTTTTCGGGGGTCCTTGACGATCGACTAGGTCCTGGCCGTGGTGTGTTCATAGCCGAAGCAGTTGCGCGGAACCTCTCCACCCACGAACGAATTAAATTCACACTCGACCTATCGCCTATCCGTCGAATATTGAAATGTGAACAAACCTGTCGGCGAGCGAGTACGTAAGAATCGTTACTCTTGAAAAATGCTTCAATAGCGAACGCGCGATGCTCACCCGACCACTGCGACATCGTGACTAAGAAATCCGCACGATCGGTGATTCTAATGACTGACCACTGACCACCTTCCCCCCGCACTGTTTATAACTTATTGAGATATTCGTTTTTTTAAATATAAATCTGCCGCCAGACACCCTTTAATTGTATTCATTACAATTTAAAAACTATTGTTTTGAAAAGTTACATCAACCCCTTTAAATTACTAAAATATATCATACTCCGATGTGATTCTTTCTGGTGAGATTTCCTGTGAATTTACAGATAATATCCATCCTATATATAGTTTTTTCTTAATTTACCTGCGGAAGTTACCGATGAGCGTTTTATAATCATAATACCATTTATATTTTTAAATCGGCAAAAGTAGTACTTAAAGGAATAAAACACGGTTAAAAATGATACAAACGCAGTATTTTTAACAAGGCTCGTTGTTCGTTGTGCGGGTTGTCTTATGTCTATAATAAATGTAATCTACTATAGCATTTATTGTGCTATAAAGAGCACAGAGCGCGTGGAAATAACGGGAGAGAAAATTGTATGTCACGTTTTTAATTTAAAAGTATTCCTGTTTTGTACTAGTGTGTGTCCCGCGGGACAATAAAACTTATCTTGTACAAAATGCACATGGAGATATGTATTAAAATGGATAGAAAATCGGGTTGTTTAAGTATCTTATACATAAGCACCTATTTAAAAAGATTTCTTCTTTCATGAACACTAACCAAATGACTTGGTTTTATTCAATAATAAACAGTCCTACAAAATTGATATCCATACATCAAAATTAAATATATTTGGCAAAGTAATATACATAATTATCATAATTTCAGCTTCTCGAAATCGCTGAAGTAAGATCTTCCCAATTATTTCTCATCGTCACCTTTTAGGTGCTGACTGTTCAGCACCTAACCATTCTCTGAACCAGGTCGGTCTTGAATGATCTACGGATCTTTTTGTTCTACAGTACGTCTAGTCCCCAAGCTATGTAACATATTCAGCTTAGTATTATACGTCAAAGACTACGTCGAATAATATAATATATACATGTATCAATGTGTTTGCTGTCATGCATTTAATAATTCCGTAACCTACTTCATTTTAATCAAATGACGGAGAAGTTTACCCACAAAACAAAGTTGAAAGAACAAGTGCAAAATTAGATGAGCCTGTATTACGTACATTTACTCTTCTTTACTTATATCCATGAATCTGTATCAATGTGTAATAGTAGTATAGATTAATTGTAACGATACAGTTGGTCCCAAGAGCTATATCAGTTCCGGAGTAACTGAAACAGCCATCATTTATCGAGTATTAATTACAAGTTGTAATAATCTCACTACTACCTGTTATAGAGTTTGATTGGTGATAGGGTTTTTGAACCCGGCTTGCTAGCCACCACTGTTATATCTTCTACCATAACCTTTATCATGTTCCGTATGTCAACAATAAAAGAAGGTACTGTTTATATTGTTTCAAATAACTTATTAGATAACTTAGTTTTAAAGTAAAAAAAAAAACACAAATACAATTGATACTTTACCAATTATATATGATAAGTATGATATCGTCGATTGGTACTACCACTACACCATCTCTGTTGCCGGAAACTGTCTAGGTACCACCACAGCTCGTATTTCTGCCGCCATACAGCAGTGTGCAAACATTACTGTGTTCCGGTTTGAAGGGCGCTGTAACTAGCGTGATGAGTACAATGTGGTGCTATGTTGTTATGAGCAAGCATATGACTTACCACGCGGAGAACTTTCCGCACGTCTTTCTGGCATTAAATCCACTTAAAACTTACTATTGAGCTTAAAAATGGCTTTAATATTTTTATTATAGTCATAGTATGTAAAGAGCTTTTTATTAACAGATTCACGTGAAGGCATTAAAGGTACAGGAAACTGACGAATATGTTAAATCCACTTAAATCATTCAATGTTAATACTGTAGTTTCTAACCACGAATAACTTTGTAATCAAATCTTACAACACTGTTTTCAGTTAGATTTATTTTAGTGAAATATTTTAATAAAGCAAAGCTTGTTAACTAATATCTACATTAACTACCTTAGCTAACTTAAAGGTGTAACATTAATATAAAGTACTAATAACGATATACTTCCTTACTAAGAGTTAAAGTCCATATTACACTAGTAGATAAAAAATATATGAATAAACATTACATACATATTCATCATCATCATCTTCATCAGCCGACAGACGTCCACTGCTGGACATAGGCCTCCCCCAAAGATCTCCACACATGTGTCAAGATATATATATATATATATAGCGAGCAGTTCACCTGATGTTAAATGATAGCGCTGGTCATGACAATATGGCGCTACTTAGTATGTTATACACAGCACCACATTGTTTTTCATGTTGAGACACAAGATGTTATGTCACGTTACCTCTGGTAATTATTCTAGCTACAACGACTTTCAAACCGGAAAGCAGTAATTAGCACACTACTGTTTGACGGCAGAAATAGCTGAGGTGGTATTTACCAAGATCTCCGGCGATAGTGAACGAAGTAGTTAGTAGACTTTTAGATTTCACATGCATCACATTGGTGTCCTTTTTGTCCGACATTGATATATTTTATAAATTTTAATACAATGGCAGCCCCTTTAAATCGCTTTCGCCGGAAAATACATCATCCCCTTTTCAGGTTTCAAGGAAACCTGTAAAACAACAAAGTCCATTTAATTGGTCTATATCAAATTAAAGTATGACATAACAAGTACTGGATGATTAATCTCAATACTAATTTGTTCATATATAAGTTATCATCATCTCATCACCAGGACATAAATGGGGGATTTGAGTCATTGCCCACCACGCTGGTCCAATGCGGATTGGTGGGAGCCAGAGTCTCGTTTATTAACAGGGTGCACCGCGAGCAGGTGAGGTTGGCTTGGTTCCCGTGAGTTGTGGGGGAACCCTTCCACCCCACTAAAATCACGCTCCAATGTAATGTTGTATGTATATATAAATAGTTGATTATATAGTAGTTGATATATCATCTGGCGTAATAGATTAGAGCTAATTATTTACGAGTTATCAATATGTATTAAGGTTAATATGTTAAAGATAAAATGTTACGAGGTTAGTTAATGTAATAATTATGCCTAGGTTAAACAGTTTATCAGTACTTGACATTACTTTGCTGTAAAAAATATATCCTTATATTTCTTGTATATGCTAGAAATATATAACAAAATTATCTAACATTTATAAACCTCTTAAGTATGTGAATAGTTAGATGTTTAAACAAAAAGTGTAATGGCATAACTAAGTCTTGTCCGATCTTAGTGGTTAGTTAAACTTCAAAATATTCTTTTTATCCTTAAAATTATTAACCTAATAAACTTTTGTTACTGTTATAAGAATAGAACTAAGACAACCCCTGCTCGTTGTCGAGAGTAAATAGAAGGGCCTTCGGGTTCACAGTTTTTAAAGTTGCGGCCCTCATTGCTTGAAGATTACAAATAAGAAGTAGTCTCATGTTTCTCGTATATTTCGTGGTATTCGAAGTATGCTGAGGAATCTTATGATCCATACAGTGTCCACAAGATGTGATCAGTTTGAGTTTCCAAAAGGGACCAATGAGAACGATTTAATGGGTACAAATCCAATATAACCCGGTACTATCCCAGTAGCACAATATATTCTAAAGATCTCCTCCCCCATGACCAAAAAATAGTATATGTGATCAATAAAACACATAATATTAATTTGATACAGTTTGATATATTAAGAGTTAATGTTTCAAAGTAATTCCTCACAAGCAAAGAATTTTGTATCGATTTTCAAAGTGTTACCGTTATCCATCAAACAAGTCATTAAACTTTATCTACTGTTCGTAGAAGTTTATAATACATGTAACCAACGTTATTGATCATATTAATTAATATTTTGGTACTTTACCATCAGAAACATAAGTACTGAATTCTAATTTACTGAATATTTATATCTATATAAAAAAACTAAAGTATTTCGACTTAAACAACTTTTCTTAAAGGCAAATATTTAGTCACAAATTAACGCATTGGTTATATTTAATATCATTGAACGATCATCATCATGTTAAATGATGGATGTTTATCGTCAGGTATCAGAGATATTATTTTAAGAATGAAACGAAACGCGAACCGCAGACGTTTTTTCCTTTAACCGATACGGCACCAAAGTTTTGTTCATTTCTTTTTGTTGATGACATATCTATCCCCAAAGGCGTTTTGGATCATTTCCAAAGAGATAATTGAAATATTAATAATCAATTGGATGTCTGGAATCCAGCCAATGTATATAATAAGGTTTTAAGCATACTATTTCAATTTATGAAATTATTAAACAATGCCGAATTACACGGCGCTGTGGATTCCGGATCTTTATAACCTATAACTACATAACTGCCTCCATGGCGCATAAGTGTCTTGTTTGTTTCGGGGTGGAAATGTTCGAAAGATACCCTGCTTCTGGGGGGAAGTCAGGGAGTGTTTGGTCTAGACCATTTGTGGTAATGTTTAGTATTGTTAGTATTCAATCATCTCTCACAACATTGCTGTGCTGTGTTGTATCTGTGGAGAGAGAAGAGGTTTACAGTATTTTCTGCGACCTTGCTTCACTTAGTTTCAAGAAAGTGAATATTAATAAATTTAACTATTTATTTTTTATTCATCAATGTCAGTATAATAATAATAATAGAGTATAACTATTTATAGTATAATAAGTATAACTATATATATAGAACATTTACCAGTTTTTTGATGTGGTAAAATATTCACCAGATTTCATGGAAGTTGGACGAGCGTATCTTATAAATATTCAATATGTATATGTTTATATATAACCGTTTGTTGCAGACACAGTTATAAATAGATCATCATGCAAACAAAAAAATAGGTATTTTGAAATTCAGATAGCAATACTTATGGTAATACTAATAAATATGGTATTATATTAGACTTGTCCAGGGTAAGAGATAAAAATAAAGTGCTTTGAGAAATGGCAACAGAGAAGTGATTTCTTCCTATGTCTGAACATGTACAAAGATTATTCATTATTCCATGTACAGCTAAATATAGAAAATAGTTTTTTTTTTCTTTATTAAACTCGTGGTAGGTGGACGAGATAAACGGAACGTTCACCTGATAAGTAATACACCTGTTCATGACAACGTGGCGCCGGTTAGGTTGGTATACACTGCACCACATTGCGCTCATCACCTTGAGACATCTTAAGTGTCGTTACTTCAGTAATTTCACTAGCTACAGCATTCTTCAGACCGGGTCACAGTAAAGTTGCACACTGCTGTTTGGTGGCAGAAATAGGAGCTGAAGTGGTAGCTACATTGAAGATCTCCGGCAATAGAGACCTATCACCAAAAAATTTTCTGCCAAACAGTACTATACTATAATTACTGTTTTCCGATTTAAAGGGGTTGTAACTAGTGGAATTACTTTAATAAACAAACTTAACAACTTATATTTCAAGACGACGAGCATAGTGTGTTGCTGTATATCATCTTAACTAGCGCTATGTTGTTATATAAGGGTGTAAAAGGTCCCGCACAACCACTCACGGTACTCAAGTCAACCTCACCTGCTCGTGGTGCACCCTGCTAATCAAATAACGAGGCTCTGGCTCCCACCAACTCTCATTGGGCCAACGTGGTGGGAAATGAACCGACTTCCTCCATGTGAACATCTATAAATGCGGAGATCTTTAGGGGAGGCCTATGTCCAACAGTGGACGTCTATCGGCTGATGATGATGTTGATATCTACAGGCATGTATTACTAACCAAAACTAGAAAAACTAGAACCAAAGACATATCTGAATTCCATATTGTTAAAGAGAAATTAATTTTGCAGACTTCAATATATAAACAGATAATATATACTAATGTTAGGTTTCTACCGAAGGCTAACTAAGTAGGTGCCACTGCAACTCCTATTTCTTTTAAACAGTAGTATACAAATATTACTATGTTACGGTTTAAAGGGCTTTGTAGACATTGAAATTAATGATATAACGTAACTGAATATTTTAGGTCTAGTATATCATCCTAACTAGCGCTACGCTGTTAACTGTATCAGTTACCATTAGGTGAAGGTCTCACTCATCTCATCGCTTCGTAGAATAAAGAAAAGCAAAAATAGAGTAGAATAGCAGCTCAAGTTTCAATTTAAGTCATTCCCCGTTTCCATTCTATGCTAACTAAGTAGTTTCCGCCTCACGGTTTGTCCACTGACCATAACCACTTTAGAGACTGCTTTTACTGCAACGCAGGCATTAAAAGCATAGAATTTGCTTTGTACGAGCCGGGACCCGCTCATTGCCAAATTAAGCAGGAACCGGATACACAACGGAATAGCAGAGTTGTACGACTATAAATTATTCACCAATATTTTAATCTGTACATACAGGATGTATGTACAAATGTAGTTCTAATATCAATATACGTATTTCTTTCTAAGCATCCCTCTGATATTAATGTTCAGTGCTTTATTTTCTTTATATATTGTTGTATTAATTTATATATTCATTACCAATATATATTATTTACGTTTGTTATTATATGTACATTACATATAATATATATTGAACATATTGAATCCTACCTCAATTTATTATTTCACATTTTATCTAACGTTAAGTAATACTTGCCCACAATAACGTGCGCTAATAGAAATGTTATATTAACACCACATTGGGCTCTTGAAACGCTACACCCTTCAAACCGGAACACAGTAATGTTCGCACACTACTATTTGGTGGCAGAAATAGAAGTTACGGTGATACCTAACTAGACGGTTGGACAACAGTAACCATTATTTGCATTATTATTTACTATGATATATATATTCAGGCAATGTTTAATAAACTTAGTTATTACTTATTTCCTATTAACTCTGATGTGATACGTCTTCTGTCCTTAACCCTGTCTCCTGCTTAAGGTCATAACCCGTTACAAATGAGACAATCCGACGGCAAATGAGGAATCGTTTCCTCCGCGGCCTAGAATACTTATTACATAATAATTAATAAAAAAAGGAAATAATTATTATAAATATACAACAATAATTACAAGGTAGGCCTAAAAAAGGGTGTTCTTTAGGGGGTACCTTAAGCTTATCGCCGATATTTACTTTTGCTGCATTTTTCTCATATGAAAGTTGAGGAAAATTTTTGATTTCCTTCTTATTTAGGGCCGACTTCACGGCGCCGTGTAGAAGTTATTTTTAACTGAAATTTTAACTGAAAACGACTTTCTATTTTTTTATTCTGTCCTGGTACCACTAAATAAAAAAAATTATAAGATTATTAATAAAGTAACAACTTAAACTCTCCAGTAATAAAAACAGTTAAGTAATGATACATACTCGTACATGTTGGTATCCAAAGTATCGTTTCTACATATATAAATATTTTTTTTTTTATAGTTACTCATCATATGTTAACGTCATGCAATGAGGTATAAAATTTGCATATTGAATTTTAAGAAACCGTTTTCCGAGTGAAGGAAAAGTTATTGAAACGGAAACCTTTCCAACGTATATTTTATTGCATTGAAGTTTGTGAAGAAATTAGTAGCGTCATTGGTTTTAAAATTTTTCTACTTCCGTTACTTTTTTATCATTCCTAGTTTTTTTTATACTTCTATAGAATAACTTTAAACATTAATTTTGAATCTATATTATATTTATATGAGCTTTCCACTTATGTAGAGACTCATCACCATAAGAACCATAAGGCCTAGACACTTGAAATTTGGTAGTAACATTGCTTTAGTCAGCTAAGAACGGATTTTACAAAATATTACTCCCGGAAGGCGTTACTGGGGTGTTAATAACAGATAGGGTGCCAGGGAGCAGCAGGTAGAGCTGGAGGGAATATTTCTAAGAAATTTCCAGTCTACTTTCAAATCTAATTCTATATTACGGCTGCAAAGCGGACGAGAAACTGTCAGTATATATCTACGATAACCATACAATAGAATTTTAATAATATTTTCATATAAAAAAAGAAATAAACCGTCAACCTTTGCTATACATTGCTCAAAGCAAAATTGTACATAGTACTATATATTACTTTACAATAATAATAAAGTCTATAAACTGTTCATTACAAATGTAGAATTTCTCCACAAGTCCCTCCTCTAGAAGTTGAGCCAGATTTTTATATTTTATGGACAGAATACATTAAACCTAATATTGGAACATATTTTTAAACAATCTCATATTAAACTCCTTTTACTCTTTTTGTAGTTCTGATAGATCTCTATTGTACTTATTGTAGGTCTATCTTGCCGGAAACGACTAGAGAGATTAGATTTCTCTTATCCGAAACTCGTCTTCCTGCTACCAAAGAGTAGTGGCAAATATTATTATGTTCCGGTTAAAAAGGTTACAAGTCTACGATCTTAATTTGGTGCAGTGTATATCATCCTAATTAATGGCATATTATCATGGGCGAGTGTATCACTTACCATTAAGTGAACATCTTCGTCGAATAAATAAGATACTGATTATAAAATCTTTTATCTGTCCGATTATAATCCAAGAATTACTTCACGTCTCCCCTCACTTACAACTAAGTGATGTAGGGGTCAACTACCTTTATACTATAAAAAAATATATTATACGTTACTTCTTCGTTCAATCCGTGAAATGTTCTATTAGCAGCTTTCATCTGCAGCAGCGCTAAAACCGACAGCTTCTTATTAACTTAAACAGAAAACATAAAATTTTTAAATAAGCTAAATATAGCATAAGTAATTAGTCTTAGCAATTGCTAATCTTAACTAGTAACAAGTAGAGTTCATATTCGAAGGACTGATGGACATTCGAGTGGTTCTCGTGCCGAGATAGAAGTAAGTAGAGTTACTTTGGTAAGGTCTAAATACTTAACGTTATAAGTACCTTTTTCTTATTAAAAAATAAATACAGCAAGACTACAGCTAGCTTATTATCGCCTTTATGAAGGTAATTTAAAAAACTGAGGAATTTAATAGTTGTAGGAATTGAATACATATGTAGTGCTTCATATAAAATTTTAGATAAGATAATATGATGATTGATTCTTTAAAGCAAAAAATGACAAAATGGTTCAGCCTTGTAACAATACTAACATTCAAAGAATTCTTCGAAGATACCATATTTGTAAGATTTACATGTCAATGTGTTATAAATGAGATGTTGATTTATTAGGAGAATCTTTGTCAGAATAAATCATAAAGTCAGAGTTCTCACAGAGAATAGTAACAGGGAAATAAAGAAGTACAACTCAAATATCATGAAAGGTAAGTTTTATGTCACGTACTTAATTCAAGTTCTTACTTGAATGTACGTTTTATAAGTCTCCTGGTCGTGCGATGCTAGTTATGATAGTTGTTATAAGAGTCTTCAACGCTGCAATGGAGTTGAACGGAAATTTTAATTACTGCACTGCTTTTTAACCACTGAATTTCAAATGAAGACGTGCCATTTTTAATACGGAAACGGTCTTCTATGGTCATACCTCTTTATATATAACAAAGCAATAGTCTACAGATTATCAGGCACTATTTCATCTTTGTAATGTTGATTCTCGACCCACGGAAGCTACAAATCATTCAATATATCGGCGTAATAAAAAATTCAGTAAACACTATAAAATTGACTTCTTTTTTTATTTGTGGGAGTGACGATGTGAGCGAAGGACTAACCTGATAAGCCTGCTTATAATAAAGTGGCGATAATTAGGATAGTAAACACTGCACCATATTGTGTTCGTCAAGTTAAGACGCAAGATATGAAGGTTCATTATCTCTATCATTTCACCAACGATAGCGCCTTTCAAAACATAACACAAATCTAAAACCTTGTTATTTTTATCCAACTTTTATGTATCTTACTGAGTAGTAATAAAAATCATAAAATCAGTCTCTTAAAATATATATATATGTTTGTGTCTCCTTTCGTAGAATAAAAAAAAAAGATGACTGTATTCCTCCATTACATTGAATACACTGTAATTTGCTTACAATATGTTTTTGGTTAGTTTTCATACAAAACTTCTACATCTCCGTTATATTTATAAAAGTCAAGCGTATTGGAACTGTTTCGATTTAGAAAATTGAATTCAGCTCAGTGTGGTTCAAAGTAAGACAGCAAATAAATTGTGGAACACGTAGACTTATGAGATCACTGCACAATCTTGTGTAGGGGAATCCTTACATGCATTTTGAGCGGCTTTAAAACGAACACGGAGCGAACGTCTCCGCGGGATAAGTTGATTTAAAAAGCATTCTTTTACATCTTAAAGAAAGTTATCATTTTATGGAGAAAGTAAATTCTTGACACAGAACGCCGTTTATAAACAAAATCTGCCACAATTCAAAGGCATTTTCGTGTTCATTAAAAGCAATATATCCAGTGTCAGTGGTGGTACCTGTTGCCGGAAACCATCTAGGTAGCTATCACCACATACAAGAATGTGCTAACATTACTGACTTTCGGTTTAAAGGGCGTTGAAGCTAGTGGAGTTACAGTTAGCTATAAGAAAGAAAGGTTTAAGGTTTTTACTTGCATCATATTACTTAGCGAAGCTACCATAGCTTGCACACGTAGTGCAGTTATATCGTAGCAGCCTCGTAGTTTGTTCGTGGCACTCTCGTAGCCAGCGTTCCTAGAATCGTTTTAAACGTTACCATCCTAAAGATTTAACAAAATTTCTTGCACAAAACATCTCTCTTGTCAAAAACTATCATTGCTGAATAATACAGAAACATATACCTTTGAAAACATCCAAACAGAATGTTACAAACATCTCTATTTCTGAACTGATAATTGAAAACCTGTTAAATAATATTATATAGATAGCCTATCAAACCTTCATTTTAATTATCAGGAGTAGTGCTTATATTCGCTATAAATTTAAATCCTCTTCTTTTCCATGTAAGCTTCATAAAAGTGCTCTGAAGATTTTTAAAGTACTCGCTTACTTACTTCAAACATAAAAAGAAACAACCCAGTGCTTAAAGAATATATGCACGAAAGCATTCTGAAGCTCACGCAGTTTGTGTTGATATAAAAATGAATTGAAAAATTAATAAATTTTAGAAACTATTTCCTCTTGATATAGATAAGACTATAAGGTAGAAAAAGAGAAAATAGGATAGAAAGTAAGTAGATACCTTAGCGGAGCTGTCCAACTGGAGGAGAAACATATATTTACAAAATTGTTAAAGCAAGTAATATATAGTCTTTGATTCCTCTTTGCGGGTAGTCATAAAATAGGTCTTCTGATAATAGTAGACTCGATTTAGCTACTACATATCAATTTTTTTTTAAAGTTCGACGATTCATTCATTGTTCCCTTAAGTTTTTAAATAAACATACCCATGTATTTTTCCTAAACTCTACTCTTTTTTAGTGTCGAAGGAAATGTTCAAGAGACTTTTCTTCTGGAGGTAACATTAGCTATCCCCTAGCTCGCTTATTGAACGATAACGCCTTCTTCAAAAACCCCTAACCCAAACACCATTTTAGTTGCCTTCTATGATATGGCATAACTAAATTAGATTCTTACTACCCTATGAGTACAGAGCTGATATAAATACTCCCTAATCACAATCTTTATTAAACAGAAGATGTCAGTAATGAATGAAAGAAATCTATCAGTTTTTCCTGAAGTTATTTGTAATATATACATAACGTCTAAGATAAGTTTCATTTAATATACTTTTTATCGAATGAAATGTAATAATTTCATCAAATATCCTTACGCATTCATAAAGTAACTAAAAGCTTACAATTCACAAAGTATTACACATATTTGTCAAACAAGCTTAAACTTTTCAAGTTATGAAGCTTGAAATATAGAATTTAATGGAATGGAATCTTCATCACACTTTGGCATAGTATTATCATAATCCACTACAATTGTTCGCAGATCTTGAATCCCATTCAAGTTCAACTATTACAATATATTATGAAAGTTAGTTACAAGGAAAGCACATAAATGAAATTGCTCAGTAACCACATAATAGGAATTGTTCGACGGTGAATACTTGATGTAAGTAATTGTATTAAATTCATACAATACCGTTATTTATTGCCGATCTATGTAATGAATAAATTTCCTACCCCTGACCGAAATAAAGTAGTAAAGGATGTGTTTATAATTTATTACTTTTACATAACATCCAACGTAGAAGGGATGTTGTGGGTCCCACACAACAACTCAAGGGACCGAAGCCAACCTCACCTGCTCATGGTGCACCCTGCTAATCAACAAACGAGGCTCTGGCTTCCGCCGCCACCCTTTGGACCAGCGTGGTGGGAAATGGTTCAAATACTGCCACATGAACCCCTACATACACCAGCCCCTAATACCAAACGGTACCGGAGTCCATGCTGGCTGTATGTGGAGGTCTTTGGGTGAGGCCTACGTCCAGCAGTGGACGTCTATCGGCTGATGATGAATGATGAATGTGTTCATAACTCTATGAATTATTAAATGACTTTGTAACTCGGTGATTCTAGGATTTAAACCCTGATGTTACATACTAAATTGTAAAGTTAATACTTCGCATTAACTTCGTTAATATAAAATGAAATAATTTTTGATTCCAGAGGAAAATCAAGATATTATGAAGAGTATGAAAGCCTACAAATGACGGCCCCTAGTGCCCGGCGGTACCGGACGCTATGCTGACTGTGAAGGTCGCCGGAAGCAGTTTTATGCGGACAGCACAGTATTGACCGATGTGGAGATCTTTGGGGGAGGCCTGTGTCCAGCAGTGGACGTCTGTCGTCTGTTGATTGAACCTCCATCGTAACCTAAAACATTTCTAACTTTAAGTGGCAATATGCAGCGTGTTGTGTTTACGAATGTGGGGTCGTAATGTTATCCATCGATTGGTGACCATATCGGCACAGAAATGCGAAGGTCACTGAAAAAAGATACACTGATCAGATTCCAACAATGAGCGCCTGACGATGATGACGGTAACACAAAAAGGTGATGGATTTTGTGATGAACTTCATTTATATGTAATATTGCTGCTGGTTCTGTGAGTTTTATTTAACTTCCATTAATATTATTTATTTGTGAATATACATATATTTCAGAAAATTTATTGGTCATAATGGTACATAAATTAAGCTTTTTAATAATAAAGCTTTTAATTTTTCATAGATTTCATTATGTAAAGGAAATTAATTTTCAGATTACCTCTCTGCAGGCTGGTACAATAAAACCACGGGAGAACTCAACGACCCCGCTGCTCGTACCTACTAACCTATAGAAATAATATCATATTATTAAGCCTCTTCTCGTTTCATTAATGTAGGATAAGAGTCATTTTATATGTGATATTAAAGGCTTTCATGCTTAACACAGTAAGAATATAACGTGTAAGAGCAACACGGTAGGACCAAAAATAGCCTTGAGAGGTTCTATCGAACAGAACGAGAGCCAGACTCGTGCCATTTAAAAATAACATATTGCGGCTTCCTTCGAGGTTTCTTGTAACCCGTGTAAGATATATATAGTACTGTTTCTAGTAAGATATATATTTTAAATACATGTAAAGACAGTATAATGTAACTTTGATAAGTCGTTTACTTAACAATAATTTTTCATAAACCAATAAACTATATAAAACTTACTGATACTGCCGTGATATCCTGCTCGGGAGACCATTACTTGTTCTGCCACTAGTTTGTATTGTTTTTACTTATTTTCGTACTTCAGACGAACTTTAAGGCATTTTCGTATGGTAGCGGATATAGAAAGTATATATATCATATTTTTTATAAGCAAATTACTTTCATTAACGGTTACCAATAAGACACTTGAAGCTTACTTAACGTAATATAAAGCAAGCTAAAGTATTACAATTAATCTTAACAAGCTATCTCAGTTAATCGTATTCGGTTATTAAATTAATCCACTTACGCAAATTAATGGGTTACTCGTACAAATTCGAAGCAGTTGGTCTTTCTCTTTTTTTTTTATATCGCTTCACTTACTCAGGAAAATCCCAAAGCGTTGGAGTTACCTCTAATTTTTCACGTTGGCGGGCATCGAATAAATACTTGATGAGCAAGCGGATGATAGGATTCGGCACTTTGCACATTGCATAACGGAACGGAAAAATTCGCCACCCATGAAGATCGTTTTGAATTTTTTTTTTTTTTCATACAACAGACGGGGTTTTAAAAGCACCTCACAAATCAAACAAATATATAGAACGTAATGTATGTACCTAACATAATTTACATATATGACTTACAATTGTTACTGTATGTATACTAATAATGAAGTATATATATTAGCAGAAAATGTTTTTACTGTGTCCCATTTAATTATATACTTTAAACGATAGATGAATAAATAACAGTTATAATATATATGAAACTATATAATAAGGCAATTATAACTAAATCTATACGTCTTTTTGCTTTGTTACTTTAACTTTATAGTTTTAAGTTCGATTTTCTCAAAGAATGGAAAGGGAATAAAGATTATTAATTTTTGGGTCTCAGTTCTATGAACTAGACTCTTTATATTCATATTATTAAAAATAGACAATCTAATACATATTACACAATAGTTAAAGATATATTTTGCACCCTTATCAGCTTAAATTATATTAGTACATAAGAACAATTAATCTGTTGTTAAATAGTATTTAAAGGTACTTTTCAATTGATAATAATTTACAAATGGACATGTTTCGTTATAAACTACATATAAAACTGAAACAATTTGATTGAAAACAGCATCTAAATGTATTCCATCAGTGCGAAGGCTTTTAAAGAATTGAAATTAGGTTCCGCAAGTAAGCTCTTCATTCTAAGTTATGGAAAGTTCTCTCTAAGCGTGCTATTTCAATATCCAATTTATAACTTGGAGCAATTTATAAAACGGAGCATTCAATTGCTTCCTTTGTTTATGATCTCAACATAACTCTTTTCTCTGATGGTTGAGAGCTTGGTAGTCATATTGACTCTTACAGCTCATCTGATACTAGGCTCGACCTTGCTTCACGATCTGTTTTAATTTGTTAACACGATAAGTATCATTTTTGATACTATTATCTGTTTTTTTTTTAGAAACAGTTTGAGTAGTTCCTAAAAATGAGATAGACTTCATCATGTCGACGAAGAGGCAGATATTCAAGGATGTCTCAGTGATCAATGCTCTAAAAATGGGCAGCGATCACCGAATCGTGAGAGGCATTTTGAATATCAACATAAAGCTCGAACGATTTCGACTGGTGAAGTCCACGCTCCGGCCAGCGCCCATCCAACTCCAAAACCCCGAGAGCTTTCAGCTTGAACTACGAAATCGCTTTGCATCCTTAGGCGAGTGCATTGATGTGGACGATTACAACACCAGGTTCGTAGATGCTGTCCGTACGGCAGGACTTAAGATTTTTAAAGTCCCCCGTACCAGAAAGAAGAAGCCGATCTCTGACCACACATTAAACCTCATGACCGAAAGACGAGAACTGGTCCTGAAGTCTCCTGAAGATGCCACCAAATATCGGCAGCTGAATAGGCAGGTCTCTAAGTCTCTGACTCGCGACATACGCCGATTTAATACTGACAGTGTTAAAGAGGCAATAGAGCGGAACAAAGGCTCTAAAGTATTCGCACGAGATCTGTCTATCGGGCAAAGCCGGTTGACGTGGCTGAAGACAGAGGACGGCAGGATCGTATCGTCAAGGGCCGAGGTTCTGGAGGAGATTGAGCGGTTCTATGGACAGCTGTACACGACTACATGTTCTCCTGGTGGACTAGCATCAGATCCAAGAGCTAGTCTAGCCCGACACTACTCTGAAGATATCCCGGTTGTCAGCCTACACGAGATTAGTGTGGCTCTGAATCAGCTTAAAGGCAACAGGGCACCTGGTGATGACGAAATAACAGCTGAACTTCTGAGAGCTGGTGGAAAGCCGATCCTCGAAGTCCTGCAGAAGTTGTTTAATTCCGTCATACTAGAAGGCCGATCGCCTCGGGCATGGCACGGAGGTGTGGTGGTGCTTTTCTTCAAGAAGGGAGATAAAACCCAGTTGAAGAATTATAGACCCATCTCACTTTTGAGTCATGTCTACAAGTTGTTTTCCAGAGTCATCACGAATCGTCTCACAATCAGGCTCGACGACTTCCAGCCTCCCGAACAAGCTGGATTCCGTAAAGGCTACAGCACCATAGACCACATTCATACGCTGCGGCAGGTTATACAGAAGTCCCATGAGTATAACCAGCCCCTATGCTTAGCGTTTGTGGACTATGAGAAAGCCTTCGATTCGATTGAGATATGGGCCGTGTTGCAGGCCCTCCAACGGTGCCAAATAGACCACCGGTACGTCGATGTTCTAAGGTGCTTGTACGAGAACGCCACCATGTCAGTCCGCCTCGAAGACCAGAGCTCGAAACCGATCCGATTGCAGCGTGGAGTAAGACAGGGAGACATCATATCTCCGAAACTGTTCACCGCTGCATTGGAAGATGTCTTCAAGCTTCTGGATTGGAGAGGATATGGCATCAATATCAACGGCGAGTACATCACGCACCTTAGATTTGCCGACGATATCGTGGTTTTGGCTAAGACCATGGAGGACATCAACACAATGCTCGATGATCTTTGTAGAGTTTCACAACGAGTGGGTCTTAAAATGAATATGGACAAGACCAAAATCATGGCAAATGTCCATATTGTACCCACTCCAGTAACAGTTGGAAGCTCTACACTTGAAGTTGTTGACAGATATGTCTACCTCGGACATACAATCCAACTAGGTAGGTCCAACTTCAAGAAAGAGATCTCTCGTCGAATCCAACTCGGATGGGCAGCATTCGGGAAGCTAAGACATATCTTCTCGTCCAATATACCGCAGTGTCTCAAGACAAAAGTCTTTGACCAGTGTGTGTTGCCAGCGATGACATACGGAGCAGAGACGTGGCCGCTTACTGTGGGCCTTGTCCGCAAGCTTAAGATTGCCGAGAGGGTGATGGAGCGAGCTATGCTCGGAGTTTCCCTGCGAGATCGAATCAGAAATGAGGAGATCCGCAGGAGAACCAAGGTCACCGACATAGCTCGAAGGGTCGCCGTCGCAAAGTGGCAATGGGCAGGACACATAGCTCGCAGAACCGACGGCCGTTGGGGCAGAAAGTTTCTCGAGTGGCGGCCACGTACCGGAAGACGTAGCGTGGGCAGACCCCCCACAAGGTGGACCGACGACCTGGTCAAGGTCGCTGGCAACCATTGGATGCGGGTGGCCCAGGACCGGTCTAAGTGGAAATCTTTGGGGGAGGCCTTTGTCCAGCAGTGGACGTCTTCCGGCTGATTGGATTGGATTGAGTAGTTCAAAATTTACTACAGTATATACAGTACTTAATTTACTGGTGGTAGGTCTCTATCACCGGAGACCGTCTAGGTTGGTATCACCGCGACACCTATGTCTGCCGCTAAAAGGTAGTGTAGATATATTACTGTTTCGGTTTGAAGGGTGTTGTAGGGTTTCATGGGTATGAGCCCAAAGTTGGTGTTGCTAATACCATCATATCTGGAGTCACGTTATTATTGTCAAGCACTTAGCATCAGGAGAACTTCCCGCCTGATTTTGTTGTAAATGTCATTATATAATTGAATTTAAAACTTATTACACAGTATTCTGCACTATAGTAAACTTTCTTTTATTTTAACAAGCGACAATATGAGCGTGACCATCATCCAATGGTTATAAGTTATAAGCCTGCCCTTAAGAACTTGGGGCTTGTTAGGATCGTATACATTGCACCACATTGTGTAGAGACAAGACATAAGATCTTTAGCCTTAATATCCTAGTAATTTTAGCTATACTGGCCTTCAAACCGGAAAACAATAATGTTGACGTCATAAGAACTTGTGGTGATATTTAAACAGTATTCGGTAACAGAGACCTATCACCAGTAAAACACAATCATCACCAATAATTTTTTTTGATTTTAAACCAATACAAAATTATTCTGTGAGAGAAAACTTTGAGGAGCATAAATCATAGAGTTTAAATTTAATATAGCATGGAAAACTGTCTTTGGATCAACACAGTTTGTCGAGAACATCACAAAGGAATAATGATACTTTTTTCATACAATACGAGCGCTGCTATCGGTGCAGTTAGAGACCGGGAGAGTTCATTTTATCGGAAAACCGTTATCTTGATTTATTGCCGCCTCTGTTTACCGACCGCTCTTATCCGAGTACTAGATGTGATACAGAATAAAGACTTATTGTATCAAAGGCAATCACCATCAAGTTGTATACTAACAGCCTTAGAAACAGATACTGAAACATAAACAAGTGTGATAACACGCAGTAACAAGCGCATTAGATTAGTCCTTATTACGATCGATGATATGTTAGCAATGCAGCTCCTGTTTCTGCCGCCAAACATAGCTATGCTAATACTACTGCATTCTGATTTGAAGACGGTTGTATTTATTGACAGTAGTAGTAGTAACCATACTTAACATCTCACTAATCAAAGTGACGAATATAATATGATGCTGTGAATATCATCTCAATCAAAACTCACATTGTTACAGATCACTGTATTATTTATTTACCACTCCTTTGTTAGCTTCGTATAATAAAAAAATGATGTTTATTGCATGAAATAATCAATGTTTCTAGTATCCATTGAAGTGATAACATAATATATATGACTCTAAACAGATAAACAGACCGAAAACCGTTTAAACTTTGAAGTAACGAATACATATATAAAGATAATCCGGTTAAACGTTTACGCACAAAAACAGCTTTGAGATTGTTGCTACTGATACGCGGGAGCCCCGATGCCTGCGAACATTATATGTGTGGAAGCGATAACTCAGGCTGATACTTGAACCGAAATAATACAAAACGCTTATTCATGCCTCCTTTTGTGCTACTGTTTATCCTTGCGGGACTGCCGACGAAAAATAACGCTAAAACTGATCCTCGCCGATCTCCTATCATCGCGTCATGTCATGTTGCGAATATCTCACTTACAACACTTATTGACAAGACGGATATAATAACGGAAAGATTGTTTGATAACTTCATTATACATTATTATAAAGTTGAAACTTAACTATAAAAGTTTTTTACACTAAAACCTCGCCGACATTGCCTGACACGCTTGCGGGGTTAGACACCACTCTAGCTTAGGTATGCCTTAAAAGACTATTACTAGGAAACTACTCTAGGGAAAGAACAACAAAGTTTTACTTTCCACCTTTACCAAGTTACTGCATTCGCCATATAAATGCAAAGCGGGGCGAGTACAGACACTCACCATAATTAAGGTGGTTCATCATCAGTGGATACTAATTGACTGAAATCATGATTATAATATAATTTTAACCAACAAAACGACAAGATATAGACGATTTTAAGCGGGAAATAACTGATTTGTCTATACATTCATATCTTGTACAATGTAGAGCGTTTAAGGATACTCACCACATTGATCAAGTCTTCTAGCCTAAATAATTTTACTAGCTACAACGTCCTTAATATGTATTGCACTCTAGACCTTTTGCTAAAGTAATCAATATGATATTAGCTGGCGTTTTAACTTTCGAGAGAAAATCAAACAAGCACGATCTGCAATAATCACATAGGAGGAATTGAGGTCGGCATAAACAGTGATACTAAGTGACGACATTAACCCGAGGAGGGCACTTGACCCTAGGTCGACCACTTCGTGAGAGTCCTCGTGACAAGAGAGAGGGCACTTAAATACTCTGTAGTAAGACTAAACATCTTTATTTTAACAAAATTATCCACATTAATACTGTAGCATAGTAATAATATCATGTATACCTTTTTCTGAATCTCTTGTGCAATGTCTGAATCGCTGCGCTTGTTTTACACGTACACATCAAATATTCATACAGAATGTTCACGTGAAAAGTTAGCAGAAACTTCAGCGTAATGGCACATTTTTTTATAAAGCTCTTCAGTAATGTCGAAAAGCAGAATGGATGATTTTTACAGTGTCCCCGAAAAAAATATTTGGTACGTAATAAACAGCCTACAAAATTTTCCTACTACCAAAACACTAGGCCCTCTCTCATAAGGGAATCAAGACTGTTTATCCATCACTCTGGCTATGTGCAGGTTGGTGGATACCATACGTTCGTAAAAGCTGTCGTTTTTGGAATATATCGGTTTTCTTTAAGATGTCTTCGTTTACCGAAATCTCAAGCTCAGCGAGGATCGAACCTTCTTCGAAACATTCAGCGAATACGACCTCATTACAATTTGAGCTAGCAATGTTATAAATAAAACAAATAAAGGTTTCGGGGAAATGTCTTGCAATTCATGTATAGTTTTTCTAGGTCTTATATTTAATATTAATAAAATTCCGTTTAGTGTATATATTTGTAATAGTAGTTCATTTTTAAACTAACTACTATTTACAGGTAGTAGGTCTCGGTTGCCGGAGACCACACTACCACAGCGGCTCTTATTTCTGCCGCCAAATAGTATTGTGCAAACATTACTATATTCTAATCTGCAAAGCGCTGTAGCTAGTGGAATTACTGGGGTAACGAGACTTAACATCTTAAGCCTTAACGCGACGAGTACAACGTTCAGTCCAGTATCAAACATGATGTTTGAATAAAAAAATCTAAACTAAACAACATACATAGACCGTATAAGTTAATATTATATATATATATGGTAAACAGTTATTTTGTTTTGCATTAATGGGACTTGTACCCACAACGCTGCTCAAACGATAGTTGAGAAGTGTCTTGTATCCTTGAAAGCTGTCGTTCTTGGAATATATCCGTTTCAACACGAACTTTTCCTTCGCATTTGTGATAAAAAAAGATCAATCTTCATTCACTCAGCCTGCAGTTATTAAAAGAATTACACATGGTAAAAAAATATGAATTTATAGTAAGTAGAACTAAGCATAGCTGTAGTGATAATGTCGTATATATAATAATGAGAGAAATCACGGGACGGATGGAGATTCCGACTGAAAAGAGCCACATCAGCTACGTCACATTGGATATATAGTAGATCGCGAGAACAAAGTTAAATAAACATAAATTCAAATAAACACTTTTATTTATTTAACTGTGATGCGAGTTATCGCTTTCCCACATATCAAGCACACACACACACACACACACTGTGCTCCACTTATCTGTAACAACGATCTCAAACCTGTTTGCGGAAGAAAAGCTTAGCGGGAAATTGTTTAACTTGATAAGAATTACAAATAAATATATTCATGTTACCTTTATTTGTATTATCTTAAAATGTTGTCTGATATTTGAATATTAAACAATATTTTTAACTATGAACTTCATAGGTTTTAATAGATAATAAAATAATATGTCTACGTCCACAAGCGAGTTGTTCACTTGATGGTAAGTCATACGTCGTCTAGTTAGGATGGTATGTACTGTACCGCATTGCGCTCGTCCCCAAGACAATATACTGTCTCGTTACCTTAATAATTACACTACCTACAACACCCTTCAAACTGGAACACAGAAATATTTGGAGATAGAAGTAGGACCTGCGGTGATACCTACCTAAACATTCTTCGGCAACAGAGACCGATTTTTTTTATCGCTAGGGAAATCTTAAAAGATACCCTACTTCTGGGGAGAAGTCAAAGTTATGTGGGGGTTCTACCCACTAAAACCTCCTTGACGGTCTTCTTCAGTGCATTAGAAGGGGCTCCGGGATCTCTTACGGAACCCACCGGTGCCCCTCTTCACTCTGGCTAAAACATCCCACGGAAGGGCAAATCCAGCACACCCTGTGCTACGGCAAATACAAGACCACCATGCATTTGCCGTCCTCCTAAGACTCGTTTATTGAGCTATGTAGGCCCTCACCCTCAAGACTCACTAACCCAAGAACCCTTTTAGTCGCCTTATACGACAGGCAGGGTATACCTTAGTCCTATTCTTAATAGCCCGAGACTACAGGACTAACAGAGACCTACCACCAGTAAAAATTTGGACGTATTACCTGAGTAATGTGTATAATTTTTTAACTAAAACCTGGTTAAATAATAAACATACTATCTTTGTAAAATAGCGTAATTCTCAGTGTTTTTTTTACTGAGTTGTATGAGTGGAAAAATATGCCGAAGGACATTAAAATAAAGATACCCGCATAAAGCCTTAGTTGAATTTTATATCTGCTTCGTTAGCTAATTACGGCAATTATTATACTTGCTATTAAATATAATTACTTTACGCCTACAGGGCATTATGATCACATCGTTTCACATTTCTCTGAAAATATGTATTTTTTTTTGGTAAGGATATAATACTTAAGTTGTATATGTATACTAGATTATACATTAGACAATAGTATATTATGTTTTAGACAATGTAGTAAACTGTTTAGATTTTAAAATACTACCTGTAGACTTCATAGTTCTTGAGATGACTTCTCATTATTATGAGATGCCGATTAAAATGTTTACACAACACCACAATGAGTTCGACGCGTTGTGATAATCCCAATGACTTCTTTCAAACTCATCTACAATAAGCCCGAAGAGATCAATATTTATATACCACAGCTTGGTGATAGAAATAGGCATTGCTTTGGTGCTCCACCTAAAGACCCACTAGTACCTTAGCTGGACTTACCCTTAATAGATTTTTTTTATTCAATTAAGCGACGAGACGATTGGGACGATCACCTAATATTACGTGATACACCTGTCAATAACATCTTAACGGTACTTCTAATGGTATACACAGCACCACTTTGCGCTTCTCGCATGTTGAGTATCGATACACCAGTAATTACATTAGCTACAGCGCGCTTCAAACCGGAACACAGCGGCAGAATTAGGAGCTATGGTATTATCTGCCTAGACGGTCTAGGGTAATAGAAAACTTTTTATTTACTTGAGGAAAATGCATACCTACCCTCGCGGGGGTAAAGAATTAGAAGAAGGTTATCTCGGACTTGCACCAGCTAAAGTGCGAGGTAATGGGATCGTTTTCGCACACCTCCGCGACCTCGCCAGCGTCGGCTGCACCGCGCAGCTCCATCTCGGGAAAGAGACCCTCCCTCCACCTTCCCACCTCTGTAAGTGCTCACCGGAACAAATAGCTCGCCCTCCTCTCGGCCGGCGCCTAACAGAGACCTACAACCAGTAAAACAGTATAATAAGTAAAGTTACTTTTTTTACTTCAGATTGTCCGTTTCTTCTTTGACTACGTTCTTTATATACAAATAAACTTCTTTCTTACTTTTTTAAATAAGATATTTTTTAATTATTTTCTTTATTATTAAACTAAACCTTTCCTCGCCTTCTAAAAAGCTTTTTCTGAATATTATTTGACTTAAGATTTTAAGTAAGAAATGACACGTTATGTACGACTTATTTATTTGTTCAATTCACTGCAACTCATTGGACCTTTTTTTTTTTCTTTTTTTTTTTTTTTTTTTTTTTTTTTTTTTTTTTTTTTTTTTTTTTTTTTTCGCGGGGGAAATCTTCGAAAAGATACTCTGCCTCCTGGGGGGAAGTCAGAGTTATGTGGAGATTTTTACCCACTAAAACCCCCTCGGTGGTCACCTTCGGAGTTTGGCGAGGTCACGGGATCTCCGTTCGGAACACAACCGCGGCCTCGCTAACGCTATGCTGGGATAGCTCGTCCCGGGGTCTGCTTATACAGACCCTACCAGCCTCATGAGTATTATTTCAATGACCGGCGACCACGTCCAGCCATTGTCCTCCTCAGGGTCGTTTAGAAGGCGATGAGAACCCCCATCCTGATCGCCAACAACCCAAAAGGCCCCATTATGGTAGGGGAGCACCATTCACCGGTGCGACGTGTTGACGCACGGTAGTGCCACGACGGTTTCTTCTCCGAGCGGGATCTGTCCTCTCTCTAGCCCGCTCAGCAGCCTCCTTTTGTACCATTACAGTTTCGCAAAAGGAGGCTACGGCCCTCCATGCAACGTCTCCTCCCAGCATCGCCGACACGATTACTGGCAAGGAGAGGTTCTGTCCGATCTGGTTTATCAGGATCCGCCGCTCCGGTTCCCATGCCGGGCAAACCGCGAGCGTGTGCGATGCGGAATCCAGCTCTCTTCCTCCGCAGTGAAAACAATTCGCCGTCGCTTCTCGTCCAATCTTGCACAGATAATCACCGAAACACCCGTGCCCAGTAAGTATCTGTGTAAGTCTGTAGGTGAGACTTCCTCCGCGTCGTTGCATCCAGGCATCGAAGACCGGCAAGATCGCCCCCACAACGCGTTTGCGCGCATACCTCTCTTCCGAGAGCTTATCGCGCCACGCTGCAAGAGCCCTGCGCCGCTCCTGCCGTCGAGCCGTCTTGAGTACTTCGTCTGGCTCACTCCCACCGCTCTGGCGGATGGCGCGGATGCGGTCGTACACCCTCGCATCCATATCCGCCAGAATATCCATAGGTGGAAATCGAGCTAAGACTGTCGCCGCCTCGAAGGATATTGTACGGTATCCTCGTACGATCCTTATGGCCATTCTTCGCTGAACGCTATAGATTTTAGTTCTACAGCGTCGGATGGCTAGCCTCTTAGCCCATACTGGCGCGCCATATAAGGCTACGGATCGTATTACTCCCGCATAGAGGCGGCGAACTTCCTCTACTGGTCCCCCGAGATTGGGTAGCAGTCTGTGCATTGCACCGGCTATCCTCTCGATCCGGGGTACTAGACGCTCGAAGTGTTCTTCGAAGCCCCAACGACTGTCCAATGTCAGGCCAAGGTACTTCATGTACCGGCCCACTTCCACATCGTGCCCACCTACTTGGACACACCAGTTAGGTGGTTCCCTAGACCTCGGCATTTTGTGGAACCATAGCGCCTCGGTTTTGTGGGGCGCTATTTGTAATCATAACTCGTGTATTTTAGCGACGACAGATTCCGCTCCAAGCTCGGCGAGCTCCCTGGCCCTTTCAAAGTTGTCTCCACTGGCAATCACCAAAGTGTCGTCTGCATAACATACAACATTTACTTCTGCGGGGAGACTAACTCGCAAAACAGCGTCATACGCCAGATTCCACAAGAGTGGTCCGAGGACCGATCCTTGTGGAACCCCTCGCAGAATTTCCTTTCGGATGCTATTTCCGTGTTGATCCACGTACGTAATGTACCTGTCACGCAAATAGTCCGCGATCACGTCTTGCAGGTAGAGAGGCACTTGATGATGGATTAGTGCCTCTTTAATCGCGTCCCATGGCAGAGAATTAAAGGCGTTGACGATGTCCAAGCTTATCGCCAACGCTACACCACCTTTGCCTACAGATTGTTCAGACAGGGAGCGGACGCGTAAAATGGCGTCTACGGTGGAACGCTCGCGTCGGAAGCCAAATTGGCTCTCGGCGAGATCCGGACCGACGCACGACAGATGCCGATTGAGACGGACAGCAAGAATCCTTTCGAATAACTTGCCGACCTCGTCCAATAGACATATGGGACGGTACGCAGATGGAGATTCTGAGGCCTTGCCGTCTTTCTTTAAGAGGACCAATCGGGCTTCCTTCCAGGGTTTAGGAAATTTGGATTTACGAAGGCAGTTAGAAAATAACTGTCTCAACCTGTTCCCCAAAACAGCCAGACTTAAGACCCAGACCCGTCCGGGGATTCCGTCGGGTCCTGGTGCCGTGTTCCGCTGCTTCAAACGGTTCACAGCTAGGTCCAACTCTTGTTCAGTTACCTCCATTTCGCTCTCCCACTCCCACGAAGACGTAGAGATGTGAATGAAGCGATTTGTCCGGTTCTTTGGAAAAAGAGTACTAATTACTCTCTCCAAGAGAATCGGATCTAAAGTTTCCGTCACTGGGGGCATCCACGGGCGAAGCTTGCCCAGCACCATCCTGTACGGACGCCCCCACGGATCTCTATCAAGTCCCTCTAAGAGCTCATACCAGGACCGAGATCTTGCGCTAGAAATTTCAGTTTGTAGCGCCTTTGTAGCCGCTCAATATTCGCCGTAAAGTCTGGCTATCTGATCGTCTGGAGCTCGCCTATTTCTCCTTCGAGCTCTAGTGTATTGGCGTCGGCTCCGCAGGCAAGTTGCGCGTAAACGCGCAATTTCCTCAGACCACCAGTACACAGCTCCGCGCTTTAAACAACTGGCCCTAGGCATTGAGGTATCGCAAATTTGCGTGACTGCGTGTTGGAACCATTTTGCTTCCACCTCCGGATCCGATGAGCCTTCTTCGGCATTAGGCCATGCCGCGATATAGGAGGCGGCCATAACCATATCACGGTTAAGTCGCTTTAAGCACCAGCGTCGCGTTGGACTGCTTTTTCTGCGGCAGTAGTTACCTTCTGGCCCTCGCATTACAACATCAAAGACGATATGGCGATGATCGGAAAGAGTAACCACCTCTTCTGCAACTCTCCAGCCCGATAACATGCGAATCGCAGCAGGAGTCGCCCATGTTAGGTCCACAACCGACTCCCCCTGCCATCGCACGCATGTGCTAACTGACCCCCTATTTACCAAACGGAGATCCAATCCAGCCGCCCATTCTAACACCGTGTCTCCCCTTCGATCATCTCTGCGGTTCCCCCATGCTCTGTTGTGAGCGTTAAAGTCCCCCAGAACAATCACCGGACGAGGTAGGTAACTACGAACACAAACTGCCACCTCGTCTAGGTACTCCTCGTAGTCGGCGAGAGACCTGTTCGGAGACACGTAGCAACCCACTACAACTACGGCTCCCCATTGCACTGCAACGTAACCCCGTCCTCTGATTAAGGAGCAGGGTCGTGCACCATCTCCGCCGCCCCAGTAGATCGCTACAGAGCCTGTATCGTCACCAAACCAGCGAGGATGTTCGGGTATGATATAAGGCTCCGCTATCACTGCCAGGGCAACCTTCCACTCATTAACCGTTTGCAACAGCAAATGCTGTGCATTACGGCAATGATTAAGGTTGCCTTGAAGAACTCTGAGCGCCGTGAATTTTAGGCCGTATAAACCTCCATTCTCGAGCATGAGCTCGAGGTTGCAACTGTAGGTAATATCGCTGCCGCACTTGTACAAGCTAAAGGAGCTTTTTTAGTCTTCCTACCGCTTTTTTCCGTCGATAGAACGCACCTCTTTCCAAATTTATGGTTAGAGGGACGCCCCAGATCCGAGCATAATGGGCATTTGAGTGTAACTGCTTTACACTCTTTTGCCTTATGGCCAGATTCTCCACAGCAGAAGCAACGTGTGCTCCGGTTGACCTGGTTCGGGCACTTATTACCAACGTGTCCCTTTTCCAGGCACCGGAAGCAGTACATAGGTCTGGGATCCAGTAGCTCCACCCGAATCAATCCCCAGCCTATGCGCACACGTCCAGTAGCCATCAATGTCCGAATCACATTAATTGGACACCGCAGCCAACACGTGCCCATGTTTGTGTTTGTTCGGTGTACCTCTCCGACTTTAATATCATCCACTGAGCAACCACCCGCCTCTGCAACTGCTTCCGCGATTTCACGCGTGCTGACGGCATCGTCGAGATCTCTTAGACGGAGGTCTCCTGTTTTAACTGGACGATTAATCTTCACTCCTATATCAGAAAGGACCTCTCGCATCTTTGCAGCTAGCCTATCTGCCTTCTGGTTGCATTCGTCTCCACCAATCTCTAATAGGAGCCCTCCTGTAAGAGCTCGTTTCTGGCGAAGACTTTCGACGCCGATGTCCGACAGCCGGATCTTGCCTTTGGCCGTTTCCATTACCTTAGCATATGTAATGGAGGATCCTTCGGGTAGAGTTACAGTCACAGCTGCAGTAGTCCGGGCACGAGGAGGCTTCTTTCGCAGCCTCTTGGGAATCGTGGTATTTCTCGATTCTGTGGTGGGTCTCCTCACAACCTCAGCCCAAGTGTTTGTTGTTGCCTGCGGCGACGCCGCTAGCGTTTGTGTTTTCATCACCGGAGGTAAGTCCACCACTGGTGGATGTTTATTCCTCCGTTTTTTCCGTGACTGTCGCGCAGGTTTCCCTTTCGCTTGTTGCTGTGGACTAGTCAAACTGCTCGGCGTTGGAATTTGCGCGGTTATCGAAGAGGATCGGCGCCGTGGAAGTATCTCCGGCTGCTGTGGTGGCCTCATCTCTGCCAACGATAGCGGCCCAGGTTTTGGCGGCCTTGATTCGACTCCATACCTTTGACCCAACGGAGGTCTAATAGCTCTATCGGGAAAGATTTTAGCTTCAAAGGCAGCTAACTTAATATCAATCGTGGCAGATATGCGCTCCATGAGCCCTTCTCCGTCATTCATAGACCCAGAGATAGCATGACCACGCCTGGGAGGACGAGGAGCAGCTTCTTTAGAGTCAGGACGTTGGCTAGTACCTTTACGGAGGTGGTTGATCTCCTCCGTTAGGCCGTCGAGTCTTGCGGTTAATTGTGTTAACTGGGACCGCAACTCTGCATTCTCTCTAGCCAACCTCTCAGTGTAAGAGTCACCAGACTCGCTACCGTATCTCCGTGAAAGTTCTTCTGCTGCAGCTTTCACATTGCGCGCAGCTAATCTCAAGCCCCAGACGTACGTTCCTTTAAGATTACCGGAACGATCCGCGACTTTCTCAATCACTTCAAGGTTGGCATCAATTTGTTGTCGTGGATCTGCACAGATGCGCATAAATCGGGCCAACTCTTCCTTGTTCGGAAGACTTTTCTTTGCTCTTGTGTTTAATGGTATCACAAAGGGATCAGATAAGTCTTCCGAGAATTCTGATTCCTCCACTGCTTTTCCGTCCTCTGAGTCCTCCGCCGACACTGCTACAAATTTAGCAGCGATAGCATCAGGGCTTGGAGGTTTGGTCCTTCTTTTACCTGTCAGCGCAGGCATTTTTGTAGTCATTGTTTTATTGGACGACTGTGATGCCACAGATACGTCCGAGACGTCCTCTCCTTCGCTGTAACTAACCGCTTTGACAGTTGTCATTACGGCGCGTTTTAATCTCCCACGTGTGTTTTTGGATGGACACGATGATATGTCCGACACTACCACTTCTCCGGTGATTTGATCCCTTGATGGGCAGGGATCCACGGCTGACGCAGAAGCATCGCCGAGATGCAGGAATGTGCCCCCCCCAGATACGATGGGGCAGCCCGGGTCTGGCCCGGGGGTGGATTCTCCGGCAATGCCGGTACCACCCTGGGGTAGTTTTTCATTGTTACCTGCTTTCATGTTTTTCCTTTATAGGGTGTGGTCCCAACTGTTCCCCCCTAGAGCCCCCCTCTGATAATAATAAACCCCCACCCCTCAAACTATTCTTTTCATGTCTACACTAATCCTTTGCAATCACTCAAAACAGAAATATTTGCAAAGCATTAGTGCAAAGTAAACAACCCCCGGTCTGTTAATGACTGGATTCCCCACCAGCCACTCATCCCTTCGGCACAGCCCGACCTTAGGATTGGGGTTATTTTTGTATAGAGGTTTTCTTCCTCGCAGCCTTGCAGAAATTCCCCCCCCCCCCCCCCTGGCAAAGCCCCCGGTCCCTACTGGGATTACGGGTTGTCCGGTGTTAGCAACAGCCAAATGCACCTAGCACATCACCGCACACGTCGCATCCTCAGTCCCCTCTATTTAATAGAGGGGTACTAGGAGCGACTTGGAACCTTTGTAGGCCCGCCTCGCGGACAATATGTCCTTGGCCGTTTCTCAGTTCTAATGAACTGGTGGTACGCCCCGAACCCTGCCAGTTTTGGTCCACGTCGGTTTTCCGATACTACCCATATCTGGGTAGCGTGCCCCTATCCGCCAACCCGGGGACGCGCCCGATAGAAGGTCTGGCAACTCCACACGGGAACTCATTGGACCTATGTCAACCTCACCTGCTATGCACCCTGCTAATCAACAAAGAAGGCAATGGCTCCCGCCATCCAACATTAGGTCAGAGTGGTGGGAAATGGCACAAACCCCCCATATGAAGCCCTACAAACGACGGCTCCTGATGTCCGACAGGTCAGGAAGCAGCTTGATGTAAGCAGCGCAAGATATATTGATGTGAGTACCTTTGGGAGAGGTCTATATCCAGCAGTGGACGTCTATCAGCTGATGATGATGATGACTGCTTTCTTTGATCAGTTATGTTACATATTTCCTGAAAAGAATGATTAATTACAAAGCACTTATTGAACGATATAGATTATAAGACGGGTTATTATTTTTCTGGAAGCATTAATTTTGAATGCGCCAAGTTGATTATACCGCCTAAAACTTTACAGATATTAAGTTGGAAACACTTAAATCTTACAAAGTCGAAATAAGTTGCCAGGTCAGAAACTCCATCGGAGTGCGAATAGAATAAAATATGCACGCTCCGACACTCCGAGCGTCTTTTTTAGACATCTCCTGAAAGTTGCAAATTAACTTGGAAATCCTTTGAAAATTTCTCAATAACAAAATAAGTTTTATTTTTAGTACTCATGTATTATATAAATACTAATTATTCCAGTTTACATTTTGTTAACGGTAGTGATAGGTAAAAGTATACGTGAAGACAGAATTTTCAAAACACATGTTAAAGTATTATTTATCAACCAACCCGCTTTGGCCCAGCGTGGTGAGAAATGGCCCAAATCACCCCATACGCACCCTTCCTAACGACTGAAGGTCGCGGGATGCCGCGATCTTTGGGGAAGGCTTATGTCCAGCAGTGAACGTCTAGAATTTTAAAGTAATATTAAAAGTTAGACACATTCATACAAAACATTACTTATGAAAGAGTCTAATTTTAATCAGAAGTCAGATAAATGTCTTTAAAATAAAAAAAAATCATAGTACTATAAGATTTTATATCAAGACGACATACGGATACACAAAAAAAATTCAATGAACTTGAACCTATCTTTTCTGTTTTTCCTAAGTTAAAGTTTAATATTTAATATTTTGTTAGTTTAACTTTGAGAATATACTCTTTCCAAGAGTAAAACAATATTTACGAACCGATAACACTGTAAAATGTAATAACGCTTACTAATCTATGTTTAACAAGCATCTCTTATCGATTTAGAAATCAGACGTCGGAAAGGGAAGTGGATTAGTCATATTCTGTGTAGTTCCGACCATATTACCTAGGAGGCGAGTAATTGGAATCTGCAAGGGAAACAAAAGCGTCAGGTAGACGAGCCGAAGAAGATCAGGAAGACGTGGAATGAGGAACATTGTAGACGCTCTTTACCTCATCTTGGGGTCATAGGGCCAAAAACTTAGTAGTTAAATTGGTAACGTACCCTTTGTCGTCGTTTAGATGATAAAGAAATATTAACAGTGCAAGCAACGAACAACGAGCACACGACGGGAACAATGTTTTATGTTAGCTCGTTAAATTAAAAGCATCTCTTTTTTATACGTGTCAGTATCGCGTTACTTAATGGATGCCGTTACAGCGTGCGACTTAAAAATACGACGAATATCATCTAACAATACTGGCTCGGTTAGAATAGATGCCCACTGCTGGGCTAATGCCTTTTCTAAACATCTCCACACGGATTATTCCACACCTGGACGGATTCAGTGGTTTTCCGCGACTTTCAAATCACCGGTTCGCTTCATCGTTAATAATTAGCATAAATATTAACGATGATTAGTTTAATCCTCGTATCCGGTGAATCTATCAGCTTGGCACTTATTTTCTACATCCAGGTCCTTCAGAGATTAGTTTCTTTTAATTAATAGACGTTAAACATATCGTCTTCATCATCACATTAGTTTATTGATGTCCACTGCTGATTGTGGGCTTTCTTAAAACTAGATATTTGCCGGACTCAAAACACTTGGCATACTTGTTGGCAACTATAATATGACAGTAACAGTCAGTGTTTTAATGATTATTACCCTTTTAAATGAAAAAATTCAAAGATTAGAAAATTTTAGTATTCCATAAAAGACCCCATAGGAAAGAGCGAATGTGATATAAAAGTTTGTGTAAACATAGGCTACCTAGAATTGTTTGTCTTAGTGTTTGGAAAATAGCTTTGATTTCATGTCATAGTCTAGGTTATTGGCAAGTGCTTAATTTAAAGTTATTAATTACTTTTATTTACTAATTATCCGTTGAATATTTTACGTCAACATGCAATGTTATTCATGGCATTATATAGAAATGTACATATGTATAAAATAACCAGGAAATCGACACTTGTTAGTGTGGTGTATAGATATATATATAGTATACCGATAGTTTATGAATTAGTAAATCCGTCACTTAACGTCACAGTAATTGAACTTAAATTTTAAATACCCCTTTTACCACAATACTCTGGGTTTACATGTTAAATATATGTCTATACCCGTTATAGACACTACGAGAAGCAGCTAAGTAGCAAATAGTCATGTTAATGAATCGTTAACTTTCCTCAGCTTGATTTTTTTATTATAATTCCCACTGCGTGTTTTGGGTCAGGACCTTTGTGTACATTTTACCATCTTGTCTCATTTATTTCTATGCATCACATCTTTGTTTTATCCTTCATACTCTTTCTCATCCTTTCTAATCTATCGTACTGTACTTATCGATCATACTTCTTTTCTCCTATCATACTACATTCCAATTCCTTTCTCAGCTAGATCACATCCACAGATCTTTCTCAATTATTAGTTACTACTAAATATAGTTGGCTGTACATTCTAATAAATATAAAGTACAGAAGGAAACAAATATACTTACAAGTAAGCGCTCACGTCTTTTATTGCGATCGGGATACCCCGATCTTATTAAGTTCACCAACGTGACACGGGATAAGTCCATCTCCGTATATTGCGTGCAAATATTAAGTATTTTTTTTTTTGTGTGTATGTGGAAATCAGAAATTAAACGATATTACGAACATTCTAACATTCACTATATCAATATCTATTCTTATATATAATTCAGTTAGTGTTTTATCATGTCATATCGAGTTTCATAAATATATAACAGGAATTGTTGGCGACGCGGGAAAGTATCGTAACTGTTGACAACTTTTTGATTTATACCTCTATTACTTGATACAGTATTAGTAATGTAGGTAGTTGTATAATAATATTTAATTTATTATAATTTATATGTTTATGTGTGTTGATTTAATAAGAAATAATCAGTCATCACATTTTGTTTGACTAAGGGAATTTCAATTACAGCGCTCAGTCCCCAAGCCAGGAAAGATATATAAACTGAAATAATGATGTACTTAATCATTTCTATCTTAACTTCTATAAAAGTTGAACATTTTCTATGCTTATATGTAACCATTACTTATTTAAAACTAATGCTTTAATTGCTAGCAAACAGTTTTTAAGAAATCGCCATCATCTTAACGTCTATTTAATAAGTTTTTGTATTCCAGAAATGAATCATATGAAACTATCTCTTTCTTCGTATCGACTTTAACTATTATTACTATATTCTTCTATTAAATTCAATACTTCTTTGTAACGTAAGAAAAAAAACCAACTGGTTAAAATATTGAATTTTAAAGGAAATGAAATTGTATGTCCAGTAGTTTCAAACTTTGTGCCAGTGTGGTTTTTCAATAGACGTCTACAACTGCTCAGACTTCTAGAACTTTCTCGTCTCAACTATTTTAGTAAGTTTTAAAAGTTACAATGAATGCTAAACTATGGGAATGTAATTTAATTTTACTGTACCTAGTCAATTTTACCGCTCTTTGGTTCATTAAAATCAATGATTATAAGTTTTTAAACTCAAAATGTTTAATTGTAAACTTTTAAATGTAATGATACGTGTTAATTGTTTTTGCTGAAGAAGTTTTTTTACAAACGTGTGTACGAGACGCGGAACACGCTGAAAGTAAATGGAAGAAAAAAATAATGGATCTCTTTCGCTTTAAATTGGACAGTTTTACCTTCCTTTATTCATTTCTCACTGCTGAATCAGCGAAATTTTAATTGTTTTCATGTTACAATAAAAGATCCTTTAAATTTTATAAAATTTCAATTCCAACAAATTGTAGCAGACTTGACAGTGTTTTTTCCGGAAAGGAAGTGAAACGCAAACATTCATATTTAAAAAAAAAAAAAAAACAAGTGATAAATTTGTACTTTTCTTAACAAATTTTTACAAATTTATTCAAACAGAAGAAAAATGCATTTCGTTAAAGAAATCATTACTTTTACACGAAATCGAAAAATACTTTTTGATCACCAAGTATGTAACGACTATAAGTCTAATGTACAATGCCTGTTTCTCTTTGTTTATATATATACATAAATATATATATGTCGGAGATTGGAGGACGCAATGTCACATTTTAATCGACTGCGGGTATTCGGATATAATAATGGGCAACAGAATTTTAATCGATTTGCGGGTATTTGGATATAGTAGCGGGCAACACTGACGATGATTTGTTAAATGTAAATGTCATTTCGAGAAAGTATAAAAACAGGAACGCGGTGCGGGAGCGAACACCATATATATTTATCTATGTATATATATAATTACACCCCTTTCTCTTCCCTAATAGCACTATCCAACTCTTCAACCATTCCACATCCAATATCTTCTCAACTTGCTCCTCCCCCTCATACATACTACTTTATCTACATACATACATACATATATATCACGCCTCGTTCCCAGTGGGGTAGGCAGAGACCACCTCTCTCCACTTGCTACGATCCTGGCACACCTCTCTCGCTTCCTCCACTTTCATAAGCGTCTTCATGCATGCTCGTCGGTTGCGAGTGCTCTTGACCCGGCCTTTCTTTAGGACATCTCCGATTTGATCGAAATATGTCCGGCTAGGTCGACCTGCACCGATTTTTCCAATCATTCTTACCTTGTATATTTCTTTCGTTAATCTTCTTTCATCCATTCTTTCGACATGGCCGAACCATCTAAGCATCCCTTTCTCTATCCTTGTCACTACATCTTCAACCACGCCGCACCGCTTCCTTATCACACTGTTCCTCACTTTGTCTATCCGTTTCACTCCAGTTATACTTCTCAGGCTTCTCATCTCCACAGCATTAATCCTACTTTAATTTTTCTTCTGCCATACCCAACATTCACTACCATACATCAGTGTGGGGACCAACACGCCTCTATGCACAGCCTGTCGTGTTTTTTGTGATACGTTCCTGCTATTCATAAAAATCTACATATATATGTATATATTTAATTTTTATTGTTTTAGCTCGCGGATGCCAGATTCGCGAGTCCTGAGTCCGATGAAGCCGCTATAGTTATCAATAAAACTGCGGCGAGAACATCATCATAAAAAAAAAAGGGAGCGAACACTTTCTCGGAGGACAGACTACGGTGAACACCAGTATAGCGGACTATCCAACTTTTGTCGTTGTCGCTTAGTAATCTGTTGTTGTATTACAAACCTATCGAGTATTGTTTAATCGACAATGAATGAAGATCGGAGAAAAGAAGAACTCCCGCATCCAATCAACCTCTCTTCGTTATATATATAAGTATACATACAACTGATTTCTACCTATATAGAGATTCAACACGACCTCTCTGGTACCAAAAGATCTAAAGACTTGAATTTTGGTTTCTTTTTACCGAGTATAGTTATGCTAAGGGTAGCTCGCTGGCCTAATGGTTAGAGCGTGCGGCCTTCATTCCGAAGGTCGCGGGTTCGAATCTCGGCATGTACCTATATTTGTGTATTTTAGTTACAACAGCTAGATACAAACGGTGAAGGAAAATATCGTGAGGAAACCTGCACATGAATTAGAATTTATTTTAAGGTGTGTGTGAAGTCACCAACCAGCATTGGGCCAGCGTGGTAACTATAGCCCAATCGCCCTCATATTGAGGGTAGACCTGTGCCCCAGCAGTGGGGACGTAAATGAGCTAGTATAGTTCTGCTAATAACGGATTGTTTTTAGCAGAACCGTACCATACCATAACGTATGTTCTAATATCTTTCTTTTGTAATGTGAAAAGAAAACATTAATTACTAAAATTTTGTTAAGTAGAACATATAAAGCATATACAGTATTTAATTCTAGTCTAAGTCTAATTTTCTTATTTAAGTTGAACTATACCCTTAAATTTCTTTGTAAATAATGAGGTTAGTTAATTGAATGGTTATTTTTGCTCTCTAGTAATGTTCAAACGTAGTTAATATACAAATATTAACATCTACATAACTAATTTAAAAGTAACATCACACGTAGCCGTGAAGTTTGCAAGAGTTCGCTGCTTTGAACTTCGGAAAGCGTTTCACAAAATGTCGACACGTGAATAATTTAGTGTACGTTGCACTTAGCGTGGCAAGTTGCTCCAAGTTGCTAACAAGTTTTAATCTTTGTCTATCAATGTTTATTATTTCTTCAACTTCAGTCGTACTCCTCTAGTCTGGAAGTCGTGATCACCACATCCATTATTTTTATCATACTACTACGCTACATCGTTCTATCTTATCCCACTCGGAAATCATATTTTGATTATAATATCTATTATATAATAATGTAAAATTTAAACTAAAAACAGCAAGGAAATTAATAAGATAATTATAACCAGCTCACTTGCTGTTTCTACTGAGACTCATGGTTTTCTTACAATAGAATCAAGAATATTTATCGGCATTGCTGAGGAAACGCTAGTGGGTAGATATATCACAGAAGCGGATCTTATTAAGATATGTCATTTTTTTATTAATATTATCTTTCGCCAAAGCTAAAACACGATGGATAATTAACTAGCATATCTTCACACACAAATATTTTAAATTACACAACTTATGGAACCTAAGTCAACCTCTTCATCCTGCTTATCAACAAACAATGCTCTAGTTCCCACCAACCTGTATTGGACCAGCGTGGTGGGAAATGCCCCAAATCTCCCATATAAACCCTTACAAACGATGGCTCGTACCATGTATTTTTTTGAAGGAGAACTATGTCCAACAGTGGACGTCTATCAGCTGATGATGAAGAGGGATAGTTAAAAACTATTACATAATGTTAAAGATTTTTTAAACAATGTATAACCCGTTCAGGTTAATCAATGTATAGCTTTATAGCGTTGCTAAAGCTTTCAAACAACAGGACATACATAAAACTGAAAGACTTACAATGTGGTTAAACAGTGTGAAGTTGATTGCAACTGATATTAATAATTGAATAAATTGTTATCACCTAAATAAATGTGATTCTGCGAAATGTATATATAAAACTTTGACAATTACTTCAACATTGTCTCAAAGACAGCCGGTTAAAACGAAACAATATAAACTCGCTTAAAATTCGTCCGTTAAAGTTTAAGTCTTTGTTTTAAACCAAAATCTACATGAAAGACAAATTTTTTAAATACTTTTTTTTTACTACGAACTTAATATATTTATAGAAAATCTTTCTGTGTTTTATCACACATACATACATATATCACATCTAGTACCCTGTGGGGTAGGCAGAGACCACCCCTCTCCATTTGCCACGATCCTTGCACACCTCTCTCGCTTCCTCCACTTTCATGACCCGGCTTTCTTTAGGACATCTTCGATTTGATCAAAATATCATTCTTACCTTGTCGCTGTACTCTTTCGTTAATCTTCTTTCATCCGTTCTTTCAACATAGCCGAACCATCTAAGCATCCCTTTCTATATCCTTGTCACTACATCTTCAAACACGCCGCACCGCTCCCTTATCACACTGTTCCTCACTTTATCCATCAGACTTCTCATCTCCACAGCATTAATCTTACTTTCATGATTTTACTACCATACATCAGTGTGGGGATCAACACGTGTTTTATCATCTAATTAATAATAATGTTGTTTGTCTATTTTTCAGTTATGTCGAGAAATCATTCTCTAATAAAGTCTGGTATATGTAATTTAGGACTAATATTTGAACCATAAATTAAATGCAAGCGATCCAAATGATCCAATACAGTGTTGGCTGAAGTACAGTTTCAGCTAACACGAATCAACTGCTTCAATTACTTTATTACATTTGAACGGAATTTCCGACGATACCTATCTATCGGGTCGATGAATACCAACGATATGTGTTGCATATAAAATCTACTATCATAAATCAAATAATCTAATATTATTATGGGTGAAGTTTATGCCTGAGACAGAAAGGACTGTATCACGCTGATCGCCAATCTTCACTAGTTGGAGAAGCACTTTAAGAAAAAGATTATAAATCACTACCTTTTTATTCTAGGTCGTTCACCATCCTACCCCTGAACAATCTGACAAAGGAACCCCTTTTTTCGTAGAGAAATTCTGCACTGGATAACCTTCCGCTGTGGTGGCAACAGAGCGATTATACCGGACTCTTACCATTTAAAACCCTACAGTGTACGTTATCAACGCTATCAGCCGAAACCACGGGAACGCTGTTACAAACAACTGTGGTTCCGACAGAAAATGTATATATATGTTGTATCTTTATTACATTCATATAAAAAAAATTATGCGAAATCTATTAAATCATGTACTCATGTGTTTGTTTTGTATTCAATACTTTCTTATAATTTATTTAAACATTCATTCCTCTTTCATCACTCTCGTTACTCTATTACTACTTCTGTTCTTCTGAAGACGTTAAGACCTTGAAAGTCAGATTGATTCTTACAGCTCATTTGATAATGGGCTCGAAGACCCTCGGCCTGTTTTCTGTTACTACTGTTTTAATATTCATTTTACTGTAAATATAATAAATGATAATAATTAACAGCCATCTTTATGCTCCTACTACAATGTGCTCGCTGCGTTTAGACATAAGATGTAAAGTATAACTACGCCTATCATTACACTAGCTACAACGTCCTTTAAATCGGAACACAGTAACGTTAACGTACGTTTTAGTACTGTTTGGCGGTATAAATAGACACTGCGGTAGTATCTGTATAGACAGCCTCCGTCAACAGAAACCTATTATCAGTAATTGTGTTGTAAATGTCGGGTTCCTCTCAACATTTTCCTTGCAACGGAAGCCTAAGGTCAGTTGTGATCAAACCAGATCCTTTGCTCCCAAGCTGAAAGAAAAAAATCATATAAGTTTAATTGTTTTCAGCAATAACCAACAGCATGAGCTATTTCTTCATCATAGCATTAAATTCAAACCCCATTTAGTAACTGTCCGCGTTACGAATTCGCCTTTTTTTCCTCGTGTGTGTCGTTAGAATTCCGCTGACTGTTAGGGTCGCTTGTATAAAGTAAGGCTATTAAGCTTACTTAATTAACTTAGTGTTAATTAAGTGCGGGACAAAGTGTCTACTGTTACGTGGTGTCTCCGAGGTATCGTGTTTACGACTGGACAGTGGTATGTGCAATTATTTATGCGGCTAGTACAGCATTTGGTGAACTATTTACGAGTATTATGTGGAATAGACGTAAAGCTTTTATTTATCTGTTATTGGCTCGTTAGGACATCATTGTAAGTAAATAAAAAAAACTGGTAGATTTTTTAAACAATGAGTAAAGTTAATTTTCGTATAGTTTACAATTAAACCTTTCATTATATTTTAATGAATATTGTAACAAAGTTAATTTCGATGTAATTACAAATATAGTCTATGTGTAGCTGGACTTGTCGCAAACGACATGAACATTGCTTTGGCGATATATAATATAAATTAATATGCTCTCTGGTGGCGAATAAATAATATAAGACACAAGCAGAAGCTAACAGAAGCAAGATCCTAATAGTAATTCCAAAAAATATTAAATAGTTCTTATGTTTATGCTAGATTTCCAAAGTAACCATTCTCAATAAAATCCAAAGGTCTAGTTTTTATATACTATGCGGAAAATGGGCGTATTATGTTTAAACCTGTTATTTAACTATGTGCATAGATAAAGATAGATACATAAAGGTGCTAACGTATTTTTCAAGTGACGTTTACGAGGGCTCATAATGTACCTTAAACATAATTATTAAACGAGCAGAGATTAAACTTGGACTTTAACAATGGGAGTCTCTTATTTATGACCATTCGTTCTCAATAAAATGTTAAAGAGACATTTGATTGATTTCGCCATATTTGATTTGTTATTTACACCTTAGGTTTAAAAATATTAATTTTCAAATACCGGAAAACATAGTGTAGGATAAGAGAAACCAACTTTATCAAGGATACGAAAAGGTGATAGGTACAGGTAACGGAAGACCGGCAGGAAGTTGTTCGGACGATCCCTATGGCCAACAGTGAATGTTTATAGGCTGATAATGATAATCATTATATTAAACTGATATATACTAAAACAATACTTTATGAGAAAGAATAAATATAACAATTCTACAGTTGTTCATACAATTTCAGATGCATACGTAAATTCAATAAGATCTCCTTGGGCTAAGTTTAAAATTAATGACTACTGTAGATCTCAAACTCAACGCTTTTGTTAATTAAACGAAAAGGACAATAAAGACCGGTAATAACAATTAAACCTTATTTTCAGGTATTGCTTCAGGACTATAAAGGAATATTTTATTGTATTTAAGTTTTCTTATTGCATGAAGAAATGTGTCTTTGAGACGATAATATACTATAGTAATTAAAAGGTAATTATATCAATAAAACCTTCACTTTATGTATAGAGAATTTACTGGAGTGTCTCTTAGTGTCTTTGGAATAAATTATATACACAACATTCAGTAAGTCTACGGTATTTTTAAGTTATTTTAAGTTTAAAAAAGATTTGCTTTAACAATATTCCTTCGGCGTATTTTTCGTATCTACTTATCGTTATGCACAATCTTAAAATTCAAATGAATCGTTTTCTAATACAAATTAATATCTACATCATCTAACATTGTATAATAGAAATATTGAAAATTTACTTATAGTATACAAGATCTAAAAAATGTTTTCAAGTACAAACATGCACGAAAGTGCTCATGTATTGTGTTAAGTCGATGGATCAACAAACCAAGTGTGACCGTCTCCGTTGTTATTTGCAATTTCATAAGTGATAAAATACCACTTTACGAGGAAACCAAGCATAGTAAAAAATAGAAAAAAAATTTTTTCAAAGAAATGTGAAGTCCGCCATTCAGCAGCGAAGCAGCCGTACAGCTGCTGCCAATAGAAATGATTGAATCTCCTTTCATACTATCTTGAATAGAAATTCTCCGTTCAACTTTAAGTTATACATAGCTTAAAACCTATGTAGCCTATGCTATATCAAATTATACACCAGGGGTCAAAACCTTGTGGTTTACATATATTTAAGATATACAGATACTGAAGGTAATTAGGAAAATAATTCTAATGGTATACAAAAATATATCTAAATAATATGGAAATGACCATACAAAGTTTTTACAAAACTTAAGGATTTACTCAAAATGATCTATCTGTTGTATATCTATTTGTTCCATCCTTGCAGTTTTTTTTTTAATTTCAAGAACCTTATTTTAAGACTAATGCAACAAAAGAGAATCATCAATATCGGACCACTTTGTAAACATTTATTTGTGGTTATGCCTCATACATTTGCACATACCGTGTAACAATAGATTTGCATATTATAAGATCAATGCTTCCATTAAAATCAATACTATAACTGCCTATTTTTTTTTCTAAAACTTTAAGTATGAAGTGAAATTCCCAGGACTATTATAAGATCCGTGTTTTCGTGGTTGCCTGTTAAACTTGTCGCTGCTTCAAAATTTTCAAAGTATCCATGATTTGATTTTACTTTGGCATCATTATCTTGAGTCTGCGATCGTTTCATGGACAGTTTATTCATCTCTACGTTTGTGCATGAGTTTCGACGGCAAATATAAACATTAATTAGCATCTACACTACGTATGCATGTATTTTAAAGTTTCCAGCAGTTTGTTGGACTTCTTGAACAGTTTCTCAAAATGTCGACACGTGTATAATTTAATGTAAGTTTCACTTTGCACTGCTAGTAACAAGATGCGAAGTAGTTGTATTCCGGAACTTAAATGAAATACATATCTTTTAGAGTTAGATTTCTTGAGAAACTATTTAAAAATCGGATAAAATATGAATTTTTGTCTCAATAAGTAAAAATATGCAAACGTTTCTGTACTCCAGGCTTTTCATCTTATTTCCATCGCCACAGTCATAAAAAGAAGTAACGGAGTAGTTTTATTTACTTAGTACTTTTAATATTTTCTCTGTTATTATTCAAGAAAAACTACCTCCTAAGTTTTTTAAACGTCTCTCTCCTTGGCTTTTCGAATCCATTCTAGGCCAGAAACTTCTTTCATATCGAGTTACTATCGTCTACTCTGTCTTCCTTTGTGCTTTTTGCCATCTCTTGGGTACCATTCCATAATAGTTTTCCATTTTCCTTGGGTTTCTCGTAGTATGTGCTTTGACCATCGTCATTTTTGGTGTTAAACAATTACAGGTTACAAACTTCGCTTTAAGTTCCCAATTCTTCAAACTTAAACTTCTACTTTTTCTTTATTTTATTTAGAACACGTTTAGTAGTTATTAGAGGCGTAAGATTAACATTAGTTTCTCTTTATGATTACGTAGATTAATTAACTGATGATTACGAAAACGTTTTAGCTATCTAATCAACGCTTATAAGCAAAAAATCATAAGTTTAAGAAACTGATACCTATAACTTTGTGAAGACTGTTAGTTCGTGGTCACGATCCTCAGCAGTGAGGATGCGACGAAGAAGAAGAAGAATAACTATGTGGTTATGTATAATTGTATAATAATATTACGTAGACGAATTATTACATATAAAACCCTTGAAATTCCACTTCGTATAGTTAAAGTTTTAGAAGTAGAAATAAGCAGCCATAGTAATGATTGGAAGAGAAAGTTTACCAAGTTTAAAAGTTATTTCCGTAAATGCTGACCTTTAACGTAATGCAGCGGTAACTTATCAAAGCTTAGAACAGAAAAGACAAGCATAGAGCTTCGTTGTTAACTCTCTTGTATTTTCTTATTAGTTATAATCAGCTCATTCCTTATCTAAAAACCTTAAATTTTGTACCCACACCTTTTATTTTGATTCCATTACACGTCGAAAAGCTAATGTTACCAGCTTAGGTAGTCTTCTGTTTTATTGTTACTAAGTAAATGCATTTACTGAAAATACATTATTTTAAGGCTTTTATGCAATGGCTTCTGTAGTAGTCCTTTAAGTATCCCATTAACTAACTGATAAATAATTCCTTCTTCTATATTTCTTTATTCATCTCCACTTCTACTTTATTTCATGTAGAAGTTATATTCAAAATGTAATTTTATACTATATTACGACTTACTACCACATTGTTCGTGTCGGTAAAGTTTTATGACTTTGTTTTAAACTCCTATGTAGTCTTTTCAATGAGTATACGCTACAAATATTAACTATAGCTTAGTATAGATTATTGCATTTCATTTAACATGTATGTTCTCGTGTATATATCTTCGAAAGTAACGTTTACATTAAATGTAAATCGCAATATATTGGCAGTTTGAAATGTTCAACAGGTTTTCGAGTTCCGTTTGGAGGAAAGAAAAGTGGCGCTCAGAGTGTAGGAACGTGCATATTTTATCCAGGCTGGGGACGCGCTCTGCTGAAAACTCCACCCTCAAGCTTCCATTCAAACGGGAAATACAGTTTAATAATAAATGTGCTGATAGCTATTTTCATTTCACGGGCATATAATCTATTATTTCACTAACGCTAAGAAACTACTGTCTACAATAAGACGTTCACGTGATAATTAATTGGACACCTGCCTATAACAATATCTCGTTAGGAGAATAAACAGAGCATAATATTGAGCAAATTAATACTCATTAAGAGAATAAAAAAAATAAGTTGAATAAGCGTACAAACTACATACACAATTAAAAAAACAATGACCTTCACATTTTTATACTTTTCTATATGAAACCTACGATTTCTATATGATACTTTATATATACGCACTATGCTATTGTAACAGTTTTCTACCGTTGGCCTTTTTCAATTGTCGTGGTGTGATGGCTAATTGATTTTCTTGTAACATGAGATCCCTAGTTCGATTCTGGGACCTCTTGTAACTAAGTTCGATTGGTGATAGGAATTTTTGGAACCCACCTCGCCAGCTATTATCGTCATACCTTCAATGCATCGCCGGACAGAATTGCTGTGTCTTGGCTGTCAATGATTCGTCTTTAATTATTGCTTGTGGAAAACCTTCGTCAAGAACAATTGTAATAGTTCACCAATGTACCGATACAGAGTTTATTGTTTATTCGACAAGGCAATTAAACGGTGTACCCCTAATGGCAATTGATATGCCTGTAACAATGCGGCTTTAGTTAAGATACACAGCTCCATATTGCGCTCATTGCCTTGATACATAAGATGTTAAGTCCCGTTGCCCACCGTAATTTCTCTAGCTATAACTCTCTTCATATCAGAACATAGTAATGTTTGTATACTATTGTTTACCGGCAGATATAGGAGCTGCGGTGGTACCTACCTAAATCAACTCGGTGGAATAGATTTAAAGATTTTAGGTACAATCATAAATCATACATATACTTTTAAGAGTATCCAGCATTAATTGAAATCTACTAGAAAATCCTAAAGTGAAAATATATATTTTATTTTTGTCACCTAGATAGCCCAGTCCATACCAGTCTAAGAAATAGAAACTTCTTTAAGTTAGTTTATATAACAAAAATGTTTAAAAGCATTATCAGAAAGAACGGAAGCTGTAAAACTCTTGAAGGCACTGTAAAGTCACAATTTATAGCAAAAAGTACACGTGATTCTGTAAAAGGTACCTCTGAAACTTTGACAATTACTTCAACATTGTCTCGGAGACTAGCGGCTTAAACAAAACAATATAAACTCGCTTAACATCCGTCACTTAAACTTGAGGAAGAGTTCGCGCTGAACCAGAATTTTACAATGAATAATTAACTTTAATTATCTCTCTACAACTTATTTACTAACATTATGTACAGGAAGATATGCTTTATTTGTTAAATCCTGTTAAATGAAGAATTTATCAAGATTATGTACTCCTAGAGAAGGTAACATTATTATAATCATTTTTTCGAAAGATAATTTATTAAAGATATATATTGTATTATTAAAGATAAAGATAAATTATTAAAATGAACACCCCTTAACCTGTCTTTTTTTATTCTACGAAGCGACGATACGAGCGGGACGTTCACGTAATAGTTAGTGATATATCTGCCTATAACAAAATGGAGGTAGTTAGGATATTACACACTGGACCACGTTATCCTCGTCGCCTTGAGACATAAAATGTTGAGTCTCATTACGCTAGTAATTACACTAGCTGGAATTCCCTTCAAACCGGAACACAGTAATATTTAAATAAAGTATTGTTTGGCGGCAGAAGTAGGCGCTGCGGTGGTATCCACCTAGACAGTCTCCGGCAATAGAGACGTACTACCAGTGCAGATCCATATTCAGTCCAAAACGATCAGCCCTGTGCAACCGGCATTCAGCGGCTTCTCGCGATCTTCACCAAATCATGGACCCACCATTTCAAAATGTTTTTTTTTTAATACATTTCAATGTACAACAGATCGGCGTTGTTTAATTTAACGCGAACATTAATCAGGATGTGAAGCGGGCCGCGTTAAATAACACGATTCAGACAGATATAAAACAAAGATGCTTTTAAATTAACGACACAGCGTAAAACTGGTGGGCGTGTGTGCTCGCTGCCAGCTCCTCCATTAACGTCGATGATGGGATTTTATGTTGCTTTAAATGTTACAACGCCGTTCCAGCGCCTAAATGACATCGGCATGCTATAAATGTAATGCGTTTCTTTTACTTTTACATAAACATATCTAGAGCAGCGTTTCTCCAATGTTATATCATAATTATATCAATATTGCGCCGTATGTAACTCTTTGTTGCCGGAGACTAAGTAAAATAACAAAAAAAAACCGTACAATTAAAGACATAATCAGAGAGGAATTGCGGATGTTGTACAATCTTAGCTTAACAACAATTTTTTTTTTTTTTTATTTAACGAAGCGATGAAATGAGCGGGAAGTTCACCCGATAGTGATACTCCTGCTAATTACGATGACATATACTACACCACATTACACTCATCGCCTGAGGCATAAAATTTTGAGTGTTGTTACCTGAGTAATTACTCTAGCTACAGCACCCTATAATCCGGAACACAATAATGTTTGCACACTACTGTTTTACGGTAGAAATAAGACGGCGGTACCTACCTAGATGGTATCCAGCATCAGAGACCTAACACCAGTCAAATACAATGTTAGTCGATACTAAAAATCGATATTTTGTGTAAATAAAACACTGTCAACGACATAAAGATAAGTAAATGACTTAGTTAATAACATTGAACTAATCCTTCGTATATTTATTATTCAGTTGAATTTTGTAACTGAAGTAAAAACTTAGATTGACAGCTCTATAAATAGTTGGAAGCACTGTTTTCTTTGTCGAAGCAAGTCAGTCTTTCGCCACCTGTCGACTGAAGCATAGCTCGTGGAGTGATTATTGAAATGTATAACTTTAGTATATAAAATACTTAATATGAACATTAATTAATATTAGCTTTTGTTACTTAAAACTGTTGATAAGAAACAATACCAGATAATGTGAAAGGTAGTTATTAAAAGCGCACCTCCGGGTTGTATGCCGTGTTGTATTTAAGAGAGCTTATTCTAGCACACCGATAGTAAAATACAAAACTTATACAAAGCACGTGTTTTTTTCATGAAACTCTCAATTAACATTATAAGAGTAATGCTCAAATTATTGTATCATTCATGAAACTTATATTATTACACATATAAGAGTTTAAATTAAATACACAACGTCAAGTCAAGTTTCCTTATGCCATTTTAATGCGGTTTCACAAGTGTGTTCACTGAAACTGTTGTCAACATCAACTTCGCATTAAGCTACGTATGCCTTAAGTCTTTCTCCACTTACCTCACCCACAATTATCCGTTCTACAAGCTTTTATCAAAAGTACTACGTGTAGATTTTTCTGGATACTGATATTATATAAATTTCACCTAATTTCCCATTAACTTCATTGTAGAAACTGGAGAATATAGTTTCGTTAATTTTTTTTTTGTGTAACTTAACCTAATACCGTTATTGGAAAATGGTAACTCTGATTTTGACAGTGACAGAAGGACTGATAGTTGACAGATAGGAAAAAAGATAAATAGATTTTGTTTATTTTGTAAAACATTAAAAGTTTAAAGAAGTAACCGTTACCCTTTCAATTTGGAGATTTCCACATATAATAGTATATATGTATAAACGAAAAGAGTTACTATTAACATATAACAATTTTAAGAGTTTACTGTTGCATAGCTTGATATTTATGAAGCAATTTATTCTGTAGAAGTTTTATAAATAAACTTACAAGTCAACGTTTGTCTTCTCCATCTCTGCCATGTCCTGCCACCATCTTATTATTATGTAGAAATAAATCTAATGGGACATACACCCACGCAAATATTATTGGTCATTATAACTTGTACCTTCGCAGCGAGGGGGTAACAGCACAACACACGCAACCGACGAGCGTGCATGAAGACGCTTATGAAAGTGGAGGAAGTGAGAGAGGTGTGCCAGGATCGAAGCAGGTGAAGAGAGGTGGTCTCTGCCTACCCCGCTGGGAACGAGGCGTGACATATATATATGTATGTATGTATATGCACTTAGTACATATTCAATATTTTGTAAATATAAACCGCAATTTCAAATAAAACAGTTAAAACAGACGAAATGTATCATTTTTAACAACAACAAGAACTGCGAGGAGCGATAGCGTAAGCTACACTTAAATGTTATTGTACGGCAGTTGGCCGGTTGGCGGTGTAACGGTTATTTTAATGTACTTATCATTTTAGCCAACACAGCTTATTTTAGCTAATGAAAACTAATTTAATTATAGATTTCATTATATTAAATAATATTCGTATGTGAATTCGCAGACATAGGCATGGATTACTTTGAAGTTGTTTATAACGAATATAACTGTTAAGTGAAATGAATAAAATTAACTAATTTTATTACCTACAGAGATTTATAAAGTGAAACACAGTATAACTTTTCTCCTATATATATATATATATATATATATATATATATATATGTATATATATATATGTATATATATATATGTATATATATATATATGTATATATAGTTCCTTATCAATTACCTCTTTAAAATTAATCAATGCCTATGCCTTCTTACATCTAAGTCTCTAAGTGTTTATGTCTAGCAAATCTCAAAAATTTTGCCATACGCTTGGTCTCCAGATTATAATATATTTGATGATTTATCTATATAATTACTTATTTAGTTTCATATACCGGAAACTTTAAATGTTTTCACACTACTGTTTGGAGGCAGAACAAGGAGTAGTATATGTATTTACTTAGAAGGTCACCGGCAACAGAGACCTACCACTTGTTAACTTAACTTAGTGTTAAATGAAAGCAATTAAATATGTAACCGTATAACATAGTTTCCTGCTTTCTCTTTCCATTTTCTGCTTTCCATTTTCCGTATTCCGTTTTTCATTTTTCATTTTGCCACCTTTTGGGAGTTACATTTGTAAATATAAAATACTCGGAAAAAGGCATATTCCCAGCAAATTTCAAGTCTCTAGGCTTTATTGTTCCAGAAATATCATGATGAGTCTATACAGGCGGATTTTTTTATTGTATATACTAGCTGTTCGCCTCCCGCTTTGCTTGTCAGCCGTAATATAACATTTGCTGTAAAAACAACCGCATAAATAATACAAAATAAAAATAGGTAAAGGTAATTAAAACAAAATGGTGCAGAATCTATGAAATTATAAATACCCTATAACCATCTACAAATCATTCCATGCCAAACAATTAATTCCCATAGTCACTAGTTTTCTCGTGATTATTTATGAGGTTGCGTTACTATAGAATGTTATTTACGACTGCAATTGCTCTGAAGGAATATTTCAAAGAAATTTCAAATCTAATTTTATATTAAGGCCAGCAAAGTGGGGGGAACGGCTGACATATATCTATGTAATATATACTCTATTTATACATAGATATATTGCCAACATGAAAAACATAATGCACTTAAATCACTAACTTATGGAGTAGATATCCTGTCAATTCTCAAACGTATACAAGATGCAGAGTGCGTTAGTATGCTGTGTTGAAAGTGTTACTATTAATTAAATGATATAACTAATTAATCTTAACGTTTAATGAATATCGGGAAAAAAAAAACGTAAACTTCCATTCCTATTTAAGTGACATTTACGGGCGCACACTAGAGACGTTAAAAGGCTCTTCATTATTATTAAACGAGGAGAGAGTAAACTCGGGCAGTAACAATGGGGTCTCTAATTTATTGCTATTGGTTCAGGGAAAAAAGATCGTTAAATGACCATTTCATTGCTTCCACAATCTTTAATTTGTTACTTGACAAAGAGCCATCAAATTTAACAATAGAGTGAACCGTTCCTCGAAGGAGTTTAAGTCATCAAAGTATACTAAAGAGATGATATAGGAGAAATATGATATAATATAGGTATAACAGACAAAACGTTTTTATTCGTATAAATATAATACATTCTCTTTATATACTAATACTTTTTATAAATATTTTACATGTATTTCAATTTAATTAGTCTATTATTTAACAAATATTAGGTAAGAGAAAGTACATTAGATGTGAACCTCAAGTTTTTTTCATTAATGCTAACGGTAGATTTGTTACCGGATATCCTCTGGATAGGTACCACCACTATGACGAATATATCTGCTACCGAACAGTAGCTTACAAACATTACTGCGTTCCAGTCTGGAAAGCACACTAGCCAGTAAAATTACTAGGGTTACAACGGATGGGGTGAGTTACTTTACATCTATGTTATCAATTGAATGTCATGCAAGTCGATTTAAAAAAATTAAAGCCATGAAACATTAGTAACATAAGTATCTATTAATTAACTTCAATTACAAAAGGCATAAAATAAACGATGACAGTAACTGTTAAGTTTAATTTATTAACGGTAAGTAAGGGTAAACTAATGTAAAGATTGGATAAGTTAACTGTTTACTTTTTTCTCCTAATGAAACCCTTAACGTAACGTGGTTCCGTTTTGTATAATGTAATAAGTGATCTAAGAGTTTTTTTAGGCAAAGTAACTGAATAATATAATAAAGAGGATGAAAACAAGATATAATATATACGAAAATGTAAAGCTCATAACAATTTCCGCCTTAAATTTGGTTATTCAGTAGTCTATGCACTACAGAGCTATCGGAAAGAAAGTTATATAGTTATGTATGTCTATATTTATGCTTATGCCACTTTTGAATATGATACTTGAATAAATGTTAGATTAAATTAAAAATGAAACTTTCGAGTAAAAGCATCAGGTGGAATAAATTATGCATACATTTAGAGCAAGGTACGTGAAAGTTTGCTTTCAAAGCTCACTTAGTGTAGCCTAAAGACTTAGACACCTGTTGCAAATTCTAAGCTCTGTACCTGTATCCTCGTTATTCAGCCTTTTTATTTGCCGTTGTTCATGGAAACAGCTATAATGTTTTATAAATCATTATTTTCATTATGCACACATGTCAATAATTATCGCACACACAAAGGTGTTGATAACGATCACGAAGAACTGCTGACTTATCTCTCGAATTGTTTCCTTCTTACACCTAAACACAGAGATTTTCTAAACATCTCACTCGGGAGATAGTTGAGTTTCTTTACTCTTACATGGATCATACATATTGAGACTATCATACTTCACAGGATAACTCAGCACTTTCACATACAAAGGCGCGCAACGTTCAGGAGCACCGCTCTTTTGTCTTAACCCGCTTATCATTTATCACTTTCAGTGCCACACTCCCACATTATTATTAATAAAGTACATACGATTTAATACAGAAGTACAAAAGCAGAGGAGTCGACAATGGATGTAATAATTTAAGACCACGTAGAAATATCTTGACGAGAAATTTATTTAATACTACGTTACATAATCACATCAAGGGGCGACTGTAGTTTATATTTATGATCAGGATATGTGGGGCATCGAATAAGTAATTCCCTTTTTTCATATTAATACAACTTAATCTAAATAGAAGACCAGTTAGCTTACATTAAAGGTTATACTAATAATACTTAGATCTCCTGTACATTGATAACGACTCTGACTTGTAAATTTCATAGCAAGGGTCCTAATTAACAAGTAGCTTGTTCGCTCCTTCGCGTGGAAATGTAATTGCTACAGTACAGTACTTAGTTTCTGCAACTACACAAGATCGCATCTAAGTCTAGTCGACTTAGATGCGATCATCAACTATTAAAAAATACTTCATACATTCTACTTAAAAAAATACAAAATCGTCATTTCAAACTATTGATATTCAATAGTGAATATTAGAACTTTATTATTTATATGATATATAAGGTAATTGCCGTACTTGCCAATCTTAGCAGCAACCAAACTTTCCTTTACTCAAGTTGTTCCTTATCTTCATATGTCGAGAAGAGAGTAGCAGTATATATATTCAAACTCATCTTCTGCTTGGTTTATATACAATACAATTTATGACCATAGAAAGAACATACCTGATACATTCAAGGGTTCAAGCTAAGCCACCCCCGTAGTACTAATAAACCACTTGTATAGTACGAAGGTCGCTGATCAATGATGGTCGATTCCGGGGACACATATTATTGAGTTTGATTGGTGAAAAGTTTTTTCTAAATCTCTTAACTAGCATCTAAGCATCCTTATTCAGGCTGTCGATATATGAGTGCCAGAGCATTCTAGTCTTTTATAATCTTACGAAGTTAATGTTATCTTTTTGAATCAGTGCCAGAGTATGAAAAGATTTCGTAAGTAATCCCATTCGAAAAATTGACCATGAAAAGTAAATTAAACATACAAACACCGTGCCTAAAGAAATATACCTTGGGGAAACTTCCGGAGCAGTAAGTAGGTATTTCCGGCGCCCCGGCGAGGCGTTTGGATCGACAAGTTAAACTTCTGAGCAATTTAAAACTTTTGTCATTGTCGTCGGGACGTACCTTTTAAGTTTTCGCTTACTGGAATAGAAACTTCACAGATTTCTCTACATTTCTCTGTTTTTTCATAACAATTTCTTAGTATTTTTCATACATTTGCTAAACCAAAATAATTTAGTGTTCTATAAATTCATCATTACAACTTTTGGGCGGTAAATATATAATCATCCACAGCTTTTTGCTGTCTAAATCAGCTTTTTTTATTTTATTCTTAGTCGTCTTTTACACTATACCGGATGAGGAGTGGCCATTCCCTACACGCAGGAAACAGAAAAGTAATTTTCTTTATATTATAGCATAACGATCACACATATTTTATTAACAAATTGTATATAAATAATCATTTTCAAAACGTACATTAGTTATTTCGGTTGACATCAATAAAGAAATGGACATCCTCTATTTCCGTATTGAGTTTTCGAAATACGGAGACATAATACATATTAAATCATTCTGTAAATAACTTAAAACTTGATTCAAGTTTGGAAAACGCGCCGAGCTTTTGCGAGTGTCACTCAATAGTTGTAAACTGAATTAAATTATTTATCTCGTGTCTAAGTTAGTTAACAACCGTTTAAATACAATTTGAATTAAAACAACAATAAATTGTTAGTGTTAATGGTTAGACGTCTATTTGACGGTAAAAAGTAATACAACCATTTTGCAGAGGATTGCATATTATTGCCATTACCACCACATGGCTTGTTAAAGTTTTATAACTCTTACTTGGCCAGTGTAAACTCGACTTCCTCTCCCGTTGTGAGAGGAGATCATGGATAGTGTTGTGGTATCTGTAAGGACAGTAGAAATATTTTTAAATTTCCGACGATCTTGTGAGAGTCGCAGGAACCCACCTACTGGATACGAGCAACGCGAGACCGATCGATATGAAGACCTTTGGGAGACGGAGGATGATGATGATGATCATGATGAAGAGTATTTTTTCCAATAAGTGAGGAATACTTCAAATTATTATAGTCAAGTAAAAGAAATAGTAAGACAAGAAATTTTCCTTCATGTCTCCAAATATTTATTTATTCTCTTAACCTCATTGAAGTAATTCTTAATACACTTAGAAATAACAGTGAACCATAATTTTAATTACATAAGCCATGATTTTGTTCAGTTAAGTAACTTGACAAAGTAATTCTATACATATGTAAATGTTTTTCGATTTCCATGCAACTTTGTTTCCTCTTATATCATCAATTATGGTTTACTGATCATACTGTGTATGTCAAACAGTACTAATCAGAATAAAAACATGCTCGTATCGTTTGAATGGCTAGATAGATGAGCATTAGTCACTTTCAGAGTTTTGTAATAAATAAAATCAATTTAATGTGATACACGATCTGATCAACCCTGGTGCAGACAAAGGAATACACTGCATCTAATAATTACTCAGCTATCGTCGACGGAAGCGCGCTTTGTCTCAGCTGTTTAACTCGTTTGTTAGAAAGGACCTGCTAACCTTAGGCAGTTGTAACGCGGTAAAGTTTAGAATTTTGTACAACACAAGCTAATTTTAGTGCACTATAACGTCGCTGAATAACACAACAGCCCGGATATATCTCTATTCTGCTGTACTAGCACAGCTGATGCTATACTAGAAACGATACGATATATCTATAACTTTTTTTTTTATTCCATTAAGCTCTAAAACTATCAAGTAATCTTACAATTTGATGCAATTCTACCACTAGTAGGGTTGTAACTCATCATCAGTATGAGTTGCTTTCTTCAAAGTTGACGTTTGAAGTTTGGCAGTCAGATTGAGGAAACTAGTTCCTTCTTTTGTATGTAACTTATTATATATTTCTTTCGAATACATACAAATCCTCTATAAGTAAGGATTATGCCATATTACACATTTGATTCATTAACTTGGGAGACAAGATGTAGTTTCATTTACACTAACAATTTTTTTTATATCGACAATGTCATCGCTTGGGTGTAAGGAGTTAGCCCAATATCTTACGGAGCCCACGTCTACCTCACCTGCACGCGGTGCGACCTGCTGAATAATAGGCGAGGCTCTGACCAACCAACGCGCACTGGGCCAGCGTGGTGGATTTCTCTGAGGAGTGAGGACGGAAGTCGTCAAGCATTTTTGAAATATGATAAGGTAATAATTAAAAAGTATAATAGAAAGGAACAAAAAATAGGATAGGAATTAATGATAAGAAAAAGAATGTAATAAAAATAGTCAATAATTAAGGAACCTAAGAAAATTGTAAAAAAAATTAAATTACTCAAATTGTTAGAGTAAAAATAAGTAAAACAAACGAAAGAGAAGGAGAAGAAGCAAAGGAGAGAAATGGGATGATTGTTTCAGGAGCAGCGACTTCGGTCTTCATTTATTGCGAGAGGTATGAAAGAAGGAAATGGAATTGAGTATGATAGAAGAGAAGGAATGAAAGATAAATTTTGGAAAGAAAGAAAAGAAAGGATGAAAGGTGAGTACGAGGAGAAAAAATTGTATAGCATTAAGATGTTAAGTGAACTGTAATAAAGGCCCTAACCCACTATACGCAGGTGAACGATAAAAAAAAAGTGGTGGATAACGGTTCAATTGCCCTTAATAAACTCCAACAACCATGTGGAGATCTTTGGTAGAGACCTAGGTCCAACAGTGGATGTCTATCGGTTGATAGTGGGGAGGATGAAGGTTAGCGCACGATACCACTATCACTCTGCCACGGTAAACAGGGAGATTTCAAAACAAAACAGAGTTACTGTGTCAAATTGTTTACTGTAGTATTGACATTCATTTATTTTCTTTTTTATTATCCATATTTTACAATGGAGATAAAAAAAAAATCTAGATATATTTAAAGGTAAAATTATGCATAAGTAAAACTCCATATGTGACAACTGTGTATTTAAAATAGGGGGAGAAAAGTTTAAGCGTATGAAGGGATGGAATATGTGAAAAGTATAACCACAAAATATATCTAAAACCACTGTATTTTTTTAGATTTTTTCTCTATATATTTGGCATAAGCTTTAATACATAGTATCATTAGCTTATTAAAAAAAAAATAGTTTTACGTATAGATAAATTAACCATACTCTTTCGACAGATGAAACTTAAATCTTAATCTGTAATAAACTGCTTTTTATGATTGAATATAAAACTATTAAGAACATACTTTAATGACCCTAAACTATAGCCGAGTAATATAACTGGAGACTCGTTAAGTTTTAAGCTAATTCGGCAAAGTTTCCCATTGCCTATAAAATACTAATAATTTCTCGCTATTAAAGTATACAACTACAAGAAATTTCATAGATGTGAAGCTAAGTTAAACTTTATAATATTATATTATTTATACAATTGAGAGATATTTTGAATACAGCTGATATTAATGGCATTTGTTTGAATTATTAATGAAACAACTACTTGACTGTTCACCTTCATATCACCTTGAATTATTCTTTAACAATACTCAGTTAGACCTCAATTTTATATGTAAAGCATTCTTCTCTAAAATACTTTGGCTCGCATGTAGTAATTTACAGTAATAAAGATAGTAATTTTACTGTATAAGAGCGGTAGCTCGGCAAGCGATTTCGAAACACCTTACCATCATTCAAATTATACCACTCGTGAACTGGAATCAATGCAGAAATGTATGATATAAGTCAAATGTTAATTCCATCTGATCATCATCATTATCATCAGCCGATACAAACACTGCTAGACAGGCCATCGGATACTTAATATATATTCTATGTTATATATATTTGATACTAAAATTTACGTAGTATTTGTAATAGTCTTTTGATTTTATCAACACAATCTAATAGGTGATAACAAATCAGAAGTACAGTGTATTCTTCGTATGTAAAGAAATTATATTTATCTTGAAGGTATATCACAAACTTTTCTTAACAATGCGTAACACAACGTTTTTGTTTTTTTTTTTTTGGCAAAAAACCGTGTGAATAAAATAAAAGTCCTCGAAAAATCTCCGAAAAAATTCGATACAACTTCAACTCGTCCCTTCTCGTCTATCTTGTTATTTTCGCTTCTGATGTTGACCTCTTGAAATCTGAAGTGTTAAGGTGACACATTCCTAACACTCGACTTGTTTTATAATGCAATTTTTTTTTGGCAGATACAGAGAAAAGTAGAAAATGAACTGTAATGTAAAGAAATTAAAATCCAAATCATAGTACTGTTATATTTTTTGTATGACAAATATGATACAAATTCGTACCCACTATAGTTATAAAAGAGACTCAATTCGATTTTCTCTTAGCTTGTGTTTACAATGAAGAAATATGTTGGTGTTTTTAAAATGTTTACATACGGTCACACACAGTCTTAAGCCATAATATACTCTGTCATGTTACTCTAGTAATTTTATTGGTTACATCATCTTTGAACCGGAACACAGTAAAGTTTGCACACTGTTATTCATAATGGCCGAATTACACAGGCTACGTGTTTCGTCGGTCTCCAGCTAAAAGGATTGACAGCCAAAAAACTTTTACGAATTAGCTTTAAATTAGTTATTATTCTAATTATTTTAACATATATATGATCGTTTTTTAAATCTTCAGATCTCAATACTGCAATTTAAATTAATATGTTCTTGAATGCTAACGTTTTAACCGGAATACAAGCTATTTGTGAAACTCTGTCGCATCGTAGGTAACTTCTAAATGTGGAACCAATCCCTCTTAAATCTAATTAGGCAATTGAGATCGTTCACCACTATTAGTGCGAGCAGTGTCTCAACACTGCATCGTGTCAATTAGCTTCGCAGTAACTCTGCTGCGATGCCATTTCATGTTGAAGGCAGCAATTCATTCTGAACATGACTAAAACTGTCTTTTACCGCATTACAAAAAAAATACAAGTTGTCATAAGTGTTCAAAATTTTTGGTCATTGCAGAGCTTAAAAAAAGTTTAATTATGATAATTGATATATAAATATAATCTTCTGATTCTTCCACATCCGGAGATTATTATCGGACATGCTTGGTTGACATGGCGGACGCAGTAAAGTAGTAAAGATTATAAGAGAAGCTACTATCACCTTGTTAAGAAATTCCTTCCTAGTCGCCTTCTATGGGAACAAAAGGAGGAGGTGAAATTCTAGCCCATGATCGTAAGGACCGTTGGAGGCAGATGGAAACCGGTCGATCGTCCTGAAACCGATGGAATACATTTAGCTGTAATGATTGTAATTAAATATTTATATAGATTATACATTGTTGAACGTATATACCTTATATAAGATGTGGCAATTTAGGCCAGCTCAGAGGTATGGCGGTCACCTGCTCCTGTGTAAGCTACGATTGCGGTCGCTTAATTGACGACTCGACTGCCGCCTCCGGTGGGATCCGATGAATGTCGTTACAGAGGATCCCTGTCCCACCTTTGTACAATTGCCTCATTTGATTCTAGTGATGATCATAAAGAATAAAACACCTAAACTTTATCATTGAATCAATGCGTATTCGTTAGAAATATTTAACGTTTAATGCCGACTTAATATGCCGTTGATGATTTCTTACATCTACGTTAATATTACATATTTGATTCAACTAAATATCACAAATTTTGTAGAGCTCTTTAGCTATTTATCACCATGTTTCGTTCGACGGCTTGCGATCCCATTTTGGTGTGGTTTACAGTTAAATTTTATGATTACAAATTTAATCAAGTAAACCGCTAGAAAACTTTAACACAGTTAACTTATAGATCAGAATGTGAACAATAATTAAAACACTAGAAGTACACTGTGATGTCTGTGAGGTCACAATATCAGTCACCTCTGTCAATGGAAGCTGAAGAGTATCCAAAGAATGAATAAGGTAACACTGACAAATAAAAAAAAAATTGTTTGATGAAATTAGGTAAATATTCTTCTTAATCTAATAATAGTATTTAAAGAAATATATGAATTATAATACAGAAGTAAATATTTTTATATGTACACGAAGAGTTTTAAAATCTGTATTTTTAAAGTAAATATCTATAAACATTCGCATGAATAAATAAAAAAAAAAATCTTTTACATTTACGTACATTTCAGCAAATTCCCTGTAATCATTGAAATCTATCTCCCTCGATAAACGAGTGTGGCCCGATTCGTCTCTTTTAAAATGAACGCATTCAACAAACTGAAACTCCGCGTTAATTAGACACATGATTAAATGTATTGTGGGTTTTTTAATGCTGGCAATAAAAGTGAATAATTACATTCAGTGTGCAAACGCTGCCACCGCTGCAGGGTGCGGATTTCGTGCCACCAGGGCAAATTTTAATTTATTGCCGCATAATTTTTTGAATTGCACTCTTTGCGTTAACGCTCGAGCTTTACTCGAGTTCAGTTCACTAACGTACGTAGGTACACGTGAACTTAAAATTTACATTTTGTGCATAAATTTCAATATTCTTTAATACTTTCGGTCTAATTAAATTTCTATATAAACTATAAACTATCTTCCCAGTGGTTACATAATAAGCAAAACTTAATGATACAACTACCTAATTTTCTTATACAGTACTTCAAAGAAACACTTCAGTTGTAGAAAATAAATTTACTTACTCGTCTGTTACATATATTATATTGTCATTAATCTTAAATCATCATCACTGCTACTCTGCTGAAGCACCTTTGTGAGGTTACTTGCCATACTCGCCAAGCTTTGCCTATTAGATAGCAAGAATATCACTTTCCTTTAAATATAGCTTTTCTTAATTGAAATACGATAGGATTATATTAGATTAGAAAATCAGTCCTAAAATGGCCTCTGATCTTAAATAGTTACTTTATTATTTCATTTCCTCTTTAAATTGTTTTATTATACTGCTCTTAGACAAATGGTATGTAAAGGTTTGTGAATATGTTCTAATATATAATAGTGACATGTTAAATATCTGAGACAAAGAACATCCTTCCTCGGTCGACGACAGGCGAGTAACTATCAGATGCACCGAGCTCCTTTGTCCCCCACAACAAGCATAGATCACGCTAAGTACCTCAGTAAACATTCTGCTTATACTGCACTCTTAAAAAATTAATAGTTACTATCCATATACACCTTTGCCAGTACATAAAATTGTGTATGCTACTAAAATGGACACCGTATGGTCAATATTATAATATGTCCATACATTTGCAACATATTTATATGATATATAACATTTTTATTCAATACCTGTTATGTGCCTTTTAAACACATTGGCAGGTTGCGCTCACGTAGATAATGACTATTTACAAAGTAGTCTCGTGTTAGTCGTGTATATATATGAAATTAAGCAGTCCGATTAATACTGATTAATTCATGAAATAAATAAAAATGCATTAGAGTTCGTTCCGTGAAACAAAAGGAACTTCAGTACAGGACGGTTGGACAGCTCAATCCGCAGCTTTACAAATTTCCACTTTGTTACACTGACGTTGTAATGGCCTGGTTAACTGGTTTTTTCGACGCAGACTAATCACGTTAGAAAATGTTTCAGGGTAATGAAAAATGTTTGCTGCTCTGTATATACAGATACAAAGTTTTAAGTAAATTGATTTTTTTAACATCAACAGACTCTCTAGTGAATATTCGCTTGGCATCTCACACGGAGGTCCCTGTTCGATTCCGAAACTGAAAGAAGTGAGAAATGAAAAGGTGTTTATATGAAATTACAATTCTTTCGAAACTACTTGGCTAAACAACAACCTCGAAATGAAAATCTGCTATATTCGCAGTACCTTTAATGTAAAAATTACTACAGTAATCAAAACTAATGATCTTTCAATGGATCAAAGTTCCATTTTTAGATACATGAATGTATGGAGCTGAAATTTTTAATTATATTTACAAATCAACCGTCTATGGATTTCAGCTAACTGTAATAATCAATTCACTAAATTTTTTCATAAATGTATCAAAATTTATAAATAATAAATTTCAAACCATGTTGTTTTACCGACTCCAGCAAATCCAACAAGTAAACGGTTACGATCTATGTCCTAGTTCACGTTTGATATCAAGATAACATATTAAAACTTATAAATTCGAATCACGTAATTTGCTCACAATATCTAGAACTACTCACTTCTCTTACTCGTACGTCCTAGATAGAAGCTATCTTAAATAAAAATGATATAACTTCTACGTACTTGGAACACGGTAAGTGCAATAAATTTCCAATACGATTTCATTATTTTTCCATTTACTTTTAGCTTCAGAAACACTAACTTCATAGGGGTGTAAGCTATTGACAATAAGGACACACCCTCCGTAAAATTGTCACGAATATTCTTATAGTAGTGGGAAATATTATTTTAAAAATTGTTAACTTTATCGAAATCAATTCAACAACTATGAACATTTTTAGGGTCTTTCGTTACTAAATTTCTATTTCCATCTTCAAACATCCAATATTCAAGACTTCTTTAATTTCACGATCTATAGAAAAATACATTTCTAACCCAAATTACATGCTATATATAAGCAATTAATATAACTTATATACCATGACTTCACTAACAGAAAAGAAGTTACGCTCGTCTGTGGTCTAACATATCGTCATGAGAGAACAAGAAATAAATTCATTGTGATTTTGACTATCTTCTATCTATGTCACTCATTGTCTGTTAAGACACCTCTTTTTATTTTAAATACACATCTTCACAGATTTTACTTTATTTAGCTTACAATTCGACATAGATTGATCTTGACTACTGTGACTTAAAAGATCACCAGTTAACCGAATAAGCAACATAGCGAAAGTATCTTCGATGCATTTAAGTTAATGTCTAATCTAAATTAATATAATATTACGTTGCTAACTTCCTCGTGGATAACGATTGAGAGTACAGCACAAAAGTTTCCTTATTACATGTACATTACTGAATATATCACATTTTCATTATGGTAATTTTCTCTAGAGTATGGTTTAATTGCATACAGATGGAACTTCTCCCTTCTCCTAACGACATTCATCAAATTTTGCAAGCTTCAGAGACGTCAATTATATTCATGTCCACCATTCCTCTTACTTAGTTATTATATATAGTGTTTTGCAACTTACTATAGAACTTAACTATTGAAAGGTTTATCCGATGATTAATTTCTTTTAGTAATCTACAAAATTATTGTTGGAGATATAACTAGAGTCGATTTATATAAAATATCTAGGTGGTATTAAATTTATTAAAATGGAAAGCAATACTTCTTAAACGTAGCTGTATACATGAAGTACAAACTTAGTTAATTAGTGACCTTAAATTCGTGTCCTTAACTAACTTGATTCAGAAATGAGGTTACAGGGGAGTAAGACAAGTCACCATAGCTTTGTTTTTATTAGAGCTCCTGAGCTACATTAACAGATTTCTTTGTATGTTATGTCAATGTATATAATATACAATACTCGTAAAAGTGTAATAATTACTTAACCTAATATAATGATCACGATATCTGAAATTCAAATTAATGATGGCTAACATCGGTTTCGCTTATAGCTGTCACTACCACCATTTAGTGGTGAAAGTAAATTGATATCAATATTTACCAAACGGTGTTATGATAGGCTAAAGCAAATACAAACAAACATACAGCAACATTGAAAATAGACAACTCGAACTCGCAAATATTTTCTAACGATGTCCGAGTCCGAGCGAAGTCATCTCCTTCAACAAATATGGCTAAGAAGAGAACAGATCTATAGAATCTAGATTTACCTCATAACTTGAAAAATTTATAAATATAGGAATATTTTAAAGTTGTTTATAATTATTGTGCTGAACCATTTCTTTGTCGGTAGTGACAGTAAAGTGATATGAAGACTTATTTTTTTGAGAAAATTCAAACGTGTAAATCGCTTCCTGTTTTCTGTATATCCATGTAAGTGCTATTGGCTATCTGGACATCTGTAGCCATTCCACTCTGTTTGCATTTCATCTCACAGAGCAACAAACGTTGTAGTCAGAAGGGGAATGCGCGCGCACCGATCTCAAATGCGATAGCTTTGAGTACTTGTTATCTTGATCGCACGCCTTACGCTTTGCCATAGCAAAGTTACTTTTGCATACACTTCAGTACAGACTCATATTTTTTTCTCTACAACGAATATTACAACGTTTAAAGGAACTATAGGTTATAAACAATTTGTTTTTATATAAAATTGAAGAAAGTAAAACTTAATACAATGAGAGAAATTCTTTATTTGTCTTTTTAGCGCAATATTTGCATTTCTTTATATACACCGATGAGTTTTATATCAAGCAGAGCCGAAAAATGTTTTATAGATCCTTTAACTAATACTATATTCCTTTTGCAAAAAATAATATATAAAATTGGCTAATACTGTTGAGGATTTCTTGCTATTGCAAGATCTATCATTGCCTTGTCCTCCTTGTTTCCTTTAGCTTCTAACCGCATAGTTACTAATTGTCTCTCAGTAGGTAATAAAGAGAAAGTTTCCTTCTGTTTCTCCTGATCTTCCCATTCAGATCGTCCTTTCAAATAAACATGACGACCACATTTACAATCTGCCTCAATTCGCTTCCGTTGAAATGCATCGTTATGAACGTTTTTTAAGGGACAATCATGGCAATAATGAATCCGGTTTACATGGGAGGGTTTCTTTTTATCACGCATTTTTCCATCGACAGTATTTTTAAAATATTTGTCCAAGCCTTTGTAATCGTCAGTATTTTCTTCATTTTTAGTATATACTAATATGTTACGGTTAATATTATCCTCCATGTATGAACCATCGTGCACTTCGTGCTGTTGAAGAGGCAATTCATTTTTAGAATAAAAGGATTTTGTTTGATAAGGACGACTATCTTTATTATATTTTTTCGCCAGACTTTGTCGTAAATCCAACGATATTTTTGCGAAAGAATCCTGATTACGTACATAAGGTGCCGGATAGGGCGGAGCTCTTGAAGCGTCTACTATTTGCTTCTCATTTTCTTGTAACACTGGCTTCCCATCATCTTCTTTGTAATTTTGACGCAACAGCGGCGGCTTTAAAAGCTCTAGATATTCTCGATGTTCATTGGCAACTTTATTTACGTCTTGAACTTTAATTTTATCTTTGATTTTATTTATCATTCCATCGTTTTCCAACTTTAATCTACTATAGCAAAGTTGATTAAGTAAGTTTCCTTGACTTTTGTCAAAACCTGTTGCGATTTTTTCTACGGGTAAGTTGTCTTTTGCTGGACTCGCGATGTTAAGTGTTGAAAACCTACGACTTAATTCTTCAAATTTATCATTGTCTATACTTGCCATAACTGATTTTGCTGATTCATGTGAAATATCATTCGAATTTAGCATTTGTGAACGAAATAAATTAAGCATGGGACTTTTGAATTTCTGGCGAATAAATATAAAAGATCTGCCATTTATGTTACTTGGACTTTCACCGCCCTGACTAAGGATTTCTGAATCTTTTATGGTGTTCCTGTGATCTTCTAGATCAAATTTAATTGTTGTTTTTAATTTTTGATCACAATGTAGTGACATCGTCGTATCAGTCATAGCTACATCTATTATGTTCGGATCTTTACTCTTATTTTGAACCTTCGTAATCTGAAAAAATACAAACGCGACTTTTAAATACTTCCTGTTTTTTAAGACAAAGATGAAAAAAGTGGTCTTGGTTGATACAACTGAAACGCTTATTTATATCGCCAGAATCGTGTGTCTATGTGTTTTAATTTGAAAGGCGTTAATGAAATTACAGTAGTAAAGAAACGCCTTGTAATTGTATCTTACGGCGATACCCACGGTTATGTGCAATATAAACATCTTTTCTTGAATATGGGCTCTCAAATCTGTAACGACGGCAAATGTGTCCTCGAGATAAAAAGGCGAAACGGGATGGCAAAAGATGCTGTGACCCGTTTAAACAATATCTGGGAGAAGAGAGGAATTAGTATGAACACTAAAATCTGACTAATTTGAACTCTGGTATTCCCTACCGGTCTTTATGTTGTAGAAATGTGGACAATCCCTACCAGAAAGAGACAAAGTATTGATGCATTCGAGATGTTGTATTGGAGATGTATGCTAAGGATACTTTGGACAGACAAACGCATTAATGTATCGATCCTGACTCGGCTCTGAATAAAAACTTATTTGTAAACCCTGTAAGTGTAACGCATCCTTATGTATTTCGGCCACACAATGCGCAGAGGCGACGATTGTCTGGAAAAACTGTTTGTCGTTGAGAACACCGGAGACAAAAGATCATTCGGTCGAGCACCGACTAGATGGACCGATCAGATTAAAGACTCATCATCCTCTAAATTCTATACAATCGTAAGAGACAAGCGCTTGACAGGAACCGGTGGAAACAGATCATCCGCTCCAGACAGCAACTCTAACACTAACAACGATCCTCAAACATGAGGGAACGATCCCAGAAAGAGAGAATAGTGTGATATTATTACTGTAACTTGTATCACTTAGCATCACATGAAAAAAGCAAAATCGCTGCTTAGTTGTATAAAAAGAAAATAATATACTAGTAGGTTACGTAGAAATGCTGATGATGATGATGAGGTTAAAACATTGCAACATATAATAGAAATAAATGTATATATATATATTAACTATAACAAAATTACATTTATATTTTTAACACAACAGTATTGCAATCCAAAAATAACTCACCTTCGTAATGCTCGTGGGAACTATATTTCCGGAAATAAGTCCGATATAAAAGAAAAATGAAACTACATGTTCATTTCTCATCTTCCAGTTGGTAACGTGAAGTTGTTAATAAAACAGACTCTGAAAATGCGCCGGCAACTTATCAGGGCAACGTCTAATCGTCGTTTTGACCGTTCGTTTGTTTGTATGTATAAACGTCAGTTAAATTAGATCAGAAAACAACATTACGTCTACCATAAACATTAAATATAAACAATGGGAACAATGCACGCAATGAACTCACGGTGCGATGTGCGAGAGAATAACAATCTTACTAGCGAAAGGGTTTCAACTTACAGCGTCGTTGGATGGGGAAAAAAAAACTACTTCGCTATATAAACTTTTTCATGATAAACTTTTACTTTCGCGGATTAGCAAAGTTTGATTAGAGTGTAGGTGAGTACCAGGTTTTATACAATATAAATTGCAACACTGATTGAGTTTTCCGTCGCGATTCCTCGTCTTTCCATGATCATGACTATAACAAGTTAGTCCCAAGAAGTTCTAAGTTTATTCATAATTTTTTTTCCCAAACCGATGCAATAAATCGTGCATGACGTCAATGATGGATGGACGCAAGGATGTTCACCTGTTGGCTTATGGTTCGCCCATAAAAATGTGGCGCAAGTTAGATAAACAGTGCTGTTCATAATAACGATAACGCTTTGAGACATAGATGTTAAATCTTGTTACCTCAGTAATTTTACTAGCTACAGCGCCGGTTAAACCGGAACATAAGCAGAAGGAATAAGAGCTCTTGTATACCTACGATGATGACCTCTTGCAACTGGTATCACCAGTAAAATATTAAATATAGGATAATATTAGTACATTTTGTATATATGATAGGAGCGCAGCATCTACCTTAAAATTTTTATGTTTCTAAGATCTGGTTTAAAAGGTGATGTAGCTGGTGAAATTATTAGTGTAACTTAACTTCGCCATTATAACTTGTCATATCTACTCCAACACGTGGTGTTATGTAACTTTTCTCATTATCAATAGCAACAGATAAATATCCTGCTTCACAAATATACATTTACTGGTAGGAGGTCCCTGTTGCCGGAGCCTGTCTAGGTAGGTTAGCACCGTACGGCCTATTTCTGCCGCCATCGGAAGTGTGCAAACATTAGTGTTCTGGATTGAAGGAAGCTGTAACCAGTGAAATTACTGGTATAACTAGACCTAACATGTTATCTCTCAAGACGAGTGTAATGCGATGTACATCATTCTAACTATCGCCACGTTGTTATGGACAAACCTGTCGCCTATCATCACGTGAACGTTTTACTCGTATCTTCGCTTCGTTATATAAAAAGGAGATAAATATCCTGCTTTACATTCATAATTAAAAAAAGGTATTTGTCAAACATTATTTATTTTTAAAATCTTTTTCCTCTGAATTTTATTTGAAATTAGAATTGGCCAAAGATAGCCTTAAGTTCAATAAGAAGGACTTCCAAATCAATTCCATTCTCAAGGAGAATCCCAGCTTCCTCTAGGAATGCCTCGCTCTCCCACAGAGCGTTCCATATTTGGTTCCATTCGTCACTATTCAAATTCTCCATGGCGACTTTGAATTCCTCGTCCTCTTCTACTTTTTGTTCGAAAAGAGCTATAAGTTTGTCTTTAGGGAAAACTGCAATGCAATCGTTAACATATGCTGTCATATCTTTACCGCTAACTTCATGTCGACTCTTCTTCAGATCTTGAATTTCCTCTGGAATCAAAAATAATTTCATTTTACCTTAATGAAGTTAATGCGAAGTATAAAATTTACAATTTATTATGTAACATCAGGGATTACATCCTAGAATCACCGAAGGACAAAGTCATTTAATAATTCATAGAGTTATGTACACGTTCATCATCAGCCGATTGACATCCACTGCTGGATATAGATCTTCCCCAAAGACCTCCACATACAGTCAGCATGGTCTCCGGTACCGTTGGGCACTAGGGGCTGTCGTATATAGGAGTTCATATGTGAGGGTTTGTACCATTTCCCACCACGCTGGCTTAATACGGGTTGGCGGGAGCCAGAACCTCGTTTGTTGATTAGCAGGGTGCACCAGAGGCAGGTGACCTCACCTGCCTCTGGTGGACTTTGGTCCCATGACTTGTTGTCTGTCAGAACAGAAATATTTAGTAACCCTATTGTCTGATTAGTAATATTTAGTTTGATTTTGTCCTTCGTCTATAAAAGATTTTCCAACCCCTGTGTTACATAACATCATTTTACAGTACATACCAATAATTTCATTGAACCGATCGATGAAATACAATATATCGATGTTATCATTTTCCAAAAAGTCGATTACCTGTAATATAAAAATTTACAAAATATCAATATATAACAAAATAGGCTATATTGTAATTGGTTATGAATGATCGCGTACTCACCGCTTTAAATTCAGGTAGGGATTCCATTTCGTATACAAGATCCTTGAAGTTAGAGCTGCTCATGTAGTCCAGAGACTGCCTGAACTCTTCGAATTCGACGTAATGTTCAAACAGGTGACTAATTTCATCACCGGCCTCCTCCATGATAAGGTCCAAAAAGTCTTCAGCATGTTCGTGGAAGATCTTCCTCGTCTGCGGTGCTGAGAAGCTCAGGGCTACAAGGGACAAAAGAATTATAGCGACCTTCATGGTTCTTACTTTATTTGATCCGAGTGATACAGGACGGGAACAGTATATGCTTTTTATACTAATACGATATCTGTTATATTTTTCTAGATAAGATATGCACAGTTGTCATGTGAAAATCTTTGCTTATTATTTATCTCATTCTTGACAAGTTAAAATTTCACAGTGACTGTTACTGCCTGTTTAGTCATATACTAAATCACTATCAAAATGCATTAAAGAGATAAAACTACTCGATCGCGGAAGGAATTTGACATTTTTTAAACCTCTACATAAATATCGAAAATTATTTCTAGAAACAATGATATCCTTCGAAACATATTACGTCAAAGACAGACAAGACAATATAATATTCCATGTTTTCCATTTGATGAAATTTACCGCTATCTCATATCCTTTCGCAGTATTGTTAAATGGAGCCATTGAGTAATCTTCATCATCATTTCCGCCTATTGATGTCCGCTCCAGACCATAGACCCCCTTTTAAAGAGGTATGTACCGTATGAGTAATATATAATATTAAAATACTATCGCAATCACTTATTATATATGATGGTATACTTAGATTATATAGAAGAATGAAGTAAATTCAAAAACAAACTCGCTAATAAATTTTATAGTTTTCTTAACTATTAAGGATGTTTTTACACAAAAGTAAAATACATAACGTTTTTATTAACTACTATGAAATAATTATTAATTTTAATCAATACAATCTACTCAATTTTTTTATTAGTATGTATATTTATTTAAAATACTTTGTTAGTATGATATAATATTGAATCAAGTATTCATAAATGGTTGTAATGTCAGAAAATTAAAAAATAAAAATATAACTCTTTGGGTTACATACTCTTTAGCCAGCGAATAGTTTAAAACGGGGGTAGTTAAGTTAAATTGTAATAACTTATGTCAAGAGCATAAACAGCAGCCCACCATTACGTGTTTGTGAACATAACGAAGCTGTTACGCTCTAAGTGACGACAGATTTTATAAAGTCTAAAATGGATTTGGAGGAGAGTGATTTATTGAAGAAAACTGCATTAGCTGAAATAATGAACAGCGAATGCGGTGAGGGCTCGTTTATCGATGATTTGTCGCATCTCAGACTGTCGTATTATCAAAGGCGCGAGATATCGTTCGAGAGCATATCTGATATTGACCAATTCAACGAAGATCCGAAGTTTACCGACGAAAGCAACGATACTGAGACGGAATTAATAAAAACCGATACAGTTTTGACGGATATTAGCAATTCACAAGAGGAAGATGAAAGGCAGAAACTTCGTGAATTGTATTTATCACAAATTCCCGATTTACCGCACCCATCAATCACTGTTGCTTCCATTATTGCGTCTGCTTCTCAACGTACGAGCTTCGGCAGCGGTTTTAAGTACGAGAATAGAATAGAAGAACGTAGAAAATGTGAATGTCAAAAAGATAATTCAAAATTTAAACCGAATCGCAGGTCGACTTTGAAACCTAATGAACGTCTCAATTAATTGTTATTTGCTAATTAAAGTTAATCTAAGTTTTCAATTTCATATAACTAAATTAGAGTGGATCAAATTCTAACTATAAGAAAATGTAATACAATATTAAATAAACACTTAACTTGAATACTAAATTTCTTTTTCGCCTACTATACTACTTTATTATAGTTCGTTGGTCGTAGATCTCTGTTGCCAGAGACAGTCTAGGTAGGTACCATCGCAGTATCTATTTCTACCGTCAAACAGTACTGTGTAAACATTACTGTGTTTCAATTTGAAGGGCTCTGTAGCTAGTGTAATTACTGGGGTAATGAGACTTAAATCGTATGTCTCAAGGCGACGTCCATAATGCGGCGCAGTGTATATCCTAACTAGCGCCACGTTATTATTGGCAGGCGTATTGCTTATCATCAGGTGAACCTCCTGCTGGTTTCGACGATTCGTAGTATAAAAAAATGTATACATTATTACTTATCATCATCAGCCGATAGACGTCACAACTGGATATAGGCCTACACTAAGATTCTAACATCGATTGGGTAGGGATTCATATCGTGGGATCTAGGCCATTTCCCGCCACGATGGTCGAATGCGGGTTGGTGGGAGCCAGAGCCTCGTTTGTTGATTAGTAGGATGCACCACCGGATGTAAACGGATACACCTCATTTATTTATATAGTAGATTAAAATTTATTGCATTATTTTGAATATTATATTTCTTTAATAAGTAGCTCGCTGGCCTAATGGTTAGAGCGTGCGGCTTCCATTCCGAAGGTCGCGGGTTCGAATCTCGGCATGTACCGATGACTTAATATTTATGTTATATACATTTGTGAACTTTAGTTACAACAGCGAGATACAAACGGTGAAGGAAAACGTCGTGAGGAAACACGCGCACTAAAATCATTTTTGTGTGCGTGTGGTGGTCCCAGTAAAGTGGCAACAGGCTCGCCCCCTGTTACACGAGACCTAATCTGACCACATCTGATGAAAAGTGGGCGTTTGTTCGCCACTGCCTACCTCCACTAGAAAAAAGGCATGATAATATAAAAAAAAACTATTTCTTTAAAGTGTAAGCAGTAGTATTTGCGATAGTTATATTCATCATTTGCTCCCATATAGTGATACAAATTTAAGAGTATAATATATAATGTGTTAATCTATACAAAGTACATATGTTAGAATTGTTTACTTGGAATGTAATAATTACATAAAATAAATATAAATGTAATAGCAATGTTGCGTACCCCTGCGACCCATATATTAAGTATAACAAACTGAAAAAGAGAAACTAATATGCTGAAATATTTTAAAGAATTCCGCTCGCCAGAAATTACACAAAGTTTTGAAATATCATCCTGCTCAAGAGAATTTCATTGTTGAGTAGTCACAGCGCATCAAAAAAAAACGCCGAAGAGACAAAAACACATAATTACTGAAGCTAGTGATTTCCCCCGGGAGGCCCCGGCACGCTGCGCACAGCCTAGCTCTCTCTTTAAAAATATTTTATTAATATCCGTTACAAACTTCGTACATTTCTTATATTTAAAAGCTGGGCCTACTCGATCATTGTGACATGTTAAATATTATCTCTTATTGTTGCGATTACTAAGACTCAGGGACCAACCATACATTGTATTGTTCCGCAGAACCAGAAAGGACTGTATCACGCTGATCGCCAACCTTCATTAGTGGGAGAGGCACTTTAAGAAGAAGAAGACTAACTACACTGACCAATTCCATCTTAGCAGATATAACTTTTTTTTTTTTTTATATTGTCACGCCTTTTTCCCAGTAGGGGTAGGCAGAGGTGAATAAACCACCCACGTTTCGCCAAATGTGGTCAGATATGGTCCCATGTAACAGGGGGCGAGCCTGTTGCCACTTTATTGGGACCACCACACATACACACACAAAGATGATATCAGTGTGTGGGTTTCCTCACGATGTTTTCCTTCACCGTTTTTGTATCTCGCTGTTGTAACTAAAGTTCACAAATGTACATAACTTAAATATTAAGTCATTGGTACATGCCGAGGTTTGAACCCGCGACCTTCGAAATGAAGGCCGCACGCTCTAACCATTAGGCCAGTGAGCTACAGCGAGCAGATATTACATGTCCACGAAAACTGTAACTTTTGGTACATGTTGCTTTTCTCACAACCGTTTTTCTACACTGAAAGCTCAAACTCAGTGGAGAACGGTACTGTGCCTCTTCGCGACGTTGAGCCTATAAAACCGCCTTATAAACAGCCTTTGACCGCGTGTTACACCATCTTCCTGCCGAGCATACAAAAATCTTTTCACGACATTTTTGAAGAACTTACATTGCAGCTCCTAGAATGATCTTCTACGGGTAACTTCATTCCACAACTTCGCTTCCTCGGAAAAGAACATCTGCGCCACAGAGGCAGTTAAATACTGTTGAGGCCTTTTATGGGTAAGCAAAAACACAATTGAATATTTCGAATCTCTCAGATACCCGTAGGGGATAGGATACGAGTAACAACAAACAACGATCATGTGACACTTACTTTTGACCTGTTTCACATTTTTCCTTGAGGACCTTTTACGTTCGTAAAAAACAGACGGTTATGTTGAAAATTCGTTCCATCGGGAGCACTATTTATAAGGTTCTAACTTCAAGCGAACTGTCAAAGAAGTAACCCCGGGGACAGAAGTTCGGGATGCTGCTAAACTTTCCTAACGTGTCTTTATTTCTGATTGTAACAAGACGCCGTAGCCCGTAATGATTTTCCTTTGTAATGCCGCAACGGAAATAAACTTCAATACGAAAACAAAATAACAAGAAATCTTTTACCGATAGAATACTTTTGTTAATAGAATATTTTCTTATTATCTTATAGTTAATATTTATAGATTAGTATTTATCATAAAGGCATTTTTAAACTATCCTATGCACCATTGAAGTAATGCACTCTTACATCTTTCATTTGTTCCTTTATTATTGAAAGATCTATGTATTTTCTGATCTTTTCTTCGAAATGTATTTATTACAAGCCTTTAAAATTTTCTTTGTAAAACTCCGTTCTATACAATATTTTCAAACGAATAAACACCAGTACGAATAACTCAGAGGATACGTACATAACACTTACATCATCATCTTTAATATTTGATGAAAAAAGGCCTTGATCATTGTAATAGGTTGGGGAAAAAGAAATCCATTATTTTTATATGAACTTCAGGACTTTATTTAACATGCTTCGGATTGTCCGATTTGGGTCAAATATGCACCGTTTTGTTCTATGATATGTTGCCATTTTAAAGGTAACTTCATAATGCCTCTCTCGTAGAAGTCCTGCTCTCTATTTGCAAAAAACTCTAGTAGCCGGTTTTCACAATCTTCCCTATATGCCAATTTTTTATCACTAAAAAAATTTTGTAATGCAAGGAAAAGATGGTAATCGCTTGGTGCCAAGTCCGGACTGTATGGCGGATGCATTAAAACTTCCCAACCAAGCTCCCGAAGTTTCTGGCGAGTCACTGTAGACGTGTGTGGCCTAGTGTTGTCCTAGTGGAACACGACACCTCTCCATTTGGCCAAATCTGGCCGTTTCTGGTCAATTGCTATCTTCAAACGGTCCAGTTGTTGACAGTAGAGATCAGAATTTAGTGCTTGGCCACATGGAAACAACTCATAATAAATAATCCCCTTCCAGTCCCACCAAATGCACAGCAGAACCTTTCTGGCCGTTAGTCCTGGTTTGGCCATCGTTTGAGGTGCTTCACCGCTCTTTGACCATGATCGTTTTCGCACAGGGTTATCGTATGTGATCCATTTCTCATCTCCAGTCACCATCCGTTTAAGAAATGGGTCTATCTCATTCCGTTTGGCCAAGGCTTCGCAGATGGAAATTCGATCCATCATGTTTTTTTCTGTTAATTGGTGTGGCACCCAAACATCGAGCTTCTTTTTGAATCCAGCTTTGTGTAAATGGTTTAAAACTGTTTTGTGGTCCATTTTTAGCTCCTAGGCGATGTTACGACTGCTAACATGCCGGTCAACTTCGATCATTTCTCCGATTTTATCGACATTTTCGGCGACCGGCCTACCTGTGCGAGGTGCATCTTTAACATCAAAAATTCCTGAACGGAATCTACGAAACCAAAATTGCACATAATTGGCTGTTACAGTATCGGGTCCATAAACACCATTCACAATTTTAGCCGCCTAGCTTGCATTTTCGCCTTTGTCAAAGAAAAACTGTAAAATGTACCGAATTTTCTCTTTGTTCACTTCCATTTTTAACACCCTGTAACTCACAATTGAATGCACCAAACAAAAAACAGCAAAAGAATTTTTTTACTGCGAAATGTCACCTTTCCAACGAGCATAAATCTGAAACTGTTAGATCGATACTTTACGAGAAATTTATCACTACAGCCATCTACCGAAAAAATTATGGATTTCTTTTTCCCCAACCTATTATATTGAGCAAAATTTAAAATGTATGTGAATAATTTATTAATTTTGCTATTTCTTACCTGCATAATGTTATATAGGTGAAAATATCATTATCTAGAATCAAAGTCTATAACGTAGTTGATGACTGCAAGACTGAAGAAAAACTGCACTTTTATAACAATAATATACCTTAAACGGACATAAGAAGAGCTTCAGTTATTTTGTGACAGGTCTATTCAATTAGTTAAGTAGTACTGATATAACATCGTCATTTGTCTACCATCCATTCACCGTCGTAATGCGCATCGTCACCCCAAGCCGATTAATGGAGAATCTTTTGAAAGGCAAATTGCTGCCTTTAATTGCCTAACACTATACAAAAGACTCTTTTTCTTCTATAATCCGATCGTTTTTCTTATTAAATGAATTTCTTTGCTAACATATATAATTATTATACTCCGTAAAAAATGGGTTAACCTATACCCTCCGTCAATCTGAGAGATATAATATTTCTAGATGGCGTTGTGCCGCGAAAGATCATACTATGGTCTTGTCGCGCTGTTTTAATGGGCCCCCGAATGGCTCTGAATATAGTTACTTATCTACCCGTACTGGCGGTTTTATTTCGAGACTTTTCAGGAGTCCGTACACTTGGAAAAATATAAAAATGCAATTTTTCGTATATTATAATAAAATATGATAATGGAAGCGTGTTAAAGGCTTTATGAGATTGCGTATAACTTACCATCATGTGAACGTCCCGTTCGTCTCGTCACTTATTCGATTAAAGAAAAATATTTTGCCAGACTGTGGGTCTAGCCTGCAAGAATGTTCGGACCTCGGGATTGTTTTTCATCACGACTTCGAGGGCCGAACACTTCCGAAGGCCAGAGCCTTAATCTGGTAAGCCTTGCGAAGATTTACTTAATTTGTGCCACATTAATCAATAACCCGAATCACATTTTTTCCTAAGTTAAATATGCAAACATAAACCCCGAGGAAGCGAATTATAGCTTTACTGGTGGTCTCTGTTGACAGTGACCGTGTCGGTTAGTGCTATCGTAGCGCCTATTTCTGCGGCCAAAGTGTAGTGGGCAAATATTACTGTGTTCTAATTTAAAGGGCGCTGTAGCTAGTGCAATTACTGGGGTAAGGAGACCCTTTTTTTGGCTTTACGTGGGAAAAATAACTTCGTATACCTTTTTATTTATTCTGTGGGAAAATCCTGAATTGGATACCCTTCTGCTGTTGAGACAATAGAAGAGTTTTGCAGAACTGGTAAACCCCGCGGTTACTCACTCATCGCATTTGACCGAACCACGGGAACGGTTTCGCACACTACCGTGGTTCCGACAGCAAGAGGCCTAGATAAGACCACATCTCGGGGTGGAACTGCCGCTTTCCATCCCCTATACAAATGTTAGTCGGAAGTACCGCATGCACCACCTCGAGGTCTTTCGTGTTTGGTGATAGATTACCCCCGAATCCGCTTCCTGGCCTCTTTTATGGTCGGAAGGCATAAGACATCCTCCTTCGACGCCGAGGTCTCTGCCTACGGATTGAGAGATAGGTGTTTATTTCTCGCTGCCTCTTAGTAGCCTCTTTCTGCAGCATTATCTCCTCACAGAAGGCCACCCTGGCATCTCACGACCTCTCACTACTGACCATGTCTTAGATAAAGCCAAAAAGTGAGAGGTCATCCCCACAACAGCGACGAGGTCTTGGCGCTGGGCATCCCATGCCGAGCAATGGTGTAAAAAATGCTGCGCGGTATCCTCTTTGCATCCACAGTGATAACACTCAGTTGTCGGCGCTCTTCCGGCTATACGGCACAAGTAGTTACCAAAACACATGAACAGAAAGTACCTGCACAAGCCGGAAGGACAATGGCCTGTCCGTCCACTCATTTAAAAGGGGACGTACAGCTTCGACATTTATGTTTTGACAGCAATAACCTTTATATCTAAAACATTACAATATTACACGTGTAAGACTGTTTGTGTTTTACAACAACCTTGTCATACGTCAATCTTAAATATAACTCTCGCTCATTGTTATTATTATTTGTAGCTAAATGTTTGTTTATCCGGCTCCTTGGGCAGATTAATGAGAGCGTCAATGACTGAATTAATTATCAGTTGTATTTTTAAATAGCACAGCTTCATCCCAACTGGAGTGATTTGGTAAAAACTCCAGTTTCCGCCAACTCGCACGCTCGACTAACGTGACGGATAAATGGCGAGTCCTAATAATTTGCTAAAAAATGTCTAGAAAAATGCAACATTCTTTCCTTGTTACAGTTACAAGCCAACACTGACTGTTTGCTGCGTGTCGATGAAGAAATGAGAGTTGTGAAGGCCAATGTTCAGCACTGAAGATCGATAGGCTGGTTATTTGAGATCTGATTTAAACAACTTTTAATTAATTTTTACAGACAACTTTTTTTAGTTGTTCAAAGGGATGAAACGAGGAGAACGTCCACCTGATGGTAGTATTAGTCCGTACTACGCCCCTACCTCCACGCCTGACGTATGGGCTCCCGCCTTGTCGTAACGGTGAGGCTTAGTAGCTGAGGTTTGGTTATTTACGGAGAAGCTAAGAGACGCCAATCAGGCCGGCCCGAGACGTAGAGCTGGCTTGAGGTGTTTTCTCCGGGTGGGCTCGACGAGCTCACATCGAATGTGTGCCGGCAGGCTTACTCTGCCCTTCGCAGCCTAGGTGGAGTAGCGGTGGAGCGCGATATGACCACAGTTTGTACATACACACATGTACTGCGTACGTGTCGAGTTTGAAAGTATGCTTCACGCAAACTGAGCGAATTATTGATTGGGGGTTATTACTGACCTCCAACAAATACTGAAAGAATGAATGGGGATGGTGTACTATATAGTATACCGTTTGAAATCCCACAAATATGAAAATGCTAACATGATTGTATTATGATAAAATGTGATATTGAAAGAGTTTGAAAAACTTTATTAATGTGATTTATAGAGCGTTCGGGTTCGAACCGAGTAAAATTGTGCATGACAAATTTAACACATAACATCAAATTGGCGGAGAAGGTGAGATACCAGCCGGGTCTGGTTGGTGGTTATTGAAGAAACTACTCGATTATACTCCAGTTCAGGAACAGTGTTAGATATCACTTCTACTCAGAACTGTGTTAGTGCTTCCGCTCATAGAGCGGTAGTATCATAATACATAGGTGCTCTATGCCTTAATGGCTTGCCGCTATGACACGTCGTTCTTAATACATTTGTTAGCTCTTTGGTTAGTAAGTTTGCCGACCACTGCATTATGAGGTAGAGTAACTGAACTCGGGATTCGGTTGGCTGAAGACTTTTGCAAGATATTGATATCTCGTGAGTCTTTCGCGGTGATGTGCTCTGATAATAGTCGATTGCATGTCCGTCTCTGTCCAGTGACACGATATCTTCAACGGTCACTCGGTTAAATGTTGCCATTAAAAGTTCCGGTTCACGTTATGATTTAATACTCGTTTTTTTTAGATTTTCCCAAATCGGATCGCTTAATGATGAGTTTACAGACTGTCTGCCCACTCTAGGCCTTAGTAGCTCTCTATGTTGTAAGATATGTAGCGAGTTGTCGGTGGGCGACACAAACATGATCATGCCTCATGACTTATAATAATATTTATTGGCTATTTCCACTACAGTAGTTGGCGGAGTTATGAATTTACTTTATATGTGGTGGTTGCTGGCAGGAGTACGATATCACAATGCTGCGATGTAATCACTTTGCCATCCTATGAAGTGAGCTATGTGTTCTCGAATGCATTCCACGGGTTGCGACCCCCGCTGATTACGTAGTTGGTGATGATGCCAATCGACACGCACTTTACATTGCATCTACAAGTGCACCTAGCTTGGGAAGATGGTGGCTCGTACAAGGACTATGGTTTGTGTCAGAGTACTCTTTATCCCTATTTTGCGTCCCGGAATGTGCGTTGACCATACACTGTGTCTCTGGTTACTGTAGTATCTTGTGAGATGCCTACTCTAGGCCACTGGTTCGCCAGTAAACCTTGCTGTAGACGGTTCAAGGCCTGCTGGGGGGGGGAGTCAATATTTGTTTGGTGCTCTCCGCATACGGCGTAGTCTGATTACTGAAGCCGTATGCCATCCCCACATTTTTTAAATGTGAGGATGCGAATTTAAACACTTATGTTGGGGTGTTAAGAAACAATAACCCCTAATAAAATGTGAAGCCCTTTACAAGCGTGAAGAGATTATAAATAAGAAAATAAAACACACGAGCGACATCAGACTATCTTAACGAACGAATCCTTCTATACAAACCTAAAAGATCTGATTAATATAACAAAATGTAGAATAAGGTAAATTAAAGTCCAAAACATAAAAATTAACAAAACCAAGAATGAATAGAATTCATCATCCTGGTCACGTAAAATATGATTATATGAGATCTTAATTATTATTTAAGGATTTCATTAATTACTTTAATTAAAAAAAGGAGAGAGGACTACAATACGAACAAGTTAAATGTAAACCTAACATTCCGATGTCTGTTAGCGGTGCTGATCATCATAAAATAGATACTGCTGATAGAAGGCCTTCAAATTTAACATTTTGAAATGCTGGACTTTATCTCTCGAGAGTGTTTAACCGATTTACGGCTTGTACTTGTTTGTCTTTTATCTACCGGAAGCACTAACGAAAACTACAGTAGTGTCAATAATAAAAACAAGGCGGCTGACGTATATAGCATTAACAACTGGCACATCTAACTTCCCACCACTTCAGCAAAAATATACGACAGTCTCCATAAAACTATCTTTCCGATCGTTCTTGTGTTCACGATTTTAAATCTTGTCTATACACACTGCGTCATTCCATGAGTTAGTGTATTTTGTCTTTTTTTATTCTACAAAGCAACGAGACAAGTGAGACGTTGATCTGATTATAAGTGAAACGCTAGCCCATAACAATGTGGCGCTAATTAAGATGATATATTATACAAAAGCAGTGACTGTACAAAGCACAGATACATGTTAGGTCTTCTTACCCGATTGATTTCACTAGTTACAGTGCCATTCAAATCGGATCACTGTAATGTTTGCCCAAAAAGGAGACGAAGTACAGGGAAAACTGTAGCGAGCGTTTTATCTCATTTTGTCAGGGTCTAAATCCTATACATATCCTTCATAAATCTCTTTTCCGTTACACTCGTTCCTTTGACACAATCCAATTCACGTTGTCAAAGGAAGTTTACACTTAAAAATTAAGTTAAACTACAAGAAAAGTGCGAAAAAGTTTGTATTTATTTAATTCAATTTTTTGTTCTCTTAAATCTATGGTTTAATATTGTCTAGTATCCACTTCATATATTTTCTAACTTCAGTATAGATTCTTGGGTGTTCGGGTCCGCACCGCCTCGGCACGAAGGACACAACACCGAACTAAATCAACTTATTCGTTTCGTTATATTTAGCCTGCACCATGAGAGGTCCGCCCGAGTCACCTGTGCAGGAATCGTGGCCCACTTCACCAGCGCATAAAACGTTCTCTAATTGTAGTTTTGACTAGTCGTATTCAAAAAAAATAAAAAACCGTAATCAAATAATCAGTTACCACAAAATTTAATGAATATCTGCTGAAGCAGAGATATGATAAAAAGGCTACGACTACAGGGGACCTTTATTTGTATAATAGTTATATGACAGTATCGGTTATATATGGATAATATATAATATATAAAGATGATAATCCTTGGGGAAACTTGGAGAGCAGTACTACTACTTCAGCAGTTGATATTTATTAGGTTTCTGTTCTCAAAGACTTCTACGTTGATGTGGTATATAGTAGCATCTTTTTCTGTCGTCCAGAATACGAACATTATTATCAATTTTAAAAAACTTACTACCTAATGAAAATATTTTAATATGGAGACCTAAGATCTTGTATTACGATTAGCGTAATGCGGTGCTGCATGAAGATAGCACTACATTATTGAAACTAAGCACACGACTTACAGCCATTTGTACGTTTCGTCGCTTCATTTCATTAAAGATATAACTTAATTCCTTCTTTAACAGCCAATTTATGTCCCCACTGTTGGGGCGCCGGGTTACTCTCAATATGAGGGCGATGGGGCCATATGTACTACGTTGGCCTATTTCGATTTCGAGCTACAGGCCAAGATTCAAACATGCGACCTTCGGAATGAAGATCGCACGCTCAAACCATTAGGCCAGCGAGCTATCTAATTAATTCCTAATACTCACTAAATGTCTTAAGAATACATCAATCAACACCATATACCATATAATAATGCCCGCATGTAAAGTATACCTAGAATCGAAGTTGAAATCAAAATAACCTATGAAGGAAATATGAACACATTTATCCGGTTCCTGGGCTCAGCTGCACAAACATTTTTACAGGCTCGCCAAAATAGAACACTCCTTGTGGAGCCGAATTATTCTCTACCTACCGCTTAAATAAATCGCCTTACAAGCGGTAAGTCGAAAAATCGATATTCCTATCCCCCAATAAAGGTGGAACAATCTCAACAATATCGACATCGTCCGATTACGGATTAGGCAACTCACCCGTACTCCCAGATTTACATAATAAGGATACGGCCTTTAAAAAAGATCGGGCTTCCGGCTCCTATTAGCATATAGATTGTTTGCTATAAAGCAAAACAATCAATCAAGCGAATTTAAACAATAAATTGAACTGTTTTATCGTTTGTAAGTCCAATAAATTGTCGATTTCTGCCTGTGTCATCACCACCATCATCATAAGCCGATGGACTCGACATAGGTCTCCCCCAAAAATCTCCACATCGATCGGTCCTACACTGCCAGCACCCAGCGTATTTCAGCGACTTTCATGCAGTCACCAAGGCCACCGGTAGCACCAGGAAATGGGGGCTGTCGTTTGTAGGGGTTTAAATGGGAAGATTTAGGCCGTCTCCCATCACGCTGGCCCATTCCGTAGTCAGAGCCTCCTTTATTATTTAGCAGGATGGACCACGAGGTGGTAAGATTGGCTTGGGTTCGGTAAGCACTGGATCCGTTACACCCCTGCCTCCGTAGTCGTCCGCGTCTAACCTTATGCTTTGTCACACGGAAGTCTCGTGTTCGATTCATGATTTGAATCCAGTGGAAGTATAAGAAATATAACAGAAGGTCAAGTCTATATGAGATAAAAGACAGATATTTAGTCCTTCCTTGATTTCATATATCACAATCGATAAAATAGTAACGACAATTCTATTTAATCTGCGTACATCATCAGCCGATAGCCGTCCAGTACTGGTCGTCAACCATGTGTGTTCCTTAAATTCTGGCTATGAAACCTAATTTCTTTTTTGAAAAATATTTTCTATTGTTAAGAATTTTAAGAACTATCGCAGTTTTAACAAAAGACAATAGTTAGTAGTAAAAAATTGTCTTATGTTAAGCAATTTCTTTCAAACAATCAGTGTAAGTACCTAAACGATTACCTATCTCAAAACCTAGAAAAATCTAATTGGTTTCAAACAAAGTTTTATCTACTTGACCATGATCAGACTAGACTTTAACGATTGATATATTTTAATTTATAATTAAAATTTGATATTATTCTTGTTTTTTTTTAGACGAAAGGATGAGACCAGCAAGTCATTCTACTACTAGTAAGTCACACGCCCGCCCATGACAACGAGGCCCTTGTTAAGATGATATACACAGCACCACATTGTGTAGATCGCTTTGAGACGTAAGATCTCGTTACCCCAGTAATTTCACTATGTGCCCTTCCAACTGGAGCATAATAACATTTGGCGGCAGATACAAGAGCCACGGTGGTAACAACCCAAACGGTCTCCGGTAATACAGACCTAACACTACTAAGAATTAATGTTATAATGAGTTTCTTTAATTGTTCGTCGAAACGGAACGGAACAATGAAAAAGAAGACGTCGATATTATAACGATAGCGGAAATGTATGCAGTTCAGCGGATTACACAATTTCCGCAGCTTGGAGCCGTAACTGACTTCCGAAATTCTCCAACAAAAGTTTGAGCGTAATAAAAATAAACCTAATATAAACTTCGACTTGGCGAACAACAAAGAAAAGTGAGGCTTCCGCGGTAGACAGTTTTAGTTCAACAAAAGGCTAAATGAACACAATACATACAACGAATAAATGAAAAGTCGGAGCTTTGTAATATTTTTAGAAACAATACGACAACACAAGTGGTTGTCCATAACCACGCTAAAAAGTTCATTGGTATAACTTTTTTTGAACAAAGACCACTTTCTATAGACAGCCTTCTTCTTCTTCTTAGCATTTGTCCCGTGTTATGACAGGGTCTGCTTTCTCACTTCTTTCACTCCACTTCTCTCTATGTGTGAGAACGTTTTCTTTGAGATAAAAGCTTATCATATCTTTTATCACTCAGCCATCGCAACCTCGGTCTTCCCTTCCGCCGTTTGCTGGGTATGTTGAGCCCGAGTCTTTTGTTGCCTATTATTTTTAGTCTATATAGTCTTTATGATTATATTTTTTACATTTATATTTACAATTCTGATCGAACAAATATATCTTTTTTTAGTGATAAAGAGAAAATAACAAATAAATAAAACTGCATAGATTATACTGGTTGAAGTCTCTGTTGTCGGCGACCGTCTAGGTAGATACCACCGCGGCGCCTATTTCTACCGCCAAACAGTACTATGCATGCATTAACGTGTTCCGGTTTGAAAGTCGCTGTAGCTAGTGTAATTAATGGTGTAACGAGACATCATATGCCTCAGGTAACGAGCACAATGTGGTGCTGTATATCATCCTAACTAGTGCCACGTTATTATATGCAGGCGTATCATTTACCATCAGCAGAACATGCCGCGACTCTTTTCGCTCCATTGTATAAAAAAAAGTTCCTTGGTATCACTATAGCTATACTATACTTACCACTGTAAGTGGCAGTGGCTATCTACCTAGGCAGTCTCTGGCAACGGAGACCTGCCACTAGAAAATAGAAGACGTTATAACAATTAACCAATTTTAAACCATATTAATGTTAATATTAACTAATATATACACTGGCAAATAAATAAATTACTACAATTCATGACCAACTCAATATACCTTCGCAATAGTTCCTTAGACATATTCTCCGGAAAATAAGTGGAGAGTAATAAAAGAAAACCTAATATAAACTTTTGCGTTGCGGCAACGAACATGTTCAGCTTAGCGATGTAACTTGGTTACATAAACGTAATACATTTAAAATATTTTTCCACCTAATCTACAGGCTATGTTAGAATGATAGCTAACTTAACTTCCATCAGATGTTCGCGTGATCCTCTTGAACTAAGCGCGTCAACTTCAGATATATAGATTAGACAATGATACGAAAGAAAAATAGTTTTATTTTTAGTAGACAGATTTAGTTGGTTTCGTCACTGTCCTGAACTTAGCAGATATAGATTAAACAGCAAGATTATTCGTTTTTTTTATATAACCTGCAAGCTGGTATAATGTTATGTAAGATTATTATTTAGGAAACTAAGAATATAATGAAGTAGTCTATCAGAACAAATAATGATTGCAGTTAATACTCAGCAACGTAAGTACCACAGTTTTTTTTTCTCGGTTTCATGGCGGACATCTTTTAAAGACCCTGCTTCTGGAGGAGGTCAGGATTATGTGAGATTCTTACTCACTAAAACCCTCTTGGTGATCTGCATCAGTGAATTTGGAGAAGCCCTCTTACAAAATACACCGTAACCGCTCTACACTTTGTGTTAACACGTGTCTGAGGAAGGGCCTAACTAGGCACCACCGCCGAGCCATACGTAGTGCCACGCAGGTTCGCTTATTGAGCGATATATATCGCTACCCTCAAGACCCGCCGAACTCCTGGACGCTTTTAGTCCTATAGTAATTTACCTTAGTCCTATTCTTATTAGCCCGAGACTACAGGGTTGAAGTACCACAGTCTAAGTACGTTCCGTTATTAAAGACGTTGGAGCTACTAACGTTATACGTGTTAACAAGACCGGAACAACACATTTTATGTTCCATAGACCTATAATGTGTACATTGTAGGTCTATGGTATCTACAATTGTTACGTTGAATAGGAAATCTTTCAGTTATACAGCAAACGTAAGCACAACATTTCTATTAAATTCCAATCTCATCTTATTCAAGAACTTCAGCCCTGTCGAATGATTTCAAACGTATCCCATACGTCGCGGGAATAATGTTCAGATATATGAGAATTTTCATTAGTAATAGCTAGCGGGCATACAACGGCAGCTATGTGAAATTTAATAAAGGATCTCTTCAGTTGGGGCCCACTCGTATGCAACGCGATCCAATACCGTCAGCCGGAGTAATGTGCTGTGGCCAGGTACGGCGTGAAGCTTCAATGCATTTCTATTCCCAGTCCGCGAATAAAACTATTTTTAAGAAATTCCTAACAAATAATATTTTTTGTTATTCATGATGACATTCCGAATGAAATTTATTTTTTTCTTTGACATTTCCTCATTCATTCTGTAAAATCTTAGTGACGACACGGACTACTATCTGTTAGAGATTTATTTGTATCAAATTTATACACTCCTACATGTTCGCTTGAGTGTATAAATGATGAAATATTAATATCATCGAATAATAAAACAAAAGTGTTACTTAATAATCTAGCTTTAAACAAAATATTTTAAATGCCTAGATTTTAGTTTTAGTACTTCATTATAAGAAGAAATTTTATTAGCAGTAGACACGTTATTTTCTACAAAAATTTCAAACATTATTTATTGTAGTTTTCTATAAGTCCCATCTTATCGTGTTTGCCTAAAAAGATAAAGGCGAGTATATATAAGTTTAATCTCGAACGCACAAAATATTGAGTTACACAAACAGGTACAGATCGACCCTCGCTCATTACTAACCTTTTGATCTGACGTTCAAAAAAACATTCGTCTCATATAAAACAATAAAGTTTACGGTATTTTTATTTATTTTATTTAAAAAAAATGTGCTAATAGGCGGACTTAAAGCCAAAGGGCATTCTCACTCAATCTACCATAGGGTTGACCAGAAAAGAGAAGTTGTATCTGCACTGCACCCACGCAGTGTCACCTCAGTATAATATAATCTTGGTGTATGGTTTTACATATAATAAATTTATTAATAATTAATATTAATAAATTTAAAATATAGTGCCATAGACATAGGCTAGTTGGGTGCATATAGAGTGTTGAATACACTGAATTTTAATCCTATGAAAAGTAATGTATATGATAAAAATTCACCTCAAAATCTATTACAAAATAATTATTTCTCTATATATTTATACTCTACTTGTCTCTGTGTACTCACTAGTCTTTACTTGAAACAAAAAAACAACTACGAGCTATCGAAGTCATATTTTGATGTTATCATTAATATAAAAAAATAAATAGTGAAAACTAAATGTCACAACCTAGTAGCTTGCTGGTCTAACGGTTAGAGCGCGCAGCCTTCATTCCGAAAGTCGCGGGTTCGAATCTCGGCATGTACCAATGACTTTAATATTTAAGTTATGTACATTTGTGAACTTCAGTAACAATAGGAAAATACAAACGGTGAAGGAAAACATCGCGAGGAAACCTGCACATGAATTAGAATTTGTTCTAAAGTGTGAGTGAACTCACCAATCCGCAGTGGGCCCGCGTGGTGACTATGGCCCAATCGCCTTCATATTGAGGGTAGGCCTGTGTCCAAGCAGTGGGGACGTAAATTGGCTGTTATGGAAATGTCACAACCAAAGGAAACATTGAGCTGTGCACATACCAGAGATCTTTGATATAACAACTGGTGTACATAGTACAAACGTCGTTACCAAAGTCACACTGAGACACTACAGGATTCATCAGAATAGACGCAAGAAAATTGTAGAAAAGTAATTTTCAAATTGATAATACTTTTTTTCAAAGGACAGAAGTAAGATTTTTAACAAGAAAGTATAAAGATAGCATTAAGCAAGGTGGAGTGTGTAGTAGTAGTAGAGTAATAATTGAAAGATAAGATGGATAGAGGAATACATATTAAACGGTTAATAAAAGACTATGGTTCAATAATAATAAAGTAATAATGGTAAGTAATAAATGTAAGTGAGACAAAATAAATCCCGAAAAGAATAATTTTCGATAATAAGAAGATCGTGAAATATAGCAAAAATATATAAAATGTTAGTGCACAAACGTTGGATGGAAACTGGTACCGTACATGAAACATGTCGCTGTAGTATAAAACAAGGTAACAAATTTAACACTAAAATATAATCTGTTTGCGTACAGCAATCAACTCGCCGGTGCTGCCGAACGTGGTACCAGTCCTAAATCTAATTAGCCAATTGAAACGATTCGTTCGCGTTCGCCGGCGCAGCGTGGCAACACCGCACCGCGGCAATTAGCCCGCCCGCTGCTCTCCTGCGACACCATTTTGCGTTGAATGCGTCATTTCCGAGCGGGAGCGACTAGAAATGTCTTTTGAAGCGTATGAATAGACGGGAATATAGCTCCTCATCAAGCTGATGCGGTCCCGATCTGAATATTCCCACTATTTAACGAATATGTTCGAATACAACCATCCATACATCTCGAATTAATCAAATACTACAGAAATAGTAAACAATTTTTTTTATGCAATTCTACAATGACATAGTCGGAACATTCACCTGATGGTAATTGATATGCTTGCCAATAGATACGATGTTATAAGTAACACGACATTGGGCTCATACCCGTGAGAAGCTACAACCCCCTTCAAATCAGAACAGTAATATATCCACACGGCTTAGCGGCAGATATAAGCGTTGCGGTGATACCAACCTAGACTGTCTCCGGCAACAGAGACCTACCACCAGTAAACTATACTAGTATACTGATATTTGTACAAAAAAAATTACTTGTCGAGTTTAAACCAAAAACTATATAAAGTATTTAATATAATATATTTTACGAAAATCTTTTTAATTATTTATCAAAGTAACATTTCGTATATACTTCAATGTTGAGGAATAAATTTCTATTGAAATTCCGAAATCACTAGCAAGTTAACAAGTGTTCTAAAGTAGAGTATATAGAACCAACATGCAGCGGCAAGGTTCTGTGTGTGACCACATCGTCGTAACGAGATTTAACTCGGAGCTCTCAGAACTTCGGACGGACTTCGAACTGAGGTCCTGTGTCACTTTGGTCACTTGAAAAATCAATTTCAAATAGTCATTAGTCCGTGAAACGAAATCTTCCAAATTCCATTTAGCTCAATACTTATTTCTAAAAGTTATTACCGTTTCTAAACGGAAACCGGATACGGAAAATAATTACAGTCCTTCACGTATATTTGAACTTCGTGTATAGCGATTATTGTAAAATTAGATATTTGTCTTTATTTTCATATGCTCGGAGTTTCCCTGCGTGATCGAATCAGAAATGAGAACTAAGTTCACCGACATAATCTAAAGGATCGCTAGCCTCAATAGGCAATGGGCAGGACAAATCGCTCGAAGGAGTGACAACCGATGGGGCACTAAGATCCTCAAATGGCGACCGCGTATCGGAAGACGTAGTATTGACAGGTGATCCGACGATCTGTTGAAGGTTGCGGGAAGCAGCTGGATGCGAGCAGCGCAGGATCGATTGATGTGGAGATCTTCTTGGGAGGCCTACGTCCAGCAGTGGACGTCTGGCGACTGATAATGATGATAATGATATTTTCCTTTATAATTTCCCTCTAAAATCAAAATTACAAACTAAAGCATTTTAAGGAACATAGTAGCACATTGAACATTTGTATAGATTTACTTGCTTGTACTTGCTTTGGCAGTACATATACTAAAATTGGAAGGATACAGAAAAGAGTAGCATGGAAACTGCGCAAGGATGACACGCAAATTCGTGAAGCGTTCCACATTTTACTTTGCGATTTAGGGTCCTGAGATACTTAGCTTCGTTCAAGACCCGCGGTTTTTCAGTGTATTAATAAGTGTAAATACTGCTAATAAATTATTATTATTATCATTTTTTTATTTATTGTGGATTGGTTCTATGTCGATCGGTTTACAAATATGCACAGGCCTAAGCCAACTGCATATCCGGGAGAGAAAAATTAGATGGTTTATGACAGGAGAGCTGGTGATTTCAGAAGGGTATTAGTGTGTGCTTAATGCAGAAGTTATGGATTCCAAAAGGGGCTGGTTGTTGCTTGGCTCTAATTGTAAAACTTTTCTCACTATTCGGCATGTATTTAAAATGGCTGCTTTTTGTAACATTAATACGTATTTTTTGGTAGGTTGAGAGACTTGATCGTGTAGTTGTTTAGGTATAACACCGACGGTGGAAATAACGATGGGAACTATTCTAAATTTTTGAAGATGCCAAATTCGAGTGATTTCTTTTTTCAGTTCGGTGTACCTTTAAAGTTTTTCAGCTATTGTTGATTGCAAATTATGCGTATTTGGAACAACTATATCAATTAGGTAACCGGTGTTATTAAGTTTATCTATTAATGTGATGTCTGATCTATTATAGTGGATTATTCGGTCAGCAAGAATTGTGCGATCGTAGTAACTTTGTCTTAGTATTTTCTAGAACTGTCTCAGGTACATATTTATAATATGGTTGTGTGGATGAGATGAAGTGATATAGGTGTGCAAGTTTTTGATGGATTATGTTCGCTATTTGGTCATGTCTATGCTTATAGTCAGTTTGAGCTATTGTTTTGCATGCTCCTGTAATATGGTGGATAGTTACTGAGATACTTTTACATTTTCTGCACATGTCGGAGACTTTTTATTATGTACTTTTGATAGTTCTTCGTTTCTATTACTTGGTCTTGAATAGCTATTATGAAACCATCAGTCTCCGGGAATAGTTCGCCAAGATTAAGACAAGCGTTCGACGCCTCTCTGTCGACATTAGATTGACATAAGTGATGGTGGTGTTTTCCATATAGTGACTTTCCGGTCCTATTGGCTAGCTTTGTTGTAACCTGTCAGTTTTTCGTTGTTTTGTGTGGTGTAGTCTTCAAGGTTTAATGGAGTTGATTTACTATCGTTCAGTACTATAATTTATGCAAAGTGGATGATTCTGCTTTCTTATGAATGTAGTTATGGTGATTTGTAATTTGTTTGTTTTGTAAGATTGTAATGTCTATAAGTCCCCTACCACCTTCTTTTCTAGGTAGTGGTAGTCTTTGTAAGCAAGATCTAGGATGATACGGAATTTTGCCATTGTAGTATTTACTTTGCGCTGAATAGATTTTAGGTCAGATTTTGTCCAGTTTATAATTCCAAAAGAATATATTAGTGCTGGGATAGCGAATGTTTAATGGCTTTTACTACGTTTCGAGAATTAAGTTGTGTTTTAAGGATACTATTGAGTCGATGTTCAAAATTGTCGTTGTTGTGACTGATGATACCAAAAATATTTATGTTTTATATTCTTCTAATGGATGTACTTTTTTTCCCGTCTCTAAGGTGCAGTGATGTTGATATTTATTTCCTGCTTTGACTAAATTTATTTTGCATTTATCTATACCAAACTGCATCTTATATCTTTTGAAAATTATTCTGTCAAGTTAACCAACTGGTTCAAATTATTTTCAGTATCGGAAAAAAAATTTCTATCATCATGGAAAATTGCTAAATTCCAGCAGCACAAGAACAACTGTCTTTTTTTTATTCCACGAAACGATGCGTCGAACGGGACTTTTATCTTGTGGTAAGTGATACGCCTGCCCATAACACCGTGGCTCTAGTTAGGATGATATACACTGTACCACATTGTCCTCGTCGCCTTGAAACGTAAGATGTTGTCTCGTTACTCCAGTAATTTCACTAGCTACAGCGCCCTTTAAACCGGAAAACAATATTCTATGCACATTGTTTTGCTGCGGAAATAAGAGCTGCAGTACCTACGTAGACGACCTGCGTCAACAGAAACCTAAGTTATTTTTAAGGTAGGCATATATATCCAGCTGTGAACATTTATAGGCTGATGATAATGATGATAACTTAATCTTATACTCTCTGAAGAAATTCGTCTATTTTAGTTGATAAGCGGTGTCATACACGGCGGCTGCAATTAAAAAATATAACCAAAATAAATATCAATTCAAAAGAGAATCGTGATTAATAACTCACTGCAATCCCAAAACGTCAGTTGTTACGCAATACCGTGTGTTTCCCGACCTGTAATTGATGGATGCTGGATCACGGACAGCAATTTAATCTGTGTATAGATAGGTATAATTACAGGTCGGTGTGTGACGGTGTGAATAAGCGACGTGGTATTTAGTTCTCGGTATATATCGAAGCGTCAATGGTGCGATTCAACATGTTGCACCCGTTTTAGTCGCGGCGCCGAAGTTACGGCCGAACAAATTGGGTATTGGAGTTGCTGAACATTTTGCTACGTGTCGGAAATCCTTTGGTCCGGGTCCGGTTCGAGCCGTGACTACGTTACGTTGACACTTCGATAATTGCATGTCGAAAATAAAACGTTGAAAAGTTCATTGGAGTTTTAAATCGAAATGAAATCTTAATGATTACTGTTACTGTGGTCATGTTTGAAGAACTTTGTAACTAGTAAAATCACTGGAGCGATGGATGTTACACGTAACAAACTTATGTCTCAAGACGAGAACAACAACGTGGTGCAGTTTATATCAACTTAACTTTTTTTTTCGCGGGAGAAATTTTCTTAAAGATACCTTACTTCTGGAGAGAAGACAAGGTTATGTGGGGCTACTTCCCGCTAAAACCCCCTCGGCGGCCTTCCTCAGTGCATTAAGAGAGGCTCCGGGGTCTCCTACGGAACGCACCGGAGGCCCCTTCACTCTGGCTAAAACATTCCACGGAAAGGCTAAGCCCTCCTTAACACCCACGTGCTACGGCAAATACAAGACCACAATGTATTTTCCGTGCTCGCTCGCTTATTAAGATCCGAGGGCCCCCACCTTCAAAGCCCATGAAACCGAGGACCCTTTTAGTCGCCTTGTACGACAGACAGGGAATACCTTAGTCCTATTCTTAATGGCCCGGGACTACAGGGCTGACGGGTTGGGGCGTCCGGTTCCATCGCCCAGACGTCCTCGTCTATGGACGGAGTCGGCCCTCTCCCGACTTCGCTCGGCGGACTCCTTCTGCATCATGACAGTTTCACAGAAGGAAACCAACGCTATCCACCAATTTTTATTGCCAATGCAGTTGATATCGCTAATGGCAAAGAAAGGTCATGCCCGATTTTGTAGATAAGAATTTTCCGTTCAGACTCCCACGTAGGGCATTCTGCGAGCGTATGCTGAGCGGAATCAAGCTCTTCACCACAATGGTGGCATTGCGTAGTTTGTTCGCGTCTAATCCTATTCAGGTACTCACTAAAACACCCTTGTCCTGTGAGTACCTGAGTCAGCCTGAAGGTGACATACGCCACTCCGCCCGATCGAAGCCAGGCTCCGAGGTTTGGCAGAAAAGCGCTTATTATACGCTGCCTTGAGTTCCGCGGCGCTGCAAGCCTCTCTCTCCACACCTCCAAAGCGCGGCGGCGGTCATGCCTGTGCACTTCCACCACATCCAGGGATTCGGATTCTTCTCGACGAAAACGTAAACACATATAAATCCATGCGTTCATTTCTGCCAGAGGTGGGAACCGGGCCAGGATAATGGCCGCCTCAAAAGATATTGTTCAATATCCTCGTGTGATACGAAAGGCTATCTTTCGCTGCAGGCTGTTAACTTTAGCACGGCAACGTCGGCTGCCCGTCAAGCGATCTGACCAAACCGGAGCGCCATAGAGCCATCGATTACACAACCCCCGAATAGAGGCGGCGGACTCCTTCCCCGGGAATATAACTTTAAATAATATATATCAACTTAACTAGTGTCACGATATTATTGGTAGGCGTATCACTTGCCATCAGGTGAACGTCTCGCTCGTCTAGTCAGTTCGTCGAATAAATAACTAAAATAAATATTAATTTTTAAATACTAACAATGTTTTACTAATATTGTTTCTATTCCTCTTTCAGTACGTAACGTCGCAACACAGAGTGAGCTACCAACTCGGCCTCTTGTACTCAGCTGTACATTGGATCCGCACCACCTCTCTATCCTCCCGAGTCCATCAGAACCGTGAATGACAGTGCAACAAGTCTCTTGCTCATAGTACTGTTCTCCAACTTCACACATTTGAGGTGGACGACTCCTTAAGCCTTTTGGCGTATACAACTCCAGCCAGTTCTACTCAAAATGATATCATTGGCTAGGTTGGTTCTCCTTAGTTTCATCATTGCTGATCAGGCCACGAACGATCATGCTGAGTCCTTCTGCCTTGACAAAAGCAGTAACCAATTCATGAGAACAATTACTTTCCCTAATGTTCATCAGTGGAAACACATGTTGTAGTGCATACAACCAACCCTATTGTCTTGGTACAAAAAAAAACTACTTTTAACAGCACTTTTTAATAAAGTTCATGTGAATACTTACATAATTTATCTCTTAAAATAATAATACCAATCATCCATTTCTACCATTGAGCTAGTAAACAGACATACCATGGTAGTACATCCGTAGTGTAATAATATAGATATTATGCACCATTAAACTAGACAATGTAAATTCATCACAGTGTGATGTTTCATCGCAGTTTTATCATCACCTTAAAAAGGGTTTCTATGTATACATATATATCTATATGAACAATCATATTCTGTACTAATTAAATTAAATCATTCCACATCCCCGGAACCAAGACCAACTCCTTCCCTCCTTACAGCCATCAACAATGCTTGCAACTCTGAATATATTGTTTCCAGCATGACCAGCCGAGGTTTTGTATACTGAAATATCAAATGTCCAACTCCTTTATAAAATAATTTCATTTAGCAACATTTCCAACTGTAACTTCTAACTAAATATTAACATTTACTGAAAAGTAAACTAATTTCTATATTAGTGATTCCAATTTGTAGGCCTTAAAATAATCATTATTAAAATTATTACCTTAAATAGTGGTATTAACTTTATTCCCTCAGAGTCTTGACTCGAGTGGTTTGTACCACCAGTCTTGATTAGAAGTGTAAGAAAATATAGAACACGGTTCTGAAAAAATATATATATTTTAAATTTAGGGTTAACTTGTGTGCTATAAAAAAATTAAGATAAATTTAACTTAATTTTTGAATAACACATGGTACATTCTAGCTTAGAGACAACTGTTGCTCTTAAAATATCGCAATTCAAGTAAAAGAGAAGTGTGAAAACAATTTTCTCTAAATAGCAGGACAACATGCAACAAAAAAGGTTTAAAGAAGATTATAATAATTAATACCTAGCTGTTTTTTTAAGTATTCTTTTCAAGTATCTCTAAATAAGACAAAAATAATAATAACTGGGTACTTTTATAATGATGACCTTTTAAAACAATAGTTTTTACCAATTTAATAACTTCATTAATGATGACATCATCAATATTTGCCCAAGGAACAAATAAGTCTTCTCTGCCGAAAACATATTTAACAGAACTTTGTATACCAACTGTTGGAATCACTAGAATAGATTCTAAAACAAAATGAGAAAAATAACATTTCATTGGTTATAACAACTCTTAATATTGTCACTATTTTTGTAGTTTTAATTAATTTTTATACTCATACAGTAAATGGTCACCTATATCTAATATTTTAATCAAGGATCACAACATCAATCTGAAAGTATTAGAAATTATGAACTAAACTGAATCAAAAAACAACAATGTAATATTTTTTATGGTTGTATATTTTGATTGTAAATTTTAATTCATACTTGAAAAAAAAACCTGTTTTGAATAACTACAATTTTAATATTATTATGATGTTCAAATATAAGTATTGGCAACATTTACAATAGATTGAAACATATATATTGGTATAGTCAGATTAACTTAAAAACAAACCTGATTGTACACTATGTGTAATCCAAAAGAATACTAGAAAGGATATAACAATAATGATGATTAATATAGCCGTAATACTAATTCTTACATAGAGTAAAGATAAAATATTAAAAATAATAGCAAAAATTAGAGATACTTTCGGCCAATTTGATTTACGTTCCTTATTTTTAAACGAGATGGTAAAGCTCATTGACTTTACTGAATTCTTCAAGCTTTCTATTTTAAGAGATAAATCTACACCATTCACATTTTCATGCTCTATAATTTGCTCTATCTTAGTCATATTTTTGCTTAAAACTTTTTCACCAATCGCTTATATTAAAAGGATATTATTACCTATCAACATACATTTGTTTTTAAAACTATACTTAGCTTTGACAGTTAAAACCGACAGAAAATAAAAGACACAGAGAAGAAAGAAACTATTGGAGTACAGACTAAACAGGCAACTGTATTATCTCATTAATTACATATAGCAGAACGAGACTATCACATTACCTTATCTTCATCATCATCAATTGATACACGTCTAATGCTGTATGTATGCGTCTCCTGATAAAGTGTTTGTGTAATTTCATCTTTGTTATAATTATTTAATTTTAAATATGAAGTTATTCATTTAAAGAAAATGTAGCAATTTTATTCGTCACTTAGACGTGGTATATGTAACGATAAACTCCATTATTTATTAGTTTATCTTCCATTAATTTGAATATATGCATTTCAAATCAAAAGGGACAGTATATAACTTCTTGCATCTAAATTAAGTATGACATATACGCATGGTTCGAGGTCATTTTCAAGGTAAACACGGTTGCTATAGAAACATAATACAAATACAATTCATTATAAAGAAACTAAGCTTTGTATTTATATGTAATTACACAAATAGAGCATTTTCTTCTAAACTTATTATCTAACAATAATGAATGATCATGACAGTAACGCATGGGTCTTCGATTCCTTGGTTGGTTTTCTTCACGGCCCTGTGTGGAATGTACCATTACAAACATTTATAGAAGAGAAGTCTTTACGTAAGTTTTTAATATTATAAATAATTACTATTGGCCATGCAATTTAATATGTTCAATTAATCTAGGTTTTTCAACTGTTCCATAATTTTAAAATATTATTAATTAACATCAATATTTAAACAATAGGTCACTTTCTTTAAATAATTATAGAAAGCTGTCATTTCATTCTTGATATATATTTACGCTTATTATATATTTCACTCGGTAACTGTTCTTTTTAGCTTTTGAACCAGCAGATTCAGGCGAAGTACTTGACAGACCGGAATATAAAAAAATCCACGACGAATATCGTAATTTGGTAAATAAAAATCTACATTCTATGCCCAAGGATGCTAATATTTCATTTAATTAGTAAAATTAAATCTGAATTATTTAACAATAACACTAAAAATATTGTTATATTCACTGGTGGTTAGTTCTTGTGGACGGTGACCGTTTAAATAGATATCACTGCATCTTTTATGCTTTGCGCAGCTATTTCAGCCGTCAAACAAATGTGCAAACATAACGGTGGTCCTGTTTGAACGGTATTGTAGTTACGGAAAGTACCGGGACAACGAGTCTTAACATCTTGTCTCATGACGACGAAACGCAATGAAGTGCAGTTCATTTGATCCAAATAAAAGTTGCGCTGTTATGGGCATGCGTATCACTTAGCGTTAGGTGAATGTCTCACGCTTACCGCTTCCAATAAACATAAAAAATATATGAGCCCTTGATTATGAAAGTGGTATAAGTCAAAATTTTTAAAAATCTTGTTTACACAGTAAACAGTTATTTCAATTCAAATCCTAGTAAAAAATAACATAATCAATAAGAAATATATGACTTATATCACTTTCAAAATCAAGGGCTCATGTAATGGTGAACATTGACCATAAGTTTAGTTCGTGGTCTTTTGAACATTTAAATTTATGCAACAAAGACTACAGCACTAGCTACGCGAATGTTCCTATGTTTATAAAAAAAATATTAATTAATGTTCGCATAAATACTATACAGGTAGATGTTATGCTGGGTTCGTTTATGGATGACATAGGCATCTCCGCTGACCAGTTTGAAGCCGCCTGTCACTTATCTGCTCATGATCTGGCCGAACTTCCAGAGTACTTTCACAAAAGGTTATTTGAACAAATCTGGGCTGCGAACGACTATGACATGTTCGTGAAAATGATGACTCATAAAAATGTTGAACTTCAATTACAGGTTATATAAATGTTAATTTGCTTAAGTTATTAACTACTTCAAAACGATCCAAAGTTATATAATTATTAGAATGAGTATTTTTTGTGGTGATAGGTCTCTTTGGCTAATTAGAGGCTTTAAATCTGTGCGTAGTTGTACTTCATCTTCTATTTCAAAGAACAATTCAACGCATTCTTTAATATTTGGTAATACCCATCAGGAAACTAATTATTTGTAGACGAAAGTATGATAACCATTTTATTAAGACTTCATAATACAATTTTTTTAGCGCAAATTGTCATATAGCCTGTAATATTTGTCCTTGCAATAGTACAAAATATATATGCTCATCACAAAAATTTCCTTTGGAGCAAAGAAATCTATATTTTTAATCAATCGGATTCCCTTAATAGGCATTAGAGCTTATTGAACGGAGGTATGGAGCTATGCCTAGTTTATTTTCATCGGATTCTGAGGAACTGGATACGTCACATAGTGATGAAGACGACGGTTGGCAAGATAATGACGACGTAATGACCGAGATAAAAAAGTTGGTATAAAATATATTATGCACTTGATAAAAAAGTTTAGGAATTTTTATCGTATACTCTTTAGAATAAATATTATGAATATTTATTAAATTGTATTTTATAACTTTTTGACAATATCCTGCTAAAAATAAACCAATTAGTAACGAATGATAGTTATTAGTATATTATAATAATATAACTTTTGGCATCTCTCATAAGTCATAACTTTATTTTAACATGCAAATATCTTAATAGGTATTTTAACATATTTATAAGAAAACCCTTGGTTAATTTATGTAAAATATGCAAATAACATATCACTGTTATCTTTCATTTAATTCGCGGCGGTTATAATTTCCATCCTAAAATAATATTACTTATTTACTACGCCAGTACGCCATTAAAATACAATCCTTATTTAATTTCATCGTTGAATATTTGTTTTACATTTCAGGCTTCAATTAAAGGAAATTGAAAGTTCGGATGATACAGTTGGCGTGCCTCCAGAAGACGTCGTGGCGAAAAAGCAAACTCTTCTGTCTAAATTACAAACATTTGAAAAGAAAGAGAATAAAAATGAAAAGATAGAGAAAAAAGAGAAAGAGGAAGAAGTAAAAAGGAGTTCAAAATCACAGCACGTTGAAATGCCTATTTTCCCTATACAAAAAGTCGAAGTACGAGTTACATTAAATTATTTGGAGTATTCAAATTAATTATTGCTAGAGAATATCACATTTTTTAGTAATCTTTACAAAGATTTCCTATTATGGCAAAATAAACTTATAGGTGAGCGAGGAAGAAGTTCGCGCTCGTCAAGAATATCTGAAACAACAAAGAGATAAACTCTTGGCGTTGAAGAAACAAGTTCGGGAAAAGCGGCTAGGTGCCGCTGAAACTGCGCCTGAATTAGGAGGTATTATCTTACAAGTACACTCACAGATTTGAAACTCAAAACCAATAAGGTTAATAGGTCTCTTCAACTAGAGACAAGGTAGATACCGATGCTCTTTCTGCTTTTGTCCCTTAATTTTAGATCATAGAAATCAATTTAACTCGTTAGTTATATCAGAATTTTAAAACACACTTCATCTAAAAAAAACGTTGCCGGCACGGAGCACAGCATAAGTTATAGAATTCCAATTTTTACCCGCAGTAGTTCTAATCATACTCCTTGTTTATTAGTAAATGTTGGTTATATTTAAATTAGCAGCAGGAGAAGGTATAAGCGGAGGTCTTCAAAGACCACGTTCGGCTCGAATGGCGCAAGCAGCTCTTAAAGGAACTACGCCACAACCACCACCCGAAGCCATGCAGCTGCGCAGGGCGCTCGCGTCCAAATTGAAAGCGGAAGTAGTTGATACTCAAAAGTAATGTTTGCAATATGCTTAAACAAATATTGTATGTTTCATTTTACTTAAGAGACCTACCATAAATTCGTGTTTATTCGATTTTGTAATTTTCACTTAATGGTTATGCACTTTAAGAGGTTAACTTTGTTTTGGTTTATAATTGTTAAAGTAATTTAGTTATAAATAAATTATTATTCCTGAAGACTCGTTTTATTTTACCAATATTTCCAAAATACATATTTTTTTTTGGGTTGCATCAATTGGTTTTCTGTAATGTGGTTTGGAAAAATTAAAAAAAAAAACAATTTCTCGTATTACCTTATATTTATATTGCTTACTTAACTAGTGACATTATAATAATAGCATTATAGTAAGCTTATTTATTTTACACAACTTGCCAATAGGTAAATCTATTTAATTTTATTCTGTGTATAAATTAGTTTGATGGTCATCCACCTAGACAGATAAAAAATAGTCATTGTTACCAGTCTACTTTCATCTAGAACCTTCGCATTGTGGAGGAAGTTATTTCAAGGAATATAAGATTCGTATTCTAATTGACAGCTAATGCTATTATTACACGTGGACATTTGCAGATTTTAAAGTTATTACATAAAACATTATAATATTTACATTTTTCTGACAAATTCCTTCCACGTACGTAATAATATGTTTCGCCTCGCGTTACCTGTGCATTTTTTTACGTAATGAACGCCTATTTGACATCTTTCAAGCAACAAATAATATATATATATATATAAAATAAATTAGTTCTTAGATTATTACAATAACAAAAAGAGAGTTAAAACTTGAATCGCTAAGTCCAATTCGATGTAAGACAGACCTTGGACAAAGTAAATGTATCTGTTTTAGTAAAAGCGACACCTGGTCAAATTTTACAATTAGGTGCGATCAATTGTGGGTTTTGTAAACATCTATATTATTTAGAGATCAAATGTTTTTCTTTATTCTGTATAAAATTGATATGTATCGCTCGGGCAGGTTTGCATAAAAAAGGTAACCCGGTTTGATGTTAGTTACACGGGTACAAGAACTATACCGTGGTCCCAGCGCGCACATAGTTTTATAAATAAATAAACAAAATGCTTTCGTAGATTTAAAAACGTATCTCGTTACAAATTTACAATTGTTACATTAACGATTACGAAATACCGGTCCTACGTTGGCCTTAGGTTCCATAAAATCACTTTTTGAAATTTGACATGATGACATAAAAGCTCTTTTCATTGTTTTTAATATAAAATAACAAAGAATATATTTAAAATTTAATAAAAATTTTGCAACCGTAGAATGTCAATAGATCGTATTAATTACAATATCACATCAAAAATATGCACTGATGAGATAAAAAACGAAGCGATAGCGTGGTTTTTTGAATTTAACACGTGGAGTTTCAAACGAATGATTTCTACGGTATTCATAAATAAATCCTTATCCTCACAAACGCCGACAGAATATGACAGAACCGTTTAATATAGGCAAAAGTTCTAAACAGGAAATTTTTCCCTTATACAAAATTTCTTCATATCTTTTTTTAACATTTACACGGCTGACCACCTTTAGGGAAAAAAAAAAGGATAATGTGATACCCTGTGAGGTGTTTGTACAATACAAAGAACACAAAAACATAATACCATCAAGTTAATGTTTATGCGACTATAAATTTTTTTTTTTTTGGAACTATTACCATCGCCTACAATCACAGCTCATGCGTTAAGAAATGGGCGGGCAAAATCCTCGAATCACTATCGGCTAATGGAGCAGTAAGGTCCTCGAGTGGCAGCCGCGTACCTGTAGATGTGATGCTAGGGAGCCATCTCTCAGTGTGGAGCGACGGCAAAGTGAAGAGCGCGGAACATCGCTGGCGCGAGCAGTGATGGCCCAATCGGTGTGGAAATCTTTTAAGGGATTCTATGTCCAGAATAAGAATTCTATCGGCCGATGATGATAATGCTAACAAATTAGCACTTATATGAATACCATATCGCTCAAAAACGAAGTTAACTCTGTCCAATACAGCATTAATACAAACACAAAAATATCAGTAAACCGAAATGTTTTATAAACATGGAAAGAGCGATTTGAATTGAATTAATTTCATTAAAAAAACGACAGTATTGTGATTAATATGAATATTCCATCCGTACCGCTACCAATGGGTAATAATTACACAAACGCTCGCTGGTACTTCTCTAACGATGCGAAGAACTTTGTTACGTTTAGTTTCACATTATTATATAAAAAAAAAATCCTTATTCCATCACTGCTAATTGTATGCAAAAAAATTGGCAGATTATTACAAATTATTTTCATTAAGACAATTATTACACTGTGATTATAACTCGGCCCAAGATTGCGATCTTTGTGAATGATACGCGTATCCATAGTGCAGCGCTGCAACATAAGCAAACAGCTACTGCAGGTACTGAGTGGAGAGGACTTGCTCTTCATCTTTTTTTTGTTTTGTAATTAGTTTTTATTTCGCGATTGATTGTGTGTTGATGGGTAATAGTTTTCCTTTTACTTTCTATGATTGTGTATATTGTCAAGCTGGAAATGAAGCCATGTATAGCCGAACTGTTTTTTTTCTATATTTACACTTCATTGCACCGCGCAAATGTTTAGGACATTCATTACCGAGGCACAGACAGATTATTCATATTATTTATACAGGTTCGATAAGGTGTACGGCCTGCGCAACACACAGCAATGAGTGACTGTTATTTTGATCAAGCCCTCATTAAATATATTTTATATAATGTTATTTACATAGTACATACGAACCATAATAACTACAGGTTAAATTGTTACAAAATAATATGAAATCTTAGTCAAATACTATTATCACATACACATTACTTTTGTATATAAAAGAAATAAAAAGGAAAGGCGTGACAGGAATAAAATGAAATTTGTCTCGTCAGATTAAAAGCGATGGAGAAGAGAATTAGAAAGTTCTATTGACACAATCTTCACTCATAGACAAACTGGCAATAAACTAATGTCCTTATTACAACAGACTTCCATTTTATGGGGCATCAAGGTGCAGATCCCAATAAAAATGCATTGCTAAATTGATCCAAGTAAAACGCAAAGAAAATAATTGTAATACAACATTCATCGGCATCATCCGAATACAGCCACAGGTAGGCCTAGACTTGATAATTGTAGCTAACCATAGACTTCAAACGTCATTCTTTTGACTTTTAGTTGTCAGCCGTGAACGCTGCCATTTTGGTGATTTCAAATAGAAGAATAGAAACGGTAAATAAAAAATTAGGATCTGCATCTAAATGCATATAATTGAATTATTAAATAAGTATATAATATATTATACTTTTGAGCTTCTCAGAGACGGAAAATAAAGAATTACATTTAATTATACACAGAAAAAATAAATTCAGTCCTTGTCGATACGAAATCGTGTTCAGCAAAGGTTGAAAATATTTTTTTGTTCGAGCGATTAAAATTTTTATAGTGTATACGATAATCATTAAAATATTAAGTATCTATCTTTAAGTAGTGCAAACTTAACGAGAATCAATTCGAAAAAAATTTAAAAACAAAACAAATCGGAAGTTATTTACATAATAATATCGTAAATGAATTAAAACATCTTCAAAGTAAAATAATACTTAAATGTATCCATTATTGTTTTTGTCCAATTTGAAGGGCACTATTTATAGCTCTTTGCAAAAAAAAAACAAACATCAAAATCCTTTCTGGATTTAAATAGTGAATACTTAAAATAACGTTAATCACGTAATTAAAAGGTATTAAAAAAATTATGTCTTCTCAGAAGCTCAAAACAAAATGGAGGAATGCAAATAAATAATGTGAGAGACTATCTTGAAATTATAGCTATCACAATCATGCCATTTGTATAAATACCAAAAAAAATTACAATATTCATCACCACATGGAGTATGAACTTACAAACGCACAGGCAAACTATAATAAAGTAATTTTTGAAATTCAATATTAAAATTTTATAATGAAATAATATACTATATAGTAAGCAATTCCACAGCAAACCATAGACTTCAAAAAAAATTGGTCGATTGTTTTATAAAAAACCTAGCTCTTTTCATTTTTTCTATTGATATAATTACGTACACAACATTTTTACACTACCATTTCGCGTTCACGGTTTTTTTTTTAATTAATTCCTATTGTTATAAAGAAATCCATTCGAAAAATTCTTTGTACTTTTTGTAGTTACATTCATACCTTCTGTAAAGAATCTATCACTCCAATAAATCGCACGTTCCCTTTCTCTATAAGCACTATTCATTTCTCTATCAAATACTGTGGTAATGCTGGTGGTGGTACACAAATATGAACGACAAGGCTCACGTACTATAACCAACCATAAAGTTGTTCGATGGAATAATGCACGCACAAAGACAAGTTGACTAAACATGATCTACTTTATAGTAGTCGTGGCAAACTACGAATCATGGAGTAATTTTTTAATTCAATAAAATGCCATGAGACAAGTAAAATGTTCACTTCATAATAAATGATACATTTGCCCAAAACAATATGGCGCTAGTTAGGATGATATATATGATATATACCAGACTTTGCTCGTAGCTTTAAGATACAATATATCAAGTCACATTACCCCAGTAATTTTTCTACCTACAACACTCAAACCCAGAACACAGTAATGTTTGTACGTTACTGTTTGGCGGCAGAAATAGGCGTTGCGGTGTACTCTCGTAGACAGTCTCCAGCAACAAAGTTCTAACATAAGATTGGTAAACTACACCAAATGTGGATCTGGTGAACCTAACTCCATGACCCACAAATATTTAATTGTATTCAAATAATAAATGACTGTGTTGCGTTGAGTTTTGTTACCTCTAGGAGTGCTATGTATATGTGGATTCTTTACGGTATTTCCATTCGTTCATTCGTTCACTGGGCGGCGTGCGCGCGTGCACAGTGCGGCGAGACGGGCGGACACATTATATTCCTTGAAACTTGAGCTGGTAGGTACGCGGAAACTACGCTAAACGTGGCCGTTTCGCGTCGCGCTCTTCACTTGTACCGGATCCACTTCCGCTACTACTACTACCCCCACCACCCCCATCTTCCTCCTCGTCTGAGTCACCGTCATAGTCCACCAGACCCTGGCAACATAAAGTCTATTTTAGTGAAATTTCTAATTTTTAATATTAAATATTGATAAAATAACACTAAATAAATAGGGAATATGCATAACTTTCTTTTATTTTTAAATTTTTGGTAATTTAAATAAAAAGTTCTTTATATATTTTATAAAACCAATGGTATTTAGTTTCTAAATATTTTAATTGCCAGACTTTTCAAAACAATACCTAGCACAAAAACGAAATTTAATAAAATATTTAGAAAGACAAGTGATACTAAATGGAGAAAAATTACTTATCTTATTTAATTAGAATTATATGCATACTACTTATTGAAATTACACACATGTAACATTAACACTTATACACAAGTCAGACAACATTTAAATGCAATATCCTTTGAAAAGGATATAATATTTTGAGATTTCTCTTTGTGAGTTTTAACTATATCTTATCTTTTTTATCTACAATAGACAAACATATGCTATCAATTTTACATGATATTAAACAACAATGAAATCGCTGATAGTATGTGAGCACGCCGAGAATACTCTGGCTACCAAATAAAAATTTAGATATTGGAACTATTGCTAAAGTCTTTAACTATAATTCTTCAAAATATGAAATAATATTATTTTTATTTTATAGGTTTATTATAGTTTGATATACACAGGTATATATTGTATGTAAATTAAAATAACTTGTACATATAGTTTTTCTTCGTTTACCAAATAAGAGAGCTATTTCAGTCTTAATGAATATTATGATCTTTACTATTTTGCATTAGTTTATTATATAAAAAAAACAGTTTTGAGACAAGTTTGTGTACGGATAAAGTAGATAAAGAATAGTTCTTATATCAAACAAATAATAATACACCGCTAGAACTAAACTCTCCATTGAACTAATGTAAAACAAAAATATTTGCCACACAAAAAAACATGCCTAGATGAATAGATCTATTACATGCAAATCTTTCCATTTCTGACTGTACTTTCATCACTGCATAGAAAGCCACAGCTTGCATAAACAACTATCACCGAAAGCTTAAATAATTTATGTACTAACTTCAAGATATAGAGCAAAATCATAATGGGACTACATATTATAATAAGTTTAATTCAAAATCTAGGCAGTAAGGTCGAGGCTAAGTAATGTATCAATAAACACATGATCACTAATAAAAGTGATCACATGAGCTGGAAGAAACAAAACTAATTCATCATCTCAAAATGATTTTGATCCAACCAATCCACTCATTACTAAGGTAAAGATGATCCCCATTGAAGCTAATAGTGTAGAGGAGAGGGAACTAAAAGTTTACCTTATTGAGTAATCTGGGCGAGGATACCTGAACATCAGTGTGCGTCGGCTTGTTGGTGACCGTGGTACTAAGAAGTACTCTGCTTGGTCCATTCACTGTCTCTGTATTTGCACACACTTTCTTCTCAACTATTTTTCCTACAACAAAAACACTTAAAATAAACCAATGATTATTAAGATAATTTATTAATACATAACACACCAATAACAGTTAACTTGCGGTGAATCTGGTATTAACACAGCTGGTGTTCATATTGTCATACTTTTAATATAAAAAAAAGATCATTAAATCTAGAAACAATTCTAACATAAGCTATCTAAAGAGGTGATCATATGGCGATTATGATTGTGGTAATTGTTATTATGTTGTTGTTAAATGTGGTGCTGATGATGGCATTGATATTGATGATCATGATTATTACGACGGGTATAACGATAATGTTTGTGACGAATCATTACTCCCATGTATCAATAGAAATAATATAACTGAAATTCCTTATTCTTCACTAGGTTCATACAGGTTTTTTAAAAGACAACCTTCTCCAGTTTTTTAAAACCATTTGATATGTCATTTTGAAGGTGTTTAAGGTGAATTATATTATACAAAAAAAAAACATAGTAGTAATTAAATTTTTACTAGTGTTTTTCATGAAAAATGTCTCCGTACTCACCGATGGCGTCAAGGGCGTGATGCGCGTGCGGCTGTGCAGAGTCGAGCGGCGCGTCATCGTCGAGTTCGTCGTCATCATTGAACCACATCTCTTCTTCGTCGTCGGGCGTCCGCGCCTCTCTTCTGTACCGCGTACGCAGCAGCGAAGGTACTACCGCCTCTGTCACCGCTACACTACCGCTCACTGAAATATCCAAAATTTAAATACATTTTTTTATATTATCACGCCTTTCTTCCCAGTAGGAGTAGACAGAGGCGAATAAAGACCCACTTTTCGCCAAATGTGGTCAGATTAGGTCCCATGTTACAGTTGTGCGAGCCTGTTGCCACTTTATTGAGGCCACCACACACACACAGACGATTTCAGTGTGCGGGTTTCCTCACGATGTTTTCCTTCACCGTTTGTATTTTGCTATTGTAACTAAAGTTCACAAATGTACATAACTTAAATATTTAGTCATCGGTACATGACGAGATTCGAACCCGCAACCATCGGAATGAAAGAGGCACGTTCTAACCTTACGCCAGCGAGATAATTTAAATACAATATACATAAAACAGAAAGTTTAGTTTGTGAAACAGTACTATTTTTTTATTTTACTACTGTTAACAAAGCAGCTCCTTTTTCAGGCAAACTGCAATTTAAAAACGTTACTGAGTTCTAAGTTTGAAGGGTGTTATAGCTAGTAAAATTATAAGGGTGTTTAAATTTAGCATTTTGTATCTCAAAGCAAAGACACAAGCCACATGTTGTGAAACATGTATCATATTAACTAAAGACACATTCTTATGCATTTATGGATACATCAGGAATGGTGGTTGGATAATTAAAGAGTTGTATAGGAGCATCTACCCACCATTACTATGGACATAACATCATAAATAATAACTTATGATTATTAGATAATGTATTTTTGTAGACATCATTTAATTAACCAACCTCTGTCTCTCTCCTTTAATTTATCTTGATGTTGATCATACCGCGTCTTTAAAGCTTTGAAAGTTTGGACATATTCAACATCTTCCAAGATTTTTCCATAGTTTTCAACAACATGTGAACAAAGTGACTTTATATCCTCCAATTTGATGAATTCAAATAATTCCAAAATAGCTGAATCTAATAGGTTGTACCTGAAGAAGTCAAACATTTTTAACATAAATAATTTATATTAGTGGCATATTAAAATACAGAATTAAGACATTTCTAGGTAAATTTATAACAACAAATAATAATAGTTTGATACTTTACTCAGTAGAGTTGTTAAAAAAAAATTTCTAACTGCACTTATTTGAGGAAAAGATACATTATATTGATTATTTGCATTATTCCTAAACAGCTTATAACAATTAAACATTATCTTATGAATCATAATAGATAATAAAGCATAAAAATTTTAGTATTTTACTTTAAATGAAGTAGCATTACTTTGCTCACCTGCCATTATTTCTTAGAAAAGCATCTATAACCGGCGCAAAAAGGTTTCCTTTAATTATATATCGGTTGTAGTACTCATCTTTTAATGCTATAATTCTCCTCATAAACCTCAACGCTCCAAGCACCAAAAAGGTGTGTGTTGACCTCATTAGCACCAGTATGCGGCGAAGAAGGTCCTAGAAATTAACAATAATATATAAAGTACAGTTGTATGGTTTATTAAAGGGTAAAAACATGATAAAGATTGCTTTTTATTTATCATGTTATTTTACATGCACTGATTACTTGTTTTACAGTCTATTTTAAATATTTCTATATAGTGTATTTTAATTGCTGCGAATTCAATGACTGTTATAAATAATTTAGCATTAGCTACTTTTCCTCATTAAAATTTATGAGTCAATATATTTGCACTCATAGAAAATAAAGTAACTGATGAGTCTCTGTTGCAGAAGGCTATCTTAGGTAGGTCCCATCTCAGCTTCTATTTCGGGTGTCAAACAGTAATGTGCAAATATTACTGTTCTGGACTGAAAAGAACTGTAGATATTTTGCAGTAACGAAACAGAATATATTTTTCCCAAGGTGAAATAATGTGTACACCATCTTAATCAGTACCATGTTGTTACGGACACCAAGTTAATAATACCGCTTACTATTAGGTGAATATCTCACTAGTCTTGCTTTGTCAAATATGAAGTAAATAATAACAATAAATTCTATAAATAGTAAAAATATAGTGTCAGATTAGGTATTGAAGAAAATAATTAGAAGCAGAAAAAAAAACAAGGTAATGTTTACAACTTATTACAGTTGAATTTCAAGCTGTAAACATTGGCTGTTGTGTATGGCTGAATAACAAATTTATATTCAACACATTGTGTACAAACCTAATGATTAATAAGCAATGACTTGACACTTTAGTCAATCGATAGAAATTGCACATATTTAACTATTGGTATAAAAGAAATGCATTTTCACTCACCTTGTTCGATATGCAAGGTTTTATATGATATGTGTGGTGTTCAACACAGAATGCAAGAAGCTCTAATATCAGCCCTAATAGTTGTACTGTATGATAATCTTCTCTAAGAGGCTTCTCCCCTGTTGTGTTTGCTAGTAAAGGAGCTGAAATTTTACAAAAAAATGAATTAGTCTTTCCCTTGTGTGAAGACCAGCAGACAAATGATCACATTGCTAAAAAAAAAAATTGTCATACATTACAACAACCTAAGTACCACTTGGTGAGGATGATGAATAAATGGCTTTAACTCTCTCCATTTCAAGAAATCTACAAATTATAGCAGAGGGAATGTTTAACAAGTTTTTCACCATTTTTTTTAAATGAAAATCAGTCAACGAAGTAGTCCATTTTTTCCATGATTTTTACCAGCATACTGCACATAATAACTGTTTGCTGTGCTAAACAAATAGAGTATAGCCCCATGTTTCTAGATTGAGTCTATATAAATTCATAGGAGACCTGAGTTTTGTTGTTAACTTTTACAGAGAATGATAGTCACTTACCTATAAGTGTTTGTATACTGTGTTTGTAGAAGAAGTTAAGAAAGTCTGCTTTTTCACTTTTGTTTACAGATGCAAGCATACTTTCAGGGTCAAGGAGAATACGAAAGACTCCCATTAATTGAACTGCCCCTCCTAGTTCAGGGTCCCTGTCTCTTAGCATTTGTTCTATAACAATGTTTAGTAACATTTGATCCTGAAAAGTGATTATTTATTAATAAAGGCCTCAATATCAATTATTTTTCACCTACTTTACTTTTTGTTATTACAGTTCCAAACTTTTTCTTTGTGTAGAGCAAGGTTAAGAGTTTGATTTCCTTTTGTATAATTTTAACATGCATGATCATGATTCAAAAGTGAATATTTTTAGGACTAATATAATTATTTGGAAGGCAGTTCAAGAGATTGAATGCAATTCATTACTTTAAAAATACCTAGAAAATTATTTCAAGAATTTTATTAATTACTAATGAAGTTGCAGCGACTACTTACCTCTTCTGTATTATTTGCTTGCTGTAATGTATAATCCCTTACAACAGAAGGAGAAAACTCAACAATATATGTTAAGATATCTATAGAGGCAGTCTTTGTTTTCTGATCATCTATACTTAGTGTTATCTCTAATGCTGGCAGGATCCCCAATGTAACTAAAGTCTTATAAAAAACATCTTTATCTTGTGGTTGCAAGTTTTGTGAAAAATTACAAAATTCTTTTAAAAATAGTACTAAGTCCCTTCTCTTTGAATCTGGAGTTTTATCATCCATAAGCAATTTAAACAAATCCGTTAAAAATTTCTCATCTTCTTCTATAAGTTTAACTATTTCAACTTTATTAAAAAATATAAAGCTTGATAAAGTGCTTAGCAAATTATCTTCAAAAACTGTGGGTGTAGGTAAAACAATATCCTGAATGTATTGAACTCTGTAGGTTTGATGTATTTTTGCTAATAAATCCTGATTCTTTATAGGAATGGCTTCACGAAATTTAGCTAACTCTCGTAGATATTCTCTATGTTTTTTAGGTTGGGGCAAACTTGGATCATACTCGAGACAACCAACAACATCAAATATAGTATCATCTGCAAACATTGTGTCAAAAAGTGTATTTTTATTGAGGAGGAATATGCTTTTAAATATTTCATAAAGATGATGCAATCCTTCAATGTTTTCAATGTCTTCACACATTCGAAAAAGATTGAGTAGCTTTTTAATGTAATGTTGGCTCTCTAATGCTGCTGCTAGTTTGTCTTTTCTCGCAGGTGATACTAAACAACTATTAACCAATTCACTGATATCCTCTAGGCGTCCCATTTCACACGCTGGGAGTTCTACAGGCTGCACACTATCAGACATTTCTTCGAAACGCTCATCTTCTGATTCTTCTACTATATCTTGTGTGATTTCAACTGAAGGATCTTTACCTTGGACCTAAAATGTTTGATAGATATTAATATCAAGCATATTACATTTATATGAAAGTGGAGGAAGCGAGAGAGGTGTGCCAAGATCATAACAGGTAGAGAGAGGTGGTCTCTGCCTACCCCACTGGGAATGAGGTGTGATATATATGTATGTATGTATTATGTTTTATAAGAATTTTGTAACAAATTTAAAATTAGCCATTAAAAACTGTGATGCCAAGCAATACTGTTAAAATTTTTATAATAGTTATGTGTCTATTTAAAATTAGTGAATGAAGTCTATTTAGGAAGACTTTTAAATTATAAATAAAGTAATTCATGTACCTGGCAAATTTTCTCCCATATCTCATCACAACCGGCCTTTTCCTGAAAGCTCAATGCTAAATCGAAATTGTCTCCTTCTGACCATACTATCAACGTATCCTGCTGCTTTTGGTATGCTGTGTCAGGTTGTATTTTGCTCTCTAATAAAAGAGAACCGTCAGACTCTGCTCTCACCAATAATGAAGTACCTTTTAACCTCTCCACATAACATGATGACACATGACCTGTTCCTCTATCATCCCATTGTCGGTCAGCATTCAGAGCATAAAGCTTCACTCTTCGTCGGGTGTCTGTCATGATAGTTAACGCAACAGTGACTTATGTATTTCAATAATAAATTAGTTTTTATGGCGCTAAACTATTGCACCCAAATTTAGAACTATTTAACTCCCATTTGAATAAAATCATGTGCACTTCTGTAATAAAGAAATATATTTACAATTAAACAACAAAATAATTAACTTTCTGCACCTAATAGCTGTAATTAAAATCTGCTATGTAATGAGATTCTAATTTTAAGAAATATTTAAAACTAACTTGATTTTTCTGTATTTAAAACTTTGGTATACCTAAGGACACACTCGAAATATTTAGAAAGGATTTTTAAACCTCGTATGACAATGGATCGCTAAATTATCGGAAATCACAAACAAAACAATACAATCGTACACCTTTCACTACACTTAAGGCACATATAATATGACACCAATTCATATAATATACTTTTAAGTACGTCGTTATGTTTCCAAAAACTGTATATTTACCGGATTACACATTACAGAATCGTCCTATTGACGTACCTTCAAAATAGTACAACATCAGATATCGCCATATTGGATTCACAACAACGCTTCGAAACCGGGGTTCTCAAATTGAAATTGGAAGGGCGCCAAATTTAAAATAATACAGATGAATATTTTAGATAAGGCGTTTTATAACAATATTTTCAGGTTCATAATATTATAAGAGATTTAAACATAAAAAACCATAGATCTTAAACACTAAAGTAAATATTAATTAATTTAAAATAAAAAAACAATTTCATAAACATGTATACTATACATAAATAGATATTTAAAAAAAAATGACAACTATTTTAAGGCAGTTTAGCCAATGGAAAACATTGTTAATCACCATTAACCAATAACAAACCTTTATATGATTGACAACTTCAAAAACTTGCTATTATAAAAAATAAGTCAAATGTAATTACTAAAGGAATTCTAAAAGACCAAGCCTATTTAATTACATTTTTTATTGAATGTTGTTATGAAGACTATTATATTATAGTAATTTATAATTTAACAGTTATGTTATTTAAGTTTTTTTAAGCATTTTATTCTTTATCTAATAAAGCTAATCTTTAAACAAATCAGCAAGAGTTAAATATTACTAAATTACAAAAGTTGGAAATTTTTAGAAGCTGGGTATTTAAAAATTCATCTGAACGTATCTTTGTGAACACACGACCAAGATCATATAAATGAAATTAACAGGACTAAAAATTAAGACATTACTCAGTATGTACCTGTGACATGCCAAATATTTATTGAACTAAATGAAAATATTGTCTATTGCAAATAATTATTGAAAGAAGTTTTTTGATGCCGTTTTAATATAAAATTACACGATATTTTTTATTTGTAATTAATGACCAATAAAATTATTTTACTTTCAATTACTTGAAAAACAATGACATAATTCATACTAAATGATTTTTTTATTTTTGAACGCATCGCGTTTGGGCTGCCATTTGGTGTATTCTGTCATTCGTTGATGTTATTGAATAAAAGTTTGTTAACAATAAAAGCCTTATTTTAAAAAGAATTATAATAATATTGGGAATTATTAAGTATAACATTATAATATTTAATTAGAATTAGAAGAATTCAGCGGGGATTGTTTTGTGAATCATACATTTTAGAATGTGAGACTTCTATATATTTTATATAAATACTTTATTATCAGATTTGTTTTGCTAATTTTTATAGAATAAGCTTTTGATGATTAATATAGTTGATATAACGCCGTTTGTATTGTATTTGTTGTAGTTTATTATGATAATTCTTATTTCTTTCTTTGACAGATGTCAAATTAATTGTCATTGTATTATAAAATCTTATCATGTTTTTTGTTATTCAAAAACAATAATAATATTTTACTGGAAGTTCAATGTTTTTAGTATGAAGCAGAGGGACCAATTTAATACAGTTGCTTATTATCCATGTGCAGTATTTACATATTAATGTTGTAAAATGAAATCAGAATGTCTTATTTGAGTACTTCAGAAAATGTGGGGTGAGTGTGTTATACTTAAGGTGAAAAAACAATTCTATTGTGGAACAGAAATTTTTTGATAATTTTTAAAATGTTAGTTTCAGTAGTATTCCCCAGAACATATCAGATGCAAGTTGTGCAACTCAATATAAAATGGCAGTTGAGGGTGTACCGGGAACCTGTGGTAGTGAAGTGAATATGTTTCTCCATGATAGTTCAGGAGATGAACAAACATATATACCACATCTCAGTGATAATTTCTTTCACAACAAATTCAAAATTGATCCAAATGATTTATACACATTTCATGATTCCGATGTTATTGCTAGTGAAATAACTGTAAGCCACACTGAAGATAACTACATATTCTCAGATAACAATGATGTTAAAAATAAATTACTTCATAGTCCAAATAAAGATATAGATCTTAATGGTGTGCTTGCTAATGGTGATATAAAACAGGAAAAACAAAACACGAAGAAAGAAGTTCTAAATGGTCATTATAGTGTGAAAAGTCAGATTCATGTGAATTTAGAAACTGACAATAAGAATTCTTATGCTAAAATACATAACTCTAAAAATCAAAATCACATTAAAAAGGAGCCCATTGGATGTAATATCTTAGAGATTCAACAAACAAATGTTAATAGTTTAAAGGTATTTAACAATAATGTTACTGCTCAGTCTCCTGGTGTTAAAGTCAGTATTAATAGTGTTAATTCAAGCAGTGCTAAATCTGTATCAAGCGTGAAAGCGCCAGGCCCAGAAACTTTTCTTGATGTTTTTAAAAGAGAGCAGGGTGTTGTTGGAGAAGGTTCCGCAATTGTTATTAAAACTGAAAATCAAGCAGCCTCTAATAAACTTCCTGCATCATATAGTAAAAAACCAACTGCAGGTATGATTTTTTATTTTATGTCTAATATGGCCATCAAATCAAAATGTGAAAAAAATACTGTGTTAAAATTTATAGTACCTTATATTTTAAGATGAAAATAAAAACAGTATAAAATATCTTCAGATAAATTTACATTAGTTCTATATTAGTTAAAAAGTGTAACCATATTTTGCTTGTTCTAATATTCATATATCTTAAAATTTTACAGAAGTTACAGTATCAATTAAAATTATAGAACAATTTGTTGATATTTTATTGTATGTATTATAGTAGTATTGGTAAATATTATTCAAATCCAATTCTAAAGATCTTTATTACTCACCCTGAAGGTACTCTTTTTAATTTTACAGAACCCACTTTTAGATATACTCTTTTCAGCAAATAAAAAGAATCATCAAAAATTATTAAAATTCTATATGGACATGAATTACTTTTTGATTTATATGTAATAACATTTCCACTAAAAAAAGAGAAGAAAAAAAATTATGATAGATAATTGCATAAGTTTCTTAAAACCATAAAGAATATAAGCGGTATATATATAATAAACATTCTAAAAAATAAGGAAAAACTCATTTTTCTTAATATGAGACCCAAGTTGCCTTATTGGTTGATAATGAAAGACTAATTATATTTTTTGTACTTATTTTTTCAGTAAAAACTCCTCATTCAAAACCAAAACGTGGAAGAGGTCCTACTGTCCATGAAGCATTACAGCGGATACCAGCACAAAGTACAGTTATTACATTACCAAATACATCATGGCATGCACCTGGGCAGGATTTGTTTCAATGTGCTCCATTGGACGAAAAAAAAGCAAATTCATTTAGACAGTTAGATAGCAGCAGCAGTGATGATGATAATGTACCAGACTTTGGTGAGAATTGTTTTTATTGACTATGTTGTGAATTAATTTGATATAATGTTCAATAATAAATATACATAATATTTTATAAAGTAACTTGTTAGTTCACTCTTTTGTTATATTAAATCAGTTCATTGCTATTATGACCTAAAATAATTTAATTTCATATTTTTCTTGTGAAAAGTATCTAATCCTGGGAAATATCAGTTTCAGTTTCTAGAATTACAACTATTGTTGAACATATCACACTAATTACATAATACTTCTATGCAGCAATGGGGGCGGAGGAAAGCGATCTATTTCACTCCACCTGCTTTTATGCATGTACATTTTGAGTGACTTGAAAGATTATTTAGATAGCTTTAACGAGCTGGGGTATGCAGTGGTTATTTACTATAAGAAGCAAATAGGCAAACAACCAAATCCTCAGTATGTTAATGTCTACTCCAATGTCTTAGTGGTACTATAATATGATTTATAATAGAACCTTGAATTCCTCAGTTTTGAAGTATTCATCATCATCATTAGTTGCCCTTGCCAAACTGAAGTTTGGCGATAAGATTGAGAAAACTAATTTGTAGTATTGCATTGTAGCATGTACATCTTTCGTTTTACTCTGTGCATATATGTGATGAATTTTCTAGAGTGGTAAATCTATAGTCAAGTATTAGTGCACCAAATATGAATACAATCAATACGGGGGATAATAAATTTACATAACATTATGTAATGTACACAATATGCCACCATTATCTACTTTAAAGTACATAATAATTTACCAAAATTTAATTTAGAAACAGGAACAGGTCCGGTTTGTGTGGAAGAGAGCGCAGCGGAATCTCGTAGTGCGAGGTTAGCGTTGCGGAGGGCAGCACTACGACGACATGTTGCTAGTGTTAGTACAGCTATGCAGCTGACCAGCGATCATACGCAAGCACGAGCACTCGCTTTACTCATCAAGGTTAATTTTATTATTTCCCTTTACATGTAAGTTTTTAGTGATGCAAAGTATACATATACATGCATAATCATAATCATTTCAAATAAATAATTTAATCCAAAAACAACTGCATTTAGTTACTTCATAGACAGTTTGACAGTTAGAAATCAAGGAATTAGGATTCTAAAACGTAAATTCTTTGAAAACTTGTTGCTGCTATTGAATAAAACCTCAATGGGTGAATTAATGCTTAAGAATAATGTGCTGTGGATCCCTCAACATTACTAGAAGTTTATTTAAATTAAAAAATAGCAAATCTTTAGCTAGATAACATTTTGAAGTACATTTGACGGCCTCCATGGTGTAGTGGCTTAGTGCTTGCTGTGTAACACAGAGGTCCCTGAATCAATTCTAAGACTAGATGTTGTGGTCTTTCATTGGTAGTATGTTTTTTCAGGCTAGCTACTACTTCCGCATTGTAAATATAACATTAAAAGAACGTTACTTTGTTCCGGCTGTCAACATATAACAGGTCCAATCACAACTTCATTATTATTTAACACTGAATAAAATTTGAGGACTAGTATCAGCCCATTTTAAAAGAAAAACAAATATTTTACAGATGATAGTCAATGTTGCGTTGACCGAGAAAGTAAACTTTTTGGTTCTTTTTTAGTGTTGAGTATATGAAAACATTGCAGTGTTCAGGTTCAAAGCTTATTAAGTCACACTTATTACTTTTTCATATAGTAATGAGTTAAGTTGTCGTTATGCAAATATCCTTGCTGCTACATGGTAAAATATAGGATGTACTACATACCACTAATTGCTCCTGCATAACTAATTCCATAATGTTATAAAAGTAAATTTTATTCCAGAAACAACTGAGTAACGACAAATCGCCATCCCATCTTCCGACGAAAACTGTTAACTACTTGCTGGCGATGCGTGGAATGCACAATTTGTTGTCTTCACAGGACCGTAGAAGACTTCGGTGTGTAAATTACTTTTAAGGCAACTCAAAATACTTACTATTAATATAAATAATCACTCCTTAAAACTTTAAGAAGAGAGTAAACAAATCTCTAACCTAGCGCTGACTCGTGAACTCTACACCATTGCAAACCAAATGTAGGATACTGCTGAGCTACTGAGCTCTAGTCTAGCATACGATACTGGAGTAAATACAAACCACTCTAACCGAATCGTTTTTATTATCTGCATTTGGCTTGCGGTTGACCTCCATTTAAAATGACGTTAAATGCCAAAAATACTGGATATGAAGTTTTCTCATAGAAAATATTCGAAATTCAATGCATTGACAAACATTCTATTATAGCGAATGGTTGGATAATATGAGAGTGGCTAAAAACCATGCTAACTCTACATTTATTTACTCTTAGCATATAACCAAGAACCTTTTTAGGCAATAGTCCCTGCGCTACGGAGGCAATTAAAGGAGAGTTTTAGCGGCATTAGAACGTTCATAAAAAATACAGCTTAATTCGGTACAGGAATAGACGTTGGCTCGGATACTATATTACAATGTCAAAAAAGCATAAAAAGATATCTTTTACTAAGTAATTCTGTGGTTAATCGTTTAAAGTTGGAAATAATCTATAAATAATTTTTAAAAAAGGTATACGGAAAAAATTTAATTCTGGAAAGAATTATACCTCAGGGCCATATAACTTAATGCACCAAATTCTTCGCTATTTTAATACATAATTATAAAACGCTTCCTAGACAAAGCAAACGTTATAATCAAACTATTGTATACAAATTTTAGTGAATCTGGTTGGTCTGGTGGTGAGAGCGGCAGACCGTCGGAAATCACGGGCAGTATTTGCGCGGAGGATAAGTGCACTAAAATGCCATTGCCTTGTGGAAGGCATTGCCTCAAACACGTGACCAACGCTCCTGAGCAGCGACTCTATGCCGCGTGCGCAGCTGTGTTCGCAGGCGGGGAGCGTTGTAAGCAACCGCTGTTACCGCTGCAAGATCAAACTCCGCTATGTACTGAGCACGCCTGGAAGCGCGTATGTACCTAATTTTTTTTTTTCGTCTTAAATGGTAAAGTTTATCCGCTCAAAACACTGGCTGGTGTGCTGGTGGGCTGGCCACCACATGTTAGTAGCTAGAACGCAGCGATGCTGTTATAGCAGCAGTTTTACAATATCACTATGATAGCTATTTAGGCAGATGTCAAAAACAATAACACTCTACGGCCAAAATATAAAATACATTGGTTCAGAAACGAAGAGCCTCACGATAATTCAAGGAAATATTTATTACCTTTATCTGATACAATATATGTAAAATAAGGATACCATAGAATTACTGCATATTAAATAATAATAAAAATTAACAGTAAAATAAAATAACAAAAAATGTAAAATATAACTTTGAAGTAAAGATCGGATGGCCAATAGGGTGGAATATCCGTGAGATCGCATATTTATAAATGTGGCGTGAAACGGTCTCGTGCTGACGACTTGCTGAAAATCTCTGAAAACGTTGGATAACAGAGACATCGGACCGGTTGCGCAGGAACCGATTAGAGTGGATTATGTACAGTAGCGGAATACTACCGGCCGAAATAATGACTTCGACATAGGCTAAAATCATGATTTAAAAAGATATTTGTTTGAATGACATGCAGGATAACTACGAGCAGTTGAGCCGCGAGTGGCGGCCGCAGAAAGTGCGTAGGCGGCCCTGGCCTGCGGTAGCGCGACCTGCGCGTCCCCCACGCCCTCCTCGCCGCGCTAAGCGACGCCGTCGATTGGTTCCGAGGCGGCCTCAACATGCACAATCTCTGTCTGGTACAGCATAACTTTTTTTAACCTGCTAAGCGACAAGACCTGCGTGACGTTAACCTGGTGGTAAATGATACGCCTGCCCATAATTCATTACCTACAATGTCCTAGAAACCGGAACACAGTAATGATCCTACCTAGACGATTAACTAATTAATACTTTTTACTAACAGTACAAAGTTTGTCTTTTAGTTTCTTTATACCTAATCGAATGTATTTTGGTCAGCAGAAGTAAATGTTTGCTCTAACTCCTCAACGTACGATAGTTCAGAGGACACGCCGATGGGTGTGCTTAGTGAAAGCGAATATATCGGAACTGCCAGTACTCACGAACTGCGTAAGTAATAATATTTGTAGCTAGATATTTATCTGATGGTAAGTGATACGCCCACTCAATGATGGTGGATACGATATTTGTGCAGCTTAACATTATGCTCGTTCTTTTGACTCGTAGACTAGCTACAGCAGCCTTCAAGCCGAAATCAGATTTTTTTTCTTACCATTGTTCTGAAAAAGAGTTATTCACTTATACTTACTCTCAATTCCATATGGTTTCAAGTAACATTAGGCTTTAGTTTGAAAAACGTCCCCTCATAGAATATTATTGCTCTTGTATATTGGCAGCAGGGACACAGAACTTTTATGGGAGCAATTTTATAGTATTCGTGTGGTAATTAGCGAGGCGGATCCGGAAAAAATTGATTACCATGGAACCTTCGCATCATAAGTCCACGGACTCGAACCAAGGTTATCAGAGGACTTCGAGACAGTTTTACATGTAGATTAAATAGCTTCAACTCCATCTGTATGTGTATCAATTTTCCTTAATATTGATATAGTGTTAAATTTACAGAAATCGAACATGTACCACCGGATGACATTCTGGATCCGTCAGTCTTGAGCCAGATCCCCGACGAGGCTTTTACCGAATTTTTCAATCAAGGTACTAAATTTTTCAATTACTATAATTTTAACGTATAATTTGATGTTCCCTGGTCTTCGTTAGTTATATTTTTATGTTCACTGGATTTAGGTTATTTTATTGTAGGTTTGCTAAGTTTTATTTATTCATAATATTTTCTGGTTAAAATTATTAGTAGATTAATATAACTAAAAATTTAAATTAAATACGAGAAAGTATTTTTTGTCAGACTGTCTAGTCCTTATCTCTACCCATCTCTCTTTCCCACATGATGATGAACATTTGAACATTTTCTTCCCAGCTGAGGTTGGTACGTCGTTCGTGGAAGGCTCAGAGCTGGCGGCCGCGCTGGAGGCCGTGCTCGATGAACGTGTACTCGACGAGCGAACGCTCGATGAACGCTCGTTGGATACGATCGAGGACTGCGTGTTTACTCATCCCAATAATGTACACCTCAATAAGAGCAAGGTATTTTTTAAAACTGCTGTACTTGCAAGAATTAAAATTGTAAATTTTTTTGAGTTTATTTATAACAACTAATGTCTCACAAGGTTAGATTACGGAGCAAAATAAAGTGGAATTTAGATGGTTGTAGGATTTTATTAAAATCTAGATAGGGTACCTACATAGATAAGTAGGTATGATTCTAATATTGAAAATCTCTTGATATTACTAAAGTGCTGACTTCCGGCTGTCAACCTATAAGAGTCAGTGTTCTTGCAATTTATGTAGCAAAATCGGGTTATAAGACATGTTGTAGGAGCGTACTGTACTGCATTGCATAGACTTGATACCTTGAGTCAAAATATGTTATGTGCCCTACACAACGAATAAAACCTCATTACTCCAGTAACCATTGACTATAACGTCCTTCTAACCGAAACACTAATGTTTACACATTACTGCTAGAAGGCAATTGCTGAGGTGGCACCAGACACCACTAAATTTAATGTAACCATGTAAGGTACATTTAGGCAAATTTTAATATTAAAATACTTCTTATTATTTTATGCGATCTTTTCAACAAATGCGCTTAAATAAATGTTCTTCGGTAATTAGTATCATGTTTTGTTTCCAGATACAAATATCGACTGCAGTAAGTGTGAACACGTCATCGAGTGCGACTTCGTAACCATTATTAAACAGTTATTTTAAGCAGAAACAAATCCTTATGTTTCAATTAATAGGAACTATATTTTCATTTCCGTTGTCTCAAAAACGTTTAATTTTCATGCTTTAAATTTTGTGTATATGTGTAAGGAGAGGTGATAATGGTCGTTGTGAAATGTTTGGTCGTGTGCTTGTTAAGTATATGAAACGATAGATTGCGGTAGAGGTTGGTTAGAAAGAGTGTACGTGATCAATTATTCAAATACAGATTTAATGAATAATGAAGTAAGGTTGAATAAGTTTATAAATTAATCAATAACTCAGTTCGCTTAACAAAGACTAATCATTGATATTTATTAACAAACATTTTGTAGATTTTTAAGTATTAACCACATGATACCAAATTTTTCAAGTCTTATTTTATAAGGTACTTCACCTTACTAAAACATGTAGTCGGATCCTGCAAAATGATTAATAATTTCTCATTCAATAACAGAAACAATGAATGATCAAGAATACACACTTAATGATGTTGTAGTTGAAAAAAATATCGTGTTAAAAATAGTAGTAAAAGTGAGGCACGCGTGGTGTACATTTCACATCAAGCTGCAAGAGCTCCTGTCCAACGAATTTGATCTAAATTATTAATAAATAGAAATTAGGTTCAATTATAACCTGGAGTTAAAGTGTTCCTATTTATATTTTCCGAATAGATTAGATTAATTCATCAATTTTTTTGGGGTAATCAATATTTAAAGTACCCTATCATAATAATCATATATATGGAATAGAATAACAAGTTTACCTAACACAACCGTGTACTTGAAGCTTCCTTCAGCCGTATTGCTAACGTCTGAAGGCCGTAACCACCTCCATTAATTACTAGAACCAGCAGAACATAAATATCAATACCAAAATGCGCTATTGTATATGAATGTATATAATATGTAGTTTTATAACGAATTCATGTAGATATACATCAATAACTGCACTACATATTTAATGTTCTCAAAGTCTGCTGTGTCTATATATTCTTACAATTTTAACTTTACCTTTATCTCAGTGCTGCAATAGTTTTGAAAATGTCTTAACTTAATATTACGAAGAAATCAATTTCTTCTATGAATTTTAAATCATAAAAACACGCCATTGTAGATAAACATATTGGCAATAGAGTTTTGTCTAAATTATATACGAGAAATGTTCTTTTTAATTATTGATCGGATCAGATAAAAAGAAATGCTGAAGATTGAGATAGTTTTCTCATCCTCAATCATATTTCAAGCAATACTTATTTTGATCATTCTGTGTTAAGTGACAATGAGGCCAGGATGGTGAAGTGAGAAGAGCCGGAGCACATGATGCTGTCGTGACGGATGATTTGCATATTAGTATATATATTCATTATTCAGTTTCTAGTGATATTTTACTTCATTCCGAATCAAGACATGACTAGAACTCAAGTTTGTTATACATTGAAATAATAATAGTAATGAGCACTAAAGGATAAAGCCACTGTTCTCATGGCGTTGAAACCATATCACCGAAAATATTTCAGATAACCCAAGTTGTTAATCCCCTAATTCATCTTACAGCTTTTCATTAGTATGACATTGGTCTAACCATTTAGCTAAGATATATACAAGTGTTCAAAATGTCTTTAGTATATGGAGAATAAGATATATTTTCGATTGCGTTTTTGATCTTTGAAAGCAACAATAAATAGGCATTTTAACGTCACATAGGATATTTTCGTAGTTTATCAATATTTGCGTATTGTTGGATAAACATTTTTATATATATCTGTGTCGTTTAGACAAATATATTTATACATAGAGCAGGCAAACGGTGAAGATATATGGAGGTTTTCTAACATTGACGAGTCTTGTTATCGATTCTATCGTTTTTTTTTTCCTATTCTGTGACAAGAAGTCTAGTAATTGGACACAATTGTTTTGTTTCTTTCCACTAAAGGCACGATATTTTGGCATGCTTTTCCTGTTCAATAATTTCCATAATCCTTTATAAAAATATAAAATACTGTTATATTCAAATTATAACATTTTACAAAATCGATGTTTCGTCGATGATTACATTTTCCATGAAATATTTTATTGCAACTTTTTTTAATAATAAAAACTACAGTAGTCTTGAGTTGTGACTGTAGTGAATGTAGCTTAGACTGATAACTCATTTGTTATGAGTAGTTTTAATAAATTTCTAACATTCACAGCAAAACTAAATATTTCAATAGGAATGTTGCCTTTACTGCTAGTTGAATGGAAACTAAATCATAAGTAATAAGTCTTGCTCACATTAGTGCTGTAAGTAATAAAACATACTCATGTATCGTGTAATAATCCTAACATGTGTCTAATGAAGGTGTAATGACCTTTACAAAGTACCCACGAGATGTTTACACCACTGATTTATAGTACATTTAGCAACAAAATGACCGTTAAAGAAATTAATGTCAATGATTTATTTATACACTAAGGTAGGCAAGGCTTACTATGTACCCTTACATATTAGAGGATATCTAAAAGTAATATTCATATCGCAACAAGTGAAAATCAAGCATTTTATGTTACAACGGTATTAATAATTAGAATACTAATAGAACCAAAAAAAAAAATAACATATTTTTGTAAAATTTTATGTTCCTAAATAAGTGTTATATGTGTAGTAGCAAACGCTATATTTTTTTCATAGGATTTCATTAGCTTATTTTCTTTAAACTTCATGATTTAGTATAATTTACGATTTTGTTTTAAAGTGTACGGACGTACACCATAACAAGGATTTTACAACTGAACAATGTAAGAGATCTTCCCTTATTAAATAATTTTATATATTGTAGACTTAAAAAAATTATAAAATTTTCATTTTGTAATTAAGTACTAGATTGTTTTAGGCGTCATAGATCCACCGTTTCCGAATAATAATTAAATAAGGGTTTTTGTGTATCTGGAGAATGCGTTCCACTGTATAAACATAACAAGACTATGACGCTATTGGGATTCGAATTTCTTTTACTTGTCTACTGTTTTATAATAATGTTGGGTAAGGGATGTCTTGCAATATCCCTAAGCAGGTATAAATGAAATAACATGGACGACATTCAATGAGTCTACGTTCACAGTCACGCGGCTATCGCGTTGACCTTATATCAGTAGTTAATAAACGTACGCTCCTCCGTGCGTATGTACAACTGTCAACGCAGCTTCAACATTGTAACGCTTTCTTTATGCGCATTTTCTAATTAATACTTTAACACCGTGATGTTGTGACGCGTGTACATGCCGCAATAGAGCAACCGCCATCCGCCTCATTGACACCAGATGTTACTTAAATTAGTATCGGATACGCTTAAATCTTCATTTGCAGTACCTGCACTGACGTTTTGTAAAATTAAACAAATAACAATAGCATTAGATGCGTAATGTAGTTATTGTAAGTATGTATTTTTAATTGCTAGCTATTTATTGTTTGTACTTTTGTAGATCAATTCGAACTGACTGCGTTTAGGGAGATTAACGTTAATAAAGGTTAGTTTAAGAGAACATTTTGCACCTTATGTTTTAAGTTTATAGAGTAGATTCAATATGGAGCAGGTAAACGCCGTCGCGTATATAATTAAAACAAAACATAATTGTGGCTGATATGTCACTCAAGTGTTAACTATTATATATTTTGTCATATTTTTGTATGTATACATGACCGGTGTAAATGATAACCATCGACATTGACAAAAATATATTTTCAGTAAAAAAAAACATTTACACACATTTTAAATCCCCGCACAGTGTCAAAAACTGAAAGTAACAATAGTTCGTATATTTCCAATTTGCGATGGTAACGTTAAAACTCCATTTTCTTTTCAGTAGCTTTTTATAAAAAAATATGTGGAAGGCTTTATTATTATTTACTATTTTATGTATATTTTAGGTAGTCAGTTCTATTGCGCTTTGTACTATCCGTCAAAGCGTTTAGTTATTCCCCGCAAGCGCCTGTAATTCCCCGAGTTGCCAGATAAGGTTACATTTAAAAAGAAATATTTAAAACTGCTGTCAAATTTACACACAATTGGGACTTCTCTTACAAAAAGAGATAAAATTTATACCATCTTAACTATTCCGTTGATAAATGTTTCGAATGAAAAGTTTTCGATTGGCTTGGTAGGTAAAGACTTGTGCTCTCGCGTTGGTGTTTAAAAAGTTACTAGTTTCGATGTGCTAGAATTTTAAAATGTGAAATAATGTTACAGTTGTTGTTGGAATGATAAATAGGATCATTACGTAGTTTTCCTTTTTATTTTAAAAAAAAATTGTAGCCCCTTAGTGATTAATGTGAACACTTACCGACGGAAAAATTTGTATGTTAGTACTAAAAATATTTTTTTGGATATACATGAACCGGACGATTTTTATATTGGAGCGTAATTAATAAGAGAGACGTTATATAGTAAAGACATGAAAGTGAATGTAATGCGCTTTGCGATGAAAATGTGAATTAAATTAGGAAACTGCTACCTCTTGAAATGCCTAAATATGTCCAAAATGTAACAAGATAATGTTAAAATAAAATGAAGAGATTTTGACTCATGTTCTGGTTCCCATTTCCTTACCTCCTCTACATTTGGTCGATACATCAACATTTTGTTCGACTCTACGTTACATTTTAAAATGACTACATACAAACATTGCAGCATGCGTAAAACCATTTGAATAGATTTCACCTGATTTTTCATAACCATATCCTTTTTATTCCTGTCCATATTAAATATAAAGTTTCTCTTATGCAGGAATTTCCAATTTTCACAGCATTTTTTCTATACTTTATAATTTTGTTTTTAATCACTTTGACGATTTGCCACTTAAATGAATAATCAGTACGCGATAGAAGCAGAAAATGTGAATATTTATAGAATTATACTTCTTCAGTTTGTTAATATGCTAACCAATAGTATTTCGGTCTCTATAGATCAGTCTTTTAGAAGGAATAAGAATCGATAGACTACAAAATTTATACCGTGAGATATCAAGAGAATCGATTTTTACGTAAACGATTTTTTTATTTCTTCTAAATTCTAGAAGTTAACTCACCGAATAATTGTTAGTAATTTCTTTTTTGTGATTATCAATTTTGCTTTAAATTGGTCTACCGCTGATAATTCCATCTGAACCTGCTATATTGTGACGGCTGTTTTCAACACTTGTGTATTATTTTTTTCAAGAACAACAAAGATGTGGAACAACTTGTCAATGATCCCGTCCAAATACGAGAATGTTTTCAAAAAAGCGAGTTACTTGTTAGAGAATGGCTATTACTGAGTGGTAACTTACCACCATAGACCACATCAGTTTTTAACATCGCGCGAGATCGAAGACAAGCACCAATGTTTTCAATAAGAAAAAAACGTGCGGTATATGTTTCATTATTACTCAAAAGAACTATTTAAAGTCTTGATCTCATTAGGGATCCTATTGGCGTAGAACGATTTTCGGCAATACTTTCTAGAGATCCATTTTCCGTTTGAATCACCCCGTCTATATTTTTATAACTCTGGCTGTTTACCCGCTTTGCTCGCCCTAATAGAGTTACACTTGAAATTTGTCTGCAAATACTCATTGAGAACAACCGCAAATGACTTTCTATAGAAACTGTTACTATAGCAACCGCATCGCTTGTTATACTAAATGAAAATGTTTATAAAAGTTCATCATAAATGATTTTGTGTCGGATGGTCATGTTCCCATGTTTCCACGTTCACTAGTTTTCACATGATTGGCGAACAAAGAAAACACATTTTCAATATATAAAAATATATTTTAATCTATACATCTCTGCTTTATAATTCTGTTACATAAATTTCAATCGATTCGACATAGACCTGGTTTCGAAGTCTATACTTAACATTCTTTCTTGTGTATATACTCTATACTTACAATCGACCTCCAAAGCAATGTTTATTTCGTCATTTGTATAATGAAATAAATTTCACCCTTTTAATGAAACCTATTATTGGGTTTCGTGTTTTTTTAATGATAAAACATCTATGATAGTTATTATAAATGTTGATTTATTCTTTCTGCTTCTTACTTAGGATTGTTATATTACAGTTAATGGTTTGATATGAAATATTTACACTTTGATTGGAAACAAGTGTAAGTGACGTACAAGTGGCGAATCCGTCAAGTGATCATCGGATCAATACCGTGACCTCATTAGCTTCACTAGTCAACTCTTTCGTCATCCTCACGATAGTTAATGAACATACTATCCTCTATTTCAACGTCCGATTATTGAAGTTTCCAATAGTCGAATATCTGTCACCTTTATACTAAAGCAAACTCTATTATGTTAAATCGAAAGGTAGTTTAAATACTAATGCATGATAAAGCGAATTTGATTTTTTTTGTTTGATTTGGTAATGATCGTAATTCATACAGATTATCTGGAACTTTTGTTTCGACAGAAGCTTTGCCAGGCTTGGCAAATGATTTTAAAACCTGTTAATTTTCTCAAAAAACTTAATAATTAATTTGCTAAAGCATTATTTCAAAAATTTTTCATCTTCATAAAATAGTCTTAAATTTGAAAAATAGGTTATGTATATATTGCCTATACTTTCAATAATTTGACTTGTACATTATAAAAAGGAGCTATAACAAAAATCCTTTGACCCAAAGAACACAAGCATGAAGGACAGTACAGGCGGTTTATTACATTTATCAGAAAAATGTACGAAATAAAATACTTATATATCTCATAATGATTTATTTGTCAGAACAAGTCACTTTTTAATGTAACATTACAATATAATCGATGATATATTTAAAATGCAGGTAGCAATTAAATCTATTTCATTTGGTTTTTCAGCAGCGCCGATACAAATTAAGAGAGCAATTGCTAAATTTTGAAAACTTCAGTTCGCGACTCTCTTATTATTTTCCTGAAAGTAGTCTCTCTACCAAGTTTCCGGATTTTGGATTATCTTCGTAGACCTGAAACACAGAAAACATATTAATTGTACATAAATATTGAATATAATCCGTTATTAACAATCACAATTACGGAATAACCTATTTATTTAATCGTTTCGTATAAATATTTATGAAATTAATATAAACAATAGTATTCATCATTCATACCAATCTAAATCAATAACTGATGATAGTGTGACATGAAAAAGAGCGGGAAACATGCGCACTGTTCGAAGTATATTGCCAGTTCATCAAAATATACTTTTTAATTTTCACGGAGTCTAGTGTTGTAACACGGGCAGATAAATATAATTTTTTTTAAAACAAACCCCTCGGCGCTTACAATGTTTAAATTAATCTTTTTGATTTTTGGCTCCTATCTCATCTGGATTAAGATTTATATGACACAGTAGACCTTATAAGAAATCTATCTTAGATTATGTATTACATCTGCCATCTCCAATTGTCGCAACGGTACAGGTGTTCAGTTTACCATAATGTTAGACAAACAAATGTATTTTTTTATGTTTATGTATATATTCAAACAGCATTTTTAGTTGTAGCAAACTCACAGAATGTAATTAAAAAATAAAGGGAGATCATTCTTAAAGTGTGTAATAAATAATTATAATTAGTAAAATAAATAAATAATTTACTGCATTCTCTTCTTTTTTATTCTTCATTTAGTATATTTTATACATATTCTTCGTAAAGTTATGTTTACTTAAACTTTACTCACGGCTAGCTAATGTAAAATGTACATCATCCATAACAGCCATTTTAGAAATATATCATCACATTGTAATTTTATTATACATTTCAAATAATACCAATATTAACCATTTATATATTTATATATATATTAAGCTTATTTTTCTCATATTAAATAAATATGATGGTTAGTAAATTTTTGTATACTGATAATATATGAAGTAATTTATAACTGATATAAACTTTCGTTCCTTCTCTGAACTCGGTTTTGGTACACGTCTATCCTATTTTTAAATTCAAGAAGAGGGAGGGAATCTTTAATGATATTTTGCTCCTGGTGGAAAGAACGATGACATGGAATTTGAACTAACTATAACACTCTTGATAGTCATTCTCAATTCATTGTTAGGGTCTCTGGGCTGTACGGAACGCCCCGGTGACCATATATCTGTCCTGAACATGTACGAACATTTCGTCAATTTTGTTTCTCCGGTTCACACGTGAGCACTTAGTTAATACATAGGCATACTTAATTTTTTTACTATCGATTGGGGTCTTGAATAAAGTTATAAACGTAAGATGTTCATGAGTTTCAGTTAAATCGGACATTTTCTTTTTAGTTATATTTCTCAGTTAAAGGGCGAAGACGGATATCATCAGTTGATTGCCTCCATTAAAACAATTTAAATGATCTATTAGCTGTATACAACTAACGATGCAATATTAAAAAGGAAGTTTATTATTAATGGCTGCCGTGCGGCTGCACAGCTGATCATGCGTTGGCACAACTCCCATAAATGCACCTGAAAATGTTTTTTTAAAGTTTATTTCAGTCTCAATGCCGAACATCGTTGCATTATAATGTATTAAATAATTCTATTTATACGGCAATGTACCATTTTCGGCCCACTTTGTTGACGACATTTTACGGTTACGCTGTAACTAGTGAAATGATTGAAGTAACAAGACTTGACATCTTATGTCTAAAAGCGACGAGCACAGTGTGGTATATTGATATACAGGATGAGATGATTCCTAACAAGCGCTGCGTGATGAGCTGTAGTATCCCAGAAGTGCCGCATAAGCAGCAGTGTTACTAAACAATTTGACTAATTCGATAAATTCCGAAAATATTAACTTCTATAGAACAATTGGGCGACTGTGTGCTGGAGATGCAAGGAAATATTAATATTGAAATATTCATATTTAACATTGTGACTGTGTTTAAAATTATAAAACAAAACAAAACAGAAATACATATTATCAACAAAATATTGGAGTATTTTCTAGGAGCTTTTCTTGCGTGTTGATCTGGACTTGGTGAAGAATAAGGGTGCACGCAGGGGCAGTGCCGTTAGTGGCTGTTGTTATTGAGTAAACAACCAGCTAACCACACTGCCAACGCGGTCTACCCTAATAGTCGTTCTTCTTTCTTCGTATCTTCTTTTACTCCATCTTCTGTAGTAATCTAAATTTCAACATTGCTTCCCTATTTAACTAAATTAATAAAAAGCAAATAAAATATTTGAAATGTGAATAACGATAACGATAATATACAACATTTTTTTGTTATTAAAAGCAGTTATTTAGATTAGCCATAGCTTCGTAGATGTTCAAGCTAGATCTGCTAAAGTCTTCGTCAAAGCAGGATTTTTGTATTCCTTTATAAAGAAAAGGTATTTTTGTTTAGAAAAAATTCTGAAAGATAAACTTTAAATTGCAATAATATACACTTATCAAGAAATGAGATTTTCTTCGTGAAATAATTTTTGCCCACTTTTCTACTCGCGATTCGGTTTTCATTATCTGAAACAAATAAATCAAATTAGTATAAAGCTTTTACTTAAATTTTAGTACTGTCCTTAGCAACCTAACCTACCTAAGAGAGACTACTATTAGAAACTGAAAATTTTTATTAATTTATTTATATTTTTATATATTGTCACGCCTTTTTCCCAGTAGGGGTAGGCAGAGGTGAATAAACCACCCACATTTCGCCAGATGTGGTTAGATTAGATCCCATGTAACAGGGGGCGAGCCTGTTGCCACTTTATTGGGACCAACACACACACACACAAAGATGATATCAGTGTGCTGGTTTCCTCACGATGTTTTCCTTCACCGTTTTTGTATCTCGCTGTTGTAACTAAAGTTCACAAATGTACATAACTTAAATATTAAGTCATTGGTACATGCCGAGGTTTGAACCCGCGACCTTCGGAATGAAAGCCGCACGCTCTAACCATTAGGCCAGCGAGCTACTTTATTATTTATGCAAAAACTTAATTTTTATTAAGTTTTTGCATAAACCCGATGGAAGACGCGGGATACACAGGTGTTTAGATTTTTTGGCGAAACCTATGCTCAAGAGTGAATGTCTATCGGCCGACGATGATAACGAAGTATAAACCAGCTCTATAAACGTAAAATTTCTGCATAAACTAAATACAAAATAAGCTTCAACCTTCAAAGAGTAGTTAAAAAGTACTCTAGTATTACATTTACAGCTTTTATAACTCAACTATTACGCTTTGCAGTATCTAGACTTGAAATGGTTTAGTAGCTGCTATGGCCGTTGCACTTATAAATACTTTCAATGTTATTCAGTGTGCTATGTCATCACTGTCATCATCTCTCGATGAGAAGTAAAGGGATCTGTAAGCAAGCCGCATTACGCGTAATCATGTTAACCAGAAAAGAATGATCATCTTTCTTTGCTGCATAGTTAATAGTTATATAAGTAAAAGCCATAATAAATATATAAATACAGTAAGAGCTATCCCATTTCAATATTTTTAATTATCATGGGTTTTTTTCAGTCTATTTACTTTTCTTTTAAATACAAATATCCAGAGAGAGCAATGGTTCTTATCAAAGTCAATGGACTTACAACTAATTTTTACTCAAAATGATAATAATTAAATTTGTATTAATTTTTTGTCACTTCACCTTAAGATTATGATTTTTTTAATTTGACAAAGCGACGAGACGAGCAAAACGTTCATCTGATGATAAGTGATACGTCTGCCCTTAACAACATGGTGCTAGTATGGATGACACACTGACCCATCGCCTTAAGACATAAAATATTAAATCTCGTAAACATGCCAATTATACTAGCTACAACGCTCTTCAAACCGGAACATAATGTCTGCACACTACTGTTTGGAAGCAGAAATAGATGCTGCGGTGGTAAATACCTAGATGGTCTCTGGGAACAGAGACCTACCTATGTAATGTCGTTTTAAAATAAAGACCTTATCTCTCATCAAACCGGAACACAGCAATGTTTTAAAGCGAAAATTATTTTTTTGTTAACTTTTTACTAATGGTAAGTTTCTATTACCGGAAACTGTCTAGGTAGACCAACACAGCTCCTTTTCTATCTCCAAACATTAGTACAGCCAACGTCACTGTATTCCGGTTTGAAGAACCTTGTATCTAGTGAAATAACTAGGTTAAAAATTTACATATTGTTTCAAGGTGACGAACACAATGTGGTGCTGTGTATATCATCCTAACTAATGCCACTATTATGGACAGGCGTGTCACTCACCATCAAGTGTACGACGAATAGAAAAAAACCTGTATTATTTAATCCCAATACTATAAGAAACAATGAAAGAAGTTTCTATGTAATGATTATTAATTGGTTTCTTGGCAACATTACTATTTAGTCATCTTTACCTTGATAACATTATTATACGTTTGTTTTTATATTTATTTCCTTTATTAGAAATAATTTAAATCTTTTCTTTCATTTCTTTCAAAATCATTTGTTTTCATCTTTCAACATTCATAATTTTTTTAAATCCATTGATTTGAAGTATATTTCTAATGCTTCTGTTGTATATGATCATTGACTAGCATCAGCGGATAAAAACGACCGGTGCCATTAACAATCATTGTAAAAACTGTATCCGTTCTGCTGCTAGCATCATGAATGATGTCTATCAATTTAGCTGCTGACGACGAGGTTCATTATCAATTTTAATTGTCTTGAAGGAGACTGCCTTAGGAAATATATTTAGTTGGATATTATGTCCGAAACGATATTAATATGCATATTCCTGTAGAGCAAAATTATTTGCTACTTATTTGGCAATTAGAGATATAAAGTAGAGAACTATTTCTTTCTTTTATTCAACGATGAGATGAGCGTGAAGTTCACCTAAAGTTAAGTGATACGCCTGTACATAAAAACGTGGTGCTTGTTAGAGTAGTACACACCATTACCATGTTGTGCTCGTCGCTTTGAAACATAGGATGTTCGAGAGGAAAATATTCGAAAAATGCCTTGCTTCTGAGGGAAATACTATTTATATTATCTGGGGTTGATACCCACTATAAACGTTTGTCTTCCTTAGTGCTTTGCAAAAGACCTCGTTAACTCCTACGGAATACACTGATGCCTATTGGGACAGCGCTTGAGCACGTCCAGGAAGTGGTACAATCCTCCCCAGTACTCTCTCTTTGCTACGACAAGCATGAGACCACCTCGTTCACCCCGGGGTCGCTAAGTGAGTGATGAGGTCTCCCACCCTCATAGCCGACGAACCCGAAAATCCTTTTAGTCGCCTACTACAACAGGCTGAGTTGGCGGTAACTACGTAGACGGTTCTATAATATAATATAAACCAGCAATATAAGCTATGCAAATTGTTTTTTTTTTAATTTTCCTTATAAGACTACGAGTATAAAAATCATATTAACTTAAACGACATATATCCTAGTAAGCAAAATGATAATGGCAAATTAGATGTTTATATAAAGTTGGACATTATAGTGCAGTTTCCTATGTTGATATGATAATGTCTATTCCTCTATAGTATAGAGCGATTATTGAACTGAAGTATTTATTAAAATTTGCATTTAAATGAAAAACGAAAGTAGGATGGTGTGATTATTATTCATGCCGACGAGCTGACATTAATCATGCGCAGTTTGACATTAGAAATACATATCCGCAATGCCGTACATAGCGTATTGATGACTACCAACATTTTACATGCATAACGCATCGATTACACGTGTCTATGGATCATTGTGCAGTTTTTTTTATGCGCAACTATTACATTTGTTATATATTTGTAATAATGTATTTAATTAAAATTTAATTTGCGCACACAAATACAAGAAAGTAGCCTTAATGCTAAATGACGTATTCTACTAGTCTAAGAAAATATAAAGATACAGATTTCCCGTAAATAGATAAGACATAAATAATATATAATCATTGACGTATATAATGTTAGTTTTGTTTATAATAACTACTTGTTGTTCCCTGGCCCGTTAGCTGGCCGTAATATAGAATTAGATTTGAAATTTGTCAGAAATATTCCCGTCCTACGGCAACCCGCAAACCCCCGGACACCCGTTATTAACACCCCCTGCAACTGCCTTTGAGGAATAATTTTTGTAAAATGTATTCTTAGCTGGCCTATAAATGGCAGAAGCAATATTGTACCAAATTTTGAGTCTTCACGTCTTGTAGTTCCAGAGATCTCGCGATGAGTAAGTGAATCTATGGACATTTATTTATATAGATTATATCAACAACTTTGTAACAATAATCAACCAGAATACTAAAATCGATATTAACACCATTCCTTATATATTTAACTTAAAATTTTTAATTCCTATGATATGAGCGATATATTAAAAAAAATATAGTATGAAAATAACCATATTACTTCACATGGGGATTGTAAATATGTCTTGAGAGTTTTAATATGTTTCGACGTAAACTATACACACACGATTGATTTTTATCAGATTTAACGATACTATGATAACTATACTTGTATTAAATATAAATATGGCTTTGTATACAGTATCAGAGATACTTTCCAATGAACAAGAAAAATAATTTATTGATGTTATCTATAAAGCTGTTTAAATAGTTTATTAGTAGGGACCACTGGAACTCTTATTTCCGCCTATAAACAGTAGTGTGCAAACTTTAATAGGTACCGGTTTGAAGGGCGATGTAGCTAGTGATATTACTAGGGTAATGAAACTTAACATGTTAGGTTTAAAGCGATGAGAACAATGTGGCGCTGTGTATACCATCCTAACTTTTACCCTTAGGTGGACATCTCGCTCTTCTCGCCGTTTCGCAAAATAATTTATATGAACGACTATAAGTTATAACTTAATCTTTCCAGTTAGTATTATTATGGGACTTATTTTATTACTATGTGGCTTATTTTATTACTTTCATTTATCAGTAATTTCATCATTAATCACGGCTTTTGTTTATTCTACTGCCGCAGTATTGCTTTAAGACTGGTAAACTAAACCTTTGGTAAAGAGCTTTTAAATTATACAAAATACAAATTAAATTTCACGAAGCAAACTTGAAACCTTTTCAACTTGGTTAAATTAAATAGATATTATTCAGCAGCCACCCCCGCCGAGTGTAAATTGGATTTCAAGAGGGCTGTTTCAAATTCTAAGGTCAAATGCTTTCGGTAATAAATAACTTTATAATATAAATCATTTAACTTACAGTTAAATAATATATAACATATAACTATTACATAAAGTAGAAGTAAACTATATCTCTACTACGACAGATACCTTTTCGGGATGATCGTACAAATGTGTTTAAGTATATCTAGCTTTAAATATTGTTTCATATGAATAGAAGATTTGTAGTTTTTTTGTCTATTTCTTTCTTTGTTATACAACTAAAAATATTTTAATATAAAGGTTTTATATTTGCAGGTTATCAATTAAACCTTTTTGTCTATGAAATACATTGGGGTCTTTATTTATTATTATTTATAAAAAAAAACCTTAGCTTTATGAAGTGGAACAGAAGTCTATTTGTAACTTTTACAAACTGCCTCTGCTTATAATAATGGTTAAAAACAAAAATCTGGGGGTTCTACTTTTTATAATAACTTGTATATATAGTTGCTGTTCCCTACCCGCTTTGATGTCTGTAATACCCCCCAACTCGTTTTGGTGGTAACCTCCTAAAATCCTTTCTTACTCGGTGAAGACAATATTTCTACCTAATTTCAAATCCGTCAAGTGAACATAGGTGGAAAAATCTTATACAAATATATGTGCGTATATATAAAAATCAAATTATATATACATATTATATGCCTAATATATATATTTAACTTGCCTTTTTTATCTATACAAATTATTTATGGTCATATGTGTACATTCTTATATGAACACATTAATTATTAGTATAATTATGTAATAGTTTAATAAGTATCTAATAGATATCGACTTCTCACTGTTTGACTAATTAACTGCTATATTTATTATCATTCATGGTAATAAAGGGGTTGGTTATCTTTTCATCATTCCTTACGTCAAGTTTATTGACTACCGCGTTAGCAATCCGGATGCGACTAATATTTAAAAAATTATCCTTTCCAGTCTTCTATGCAGAAACCTTTATTGCTGTTCACATGCAAATTAATACAGTTAAAAATGGCGCTTTTAATGAAATGAATATGGACTAGTAAGCAATACTGCAGGACTGGTTCATGATATCAAATAACAGAAACAGTCATTAATTTGTCTGCATCTTTCTTCAATCTTTCATTATACTAACGTTTCAGTGTGTAAATTGAAACTCCATCGTTATAAATTAACATAAATAAAACAACAAAACAAAAAATAAAATAATTTATTTTTTTATATAGAGAACTTATAAATAAAAGTAAAATTCAAACATAAATAAAGTATAACATGTAGAACGTGGGTAGGAATATGTGATTTAACTTATATTGTACGATACAAGATTACATAGCAAGGCCGCATCAGATCTCTGTAAGGCTTCCTAAAGATTTTACCCTCGGTCGCTATTACTGTACTTGACCCATGCTTTATTTAACTTTACCATGTATTTCACAAATCTCCAATACATTTATACTTCTGAAGTTCCACTCTCTACTTTTGACTTTTTCTAATTGTTCTTCTCTAGTCTCTAGCAAGTGCTTCACCTTTTCATCTTCTTAAAACTTGTGAACAAAATTGAATTTGTCATTTGAAATCGAAATTACTTTTGTATATATACATATAAATAAAATCGAAATGTCCGTTTGTTTCAAAATAACACCTATGTAAGTACGGTACAGTAAAAAAAGTACTATATTTCTGTGTGTTTATTCTCTTCTCTGAAACGGCTTGTTCCTCTCTTGAAACTTCCCCTATGTTCTGATAAATAAATAAAACTAATTATTTTAGATTTTACAAGGTTACTTATCACCAAATCTATCTGAAGGCTATAAATATTGGTACATATATTTCTATACTAACAGTGAGATACAAACGGTGAAGGAAAACATCGTGAGGAAACCCGCACACTGAAATCATCTTTGTGTGGCTCCAATAAAGTGGCAACAGGCTCGCCCCCTGTTACATGGGACCTAATTTGACCACATCTGGCGTAGTGCGGGTGTTTATTCACCTCTGCCTACCCCTACTGGGAAAAAGGCGTAACAATATTAAAAAAAAAAAAAACTAAATGAGGGTAGTTTTAATTATACCCTTTTGTTATAATTCGCCATCAGACTGCGTTATATTAACTTTTATATTATAAATTTAATGATGATAGTCATTATGTATAACTATCACAATGAAAACTTGTGATATACTCACTCTAGGATATTTAGTATCGGCTAATATACAATTTAATGTCATATACCATGCTGGTCATAATAAGAAACTATTTTCTGTTCTGTACCTAAAGTATTTGCATACATATGTTAATGCGGTACAGATATAATAACAAGTGGATATTTATGATACCTTATAGTTTATCTAATGTATAATATGTTTTTTATTAAAGGTATATTGCAAATCGGAATCGTCGTATATAAGGTGTTTTTGTTTTAATAACAGCTACGATTCGTGGAAACATACATCGCCATTTGTGCCGGTAAGTCGGTAAGGTTTCCAAGGTCGCACTAGAATAGTATAGATCTATGAATATCGGGTGAAACATTGTTTGTTACTGTTAAGACGTAGCTCTAATTATACATCAGACCAATATTCCTCTAGTTTCATAATGAAATTCAACAATTTCATATTTCTCTTATGCTCTTTTGGATTTTAATGAAAATAACTGTTAATGGTTAATATTTATACTAAAGTTAAACATTTAACTAAAGCAAATTTTAAAGCGGTAACTAAATGTTTTTCAGGTTTATTTTTTATCATATCGACGCTGCAAGTGCTCTACGGCAATCATGGTGACGGAAGTCCTGACGTCATAGTCATCACGGAGTACCTACAGCTTTTAAATTATTACTTGCAGTCCGTTCTACGCAGGATGAGCTCACTGTGTCTTGAAGTCTTCGAGTAGTTTGTTTATTATTTAAATTTATTAATAATTGGATCCCAAGCACGTGGTAGTATCCTTATTTCAATAGCGAAGATGCTTGGGTAGTTGCATAAGATATGAATCAATCAGAAACTAATCAATTGGATGTATCTTTAGTTCTTCATTACCTTTAAAAATTGTATATCTATACGTTCTTTGAAGGATGGCGACAATGATAAGATTGTGGAAGATGCAGTAAATGTACGAGTAAGGATATTGGACGTACATATATTTTTTTAAATCTAAAGAAGTAACGAGATTAGTAAAACGTTTACCTGATAGTAATCAATATACGCCAGCCATCGATATTGTCGTGTTAGGATGTTTCAGCCTCACATCGAATTCGTCACCGTTATATGATTTCTATGACCAAGGTTTTTCTTAACATAAAATCAGTTATTATCAATCATTTGCTTTGCTTCTACTACTACGTATATTATCTGTTTGTGAAAGTTCAGAAATAAAACAGTATAATATCTACAAAGCTGTAATAAAATACACAACATATAGACAGTTATAAAAATCATGCTAAAATAAAAAACAACATATTGAACTTGTAATAAAATAAAAACAATATAAATCAACAGTAATACATAGGAGTAACAATATACAATAAGTACATAACAAAAATAATTAAGCAAACATATATATATATATAGTAATACTAACATGAGATTTCTATTGAAATTTTATTAGAAATAGTAACAAATCCATATGTTATATGTTTGTTTTATATAAGAGAAATATTTTAATATTCAATAATATCTCATGTTAAGTAGAGAAACATAAAATTGATAGAAGAAAATAATATAGATATTGCTTGTAACTTAGTGTTTAGAGAGTTTTTGATATCACTTATAGTTCTTATCGGTACGTGGTATCGAATGTTGGTCGGTAGGGGTTGGTCAGGAGCGATGATACACGCCCCGGGGTGTCGTACCAGATAGTGCATTTACAGTGTCAACTTTGCAATAACGCAAACTTGTCGAATGCTTTGCAAACGCACTCCTGATACGAACTCCGGGACGAAATCTTAACGTCGATATCGTGTTCACGTAACACGTCAGCCGACACAAAAGCGTCTTTTTCCACACAAGGAGCGTCTTTAGCCTTTATCACTATTTAAAACTTAAAAAAAAAACTTCATAACCTACAACTTTACACATTATTCATCATCGAATTAGTAATACGATCAATAAATTATCTAAAATGATCCACACACTGACGAATGATTATATCATTAATAACGAAAGCTATAGCAGCAATTGATGATTTCCCTCATTAAATCAGTTATTCGTGTATATACAACATGAATTCGTTAAATTATTAGAAATGTTGGTATTAGTAAATAGGTTTAGTACGTTTAAGCGACTACATATCATACACCGCGTGATAAGTTCGTGAGTTTCGTGTTTGCGTGAAAAATACTCCGCGGTTCATGTTTTTGGAAAGCATTCGTGGTGTTGAAAATTTTAAATGAAAGTACGGTGAAAGCGTGGCATTTCAATAAAGAAAGGTATATTAAATCGTTTTTATCAGAGAGCCGTAATATAATTACTTAAATGTCTTTTTTATATATAAATCAGATAGCGCTTACTTTCGGTGTTATCTTACGAAAGGTACTTTCCCTTATACATCAAATTGAAGCAATGAAATGAAACGTAGTACTTTTGTATTAATTATGATGATTTCTTAAGAATATCCTTGAAATGATTTATAGATATTAATTAAGATTTGCTATATAATGAATTTTGTTGCTTAGATTTAATCGTTTCGTGTAAATCTCAGTTCAGTTAATTTACTTAACTATCGACAATACATCACACATATGATTATCGTGATCCCCGACCGTAGCGATTGTAATTGTTTATATGAGCATTATTTTCTACTGTAATGCAGTAATTAGAAACCCAATGAGTTATTCGTAAAGTACGAATATCCGGTATAGAAGCCGATTTCATAGGCGTTTTTACATCGATTCTGAGGAACTATCGAGATGCTGTTACGGACTATTCTCGCTTGGCACGGACTGGAAACAAAGGTGAGCGCAAGTAGGTCATACTTGCGTCCTTGCGCCGGCGACTGAGAGACTGACATAGCCCTCCATCCGTGCGGTTAAATACTCAAAGCAAATCGCTCTTAACTCGCTCACCAATAGAACTCGTTATATATTATAATGTGTATAATGAATGACTATTTTCCATGTAAAATGAATTTGTACTTCACTTACTTCGCTTGGTTTTACTTTAGTAATAACATCTATTCCAAACTGATTACATAGACTATTAACGTTATATCATATAATCGTGTAAATACATCGTAAATCAGTTAAATATTTTATTTTAGTATTTATCTGTTTAATATTTCCTTTAGAAAATAAATACTAATGATATAATATATTATTTAAAACGAAAGTTTCATTTGTATTTCAATTGGTGAATAAAGTAGGATGCCCGACGTTAAACATTCTAGATAAGGCGAATAGGTAATGGATGGTGTACTAAATAGCCAGATCCAATAGCGCTGCAGTTAGGTACTAAGCTACGGAGTTAATGCGGCCCGCCTACACGTGCGCGCGCGCAGCTCGGTGCACTGCTGACGTAATATGCAACAGTTCTATTTCACACCCGCCGCTCTATAAACTAAAGATACTTTAACTCTACATACCCCACATACTCGACCCTTGAAAATGTTAACAAAATGTTTTTGACCGAGAGCTTTGAATGTTCACGTGTGTACATTTTTAAGTGTACGAATAATTTATTGTCGCATATTACCATCAAACGTAAGATATGACGAGCGTAACATAGTTTTTGTATCCCAAACCAGATTAGCTGCATTGTGCAATCAAACACCGGTCATAGTACATATGTTTCCGCTTGATTGTCATTCATCTAACAACACGCTATTAAAATGTCCTTGGGCGCATGGCATCGTTTAAAGGGAACTGAACGCATAAGCGGAATGTATAAATCGCTAGGAGCGTCGCCGTGTACGTGGAGTGAACACGAGTTATTTGCCGGCGAGCGGTGCGAGGTAGTCACCGCGCTCTAACGAACACTTTCCCTTTCCTCTTCGCAAGCGACGTCACATCCCGTCGCGGTTTTAACACGCATTCGTAATTAAAGGTATTTAATCCACTCAGTTTTAATTTCCACGTCACAAACGATAAAAAGCGAAACGTTTTTATTATCTACGTGTTTCATTCTTTCCAACACTTGTCTCTTACTAATAATTTTCTATACCCCTCCTATTTTACGGGGCGACCAGTGATAAAAATATAGTGAAACGATATTACTCATATGTTTAAATAGTAAAACCAAGCAAAGCCTTCGAATGAGCAAGGAAAATTCACTTGAAGATGAGATCACGAAGTTATTTATGTAATTTGCATGCATGCAGTGGTATGTGTTATATGAAATACATGCGACAGACAACACGTGCAGAAATAAATTGGGTGGAAGTATGAGCAGCGTATAGTAAGTGAGCAGTTTTGCGATTCGGGTTCTAGACCGAGGCCGGATAATTATCTAGTTTAAAATAATCCCGTAGGCGTTTGACTTGCGCAACACGAGGCAACACAAGCCGACGTTCTAGAAGCGACACTGTCACGACACTGGGGCACTTCACAGTCACGGGGCGTGCAAAGGCGGCGCGCGCGGCCGCACCACTGCGGCCTGTTCCACTTTTCCTTCCGGCGGTGTTAGCGAGTTGGCAGCGGCCCGCCTTGCATAACCGCCGGTTTCGCAAAGCGCTCGGTGCAGCGGCCGAGCCGGCGGGACGGCTTGAAATACGCCGCTCGGCGTCGGGGCCGAGCCTGACGCAACGCAGCCTGCCGATGCACCACCGCCACACCGCCACACCGCCACCCCGTCGCCTCGCCGACTTGCCATTACGCCGCCACCGTCTCACCTGTCACCCCACCACCACCCACATCTCACCGCCTGATTTCACGCGTATCACTTTCGCCGAGCTCGCTTTCAAACTCATCTACGCAATACATCTCTCTACTCATGTACCGCCGTATATCAAGTACACCCGTTATTAGCTTCGAAGGTTGGACGGCGCGCGATAAGCGGACGCTGGATGCGCCGCACAACTAGGCCACCGTGCACTCTGCCATCGCGACCGATTGCAATTGATAAGTGCCTGCGCCGAATGAACCTAGCACAACTGTAAATAAGTTTAGAGTATATACGATAACGTGCGTAAAGCTCGGCTCGGTGTGTCGGTTACAATAATGTCGCCGTCGGGCCTCGAGCGCCACAAATAGCTGCTCCATTTCGTCGGCCAGCCCACGGCGACACGCGAAAACATTACAAGATACGCTGCTATTTTACGTTTACATATAAAACAAAACAATATTACTACCAGAGGTAGCCTCATCAATAGTTTTTAATAAACATTTAAATCCACATTGACTTTACAATAACCGTTACGTTGAAAGGTATCCGAATAAATAACGTGAATGTGAAATATTTGAACCGCGTTTAAGTGTTTAGAATATCTAATGAGGTTCAAAGTAGAGTCTTGACCGGCTGTCGACGTTAACTGAAGAGGTAATAAAACAAATATTTTAGTGTTTTACTGCTGCAGTATAGCGTTCAAGGCTGACTGACTCACGCGCGTCTATCCCGAGCGGAGCGTCGATTCATTAGCTAAACTCGTGCCTCCCATGACCACATCACACCAGATATTATCTACACCATCACACCGAAAATAATAATAATGAAAGCGTACTGAAGCTAATAATATCCAAAATTCCATCAATTCTACATAACAAACGTTAAAATCTATATTTATAATTAACCACGTCTTATAAAACATGGTTACTTAGGTTTTAGAGACATTTCCTTAGTAATATATGACCTTGGAACTTATTTTCTTTTGTTGTCTGTTATGATTTTTTAAATAAACGTTTCCATGTATTGCAAAAATACTAATGATTGGTAGTTTATTTAAAATTTTACTCATTATCAATCTTACTTACTGGTCACGAACGAAATTTAACATAAATATCATTATCTAAGAAAATAAGTATTAAATAAACTGGAAAGTTAAATATGGACTGTCTTTAATAACAGAACTAATAATAATATGACTATGAAGTTAGGACGGTGTAGTAAAGTTTGCTTTCAAAGTTAGGATATGGCTTACTAAAGAAAATATACCGGCGATCGTGTATAAAGGCCAATATATATAATATTAACAATAGAGAAGCTATATTTATGTTGTTAAGATATACCAGTTGTATGGATTGCGGACTCGAGGCCGCAAGCCCAGTGAGCTGAATGAGAAGTATGCACACGATTCACTTTAAAGGTCGAACCAACTACTGTGCTAAGTAAAGACTTTTCCACACTACTCTATTTTTTCTATTATTTTGCAAAAAATTATTTAATTCACGCAAGATCTATACAAGATTCTGATTTTTTTTTTATTTTTCCGTACACACAAATATACAAATAAGTCCACTGATTATTACTATATCTTAAAGTTATACCTATGTATATTTAATTTGTATTGATTTCAGTTTGATTTTATTTGTAGAGAAATTTACAGTTCTAACATAAAAAAATATCCATAACTTTAAATAATGTAACTCAAGTAGAATAAGTAAAAAAAATTTATACTAAATATTTTCTTCTAAGATGTAGTGTATAGATATTTAGATCTTGGGTGAACGCTAAATCTTATTTTAGGATTTTAATTAATAGAGATCGACTGTAATCTAGAAGACTCAGTTTGAATTCAAAAGATTGTAAGATATTGAAATATTTTAATTATATACATGTCATCCTAACAAAATATTTATTGAATATTAATGAAATAATTCAGTTTAATACGTTGGTTTATTTCATTGAAATTGGACATTTATTTCTATGAAGACTGCTTGAAAACTTTTAAATTATTGATAAAGGAAAAAAAAGACATGTTAAATTATAATCAACTATGCTTTCACCCATACAGGTAGAATCTAATGAACATAATTGACTACCAATGAAGTACCACTGCTCAGTTATTGATCGCTCATAGCGCTCCATTGGCAATATCGGTCACTTCCTGCATGCGTTAGCGTCCCGGGCGGGGGGTACGGGCAGAGGGGCGGGGGTAGCCTGGCAGCTCGCCCAAGGACGCCTAGTCAACCTAGGACGTTGCGGTCAAGGTTAGGTCACATCTAGACCACAATCAAATCATTCGTAATGACAATTATGCGATAAAAATTTCGCGTCACGACGCCGATCAACCTAAAGTTGCTGTCTATGGCAATCCGATATGAAATACAACAAAGAAAGAAGAAGAAAGAAGTTGAAAAACACTGTAGTGTTGTTATTGTAATACGCTTGAATAGTAAGTAGGGTAAAAGTTCAACGTGAGCAATTAATTAAAAAGTTTTCACAACAATATACCTCCGTAATTGGACACAGAACTTCATGTGACTGGTGTACGCAGACCAATAATTGCCGCTGCTTTCGGAATACGGTAAACGTCAGACTTTCTACGGATTTGCGAAAATGATACAAAAAAAAAAAAAAAAAAACCGAAGTAACGACATCGCGTGTAGCGGCGAGGCGTATCGTGAATTACAATGGCCGGGGGCGATCACCGGTGTTACGAAATGGTTTAGAAAGCCGAGCCACGGTCAATGGTCCCACCAGCGAAAGTTACCAGCGTACGGTGGTGATCTCGGCGTGCGTGATGAGTTTCGCAAGCAGCCGCTAGGTGCCACCGTGGAAACATTAAGACGAAAGCGACAGCGCTACCACCCACCCACCAGGATGACCTTCGGGATTAGAACAGCAAGGATGATTTTAATTAAAACTAATCTGTCCATAAATAACATAAACTAAGAACTTAAATAGTAAAGTAACAAATATGCGAACAAATGATAGTACTACTTAATCATTATGATTGCATTCAAAAACTATTCATTAACTAATGTTACAATTTTTTTTTTCCATTAAATCATTATAATGAAAAATTTTATGTTATTAAATAAAAAACTTTGAAGTACTGAATGTATAACGCATGGCAACTAAATGAAATGAATCGGTGTAATGTATCATATAACTTACTCATTATAGTACCCATTCACTTTGTTCCAATTTCTAACGACGCATATCAATGACAATTATCCGACACTATATTAAACCGAATCAGCAATGTGTTACTCGTAAATGTCAACACTATCTATTACATTGCAGATAAATACAATATAATATTCAATGACTCGCACCGAAATGTATCAGCGGTGCATCGGAAATGCATTCGCTTCGGCGGATCGACGGCGCTGAATTGATTTATCCGAGGTCCAGGCTCCCGGCCCGGGGGCCCATGCGCACTTCGCTCGTTATTATATTCCCTTCGCATTCCCAGGGTTGCGCACCACCCCCTCACTCGCCCCCCACCGCTCATTCTCCGCGACCTTCGACGCTGCATCCCTGGCCGGGCGCCAGATGCAGCAGACCTCGCCACGGTTTCACGTGCGTAACATGTCCTCACGTTAACACGTATAAATATATGAACAATACTGATTTAGAATAATTTATGTAAGAGATGATATCCAACATAATGACAATGCATTTCGAAGCAAGATCTTCATAAAAGACAAAAGTATACTTCAGTTTAAGATAGTATATTAAATGTATTATTCATTTATACATAATATTAAAACTATCTTAATAGTTTATTAAAGCTAGAAAGAAGTACATTTTCCTGTTAGAAATGATTGCTCCTACACGTGCCTTCGAGATATATACTGTTTATTTAACTCTACAGCAAAACAATTAGACAAGGCTTTACATTATACTTTTTATTGTATATACTGAAAACTACTGATAATTAATTATGTATGTAAAAGAACGTGGGCGGGTTTAGGTTGGTACACCCCATACCACCCACTTCACCCCTTTGAACGAACGTTCAAATGACCTTCAGAATATCGAATTCAACAGAAAGTGCACGTCATTTATATTGTGAATATGATAGTAATACTAACAGAAATACTTTTCTAAACTCACGTCGAGTATTTTTCCTACTAGCATTACCTACTGATTAATAACTTGCTCATAGTCACATTATATACATCAATATCTATTATACATCACCATAGTATAAATGCGTAGTAGAAAACGGTAGACACGTCAAGCTAACTTTGACACGTTATTAAGTTAGATAGTGCCGCGATTACTGGTTCAGTATACGACGCGGTGGTGACGGAATGTGAACGGTGAAAGTAGACGAGACCGTTACTGAGAAAGAGTTTTCCACGCGGTTTCACCACGCGAGCGCAACAGGTGCCGGTGGCGCAGGGCACGGGAACGTTCGTCGCGGAAAAGAAAAGGCATTGAATTGAGGCACAGTGTTACGGAGACCGATTCGCGTGTAAGGTGGCAGAGTGCACGGTGGCGTACTGTACTGTTGCGAGTATAAAGCGCACGCTCTATCGAAGGCGCGGCGAGCGACTGCGGCGATAGAGTTGCACCGAAATAACTGCTCGATGCAGCCCGGCCGCTCGATGCAAGGCCCCCCGCCCCCTCCGCGCGCGCCCGCACCCCCTCCCACTCACACTCACCCGCCGCCCCCCACCGTCCACCTCCAGGTCACGGCTGCAGGTTGCTATGGAACTGTGGAGAGCTCCGCTGTAAGCCTCTATCGATCCAGCTGTTGCTCCCGGGCCCCAGCGCGCGACATTGAACTTGTGACTTTTCTAAAGGCTTGGGCGGGGCCATTATGTAATTTCACTATACGTATTATAAAATCTATGCGTAAGAACTATTAACAAAAAAAAACACTGTTAAATTCATTAATATGAATAAAGTAATAAATGGATCAAATATAGTTTAAACAATACAAGTTCTTAAGAAAATTTGCTGCTGACCTTAATACGGACATTCATCAGATAGCCTTCTGGATCTCGGGCTTACAAATAAAAAGCTCTTATGAATTTCGGTATTTTAATGTTCAAGCAAATATCTTTCTCGTAAGACCTACATTGTGACTAAAACACCAATTATTAATTCAATTAATAAATAGGACACTGCCTCTCAAAAACATTTCTTCAAGTATGAAAATTTATATGTTTCTTTATTTACCTATAACAGAAAATGGAAACTTTGAATAGGAAGACTGGCGAAAAACACGGTTATAAGTCTATTTTCAGGTGTGTGTATTGATCTTTGGGGGGAGGCCTATGTCCAGCAGTGGAAATCTATCGGCTGATGATGATGATTCCTGTTTGCTGTATCTATCGATCCAGCTGTTGCTCCCGGGCCCCAGCGCGCGACATTGAACTTGTGACTTTTCTAAAGGCTTGGGCGGGGCCATTATGTAATTTCACTATACTTGTTATAAAATCTATGCGAAAGAACTATTAACAAAAAAAACTGTTAAATTCATTAATATGAATAATTAATATGTATATGGTGAATTATTTATTCACTAATACATACATTAAACTTTGCGATACACATCGTATCCGTAATTGACTTCATAACAGGAGTACTCTATAGCATTTTTCTTACAAAAAAAAAGGGTAAAAATCAATCTTACTTATTTACCCATCTTTTGGGATTTTATTGCATTTTGGAGCATTTTTTAATTCAATTAACCGACAAAACGAGCGAGACGTTTACCTGATGGAAATTGATACGCCTGCCCACAACAACGTGGCGTATATACACCCATAAATTGCAATACATTTTGCTCATCGCCTGAGACATAAAGATTATAAGATATGTCTGGTTACCTCAGTAATTACACTAGCTACGGCGCCCTTTAATCCTGAACACTAATGTTTCCACAGTATAGTTCGGCGGTGGAAATAGGCGCTGCGGCGGTAGCTACCTAGACAGTCTCCGGCAACAGAGACCTACCGCCAACTAAGTATTCATGTATAATCTTTCCATCGATAAATAATCAGTAAACTTAAATTACTCAGCAAAAAGTTTTAAATGGCCACAGATAAATAATACACGTCAAAGTGAGAACCTTTTCATAATTATCGCTAAAATTTAAACGGGCAAGTATTTATAAATATTGTATGTAATTTTCGATTTCAGATTGAAATGCAATTCTATCAATAATATTTCATTTCATGTAATAAATAATATATATCAAAGAGAGCAAAAACCATAGAGCATAATGTTGCCAGCAACATCACAGATAAAAGTTTTTAAGTATGTTTTTTTTTAGTCTCAACCTATTTCAGCGGAAATATGAAAGCAATTTATAACATTGTTATATTGATGAAATGCAATCTAGAATTAATATGATCACGTGAGGGTCTAAAACACGGCGGCTGCCCTTGCCCGCTATATTAATACGTTCACGTAACGAAAGGATGTGCCAGATGTAGTTGGCATAAAGTTTTGGCGGTGGTCCGCATACGGCCGGCCAAAGTTATTCAGACACGTTGGTGCCAAGACATTGTGTCTCAATTTTATACATCAGTTCGGGACTTTATACTGGTATGGCGGATCAAATGTGACTTGTTAATCAGCAGACTAAGTTATCTGCTTTCCAACGGTCATAAACGCAAATATTAATCCTTTCTTAGTATAAATCCCGCACATGTCAATTTGTATCGTCAGATATATTAAATACTATGAAGCTTGATCATTTTTTTCCCATTAAATGTGCTTTACTTCAATTTCACATGATGCTAGGTGTCAGTGAGGTCGTGAATAGTAAAACACGCTCGCTTAATGTCCTTAGAATCCTTTCAATGCAAAAAGAATAGTTTAGATTGAACCCTCCAATGCAATTTATTGGAACATAATCAGTGCAATTGTAGCTCACAGACAAGTATTTTTTTTTTAATTCGCGATACTTTCATCTTATGGTAAGTGAATCGCCTGCTCAAAACAACGTGGCACTTGTTAGAATGATATAAGCAGCATCACATTGTGTTCATCTTTTTGTGACATAAGTTAATAAGTCTCGTTGCTTTAGTAACTTCACTAGCTACAGTGCCCTTCAGACCAGGACTCAGTAATGTTTGCAAATTATTATTTCGCGGTAGTAACATCAGCTGCGTTTACTTACCTAGACGTTTTTATTAGCGGAAGGTCTCTGTTACCGGAGACCGTGTAGGTAAGTATTACCGCAGCGCCTATTTCTGCCGATAAATAGCAATGTGCAAATATCACTGTGTTCCGATTCGAAGGCCGCTGTAGCAGTGTGATGCAGTATATATCATCCTAACTAATGCGACATTGTTATAGGTGAGCGAATCACTGACTATCTAGTAAAAGTCCCGCTCGTCTCATTGCTTAATACAATAAAAAAAAACCTACCACCAGTATGTACTTCTTCAAGTATAAACCGATAAGATTTTGTAGACTTTTAGTGGTATTAAGAAACGTTTATTAAATTCAAACTTAACTAATTTGACTTTACTATGTCTTAGTAGAATAAACACTACCGTCATATCGTTATTTTTAAATACAAACAGCAATTGTGCATGTTTCCATTTCAAATGCAGTAAGCAATTAAAACACCCACACACTGACTGTACACATACGAAGCCACGTCACAGTGACAAATATCTCTAAGACGTACTACGGAAATAAATTTGCAACTGTAAATACTCTCGTAAACTAAAATTTAAGTTTCTGTACATATTCTATTTATCTCATATCTGCTTACTATATAAAGGAAGTTTGATTCAGTTCAATAATGCCTTTCTTGTATTAATTCTCAATAAAGTAAACGTGGTAATATATTCATTAACGTATTTAAAACCTAGACATATCTGAGTGTACTGGTATAGAGAAAATAATTTCGCAGACTTTACCATCAAACAGATTAAATATACTGGTGGTAGGTTGGTTAGATCATCTACGTAGGTACCACCGCAGGTCCTGTTTCTTCTAAACAGTTGTAGTGTATAAACATTACTGTGTTGCGGTTTATAAAGCATTGTTGTTTTTATTCAAAGAAGCAGATGAAAGGGACGTTCACTTGATTGTAAGCGATATGCCTGCTCATAACAACGTGAAATTAGTTAAAATGGTATACATAACACCACACCGCCCTCGTCGCCTTGAGACATATGATGTTGTCTCGTTACCGCAGTAATTACACTAGCTTACGGTTTTATGGTAGTAGATCCACGCCTACAGTTCACTGTACAGCACATAATTGGGCAGGATCGACCGGTGCGACACTACCACCTCACAGAAAATCAGCGTGAAATGGCTGGCTTCCTAGTGGCTGCCATGTTTCGTCTGGTGAGTGAGAAAGCCGGATGCCCATTCCTTTTCCTTTCCTTCAGACCACCCGAATTTTGACGTTTGTTAAATGGACCGGTGCGACGTTGCAGTGTTCTAGGAGCTGTGATGTTGCATTTGGTTAGAAACTAACTAGTGTCTGGTGGTCCGTCCCCTTTTATTCCTACTCCTGTTCCTCCGAAACCTATCCTATATTTTACCCCTCCCTTCTGTTAAATGTTATGAGATGGCAACGGCCTAGTAACACTTTTGTTGTTATTTGCGTCTGTTGGCAGCGGCGAATTCACCTACCACCAGGTGACCCGCTAGCTCGTTTGCCTACGATATAATATAAAAAAAAAAAAGCTTCAGCATCCGTCAATCCGGAACACAGTAAGTACTGCTTCGCGGTAGAAATAGGTGCTGTAGAAGCACCTAGCTGTACCTAAAATACATCTGGTTTTCGATACTTTGTCGAGCAATTAATCAAAGCTTCGATAACAATATCCATATGACTATATTTTTTTTAAATATATTATGTTATTTGTTAAATGAAATTTAAATTTCAGCCAATGGGTTTAACATATTTCAATTAACTGTAGACTATAATTTCTTTTTTCATTTGATGTATGATAATGGGCATACATATTTAATATTGCACACTATACCTAGAACGTGAGATAGTATATATTATGGTGTTGGTGTATCAATAAATAAATAAACATAAACGTGAATCAAGGAAAAAGAAAGTGATTTTGATGTAAATAAGATTATTTCAAGTGTTTAATAATTTTTCTCTTAGTTAAGTGATGATATAAGTATGTGTACTACTATATCACACTATGTTCAATATAAATTATAATTGTCTAATGCTCTCGTGACATAAACTGAACACATTAATTCAGACATCATCAATCCTCACGTCCACTACCTTTTCCGTAATATATTTTCGTATCTTCAAACATATAAAAGTATAATTATATGTTTACATTCATTACACTGCGCAGAGAGAACTCGCATTCATATTAATAAAAAGAAAAACATTGAACTTATATAAATACCCGAGTTTGTTATTCATAAGGTATCAAGCCTGTTCCACAATCAGGTTAATGATATTATGTAGTCTGGTAACAAGCCCATTTTACACAGAAACTCATGGATACGGTGTCATGGCAAATTTAATAATGTTCTTTGAGCGTATTACAGTGCATATGTAAAAGATTACGTCTTACCGACAGCATACTCGTATAGCACCATACGACTCACTGCGACTTAATTAAAAAATAACATTTAATACACACACACACACACGTATATACAATCAATACTTTATCTATATATGTATATAAGGAAAATACGTTTCGTTTGTTGGCCAATCACGTGAAAACTAGTGAACGTACATGGCAACATTCGATGTGGAATGATTTGTAAATGGTTATGAGCTATTTATTATTTGAATGTCATAGATCATAATTTGATTACTAATTATCTTTTATAAACATTTACGATTAGAACTGTTTATGTTGTTGCTATAGTAACGGTTGCTATAGAAAGTCATTTGCGGATGCGGTTGCTCTCAAGGAATATTTCAGACTAATTTCTAGTCTAATTCTATATTACGGCCAACAAAGCGGGCGGGGAACAGCCAATATATTTGTATATGTATGTATTATATATATATACTTTCAAATGCATCTTTAATGGTATTAATAAAAGTGAAGTGATATTTACACAAGTGACAATTTAGGTAGGTTGGTAGAGTGCAAACATTACTGTGTTCTGATTTGAAGGGCGCTGTAGCTAGTGTAATTACTGGGGTAACGGGACTCAACATCTTATGTCTGAAGCCACGAGCGCAATGTACATCATTATCATTTGTCAGTGTTTATCGCCCTAACGCCACATCGCCGGGTCATCGTGTGGTCGAAATAAAGAAATATCAATAATACAGGCCACTGTTCCCACTGGTGGGACTTGACATCTTCTTTTCACAAAGAGAGAGTCATGGCTACTTAACTGCCATGCCAGCCAAGCGCAAGTTGGCGGATACCGCACGTTCACGAAAGCTGTTGTTCTTGGAACGCGTCGGCTTTCTCACGACGTTTTCTTTCACCGGAAGGCAAAGCTCAGTAGGTATTGAATCTACGCCTCTTCGAGTCACGAATTTAGGATATTACCTTTTAAAATTAAGTGTAAGTGTTACTATAAACTTTATTCATACATCATAACCAACAACACGTTAATTCAAAGAGATACCGTCGATTGATTGTCAAAATAAAGGTTTAAACCCATTTGAACAGCATTCGTAAAACAATAAAGTGGGGCCAAAGTTTGAAAGTTGAATACATGAAGCAACCTTTTCTCCTTTCCGCCGACATTAATTACATCTTCTTCGAGACGGGCCGGTTGGTGGCCGAAGCACTCACCTACATACCGAATACGGTACTTAGTTAAAAAAAAAGTAAAACCGAAACGCGTTACCCGTAAAGAGGCATCATCGCGACTTTCCCTCGCGTTAAAATAAACGTACGTTCAACGTGTTATGGCCAACGAGCTCGTGCATTGAACGCTAATACAGACAACTTCATTAAGCCAACTAACTGCTTAAGCTAGAAAGGAAACTATTCACTCATACTCATCCTCATAGCATATATTGACTGTTGTAATTAATAAAGTTATATCTAACAAGCTATTACTTATCAGAGTGGCCGAATAAACGTTTAAATAAGAATGAAATTTGTATGTAATAAAAACTTCCTACTTTTTTCAATTTGAAAAACAAGGAAAGAATCAAGTTTAAGATATAATTACTTGAGATTATAAATATTGATATTTTAAGCCTTGTAGTGAATTAAAGTAAAAAATGTTTAAATGTAGTTCCGACAATATTAATACTATATATACAATACTATAATAATAACAATATCACCACATTGCGCTAGTCGCTTTGACGCATATGTTAAATCTCATTACCCAAGTAATTTCATTAACTGCAGCTTCATTAAAACAGTTATGTTCACAGACTATTGTTTGGTATCAAAAATAGAAGTTGCAGTGATAGTCTCTGGTAAAAAAGATCTACTACTACTACTACTACTAATGTTTTTCAAGACTCATTATAAGTGCTCTCTTAACCGGGCTGAGCGTTGTATGATGTTGTCTAAACAACCTAATCGACTAGGAATACTTGTATTGTTTCAGTGCTTGTCCAATATCTCAACTGAATACTACGCCTATACTAAAGTAAAAGTACTTTTTAATCGTTCATGATTTAGTTAACTTTGTTTCATAAATAAAGCAGAAGTATCAAAACATGATCTGAAATTATAAGTTTAAACTAAAATATTAACTAATCTACATGAGAAAAAAGATGTACTAACAGTAGAAGATAAGGCTCTCGCAGTGTTTCAAGGAGAATTAAAAAAAAGTCATAAAGTCTAGAATTTTAATAAATTTAATTTATTCTATGAAAAGTAAATTGACAAAGAAATAGTAGCGAGCTTTCTCTTCAACTGAAGATACAACACAAACACAGTAGACATCAAAGCTAATTCAGTTACGATCACAAGCACACAAAAATATGTTGATAAGTTAAAAGCCGATTAATAATATGTGACAATACTACAAACATGTTATTACACGTATGTTTAAACTTTAACTTTCAAGTTTATTAACATATAGGTAAGTAAAAACTATTTACAAATATATTACTTGAAAGAATCAACTTTTCATGTCTCCGTAGTTTTGATATATTAGGGTATGTTATACTTAGTTATTAATCAATTGTTTTAAGACATAATTATTGAAATATTCATACTTGCTATAAATAAAAGATGTAGAATTATAACAAATGAGAAAAATAAAATGTTTTACATCCAAAGTTCCAGAGATATTTAAGTCTTCACGTTTCTGATATGTTCGGAATGTTCTTGTTTGTCTAATCGTCGGAGTGCTGCATGTTTGTTGCTGTATTCTGAGATTCTTCAATGATGTCGCCTTATCATGTTCTTCATACAGTGGGAGACTAGGGAACAACTGAGATACCACCAGCTGTGTTCACTCGACCTAATTCCCGAGAGAGCACAGCGTGGCACCCGGTCGTTCGATAGCCCGATGATCTTCTGCCCGAACCGTATTCTCTTGAAGTTGAATGGTGAATCCACTAAATTACGAAAGTATTGTAGAGAATTTGAAAATTTGTACATTCATTTTACAAAATAAATATTCATTGTGTAAATCAACTTCTTGTTTAAACGTAACATAAACATTAACATATCGAACATTCACATATATAAGGAACAATATAATTTGTATTGATAACCAGGGAAAGACTATTTATAGCGTCATCTATATATAAAAACGGCTGTGGCCGTTTCAAATGCAGACAGAGCCATCTGTTGTAATATATATTCATATTATGAAGAAACACCAGTATTGTAACTTCGCAAAATTTTCAACAGATGGCACTGTCAAAAACTTTGAACGAAATATGTTACATGTATATGTACAACTATTTTTACAAATATATATTCATTTCTTCGAAGCGACAAGACAAACGGAAAGTTCACCTGATGGTAAGCAATACCCTGTAATAATGACGCAGACCCAAGCAATACAATTAACTAGAGTGATACAACAAAATGAAACACGGTAATGTTTGCTCTCTACAACAGCATCCTACCTGTAACGAATTTATAGTTTTAATAAATAAAATAAAAATAAATAGTATAATAATTATGCTAACTAACGTGACGGACTTAAAACAAAAAATTGAAGACTTCTAATTTTTGAAACAAAGTAACTTTACAATCTCATATTTAATGCTTAATTCAAAGTTGAAATAGACAAAACACGTTTCGGGAGTAACTTGACTTAATTAGAATACAACATTATTTCCTTGTATTGTTTTTTTTTTGTATTAAAAAATCTATATTCCAAAAGTCAACTTTATGCTTTACGTAACATATTACAACAAGATATTCTGGAATTACAGTGTAGATGGTGTTAGTTACCTTTAAACAGGTTAGATGAATTTATAGAGAAGTTACGCTTTAAAAATATTGTAATCAATCATTTTAAACTTTTACTATTCTCACACATTTTTACTATAAAGTTTAAGTTTTTTAAGGTACCATTTAAATCTTAATTTTATGATAAGAATCTGCCGTGATCGATAGGAGACACACATACCGTAACCTTGAAAAATAATAGTTGTAGCGATATAGAGCCGAACTTTATACTTAATGTGCTCGGTATAAACGATAAATTCATACAAGTTTAACATAAAAAAAACATTTTCTACTTAAACACAACACGAATATTTAATTTCGTATAATTTAAGCAAGTACAAATCGTACATTAAACTATTGACCAACAAACCGGTGTTAGCTTATAAAAGTGATACTGAATTAAGTTTATAACAGACAAGACAAGAATCACATTTAACTTAAAGAATCTGACCTATATACCTACTTATAAGCTCAAAACTCGTGGTATTTTATGGGGAACGGCTACAAAAAAAAATGGTAAAGGCGGCGAGGAGACGAACCGAGCACGAGGGACGAGTCCACCTCCTCCACCCGTGCCCCTGCAGCGCCTCACACGTGCCAACCTTGACCTTGAGACATACATGCACACAGAAGTGCACTTGTCGCAAGCGCGCCAACTTTGTTATCCATATAGTACAATGAAATCTTACATTCGAGAAATTATTATATTATTACATACATATAACCAAAAATTTTAATATTCATATATTTGTGGATAAGATTCTATAAAACGTTCTTCCCCTAACTCGCAGTTCGCCAGGGGGGATATTTTTGACTCGCATTGTAATAAAATGGTGCGACACTAAACATTGACAGGGCTTTTTATTATTTTTTTATTTTAACGCCACTGTTTTTTAGTTTTTACAATAAAAAATAAAAGTTAGTCTATATTAAAATATAATATTTATAGATATTTATAAGTATACATGAAGACGGTAATGAAAGTGGAGGACGCGAGAGAGGGTGCCAGGATCGTAGCAAGTGGAGAGAGGTGGTCTCTGTCTACCCCACTGGGAACGAGGGGTGATGTATATATACATATATATACACATATATATATATATATATATATATATATATATATATATATATAAAATATTATTCTCTTCGAATGTTATTAAACTATGTCACTCGCAACAGGCCGTGGACCCGGGTCCACCAGCCCAGTATCAGATGAGCTGTAAGAGTCAAAATCGCTATTCGTCATCAGAGAATAGAGGTATTTGCCTGCAGTAAAGCGTTCTTAGTGCAAATATTATACGTACAATGCACCTACCTGTTTAAATAACCCGCATAAGGATATACTATGAGTGTTGTGGGCAGTATTATTATTCATAGATACAAATACAGGAAAATACTGGATAAAATTTTACGATTATGAAAAACCATATTTAACGAAAGATTATGTTCAGTTTTCAAGATCTATATATCTATATGTATAAAATAGTTTTATGAACAACAAAAATATATATTTTTTACTAAATATCTTAATATACAGTTGGTAGTTTTGTGATAAATGTAAGTAAATACGTATATAATAATTATTAGTTCCATGTCTCCATTAAGAGAGAATTCTCCTGTGAAGTATAGTTCCTTCTTATTATTAAAACACACCAATTTTTTTTAACTGTTACATAGACAATTAAAAAAAAATACATTTTTAAACAAATCATCTTACATTGGACCATATACTCATTACAGATATACACTCTTTCTTTTCTGTGTAACGATGCGCCGAAGGGGATGTTACCCTGATGGTAAATGATACGCCCGCCCGTAACAATATCGTGCTAGATAGAATAGTAATAGGGGGACCGGAAAGTAATGTCGTTTCTGCGCATGCCAATACTTGATTGTCATTTGTCAGCTCATTGTTTTGTTCAGAGGCGTACCAAAGACATTGTGAGGTTATAGTGATTTCTTTACTTATAGACAATTGAATTACAATTTTTTTTTGTAATTTTGGGTAAAATGGCCAGCCAAATACCAGAAGAGGTACACATCCGGCATTGCATGCTCTTTGAGTTTCGCAAGGGAAATAACGCAACAGTTGCTACCAAAAACATTTGCGATGTTTATCCAAATGCACTGGACATTCGTAAATGCCAAAGGTGGTTTTCCAAGTTCAAATCGGGTAATTTTGATCTTTCCGACTCGTATCGATCAGGAAGACCATCAGCGTTAGACAACGACGTGTTAAGGGCGGAAGTGGAAGCAAATCCGTGTCAGACGATCGAGGAATTGTCAAACAGTCTCAACAAACCTTGGTCGACCATCCAAGAACATTTGAAGCAGATTGGAAAAGTAAGCAGAGCAGGTGTTTGGGTCCCGCATAATCTGTCCGAACAGAATAAGGCTAACCGATCAATCACATGCAACTTATTGCTTCAACGACACAACACAGAAGCGTTTTTTGATCGCTTGATCACAGGAGATGAGAAATGGGTCCTGTATGATAACCCAAAACGCAAAAGGCAGTGGCTCTCTCCAAATGAAATCCCTCGGAGTACTGCTAAGCCAGGTTTACACCCCAAAAAAGCGCTTTTGTGTGTTTGGTGGAGTATTCGCGGCATTGTTCATTTTGAATTACTGAAACCTGGAGAAACTGTTACTGCAGACCTCTACAGCGAACAATTGCAGCGAGTCAATCAATCTTTAATTGAAAAGTGGCCAGCGATTGTCAACCGAAAAGGCGTCATTCTCCAACATGACAATGCAAGACCGCACTGCGCAAGGCGAACTCTAGAAAAAATTAATGAATTGGGGTGGGAGGTGCTGCCTCATCCACCATATTCGCCCGATGTTGCACCATCGGATTTCCACTTATTCCGAGCGCTGCAACACTTTTTAAGTGGCAAAACATTTGCAAATTTGGATGATATCCAAAATGCCATCTCTAGATATTTTGCCGAAAAACCAATTAATTTTTATCGATCAGGGATTGAAAATTTACTCACTAGATGGCAAAAGGTTATTGACAATGATGGGGAATACATCATTGATTAAAAATAAAGACTCGTTAAAAATGTATGTGTTTGTATTTAGCGTAAGAAAACGACATTACTTTCCGGTCCCCCTAATATACACAGCACCACGCTGAGCTCGTCGCCTTGAAACATAGGATGTAAAGTCTCGTTACCCCAGTAATTACCCTAGTTACAACTCTACTCAAACCGAAACACAGTAATGTGTGCACACTACTGTTTGGCGGCAGAAATAGAAGCTGCGTTGGTAAGGTTACCATCGCTGCTTCTATTTCTAACCTTCTGGGTTGGTACCTAGACGGGCTTTGGCAATAGAGAAACCACCAGTATTTTATTGGTTCAGTAATAACAGTAAACTTTACTTACTACTATTTAATAGTAGAAATATGAACTGGTTACGACGCGCGGCGACTAAGATCCATTCGTTGTTAGTCTAAAAAAAATGTTTAGCGATCTTTTAACTTGTAGCTGATAGTTATCTGGATGTATCGTACTTTAATCGGTGTTTTTATGATTAACCTGCTAAGGTACCAAAGGTTAAATAATTCACCCGCATTATCCATCTTATACTTTAAAGATAATACTTTACTTTGTTACTTTGGTAGGTGACTATATGTTAGGTATTTTAATAAGCGTAAGATGTTGTGACAATATCTATAAATTAAATAATTTATAGATGAATATAATAGTATTACTTTATACATGTTGTCAACACCAGGTACTGAATGTCCTGAGCGAACACGCTTTAATTTATTTCATATTATCACTTAGGATCATGTGAAATTGTATTAGCTCATTGTAGTAATACAGGGCTTAATACTACCTAAGAATATTTGACAGATGCTTATTCTAATCTACATTTTTTATACAACAAAGCGATGACACACGCAAGACTTTCCACCTGATGGTAAGTGATACACCTGCCTATAACAATGTGGTGCTAGTTCTAATGGTATGCACATTGCGCTTGTTGCCTTGAGACAAGATCGTAACACTCGATACCCCAGTGATTTCACTGGCTACAGCGCGCTTCAAACCGAAACACTGTAATATTTGCACACTACTGTTTGGCGGCAGAAATAGGCACTGCGGTGGTACCTACCTAGATGATCTCCGGCAAGGAAGTTTGAGACTAGTATCAGCTGTAGAGTAGGTAGGGACCTACTACCAGTAAATCTGTATCTCCTACCTACAATTTATTTTTGGTATAGACTAAAACGTGTGAATCATTATCTATAACATAAATGCTGATAAAATCAATGATTTCAGAGCATATAATTAAAATTTGTCACATTAAAAGTAGAGTTGAAATATTAATTTTGTAAGATGCGCGATTCGTTTTAATCTTTGTATCAATGCAGCGTTTCAGCATGAATGTGCAGAATGAAAATTACGTTATACGTCCCTTATCGGGCTCGACGATCGTTGTGTCCATTTGTTATGTTAATTTAAATGCGAAATAAACTCACATTTGCTGTTATCCAATTGTCGATCTATAACAGTCAGTACCTGCAAAAAGAGAACATTTTAAAAGTAACCTTTATGATAATTTTTAAACTGTTTACCGTCGTGTTCATCACCTGCTCTTATACAACATTGGGTATGTTCAACAATGGCGAAAATGATAATTCTTGCTTACCAAGTTAGGCATAGGTAGGAATAATAGAAATAGAAAAGTATAACAAGTAGTTTTCATACAACATAACAGATGGCGCCACCATAAACAATATATCACGCTATCGTTTATCATAGCGTATACCTTCCAAGGATCTTTGTATAGATTGCCTTCAGCCAATCGGATTCATATCATTACGGAGTATACAATTGTACTTACTTATATATAATATATGTAATTCAACAGCTACCCCGCAACCCACTTGAAGACTTCTACAAAAGTAATTTCTAAGTAATTATAGCTTTAATATTTAAAGTTATTATGTACAAAAGCGATATCTTGATTTCAAATATCATATATCGACTTTTGTGGTCTACTACACATTGATATTAATTAACAACGTTTATTAGAATTGACGATAATTAAGATGTTTTTATATTTGTTATTATTAAAAGCTACCTTTTATTATTATTAATAGTATATACTTAAATCATGTTTGTAACAACATTTCTGTTTCAACAGCGACAGACATAATTGACTTTTTAGTCCCAAATCCAAACAAAACAATTATTGTAAATTATAGTTTTATGATATTCTTTTTTAATATCTTCTTCACAGAAGTAAAAAAAAAACTAAAAAATAATGGATATGGACTTCCTTAATTCCTAAAAGAATGGTCGTTTTGAATTTGTTTATGATCTAATGGGTCAACTAATACATCTAAAGTATGAGTTGTTAAACTTAACAGCTAAAAAATTAAAGCTAGTATGAAGTATATACAAAAATATACAGGTTTAAGAAATCTTACTATATTTCTTTGGAAAAAGTAGTTTGCAAGATATGCACATGATAAATAAAACACATAAGCTATAAACTTAGCTTAAACACTGACCAGTTTGCAAATGGTTGTGTGGCGAGACCTTGGAGCGAGCCCTCCCACAGTGACTCATTCGCGTCATTATATATTTTTTTAATAGTAAACGATTTAGAATTATATTATAGGAATACCAGCAGATTCAACAAACATATTGATACGATATTAATATACAAATTCGATTTAAAGGTCTCTTTTACACATGTATATAATAATACTAACCTAGCACGTTTATTCTCAAAATCGATAATGATTCGTCGGTCCAAATGTTATCTTAGACAAAATATAGGACGGATTTTAAGAATCTGATATACATATAGTAAATAAAAAATTGCGCGTAACAAAAGATTATTTAATCAATATTATACCTAAGAACAAAATTAAAACAAAAAGTATCACTAAGTTAATTTTAAGCTAACCTTAATGATCTGTTGTCTCTCATACCGAAACTGGTCGTGACATACGACTTCACCACATACCCGGCTTGTTGTTCACGTCTAAAAGTATCATTTATTACTGCGGCGTGTTTAAGCAAAATCTTAGTCTAAATATAGAATAAATGGCCGTTAGGACCGGCGGGTTTTGCGTCATCTACCCACGCCGGGGAGGGAGATTTAGGAAGGGGGTGAAGGTGGGAAGGATGTACGCCTGCGCGGGCTTCCGTTCGAACACCCACGCTAAATAATGTCAAAGGGCACTCCCGGGGAAACCTGGATATATCTAGGACTCGATGCTGCGCTAAATTTATTTACAGGTACCGTTTTATTGCGACGAGATTAATAACTCTCTGGTTTCTTCCACTTCACGGTACAAAGACAGGGTATATGTAAATGTCAAGGCATGAAAGTTGATTAAATTCGTTTCGAGGGTTTACTTTTTTACTTAACCTTTATGTTTGACATATCATATAACCTATGTTAATATTAAACTATGATATGCTATTAATTTCCATTTATTTATATGCTAAGCTATCATTATGATCAGGTTAATGTCAAGAGCTTTGGACAAAGAGCATATACATTCGTCAAAATTCTTTGTGTCTCTGTAAATATATAAAATGATGATTACTATAGAACGTTTGGATGAGTCGATTTTACAGTACATTCACAAAAGACACCCATTTAGGAGATTTTATGAAATCGACTTTATAAAATCTCCTGACATTTTGAGGATGTTTTGTTGATTAATTTGACGCCAAAATATCTCTTATAGTTTAAAATCTAGAATTGATAACCTTAGTATCTTTTAAATGAAAGAAACTTATGTTCGGTCATAATCTTTACAACAGTTCTATGAACATTTAATGGCTAAAATAATAGTGATATCATCTACACTTATGATATTTTAAATAAACCTTGGCGTTTCATATTGCAACTACCTGAATCAGTTTGTCATTGTCCATTCATTTTATGTATATTACCACTGTTTGGTATGAAATATACTTCCCTACAAATAGTAATACTCTCCAATAATAATTGTTTAAAACTTAGGAGTTATAGCTAGTTTATAAATCCAAATATTTTTATAAATAAAATCCAGCAATCTGCTAGTCGTCTCGTCTAAATTGGTTTAGACGTTTTAACCGACACTATCATATACACAAACATTTTTATAAAAGATTATTTGGTATAGTGCCTTGTGAATGTTAACAAGTATTATGTATGAAAACTGTTATATTGTTACGAACATTTTAGTGCTTTTATTGCAAAAATATTGTCCACTTCAAAAGTGTTATATTTATATATAAACTGTAACTTACAGAATAATATTTAAGTTATAAGTAATAATCTAATTACATAAGGCATGCGGTACTAGTGGAATGGAAATCTGATATATACTGGTCTCGTGGTTAAGGACAGCTAGCATTATCGACTTAGTATCATGTTCAATGTTACTATCTGTGTCTGTTATAGTAGAGTGAGCCTCCATCCGGCTTCCCCCGTGTAATAATATTAACACATTATATAGAATCTACTTGTATATATATTATATAAATTACATAGATTTAAATATATTTTTCAACATCACATCCACTTATTGGTAACATTAACTGAATATTAGGAATAGCTGAGGATCGAATTGGTTTTCTAATGAACAAAAGAGGCTATTTTTTTCCGTATGGTCATATATTGTAGGTTAATTCAATAAGTTGTAATACAAACAACCTAACTATAAATATCTTATTGGTTTTGATTAAATGACTGATTGATTTAGACAAAAGCACACAGGAGAGTATAAAGTTTCTATAATCTAAAATATAAAGATAGAGAAATATTTGTAATCAAAATGATATAATTCTCAGTTACGTTGTTTTTATCTAAGGATCAAGCTTTTCAAGATAGATCTTTGATCTACAGAAAATTTTTAACGAGTGACATTATATTGATAATATTTTTTTTTCTGTCATATAAAGTCTATACATCTCAAATTAAATGATAACTTTTTGAAGTTATAGATATTTTGATATTAGTTCTTCATCTTTATCGTATGCAACAATTACCTTAATGAATTTCCAAAGCTTCACATTTATATTATAATATACAATATACTATGTTTTTGTACGTATAATTCAATTTTGCAATGTGATAAGATATCAGTAGTTAGTCATAACATGCGTAGACAGGAATGATAATAGTAGTTTTGCGATAATAAAAATGTTTACAAACTTTGAAGAAAGAGAATGTTTCATAACTTCTATTTCCTAATGTTCAATAAATAACGATATAATACATCATTTGTATTAATCTAGAAATAATTGTTTCGCATTGACCACAATGCTTGTATGATAAGCAGATATTTTATATGTGAAATATGAAATAATATCAGGTATTAATGTCTTAGTTTTTACCTTTTTAAATCAAAACACAAATATGATGAAAGGCAAAAAGGTCGTATTAAGTTTAATGGCGGCTTTACAATTAAGAGATAAATCGACAAAGGTAAGGTTGTAGGAACAATCGTCGGTTTCATCTTCAGTGCGAAGGGGGAACATCTGACTGATCGCAGAGAGTCTCACGCGCCCGCCCGCTCCATTATGACTCCATAAAACGTTCTGTTTTAAATTGCAAGTAAACGTGCAGACGAGTAAAACAGAAATAAATAAGTATGCCGGAGTTGGCAGCGCTGTTGCTAGGCGCGTTCAAGGTCTGCCCGACCCTGGCCCTGCCCCGCTCGTCCCCAGCCCGCCCCCACCACATCGCGCATGTGCAAGGCGCAAGCTGCATTCGTCCACGCTAACGCACACACGCGCACGCGCCGTAACAAAACTATCGCACACTAAAACAAAATGGCATCCGTGTGAGCGTTCAAAATGGTCGGATCTACAATGGTTATTCTTAGTTTGGTATATACGCGGACGGAATGTCTATGTGTGTGTGTTTGTGTGTGTGTGAACGTTTGCTTGGCGGTAGCGATGTGTGCAAAGATGAAGAGCTAACACGGCATGGAAACTGCCGAGTTACACAATATCCGTGATGTTCAAGCATGCATATCCCTAATAGTTACTACACTATAATGTATAGAAAATATCGTCGTAATATAAACGATAATAGTAAAAATTACTGTGAAATTATAACATATTCGTTTGTTTACAAGCGATTTGGTTTTCACACGTTAAGATATAGGTCTAATATCTACATTCATTATATGTTAATAAATACGTAAAACGCATTCACAAATATATAATAATAAATAATTCATACTAAAGTATGAAATAAAATGTATTTCAAATAGGAATTTGATAGGCGATGAATAAAAACGAGGGGAACCCCAAGTGGATGAGTTCATGCGGTTAGGTATTGAGCACTTTAAAACACACACGTATGCTAAAGTAAATTCAAAACCTGAATTTTGCTTAGTTTATGACTAAAGTTTAGCTAATTATGTGTTAGTAATTCGGTAAGTCAAGGCGGTAGGTCAAACTGTTTTACTTCTGTACCTAATTATTTAAAAATTATATGCGTATTAATATTCAAGACAAGTTAACGTCTCTTCAATTTTTCATATACTTCCCATTCATATTTATTTTTTTAATTTATTATCAATGTTACAAGAATAAAAACCGTAGTTCAACAAAAGATACAGAAAAAAAAAATTGTCTTTTTAATAGTTCTAGTTAGAATTTTTAAAGTTAACGGTACAGTTAATAAAAATTAACAGAGGTTAGAGATAAAATGTTAAACCCTTTATGTAAGACCTCAAAGAATTTATTACACAGTAAATCCTTTGATACAAAATTTTGTTACAGCTTGAAACGACCCAAATAAAATTGTAACTTTTTTATATGTCTCAATTTGTTTGTCAACAGAATATTTATGTTTATTCCCTAACATTCCCAATTTGATTGGCTATTAAAAATTATGTGTAATTATTATCCAAATATAAAAATCTCTTGTCTTTGACGCAGCTGCAGACGCGTCCGGAAAGGTAGATGAACGGATATGACAAAACTAAAAGGGTCGCCTGTTTACTTTTACAGTAACTTAAAACAAAAATCATTCAATAGCTAAAACACTACACGTCCTTATTATATACAAAATGTATAAAATATCCTCCTTTTTAAATTTTTACTGTTATCCGTTTCCACGAACAGTAAGAAACTGTTTTTTAGCGAATTATTAGTTGGTTACGGAAAACTATTTTATTAGTTATGAATGTTTGCTTTGCTTGCTAGTTACGAGAAACCGGTACATGAAAGATAATGTTATCGATATATCTTTCACACCAGAGATATAGAAACCATTTGAAGCAAGTCTACCATATCTTTGCAATTTTCAATTATTGTATTAAGAAAAATTTTATTATACTGAAACAGTATAACTAATAAGTAAAGCTTTGCAAACGAGAGGCGAAAAAGAAATAAGTATTAATTAATAGTATCAAATCCTGATGATGACGTTGCATTTTTATCGATTTTTCTTATGGACAGAAACTTGTCTAAACATCTGAAGCATCTGGAGGATTAAAGATTGTAGGTATAAAACTTAAGAACCTATTGGAATTATCATAAGTGACCTTCGCAAATTAAATAGTGATAATCGCGACGTTAGCAAATTAAATAGAGACATTGCACCTGCAATTAAAGTAGTTTTTAAAAAATTGTTAAAAAAAAGAAAAGGGCCCGATATTGACTACCTGGTATACTTATTAGTGATTCGTCAGTTTAATCGCATAAATATGTACATAAATATTTTATATATATATATATATATGAGATAGGCGTTGTCTTTTTCCTATTGCACGTGCTTATATTCGACTCCACTGTGACTAATGCGAACGTTGTAAATAAACATAAGCGGTCGGCCATATTGTCCGCCATGTTGGTGACGAGACGTCAATGTGACGCGCTCGTCAGCTGATACTGTTGATAGTCGCTCATGAAGCTTTGGATTCATGTTTCTTCAGATTCAATATGGAATAGACGACAAAAGTGAAGAATTATGTTATAAACAAGTCCCTCCGTTTGCTTACGCTCTTGACTCTAATTTTAGATCAGTAATGAACAATGAAATTGGTTTTATACACAATGCTCAGTTTGTTGTTGTGCTTTGAATGTTGACGTATACACATTTTCCTGAATAACACTCAAAATGTGCTTGATTAATTTGTTTCTTTATTGTAATAACTTATAAAGGCGGGCTGTAAATATTCTCTACCGACCAACCTTTCGTGAGGTTAGATGTGGTAGATGGTAAATTATCTGATAATATTATTATACGTACATAAATGTAATAATCCAAATAATTAAGAAAAAAAAATTTCCTTTAATTTGTTTGTTGTATATATCTTTATTTATGGTAAGTTTATTGAGGAGCAGGTTAGCGTGGTACAGGCATGTTATGCGGAGGGTTGAAAGACATATAACAAAGAAAGTAGGGAGAATGAAAGTGGATGGTTATAAGGATAAAGGTGTATGGATTGTGTGAAAGATGACAAGTGTAAGAAGAGTGTGAATTCAGATGTGACAACTGATATAGAGATATGAAAGAGAAGCACATATTGTGCCAACCCCACATAGCTGGGAAAAGAGCAGGAGGAAGAAGAAGAAGGTAAATCAACCATTTAAAAGAAACTTAAATAGAACATTATCTATAAAATGTATTATAAATATATTAATATGGCACAGACGACCTTAAGGAAAATTAATTTCTATATTTCATAATTTCTGAACACAATTAACATAAGACATACTTTGTTTTTACATAGATCCTCCTGCTTGGGAACCTATTATTAATAAAATTAAATCAAATACCAAGCACACCAATAGAAGACTGTGAGCTCTTTCTGCGTTGATCGAACAACAAATAAAAAGTTATAGGTACCCCGTGACAGCTATAATATCGGGACATCTGTCACCTTCCCCTCGTGACCATGGCTGCTACAAAGCAGTCGAAACGTCGATATAACAAATATAAGCACTATAATAAAACAAACTCGATATAATCTGTAACTGAGTTTTATTAAATGTTTTGGTTGTTATTTTCTATAACGTAGAGACAAAAAAATATTTTAGTTAACCTAGTTATGACTATATCAAAACCGTGTTTGCGATAACACTATCTAATAAACTGACACATTTTAATCTTTGCACATGATTATATTTAGCATAGATTACAAAATATTTTCTGTCATTTTTCATGTGAATCAATATTATCTATTTCTATTTTATTTTCAATACATACGTTAAACTATATACAGTTTATAGACTTCATGGAAGGTTAAATCAAATAAAGAGGAAAGTTAAAAAAAAACCTAGTCAAGGATAAAATACATACAGAATAAATTTTAAATATCATCAGCCCCATAATGTTACAGATCGTCGATGTGATACAAATATGAACACCCAGTTTTACATATACGTAACTATTTCTAGATTATAAAACAAAATTAGACAACACAAAGCGAAGTTTTTTAAAGTATATTAAGGGATGATTTTTTTCTGTTTATGATGGTTAGAAATAATGAAGAATTATTCCCGTACCATTCAGAACTTTATATCAACTTGCTAGATTAACCTCTATAAAGACCGGTCAAGTAAAAGGGTTATACTATGTATAGATATATGGTTTAAGAATACATAAGATATTAAGATAGATGATTCCATGCGGTAAATTTTGTCTTTTATAGACATTGATTTGATTGAAAAAATAAGTTAGAACAATAGTCAACAGGTCATATTTTTAAAGCATATCACTCAAGTGGTACTTAGGTATAATTGATAGAAAAAGAGATCGAAGTTAAGTTGTGCCGTTCGGTAATTGTTATTCAGGTTCCGCGGTCGCGGGTTCAAGGCGAAGTGATTATGTGGGAGGCCCCGAACAAGGCTCATGTGGATAATAAACAATTAACCATTACGTGCTTCACGTTCAGAAATATTCATTATTTATCGTTAGTCTCAAAACTGGGTTACAAAGGGAATTCCTGCTTAATATGCATTTTTTCCTATGCAACCTAAGGTTTAGTGAGAAAAGCTCTAAATAGATGTAGACATAATTAAAACATTGATTTTGATTCAACTTGAAATACAAATGTTACAAATAACACATATATATAAACAAACACACATTGATATATTTTCTTCTTTCATACAATTTTTTTTTAACCGATCTTTGAAAAGCAGTTGAAACAATCTTAGAATTCAATATATGATAAAGTTGGGTCCTTGCAAGATTGACCATACTTATCATATGTTCCAAATTGAGTTTTAATTCCAGTTAAACATATGATTTTAAATTTTAGGGACTAATTACTCAAAATAATTGTAAAATAGCCTTTGCGTTTACGATTCATATAAATTTTAGACTTCATTAATATAAATATGATAAGAAATGTTATAATTTTAAGCTTACTTTTATTTCATAATATTTTTTAATAAAAGCTCTTCACTGACCATGTATACATACTTGATATTAAAAAATTGCAGCTTCTAATAAATAGTTTTAGTTAGTTGAATTATCGCAAGCATAATACATTGTAAAGCGCCTAAAATACAGTTATAGTTTTGCCTGTGTGTATTAAATATACGTAAATGTTCATATCCGCCGCGTACGCGATGTAGGGGTGTGGGGTGCCCTCTTCAAATAAACCGACGAACTATAATAATATAAATGGCCGGAAGTTGAATGCGAAAACCAAAGAACTGCATTTCGTGAAAAGTATAGGGGATGGTATACATTATAATATATTCGGAAGCGAATCGAAAGCTGATGATAATGATATACTGTATCCAATTTGATTACAAGGACGATGTTCCCAATTCGACATATATTATTTTATTCCAGTCACAACTATTTACTAATATATTATACATTAGCACAATCTACTTCTATGAAATTTTTATTCTATTTACAACAATGAATTCATTGATTGATTAATAGACAAATAATTGCTTGTATAGTCTTATTATGTTACTCAATGTTTGATTATTTAGTTGTTTATAGACCATGTAAAATTATTTCATTTCTATATAATATACTAGAATAGATATACTGCAAATACACCATATAGGTTACACCACGGCGAATATTTCATCCACCAAGGTTGAAGTGTGGAAAAATTACTGTTGCTTGTGAGATTATAATAAGACACGTCTAAAGGCGTTAAGAGTACTGTGTAAATATCAGAACTGTCGTCGGTTCGCTTGAACTAAAAAGTTTCAACCAAATATTGCAACAAGTACATGTATTATAGTATGTTAATTAGTATTAAGAGAACTTAAAAAAAATACTTTGCTATTATAAGACATAATTATTGGCTAAGCTCGCTGGCCTAATGGTTAGAGCGTGCGGCTTTCATTCCGAAGGTCGCGGGTTCAAACCTCGGCATGTACCGATGACTTAATATTTAAGTTATGTATATTTGTGAACTTTAGTTACAACAGCGAGATACAAAAACGGTGAAGGAAAACATCGTGAGGAAACCCGCACACTGATATCATCTTTGTGTGTGTGTGTGTGGTGGTCCCAATAAAGTGGCAACAGGCTCGCCCCCTGTTACATGGGACCTAATCTGACCACATCTGGCGAAACGTGGGTGGTTTATTCACCTCTGCCTACCCCTACTGGGAAAAAGGCGTGACAATATTAAAAAAAAAAAAAAAAATTATTGGCTATTTATATGTATTAAATGTAAACTATATACAAAGAAATATGTAGCTACATTAGTAATTAAAAATATATATGATTTCAGTTAACTACATGATCACTATTAATTGCCTTGAAATTTCAGTATTTAAATTGTTGAAAAATTTAGGACAAAGATGTTTGTGAACTGATTTTATTTTTTGTCTCTTGATCTTATTTTTTTTTGTAATATATTTCTTTAATTCCCGTTAATGTTTCTTACATGATAATCAAATAGCGAGAAAGTCTTGCCTGTAATAATAAATTTCTCCCCAAGACATTAATATTTAGTTAATCCAATTTCAGATAGGATATCGCCCTTTTTTAATTTAAGTATGAATAAGTAGATTTTAATAAAATTGTTTACCAGCCTTACTACTTAATAATATTTTTAATAAATAATAGCTGTATTATAATTAACCAAAGACAAATATTATATCGAAAAAGACTCGCTTGCCACGAATTACCACTTTGATTTTTTTTTTTTATTTAACTATAACAAAATCATTGGACAACTAAACGCTTCTTTAGTTAGTGCGTAATGATTTGCTGTGTTGCAACTAATTTAAGACAAATGTTACGCCAGAAGGAGCTACCCGCTTGCCATGAACTCATGATACAATTGTTCTATAAGCGAAATAATTTTTAGTTAGTTTTTATTTATTGACTGTATTTCAACTAAATTAAGACAAATGCAACGACGAGAGGTATTGCCCGCTCGCCTTGAACAGACTATATTGAATTATAGTAGACTGTAATACAATTGTTCTATAAGCTAAATAATTTTTAGTTAGTTTTTATTCATCGACTGGATTTCAACTAAATTAAGACAAATGCAACGCCGAGAGGTATTACCCGCTCGCGATATTAAATTATAGTAGACTTGTTAAAATTGTTCAACAGCTAAATTATTTTTAGTTAGTATTTACTTATTAGTCGTATTCAACTAATTTAAAACGAATGCAATGCCCAGACATTACCCGCTCGCGATATTAAATTATAGTAGACTTGTTAAAATTGTTCAACAGCTAAATTATTTTTAGTTAGCATTTATTTATTAGTTGTATTCAACTAATTTAAAACGAATGCAATGCCCAGACATTACCCGCTCGCGATATTAAGTTATAGTAGACTTGTTAAAATTGTTCAACAGCTAAATTATTTTTAGTTAGTATTTATTTATTAGTTGTATTCAACTAATTTAAAACGAATGCAATGCCCAGACATTACCCGCTCGCGATATTAAGTTATAGTAGACTTGTTAAAATTGTTCAACAGCTAAATTATTTTTAGTTAGTATTTATTTATTAGTTGTATTCAACTAATTTAAAACGAATGCAATGCCCAGACATTACCCGCTCGCGATATTAAGTTATAGTAGACTTGTTAAAATTGTTCAACAGCTAAATTATTTTTAGTTAGTATTTATTTATTAGTTGTATTCAACTAATTTAAAACGAATGCAATGCCCAGACATTACCCGCTCGCGATATTAAGTTATAGTAGACTTGTTAAAATTGTTCAACAGCTAAATTATTTTTAGTTAGTATTTATTTATTAGTTGTATTTCAACTAATTTAAAACAAATGCAATGCCTAGACGCATTACCCGCTCGCGATATTAAATTATAGTAGACTTATTAAAATTGTTCAACAGCTAAATTATTTTTAGTTAGTATTTATTTATTAGTTGTATTCAACTAATTTAAAACGAATGCAATGCCCAGACATTACCCGCTCGTGATATTAAGTTATAGTAGACTTGTTAAAATTGTTCAACAGCTAAATTATTTTTAGTTAGCATTTATTTATTAGTTGTATTCAACTAATTTAAAACGAATGCAATGCCCAGACATTACCCGCTCGCGATATTAAGTTATAGTAGACTTGTTAAAATTGTTCAACAGCTAAATTATTTTTAGTTAGCATTTATTTATTAGTTGTATTCAACTAATTTAAAACGAATGCAATGCCCAGACATTACCCGCTCGCGATATTAAGTTATAGTAGACTTGTTAAAATTGTTCAACAGCTAAATTATTTTTAGTTAGTATTTATTTATTAGTTGTATTCAACTAATTTAAAACGAATGCAATGCCCAGACATTACCCGCTCGCGATATTAAGTTATAGTAGACTTGTTAAAATTGTTCAACAGCTAAATTATTTTTAGTTAGTATTTATTTATTAGTTGTATTCAACTAATTTAAAACGAATGCAATGCCCAGACATTACCCGCTCGCGATATTAAGTTATAGTAGACTTGTTAAAATTGTTCAACAGCTAAATTATTTTTAGTTAGTATTTATTTATTAGTTGTATTCAACTAATTTAAAACGAATGCAATGCCCAGACATTACCCGCTCGCGATATTAAGTTATAGTAGACTTGTTAAAATTGTTCAACAGCTAAATTATTTTTAGTTAGTATTTATTTATTAGTTGTATTTCAACTAATTTAAAACAAATGCAATGCCTAGACGCATTACCCGCTCGCGATATTAAATTATAGTAGACTTATTAAAATTGTTCAACAGCTAAATTATTTTTAGTTAGTATTTATTTATTAGTTGTATTCAACTAATTTAAAACGAATGCAATGCCCAGACATTACCCGCTCGTGATATTAAGTTATAGTAGACTTGTTAAAATTGTTCAACAGCTAAATTATTTTTAGTTAGCATTTATTTATTAGTTGTATTCAACTAATTTAAAACGAATGCAATGCCCAGACATTACCCGCTCGCGATATTAAGTTATAGTAGACTTGTTAAAATTGTTCAACAGCTAAATTATTTTTAGTTAGCATTTATTTATTAGTTGTATTCAACTAATTTAAAACGAATGCAATGCCCAGACATTACCCGCTCGCGATATTAAGTTATAGTAGACTTGTTAAAATTGTTCAACAGCTAAATTATTTTTAGTTAGTATTTATTTATTAGTTGTATTCAACTAATTTAAAACGAATGCAATGCCCAGACATTACCCGCTCGCGATATTAAGTTATAGTAGACTTGTTAAAATTGTTCAACAGCTAAATTATTTTTAGTTAGTATTTATTTATTAGTTGTATTCAACTAATTTAAAACGAATGCAATGCCCAGACATTACCCGCTCGCGATATTAAGTTATAGTAGACTTGTTAAAATTGTTCAACAGCTAAATTATTTTTAGTTAGTATTTATTTATTAGTTGTATTCAACTAATTTAAAACGAATGCAATGCCCAGACATTACCCGCTCGCGATATTAAGTTATAGTAGACTTGTTAAAATTGTTCAACAGCTAAATTATTTTTAGTTAGTATTTATTTATTAGTTGTATTCAACTAATTTAAAACGAATGCAATGCCCAGACATTACCCGCTCGCGATATTAAGTTATAGTAGACTTGTTAAAATTGTTCAACAGCTAAATTATTTTTAGTTAGTATTTATTTATTAGTTGTATTCAACTAATTTAAAACGAATGCAATGCCCAGACATTACCCGCTCGCGATATTAAGTTATAGTAGACTTGTTAAAATTGTTCAACAGCTAAATTATTTTTAGTTAGTATTTATTTATTAGTTGTATTCAACTAATTTAAAACGAATGCAATGCCCAGATATTACCCGCTCGCGATATTAAGTTATAGTAGACTTGTTAAAATTGTTCAACAGCTAAATTATTTTTAGTTAGTATTTATTTATTAGTTGTATTCAACTAATTTAAAACGAATGCAATGCCCAGACATTACCCGCTCGCGATATTAAGTTATAGTAGACTTGTTAAAATTGTTCAACAGCTAAATTATTTTTAGTTAGTATTTATTTATTAGTTGTATTCAACTAATTTAAAACGAATGCAATGCCCAGACATTACCCGCTCGCGATATTAAGTTATAGTAGACTTGTTAAAATTGTTCAACAGCTAAATTATTTTTAGTTAGTATTTATTTATTAGTTGTATTCAACTAATTTAAAACGAATGCAATGCCCAGACATTACCCGCTCGCGATATTAAGTTATAGTAGACTTGTTAAAATTGTTCAACAGCTAAATTATTTTTAGTTAGTATTTATTTATTAGTTGTATTCAACTAATTTAAAACGAATGCAATGCCCAGACATTACCCGCTCGCGATATTAAGTTATAGTAGACTTGTTAAAATTGTTCAACAGCTAAATTATTTTTAGTTAGTATTTATTTATTAGTTGTATTCAACTAATTTAAAACGAATGCAATGCCCAGACATTACCCGCTCGCGATATTAAGTTATAGTAGACTTGTTAAAATTGTTCAACAGCTAAATTATTTTTAGTTAGTATTTATTTATTAGTTGTATTCAACTAATTTAAAACGAATGCAATGCCCAGACATTACCCGCTCGCGATATTAAGTTATAGTAGACTTGTTAAAATTGTTCAACAGCTAAATTATTTTTAGTTAGCATTTATTTATTAGTTGTATTCAACTAATTTAAAACGAATGCAATGCCCAGACATTACCCGCTCGCGATATTAAGTTATAGTAGACTTGTTAAAATTGTTCAACAGCTAAATTATTTTTAGTTAGTATTTATTTATTAGTTGTATTCAACTAATTTAAAACGAATGCAATGCCCAGACATTACCCGCTCGCGATATTAAGTTATAGTAGACTTGTTAAAATTGTTCAACAGCTAAATTATTTTTAGTTAGTATTTATTTATTAGTTGTATTCAACTAATTTAAAACGAATGCAATGCCCAGACATTACCCGCTCGCGATATTAAGTTATAGTAGACTTGTTAAAATTGTTCAACAGCTAAATTATTTTTAGTTAGTATTTATTTATTAGTTGTATTCAACTAATTTAAAACGAATGCAATGCCCAGACATTACCCGCTCGCGATATTAAGTTATAGTAGACTTGTTAAAATTGTTCAACAGCTAAATTATTTTTAGTTAGTATTTATTTATTAGTTGTATTCAACTAATTTAAAACGAATGCAATGCCCAGACATTACCCGCTCGCGATATTAAGTTATAGTAGACTTGTTAAAATTGTTCAACAGCTAAATTATTTTTAGTTAGTATTTATTTATTAGTCGTATTCAACTAATTTAAAACGAATGCAATGCCCAGACATTACCCGCTCGCGATATTAAGTTATAGTAGACTTGTTAAAATTGTTCAACAGCTAAATTATTTTTAGTTAGTATTTATTTATTAGTCGTATTCAAATAATTTAAAACGAATGCAATGCCCGGAGGCATTACCCGCTCGCGATGAACTCGTGACAATTAATTACAGTAGACTTATTAAGATTGTTGAACAGCTAAATTATTTTTAGTTAGTTTTTATTAGCTGTATTTCAATTAATATAAGACAAACGCGACGCCAGCGGTTAATACTCGCTCGCCACTAACTAGCAAATTTGACTTTCAGTGCACTGTAATAAAATTGTTTATACGGCTAAAATATTTCTTAGTGTTTAATTATTAGTCGTATTTCAACTAACTAATGAAGAATGCTACGCCAGAAGGGATCACCCGCTTGCTCGCCTTGAACTCCAAGCTTGAATTTTTTTACCGACCCTATAACAGGATACACCGAATTCGCATGAACTGAAAGCCCTTATTCCTTTTATTAATGTACCTTTACTTGCGGTTAACGTTTCGGAGCCATGTTGGAATTTCAAACGTTCGGATAAAAAGGAATTTCGCCCAATTATTTGTTTCCTTTGATTATTCCTACTATGGAACTGTTCAGTTATTATTATCTAAGAAAGAATTAGATTAGATGTTATTCACCTAATTATACATTGTTAACAAAAACCGCAATGTATAGTTTCACACTTAGATTCTTTTTATCCGTATTTAAAAAATATCTTTGGACGGAATGTTTAAAAAATTTTCAAATAAAAAAAGTTAAGTTAGAAGGATATGTTAATAAGTAGTGATAATATTAAAAAAAAGTTTCTGAAAGTTCAGAGATTTGTATTCATAGCCGGTATTACGAATTTCACGGCATGAAAATGAAGATATATTTTTCGCAATGCTAGTTTGTAACGTGTGCGCTAATTTTAGCGATCACTTTAGCATTTTAATTCACTGTAAGCAATCCACGAAGCACCTACCTAGCGACTGGTCGATTATCGATTTATTTAACAAACAAAGAACTACATAGATGTGCGATATAAATATTCCTTCTTAAATGTTGAAACATGCTTATGTTCCAAGTAGTAATATAGATAATTTCCGCAGAGAATTTTCATATACTTCGTCATTAAATCCAAAATGGCGATGACGACGTAAAATTTTTAGCAACCCTATAAAGGTCTCGGGATTGCCAATAATTTAAATTTTTCATATTAACGACAAATATTTACTTTTGTAAATCCTAAATTAATAATTTTTAAGTTTAATTAGTACCTACTTTTTACCTTAAATACCTTAATATTTAAATAGTACACATTTCTTATTTAATACGTTTGTAGTAAGAAATCCTACAATAAATTCGTAACATTTAATATGATCAAAATAGTTTAGTAGGTGTACAATATTGATATAGATAAAAAAAATTGTAGATGGAGGTCTTTGTAGACAGCGGGCATGTGTACAGATTATAGACAACAATTGACCGGATTGTCTAATGCTTAAAATCAAATATGGCTACTCTGTAATCTACCGCCATTGGAGGTTTTCCTTAAAGCGCTTCATTACAAAATTAGAAGGATACGTGACATGTCGACACATGAAAATAACTATGCGAATTATATTTCAGCAAAGGAGGTATGAAAGCAAAACACTGCTTGTACTTACCGGTTAGGGCGGGACGTTAAGGGAAATATTGCATAATCTCAGACTACGTCCGATGCGCTACCGTCATCGGAAGTCACATGGTCTTCATTGTTGAAACGAACACGTTTGCATAGGCCAGCACTGTGCACACCTTACGAGATTATCTAGAGGGCTTATTATAGTGTCTGGAATTTTAAAAATGTAGCGTTTTTCGGTTGATTGGGATAGATTGGAGCGCGAAGGTATTCGTGTGCGGTGCGTTGCGCGGCCGTCGGCAAGGCACTGACGGCCGTGGAGCAGTCGGCGGGCGCTCCTGCATTGCGGCGCGCAGCCGCACTCGCGCGCGCATGACCTTGGCATTGAACTTGGCAATGGGCCGGCGCGGTGCGATCCCCGCCCGGCGGGGGACGCAATGCACCGGCAGCTGCACCGCCCTTCCCACCCCCCCACCGCCGCCCTTCCGCCTCGGACCAGCTACGCTCGCCGCCGGGCTCAACCCTTTTCGCTCCTCGGCGCCCTTTTGGGTAATAAATTACATCGACACAATGAATTTTGCGTTGTACAGTTACCGTCAATAGATACAATTTCAAAAACGTATTATGTACGCTCGGTTTATTCATCAACATTGCTATTATTAAAATTATTCATGTAGCTTACAACGCAATATGTAGCAGTCCGATAGACACATTCCTCTAGTACATTTTCAGGTATCCATGTACTAATGTGCCTTTTAATTACTTTGTAACACAAGTAAAAAAAGCTTATAAATGTTAATTTTACATTCATTGAGTTGTTACAAAATGAGTTACGCGGGTGATGTGGCATCTTCCCTCCCATAGGTGTCGGGCGCCGGGCGGTGGGAGGATGGAGGCAAGTTTGGAGATCGATGTGGTACGAGCATGCGCACTCGTTCATCTCAGCTAGCTAGCCCGGCTGTTATTGAGCGCAAATTACGAACAAAGGTGCATTTTACAAATAGCAATTAATTTATTTTTCACAAATCCTTTTGCATGAATTCAAAACTGAAAAACAACACAAACTTTAAAGACTTATTTAGTAACTTCTCCAACAAACTATGATGTTTAATACGTTACGTATACAAATCCTTTGTTTGCGGTAATTTTCATAGTCGTGTTGTAATATTTTTAAGATAAGTAAATGCCGACAAAAATTATCATGATTAATATTGACTACAGATAGGTTGTAAATCTTGTGTCTAATATAATATATATTCAGAGTTCCAATTTCATTCTCGATAAGAGAAATATAAAGTCTGCTGACATATCAAGCATTTAGTAATTGAAATGAATACATGACACAGGCATCAGCAGTGTGACTCAGACGTATATTGTACGAATAATGCCCATGCAACGACACTAATTCTTATTACGATTACTTAAATACGTTAAAAATCTAAATCTCAATATACTTACATATATAAAAAAAAATTAACAGGCTAAAAACTGAACTACCTAATTCTGTTTATTTAATTTCACTGTAATATCTTTAGTCCAATAAGATTATGTTTCTTTGGCTTGAGTAAATTTATAAGGCGTCCAATAGATCTTTCGTATTAATTAAAAAAAAGTTTTCTTTGAGTAAAGTATATAGGTGATTAATATGTATGTAAAATTAGACGTTATCATTAAATATGTATATATATATACTAGAATAGAAACACTAAACTGAACAAGAACTAACTGAAGGAATATAAACTGAAACTTTCAAGTTTCACGACATTAAAAGGTCAAAGATGCTTCGTTTTAAACAGGAGTCAACCGAACTACTTGTATGTAAATTTACTTAATAACATTTTTAATTAATTATATACGTCGTTATAACATCCATTATAATCCATCCTATTGTAGTTATTCTTATTGGAATGGTTTTTATATTACTACCTTTGTTTTAACTCATTACTACACGGCGCTGCTGTGAGGTCTTTAACGTTTAATGAATTATATAAATGATAGTTCGTATGTACTAAACATTTATTTACAAATGTAATCAGACAATAAGATCAATTCTAAAACGTGTGCCAATTAGAAGACATAAAAAAAAGTTTTATGTTTAGTATACTTTTAAAAGAAAGAAAATCAATATCAAGAATTATTATATTACATGAGAAAATTCGTTGACTTCTTGAACGTCAAAATCTACAAGGGTAGAAATAGAAATGCCTCAGATCTGAGATGAATGAGCGGCAAAAACTCAACATTTTTAATAAAAAAAAAATATTAATGTGTATATAAATATTTTATCAGCATATAGACGTTCCCTGCTGGAATAAGGCCTCGTCTAAAGATCTCCATATCGATCGGTCCGCATCCAGCGGCTTCCCGCGACCTTCACCTCAATCAGCATAGCCTCAGGTAATACCGGGCACTAGATGCCTTCGTTTCTAGGGGTTCATATGGTGAGATTTGGGTATTATCCACTACACTTGCTCAATGCAGGTTGGTGGGAACCAGAGCCTCGTTTCTTGATTAGCAGGGTTCACCACGAGCAGATGAGATTGGCTTGGGTCCCGTGAGTTGTTTTGCGTGATGCACCCGTTATGAATTACACTCTTATACACCATATCCATTATATATATACGTATTGAAAATGGGTTTTCTTTGTTAGCAATTCACGTGAAAACTAATGAATGTATCAACATGGGAGTATAACCATTCGACGCGGAATGAATTTGTAGATGGTTATAGATTATTTAAGGTTGACAGAATGTCGGCAAGGTCTTCGAATGGCGACTGTGTACTAGAAGATGCAGTGTTGACAGGCTCACCACTACGTGGTCCACCGGTCTGGTGAAGGTTGCGGGAAGCAGATGGATGCGGGCAGCGCAATACTGAAGTCTCTGTTCAGCAGTGGACGTTTATTTGCTGACGATGATTATTTATGCGGTTTCTATAGTATACAATTTTATATTATAGCTAGTAAAACGAAAGGGGAACAGCTATGTATATATATATCTTTTTTTTTAATTAAAAATGTCTGATATCCTAACTTACTGCTGGACAATCAACGCGTTTTATTTCCTCACATTGTTATCATACAAATACTCATGAACGTTGTAGTATGGTTTGATAAACAAAAAAAATTTACTAGTTTATTGAATATATAAAAAAATATACTGTCATTACAAATTAGAAGTAAATGTCAAAATTTATTTATTTGATAATGGAAATAAACATTTTTTTTTTATAATCTATACAAGTAGGAGATATCCAGAGATTCATTGACTCATCACGAGAACTCCGAAACTATAAGACGTAAAGACTCAATCTTGAGAAGTAATATTCCTTCTGTCATTTAGAGGTCATGTAAGATCAGATTTTACAAAATTCCCTCCCTAAAAGAAGTTGTGGGGGTGGCACGTATTAAAAAGCGGACTGGGAATAACTAGTTGTATTATATACGAGATATACAAACAGACATTTCAATCTTATTTGTTCAGATATAAAATGTCACAGACCTAACTTATGTTTTATTCATCGAAGATATTATATAAGCAAGACGGTCACCCGATGGTAAAGTAATACGTCTGCTCGTAAGTTAGATTATTATAGACTGCACCACATAGTGCAAGTCGCCTTGTGACGTAAGAAGTCTCGTTACCCCGGTAATTTTACGAGCTACAACGCCCTTCCAACCTGGACAGGGTAATGTTTGCACACTGCTGTCTGGCGACAAAATATCTGCGGCGGTACCTACCTAGGCGGTCTCCGGACACAGAGATCTACCATAGACAACGGCACTTAGAGAGCATACTTTTTTTCTTTAATACCCCATCAAGGTAACTACATTTTTTTTATATAACATTTATATCTGACTTAGCGGTCTGTTACTTTGTTCTTGTGAAAATCAATAATAATATAAAAATGGTGAAAAATGTGATGTGTTACTGGTGGTAAGTCTGCTGCCTTAGACCGTCTAAGTACCACCACAGCTCCCATTCCCGCCGCCAAACAGTAGTGTGCAGACATTACTGTGTTCCCGTTTGAAGGGCGTTGTGGCTAATGAAATTACTAGAGTAAATAAACCTAATATTTGACTACTTTATTTTGCAAAGCGACGAGCATTAATTGGTGTGGCGTTTCGTTTCTAATTAGTGTTATGTTGTTATGGGCGTATCACTTACCATCAGGTGTATATCTTATTCGTGTAAAAAGTTTTTATCAAACGATCAAATATATAAACTTTACAAAAATCACTTTTTGATGAAAGCTTCGTGTATAAAAAAATAAATGTATTTAGTACGCAGTAGATGTTAATAATATAAAGTTTTAACATCGTCCTTGTACAATTTGCGTCGGGCGCTGGGGGGGTGGTGAGTTAGGGGGTATCAGGGAGTGGCATTGGATGGGGGGGTGGTGTGAAGAGGGATAGGGAGGTGAGGGGGAGTGGGCGCCCTTGTCCTTGCGTGAATCGATAGGCGCGCGCCCGGCCACCTCAGCTGAGCTGTATGTACGTAAATATTTGCTTTGTGTGCTTCGTCTCGCTTTTTGATCATTACTGTACAGTACTTGTTTTGTTTCAGAAAATGAATAATCACTTGTTAGTCTTATTAATTTACATTTGGCCACCGCCGTCGCATGTTTCATTACGAAATCAAATGACGTGGAGTTTCTTTCTAACGCGACTGACTATATTTCACTCTGCCGCTCTCTGTCTCCGTTATAACAGCATTACCATGTTCATATAGCTACATATACATTTTATAACAACAATAACGGCTTATTATTTATCGTCCCATCCATTACAACAATTTTCATAGACAACAAATAATTACAAAAAAAAGGTTTCTACTAATTCGTAAAGGTATTAAAAAAAAAATTATTTCTATGAAAAAAGACAGTTAAGTATTACCATAGGATTGGAATGCCATTATTATTAAGTAAAATCAACTTTTTCTTAATATCGTGTGAAATAGGAGTTAAGTGTTAGCCCAATAAAAAATCCAATGTCAAAAAGCAAAACTATGAATTTGGATTGGTAATCACTAAAATGTCTAACTGATGATATTTTGTACTGTGGCTAGGATTTCTTGATTAAATAACCATCTTACATCCTCTTAGTAGTAAAGATGATATACATAATCCATAGACACAATAAATTCACATCGTTTCTTTTTGAGGCAAAGGTTATATAGGAATTAATCATCAAACTTTTCTACGACATTAAAATAAAAATGAGTAAATCTACTGAATGATATAGTAAATAATTATATATTAGCTAAAAAAAATTTAAGCAAACTTTCTATATTGTATTATAAAAAAAATTACGTACAAGGAATATAATTTTTTAGTACACCTACAACTAACTACTAACTACAGTCAAATAAATCTTACTATGAAACTATAACTAGTTCTTTGCGTGAGAGATAGAAAAAAGAATCTAACGAACGATAGTAAAAAAAATCATGTACAACAAAAAAATTGTGATCTAAGGCATTTTTCCCAAAGTAAAAACTATTAATATCTTACTTGAAACTATATTAAAAACTAACAAGTTAATGATGCTGTGATAGCAGTTTATAAGGCGGTTGGTCCAATGAAACGTCTCGGAGACGCGACTTGGATTCCTATTGATCTTAAGGTTATGGTAAAAAAAAAACGTCGTGAGGCCGACATGTGCCGAAAACCAAGGACATGATACATTCACCAACCCATACTGGATGGTAGCTGTCTCAGTGGACGCGTTAATAGGGATATCTATAAAGTTAACGCGGATTATTAACAATATGATTAATAGCAATACCAGTACAGGTATACAAAAAGGATAAAAAGTAACGTGCTGAATTATTTTAACTATTCCCTGTATTGTGTATTGTCGAATATTATTTCCAATCTTTAAGGGTATAAGGAAAGAGTATTAGGAAAAGGGGGAAAGGAGCCTTATAGCAAATTAAAGCAAAAATTAGCAATATAAGTCATTCACAAAAACCAAAATATATACTAACTCCAAGTCCATAAAATCTTGTGAAACTTTAGCAGTAAGAAGTTGAAATTTACAAGTAACTAATAATATTTAAACATCGTATTGCTTTTAGTGGAGAGTTAACTAAATCTGTTTGGATTCAGTTCAGTTCGCGAGTTCTACATATCGTCATAGTAAAATGAACTTAGCCCTTATATTGGTTATATACGAAACGAAACTGAAAATAATTTAACCCAAAATTTCAATAGAAATTAACAGTTTCAAAATGCACCATTTAGTCCGTTGGTATAAAAGAAAATTTTCGGACGTCCTAAGTAAATTTTGGTTCATACACGACAAGGAACAAATCCATCGAACTGTGAAAACCGTGGACATAACAAACATTATTATTAAGATCTTTATTATTGTAACTCAGTCAACTCGCTAGTAACAACTATACCCGTATGTTTAAGAAATGTACTGTTTTTTTTGCGAGCAGATGTGGCCGTAGTTAATAAAAAGAGGTCGCCATAGATACCAGTTTAGTTTTGAACATGAAACCAACCACACCTCGGGCCAACAACCTCACTAATATAATTACATTTCAACGAATCGCAGCTGGATCCTTTTAAATATATATTAGTGCAAGCCTTATGTGGATTATGTACTCTAATATTATTCTGAAGCATAGTCTAGACGTTAACATAATGCCTAGTTTTAGCGTTATGACCTAAATGAAATATGTTTAAAACAAAGAAGTATTCAAAGTTTAGTATGAAGTTCAATTATTACTACCGTAACTAATATTTTCATCTACATATAGACACATATAATATTAAATATCCCATATATAAAATGTAATCTTCTTATAACTGACTGGCGAGCCCAGTTTAGCTAAAACTTAAGTTAGTAATTGTCTATTGCTTTTACACAACACTTACGTATATTTGAATAAGACTGTGTCAATGCTTGCAATCCGACCTTCGTCAACGGCGATATCAAAAATGTTTAGTTAAACAAAAACTCAAAAATGAAACTGTTCATACCATAGTAGAAATTAAAATCATTAACAAAATCCAATTGTTATAAACAATTGAGTACAAGGACTACTTTTTATGTAAAGGTCAAAAAGATTTTCTTTATGCTCTTCATACAGTTACAAAACATTTCAATACTATGTAATTTTTTTTTATATGACATTATTTTTTTTTTTTTTTTTTTTTATATAGTCACGCCTTTTTCCCAGTAGGGGTAGGCAGAGGTGAATAAACTACCCACATTTCGCCAGATGTGGTCAGATTAGATCCCATGTAACAGGGGGCGAGCCTGTTGCCACTTTTTTATTGGGACCACCACACACACACACACAAAGATGATATCAGTGTGCGGGTTTCCTCACGATGTTTTCCTTCACCGTTTTTGTATCTCGCTGTTGTAACTAAAGTTTACAAATGTACATAACTTAAATATTAAGTCATCGGTACATGCCGAGGTTTGAACCCGCGACCTTCAGAATGAAAGCCGCACGCTCTAACCATTAGGCCAGCGAGCTACTTATATATATGACATTAATTATAAATATTTAAGTTTATAGCTCTATTAGGTTAAGTTCATATCATTTAGTTTCCATACATTTTATTTGCATATACATGAGCCAAGCCGTGATATAACTAAACGTCATCCGCCCACTCGCAACTTCTCACTTCAATACAACTGGAGGAGACACGTGTAACTTAAACCCTCAACAAGTACAGTCAGCATACTTTCTTCAAAACACCATTATCTATAGTCATCAAAAAACAATATTTAACATAACTAAACTAATTAGTCTCATTGATTAATTACATAGAAAACGCAGACTACCTTCAAAAATATAAAACTTAGTTAAGAAAAATAGAAATATCTGTACCTTAAACTTTCTTGTGTCTTTAACATTTTTTTTTATATACTAATGATTGATCTCAAGAACAAGTGGTGTTGAATGAGAATTTGCTTTTAAATATTATGTTCTCTTACACATAACGAAATATTATATACATAAGTATACATAAATTCCATAAAAGTCTAAAATTATAATTAACTTATTACACTAGTTGTTGCATCCTACCCTCGAAATATGTTATGACTGTCATGTACCTGCAAAGAAGTCTTGATTGGTGAAGCCTGTTCCTTCAGATTACTCCGGCTCTCATCTTCATGGAATAAGGTAACGATGGTGTAACCGTCTTTTTACTCTCTGTAATCTATGGGTTCTTCTCTGTAATCTGTAGTTACTAAGCAGGACGATTTGAAAAACCTCACCATTAATCAAACGTAATAACTTTTGATAACAATCGAACCAAGGTTACATGCTCTTAGAATAAAAAAATTATTACATGAGAGTCTAACAATAAAAGCATTCAATGTAATTCTGTGCATAACAAAATATTACGATGATTATAGCTTAAGGTATCAAAAATAAGCAACCCCTCATGTTTCACAATTTAAATCAATCGTACTTTTTTATTTGTGGGCGGTTGCCTCGGTCCGGACGCGGTCGATAGAGGGGCACAGAGATGGGACGCCTACGTAGATTCACCCCACTCTACCCCACGCGCCACCAGCACCCCTCGCAGCTTCCCCTGACCTACATAGAGGGGATGGGGATACGCTTGCGTACTGTATGTGCTATCTCAGCGACATCTCGATGGCTTTTTGACGATTTGAAATATGACCGATTGGGGAACGCGATGTTAGGAGCCGCCATTACGATATGACGATCAAATCAATACAATTTATAAACGTGTATGATTCAACTCCGATACCTCTAAGAATTAAATAAGTTTTTATAATATTAAATCTAAAGTATAAAATACTGACATTTTAACACATATTTTACTATAATTAAAGATTATTATGAAATACTTATTACAATTTTTTTTATGAATTTATAGACAAAGGACTCTAAATTACACAAGTTATTGCTATGGCTATCCAAAAGAAAAAATAAGTTAATACACTGTACATCTCGTAATAAATTGTTATGTATAATATAATTATTACACTCTCAATATTAACTACAATAGATTCTATATAGTAATTAATAACATTATTTATTCTATTACCTACAGTATTTATAAGAAAATCATAATTATTAGAAAAACTGAAGTCTCAACGTAAAATATGTTACACAGTTTTTTTTCATAATAAAATAAATTATGAAAGTATTTTATTATATATCAAAAAAAAATATTTATGTACTACCAAATTGAAGTTACATCAATTGTTTGTCATTGTGATGTAAAATACTATAATTTTGATTTTCCTTTTTTTTTTTTTAATTTTCTATAACATTGTCAAATAACCTAAAAAAAAATTATGAAGAAAAGTTAGTCTTGTTAACCTTTGTTACATTTTTGCTTCAGTATATATCAATTTATAATTTTAACTATTCAAACTTGTCATTGTTTACTTAAACGGAAACTGCTTTGGTTGTATCGTTAAATTTTTATACTAACCGTGATGAACAAAGGCCTAAAGAAATACGGAAATGCGGGCCCTTAAAAAGTACTTCACTTAAGTACTCGATATTGGGGGTACTGTGTAATATTTATATTATCAACTACCCAATAAGTTTGCAAACATATTAATACTTCCGTTAAACTATTGTATCACTATGTAAACTTGCTGTAAGTACACACGTAATATTTTACTTCATGTTTTGTGAAAATTGTTTATGTATATTTAAATAAAGATTCAAATATTGTCTATATTAGTCAGTACGGAACGGCTCCATTAATCGTCTTGTACAAGGCCACGGAGAAGATTCCTAATGAGGTGGACGGATCGATCATAGACAATCAAGCAAAATTGGTGGGAGATAGTGAGATGACTAGTCTGATGCCTAATCTACGAGTACCAGAGCGTGATAACCACGACCGCTTTTACAAGTTTGAATCGATCGAGAAGACCCCAGTACTGACTCAATGTAACATTTACCTATACATAAGCTGATTAAATAAATAATTAAAAAATCTAAATAAAAACTGATCACAACAAGCACGCAACTGGGACCATACTGCGGTGATCGTAACTTTTTTTTATTATAGTTATGTAATACTATCTATCCCACTTAAATATTTCGCCTATAACCAAAATGTAATAGATGCTTATTACATTGTGTCCTAGAGGTCATGAATAGATTCATTTATACAATCCAAGTTTTTATGACCTTCGTGGTATGGAATTACATATGAATGGCTTACGTGAAAAATAAAAAAAAGTTGTTCTTATTGGTGTTTATAAGTTAATTAACTAAGATTTGAATATTACTTTAATAAAAACAAAAGATGGCACAAAGCATATACATTTTTGATTCTGTACGGAATCAAACCATCCACGTAAATGATTTTTTACTTCTTGTCTCTTTCTATTCTATTTGTTAATATATATCTATGTATTTAAAATAAACAGCCATTTTAATATTCCCGTCATTGGGACTCGTGGCATTCTTTCACAAAGGAAAATGATAATGTATATATCAGTTATCCTCTAATTTGTAGCTAGTGGATTCCGGTTCCGCGAGCACCGAGTCCGACGAAACTGTAAAAGTCGTCAATAAGACTGACAATACTACCTTCAACCAAAAAAAATATGTACAGGTAATACTTAAAAAACTTATTATTTGGTTATACGATTAACAACGAATGCGATGACGTGAGGCATATGTATATGAGCAACATAAGGTGAGGTTGACCAATTATGCTATAGGTGTTACACGTACGGCTGGCGTCCATTTATATAACAGCAAACAAATTGTAACACATCTGCTTACGCGAACGCTTATTGTTTACATCGCATCCCGAAACCGAATAGTTGGCGTTTTATATCGCAAAATGAATGGTTTAATTCATAGTCACCTAAGCATCATACATATATTTTCCTGATTACAACATGCAAACTGCGGAGCGTTATTCTAAAATGATTGTGACGTTTTAAAGTAGTGATATATTATAATTACCTTATAGCCGGGTCGCTCGCCGGGATTGGTATCACTCCCGAGCCGTATTGCGCGTTATTCCTCCATAGAAGCCATTTTCAGAAAGAGGGCACTCGAGAAAGACCAGCCGACGCGGCGGCGCGCGGCAGAATCGCTCGGCCTCGACCTTGGCCGTCAAACCAGCGCATGCGTCCCGCGTCGCCTCCGTCGCTCCTCCGCCAATTATGTCATTATGTTTGCTACTGTTGTGTTGCCAAACACAGTCGCGGTCCGCTGGAGATCTATCCAGATTTTAACCATGTATATTCTCTACTAACATATATCAAAAAATAACACATTACATTTGATCAATCAATTAACTTTTTGCACAATTAAGAGCCAAAACAACAATAGTAATTAATTACTAAGAAAACGAATGTAATTCCATAAGGTATTCTCTTTAAAAATATATAAAAATAAATAAAAAATTAAAGAAACAAATGATTCCAAAAAAATAAATAATAATAATAGTAAAATACACCATGTACAGAATAGTTGTGTATAACTTTAGCTAATTCATATTTAAAACTATAAATATGATAATGGTTTATATAACAATTATAAAAAATATATCGAACCTTAAAGTAAATCGAACTTTTAAAAAAATATAGGTAGACATAGTTTTTTTTAAAAGAATATCACCATGTATGTCACTAAGGACTATAGATCATTTGCAGGCTTCCGTTAAAAATAGTTTTAATGTACAGGTGTAGTAAAAATAAGAAAGGACTAAAATCTTTTATTATAATAATAATTACAAACTTTTTAATAATTTTTTTTTATTTCCTTGCTTTGTAGAAGAATTATATTTTTTGATAAGAATTAGCTGAATTAAATGATTTTTATTGATCTATTACTAAAATTACTATAAAAGTACAATGGCATGATTACATCACGTGACGTCGTCGTGTCGTTGATTTACCTGTTACATCGGGCTATTATTAAATCCGTTAGTCAAATGTTCTGATATTTCATAAAAAATGTGTTATGTATTTATAAATTTTAATGGTATCAAATTATGCGTACATGTATAATTTTATACCATTTCCTTACATAATTTTCCAGAAAGAAAAAAATTGTTTAATATATAACATATATTTTTTTTTTAATTTTACACATGGAAACAATTAAAAAATATGTTATTTTTATAATTTGTATTACAACAAACAGACGAAACTACTTCCGGTTTATTGCGCCATCTATACGAGTATTGTCGTACTAAGATATATTCAGTTACGGCTATCTAACATTGAAATCATTTCATCATAAATTCACAAGATGGCGGTAATACAAAAATATTATTGTACTATTTACTGTTTCTAGCAAAAAAATTAAAAAAAACTGCTTGACAAATATTATTGTAATATATTTTTGTTAATAACAAAACTTTCAAATTATTATATTATTCTACAAAGTGACGAGACAAGCAAGACTTTCACCTTATGGTAAGCGTTACGCCTGCCCATAGCGTGGCGCTAGTTACGATAGTATTCATAACACCACATTACGTTCGTCACCTTGAGACTTAAGATATTAAATTTCGATACTCCAATGCACTAGCTACAGCTCTCTTCAAGCCGGTACACTGTTATGTTTGACAGCAGAAATAGACGCTGCGATGACACCTCGGTCTCCAGTAAATTTCTATATTATATCGATATATACTTTACAAGTGCACAGCACTTCGCAAGCCACCATTTTTTTGCAATAAAAAGATGAGATGTTCAACCTAATGTGGTTAATATGACGCTATTTGAGATGTTTTTACATCACATTGCTCTGATGGCATTGGGTTGTAAATAAAAACCTCAATTTTTATATTTCACAAAGCGATAATACGAGCGGGATATTCTTCTGATGGTAAGTGATATGCCTGTCCATAACAAAGTAGTACTTTTTAGAATGATATACAGAGTACCACAATGCTTTGAGACATAAGTTGTTAAGTTTCATTACCAGAAATTTCACCAGCTACAGTGTGTAATGATTGCACACAACTTATTACCTGTAGAATTCATCGCTGCTATGTCATTATTAGTTGATAGACTTCCCATGATGGACATAGTCTCCCCCAAATATATCCATATCACTCGATCATCGACCTTTACCATCGTCGCAGTCAACATAGCCTTCGGTACCGCCGGGCACTAGAGGCGTTCATTTGTAGGGGTTCACATAGAGGATTTATTATATATGTATGCATTAATATATGCTATAGGTTTTGATTGAGGGGTATACTTTCTTCATCATCACCGTAATCTTTCTTAATAATTAACGTATTTTTTTTAATAGAACAGATTAGTGCTTAACCATAATTTCTCATACAACGCACTTTATAACAAGAGAATGGTGACTAGCAGTGCGCCACGTCGTCCAATAAAGTAATGGGGATGTAAGGAATTATATTATATTATTCATCTTGTTTTGCCAGGTGCTCAAAGTTTAAGTAATTGGCGTGAAGCTTCATTATACATACTAGACATATTATTCCATTATTTGATTTTTTTATCTAATGCAATCTATGTAGAAAAATAAAAGTGTACTGGCGGTAGGTGTCTGTTGCCTCAGCCCTGTAGTCCCGGGCCATTAAGAATACGACTAAGGTATTCCCTGCCTGTCGTACAAGGCGACTAAAAGGGTCCTTGGTTCCGTGGGCTTTGAGGGTGGGGGCCCTCAAAGCTTAATAAGCGAGCCTTAGGAGGACGGTAAATACATTGTGGTGCTGTATTTGCCGTAGCACAGTGTGGGTGTTAAGGAGGGCTTGGCCCTTCCGTGAAATGTTTTAGCCAGAGTGCAGAGGGGCACCGGTGCGTTCCGTAGGAGATCCCGGAGCCCCTCCTAATGCACTGAAGGAGACCACCGAGGGGGTTTTAGTGGGTAGAAGCCCCACATTACCTTGTCTTCCCCTCAGAAACAAGGTATCTTTTAAGAAGATTTCCCCGCGAGAAAAAAAAAAAAGGTGTCTGTTCCCGGAGATCGTCATGGTGAGTACTTACGGTTAACTGTAGTGTGCAAACATTATTGTGTTCTGGCTTTAATGGCGTTGTTGGTAATGAAATTATTAGTAATTTAACTTTAAAATACTCCAGGGTAATAAGACTTAACATCTAATGCAGTGATTCTCAACCACTGTGCCGCGGCACTTTTGTGTGCCGCGAAATTCTAAAAGTGTGCCGCCAAATTTTAGATGATTGATAATGTTAATGTTATTAAATAAAATTATACATTTTTTTTAATTATTTGATTATTTGTTTGGCAACGCGTTCCTTCTTAGTGCCGGATGCCGGATTATAGTAAAGCGACGAGCATAGATAGCGGTGGGGGTAAGAGAGAATATAAATAATATTTAAGCTTATTTTTTTCTTTGTGTGCCCCCAAATTTTGAAATTGTTAAAAGTGTGCCGCAACAAAAAAAAAGGTTGAGAATCACTGATCTAATGTCTCAAGAAGACGAGCGCAATGTAGTGCTGTATATATCATCCTAACTAGCGCCACGTTATTATGGGCGGGTGTATTACTTGCCTTCAGGTGAGCGTCTTACTCGCCACGTCGCTTAGACAATTATAACAAAATATAATAATTAATTATACAGGAAAGTATAGTGTTGATGTTATACTTCTCGCATATATGACGAATTGTTAAATTAAACAATAATTTTATCTAATGTATAATAACAGAATATTATTATAATTTAAAATTTTGATATGATGTTAAACGGAGATGGTAAGTTCTCTTGAATATAACCTCTGTTTACGTTTCCTTGGAGCGATTCGTGATGTTCGGTTTCGATAGTTTCTTCTTTTGGGGTGGAGTTTGATCTGAAATTGCATTTATCTTTCTATTTATACCAATAATTAAAATCCACTATGGCAGTTAAAATTATTTCAGACAGTCAATGTAACAAATATTTCAAACAATAAGGTTTTATGCAAATAATGTCGTATTATAAAAACTATATTGGTTATAGGTCTCAGTTACCGGAGACCGTCAAGATAGGTAGTGGAACATTACTGTGTTCCGGTTTGAAAAGCGTTCTAGCTAGAGTTATTACTAGGTTAACGAGATTTAACATCTAATATCTCAAAGCGACGACCGCAATGTGTTATTGTGTATACCATTAAAATTTGCGCTTTGATCTTATTGATCGGTGGATCACTTACCATCAAGTAAACATTTCGCTCGTTTTATTGTTTCGTAAAATAAAAAAAAGTATTGCTTAGTTCAGTTTTTCTAATCACCTAGCTATATAGAAAACCTGTGTTCAGTCTGTCAGCATATTGATAGCCAGAGTATTCTGCACGGTTATTTGGCTACTTCATTCACACTTAACATCGTGAAATATAATTTTAGTGACATCTATTGGTCATAAACAAATTATATGTACTTACTTTTTCTTCAGGTACAAATCTAAAATATTGTTTATAGGTAGTTCAAATATCAGCAGCAAAAACAATGCGGCTATAGTACCCAATACTATAACACCAGCTGTTTGAGTAATCTGAAAAAGATCAAACAGCCTTTCATATATTTCTCGCAATAATTTGTTAATGTTATACATAAATTCAAATTCTTAAATTACTAAGAGTTCAGCTATGATTGAACTGTTTGATATGATGTAATTTTTTAATAGTTTCAGTTATGCTTGTGGAAGTTCTCCGTTACCGGAGAACTTCTATTTCTTCTCCCTTCTTCTCTTCTTCTATTTCTTTCGGCAAAATATTCTGTTCAAAGAATATATCGCGTTATAGCGAGTGAAAGTATTGGGGTAATGAGAATCAAGATTTTATGTCTCAAGGCGAGGAACACAACTTTGTAGTGTGTATATTATCCTACCCAAGGCTATCAGATGAACGTCACATCGCTTTGTTGAATAAAGAAAAAAACTTTCATCTTATCGTATTAAAATTATAATATAGCATGATTTTAACTTAATAAATTAATCGTGAACGTCCAACTTTATTATTACACAACAACATCAACTAAAAAAGTATTGAGAGGAAATTAAGGGTAAATAAAAAAATGGGCAAGGTGATCACTAGTTGATAATAACACCTCGTGTCCTTAACAATGATCTCGTTAAGACTTACATGTCATCAGATCTCGCTACCATCACCTAACATCTTAATATTTCAATGATGACACTTATTGGCAGTAAAAGTAGACGTCGCAATTGTTCATAGACACTAACCTATAAGATAGTGTATATAACGAAGGATGATTACTTTCTACAAACAAAAACAACAGTTAATGATGCATGATGTATACTAGCGAATAAAATACTTACAATAGAAAAGAAATCGGCGTTCATGGAGGTCCTGCTGGTCAGGACATTCCGGGAGATGATTACAAAATGCGTGAGGTACAGACCGTAACTTAGCCGGCTGAGAGGTATCCAAGGGTACCAAGTCATAAAGTCTTTTATCAGTGCTGTAACATGTTTGTAAATAATGTGAAAATATAATCAAAAATATATTATTTTTACTAAGTTAAACGGGACTGGTTGTAGGTCTTTGTTGCCGGAGATCGTCTAGATAAATAATAGTATGCAAACATTACTGCATTCCGAATTGGAGGGCGCTGTAGCTAGTAAAATTATTGGGGTAATGGGTCTCAACATCATATGGCTCAAGGCGTCGAGCGCAATGTGGTGCTGAGTATACTATCCTAATTAGCGCTACCTTTTATTAGGCAGGCGTATCACTTACCATCAGGTAAATGTCCTGCTCGTCTCGTCGCTTAATTGAATAAAACATTTTTCTTAATATCTAGCGAAAATAATAATAACATTTGACTTATTAGTTTCGATGCATATTAAACGTTACATAAAAAGTTATTATTAATAATTATAATTTGTTCCTGTACAATGTGAACTGACGATCTGGTGAAGATTCGCGGATAAGTGCTGGGCGAAGGCAGCGCTAGATCGGTTCGTCAGATAAAACTTAGGGGTCCACGTCTATGAGTATACGTCTATCGGCTGATGGTTTTTATTTGTAATTTTTTTTTTCTGTCATGATACTTACGGACTCGTCCCATTGAACAACAGAGCACCAAAAGCGCGATGCTGCACGCGAACAGCGGCCGGTCGAGGATCGCGTAGAGCGCGTCGCCTACGTCCCCGTAGCTGCGCCATAGAAACGTTCCGCCATACAGCATTACGCCGGACATTCCCACCAAACCGATATACGCGCCCGGAATGGAGTATTTCTGAAAACGACACACAACAACTAAGTGGAGAATTAAATATTTGCTGTGTCGCTAGAGAATATACTTATATATAGCATATTCCGATCAAATGGAAGATGTACTAAAGAAAGGGACAAAAGTATTCGCAACCGACGAGCATGCATGAAAACACTCATGAAAGTGGAGGAAGTGAGAGAGGAGTCCTAGGATCGTATCAAGTAGAGAGATATATATAATATATGTCGTCAGAGATCATCAGGTTACCAGCACAGCTCGTATTTCTACCGCCAAACAATAGTGTGCAAACATTACTGTGTCTAAATTTCAAAGGAGCGGAGTGTGGGTTTCAAAGCATCCAAGTCATCGTCACCTGCTCATGATGCATCCTGCTGATCAATAAACAAGGCTTTGGCTCCCACCAACCCGCGTTGGGCCATCGTGGTGGGAAATAACTAATATCCTTCTATATAAATTCCTATCCGATGGATGTGGGATTCTTTGGGGAAGACGGACGTTTATCGGCTGATGATGATGATATAGTTAGTGTAATTACTGGGGTAACAAGATTTAACATGTTATGTCTCGAGGCGACTAGGGTAATGTGGAGCTACGAATACCATCTTTACTAATGCTATATTGTTATGGACTGGCGTATCCCTTACCATCAGGTGAACGTCCCGCTGGTCTCGTCGCTTCGTTATATAAAAAATGAAGGTACTCCGTACCTGCAAACGACGGACAAACAACCGCCGTTGTAAAATCGTGAAATTGTAACCTTTACGATATTTCATTTATGTTGTTCTAAATATGACTTGAAGATGATTAACCATTAATTATGTATTGTATGCTGTGCCATACAAACTTTAAAAACAATAAAATGTTAAAGAAATATTATGTTTTCAATATAATTATTAATATTTATTCTCATAAACTAGTCACACTTTATGACAAAAAATTATTTTGAGTGTTAGCACCACTGGTGCGGTCACTTTATTTCAAAATGTCTCCCCGAAAGAAGCCGGCTGTGCTCATTAATTTGTTTTTTTATTACTTTTTCCTCATAAATTTCTAATAAAACACTAATAATTCGATCATGACATTATAGTGAAGTGTTCACTGTTATAATTTTGGCAATATTTGTGGATATTTGTTGTTTTATTTGATAATAAACTTTGTATGCCGTGACATACATTGCCAACTTAGTAATGAATTACTGCATAACGAACCTGTATGTCACAGCATACATTGCTAATTTATTTGATTTCTTTTCGTGATTTTTTTTTTTGCGATTTATGGGGTTTTGTTTGCTTGGGCTTGAGTTTTGGTGTATGCAAGCTTTATTTCTTAACAGCACGCGCTACTAACACGTGGTGGTAGAATTTTAGCATTGATCCCTACTGAAAATGCACTCCCTGATGATGGTAATGCATCTGACGTCGATGATGAATTATTGGGCGCTCAAGTTTCGCATTCAGACTCATCTTCCCCAGCCCCATCTATTGCGAGTTCCTTAGAAAGACTGAATATATTAGATTCCGATGATGAAACCTCAGCCGATGAGAATGTTCGGCTTACTCCTGTATGCAAAGAAGTATACCCGAATCCATCGCTTGAGCCCGATTGCAGTACTATTCCGATAATAAGCGACATTACAACACTGCCTGCAACCCGTACCACGCCTGCAACTCTTGCCAATCTTGGTACTCTAAATCCTGTATCTCAAGTCGCTTCTACATCACAAGCTTCGCCTGCACAACGTTCAGTGTTCATACCTAGCACTCCAACTACATCCTCTAATTTGCCAAATCGTCCAACTAGAAAAACACGATCGAAAAGACCGACGGTTCCTGTTGCTAAACGCTCATGCAGAATCAAAAAGTTCGTTCTGTGCTATAAATTGAAAAGGGCTGCTGTTTTTCGACACAAAGAAACTGTGGAAGATGTACCAGGAATCGATTCTCAGACACCTACTATTCCTTTGGACTATTTTTACAATTTTTTTTCCCTAGATGTTATAACTAACATTGTAGAACAAACAAATATGTATTCAGTGGAAAAAACCGGACGATCGATTGAATTAGTTGACGAAGAACTTCGAGATTTTCTGGCTATTCACATCATCATGGGGGTCGTGTCCATGCTTTCATATACAGACTATTGGAGTCTGCAATATAGATTCGGTTTAGTTGCAGATCTAATGCCCATAAAAAGGTACCAAAAAATTCGAAGATACCTTCATTTCGTCGACAATAGCACTGATAATAGTGACAGACATCACAAGATTAGACCCATAGTTGAAAAAATAAGAGCAAATTGTTTAGCTCAAGAAGTCGAGACGAAGTTCAGCATCGACGAAATGATGATTCCTTACAAAGGGACTAAGGCCGGCAAGAGACGCCAATACGTGAAAGACAAACCCAATAAATGGGGTTTTAAAAACTATGTCAGAGCTGGAGTCTCAGGTATGATCTACGATTTTATCCTGTAAGGACGACACTTTCAGGTTCCATAATTTCACTGAAGAAGAATTGTCGCTAGGCTTTGGAGCTCAAGTAATCATTGCTTTGTGCAAAAGTATAAAAAAAATACCAGCTTTTGTATTCTGCAACAATTTTTTTTTTCATGCCCAGAACTCTTCTATATATTGAGAGAAAACTACGGCATATTTGGATTGGGCACCATCAGAAAAAATAGACTGAGAGGAGCAGACGAAGTTTTACGTACGGAAAAAGAAATGAAGAAAAGCCGCGAGGAGCTTATGACCAAGCAGTTTGTGACAAAAATCGCCTGGCAGTTGTGCGTTGGAATGACAACAAAGTCGTAACGTTGGTCAGTACTTATGTAGGTACAGAACCGGTAGAGAAAATCAAACGCTACTGCAAAGCAGCCAAACAAAAAGTTGAAGTCAATTGTCCACAAGTGGTATATCGGCATATTAGCCCAGCTGCTTGATATATGCATCAACAATGCAATCTTATAGAAATGATTGTACTAAAATAAAAAAAGGCTATGCCCTTGAAGGATTTTAGGTACGAAATCTCTGAAGGACTCAAAAAGAATCGATGTGCTGTGATTGACCCACTCGACAACAAAAAACGACCACAAAAAGCGATACAGCCAGTTCCCATGGAGTCCTCGCGATTCGACAATGTGGGTCATTACATGACCATGACATCTCAGGGTCGGTGCAGGTTTTGCTCTAAGCTCACGACTGTCATTTGCAGCAAATGCCAAGTCCGGATATGTTTCGTTACCGGAAGTAAACCCAGGAATTGTCAACTAATTTATCATTTTCAAAAATGAGTGGAGTTTCTGGGTTTACTTCCAGCATTTACTGCCAATCACAGTGTTGCAGAGCCATTATACCCGCTACTTTGCTTTCATAATGTATGTCCATTAACTCATTTTTATGAAGAGGTTTGATTTATGTTTGTTTTTAATTAAAGTTACAATACATATTTATGATTTTTATTCTTACTGGTTCTGGTAAGGTATGTCCCACCATACATTCAAATGAATACAAATTTCTTTACCCACTTGGCAATGTATGTAGTAGCATACATGATTTTTCAAGAAAACTGAAAACCCGAAATTTTTTTTACAATTTTTCTGGGCATATTTAGGCTCTACACATTCCTATTTCAGTACTTGTTTCAATTCAAAATGTGTATTTTTTTTTGCCAAATAAAGGATTAAATAGTTTTTTTTAGGTAATCGTGATATGTCAAAGCTTCTTTTCCATTCTTAAAAATTTACTGCTTACATAGGATGATGATAATCGCCTTACGTACAATGATTGCATTTTTTTGACATCCGCAAAGAGAATCTTTGTATAAGTTCACAAGGTTAGTCCTAGAAGGCATAATTTACCAAAAATCATGCTCACAACTTTAATACCGTTGCTTAAAAGTGTAGCTGAAAACTGGGATAATTTACTTAATGTGATTACTATATATTATATATATAGGTGATATCCAAAAGTTCATTGATTCATCTGGTGATTTTCGAAACTATGAAACGTAAGCATTCACAATTTGTTATTGATATTGCCCCTGCCATTTAGAGGTCAGCTAAGAATGGGTTCTTCAAATTTCCTTTATTAAAGGGGTTGCGAGGGAATTATTATCTGGAAGAGGCCAGACGCAAAAGTGCGCGGAAAGGAATTTAAAGGACATTTACTGATTTCGTATCTCGTTGGTAGATAATGTTAATAGTCGCTTACCTGGAAGAATCCTTTCATTTTGTTATTGGAGTTGCAATAGTAGTAGAAGAGACCGCTGAAGAAACCAATGAGGTACACGGCGTAGCGAGTGTGGCTCTTGATGTACGCGATATGAAACTGCTTCTCGTTTCGAGGATTATATAGGAATCTAAAAACCATATAAATATACAATACATTTCTAAACGCATTTATGACACAATATGTAAAGACCGATGATATGAACATTCCGAATGTCCAGAGACGTGTAGAAAATAGAGTGGTGTGGAGACAGGTTCTTGACGCGTCACTAAGAGCACGACCTTCAGTCATGAAGTACACGAAAGAGAAGAAGAATAACATCAACTGTTTAAAAGTTTAAAATGAAAAAAACACAATTGTATATGATATTATCAAAAACATGTGTAGCATGGTCTATATTTATATAAAAGATAAATGTATTTTCAGTTTTGTGTGTGATTTATGTAAGAGGTGTAAGAGGTTCCGCTCAACATCTTACGGAGCCCGAGTCAACCTAACCAGCACGCGGTGCACCCTGCTGAATAACAGACGAGGCTCTGACCACCAAACCGCACTGGCCCAGCGTGGTGGGTTTACGGCCCAATTCCCCTCAATGAACTCCAACGATGTGGAGATCTTTGGGGGAGGCCTATGTCCAGCAGTGGACGTCTATCGGCTGGTAATGAGATAATGAGGTGTGATTTATCATGCTAACTAAAAGCGTTCACAGCGTTGCGTAGTACATTCAGATCACGTCAGGCTCATCAATTGTCTTACAGTAACAGTTTACAGAATAGATTAACGTCTAAACAAATATTAATGAATTTTGACAAATCCAATCCAATCCAATCAGCCGGAAGACGTCCACTGCTGGACAAAGGCCTCCCCCAAAGATTTCCACTCAGACCGGTCCTGGGCCACCCGCATCACCGGCGTCGGGAAGTGACGACCCCACCGCCCATTTGCTGAAGTGTATATGACTATTGAGTACATTTACACTTCATTAAATGCAATCAGTCAACTGAACGATGGCGGTATATCCATCCAAGGAAGCGGAGGGAAATCCCGGACGTGGGACGGGCAGCAGCATTTCACGATAGGGCCTCCGTAACTGCGATCGCCAAGCCGCTTGCTAAGCGTGGCGATTATGGCAATTCCCCCTTAAGATGAGATCCCAAAATAAAAAATTTTGACATATTTAATATAATTTACGATATGATCATTAATTATCTATTTTTATATAATATTCGCCAAGCTACAATTTGTTTTTTTTTTACTATTAATTTCCGGTCATAACCACACTTAAAAGCTAACCCTATTAAAAGATATTTTTGTTCGTATGTAAATATTTACGGCTAATTAAGTACCCTCTCTTTGTCGTCGGTTATAAATTTTACGTTATTTCATTTCAAATAGATAATAATGATAGTATTATTATTTTTTTTATTTCTAACCACTAGAAAAAAGAAATTATGAGTATCTTTTGTCTTAAGCGATTCCTTGTGCTTATAGGTAATACACCTGTGGTACTGGTCATCAGGACTCCTGCACTATGACAGTTTGTATTACTACAGCTAAAATTATATGAAAAGGATATGTTTATATTGAATCAAGTATTGTGTATGTTGTTTTATGCCGAAAAGCATCAAGCTAAATTTTTTTTAACTACGAGCGAGACGAGCAAAACGATAACTTGATATTAAGTGATACGTTTGCCCTTAACAATGTGGCTCTACTTGAGAAGATATATACTTCACCACATTGTGCTCATCGTCTTGACACTAAGTATTTATGTTTCGTTACCCCAGTAGTTTCACTACCTACAGCGCCTTTTAAACCGGAAGTCATTAATATTTGCACACTACTGTTTGACGGTACAAATAGACACTACGATGGTACCCACCTGCACGGTCTCCGGCAAGAGAAACCTACCACTAGTAAGGACTACAGTAGGACTTCTCAGGAAGTCTGTACGTATATATAGGAACGTGAGGAATTTGTTGATATTAATGTGTTCTGATGAGGTAGCTCGCTGGCCTGATGGTTAGAGCGTGCGGCTTTCATTCCGAAGGTCGCGGGTTCGAACCTCGGCATGTACCGATGACTTAATATTTAAGTTATGTACATTTGTGAACTCTAGTTACAACAGCGAGATACAAACGGTGAAGTAAAACATTGTGAGGAAACGCGCACATGACTTAGAATTTATTCTAAGGTATGTATGAAATCAAACCCGCATTGGGCCAGCGTGGTGACTATGGCCCAATCGCCTTCATATTGAGGGTAGGCCTGTGCCCCAACAATGGGGACGTAAATGGGCTGTTATTACTATAATGTGTTCTGATGCCACTACGTTGTCATCGAGTTTTATTAATATGTTATATAATTATCAGCTTTATATCAAAGACCAATTGTAAATCTAAATGTTAGGTCCAATATTGTAAATTCCTCATATATTTCAACTCTGTCGTATGATATACCTGACAGATTAGTTAAATAACTTTGTATAGGTCACGATAATCTCAAGACTCTTACAATACTAAAAAAATCTACCAGTAGTACATTTTGCATGTCTTCTGCAATTGGTTATGCAAATAGCATTCGTTGCAGCTGTTAAAGTGGTTTTTTCTAATGGTTTTAATTTATCTACGTAATTATGTTTACGTTATAAAGAACAATGGCACTGCGGAAACATTATTCACATATAACGCAATTGTAGTGATTTAATAACTGTCTAGATTATAATTGAAAGATCTTAAGACCTGTGAGAAAACACTTATACTGCCTATATAATGAACTGTTTGTTTTGCTCAAACACCCCCGCATGGGGGTGAAGGAAGTTTATAAAATACATTATTAGCTGACCCCTAAATGGCAGAAGCAATATCTCTACCAAATTGTCAATATTTACTATTCATAGTTTCGGAAATCTCGTGATGACTCAAAGAATTTTTGTATATTTGATAATGTGATACATGATATATATTTATATGTATATAAGGATAAAAGCATCGTGTCTAGTAAGTACTTTTTTAAAACAATATGAACTTTATAGTTAATGACTATATTGTGTTTATCATATTCAGTCGAAAAATTAAAATAATGTCACTATTCCAATAATTTCAATAGTATCCAAGTATTGGAACATAGAAAGGCCTATATTCAAAAGGGAACTGTTACAGACTGAAGGTAATGATGATCGTATACAGTTTAACTATAGCAATCGTCACAGACTGACAATAATTAAGAACTAATGATTAATTACTGTATTGATTTATAATACTCAAAATTTAAAATCTATGAGAGTAATAACATGCGTGTATATAAATTTGATAATACTTACTTGTACGTGAACAGTTGTATGGGCGGTAGTTTGTTATAGTAATTAACAAGCCCAGGTGCAATAAATGCACAAGTAAAAACTACTACTATGCAGGCAATGCCAATTTTTGGTAACTTTCTGTATAACCAGTAAAGCATAAGGGTCAAGACGAAGAAATGGAAATCGCATGGAATGTACCACGAGACCACAATACACTGAAACAAAAATATACATTTAGCCTTTTTGTAGCTTTCAATCATAGTCACTATTTATAGTGACAATAAATTATTTTTTATACTCTCTGATATACCTTATTACCGTTTTGATATATATATTAGAAATATGATAAACGTTGCTAACTACACTTTAATCCTTTTTCTCACAAAAACATACGTGCTCTTACTTACCTAATGATGTAATATAAGTTCCTATTATGTTCATTATATTATTAATGTAGGTTCTCTTTTGTTCAAAGAAACATTTTAACTATGTTTTACCTTGAATTTGATGATATTAATGTACAGTTTATGTTGAAATAATTAATATATAATTGTATAAATACAATGCAACAATAATATAAACCAACTAAAGCTAAATATAATGAGTTAATTAATATACAACAGAGACAAAGATTGTTTAAGTATACACGAAGCAATTACTACCTAATAAATTACTTAAATGACTGATCATTCAATCTTTTACATGACAATTAAAGGAGTTGTTTAGCCTTAAAAAAGTCACGCAAAATAATATTTTCCACGCTACTATCATAATAATATTCTGTCTCATCGGACTTACGATGTTCTTTGAGTCGATGTAATTGCTAAGCATTAGCAGGCTGATCCACCAGTTCTTGCGGCACTGGTCTGTCTCGGAGGCCACGGCCCTGTTCCACAAAGGACCAGTGCCAGTGTATGGGTACACGGCGGACACATAAAATATTACAATAGCGTAAGCAACTATCAGTCTACAAAAAAAAAAGGACAATAAGAATCTAGTTAAGTTATATAAAAAATGTACATTAAGATACACGAGATGTTGGATAAACAAACACACACGTTAACATAAACTATTTATATTTATACTATCTAACAATTTGTTTTGTAATAGAGAGGAAGGAGATTCAAGTTCAATTTCGGTCTATATGTGATGGTGTTAGATTTGTGTTAGAGTTTTTTCGAACTCTAATGACTAATAAACATCTCCTTATTGTTAATCTGTCACCCTAATAGTATTGCTATGTTTGGGCTATTAATTGCGGACAATAGTTAATCTACTATCGAAAAAAATTGCAATAATATGATTGCTATTTGGTATCCTCTTACTGGGAACGATCGGTCAACATTTACGAAAAAAGATATTTAGAAGTTATACAAGTTTTACACTACCTAGCTATTTTTGCTTACCTTACGTATCTTTTTAGAATTAGACCGAAAATATTTGGTAGCTTTTTGAAGCCAGACAACATTGTTCCTGATAGGAAACCAGACAGGAAAAAAAATGAGTCCACGTATAAATCGCTATGAAGCACCAATAGTCCCACGTTTGTTAGTATGACCTGAAACAAAATTTTGTTTATGAAAAACTTGTTTAAATATAATCCATCGCTTACCTAAATAGGTAATATATAAATTACTTGGTATACTATAGGATTACTTGCTATACTATTACATATTTGATATGAGAGTTGTTAGCTTTTTTGCTTCAGAGCAAAGTAAAAACAGTTTTACGATGACGGTGATTAGGTTAGCTAATTCAGGCTGTAATCAAAATAGGAAAACATATTGGAAATACAATTGTTTTACCTTATCAACTTCAGCACCATTACTAACAGGTCCTACAACAGTTACGCCTAATTGGTGACCAAATACAATGAAACATATGGTCAAAAATCGTATTCCATATAATACGGATATTCCACTTCTTTTGGCATGTAAAACGTTTTTACTATTAGTTTTAAGGCAGACAGCTGTGAGAAGTTTGCTTCCTGAAAAATTAGTGCATCTTGTGTTGAAAGAAAAAAAAACTCAAATAGTATATACGCGTGAAGTTTTACTTTTACTTTTTAATTCTAGTATGCGAAAAGTCATTCAGAACGTTTCCTGGTTTTGATACACTTGACCAAAATAATGGGATAGTATTTGGTTTTTAACACAGTGCCATAATCTGCTCGTTTAAAATATAAGTCCAGACTGAACATTATAGTGAGATAGAAATTAATAGTTAGATATTAACATATTCTCCGAAGCAAAGCATTAATAATACGCTTTATGTTCCCACAGCTGAACTCGGGACCTTTTGACATAGATGTCAAGGTCAGTAACAACCACGGTTCAAGTACGGTTCGGCGGATGCCACATATCTTCAAAGATGTTCTTAGAACGTGGCTAATTCGTACACTGATGTATTCAAGCGGATCATCAAGCTTAGAAGGATCGAACCAATGTCTCTTCGAGTCGTGTGATTGGGCTATCACCGCTTTTTAAGTTATATATCATCATCACATTTGCATGATGCTATCACTATTGTATTATGTGTTGTATATTGAAAATTGTTAAAAAATGTTTAAGTACTTATCGTTTCTTTTTCTGAATCCCTCAAATTGTACTTTATGTATGTGCACACCAAAACTGTTGCTGTAAATAAACTTATAAAAATGCTGAAAAATAAATTAGAACATTCATTTAAAAAAAAACTATTATAACTTTTACAGTTGAAAAGTAACATGATAGTAAGCCTTAACAAGGCCTATCGATATGAAACTCATAACATGTTAAATATCGTAACTGCAATAATTTCTCTAGGTACGACGTTCTTTAAACCGGAACATTGTAATATTGACACTAATTGTTGGCGGCGGTAATAGGTGCTTCAGTAGAAGAGACCAGTAGACATACAACGAGCTATAGATCTCTCGATTCTCTAATATAGATATCATTATTCATTATTTCAACATATTGATGTCCTCTGCTGAGCTGACTATTACAAGGGCTTATATAATATACTTGGATTGATTACTGTTAGCTGGTAATAGTCTTTGGAGTGGTGTTGTGGTTTTCCTAAAGAACTATTGCTTTCTTAGTCGCCTTTTGGTGCGGAATGTATATCAGCGGCGGTGACAATTGATTTGGAAAACATGCAAATGTTTCATGTCTTTTATTACATAGAATATATATGTTTACTGCTAGGTTCTTTATTTAATTTAACATTTGTAAAGATATTTAAATAAAAAAATAATGATGATATGGAAATGTACACAGGCGAGCTTATCTCATATTGAGATTTCTAATTATTAAACTTAGTAGCCTTTATACACCTACAAATGAGAAAAATAATCTGTCATGCAAATACCTACAATATTTAAGTATATGTTGGTATAAAAATAAAAATAATTACATTATTGCAATAAATAAATTAATATATAAACAAATAATAACAAGTACTAGTAGCTCGCTGGCCTAATGGTTAGAGCGTGCGGCTTTCATTCAGAAGGTCGCGGGTTCGAATCTCGGCGTGTATCAATAACTTTAACATTTAAGTTATGTACATTTGTGAACTTTGGTTACAACAGCGAGATACAAAAACGGTGAAGGAAAACATCGTGAGGAAACCCGCACACTGAAATCATCTTTGTGTGTGCGTGTGGTGGCCCCAATAAAGTGGCAACAGGCTCGCCCCCTGTTACATGGGACCTAATCTGACCACATCTGGCGAAAAGTGGGTGTTTATTAACCTCTGCCTACCCCTATTGGGAAAAAGGCGTGATTATAAAAAAAACAAATAAATAGCTACTACAACGATAATTATTGAAAGTCACCTTAATGCGCGCATTTTAAATATCTGAAGTGGGGCATTCTTGTAATGGCAAAGAGAGATAGACAATTTCAAAGTCATACACGATCTTAGCTAAAATTAGCTGTTCTTCGCCTGTTTTGCTAGCAGTAATATAGGATTAGATTTAAAAATTACGCTTGACATTTGTCTGACATATTTCCGCCCGATGGTAACCCACCGACCCTCGGGCTTCTTCTCGGTATTAATACCGACTACAACTTCCTTTGGAGAACGAATTTTGTAAAACCCATTCTTAGATGACCACTAAATGTTAGAAATAATATTTCTATCAAAATTATCTCCTATATACAAGCCTATAAGCCTATATATAAGTTACGATATATAGATATAATGTAATAGTTTAAGAAAATAAATAAAGAAGCCCTGCCTACCTTATTTTTGAGCGCGCCTTATGAAAGAAAAGAACAGAAAGAAAGAAAGGGAAATAAGAACGGAAAGAAAGATAAGAATAGAAAGAAAGAAGAAGAGAAAAAACAGATAACAAATAAATAAGAAATGTAAAGATTAGGAATAAAAATGCTCGAGGGAAAGAGCTAAAAAAAAAAGATAAATAGATATACTTACCAAAAAGAATAGAACAGAGTGTCATACTGTCTTGGCTTCTCAATACTCTGGCACGGTTCTGGAATTGCAATGCGGGCGCGCAAACCTGCTGCGCCGAGGTGGCTGTTGGCCAACATTATGCTAAGAAGACGATGCACCGAATGCAATTTGCACGCACTGGGCACGCATATGCCCCATGTTAATTGGTTCAGGGGCCTTAGTAGCAGTGACCGGTGCTGCGTAATGAAAATTAAATTAAAAAGGTTTAACTATCAAACCATACTACAGCGTTGTCAAGTATTTTTTTTTATTAATTGAGACTAAACGAGCTGAACGTTCATCTCATGGTAAGTGATATGCCTGCCCATAACAATATGGCACTAATAAGGATGGTATACATAACACCCCATTGTGCACGTCGCTTTGGAATATAGGATGTTGTCTCTTTACTTCATTAGCTACAAGTTCCTTCAATCCGGAAAACAGTAGTGTGCACGCTACTGTTTGACAGCGAAAATAGAAGCTGCGGTGGTACCTACTTAAACGGTCTTAGGAAATACACTTAGAATAAGAAACTTAGAGTAATTATCAATGAAGAAAAATTAAATTTTAATTGCGAATATTAAAAAAAAATAGGAAAATCAGGGAAAATAGCGTTTAGTTTGTTATATTGTGTGATTTACTTAAACTCTTGGAAGTTTCTCAATGTATTGTAACTGCTAGATATTAATAATTATAATACTATGTTTTCTAATCGTAACAAAAACCTTCATACAAAATTTTTTAAAAAATTATTCACACCTCTATGTAATCCAAAGCAGATTGATAGGGGTCGTACAGTCGATCAATACGTTTCGTGGGCGATTTGTCTGTCTTCTCCAATACGATATCGACGAGGCAATACTGGCTCCTCAAGTCAGGTTCTTTGTCGTACCACGGCGATTCCATACACTGATCAAAATTACCAAGATGGTAACGGTTGCCGTATAAAAGTCCTAGTGGTTCCGATGATATAGAGTCCCATTCTGATAAAGAAATTTGATAGAAATTACTATATTAATAAGACAAAATTTTTGTTGTAATGTTTATAAAAATCAGGTGTATGTAAATTTGGAAATCAATTTTGCTGTATAAGCTTCGGAGAGGTTTATGGTCGGTGATGATTTACTTGATCGAAATAGAAATGAGAAAATCTGTAGCAGAACATACGTCGCTAATATAGCCTAGTATAGGCAAGATGATGAGCCAAAGGGCGGGTAACATAACGCGAATATCGGATGGATAATGGTGGCCCAAGTGTCCTAGATTGGAAACCAAGTAATGGCAATCACAGCGTGGGACTACCTGCAAGTAGACCGATGATCTGGCCAAGATGACAAGGTATCAATGGATGCAGATATCAACGAATAAGTAGTGCTGGAAATCGTTTTGGGCAGACCTGTGTTAGCAGATAACAGCGGTAAGCTGAAATGATGATGATAATTATGATAAATTTTTGGTATCGGAAAAAAAATCTAATAGATCCAGTGCAATATGGTTCAATGGAAGCATCGTTTATCCCCTAAATGTGTAAAAGTTGCAAACGAAAACTTCCTCTTCATGTTATGCTACAGTAAAAACTAGACGATATTTCGACCTCTACACGTAATTACTTTCAGTCTCCTATCTCGAATATTTCTTGATACTATTTTAAATAAGTGGATAAGTCTATTTATATATATTTTTTTAAAAATTTAATTTTAATACCACAATATAACAATAATCGAATTTAATAACAAATCAAACTGAGTAGTCGGTAACAACTATTTTACGTACATACATACAGATATTCTTTAAGGGATAAAAATGCCTTGTATTTTTGTGACCTTTATAAAAATTGTTACTTCATTGCAAAATCTTGAAGTAAACAGTGGTACCTTGAGATTTTACCTTGAGGTAATTTGTATTTTGTTCAATGAAATGATATTTAGAAAAGTAAAACTTACGCCAAACAGCCCATAGTGTGAAATTCTGCAAATTTCGCAATAACCGAAGGGATTGATTTAAACACGGACTCTCCTCCAATGTCCAATTTTGATTTTTCAAAGCGTATGTTACATCATCTAAATAAATCTCGCGTTCAGCTTCCGTAAAAGTTTTAAACGTCTCATGTCTCTTATCGTTTAATTTAAAACTAGTGTCTTTAAATAATTCCGTTGTACTTTTCGCATTTGCTTCATTAGTAATAACATAACCACAAACACTGTTTAAAATGAGGAATAACACAAAAGGTACGTACTTCATGATTCTTGTTTACACGACATTTGTTAAATGAACAGAAGTTTAAAAGATCTTTTCTTATAAACGTATAATATTGCGTAATGATGCCGGACAATCATCAGAGCCATCAATAATTATCTATTGTATTTCTTTTTTTTACGCTTTAAGTCAGCGTTTTCTAGTCGGAGTACAGTTATTCTATAAGTTTTACACATATTAATAAATATTTTCAAACTATTGTTTATTCATACATTGTCCTACGTAGTTAGTTTATGGTTATTTTTTTAATGTCTGTTAATGTTTTGAACTATCACCTAAATACTCAATCCAATTGAAATGAAACGAATGCCAGTAAGGGGAAGGGCAAGAAAGAGTCATAATTTACACAGAACAATAGAAAAATGTGAATAATTAAAAAGGGTCTAATCTTATATGGATTTACATGGTTTTTAAATTACTGTCTTCTTTATCAAGGTTTCTTTTTTCATATTTTAGAGTATATGAACATTTATATATTTCAATTAATTTTTATGAAGGTAGTGGGTATGTTCTAAAAATCTAATTTACAAGCGTATTATAAAACATGATTCGTTTTGAATGATTGTGAAAATTCGCAATATATTTTTTTTTACTACGCCTAGGTATAACAAAATGTTATATATAATCATCAAAAACTCAATTTATACAAGATAAATAAGTTTAAAGGTGGATATCAAAATATGTCAAGTGTTAAATTCTATTAAAAATTTACATGAAGTTTACATATTTCCAACATTTTCTAGTTTTTATTTAACAAAACGCACAAAGATTCTTACTTATTGCGAATATATTATTCTGTTCATAAACAACAAAGAGAAAAAACTTATTATAACTTTATTTTATATGTGATTAATCTGTTTGTAAATTACTAAAACGGAAACTGCTTAGGTCAAGAACGCTGTAGGTTAACTAAATTCTTATAATCCATTATTAAGCCGAGTCTTAATAGTGTTTGACTGTGTATCAATGTGAAAACAAATTGTTAAGTGTTTATTGACAGTAAAGCTTGGGCGTATCAAAGACAAAATACAAGTAACGTTATTAATACCGGACAATAAAATATATATTATTTATTTAAAAGAGTACCTTATGGTTTTTTTGCTATGCTCTTCTCGGAAGCTTGCTCTGTCATCTCCATCAACCGCATTCCTTCATTTGTCATAAAGCTTTACTAATTTACGCTTTTCATGTTTAGTTATTTGCTCCTTAAAGTTATTAAGCGAATTAAAATTTGTAGAAATAATCATATTTTCGGTAATATAATATCAACGTTCATATTAATTAAGAAGTTTTTATTTAAATATAAAAACCCTTTTTATTTCATAGATTCGTGTATTTTTGAAATATCTATTAAAGTCTAAAATTGTGAAAACCGCCATCTAGTAGTATAACTAGTAACGAAGGACAGAGAGAATGTTTCTGTTTTCCATCCAGAAGTAGAAAAAGTGAAATGGTATATTCTTGTTTACGAACAACACTTAGTTTAAAGAATGAACAATAGATAGTGTTGAAAATAGTAATGTTAAATTTGAATATTATTATTATTATTTAACAATACCTTATAGACAAAACTATTGGGCTGGAAATCCTTTATGCAATTCTATGACATGATGTGGAAATCTGTAGGTTCTTTATTATAAAGATAACATAAAAAGCCCTAGGTTTGAATCGAAATTTGAAACTTTTATGGGATCACCTAAGATATAAACTGCAATAAAATTATCATTAAAATCGACCATGTGATTACTGTGTGACATATTGTTCCTTGGTGTCGATTAACATTTGAACTTAATAAATACTTCATATTACTTGTTCAAAATCTAATACCTATAGTAATCGCGGTTATTTTGATAATATTGTGATAAGCAACAGCGAGAGACCTTTGAATCTTCAGTTCACTTAATTTTACTTTCTGTTTTTAACTTTTTTCATTAAAACACTTAATGTTGAGTTGCAAAATTTATCGACAAAGGTATAATATTTTTAATTTGGTTATCATGACCATCAGATATGAACAAGTACATAAATTATTAATAGCTCTTTCTATTAAACACAACATTCGCATACATTAAGTCGTCGTACTCCTTTTTTTATAAGTACCTTTTTCCCAGTAGGGGTAGGCAGAGGTGAATAAACACCCACTTTTCGTCAGATGTGGTCAGATTAGGTCCCATGTAACAGGGGTTGATGGCAGCGGCGAATTACATCGGCGGCGCGTGGAGAGCGGGGTTCCACAGGGGTCGGTCTTGGGCCCCTTGCTGTGGAACCTCGCGTACGACTGGCTGCTGCGGCAGCCGGTCCTCCCCGGGACGAGGGTACTATGCTACGCGGACGACACCCTCGTCTCGGCCCGGGGGAGGAGTTACGACGAGGCTGCTCGTCTGGCCGCCACTAGCACGTCGCTGGTGGTGGACCGGATCGAGCAGCTGGGTCTGAGGGTCTCTGTCACGAAGACGGAGGCCCTCCTCTTCCACGGACCCCGCAGGGGTCCACCCCGGGGCGCGATCATCCCCGTCCGGGGCGAGAGGGTCCCAGTGCGGGGAGCCCTCAAGTATTTAGGGCTCACTCTGGACGGGCGATGGAGCTTCGGGGAGCACTTCGAACGGCTTCTCCCGAAGCTCACCGCCACCGCCGCTGCGCTGGGCAGATTGCTGCCCAATGTCGGGGGGCCGGGTCATTTGTGTCGGCGCCTATACTCTGGCATCCTGCGGAGTATGGCACTGTACGGAGCGCCCGTATGGGTGGATAGGTGCGAGACCGCCAGGAACGGGCCCGTGTTGAAGAGGGCCCAACGTATCCTGGCGAACCGAGCCTGTCGGGCGTACCGTACGGTGTCCTGGACGGCGGGTACGCTTCTCGCGGGCGATGCGCCTTGGCATCTACAGGCGCAGTCGCTCGCGGAAGTGTACCTCTTCCTGCGGGATGCCGGAGAGCGTCGGCCGGACCCGGCCACGGTCCGCCGGATCAGGCGCGTTGCCCATGACGCCCTGATCCGGCGGTGGGAGACGGAGTTAGGTAACCCTGCCGCCGGCCGGGACACGGTGGAGGCCATCAGGCCCCACCTGTCCCGGTGGATGAGCCGGCGGTACGGGGCCTTGACGTTCCACCTGGTGCAGGTGCTGACAGGCCATGGATGTTTCGGCAAGTACCTGCACCAGGTGGCTCGTAGAGAGATGACGCAGGAATGCGTCGAGTGTGGTGCGCCGATTGACACGGCGCACCACACTCTGGCGGAGTGCCCGGCATGGGGGCCGCAACGCCACGCCCTCGTCGCGCAAGTCGGCAGTGACCTCTCGCTGCCGACTGTAATCGATCGTATGTTGAGCAGCGAGAGGTCTTGGAGGGCGGTAGCCTCCTTCTGCGGCGCAGTGATGCGTCAGAAGGAGGCCGCCGAGCGCACGAGGGAGGCCGACGCCGCTGCCGCACCTTGCAGGCGGCGGCGGGCCGGCGGGAGAGCGCGGCGGCAGAACCACGCCGTCCGCTTCCTCCCGCCGTGAGCGATGGGCCCCTAGCCGGGCACGGTGTGAGGGGGCGTTCGGGCCGTTGGTCGTGGCCCTTTGGGCCTTTTGTCGTGTTTCCCCTGGGGGTGCGTCCCCCGGGGGAGTCTTGGTTTTTGTCCCCCCCCTCCCACTTCGACGAGGGGGGGGAGTCTGGAGGGAGGAGGCCGCCGCCCAATTCCTTCACGGGAGGGCGGCGGCCGGGCATGCGCTCCGTCGTGGGCGCGCGCGGTCGTCTGTGGGGTCGGGGGGCCCCAACGTGCCGGTCCCGCGAGGGGCCGGTACGGGACGGCAGGTGGGTGCCTTTGCTCCCCGCGGGCACCCACCAAGAGGAGTTTTATACGCGGAGGCGCCCGGAGAGTTGCTTGGCTGAAACCCGGGCGTCTCCAGTATGCGTGTGGCGGGACAAGCGGTGGTGGTTTTAGTGGGTATGGGGGTCACGCACAACATCTCAGTGGCCCCGAGCCCCACATAACCCGGCGTCCCCCCCCTTGAAAAGGACGCTGGGTATGCGTTAACAGCATTTCCACCACCGATATCAAAAAAAAAAAAAAAAAAGGTCCCATGTAACAGGGGGCGAGCCTGTTGCCACTTTATTGGGGCCACCACACACACACACAAAGATGATTTCAGTGTGCGGGTGTCCTGGCGATATTTTCCTTCACCGTTTGTATTTCGCTGTTGTAACTAAAGTTCACAAATGTACATAACTTAAATATTAAGTCATCGGTAATTGCCGAGATTCGAACCCGCGACCTTCGGAATGAAAGCCGCACGCTCTAACCATTAGGGCAGCGGGATACTTATAAGCCGTACTCGGCTTTATTAATATTTCCACTATTGGGATTCGAACCTTTATCGTTCAGGAAGATAGTTGAAGCTATTCTACACAATGCTGGCCAATTGGGGCAAGACCTCAAGTTGTTAGTACATGTCGAGAAACTAACGTCGTATATAATTTTAATTACTTATAGAAACAAGAAGATAAGAAGTTGTATGTATTATTATTATTGATAAAATCAAACACTTTTTATTTTATTTGTAATAATTTATTTATAAATTATCCAACTAATTCTAATATATCTACATCTACATAAATATCTATATATTCAGCTAATAAACGTTTTATTTACTTGTGAACAATTAATAAGAAATATATATACTAAAGGTGCAGGCAAGCAATTTTAAATTACTAAAAGTGACACACGTTATATTTAAGTTATTAATAAACAGTAACGATTAAGTACTACATCTCTCGTAACTTTAAGTATAGAGCTTGTGTGGTATAACATTACTGTGAAACTACTTGTCAGCGAATATCTTTGATTAATTTGTAATCTAATATTATCTGTGCATTTATGTTTACGTAAATTTAAGTCATATGTTATTTATTATGTGATCATTGTAACACCAATATTTTTTCTTACAAAATGTTATTTAGATATTAAATACATTATTGCATTAACAAGACAATGTGCAAGTTTCTTTAATAAACAAGTATTTGTATAATTTCTAAACAACCTGAACAGTTGCTATGTTAAATGTTATTATTATACCTTCATAACATATTTTCCATATATACCTTTCTACATTTAGTTTTATAAGTAATTCTACGTAAGTTCTAACATTTTAACATTAACATTAGCTTATAACATACATTAATAGCGGAAAATAAACTAGTAGAGTATTTACAAATGTTAACATTAACACTAGAACTATTGGAAATCATTTATATATATATATATGTAATATAATGTAAATACTATGATAAATAAAACTTTCTTGGTACCGTACTAATAAATAGGTTAGGTTATTTTTTAGTAGAGAAACAAACATTAAAGTATTTTTGAAAAAAAAAAAAAAAAAAAATTACAATAACTTAATTTTCGTCCCCTCTATGAATTATTTGAGATTTAGCTGTTATCTATACGTTATATGTTATTATGTAATTACAATATATACTGTTTATGTATTATTATTATTTTTTTAAATAAGTGTATAACTTAAATAGCGTTTATATTTACATATCTTTGGAACGCGTTGTGACATCACACTGACTAGATTCCACTCAACAGAGACATCCTTCATGACAAAGTTTTCTCGTACCAACTTAAAAATATAGATTACTAATATAAATATTTACATTTTATTATTATTTATTGCATTCTAATGCGTATACTTTATGACGAAATTTTATTATCAATATTAATAAACATTATGAAAATTTACATTTTCGCAATTGATATGAATTGAAGAGAAAACGTTAGTGTATAGGAAAAACAAATACTCTTACGTAAGAAATACAACTACTATATTTAGAATTACTTAATCTTTGACATGCTATGTCTTAAAGGTATATATATTAGTTTGTAGAGATAACAAGGTCAGAGATCATGTATTTATTTGCACCGCTGTGACGCCTAAAAACAATTGTGTGTGAAAAATTTTACGTCTTGGTACTTTAGATCGTCTAGCTAGGTACCCACCGCAGCACCTATTACTGCCACCAAACAGTACTGTGTTCCAGTTGCAAGGGTACTACAGTTAGTGTAATCACTGTTGTAAAGAGACAACATCTTATGTCTCAAAGCGACAAGCACAGTGTAATGTTGTGTAGAACATCCTAATTAGCACCCTGTTGTTAGGGGCGGGCGTATCAGTTCCCATCAGGTAAACGTCCCGTTTGCGTCATCGCTTAATAAGCAAATTAAGTAACGAACATAGAATGAGATTTTTTATTTACAATGGAGCTAACGTGACCTGAACTTGGTTTTAAGTAACGATGTGGCTGTAGTTGGTAGCGCATGCTTGTGCGCTATACTCTGGCGCTCATATGTTCACATTTGAAGTGGTGCTGGTTGGAACTTTACTATATGAGGGTGGTAGTAAGCCAGGAAAATATAAAAGACACGACAACTAAAAAACTCTATAATATTTAGTTCCGGACCCTAACTATGAACCTCCGTATAATAAAGCAAGCGTATAACTACTGTACTGTTAAGTGAATAGGTAAGTAGTAAATGTCTTAATGTAAATAATCCTTATGAATTTAGTAGTTAAAAATAACTATTTCAAAATCTAAACTAAAAACTAGAGATCAATTTCGACTAGAATTTGAATCGCGTCATTAATTATTTCTAAATAAATTGACTAGTTCTGACGAGAATTGATTAAAAGTTTAATTTCTGACTAGGTTATTAAATGTTAGTAAATAAATTGACTAGTTTTGACCAGAAAAGTTAAATATTCATTAAAAAACAAACACATTTTAAAGCTTACAATAGAATCAATGTGATTGTATATACTATTGACTAGATATGTTTAAATAATTATTATTAAAATGACTAGAATAACCATATGAGACCTTTTGTAGACTAGATAAAGTTCTATAATATCGCTTAAAATAAAGAATAATATATCTAATATTTCAATGTCTGTAAAAATGACAAATAAAACGACTAGATAATAATACGACTAGATAAATATAACGACTAGATTATTTCCTAAAAAACATAGGAAAATATTGATTTTTTTTTTGCTGTTGTATTATGTTTTCAGTCGTCAGTAAGACTAACAGCATCAAAACTTTTCTATGAAACAATTCGTTAATTTCATTACTTTGCTAAAGGTCTTTGTTCTATGTTCGTTACTTAAGTTCCACTTAAAAGTTGTCAAGACTCGATGTCTATGCTATTTCTGTTTGTCCTAGATACTACACATCGATGGCGTCAATTCCGATGTACGTTGAACGGTGAAAAAATAATGAGGCGGTCGCAAGACGGACGGACGGTGCATCTAAAAATATGCCCCCGCTTTGGATCGATTGCGGTGACCGTTCTCGTTTTCTTCATACGGCAGTGAATATTAACTTGTACTTTCAACCACAATTTAATTTAAGCATATTTCATTATGTTACTTTATGATCTTTATATTAATTTCGTTAATATTGCAATAACTTAAATATATATTCAAACTATTCACATTCACTTACTGATATTTCGCGTAAGTTTTAATTTTGCGTCAATCGACTAATTGCGATACAGAAATGTTTAACATTTCAACGCTTTAATAATTTTGGAATGTTGCTGTAGGAGCTTTGATATGTACAGAATAATTTAATTACAATCATAAATTAAACTCTTAAGATATCTTCTATTCATAATATTTACAAACTACGTCATAAGTGCGTAAAAATAATGCCGCAGTAACTTATCCTTATCCTACAGTTAAACTAACTAATCGGTTACTAGAAATACATGCGAGCGTTTTCAGGTCCATATGTAGTTGAGTAAGAGTATAGGGTGTTTGTTACAGGATAGGGAAACCGCGGCACTGGCCGCAGCACTCGTCGTCAGCCATCGTCCACGCCTCCGCCCTCGTCTTCTGAACCCGTGACGTCGAGGCTTCTAGAATCTTCGGACGAGCACGGCGAGGCACACCGAACACGCATATCGTCCCACGCTAACTCTTGCTGCGGTGGTGGTATTTTATTCCAGAACGTGTTGAAATTGCTGTCTCGACATGTTTCCTAAATAGTAAATATCTTATAAAATACAATTCATTGATTACGTCAAACATTTATGGTGGGATATCTGTAGAATCTAGAAAAGAACTAAGACTATCGCTCGAGTAATTTTTCATATAAAAAAACAATCAAACTAAGTAGGAATTTCTATTTTTCTATGATGCAACAAACATTTGTGATCTAGTTAATTCATGTCATTGCTCTATAAATTGATTAAAATATTGTATACGTACCGAAGGATATGTAGGATATTCCGGAAGTACTTGTCTGAAAGCAGACGGTTCCTTCTCCACGTCGTTATCCGGTTGTTCGTGAGCGAGTAGATGTTTCCTTAGATAGGCTTGTCGTCGAAACATTTTACCGCATCGATGGCATGGAAATCGACCAACGTCGGTGGCCGGCGGGTCCCTCCGTTTGCTGGCACCGGGTACTCGTGGCTTGTGCCAGCGGCGGTGGGAGGCCAGATTTGCAGGGCAATTAAAAACCTGCATCATAACAACATTACAACATACGATAGACCAGGTGTGGTAAGCTATTTAAACCTATAAGCGATGCTACACATAAAAGGGAGAACAGAAACAGCTGACGTAACATCATAAGGAGGTTATCACGACTATACGTGATACGGTTCATGATCATCATTTTATCCGATGGACGTCCACAGCTGGACATAGGTCTCTTATCATGTGTTCCAAAAGGCACGGTCTTGCACTGTTTGCATGTAGTCGCTCCTAGCGATTTTTTTCATATCCTCTGTCCATCTACAGGGAGGTCTGCTAACGCTGTGCTTTCCGGGGCAGGATCCCCATTCCAGCATTTTAAGACCCCAACGTGAATCGACAACACCTACTGTTCGGACACTAATCTTGAAACACTGAGGGATTTTAGAAGAAAATCTTCCGAAGTTTAACGAGCGCTGCCCATTCCAGTTGGACACAGCTGTTTACCTTTTTCTCAAAATTGGATCTACCTAATTGGACCATTTGTCATCAATTCGGTTCTCGACACCGAGCAAACGAAATAGTGATAATTACAAGATAACGATCAAATACTTATTTCTGTAAGTATTAAAGTAATACTGTTTGAGATAGTAAAGTTACTTTAGTCGCTTGTATTACTATAATATCTATAAGTAAAATTAAAACTTTTTCTTGCCTATGAGTTATTGTTCTATTGTGGAATAAATTGTAAAATATATTGCATCTGTTTCCTCGCCAATGCAGATATAAGGACAGCTAAACTACTTCATATCACGCATCCGCGAATATATCATTTATAGCGTAAAAACATTTAGTCAGCTCCCGTACTAATAGTTTCCCATGGAAACTCGACAAGTGTTTGCAGTTGCGGCACCCTTGTTCAAATGCGTTCCCACACAATACTCATTGGCATATCTGTTTTTTTTTGGTCACATTGAGAGTATTAGGGTATTAGAAGAATAACCGATAAATAATCGATTAAAATTATTGATGATAGGGAACTCAAACAACTTACTATAATACCACAAATTTGATAAAGGTAGGAAACAATGGAAGGAAATCTATATGAAGACTTGTAATAGATTTGCCATAACAAATAAATCAAAGTTCTACATAAAATATGAACATATAGTATTTTCCTGATACCTGGTATTATCACTAAATGCTCCAAGTATGTAAAGAAAGACACGTTCATCACTGGATGACGGAGGCATAAGGCAAGTCGCACTAGACATTAGGGAGGCGTATGATTAGTAGATGTCTACATCAATAGATTGAAATTCTGATGATGAAAAATAGATATTTACCTTATCACATTCTGGACAACGGTATTCGATATGAACAATCCTAGAGCATCGATGCTGGGCCAATGCAAAGGCGTCGCTGTAAAGTCTCCGGCACAGTCTGCAGATGTAGCGACCCAGACGGTTTTCAATAGTAGCAATTAGAGCTTTAGCTTCATCCGTAACCTCTACCACATTAAATGCTGGATCTATATCACCCTAAAAGAATTATTTGTAAAATTAAAAAGAAGTACATCTGTTAATTTTTTTTCTCTATTTCAAATTGCTAAAGAAATATAATATTGAATGTTTCATCCAAATATTTGCTATGAAGAAGATAAATAAAGAAAGCAGAAGATAATGTGTAATAATTTTGTTAGTTACTGCATCAGGTTTAAAATTAAAAATGTTACTTTGATATAATATTGTCGATACGATTGTTATCATTTAGACCGTTTCTGTGAGTAGTTACCTAATTGCATGTTATTTGAAAGTGTTTCGACACAATTTAATGGACCATTACAGTTCTATATCTAGGGCTAGGTTATAAGAGGTGGTTAAAAACTAAGAAACCGTGATTTATGTCGCGTTTAATGTCCTCAACGCCACCCCTTTAGCGACCGTTGCGACTCGCCCCAAAACCTGTTATTAGCATAAACACAACACAATACGCGATTTCATAGCGTTTAATTGCTAAACCGATAAGGAAAGTTTCCAGCCCCTCGTAATGCTACGGTCAGAGCGTAATTAGCAGTTCCTTTGCAACTTAGTTATTTATTTATTAATACATATCGAACTATTTGTTTGTTGTGCAAAATTCAGTTATTTACCTTTCGTACTACCAGCGTTTCATCTTCAGCCAGATCGCGAATGATAGTTCCAGATACTGGAGATGTTTTGTCTTCGTCGAACATTAATTTTCTAGCTGCTTTGCTCTTTTTCATCGGTTGTGGAGGCTTCGGACTTTTTTTTGGTCTTTCTTCGACATCTCTGATTTCAACTATATCAGGAGAACTTCTATCACTTTTTGAAGTGACTTCTGGTTCTGAAGGTAAGCAGGTACGAAGTTCTTCAAAGAATTGTTTCGTAAATTTAAGTTTCTTGGCTTCGGGACTATCACTGTCATTTGAATTATCATCAACGGATTTGCGCTTTTGTGAGTCATCAGTTCCATCTTTCGAATCGTTTTCTTCAAAATGTCTAAATATTTTCGAAGGTTGTGCGTTGCTTTCTTTATCTGGTAATTTACGCTTATTTGCAGGAGGAGGTGTACAAGGAGGAGTAATAGGAGTAGTTGATTTGATAGATAAATCAAGGGGCATTAAAGGTTCATTATAATAAGCCAAATATTGTTGGAGTAGACTCGGATGTTGTTGTGGCAGAAGTTCATGGAGATAATTACTTGAAATGCGGATAGGTGGTGCAGCATATTGTTGATAGAATCGTGACGTTGATAAACGATGGAAATGTGGTAAAGCTGCTTCCATATCTATTAATTTTTGCTTTAGTTCGTCATAGTAAAGTATTTGTGTTTATATTCGTTTTTTGTGGTAAATATCTGGAACAAAATATTTATTTTACTTATGGATATATACAACAATAAAGGCTTTCGTTTGCACACAATAAAGCAAACAAAGAAACAACATTGTGATTATGTTGTCCCCTCAATAGTGTCAAAGTGGTCCATTTCGCTGATTGCAACGCGTTCGACGTACGGATGTCGTGAAGTCGATTGCTCTTTAGAAAGTATTTGGTTTTTTTTTCATGAAAAGAAAACAATAAACTATAAATAAATTAGAACAATGAGAAAAACGTTACCGGATAATAAACGCAATGAAATTGTTTTATTAACTTTTTCTTGCTTAATACTCATTTTTATTCAAAATAGTTAGTTAACTATTATATTTTTTTGTTATAAGTTAATCCAAATTTTTACGTATTCGTATGTTTAAATGATTAAGTTTAATATTCTTTATATTTACAACTTAATCTCTACTACACATGGTGATAGTGAAGTATGCTGGCCTAGAAAACTAAAACTCATCTATTAACAGCCAGAACACATCAATGTCATGGCGGCAATCATAACGCAGTTAATAAGTTTTAAGCTCACCTTATCAATTTTTTTTAACATATCGTGAAAGTGTTTTTAATAAATTAAAATGTGATACTATTTAACAGTAGGAAGGGAACACAGTTGGAACTCAGTCGAACCCACGTCACACCTAATTGCGACTGCCGAGATCGCGGCTCCCACGCTCTCCCCCACTTACAACCCTATACAGGGGACATAAACGAAATGCGTGGCCCCATACCCTTAATGCCTCTTTGGTTTTGAGCAAACATTGTACATAATAGCTTCGGTGATAATTTTAATTTCAATTTAAAACTAGTGAAATTAATGAATAAACTACATATGAGCCATATTTTCATAAAATAACGAGTAATGTTTATAAAAACGTTCTAGCATACTAGGCTAATCTTCTATTGCTGTTTCCCTTTAAAACTCAATTCTAGTAAATAAATTAGTTATACACGAATAAAAACTAATTTACAATTAGTCTTATAGTTATTAAATACTGATCATTGCATGTCTAGTTTAGGTAGTTGATGTAAAGGATACGATCGGTTCTAGATATCATGGAAATAACGAACTAAAATAAATCAAGACTGAAATTTAAAATAACATGAATCCTATTCAAATATAGTTAATAACGATCATTAAGAAATAAAAAAGGAGTAGACAGTGGGTCAGTTCGACTAAGATACGTTACTATAATATAAGGTAGCGAAGATTGTAGTCAAAAAATAATAATTAAATAAATTACATTAAACTATTTTGTAAGTCTCTCACTTTATTAACACTGCTATAGATTTTTTTTTTGATATTTTAAAATATTAATAGTATATCATTGAATGGTATATTTTTATTTTAATAATAATAGAGAAGGTATCAATAGAACCGGTTGGAAAGGTTTTTTGGGCGGAATGAATTATACTTATTCGAGGAGGAGGTTGGAGGCGGGGCGTATTAATACCGTATTTGGAGGAATAAATATATACTTCTAATATTCATGATCCGATTAAAGCCTAAGACTTTTCTAGGCTTGCCCATATTACCTGAGTAATAAATTATCTAATTATTACTAATTTTTTTCGATAAACCATTGCAACCTAAGAAGAGATTATTTATTAACATTTCTCATAAATAAAATATTTCCGCTAGTATATAGTATATAGTATGTAAGTCTTAAAAATTGGAATCAATAGCTTCGATCATAAATCTGTTATCAAAAACCTTTAATTATATTAATAATCTTATTAGTAAGAAAAAGTATGTTGGAAAGTAATATTCTTCTGCAAAGTATAACTTTATTATATATAGGTACTTCTATCTTTATAAAATACATCATCATTCAACATCATGGTCATTTTCGAGTAACAAATGTAAAATGGCGGCGATTAATCATTCTACTGATGCAGTTTAATTGTGGAGTAATCATATTAATGTACAACATATATTGGAAAGGGTGATAATTTAGCTTTTCGAACTACCCGCTTCAAGCTGGAAGAAATGAGGGTGCTAATCATAAGTTTTCAGTAACCGAAAGCAGAAAAGAAAATGAAACAAGAAAAAGAGAGCCGATCTTCATCACCATCATCAGCTGATAGACGTCCACTGCTGGACATAGGCCCCTCCAATAATCTCCACTAGGTACCAATAACTTCACCGCTCTTAGTAATAGGTATATTAGGAGAGTTTTTTTATGTCATTTTAAATAGGTACTAACTATGAACAGAATAGTACTTGAAATGTTTTAATGATGTTAGGAGACAAGTTTTAAATTGGATAGTATGAAGTCAAATTTATTATGTGATTAATAGCTTTAAAGCTTGTTTATTGAAAATTTATGTCGTTTTATTATATATGACTACATAATTTATATAACGATAAAAAGTTACAAATAGTTGATAGTTTTCATTGAATTTATAACAAGGATTCACCGCATTCGTTTTAGTTTAATATAATATATTTAAAAGTACTATCTGATAAGTTAAAGAGTGTAATCTGAAAGTAATTATAACGCGGAAGGTTTCATTTCACGGAACGTTTAATAATTAAGCATCGATTCATATTTAACTCGCACCAAACCCTTGATTATTGGGAAGTGTTACAATGACGCCTTGGATTGAAATGAGCCAATTATAGTCATTCTCTGTGAACGATATCACATTTATTTATTAAAATCCATAACGCAAATTGTTACCTATAACACAATAATTACAGATACCAGTTAAATGTAATACTTAGTGTGGACTGGTAAATGTTATACTTAAGGCGTAATACATTAAACTTTTAAAGAAGTCATGGCTATACGAGAAGTAAAGAAAAAAACCGTGAGGACGGCTACATAATCTAAGAACTACAGCTTTCAACCTCATGCGTAAAAACCTGCTTGGCTAGAATAGTCTTGACTCTCTTTTTGTAGAAGATGTGATAGAGCTTTTTTTTAAAATCCAAAACCATCCGATATTACATAGAGTATGTTTTTAAGAGAAACATTTTCAGAAACCGTAATGTTCTTTAAATCTATTAACTACATGAAAGGTTTCGCTTGTCTTATATTATCGAAGCCACGAATGAAGTTCTCTTCGTTAATTAAATGTTAGTTCAGATTCTAACATGATATTCGGCTTCAGTAAACTCTGACGTTACCAGTTTTCGAAGAAGAACCACAAGTTGCAAAACTAACTGCAAGGTAACTAACACCGTTCTGAGAATATAAGTTTATTACTAAACTCAGTGAACTTCTCCTGATATAGAATATTCCGCAAGGAAGCTTTCGCCAGTTAATTTTCTAAATATTTTTAATAGTTATTGAGTAGATCTTATTGAAAATTATTTAATAGGGATTTTAAAACATAGTATCGATCTAAATTAATAAAAATATCTATTAATACAACTGTTTAGTTAGATATTACGACAAAGCAATAAAAGTATAAAATAATAGGTTAAAAAAATATTCTTCGCCTTTTTGTGTGTTTCAGTACTTAGTTTATTAACAATTTTTTCTCATTAAAATCAAAAGTAATAACTATTATAACTCTAAGCTAAATTGAAATATATTTGTGTTCAAATCTCGAGTTACAACTCTATTAGATAGCCCTCTTGATATCAATTCACAATTATTTTTATCTATTTATATTAATTAGTTATTAGAACCTGTGCAAACTGGACTAGTAGTAAGAAACAAAAAATTACTTTGTTGATTTATTGATTTAGAAGAAAAATTATCATTAAAATCATCAATATCTCAACCGATGGTTGTCCACCACTATGACCAGGGGGCAAAAATATAATATAAACTAGTTCATATTATTTTAGTTTTTCAATTAGTTTAAATTTCTTATTGTATAAAATCTTTGAGGAAGAGATATTTACTTATATATACTACGTTTAAAAGCTTTTTTTTTTAATTTTATTAAAATTTTAATATTACTTAATAAAGTGAAGGCTATGCTTAACCAATGGCAAGTAGTTATAAAAAAAAGTATGTTAGCGCTTAGAAGTTTGCCGGGGCAGTTTAGCACAGGTGAAAACCGAGGGTGTTTCTATGGCGAGAAAATTTTGAGTGACTCATACCTGTGCCTGATCCACTGCTGACTCAGCCGGCGACACCCCCGATGGCACAAATTTTCATATTAAACTGCGTATAGATTTCTGTAATTTTTGTAATGGATTTTGTAATTTAAAATTGTAATTGTTTGAAAAAGTTTACGTATTCGTAAGCTTCGGTGTTGAGAAGGGGTGCGCGGCGGTCCGCTCGGCAGGGCGGTCGGGACAGGACTGACGGGTTACAGCAGGGTGCGAACCCTGGCGCGTGCGATGGGCATGGGCCGTCGCAACCCTCCCACAGGGTGCTCCTTTTATTGCTGATTATTAATATTATTACTTAAATAATAACAGCATATTAGAACACGATCTTTTCTGAACAATACTATTTGAGTAGGTTATAAATCCAAGAAGGTTATAAAACCAATCAAAATAAAGCTCCTTTTATAATTATTGACTGTAAATATCGAAGATTACCGCTAAATATTAATCAATCAATAAAAACATTTTAATTAGTATCATTCTTGAAATATAAATGTATTGTATTTTCATCACAGACACGATATTAAGTACTTGCGGAATTTTTAATACATTTTGATAGAACATACTGTATAAAGCAACGAACCGTAGAGTATCTATACACGATCCGACAACAGCGCGTTATGCGGCCCCTATACACAAGTTACAAGTGCCCGCTAAGTTTTTTTTAAGCTGTCGTGGTCTATAGGTTGAAAAACACTTCTGAACGTCGACAACCTCTGATAACACCCGCATCTGGTGCTACGGGCTTCCTACCTCGTAGGCATTTACCTCAGTCTGCTTCCGTAATATATGTCATGTCCTTCTCAATTATTACTTGTTAGACAAAGCAAAAACATCAATATACAATTCCGTGATTACGTGTTTCGTGAACTTGACTAAAACTCAAGGATAAATGTTACTATCGCACCTTTAAATAATCCAATTACACTAACAAGTTAGTATTGTATTTTAAGCTATTTAAAATTCTTAGATAATTAAGTCGTGTGATATTATCAGCTTGTTCTAGTTCTAGTCATAAATTTGAATTTTAAGACTTAAATATGACAGTTGTAGAAGTAACATGTAGTGATATTTTTTGTTGTATCAAAAATAGAAAATGATATTAAGAGCTGATCTAGAAATGGTTGGGCGTAGCAGGCCGCCGCCCGCCCTGGCGTCCCGCCCAAGCCGGCGCCCCGCCTACCGCGCCGCCCAACAAAGGGAGATAATAATTGAATGTAATTGAATCATCTCGTAGTATTCAATTACCACTGCGACGAGGCCTCGCACTAATCAGTGCGATTGTTTGAATACGCTGAATGCAGGCACGCGACGCCGCGGGGATTCAGTCGTTTCGCTCACCTTTACGTACAATGTACATGCAGTATCTCTGGTCAAGTTTAACTTAGCGAAGTTGTTTAAAAATATTTCTGCTTCTATCTAAATTCAACAGGACTGAATTCAAACGGTACATTACCGTTTTTTGTGGAATACATTACACGAAACTAATGTTCAGCTGTGGATTTTTTGGTTGGTAAGAGTGTACTGAGTATGGATAAAGGACATTCCGATTAGCGTAAAGATCCTTTAGCAAGACCTATGCTCAGCAGTGTCTTCCGGCTAATAATGTAAAAGTATTTTTGAATTATGCAGGATTGATTTTGTACATATATCTATAAAAAATGTTTAGTCCTCATCATGTCATATTTTATTTTGAATACGTTAAACATTTTTATGACGGCGACTAAAAATAGATACAATTTTGTAGCGTTTGAATATTTCAAGTGAAATATCGTAGACACAATTATATGATTTTATATTTGGACGGTTAATCATTTCAATAAAGTCTTATTTAATAAAAAAAAATTATCGATCAATAGCTATACAGTCTCGTATCTCTAGCGTCCGGCGGTGGTGGCGTCAAGCGGTCGGTGTCAGCGCGCCCGCGAGCCGGAACTGCGAAGCCCCACTCGCGCACGCGCCGGATACTGCTCCCGCGCATCCTCGCCGGTGTCACTTACCGAGAAGCAATTGTATAAGTGTACTCAGTACTGTATCGATTACATTCACCTAAACACAGAATGAAATTATTATTAAACGAGATATATATCCAGCGAACATTAACCATCAACACTTATTCACTACTAGAGTCAAATACAGGATGTGAATATAGATGTTTAAATTTCACGTTAAGTCTTATGATTGTAATGCTTTTATATATGAAAGTGTCCGTTTTACTTCTGACATTCATTTTACATGTTTGTTAATTTTTTAAGAGTTTAGATGTAATAATGTAATTACATAACATTCTATTAATTTGTATCAATAAGTATAATAAATTGTTGTGGGAAGTGTACAGGTAACAGATAATTAAGTTGATACGTTGAAGCAACTCATCACAACTATGGGCATGGAACCTCCGCTCCCATGACCAAGCACCGATTGCATAGTTCACACGCTATATAAAGAGGGGTACAAAGTTTTTGTTTCATAATTATAAGAGCAACACACAAACAATTGTTTAACTGATAAAAATTCTGTTATTCGTCGACACTTTCAAACTTATGTTGTTATAAGTAAAATTTGCAACAATTCTAATGCATTTTTATCGTACAAAACAATGTGTTACAGTACGAGCTTTAGAAATAATTAATATATACCTCTCAGTCATTTTTTTAACGAATCGGAGTTTTTGAAAAGAGCTTAGTTCCAAAAATTTTCTAAAACACAAAGGTAGAAATGATATTGAATACGTCATCATTAGCATTGGCGTATTTTTTTGTTCATTATTTCTGTTGAAACTTTGTTCTTTTTAGTTTCTATTTATTGTCCGTTAAATTATTTTTTATACTGAATACTTGAAACTGTAAAATTAACATTAAATAAAACAAACATAACTTATATTCGTAACGGCAACAAATCTAATATCTTTGTTGTGTAATTCGCAACAGTGAAAGCTCTGAAAGTTTTCCGTCACAAAAGATTGGAGGGTTTATTAAAAACACCCACAGAGCAGCCGTTGGCAGGGACGTGGGAAATGGAGGCTAGTAGGAAGGATGTGCATTGTTCACTCTCTAGAGCTGTTCAAACATGGCGTGCACCTTTAACGTAATTGTTTCCTCTTTTAATACCTCTGTATACTAAGCGTTTTATATGAAACATTTTTTTTGTGACAACAAAGATACATATATAGTATGTTATCACCAAAATTTTCGTTTTAAAGCAGACTATTAGCCTGGGCATGTCCCAGTATTTACATATGTTATAATCATTATTGTTTATGGTGTTATATGAAATAGAAACAATTAAAGCGTTCATTTTTTATATAATTTATAGCTTTACTTTCACAAGATGGATCCGGACACTCGGTGTTGCTCTGGACCTGAAACAAGAAAGAACGTAGTGGAATTTTGAAAGAAAAATAGAAAGAAAAACTTTTATTCGGCACATAACAATTTAACATACACACACCGAAATGGCATCCAAATTAGCTATATGCTGCAACTAAAAGCTGCAGCGCTGATTTTCAGTTGGTGCCATTTTGATTAAACTGTATTTATTACTTGGTGTATAAGATTCCTAGGAGAAAATTACTTGAAAATTTTCGATTTTTTTAAGAACAGTGTGATAAAAATTTTATTCTCCAATGTTTCTTTACTCCAATCATCTTTTCAGTTATATTTAAAAATAAAGTAGGCTATGAAATGCATTGAAATTCATTGGCTGTGTTTAATCAAGTTAATTTATCGGACGTGAGTTTTACCGTTATCGGTATCGATTGGACTTTGGTGGAAATCAGTGAGGGTGCGCGCGCGCCGGTTTCCTGACCAATCAGCGACCTTCGTGTGACAGATGCGCGCGCGCAGCCTTTGTATTCTACACTATTGTTAGACAGAATAAATGCTAGGGTGCAACGTATGAGAACAAGCATGTGAGTATAACATAACTTATCTGTGCCAATTCCGTAAAAAAATTGTGAATTATTAACGCTGAGCCATAAACGAGCGCTGTTAGAAAAGCAACAAAAAATCTATACGCGGCGTTGATATAAATTCATTGCAAAAAAAATCGTGAAATGGAGTTAGATATAGGTGAGGTATATTTCGTTATAATTATTTCGTAATCTATACAACAGGACCAAATTTGTAGTAAGTTTCTGACACTGTAGTCTGTAGCGGAGCTTTCTGAAACAGATCTGTTATTTCTGACTAGATTTACTGATGACCATGACTAATCTGTCAAGACTTACGAATAAGTCAAAAAAAAAATACTTCGTAGACCTTTACAAGTGTTTTTATTTAAAGGAAATTTTGTTTATTTTAATAGATATATATGTAATATTAAGTTTGAAGTGAGTACAGTGATTTATTAATTATTGACTTATAATTACAGTCAAAAGTACTGAGTACTAATGTCGAGTTATAACAAATACTTTATCCAAATTATTTGTTAACAAATATAAATTTTTAATACAAGATTAATAATCAATAACTGCGAAAAGGATTGATAGGATGTAATCATTGTTGTTTATAACACTGTAATAGTTCATCAGTAATTAGTTTTAATTAATAACACTATTTTTAACTAAACAACATTTTCTAAATGGTCATAAGTGTCTGTTGTAGGCGATCATCTCCAGGCGACCAGGTTTTTGCCCCCAGAAAGTAATACGCAAATGTTACTGTGTACCAGTTTAACAGTCGTTGCAGGTAGTGAAATTACTGGGACAATGTGACTTAAAATCCTGTCTCAAAACAGATTGTGTTGTAGTGTTCATAATCCGACACCCGGTTATAGACTTATTACATATCATCAGATATCTTGCTTGCCTATTCGCTTCGTAAAATAAAAATACATCTATGTATGTGTATAAGGTAGTATACGTATATGGTGAATGTTACCACAATAACGGTGTGTTTGTAGTTACCGGGGCAACGCACCCTCGTAATGTTGCCCCGTGCCATCCCGCAGGTGGTGCATCCCGGATTTGGTCGTCTGATTGCAACCGAACAATCACATGAACCCAGACAAATATACCGTGAAAATGTGCGCTTAAATTTCTTTTAAGATGCTTAATAACCTCTTTTTCCTTTTATTATCCTTTAAAAATTGGTAAGGATGACATGCAGTTATATCATATTTTTTGTAATATATTTTGTGTTAGAAATTCTTAATCTGCAAAGAAAACGCAAGCGCGATCTCAGACAGACCTGACACCGCACCGTAGTAGACGAGGCAAAGAAAATCGGGAAGACCTGGAATGAGATTAGGCGTAAAGCCCAAATCTGAACGCGATGGAGAATCACTGTGGGTGCCCTTTTCCCCATCTTGTGACCACAGGATGTTAATGAATAAATTATCTTTCATATATTACATATTCTGGTAATAAATTTCTTTTATACAGTTAAGCGACGAGACGCGGAAGGAATTCACCCGATGATAAATAATACGCCTGCTCATAACGTGGCGCTAGTTAAGCTACGCAAGTTAGTGTCCAAACATTATGAACCTATTTTATATCTTGTTACAATTATATACAAAGAAATTATATTTAGAAAAGAAAGAAAGAGGTAGTGTAACATTTATATTAATTATCTAATATAAACACAGTAATTATTTATATATTTTTGTTTCTATAAATACTTGCAACAAATCATTTGTTTACTAGTGATAGGTCTCTGTTGCTGGAGACCGTCTAGGTAGGTACCACTGCAGCGCTTATTTCTGCCGCTAAACGGCAGTGTACAAACATTCCTATGTTCCGATTTTAAAGGCGGTTTAGCTGGTAATTACAGGAGTAATGGGACCTAACATTTAATGTATCAAGGCGACGGGCGCGATGTGGTGCTATGCACATCAACTAGTACAATGTTGTTAAATTAAACTTACCAAAACATATAGGTCTAGGACTCAATACTACATTGGTACTTGGTTTCAACTCCGGGTAATCTGCTGTCGCCTGATATTGTAAAATAAGCAATAGAACAATTAGTTAAATAAATAATTGTCTATTTTATTAAGCTAAAAGTGTTGTGACAACTCTTTGTCTCAACACACGTGTCTCAAACTGATATGTTTGTGCGATATTTGTAAAAATGAAATTTTAGTTGTAATATAATATTAACGGTATTTATTAATTTTAATTGTGATGATCGTGTGAAATTGTGAAAAAAAAAATTACAGATCGCGTATAGGTGGGACGGCGAGCATTGTGCTTGCGCACGCACCTGAAACCGTCGCCCATGACAGCTTAGAATCGCGTTGAATCGCGCGCACGCGCACTCGTACGCTCGCCACGCGCCGCCTGCACACCCCACAGCGCACCTTGGTACCGACCGCAAAACTGATACAACATTAACTATAACTATAATTTTACTGGTGGAAGGTCTTTGTTGCTGGAGATCACGTAAATAGGTATCAACTGTTTCTGTCGCTAAATAGTACCTAGTAAAATTACCGGGGTAACGACACTTAACATCCTATGTCTCAAGGCAATGAGCTTAATCTCCTATCTCCTATGTCCATGCTAACTATTGCCACGTTGTTATGAGCAGGGATATCTCTTCCATTAGTTAAGCGTCCCGCTCGTCTAATTACTTTGTTGAATATAAAAAAAATTAACTAGTACTATAAGTCACTTTACTATACTGTCAGGGATTGAACATACATAGAGATTTAGGACAGGTTTAGTAGCACTAGCAATAGTCAAAGCATAGGTGTGTGCCTTTTGAGTAATTTGATAGATTATTATTTAATTAGATTTAGGGAGTCAGGCTATGCAGTGCTTAATTGCCTGTATGGAGTCCGCGCATATGGAAACTAATTATTGTATGGAAATAAAACCGGTTGTTTCCCAAGCAGTATGTTACTTAGGATTTGAGACATTTTGAAATTAAAAAAAACGTATGTACATATGCACCCTGAGTTTCTTGCGCCTATTCCTTTCAGGTATCAGGCTCATCTTTTGCGAAAGGCTAGTAAATTTTGACGTTCAATAAGTGAATAAATGTTGCCAAGTTAAAATGAAAATATTTACTTTGACTTTAAATATTTGAAGCCGTCAGACGAAACTATAAAAAGTAGTCTATGCGATGTTTTACATTTTTTTTATTTCTTTATTGTACGTGGTATTGTTTTCGGACTTACTACCCTGGAGGCATTCTTTACCAGTCATCTTTGAGAAATGAAAAACCTAAGGGCAGGTAAAAAAATAACACATAAATAATACATCTAAGAATAGAATAGTATAAATAATTTGATCTGCAAAGATTAATATATTCAACGTTATGGGTAATTAACCATTAGATGATCGTCCCAATCATCACGTCGCTTTGATGAATAAGAACATTTCTTACATGAGAACAGTTGAAATACATTCTTAAATACTATTCCCATAATACTTATATGGTTATATGTATACTTTGTTTTAAATTTAATCAGTTAATATAAGTTCAATAAATAAGTGACGATTTAAAACTTTCACTATATATAAATAAACTGCTGACTCTACCTAAATTGTATATTCTACAAAGCATTGGATTATTTTATTGTGTTTTTCGGCACACGTTAACGAAAAAGGGGGAGAGCATAAACACCCAAATGAGTGCAAGTTCAGTAACGCACTATTATGATTTTCAATAATTATTGTTAACCGAAGTATTATTATTATTTGCTAACTCACAACACTGTCCTCGTGACCTCAGCACGAGAATTCTCAATACAGAAACAAAAAGTTTAATAAGTATATCCAGGGTCATCTTTAAAAGTGGCTTATAGGTTTATATGTAAATAAAAACTTGCTTTTGGAATATTATTTTTGGCGAAGGTACTCGAAGATGCATGCGTTCCCTAAGGAGAGTATATTTCCGGCGGACCTAAACGAGAGGAAATCTATATGTTATAAGAATAACAGTTTTGGATAATCATTAACACTTATGCTTGTGGCGTGGTGGAGGCTTGAATCTTTTCTTCTTAGGGAAGACGATGAACCCCAGCAATAGGAGCTTAATAATTTTTTATTTATTTTCATTAACTTACCATATAACTAATGTCATAGTCATCATCGTTATTAGCCGATAGATATTCACTGCTCGATACAGGCCTCCTCCAAAGATCGCCACATCGATCGGGTAGCAATTCATATGAGTTTTGCGCCTTTACACACCACAGGGGCCCAATGCGGGGTAGTGGGAGTCAAAGCTTCGTTTGTTGATTAACAGAGTGCACCACGAGCAAGTGAGGTTAACTTGGATCCCGTGAGTTGTGCGGTAACCTTACGCTGCAAACAGGAGATTTTTGTAAAAAACTATTGTTTTTTTGTAAAACTGAATTTTTTAATTATATATTTCAATGCCAAAATAAAATCTCTTACCCATGTTAGTGCCAATAGCTCAGTTAATGAAAAGTCAATCATTATTTGCCGTTTATGAGTATTTATGTGCTAAATGTGGTGAGCAAATTTTAGTAAAAGCTCTAGGTCATCACAGTGAAATTGTTTTATAAATAGAAAGGTGAATTTAAAATGTTTACCTTTTCTTTTGCCAACCCTCACTAGTTTGAGAGGCACTTTAAAAAGACCTTTTCTTTTATAATCTACTGTAGAATTATGACACAAAATACAAACCAAAATTGCCATTTACTTCGGTTCAATTGTTCCAGCTCCAACTTATTATTCCCTTCATCCAAATTCAACTGAGCCCGTATGAATGTTCTGGCTTACAGATAGCGGGCAAGTCGCGTTGTGAAGATCCCAAGTACAGTCTGATTCATAATAAATACACACGGTTTTACTTAAAAATGATGTCATTACAAAAACTACAAGCTAAAATGTTTTTTTTTTTAAACTACGAAGCGACAAGATCAGTGTGACGTTCACCTGATGGTAAGTTGTAGTCACGCCCATAACAATGTGGTTATACAAGATTTGTTATACAAGAAACCTCATTGCGCTCATCGCCTTGAGACATAAGATGTTAAGTCCCAGTAATTTCACGAGCTACAGCGTCCTTTAAACGCGAACATAGTAATGTTTGCACACAGATATTTGGCAGCAAAGATAAGCATCATGGTAGTACCCACCAGACGGTCATCTGGTGGGTACTACCACGACTGAAGACCTCACCGGTTTTGTTCACCGTTTATAACGGTCTGGAATTTGAAAGATGACTATGGCGAAGTTATTCGCTTGATAGAACGATCTTGTTGGTAAACGATGGAAAAATGTCTTGTCTTCGATGTCCTCAACTACATTAAGTTTTTCACAACTTTCGTCACCTCTGCACATAGTATAACTAATACAAAAAATCAAGAAAGTTATGTAAGTTTTAACTTGACATGTTAGCATACATTAAGTTAAAAAAATTGAGGTAATGTACACATTTCTGTACATCAATATACCTCAGGGCAGCTGCGCCCGCGCCGTGATACGGGCAGGTGTACACGCGCCGCCGTTAAGGGTGAACGCTTTGACTGGGGTGCCCTTTATCATCAGTTATTGTTTAGCTACGTCTCTGCGTATCAGCCATGTAGGTAATTTCAAATGTAACTGTAAATTTAAACCAGTATGCAAATCAATATCTTCTATCGTATTAATGTAAAATAATATCCGAACTAAAAATTTTTACCCACAGAGAACTTCACTTGATTTCAATTTCATGTGAAGTGACCATGGCTATAATATGTTAAAAACCTGCAATGGCAATGCTTCGGTAGTGCAGATTTATAAAATAAGGGTGGCAGCTATCCAGGTGGGTTAGAAAAAACCCTATGACCATCTAGATTCAACAACGTACGACTCGAACTGTAAGACTAGTTGCATCTTAAAAAACAAACACCTAGCCAATTGCACCACAGAGTCTGTCACAAATAGACCTCATTAAATAAAAATACACCCTTTGTACAACTTATTCATAACTTTAGCTTCTCAAGTTTTTGATTAAATCTGTTATATTAATAGATTTAATTATATTTATTTGTATAGTTAGTCAATGCCTAAAAATTAGAGGTGGAGGACTAAACGAAACCTTTAAAAAAACTGCAAAAAAATTGTACAACAGTTAATAAGCCTACCTTCGTCCAATTTATTAGTAACATGCTTTTAGGATGCTATTTGATAACATATAGTTTTTATAATACTTTACTAAACATAACTATATAATTGTATGACAAGTGATGTTACATTCAGTTCAGCGCCGTTGTGCCCACTTAAATAGGAAGCCACTAGACCGACAGAAATGCGGGCCCTCCAGCTTTATTATTTTTGCATGTTCATTCATGTATTGTACCGAAAGAAGTATTGTTTTGAGTGTGTTGTCGCTGAATTAGATATTAACAATAGTTCCATACAGCTACATGTTTTATTTTAAATACATTTATGAACTAAGACTAGTGTTATTTCGTTACTATTTACAATAGGTCACATGCATGACAAAATTCAAATGTTAAGAAAAATTAAACATACATCAAGTAGAGGATGATCAAGCTTTCATATATGGCCACTTGGAACACAGCAGTGCTATAATGACGGCAGATTTACAGTATAACTAACAATCAACATTAAACCCTATCAAGATACAAATCGTACTGCATCAGTTTATGGAATCGAACCAGAATCTCGGTGCTACTAGGCAAATGTTTAACCGCTGTGTCAGAGAAGAAAATCATTAATTATCTAACTGAAACTCAGTAATTACGGTTGAAACAGGTTTATCAGTTTTAAGACAGAAATCATTTAATAAATTGCCTGCATAAACAATTAAATAATTAGCTATAAAAACGTCATAAACTGAATATTCTTCATTCTATATGAAAGTTCACTTCACAAATCGTTTACTTAGGTTAGATCTAGTTCACTGGTGGTAGGTCTCTTTTGCCGAAGACCTTCTATGTAGGTATCACGGCAGAGCTTATTTCTGTCACCAAAGAGCACTGTACAAACATTATTGTGTTTCGGCTTGAAAGGCACTAAAGCTGTAGTGTAATTACTGAGCTAACGAGACATAACATCTTATGTCTCAAGGCGATTAGCACAGATGCAGTGTATATCATTCTAACTAGCGCTACGTTGTTATCAGTGGTCGTGTAACCATCAGGTGAAAGTCCCGCTCGTTTCGTCGCTTCGTACAATAAAAATAAAAGTAGGTAGAAGTATGATTACAGAATATATCTAACTAATGTAAGAAAATCTATTTTTAAATGATATAAATAAATATTTGAATGTGAAATACTTGTACTAAAAGGCTTTAATAATTAAGTCTGTCTAAGCTTTGATATCAAATACAGCGGTGAAGTTATTTGATATCCCTGTTGAGTATTGATGAAATCATTAGTGATGGTGCGCCCACAAAGGTAACTAGCGGCGGGTTCAGTACTAAGTATGCACTAAATGTATACAAGTATTCGCTGTAAGTATTTATTTATAGCTATCAATAATTATGAAAAATTATATTCATGCTATAGATTTAGAAAGTTATTACATAGACAGAATATTATATATGAAAATATATATAAAATTTGTGTCATCAGATGCATCGTAAGAAAACTAGATCGGATGATGTCATTGTCAGAAGCGGAAACAAATCGATTTATTTATTTTAGTAATCATGATCACTAAAAGGTTATTTCCTCTCAAGTCCAGAATATTATATAGCATAAAATGGGTGGAAATGTATTATTAGCAAATAAACCAAAAATTGTATTAACATTAAATTTATTAAATTACGAACTATTTTTTCAAAACAATTGGTGCGCAAAAAACAAAGTACCTTAAAGTACTTGTACGTGATACAAGCTAGAAGATATTATAACTGTATTTTTATAGAAGCAAAGAAACTTCAGTAATAATCAGTTTTAAACGTTTTTTTATGATTGTTAAAAACATTGCAAGTTTACGACATCGGTAAAGTCGCGGTTCCCCTAATTTCCTTGAAACATACACCCTATTAAGTTCACTTTACAAAGAAGGGCGCAACAGGTGAGAGCACCTTGACCCGTTTCTTGAAGGGTGCGATATGAGTAAGCCACTTGCTGACGTACAAGTAGCAAGTGTCTAAGGGTATATTGTTATGACTGATTACACATATATCAAAGGATACAAATAGACGTATGATCGATTAATAGATAGTACTTTATATATAAATATAATATATGTAAATCCATTTATAACGAAGTAATGTGTAGAATTTTATTACAAGGTTATGTGCATTTGAAGTAAATTTATTATTTGATACAAAAGTAAACCTTACATTTTAGAAAAGTGTAAATTAACTAGAATTTGGTTTAGTACTTTTGTTTTCATAAACAGTTTAGGAAAAAGAGAACTCTGGGTATAAATGATCAATTTAATAAGATGTTCACAATGTTGTTTTTAATATGTCGTGCAAAATATATCTAACATAAAACATTAAAAAAAAATTTACAATTCCTTATTAAAATGATTTGTTTTTAAGTTAATTCATACTTTAAAATATTTCCTTACAACACAACGATAGTTTGAAGAAAACGTCACATATACAGTAACATTCATTTGAGAATTATAATTTAAGCAAATAAAAAACAAAATTAATCTAATTATGTTCGGGCTACATTCGGTAACACAGTAAATTAACCGCGTGATTAAAATATTTAGTAAAAACACATAACGAGCATAAGGCGTTGATAATCACCGATAACCATCTACACGGGCAGCTGTCGGAGACCCCACGAGGAAGGCGCGTGCCATAAGTTTCGATTACTAATAGAAAATGTTAATTAAACATGACAGTGGTCGTATGTTTAATATTTTAACATCCCTGTAAATATTTTTTTTTGTACTAACAAAGCTGCGAGATGACCAAGACAGTCATCTGATGGTAACTGATGCGCTACCGATACAACCTCCCCGAAAGATTCCCACACGTAGAGTAAAAATTTATGTGGTGGGATTTAGTCCATTTCACCACCCTAGCCCAAAGTGGGTTTTTAGATGCTATAGCCTCGTTTGTTAATTAGCAGGGTGCACGAAGAGCTGGTGAGGTTGGCTTCGGTACCGTGAGTTGTTGTGCAAGAACCCTTACACTCCCTATAAACATAATGTAATCTGTTATATATCAGATAAATATCTGATAAAATAATTGTTCTTAAAATACCCGCGCACTATAATCATTTAAAATTACTAGAAGTTATTAGGGTTATAAAATATTTGTATTATAATAGTTGATATACATTATTACCGAAACAGTCTCAACAAGTCTTTATTTTCATACTTCGAAGCGACGAGACGATGTTCACGTGATGGTAAATGATAGACCTCCAATGTGGCGCTACTTAGGATGTTGTACACAGCACCACATTGGACTCGTCGCCTTGAGACATAAAATGTAAAATTTCTTTGCCCCAGTAATTACACTAACTAAAGCCTCCTTAAAACCGGACAATAACGTTTGGAGACAGAAACAGGCGTTGCGGTTTATAACCAACCAACTAACTTTGTAAACTAACCTCATTTCAATATATTTTTTTTATTCAATAACTGATGAGGAGTTTTTTTAATTGTGTTTATAAAACCGTATCTCTTATTTAAAGAATCTCAACCCTTTTCTGTTTATTGTGATTTTATTTATTTACTTCGGTTAGTAGGTTTTACATTGTTATGACTCGTGTTTTTCTAATTATTTCATCAAAATATACACTGTCTTTTATTAACGTAACATTTGTTACGGCGCTACCGTACTAAATCACATTAAAAATAAAAAAACAACTTTCTCCGCAAAAAGTATACTTCCGGCCCCCGTGCTTGCCCCATTGAACATCTGACGAGGTGAATGGATCCTCGGCATTAGGGTGCTTACCGAATGATATAAAATGTACTCCGTTAGTAAAGTTCCGAACAACAATTACATTCCGCCACACATCTGTCGGCGTTTAGACAATCACGATACATCACGCGATTCGTGAACAACGATTTAATGTTTTTGATTAATTTTATATCTTTTTTTATTCAATTAGCTACGAGACGAGCCGGACGTTCACCTGATGGTAACTGCTCCGCCGGCCGATAACCACACTACGCTAGTTAAGACGATAAACATTGACAATTGATGATGATATACATTGCGCTCGTCGCCTTACTGGTCTGCCATCAGTAAGGTTTTTGCTGTCGGAGACTATCTAGGTCGGTACCACCAACTCCTATTTTTATCACCACACAGTCCTGTGCAATATTACTGTTCCGGATTGAAGTGAAATTAGTGGGGTAACAAGACTTAAGAAATTGTCTCAAAGCGATGAGCACAATGTGATGCAGTGTACCAGTACCAGTTTATTATCCTTACTAGCGCTACGTTATGGGCGGGAATATCACTTAGAATCAGGTGAACGATTTGCTCGTCTCGTCGCTTTAATGTATAAAAATAAAAAAAATTTACCAGGCTGGTCCTATTAATTACATAGACATAAAAGAATTTCATTTAAAACAGACTCGTCTCAGCACTACACAATTAGTCTAGGTATTGTCTCTATGAGTTCTAGTCCCTCGTTTTGGTAAATACAAAACGTTTTAATTATCTGAAGGTTTGGCTCACCTATTTTATTTTTTAATAAAAATAATCAAGTATCAAGTAGGTGTCAGTGGAGTTCATTCGCGACAGCTGCAGCACGGCGGCGGCGGCACGCACCCGCCGTGTATTCATACGGTAATGTACTGCTTTTTAATTACGCGCGTTGATAAATCAGCGCGCGTGCGGCGCAGTATGCACGTACCCTAACATAGTGTTGCCTGACAGAAAATTATCATATTTATTATTAAAAATGTATATGAAAATATTAAAAAAAAAAACGTTTTTATATAATCTTTACAAGCTACTTAATTTTTCTTATAATTATGTGTATATAGAACACGTATAATGAAAAAAATTAAAAACTATTTGGCGTTTATATAATGGCAGCCAGTACACAGCAATGTGATCATGGCGGCAGAGTTACATCATGAAGGCAATAGCTAGCCTGGCGGGATCATATAAAATCTACCACCAAATAAATTAATATTCTAAGTCATATTTACAACACTTTTTAAATTTAAATTTATTTATGTATAACCGATTATATTTATTATAAATTTATATTATACTATTATCTCAATGTCGTCGCCCTGAGATTTTTTTATTTCAATTGAGTGACGAGTCTAGCAGGACTATAACTTGATGGTTAGAGATGCGCTTGCCGTAGACAACGTAGCGCTAGTTAGGATATTATACCTTGCACCACATTTCGCTCGTCGCCTGAGAGATAAGATGTTGAGTGTAATTACCCCAGTAATTACACTAGCTACAGCGCCCTTCAATCCGGAATACAGCAATGTTCGCACACTGCTGTTTGGTAGCAGAAATAGGCGCTGCGGTAGTACCTGCTAAACTGTCTCCGGCAACAGAGACCTGTCACCAGTAAAATGTAATATTTATGGATGTGTTATAAGAATATTACTGTATACGTATGTTTATGTATGTTTGTATATTGCAGTAAAAAAGATAAATAAAAAACAAAATTTAAACAATAGTGCATATACTCTATTAAAAATTATTGTTTATTACTTCTGTTATATATTAACATAAAAATGCTTAGAATTTTTAGAATATAGACAGAGATTTTGTATAATTAAGTTTTCATACATATGGTATATCATCCTTTCGCCGATGTCATTTTGGTGGATAGTGATTGATCCTAAATAAAGGTTTATAAGTACTATCTTACAACATTTGTTCTGATAATAATTTATTGATATACTATATTTTATCACCTCGTAAAATTTCAAAGTTGACTACAAAATTACGGACATGTTACAACAACATTGCTATTATAATAAGAGTTAAATAGAAACCACAACAATGTTATTATCTAACTAATTACAACTGCTACAAATTTCCTGTAATGGTCGAATAGTCGAACCACATTGTTCATAATAAGGGCAATGGCGAATCAAAGCTGGTATTTGGGGAGCATTTTCCATGCGTGAGGGCCACACGTGTATCAATTACTACGAAATTCCACTTCCCGTGTAGTCCATATTTTGTTTTTTTTTTGCTTCAACATGCATACTTTTTAATAATATGAATATGATGAAATTGCGTCAACCGTCCTAGTTGATGGTAACTATCTATAGATTCTGATAGTCTATGGTAGTACTATATCGCTAGTTTCTGTCGTCAAATCGCTGTATACAAACTTTGCCATATTTCTGTTTAAATTATGTAGATATTAAAATAATCGGGGTAAAGAGACTTCGCACTATCTGTCAAGATGAATAGCACATTGTAATCTAGTATATATTATCCTAACTAGCGTCACAATGTTATGAGTTATATATGATTTACCATCATCAAATCAATGTCTTGCCCGTTTTATCACAACGTTGAATAAAAAAGGCTACTAGCCGAGCAGGACGATAACTTGTTATTAAAAGACGCTGTTATTCTCATTTACTTTTGTTTAAAAATAGTATCGACAACTTGCGTCACAGGTTTACTTTGTAACAGATTCAGCCCCTTATTTATCAATGAAACTCTTCACTTTAACATCTACATTTTAAATAGCCTTTTATATTGGAAAACCAAAATGTTGACGTTACTATTTAAGCTAGATATAACACCCGTGAAATTAACTGCTATGACTACCTTCAGTAACCCTAACAGTTGCCTTTTCAAGAGATAATGAAGTATTCTAATCTGACTTTATACTAAAGATGCGCCTTACTCGTGTGGATTTCTTGGACAAGGGTTGATCAAAGAGAACTGATAATAAATAACTTACGTTCAAAAATTTTATTTATTTTTTTACATAGTCTCTTAACAAGTTGATACAATTAGTCCACTTCATTTCTAAACCTAAAATACTCTGCGAAAACGTCTGTACACAGGTCATCTCTATATCATCCTCAATTTTTTTCCTCTGAAATTCTTGTTTTATATTTAAATGCATCTCAAATCTTAAAAAATCATTAGGTAGTCTAGATAAAATTCTAAACCAAACCTAAATCGAATCAGAAATCATCGATGTGAAAGCGTACAGATTTACCTCCTACACTATAAAGCTAACATCGATGTCAGAAATGTCTTTTAAATCTTATACAGTGGACCGCCGACCAGGGAAACTATTACAAGTGAATCCTTTGTGATCTTCTGATGCGGTGACCATCATCTTCTAAGCCGAATAAGTTCCTGAATACTTAGATTATAATCTTATAATTTAATTATGAAAATAACAAATGTTAAGAGTATATATTAAAATATAAAAATGGATGTTAGAATGGATAGTTTAAGAAAGCTAATGTCCCAAAAAATTTGAGTGATCACTATATCAGATTCAACATTGATTTATGGTAAACAATTCTACTAATACAATGTTATTCCGTTTTTGTATCTTCGTATAGATTTAACAAGAATTTATAACTTATGGCCACATTTTTTATTGTTAAAATAATACAAATATTATGATTCAGTATAACATGGTCACCCTAACATGTCCCTTAAAGTAAGATTGCATACGCTTGTGGCTGAAGCAGCGGATATCATGTTAAATTCAACTTGTCAAGTTCCCGGACAATTTTCTTTCGATTGTCCACTTCTTAGAGTATTGAATGGTGCATCGGGGATGGATTTAGGAAACCAGAAAATTTCATAACCTATGTCTAATCTATTGCTAGCTAAAAATGTATGACAATAAGCTGTAACAAAGTAAGAATCGCTTACTAACTCAAGTTTTAGGCCAGTTAATTTATTTAAGATATGTTAACAATTGATTTTAATCACAGAGAAATAAAGTATTGAAATCTTTAAATAATGTGGAATCTGAAAAAGGTTACTTTAGACTTTTCCTTGTTTTTTTCTATTATTCTTTCACACATTTCTGTTCATTTATCACACCGCAAAAATATTATAAACAGATAAGTACACCTCTGTGAGCCCTCCATTAATGGACACAGCGGGATGCGAAATACAGAAATAATACATACTGGACTCTTTGGATTTTATTCTGAAAACTTGAATCTTTACATAATGTTCTTTCGCTTTAAGTATTATTTAGATTTTAACCTAAGGACGAGGTTTCAATAAGTATACACAATATTTATTTGTATTACAAACCAATATCCATATTAGTTAAAATTTATAACGAGCATACTTTAACGCGCTTTTTAGACAAGGGTTTAATCCAATCCTTTAATCTTTGCGTTGGAACTGCTTGTACCAAGAAAAAATAACATTAATGATTCCAACAGCCAACATTAAAGAACATTTGTATGAAATATTATTATTGATATGATTAAAAAAGGATGGATATTACAAACAAACATCACACATTAAAACAATTGTTAAAATCTATTGAAATAGCAATCTTCTTTTAACAACTCTTCAAAGATAAATGTTGAGATTAATGATTTCGAAAATAACGAACTTGTCCGTTAGTCTCCATGGTGACCAGGTAGGCCAGGCAAGGTGACAATGTTCACACATAACCGGAAGCAAAGCAAGCTGCAAAGTGGCCGCGCCCCAAAAATTTACACACATAATGCACGAAGAGTCGTACGGAAGCCGATGTAATGTAACATGTCGGTTAGAAACGATGGCAACTGCTGTAGGGAAAGTAAAAGTTACACGATTTACTAACTTAATACTTAAAATATAAAGTATCAGATTTAGATATTCCTTTTATGTTTTATTTTGGGCATCACTATGACGTCAGCATATTGAACCATCCGTGAGGGAGTAAGGGAGATGTCAAATATTGGTTTGTACCCAACAACTCCAGCTCATTTTACAAATTGAAATGTTTTATTTAGTAACCGCATTTTTTATATAAATTTATTTATATGTGTATATATTATAAGAATTTTAGTCTACTGTCGTTTAACACGTTCAGCAAGAACAAGTAATTTTTTTTTTTTTTTTTTAATTATATTAAATTTCGGTACACAAATCGTTCAAGTGAAAATGATCCGAATTCTATAAAAAATCAGGCATGTACAGTCAGACAATCTTACATACCTTCTTAAAACAGTACAAATTATATCATTTGTAGTGTTTTAAGAAGGTACTGTTTTAAGTCTAAAGAAGAAAGAAACAAAGTTCCAGATAATAACTGAACCTATAATATACTCTCGCATATACAAATATTATATATAAGACAAAGCGTATTAACGGTTTTAAAAGTTTACAGATATGTGAAACGAATACAAATTTCATTTATTTCATAAATTCGGTTGAAATATATATATATATAGCTTTAATGCATTTGTTTCTCACAAATACATTTATGTAGGTAACATGAGGGTGTATGCGCTCCGGGCGAACATTACCGTGTTGAGTTACATTATAACATTGCAGGCCTCAAACCCACCTGCTTCCTATCTATTAAAGTTTTAATGCATAAACTATAGGTTATTTAACTACGAAATAAAGTAGTAACTGATTTCTACTTCACGTAAGTTTCGTGATGGATTTTATTTGAAATTATTAATACTTTGAAAGCAAATCAAATTAGATCTAGTTTTGTCTGCTCCAAAAAATCTCGTATTATATAAAGGTTTTGTTTTTACTTTAATATTGTAACAGTACCATAATAGAAACAATTGGAAACGTTTTAATATTCACTTGTAGAAGCTATTCTTAAACCTATTCATTTTTTTCTTATTCTTTTAAAATATGAGTAACGTTTTCTTTGAAGCTTTTCGGGCGTAAAAGAATCTCTTCGTTTTATTAAATATTTTAATAATAAAGGAGTAATTAAGCAATACAACGCACTGATTTCTACGTAACTAATTGACGTTTAGTCCTCGAGGGTGTAGCCCAGTTTATTAATAAGAGCCGGAGATAATTAAATTACCTCTGTTTCTTTGACGCCTGCTCGCCTAACATTTTTATTAAGAGATACGGCGTAGCAAAGGAAAATTTTTGCTATAACACTGTCGATACTTCTAGTCGATATTTACTGTTGGTATAAAGAACTGACATCGTTATTTAATATAAGAGATTAAAATACCTAATGGATGTAATGAAGAAAACATGTGTATTGACATTAGAAAATAAATTAGCTTATACAACAAAAGAATTATTTTATCACGATTGTAGACAGCTTGAGCAAATTTTACAATGACTGTAACTGTTGTTTAAAAGAATGTACCCCTAAATTTATCTTAAATAGGAAACTGTTCTAATTTAAGATAAAACGTATCACATTATGTCTTAAAAAGTTGAAGTTTAAGTTAATAAAAAGATAGAAGAAAATTCATGTAGCAAACGTACCGAAACTTCGAGTATAAGACTTCATATGGTTTAGACCCTTGGTATATATTTTCAAATATGTGTAAATGTCGTGAGAGTTACGAATGTGAAGAAGAAAGGTTGATTGGTAAAATTTGTATAAATTAGGAGAATTAGGTCATTTAACTATTATTAGATGAATAATTTGGCGATTTTAATTATTATTTATCGATATAAACGCGGCAGCTGAGGAGATTTTTTATTCGTATCGTGATATTGTCGAAGTTTGAAGGGCCGCTTAATTATATTTACAGAGGTGAGATGGGCCACCGGCCCGCGCCTTATAATTGAGCCAATTATGCGGAACCAATAAACAACATTAAATTAACTCTGCTCGTTTTTATATTTATCAGCTACATTACTAATAATTGCCAAAAATAGATACTATTTATTATAATGATTAATACATAATCTCTATCCGAATTCCTCTTGATTTATATCGACAAACATTGCTTATTATAAACTTGCTGTCCCCCGCCCGCTTTGCTGGCTGTAACACCACCGCAACTCCTTTTAATGAAGGAGTTTTGTAAAATCCGTTCTTAACTAAGCTAAACTCTACAAAAACAGTATTCCTACCAAATTTCAAGTCTCTAGGTCTTATGGTTTCAGAGATATCGTGACGACTCAACTCACAAGGATATGATCGGTCAAAAAAACCAGATAACTAACAACAATGGAAATTAGATATAAAAAATATGTAGTTATAGTTGTTTTTCTTTACAAATATAATTTGTCGGGACTCTTTCTTTACTATATTTGCATGGTGCGGGTTCGTTATTGTCACTACAGCGACTATTTATGCCGTTAAAAAGTAATGTCCAAACTTTCATAATGTTTTAAAGATGTTGCAACTTTTGCAAAAAGAGGAATTTGAGTATATCAATATGTAACACCTTAAGGCACGAGGGGTCAACGTGAAGTTAGTGCTGTTTAAATATTCTAGCATGACGATGTTTTTCGTTAAACTAATTACTTATCAAGAGTATAAAGTACTGCTCGTTATGCCGCTTCTTTACATAATCATATTTATGTGCGAGAAGTTTGATTATTACAATAGTAGCTTTTTCATTAAACTCCTATTCTAGTATCTACTTTTTTATCTGCATTTAACCTATACTGTTGATGCAAAAAATGCACGTATGTAAATATTACAATATTTAACATGCGATGAAACTCACGACACCTTGTGCAATCTAGTGTTCACAAACAAACGTCAAGTTCTTTACGTAAAACATTTTATAAAGTTAATAACTCCTTTATAAGACTTTCATTTATTAAGTACTTTTATACAGTGAAATTATGAACGATTTTTAACATAAAACAATGTTAAAACTATGTAATAATAATGAATTATGAAAGATCTAACAAATACTGCTAATATTATATGAATAATATGTTAATCAAGACTTTACACAGTACTTACATTATTATATTGGAATAGAAAGTAAAATTTTATCAATTTATCAAGGAAAACACCATGTTTCATGATCTAATTGTTCTGTTAAGGTTTTCTTTAAATTTCCACCTCCCCTATAGGGGTGATAGAACACACTTCTTGAAAATTGGAAGCTAAATGGTGAATAAAGTTATTTACCATGAATGCCTCCGGGCACAAATTTCAATTATTGACGCATCCGAATAGTTTTGAAGGGGTGCGTAGTACTTGTAAACAGACATTAAATTTCAAATGTTATTATTATACCTATAATTTATATTCTTACTCTCGTTCTAAAATGTAATGATAAAAGAGATTATGAAAGTATTATGTACGTACAAAGTGTATAAAATATATCTTGTGTTAACTTGTAGGCAATCTCAGATTGTATTGTATTTATAATTTTAATAAGATTATATATTAATAATACAATGAAATTATAAAGATATACACTGAAGAATGAAATATCTTTTTTCTCATTAAGCTGCTTTAACGAAGCTTAGTTCATTTGCCCCTGTCGCTAAAGAATATGAGCTAGTTGTTTTGGGATTTACTCGGTAATACTATTTTTTTCGAACTTAACTAGATCTAGCTACCACCCACATATTGTAAAACTGCCACTATAACATCATTGTTACTTTCCAACTGTCAATACATGAAAGCCAGAGTATTCTGGGCAGTGTTCTAAATACTCCAACATCTATGGTCTAATTGTCACTGAACGCCATGTGAAATTGAGTTCTAATGTTAAAAAGTTTGTAAATAAATTAAGATAGATATGTGAGCTGTAAAATCTGGCGTCTGCGACTGTACCGGCACAGTGGGCGTATTCATCTTGTAAAAGGGTCAAAACATTTTATTAGCCTTGCGATTTTAACTGCGTAGCGGGAGCGACAACTAGATTAGTTCCCTGAGGCGGAGCGCGACAAATCGACGCTACTCCAGCGGACTCACGCTACCCTTTTACACGGACAAACATATACTACCAATCACACAATTCTCCGTGTCGCTAAAACGAGCGGAATAAAGATCATTATTGTACTGAGAATTAAATTCTTCGCGCCAGTAACCGTTTGCTATTTCTTTATATGACCAAAAGCAATTCCCGCACAAGGGCCACCACTGGTCAGGACTGAATGGTGCACAGATTATAAACGTCAAATGCATTCCTAACGAGCGCTTAATTATAAAAATAGATCGATAATCATACAATAATGTAATATAATTGATTTAACACTTATATTACTATAATTTTTTATTGAACATGAACATGTACCGTATAAGCCGGGACATAATATCATTCACTCTTAACTAACTTCGAGATAATAACATACTATGTAAAACTTTAAAAACTACGAAAAACATATGTAATTATTATAACATATAATATACATATAAAAATTAGGACTACCGTATACAATATAACTATTATATCATTCCTTCAGATAAATTTGATACTAAATGATAATTTTAGCCTGTTATTTGTTTTACATAAGCCTCTCTAGAAAGAAAGAATTTGCTGTACTCGTTACAAGGAGGTAGGCGAAAACAATATGTGGTAACGATATATAACAGACCTTTACTTAGAGTCGTTTCCTCCTTAATCGACCTTTAGGATGTGCCAAAAATAGTGTTGCTAGGAGATATTCTAACAAGTACACCACACAACCTTAATTTATCTAAGTTACGAATGTCAGGGAAAAGTCAATAACATACTTCGAATAATCAAACCAGGATGAAATAAAAAGTATAACACTAAAATATGCTTCTGGTTAATGTTATTTTTATATTTAACTTAGAAAAACTGCATTGTCAACCACTACTTAGTGTTTGCTCGCGTTTTACTTTGATATGACATCAATCTGTCGGATAAAATGAATCTCTTAAAGCATTCATGAATGTTTCCCCTCGTAAATTCTCCCCTCCGATAAAAGGATAGCGGAGTTATATATAGACATTTTAGTCATTTCCCCAGTTTATGTATCAATATTAGTAAATGATGTTACTTTTAATATAACGTGCATATTATTCATAAGCAAAGTGGGCCGACGATCTGGCGAGAATCGCGGGAACCCACTGAATGGGAGCAAAGCGAGACTGATCGATATGGAGATCTTTGGAGGAGGACTATGTCCAGCAGTGAACGTCTATCGGCTGATGATGATGATAGCACCTATTGTGAACATTTTAGTTTTAAAGTGACTTATTAAGTAGACTGCTTATTAGTACAATAATACGAAAGGTTACTCTTTTTAATTGCCTCGGTTGCACATACTATACTACCGTCCCTAAATCAATACCGAAGCCAAATGTCATGAAGTTGGCCAGCAGTTAAGTTTTTTCACAATCGCTTAACTAGGTGTGTTACCTAATAAATCTGTCATCCTAAATATATTGCTGTATTTAGGCTTTAAACATATATGAAGTAAAATATTTTGTATGAGCATTTTTGATCATTCAAGAACTTATGGTCATTCAACACGATGTGAAATTGTAATCAATTGTTAACTCGTTATATAATATGTATGAGTGCAATGAAATTCTTGATTAATCAAGAGTAATTATTCTTCACAGTGTACTATACAATTAAAAAATTTAAATATACGACTTTTCTCTGCTAAACGCGGGATCGCATGTTCTTATAGTTCATGACCGTCTTGTTGTGTTACCACAGTAGAATAACTGGTTTTGTGTTTATTAACATACGATTTAAGTAGAAATTTAATAGTTTTAATTATATAGTATCAAACGTATTTTATTATACATATTACTGTATTGTAAATATTCTAACTATATCATCAAATAATCCTTTTACTGCTATACTCCGTGTCTGGTACATGTTCAACTTCAGATCAATATATATCTCTTATATTATTGCTATCTTCCGTCTGTCTACGTATAACATCCATCATCTTCGACTTCATTAGCATTTGGTATGGTGAGAAAATGAAACTCAAGTGTAATCTATTGCACGATAAAAAAAATTCTGCCTGGTCTACGCTTCAATAAAATTATGGGAAGTATGGATTGAAACTTTTTCTCGTAGTGATTTTTATTTTGTAATGATCAAAAATTTTAAACAGCTGTTTGTGTCAGCTCGTCAAACGCAAGCGATAATTATAGAGTGCCGATTCTGGCTACAAAGGCGCTGCCAGTCCTGTCACTGCCATACCTTCGCTTAATGATCCCTGTTCCTTCCTTGCTTTATTGTGTTTTGTAATCATTACTATTTTGATTCGTTTGTTTTTGGTGTATCATAATATTGGATAGGTCTAATAATTTTTTTTGTCTGTAACCGACGGTTAAGTACTATTAATACTACGGGCTATTACTAGCTCAGTTAAGATTATTATTCGTTCTGTCAGTATTAAGCTTTTTCGAGAACCACTTGCTGGTAGTAAGTGATTTTCGCCATAACAGCTTCAAGTTAACACTAAATTGGACCTATATATTACCTATATTGAGTTTATATTCTTATATTGCAAACTGGATAACGACCACGGCGGTGCAAGTCATCGATAATAGACCACCACAACAGTCGTGCCTGTGCTGCACGTCTATAGTGGCTTTCCGCGATTTTTACAACAGGGAATTATGATTATGTCTGACAAATTTAAAATTATAATAAAACATTGTATAAAATAGTGGAGTAAACATTTCAAAATAATGTGTTCTACGTTATTTATAATAGTTTCGGCGACGAGCTCCAAGCAATCACCGCCTCCGTAGAAAGCTTAGGCGTCTTACAACTGTAGGTAGATGTAGAGTTCGCCGCGCGAATCCTCGGGGATTGCGCTCATCGCACCGCTTTCTAGAAAAATCCAATGTACGTAGCTCTCGACGTTGAAATGACTGAACGTGATATAAAGCCCCGGAAATGTAGCAAAACCTTCCTCATTACACCATACATTCGACTGCTGAAGAGATTGCGTTTGATAGCTTTCAACGGGAGTACGCATGAGTTTGTTATTTCACCTTATAGCATTTGCGTGTTTCTACGAATACTTTTTATTTCTGTTCACAAAACTGGAACAATCTAATTTGCAATTCCGAGTGATAAAGGCAAACATCATGGGTAGATTTACCTTAAAGAAAAGAGAGAAATTCATATAAAATCTCTAAAAGTATGTGATTTTAAAAACATTTTAACTTAAAATAGGCATTTGTTTACGCAATATCAATAATGTTTCGTAGACTATTATTTACAGTTAACTATGTTTTTTCAAAGTTCAATTGTGTATTGAAACGGTAAATATGGTGCGCGAATGTGTTATGAAAAATCTGTTTCTGATTTAAGCGGGCCATTTGAACTAAAAGGCAATGTTTTGACGTAAGCGGGGAAAGAATGCCTCGCGGATCTCCCCTGATAGTTATTTGATATGATTTATTCATACGAACACATCGCGCGCTCTACACCAAGTCAAATGGAAGTTTATTTAATAGAAAATACTTTCCGAAATCTATTTATAAAGCCATTACCGGCACTTTTAAGGATCCATTTTAAAAATAGACAAAAAGAAATCCATTGTGTCCAATAATTATGCAACTAATCTATACAGAACTGAAATATTTCAGATAATTAAAAGATATTTATATAAGAAAGATATAGATAAGAAAGATGTACATAAGCATTTCTGAAATTTTGAAAGTTATTGAATGTTTATATGCTCTTTATGAGAACAATAGAAAATGATGTAATTTTTAATTTTAATGAAAGAAATATGACATAGGTTACACTTATATCAATTTGTACAAACATTTCCATTAATTTTATTAATATTCATACATATGATAATACAATAATCATATTGAAGTTTAGAAAAGAAATTTACCAGCTTTCCTTGTTAAATTAGCAGTATTCTAAGAAATTTTCTTTATATCTTGTAATAATCTAACACTGCATTGATTTTAAGGTTAAGTCCGCCTTAAAGTCTTTTTTAATACTAAACGCTATCACTGAATTAAAATATACCTACTCTTATAATGTTAGGAAGTAAACATTTGTGAAAAATGTACAGAACCATAACACCGTGAGAGTCTCACACTTGACGTTTTTTTATACTCCCAAGCTGTTGCCGACGCGCCTATTATGCAAATGAGACGGGGTTGCGGGCACGATGCTTATCCTACTAACTATAATGTTTATGGAGACTTTTATTAGATGACTGGTTTTTTAATCATTTTCCTTATAAAATTGCATATTAACTTTAATTTTCTATTTACCTATACTTCAACTGAATTTACATTAATTATGTAATTAAGTAACTTTGGGGTTAAAGCGGTTAAGTGTGCTTGGCTCGAAAACTACCAGAACTCATTTTATTTCAAAATGTTAATGAAGAAAATAAATTAATGGCAGGAATTTTATAGCAGGTAATCAGAAATAATTAATATTTCTATATGGAGAACAAAACTCTCATAACTTTTAATATTCCTCTCGTGATTAAGAGCCCCGTTCTCGTGTCTTCGTGTTCTTATAAAGTATTCTTCAACATTCTACTAGATATTTTAACTCTTTAATTATGGCTCAGTCGATTATCCTGTCGAATTCTTGACAGTATTTTTGCTTTTAAGAAAATTCGTCCTCGATATCCTGCCCCTACTCTACCCCTAGTATACCCTAGCACTAAAAATGATGTTATATATTACAACATATTGCTATGTAGACACTTGCATATACGTTATAACTATGTTTTCCCATATGTTAATTACTACCTATCAAAATATGACGTGCAATTAACTGAAATTTTTTATAAATACAAGAGATTTTATTAGTGTTTAACTATAGTATCAAAACGTTGATTTTGTCACATCAATAAAGCTCTAAATGGTGTGAAAACAAAGAATTTTCTTTTTCTGGTAAGCATAATACTTTAACTAGTACAAAAAGAAAATATTACGCAGTTAAAAACGGTGAACTAATTTCAGGGTCAAAAGGTTACAAATATCCATTAGGTTCACCGATGTCGGTACAAAGGACCTGATAAAGTATGCACAGTCCGCCCCGTAATCTCTGAGTGGAGGCTCGTAGCGACCGCCCCGCCCCTACACCACAAGCGGCTTACATCTGAAACTCCTCTAATAAATATGTACAGGACATATGAAAATTAGGATTTATTTATAGGTAACATAATAAAAAAACATATTTAAATATTGTCAATAAAGAAAATGAATTTTTACAGACTTCATCTCGTTGTACAAAAAAGAAAGAAGAAAGAAGAAAGAAATCTTTATCATAGAAATTTACTCTTTTCTGTTACTACAAATTACGTTATATTTACTTTTACTACATCTAATTGAAATATAGCTTGTGATGGCGCACACATATGATACACAGAATATCTTTTGTCTGCCAGGGTTGACTGATAAACAATGCGGTCACAACACTGTCTTCCCCGTACTCTGATCATATACTGTAAGAATAAGTAAATAAATAATTCGCTTATTGTTTCAGCTCCATTATCTGATTACACAGTGACAATAATTGCATGAAAAATGTAAAAGAATGTCGGTATTAATAAAATTTACACAACAAGAAACGGGTAATATTCATCTGATCGAAATCCAAACGCGATATCAAGGAGAGAGAACATCATCCCACCATTGTGCTGGCTCAAAATAGTACTTAAAACTTGCAACGCGACAACTTAAAGCTTCTAAAATGTTCTTTTGAAATGAGAAATATGTTTTTTATTCAAAGGGGCGCCGAGACGAACTGAACGTTCACCTGACTGTAAGTGATACGCCTGTCCATACCAACGTGGCGCTAGTTACGTACACAATGCACTACGTGGCGCTCGTCGCTTTGAGACATAGGATATTAAGTCTTGTTACCCCAGTAATTTCATTACCTACGACTCTGTTTAATCCGGAATACAGTAATGTTTGGTAGCAGAAATAGAAGTTGCGATGATACCTATCTAGACGGTCTCTAGCAACAGAGATCTACCACTACCAAGCCATTATCCTTCTATCAATAACCACAGTTAAGTAAACCTTCTCATAGAAGCTCCGTTTCCTTTTCTTGACTCCTGATGATCGTCGTTTTCGCTCTGTTATCCTCATATTCTAGTTGAAATGAAAACAAAATTATTAAGATATACACAATATCATAAAGTATTAAAGTCGTGTGTAGGCGCATCACTTGTAACGTCCTTGATTGACAATAGTGGGATTAGCTATAGTCGATTGTATTAACAAAAATCTTAAGTCGTAAAGAAAAAAATAATAATAATGATAAAAGTGACAAAAAGCACTATTATGCCGTTACATATGTATTTTCGTTGTTAGGTGGGATGGGGCACAGAGGTGGATGCTGGCTCGTGAGCGGAGTGCTACATGCATATTTGATGGCAGCTTAATGCCTCCCGCCCACACTGTAAGCGGATTGACGGTGCCGCTAAACGCTGCCATACTCTGCCACTTTGATGCTGCATTTATATACCTTTATTATGGGACATACGTAACATATGTAACATAGTGTTCATTAGGTGCCACGTGAAGCTGTATTGCCTGGACCACAGTTTCAATATACTAATATTTATCAGTAAAACGCTCGTTCAACGATTGAAGTGGCATAATCTGATCTAGTGCATAAACGTAACAGACGACAAGTGAATTAATACTTAACTTTATCGATAATGATGTCCTTTGACAATTGTTTTACATCAATGTATGGTTAAGAATAAGCGTTGTGGCTGTGCCTCAAAAATATCTTTGAAAAGTAATATATGCGGTATTAATATCGTCAGTGATTTTTTTTTAACTATTTCCCGGGGCTCATTGCATTGAACATTATTCGATAAGCAGCCGTCAATGTGAAATTAGCCGAACCGTCGTGAGCTTCGCAAAGAATGTCCCACTTTATTAGATTCCATAAGCTCTATTCATCGTTTTTTCGCCCTCTCTAGGAGGGAAAGCTTTGAAGAAGCTTCAGTACGTATTAGTGAATAATGCGATAGAATTATTCGATCTCGCGTATTAGACGCGGTCGGGGCATGTTATGTGCCCAATCATAATAGACTGTCAGTATTAGGTGATTATATCGACAGACGATGTTCAAAGTTTTCGTTTCATATCAAATATCATAAACCGTATCTTTTGATAAGGCTTTGAGAAGAGATATATTTACTTTTTATTACTACTAAATAATATTACCAATAAACATCCATATTAAAATTGGACAAACGCTCAAGTGTAGTATTATTTTATATTATTATTTAGTATATATTCATATACTAAAACTAAACAAATATTTCTCAATTACTGAAACCCTTCTTTAAATAGAAAGTTTTTTAAAACTCTCTGTAACTAATATGACCGACTACGAGTTTGACTACATGTAGCTTATAATAAACACCTGATTTTTATCCATGAAATTCTCTTTATTGATCCAATCTTTATTTCTCTATTTATTACAAACTTTTCACTTTCGTTAAAAAGTATCTAATATTAACTAGTAATGGTCACTTGATGGTAACTTACGGTTAGATGCTTTACATACAACAGGCGCGATTAACATTGTTATTAATCATTGTTAAGAAATTAATTAAACTAATTTAATTTAACCGAAAGTTTCAGGTTCTAATTACCCGTTTCACTGTTGAATCAATTTCCAGTAGAAGCGAGTAAGTGAATAGTCAAGAAATTTAGTAATTCTACTAGAATACTCTTTAAAACATAAGTAAAATTCTTCAAACATTTTAAGAAGAAAATGATATTTTATTCATCAAGTTTGACAATCAACTACAATCACTTTTACACGATCACCTGTTTGATACCATTTAGGATTACAGAAGATTAAAGTAACCGCGGTACGTAATACTATTTATAATTTATAGACTATCCGATTCCTTCATAAATAATGAACAAAAAAATTACTACCGAGCACGTAGTAATAATATTTACAGATGTAATACGATTTGTGGATTAATTTTCTTTTAATGTTACATGTCTCCGCTTTTTCCGCGTACATTGAAAACGCAAAAGTTAAGCTCGGAATATTGTAGTTCTATACCGCTAAGCCGGCCTTTGTATGTGGTAATCCCATAAGGTCCGGAGCTCATTCTGTCGTCGTCCAGCGTGGATACGAGCTTTAGGTAGCTTTGTATGGGCATCTCTAATACCTCACATTGTCGCGAAAAGAATCCTGGTTTTCTCGAGTGAAATTCACTAGAACTACAATTGTACAGAGAAGTACGAATATTTCGTTCTGATATCGATTTAATGTTCTTATGAGTTCATACATTCTGCGAAATTCTTTATATAGTAAATACGATTAATTAAGACGAAATTAGAAGTACAAAGTAGTAAAAGTAATAAGTAAATGATTTAAAATCGCTGAGATTTGCTATAAATACTATATAATTGTGAAAGATAATCTCATTCTATTATCTTCAACATGAAATTGCATCTTGAAATAACTTTGTGTACATTATTACAAATGCTATAAAAAAACATATGTTTTTTACATAGATAGCTTCTACCTATATCCCTTTTCATAAAATGCTATTAACGGTATATAGGTATAGACTAATATCCGATATCCAGAGGTGCCTAGACGAGCCAGGCGACCGATTTCCATGGAATTTTTCCATTACCTCCACAAATTGTGCGCCCGCCTCGATAATGTACAGCCGTGTCGAACATTTATTATTTCCTATAAAATATTGTGGAAATATTAAATTTTAGTAATTAATAACGTAAAACGTTATACAATCGTTTCTTAATAACTACTTACTATCGATTTCTTAGCGGAAATAGTTGTAGAGTCCGACAAAAAAACATCTTCCAATGATATAATCTTTATAAACTTTTGAAGGCATTTCACAATTTACAAACTGACCTTTTCTGAACAAGTATTTCTGCCTCGATAGATGTTCAATTGTATTCTTTACGCAACAACGAACTGGCAAATTTTCGTCAAATTGGTCAAGTTTTCCTTTGGCGAATGGTGCGGTCAGACTGGGACGGTCATCACAAAGGCGAGAATGGTAACAATGCGGTTTGCGCATACAGTTTTCACCTGTATGCATCACTGTTATCATTTTAATGGGCCCCTTTTGTCCTATAACAAGTTTCCTTTGAAAGATAACATGAAATATATTGAGGATCTTTATATATTCAGTAAATGTTTTTTCTTTCTACAATTTATTTATTCACTGGTTATACATTTTTTTCCATCTTGTATTGTATATTTTCTTTGGTGACTTCACTTTAAAGTATTTTATAATTGAGAACTCATTCGTATACTTTATCTATAAATTGTAGTTGTATTATATTCTTGTTTAACTCTAATTGTGTCAGATATATTAATTGCTTGTAATAAGTATAAATACTGTGTTCTGTGTGTATATAGTATTGTTTCATTATAGATATCACGAAATATTATCTATAATGTAAATATTATGATTCTTAAAACATTATGGACTACGTAGGTAATTTATGATGGAACTATAATAATTAATTACCCAAATTTTCCTCAATTTAGGCTTATTAAATGTAAATATTTTTATTCTACTTTGAAATCATTGATAACCCGATTCATAGATATTCATTTTGTTAAGGTTTCCCTGTTAAAGTAATAACAATTAATGTATATTCAATCTCCTCCATTATCATCATGAGTGGAGAGAATAACTACTGATCTAGTTTTGTCATTAAAATAAAAAGTTTATTATTTATTAATCTTTCGCCATACATAAAATACCCTTCACATAAAATATTTATCAAATTAAACCTTAGACAATGGTAACAAAGTGTAATTTCGTGTTAGCAAGTGTTAATGTGTATGAACATTCGATTACACACACCAACGGTCAAGTATTTATCAATTAACGGAATATTTAATAGAGCAAGCATCCAGCAGTCAATTTGTTAGACGGCGCATTCCATGTTTATTACAGAAACTTCAAAGCAATACCGTCTCTGTGCTAAAGTGGAATTTAGTTCGGAAATTTGCAAATTTAGGTACATACAGCTCTCTTAATGTTCCCAATGCTGGGCACAAGGAGTTTTCAAGCAATGATACAGTAATATCAGCCAAGTGCGGCGTTAATTTGCCAAAATATTACAAAGTACATTACAATTTAGATTTTTAATTTATGTGTAGATCTGTTTACAAAACTGTTTTAGAAGATCGGATAGGGAAATCTGTAATCAATTAATTCATGTACTCCAAGCTTGATTACTAGCAAATTAAAAGTATCGTTTCTTTCTAGTAAAAACTTGTATATTATTATATTGTATAAAATATAGATAAACGTGTAGTAAACTTTTATAAAGTTGATATACTCTAAATATACATATACTTATTGATGAAAAATAAGTATTAAATTACTTACATTATTGTTTTGTTACTACTAAAAACATGATTAAAAATTATTGATATCAACGCATACTTTTTTCTTTTAATTAGGAACGTCAAACTTCGTCAGTCTAACACTTACCTTACTTTTTCGTAATGTAATTAACATAAGATTAGTAGTTAGCCAGCCGGGTTTGAAAGACTTGTAGCACCGTAATCGGACCAAAAACGTTATAAGGTAAACGGCATAAACATTGCCCAACAGATGCAGTAGAGCTAGTCAGAAATGTGTATTTAAAAATACAATACTGGTTGTAGGTCTCTGTTGCCAGACCGTCTAGGTAGGTACCACCGCGTCCCCTTTTTTTGCCGACAAACAGTATTTTGTAAATATAACTGTGTTCCGGATTAAAGAAAGTTATAGTTAGTGTAATTACTGGGGTAATGAGACTCGACATCTTACGTCTCAAGCGACGAGCGCAATGTGGTAGTGTAAATCATTCTAACTGGCGCTCTGTTATTGTTGGCGGGCGTATTACTCATCATCAGATGAACGCCTCGCTCGTCTCGTCCCTTCATAGGATTTTAAAAAAAAAATATCTTTTTTGACCAACTTTGTACTACTAAGTAAAACTTACTTATTATTGAATGTTTTAGTGAAGTTTAAAAGTCGTAAAAATATGCTTTTCATCCAGTAGCAAAAATTAATAGGATTCAAGATTCAATTGGGATGTGAATGGGCGGTGATTCGCGTGACCCTTACAGTTCGTCTGGCTAATCTAGTCGAGGGTGGTCTGGATAGTACAAGTGAAATAAGCAGATCCACAACCTTTTCGCGTTTCAATATTCCTATTATAGAAATGTTCATTAATTCAAATCACACAATGATATTTTCTTCATTAATTATTAGTGATATGAGAACTAATGTTAATGATATAGAAAAATATAATATAGTTCAAAAAGATTATAAATAACATATACTACATAATATAATTTAAGAAAGCAAATATGTTGTTCTTAATAGACTTTGTTTATGTTATTTAAATGGATTCTAGTGATTTTTTATTATTTAATCTAAATTTTAGTTTATTAAATAATTTCAGATTATTCTTTCAATATTAACATGTACTGTTTGGGCGTTATCTCTGCACAAATTCTTTTTTATGGTCAATTTAAAATATAATACATTTGTCGGCAACGAATAGCCCCTTCCGAATCTAATTTGCGCCTCTGGGACTTACAGATATTCGCAAAAGGCTATACGATGTAAGAACTCTTGAAATAGTTTATAAATCCAATTTTAAATGTTATTTCCCTGAATTATTACACAGTGTTTTTAAGCTCATAGACGTCCATCGGTCGAGATGATGAGATCACTTATGTAACAAAGTTTGTAGAAAAAAACATTGCTATCCATAAAATATGCAGTACCTCGACTAAGTCCAAATGTTACGTTATTTTAAAGTTAAAATCCACTTACGCATTTGATACTGGCTGCAACTATAAAGTAAAATAGGTTTCTATGACCATACAACAGATTTAAGAAATGGTAATTTATATTAATAGTTCTAGAAAAATGTAATATTATAAATGTTTCTTGCAATAAATATCCATAGGGCATCATTGTTGACATTATTAGTCGATAACGTTTCAATGTGTTCACAGAAAGATAGAGCTGACATACAGATTATTCCACACTGTAACATTTTTGTAATTACATAAATTTTATTTAATGTAGGGGGATTTTGTAGCTCGCTGGCCTAATGGTTAGTGCGTGCGGCTTTCATTCCGAAGGTCGCGGGTTCGAACCTCGGCATGTACCGATGACTTAATATTTAAGTTATGGACATTTGTGAACTTTAGTTACAACAGCGAGATACAAACGGTGAAGGAAAACATCGTGAGGAAACCCGCAGATGACTTAGAATTTATTCTAAGGTATGTGTGAAGTCACCAACCCACATTGGGCCAGCGTGGTGACTATGGCCCAATCGCCCTCATATTGAGGGTAGGCCTACCCCAGCAGTGGGGACGTAAATGGGCTGTTATTACTTTTTACTATTACTAGGGGGATTTTGAGCCATTTCCCACCAAGCTGGGTCAATGCGAGTTGGTGGGAGCCAGAGTCAATTTGTTGATTAGCAGGGTGCACCAGGAGCAGATTAAGTTGGCTTGGATCCCGTGAGTTGTTATGCGGGTATAACACTCCTTGTGAGAATCTTTGGGGAGGCCTACGTCCAGCAGAACACGACTATCGGCTGCTATTAGTAATGACAATGCTTAATTTTAATCTAATTTAATTATTATTCTATATGTTGAAAAGCTTAAATTGTATAGAAAATAAGAGTTAGTATTGCAAATAATAACCTAACATAATCTTTATAATAATAGTTAGGTTTCACAAAGTTTTAAGTCTGACAGAGAGCTAATGTATGTCTATAGAGTATTGAAAAAGATCACAGTAACTTCACTCAACTATCTTAAAAATAATTGTTTGATGGACGTATAACATATTTATTACATTTTAAATGGTGTAGTCTCAATGATGAAATAGCAAATATTAATTTGCAATAACGTTATTTTATCAAATAATACCATATTTCTTATTGGTTATATAAGCTGCTTAATGTTATCTTGCGAACGAAATGATAAGATATTCGATGTAACTAGAGATGATGATGATGATAAATACATATCAAATGATTTTCACATGATATCAGAGTAAAGCCATAGAATTTTCTACATTTGTACTGCTTTTAACGTATTTCTAGCAATTTACGTATGTAACTGTCAGTTGTTTTTTGTAATAAACTCGTCAACTAAATCTAACGAACTACTGCAAAAACAGTTATTTCATTTTGTCAGAATCGAAGACACAAAAATACGGTTTCACACAGTTTAGATTCACCTTAACGTAAAAGGTCAAGTGACCAATATGTTCGATGCAAACAACTAATCGCCCCAGTATTATCTTAATACATGAACAAATTAGATGTAACATTGAATAATTATACACAAATGTATTTATCAAAATATTCACCATTATTTATATGTGTTTGGTGCCTCCATTTCAATATTATTTTAGGCTACAACATAAAAGTTAATCACAAGGTAACATTCGTAATTATATACTTTCTTTGCTTATTTTTTATATTCATTCTTGTTCATCATTATGGTTATGTATTCAATGTTCAACATTTTAGATCTTCAAAGCCACATCAATAATAATTCATATAAGTAAAGGCTTTAGAGAATTTTTTTGTGGTTATATTCTATTTTATGTTTTTCTATTACTTTTAGCCTCTCTTTATAGACAGACTATTTCTTGACTTTAATGTTAAAAGAAAATGTAGTTTCTCAAACTCGTTTTTTTTTTATTTTTCTTATTCGTCAAAAACGTGAGGATTATCTGATGGTACGTGATGTATGACATACTACAGCCCATTATGTTTGTCTCATTGAGACAAGGTGTTAAATAGGTTGGCCTAATTCATGTGATAAAATTCAAAGTGATTAACTACTTTCTATGTGAATTACGAGAAGTGCGTTTTAAATATATTATGAATGAAAACTCTGCATCTACTTTATCAGGAGTGGCACTTCTTGTTTTTCTTATATAGTGTTAAGTTGTTAAATACTACCGACCTATATGTAGTTTCTCTGTCTCCGCTAGTTGATTTAAATGACGACGAGAAGCACTACGAATTGAAGAAAGGGATCTATCCCTTTCTTCAATTCGTAGTGCCTGTCGTTATTTTATTAACGCCAAAAAATATTCTAATCTTTTAATTATTGTTATTGATTATTTATTGAACTTTATTTAAAGTTCATGAAAAAGTTCCCTGTTTGTTACTGTCTATATTTTTTCACAAAATAAATTTCTCATCTAATTTTTGAGTATAGTTCTTATTAAACCGATTAAAGTGACAAACATACATATAGTATTTACGAGTACCGTTATAACAAAAGAAAAGATGTTATTTAAAAGTATTAATATAGTAGGTGTAGCTCGCTGGCCTAATAGTTAGAGCGTGCGGCTTTCATTCCGAAGGTCGCGGCTTCGAATCTCGGCGTGTACCAATGACGTATATTTAAGTTATGTACATTTGTGAACTTTAGTTACAACAGCGAATTACAAACGATGATGGAAGACAACGTGAGGAAACCCGCACACTGAAATTATCTTTGTGTGTGTGGTGGTCCCAATAAAGTAGCAACAGACTTACCCCCTGTTACATGGGACCTAATCTGACCACATCTAGCGAAAAGTGGGTGATTATTCGCCTCTGCCTACCCCTACTGGGAAAAAGGCGTGGTAATACAAAAAAAAATAATAATATTAAATTTAAATGTAATATAAAATATAATCAAACTGTATCGAGGAATTATTTTCATTATTAATCTGTATAATATCTTAACGCCTGCATTTATTTATTAGCAATGAATCATGGACTGAAAACTATGCTATTTTTAATTCATGATCCCACTTTTTTTGTTAATTATTCATAATAATAATTATATTCATCCACAATACGGAATTTTTGTGTTTATCTAGCCTGTTTTAATTCTTTAACGTTTATCGAATCATCATTTGGAGAAATATATTTTTATTTGATGATATTGGCAATAACCAAAAAGCTTATTTTTGTATTTATAGCTTATGACCTGTGAATTAAGTTCGTATTCTTTATTTTTGGTTCATATTTAAAACAGGTACTATAAAATGTTAAAATAAAAAGAAATAGCGTATAGAGATATTTATAATAATTCTACCTTTGAAAATAATATAGGACCACTGAAATCTTTCTTATTTTTTTATTTCTTCAACATTTTTTTTCTTAAATCACATGTTTAACTAACAAATCCAATGTATTTTATATATTGTATTATAAGAAATTATTTACTTACAGGCTAAACCAAACACTCCGCGCGTCTGCATCATTGGTGCCGGGATAGCTGGACTTACGTCCGCAAGGTATTTAAAGGATGAAGGAATAAATTTTACTGTCTTAGAAGCTACGAAATATATTGGCGGGACATGGAGATATGACCCAAGAATTGGCAAAGATGAGAATGGGTTGTACTTACATACAAGCATGTATAAGCACTTGAGGTAATATGATATTTCAATTATTAAATTCAACATTTATTTGCAAATGAAAGAATAAATAAATGATTATAATTTGTAAATAATTTAACGTTACAGAACTAATTTACCAAAACCAACGATGGAATTAAGAGGTTTTCCTGTTCCCGAAGATATGCCATCATATCCCGATTCGAAAATATTTTTAGATTACCTCAAATCTTATGCAGCTCATTTCGATCTGGAAAAGCATATTAAGGTTAATAGATTGCAATCTTAACTAATTAATATTGAATATAAAACATTACAAACAACCGTCGATTGTAGACCGTCTATTGAGTTTATATGGGGGGATTTGAGCCGTTTTCCATCACACTGGCCCAATTGGCTGGGTTGGTAGGAGCGAGAGCCACGTTTGTTGATTAGCAGAGTGCACCACAAACAGGTGAGGTTAGCTGGGGTCCCGTAAGTTGTTGTACAGGATCCTCTTCACCCTCACATTAATTTAATTATTAAATTTGGGATAAATGGTAAATTTCTCTTCTTCAAAATATTTTAAAAATCCTCTGTATTTATGACACAATTTAAAAACACTTTCTATACTTAGATCCTACTCTACGCAATATTTAAATTCTAATAAATATTCACTTTAATTTATATAGAAAATAGCAATCCGTTTTAACAGTTACTGTACTACAATTTCCGACAATTGCAGTTCCTTCACAATGTCACTACAGTCAAACGAGAAGGCAAAATTTGGAGAGTAAAACACAAGCACGTCTTAAATGCTGAAGAATATGAAGAAGATTACGATTTCGTCATAGTTGGAACTGGACATTTCAGTAAACCTAATATGCCTGAAATCCCGGGAGAGCAATTGTTCAATGGTACTTTAATATAACGCCTTACTTTTATCTATCTCCTATTACTTAAAACTTCATCTCAATTTGGTTAGATATGTGAGCTGACAACAATGTCGCAGATTGTAAAGCATGGTCGCTCAGAATACTTTAACTCTCATATAAATGAATTGTTTCAAGTTGTCCTTAAGATTTGAACTATTTCCGTTTTCAGGATCCATCATCCATAGCCACGACTATAGAGTTCCAGTTTCTTACAAAGATCGCCGCGTTCTCGTTGTCGGCGCGGGTCCTTCCGGAATGGACATTGCAATAGACGTGGCATACTGTTGCAAGACTCTCTATCACAGCCACCACTCTAAAGTTAACTTTCGAACAAAATTTCCAGAACATTTCATAAAGAAGCCAGACGTCAAAGAGTTCAATGAAACTGGAGTGTTTTTTGTTGACGGTACTTACGAAGAAATCGATGACGTGATATACTGCACTGGTATGCTTATTACTGTATCTCTGTGATATACAAATTTAGTAGTAACCGTGTATTGTCCATAAATCTGAACTTTATCTTTGAAGAGATGAATTATTTTAAATTTAAGCTAGAAATTAAGGTAATATTTTGTACTATTGAAATAATAATAAATAGGTGTCAAAATTTTACTTCCTACTGAGAAATAAGTCAAGGACCTTTATGCCCCATGGTTGCCAATTGCGAGATGTGTTTTGAACTTATGGGTTTATATTTGATATTTTCCATTACCGGAATCTCAAGCACTGGTGTTACCGAACCGTATATAATATAAAGCTGAGCTGAGCTATTACCATTTCACGTTATTTCAACTGTTTTATTTCCTTCCAGGATATGAGTACTTCTACCCGTTTTTAGATGAATCTAGCGGGTTGATAATTGACAAGCACAGTGTTATACCTCTGTACAAATATATGGTTAATATAAAACAACCAAGTATGTTTTTCATGGGTCTCGTTATTCGTGCTTGCATTGTGGTTGCGATAGACGCCCAGGTTATTAAAATTTATTACTTAAAACATACAATTGCTTCGCCTAGTAAATTAAAATACTGATCCTTGGAACTTAATTCATGAACCTCTAGCGAACTTAAAAGTAAATGATCCCCCAGCTAAAAAAATATGGCGCTAATTAGGATGACATACACTGGACCACTTTGGTGCTTGTCACGTTAAATAACTAAATGTTAAATCTCGTAACCTCTGTAATTTCACCACATCCAGAGGCATTCACTCCAGTACAAGGTAATGTTTACATATTACTCTCTGTCCACAGATATAGGTACTGTAGTGGTAAACATCATTACGACCAGCATCTTAGAGTTTCGTTACCTTTACTCTTGACATATTTTAGTAACAAAAAGTGTTTGTTTTAAACGTATCATTAGCGATTTTTAATATACTTAGATGGGATATAGTGAATTCCTTTTGCAGGCTCGTTATGCCACCGCTCTTATAAAGGGTAATTTCACATTACCTTCACAAGAAGAAATGATGAATGAATGGCACAACAAAGCAGATGCAATTCAGTCTAAAGGACGTCCTATATCTGACATTCATTTCCTAGCAGAGAAAGAGGTAAATTGTTATTTAAGCCTATACCTATACTAACTAAAGTTTCCTGTTTTGCAAATGATAACAAAAATACCTTAAAACTTTGATTTTTACATGATACTTCTCAGAACATGATACCGCTAAATTTCAATTAGTCAGAAACACAGCATTTTTGCTGTACCGGCCGATATACAACAAAAAACGATATCGTCCACTTAACGCCACAACATGTAGACTGGGAATCGAACAAAGTTTTCCGTGTTACTAGGCATACGGTTAACCATTACTTGACCTAAGCAAGAATATTCAAAATATGAAAGCCCCGCACTAACTCGGTTCCAGGATCAATACTACGAGGAATTGTCAAAGGAATCGGGTATAGAGAGAGTTCCCCCGGTTATATTCAAGATACGCGCGAGCGATATGAAAGCGAAGCTCGAAAATCTGTACACATATAGAAACTATGTTTACGAGATTATCGACAACAATACATTTACAAGAAAGCTCGGAAGCGAAACAACGAGATACAGTTGCGCTCCATAAATCGAAATACATCAATTTATAGCTGCTTATATAAGCTTCGAATGTATGCATATGTAAAATACTTTGTACTTACTCCAATATACGACTAATATATTTTTATGTTATTATAACCTTGTTATTAATATTTGTCCTAATTTTTTTCTATCAAGCAATGACATGCGCAGGTATTAAATCTAGTGGTAAACGCCTGCCCACAAAACGATTGTTGTAAGAATGGTGTACAGTGCACCACGTTGTATTCATCGCCAGAGTATATTATATAATGAGATATATCTCTTTGCCCACTAATTTCACTAGCTACAATGCTCATCAAACCAAAACGCTATATGTTGCACACTACTTTTTGGCGACAAGAATAGTCGCTATGATGTTACTTAGCACCTAGCACTTGCTGCAATTTCGTATTTTCTTCCAAACATATATTATATACAATATAAAAGTTCGACTGCTTAATGATGTTTTGTTGCTCATAAATAAAAAAAATATAACAATTACACAAATAAAATGCATTTCAATTATAAAAAAAAAAACTATTTTGTTTTAAAGGTTAATTGAAGTTACTAACGTTAACAATAATTAATCACTTGTATAAAACAAATGGGAAAATATCCAGTAAATAATATTTGTTGCCACTACTGCATTACTGCATATACATATATATTTATAAATCAATGTTTAGTATATAATAGTTTGGCAAATATCTCCCTTCCGCCTTTTTGTCTTTTGAATTTCGCGGCTATGTACAAAGCGCTACAGAGCTCGTATCTGGCAACACTATACATAATTTGAAAGGTCTTGACATAACCTACAAAACGACGCTATGCATAATTAGTTTGGATATTGCGTTCAACAGTTATAGACGTGTAAACATGGAGTTCACTAACGCCGAAATTCGCGCTATTTTAAAGTTTTCCTTCGTTAAAGGCAAATCCGCTAGAGAAACGTTCCGTGAGATTAATGGTGTTTTGGGGGATGGTACTCTATCACTTCGAACCGCGGAGGAATGGTTTCGACGATTCAGAGCCGGTGAAAACGACACCATGGATAAGCCAGCCGGCGGAAGACCTGTGACGACAAATACCGATCAAATCATGGACTACATCGAGTTAGACCGGCATGTGGCATCTCGTGACATCGCCCAGGAGATGGGAGTTAGTCACCAAACCATTTTAAACCATCCGCAAAGGCTGGATACAAAAAAAAGCTTGATGTTTGGGTGCCGCATGATTTGACGCAAAAAAACCTTCTGGACCGAATCAACGCCTGCGATATGCTGCTGAAACGGAACGAACTCGACCCATTCTTGAAGCCGATGGTGAATGGCGACTAAAAATGGATCACATACGACAATATCAAGCGAAAACGGTCGTGGTCGAAGGCCGGTGAATCGTCCCAAACAGTGGCCAAGCCGGGATTGACGGCCAGGAAGGTTTTGCTGTGTGTTTGGTGGGATTGGAAGGGAATCATCCACTATGAGCTGCTCCCATATGGCCAGACGCTTAATTCTACCATCTACTGCGAACAACTGGACCGCTTGAAGCAGCCGATCGACCAGAAGCGTCCAGAATTGGCCAACAGGAAGGGTGTAGTGTTCCACCAGGACAACGCCAGACCACACACTTCGTTGATGACTCGTCAGAAGCTACGAGAGCTCGGATGGGAGGTTTTATCGCATCCACCATATAGCCCGGACATAGCGCCAAGTGATTACCACCTGTTCCTGTCCATGGTGAACGCCCTTGGTAGTGTAAAGTTGAACTCAAAAGAGGCTTGTGAAAAGTGGCTGTCCGAGTTCTTCGCAAATAAGGATGGGGGCTTCTACGAGGGAGGTATTATGAAGTTGCCGTCTAGATGGAAACAGATTATCGAACAAAACGGCGCATATTTGAACTAAATCCGATCACTGTAACACTTTTTATAAAGCATTGAATAAAGAGCAAAAAAGCGGAAGGGAGATATTTGCCAAACTAATATATTAATTATAGTCACAAAAAGTAGTTGACAAATATAGAGATTCTGTAATCTGTACGAAGTCTAGTACCTTTGCCAGGGGTCACAAACAATTTAATTGATTCATTTTTATATCAAAGTAGCTTTAACGATATATATAATTTTTTTCGAATACATTTTTCATACGAGTATCGTGTAATTATTAATACGAATAAAAAAAAAGTCCCTTTTATGATTTTGCAATAAAACTGCGGTAAGGAATAAGAACATCAAACTGTATTAGTAATTTTTTTTTAGTAAACGTTATGAAAACTCTCCATACATTTTATGATGGAATGTACTGTTGCTTTTATTGCGTATCGGACACATCCAAATATATCAAAACAAGTTTTTATTTATTATAACTCAAGTATTTATTATAACTCAATCGGACAAGTATCTTCTGGTCTTGGATTGTACATTCTAGAGTACTGGTAATCGTCAATAATTTCATCATAGTCGCGATAGTTGAGAAGGTTATCGAGCCGATTCTGGGCGTTGAAGTCGCGGATTTCTTTAAGCACGGGTGGTGCCATGACATCGCCTCCTTCGGACGTCAAATTTGCGAAGTAATAATCCTAGAAACGATTGAACAATACACTATATTCATTGTGGTAATTTTTGATGTTATTAAAAACTCAATTAACGCTAATAAATTCGCTGGGGTTGATATTATAATAAGTTTTTGTAACAAAAGGAGGACCCTTTATTGTTTGCGGAAACCTTAAAATAACTGTACACGTTTTTTTTAATAAAGACAGACGTGTTGATAAATAATATACTTACTAATTAACACGCCTTTTAATGTAAAACACAGAAATTCTATATGGCGACAGTACTCGTAAGACTTCTATCACTGAGTTAGACAAGCTATTAGAGACATTAAAAAGCGTATCCAAAAACAGTTAATAGTCGTTGTAGCGAAGAATTTTTTAGATCTCAAATCCTTACTGAGTTATTAGCAATTGATTTGATATTATTAATAATCACTTGTTACATTTGATACTCACCATATTATCGCCAACGAAATTTATGTCAATTATTGTCGTGGTGATGCCGTAAGGAATCCACATGGTTTATCTAGGTTTTCAACAGATTCCTGCGATGGCAACCCAAACAAACCACCAGCTAAAGCGGCTGCGTATTGAGCCTGTACGGTGAATCGACATGTTAATAATACCTTTTTTATATTTTTTAAAGAAAATAAAATAATAAAATATTAATACTTCATGTGAAGTATTTCTATGAGATACTGAGACTTATCTTATGAGATACCGAGCCCGTAAATGATCAAGCATTTTCTAACTTTGAATTTATTAATGCTAATACTCAAGCATTCTCTTAAAACTATAGATTATTTTTGATGATGAACTCATTCTTATTTCTCTTCTACATAGGAAACCTACCTGGGCGTCCATGACTCTGGTGATAACCTTCTTAACAACTCCGATAAACGTCATTGTGGGATGCCTAATGTTGACAATATGGCTGACAGAGAGGCAAGAGAAATCTACCCGACACTCAGTCCTGCGCTCTCATCTAAGACCGATTGGTTGTATTCATATCCTCGTAGAAAAAAAAAATTGTTTAAAGGAACTTATTGAAAAATTATAGGAATTGGTGAACAGGGTTGATTTGTAAACAAGGACTCTTTGGGTCAATTCAGTATGTGATATATATTATATGATAATTCAGATAATGGGGAGTTGTTTCGAATTCACGTACCACGTACATATACTATTAAGTATAACTTAACAGATTTTTATAAGTGTATCTAAGCATTGCCATATTCTAGTCTATATGCACAGAGTAGTTTGTGTCAACTTTTATTTCACCATGTTATCGTAAATCGACGTTTAGCCATAGTAAGTTCTGTCGGAAAAAAATATCTCAGAAGTTTTATAGTTCGTCAACGCTTACTACATTGTTTTCTGTTCTACTTATTTACTAAGACCTAATTTTAGATTTACTGATTTTAAAACTAGGCAACAAAGTCGTTACAGTGTGTTAGTTAGGTTTATTTAAAATAGGAAACGATGAGATGAGCGAAACGTTCACCTAATGGTAACTAATTGTTTTTATTATATAGAGTTAAATGGTTAAATACTGCCGATGTATATAGATAGTCATATATATAGATCGGCACTATAGAACGATAGTTGATTTGAAGACGACGACAGGCACTATGATTTAAAGAAAAGGATAGAAATTGGTTAGTTGAAATAATTTTCACCGTTTGAAATCTGTTCTCTCAGAGATCATATGAGCCTAAGAAAACATTCATAGCTTAAAAGTTAATAGGCTTATAATGAAATCTAAGTTCGTGTACAGATCCGAATATTGAAACAATGCAGAAAAACAAAATACATATATATTAAATACAATTTTATCATGAATTTTTCTTTATATTAGAAGTATTTTTAATTTTGCGTTTCTCAATGCTATGGCCTATGTGACATACACGATCAAAATTAAAACACTACTTTAACATATTTCACTAGTTAAAAAAAACGCTTTATTTTTAACACAACTTCTACTTAAAACATTAACCGTTCAATAATTAAGTTACTAAATCAAAAGCAATAAATCGTTTTGCTCCCTAAAGTTATATCAAAACGACTTCAAAATAATTACACACACTATTTCGTTACTCCGCATTTTGAGGACCACAAAATGAAATATTATATCATAAAGTTAAATTTGCTTTACTCAAAGATAAATATTACAAACATTGATGTTATCTTACATAATATCTCAAACTTTATCGAACATCTGTCATTAACATTATAAACTTAGCAGTATACTGTATTGTGCTTTGAATTATGCGTAGTCATTTATTTAACAAGAATACATGAACTATTATCACTTACAACGTACTCGTGGCACTAAATTGTTTTAATACGCATTCTATTTCTACAATAAGTTAATTTTTTAGAGAATGGTAAGTACATTTTATTAACACCAAAAAAATATTCTAACCTTTTCATTATTGTTATTGATTATTTATTTAACTTTATTTAAAGTTCATAAAAAAGTTCCCTGTTTGTTACTGCCTACATTTTTTTCACAAAAGTAATGAATTTCTAGCGGCGGTACAACGTAAACATGGTGTAGTTCTTAGTAAATCGATTAAAGTGACAAACATACATATCGTGTTTACGAGTACCGTTATAACAAAAGAAAATATATTATTTAAAAGTATTAATATATATTAGAGTGATAGAATAATCGTTTTGCTAAAGTTAAGTTATCCATACTTTAGCTGTTTTATTAAAATAAATTATGACATGATCAAATTTAATTTTAATAATTTGACAATGATCTTCAAATTTTGTTCGTCCGTTGGCACTTGAAATAAAAATTAAAAGCTGTAATAATGTAAAATTGAAATGTAATATAAAATACAACTAAACTCTATAGAGGAATTATTTTAATTTTTAATCTGTATGATATCTTAACGCCTGCATTTAATTATTAGCAATGATTCATGAACTGAAAACTATGCTATTTTTAATTTAATATCCTAATTTTTTCGTTAATTATTTATAATAATAATTATATTCCTCCGCAATACTGACTTTTTATGTTTATTAGAATTTATTAAAATTAGCATTTGGAGAAAAATATTTTTATTTGATGATATTGGCAATAATCCAAAACGCTTATTTTTGTATTTATAGCTCATGACGTGTGAATTAAGTTCGGATTCTTTATTTTTGGTTCTTATTAAAAACAGGTACTATAAACTGTTAAAATAAAAAGAAATGGCGTATTTATAATATTTTAACCTGTGAAAATAATATAGGACCACTGAAATCTTTTTAATTTTTTTATTTTTTTTTTCTTAAATCACATAACGCCTAACTAACAAGTCCCATGTATTTTTTATATTATATTATAAGAAATTATTTACTTACAGGCTAAACCAAACAATCCGCGCGTCTGCATCATTGGTGCCGGGATAGCTGGACTTACGTCCGCAAGGTATTTAAAGGATGAAGGAATAAATTTTACTGTCTTAGAAGCTACGAAATATATTGGTGGGACATGGAGATATGACCCGAGGATTGGCAAAGATGAGAATGGGTTGTACTTACATACGAGCATGTATAAGCACTTGAGGTAATATGATATTTCAATTATTAAATTCAACATTTATTTGAAAATGAAAGATAAGTAAATGATTATAATTTGTAAATAATTAAACGTTACAGAACTAATTTACCAAAACCAACAATGGAATTAAGAGGTTTTCCTGTTCCCGAAGATATGCCATGTTATCCCGATTGGAAAATATTCTTGGATTACCTCAAATCTTATGCAGCTCATTTCGATCTGGAAAAGCATATTAAGGTTAATTGATTGCAAAATTAACTAATAAGTCTTGAATATAAAACACAATTTCATTATCAGCCTTTAGAGGTCCACTGCTAGACACAGAACTGCTCTAAAGATCTCCACATCGAACGGTTCAGCGCAGCCCTTGCGCAGCGGTTTTTTGCGACCTACAGTCAGCATGGACTTCAGTACTTCTGGGCACTAAAGACCGTCGATTGTAGGAGTTCATATGGGGGGATTTGAGTCATTTTCCAACACACTGGCCCAATTGGCTGGGTTTGTGGGATACAGAGCCACATTTGTTGATTAGCAGAGTGCACCACGAGCAGGTGAGCTTGGCTGGGGCCCCGTAAGTTGTTGTACAGGATCCTTTTCACCCTCACATTAATTTAATTATTAAATTAGGTATAAATGGTAAATTTCTTTTCTTCAGACTTTTTTCAGACTAATTTAAAAAAACACTTTCAATACTTAGATGTTACCCTACGCAATATTTAAATTCTAATAACTATTTACTTTACTAATGTATATAGAAAATAGCAATCCGTTTTAACAGTTACTGTACTACAATTTCTGACAATTGCAGTTCCTTCACAATGTTACGACAGTCAGACGAGAAGGCACCATTTGGAGAGTAAAACACAAGCACGTCTTAAATGCTGAAGAATTTGAAGAAGATTACGATTTCGTCATAGTTGGAACTGGACATTTCAGTAAACCTAATATGCCTGAAATCCCGGGAGAGCAATTGTTCAATGGTACTTTAATATAACGCCTTACTTTTATCTATCTCCTATTACTTAAAACTTCATCTCAATTTGGTTAGATATGTGAGCTGACAACAATGTCGCAGATTGTAAAACATGGTCGCTCAGAATACTTTAACTCTCATATGAATGAATTGTTTCAAGTTGTCCTTAAGATTTGAACTATTTCTGTTTTCAGGAACCATCATCCATAGCCACGACTATAGAGTTCCAGTTTCTTACAAAGATCGCCGCGTTCTCGTTGTCGGCGCGGGTCCTTCCGGAATGGACATTGCAATAGACGTGGCATACTGTTGCAAGACTCTCTATCACAGCCACCACTCTAAAGTTAACTTTCGAACAAAATTTCCAGAACATTTCATAAAGAAGCCAGACGTCAAAGAGTTCAATGAAACTGGAGTGTTTTTTGTTGACGGTACTTACGAAGAAATCGATGACGTGATATACTGCACTGGTATGCTTATTACTGTATCTCTGTGATATACAAATTTAGTAGTAACCGTGTATTGTCCATAATTCTGAACTTTATTTTTGAAGAGATTAATTATTTTAAATTTAAGCTAGAAATTAAGGTAATATTTTGTACTATTGAAATAATATTAAATAGGTGTCAAAATTTTACTTCCTACTGAGAAATAAGTCAAGGTTCTTTATGCCCCATGGTTGCCAATTGCGAGATGTTTTTTGAACTTATGGGTTTATATTTGATATTTTCCTTTACCGGAATCTCAAGCACAGGTGTTACCGTACCGTATATAATATATAGCTGAGCTGAGCTATTACCATTTCACGTTATTTCAACTGTTTTATTTCCTTCCAGGATATGAGTACTACTACCCGTTTTTAGATGAATCTAGCGGGTTGATAATTGACAAGCACAGTGTTATACCTCTGTACAAATATATGGTTAATATAAAACAACCAAGTATGTTTTTCATGGGTCTCGTTATTCGTGCTTGCATTGTGGTTGCGATAGACGCCCAGGTTATTACAATTTGTTACTTAAAACATACAATTGCTTCGCCTATCGAATTAATATACTGATCCTGAGAACTTAATTCATGAACCTCTAGCGAACTTAAAAGTAAATGATACTCCAGCTAATAAAAATGTGGAGCTAGTTAGGATGACATACACTGGACCACTTTGGTCAGTCAGTATTGGTTTTAAAAGTATCACGAGTTATTTTTAATATATTTAGATGGCATATAATAAATTCCTTTTACAGGCTCGTTATGCTACCGCTCTTATAAAGGGTAACTTCACATTACCTTCACAAGAAGAAATGATGAACGAATGGCAGACCAATGCCGATTCAATTCGGTCCAAAGGGCGTCCTATATCTGACATTCATTTCCTAGCAGAAAAAGAGGTAAATTGTTAATTAAGCGTATACCTAACTATAATTTCGTGTTTTGCAATTGATATCAAAAATACCTTAAAACAAAGAATTTGAAATGATACAGCTCAAAACATGATACCGCTAAATTTCAATCAGCCAGAAACACTTCATTTTTGCTATGCCGGCAGATTTTCTCCAAAAACCGATATCATCATCTCAACTCCACAACATGTAGACTGGAAATCGAACATAGATTTCCGTGTTACTAGGCATACTGTTAACTATTACTTGACATAAGCAGGAATATTCTAATTATAAAAGCCCCCATTAACTCGGTTCTAGGATCAATACTACGAGGAATTGTCAAAAGAATCGGGTATAGAGAGAGTACCCCCGGTTATGTTCAAGATACGCGCAAGCGATATGGAAGCGAAGCTAGAAAATCTGTACACATATAGAAACTATGTTTACGAGATTATCGACAACAATACATTTACAAGAAAACTCGGAAGCGAAACACCGAGATACAGTTGCGCCCCATAAATGGAAGGACATCAATTTATAGCTGCTTATATAAGCTTCGAGCTTATGCATATCTAAAAAATACTTTGTACTTACTCCAATATACGACTAATATATTTCTGTTATTATAACCTTGTTATTAATATTTGTCATAAACGCCTGCCCACAAAACGATAGTTATAAGGATGATGTACAGTTTACCACGTTGTACTCGTCGCCAGAGTATATTACATAATGTGGTGTATCTCTTTGCCTAGTAATTTCACTAGCTACTTCTTCTTCTTCTTAAAGTGCTTTTGCAACTAGTGACGATTGACGACCAGCGTAGACCAGCGTCCTTTCTGTCTCTGGTTCAGCGGAACAATTCGTACGCCTCAGATATGCCAATCCATTCCCTGATATTTCTCAGCCATGACTTTTTTTTTACTAGCTACCATGTAACCGAAGCGCTGTAATGATTGCACACTACTTTTTCGTGCCTAGAATAGTTGCTATTATGGTACCCAGCACCTAGACGATGTCCGGTGGCAGAGATCCACCACCGGACACAAATAAGCAGTAATTAAAAATAAACCAAAATTGTTTTTCGTAGCTTTTAACGTGAACAGTTAAATTATATATCTGTTGTAGCTGTTATGTATCTGCTGCAATTTCGTATTTTCTTTCAAATATACATACGAGTATATAATATAAAAGTTCGACAGCTTATTGATGTAAAGTACTGTTGCCTATAAGTAAAACAAAATTATGAAAAAAAAATTATGATAAAAGAAATAAAATGCATTTCAATCATATAAAAAATATTTTTATTGATAATTATATTACAAAGGTTAATCGAAGTTACTTACGTTAACATTTATTAATCACTTGTATATATAAAATCCTAATTGTAGTTTACTAGAAATCTTCGTACAATGGTAACTACACTGAATAAAATTCATGACTTAACGACAGGTTACATTTACGACTACAAGGAAATTTATAAAACTATAACAAATTTCTGGAAAATCATAACTTTTTTAAAATTTTAAGTTTTATTGTTACATGACATGAGGACAACTGCAAATTATTTGTAGAGAGCTATATTTTTAATAAACATAACAATATTAATGATATATCAGCTAATTAATTACAATTACCATTTTATAAAATAAGCGTACCAAATTTTCAATAGAAATACTGGGAAAAATATCCAGTAAATAAAATTTGTTTCTTACCATTACTGCATATATATATTTATAAATCAATGTTTAGTATCTATGTCAATTATAGTCATAAGAATTGGTTGACCAATACAGAGAAGATTCTGCAAACTGTACGAAAAGTCTAGTCCCTTTGCCGTTTGCCTTTAATTTATTTATTTTGATATCAAAGTAGCTTTAGCGATATATACAATTTTTTTCGAATAAATTTTTTGTATGATTATCGTGTAATTATTAATATGAATGTAAAAAAAAACTCATTTTCTGATTTTAAAATAAAATCGCGGTTAGGAATAAGAACATAATAAATGTAATTTTTTTGCCTGTGTTATAGTCTCTCAAGTAGAAATCCTTTGTTAATATAAAACTGTATTAGTAATTTTTTTTTAGTAAGCGTTATGAAAACTTTCCATACATTTTATGATGGAATGTACTGTTGCTTTTATTGCGTATCGGACACATCCAAATATATGGAAATAAGTATTTATACTTATTAATATAATTTCTAAAATTATAAAGTTTATTGCATTTGGACATCTTCAACCCGCGTCAGCGTCGATTTGTTTTTCATCGGTTCATAATTTCGAAATCTTATTATAACTCAACCGGACAAGTATCTTCTGGTCTTGGATTGTACATTCTAGAGTACTGGTAATCATCAATAATTTCGTAGTCGTAGTCGCGATAGTGGAGAAGGTCATCGAGTCGATTCTGGGCGTTGAAGTCGCGGATTTCTTTAAGCACGGGTGGTGCCCTGACAACGCCTCCTTCAGACGTCAAATTTGCGAAGTAATAATCCTAGAAATGATTGAAAAATACACTATATTTATGTGGTAATTTTTCATGTTATTGAAAATTCAATTAACGCTAATAAATTCGTTGGAGTTGATATTATGATAAGTTTTTGTAACAAATGGAGGACTCTTTATTGTTTGCGGAAACCTTAAAATAACTGTACACGTTTTTTAAATAAAAACAGACGTGTTGATAAATAATATACTTACTAATTAACACGCCTTTTAATATAAAACACAGAAATTCTATATGGCGACAGTACTCGCATAAATAATAGTACGACTTCGATGCTAAGTTGGGCGGACTATTAGAGACATCGAAAAAGCAATTCCCAAAATCTCATCCTCTCTCAAATTTTTACTACGTTATTAGCAACGGATTTAAAATTATTAATATTTACTTGTTGCATCTGATACCCACCATATTATCGCCAATGAGATTTACGTCAATTATTCTCAAGTGTTGATTCCGTAAGGATCGGACATGGTCTAACCAGGTTTTCAACATAGATTCCTGTGATGGCAACCCAAACAAACCACCAGCTAAAGCGGCTGCATATTGAGCCTGTAAGAGGAATATTAATAAATTTTATATACTTTTTAAAGAATTAATACTTCATGTTCAGTATTTCTAATATCTTATGAGGAACCGAGCCGTAAATGACCATTCCCATCTAGAATTGTCTAACGATTATATATTTGATTTCAAATACACAGCTGTTCTTTTAAAACGGTGTTTTTTTTTACGATGAACACATTCTCGTTTCACTTCTTCATAGATATACTTACCTGGGCATCCATGACTCTGGTGATAACCTTCTTAACAACTCCAATAAACGTCATTGTGGGATGCCTGATGTTAACAATATGCTGATAGAGAGGCAACAGAAATTTACCCGACACTGTCAGTCCTGCGCTCTCATCTAAGAACGAATGGTTGTATTCATATCCTGTTAGAAAAAAAAATTGTTTAAAGGATGTATGGAAAAATTATAGGAATTGATGCAGGAATCTTGAAGTCTCTTGGTCCAGAAAATCGTTTTTGTATGGACTGCTTAGTGCTTGGCAGGGATCCCATCTGATAGCAGCGATGTAGTCTTTAATAGTAAAACAGACTAGTCAAAAAGACGCCTATTAACTATATTTGAGAGTATCTCCAATCATTCGCTGTTTGCATTATAAAGAAAATTTATAAATAATATATTATGTTTTCATTGCTGAATAGATATATTGCTGCCTGAACCCAGAAATGTGGTAAGCTGCTACTTTATAGTGATTATAACAAAGGAAGCTACATACCTGTAGCGAATATGACATCATCGACCTCCTCAAATGAACCGTCTTTGAATACCACGCCATCCGACGTAAACGAGTCGATATCGGGCTTCTTTATATAATTGCTGGGGAAATTTGGCTGGTTGTATATTAAATGGTGACTGTGTACCAGTTTTTTGGTGACATTCACCAAATGTGTAGCAAGGTCCAGGCCAGAGGCGCCCGCTCCAACGATTAAAACATTGCGGTCTCTATACGTTTCCGGATCCTTGTAATCGTGACTGTGCAATATATTTCCTGTTGAATAAAATACATATACGGAAAAGTTAAATCAAGGTTTTATACGTTATCACGACACTTTAACAGTAAGTTTATTTCCAATATAATTGAAACTTTAACCACTATTCATTAGTATTAAAGACTCCTCAATTGCAAAGAATAAAGAGCAATTTAAAATAATTTATTACTATAAGTTTTTGTTACAATTAACTATGCTACGAAGGTAATAAAGTGTAAATCGCAGAGTCAAAGAATTTGGTTGAAGGAGTTAGTTTGATTTTGAAATTATCTTAAAGTAATATCATTAAAACAAAATCACTCCAGAACCATAATTAATGTAGAATTATAACAAGAATAATCGATGTTTATTATTCAATGCAAAACTCTTAAAAATCAGTGCACTAATTTACATTGTTTAAATATGAAAAGGAGATAAAAATGTCTACCATTACTGAAAGTATGAATTAAAGCCTCTAAGAAACAAATGCCTAGCTTATAATTATCTAAACTGCATTCAAACAGGGCCCTGGATGTTTATAAAGTTAAAGGAAGTATCATTAACTGTGTGTGAAAAAGAATACTACAGTTTTTTGATTATTTAATAATGTTAACGCATTTATAAATCAATTTTACCTTTATAAACATCTTCTCCTTCGAATGTAGGCCGTATGGGTGTACTGTATTGCCCACTGGCAATGATGATAAAGTCACAAGCGTCTGTGTAGCTGTTCTTATCTTCCGTGTTAGTGTAAATAACGTTCCAATGGTCTTCAGCCCACTTCACCCTCGTCACCAAACGCCGAAGCTGTAATGTATTATATAGTTATAAGTATTTGTAAGTCACCAACCCGCATTGGGCCAGCGTGGTGACTATGGCCCAATCGCCCTCATGTTGAGGGTAGGCCTGTGCCCCAGCAGTGGGGACGTAAATTGGCTGTTATGGAAGTATTTGTAACTTTTACTTTATAAGATAAAGAAGTGAAATAGAATTGTAATAGAAACGTATCATGGAGGAAAAATTGGAGGTGTTTTATTACGTATGTTTGAACTTTGATCTGTAATAAAGGCTCAACTAGCCATAATAATGCAGCTTCGATGGGAAAAATATAATTAATTTAAAAACGTAATTCTTACGTAGTCACATAAAATACAATAAGGTCACTTGTTTGTGCTATTTTTAGAGATGAGTTCTATAACTGGTATAGAAATATCCTAGTCACTAAAGAACTAATATGATCGCAAACAAGTCACGGTGCACATTACTTAATAACTAGTCTTGTTTTGCAAATGAATAAATAAACCTTATTTAATTATTAAACGTAAGTTATGTTTTAGTCGAAATAGGGAGGTAGTATTTTAAACGATATTTGGATTTTTTATTGTACGAAGCTACGAGACGAGCTGCACGATTACCTGTTGGTAAATGATACGCCTACTCATATTAAAATGGCGCTAGTAAGGACGGTATACAGAGCACTACATTGCGCTCGTCACCTTGAGTCATAAGATGCTAATTCTCGTTACCACAGCAATTACACAAAGCTCCAGCTCATAAACTGGAACACAGCAATGTGTATCTACTCTTTGTCGACTGCAATAGAAGCTGCGATGGTTCTTACCTAGACAGTCTCCGGCAATAGAGACCAACCAACAGTATATATAAAAATAACAATGTTATGATTTTTTAATAAAATAAATAGTACTTTATTAACATTAATTATATTTTACCCACAAAATACATTTACAATTAGTATAAATTGTTCTAAAAACCTTAATATTTAAATAATACCCATGGCTGTTATGACAACCAACTACCGTGGTTACAATTACGACAATGCTGTCTTATTTTATTCATGGTCACTTTTACAATTGTTCATTGACAGTTAACTGAAAATATTTATTTATTTAACACTAAATAAAAACAACAAATCTTAAAAGACAACCATTTACTGCCTATAACGAATTATTTAATTTTCTTAAATATTCATATGTTAAATAATACGAGAACTCATTATTAATTTAGTATTTAGCATAAATATACTTGACTCAAAAATGTGCTTATAATTAATTATTGAAATCACCTCTAACAAGATTATTATTAAAAGACCCACAAAACGTTAACTATATAATAATAAACCACAAGTTGTTATTCCAAATAAGACTTATTAAAAGTCTTAAAAACAATAAAGATTTGGTTCATAAAATATTCGAGTAATCAATTCTGAAATAAGTATTATAGTAAAAACAAGGAAGTACTTACTTGAATATATTTCATAAGGTTAAAATGCTTAACAAAACTCTTAAGGTATTTGTAGAAGCAGCCGCCAGAAGGGTACGACGGCGTGTCTTTGGGGAACTTGAAGCCGGCGTACTCCATCGTCTGTCGAGGAGTGTTTGTCCTAAAGTTGAAAATACTCAATGAAAGCACTGTTATATTACTGTAAATTATTCTTTTACCTCCTGATTAATATATAATCTATAATTACATGCAATGTTTTAGGAAACTAGCAATAGCTTTAACTGTTTCCTTGTCGCAGTGCTTATCCGCTTGATTTGTAGTCAGGAACTCTTTGGGTCAATTTAATATGTTATATATATACATGATAATTCAGATAATGGAGAGTTGTTTCGAATCCACGTTGTAATAATATAACTTAACAGATTTTTATAAGCGTGATAGCCCACCCCATAAATCTGTCATCATAATAGCATTGCCATATTCTAGTCCATATATACAGAGTAGTTTGAGCGAACATTTATTTGACCATATTTATGTTAATCGACTTTTAGTCATAGTAAGTTCGGTGTCGGAAAAAAGTATCTCAGAAGCATTATAGTTCGTTCAACGCTTACTACATTGTTCTCTGTTCTGCTTATTTACTTAGATCTAATTTTAGATTTACAGTTATACTGATTATAAAACTAGGCCACAAAGTCGTTACAATGTGTTAGTTAGGTTTATTTAAAATAGGAAGCGATGAGATGAGCGAGACGTTCACTTGATGGTAACATACGCTTGTCCATAACATCGTGACGTTAGTTGGGAAGACATTAAACAGCACCATATTGTGCTCGTCGCCTTGAGATATAAGATGTTTTTTCTCGTTACCCGAGTAAATAGCTAGCTCCCTTCAAACTGGAACACAGTAATTTCTGCACAATATTGTTCAGCAACGGAAATAGGAACTGTAGTGGTAAATGGTCTAAATAGTCTTTCGTAACAGAGATCTACCACCAGTGCCATACCATAAATACTTATTAAACTTACTATGTTACTTTTATGTAATATTGGAATACTACTAAGATTAATACTTGGTTACATATAACGACGTATAATACATTGTTTGAGAAGTTACATTAAAATTAAAAACAAAACCCTTGCGTTCGCAGGAGCAAAACAAAGGTCGCGATACTTCTAACACCTAAGTTATATTAATCAAAACTGGCGAAGTTAAAAAGATTTTTCTTCTATCATTTAAAATCATCTTAAAGTAAAACATGTCACCGGTATAAAACAAAACTTTCAGCAGTTTTCAATAGATGTATTACAATATTAAATTTTCTCGTTTAGAATCAACAATGATGTCTGCGTTTCTCGGTTTCTCTAACTTAACACATTTTTCATTTATACAAATACTCCATTACGTAAATACTTTACACATTTTAGGTTAAAAAATTTAAGTAAATTTTGTTAATACGTATGTAAATACTAATGTGTTATGCTATTTAAATATTCATAATCGTATTTGCAGAGCACTTATTTATTGTTTAGTTACCTCATACTACATTCGCAAAAAATCTTCAATATTACATATTTTTGTATACTGAGTGTGCACCAAAAGTAAAGAAAATGTTAGTGAAAAGAATGCGAACATAATTCCCTAAGAGGTTTTTTGATTAAAAATATAAAACATAAAAGTATACCGCTAGTTTGGATAATAAATCTCGATTAATGATCAATTACTCAAATCGTTGAGCAAGTGTGGATATATGTACACCGAAGATGAAGTAACGCTGGTTCCGAGTTCAGCGACTTCGTAAAACTTTCTCTTTCAAATAATAACAAACAAGACTGCACAAATCTACCCAAACAGAGTATTATAATGAAAAGTAACTGTTTACTAATTATAATATTATAATTATTACTAGTCCTTATTGTCTTTTGTTTGAGACTCTATAGATATTGCGTTAAAAAAAATTAAATCTAAAGATAGTTTTAAAATAACATTTAAAAAAATATAAATAAATAAAGGACGATTATCTTTTTTTTTATATTATCACGCCTTTTTTCCCAGTAGGAGTAGGCAGAGGCGAATAAACACCCACTTTTCCCCAGATGTGGTCAGATTAATTCCCATGTAACACGGGGCGAGCCACTTTATTTCATCATCTTTGTGTGGTGGCCCCAATAAAGTGGCAAAAACGATTACCTTCATACTAATAAGTATGTGTTTTATTAGCTAGTTTCAGAATTTTGTAGTTTTTGATGAAATACGATAAAAATATACATGGATTAGTAAGTCAATATGCCGTCTCTTATTGTATGTCTCTTATTATACATCGTTTAATGTTTAGAGACTACGCAAGATTACATTCTAAGCATTATCCATCAGTTAAGTTTGTCAATGTGATTAACAAAATTGGTTTGGCAAATCGTTTGGAATGTTATTTATCAGTTGATATGCTATATTTGTTGATAACAAAACGACTTGATGAAGAGTAAGCTTTTCAAGCTGAAATGATATGGTGACTTGAACTTTGAGGCTAGGAACAAAGAGTTTTAAATTTTTAAGCCCAGAACATCGACGTATCAGCCGACAAACGATTTCGATGAAAATTCTAAATTATTCCAATTCTTGGTTAATCTTTTCTTGGATCACGCAACAAGAAACGTCCGACCTTGTCATGAATTGAACGAATAATAAATATAAACATGAAGGTCATTGACAAAAATATATTAACTAAATAATTTGTGTACATATGATTATATAAAAACACAACAGTAACAAATTTGCTTCTGTAATTCATAAATGAGTCGGATCAAGGCTTAAAATATAATAATACGATCTATTTTTGTTACAATTCCTTCTTATGGATACTTTCTGTTCTGACTAATTAAATCAGTAAACAAGTTGCGTACCTTAATTGCTTGTACATGCTGGTGAAAAGCGGCAGGCCGTCCTCATCTGTTCCTATGTGGGGATCAAACCTCCACGTACCGCCAATGTGTCGCGACGCCTCGTACACTGTGAAGTTGACACCATACTCCTGAAGGTATCTAGCTGCCGCCAAACCGGAGTAACCGGCGCCGACCACACACGCTTGTTTGATTTCTGATGGCTACCATAAGAAAAAAGAAACACATGTAGATATATAATTATTCTGATTAAACACACTCACTAAATGAGTATATCAACAGCGGTTGAGGTAACAGTTCCGGCAGGTTTACTTTACTCATACAATGATGATTTGTCATGTGGGTTTAATCGAACGTTACCTTCGTCAAAACTCCACCAGATGTGGGCTCTTAATCGAGCCATGGACCCCTGTATTACGAAGCGAGGGATTACCTGCTGCACCACAAAGGCAGATGATAATTATACATGCTTAAGAAATGACGAAAACCAAATAAACATTTTAACTGTACAATACACAATATAGAAAGTTTTCTTGTCTGTCCTTATTAATATAAAAGGTTTTAGTACTTATTCATGAACCTCGGACGACCTCTGTAACCGGATCATCTTCCCTCATTATAATCTGTGTGTGTCACGGCTATTTTACCCACTTTTTTGTCTTACAATTTCAGACACTGTGTCATAAAACTTGTGCCTATACTGTACTTCAATAAGATCATAACATTTTAATTTGCAGACCAGAGTCTTGAGCAATAACAGAAAAGGACTCCGGAAGGTTGCATGTAGCGATTCAAATGGACTTAGGGACTAATATTGCAATTGGAAGTGATAAGATCTTTAATGAGTATACAAAGATACAATTTACAATTTAAAATAGTACCAATAACCTAAAATATAAGGAAGTAATAATTAACTTAGTATACTGATGAAAGTTACGTGACAAAGAATCCTTAGGGCTTAAAATTGTGTGAATCATTACATTCACATACACGCAGAGAATGTACAAAGAAACTGTGAATGGATGTGTGGTGAATAATGTAAAGAAAAGAGTCTTACTGCTGCGATAACAGGATAATAAGGATGTTTTATAAAATACAAGTGGCTTAGACTACACCTTGCAATAAAAAAAATGGAGGAAGGTCTGAATTTCCATTAAGTTTTTGTACTCCTCAAAGTAACAAAAGATTTTTATTAGAAAAAAATTTATTAGTTCCATTGATCATCTTTCCTACAAAGAACATAAAAAAAAAGAAAATATTTTATTTCGCCAAATAAAGATATACGTTTTCGTTACGCCTAGTTTACACTTCAAAAAAAAATATTTGGATCATAGAAAGAAGTAAAAGACATTAATTGAGATTTATATTTTTTATTTAAATCTCAATTAATGTCTTAAAAAAATAAATTATTGAGATTTATATTTTACTTAAACGATTATTCTCATTGACTTTAAAATATGTTGTTGGAATATTTAACGTTCGTATAATAACTTTTATTGAAAACTTTGGAAACATGAAACAACAGACTTTAATACATGTATAGGACTGGTTAAAAAATAAAAAAAAAAAACAGATTTACTGATCAGAAAGAGTAATGCCCCGAGATTAAAAAAAAGAAATTATTCTTGCTGTGCGTTTTTAATTTTATTTCAGGCTGTTAGCTGATGACGTAAGAAGTTATGAATGTTTTGTCCATAAATATTTCAAGTTGAAATGTCTAAAAATATATATAAGTTTTAAGCCAGTTTTCCAAAGTGCGAGTGCTGAGAGTGCACGCCAGAGATACCCGGCTAAATATTTTAAAATTGTTAAAAAAAATTTACCAAAACTCTATATTACCAATTTTTTAAGGAAATTACATGAAAAGATAGGCGAATTTCCAATCACACACGTATTAACTCAACAGGTATAATAAGAATTAAATAAACGTCCCCAAAGGAAAAAAATGAAAAATTCATCCTAAAAGATTCATCGCATCGACAACTATGTATTAACTGTTTGTTTGTATTTTTTTAACGATAAGAATGCCGCGAACTATTTATTAATAAAGGTGCCACAGCGAAAAAAGTTTGGGAAGCTATCAACCAATTCCATCACAATCAAGGTCACATCAAATGATATTAAAACCTATACATAGAAAGACTTTAATAGTGTGTTAACTTGTTTGGCCCGCAATAATTTTAACAACAAAAAAGTGCAGTTAATCATTAAACAATACTAAACAATCATTTTACTTGCTATGCTTGTTACAGATTTTATGACTAGAAATGAGTGAAGTTATAAATACGTAAGTATAAATGGATTCTAGATCGATCAAGATTAACTTACATAAAAGCGGTTTTAAATACTAGGTTCAAGCGAATATTATTATCTTATTCAGCCCGCGGCGGTCTCATGCTGGACATAGGCTGGTCAATATGATAAATAAGAAACTTTTAGATTTTTATACATATCGATATGTATCTATATATAATAATAACAGATTTGGTTTGTTTACGAATCACGTGAAAACTTTTGATCGTGATCGACACGGAAACATGACTAACTATTCGACACGAAATGATTTGGAAATGGTTATAGGCTATTTAATTTTTGATTTCATAGATCCTTCATAATTTTATTTCTATTTAACTTTTATAAACGTATCCATTTCGTATTATTTATGCGATTTTTATAGTAACGTATAGTAAGTCGTTTGCGGATGCGGTTGCTGTCAAGGAATATTTCAGACCAATTTCAAGTCTAATTATTATATTAAAACCAGCAAAGCGGGCGGGTAACAGCTTGTCATTACATAAGACATTAATATATATAAGACATTAATATAGGTAATAGTATACCATCGATTTTTAATTATTAAAGAAATAACATTCTAAAAGTAATTTTAAATTTACTTTAATTAAACCATTCAAACCCAAGTTTGCGTTATCAGATACCATATAGAAAAAGATAAAAAATTTGTTACCAAACAATCCTTTAAATTCCCTAAAATAAGCAAAATTATCAAAACTTCTCGTTTAATATATAAAAAATGTGTGATATTTTTACAGGCTTTTAACTACGATTTAATCAAGTATCGTCATCATAGTATATCTTATTCAATCGAGCTCTGTACCTTAGCCAAGTGATCTAGAGGAACATATGTAAAAGGTGGCATAAATGTTCATTCGCATGCGTAGGGCCATGAGAGAGTGTCGGCCACAACTGTGATTGCATAAACGACCACAGTGTTTCCTAATGCCATAATTATGCAATAAAGCCTTCTTAATATTTATTTATTCAATATATTTTGTTAATTAACATTAACTTTTCGTTTACAATATCGATAATATTATCTGTGACACAGGGGTTAAACATTTGCTTTCTTTGTTTGTTTGTATTACCCCTCTAATATTTAATTGGAGGGGTAATACAAACCAATCTTTCTACCAATCTCATATCATAAATATACCCCCATATCAGCATTGCTGTGTTCCGGTTGTCAGCATATGATATAGAATATTCTGGACGAGCACAATATCCACGGCCGCATTGTGATCAAGTGTAGCCCGTTGTCGAAAAAATTCTTCATATTTATTAACCACAAAGTTGCCCCTGTTGATTACAGTTGTCAACATAGCGTCATATTCATATCTTTTAATTTCAAGTATTAAATATTAATTAATTGAGAAGTCAATTAAATAGATGAAAGTGAACAATCAGAACAGTGAAGAATTAAATGTTTTGATCATTTGTCATAAACTACTTTCAATTACTTCGTCAATAATATCACTACCTTTTAGCACTTATCGATAAGAAATTTTTCAACCTATATCATGTTTCTGTAATCTTATTGTAACAAAGTTAAAGGCAAATTGCTTAACTTTGAGTGAAAACAAAGTTTTAGATTTATTTTTGCCAGCACAAAACTTTACTCGTTCTTAGAGAGAGATGATTAGTTTGACTAAACGACATTACTAGAACAAACTTACTTTATTTTTCTTTACCGTATGACTACATATACCTTTACATAGTGGTGTGATTGGTGAGGATTTTTATTTATTTATTTTTTTATTTGAAACAGGATATTTGGAACTTGTTCCTCTAAAAATTAAAAAAAAAATCTAGTAATAATAAAGAAAGAATTTATAAACGTTACTAAATTACTTGGGTACATAGTTTTACTTGTTTTAGCTAATTTAGTAAATTATTTTTAATGGTAATGAGCAAGATAATTAATTAATGGGCAGAATTCCTAAAAAAGGTAGAAAACAACACTTAGGACCTCTTAATCTAATATACGTTTGGCCATATAAATGACTAATTTTTAAGAAAATAATTATATAAAAGCTATTTGTTCCGATTTCATTAGGATTTTTATGAAATATTATAGAATCTAAAAACTGACTAGCGTTACAAATCCCTGATATTACATAATCATGCTAATAATTACGTGCACAGAATAACAGTCTATAACGCAGAAACGTTATAGCGATAATCACTTGTGAGTTGACTTAGCTTTGGAATATAATATAGGTATTACGATAGAAACTTTAATATACGTAGCTATCGTTAATATTTCAAAAATAAAATTATTTGCACTAAAATACTTATTATTATTGACAATGAAACTTACTTTTATAAACACGCTTTTCGACTAAATTCTATATATAAAAACGCAAATAATCTTTTATGTAGTGTAAAAATTCCAGTTACAAAATTTTCCTACCTTTATACAATAATAAGTAACTACTAAAATAATAACATATTTTGCTTTTAGTTTAACCAGTTTAAATGCAATATTGACAAGAACAACACCTGTTACTGCAAGTGCAATACGAATAACTTTATAGACAGGTAATTTGTATAATACGATAGATTTACCTCCGTAGTAGGAAATGCGGACATTCACCGCTACAACGAAGTACTTATAAAGACAAAAGCGTAATTATTTTACAATTAACTTACAAACCGACGTATAACAAGAGATATATATAATGAGTTTCTTACTTAAATTACTACAAAACAGATGACGTCTCATATTTACTTAACCGTAGTTTTGTTGGTATAATTTTTTTTATATATAATCTCCTTATAGATTTTCTTATCCTTGCTAATAAACACCTAACAAGAAAACTTTACATGCGTAATTCAGATAATCGAAACCACTATTTTATTGGACAAATCACTAACATCTGAGAAATGTCAAAATAATTCGTTTTTGAATTAAAAAAAAAATATTATGTAGAGTCCAAGTTATTAGATTTTTTACACTTAACTTTTATCGCCAAAAAGTTACCGTCGAAACGAGCGACGACACAAATGCTGTCAAGGACTGCCGGTTGCTTCATAACGTGCCGGATAAAGCCGACGTTTTACCCATAAACACAACCTTAATGTGCTATTGTACCCTATGTCATTACTTTCGACCATGACATGGCTACCATCACTATATCCTTGGAAGATTACTAATTTCCAAGATTACAATTTACTTCTTTTCAAGTCAAAGAGTAAACATAAACACAAATCAATGTTATTAAAAATACTAACAATTATAAAAAAAACTTCTATTGTATATTTTAAAAAATCAGATCACCACTCTTCAGTTTGAAGAGGGCACCTAATGATAATGATTGTATAATTTCGTAATATTTCGAACAAATCACAAATTTTTACCGATTATATAAAATTAATAGATCCTTGCAGTCAAAAGATAAATCGAAAAAGAAAGTCGCAGAAGATTTCATAACACTGACGATTATTATTTAAATTTAAAACTGTCTCGTGATGTGTATAAAATGAGGGTTAGAAATTTTGGCAAGCTTTAATTACATGAAAGTGGTCACACTTGTTTTTATAATTTTTAATAACATGCCTTGAAAATATAAATACATAATTCTCATTTTTAATCGCTATTTACAATGGTCACCACTTTGTCTACTAATAACATAAGTTGTTTTCTAATACTATTTAAATATCTAAAAGTCTGTTGATAGGTTTCTGCTGCCGTGGTCCGCCTACATAGACGCTTATTTTTACCGTTAAACGCAGTTCTTTGTTCCAGTTTAAACATTATTACAGCAAATTAATTTCCTGAGGTAAAAAAACATTCTGTTTCAAAGTAAGGAACACAATACGATGTAGTGCAACTCTAACTAACGCCGCAATGCACATACACATGTAATTGTACCTCTTACCATCAGATGAAAGACTAGCTCGCCACTGTGCTTCTTAAAGTAAAAATAAAATAATATTTTGTTTTTATTAAAATCCTTTTAGATAAAAACAAACAGAAAAATGGTGTAAATTTATGTCCTGATCTCCCTTGTAAATTTTAAAAATGTCTATATTGAGTGTTAAGAGAGCGCTTCCGAAAACGAAGACAGACGATAGTAGTAATGATACCTTTGATGATGGGACGGAAAAAAAACGATACTGATTAAAAAAAATCATATTTTAAAACGTTTTATTAGCATTATTTACGCTTCATCATATTAGTACAGCTAAATGAAACGATAATTTCATAAAAATACATTAGTTTACTAAAAAAAAACCGGCAATGAAACAAAAGCAGCAGTACTATCGTCTGTCTTCGTTTTCGGAAGCGGTCTTCTAACACCCAGAATATAGGATGTATCCAGAGATTCATTGACTCACTTCCGAAACTATTAGACATAAAGACCCAAAATTTGATATATATTAGATATTGTTTCCGCCTTGTAAAGTTCAGCTGAAAATCGATTTTAGAAATTTCTTTCCCAAAAGTAGTTTAGAGTTAAGGTTAGACCAGTAAAGCGGACGGAGAATAAATGTTATAGGCGGTAAATTCACCACGCAGTATTTTTAATATTTTTTTTTATTTTCTCATTTTACTGCATAATAATATTTATTATTATTACCTTTACGCAGTAAAATCGTAAAAATTTAAAATTTAATTTAAAATAATTTCCTTTTAATTCGAATTACAAGCGAGACCATCGTCGTGAAGAAACAAGTAAAATTTTGCACGCAAGTTAAGTTACGTATACGAATATGGAAGTTTGTTGTAACGTTTAAGTAACATTATATTTATTATATCATTGCTGGTATGAATCTATACATTATTAAAGAAATAAGATTTAGTGTCTGTTTTCATTATCAAAATTATAACCTTTTTTGTTTTATTCATATCAATGTTAATATGATAAATATAATGAATAAGCTCTTTCAAAGTATTTTGTCTGTTTGGTCCGGTTAATCTATGAAACAAAAGGAGTAAATTTCCGTAACAGAAATTCAACGGAATTTATTTGTCAGTTCATAACCGGTATTTAAAAAAAAATCACTTACTCCGGATACAGGGCGCTGGCAGCAGGGCACTCATGCTAAACGTATAACATCACTGCGGTGCAGAAGGCAAGGGGAAACCACTGCACTATCTTCCTATGAAATTTGTCATGAATGATGCGAGATACTAAGAGAGCAGAGTCATTAAGAGCATCTCAAGACAAGCACGACCTTCAGTCATGAAGTACACGAAAAAGAGAGAGAATTGGTATTTACTAAATAACCGACTGTACGTAAAGAATGTTAACCAGTGATGATTATATACATTATAATTGAACACCTACTTTTATTCATTTCTTTATTAAAACTAATTGTTCCTTACTGATATAAATCAAATATTTTTAACTAACAATAACGACATCAAAAAAATTAAGAGAAATCATAGGGATTGAAAGAGTTCTCTTTGATAACTGATAAAAAGACTCCTAAGATGATACGGCTATATTCAAAATAGATCAGAAAACCTTACGGCAGATTGACTTTAAACTTGGCAACGATGAAAAGTAAACCCTAAGGTAGAAAATACCTAAAAGCCTCGACAAGTCTCACCACAAATTGTGTTACTTGAAAACATGGAGCAAAGAAGGCAAACCCTAAAGATCTTAATTGTAAAGACAGCAAAATAGTACAATTTTATGTTTAAGTTTATGTTTAATCAGCAGATGTGATATAGCCATCAGACAACTGTCCTACAAACTGGGATCGAAAGTAGCCGACGATCGCTTGTCACCTGCTTCCCGTTCCGATTCCAACTGCATTTTTTCGCGCTTTAACCATCATACACCGTCTTTTCAAATCGCAAAATTTTCTAGCCATATCAATAATAATACGATTACACTATTCTCCAATTTACTTCTATAACAAAATTTAAACTATGAAAAGTTAAACTCAACAATAAAATAATATTTATGGAAATTGTTCCAGTCTCTAATACGACTCATAAGCGGTAAAGAACTCTGTCATATTAAAAATATGTGCCACTGATATAAAATGACTTACACTACATTTTGTACTATGTTATAGATGGTAGAAATAAAATTTAAATGTTCATATATGACAATATCAATAACTGGTATTATACACAATTTTTGTACATTATGCAATACGCAACGGTTATGTTTTATTAGTAAAGGTTTCAATTTAAACTAATACTAATTTAAAGGTTCAATTTAACTTTTCACAATGTTCTTTATTGAGAATATTTACTAAATCATATTACCAGAAATATATCCCATAATATTTAACAGAACATACCACTGTTTGTCCTTCTGTAGTTTCCAGAACAATATTCGTTAAATAAAAAACCGTCACACATGACCACAAAAAACGAGCCATTTTAATATAGACTTAAGTTTATTTTACCACTATAAATTTACGTAATTTAATAAAAGTTCATAACGTGTGTTTTGTCTCCGGTGGTCTGCCTTCGAGCGAAGACACGCCGAGATTGCGTATCAATCACTGAATGCAAGACTAAAGTAGGGACCAGCTTGACAGCCTTGGTACCCAAGGCTCTATGACTCACATACCTGTATTGCTTTAAAACAAAAAAATATATAACAATTAGCAATCGATTTACGATCACTACCACACACCTATTATCTAAGTGTTTGCTTCTTTATTTAACTAAAACCAATGTACGTTAATGAACATAGTTAAGTGATTTAAAGTAAATGAAAATTTGTCACGCAACTCTCTAACGTAAAATTATAACAAAATCATCTTTAATAATTTGTTTTTAGTGACAATAACTGTATGTTTAAAATGTATCACACTAAACTTCAAGATATTTTCGTCACGATAAAATGATTATATTACGTTAATACTTTGTTTTTATATTTAGCTAAAGAGGTTTTTTAAAATGAAACTGTAACGTCGACCCATACCAATGTGGCGTCCGTTAGGATGATAAACAGTGCATTACACTGTACTCGACACCTAGATACTTATAATGTTAAATCCCGTTTGTGCACTAATTTTAATAAGGACGCTATCGCTTCAAACTTCGAACCAGTCACTATACGCTTAGGAGACCGTGTCGATAGATCATCAGATAATTTAAATAATTAAATATAATAACAACTAATTTAAATAATATTTAAGCGTGAAATATTCTTTTATTTTAAATGATATAAGGTATGTATTATAAAGGAATGAAAAACATTGAAATAAATCATAAAATTACATGCATACTCCCTATTGTCTCTTATAAAATGATATATCTAATCAATAGATGGAGATTAAAAATTAATTACTATTTATTTTCTAAACTAACAGCAGTCTATAATAGTACACGGGCTGTACATGCCCCGAGTTTAAGTAGTAAAAAATACTCATTGTATATTTCAATAGCATGCCCATAGCGAATCTCGAAGAACAAACAACTATTGGATAATATTCCTGTTTTTTTATCACTAAAACATTAACTCATTATAACTTTATGACATCCAGTTATTTAAACATTTTATTATTATAAATTACTGCAATAAATACTATAATATATAACTTAACATAGTTTATCTATAGTTTATATATATAAAATACTTTATTTCGCCTAAAACATCTCTTTGTTTCTTTTTAACCTTCGCGACACATCAAATCCTTTTCTTCTTTTTTCAACGTTTGGCCTCCTCGGGAAGTCTTCGATTTTTTTTTCTTTTTCCTATTATATGTCATTTCATCCGACATATATAATGAAATTATTGAATAGTGTTATTTGTCTTCTTGAACTTTCAAGACGTAAAGTGCGCTACTTACCGACACATGTCTAGATAACGAGGCAAGTCATATTTAAAACGTTGTAAGGATTTCCTACTTTTTATACTTTTATCGTGTTAAAAAGATATATCAGGCTCACGGCTATAAAAAATTAAATGAAAACTTTGCTCGTTTCGTAACTTCATTGTTGGAAACAAAATCGCAACGTAATATAGAACAGCTAGAAGCTAGATGCCTTAGCTGATTACTCTTCTTTCTATCAATATAAATATGCATAATTTATAATTAAACACAAGCGTAGGTATAATTCATACATAAATTCTATTAAAATAAGCAGAAACAAGGAAAAACCAAAACCTTGATTATATTGCCATACAAATACAATTTTAAATCTGTCTAAATATCCTAATGTTTTAACCGACGATTATATTCATATTTACATTTACTTAACTAATGTCAACAATTATTTTAGCTTACATATCCAAAATAAAGCTACGTAGATGTGCAAGTAAACTTTAATATATTGATCATTTTAAAAAAAACTTTTGCGAATAAAATATTCATAGTTTTAATCATTATCAATAATTGTGAAAATACAGATTTAAACTAATTTATTTTTAATCGAGAATTTCTCAAAATTAGGAAAATATTAGAAAGAAATTATTTTCTAGTGAATCCCTTTTCTTACATATTTCATTTATTTATAGGTTCTTTTTTCTATCTATTACTAAATAGAAATTTGTTATATTATCTAACAGTACATTTATTAATTTTTTTTTTTTTTGATAGTGATGTTCTCGCCGCAGTTTTATTGACAACTATAGCGGCTTCATCGGACTCAGGGCTCGGATCCGGTATCCGCGAGATAAACGATTTATTAAATTACTAAATAGAAGTCGTCTCAACTCCAATCTAAAGTGTTTTTCAGAAACGACGATATTTGATCCTATTTATTTTTAATATAATTTGAATTTTACTTTGATCTGCTTTAAATTGATATTTTTTTACTGTAAGAGTCACTTGTCATTCCCGAAAAGGCGTAATATGTTTTAAAAAGATACATTTTAAATTTCTCAGAATTCGATTTTATTTGACAAATTCATTATTATTTTCTTGTACATCTTCATTTATTATATATACATTTAAATATACATATATATCATTACATTATCAGCCGATAGACGTCCACTGCTGGACATAGGCCTCCTCTAAAGATCTCCACATCGATCGATCCTGCGCTGCCCGCATCCAGCTGCTTCCTGCAGCCTTTACTAGATCAGCGGACCACCTGGTGGGGGCCTGCCAACACTACATTTACCGGTGCGCGGTCGCCATTCCAGGACCTAAGTACCCCATCAGCTGTTAGTTCTTCGAGCGATGTGTCTTACCCATTATCACTCGGGGCTAGCAATCTTTTGGAGAATGTCGGTGACCTTAGTTCTCCTACGGATCTCCTCATTTCTGTTTAAATCACGCAGGGAAACCCCGAGCATAGCCCTTTCCAAAACTCTCCGTGCGACTTGAAGCCTTTTCACAAGGTCCACTGTAAGCGACCACATATTGGTGCCATAAGTCGTCACTCGCAAGACACACGCAATTAAAGACCTTTGTCTTTAGACACTGCAGTAGTTTGGAGGAGAATATGCTGCGCAGCCTCCCGAACGCTGCCCAACCGAGATGGAATCGTCGATTGACCACATTTTGGAAGTTGGACTTACCAAGCTGAACCATTTGTCCCAGGTAAAAATATTCGTCAACAACTTTTAGTGGAGAGCCTGCGTCCGTTATAACTGGCGTGGGTACAATATAGGCATTTGATATAATTTTTGTCTTCTCCATATTGATATTAAGCCTCACGCGTTGAGATGCTTTCCAGAGGTCATCGATCATTTTGCCAGTCTTCCAGGGTCTCAGTCATGACCAAGATATCATCGGCGAAACAAAGATGAGTTATGTACGTGCCGTTTATATTGATGCCGAGTCGTTCCCAGTCTAAAAGTATATATAATTATTACTGTGTTCCAGTTTAAAACGTGCTGTAGCAAGCGAAAGACTGGCATAAGAAGACCTAACGTCTTATCTCAAGACGACAAGCGCTTCGATACGGCGTACGTCCTCGCCGGGACGCCGCCGTGGGAACTCGAAGCACGACCGCCGAATGGCTCCTTCGGCAGAGCAACCTGGCGCCGCGACCGACATGGGCCGTCGGGCCGGCGGCCCCCTTGGAGAGGGTTCCTGGGGTGCATATAGTGATGCGTATCGTATTCCGACGCGTCGCCACGTAAAAATTTTGACGGGAGGAGTGCTTCACATCACACCCTTCCTCGATGTGAACCCGTTCATTCGGGCGCCGATCGGAAGTCGCGGAGAAACTGAAACATGTTATTCCGCGACCCCCGAGTATGTGGATAAGGCAGGAATACCGTGTGAAGCTTTTTAGTCGGTTGGAGCCCAACACTACCCCGACGCCGGCCCATTTGGCGACGGGGTGTGCGTTCCGTTAGCATTTTGTTACACAAGTTATTAAAAAAAAAAAAAAGACGACAGGCGCAACGTTATGCTGTGTATAAAATCCTACCTAGCATCACGTTGTTAAGGGCGTGCGTGTCAGTTACCATCATGAGCACGTTCCATTCATCTCGTCGCTTCGTAAAATAAAAATACATAATTGCATTATAATTAAATAAAATTATTAAATATACATTAATTACGTACAAAAAATTTTACCAAAGCGCACTATAACAAGTAATGGAAATACCAGGTTCTGAAATAAGATATAAACAATTTAAAGTGTTTTCAACACCAAATATAACTGGTCTATTAAACTTTATCAGAATGTTATGAAGAGCAAAATCAACTGTAAAATAGAAAATGATTTTTGATGAGTAATTAATTTTCGATCAGTATTGAAATATGTATAATTTTAGGTCTACCAGGATCTGATGGCAAAAAAAAAGTTTAAAAAATACCGATTTCATATGGCAACAAAAAAAAGTCTTCTGTCAACTAAAATTTCGAGGAATTGTTTTTGCTTCAATTTTCCTTTAAAAAGTGGTGAAAAAGTCGAAGAGACCTCTTCGATCGCAAGCAAGAAATATTGTTTTCAATGTTTATGAAAGAATACTTGATTAACTAGGCGCAGAATAAACACAATTATCGATATCGAGCCATGTGCAAGTGTTGACTGGTTAGTAAGAATAATACGTCTTGATACTTTGGTTTATTGCATTTTTCATGTGTTTTATATTATCTATACTAAACTTTGGTTTATTTCAGGGGTTTCTAATACTACCATAAGACGAATTGTTGCTGATACAGATCTAACGGAGGCGTATTTAATACGTCCGGTAAAAAGAAGAAAGATGGCAAAAAAAAATAAACCTGGATAGTTTTGATTTAGAATTGATCAAGAACAAGATAAAAAAAGATAAAAGTTTTAAACTGTACGAAAAGAAATACCCACTGTCATGAAATTGCTATAAATTCTTGTACGTTAAACCCCATAGAATTAATCTGGGGAATAATGAAACAAAAAGTTGCGGGTAAAAACATTAATAGACCTGCAAGTGATATAAAATCTTTAACAGAAGAAGCTTTCTCTCAAATAGGGACCGATGAATAGCGAAAATCTTGTGAACACGTAATAAAAATTGAAAATCTGTTCATAGAACAAGATTGATTAATTGAAATGCAGGAGGAAATGTTTATCATAAATACTGCGTCTTCCTCGTCTTCCTCTTCCGATGAATACTTTTTTATGGATGTGTAGTATTTGGAACCATTTCCAAGTTCTGATAGCCTATAATTAATTAATAAACTCATGGACGGAGTAATTGGAATTTTATCTAAATTTTGAACCGCACATTCGCCACATTAAGATTTTCAAAAATTATCCTTGATCATTGAATAAATTTTTATATTTGCATATATCACACACAGAATCAGCAGCTATAAGAAAAAAATAAGTATCAAAACGTTTTACTCCAATTTCCCCAGTATTGCTAGGGTCAATTTATTTTTTCCCTTTTTGCAATCAGATCCTGATAGGCCTATAACTCATTTGGTGTGGTGTACATCAACAACTATTCAAATTTAAGATAACCTCTCATAGAAGTATAATAAGAAAAAGACCAAAGGTAATAAAAAAGCGTGTTAAAAACTCATATATGCATAATTCAAGCTCACTTATGCAATTCATAACCCAGATTCAAGGACTTTAATTAAGTCACAACATAAGCCAATTTCTCCTTTTGCACGTGCATATTATTCTAAATAAATACAATGAAATAAATTCCCACATTAGTTTTTATTTTCATTATTATTACTCATGTTTACTTGCCGTCATGATTTCTATCCAAAAAAAAACTCTACATAGTTTAAGGGGTGTCAATTATTAATAGCTTTAAAATATCTAGCGAGTAACAGAAAATATCACTGTGGTTTATAAGACAATGACTAAACGTTGCGTTGACATACAAAGACACTTAATTTCACCTCCCTCTTTCAATATTTATCTCATAAACACAATTCGCTGAAAATAAAAGCAAACTAAAATATTTTTCACTTGATGTTAACGCCATATACCTGTTATTTACAGCGTAACAATCAAAAATTACTGTACTTTAACTTTTTTATTTTGTTTGTCGCTACAGTAAAAAAGATATAGATATCATTGTTGAACTTTAATTAGAGTAAATAAATTAAATTATTCCTATCCATGGCTTTGCTAATTTGTGTTTGATATAATCCCGTTATACTTGTCTAAGAAACTTTATGATGATAATGAAGATATGTTAGGTGCATCCATGGCCAATAAAAATAATATAAAAAACTAAGTTATTCAATATTTAGATTGGCATATAGCGCTTGACAGAATACCTGGTATTAATATAGTTGATTGCGTAAATACATCTTATCTGACTGAAGCTGTTACTGACAGTTTAAACACATACTCTGCAATGTCATTGCTAAACAAAAATCATCTGTCCGGTTAACCAAAACATAGATGATATTTGTACCAAATTTATATCTTTATACAAAAACATTTTTACAATGTCTTTTCAAAGAGAAGATGAATTTTCTGACTTTAAGGTGAAACATCAGCTAAGCAAATATTATTATATCAAGGAATTAAAAGAATACAAAAGGTTAATGTTTCGTGTAAAAAATGTTATAGGTGCCACCGATTTTCGAAGATCTGAACGATCGAGTAAAGGAATATTTATTAAATCCTGAACAGCTATCTATACATAAGTGGGAAAAGTCTCAATTACATTGGCATAGAAAAACTGATATAGATTCTCTCATTAAATTTGAAGATGAAGACATTGGCTTGGATACTACACTTGAAGTAAGTGAAGCTTATCAGTAATTACCAGATGTAAAATGAAAATTTTGTTATAATATACATGTATACTCAATTTAATAATTTATTAGGTGAAAACATATTCAAAGCAATCCATTTTTATTTCATTTGTATAAAAGATCAAATTACCTCAAAAGACAACAAATCATGTTATAATTGAAAAAATTAAATACAATATGCATGATAATGATAACAAAAAAATTAAAAAAATCTACTTTAAACAACCTAATAATAACTTTTCAATGTGTGGAATGTACAATTGTTGTTAGGTTATTAGGGATCCAATAAGTGGTGAAATAGTTGGTATTGAAGAAGTGAGCATACCAGTTGAAGATGATGATGATTCTTTATCAATGGCTAGAGCACCTTTGCCACCAAGTCTTGCTACCAGAGGCACTACTACACAGAACCCTTTCTTACCTGCGGGTTTTGAGGAAGAATTACAAAAAATGTTGGATGAAGCTACAAAATTTGATGAAATTAACTTCAACTTAGAAGATGATGAACCAGGAAAATTTTTAGGCGAAGGTAATAATTTTGTTTTTTTTATATTATCATGCCTTTTTCTCAGTGGGGGTAGGCAGAGGTAAATAAACACCCACATTTCTCAAGATGTGGTCAGATTAGGTCCCATGTAACAGGGGGCGAGCCTGTTGTCACCTTATTGGGGCCACCATACACACACAAAGATGATTCCAGTGTGTGGGTTTCCTCATGATGTTATCCTTCACCGTTTGCATTTCGCTGTTGTAACTAAAGTTCACAAATGTACATAACTTAAATATTAAGTTGTTGGTACATGCTGAGATTCGAACACGAGACATTCGGAATGAAAGCCGCACGCTCTAACCATTAGGCCAGCGAGCTACTTCAATAGAAGGTATTAATATGAATTATATTATTATTTAATTAGCTATATAAATAATGCAAAAAAAAATTGTTCTTTTTCCCAGATCTGTTGACTATACCACCTGGAAGTAATGAAAGTGTACTATTTCAAAAAGATGGTGCCACACTACTCAAAAATGAAAACAATAGTAATGAAGAAAAAGCATTAAATAGAGAAGAAATAGATAAATTATTAGTGAAGATAAACCTTGAAGAAGTAGTAGACAATAATGTCCATTTAGTTGGTAAGAATTACTTGACTTTATATACATAAGTTCATATTTTTATGAAATTCAATTACTTATTAAAGTTCACAACAAAGCCATAGAGCTTTCTTCATACCAATTGTCATATTGTCCATGCATGTTGGTGATTCCCACATGCCTGGCCTCACTTGCAACATTTGCTAAATAGCAAGCTACTTCTACTGTTGTTTTATGTGAGGATTGCAAAAACTTAATTTTTTTTCTTGACTTTTCACTATAATGATTGATATTAGTAATTTTTTTAACACACTGATTTTGGTACATAATTACAAACATTCCATTCAACACTTAATAATTCATACTACAGATCTTTGGAAAGATGATGAAAAAGCTGAACCCAAGGTGACAAAAATGGTGCAAAAGGTAAAAAGTAATGAGCAGGACACTAACAATGCTGAGAGTGATAATTTTCTTGAAAATACAATAATCCAGCCGACTATAGAACTCCCAGATATTCCAGTATTAAATATTACTAGTTCTAAAGGAAGGTTGGCAGTTACATCAACAGATTGGGCAGAGATGATTGATGTCACACTTCCTGTACCAGACTTCAGAGAAAAAATAAAAGACATGGCACATTCATATCCATTTGAACTGGATAATTTTCAAAAACAGGTAATAAAAATATTTATGTTTGAAATTTGTGGACATCATCATAAGTTCATTGCTGGATAGGCCAGAACTTTACATACTTTTGTCTATTGTTACAGGCGATAATAAAACTTGAAGAAGGTCACCATGTGTTTGTGGCTGCTCACACTTCTGCTGGAAAGACTGTTGTAGCTGAGTATGCTATTGCTATGTCTAGAAGAAATTGTACCAGGTGAATGTAATGTTTATACTAACCTATCAAATTACATTTTTATATTTGTTTGTTTTTAAGTTCAGTCTGGTCATATGTATGAGCATTACAAATTACATTTAAATTCAGTTTTGTGGGTGTATACCCATCTATATATAGAGTGTTGATAATATTTTGTTAGATTATGAATCGAACCAGGGACCTCTATGTTAAAGGGCAAACGATCAATCACTAAGCCCCAGAGATAGTTAAAATTAAATAAGTTAGTTAAATTTTTTTTTTAATTAATGAAATGTCTTATTAAATATAACTTAGTCAACAGTAAAATTTTGTGGCAGAGCAATCTATACATCACCAATCAAGGCTCTGTCGAACCAGAAGTACAATGATTTCAACAAAATGTTTGGCGAAGTAGGCCTACTTACTGGTGACCTGCAAATAAATGCAACCGCATCCTGTTTAGTAATGACTACAGAGATTTTGCGCTCCATGTTGTATTGCGGCTCTGACGTCACCAGAGATCTTGAATTTGTTATATTCGATGAAGTGCATTACATTAATAACGCTGAGGTAAAATTTTTGATGTAATAATTTTTATATCTTCATCATTTCTCTTGTAGTCATTTTTAAGTTGCATAATTTGCATCTGGTGGGTGAAGCACTATATTTTTTTTATTCAATTAAGCGATGAACTGAGACAGATCACCTGATGGTAAGTGATATGCTTGCCCCAAACAATGTGGCTCTTGTTAGGGTGATATATATTGTACCACATTGCGCTTATCGCCTGAAACATATGGTGTTAAGTCTCGACACATCAGTAATTACACTAGCTACAGCACCCTTCAGACCGGAACAATGTTACTGTTTCGTGGTAGAACTAGGCGCTGCGGTGATACCTGCCTAGACGGTCTCTGATAACAAAGACATACAACCAGTAGACGTAAACGTTAGCTTTAATTTCATCCTTCCAACAGTAAGGTGCAAACATTGCTGTGTTCTGGTTTGAGGGGTGGCTGTACCTAGTGACATTACTGGAGTATTTCAGGGGCTGTATTCACAAGATTTATACGATGTGGTGCCCTATGTCGAATAATATAACGCAGAAATCACATACACAGTTAAATATAAATCTTTGAAAGTTTTACAAATATATTCCTGTACGGAAATGATACTGAATGAATATTAAAATAATGGTAGATATATTATTTAGCGTGGTTATGTATGGGAAGAAGTACTGATATTGCTTCCGGCCCACGTGAGCATAGTGATGTTAAGTGCTACCGTACCCAATACACTACAGTTCGCCGATTGGGTCGGACGGACTAAGAAGCGAAAAGTTTATGTAGTCTCTACACCAAAGAGACCTGTGCCACTATGTCATTATTTGTACACAGGTATTTTTTTTATACTTTTCATATAAAACCCGTAGAAATTTTCCGTTTCTTGAGTGCTTTTCTAATAGCTGTATATATTTATGGCAAACGGGACTTGCCTGCTCGTGATAGATATCCTATTGCTCTTAACTAGGATACCCACTAGCGCTTATGTAACATTTTTTACTATAAAAAAATATCAATTCAGATATCACAAAATAACCAAAAAGGTTTAATATTTGATGGCAGAAATACACACACTGATGGTGTCCTTTACCAGTAAACTCCGCCTGAGGGTTAGGGATACGTTTACCCGTAACAATGTTACGACAGTTAGGATGATATATACTGTATATTATGGTACTCGTCGATTAGAGATTTTGTAAATTCTCGTTAGCTCAATTATTCTACTTTACATCTGAACTACCTGTCCGCTTTATTTCATAGAAAACGATACAAATAAATTCATTATTTTGTTAGGAACCGGTGGCAAGTCGAAAAATGAAAGGTTCATGATTGTAGATCAAGAAGGTAACTTTTTATTAAGAGGATATAATGAGGCTGTAGCGGCAAAAAAATCCCGAGAAAATGAATACAAGAAAAATTTCGGACCAAAGGGTTAGTGATATTATCATTACACTATGAAAAACTTTAAATATTTACCTATTTATTTTGCAAAAGGGAGCTCACATAAAGTCTTAAACTGTCTTTAATTTTTTTATTTAAAAAAAATACTTTATTCATCTCACTACGGGAACTCGAGGCTTTCTCTCCCACCGAGTGTTCGTGATGTCTCATTTTTAAAGACGGTCGTTTATGCTATTCGTCTTATAGAGATGCGGGCTCGATTTCCATTATATTTGAGCTCATGGTGAAGTTAAACATTGTGACGAAACTAAGATATTTTAAGAACAACTTGTGACATCTACAAACCTGCGTGCAACTCTATCGGCTGATGATGATAACTGGTGTTGTTAGCAAAAATTAAAAAAAAAATATCTCCAGGTGTAAAGCAGTACATGAATCCTAAAGCAGAACAAACTATGTGGGTGGCCTTCATAGATCATCTACGGCAATCCGATAAGCTCCCCGTCGTAGCATTCACGCTGTCTCGTAACAGGTATGGTTTATCTTTCCGTTACTAGTATTTGAGTATAATAAAAAAATAGGTGCAACTTTCATCATCCGAACTATCGCCACAACGTTATGGCACATAATAGGCAAGCTTTATTACTTATGTTTAGGTGAGTGTAGTAGGTTTCTGTTATCTAAACAGTTATCACCGCCTATCCTGTAATCACGGGCTATTAAAAAAATAACTAAATTATCCTTGACTGCCTCGAGTAATTACGAGGTGCTCTCGAATTTGTAGTAGCATATCGAGAGGGTTGGGGAGGGTTACAGCCCTAACTGAGATATGCTTAGGCGTACAACAATGAGGCAGCGGTGCGTTCCGAAGTATATGGCGATGCCCTACAAAACACTGAAGGTGACCACCGAGCAGGTTTTACTAGGTAAATATCCTACATAACTTTGCCTCTCTAAAACAGGGTATTTTTGAAGATTTTTCTCAGTAAAATGGTATGTACCACTTCCGCAGTGCCTATATTTGCTACTGAACAGTAGTATACAAATTTTGCTGAATTTGTGTCTCCAAGTTTAGTCTTTGGCTTAACGAACTAATGATATACATTATTTTTCTATGTTAAAGGTGCGATCAAAACGCCGAAAATTTAATGTCGGTCGATCTTACAACAGCTAAAGAGAAGGGTCACATACGTAACTTCTTTCAAAAGTGTTTACAGAGACTGAAGAAACCTGATAGAATATTACCACAGGTAAAAAAAATTTAAATCTAGTTGCTAATCTATATTAGATTTTGTGTGATTGTAGAAGAGATAATGTGGTGGAATGTGATCCACCACTGAACATGCTTCTCTTCAATCGATTTACCGCGTGACCAAATTATTTCCACAAATGATTCCCTGCGCAGTTTCTGATTCTAATAGGTGGTCATCCTAGAATGCTCTTCTCTTTGTGACCTGTTCATTACCACTTAATTTTTTTATATCAGCATCAGCTAAATATACAGTAGTAACATACAAATCGTTAAAGTACATAAACGTAAATTATATTATTTATTTTATATTTAAAACCTGTTTTTTAAAACATGTTCCAAATTTGGTATTTTGGTATTTTTATTGTTTGTATTTGTGTTTTTTACTATGCTTTTTACGAAATGACAACTGACCTCGATTACATATAATGATAACTTCTTTCATGTGTTATCGTTTTTTACTCTTTACATAAATCATTATTTGTTTTACTTAGAACAATGTATACCAATATGCTTCCTGTCTCTTTAAGGTCATAAGACTCCAAAGGGTACTTGAAAATGGGATAGGTGTTCATCACAGCGGTATACTGCCACTGCTGAAAGAAATCGTCGAAATGCTTTTTCAATCCGGTTTTGTAAGTAATATCTTCCCTTACAGGATTATTATGTACTGTGCACATTACCCATTTGAAAGCAAATATGTTATCATATCTGTGATTCATTATATTCTGCGTTAAGGTAAAAATATTATTTGCGACGGAGACGTTCGCGATGGGTGTTAACATGCCTGCACGGACGGTCGTTTTCGATGACATCACAAAATTCGACGGAGTTCAGAGCCGTCACCTTATGCCCGCCGAATATATACAGATGGCGGGTCGCGCTGGGAGAAGAGGTAATGTGATAATCTGAATAACTTAATAAAAATTAAGCACTCTTAAAAAAGAAACTCAGATCACAAGCCCCATGAAATGTCTAAAGTTAAATTGTTTCATCATCTCGACACATAGTCATCCACAGCTGGGTACAGATCAATTCTAATGGATTCCATAAAACATGGTCTTGCCCTATTTTAGTCCTGGTTGAGGTTCGTCAATCATTGGTTCGTTATGTTATCTGTGAAAAAAAAAAGCTAATAAAAAGTCTAAACAAAGTGTACCCTGTTCACAGGTTTGGATGATACAGGAACGGTTATAATACTCTGCAAGGAGGAAGTACCTAATCAAATTAAACTAAAGGAAATGATGTTAGGGATACCGGAAAAACTTTCATCGCAGTTCCGTCTCACCTATGCAATGATACTCAGTTTGCTAAGGTTAGTGCACATAACATCCTTATGAGAAGCATGTTATAAACAAAGTAATAATTTCTTATAGAGTTGGGGTATTTCACTAGTTGACGGATTTTATAGCTGGAGAAGTACTAAGGTGGTACCACCGCAACGTCTATTTCTATCGCCAAATAGAAGTGTGCAAATTTAATGATGTTCTAGGCATATTGTTATGAGCGAGTACTTCGTCTCGTCGCTTCATCTAATAAATAAAGAATTATTTACATAAAAAACTTATTAGCGGACAAAATCCTACATACATTTTATAGTTTCTACTATGTCCTATCTTATCGTATTTCAGAGCTGCAACTGTATCCGTTGAAGGCATGATGCAACGTTCCTTTAGAGAGTTCCATCAGATTTGCCAAGCTGATAATAATAGGAAACAACTTCAGTTAGCTGAAAAGGAGTACAGTGAGAAATGCAGTACTCCTTTACCGGCTCATCTAGCGCCGCTTGCCAGTTTCTATGACACAGCAGTTGCTTATGTGGATGTTTTGAACGATATCATGCCTATACTCTTAGGACAGGCAAAAGTTGTAAAGGAGTTAGTTCCAGGAAAAGTCCTTATTTTATCAGCCGGTGGTTACATAAATCAATTAGGAATTTATCTGAATAGCACAGGTAAGTTGTTACTTGTAGCGATTCGAAAGTTCTTTATTATTATTTTTTAAAAACTGACCACTCGAAATTTCCACTGCTGGACTTTTCTCGTATGGATAGAGCCAAGATCATTTATACACATGCTGAACAAGTGCTGTTTGGTACATGTCAAATGTCCACAAAGCTGTTAGACTTTTAATAGAACAAATACATTTGCATGTTGTTTTGGTGCACCGGATGCTCAAGCTCAAGATCGAACCTACTTCTTTTCGAAACATACAGCACATACGCCCGCCTTAAAAACTGATGTCATGATTTCATATTACTAATATATTATAACACCTAAAACGTAATGAATTACCTAGACGGGCATGACACGTAAATGAATGCCCTGGTCGTCTCGTCACATTATTGAATAATAAGTAAAGAAATATTTGAAGTGTAAATATTTTGCAGGACCTCGACAAACTCCTTACAAGGTACTAGTGTTGAATACCCTCGAACCGGACCCTAACAAATACAATTTTGAGATTGACGAAAACTGGTTCAGAATGCTAAGTTTCTCAGCTACATATGATGGCATAGGTAATAGAATATTTTTTTAGTTCTCATCTATTACTACCATATATATATAATTATAAATAAACATGTACTTTGAAGTTAAAAAAAAAATTAAATAGATTCTTTACCACATGTATTAAACAGTAAAGTAGTTTGTAAATGCAACTTTACGAACATCGCGTATGGTGAAAATAAAAATTTCTTTTTATTATTTATTTATGTGAAGTGTGATGTTACACTTTATACTGATAGTATCTTCCAGCAAACCTTGGTGAAGAGAGGTATCTTTAAAAAAACTACTGACAATGAAGTAAAAAAAATCCATGATATTGCGATAAGTTACTATCGATTTTGTAATATTTCAAACATTCAATATAATAATTGAAATCCATATAGATATGTTTTAATAACTATCAACCCTATTGTTAGCCTGTCTTGTGACAATATACAGTGAAAGCTCCTTATTCGCGCTTCATTCATGCGCGTTTTCACTATTCACTGATTAAAAAATACCACCCAATCAATCAAAACCAAACTTAAAATACCATCAAATCTATCTACATATTAAAAGGATTCCAATAGGTATCCAACCCAATATCCTTTGTAAATTTCGTCAAATGGACTAATAAAAAAGGTATATTCTGTATTCCCGGTTTTCTGTATTCGCGGCATATTCCCAAAGTTTCCCACTAATTATTTATTAGTGCTAAAAATATATTTCGTACTTTTATAATAATAATTACAACAAAAATAATTTATTATAATTTTCATTTTTACTCCAGTAAATTATATATAATTAACAGCCCACTCAGGACTGCCTTACAAACTGAGAAATGACAGCTACATTTATGTTATCTATTTTTGTCCAGGTACTGAAGAGGGCACTTTAGATCACACGATACTTTGCATAGCTCCAAAGAACGTGATCGCCGTTACAAAGATGACGTTAAAACTTGACCCAAACATCATCATTCAAGACTGGGATAAAAGGCAGATACCAAGGTTGGTTTAAAATTTATATCCGGTTTCATGAGACGTACTTGTAGCCATTGTAACTCCAACCGTTTTCTGATCATATTAACGAGATAAATTGCTCATATTATTCTGACATCTATTGTTCAAATATTGCCCCCTTGTACGTTTATACAAATGTTGTGAAGTACAAAAGAGAAACTTGAATCTTTTTAACGTTTCAGGTTCAAGGACGCACCGGTAGGGTCGAGTTGCGCAAGCGCAGTACAAGAGCTGTCTCGTTTATCGCACGCAGTGCGTACTGGTGCAACAATAATAGAACGCATAAGTCTCACCCAATCGCTCACTATTACCACCGGCGAAGTTTTACAATCGCTTGATAAGATGAACAAATACAAAGTAATAATATAATTCTCATATTCCTTCCGCTAAAATTATAAATGAATATTTAAGAAAACATAACCGTTAGAGATTAATATTTTTTTTGATTTTTATGAAAATATGAGACGAACAGGATGGATGCTCGTCTATAACGACGTCGAACTAGTTACATATACACTACTACTACAAATTGTGCTCATAGCCTTTGGACACAAGATGTTATGTTTTGTTTCCCCAGTATTTTCACTAGCCACAGCGCTCTTCAACCCGCAACACAGTACATTTTACACAACACTGTTTGCTAGCAGAAATAAATGGGACGAACCTAAATAGTATCCGGTAACGGAGATTTGCTACCAAAAATGTTCAAATGAATAAGTACTTATATATCATATACTGCGGTGATCATTTTATAGTAGTTGAGGTTGTACGCATAAAATGTTAAAATATACTCTTAAAATAAACTTTTGATTTTAAGGCATTATTAGAATCTCAAAAGAAATCAACGGACATAGCGAACTTCAAGTCAGAATTCGCAATAGTGTACGAACGGAAACAAGCGGAAAGAAAACGTGATAAATACAAACGTCTGCTGTCATTTGAAAACCTCGCTCTCTATCCGGATTATCAGAGGAGGCTGCTCGTACTCAGAGAACTGAATTACATAGATGAACATGATAGTGTAATATTGAAAGGGAGAGTTGCCTGCGGTATGGGGACTAATGAATTAATAATATCCGAGTTAGTCTTTCGGAATGTATTCACCGATAAGAACCCTGCTGAAATAGCGGCACTTTTGAGTTGTTTCGTTTTCCAAGCTAAGACCAATGTCGATCAGCCGCTGACAGATAAATTAAAGGAAGGAGTGGAAGCCATTAAGGTGATTGATGAAGATTTGACAGCAATTGAGTCTAAGTATTTGGTATGTATTATGTTCTTATATATTCCATGAAGCGAATAAATCGTATTAAAATAATGTTCACACGATACCGTTTGGCGGTAGATATAAAAGCTGCGGTGGTATTGGTCTTGCCAATCTCCAGTGATCAAAACCAACCACCCGTAATGTAATTGTTATTCACCTTTGTATTTTGTGATATAATCAACAGAATTACGATTTAGAAAATCATATTTTTTTATTACTAGGTTAGTCAGTTTGAAGGACAGGCAGAAAGGTTGAACTTCGGTTTGATAAGAGTTGTCTACGAATGGGCTTTAGAGAAACCATTTGCTGAGATTATGGATTTGACTGATGTTCAGGAAGGCATTATTGTAAGATGCATTCAACAATTACACGAGGTAAGATTTCGTATGACTAAGCACATACGTGGTAACTGGTAAAAATAATAATATAAAAGGAAATAAAATAGGTAAAGAGTAATACCACTGTAGTAGTAATGAACTGAAATAAGATATGGCTACCAAAATAGTTTTCTGCCGTTACAAGTAGAAATGCAAGGTATCATTTAAAATTTTATAATCTTTTCTTTTTATAAAGCTGTTAGTTAAATACAACAAAACAAACTAATGTTTTTTCGTTCAAATTTAAGTATGAATGAAGATGAAGAATCATCAGTTTCATTATCGTAAGTTTGTAATAAAGTAAATCAAGTCTTTTTGTTACCGAAGATCGTCTTTGTAGGCATCAGCGTAGCTCCTCTCTCTGCCGCCAAGTAGTTGTAGTATACAAATATTATTTTGTTCTGGTGTGAATAGAAGTTGTAGCTAGTGAGTCTCCTAGACTTAAAATTTTATCTCAAAGCGACGAGCACAATATGGTGAAGTATATTATCCAAATTAACGCTACATTGTTATAGCCAGGTGTAGCACTTGTCGTCGGGTGAACGTTCTGCTGGTCTTCTCGCTACATTGAATAAAATATATATATATTGACATGTACAACCTGACCTGTTTCATTACAGTTATTAATCGATGTTAAGGATGCAGCCGTAGCTATAGGAGACCCAAAACTTCAAGCCAAAATGATGGAAGCTTCAACCGCAATTAAGAGGGACATAGTTTTTGCTGCCAGTTTATATACTACATCAAAGGAAACTGTTGTATCATAATACAACTATAATATTTTGATCTTCATTTACTTACATTTGGACAAAGAATAGCTTGCAAACCTGGAGGATCGTCAGTGCGTTGACGTTGCGTCTACTACTATTAGCGTGCATAAGTTAGGATGGCCGATAGAAAGCCAAGTTCCTGTTTACCACCTCAATGTTATAAAAAATGCAGCTCTCATTCGGCTTAAATGGAAAAATATATTTACTTGTACATTGAATTCTTTTAAGTTTTATTATTATTTGTGCCTTGTAAAATATTTATTATTAGGCACCAATCACAAACAATGAACAAACATTTTTAGTTATTTGCGTTACAATCTATAATAAAGTGTAGTAAATTTCTTAAAATTTTATTATATGTGAAGTAAATATAAAGTAATATTGTTTAGTGATCTTGAAAATCAACTATGTAATCTATAAAATGAGTACGAAAATCAACTATGTATGCCAACACTTTTAATTAACTAAAAATAAATTATTTCAAAACTTTTACATGTTTTATTGTTAATAATCATGAACATGTATACCTTCATTTTTTTGATAAGATTCTGTTACGAAAAACAGTCTACGCATAGCCGCAGCGCCTATTTTTGTCACCAAGTTATCCATTTCATTTATATACAATGACCCAAAGATGAGGCAAAGGGCGCCTACAGTAATCCTCCATCGCGTTCGGTCAAAAGCTTCATCCTTTATCTGATTCCACGTCTTCTCGATCTTTTTCACCTCTCCTGCTATTATGTGGCGCCACGTGTATTTGAAATGGCCGCGCTTGAGCTTTCCTTGCGGATTGGTTCGGAGGTCTCAACTTTGTAGTGTATGGCCAATCCACTTCCATTTATGACCTTAGATTTATGAATCGTTTGGATATTCGCGGTAGAGCTCCAGGAGATTTTCAATGGAGATTCTCTCGGACCATCGAATACAGAAAATTCGGTAGCAGAAGACAGCGGTTAACGAAGACCTGGAGCTGCGAGATGATCTTGATGTGTCACAGCCGTAAATATTTAACGTTAGACGAGAAAATTTTAATTATTAATGTACTACTACTATTTTTATGATCTATTATATGTCCCTTTTTTATTAAATGTTGGTATATTAAATCATCATTAATAAAAATTATGTATTGCTGTCAAATAGCTAAAATAGTTCTTACATCTGAAACCATAATCATTTAACTGTTACAGAAATTTATGGAATATTTTGAAATCGATGACAAAAATTTAGAAAAATCTTGTTCTTTTAAAATCTTCAAAAAATCAAATTCAGTGTTAGTTATCGCTACAGGGTGCATAATTTAGATCATTGGCGAATGACTGATGTGACATTAAATATATAATTCTGAGTTTCTTTAAATGTCAGTTAAAATATTGTGAATCGGAACGTATCCCTCTGCATTGGAATCGAATATCTTTTCTCGGTAAACCTACATGACTAGTGAAAATTCAATATTTCGATGTTGATTTAAATACAAGTATATACAGGTAGTTCACATTCATACAGTGTATAGAAGTTCGAGGGCCACGGTAATGTGGCCATCGTCGCGGTTTATCTCTTTTGCATAAAATATTTTGCATTATCAGAATTATACAAAATGATTAGAGACGACGAATTTGAAAAGCTCATATTGACCCCAGAGCGTATAAAAGCTCTGGGGTTCCAGCCTCAAAAGGAAATTCTGATTAATCATCTTCTACCATATGCTTCCGATTTGGATGAAGAATCGACAACCTTCTTAGAGCAGGTGAAGACAAATCTAGCTAAATCAGTAATGTTACGTGAGATGAAACCCAGTGCTGGTGTTTGGTCATCAAGACTTATGAAGTAAGTGCAAACAAAAATGTCGGACGACTATTATCGATTTTGTCGATACCTACTGATTTCAACCATACTGTCTTATGAGACCTTTGTGTTTTAATGCAAACAATAAGTAAGCCCGACTGTTTCAAACCATTTCTTAAATTCAGATATTTTGTACAATACAGTGAGAAGAAAAAAAAATGAAAATAGTACTTAATTAAATTTATTTGTTATTGAAAATATATCTTGAAATACAATTATTCTAAAGTAAAGTAAAGTTTTATGTATATTTATTTAAAGTTTGAAACATAATTACAAGTGATCATAAATTTATGAATATATATATATATATATTCATATATTTAAACAGTTTACAAATGTCTGCTTTACTACGCACTGTCTTCTCATTTACACAAATAGCAACTGCATAGAACATTGGAAATGTATAATACATACAAAGCGAAAACCCTCTGCATTCTTTTGATCTATTATTTTTTTTTTATATTATCACACCTTTTTCCCAGCAGGAGTAGGCAGAGGTGAATAAACACCCACTTTCCGCCAGATGTAGTCAGATTAGGTCCCATTTAACAATGGACAAGCCTATTTCCACTTTTATTAGGGCAACCACACACGCACAAAGATGATTTAAATGTGCGGGTTTCCTCACTATTTTTTCCTTCACCGTTTGTAACTCGTAGTTGTTACTAAATTCACAAATGTACATAACTTAAATATTAAGTCATCAGTACATGCCGAGATTCGAACCTGCGACCTTCGGAAAGAACTCCGCACACTCTAACTATTAGGCCAGCAAGCTTTTTTTGATCTATTACCTGAATATTTCATTATGTATTTTGGTTTATAGAAAGTATATAGGTTTTACTTGACGCAGATGAAAGTTATTATAGACACATGTATACATACATTGTATATATGTATCGGTATCTGCTGAACATGTTGCCATACACATTTTTTTAAAAAGACATTTAGTTCATAATTTTTTATAAAAAAGGATAAGGAATATTAATGACCACTCATTATTTCAGACAGTTTTAATGGTTAGCAATGAATAGTGTTAGTCTTTGTTAATTATAAAATATATGAACTGAATTACTTTGCAATATTGTAAAACATTAATTTTTTAAGAACAAGTCACTGAAATAATCACAGTGAAATGCATTTCAAAAAACATGAAATATACAATTCCATTACAAGTAAAAATTTTAATTGTAAATAAATTTCATATTCTGTAAAATACTTATCATATGAATAGAGAGAGCTCATAGTATTATACAAAAAGGTATGCCATGGCATATTTACCTTACACCTTTGCAAATTTTTATTATATATGGGGGGAAAATAATATAACAATGTTTAATAAAGAAATATAATATATGTAATGTAGCACATTCCCAAAAATAGGAGAAATCATATCATAACTGTGCAACGGTAAAATAAAATTCTTCTCTGTTTCTAAAAATAAATTTTTGATAAATTATTATCCTTAAAACATCATTTAAAGTAAAACTTATGAATAGTGTAAAATCTAGAACATATAATGCTAATATATCTTTATGTAATTTATATTATCATTAATGGTGTCAAAGGTAATCTAGCGCTTCTCACAAATAACAAATTTGCCAGTAAATAAATATGTAAATCTAAAAAATATATATGTATAACTTAAATTTATCCCAGAAAGTTCTTTTACATTTGGGTCAGTTACTTCAGATATTACTTGCAACTTTGACTGTAGATGCTCCCGATACGAAAATCATATTAGCATAGAATGACTTTACTCTGTCCTATTTCTGATTTTAGGACAGTAAAGATAAGAAGCATTAATGAGTTTACCAAGTTTACAGAGATTTGTTTTATCTCAAAGTGTAATTTATTTATGTCTATCCCATAGTTTCACATTAACCTTTGGCAGTGTTTCTTAAGACAAAAATAACTGACCATATAGTAATACGTAAGTTCCTGAAGTGAACACCTGGCCTCATTTGGATTGTTATCCATGACACACAATTTGTTACAATGCCACTACATGTTACAATCCTTCATGGATTGTTATTTACTTAGTAAAGACATCTATGATAATAATAATATTGTAGAGCTAATTAAACAACTAATGTTTCATTAATTACCTAAACTGTCACTACAAAGGAACATACATTATTACATTGATTTAAAATTCACTATAAAGAAATAAAGTATTCAATTAAAACCATTATATTTTTCTACTTTGCCCATTACACAAAAATCATTATAATCTAACTTGTAATAGTATAATCCAAACATACTGTATTCTTAAATATATAAATAATTTTAAGAGATAAATTGTTTTAAAAATAAATATATTTCTTTCATGTATATAATGTGTTAATGAAGTAAAATATTCCAAAGATTAATATTGCCAGGTTTTAATTTTATATTTATGTGTATAAATTAGTGTGTGTGGGGTGAGCACAGTATGTACTTCTCATCCATATCCCTCTATCAGCCGTCATATCTGAATTCACACTTTTCTTACACATCTATATTATATTATACTTACCATACGAATTTTTTTTATAAAGTACTGTGTGGATTTTTGTTACGCATTTCCATTTACATTTATTTCATCAATACGAGTATATACTTAGTATTATTATGCACAGTTCTGGGAACAGTGGAAAACATCGAAGATCGAATTACCACCGCGTGGCTAAAATGGCGAGAAGTGACTGGTGTTACTTGTGATAAAATAATACGTGTGAAACTCATTGGTTTAAGGACTATTAAAAGACCAATTCTTTTGTACGGAAGTCAAACCCGGGCTGTTACTCAAATAAAGATGCATACCATCAAAGTTGATGAAATGAAAATACTAAGATGGATGTGTGGCTAGTACGTTCGGGGTAGCATTGATATGCGCGATATCTCCGACAAGATATAGGCTGCGGTGGCATGATCACATGAAAAGAAGGCCCTCTGGACTACGTTGGCAACTTAACATTGCAGTTTTCCTCTCTGGTCGAGGACTCACAAGCAGACCAAAAACAAGGTGGAAAAATATAGTATGAAGAGACATGCGTGAGTGCCAAGTGACTGACGATGCTGTCAAGGACAGAGCGAAGCGGAAAAGAAAAATAAACAAAGCTGACTCCATCACCATACGGGATGATGGCTAAGGAAGAGCGAGAGATTATTAATTACATTTATTTCAATTAAAAGCTTAAGAAAAATAATCATGATTTTTTTTAATTGAAAACATAATAAAAACCTAATAATTAAGTTTAGTTCTAAACAAAATTAGAAACCGTTTAATTTTTTTTCAGGTACATTAGGATTTATGGTCTCAAATTTGGAAAAGAAGATCACATTGCTCTCATAAAATTAGCATATGAACTTATACTCATTCCAGACCTTGAACCATGCAAAGTTCACAAGTTTGCTATAATGTTCATAATGTTAATTAAGTAAGTTTATAATTTTCACATACACTAAAAAATCATAAAAACCATGTAAAATTTAATGAAAATTGGTCAAGCAATCCATTTTGCTATCGCTTTATAGTTGATGGGAAACTTTTCATTTATAACCATATCAAAGTTGTTATTAAAAATGTTTAAATATTTCAGAAAACGGCATTTACTACCTCCTGACGAGCTAACACTACCGTGGCGCCCCCTTTACCAGATGGGGAAAAGGATGTTTGACAGGAGTGAAACAGCCTTAGGAATGTACCACTACCCGGGGTAATTTTTTTTTATTTCACGAAGCAGCGTAACGATCGAGTCGTTTACATGACGGTATACACTGAACTACAGTTTACGAGCCGCTTTGAGATGCAAGATGTTTAATCTTGTCATCCCAGTAATTTCATTAACTAACAACACTTTATAATTCGCAATACAGTAATAATTGCGCCCAACTTGTTGACGGCAGGAATATGAGTTACCGTGTAGTGGTAGTACCTACCTAGAGAGAGTATTGACGGACTATTGCTATTGACGGAATTATTTTATAGATTTAAAAAAAAAATTACTAGAATTGACACAAAAAAATCATACGTAATTAATAGTCGTAATAAGAATTTTAGTTTTAAATTTGAACCGTGGATTAACTATGAGACTTTTTCCTATAATAACAATAGCAAAACAAAGCATTTTTTTAATAGTTCTTTTTTTAAAAAAAATTATGCGTTATATTTATTTATATATGTACGTCTTTATGTATTTAAATTATACTCGTAGTAAAGTTCCTTTCTAAATTTTTTTGTAGTTACGATATATGCGCAAGGCTCACCGAATCTAGACTAAGCTTTCAGTTCAAAAAGAATATTCGGGCCTTGGGGTTGTCCACCATCACTCGTGCATATCACATTGCGATTCACCGATCATGCGTGTTAAAACCAGGTGTATGCAAGTGTTTTAACACGAACATTTTTATACAAGAATAATATGTTTATTCAGGCGAAATCGTAAGAAACATGGAGTCAATATACACGAAATGGTTCGCAAACTCATGTCTGGTTATGGGTTAGACGGCGCCCCTGGTCTGTTTGGATTTGCGGGACAAGAAAGGGAATTTCCAACGTAATATTTAGTAACTTGATTTTATTACGGTTCTGTTGTAATCGCATTCACTCGGTGTTAGTGGGATGTGGGTAGCAATTCATTATACTTCATAGGTATCGGCCTGGTGGGTGGGTTGTGTGGTGCATGGATATATCTATAAACATATTTACTCTTTCATTAATTCAATAATTTTTTTGCAGGTCTCTTGAAGGATCATACTTATCTCTGATTACTTGTGCAAAACCGTAAGTGTTTTAACTGTTTTCAAACGATTTGTGCTTTTGTTTCGTTATCGCCAAACTGTAATCAAATCTTTTGCAGCTATTTCGAGTTGGGTGCTACAAAAGAGATATTAGAAGAGTTCCTACCACAAATCTTACCTTGGTCGTCCGACGGTCATTTGATTACACAGTTGGCATTATTTCTACCAGATTCACTACCGCCACATCAAGCAGAATTCGGACATAAATTGTGGTTCGACAAACTCGTAGAGTTATGGGACACCTGCTACAATTCACCATGTAGCATACATGTACGTAATGAATAAATTGTTTTTCAATCAAAGGTACTATGTTTTGCAATAATTGTAATTATTTTTTTATACTCAAAAAGACAATTGAGCAAATTGCTTAAGTTGTTAGATAATACTAGTAGTGATGGTCACTGATTATTGGCATATATATATATACACAGCTGCGACATCGAATTTATGGTAGGGATTTTAATGTTTATTAGTCGGTCCGGAAGAAGTACACGTGGTTACTGAGATACAGTAGAACGTTACATTTCCTCGAGATGATGCATAATTTGTCGCTGTATCGTTAACCTCGGTTGCGAAATATTTTAATAAATTGATAATAATTAATCTTAACATACGAATCCAAGACGTGGCCCTTTACTACCGGCCTTATAAAAAGGCCGAAAGTCACCCAAAGGACAATGGAGAGAGCTATGCCCGGAGTTTCTCTGCGTGATCGAATCGGAAATGTGGAGATCCGCCAAAGAACTAAGGTCGCCGACATAGCGCAAAAGATTACAGCTAGACTTAAGTGGCAGTGGGCAGGGCACATTGCTCGAAGGACCGACGGCCGATGGGGCAGTAAAGTCTTCGAGTGGCGCCCGTGTAACGGCAAACGTGGTGTTGGGAGGCCGCCCAATAGGTGGACCGACAATCTGGTGAGAATCAGGTGAATCCACTGGATGCGAGCAACGTGGGACTGATCGACGTGGAGATCTTTGGGGGAGGCCTATATCCAGCAGTGGACATCTATCGACTGATCACATCGATCGCCTCGTGGCGTATTATATTTTTTTCAGTTAATTATTGTGCATATTAGGCAATGCATCATAAATTATGTCAATGTGATTCTCTACCACTAAAAAGACAAGATCTTCAATATTACTTCTTAAATCCGTAGCTTGTACATACACTTTCGTTGAGCAAAATAGTAGATATAGGTGTTGTCTGTTGGATATATACACATACTGAATAGAAAACTATAAAAAAGTTCCAAAACTATCCACTATTCTAATAACAGTTAATTAATTACAGGATTTAATTATGTTATTTGCTTCATTGGCGAAGAAAAGTCCGGGTGCCGTTGACTGGACTCCTCACGTACCCAAGATGTTCATGTTTATAATGCACTCTTTAAATCTACCAGTCAGCTACAAAGATATGCAGTGCAATAGAAATTATACATTAGGTGATATTTTTTTAATATTTACCGTATAAAATTAAGTTGATACAATAAGGTTGGTATATAAGTTGAAAGTGTGACGACCAAATTTTTAAACATTTTGCTTTAAGTAGATAGTTTAACTAAATAAAACCTTAAAGGATAACACGTACATGAAATAAATTTATATTAATTTATTTATATATCACCATAACTCTCTAGAGAGCTTTTATCGTGCAACGACGAGACGAATAAAAAGATTATTTGATGGTAAGCGTTATACCTGTTCATAACAATGTGGAAGTAGTTAGAACGATAAATACTACACCACATTATGCAAGTTGCTTTTTGACATGAGATGTTAAATCTCGTTACCCCAGTAATTTCACTATCTACAACGCCTTTCAAACTGAAATATAGAAATGTTAGGAGACAGTAGTTTGGCAACAGAAGTAACGCCACAGTGGTACATACTCAGTCTCGAAAAACAGGTAGGGAGCACTTTGACATTTATATCAAAAATTTTTCATTGATTGAAATTTTTTTTATAAATTTTATTGTTTTAAGAAAGTTTCGTCTTTGAAATTACTGTCTTAATAGAGACAAACGCGTCATTTTTAAATTTATCAAAGATATTTTATTTATGTTTCATTAAGGATTTTGTTATTAATTTTTAGACATGAAACATGTTGCAATGTGGATCGTCTGGAATGTCAACCCGGACGGTATTATTCTTAAGCATTTGCAAAGCTTCCTCGCTGGAATTGAAAGTTATTTACATAGCGCAAACTCTGGGCGCTGGTCCTTCAAGCTCAGAGATCTCTTGAAAAAATTAGCCAAGGAGTTTCTGAACAGGTATTTGGAGATCGTATTATCGTTTATTTGTAGAGTAAAAAATTGCTACAAATTTTAGTACTTTTTTTTTATTACAGAGTTCGCAAGGAGAGAGAGATAAAATTAAAAGAGAGTTGGGAAAACAAAACACCGGAAGAGTATAAGTTAAGAGATGAAGATATAACAGAATTTGTTAAAATGATGCTAGAGCCAACTTTAAAAGCGGTGTATAATCGAAATGGATCACTGGATGTTTTGGTCGCCTTACAAAATCTTGCCACTTTGAGACCGGCCATTGTTATACCACCGTTACTAGAAAGGCTTAGAACATCTCTTACTTCTCTGACAGAACCCCATAGAGTGACCGCTGCCATGTCGGCAGTAGCTGCCGTAGCACGACCAATGCTAAGAGGTGCCGACGTGGACTTCCCCGAGGGACCCACCCACGTTGTTCCGTTCTTGCTGGCAGTTTTACCAGGGCTGGATCCTAATGACATTAAAAAGACATTAGTATCATTAAATTCCATTCTGATTTTTAGTACTATGGTACCTTACATAGACTGTAGCTCCGCTCATGAGTACTGGCCAGACCTGACAGAAGAAGAACGCTTAACTTGTGAGTCGACGGCTCAAATGGAAGATTTTGTACTCGTGTTCTTAGACCGTCTATTTATAATCATAGAATCTAGCGCTATGGAACAGGTCCGTTTGGATACCAAAGAGTGTGACGGTATGAAGAGTAAGACGGACGCGGCTATGGAGACGGCAATATCCTCTGCAGCAACTAGCGTCTTAATGCAATGTTCCCCAAAGATATTTAAAGAGGCCTTGAGAAAGTTCAAATCGTTCGCAACGGATTCAACCTTTGAGACGAACGTTTCTGGAAGCATGGTTGGTGTATTACTTCGCGTTTTCGCTCGTATAGATGCTGAATCTACCTTGGCAGCTTTTCTTCCACGACTTTGCACCGAGTTAAGGGAACTTCTATCAACCGACGAAAGTTTGCATGATGAAAATCCATCACGCGATATTGTTTATCGGATTATTCTTTTATTGAACATCGTACAGTGCGATGGAAAAGTGTTACTAAAGTATATCCCTGAAATCGTTCCAGTTCTTGACAGAATATTAAAAATCCACGCGAAGTTTCCAGTGTCGCGTAGCTGTGAAGTACTTAACGGTATTTTATGTTCTTTATCAAGTATTGAATTAATGGAAATGCGAAGTTCGCCCAACGACTACGGCGAGGCACCCAGAACATGGTTACCGATCAGGGATTGGGGACGCGGTTGTTTGCTTAAAGATGCGAACTTGAAATGGCATGTACCTGATGCGGAGGAGGCGGCATGCGCTCAGATGTTGATGGATAGATATTTGATGCATGAAGTTCGAAGATTGCGACAGTGGGTGCGCGGAGAAAGGCCGATGTGCCGCGATCGCAAACTGAGGAGTTTTTATATTATCAACGCTACTTTATCTGCGAGCTCTTTTCTTCCGCCCTGTGATGAAAAACCAGTTATTCTGTAAGTATGTGAACATTGAACAAAATGTATTGTATCCCACGCACAAAATGTTATGAGATATGTACTGTTTTATTTATTATCGATTTTACGTGCAAGATGTTCAAAAGTCTTATTTCTTATTACATATAGAGTGGAATCTCAGGTGCCAGCAACTAGCATGCCGTTTACGAACGGCGTCCGATTCACAGTGACGCTGGAAGGGCAGAACCTGCGCACCGTGCTCACCGAACTGCTGCTAGAGGTGCAGACGAAAATGCTCGCAGCCAACACCGACGAGACGCGAGGACTGGAAATGCTTACGCAGGTTCTAACTTTTAATCCCACAAAGAGATTGTGTTCATAACATTTTGTTAGAAAGTAAATTTTATTTTTTTATTAGTTTACTGGTGGTAGAACTTTGTTGCCGGATATCGTCTAAGTAGAGATACCACCGCAGCTCAGCTCTGTAGTCTCGGGCTAGTAAGAGTAGGACTAAGGTAAGCCCCTGCCTGTCATAGAAGGCAACTAAAGCGGTCTAGGACTTTCGCGGGCCTTAAGAGTGGGGGCCCTTATTGCTTAACGAGTTAACCTCTGTGGGATAGCCTAGGAGGGTTAAGCCCCTCCTCAAAGACGTATTCAAATAAAGTGTCGAGAGGCACCGGTGCGTTCTATAAGAGATCCCGGAGCCTCTCCGAATGCACTGGTGCAGACCACCGTGGAGGTTTAGTGAGTAAAAATCTAACATAACCCTGACTTCCCGCCAGCATTAAGGTATCTTTCGAAGACATCCTCCGCGAAACAAAAACAAAAAAAAAAGATACCACTGCAGCTAAATAAAACTTCTGTTATATTTTCAGTTGTGGGAACGGGTGGTTGTAATAAAGGCTGCGCGATCTATGATTGGTCTCGAGACGCGCCTGCGCTCGTTCGGAGCACTCGAGCGCGCTCTGGACGGCCGCGGCTCCCCCGCGGGCTTGACGATGTCACTCAGGATACGTACATTGCTTGCTGACGCCGCTAAAATACAAGACGTTTCACGTTTGGACTTTGTATGCGACGCGGGTATCACGCCAGCGGCACTGAAAGCGCTGCATGCTCTATACGATCTCGCAATCAACACATACAGCTCGGTAACATTAACAAAGTGTTTTTTTATGATTATGATCTAAATTCTTCGTAACATTAAATTGTTAATAAAATGTATATATATAGGTAATACATGAACTGCGTAATATAAGACGGACTAAAAAAATATGGTTATGAGAAATTTGATAATTTTACTTTTTATTCATAATTTCATTAAATATTACATATAAATTTAGCTGTAAATTTTATAGTCATTTTCAAAATTGCGCAGATCACATCATACAATCAGAAGGTGAAGTACTAACCCATTTAAATTAAAAAAAAATCTCTCTATGTTACTATTTATACTATTGTATAAATATTTTCAACTACATCTTAAAATAAATTGATTTTATCTCCAAGAAAGTTTCAAAGAATTTGAAAGGATTATATTAATTGACACTTAGTTCAACTCTTCCGAATTTTATAAAAAATATTTTTCTTTGTTATCACGGATTTCTCTATAAAACATTTAAATTCTGGATTACTGATCTGAGAGTGATGATGCTGTAAAAGACTTCAATCAGGACTTACAGTAATTAACTTCATCCAAATTGAAAAAACAATAGTTTGTCTAAAATTTAGTTACCATTCTGATTATTTTAGGTGCGGATGCTTGCTCAAATCCGTCTGTACTGGATGCTGAATCATTATCCATATTCATACAGTGCACTGCTGCCCAAACTTGTAAGTTTACTGGAAACAGGGGGCGTGGGTGATGAATGGCATGCTAAACACAAAGGCGCTCTCTTCGTAATACTCGGGCCGAGGACTGCTCCTCTTCTTGCTAAACAGGACTGGAGTGTCGTTCGTACCATCTGGCTTTCAGTACTCAGGGCTCCTCTTAGCGAGAAACCTAGCATAATAAAGTGAGTATAATGTTATAGTTTTAGGTTTTATATATGTGGCGCAGCGACTTTTCGCTTGATTGAGTCTACTGTAACTGGTGACCAAGATGGCTAGTAATACTTTAGCCTTCAAGTATTGAAAGCCCGGACAAAGCTGTTATTGCGGCAGATTTACAAAATAAGCGTGGTAGCCAGCCAGATCAAAAAAATTTACTGACAAAAAAAATTATGAGGTTAAAATAACTGTTTAACAATTAAAATCATAATTAACCCCTTGAGTCCCGATTTATTTCAAATTTTTTAACACATTGAATATATTTAATTTTACTGTAAAATCATGATAAATACATTTATCTTATAAACATAACCAAAATAAAATTTTATTTGGAAAACAAGTATATAAATACAAGATTGATTAATAATTTTGAACAGTGTGAAACTTTTCAAAGCAGCTTGGTAGATGCAAAAGTACTTTGCATTGTTTGCATTGCCAGGTAGTCTCTTTTCTTATGTTTTGGTGATCGCGATGAAACGCGGCATCTTTTCGTAGGATGCTGCTTTGAGTCGGTTGGAGGAATATTTTCCGGAAAGTGTCCCCAATTTTTCGCCTGTAAACGAAGCGGCGTATTGCTAATTGAGGGACGCCCACGACGGTTATAATTCCGCAAAGATACTAGCTCCAATAATTGCTCAGCGATTGCTATACGATAAAACACGATTCCTGTTCTACTTGAGGAATTGATTTTCCTAAGGAGAACATACGCATTGAAAAATCGAACGTCATCTATAACTTTGGTTATTCCTATCGATGACGAGTCTCACTCGTCAAATGTACCCAAAGGGTTAAAATAAATTCTACATCAGTATGGAATTAAAGCAAGATTATTTTCTTCCAGATTAGAGCAAGGCTTCGGCGAGACCCTTCATCGTGCGTTCCCAACTGTGAACACTCGCCTTACTGTACCTCAGTCAACTGTCGATGCAGCGGCATGTCTACTGACCGAAAGTCAACTTAATGAGCCAGAATTTGCGAAAGCGTTTAATAACGCGGTCCAATTTGAAACGGAAATGTCCGATAAAACGGAAGAAACTTATAAAGATTTTCTCGAAAAACTTGTTGATATAATATCTGAGCCTAATGTGTAAGTTAGTCATACCGTCAGTGACATAGTTATATCTTATCAATCTCGACACATACCTATGAAGTTTAATTATAAACAGTTTATAATTATTACGTTGTTCTCTCTTGTCGCTTATGGCCTAGATAGGTAACACAGCATCGTCTATTTCGGCCACAACAGTAATGTGAAAAGATTATTATTTTTATATTGTCACGCCTTTTTCCCAATAGGGGTAGGCAGAGGTGAATAAACCACCCACGTTTCGCCAGATGTGGTCAGATTAGGTCCCATGTAACAGGGGGCGAGCCTGTTGCCACTTTATTGGGACCACCACACACACACACACAAAGATGATATCAGTGTGCGGGTTTCCTCACGATGTTTTCCTTCACCGTTTTTGTAACTCGCTGTTGTAACTAAAGTTCACAAATGTACATAACTTAAATATTAAGTCATTGGTACATGCCGAGGTTTGAACCCGCGACCTTCGGAATGAAAGCCGCACGCTCTAACCATTAGGCCAGCGAGCTATTTAATTTTTAAAATAATTATATTATAGCTATTTATTTAACTTTATAAAATTTGAAAAGATTACTGTGTTCCGAATTTCGAAACTCGGATAGTAGCCTCCAGTTAGTACATTAACACTCAATGTGGTGCAGTATATATCATCTAAACTAGCACCACGTTGTTATGGGTACGCGTATTACTTACCTTCAAGTGAACATCCTGCGCGTCATTTTGTTGAATAAGAAAATTACATCAGTTACATTTTTCTATAGAAAGATTGTTAAACAGAAGAAAAAAAACAATAAAATTTACATTGCAGCCCTTGGCGTCGGATTGAACTCGCGATGCAAATGTTTACTTCTTGTTCATCTACACAAACGCCATACCCGCCCAAAGTAGTCCACTTCCTAGTGCACGCCCTGGTACATGATGATGTTGCGGTACGTCGCGCAGCCCAGCGCCTCGTTGCTTTCTGCCTGAAGCAGAGGAAGAGAAAAATCGTCAAGATCAACGTCGACCCGTATGAAATCGCCGGTGTCCCTAAACCGGACGTCCATGTACCGGGTAAGGAGATTGTCATTTACCGCTTTTTAATCAATGATAGGGATAGGATAGAGAAACCAACAACATAGGAATTTGTATGTAAATATTAAAATATTTTATGATGACTCAATAGTGGTTAGTCTCTATTGCCTCTAATAGTTTGACTACTACCACAACTTATTTTCATGTATATAAGGAATAATTTGCGAGCAATACTAACCTAAATAGCACTACGTTGTTGTAAACAAACATGACACCTATTATCAGGTGAATTCATGCTCACTTCACGCTTATTAGATTAAAGAAAATCAAAGTGGACTCAATTTTTGCCCCTTATTGTTGTCATTAATCTATTCAGTAAAGCAAACGTGAATATAATATGACAATAAGTTGTTGTGATTTTATTAACATTTATTTATAGGATACAGAAAAGATATCGAGTGGGCAATGTGGCAGAAGGACTATGTTGTAAAGACCGATGAGGAGTGGGACAAGCCTTTTCTGAGAAACCCATGTTACGGCTTTTATGCTTGGCCGAAAATGCTTAAGGTTTGTTGTTTTATGGTTTAGGGGGCCGATGACACAGCGCATGCTTGATTAGATTGAATTCTAGGATTATGTAAAAAAATTTTGTCAATTTTGTTAGTGTTTCCAATGGACCATAGTTTTTATTTTATTTTATGTAATAAGCACACGTAAACTATACTTGAGGATATAGTAGTGATAACAGTTGCTAATTCTAGGTCGCAGCACCATCGCGAGAACAATACTGCTACACCGAACTGAAACTAGAGGATATGGATGAAGGCGAACGGCATTTGTTTGAATTCTTCAATAACGATGATAATGTGGACCGCCTAGTTGCTTTCCTCACTGTCGAGGAGAAGAGGGGAAAAGACAAATTCAACGGCTTACGCTTTACCATATTTAAGGTCAGGATTGAACACAATTTTACATTAAAATTATATCTAGTTTTGAAATTTTTACTTATCATTCAGTGTGTTATGCATATCACATACTTTAATATTGTAGCTGTTATTTACAAAATTCGGCGAGAGTATTACAAACAAGATGTTGGAGCACGCCTTGCGTTGTGCGAGCGACCCGCAGGAGGCCCCGCAGCGCCTGGCCGCTGAGATGGCAGCCGCGGCACTGTTGGCGCCGAGGTACTGGCCGCGCGAGCGCGCAATCGCCATGCAGCGCACCGCGCTCGAAATCATCAAAACCGGTGAGTGTGTGGTGGTCACAATTGCAGCATTAAGAATTGCGTGCTAAAATTCATTTATCAATCGTCTTTGTTATCTCCAGGGGAGAGGTTTTATGGTTTCTCTTTGGTAAATAAAAATAATAACCTACTAACTACTACTAACTAAATACATTAATTTATAAAAAAATAATTGGAGTTTTCAAAAAAATATATTAATTTTTGTAAAAAAAAATATTGAATTTTATGTGCGTTTCTACTGGGTGTTAGGAGACCGCTTCCGAAAACGAAGACAGACGATAGTACTAATGGCACCTTTGATGATGGGAAGGAAAAATATACCGATCCCGATTAAAGAAAAATCATATTTTTAAAACGTTTTATTAGCATTATTTACCCTCCTTCATGGTAGTACAGCTAAATGAAACGAGTTTCATGAAAAATACATTGTTAAAAGAAAAAACCATCAGAGAAACAAAAACAAAAACAGCTGATGCTCGGATCACCGAACGAACGGGCGCGGCGGAAACTCTAGATGTATTTGGTTTCAATTTGAATTTTATTTCATAGGGCCATGGAGCATTTAGATTTTTTATGTATATACCAGTCATTCACAAGAGAGGTTCCAACTATTAACTTGCAAAATAAGTACTTTCTGTACTATTAGCAAATGTACAACTCGTATACAGGTGTGAACAGTTAATAAACACGCGCCGCTTCACGGCGAAGACCATACCAATCGGTCCCGGTTTTAAACTGTTATCACTATTCATCATCATCAGCCGATAGACGTCCACTGCTGGACATAGGCCTCCTCCAAAGATCTCCACGTCGATCGGTCTCGCGTTGCTTGCATCGTTCCTGCGAACCTTAACCTGTTAAGGATTGTTTAATTTATTTATTTTAAAAAAGGGGTGAAAGTTACAAAATGTTGTATGGGGTGCTGCGACAAAGTGAATTCTTTGCAACACAGATTCCGGGGCCTCATGTCTTGTAGTTTGCTTGGCTGTATGATTATATCCGTTAGGCTAACCACCTCCATATCGTAAATCTGTCGCCATAACAGCTTAACCGTTTCCCGTTTGTTAATCTTTTCGAGTACACTTTTCTATATGCAGCATAAAAATTGAGATCATGAGCATTAAACATCCAATTAAAATAGTTATTTTAACAATAATAATCCATCCATTTAAAATATTAAGAACGATAGCAATGTAATAAATAATAAGGAACCATATATTTTAAGGTCTAACTGCCGTGACTGCAGAAACCATAGAGGATTGGGGTACAGGCTTAGCTACCGGCGTAGATAAGCTGGATCCGCGCCGCGGTGGGGAAATCCTCACCGCTCTGTTGGACTTCTGTGCCCCGGAGAGCGCCGACGGCAGCACTGACGATCAGGAGGCCTCGTTTGTTGTGTGCGCACGACTGATCGCATTGCAGGTAATGCTAAGTGCTAAAACGCACAGCCACGATGTATTAAATAATTTTAACTTTAACTTTTATGGTTTACCAAAAACAGGGTGCATTGGGAACACTGACGTGGCGCGGGGCCCCACTGGCGGCGGAACTTTTGAAGAGACTAGAATCTACTAACTTCATTCAGCATCCCTATCAGAATGTGCGCGAAACTGTCGGCAGGTGAGAACTAAGAGATTTTTTTGTTCTTTTATTTATTAAAAATTAAGTAGGAGACAGGTAACGTTTTCAAATTCAGATATCCTTGGAACTTTTTTGAAGCCGTACTATAACTAAAATTACTTAACTTTTGTATTATGAGTATTTAGTTCTTAATAAAAATACTCTATTGCAGTATATTGATGACAATCTTCGACAAGGAGCTAGTTTTCCCGGGCGGGGACAGCGGGCCAGCGCCGAGGCTTGCAGACTTCCTGGAATCCGTTCGTCCTCGCCTTGCAGCATTATATGATGAGCACGGTGATATTGGTAAGATCATTCAAAATTACAACCAATTTGCACAAGAGCACAACAATCGCATCGCTCATCTTTGCCGTCAAATAGTAATATACAAACATTACAATCATCCTGTTTAAAGGGCTTTGTAGCTAGTGAAATTACTGGGGCAATAAGACCTAACATTTTAGTTTATGGAGGCGAGCACAATGCAGTAAAGTGTCTGTCATTGTAATTTGCTGCACATAGTAACGGGCAAACATACTATAATATGTACAGTTTAGGAAAATGATATAATTAAAGCCATTGTAGGTCAGTTTTTAAGGCTGTTATATGGTCCGAAGAAACGCTATTTCGATCACAGAGCTTTAACTTAGGTTAAAGGAAAGTACTGAAGAAACTGACTTCTTCGAACATATAGCCTACGCTGTATTCGTTAACACGTGACATGCATCAATCCGCATTGGGTCAGCATATAAAATAAATGGTACAAAAACTCTCCTTATAAGAAAAGAGCTTGAGTTCCGACATAGGAAATATTACATTGGTTTATGTCGTTTGTATTTAGTTGTGAAGAGCGTTGCTACAACGACGATGTCGTGCAGCACGGCAGCGGGCAGTATTGGGACCATGCCAGCGTGCGCAGCTATGCGCCCCGCTCTATCGCACGCACACGTGGCAACGACGCAGCACGCCGCGCAGCCGCACGACGACGGCTCGCAGGTATTAGTATAAACATGAGTTAAATATATTAATGTTTCTGTTCTCTTACTCAAACACTAGCTGCCACGTAGAAGCTGGGAGCCGCTTCAACTAAACTGCTAGTTAGAATTTTGTACAATCACATTCATCAACATCATTAGCCTTTGTTAATCCACTGTTGGATCTAGGGCCTTCCCCAAGGTCTTCCACTAAATACGATCCTCAGAATTTCGCATCTAATCACGTTCGACCGCTCTGATGAAGTTGTCGGTCCATCGAGGTGGAGTACGTCTTATACGCTGCCTCCAGTTCTCTCCTCTTGCGTCACGTTGCGTTAGTTAAAACCAATAGACAAAAATTCGATATAACATATAACTATACATTAAATTTGTATCATCCTTCTTTTTTGTCGGTGGACTAATGAGGACTTTTATCACGTAGCCGTCGTCGAGCACAGCCGGGCAGGGAGAAGGCGAAACGGACGAGGCGGAGAACGAGGGTGCGGTCCTCGACGAGAGGCTTGGTAAACAGCTCGACAAGCAGCTCGAGGTGCAGCTGCAGGCCTCGCTGCGTCTAGCTGGCGACGCCGCGCCTACACCGCCGTTCGCGCCCAAAGACCACGCTAATGCCGTTAACTTACTAACAACCGGTAGGAAAATTTTTTTATTTTAAATATAACAAATATAAAAAACAACAAATACACAGTAATTTCGGTTATTTTTCACACGATATTTTGTTTGTTTTATAGATAGACATGTATATTTAAACAATGCAGATAAAAAGTGCTCATTTTTATTACTTATTTTTTACTGAAATATGGTGATAATTACAGTGCTACGCGGCTGCATGGGGCTGGTAGTTCGCGGCACTCGCTGCCACTTGGATGCCCAGTACTCTATAGTGGGTGTCGCCTGCGCGGCCGCCACCCGGGGCCCGCTCCAACCACATGAGGAGCTGGGGCGCGCAGCTGGGGGACTGCTCGCGGGGTTGGCGTGCGCACCGCACCCGCCCGCCTCATTCCATACCGCGCTGATGTCATTGCGCTCACTATCCACCGCCAGATCCTGGTGGGCGAGACTCGCCTGTGTAGAACTAGCCCAACCGTTGTTGTTTTATGGACTGCCAATGCTCTGTGAACGAGCTGACTGTTCCAATCAAGCAGAGCAGTTCGCACTCATGCTCATGAGGGACAAGAGATTGGAGGTATACATTGGAGATCATTTTTATTATCTCAATAACCATTTACTATGCACTTACAGTCTATATCAATGTCACAATGAAGCCATGAATTATGAAGTTTGCTCGCCCAGAATATTCCACCTGTTGTATGTAGACAACCGCAGCACAACACAGCTGTTATGATGGTACAATTTCAATATGGGCGTGATTACTATCCTGGCGGATTCGAATAAACCCTTTCACTTAATGAACTACAACTTGCTGCTCCCGAACCAGGAACTTTCAACCTACTAAATAAGTATAATAGTTAGCCACGGAAACGATTCTTCTACAGAATATTACGTATGTAGAGTACACTAAATGTTTTTTTTGTTTATATATATATATATAGATCGCCTTTTTTTCCAGTAGGAGTAGGCGGAGGCGAATAAGCGTCCCATGTAACGGGGCGAGCCTGTTGCCACTTTATTGGGGCCACCACACGCACATAAAGATGATTTCGGCGTGCGGGTTTCCTCACGATGTTTTCCTTCATCGTTTATATTTCGCTGTTGTAACTAAATTTCACAAATGTACATAACTTAAATATTTAGTCATCGGTACATGCCGAGATTCGAATCAGCGCCTTTCGGAATGAAAGCCGCTCGCTCTATCCATTAGGCCAGCAGCTTTTAAAAACAGTATAATATACACCACTGATAATAGCAAGATATTCAGTCGTCATTATGTTTATAAATACGTAATACGTACAATAAACAAGCATGTACAGGATTGATGTATATATTGATATGTTTTATATAGGTTAGACAAACAGCCGCCAGACTGCTGACCGGCCTGATGCACTGTCGCGCGCTGCCCGACGAGGACAACACGCTGCGCGCGCTGATGCGCAGCTGCAACTCGAAGGATCTGGTCGAGAAGCATTGCGGAGTGCTCGGCCTCTGCGCGTACCTCGCCTCGCGACCCTACAGCCTCGCTCCCAAACTAGGCGAAGTCTTAACCGAGTTGGCGCGTCACACCAGCGCCCCAGACCCCATACCGGCCACTATACGCTGGTCGCTGGCGGACTTCCGACGGACGCACCAAGATGACTGGGCGAAGCACCGCGAACAATTGACCGAAGAGGAGTTAGATTTACTTTCAGATCTCACCTCGCCGCCGTCTTACTGTGCTTAGATAAAACTAACTGTAAGCTGCTACTCTAAAGTAAAAAACAATACTTTGCAGGAAAAGAAACCTGCAATATAATATATTTACTGCTTTCTTATGCTATATTATATCCATTAAAATAATTCAGATAATACCTTCATTAAAATATGTAATACAGTTTATACTGACATGAAATAGATAAAGAGAAAATATATTCTCTTTACATATTTGCTATAAACTGACTTTACGTAATTACATTTGTCTCTATGCTAGTAGTTTTATCGCACAAAAGTAAGCTTCTCATACCATTACTGCAGTAGTATAAACAAACCTTCGGGTTTCTATTGCTGATCACTCTCTAGATAGCTGTTAGTGTCTCGGCAATTAGTCGGAAAAAAAAATCTTGATGTTGTAATACAATTAATCGTATAATATTTTCACCATTATAGGTGTTGCCAGTTATCGCGCTGGTTTATCATTAGTGTGTGTTGTGTCAGTGATTTTTGCTTAAATGTACCTGTTTTGCTCAAGTAGCCAGAATATTAAAAACATACAAATAAAATCATTTTAACTTTTTTCTTCAAATTATATATGTTTAGAAAGTGATAACGCTTCAATAAAACTTTCGTTTAGCGTAATAGTTCGTAACGAGTTAAATTTTCAAAAAATTGTAGCCAACTATGAAACTAAATATAAATGTCAGTAGTTATAAATGTCTATATCCATTTAGAATAGTTTTCTGATTATCTATTTACAGATTTTCAAATCACCAAATAATTTTAATATGGTGGTGGCTCCAATGACGCGGTTTTACGGGTGATGTGTGATGTTATTTAAATATAATAATTTCTTCATATGAAGATGTATACACCGGATTCCATTAATACCATCATTATCTGCCATTTGAGTTGAGCGACTTTAATGACTAAAACAACTTATTTTGTACTTTTTTTTCATCAATTTTATTTTTGTTGTACTAAGTTCTTTCTTATGGAGCATAATATATTGTAAAAATGTAAAAAATCTTGTAAACGATTTTTTAAGAACTCATTAATAAAGATAATCATCATTCAAATATATTTTTTTCAATACTATTACAATAAAAATTATTTTTCAATTTTGGCACATTAGCTTAATAAATTGATTAAACGGCAGTAACATCATGTTGGTCGAGATTTATCACTGATATAAACCTTTGTCATTCTTCTATTATTTAGATGAAACACTAATAATTATATACCATTATCATACAATAGTACGGTTTATTAAAATGCCGCAAGGTTTGATAAGATCACATGCCATATGGAATCTTTATAATTTAATTCTTATAAATTAGCCAACGGGAAACTAATCCGCAGTAATATAACATAACTTATTTATGTAAGATTAGTAATATATGATCTGTTGTAATAAATGTATGTCTAAATTATATAGATAATAAATAAAACAATGAAATCAAATAGTTCACTTTTTTAGTCTATTGGTGCATCATACAGCTTTCTCGTAAACAAACAATGAGTTTAATTAGTCCCACAACAACAACTCGCAAGTCATTAATTTGGAAATGGTCATCCACACTATCCTATATAAAAATAGTAACTGTCACCTCAGTTAAATTTGTCTATTATCTTCTATCGTCAACATCTGAAATTTAATTACACAATGATTATGTATAATAGTTATGAAGAATAAATAATTTTCATGTAATAAAAAAAATATTAGTAGTAGATCTCCGTTAAAAGCTCTGCCAGAAACCATCTAGGTACGTACCACTGCAACTCTTGTTTTTGACCCCAAAACATTACTAAAAAATGTAACAAGACAACATAGTCTTTAAGTAACGACCATACCATAGTGCATACCATCCCATTCTATTATACTACTCCCACGTTATTGCTATAGTGAGGTATGTAGAGGTTACATAGTGTTTTACACAATGTTCATCAAATTCATAAAATAAAGGCAATCGGACCTTTACTTTATCAGTAAAATAAATTAAAAAAAAAATCACTTTTCAACTAACACCATTGTAACTCGTACAAAAAACTATCTCATTTGTTTTAATATGATAACACTCACTTTTTCCATCACAGGCTACTATTTTTACTTTGTCTACTTTGGCAACCTCTTGAACCTCTCTAAATTCTACATCGTTCAACATAAATGTCCATACATTATCACAGAATCTGAAATTAAATATAAAAATAAAGTACACCTAATAATGATGAAAGGAATATCTGCTAAGGCATGAAATACACTTGTCTCTTATAGTTCATCTGTTGTACAACGCATCATATCTAACTACATTTATTATGATCAAATATAATTTATAATGGTGGATAATGGAAGATCTGTAAGTCAGTACAATTGCAATATTATAACATGAAGAAATGAAAACTGTTAAAAAAATATTACATTACAATTCACCTGTATGTGTTTAATTTTCCTGCTTTGAATGTAAGTCTTGATTTAACCCTGTTAGAGAGTGCTTGGTTGATAGATTTATCAAATTGTAGTAAAACCTTAACTGCTAATGTTGGTGTTATTTGTCCATACTGAAAAAATACAATGTTTCCATTCAGTGTATTTATTTCTACATTTTTAAAGGGTTAAGAAACATCCTTAATAAATACTTTTAAAAAAACTGCCTTTCTTGTAACTAAACAATACGAAACATTTATATTGTTATTGAGGCGCTTCTCACTAATTCAATCGTTAATACAGTTTATTACAATTTATTTACTATTTTATAACATTTACTGTTTTTCTAACCCTGTACCTAATTATTATTTAAAAAAAAAATAATATAAGATTTTAAGTATCTGCTAGAGAAAAACCTATGAAAGATAAGTCTCTTTTGAACATCACTAGAAGCAAACAGGAAAGCAAACAAACATATTTAGTTTCTAATGAATAATTTACATATAAATCAAGTAGTGATAAAGGTCCTTCTTTAATATTATATACAGACTTCAATTTATTCATTAATATATATAAATCACTCACTTGTATTAGTTCATCAAGACTTTCTTGAAGAGTATTTCCAATTGTGGTATTTCTGTATAGTTGGTAGGACATAACTAAAAGTTAAATTAAATGTTTTATTTTATAAAAGTACTGAAATCAATTGAAACAAAAATTACTGCAAACGATAGCTTTCTTCTTTACTCTTAAATATTCTATTCGCATTCATTTGGTACCATAGATTATATTGAAAAGGAATACAGATTAGCTATGGACACATTTACACAACCAGGTTTTTTTTTAAATTTTATGGCCTGGTAACGAGACCAAGCACTATTTTCAAGCACCAGTCTTCAAACGTTTTTAAAAATTTAAATACCAGGTACCAAATAAGTATTTGTTTACAGACGTATAAAGAGAAGCAGACCTAATATGTCAATAAAAAAGCGTATCAAAAACTTAAAATACACATGCTTAATTCACGCACTCTTACATAATTGAGTAGTTATGAATCAAGGAATTTAATTAAGTTTTAATAAAAATCTGTTACTCGTTTTGCACATGCGTATTTTTATTCTAAAGTGATATAGATTATAAAGACATATAATGAAATAAATTGCCACATTGCATTCATTATTATTACTTATGATTATCCGTGAAAGCTTCAATTCATCCAGTGATGTCAGCGTAGGGCCGATCGAGGTAGAGATCGTGATTAGATTTTCCCATTGTCGTCAACTAGTGCCGAATATTTAACAAAAATATCAACTTGATACTTCTATTGGAACTACACGAATTTCATATTTTCATTCATTGGAAACCTGCGCAATAATTATAATAGATATTCGCAAACCCCATACGAAACACAGCTAGTTAAAAGAATATAAAATACTAAATTCAGCCACTTAAAATAAATAGAAAAAACGTCACACTGATCTTTTCGGGCATAAAATGTGTTGATTGAATAATGTTTATTAAAATAAAAAGTTTATAGTTAAAGTTCATAGCATGTCAATTACTCATAAGCTAAGACATATCAGGTCTTTAACAAAAAATATCCTTGTAATCATGCACAACATACATATATACAAAAATATAAAAGATATTAAAACAGTGATCGGTACGATAATTTATTTGTTGAATCATCACACATTGGCGCACTTCACTTTACCTCTTTCTTGCAATCTTTAACACAAGCTGAATGATTCTCAGAAAATAAAAGCAAAACAATGTTGTCAATTGTTGTTGATGCCATTTGTAGCTTATTTACAGCTTAACAATTGAAAAAATGGATAAATTTTAATTTTATCTATAGAGCGTTTCTGTTACTACAGCAAAAAAGAAACAATATTATTGACCTCTAATTGGAGTAAAGGAACAAAGAATTACATTATTTCTATCCATGCATTTGTGAATTTGTGTTAGGACTATTTTCTTTTAAACGTCTGTGGTTAGAGCAAAAATCGTTCAAGTATTTAATATTTCAGTTTTTTATAAACACGTCAACACATGATTGGGAAACGTTTTTCATTCGTAAATTATTTATACCTATTGTACATTGCCTAGTTTTTACAAACTAGATTATTCATTATTACATGAATATTCCAACAACTTTTTTATAAATATGACAATTTACTGGTGAGTATCATCCTAACTAGCATCACGTTGTTATAGGCAAGCTGTGAAGTATATATATAATCGCAGTTCCAGAACAGAAGTTTACTTAGCAACATACTTGTTATAAAAATAGTTTTGATAAAAATGTCACAAAGAAAAATATTGTATTTTGTAAAGTAGTAAAAATGTATTTCAATTTTAAAATAAATAAAACAATTTATACAGCTTCAGTAAAACCTTAAATTCTGTTCTATCTCTTTTATCGACGTATTAAATGTGTATTAAACAATGATATCTCAGTGATCATTTCATTTTATACGAGGAGCGACCATCGAATGGTTAGAGGCATATTGAATCTTAAAGGTAAATTTGAGAGGTGTCGACTGATGAGGTCTAAGCTCTGTCCAGAAACCCCCAGATCCAAAACCCCGAACACTTTCAGCTCTAACTTCAAAGTCGCTTTGATTGTTTGGAGGACACTGATACGGAAAATTTCCAACGACAGGGTCGTAGAAACAGTCCTTACAGTTAGGCCGAAAATTTTCAAACCTAATCGTAATGGTAAGAGTAGAAGTAATAGAAGTAAAAATACTTGGATTAGACCGGATAAGCTCATGGACGAGAAGCGTGGGTTGGCTCTTAGTCTTCTGAAGACACTTCCCTTTATAGGCAGCTCAACAAGCGGATATCTAAGTCTTTGACTCGCGACATACACCGATTTAATACTGAACGTGTTAAAGAGGCAATCTAGCTCAATAAAGGCTCCAAAGTCATTGCCAGAATGTCTGCTGTTGGGCAGTGTCTGCTAACGAAGCTGAAAACAGACGATGGCAGAACTGTTACATCTCGACCCGACCTCTTGATCAAGTTCGAGAACTTTTACGGACAGTTTTATGAGATTACACAAGCACCTATCAACGATCAGGCAAATAACCCAAGAGTCAAGTTAACGCGACACTACACCGAAAACATCCCGGACGTCAGCATAAACGAGATTAGTATGTTGCTCAAATAGCGCAGAAACAACGAGGCGCTAGGTGATGATGGAGTTACGGTGGAGCTTCTGAAGGCGGGAGGTCGTTTAGTGCTGAATGCCCTTTAGAGACTATTTAACTTCATCATATTTGAAGGGAAGATGCCAAAATCATGGCGCGGGGGTGAGGTGAGGCTTTACTTCAAAAAGGGTGAAAGGACACGGTTAAAGAGCTATAAGCCCTCATCACGCTTTTGAGCCACGTTTATATGATATTTTTGAGAGTCATAACGAATCGTCTCGAACACAAGCTAGACGATTTCCGGCCTCCCGAACAAGCAGGATTCCGAAAAGGCTTTAAGTACTATAGACCAGATACATATGCTGCGGCCAGTTACACAGAAGACCGAAGAATAAGAATTAACTTACAATTATGCTTAACGTTCGTGGACGATGAAATAGCCTTTGATTCTGTCGAGATATAAGCTGTGTTACAGTCGCTCCAGCGGTGCCAAATAGACCACCGTTACGTCTGTTTTACGGTCACGGTCAATAATGGTAGAGGACTCTACATTGAAAGTCGTCGACGAATACGTTACCTGGGAGAAACAGTCCAACTAGCTAAGTCAAACTTCCAGAAAGAGATCAATTGACGAATCCAACTCGGGTGGGCAGCGTTTGTAAAGCTACAGAGCATATTTTCGTCTCAGATACCGCAGTGTCTGAACAAGTCTTCGTGCGTATTGCCATACGAATCCAAAACGTGGCCCCTTACTATCGGCCTTATGAAAAGGCTGAAAGTCATTGAAATAGCAATGCTCCGACTTTGCATGATCGAATCAGAAATGTGGAGCTTCGCCTAAGAACTAACGTCACTGACATAGCTCTAAAGGTTTCTAGACTTATATGGCAGTGCGCAGGGCACATTTTTCGAAGGATCGACGACCGATGGGACCAGTAAAGTCCCCGAGTGGCATCCGCGTACTGGTATACCTAGCCTTGGGATGGCTTCCACAAGGCGGACCGACGATCTGGTGAGAATTTCGGAAACCCACAGATATGGAGATCTTTGGGTCTTCGAAGAGAATTCTGGACGTCTATCGGCTGATGATGATATTGATGACTAACAGAATCATTGAAGATTGGGATAATAACAGAATCATTGAAGATTGTGATAATAGACTTTCCTGGTCTATTATATTAGGTAGGCAATTACATGTATATATCTGCCCCGTTGTTTCGAGCTATTAAGAATAGGATTTAAGTAAGCCTGTTGTAGAAAGAAACGAAGGGTTCTCCGATGCGTAGGCTTTGAGGGTGGGTACCTTCATTACCAAAGCGAGCCCAGCGGTTAACAGCGAACTATATAATGAAAATGAGTTTCCTTCGATCGCCAATCACGTGAATACTAGGAATTATATGTACAGGGTTATTTACAGGCGGCTATTATCCGAATTCCATAGATCCAGTTTTATTTTCAATTACCACGCACATTTTCAATTCGTATCATGCTGCTATAGAAGTCATCTGCTGTTGTAGTTCGCTCTCAAGAAATTAAACATTTATTACATTAAATATTTATTTCATAAAAATTAAATATTAACATTTACGAAATTAAAGCTAATTAACAAGTTCGTTGTGTATTATTTCAATTTGTTCTAAATTCTTTTTAAAAGTAAAAATTTTCTGATAATATAGTGAGACTGAGTGGACGGGACTACCAGCCATGTTTCAATAAATTATTAAATCAAACATTTCGAATGAAAAAAAATTCAAAAGATTTTACAATAATGTTAACGAAAAAAAATCGACAGTTCACTTTTTCGGCTTACTAGCCGTCTTCTCTATTCTTATGCCTCATGGTCCTCCCGGATTTCTTGGTCGTCCGTCTTCTTTCTTCGGCTTCCTTGGTCGTCCGTCTTCTTTCTTCGGCTTCCTTGGTCGTCCGTCTTCTTTCTTCGGCTTCCTTGGTCGTCCGTCTTCTTTCTTCGGCTTCCTTGGTCGTCCGTCTTCTTTCTTCGGCTTCCTTGGTCGTCCGTCTTCTTTCTTCGGCTTCCTTGGTCGTCCGTCTTCTTTCTTCGGCTTCCTTGGTCGTCCGTCTTCTTTCTTCGGCTTCCTTGGTCGTCCGTCTTCTTTCTTCGGCTTCCTTGGTCGTCCGTCTTCTTTCTTCGGCTTCCTTGGTCGTCCGTCTTCTTTCTTCGGCTTCCTTGGTCGTCCGTCTTCTTTCTTCGGCTTCCTTGTTCGTCCGTCTTCTTTCTTCGGCTTCCTTGGTCGTCCGTCTTCTTTCTTCGGCTTCGTTGGTCGTCCGTCTTCTTTCTTCGGCTTCCTTGGTCGTCCGTCTTCATTCTACGGCTTCCTTGGTCGTCCGTCTTCTTTCTTCGGCTTCCTTGGTCGTCCGTCTTCTTTCTTCGGCTTCCTTGGTCGTCCGTCTTCTTTCTTCGGCTTCCTTGGTCGTCCGTCTTCTTTCTTCGGCTTCCTTGGTCGTCCGTCTTCTTTCTTCGGCTTCCTTGGTCGTCCTTCGGCTTCTTTGGTCGTCCGTATGAAGGACGACCAAGGAAGCCGAGGAATGAATTCTTCGGCTTCCTTGGTCGTCCGTCTTTTATCTTCGGCTTTCTTGGTCATCCGTCTTTTATTCTTTGGATTCCTTGGTCGTCCATATTTACTCTTCGGCTTTCTGATCGTCAACTTTTAAGTTACCGATTGATATTTTCTTCTCGGTTATCACCGTGGTCGTTTTATCGGCAGAACCTAGAAAGGTTGAATCATGTACATACACTCTTTGTATAGCCCCCCGCTTTCATAACGCTGTTTCGTGAATCTTCTCGGTGGAGTCTTCAGTTTTTAAGCCTCCTAATTATCTTCATTCTTCGGCGTCCTAGTCTTAACACGTTTTCACTCTTTACCTTCGCTCCTCGTCTTCGTTCTTTGGCTTCCTCAATCTTCGTTCTTCGGCTTCCCCAATCTTCGTTCTTCGGCTTCCCCAATCTTCGTTCTTCGGCTTCCCCAATCTTCGTTCTTCGGCTTCCCCAATCTTCGTTCTTCGGCTTCCCCAATCTTCGTTCTTCGGCTTCCCCAATCTTCGTTCTTCGGCTTCCCCAATCTTCGTCTTCGGCTTCCCCAATCTTCGTCTTCGGCTTCTCAATCTTCGTTCTTCGGCTTCCCCAATCTTCGTTCTTCGGCTTCCCCAATCTTCGTCTTCGGCTTCTCAGTCTTCGTCTTCGGCTTCTCAGTCTTCGTCTTCGGCTCCTCAGTCTTCGTCTTCGGCTCCTCAGTCTTCGTCTTCGGCTCCTCAGTCTTCGTCTTCGGCTCCTCAGTCTTCGTCTTCGGCTCCTCAGTCTTCGTCTTCGGCTCCTCAGTCTTCGTCTTCGGCTCCTCAGTCTTCGTCTTCGGCTCCTCAGTCTTCGTCTTCGGCTCCTCAGTCTTCGTCTTCGGCTCCTCAGTCTTCGTCTTCGGCTCCTCAGTCTTCGTCTTCGGCTCCTCAGTCTTCGTCTTCGGCTCCTCAGTCTTCGTCTTCGGCTCCTCAGTCTTCGTCTTCGGCTTCTCAGTCTTCGTCTTCGGCTTCTCAGTCTTCGTCTTCGGCTTCGGCTTCTCAGTCTTCGTCTTCGGCTTCTCAGTCTTCGTCTTCGGCTTCTCAGTCTTCGTCTTCGGCTTCTCAGTCTTCGTCTTCGGCTTCTCAGTCTTCGTCTTCGGCTTCTCAGTCTTCGTCTTCGGCTTCTCAGTCTTCGTCTTCGGCTTCTCAGTCTTCGTCTTCGGCTTCTCAGTCTTCGTCTTCGGCTTCTCAGTCTTCGTCTTCGGCTTCTCAGTCTTCGTCTTCGGCTTCTCAGTCTTCGTCTTCGGCTTCTCAGTCTTCGTCTTCGGCTTCTCAGTCTTCGTCTTCGGCTTCTCAGTCTTCGTCTTCGGCTTCTCAGTCTTCGTCTTCGGCTTCTCAGTCTTCGTCTTCGGCTCCCCAGTCTTCATCTCCGCTCTTCGTCTTCCCAGTCTTCCTCTTCGGCTCCCCAGTCTTCATCTCCGCTCTTCGTCTTCCCAGTCTTCATAATCAAACATTATTTTTTATTCATATATATTATTTAATATTCAGTAATAAAACATTTGGAGAAGTATCTCACTCACTTTCTTATAACAGTTCAGTAAACCCTTCAACTAATTTTCATTGTGCTTATATTGGTAGATAACAATTTGAGTACTTATGACCAAGATGTACTTGACAGCATAAACATTGGAGTTCAGGCGTTTGTGCATAAATGTAATGGGCATTTTCTTCGATCATTTTAATAATTATCAATCCAGGTATTTACAAAACTTTTGTCTCTTCAATGCCCAACGTTTCTTCCTCAACTTTATTCCTAAAAGAGTATTTTGTACTGTGAATTTAACACAAGAACATGTTTTTATGCTGGTAAAGTTATTATTATTATTATTTTAGAAAAATATAGTTTTCAATCTTGTTGAAATAGATTCACTTTTGCCATGAGAAGAAACCATTATATATATGTATTGGACTATTTTACGTATCATACTAAACGAACAGTTCATTACATTAAAGGCTTTTTAATTGATAAAAAAGGTATATATAATCTTGTGATAATTCTTTCCCGTTATGTAACTTAAAAATCTTGTTTTTTTTGTCAATTTTTCGTTATTTTTTGCCTATTGGAGAATAAGTAAAAAAAAAATATTAATACACCTTACACATTTTTACGGAAAATATTTGGTACAATTTTATAATTATGAAACAGCTTTTAGTTAAAATAAAACAACAATTGAATTACCTTTGAACCATCTGAAAAGAATTTTAAAACAATATAAAATACCCTCATAATAATAATAGTTGTAGTAGGGTCCTGAAAAGAATATTTTAAAATAATCTAGGGTTTAGAAAAATTGTTAAAGTAAATTTCTTATTTAATAAATGTTACCTCTTAAAAAATCTGAAAAAATCATTTCAAATGGCTTAACATTTACGTAAATTATATTCAAAATACATGTACAAATCTTACCATTCATACTGAAAAAAAAATTATTTACTACTGAAAAAAAAAATTAATATTTAAGAATAGTAAACAAATAAATGGCAAACCACTTCTATATTAACATATATATACTTACATATGTTGCTTTGGCTATTTTAATAACAATATAGAGCGTTAGAGTATTGTGCGCCACAAAATTATCGATTACCGGTATGATGATCAGTTTTATTCAACAAGATTTCCTTTAATTTTTTGCGTCTTCATTTAATAAGCAATTTCATGTTTTGGCATTTTTTTAAGAAATGTGGTCTTTATATGATAAGAATTGTATTCCTTTCAAACTGATTATATAAAAATGAGCTGAAAATAAGAGCGTTCTCATTTTACATATAATAACTAGCTGGAATGTAATTAGTTTATATTAATTGCAACATTTTAAAATGATTTTTGTCAATAATATTTAATTCTTTAATTACACAAGTCAAAGAAATAAAGAGAAAATCGAGAGCAACAGAAAGCGCGCACCTGAAAGTCAATACGATTTTTCCAGTGCGGGAATGGTTCGACAGAAGTAAGTACTGCAAGTCCTTTCCAAAACAGCGTCAACGGCAATTAGTCGGTTCTAGGACCGATAGCAGTGAAACAATTCTAAGTTTATGGTAATGAGTCCTGTTTAAGGACACCGGCATCGGCTGTCGCGCTAATCCCCGTAGATGAAGTTCTAGGACTTTTGGCGCGAGTCTTACCTTCGAATGGCAGGCAGATATCCACGACGTCAGCAACCGCGACAGCAAAGGCGAGCCGGGATCCACGACGTCAGCGACGGCCTCGACGAGCAGGGTTCCACGACGTCAGCGACGGCCTCGGCGAGCAGGGTTCCACGACGTCAGCGACGGCCTCGGCGAGCCGGTATCCACGCCGTCAGCGACGGCTAGGGCGAGCAGGGTTCCAGAACGTCAGCTACAGCGTCAGCGAGCCGGACTCCACGACGGCCTCGGCGAGCAGGGTTCCACGACGTTAGGGACGGCCTCGGCGAGCAAGGTTCCACGACGTCAGCGACGGCCTCGGCGAGCAGGGTTCCACGACGTCAGCGACGGCCTCGGCGCGCAGTGTTCCACGACATCGGCGACGGCCTCGGAGAGCAGGGTTCCACGACGTCAGCGACGGCTTCCGAGAGAAGGGTTCCACGACGTCAGCGGCGGCCTCAGCGAGCAGGGTTCCAAGACGTCAGCGACGGCCTCGGCGAGCCGGGATCTACGTCAGCGACGGCCTCGGCGAGCAGGGTTCCACGACGTCGGCGGCGGCCTCAGCGAGCAGGGTTCCAAGACGTCAGCGACGGCCTCGGCGAGCCGGTATTTACGTCAGCGACGGCCTCGGCGAGCCGGGATCTACGTCAGCGACGGCCTCGGCGAGCAGGGTTCCACGACGTCGGCGGCGGCCTCAGCGAGCAGGGTTCCAAGACGTCAGCGACGGCCTCGGCGAGCCGGTATCTACGTCAGCGACGGCCTCGGCGAGCCGAGATCTACGTCAGCGACGGCCTCGGCGAGCAGGGTTCCACGACGTCGGCGGCGGCCTCAGCGAGCAGGGTTCCACGACGTCAGCGACGGCTTCCGAGAGAAGGGTTCCACGACGTCAGCGGCGGCCTCAGCGAGCAGGGTTCCAAGACGTCAGCGACGGCCTCGGCGAGCCGGGTTCTACGTCAGCGACGGCCTCGGCGAGCAGGGTTCCACGACGTCGGCGATGGCCTCGGCGAGCAGGGTTCTGCGACGGCCTCGGCGAGCCGATATCCACGCAGTTCCACGTCGTCAGCGAACGCGAGCCGGATTTTACGACGTCAGCGACGGCCTCGGCGAACAGGGGGTTCTACGACGTCAGCAACCGCGACGGCCTCGGCGAACAGGGTTCTACGACGTCAGCGATCGCGACCGCGTGCCGGGATCCACGCCGTCAGCGACGGCTAAGGCGAGTCGGTGTATCCACGCCGTCAGCGACGGCTTAGGCGAGCCGGTATCCACGCCGTCAGCAACGGCTTAGGCGAGCCGGTATCCACGCCGTCAGCGACGGCTAAGGCGAGCCGGTATCCACGCCGTCAGCGACGGCTAAGGCGAGCCGGTATCCACACCGTCAGTGACGGCTAAGGCGAGCCGGTATCCACGCCGTCAGCGACGGCTAGGGCGAGCAGGGTTCCAGAACGTCAGCTACAGCGTCAGCGAGCCGGACTCCACGACGGCAGCCACGACGGGAGAGGTTCCTCTAAGACAGCGGCGACAAGCTGGCTTCAACGGCGAGTTCTTTGACGGCAAAGACATCCAGTCGAATTGAATTCTACAATGACAGTGACGGCTGCATTAGCCATAAACTAGTATTCCACGAAGTCAGTGCGCGACGACAAACGGCGAACCGGGTTCTACGAGAGCAACAAGAGGCTGACGGCGGCGGCGGCACAGTCCGTGTACCACGACGGCGAGCAGTTCTACGACGGCAGCGAGCTGGTTTGCACTATAACAGACAACAACCAGCAGTGTTCTACGACGGTAGGCAGATAGCGGAGGATCTCAAGACAGCAGGTGAGGAGTAGATATACACGACAGCGGCGGATTGGGTTTTATCGCAGCAGCGGCGACTGCGCCCCGGTCGGTAGCGCGCAATGGAGTTTGCTCCTCAGTCGTACAATACGTATAGCTGCGACTGGTTACTGGGAGGTAGATAGCGGGCAGCGACGACTGCTCGCTCGATCGGCAGACAGCGAGCAGCGACGACTGCTCGCTCGATCGGCAGACAGCGAGCAGCGACGACTGCTCGCTCGATCGGCAGACAGCGAGCAGCGACGACTGCTCGCTCGATCGGCAGACAGCGACGACTGCACCTCGATTGATAGCGTGCAGCGGCGACTGCGCCCCGGTTGATAGCGGGCAGCGGCGACTGCGCCCCGGTTGATAGCGGGCAGCGGCGACTGCGCCCCGGTTGATAGCGGGCAGCGGCGACTGCGCCCCGGTTGATAGCGGGCAGCGGCGACTGCGCCCCGGTTGATAGCGGGCAGCGGCGACTGCGACCCGGTTGATAGCGGCCCGGTCGGTAGCGCGCAATGGAGTTTGCTCTCGGTAGGTAGCGCGCAATGGAGTTTGCTCCTCGGTCGTACAATACGTATAGCTACGACTGCTTACTGGTAGGTAGATAGCGGGCAGCGACGACTGCTCGCTCGATCGGCAGACAGCGAGCAGCGACGACTGCTCGCTCGATGGGCAGACAGCGAGCAGCGGCTACTGTTCGCTCGATGGGCAGACAGCGAGCAGCGGCTACTGTTCGCTCGATGGGCAGACAGCGAGCAGCGGCGACTGCTCGCTCGATGGGCAGACAGCAAGCAGCGGCGACTGCTCGCTCGATCGGCAGACAGCGACGACTGCACCTAGATTGATAGCGTGCAGCGGCGACTGCGGCCCGGTTGATAGCGTGCAGCGGCGACTGCGGCCCGGTTGATAGCGGGCAGCGGTGACTGCGGCCCGGTCGGTAGCGCGCAATGGAGTTTGCTCCTCGGTCGTACAATACGTATAGCTACGACTGCTTACTGGTAGGTAGATAGCGGGCAGCGACGACTGCTCGCTCGATCCGCAGACAGCTAGCAGCAGCGACTGCTCGTTCGATCGGCAGACAGCGAGCAGCGGCGACTGCTCGCTCGATCGGCAGACAGCGAGCAGCGGCGACTGCTCGCTCGATCGGCAGACAGCGAGCAGCGGCGACTGCTCGCTCGATCGGCAGACAGCGAGCAGCGGCGACTGCTCGCTCGATCGGCAGACAGCGAGCAGCGGCGACTGCTCGCTCGATCGGCAGACAGCGAGCAGCGGCGACTGCTCGCTCGATCGGCAGACAGCGAGCAGCGGCGACTGCTCGCTCGATCGGCAGACAGCGAGCAGCGGCGACTGCTCGCTCGATCGGCAGACAGCGAGCAGCGGCGACTGCTCGCTCGATCGGCAGACAGCGAGCAGCGGCGACTGCTCGCTCGATGGGCAGACAGCGAGCAGCGGCGACTGCGCCCCGGTTGATAGCGAGCAGCGGCGACTGCGCCCCGGTTGATAGCGAGCAGCGGCGACTGCGCCCCGGTTGATAGCGGGCAGCGGCGACTGCGCCCCGGTCAGTAGCGCGCAATGGAGTTTGCTCCTCGGTCGTACGATACGTATAGCTGCGACTGCTTACTGGTAGGTAGATAGCGGGCAGCGACGACTGCTCCGCTCGATCGGCAGACAGCGAGCAGCGACGACTACTCGCTCGATCGGCATACAGCGAGCAGCGACGACTGCTCGCTCGATCGGCAGACAGCGAAGAGCGACGACTGCTCGCTCGATCGGCAGACAGCGAGCAGCGGCGACTGCTCGCTCGATCGGCAGACAGCGAGCAGCGGCGACTGCTCGCTCGATCGGCAGACAGCGAGCAGCGGCGACTGCTCGCTCGATCGGCAGACAGCGAGCAGCGGCGACTGCTCGCTCGATCGGCAGACAGCGAGCAGCGGCGACTGCTCGCTCGATGGGCAGACAGCGAGCAGCGGCGACTGCTCGCTCGATGGGCAGACAGCGAGCAGCGGCGACTACGCCCCGGTTGATAGCGAGCAGCGGCGACTGCGCCCCGGTTGATAGCGAGCAGCGGCGACTGCGCCCCGGTTGATAGCGGGCAGCGGCGACTGCGCCCCGGTTGATAGCGGGCAGCGGCGACTGCGCCCCGGTCAGTAGCGGGCAGCGGCAACTGCGCCCCACTCGGTAGCGCGCAATGGAGTTTGCTCTCGGTCGTATAATACGTATTAGCTGCGACTGCACCTCGGTTGATATAGTGGGCAGCGGCAACTGCGCCCCGCTCGGTAGCGCGCAATGGAGTTTGCTCTCGGTCGTATAATACATATAGCTGCGACTGCACCTCGATTGGTAGCGGGCAGCGGCAACTGCGCCCCGCTCGGTAGCGCGCAATGGAGTTTTCTCTCGGTCATATAATACGTATAGCTACGACTGCTCACTGGTAGGTAGATAGATAGCAGGCAGCGGCGACTCCTCGCTCGATGGGCAGACAGCGAGCAGCGGCGACTGCTCACTTGATCGGCAGACAGCGACGACTGCTCACTTGATCGGCAGACAGCGACGACTGCGCCCCGGTTGATAGCAGGCAGCGGCGACAGCGCCCCGGTTGATGGCAGGCAGCGGCGACTGCGCCCCGGTTGATAGCAGGCAGCGGCGACTGCGCCTCGGTGGATAGCGGGCAGCGGAGACTGCGCCCCGCTCGGTAGCGCGCAATGGAGTTTTGCTCTCGGTCGTATAATACATATAACTACGACTGCTCACTGGTAGGTAGATAGCAGGCAGCGACGACTGCTCACTCGATTGTCAGACAGCGAGCAGCGGCGACTGTGCCCTATTCCATAGCGAGCAGCGACGACCGCGCCTCGATTGATAGCAGCGGGCAGCGGCGACTGCGCCTCGGTTGATAGCGGGCAGCGGAGACTGCGCCTCGGTTGATAGCGGGCAGCGGCGACTGCGCCTCGGTTGATAGCGGGCAGCGGCGACTGCGCCTCGGTTGATAGCGGGCAGCGGCGACTGCGCCTAGGTTGATAGCGGGCAGCGGCGACTACGCTCCGGTCGCTAGATAACGGGCAGCGGAGTCTGCGATCCGGTCGCTAGATAACGGGCAGCGGAGTCTGCGATCCGGTCGCTAGATAACGAGTAGCGGAGTCTGCGATCCGGTCGCTAGATAACGAGCAGCGGAGTCTGCAATCCGGTCGCTAGATAACGGGCAGCAGAGTCTGCGATCCGGTCGCTAGATAACGGGCAGCAGAGTCTGCGATCCGGTCGCTAGATAACGGGCAGCAGAGTCTGTCCCCTGTCGAAAGAGTTTGTGATCCGGTCGGTAGATAACAGCCCCTGTCGAAAGATTATGTTAAAGCGACAACTCGCCTCGGTTGATAGCGGGCAGCGGCGACTGCGCCCTAGTCGGTAGCGAGCAATGTAGTTTGCTTCTCTGTCGTATAAGTATAGCTGAGACTGCTTACTGGTAGGTAGACAGCAGGCAGCGAAGATTGCACCCCCGATCGGCAGACAGCGAGCAGCGGCGACTGCGCCCCGGTCGGTAGAGCGCAATGGAGTTTGCTCCTCGATCGTATAATACGTATAGCTGCGATTGCTCACTGGTATGTAGATAGCAGGCAGAGACAACTGCGCCCCCGGTCGGTAGATAGCGGGCATCGGCTACTGCGCCCCGGTTGCTAACGGATAGCAGTCTAACCAGTCGTAGGTTTATGTTGCAGCGGCGACTGCGCCCTGGTCGGTGGTTATGTAGGTAGCAGGCAGCGGAGACTGCTCACTAGCAAGTAGATTAGCGAGCGGTCAGACTACTCACTGATAGGTAGATTAGCGGACGACGAAACTACAGATAGGTAGATAGCAGGCAGAGATTACTCTCACTGGGAGATAGCAAGCGGCGCGACTACTCACTTGAAAGCAGAGGCCACTGCGCCCGGGTCAGTAGATAGCGGATACCGGACTGCGCCTCGATCGAGGTCCCCAGTGTAGTCATATTTTTGCTTAATAATTGCAGTTTGAGAGAATTACGCAGGTTGTGGCGATATCATAGTAAACTATGACAACAGTACCTTTGTCGCATGCACGGGAACTAGCGATAGGCAGCAACGGCGCGTACATACCACACAGCAGTCGTCGGCATCACCGTCGCGTTTATTTCTAGTTCTAGCGTCGGTATAATCAAGGTGTACATCGTCAGGAAAGCTTCAGTCGTTTGCACTAACGCGAAGCGTCATAAGCTGCCAGTTGTTCAGTCATCGACATCAACGACGATTGGCGTAGGTCATGCCAACCATTTATTTCATTGCAGATTTAGAATGTGATTTATAGAATTACAACAGGTTGCAATGTAATAGATAGTGACAACAGTTGTAAATATAGTAAGTAGTAAAAACCTGTGAGAAGTATTTAGGTTCGTCAGTGCTTGATGCATTTTAAAGATTGTTAATTGTCAAAGTGACCGTTTCAGCTTGCAGTAGTCGACGAAGATATACCAGCAATTATTATATCAGATGATTGACGACAGGGACCCATACGTTCCACTTTTGAGGCACAGCATTTCCTACAATCATAGTTTGGACTAGAAGTTAAGATTAATAAATATAAATTAAGAAAATGTTATTGGAATTTCTTCGTGAACTTTTGCTCGATTGTTCTTTCGAGTAGTTGAGACCTCCATATAGCAGTAATCATGTTTTGTCCATTAAAGTGAAACAAATTCTCTATACAGCTGTAAGCCTTTAAAGACCGCGGAGCCCCGAAGATGTACGAAAAGCGTTTGAGTGGCCGTGCTGTGACTAAATTAGTTTTCTTTAGAGCATGGCACATTTTACTTGCAGCTAGTCCGACGACAATCAAAGGCATTTCTCCAGAGCCTTTGGAAGCACTTTACATTAGTAACAAATGTACTTTAAGTTTAATATACAGGTGCTAATTATTATTTATACACAGTAAATTTTTCTTATATTGCTGCAGCAGCATCTGACAACAAATCACTTAACGGAAACGAATACACTATCTAAAGCATGTCATTAGCATGCAGAGCAGTTTTAAAGTATTTAGTTTGTACGTCTCAGTGTGTATGTATGGTACAAGTATGGCATTTATGCTATGTAAAATTTATTATTTCAATTTCGTCTTTTGTCGCAGTTATTTAATTTGGCAAAAATTGATTTTTTTTACTATTTGCCAAAAGTGATGGTACAGTTTGTTGCTGCACCTGAAAGTTAAAAATATTCTTATATACATATACAGGTTTTCAAACACAAATTTAAACGTAATTTTGTGGTTATATGAAATTTTATAGTTACTTTTATCATTCATTATTTAGCACATATTGCAAGATAATAAATGATTATATTATTATCAGATTGATTGAAGAAAATAATCAAGCCATTAATTTCTATTGTAATCAACAAATTTTAAAACTAATAAGTACATTCTATTCTATACATACCTAACTGTTCCCCATTCACCTAACCGAATGTTATAAGACAGCTAATTGTTAACACACCTAAACCAGCTATTCCAAGGCAGACAGTTTCGCATTTCCATATAAATTCCAACAACTGTCCTGTATAAATAGAACATACAAACTTTCCATCGGTGAAAACTAAGGCACTTGTAATAACGTGGTTGAATTATAACCTGTTGCAATTTACGTACGCATCATAAGTGCCTCATGGTTGGTATGTTTGATTTATTAATGTTTTGTCTGAAAACCTTATTTATTGACATTTTTTATAGAAAAATTCCTTTACTTTTTATTTCCGCATCATTATGTAATTATTGTTCTGTATAGAAAAAAATAGCTTTAGAGGCCGATTTCATCAAGAATAAATTTAATAAAAACGAAAAGTTAAATTTATTAAAATTTACGTTAGGCGATCGCTTTAAGACGGTTAATGATTTTATAAAGTTTCCGAATTAGAAAACCTGTAAGTATTAAATATTTTTACCTGGAAATAAGTGCATAGATGTTTTTTCCATAGTAGGGGGAAAGTACAATAGAGAATGCCTATTTGTAGACGATTTAACCAAATACCTTGCAAAATCGTTTCAATGTCTTCTTTAATTTCATTACAATCACATTGTCATTATCTAAAGGAAAGATGTTTTAGCAGACTGTCATTCAGAAGAAAAAACTGCGACGACTTTAAACCATCACCATTAGATCTTCTTGATGCAAATTCTTTGCGACAACGTAATTCAAAATTGGTTTTCTCAGTTTAACATGTACTGTATGAAAACTTTAAACCAGACTTATCTTGCAACAATAAATGTATTTTTTTAATTACGTAAACTCAGTTTTAATTTGCTATACAGCGATATTCCTGAAGGAACAATTCGATCTCAATTTTTGCCTTTGTTTTAACTACCTAAATATTACTGTAATTTTGTGCTATAAATACTGATACGACCAACGTTATTTTCTGAATTCCTAGAATTAAAAATAATTAAGAACTGCATTACGAATGTGACAATCATCCAGCAGCTGCTAACGACGAGGAATACTTAGTTAACTTTAGTTACTTGCAGACCACTGGGATTCTAGGTTCAAACTGATCGCCAACGTGCGCCATGTTCCATTCCTCAGCTGTAATTTCGTGTCGATTACATGAGAAATCATACTGCCCAGGCACATAATATTCACTTGATATTTTGATCTTTATGTTTGATGTCATATATTTGATAGTTTTCTTGTATGTAAACAACAGTGTAGAATCCTGGAGCAGAGGACCGATATATGGATTCTTCTAAAAACAGGTTAACGTTGTATACCAAATACCTTAAAAAGATTTGTCATAGACATGCTATTCTCCACAAGCATTTACAAACTTTTAGTTGATATTATGGTTGAAATATTGCACTGTGGGCAAGCAAATTCTTCTAGTGATAGATCTCACACTATCGTGATAAAAAACATTTGCATGTCTCTTCCCTTTAAGTAACAGCAAACCAAATATATAGTTGGAAGCAGCAGTATGTAGTTAAAATTGTTGATGATACACCTGCAACTATTGGTTTAGGCAAATACGTTGTCACGATATAGCGGCAGCAATTATCATCAATAATTAAGACAAAATGTACCTATTAATAAATAGATTACCTACATATTTACATCTTATTACCACAGATTACCTCTCACACCCCACTTTTATAGACTTTTTCTTATGCTTTATGTTCAATGTTTGATTAGTTTTGTATAAAATGTATTTCCATGCCATTATTAATAACTTATTTTAATCAAAATTGTCTTCACACAGGAATTATGCATTTCTTGTTACTTCATAACCATCCAAGGTACTATTAGAAAATTTGTATCACATGTCTAATGCCCATAAGCCTGTTCAAAAGACACTTGCCACCCACCCTATTACAATAAAATCTATATATACACAACTTATTAATTTTAAAGTTAACCAGTGCCATTTCCTGAAAAAGAACACTACAGGGCATCATGCATTCACTTTAATTATTAAACAGTAACTAAAGGAACTACTTTAACACTCCCTATATCATGCTGGCTTAAAACTGAATTTATAAAAGATAGTTTAAAATCTTTTGGAAATTGCTATGATACTAAAAGAATTTAAATTTAAAAAAAAATAGCAAATTGATTATGTTAAGCAAAAGATAAGCTTTATACTACTAGGTGAAGTATTACGTTACCACAATCTATTAAATTATCTCAATTCTTCGTACTCGCGTCAGTAGTACCCATACACTGACTCAATTCTTAAAATCATCTATGATCAATTCAAATATATCATAATATGCCAAAACAGTAGTTTTCTCCATCCACATTTATTTTGGATGTTTCTTTTCAATAACATAATTTGATAGGAACGAAGTACTTTTCAAGATTTTATAAAATCCGTCAATGTGAAGTTTTTTTCCCATTTTCATTTAATCTATGATCAGCTGTACATCCCCAATTCTGTTTATTTAAATGTATTTAATAGTTATCGATTTAAGTCATTTATCATAAACGAAAGTAATATTATATTTTTAGTATTAGGTAATTTTCTTACTACCATGACTTGATTAAATAATTAAAATTTATAGAATACAAAAAAAACTGAATTTTTTTTTAAGATTTTTCAACCATAGTGTGTATGTAATTTAAAAGTACATAAATAAATAAAACTTACCTAATTTTATCCATTATTATAATTTTTCATAAATACTAAGTTATTAATCAATAATTTAAGTAAATAAAATTAGGCACAAGGATCAAAAACTTATCTGTAAGGCGATAGTCCGATATTTCAGGTGTAGTGTCAGTCTACCCTCTTTGAGAGAAGGTTTAGCTTTGTTTCATATAACAAAGAATATTCTTGGACTTCTTAAGCCAAGCGCGCGCAGAGCTGTGAACCGTACATACAAATGAGTTCTCATTTTGCGAAAATTATTTTGTCATGTTTTATGGACCTATGTAGTTTTTTTACATACTTACCATTCGCAAATAATTCCATTTAAATTCTCTGTATTTTTTGATTAAAAAAAACTTACTATTAAGGATAATAACGCACAGGTCTCCTCCGATGAGGTCCCGAAAATTCACCAGCCCACAGTTAATATAATCCGTATAATAAAATATGGTTTATATGCTGTTTGGATTAATTTGTTAAAATCGCACGAAAAATATTGTAAGACAAAATTTATATTCCTTTCCTCGTAAATAATTTCCATAGATAACTGCGTTGCACAGAAATGCTCCCACTTTTTATATTCTCCTTGAAGACAGATACAATAGCAAAAACCTGTGTGAACTGAACGTTATTGCAAGGGAAATGCAATACAAACATATTGAGTATTATTTAAATTCATTGTTAGCCTTGGCTTGCCTTGCGTGAATAACAATGACTCACCATAAATGCTGCGTCACGTTATTTCCACACGAAGAAATATATCATTAACTTGCCGTTACACACACGAGCACACCTCCATCTCAGGCAATGGCACCGTGTGCAACGGAGACGCAGGTATTTTCTATGTATCCAATCTCATTGCAGCGTGCTCGTACAACAGCAGCAGTGTCAAATCATGGATCTGGGATTAAGAATTAGCACACTGGCCTGAACACAGGCCTACGGAAAATGTTAATGTAATTGTGACGCAATCACCTAGCTTTACCTACTGGGCTGATAACCGGGACTCTGGTTTGAAAGCGCACGACGGAAAGCACGAGCCAGTTTTGAACGTCTCCGTGACACTCCGCAACGTCGGAAAGCAGCAGCTGAAGCTGTGTCTCCGCGGACAGCTCTCATACGCTTGTAACTCGGCTGCATCTCAACTGCACGTCTTCACGAAGAGATGGCGATGGCTCATGGAATTATACATGTTGGGTGAAATTACAAATAGAGTAAATAAAATTCAACAAATCAAAATTTTTAACAATCTTTTATTTTCATACTTAAACATATGTTACAATTTTTTATTCAATATGAATAATTCAAATTCCAATTTACTATTTTAATAGAAAATTGAAATATATATTTACAATTGAATTAATAAATTAAACTAAATATAAATGCATGATACCGTTACAAACCCATATTGCAGTAAGCCGCGGCCACGCCCCAAGCGGCGACCAAGATGGCGGCTGTCGGATGCAGACCCACGCGAAACGCAATGGGACTGTAATTTAGAAAAACATCCTACATATATCACAGATACTAATACTGTACTTTACCTATTGTTTAACTTAGGACTGGCTTGACATTGTCTAGTTCTTTGAAAAAACTATCTAAACCGCTGAGATCATTCTTCCATATATTATCGATTTTCTCCCGTTGCTGTTTTGCGACTTCCTCTTCCTTATTGCACAATCCAAGATCAGCTTGCATTTGTGCCCACCTTCTAGCACGTTCTCTTTGTTTCGTAATAAGTTCATTCTCTGCTCGTAACAAAGAATTACTCAAAACGGCGATTATTCTTAGGTCACGCTTTCTCTTTGTCTTGGCGTTAATAGATTTACATTTAAATTTTCGAACCCAGTTAGATAGAGATTCGGTTTTACTTTCACAAAAATCGACAACAGACTTTTCTGGAACGGCGTAGCCCATTTTTAATAAATAGGGCTTAAAATATTGTGGATGATACAATATTACACACCTGAATCCAAACAGGCCAACTCACTTGCAGAACTAGAACACTACACAACACAAACACCCAAAGCAACGACGCAGTAGAAAATGAACGGGCACTGACGTCATGCCCGCTTATATACCCCACGCACAACTGCGCAGTTGCTTGCTACAAAATGGCGACGCTCCAAGAAATTCCATTTGAGAGCAAATGGCGGTCGCTGCTATGACGATCAATATAATGTGTTCGGAAACTGGCCTTAACTGAACATTGTTCTAGATATTATAATAAAATAATATATAATAACTATGTTCATACAATGTATTAACTAATGTTGTCTTCGTTGTCTAAATAAAATACAAGCAAATCATAACACAATTTTCATAGTCGAAGACATCTTGTTATTTTTTTGTATTACTGACCTACTATTAAGAGACGACTAGAATTATATATGAAAGGACCACAAACATTTAAAGAGTTAGATGTGTATTTCTTTGAAAGAAAATGATAAAAATAGAATTAACATTCATTAAATAGGAAAAGTAAAAGTTAATTGAGATATAGGAATAATATTTGTAATTTATAGAAACATGCACATAATAAGTTAATTAGGAGAACAAATTATAAAAACTAATATAAGTCAATAACTACGTTAGAGATGTCGCCCCAACACGCCATGTCATCAAGAATATAAAATAGACTGAAAGAGGAATAGTAAATAGTGTATGTATACCGTGATTACCAGTTTCTTTTAATAAATGAGTGGGCATGTTAGACCACGTGATGTCGTGTCATAAAGATCCAATACAAGAAAAAAGACTACGTATATGGATTAAATAAACAAAAAGGTGGGCACTGTATGGTACTAAAAAGTCACAGAAACGATAAGGTGTTGAAACACTTTTTCATGTGTATGCTTTATTTAAATCTTTATATTACTTAGTATTATATACTATTACTAAATAGCTAAATTTAACTTTTTACTTGACTCTATTTAATATTTTTTCAGTTGTTTTAATATTTTATTTGAAATAATAATAGCCATATTATTACATAGTTATGTAACAATTCCGAACAGACACGTTTTATTTTCTTAATAATTTTATTGACGAGAGACAGAATTGTGTGGCTTCATTTTAGATTAACCTTATATAAACCTACTTTATATAAAATAAGCTTTATGAAAATTAAAACTTAACATTTTAATACCTTTTATTTTTAATTACTTATGTTGTTATACCAATAAATACTTTTAAGGATACAATTATTATTACCTTTAGATGGGAAAGTTTAATTTTATTCTAGGATTTAATAGTTTTAATTGTTCTTGTTCTCGAAGGAGGAACAAAGATAAAGTATCATAACAGTAAACATTTTTAATGTAATGTAATTGTTCATTTTATAATATTATTGTAGTTAGAATTTAATACATCATGAACCTGTTATAAACATTTTTTTATATAAAAAAAGGGAATAATAAATTTATTTCATTTGATACTATTAGAAATAAATTGAGTAGCTTTGTCAGAAATATAGTACCAACAAATTATATCTTAAAATTTACATCTAGGTGGGCCTATAGTCCAAAATAGGTTCTATCTCTTAAGTATATCTGAGAATGTGGTGTAGTACGTATTATGATTGATAATTATCTATATATTATTGAAGACATAGAATTTGATACAAACAATATTTAATACACAGCGTTATAAAAATAAATATATCATTAGGTGTTAATGTTTAAGAGTATAGTAGATGTTTAACATTATTATTAACTCGGTTGAATCATTCTTTTCTTCGTAGGAGTCGATGATTAGTATAAATAGAATTCGATGTTATCATCTCTGCCATTGTAAATTTAATTGTTATTATCCATATGAATCAAAATTCAATAGTGGGAATGAAAACAAAATGGCTGCTGACAATGCGCCAGTGTGACGTCACCCCTCCCAAGTCACGGTCCCACGATATAAAACATAAAGAGCAATTGTACTATACAGTACAGCTGCGTCTAACGAACTTTGTGTAACTGTCTATATCACCTGCTCTTTATAAGACTTTTTCTATTAGTTCAATTTTTATTAATTATATACCAACTGCTAACAATGATCTTCGTTTCTAATGGTTTTATTATTTAATTATTTTCTTATTCTCTTGGGCGACGAAAACACTATGTTCTCCTTAATCCAACCTCTTTAATTAGCCTTTATTTATTATAATCCCTTTAGTTAGTACTTAGATACATTAAATAGTTCTCCAATATGAAAAAGAAATCGTAAAAGGAATTTAGAGTTCATTCATCAATCAATCAGTTTCTTGAGTTAATGGCGTTTCCTCATAGATTTAGCAAATGAAGTTCATTCATTAGAAAATAGTATAAATAGTCGAGAATTGCAAAATAAATCATGACATATCGTCGCCAACTCTTGACTTTTATTTCCTAAATTGTAATAGCTAGGAGTGAGGCGTATTTATCATAACATATATAAATCATAAATATTCGAAGATAACAGTTGTTCTTGCGATGTCATTAAATCTGTTAGAAATATCATTTATAATACCCTATACCCAAGTTATTCAATCACTATCAACAATCAATATTTTTTTGCCATCAGATCCTGGTAGACCTATCGTATTCGATAACAGCAAATCACTAACATAGCTTGAAATAACAGAACAACCAATAAAAAATTAAACAATTATTCATGTCTTTGTCTTTTGTATAATATTGACATAAGCTAAAACGAATGTACAAACGGTGAAGGAAAGTATCGTTAGGAAACCCGCACACTGCAATCATCTTTGTGTGTGTGGTGGCCCCAATAAAGTGGCAACAGGCTCGCCCCCTGTTACAGGGCCCGAGCTCCCCTCCGATGACCTCATAGGATTGCCGCTATCCGACGCGCACCGTGCGCGTCTTAAATTCATATATATATTTATCGATGTATATATTTAAGTACACCCCTTTTTCTTCCCTCATAGCACTATCCAACTCTTCAACCTTTCCACATTCAATATCTTCTCATCTTTCTCCTCCTCCTCATACATACTACTTTATCTACATATATATGTATATATTTAATTATCGTTTTAGCTCGCGGATACCGGATCCGCGAGCCCTGAGTCCGATGAAGCCGCTGTAGTTGTTAATAAAACTGCGGCGAGAACATCATCATCAAAAAATCCTCTGTTTCATGGGACCTAATCTGACCACATCTAGCGAAAAGTGGGTGTTTGTTCACCTCTGCCTACCCGTGACCGAAAAACGCGTGACAATATAAATAATAAAACGAATGTATCCTAATATTTCATTCGAAGAAATCCCCATCTGAAAAGTGAATTCTTAATTATATCGAGTTATCTGTTATTTCATTGATTAATTTATCTCACTCACACCCATTGTATATACTGTTGCTAAAACGAGATGTACCTAGTAATATAACCGAAAAATACAAATTGTAAAAAAATAACACTTTTTATTTAATAACATAAATAGGTACCTGTTACAGTAACAGTAATAACAGATATTATTTTTGTAATGTTATAAACCATGTCTAATAACTAGTATCTGCGCCAACCTAATCCTATTCTGTCAAAGTGGTGACCCCGACATGATTTTATCTTAGCCAACGTGATGCACCCGCTTTGGAGGAATTCTGTAAAATTCGTTCTTAGGAGGCCTTTAAATGAAAGAAGCAATATCTCCTTAAAATTTTGTGTGTTTACGTCTAATAGGTTCAGAAATTAGTTAATAAATCTCTGGATATTTTATATACAAAGTATTAAATTCAATCAAAGGTTCAACAAAGAAGTGGTTCTTAATTTGACATTTAACTTCTGTAGTTTTGTTTCATTTTAAAAATTTGATTCGATTTCGATTTTTGTGTTTTCTAACCAATTATATTAACACAATCGCATATACTTTTCTTTTAACTTATAAATTACATCCTTATTTGTTTTCAACTTTGTATTTAACTAAGCCTAATTATTAATCATTATAATAATTTGTTTCTGGTCATTTTGTTATAAAAATAATAGTTCCTTATGTCCAACTTGTCGACTTGGGAATAGTAACAGCACCTAGTACGAGTACTTGGTACTGAATAATTGTTTTTACACATGGTTGTGTAAATGTGCGGCTTAACAATGGTCACTTCGAGCTAGAAGTGTTTTTTTTTACATCTTCATGGTAGGACAAGGAATTCTTATTAAACATCAAAATCAAAAACATATTCACAAAAAAATTTTATTCAAGTTATAACAAACATATTTCATTGATAAAATGATAATTTTGGGAAAATAGTAATTAAAAAACAAAAATTCTCCTTTTAAATACTTAAACAGTCCACACCGTTTTAACAGTTTTTGAAATTTTAAGAAATAACTGCACAGAGATAAATAAAAATTTTAATATGGAATTCAATTTTATTTGATTGAATTTATCTTCTCCTTTGTAGTATAATTTTATATAGTACGAATTTAATGTTTTCGATGGTTACCAACTTCTTAGCCTAGTATAAATTAAAAAAAGTGTGTTTTAAGTGTACTTAACAAATTTAAATAAAAAAAGTAATGGAAATATCTTCCTTGTAACTTTATTGTTTTGCAAATCCTTTGAATGCAGAACCAATAACAATATATTTAATTGTTTGATGTAATATCTATGTTGTTGCGTGAGACATTATCATTTTCTGAAACAAAGATCATGTTTAATTTTATAGTCTTTCTTGTCATTTGCTTTCAAGGCGCAGTGGTTAACTATGCGACTAGTAACACGATAGTGTCTGATACAATTTCAAGGCTTGATGTTTAGTAATATTGACGGCAGAGTTTTACAAATAAAAATCTAACAAAATATTCAAATTAGTGTATTAGATACCACATTAGCAAATTTATTATAAATAGATAAGTAGAAATTCAGAGGATTGGTTATAAGTGCTTTTTTGTATGTTAATTAAAGATTTTAAGTAATAATTAAAAGCCATTAGCAAATATTAAAAGTTATACGACCATTAAACAATGATTAGCGTTAATGCTACATAAATGTTTTATAAACATAACTAGGAAAAAAATAAACGATGTTTATTTTAATGTTACTCATTTGACATTATCCAACATTTTCATTATTGTACTTGTTTACTTATGTTTTTCATCACTGTAAGTTGTGTACCGCACATACAAACTGTGTTAGTAGCGCTTCACATTTGCTTCATTCTAATATCTTTGTTATGTAAGAAGAAACCGTGTAATATTTTATTTGTAACATTGGTTTTGAAGATGCGCTAAATGGAATTAAAACTTTGAATACGATTTTGAAAATTATACAATCTATACTATGGAATATATGTAAATTACAATTACACAACTTGAACGTAACACAAGCTGTATAGTTTTAAAATAAAAATAACTATCACTTTAAGGATGAGTATTTGTGAAAATATTTAAGTTTAATTGTATTATAACAAATATGCTCGTCAATGTGTACGTTTATTGGCAAATGATTATAATGTGTTTTTATGGGATTCGGTTTTGGGAATTCTTACAGATTTCTGTACTTACTTTGATCGGATGTACCGCGTTGGTTACTTGTAATCCTACACTCCTCGCTAGCACCATAGGAGTAAAGTCCAGGCTGTATAACCTATACAAAGCGTCTATTGCCAACTGTGTCGGTACGTTATGCCTTTGTCGGGAACTCTCATATTTCTGTAACCAACTGTGATGTGCTAGAAATAGATAAATCTGTTTAAATGAATGACCTTATCTGAATATGCATATACTTATTTAAAAAAAATACGCAGCGTTTTTCGTAATCGTGTTATTATTATACGTGTGCATGGATCGGATCAATTAGTGTAAGAATTTTAGGATAAGGTTTTTGTTCACCAGTGTATGGCTTGGCGATACTTACAAATATAATATAAAAATAAATTTGATTAATTTTATTACATAAGACAGATCATCTAAAGCAGTGAAATGACAACAAAGGTTTCAATGAAGAAATGTTACAAATGAGAGGATGAATCTGAAAAATGAAATTAGAATATCGCATTACATCTTTTCGATAGGTTGAAATGATGATGATAATTATGACTGAATTTTACTTTACACAATTAAACAGTTAATAAATGGGAGTCACGTTAACTTACAAATGTCTAAACCAGTGTATATTGCATTAGCTAACAATTCTGTTAAGTCTTTAACGTCTCCAAACCCGAGGTTGACGCCCTGTCCGGCCAAAGGGTGTACTCGGTGTGCGGCGTCACTGAAGATGAAGACATAATTCAATTAATAATATAGCCAGGCAGATTTATAAGCTACCACCATTCAAACTCCACGACATAGGGCCCGTTAATTTAACAGTAAACTCTCACTGAAGATAACTATCAAGTCTAGCATGAAAATAAGATTTTCATGTATTAGCTTTTAATAACAAAATATTTGTATGAGTAGCATGTTTATGGTGCGCGCAACTTATAAGTTTTTTTGGCTTCTGTTTGATGTTATTGTTCAGAGCTTTAAAGGCTCTTTTTTTCTTCTCCCATTATTCACACCATTTATATGTTCATTACAAATTTACACTATTCACATTATCTCTTTTTGGTCTAACTTAAATCTATGCTTTTACGTATGCTTTCTCGTTATCTACCATTACTTGCAATACTGTTGTATACATAAAGTAATATTTATTTATCCTAATTTACTAACTTATTAACTTTGTGTGTTCCAAAACTTCAAGTTTTAATATTGACGTTATTTAGTTTTTATTTGTTTCTATAAAATGCCCCATTAATATTAACTTATAATATCAAGTTATTGTATTAATTCGCAAGATACGGCGCCCCATTTACTGCATTGCTCCCCGTCAGTGATAGGTGCGTTTATATCTACATAGGCGGTACATCCGGTATGAGATACCGGATGTACCGCCTGTGTAGGTATAAATCTTACCCTGATTTGGTAAATCTTACCCAACGAGTGCAACCCCCGGTGCGACGTATCGAGTGCTGTGACCGAATGCGAGCGGGAAGCCGGCTCGTGATGACGGCACTATGGCGCGGATGGAGGGCGGCAGGAGCCTCTCGGCCCCGTCAGGTAGACCAGCACGCTTCAGCAGCGAGCCCACCCACGATGTGCAAGCATCTACAGCGCTACGGCGAGGATATTGCTTCCACTACATATTTAATTACGTTCATTAATCATAATTAATCGGAGAAATGTGTTTATTGAATAAAATTATATAAATTCGAGTACTGTAGAAACGAACAGCACTTGAATTACAGAATTTCGCTTTTACACGGTTTTTAAATTATAGCAAAAAAAAATCTTTTCATCTTATTCTGGTAGCTTCGACAACAAACGATGAAAATAAGACTAAATTTTTTTTTTTTGTTAAAATTTAAATATCTTGTAAAATCGAAATTGTATAATTCCACTACTGTGCAAATTGAAGAACAAGTGTATTCTCTAGTTACTGTTAGAGATCGGATCTTACAGGTACTATACCTATCTACAATCACAGTCCTTATTTCTACCGCCTGGGCAAAGATCCTAAGATCTCTATATAATTTTATACCTTTATAGTACCTTGTACAGACAATATTAATGAAGGTAAATTGCTTTAATTCATAGACTAAGCCAATATCCAAAGATTTTGTACTTCCTGTTATCATTTATAAATAATTTATTTTCTTGTCGTGTTCTTATACGCCATTTATTTATGCAGTGCTTATAGGTAGTTGTTAAAATAAAATCTAAGTATCAGTAGAAATAAAACGACTTTACCATTGCGTCGTTAAGTGCGTCTACGAATTGCTCATCGGGCAACTTTAAAAGTTCTTTGGCATGTGAGTGAGTAGTCGACCAGACAAGCGAACTTCTCTTTGAATCCAGCGGCAGAAATGCAACGGGTCCAGTTGGCAGGAAGCGTTGCCATGCGGTTGTGTTCTGCGTCTCCTAAAATAGAAAACAATAAAGTTTTTTGAAATTGCTGGTAGGTCTCTGTTGTCGGAGACAGTCCAGGTAGGTGTGACCGCAGATTTTATGTTAACGGCCAAATAGCGGTTTGCAAACTTGGCTATCTAGTGATATGGAATGTGTTGACTTAAAAGTATTTTATTATTTTTCTTTGTTCTACGAAACCACAAGAGGAGGGACATATGCACCTAATGGTGATACCTCTGCGCAATAATTCGAGGTGCTAGTTAGAATGATATACACTGCGCCACATTGTGCCCATCTCCTTGAGGCTTAAGATGTTAAGTGCTGTAACCTCAGTAATTTCACTAGCTAACATACTTCAAACCAGAACACAGCAATGTTTTCACATACTGTTTGGCGGCAGAAATAAGAGCTGGTGTCTAAATCGACGGTCTCCGGCAACAGAAGCCTACTACCAGTAATTGATAGTTCATGTTTAAGTAATGTTTTGGTCTACTTTAATACAACTTTCTATATTTCTCAACATTGTTTTTAACATAGATATCGTTAATTTTAAACTGTTTGTCTCTGAATATATTATAGAGGAAACTGATTAGCGATATACCAGTGTGGTTAATATTACTAGTAGTGGTAATATTACTAGTAGCGGGTGTTAATGTTACTTCTAGAGACGCTTATAACTTGAAATTTAAGAAGCAAATAAAGTTATTATTGTCTAAGTTTGCATACGTTTATTACCTCGGCCAAGTGTAACGTCGCTACTACACCCATCTGATCGTAGTTCCACGACAGGTATTGTACGCCCATTGCTTTACGAACGGCAGAGTTACCCCCATCAGCGCCGATCTTGAAAAAAAAACAATAAGTAGTTAAAATAAAGTAGTGCTTTTAAAGTCGCGTTGAAAACTTTAGCTTTCGTGGATTGGCAAAGTTTTTAATTAAACCGTTTACGTACAAGTAAAATTCTCAAATTTTTCAAAATGACATTCCTTATGTCCGAAGGTTATTACCACAACAGTTGGGTGAGTTGATGGTGGTTAAATATAAAACCTCTTTATATTTTTTATACAAGTATTGCATAAGCTTTATATGAATACTGGTGGTGGTGGTAGGCTTGGTAGCTATCACTTCAGCTCCTATTTATGCCTTCAAACAGTAAATGTGCAAACAATACTGAGTTACGGTTTGAAAGGCGTTGTTATTAATGAAATCACTAGGATAAAGAGACAACATCTTATGTCTCAAAGCGACGAGTACAAATTGGTGGAGCCCTGTCACTTATCATCAGGTGAACGTATCCCTTGTCCTGTTGCTTCGTCAAATTAAAAAAAATGGAATAACTTATTTTTATTTAACAGGCATATGTTTAGCAAAGTTTTAGTAATACGAATATAATTAAGCTTACACATATAAATAGTATAAGATTATTTTTCTAATATTAAGTTATTTTACCAATGTAACATTTAAATACTTTATCTGGATATTATAGTACGGTATTAAAAAGCTAGTTCGTAAAGAAATTTTATAGAAACGTCAGCTGCACATCGCCATACAAAATTTTCCTAGAAAGAAACCGAGCTTCACATCTAATAATAGAAGGCTGTAAAGAACAATGCGTGCAGCAGGTACAGATGAAGCGCAGCAGGTAGATAAACAGTTGTTCATTGTCTAAAAATTCTCGAAACAAAAGATTAACGACTTGCTTAAATGATTTAAACAATGTTTTCATTATCCTTTTAAGTTTCATAGTTCCATAAAAATAATTTCGCGTAAATCGGATCAGAGCTTGATATTGAAATGAAGTTTCAAGGAATGAATATAATGTTATACTTATTGTTACAAAAGTCTTAAAAGTAAACACTTAATTGGTTTTTTTTTGTTTAAATTACATTGTCTCATTTTAACAAAAAGTTTCAACGCTTTTGTTTGGGTGTAAAGCGAGTAATTATGTGAAATTTCTATAAGTTATAAACTGATTGATGTTAGGACTATCGAAGATTCTCGAACATCTTTCGAAATATTGATGCCTTTCTGCCGGCTCCCAAGGATGGAACTAACTTTCCTTATTATCTTAAGCCAAACTAGAGACAAGTGAAATCTATTTTTATCCCACTTCACAGGTTTATACATTGGTCGATAAATGCAACTTTCGCGTTCAAAACCTTCTCGGGTTTTACATTAAACACTATAAGACTTGTTAGGATAATTTAGTAAACCTAATTAAAAAGTACTAAATCAGATTTATGGAAAGGAGTACTAAATGTACACGAAAATGTATATAGTAATAGCGGGAATAGCCGAAATGGGTTATGCGTGTTGTTTTTGCTGGTGTTAGGTCCCTATGGCCGGAGGTGGTCTAGGAAGGTACCACAGTGTAGAGGATGACCTCCCGCTTCCAGGCTTTATTAAGGCTATCACACTAAGTGAGAGGTCGTGGAATGCCGGCGATATCTTTTGCCAAGGAATCATGACGCAGGAGGCTGCGGAAAGAGAAAAATCCTCTGATCTGCCAAACGGTGGTATGCAAACTTTACTATGTTCTGGTTTGAAAGGCGTTGTAGCTAGTGAAATTATAGGGTAACGAGACAACATATTTTGTTTTACCGTGAACAGCACAATTTGACGCAGTGTATATCATCTTAACTACCGCCGCGTCGTTATGGGCGTATCAGTAACCATCAGGTGAAGGTCTCGCTCCTCTCATCGCTTCGTGGTATAAAAAAAATCACTTTGCATTAATTTAATAATAAGCGTAATGACGCCAAAAGATATTGTTGAGATTAAATTTTCGGTGAATACAAGAACGTTCGCGGCCTGCTCTTTGTAAATCGCTGCTATTTATTTATTATTACATTTGCAATACGTGTGGAGGCTGGCTACAGTGTTTCAGAGTTTCCCGATAATGTTGCAGGCGTGAAGTCGCACTCGGTTTCAGCGTCTGCCTCGTTACTGTGAACTACAATGCAACACCTTCATTAATTTAAAACATAAACAATCAAGAACATAAGTAAGTAATATAACTGATTAATTATTAACGTTAAATGAAAGTTTTAAGTCTGGTTTTTTTTTTTCTTGCTAATAATACCAAAATAGCGATGTAAATGTTATTGAATCATATCACAGTAATATATTATAATATACCACGTGAATGGTGACAGAAATTATGTTGTTAGGTTAGTGATCGCTTCAGTAATAAATAATAATGAAAATGTAGGTAAATGTAAATGTAACAAAATTAGATCTTATGTACTAATATATAAAACAAAATGATTTTGAGCGTTTATAAGAAAACGTGGTAAATTTTGTTGGTGAGTTTAAAATAAATTGTTATACGAATACGCTGAGGTGGTTCAAGAGTATACGTTTCATCGGATTCTTAGACGTTTTGTTATTATTAAGATTCCTTTGGAAGCCGACGGCGGAAACTATTTTTGTTTGATTGCTTTAATTTATTATAAGGTCATATTTACGCGTCTTCGCTGCTGTCGTAAATATTTTTTTTTTTTTACTGTTAGTACTAAGGCGGTTAGGTAGCGCATTAAATAATCAAATTAATGTGTTAAAAATGATATGTAACCAGTTTAAATTGTTATGTGAGCACTTTAGAAATGACTCACATCAAAAGTGCAGTGCTGAAATATGTGTTGTAAACATATCAATTAATCAAAGACTGAATTATGAATGAACGATGAAATAAGCACTCTGTAAGGTATTCTCTACATCCGGCCAATTTTTTAATGGACGAAGGACACACGACAAAAGTATGGAAAAAAAAATTGTTTTTATCCGATTGAAATATATTTTCGTTTCAGTGTTTCAGAACGTCAACTAAATATAAACATTAATGTGTATTGCGAAAAGAAACGAGTTTTATTTATTGGATGTGTTTTGGTTAACTTGCATCAGTGATTAGATATTTATGAAATAGATACATACAAGCTGGAAAGTTTGACAAAACGGTATGCTGTGCGATACGAGTGTGGATGGGTCACAGGTAAGATTAACCAGTAAATAAAGCTGATATAATGCCTGAATAACCTGTATATTACCCATTACATTTATGATTTTTAAGTGGCTAAAGTATTCAATCCTTAGTTAAGGGCGTTGTAAAACCGAGGTGTGGTTTTGTCAGTGCAAAGATAATCTATTTTAGTGTTAGAGTCCTCGACAATGTACACAGGCTAATTTTACATTCATTAATAACCGCCTTTTGATGTGTTTGTTTAGTTATTGTTTTAAACACAAATCATTTGCTTTTTAATGCTTACCAGAAATTCATTATTACAAGGTTCCTATAATTTGGTTAAAGAATGTGTTTGTTTTGAGTATTACACGGCAGGAATTTTAGGAAATCATAAGTTCATACGATTCTATTTTCTACGATAATAAATCGAGTATGGCACGTGACGCGCTCACATTGTGCATACAATCAGTTCCCAAACAAGACGTCCATTAAAACTAGTAGTTACTAAATTTTATGTTTTCGTAAACCTTAATTTAAATCAATCCTAATAAAACTTTTTTTTTTTAAATAATCATATTAATATATAGTATTATAAATATACTTTGATCGCCAAAATTATCTTAGACGGAGATATGAATTATTAATATATAATTAAACGAGCTTATTGGTGTTCTTTGAGAGGCCTATGTCTAGCACTGGACTGCCGCATACTGTTGAAGATAATGAAACGAAATAAGATAAATGTCCTCTAATGAATCTTTTAAATTTTTGTATATTATTGCATATAAGTTTTAGTTATTCATCATCATGCGATATATAATACATCCACAGTTGGACATAGGTCACACCCAAAGATCTCCACAACCGATCGTGTTATCCCTTGTTCGCATAATTTTAGTTATTAATAATATTAAATAATTAAAACATTTTCATATCATAATAAGTAGAACGTATAAAAGCTTTAAACGGATAAATGTATCATTATTAGGGGTATTCGATCATATTTCGTCTAAGTTTGCGGGATCGACAATTCGGACGAAGTGATATTCTCAGAAAAACGACCATCAATAAATAATTAAGACGTATATCGGTCTCTCATATAACGTAAGAGATGACGAAAAAAAAAGTTTAATTTGATAATTTCGACGGCACCGGCGCACGTGAGGGAACATTTCTCAGTCTACAGTGGGACGTGTGGGTGCTCTTGAGTACCGTACTAAATACTACAGTCGCGATGCCCTCCAAAACTATTACAAAAAACATCAAAAGAAAAAAGGTTCCCTTGATTTTTTTATAGTGACGTATAACATATATTGTGTAAAATACTATGCGCGTGGTGTTGTGTTTGTATATAATTTCGTGAAACGGTTTGTTTTCTGTGTAAATATTAATTCATAATAGAGATACACGCAAATTTTTACGAATAAAAACGAAATAAATAACAAATTTCACTAATTAACCAGTTACATACATAAATTAAAACTTGTAGCTTCGATACAGCTTTAAGTTATTTTGGTTACTGTTTGGCTAATATCAAAATAAAAGTAGTATTCACAGTACTTCAATTTAAACTAGTTATTATATATTTGATTTCTATAAATTTAAATGAAAACAACATTTTTGCATAACTTGAGAGAAAAACTGTATTTTAAAGGTAAACACATCTGTTTGATTTAAGTTGAAGTGGTTTTTGATATTTGTTACTTTGCAATGACTTCAGTTTATTCGATACTTTAACGTACGGTATGTTAATATTTCGAATAAAGGTAGCCGCTAAATATATTATAACATGTGTGCCGATCTCGATGATATGTTTAAATTCAACGTAAGGTGACCTATTTTTTCTGAAAATTAATGTAAATATGATAACCGTTGAAATAAAGGAGATAAATATTTTGAAATGAATCGAATGTAAAAATAGTTTAAACCGAAAATGATTGACGGCACAGATGAAGTTAATGGATATCGCTCGTTCTACTTTATATTGGGAATAATTTTAGAATTTTTCGAGTTAACGGAAAGAATCCATTATAGTATTATAAACATAAACAGTTCAGTATAAACGAATGAAATATTATACAATCAAACAATCACAATACTTATGCAAAAGTATGTATTAAGATAAGAAATTTGAGACAGAAACCAAGAAATTTATCAATTTCATCTCTTTCAAATAATCATCTACTAATCCACATACATTTAGAGATTTTGTAATTGAATGTTAAACTTTTCGCATTTACTATTAACTAAAAAACGATAATTTTAAATAGCCTAGAAAAATATACGTAAATGTTGTCAGTAAGCAGCAACGCTATACGTAATATATTAACTATAGTAAATAGTCTCCAATATGGTAGTAGAAATAAGGAAGATGTTTACTTTGTAGTTATATCGCGAGGGTAGCGTACGATGGCGCGGAGCGATGAGCGAGTTGGCTGAAGATTCTGACGATGGTGACGCGGCTTACATATCCAGTGACGAATCTGCACATGGGGTGGATCTAGCAGAGAGACTACGAGTGAAACCCTCGAGAGACATTTGGGAGTTGGGTAAGATTTTAGTTTTCTCAATAACCTTAACTATCAAACGTAATATGTATGAGAAATACATAATTAGAAGCCTTCTTTTAATCCTTAGAGTAAAACAAAAACCTTCTATTTTTATTGTAAATATATCATCACAGATAGAGATATCTTTAAATAAGATAAATAGTTGTCAGGACTTACAAGTATTATAGAAATCATAAAATTTTGTCATAATTAAAACGTTTGCATGTAAATAGGTAATCTTCAGTGATTGTAGTATTACTCGGGACCTCTCTCTATTTAGAATTAATTTATGGGACTGTTTAAAAAAAGTAGCTCGCTGGCCTAACGGTTAGAGCGTGCGGCTTTCACTCCGAAGGTCGTGGGTTCGAATCTCGGCATATACCGATGACTTAATATTTAAGTTATGTACATTCGTGAACTTTAGTTACAACAGCGAGATACAAACGGTGAAGGAAAACATCGTGAGGAAACCCGCACACTGAAATCATCTTTGTGTGTGTGTAGTGGCCCCAATAAAGTGGCAACAGGCCTGCCCCCTGTTACATGGGACCTAATCTGACCACATGTGGCGAAATGTGAGTGTTTATTCACCTCTGCCTACCCCTATTGGGAAAAAGGCGTGATAACATGAAAAAAAAATATATTTTTGTAACGGAAACAAACATGCGTTTTTAGAATGGACCAATCAAAAATACTATTTTTTTTTAAATTAAAAGTTCAATTTGTCTATGTTATTTACATATTGTAAAATAGTGTATTTGGAAATATAGTTTTATTTCACATGAGCACGCTTCGCCTCTCTAGTTTTAGAAAGCCTCAAGTCCCAGCAGTGGAAACATTAAGTGGACAACAGAGAGACGAGAGAAACATGAAGATTATTCACCTCTGCCTACCCCTACTGGGAAAAATGCGTGACGATATAAAAAAAAGAGATGAAATGAGCTTACTAGTTTTTAGCAAAAGCAATATGGATTAAATATTGCGAGAGACAGGTACAATGTTGCATGTATAGTCTTGACAAATATGGTTTCATTTTCCAGAGGACATACTTTTCGATTTACGGCAGCTACCGCATTCAGAGGAATTATTGACGATATTGGATACGGGACATTACGATGACGTTATTAATTTTATAACACAAAAAGATCAAAAAGTTACTATGAAAACAACAGTTTTATGGGCATGCTGGTTAGGCAGGAGTTCATTGCTTTCGAGACTATTGAAGTTAGGCGCTGATCCAAACAGCAAAGATGCAGCCGGCAGGTAGATTACCTATTAGTTAGGTAGTAAAGTTAAAAGTTCCTATACTGTAAGCTATCATGCGAAATTATACATTTCAGAACATGCTTGCATCTAAGCTGTTTGGTAGCTAACGAAGAATGTGTGAAACTACTTTTGGATCATGGAGCCGATCCAAATAAATGGGATTCATTGACTGAAAAGAAAGCAACGCCGTTACACTGTGCTGCCAGCGCAAAGTGCTTAAAGTGCGTTAAGGTAAACAGTTTGGTTTTTCGCATACTCGATAATTGTTTAACGTAACGATAGTAAATCTTTAATGATAATTTATTCTTATAGGCTAAAGATAAATTACAGTAGTCTAATAATTCACTAGTAATTAGACATGCAGCTCAATTCATAATTCCTGATGACTCTCTGCAAGATTTTTCATAGTATATGTACTGTTTAGATCTTAATCAAATCTAACTGGAATAGTCTAATATATGTTATGATACTTGCTGAAAGTACTATATTTCCGTAGGTATTATTAAACCATGGTGCGGATGTTAATGCGGGACTCAATGAGCGATCACCTTTACATTACGCCGTGTTGAGCGATGCTCCGGAAGTCGTCAGCGCATTGTTAGAAGCGGGCGCTTGTCCTGATACACCACAGGTGCGTCTGTTCCCCCTCTTACGTCAAATGAGTGAGTTGAACGGTAAACAGATATTATTAATAGATTTTCCATCGAACTGACAAAGAATTTGGGCTGTACAGACCTACCTATAGATCAGATTTCGAGAATACTTTTGTTATTTTAACAATGCTTTTTTTTATTTAATGTAGAATGCTGAACGATCTAGAAAAAAAAACTAGATGGTATTATTACATACATAGGCATGGATCTCTTGTAAGGTATAATTCTATTGATACCGTCTCTCTACATAGAAAGAGCTCAGCCATCGCGGCTCCACTGTGTGAACACACCACTGTCATACAAGTAACCTATGTTTAAAAGATGACCATTGGATGAGATGATGATGATGATGATTTAAAATATGTTATTGGCTTTATAATTCAAATAATTTCCAACGTGTTAAGATTAAAAAAAAATTTTGTTCAATATATTTTTTAAAAAACACTTATGATTACAATAACAACCTGGTGTTTTGAAGTGGAATGATCCATAGGACAACTGAATGACGCTCATCGCATTGGTATTTGTTCGATCCATAACAAATATCTTCATATCTTTCGTCAGTTATGTTACGAAAAGGATGGTACAGATTGTTGGAATGATGTGTGAATATCATAACATTTCAATCCTAGGTTTTTACTGAAACGCCTTTACACGTGGCTGCATCGTTGGGTTCCGATTCGTGTATGAAGCTACTTTTAGACGCGGGAGCTGATGTAAGAGCGGCATTGGGACCTGCAAGAACAACGGCCCTGCATCTAGCCGCTGTAGATGGTCATGCAGAATGTGCCAAGTTGCTTCTAGATCACGGCGCGCACATTGATTGCCCTAATTCTAGAGGACAAACTTCTTTACATCTTGGTAATAATAAAATATTTTTTTTTACATTTACTTAATTTAAAGTATGTATTAGTATGTAGGACATGTTAGTGCTTGTATGAGGTGGCACATGACTATAATTAGGATGACAAATTAAGATTATCCTACAGCTTACGAATTAATACTAGACAATATCTTAGTCCATATTTTCCAAATATTTTAGTCCATTCATATAAGACATTTTTTTTTTCCTTATGGACTATAGTTGTCTTTGTTTTATATGGATTCAAGTTATGTTTTTGATGTGACGGACAAGAGTGCAAACTAGAATGGCCCATGTTATACAAGTCCTAGTTCCGTAAGGTTAACAAGAAAGCGTTCTAGTTTTTTTTTTTTCCATGAAACGTCAAATACATTTATTTATTATTAAGATACTAACGGCCTTATTATTAAACAAATTCTACAATTATTTTAAGTTTATATATAAGGCAAACATAAAGGTTTCTTTGTACATCAAATTAGCACGTTGCTATGCGCAGATGTATAGTTAAAAGAAAATAAATAAAATAACTTAGTTATGAATTACATCGATCAAGACAACACTACTGGATTCGTTTATTAGTTTCGACAATGTGTTTTTTAATCAAAGATTTATTTTTATCAAAGAATAAATCTGCATCAGCAAATTCTGATATATATTCATTGGATGCTTGTGGATGGTGAATTATTTACGAAATTTGTCGAACCCTCTTGGTACATAGAGTAAAAGCGTGTGTCGAGTGCGGTGCGAAGATGTGCATAACCTTATTTGCGCTAACAGCACCATAATCCAATTCACTGTTAATGATTTCATAAATAAAACATGTCTAATATTGTACGTGTCTTTTAAAGTTAAAATATCAAACCGACGACAAACGTCTAAGTACGATTTTGCCGGTGCGCCTAACTGGTAAATTAGATGTTTAATGAACTTCTTTTTAAGATGCTCGATACGGTCTATGTAAATTGAGCATTGAAGCCATAATACTTGACTAACATACTCAATGATACTGCGTGTAAACGTACAGTAAACATTTTTAATACTTGCGATATCTTTAAATGGTTTACAACACTTAATAACCAATTCAAGATTTCTGATCACTTTTGCGGTTGTATTATCTACACGATTTATAAATAACACTTTGCTATAAAAGTATGCTCCTAGATCACGGACTATATTAATTCTTTCAGTATTGACACCATCAAAATTATAATTACATATAATCGGTTTTATTCTGATGCTGAAAATTAATGCTTTGGCATTTTTGTACATTATTAAATTGTCTGCATAATGTTAATCTAGTTTTATCAAATCTTTTTGTATGTCGTCAATGCAATGTAATAATGAGAATATTGATTACAGCTGCCTTAGCGCAATCGATAGAAGTTGTTGAACTCCTTGTGGGCAGACGAGCAAACGTTCAAGCAAGAGATATAGACGGCAGGACACCGTTGCATGGGTCGATTGTCCGAGGTGCACGAGCGTGTGATGTGACGAGGATATTACTATCTGTTGGTGCTGATCCTAACGCTCCGGACAGTTTCGGATATACACCTTTACATATTGCAGCTCTAAATGAATTCTCGGCCTGCGTCTTATTATTGTTAGGTAAAATTTACTTTATTTGATCCTTTTTTAATTTGCATTTTATTATTAAAAATATAGAGAGATATGGAAGAGAACTAAGTAAATACTGTGCTAACACCACATAGCTGGGAAAAGGGCAAAAGGAAGAAGAAGAATTAAAAATATTAACTATCTTCATGTACACTACAATTTTTAGTTTGGCAGCATATTATATGTAGACATATTGTTTTAATATATCCTATTAAAAATGTTTGGCGAATATAGAATCTGCTCCAGGTGTTTTAGCAAGATTCATAAAACATCCTTCAGCTTCCCGTTTGTCGCGTTGATGATAACGATATGTGGCGAGTATTTATAACTTAAATTGAAGACACGTTTCGTATTATCCTGAGTTTACTTACACACCTTTTATATATATATATATATATATATATTATATATATATCTATATTTTCTCTATTCATATATTTTGGATAATGTTTTGTGAAATTAGCCATTTATGAACGTTATTGAATTTTAATTCCTTTGACTGAATCAGATTTTCATGTAATGATTATTGATACTGTTGTATAATTTTTTTTTTTTTTTAAATCAAAGGACAATATAAACTATGCAATGTGTGCTTTATAACAATAATATCATTTGGTTACTGTATTACATAGAAAATTTATTGTTTCATTTTTATGTTATAATAATAGGTGGACCGGAAAGTAATGTCGTTTCTGCGCATGCCAATACTTGATTGTCATTTGTCAGCTCATTGTTTTGTTCAGAGGCGTACCAAAGACATTGTGAGGTTATAGTGATTTCTTTACTTATAGACAATTGAATTACAATTTTTTTTTGTAATTTTGGGTAAAATGGCCAGCCAAATACCAGAAGAGGTACACATCCGGCATTGCATGCTCTTTGAGTTTCGCAAGGGAAATAACGCAACAGTTGCTACCAAAAACATTTGCGATGTTTATCCAAATGCACTGGACATTCGTAAATGCCAAAGGTGGTTTTCCAAGTTCAAATCGGGTAATTTTGATCTTTCCGACTCGTATCGATCAGGAAGACCATCAGCGTTAGACAACGACGTGTTAAGGGCGGAAGTGGAAGCAAATCCGTGTCAGACGATCGAGGAATTGTCAAACAGTCTCAACAAACCTTGGTCGACCATCCAAGAACATTTGAAGCAGATTGGAAAAGTAAGCAGAGCAGGTGTTTGGGTCCCGCATAATCTGTCCGAACAGAATAAGGCTAACCGATCAATCACATGCAACTTATTGCTTCAACGACACAACACAGAAGCGTTTTTTGATCGCTTGATCACAGGAGATGAGAAATGGGTCCTGTATGATAACCCAAAACGCAAAAGGCAGTGGCTCTCTCCAAATGAAATCCCTCGGAGTACTGCTAAGCCAGGTTTACACCCCAAAAAAGCGCTTTTGTGTGTTTGGTGGAGTATTCGCGGCATTGTTCATTTTGAATTACTGAAACCTGGAGAAACTGTTACTGCAGACCTCTACAGCGAACAATTGCAGCGAGTCAATCAATCTTTAATTGAAAAGTGGCCAGCGATTGTCAACCGAAAAGGCGTCATTCTCCAACATGACAATGCAAGACCGCACTGCGCAAGGCGAACTCTAGAAAAAATTAATGAATTGGGGTGGGAGGTGCTGCCTCATCCACCATATTCGCCCGATGTTGCACCATCGGATTTCCACTTATTCCGAGCGCTGCAACACTTTTTAAGTGGCAAAACATTTGCAAATTTGGATGATATCCAAAATGCCATCTCTAGATATTTTGCCGAAAAACCAATTAATTTTTATCGATCAGGGATTGAAAATTTACTCACTAGATGGCAAAAGGTTATTGACAATGATGGGGAATACATCATTGATTAAAAATAAAGACTCGTTAAAAATGTATGTGTTTGTATTTAGCGTAAGAAAACGACATTACTTTCCGGTCCCTCTAATATGTTGCACTAGTTTTGTTTTTTAAATATTTATATCTCAAGCAATAAACAAAATTTGAACTTAAAGGTTATGTTTGAACTTAGACTATGGTGGGGACGTCACCTTACGTACAAATGGTGGAGTGTCAGCACTCTCATTCATAGTTCGTAGAGTGCCTGATGTTGTACCGCGATACCTAAGAAAATTTGACGACATGGTGCACGTTAGTGAGCATGAGCTCGGCGATGTTGACTGCGAGTTTACCATCGACTTCAGGCCCTTAGTCCCATGCTTATCTCGCGGCGAGGCTGAACTGCTGTTAGCATTTATCGAGGCAAGTAACGTCAATATTACTAAAAGACCTTAAATTTGTATTCGGTAATGCGACAGTACAAATTTGTCTTATTTACAAATATAATGCTCTTGTTATCAGGTCGGACATAAAGACGTCTTGAAACATCCAGTTGCAGAAACTTTTTTGTTTTTGAAATGGAGAAGAATTCGTAAATTTTTCGTGTTGAGTTTCGTCTATCACGCGCTCTTTATAACACTGTACAGTCTCTACATTTTACGTAAGTATGTCAAGTTTACATAAGCTAACAACAACAACGATAAACAAACATTTGTCACGTAAACAATATTATGATAGTAGTAAAAATTTGCAGCGAGTTTTATTAACACTTAATAATACGTGGAAATATTTTGGTACGAAACAAATTTATAGATCTTTGATATCTGAAATATATACTCTCCGTCTTGTTTAAACAACAGCTCAGTTAATACCGCGGTTGTGTATATAAACTTTTAATTTATGTTCCATAACAACCAATTTATGTCCCTACTGCTGGGGCACAGGCCTACCCTCACAATCTTAATTTATGTTATATACACATAAAAATAATTAACTAATACTATACTTTCTTAATAAACTAATAAAGGACCATTTTTTTATGAATATATATATTCAATTTATTATGCTTATTGTATGATATAATAGATTCTATTACAAAATATCATTTTATTTTCACCTTTAGAAATATTTCTCTGTGAGGATGTGACCTGTTCAGTACCTTCATATCTCCGTCCGGTACAATATTTAATTTTACTACTCAACATGTGCTTCATGTGTAAAGAGTTATTTCAAGCATGTCTGGATTACTCCGCATATATCCGACAATGGGAGAACTGGTTACAGATATTAATAATTATTGGAGTGTTCTTATGTACAGTAAGTAACATTATTAGATTGATCGCTTTACGACTATTCGTTATATCGCTTAGCTTGGTAGTAATTACGACTGATTGGATTGCATGAGAACAAACACACTTTTGCGGTAGTATAAACCAAAATGTACATTCTTTTATCTTCCTTGAAGGCAACAAAGGAATGTTAAACAAGGAATGTTATAAAGTAAACTATTTTTAAAATTTTCGCAACTTTTGCATGAATGCAGTATCCTCTAAAAATAGTTGTATGGTTGTTTTGCAATGCTTGGTGTGAGGGTTGATGAGCTCAGTGTGTTGGTTACGATCATAGTTAAAGCTTAGTGGCATTTGGAGACGTACAGTAAATAAAATTATTAAACCGTTCCTCGTATGAGTTCCATGAGAGTATGCAATCATATCGATGTGAAAATCTTTGAGGGAGGCCTATGTCCAGCAGTGAACGTCTATCGGCTGATAATGATGATGAAGCAATCAAAACCGCTAATGTAATAATTTTCTGTTGGAAGAATAAAATTAATATCCATTGTGTAAAATATTATAACGCTTTTTTTTATTCAACTAAGCGACATGACTAGCAAGACAGTCATCTGAGGGTAAGACAGGATGTTGGCTTGTCACCCCAGTAGTTTCAATAACTACAACGCCCATAAAACGCAAACATAGTATTGATTGTTTCACTACAGTTTGGCAACAGAAATACGATTGTGACTGTTGCAGTAGTACCTACCTAGATGGTCTTCGGTAACAGAAACCTACCACCGGTAAAAAGTTAAGGTGTATTAATATGTCGCCATGGAATGGTAAGATTGAGAATGCTGGTGGTAAATCTCGTTAGATACAGACATTTAGCAAGAGCGCCTATTTTCAATGTGAATAACTGGTTAATATAGTACATCATTGCGTCATCATTATATTATCCATGTAGGTTTACATACTAGGAATTGATGAATATTTCATCAAGTTACCGTATACAATGATGATTAATTAGGGTGTATTAAATTGCAGGCACCAACGTGGTATATGGAGGACGGGGTGGCAAAAAGCACATCGAATTGGCAACACGACGTGGCAGCTATAACGATTTTCTTCTGTTGGCTGGAGTTAATGATGATCATTGGCCGTTTCCCAACGTTCGGATTGTACGTACAAATGTTCACTACAGGTAATTCTTAATGTTTCTTTGGCGTATCGAAATAGTTCATTTTACTTAGTTCTACCTAATTTACAATCAAGGTAGCCGCATAAATACGGTCGTAAACTTTGTATAATTTTAATACTTCACGTATAACTACGAAGACCTTATTACATAGAATTTATACATATTAATATTTGTTCACAGTTACGGTGAACTTCGCAACATTTCTTTTAGCGTATAGCTGTCTGCTTATCGCTTTCGGTCTAGCATTTAGCGTGCTATTCAGTAACTACCCTGCGTTTCATCTACCCGCTGGTTTAGTGAAGACAGTAATGATGATGTCTGGTGAACTGGAATACGAGGATATATTCTACAATAACGGCACCGATTCCCAAATACATTATCCATTTACAGCGCACGGGATGTTTTTAATATTTGTGTTACTAGTTACTGTTATTTTAACGAATTTACTTGTCGGCTTGGCGGTTAGCGATATTCAGGTAAAGTAAATTTGTTGTAATGATTCTTAATTCTAATTTATTTATGTAATCTTTACAAAATCAATTACAGAGTTAATTAAAACTACCTGTAGTACATCTTTGCTATACGAAGAAAATTTTTATTCTGATAATATTTATATTAACATATACTCGTTTAAATTCTATCTTGTGGGTTGACTGGGTAGTTAATACAAATTGGCCGCCAAACAAGAGATCAGGGAAACATTACTAGGTTTCAGTTTCAAAGGTGCTCTAGCTAATCAGTTTTCTATATTAGCGGAATTTAATATCTTGTCTTAAAGCAAATTAAGTAATGCGTGTATGTTTATGACCAGTCCTAATGTCAGGTACCCGCATTCAGTTCGTTCTCGTAAGTTTCTTTTTTTTTTTTAATCAATGAAGGAACGTGTCGCGGGAGACGTTGACCTAATGGCATTGGACCTTGGTAGTATAAAATAACATCTTTAACAAATATTTTTCGTGCTCAGGCTTTACAAGAAAGTGCTGGCCTCGATCGATTAGTGCGTCAGACTCAACTGGTTGCACATCTGGAGAGTATGTTATTTAGTCCCCTACTTACTTGTGCACCAAGACAACTCCTAGCTGTGTTACGATGGGGTGCGTTACTCACCGCTACGCATATACGAACACTTAACATACGTCCTAACGATCCGAGAGAAAATCGAGTAAGGTTTTTTTTTTCATATGACACGAGCATTTAGTTAATCTGATTTAATGGATTGTAGATATAAATATAACATAATTCTTTCTCCTATACAGATACCAAAAGAATTAATATCCTCAATTTACAAAATGGTAGCCAGCAGAAACAATACAAAAAAAAGTATACGGAGAAATAATAATTATGAATGTCGTATACGTAGATGCAAGGAAGACGAAGACATCGAAAGACAAGTAGTGAAGCGTAAAAGCAATTTGTATGATCAATTCTCTTTGGAAAATCAAGTGGAGCGAAGGAAAAAAACAACTTCCGTTGAAAATAGAAACAGGCCAATATCGCTCACGGTCAGCGCAATACAAGAAATATGCATGGTTGATATAAAAACACAGTTATCGGAACTGACAAAAAAAATCAATAAATTAGTTGAAACTACGGAGTCCAGATTGAGTACAATTGAAAATAAATTAGATAACAGATAAAATACTGGGCAGAGTCTAGTAAATAGCTTTATTAAAAAGTTTAGGTCCGAGTTTATATTGTTATGAAGTACTGTTTTGACTTTCAAATATAACTAATATGGATTTGATTTAATGTTTTCTGTTTACATTTGCACTTATTTCCTTGTATCATTTTTCCACCTGTATATACTGTTATAGATACAACTTATTATCATCATTAAATCAGTATTGTGGAGATAAATAGCCCCTAAAAGGCCATTAGCACTGGTCGTCCTCTTGCTTTCAGAAGCTCTACTGTAAATCTGTCATCACTCGGCGCTTTGCTTTTGAGCTGTTTGAGCGACATACTAATCTCGTATAAGCTGACGTCCGGGATGTTTTCGATGTAGTGTCGCGTTAACTTGGCTCTTGGGTCATTTGTCATATCATTTATAGGTGCTAGTGTAATAAGCTAATCAAAGTATAAAGCTGTCTGTAGAGGTTCTCGATCTCGATCATGAGCTCCGATCAAGACGTAAAAGTTTCTGCCAACGTCTGTTTTCAGTTTCGTTAGCAGGTCCTGCCCATCAGCAGATATTATCGCAAAAACTTTGGAGCCTTTATTGAGCTCGATCGCCTCTTTAACACGTTTAGAAAAAATAGGGTTATGTCGCGAGTCAGATTTAAATACCAAATGATACCAACCAACCATCGTCTTTCGTTCATGAGGTTAACGGTCTAATCCGAGATTTTTTTTGTCTCTATTAGTACGGTTGGGTTTGTGAAATTTCGACCTAACCGTAACGACAGTTTCTATGACCCTGTCGTTGTACATTTCCACATCATTGCAGTCCTCGAAACAAGTGAAGCGATTTTGAAGATGGAGCTGAAAGTGTTCGGTGTTTTAGATTTGGGCGACTTAATCAGTCGACACCTTTTAAATTTGACTTTAAGATTTAAGATGGTTCTAACCATTCGGTGATGACTACCGGTATTAAACAAATTGATAATTGAGACATCATTGAATAATGAGTCTTTGTCGACATGATGAAGTCAATCTTATTCTTTGGCTCACTGTCAGAGCTCTCTTAGGTCCATTTCCGATGCTGCTGCTTCTTTAAGAAAGAATGCATTATGTAGAGTCCTTCTTTCGCTATATAATTTGACCACGAGGATTCCGACATCCATTTCCAAATTACCTCTCTTATATTTCGTCACCGCATTGTTTTCGCAGCCTAGCTTTGAAGTTTCCTATGACTACGATGTACTGAATCCTAGAAAGACGCATGGCCTCAGAGATGTCCTCATACATTACTTTTAGTTCCTCGTCAGGGTGTGTGGAGGTGGGACTGTATACCTGTATGACCTTCAATGAATACCCTTTGGTGATGGTAACGCCGTGCATTAAGAGCCGTCGTTTGTACATGTGCAATTTAGGAGATTTAAATTTATTATCAATATGCAGAGCATTAAATAAATTATTGCTTATGTACACTAATCATTAAGTAAATTTATTTCTTATGACTGTTGATTATTTCCCAAGTTACCTAATTCCATAAAAAGTTTAAAAATTCTTACAACCTAACTTAAATTAGATCAAAATACGGCCACATATAATACAAAAAATGTCTTTTAGAGGACCAAAAAATTGGAAGAAAATCACAATTACAATAATAGAAAAAATGCAAAAGTGAAAATAAACATAATTGTCAATAAGCTAAATTTATATATAACAGAAAGACAAATAAATTACATGTATTTAAATGTTTGTGAAACAATGGAAAACTCACTTTAAGTCAGAGAAATCAAGAGACATTACCTTGTGACTTTTTAAACACATGTTAATTTAAAATGTATATTTTAAAAGATGACCTAGTAGAAAATTACTTACCAGTAACTGACATTTGTAGGTATCTCCATTGCTCATTTTAACTATGTTTTCTAATTGTTGATTATTGCTCTGTGATAATACATAGTCCGAGATCTTTGCTCCATAAACAATATCAACATTTTTGACATTGGAATTTTTCAATTCTTTGTCAATCGCATGTAGCAACACATCATTTTCAACAATGTAGGCAACATCATCATCTAGTATATCAGAACTACTAAACGAGATTAAGGCATCAGAACAAGCATCCCAAACCTGAAAATTGTAGGAATATATCTTTTTAGGAATTATATTATTGACTGTTTATTATAAACATAATCCAATGATAATTAGAATCTAAAATATATACAAATCTTCAAATTAATATGTTACCAAAATCTGATACATAAACTTTTTAACAAATTTCTTATCATCAAAGGGCTTAACTTCAATTGTATATAACATTAAGTAAAAATTTTGCCAAAGATTATAAATTGAGTTGGCTCAGAATACAATGAAGTAATGAAAGCAGCAGGATGTTTACCTGTCGGTAACCCATAATAATGAGGTGTATTAGGATGATATACACCACACCAGAAAGTTCTGTGATGTTATTAGAACCTTATAATTATGGAACACTTTGAACCAAACAACAATAATGTTTATACATTACTGTACCAATCCATCAAGAGACCTATCACAACAATACACACAAATTTACAAAAATTTTAATATTGATTTTTTTTAACAGAAATAAACAAAGTACACAACTTCATATTATTGTAAAATGATAATAGATTATTACAATAAACATACAAATATGGAATACTTTAGTTAGATCTACAAAACTTTGAATGTAATTTTAGTATATTTTCTTTAGCTATAAACTGTTATGGATGTAGTATTATTTACCTGCATATATCTTACTGGCTGAAGACGCATTTTTTCTACATGGTCCCATACTTTTAAAGACTTCATTAATAATTTTGTGTTTTGATTTAATGCCACTACTCTATTGCTATACTCTGGTTTTAATTGAAAAGTTTGACTTGGGCTGCCCTCTAACAGTAACACCTTTAAATTTGACAGTAAGCTCCTTTTTCCTGAAAAAAATATACTTATAACAAAGGTTTTTAAATAATACGTACCTCTATTAAAGTATATTTACCCATAGTACAAGCCAGTGCGCAGCCGACCATACCTCCGCCGGCAATAATAACATCATAACTCCCTTTCTCATGTGAATTGTTCAATGAACTTAACTTTCTTAAAGATATAAGAGATTTAAGATTCGTTTTCATAGTAGTCGATGTATGGAAACAATAATTTAGATAAATTTTTCTGTTTCGCCACATAATTGATAAGAATTTAGAACGATTTCTTCGGTAGATACTGTACGTTCATAGGTAACTCTCTGCCTCTTTGAAAATGTAGTATTCAAAGAGGCAGTGCTAGATGTGATTTAATATGAGATCTTGCTCAAGAAAAACTAAGTTTAATTTTATCTTCCGTTTTTGTTTTTAACATTATTGTCATTTATCTGTCAATTAGGGATGTCGTTTTAAAACCAGGTATTTGTTTTCGAGTACACGCACCAGGTGAATGTGCATAAAACTTTGAAGTATTTAGTAATACTTTAGTATTTTTTGTATTATTTTACAAGAACGTTAAATTGTTTAGTTTTTGTCATAATGTGCATTATGAATTTTTAATACACTAATCTTTTTTTCTAATAGCATCTAATGTTCGCTAAAGTAGTTAAATTCTAGTAATACTTCAATGGCAAGAATTAAAGTACATATACTAAGAAGTTTTTTATTTTGGTCTTGTTTTTTAAAATATTTAAATAAGGTTTTATTTTCTAGATTCATATGATGAACATTGAAAGTACATTAAAGTGTTTTTAAATTTGGTATTTAGCAGTGGTATTATAACTTCTACCATTTATAAAGGTACCCCAGAGTTCTCTTTTGGATGTACGACTTATCTTTACTGTCAATGTCGTTTTAGTCAGTAATCAGATAGACTGAGATTCTATAGCAGAGTTGCCAGGTTTCAAATACAAATAATAGGTTATGTATAATAATATTAGATTATCGCAAACCTTGTATATCTGTATTCTGAATATGTGCACGTCCTAAAAACCGGTAAGAATGACAATGCCAAATATCATCCCCACCTACGCTGAAAATTAAAATGTTTATGTATATAAATATATCTAACCCATTGGATAATCTTTAATAAGGAAATTTTTAATTTTACTGTAAGAGAAGACTATGGGTCTTAGGAGTGAAAATATTAAAGAAAAAATCAAACAGATGTTTTATTAAGAGAGAGATTTATTAATTTTATTTAACTCCGGTCACTATAGCCTAACTCAGCTAAAAAGACATTAATATTATGGAAAATAACTGCGAATACACATACTAACAGTAGAACTATTAATACTAATTCGGAACTGGAACCGGGGGTATTAGAATTATGTACTATAGAGGTAACCATAGAAACGTGTAGTCAACTGTTGAAATTTTATTAAATGGTATTGAAATATAATTTAACATTATGTTTTACCATAAGTAGTATAAATTCGTCATGAGTTGTACTAGTGTTTTTACAAATTCTTGCGTTAAGAATCCTATAGACCCTATAAGCAAGATGCCTAAAACAGCACATGAAAGAACCACTAAAATATTAACAGTACAAAACTCAATCGATTCAACTACCTCATGCTCAACGTCTTCTGATGTGAACAGTGAAAAGGTCAAAGAATTTTATCGTAGTATACCTGACTATAATGAAATTAATCATTTATCGCCGACGGAATTTTATTCCACCTTACAATCTTTGAGAGAAAAAAAGAAGGTTATATTAGGTATTTCTGTGAATAACATTAGTGATTCGTTCAGATATAAAAAGTCTTCTTACGATGAAAAAGACCACATTATTGTTAAAAAAGAAGATAGTATTCAAATTGGAAATTCTAACACTGCTTTAGATAACAAAACTGATAAAGAGATAACAAAGAAAATATTAAGTAAGCAAAAAAAATCAAATGACATGGTTTTTCAGGATACACTGACAGAAAAAAGGATAATTAATAATAATAAACTCCCTGGCAGTTGTTTAAAACTAAGTCAACATAAAAATGGTGATACAAAAACTAAGAACTTAAATAAAGGGACATCAAATATAATTCATTCAGCCTGTTCAATTTCTTGGCACGATGACAAACTAGAACGTAAGAAAAACGAAATAGACACAAAATTTGATGAGTTTTTTCAAATAAACAAAGTGGATTCGTTTAATTGTAAGGAATTTCAAACACAAAGTATGCCTTCAAGTCCTCTAAGAAGTAAATGTTTAAGTGGAATAAATCGCAAAAGCAAATATGTTACCGTTCCAAAACCATTTAATATGACTAAAAGGTTGGGTTTTTTCTTTATATTTAATTAATAACAATAACTTAAATATTTATTTAACTTTGTTAAAAGCTTAATAATACATCAATGGAGTCAAAATTATATAATATTATTCATCTGTATTCGTATTTGTTTCTTCCGAAGCTCATATATTGTGTACGTTTGTAGACATTTGCATGTGCTTGAGTGTGTTAGAATATTTTTTTAATTATTATAAAACCTCTAATTAAGGATGAAGTCCTTATAGTAAGAAGGATCTGATGTGAACAAACTGGTAACGAAATAACGTTAAATATCTATGTAATACCATCTCTGTAATATAAATTTTATCCGGTAGAGTTATATACTATTTATGAAAAACAGTAAAAAAACTTTTTGTTACCTTTACAGAGATGATGAACAACGGATTGTCAATGAGTTACGTACGTTGCAAAGGTCTTTCTCAGATCACATGTTGAACCGAAAACTGGAGAGGAAACAATTTCGAGCTAGACCTGTTCCGATAGAATCACGGATACCCCTTTACGATAAAATTCTAGAAGACCAGGCTATGAGGTTTTCGTAGTGAACATAATCTTAATATTGTATGCTTCTTATTATTTTAATATTATTTTCAAAAATTAAATGTTTATTAATTTGCTAAATTAGTGGTATTGGTATATATAAAAAATATTACAACTAAAATTAAACATTTTGTTACGAAGATAATAAGAATCATCATTATTATCAGCCTTTGTTTATCAACTGTTGGATATAGGCCTTCCCCAATGTTTTCAGATATAATGAGAATAATATCCTTAAAATTCATACTGCAGGTTTTTGTAATGCAAGTTTATTATCGTATCGTCGTATTTAGACAGGTAGTGTATTGAAGGGAGCATTGTATAAGTGTTTCCTTTGAAAATATGGGTAACGAGATGAACAAAAATTAGGAAAGGCTAATTTAGTTATTATGACATTTTATCTTACGGATATACTGGGGTAAACAAGGTATCACGCTTGATTTTCATTTTATGTTCTTGGGTATGTAAGGCTTAATATTAGCAGAGTGCTTAAGTAATAAGTTGTACTTTTACATATAATAATTTTAAACATTGGTTCAAATATTATTTCAATAAAAATACAGTTAAATTTTTGTATATTACTGTTGTAGACGTGCTATAACAAAAATTAACAGTGAAGCTGAATTACGAGCTCAAATGAAACCATTTAATTTCACTAAAAGAGAAGAAAAAGCAATACCTGGTATATGTCAGAGAGCAATTCAAATTCTCCCTAAAACTAAGAAGAAAAAGCGTTTCAGGGCACGTCCTGTACCAAAAAATCTTTTTTCTAATTATTTTTATGATAAGATGAAAGAAGACGACTTTTTCAGGTATAATGAAACCTAGAAGTTAGATTTTAAGTTACTTGAAAAGATAATAATAATGAAAATATTTTAAATCTAATAATAAGCTTAAAAATTGCGCCGGATATTTATTTAATTTCCGTAATGATAACAGTTTATTTTTATTTTAAGTAGAAAAAAAATTGTGAGGTAATGTTTTGTTGATAATTTTGATCATAATTTTTCGTTTTATAAAATTAAAATGTAGCCTTTGTAAGGCCTGAAAATTTAATTTTCATTTGAACGACTTTCAAATATGTAATTATTTTCTCTTCTAAACCGGAAATGTTGGCTAAACGTAGGATACCATTTAACATTTTATCCAAGTTTTTTTTATTTTAGTTATATACTGTGTTTGTTTGGATTTGATAAAAGAACATTTTAATGACTAAATAATATTTGTATTTTGAATAAATAGGTCAATCAATCGTCGAATAAGAGCAGAGGAAATGTTAAGAAATGCTAATTGTCCACGTAATATGGTGAGCCATGACCGTAGCCGGTTGTCTACACCGGCGGCCCATAGTGACTTACCAACCGACCCATCCCCTGTTGTTCCATCAACTTCTTCTTTGGACAGATTGAAATGCTCCAGTCCAACTAAGGGATGTAAAAGTTCAAAGGATACTTTTATAACAACGAGTCCACAACCATTCCGTTTCAAGACGGCGACTAGAGCAAATAAAAAGGTGTTGAGAATTGTTTTTTAGAACATTTATAAGTATGTTAAGTAATTTTACTACTTACCAATACAATTAAAAATTTTTTTTCGTAGATGTTAGATATCGCTCAAAAAGTCTATGAAGGCAGTAAAAATACGGACAGTGTAAGCGATTGTTATCCAAAATCTCGAGTATATTCTGCTTTAGAATTGAAAGCCTCTGCAACAGGAAGATCTAATTTAGCCGCAGTTTTACGCGCCGAGTCAGTGAGAAGGAGGTTTGAGACGGAAGCTGCTAGTCATCAAGCTGAACAACGGCGGCGGCTTGAGTTAAGACAAAAAGGTCGACAATTACGATCCAAACCGGCTTGGCATCTTGTAAAAAACAAGTAAGATATTTTGTATTAATTTTAGGTATCGATAAATACGTGATTGGATTTAGTACGGTGAAAATTATTTATGATATAGAATGGTTTTATGAACAGAGTAAAAAAATAAATTGTATTTCATAACATTTACAATAAACAAGAATTAGTTATTTAACCATAATATTTATTGGCAGTCGGTATTACTTAAATGTAAAGCAATGAATAGCAGTATGATATTTTTAACTACCTATATGGCTCGTATATTATTAATCTGCTGCCACTGAACAGCATTTCTATATAATAACGCTTAATATATGAAGAGATAAAGCATCCTCGCGAGCATCCTTATGTTGTGGTCATCCCCAGTTTGCGAACATAGAGGTTCCACTCCTAGTTCTTCACAAGAACAGGAAAGGAGTGGAATAACTGGCCGGCCTCAATATTTCCGTACAAACAGGACGTGGGTGTCTTCAAGAATAGAGTGAAAAGGCTGTTACTAATTTAGTGCGCCTTACCACCACAAATCACATTATCGTTTAACATCAGGTGTAATCATGGTCACACTTTAATTTTGTTGATTTAAAAAAAAATGCTTCACTAACCACTAAGCATTTTTGACATTTAACATCATGAGAAATTGACATCAATTGTTAGCCAGTTAGATGAAAAATAATAGTATTGTCTTATAATCAATGAGTTAAGAAGCGTGCTTTAAAATATTTGTATTTATTTATTTATTTAACAATTATTCTTGCAGAATTTTGCTAATGCAGTAGCGTTATTTATTTATATTATCATCATTTCAATCGATGGACGGACGTCCATCGGTTATATAATAACAAATAGTATTAATAATTACAAAAAAAAAAACACCTGAAAACGGAATGTAACAAATAATAAATCTAATCTCATTTATAAATTCTGCAAATCTACACGAAAATATGTAATTTATTTTCGGCAACTTGATTTATCCTGTACAAAGCACGCGTGTGCGGGCGGCACCCTGCCGAGTAGGCCGCTGCGCCCACGCTACTACCAGCCACCTGGGCCGCCTCCGCCTCTTCACCTAATTATTCGGCATAAGTAATTTGTTTGAGTACCCCGTAATTATTTACTTTGCCTCGTATTACTTTAAAAAGCTATATTACTAGAGCTGTCTTTTCTGAACTTTTACACTTCGTAATCCACCATTTCTAACACGAATAACGTCGGGTACATCAATGGATATTAAGCATATACCCCATACAGTATTAAATAAAGATATCTAGTTCATTTATTTTGAGTTCGTTCCAGCAAGAGACAGTATTTAATGTCATGTGGTGACCAGATGACTGCATTGCATTCTAGTCAGCTCCTTTATGTTTGTAAAACCTGCCTCTCATTATCCTGTAAAACCTAGATCCCGTTATGATTTTTTTCAAACATTAATAATTGTGGTTATGAAATGTCTACTCACTTATCCACGTTCACTCCAAGGTCTCGTATTAATTCTACTCGTTTCATTAACATTTCTTAAAACACATACTTGTGGTGATATAGTCGTCTCATTCTACTGAATGTAATAACGAGCATTTTGTTATATTAAAATACAGTGTATTTCTTTTGCCCCATTCCACCGCTCTATATATATCCTGCGGTAAACTTTCGCTGACACTCTTCTCTTTAATTATGAGAAGTAACTGCAGATCATCCGCAAACAACAAACAACTTCGCTGATGACGTTTGGCAAATCACTAATCATTAAAATTAAATTTACTGGAGCTAAATTGCTTCCTCAAGGAAGTCAAATAATTTTTTACAAATTTTAGTCAACTAATTCAAGTTCTATTATAGTAAAATAAGTTTCTGATCTGTAACCACTATATCAACGTATTAGCCTGTCACGCACGTAGGAAGCAAAAAATTTTAACAGTTTTGGCGTACACCCAAATTACGTCAATTTAGCCAGCAATATGTCGTTATTGACCAAATCAATCATATACGACATACGATATTAAGTCTCGTTAGCCCAGTAATTTCACTAGAACGAAACTCTTTAATCGTCGTAATTAACTCATTTTCGTCATTTCTGTTTTTAAAATTAAAGTAAGCACCATTAACTTGTTGTGCACCAAAACTTCCGCATCTACATTTGGCACCATATACGTCATGCATATGTATATCATTATGTATAAATATGTATATCATAAATATAATTTAATAAGTTGCTCGTCGTGCTACGTGCAGGTTTAAATCCGTGCTGAGGAATAGATAGAAAAGCAGATACTTATTCGAAAATAGATTATTGATTCATAAACCTTAACCGGTGCCGCTAGAACAGCTACAGATCTGTATTCACTAATTTCTGAAGCCGCTTCTCCCTTAGAGACAGAAACAATACGCGTCAATTTCCAACGCGCCGGCAATTAAGGTGTTTAAAGACACTGGTTAAACAAATGCGAGTAAGGGTTCAACTAGATTGTAACGAAAATTCTGCACTACGAATGCAGATATATTTTATTTTTTTTATTACCGTGTGTAACAAAATGCTAACGGAACGCACACCCCGTCGCCAAAAGGGCGACGCCGGCCCTTAGTAGTATCGAACCCGACTAAAAAGCTTCACACGGTATTCCTGCCTCATCCACACGCTCGAAGGGTCGCGGGATAACATGTTTCAGTTCCTCCGCGACCCCCGATCGGCGCCCGAATGAACGGGCCCACCTCGGGGAGGGATGTGATGCATCCCTCCCGATAAAATCCCTACGTGGCGACGCGTCGGAATACGAGACGCATCACCATATGCACCCCAAGAACTCTTTCAAAGGGGGCGCTGTCCGATCCAGCTAAAGTCTTGAGTTTAAGTCGCAACAGCGTTTGTTTCATCTGCTGTAGCTCCAGGTGGCCAATGTGCACGCGCTCGTTGTTCCCACTGCACCAAGCAACAGCGGAGTCCATGCCTAACTTCACTGACCAACTCTTATACACAGAGTGAAAGAAATGAAAAAATTCGTTAGCACATTTGTTATCCGTCAAAACTTTCCCGTCCTCTTTAGGTGTTGTATGATATAAAGGCCCTTTCTTTGTCGGCATACATTGCCAGAAAATATTCGAGTCCTTGGTAATATTCCTCAGAATCTCGTGGTAATGTTTGTATCCAGCGATAATCTGTTTTACTCCCGTCCTATAGTGAGCAAACTTTTCGTAATCACTTCCGGCTTTATTAATTTTGTAGAATTTATGCCAGCGGGCCCTCATTTTGATGTCACGAATGATGTTAGGCGTAAACGAACCTCCAGCCTACACACTTTCGATTAATTATCGGTACGCAATCACCAAAAATTTTATTTAAATCAATATTAAAAAAATGTATAATGAATGCGCTCGAGGTCGCTCATACTATATATAGGTGTCCAATCAAAACTTGCTATTGTCGGATATAATAAATTACTTTGCATTTGGATACCATATTTCTACATAATTGTTTGAAATTTTTTGCTTTGTTCACTCATTATCTAAACCAAATCCATTCAGAAAATTCTACATTTAGTGGCCACATCTTCCTCTTTCCCTCAGGAACGCCTACAATAAAAGATCAATAATCACGGTGTGTTTTTGACATATTTAGTTAATTTTTCAACGGTTGGTATAAACAGCACCACATAGCGCTTGTCGTCTTGAGACATACGATGTTGTCTCGTTAGCCCAGTAATTTCACTAGAATGGAACTCTTTAATCGTCGTAAGTAATTAATTTTCGTCATTTCTGTTTTTAAGTTGAGACTTATTGCGACTACCTTTTAGAGTATTTACGTTGATCATGGGCATGAGAGTGCTGTTCAGTAGTGTTGGACTTCTTACAGGCGTATCCGCGTCAATTAGGTTTACATGTTTAGCACAGACATTCGGGACGTATACCCATTACTTTATTAAGTCTGGCGAAAACGTTCCGAAATCCTGACACATTTTAATTTTAATGTTTTCTACAGAACATTCCATAAAAGTATTGTTTTCTAAAAACATAATGCAACCCTTACATATAAAAGACATTTTACATTTATTCTAAGATTATTCGTCCGTAGCTTACAAAACACGTCTATACACAATGAATCCGCGCGCGCAATAAAATTTTTAATATATATAATATATAGGAAATATTTAATAGCTATTTCATTTTTCCAGTCATGAAGAAGATATCGCAATGCGTTTACAAACGCGACGTGATGAGGAGAGAATGCGACGAGAGGAGTTTCTTCATGAAATGGAATTGATGTACGATAGAGTTCAACAGCAACCGTTACTGTTTGAAAGGTATTATGCACCACGATCGTACTCCCCAACAAATAGTCTTCGTCTGTCGCCGATAAAATGCACAGCTAAAAAACGTTCATCACAAAGCAATCGTTGTTTCCAAATGAATACAACTAGTGAGGATTTTGAATGTAATTCACCGAGGTGTATTGATAGAATTGACAAAGACAGCATTGATAGAAGCTGCTCGTGAACTGATTTAGCAGATTATTATATTTTTACCTCTAGCAGTACAATTGGTATTACATACGATAAAATTTTTGCACATAATTCTGCACAAAATATTTGTTGTTTATCATATCATACTTAATAAAAATACTTCTTTCAAAGTACTTACGTATTTAATAAAAATACTTCTTTCAAAGTAAATTTTCTAGATAATATTAAAATAAGTGTATTGTGTTTTAATTAAAATTTTATTTAAAGCGCGTGTATTTTTTTATCTCCGTATTTTTATATCCGTTTATGGTAAAGCTTATGCGATTAGAATACTCTACTCATACGTTGATAGTCGGAACACAGTTATTATGGTGGTAGATTCACAGATTTAATACAAAAATAAAAAATACTTTCCACAAAACATCCATTACGTATTATGCATCTGGAATTTGATGCGTATTACTTGACAAGCAGCAATAAAATAAAGCATTAGTGAATAAGGTATGTTTGGACGCCCTCTTTTTAATTAAGTAGTCCTTAACAAATAAATTTAACAACATGAAAAATTTATTGATCGTCTTAAAAATTCAGGGAACTTAACAATAACTGAGGTGGTTTTTAGGCAAACCTTTTTTTTACTTGTGATAAGAGATGCTGTATGTATGCATATAAATTCTATGATGACATGTGTACACATGAATAATATACACAATACACGTTCAACGGCAGATTTTTCAAATTATATGCAATTTAATTATTCATGTACATATAAAATGGTAAACTTATTTTATATTGCTTATAATTTTCGTAGTTTTATAACAACGAGATACCATTCCGTAAGACAAATATTAATATGTATTAAAGTATTTGGTAGAACAATTACAAGACTCCAGCATTCAATTACATGTAACAGTTATTTAAACATTCTTATGTACATAAATTAATTTTGTTTTCATTAATCAATTTTAAATAAAAATTTTTAGTTCTTTGACATGTCCTTGTTAATTTACATGTATCTTTTAAGGTTGCTAGTTGAAGAATCTATTTTAATTATCATTTATTAACTATCTCGATAATCCAATCTAAGTAAGACACAATTCGAGTGTAAACCGAAGGGGTTTCAGTAGTTCCACATGTTTTTGCTCCGAAACTTGTTATGCCATAAAGATACCAATTTGTATGAAATTTTTCTGTTATTTCCTTAGTCAATGGACCACCTGAGTCACCGTTACAAGTGTCTTTACCGAGTTTTCCACCTGCGCATATAATATTTTTGTATTTCATTGTTTTAACTGAAGGTATTTTTTTTTCACATATTTCTAATGATACTGTTTCTAATTCTACTTTCAATATTATAACTGATGAACTACCTGTAAGAGAAATTAAAGTCGTGATAGAAATTAGTACAAGAATGGATACATATTGATGATAATAAATATTCATATTTAATACGGATAACGTAATCTATCAAATATATTAGCTTTATAAGTAAGCTTACTTAAAAGCTAATGGTGGATAATCCGATTAGTGCAGTAAAGTAGATCTGTAAAATATAAAGTTAAATGAATTTACCTAATTCTGTAAGACCCCAACCTGCTGTTGAGAATATTGTTCCTGTAATGTAGTCTTGGTCTTTAGCGTATTTCGTTGTTGGCAAACATATCGGCCGAATGAAATCTGAAAAAAAGAAATTTTGCAAATGGTTCCCAAAACTAGTGAAATGCCATATATTAAAAACTTTTATCGTCTTACCTGTGTAATTAACAACCCGTTCTAGACGCAACAGTGAAATATCTGCGCTAAAATCTTTTGTATCATATAACGGATGTATAATTGTTTCAGTTATATTAATGTCTACGGGAGGATCGTTACAGTCACCACTGTTGCAATCACGTTCAGTTTCAGTGTCCCATTCTCCCAAGCGCACACTGATTCTGAACAACATATAAGTAATAAATCACTTAATGGATTAAATCGTGTTATAATTAGTTGATAAATAAAAACTATGTAATGGTAAAGTTATTACTGACAGTTTTTTGTTATAAGCACAGTGCGCAGCTGTTATTACAAATCGGTTTGTTATCAATGATCCGCCGCATATATACCACGTTCTATATGGTTCTGAAATGCCACATAAATTTTATCATAATTATTATTCTTTATACAGCACGACTACCATTATCTGTAATAAAGCATGAAATTTTGTAAAAAAAAAAATTGAATAAAAATTAAATTAATAAGAAAATAATCAGATAATAAAAATGTATGATAAAAATTCAGCATCAATTAAATTTGATTACAAGAAAAGATCGCAATGAAAATATAAAAAATCAGTTCTGATTTGCTGTTGTAGATGGCTGATGTCTTTTTACGACTTACTTCTGGTTTGCATACTTTTGATTCGAACAATCCAAGGAAATTCATCTATTCCTGCTATGGTTCCTCCAATTATACGATCTGAGCCGGATCCATTAATGCCGCAAATCTTTCTACTTGGTAAACCACCAAGAGTCTCGTCGGGATCATCATCGTTTGGTTGGGAGGTCATATTAGACTCCGTAGCATGTGTTGTTGTTTGGACTCTGCTGGTCGCTGTTTCAGTATCGTTATTAAACACTATTGGGTTATATATCGGACAACATACCTGAAATGTTTTGTTATTAATAAAAGCGTTCGTTTTATTTCTCAGTATGTATGATATGGATTACATATTATAATTCGTATGTAGATAAACCGGGTTAGAGTATCCCTACTATCACTGTAATGTCGATTTATTAATAAGGCGACTAAGAGAATATAGTAAAGACAACCTGCGTGCCAAGCGCGGCAAATTTAGCAATCCCCTATTCTTTTGGCGGTCTATATACAATAATGAGCATTATTAGACTGAAATGGAGTTAATAGGTAGGTAAAATATTTATTATATTTGATCAAATCTTGTTCAAATGAAATAATAAAAATACTAAAATTTTAAATATATAAAACTTGATAGTCAAAGTTAGCTAATTTTTGTATTTTTCACGTGTGTTCCTTTACCGAAGCATATAGCCTTAATATGTCTTTACCAGTGGAGTTGTTGAATCAAATCCACAAAAATTTGCTCTTAAAGTTACAGCATCTTTTGCTTTTATCAAAGGTAAAGCTGAGGTGCATTCAGTGACCTTTCGGCATTCTTTGTTATTCAGTTCACAAGCCATTTCTTTTGTTGAAAGTACGGTTTCTGAAATAATAAAGGTGTTAAATAAATATTATACCAAAACGTTTCAGAAAGAATTTCAATGCCTTATACATGAATTATTATCAATTCTCCCTTAGGGCAATTGTTCCCTTTTCAAATTTTCAACAACATGGGGGATAGTAAACGAATTTGTTACCATTGTTTGTATATTTCAAACTGAAAATGAAAACGACAGTGTTTCGTTTTTATTAACAAATTAGATATTATTAGGTCCTTACATATGAAGTTAGCGTTTTGTCGTACTGATCATTTCGATCTGAAATATCTCCTCATTGGTTAAGAATTCCAAATTCAAATTTATAAATTCATTTAGCTGGTACATTTGAGTTTTGATAACAGTTATTGATTTGTTTTTCCTTAATTATTTTTTTTTGGCGTCGCTTATTACTGCTCAATAGAAAACATGAAATATCGGTATATTTACGAGTACGAGTTCTAAAGTGGCACCAGAGCTGCAGAAACAGCTCGAAGGAATTATGACGTGTATGGCGCTGGTGTCGCAAAAGAAAGCACGGTACGATTTTGCTTTCAACGTTTTCGTTGAGGAAATTTCTATCTACAGAACCAAGTCCGTGGAGTTAAGGCTGTTCTGGAAGTTGATCCATCACAAAGCACTTCAGAGATAGTTGCAGGTTTCGGGGTAAATGATAAAACTGTATTAATTCACTTGAAGCGAATCGGGAAAGTAAAAAAACTTAAACTATGGGAATGACCCATGAATTGAGTGAATCAAACTTGCAAACACGAGTGGACAGCTGTGTTACTTTGATGCTGTGGATACTGTACGATATTCGGAAGCGCTCATAAAAATGGCTGAACCCTGGACACCATGCCCAATCCTGCCCTAAGCGAAAATTGACTCAGAAAAAGTTACTTGTGAGTGTTTGGTGCACCTGCGCCGAGTAGTTCACTACCGATTGCTAAAAGCTAGCTAAACGATTATTGCAGATATCTATCATATTTGTCATGTAATTACTTGAAAGTTATGGTATATTAAGTTGTTACAAATTTCGATTTGACAATCTCTTTCGTACTCAGCTAAAAAAAGATTGGACGCAGAACACTATGTCTACGAGGCACAGTCATAGTCTTAACGATAACAATCTGATTAACTGCCTCTGTGGTCTTTCTTAAATGTTGGGCTATTGGTTTGCTAGCTTCTGGGGTCTTAAATTTTAGAGTTTGGTTTAAGTCATAGCTTTTTGAATCCGCATGGATATACCTATTCCGTATAGTAAACTTGCTGCCATCAGAGCATTGCTGTGTTCCGCCTAGCAACATATAAAAGCCGAAGTATTCTAAGCGAGCCTCAGTATGGCGCACTGCGGTACTGTAGAAATATTCCAACACCAATCACATCCTCATACTAGTTGTGGATAGGCAATTCGTAAGTTTGACCTGACTTTCAATTTTCAAAACTTTCAAAACTTTTTGTCAATTTTCAAAACTTTTCAAAAATTTTCAAAACTTTTTGTCAAGTCTTTGACTTGACTGACTGACAATGATTTTGTCTGTACCAAAATTTTTTCAGGTTTAAATATGATGACAATAATTGTTCTCGTGTTATCTGCCATTCATTCGGATTGGGAAAAACGACACTAATCGTAATTATACAAATAATAAAAATAAAGTGTCATTTAGTAAGAATAACAAATGTTTTTTTATTAATTTCAATGTTTTCATGAAATTGATACCAAAAAATCAAATTTTAAAATACTCTTTATTTTGGGTAATCATACCGGCTGTGTCAATTTTGGTGAAACCACCAAAGGCTGCTAGTTAAGATTTAAGAAAAATGCTAAATAACTTTCGTTTACTAAAGTAATTTGGGAGTCCTTACAAAAAAAATAAATTCAGTTCCATCAGTTTTTGAGCAAGTGTTAAATACGTGGGAAAAACTACTAGTCTCCTTAACTTGGATAACAATAAACTAAATATGCAATGAGGATATAACTACCGCCGTGTTAATTACTATTAATAAATACTTGTCATACTTATTTATCTAGTACATATTTTTCTGCTTTTTATTTAGTTTTCTGTTATAAATAGTGATATCAATATTATATGCTTGTTAACATTGTAAGGTTTCCAAGTGATTATTTTAAATAATGACGAAATTATAACCATATGTCATTAGACAATCACTTTAGTCATTTAAAGTTGAAATTTCTTTTATAAAGCAACATGTGAATCATACCTGTTTCATCGTATGATGATAAACCTAGGTTTTCAAAGGTACATTTATCTATATAGTAGTGTAGCGGTAACCGATCTTTTGTCGAGTATTATCAGTTTTTGTGTCCTTATAACACAAATAAATATGATGAGGATCTTTGAACAAAGGATAATTTTATAATATAATATTTTATAAAATTACATATTATATTTTATAATATTACGTAGGAATTTTCCTATTATAAGAATTTTCCGTTCTATAATCAAACTTTAAGAGCAAGAGCGGTTAGATTTTTAAAAAAATGTGGAAGTGTTCATAACAAAATATTTAAATAATACGTACGTAATGATCCAACCACAAGGACGACGAGATACGTCCATTTACCAACACACGATTTCAACATATATAACATTTTGCACTTTATTGTTGTTATAATCTATAGAATCTTTATTTAAATAATTTATTAACAGTTTACTGTCTGCGACTAGGCCTGTGCCTGCGGAGTGGTAATCAGGTAATGTTACGTAGAAGCATTTTTTATTTGATCGCAAATGTTGTCACTGTCTATACATAGCGCGGTCTGATACGCCACATTGCGAGTAAATTGTAATCTTTGTGCTTAGCGAATGAATGCTTTGCCGTCATTCGTTCAATCTTCAATTGGACATTTGAAGTTATGTAAAAGTTTATAATTTCCACGTAATAGAGTGGAATTTTTTTACAGCTAGACATAAACTGTTATTAACATAAGTAATATAATTTTAAGGTAAATTATAACGGTGTATTATATATAAAGGTATATTATAACTATATGTATTTAAAGTGCAAATAATATAAATTTAAATAAGGAAAACATAAAATTCATCGTACGCAGACATGTTTTCCTATTCACTAACGTTATTAAAATTATAATAATGTGCAGTGCAGCAGGTTTAGTAAGAATATAATTTGAAAGAAGATAAAAGAAGCAATGGTTTATTATATAGAATTAATTTTTTTTTTATTAAACATGTTATATAATGTGGTCTAATATCCATTTTAAAAAATATGGTACAGATGTATAAACGCCCGGCTTTTTAATTCCACAAACAGTTGGACCGAATGAAACTACTCCAACCAGAAAGTTTTTTGGTCCTTCTGGTGTGTCGAATATCTGTAACAGACATGGAACACGTTACAATTTTAGTCTCAAAAACCCACAACTCCAGTTGGTCTTTCAGTAAATAAATTAACATGATTCATTTAAATGACTTTACTTTGTGTCTGCATTTAATTATAGCTTAGTTTTAGAAAAGATTCCTCTACGTTTGGTTAGTGATACATATTAGGTTAGTTAAATATTCACATTAACTTCGGTGTTTATTGTCAAACTGTAGGTGAGAGTGCCATTTTCAGAGAATTACCTATTGATAATATTTTGATATAATGCGGTTGGATGAGAAGTTAATTCGATGTCAACACTACTCACCTAGCAACTAATACGTACAGTGTGACTAATTTGGACTCAAGGGGGATTGGTTTATCCCCGTTGATCCGCATGTTCGTCGCATAAGAAATAAAAATGATGGTGAGTGAATAATAACAGCGAATTTATATGTTGCACAATAATAATTTTATATACGCAAGCAATCGTGTGATACGGCTAATATACCTATAGCACTTTTTTTAATCAAATTTCATCGTAATATTTACGGCGCGAATCAAGAACATGGAATGTGCAAAAGGAATATAATTTGACAATCAGATAAAATTGATTTCTTGAGGGTGGATCTACCGTTCCAGAGACCGTCTAGGTAGGTTCTAATGTAACAAAATTACTGAGATAACGAAACTTGGGGCTTATGTTTCAACGATTGTTGGACTTAGTGGGAGTGGGCATATTGCTCGAAGGACTAACGGACGATGGGGCGGAAGATTCTCGAGTAGTGGTCGCGTTTTAGGAAGATGTAATGTTGGAAGGCCCCTCCACTAGATGGACCGACGATCTGGTGAAGGTCGCAGTAAGTCGCTGGATGCCGACTGCGTGAGACCACATGTTGTGAAGATCTTTGGAGAGGCCTATGTCCAGCAATAGATATTTATCGGCTGATGATTGATTGATGTTACACAACAAGCGCATTGGAGTGATCGCCTATATTACGGGAAGAAGTCTCGCTTACTGTCAGTTGAATGCCTTATTCATCACATCGCTTAGTTATGTAAAAAAATGGAGGAAAAGCAATGACTATTATAATCAATTCGTATATCTGTGGAGCATTACGCTTTTTACCTACAAAATTTATTCAATATCATGTGATAGTCAATGAGTGAAGCTAACTTTCATGAACAAAATTATTATTGGTCATTACATTATCATCAATCGTTAGTAAACATATTATAAATAAAAATATTACTAAGGTTGAAATTGATTTGTTAATCACTTGTTCACCTTCATGAGCGGGCCTCCGGAATCCCCTCCGCAAGTATCTTTATTGATCTGTGAGCCTGCGCATATTTCAGATTTTTCCACTTTAAATCTTTTACCAAAGAAGTTGCACGATTCTGGTGTTAACACGGGTAACTGTTAACAAAAAAAAAATTGCTAAAAATTATACCAATAATTTTGAGAACAGATATTATTATAGTAATAAAAAGTTACCGAAACAAATTGTAAGATGTCGGCTGATTCATCTGTTGTCATGTTAGTTTTTCCCCATCCGGCTACTGTGACCAATTCACCCACACGAAGATCTGATAATTGCTCCCGCTTTGGCAGGCAGATCGGTGCAACATAATCTGAAAAAAATAATATCTTTAAAACAATCACGCGTGAGGAAAATAAAGTGTTAGGAAACATTAAGAATGGTAACAACTAAATATTGTAATAATGGTAACTAATATTCTTTGGGGGAGGCCTTTGTCCAGCAGTGGACGTCTACCGGCTGATTGGATTGGATTGGAACAACTAAATATTATGTTTTATTATCTGTATTGATAGAACAGGCTAATAAATTAGTTACTTTACTTTTTTCGATAATTGTATTGGTTGGAGAAAGTCCATCGAAGAAACTCTAAAGGATTTTTTTTGTATTCCACTAATCATGAATGATGTAGGTCTCTGTTGCTAGACACCATCGTGGTAGGTACTACTGCTGCTCTTATTTCTGCCGCTAAACAGTAATTTGCAATCATTACTGTATTTCGGATTTAAGGAAGTTGTAGGTAGTGACAATAACGGTGGTAACGAGATTTAACATCTTGGTCACGGCGAAAAGTGTAATGTGGTGCAGTGTATACCATTCTAACAGGTGACACGTTTTTATGAGCAGGCATATGACTTGCCATCAGGAGAATGTCCCGCTCGTCTCGTCGTTTCGGTGAATATATGAGTAAAATAAGTAATGTGGCATTAGATGGGATAATGAACACATATTGTGCTCTTCAATTTGAGTGATTTCACACTTGCAACGCCCCTCAAAGAGAACGCAGTAATATTTGACGTCAGAAATACGAGTACCGGTGGTATCTGCTTTGGCGATCTACGAAATAGTTTTATCAGCAGTTTCACTAATAAAACAGACTTTTTTTCTGTAATTAAAAAGATTCACCATTTAATTCAATTGGTGCACTGAGTTCGATCACAGCAATGTCATTATGAAAGTGCGGCGTGTTGAAATTTGGGTGGCTGCGAATGTTCTTAACCCTTCTATCTTGCAGTGGAGGTGCACACACTCTTAATTGGCAGTCAGGGTTCGAGCGTGTGTCATATTCGCCTGCGCGTACTGCAACACTGACGCATACAATAATGCATTTTAAGAAACACTATTAAAATTTACAATAAAAGACAATTCTTTGGCTAAAAAAAAAATTAAATAAACAATGGTTGAATATTTTGTTATTTACGTAAAGTAAATATCATCAAAGCTATATTTAAAAACATCAAAACAAAAATATTTTCCTCTTAAGATGTTCTATTTGCCATCTGAATATTATTCCGTATGGACGCAAGGTCGCCTGTCGCCATTGCATGTCGTCGAAATCATTCCACCTACGAAACGGAGACATAATCTTTAATGATATAGGTCCCGAAAGAAATTCTCAAGGTTGTTCGGCGAGCTGTGAAGAGAGTGTTGCTCGTGCTAGGTGCTCCTATACGGGATCAGATAAATGGTAAGTGCAACATGGATCAATTGTTTGCCAGCCGGACCACCGATCTTGAGAAAATAACAGTTTGATGTAGATAGCATAGGGCCAGTCGCGCTGGAAATTGAAGCCTATGTTCAGCAACGGATAGCGTCAGACTGAAATCATGATGATGTCGTACGAGGCATGTAAATGTGATTAAATACAGGAAAAGGATAACGGCTTCTTCTTAGATCTATACTATCGTACTTTACTCACCAACTAATATGCCAAGCGTGGACATTAAGTCGATTACACTCCTTATGTCTATATTTGGCAATAGATTTTTATGGATTGAAATATATCATCATTTCAATCCGTATGTATAGTATGTAGCTAATATGAAAGAAACCTTACAGTTGGTAAGCGTTGTCGGCGGTAAGTACGCAATGTGCAGCTGTCACCGCGTGCTTGTCAGTTATGAGTACTCCGCCGCACATCCATTCCAGTTCTTCGTCACCTGGAACTACACACATACACCTATAGAAATAAAATAAATATGTTTCTGTTTGTGCTACCAAAATAAGTTGCTTTCTTAAAGCAAACGAATGGAACTAATAAGCAATTTGGAAAATTTGTATCTGCTTATAGGTCCGATTTTGATGATACTTTTATTGACTCAGAACTGAAAACAATAAACATGATTTTTAGCTATAAGCTGCGTGCAGGTGATACAACTGCATAAAGCAGAATAATGTGTTTGAAACATTAAAATATCGCTCAGATATCATGTTTGGTGTTAAATCTTGTTGGTGCACTTTTTTAGAAATTTATATTATTATTTTACATAAAACAGAATGGGCTATCAAGTTGCCAAACACGAACCTAACAGGTGTGATTGATATTAACTAGATTAACTCCCTGGGTTAGAAATAGTTTATATGCCGAAGTTAAGCAATTTAAGTTCCTACTTCTGGGTATAAAAGCATTTTTTACTACAAAGCAATACTGCACCTAAATCATAATAGCAAAATAAGCATATAGTTTCCTTCTTTCGAACAATTAAAATATATTTCTTTATACATCATATTATTGGACGATAGTAGATTAATTTTAAGGTTAGTTCTTTAATAAATTATATAAAGAAAGAACTAACTGCTGTATCCAAGGCGCACGATCCAAGGAAATTGTCCGAGCGCAGCATTCGTACCTCCGATAATGCGGTCTGCCGCGCTAAAACCACATTCGTAGCTGTCCAATTTAGACCACGCTTTGTGATTCATAACTAGGTTCCATGTGTCGTCTGTATTATGAAAAACAATAATGAATTCACAGTTTACCTTAAAATTTTATTTTAACTGTGACATTTTAATGAAGATTCATTAAGTCCGATATATAAAGTTATAACAATTTGCTGAAGGTACACCGGTTTGACGTCAGGATATCTAACTCCACAGATTGTGATAAACACTATAAAGCATGCAAAACTTATTATTATCAACAGTGTTACATTCACGTAAACTTAATAAATCTTCACATCTATTTTGTCACTTTTTAACTATTACTTTGTTAGCATACCCGACAAGGAATAACTAATTAATATTGTAATAATAAAAATTAAGTCCAACTGTATCATGTTGATATTATTGATCGCCTCAAGCACTTGAAGATTGTGTCGTAGGGTAAGTGGCCACGTTACAACCTAGACTCATGCCTGGGAACGTTCTCTCTCACAATTCATGCTTATGCGACTGACGAACATAATTGTGATAAAGCGATTAGTTCCATACTGTTCCTTGCACTATTAAACGAAAAGGAGTTAAGAACTAATGTAGTATCGTGAAACAAATACAATTCCGATATAATATTTAATGCATTTTCTGTATTTTTTTATATTTGTTAGGTTTATATATATGTATACTCGTACAATAGATTTTGGAGTTTCTTAACGCATAAAAAACTGGTTGCGCTTGTCGAAGGTTGGAGTAAACGTGAAAACAATTTCAATATATATTATAACAGTAGATTATGTCTTAAGTTTATGTGGTAATAGACTTCACCTTATTTTTAATAAATCGACTGAGATGAGCTACGAGACGAGACCAGTAACTAATCATTAACACACACCTTTTGGCTTAACGTTTAGAACAATCCTGATTCAATAACAAGAATTTATCCGTAATAGAAATTGGACCATACATATATTATTTTAATGTTTTATAGGTTGTAATGATTTTGTAGTTTTTTTTTGTTCAAAATAAAAGTCATGAAACAGATTACATTTTAGGTTACTACAGTTTTAAAATATTTAGCTTTTAGAACAATAAGAAATTACATCTTAACTTAAATTGTTATTTATTATGTTTTAAAAAAGGTAGTTAGTGTACATATATTGCTTAAGTATTTTCATAAAGCGGAACAATGTAATTACATTTCATTGTTTCACATCATTGCTTTTAAATAGTCATTAACATCATATAAAGTGAATTTATGGGCTAATTAAAACGTAAATAATTGTTACTTAATCCGTGCCTAAGAAAGCATGCAGATCGTAACCTTTTTGTTTGAATCGTTTTGGTATTGATTTGTAATATACATAAGTATGTATGTAATTTTAATTTTTCACCGTGATCTATACATATCTTTTCTATATCTTAAATAAGTAAATAATAGCAACATAGCACTATATTATATTTACAAGTTTTTATTAGCTTCACTTCTTCGAAGTTATTTGCATCGATTTCAAGGAGTTTGATTAATACGAAATTTTTTACGCATGTTAGGGAACAATGCCAATATCATAATTTAATAACTTTACTGTAATTTAATAATGAGTCTAATAGTTTTCTTCTTAGCATTGGTCCCGTTTCGTGGCGAGGTTTGCTTTCTTGTTTTTCACCCTCCACTTTGCTTTATTCTGGACACAGTACTTTAGAAGATCGCAGCTCTTAACTAAGTTCACGAAAACACTTACACCATCGCAGTGTTGGCCTTCCCTTTGGGCGTTTGCCACTTATAAGGACTTAAGGGACTTGGCGTTTATTGCCTTTATCCAGGAGACGTCTTTATGGCTTATCTATATCATCGTAACAGGTGTTTCATGCGGATAGTGGCGATGTCAACATACGCATCTAATAAATCTTTCGAATTATCATAAAGAAATAGTTTTAATTATTATCACAAATGATATGCAATTAAAAGTAACCCCTGGTCATTGTTACTTAATTATTTTTTTTAATTAGTGAATAATTAATGTTTTTAGTTTACGATTCTAAGGAATTTGATAGGATTATTCTTAAAATTTCAGTGTTTATTGAAACTATTTGGCATTCATTACAATTTTTTCTTTTTAATTGATTATTTTAATATAGTCAGTTATGTTTGATCATGAGATTAATATCGTTGTAATGTTTGTAAAATATTCCACAACAAAAGGTTGAAGTCAAATAATGTTGATGGAATATTTTTTTTAGCGCTGTGTGTTGGAAAACACTTATGTTGATTCCTGTGAATTCGACGCATGAATTCATGCGTAATTTATTTATATGGAAACAACAAAATTTTAACGAAATTATGATTGTTATCATGAACATAATCACTTACGGCAGCAGAAAGTATTTGATTTATAGTAATCGTAGTTAGATAATAAGGAGGCCCTGTTTAAATATAAATTTTCAATCCAATCCAATCCAATCAGCCGGAAGACGTAATATAAATTTTGTTTTTATTTAATTTCACAGTTGTACAGTTTGGCATTAGCTCATAGTTTTGGTAGACTATTTTCAATTTTACTCAGGTACTCTCGGATCAAGTCTCTATGAATGCAGTTAACTCAAATTAATTTATATAAATTCAACAACCGCGCAACACCTCAAAGGACGTCATTATTGACGTCCTTTGAGGTATTTCACTTGTTGATTCCAAGCGTTATTCGTCATTGTAAAAATTATCAAACATTGGACGGTGTAGAGGTAATAAAGGACTACCTCTTTTATGGTATAAGGCAATTAATTTTTAAAAGACGTTTTCTCTGTTCTTTTATATGATAACTTGTTTAAATTGGGTTTTTACTTTCCGCGCCTTGAATATATAATTTTTTGTAATGCCAATGACCATCGCATGACTGTGTTTTAAACCAAAACTTAAATAAATTTTTAAGTATCAAACTTTTAATTTCTCGTAAACGAATTATTTATCATGTCCAAAAAAATTTAATACTGATACTTTAAAAAGGATATTTTTGTTTTATGTATGTTTTGCATTTCAAGATTTAGCTGGATTGTTTTAGTACCATTTCTTGTGAACAAAGCGAACAGAAACGTTATTATAAGGTTAATGTTAAAGAAAAATAGTCTGTAAACGAATTGAGGAAAGACTTCACGTTTACCTTATTAAAAAACAAATGCGCAAATGTTATTAGCGTCTGTTTTGATTACTCATCATATGTTTATATTACATTTATTTGTAGCTGTGGTATTATTTCTGAGTAATAAAATTGAAATTTAATGACTTCGTTTTATTGAAAAACGTCATGCTAAAGTCTTAGGATTCCACACACCAATATCCGGGGATCGCCCCTTATGTATTATAGTAACTGTATCACACTATTTATACTCACCTGTTAATATTCAACGTCTATTCGGAAGTCAGACGGAAGAGTGTCAGTTCATGTATCCATTTTAAGAATAACTATAATTTCACAGAAAATTACACTTTAGGATTAATACTCTTAAAGTTCAATATTGCCAACATTTCACTGTATACGTAAACGCATGGTAGACTGAGTTGCCTTTTTCTTGCTAAACTAGTATGATAATGACAGTGATCTCGACAAACCGTGGACGGGTGATTCAATGAGCTGCTTCGTTATCACGATATCCAGTTTCGTATAAATATTTATGGCATTTTGAAATTAAATACAATTCAAATAAAAAATATCAAGGCATGCCGTGTAGACAAAAGGTCAATTGTAAAGTAGAAATAAGTTGTGCTACCCGTGTCATCAAAACGAAAGTGTTACTTTATTTCGAGTCAAGGTATCGTCACAACTTCCAAGAAAGTATTTCTTATTACGGTGATACAAGTTTTCGTTAAATATCTTTTTTGACTCTCTAATAAATCCGCTATATTAACTCGGGTAATTATTATTTAACGAAGTGACTTGGCAGCGCTGTGATCTAACTTTACGAGTGAGACGAGAATAAAAGAAAACGATGTGGAAGTGTTTACTATGTGTTATTGTTCTGGGTTCATTGCTGTTGACATCAGTTCAATGTCGTGAGTAAATTATATTATTATACAAAACAACGGATCTATTTGCTGAACCGTGAAAGTTTGTTTTATATATCTGGATAATCGAGCCATTTTTTTCTCAATATATTATTTGGTCATAACATTAATATACACATATATGAATTGAAAAAGGACTGTCTTTTAGGGCAATTCTGTTTTCGATGAATTTATTTATATATTATTAACTTTTTAGTAATTTATGTTATATTCCTAATTTATGCTAAATATATATATATAGAGATAGAGAAATTATTAACAAAATTATGGTTACCGCATACAAAAATATGAAACGTACATAATAATAACAATCAAAGAAACATTAAAAAAATGTATGATGAAAGCAGTCTGTTCTACAAAAATTCATCATAAAAGAGAAACAAAAATGTTTTTTCCGGCAGTCGTGTTGGCAACTATTTAATCCTATGAGGAGAGATGGTCATATTTTGAACATTACCCTTTATTTCTCAAGTTTAATACAGTATGTACATAGAATATATAATAACTAAGTATACATCAAGAGTTCCTTTAAACTCCTAAGATAAAGAGTTGAAGTGAATTTTTCTTTCAATTTCCACATAATATTAAAATGACAACAGCACTACGCGCTCATACCTAATTATCTTAAAATGATGTATCTGTTGAGGAATTTGACTAGATAAATATTTTGTTAATATATGACGTTGCCTCACCGTTATAAAGATCCAAAGAATGATTATATTGACTATTGAGGAAAGCAACATAGTTTTCGTCATTCACCAGATGAACTGATTTCAAATATACTGTATTATTTTTCCTCTTTTTTGCAATATAAACCCTTCCATCTTTGTTGCTCCGCTGTATGGCATCATCTCCCGCAGAGATTACTAATTTAATAAATAGATATAAAATACCCGATATTATAATCTATGTCATTATTTTAGAATACACGGGAGCCAGTTGCTCAATAGAAAACGACGTATCAGGGTTATGCGTTCCATTACAAGAATGTATACCATTAATGAAGGAGATAAAGAGGGGTGGTAATCCTATGCCACAGCAAATGAGGAGAAAGTTACAATCTCTTGCATGCGGCTTCCAGTGGGATTTGCCTTTGGTATGTATTGGTTCTCGATATACATTATAACCTATAGTTTAAGGCGTAGACGCTGTAAAAAGTGATAGAAAGGTTTAACGGTGTGTAGTAATTTTTTCTTTTAATTATCAACCATATGCCGTATATTAGTAAAGCACAGGCAGACTATATTATAATTTTAATTTTTCTCTTTGCGAAACTATACCGCGTAAGCTCTACAACATTAAAATCTCCATTTAAGTGTTTTACTTCTAAGTCTTAATCATACTTATTGCTGCTGTAATGCTTTATCTAGTCGGAGTCTATGCTATCTATGTCGGAGTTAAAGTATAACATAAAAGACAATATTTTTGTTTTTGTTGTTGAAAAACACGGTATTTGTTTTAAATTAAAATAGCGTGTTTGGTTGGCAAGCTAATGGTGTATCATCACATGAATACGGAATAATTTAATTGAGGGTAGTAATACCAAAGGTGGACAGAGATGAACGCATGATGCATATATTAAAAGCGACCACGTGATCTACATTTTTAATATATCCTTCCAGGTGTGCTGTAACTCTTTGAACAACAGAGACGATGATAACAGAAACGATGAGAATAACAATCGAATGGACAATAAAATCTCAAATGGAAGTCCTCCTGATGTACGAAGACATCGTAATATAAATTTGTTGCCAACACAATGTGGTCCTATTGAAAGTGACAGAATATTCGGTGGTAACAAGACACGGTTGTTCGAGATGCCCTGGATGGTGCTGATCGCGTACGATTCGGGTAAATTTATATATACTTCTCAATAACTACTTCATTGTCGTAGAAAGATTTTAGAGCACCTAATTAAAAAAAATTTCTAATTCACTTCATTTTGAGTTAAGACATTTAGTTCTAATGTGATGCTGTATGATATTTATGCCTTAACTACTTTTAATATCTAAACATCACGTATTGTCATATTTTAGCACGTGGTACAAAGCTAAGTTGCGGAGGTACACTCATTTCCGAGTGGTATGTGTTGACAGCTGCTCACTGTGTTAGCTTCTTAGGACCCCGATTGAAACTTACGGGTGTTATCCTTGGCGAATATGATGTGAGAAAGAATCCCGATTGCGAGAGAATAGAAGGAGAGTTAAACTGCGCTCCTAGTACAAGAGTAAGTAGTAGTACGCATAGTTAAATACCACACAAAGTTTAGAATCAGACAGTTGCGGTATAAATCTTTAATAATTCATGCACAGTCTTTTGAAGAACATATATTTAAACTTGAACTATGCAGACGTAATCCAACTATGGTCTAATTACTTTATACCCGACAATGGATGTTTAAACACATCAATACTAGTGATAATGCTTAAACGACGTAGAAGTTTATATGCACACGTTTACTTTATGCCACCTACAAGATACAACAAAGATGTTAACTTTGTTGTATCGTTAAAAAACTTATATATTTAAAGATTTAATTGCGACAGTATTTGATTCGTACTTTACAGCGTATTTGATGATAAATACTATACTTATAATAATAGGTTGTCAAATATCTCCCTTCCGCCTTTTTGTCTTTTGAATTTCGCGGCTATGTACAAAGCGCTACAGAGCTCGTTTCTGGCAATACTATACATAATTTGAAAGGTCTTGACATAACCTACAAAACGACGCTATGCATAATTAGTTTGGATATTGCGTTCAACAGTTATAGACGTGTAAACATGGAGTTCACTAACGCCGAAATTCGCGCTATTTTAAAGTTTTCCTTCGTTAAAGGCAAATCCGCTAGAGAAACGTTCCGTGAGATTAATGGTGTTTTGAGGGATGGTACTCTATCACTTCGAACCGCGGAGGAATGGTTTCGACGATTCAGAGCCGGTGAAAACGACACCATGGATAAGCCAGCCGGCGGAAGACCTGTGACGACAAATACCGATCAAATCATGGACTACATCGAGTTAGACCGGCATGTGGCATCTCGTGACATCGCCCAGGAGATGGGAGTTAGTCACCCAACCATTTTAAACCATCTGCAGAAGGCTGGATACAAAAAAAAGCTTGATGTTTGGGTGCCGCATGATTTGACGCAAAAAAACTTTCTGGACCGAATCAACGCCTGCGATATACTGCTGAAACGGAACGAACTCGACCCATTCTTGAAGCGGATGGTGACTGGCGACGAAAAATTGATCACATACGACAATATCAAGCGAAAATTGTCGTGGTCGAAGGCCCGTGAATCGTCCCAAACAGTGGCCAAGCCGGGATTGACGGCCAGGAAGGTTTTGCTGTGTGTTTGGTGGGATTGGAAGGGAATCATCCACTATGAGCTACTCCCATATGGCCAGACGCTTAATTCTACCATCTACTGCGAACAACTGGACCGCTTGAAGCAGGCGATCGGCCAGAAGCGTCCAGAATTGGCCAACAGGAAGGGTGTAGTGTTCCACCAGGACAACGCCAGACCATACACTTCGTTGATGACTCGTCAGAAGCTACGGGAGCTCGGATGGGAGGTTTTATCGCATCCACCATATAGCCCGGACATAGCGCCAAGTGATTACCACCTGTTCCTGTCCATGGTGAACGCCCTTGGTGGTGTAAAGTTGAACTCAAAAGAGGCTTGTGAAAAGTGGCTGTCCGAGTTCTTCGCAAATAAGGAGGAGGGGCTCTACGAGGGAGGTATTATGAAGTTGCCGTCTAGATGGAAACAGATTATCGGACAAAACGGCGCATATTTGAACTAAATCCGATCACTGTAACACTTTTTATAAAGCATTGAATAAAGAGCAAAAAAGCGGAAGGGAGATATTTGACAACCTTATATAACAAATCCACATTTCGGTATTGTAAATAAATGGACATCTCTACTTAACCCAGTTCGTTAGTTCTAAACTGCCGCTGTTTTTCTTATATTCTTTAATATTCTAATAAATAATTTTATCCCTCTTTTAGAACGTGACGATCGACAGTGTGATAGCACATCCAGGATATACACCACAAGGCCTTGTTGACGATATAGCTTTAGTAAAGTTATCCGAACGAGCTGATTTTACTTTAGGTAAACGTATGGTATATTATTAAGTTATTATTTCTCATCCTAACAAATTTGACTATATGTGAATTTAGGAGAATTTATCTAAATATTTTATAATAATACTAAAACGCTTTTTCGTCTTTGGTTCATACTTTTATAAGTCGTCAGAGGGTACCGGGGTTTAGAATTATTGAGTATGGAAGATAAGTTTTTTAATTCAACGAAACGACGAGGTTAGTGGGATGTTCACCTGATGGTAGTTAGGTGTTACGACTGCTCATAACATCGTGGCGCTATTTAGCATGGTATACACTGCTCCACATTGCGCTCGTCACTTTGAGACAAGTTGTTATGTCTCGTTACACCAGTAATTTCTCTAGCTACAACGCCCTTCTCACTAGATCACAGTAATTATTATTAGAGATGCAATTAGTATGTAATACCATATGTCCTGTAATGCTCCTAAATAATTAAAATAGGCACTACTTATTGTTTATGGAATAAGTCGTGTATTATGGGATCTGCTATATAATTAAGTTAGTGTGTGAATGTATTATAGTAGCGAAGTTTCTCTTTGTATTATGATTAGGTAAAATAAAATAGCTTCGTTTTATTTATTACAACTCTACATGTGTGTAACATTTTCTAATTTCCAGATAACATGAAACCCATATGTTTGCCGGTTACACCGGAGCTGCAAAATGAACCGCTTATTGGTCTAAACGGCGTAGTCGCGGGCTGGGGAGCAACGGAGGACGGTCTTCAATCTTCAGTATTACTCAGCGTCGAACTACCTATAGTTTCTAGAGAAGAATGCGAAACAGTATACAATGGGTAATAACATTATCTTTTTGTCGGAATGTGAAACATTATTAACTATTATTAACTGTTATACATTAGCGGCTATATCAGTTATTAGTTTGGCACTCCGACACCTTCCGTTTGAACAATACATTCAAAATTTAAATCTATACAATTTTATTTTATTCAATAAGCGACGAGACGTGCAGTACGTTCACCTGATAGTAAGTGACACGCCCGCTCATAACATCGTGCTAGTTACCATCTAAGACGACACCACATAGCGCTCGTCGCCTTTAGATATAGGATGATAAGTCTCATTACCTTATTTCACTAGCTAAAACTCTCTTCAATCCGGAACACTGTAATGTTTATACACTATTGTGAGCTGTGGTGGTACCTACCTAAACGGTCTCCGGTAACAAAGAACTACCACCAATAAATAATACAGTATATGTATAGTGTTCATTTATATAGCCCATATTAGTAAATTGCGAATTGCAAATAATATCGTAGTATAGCAATCTCCAATCATGGCTTTTTAATGTTAAGTAATAAAGTTAACCTAAATTCTGTTGTTCACAGGTCTCCACAGATTCACACGAAGCAAATGTGCGCAGGTGGTGTCCAGGACCGTGACTCCTGTGGCGGAGATTCTGGAGGTCCACTTATGTATCCAGGCAGAACATCAACCGGAGTACGGTAGGTTATCACCATATAAAATATTAATATGTTAATATCATCATCATCATCATGAGGTCAACTGAATGTTGATGGTCAGATTGAGAAAACTATTTCAGTCTTCCTTTTCATCGTCCCCTCATAGCTTTCATGGCACGATTATGTAGGGCGATGGAAATAATGATGCCAGTTTTGCATTTGAAATAGAAAACAAATAGACGAACCAGACTCAACAGATTTTAATTATTTCATATCATTATGTGATGTGATACGTTTTCATTAGGCAACACGACATGCGGAAGGTCGTTTATATCGATTCCGTCAATATCTGGTGTTTCTTGAGATATGGATAATTGATTTTAACTTGGAATTTCTTTTGAAATTCATGTTTGTCATTGGTGGGATTATTTGTATTAATACTAATAAAGTATTTCAATCCCAGTTACGTACAACGCGGGATCGTGTCATACGGCTCCAAGCGGTGTGGTGTCGGCGGTTTCCCTGGCGTCTATACCAACGTAGCGTACTACATGGACTGGATATTAGACAACATGCGCAGTTAAGTTGTGTTTTGTAACTTAATTTGTGATGTATAACGGATGTTATGACGTCATGTGATGATAATAAACTGTGGATTTATTAATGCAAAAAAAGATATATAACTAAACCCTGCAGATACGTTACTGTCAGGATATATTAATTTTATACTAATTGTCGCCACGCAAAATTGGGTACAAGATAAAGAATGTTTGTATGTAAAAGCGCTATCCGAAGAGAAGATGAAACAAAGTGAATGACGCGAATATATCCTTCGTGTTAAAAAGCATACAGATTTTCATGCTAAAATATCGCAGCTTCATTTGAAAGTAAATTATTATAGACGTTATATTAAAGGTCATCCAAATATATATTTAGCAATGTCAATTTTATTGTGTTACACTCTATAAACCAGAGTGAGTAATAACAGCATAATTTTCCTCACAAGCAAAATTGTTAACAATATATTATTCCCAACGAGTTATGATATGAAACGCCCCGTTAGCGATAATTGAATGTGAAGTATGTCCATTTGTATATAAAATAAAATATTATTTTAAGCGACAATAGCTTATATAATGGGCATATGCAGCGATAAAATAGCCATTTTTTCTTAAACTATAATTACAATAAGTTTCTACCTCTAGATGAATTAGATCTATATGTATTACATGAAATAATATTAATGTCAGTTCATAATATCATGTGTCACTTTTTTAGCGGTGTTATATTGCTTCTCAACGTAAGAGAACACTTCAAATTATTTCTTGTTTCCAATCATAAACACTTATGTATAAAGGTATAAATTAATTGAAATTTCTAATCAACAAGTTGTTACTAAATGGTAAGATTTTTTTTAGTAATTTTTTAATTTCGGGTTACTGATTCTCTAATCCGTAACCCGAAATTACTTTTATACGTAATGTTGTAATGGAAGTAAAGCATTTAATTTTCGCAACACTTAATATTACACCCATCACAATGAAGTTATTAAATATATGAACTTGTAGTATAAGATTGTCAAATATCTCCCTTCCGCTTTTTTGCTCTTTATTCAATGCTTTATAAAAAGTGTTACAGTGATCGGATTTAGTTCAAATATGCGCCGTTTTGTTCGATAATCTGTTTCCATCTAGACGGCAACTTCATAATACTTCCCTCGTAGAAGCCCCCCTCCTTATTTGCGAAGAACTCGGACAGCCACTTTTCACAAGCCTCTTTTGAGTTCAACTTTACACCACCAAGGGCGTTCACCATGGACAGGAACAGGTGGTAATCACTTGGCGCTATGTCCGGGCTATATGGTGGATGCGATAAAACCTCCCATCCGAGCTCCCGTAGCTTCTGACGAGTCATCAACGAAGTGTGTGGTCTGGTGTTGTCCTGGTGGAACACTACACCTTCCTGTTGGCCAATTCTGGACGCTTCTGGTCGATCGCCTGCTTCAAGCGGTCCAGTTTTTCGCAGTAGATGGTAGAATGAAGCGTCTGGCCATATGGGAGCAGCTCATAGTGGATGATTCTCTTCCAATCCCACCAAACACACAGCAAAACCTTCCTGGCCGTTAATCCCGGCTTGGCCACTGTTTGGGACGATTCACCGGCCTTCGACCACGACAATTTTCGCTTGATATTGTCGTATGTGATCCATTTTTCGTCGCCAGTCACCATCCGCTTCAAGAATGGGTCGAGTTCGATCCGTTTCAGCAGCATATCGCAGGCGTTGATTCGGTCCAGAAGGTTTTTTTGCGTCAAATCATGCGGCACCCAAACATCAAGCTTTTTTTTGTATCCAGCCTTCTGCAGATGGTTTAAAATGGTTTGGTGACTAACTCCCATCTCCTGGGCGATGTCACGAGATGCCACATGCCGGTCTAACTCGATGTAGTCCATGATTTGATCGGTATTTGTCGTCACAGGTCTTCCGCCGGCTGGCTTATCCATGGTGTCGTTTTCACCGGCTCTGAATCGTCGAAACCATTCCTCCGCGGTTCGAAGTGATAGAGTACCATCACCCAAAACACCATTAATCTCACGGAACGTTTCTCTAGCGGATTTGCCTTTAACGAAGGAAAACTTTAAAATAGCGCGAATTTCGGCGTTAGTGAACTCCATGTTTACACGTCTATAACTGTTGAACGCAATATCCAAACTAATTATGCATAGCGTCGTTTTGTAGGTTATGTCAAGACCTTTCAAATTATGTATAGTATTGCCAGATACGAGCTCTGTAGCGCTTTGTACATAGCCGCGAAATTCAAAAGACAAAAAGGCGGAAGGGAGATATTTGACAACCTAATATATAATGTGTTTATGAATATGAAATAACTTGTCATATTTAAAACTTTCTGACCGTATTGAAATTCCGACTAATACAGCCAATGACGTTTTCTCTTAATCGTTTAAAGACAGCTTCGCTTTTGCATGTTCTAGGCATAAAAATGCTCTTTCGATTGCTTTCGTATTCCTTTCCAAAGAAATTACAAATCCCAACATTGAATGTTACATAATTTCTTAAGTAGGTATTTTATTATTTAGACTATTTATCTAATTTTTTTTATATTGAATAGTCTTGTGCTTGACTACTATCCCACCTGATGATAAGCGAAGATGTTATCTAGGTGGTAAAGACCACTGAAACGCTTTTTCATGAATAGTCTAGAAAAAGCCTATTCCCCCTTCTCTTGAAGACTCCCATATCGAAGCTGGACGGAAATATTGACGCCGGCAGACTGTTCCAATCCTAAGCTGTTCGCGTTACGGAGAACGAGACGAAACACTGTCCTATCGCGCGGAATATCAATAATGAAGGGATATATGTCTGCCGTATGTGATTTTTGTGCATAATCTTGGTAGAACACCGAGAAACTAGCTACCATGCGTCCGTGTCCTTTTTTTTTTTGGTTTCGGGGGGGAAATCTTGAAAAAAAAAATACTCTGCCTTCTGGGGGGAAGTCAGAGTTATGTGGAGATTTTTACCCACTAACACCCCCTCGGTGGTCACCTTCGGCGTTTGGCGAGGTCACGGGATCTCCGTTCGGAACACAACCGCGTCCACGCTAACGCTATGCTGGGATACCTCGTCCCGGGGTCTCTTATACAGACCCCGGGACGAGGTGAGTATTACTTCAATGACCGGAGACCACGTCCAGCCATTGTCCTCCTCAGGTGCGTCGGTGACCTAAGCTATCCAAACTTAACAACTCGTTGTTACCGAATATCCTCAAAGCGAGTCTTTCAATCGAGTCTATAACTGCCATATAAATGTAATATAAATAAAAGTTATGCGCAAAAACATTACTCATATAATCGTGAAGTTTTTCCACCTAGCCCAGTGTTAGAAAATATAGTATTTCAGAAAACAATTTGGGTGAACTATAATTACTTACTAACACATGACTTTATCATAATTTAGTTAATTTAATGTAATTCTCTGCACTATATAGATATTTACTTTAAAATTGTCACTGTTTAAGAATACCACAGTACACAGAACGAGACGTATTTACACGACCAAAGTTTTAATACCAAGTATTTGGCTAAGTAAGCGTACCAGGTGCCAAGCAAAAACCTTTCAAGAGTTTAATATTTTTTTATATAATTTTATCACACGATCATTTGTGGAAGATTTATATCTATGCTATAGATTAAGCACTTTTTATAATGTTTATACTTTTTATCATTATCACAGGACGTAATGTACGTTCAACGAATTAAATTTACATAAGACTTTAATTGAAAACCGATAAATCAAGTGCACGTCCTATGGGGTATTGACGTTTTGGACGGTTTATTTTGCACTTTGTACAATTATAATTTGGGTTATATTTTCCAAAAAAAATTAATTATTTTGAAATTTTTTGAGTATTATAAAATCCTTATTGTAGACCTGTTTTTAAATAAAACGTACTTTGACACTCTAGTATGGAGTAACAAATATGTATTATACTTGTATAGTACTCATGCAATATATATGTAATCGACAATTGTACTAAAAAATCACATGATTTTGATGTTGCGTAAAGATTTCATTTTCTAAAGATATTACAAATATTTATTAACCCATCGAGAGAGTAAGGAGTAAAAAAACAACGCATTTTTTAAACTAAGGTCACTTTATAACACCGTTTGAATAATATAAACTCAATTACACAATTTTATAACAGTTAAGGCTGTTTCGTAGATCTTAGTCTGTATCAATTGATTTTAATGTGATAGTAATGATATTTATATACTCATGTTTGAATGACATATTGTACGTTTTATACTAAATGAATAATATATATATGAATCTTTTAAAATATGTTTTTTTCCCCATTATTATAACAAGTAAGTTCTTGTGCCTTTAAGATAGTACATTAAAGTAATTTTAAACTTTTGTAGCTATTGAAATGTACACAAAAGCAATTACTGGTGATAGATCTGTTGCCAGGGACCGTCATTGAAATTATCACAATAGGGCCTGTTTCTGCCACCAAACAGAAGTATGTAAATGTCAACTGTGATCCGGTTAATCATCTGATAGATAAAAGCTGGGTCAAGGAACATTAACGTTAATAAACTTATGAAGTCATAGCTTTGAGTTTTTCAAGATCGGTGTATTGGTTTATTGCTTATCTGTTACCAATAAAAATATTTTCCCCAAAACCATGCCGGATTTTTTCATGTGAACAGTATTGTTTACTATGCGTGATTTTGATCACATTTATCATATTCGCTATGCATTGTCCACATCCGTCCAATTAAAGTTACTAATATTATCTTAACAGCTGACACTGTTTCGATTTCACAATCTTTATCTTTTCCATGATGAGGAATAAAAATTTTAAACTATTTTTACCTTTTATAAACATTCTATAACGGAGTGAATAATCTTTTTCTCTATCCGGCTACATCATACGCGCACATAAGCATCTCGAAAACATAGATACCCTTTAATAAGGTAGTAGTTGAAAATCAGTGTGTTGTTCACTACGTGGCAACAGTTACACTGAGCTACGGCCATTTTGTATCATTGCAGTACACAGGCCGCAATGATTATCTAAATTGTTACTATGTCAACATATTTTTGTTTATCTGTGTCCTTTGATGTAATGTTTTTGTCTTTATATAAGCGGTCTGTACTGCGTGGACAAATATTCCACTTTCTATCTTTCTATAATATTACATACATATATACATATCAGGCCTCGTTCCCAGTGGGGTAGGCAGAGCCCACCTCTCTCCACTTTCTACAATCCTGGCACACGTCTTTCGAATATTAGGTTTTATAAATAAGGCTCAATAATAATTACTAGAATATCACATATCAAAGTAATTCTGCTCATTTGCCTGACATCATCAATATTTTCTATGTATCATGTGTTTTATCATAAAACAGATCTTAAGAGTTATTATATTCTCGACATTATTTAAAAATAACAATCCAAAACAAAAAAGTCTTTTATTTCTCTCATTAATAATTGCTATATATCCCTTGCCTAAATATTTAATAGATTCTCCATTTTTGATTGAATTAACAAATAATAAAAAAAAAATGAGAACACTTTATACCCAGAGAGGTTCTAATGGAAAATTAAATATAATATTAAAAAAAATTCATGGTAAACAGGTTAGCCACGTTTTATTAGATTTTTCTTGTAAAACCCTAAAAAATTCTTTAATTTAAATTCAAGTTATTGTAAATATCGAACCGTTTTTTAAGGATAAAACAATATTTAACAAATTTTATTACATTCAAGGTAACTCTTTTATAATACACAATAAATAATATGAGTGAGTGTACCATATATTCTAATTTAGTTTCAACTTTCATATTCATCAGTTAATATAGTATATGATATATTTCTTTTGAGGTAAATCGGTGTAAACGAGAAGTTCACTTTCTATTTCGTTGTACAAAATTTGTGGTTCATTCTTTTTTTCCCTTTTACAAAAACAATTTTGTCGTATATGGTTTTATGTCTTTTGTTTCCATGTTCTTGTGCTTCGCTCGCTTAATTTAATAGATAACTTGAAATATTATCTGTTGTAGTTCGGTGAGTTGTCAAATTAGCTATCAAAAGCTACGTTTATTCTTTCACATTTAAAATGATTATTTAAAACCATGGGTGGTTTGGAGCGGCGGTGCATTCAGAAACAGTTTGCAAGGTATCAGGAGCATGAGGAGATCCGACAATCATCTGAAAGGTTTTCCTTACCTGATCCGCAAATCTCTACACCAAGCAGTGACCCACACCAAAATCAGAGTTCCGATGCGGTCACACCACCGACGGCAAGAGCATCGCCTTCGAATCGCTGCTGCTCCAATGTTATTATTTAAAACTTGTATTATCTATTATTATTAACACCCTATTGCTATGAACAGATCCTTTTATTAATTACCTTGATTAAATTTTTGAAGTTGGTATTGCATCATTCTTTAGAAGATCCAATTTTGAAGGGATATTATTATAAAATTGTTTCTTTATACCGATACAAGGTAAGGTGGTTGGAGTGTTTTGTTACACGACTAGTAGTTATAAAAAGAATTTATTGTATGTAGTGTACGAGAATACTGAATTTGCCCTGTTCCCAAAAAATTAAACAAAATTTGAACCATGTGAAATATTGGAGAAAAATATTTCATAATAACTAATTTAGCATTACTGTCTTTGGAGTGAATCTGTGTAAAATATTTTAGGAACTGCACTTTCACTTGGGTTGGTTGTTGTCCAGAGAATGTTACTCTGTTTTTCGTAATAAAAATATCTTCGTTAAACTTAACTCAAATGTACGAAAAAGTAATTAATACATGTCAAAAGTCTGGTCATTCGAAGTTTTGTAGTTTCTTGTTTATTCAAATCCATTGACGGGTTTTCCATCAGAAGAGTCATTCTAAAATGTTATGATACAATCACAAAACTGGTTAGGCAACTCTGTAAGAATATAGAGAAAAATCTAATAATATTTCAGGTTTTGTTCTTAATTCAAAGACAGCTGGATTTTTTTCAATTTGTATAATACATACACGTTTAAAGAATAAGGCTGCAACAGATTCGCTCTTCTTATTAGAAGTTATTACGTTCTTAGGATGATGTTTGTACTTTTGTAGAAATTTAACTTTTTATTTTAAGAAGAGATAAAGGATATAGAGGAACTACTGCTTTCAGGCCTTAACTACTTACTTGAAATTTTCGGTTCGATATTGGTGCCAAATGTTCTTCAAAAAGAGCCTGGAGAAGTATCTACAGGTTCTGCAACGCGTTAGTGATACCTTTGGTATTGCTCGCGATTATGGACTGCGATGACCGATTAACTAGTTTGTCACTTAAGTGGTATAAAAAAAATATGCTAGTGTTCGAGTAGAAGAATTATTATTATTTGAATCCGCATGGTTAAGTACTATATTCCTTCACCTAACATTATAAAACTGCCGTCTCAGCTTTGATGTGGTTCGGTATGAATGGATGACAGCCACAGTTTCGGCGATGCTTCACCATGTTCAGCTACATTATGTAAAATTGAGATCAAGTGTTAGAAAAGAAATAAACTGGTTTAAGAAGGGCAATGGTAGGGGTCTGGTGCTACTCAACTTAAAATATATCTCCTTATTAAAAACAAATTATATAATTATAAAAAGTACAAACAAAATTTTGTTTCAGTTCTATCGCCGAATTACTTGTTTGATCTACGTGTATTTGAAAACCGTCCAGTCCTTTTATGGTAAAATGTTTAGTAATCGTTATAGGTGGCAGTTATTTAAGAGTATGATTTTTTTCACATTTGGCTTAAAACTAATTGATGATATTGCTAGACATATAGCGGCTTGTGATAGTTAACTTTAAATATTCATTGTAAATATAACTCATTTTGTTGTTATGGCTTCTACATAATCACTACTGAAATAAATTGGCCGCCAAATACCGTGTTTTATTAAAGTATATAAAGTAAGCTTTGACAAATATAGCTACATTGTAGAGAAGACTATACGAACCATTAAATTTTTTACTGCAATAACTAAATTTACGATTAGTATTTATATTGATATATAATTGCAGTACTCTTTATCTACTAGTGCATCTGGTATGAAGACAGTAAATTTTTTTGCATTGGAAAACATTTTTAGTCAGCACGTTAATGTTAGAAAACTTTCAGTGACATGATACCAAATTTCGTTTTTTAAGACGGCGCCTCTTATTAGAGATAAATAAAATTCTGAGGCAAATGTCTAAAATGTTGTCGACAACGTCCTAAATATCAATTATTTAAATTTAAAACTTTTGAAACTCGATGCGATGCACAAGCCAATGCCTTGGTACAAGGAATTATAATATTTATTAAAATTCAACATCAAGAGATTCTTCTTCAAGTGTTTAAACATCGACTAATTCAAGGTGAGCTTCAGCTTAATGTATTATTTGCGCGCGCGCCTCCTTCACCTGCGCACACCGTCAAAGTTTTAACAGGAAATTGTTAAATAATTATGAATCTCCTAAACCCAAGTATATTGCAGGAAATTTCAATACTATTTAGAGACTGTTTATTAACAATATCTTCCTCAATTATCCCGCCAGCGAAATCCTTATAAAGTTGCAAGACTGTAGTATATTTCATTTTAAAATAATAATAGGTTGGGAAAAAAGAAATCCATTATTTTTATATGAACTTCAGGACTTTATTTAACATGCTTCGGATTGTCCGATTTGGGTCAAATATGCACCGTTTTGTTCTATGATTTATTGCCATTTTAAAGGTAACTTCATAATGCCTTTCTCGTAGAAGTTCTGGTCTCTATTTGCAAAAAACTCTAGTAGCTGATTTTCACAATCTTCCCTAGATGCCAATTTTTTATCACTAAAGAAATTTTGTAATGCAAGAAAAAGATGGTAATCGCTTGGTGCCAAGTCCGGACTGTATGGCGGATGCATTAAAACTTCCCAACCAAGCTACCGAAGTTTCTGGCGAGTCACTGTAGACGTGTGTGGCCTAGCATTGTCCTGGTGGAACACGACACCTCTCCTGTTGGCCAATTCTGGCCGTTTCTGGTCAATTGCTATCTTCAAACGGTCCAGTTGTTGACAGTAGAGATCAGAATTTAGTGCTTGGCCATATGGAAACAACTCATAATAAATAATCCCCTTCCAGTCCCACCAAATGCACAGCAGAACCTTCCGTTAGTCCTGGTTTGGCCACCGTTTGAGGTGCTTCACCGCTCTTTGACCATGATCGTTTTCGCACAGGGTTATCGTATGTGATCCATTTCTCATCTCCAGTCACCATCCGTTTAAGAAATGGGTCTATCTCATTCCGTTTGGCCAAGGCTTCGCAGATGGAAATTCGATCCATCATGTTTTTTTCTGTTAATTGGTGTGGCACCCAAACATCGAACTTCTTTTTGAATCCAGCTTTATGTAAATGGTTTAAAACTGTTTTGTGGTCCATTTTTAGCTCCTGGGCGATGTTACGACTGCTAACATGCCGGTCAACTTCGATCATTTCTCCGATTTTATCGACATTTTCGGCGACCGGCCTAACTGTGCGAGGTGCATCTTTAACATCAAAAATTCCTGAACGGAATCTACGAAACCAAAATTGCACATAATTGGCTGTTACAGTATCGGGTCCATAAACACCATTCACAATTTTAGCCGCCTAGCTTGCATTTTCGCTTTTGTTAAAGAAAAACTGTAAAATGTACCGAATTTTCTCTTTGTTCACTTCCATTTTTAACACCCTGTAACTCACAATTGAATGCACCAAACAAAAAACAGCAAAAGAATTTTTTTACTGCGAAATGTCACCTTTCCAACGAGCATAAATCTGAAACTGTTTGATCGATACTTTACGAGAAATTTATCACTACAGCCATCTATCGAAAAAATAATGGATTTCTTTTTCCCCAACCTATTATAACGTAAAAAAACATATGTTGTACATTTTAGGTACGACATTAAATGATATATTTGTAAGTAAAATGTATCAATCGCTTGGTTAGATAATGAATTAGATAATGAAAACGCTAGATAATAAAGTGTATTTTAAAAGTTAGGTTCATACCGTTCACTATTTTGTGATTCGCATGATTATCTAGTGAACTGTGATGAGGACGTGTACCGAAGTAATTTTACAGATAAATATACAGATAAGTCTGACCTTATTCCAGGAAGTTAAATACATAAATAAATATATATATATATATATACATATTCTTCTCGAACATTTATTGTAAGCATTTAAATCTTAAGTAATAAAAGATTTTCTGTTCATCTCATGAGAATACCCCGGGATTTACTCACGAACACACACGTTTGCTACAAGGAAAAAACAACTACAAACTTTGTCAAGCAGATGTCGAGTTCGCGCAGTTCTTAGTGAACGAATTAAAGTGGGGGCCGCTCGTCGTCTCTTCACTTTTTTAATATAAGTTTACATTTCATACTGCAAATGTTAAAACCGGCTCATTATCGTTTATAGAGTTTTTGTTAAGACAGTGCACAATTTATGATAACCTTTTGTGCATGATATTTAATTTATCTAATAGCAGTGTGCTCGATGTCGTATTTTATATAACTAAGTGAATTACTTTATGACAACCTGTATCATTCGGAATGTATTCAATATACAAGGCTATTGTTTTGAGCTTTCTGTTTACCGTTGTATCAGCCCAGAGTAAGTACTTAACCACGTTAATATCTGTTTATTTAGTTCCAGTAAAATATCCCTCGTAATATACCATTGTTTACTGTTACGTAACACGTCTTTAAGCAGATTTTAAAAACAAAAACATGAAATTTTTCCTATCCAAACCACAAGGTCTAAGTTAAATTAACAGTATGTTATTCGTAGACTCTGAGAAATATTTTTTAACAATTCGGTCCCGTTTGTTGTTATGTACATTTGAATGCAAGCTGATTACGTTACATTACGTTACAATTATTTATAACAATTAAACTTATCCCTAGCTTTTTCTATTAAATATCCTTTACCCATAATATCCGTAGATGTGTTATCTTTTGTACCAAAGTTCATCATCATATTTTGACAATATGCTTTTAAATCTATTTGTTACATTTTATTTATTTATAGGCACAGGCGTTCCTCGGGAGAGGTCTGTGTCTAGCAGTGGATTGCCACAGGCTGTTGATGATGATGATGATGAGACGCACAGAAATCAATATGATAGTCACATACATTGAAATTCAATGCAGAGAATTTTCTTATTATATATATTCTTATATTGAAAATAAATATTACACTGATTCAGTATAAAAACATAACTTGCGTATACAAATAAAATTAAATTGCTAATGTCTATACGCGCGACTGTACCTAACCTACTCGGTAACTACGAGCCGACCAATAGCTTAATGGCATAAGGCAAACCAGTTCTCTGTTATTATAGGAGACGCGCACTGGAGCTAGTTTGTAGTTGAACATTTCTTGTATTTTGCCTTTATGATGAACCAACGACTAAATTAATACGACGTATGGTGTATCCGCAAAGAAACGTTTAGTTTTAGAATGAGTTTCTAGTCATTTTATTAATAACTATAATATTAACTTCACATCAATTATCTTCAGCTCAGGGGATATGATAGTTCTGTTCGTATGGTGTCTATACCTACGGAGGACGCGATAGTTCGTTTACCACTGATCTTGAGCGCCTGGAGAAGAAAATAACCTTGAGAAAACTGTTATATTTCGATAATTACTTATTATACAATCATTTACGGTCGGTCTCTGTTGTCAGAAACCTTCTAAGTAGATACCTCTTAAGAGCCAATTTCTGCCGCCAAACATTACTATGTTCCGGTTTGAAGGGCGTTGTAGCTATTGTAATTACTGGAGTAACAAGACTCGACATCTTATGTCTCAGGCGACCAGCGCAATGTGGTGCAGTGTATACCATCCAAACTAGGGCCACGTTGTTATGAACAGGCGTACCACTTGCGACTATGTGAAGTTCCTCCTTGTCTCGTCGCTAATTGAATAAAAAAAATAATAACTTATATGCAATTAGCAAGCTTGGTGAATATGATAATGGTCTTCACTCTTTGCTTGTGAAAGAAGAGCCAGCCTAGTTAACTTTCCCACACTTGCCAGATGTGGGAAAGATAACTGGGCTGTTTATACTCAATTATTATTCTATTGCGCACATTCCTGTACTACTAACTACTTCTACTATAACTGCATCTAGTCCTGCAGACGAACAGTTGTGTAAGGACCTACACTTAGTAACATTACAAAAGCAACGGGACGTATGTGTCAATTCGATGACCTCATTGTTATGGTTGGTTTTTCACTAGATAAAATGTTATTGTTCGGTGTAAAAATTAAAAAATTACAACTACAGTTGTTATAATATCCTAGTAAATGTTTTCTTTACGATTTACTTTTTTATTTGATATAAACTAGCCTTTAACTACGATTCTATGTCATGGTAAGTGCTGTAATAGCCTGCGGAATAGTCTAAAAGAAGACTATTCACGCTTCTCTTAAAATTTTCCATATCATATCTGGACCGAAACCATAACACCCTTAGATTATTTCCAGCTTTTGCTATTCATATTATGAAAACTGTTTAATTGCTATATATCTGATGACACGTGTAAACTACTACTTTAAGCTGGTCTTCTAGATGGTTTTCCCAATTAGTAATTACTACCGATTGTAAAAAAAAACCGTTTGACGGTTATCGCAACTGATTTTTTTTCTACAATTACAGGCACATGTGGCTACGACTCAACATGCGTATTGATAAACGATTGTTCCCATTTATTCAATCTGTTTAAGATCAGCCCATCTAAGTACTTAGTCGACCTGGTTCGACCCCTGCGCTGCAACAACAATGATCCCAAGGTAGCCTTTAGGTACCTACTCCTGATGAAAATATTTTTTTTGTTACTTTGTAAATACAATAATGTAGAGGATGGCAACTGTTGCCTAGATCAAAAAAGTAACAACTCATTATAAAATATAGCAACAATACAATAGGGTAAATATTTTTTATTAGTACTCGGTAGCCAAAAACTATCTAGGTAAGTACTACCACAGTACCTACTTCTGGCTAGCTAGTTGTAATTAATGAAATTACTAGGGTAATAAATTGCCTTTAGTTTATTTTTTTTTAAGAAAATCCTAAATTTCGATTTGTAACTTACTGAAATAAAGTTTTTAATATTTACATGTTCATGTTTAAAATTAGCGGCAATGAATAGGAATTTCTGTTGGTATTAAGTTAAACGTCAGTTAGACGTACAATATGTTGTTTAATAGTTATCCCTTGCGAAATTGCGGTAATATATTATAGAAATTATATTTCTTTCAGATTTACATTTGCTGTCCACCGGTTCTTAATGTAACGGAAGTGGAATTTCAACCGCAGCAAACTTTTCTGCCAGATAGCAGTGTTTGCGGTATCCAGAACAATGATCGAATAGTTGGCGGGTCCGCCACCGACCTCGATGAACATCCATGGCTAGTACTGCTACGATACGATAAACGTAAGTTATCATTTGAAATAAATCGCTTAATATTTCGGAACACTCTGGTTTGTGTGTGTGATTCGGGACAGTGACAAAAAGATATTCAAAATAGACCGTTTATGCAACCTGACCAGCGTCCCACAAAAATGGCACCATGGCACACTGCCACCGAAGCCAATACTATGGCCATTCAACCTGTAAATGTTACGCCTGCCTGCGATGCATGAATTACCGGGGGTTATGGGAGAAAATAGCGCTCCCGCACCTCAGAAACGACGAAACCCTCAAAATGCGTCTTGTGCATAGTCGAGGTGCACTCCGCAGACTATCGTGTATGTTCTAAAGCCCGGCGCAGACGCCCCGCAGACAGAAATGCCTTAAGTATGTTCGGCACTCTGTCGGACCGGGATGCTCTGGAGAGTTTCTTTTATTGTTAGTATATTCACGTTTAATTTATTCTAGTGTTAATTTCTTAGACATTAAACCCGTCGACGTTGTTGGAGACATAATACACAAGGCAGGTTGGTCTATAGACTGCGGGGACGCCCAAACTCCCTCAGAGTTTGCCACCGGGGCCTCTCATCCGGACGCTAATTGGCACGGTAGAGCCACCCCGGAATTTTTCGCAGTAAAGGCTGTCCCACCCTTTCACGAGTAGCTGGCTCACTAATTGGGCTCTTAGCTATCTGCAAACTACTCCCTGCGAACAGGCGCCTAAGGCTGCCCTATCGGTCGCCGGTGCTTCGAACAATGTACCCTGCCCACTGCCACTTAAGTTTAGCAATTTTTTGGGCTATGTCAGTGATCTTAGTTCTTCTGCGGATTTTCACATTTCTGATTCGATCTGCGGGAACTCACTGGATGGGAACAACGCGGGACGGAAATTTTGGCAGAGGCGGTCCAGCGGTAGACGTCTATCGGCTGATGATGATGATAATTCATATTCCGCCATTGTGAAATGTGGGATGTTTAATATTATTTATTCCTTGTTACATGAGATCGAAGTATTATCGCAATATTATTTAGCAACACAAAAACAAGCATCTCCTCGTTCTATTTCATGTTGTTAATTTTATAAGGTTACCTATTCGAAACAGTTTCGTATTTTATTAAAATTATTATAATGTTTTTGTTTAAAAAAGAATATATATTTTTTTCTAACATTAAATATTATTGATTACAGCACGAGGCTGGGGTTTTCATTGCGGTGGCGTTTTGATATCGTCAAAACACGTCCTCACCGCCGCTCACTGTCTTATTGGTAACGATTTACCGTCCACTTGGAAATTGTAAGTATTTATATTTAATTTTCTCTTATTACTTTTTAGCCTTTTAATATTATCTTAAAGCTTTTAAGTCGTGAATACTAATTTGAAATTAAAATTTTGTTTCTAGTTTATTTATTTACAATCTTTCCTATTTCGGCTGTATTACAGCATAAAGAGATTAGATAAACATGCTGAATGGCAGCAAGTGACGAAGATGTTTGTGTGACAAGTCACACGGCACCCCAATATACAAGTATTGTATTGTATTATATTACGTGTTTTCTTGAAGCGCGATAAAAAAAAAAAAAAATACGTCTTGATATAGGTTATAATAGTAAAGTAGATTTATAGTACAAAAACAACTTAAGTCTGTCAGTATTAATATGTATATAAAAAGATTTCATATATGGTATATACAGCAGGCATCTTCATAAAGCCGATTGTAAGAATATGAACATTAAAAACTATGGAACAAATGTACACATTCATATCTTGTATGTTATAACAAATACTATCACAGATGTTTTGATGTTTAGAGCCAAAGTCCGTCTCGGCGAGTGGAACATTTCAAGTCCTAACGATTGTATCCAGAATGACTGCACTTCCTCTGTGGTAGACGTTGATGTTGTCAAATCAATACCTCACGAAAGTTATGACCCCTCCGATCCTCATCAACAAAATGATATAGCGCTGTTGGAACTTTCGAAGGATGTCCAGTTTACTGGTAATCTCGAAAATAGTTTATACCTTTTAATAAAGTTTATATTTTCAATTAATAATGACTTAGTGTTTATGCGTATCTATTATCTACGTGTTAAAACTACCACATCCATAGACATCGGAATGCGGTTTAAGTTCAGAGAACGACTGAATGAAAAAAATATGACTGATTCCTATATTAAATTATGCAAGTTATTTACTGTTCTGAGTAGTTATTGTATATAATTTTATCCTTTTCTTATTAGTTTATATTACTTAAACCATTGTTAATATTGTTGACAGACATTTTGCAAATTTTTGAGAATAAATTGTTGCAATACGTTTATATCAATATTGTTTAAAAACAGTACATCTCTAAGTTATGTTTTCTGAATTGATTTCTCCGTTAATAATATTTAGAAATAATTGTGTTTGTTTCCATTTTAGACTATGTGAAACCAATTTGTCTCCCATTACAAGAAGAATACCGAAATAATTCATTTTTGGGATATGATATGGAAGTGGCGGGATGGGGTAAAACAGAAACCAGTATGTTTTTATTTTTGTATTTAAAAATATTTACGTAATAAGTTTACTTTATTAACGTGATATGCATTTAATAGATAAAATTCATACATCAACCAGATTTAATGAAAAAATGTTTATCGGTGATAATACACGAGGATAAGATCTGGTTTTAAATTATTCTTTTTCTTTTTAAGAATACATATATAAGTTAAGGTTTGATGAAGTTAAGGTTTTAAAACTGTTTTGGCTTTATTAAATGGAACTTCATATGTTTCAGAAACAATGTCCAATATTAAGTAAAAATATTTTGTACAAGAAAGATTTATTCTTTTTGTTGGCTTTGAAAGTGGAGTAAGTTCATTTCAGATCATCAGAATATAAATTTCTTTTAACTAATACTTTAAAAACGATAGCATTATAAAATTAAATCAAATTAATATTTAAAAAACATAAACGCTTATTAATTTTTACCAATATTTTTCAAACTATTTAAACACAAACCCATTAAATATCTCCATATTACATAAAATACACTTACACCACTTTCAAAGATAACAGCTTAGTAGTCGGAATTAAATGAAACTTTAAATGTTTCAGAATCGATGTCCAGTATTAAGCTGAAAGTGCAATTACCCATAGTTGATAAAAATAGCTGTGAAAATGTTTATAAGAAAGCGGGACGGATGATTACCGAGAAGCAGTTGTGTGCCGGAGGAGAAAAAGGCAAAGATTCATGTCGCGGTGATTCCGGCGGCCCTCTGATGGGACAAGTAGCAAAATCTCAGAACTGGTTCGTATTTGGAGTAGTTTCCTACGGACCCTCACCGTGCGGCACTCCAAAATGGCCCGGAGTGTACACCAAAGTTGGCTACTATGTTGACTGGATATTGGAAAAAATTAAATAGGTATTAGTTTATTTAATTAAAGTTTGCATATTTTAGTCAGATTTTGTAATGAATATTTATATCATATAATATTTGTTTTATTTTATTTGGATTATTTTAACCCATACAAAATATTCACGCAACATGGTACATAACTATTAAAATGGCGCCAAAAATCATGTAATTTCAAATAATTACCATTGAAAACCTCGAAAATAAATATTTAGCAATTTATATTTTATTTTATTATCCCGGACGTTTCTTAGAGAAAATGGACTGAAATTTGTTTCTAGAAAAAAAAACATGGTCTTTAGGACATAATTGTTTTTTATAGAAGGTTGTACATACTATCATAAAATTTGGTCCTCCAATATACAAGTTGATATGGTACTAAAACATCGGGTGATTATTATAATGGAAAAACGTTCAATTAATTTCTTAATATTTTATTAATTTTCGTCATCTCTCCTATATAAAGTTTTTTTTTATGTAATCATATGTAGCAACGAGGGGAGCCCCGCACAGTTCACAGGATCCAAGCCAACCTCACCTGCTCATGGTGCATCCTGCTAAACGCCAAACGACGCTCTGGTTCCAACCAACCCGCAATGGGCCAGCGTGGTGGGAAATGGCCCAAATATTCAACACACACAAACAACGGTCATGCGAAGTATATGCGGAGATCTTTAGTGGGAGGTCTATGTTTAGGGGACGTCTATCAACTGATGATGATGACATAGCGACAGGCAGATGGGAACTTTCATCTGATGATACGATACGCCTGTCCCTAACATACATATATATCACGCCTCGTTCCCAGTGGGGTAGGCAGAGACCACCTCTCTCCACTTGTTACGATCCTGGCACACCTCTCTCGCTTTCTCCACTTTCATAAGTCTCCATGCACGCTTGTCGGTTGCGAGTGGAGACCGTAACAATGTGGTATAACTAGTGGTAGTAGTGTAACTGATCGTCACTGCATCATATAGTATTCATTGCCTTGAGACAGAATCTCGTTACTCCATTAATACTAGGTACAATATTAATTCAATCGGGACACATTAAAATTTGCTCACTACTATTTGGCTGCAATCAGCGCCATGGCTAGCACAAGTAAACAATCGCTAATGAGGAATAGCGGTAGGTCTTTTTTGTTGCTTGCTTAATGCAAAGTGTGGAGGAGCACCAGTGCATTGTGATAAATCCCCGACAGACGTTCCGAATACAATGGTATAAACTACAGGTGTTTTAGTAAAATGTCACATGACCATGACGTCCCACCAGGAGCAGGGTATCTTGCGAAGATCTCTCCTCCGAAACAAAAAAAAAGGTATCTTTTGTTAGAGGACCTCATAAATAAATACCTGCAGCGTCTATGTAAAGTGCGATTAATGGCCATTACCATGAAGTCTGCAATTTCACGTTTAAAATCATAATTATGGTATCACTTCTAAAACAACAGAATGTTCTGTGTTCTGTCTCTATACAAAATTAAATCATCAAAAACTAGAAACGCAATTCCGAAAATTAAATACACTGCAAAGGATATATAAAAACTAAAATAATACACTAGATTTTTAATGAAAAAAAAAAAACAGGTTTTTTTCTCGTTTTTATATTTTACAAAATGGAGTTTATTTCAGATCTATACACTTTTTCATGCATTCGCAAATGCCTTAGATCTTCAGCCTTTCCAAAAAAAAAACATTACAATGTTTACTTAATGTTATAAAATATTGTGACAAATTTTCGATTATATTTACCTAATCCTAGTAATATGTAGCTGAGATATATTGGCACATATTAATATTTTGTACGAAGTCTCTTATTTCATTAAATAACTAATGGCAAATTAACTTTTAAATTTTGTTTAATTAAGTTTAAAATATTGTTAGCAAAATGAAAAATAATTATTTAAAACGAATATTCTTACTTGCAATTAAAGAATATAAAAATTATGTCAAAAAAGATATCAATAAAAAAACAATACAAACATACTACAGGATGTTTCAAATTTTGTTACAATATAAAACATTTTTTTTTTAAATAAATTCAACATTTTTTTCTAAATATACTATTAGATATTTCTTTTAATTGATCTTAATTTTTTTCTGTTATCACATATTTAAGATGAAATATTCAGGTTATTTGTATATAAAATATCACAATGAACAGAATTTAATAAAAAACCAAACTCATTTTATAATTTACATTAAAAAGTAAAAAATAGCAAAAGGGATTAGTGTTAGTGGAATGTTATTGTGCTTCTAAGGAACATTTGCATGTTCACAACTTAAATGTTGTAAACTTAAGATCTATACATTACAGATACTAGATAAGTTAAACTATCTATTAAGCAATATAACTTTTATGTTTGTCAAATTGTTTTATTTTGAGAAACATAATAGTGTATTGTCAAAATAAAATATTTAATTAAAATAACAATGCACATATAATATCTATTTTCAGGTACACATCCCAATTCAATCTAAAGCTCCAAATGTTATATGAAAGATTGAAAACATTTTATCTGTGGAATTTTCAAAGACTGTATTTGTTTACGAATATATACGTATAATATGTTTTGATCTACAATGACAAAAGTGATGATTTACTTCGGAATCATGTACATTAAGACAGTGTTACCTGTTGTAGAACGTAAAATTCTAAAATAAATTGTCTTTGATTTTATCTAGTAAATAAATAGTAATATTCAAATTTATTTAGAAGAAACTTAAAACCATTTCAAATTGTTGAATATTTAAGATGCAGCTGTTATTTCAATAGATATGTTGTCTTGAGAGGGGGAAGGAAGTGCATTCTCATCTTGTTGAGCCACCTCCTCTAAATTATCATTTGTTTCTTCATTGTTAGTAGAATCCTCATCGTTATTAGCTGTCAAGTCATTATCATCTCCGTTAACATGAATTTCTTTTGTAACAGCCTCTTGAAGTTTATTACTAAAGTCCAAATCTATGTCTGATATATTTTTCAGCAAACTATCTTTTTCTTCTGTAGACCATGTTGGATACCATTCATTGAACAATTTTATCTGAAATTATTTCATTAATGCAAAAACAAATTTTTTAATTGTTTAACAATTGGCTAAGTTAAATAAAAGAATGATTCATAATAACAATCAATTGTATAAACAGTTTCAGTATTTCCTATTACTAATAAAAATCTAATATATATCATTCATTGGTGATATCAAAAGATGGCCTATTGTTTCAAATCAACAATGAGTCGTGTGGTATGTTAATGACTAGTGTTGTTAACCACTGCAGCTAGAAAATACCTTAATTGCTGTTTATTACACAAATTATTATTATATTGTTAAATAATGCTTAAATAATTGCTTGATGTTTACAGTGTGACCATTATTTGGTATATTATTTATAACAACACATGATGAGCCTGTTCACCATATATTCTCGTAAATCACAGTATTACACAAATATTCTTTACAATTTTTTATCATTATGATGGACTGAACACAATGATACAAATATATTATGCCTATTGAAAATATCTGGTTGATGGTGAAGGCATTATTGTATTATAACTAATGAATTATAATACATTATAAAAAAGTTAAAGTATTTTTAAAATGTATTATGTGTAGATACAAACTTACTTTATGTTAATAAATTAATGTCATATGTAGGAAACCTTTATGCATAACAAATAAAAATGTTTTATACATATTTTCAATGTGTTACTTACACGGCACTGAAATAAACTGGCAGGTTTATCTTGGCATGAGAGATTTGTAAGAGTTGTCACAAGTTGATCAGGTTTGTCACCATGTGCAGCTGCCAACACAGGGAGGAAATCCTCACGCTGATATTCACTAAATTCTTGGAACCACTGCAGAATGTACTGAAGCTGAGCTGCCGAGGTTAACCCTGAAGATGACATACTGCGTACAAAGGGTCTATGTTTATCTAAAAAAGAAATTGGACACTTTACTACTAACAGGAAATATTAGTAACATAATTTGATAAGTATGTGTGTCAACTGTTCCAGCCCAATAAATTACAATATTTTATAAAATGGAAGTAATTAAACTAACTTTCTGCAGATAAAGGCAAGCAAACTGTAGACTCTAATAACATACTCATTGCAAAAGGATAATTAAAAATAGATATAGCGACCCAAGACACCTCAGTGAAATCAACTAACGGACTAATATGATAGCAAAGTGATCGTTTCTCGATACAATGCCAACTTTCCATTACCGCCTCTTGACTATAGCGCAAGGTTAAATAACAGAGAACGTTTCACCTGTGTATGTTATATCATGCGAGGGGCTCTACTTTCTATCTATTAGAATTTACATTTTAGTAATAGTTACAAGAGAAAATGCTAATTTATCACGTACAACATTTTATCACTATCTTACTTACAAAATGTTCAAATAATTTTACTTACTGCTTTTCAAGCTATCTGTTAGTGTAAGTCTGTTATCTTAGTAAGTTTATCTTAACCTGTTTGAATGTTTTTGAAATATTAAATTCTTTACACTGAATTAAATGTTTAATAACAATTATTCACAGAAATATTCAGTAATCAACATTATCCGTACTTAGAATTAGATATATACTGACTTTGACACGATAAATACATACAGTTAAAAAACAACTAACCGGGTTGCCAGATAAAAATAATTATTTGGTAATTGGGAACATTTCAAGTACAGTTATTTCATTTCGTCAATTTAAATATACAAAGTTCTGGTGACATTAATACACTCATAAAAAAGATTAAGACGAAGCAGTATTCTTTTTAGTTAACCTTTTTTATATTCTGCTGACCGTTGTGCTTATGTGCTAAAAATTGAAAGAGGATGATAAAGAAGCCTGCACCCACAAACATATAAAGAGAAGCAAACCTAACAAATTTATAAACATATGAATAGGAATAATATATAAAAATAATTTTTAATTCTATTTCACTTTGAGTGCAACAATATTATCTCCTTCTTTATCTCTATAACGAAACTAACCTATACATACATAAATTTGAAAATATACAATTTTTCAAATTATTAAACTGTAAATAAGCTGCGTATAGCATCAGTAATAACTGACAAATGGTCTATTACTTTTATTTTCTGAGAACCATGTATGTTCTCACATATAGACGTATATATGCATATCTATAGGTCTACCAAGATCTGGTTGCAAAAAGGAAAAAAAGCAATTGACGCTAGCAATACTGGGGAAATTGGAGCAGATGGTTTTGATACTTTTTTTCCTTATAGCGGCTGATTCTATGTGTGATACATGCAAATATAAAAGTTTATATACTGATCATGGATAATTTTTAAAAATCTTACTATGTCAAATGGGGGGTTCGAAATTTAGATGAAAACTCCAATTACTCTGTTCATGAGCTTATTAATTAATTATAGGATATCAGAATTTAAAAATGGTTTCTAATACTGCACTTCCATATTAAAGTTTTCATCTAAAGAGGAAGACGAGAAAGATGCAGTATTTATCATAAACCTTTCCTCTTTTTACCAGGCGTACTAAATATGCCTCCGCTAGATCTGCCTTTAGCAACAATTCGTCTTTTGGTAGTATTAGAAACCCCTGAAATAAACCAAAGTTTAGTATATATAATATAATACACACGAAAAATGCTATATACTAAAGTATCAAGATATGTTATTCCTACTAACCAGTCAACGTTTGCATATGGCTCAATATCATTCTTCATTGTGTTTGTTCTGTACCTTGTTCATCAAGTATTCTTTGATAAACATTGAAAAAAATATTTCTTGTTTGCGACCGAAAAGGTTTCTTGGACATTTTCACTACTTTTTAAAGGAAATTTGAAACCAAAACAAAAACAATTCGTCGATATTTCAGTTGACAGATGACATTTTTTTGTTTCCATAAGAAAATCACTATTTTTTAAACTTTTTTTTTTGCCATGAGGTCCTGGTAGAACTGTATATACTTTCACGTACGTTCAGTCTATACTGAAAATACGTTTTGAAATGATATACGCTTTTGTTTGACAACTCAACGTATAAAAAAACAACTGAAATTACATTTTAGCGGTTAGTTGTTGGGCGTTTTATTCATTTTCATATGATCACAGTGATATTTATTGTAAATGGCTAAACATGTTAAAGATTTTGATACCTGGCACGATGTAAACTGTGACTTCAGAGTTTTTATTTTAATTAAGATTAACCAATCGATAAATTTAATGCCTTGGAAGATCAATTTAAAGCTTTGTCTATTTGCATATTTTGAGGAGCCGCATTCAGTTATTTACAACATTTGAACATCCTGTGTTATTTTTATGACTTTTTCCGATGTATCTTTACCATAACCATTGTGCCGCTTTCCAAAGGATGAAAATATTCAATTCGCGTGGTTGACCAACAAAACAGACAATACTGTTAGTCCTTTTCATCTAATATGCTATGCATTACATATTTCGATTCTCAATAGATAAAAGTGGATGTAGAAAAATTATATTGCTCAAAACTAAATGTTTTTGGAAACGACATCTGCTTTGCTGCCCTCAACTCGACACAATTATAAATATTACTGGACGTAGATCTTTTGTAATACACAAAGCACGGTATTGCGCTCCGACAGATTTTTGTTATTATTTAAGTTCTTGAATCCGGACTAATGTATTGCACAACTGAGCGCGAATTAAGCATGTCCGAGTTTTGTATTTTTTTTATATGAAAGGTCTGATTCCTTTTATATGTCTGTACTTTAGTTACCCTGGTTGTTATACTTTTAATAAAATAGCCTTATTAAAATTGTAACTAGCCTTATGGTATAGGAAATGTGCATTATTGAAACAGTTTTTAATAATGGTATTTAAAACGTTCAATAATTGTTTTAGTGAAATGATTAAAAGTAAAAAACATTTTATAAATGGTTTATTTTTGAAGTTATATGTAGGTTGAAGTAAAACAAGAACTGTTCATTACCATAATAGTTTATTATATAATACAAAAGATGTCCTAAACATACTTTGACAATGCTAAAACTTTGTACTTATGCTTAAAATTCATATTTACATAGTTGCTATACGGCCTGTAATTTTTATATCACAGTCACACAATTATAAACATTTATTAGTAACAGATAAAATATGGTAGTCTAACTTTTATTAAAAAAATAATTGTTATTTAATAACATTAAAATCACATTATAAATTTTCCATTTTGCTTCACATATTATCGGCTTAGGTATTCATTGCCATTTTTTGACTAAGAAATGATAAATAAAGATGAACATAAGAAATAAAATATGACGTCAAGTGATTGTTTGCTGCACTGACTAGACAGTAGATGCTGGAAACTTAAACACTGTATACTGTGCTTAATACATTTTTAGAAATTATTAAGCGGTTACGAGCCTAGACATGTTGTTTTTAAATATGTATGCTTTTATTGTATTAGTAATCAGGAAAGAAATAACCTTAGAAATTCCTTCTCACAAAATTATTAAAAAATAAATTGGCTTTTAAGCAATTTTTCAACATGTTAATGTTTTCAAGCGACAAACAATATCGTGTATTTTTTTAAAAACTAATACGTACTTATATTTAGGTAATAATTTCTAATGAATAAACACGGGGTGGAGTGTAAGGGGTCTCGCACAACAAGTCACGCGACTCCAGCCAACCTCACACGTTCGTGGTGCACCTTGACAATAAATAAACGAAGTTCCGGCTCTCAACAACTCGCATTGGATCAGCATGGTGGGAAATGGCTCAAATCTCCCATATGATTCCCTACAAACGACAACCTCTGGTTTGCGGCGGTATCGGAAACCATACTGACAGTGAGTGACGTTGGTCTGTGTGTCCAGCAGTGAACGTCTATCGACTGATGATAACGATGATGATGAGCATAATGAATAAACACGCATGATTTATGTAATAATGTTAGATTATTTTAATCTCTAATTTAAAACATAAAGAAAAATCTATCCTTTACCCTTATGCCACTTGTGCAATTGATAGTAAATGTTGGTAACTATAAATTCTGTTTGCAGCTATCTATAAGAGTTATCGTGAAACTAAAAAAAAAATCAGTTTTGTTATTATAAACAATGATCACTATGGCAAAACTGGGAAAATTTCTTTAATATGGCTTTTACAATAACGATAGAGGACGAAAAATCATTTCCTTGTTTTGTTTCTCTATATGAAATATTAAGTTAATTTATCAGCAGGCGATAAGGGTATCGAAAGATTTCAACTTCTTAATTATTTTCAATACTTATTTTACTTTTATTACTATTGTTAATAATCAAATTAATAGAAAAGTATATTTCTAAATTTACTACTATACCTACCGTATTTAGAAACTACGTGTTTATAATTATTTACATTGTATATAATTTACAAGCGTATAGATGAATACAATGTTAAGTCACAAGAATTTATCACAATTCATGTATCACAAATTTGTTCACAAATATTTTCTTGGTAGCATTTTTAACATGAGGGCATGGAACAGGAAGCTTACGAGTAAAATGTGGTATTATCCATCCATATACATATCCAGTGACCAAAAAAAAACTTCATTTTTATAATTTTCACTTATCGTGAGAATGGCCGTGGTCGTGAGAATGACCATGATCCTCTCCATGTGAGTGGCTGTGAGAGTGACCCGCTGTAAAAAATATTAAAAATCAGTACTTTGTTCATTATTTTTTTTGTTAATAATTAGAGGAAGTTAATAAGATATAGAATAACTTAATAACCATTAATTTTTGTGTCGAATTGTGTTTTTGTAGGCAATTTTTTAATACAAAACTTCTAAAACAGATATTTTTGAATTAAACCGCAATATTTGTATTTGATCGACAATAGATGTCAGCTTTACGTACGCATTACGTTGTATTTCAGACTTAATAAAAACTTTTTAAGAACTGAACTTACTCAACAACTGAAGACCGAACATGACACAAAAACCTAAGACGGCAGCGAAGTATTGAAGAATGCCAGTTCTGTCACTCTTCCATATTTCAAAGAAGATGACGTATAATAGAGTTCCTGATGCGAGCCCCTGCAGTACCACGGAGTAAACACCCGCCGCAGTAGCACCTTGCCCACCAACTAATATTAGACCAATGCCAATACCCAATGGTGACACAATGGCAAATGTTGTAATGTAGATCACCGAGAGCCAAGTTTTTGTGCGTGTGGCAATCAATTCCACACCAATACAAAATGCTATGACTAGTTTGTGAGCTGATACTGCTCCCAACATGTACCTGTAAGAAAAAAAATTCAAAACTAATTATATTGTTATATTACACTGACATCTAGTCTACTGCAGTGTTTAGAAAATTTATAAACTGCAAAGTGTTTTTACCGTACCTCGATAGATGGCTAACAAATGAAACAATGACTCACCACACGTGAGAGGTGCTAGATTCTAATCCGACTGCTAGACCCTCGAACAATTCATGAATGGATAGGGCCAACACAATCAGTAGACCGCGCAATGCAGAAGTGACGTCATCACCTTTAGCAATGGGCATATGACTGTGATTGTGGGAATGGTCGTGATGATTCAATTCTGGATCCTGCAAAATTGTAATAATTCTAATATAAAATGACATGGATTTAGTAGAACGGAAGTCGTAGATATATAAAAATTGTTGTTGTAAAAAACTGTTTAAACAGATATCACACGCATTTTATATTCTATGTAGATTCTATATTAGATGTAGTTTATAAAGAAATTTCAAGATTGGGCCTTAAAAAAGATAAAGTTAAATATTTAATATAAAAATAACACAGTACTCTAAATGTTGACATTTATAACTCTTTCAATATTCTTGAACATAACCTCATTTTCATTCATAATTAATTATATCGTTTTAACAAAAGCCATCAGTTTCAGGGTGATTGTACTACCAATAGTATTCATTATTGTTTCAAGGTGACATTATGACAATATTTGTAGTATAAACATTTTTTCGATAATTTTTATTGTTATTATTGACAGCTATTGTTTATTATAAGTATAGCATTCTTTGTCATATTCATTAGTTTTTTAAAATTTATCCAACGCTGTCACTGTAGTACTTAAAAAAACCGATGTTTAAAATTAGATTTTATTACTTCATGAAGTAAAATAAATGTAGTTAAATTAATCAATTAATAAAAAATATACCTTAGGCTTCCTTATCGAAACAGGGTCGATGAGGTCGGCGGTTGAGTTGGTGATGCTTTTCTCACCGTTACACTCGCTTCCGTCGACCCTGCTCCTCCTCACGCTAAGATTTCTCACTAGGGGTGCCGTTTGGCCATTTCTTCGTTCACGGTAATGAATATAAATATGGACCAACTCCTCAACTAGGTACATAATGAAGAATCCACAGCACATCAGAAGGGGCGGTAGCGAAAAGTCAAATTCTCGCAGAGTACCAACACCTGGAAAATGAGAAATAGTTACGGTGAAAACAAAATTCTTAGATTTTTTATTCGATGAAGTTCCTTTTGTTGTTTTTAAAATACAATAATTTGTAACTATATGAATAAATAGTACATATTATTTTGGGATTGTTGTAATGGTATTATTGTTTCATAATTTATAATAATTTAACATGACTTATATGTGTATTTTATTCTTTACAGAAACAATAATGTTCATCTTTTACGAATAAGTTAGCATTGAAAACAGTTTAAGAGTTTAAATTTAAGTTTAGTAAAAATTTTTCGCTCCAGTACTTCGTTTAACGTACTATTTATAGACATTTATAAATATAATCTCCAGATCTAAAGTTATTCTCTCTTCTCTCTTTAAGTCGGTTCCTCAATGCTGAAAGTCGTGACTGTTTATTGATGACCTGTTCTTAATGATGTTATACCAGTTATTTCTTTTCGATGATTCCTACTTAGCGTCATTAGTTATTAGAGCTGTACTGTAGTCTAAAGTTATTAGAGCGGTATTTTAATTGAAAGTCTATAACTGTGTCCACAAAAAATCGTTAAATCGTCATCTGTATAAAAAATCTAATGTTTGTGTATCTATCTGTCTACATTAATAACTATATATGTGGATATATTTTGTTCATTTTATGTGAATGTGACTTTAAGTAATATGTTGGTAAAGGTAAATGAATTAAATATCATTAATACATATATTTGTATTACATATTTCAACATCTGTGAGACCTTGCAGAATTTGTAGTTGTTATAATTCTTAACTCCCCTTTGTGTTTTTACATTTTTTAAATGTCGATTAGATCAAATAATTTTCGAAAAAGAAAGAATGGAGTAGAATCCGGATGACCTCGGCCGAGGTCGGCTTTATATCGGCGGCACCACTTTCTATAGCTGTCCGCTGCGTCACATTAAACGTATTGAACTTAAAGAAGTTTATCTTCATTTATAATTCTCAGTTATCATATTTAATTGCTATTAACTTATCTACTACACTGTATATTAGTAATTAATGTTCGTTGTTAGTTAATTAATTTATTTTTTAGACCTTAAATAGTTTTTTAATCCTCATATATATTGTTAATTTTATAAAGTTTGTCTCTTCTAAAAGAAATCTCCTTTTAGTGTTAAGTTCGCTTTTGCATATATCATCCTTGTAAGTTTTTTTGTAGTTCGCAAAAAAATAAAATAAAAATAAAAACTTTAAATAATACTTTACAATTGAACTAAAATTAAATAATAAAAAAGATATATAGATCAGATTTCATAAAAGTAATCAAGTTTCACTTTTATTTATCAGGTTTCTTGTATATCTTAATTGAGGATATAAAGAAAGGATATTAATGTTAATACTTTATGATGGTGAGAATTAAAACAGGTACGTAGAAGACATCAAAATTAATTAAAATCAATTATAAATAAAGTTAATTTTTTTCTACGATATTAAAAACATGGTAAGTGGTCCGCAAACAACAATACTACGCTTATTTGAATAATATACACTGCTCAACATAGCGATGATTTTGAGACATAAGCTGTTAAAGCACCGTGATTTTCGAGTATAAGGAGCAAAATATATATAATATATTAACGTAAAACTAATGTCAATAATGGCAACTGTTTAAACGTCACGACAAATTGACAAAGGCGTACTTAATATTTGGCGGATAATAAATTATATGTGATAGTTCAACCATTTGTACAAATACGTCGCTATGTTTATATAGCTATAAAATTGTAATGAATTATGTACGAAAATAATTTATATACGAAAGTTGCTAGAATCTATCCTTTATATTACAATTGTTTTAATTGTTTAATCTACATCAGAATTAGACCACTCATTTCTCTCTTTTCTGGTCTAGGTCGTTGTTGCCGGAAACCGTCTAGGTACGTACCGCTACAACACCTGTTTGCCGCCAAACAGTAGTGTGCAATTATCTTTTTTAATTTGATCCAATTTGGAGGTGGTTGCTAGTAACGAAATTACTTCGTTATGTGACTTAATTGTTTCTATTCATCGACCACAATGTAGAGTAGTGTAAAATATCTTAATGTTATGTGTAGGCGTATCGATTATCATTTAACAAGATATATTTTGCGATTTTCACTAAAGCCAATTATTCGAAAAGTACATAACCCGGGTCAACCGCAATATACATATTTCTTCTTAATACACTTGCGTACATTTACTCCTTGGCCCTGATATCCCCGCATCGTTAGATTCAATGCCATCATTAAGCAACATCCGGTTTTAGTTTTTACCATAATAATGACTATTCGCCGAGTTATTTTAATTGTCACGTTTTTATGTATAACTTTTGGTGTATATTATGTTTTTTTGATTACTATAATCAATGAAAATCTGTGATATCTACACGAAATTCAACGAAAGCGTAAATCAATATAGAAGATAAATTAATGATCTAGTTAGATTTTCGAGCACATAATTTAACCTTTAGATAGCAACCGGAAATGAACCTGTATTAATTGAATATATAATGATTTAAAATTTCGTAAGTGATCAGTTAATATCGACTATACGAAGGAAAATAATAAAGTACTAAAAGCAAAACATTAGTGTGAAATTGCTTTAAGTTTTATCACTTTAAAGAACGTCTGAACATCACGTAGGATTTGACTAACTTATTTTAAAAGATGCTGTACAAAATATAAACAATACAGTAAAAATAGTGAGAATTACTCACCAGTTATATCAGCTCGAATTATTTAACCTTGACATTTGCATCTGTACGCATGCCGCTTGAGCATGCGTCTCTTTTTTATGTCTACACCATAGGTATCGACTCAACACAGACCTATGTGGTACAAGCCTGTATAATAATATCGTAATACACAAGTAGTACATAGTTAAAATATATTATAAGAAAGTATAGTTTACAACAAACTACAATTGCAACTAAAACTACAACTAAAATTATGAATTTAGCTGTTCCCCGGCGGCTTTGCTGCCCATAATATAAAATTTAACTTGAAATATGAAATATTCCTTGAGGACAACCGCAACCGCAAATGACTTTCTATAGCAACCGTTACTATAGCAACCGCATAATCTACCAATCATTTCGTGTTCAATGGTCATATTACCGTGTCGATACATTCACTAGTTTTCATGTGATTGGCGAACAAACAGAACCCATTTTATTTATATATATTCAAATTTCATATAGTCTAAGGGATTGCCATTAAATGGTATTGGACTCACGTCTTTAATGATGTACCGTTTGACATCTTGCTAGATCTCCCGACGATTAACATGGAAACCCTAATAACAAGTATTTGGTGCAGTTCTTAAAACTGTTTGCGTGAGAGTATTGCTTAACCTCGCAGGCGCTTGGCCTTGAGACTTCGTACACTTACCGACATGCCAACCGATACTTTACGGGTTTTCTTAGTGTAATTTGATAATATTATATTCTAATTATTTTTCAATTAAAAGTCCCGAAATCTTGACTATTTATAATTCGTAATCATTAGTATCATGAAATAGATTTAAATAAATAATATTCTATGTAACTTTAAAACTTCAATAATAATAAAATCTTAATCATCATAATTTCAACCGTCCACTGTTGTACATAGGTCTCTCCAATCGATTTCCAACTTGATCGGTTCTACCTCAGCTTTATTTAAAAATTGCCTGAGATTTTCATCCGGTCTTCGAACCGTCTGACAAGTCATCCTTGAGAATGAGAATTGCGGATATTACACTTCCGACAGTCGATGCTTATAAAATGGAAGGAGCTATTAACCAACCCTAGAGAAGGTAGCAGGACTGTCGAAGTTTTACGCCCCTCTTGGATGAGTGGATGGACAGGTGGTACGGGTCACTGACCTTTCGCTGGTGCAGGTACTTTCAGGTCATGGGTGTTTTTGTAATTACCTATGCCGTATAACCGGAAGAGAGCTGACATCCTACTGTCGTCATTGTGAATGCGACGAGGATACTGCGCGTTTTGTTCAGCATGGGTTGCTCATCGCCAAGACCTCGTTGGTGTTGTGTGAGATAACCTTTCACTTCTTGGTTATATTAATGCCATGATCAGTAGTGAGAGGTCGTGGAATGCTGGGATCGTCTTCTCCTCCAACTCCCATAACTGAGGCAATGGTTGCGGATTCAGGGCAATCCGTCGCCAAGTATGAAGGGCTACGAAGTGGCGCTTGTCCTTACCCCTGCTACTGATAAATGGGGTGGACAATTCCAGTTCCACTCCGAGTTGTGACCTCGCCAAGACCTCTTGTTATAAGAACCACGTTTATTTGCGAAAGCGTTCCTGTGGTTTCGGCTAAAAGCGTTGAGTCATATATCTCGTGGTTTAAGCTGGTAAGAGTTCAGAATGACTTCTGATGCTACCACAGCAGAAGGATATAAGTATTCAATGTAGGATTTCCTCACAAGAAAAAAAAGGTGTTTATGCTTCACTGCGCTTACCAATAGAATATTTACATTTGATAATTCCCATCTTTTGATAATCAATACAATTCTTAGGGTACAATCTACATATAAAATGGTTTTAATTTAACTTTTCTTATTTAAGATATAGAGCTAAACAAATTTGGGTTCACTCTGCTGGTAGTAGTTAAAGCGCTTTCTAAGGCTATTATGACCACCATTAAATTATTACTTAACTGTAATAGGATAACAATCATCAATTTCATAAAATATTAAGTTAAAAAAAGATCGAAGGTAGTAAAGCTTGTTTGTACGAAATATTCTGTCTCTCATGTATTGATAATTGTAATACAGCAGTGTCGTTATGACGGCAGATGTACATCATGGGCGGACGTGAGGAGATACCATCTTAACCACTTGTCTTCATAGGTCTTCGAATCGAACAAGGGAACTCTGGGTTATAAGGCAAGCTGTTAGCTCGCTTCACCACGAAGACAGTTAATTTTAATTTCAAATTTATTTAGTTCTAGTAAATGTGCCTTCATTATATTACATACAAGGTAAAAGTTAAAGAATAACGCGAGTTCTGACATAAAATAATTATCTTTACACACCCAAGTACACATTTACCATGAATACATCCTGTTTCATAAAACAATTACAAATGAAGGTGATCTAAATAAAATAAAAACATTACCACTATCAAAATACATAATGTACTTTTAATTGCATATCATTAGAGCTGAAAATTTTCTAATACAGTTTATGTATAAAATAGTGGCCATAGATCATGTTATAGTTTCTTTTCAATACAAACATTGAAAAATCAATAAAATTATTAAAGTGATTATTTTATTTGTTTCTTGGTATCTATACTTATCTTTATTACTTTAACTTAAATATAGATCGCTATTAAAGTTCTAAATATTCTCGTGGATCAATCTACCACGGAATATTTAACTACAGAGTTTCCGCTGATAAAATTTGACTTTCGGTTTGTGTATTTGTTACTCTGAATTTTAGATTACGTATTTCCCGTAATATGCTTGTTCAGGATACGTCGGATCTCTCATTAACGTTTAAATACTATTAAACGATTTATACAACAAATGTAATTGATACTTTTTTAATTTTTTAACACTGTTTCTTACACGTGCTCTTAATCATCGACCTCTTTACATCGCAGAAGCAAGGACGAATTATTTTGATCAGTATTTGTTGTGTGTGTATACGTTTCCATAGATTATTTCTCTCTTTAAAGGTGATCTTGTTATAGTGGTTTTATCTCGAGAATTGGGGACAATTGAGTTATATTTTATTATTCATGAATATATAATAAACTTTTTGATCCTTGTATTTTTTACCTCAATTCCTTGAAGATTAGAGAAAGATATTTGTATCAATTTTTATTGTGTTACCATAATTATAAGACGCAAAACATTATAATTTTACTGTGGACAAAGGTTAAGATATCGTTAATAGCAACCTTTTCTAGATTAAACGTGTTTACAAAAATTGCTAGGGTATTTTGGGAGATATTTTGCACTAATGATGTTTTAAAATATGTAAAGATGTAACATGGGGTATACTTTCCAAGATAAATAAAAAGTTCAATAAAAATTTATAAAGTTTTATACACTGCAAAAAGATAGATAATGTTTTAACTGCTATTAAACATTGCCATTTTATGAAAACCTAGCTAAAGTATTTTGAAAGTAATATAGCAGTTTTCATAATATTACACCAAATATTTATACGTACGATACGATTAAGCGAACTTCGAAGAATTGATCCTAATTTTTGATTCATTGTTACTGTGTTTAAACAAACTGATTAATGAATTAAAAATGCACGGCATTGTGTTCATTTACACTGACATGGTATGTAGGCTAACTCATACGTATTCATTGAACTATTTTTGAACAAAGAGCCCTAAATCAATACTTCAATGTACCTATTAAAAATCGTAAATCTATTGTTCGACTTTGCCATAGAATATGCAAATAACAACAAGTCATGAACCATTATTTTATTAATTCATTAAATAGTATATTATTTTAGTTATGATATAAGAGAAAACATAACAAAACTTTACGGTATATCCATTAGTGCTAAAATAACGTTAATGTTCAACAGTGGATAGGATGAGCAAAAGTGAGATCTCAAATTAATCACTATTCCGGTAGAATAGGTTATATTTGTATGAAAAACTATTTTTTTCATTGATGCATTACAATAAATCATTACAAAGCTTTACTGTGTTCTTCGAACATAGTAAGTTATTGAATGTTAAGTGTCTAAATATAAATAATCATAAACCTTATCTTTATGCCAAGAAATCGTTTAATGAATAATAGTTGGAAAATTATGAATTTAGTTAATATAAGTTAATAGTGTTAACTCCTATTTGTTAGAAATGATTCCTGGCTTTTTTTAAAAAATCATAATAATTTCTCGATGTACAAAGGTTTTACAAGTATGTTTGCGAACAGTAACTGTTTACTTTAGTAAAAATGAAACAGAGTGCTCGATACTCTCAGAGTGCAGGTAAAATTATGTTATAGAGAGCTCGATAAGAGAGAGAGCTGCTGAAAGACATTTTTTTTTTATTTTATTAAAGGATGGGACGAGCGGGACATTAACTTGATAGTGATACGCCTTCCCCTAACAACGTCGCGCTAGTTAGGGGATATATTTACAACACTACATTGGGTTCGCCGACTGAGACATGAGATGTTGAATCCCCTTATCCCAGTAATTACACTAGCTACAGCGGCCTTCAAAACGGAAAACCGTAATGTTTGCACAGTAATATTTGGCGTTAACCTACCTAGATATACTCCGGCAATAGAGACCTACCACCAGTAAAATATTGTTTTTTTAATATTAAAATATAAAATTACTTGCACAGTTTGTTTTTAGTTTTGTAGTATTTCATAGTTATAAAAAGTATAGACTTACATTAAAGCAAAAATTATCACAACATCCGCGTGGCTTTAAAAGAAAGTTTTCATATTGCGCAATATAAAGAGACATCATCTCGTCTGCAGCAGGTTCAGCAAGTGATAAACGTAATTAAACGCATTAGTACTACACTTCCCTACCATCTATTTAAGTTTCTCTGTTAAGATATAACATTAAATGTATACAGAAAGTACTTGCAGGAAATTGTTGGATTTTATCGCGCAGCTCAACTCCCAAGCACACTAATACATTGAACATGATCAAAAATTTTTGCTGTCATAGCATTTATGTTATAATCGACATCTACTCAAGCTAAATATAGTGATTTTATCTAATATGTGTTTATTATATTGTCTATATATGTGTTTATTATGGATTCAAACCGTTTATAGCAGAAAAAGGTTCCAACAGAGTGTTAATAAATAAATAAAAAATTTAATTACCAACCTTGCTGTTCATACCACATTAATCCAGAGAGAATTGCATAAACAAGAATTTTTCTCACTTTTATCATTTCAAGGTCTTCGTGGCAATTATTAATTTATGAAAATTGTACGCTACTAATTTAATTGTCGAAAGTCTCCGTGACACGAAACACGGTTTTTGTCTTAATTTCTATCTGACTAGACATAATTTCAGTTGTGTCGTCATGTTAGCAGCCTTGGCGTTAGTTTCGTCGGAGAAAACAAAGTTTCTCCGGGAGTTCATGACTTTAACACAATGGACAAGTTGAGATAAAAAGCATTGTTAAATTCCAAAACGTCTATCATTAAATTCAAAACTCTTAAGGTTTCCCAGCTTAATTTAAATTACACGTAATAAACTCAAGTTTTGTCTTCCATAGACAAAATGACGATGAAAAACTAGAAACGTGTGTTGTCTGTCAATGTTGTAAAAACGATTACTTATTCAATAATTGAATAAGAAAAAAACAAACAATTGTCGATAATAATTACCATAAATTTCACAATGAGTTCTTGACAATATAAATAAATGTTTATGTGGGTACGTGAATGTTGTTTATACCTATAGAAGTAATTACATGATTCTTAATACACGTTATATTGTATAATATATTTAACATGTTATGATTAACGGATATATATTCATACATGTTTAAATTTTATCTCATATCGCAATTATGCAAACAAAATTTATGTTTAGGTATATAAGATTTAACAGATTTCAAGTAATTTATTATTTTTTTATATTTCAAATAACTTTAAACATTTATATACATCGATAATGAAAATAGTTTTGTTAGATGCTATAATATTTGTTCGTGTGACATAATCGTAAGTACAGCTTCCGCTCCGCTTAACAATATCTTTCCTATGAGTCATATACTTTACATTGAACGTTCACCAACATTTCCTGGGTATAAATTATTTATTTGTTCTTTTTGTACACACAATATAAAAAAATAAATATGGTTATCTTAAAATATACGTACAAAGGCGAAATTCAAAGGAAATTTAAAAGAGAGATTTGCTGGAATAGCACTAATATAGAGCTATTCCAGCAAATAGCGTGGAGAGGATTTTGAATGCTTTTTGAAAACAGACAAAATATAAACAATATGACAAATAGAGTAACAAAAAAATATATTCAAATTTTCATTTATAACAACGTATACCTAGTAATCAAAATATAATTTTTTATGTCTCAATTTCAATGGGTTAAACCCCCTATATAACTTAGCACTAACAAGTGTGATGTGGCAACATCATTTATTTGTTAATAGTGTTAGGTGATTTAATTAATAAATATTTTTTATTCCACGAAACGGCGAGACAAGAGGTTTTTTTTAAATGAAGTGACGAGACGAGCGGGATGTTCATTTGAATATCAGTTATGCGCCTGTCTATAACGCGGCGTTAATTAGGATAGTATACACAGCACCACATTGCGCTTGTCGCCTTGAGTCATAAGATATTAAGGCTCGTTACTCCCGTAATTACACTACAGCTACAATTTTAATCCGGAACACAGTTATGATTCCACAATACTGTTTGGCGGCAGAAATAGGATGCCTAGCTAGACGGTCTCCGGCAACAGAGACCTACCATCAAGAAAATAAATCAGTGTTTTACATTCCAAACATCCACCATTTTAAAAAATTAAAATTCGCACACTGTATGAAAGTTTGTTTACGTTGCCAACTAGGACACGCCGCGGTGCCGTGTAGAATATAAATTGAATAACAAAAATAGATGGAAGGCGGCTTATTTTTTCCAATCTCGTAACACTGTGAAATATACACCAAGCGAACGTCTGGAAACTGAGCTTGCATTGAAAGATGATTACGATGCCAATCATGACGCATTTTTTTCCGTTCAAAAATAGTAGTTTTCTTTAGTATTTTGCATAGAGATTATGATAAGAAAATAGCGAATTTATTGACTCTACGATTTTTTTGTAAGAGTATCATAAGCAAATATACCTAGACTTCACAACTTTTTATTTAATTTATTATAGGCACAGCGTTTAGCTACATTAATCGGTTATAACATATTTTAATTATAACTTTATATACTATAAAGTTATAATTAAAATATGTTATATTATTATATCTACATAGTTTACTATAGTTACTATATATACATAGTTTTCTTCATAAAGTAATATTATCTGACATTTAAAAATATATTACATTTAAACCAATTGATTCTTTTATTTTTTGTCTTAGATCTCTCTCTCTCTCTCTTAATCTGTTAATGTGATCAAGATTAAGTAGTTATAAATATTCACTTCTATATTATAAATTATGGTTTGTTAGTTTGTTTTCTTATAGGGACTTTTAACAAGCATGTAAGCAACTCACGTAATGGTAAGTGATCACCGTTACTTATTGGCAGTCGCAACACTTCGACAATATATTGTCGTCGCAGTTATATTGCCGCTTGCCGACCTCTTTTTTTGTGGTCAAATATACTAAGGGTAGCATTTATAAACATATCATTTTGGTGTGTGGTTTTATATTTTAAATTAGTAAAAATGTTTTTTTTTGTATAATAAATGCTGTAACTACAGCATCTCGAATAGGGCAACCTTCATACGATACTGTACTACTATCGGGAAGTCAATACGAGACCATTGTGTATTAGCCGTGCCCTCAAGTTCACTTGACAAGCGATAAGGGTTCCTACCCTAGACCACAGGGCTCCGCAGTAGTGACGGAAGATATATGTAAACGTATACATATATTCACAAGAATGTACTTAAATAGTACTAGTCATTAGATGACGTATATAACCGCAATAAACATTATTAAGATAACATCTTACTGGACAATAAAACAATAAGTTAATAACATCAGATGAGCAAAAAGTATCATAATTGTGGTAGCTGTTCGCTTGTTAAAACGTTTGAGTAACAATCTGTCCGTTATAAATTGCTCGTTTGCTTGATCGCCATCATAATTGTATATATTCAATTGTACATGTTATTATATGGAGCTACAACGGATCCAAAGATACTACAGTAGTTTTATGTGTAATTACTCAGACTCGGATCATAAATCGATAGTCGGTAGCAAGTGTCATACAGTTTTATAATGTTATACGAGGATACCACTGAATGAGAATAATGCGAGACTGATCCATGTGGAGATTTTTTGGGGAAGCCTATGTCCAGCAGTGGGCGAGGATCGGCTGATGATAATGATGATACGGATATAATGGTTAGCCGGGCGGGATGTTATAAAATAAACGAGAATTGAATCGGAAATAAAAGTATAGATATATTTTAACGACGACATATGCGAGAAGTTCACCTTATGGTAAGCGATACGCGTACCATAAAGACGTGGCGTTATTTAAGATAATATACACAGCAAGACAACGCGACGAACACCTTGAAACATAAGATATTAAGTCTCTCCCCAATAATTACAGTAGCTACAACGCCCTTCAAAACAGATACTTACCACCATTTATTTGAATAAAAAGGGCTTAATGTGTCTGATTCTCTAACGACTTCAATTTTGTATAAACTACCATAGGACTCCTATGGAATAACCTCCCGAACGTGAAGATCGGTGCGCCCACTGCGGTGGACCGCACCTAAGGGGCGAGTGCCCGGAATGGCAAGCCGGGAAACCTCCCGCCTGCCGGAACTGCCGGAAGGCGAAGGCAGACCGGTGGGACCACGGGGCATTTGACGCCGAATGCACGGTCCGGAGAAGGTGGGACGCCATAGCCCGGGCGTCGGTAGCGTATTGCTAACGGCGCCCCGGGGGCCGACCGCAATATCCGGACTGGGCAACGCCAGTATCGAGCTGTGCAGTTAAACCTGCAAAGGTCCAAGCTTGCCACAGCCGAGCTGATATGCGAAGCGCCGAAGAGAGGGTGGGCGTTCGCGATGGTCCAGGAGCCGTACATCGGCGCGATTGGCGAGATGCGGCACTACCCAGGGACAAGGATAGTACAATGTGTGAGCCGAGGCGACGGGGAGGTCGTCAAGGCCGCCATTGTACTATTCGACGATACCATCGATATCACACAATGTCCCGACCTCACGTCTGGCAACATTTCCGTCGCCAGACTGAGAACCGGGGCTTGGGAGATAGGGGTGGTATCCGTCTACCTGGAGCCAAACAAGCCCATCGAACCATACCTGGACCGGATCGGCTCGGTCGTGGGAAGGTTGGGGACTGCCAACGTGGTACTGGGCGGTGACGTCAACGCCCATAACACCTGGTGGGGCGGCCATTCCGGAGACCAGCGAGGCACTGATGTTGCAGCCGTGCTCGACCAACTGGAGATGCACGTGCTGAACCGGGGGTCTGAGCCTACGTTTGACACCTATCGGGGCGGAAAGCGGTACTCCAGTTGCGTCGATATTACTGCTTGCTCGACGTCTCTGCTCGATCGAGTGGAGGGTTGGCGAGTCGCGGACGGAATATCTTCGTCGGACCACAGGGCGATCCTGTTCGAGTTGAATCTCGTGAGGTCCGTCGGTACGGACATCAGGTGTTCAACACGGAAGTACACTACCTATAGAGCAGACTGGGACAAGTTCAAACGAACTTTCGCCCAGCTGCTCTCAGACCGCTGTCTGACGCCAGCCGAGGTGACCGAGGTCACCGATAAGGGGGAGTTGGACAGCATCGTCGGGCGGTACGTGGAAACCGTGGGGGACACCTGCGATTCGGTCCTGCCGAAGGCCTCCGGGAGGAAAAGGACAGAATTGCCCTGGTGGTCCGAACAGCTCTCTCTCCTCAAGGCAGACGCCTTGAGGAAGAAGAGACGGATCCCGAACGCGCGGCCGGCCCGTAAGGAGATGGTCTTGCGCGAGTATTTCGACGCGAGGGAGGCTTACCGCCTCGAGGCGAAGCGTGCTCAGACTTCCAGCTGGAAGCGGTTCTGCGAGCGGCAGGAGCGCGAGACCATGTGGGACGGCATCTATCGCGTGATGCGTCGCGCGGGGGTAAGGCGTGAAGACGTCCCCCTCGTCCAGGGAGGGAAGGTGCTGGACGCAGCGGGATCAGCCAGGTTGCTTGCAGAGGTTTTCTTCCCGGGGGATGACCCCGGGGAGGACAATGCGGACCACTGTACTGCAAGAGCCCAGTCCGATGATGTCAACGAGGGGGGACATGGTGATCCATGCGAACCCCCCTTCACGATGGAGGAGCTCCGATGGTCCGTGTCAACCTTCAATGCGAAAAAGGCACCTGGCTTCGACGGATTCACTGCCGACATCTGCCGTGCGGCCATCGCCGTGGATGCCGAACTGTTTCTCGCGCTCTCCAACCGGTGTCTCGCTCTTGCCTACTTCCCCACGAGATGGAAGGAGGCAGTGGTTGTGGTGTTGCGGAAGCCCGGTAAGGACGACTACACGCACCCGAAATCCTACCGGCCAATCGGACTCTTGCCCGTCATGGGCAAGGTCCTCGAGAAGATGATGGTCCGGAGGATACGGTGGTACACTGCACCGTATATCAGTAGCCGCCAATACGGCTTTATGCCGCAAAGGTGTACCGAGGACTCCCTGTATGACCTGGTCCAGCACATACGCTCTCGCTTGAAGGAGAAGGAGATCGTTGTGCTGGTATCGTTGGACATAGAGGGAGCCTTCGACAACGCCTGGTGGCCTGCTATACGGTGCAGACTGGCCGAGACTCGCTGCCCCGTCGACCTGCGGCGCCTTGTCGATAGCTATTTTAGCGATCGCAAGGTGTCCGTCAGGTACGCGGGAGCGGAGTGTGCCAGGGATACCACCAAGGGGTGCGTGCAGGGATCCGTGGGCGGCCCAACATTCTGGACCCTCCTCCTAAATCCACTCCTGGAGATGGTGGTCAAGAGCGGAACACACTGCCAGGCGTTCGCAGACGACGTCGTGCTGATCTTCTCCGGGCAAGAGACCGGGGACATCACGAGGAAGGCAAATGCGGTGCTCGCCGATATTCACGATTGGGGGGTCCGAAATAAGTTGAGGTTTGCACCACACAAAACCAATGTGATGGTGCTCACCAACAAACTTAAGTACGACAACCCAATATTGAATATGGGCGGAGAGCCCCTTTGTCGAACTCGTGAAGTTCGGATACTCGGCCTGACAATTGACGATAGGCTCACGTTCAACACGCACGTGAAGAACGTGAGCAGCAAGGCCCAAGGCCTCTATCGTCAATTGTGCAGGGCCGCGAAAGTATCATGGGGGTTGAACTCGGAGGTTATTAGAACGATGTATCTGGCGGTGTTGGAGCCGATCATTCTGTATGCAGCGAGTGCATGGGCGCCGGCGGCTAAGAAGCTGCTGGTCCGAAGGCAGCTCGATGCGGTTCAGCGTGGCTTCGCGCAGAAAATTGCGCGAACTCACCGAACCGCGTCGTTGCATTCGGCCCTAGTACTTGCCGGGCTGCTTCCTCTGGACCTTCGGGTCCAAGAAGCGGCCACTTTATTTGAGGTAAAGCGCGGCCACACCCGGCAAGTACTGGGTGACCGAGAGCTGGAGGTTCCGGTCAGCTACTTGAGACTCCCACACCCGTCTGTGCAGCTTGGTGTGGAATTCTCCTGTCTGGGCGAAAGTGCGGAAGAAGTCCAACTTGCCACCTCGGCTGCCGACTCGGTGATTTACACCGACGGCAGCCGCATCGACGACAAGGTGGGTGCGGCGTTCTGCGTCCTGCGGGACGCCGCAGAGGTTTCTAACAAAAAACTCAAGTTGGGCAACTTCTGCACCGTATACCAGGCAGAGCTGCTGGCTTTGGCGAGAGCAACAGGGTATGCGGCCAGCGGGTCGGCGCATTCGTGCGCCGTATTCAGCGACTCGAGGTCCGCCCTGGAGACCGTCGCAAAACCTGACACCCTCCATCCCCTGGCGATCGCAGTAAAAGAGAACATAATGAAAGCGCGCGAGAAAGGGACGAATGTAAGGCTATATTGGGTGAAGGCGCATGTGGGGTTGGAGGGGAACGAAAGGGCGGACCACCTGGCCAAGGAAGCGGCCCTGAAGAGCAAAAGAAGACCAGAATACGAGGACTGCCCCGTTTCATTCGTCAAGCGTCAGCTAAGGCTGGAGACGCTCGACGAATGGAACAGGAGGTATGTGCAAGGTACGACGGCTTCAACAACGAGGATGTTTTTCCCGAACGTCAAGTCAGCGTACCGGGTGCTTCGCCGGATCGAGCTCGACACGGTCCTGGTCCAGATGTTCACCGGGCACGGGGGATTCTCCGAGTACCTCCACAGGTTCAAGCTCAAGGAGAGTCCCGCGTGCCCCTGTGACCCGGAGGTGGACCAGACCGTGGTGCACATCCTGCTTTCCTGTCCCTTATTCGGGGCAGAAAGGGTAAAATGTGAAATAGAGATAGGTATAAAGTTAGAGATGGCAGCAGTTGCCTCTCTGATGAGTGAGGACGAAAGTCGCCAGATATTTATAAGATATTGTAGAAAAATAATAGAAAAGGTAATAATAAGGAACAAATGTAAAATACTATTAAATACAAATCAAAATTGAAACAAAAACCAAAGATAGAATAGAATAATGAATATAAAAAATTTAAAATTAACAGTAGATAATTAAAAACAGAAATCAACAAACGAAAAATTGGAACAAAGTTGGATGATTTATTTCAGAAAAAGGACGATGACATGTTCCAGGACTGACGAGGCGACGGTGTCTTCACTCAGCGAGAGGTATGAAAGAAGGAAATGGAATGGAGTATGAGAGAAAAGAGGAGGAGAATAAAAAGAAAGAAAGATAAGAATAGGCATGATAGAGAAGATGGACGAAAGGAGAGAATGTAGTACTAGAAATAAGAAAATTTGAATGATAAGTGATAAATGTAAAGTAAAGCTTAAAAGTGCAATTAAAGGCCCTGACCCGCCATACGCAGGGGAATGAATGTAAAAAAAAAAAAAAAAAAAAAGAGAAAAAAAAAAAAAAAAAAAAAAAAAAAAAAAAAAAAAAAAAAAAGGGAATAACCTCGATCAATGTGGTTTATTACAGCCATAGTCTAAAGGAAACAATATTCATTTATTCATCTATCGATTAATTTATTTAAACCAACTAGCCAATACTACAATATAAAACTAACATAACTCATTCATGTATATCATGATGATCATCACCCGATAAATGTCAGCTGCTGGATATAGGCCTCCATCACAAAATGTACATACATCTCGGATAATAAATGCACACAACTTGAGTATAATACAAGTTTATGTTTTAAGACGTGAAAATATAATTATATATAACAGTATAATTTTACTAAGTGATAAGTAATATATAGGTTATGATGTTACTGGAAAAGGCATGGTTAAAGTGGCCTAAAGTCAGCAAAATAAAAATGAAAAAGAACCGTTGAGAAAAATGAAAAAGACTGTACGGTAGTCAAGCACTCAATAATACATTTAAGACACCGCAGTGCTGCGGTGGCGTATCCGGCTGATGACTCAGATCCAGGTTCTGTTCTGAGAATTATCGCTAGTTTATACAATATTATTAACGTCTCTTAATATATAATACTTAACGTTTTCTAAACTCCACATCCTTCTCCCAATGATATCTTTAACATGCACTCCTTCGTAACATAGCATTCGTAGCAACATTTATTTAAGATATAAGAAAGTACATATTAAGGTCAAAATTACTTAATTACATTATTTTTGGGCTACTGTATAATATTAATATTCTTTTAATAAATATAGAGTATCACTTTGATTAATGTCTCTAAGCCGTTATGAATAAAAAAATCGATTCGCTTTTACTTACTACATTGTATACATTTCGATCTAGTGTGGCAAACAATAAAACTTAATCAAACTATCAGGCTTTATCATAAGAAGTTCAGCAGCTACGTAAACGTAAGTAAAAAATTGAGGTTTAACTTAAAGTAACCTAACGCAATACACGATTGTTTGTATCGCAATTCAAACTACTAGATTTTTTGTTAGCACTGTAATTAAACATTTGTTATGGTGATTTATAAAGAATATTTTCATATAACCTGTAACATATGATAAATGTATACGTCCGCGAATGAGTTTCTCTTTTTGTATCATACAATGTATATCTTTATAATTATATATAACATTACAAAAAAAGAATAAACTCCTGTTCAATATGGTTATGTTGAACTGACTTTAAATATTAACGATCCAGCTATATATATTAAGTTATTGTACAAATCCAATATTATATAAATTTTACTGAGTTATTCTATAATCTATAAAAACATATTAACACGCTATAATCGATTATATTTATAATCACTTTTATCATTATCAGTGTATAAGAGCTGTTAAAATAGTCTTATAGAATAAAACGAGCAATTTGATAGTCACAAAACCGTTTATTAGATTAGTGTGAATGCCAGGTTTATAGATAGTATTAATTAAATCAATTAATTAATATATAATATATATTATCTTTATTAGTAGGTAAAGTGTTTCATGGGTCGTTACAATTACAATGTACCTAAATTTAAAATGGAAATAATATTATGTTACCAATCGAAACGAACCATCTTAAATGACGTGTAAACGACGTTATCGAATTGACATGAATGTTTCTAATTTTTTTTTTAAATAACTAACAATTGCTAAGCCAATCTTATTCATGTGCAGCTTAAGTGAGTGTCTATTTGTCGCCGATAGCTTATTGCTTTCTTATGTGACAGTGCCAGCCAATGGAGTATAGTTGTCACGAAACTCAAATAGTCCCTATGCACTGATACAAAGCATGCAATTATCAATCTCAAATTCAATTTCCATAACAATTAAAATTGATGATAATTAGAAGCTTTCAAGGTAAAGCAACTGTTCATATACACAAATACATTTTCACCGATTTCCACTACAATTAGTAATAATTACAATTTGAATTAGCAGACACCTTTGCACTGATATACTTAATCACAATTCATAATATCTAGAACAGCAGTCAATTGTGTTCAATGCCGGGCTTTTACCAGTCTATATACATATACAAATACATACATACGTATACATATATAAAAGATTTCTACCTATGTAGAGTCTCATTGCGACACTTTTGGGAGCATAGGGACTAGAGAAACGAAATCAGTTTAGTAACATTCTTATCGATTCTGCTTATTCATTACCAAGTATAGGTAAGATAAGAACGGATTTTACAAAATTCCTTTCTCTAAGTGGAGCTGTTATGACCTGCAAAGCGGGGGGATTCGAAGACCTAGTATTATATATACCAAATAAAGAACAGGAAAATATTTACATCCTTTTCCATTAGATTTGATAATTGTAAGATTAATATAAAGAACCTTAATGTACAGATATTATGAATAAACACAGCGGCGATCAACCATATCAATATTTGTGTAAATAAAAATTTCTTAAAACCGCAGAAAGATAATAAATTGCATTTGAAACTTATAAAATCAAACCTTCGATCGAATCGGAGATGTCTTAAAGAAAGGCCGGGTCAAGAGTACTCGCAACCGACGAGCATGCATGAAGACGCTCATGAAAGTGGAGGAAGCGAGAGAGGTGTGCCAGGATCGTAGCAGGTGGAGAGAGGTCGTATCTGCCTACCCCACTGGGATAGTGTGATATATAATATATGTATGTGAAACATATACGCACAATTTCATTCTTTGTTACTTTCTTATAAATTACAAACGATCAAATAACAACTCTTTGGCCCCTATTATTAAACATTAATAAGGACCATAGAGTTGAATAAGAAAGGGTGTATTAGTTCAAAAGGAAAATGTTGACGAGAATGGTGATACAAATGAATAACTAGCAAAGTAAAAAGATATCGAACAGACGATAATGAGAATAATAATTTACAAGTGATTTGGTCGTTTACGATGCAACTCACGGACGCATTGGTTTCTGTGTTTTCCTTCATTGAATTGGTAATAAGTTAATTGTCGATTACGTCCGGCGACTATTATACAGACGTAACTGATTGTCTGTGAAAAACTGATTTGAACTTTTACTATACTTTGACCTTTTAACGTGTTTAATTAAAAAGTAACCTTAGATAATTTAGATTTATGTCTACATTGTTTTTCTACTAAAATCGTTTACATTATTACATTAGCTTTTACAATGTTTTGTATGTAACAATAAAGATAAACTGCCAACTTAATGTACCCATTACACGTGTCTTCTTCCATTAGAAAATTCAAAACAATCTGCTGTACTTCTTGATTAAGATACAATCATACAATAAAAAACTTACTAGACGATAAACGTATTAAACGTATGTATCTTATGTGATGTTTCCCAGGGGGAGTTGTCTACATAAATAACAATTGAAGTCATTCAGTTCTCAGAGGTTTAAGTGTCTCTAACAAATTTACTGAACACTTGATATAAACTGACTAGATTCAGTAAATTGCTATTTATGCTAGAATATTGCGAAGGCGTTATACTTTCTCGGTCAATCCGTTTTCTTTGTACCCGGTTATTTACCGATGTAAACACTACTATGAGTAATAAGGATTTGATTAACAAGCTTATTTCATGTTTCATATTTCAAAATGTTATTCAACTCTGTTAGAACGTTACACTTCTGATTTCTATAACAGCCAATTTACGTCCTCACTGCTGGGGCACAGGCCTACCCTGAATATGAGGGCGATGGGGCCATAGTCACCACGCTGGCCAAATGCGGATTGGTGACATCACACATACCTTAGAATAAATTCTAATTCATGTGCAGGTTTCCTCAGGATGTTTTCCTTCACCATTTGTATTTCGCTGTTGTAATTAAAGTACATAACTTAAATATTAAAGTCATTGGTACATGCACTTCTGGCTTACTCAGGTTTAATTACGTTAAAGTGACCAATGATCTAGTTATATTTTTGCAGCAGTGCACTTGCCCGGATTGCTGATGGATTTTGCTAGCAGTAAACTTTATTTAGATTTACTTACGCTATTATTATCGTGTTATAATTAAAAATTACTCTTTGCAAGAAAATAAAATAAAATGTTTTAACTCGATATTAAGGAGGAAAAAAGTAAGCTAGCCTTTCGATACAAAGTACTTTGAAATGTTATTTCACATTATGACTATAAAGCGATATTTATGCTTTATTAAGCGATTTCGCAAACTGCAAACTGTTAATGACTTAAACAGTGTAACAGGAAAAGTTAAAGATATATGATATGTAATATAATATAATAAATTTGCGGCCGATACAAATAGACCTATGATCAATTGTATTGTTTTGTCACACATTGTTAGATAGTTAATAATTCTATCGTCACGAGAAATATTTATTCATTTATTATATATGTATGAATGTATTAAATGTATGAATAAATGAATATATAAAATTAACATTTAATAATTTTACTAATTAAAGCAGAAATAATTTCAATACTTTTAATTTTTTTAAATGAACGTTTAACATTAATAAATACAATATAACCGGAGATAAATTATTTATTACGTTTAAGAAAACTCTATTTACTAACAGATTTTTTTTTTGAATGGATTTAATGCTGTTAGTTAGATTAACAACTATTACAGCTGCACTAGATTCAGACTCCACGAGCTACAACTAATTGAAATAACAACAAATACGTATATATAATTTTTGATTAAAGAGAAAAGACATTTAAAAAAAACGGTATAGGTATATTTAGGGTTATAATTACTGTACAGTTTTTTATTAATGTTATAACTAAATATTAAAAAGATGACCTATTCGCTGCGGAGGCCATCGGCACACATACCCAGTCTCAATTCACTATTGCGCAACAGCCAATCTATTAGATAATGCCCTGAACGGAACAGCTAACACCCAAAACTATCCAACCTTTAACGATGTTCGTTACGTTTACAAGTGCGTTCTTATTTCAATACGATCACCAACATAAACTCTAGATGGTGTGAACTGACAATGAGAACCAGACTCACCTAGAACACTCTGACTCCCATATGTTGAGAGCCTGTTATGGTGGAAGATTCACAGTATATGAATGGCAGATAACTGAAGGATCGAAAAAAAACTCAAATCTAAATTCCACATGTGAATCCAGAATCGAACGATGGACCACAAACCGAATGTCTGACTACGTATTTAGATGGATTTTCCTTATAATAAAATAAGGAAACCAGCTTTTAAAAACTGGTCGAAAGCATACATTGATTAAAAGTGACTGGTAGGTCTCTGTTGCCAGAAACCGTCTACCTAGATACCTCTGCAGAGCCTGTTTCTACCGTCAAACATTAGTGAGCAAGCATTACTGTATTCCGGATTGAAGGGCGCTGTTGTTAGTGTAATTACTGGGGTAACGAGACTCAAGATCCTATGTCTTAAACAAGGACTGCGATGTGGTGTATACCATATGTTGGTATATAACTTCGTAACTAGCGTCATATTGTTATGAGCAGGCGTATCGCTTTCCATCGGGTGAACGTCCTTCTCTTCTCGTCGCTTATTTAAATAAAAAAAAGTCCATTCTCTTGCTCACAATATATCTATATATGTTAGGTAAACCGATAAAGCGGAGTTGAGAAACTTTGAGATAATACATTAATAACCCTTGTAGTTTATTGTCAACATTTATTCATATTTGTATAAGGAAATACTTTTTATTACCGTCATTGTGTTCTTTCCTTTTAACGATTTTGTTTGTTTACTGGAAACCAAAACATAAAATGTCACCTACAAACAATTTTAAGTGTGGTCGGTACATAACTTATTATCTACATTTGGTATTTACTTAAATAACTTACAATGCAATAGCGCAATAAACATAACCTGGGTAGATAACGACAAAATATTTAATAGTCACCTCACTAACAGTTACATGAAATAATAGTAATAAATCATTTTTTTTCTGTGACTTTTAAAATTATGGCGGGAAATTTTAAAACCTACAAACTACTGCGTATCCAAGTTTGATATAAATTTTTAAATCGAATCAAAAAACACGTTTTATGATAATAATCAAATAGAAAAATATCTTAGTTATATATTAATGTATTAGTTATTTATTGTTCTCACGTAAGGTCACGATAGACTAGTCATTTTAGTAATATGAATAAAAATATAGTATAGAAACACATACTCGGTAACTAAATACCTTTTCCATATTTATGTGCCATATTATATAACAGCGTAACTATGTAAAACTTATTGATTAGTAATGATAAATCATAGCAAACACTGATCTATGACAACGCCGGTGTTTTATTAATAACCGGTTAAAACGTTAATAATACCTTTGAATGTGTAGCAACAACAGAACTATTTTTTTTTTATTTATATTCTATAATACAGTTTATAAATAGTACAAAATTAAGATGCAACTATAAGAAATTTATATACTCACTTTGTAAATATGTAACATTCTCTTGAACTTCAGGGAGTAGATGTAGAAAAGTAGTAGACAGTAGAACGCCTCCTCCGAAAGACAGCAAAGACATGACAACTCTGTTTTTCGATTTCAAGTTTTCCGCCTCGTCTGTAGAAATCCATCGGAAGCGTTTCGCCAGGAAAAGGGGAGTGATACCACAAACCATCGAGGCACAGAAGAGGACGGCCATAGCGACTCCCTTAGCCAGAACAACTCCTTCTGTGTCATCTCCATGATCGTGGTCATGGTCGTGCTTAGGTAGAATGTTTTCCATTTTGTGTTGTACTGAGAGGACTGGGGATTTTGAAATGGATTCCGGTTGGTACGCGGGCCTTTTTATACTTTAGCTCGGTATCGGTGAGTTGCGCGTGCGCCGTGTCGGAGCGACGCGCGGACACTATGCTCGATACACAAGCCCGCCAGTTCATTCCACTCCCGTAAAGCCTAACCATACACACGCGATGAAACCTTAAAATTTGTACACGTTTTTTTTTGTCCTAGTAATTTAAACTATATTACGTTCATCAGAAAACAGGTTTTTAATTTTTTTATATTTTTTTTTCTTTAAATAAAATATTAATAATTTAGTTTGTAATATAAACAATTATTATTTGTATTTTAACAACTTTATTTTCATTATGCTATGATGAAAGATGTATGACATGGAGAAGAATCCATTAGGATTGTTTTCCAAGTTCAATATAATATTTCTAAGGTTTCTTATACAATATACTATTAGACGAAATAGGTAATTTAAGACAGGACAGTATCATTCATTATTGAGTTTTATTTATTTTCTAAGCTTACATAACTGAAACTTTCTTTTTTTTTTTAAATATTAACCTATTAATGTTCAAAGTAAAACATACGCCTCTCAAGAATTACTCGCCTTGGTTGGCATAAAGGTTGGAGATGACACTATATTGGTAAAGGTCATAGGGCTATTGTCCTTTTATTGGAAATATTTTCTCTCAGTGAATATTATTTTTTTTTAAATGAAGTGCAATTAGGAACTAACAAAAACATCTTTCTTATATAGATTAATCAACTAGGTTGAGGACCACTTCAATTTAACGTATACTGTATTATGACTGATAACAGAAAATATTATATATTGACTAATATTTATTTGTGCCAGTTTTGTAATATAAATGTACAAATATCTTTCAAGGGTGTCTTTATTCATTACGTTTAATATTTATCGAAACTAAGGGAGTTTATGAAATCGTTCAGAACTGTTAATAGATTATTCATAGCATTTGCGACATATGTCGTATTTACAGAAAGAATTACAATATCATATTGTACATAACGTGTGCAGTTTATCTTGTAGTGCTTAAGTATCTATTAACCTTGTGCTCATGTCAATGAGCGCCATTCGGTTCGTCGGAACAAAGCATATGCATATATTATCAGTAAATCTGGTGTCATGCTCCGTAGATTTCAGTAGAGATATTAGGCATAAGTATTTCAAAGTTTTTCAAATTAATTCCGAATCTAAATTTCTGCTTGCAATATCAAAAACAACTTGTACTTATATCTCATCAATATTTACATGAAATGAATACGAATTAAAAAAAAGTAGTTTGTTTCTCTGTTTATCTGTTTGTTCCGGGTATTTTACGAAACGACTGGACTCGTTTGGTCTGGACTTTCACTGTTGATGTGGGCGTAACTTAGGCTACTTTTACGTAAAAGTAATTTTCCAAATATATATACAAATAAATGGTAAAATTTTTTTAAAATTATATAACTAAGAGATATAAAAATAAGTACGAATATTCGTGAAGTTTGTTGATAACTCCACATATTTACTACGAATCCTTATATTTTTTGTCAGGTCATCAGTCTACCTAGCAAACGCTTGTCCCAGGTTGCTCTTTCAAAAACCTAGTCTCCACTTAAGGATTTTTCTGACCTAACGATTAATAAATGAATACTGAAAAGGAATGTTATTGTACTTGTACATTACAACAAGAGAGCCAGAACTTTTACTATCATCGCATCCACTTAAATGGTTCTCTGTGCCTTAACATAATCGCTAGGATGTAATAATAGAAAAGATCATTGTGTTCATCGACCACACCTTCGTACGTAACGTACGGAGGGAACCGATACAAAGCGTACTTAGCACTTAAGCAATGCACTCTGTGATGCAACTTGTGAAATACTTGACATACATACTTCTTCAAAGTAAACATGCAATATAAAAATACTTGCAAAATTATCCACGTCTCTTTGTTACACTGCAGTATTTTCCATTTATGTGCAATAAATGAAATAAACGTAATAAATGAATGCGAATATTCTTACTCTGTGTTTTCCCATCATTATAAGTTAGAAAACCACCTATGTAAGATCGTTATTAAGTTTTTCGCAAAATTTTAAATACAAAAATGTAAATTTTAATATTTGATTATTTCTACTTATGAAACTTTACTTGTAGATACTCTTCACAATGTTAAAAGTGGCTTATCAAATAGAAAAATAAATATATCTAAAGGCTGCTATTCTCACGTTATTTCTCAGTATTGAGGCATTATAGTAAACTTAGGAACCTTAAATTTCATTTAGAGTAATATGCAGTGTATATTTTACATATCCCTTATTTGTTTTTAATTTGAAGCGCTTTATTACTAAAAATTTTTTAGTCAGAAAAAGGCGGCATTCTCTATTACCTTGGCATGATTTTTATCACTTCTATGTGGTTTATCCTATTAACGAGGTTAGAAAAGTAATTTTTCATGAAACGTATTCAAATAATATTCTATTAAAATAAATATAATTTTTCCGTATAACCTGAAATTTGTGGGTCACTAGTACTAGGTAAAAATATTATAGCATTATCGCTCGGAACCAATCACCAAGTACTTTACTATTGGGCTATTGGGTCTCATATTATAATCTATTACCGAGGTATAACGAGGCAAATTGTTCACTAATTCATTTTGTAAATTATAATTGCGACCCAAAATACCCCCCAAAAATAAATATCTTGAATTAATTATTTTTCGGATTCTCTTAGATGACATGCATTTATTCTATTCAATTGAAAAATCATATTTTGATTCGAAAGATTAGATGTCTGATGATTATTTATGTGAGATTATAAATTTTGTGATAAACTAAAGTTCTTTGTCATCAGTTGATAGACGTCCACTGCTGAACATAAGCCTACCCAAACGATCTCTATCCAGCCACTAACGAGCAGCTAACGAGGCAGGTGGCCGTTGCGCTGTCGCAGCGTACACCGATTGTTTGGTTTTTGCAGACGAGAACTCGTTAATTAGTTGAAAAATATAACAAGTTAGCATTTTTCTGAAACAACACTGTTCTAAATCTATGGTATTGATATAAGAACTTATCTGTTATCTTGGTAATTGATGTCGTTTTTGTTTACCCTACGTTTTGAATTGAGTGCTTCCTCTCTTTTCATCAGTTCATAACAATATTAGTCTCAGATATGACTAATAAGACAAAACTTTGGTCATAACGATGCCATACCATGCAACGACCTTCTAGTTACTGATTATACAACAATTGAAATAAAAAATCAATTAAGTATAAATAATTGCATAAACATTTTTCCAATCTTTTAATCTTTAGGTATTCAGGCCTCTTTAATTTATCACAAGTACTTAAGAGGTGCGATATTTTTTTTTCATTACAAGATTGACAAAGATTAAGATAAGGTTATCACGATTGGAATTTTTAATATCAATACTTTAATAAAAATTCCATTCTTTTGAGAATTACTTTCAAAAAAGTATTAAGCTTTAATATGTATTAATCTTAATATCTGCAACTCATATCACCTATCATTAAATTACTTAATTATGTAACATTGGTGTTATACTTAAAGATTACGATAAATTGTCAAAAATTAGTTTCAAGATCATCTGGATACTGTCCACTGTATTTATTTCAGTAATAAATATAAAAAAAAAAAAAAAAAAAAAATCATTTCTGTTTTCTTATCAATCCAATCCAATCCAATCAGCCGGAAGACGTCCACTGCTGGACAAAGGCCTCCCCCAAAGATTTCCACTTAGACCGGTCCTGGGCCACCCGCATCCAATGGTTGCCAGCGACCCTGACCAGGTCGTCGGTCCACCTTGTGGGGGGTCTGCCCACGCTACGTCTTCCGGTACGTGGCCGCCACTCGAGAACCTTTCTGCCCCAACGGCCGTCGGTTCTGCGAGTTATTATTAGTTATTAGTTCTGTTTTCTTATATATCCCCGTTATAGATGCAAAGAAAGTTAAGTTTAAGTTTCTGGAAAACGAAGGGTGAAGAGAAGGAAAAACTCATGGTTGAGGAATATCAAGGAATGGACTGATATATCTGGGGCGTCTGAATTGTTCCGCCGATCCAGAAACGGAAAGAACTGTACTACGCTGATTGCCAACCTTAACTAGTTGGAGAGGCACTTTAAGGAGAAGAAGCTATAGATGCGTCAGCGGCATTTACCTAGACGATAACAAAGATTCTACCATTTTACCGTTACCATTTAGGAGATCGTATTCTATGGCTACTAAACGGGTAAAAATCTCACATAAGGTTCTTAGTTTGTACTCTGTTGTCAAATAATAAATAAATCTAAATATTATTTAGAAAGTACATAGAGGAAAAGAAAATAAAAACATGTACTATAATTGATTTCAACGAGCTCCAAAACATAAAATTGTAAGATCGTGTTATTGAACATGTTGGCCAGGAACAGGTTTACTTAAGTGCATCAAGTTGCACGACGTTCGGGGAAATCCGAGGTTGAGGTAAACTGTTCAATAATATTATACCGTTTTTGGTTGATGACAAATTTTTTTAAGTGTCTTGAATGGTAATGTTGTGATGTAAAAAATTAGTAATCACTATTATAATTATAAACGTGAAAATAAGTTTACTTTTTAATATATAATATTAATAATAAACACAAACATTCCTATTTTATAACATCTTTCTTTTCTTCCGTAGTATAGTGTTGTGGTAAGAATAAAATCAATGTTTCGTAAAATGAGTCTTTTACTTTTCTCTTCCCGCCTGATTTTAACCATAGGGTCCTACAGGCATAGTTTGAGAACATAAATAAAATAAAAGATTACGTTAAAGATTTATATAGTAGTAAAGGTTTGAGCGGCATTTATTACGGTGGTTATATTTGTTATATCATGTCATCGTCACGTGTCATCGTAGTGACTGATGTACAACAAATTATTGCACCTATGTATACACATAAAAAATAATCCAAGGTAAAATCTCATACAATTCATTAATAAATGCAGATTCAGTTTAATCTGTTTTATTGAGAAATCTTTAAATTTGTCAGAAGCTGTTTTCGTTATCGTTAATAATAGAAACAAAATTATTATACACTGGCAATTCATAGAAACCTGGGTTTAAATAACTTTATATTGACCATAAAAGATATATAAAATATCGGTTTTCCCACTTTTTCCTTACAAGTTAAGCTTTAATGATAGTAAACAGTTGCCGTAGCTTATGGACGTAAAATACTAAACGCAATACGAGCGTGTTGCTGACTCCAAATTTGTTGTCAATGCTTTTTGGATCTATTTACATGTGGCGATAGTTTTAAATCTTTTCACGATGGCAACAATTCTGTCAAGGGAAACCGGTCTTTCCACTATTAAAGACTAGTAACTAAAGGCTACTGATATGTTGCATCAATAAATTATGCTAATATAGATAAATTTTAAAGATGTTCATATATGGCTTTTAAAATAAATATTGAGAGTGAAATTCTTAGAAAGATCAATAATAATAATATTTTTTTATTTTTTGATTATAGAAGCTATATTACACCATACAAGTGCAACACATTAGGCGTACTTAATGTTTTGCGGCATTCGCAACCAGTCGCCCAGTGATAATATTTATTGCAATGATCTGAAATATGTGCGATTAACAATTCAACCTTATCAATAAAGACTAAAACTTAAAGATAACACTTAAACTATTAGGGGGACCGGAAAGTAATGTCGTTTTCTTACGCTAAATACAAACACATACATTTTTAACGAGTCTTTATTTTTAATCAATGATGTATTCCCCATCATTGTCAATAACCTTTTGCCATCTAGTGAGTAAATTTTCAATCCCTGATCGATAAAAATTAATTGGTTTTTCGGCAAAATATCTAGAGATGGCATTTTGGATATCATCCAAATTTGCAAATGTTTTGCCACTTAAAAAGTGTTGCAGCGCTCGGAATAAGTGGAAATCCGATGGTGCAACATCGGGCGAATATGGTGGATGAGGCAGCACCTCCCACCCCAATTCATTAATTTTTTCTAGAGTTCGCCTTGCGCAGTGCGGTCTTGCATTGTCATGTTGGAGAATGACGCCTTTTCGGTTGACAATCGCTGGCCACTTTTCAATTAAAGATTGATTGACTCGCTGCAATTGTTCGCTGTAGAGGTCTGCAGTAACAGTTTCTCCAGGTTTCAGTAATTCAAAATGAACAATGCCGCGAATACTCCACCAAACACACAAAAGCGCTTTTTTGGGGTGTAAACCTGGCTTAGCAGTACTCCGAGGGATTTCATTTGGAGAGAGCCACTGCCTTTTGCGTTTTGGGTTATCATACAGGACCCATTTCTCATCTCCTGTGATCAAGCGATCAAAAAACGCTTCTGTGTTGTGTCGTTGAAGCAATAAGTTGCATGTGATTGATCGGTTAGCCTTATTCTGTTCGGACAGATTATGCGGGACCCAAACACCTGCTCTGCTTACTTTTCCAATCTGCTTCAAATGTTCTTGGATGGTCGACCAAGGTTTGTTGAGACTGTTTGACAATTCCTCGATCGTCTGACACGGATTTGCTTCCACTTCCGCCCTTAACACGTCGTTGTCTAACGCTGATGGTCTTCCTGATCGATACGAGTCGGAAAGATCAAAATTACCCGATTTGAACTTGGAAAACCACCTTTGGCATTTACGAATGTCCAGTGCATTTGGATAAACATCGCAAATGTTTTTGGTAGCAACTGTTGCGTTATTTCCCTTGCGAAACTCAAAGAGCATGCAATGCCGGATGTGTACCTCTTCTGGTATTTGGCTGGCCATTTTACCCAAAATTACAAAAAAAAATTGTAATTCAATTGTCTATAAGTAAAGAAATCACTATAACCTCACAATGTCTTTGGTACGCCTCTGAACAAAACAATGAGCTGACAAATGACAATCAAGTATTGGCATGCGCAGAAACGATATTACTTTCCGGTCCCCCTATTAAAACAATCATTAATGCTAAAATAATATTAAGCAGAAGGTGTAAAGAGTCTAATTTTCTGAAACTAGTTTCATAAAATTATATTCTTTGAAAACTCCTTTAAAGGAATTAGGTGGGATGATTCAAAGCATTACGATGTAAGAAAAACCAAAGAAACTAGTATTATGATGGGGTATGCAAATATTGAGTCTGATAGAAGAACGAGGAAGCTTCCAATATGACATATAGAGTATGAATTATATATAGTATAGTTACAATGGCATAAAATGGCAATTATACTGCGTATGTTGAAATTCTAAATTTTAATAACCTATGATTCTATCGGTAGAAACAAGAGCAATGTAAATTGAGCGAATAAATAAACTTTGGCATAACTAATGCTGCTATATTGGAATGAAACTGCATTTGCAAACAAGTTGACGATTGTAGATTATAAATGACAAGCAGTATTTTGCAATATTCTTTTTTTAACTGCTCTAAAAGTAAATTTTTGTTTCCTTGTTGAACCTGATCATAACAACAAGAAGGATGTTTATACAACAAACAAGATTACATTAAATGTCATCTCAATTATTTTTGCACACTATTGAATAGGACAGAAATACAAATGATGCGATGATGTTGTTGTGTTAATTAGCTGTTATGGATGATGTTGTTCTCCAATATACGGATAGAGATATAATATAAATAAAAGATTATTTCTATAGAATATTTCATCTTCTAAAAAAATTACCAAAATTTAAAACTTGATCCTATCTATAAAACTTTAATTAGCTACACAGAGTATAACATTTTCTGCAGCGTATATAATGGATGATATCAGAACTTGCTCAAAAACTTCAATTTATCAAGATGCACTTTCCTCCCTTGATCCATAATTTTTTATAAGTTTTACATACATTCGTTACATGCAATGATTCAAAGACAAAACACAGCAAGAAGATTAAGCTTTGTTGCAATTCATAAATGTAAATAAAACTGTTTATAATATTGAAAACGAAGGGCATGGCGAAATACGTAAACAATGTTGAAAAAGTCCAATGTTTCCTTGCATTGCAATTCAAAATAATATGTATGAGTTATGTCAGTTAATTTTGTAATAACTCATTCACAGTTTCTATATAAAATTAGTCTTCTCTATGGTAATATTATATAATTATTTCAGTACTCTAAGAACTCTCTGAACAGATTTTATAAATTGACGATGTTCTCGGGAGACCATCGATGAAATGTACGTAGCAATTTATTTCCATTTAAAGAGCAAATTAAATTTTTTCCCAGTTTGCTTACCCATTTTTAATATAGGTACTGACTATAATATTACTGTAATAAGATTTATTATATTTTGCAATTTTTATACATTTGTTAGTTTTTTTTTTTAGTTTTACGAGGGGGGAACTGCCTACGCATACTCGTCCTCGCGGGGGCAAGGACGGATTATGTCGGACTTGCACCGACTAAAACCCCCACGATGTTCTCGACTCGTCGCCATATGGCAAGGGTCACGGGTACGGCTTGGTGCCTTCGTCTGCGATCCTCACCGGCGCTGGCCGCTTGCGCAACCCCACCTCAATAGGGAGGGATAAACCCCTCCTGCAGGGCGCGCCGGAACATGCTGCGCGCCTCCACCTCGGCCTCGTTTGTGCGGACGACGGCTTCCGACGGAGGATACGTCCTCCATAACCCCATCTCAGCCGCAAAGGCGGTATAAAACCGCCCTTGCAGCCGGCCGCAAGAAGCAGCATAAAGCCGCCCCCGGCCGCTCCGGTGAGCTCCAGTTTCCCCAACCGGTGCACGAACGTGGAGCGGTGGCTAGCCCTTCGCCGCGTGCCGACCGGGTGGATTCCGCTTAGCTTCACCGTGTTGGGCCCCACGGTTACTAAGCCCCTCCGCCACGACAAAGCGGGAACCCGTTGGAGGGGACATTTGTTACAGTAAGTTATGTTTTATTTACTTTGGTTATCAGTTATTAGTGGTCTAACAACGGTCAATTCAAATTCTTTAAAACGAATTAAAAATTTGGTCGTAAAAAAAATATATTATAATTTCCTTAAAAAAAGAAGTAACAAGAAATTTGTTCAGTGCATTATTTAATTTAGTGCCCGTAAGTTACATGATTGTCAGTTTTTTCCAACTAACCGTCCAACTTTTAGTTGTAGACGCACACGATGAAGATAATAATCTGCAGGGTAAATCCTTGTTATACCTGCATTAAAACAAGAACGTGACATCACTTCACAACATGTTAAGAACGAAAAAAGAACCGGGTCCTATGAATACAATTTGCAATCGTTAACATACCATTGCTCATCCTCCTCACGTACTTCGTAATTAAGGCAGTGAATACATCGTCACGGATACAATGCTTATGTTGTTCAGTGAGCCCTCACTCCAATGCATTCTTACAAAGAAAGCTTTGAGCTCGTAAAATAGAACCTGTCCATAATAAAGCGGAATGTTTCAGTTTCCAAACATATTAAACATTTGTCGCATAGTCAGGACAAAGAATTGTTTACATCCTAAACGACTACAACATACATAAGTTTTTACGAGTTACAACTATTGAAATACAATTAATAATAATTTATGTGGACTTTTATACCTATATAATTCTATGAACAATTAATGTTGTAGTATTTTAACAAGCTTTATTTAGACTGGCAATAACATAGCAAACGTTTACTGCGCTGTAACTGCAAGTTGCTTTGTAGTATATTAAAAAAAATAATGAACATGTATTATTTAAAAATAAGTATCGATCGAAAATGTGCAAGATGTTTATCTGATCGTATTAGATTAGTCTGGTGATAGTAAGAAATCAAATACAGTGTCCACCGTAAAACTAAACATGTGTGCAGTTGGGAATAACTTGAGATGCAAGAGTTTAAGACTCGTTAACCCAGTTTAAAGTATTAGCTACAGGACCATCTAGGAACCGCCTATTTTTGCCGCTAAACAATAATATCCAAACATTACTGTGTGCCGGTTTGACGGACGCTGTAACTAGGGTAACGAGACCTAACATCTGTTCTTAAAGCGACGAGCACAACGTGGTCTAGTGTATAACTAGCGCCACATTGCTATGGGCAAGCGTATTAGCTGCTCAGGTCAGCGTCCCGCTCGTTTCTTTGCTTGGTTATATAAAAAAAACTACTACACATTACTACTTGATAGCAGATATAAATTTCAAATACGTAATTACTGTTTCCGCTAAATAAAAGTGAGTTCTGTTAAACAAATCTATTGTCAATAAACAGTGATATTTAAGATGCTGCTTTAAATTTTCTTTTTGTTGAATAAGAATCTGCGTACACTAGCACACATAGCACATAAAGCAAATTGGGTGCTATATTATTAAATGGAATCTTAAACAATATGAAACCATTTACAAAGTAATAATAAAAATAAATTCGGACATGTTACCTTGGTTTTCCATAATCAGATTGTTTAATTGATGATATCTTTAATGTATGTGTTTATTGTAATATATATTATATACATATATATATTTGATTAAAAATATATAGTATAATATAATAATCAAGGTTTGCTCCACTTATCTAGTAAAATCTTTGAATATTGTTTTTTAAGCAAATTCGCTTGTACGTTCAACCTGATCAATACATCTGTAGTCTCAAAAAAACAATTAACTTAACTTATTCCTATTTCTGACTACAAACAGTAGTGTGCAAATGTTGCTGTGTCCCGAATTGAAGGGAGATGTAGCTAGTAAAATTACTAGAGTAACGAGACTAAACATGTGAAGAGCATAATGTTGTTATGGGTAGGTGTATCACTGACCATCAGGTGAATGCCCCGCTAGTCTCGTCACTTTATTGTAAATAAAAAAAATACTTAAGGAAAACGAAGATAGGCAGAAAAGAAATAATAAAATAATGTTATTAAGGACGATTTTTGACATTTAATCCAGAGTAATAGTTCTTCTTTTCACTTCCCGTTACTTACCGTTTAATTTAAAGATTTACCGTTCTAGTCTAATATATACTGAATTGTTTTTTTGTCAAGTACAAGAATTTACTGCGTTTAAAAAAAAATTAGGAAGATCTAACGTAGCGTTTAGAATAATATGTTACACATTTATTTTTTAATGGCTGATTTAGACTCTAATCTAAGTATTGGTAAGAATATAATCTATTATTTAATATACCTATTACAAATTCGTATTACGTGCATCCATTGTTGTGTTTTGCGACGTACTGACCGACGTGCGACGCCAAAACAAAAGGAATTCCCTGCATTTTGACGTTGTGGGTTCATAGATATCTTTCCTGAAACGTGCTTGCATTACATGATGTAACTTTTATACGACGCAATATAAAATTGGCTATTAGCAAGTTTATTCTCACATCAAACACTCATGACACAAAATGTTGAATTGACTTTCTTTTATTGTCATTCGCTAATGTGTACAGTTATATAACAGTAATGTTCACAAATATCTGACTATATCTGCAGAAATTTGGGACTACAACTGCAGATAATTTGATGTTTAACACAAATTCCACTAAAAGCCAATCTGACCTTGTTCGTCAAGTTGAAGTTAATAAATACCAACCGGTTTATTTTTTGGTATTTATATCAAATGTTAAAACGTTTAATATTTTCGTTTATTTAATATTCTAGCCTCATTTGGCTTTATGTTGGTATTATTACAAAGATTGTGAAATTGCAACAGAAATATAGAAGGAAGAAAAGTTAAACAGCTGCATTTATTTAAATTTTCGTAAAAACCGATAATTTTGTTATAATTAGTAACCACTATTTTATTAATTTTACAAAGGGCAAAAGTATTTGGGGTAATGAATACGCCTTCAAACGCAATTTGATATTCGTAAGTAGTCTCATATGCAAGCGTATAAGTTACCAGGTGAACGTCTTGCTGGTCTCGTTTATTAGTTATATAAATGAGTATTCGGATTATAATACAGGACGAAAACTATAATCATATAGACATTACTTATGCCTCACGCCGAATGATGTTCAGATGCAAAGATAATTTAAAATTAAACTTAAATTTATACCACAAATTGGTCAAGAGGTTAGGTTTGCTTGACCCGTGCTTCGCTTTTTGTTTTATTATTGAAAGAAAAGAAAAAAATTCAATGTAAATGTTCTTTAAATCGAAAGGTATTTCACGTGCTAAAAATCAACTATACTTATTCAACTATTCTTTTCGCACTGACAGATTTGACATATCTTTACGATAGGGTTTTACTATCGTATTTGCGCCATCAATTGTTATTAACGGATAACGACCGGCGATAGCGACGTTAGCGGTAACGGCGGCTGTCGCGTAGCGGCCGTTACCATCAAGCTTATATAACGATAACGCTTATCGCTCATCCATTATATTCATATGTTTGTATGTGCGTACGTGACCGGACGAAACGTTGTTTACGCGCAGAAGTCACCCGCAATACCTGTAACACGCTGCATGTCAATGTATACACATATCTAAATCGTAGAGGTGATTTATATTAAGACATTTATCATTTCAGAATAATGAATTGTACATTATTACCTTTTATATTGAAGAGAATAGAACCATATATTATGACTAAGAATAATACGTACAATAGACTCATTAATAAATTCAAAAAACGAATCATTAATATATCTTTCATGTTATGTATGCATTCAAAGATTTAATTTATATTTTTTTTTTTCTTTTATTCCGCGTACCGGAAGACGTATTGTTGGCTGGCCCCCCACCAGGTGGTCCGACGATTTGGTGAAAGTTGCGGGAAACAGCTGGATGCGTACAGCGCAAGATCGATCTATGTGGAGATCTTGGGAAGGCCTATGTCCAGTAGTGGACGTATGTCGGCTTTTAATAATGATGATGCATTCAAAACTATCCAGTACTTACAAAATTATTATCCACTTACAGAAATATTTTTTATATATTATGTTAAATACCCAAAATAATGCAGAATTAAATTGTTATTGTTATTTTGCATGAAAATACGAAAATATTTTTATTACTACTCTTATAGGTTTTCATCAAGTTTTGACAGTGTCAAATAATATCATATCTATTATTCCAATAAAAGTAAGTACTACAGATAAATCGAGAGTTTAGTAGAGTACAATGCAGTACTATGGATAAATAGAATAATGATATAACAAAACATGATAACCTTGCTTTTCCTTCGGTAAAGTCCAATATTTTGGCGCTGACTCAGATACCTAATATGTTAACAGCATACTTATACTATACTTATTATACTTGAAAGAGCAGAGCTAAAAACGAGCAGAGAAAAAGAGAAATTAAAAGTGCTCTCAACTTTTTCTCCTACTATTATCACCCTGTTCTTTCCACCCTCTCAGCTATGCTCCACTTAATTTTTAGAAGCCTTGAACTCAAGTAAAATTATGAAGAAACACTTATTAACACGTCATGTAATCGAACATATCTTTATGAAAGATTTAGTACAGTTGCAATAAAGCTTTAAAAATATTTGTAAGTATAACAAGAATTATTGGAAATCTACTTAACTACACAAACTTTAACGAGTGATAGAAAAAAATATCTTAAAGTACGGGAAAATTATATTAATGAAAATTTGTATATATTATATAAAAGACTAAGCCTAGATGCCTTTTTGTTTTTTTTTTTCATGGGGAAATCCTGCATTGGATACCCTTCTGCTGTGGGGGCAACAAAGGGGTTATGCCGGACTCGTACCGGCTAATACCCCACGGTGTACGTCTCAACGCTTGGCGTCGGGAAGTGACGATCCCACCGCCCGCTGAGGGGAAAACTGATATCACTCGTGGATTTAATTTTCTCTTCGGCGCAATCAGTCGAGTCGCGCGGCGAGTCCGCCCCTAGGGCGGCTTTTGGCTTCGGCCACGCCGGGCGCACCCGTAGCCCGCTCATAGCACACCCCGAGCGGAGCGGGGACTGCGGTCATTGCGACCGGAGTCGAGAGGAAGAAAACCTCCCAAATTACCCCAATCCTAAGGTACGGCGCGCCGATGGGATGAATGGCCAAGGGGAACTTGGTCCCGAGCGCCCGAAGCTGTGGATCAGCAACCCAACATGACAAGCAGATCTAAAGACATTCGTCCCCAGGTGGGTCCCAGCTTTACGGCTGGGGAATCCCACACGGCGCCTGGCGCCGTCTGCCCTTCGTACTCTGGGGTGGGCAAGACTGCTTTCGACGACGGTGTATGTGTGCAGATGAGCGCCGATGGTTCGGCGAGTCGCACAATGGCGGAAGTGCCGCGCCCCGCGATGGGCGCTGGCCAACCACACGGTGGTGACAGACTAGCGCAACGTGCGCTATCGCTGACCGCGCTGCCCACAGCGCGGGTGATGCTGGAGCGGCTGCCCTGGGAGCCATCCAAAAACGGGGGCGATGTCGACATGGCCCCTGTTTCCCGCATCAGCGACAACGAGGCTGCCGTTTCAGACGGCAGCCTCACTGCGGTTGCGTCAGGCGGATCCCGCTTTTGGCAGGACCGCAAACGACGGCGTCCCAGCAAGGACGGCTTGTCGACTTCCTCGGAGGAGGACGGCAAGAGCGCCGAGGAGCTATACCCCGGCCCCAAGCCGGAGCGACGTGGACGTCCGCCCACGACGGGCAAATATGTCGGCCTTAGCAAGGCCAAGGCCGCGTTCGACGCCGAGAGGCGTCAGGAGCTGAGGCTCCAGGCGGAAGAGGAACTCGTCGCGACGGCGGCTAGGTTCCGCCGAAACCGGGAGCGGAAGCTCTCCCGATCGCCTGCGCTGAAGTCGAGGACGGCTCCAGACGAGCAGACGGTTGGGGCGTTGCATCGGATGGTTCTCGACGACGCTGAGCTGATCAGTACGATCGCCAGCAAGTCGAGGAACCTCAAGTCCGGCCTGGCGCGTGACCTGAATGACGCCGCGGCCTCCATCAAGGTGGCCGTGACCACCATCGCGTCTCGCACAGCGACGGACGAGACGCGGCAGCTGCAGGCGGAGAACGCCCGCCTGCGCGCCGAGGCGGCCGATTTCCGCAAGGAGTTGGCCAACCTCAGGGCGAAGATTGACGAGTTGGAGCGACGGGATAGACCCGCACCTCCTCGTCCGGACGCCGGCGATGAGTCTCCTGGGGAGGGGACGATTCGGCCGGCAAAAAAACGGCGTACGGGTGCCGATCGCCTCGTACCGGCGACTATGTCGGTAGAGGAGATCTGCCGCACTGTAATGGTGCAGGTGGGGACGATGGTATCGGCCCACCTGGCCTCACTGGAGGACAGGCTTCTCCCGGAGAAGCGTGTCCGGCCACCGCTGGCTGCCGCGAGGCAGGCGGCATCGGCCGCCAAGAATGCCGGCCCAGCGCCGAAAGCAGCCGCGGCCTCCGCGAACCCCGCCCCCAAAGCCTCCGTGGCTAAGGGGAAAGGGAAAGTAAGGCCGCAGAAGGCTGCGGGAAAGCTCCCTAAGTCCGCAGGCAAGTTCGTGCCCGCGCCCGCCCCACCTCCATTGGAGGAGGGGTGGACCGTCGTTGCGCGAAAGCCGCGACGGGCGAAGGAGCTGCCGCCGAAGCCGCAGCAGCGGCAGATGCAGCGACAGCAGTCGCAGCCGAAGCCGCAGCAGCAGCAGCAACAGCAACAGCGTCGGAGCGCGAAGCGCAAAGCCGGCAGGAAGAACCGGCCGCGAAAGCTGCGGGCCCCACGGTCCGCGGCGGTCGTGGTTACTCTTGCGCCTGAGGCGGTCGCGAAGGGCGTCACGTACGCCGAAGTGATCGCCCAGGCGCGGGAGCGGATCGACCTGAACGGTCTCGGCATTCTCGGGATGCGTTGCAAGACGGCGGCGACCGGAGCACGAATATTTGAAGTGCCCGGTCTTGAAAACGGCGAGAAAGCCGATACCCTCGCCAAGAGGCTCCGCGAGTCTCTCGGCGAGGATGTCGCGCGGATCTCGAGACCGGTAAAGTGCGCCGAGCTGAAGGTCTCCGGACTGGATGACTCGGTCACCAGCGCTGACGTAGTCGCCGCGGTGGCGCGAGCGGGGGGCTGTCCGGCCGACCAGGTTCGGTCGGGCAGCGTCTCCTTCGGCGCCTCTGGCCTCGGGACGGCGTGGCTACGCTGTCCTGTGCTTGCGGCTCAGCGGGTGGTGGACGGCGGCAGACTCCTGGTTGGCTGGGTGTCTGCGCAGGTCACACTGCTCGCGAGCAGACCGCAACGCTGCTTCCGGTGCCTCGAAAAGGGGCACGTGCGGGCGCAGTGTAAGTCCGACTCGGACCGCAGCGATGAGTGCTATCGCTGCGGAAAGAGCGGCCACAGAGCGGCCACCTGCTCCGCCAATCCGCACTGCAGCCGATGCAGCGCGGCCGGTAAGCAGGCTGACCATAAATCCGGCGGTGGTGCCTGCGATAGGGCGCGCGTCGTCGGTGGTGGGGCGACGAAGGGCGGCAGGCGCGGCGGTAGGGACCCGAGGGTCACTCTACCGCAGGCGCTCGGCGCGAGCGAGAAAGCCGCGCGGGAGGAGGTTCAAATGTCCGTCGAGTGACGATGGACCTGAACTTCCTCCAGGCGAACATCAACCACTGCGCCAGAGCTCAGGACCTTCTGTTCCAGAGCATGGCGGAGCGGTCGATAAACGTGGCGGTGGTCACCGAGCCGTACTACGTCCCACCGCGGGAAAGCTGGGCGGGAGACGTGGACGGATCGGTGGCCATAGGCACGGTGACCTCGAACGGCTCCCCCGACCTAGAGTTGGTGGAGCGCGGTCGGGGTTACGTCGCCGGGCGGGTGGGGGACGTGCTGGTCGTGGGAGCATATTTCTCGCCGAATCGTTGCTTGGCGGAGTTCGAGCGGCTTCTAGACGAGATCGGTGCTCTCATCGGCCGGCTAGGGTCGAGTCGCATTCTCCTCGCCGGAGACCTCAACGCCAAGTCGATGGCTTGGGGATGCCCGCGGACGAGCGCGCGCGGTGCGGCGCTCGAGGAGTTTGCGATCGGAGCGGGTTTGATCGTGCTTAATCGGGGGACGGCGAACACGTGCGTGCGGAAAAACGGCGGCTCCATAGTGGACGTAACGTTCGCCGGGGTCGCCGTGGCCCGCCGTATCGGGGATTGGGAGGTGCTCGAGGGCGTGGAGACTCTGTCGGATCATTTGTATGTCCGATACAGTGTGTCCGCGACCTCGGCGACTCCGGGCGATCCTTGTCGTCCCTTGATCGGGGACGGCCCTCGGTGGGCGCTGAAGCGCCTCGACCGAGACCGGCTCGAGGAGACGGCCCTAGTCGAGGCCTGGGTCCGCGAGGGCCGGGTTAAGGCGGCGGGCCTCTCCATGGAGGAGGTGGCGGTCGACGTGGAGCGGGAAGCGGAGAGGCTCGTGCAGGCTGTGTCGCACGTGTGTGACGCGGCCATGCCGCGGGCGCGCCGCTCCCTACCTCCTAAGTGCCGTGCGTACTGGTGGACGGCGGACCTCGTCCGGCTTCGCAGCGCGTGCGTGGCGAGCCGACGCAAGTACCACAGGTGCCGACGTCGACGGAGGCGCGATACGGCCGAGGAGGAGCGGCTGTACGCGGCGCACAGGGCCGACGTGGCCGTACTGGTGGCGGCGATCTCCGAGGCGAAGAAGGCGTCCGAACGTGAGATGCTCGAGTCGTTGGACGGCGATCCTTTCGGGAAGCCGTATAAGAGGGTGCGGCAAAAGCTGCGCCCTTGGCGACCCCCATTGACTCGTAGCCTCTCACCGGAGCTTCTCGATCGGACGGTTCGCACACTGTTCCCGCGGCGGGACGACCGAGGGTCGCCACCGACAGCGACTCTGTCCCGCGGCGCTGGGGAGGGGGGGGAGGGGGAAGACTCCTTCGACCCGGACGACGTCCCGGGCGTCAGCGTAGGGGAACTGTCGGCTGCCGTTCAAAGGATGCGTGTCAAGGACACCGCTCCTGGGCCCGACGGTATACCCGGCCGCGTGTGGGCTCTAGTTATGGGTCCCCTAGAGTCCTGGACGCGGACGCTGTTCACGGCGTTGCTGAGGCAGGGTCGGTTTCCACGCATATGGAAGGCGGGGAAATTGGTCCTGCTTCGGAAAGCGGGGAAACCGGCCGACTCACCGTCGTCGTATCGGCCGATCGTGTTGTTGGACGAGGTGAGCAAGCTCTTCGAGCGCGTCATCGCAGCTCGCCTCGTTCGACACATGGAGGAGGTCGGACCGGATCTGAGCGAACACCAGTTCGGATTCCGCCGGGGCAGGTCCACCGTAGACGCGATAGCGCGGGTGCGAGCCCTGGCGGACGCGGCGGTGGCTCGCGGAGAGGTGGTGTTGGCGGTGTCACTCGACATCGCCAACGCGTTCAACACCCTTCCGTGGAGCACGATCACCGCGGCGCTGGTCCACTTCGGGGTCCCGGTCTACCTGAGGCGTACGATCGGGGCGTACCTCTCGGACAGGTCCGTGAGGTACCCGACGCGCGACGAGTGGTGTCGGCAAGGTGTGTCGTGCGGTGTTCCGCAGGGGTCGGTCCTTGGACCGCTCCTGTGGAACATCGGCTACGACTCGGTGTTGCGCGGAGCCAACCTCGGTGGAGTCGACGTGACTTGTTACGCCGACGACACCCTGGTGACGGCTCGCGCGCGCACCTTTAGGGAGGCGCGCGTGTTGGCGACTGCGGGCGTGGCCCACGTCGTCTCGCGCATTCGGCGCTTGGGGCTGGAGGTTGCGCTGGGCAAGTGCGAGGCCTTGTGCTTCCACGGCGCCCGGAATGCGCCTCCGCCGGGAGCGGAGCTGATCGTCGGTGGGACTTCCATCGCCGTCGGTACTTCGATGAAGTACTTGGGACTCGTCCTCGACGGCCGATGGAGGTTCGACGAGCACTTTCGGCAGCTGGGCCCGAAGCTCATTCGAGCGGCCGGGTCCCTGAGCCGCCTCCTGCCCAATCTGGGCGGGCCGAGCGTCGGATGCCGGCGACTCTACACGGGGGTGGTGCGCTCTATGGCGCTATACGGTGCGCCCATATGGGCGCAACACCTGTCGACCCGTGGCGTGACGCTGCTGCGCTCGCCGCAGCGCGTCATGGCCATACGGATCGTACGAGGTTACCGTACCATCTCTTTCGAGGCGGCGTGCGTCCTCGCCGGGACACCGCCGTGGGAACTCGAAGCGGAGTCGCTGGCGCGCCTCTACTGGCGGCGGAAGAGGGCCCTCGAGCGGGAGGGCTCGTTTCCGTCGCCCGACGAGGTGGAGAAGTGGCGCCGAAAGGCGCGTCGAGAGGTGTTTCGGGGATGGGAGCGGCGACTCCTCGAACCGTCGTACGGTCGCCTCACCGTTGAGGCCGTCCGGCCGGTCATCGGTGACTGGCTGGGCCGGGACTTCGGAGTCCTCAGTTTCTGCCTGGTGCAGGTACTCACGGGGCACGGTTGCTTCGGGAGCTATCTGCACCGGCGGAACTGCACGAGTAGGACGGATGAGGCGTGCGACGAGTGTGGCCACCCGGTGGACACATCGTCCCACACCTTGGCCGATTGCCCGCGATGGGGGGGGGACAGGGCCGCGCTCGTAGCGGCGATAGGGAGTGACCTCTCGCTACCGTCCGTGGTCCGGACCATGGTCAGTGGCGAGGCGTCATGGAATGCGGTATCCCGATTCTGCGACTCTGTTATGACGCAGAAGCGGGAGACCGAACGTATCCGAGAGCGGGCGCCGAGGGGACAGGACGCGGTCGGAGCGCGATGACAGCTCACCGCCGCAAGGCGGGACCGAGCGCACGACCGCCGAATGGCTCCTCGGCAGGAACCTGGCGCCGCGACCGACAAGGGCCGTCGGGCCGGTGCCCCTCTTGGAGAGGGTTCCTGGGGTGGATATGGTGATGCGTCTCGTATTCCGACGCGTCGCCACGTAGGGATTTTTTAACAGGAGGGGTGCTTCACACCCCTCCTCGAGGCGGGCCCGGTCATTCGGGCGCCGTTCGGGGGGTCGTGGATGAACTGCAATACTTTATCCCGCGACCCCACGAACACGTGGATGAGAGTGGAATACCGTGTGAAGCTTTTTAGTCGGTTGGAGTCCGACACTACCACCGTCGCCGGCCCAATTTGGCGACGGGGTGTGCATTTCCGTTAGCATTTTGTTACACACGTAAATAAAAAAAAAAAAAAAAAAAAAAAAAAAAAAAAACGTCTCAACGCTTTTAGCCAAAACCACAGGAACGCTTTTGCACACAACCGTGGTCTCGACGGCGAGAGGCCATAATGAGGCCGCGTCTCGGGGTGGAACTGGAACTCTCTACCCCATTTACCAGTAATAAGCGGAAGTACCGCGCGCTCCATCTCGAGGCCTAACGTACTTAGTAACTGATTCCCTCGTATCCGCCACCATAGCCTCCGTTATGAGAGTTGGAAGGTGTGGAACATCCTCCTACGTCGCCCAGGTACCTTCCTACGGTTTGAGGTATGGGTGTTTTTCTCTCGCTCTCTCTCTGCAATCTCCCTTTGCTACATAACTTTCTTGCGGAAGGTCAAGCCAGCGTCCCACGACGACTCACTACTGATCATGGCTTTAATAAGACCAAGCAGCGTGAGGTCATCCCCTACAACAGCGACGAGGTCTTGGCGCTGAGCAACCAATGCTGAACAAAGCTCCAGGGTGTGCTGCGCAGTATCTTCGTCGCATACACAGTGATGACACTCAGTTGTCGACTCTTTTCTGGATATGCGGCACAGGTACTTACCAAAGCATTCATGACCTGAAATTCGGACTTCCGCAGTTTCCATTCTTTTGACGGAATCTGTTCTCCTCGGGATCGGAGCTCGGATCTCCATCGATATATGGATGAGACGCACTCTGCCTCCAGATCCCAAGGAGGAGATCCCGCCAATACACATGCCGCCTCGTAGGTGATTGTACTGTATCCCCGGATAACACTAATAGCCATGGCTCTTTGCGGACGTTCCAAATAGACTATAGTCCGAGTTCTTAAAGTCTCTACCCAGATTGGTGCTCCATAAAGAGCCACACCCGCAAATACAGACAACGGCTGTTTGTATCGGGTCCTCCCAAATTGGGTTGCAACCGCTTTAGAGCAGCCGCCGTTCCCATTAACTGAGGAGCCAGACGTACGAAGTGTTCGCGGAAGTTCCAGCGGCTATCGAGTATAAGACCAAGGTACTTCATGTTAGATCCAACCTTGATACACGTGTCACTGACTACAATATAGCTATCTTAAGGTGGCGCCTTTAGTGGTCTTCAGAAGCACATAGCCTTAGATTTGCAGAACGCCACCTCTAGTACTAATATTCGTATTTTGCCGACAACTTATGCCACTGAAACAGTGGCAAGACGGGCAGCCTCCTCATAAGTATTTCCCTGGGCTGTAACCAGAGTGTCATCTGCATAGCAGATTACATTCACACCCGTGGGTAATTTGCCTCTCAAAACCCAGTCATACCCAATGTTCCAAAGTAGTGGTCCTAATACAGAACCCTGTGGAACACCGCTCGTCATTTTTCTTTGCACATTGTTCCCTTGCTGTCCATAATAGAAGATATACCGCTCGGAGAGGTAATCCTCTAAAATTCGGCGAAGATAGAGAGGCACTTTGGGGAATTTCAATGACTCCCTAAGCCTAGATGCCTACCTGCTCTTTTTGTATAGATTGAGCTTGATATGATTACCTCACAGGAACAAACTTAGGTGGTCAAAAACTATTTCCAACAACAAACCGTTAGTGTGTGCAAATCGTTGTAGAAATGTATTCACTCTAAGCATTAGCAGATAAGACGAGCAGAACATTGACCACCAGAAGGAGTTATTCTTAATGCGCTGTATAATATCTATTAAAAAAAGAGGCATTACAAATGAATAAAAATAAACTGGTAACATGTGTCAAAACACAAACTTTTATGAAAGAACTGTACGCAAACCATGCACCACCCATGTTAATAGTAAAAGGTTTTCATAAATACCGAATTCAAGAGGAAAGTGAAACAATTAGAAAACAACAAAAGAAGACGAAGGACCGGTTTGACAAGAAAAGAGCCTTTATTAAATTCTTCAAGTTGAGAGACTTGGGGATGATTCCTAATTGTAATAAACAAAAGGGTAAATGTACTAAACTGATCCCGAAGTTGAAAGAGCCGTTAAAGGTTTTAACAGTTCTGAACAACGGTCGCATTGAAGTATCAAATGTCCAAGGTTATAATACAAAAACGTTTTGCCTCTTAGACTAATAGTGAAACTGATGAAAGCTCAGATAGTAACAAATGTGAGTAAGATTCACAAATTACATAAAGTCGACATTAATAAAAAAACGAACAAACTTTTGGTAACTCAGGCATAAAATAAGCGCAATTATCCCTTTATTGTCCTAACTTAATTTGGGTGGTGGATATCAAAACTCTGACGGGTAAGCAGTACCCACTCCTTTTTATAGTAGCGGAAACCAATGCCTTAACGGTTACCCCTTACGGGGTACTCACACATATTTAAAATGGGGGGGCCATAACTCTAACAGGTTCGCGGCACGTACTGATTCTAGTAGTGGAGAAGGCCGAAACCCTAATGGATAAGAGGTATCCACTCACTTTTATAGTGAAAGCCAAGACTGTAAAGGGTGAGCGGTACTCGTTCAAACCAAGAGTGTGCAATATTATTAATCTAAACTTTGGAAACCATAGCAGTGGATAAAGTGTTATGTAATAATTGATTCTATAGTACTAGATTAGATATCTCTATAAATAATTTCAAAGTGTAATATGTCGATGAAACTACCGATAAAAATATATGATTTATTGTTATTTTTTTTCATAATACTGAAAGGTATTTAAGTGTGGAATGAGATGTAGACACATAAAATGCATACGAATGGCTGGATATATTTGGAATAGAGACATTCTTTTTTTTTTATTTACGTGTGTAACAAAATGCTAACGGAAATGCACACCCCGTCGCCAAATTGGGCCGGCGACGGTGGTAGTGTCGGACTCCAACCGACTAAAAAGCTTCACACGGTATTCCACTCTCATCCACGTGTTCGTGGGGTCGCGGGATAAAGTATTGCAGTTCATCCACGACCCCTCGAACGGCGCCCGAATGACCGGGCCCGCCTCGAGGAGGGGTGTGAAGCACCCCTCCTGTTAAAAAAATCCCTACGTGGCGACGCATCGGAATACGAGACGCATCACCATATCCACCCCAGGAACCCTCTCCAAGGGGGGCACCGGCCCAACGGCCCTTGTCGGTCGCGGCGCCAGGTTCCTGCCGAGGAGCCATTCGGCGGTCGTGCGCTCGGTCCCGCCTTGCGGCGGTGAGCTGTCATCGCGCTCCGACCGCGTCCTGTCCCCTCGGCGCCCGCTCTCGGATACGTTCGGTCTCCCGCTTCTGCGTCATAACAGAGTCGCAGAATCGGGATACCGCATTCCATGACGCCTCGCCACTGACCATGGTCCGGACCACGGACGGTAGCGAGAGGTCACTCCCTATCGCCGCTACGAGCGCGGCCCTGTCCCCCCCCCATCGCGGGCAATCGGCCAAGGTGTGGGACGATGTGTCCACCGGGTGGCCACACTCGTCGCACGCCTCATCCGTCCTACTCGTGCAGTTCCGCCGGTGCAGATAGCTCCCGAAGCAACCGTGCCCCGTGAGTACCTGCACCAGGCAGAAACTGAGGACTCCGAAGTCCCGGCCCAGCCAGTCACCGATGACCGGCCGGACGGCCTCAACGGTGAGGCGACCGTACGACGGTTCGAGGAGTCGCCGCTCCCATCCCCGAAGCACCTCTCGACGCGCCTTTCGGCGCCACTTCTCCACCTCGTCGGGCGACGGAAACGAGCCCTCCCGCTCGAGGGCCCTCTTCCGCCGCCAGTAGAGGCGCGCCAGCGACTCCACTTCGAGTTGCCACGGCGGTGTCCCGGCGAGGACGCACGCCGCCTCGAAAGAGATGGTACGGTAACCTCGTACGATCCGTATGGCCATGACGCGCTGCGGCGAGCGCAGCAGCGTCACGCCACGGGTCGACAGGTGTTGCGCCCATATGGGCGCACCGTATAGCGCCATAGAGCGCACCACCCCCGTGTAGAGTCGCCGGCATCCGACGCTCGGCCCGCCCAGATTGGGCAGGAGGCGGCTCAGGGACCCGGCCGCTCGAATGAGCTTCGGGCCCAGCTGCCGAAAGTGCTCGTCGAACCTCCATCGGCCGTCGAGGACGAGTCCCAAGTACTTCATCGAAGTACCGACGGCGATGGAAGTCCCACCGACTATCAGCTCCGCTCCCGGCGGAGGCGCATTCCGGGCGCCGTGGAAGCACAAGGCCTCGCACTTGCCCAGCGCAACCTCCAGCCCCAAGCGCCGAATGCGCGAGACGACGTGGGCCACGCCCGCAGTCGCCAACACGCGCGCCTCCCTAAAGGTGCGCGCGCGAGCCGTCACCAGGGTGTCGTCGGCGTAACAAGTCACGTCGACTCCACCGAGGTTGGCTCCGCGCAACACCGAGTCGTAGCCGATGTTCCACAGGAGCGGTCCAAGGACCGACCCCTGCGGAACACCGCACGACACACCTTGCCGACACCACTCGTCGCGCGTCGGGTACCTCACGGACCTGTCCGAGAGGTACGCCCCGATCGTACGCCTCAGGTAGACCGGGACCCCGAAGTGGACCAGCGCCGCGGTGATCGTGCTCCACGGAAGGGTGTTGAACGCGTTGGCGATATCGAGTGACACCGCCAACACCACCTCTCCGCGAGCCACCGCCGCGTCCGCCAGGGCTCGCACCCGCGCTATCGCGTCTACGGTGGACCTGCCCCGGCGGAATCCGAACTGGTGTTCGCTCAGATCCGGTCCGACCTCCTCCATGTGTCGAACGAGGCGAGCTGCGATGACGCGCTCGAAGAGCTTGCTCACCTCGTCCAACAACACGATCGGCCGATACGACGACGGTGAGTCGGCCGGTTTCCCCGCTTTCCGAAGCAGGACCAATTTCCCCGCCTTCCATATGCGTGGAAACCGACCCTGCCTCAGCAACGCCGTGAACAGCGTCCGCGTCCAGGACTCTAGGGGACCCATAACTAGAGCCCACACGCGGCCGGGTATACCGTCGGGCCCAGGAGCGGTGTCCTTGACACGCATCCTTTGAACGGCAGCCAACAGTTCCCCTACGCTGACGCCCGGGACGTCGTCCGGGTCGAAGGAGTCTTCCCCCTCCCCCCCCCCCTCCCCAGCGCCGCGGGACAGAGTCGCTGTCGGTGGCGACCCTCGGTCGTCCCGCCGCGGGAACAGTGTGCGAACCGTCCGATCGAGAAGCTCCGGTGAGAGGCTACGAGTCAATGGGGGTCGCCAAGGGCGCAGCTTTTGCCGCACCCTCTTATACGGCTTCCCGAAAGGGTCGCCGTCCAACGACTCGAGCATCTCACGTTCGGACGCCTTCTTCGCCTCGGAGATCGCCGCCACCAGTACGGCCACGTCGGCCCTGTGCGCCGCGTACAGCCGCTCCTCCTCGGCCGTATCGCGCCTCCGTCGACGTCGGCACCTGTGGTACTTGCGTCGGCTCGCCACGCACGCGCTGCGAAGCCGGACGAGGTCCGCCGTCCACCAGTACGCACGGCACTTAGGAGGTAGGGAGCGGCGCGCCCGCGGCATGGCCGCGTCACACACGTGCGACACAGCCTGCACGAGCCTCTCCGCTTCCCGCTCCACGTCGACCGCCACCTCCTCCATGGAGAGGCCCGCCGCCTTAACCCGGCCCTCGCGGACCCAGGCCTCGACTAGGGCCGTCTCCTCGAGCCGGTCTCGGTCGAGGCGCTTCAGCGCCCACCGAGGGCCGTCCCCGATCAAGGGACGACAAGGATCGCCCGGAGTCGCCGAGGTCGCGGACACACTGTATCGGACATACAAATGATCCGACAGAGTCTCCACGCCCTCGAGCACCTCCCAATCCCCGATACGGCGGGCCACGGCGACCCCGGCGAACGTTACGTCCACTATGGAGCCGCCGTTTTTCCGCACGCACGTGTTCGCCGTCCCCCGATTAAGCACGATCAAACCCGCTCCGATCGCAAACTCCTCGAGCGCCGCACCGCGCGCGCTCGTCCGCGGGCATCCCCAAGCCACCGACTTGGCGTTGAGGTCTCCGGCGAGGAGAATGCGACTCGACCCTAGCCGGCCGATGAGAGCACCGATCTCGTCTAGAAGCCGCTCGAACTCCGCCAAGCAACGATTCGGCGAGAAATATGCTCCCACGACCAGCACGTCCCCCACCCGCCCGGCGACGTAACCCCGAAATAGAGACATTCTAATAACGGGATAGCCAACTGCTCGCAACCTTGCTATAAATCATATTTAAATTTAATTTATATAATTAATCTGTGCAAATTTACAAATAATTTTATTATTCTAATTATTTTATTGAGCTACAAATATTATTAGCTTTGTACAAATCGGTATATGAGTAAAAAATAAAATTATTCGGAAGGGGAGGAGAAGCAGACATATTATTAAGCGGCAAAGAACACATAAAATAGTTTTGTATTGTAGTTTTAAATAGTTTAATTAAAAAGTTTACATATAGCATGTGTTTATTTGGATTATGTTTATGAATAGTTTTCTATCATAGGAGGACAAATAAAATAAACAATTCTGTAATGAATTTTTGCAACTAAAAAATTTTGCAACGAATCAAATGTGATATATTACTTCCGTAATAGATTGTATAGAATAGTAAAAAAACAAGGAAATATTCGCTTTCTTTTGGAGTGCAGTAAGTGGTTAAACCAATCATTATAATCTTATCTTCAACTTGAAGATACTAATTTATCGTTACTTTAACGTGCGACGGTTCGTTACCTAAAACGTAACGCCGCTGATATCACACTCCGTTTATATACTTCTGTTATCAAGTCGTTGAAAACTGATAAACACTGTTGTTTGCTTAATTTTTATATATATATATATATATATAATATATAACTAATCTTATCTGCTATCAGTGCTTGATAATCCATTTCAAGAATCTCGATAACACGTCACTTACTTTTATGAAGAAAGTATAACATTACTTACCATTTATGTCCCATACAATTTTACAGCTTTTTACTGTTAAATATTTAATTTATACAACTTGCAGCGATAATTCATTGAGATACTGGTGGAAAGTCTCTGTTGACCGTCTAGGTAGATATCACCACAGTCACTGTTGTAAATGTAACCTTCTATGCAGATGACACCATCGTTACAGCCGGGGAAATACTTATGAGGAGGCTGCCCGTCTTGCCACTATTTCGGTGGCACAAGTTGTCGACGAAATACGAATGTTAAGACTAGAGGTGGCGTTTTGCAAATCTGAGGCTATGTGCTTCTGAGGCCATGATGGCGGTTTGGGGGATTAATCCGTTACCAAGTATGGCCTCGAGATGGAGTGCGTGGTACTTCCGCCTATTACTGATAAGTGGTGTAGGGAGTTCCATTTCCATCCAGCATATCATTTAACGGATGAACGTCCGTCTCATTACATCGCTTAATAAATTTTTTTGCTAAATTCAGATATCAGATGTCAAAATATATCATAATAAAATAACTTTGTACAATATTATTTAAGTATTCTATAATATGCGATCGTCAAGATTCGGTTTCTACACCACTACGCCATTACATTATAAAAAATTATCAATGCCTTTCTTTTTTTAATAGCACAGTAGCAATTTTTTTTCGCGGGGATATTTACTTAAACGTTACCTTGCTTCTGGGGGGAAGACAAGGTTATGTGGGGCTTCTACCCACTAAAACCCCCTCGATGGTCTCTCTCGGTGCATTAGGAGGGGCTCCGGGATACTGCGGAACGCACCGGTGCCCCCCTGCACTCTGGCTAAAACATCCCACATATGGGCAAAGCCCTCCTTAGCGCCCACGCTTTGCTACGGCAAATACAAGACCACCGTATATTTGCCGTTCTCCTAAGCCTCACTTATTAAGCTCTGAGGGCCCCCACCCTCAAAGACCACGAAATCAAGGACCATTTTAGTCGCCTTGTATTTACGACAAGCAGGGAATACCTTAGTCCTATTCTTAACAGCCCGGGACTACAGAGATGACGGGCTGGGGCGTCTGTTGCCATCGCCCGACGTCCTCATATATGGACGGAGTCGGCTTTCTCCTGACTTCGCTCGGCGGACTCCTTCTGCATCATGACGGTTTCACAGAAGGAAACCAACGCTTTCCACCCATTTTCCTTTGCCAGTGCAGTTGATATCGCTACTGGCAAAGAAAGGTCATGCCCGATCTTGTGGATCAGAATTTGCCATTCAAGCTCCCACGTAGGGCATTCTGCGAGCGTATGCTGAGCGGAATCCAGGTCCCCACCACAATGGTGGCATTGTTTAGTTTGTTCGCATCCGATTCTATTCAGTTACTCAGCAAAACACCCGTGTCCTGTGAGTACCTGAGTCAGTCTAGAGGTAACATGCGCTATTCCACCCGATTTTAGCCAGGTTTGGCAGAAAAGCGCTTACTATACGCTGCCGTAAGTTCTGCGGCAACTGCAAGCCTTTCTCTACACACCCCCAAAGCGCGGCTGCGCTCATGCCTGTGCACTTCCACCGCATCCAGGGGTTCGGCTTCTTGTCGATGAGAACGCAGTCACGTACAAATCCGTGCGTCCATTTCCGCCAAAATGTCCAGAAGTGGGAACTGGGCCAGGACAGTGGCCGCCTCAAAAGATAATGTCTGATATCCTCGTGCGATACGAATGACTATCTTTCGCTGCTGGCTGTTAACTATAGTCCGGCAACGTCGGTCGCCCGTCAACCGATCTGACCAAACCGGAGCACCATGGAGAGCCATTGATCGCACGACGCCCGCATAGAGGCGGCGGACTCTTTCGCGAGGGCCTCCGAGATTAGGCAGCAGTTTATGCAGAGCAGCCACTAATTTCTCAATCCTAGGAAGCAGGCATTTGATGTGCTCCTCTAACTTCCATCGACTGCCTAAGGTAAGACCAAGATATTTCAACACTGATCCCACCCGCACAAGTACGTCACCTACGCGAACCGAGAAGCTGGGTCTTATCAGACAATATCCGAAGACCCAACTCCTTGATTTTATTCACAACACATGCCACTCTGAGTTCGGCTTGTTGTATTGTGGTCTTAAAGCTGTCCCCGCCGGCCATCACTAAAGTGTCATCCGCATAGCATACGACACTCACATCAGCAGGAAGATCGACTCAAAAGAAAGAATCATATCCCAAGTTCCACAATAGTGGGCACGGTAGCAAATCTACATGCTTTAAAGAATTCAATACAAGTGAATACAAACGTATAATATTTTTAGATAAATTTCAAAAGGGGGGTGTAAGGGGTCCCCACACTACTCACGGGACCCAAGCCAACCTCACCTGCTCGTGGTGCATCCTGCTAATCAACAGACGAGGCTCTGGCGCCCACCTATCCGCATTGGGTCAGCGTGGTGGAAAATGGCCCAAATTCTCCCAAATTAACCCCTATAAAAGACGGCCCCTAGTGCCCGGCGGTACCGGAAGCCATGCTGACTGTGACGGATGTTGGCAAAGCGCCAGAAGCAGGGGTGCTAAGAATCCCCGGGCGGCGACAATTTCCTGTCAGACGACCTTGGCCCTGGCAACAGTTTGGCAAATATCTCCCTTCCGCTTTTTTGCTCTTTATTCAATGCTTTATAAAAAGTGTTACAGTGATCGGATTTAGTTCAAATATGCGCCGTTTTGTTCGATAATCTGTTTCCATCTAGACGGCAACTTCATAATACCTCCCTCGTAGAAGCCCCCCTCCTTATTTGCGAAGAACCCGGACAGCCACTTTTCACAAGCCTCTTTTGAGTTCAACTTTACACCACCAAGGGCGTTCACCATGGACAGGAACAGGTGGTAATCACTTGGCGCTATGTCCGGGCTATATGGTGGATGCGATAAAACCTCCCATCCGAGCTCCCGTAGCTTCTGACGAGTCATCAACGAAGTGTGTGGTCTGGCGTTGACCTGGTGGAACACTACACCCTTCCTGTTGGCCAATTCTGGACGCTTCTGGTCGATCGCCTGCTTCAAGCGGTCCAGTTGTTCGCAGTAGATGGTAGAATTAAGCGTCTGGCCATATGGGAGCAGCTCATAGTGGATGATTCCCTTCCAATCCCACCAAACACACAGCAAAACCTTCCTGGCCGTCAATCCCGGCTTGGCCACTGTTTGGGACGATTCACCGGCCTTCGACCACGACCGTTTTCGCTTGATATTGTCGTATGTGATCCATTTTTGGTCGCCAGTCACCATCCGCTTCAAGAATGGGTCGAGTTCGTTCCGTTTCAGCAGCATATCGCAGGCGTTGATTCGGTCCAGAAGGTTTTTTTGCGTCAAATCATGCGGCACCCAAACATCAAGCTTTTTTTTGTATCCAGCCTTCTGCGGATGGTTTAAAATGGTTTGGTGACTAACTCCCATCTCCTGGGCGATGTCACGAGATGCCACATGCCGGTCTAACTCGATGTAGTCCATGATTTGATCGGTATTTGTCGTCACAGGTCTTCCGCCGGCTGGCTTATCCATGGTGTCGTTTTCACCGGCTCTGAATCGTCGAAACCATTCCTCCGCGGTTCGAAGTGATAGAGTACCATCCCCCAAAACACCATTAATCTCACGGAACGTTTCTCTAGCGGATTTGCCTTTAAAGAAGGAAAACTTTAAAATAGCGCGAATTTCGGCGTTAGTGAACTATATGTTTACACGTCTATAATTGTTGAACGCAATATCCAAACTAATTATGCATAGCGTCGTTTTGTAGGTTATGTCAAGACCTTTCAAATTATGTATAGTATTGCCAGATACGAGCTCTGTAGCGCTTTGTACATAGCCGCGAAATTCAAAAGACAAAAAGGCGGAAGGGAGATATTTGCCAAACTATTATAACGCACGCACACTGCGGACCGAGGAGAAGCTGCTAAAACTTGAGAAAGAATTGAGCAGGATACGCTGGAGTGTGATGGAACTATCTGAAATCCGTAGAGAAGGTGAAGACATTATGACCGTCAATTCAAGCAACCTGCTCTATTTACGGGAAGGCGAAGAACAATCCCAAGTTGGTGTCGGCTTTATTGTTCACAGGTCTCTCATGAATAGCGTTGTACAGATCAGGAGTGTGTCGAACAGAGTAGCGTATCTTATACTCAGAATCACCAAACGGTATTCGCTGAAGGTCATACAGGTATAAGCTCCAACCTCCACACACCCCGACAAGGAGATAGAAATAATGTATGAGGACATATCTCAGGCCATACATGCTTCTAGGACTCATTACACCGTTGTTATGGGAGACTTCAACGCAAGACTAGGCAGACGACGTGGTGATGAGATGAAGCTGAGGCAGTTTGGAAATATACGTCGGAATTGCCGCGGTCAAATGCTAGTCGATTACATGGAGAGAGAGAGGGACTCTTTATGATGTACTCTTTCTTCAGGAAGCGGCAGCATCGGAAATGGACCTGGACGAGCCCCGACGGTGAGACAAAGAACGAGATTGACTTCATTATGCCGACAAAGACTCATATATTCAATGATGTCTCAGTGATCAATACGTTTAATACGGGGAGCGATCACCGAATGGTTAGAGGCATTTTGAATCTTAAAGTAAAATTTTAGAGGTGTCGACTGATGAGGTCTACGCTCCGCCCAGAAACCGCCCAGATCCAAAACGCCGAACACTTTCACCTCCAACTTCAATATCGCTTCGATTGTCTGGAGGATTGCACTGATGTGGACGTATACAACGATATGGTCGTAGAAACTATCCTTGCAGTTGGATCAAAATTTTTCAAACCCAATCGTAATAAAGGTAAAAAGATCTCGGATCAGACTGCTAAGCTCCTATGAGCTTGTCCATACAAGAGGCGTGGGCTGGTTCTGCACTCTTCTGAAGACGCTTCCCATTATAGGCAGCTCAACAAGCGGATATCTAAGTCTTTGCCTTGCGACATACGCCGATTTAATACAGAACATGTTAAGGAGGCTATTGAGCGCAATAAAGGCTCTAAAGTGTTTGCCAGAATATCTGCTGTTGGGCAGAGCCTGCTGACGAAGCTGAAGACAGACGACGGTAGAACTGTCTCGGCACGATCGGACTCCTGACCGAAATCGAAAACTTCAACGGATAGCTTTATACGACTAGACGAGCGAGTTAACCCGACACTATACCGAAGACATCCCCAACGTCAATTTGGATGACATTAGTATGACGCTCAAACAGCTGCAGAACGACAAGGCGCCAGGTGATGATGGAGTTACGACAGAGCTTCTGAAGGCAGAAGAACGACCAGTGCTGATGGCCCTTCAGAGAATATTTAACTTCATCATACTCGAGGGGAAAACGCCAAAATCATGACGCGGGGGTATGGTGAGGCTTTTCTTCAAAAAGGGTGATAGGACCCGGTTAAAGAACTATAGGCCCATCACGCTCCTGAACCACGTTTATAAGCTGTTTTCGAGAATCATGACGAATCGTCCCGAACGCAAGCTAGACGATTTCCAGCCTCCCGAACAAGCAGGATTCCAAAAAGGCTTTAGTAGCGTACATCATATACATACGCTGCGGCAAGTTATACAGAAGACCGAAGAATATAATTTTTCACTATGCTTAGCGTCCGTGGACTATGAAAAAGCCCTCGATCTTGTCGAAACATGGGCTGTGCTACAGTCGCTGCAGCGGTGTCAAATAGACCATCGTCACGTTGAAGTTTTGCGGTCACTGCATGAAAATGCCACTATGTCAGTCCGCCTTCAAGATCATGGCTCTGAACCGATCCAGTTGCAGCGAGGTGTCACACAGTGCGATATTCTATCGCCAAAGCTATTCACCGCAGCGCTGGAAGACGTCTTCAAGCTTTTGAACTGGAGAGGACATGCCATTAACATAAACGGCGAGTACATGACCCATCCTTGATTTGCTGATGACGTCGTGGTCATGGCATTACCTTTGTAGAGCATCCCGACACGTGAGTCTTAAAATGAATATACAGAAGACAAAGTCTATTGCCTAATGCCTATATTGTACCCATGCCAATAATGGTCGAGGGTTCTACACTGGAAGTTGTCGACGAATACATTTACCCGGTATAAACAGTCCAGGTAGGTAAGTCCAACTTCCAGAAGGAAGTCAATCGACGAATCCAACGCGACGAAAACAACGTGGGCAGCGTTCGAGAAGCTACGCAGCATCTTTTCGTCTCAGATACCGCAATGTCTGAAGATAAAAGTCTTCAACTCGTGCGTGTTGTCAGTGTTGACATACGGATCCGAGACGTGGCCTCTTACTATCGGCTTTATAAAAAGGCTGAAAGCCACCCAAAGAGCAATGGACAGAGCTATGCTTGGAGTTTCTCTGCGTGATCAAATCAGAAATGTGGAGATCCGTCGAAAAACTAAGGTCGCCGACATAGCTCAAAAGATTGTTAGACTTAAGTAGCAGTGGGCAGGGCACATTCCTCAAAGGACTGACGGCCGATGGGGCAGTAAAGTTTTCGAAACTAAGACGGATAATGATGATGGAACTAAGGAGCCGAAACTTCACATCCAAAGAGCATGTAGTTCGAGAGCTGCTGGTTGCCGGCCCCATTCTAGAATAAACAAAAAGATTTAATATAAATATATTTTTTTATTTTAACTCCCTTATCCTAGTAGGAGTAGACAGTGGCTAATAAACATCTACTTTTCCCCAGATGTGGTTAGATTAGGTTCCATGTAACAGGGGGCGAGCGTGTTGTCACTTTATTGGAGCCACCACACATAAATAAATAAACCATGAAAGAAATGTTTTTTATGATTGTTTTAATGATGCAAAGGAATTCTTTTTATATTAATTTTAAAAATATATACTGAATATTGTCCGTTATTTACAGTGCCATCTATGCCAGAAAAACACAAAGCTTTAAATTAGAAAAGAAATATATACCTAGTGTGTGTCAGCGTCGTTATATGTCGACAGATAGCGTGACTTGTCGATAAAAAAAATATTCAGTATAAATTTGCGCCAATAACTTTTTATACAAAATTATTTACTGGCTGAAATGATAACATAGTTGTAAAATGTAAGTTATGTATTTTATTTTAATCCATTTTAAATATGAAACCGAAATATAATACGCGCATGACATTTACAACAATAAGTAATGCGCATAGTCAAAACATTGCGCATTTCAACTGCTAACTTTACAGAGTCGATCGAACGGGTGCTTGTCAGCGAGAAAGTCTTTCATTACTTTCATAGTGGTTCTGTATTTTGGTGCCTAGTGGGTGTGCTAGCGACGATCTGCAGCTGCTACTGTTTCCCTAGGTGCTAAACACTCTATTTCAGGTAAGTTTTTTAATTCATTATCAATAAATTATCAAGTTCCAACGTTAATTTGCTTATTTTTATGGTTTCATTTGTATGTTATATCAATATGAGATTAAAAGTGTAGACTAATGCAACCATAAGCATCTTTTGATAAAAATTCAATTAAAATTTTTCAAATAACCCAACCCCACGATGATGTCATAAATATTTACTTACCTTTTATAAATCTGAGTAAGTATTCTCCCTGTTTTAGATATATATTTTAATTTTCTTTGCTAGATTATTAAAATTAATCTGAAAAGGGACTTTAACAAATTTTTCATTGTTTTCCCTACCTGATTAATTCTATTTTCATAATCCTACTAGATAATAAATAAATACTTATTAGTCATAACAGATATTTTTTGGGGAAAACTGGAGACAATAACAGTCATAGGTTTGAAATGATGTATGGCATTAAATTGCTTAATTTACGAAAAACTATTTTTGGTCAGCTTTTAATAACGAAAAATGAATAAGTGGTAACTACTTACCTGTAGGACAAGAAGAAAAGAACAAAATTTCTGATACATTATCTATTAATGATACATTTGTTCAAAAAATTTGTTTTAAAAAAAAATTTTGTACTAAAAAACTAACTTAAGTAAAAATTTATTAAAACCTATAATGTGTATTATAAATTTTTTAACATACCTAAAATGTTCATGAATTATTACATAAATGAATTGAATTATTATTTACTTATATCAATATTAAAATCCCCACATGGATATCCACTACAGGGTTTATCTCTCCCAAAAATCTTCACAATGATCATTACAGGACTACATGTAACCAGCGATATCCCAAGACTTGGTAGCTCCTTTAATCATATAACAAAATAATAAAAAATTATCCATTACAAAATTTTTAGGTATATGTAACTAATTAAATTACTAACATAGCACAATTATTTAATAGCTCAATTTTATTTATGAATATTATTTTTAAATGCCCTTTTAAAGACTGCTTAAGTCAATCATTCGCTTATGTTTAAAATTTAGTGATAAAATCTATAATTTTCTTCTAGTTTTTGTAAATTATCTTTAAGTATAACTAGCAGTAGCAGAATAATTTTTAGAAATAATTTAAAAAAACTTGACATTTCTTTAAATTATACTGCCAAGAATTTTCCATTTAATGGTGTCACTGGAGAGCCTTGCCAAAACTTACTCAAAAATGGTACATTACATACACATCAATACATTCAAACCAAGGTTATAAAATGGTGTTAGCTATCTAGTAGATAGTTACTTACGAGTAGACTTCAATACAGATAAAGAGTAATAAACTGAATAAAAATTACTTTTTGTAATAAATTACAGATTGGTAATGCTTTCTATTTGTAAAGTCAAATATACTGACATATGAACGGAGTAGTAATAAATTGAGAAAATAAATTACTTTTAAATGTGTATGTGATAAATGGAGAAAGAAAACTAAATGCATATTTAAAACATTTTATTATTATGCATTAAATATTGTTTAACTTGACATATAATACATAGTTAGCCCATTTACATTAATTTTATTTGTAATATTGTTATTATGAGATCTAAAACAAATTTTAACTCGCATCTTGTATACAAATTGATCAAACTAAAAATAATGTTAATTAATATATTTACAAGGATTTTTTTCAAGTAGAATTCTTATATATAGAAATTATGTAGAGGTATTTAAAACCACAGACTATTATGCTTTACATACCCGTGAAAAATTTGTTAAAATCAGTAAAGTCATTCTGGAGATAACATTTAACACAGAGACGAACACAAATTTAACATTTAGTTTTTTATCTCATAAGTTATAAATAGTAATTATTTAAACAATATAGATTAGCAATAAAACATTTACACATAATTTTTTATGTCAAATATACTAATACCAATTGTTACAATTAATATGCAAGCTGGTTTTTCATTAGTGAGTTCTAGGACCTATCAAGTTAACTTTTTGCTTGAATGGCTGTGGAAAAATATGCATCTATATCAATCAATGGAGATAGTCACGTTTGCTAATCGATGTTTTCAAATCTTTGCTAGAAAATTTAATTGCACCTTATTTTAGTTGTAAGTCATAACAAGTCAAAGCTAAATAAGACGAAGTCGTTAATGTTATTTATTTTATTGATCAAGAAATTTCACCATCTTTAAACGCGTACCGGAAAACTTCTACTTCACCAAATCATTACTTCCACAGCTATCTAGAAATTTCTTTTTTATACATTTCTTATACTCTCGTTTAAATATCGGATTGCTTTATGCACTTCTAAGCTATTACTACTGGGAGTAGGTCTTTTTTTACTGGAGAGTCTAAATATGTACCACCGCAGCTCCTTTTTCTGTCGTCAAACCATAGTATGCAAACATTGCTGTTAAGGATCGAAGGGAGTTGTAGCAAGTGATATCACTAGGGTAATATGACTTAACATCCTATGTCTCAAGCGACAATCCTAATTTGCGCCACCTTGTTATGGGCGGGAGTGTCACCATCAGGCGAACGTCTAGCTCATCTCGTCCCTTTATTGAATAATAAAAAATATATTAATGGTTAAAAATATATTTTTAAGCCTTACAGTGTCTGTCTATCAGGTGAGTATAAATGTACTTTTTTTTTTAAAGGAACATTACTATGAAACTGCAAGCAAAAATTTTATAACTTGTAGTCCGTCATTGACCTTGCTTGCTAGCGAGTTAATTGCAAACAGAAATATCTCTATTTCCTTATGTTTATGTATATCCTATTAAATAATGATGTGAAATAAACTTTAAAGAGGAAATGGTTTTTATTCTCATGATTCACACTTTGATTACGCGTTGCGGAATGATTCATTCGGAATTAAAACCTCGCTGATTACCATCATGAATATTAAAAATGTCATACAGGGGCATGAGAGCAATCCGTTGAAAATCGATAGAAGTCTCTCCAACTTCTGAAACTTCATTAAGCTTGTGGCTAGCGAATCCTAACCTTAATACATGTCCTTAATAATATAGTGACATTTATCAGTACATTGTAATGATAATATTTGTAATCATTTATCAATTTATGACTGTGCAAGATATAATGATCTAACATCCCTCAAATTAACTCCATTCTCTTAATTTTAAGATTTTTCTGGTTTTGATGGAAATTTTACTATAATATTACACATTCTCTATGCTTTGTAAATAACCGTTGAAAACAATACTATTACTGGTATTAGGTCTCTGTTACCAGATACCGCCTAGTTAGGTATCACCGCAGCGCCTATTTCTACCGCCAAACAGTAGTGTGCAAACATTACTGTATTCCGGTTTGAAGGATGAGGTGGACGGTGAAATTACTGAGGTAACGAGACTCAACATCTCGGGTCTCAGGCGACGAGTGCAATGTGGTGCAGTATATATCATCCTAACTAGGAACTGGTTAGGATGATGGGGTGGACATTCATGGATACCTACCACCAGTAATTTCTCTAGCTGGTGAAATTGTTTTCTTTTATTCTATCAAGGGACAAGACGAGCAGGACGATTTGTCTAATGGTAAGTGCCCCCTAACACCTGTCCCATATCAAAGTGATGTTAGTTAACATGGTATACACTACGCCATATTGCGCTCGTCGCCTTGAGGCATAAGATGTTGAGTCTCCTTACCCCAGTAATTACAACGTCCTTCAAACCGGAACACAGTAATGTTTGCACTCCTCTGTTTAGCGGCATAAATAGGCACTGCGGTGGTACCCACCTAGACGGTCTCCGCCTATTTTGGAGCTATGATGCTGAAGAAATATACAATATTACATATAGAATAGATTTTAAAGCTTCATCCTTTATGGTCGTCGCTTTGAGCATATCATAGAATCTTAAGTATCGTTAACCAACTAATGTAATTAGCTACAACGCCCATCAAACAGGAACAAGGTAATGTTTGCATACTACTGTTAATCGCCTGAAACAAGAACTGCGATAGCTCCTACCTCCTCCGGCCACATAAATCTTCGATTAGTAAATTTCTTTTTTAACTTTGAACCATATTTGATTTCCAAAGTTATCATAATAAAGTTATTGTTAAGTATAAATTTTACAAATGTTATAACACCCAATTAACATTAACTTTTGCTTTATCAATATTATTTATTTCGTTCATTAGTTTATTCAAATCAACGTACGTTTTGGACTAATATGTGTCGTGTAATTGTTATCAGTGATCCACCAGTTCCCATTCATTCTGTGATAACTAATGGCTTAACATCCGGTTATTTCAATAGCGAGCAGTGAAATATTAACGTTTTATTTTAATATAGATTATATATTAAATTAATGTAAATAGATAAATAAACTTGCCGTTATATTAACGTTAGAGTATAATGAATCTATTTTTTTTTTTTTTTTTTTTTTTTCATTAATAGACGAAAGTTCACCTGATGGTAGGTGATACGCTTACCCATATCAACATGGGGCTAGTTAGGATATTATATATAATGCAACACATTGCGCTCGTCGCCTCTATGGAATTCAAAAAATGAATAGCCTATCAAGTTATTCCGTGTCGAATGGTCATGTTCCCATGTCGATACGTTCACTAGTTTTAACGTGATAGGCAAATAAAAAAAAAAAATATATATATATATAAATTTACGAGCATGTAGAATGTGCAGCTAAAAACCTACTATTTTTTTTTTTGTGGATATATTTCTAACAATCATTACAGTCTTCATTATTCTAATAAAACACCTAAAGAGACTTTCAACCTCTTTAGAAAGCAGTAAGAGGAATGATGATAAATTAATGGTACTGGAACTCTCCAACAAGAATAATCAAAGTAAACAAACAAGGGTTGTAGCGGTAAAAGGTTAGTAATAATTTAGCTAAACCTGCCCCTTACCGCAAACTTGTCTAATCCATTACAAACTTTTAATTAAGTTTGTCGTGTTCTAAGAACGTCCAATGTTTATGCATATTCTTAAAACTGTTAATATAAGTACACTTCTATATATTGTATAACATGGCTGTATATTTAGCCTTTTTTAGACCCCCACAAGGTGGACGGACCGGTGGATGCGAGCAGCGCAGGTCAGACTGATTTGAAGATATTTGGGGGAGAGTTAAGTCTAGCAGTGGACATCTAATTGCTGATGGATAGATGTTTAAAAATTCTTAAAGATTACCTTATAATTGTTTATACGCGGAAGGGATTATTTTACATTATCAGTATTGATCTTCTTTCATTTTCACACCATTTTTATTTATACATTTTTATTGGCGGTAAGTCTTTGTTGCTGGAGACCGCTTGGGTAAGTACTACCGCAGCTCCTACTTCTGCTAAGAAACAACAGTGTACAAATATTACCATGTTCCGGTTTAAAGTTCACTGTAACGTTGAATATCGAGCCTTAACAACGTAAACTTCATATCGAAAAGCACATTTTGGTAATATATGAGTCAAGTTTACTAACGCCAGGTTATAAGCGAATGTATCGCGTACCGTTAGGTGAACGTCTCGCTTGTCTCGTCGCTTCACCGAATTAAAAAAACACATGCAAACATTAGCTATGCTCTTAACAATTTGTGGGTAAGATATTTACACGGTTTCCGTTCAGCAGCGTTGGCTTCCTTAACGCATAACAAGTTGTATCTTCATGTTAATTATTTCATTTATCAAAGGGCCTTCAAACAGTGACAACTAGACTTTGTGGTGGTAATTCTTATATCATTGGGGGCTGGTTTATAAGAAGACATTCTACTTGTAGGAGGTACAAGGTATATATATGATTTAAAGGTCTTAAAATTCTTTTTTTGTCCACTTAATGCTTTGCTTGGGAACCCAAGATCTGAAGATCTATATATCTCTCTGTAGTACGGGTAAGCACAACCAAGGGAAAGCCTTAATCCCTCTCAGTACTTTGATCTCATAGTGATGATAAAATCTGTAGAGGCAATCAACTCCGTTGAATTTCGCATGTTAAGCATTTGTTAGATTAATTAGCATTTGCGCATATTACACACACCAGTACAAGCATATTAGTGCACGTTAGTATCGTGACGCTATCTAGACGGATCGACCTACATTCGTGATTTATGAATGCTGTTTAAACCTTCGGAATACATAGAGTATGAATATATGTAATTGATGTATAACACGACCGTCGATTGAACTAAAAACTACGTGTAACAAGCGATCGTATTGCCGTAGTAAGACGTTTTGTAATTATCGAAGCCACTAAAACATGTGAACCACATCTTTCCTATATTAGCCATTTCCGGTCATTGGATTCCTGTGCTTACACAACATTTCATACTGCCTATATTTTTACAGAGATATATAAATAGTTGGCATCTGAATATAAGAAATGTATAAATAACAAGCAATTTTGTTGGTCCTTGAGATTATTTGTAATAAACATTTGTATAGAAATTCAGTAATTCTGCTTAAAAATTTGTCTTCATTATATTTTAAATTGAATTACCCCGTCGTCGCCTGCCCGGATCATTCAATTTATCTTCATTAATAATTCGACAAGGGGTACCAAATTGAGATCATCAAATTCGTTTCTTCCAACCCTCAACGAATTAGAGATGCACAAAGGAAACTGAACTGACAACTTGGATTTTAGATAACTCTCAAACGAGATAAGATTAAATAAACATTTATCGACTCTAATGAATATTTTTGTTATAACATGTAATGCTATAACTTAATGTAATGTCTTAATGAAATTTAATTAATACCGATTTTTATAATTGAACCTAAAACATATTAATATCCTCTTACAACAAAGAGATAGGATCACACTTTAAAATTAGTTACTTGCATTATGGGACATAACCACATGGTCAAAATGATATACATACATACACACATTATATATAGTCTATAGGTGTTTATGATGTGATGAACTTAAAAGTTTCTACTACATTCTTTTTTTAATTTTAAATACAATGGAATCTACCCTCTTTTTCCGGAACACATTGACATCACTTCTTTCTTTTGCGATTCAACTAACTGCGCCATTATTAGACCTTTAAATATAAGGAAAAATATGCATCAGCTGTTTGATTTTGTGAGGGTACTTAAGCTTAGAATGAAAAGTATTGTATATTCTCTTTCTAGAAATAAAGAAATAACTTATACATCTTTCAACTACAATGCCAATATAATTTTCAACATGTCCTTAAAAACGCAAGATGATGTTATTGCAACTGATGTATTCTTTTCTCTTTGTTGTTATCTCTTATTATATTGTCCAAGTCTATCAAGTGTGTATCAGTGTTGTATTTGTTTATTTTTTTTTAATTCTCTAACAATTTACTTAATATTATATAATGTGGAGTATAGCTCACAAAAGACTTCTGTTCTTCCCGGACGACGGTGTTTTGCGAACGCCTGTCTAATATAATGCCATTTTATAAATACTTCACGGTTAAGTTTATCCATTTTTAATATAAAAATAAATGTCGTGTTAAGGCAAGACTACAATCTACTAAACCACATCATCCAATTTTTAAGTGACTTGATTTTTCGGCGTGATTTACATCGGCTGTAGTCAAGATGTGAAGTTAATCGAACATTATGTTTGTGTAATGGAACAGAGTTTTAAAACGGTAGAATTTAATATGTTGATAGTTCTTAGTTACTGTAAATGTTACGATTGATAAGATTATACTAATTAAAATATCATTATACAAATGTACCTCAACCACGTACAGTTTGTAGTTGTGGCGGTTAACCTGGCTGTGCTGCGGCTGTTTTTAACCGCAGTGGGAAAGTAAATGCGGTCAACAATTCGTAATTACTCCGACCGCGGAGAGAGTGAATAATTAATTAATTCAACAAGAGAGCAGAGAGCTACAGCGATTAATTGAGAGTCTGGTTCCGATCTAAAAGTTAATTTTTATATTGAATGAGCTAATAACAACTTTTTACTTCAGACGTTGAAAATTTTCTCATAGTTGTAAGCCACCCAGACATTGAATTGGATAGAAGGATGAGTATTTTGCTAAGGGTTTCGTTTAGAGTTAAAATATCGTTTAACCCAACTGATGGCTCATATATAGACTTATGGTTTCAATAATTTTAATTTCGCTTTTTGTTAGTATAAACTAATATTTCAACGCAGCTAGTTGTTTTAATAAAACTAATGTAACGCTGATATTTTATGTACTAGAGGCCTTAGGTGTAATGTATTAATGAAGCATAGACTGCATATATAGTATAGAATTTATCTGAAATATTGTAATTTTTTTTTTCCAAAAAAAACTGCACATGAAATATGTACTTCTCGTATAAAATATATATAGCTACTTTTGAAAATAAATAAGAAAGTCTACTAAGAGTTGTAGTAAGGATTGCTGTATAGTACTTAAACCTTCCACTTCTCTTCAAGACAAGTTATTAAGAATTAAGCACTTTACAGATTTTTACTACTATTTTCTCTTGAACTGAAAAAAAAAAACAATCCCTCCATATAGTATTTCTGCTTTTATTCCACCAGTTTTCCATTAGCCCACGTTTTTATTAACGTCTGCATTTTCACCGCTACATTCAGCAGAGGTTACAATGAAAACGAGTGCTTTTGTTCTTTTCGCTTATTTTAAATAAAAATTAAACATTCTTAAAGATAATAAAAAAATTAAAATCTAATCAAAAACTTCTCTATTTATTCACGTAACACTATCAGACTAGAAGGAACTGAGGAAGGAAGGAAAGGTTGATCTTCAAACCGTTAACCCCACTCGTCAGAAACGTTTCAGGCGTTTAGCTCTCACAATGATTTATCTAACTATACGAGTTACTTGTATCGAAGTTTAAGAATAGGTATTGAAAAATAAGTTGCTCCACAAGAAAGTATTTCACATAAACCATACATATAAGATAACTTATCTTAAAAGAAACTAACGAGAAATATATATAAAGCTTGACAAGTATAAATAATAGAGATTTTGTTCAAAAGTTCAAGGATTTCTGCGAAGACTTAACCTACTCGTGTAAACTGAAACATGAATGAACATACCTTATAGAGATTTATCTATTAGAGATATTTGATTGAAGATTGTGAAAAATAATAGCCTCAGAAAACAACCAATTCATCGAAATTTCCTAACGGGCATCATCATCATCAGCCCATAGACCTTTAGTGTTGGACATAGGCCTAACGTGCTTGCCTAAGTAAAATTATACAAAATACTACAGTGGTTAAGGTTTAGTTTTTTTTTTTTCAAGAATATTAAAAACTGGGAATTCTCTACTAAAATTTTGAGTAAATACTTCTTTTCTAACATCTTTCTTTGTAATAAGAAATGCTTTACTGGTACAGCCGCATAGCGATTACAACTTCGTGACCTCAGATTTTAAAACCGCAATATGATCCTATTGCCCGTAACCTTTAATCCTTTGATTTTATTACATTCATTCCATTAACAAACCATCCGTAATGAATCTATACTAACAGTATTTATAAAAAAAATTAGGTCACATTGCACAACAGTTCGAAATGAATAGCAAAGTTAAATGGCGACCAAACAGATGCGGTACATCCGAACACACAGAGAGACAATGCATCAACATGCTTCTTAACCAGTATAGGCTGATCTCTGTCCGTGATACGGGCGGTGTATAACAACTTGTGCTCAGTATAATACAAGTTAAAGTGGTGGTGGGAGGTGGGAGAAATGGGGGGAGAGCCGAGCGGGCGGTGCGCGCGTCTATTGATTTTCTCTGCGAGCCACCGCTAGACCGGCCTCGTCATGCTTCCCTATCTCCGCAAATTGCGAATATTAACACCCGCCGCTTAAGGGTTAAGATAAAAGTATTTTGTTCAGTTAAGTCTTACACCCTTGACTATTAACGGAATAACTTAACGAATTATTTGAATTAAATAAATTAATAAAAACATACATGTATACTTTAGTTAGGATTTTATCTATGCGACTTATATATTAGTACTAAGTATAATTTTATTAATTTAAGAGTCGATGTTCCTTATTTTTGATAATTTTTAACATACCATTTAAACATCATTATCAGCCTTTGTTTATCCACTGGATATAGACCTTCCCCAATGTCTTTCATTGAGGAGTATTGCCCATAAGTCACCATGTTGGGCATGCGGGTTGGCGACTTAAAGGTATTGCTAGGGTTAGGGAGATGTGGGAGGAATACAGACTCTTGAGAGGGTTGTTGCGAAATACATAGGAATAACGGATAATGTAGGATGTTAGTAACAGCTGTGGTCTTCGGGGGCGCGAACCGGTATTCATCGGACAGATGACCCCACTGACGGTATGCTAGTAATGGTTGCAGAAATATGCTGACCTTTCCCTGGATTTTTCCATCTTTAGTCGCCTTTTACGACACGCCAAAGGTAGTATAGCGGTGGGGATATTATATATATCTCCACATAAACAATTAAATAATTAAATTGCTTACCATTCTTTGTGAAAACTTCTCATAAACCTTCATATATGTTAATAAATACATTATTAGAGGAAGCTAGGGTTAAGTAAGATCTATTCCGTTTAAACCCCTCTTGGAGGTCTAAGCTAATCTCATTGAATTTATCAACTTTTGCCCCTCTGCTGGCCATATAGGTTCCTCTCCATTATACCGTATTTGACCAAGCCTCGGCTACTCTCCTATAGATTTTTTTCGTTATTCCATGACTAATTAGGTATCATTAATCAGCCATGTTTACTTATCATCAACGATTACAGTTTGCCATGAATCGATTAAAATTCAAAGGTCAAAATAGCAGTAGCATGCTATTGCATGTTCCGGTTACCTTTAGCACGGTAGAAACGAATTGAACGAGTTTAACCTCGGATTGAGTATTACTTTAAGAATGATTTTTTTTGTTAAAGCCTCTTACTATCATATTCTGTTTCATGCATTAATAAACAAAACTCTGTTTTATGTACAGTTCTCGTTATGCCTTTTTTTTTACTTAGTTTTAATTATTAGCTAACCCCTTACATCAAAAGCGACGACACAACCTTTGATAATTCAATACTTTAGCTTTTAATAGGTTAAATAGATATTCTCCTACAAGTAAGATATTTAATGACTTTATCTAGTTATATTATAAAGGTTAGAGACTGAGCTATGTTTAAAATTTACGTTATTTATAGCCATTGTCAAATGCCACCGCGACCTTTATACTTGGATGGGGAAGCTTATATAAAAACTTTTGCCCGAGACATTCAACACTTAAACTAGATAACATCTAATTTATAGTCCTAATAGTTTTTGCAAACGAAACTAAAGAAATTCTTTACTATTTAGTACTTTTAAACATCCAAGATTATATACGGGTCTTTTTTATTCTTGCAAGGTTGTTATTACTTTCTATGATATACATAAATTAACTCTATTTGCACTATAGCAAATTGATATAATAATATCATACCGAATAGTTTATTGAACTTGAACCAAAACAGTCAATAGTACTGACATTGACATTTAAATTTTTTTCACAGTTATTGCTGAGATACTAGCGATTGGTAAAAATAAGACTTTATTAACAAACAATTCTACTGAGCCAAAAGGCTCAAGAATGGTTATGAATTTAGATTTACACCCGATTGTTTTGTAAAAAAAAAAGTGTAAAAACTTAGTAAGGAAGCACAAAATAATATATATATACAAACAGATAGGACATGTAGATACTTTTCCATTGTTTCCGTCTAGACATATCGAGGATGTATTTTAGAGGACAATGAATATGATTTCGCAAGTTTAATCCATTTTACAATCGAAGACTTCGTCTCCGCTTACCATCAAGGTGGTTCATTTTCAAGCAGTAGTCACTGTTATCGTGAAAACGGTTATTTTATACGAATTAGCTGCTTTCAGTTATGCTGAAAATCTTAAATAAGACAGGAGCACTGAACCGGGATTTCGTATGTCATTGCCCTGAAAAGAACATTATATTTTACGAGGGGCTAAACTTTCAGCATCTGCTCCGGACCGTAATCGTTTTCGCGATGAAAGTTTACATTATATGTATGTAAAACATTTTAAACTACAAATTTTAAAGTAACTACTGTGTTATATATTAACTGAATGTATATTTCTTTGTTCTTTTGTCTTGCTTTATTAACATTGAAAGCTTTTGGCGTGAAACATACATACATTTTATTTTATATATCTAAATTGTAATACTGGTATGGTTCACGAAATATATTACAGACCTTCTAAACTTTTGATTTAATTAGATAATATATGTAAAATGGTTATATAATACAAAGTTCTCATATTAATGTATGATATAACCGTCATAATTTCAAATTACGTGGACGACTACATTATGGTTTTGATAATAGTTTTATTAAAGGAAAAGAATTTCTTATAGTTTTGTTTAATTTATTACTTCTCTACTAATTATAATTAATCTGGGGCCATCTATGGCACTTATTCACCGTGATCTGGTTTAAACTTGAGAAACGAGTAACTAGAAGTAGAAATCCAAGCGATCGATTCAACACGAAAATATGATTTTCTTAGTTCTCCCATCGCCTATAAAACGCCTATAGTCTTTCATCACTTTATATAAACGTTATCATCTGGTTGAAAAAAAAAACTCTTCATACATAACACAAAGTTTTTATGTAATGAATAATATTGACGATTGCTCTATACAGTTTATACAAACATGAATTTATTTTATACCAACAAAGTTACAACAAATTAGCCTGACTGAAATTATACATGTAAAAAGTCCTGTCACGTAGTGCCAGGGTGAAGCCAGCCGCCACCCCTTTGGTATATCAAGGCCACTCCCCCATCCCCAACGTTTGACGCCTCGGCTTACGTAATTCTCGGTTCAAATATATATTACTTCCACAGACTTGAATAATACGGTCTAGTCTACGAATTAATTAAACCTAGTGTTTATTTTTGTTTACTTGAAATAATGCCCTTGACCAAATTAACAAGTGGGTGTGTTACACTTGAATGCTACACGTATTAGAGCCGTATTAATACTTTACAAAATATTTAATAGTTATACGTAATTTCAACTGATATTTGTAATATTTTGGTGATAATGTATTAAAACAAGGAAGACGTTCTTACTGCCCCATGGTTGACATTTGTACTACAATTTCGGCGTAAAAAAAAAAATACCTGTTGTTAAATTGATCGTAATGCTTCATTTAATATCTGTCTTCACAAACATAATGTCATTACTATACAAACTTTACCAAATCATTTTCGGTTTAAAAAAAAAACAGGTTTTAGGTTTTAACGTCTTAAGGTGGTAGGTACCCTGTTCATTTGGGTCGTGGATGAACTGCAATACTTTATCCCGCGACCCCACAAACACGTGGATGAGAGTGAAGAAGAAAAAGAAGCTTTTTAGTCGGTTGGAGTCCGACACTACCACCGACGCCGGCCCAATTTGACGACGGGGTGTGCATTTCCGTTAGTATTTTGTTACACACGTAAATAAAAAAAATAAAAAAAAAAACCCTGTTCATTTATGTTATTGACTGAATTAGTTTATTGTTACGGTTATTGTTGCTTGTATTTTAGTTAAATCTGTCAAATAAATATATTGAATGAAACTTATATGAATTTATTATAATACTATATGTAAGAAGTAAATGTGATTAACACCTATAAACCATACATATCTACAGTTGAAGAAATATTTAATTTAAATTCATAACATTTATCTAGTCCGTTGCTCGCGAAAGTTCTTAAATGAAACTCTCCTTGTTAGAAAATATATACTAAAGATTTTCCAGATTAAAAAAAAACTTTTCCATTGTAAACCGTAGCGCAACAAAAGTTTCTCTACGGCAACATACTGCAGCTCCGTCTATTCATCCGAGGCCGCGTCCGTCCCACGATAGTTATTAAAACAAACGCTGCCACTGCTTTTCATATTACCGCAGTAACTTTGATATTTATAAATATTGTTTACCCCACAACCTATGAGAATATATAAAAAAAATTACCGAGGTATCGAGTCTTAATGTCTTGTATCTAGACGACTATCCTAATGTGGTGCAGTTAATGTCATCCTAACCAGCGCTCGTCACATTATTATGGTCAGACGTGTATTAGTTATCAAATCCCACTCGTCTCGACCCTTCATTGTATAATAAAAAAAAATAATGAAAACAATTATTAATTACATAAGTAATTAAAAGTGTAAACTGGTATCATTACAGGATGCCTTCAGCAGCGCCCGCAGAGAATGGCGTTCCTCGGAGCGAGCTGGAACAGCTCCAGATGCGAGCCGGTCAGGTCACCGATGAGGTGAGCATTTTTTTTTTTGTACATTTAAAAAAAAATTGTCGGTTCTTCAGTCCAATTTGTGTATGTATCAAAATGCATTTTATTTTATATATAACTTTTTATAATTTCAGTCATTGGAGGCCACTCGGCGCATGATGCAACTATGCGAGGAGGTAAGAATTCATTTTGATATCATTATTCACCCTGCCATTATAATATATATGTATATCAACAAAAAATTATCATAACTGAAAATTTGATTCAATTTCATAAATGAAAATAAAAAGACTAGTATTTTTCAGTTATGGTTATTTAGTTTAAAGTAAAATAATTAAAGAAATCACTTTATTTGTACAAGTTTTAGTATTGACATGATTCTAGTACTATTGGATATAACGATAGAGTTCAATTAATAATATTTGTATTAAAAAATTGTTACAAAATTGGAAGAATATTATCATATACTTATATATTGATATGTGAATTGTTTACATTGTTTTGTGTATTATAATAATAACTAATAATTTAATTGTTAAAGCGTCCAACATAATGTATACTGGAGAGAGTCCCCATTTCTCATTATAAATCATATATAAAATCGACACTTTGTGTGCGTGCAATAAAATCAGTGAATTTAAGTTTCTATCATAGTTTTTAAGTATTTATGTTCAGTTGTTCCGTTGGTTATGTGATTATTTGTGATTTGTGAGAGAGGTGTTCTCGATGCGAGGGAGTGAGGGGTATAGCGGAAGTGTCCTGGATAGCCCCAAACTCGGTTAGATATCCGACGCCCGTCCCTCGAACCCCTTAGGGCGCAGCCTCTGCTACCCCTGGCTGTTGTGTATCGATGTTGCTAATTACATGTGTGGTGTTTTTATTTGTTTTTGTAGCTGTCCCTTACCAACGATCCCTTTTTTTTTTCGTCCCAATTGCCTTATATATTGTATGTATTTATTATATAACCATACGTGAATGGGTGTTGCATGATCCGTGCCTAAATGTTTCTGGAAATGTTAGAGGTCTCTCTAGTCCTTTTGTGTTGTTTGTAGACATGTAATTTTTGTTGTTGAGTTTTCCCAGACAGATATGCCAGAGGCGTTGACAGTTAATAGTTATAAATTCTAATTGTAGTACCAATCTCAATGAAAACCATATAAAAAAGATAAGTTAACTGTCAACTCCAAAGAAAAGTTCGTCTCGATAAGCTGTTAATGTGTCCATAGCATGAAGCCCATTGCAATATAGAACAAGTCCTTCAAATAGATAACCATACTTCTCAGATTTAGCAATTCCCTTAGTGCATATTTATATGTCCTAACATGTTCGCTTTCCTTTCTAAACAGTCTTATTTCGTTCAGCTTGGGCTTGCTTTCTATACGAACCTTTGACTGTGTCAAATTCTGTAATCTTTTTATCCGCCGTCAAGGCAAATTTCACTTCTTCTAGCACTCTTATTTTCCTCTTCTTTGATAATTATAATCTATATCTGAGACAGTATCAAAACTTATATTCACATTATGTACAATTATATCTCTCACTACTTTTAATTTTAACATTCTGACACAAAGTAACGTCTTTCTTCTAATGTTTTGTGTCCATACTTTCCTGTTTTAGTTAACTCTGTACAGTAGGTTTCTGTGTAGTGGCTGCTCTCTGTTGTTGACTGTAATATTTATGTTTTATGATTTTCATGCCTTCTCGAACATTCACAATACTATCAATAAGTGGGCGAGTACACACCATGGACCTACCACTTGACTCCAACAGATATATCGAGCTACACCTGAATGCAACTCTCACACCAAATACATACCAATGATATTGTTTTATCATTATTAACAATCACATTATATATTTTATGTTATATTGACCAAGTGTCTACATCTATTTTTACTAGTTTACTTAATTTATTTGTTGTAAAATTTTATTATATTTTTTATTTATTTAATTAACGATTGTTAAACTTAAATAAATATACTTTGTACTGTACAATGTACCAAATATACTATGTATTGAAACACAAACAGAATCCGTATAACACTTCAGAAACAAAACAAAATTACATCTTCAATAACATCAGGATTCTCAATTCACTAGGAATATATGTTCTCTAACTTGTCTTCTCGCGACACAAATTTATGCCAATGCAAAGCAATACTTGAACCTGTGACACGCACGCACGCACCAACTGACCGGAAGCACCGTGCCCAGCGCGGCGCGTGCCGAGCGGTCATCACCCACCGTTCACTCACTCCACTTTACCCCTCACAACTAACATGCTCTGACTTTTTGTTTCTGCGGCTGGTCTAGAGCAAGGAGGCCGGCATTCGTACTCTGGTCGCTCTAGACGACCAGGGAGGTGAGTGATCTGCAAAATTTGCAACACTAAATTACTTACAATTTTATCTATTTAACTTTTTTTCGCTAATCTTGTTCGAGCGCCATAGGGTTTTCAGCCGACCCGAAGCCGGGCCCGTCGGCTTCGATGTGCTTAAGGGGGTAACGCATCAACTATTTATTAAAACTTACGCCACAGTTAAACTAAATGCAAAGGTGCGGGCATCCTTTGAGCTACAACCTAACCAAATAACGACGAACACACTGCTTGTCACGGAAAACCCACATCTTTGTATGCCTTATATCTTATGTAGATGATATACACCACTTTGCACAATCTAACAGCGAGCGATATCCGTGTCGACGCCTGCCGGATCGACGTATGGACATTATACAAATACCGTGTATTATCCGATCGTACGATACTTTACATTGTGCATTTCAGATGTTGGTACTCGACTCTCGAAACTTACCTAATTCACATCAAACGTATTAAATGAAACGAGCGAAGTAAATTCGAAACGCTTCTCCTCAACGCACGACTCTGAACATCACACAGAATTATCATGAATCATATGAAACTGCGCACAGATAAAACTGAGTCTGGTTTTACTTGCAAGCTTCACTGCATGCATGTCGTTGTTGATCGATTGTCGAGTAGTGTGTGTGTTAGCGCGGCGGGCAAGCACGCAGGCAGACACGCACGCTACGTACGCTGGCACCCACGCTGGCACGCACGCCACGCACGCTGGCAAGCACGCACGCACGCATGCACGCCGCAGACCAAGCCCGCGTCTCGCCGCGCCCCAGCGGGTGCAACGCGCAACGCGCCACGCGCATCGTGCCGCGCCCCACTCCGGCACCGCACCCCGCCACCCACACACCCCGATACTCTCTCCTGCGATATATTATTTTGATTTCTATTTTATGTATAGAGCGAGGACGCCGGGGGGCAAGCGCTTCATATGTTGAGTCACCAGGGCGGTAAGACTTACTGAACACTGGGTAGTCCAAACGTGAGAACGTCTGTGTTGAATGTGCAGTATAATAATAACTCTTTGTTTTTTCTTTGACGTTTCTCTTGAATAACGACTTATCTCAGATTGATGTTGCGTGTGTTTCTATGTTTCGATGGGGATGACTTTTGACCACATAGTGTAAATAGATACGCCCGATGGCCGTTCGTTGCTAAATGTCGCAAAAGACTGTAACCTCTATCTTTTGCTGAAGATTTAATTTGTATGAGCTGCGCAATCTCTTTAGTTCTTCCGTTGAGTTTTTATTGATCGGAACGCTTTTTATAGGTATGTTTATTTCTCTTTCCGAATCTACTGTTCTCTTCTCTTAATGATACTGCGGTACTGACATGAATGCGCGTTTACCGATTGTGTCTGTGGACGTTATAGAGTAAATGGTATACGCCTTCATCTCCATGGCTGATCGTACTTTCAATGTTAGCGCAGTAGGTCTGTACTGTTAGCTCGATGCGATCTGTGTCCGGCTGCGAGGCCGCCGCTCGCTCCTCTACACTACATGTTAGATGGTTCATTTCTCTTCTTCAACTAAAACGACTTTGCTGCATTCACCGTTCATTTAGGAATGGCTTATTATTGATACGCTCATTTGCTAAGTTGATGTTTTATTTCATGCCACCACGGGAGGAGTCGGTGGCCGCCGGCAGCGGCGGCCTCACGCCGCCCGTGTTCATTACTTTTTTTTTTTTCTCTTTAGTTGTCAGTATGAGTTTGTCGTGTGGGTGACGGGGCGGCGCGCGCGCGCTTGCGCTGACATCGCGCGCGCGCACCGCTGCCGTCGCCCAGCGCGTTGTTTGGCGAGCTATAGTGACATCATTATTGTGTTGTAGAGTCACGAGGTGGGCATGAAAACCCTGGTCATGCTGGATGAACAGGGCGGTAAGCATCCAGTAGTATTATCTTACATCACCCATTATAGTAAGGCTTGTATATGAAATGCCAGTTAAAATTTTAAATGAAATCATTGAATAGCGATGACTTTGATATTTGACGAATTGAAAAGAATTCTAACAGTTTATTTATGAATAATAAAATGAGGTATACACCTGTTCACCGTCGTAATAAAATGACTAGTGTACTAGTAAACAGCACCGAATCTTCCCGTGGAGCCCGCGCACGCGCCCGCGTCGCACGGGTTCCGATGAAACCCTATCGATCATCTAAATAAGTCCGACAGTATGAATTATTTTATTTAGTTTTCACGCATCTAGCTGTGCACGTCTACTTCTAATCTCGCTGTTGATTGCATGATTTTAGTATTTATGAAATTAATTATGTATCTATATGTTAGCCATTAATTACGAGTTCTAGTATTTTATCACTTAGATTCAGCACATACATCATACTTAAAGGTAATTTTTGAATATAGTTAAATTGCCAACCAGATCAAGTGTGAGACAGAAATTTATACAGACAATCTGACCACAGATTAAACAAGACGACACAATACTGTCTGTAGTCGCTTTTAATTGAATAGAATCGCTTCGGTGTTTTGTAAGCATGGTTTTAGTTTACACAACAAAATCATATATACTTACAGAGATCTTGTCTTACACTTAATCCTGGTTATTGTCGAGAGCGTTGAGAATTTACAAGAAAAGTGACATTATTATTAAAAAAAAAATAACTTTGTTAATAATGAAAAGTAAATTGATCGCGTCATTCGAGTTAATATGGTTAGGTGCTTTACACATTCACGTGGGAGTTTTACCAAGGATGGTCTTAAAACGATCATGTATGTGTGTGTGGACAGAACAATTGGATAGGATCGAGGAGGGAATGGACCAGATCAATGCCGACATGCGGGAGGCCGAGAAGAATCTGTCCGGTATGGAAAAATGTTGCGGCATCTGCGTTTTGCCATGCAATAAGTACGTCACCTTGATGTTTACATGGAACTTTCTAGGAAGTAATTGAAAATAAAAGTTAAATGAATAATTTAATCTCGAGTTCTTCTGCTATTTAAAGTTACTTAAAATTTGTTTTATGTTTTTCTCTGGTCATAATATATACCTTTACTTATAACATCGAATATAAATAAATTTTGATATTAAAATGTAAAGTATTCTAACTTGATTTCGGAATATGTTTATAACGAACCGTAATATTCCCAATATATTTTACCACTAAAATATGTCATGTTACTGGTTTCCAGGGGAGCATCGTTCAAGGAAGATGACGGTACATGGAAGGGAAACGACGACGGCAAGGTTGTGAACAACCAGCCACAGCGAGTGATGGATGAGAGAAACGGCATAGGTCCACAGGCTGGCTACATAGGCAGGTCAGTACAGAAGGTTATGGTAGGATTAGTCTGGAAGATGGGTAAATTTTAGAGTATTTGATTTTTGTCAACCCGTAGTAAAGCCAACTATCTCAACATCTATATCACACTACGATTCCTGTCTGATTTTAAACTGAATTATTACAAAGTAACTAAATGATAGTTAAATTTTTTTTAATAAATACAGTAACTCATATATCATCATTATATACGACTTCTTTTTATCTACTAATAGATCCAGGTTATTTTACGCAAATTTAAAGAAAAAAGCTGTGATATTCCAGGATAACGAATGATGCCCGAGAGGATGAGATGGAAGAGAACATGGGCCAAGTGAACACGATGATCGGAAATCTGCGCAACATGGCGCTTGACATGGGCTCCGAACTGGAGAACCAGAACCGTCAGATTGACCGCATTAATCGCAAGGTAATTAAACATATATATATCAAAATCTATATAAAAATGAACCAAAAAAAATATGTAGTTGCGAAGTAAAAACATTAATAAAATTTACAGAAAAAAAAATTAACCTATTTCCTTGAAATTAAAAATAAAATTAAACATTTGAAGCGATAATAAATAGAAACTGATAAAAATTTTAATAATAATCAACAACAGGTACAAAAAAATCCTTCTTATATTTCCAGTTTTTTTTTTTAAATTTCTATTTCTTTTTTTAAATAAAGCCGAAAAAAATTAACAAAGAAAAATATATATGTACAAGATATATTCAAAACCAACTTCACTCGTTAATAGTAAAATATACATTTTTTATCTGTTAGATATAAACATCGAAAACCAAGAAATATTACACACAACGTAAGCTACTGTCGTTGACATTAAATTAAATCGCATAATGGGCTAAAACTAGAACTTTGGTGACAGAGTCAGTTTTAATTACATTTTTTATCTTAAGGACAGTTTATGGAACCTTTAACAATAAATTAAAAAAAAAAACACGAATTTTAATTAACTAAAAATTTTTTACTTTAAAAATTTAAATTAAATCAGGTTAACATAACGAAGAAAGGATATACGTTAATTTTGCTAAACATACTTCTTAATTGCTAGAATTGGGCTTTGTGTTTTATAAACGTTTTAGTTTTACAATCTTATAATATTCTGTATTTTAACAAACTTCGCAATGGCGTATTTTTTTTTTTTTGAACTGAAAACTATTCTCAATATAATTCATAAATTTAAATAAAATATTTACAATCAATAAATAGATGGCTGGGTTTTTTAATCTGCCAATAATTTATTTACGAATGCATTTTTAATCTGTTGCTAACGATCGAGTAATAAGTTTTTAATCTGTTACTAAAAATAGAATATTAATGTCATAATCTTTTACTAAAGTTTGAATCTAATTTTTTATTCTCTTGCCAATAATCGAGTATTTATTCAAGGAGTTTTTTTTTAATAAACATTTATTTTCATTACCATTTCAAGTATTGTAGAATAGTCTTGATATGTAGTTGGATTGTGACCATGTATGTAGCATCTAATAGACAGTGCATACATTATTCCCACTTACTGTTATGTAGGTAACTTAATACTAATGTTAGTAAACACAAATACTTTCACCCTACAAGTGACAGTACACCGTCGCTGCCGTTTATTGTGACACTGTAAAGCTCTAAAGAAGCAAAGAAATCGGAAATTATTTTCTCATCAGTCTTACTACTTTTAACTTCTGCTGTCTCTGTTAAAAGAAGCAGACAAATATTACTACTATGTTCCGATTTCGTAATGCGTTTTTACTAGTGAAATGTTCATTATTATAACTCTAAGCATATAACAATACCGACTGCGTCAATGTTATATAATATATGCGTCATCAAACACCGAGATTGATGCAGAATGTTTTATTTAACTTTTAATCTACATTAATATTAAGCTACCTACACGACTCTTACAAGAGATCTCTAAACTGAATTTTTTTTGACAAAGATACGAGTAAGTGGAGTTTTGTATGCAATGAAGATATCACTTTAGTGTATTTAATATTTTTATGTGTCCTGTAGAATCTATCCTATCGCTCTCAAAAAGAAACTTAAAACCTCTTCAACCTGTCGCTTTCTTTTCAAATAAACGAGAATTAGCTTAGTGGAATGAGTCACTAGTCTGTCCTGTTCACTTAAAGCATGCTCCCTGTTTCATTTCTCTTAGTAGGTGTCAATAGATGTGATTGACCAACTTCAATACATCGAACACGATTGTTCATATAACTCATTAAACACTACCCTAAACGACTAGATTTAGGAACACAGCTAGCCTAATCTAGGTTAGACCTGGTACAAACCAATCCAATGGATCATTTCCTTTTGATTCCTATATCCACATACACGCAAAATATTTTAAAAATTCAACGTGCAATTTTTCTTACGCCTTTAATACACAGCGACCAGTTTTTTTTGAGCTCGTGTCTTGTTAATAACATAACTTTTTTAATAAATTCAATGACTTCGGTTAATTGTAATTTGTAACTTGAAATGTTTAACTACATGCGACTGGTTTTCTGTGTAAAGGTTATATTGTACATAAACAATAAGAAGACACAAAACACTTTGTTATATATCTTAGGGAGAATCGAACGATGAAAGGATAAGGGTGGCGAATCAACGCGCGCACGAGCTCCTCAAGTAGACGACATCACATACTCCAAGATCACAAACACACATACACTTCATCACATACAAACATACACACGTCTCGTGGTCATAAATGCCGAATGCAGAGGTCACAATTTTGATATATAAGTTTAATTTAAAAAGTTTAAGTACTCTTTAAAGACGACTTACAGACCATACTAATGAAATTCTTCGACGTCATTCATCGATCATTGTATATAGTATTAAGCATCTGAATGGTAACTTAATAACCCCTCCTGAAGCTTAACTCATGCAGCTTAAATTGCATGTGCAATTGCATATAAAATTACATATAAAGTAGGGATTGTGATCTGTAACAATGTCTCTAACAAAATTCATCATGTACGTTAACACATGGAACATAGAATCACACAATCATTATCCGTTACTACTAACTCATACTAACATTCCTTTAATTTTGTTGAATGACTAACTTAACAAATTATATTAATGATGAATTGTAACAATTGGTGTTAAGTGCTCCTGTTTTATTTATTACTTTAATAAGATCTATCCAAGTCAAGAAAAATCACAATTTTGAGTTGAAAAACAATTTTTTTTTTCTTAACTCAACGCCCTGAGAAGCTTGTCTGTTTTGTGGGCAATTATTGTAAAATAATAAAATGAATATAAATAAGTGCTGTACTAGTCTTATAGAGATATATAAGATTTTTGTGTGTTCGTTGATATTTAAGCGGTAACTTTGTTTACATTTTAATATTTTATATACCAAAGATAAAAACCAAAAAAAAAGAGGAAGCGAGAGAGATGTGCCAGGATCGTAGCAAGTGGAGAGAGGTGGTCTCTGCCTACCCCTCTGGGAACGAGGCGTGATATATATGTTTATATATACCAAAAACAAAATTGAGTTTTGAATTCAGGTATATTTGATGCAGATACTTTGCTAACATTATGATATTGAATAACAGGTTTTAGTTCCAAACATTTAAAAAACTGTGAAGACAAAATATGATATAAACAATAGCCTTTCTAATAAATACAACAATAAAAAGTTCTGTACAGAAAGTCGTTAACTTTCTTTCATAATTGTTTGTTTTATTAATATGTGTTTCTCATTACTTCCATGGGGTGTTACACTCAGTATATCTTTTACCAGACGATAAAGAAATTATCAAGTCTAACAAATTTTAGCAAAGTTGTTTTCGATCGATTTCAATATTATTAGTTTATTGCCTGGAAAAAAAAAACACATTATTTCAGTTTATATTTATTCTAGTTAAAATATTTCTCTATTATAGCAACTAAATATGTACTCGTGTGCTACAAATGAACGTTATAAAAAAATTGTTTAAATATTAACTGGCTTGGATGGGTCTTAACGGAGGATTTAAAGTGTAATGTTATAAAAATCAAAAGTACCAATTGGAATAGAAAAGAAAGAATCGAATTCTGTACCTTAGGGTGAATCGAATGAGACGAGGATAACTTTGGCGAACCAGCGCGCCCACGAGCTGCTCAAGTAAACGAGGAAGGCGCTCGCACAGTACACACAAACAGTACACACGTTCTCATTTACCTATATACATAAATTATCCTACTACTAAAACAACTACAAAAACAATTAGTGTAATTTCCGAATACAGCTTTCAAGTTAAACTATTCGCTTAGGTGTTAGTGTTTTTAAAGTAAAAACATTTAAAGGTACATTTTGAACGTGCGTTAAGGTATATTGGCCGAAACTGTATTATTTAATATAACTTAAATTATTTTTTTTTATAATTTAAAATTAATTTATTATTTCGCTTTTGATTTTCACGAAATCATAATATATTAATAAAAGCAATGTAATCTCTGCAGTCGGTAATTTTAATTTAAGATAGTTTATTTTGATATTTCCATTCAAATCTACAACTACAATGACAGTAAAATTAAATACTGTAAATGCAACATATGTTATAACATTCTACTGTATAAAACGAACAGATATTAAAATATTTTCATTTTCTTATTCTTGAATTATTTTTTTATTAGTAAACTCGTCATATATGGGATTATTATCAAATATGTTTCCAATTTTGTTAGCAAAAGAATTAGTTAAATTTCAAAGGTGCTCTTTATATGCAGTAGATCCTGTTATATAACTCAATATGTCATATATCATATTTATTGTTTTGCTGAAATGCATTTATTACACTTTAAAGTAACAATTTCACAGGTCGATAGAGAAATGTACGCTTTCAATAGCAAACTATACCTTATTATATGTAACTGTACTCACGTTGGAATCCCATTATAATTTTCGTATGTATTTCTTTGTGTATATTAAATTCGATGGGAGCGTATCGGTATGTGATAATAGTTCGATATTAAGTAATTTAAATGGCTCATAATGGCATGTAAGCCAGCAAGACATTTTTATTTCAATATATTTTTACCTATTAACACTCAACAGAATGACATACGTATAAAAGAAACGTATTTAATTTTAATATCGTTGTTATACGATCACTAAACGGTTGCGATTATCTCCTTAAAGTCCTTAGGGATTTTGCAGAATATTCTTTGAAAATAAGTTGTAAGTAGTGCCTTAGCATTTTTATTTATTTTGTATTCATTATAAATAGTAAATTAAAAACCGGAGCTTTTGTCGGCTCTGTTTTGTTGTATAATAAACTAAAATACTTCAGTTATATTTTTTTTTAGTTTTATTCCTAGCTCCTTAAATTATCTTGATTTCGTATTAAATTCGAACGAACTTTATTTCCAATAACAAGTATGTTTCTTATAAGACAAATAAAATTAATATGCAACTGGACTATACAGTTGTTACTTGGTAAGGTAACAATTTTACAACATAAAAGTTAATCTTAGTAGTAAATTGCCTATCTTCTGTTATTCGCTAAGAATTAAATGCAAACATATACCACGAGACAATCACAACACACAGACCTACTGACAAACACCAAGCCGACGGCATCTGTAAGTATTTTTTTTTTTATAAAAAAATCTTTTAATGATATAAGATTCGCTTTGCACTCTTAAAGCAATCTGCATAAACAATACTTGCTTTATGTGTTGTAATTCTTAAATCTAAGGTTAAAGTATTTTCTATAAATAAGCAGGTGATGCAATAATTATTTACAAACACTGTTCTTTGTTTGAATTATGCAATATTTCATTTTTTATATCAAGGGAAGATATTTTTAAACCGTGTTTTGTTTATTTACTATCAGGTAACACTTTACTTAGATTCACGTAATCTTAAATGATAATGTCGCCAAGGATGGTGATGTGCCCGTTTGAAATATTCTGGCTCTCATGTTAAACTTAGTAACTTTCTTAAAAGACGACATATTTTACATCTATCGATATATAATTTAAAACTTTGTGGAATAATTAATATTATTATTAGTAATCAAATACATTGTGTAAAAACAATATTTATATTTTCATCATTGTTTGACATGTAAATAATAACATGTATATATCATATTCTTTCTACACTTGCATCTTTATTTAGAACTGTATCTTAATTATTAACTTCACAAATAACGTTATTTGTTTTTTTTTTCTTAATAATATCTATGTTTATAGGGCGAAAGCAATGAGACACGCATTGCGGTTGCAAATCAGCGCGCGAACAAACTGCTCAAATCTTAAGAGGTCGTCAGTTTCTCATTCCAGTTTTATGAATATGACGTTAACAAAAGATTACATACAATCACAATTTTATTTTTATAAAATTAAGACTGTATTATTTAGTGCCCTCTGACTTTTTATTTAAAAATGCGTTTGGAATATTGTTGCTAATGAAAACAAATAAGGAATGATTAAATGCAACATTCTTGCATATACAATTATGTGAGTACAATGTGGTGGGTAGTGATACTCAGGAATATCATGTGAACTCGTTGCTCGTCTCCTTGCCTAATGAATAAAAAAATCATAGATAACCTTCAAATAGTACAGAGTCTTAAATTTATTAAAATAATTGTCATGTTTGTATAGTCTGTGTTGTACAATAACTTTGTAAAAAGCAACGGAAAAAAAATATTTTGTGAATGTATAAAATAAAAAATCAATATTAATGTTTAAAAATATAATACACAAATATTTTTTTCCTCGTTCTTATAAGTTTTAAGATTAGTTTAAAATTTTTGGTTAACGTCATTTTGCATAAATCTGAACTCTGCTGTTGGGTAAGTTGTGGGAGTGAGCGGTGTGAAAATTTATTTTGACAGTAATTCATCTTCCTGAAATAATGTAAAAATCTATTATATATGTTCGTACAAATATTCTGCAATTGTTACAATTTTGATAAAATAATTATCAAATTTTACCACCTTTTATAGTGTTGCAAGATAAATGCGAGACAAATATCAATATCGTTGTGTTACCATGTTGGCAAGTATACCATCAGAGATCGCCCATTCGTTGTAGCAAATGCAAATACTATGATCATTCGAATAAACACGCTGCACGATGTGACACAAACGATCATATTTTGATTAGTTAAAATCTTACATTAAAAAAAGTTACTCGGTAACTCTTGCTGCTTACATTCCACCAACATAGGGCCAGTATAACTTAGATATAAACTTGTGCTTTTAATTTCTAGTCTGTCAACAAGGCCGTTAATTTAACACATTGCAACATTCAAATGACTACAGTACAATGAGATGTTTTCTAGAAGTTCGCTAAACTACAAAGTTTACGACGTTTAAACAACGCTCTCTGTTGTTAAAACGATATTTTATGTATTCATTATATTTAACATATAACGTCTCTTCTTGCACGGATGGAAGTCTCTATTATATATTTTCATACATTTCTTTATGTATAGCATAAAGCTGAATTTGTTTTAATTTTTTTTTTTTTGAAGCAATGTGCCAAATTGTTTTAAACGGAACTAAGAGATATTCACAACTTTTAAATTATGCATATCGTTTCTATGGGTCTTGAAATTCAAACATATTATGAATAGAAAAAAAAAAGAATAAGCAGTTTACAATAATATCCTTATATTATAATAAAATCTATATCATTCAATATTTAATAGATGCAGTTAGGAGAGTACCAATTAGCTCTTATAGTGACAATTTTGAAATTATTATAGCCGTTTATAAATCTAACCAAAAAGATTAATATTTATTAAATATTAATAGGAGTGGTAAAATATAAACTGATAAATGTTAAATAAAACTTCTTTGATATCTTGTTAAAACACTCTCATTCGGTTGGAAAGTTTTCTTCTATATTGATACAATTCTCTTCTTTATATGATACACGTTATCTATATTTCAATATTACTGCTTTATTACTATAAGGTCTTTTCTCTGCAACTATTTTTCCTCCAGTTATTAGAATAAGAAAATGGTGCCTGGATTAAAATTATTAATTTCATGTAATAAGAAAATGTTATATATTGAGAACCAAAAATTGTGTCTGAAGTTCTTAGTTTTTTTTTATTTTATTTATTTATTATTGGCTAAGTAAACAAGACCACGGACTACACAAGACAGAAGCAGTAATTGTGTGAAACTTCATTGTTAATATTTATTATCTATTATATTAATACATATAAAATTTTTGAACATTAAAGCCGTTACGGAGAATAATCTACATAGTAACATAATGCAATCGTTTATTAGATAGTTGAGCATTTAAAACTTTATTATTACTTAAAGTATATTGTTGTGAAGATGACGAATAAAATGTACCGGCCTTAGGAATAATGGATATAGGAATGTTATAGGCGAAAATGGCTTAATGATTATACTCAATGTACCAGCGATAGAGTTAAGTGTTTTTTCGGAATTCTCTCTATTTCTCTCAATCATATTAGTTAAGATTGCGTGATGAACACGAATATTGTACTAAGTAAAAATATTTTAATAAAAAAAAACGTTTTATCTCTGTCACATAGTTTTGTTGTAAAGCGCTGTCTATCCAATAGAAGTGTGTAACCGCCTGCGCAATATCTACTTAATTATAATCAGCCTAACACGAGATATGAAAATAATAGAAAAAAAAAATAGAAATTGTATATTTTGTTTAAGAAGAAAATATCTTTACAGTTAGAATAAAAATGTTAATTTCGAATTAAATTATTTATTTGTTAATATATTCAAAAACGTGTTTCATTTCTTTTAACCCACTTTTTGATTTTAATATTATAAGCATTGTATAATACAAATAAATTTTACATTATAAATTAAAATTAATGGTCAAATCTATATATCTATATCTAAACGGTCAATGCCAAGATTTTTAAATTTTTTTTTTGGAAAACTAGTAAAAACAAAAAAGAGAATAGTTTATTTCGGGTTAAGAATATACAATAACAAATATTCTGATACAACGGCGGCAGGGTTCAACTTGTTATAAAAAATATATTTACTTATATCTACAATATGCTAATACTACCTTAATTTCACCTAATTACTGGAGTAACGACACTCGATATCTTATTTCACGGGCGACGAGCGCCATGTGGTGATATATATGTCATACTATCTAGCGTCACGTAATTATGGGCGGGCGTATTACTCGCCATCAGTGGAACGTCCCGAACGTCTACTTCATTATCAGCCGATAGACGTCTACTGCTGGACATAGGCCTCCCCCAAAGATCTCCACATAGATCGATTGTGCGCTGCCCGCATCCAGCTGCTTCTCGCAGCCTTCACCAGATCGTCGGACCACCTGGTGGGGGCCTTCCAACACTACGTCTACCGGTACGTGGTCGCCATTCGAGGACCTTAGTGTCCCATCGGCTGTCAGTCCTTCGAGCGACGTCTCCTGCCCATTGCCATTTGAGGCTAGCAATCTTTTGGCCTATGTTGATGACCTTAGTTCTCCTGCGGATCTCTTCATTTTATTAGAAAATGATAATAAAAAAAGGGTGTTAAATAACGTGATTGAAGATGTAGTGACATAGATAGAGATAGATATGCTTAGATGGTTCGACCATGTTGAAAGAAGATTAACGAAACAGGTATACAAGGTAAGAATGATTGGACAAATCGGTGAAGGTCGACCTAGGCGGACATATTCCGATCAAATCAAGGATGTCCTAAAGAAAGGCCGGGTCAAGAGTATTCGCAACTGACTCGCATACATGAAGACGCTCATGAAAGTGAAGGAAGCGAGAGAGGTGTGCCAGGATCGTAGCAAGTTGAGAGAGGTGGTCTCTGCCTACCCCATTAGGAACGTGGCGTGATGTATATGTATGTATGTATGTTAAATAACAATTGAGCGGTAAACAAATGCAATAATTGACTTAATGGTTAACAAAGTTGTGATATTTTAGGTTTTATATAAATTTGTATCTAACAGTGTATAAAAAGTAGAAGATATGCCGAAATATATATATTTATGTAATAAAACAATTTATTATTATTTACAGGTTTATTGGTCAAAATCAATCTTATAATATATATACACTTAAAGAGAACCAATGGACATCCACATTATACTGAGTGTACATCACAGTATAACAGTTGTGATCTTTATTATTCACAAAAAAAACCGTTCTGGAAATCTTCAGGCAGCTGAAACAAACATTGTTTTATAAATTTACTTAAAACGTATATAAATAGTTTGAACATTTACTGAACTAGTGTTACAATTTTTTTTTTATTTAAGCCACCAGAGCGGCGGGACCTTCACCTGATGATATTGGTACGCCTGCTCATAACAACATAGCGCTGGTTAGGATGGTATGTACTTGCACTACATTGCGCTCGTCACTGGATACATAAGCTGTTGATTCTCGTTAGCCCATTAGGTATAGCGCCCGTCAAACCGGAACACAAGAATGTTTGTTCACTACTGTTTGACGGCAGAAATAGGAGCTGCTGTGGTAACTACCTAGACGGACTACAGAAAAAGAGACCTCTCACCAGCTAATGTTTGACTGTTTCAATTGTACTAGTAATTATTGGCGTCAAATCGACAATATTTGAAGGATTAGCAATGATTCCCTTCCAAAAAAAAAAAATTGCGACAATTTGTAAACGTTAACTTTTACTAAATGCTGCACATATTTTTGGACCTGACTGAACTAACTTCCTGGAACTCCAGAAGTTACTTTATAGTTGCCGCAGTCTCTATATAATAACACATGAACGCCATTGTTCTGGGCGAGCACACGTCACCTTTTACAACCTCATTTTCACTTAGCAATTATACCACGTTTAATTATGGTCAAATAGCCCATTATAGATTTAATTTCATATTATCAAAAAGTACATTAACTAACAAACTAAGATTCATGTTTTTTTTTCAATTATATTTGAGAAACGAGCAACATAATAAAATAAAAAGATCTCTTTCGGCACGATTTCTTTTGCCTCCACAATCAATAAAAAATGAATATATAAAAGGTAAAGAGGAAAAGCTTTCTCTCTTATTTATGTCAATTAATAGTCACCTAAAATGTTCAAATCTCGTCTGAGTATGGAAAAATTCCTTTGTATATAATTAAATGCATACCGAGTTCAACGATGAGCTCCAAGACTACCATTAGGGTGAAGCCACCAATAGAGCACAAGAACTGTGATAATCCGGTGCGGTCCTGACGCCACACTTCAAAGAACACCACGTACACCAGTGTACCACACGCCAGACCCTGTAACGTACAAGTTACAAATTTTTATATATATCCAGCTTACATTTATTTGATTTTTTAACTACATAATAAAACAGTTTTGTTTCTGTGCACCATAGACTCTTATTGTCGTTTATAGCAAGGACGTTTTATAAAAATTAAAAATGTTAACTCGAGTTTTACATAATATTCTTCGTAATACCACTTCACTAAACCCCATTAACATAGAATGAAATTAAACTTAAGCGGTTAATGAAATTCAAAAATACCTCCTTTAAAAAGGCTACTTTAGGTTACTAAGGGCTACTCTTAATCATTTGTGTAAGAATAACAATGATTGTCTTCTTACTCCTAATCGTTTATTCCCAATTATTTGGGTTGACCAGCCTTATCATTTCCTTATTTTCTTAATGTACGAAAAATTTTATGAAGCAAACGCAATCTTAACACCGAAAGTATTTTTCCACAGCAAAGAAAAAACAGTTACCATCAAGTCAAATGTACAGCTGTACCATGCGCTACTAACAATAATTACATTAAGTAAAATATATGCAATAAATATTAGGTATACAATATCAAAATACGTGACTAGAAATAATAGTCCTTTACTCTCTTAAGGGTACGTAAGGAGGGACAGGTACATACCATAATTCTAATAAAATAAGCAAATCAATACTGTAATCCTTTAAAAAAAATATTTCTACTAAGTATTGCTGAGTGACCAGCTTTGACACAAATAAGACCACAAACAAGTTATTTTAAACTTCATCAGTATGCTGTTACATTTTAATATGCATAAGCAGTTAAAAAATTAGCAAAGAACAATAGGAATTATTGATTATTAATGTCTATTGAAATTAATAGTATATATTAAGTTAACTATAAATAAGTAATGAAAAAGTAGAAGTTACTGTATCCTGTGACATCGTTAGTTAAGGTCATAATTGGTTAAAACGTTACCTGTAATATAACTGAAGCTATTCCAGCCTCTGTGGCGCCGGCACCACCCACTAGTAGGATGCCCACGCCGATTCCCAGCGCTGAGACGAACGAGAAGACAAATATGTAGACAACGGATAACCAGCGTCTCGTACCCGCTGCCAGCAGTTCCACGCCGATACAGAAGGCGATGATGTATTTATGAGCAGAGACTGCACCGAACATGTACCTGAAAAGTAATTACACTAAATAATTCCAAGATTGTAATTTTCACATTAATTACAATCATAAGGTCACTCGGGGTAATTATTAGACGAAATAAACCTCTTTTTTTTTATTTTGTTAAAACTTTTGAACGTATCCTCATACACTGATCCTAGGTCTCTGTTGTCAGAGACCGTCTAGGTAAGTGCCATCACAGTGCCTATTTCTGCCACCAAACAGTACTGTGCAAACATTACTGTGTTCTGGGTTAAAAGTCGCTGTAGTTAATGAAATTACTGGGGTAACGAGACTAACATTTTATATATCAACGCGACGAGCTGTGTAGTGCAGGTTATACCATGTTATCTAGCGCCACATCTTTTACTATCAGATGAAAGTCTCGTCCCTTCTTTGAATAAAAATATCTATTATCATCATCATCAAGGCCTCATGTAACCATATCTTGTTTTTTTTTTATCGAAAGGTTGAGCAAACGGACGAACAGTTCACCTGGTGGCAAGTGACCACTGATACCCAAAGACAGTCGCAACGACAGAACAGTTACATCTGAGTTGCCCATTTTAAGGGAATAATATGCTCTTTTCTTGAAGGTTAATAATAATATGTATAATGTTAATAATAATAAAATACACTGGTTTAAGCAGATAAAATGTTGAGACGTTTATGTAATGAGTAATGTGGACCCTCAATATTTCGCCGGCAGGGATTCCCATTGTCCGTCGTTCTAATTTCACGGCGGATACCGCTTTGATTAAGATTGGGAGCGCAAGCGGAAGAAACTATGATCTGGATTATCCGCCTTAACTAGAGTTTCCATATTCAAGGTACGTCGGAGGATAACAATGTTTCAATAATACACAATCCGCTATAATGACTGATGATGGTATCGATTATGAATGGTACACAATTAATTTCATTATTAAATAAACGTATTATAAAAAATAGTGAGTTGTAAATGAAAGCATTGAGAATGGTTAGTTTAGATATACGACCTTGGAATCTTATTTAAATACTTATTTCTACGAATTTTAAAATAATGGACCAGCTTTTTTGAACTGTCGAGATAAGCAGTACGTTGTGGTTTAACATTTCACTTCAGTTTCAACTAATGTAAAATCTAACTTATTCGCTCCAAATACTGTAGCTCCCATATTTCTCAGACGAAACACAAAAATGCTGTCTTGGCGATAGATTGACTATAATGCTAGCTAGTCAGGTTTTACATAAAGATAATAAAATTGTATGTTCTTTTAACTGTCCTTTTTCGAGTAGTATATATTATACATAAATCTATAGTATCAACATATAGTAGTTTATCCTTTCAAGTTTTAGAAGAGTGGCAGTCTTAGTGTTTACTAAATCACTACATGTAGATCACCGCTACGCCCACCAAGTCTGAGAACAACTGTAAAGAATACAAACTGGTACTCATGTAGGGAATGATCTCAATACGATCGTAATGAATATTTATAAATATATTTCGTTTTTAACGATAACGAAAAATCATTGTTTACATATTTTGTTATACGAATTACTGTTTAAAGCTTACAAAAAATTGATTGATAAAGAAAAAAAGCGTTTTTAATGCTTACGCGAGGACTGTCTTTAAAATGAGGTACTATGTAACAGAACTGTAATAATTGAGCTGGAGAAGAACAATACATATTGCATAGTAGAGTATAATTAAATATAAAAAATATATGGATATAAGTGAAAGTAAGTTAGATATAGATAAGTATATAATAAGAAAATCTAGCGAAGTATTAAAAATTACATAACACAATAAAAATGGCGGTTTAAGTTCAGGCGGGACATATGAAAGAAGTAATGAAGCAATTATTATAATAAAACATAATAGAGAATAGGAAGAATGAAAGGGGACAAAGAATATGACAAAAAAAACTGTTATTTGATTACACTTACAACTTTTTAAATAAAAAATTATGTGCTCATTTAAACCTCCATAGTTTCTTTGATGCTTGAGAAAAGTCATCAATATATATTGTTTTTCAATAATTTATACAATATGTACAATAAAGCCATACAATGTATAAAGTTTGGAAACGTGTTATATGTATCAATAAATTGCTACCTGTAGTAATTATATACGTAATACTATTGTCCAAATAAATTAAAGCACTTAAATGATATAAATACTCTTCTACTTCAAGTGATAGACAAGAATTTGTCAAAGATAAAATAGTACTTCGTGATAAGATATATTAAAATTCATTAACAATTTAATTTCGACACTTGATAAGGTCTATGAATCGGTGTCAATAAATGTATATATAATTTATTAACTATAAACGCAACCTGTTATGTCTGACGATTTTCCGTTTAACAGATGAACATTGTGATAATTAGTAAGTAATTACATTGCTCAGAGATACTACAGAAGCTTTTCGTATATATTTTTTTAATCTTATATCTTTCGTTAAATAATTACTTGCATACTTGATAAATACTAATTAATTTACAATATTAATAAATTATGTAAATTTCTTTATTTTATGAAAGAATGTGACAAATATATATTGTACATATATATTTGTCACATTGTTACATACATCAGTAATTTTACAAGGTATAACTTCCTATAAACTGAAAGACCATAATGTTTGCACACCACTGTTTGTCGTCGAAAATAGGAGCTGCGGTGGTACTTATCTATACAGTCTTCGGACACAGAGACCTACCACCGGCCGACACTAATAATACCGACTATAATAACCATTTTGTAATAATATCTTCTTTCAAATTTATGTAAGAGATTTCCCTCTGTGTAGAAGCTCGTCACATCTCCGGAACCGTCTAGGTAAGACGGTCTCCAGCATCAGAGACCTACCACCAGTAAATATTAATTAGTTGATGTAAAATAATAGAGTTTGAATAATATTAAAACTTTAAATAGTCAATACTTATCATAAGCCTTCAATATCGTGAGTTGGTAAGTACCGGCTTCTCTGTGGTAACTCGCAATCGAAAGAAGTACTTAATCTTTGACAGCTTTGTCGGAGACGTGAGAGATGTACGACAGAGATTTGCTAATGTGAGTGGCAGATCAAGACATGATAAGCAATGATAAAGTCTACGTGACCACCAGCACAGCTTTCATATTATCTCTAAGGATATCTTCAAATGTACCTTATTTACAAATATACACTTTTAATGTAACATCAAAAAGGTATAAACCGTCATATAAAGAATCCCTTCATAATTTTCGAAGGTTGATCATGGAGAGAAAATCCATCAAAAACGTGTTCTTGTTAGAGACCAAAACAGATGGTTTAATGATATAATAGAGCAAACCGGGCTCAAATATTGTAAGAAGACCAGAACAAATTTCTCAATCTCACCGCTAAATTTCTAGCTGAGCAAGGCACTTCTAGGTTGATGTCCTTAATATAATTTATACAAAAAAAAAAACTTTTCTCTACATAAATGCTTATTATTAAAATAAACAAACGTTTTATATATACATATCTTCTTATTCTGCTTGCTTATCAAACCGCGTTTCCTATTTAAAAACTTGTTTATACCTAGTTTCATAAAATTAATCCTGTTTTAATATTTTCTTTTATTTCTGCGATGATTGATTTTATGTAACATTTATACAGGAAAAAGTGGGATCATTGGAATATTTGGCTATTGATTGTTTTTGTTCAAACTTTTGTTTATGTTTATTATATTTATTTATCTTTAACCAACACATTATATTTTTATGTACAATATGTTGTAAAATTTATTAAGAGTAAAAGCTTCTAAAATTTGAGATTATCATAATTATCAAAACTATAAGTATAAAACAGTATAGGCGAAAGATGTTAATTAATAAATAAACCAATGTTTATGAACAATAAATTTGAAATAACATTTAAAAATACCATTCACAAAATGATTTGTCACGAAATTATGTATAATAATAAATTCCTATAAACAACTGACAAAACTGAATGAAATTTTGAGATCATGGGACATATATAATTTTAATATTTCCTGTCTTAATCTTCGTATTACAATTAACTAATATAAGAAATAGAATCAACAAAAATTACATACCATACATTTCTAGGAGAAGATTCCAAACCCACAGCGAGACCTTCGAACAGCTCATGAATAGACAAAGCCAATACAACGAGCAGACCTCTCAATGCAGAGACAATTGTATCATCAGAAGAGTCAACCGCGATATGGCTATGTCCATGATGTCTCCCCGCTTCCACCTCTTTGCTGATCGCGACCTTGTCCTCCGAGCCAGCAGCTTCATCAACACTCCGCCTGATGCTGAGCACTCTCGTGAAGCTTGTGTTGGCAGTTTTATTTTCCCGATTACTGATGTAGACATGAACCAACTCTTCTACTAAGTACATCATGAAGAACCCACCGCACATTATCAAGGCGGCCAGGTAAAGCGGAAATTCGAACAGCTCGCCATTTTCTGGAAATGTAACCAAAATATTTTTGTTTGTCATGGGTAGGACATAGTACTTATTTTGTGTAATGTAAATCAACTGGCTAGATAAATTAAAGCTTCTTCATCGGTTAGATGTCCACTGATGAATATAGGCCGTGCTCAAAGATTTTCACATTGGTCACCCATTGGATTCGGGCAACACTCTACTGTTGCCCGAATCCAAGGGCTTTTCGATGCTTGTTGTTTTTGAAGATAGAAGTGTACAAAACTCTATAAAAAAAAAGAATTGAATAACTTCAAACGGCTGTAGACATTTTTTAACGTTTAGAATACTTTTGCTGAGTCACACGGAATTTCATTACAATATTAACAAAGAATTTATTTATACAAAGCTACCCGAGAATACTATATTTACATCACATTGTTTATTTATTGAATATACCTGGTTTTATAATTTATCTCTACCATTTTTAAATATGAGTCTTCACTCTTTTAGGAAAATTTAATTGTAGGTTAACGTTTTATTGTGGATTTAACTAAGATTTTGTATTGTGAATGGTGTAAAAAATAATAAAACTGCTGTGCGAAAGTCTACTGAACATTAAATTTATGATTACTAAACTAATTATCGAACGTTTTATCCGATTTTTATTATAGGGTTAAAGATTTAAACTATTATATGTATAAATCGTTAAAAATAGCAATGATTATTATAAGTATCAATAAATCCTTTATTTTTATCTTGTCTTATTTACCACATATGAAATCGTTATTGTTATCGGATATGCGTGTTCGATTAATATTTGTTTCAATGATCCCTTTTTTATCTGATAATTTTATACAAAACCTTTTGTCTACGACATATAGGTACGAGAATGGAGATGTTGTTGTTCTTATAAATTCATATGTAAATTAAAGTCAAACGTTTTATTTATCAATAACACGAAGATTTTAAAAGGTGTTGCAGTATTTATTATAAAGAAAAATTAGTTCATTGAGTACTTTTATTTTTTCTTTGTATTTAACCAATAATAAAGTGTACATATGTGATATTTATTGTTGAAAGGTCCTCCACAAGGCGGACTGACGATCTGTAGAAGATGGCGCGGAGGTACTCTTTGGGAACAGCCCAGGACCGATCGCTGTTAGGATTTGAAAGATGGCCATGTCCGACGGTGAACGCCTATCGGCTGATGATGATATAATAAATATTTCTATATTTTGTAACCATAGTAACGAAGAAACATGACTAGTTTAAAAATAAAACAGCAAAGCATATATACCAAATAGAAATTGGAGAAGAGAGAGAATAAAAAGCGAAATCATGTATTTTTGTATAAACAATCTGTAATGCCTCGTTAATATTATCTGATTGTAAACAATTAACATACAGGCGGACTTATTTGATGCAAATATTAAAAGTAAGTAAGATATGATAAAAGTAAGAACAGTGTAGAAATTACTTATTATTAAATCAATTTACGTCTTTTAATTAATAATTAAATACTAATTTTATATAAAGAATCAAGAGATGAAAAATACATGAGCTGCGAATAGATAACATTTTTTTTATTCGACGACGAAGAGCGAAACGTTCTCACCTGATAGTAAGTGATACGCCTACCCATAACAATACGATGCTAGTTAGGATGATACGCTACATCATGTTGTGCTATGTTGTGTGAAAATTTCTTTGTCGGGCCGGGAGTTAATGCTTTTTATTGCGACCCTCAGAGATAGAAATGACGGCTTCCGTCTCATATTTGTTCCTTGAAAGATTAATTGGCTTAAAATAAGCGCAAATGTATATTTACCACTTAGATAAAAAGTGTGTACTTGTCTGTAGGCGTCGAACGCAATCAGGTGCTGTGTAAACATCGCAACCATCACCAAATTGTTATGGATTGGCAAATCACTTAGCATCAGAAAAATGCGCTGCTAGCCTCTACATCGTTGTATAAAACAATCGGATGGAGTCATAACCCAAACTGAGAATTATTTTTAAACTGTTCGATTAAAATTCGATTCGATTCGATTAAATTACTTGATCTAAAATTCATATTCTATAGCCTCTAAAAAATTGAGAAAAGTACAAAATACTTCAAGACTTCAGATTCATTAGGCAAAGTGATGTTTTAGACAAACGATTACCACGTTTCTATATATCTGTTAGGCAAAATTATCCGTTATCTAATAACGCTTATAGAAATATTTAAAGAAAAACAATTATTTAATTGCTCGTAATGCTGATATTGTTCTACTAAGGGAGCCTAAACAACAGTATCTAAAACAAAAATACTTGATAAATTAACGAGATTACAAAACTTATGATAAAAATAATCCATATTGCCTAATCAATTATTGTTGCTAAATTATATACATGAATGCATTTATCATTTAATCTATTGTGTTAAACAATTTATCGATATTTGACCAAAGTTGCATAACCGTCTGGACTCGATTAATAAGACAAAGATATGTAAATTCTTTAAATTGAAACAATAAGCAATTTGTTAACAAATAGCCATTTTTGTATAAGTATTAAAACTAATATGAGATTAGGTTTTAGAATAATTTTATTGTTAAATTTTTTTTTATGCTGATCACAGCGCAAATACTTTTAACAAGTGTACACAATAAACAATAGCTAATTTTCATATGACACATCAATGATGAATAATTTTTACAAAATTACTCGTGGAAGATCTACGTCCTAGGTGTGCTGTCCCCGATTATTGAGAGGATTGTATATTTTCTACCAGTAGAAAAAAGCAATTTGAAGGGGCTTTGAGTTAGAAGGTCTGAGAACTCCTAAGCCACCGTTAGTAAATTCAGAGAAGACGACAAACACCAAATGATTCCTGTATAATTTAAGTAACACAACAAGGATGTCAGTGACGGCTAATATTCTTCTTGGGATGCGCTTTACTATACTGTCATTTTTATATGAAACGGGTTGTCTCAAAATATAAGTTTAGTAGGTAAAACTCTACATAACCTTGCTCACTTCTTTTAGGTCACTAAGTCTTCTCATGGGGCTGTGACAGGTGGTTAATCAGTTGCATATTTAATTACTGGTCAGTACAGTACAGATAAAGTTCTTCGTCTTAAAACGTTACGGTAACTGGTATAAACTAAAAGTTCTTATTTGGATGTTGGAATTGCCAAGGTGTACATATTTATCACAAGTATACATGTTCGTCAACGACTTGCAGTACAACCCCTTCAATTTGGAAGTTCCGAAGAACACGACAAAATAGCTAACACAAATTAAAATGAAGCAACATTAGCGGTTTCGATCCAACAATACATAAAATTGTAAGGGTTTTCAATGTGAAATAAATCAAATTCAAGTTTGATAGTTTTATAGAATTTTGTCTATGTGTACTTTTAATATCACAAAGCGTTTAAAAGGGAATGTTGGTTTTGTAACCAATCGGCGAACCACCTATCGACTAGTTCTTAGTGAACAAAATTAGCGTTATTTCGAATTAAGTATGGTAATGAAGACGACGAAGTTAGCTTAACTCGAATATTAGTACTTATCGACGTCGTGGTAGTATCCTTCTTATATATGCTATATATGCTAAAACCAACAAGTTAACCCGAGTAAAATTTTATTCTAATAATAAATGAACAAAACTTTTTCATTAAAAGATTACCTTAATGATTACATTCTACTTAAAAAGGGGTATCCGGCGACACAGGATCCTTGATATTTCCATGTGATCTCTACGATCACACATTCTAAATACCTGACATGCAGCTTACAACCATTTTGACATTATAATTAAAATGTAGGTATATATTTATATACCTACATTTAGGTTTATATTTTTATATCATATACCTTACTAAACTACTTTATAAATAAATTATGCCAATATTATGTTCAAGACCTTTTATTTTGTTACATATAAATTTGGCCTTAATTCAAAATCAGATTTAAACACCGAAACTAACAACTGCTTTCTAAGCAACCTGCTTAGAGAGCTCTCCCAACTAAACAGTAAATATAGAATCACTCGATCATTTATTTTTATGATCAAGAACATACCCTTGAGCCAAAATGAAACCATCGATTAAAAATGGAAAGCTCTAAAACAATACAACAAAAGCATCAAAGAGGTATACAAAAAAAAAATCTTACCTTGTAATAATTTAATATTCTCGTCAACTTCTGGCAACAAATGCATAAAAGTCGTTGCGAACAAAACGCCTCCGCCAAAAGATAATAGCCCTATTACTAGCTTGTTAGAAGATCGGATGTTAGGACCGCTCGATTTTGTAAACCAGTTATACTTCATGGAAATTAATATTGGTATGCAACCGACAAACATGGACACGCTAAAAAGGGTGACCATGGTTATAATCTTGGCCTGCAAAGCCTCTCCGCGGTCAGAGTTATCCATCGCAGCAATATCCATGACTGGTTTGTTGCCGTTCATTTCTATTTGTGGACAAGATCAATAATAAAGTAGTCGAGTTTATCCCGCGCGTTCACTCGAGTTCCGGTGTTAACGGAGACGTTTATATTGCGACGCAGATCACTCGACTGAGCCGCCATCGTCCCAGGCGATGGTGCTGTAGCGGACTCTTGATAACGATTTCATTATTAATGATAAAAATGACAGCGGCTGTTTGCGAACCGTCGCGTCAATTAGGCATTGCCGTTCCTACGTCTGGCGAGGAACAACTGCACGCGCTCACTTACGCGATGTCAGGCACAGTTCAAATGTGTACCTACATAACTATATTGTATTGAAATTGTTTATCTGTCAGTTAACATAGTAAGGCTTTTGTTTATATTATTGTTAGTCAAGCAAAAACACGAACCTCATCATGCGCCGTCGCATCATTTACAAATAATATTAATGCAGTTTTATTCTAATTACTTATATTTTAGTTAATAAAAAATTTCATGTATTTCTCTTTAAGCGTTTTTTATCTATAGTCAACATTACAATTGTTACAAAACTATATAAATATACAATAAAAACGAGTTTAGTTTGTTCGATAATCACGTGAAAAGTAGTGAACGTATCGTCACGGGAACATAACCATTCGACGCGGAATGATTTATAAATGGTTATAGGCTATTTATCTTCTGAATTTCATAGATCCTTCATAATTTTTTTTGTATATAACATTTATTAAAATTTTCTTTTCATTTTATTTATGCGGTTGCTATAATATACGAAATGAAATATAAAGTCATTTGCTGTTGCGCTTGCTCTCAAAGATTATTTCCGACATTTTTCCTTGTCTAATTTTATATTACAGCCCGCAAAGCGGCTTCAGAACAGTTAATATATAAATGGTATTTCATTGAAATACCAAAAATATCTAAAATTATCGTTTTCATTATTCTATGTAATATTAGGTCGGGAAAAAGTTTCTTCGCATTTTTTAAGGAAATTCAAAACATTTTAATATGGTTAATTTATATTTAACTATATTTTATATATTTAACTAAAGTATGTAGGTACCATTTTGTTTGATAACTTTTTGCCATCTTGTAGATAAGGATATGATCCCATTGCTATAGAAATTTTGGGACTTCTGATCAAAATACCGCGACAAGTGGTTTTAGCAGTCCTCTCGTGATGTTAATCTGACACTGCCTAAAAAATTCTGAAGAGACTTAAACAAGTGGAAATCTGAAGATGCAGGGTCAGGACTATACGGCGGATGTATTAACACCTCCCAGCCACTCTCTTAATTTTTGCGGAGTGGCTAATGATGTGTGAGGTCTAGCGTTATCCTGATGAAAAACCACACCCCTTGCTCTCACCTTCTTGCTTTAATCTCATCAGTTCTACGCGGTAGAGTTCAGAATCGATGGTCCTGCCTGGTGGTAACAGCTCATAATGAATAATACCCTTTCAATCCCAACACACACAGCATCACGTTATTGCGAGTTAACCCGGGTTTCGCCACAGTCTGTGAAGCCTGACCGGCCTTTGACTACGACCTTTTTCCCACGTTCTTGTCGTACGTGATCCAATTTTCATCGCCAGTTATCAGCTTCTTCAAGAATAGTTCGGTTTTATTACGTCGTAATAAAGAATCACAAACGAGTACACGATTCGTTATTAGATTTCTTTCAGTGAGCTCGTGAGGTACCCAAATATCGAGCTCATTGTGTACCCAGTTTTTTTCAAATGTGCCAAGACTATTTTGTGGTCAAATACCAGTTCTTTAGCTACGTCGTAACCACTGATATGCCGATCTTGCTCCGCTTTTTCAAAAATGGCATCCATTTTATCCATAATAGGGCGAACAGAGCGACGTGCATCTTTGACATTAAAATTTCCGGATTGAAAAAGCTTAAACCAAATTTGTGCTACTCTCACAGACACTGCACTAGCTCCATAAACATCGCGGCTTCACGGTTTGCGTTACATTTTTATCTTTTTTGTAGTAAAATTTTAAAATATAACGAATTTCTTCATAAGATTCACTCATCTTGACAGTACGAAAAACAAATGAAAATCACACATATACCTAATTTTTATTTAGAATTATTTTCTTTAAAATTTAAACTTTCAATGATACCAAAACCAGGCAAATACAAATAATATAGCCAAAGAGATTTTATTACAAGTTCATACATACTATAATGCGAAAAGATTTCTTCTCCAACCTACTATGTGTAAAGGCCAGTACAACATAGCACACAAGGGTAAAGATTATTATAGTAGGTCACCTATAACAAAAGCCGACAGCCAAATTTAGTTCTCTTCGGTGAACAGTAACATACAACACTTTGATTTACTAACAATACATATCTATTTTCTTAAATTTCGTAATGAGTTAATCTTAGTCAAACATCTGATCAGATAACGTTTAAAATCATAAATAAGAATCAATGTATACTGGCATGGATCCACGAGCTTTGATAAAGGTGTATGGAAAACACGTCAATGATTTTCACGTATATTTTAGGTATTAAGATTGCATAAATTGATTAACATATTAGTGACGTTTTTCATAATAATATATCAGTCTGTAGATAATATCGTCTGAAGCTTAATTTATCGGAGATAAAGATGTCGCGAAGATCGGTATTTTATAACATATCGCGCATTGACTCAAAAAATTTCTTTATAGTAACACGAATTTTCATACATTTGAAATCTGAATCATGTCTAAAATAATCTGAAGATGATTTCCTTGCTGAAAAAACATATATATAATGTGAACCAATATTTCATTATCAGTTTAAATTATCATATTATTTAACTAAGTCAATAAAACGCATGCCATAAACTCCTCCATACTTAACTCAAGCACGGGTTCAATTTAATGGCCCGGAATAAATCTTTAAATAAATAATAATAAAACGATGTTTCTCGTTTTGCACCAGGTATTCTAAAGTAATTACAAATTGAATATGATGAAATAAATTTCAACATTAATTTTGACATTGGTTATTGGTACTCATGTTCACTTATTTTATGATTTCATTTTCAAATTGTCATCAACTAGTGCCGAATATTTGACGCACTGACACAGAATTATTGTATTAATACTAAATAAGGAGGATGTAACATCTTTATGAGGAACAGTGTGATAAGGAAGCGGTGCGGCGTGGTTGAAGATGTAGTGACAAGGATAGAGAAAGGGATGCTTAGATGGTTCGGCCATGTCGAAAGAATGGATGAAAGAAGATTAACGAAAGAAATATACAAGGTAAGAATGATTGGCAAAATCGGTGCAGGTCGACCTAGGCGGACATATTCTGATCAAATCGGAGATGTCCTAAAGAAAGGCCGGATCAAAAGCACACGCAACAGACGAGCGTGCATGAAGACGCTTATGAAAGTGGAGGAAGCGAGAGAGGTGTGCCAGGATCGTAGCAAATGGAGAGAGGTGGTCTCTGCCTACCCCACTGGGAACGAGGCGTGATATATATGTATGTATGTATCATCTTTAAACCAGTCGTTATTTAAAAAAAATGTTATAAGGATATAAATCCATGGTACCCGCATTAAGACGCAATGCCTATATTGGGCGAAACTGCAAATTTGGATAAATTTTATCGAAAATACAAATTATTAAACTCCGCCTATATAATAGTTATCTACAATTGTAATTGAGTGGAGTTGAGAAAAATACACACATCTGTTGCAGAATCGTTTATTGTTGAAGAAAATAATTTTACTACATGTTTTATGTTTTGAGCGCCGAAAAGCTTTGATCATAGGACACTTGGTTATATGATCTACCAGTCTTCTCTCTTCATATTCTAATTAACCACATGACATTTTATATTTTAACCCTCTGGTTATCTGCGCAAAACGTGTTAAATATATATGCGAAAAACCCAATAAACAATAATATTTTAAAAGGTTATACTGGGTGTTAGGAGACCCCGTCCGTAAACGAAGGCAAACGATAGTGCTATAATCAAAAGCGTCATACCTTTGATTATAGGACAAAAAAAATCGAACCGGTTAAAAAAATCATATTTATAAAACGTTTTATTAGCATTATTTATGCTCCATCATGTTTTAGCTGTACTAACAAATAAATAAAACGATAGTTTCATAAAGAATACATTAATTTTAAAAAAAAAAAACCAGCAATGAAACTCAAAATCAAAAACAGATGATGCTCGGATCGCGCGCGGCGGGACCTCGAGATGTATTATATTTGGTTTCAATTTTAACTTTATTTCATAAAGCCACGGAGCACTTAGATTGCGCTCCCGGGCGTTCGTTGATCTGACCATCAGCTCTTTTTGATTTTGTGTTTCGTTGTTGGTTTTTTTTTATTGAAGAAACGTATTTTTTATGAAAATATCGTTTCATTTAACTGTACTAACATGATGAAGTATAAATAATGGTAATAAAACATTTTAAAAAAATGATTTTTTTTTAGCCAGTATCTATTATTTTTTGCATCCCATCATCAAAAGTGTCATTAGTACTATCGTCTTTGTTTCCGAAAGCGGTTTCCTAACATCCAGTATTAAACTGTATGCGGCCCTCAAAATATGCAAATAGATAAAACGGCCAACTAATCGTCCTGGCGTTAAATTTGTCGACAGGACAATGTTAATTAAAGTATTCTACAGTTGTAGTTTACCGAGTATTATAGGTCTATCAGGATCTGATGGCAAAAAAAAAATTAAAAATAGCGATTTGCATGTGGCACAAAAAAAATGTCATCTGTCAACTTAATTTTCGAGGAATTGTTTTTGAATGAATGGCGAAAATCTTGTGAACATATAATAAAAATGGATTATCAGTTCATAGAACAAGATCGATTAATTGAGATAGGAGGAAAGGTTTATCATAAATACTGCGTCTTCCTCTTGTGATGAAGACTTTTTTATGGATGTGCAGTATTTGGAACCATTTTCAAGTTCTGATAGGCTATAATTAATTAATAAACTCATAAACAGAGTAATTGGAGTTTTCATCTAAATTTCAAACCCCACATTCGCCACAGTAAGATTTTCAAAAATCATTCTTGATCTTTAGATAAATTTTTACATTTGCATGTATTATTACACACAGAATTGGCTGCTAAAACGAAAAAAAAGAATTAAAACCTTTACTCCAATTTCCCCAGTATTGCTAGCGTCAATTTCATTTTTCCCTTTCAAATACTTTTTGTCATCAGATCCTGGTAGACTTATAATCACTAATAGCTCTAACATCTCTAGCCATTAAAAAAAAATATCACTATAATCATATGAGGATGAATAAAACGCACAAAAAACTTACGGCAGAAAGTAATTTCTGGGTTTTTTATGATTCCTTACCAATTAAAGCGCACTTAATTTCACCATCTTCTTTAAATCTTTAATATATAAACACTATTTGCAGAAAATAAAAACTAAAGAAAACACTTGTCAGTTGTTGATGCCATATGCCTTTTATTTACAGCTTAAACTGCTTCATTTAAATTTTATCTACGTGTGTACTGAAATCACTGCAATAAAAAAAATTATAACATAATTGACCTTTAATTAGAGTAAAACAAGTGAAGTTATTAAGTTATTCCGATCCAAATGTTCGTCAATGTGTGAAGTCTGCTTCCTTTTCTGTCAACGCTTTAATACGACTCTTAATTTGGACTGCTTTATTCTAAAAGAATAATTAAAGTTAAGCATTAAAAAAAATCCTAAAATGCGTGTAAAACGCAAGCCTTAGAATTTTTATGAAAACCTTATAATTTTCTGAGGCTCTAAAAATAATAATACCAGTTTACATGGCAGTTCAACTTCTGCCGTGTTCATGTAGACAATTAAAAATAAAAATTTAGTGAACTTAATCTCTTTATATACATATAATAAGATTCAAAATCTAAGCAAACTTTTGAAAATATGAATATAAGTTTTGTTTTCTTTTTTAAGAAACTGTCACATTAATGATGTTTACTTTAATTTTTTTATACAAACTAAATAAAAAATAACTGTTTATCTTTACGAACCAAAATGATTCAAATATGCGAAATTTATCTATCTATATAATAATTCCTAACGATAATTTCAAAGCTTCAATAACATTATTTAAAAAAATCATGGAAAATAAATAAAAGATGTTAAGTAAAATGCGTAAGAAGCAAATAATACTTTTAGTTTTAATCTTATTAAGTTTCACACTATGGATTTATAAAAGTTTCGATAAACAATTCACAAATAAAATAATTCCAATAACTGAATACAAGTACATAAAGAATATTATCATTGAACCTAACATATCGTGCTACGGTAAGGCGGCTATAAATTATAAAGCTGTTGTTTTACTTTTTAACTATCACATATTTGTATTTATATTATTATTTCGTTGTTTTTAGCTCAAAACTTTTTTGTAATTATGATTACATCATATGTGGGCCATGTTGAACTTAGAAGTGCCCACCGGCGTGCAATGCCAACAGAGCTTTTAAAATCAATGAATGTGACCAGAGTATTTCTCTTGGCAAAAATACCTGAAAAAGAAAAGTGAGAAATGTTAAAATTATTTAAAAGGAGTGAATGAAAATTACTCAGTAAATGTTGTGTAGTAAATATTCATGAAATAATTAGATCTGCTCCATCTACTTTTTACTTTGTTTTCTACTTAGAAAGATAAGTTAATTGTAAAAATTATCGTTTTTTTATAGCTTTATAGCTGATACTGGTCAGATCGTTCTAGAAAAGAAGTACAATTGACAAATGCAAATTATTTTTTTATTTAATTACTTTACATCTTTATGACTTTAATTTCCTTGATGGTGAATTTAAATAGCCTTTATATTCATTTACCAATAAACAAAAAAGCTAAAGTCTATAACAGTGAATATATATTTTTTTATTATTAAAATCATTGCCTTTTCAATCTATATTTTCTTATTTTGGGAGGATGTAATTGTGAAAGTAGCTGTGAGTTTTTATTACCGGTTAATGAAAAGAAAGCATAAATTTTTTAATAACTTTATTTATACAGATCCATAACACAAGAAGCACTACATGATGAGAGTAGTATATTTGGTGACATTCTTCAAGGATCATTTGAGGAAAGTTATAGAAATCTAACTTACAAACATCTTATGGGCTTGCAATGGACATCAAATTATTGCAGAAACATTTCTTTCATATTAAAAGTGGATGATGACATAGTTTTTAATCTAAATAAAACATATGATTTATTGATCAATATCAGAAACAACACAAATGTACTAACAGGTTACATGTTGAATAATACAATTCCTAGGCGAAGTAAACAAAACAAATGGTATGTTAGCTCTGATGAATATCCTGAAAGCATCTACCCCTCGTATCTATCAGGCTGGTACTATATAATAACTCCTGAATTAGCACATTCTATAACTCAAGAAGCGCAGTACCACAATCTTTTCTGGATAGATGACATTTTCATTACCGGAATTCTAACAAAAGCATTAGGTATTAAATTAAAACAACTACCTAAAGATTACTGGCTTGAATACTATGAGTTACTAGAATGTTGTATAAAAGATATGATGACAAAATTAATACAATGTGATTATGTCGTTGGACCTAATGGAGGCAGGAATGATTTAATTATAGAGTATAAAGAAGCACTACAGTACTGCAAGAAAAACAATTGTTCAAGAAGAACTGACAAACAGATTTTAACCAAAGTCTGCATTAATGATAAAGAAAGAGCAATATTTGGCAGTGGCCAAGCTGTGATTAAATCTGTCAAATTATAGAGTTATATAGTTTTACTAACCAGTTCCACTTTTGCTAATGGGTTGTGCACATGATTTTTTTGTACATCCAACTAGTGTCTACTACATATTGTGTTTAATTGTTGAACTGATTTGACCAGTCACATAAAATAGTAATATATAAATAATTACTATCCCTTCTTCTAGTCTTCTGTTTCCTTGCTTATAAGTAAACATTTCTAGTTACAATGCTTTACGGCTTAATGACTTTTCTTAAAAGATTTCTGCAGTTTATTTCTACACTGATTTAATAGGAGTGACTGTAGAAATAATATTTCCCAAACAGATTCCTAAGTAATGGTTGAGAATTCAAAAATTATGTAATGTTAACTATCGAAATTGCTTAAAAAATTTCTATATCATTGATCTCTCTTTTATTAAACAAATTTTAATTAAATAATATAATAAATAAAAATTGTCCTAATAAACTGAATGATTTTTAATAAGTGATTAGTTCATTGGCTACCTCACATAGATTCAGTCTGATAGGTTAAACTACAAACATTTTCTATATAAGTAATGTACTACAGTTACAAAATACCTCACAAACCCATCAATAGACACTAGGCACTAAACTCCAAATGATGTATAAAATATGGCACAATTTATCAATAATTATACGTTACTTCAATAACAGATCTATTTGCTACATTATAACTACCATATTGCTTCATGTTTAGATTTTAAACAATCTTATTATATATCAATGTAAATCAAGAATATTCAAAACTTGTGTATAATAAAGTGATTAGAAAATTTAACAAAAATGTCTAAAAACAAAATGTGATTAACTAAAACTCAATAATGAATTATTCTTAGATACATATTAATAACATTTGTGAGGTAGACGAAAAAAAAATTTTAAGTAACTAAAAACTAATGACATAATTATCATAACTCCATCCACTTATTTGTAACAGAACCACCACTTACAACACAATCTTTGAATCCTTTCATAACATAATTAGATTGATACCAACTCATTGTTTTGGTAGATTCTATTTCACCATAATCTTCAACATTGGATCCATTGTCATATTCAGATATGTTTAAATTAACTAATTTATCGTTTATAACTTCATCGAAAATTGGAAAATCATTACAACATGTAAGATTATCTCTGTTCTGTGTCCTAAAATCTATGACAACAACTTTTGTACTCCTGGACAATCTATAACCATTGATTAAAACAAAACTATCACTACAGACTGGATCTTGTCTGTCCATGTTTCTCTTCCTAATGAAAACAAACAGGTTTGTTGGTGGCAAAGTGTTGAAAAACATTTTGTTCAGTAGATCTGATGTCACTAAAGTCCTAAAAGAAAAAAAAACATGAATAAAAAATAATACTATATTTAAGTTCTTCATATCCTTGGGCACACATGAAAATGTGTAATATGATATAAATTACATGAATAAATTAGAAGCTGAACATAAATCATATGAATTTTAATTTTACAAGATTATATTTTACATATCATTAAAACTGTACATAAACTATCATAAAGGATTTGACTGGTTTTGACTAAAAACTTTGGGTTAACTATTATTATATATTCAGTAATGAGTTTACTATGAAAACATGTTTTTTTTAAAATAAATATGAAACAATACTCAATCTAACTTGGTTACCCACCTAAAAACATTCATTTGAATTTTCTGATCAGAAGCTATACACTCAGAATGGCACTGTGGCTTATGACACAAGTTTGGTAAAAGAATCCTATATACTTCTTTACATGTAACTGGTGTGCCTCCAAGAGCAATACACACCTCTTCTGGAACAGTTGGCCCATTGATTTCTTTGAGCAAACTCTAAAATGCATAATTAACACAAAAAAAATACAATAAACATTTGTACAATCTGACATAAATTTCTAAGTTTTATAATTGAAAATACATTAATAAAATATAGGCATTAATTTTTAATAAGGATTATTTAATTGATCATAAATCATCTTTTTTTACTTTGTGTTCACAAAAATAGTACCATACACCTTCAACAAGTACGCCTATCGCCATCATCCGCTATGTTAGCCAAGTGGATTGATACAATTGTCCATTATTAATGGAAGATGTCGACTCCCTCATACCTTTTTTCTGCACTGAAAGCTCTACTTCAATGGTAATTGAACTAATCATTGTGTCATACAAATATTGATCTATCACCACGTCAAAAATAAAGCAAAAAAAAAAAAATATATCTAACATAAAATAGTCTCGAAGGAAATATATCACATACCTACAAAGAAAGAATGACAAATCATAAGCAATTAGAATAATTCGTCTTACCTTTATTACGAAATCCAAATTATCTAAAGCTGTAGAAGCTATAACAAAATGTCTTTCCGACTGAAAAGTGTCTTTTTTTTCATGGTTAATTTTTTTCTTGTTTACGACTTGCTTAAGCCATTGATATGTATACGGTATTTGCAGTCTTTGATAAGCTATAAATTTCAGTAATTCTACTACTATATGTCCACAGGAGATGGAAGTTAATTGATCTCCGATATTTAAATTTATCGTAATCGGTGAGAGAAAGTTAGTAGACATATTTACTATCTTTATTATACACTTATATCTATATAAACAATTGATAAAAAATGTATAAATTACCACGAAACTTAGTCAAGTAGTTTTGAAATTATCTAACCGTTTCTACCACAGAGAACATAACATAGATAACTGTTATATCCTGGTCACAAGTTCTTCGAAGATAATTAAACCTTAAAAAATAGTTTAAGCGAATATAAAAATATTTAAAAAGGCTTTATTAGAATTAACATATTTTATTTTAAAAATGATTTCACATATTTAAGGTCAAATGATATCACTGGTATACAATAATGATTATCGACCAGAGGGAAAAAGTGTGAAGACTTAAAATTTCGCAATGTCAACCAAGAAATACCAAAAATTCTATCTTTGAATCATGACATTTTCTTTTTCATGTTAAAGAATCTGTCTCTCTCCTTGTGAATAGACCTTGCTCTTGAAATTCTAAAATATTTCTATTATTCATGTATAGTTATGTTTCACTTGCAATTTATTTCAAAGATAGGTATTAAATATAATAGATATAAATTACCTTGTCGATTTTATGCCAAAGAAGTTAAATTTGGGTCCAATGTCAGATCACTCCTGCTTAGTGGCGTTAATATCCTTGCGGATGCTGTTGCTGTTACTATGGGTCCTAAAGGCAGAAGCGTTATTATTGAACAAAAATATGGTCCACCGCAAATCACAAAAGATGGAGTTACTGTTGCAAAAAGCATAGAGTTAAAGGACAAATTTCAAAATGTCGGAGCCATGTTAGTTCAAAACGTAGCAAACAAAACTAATGAAGAAGCTGGTGATGGTACAACGACTGCAACAATATTAGCGAGAGCTATAGCTAAAGAAGGGTTTGAAAGCATATCAAAAGGTGCTAATCCTTTGGAAATTAGAAAAGGTATAACGTTAGCTGTCAGTACTGTAATTGAACAACTTAAATTGATTTCTAAATCAGTCCGTACTTCTGAGGAAATAGAACAAGTTGCAACAATTTCTGCAAATGGTGAAATATCCATTGGAAAACTTATATCAGACGCTATAAAAAAAGTAGGTAAAGATGGTATTATAACAGTAAAACCTGGTAAAACTTTAAATGATAGTTTAGAAGTAATAGAAGGTATGTCGTTTAGATGTGGTTATATTTCACCTTTCTTTATTAACACTGCCAAAGGCCTTAAAGTAGAATACAAGGACACATTTGTTCTTTTATCAGAAAAAAAAATATTTACTGCTCAAGAAATTATCCCAGCTTTAGAGATAGCGGAAACTCATAAAAAACCCTTACTTATAATTGCTGAAGATTATGAAAGTGAGCCTCTGTCTATTTTAGTTTTAAATAAAATGAAAATTGGCTTACCTGTTGTTGCTGTCAAAGCTCCAGGTATAGGTCAACACAGAAAAAACCTTTTAGAAGATATGGCCGCTATTACGGGTGGTGTAATTTTTGAAGATAATTCTAACTTAATAAGACTAGAAGACTGCCAATTACAAAGCCTTGGACAAGTCGGTGAAATAGTTGTTACAAAAGATTCCACACTTTTGCTTAGAGGAAAAGGAGATAAAATGGAGATAGAACAGCGTATTGAAGAACTTCGATTGGAACTTGAAAGTACAAAAATTGATTTAGATAAAACTAGACTATTAGAACGGATCTCCATGTTGAATTCTGTAGTAGCGGTTTTGCTTGTTGGAGGTAAAAGTGAAGTTGAAATTAATGAAAAATCGGATCGAATTAACGATGCAGTAAATGCAACACGAGCTGCAATCGCTGAAGGAATAGTGGCAGGAGGTGGCGTAGCATTTTTAAGATGTATACCCTCATTAGACAAAATTAAGCCCAAAAATCGTGACCAAGCTACCGGAATTGAGATTGTTAAGAAAGCTTTAACTACTCCATGTAGTACAATTGCAAACAACGCAGGATGTGAGGGATCTGTAATTGTATCAAATACCTTTAATCTCTGTCATGAATTTGGATACGACGCATTAAAAAATGAATACGTCAATTTGTTCGAAAGAGGTATAATAGATCCGACTAAAGTAATGAGATGTGCACTTAGAGATGCAAGTGGAATTGCGTCTTTACTTACAACAGCAGAAGCAGTTATTTGTGACTTTTCAAACAAAAAACAAAAACCTTTACCGGGTCCTTCAAAAGATTTACCCTATTTAGATTACTAAAAGACATCTTTGTTAAGCCAATGTCGAATAAATAAAATTGTCACATTTATCTAATAACAATTATTAGAAATACTAGCTGGTTTTCTTATTCAATATCCTCTGTTGTATTAGTGCGCTTTATAATGAAAAGACAATTATTTGGGGATTTATCACCGATTACCAAAATGTAAAATGTAACTATTATTTGGATTGGAGTTTCTATATACTTGTTTTGAGCGGGCTGGAAGCCACAGCGGCTCTTACAGCTCATCTGACACTGGGCTCGTGAACCCGGATCCACGGCCTGAAGGGATTGGAGTATAAATAATGCTAAACCTAGATAGCAATTGACCTATACCTAAGATCTTTTAAAAATGCGTCTAGCCGGCTTTTTAAAGACATTCTGAAGTCCTGCTGTGGGCGTGCATTTATCAGCTGTAGATTTAGTCGTACGTTAAAAAAGACAACTGGTTTACGCCTATGATCTTATTTCAACGCTCATGAGGAAAAAGCAGATTTGAAAGGAAATTAGAGAATTTCTTCAGTGCTGATAAAATACATTTTTCCCGTTGTAATAACTTTTAGTTTTTAACTTTTTCATAATTAAAGGTTAGATGGTCTCATATGGTTTTAACGTTTTTTTAACAATTCCACTCTATTTTATAAAATATTTCAGTAAACTTTTAGTTATCATGCAAAACAAACTTTTTTTTTCATTTTCTTTTCATCATAGACGAATTGTTTTCACTATCGTTTATAAAACACAAATATTTGACAGAACTGACAGATAAATTGGCGGGCAGCTGTAAATACGTGATAAATATTTATAACCTGTTAAAGTGGATATTTAGAGATTGAGGATTTAAGCAAATATATTACATTAAATTAAAAAAAGAAATAATAACGATGAAACAAGAATACTTTGTTGAGAAGTATACTATAAATTTCGAAGAACAACTTTTAAACAATTATTGTTGAAAGTTAAGAATCTGAGTTTTTGCTGTATAAATATGATGACTGATCAAATTTTATTCGATATTACCACATCGACTAAAGATGATGCTTTTGAAAACCTTAAAAGTGTGGCGTCTCCAAGTAATTCATCCGATAATTCGTCAGATAGCCTAAATACAATAAATAACATTAAACATGTTGACACTGGAAACAAACATGAATTTGTTATTAGAAGTAAAAAACGTATAAAAACCATTTCGGAAACTAGCAGCGACGAGGAAGAGGTTCGAAAGAGATTTAATTGTGTTCCAGATGATGATCATAAAAATTCAGAACATGAAGATGAGAGTAGACAAATAAAGCCAAGAAATCGAATAATTTTAAATAATGATGAAGATGAATTAGAAACAGACGTAAAGTCAACAACAGAGAACAACGAATCGAGACGGATTCACAATAAGAAAAAAAAACTTAGAGAAAAATTCTGTAATTTAAAATTTAAGCAAGAAAAATATTCGGGTATGGAAATGCATAACAAAAAAAAGAATTTTGAATCGAACAATTCAGAAGAAGACCTTTATTCATGCAATAAAATCAAACAGGTAGGATTTCAGCACTTTGATGAGCTTAAATAGTTATTTTATTTTTAATTAAATAACTGCAATAGGTTATAAGTGTTATAAGGTATGCTTAGATTGTGGCAAGGCTTATTCACATTAAATTCAGATAATTTGGTTAAAAAAAAACTTAATTCCTGTCAAAAATATGCTAAGTAGTTTGTATTTCTTAATTATAAAGTAAATGTATTTCCTGTTCCAATATTTATGAGTAATTAAATTCTGTATAAATTATATTTTTGTAACAAAACAGTCCTATAATCACATTCTGTTTTCTCCTCTATCGATCATATTAACTAAATATTTATTTATTAGACATTTAATAAAAAACACTAAATAATGCTAACATAAATGTTAACATTTATGTTAGCATTTCTTTGTTTGAATGAAAGAAAAACTTATAATTGGAATTTCATTTAATATAGGAATCATTTTTATAGATAATTAGAGAAAATCAGACTGCTAGACTATCTGTTATTTGTGATCCTGATTCTTCAGAGAGTGAGGATAATGAACCAAAGAAGCAAAGGAAGGCAATCATGAAGTCTACAAAACTAGTCCCTCCTAAACCTGTGCGGGTTTGTAAAATTTATTTTTCCATTAGGAATGGTCTGTACAATACAGGTAAACAAATAATAAAATTAAAAAAAGAGAACAGACATTTTTTATGTCATTATTTCTTGCTAACATCTGTGATATTTATTTAAGTGTATCTAATTAACCAAAAAATGTTGTGTAATAACAAACTAAGCAGTGAATGCTTTGTGCATAATTTGTCAACCAATGAAATAATATTCATATACATCATTCCAACCTCAAACCACTACTTTTCCAACATAAAAAATAAGTCATGTTAACTTTTCTCTGTAATCTATAATATAATTTATGAAGGGTTATCTGTGAATATTATTATATAAGAAATATAATTTATAAATTAATTTTTATTTAGATGTCTGCAAAACAGGCTATGGAAAACATGCATAAGATAAAAAGTGAATCCAATCGTATGTTAAGAGAAAAAGCAGTCTCACTCCCTTATCATAAACCAAAAGCCTTATCACTTAAAGATGTAATGAGTCGACGTAAACCTGCATTAGCACCTGATGGCAAGGCTTTATCTGTTAAAATGACAACAGAACAATTAGAAGAGTATGCGTATGTATCTAAATAAATTTATCTTGTTGTACCCTTTTTACATAAATTAACACAAATGGGACTATAGTTAAATTTAAGCAATAGGATATATAGAAGAGTATACTTCTAAATCTTTAGCTTAATAGTAAATTTCAATAGTGTAAAATGGAAACTGTTGAAATTATAAGATAACTCTTAGAGAAATCTTTTAAATTGATGCATGTATGTACCTTATCAGTAATAAATCTTAACCAAGCTTCTCATTTTTTAGGTTACATTTAGAACAAAGACAAAAAGAAATGATGGAATTGTGTAAAAGTGATAGTGATGATTATTCAGAAAATGAAAAAGATAGAGATACTAAGGAAATTGAAGAGAGAATTGACATCTATAGTCAAGTAGAAAATAAGGCCTCCGAAATTAATGAAAATGTGAATATTGAAACCAATACACATGCAAATTATATTTATATTGCAGATGTTACGAACAATGTTTGTAATGAAAACAATAAACTGGCAGATTGTACTGCAAATGAAAATTCTGAAATTTTCAAAAATGATCAAAATGTTGGATCTGTAAACACTTTTAAGAAAAGTCAGGATACTGAAAGCTTTTCTGATGAAGGGCATAAGAATCAAAAAGATGAAAACAATGCTTTAGATAATACTAACACTAATTGTGGTGATATTTTTACTGTAAGTACAGATAACAAGGAAGATAGCCAAATTATAGAACTTCATTACAATTCTGAGAAAAATGATAATGCAAACACAGATGAGTTAAACAATATTGAAATAATGAAAGATTCCTATATTAGCTTCAATGATAAAAAAGCAGTGGAAGTTAATGATGTTGATGATATTAATAAACTTTTCTTAGAAAATGATATTAGTTTCGATGAAATTGATAAACTTGTTAAACAATATGATCATAAAGGTATATATTTATGCTGCAACTTTATTTTTAAATATTTAGTGTGTATCATCACTATTCCAGGTATTAAGTGGTGTGGTCTGTGATTAATGCGAACTAGGATATCAACAGTATATTCACTATTATTATTTAGTATATACAAGTTATTCCACTATGGCTAGTGTATTAAAGATGAGATACATAATCTCTTTTACTGAAGCATACATAATACATAACAATAGCAAAGGTGGCTCTAGTTATGATGACACTGCAGCACATTGTGATCATTATTTGGATATATGAGATATTAAGTTTTGTTACCCAAATATTTTCACTTTAAAGCCCTTCTAACTGAAAAACAGTAATGTTTACAAACCTTTGTTTATTGGCTACTTGGCGGTGGTATCTACATAGACAGTCACCAGCAACAAAAACTTTGCACTCCCGCTAAGATCAGCCGTTTATCTTGCACTTTTAATTATGATATGTAAAATAAATATTAATTTTTTTAGGTGATAATGCAAATAAAATTGGAAATTCATTAAATATTAAGCCTAAATTAACAGGTGCTCCTGGAATGATTATTGATTTGGATAATAGCACTATTACAGAAAAAAAACTTTCAGGTGTTGAATTATTAAAAGAAAGATTTAAATATTTTGCCAAATTAAAATCTAAAGATGAAGAGAATGATAGAGAGAAGAAGTAAGTATTTTTCTTGTTGTTTTCTATATATTGTAACATCAGAATTAACTGTTTCTTAAAATAAATTTTAGATCTTGAGTTAATTTAGGTTTATTATTGATATATTTTATAATATCCAACTTGCTCTTTGATAAACCATCTTAACTAGTGCCGTATTAGGGGCAGGTTATCACTTACCAACAGGTGAATGTTTCGCCCGTTTCGTCGCTTCGTCGTATAAAGAAAATGAGGATTTGTTATACTATTATTTATATTTATTCATATCCATATACAATTGTTAACATATTAAATGATACTAAAATACTTAACATTTATAGGTATAAACCAGGCTTACAACATTTAAAGTTGAAACAAGAATTAGAACAACAGATTGCAGAGCAGCGATCTTTAGAATGGGCTAAAAGGCTTGAACAAGAATCACAACAACAGTTAGAGTTTAATGCCATTCAGGAAAATGAATCAGATACTGATGATATAGAGAAAATAGAGGCTAAGTTACAGAAAATTGAAGAAAGTCATATTAGTAATGACGAAAGTGAAGATACTGCTGAAGAGGAAGAAATTTGTGAAGATGACTGTGTCATTGAAGATAAACCAAGAACTAAAAACCCAATGATCGATGATGAGGCAGAGGAATCTGAAATGGAAGATGATATTCCCAAAGATGAACAAAACGACATAGACAAAGAAGATTGTACTGAAAACAATTCAGATTTTGATGAGAGTGATGGAGATTCAAATGATGATGAATCTTCTGAATCAGATGAGCAGCTAAATAGCAATCCAAGAAAGGGCAGAATTTTAAAAGCATTTGAAGATTCTGACGAGGAAGAAAATGAAAATGAAAATAGTGAAAATAAGCAAGGTAATGATGATAATTCTGAAATATCATCACATGATGAATATGTTGAAAAAGATGAAAATATCAATGGAACACAAGGTGAATAAATTAACTATCTCATATAGAAATATTAATATAATGTAGGCTATAGAACATATACTCAAATCTCTGTAGTGTAATACTGTCCAGAAAACGCAATAGTTGTCTTTTATAGACATTCCTAATTCAATTGATTTGAATGAGGTGTCAACTTATTTTGTAAGTTTGTTTGGTGGTAGAGTTTCTTGAAACCATCTTGGTTAACCACAATTCTCATTGTTGTAAATTTGCTAACTTAACATTATAGTTGTGTCAGTTGTCAATATGATAGCCAGAGTATTTTAGGCAACCATGCTTCACCATCACCTGCATCAATGTCACTTAACACCTCGTAAAATTCTTAAAGTGTTAGCTAAGTTGTAGTGTGGTACTTAAAAAAAGGTTTAAAATTTTTAATGTATATTATTAGGTTAGTGGAAAAGTCTTCTCGCATTATAGTATGTATGAACATGTAATAATATCTCTTTGACTATACTATTTGTTTTGGTATCATTGAAAGTTTAAATTTTAAAGAACATAATTCCAAATTCAAATTAAGAAAATGAGTGATTTTCGTTTGTTTTTCGTACTGTCAAGATGAGTGAATCTAATGAAGAAATTCAATAAATAAAATAGAAAAATAGAAATTCAAAATAAAAAAGGTAAAAATGCAACGCAAGCCGTGAAAAAAATTTGCTATGTTTATGGACCTAGTGCAGTGTCTGTGAGAGTAACACAAATTTGGTTTAAGTGTTTTCTATCCGGAAATGTTGATGTCAAAGATGCACGTCGCTCTGGTCGCCCCATTACGGATGAAATGGATGCCATTTTTGAAAAAGTGGAGCAAGATCGGCATATCAGTAGCTACGACGTAGCTGAAGAATTAGGAATTGACCACAAAACAGTTTTGGCGCATTTGAAAAAAACTGGGTACAAGAAGAGCTCGATATTTGGGTACCTCATGAGCTCACTGAATGAAATCTAATAATGAACCGTGTACTCGTTTGTGATTCTTTATTACGACGTAATGAAACCGCACCATTTCTGGAGAAGCTGATAACTGGTGATGAAAAGTGGATCATGTACGACAAGAATACGTGAAAAAGGTCGTGGTCAAAGGTCGATCAGGCTTCACAGACTGTGGCGAAACCCGGGTTAACTCCCACAAGGTGATGCTGTGTGTGTGGTGGGATTATTCATTATGAACGGTTACCACCAGGCAGGACCATCGATTCTGAACTTTACTGCGAACAACTGATGAGATTAAATCAAGAAGTTGAGAGAAAGCGGCCGGAATTAATCAACAGAAGGGGTGTGGTTTTTCATCATGATAACGCTAAAGCTCACACTTTAGCCACTCAGCAAAAATTAAGAGTGTTTGGCTGGAAGATGTTAATGCATCCGCCGTATAGTGCTGATCTTGCACCTTCAGATTTCCATCTGTTTAGGTCTCTTCAGAATTCTTTAGGCATTGTCAGGTCAACATCACGAGAGGACTGCCAAAACTACTTGTCGCGGTACTTTGATCAGAAGTCTCAAAATTTCTATAGCAATGGGATCATGTCGCTGTACAAGATGGTGAAAAGTTATTAAACAAAATGGTACCTATATCCTTTAGTTAAATATGAATTAACTTCATCCGATCTACCTACGTAGCTGCGGTCGAGCCGATTGTGCTATACGCGGCTGAGGCATGGGCACTAACAGGCAAAAAACTAGGGATTCAAAGGCTACTAAAAACTGTACAGAGAGGATTTGCGATGAAACTCTGTAGATCGTACCGCACGATGTCTCTACATTCGGCCCTGTTGCTGTTGGGGATACTACCACTAGATCTAAGAATTCAGGTGTTCGACCTGTATGAAACTAGGAGAGGGTTGTCCCAGAGACTTCTAGGCGATAGGGAAGTAGAAAAGGTCGTAGGATTTGCAGAGACTCCTCACCCTGCTTCGCAAATGAATCTTAAATATATATGTTTGGTAGACCAAAACTCTGTTCATGAGCACAACTTGCAGACGGTGAAGATATACACCGACGGCAGTAAGCTTGAGGGGAAGGTTGAAGCCTTACTTTCCATATGGAAAGGCGAGGCCGAGATCCAAAACCGGAAGCTATGTCTGTCCGCGTACTGCACAGTCTACCTACCAGGCTGAAAACCAGGCCATATGTCAGGCATCTAAAATGGTTCTCAGGAGGTCGGAAGCGAGCTATGGTTTGTACAGTGACTGTAAAGCCGCGCTCGATGCTTTTACGAATCATGGCTCGCTCCATCCTCTTGCCGTAGTAGCCAGGGAGAATTTGCAGAGGGTTTCTACCCAGAGCAAAGACGTGTCTTTGTTCTGGATCTATGCCCACGCGGGCGTTCCTGGTAATGATCGTGCTGATGAATTAGCCAAGCTGGCTGCTCTTAACAGCCGAAGGAAGCCAGATTACGATCAGTGCCTGGTATCGTATGTTAAACGTTTGCTTCGAAATGCCTCAATTGCGAGATGGAGCGCCCGCTATAGCGAGGGCAGCACCGCGTCCATCACTAAGTTATTTTTCCCAAACGCAGTAGAGGCATATCAGTTAATAAGAAAGGTCCGGCCATCGGGGCAGTTAACCCAGATATTCACTGGTCACGGTGAATTCTCCCAATACTTGAACCGATTCAAGTGTCGGGAGACCCCGTGGTGCAAATGCAATGACGCCGTGGAAGAAACGGTTCTTCATTTGCTGACGAGTGTCCTATTCATAGATGCTTGAGGTATGATTTTGAGTAGGAGACAGGCTTAATAATAGATAAAGCCAATCTACCCGAAATAGTAAAAAATTTATTAATTAGAAGTTTATAAAAAATTGCATAAAAATATGTAATATAAATAATAGAAATAAGGATAAGTAAATGTTACTTTTTACATATGTACACAATAATATTCTGTGTATTTTTGTGAATATTATATAATTAGATAGTATAAGTATAGATATAAATAATAAAAAATGTGTATAGCCAATAGTAGTGCAGTTGTTGTAAATAATAGGATAAGGTAAAGAAAGCCCTGAATAATAATATCAGGTATAATTGGAAATAAATAAAAAAAATATAAATTAACTATATTAAAATATGTTTTGAATTTCCTTAAAAAATGTGAAGAAACTTTTTCCCCAACCTAATATGTATAATATAATTATATGATTTTATTAATTTTTATTTTATGAAACAATTATTTCAGATGAAGAATTGCAGTTAGCACAAGTGCATAAAACAACAGAGGATATGATGGTAACACAAAATCAAACTAATCTGGTAGACCCAGTTAATGTTGAAAAGGGAGTTGAATTTAATAATAAAGATTTGGGTAGTCAAACATTTTCAATTAGGAACTCTCAAAATGGTGTAAAATGTCTTAATCAATTAGTTCAGGAAGTAGGAAGATTTGAAGTATGTATATGTTATATAAATTATTTGCATAAACTTCTTTCAGTTAATAATTTATGTTGTATGTATTAATTTTAATTTCAGGATAATTTTAAAAGCCAAAACCTGTATATGGATTATTCACAAAACTCACAGGATATAAATTCTTTAACAGAGTCTCAAGAACTTGGGGCTGATGTGGCAGCACTTTGTACAGGGAAATTTTATGATAATCCATTTGTTTCACAAGTTGAAGATGGATCACAGTTGGGAGATAATGTTAATTATATTGAAGACATTACATCTAACAATGAAGCAAATAGTAAAAATACTGTACAAGCGTCACAAAGTGTTAGAAGTGAAGAAAAAATATTATCTTCTATTTTAGAAGAGTTAGACAATCCACAATTAGAATCACCAAATCAATATAGATATTTCGTTAACGACAGTAATTTTACCAACAAGGAAAATGTGAAAAGTAATGAAAACATTAGTGTAAAAAAAAAGTTTGCAATAGATTCAGATGATGAAATGGATGCTGAAAATAATGTTAAAAATATAAAGAAAAAATTAAAAAAGCGAAAATTAGAAAAACGAGCATTACAATTTTCAGGTAATGTTCTATAACATAATGGATACTCACAAGTCTTTTAATTTCTATAATATAATTTATGTGACAGTAGTTTTTATACATTATATATTATTATATATAATGTATAAAATCTGTCTGTAGTGTGGCTAAGCACTTGCTTTGTATCACAATGATCTCCATTTTGTTTCTGGACCCACATGTTATAATTTTATTGACAGCAGGTTTTACACACACCTTTTGATTCCCATTTTCTATGAAAAATTAATAAAAAATATACTGTATCAATAGGTGAGTGAGATAGCAATATTCTTGTTTGAATGATGCTGTAGTTAGTGAAAATACTAGCACTTTGTGAGATAAATTGTGCTATGATCTGTCCTAACTGGCACTATTTTTTTTGGATAGGTGCGGTATATACCATCAAGTGAACTTCTATTTCTTTTGTCGCTTCATTGACTAAATAACACGAAGGCGTCAAATGTGTTGCTGCGCAAATATTCTAATTAAGTATTATAGTGGACAGGCAATTATAAATAATAATGAAAGGAAAAATAGTTAATATTTCTATGAATATTTATTATTTATAATGTTTAATATTTTAAATTTGGTGTTATATGTTTATGTTTTGTAAATTTTTTTTTCCAGATGATGAAGAAGATTTTGAAGCAAGAGATGAAGAACAGGAGACATTTGAATCAGATATTGAAGAAGACAATGAAAGACTTGTGGAATATGATTCTGAGGAAAATGAGGTACAACAAATACAAAATAATAATTATCTAAGCAATAATAATAAAGAGTAATTATGACAAATGCTAGATGAAAATGTGCAACTGAAGATTCTATTCCCATTCATTTTGATCCATTCAGGACAATGATCTATAAGAATTTAATAGATCCTGGAAAATCGTCTTGAAACATCTTATTAAAGTCAACCTTTGTTTTGACTACTACTTGAGCCCAATTTACGTGATGCTGTGACAATGGTACCCTGATTAGTCTAGAACTCCTACAATACTTCAACTCTGATACCTTAACAGCGGAACACTATAATAATGTTATAGCGACAGATTTGCACTTGCAGATTGAATAAAAAGCTTTCATTGTCTAAACTCCTCAACATCTGGAATTCAAACTTCCATATTACTAAACATCAATTTCTGCCTTCAATCAGTAATATGCAAAGACTACTGTGTTCCGGATTTAAAGGCTAGTGTAGCTACTGTGGTAACGAGACTCATCATATTATGTTTCAGGCGATGAGCATAACGTGGTGCAGTATATATCCTAATTAATGCCACGTTGTAATGGGCAGGTATATCACTTATCTTCAGGTGAACGTTCCGCTGTTCTCCACGCTGAATTGAATAAAAAAAAGTTGTTAGCTACAGCGTCGAAAATAATCAATTACAAGTCAAAAATAATCAATTATTTTGCAACAATCAAATTTTCAGGTGGAAATACAACCATTAAAAGTGAAAAAAAAACGCGTAGCTGGAGATTTTCTTGAACAAGAAGCGGAATTGACTTCAGAGGACGAATGGATTGGTTCCGGCGATGAAGATGAAGCGGGTCTTGATCGCATGGAGAGAGAAGAAGGCGACGATGAAGTATTTCATGAAGGGAAACTTAGAAATGAGTTGGGCCAAATTCACATGTATGCAGATTTGTACTTGTTTTTCATTTATGTATTTGAATATTGACTACAACATAAAACATACCACTGAATTTTATTAAAGTTATTAATAATGTTAATGGTGATAGATCTCTTTTGCTGGAGGTTGTTTCTTTACTTCACTGCGGTGTCTATTTCTGCTGCTAAATAGTAGTATGCAAACGTTACCATATTTCGGTTTGTATGACACTGCAGCTGAAGAAACGAATGGGGTAAGACTTGATCTTTTGACTCATGGCGACGAGCACAATATAATGCAGTTTACATCACCCTAACCAGCCCCATATTGTTATGAGCAGGCATATTGCTCACCATCAGCTGAACGATTTGCTTGAGTTTTTGCTTCGCCGGGTAAAAATAATAATTAGAGCAAACTAAATAACGTTACAGGAGAGATGTGCTTGATCAAGACAAAAGAGAAGTAAGACTGCTACAGGAACTGCTTTTTGAAGATGGAGATCTGGGCGATGGACATAGGCAGCGCAAGTTTCGATGGAGAAATGCAGGTACATTGTTCATCATTATCATCAGTCGATATATGTCTACTGCTAAACATAGGCCTCCCCCAAACATCTCCACATACAGTCGTCATGGACTCCGGTACCGCCAGGTACTATGGCTCCTTCCGTTTACACAGCTTGTAGGAGTTCATATGGGGGTGATTTTGGCCATTATTTATTGTTTTTTACATTGTTTACTATGAATATTTTTTTATCGACGAAACGAATGAGGGATTCTCCTGATGGGAAAGCGGTTAGGATAGTATGTACTCACCACATTGACTTCCTTGCCTTGGTAAAAGTTTAAATATTAAAATGACACTTTAATCTAATAATTATAAATATTTTTAGACGATATTGAAGATGGTGGAAGTGTAGTTGATGAATTTGCTGACACCCAAGAAGAAGAATTCGAGTCTGAGGAACAATGGAGGAAGCAGCGCCACGAAAGAGAAGTGTTTTTAAGGAAAATGGTGAGTTACAGTGAAGGAATTTAATTTATAAATTTTTCGTATCAATTATTAACTTCACATTTTATTTTATCAATATTTGAGTGTGGTATTAGTTTTTAAAATTCTGTTGCTGACGATCCTTTACGTAAGTACCACAGCTATTATTTCTACCGTCAATAAGTTGTGTACAAACATTCCTATGTTCTAGTTTATAGAGCATTGCTACTAGAGAAATTACTGAGGTAATAGTACTTAATATCTTATGTTTAAAGACAGCGTTTAAACAAGATGACGTATATAATGTGTATTAATTAATATTATCATAACGAGCACTACATTGTCACGCATAGGCGTATCACTTAACTTCACGTGCAATAACTGCTTGGCTCATCGGTACGATCCCTAAAAAAAGAAGATATTAAGATAACAATAAAAACTCTTAAATTAATGAGAGAAATGAAAAAAAGAAAGCATAAAGTGGAAGGAAGTTTAATATACAATATAACTAATACAGACATTTCTTTTTATTCTAGAAAGGGAATAATGATGAAGATATTAATAATTGTACTATAAACAGAAGTACTATAATTAAAGCAAACCTATGCTTGAAGACTACATCAAGCCTGATCTCCGAACCAAATGTGACCACAAGTGATAACACTCAAAAGAAAAATACTATAAATGATAAAAAAAATAAAGATATACCTAGCCCAAAGAAACACTTTCCTAAATTTCAGGTAAGAACTTAATATTTCATGAATTTTGTACTGAATCATCCATCATCACCTTGTTTGCGTGGAAATAATTTTGATAAAAAAAAAGTTTTTATAATATGAGATTTTCGTTTTACTCTACAATATTTTGCACAATATATACAATGGCCGATGAATTCCATATTGCTGATGATCACATCCAGTTTCTCGCTGTTTTCTCCAGATAATCGCACCACCATGTGGAGTATTCCACACATGGCATTTCTTAAAAGCATTTAATATAAATTAATTTAATTAATTTCCTAGAACTGAGACTTAATTGCAAAAACTTTTTTTAAGTTTATAAAAATACATAAATATTTCTAAAAAAATTGTAAAATAAATTGAGCACTGGTCACCCTTATCGACTATTGATTCAGAAATCATATTGATAATTATATTTAATGTATTGTATATAATATAGTTAACTGTACAAGATTGAATATCTCTAATTGACTAATTATCAGAATATTTTTATTGCTTGTTATCATTAATATGTCAACCGATGGATATCCACATTGCTGTATATGGATTATATTCTAGAATTAATTTTTTTTTTACTTATCGACATTTTTGTTTTAGCAAAGTAATCATGGTTCTCTTCTGTCCCGTGGTAAAAACGCCCTTGCTCGCTTAGCTGCGATCGCAACCCCTATAGCCGGTGATGGCGATAGTACTACTAAAGTCTCCGCTCCAACAAACAGAAGAAACTTTGTATTTGCTGCTCTTTCACAAAACAACGACGAAACTAAGGTTAATTCTTTAAAAATATACACTTTTGTTTTTTTATTAATCCCGCTTATTAGCAAATTATTATGATAAAAACTTTGTAGTAAATCGATTTTGTTGGAAACATCAAAATTTAGGAAACAAAATAGAAATCATTAAAAAACTGTACAAATGTTCCGACATTTTTATACATCTAATTTCTATAATTAACAAATTTCTAAATGAGTAGGAATTACTAATTGTAAAATATATTACAGGCACCTAAAAGAAAAGCTGATACCACAGCACCGTCGCCAGTATTAACGAAGAAAATGAAAATTAAAGAAAAACCTAAATATTTAAAAAGTAGCCTATTTGACTTTTTAGAAACCTAACACTGTAATTTAATCGTTAATTTTTTATAACTATTAATGTATATACTTACATATAAGTGTCTCATACCTTAAGAAAAAAGGACTACAATTTTATATAATTAACTATAATTAACATTAGAAGAAATAGCTAATGGTACTAAAACCATAATTGGCAGAAGAAAAAACATTTTTTTCTTTTAAAGGCGCTACTATTATAAGTTAAGCATGTGTAATAAGTGATGTATTTAATTTGTGACTCTAGATAATTAAAATATACGTTATATTTTTACGATTTCTTATTTAAATCTTTATCATCAGCCGTTGATGAATCGATCACTGAAATAAAAATAATAATTAGATAAACGAATAAATAAGAAGCATTAGTAACAAAGACATAATTTTTTGTAATTTGCAATAAAACCCGACTTGGTCATTGTCGTATAAAAGTACGTATTAAAAAATAATCTGTCCAACTTTTGTCTCATAATTTTAAGCATACAGTTTAACACACTCTTAACTCTAATGAAGACTAACAAATAAAAATTTCTAAGCCATCTTCAGCTGTATATCCGTACAATAAAATAATGAATTTAACTTATTAAAACAGATCCTATAACCTGCAATTTGCTAGCAAGGTGGATTCATGACCTGTGACTCCCTGTGAGAGAAAGCCCTGTATCTCTGTAATGGAAAGTTAGGAGAGCTATTTATTTATTTTTAATAATAATACAATCAATGAATATATTATATTGACTATAATAATTTATATATCCTACAGTTAGCGCCAAGTATGCATAGAAATTACACTACTGCCATGTTATTCATTAACAAACGAAAGCCCTTATAGTTTTTTGTTATAAAAAGAAAACATTAAATTTACCAGTTTTATGAATATATAAAATGATATTCTGCCCTATAGTCAAGCAATTAAAAATAGGATTATATTAGGTCCTGTCTGTTTTAAATGGAGACAAGAAAAGTTTTCAGATACATAAGGTTTGAGGTTCAGGATGGACAAGATGATCACGTATTTGCCGTAGAGAACCGAAGGTGCTGAGGACGGTTACTGCATCCTCTGGAATGTGATTACACGAAGTGCGGAAAGGCACCGGTATGATATGTAGGAGATCCCGGCGCCTCCACCAACGCACTTAGGATAATCACCAGAGATTTGAGTAGGTACAACGCCTTATCTTCCCCCAGATGCAGGTTATTTTTAAAAGATTTCTACCCCGTGAGAAAAAGAAAATTATTAAAATTATTGCCAAAAAATCTTCTATTAAATCAAAAAATTTACAAATGCCACTGTATGTGCTATTAATCTTTTCAACTTTTTTCTTTATTATATTTGTAATTAAGTAATCGCTGTAGGGCTTAATAATTTATACATTAATCATAAAAAAAAATTGCTGCTTAAATTTGTTTATTTACGTCTTAAATATTTGTTTTCTTGCTTAAAATTGCTAATTAATTAAATAAAATTTAAACTTATTTCAAAACACGTTTATTTTTGATTTTATAAACTAATTATATACCGATTATTTTTTAAATTCCTTAAAAATTTATTTCAAATTATACTTTGTATGGCAATATTAGGATATATCAGTATGTTGGGAGCATTGACAGAGATGTTCCCTTCCGTTTATTTGTCTCAGTTCCACTTTAGGCCAATACATAAGACTGTTGTCCTTCTTACTCCTGATCCGCACCCTCGCGTCCTTCAGTACATCGTATTCTAGTGTCTCGTTCAATCAATGCTTTTTTTCTGTGGTGTGGGGTTGTAGTGTGGCGTAGACGATTTTCTAGTCAAATAAATTTAAAAATCTTTCCAAAGTACACCTAGAATAGGTTGTACATTTAAAAATGGCGAATGAACTGAAGGAAATCAATGATATCGTTAAAAAATGCAAAATTTTGCTTTTGGACATCGAGGGCACAACAACATCAATCAGCTTTGTTAAGGTAGGTCGAAAGATTAGCCGGCCGGTGTTTTCTTTCAGTATGTTTTTTTTAATTACAAAGAATTTACATTTAATGAATTTATATTTAGTCCTGTAAAAATAATTTAGGTACATAAATTGCCGTGGGGTACGATGGGCATGTAAAATGGTCGCATTTTTAGATTCGCAACATGGAGGACGAAATCAAAATGGTACCCCTATTCGGGGCGCTTTCGCAATCTGCGTTCGTACTCTTTTATAGATAATTCTAAACGATTTTAAACAACATTCGCTTTACCTGGTTTATCTTACGGTTTTTCAAATTTCGTTTTATTTTCATCGATCGTAATAATTCAATGGTTAATGATACCTGTTTATTTATTATTGTAATGTATTATTTATTGCAATGATGTTTATATTGCGTGTAAATATTGTAAAACAATGTATGTGCTATATTACACGATACCGGTACAAACAGCTGTTTGGAGCAGCTGGCTGTTAAAAAAATGTGGAACATTTAACTGTCCTCTTTGAACAGGAGTCATGTAACGTCCAGCCGTCTCTGTCACACTAGTGCCAAAAATATGAAATGAGAGAGATGAATAATGTAGTGTAGTGTTTCGTGCGATGCATTGATAATTTAAAGGTATGCGGGGTGCTTGTAAGTTTGGTTTGTACAGATTAACTTTTATTTTCTTTAGGAATTTTGCTACAACTTTATTCACTTTGTTACTGTTTTTTCTGTAGCTACAGATATATCCGTAATAAAATAGAGGATTAGGTAGGAGTATTGGATTCTATCTTTTTTTGTTCACTCTTCATTCTTTTCCGGAATTCGGGATGCTGCATTCGACTTGTATTTGGGTGATGTTTAATTGTGTTATTTAAGAATGAATGAAAATTCGTATTTAACATTATTTCCTTTGTTGTTGAATTACTCTTAAACAGATCATAGTTCTCTCTTAAACATTGATAAGTTTGTAAAGTATACATAACTAATTTAGAATGATATATTAATTGGATTTATGAGAAGGTATATTTGCGTAATGTTGAAATAGTATCATTCATGATAGTTTGGAAATGGCTTTACCATTGTTGCAGTGTTTTTGTCCTAATCCACCTGGACTGCCACCATCCTGTTGAAAATCAACCGCCACAACAGCAATCCTGTTTCCTGGTATTAATATATAAGAGCTGTTCTGGGTGAACATGTTTCACTATCCTATATTTGATCGTGATCAAGTGTTAGCATACGAAAAAACATAGATGCTAGTAGATTCCATTCTTTCGCCTTTTCTAGATATATGTTTACTAGATTTTAAATATTTTTACTTAAATAGTCTGATCAAAATATCGGTGGCTTTAGAAAGGTGGTTTAGATACACTATTACATATTATCGGGCAGTTCACAAGGGTCACTTCCGGTTGTAGTAAATAGGTTACTAAGTATGTATATATATATACTACATATATATTATACTGAGGATTAAAGATTACTTTGTAAGATTATAACAAATAGAAAAAAATATCTGGTGTGGTGAAAGGTAGCTTCGTCACTCACTGCACAAAAAGATCGTGATGTCATTAAATATTATTTACCATTGCAAGGTCCTCGATTGGATGCAGCGTATAGTTTAAATCTTTTGTTATATATAAATTTGTAAACTTTGTAGTCTTATGAATTGGTCTCTAAAGAAAAACCCTTTAAAATGTCCGAAAAAACTAAAACAAAAACGACTTAAAGCAAGCAGGAAAAACTAATTTTGCAGTCTAAATTCTATAAAAACTATTGTTATACTCTTAATCGCTGGGAGTGTTTGCGAGATAAATAATAATATGATCTTATTGGAGTTTATAGTATAATTATATTGAACATCAAACATCCGGCTAACATTCCGGCATTACATCTCCCCTTTTCATCCCGAAAACTGGCTACGGGGCCATTTATTATGGACCCCAAAATTATCCCGTTCGCCTGCCGTAGGGTGGCTAAAGTACCTATTATTTAAAGTCGTGCCTTCATGTTACTTGTTTCGCATCTCATACTACATATTTGTATTCTGTATTATTAAATATGTCGTTCAGGCGAATAGTATTGGAAAATCATTTCTCTATACATTAAAGAATGTTTGGATAAAGTATTTGTACCCAAATATATTCTGTACATATTTCTAGGTTTATTATCATGAAAGGCCAAGGTTGTAACTCTGTTAAGATAATTATCATTGAATAATTAGTTTAGTGCAACATATACGAATGTACAAGTAATTCATTCTTGGTACTCATTACGGGTAGTAAGTCTCTATTGCCGGACCGTCGGGGTATTTATGCTCACAAACAGTAGTGTGTAAACATTACTCTGTTCCGGTTTGAAAGGCGTCGCAGCTAGTGAAATTACTGAGGTAATGAGACAACATTTTATGTCTCAAGGCGACAAGCAGTATGTACTGTGTACATCATTCTAAGTAGCGCCACGTTGACTTCAGGTGAACGTCCCTCTCGTCTTGTCGCTTCGTTGAAAATATAAAAAAAATCTGTAAAGTACCTTTACTAGTGTCAGTTATCGTTTACCTGGATGCGAAGTTAAAGGGAACCTTTGTTATATACCCATACTCGTCGGCTTTGTCTTAGACATCCGTTCTTTCTCTGCAGTTGTAAGTTGGAATGTAGAGATTGGATATTTACGGAACAATTGAACGGAACCAGAAGGCGGCTACACCACGACGTGAACTAGGATAGGTTTTTTTTTTGTGTAATGAATATTATTACTTGCCCACCGTTTGTATAATACCTTAATTGCTATTTTATTGCGTGGAATATTACTTATCAGGTTTATTACATTTTCGGATGACGATATCTGCCTTATAGACGTAGAACGTCGGAGTATTTTTTTTTATAACATAAGAACCCGTTTACTTGTTGAACTTCAAAATCCATCAACCAATCGCAAAATGAATGCCTTGGTCTTGAGAAGAATGGTCGCAAGAAACTGCGGATTATATATATATATATTTAATTCCAAAATATCCTACCTAGTAGTAACATATGGCTTGAGAATTAAAATTCATCAGTAATTAATACATGGGCAAGTCTATGTTGTGGATACAGGATAAACACTGAGCTGTTTGCTTTCTTGAACAGATTATTCAGACTTGTATGAGAGGGAAATATAAAGACACAACTAATGTGGACGGAAGTCAACGTTATGTAGGATTTTATATCGCTATACCTCGGTGGTCTCCTTCAGTGCTTCAGGAAGGGCCCCAGGATGTTCTCCGGAAATTACCCTAACGCTATTTATTCTATTTAACAACTTTCTCGGTTATATGTTTACAATATTTTAAAAATCTTTTGCCTACTGCCCTTATTTGTTATGTTTTAACTACTTTAAGTACCTAACTCTTGTTTGCATTTTTTTCCCACGAGTATCGTAGGGCTGAGCCGGTATCTTCCTTTTTTTTTATTCTACTAAGCGACGAGACGAGTGAGGCCTTCACCTGATGATAAATAATACGCCTCCCCATAACAATGTAGTGCTAGTTGAGGTGACATACACACATTGCGCTCGTCTCCTTAAGAAAAGTGATATTTCCCGTTACCTCAGTAAGTTCACTAGATACAGCACCTTTTAAACTGGAACGCAGTAATGTTTGGCTGCAGAAATCGGTGATGCAGTGGTTAACTACCTTGACGGTCTCCATCGAGAGGGACCTTCCATCAGTGAATTAGTATTCTTTATTGTAGAACAATTACACGAATGAGGAATACTTTGATTAGTTTCCGTTTCCTTTTCATTATATTTGTTTCGTACGTTAGTTTCCGTTTGCAATGTATCCAGTTCCAATATAATTGGAGCATGTATAGCGCACGATACAATGCGCCTAGCCAGCCCTGCCGGGGCCGGGTTGGGCAGGCAGGCGAACTATCCGGTTTGGATAGTCGCCGTCTGTCCCAGTTCGTTCACCTGCTGCCGACGTAGTTTCACCCGCCGTCTCGCTTAGTTTCCCTTCTCTGGACTACGTTACTAACCTAATACATTATATTATCAACGCTCACTACCTCTTTATAACTTCATTATTCCAACCGTTTAGTCTTCAAATTGTTGCATTAATTGATAAACAAGTAATTACCTTTGTTCTGCTACAGCAGTTTTCTACCACCGAAATGTCCTTATCGACAACTTGAACAGTTGAAACGTGCACTTAAATATTTATACAGTAAATAAGCTAAGAAATAAAATGTTTGCAAGTCTTTTAAAAGATATAACAGACTCATAATAAAATAATATTACATAGTATATACGATACATTTTATTATAATTAACATAGCTATGTTGCGAACATTAACTCTAAAGATTATTTTAGACTATTTCTGCTATCGCATTTTGATATAAATCAACCATACTTTCGCATTAAAAATTGTCGTTATATATTTGTTATAACACTTATATTATAAATCACTATATTACAATTTTCTTCACTCATTTACTGGTGGTAGGACACTTATCAGACCGTCCAGGTAGGTACCAACGTACCAACGCAGCTCCTACTTCTGCTGCCAAGCAGTATTGTGCAAACATTACTATGTTGCAATTGATTGTTACTGTCATATATTATATTATTATCATACCACACTGTTCTCCTCTAATAAACAAATAAAAATTACACTTACGAGAAATATACTTGTCTCCCATTCTGTACTAGGGCTTCCGGACGTACTATATCCTCAAGGATATCTGTTTAGGGAGACAAGCTGTTCAGTTTACAACGATACGGCGTTTGTTGAAAGTTGGAAATGTCTAAGTTAATCCCAACTAAATACCAAGCCCACTATAGACGCTATAAAATCAGTACATTCTACTATTATTAAAATAACTAAATTATATGCAATGTATAATTAAACTATTGCAATAAATTACAAAGTTACAGAGTGATGGGACAAGTATTGCACGGAAATTTTAATTTTTTGGCGGATGTCCGGGTTTCTTTCGATACAGATATTATTATCCTTTCTGTAGTTTATCTACTCAAGACTTACAAGTAGTAATTTACACAGAATGGTAGAGTGACTTCAGTTTGAAGAATGAATATGATGAAAAAGAGCATATCAGAGTCGATGTCGAAAGAAACAATGTATGTGTGTACATTATAAACAAGCTGAGGGTAATTAATCCCTGGAAGGATTACAACGTTTTTTTCTACATAATTTAAAATGAATATTATTATTTATTTGATTACCTTTCCAAACGATACAAGTTAGAATATCCCAACCGCTGTTCTACCCTTAGTGTGATGTAAAAGGAGAACAATAAGAGAATAAAAATGGGTTAAGGGAAGCAGTTTATACGACTAGTACCACCAGCAGAAGCGTGCACGTGGATTTCAGGGAGGGCACACACACCGTACCTGAAATTTCTATATTTATCTATACTTCAAAATAAACTTAAGAGGTTCAATTCAGCTTAGTAGAGTACTTTTGAGTGCGTTGAGAGACTATAACTTAGGTTTAGGGACTAAAGGTATGCAGTGCTTATTTGACTGTATGAAACACGCCTCTGAGACCATCAGCTCTCGTCTGATTCTCCAAACGGTAGTACTGGCAACATTTCCTTTACGGACCAACGATCGAAATGGAAGTTTTATAGTTTTGATTAACCAAAGCGTCCCTTCTTTAATGTAGTTTAGTTAAATCAGTTGCCGTTTACGTTAAACGTGCACATGATCTTAGTTCAGGACCTGTTCCTCTCGATAAGTACAAGCGGTATATACACTAACCATTTCTCTATTCTTATATTGGTTGCACTTAGCTCTAGGAATGTTAGCTCAGGTTTTATATGCGGGAAAGTGTTATTACGGTTAAGGTTGGTAATTATGCGTTACGTGTACGGTTATCTAATACAGCGGCTGTCAAAGTTTTTGACCAGTAAATTACTTTAAATCTCTCTTGACTACGGTTAGGATATTTTAAGTGTTAAACATATAGAAAAAAATGTTACCTAAGAACAAATAAAATGTAAGCAAGTTAATAAAGTGAAGCTGTTAGATGTAATCAAATTATGGACTGTAACGTAATGAGTAGGTATATTCTTCATTGTTCTGCAGACCAATAGAGCTCCATGGACCACCACCTGGTGACCTCTGATCTAACGAAATCACGAACTTAATTTTATATTTTTGTTAGGAGTAGGTTATTGTTAACTGACTCGACGTTCTGACTTTAGAATAATATCGACGATCAAATGTATATTATCAACTTTCAGCGTGGTATGACAGTTTAGCTAATACACATAGTTTTAATTTAGGAACAATACTTTTTTGCTATGTTTTTAAGTATGAAATGTGCTAATTATTTCTTACATTCCCTACTAGTGATAGGTACCCGTTGCCGGAGACCCAGTAGGTAGATACCACCGCAGCTATTATTTCTATCGCCAAACACTAGCGTGAAAACATTACTGTGTTCCGTTTTGAAGGGCGCTGTATGTAATGAAATTACTAGGGTATCGAGATATCTTTAGTTCAAGGCGACGATCACAATATGGTGCAGTGTATATTATCCTAATTAGCGCGTCGTTCTTATGGGAAAATGTATCACATACCATCAGATGAATGTGTTGTTAATATTTCTGACTATAGATAGATATAGTGTTCCCATTTCTAACCGGTCGGCATCCGTTACCCGGCTCATGGTTCTCATCTCAATAGTGACTTATATTTTATGAAACCCAAAGCATATACACTTTAATCTCTTTATACGATTTTTTAGGGAAACGTGTCTATGGTGTAAAAGAAATTTCTGAATGTAACTTCCTCCACATATAATAAATGGTTTAAAGATTTCGGTTATGTTATCAGCTGTATGTTACTGGGTTGAAATGCGGTACTTGTTACTATTACTATTTCTTGCAACTGCGAACTCGAGGCTCGCTCTTCTGAAAGCTGAATTATTGAGCATCACATTTCTCTTATCATTTTGATGAACGTCTCATTAGTAATATTAGGGGGACCGGAAAGTAATGTCGTTTCTGCGCATGCCAATACTTGATTGTCATTTGTCAGCTCATTGTTTTGTTCAGAGGCGTACCAAAGACATTGTGAGGTTATAGTGATTTCTTTACTTATAGACAATTGAATTACAATTTTTTTTTGTAATTTTGGGTAAAATGGCCAGCCAAATACCAGAAGAGGTACACATCCGGCATTGCATGCTCTTTGAGTTTCGCAAGGGAAATAACGCAACAGTTGCTACCAAAAACATTTGCGATGTTTATCCAAATGCACTGGACATTCGTAAATGCCAAAGGTGGTTTTCCAAGTTCAAATCGGGTAATTTTGATCTTTCCGACTCGTATCGATCAGGAAGACCATCAGCGTTAGACAACGACGTGTTAAGGGCGGAAGTGGAAGCAAATCCGTGTCAGACGATCGAGGAATTGTCAAACAGTCTCAACAAACCTTGGTCGACCATCCAAGAACATTTGAAGCAGATTGGAAAAGTAAGCAGAGCAGGTGTTTGGGTCCCGCATAATCTGTCCGAACAGAATAAGGCTAACCGATCAATCACATGCAACTTATTGCTTCAACGACACAACACAGAAGCGTTTTTTGATCGCTTGATCACAGGAGATGAGAAATGGGTCCTGTATGATAACCCAAAACGCAAAAGGCAGTGGCTCTCTCCAAATGAAATCCCTCGGAGTACTGCTAAGCCAGGTTTACACCCCAAAAAAGCGCTTTTGTGTGTTTGGTGGAGTATTCGCGGCATTGTTCATTTTGAATTACTGAAACCTGGAGAAACTGTTACTGCAGACCTCTACAGCGAACAATTGCAGCGAGTCAATCAATCTTTAATTGAAAAGTGGCCAGCGATTGTCAACCGAAAAGGCGTCATTCTCCAACATGACAATGCAAGACCGCACTGCGCAAGGCGAACTCTAGAAAAAATTAATGAATTGGGGTGGGAGGTGCTGCCTCATCCACCATATTCGCCCGATGTTGCACCATCGGATTTCCACTTATTCCGAGCGCTGCAACACTTTTTAAGTGGCAAAACATTTGCAAATTTGGATGATATCCAAAATGCCATCTCTAGATATTTTGCCGATAAACCAATTAATTTTTATCGATCAGGGATTGAAAATTTACTCACTAGATGGCAAAAGGTTATTGACAATGATGGGGAATACATCATTGATTAAAAATAAAGACTCGTTAAAAATGTATGTTTGTATTTAGCGTAAGAAAACGACATTACTTTCCGGTCCCCCTATTAATAAATAAAACCCCTTATAATAAAATAAACGTGTAACGAGTATCCGTAACAAATTTGCATTGGAAAACATATTGAAATAGTGTTTCTGTTCTGCTAGTAGAAATAAACAATGTTGTATTTTGTAGAATTCATTTTATAGAGCAAAGAATATATCGTTTGAGGAAAAAACGTGTCAAAATTTGCTTTTCTAAAAATAAAAGGTAATTTGTGTCTGACATTTGCTGGGGTTATTCCACGGTTAATTTGCCGTTCCATATTGTTTTTATATAGCAAATTTCTCTTGTTACAGGAAAAATTATTTCCTTACGCGGAAGAAAACGTGAAGCAGTTTCTAGAAAGCCAATGGGATAATGAGGACGTCAAGGAGGTCGTAATTGCACTCAGAAAATTGGCGCTGGAGGACAAGGAGAATAGCGTCGATGGAGTTATCGTTATACCCGGAGAGGTGTGTATATTTCTATTAATCAAACTATTATTATAGGAAATATTGTAAATGATAGTTGAATGGCGCTACAGCGCTATCCGGTACCGAATAACAACAGCATATACCATTTAGTTTCTTTCCTTTTTTCTATTTGATAGTACAAATTACGTTTTAATTATTAATTTGTATGGATTAATTAATGTTATTAAAATAGGTTTAAGAGAACAATGTAAAAATACATTGTAGTTATGAAGATGGACTGTTCTTAGTTTCACATGGAGAGGTCCTATAAAATCAAGGTGTGAATAAGTGAAAAGTTTGTAGTACTCAGGCCTTTAGATAAAAATTCTCTGAAACAAACAGATATACAATGAACTCCTCACTCCACTCTCTTGCCAAACCTGTAAATTTTAAAATAGATGTTTGTTTTTGTTTGCTCCAATTCAATCCAACTCAATTTCAGTTATTTTGTTGTAAACATATTTTCAAGCGTTTCTATAAATGTTTTCAGAACGCTTCAAAGGAAGAGCAGATAGCAGGCCTGGTGAAAAGTGTGAAGTGGCAAATGTCTGCCGATCGCAAAGCTGGACCGCTGAAGCAATTGCAGGGGCTCATCTGGAAACAGGGCTACGATAAGGGCGATATTAAGGGGCAGTAAGTTTTTTCTAAATCATAATTTCCAAACAAACACATTATATTAATGAAAGAATGTTTTGAATTTTTGGGAGTAGTATTGTCGTTTTTTCACATGGTTTTATTATTAGTATTGAGAACGAAAAGCAGCAGATCTTGGTAATATTTAGTTCCTTGTTTGGAGTAATACAGATAGCTTTATTAGATATAACTTTGTATATATGTTAGTATTTACATTAAAACCCTTTCTTTGAGGTAAAATAATAGTACAAAAAACACAGCATTCATTAGTATGTATATTAATATTTACTATGAAAACAAAGTTATCAAATTGATATTGCTATTCTAAAGGATGGGTACAGAAATTATTTATTATTTATCATCATATAATAAATTAATCATAATTATTCACGACGCCTTTCTAGTGTTTACGACGATGTATTGGCGGCTCTCGAACAGTGGAAGTCTGTGGATGGTCAAAAGGTTTACATCTACTCGTCGGGCTCAGTCCAGGCACAGAAGTTGCTATTTGGTCAATCACAGGCCGGAGACTTACTTAAATTTATTGAGGGTCACTTCGACACTGCGGTTGGTGCTAAGCAGGACGCTGCCAGTTACAAAGCAATAGTCGAGAACATCGGTTGCAAGCCTGATGAAATTCTGTTTCTTACAGATATTGTTAAAGGTAAATTAACTTATTATAACTTGCACATATTAAATTACTATTATTAATCTTTGCACTTTTTGGCCTTCGAAATGGAACATAGCAATGTTTGGACGATATTCTTTGGCGGAAGAAATATGCGTCGCTATGATACTTATCAAAAATACCGTTTTCGGCAACGGAGACTGGCAACCATAAAAGTATTATTAAAAGTTATTAATGAATCTAGCGACGACACAAGCAGAAAGGTTACCTGGTGATAAAATATATGTTTCCCTACAACAAAGCAATGATAGTCGACGTATTTACAGAGCACCAAATTACATTTGTCTCTATACTTAAGACAACTCATTACTTCAGTAATTTCATTACCTACAGGTTGTTACAAATAACTGAATTGTTTGTTGTCTATTACTTTATAACAATAGAAACATGCATACCGTGATTGCACTTTTGAAATGGCAAATGTTTTCATACCACAGAAGCAGAAGCGGCGCGTTCAGCGGGTCTGCACGCAGCGCTAGTGAGCCGCGAGGGCAACGCGCCTCTTCCTGATGAAGCCACCGCGGCTTACGCAGTGCTGCACAGCTTTGCGCAACTGGCCGCCTCCAACAAACGCAAGACGGAGCCACAGGTGCACCGCTAGCACGCATACATAGATACACAACACAAGCTCACACATGCACAAATTTTTAATTACATACGAAAGTACTTAAAAAGATGACTTCACCCTTTTTAATATATTTGCTACTCACAAACTTAACAAGACTTACAACTTCTCTATGTAACTTTAAAAATAATTGGTTGTTAAAATAAACATTATCAAAAGGAATTAGAATATTTACTAGTAGTATTGTTTATCTATTTTGTAAAAATAATATGCTTGAAACAAATTTGCTTTATATTGTATATAGTGCATGGATAGATAAAGGTGAATGGTATCTAATCCCTAAAAAGTTTAGTCTATTGTAAGTTAAATGTATATAATAACTATTTTGTATATTGCAATATACTTGTAATGTATATCTATAGCACTGATGTTATTTTTTACCCTTTTCAATTTATTCATACATACTATTATTAATTTTTATAATAACAAAAAAAGACACTAAATAATCATTTAAAATTATTTCTTTTATTATCTGTAAAATAAAGGTTCAAAATAGTTTTTGTTGATAATACATTATAAATAAAAACTACCGTCGAAGATCACGAAGAATAGTTACATTGTAGAAATATTGCAATGTTTTGTAATTATTTCCTAGACATTAATAAATAAATCCATTTTCATTCAATTACTTACAAATATTTTTTCATTATTATTTACTTAAGTTTATTAATGTTCATAAAAATTGTTAACATTATCACAAGTGAGGTAAAAGGTCTTTATTTTAATAAAATAAATTTTTTTCCTTTATTTTGGCCTATTAATTTTGCATGATTTTATTTTCTATTTTATTTGTGTATCTTTGTAATGGGTGCAAGGATTTAATTCTGATCAGATTTCTTTTGGACAAATTGTAAGACTGTTTTTAATTGAAAATAAGTTTTATGAAATTTATGTTAAAAACTTTAAAGTTAATTTTCTATGTGCTGTTTGATTAACACCTTTGGCCACAAACATGAAGTTGGGAAGTCTAAGTACCACATTATTTTTCGGTTAAAACTACATAAAACACAGCGTCGAATATCCAGTTTGTGGGTCGTTAACCCTTTTTTGTTTTTACTTTAAAAATAATAATATAAAAATAGTTCACGTTATAGCTATATATTTAACGTTGATATAAATAATTATTAATAAACTATTATTTTTAATAATAATTGTGTATATAAATTTGTATTTCAGGATGAACTCCCTGCAAAAATTGCGAAAACTGATAATGAAGATGATGTCAAGACTTTATCAGAAGAAAAAACTGCTGGATTGAAAGAAGAACCAAAAGTAATTGAGACAGTAGAAAAAATGGAAGTAGAGGAAGAAACTGTATCCACAGAAGTCAAAGAACAGAATGAGGATAAAAAGGAAGTAGAATCTCCACCAACAGTCATAGAAACAACTATTGAAAAGGTCACTGATTCTAATAAACCAGTTGAAGTTCCAATTTCTGACTCAAAACCTATTATTGAAGATAACATCAAAAATAGTAAAGAAAGATTGACTGAGAAAATGGAAACTGATATTACTAAAAATGAAGAATCAGTGCCCGAGTTAAAAGGAAAGGATGAAAACAAAAGAGAAAATGAAAAAGAAAACGCTTCTAAGGAACAAGCTCCTGTGGCTGAAGAAACGCCACCAGTTGTTATTACTGAAATTGAAGAAGTAACTAATGAAAATATTTCAGAAGTTGAAGAAATGATAGATGATATTGAACCTGTTGTTGAAGAACCTCCTGCTTCTGAAGATATGGAAGTACTACAAAGTGCCGGTGAAGTACTAGAAAAAGAATGTGACGAGATTTTATCCAAAGTTCAAGATGTAACTAACCTAGACACAATACCTGTAAAACCATTACTTAATCCTATTGCAGAAGAAACTCTGGAAGCTGAAAATTTAGACTCTAATGATATTGTTGATAGAATATTAGATACAGAACTAGAACTTGAAATGAAACAAAAAGAAAATCTTACTAATAAATCAACTGAAACTTTAACAGAAGTGTCTGCAGTGACCAAGACCGAAACAATAGAAGAGAAAGAAACAGTTTGTAAAGAGGGCACTCAGATAGGGTCAGCAAATGAGTCTAAGGAAATAGAAAATACTGTTGAGGTCAGTAATGAAGCAAATACAGAGAAAGGTAAAGATATTTCTGTAAGTAAAGCGAACATAGAAAGTATAGAAGAGGAGACCCATAAATCTGACTCCAAAGCACTGGAGACAGTTGTTCAAACATCAGATGACCAAAAACAACTTGAAAAAAGTTCAGACAGTGAAGAAAAGGTTTCTGTGGAATCAAAAAATACTGTGGAAGAAGTTAAACAAGACAACGAACCTACAGAGTCACAAGTTAACGGAAAGGCTACAAATGGTGAAACAGAGTCTGTTAGTTTGAATGGAGATGTCAGTAAAGATGAAGAACTCAGTTCTCGATTATCTGCAGAGAATGGTAAGGAGGACGATTTAAATGGCGCCAATGGTAACTCTGTTGATGCAGAAAAGGCACAAGCTGAAAAGAAAGCTGAAGCAGAGGTATCTGATATCAAAGTTAAGACAGTTCCAACTGAGGAGCCACATACTGATCCTATAGAACAACCTACGGAAGCATAAAATAATGTGGTGAGTTTGTAGTTAAATCTTGTTGTTGAAATGGCTTCATTTTTTTTTATTTATATGTAAATATTTACAATTTTTCTTGATCAATGTGGGCTTTAAATAGTTTTTTCACGTGAGAGGCAACTCTACAGTCCCAGAAGTAGAAACAAAAAGATCGCTGGTTTTTTTTTTAGTTATAAAATTACTAATCTAAATTTTATATTACGAACTATCATAAACGATACCATCTTTCTTTTTTACTTTTTTATCTTTTTCTTTTTGACTTTCGTCCTCACTCATCAGAGTGGTAATGACTCCGACATCAATCCTTTTCCCAATTTCAATTTCTAAATTCGTTCTGTCTGCCCCAAATAAGGGACAGGAAGTGACGATATGCACCACGGTCTGGTCTACCATTATTTACCATCAGGTGAAAGTGCCGCTTGTCTCGTCACTTAATAAAGAGAAAATAAAAGAAAGAAAAAATAAAGAGAAATACTGGCACGGGCCCTATGATACCCATATATAATTGTAACTAGCGCCACATTGTTATAGGTATGCATATTACTTACCATCAGTTGAACGTCTCGTCGCCTCGTTACATAAGGTTATAAGAGAATTTACTGATGGTAGGTATTTGTTTCTGGAGACTGACTGTCTAGGCAGACTGCAGCGTCTATTTCAGCCGCGTATTAGTAGTGTCCTAACATTGTGTTCCAGATTCAAGGATAATGTAGCTAGAGTAATTACTGGGGTAACAAGTCTCATTATGTTATGTCTCAGGTGACGAGCATAAATTGTTGCAGTATAAGTCATCCTAGTCACCATAGGGCCCGCGTGGTGCCTATGGCCCTATCGCCCTCGTATTGAGTGTAGGCCTGTGCCCCAGGAGTAGGGACATAGATTAGCTGTTATGGTATGTCATCCTAAATAGTCATGTTGTTTTGAGCAGTCATATTACTACGTAAAAAAATATTTGTAAAGGCCACTACCAGCCACCGCACGGGAGAGTTGCGGGTTGGTGGATGTTACAGGCTCACAAAAAGGTGTACCTCTTGGAATATGACGGTTTCCTGGATAGGTTTTCTTCACAGTGAACTAAAAGCTTAGTGAGGTCTATATTCTTGATGTAGATCGGGATGCAAGCCACAGCGGCTCTTACAGCTCATCTGACACTGGGCTCGTGGACCCGGATCCACGGCCGGAGGCATATTTGGCTTTATAAACAGAGCTGAAACCATTTTAGGTACGTAAAATGGATGTTTTTATGTTACAGTGCGGGACGTGCAACCTGCGAGGCGTCGTAGAGTATTTGGCTCACAACAGAAGATTGACAAGACTGAGGTTGTTTCCACGCTAACATCACTTCCTAAAATATATGTACTTGATTCACTGTGTAGTGCGCGGTGACCGTTCCGTACATTGTCCACTCCTATGGAACATTATATTATGGATTATTTGAGAGATCTGCTTTAAAAACTGCGCATTGAATAATAATTATCTAGTAAGTATAATTGAATAAGATAATGTCTAAGCTATGTTTAAAGTTGTATTAAAATTGAATTGCGTAATCTCCGGTTTGTCAAATATAGTTCATACAATGCTAAGATATGTAGCCACTGAAACATCACCTTTTTTCCATACAGTGTCTGTAAAATATTTTTTTTACGTGGTATTGAAAACATTGTAATATTGTTTTGACAAAATGTTAAGTCTCATTACTCTAGGACGAACGATAGCTCCGGTGATTTTAAACTGGAACAGTATTGTTTCATAAAAAAAGTAGGTCCGCTGGCTTGTACCTAGATCAACTATCAACAGAATACAACCGCTGATAACTCTTTATGTGAGAAGGCTCTGAATTCCAATAGGAAAAGGGTTGACTGCATTCGTGGGCCGTTAGATTAAGATCCACATCACATTATGGGCAAAGAACATTTCCACTATCATTGTCCTACTAACTGCCCTTAACAGCGCCAATGTGACAGTAACGTAACAGAGCTGCTGGAATCGATTCCACATTACCATCCATCACGATTATTGCTGTAAATGACAAATCGGAAATCGTGCGAAAATGATTTTTTTTTAAAATACCAGTATTTCTACTTATTAGCTTTATTTAAGTGTAGTCTAGACATTTCATATTCTTTTATATCGCATCGTTTTGTATTTTAGGATATAGGTAAACGACATTTTGTACATGCATATTTTTTGTATTCAATTATTAATATGACATTCCTTTATTGCGTTAATTGTGAATAATACGGTTTTATTTAATAATTATAGATGCCAAATTTAAAAAGTATTGAAATTGCCCCAGTTTTTATACCAATTCGAGCAATTATCATATATGATTAGTTTAATTGAATAATGAGTGAAAAATAAATGCGTTTATCGCCTATCGTCATAACTCCTGAACAGCCTATTGAATTTATAATATTAAATAGATTAAATGAAACGTTAGTTGTAAGCCATTTCTTGTATGCGTTATGCGGAAAGTTTGACGCCATTAGTGTGTATGGACATTTACGGGGGTGACAGTGTACAGCCTGTCACTGCTTGTCGTGTTTCTCTAAAATAACTTTAAGTTAACTATAAGTATTAACTGTATTGTGATTCTAACTGGCATATGTTACTAGTATACCCAAATCTTCACTGCCAAAGGGCTGTGGTACGTTTTCGTTTGGCATCGCTATAGATACTCGTTTTGTGTGATATTGTTACTACAAGAAGACTGCTATTAGTTATCGGTACATTGGCTGTGTGTGTGTGTGTAATGCAGTAGCGGTGGGAGCGGAGGGAGGCAAAGCTTTAGTTGGTGTTAATTTGTTTGGTACTGCTCTTTGCATAATTGGTGCCTATGAACTTCAAAATCTCTTAGTATTTATTCCTCTTATATGTTATCAATAAACCTGTGTGATACTCCATCTACCAGCAATTGATCAAGATTGTGAATCAATGGACTCTCTGTGCTGTTTATTTTTTTATTTATCAATAATGAATATTTTATATGTGTGTAAGAATGATATAACTAAACATAAATAATTTGAGTCGAAGATTATAATGAGAATAAAGCCTGACAGATATTGGATGGGCAATATGATTTATTGATTGACAGCTTCATAGCATTATGTTATTAAAGTTACAAGTGGTACTGCATGTAATCTCCGCTTTTATGTATAAGCACTAAATTTATGTTCCTCTATTTAGTTTTTAAGGCTGAATCGTGCGAGTGTATCAAAGCGACGTCGAACGGATACGGCAAGCCCCCCCGTCTTGACTGATTGTTTTTTTACTAAACCACCTACATAAAGAATCTTCATTTCGAAAGATTTATTGTCCATAGCAATGATTAGCAGAGATATGCTTGACAATTTCATGGAAAATCCAATCGCCAAGTTCCTTTTCTGTGTTAAAATTAAAATTCAAGTGTTTTAATTGTGTAATATTTTTTTTTATATATCTATCTAGTAACGTTGAAATATAACGCTGTAGAATTTTTGAATGGTATTTCATTTATCTGTATTATTTACTTTAGCTGTTCCCATAAAACCTATGTTTATTACCAATAAATAATTTAAAAACAAAAATGTTTAATTCTTCGTTTTAATATAATATATACTTTATAGTAGATATTTAAAGTAATTTAAAAAAAAGAATATTTAATGATAAAAGCTTAACGACGCTTAATTCGGTTTATTATGGTTGTAACCGAGAATGATAAAATTTTTGTGTGCACTTCTTTTTTACTAATATTAAGTACACTAGACGAAAATCGCTTTGAATAAAACTGACCTATAACCAGTTTCATTATTATCTGAAATAAATCTTAACGCCTATTAAGACTTCCCAAGTTATCCTAGCTAGCGCCATATTATGGGCGGGCGTATCATTTACAATCGGGTGAATGTCTCTCTCCTCTTAGTGTATAAAAAAAAGATCGCGTTGAGTTCTTATGAGCTTTTTAAAACTACGCCAAGACCCAGAAATTACAAGCATTGGGAATATTAACTGACATCTTTTGTGCACTAATTAAAAACTTTTATGTAACCTCAAACCGAGTATGTATGATAACGATATGAAGAGGAAAGAAATTTACCAAGGCAGAATAAATAATAACCAAAAAGAATGCTGTAAATACACCATGTTATGAAAGTACGACATGATGGTTATCCTGGTAGACAGTAAAAACTACAGTTTAGTGATATTAAAGTATGAACCAGGCTTGAATACTATCAGTTGAAAAAAAGAGCGAAGATTAGTTTTCTCTCTTTTATGACGATAAATATCTACGTTTCTATGGTATGCAATAACGAAAATTTGCAGCATGTTCTACGAAAAACGCTTTTTATTATGCTGTTTACAAGAACATGCTACGTATTAAGCTACGTGTCGCATTTTATAAATTATCGATGTTTTAACTACAGTGATATTCTTTCCAGCTATTGAAATGAACTACCTTATTTATTCACAACAAACATGTGAAGACTATGTTTTCATCTTATAACCAAACGTAACCAAAATATTTAAAATTGTTTCATTATCCAATAAATTTACATAGAAAAATAAATCCTGATTTATAAAATACTTTTTCTGCCATCTTGTTACATTTTAATCATTTCTAATATTTAATGCTCTTTAAGATATGGTTAGATGCTTAATCAGTGATTGACGCTTTAAATATCAATGTCCCATACATTGATATTAAAGTTGGTAAGCGTCAGCAGAAATTCATGCAGAAGTTTTCCCAGGCAATCCATTGTTACGCTTATACGCTTACTGAGCACGTTCAATGGCATGAAAATAAAAAAAAGTTGAATTTTAAACCATAATCAAATCAAAATGTTGCCATTATCTTCATTACCTAGAACTCAACTCTAGGAACAGAATGATGTACTTACACATAATCTCTGTACAATTCCAATGCGAAAAATCTGCGAAGTTATACAATCATTATTTCTAAGATTTTATTCGATTTCATAAGTACTGTATTATAAGTTTTTCCTATTCGTTTTCAAGTGTCTGCGATTTTTTTTACTTATATAATCGTATTTACAGGATGTGAATACATTTAATATAGATATCGATGATTCTAATTAACTTAGAATTTATAATTTTAAAATTTAAACTCTTTATGTTTGAACCGTAATATGGGGAAGGTCATAAGCAGTGAAGCAAATTCGACACGAACACATCCAAGCCGAGCAAGGTGATGTGGAGGTTATGAATACAAAAGATATAGAAACTCAACATTGCGGTCGGGGAACGGAACGCAATGGGCGTGAACTGGCGCGCACCGTCCGCGCTCCTATTCTGATGCACCAAAACTTTTAATCGTAATAAATAAACGTCTGATTGTTTACATACTTCATAGTTACTCACAAAACTGATATAATTATATAATACAAACTAGCTATTACTTACCCGCTTTGCTGTCCGTAATATGAAAATATTTGTATAGCAACCGTTACTATAGCAACCGCATAAATAATACGAAATAAAAATGTTTTTAAAAGTTGATTAGAAACAAAATTATGAAATATCTATGAAATTCAAATGAAAAATAGCCTATAACCATCTACGAATCATTCCGCGTAGAATGGTTATGTTTCCGTGTCGATACGTTCACCAGTTTTCACGTGACTGACGGACAAAGGAAACCTATTTTCATTATATATATGAATGGTGAAGCCCATAGGCTTCACCTGTGGCATACCACAGCAGTGATGTTACGGCGATAGGTTTACCAAATGAGGGTGGTAACTAGAGGATTCGGAAATCTCTAACAAGACTATAAAAACTCTGATAATCTTTTAACTAATACTTCGTATCACTTAGACTTACGAAATAATTATCACATTGTTTAAATGCGAACTTAAAACCAAATTACCAAACGCTTTTCTTTGTATATCATTTTTATTATATTTATATGTTAAAAAATTATTTGTAACTGTTCTTCACTCCAGTATCTGTCTTCAGACAATATCTGTTTCTTACATGTAAGTTGATTTTATGGTGCTGTGTATTCATATTAAGAAGCAAAGCTTTTTTACTGGTGGTAGACCTCAGTTACCGGAAACCATCTAGGTAGGTACCGTCGCAGCTTATATTCAGGTTTGAAGGGAGTTGTAGCTAGTGAAATTACTGGACTTATAAGACGTCTTATATTTCAATGCGACTAGCCTACCTAGCGCCGCGTTATGGGAGAACGTGTCACTTACCATCAGGTGAACGTCCCGCTGGTCTCGTTGCTTTGTTATTTAAAAAAAGTAGGACGGATGTAAAAAAATTGTACGATCATCAGGTCTGCGAATACGCGATATACTTTAGAGCGTCGACAATAGGTTCCGGAGGTGTGACGTCAGAGATTCCTGTGCCCGCGCCGGCAAGTGAATCATGCGCCGAGCGATGTGTCACCGGCGGTAAGAACCAACGCCGACGCGCGCGTGCTCACTAGCGCCGTGACATTAAAACGTTTTCACAATTTTACATTTTTACTAACGCAGTGACTAAACGCCTGTCCAATAACATCGTAGTCCCCAGTTCGACTCCGGGACCACAACGAGAGAATATTTTATGTCCCACGCGGCGAGCGCAGTGCGGTGCAGACTACAGCATCCAATATACATAAACTTTCGGTAGGTATAAGGTATTAATCATAGTCTTTTTTATTATAATGAGCAACTCTCTTCATCAGCTAAAGGTAAAAAAAAATTTGTAGGACATGTTTTTTCCGAGTTAAAAAATTAGAAAATTATCCCTCATATAAAAGTGAAGAAAGGTAGCTTAAGTAGCCAAATATATTTATTAGTGGTACACCTCTCATCGCAGAGATCGTCCGTTGCCATTGCTTTTCTTCTTTCTTTCATTAGTGAAAGAAAGGTAATAAGAACAAACGCACAACATAAACTACTTCCTGTTTGATTAACGCTGTAGCTTCTGTTTTCTGAAGATGTTGAACGCTTGAAAGTCATATCGAGTCTTACAGCTCATCTGATACTGGTCTTGTGAACCCGGATCCACGGCCTGTTGCGCTGGAGCTAGGATTGTTACTGATGTACGTAACTTAAAACCTTTCTGTTGAAGGCAACGAGAACAATGTGTTACTGGGAAGTATTTTAACTATCACTAGATTATTGTATACTATATACTTTGTATTTACTAGTTGTAGGTCTCTGTTGCCAGAGACCGTCTCGGTACGTACCACCGCAGCGCCTATTCACACCGCCAAACAGTAATGTGTAAATATTACTGTGGTCTATATATGGTCTGATTGTTTGGGCGCTGTAGCCAGCGTAATTACTGAGGTAACTAAACCTAAAATCTTATCTCTCGAGGCGAAAAGCGTAACGTGGTGCAGTGCGTATATTTTAACTAGTGCTAGCAGCATTCAGCATCAGGTGAATGTTCCGCTCCTTTAGACGCTAAATTGTATAAATAAAATTAAGTTTCGTTTGTTGGGATAGGATTTTTAAACAAGGATGGTTAAAGCACCCTCATATTGTAAGTGTGCTGCCATAAACAGCATCGTTTTTCGGGCTGTCAATATATGAGAGAGTACGAGCACGTTACACCATCCACGGTCTCGTTGTCACTTCACTTATCACAGATAAAAAAAAACATCCGCACTCAAATTAGCAAAGTAAACGCATTTTTACAACACGTATACCGAAATATTTGTAAAGAGAAAGAAATGAGGAGTTTTACTGCTTAAATTAGGCAGTTAATGATCGCTAAGAACTAGAAGTAGTACTAGTTTGATTCCAGGTCCACATGTCGCTGAGTTTGAATAGTGAAATTGTTTTTTCGTTAGCTTCCGTTGTCATGTTGTAAATCTACCGCAATGAAAGCATTGTTGTGTTCCGGCAGTCTATACGAGAGTCTAGAATACACTGGGCGTGCAAGCTTCACTATATTTGCCTTCATAATCACTTAACATCATGTGAAATTAAGGTTAAGTGTTAGCACGTTGTTCATAAAAAGCATAAAAATTAGTAATCCAATTAATATTTCAGTGTACAATAGGTGCGTCGTAATAGTTAATGTTGTTAATTTTATAGTATTTTAAATGTTGTTGTCATTGTTTTTAGGAAGTGTAAGGAGTTCCCACACAACAACTCACTGGATCCATGCCAACCTCATGTGCTCGTGGTGCAGGTTGACTCTCTCCCCCACCCTAGTTTGTTGATTATCAATCAACAAACGAGGCACTGCCCCCCACCAACCCGCATTGGATCAGCGTGGGTCCAAATCTCCCTATATAAACCCCTCCAAATGAATGAAGGTAACGGGAAGGCGCTGAATGTAGGGAACCCAAAACTGATCAATGAGGGGATCTTTGGGAGAGCCCTATATCCAGCTGTGGACGTCTATCGGCTGATGATGATGAATCATTGTTCTGTAATAAAAATAAATAATTACAAATCGATGAACCAATTAGGATTTCGGACATTTAAAGAAAAATGTTAGATGTGATTCATTTTTCTGCCAATAGATGTCTCTGCACCAGAAAATATTTTATTAAACTTTTTATAACACTATGTTTATAAACCTTCTGATGGTAATACCTATTTTAGGATTAAGCTTTTTTTCCAAAAAAGAGTTCTGTAATGTATTTATTTTACAGCGGCAATTTGTTTATTTTTTACAAATGAATATTTATGTTGGGGAAATGATTTAAGGGAACATATTAAAGTCAGTTTTTCACCTTAAATACTAATAATATATATTAAAAACTGGGCTCGTAAAAAGCCTAAATGTGTGTAGCAACCGGTAGCGATGTGGACTGTTCCGTGGTTTGTATTTTTATGTAACTGGTTACCCGCGGCACAGCATTGCGCCACGGCCGCCAGCGCTCCGCGAGACGTGCTCCATGTAGCGAACACTTCGGAGGAAAACTGCCTTTATTTACGGCGCTGATGTAGATTGTGGCTCTGCAAATAATCTGTCAATGGTTTATGTACAAAATTATACATCATAAATTGTTTAAACGTTAATATGCCAGTTGTAATGAGCTTTATAAAAAGGCAGAAAGTCATCCATAGGGCAATGGAGAGGGCTATCAAAGTTTTCTTGAGTGATTGAATCAGATCCGAAAAAACTAAAGTCGCTGACATAACTATAAGGATAGCTAGATTTAATTAGTAATAAGGATATGGCTTGTAGGAGTGACAGTTCATGTGACAAAAAGGACCTCAAGTGGCGGCCTTGTACCGGAAGCGTAGAGCAACAAGTTGGATAGTTGATCTAGTGAAAGTTACGGGAGGCCACAGAGCCGGACAGATCAGTTTAAAGATCTTCGAGGGAGGCCTATCCAGTAGAGGACATCTATTAGCTGATAATGATAATAATCACTAAATTAGTACTAGTGTAAATATGTCAAACTATCTATATATAGGGGATACCGCACTTTATTGATTCATCACGAGATCTCTGAAACTTAGACGTAAACACTCAAAATTTGATAGAGATTACTGCTTCTTCCATTGAGAGGTCAGCTAAGAATGGATTTTAAAATATTCCTACCCCAAAGGGAGTTGCGGGGGTGTTAATAACGGGAAGGGGCCCGGTGAGCGGCAAGTTACCGCCGGGAGGATATTTCTAACAAATTTCAAGTCTATATTTCAAATCTAATTCTATATTACTGTCTACAAAGGGAGCGAGGAACATCTAGTATTTGTATATATGTACACCTCTGAATGTCTAGTACATATCTACAAGCATCATGAAAATGAATATCATGATACAGAAGTTTGTTAATGCAACGGGGCCGACTGACAGGTGGATAGACGACCTAATGAAAATCACAGGGTATTGTTGAATGCTGGTTAGTCGCACTGAAAATCGATAGGTGAAGTCTTTGTTTAATATTGGTCCGCTAGTTTAAATGAACAAATAACTATTATCCGAAACGCCATCTGATAGTTGCGAATGGATCTATTTACATCAAAATTTTGCAGATAGCTGATGTACGACTTAGTTCCTTACAGTTCTATAAAAAATTAATACAAAAAGGGTAAATTTTTAAACTAAATATAACATTTAACAACTTCTGACTACTGGTAGGTAGTAGTTTAACAAACATGAAGCTATGAACCTCTCCGTGTTACCAGCAGTCAAAATATTTAAGTACGTCTCATGTTAAGCAAACAGAGGTGGTGAAGCAAGACATGTTGACAAGCCAGCCGCGAAGGTTATATTCCAGTTGTTAGGTCATTTATGAAGCCTTGGAGCGGTCTAAAAATTTGGATAGCGGAGCGCCTTGCCTTGCACTTTGCTCGTAGTAAAAGAGGTGCTTTACTAAAGCACAATACTGAGTTATAGGTATTTTTTCTATTTGTTTTCAGATTCATTATGCTTGCTACGGTTATACGTTTAATATCAAAACCACTACAATGTAATAGTTGCCAAACATCTATGATATTAAAGTCCTATGTCCGTGTTTTATAGCTTTTAGGAGCTTATTTTAAGGCCTCTAAACTTCTATTAGCCATTTGTTTGATGTATAATGAGTTTTAAAATATAATGATAAATTTAAGTTTCGTAATACGTGTAAAGACGAGCCTGGTATTGAGTAATAATTATTAAAAAGATCACTACACGAAAACATTGCCAACAATGTAAACAAATAATTTTGGGCTGATGTTGCAAGGCGGCGTAGATAGTCAGTGGCCCTTAAGAGCTTAGGTCTCGCCCGGCGTACCGACGTACCCTTGGCGTCGACCCTCCGTCCTCTCGCCCTTGCATTCACCCTCTTTCTCAGGGTTGGCGTTTTGTTTACAGATATATAAGCATATATACATGTTGAAGTTTTAAACTTTAACAGTATTTTAAAGGCTTAGACGGAGTTACGGGTATGTTTTCGCGCAATAGATATGGGTTTAGTTAATTACGTAATTGGAAAAGGATTGTATTGATTGTGATTTGTATGAAGCATAAAAAAATTGTGTAGTATATGAAGTATATATAAAATACACACAGAAAAGGAATTTTTTATTATCTATTTATATATATGTATATTAAGATGAAGCTTATATTAAACGAAATTTATTACAATTAATAAAAATATGTTTATACTGCTTTTTATAGGAATACTTTTTGGTATAATTCCTTTACAGTTGGCAACCCTGGCTTATCTAACAACGGTATAGAAATTACAGGTGTAGTATAAACTGTTTTCAGATATTTATATTTACACAGGTTATAGTTCATAAGCTTTTTTTCTGTGACCTCGATTTGATTTTATGCAGCGGAGCAAGCTGACAGGTTCGCTGACTACAGCTACTTCATATTAATGAATGAGTCTATTCGACCGGGGAGCGGAAACGCTCTCACAGAACACTGTACACAGCTACACTTCGATACTGTGTTTCGGATGGTAGTCGACTGCTCGCCATCCATCAACGAAACTGTGAATATCGAAAATAATATCAGCATCAACATAAGCTCTTCTCAAATTAACATTCAACAAAGAAATCAAAATAAGGCCTCTGTTATATAGATACTGAATTATGCCGACAGACGAATTTTAAAACTTTTGTCTGTATATTCCGACTAACTTCCGATATAGCTGCTGATATAATAGAGATTTTCACCAGCATCTAAATTATGATAAAAATAGAATATAGAACGATTGGTTTTTATCAACGATGATATTTTTTCTCTTCACAGTTGCAATGTACTGTTTTCCATAACTTTCAATCTGTTTTGTTGAGCATACATGATATAATAAACATTAACATTCAGATATGAATAGATATAATAAATATCTAACGCATACATGACGTCTGCAATGTATCAGGTAGTAACTACTGAATTACTAAGTTTTATTAAAAAGTAATTAATATTCTTCGGAAATTGAATATTCGTAATATTGTTAAAAAATTAGTGATGCTGTTGTCGAAAAACTAACGCGTCTGCTAATGCAACAGCCGCGGACCGTCTTAGAGTGAACGTGAATATGTAAAACAGTAAGATCATTTCCTGTCTTCAAATAAATAAATAAAAAAAACTAAAAGTTCGGGCGTTATCGATGGACAAACGACGCCGTCCACCTTTCTCCAACTCTACTCTGTGGCAAAGCAACGGGTTCCGCGTATTCCCACAGCTTTCTAACTTTTTGTTTATTGACCCTATTCCACGTGTTGCGGCTGCATTTTTGGTTATTGTTGTTGACGCTCCCGCACTCAAACACTTTAAATGTATACAAAAACATGCAAATATAATTATTTACCAAATAATGTTATATCCACTTACTGGATATTTATTTAAACATTGGATCATCCTATCAAATTTTAAATTAACACGTTAAGTGATGTGGTTGGTGATGATATAGCGCATTAACCTAGTAGCAGGATATTCACTCTTCTCTTGAAGACACCCACGTCGTGTTTGGACAGGAACACCAACGCCAGCGATTTGTTCCACTCCTTTGCTGTACTCATGAAGAACGAAAAGCTGAACCCCTGTCATCCGATTGCCATGTTAAAAGTATTTTTTTACTCGGTCTAGTATTTCACAAATCTACTCATACTGGCAGTAGATCTCTGTTACCGGAGACCGTCTAGGTAGATACCACCGCAGCGCCTATTGCAGCTGACTAACAGCAGTGTGGAAACATTACTGTGTTCCGGATTGAAGGGCGCTGTAGTTAGTGTAATTACTGGGGTAGCCAGACTCAACATGTTACATCTCAGGCGACGAATACATTGTTGTACTGTATATACCATCCTGACTACCACCACGTTATGGGTGATCATATCACTTACCATCAGTTGAATCACTTGGATAAAAAAAAACATATGATTATACATGTATTCATATAAAACGTTTGTAAATATATTTAATTTTTGTTTCGGCAATAGTATGATTTATTAAGTATTTAAGTATATTTTTCCTATACGCAAAATTGGCTAAACCACAATTCCAGTAATTATCGAGCCAACCGCTAGCTGGTAAATCAGTGCGCATGGTAATTCGCGGCGTTATATAAATTTTTGACACCGGATTAGTGGGATCTCGAAGATCAGGCTTTGCGGCCGCCCGGTACCACGCAAACGTGGCGCGTGGCGTCCCACTCGGGCGTCCATGGCGCGGCCCGATAAACGACCGCTAACGTTTTTAATGAGAGTTTCGTGGTACGGGTGTAGCTGTTTTTCTGATGCGATCACAAACCGGTTGACCATCGGCGTAATGACGAGCGCCGCTCCACCGACTGGGAGTCGGTATCGGTGAATGTCGAATTACTACCTACTTTGCATTGGTAAGAATAGCGTTATAAGAGAAAAAAAATACCTGGTTTTATCCAGTAAGCCACATACGTACGATTTAAAATTAATTTTAAATTTTACAAAACTTATACTATCGTCTTTTTTTACTTACAATATCAAAACTAATGTCTAAAATACGACAACTGCTGCTGAAACAGAAACAGTTTATATTACTCTTGGAATATCTAATGAGCATCCGTAGTTATAAAATCATCGCAAACTGTGTAATAAACAAAACACTTATTTTTCCGCAATCTTTGAAGATTTGTTATTTCGCATTCTGATATTATACTCAGCATCACATCGTGCTCGTCGCCTTCAGATTTAAGATGTTGAGTCTCTTTACCCCAGTAATTACACTAGCTACAGCGCCCTTCAAACCGGTACACAGTAATGTTTGCACACTACTGTTTAGCGGCAGAAACAGGTGCTGCGATGACATCTATCTGGACCCTCTCCAACAAACAGAGACCTACCAGTGACCAAGGATTATAAGACAACTGCTTTTATTTACGAGTATATAGAATTTTCAATCTCAAGTCATTGGGTTAGGTTCTAAAACTTAGATTAAGATAATTATTGTGTTGTGAGAGAACTTTAAAGAATACGTGTTTAAAAACAACGAAATATATTCAAACTACCGCTAGGTGGTAGAAATAAGGGCTGAGTTAGTCACACGAGATCAACCACCAGTCAAACTCGATAGCAGTAAATTTATCATTACAGAAACCTTTCTGCTGTATAATGTAACCTCTACAGTCAGAACAGTTAGTCATTCAAGGAAAATCAATGTACAGTCCCGTCCCTTGACACACGGTACGTTTTACATTTTGTTATGAAATATTTTAGTTATTGTTATCAAATAATTTTACCTGAACATCAGTGTTAACCAATTGTATGTCTGCTGAAAATGTGTTTCTTAAAAATCAATCACTTCGATAGAAATAAGATAAAACTACGAGAAAAAGTCTTTTTCTAACAATCGTTATTTCATAAAGAACAGTCTTCCATTGATTCTTTGAAATTTAGTATCTGGAATTTGTGATAGATCTTGGAATCAAATTTATATGTATATTTATAGATATATATGTGATTAAAAAATTTCGATTGATAGACCTACATGACTGTTACTTCTACAGCAAAGTGGTAATGTTTAGAACATTAATACATTATGCATCTAGCTAATGTGAAACTAAGCTAACGAGTCTTAAAATTATGCCCTAAGCTCAATCCACTTACCACCATGTAAATATTCTATTCGTATCGTCGGTAATTCTAAAGTTTTAAACACTGGACTAAATAAACTATCTCTTGTATTACTTCAATGTTAAACAATAGTCAATTCTGCAGTTTATCATTTTTGTACATAAAATCTAATATTTAACATAGATTTGATGAATAATAAAATAACTACTTACTGAACTTCACGTTATTTAATCTATATTAGGTGATCTGATTCTCAAATTCCAATACATACAGAATCTGTTATAGATTACTAATATTTTTACTGGATAGTATAATATAATAGAATATACTTTAATTATTTTGTTTACATTCGGTTAACTTTAAAGTTAGTTGCTATTAACCTTTCCTGCTTCTACAGCTTCTACGAACTCCGAGCTCGTGGATCCGGAATCGGCGTGCTGATATGCAGAAACTAATGAAACGATATCATTGCGGTTTCGTTTATTCGAAATGTTACAATCTACAACATGTACAATACAACTATGGGCGTTGCAGCTAGTCAAATTACCGGGGTAACGAGACTTAACATCTTGTCTGTAGGCGACGAGCGCAATGCGGTGTTGTGAATACCATCATAACTAGCGTCACATTGTTATGGGCAAGCGTACCAATTACCATTAGGTCTTGCTCCTCCCTCGTCTTATCGCTTCGGCGAATAAAACAAAAGTAACTTTATATGAATTAGGGAACAATTATATATTGTACAGTTGTAAAAGAAATTCATCATGAAACATCCAAAATCTTTTCACTGCTGGGACTATTCTTTTTCTTAAAAGGAAGAAGACAGGACTATTTATCCACCTTAATAACCAAGTGCAAGTTGGCGGATGTTATGTCGCATGATCGGCGCAAAACAATGATATCACCATTCGAACTGCACGCAGACTTTCAATGGTTTTGTAAACTATAATAACAGAGATTTAGGCATACTTGCAGCGTGTGTAATAAACATTGTTATCATGCACATTTTCTAGTACTAAATCTGTAAATTAAAAAGATTATATTAGTTTTTTTTTTCAGTAATTTCGAACAGTGTGGAACAAAGACGCGTAGAGAGTGTGACGGGCATTCATTGCGACCTCGGGCGACGCGGACCGCACGGGGAAATCCAGCGCTCCGTAATGAACTATCACTGCCGGCTTCATCTGTATGATATAGCCACAGCGGTGTTTTATTTTATACGACCGTACAATGAGACTTAGAGGACTTTCATCCAGCAAGTGATACGACTAATCATATCGGTGAAACACCAAACAGGACGTTTACACTACACCACACTGTCCGGTTACGTAAAATATTTTATGGATTCGTTTAAGCAACCACACGAACGAGGCGAACGAGACCTTTGCTTCATATATACCCAAAAGAAACACGCCTGCCGATGACTCTTGGGTTAGTTTACACGCTTTGTGTTCTTCGCTTTGAGACGTCAGATGTTAAGTCCCGTTATCTCAATAATTTCACTACCTACAGCACCCTTCAAAGAGGGACACAGTACTTTTTGGCGGTAGAAATAGGACCTACCTAGATGGTCTCCGGAAACAGAGATCTACCACTAGTAAATACAAAGTACATAGTATACAATAGTGATAGTTAAAATGCTTACCAGTAACATATTGTTCTCGTTGCTTTCAACAGTAGGGTTTTAAGATATGTACACCAATAATAATACTAGCTACAGCGTAACAGGCCGTGGATCCGGATCGACGAGCCCAGTATCAGATGAGCTGTAAGAGTCGATATGACTTTCAAGCGCTCAACATCTTCAGAAAACAGAAGCTACAATGTCATTCAAACCGGAAATAGTTTATGTTCTGCATTTGTTTTTATTACCTTTCTGTTACTAATGAAAGAAAGAAGAAAACCAATTGCAGCGGACGATCTCTACGAAGAGAGGTGTACCACTAATCAATATATTTGGTTACTTAAGCTACCTTTCTTCACTTTTGTATTAGAAAGCGGTGGTTTTCTAATTTCTTAACCCGGAACAAATATGTCCAAACTAATTTTTTTTTAGCTTTTAGCCGATCAAGAGAGTTGATCATAATTATAAAAAAAGTTATGATTTATTTTTAATAGAGAAGATTATTTGGTTATTTGGATTTTGTATGGTATATGGATATTGTATTACTAGTATTGAGTTAGTTCTTGGTAACCTATGATATTAACGCATATACCGTCTCAGTCTTCCCGTGAAAATAGGTGCTGTAAAGGACTCGGAACGTAGTGTAATAAGGAAATAAAACAAATGCGATATAATTTGTAAAATTAAGTCTTGTTCGATGTATATTGTCCTAAGTATAGAGAGGAAGTAAGTATAGTAGTCATCACGCTTCGCTACACGGTATACATAGCTTTGAGATTTTATGACAGTTACTAGTTCAGGAACTACACTACTTACTGCGATCATAAAACCGAAACACAGTAATTTACTACAACTCTTTAGGGCTAGAAATAACAAATGATCTATGAGGATATAGACACGCTGCCCTAATTAAGAGGAATGCAAAAAGGCTTTTACTACGTTTTCGCGTGTCTCCGCCACATTACCGCTTAACAACAGGTAAGTCTAGAGGTTAAGTACTAAACTTAATTAAAAAAAAATACCAACTTTTTTTTTATATAAACCTACATTATGTTCAGATTCACAGTTACAGGCTCTTGCCTAATTGTCTTCAATTGAACTAAAACAGCATTTCGTAAGTAAATCATATAAATGCACTTGATTTATTATCGACTTCGCGAAATTATTTAAAGATAATATACAATAGTAATTTTGTGTACTGATGACCAATAATACTTACTTTGATTCCCAAACTATATTTATTAAGACCTAACTGAATATTCTATATACAAAATGGTTGTTGTAGATTTGATTATCAACACTAGAATTAATTATTAAGTCTTGCGTGACAAAAAATACTAGAAACTATTCCGAACGATGTCTATATATATTTAATATACGCTGTTAAACCACTATGCAACTAGAAACTGGTTGAGGCGACAGCCCCCACCGGAAGGTCCGCGCTCTCACGGTATATCAGTTTAAAATATCTGCATAACGGTGCCGAATTTCCTATTGCGAGTGGCGGACAACCGGCGACTCGATATAATTCAATATACATAAGAATATATGCTATTGTTGTTGATCTCATAGTTCATCTAGTGCTTGATGATGTAGTACATGTAATAGGTATAATACCTAATAATTAAACTGTATATTTAGAATCCGAATTTATAAATATGATAATAACTCCCAACACAATTCGACTGGCATATCTGAAGCATCTGAATTGTTCCGCCGAACCAGAGACAAAAAGGACTATTACGCTGATCGCCAACCTTTACCAGTTGGAGAGGCACTTTAAGAAGAAGAACAATTCGACCAATAATAAGTATAATAGCTAAAGAAATTCTTTGTAATCGATGATAGGCTACTAGCAGATTTTACATGATGGTAAGTGACAATGAGGTCGAAGATGGTGAAGCGTGATCGGCCAAAACGTCGCCTCATATGCTGAATGGCGGCACAGAGCAGCGGCGCAAAATCGTTGGAGAAAATCAATAGCTTATTTAAAATTTACAGAGAACGAATTTTCAGTATAAAGACTTACTTTGTTAATGTCCGGTTTGTTTTTGTACTGATGAATGTTACATTTCTTTAACGTTTACGTATTGACTAAAGAGTCAATGAAACTCTTTTGTATGTTTAAAGAAACTTACAAAAGATTTTCTTATTTTTCACCACAAAGCTCTGAGACGAGACGATACTCATGGTTGACCCTCATCTAGCGAAAATCGTCTAAACCCTCACGATGTCCTCCAGAACGCGTTTGGTCGTACTTAAACGGTCCTCGGTTCGGTGCGTATTACCATTAGTAAGATTTTACTTTTTGAGTCTTCATAATATTCATTAAACTTTCTTGTAGTATTAAAGTCAGAAATTAGATTTTTTTTTTATTAATCGTTTAGCCATTCTAAATCAACGTAAGTTAAGTTATAGATACGTGAAGCACTGATATTTAAGTTGAGGCATACTAAAAATAACTTAGTAACAATATACTTATAGCAGGTGGAGAGAGGTGGTCTCTGCCTACCCCACTGGGAACGAGGCGTGATATATATGTATGTATGTATGATTTATTTGGTCAAGACGATACAAAAAAAACTTTCTTGAATATCTGCCGTGCTATGTAAGATGCTAGGATTGTAATTAAAAACTATACGTGATACTCTTAGTTATCTAATTTATTTCAATGTACAACATTATGAAACACATGAAATCTCTCAGATACCAATTTAAGCACAGGTTGTATCTAACTTAACTGTCACTATCATCATATGAAGATGCTGCTGATTATAAGCTTCCCCGTATGACGTATTGTGCTTTAATAGGTCTATAAACTTTGCTGTTTTATATTATTTCTTAGTCCTAATTAGTACACCACCATTTATTTACGCGCTGTATAAAAAAGGCAGCGAGCAGCGTCAATAGGTATTATAAAACGACGCGGTCGGATCTATGGGAACCGGGGCGTAATCCATTTCCAAAGTAATGCGGAGAGCTAGAACTGGAGCACTGTTCGTTACTGAAAGCGAAAATATTATCGAGATTATGCCACAGCGGACAAATAAGTCTTTTTTTTTAAATCAGCGATGCATTCCGAAATCAGACAACGACGAAAAATTATAGAAAATAAAGCTGATTGTTCTGTTAACAATCGCATGGGACGACTCGTAGTTACTTTTGGTTTCGGAGCTTTGTTCGCTCTGTGACGCTGAAGAACTCTTGGTTGAACTCGAGCACGGATAACGTTTCATTAGGATACGTTACAGTGGAATGACGAAGGCAGGAGCCCTCGTCAGAATAGTAAATCTATTCCGTATTTCGAAGAAAACCAAATAAAAGTTAACAATGATTTCAAACTCAACAAAATGTGATTAGGAACTATTGATTTGAAATTTAAATACAAATTAATTGTTAAACGTAAGCGGAAATATTCACTGTTTTGGGAATAAATTGATATTGTAATTTTGTATCCTTTAAAAGAAATATACGTACTTTTTCTCAGGGCCGTTGAAAAAATCAGCACACTATCAGTCCCTTGGGCGTTGTGATGGGCAGAAGGAGGCTAAATAAATCTCCTTTTTGGGGTCACAAAGTCCATAATAGCCTGCCCTTAAACATAAATGAAGAATAAAATGAAACTATTCAATTAAATTAAATATATCATAAATACAAGTAATAATAACATTGACGATGTGTTACAGCTTATTATCAAAAGCTGAATCAAAAGCTGCTATGGAATTGAAAGAAAGAAAACAATATCCTTTTAATTTTTTTTGTATGTACTTTATAAGTTTTATCAAATACTTTATGGACCCGTTTATTTTAATTTTGTAATGAATCTTTGGTAAGTTCTGTATGCAGCAAAGTTGTTTTAGTCCGATAGTTATAGATTTCGTACATTGGAATACCAAACACTTAACACAAGTGGGGCAATAGTGAAGAAGTGTGTTAAGTATTCAAGTCAAAAATGCTTGAAATAGTTTATTTGTTTGTCAACTAAAAATCAACTATATACAAATATTTTTTTAATCATTTCTTTTGTACTGTACGGTGCCTTTTACAGTAATACAGTTTTAGGTTTTATAGCTGTTTGAGCAAAAGTTTTGATAGTGGAAAAATGTAATTCCGAAGTAAATTTGTTGTGCATACATTACGATAGAAAAGAGCATTCCGGATGGGAACGGGAAGTGATTGCATCGACATTTTTTATGGCATTATAAAATATTAGACGCAGGTTATTAACCTACCCGCATGATGGTTACAAGCATTTGAGGTGTGGGGTCCACCGTCGAATTTTGGTAATCACGTGGATGCAGTTTACCTTTAATAAGCGAGTTCTTGATAAAGCTTCCCGTAGTAGTAGTCTGATGACAAGCGTTACACAAAGAAAGTTTTCGAAAGGGCAAACTTTTCGAAAAATGTACTTCTTTTAGGAAGCGGAAGAATAGATGTCACGATACTTGGATTGGACCGGGTTTAAATATTATGAGTTAAAGTACTCTTCTAACCTACTCTAAACCAATCTACCCTACACTACCCTACCCTAAAGACAAGAATAGTTTTCTCAATTTGTACGCCAAACTTCACTATGTATATTACACTACGCATAACTTCACACAATTTTATTAAATTTTTAAATGTGTCAATATTGCAATGTTTAATAAATTTTAATATAATTAATTTCGTTTCTTACATTGCCGTTTTAGAGAAATGAATGTAAAATAAAGTAATAAAAAGAGCGGGAAATCTCCCCATCCGCCGCCATCTTATGCCGCGACACTGCGTTCCATTGTGCGCAGCGCGCGTTCGACAAACTCGCCACGTGCAGCGCACATCTGTCGGGCGGGTGACACACGCACCCTCTGTAGCACATTTCACATCCCAGGGCAAGCGGCGCGCGTTCACCGTACCTTTTTATTTTATTTAACTACAACTACACTTTGATAAACGGAGGGATCCTTGGATGTCCGTCTTTAAAAAATCTCTAAGGACATGTGCATGTACATTTACTGGTCCAGATATACCTACCTAGACGCAACCGCAGCGCTTATTTCTGCAAACAGTAGTATGCAAACATTACTGTGTTCCAGTATGACGAGCGTTGTAGCTAGTGTAATGACTAGGGTAACGAGATTCAACATATTGTCTCAGGCGAAGAGTGCATTGTGGCGCAGTGTATATAATTCTAACAAGCGTCACTTTGTTACGGGCGGGCATATTACTTACCACCAGGTGAACGTCCCGCTCGTCTCGTTGCTTCGTAGAATAAATAATAAATTTCTCTGGTCGGAATATTGGAGATGGTTTAAGTAGATACTATATATCTACCCTTTTTTCGGCCAAGTGATATTGTGAAAAGATCATAATCATCCATTGATAATCGTTGTAACTAATAAAATTACTGGCGACGAGTGGTGCAGTGTATATCGTCTTAACCATCGTCGCATTAATACGGGCCCGCTCGTAATAATATTGCTTACTATCATGTACCGTTTTAAAAACAGTCTATTTTTAGAAAATTGATTGTTCTCCAATATACTAGATAGTTCCTCGTGTTAGAACGAAAATATAACTTATTGGGAAAAAAAGTATCATAAACGGTTTTTTGTATTGTTATGTCAAAATAAAATAGGTGGAATCGAGATTTATATCATATAAGCCATGTTAGGTCTTAGTACTAACAAAGTGCTCTTTCGGCTTAGCGTATATCTAGATTCATACGACTAGAAACACAAATTTTAATTTATCGTTAGACTATCGTACACTATGCCTTAGAGTCAGCAAGTAGATAGCGGGACAGTTAGAGATAACGGGAATTTTAGTAAAGTTGTACTTTAAAATATTTCAATAAACAGATATGTATATTAATAACTAAATATTATTTATAGTTCGAAGTTGTAGAAAGCCTCTTATGATATCAGGCATATTAACATTTTTAATTTTGTGAACGTAACAAAAGCGTTTAATAAAACCGATATTTAGTGCGGCGCTCACAGCGCATGCGCGGGACAAGGGTCGCCCTCCGTCCTCCCCTTCCTATTACGCACTCTATTTAGGGGCTGTTTCAAAGAACAACTCCGTTCTATCTATTTTGGGCTGAACATTGAATATTGTCATAGACAATGTTATTGGATTCTGTATATTTTCTTCTTAGTTGTTAATAGAATAAAATTGTTTAAGTACAAGTTTTCATATTAAATAATTTGGATGATTTTATACTGTTATTTATAATTTAAATAAAGATCTATACAAGCGGGAGAAACATGTGCGTATTAATTATTACACCATCAGTTCATTAAAAAATATATTTTGATGTCAAATGTAGGTACTCTCTCCCTGCCTGATTAGGCGACTAAAGAAGAAATATTTACTAAAAATAAATATCAGCTTTTCCCATGACATTTACTTTTATTGATTTCGCCAACCCAAATATCAATCGTGGCAAGTACGTCAAATACCCGTTTCCGTTATATTTATTTTTTTAATTATTGCCGTACAAGATACAGAGGCGAACATGTCTACATGGCATTGTCTAATAGTCAATCCTGGAAGACTAAGAGGTTTTGAAGGCAACTGTAAACTTGTGACCATATTATGAACTTGTGTTTTAAAGGCAGCTAAAATCACAGCTATATCATAAATTTATGGCTTTAACAATATTGATGTGTTTTTGTTGTTATCATATGAGAGCCAGAGTATTTTAGACGGGCGAGTTTTACCGTCCACGGCCTGTCACTTAACAATAATATGAAAATAAGTTAAATGACATATCACCACAGAAAACAAAAGTATAGAAAATCCTCAAGGATATATGATACTTGTAGATATTAAGATTATAATTACAAAACAAATATAATTCAGCTAAACGAATAAAGTATTTCTAATAATTTGAATCTGTGGTTTAAATATCAAGATTTAAAAAGCATGCCTCAGAGTTCCCCTCCAGACAGGATATGGAAATATCCACGTAGTCTGTTCCATAGACAAGGATGTTTTTTTAGATTTCAATAATTATAAAAACACAATCCTTAAATGTTACTATCCGTAGACCATCGAAAGTGACTAATGGTAAGCAAACAAATATATTATATTTTCTCTTTTTGGACTATTCTGATTTTTTTCATACGATCAAGCAATAAAATGAGTATGACAATCATTTGTTAACATCACTAGCAACTATTTAAAGAATTTTCACATCTCGTTTGTTCATCTGCTTCACAGAATTTTTCGAAACGAATATAAGAATAAGGGACGATCTGTATTGCTCCAGTCTCTCTGTACGCTTTCGTAAAAGTTGAATACGATAGGAGAACTCTCTAAGTTTAGAAGGTCTTAGTTTTTGTTCATGACAATTGGGATATGTCGCTTAGTACACACAGAGGATTCAATTCGATTGCGTGGCACTTAGGAGTTTATGTTTTTGTAGAGGCTTGTTTGTATTTGTCTTGATAACTAATCAATGTTTCCAATCTACTGACGTAACATTCTTGAAAGAATAGTTGAAAGAAGATTAACGAAAGAGGTATACAAGGTAAGACATATTCCGATCAAATCGAAGATGTTCATAGAAGTGAAGGGAGCGAGAGAGGTGTGCCAGGATCGTAGCAAGTGGTCTCTGCCTACCCCACTGGGAACGAGGCGTGACATATATGTATATATGTTACATCTTTGCTACATTTCAGGGGTTATAAAACAGAGTCAGTATAATCAGGGCAAATTTCACTGGTCTTAGTCGCATGGTCACTTTAAATTATGCGAAGTTTGACATCAATTGTGAATCCTTTATACAGATGAAAAAAGTATCCAGAATGAACAAAAATTATGAACATTACAATATACTTAATGTTTCCGATTGTTTGATATCTTCGCGTTAAAATTTAGGTTAGCGGTCAAAGAAAAAACTTAATAGTATTTTTATGAAGCTCATAAGTAACAAATCGAAGGGAATAACGAGGTTGGGAAAATAAATGGAAATGGCAAAAACGAGTGCGGTAGAGCCGGTGATGTTTTATCCCGGGCCGGGCGGCGGCGTCATCGATCCGGACCTAGGCAACTACCTACCCGAGCTAATTTCAGACCATACTATACATTATTTACCTTATCGTACTAAGTTATTTAACGTTAATTAATACGATCTGTACAATCATGTAAGGTCATGAATTTTGGACTGATAAATCTAATTTAAACCTTTGTAAATATCTAAAGATTTTAATATTTGAATACTACCGGTTTAAAACTAAGGATATCTATTACATTTTGGAAGAAAGTAAAGTTTAAGATTTCAACATTTCTTTTCTCATCTTACAACATCTTTTGTCTCCTACGTTGACTAGCAGGGAATGGCACGATAAGTCACTCTCAACACCCGGAACTTGTGTGGCATTAAGAGTTAAAGACTGAAATTTTTCAATGACGGCTGTTTCCCCAAATTTTAGACAAGAATCTTCTAGAGTTTTTATTTTTATTTTGTTATCAAAAGGAAAACTCAAAAAATATGAAATGAAGATAATATTTGTTTGTTGTTACATTTAATGTATAACAGTACACTAGGGTATTGTATTTACCGAACGATATTCGAGTGTCATTGTATAGTACACAAAACCTTCGCCACTCGATTCACTGCGGAATTAATCTGTCAACATATCATACACTCGTTTAATATTTTTATTATTTACCGCTTAGTCAATAGTAAAAGCTCATTTGAGAGGTTTATAAGGGACAAATAAACCTTTCAATTATTCAGTAAATAACCGCATGGAGAACGGAGCACTCATTGATTTTTTGATGAAACATTTACCTGATTACTTTCGCTTGCTCCTGGTACCGTCTGTTAAGCTGAGTAACCGTTCTTCTTGATAACAGTCTACGTAGCTTAAGAGAAGAACGAGGTTCGAAGTGGATTTCGTGTATCTATTTAGGATGCTGGCTGATTGGCATCGCAGGCAAGTAGGAGTAGAGTCACAAAAGGATAGACGATATTGCGTCCTTCTTCCTTAAAGTAATGTTGCCTCACACATGACTTCTCTGATCTCTGGATATCGTATTAGTAAGAATCTGTTACCCAGTTTGAGAATAGAAGTTGTTTGTTGAAAGACGCTATAAGTTAGGACATGACCAAAACTAAATTGGAGGTGTGCTCCCTTAAAAGTGATGCCTTTAGCCAAAGCCAACAGGAGTTTTGTATGTGTTCTAGAGTACATATTCTCGTGACTACTCTAAAGCGAACTAAACGTTTTTACTGTAATCAGTTACATCCAAAATAATACATAAAAATATGTTTCTTAAATTCACAACAGGATATGCACAATTCCTAACTAAGATTTCTAAACTGTGCTATAAACAAGTCTAGTGCGTAATTGATTTCAATATGCCAGAAAAAAGATATTTTTCATCCTTTAATTCTAAAGTTCGTAATAGGCATAATTTGCAAATAATATACGTTTTATTTATGTAAATATTTGAGACTAAAACTTACCATACAATATACTTTGCTAATATCATTGTTTTAATGCAAATGGCCTTAATATTTGATATTATTTAATTAAGAGTATTTCCTTCACAGCTTTATTTTGTACTTCTATCTCTTAATAATGTAATCAACTGTCATTAAATGATAATGGACTATTTACATCAATTTAATAATAACTTAGGCATTTAATATTATATAAAACATTTCTTTTGCTATATTTTAGAATAGAAGACATTTTTTTATACCATCACTACCATCAAAACATTAGCACTAGAAAAAAGGTAAAGCGATTAGAATATTAGTGTCAAAATTATGAACAACATTGCAATTTTTACTATACGTTTTTTTGTTGTAAGTATAATTCTGAAAAAGCATACTGCACCCAAAATATACGTAGTAATATATGCATAAACTTTTTTACAATTAACTTCTATTATATAGTAAATTATTTTTTATATAATTAAGCGACGAAACGAGCAGAATGGTCACCTGATGGTAAGCTATACCCCTACTCATAACAACGTGGCGATAGTTAGGTTGTTATATAACTGTATAAATGTAAATATAAAAGTACAAAAAAAAACATTGCATTATCGGTCGGGTACATTAGATGATTAGACTCTCTACTCTAGTAATTACACTAACTACAAGTCCCTTCAAGCCGGAACACAGTAATGTTTGTACAGTACTGTTATAGAGCTGCAGTGGTATATAGCCTATATTCTTGTTATGAGCGGGCTGGAAGCCACAGCGGCTCTTACAGCTCATCTGACACTGGGCTCGTGGACCCGGATCCACGGCCTGAAGGTATATAGCTAGGCGGTCTCCGGCGTCAGAGACCTACCATCAGTATTTTTTTTTTACTTTTACATGGTCTTTGCACGTTTTTACTAGATGGCGCTTGTGTTAAAGAACGATTATGTAAATTTTGATAATTTTTTCTTTAATAATTTTTTTTGCATCCAATAAATTCCTACAAAATATTCACCTTTTAGTTGTAGAAAAAATGCAATAGAAATCCAGTTTCCCGTGCTCTTCAAAGTGTTTCTGCTGATAATCTATAACAATTTTGTGCAGAAATATTTATAAATTTTTGAGATAAGTTTTCGCTTGATTTATGAAAAAGAGATTTTACGTTCCTTTAAATAAAAACTTTATTAGATTACCTGCCTGATACCTTGCAAAAGTGGAAGTTCTTCGATTATAGTTTCAATAAATGTGCGGCGTGTCTAGATATACGTAAGTACAAAAAAATAATATTAGTGCATTCTTTTATCCATATAGTCGGTATTTGTTGAAAATAATAAACGTTTTTGCATCGTATCAAACAACAAATAAGTCATGGCAAGACGGACAATACCATCAGAACGTGTTTAATCTTCATTGTTTGAGCCTCTGCATATTACAGCAAGTGTTTGATCTATCATTATTTCAGTACATGCTCCGTTTTAAAAGCCTACATTGTAAATTAAAATAATATACTGATGATAAATAAAAACAATTACCAGTAATAAAACCAAGAGACTCGACTAATTCAAAATCTCTGCTTTGTAGTCGGTTAATGATTACGTCAGACACCTTTCAGAGATCTTTATGTATATTAAAAGCTCGCTATGGGAGAAAATTTCGTTTGGTAGGAAATCATTTGTAATTATGGACATACATTTCAAATATTCTAGATTCTTTTTATGATTTTTGTTTATCACTTTAATGGTAAAACTGTTGAGGCAACTGTCTTTGTTACCTTTACTCACACTCATAAATAATTTTGTAGAATATATTTCCCTTTCATGTTATGTTCCATTAAACTTAAATATACCTCGAAAAGAGTATGTATTAATGATAACAATTATATTCAACTATATTTATTGGGAAAAAAAAATGTTCTCAATCAATATTGTATAGTTTATGTAAGATAGGTAAAGATAAATATTGAAAATGAGATACAACTTTATAAGTTTCTGCAATAGTTGATGTTTATAACAGTTTTTGCATTCATTGTAATTAATTAAATGTTAATTTATAACTTAAAATAGAAACTACGAGAGAAAACACAAAAAAATAACATCCACGGCGACCATTAGAAGGAAGTGTTGTAGCTAAAGAACCGTCTAGTAAAAACGTAATTCCTATTAACTCGTTTTAAAATAGATTTGTATTCACCTCTGAAGAGGATAAACTAAAAGAATTTAAAAGGATCCTGGTACTTTTGTACGCTGTTGTTTCTAGTATCTGGTACCCGTGAATAGTGCTCACGAATAAACACTATGACAAAACTTATTTCTGCTTTTAGCTAAGTTGATATCACATTTTCTAATTGCCCAAAGTTCGATATGTAGACTGAGATGACTCAAAAAATATGAATATTTCTATTAATGTTTACACACATAATTTTCTTTAATATCATTTGTACCAGCATCCTCAAATAACTACATCTTTATGAAGTACTTTGTATTAAGAATTTTGTATTGGTGTATAATCATCAATCCTAAGAGACCTTGTCTACAAAGTTTTCAGGGATCCGATGATTATTACTTAACCTGATGAACCTTTTTTTTTTGTTTCAGAGGGCAAATCTACAGATACCCTGATTCTAAGGAGAAGACAGTATTGTGTGAGATTCTTACCCACCTCAACCCCGACGGTAGTCTAAATCAATGCATTCGGAGAGGCTCCGGGATGTCTTACAAAACGCACTGATGCACCACTACACTTTGCGTTATACGTCTCTGAGGAGTAGCCTAACCCTCCTACACACCATCGCTGAACCATACGCTGTCCCACTGCTAGGCGATAAGGGTCCCCACCCTGAAGACCCGCGAAATCCCTAGACCCTTTTAGTCGCCTTCTACAACAGGCAGGGTTTAGTTCAGTCCTATCCATACTAGCCCGAAACTACAGGGCTGAAGCCGATGAACCTAGATGACATTCTAAATTGTAAAGGAAAAGAATTTAAGCCTGACAAAAGCTCCGTTTCTGTAATCAATAAAGACCTTGTTTATTTTGGTAATAATTTAATGATAACCATTATTATAATAATAATAAACTTTATTTTAGTATCAGATATAGTACAATATTAACAATTTTTTGCTTTTAGATTATTTTAGTAACAGGTTAGAATTTTGTAAAATTTGACTTTCGTTATGATACGTAGTAATTAATTTGGTTAACATTAGATTTAAGCATTATTTGATTATAACTCCACACGGCAACGGTTATTGTGGAAGAACACATCCCCAACTTGCTATATTCTAAAATCACGGAGAACTGATATATTTTTTTTTTATTAAAACGTAATTATAGATGGAAACATTACCACAGTGCATGGAACCGTTCTCAGCGCCGCCATCGCACGTGGCGGTAACTAAAAGCGTACTTTTATTTTTATCTCCGCTGGATGTTCGTCCTCATTTCCCGGCTGCTAATTTAATATCGGATTTTCCCCGTTTAATTCATCATTTTCAATAAACACCACAAATGGACCACGATTCCAAGTTAATATTACCTTACAATAAACATAATAGCGTATGTAAACATATCGCGTGTTATAAACAATTCTCCTGTAACGATTTAATATTGAAAATAAAAAAAAAATTAAAAAAATCGCTGAAAGCCACTGGATTCAAACAGCTCAAGGACGTGGCTTGTGGAACACATTACAAGATAGCTATGTACAGCAGTGGACGTCCATCAGTTGAAATGATGATGATGATTTAATATTTCTATACCTAGAAATACTTTTTTCCAATAGTTTTTTTCAATTCGTACCAAGTGCATTTTTATTAATTGCTTTTGCAGTCTTTGGGCGTAGATCTCTTGTGAAAATTTCCAAAGTATTACATTTAACGTTATCAGTATTATTATAAAGTTATCAGTATTATTATAACGTTATCAGTTTTTTTCTATTGTTTCTCCTGCGTGTTGTCGGTCAGGGCCTTTATTTTACAGATCTCAATTATCATCTATTACTTAATCTATACAATGTTTTCCTTCTCTCTCTCCTTCCATTCTTTATTAACTTTTATTCCATAACTTATCTTCCAAATTCATTTCTCCTTTCATACTCCATTCCATTTCCTTCTTTCATACCTCTCGCAATAAGCGAAGACCGTCGCCACCATCTGAAACAATAATCGCTTTTCTCTTTTGTTTCCTGAAAAAGAATCATCTCTTTTGTCTTCTTTTCGTGTTTTCTCCTCCCTTCTTTACTACTTTATTTACATTACATTTACTTTATTAATCTATTCTACTCTATTTTTACTACATTTTGTTTTTGCAATTATACTTTTTGTTTTCTCTTTTACTTTTTCATCTCTTCAGTTTTTGCCATTCCTTTTGGTTACACTTCTATAACCTTTTTACAATATTTTAGAAAAATTTTGCGACTTCCGTCTTCACTCATCAGATGTGTATACTGACTCCCCTTATCTTCTTCTTTTAAAATAAATTCCAAAAACAAGAGCACAACCACCTGATTATAGGCTTATTTTCATGTAGGATAAAATATTATTAGTTCCTTCATTCTTTCGTGAATCTTCAAGTGACGATCCTGTTAAATCAGCAGGTTAAAGAAAGCCTAGCTCCGCTTATAATGATAAACGGACGAGATTAATACATTCTCTAACTGGTGACTATTCAGGTTTGTACTACCGCAATAGCATCGTGAAAACATTAGGATATTACTGGGTAATAAGACTTTAGCATAAACGCAATGAGGTACTGTGTAAGAATGTTTATTGGCAACTTCATGTTACGGGAAGGTGTATCAAACCACCAATAAAATAACCTACTCTCATCTCCGTTTAGATGTTACTTATACATTATAGCACAGTCGTCAATAATACTGCAATATTAACATATACATATCGCTTACACAGCTTTGCAGCAGCAGCTTTGGTACAGTTAAACTTTATAGATTTAGTTATTCACACCGTGATAACTCTCCGTTAGCTAGTTTTCCAGTTTTATTAAAAAAAATATCTTTAAATTTATTTTATCAGTGAGAAGGATGTAAAGAGAAAAGATTTTTTTTTTTTTGAAGTGTTGAAACTTACTGCAATCGACTATTAATTAAAAGTAATTTAAAATGTCAATTGCTTGAAACCGTCAACGGATCCGCAGCGCGCCCGCAGCGACCGCTTTACGACGGTGAAATTGTTGCAATCAAATTAAAAAAAAATTGTGAAGTAAAAACCTCTTTTCCCGTTGTTGGTGTTAAACAGTTGTAAAATGAGGAATCTCGCTGATATTGGAATTAGTTGTATGTTAGAATAATTCTTTTTAAACCTTCTACGTACATTAAAAGCGAATACGAAACTTTGTATCCGTTTATAAGGACATTGCGGATACCGTAGAGCGTAATGTTTGAGGTTATCACAGTTCACATGAAAGAGCAGTAAAAAAAAATAAAAATTGGAAGTAAGATCATTTATAAAATGATTCCCCAAAAAAAAATTGTTTATTACATAGATTGCTAATAAGGAAACTACCTTCGCTATGTATCAGCTAAACAATTCCGGTTTACATGCTGCTGAGTATTGGCGATAGAAGAATTTTGTCGTACACGTGTGGCTAGGCTATGACTCTAAATCTCCCACCATAGCAGCATTGCTCAGTGTCGCCTGTCAATATACGAGAACCAAACTTTTTTGGACGTGCTGGCATCACCGTGTTCGAACTCATGGTTACTCATAAGAACGTAAACCCAACAATTATTGCTCGCACTAATAGAACTTGAGGCCGTCTCTCAGAAGGAGAGTGTCAAGGCCGTTTATTCACCACATTGACCAAGTGCAGATTAGTGAATGTCGCATCTCGAATCTTGACGATTCTAGTCCACGTAAGCAGTTCAGTTTTTGGAACATGTCGGTTTCCTCACGAAGTTTTACTTCATCGCAATCTGAAAGTGGAGAAAGACTCGCGCATTTTCAAAACGTACAGCTCGAATGGCTGGCCTTACAAACTGAACTATCATGGCTTCATTGTCTCAAATCATGTAGAATTAAAGTCAATAACTCTTTATTGGTTAAACATATATGGCCAAAAGTCGATCATCTAAACGGGTCCGTAATACATATTAATCTTTCAACAATTATTACAAATAAAATAAATGAAATAATATTAGATAAGAAGATACTAAATATTCATATTGAAAAAAAAAAAAATATTAATTGCGCACTAAAACTATGCAGTACAAAATTATGAGTGTTGGGAGTGTTAAGGTCAAATATAACGAAGGTAGGTCAAGTGCAGCGAAATAGCGCACAGATTCAGCCTTATATCGACTTGGTATATCTCGTATACAGTTGATCGCAAGTCTCTATAAGTGCGATGGTAATCAAAATATTTAACTTGACTCTAAATTATAATATATAACATATTTTTCTACATATAGAGCGCAGTAAGCCGTTTAATGTAAGTCAGACCCATATTTTCGTGGATATAACGTATATTTGAAGAACAATGGATAAAATCATTATTTACGAATATGTAGGGAATAAGATGAAGATAGTTGACGACTTTAGAGATGGTTAAGGAATAATAGACGCTTAACAAATCTAAAGACTATCGGTTAAAGAGATCACACAATAATCTATTTGAATCTATATATAATATATAAATAAGCAATGTAAATCAGAATGTGCCATCTCTGGTGTTCCAAGAATGTTTAAACTGCAGTAACTTATTGCAATTATTTATTAGACTGAAGTATTTATTATATTTGCATATTCATTGACTATTGCTATGAGTATTTATGTCAATGAAGCAATTTTACTATGCACACCAGTAAAGAACGACCACATTTCTTAGAGGTAGATGTGATGGCATGAGGAATTTATCCTTTACGGTGTCTTCAAAGATTCGATGGATCATCTGTCTATAATTTTATTAGATTGATAATTAGGAATAAATTATAGAATAGATGCAAATGCAAACTACCTTGTAACACGGAAGTCTTTAGTTCGATTTGGAGCCATTTATTAGCGTTTAGACAGTGGATTCGAACTGCAATCCATCTTCTTACTTTGAATCTAATGCAATAAGAGCATTGCTATATTACCTTTATCAACATATGAGAGTCAATATTCTGGATGAATATTTTTTATTATTTCCTGCCTCATACTCCTTTAGCATTAAATAAAATTGCAATGTGTCCTTACCACATCGCTCGAAGTACTGACGCTTATGAGCCAGCAAGGTCTTCGAATGGCGGCCGCGCACCGGAAGACGCAGTGTGGACAGACCTCCCACTAGGAGGTCCGACGATCTAGTGAAAGTCGCAGGGAGCAGATGGTAGCGGGCAACTAAAGACCGATCGATGTGGAGATCTTTGGGAGAGGCATATGTCCAGCGGTGTAGGTCTGTCGGCTGATAATGATGCAAATTAATATACAGCTAAAAAGGTCGCGAAGCCTAAGGAGTCGTATTATCAATTATTGATATATACTTTATATATAAAGAAAACATTACAATATATTGGATGATATACTTTAAAGCGTCGTAGTATTTATTGCGAACAGTTGCAAACCAGTAAAGGGATCGCCATAACGTTGGTGAGGACGGCCGTGAACTCAGCTCGCACCTGTCCCCGTATCCTAGAGACAGTCCGCCGGCATCTAATCGCTGTCACACATTGTTCTACAGGTGCTCATTATAATTGTCACTTAAGCGTTTCAGTCGCTACACACCCCAGTGAGGATAGTCAACTAAATCACATACTATTACATACAACCGAATGCGTGGGGGTAATAAGCATAGGTATATTGCGAATATCTTGAACTTATCAAATATTTGTCAAAAATCAACGTATCAGAAATGAGGAGGTACGTAGAACAGGATTCAACGATATAACCCAAAGAATTGTTAGCGTTAAGTGCAGGACACATAAATTACAAGATTTTTGATTAACGTAGCGAATATTAATAGATTAGTTTTAAGAAAAAAAAAATAATTATCCACGTGTATATGCTAAGTGTATTATTTACATCATCATTTCCTGTAAGTACTCTTTTTATTGGAAAATCTAGCATTAAAGCAATAATGCTAAAACACAATCGAATGCCGAGTGAAATCAGGATGTGTATGTTGGTCTAATGATTTCATATTATAATTAGAATTAAGGTGGTCATTACTTAATAAAGCAGATTATTTAGAAAACGAATGAGATCTTTGTCATAATCAAATGTAGTTTATACAAAAAAAATAATTAAACAAGCACAAATCATATACCGAAATATGCTTTCCAGGTTTTTCCTTCTTCTTTTTTCAATGTTTTCAAGTTTCTATAATAAAGCTATAATTCTTTAACCAGGATTAAAAGGCTAACAGAATATTAGTCCTGGTTAATTTGTTTTGATGGCTTTTAAACAGTACATCCTTCATTTTAAAAGTCACTCAACTGTCCTTGAAAAAATTTATAAACAATTTGTTAATAATTTCGTTTTTACAATTAACATTCGCCGTCCTGGTTAATCTCGCACTCAAGGGCTTCTTCGAATCTGTCTGCTTAACTTTTATAGTAAACTGTAACCACGACAATTTGGTATGTTTCGAATAGGAGTCATAGTAATCTGAGCGAACATGATGAGCGACTCTAGGATCCCGGCCCCGTACGCCTTAAGTTCGATGAAGCTGTAAAAATCGTGAAAGAGTCTAAAAGTATTCATACTCCACCATCTATGACCACATTGTCACTTAATATCACGTGAAATAGCAGTCAAGTGTTAGTCTATTGAAATTATGTAATATAAAGGAGTAGATATCAAGGCAGAATAGGTAGACAGTGGAAGAAATGATTTGTCGTCATATAGGAGTGGTCCGGGCTTAAATACTATCAATTAAAAAAACCCAATCTTCAGTTTGAAGAGGGCGCCTAATGATGATGATGATGATATGAAAGCAGTAGGCTCAATTCGTATTGGAAATTAATTAAATTGCATCTCATATTTAAATCGATTCTAGAATAGTATTATGAATTTCACTGGAACAAACAAGGCGCGCTGCAGACCGCACAGCGTAATGAGGGCTGCAGCCTGCCCTACTTCTGCACAGGGTTGCCAGGTCAATGTGAAAAAATAGAGGACGTCGCGGCACGAGCGACTGTTGCTGAAGATAAATAAATTCACATTTCGATGCTGGAAATTTAAATAAAACTTCTCAATTGACGTTTTACTTTTAAAAAAGTAAATTCAAAGGTTTATAAGTGTAATACATTTATGATAAAAAATTGAGTAAATTGCTAAAAAACTACGAAGCAATGAATAAATAACAACATTCATCACATTTAATGTTAATGTCTATAATCTGATTCACAGAGATGATTGGTTACTACCACCAGCTTGAGCGATATCACCAGACTTATAAATGGAAATTGTGTAAAAGAACAAAGGTCACTTATATAGCCAAGCGGACTAATAATTTAAATAGACACAGGTGAAAATACCACGAAGGTGGAACGGTTGATGAGATGAATAAGCCCAGCAATAGAAGCACGTATTAAAGGTAGCAGACGAATCAGATGGATTAACATACTGCAATTTCTGAGTATATGTAACAGCGAATTAGCTTATACGGAGACCAGTTTACAACCCTGAAGAGCAGAGACTGGTGTGTAAGGATTCTCGCACAACAACTCACACGAACCAGGTCAACTTCACCTACTCGTGGCGCACCCTGCTAATTAACAAACGAGGCTCTGGCTCCTACCAACAAACATTGGACCAGAATTGTGGGAAATGGCCCAAATCCCCTCTTCTAAATCCCTACCCGATCAATGTCGGAATCTTTTGGGGAAGTCTTGTCCAGCAGTGGACGTCTATCGACTGAGGTTTTCTGATAACGATGCCTTTTTGGTGTTGCAGATGTTAAGGGCAATGGTGAAGACAGCGTTTCTTAGAAACGAGGTCGTTCATCTTCATAAAAATATAACGGAGCGAAGAATCGTTGCGTCCGTCGAGTAGACAAGTATATTAATTTGTCGTTTGGATCTGATATATCACGACAATTATAGTGAACTTAAAATACTAAATGAAAGCGATGAACACGTGATCCTTAAATAAGCTAAATTTCAAAAAATATGGCTATCAAAATTTTAAAATTGCTTCATTTTAGATTTTGTCTATGATATTCTATATCGACGTATTTCTAGTCCATCGCATCTTACATTGAATAGACAGGTCTTCCCCAAAGATCTTAACGCCGATCAGTTATTTCTGTGGTGCTCGCATCCAGCGTCCTACCTCGACCTTGACCAGATTTTCGGTCCACTTTATACGCATTATTAATGTATTGTGCAAATATTTCTTTTACCTCAGTAATATTATAACATAGTTGCAAGAAAATATTAAGCAATAAAGATTTGGCAGCCCTATTCTTATTATACTCGCAAGTCCGGAAGTTAAGCTCCGTACCAGTAATATTTTGGCGGGAACGACCAAGTAACAGTTTTTTCAAATTTATGTTCTCCTTGCCCGTAACAATGAGGAGCTAGTTAGGATGTTTACACAATACAGCATTCAAGTAGTCGCTTAAAGATAAAAGATGTCAATTCCGGGTATCTTAGTAATTTTACTACCTAGTGACTAAAAAGTGGAACACACTGAAGCTTCAACACTACCGCTTAGTTGGAAAAATTAGCGCTGCTATAGAATATAGTGTTATATATACAGCGACGGAGAAGTTTTCTTTTTAGTAATAATACAAGACAGTATCCTAGTGTACACGACGAGGATGAAAGAGAGTAGCAAATACAAAACTCAACAGGATAAAAGAAGAGAGGAAATTTGAGGAAAGCGCAGGCGCGATTGCCATTTATCTCTCCAGTCTAATTTAACGTCTCCTACGCCATCTTTTTCTCTCATTTCGGATGGATTCTATCAGTTTGAAGTCCAGCAGTATCAAAACTGTTACTGTACACTGCGCTCTTAAAGGAGATATAAAAAAATTCCACTGTCACGTTTGTCAGGATTAAGTTCTTTATTACAATGCGTTACGGTCTATGTTGGTATGAAGGCAACTGGCTATGTAGATATAGTTTATCGTTAGCGCGGAGCCGGGTGACACGGATGACGTCACGCGACTCGGCGCCACCTCGTGTATAGAGGCGATAATCACTAAACTAGGTATACTATTTGTATCAATTTAACAAGTCCTATATTTATATAATGTAAGAAGAGTACAATTTTAAAACTTTTTCATCAACTTATTTAAAAAATACCATACTTTATTAGCAGTTAACTTTCATAAAATATCTGTTATCGAAATTTCTAGTCTTCCACAACGGAAGCGTCTAATAAAATATTCTAATAATTGTTGTTGTGTTAATTTAGATGCAAAAAGAAAACTTGTTATTTGGTTGAGGTAATTTCCTTCTTAACCGATAATATGCTATATGTCGGGGTCGTAACAACAAAAATATTATTTTATGTGGCTTTACATAAAGCGCTATAAAAGTAAAGTGTAGGTGACACAAAGTCCAGGCGGAGGAAATTGGAAGCGTTAATGTAGGAAAAGCGAAAGGAACCGCGACATCTATGGGCGCCGCCACAAACTTCAGGGGGCTGAAACGCGTTCGCGATGTTTATTATCGGCAGCGGTAATGGTACTACAAATTTAGTTCTTGCCCTACAAAAAGCGTTTCTCCTTTCATAATAATAAGAATACGTCGAGTCGGTCGGTTGGCGCGCTCGTTCGCCGTCGCGTGCGGACGCGGCGCGGCGCGCGTGTGTGCGTGGGCGGGCGGTAGCGGTGTGCGTGGGACTCCGCCCCCGCTCGACCCGCGCGCCGCCGCTCCACCCGCGCGCCGCAGCTCCGCGTCTACGTAGCTTTCTGTTCGCTTATATAACGACATATATACGCGGGTAAATAATATACACTGTGAATAGCGAGCCATGTGCTGCCACCTAGCGGCTCGCACCGCACCGCGTCACAGAGTATACTTATCATAAAGGATTTTTTTTATGCCGCACAAATCTGAATAATTAAGGATCTTCAAATTTAATACACTACGGTAGTTTCTATTGTGCGAAACTACGTTTTTTTTTCATAATGTAGTTCGAAATAATTAGAAATTCAATAAAAATTAACGAGCCGTATCTGACGATAAATCTAAGAGTTTATTTTGTTATTTTAATGGACCTTGTAATCATTTATAACTTAATAAATCATTTTTTAAAGTTTAACTTGTTTGATTTTTAAATTATTTGGCAAATATGTTATATTGACTGAGATCCAAAAGAATACCAAAGAAAAAACCGATATCTTGAGGTTTTATCGTTGCTGGCCTATGGCGAAATCAATGTCAGTTATATTTATTTGCTTTTTCTAACAATGACTAAAATTATTGATACATGGATTTTTTAAGAACATATTCAGCTTTTTTATTTATATATGATAGTGATAGGTATTGTTTATTTTATAATTATCTATTTGAAGATACAAACTAATGCAATAACTCTATAAGCTTTCGATATGGGACAATTCATAAATGTTTTCAAAGGTCTAAAATACGAGACATAAATCATCATTGATTGTGGATATGTTGAATGTTTATAAGTAATTAATATTTAATTTCGCAATAATTTTATAAAACCATAAATAGTGGTTTTAATGTTATAATTAAACAAATATAAATAACAGCCCTAAAACTGTGAAAACGAAATCTAAATGTTTATTATCAAAAAAATTCGTCTTAAATATGCTGTGTGGGAAACGGTTCAGCCACTGATGGTTTTTACTCTGTGGCATCACAGGCGACTGTCAGGCGCTCCGACGAGCGGCGCGGGTATTCTTTCGTCGCGATTACGGCCCGAGTTGACTCGCTTGGCTCAGCTCGACTGGCTCGACTCGCCTCTCGAGCCGGCTAGAGCGGACGAGCGGAGCGCCGGGCCCGCGCGCCCGCACCAACGGGGAAATTTCACAAGCACCCGACCATGACGTCGAGCTACCCGCGCTGCGCACAGCGACATGTATTCTTTGCAATGCGCGCGGCCTTTCGTTTTTGAACGTAACGTAACGAGGCGGCCATTTTGAAATTTATTTCTTATTCTACCAAACGACGAAAGCGGGACGTCACTTAAATTACTGCTGGTCTCTTTTGCCGGAGACCGTCTAGGTACCACCGCAGCTCCTATTTCTGACGCCAAACGGTAGTATGCAAACATTACTGTAGTCGAGATTGATCGGAGTTGTTGCTAGTGAAATTACTATGGTAACGAGACGTAACATCGTAAGTCTCAAGTGGACGGGCGCAATGTGGTGCTATGTATTCTATCCTAATTAGGGCCACGTTGTTATAGACAGGCGTATTATCTACCAGCAGGTGATCTCGCTTGTCTGGTCGCTTTAATAAATTAAAAAAAAAATCGTAAATTATTTACTCCTATTCGTGCTTGTTGCCTTAAGATACGTCTCGAGATGCCTCGTTACACCAGTTATTCAACTACAACGCCCTTCAGACCAGAACGCCATATTGTACGCAATTTTTTGGCGGCAAAAATAGGTGCACCAGTGGTATCTTAGACGATCAGTGACAACAGAGCCTTACCACTGAAATTATTATAGAAATGGTGATCTTACGGCATGTTTTAATAATAATAAAAAAAAAAAAAGTTATCTACAAACCGACGAGATGAGGGGGACGTTCACCTGATAGTAAGTGATACGCCTGCCCATAACAACGTGGTGATAGGATGATACACACACCACCTCATTGTGCTCGTCGCCTTGAGACAAGATGTTGAGTTTCGTTAGCACAATAATTACACTAGCTACAGCGCCCTTCAAACCGAAACAGCAGAAAGAGGCGTTGTAGTGGTACCTAAATAGACGATCTCGGACGACAAAGACCTACCACCAGTGAACGTAGTGCGTGCCTAACTATGCCTTATCATCCACCAAGCAGTAGTGTGCAATCATTACCGCATTCCGGTTTGAAAGGCGCCGTAGATATTGGAATTACTGTAAAGTAATGAGACTTAACATCCTGTCTCAAGGCGACAGGCGCAACACGGTGCTGTGTATACCATCCTAACTAGCGCCACGTTGTTATGGGCGGGCGTATTACTTAGCATCAGGTGAACGTTCCGCTTTTCTCATCGCTTCATTGTATTTAAAAAAGGACTATGGACATTTGGTTTTTTGTACCGCTTAAAGCCTTAATAAGAGAGGTACAGTGTATCGTACGAATTCACCACAGTAACTGAACAGCACAGCGGTGAGTTTGTACGCCATATGTTCTGGCAACATCCCTGCGAGCTACCACCATTTATACTGAGATGTATTCAAATATATACATTGCTGCTCGCCGACAGAGGCGATAATCGTGTGAACGATAATTTTAAAAAGTTGTGTTCGTCTGCAGCCCGCGCGTCGCATGTCAATGACTCAACCAACGCCGGGGCACTGCGCAATGAACACGAAACGGAAAAAAAAATCTGAATTCAACGATCGGCAGTAACATGTGGTGTAGTGAGAGTTGTTTCACTCGCTGATGGTTTTTCCTAGTTTGAATCTGCCGGAAAATGTGCTCTTAGCGACAACAAAACTATCTACTTTATCTCTCGCCGGAAACCGTCTAGTTAGGTACCACCGTTTAGTGGTAGTAGTGTGTTTAATATGTTCCGGATTGAAGGGCGCTGTAGCTAGTGTAATTACTGGGGTAACGAAACTCAACATCTTATATCTTAAGGCGACTAGCACAATGTAGTGCTGTATATCCATTCCAACTAACGCCATGTTATAATGGACAAGCGTCCCGCTCGTGTCATCACTTAATAGTACAAAAAAAATTGATATTGGACTTACTAAAAATTATTACTATTTAATTACACTTTTTTTTCGTATATAACAATCAATATTAATATTTATTAATACACGTTTGAATCAAAAAGACAAGTTGCGATAACTATGTCCGGTACAGCCCAGCGCAAACCATTCCAGTTCAATCCCAAGTACGCATTATTATATTCTTAAATCTGTACCGAAAAAATAACACAAATATGATTTACAGTAAACATTATTACAATAATTACCTATCGATCATTACGGAACTAGATATATCCTTAAGCCATTGATGTTAAGATCAATGAAACTTTACTATTCTTTACGCTATCCATAAACATTTCAACAAAACGTCGGCAATAGCAACTTTCTTATGGGAGTTAAAGAATAAGTACGTTGATAATGTCAGACATCAATAACGCCACCACCGCCATGACCTCAAGACCCTCGCGTGGTCACTCGGTGCGCTAGCCATGGACTTGTTTCGCGATTGGCACAACCTGTGACGTTCAGAAACGTAAACCGTCTCCGAAAGTATGTGATAATAGACTCTATGTCGCTCATGCCACAGTCCATTTTGTTTCGTTATCAGCGCGCGTAGTGATAACGCGCGAACGCTTCCAAGTATACTCGAATGATAACTGGAACCGTTCGGAAACGAGTTCGCTGCGATCCGTCTACTAACGAGTACGTTCATAACGCGTCTCGCGAAATATCAAAGTAATCATCGCAAACTTATTATTATAAAATAAATAAACAGCCCTCTTAATGTTCCTACTATTGGGACTTGAGAACAATCTCAAAAGACAGTCAAGGTATTTTATTCACCAAGCTACCTCCTTAATGCGGAACCGCAGATGTTAAATGGTCACAAAGTCTGTTTCCTCACTGTGAGTTCAAGCTTTCTGGGGTCGAATTCGCGCCTCTCAGAGACGTGCAGCGCGTACGTTATAAACTGAACTATCGGGACTTCAAAATAGATTAACAATTATGAAAACTGAATTGGCACAGCGGGACGCGAACGTTGCTCGTGAAGAAGTGAAGGCTATGGCCATTCATGAAAAAGAGGCGTTATTTCAAAATAGCTATTTTGGAATTTCAGGACCGAAATCAACTTCATAACAATTAACGATACGACCCCCGCCTCTAAATTCCTCGCCCCGAGCGTGCCCGCTGTACGTGGCGATACGACGCCTTCGCATAGATAGAATAGAGAGCGGTTTCGGAACGCACCCGTACACGCGCGCCGCTGTGTGCGCGCCGCGGCGCTGTGTGCGCGCACGTCCGCACGCACACTCACCCACACAGCGCCGCCGCCGGTGAGCGCTGTTCACCGCACTCTGTGAGCGCAAACAACCATCTATAAGGCCACGCTATAGCTGACAGAGGGACGCCGCGCGCCTCGGGCCGACTGCCTTCACACATTTTCTTTCGCCCCTATTATTATTTATATGTGTTTTTTTATTTAATTCAGCGACGAGGATAGCGGGACGTTCACCTGATGATAAGTCATACGCTCGCCCGTAACAATCTGGCGCTAGTTAGGGTGTTATAGACAGCACTACATTGCGCTCGCCTTGTGACATAAGATGTTAAGTCTCATTACCCCAGTAATATCATTAGCTACAACACCTTTAAAACAGGTATATAGTAATGTTTGCACACTACTGTTTGGCGCCAGAAATAAGCACTGCGGTGGTACCTATATAGATTGGTCTCACGGTAAGACCTACCGCTAGTGAAGTTGCATTGATATTAATATAATATTATATTAAGATTTTACTAGAATCTTTTAACAAAGTTTAGGAATATATATTAATGTGATATAATTAAAACATTAACTGAATTCACATAAGCTTCTAGCAATAGTTTAAGGTATTTATGACATACTCTATAGCACATAAATCAATGGGGAAATGATGTTCTAGGTCATTTAACCTCAGGTGACAGGAGAAATTAAAAGTAGGTGTAATAAAACTAAATAAATATAGAAGAACATTTAAATCATACCAAAATTTACTGTTTATTTTTTACATGTACAGAATCTTAAGGTCGTAGCTCCCATTGGATGTATAAACCGGCGTTTTGGTTTGGCAGTTGGTCTAATTGTTATATTGGAGAATAATTCATCCAATCACACAATTTGGTATTAAACCGTTAAATATCTTATTTATAAAACTCCTACTCCTTTGTATTAAATATTGGATATATGTTTTTGTAGTAGTATCTATTTTGAATAAAACTTTTAACTGTCCAATAATGTGGAAATTACTAATTTTCAGTTAATTTTCTTAAGTTTTCTTTATACTTTTTGTACTAATTTAAATAAAGATACACGCAAACACTGACAACATTTACGGACATGATTAAATTTTATACTAAAAATCAGTTTGATATTACACAATTTAATTCTGATGTACATTGAAATTTCTTCTTTTAATTAATGCGAACTTTAATAATCTTTAATGTAATAAATTACAATCGTATAAATTGTATTTATATTTTTGATTTATGTTCTTGGTCATTTAAGGACAATAAGTTTAAAAAAATGTTAATATTAATGACAATAAAAGAAAATAAGTTACAAGTTCTGGTTTGAGTCAATAATTGTTTTGATATAATTATTGCAGTGATTTTGAATGATTAATTTCTTGTTTAATATAATAATACAGCGACTATTGCGTATGACATCAAAAATTTTTTTTTTATTCATACGTGTAACCGCAGACCAACCCCATACAGCTTCAAGGAAAGCTTCCCTTGTACTTTACATTTTACCAAACAAATCATTTACCTAACTCTATCTATCACTTTAAAAAATCTATTTTAATGTTCCCATACAAACTAAATAGAGAAACAGTGAACCGGCTTAAGGCGCGACGCGGCCAGTATATTTCCGACATAATACCGCTGCGTCGAGCGATTACTACTATATATTCTATATACATTTAATAGCTATACAGGCGCGCATAGAACTGGCCGTACTTATGTGAGCGCTACGGAGCGGGTCTCGGCGGCGCTGGGGCGCTTTGTAGCTTCGAGCCGTCCAGCGGTACGAACATTTGGAGCGCTTGAAGCGAGTGCTATCTCGGCGCCCGGCTTATTATTATCGTAGATTGGCGTCGGCGCAACTACACGGCGTTAGAAGGACGTTCCGTTTTAAATATCAGGTTTTATTATTATGAAGAGCGGCGCGGCGGAGTGCGGACGGCGGACGGCGGACGGCGGCGGTGGACGGCGGCGGCGGACGGCGGACGGCGGACGGTTGCGTGCGATAACATTTGACATTCGTAATTAGTCGAGCGCGGCGCGAGCCCGGCTCCGCGGACATTCCGCCGGAGTCCGCGGGGCCGGACAAAGAGGTCGCGTTGCGTCAGCCGCCGCGCCACCGCTCGCCGGCGGTGCGACACGCGCGGCGCCCGCCCGCCAACCGCCGCCAGCCGCCGACAGCCGCCAGCGGCCGGCACTTCGCATACACCTACCTACCTACCTGCTCAGCCTACACACCCAGCCTTGAGCAGCCTTTTCGGCCGCGCTCACACTCCAAACACAGTCTCTCCACACCATTTCTTATATTACTTTCATATATTTACGCGGATACAGCACATTTAATGAAACCAAATTTTACTCATTCTATCGCATTTAGTTAATTATTACCCTGATGCTTCGAGTGCTTCGGAGTACTCATGGTTACGGGAGAACTGAGGAGACAGAGGTCTTTACTTCATAATCATTACAGAGTACCTACCGTTTTTTAATTATCGTTTAAAGTCCAATCTGCGCAGAATGAGCTCACCGCGTCTTTTAGTGGTGTTGTCACCATTTCAAATGGAATCGGGAGGGGCCTATATCCAGCAGTGGCCGTCTGTCGGTTGATGATGATAAGTAAAATTAAGAATTAAATTTTACTTAAAATTAATAATAAAACGAATTTCAATAATTTGTACTATATAGCAATTGATTTTCTGGGTTCTTTCCATCTTTAAAGTTCTGTTTACTAAATCCAAAATACCCGACTGCCCGCTTAATGAGTCCAAAATTCAGGCGAGCGTGAACACCGCTGCGGGAATTGATGCTTTATTTACTTGGTGGTAAGGTCGTTGTCGCCTGTAGGGGTCGTGCACGGGCAAAGTCAAAGAGCCGAGAGATAAAAACGTTGAAGGAAAACATGGAGTACGCGATAGCGTCTCGCGCCCGCGCCGAATCGCGGAATTATAATGAAAATGAGTCGTATCCAGTCCTGAAGATCACTCGCTGACGAACGACTGGACGTTCCTGTATATTTATTTACTACTGTCTCATAAAACAATAATGGCGATCGATTAAATTAATCGAAGCAAGAGTATAAATCTTAGTATAGTTTCCTTCTATCTGCAGTTCTTATAAATTAAAAAAAAAGAATGATTTATGTACAATGCCCTAACACTAATTTAATTTACCGTGAATAGTGATTCCCTGAATGCTCAGGCTCTCATAAGTTGACAACTGCAGCACAGCAATAATATTTGAACTCTTAGATGACTCCACATCTAAGGTTCCCGAAAATCGAACCAGGTACCTCCGTGTTATAAGACAACCAGTTAGAGGCTGCGCCATTTAAAAAGATGGTAATGTTCCACCTTTAGAGTAACGAATTATGTTTACTATGGATTTCCAATTACTCTTGGGCGTCTAAAGACTTTACTCAAACTAAAATAAAAAAGGCTTTTGTTAAATAAATCAACTAGGTGTTTATCTTGTATGATAGATATTAAAATGAGGAGTTACCTGTGCTACATGGGGTTAATCATATAATTTCTTTTCATTAACAATGTTTATATTAAAGTGTTATATTTAATTTCCGCTTGTAAATAATCAATGTACGTGTACGTATATAACATGAAAACTTGATTCTCGCATTGCGTTAAAGCGAGCTTGGATTATTTTTATTTTCTTACTGATTGCATTTATAATGATTTTTGTGAACAACTAAAACTGGAATTATTTATGAGGAATTTGAATATATAAATAATATTTAGGCTTAATTAGTGCGAATTATCCATCTATACGTACTGCTTGATTCTCGTCGATATTATTTAATAATTTGTTTATCATTACACGTCTGTAGGCAATGTGTTATTTATTCACCAAAACTTTTAAGTTGACTGCAAAAGACACCAACGCGACCTGAGTCGTGAATTTTAAGTGACACTGCGGTTATTTTTAACTCGCAACCACTAAGTAATAAGAATCAAATTCGCGCGAACAGTTCCCCGGAAGTTCATCACATTGTAATAAACTTCGTCGTGTCATTATTATTTTTATTAAATTAACTATTTCATACTAACAGACCTGTTAATTTTCCTACAAATGGGACTAGAGAACAAGGAGAGAGTAAAAGCTATTTATTCATTACACTGGCCAGGTGCGAGTTGGCGGAATTTTTATCGATTAGTATACCATTTGTAATAGTAGCTGTAATACTATGTATTATATAATTCAACGGTGAAAAACCAATGTAATATTTATCCATCAGGTTGTTGACCGTAAAATTAGCATAACTAAAAATAAATAAAAATCTTTATATTGTTATGAATTAAACATGATAATAGCATAGAAATATGTTTATTACATTTATACGTGTATCGTAGTGCCGTTAGTTCCGACTGTACTCGCTCCGTTTAGTTTGTTATTTATACATATGAAAAATTTAATTTGACATATTTTTTTTTTTGATAATGGGACTTGACCTCAATTGTATATGATGTTGTGGTAGAGGTCATTTATAGTATACTCTGGCTCTCGTTTATTGAGAATATGAGGATGGTAGACGGGTAACACTACCACCATACATACTCCACAATATATGTACAAATGGAATCAAGTTTTTCAACATTTTTTTTATTAAGTAAACCTGGAAAACATGAAAAAACTGAATGGTTTTTTTGTTTTAATTATTTATCTCAATTCCTTCAAAACCACTGCTAGGACTCTAGACTTTTTCGTATGAAAAGAACCAAGGCCATAGTCCACAACACTAGAAAAGTGCGAGTTGGCGGATGGCACACGTCCACTATGTTCTTAGAACATGTTGGTTGCCTCACGATATTATAGTTATCGGTAGCTCAAACTTAACGGGCATCGAACCCACGCATTTTGGTAACATACAGCGCGGGAGACCATCGCAGTTATAACTGAGCTATCACTTCTTTGATTCACACATTCTTATCGAGTCACTAAATAGTTGGTGATATCAGGAAAGTGTATCCAAGTAGAAATATATTTAACACGTAACTCCTGACATTCATATTTTACTACAACATAGTTCAATACATAGCATACTTAACTGGATATGTATATCAAAAAATATGTTACTATTCTTAATATAACATGTTTATTATTACAAAAAAAATCATTACTATGAGTGAAACTGCTCTTCATTTGAAAATAAAAACTTATGTGTCCATTTAGACAGGAAGTCGTATAATTTAACTAATAATAGTTTGGCAAATATCTCCCTTCAGCCTTTTTGTCTTTTGAATTTCGCGGCTATGTACAAAGCGCTACAGAGCTCGTATCTGGCAATACTATACATAATTTGAAAGGTCTTGACATAACCTACAAAACGACGCTATGCATAATTAGTTTGGATATTGCGTTCAACAGTTATAGACGTGTAAACATATAGTTCACTAACGCCGAAATTCGCGCTATTTTAAAGTTTTCCTTCGTTAAAGGCAAATCCGCTAGAGAAACGTTCCGTGAGATTAATGGTGTTTTGGGGGATGGTACTCTATCACTTCGAACCGCGGAGGAATGGTTTCGACGATTCAGAGCCGGTGAAAACGACACCATGGATAAGCCAGCCGGCGGAAGACCTGTGACGACAAATACCGATCAAATCATGGACTACATCGAGTTAGACCGGCATGTGGCATCTCGTGACATCGCCCAGGAGATGGGAGTTAGTCACCAAACCATTTTAAACCATCCGCAGAAGGCTGGATACAAAAAAAAGCTTGATGTTTGGGTGCCGCATGATTTGACGCAAAAAAACCTTCTGGACCGAATCAACGCCTGCGATATGCTGCTGAAACGGATCGAACTCGACCCATTCTTGAAGCGGATGGTGACTGGCGACGAAAAATGGATCACATACGACAATATCAAGCGAAAACGGTCGTGGTCGAAGGCCGGTGAATCGTCCCAAACAGTGGCCAAGTTGGGATTGACGGCCAGGAAGGTTTTGCTGTGTGTTTGGTGGGATTGGAAGGGAATCATCCACTATGAGCTGCTCCCATATGGCCAGACGCTTAATTCTACCATCTACTGCGAACAACTGGACCGCTTGAAGCAGGCGATCGACCAGAAGCGTCCAGAATTGGCCAACTGGAAGGGTATAGTGTTCCACCAGGACAACGCCAGACCACACACTTCGTTGATGACTCGTCAGAAGCTACGGGAGCTCGGATGGGAGGTTTTATCGCATCCACCATATAGCCCGGACATAGCGCCAAGTGATTACCACCTGTTCCTGTCCATGGTGAACGCCCTTGGTGGTGTAAAGTTGAACTCAAAAGAGGCTTGTGAAAAGTGGCCGTCCGAGTTCTTCGCAAATAAGGAGGGGGGCTTCTACGAGGGAGGTATTATGAAGTTGCCGTCTAGATGGAAACAGATTATCGAACAAAACGGCGCATATTTGAACTAAATCCGATCACTGTAACACTTTTTATAAAGCATTGAATAAAGAGCAAAAAAGCGGAAGGGAGATATTTGCCAAACTTATATATAATAAGGTATAAGACCCACAGCGAGCAAGGCAGACCGGTCGATGTGAAGGTCTTTGGGGAAAACTTATGTCCAGCTGTGGACATCTATCCGCTGATGATGATAAGACAGTAATTGTACTGTCTGCAACACGAAGTTTCGAGTGACTAGTATATTAAACAGATGTCTTATCAACAATTACTTTTAATGCGTTCATTTAACGCTAAACTTGCGAATATTTAAACACGAATTATACGTGCACTATAGTTATTTTTAACCCAGGTTAAGTTAGGTTAGGTCTTAATTAACTATTAAATAATACCGAATTCAATTAATTTAATGTAATGTATTGAAATTGACTATTCTATATATATATCTGTACTGACTTCTATATATATATATAACTGGTTTTTATTCTGTTTACTTTAATACATTATTGTTAATAATATAGAGCTCTCTTAATGTTCCCACAATTGGGACTCGTGGTCTTCTCCTACAATGAGTAAAGACCTTATCAACTACTCAAGCACAGTACAATGGATTATATTATATTTTACTTATGTATAATATTATATTATAATCACTTGATATTATTAAAAGGACCACTGAGTGACCCGCGGGTCATAGGTTGCCGACCCGCAGGTGAAATCATTATTTCTCCTACACAACAGGAAATGATAAAGAATAAAAAACATAAATATTATTTAGTATATATATATAAATTTGTTATTAAAACATATGATAGCAGACATGCTACATAACGTCCTCATCATCAGGATCATGAGACACCTTCAAATTGAAGTTTGGTGGTCAGATTAAGAAAAATATTCTACTCGATAATTAGATGTTTGTTTAATTCTACGACACGAGAGAGTCGCGATGCTAGTTAGGATGATATACACTGCATCACATTACGCTCGTAGCCTTGATTCGATGATGATAAGTATTACCCACAGTAATTTCACTAGCAAAACGTCCTTAAAACAGGTACCGAGTAAGTCTGTATACTACACTTTGTCGACATAATGTCTAAACACAGACTGATACGACATTAGCTACAGCGCCATTTAAAACAGAACCCAGTAATTAATCAATATATCGAGTAGTAATAGTAATAGTAGTAGTAGGACAGTGACATGACGAACTAGAATTTTACCTGGTGGTGGTGTACACCAAAAATGTGGTGATAGTTTATGAAATTCCGCTCATTGTAACATTCGCTGATAAAATATTTCCTTGGCTTGAATCTCTGGTTCCCTGTAATACATTACGGCTCCGGAAAAGAATATTAAATATTTTATAAAGTGAAGAGACCTTACAAAATGAGGTTAATTCTAAGTCTAACGGCAGGAATGCTAATTTTCTATAGTTTTCTAGTAAAAAATGGGGAGTTGCAAGTAAATATTAAGAATATTTTTATGTTTGAACTATAGCATAATCTATTGCAATATAAAAACGGTACAGCCGGCTTAACCTAAATAGTGTATGGTTTAAAATAGAATAAAAAAAAAAAAAAAAAAAAAACGGTACAATCGGAGTAAAAAACTAAGTCTTTAAGAAGATTCCTTAAAAGACTGTATACAAATGTACAAAGGTATCAACTTGGTGGTAGTGAAGAAAACTTGTAAATCTGTGAGAGAGTTGAGAGTGTGTTATGACAATGAAAATAATATAGACTATTAATACGTAATTATTAAACTTAAGCAATTAAGCACAGAGTTATTCTAAAAATAATGTAAGGTCAAGTTATTGCAAGTTAACCAACGATCGATTCTTAATAGGTTTGTGTAGGACGAATTTGGGATTTTTAGTAAACCATCTCTTTCTGTTTAATCAAGTTGTCGAAAACGTTTTCCAGATGTATATTTTCTAAAACTGTATCCTTATGACAGTCATTTGCAAATCTTTAACTTATCTATACTTACCAGTATTAACTTAGTGTAGTACGAACGATCTCCGACAAAATCCTTGTAGTACACATTCGATATGTACATAAGAGGTATTATGGTTATTTAGTCGTTGTGGTTGGTGGTAAGATGTTTTCCAGCTTGAATAGCGACCACTTTCATATTGTTAATCTACCACCATTAAATCATTGTCGACTTCCAGCTGTCAACATATATAAACTCGCGTTATCATCTATCGTTTCATGAGATTCAATATCACACACTTAAAATACTTTCTCTTAGGCTCGATAGTTATGCAAAGGTTCTTTCAGGAATTTCACTATATTTACACTTATCAATTGGTCTACACAGTAACATTCTAGAAGGAGTGAATATATTCAGAATGAATTTGCTGGTAAATACATAATTGTACGGAGTTGAAAAACACACGTTAGCTTCGAAGGCGGACGTTAACCTCGCGGAGTTTCGCCTGTTGCTGTTGACTCCGCACAAAAGAACCTTTCAGGCTTTGTGCGTCACCTTATTACTCGAGGTTTTTTTCTTGGTCACTCAATTAATTTTCGAAGGTTTTGAAAAATTTAGACATTATCAAATTTGCTCGCGAATCAAATCTGTGGTTATCATATAACTATTGCAAGTTTAACGACAACGATTGGCTGAAATAATGATGATGTAGTTGTTAATGTTAGTAAAAAAATAAACGGTAGCAATGTAAAGTTCAGATGAAATCAACTGCACGTAATAGTGCTATAAGCATTAAGACAAACAGCGGAACCTACTGGACGCTCCACCGGATCATCTGACGTAAATCATGGCAAAGTTATAATAAGAAAAAAGTCCAAAATAACTACGTGAATTGTGATATTTTCTCACTGACGTCAAGACCATCGACAAAATTTACAATTTCTTTTCGCAGGATGCTTGTTATCTTAACGATGATTTTACAGCTTCAATCGACTCAGAACCTGTCGATCTAAAATCCACGGGTATTTACTATGTCCATGTTAGTATTTAAATTTTACTAAAATTTATTTAATTGGTCTTGGTCATGTTTAAATTCCACTGCCTTGTCTGTACTATTTCGTCGGTGGACGTAGACTCTGCAAGCCTAATTCCGTTATGTCGTTTCAACGTGCAGAGAGCTTGGCTGCCTTTCAATTTTCATATCAGTTCCTCCTAACGCATGCTATGACAGTCTCGTTAGTTCTTTGCATATCTGTCTAATTGGTAATTCACCAGTTATTTTAGGTATCATGACTTTCTATTTTAGAGCATCAATCACCTGAAACAATAACATGAACAGTAGTTTGATTGCTTATAGAACTTACTATCACACCACCTTTATTAAATTTTTCATGATCTAAATATTTTGTACCATTTGTAATTTTTAATAATCTGATATAAAAATATAGTACCTTAGTAGGTAAGTCAGTCTCTTTGACTTTTATGTCGATATCGTCAGTGTCTACTTCATAATAATTTTGTCACTGTACTCCTATAAGTATAATTTGGTCCAATGGTTATCTACATTTATTAAATGATTTGATTGATGTGCTTTAAGTTATATGTTAATCAAAATTAACAAGGATTACTAGAATTTTTATTAAGATACAACTCTCAACTCAAAAATAGTGTGGGTAATGGAAACCAGTGATTTCAATCACTTTTCCTTTGCATCACTGATTAATAGATGGAAAGTAGATATAAATAATTATAAATACTTGTTAAGGTAGTTATTAATTATACAAAGATTCCACTAATTCCAATGCTAATAAATCGTCAATAAATAATAATTATATGTTTTTAAAAGTAACAAATGAACAAATGTTTCACCTGATAGCAAGGTTTCCCTGCGGCGTCGATTCGCTGTGGTTAGCAACCATTATGGGCTGAAAATAGAATTTCACAAATCGAAAACAACAGTACATTAGCTTTAACTTTCAGCATTTTGATCGTAGTCATATTTTAACACAAGGCTCAAAATGAGGTATATTACAAAGTCTAACACTAACGTGCCTGTCCGTAGTACTGTGACATCTGAACAAAAAACATAATGGTAAATGAGAATCAAGCATAATCTAACCATAAAAAGCGGACTTTCAAATCTACGGAAGTAGGCAGAACTTTCATTAAAAATATTTTTTAACAGCTCCTTCCAAAATGATAATTATCATTAACCGACAGACGCCCACGGCTGGACATAGGCCTCAAGATTTCCACTCCGATTGTTTTGAATTATTATTTCTAATATAGTACGTAATAAAAGGAAATACCCTTGATGCATTCTGCAGTTGTGCCAGTGAACAACCATGAACCATCATTACACTCCATGAGCTCATAGAATGACAAGACAAAGCGCGCTACGAAGTATTTATATGAAATTATATGATCGTTTGCATCCACTTTGTTTTTGATAAAACCTTAATCTATTTGTTACAATCTACACTATTTATTATCCATATGTTATTACTTAATAAAATTAACATTAATCCCAAATTGTTTTTCTTCTACAATATTCATTGTTACAAATTTAATAGGGTTTCTCTACTTGATCAAATCAGGAGTATGGAGATCTGTGGAAAGACAACGCTCAGCAGACATAGCCCGACGGATTATAAACCATTGGTGTAGAAAGATCCTTGAGTAGAGATCACATATTGTCAAGAGCAACATGAAAGACCAACTGTTAAATTTGACGACTTGAAAGGATGTCCTTCTCAAGATCAAAGAAAATATTTCGTTCGATGCAGGTGACACTAGTCCTATCGCTGTGAAAATCTATTAAGGAACCATAGACTGTAATGATGATGATGAAAAATTAAATTATGTAGTGTATTCTTTACAAATTTCTTATAATGGGGTATTTAATTTGTTAAAGCCTTATACAGATAATTATAGAAAGTTAATTAACCAAAATCGAATAAGCGTCGAACTAGTTATTATTGTGTGAAGAATTACAACACAAATTTTACCTTAAGTTATTGATTTAGACGCCGGGATTCACAATATGAAATAATAGCTGTCTCGTACTCTTTCCTTTGCCTTCAAGAGATACTTATAGCTTCTAATAAAATAATAGTAGTAATAAATCATTAATTTTCTATGCAAAAGAATAAATTTAATGAAAAATTAATGTCGCTTGTAGAGTGTATTACGAATAAAATAGATGCTATTTATTTCTTTACATTGTAGTTAGTAAACGGTGTACTTTACGCTGATATTGCGTGACTGGCGGCAGCATCAACTCTGTAATAAACAAATTCAGGTGAGAAGCAGATACCAGATCATGAAACTACTATTCCAATAACAAACGATTACCTCAAGATGTACTAAAACATCAAGATGACCGAAAAAAATCAATTATTTGCAATTTTTCTGAGAAGTAATGATTGCGTGATTAAAGTAATTAGATGATGGATATCAACTAGTTCTCTACTAGTTTTATATTTTATTTTTTGAACAAACTAAAAGGACTAGTGTAGCACTTTCATTCATTTCATCGAGTGCTGGACGTAGTATTATTTGTACTTCCTATTTTGCATTAAGTATCAAATCATCAAATAATGTTGACGAAAGCTACTATCTAAATAAATATAAAGTTAACCCAAGTTAAACAAAATGTTCACTAATCCAGAAATCTTAATCCATAAAAACTGGTATTTACTGATATCGATCCATCTAGCGGGAACTTTACTTATGTTTGTGCTTTGAAAATTAAATCTCCCGAGGAAACCAGCAAATCCAAAATGGTATAAAAAAATTAATCCACTAAAAGGAATCCTTGCGAGCATCGGTCCATATTTTCTGTGTAGAGAAAGTCTTTGCCACTAGCAGAAAACATATTTACGAGTTACTAAAACAATGTTTGTATACAGTTTTGTAAATAGTCGAAGCATTCAGTAGAATTTTTAACTATTACGAATTTGCACGCTTAGGATTGGATTCATTATCATCATTATTATCAGCCGATAGACGTCCACTGGACATAGGCCTTAGGATTGGATTATATGAATGAAAAAAAATCGTCGTTCTCATTGCTCTATCAAATATTGATAATATTGTATTACAATATAATGTTATGGCTATATAAATAGATGTTTAATTATTAGGAGAACTTGCAGCTATTATAAATGATGCATCTAATCAAAAGGTATAACTTAAAAAGAGAAACCAAAAATAAGAATCGAAGCGATAGTCTAGCTCGATATTAAAAGCCTAAGAATAAAAATTAACTATACGTTTGCGAGCTGAGAGAAAGCAATAAGAAAAACATTAATTTAAGTACATTATAAGTATAAAATAAGGTATGATATAAAATGTTTTAATATAGATTATTTATATCATACATAGTAACGTAGAGACGTCGCAAGGACATCGTGCACTACCACCGCTAACGACTCCGTTGGCAATATTTTTAATGACACTTTACCTGCTCTCGAATCCACTACTTCGGCTTACACAGATCTAACAGATAAAGCTGAAATGAAAACTCAGATCTTCGAAAATCTTTATCATATAGAAATGACCATACAAACATAGAGTCCACAATATTAGGTGCGAGTACGTATAAGTTTCAAACATTCGTGTTATTGCATAACCACGAAATGTCTAAGTTTTCAACATAATTAAATTACAGTTTTTTTTTCTGTGTGCTTATTTACAAACCAGTCGAACAAGTTTCTTTTTGAATATTAAATCCTGTGGTCTGTAAACAGGGTTTCGCTCTATTATTTAATAGTTCTATAAATAAAGTTTTCATTTATGTCCTTATACATATTTATACATCCTTAATTCTTTTTGTATTACTCTGAAATACACGATCTCTCTCTTTCTTTCATGTGCTACAGGCTTACTGGAAGAATTTCTATATCGGAATAAGTAGTGGCTAAGTATGTTATATTTTCATTGGTATTTCTGTGTGTATAAATGAATAAAATAATTTTACATAACGATGTTGTCGAAGATGGAAAGCTGAGCTCGTACAGACTATTGGTCTTCTATATGTTGACGTCTGGAATACAGCAATGCTGTTATGGCGACGAAGTTATAAAATGTGGGCAGTGGCTAACTTGGAGGGGTTTTAAAAACTTCAGTTATTGCCTAAACTTCTCGACGCAAGGCTTAGGAATTGGACTAGGGTTTTCTATGTAGGCATGCGGTCAGCCGCTGCGCCGCGGTGGCAGACAAATTGAATACGTAGAAAAAAATCATCGACTGAGAAATTAAAGAGCTAATTAATGAATCTGATAAATCTCTTCGTAACATTCGTGGATTACGGTATCCTATTTTATTTTATTCTACGAAGTAACGATTGACTGATAGGGATATCTTTGCCCACAGCATAATGGTGTCAGTAAAGGTGATATACACTGCACTACATTGCGCTCGTCGGATTAACACATAAGATGTTAAGTGCTGTTACTGTAGTAATTTCATTTACTAAAGCGTCCTTTAAACCGGAACGCGGTAAAGTTTACACAATACTGTTTGGCAGCAGAAATAGGAGACCCGGTGTTACCTACCAAGACAGTCTTCGGCAACAGAGAGCTGTTAGGTACATAATTTGTTTCTGTAGTGAGTTAAATAAAAAAAAAAATTTTTTTTGTTAATCACAAAGGAGACAATTTTTCTGTAACCTTCCTTTATGGCAAGTGTTTTGCTATACAAATCTAAAATGAGGAATTAAGTATAACCACAAACATGTAAGTTATTGAAAATTTCCAAACGCATATTGCACATTAATGTAAGCATATATTATATTTCTGAAGATACTCAAATATTTTATTTGTACATCTTAAATTATTGGAACCTGCGCATCATGTATTATTGAAAGGGTTTTTTCGTCTTTTTTATCAGAAGATACCACGACAACGAATAGTATAACAAATTTATTTATCACTAAATGATAAGATAGAAGCGGCCCATAGACGCAAGATGGCGTTGCTCCGTTACCCTAAGGCTTAACATGAATATCTCGTTTCCAATAATTGTCGCCATTTCCGTTATTCTCGACACTCTGTAAAAAAAATTAATACTTCTAATTCACGCTCGTGTTTCGATGAGGAAAAAAATATATTATTAATCATATAAAAGGTATAACTTTACGTATATTAAATGTTTAATAATTATAACGGATTCAGAGCAATGTCAGCATAAAGAATTCAAGGACGTACAGAGTTTTGTTTGTGATCAAACATCTCAATTATCTGAACCAGTAAAATTTTATTATCCTTAATACATTATATTTAATATTGTAAGGCTTTAAATGCATGGGATTGTAGTAATGGAGTTATTTTTATGTTGATTGCCGAGACAGCTGCAGATTTACAATGTGATGGTCTAGCATGGCGGGTTCAAGACAAAACTACCACGAAATAAAATCTACAATATGTAGCCCAAGAGTGGACTTGGAATTGTCAAACATTTAAATGTTATATATATAGGATATATTCGAAGATTTATTGACTCATTAGACGTAATTAAACACTTGGTAGAGATATTGCTTCTACCATTTAGAGGTCAGCTAAGAATGGATTTTATAAAATTCCTACCTGAAATTGAATTGCTGGGGTGTTATAGCCGGTACTGCTGGTAGGTCTCTGTTGCCGGAGACCGTCTAGGTAGTTACACCTATTTCTGTTGACTAACAGTTGTGTGCAAACAATACAGTGTTTCAGCTAGTGTAATTACCGTGGTAACGAGACCTTTGTGAAGACGAGCGCATTGTAGTGAGCGTATCACCCTAACTAGCGCCAGGTAATTATGAGTAGGCGTATAACTTAGAATGACTCAGATGAAGGTCGCTCTGGAAGCGTTCGGGGATTGTTTGTGACAAACAATAAATAACAGTTGCGATTAAATGGTATAAAATTAAATGTTTGCCTCTGCTCACGATTTGGTGCACGATCGTACCGGCCTACTTTCTCACATGGCGATGTAAAATGACACTGAATGCGGAGTCAGCTCCTCGTTGGGTCGGCGCGGAGTGCGCGAAACACAGCACCGCCGCGCCGGTGCACGCCGTCGCAAGCCGCCGCACGTCGCCGCACGCCGCCGACACATGCCTTTCTGCACCTTGTGCATTAAATATTTTTTGCATCGTCCACGACCAAACGTAATGGCCGCATGTCTATTGTTCTTTATGTTTTATCCAACTTTAAAAAGATATATTCTTTTAATAATCGACAATTATTTAACAGGCGCATTTCTTAAATACGACTTTACTATTTAATAGTACGCTTATAATACATACATATATACCACACATCGTATTGGGTAGGCAGAGAACACCTCTCTCCAGTTGCTACGATCCTGGCACACCTCTTTCGCTTCCTCCACTTTCATGAGCGTCTTCATGTATGCTCGTCGGTTGCGAGTACTCTTGACCCGGCCTTTCTTTAAGACATCTTCGATTTGATCGGAATATGTCCGCCTAGGTCGACCTGCACCGATTTTTCTAATCATTCTTACCTTGTATACCTCTTTCATTAATATTATTTCATCCATTGTTTGAAAATGGCCGAACCATCTGAGCATCCAAAGGGATAGAGAAATAGCATGTGGACCAAGATAGAGAAAGCTCTATCTTGGTCCACGTCCATGCCTCACCGCTCCCTTATCACACTGTTCCTCACTTTGTCCATCAGCTGTTATAATACAAAATAAAAAAATGAACTAATTCATATACCGTAAGTAAAATTTTTACTGGTGTTACTTCCCTGTTGCCAAATACCGTCTGTGTTTACCACAGTAACGCCTATTGCAGTCACCAAACAGTACTGTGCAAACATTTCTGAACTGCTATTCCTAGTGAAGTTATTATGGTAACGAGACTACATCTTATGTCTCAAGACGACGAACAAACGTGGTGAACGAGGAATGTGGTGCTCACTTGTATTTCAACCTAACCAGCGCCTCATTGTTATGGGTAAGTGTATCACTATTAGGTGAACGTCTCCCTCATCTCATCGCTTCGTAGTTAAAGAAGAAAAAACCACCAACCAAAACTATCATTATTATCACACTTAGTCTTTCACTAGCAGTCAGAGACAACAGCCTTATAAGGCAATAAATATTGTCTTACACATGAACAGAACGATGGTTGAAGCTGTCAGCATTTTAGCCTCATTGACAAATGCATTGAAAAAGTTATGTATATTATTGCAAATTTAACTATTTCATTGATTTTTTTTATTAATAATTTGTAATTCTTACACTTTTCTACATAAATTGCTTAAAAAGCATGTGCGTTGATATAAACTTTGGTGCGAAAGTAAACGACGCCATCTCTCGATTGTAAGTGAAAATCATTCTGTTGCATAACAGTACGCGTATCAATCAACGGTACCATAACAATAAAGTTCTAACATATACATCTATAGATTCATATAAGAGTAGTATTTTTTATGTTATACTACTGAGTTGGACTATTTGAAACTGATAGTCTTTATAGAAATTATATCTGTTTAAATTACGACACGAGATAGGATATAGGCACAGCAAGAGGCTGTACTAAAAATGCTAAAACTGATTAGTATAGATTACCGATTGATACACAATAACTAACAATCAAAGAGGATGCGTAATCAATATCCTATGTACTTATCAGTATATCCTAAACATTTATTTAAAATTTACTTAATATCCATATTCTGTACTTACTTTTCGAGACTGTGCTTACAGATATTTCTTTATTAAGGTTCTTAAAAAATTTTTGTACAGTTTCAACTGTATGTATGCGCTATATACAAATTGAAGTCAGTTTGTCGCAGTGAAGCACAGCACAGTCCTGCCGACGGTGAGCGGCCACATGAAAGAAGAGAACTTATCGTTGAAATAATCATATCGAAGGATAAGATATAAAACAATACTTAACTTTAAACTATCATTACTTAAAATTGCAACAAAAACATCCACATTTGCAGCTAAAATCAAAGTACGCATTTTTAGTCCGCTGGTCTAATTTACCTGAACTTAAGTACATTCAATGAAGTAAAAAGAATACATGATATCGACACTACATATAGTACTTATGGAACATATATCATACGTGGGACCTTTAAGTCCTCGTAATGCTCTACTCAAAGTGAATAAAGAATAGAAAATCGTTCTCTTTAGTGTATGTACAAACATTACCGTTTTCCGATTAATAAATACTATAGCTGATGGCAGGAGTAAAGAGACGTACCTTATCATGATGTGGTGCGATGTTGCGCATACATCCTATGCGTTAAATTGATCCTTAGAACCAATTGAACGTGTAGATCATTTCGCCTTTACGTTATATAAAAAAATTAACTAAGTTTTGTACTCTTTTATGAAAGGCTTATATATAAAGCATCACTTTTTGATTTTAATTACAGCCCTTTTATTTACCGAACCGCTCTACAACGGAATATTGTATAGCAACAATGCGTATTGGTAATTCATATAGTACTCTACGTCTATACCTAAAACATACTATTCTATATATATTAATATTATTATGTATATTATATGTATAGCATGTTTTTTTGTATTTTAAAACTAGTTAGTGAAATTGTATTATTTTATTATGATTGAATTGATAGACTAAATTGTAATACTATAGTTCTAGTAAGATAAAATGAACTAACTGTGAAGCGACTAATAAATCTAACATTGTTTAATACTAAAAATCTGAAGAAGCTTGTTAAAATGTATAAAGTTTTTATTATCTAACTTACGTTTTTATAATCTAACCATGGTGCATTCGATAACCGCTTGCTTTGCAACACGAAGGTCCATGGTTAAATTGTGGTTAAAATTTGGAAGAGGCCGCTTTTTTCAGGAAACTCACTTCATCTTCTTAAGACTCATTGCCTTGCTCAACATGAAGTGAAATGGAAATCAAGTGGAAACTTGTTGTAGAATATGTCAGTGTTGAGTATTCCTCGTCATATGAAATTTAATGAAGGCTTTTATAAGGTAAGTTACCTTTGTAAAGAGGCATGGTTAAAAAGAGCGGGTAGTTGAATTTGAAACCGCTCTAGCTTATTAGCTTTACAGAGTTTAATATTTAATACGCAGTGTTACGGATGATACGGGTTATCGAGTTATTGTCAACAACCTAAAAGTGTAAGGTTCACTTTTGAATTGAACAAAAGTTCAATCAATATTTCTTTAAATAGTTATATATCAGCGTGAATAACTGAGGTACAATTTCAATAAACGCGAAAGAATTTTTTCTTTAAGTAAACTCGCGCTTGTACCGATCGAATGCGCTTCGTCATGCCGATAACTGAAGTAACATTCGTATGGATAATTTACATTCAGAAATTCTTCCTGTATAATTGGAAATCGTTCAGTATTTCCGTTGACAATACTGTACACTCTTTGTTCTTTAGAGCGATACATTCGAAATTACCGCCGAACGAAATTTTTCCGACTTCCTTGGTATCGGAGCTATAGTATCGATCCGCGCACGCCCCATTGCTGCAGCGATACGCAGCAAGTGGATCTCGTACCGAGTTGTACGAGGAATGTACTGCGACCTAAACCAGCTTTAGTTAGGATTTGATTTACAAGACACGTTTAACACGGTAAGGGCGTAGTCAGTACCGGCGAGTAGCGCACTCTCGTGAGAGATGTTAGAACAGATAATATTAAAAACTTAAAAACCAATTTATCGCTTAAATATGTATACATTGCTGCTTTTGAGGAATTTTTTTGATAGAACTCTAACAAAGCCAGCAATGGTTAGCGTAAAACGAGCATTTTGTTTCCGGTCGTAGCACAACCGTTGTACAGAAGACGGGCCCGGAGCTAGCACGGCCTCGCGGCTCTCTTTGCGCCGCAACGTAAATCGTTGAAATCAAAACTTTCACGCTACGAAGCGCTACGAAGTTTCACAGCTACAAACTTCCTGCTACGAACCGGCCGTTGCGCCCCGCACTTGAAACTTTGTTTTGAAAGCTTTTTTATTGTGTCACTTTCTGTTATCAGTTGCGGAAAGTTTGATCTAGTAGACGAATCTTTGCGACTTGTTTATAACAATAATTTTCGATTACGACATACCGCTAATTTTAAATGTTATGACTGTTACAAATACAACGATGGTTACTTAATTGGTATCGCCCACAGAATTAACTATTATTAGAAATTTCTTAATTCCATGCAGCAACCAATACCTGACATAATTATTTACCATGTTTTAGATAATAATGCATTTACTGGTAATGGTTGTGCAAAAGATGCTTCGGAATTGTTAAGTAGTGAATTGCTAAATAAACGCATGTTTGGAGAATGTAAGCCGTGGTGCGCATTAGAACTAAAAAGTGTACTTATATACTATTCAGTATTCGTTTACATAAGTGTATAAATAAAAATATTTCAATTTTTGAAAAGTAGCCTAATAAAATTTTTTGTATTTTCAGACTACCTAAACCAAACTTTCATTTATATTTTAAATAATTCTCCTTGTTGTGTTTGAAATGAGGTCTGATTACGAGTAATGTTGGTATCGATACCTTGAAGTTATCGAAACTTCACTATGCAGGCAATGGAGTCGGTTCGGTCTTGTTGTTCGTGGAAACGAGTCGCAGGTGGGCGCTGCGGGCCGAACCGCGCCGAGCGCCGCCGAACGGCGCCGAGCGCGGACGAGCCTGGCTGAGCGAGCTCCGGGGCCGAACGTCGTATCCGCCTCGCGGTCCACCATTCGCCAGTCTGCGCTCGGCCACCGCTCAGTTCGTATGTGACAGTGACGCCGTGCTGTGACAAATTTGACAGTTGTTGATCGTGATCGTGTTATGTTTTCGTATCGGAACTATGGTGTATCCCCATGAAGATGTGGAGTGATTTTCAGGTGAGTAATATATGTGTCTAACTGAACCAAAACGAGAGTGATATACGAAAGAGCTCATGGTTAATTCGACTTAGAATTTTTTTCTATAAAATTAATTATTTCGAAAATTAATGTAAATGTACCGTGGTCCATCTTTCGTTGATCACCTCGTATACAAAATTCAAGATGTTTAAGTTTTTTTAATAAGAAATTAATTGTTTTGATTTCTTAATAATGTTGAAATTCTTTGTTTTACGCCAAGACATCACCTTTATGTCAAGTTCATTATAAAATTTCTTTTGCGTATACACTACAAATAAATTGGCGATATTCAGTTAATCACCAAAAACTACTTTTCGTGAACTCTAGATTCCCTTTACTTTATACAATATATCTGTTAAATATATTCTGGAAAGTTTCGGTTTGTACCCGCAAGGAATCGTCTATTAATATAATTTTTGTTAGAGCTCGGTACCGCAGTTAACTATGATTGATTTAACTATGACCGGCTTAATAGACCTTTTAAGGTTTTGTGTTCATAATTATTTATGGGGATTTAGGTAAAATTGATTCTATTGATTTTTTGGCTGAAAAAAAAAAGTTTGCTGCTTTTGCGGCAAGTGCGCGCCTTTTTTCAAATTTGACGTATCCACATTTCCGGCGACCTGTCAAACGTCATGTGATAGATAGAAAGGGCGCGTTTCGTGTTTTAAATCAAAGCGCTGTAGTCGCCTCGATAAGTGCGTCGCTCGAGGCGAGCGAGAACTAACAGAAATAAGCTGTCGCCGTCCCGCTCGCGCGCACGGCTCCGTCCCGCTCGCACGCGGCCGCTGTTTTTGTGTCGGAGCGGGTTTTTTGTGCGCGGCGCGAGGCTGCCGGCGCCGTTCGCTCGCCCCGCCGCACATTAATTATCGCCGAGCTGGCTCCGGCCGGCGCGAACGCACTTTACTTTCTATCTTACTACGTTTATTCTCTTGCTTAGAATTCGACAGTCATTTTACGCGGTACACCCGCATCTATTTATTATTTATTTAATTCAATTAAACGACGACACGAGCGGGACGTTCACCTTATATTAAATGACACGCCTACCCATAACAATGTAGCGCTAGTTAGGATAATATATACTGCATCATATTGCACTTGTCGTCTGTGACATAAGATGTTGACTCCCCACGTTACAACAGTAATTTCACTAGGTACAGCGCCCTTTAAACTAAAACAGTAATGTTTGCTTATTACTGTTTGGCGGGAGAAATAGATACCTACTTAGACATTCTCTAGCAACAGGGGTATTACCTTAGCTCCGTTAGATACAAAAATTATGTTAATGTTAATATCAATCAAAATACTAATTTGATAGTAAAGTTTTTTCCGATTAACCTGAGCAGCTGCTACTCTCCCAATGTAAATCTGCCGTCATAATACCATTGATTTGTTCCGACGGTCAACATAAGAGAACCAGATTCCTCTGGGCCACCACGATTCACTATCAAAGGCTTTATTGTCACTTAACACCGTGTGTAATTGAAGTCAAGTGTTAGTCCATTGTAAACTAAATAAATATTTAATAAAACTAACTATATAAATGGCGTACAATCTGTATGAGATTCAGATCAGCTGTTACCTGAGTTCTTTACCCATCGATACTTTGAGGAAATAAACAGATTAACACGATAAAATACGAAAAATATACAATATTCTTTCTAGTCGCGTAAATACAAGAAATCTCCATTTGATATAATACAAAATTGGAGTTTTTTAATATAACGGGCGCGTCGCCATGGCAACAGCCGCGTGGCTTTTACCAAAACGTACCTTAATAAGTTTCCTCACAGCATCTTACTTTATGACAGCTTTTAATTGTTTTTTAATACATTTAACGTTTAATTGTTTTTAATACATTTTTCTTATCGGACGAGACAAAGGCGTAAGCTTGGAAATTATAGGTATATCACTATCACAAATAAATATTTATCGAAGCGATATCTGTCGATAACTAGCTGTGTGTTTTGTTTTTCTACGGTTTTAAAATTTCATTATTGTTGTAGACGTCTATCTAAAATATCCTTCCTTGTATGAGGAAACGAGGAAACGGAGAAGCTATATATTTAAATAGGAATTCCAAGTTTAATTTACATTTACTTTACATTTCGATAAATACAACGCGGATGAGTTTAGTATATGTTTCAACTTCGCAACAATCGATTCCTTTTCTTCTGTATATATATATATATATATATATATCCTTATACAATAGTATATATATCTTATATTAAAATCTCGTATCGAATGTTGTTGATAAAATCCGATAAGTTTTAAGTTAAAGCTGCGGGCGGTGTACTAGTGGCGCCGTTTTACTCGAATCATATGTTCCGTGCAAATATTTACATCATAAACAAGCTTCCTAAAACAAGCCACGTGCTACCCCGTTAGGCCTCTGCGTAGCGACGTAGGGGTGGGGTGGGGCAGTAGGGGTGGGGTTGAAGGGTGCAATGCCGAGGAATGCGACTTGTTGCAGTCACGTGCATCCGTCAGATGGCACGCCGGGGCCTTATGAACGCTTACGACACATTTTTACCTACAAAAAGTATTTTTATAATAAACAGAATTTTCTTAAGCATAAATAAACTTACGCTTTTCTCATATACACGTTTAAACGAAGATTATTTTTTAAACCAAAATTAAATACTCAATGGTTGTGACGACGGCTACAGCAGTAAAAGCCGCATAGTTTAAGGGCGATGTGTGTGAACCTATAAAACCTACCCTACGATCGGCTAACACTAAAAAAACTGAATCTCCATGGCGATCAAGTGGTGCGATACCGTCGTGTCACCACCACCTACCATACGTATCTATCTCTTGAAGTCCACTTAACAATGTTTGGCCGATCAAGACAATGTATGATCGTATGTCTCGATAAGTTGCAGGTATGCTTCCCACTAAGCTTAAACTTCCGGTGAAGAAATACATTGTGAGGAAACCGATTTGTATAAAAGAGCTTTGTGGGCAGCGTGGTGAATTAACGGTATCGACTCTCCTTGTGGAGGAAGTCCCAGAATTAAAATAGTATTAAGATAGCTGTTAGTATGAGAGTAACATAGTTTTTTATTTAAAGAATGACAACATTGTGTTCGCCTTTAAACATAAGATTCTTTCCTTTCAAACTGGAACACAGTAATGTTTACAGTACTATTTCGCAGTAGAGAGACCTACCACCAGTGACCATAGAACATTGAGACGAAACGGACAAGTTTCAAAACAGCTGTGCGAGCAGTGTGGTGAAGCTTTGACTCTTTCCTTGTGGGAGTTGGCGTTGAGTTCAAGTAGTATTAAGAGTGCTGTTTGTATGTTTGTATAGCAACAACAATTGAGCACGTGCATTGGTAGTTTGTAAACAAAAACAAACGTAAACGCGGCCGGAGGTGTACGTCGCCACCGCGCATCATAATCATTTATGCTAACGAAGCTAATTATGTAAAGCGCGGGGCATGTTTTGACATAAGTTTACGGGCAATTAGTACGGTATTGTGCGACTCGGAGGACTTGAAAGACATCACAATAATATAGGGCATCGGCATGAGCCATGAATGGGGGCAGCCGGCACCTGTTTAGAAAAAAATGCGACGCTCGTAGCGTCAGGTGTACCGAATTCAATGCGGACGATTATATTTTTATTGCCGTCATATTGAGTTACCGCAGTTTGTTTACGTTTTTTTTATTTCCACCACTCTCTCTTGTCATCTCGCTTGTTTCAATGACTTAACTAAAAGCTTATCTTAAATTATATGGCTATTTCGATAATAAAGCTGCACGATATATATTTTTCTAGGTCTATAATATATTGTCAATCAGCTGCCTACTGTTGCATATAACATACTAAACTCAAAGTATTTTTTAAAAGCAAGCTTCATCATTCACACTGCGTTATTTGCATCTGAATTGAGGTGCAGTGTTAGCTCATTGTAAATACATATTTATTTTACTGGTGATGCTCTGGAGATCGTCTAGGTTAAGGCCACCGCAGCTTCTATTTCTGCCGCCAAACGGTAAGCAAGCTTTACTGTGCTCCGGTTAAAAAGGACTTGTAGCTAGTGTAGTTACTGTGGTAACGAGGTTTAATATATTATATCTAAAACGATGACAATATCGTATAGTGTGTATCATACTAACTAGCGCCGTTACTCTGGGCAAACGTATCACTTACCATCAGAAAAACGTTTCGCTTGTCGCTTTGTTGTTTGAAAAAAATTATATAAAAGAGGAGAGTAAGCAATGTTCTGCGTATCGAGAATTTGGAGTTGTTGTTTAGCATTTGTAACGCTAGATCTGGTGTACAGTACAGTCGGGGAAGTGAAGTACATTTCCCCGTAGTGCCAATGCCGTCCCGCGACCCAATTACGTCCCGCAATAAAACAATATGTGTGCCGTTGAACCCGGGCCCCGGCCCCGGCCCCGGGCCCCGGGCCGCCGATGGCTGCGTAAACACTGCATCTGGGTAAACGCGACGAGACGGCCCGACGCCGATAATTTATGTAAATTCACGTCATTGTATAAGAGTGATGCTTTTTTTATGGCCGCACTCTTATTTTGACGGTCAAGTTCGCGACGGGGCGAAAGTTTGACGACCATTATCGTTTTATTATTTGCCTTGAGGTCGTATGCGGGGTCGGGTGGCAATTTACGTCATAATACATTGATATACTGTTTGTGATGTTTCGTCAGTCGCACCAATTAACGCATTGATGTTTTTAGATAGTAAACATTTATATACGACAAAACGACTAAAACAGTGAGATGTTATTCAAATAGCAAGTTTTACTCCCGCTCATAAAAAAACGTCAGTTAAGATGATAAACCATATATCATTACGTTCGTCGCTACAAGACACAAGTTGATATATCTCATTACCATAGTTATCTCAGTAGCTTCGACACCTTTAGGAACACAGTAATATTTGGCTACTACTGTCTGTTAAGTTCTTACTTATACGGTTTCAACCAAAAGAGACGTTTAGCTATGAAAACTAAAAGTTCATAAGGTTAATCAATAACAGTAATATCATTTAGAGGTAGACGTAAATGTAATAGGTCAACAGACGCAGAGTTTTGACCGTTTATAAAACTAATGCAACACATTTACCTACATATAAAACGTAAACACTACTCGTTTGTTTGTAAATCGTGTTTTACTACAGACGCCGGGCGTCAAATCTCGTTTAGGTATAATTATAAACGATAATAACATTATTAATACCTCGCTACAAATCTATTTCGTAGGTAGTAACTATTAATCATTTATGAATGAATGTTATTATTATACGGCAACCGGTCAACGATATCGGAATGGAGTAAACGTCATTTTATAATCATAAGCTCATAAATAAACATGGTGACGTATGAGCTGAGCGATCGGTCGGAAGCGCGCTGAGGCCGGAACCGCCGCCACGTGCTCTCCCACGGCGCTTTATTTGTTTATTTTATCTACTACGAGTAAACACCTCAATTTTACACGGTGTTAAGTGATTGCTGAAGTATACTCACCCATAATACCTTAGCTCTAATAGTTTGATGACAATCGAAATACAAAAGTGCCAACACAATCAGATTTACGAATATGGTAGCTAGTTAAGCGGGTCCGAAAGAAATCCAACTCCTCATGTTTCCCGGGAATCGAACCGGACACCCCTGTGTTAGAATTGCGCAACGGAGGCAGCCGACTAGCGCTGATGATGTAATAATGCTTTGACATTGAACAACGGCGACACATTTAGCGCGGAGCTGAGCATTAAGTGGACCAATGAACTTGGGCCGTTTGCTGCGTACTGTGCGGTTGCGCAACGCGCCGTTTCAGCGAGATTAATGCACGCGGATTTATGGCACGCGATACATTTCAATTTACGTTCAGTTTCATTCACGTGTCGCGATAGTGACGAAGTGATCGTTCCGCTCGTTCGTTTGCTTGCGGCCGTCACGCCGTGACGCCGCCGTACCGCCGCGTCGCCGTGCCGCCGCGTCGCCGCGCCGCACTGCCATAACTTACAAGTCCTCACTCGATGACCACCGCTGGCTACATTGCACTACGACAATTGCCTTTTGCAGTACCGAACAGATCTCCGCATTGTTCACATCAAAATGGCCATACAGATAGTTCGCGCGCGCCGCCGGGCTCGAATAAATGTGTCTTACTATTAACTATTATACAACTTTGGGCTCAAGACGGAGGGGCGAAGGGAGTACGTCTTCACCCATTGACGGTTGAAGCGCTCCGCGACACTTTCACTGCTCCGTTATTGCAGTTACTACGCGCCTACCGTGCAGCGGGAGCCGGGGGGTGGGGCACCCCAATGCATTCACCCCTAGACGCGCCACCCTGTGCAGGGCTCGCGAAATACGTTGGAGCGGGCATCACAAATTTAGATCTTTACCTCTTGTTTTATCATCAATTTACATATATATATTTTGCGTTATTGCAATGCTAAATATCGATGTAGTACTATCAAGTGGTGTTTGTTTGTAAACAATAAAGTAAATCGATTCACACTTGAACTTGTCAAGGGGCACGGGCACAGGCACGTGGGACGCGAATCGGCTAATTCACTTGCAAGGATAACGAGCGTTGCGCAACGCGACGCAACGCAACGCAGCGGCGTCGCCGGCGGCCGCGATAAAGATAATCAAACGTTAGCCGAGCCGCACGTCAGCAATCAATCTATTAACGATCGTATCTCGCGTCTAGACAGACGGCGGGGCACTCGTTAAAGTGGGACAATGTTAGCGAGGGCTCGTATTTGCGTAGACACGTGTGCCGCGGAACGGCGGGCCCGGTGACAAGTGCTCGTGACGGAAGTTTGTAAACATCGCCGGCCTTGCTCCCGGACGCGGGCTGCAACCGCACCGCCGCCGCTAGTCACGCACCGATATCGATACACTTTCCCGATCCCCTCTGTCGATGAATGGAAACTAATGCACGCTCTGACCTAGGGCTGTCACGCTCGCTACATATCACCTTTTCAACAGGCCTTACATTTTTGACTATTCCTATCTCGATGATCTTTATATGTTACTATTATATTTTATCTTTATATCTTAAAAAATTTATTAGATCAACTTATTTAGGTCAAGATCGATTTTGTCTTCCCTGAGATGAACTATACATATTTACACTGTTACGATCTCACTCGAAGTTGCGATATAGCTCAAAGTTATCGTGATTCAAGTTATTGTATGTGTTAAGTTGTAGAAAACGATTCACAATTATAAAGTTTTTTTTTATAATTATCTAATACAAAAATCTTAAAAAGATTCATGTTACATTTCTTTAATGTATTGTTCCGTCACCCATCGAGTTACTTCAGCGATTGAATCGAGACATCGATAGTATCTATTAAATCATTACGCTAATGAATGCACTATGACGGGCGTGAATATTTAACGCTGATACGTAACAGTGACGTAAGTGAGCGATGTAGCGGTAATTAGTACTGTATTTAGGAGTGTTGTATATCGAGTGCGGCAGTCGGCGGGCGGCAGGCGGCGGGCGGCAGGCGGCTAGCGAGCGAGCGGTGGGCGGAGAACGAGAAGCGTCGAGTGTCCGCGACTATCGGCTGATTGATGGGCGATAGATAGTGGGTCGACATTGAACCCGTCCCGGCGGTGCAGCCCGCTGTAAACGTATCCGCGGACTTCCGGCGGTGACGTCGCGCCCGTGACGTATCCCTCCCTCTGACGTAGCGGCTACGTAACCGCGCTCTTTTTGTTTACGCTATAAAACTGTATTTGCATTGTTATTGCATTGTTGCGGGCCGCGACTTATCTTTTATTGCTTCACGGCTCGTTTTGCGTTTGAGGCCCGCTCGCTCGCGAAACGATTATTTGTTTTGTTCTCGCCGGTTTACTACGACTGGGTTACCGGTCTGGTGCCGGATAGTAAACAGCACCTCACGATTTTCGCATTCCTATTCATCAATTTTACGTTTCCTATATAAATAATTTAATATTACATATGTCAAAAAAAAATCTTAATGAAAATGTTAAAATAGTAAAAACGATAAAGAATGTACAACTCTTAATATCGTAAAAGAACTTCGCCTCTGACCTGGTGTAGAAAATTGTTGTTAGTCATTTAGGTAGAAAGCTCCTGGGACTAATCTTCTAAGTGCGTAGCATTGAGGGGCGCGGGGTGGACGAAAGGGGGATACGTCAGAGGGCGGGGGTTCATTAAAAATTCATTCTTATTTGGAAGCAAGCCGCCGCGACGTAATCAGCCGCAAAGGGGGCTCGGGCTAGTACGTTTTAGCTTTGCTCATCATTTACTATTGTTATTTTACTTCACGATCTGTACACGCACACATTGATAGCACTGTCCGGTCTACGTTGACGGTGACCATCGTCGCCACCACTGCGTCTGTTGGCTTAGCCCAGCAGGTACATACAAATTTCATTTTGAAGTATACTGCCGATAATAATTGGATTACGAGATTTCATCATAACCACAGTGTAAATCATCTCAACCGATTGTTATAAATTTATCACTTAGCATCAAGTGAATCTTAGGTTCGACAGAATATAAAAGTATTTTAGGTATCAAGATCTAGATTAAAAAATTCCTTTAACCTTTATAGAGATTCTTTCATGATATATGCTTTTCATATCAATAACTGCGTTAGCAATTTATGGATAGTTTATTTTGAGGTACAGCACTAACGCACTTCACTATCGATAGGCTCCTCATTGACACCTAAAATAATGTGACAAAAATGGTATCATACCAAATTCCGGGTATTATTTAATAGTTATTTTTTAAACGTAGCATTTAGACCATTTTCATAGAGGTCCAGTGGAAAGGTGATGGAGCGCTGTCTAAACAAGAGTTTTTCGTAATACGATAATTATAGTAATGTAGTGAGCGGGGTGTATACTCCGACATGTTGCCGACGGCGGCAGGAGGTGCCTCCGTACTCACCCCAGACCCACCACCTTCTCATCGCCCTTACCACTTGTTTCCTTATTTAATCAACTCGTCTCTAACTCGAACGTAACAAGTATTTTGTATTTTTAGTAAGTTAAATTTTAAGACAATAATAAATTCTGTTTCACAGTCTGTCTGTATCATTAACACATATTAAAGTATGTTATTAGTGTATGTTGTACATAAAAGTTAAGAAGTTTCGAGTTGGTTAGTAGTAGCGGTGCAACGTCGACAGTCCGCCTCCCTCCACGATCTCCCACCACCCTCATCCCACCTTAATCTCCTTTAGTACGCCTTGCGAGCTCGTGACGTCACCACTTACAGGTTTTTGGCAATGAACAGAAATGACAGAGCATTTTCAAGATATACCTACAATGCATTTAAATAAATTAAAAAGTGAGCATTCATTAATAAAACTCTCTTTTTCTCCCTCTCTCTCTTTCTCTTCCTACTTAGTATCCCATATGGTGGTTGGGTCCTCTTTCTTTATTTATCTTTTCCACTACGTTCGATCCTCAACATCATCGTTAGTCATCAATAATAATTTGTACTAGGAGATGTTTGGCTATAAAAGCGGAATGGATTCGAACTGGCGACCTAAGATTCGCTTGACACTGATACAACACAAATGTCGACCCGATATCGAACGAGGAGCCTCCTGTTTCAAGGCAAACGATAAGTCACTGCACTCAGAGGTTAATAAAATAATACCTAATTATTTAATCGTTCTAGTGTAGTACAGTTGCTGTAATCATCTAGCTCTAGACATAGATGTATGCTGCTCGTTTTTCTGCCAACAAACAGCAGTGTGCAAATATTACCATGGTCCGGTTTGAAGAGCGCTGTAAGCGAAATTGTTGGGATATCGACAATATATATATCTCAAGGCGACGAGCGTAATGTGGTAACTTTTTGCTAACGCGCTAAATTTTTGCTTATCAGGTTTAATGTCTCGATAGTCTTGGCCTTAGTTATACATTGGAATTTTTCTAAGTCCGAATATATCACTGTATATATATATTGTATAACACGATTTGAACTAAGATTTAAAGTGATTTTCTAAATTTTTATAATTATCTATACTACATAATTAAATACTTTCTTTTATTATATATCCAAAGGCAGGTTCAATGAGTGCTACTGCAGACGTTCACTGCCAGCGAACCTATGAGAACGTGTAAAACAAGCAGTAAAACATTTTAGAACAAATGTATGACGGTTTTTTGTTTACTATTAGTAAGTATTATAAGTATTACTTTTTGTTACTTTCTGACCTAGACATTACTTTTTGTTCGGACTTATCGCTAAGTGACATGTTGGCGTACACGAGAGCACGCTTCAGATCAGCTGATCGCCCTTTCATCTCCCACTTCGTGTAATTAATCGGCCGCCACGGGCGATCTCATCCCGTCTCTAGTGATGTACTAATATTTATTTCTTATCGATAACCGTTGTTTTTATCGGGACGAACTGTGCTTTCACCTGATGGTTAATCATACGCCTGCCTATAGCAATATAGTGATAGTTAAGATGACATACATATTACATTATCCTACCTTAAGACCTAAGATTTTCAATTTCGTTACTCCATTACTTTTATCAATTACAACGCCCTTGAGAACCGGATCACAGTAATATTTGCACACCCACCTAAATGGTCTTCTGTATAGTACCATCAGTTATTTATTAGTTTTTGTGATTATATATGTTTATGGATATCAGTGTTTATCCTTCGTTTCTCGCCGATGGTGGATTACATAGATACTTCATAGAAGATATGATTAATTACGTAATGTTTAAACATACAGACAGTAATTTAAAGTATTATTCCGTAATTATTACATTAACATAATCGTCTAATTACTTATGTTAATACGAATAAAAGAAATTAAGTTTGTTGAAAAAAATGGTTTGGTGAGTTTATCGTGTTACTCTTCTCTATTCTAATTTAACGGAGTTCGTTCTTGTTAGAAAATTCTTAAAGAGCTTCCTGTTGTAATTTTGAATGGATTTTTTATATCGATACATGAATTAAAACATACCTATGTGGTTTATCACTTCTTGACTTTGGATCTCGGTAACTGTGTCATTGAAAGAGACTTGGTTTTATCCCATGTATCCCCTTCAATCATTTATATGTATTGTTAAAGATTTAACTCAGTTTTGGATCCTAATAACTTATTAATGGGCGTATTATTGAGAGCCGATTAGATATACGTACGAAAAAAAATCTTTCTAATGTTATGCCGCATTCATAACCTCGTGTCAATCGCTTTATGACACAATGAGCTACTGTTAATAACGAGCTCTTTTTCAAACGACCTTATGAGGTCTCCAGCTGTTTATGCCGTTATGTCATGCAAACGCCGCAAACAATAGCGATTTCTTAACCATCCGTAACAATCGTAAAAGCAATGTCTATTGTCCTCGAGAACAACTGGCAGGTGCCTTCAGAGTGGAATCTTATTGAGCACTGTCGGTAATGCTCGGACGGTGGCCCGCATACTGTAATAATCCGCCCGTATACCAATTGCGTACAGATTGCTCACCACCTACGCGCCTTCACCCCCACAATTCTAAAGTTCTTAACTGTGACGACTGTTGCCTGATCACTTATAAATATAAACGACATTATCATATAAACAAAAGGCATGCTAACTCCTAAGAATATGCACACTACACACACCTTTGTTCTCATAGCAGAGCGCAGCATGTTCCTATTGTAACATAGCAGATTTAATGATATTAATTTACACTGATTTTATCACGTTTATTTAGGGGGTAGGTAATTGGTTGAGAGAATGAGAGATCCCATATCTCATTATTAATAATATTAAATCGAACAACCATCATCAGCCGATAGAAGTTTACCATACCATTAAGAAAATTTGTATGTGTGGTCTGTAGGCAGTGATTACAATCTCTACAATCTCTATCTGTCTGCGATGACTATGATGTTAGACATCTGTGAGCTGGATTCTTCCGTGATCATGGCTGCTGCAGAGCATTTGAATAGTGAGGATAATAAATGCAGGAGATAAAAATGTTTAAATGTAGTTGTATTAAATGACGGATACTGGTGTAGAAGTGAAGAAGGCGAGTTGCGTTCGAGCCGAACAGTTTTTCCGTTGGGCAAGTGAACGTGTCGGGAGAGGCCGCGGCGTATCAGGCCGTTTCTCATGCCCGCTGTTGCAACCGGCCGTGTAGCAACACTGGCGGTGTGCTGGCAGCGGTTTCCAAACTTTGTTCACTAACGCCGCCTCCTTCATAAAAAAATCTTAGCCCCGCCTTTATGAAATGTTGTTACTGGTGGTAAGTCTCTGTCGCCGGAGGCCGTTTAGGCAGGTACCACCGCAGCGCCTATTGCAGCCGCCAAACAGTACTGTGCAAACGTTTCTGCGTTCCGGATTGAAGGGCGCTGTAGCTAATGTAATTACAGAAGTAACGATACTCAACATCTTATGTCTCAAGCGACGAGCGCAATGTGGTGCATTGTTTAACATCGTAACTAGCGCCAAGTTAAATGCGTATCACTTACAATCAGGTGAAGGAGAATCTTCTCTTCAAATTTTTTTTTTTTTCGGAGTACTCCCGAGTGCTTTGGAAAGCACTGCCGCTGTGGCTGCCGTTGCGCGCGGTGTCACGCTTGCGTTGCGCGTGTGTGTTGTGTGTGTGTGCGTGTGCGCGCGCGCGTGTTTGTGTGTGCGTGACGTCAGCGCGCCACTTTCTCCATACTTTCGTCGCGGCGGCGCGCTAAAAACCTCCGAGCCCGATTAGACGTCGGCTGTTAATTCAAACGCTACCGAGCTACCGGACGCCGTCGCGCGAGACGTATAGTTGTTTTTACGCTTGCGCGTGCGCTTTGCGCCGTGATAGCATAAATACAATGCATCTTATATAGAATAGCGCGTTTTATAAAAAAACACTGTTTCATCTGTTTATCATACTGAGAGTTTCATTTAAAATTACGTGTTAAGTAATGATAAGAAATGTGGGGACGAAATGTGTAGTCTGGTCTATCAGCCAATGGTCTAGCACCGGCTCGCTTCGGCGTCTAACTGGTAACGGAGCGAGCTAGCAGCCCGCACCTCACTCCTGGACCGCTCCAATATAAAATCCTCCACTTGATTGCTGCAGTATAAACTCAAACTTGAATTGAAGCTTTAATTCGTGCCGAAACATCGAACAAGTAAAATCCATTTGTTGCTATCGCGCGCCTGTCTAATTAAGCTCTGTCATAGACTCTTCGAAGGCTCTATTACAAGCCGCCTCCAAACTTGAGCGGTCTATAGCACATTTTCAATCTGCGCTATGGTTAACATAAACAAAGTTTTATTACGAAGGAATAAGGTCGATATTCAGTAGGTGGGGTGTGGCAGCTCGCTCAGTGTGACAATTACGGCGATGCGGCCCGCCCTCGCGCCGCCGCAATCGATAGGCCTAGGGCGGGGTGAGGGTTGAGCCGCGGGGGGGCAGATGAGGTAGTAGAGGGGCGGAGGGCCGTAGAGAGAGGAGAGGGGCCGGTCATTACTTATGCAAAGCGGCAGTGGCAGCGGCCGTGGTCGCTCGAACCGCTCATTACCGCCACTGCAGATGCCCACCACCAATATTGACCTTACTCCATCGATTGTACCAGACGTAACACCAGTTTTTATATGACACTTAAAATTTTTGGTTGTCGTTTCTAACGGATTTTACTGTCATACCATAAACGTGCTGGTAGTAAGTTTATCTATTGGGGATCTAATACAATGCCAGGCCGGCTCCTAGGTCGGTATGAACCCATTCTCGTGATGGGGAGCCGTCCTTTGTGCTCTCCCCCGGGTGAGCCGCGAGCGCCCTGCCGCAGGGGCCGCATTGCCGTTACACGTTGTAGCTGTTACAAGCATCTTACATAAAATTTTCAAATTGACAAACATTTTTAAACTTGCAGTCTTGAAAACTTATTTAAAAAAAAAAAAACCACTTAAGTACACTTAAAAATAGTCGACGATACTTTTAATTTTACAATATTTTTAGAACAAATTTATCTAAATTAAACGTTGCGGTGGAGATAAAAAAATTAAAACGTTAAGCTGAAAATGCAAGCGGAAAAAACGAAACACGGGATTTGAATTGACACAAATTCAACTGGAAACAGTGAAAATAAAAAAAAATAAAAACCCCACCGCTCGGGAAATTTATCAACGTAAACCTAATGAAATGCAATGAAAAGGGAATCCGAGTTGAAAAGTGTATAAGTAGAATTTTTATTTTGTTTTCGCGTCTCTGTCGCCCGCTCAAGTTGGACTGTTAAAAAGCGTCACGATAAGTTTGCGCGCGAAAATTCATTCCCGCGCTTTGTAACTCAGCCCGGTGGTGGGGAGGTCGGGGAACGAGGGACAGGGGAGAGAGAGAGAGAGAGAGAAGGGAGGGGGTAAGTTAGGGTTTGTACATAACGCCCCACCCACGCTCTCTTGTACATAACCAGGGCTGCTGTCAATGTTTATCTTTTTTGTTAATTGCAGCCACGGCGAATTTAATTGAAAGTTCTCGTAATAATCTCTACGCTGTTGTTGACATACTTGTGCGCCTTTTATATGGCACTTTGTATTATAAAAGGCCATAGTTCTCTTGCGGCTACAACTTCTGCTTGCCGCGCATCACTAGTTGCGAGATAGTCATGTTATATTTTTTAAAACATTGTCTAACTACAACATAACTAATAAGCTGTTTAACTGCTCAAGATACTAACTACGAGTTAACAAGCATATTCTTTACAGATAAAATGTAAATATGAATAAATAGATAGATAAAGGTCTGAAAAGAGCAGAAGAAATCAGAATTGGTGTAAATAAACTGAAAATTCAATTCAAGAAATCGGTTTTGTACTACCTGATTTTTTGATTCAAGTTTACGAAGGATTATCACTAGGTACCGAATTTATTGTAGAGTTGCCTTTGCTATACAATGTTATTATTGTATACCTCAAGGCAAGTAAACTAAAATTCAGTTCACAGGAGTTTCATTAAATTGAAACAAAAGTTTTCGTACATACCAAGTCATACTAATCATTTGTTTAAAACTAAAACAGCCATTGGAAACCATTTCACTTATAGCTAGATAAATATGATTTTTTTTTAGTGAAAATGCATTGCTGTCAACCCTAGCTGTGTCGGTACATAGCTCGGGCGCAGCAGGGTCGTGAAATTCAGTTGTGAATGCGCTCCCAGCGAATACACGTCGCCACTTGTTCCTTTCAGTTCTAACTTTACGAGGTTTACTTTGTAAACTCTGAAAAAATAACTACGAGTAAGAAAATGTTGTTAAATTAACAAATCCGCCTGTTTATTTAGTCATGTCCTAACTTTTACGTATGACCGAATATATAAACTTAATTTAAAAGCACTAACATTACTGTTTAAATATCTTTTGAGCTTTTAAAATCATACATATTCGTATACTAGTTGTTCCTCGGCTGCATTCCTGGCGGTGATATAAAATTAGACTTGAAATATTCCTTATGAGCAACCGCAACCGCAAATGACTGTACAGCAACCGTTACTATAGCAACCGCATAATACGAAATCATAATGTTTATAAAAGTTTATGACAAATGAAATGACGAAGGATCTATGATATAAATAGCCTATAACCATCTACAAAACAGTCCGCGTCGGATGGCTCATGTTCCAATGTCGATACCCTCACTAGTTTTTACGTGATGAGTGAACAAACAAAACCAATTTTTATTATATATAATATATTATATAGATATATATCCCGTAACAAAGCAAGATGTACACTGTCTAAATTATAAATGTTACAATGGTACCGGAATCGAACCTGCTACAAGGCAGAGTAATGAGCGCTGCGCCACTGAGGCAGTGGTATGATGTAACAATAAATTATGTCACATATAATTCATTCAAAACACTTAACGACCGGCGACCCGCTAATTCAACGATAAAGGTTAACAAACTGTTATTAAATATTTGCCTTTATCAATGTTTGTTTACGTAATTACTAGAGACTAATTAGTCATCGCGATGTTTGGAAAACGCGTTTTGTTTTTACTATGAAACCTGCATCCGAATGTTTATACATACATTACATACATCTCATCCATATATACGTGATCAGTATTAACCGTTGACGTTACTTTATATTGGGAAATAACCTCACTAAATCTTAATATTACTTAAGTTATGTTTAACTTCATCGGTGGGCAGGCCTCTGTTGCCGGAGATCGACTGAGTAGGTACCACCGTAGCGCCTTCGAATGCCAAACAGTGCTGTGTTCCGGTTTGAAGGACATGGTCGCTAGTGAAATTACTAGGGTAATGACTTAATGTATACACTGTGACAATAATAATAAAACTTACATGTATACACTGTAGTGTATACCATCTTAACTAGCGCCACTTATCGGCAGGCGTATCTCTCACCATCAGTTGGACGTCTCTCTCGTCTCGTAACTTCATCGAATGAAACAATGGTGTATATATAGATAACATAGTTTATATGTTTAGAACTTTTTAGACTATAATATAATGTATAATGAGGTTTAAAGCAATTTTTGGTAGTAATGATGAATGTTTAAAAAATTGTGGTTATATGTAAGATTTTAAAACAACAGCTGTTAAATATTTATAACATTTTAAATTCCTTAAAATAATCATATATATACATATAAATAATGATATATACATATAAAGTCACCAACCGCCCAATCGTCTTCATATGGTGGGCCATACAGTGGGCCATGAATTGGCTGTTATGGTATATATTATATATACATACATATATTACTTATATAACTTTATAGCTTTGTTAAAGTAATATATGTAGTTTGACTGGTCTCTGTTTCCGGAGACAGTCTAAGTAGGTACTCCCGCCGAACGGTAGTGTGCAAACGTTGATTTATACCGGTTTGAAGGGCGTTACAGCTAATGTAATTACCGGGGTGACGAGATTTAATTTTTATTTTTTTACCCTGTCTGCTAGATTTTGAAGTTCAATGAGTGATCGAATGTTGAATAAAAAAAATTGACTTTGTCACTGTGTATGGAATAAATAGTTCAGTATCGTATATAAGGCAGTAAGTGTTTTATAAATACACTGAAACGCAGTTCGGCGATGTGGCAAGAGCGTCGTATCGCTTATCACAGCCGCACGTTATCACACTTCAAGGTGACGGTCCGATGTAACGCAGCCGATTGCCGGCGCTGATACGCTGGTAATTATGAACATATCCATTACACAATTAAGTGCCATGCGATTGCGGTTATGTAGCCTGCGATCTGGGGAAGGCTTTACTGCTTGTAATGATTAGCGGAGGTTCGAATGTACGTTTATAACGTGCTCTTACATATGTACTGTACGACATGTCCATAACTTTATCGGCCACATACAATGTTTTGAGACGACCAAGCTTTTTATTTTTTTCAATTACTTTAAAAAGACACAGATAGATACATTTGCACATTTCTGTCGAAAGCTCTAAACATTCTCTTAAATCTACACTTTGAGTTGCTTAGAAGTCTGGTACCATTCAAGGAAACTTAGGTGTATCATTCATGGACCTTTTGTTTCCGGTACCTAGTAATAATATATGAAATACTTAATATGACAATAAATTAATATTTCAGATGTGTTATACACTACGTTATAGCTCAGTTAATAGTACAAAATTATATATAAAGAAAATAGGTACTTCCCTTATAATGTAAGGGAATAAAGTGCGCGAAAAGTCGGCGAGTTTGCGCGGGAAACGGCGCGGCAATTATGTATAATATTGACGAAGGCCACGTGGTCGGTCGCTTGACGTTAACAAAGTTTCCCGATGCGGAGAAACTTTGTGACATGTGAGCGGTAGATGCTAACAATATGTGCGGCCCTACGCAGCCCTGTGCGGCCCTGTGCGGGGCCCTACACGACCCCATGCGCCCCTCGCGCCCCGGCCTCCGTGACTCAGCGGCGCCCTCGCGCGACGTCGCCCCGTCTGCCCCCATACAAAATTTATACCCACCCTCTATCCAAGAATATTATTATTCCACACTTGCACAGAAACGACCTTATTCCTCATGAAATACGAGCTACACTCCCGCGGCGGCCGCTCGAAGACAAAGAATCTTTAGCTATTTTAGCAAAAATCAACCCTAAGTCTAGGGATGTATAGTTAGTTATTTATGAGCGGGGGTGACTCACGTGCTACGATACGGGCCGTGACGTCACGGGGTTCGTAGGCCGACAGCAGTATCCTGCCTACGCAAAGATGTACGAATGTATCCTCACTAACATATTCCATTATATTTATTTAATGATTATTTACACGTGTAGATTTTTAATAGAGCTGGGATGGAGGTACTAAATTTTAATACCTTCGCTACGAACTTGACTAAAGTCGCTGTCGAAATACAGGTCTTTTTTTTTTTTTGAAACAAAATGTTTCACCGTGATGTATAGCAGCAGACCGCAAACAGCAACAGCAGCAGCGGAGCGGCGGAGAGGAGCGCGACGCTCGGCGCTGAGCTCTCTGCCTTAATTCCCTGACTGGCACGATGTTTCGCGTCTCGAGAGCGTGTGCTCTCTCATCTCCTTAATTCGTCCTTCGCCGCAGCCCCCCTTAATACTCCCCTCCAGCGTTGCGGGGTGGGTGCTCGTTCTCTTGTTAAGCGGAGTTCGCCTCCCTTATTTATGCCCGGAGGTGGCGGGTGGGGCGGCGTGGGGAGCTCTATCGACGTTCCCGTACGCCCTATCCATGTGCTGGTGAATTAAGAGCGAGTCGGCTTTCATTTTGCTTTAAAGCTTCTACGCTCGTGTGCTCGCTCGGCTTTCAGCAGTGAGATTTTATGCGCCCTAACATACCATTCTATAACCTAAACCTAAGCGCACAGGGTATAACGAACTTCGTTACGACGTCGCCCGCCCTCACTGTTTTATAACTTGGACGAGGAGGCAGGGTTTTTTTTTTGAGTGGAAGGACTTTTTTGACTTAGTTTTTTTTTTATGTTTTATTCGGTTAGGGTACGCTGAGATAACGATGTCTCACAGCGAGTCGAAACCTGCCCGCGAGGTACTACTACATTCAGTGATATTACTAATAACTTAGAAATATATAAAACTCAATAGATATTTCTATTAAAGCTCCATAGGTTAGTAGCACTGTAAGTAAATAAAATAGTTGTTTTAATTTAGATTTTAAAGTTTATTTTTAAATTACAAAAGTAATTTCTTAAGACCCTTAGTAAGAGCATCGGGGTTGTGGGTGGTTGGATCTACGCACAGCGTCTTTAGAGAAAGTGAAATTTAGCCCAAGTTCGGAGAAATACAACGGCGCCACCCCCGCCTCGTTCGCCCTCGGGTCGTGTGCCAGTCGGGGGGTGGCAGTCGCCGAACCCGGCTTACAACAATTAAGTTTATTCGCTCGCAAGTTTTCTATTTCGTTTTACAAAAGTAACAACTTCTCTCACTTACACTAATTTGTATAGTACGCCGTTTGCGATACACAACCCGCGATCAAATGGCGCACCTAACAGTTAAATGGCATCAGCTAGAACAGTGTTGCCAACTAGATGCCAGAGATGGAAGTTATTAGAGTGGGTGGTCGTTTTCCAGACTTCGTATATCATAGGTGAAAATTCAGAAGCGAGTGGTCTGTGACGGTTGAACGACCTTTTTGAAGGTGTCGCTTTCGGGCAGGTTATTTAGCGTTGGTAGGGGAGGAGGGTGATCAGCGCGTGAGCGGCGGGGGAGGTGTCTGCGCAGCCCCGGCCGTCGCCCGGCAACGCAACTGGGTCACTCCGGGCCGCCACCGCCACCGCCCCCACCAATTATGTACACGCTCGTTACCGGACACGCGTTTTTCAATCACATCCATATTTAATTGGACATCGCGGACCTGAAAATATATCTGAACAGCCATGTTTTACTGAAACTTTATTTAAATTATGCGATCTCTATGACACTTTATAATACGTCTCTATGATTTTTGGCCTCTAGCGATCAGTTTGTTTTCTAACTATTTGAATAGTTAAACAGTAGTAATTTAAAAGAAACAGCTTAATATTACGATAATATAAATAATTCAACAATATCTTTATATTATATAGAACGAACAGAAGTATGGGGGTGCTTGACGGTACATCTCGCGGAAGTTCTTATAAGCGGAATGGCTCCCTAACTTGTTGCATGATGCACCGAGGGCCGAGCGTAGGGCGAGGGGTGTGCCGGGGGGTGAGAGGGGGAAGGGAGAGGGTAGCGGGCAAGGGGAGGCTCTTCTCAATGGGCGAGATGTCGCGGCCGACCGCGATGCGAGTATGGAGATCCCGTCATTGATAAGCGTGACCTCGCCCTTATCACCCACGTCTAACCCCCGGCGGATTGTCACAACAATGTGTTAACGTCTCCAAGAAGCTTAAAGCATAAGTATGTTTAATGCTGACGATATTCACTTAAATTATAAAGTACTGAATTGAATATTTCTTTGATATGTTGTAGGATCTAATGTTTTCGCACTTTTATATGTATGACGGTTTTAAAGTTTTTATCTCCTGTTTCTCAATTTATACAAACATATCGAGTTGAAAATGTATGAACAATTTCTTATCTAAATAAACACTGGCGGTGGCATTATGTAAAAATCTAATATTAATAATGATTTATAATAATGAAACAAGAAAAACTTATTAATTTATGTGTAATTATATAGCGGCTATGGAGAAAGAAATAATTATCTACAGACTATAGGGATTACTTAAACTACGGAAAGTAATTGTTGTCGTATGTAACTAATGTATATTACTACTATTTATTACCACACTTAGGTCCTAAAGTAACACAGCTTGAACCCCAAGACTTTAGATTATAGATAATTAATATTAATATGGTCTTGTGAAATTTTAAAACTGCTTCTATAATCGTATTCTGAAGAATCAATTTTAATGTTTAGAGTCAACGCCGCGAGTTCACTATACCCTACCTAGCCTATGTAAGTTATGTATGTGCGACGTTAAACTTGACACAGTAATGCCGGAAGCGTGGTGTAATTACGTACAGAAACAGCGCTCGGAACGGAGAGCGGCAAATTAAAATACGCACACGGCAACCGGCGCGCGTAGTCACTTAATTTGGCAAGGACGGCCAGGCGCATAGCAAGTGCAACCTTGACATTGGCCATCGCCCTAATGTCGCTGCGAACCTCGGAACTCGAACACAACCATCTCCGCAATAATAATAGTGAAGCGAGCGATGAATGGACACATTAGCGAGCGGCGCGTTCGGCGCGGTCGGAGCGGTCGGAGCGGGCGGCGGCGTCATTACGCGGGCCCCATTAATCAGTGCAACAATCGGCCGATATCTCGCTATTTACAAACGCGGGAGCACGTGTTCGACGCTCGTACTACGCCGGAGTGTATTGACCCATTTAGATAGCTCGACCTTCGCGCGGCCATTGTGAGCGAAAAACATAAAAATAAGTTTTATTGCCTGTCGTTATGCGCACCGCCGCGGGCCCGCCGCTCGTCCCGCTCGTCCCGCTCGTCTCGCTCGTCTCGCCCGACAGCTGATCGCGACGTGACATTTTTATTTGATCCGCTCTCTTCCGGGGAATCTCGGTACGTGCCGGTGACGTCATCATCTGGGCGCACGCCCGCGGGCTCCTGATTTATTATCTCGAGAGCGCACGCCGCACGCCGCACGCCGCGCGCCGCTCGCCGCACTCCCGCGGATTCAGGTGATTTATGTTCAAAGTGTAGCCAATGTCAGTGTTAAACGGCGTAACCGCCTTGAACCGGCCCCCGCCACGACACTTTGACACTTGACACTTGCTACTTGCATTACAACATATACTCGTACTCCACACATCACAATACAACTCAAATGTTGTTCGAGTTTAATTCAACTAACTTAGATATGTGCAGAAAGTTGAAACGGACTCAATACCGGCTTTTGTGTTATTATCCAATGGTATTCGTCGTGATATCCAACTGCCGTGCTCAGAAATATTATTTTCATATTCTTCTCTGAAGATGCACCTTTTGTATTCATCAACCTTGACTTTGGCTAATCACAATTCAGCGAAGAAATTTGTGTTTGTTAACAAATGGCGGATTTAAACATGCGACTTAAATTGTGCACGACCTTCATGGCGGCGAGCGTAATGTGGTGCAGTGTATACCATCCCAACTTGTTCGTGTCATCGCTTCGACATTCACTTCGTTAGAAGTTTGAACTCGAAACATTTGAGGGAGTTGCGTGATTCTCTCTGCTGAAGCTATTAGGTGAGTATGGTTAGAGACGAGATGAGGCAAGAATCGGAGAGCGATCGCGGCGGTGCGGCGGTGCGGGGTTGCGGCGGTGCGGCGGTACGGCGGCTGCATTCCTGCCTTGTCATTGAGTCGGACGGCGTTCGGGGAAGCGAGTGCGTCATCTCGTGCTAACAAAAACTACAATTTTCCCTTTCATTGCATCGATGCAACTCGCTCATCAGAATAAACGCACGCGGCCGTGTTCCCGCGCGCGCCCGTGCGCCCGTGCACCCGTGCGCATTGTAAACGATGCTTTTCGGGAATTCCCTTCGCCTTTTTATGCGGGAACGCATTCCTGAGGGATTCCTTTTGTTTACTACGGAACCCGGCACGCGACGCCCTTTTGTTTGTCCGTCACCTTCGGATTATTTAACTGTTAGATGGTTTTGCATAACTGTCTAGGCTAACACCTTTTTATGATGCTCGAATCGTGCCTTTGTTTGCATTTCTTTAAGGCGCTCGACCGGTTCATCACTGATATCCTTGTAATTATTTATCACGACTAGTTCCGAATCTTATATTTCTGACGTCCTCTATTACGTTATATAGAATCGTGAATGTGATTTCAATTAACGTTATTATTCTTTCATTCGGTTGCATATAAATGTTATTATCAGTAAAAGTTTTCGATTTGGAACCGTTCGATGTATTGTATATACTAGACTATTCAGTCGCACACGGTAGTTACGGTCTCGGGGGAAGAAATCATAATTTTTATAGTTGCCTATGTAGTATTTCATTTTTTTTTTAAATTATGAAATTTTTATCTCCGTATTTTTGTAGTTGTAATTAGTATGGTAATAGTAATTATTAAACGCTTGATTATTAAAAACTTAGAAATGTATTTCGGCCGGTAAAACGTATCATATAGAAGGCAGTAGCCAGGCGTGAAATAAAAAGCTTTCGTCAGAAGCTGCGCGGCGCGGTGCGGCGTGGTGCGGCGTGGTGCGGCGCGGTGCGGCGCGGTGCGGCGCGGGCGACCGAACAGGATGTGGGACTGGTCCGCGCACACAGCGCCCGCCGCGTACGCACGCACACGCACACACGCGCCAGCGGCCTCGCCGCTCGCCGCTCGCCGCTCACGGAAATGTGCGTGCCAACGGGCCGCCGGGGCTACCATATCGCCCGCACGTATGCAGGACAAACTCACTACCGTTTCGTCCAGCACATGCTGCTTCCTGTGTTAATATACAAAAAAAATCCCACTGCGTACATGGCGCAGTAGCTGAGTAGCTTGCCTTGTAACTCGATGGCTCCTGTCCGCCATATCAATTCTTAGGTTACATGTGATTTCGTTCATGGGATTCTTCGGACGCCCTTGGCTAGCTGCCACCTCCATATCGTAAAACTTTTGTCTTTCCACGTATACAAAGCAGTTTTCTGGGCAAATTTGTTTTATCATCATCAGGCTTATTGTGATTTAACATCATGTGAAACTAAGGTCATTGTAAATTAAAGAAAAACATAATTTGGAGAATAATTAGTACTATAATTTCATAACGTTTTAATCTTAAATACGAAGTCTATTTCACCCTTTGTGGTTTAAAGAAACATCACGAAATTTTGATAGATCTATGTAAGGCATCGTCATGATGCCATTACAGTTTCAAACATATATTGTGAATGTAGAATTTGTTATAAAAACAAATATAAAATGCCTGGACTATCCTTCGAAGAGAAGGGTTCATGGCAAATTGTTGGCTGCCTTGGCGCTTGCTTCGCGAACACAATCCCAACGTCCGAATTCAATCGCCGACTTTTTACTTTATAACTTTAAAAAAAAGCTATTTTATACTTGTACACTTATATAGATTATATTCAATTTCTTTACACTTTCTTAAAATAACCAATAGAATTATATTTTATGTAATAAATATATTTTTTTAAAAGTTAAAATAAATTATTCTAACGATTGCCATATAAATTGCAAGTGAATAAGTGATAGAGAAAAAATAAGTAAGTAATGCGGGACGGGGGTAAGTATCGGCGCTAGACTGATCCTCTAATCTTGAACTACGAACAGTTAAAGTGAACAGGTCCGCGGTACACCCTTCGCTCGAATGAATGAAATTACGGAGCACCGATCACGTGCTCTATTGTGCTGGAAGGCACGCTAATGGTTAATCGGTCATTCAATCGGCGCCTCTCGAATTCGTTATAGCAGATTAACGACACCTCTTCACGGTCTCGTTATGAATGAACGACAAAAAATACTATGTAGATCGTATCGTAGTAACATTTTTTCACACACGTGCGTCTGTACGAAAAAAAAAATCAACAGGTATATTGTTTTATATTTGAATGTTTCAATGTTTGAATAGAACTGAGAGTACGCCTACGTGAACACGATCGTATTCCGCTGCTTTATTAAATGGATACGCGAACAACTTTATGTAATTCGTAAATATCAAGAGTCAAGAACGCTTTGCAAAGAATCAGGCACTGGTTGTCCACTGCGTACTTCCATAGGAACGTTCCGTTTTCGTAACAACTGACGCCAGCAACTGAATAATATCACTAATTTTATAATGTTTATTAAACTAGCAATTTCTTTATAAATAGTTCATCATTAATATCTCTTTAGTTGTACAGTGGCGGCGTGTTTCCTCGTTCGCTCCGGTCGTATAATGCAGAGCTGCACCCCACGCTATCTACCCCGTTTTATAGTTGGCTATAACGCAACGTTTCGGCGTCGAGCGTAGGTAGCTGTAGCGCTAGATAGAAGCTACGCGATGTTATTATACCGCGCAGCTGTGTGAGTGCACGTGCAACGGGCAGCAACACAAGCGGGTCGCCCCTCGCCTTACTTACACCGCCCCCTCGCCCCCCACTCTCCCTGTCCCTGTCCCTCTCCGTCGGCCCGCGTCCGCCCCGGCGCCGCACCCCGGCGCCGCGCCGCGCCCCGCACCGCCCCCCTGACCCGCCGCGCTCCGTTCGCTCGACAACGACACGGCTTAGCGTTGTGAGGCAATGCCTCGCCGCCATCTATTCGCTTCTCACAATGCCATAGAAAGTCTCCGTTCGAGTCGAACTTTTCCTACCTTCCCCGAACGTTGCACCGCTACGTCGACCCGCCGAACGCGACGTCGTAGGCGACGTAGTGGAATTCTTTACGATAGTCATTTTGGTTAAAGTGGAAACTTCTAGTAAGGTACGGTTATAAAATGCCGCATAGGTATCCGGCGCTGGCGATAAAATAAACGTCAGACGTTTCCAAGTTTCGAGCAGAGAGAACGAGCGACGCGCTGCGCATCAGAAAAAGAACTTTACGACAAGATTAGAAAGAGCGAGCGGGACGGCAACGTCGCGCGGCCACGTTCCAAGTCGCGGTGCGGCAACGCCGCGCGCCAACGTCATTTACTAAATTTATTTTGATGAGCGCTCGCGCTGGCGCTGGCGCTGGCGACACCGCCGCATACGCGCGGCCGGCGCGCCGCGTGATAGCAATGAAGCCTCGTGGAATCGTCTATTTCTGCATATTGGAAGTGGTCGCGCGCGGCTATAATTTAAGCTTACAACGCTAACAGGCACACACACTGTCCGCCGGCAAGTTTTCCTCGGCGCGATAAAGGGTGACGCGAGTGATTATTCGCAGCGGCGCGATGAGTGGCGCGCTGAGTCAGCGCGGCAGCGGCCGGGCCCGTTGCGCGTGCTCGCTGCACGTACACCCACCCACCCGCCTCGCTTCTTCTAGATGCGTTACTTACGTTCCGTTTTATGCAGCGCTACGTTCATATCTTCATTCTACCATCATTATTAAATCTAATAAATCATCAATAATTAAAATTAAATAAAATTTAAATAAAAATTTGTTTAATAAATAACTTATTCTATAACAGTTTCTCACTGATTAAATAGTGTAACGAAGTATAAATACGTCATAAATATTCGTATAACATAAGGCACTAAGTTCTGTGGAGACGCGTGTCCCGGCTAATTGTCGCGGCAGGTGCACAGGCATCTGCCGACGTATGGACGTGGAGTCCGCACAGCTATTTTTTACTGCGCTACATCGAAATTACACACGATGCCCGATCGGGTTGTGGAATAATCGTTCCATAGAGAACTAAGCAGCCAATGTACGGGCGACTGTCTCGAGAGTGTTATAGACAGATGGAATGGTAAAGCCGGCGGGTATTTCTGAACTCGATATGTCTGTCATTTCATTAGCGCGGTATCCGTAGGTAGCGCGCAGCTGGTATCATGATAGGGCTCCGCGCCTTGCAAGCTTAAAAAGACAAAAAATACTTACGTACCTTAGGCTGCTCAATTAGGTTGTTTAGTATTAAATATATAATACACATTTGGAACTGTTTTAATTGTTAATTTGTCATAGAAAATTTTAGATTATAAACAATATGATTAAAGCCTAAAAAAATGTGTATTCGCCTAAAAACAACCGATTACTTCTAAAATATAAAATAAGCGATTACACAAACTAACGCAAGCCTGAGCTGATCTTTTACTTCATTTACATCACATTTTCCTTGTGCCGATAACTATGCATATAATTTAATAATACATTTCTTTCCACCCGTGTCATTACTTTCATCAGGCTAATGGCGTGGATGCGGTATATAACGAATGTGGCGTAATGTTTCATTATGTATCGGAATGTCTCATTGGCTCAAGTTCAATCTTACTAAACATGCGTTTTTGTAATAGTAATGTCATATATATAATCGAATTAATGAACTATGCGCATGTTTTAACAACTTAATACATCCCAGAGTATAGTATACAGATTTTTAATGACAATATTCCCGTAACGTTTCGATAGTAACAAATATTAATTAGCTTATAAATATTTGTTTCTGGTGGTACTGTAAGCTCCGACTTGAAAATGGTTTACCTATTCGTAAACAGTCCATTTCAGTTGACACCTACTTCTCAGGTTATTGTCGAGTCAATAAATTATAAAAATACACTTATCGCTTCAAGTGGGCTACACCGCAACACAGTCAGCCTTTTGTTTTATATATTGTAAACTCAGCGAGAAAGAAGTTGATCGAGGTGAACAGGTACAAAAAAAAATGGTAGTTTTGGACGTTGCAGTCCCATAATCTATCACTATGGCACCGCTGTACAAACTAAGTTTAACTTTGCTGCACCTAAAAGACCGCCGGTCTTTTGTATTCCGAAAGTTTTTCGGGTGAAGAATGCCGTACCTTCGGATGGGTCGGTAAATCCCACAGTCGCATTGCGGAGCACGGAACCCTCTACCTGGCCCGGGGACCCTACAGGGGTTGCTCCGCGGGAACATATTGTGTCCAAAAAAAGCGCGAAGGGTCGGGACTGTAACAAAAGCGGATGGAATTGGGTTCAGGTACCTTCCAGTTAGACTATTATAAATTGTAACCAGAGTTTCAATGTTGTCGTTTTCGTATATTTCATAGGTAGTTAGTTACACGTAACTGAAACGAACTTTGATATTTTAATAGATGTTTATTACTAATGATAATTAATCGAAATCGTAGCCGATATAGCTCAGTTTATTATACGAGCTATCAGTTTAGAAAAACCGGGGTTTGATTTTCACTTAACTCGAACTCCACGTGAAGGAAAACCAACTTCGGTCGTCTAGTACTTCTCTCTCTTCTTGGGAGAGAAGGACCGAGACCAAATAACGGGGACGTTGAGTTGCTTATTATTGTTAATAATTGTAATTATCATTTAAAGGTATAAAGATAAGTTATTAATATAAAGAAATAGGGCAACGGTATAGCAGGAATGCAGAGCGAGAAAGAGTATTAAAACGGCGCACGAAGTTTATGTGGCGCTCGGCGCGTGTGCCTTACGGTACTTGCGTGGCGCGCGGGCCGCGCTTGGGCCCCGCTCTTATGTTTCACGTTTCTCTGAACGACACGACATATTTAATTAAGCATTTGATATATTTACATATATATCCCCAACTTTCTTGACCTTTATAATAAACCAATCGCTTGAACAACCGTAAAGATATTCCGATGATTTTTCCCCATTATTTCTAACTTAAATATCTCCGTAGTTTGAATATAAAAGATATTATTATAATTGTCATTTTAGGGTAGTAAAATTTACACCCGTAAAGTGACAACCATTTAATGTGTACGCACCGTCTATACATATGAAAGTAAATAGACGAGCCAGAATAATGGTATACAAAATAATTGAAATTGATCATTGCAGGTGTAGTCTTAGGTTTTCAAATTTTTCTGTAGCGAAATATTAATCATAATGAAATACTAGTACCGCCATCTATTGTCACTCACAAAAATATAAAATGTATAATATATATATATATATAGTAACAAATTTGACTGATTGCAACTCAAAAATGCAGCTGTGGTGGAAAGAAGCAGTAATCCCGTTAGTAGTGGTACAGGCGCTGTTTGTCCGTATGGTTGTTTATGATAATGTCACAGTGTAATTAGTAAGTGTGTTTATTGACGTGCTACGTGTGGTGATTGCAGGGCTCTGGCGGGGGGTGCGGTGGCAAGCGGCGCGCCGGGTCCCCGTGCGAGGGCGGTGGCAAGGCCGCGCGCTGGGAGGACTCGATCGCGAGGCTCGAGGCGGTCGCCGCCGGCGCGGGCGGCGCGGAGTGCTGGCGCGAGGAGGACGAGAGACGCGCGTGCCGACGACGCTGGTGCGGCGGCTGGTGCGGCGCGCACGACACCATACGCGCGGAGAACGGCAAGTCCTACTTGGAGCTGGGCGGTGCGGCGGCGCGCGCGTGCTGCGACGGGCGCGCCGCCGGGCGCTGCGCGTCGCGGCGCTGCTACCGCGAGAGGCGCCTCAAGATGATGAACCTCTGCGCGCTCAAGCTGGCCCGCTTCAGACAGACGGCCGACCCCTCGTTGCGGCGCTCCGTGCTCGTGTGCAACACGCTGCGCGGCATCGAGCGCGAGATGGAGCGCGAGAGCGCGGAGGAGGCGCCCCTGGAGTGCGCGGGGAACACCCGGTGCGAGTTGCTGAGCTCCCGGGACCCCGCCGCCGGGCGCGCCACGCCGTTCCCCGCGCCGCCGCAGCCCGACCGCGACTCCGGCTACGGGGACGAGGAGCGCGCCATAGACTGGGGCTCCGTGCTGAGCCTGTCGTCGCGCTCCGCGCTAGACCCGCCCGAGGACGCCTGGCCCGACGACTGGGGCTGGGGCGAGGACAGCTTCGTGCGGCTGCTGGTGCCCACGAGTTAGTGCACGGCGCGCGGGCCCGCGCCCGCGCCCCACTGAGCGCCTGTGATACGCCGCCGGCCCGCGGCGCCAGCTGACGCGGCATCTAGTCGGAGCGGCCACTCGCCAATTAGTATTACGTTAATCAGGGAAGGTGCTAGCTTCGGACGTGACGCAGGACCTAAGCGCGAGCCGACTTATTTTTGATAGTTTTATTTCCTTTAAGTGAACTCCGAACTGAGACTAAGTGATGCTAACGGACGTTATTCAATTGCGAAAGCTCGGGTGTTTGAGAATTTTTTTGTTGAAATTATTGTGTAATTAATTAGATGAAATGCTATATTTATTACGTTGAAAGGGAAAAGTGATAATTTGAAATTATTTCTGTCTTGATATTTTCAATTGTACATTTCTTGACGAGGAGCGTGACTTCGAATGGCTTATGTTAAGTTTTCTTAACTGCGGAAGTGTGACCTTTTTGTGCTATTGATGTACCTCCGAGATTTATATTTACTGTCCCCTCGCTTTTATTCGCCTTAATAATTTTCTAATACATTCGTAAAAAGGTCGCACCTCCCACGAATCAGTTCTTCTTCTTCATAAATATATGTGTGGACATGTGCCGATGAACTTGTGAAGCGCGTGAACGTTGCGCCGGGGCACTAGCAGCGAGCGGTGCCTCGCGGCCCCTGTCGCTCGCGTCGAGCTGATGTGAACTAATTGTAATTAATAGATACCTAAGCGAGTACTTAAACTTACCGAAGTGCTTTCATTAGTTCCGCATCCAACACCTGTATCACCACTATTGGATGTCAATTATTCCGCCTTACCGACCGACGCTGCTGCCTCCAGCGGCGGTGTCTCCACGTGCACCGGAGCCTCTGTACGGTACTTTAAGTACGACTTAAACTTAAATCGGATTTGAAGCAATCGGTTGCCTGCTGACAATTACTATTTACAAAAATGAGGTAACATTGAAGTGTAGCAACTTTAGTTCCATTACTATGTTAGGAGTTCCTATTATTTAATTGAAATATTATTACATGTAAACGTATTTTGGTTGGCCTGGCAACCGGTGCGACCACCATAGTTCTGCCGTAAAATTAAATGTAGCGCCTCACACAAAACAGGATTTGATAAAACAATGAATTGATATCAGCAAAAGCACAACCCTCTCCTACGCACAGCATATGCGCCATTGTAACAACTCGGGCAGCACTCGGTCATAACGCAGCCGCAGCCGGTGCATCCCCTTTGGCGGGCGGGGGTTGCGGGCAGCTCGCGTGAAATGGGATGTCACGAATCGACATCGGATTTTGCGGTCAGAGTTAAACGGTTCCAGCTCGTTATTGAATTAGCTGGCTTTACATTTATTTTGTCAATTAACAAACGTAACGAACGCGTCCGCGGAGCGCGCCCCGCGCCCCCCGGAGCAGACTTCGGGGGCGCGGTCGAGGGCGCCGTCGGGGGCGCCGCCGGACGCGCGCAGCGGACGACCGTATGGACCAAACATTCCTACACAGCACGATTTGATAAAGCAAAGTACAAATTTCAAAGTAATATTGCATCAGTGCTTCGGCGCATGTTTGTCCACCGTTGTCAATTAATCAAATATTTGAATTGTGATTCGGTAGCTAATGAGAGAAAACTCTATGTTCTTAAATTTAGTGTACATATTATATATACGGAGTTGGGCATTATGGCGCGGCGATCGCGGCCGTTGTAAATAAATTATGTAAAGTAATAATTTTATTAGTGTCGATGATGATATCGGTGTGAGGTGTCGGGCGAGCTGCCTGCTCGGCCAGCTCGGCCAGCTCGGCCGGCTCGGCCGGCTCGGCCAGCTCGGCCCGCTCGGCTCACGCGGCTCGCTCTTCCCGCTCGGCTCGGGGGCGATCTCTGTTGTACGATACAACCCTTATTCTGTCCAATACACACGAAACAAGTACAGATATACAAGTTACATATTATAAATGCATTTTATCGTTAAGTCACAAAAACACTCTCGCCGCTATCGCTCCGAGGCCGCGTAGTTAGAAATGTTGAGTTCTGAACTCACGCACTGGAATTACAAATGCTCAGTTGTCTCGGTTCTACCCGCAACTTCGCATGCGTACCTACCCCCTTTTATTAATTTTTCGTTCGACGTGTCCGTATGGTTGGTTGTGATGGTTTACTTAAGTAAGTTAGTGAATTAATGAATAAAGTGGTCTGTCTACTATACGTACTATCTACTCTATAACGTGTCGCACATTTGTACTAACACTTCTCGGGCGTACCGTGTCGTACCTCTGTCGCGTTGTTACGCGCCGACTTAAATCGTACTTAAGAAATTCAGTCTGTAAGTATTTTTTCATTGTCAGATAAGATTTTTTCCTAAATTTCCTCATCGGCTGTAATGATGCGACAGGAGTATTCACTCCCGAATGCTTGCAAACTGTGTACAAACTACGATCGGAAACCTCTCAGTAGACTTGTCTTGTCTCGTCTCGGCCTCTCGTCCTGTCATTTCCACGGAACTGGCCCAATTGTATAAAAGTTGTCTTTTGAACAAACGATTGTGCTCACTGAGTAAGTCTCAATTTTAGTGTTTCGCGTGATGCACGTTGCGCGAATTTGCAATTGTTTAGATGGGAATACTCTCTGTTCTGTTTTGTTCTGTTTGTGTATGTGTTTGTGTTTGTGTTGGTGCTGGTGCTGGTGGAGGCCGCGCCGGGCGTGGCGCCCCCGGCAGTCGGCCGCCGCGCTGGAGTTGTGACCACAGCAATAATTGTTGGGACGACCCTTGTCGCATCCGTCTACTCTATTCAGCGAGCGCTTCAAAGAAGCGTTCGCTTTGTCACCATACGTAACTTTTTAAATACCTAATTGTAATTAATTCCTTTAGCCCCTTTTTCATTGCCATTGGTTACCAAAAATGACAGGATTTTATTAAATCATTCTTGTATATTCTAGGAAGAAATACTCTCATTAGGAAATTGTGAAACCAATTTTGAATAAACTTTAATGTTTGCACATCGAATTGTTAAACGTTCCTCATGTTAGAATTTTATTCAAAATTGTTTCTCTAATTGTCTAATGCAAGATTATATTGTAATATATTATTGTTTAAGATGTTGTGTCGAAAATAACAAGAACAGGAATAATTTTGTGAAACAATGGCACAAAGGATGAACATAAATATTATATATATTATAGAAACAGAAATGTGGCTATAAGAGCAATTTTTATAATAAATATTTACTGTTGATGAATCACAGACTTTTATTTTCTTTTGTTTTACACCCGACATCGCTGGAAGTGCCCCTGAATTCAATGTCCCTTACTTAGCTGACATCTGTTGAAGTTCCGAAGCAAACGGCAAGTTAAATTTGGCCCTTCCCAAATAACTTTATTACAAACTGATTACTAAGAAATAAAGAAACATCTATTCTCTACCAATTTAGCTATATTGATGAATTGCGCATTATAATACATATGATGTACATACTACATTGTTTTTCGTATTTTCGTACAATAACTACGTGAACAGAATTAGAAATTTATTTGAGACTGCCGAAGAGCTTGAGAAATAAATAAATAGAAACGCAACACATCTAAAACAGCTTCCTTCTTCGGTTATGTGGAAATATGCAGACTTCTTCATCTTTTGAATATTATAAGCGCAGTTGTCTACATGGCGCTGGTAGCAGGTAAACCATGGAGAGTTCTTTTGTGCTTCCACATGTCTCCCGATCTTCTGAAAGTTATAAATCATCAAATTTACATTAAAGTTTATTGCGAAATTTATTAAACATACATATAGTAGATACAGTTACAGACAGCAGGCATATATCCTTTTCCAGTAACGAAGAGTCACTATAAGAAGATATCTACACGAATTGAGATCTTCCAGTATCTATGTAGGGTTCAAATAAAAATGTATATAAACCATATTTCGTTTAACTTTATTGTAATGTAGTAATTATTTCGTTTATAATAGAAAATAAGTTATACACAAATAATTAATAAAGTGCACACAACGGTTAAGTGTAGTTAAGTTAGCGAACACACGGCTCACGTGATGGTATGTGGTCACTCATGGACAGTCGCAACACCCGGGGAGCCGCAGTAATATCAAAACGAACCAGCCGTAAGAGCAGTTCTTACTTTCATTTGGCTCATAAATTTTTATTAAAAAGATACATTTAACTGTTGTTTGTTGATTTGGAGCGACATGTAGCTCGCTGGCTTAATGGTTAGAGCGTGCGGCTTTCATTCCGAAGGTCGCGGGTTCGAATCTGGACATGTACCGATGACTTAATATATAAGTTACGTACATTTGTGAACTTTAGTTACAACAGCGAGATACAAACGGTGAAGGAAAACATCATGAGGAAACCCGCGCACTAACATCATCTTTGTGTGTGTGTGTGTGGTGGTCCCAGTAAAGTGGCAACAGGCTCGCCCCCTGTTACATGGGACTTAATCTGACCACATCTGGCGAAAAGTGGGTGTTTAGTCACCTCTGACTACTCCTACTGGGAAAAAGGCGTGATGATATAAAAAAAAAATGGAGCGACATGAAGAGCGAGACGTATACCTGATGGTTAACAACACGCCTGTTCATAACGATGTGGTGTTCGTTAGATAATATACACAACACATTGTGGTCATCGGCTTTATATATAAGATGTTAAGTCTCGTTAGTCCAATAATTACACTGGCCACAGCGACCTTCAAACTGGAACACAGTATTTACACACTACTGTTTGCCGGCATGAATAGGTACTGCGGTTGTACCTATCCAGACAGCAACAAAGACCTACCATTAGTAAAAATGGATATATATATGTATACATTGTTGGTGGTAGGTCTCTGTATATATTATATAGTGTTCAACCATCAATTTAATATACAATTAAAAAGAACTCCACAATCAACGGGTGGTTTCCACCAACATTACTGTGTTCCGGTTTCAAAGGCGTTGTAGCTAGTGAACTAAACGAGACTTAATAATTTATCTGTCAAGGTGATAAGAACAATGTGATGTAGTGTATAAGGTACCAGCTAGCGCCAGACTGTTATGAGCAGGCGTATTATTTACCATTAGGCGATCTTCTCGAAGAAAACAAAGCTCTGTCCATAACAGTTTTGTTTTAAGCTATGATAGAGACTGTGCAGGTGCGTGTGGACGGTATAGAGGTGTCTTGCCTGAAGGCGGTGCCGCAGACATCACACTTGTGGGGCTTCTCCCCGCTGTGAATGAGGGTGTGCACGGTGCGGGCGTAGGGTCGCCGGAACGCGGCGCCGCAGATCTCGCAGCGGTACGGCCTGTAACGGTAACTTACACCATCAAACGCAAAGCCACATGCCCCCCCTTCAAAGACCTTACTATCGCATTTACAACGCACTGATGGAATTAATAATATTACTATTATTTATTGCACACTCACCATTTTTGGAGTGTACGGGGTCGCGGACAACAATTCACGGGACCCAAGCCAAGCTCACCTGCTCGTAGTGCACCTTTGCTCAAACAAACGAGGCCCTAGCTCCCGCCAACCCACATTGGGCCAGAGTGGTGGGGAATGGCCGAAATCCCCACATATGAACCCCTACAAATGACGGCTAGTCTTGGTGGTAGTACGGCGGCATCGGAAGCCTTACTGACTGTTGATAACAGGCCGTAGATTCGGATCCACGAGTCCAGTATCAGATGAACTGTAAGAGTCGCATTGACTTGCAGTGCTAACATCATCACGAATCTAGACTGACTGTTGATCTATGGCGGAGGTCTATATCCAGCAGAGGATTTCCATTGGCTGACGAGGTCTCTGTTGGCAGAGACCGTATAGGTCTCTGCCAACAGAGGCAGCGCCTATTGCAACCATCAAACAGTACTGTGCAAACATCACTGTGTTCCGGTTTGAAGGGAGTTCTAGCTAGAGTAATTACTGGGGTAAGGAGACTCGACATCTAATGCCTCCGTAACATCAAATCATCCCTAAAAATTTAGTCTCCTAGTGACCGGCAGTACCGGAGGCCATGTTGACTGTGACCGACGATTTGGTGAAGGTCGCGAAATCGGACAGGGCAAGACCGATCGATGCGAAGATCTTTGGCGGAGGTCTATGTCCAGCAGTACACTTCTACCGGCTGATGATGATAAGGAAAATTAAGAATTAAATGTTACTTAAAATTAGTAATGAAACTAATAACAATATTTGTACTAAACAGTAATTGATTTTCTGGGTTTTTTCCATCTTTAAGTTCTGTTTACTAAATCCAAAATCCCCGACTGCTTTCATCCAAAAGCAAGAAAGCAATTTCTTCTAACCAAGTGGAAAAGAAGATATAAAGTACAAGCAATATGGAGGTGCACTAAATAATTAGAAGATGAAGCATTTGCTGACCGCAGCTCAACAATGCAAATAATATAGAATTTGAACTTTATAATAGTAATTGCTTTAAAGTCTTTAGAAAGATAGTACGGATGTAAGAGAAGTAAGTCTGTTATTAAAAAAAAAACTAAAATACTTTATGAAATATCCATAGTTAAAATAACAGTACGTATGGCTTCATTTCGGATAAATATCTTTAGGTAGGAGACCCGCCTCTTCCATAATAAAACATCTATCTTTGTATATATAATGACTGAAAGGAACTGAAAGATTGAAAGGGTGCAAAAAATTTTTTTTATGTAAATCACTATTTTGATTAGGATCCCACTTGTTAGTTAACGGGGATGTAGTTTAAGTGGCGAAGTACGTACTAGTATCTTGAGGGTGATCGTGATCATCGCTCCAGGTGTTGGTGGTAAGCTACATTAAATAATTTACAATTTAACTACTAGTATAGAAGAAGCATATTCACTCCACTATTGAAGATTATCATATCATATGAAACAATTCAAGAGTTCAACAAACAGCACAAGGCCGTGCTAAGTGGAACATTACAAGAGACCTATGTCCAGCAGTGGGCGTCCATCAGTTGAAATGATGATGATGAAACAATTTTTTTATGTTATTGCAAATATTACCGATTAAGTATGAGATAGATGAGACCTTAATGATGCTTTTTTTGTAATAATAACAGAGAAGAGAGTGTAAGGTAGAGTATCTTAGCGTCTTTGACCCATTGGCTTATATTCTCTGAACTCCACTCGAACGCAGTAACGGGCACAGACAATAGATAAACAAGTAATTTTCCTGTTACAAAATTATCACGAAGTTAATGCTTTGTGATAGAATAAGATGGTGTGATTGAAAATATAATTTTACACAATAACTTGAGGACAAAGGGTTTAAAAAATAATAATGTACTAAAATGGTAATATATGTTGTATATTATTATATATATATATATCTATAAGTTTGTTGGTATGTTATATTAACTATAATAAGATTGACATTCTTATTATATGTATATATGTTGTACTGTAACAAATCAGCGGTATCTACTTAATTAATAACTCAGTGATTTATATAATATATATCAACTGAAGTTATAAATTTAGTTAACTTATTTGTTACTTATTTTCTATAAAAAAAATAATGTTTACTTTGAGGACTGACACTGTATCCCGAGTGCTTAATATCATGTTAGTATTTTCACAAGTTTAGGTCGTATGTTGTTGATTTAGAAATTCGCCAGCAGTTACTAGATGTGCGGTCAAATTAATAGATATAATTTAGATGCATGAAAGTATATCTTTTTTTTTTTTTAGTGTAAGGTGTACGCATTTCGACAGTAACGCCGTCGGGTGTTTCATAACGCGTCCACGGTGGGTCGTAAACTGCTGGAACCGGTCACCGGCTAGAAGAGAGCGGCCGCTGGGTACGTAAGAATGCTATTCCGCAACCTGTCCTCTCCTCGCTGCCACATTGTAGTTCACCGCCACTTGGGATAAGGAAACGTTGTGTGAATGCTTTAACAATTTTTACATTCATGCAACTGACACAACTGACTATATAGAGTCAGTCAGAGCAAGTAATAAACAATACTATAACTCCCGAGTTTTAAAGTATATTTTTCTTGTGATACATATGACTATATACTTATCTTACCATCAAATCAAATCCAAAACTATCTTAGAAAGAGCATTTTTAACTTAAACTATGTATTTTTCGTGATTTAGAAGTAAAATGAAACCTATCTGTTTAAATGTTTAAACGAAATTACTTATAATCAACTTGCTAAAGTACTATTAGAATTAACCTTACGTTGTGTTACTTATTAAGATGTTACAAAAAATTGTTTATACTTAAAACAAATCATAAATGTAACTTAATGCCTAAAATTCTATTGACGTCATGTAATTATATCATTATTCAAAAGTTTAACTTCCGTTAAGTCAACGTAAGGAACATATTCATCAACCTGTGCTAAGATTTTGTTCGCAGGAGAAATAAACGTTTGTAAAAGTATTGTAAATCAGACGACGGACTGTTTCTATGGAGGCAATAAATTTACTACATAGTGATAAAAATACTGATAGTAGCTGGTGAACATCAGGGCCGACTCCGTCAGAACGATTCGATCGAAAACTGGAACAGTTCGGGAAAACCAGAAGCGATTGCTCGCCCCTAATTAATACTCCGCGTTTAAGCATCGGAATAACCAATGAAAAGGCACACGATTAAAGAATTTTACGCTTAAACGCACTTTTTTTTTTTTTCAAATTAAATACGAATTAGGTTAAACTTTTTAAGCCGCGCGGAAATTAGTGAAAAATATTTTCAAACAGGATAATGCATTTATTCGACGACGCGATCAGACGATCACCTGATGGTAAGTGACACGCTCGCCCATAACAACGTGGCGCTAGTTAGGATGATATACACTGCATAACATTCCGCTACTCGCCCAAAGCAAGATGTCGAGTCTCGTTACCCCAGTAATTACACTAGCTACAGCGCCCCTTAAACCGGTACACAGTAATGTTTGCATGCTACTGTTTCGCGGCATAGACAGGCGCTGCGGTGACACCTACCAAGACATTCTCCAACAACAGTGACCTACCAGTACATTCTTACAATTAAATCTTAGGAGTTATTACAAATGGCTTCCTTTTTATTTTTCCATTGTCTCTTAAATGTTATATATCAAACGATATTTATTACAATGGTGTTATTACCATCATCAATGGTGTGAATGGTAATATATCAAACTCTAGTACTTCTATACATGTGAACTGTTTATTCTACTTTAACTATTTGAAGAGTTTAACTAAAGAAAATATAAATTTTTAGGTTTTTATTTCCAGTAAAGAGCTTAATAAACTCTATAATATATATTATAAGCACCCCCATGAAGTTGCCTGCGATACTAGTAACTGGTGGAAATACTATATTAAAAAAAAATGATAATCTTAAATTTACTGTTCTGCCATCACAAATTGAAATAAAACTTAAAATCTCAAAATAAAAAGTACTGGTCTCTGTTCTCTAGGTAGGTACCACAGCAGCGCTTGATTCTGTCGCGATACAGTACTATGCAAACATTAATGTGTACCGGTTTGAAGGCCGCTGTAGCTAGTGTAATTACTGGGGTAACGAGACTCAACATGGATCTTAAGGCGACGTGTGCAATGTGTTCCTATGTACACCACACTAGCGCCACATATGTTATGGACTGGCTTATCGTTTGCCATCAGGTGAACGTCCAGCTTTCCTCGTCGATTCGTAGAATAATAAAAAAAAATTAATTATGAATTTTCTTTGTAAAAAACAATTGCGCTTTATGAACGAAAGATATTTAATATTCGAATTATAGATACTAAACGCGAAAAGGTTTATTGAATTACGTACATGTTTAATTAATGCTATTAATGGAACAATAGGGAAAAAAAACTCTAAATATTTTTATCTTAACTCAAAACTGCATAAAACAAAGTAATTTTAACAATTAATAAAAAACAAAAACCACGATCTGAAACACAGGTGCCGTTTATGTCTTATACGGTAACGAAGAAAAAAACATATCTATAAATAGATAATGTTAAAAGGTTCCCGCTCCGGCATTTTTATGAGACCAGTTTTGTCAAGCGTACTGGTGCTGCCATCTATTGACTAACATCGGAATTTGAAAACAATTAAAAAAAAATGTTATATTTATTTTACCGGAAATTTTATAAAATAAAGAGTAAGAAAAAACTAATATAACATTTTAAATGATTTTAAAATGTTATATTAGTTTTTTCTTTATCAAAATTCTTTGATCAAAAATCACGTTTTGGGTTTGTATCAAAAATCATATTACTACTGTTAACGATAAGAAGGCTCAAGTCGACGAATGTCTTTGTATTTTAAAACAATAAATAAAAAAAAAAATCACAACATAAAAACGAAAAAGGATGAATTTACGTCTCTTAATATTTTTTTTTTAACTATGTCTTTCCTAGTTTCCGCGGCGGTCTACATTTTTGAAAAACCTTTTAGTAGTAGTAATAAAGAATGAACAGTTTAGTTTTTTCATTAGCTACCTTCAATCAGAAACAGTAATATTTGGCGGTAGAAAAAAGCCTTGTGGTGGTACTTATCTAGACGGCAACAGAGACCTATCACTAGGAATAAAGTAGTTAATAAAATTAAAAAAAGTTATTTATATTTTGCACACAGACATTAAGCTTGCTAAATATAACAAATATTCCAGTTAATACTCGTAAAATTCAGGTAGGCTGGAGAGCCTTTGGAGAATTGGAGAATTGTGCTAGATAATTTTTGGCTCTATTTTAATAACTCGTGGTTAAATTTAGATTAGTTAGGTAAGTAGTTAGTTGTATACGTCAATTAGGATTTATCTTTATCTTAAATTCTTAAAAATAAACAACCTTCTTATTGTTTCTACCACTATGACTCGAAGCATTCTCTCACAACGAGAAAGTCGCGAAAACTTACCCACTATACTTGAAAAATCTGTGTTGGTGTCACATGACCACAAAGAGTCTGTTGTTGTTGAAACGTGTCGGTTTTCTCATCATGTTTTACTTCACCGTAAGTGGGGATCACCCAATGGGCATCGAATTAGCATTGAAACTTATAGCGTGAACGTCCACTTTACAAACAGCTATCACAGCTTATTTTTAATAGATACTGTAGTAAATTAGTATTGTGAATAAATTCTGTTGTTATACAGGCTAATGATTATGCAGATGGTACCAAGTGCTTGAAAACGTTGCGTAATGTAATGAAACGTAAACAAACAGGTGCGATGTCGTACTTCTCGAGTAACGTCACTTCCAAACGAATAATACAATGGTTCCCGTGCTGTGAACTCGGAATTAATACAGCAGTGGATAAATATAGACGAGCTTCTTAAGAGGCAACGAAAGTATTTAATTATATAAAGTAAGAAACTTGATGAAATAATTAATATTAATAATGAGTCGCTGGTGGTTAATGGTGGTAACGCTGGTGGAGGCTAATGGTTAGAGCGTGCGGCCTTCATTCCGAAGGTCGCAGGTTCGAATCTCGGCATGTACCGATGACTTTAATATTTAAGTTATGTACATTTGTGATCTTTAGTTACAACAGCGAAATACAAACGGTTAAGGAAAACATCGCGAGGAAACCTGAACATGAATTAGAATTTATTCTAAGGTGTGTGTGAAGTCACCAACCCGCATTGGGCCAGCGTGGTGACTATGGCCCAATCGCCCTCATATTCAGGGTAGGCCTGTTCCCCAGCAGTGGAGATGTAAATTGGCTGTTATGGATAGAATAATGAGTATCAGATAAACTATCTACAGATAACTTGTTAGATATTCTACTCTTCCGTGAGGCTGCGCCACAGGTAGCTGGACTTCATTGTTTATTTCAAAATCGTCATGCATTTTTTTAAAGTTATTGTTCTTAATGTGAGCAATAGAAATATGATAAGGATAATAATAACAGCTTTAAGCATATAGCTTAGAAACATTGGTAGTATTTGAGTATGCAAGCGCACATGGTTATATTGCTGTATCGGATATGTCTCGGGCCTACCTAACGATTTGAACGAGATTACCGAAGGGGTTAGGGCAGGTTATACCCCACTTAACCTTAATTTTCTTCAAGAAGTATATTTTCTAAAAATTTCTCCTCCCTTACCCAATATCATAAAGACTTGTTGTTGTTGTTACTTAAGATTGTCTAAGTTCTGTCGTAACGCCAGGCATTAGTAAGAACAGCTACTGGTTCCAAGGCTCTTTAAGCTTTATTTCTCAATGTTTTTTTTTACACTGTATGTCTGTTGCCGGAGATCGTCTCGGTAGGTACAACAGCAGGTTCTATTTCTGCCGCCAAACAGTATTATATACATGCTTTCTGTTTTCTCTAGGGTTCAATAGTTGAGTAAAAAACTAGAGATAGTTTAGTTCCCTAATGCATTCCCAATAAGTACTGTTTAGTGATCTAATAGTTATCTAACGCACTAGATGTAGGTCCTGTAAAAATGGCGTCGCAGTTAACGTGCTAATAATGCAGTGGATGTTAACCTTTGGTCTGTGTGAATGCGTGCGTGTTCACGGAGGCGTGCGGCCGCCGTGAACGTCTTGGGGCAGGCGGCGCAGGCGAAGGGCCGCTCCCCGGTGTGCGTGCGCCGGTGGTCGTCGCGCTCCACCTGCCGGCGACGTTTCACGTGTAAGCAAACGGAAAAAAATACGCGGGGAACAACCTGCAGCAGTGCCAGGGTCGCCACGATCAACATTTATTTATCAAATATTCCCAAAACGACGATACCAACGAGACATTTACTTGTAAGTGAATCTTTTTCACATAACCAGGGACGTGCGCTCCATATACATAAACACTGTATATCCTGGCTCCTTAATCCTATCTATATAATTATTTCTCAAGCTACTCAAAAGGTACACAACTAAACTTTGACTATTGTTAAGTTTATTTTTAAGTATGAATAAGCATAGAGATTTCGATTTAAATACGCTACTCAAAACTTCTGTGCACGTCTCTGCACATAATAATATGACGCTAGGTATGCCATAAATTGCATCACATTGTGCTCATCGCTTTTAGAGAGATGTTAAGTCTCATTCCCCAGCAATTTCACTAGCTCCTACGTCCTTCAAACCGGAACACAGTAACGTATGAACGCACTATAATAATAAGAGGAAAATAAAACACAATAGAGAAATGTAGCAGTGTAAATGCAGACACAAATAAAAGTAAAATTGAAATATGAATAGTGATAAGGACAAGTGTTATAGATAAGTAAATATAAGGATGTAACAAATAAATATAAAATGTACTGTTTTTCTCATTTTAGCGATAATCGTTAAAGAGGGAAATGGGTTGATTGAGAAAATAAATGTGACAGATTAGAATGGAAGGAAAAAAATGATAGGAGTACGTGAATTTAGGAAATCAATAAAGAGAATGATAGCACAAGGCCCCATTACACCGGAGGATATAAAAAAAATGTTTGCACTTACTGGTCGGCGGTAGAAATAGGTTGTGGTGGATCTAGACAGTCTCCGGAAACGAAGAACTATCAATCGGCTATAACCTCTTTTGTCTAATATCAGACTAAACATAACTATTCTCTATATTACCCGGTCGATACAGGCATGCTTTTGATATATTGTTTAGAATGGAACAAGCTATATATGTATATATATATCTTTCACTTGTGTAGGGACTCATCACGAGATCTCATAAATTATTAGACGTTAAGACTCAAAATTTGGTAGAGGTATTGCTTCTGCCATTTAGAGGTCAGCTAAGAATAAATTTTACATATATTCTACCCCTACGGGAGTTGCGGGGGTGTTAATAACCAGAAATGGTTCGAGGAGCGGCGAGTTCCCACCGGGCAGAAATATTTCTGACGAATTTCAAGTCTAAATTTTAAAAGTTAATTTTATATTGCTGCTAGCAAAGCGGGCGGGGAACAGTTAGTATTTATATACAATTTCATACACTATTTTATCTATATTGTCTTTGTTTAACTGTCAGTAGGTCTCTGTTGCCGGAGTCCCTTTAGGGAGGTTCCACCGCAATTCGTATTTTTGCTGCCAAGCAGTAGCGAGCAATTATTATAATAATTTATTCCGGCCTGTAGATCGCACAATATGTGAAATTTATATCATCCTAACTGTCGCCACGTTGTTATGGGCAAACGTGTTAAATACCATCTGGTTAATGTCTAACTTTCCCACCAACCCGCATTGGGCCAGCGTGATGAGAAATAGCCTGATCGATATAGTAAACTTTGGAGGAGGCTTTTGTCCAGAAGTATGTCTATGTCTATCGGCTGATGATGATGATGATGATGCAATGTCTAGCTCGTCTCTTCGCTTTGTGGAATTAAAAAAAGTCACAGTGTTAATTCTTAATATAATAATCTTAAATGATTACTTAACAATGCTGGAACGTTTTATTTGAACCTTAGACCTTCTATTCTCAAACCATAGTCTATTAAACTACTGGCTCTGCATTGAACACTCTTAACTGTATCCTTCCAAAATATAATTAGATGTTATATGACATTACAAATTCATTCTTAACAAAAAGATACATAAATACAATCTATATAAAGTGCGCGACTGTCCTATTAATTGCCTGCAGTGTAGTCACAGCACATGTACTTTCGCGCGTACATCATTTATCGGCATAATTATACATTCTAATGAAGTATTTATTTAATTTTTTTATGATGACAGCTATACCACAATAAACGAAGTAAATCGTCAAAAATATCATCAACTTTATCATCATCATTGTCTGATAGACAAATTGAATATGTGATTGTAAAACGTTGAAGACTTCGACTGCTTGGTTCAGTTCAGACAAAATGATAAACTGGATATCTTATGATTAAGCTTGTTGAGGAAATTTAATTTTTTTTATTCTTATATTGGTCTAGTTACATTTATTCTTTTTTTTTATTAAATTAAGCAAGGCGATGATCGGGACGTTCAGCTGATGGTAAGTGATACTCCTGCCTATAAAAACGTCGCGCTAGTTAAGATGATTATACTATACTACATTGCGCTTGTATCCTGAGACCTAAGATGTTCAGTCTTGTTACCCTAGCAATTGAACTAGCTACAACGCCCTTCAAACTGGGACACAATAATGTTAGTACACTACGTTAGGCGTGTTAGGTTTTACTAACAACCACATCATCGTATAAATTAAAAAGATTTTTATTTGTTACTACGATAAATTTACAAAGTTTTTACACCTACCTACCTCTGGTTAGGTATTAATTATACGTAAAAGATGAAGCTGTGTCTAGGAAGAGGATTTTGTCCCTGGTCTGATTTTAGCAACAAATAATAGTTGGCAGTGGCTTATTAGTTGAGGCGCTAATCACCGCTTCCGCCGCATTCAGGCCAACTGAATGTTGAATAGAAATAAAGAAATTCTAGCCTTATTTAACACCCAACGTAACTAGAAGAAAAAAAAAATGTTTTTTCTGTCAAATGGGTTATTTATGTTGCAAAGATTTAACGTCGATATATGAAAAAAGTATCCAGCAAAGAATAAAACTAGTGATAAGCCTTGTTATCATAAAGTGTGCACCACAAAATACTTTGTTGTAATTATATAATAACAACAAAGTATTTTGGATAATACTTTTACTTTACTAACTTATTCGACGACAGGTGTTGATGTTCATATATTGTCTCTCAAAAGTTTTAAGGGTAAGGTACATATTCAGATGTGAAACAAAATATATTTACTGGTGGTATGTCTCTGTTGCCGGAGACTGTCTAGGTAGGTACCACCCAGCTCCTATTTCTACCAAACAGTGTGTAAACAATAGTGTTCCGAATTGAAGGGAGTTGTAGCTAGTAAAATAACTGGGGTAATGATACTTAACATCCTATGCCTCAAGGCGTCGAGCGCAATATGGTGCAGTGTCTAACATCTTAAGTAGCGCCATGTTGTTATGGGCAGGCGTATTACTTACTAACAGGTGAACGTCCCGCTCGTTTCGTGGCTTACTTGAGTAAAAAATAACCATAAAGTAATATTTGTAAATCTTTCCCGTCGATCGGTTCGTCTAATTGTGAAGCTGAAGCGTCTGGGGATCAATCAACAGACCAAATTAGACCCGTTGACAAGTTGTAGTTAATTGACATGAATGTACACAGTAATATTACCTTGACTTTAAACGCTTTAGGACATAGATCGCATGGATAGGGACGTTCCCCGGTGTGCATCCTCATGTGGATGGCCAGGTGACCGGATTGGTTGAACCGCCGGCCGCACACGCGGCACGGGTAGCCCTGTGGGTGGTTTTAAAATTAATTTAAATTTATTTCTTTTAATATCCATAAAAGATGCGATTGATCAGGTTTGGGGGTGATTACATTCTTAGCTATACTATACGGGTAGGGCATAGAGGATTGATCCTTATTAAGCTTAAGGTTCAAGGTGAAGTGTATTGATTTTCACATGGGCTTCCATATAATGGCGAGTACGGCCAATAACCTTCAGAGTTTGGTGTACTCGCTAATGATAATTACAGTATGCAGTAATGGTAACACAGAAAGCTTCTGTCCTTTTGTGAAAGAACATGTCAATGGTGATGAAATTACCGGTCTGGATATTCTGTGCATTTTCTTATGCGTGTGAAGTGCGCACATACTTCCCAGCACCTTGTCGCATTCTTCGCACACATACGCCATCAGAGGAGCACCCGGTGGTCTGTCTTCGCCTCGCTTGTGGCGGTACAGTTCCCTAGAACATCAAATAGGATATAATTTTTCGAGTGATCGCTAAAGACGAATAGATTCTTTTTTAGAGAATGGATTCGTTATTCTAGATAGATATCAAAATACGTCTTAAAAAATATCTTCAGCTTTCTTTCCGGCTGCGTCACCAAAGCCACGAAGAGAAAGTCGCGCAAAAGCTAGTTCATTAAAAGTGTAGGCGGGCACCCGACTAATATACTGACATATATAATAACAGTAACTTAATTACTTTACTACCCATTTTGTGTAAGTTATATATAAATTTATATTTTCAATGTTTACTATAAATATAAAATATAACGCGAGTATATGTTTGTACCTTGTTTCTGTCGTCGAGCAATAGTGTGCAAACTTTACGATGTTCTGTTACGAAAGGCTCTATGGCTAATCAACATTTCACAGCTGATGCTTACATTTTAAAACATAAACAGAAAGACATAAATAACTAGAATTTAGTGTTTTATATTTTTAACATCAAATTGTTATAACAGCGTCGCTATCCATCATTGATATTATAGATATTTAAGTATTTGTTTGTAATACCTAAAGTAACACTGTGTACCTTAATTGTATGAATGTTTATACGTTACTAAAAACTCGTTTATAGACAAGCAGATATAATAAAAAAAAATAGCAAGACCTTAACTCAAGCGTATCATCCAATCGTAAAGTCTTACCGGGCTGTAGTAAAGAGTTGATTACATGAGCCACAGTTCCACATCTTGTTAGTGTTGGAGTTGGAGTATGGGCGTCGTACTTGTCTGGGTTTCAATGGTCTTTGAACTACTATGCTGCCGTTAGACGACTCTTCGTTCAAATGTATATTAATATCATTGTTGTTACTAATATCTAGTAGTTCGGTTATAACCGATGATGATATTTCTGTATTTATTGAGCCCTGTTAAAACAAATTTGTTACAATAGCGTAGTTAAGAGTAGGCGCTGTTAACTCTATGCTTGTGGTATGTCCTATACATACTTATTGCAGAGGAGACTACGTTACTGGTCGATATCATATACTAGCAAATTTTAATCCGAGTAGAGTAACCAGTACTATCGATATTTTAAGCAGGTGAACTATTTATCATTAGGCCGAACGTCCTGTTTTTCTCGTCTCGTATAAAAAAAAATAAAAATTATGCCTGGTCTAACCATATTAACATGATAGCTGAAATCTATTATTTTATATATTTCTCTACCTGCAGTTGTGTGTAATTTTCTCGATTTTCTAAAGAACATATAAGTCGATGCCGATCAAGAGCTTCCCCGTCAGCGAACAAATAGCTGCAGTAATCGCAGACGTACATAGTGCTCAATCTCCTTCTATACACGTTTATTTTTCCATTCTGATCATGACAGCATAACTGTTCTGTTTGATCAAAAAATATTCAAAATAAAAGAAGAGCCGATCCCGCGTAATAAATTGTTAACAAAGAGTAAATCTATGTCATGATTGATCACAGATTTTTTTTTGTCTTAAAGTATTTTAGTGAAATTCAGAAAAATATAACTAATACTACTATTTAAAAACTCTTAACGAACGATTATGTCAGTCCCATCGTGGCATATTAACAAACATAACTTTTATATATTTATATTTATTAAATATAAAAAAATATGACAAAAATGATAAAAGTAGGAGCAATTTCACGTCAATATATAATATATTTATCTACTAATGTGTCCTATATGCGCTAGGAACCACTGGACTCAGTGCAAAATAATGTTTTGTAGAATACATTACGAGAAAGAGATTGATAGAAATGAGAGAGAAGGATTGCCTGTGTCCAGCAGTGAACGTCCATCGGGTGAGGTTATGGTGCTAATATAAGACTTGGTTAAAAACGTTCTGAAATTTTTACTCATTAACGGCTAATAGTTAATATTAAAAGTAAGAATACTCTTTCTAATATCATGTACTAAATATCAAAATGGATCCTAAGAAAATAATGAACGGTAGATGTAGAATAAAGATCGGCATATCCGTGTATTCACGTGTTAGTATTTTTTAAAGATATAATTGAGGTGATATAATATTAATATGTCCTGTGTTATATTTTGATTTTTAATTCTTACCGGTTGGTTCAGCTTCTAGTGCTGTGGACAGTACTCTTTCACAGAGCCGGCATACTAACCACTCTGCTTCATAATTCTGGTTTACGCTACTCGTTCCTAGGAGATATGACATAGTTGTTAATATAATTTTATCAAAAATGTTTCGCTATTCTTGAACTTAGTCCATTTTTGGACATAAATGTAACAACCACATATTACGATTAGGGTATAATATTCACATATATGCCATAAGCATATTTGAGGATTCCAACTATCGAATTTTAAACTACATCTTGCCCGCGATGGTACTGTTTGATATATTATTACGTCATCAAAAAAAGGATTACGCTACAAAATCACGACATTTGCCAGTAATAGTAAATAATTTTAAGAACAATCAAGATTGGGTCGATGAATCTCTAGAATCATGTTTTAACATTAGTAAGTTATTCGGTCACCGTACACACCAACATATTCATTCTTTTCGTGATTATTTGGCAAGAAACTTTGACTTCTTTCTTCGTAATTGATTGAAGCATGCAAAGATATGGTATGGTCAAGAAGATCAGATTCTGTTGTAAATATTTCATGACATACAGCACACGAATGAAGAGCTAATAAATCTGGTCCGTTTTCTACGTCCTGAAAACATTGATCATTGATGAATTTAACAGTAAAAGTAATTATATTTTGTAATAATTGAAACTATTAGAACCTTGTCTTTTTCAGCTGAGACTTGAAGAGGTAATAAAAATTGATTAACAATGTTATCATCTAATAACGTCGTCTCAAAATTAAAAATGTCTGGTTGTACTACGTAAAGATCGGCATTATGATCTATATTCTCTGTGCCGACACCCGCGAAACATGCATTTTCAATGTTAAAATATCGCCCGGAGTTATTTGAATTGAGCGACAATTGATTCTCAACGTTAGTAACGACCTGGTCCATTACGTCGGCAGGTTGAACAGGGTTCTTCACTGAATTGTTCGACACGTCATTATTAAAAAGATCATCTGTGTCATAATTATCTCGCAAAGTATCTGATAGCTCTTTATACGGAAAATCAGGGGGATCGAACATCATTTTTATCTCTGGAACAAATTTTAGAATTTGTATGAAAAAGTCTTGCAGTGAAAAACCAGTTTTTAAATATAAGTAATTCATGATGATAATATGTAATAAAAGTATTTCATGTTTACAGTTCAAAATACTCAACAAAAATATTAACTATGAATTTTAATTATGTTAGAGCAATACCACTTTTTAGTTTCTCCTTTATTCGTTAATTAATAACTTCTAACGGCACATACGTCAGTAATTACTTATTTAGGAATATACACAGGTATTAACATTAACAACTGTCGTAAAGTATCTTTTCAGTTGTCATCTTATAGTTAAATTTATTAAACATTTATCAACATAATCATTATTGTTGTTTAAAATAATTCCTCACGATTGATGTGATATATTAATTGGTAGATTTTTCATCAAATAAGTACGCATTTTAAGGGTTCAGGTAATCCGGTAGAGATACCTTTGGTGGTATTGCCGCTTATGACTTGCACCGAAGGCACCACATTAGTCGGGCCACATTAGCATTGTAGTTGTTATATAAAAAAATTGTTTTGATAATCAGTAAACTGTTTAATTATTTTAAATATGTCTTTCTGTTAACTACTTGATAGGCACTAGTGGTATTGACAATATTGCTAATTGCCTTTATTGTATTACTTTTTTCACTACTGGCAATATATTAGTCTTATCAATGTGTTTGACATTGACATCTTTTAGTGTGTTGATTGTTTGGCTAACTTAAATTCGCTTTAAATTACATCTTTAATTGTAATAAAAATGAAAGTAGACCCGGTGACATCAGCTGAAAAGCCTAAAATACCATTACCGACATTATCACAAATAAATGCCGACCGGATTACACAGGTGCGTTACAAAAATAGGGTTAAGCGGCAAATTGCCTAATCACTCCTAATATTGTTAATATATTACTTAATATACGATTAATATTATTATAATACTTAAATATTATCTATAACCAAATATTTATATTTTTACATCCAATCTCAATAATCAGTTTTAATTTTCTATAAATAAAAAATAAATATTGCAGTAAAAGAAGCAAATTTCTTATAAAAACTGGTGACACGCGAGTTTTGTAATTTCAAAATAAATATAATTTTTTTTGTCTCTATTGCCTTATCGAAATTATCAATTATTTTTAAAGTACATTATGATGTGTAAAATAATTTGAACTTATTTCAATCAATGTTAGATTATAAAGAATGTAAGTTTAAAAGTAATCACGTCCAGAACCCATTATAGCTCATTAAACCATACATACATTGATACCACTCACAAGATTCACGTCCCTAACTCAAAGAATAACAAAAACAATTGCAACTTCATTGTATCTCTTTAGTTGTATTAATAAAATATTTAGCTCATTTACATAAATAGGTATGATTACCTAATTGTGGAATAAAACCCCAAGTACTAGAGGTAGCAACAGTATGGGTGCTGCCTATATTTGTGAAGTTACATTTATAAGTTTAACTTGTAGGTTTCTTTTTATGCTGGTGTAATGTACAGTCTAGTGGCTGGGTAAGTAAATAATTATTCTTCACAAATTAATCATTGTCCGATAACACTGTCTACCACTGTAGTTCTTTTGTGGTAAGCAAAGGCATCAAGATCATCATCACAAGAGTTATTGTACATCTAATTTTTCTTTTAAAGATTATCTTAGAGATCCATCAAAACTCAGGGAATCTCCTTGAATAATAATACCTATGTACTTTTGTTATTCCTTTATATTTAAATAATACATTTACTAGTTCTTTAACCTAAATCAAATAGGTATCCTCCTGGCCTAATAGTTAGAATGTGCAGCCTTCATACTAATGGTTGTGGGTTTGAATCTCAGCAAGTACCAATGTCTTTAATATTTTAGTTATGTACATTTGTAAGCTTTAGTTACAACAGCGAAATACAAACAGTGAAGGAAAACATTGTGAGGAAACCTGCACATGACTTAGAATTTATTCTAATGTGTGTGAAGTCACCAATCTGCATTGGACCCGCATGGTGACTATGGTCCCATCACCCTCATATTGAGGATAGGCCCATGCCCCAGCAGTGGGAATGTAATTTGGCTGTTATGGTTAAATGGTTAAAATCAAATAAAAAATTAATATGTGTTCTATCTCATTATAATAATATAGACAATAGATAATACTTAAATATAATGTTGCATAGAAAATTGTAAGCATTGCCAAAAATGGAATTAGTTGAATATGTTTTTATGAATAATATAAATAGTGTGGTCAATAAAAACATGGAATTTTAAGTGAGTAGCCTACTGGTATTTATACAAAAGCCAGTTCTATGAAAAATCTATGTAACATTGTTCATTGATTTACTAAGAAATCAACATGGTTACTACCCTGTCCACAGCTTGCAAATCAATACTGGTCACCGCAAACAAAAGACAACCACTTACCTTATGATCCTTCAATTGTGGAATCTATTTATCAGACTGAAATACATGGATCCTTGTAAGTCTTTTTTCCTATTTCCAGTTTTGTTTCTAAAACACAATCACTTCCAATATTTCAAAGCCTAACTGATTTAAAACATTTGAATAGTTTTGAGGTCATTGGCCTAATAGATTGAGTTTATTGACCTTTTTATTTTTTAAAAATGTGCCAGTGTGACAAAAAATGTATTCATTGTAGCATTCATTATTAAACTGTAATACAAGTTTTTTCTGGACGTTTTTTTAAATAAAATATTTTTTTTTCAATTCTTATTTAATATTAGTATTTCATTTCATTAAGAAAGTATATAAATGTGGAAAAAATATTTATATTAATTAAAAATTTCTATTCTATAAATTGCTATTACATATAATAAACTATTGCCATTGGCAAATATATTCCTTATAGTAAAAGAGTATTATTTCTCCAGTTTTTCCATACGTCGGATCATGATGTTAGAGTTTTCACAATACTTGGAGAATTATCTTTGGCCTCATTACCAAAGCGGAGAAGCAACCCATGCACACATGATGTCAATTATTGTTATGATTAATGAAAAATTCCGTGAGAGAGTACCGGCTTGGCAGGTATGTAAAAATGTTAAGTTGTAGGAAAAGTTTGCTCGGTGCAACATTTGATGTTACATTAAATTAATAACTATTAAAAAAGGTATGTTAATCTTTTTGTTTTTTATGTTTATTGATTAAAATCTTAAACTTTTTTATTCATTGATATGCTAAGATATACAAGACAACCACCTGATGACAGATAAAATAATAGACTGGATATCTAATTACTCCATCTAATGAGAAAATGTTAAAGTTTAATTTCTTAGTAACTTTTCAGTTTTTGTTGGTCACAAAACATTAAATATTTATTCTTTTTTTTATTTAACGCAACAAGAAAATTGGGATGTTCACCTGATGGTGAGTGATACTCTTGCCTGTAACATTATGAGTTTTGTTAGGATATTCTATACATCACATTGTGTTTGGCCCTTTGAAACTTGAATGTTAAATCACATTAGTATCTTATCATTCCAGTCTCATTACTAACTGCTATTACTACTGGAATAATCTCCAGCAACATCACTAACTACAATACTCTTCAACAAATTGGAACACAGCAATTTTTACACTGTCCTGTCGACCACAGAAAGTATTGATGTGATATCTTACTTTGTGTCTGGCAATAGAGTTGTAATAATAGTAAATTGTTTAAACACTAAAGAAGAATAATGACTTATAAAAATTTATAGATACTAGTCACACTTTGTTATTAAGTCACTTGGGTTTGGACTTAAGCTTAAATTTTATGTTTTCAGGCGTTTTTGAAAAAGCCTGAATATTTTCCGTCGTTCTTTGAGCAAGTCCTCCGCGCCAGCGTTGATGACAATCACACGAGTCGAAACATGCGCGAACAGACAGCATTGCTGGTGTTCCTTAACCACTGCTTTGGCAGTATGGAGGTGCAGCTGTGTAGAGATCAAGTCAAACGTCTCGTTTCACTCAGCATGTGGATAAGTTTACAAGATGGTAAATTCTACATTTGAAGGATGAATGTGTTTCTTGACTTTGCATCAATAATTCGAAAACTTATCTCATTTCTTTCAATAATCCTTTAACTGCTACTATGTCCCAATGGCTAATAACAAAGTCATTGGTTCGGTTTTGGGCCACATGTTATAGAGGTTCAATGCTGGTATAGTTTTTTTTTAATGAGCCTGCCTAACTGCTATGCTCATATTTCAAACCTGCTACTGTAACATCAACCCTTTGTTCTAAATGTTAATATATGAGAGCTAAAATATTGGAGGCGATCACGGTTACCCATCCACGGTATTATTTTTATTTAATATTATATGATATCGAAATTAAATGTTAACCGATTATAGATTAAAAAAATCCGCGAAAATAAATAGTTTTAAAGGTAGTGGCAGATTTTCATTGTAGGCTTGATAGGTAAACATGCAAATACAAAAAACTATACCTCCAATGTATTGCTTACAAATAAAGTAGCCCTGGAATAAAACCAGGGACATCTTATTGTCTCTGCACTTAGTCCACATCGGCAGTTAAAATATTCAGTGTGTTCAAAATTAAGTTAATTACAGGAAGAAGGAACCAAGAATTTAAACTTGTTCCTAAATGGAAGAAATACTGGAGAGCCATACAGAAGAAAGATAAGCCAGAGTTGTTGGAAAAACTGAATTGGGAGAGGCATTATCTGCAGCAGTTGATGATTAAATTTATGCAGGTCTTGGATACTGTGTCAGAAATTGGCGATGTGGATCCTAATGTTGTGCGGTAAGATACCAATATATTTGACAATTATATTGACTAATAATTGCTCAGGTTAGGGATGTAGACTGAGCTTGTTTTAAATTACTTATAGAACCCACGATTCTCTCCTGGTTCCTTCTAATGCCTGTCAGGAGACATGTATCATGGAGTTTACCTCTAGCGTCTAGCTACCAACCACTTATTGTACATTTGTTGTCATAATAGCATTTCTATGTTCTGACTGACAATATTTGGTATCCAGAATATTTGTAGCGAGGACACCATACCCTATATTGCCGCATTGTCACTAAATACCGTGTCAAATTAAATAAAACGTTAGTCCATTATATCTACAATCGGCTATTAATAGTGTATCTTTGCAAATCAACTAGTCTTAACACGAATAAGATTAGTTAATAATCTCTCCGCTAGGTGACGCTTTGAAATAGTTTTAGTTAGTAATTTTTGTAAATAAAATTTTTTTCACTTATTATAATAAAGCTTTTTGGTTCACGGGCTTTGAAGGTGAGGTTTTGTCGTACACCCTTGGTTACAAATCCCACAGCATCGTGACTTCCGTAAAAGCTTTTACTGGTGGTAGGTCTCTGTTGCGAGAGACCGTCTAGGTAGGTCTGATAACAACGTCTATTTCTGCCGTCAAACACTAGTAAGCAAACTTTACTGTGTGTCCACTTAAAGGGCGCTGTAGCTAATGTAATTACTGCGTTAAAGAGATTCATCTTACATCTCAGGCGACGAGCGCGATGTGGTGCAGAATATCCATCCTAACTAACGCCACATTGTTATGGGCGATGGTTTGACTTACCATTAGGTGAACGCACCTTTTCTCTCTATTTAAATTAATTATGTAAAAGAAATAAAACCTGTTACTTTATTATTTATATTTTCATGAAAATAATAAGTAATAATTATAATCGATACTTGATTTCCTGTAATAAATATTGATGAAAAAGAAAATACGTGTTTCATCATATCTTATATTTTTATTATGTTCTCTATTAGGTACTGCGAGCGATTTCTGGAGCTAATGATAGACCTCGAAGCCTTACTGCCGACGCGACGTTTCTTTAATACGGTGATGGATGACTGCCACTTAGTTGTACGCTGCCAGCTATCAGCTTTGACGAAGAGGCCTGAGGGACAGCTATTTACACAGGTAAGTGAAAATTTTACTGTATTATTACGGACAGGCATGTTGTCGCGAGTACAATGTGGTGCAGTGTGTCAACCTAGAAACACATTTTTGAGGGAGGACATAACTCTTGCCTTTGAGGTAATGATTATCATATGTAGAATTTTATTGTTTGTGAATTATGATCGTCGTTATCTTCTAAAGGTTTACAAGTTTTTAGTGGTAATAGGCAGGAAACATTTGTGGAATGCTGTAAATTAGACTCCTACTTTTTTCGTTGAGAAATCTTTTATAAATAAATTTTTAAGAAAACAAAAACACGCTTATGGTATGCATAATCAGATTTTATTTAAATAAAATTACTTCACAAATCTATTAGATTCAATTTCCTTACATAACTAAAATGCAAAAATCGTATTTTTTATAACTAAATTTGTATATAATTAAACAGATTCGAAAATAAAAAAAGTGTAAAAGATATAAAAATTTAATATTTTTTATTGCCAGAGAGCAATGCGGTATTATCATATGTGTCTAAATATAGTACCAACTAACACTATGTTATGGTGGTGGATTAATAGCTTTGACTCTCTTTTTGTGAGAGAGCGCTCTAGTTCCAGCGGTGGGAACATGAACATGGCCGTTTATTTTAAATATATAGTAGTTAAAAGCTGCCTTCTCAACCAAATCGTACAGGACGGACAGAATGTAACGTTGTGTGGCAGTCTTTTCAATATAATACTGTATACATTAGAACATATTTCCTATGGCTACTAACATTTTGAAACAAAATGGTTTTAGGCGAGTTTAACTACAAATATTGATATTAAGTCTAAAATTTTGGTCCAAATAACATTAGTTTAAACCCTTATAACAAATTAAGTATCTGTTGTGAGCAAATTAAAAAATAATATATCACAAAATTTATAAGATTCGTATTTCTTTATAAAAACGAGTACCTCTTTTTGAGTGACTTCAACTATTTTATATATATACATTATTCACGGTGATAAGAGATAGGCTTGCCCATAACAAGCTGGCGCTAGTTAGCATGATATACACTACATTACATTGTGCCCTGAGAAACAAAATATAAAATCTCATTATCCCAGTAATTTCATCAGCTACATCACTGAAATCTAAACAGTAATGATCGCACACTACTGTTTGTGGGCAGAAACTGACACTGAACTGGCTTCACCTCTTCGTTATACAAAGAAAATCAATATTATCACATAGCTATAATTAATTACATTATTACTAAAACTTAGTTAATATTACCATCTTTATGTTATTAATGCATTAATTGAAAATAATCAAAAGGTAATCGTGTAAATAGCGTATAACATGTAAGCCACTTTGTAAGGCACATAATAATCATTGCTCAGTGCTTCGACCACATATATCTTTAATCTATGTGTAAATCGCAGTAAACTACTCTAAATATATTGTTGCGTATGTGCCTGAAGTATTTATTCTGAAATATTTAATACTTTAGCTAATGTGGTTACAAAAATTAAATTCTCTTTTACTAATATGTACCTCCGTTCATATGGGTCATCTCATCACCCCATTCTCCGGTGGGCACAGGTTCAGAGTAGAAACAACTCTTACGCAATAGAAAGGTCACATGCGACTGGCGTAGAACGCATACATAGAACACTAAGAAACCTTGAAGCAAATTGACAATTATGTGTGCATATATCAATCCATCAAAGTTTAACCACGACAGCAGTAGGAACAGCCACGACGTAGTCATAATTATGAATAGTTGAACAAATAAATTGAAACTGAAACAAAAAATCATTGGTAAAATTTTACTAATGCTAGGTCTGTATTTCGCTGTTGTAACTAAAGTTCATAAATAAATGTATATAACTTAAATATTAGTCATTGGTACATGCCGAGATTACAACCCGCGACTTTCGGAATGAAGGCCCCACGCTCTAACCATTAGGCCAGCGAGCTACCTGGTCTATGGTGAGGTCAGTGTTGTAGGTTACTGTTTAGATAGTGTTCAAACATTACTGTGCTCCAACTTGAAAAGCACTATAGCTAGCTAAATTACTTGGATAACGAAACAATATCTCAAGTTTTAAGGCGAGGAGCACCATGTAATGTAGTGTTTATAATGTTAACCAGCGCCATATTTTTACGGGTGGGCTTATCACTTAACAATAATGTCAACGTCTTCCTCGACTCGTCATTTCGTCGAATAAAAAAAATTAACTTACCATCCTTTAAGTTTGTAATGTATTCTTCCATAAATGTTTATTCTCTTTATAACTTTCAATGTTGTAATATAAAAGAATATATTAAAGAGAATTGTAAATGCAACTGGTGTGAAAAATATTGCTATACCCAGCCATCCTGAAATCAGAGACAGTTATTTAAACATTCTGCCATCTTATTATAAAATCATATCTTTTGGGCATCACCATTTTAATGGGCTGACATTTTTTATTGAAAATCTAAAAACAAAAGTAATGTTATTTCAATAGATTTACAATAGACTTGATGAGGAAGTAGTGATGATGCAGATGAAGATGAGAATTTTTTAACATAATACAAATCCTTTTTTTGGACAAAATATATTTATTAAGCTCTTACAATTAAGATAACACCTTTACTGTTAAAATTCCGTTATAGGAATTTTATATAAACATATGAGGAAGAAGAATCTTCATCAACCCTCATTTACAATATGATGATCGTAGAAGGTGGAGAGAGGTGGTCTCTGCCTACCCCACTGGGAATGAGGCGTGATATATATGTATGTATGTATAAGGTTTGAAATGCACAATAAAAAAAAATATACAGATTTCTCATACCAATTGTTTCCTGTTCCATATCATCAACCAAAATTGAAGATGAGAATTGTGTTCGCATTTTTCTGTATGGATTTGTTCCTGTGTCAAGCAGAAAATGTGCACTTATTGCCATTGCTGCCATTATTATTACACTCGACCACACAACACTAGAGTAGTAGCAATATTTGCGCACATCAGTCACTCGAAGAAAAACATTCCGTGACCTGGATTTGAAACAAAGTATATTATGAATTATAATTAATTTTATCTGCAATGGCTAATACTTAAGCTCAATTTCCCACGGGCTAAAGTGACATTAAGGCCAGTGATGGTGAAGGTTAACTAGACTACCAGCCTAGGCATTTTCTAAAAAACCACCGATCATACATAGCTCTGGAATTGAATCATAGACTTTTTTTAATTCAAGCAAGACATTCACTTGATGGTAAGCTTGCCCATTACAACGTGGCGCTTGTTACGATGATAACTGTATCTGATCATGTTGTCTTGTTACCCCAGTAATTTTACTAGCCACAGTGCCCTTCAAACTGGAATGCAGTAAACTTTCCATACAACTGTTTGGCGGCAGAAACAAGTGCAGCGATACCTCTATATTATTAGGCAAGGGTTTGTTTGCATCAAGGAGACTGAGCTTAAGATTTAAGTATTCTATTTATTTATTAAGTTTACAAATATCTTTTCTATAACTGTACCTTTATTTTTGTTTAAGAATTGAAAGTTGCACTTACTTAAATGTCTTCCATATATAAAATCCAAAGCTGTTCAACCAAAAGAATGCACCCAATAAGCTTATATACAAAATTATATCTGAAAACAGCAAAATATTAAAATTCATTTACAAAAAATATCTAAAATTTATTTTGCAACAGTTTACATTGTTTGTACTTACCTGTCACCATAAAGCTGACATGGTTACTATACTCTGTAAATATTCTCACTAAATCAGCTGCCTGACTAACAATCAAGCATACATTGATGCTTGTTATGATATTTCCAGCAAGATCTCTTAAAGTGGGCAATACAAAATAAATAATAGCTGTCAATAGGAAAAAAACCATAGCAATCGCATGAAATAATGGATTTAAAATCTTCTGCATGAGAAAATTAGTATCTTTCCAGTTTATTTTAACTTCAGGTACACACACTAACGCATATTCTCCTGTTAGGTTTGTGCTTGTCATATAAATCTGAAAAATATTATTACTATCAGGGAGTAACTAGAAATAGTAAAGTAATATTTTTTTACTTATTTGGAAACCTGACAGTGACTTCAATAAATCTATATATAAAAACATTTTTTTTATACACAACAAAGCGACGAAACGAGTGAGAAGGTCACCTGATGGTAAGTGTTATGTCCGCCCATAACAACGTGGCGCTATTTAGGACGGTACACACCACCATGCTGCGTTTGTCATCCAGAGACAGGATGTTAATTCTCATTACCCCTATAAATTAATTACCTACAACTCCCTTTAATCCGGAACACAGTAAGGTTAGCACACTACCGTTTGGCGGCAGAAATAGGAGCTGCAGAGGTACTCACTTAAAAGTTCTTTAGCATTAGATATCTACATTGACTCCAATATTTTTAACAAAAATTCATTACAAGTTGTCCATTAGTTAAGTTAATGATGACAAATAAATTATATAATATTTTTCACTGGTGTATCACCAGTTATCTCTGTTGCCAAAGATTATAAAGGTAGCTAGAGCTAGGTAGCTGTAGCTCGAATATCTGCAGCTATACAGCAGTTTGTAAATGTTGCTGTTCCAGTATAAAGAAAGCTGTACCTAGTGATATTATTGATAAGACGACAACTTTTGTTTTAAGACAAAGATCACAGTATATAATAGAGATGTTTATATCATCCTATCTAGCACCATGATGTTATAGGCGAGCTGACCACATTAAGTGAATGTTTCACTGGTCTCACAGCTTCATACAAAAAAAAAACTGTTATATGTAGATCAAATTCCTTCTATATTAGTTTTATTGTTGTGATTTATACTATAAAAAAACTTACTTTATCCATACAATATTTATTTTGCTCATGTATGTATGAAGATGGCTCTTTAACCTCCGGTATAACAATTGGTCCATGTAAAGAGTAAGTGTTAGTAGAAGAGTCATCTTTTATGCTGTCTGCACTATGTTCATGATGAATGAGGTGTCTTAAACGACCATCTATTAACAAATTTAACCTGAAATTCATAAAAAAAATATTAGAATTTTATAGATATTCCAATTTCTTAATGTTGACAAAACAAAAAGTTTGAATTAAACAATAATCATGTAATATTGTTCATTTCATTTTTTCTGTTGCAAAAGGTAGAATATTTCAACAATAATATATATCAGAAAATCTTATTTTAAAGTATACTTTATTTAACAAAAAATTATTTATTAAAACTGGACTACCTTGTAAAATAATATACACATACATTTAAAGGAAGATTTCAATATTTATGTTTTAATTCCTATTCATTAAGAAACATATTTTGTATGTGCTATGTAGTGTTCAACAGCTAATTTAAGTCTCCAATGTTAGGGCACAGGCCTACTCTCAATATGAGGTATAAAAAGACCCTCGATATGAGTGCTGTATAATAACTAAGCTCATTAATCCATTTTTGGTTTTTAAAATATCATATTAAAATATTTTATCAACATACTCATCTTCAGATTTCCCAAAGTAGAATATAGGCCTTTGTTGGGTTGTAGCACAATCAGGTACACCATTAATAAATTTATAGTACTTTAGCACTCCATCTTTACCATCTTCTGTTTTAAATTGGGGCACCCATTCACCTAGACAAAAAATTTATACAAAAGGTTATTTTAAAAATCTGTTGGAAATATTTTATTCCACACAAGTGGAAAGTTTCTTAGATTTCATAAACTCTACATGGCTTATCACAATATATTATTAATATATTCTTGTAAATATTATTTAGACATTAATAGTTTCTTTTCACAAAAAAAAAAAAAACATGAAAATATGTGAAATAACACATTGTAATGTGAATATTGTATGGTTGTGAAGGGACTAAATATATTTAATGTTATTGTTACTTATTTTCTTTTTTGAGGATATCTAATTGCTGGTCAAACTCACTATAAATTCAGTAGATAAAATAATCATTGAGTTATAAAGACCTGTCTCAAAATTTAGCTAACTTTGTATATTAAAAAAAGGTTAAAAGTTAATATTATTTCTCGTTACTTAATAAGAAATCATTAGTAAAATACCTCAGAAAAGGTAAGGATGATTAATTTGAACAAAATACTTTAAGTTCGATGTTCAATATGTTGGTTAATCACGAGGGCCGATAATATATATAAATGTAATATGCAATTTTGCGTATTTTTTACATACTTACTTTGATTATATTTTTCAAGCAGGCGGCACACGGAGTCCACCATAAATTCATTAGATTCACAACATTTATTAATAATAACTGAATTCTGTTGTTCAGATAACTCATTTAAATCTATATCACCGACTGATGCGTTTATGGATTGAAAAATGTGTCCGATACCTATTATTGTTATTAATACAATTACGGTGTACATTATTTCAAAAGTAGTGTAGTTGCATTACAGGTTTTTTCAAACAAAATACTTGCGGCGTCTTAACCTTTAGCATTGACACATATTGATTTTATGGTTACTGTGTTTTGAAAGCACCTTATAGTACTAAGTTTTAGTTTGTAATGTTATTTTTCTAAACTTGTCCTGAACTTTCCGCTTGTAACCATATGACAGTTAAGTTGAACCTTTTTTTCTTAAATACCATGGCGGCAAATGTCGTACATCATTAAGCCTATGATTAGGTTTAGTTCTAATCTTTTTAGTTTTTGTTGCTAAAAATTCATGTTTGTTTGCATTCCATTTTATGAATATTTAAAAAAAGAGTGATTTTTAAACTACTTAAAAATAAATTCACGCATTTATTATTATTTTTGAAACATAAATCAATAACTTTTATTTAACAAATTTTTTAATTTTCTTTTAATCAGCCATTGATTTTTAATTTATTTTAATAAGTGCAAGTGTACTTTATATTTAATATAAAAAAGCAACGTTTACATGCTCTTTTTGGGACTAAGAACATTATAGGTCTACCAAGATCTGATGGCAAAAAAGATTAAAAAATAACGATTTTCATATGGCAACAAAAATAATTTCATCTGTCAACTGAAAATTCCTCGAAATTTCCTTTAAAAAGTGGTGAAAATGACGAAGAAACCTCTTCGATCACAACATAGAAATATTGTTTTCAATGTTTATCAAAGAATACTTGATGAACAAGGTGCAGAACAAACACAATCATCGGTATTGAGCCATTTTTAAGCGTTGACTGATTAGTAGGAATGACACCTCTTGATACTTTGGTTTATTAACGTAAGAAAAACGTTTGGTTGATTAAAAACGTCAATAGACCTGCAGGTGATATAAAATCTTTAACAGAAGAAGCTTTCTCTCAAATAGGGATCGATGAATGGATCTTGTGAACATGTAATAAAAATTGAAAAACAGTTCATAGAACAAGATTGATAAATTGAGATGCAGGAGTAAAGGTTTATCATAAATACTGCGTCTTCCTCGTCTTCTTCCGATGAAGACTTTTTTATAGATGTGCAGTATTTGGAACCATTTTCAGGTTCTGATAGCCTATAATTAATTAATAAACTCATGAACAGAGTAATTGGAGTTTTCATCTAAATTTCGCACATTCGTCACAGCAAGAATAAATAGTAAATATTATCCTTGATCATTGGATAAATTTATATATTTGCATGTATCATACACAGAATCAGCAGCTATAAGGAAAAAAAAAAGTATTAATACGTTTTACTCGAATTTTCCCGGTATTGCTAGCGTCAATTTCTTTTTTCCCTTTTTGCCATCAGATCCTTTTAGACTTATAATTATCGATTTATTTATTTTATGTACTTTAGATTATTTGTATCTTTAAACGAATTTTATGATACTGACTGGCATGTTTATATTTCTTTACTACTTAAGAAATAGTTACTAACTACTAACTTAATATAATTTAAAATAGGAGCTGAGTTTTTTATTTATGACTTTAATATTTTATTGATCATGTGTAAATTAATGAAACAATAGCAATTTTTATACTTTATTCATAACATTAATATCATGCATTAGAAGTTTAACAATTATAGGAACGAATATTAAATAAACCAGTCTTAATCATCTAAAGTATTTACCTAAGTAAATTCTCAAGATTTTATGACTTGATTTTTATTATTTTTTAATTTATTTTTATTATATATTCTAACAAATTTAACAAAAGTATGGCACTTTACATTATAATACAACTACAGCAGATAATAATTTTAATAAATGGTGGAGTAAAGCTTACAGAGACTACTAAATCTAAATCTATTCTATATTTGGCTCGAAGTACGTAACATATATTATTTGACCGGGACACTTTCGTTTACATACATACGTCGAGTTGTATTTTATTACATAGATACCATTAAAAAACTTGTAAAATGAACATACAGAGATTCTTCTGGTCATGTAGTTAGTATGAGTATCTAAAATTAAAACTTATATAATTATTTAAATTTAATAACAGCTTGAGAATCCATTTAACGTTTGATAAAACAGGTACTGATATTTTATTACACACATTAATTTGTTTTTAATTGTGAGGCATGACGTACGTCTTATTATAAAAATTACAAAGCTACTGTGTAATTACTCCAACTGTAAACATATTTTTCTACACGTGTTAACATAAAATAATATTCATCTTAAAAAAATTATATGAACTGACTTGGTAAAACAATTAAACCTAAGCTTATGTACTGATACGGGCGTTCGTTAGTTTAGTCTAACTTCTACTGTATCATCAGCTAGTATTTGTTGATCGTCTGCGTCGTCGTGGGGACTTAGTTTTTCGGCCAACCGACCTGTGATTGGCAGACAGAAGTTCTCACTGGCCAGTCCCTGCATCGCTCGTCTTCTCAGAACTACTAAAATAAGGAATATAACAACTCCTTGCAGACAGTTAAATATGTCCATTATTTTCCTGAAAAAGTAATGTGAGATTTTACTTTAATCGAATCTTGTGGTGGTTATTTGTAATTGCAAATATAAATGATATATTTTTATATAACAATGTTTAGGTTTCTATCATGTTAATTTTTCAATTTAAATATAAATATTTACCAAATAATGTGAGCTTGTCCATGAGCAAAACTAGCGATCTCGAATATCCAAGAAATACCCATAACCAAGAATAGCTTAAGCGAAACAAGGAATCTGTAAATACAAAGAAACAAATTGAAAAATATAATTTATTTAAATTCAGACATGGACTAAATATACAATTTTTTACTCACAATGAAATTAGTTCTGAGCAGTTTTAAATGACTTTATGACCGTGGATAATAGAGTTCCAGCGTGGACACAATGGCAGTGAAAATGGCGTTTAAAATATATTAGACTGTATACTATATAAACGTAGGACATAAATTTTGATCTCGATCATTACGATTAATCGTTTTAATAGAATTAAGATAACAAAAATGCATGCCTGCGAGAATATTGCACGCATCCATAAATCAGACACGAGACCTGAATCTGCGTGTTAGTCTCTAAAAGAAATTTTCACATGCAATTGAACCGTCCTTTACCGTGGTAAATTGAATCTACTCACTTATGCTTTAGAATGTTTAATTTGCCGACTTCATATTTCCTTGTATGTTGCATCCAAAGATTGTATGACGAAACAATAAATAGGATCAAATTTGCCGCAATGAGGGCAGCAATCGGGCCGTAGAAGAATATCCATGTTTCAGTGCGTCCTGCAAATGTAAATTTTTAACACTCTACAAGAGCATTTCTCCGGTCATTTATTATTATTTGATTCTTTTTTATTTGTTCAATTAAGCGACTAAATCAGCAGGACGTTCACCTTATGATAAGTCTATAATAACGTTGTGCTAGTTAGGATGTTATACACAGCACCATATTGCGTTCGTCGCTTTGAGACATAAGATGTTGTGTCTCGTTACCGCAGTAATTACACTTGCTGTAGCGCCCTTCGAACTGGAACACAGTAATGTTTGCATACTACTATTTGGCAGCAGAAAAAAGCGCTGCGGTGGTACCTACCTAACCGGTCTCCGGCAACAGAGAACTACTACCAGTAAACCTTTTATGACAAGTAATTTAACAAAAATATAGTGTAAAGAAAAACCATTGAGAAATAAAGTTTAAAGAGCACACCTTGGAACCAGCAGCTGTTCTCACCAATGCCCGGCTTCCAGTGCTCGCCCTCAGCGAAGTTTGTGATTAACGAAACTACGAGGAACAGAAGTGTGCAACCCCATGCGTAACAGCTATACCAGAAATACTGTTTCCTTTCCGTCTTCTTCAAGTATGCCGCGTCTCTGTAAGCATTGCACTTTCAAACTTAAATCGTAAATTTAATTAAAATCCCTGTACTTGTAGTATAGTATTAACAATTTTTGTTTTACTCCATACAATTAGGAAAAATATTATTAAATATGAATTTTATGTTTAATTATCGGACAACACAGATAACCACTGCCTTCTGCTACAAAAAATATGTAAACTACATTGTTTTAATCACCGTGACATGTCAATACTCTCATAATCATTTACATTATTCTCCACAAACTAAACTCATAACAAGTGTTTGTTATTTATTGATAATAAACGATGTAAAGTAAATGAACGCTTAATATCCATTTAAGTATATACTTGACATTGAAATTTTACTTTTCCTGAGTAATCAATATATTGGTGAGTCTCGATAGGTGTCTTTCAATTTAAAAATATATTTAAATTGACTGTTTGATGTTACAATATATTTTGTATTAAAGTAAAAATTAATAATAACTTACTGAACACTGCGATACATGTTTACACTGATGACATTCATCCAAAAGAAGGTAGCCATCATCCAGAAATACACCAAGAAACCTTAAAAATTATAGCATATGTATTTCATCTTTAAAACGTTAAGTTAAAATCAGTTGATGTATATCAAACAATTACCGGTAACAGTGCATATTTCTCCAGCGAAATGTGGACTGAGCTGGAGCACTCCTAAAGAAAGGAATCCTAGGGCCATGCTGATGCACATGCACATATAGCACAATCCTTGTAAATCTCTGTAATATTATTAATTAGGCACGTTTTAGAAAACAAACTTTAAAATGCGAAGAAATTGATTTTTATGCGATTTTAGTATTAAAATAATTTAAAGAATTTTCCATATCAAATTTGTTCAACCTCGTAAGTTTAATGATGCTGTGGAAGATGGAAAATCACAGCTTCGAAATCTAAGCGAGTAGGTTTACTTAAATAGCAATTAATCGTAATAATAACACTATGATGTTATCAAAGTCTAGAAAACTATTTATTAAAGCTCGTAATCGTGAACGTGAAAGTGGTGTAATGTTTATATTGACCTCATTTGCGGTAGATACATGTACACGGCGAAGGTGGCCGCCAGGAAGAAAACGGATATAAGCGTGAGAATTCCTCCAGTTTCAATTTCGTTAGTTTTACCCAAGTTTTCGAAGCAAACTATTGCGACAGGCACCTTGCCTAAACTAGGATCACTTATGTTGCGCTCCATTTCGCCAATGCAATACCTAAAATTTCATTTATACTTAAAAAAAAAAAAAACGGAACCTGATGAATACATAAGAAAACAATTGGTTAAACATAATCGAAAGCATATCTACTTTTAAAACCGTGCAAGGATAACTAATATTGTGTGATACAACATGGATGTGAATGTCGTTGAAAATTTGAACATTTATTTACTCGTTAGGATCTTCAACAAATATAAATCCAGGGGAATCTTGTGTGGATATTTTATCGCCCATGAGTATTATGTCCCTGAGGACCATACGTCCATTCGAGCAATTGAGGCTAATCAGCTCTGTGCCGCAGAAACCTCTTGGTCTTATGGTCTCGTTGTTCGAGCAGCATGTCCGCGCTGATAACACTCCGCAAACACCAAGCAGCAGCAAGAGTATTGACTTCTGTAAATGCGAAAAATCATCCCTACTTTAATAATGATTGCCAATTTATAGACAACTCTTATGTAAACAGTTGTGTATGGTTTAGATTTTATGAAACCTAGTAGATTCTTTGTGCGTCATCTTAAGGTATACATACAATAGTACGTGTTGTTAGGCACGTAAGTTCAAGTTATCGTGCCCTTAAAATTCACTATGGCTATTCACTTAATTAATGAAATTATCTTTCTTGTAATAATAGAGGAAGTCGCGATAAGCTCAATTTACAAGGCAGCTGCATGTCTCGAAAAGGCACGATGCCTACTGAGCCGATGCCCGATGAGGTTGAGCTTTCGGTAAATGAAAACATAATGAGGAAACCGACATGTTTCAAGAACAACACCTTTTGTGGACATGTGACATCCACCAAACTGCACTTGACCAAATTTTGGATAAATAACCTTGACTCTCTTATTGTGAGAGAAGGTCCGAACCAGTTGTGGAAATGTTAAGACTTGTTATATAAATAGTTTACCTTATATTTATTATTCATTGAATTTTTCACCTTCAACGTATCATACGAAAGCTTTAATTATATCTGTATGCGTTAATCAATATACTAAAACACAAAGGAAATTTGTCGTTTATAGACTCGTTAAGCATCTATATTGTTAAGTTCTACTGCATCTAAATCGTCTATTATTATTAATGCAGAAATAGTTTAAGGTTAAATTATGGTGATTATATTATGCACCGACGAGGGCATACGAAAGAGTGGAGGAGTCGGTGACAAAGACCTTATACGTAATTGGTGTGAAACAAAATTATCCTCCTTACATATCATTACAGAGCGTTGATTGTCCGGTGACCCATTTCCATACTCTACTAATGTGACCTGCATGATCCGCAACATATGAATGATTCAATTAACATATTCGCTTACTGATAACCTTATTATATCATAACAGCAAATTCTAGATATATAAGATAGGGTCCATTTTTACACAGCATTGTTTTTTTGAATACCTACCTTTTATTACCTGACGTTTCTGGTGCTTTACAGTAGCCATGGTGACGGGAGGAACGAGCTGACATTTCCTAATGTCATAGTCATTACGGAATTATCTACCTAGACCCTCTTAATTATATTGTTTACTATCTGATCTACACAGAAAGAGCTCACGAGGTCTTCAAGTGTTAGATGGATTCTTGTATAATTTTTTTAGCGAAAGGTTCATCTGATAGTAAGTGCTTCGCTTGCTCGTAACAATGTGGTGTTAATTAGATAATATACATAGCACCACATTGTGCTCGTCGCCTTGAGACCTAAGATGTTAAGTCTCGTTACTCCAACAATAGCTACAGCACTCTTCGAACAGGAACGGTATTGTGTATACACTAATGTTAGGCGTTAGAAATAGGAGCTGCAGTGGTAGCTGCCTAGACGGTCTCAAGCAACAGAGACCTATCATCACAAGTATTTGATTTAATGTGATAATGAGAACACGTGCCTTAAAGCCAAGTATAATCAATTTTTGGAAACAATTCCACCGCGACGATAGCGAAACAGTTTGTATTCGACTCTTATTATTTCTCTAACAAAGAACGTTGCAAGACTTAATACATGCTATTTTATAAAGATTATCTATAATAATCGATACCAAAATTTAAATTATATATTGTTACGTGTTCTTTTATAAAATAGGTTTTTCAATTTCTATAGAAACAACCAAACCTGAAAACTGTCACGTTTATAAAGGAATATTTGACCGGGGAAATACGTTTAGGTTCAGTGATATATATTAGGGGGACCGGAAAGTAATGTCGTTTTCTTACGCTAAATACAAACACATACATTTTTAACGAGTCTTTATTTTTAATCAATGATGTATTCCCCATCATTGTCAATAACCTTTTGCCATCTAGTGAGTAAATTTTCAATCCCTGATCGATAAAAATTAATTGGTTTTTCGGCAAAATATCTAGAGATGGCATTTTGGATATCATCCAAATTTGCAAATGTTTCGCCACTTAAAAAGTGTTGCAGCGCTCGGAATAAGTGGAAATCCGATGGTGCAACATCGGGCGAATATGGTGGATGAGGCAGCACCTCCCACCCCAATTCATTAATTTTTTCTAGAGTTCGCCTTGCGCAGTGCGGTCTTGCATTGTCATGTTGGAGAATGACGCCTTTTCGGTTGACAATTGCTGGCCACTTTTCAATTAAAGATTGATTGACTCGCTGCAATTGTTCGCTGTAGAGGTCTGCAGTAACAGTTTCTCCAGGTTTCAGTAATTCAAAATGAACAATGCCGCGAATACTCCACCAAACACACAAAAGCGCTTTTTTGGGGTGTAAACCTGGCTTAGCAGTACTCCGAGGGATTTCATTTGGAGAGAGCCACTGCCTTTTGCGTTTTGGGTTATCATACAGGACCCATTTCTCATCTCCTGTGATCAAGCGATCAAAAAACGCTTCTGTGTTGTGTCGTTGAAGCAATAAGTTGCATGTGATTGATCGGTTAGCCTTATTCTGTTCGGACAGATTATGCGGGACCCAAACACCTGCTCTGCTTACTTTTCCAATCTGCTTCAAATGTTCTTGGATGGTCGACCAAGGTTTGTTGAGACTGTTTGACAATTCCTCGATCGTCTGACACGGATTTGCTTCCACTTCCGCCCTTAACACGTCGTTGTCTAACGCTGATGGTCTTCCTGATCGATACGAGTCGGAAAGATCAAAATTACCCGATTTGAACTTGGAAAACCACCTTTGGCATTTACGAATGTCCAGTGCATTTGGATAAACATCGCAAATGTTTTTGGTAGCAACTGTTGCGTTATTTCCCTTGCGAAACTCAAAGAGCATGCAATGCCGGATGTGTACCTCTTCTGGTATTTGGCTGGCCATTTTACCCAAAATTACAAAAAAAAATTGTAATTCAATTGTCTATAAGTAAAGAAATCACTATAACCTCACAATGTCTTTGGTACGCCTCTGAACAAAACAATGAGCTGACAAATGACAATCAAGTATTGGCATGCGCAGAAACGACATTACTTTCCGGTCCCCCTATTATATAATTATATTCTCCGTCACTGCTCAGTCTTCCACAAGAAAGATCTATCCGATCCAGTACGGTTGCTGCAGATTTAAATTTTCCCTTTAGCAATGCTTTGTGTGGTGTACAAAAAGGTTTTTTTTTTTTGTTATAATTTTAGATTTCGATATTTTTAACTGCAGCCAATGAAATTGTACCGCCGCGTTTGAACGGCGTACCTATAACATGTGTTTACGAACGCGTAATGCATTATCTAAAGCGTTCGTCTAAATTACGTAGTTATATATATATTATGTTGTTTGTGATGTACGCATTATGCCGCAGTGTATTTTCAAACAAGCTTGTATTTACCTGACAAATAGGAAAACAGTTAGAAGTTGCCACCGCCGCGATACTAATTTCTTTTACCTCTATATATATACAGGAGATATTCTGAGATTCATTGACTATGATGATATTCATTGATATGAGATTATTAAACGTAAACACTCACAAGTTTGTAGAGATATTACTTCTGCCATTTAAATATTAGCTAAGAATGGATTTTACAATATTTTTAAGATATGTATAACATTGTATTATTGAAATTAGTTAATGATTATTTACTTTAGTTTTCCAATCAACAATTACAAAACTAAAGATATTTTCAACTTATAAATGACTAGACAGATCTAGGATTAAAACACGTTTACAGTATTTTGATCGCTCTGACGATTCAGTCGCAATTACCACATCTGACGCGGTTTGTGGTTTATCTGATAGTTATACTTATTAAATATTACGAACAAGTACCTATGCTTTACAAGAAAGAGATACACAATACGAGTAATGCTTCATAGGCCTTTATTGTCGGAGACTAAGTAATTACAGCGGCTCCTATTTCTGTCACTAAACAGTAGCGTGTAAAATATTGCTGTGTTATGGTTTGAATGGTGTAGCTAGTGAAATTACTAGGGTGACCAGACTTAACACTTAACATCTTATGTCTCAAGGCAACAAGTAGAACATGGTGCAGTATAATCATCATTGTTATGTTAGGTTGTTGTGGGCAGGTGTATCGCTTACCATCAGATGAACGTCCCGCTGGTCTCGTCGCTTCGTAGTATGAAAAGAAAAAACAATAAAGTGAATTTTATATTAGAAATTCCTTAAGTTATTTATGTTTGAACGTTCACTGCTATATATCAAGTACTAATTGAACGATACACTCGAGTAATAAACAGATAACGTAATCTATTATGAAGTGGTATATTATTAATGTATTTATTGGTTTCGGAGGTCTGATCTTCACGAGCTACTGAAAATCTTTTGGAAATATCTATATTGATCCTAAATTGGTTAAGTTACGACATATATTTACTATATATATATTTACCAAAACGACTAGATTTTTCATTATTAAAAATGTATTAATTTAGACATAACTTTTTCTACATTAACCCTTAAGGCCTTTCCATTAGCTCTTCCTATTAAGTTAAAAAAATCATTATCTCATACGGAACCTATCAATGTTTCAATAATTACTATAGATTCGAATTAAATTATATTGATTATTATCTATGTATATACAGTGACGTGTCCTATTAACATAACATCTGATTCAAGTTCCTTACTAGAAATACTGATGACAAATACTACGAGTTACTATCGATAGTAATAATTTTTATATCATTACAAAACAATTTCTTGAGAAACTTTCCTTTATCTAACAATTTACAAACGTCATAACATTTATACGTAATATTTTTACTTCTATAACGGAATACTGAGTCTTTTTTACTTTAAGAAGCGACCATATATACGGCTGCTTATAACAACGTGGTGCTGGTTAGATATCATCCTAATCTATCACAGCACCACATTGTACTCATTGTCTTAACACACAAGATGCTAATTCTCGTTATTCATTAATTCACTAGCTGGAGAGTCTTTAACGTATCACTTAATACTTTTAATGGGATATTTAATGTGTGCTTCGAAGTTAATGAACTCGTTTGTTTTATTCAAAAAACGATGAGACGAGCACGGTGTTCATCTGATAGTAAGTAGCACGCTTGCCTTTAACAACGTGAGGCTAGTTAGGATGGTATACACAGCACCACATTGCGCTCATCGCCTTGAGACATAAGATGCTGTTGCGTTACCCCTGTAATTTCACTGGCGACAGCGCCCTTTAAATCGGTACACAGTAATGTTTGCACACTGCTGTTTAGTGCCGGAAATAGAGCTGCGATGGTACCTAACTAAACTGTCTCCGGCAACAGAGACCTATTGTTGTTTACGATTTTTAACTCAGTCGAATAGAAACTCCTTTTACGGCATTATAACTTGAATTTATTTCATTACCGTAATACTTTAAAAATTTCACACATACTCTGATAATGTTAACTAATAAAGATAAAAAAAGTATTATTATATTAACTTTTATCATGTTATAATAAACGGTCGTCATAAAAGATAATATTGGAGACAACAAATTACAATGTCTTTTGGAAGCCGCTGAATGTGATCTAGTGACCTCTTATCACAATACACGCTGTTTGTGTTACAAAACTTATCGGCAGGAAATACCGTGTGATTATTTAAACCATCGTCTACATTTTGACTAGGATTCATAGTTTGTTTAGAAACAATGATAATATAAAGAAACAACGCTACACTATTTTTTTTTATTATAGTGACTGATACGCTTGCCCTTAACAACGTGGCGCTAGTTAGTGTTTCATACACTGCACTACATCGTACTCGTCGCCTCGAGACTTAAGATGTTATGTGTCATTACCGCAGTAATTTCATTAGCTACACTGCCCTTCAAACCGGAAGACAATAATGTTTGCTCAGCATCGTTTGGCGGCAGAAATAGGAGCCGCGGTACGTACCTAAATGCTCACCGGCAACAGATACCTGTCACCAGAAAAGTTAAGTTTCAATTACAAACTTCCGCCGTAAAGACCGGATTTAATATTCCACGTAGTGTTTAATATTGTAATTGTAGTATTTCCCACGTAATTCGCAATTGCAACACTGGATTGCCAACTTATGTTGCAAATGTACGGCGCTCGTATTGCATTACATCCATTTCATATTCAGATTTAAGTAACTTGCATTATTTATAACACGCAAGCTGTGGACTAAATAAATGTCTAAATCAAAAGCTTAGTTGTTATACTTACAGTAATCAGCTAAAAATTTAACGGTTTATGTGTTATAGTTGAATTATGTATAACTGAAAGCTTAGAGAATGTTATGAAGCTTGTATCTCATAGCAAAGTACACAATGTTGTGTTGTGGTATCATTTTAACTAGCGTCACATTGTTATGGTTAGGTATCATTTACTATCAAGTGTTATACGTCGACAAACTGTGTAGAGCAGTGATTCCCAAACTCTGTAGAGCAGTGATTCTCAAACTCTGTAGAGCAGTGATTCTCAAACTCTGTAGAGCAGTGATTCCCAAACTCTGTAGAGCAGTGATTCTCAAACTCTGTAGAGCAGTGATTCTCAAACTCTGTAGAGCAGTGATTCCCAAACTCTGTAGAGCAGTGATTCTCAAACTCTGTAGAGCAGTGATTCTCAAACTCTGTAGAGCAGTGATTCTCAACCACTGTGCCGCGGCACTTTTGTATGCCGCGAAATTCTAGAAGTGTGCCGCCAAATTTTAGATGAATAATAATGTTAATATAATTAAATAAAATTATGATTTTTTTTTTTAATTATTTGATTATTTGTTTGGCAACGCGATCCTTAGTGCCGGATGCCGGGTTATAGTAAAGCGACGAGCATAGGTAGCGGTGGGGGCAAGAGAGAACATAAATAATATTTAAGCTTATTTTTTTCTTTGTGTGCCGCCAAATTTTGAAATTGTTAAAAGTGCGCCGCAACAAAAAAAACGTTGAGAATCACTGCTATAGACTAATGACTAGGTAACGTAGAAATTTCTACTTTGTAATAGCTTGGCTGTAACACTCCTCATTTCCTTTAGGGTAGGAATATTGTGAAACTTATTCTTAGCTGCGCTGTAAAAATAATATTCCTACTAAATTTCAAGTCTCTACGCCATATGGTGCCAGAGATATCGATTTGAGTCTTTTCTTCATAGGTGGAAATCTCTTATGTATATATAAGATCTAAGCTTATTGATATTAAAACTTAAAATATTAATTCATCATTGTTACCTAATTAGGTAGTGGAACTTTCAAACGAAAATTTCATTAAATACTACAAATCTTTATTGGCGGGGCACATAGCTCGTAGACACGATGGTCGTTGGGGTTTTAAAGGGACCCCACATCGGAAAGCGCTACTTTGGCAGACCCTCCCACTAGGTGGACAGAGGACATAAAAAAATCGCTGGGGGCCACTGGATTCGAACAGCCCAAAACCGTGGTTTGTGGAACACATTACAAGAGACCTATATCCAGCAGTGGACGTCCATCGGTTGAAATGATGATGATGGTGAATATCTTTATTCAAGTCCACTGTGTATTTCATAGAAGTATTGTAAATTTGTGATATATTTATTTAAGTTTAACATATATATAATAATTACGTAGTTTAGTTGAACTATGCCTTGTTCTTATCAATGTAGTATACAGTATTATATTCTTGTTTATATTATGAAGCAATCGTCCCGTTTAACTACAGGTTTGTGAACCGGTAAAGCAGAAATAGTCTGCAGAATGTATCCTGTTTTGAGGTTGCTCACTGCACTCCCTTTACTGGACGGAATGTTCATTCTTAGCATAATGTTTGTTTGATGTTTGCTTGTCATTTCAATTAAGGATTAAAATTATTGCTTCTTTGTAACTTCAAAATCCAGGACAAAAAGTTTCCTTTCACTGTGCGTCTTAAATAAATGGTAAATTCCAAGGTTTTTAGTCCGTTGGCATAGGATGAATGTGCCGAAAACAACTTTTTGTTTGTACTGTGACGTATTGTATGAGATACACGGAATGTCCATTTATACATGCATTCACGAATTTGTTTACTTCTCATTCATTATTTTTTTTCTGGAAACATTACCATAGCTTCATTCGTGTTGTTTAATTACTTCACAAAGAGCTTTAGTCTTATGGACAAAACACATTTTAACAACACTTTTTTCTGTATCAATGTTTTTGCGATGGAAAACTTCATAAACATATAACCATAATGGGGTTATTATAAAATTTAAAATAATTCGTTGATTTTTCGACATTAACATATGATCTATATTGTATATTTTAGCATATTACATAGTTTTTTGTAGCTTACAACAGTACCTATCACACTACCTACCACACAGTTACCGACAGTATCCAGTGACATGTTTCTGTTGGTTATGCTAAATTTATATATTGAATATATATAGATATATCACTTAATTAAGAAAATTATGGATAAATAATTTGAATAGCAGAAAATATACAAAAAACTCGATTAGTATTTAAAGAGTTTTAAGTTATTTTCTTTAAGTAAATAAAACAATAGATTTAATAACTGACTAAATAACAAGGAATAGTTGTTGGGAATCTCTCATCGGCGATTGTAACATTTACGTAAAAATTTAATCTTCTAAAACGTACGAGAAACACAGTATTTACATAATTTAATTGCCGTGTATATAGTTCAACCAGCGTACAGTGTTTATTCAATTTAGTACTAACAAAACAGCCCCGTTTATTACCTGTGTTTAACTTAGAGTGCACAAACATTTAAAGGTTGGTTTAATATTGAAAGGAACTTAGTTTAATGGAAGAACGTATTTTTTGCTTTCACAACGAATTGTAACGTTTAACCTTAATGTTTTCAATGTGGCCGACATTAAGAAATATCCGACAAAACAAATTTCCGTCTGACGTCCGTATTAACCTTATATCATATCACATGTAATTACGATAGATTACATACGTATATATCACTAATTATGTATGTAGACAAGAACTCTAACCCGAGTCGGAAGATATTAGTATAAATAAAAAAAATGGAGTAGGCATAGACCACCTCTCTCCATTTGCTACGATCCTGGCATCTCTCGCTGCCTCCACTTTCATGAGTGTCTTCATGCATCCTCGTCGGTTACGAAGTACTCTTGACCCGAAAGATTAACTATAGTAAATGGAGTACTGCGGTGTTGTAAACTTCGCACCTTTATTCTACTGGTGGTAGGTCTCTGTCACCGTATTTATATATACGATTCATATGACACTTATATACTTGGGATCTGTTACTACCAGCTCCATTAAAATATTTAGCTGTACATTTGTACTGATGTAAAGAGTTGGAAGAGTCTCCCAAAAGCCGCTAACAATATATCAAATGATTCAGTACGACGCGTACTCAGTCGTTTTTATACTTTTCCCTCCCAGCTTGTGGTAGCATGTAAAAGTATACAGTAGAAAGTTAGCAACAATTTTTTTTTTCGACGAAGCGACTAAACCGAGCTAATACGGTCACGTGATGGCAATTGATACGCCTGTCCATAACGTGGCCCAAGTTAGGATGATATACACAGCACTACGTGTGCTCGTCATCTTGAAACATAAGACGTTGTCTCGTTACCTGAATAGTTTACTCGTGTAATATTAGTAGCTCGCTGGCCTAATGGTTAGAGCGTGCAGCTTTCATTCTGAAGGTCGCGGGTTCGAATCTCGGCATGTACCGATGATTTAATATTTGAGTTATGTATTTGTGAACTTTAGTTACAACAGCGAGATACAAACGGTGAAGGAAAACATCGTGAGGAAACCCGCAGGCAGAAATCATCTTTGTGTGTGTGTGTGTGTGGTGGTCGCAGTAAAGTGGCTACAGGCTCGCCCCATGTTACACGGGACCTAATCTGAACACATCTGTCGAAATGTGGGTGTTTATTCACCTCTGCCTAACCATACTGGGAAAAAGGCGTGATAATATAAAAAAAAATGTAATATTAATACGACATTTAATCCATACAATAAAAATGGGTTTTGTTTGTTCGCGGATCACTTGAAAACTAGTGAACGTATAGACATGGGACCATTAGCATTTGACGCGGACTAATTTCTAGATGGTTTAAGACTATTTATTATTTGAACGTCATTTTATATCTAGTGTCATTTGATTCTTCATCATTTTATTTCTAATTAACTTCTACAAACATTTTCATTTCGTATTATTTATGCGGTTGCTATAGTAACGGCCGCTATAGAAAGTCATTTGCGGTCTAATACGATACTACGACCAGCAATACGGGCGAACAACTGGTGTATACATATCGAATTAGTTTTTTTTTAATGTTTCCTCTCTGAAAGTTAATCATCTGCGTAAGGGTTAATTTCTCTTCAGTAATTTTGTTGTAACACACAGTCAGTTGAAGTGTTGAATGTTATTTGCCAAGTCATTATTTTAAGCCCGTCGCCCGCTAATCCAAATTTAGCAAACACGAAGTACAGTCTTTCTTTTTACACTTGCACTTTGAGTGATGTCTAAAATTAGAGCTTCACAGGCACATCCTTTATTCATATTAAAGCGAAGGAAATTATATATTTTTTTTTTACAATCAGTTATTCTATATCAGCTACAACTATTTATATTCATATGAGTTATTTAATATTTATAAGGTATATTTACAACTGTCGTTGAAATCTTCTGTTTGGTTATGCCGTGACGTCTACTTCTACCGTCAAATAGTAATTTTTATAGATTGCCTAGCTCTCGATTTAACAGCATTGTGGCTAGTAAAATTACTGGGGTAACTAGTAAGGTGAAGTTGAAGAATAAGTGCTGCAGATCAGTCAAAGCATCATTTAATTAACTATATAACTTAATGGTAATAGGCCCCTTTTGTAATAAGTCCGTCAACGTAGGTTTAGGCATAGCATTGTATCGTTTGTTTTGTTCCGGATTGCAGGACTTTATAGCAAGCGATGTAACGAACCCAGTAGCCTTTATCGCTGTAAATAGCTCCACATTGTTATTTTTCGTATGTTGTGTATATCATTCTAACTAGTGCTAAGTTGTTATTGGCAAGGGTATCATTAACCATCACCTATCCCCAAAAAGTTATCTCCACAACAGTATGTACTAATACTAAAAATGGAACCAATACGAAATATAATAACATCAATCTCTCTTATTACAAAAATTGATCGGTTTCCATTTTATGGTCATGTGGTGTAAGATAAGTGGCCGTATTATTATTTTCATATAAACAATAGTGAGTTCAATGAATATTTATCTCATATACCTAAAGTGCGTAATTTAGAGCTTCATAAACTCTGTTATTATAATCAATTAATATCTATCAGCTATATAATAATTTTTATTTATTCGCCACAGCGAAGAGCGAGACGTTCACCTGATGGTAAGTGATACGCCTGCTCATAACAACGTGGCGCTAGTTAAGGTGATATTTATATAGGGGTCGACGCTTTGAGACTGGACAAGTGTGCCACGGCGATTTCATCGCTACAACACCCTTCAAATCGGAACACAGGAATATTTGCACACTACTCTTTGGCGTAAGAAAGCTGCGGTGGTATTTAGACGGTAACTGGTAACAAAGACATACCACTACTACTAGGTTATGTTGTTTAGTTAATATATATGTGAATGTGTAATTAGTGAACCTATACAGACCAATGAAAGAAAGTATTTTAACTAATCAAGTAATCTGTAATACAACCTCTGTTCTCTGATGATGTTAAGGTGGGTAGTAACTTTGACTCTTACAGCTCATCTGATACTAGGCTCGTGGACCAGGGTCCACGCCCTGTTACTAAAACAACCGAGACAGATGTTTCGGTTCGCTGACAGTTATCTTTAATCATGTTGTTTACGAATGACTTGAAAAAAACTTATATTAACTTTAACCCATTTTATGACTTTTTAAATAGGGCAAATATTTAACTGTATTACTTATTTAACTTAACTAAAGAAATCAAAGAGCATACATCCTTAGTAGACGTTGATTCGAAATATGGTAATAACGACTTCAAGGGGTTGCTAATTAAATGTTACTTATTAAACAATATGATGTAAATAACAAAATTAAATAAGCAATATATTAAAAAATTGTTCTTCAATGTATAATTACTTGGTTTACTGCTAGATAACTTAAATAATAGCTTTATAGTAAATCTAACATTTTAAAAGGCAATTTTTCCGTTGAGACCACTATCAATAAAATATTAATAATTTTAAAAATAATAAAAAAAAAACAACAACATATATAACTTAATTTTTAAATAAATGTTTATTATAATTTTTTTTTTAATATTTTTGTTACGTAGGGTAGATGTTAAAGTAGACTGTTACTTGTTACCAGAATAAAGTCTATAGTGCTGAGGACTTGGTATCATCGCATTATTGCCAAGAGCGTGCAGACATTACTGTGTTGTGATCAACGGGAAGTGGTGAGTGAAATTAATGGGGTAAACGGACATATAATAATATTTTTTATAGCGATGAACACCATGAGCCTGAACTGTTTACCATTCCAACTAGCGTCAAATCAACATAGAAAGCGTATCGTTTATCATCAGGTGAACGTGCTTTTAGGCTCATCGCCCTGTCAGATAGAAATATAATGTTTTTTTTTAGTCATATTTAAAATTTGCTTTAAATTATTAGTTAATTAAATTTAATTGATAATATAATTAACCTCTGGTGTTAATTTTTTTCTATTAAATACTTTCGTGTTTTTTTTTTTTATTTGCAGGGTATTTTGAAAACTTTGAAATAGTATGAATGACATCAAAATATATAAAATATTTTATTAAAACGGCATTTATACCGTGATTAAAAATCTAGTAGAAATCATAATCGTAGTAGTAATAGTCGAAAGCAACTCACCTTCATATTATTTTATTTCCACACTCACAACACACAATGAGCCGCGTCGGTTCACATTAACGAACTGCACTGTAACTCCGCTTGGAATCGATTAATTATCAATGCAGTGCTCATTTCGATTCTTGATATTTTAATCGAGATGATCACGTTAAATCGGTTGTATTCGACGCGTGATTACAACACTATTTGTATTGAAATGAACATAGTATTCTTACTTTATTAATCTAGTATATCGTTACATGTTTTTTTTTTAATAGTGACCGTTCTGGTGATTATTGTCTATGATTATATTTATTATTAATTAAATATTAATAATCGGTTAGAAAGTTTTTAACCGACATCAAGAAAGAACTTCTAATATATATGATGATTAAATGCTTATTGTTTGACCGGCTCGCGGATTGAAAGGAAGTTCTCATATCGATTCCTCTATCGTTATGGTTTCTTTTTATTTATAAGTAGCTGTTCCCCGCCCACTTTTTTTTTTATTGTAATTAAAAATTAGACTTGAATGAAAGATTCTTTCAGAAGCGACCTCAGCCGCAAATGACTACAGGAACGGTTACTGTAGCAACCACATAAATACATAATATTTATAAAAAGTTAATTAGAAATAAAATAATGGAGAAACTAATTAAAAAAAAAAATTGCATATGATCATCTACAACACATTCCGCGTCGAAAGGTCACGTGTCCTTGTCGATACGTTCACTAGTTTTCAAGTGACTGGCGAACAAAGTAAACCCACTTTATGCGTAATTTATATATCTATCAATTTAAATTACGCATGTTTTATAGAATAGTTAGATTTAGGTCATTATTTTAGGTTACAAAGAGAATCTAATAATTTTTTTTAATTAGTTTTTTTCAACAGTCATGACTTTTTATTGAAACACTGATTTTCATGGTTCCTTTTTTTCTGGTGAATAACTTAAAAGTGAAAAAATAGATGAGATTAATTTTGATTATTATACTAAATGTTGAAACTTAGTTATTTTTTTCCCCTGTGGTTTACTTTTCAGTTACAGTATTTCAATTATCATATCAGTCTCTCTTATTATTATATTAATTTGCAAGGTTTTGGGACCAATGGAGTTGTTTTAGTTGCTGCTTTCCACTAATATTTTATAAAATAAAACTAATATTTATGGCTTAATTATCGCTGATGAGTAATACGATTTTGGCTATTAATCAGCGATATAGTATTATATCGGTATCGGCAAGATACATTCGATTTTTAATTAAACTTCCTTAAATCTTTCTTTTAATAGTTTGAAATAACGCCATCTAGCAGCAAAACGAAAGGACTCGAATGTTTTTAATATAAATTCTTCTAAGATTTTCTATTAGTTAAGGAATATGTATGATTGAAAATCTTAATATTCTATCTATTTTTATTAACAGAAAAATCTTAGAAAAATATTTCCTTTAATTTCGTAAGTTGCTGTTTATTTAGTTTCTGTTACCCTCAAAAGATGTCGCTGACTAGTTTTATGAGTGTAAGTAAAGTTTAGTTTTAGGGGTGTAAAGGGTTTCCGCACAACAGCCCACGGGATCCAAACCAAAGTCTCCTGTTCGTGGTGCACGCTGTTAATTATCATACCAGGTACTGGCTGCCACCAACCCGTATTGGGCCAGCGAGGTGGGAAATGGCCCAAATCTCCCACATATGAATTCCGATCGATGTGAGAATGTTTGGGGGAGGACTGTGTCCAGCTGTGAATATGTAACGTCTGAAGAAGATAATGAACTAGTTTAACTGGTGGAAGGGGTCCGTTGCCGGAGACTGTCTGGGTAGGTACCACTGCAGCTTCTATTTCTGCTGTCAAATAGTAGTGTGCAAACATTGCTGTGTACCGAATGGAAGGGGGCTGTTGCTAGTGAAATTACTGGGGTAACGAGACTTAACACTTTATGTATCAAGGCGATGAGCTCAATGTGGTACTGTGTATACGATCTTAACTAGCGCCGCATTTTTATATGCCACTTACTACTAAATGTACGTCCCGCTCGTCTCGTCGTTATTTTAATAAAAAAAAAACTAGTTTATGAATTTCGAGGTACCTACTAAATTACCAATTAAAAGCTTTAACTGACACATTGAGGACTCTACTGAGATGCAGTGTAAAAATATAAAAATTGGAACAACTACTCATGAAGAAGTAATCCCGTTAGAGCATTTAACGGTACCTTTAAATAACAGCCACATGAAGTCATGAATCATTTTTGTCATGAAAAAGAAATTTCATTAACCATCATGACGTTATCATCAATAGACAAGTTTTCAAGATGTCATTTTGTACATCGTTGTGTATATATTTTAAACTTAGCACAGATTTTATACGACTTTTTTTTTCATTATCGATATATGTTCCCAATCAGCCGATAGACGTCCACTGCCGGACATAGGTCTCACCTAAAGATTCCCGCATCGATAGGTCCTGTACCTCCCGCATCACCGGGCACTGGGGATAATGGTATGTAGGATTTCATATGGGGGATTTGGTCCACTTCCCACCACGCTGGCACAATGCGGGTTGGTGGGAGCCAGAGCCTCTTTTGTTGATTAGCAGTGTACACCGCGAGCAGGTGAGAGGTTGGCTTGGGTCCCGTGCGTTGTTGTAAGGACCCCTTACACCCCTCACATTATTATAATTAAATACGTTATACGTTAGTTAAAAACAAAAACAAAAAACCGTTAATACTGATCGCTACCGACAACAAATGATCAATTTGAACCATGCATTGATCGAGAAACGACCAGAATGGGCCAGAAGACACGGCAAGGTAATTTTGCTCCATGACAATGCACCTGCACACAAAGCAAAACCGGTTCAGGATACAATCAAAACACTTGGCTGAGAGCTGTTACCTGCTACCCCACCCGCCGTATTCACCAGACTTGGCTCCTTCCGACTACCATTTGTTTTCATCGATGGGACACGCACTGGCTGAGCAGCACTTTGGTTCCTACGAGGAGGTCGAAAATTGGGTGTCTGGTTGGTTTGCTTTAAAAGACGAACAATTTTATTGGCGTGGTATCCACAAATTGCCAGAAAGGTGGTGAAAATGTGTAGAAAACAATGGTCAATACTTAGAATGAAATGTTTTTTATTTTCCCATTAATAATTAGTGTTTTATTTTCACAAAAAAACGCTCATTTCATACCGGTACACCTGGTATACAGATTTTTTTACACAATACTTATAATTTTAATTTAAGTATACATATTCATTCTAAACGATTTGTAGGAATTTGATGGTAGATTGCAAATAAAAGGTATTTTTATAACAATTTCAACGATTCCGTGTTTTTTTCTCTCCAATATTCGGAATGACTGTATACGAAAATATGTTAAACGGTGGATGTGGTTCGAGCCAATAACTTCGATGTTTTTTGTTATGGAGAAAGTTAAAGAAGTTTTACCGTATTCTTCCTTTCTCTTCGCGCAACTTATTTTTTTTTTCGATAATCTGTTGATATTGCTGTCGTTACTTTCAAATTTACTTCCTTTAAAACCCATCTCACAAAATTGTCTGTAACGTAAGGATTTTAGTTTTACTTCAGCATTATACAGCTGTTCTTTATAATCATTATAATGCGACTTATATCTCCTGTAAATCTTGCGAACGATTGCCTTATTACTTCTATCGGTGACCTCATTCATTCCTTATATTTAGTATTTGTACATACAAGTTTTTATTCTTTATGCTTATTTTGTAATTTTTCCTATCGTCTCTCTATTTGACATAATCTGAATGTCGTCAATTATATACATATTTTCATCAGTCCTCGAGAATGTACATTTAGTTGATAGTGATCCTCTCATCTAGAGGAACGTCGATGGTGTGTTGCATGGCGTTATCTTCATCATCGTCACCAATTGCGAGAAACTTTTCAACGCGGGTGGACACACAGTCCAACATTCCTTTCTTATACATCGCCTTTATCACCCGTCTCCGGAACACAACCAGGACCAAAAATATCAGAGGCCCTTGCAGAATATTCACGAAGTCGATTATAACCCTTAAATGTGAAAAAATTATGAAGTACCTAATTAAATTTACAACTTTTTAAAACAGGACATCTTATGCCGTGTGTCCTTCAAGGCTAATTAATGGTACAGCGATATTTTTGGTGTATTGTAAGATAACATCATTGAATAAACATTTTGGCGCGGACCAGTACCGGGCGGACTAGTACGTTGATGTTACTTCACATACATCAACAAATTATTCATATATATCAGTAGTAATCATTATTATTATTGAACACATGTGTCAGTAATCTATGAAATGCTGATGTATTTTTATAAATAGATACGTAGTACATGTATGTTTTTACATATTAAACATGTTCAACTTCGTATAATAAAATATAGTAATGGAACAAATTATGATTAATGCGCCTGCAGCTTAGGACATTTCCTTATTTTCAATATAACCCTCTACAAATTTAAATGATTATATGCTCTATTTTTTAAGGTAATTTATTTCACTATACGTAACGTTGTAGCATAATCTGAATTCATTATATTCTAGATTTAGCTGGTTTTCTATTTATGGGTCGCACACAGGTAAGATAACGATAGCGATAACGATAACCCTTATCTTAACAGGCGCTGATATCATTTTATTATGCAGTAGTAGTATAACTTGGAAACAATATTATCGACTTTAAATTTTTATTCCATAACAACCAATTTACGTCCCCATTGCTGGGAAACAAGCCTAGCCTACATTTTATATTCTTGATGTAGATCGGGCTGCAAGCCACAGCGGCCCTTACAGCCCATCTGACACTGGGCTCGTGGACCCGGATCCACGGCCTGAGGTTTTAGAAACTAAAAAGTGCTACGCGGGATGTAGCTATCTGGCGGATGATTCTGTATATTGTGTGTGTCTGGTTCTTGTTGTGATCCTAGCCTACATGTGAAGGCGATAAGGCCATAGTTACCGCGGTGGCCCAATGCGGGTTGATCATTTCACACTTTCAAAGGCATTGAAAGCGGTGACTGACAAGGTTGCAAGACCGGTCGGATTACACGCTGTACGACTCGAACGGTCTTGCTTTTATTTTATGACCTATAATATTTGACCTTATGGTTAAGACGCAGATCATAAAGACAACGGCATATTTTAAGAACAATACCTTTCGAGGTCATGCGACTCCATTATATTTAGATCCAAAATTTTTCTATTAAGTTGATATGTAAAATCTTTATTTTAAATTAGTAAGCTTTGTTCCCTTTTTGTATTGGTGATATTATATGATTATTATATGATAATGGTTGATTATATTGTTTATAATAAACACAAACCATATAATGCTCTCGTTCATTAGTGAACCTATCATTTCAAAGGTCCACGGAACTCCCATTATAACGAACAGCCTGATGGTCATTAGGAATCTGCAACGTATTTACATCAAAGTTCAATTATTTGCAATTTCAAACAAAATCAATAATAATAGATTTTGAACTTTAAAACAGTAACTGAAAAGAGGCATATTCTAAAAATCTCATTGTTTATAGTGATTCGAAAAAAAAAAAAATTACCGTTTCCAAAAGTCAATGAATTCGAAACAGTCAATACGTGTACTGGCTAACAATAGGAGACTTGTACAGTTGTATCTTTGTACTTACAAGTCTCGTATTGTTCCTCGCTTGTTGTATAGACTTCTATACAAGGAGAAAATATTGGCAAAGTTATAAGCACTTGGCCTTAAACGGATTGAAACCGTAACTTAATTTATATTAAGCACAAAAAATCATGTATTTCTATACTCATGTTTAAATTAATTATTGCATTTTGCTATTGTCATGACTAACAATAGCAAAATAGCAAGCGTGCTTACATTATCCTCTTACTCATTTAACTATAAACGTTAAAGTTTAACTTACATGTTAACAAATTATTTGCTTAACATTATATAATTACATTTTAAGTATTGTCGATTGAAGTTATATTTTTAGATTTCTCTAAACTTTTGGGATAAAACACAAATACTCTAATAATGAACAGAGTGGGGCAATCATAGGAAAGGTAAAGGATGTACAGATGATGTAATACATTGGCAAAGAGCTACATCTTTTATATTTACTGTCTAAGCACAGTTCCATATAATAGATCACTTTAAAGCATAATCTGTTAAGTTCTATAATCATTTAAAATTTTCTACTTACGTTTATATATTTTTTTTTTATTTAACAAAGGATACGAGCAGGACGTTCACTTGATGTAAGTGATACGCCTGTCGATAACAACGCAGCGCTGATTAAGATGGTATACACTGCACCACATTGCGCTCGTCGCCTTAAGGCATAAGATGTTAAGTATCGTTTTCCCTAATTTCACTATAGGTAGTGAAATTAGGGTTAAATGAGTTGTAGGCAACTTGGTTCAAACTGGAACAATAATGTTTGTACACTACTGTTTGGCACCGTGGTGGTACTTACCTAGACGGTCTCCGGCAACAGAGAACTACCACTACCATTTGTACACAGATTTGTCATGTTTCGTTACTTCAGCTAATTTCCAAAATCCTTTGCTTTTTTTTAGTTTGCATATATTAAACTAACGCTTAAAATAACCCGAAATGTTTTTTTACCATTAGAAGATAAAACAAAATTTGTACTCACTTATATTTTACCGCTTTAATGTGGGTAGATGAGAAATTATGACGCCATAGTAGAATCAATGTGTAAATGAATACGCAAATATTGGCTGTGATAAGTATTGACATAACACTGTACATGTAGTACCACTGCTGTTTCTTATCTGAAACATAAGTCAAGTTTCTCATGAAATATTACAATTTGAGAAGTAATAATATTATAATCTTAACTTCTATCACTTACCAAAAAACCAACAGTGGTTCAAACCGATTCCAGGTTTCTGATGATTTCCGGGTGAAAAGTTAACAATTGCCATGATTATAGTGATCAGGGCGCTGCTACCCCATGCGTATACTGCATACCACTTGAATTCTCTCCAACTATAGTCTACTAACAAAGGCCGCCTGCAAAAGAAAGTGAAGTGAAATCCACATATTTTCAACATTAGATTATTCAATATTGATAGAAATTAACCTCATATTGAGAAGTATTTGTATCGATATCGCATTCGCCCAGAAGAAACTAGCAATCAAAAAGAAATAGGTCAGGAAACCTGAAAAGAGATTTTCAAATTATTTATCGTCTGTTATGGTTTTTCAATTTCTAATAGAAGTTCTTATACATACCTCGGGCTGCGCAAAGATTCATGTCAGAGTATTCGCTGATGAGATTCATGATGCTCAAACAGAGGAGGCCCAGTGCTAGAGAACTGCAGAAGTTTATAATACTTTTCCCGTTCAGATCTCTGTAATCAAAATAGTAAACCAATTTTGTGTAATTCAAATTACAAGTAGGAAAGGAAGTAGATTTTTCTCTCTTTCAAACTAGGATACTAATACTAGGGAGAGTTTAGTCACTCTTGAGTACTTGTTTCCGGTGATGGTAACATGATGTTTACTTTAGGAAAATTGATATTATTTATATGAGCCAACGTTAAGGATTGTGTGCCTTGACTCTTGTGAGAGTAGACTCGAAATTCCAGCCGTGGTAAAATAAATAGGGCTGTTATTGTACTGAGGGGCAGTAAATGTTTTTTACCGCATTGTTCTTGATGAAGGTCTAATAATCATCATCATCATCAGCCGATAGACGTCCACTGCTGGACATAGCCCTCAAACAGAGGTCTCCACATCGATTGGTTCTGCGTTGCAGTCAGCCTGGCCTCCGGCTCCGGTTGGGCATTAGGGCTCGTCGTCTGTAGGGATTCATATGGGAGATTTGGGCCCTTTCCGACAACGCTGCCCCAATGCGGGGCAGCGTTGTCGGGTCGGGGGGCCCCAACGTGCCGGTCCCGCAAGGGGCCGGTACGGGACGGCAGGTGGGTGCCTTTGCTCCCCGCGGGCACCCACCAGGAGGAGTTTTATACGCGGAGGCGCCCGGAGAGTTGTTTGACTGAAACCCGGGCGTCTCCAGTATGCGTATGGCGGGACAAGCGGTGGTGGTTTTAGTGGGTATGGGGGTCACGCACAACATCTCAGTGGCCCCGAGCCCCACATAACCCGGCGTCCCCCCCCTGAAAAGGACGCTGGGTATGCGGTAACAGCATTTCCACCACCGATATCAAAAAAAAAAAAAAAAAAAGGGTCCAGTGAGTTGTTGTGCGGGGGACTCCTAACACCCCTTTTGATTATTAATATTAGATGTTAAATATTGGACAAACTCATTATTTGTATGGTTCAGTCATTCTGAAATGTATTTCAACTTTAACAAACTTTCGTTTCTTACCTTATTTCAGGTAATATCATGTAGATGACAGTTGTGATTGTGAGGAAGACAACAGATACTATCATACAGTATGCCATTACGCTGTTGTCCACTATGGAATTGTCCTCATCTGCGCATAGCACCGCCGCCGGAGTTGCGTTGGTGAGGGCAGACCCATTGGTGCCCGATGTAAAGTTTCCAATGCAATATCTAGAAAAAGCAATAGAAAAATTTGTATTCAGTCACTGACGATGAGGATGACAATCTAACTAGATAAAGATTTGAATTTCTATCCTCTTCGAACTATTGCGTTCTGTTTCATCTATTATATAATTATACATACTAATTGTAGTTATGTTTAAATAGTAAATCAAACAGTTAAACTGCTTAAAAATTCTTAAACAATTAATTTGATTGTTTCATCCGTTATCCAATTGTTAGTTAAATATAACTTTAATGGGTCATGAACAAGCAAGTTTAAAGAAAAATCAATGTCTTTATAAGTAACAAATATGACTGAGATTTAATAACATTTAGTTTGTAACATATTCTTTGTTGTATAGCAATAATTAAACTGATTCTTACAATTCACGGTCCATTTGAATTTCATAGCCGTTAATTGCAACATTTAAAACACCGGCACTGTTCACATTGTAATTATACGCGTTTTTGCTCATTAGTTGGACTTTCGGGCACTTCAATTTTATTAAAGTAGTTCCATTCGATAAAGGGCTCCAACAATTATGACCTGTTGATGCTTTAAGAATAAATTGTTCTGGCGCACAGCAGAGACTAACCTGTCGCACTGCTTTAATTACACTTAGAATTGTTATTAATGAGATAATTAGATTATTCATTTTTAATAATTCTTTATCAACTATTAGCGGTACTTGTTCACAGTTTAATAACGTCGGCACTGTATTGACAGAATGAGGATACACGCGTTCACACGAGACAGATACCCATATATACAGACTTTAGTTCCAACCAAATTTATCCTGATTCATACATTTTATGTTCAATGTTACCAACTTAATTTTAATAGAGTCCAATTTTAGTTTTATTTATAATATTTAATTAAAATTTTTTGCTTATGACTTGCGAATACATTACTAACGTTTTAATTATAGTGCTCTTAAGTAGCTCGCTGGCCTAATGGTTAGAGCGTGCGGCTTTCATTCCGAAGGTCGCGGGTTCGAATCTCGGCATGTACCGATGGCTTAATATTTGAGTTATGTACATTTGTGAACTTTAGTTACAACAGCGAGATACAAACGGTGAAGGAAAACATCGTGAGGAAACCCGCACACTGATATCATCTTTGTGTGTGTGTGTGTGGAGTGGTCCCAATAAAGTGGCAACAGGCTCGCCCCCTGTTACACTGGACATAATCTGACCATGTCTAGCGAAATGTGGGTGTTTATTCACCTCTGCCTACCCGTACTGGGAAGAAGGCGTGACTATATAAAAAAAAAATATATATTTGAATTTCCAATGCATTTTGTAAAGAAGCAAGATAAACAAAAGTAATTGGTATAGGTAATATAACATTGCTGAAACAAAATTATGTTGTCATAAATATTTATATTTATATATTGTAAATGTGTAAAATTTTGTTATTGTACAACGGTAATAACACAAAAGACGTTTTCAAACTGCAACTGGGACGAACTATACTGTTCACATCAACGGTCGTGGAGAGACTGACTCATGCTACGTTTCGCTGCGGCAATGCAACATTATTTCGAGATGGTCCATGAACAGTTACTTATATGATATGAAACATTAAATGAAAAGACCATATGTTGACTGTACGTGTGTTTGTTTATATATTATATTTCTACCTCTGTAGGTCCCTTCCGATGACCTCATAGGATCGTGCCCATGCGACACGCACCGCGCGCGTTTTAAATTCATATGTATATTTATTTATGTATATATTTAAGTACTCTCCTTTCTCTTCCCTCATAGCACTATCCTACTCTTCAACCTTTCCACATCCAATATCTTCTCATCTTTCTCCTCCTCCTCATACATACAACTTTAACTACATAAATGTTTACTTATATGTATATATTTAATTTACATCATTTTAGCTCGTCAGGCGGCGTATCACTTACCATCAGATGAATGTTCCTCTCGTCTCGTCGCTTCTTTTAATAAAATAAAATAGTGTTAATCTCATTTTTTAATACAAAATTAATTTTGAACTTTAAAGCCTTTTATCCTTAAATAACGCAATAAATTTCTTGAAATACCTTGTAAAGTGTACGAAAAATTAAACTGTAGCAGAAAAAACTAAGTTCAAGAAAACCTTGCTAGTCTGTATAACCTATAGACTAACCTATTTAATATATGTGTATATGAGGGTAACGGGATATATGTATACTAAATTCTCTCATAAGATCACAGATAAAGGCCAAACATAATTTGTTTTTGAATGCTATAATTACTATGAACCATCGGAATGTATTAAAAATGAAGACTGCACTTAAAATAAAAAAAAACAGACTTACGTCCCAGGCTCTAGTTCGGCTTCGGTATTGGGTATGGTGATAATTAAATAGTTCTTATCGTTCACCTCCAACTTGAATTGTTCATCTTGGATCAACAATACACTAACTTTACACGTAATGTTTACTGGAGCACTAGTCCTAGTAACAGGATCCCAACATATGTTAGTTTTGTTCTCACCCTTACGTATGTGCTGTTCCTGTTTGCAGCATAATATGTCTTCTACTTTAGCATATACAACACATTTTGTACCAAATATAATCGTAAATAATATTAAGTGTTTCATTTTGAAATATTATGTATTGATCATAATTTTATATGTTCACTTATAGGAAATGTAAATATTTAAATATGTGGTACGAAGTCTCACGCGCGCACCGTTCATCGCTTCTGACTACAACTTTCTGACAGACTGCCTGCGATCTTCCAGTGTTGTCAGCCTATGTTCAATACTTCCCTAGCAAACTATTCTATTATAGACTATTTCTGCCATGATTTTTTTCTTTTATCGACGAAGCATGGAAACGAGCAAGACGTTCATGTCATGGTAATTGACACACCCATAACAACGTGGCGCTTGTTAGGATGTTGACACAACAATACATTGCGGTCGTCGCTTTGAGACATAATGTTAAATCTCGTTAACCCAGTAACACTAGCTACAGTATCCTTCAAACCAGAACACAGTAATGTTTGCACATAGCTGTATGGCGGCAGAAATAGGCGCTGCGGTTGTACCTACCGAGACCGTCTTCGGCATAAATATCTTATATTAGTTTGGCAAATATCTCCCTTCCGCTTTTTTGCTCTTTATTCAATGCTTTATAAAAAGTGTTACAGTGATCGGATTTAGTTCAAATATGCGCCGTTTTGTTCGATAATCTGTTTCCATCTAGACGGCAACTTCATAATACCTCCCTCGTAGAAGCCCCCCTCCTTATTTGAGAAGAACTCGGACAGCCACTTTTCACAAGCCTCTTTTGAGTTCAACTTTACACCACCAAGGGCGTTCACCATGGACAGGAAAAGGTGGTAATCACTTGGCGCTATGTCCGGGCTATATGGTGGATGCGATAAAACCTCCCATCCGAGCTCCCGTAGCTTTTGACGAGTCATCAACGAAGTGTGTGGTCTGGCGTTGTCCTGGTGGAACACTACACCCTTCCTGTTGGCCAATTCTGGACGCTTCTGGTCGATCGCCTGCTTCAAGCGGTCCAGTTGTTCGCAGTAGATGGTAGAATTAAGCGTCTGGCCATATGGGAGCAGCTCATAGTGGATGATTCCCTTCCAATCCCACCAAACACACAGCAAAACCTTCCTGGCCGTCAATCCCGGCTTGGCCACTGTTTGGGACGATTCACCGGCCTTCGACCACGACTGTTTTCGCTTGATATTGTCGTATGTGATCCATTTTTGGTCGCCAGTCACCATCCGCTTCAAGAATGGGTCGAGTTCGTTCCGTTTCAGCAGCATATCGCAGGCGTAGATTCGGTCCAGAAGGTTTTTTTGCGTCAAATCATGCGGCACCCAAACATCAAGCTTTTTTTTGTATCCAGCCTTCTGCGGATGGTTTAAAATGGTTTGGGGACTAACTCCCATCTCCTGGGCGATGCCACGAGATGCCACATGCCGGTCTAACTCGATGTAGTCCATGATTTGATCGGTATTTGTCGTCACGGGTCTTCCGCCGGCTGGCTTATCCATGGTGTCGTTTTCACCGGCTCTGAATCGTCGAAACCATTCCTCTGCGGTTCGAAGTGATAGAGTACCATCCCCCAAAACACCATTAATCTCACGGAACGTTTCTCTAGCGGATTTGCCTTTAACGAAGGAAAACTTTAAAATAGCGCAAATTCGGCGTTAGTGAACTCGCATGTTTACACGTCTATAACTGTTGAACGCAATATCCAAACTAATTATGCATAGCGTCGTTTTGTAGGTTATGTCAAGACCTTTCAAATTATGTATAGTATTGCCAGATACGAGTTCTGTAGCGCTTTGTACATAGCCGCGAAATTCAAAAGACAAAAAGGCGGAAGGGAGATATTTGCCAAACTATTATGTTTGTTTACTAAAAAACTTTTTAAAGAAACATCCAATATAGTCTTACTGAATATTGAATATATAATATTTATATCTGTTTTAAATGAATGCCTACCCGTTGTAGGGATTTTTGGGAGAGGCCTATGTCCAGTAGTGGACGTACATCGGCTGACGATGAATAAGACTAAAAGTTGTGTCGATTTCGCAAATTGACAATATTTTTTTTGTAAATCTATTTAATTTTTACATTATTACTAACTATGTATTTACTTTGTGTGTATATACATAATTAGTTAAATACTTGTATATTGAATGGTCTCTGTTATCGTGTAATCTAAACATTACCACCATATTAAGAAACAAAAAAAATTTATAAGTCGTGACCTATTTAGTTTTCAATAATGAATATGTAGAATATTGCGCTATTAGGGAAAATTAAATTTAATTATAAATATTTACCTAAATTTTGCGAGAATAAATTATGTTGGCAACAATGAGAGAACTTCAAATTCATGCCAGTTGGTTTTATTAGCCCTGAGTCCGATGAAGCCGCTATAGTTCTCAATAAAACTGCGGCGAGAACATCACAATAAAAAATAAATATTATATATATATAATAGTATTTTTTAGAAACGATTGATATCGATATAATGACGTATGTATCACAAATACGTTAATGTAATAAAGGTTATTGATATATCAATTATTGTCTTGTAATAGTATTAACTTATCTAAATTCTGTGTAGGGAGAGCTGAGATACAAGTTGTACTTAATTTCGGACTTATTGGAGGTCATCAGTTGAGTATACATACTGAAATTTTTTTTTTCCAATTTCAAAAATTCCAGTTCACCTTCTACTTTGCTGGTCATAATATAGATTTATATTTTAAATTTAAACTTAAAATTTGTCAGAATTCTTCCCGCCCGGCAGTATCACACCGCTTCTGGACCCTTCCCGTTTTTAACACCCCCGAAATTCACTTAGGGGAAGAAATTTTTCAAAATCCATTCTTAGCTGGCCTCTATGATCGAGGATCGCAAATCTCTTTCAAATTTTGAGTCATCGCGGTGAATAGTTTCGGAAATCTTTTTTTTTTCTTAGTTTCGTAACGAGTCAATAAAATCCTGGATATCCCATATAGATATTGATATAATTTATGTACATACACACCATCATCTGCATATATGTATATGCATGTATATGCATATATATATATACACACATATGTTACATACTATTTGATAATTTTTGTTGTGAATATAATATAAAAACGTTTAATATTGATTTTCTTGTTCAAGAAATCATAGGGTTAAATGTTTGTAGGATTGTCTATACCAGGTGTACCGGTATGAAATGAGCGTTTTTTTGTGAAAATAAAACACTAATTATTAATGGGAAAGTCAAAAACATTTCATTCAAAGTATTGGCCATTGTTTTCCACACATTTTGACCACCTTTCTGGCAATTTGTATATACTACGCCAATAAAATTGTTTGTCTTTTAAAGCAAACCAACCAGACACCCAATTTTCGACCTCCTCGTAGGAACCAAAGTGCTGCTCAGCCAGTGCGTGTCCCATCGATGAAAACAAATGGTAGTCGGAAGGAGCCAAGTCTGGTGAATACGGCGGGTGGGGTAGCAGGTAGCAGCTCCCAGCCAAGTGTTTTGATTGTATCCTGAACCGATTTTGCTATGTGTGCAGGTGCATTGTCATGGAGCAAAATTACCTTGCCGTGTCTTCTGGCCCATTCTGGTCGTTTCTCAATCAATGCATGGTTCAAATTGATCATTTGTTGTCGGTAGCGATCAGCGATCAGTATTAACGGTTTCACCAGGTTTTAGGAGCTCGTGGTACACCACACCTTTCTGATCCCACCAAACACACAGCATTGTCTTCTTGCCGAATCGATCTGGTTTTGCAGTCGATGTTGATGGTTGTCCCGGATTAACCCATGATTTTTTCCGTTTAGGATTCTTAAAATAAATCCATTTTTCATCGCCAGTAACAATCCGATGCTAAACCTATTTTCTTTCGTGTCTTTGAAGCAAAATTTCACAAGTGTTTTTTCGGTTTTCCATCTGTCTTTCATTCAATTCATGTGGCACCCATTTTCCATACTTTTGGATCTTTCCCATAGCTTTTAAACGGTTAGAAATTGTTTGTTGTGTTGTTGTGCAACATTTAACATTTCTGCCATTTGCTTTTGATTCAAAGTGTCATCTCCATCCAATATCGTTTGCAATTCGGCATCTTCAAACTTTTTTGGTGGTCTTCCACGTTCTTCATTTCTCACATCAAAATCATTATATCTGAACCGTTGAAACCATCTTTTGCATGTTGCTTCTGATAGAGCATGATCACCATATGCCTCGACAAGCATTCGATGCGACTCTGCAGCACTTTTCTTCAAATGAAAACAAAAAATTAATGCTTTCCGCGAATGATCACTATCTGGAACAAAATTTGACATTTTTAATACGATGAAAAAATATGATGCCTATTCAATGACTTGATGTAGACTGAATATGTTTCAGAGATGTCATAGCAAACAAAAAATAAAATAAAATAAAGGCTCGTTCAAAACAAATGTTCCCTATCGAGACATTTGTATTTTGACGCTCACTTCATACCGGTACACCTATGTATAAGTACAGGGTGTCTGGTAGCAGATTTATGTTTTCAAATTTAAATAAAAAAATAATATGTTTGACATATAATTTTACTAAAAGTATTAAAAGATAGAGTACAAATGCGGATTTAATTTTTAAAGATAATGTCATCCAAATGTCTTCCATCCTGTTGCACGCACACACTGTTCGAAACGGAGCCTCGTATTCCGTGCCACACGCTGCAGTAAACTTGGTTCAATTGCGCTGTTTTCTCGCCGAATATTTTCTTTTAAGTCCACAACAGTTAGCGGATTGTTGGCGTAAACTCTCTCTTTGAGGTAGCCCCACAAAAAAAAATCTATTGGAGTTAGGTCGGGTGACCTTGGTGGCCACGGGATGTCCCCAAAGCGACTAATCAGTTTTTGAGGGAGATTATCTCGCAACAAATCCATCGAAGCTCTGGCTGTGTGTGCGGTCGCACCATCCTGTTGAAACCACGTGTGTGATGAGAATGATGAATGAGCTCGCAGGTTCGGCAAAAAGAAATTCGAAATCATGAGCCGATAATTCTCACCATTGACATTCGTCGCTTGGCCCCGTGCGTTTTCAAAAAAAAATGGTCCGATTATCCCATTCGTAGATAAAGCGCACCAAACAGTTACCCTTGGGCAATGTAATGGTTTTTGGTGCTTCAGTCGAGGATTGCGAGTTCTTAGAGCCCAGTAACGGCAATTTTGCTTGTTTACGTGTCCGTTTAAATGAAAATGAGCCTCGTCGCTCCAAAAAATGGAATTCACAGTGCGAAAACGCTCCAACATGGTTTCACAAAAAAATTTGCGTGACGCAAAGTAATTTTTTTTCAATTCTTGAATTATTTGAATTTTAAAAGGATGAAACTTCAATCTTTTTTCAAAATTTCATGCACAATTGCTCTTGGAAGTCCCAGTGAAGCTGCCCTTTTCCGTATCGAAAGTCGTGCATTTTTACGTAAACTGCGTTCAACCAATTCAATGTTTTCGGGGGTCTTTGACGATCGACTAGGTCCTGGCCGTGGTGTGTTCATAGCCGAAGCAGTTGCGCGGAATCTCTCCACCCACGAACGAATTAAATTCACACTCGGCCCATCGCCTATCCGTCGAATATTGAAATGTGAACAAAACTGTCGGCTGTCGGAGCGAGTATGTAAGAATCGTTACTCTTGAAAAATGCTTCAATAGCGAACGCGCGATGCTCACCCGACCACTGCGACATCGTGACTAAGAAATCCGCACGATCGGTGATTCTAATGACACCACCTTCCTCCCGCACTGTTTATAAGTTATTGAGATATTCGTTTTTTAAAATATAAATCTGCCGCCAGACACCCTTTATATACGGAATAGTAAAATTAGTATTTCAAGGTCAGCTTTATAATAGGTTGGGGAAAAAGAAATCCATTATTTTTATAGGAACTTCAGGACTTTATTTAACATGCTTCGGATTGTCCGATTTGGGTCAAATATGCACCGTTTTGTTCTATGATTTGTTGCCATTTTAAAGATAACTTCATAATGCCTCTCTCGTAGAAGTCTTGGTGTCTATTTGCAAAAAACTCTAGTAGCCGATTTTCACAATCTTCCCTAGATGCCAATTTTTTATCACTAAAGAAATTTTGTAATGCAAGAAAAAGATGGTAATCGCTTGGTGCCAAGTCCGGACTGTATGGCGGATGCATTAAAACTTCCCAAGCAAGCTCCCGAAGTTTCTGGCGAGTCACTGTAGACGTGTGTGGCCTAGCGTTGTCCTGGTGGAACACGACACCTCTCCTGTTGGCCAATTCTGGCCGTTTCTGGTCAATTGCTATCTTCAAACGGTCCAGTTGTTGACAGTTGAGATCAGAATTTAGTGCTTGGCCATACGGAAACAACTCATAATAAATAATCCCCTTTCAGTCCCACCAAATGCACAGCAGAACCTTCCTGGCCGTTAGTCCTGGTTTGGCCACCGTTTGAGGTGCTTCACCGCTCTGTGACCATGATCGTTTTCGCACAGGGTTATCGTATGTGATCCATTTCTCATCTCCAGTCACCATCCGTTTAAGAAATGGGTCTATCTCATTCCGTTTGGCCAAGGCTTCGCAGATGGAAATTCGATCCATCATGTTTTTTTCTGTTAATTGGTGTGGCACCCAAACATCGAGCTTCTTTTTGAATCCAGCTTTGTGTAAATGGTTTAAAACTGTTTTGTGGTCCATTTTTAGCTCCTGGGCGATGTTACGACTGCTAACTTGCCGGTCAACTTCGATCATTTCTCCGATTTTATCGACATTTTCGGCGACCGGCCTACCTGTGCGAGGTGCATCTTTAACATCAAAAATTCCTGAACGGAATCTACGAAACCAAAATTGCACATAATTGGCTGTTACAGTATCGGGTCCATAAACACCATTCACAATTTTAGCCGCCTGGCTTGCATTTTCGCCTTTGTCAAAGAAAAACTGTAAAATGTACCGAATTTTCTCTTTGTTCACTTCCATTTTTAACACCCTGTAACTCATAATTGAATGCACCAAACAAAAAACAGCAAAAGAAATTTTTTACTGCGAAATGTCACCTTTCCAACGAGCATAAATCTGAAACTGTTTTATCGATACTTTACGAGAAATTTGTCACTACAGCTATCTACCGAAAAAATAATGGATTTCTTTTTCCCCAACCTAATATTTGTAATCGCTCTTGTCCGCAGCTTTTGCAGATGCTGAAGTTCTATGCTCGTTTTGAGATCAGTGATGAGACCGGTGATCCGATGACGGATCGGGACATGACTCTGCAGCATTACTCGAGAATAACTTCACTGCAGGTAAACGTAATTTCAACCTTCAATAATTGATACCAGAGGTCGGTAGTAACATATGACCCGCGAATCACCGAATGATGTTATTTTCAAGTGATCTACTTGTGGCTTTACCAAACAATGTTTAATGTATGAAAATCAATTATAATAATAGGGGGACCGGAAAGTAATGTCGTTTCGGCGCATGCCAATACTTGATTGTCATTTGTCAGCTCATTGTTTTGTTCAGAGGCGTACCAAAGACATTGTGAGGTTATAGTGATTTCTTTACTTATAGACAATTGAATTACAATTTTTTTTTGTAATTTTGGGTAAAATGGCCAGCCAAATACCAGAAGAGGTACACATCCGGCATTGCATGCTCTTTGAGTTTCGCAAGGGAAATAACGCAACAGTTGCTACCAAAAACATTTGCGATGTTTATCCAAATGCACTGGACATTCGTAAATGCCAAAGGTGGTTTTCCAAGTTCAAATCGGGTAATTTTGATCTTTCCGACTCGTATCGATCAGGAAGACCATCAGCGTTAGACAACGACGTGTTAAGGGCGGAAGTGGAAGCAAATCCGTGTCAGACGATCGAGGAATTGTCAAACAGTCTCAACAAACCTTGGTCGACCATCCAAGAACATTTGAAGCAGATTGGAAAAGTAAGCAGAGCAGGTGTTTGGGTCCCGCATAATCTGTCCGAACAGAATAAGGCTAACCGATCAATCACATGCAACTTATTGCTTCAACGACACAACACAGAAGCGTTTTTTGATCGCTTGATCACAGGAGATGAGAAATGGGTCCTGTATGATAACCCAAAACGCAAAAGGCAGTGGCTCTCTCCAAATGAAATCCCTCGGAGTACTGCTAAGCCAGGTTTACACCCCAAAAAAGCGCTTTTGTGTGTTTGGTGGAGTATTCGCGGCATTGTTCATTTTGAATTACTGAAACCTGGAGAAACTGTTACTGCAGACCTCTACAGCGAACAATTGCAGCGAGTCAATCAATCTTTAATTGAAAAGTGGCCAGCGATTGTCAACCGAAAAGGCGTCATTCTCCAACATGACAATGCAAGACCGCACTGCGCAAGGCGAACTCTAGAAAAAATTAATGAATTGGGGTGGGAGGTGCTGCCTCATCCACCATATTCGCCCGATGTTGCACCATCGGATTTCCACTTATTCCGAGCGCTGCAACACTTTTTAAGTGGCAAAACATTTGCAAATTTGGATGATATCCAAAATGCCATCTCTAGATATTTTGCCGAAAAACCAATTAATTTTTATCGATCAGGGATTGAAAATTTACTCACTAGATGGCAAAAGGTTATTGACAATGATGGGGAATACATCATTGATTAAAAATAAAGACTCGTTAAAAATGTATGTGTTTGTATTTAGCGTAAGAAAACGACATTACTTTCCGGTCCCCCTAATATAACGAAAACATGTCTGACGTAAAAGTAACATTCTATATTTTTTGATGAAAATTTTGTTCATGAGTTAATTTCATTTGTGCTATAAATAAGAAAAAAAATGGAGCATGGTTGTATCTCGTTGATTTTGAACATTCCATTAATCATATATTACTTGCATTATAATATTATGTGTTAGTACGAAATATAAACACCACTCGCATGACTATATGAATAAGGTTGTAAACAAGTTTACAGCCCACACGTTGTTAAGGATTCTTGATGATTAAGGACGCTGAAACGTCAGGATCATAACAAGCCTGCTACTTACCTATAAAAAAACATTTAATAACCTCCTTCTCCTGTAAATGCTTCTTTTTATAGAACCTCGACCAACCACATATTATATTTTTCAATCATTGTTGTCCGACTGTCTAAAGTGATTATTTATCGTCGTAGCCCACTATAGCTTATAATTTTTATTTTTATAAAATAATTTTACTGTTTAAGCAACTTTTTTTTTTATTTTAATGGTTTTTACATAGAAAGCGGCGTTCTCGAAATTTCCCGACCTTCGTCTGTTCTCACTGGCGAATGTCGCTAGTGTGGATACAAGGGAATCCCTGCAGAAACATTTTGGTAATCTCAGGTGAGAGAATAATAATTAAAATTAACTAAATTTGACAGCTTATATCATTCTAAAGATTCTTAAAGCATGTTACCAAAACCACCGTTAAACTGTATGCTTCTGGGAACATCGTAAAGGAAACCTTGAGGACTTGTTGCACAATTTATACATATAATTTAGGTGGGTATGGTGTAAAAATTTCAATATATTAACACAAATATATTTGTCAAGTATCTATTATCTAAATGTTTTGCCATTTTATCAGCGACAAAGCGTTACGAGCAATCGCCACATACCTGAACCTTGTACCTTCGGAAGGCAAAGAAACTGATGCGCCTTGGCATCGCTTGGATAAAGAGTTCCTAAAAGAACTATTGGTGAGTTCATTCATAGAACTTATTTTATTTTACAATCTTTAAACTTTTTTATATTATCAAAGTGAAAAGTATTTACACGCCAATAACCAAATGGTTTAAAATTAGGAATATTTATCATTGGTCTCAGGTTCGAATCACAAATTTGACTAATATTACATGACAATAAATATTTGGTTTGGAGGAATATCAATTGTACTAATTTATGTTTATATCTACATTATCAGATCTCAAGGCATGAACGACGCATATCGCAATTGGAAGAGCTGAACTCCATGCCCCTGTATCCCACTGAAGAAGTTGTTTGGGACGAGAATGTGGTCCCAACAGAAATCTACAGCGGGGAGAACTGTCTTGCTTTACCTAAGCTAAATCTGCAGTTTCTCACATTACACGATTACTTACTTAGGAATTTTAACCTATTCCGACTTGAGAGCACATGTAAGTAAATAACCAAAGTATTTTAAGTTATTTCCAAGAAATATAAAGACATTAAAATAATCTATTAACACAGTATCTTCTTCTTCCTCTTGCGCTTTTCTCAGCTATGTGGGGTCGGCACAGTACGTCCATATTCCTCTATCAGCTGTCATACCTGAATTCACGCTCTACTTACACATGTCGTCTTTCACACTATCCATCCACACTTTCTTCGGTCTTTCTCTACCCTTATAAACATCCACGTATATTAACACAGTATGTTTTTGATAATATTTGCCTCTTAATCTCCTTACTGTATCAAGGAATAGTTTTCAGCTTACTCATAAACAATTATTCACAGTGCCTCTTTGTTAACTTTTCTTAGCTAACTATATTTTAACCGTCAAACAAAGAGCCAAGTCGTTACATATCGTTATATTTAAACTCTCAGTTAATATTTGAAGTTGGCTTACAAGTGTCTGGTTGATAAATGTTGCAAATGAATTGGTGGAACTGTTAACACACACCGCTGACGAAAAGTAAAGAAAGGCTGGATTAAAAACGCCGCCGGACAATCGCACTTATCTAAAGTAAACTTAGATCACCTAGGAACTAAGTCAGCGGAAATATTATATGACAAAATGTGACGTCATACCGACTGGCTGATGGGTGTGTTGGGTCACATTTATGTTTGTACGTTACTCATTTTAATCGATGTCTATCATTAAGGTGATAAAGCGGCTCTAATTCTTCAATTAGAGCCGCTTTATCACCTTAATGATCAGGTCTTCACCTGTTTGTTATAAACACCAGTGATTTTGCTTATGACTGTTGCGAATACATTACTAACGTTTTATATTATATTAATATATAGTGCTCTTAATTATTATAATATTATAGTGCTCTTAAGTAGCTCGCTGGCCTAATGGTTAGAGCGTGCGGCTTTCATTCCGAAGGTCGCGGGTTCAAACCTCGGCATGTACCAATGACTTAATATTTAAGTTATGTACATTTGTGAACTTTAGTTACAACAGCGAGTTACAAAAACGGTGAAGGAAAACATCGTGAGGAAACCCGCACACTGATATCATCTTTGTGTGTGTATGTGTGTGGTGGTCCCAATAAAGTGGCAACAGGCTCGCCCCCTGTTACATGGGACCCAATCTGACCACATCTGGCGAAACGTGGGAGGTTTATTCACCTCTGCCTACCCCTACTGGGAAAAAGGCGTGACAATAAAAAAAAAAAAAAAGAAAAAAAAAAGGAATAAGGTAAACTCTTCTGTTACTTCCGCTGCTGGTGGTATCCCATCGTTCCCTACAAAAAAGTAATATAATCTTGCTTACATAAAAACTTTGTTTCAGATGAAATAAGGCAAGACGTCGAAGATGCTGTTTATCGATTGGCGCCATGGTAAGATGTTTTTTTTTGTTTATGTTAACTATTTTATTTACAGTTCGACCTTTTAGTTTAAACGGTAGTATTAGGGGGACCGGAAAGTAATGTCGTTTTCTTACGCTAAATAATATACAAACACATACATTTTTAACGAGTCTTTATTTTTAATCAATGATGTATTCCCCATCATTGTCAATAACCTTTTGCCATCTAGTGAGTAAATTTTCAATCCCTGATCGATAAAAATTAATTGGTTTTTCGGCAAAATATCTAGAGATGGCATTTTGGATATCATCCAAATTTGCAAATGTTTTGCCACTTAAAAAGTGTTGCAGCGCTCGGAATAAGTGGAAATCCGATGGTGCAACATCGGGCGAATATGGTGGATGAGGCAGCACCTCCCACCCCAATTCATTAATTTTTTCTAGAGTTCGCCTTGCGCAGTGCGGTCTTGCATTGTCATGTTGGAGAATGACGCCTTTTCGGTTGACAATCGCTGGCCACTTTTCAATTAAAGATTGATTGACTCGCTGCAATTGTTCGCTGTAGAGGTCTGCAGTAACAGTTTCTCCAGGTTTCAGTAATTCAAAATGAACAATGCCGCGAATACTCCACCAAACACACAAAAGCGCTTTTTTGGGGTGTAAACCTGGCTTAGCAGTACTCCGAGGGATTTCATTTGGAGAGAGCCACTGCCTTTTGCGTTTTGGGTTATCATACAGGACCCATTTCTCATCTCCTGTGATCAAGCGATCAAAAAACGCTTCTGTGTTGTGTCGTTGAAGCAATAAGTTGCATGTGATTGATCGGTTAGCCTTATTCTGTTCGGACAGATTATGCGGGACCCAAACACCTGCTCTGCTTACTTTTCCAATCTGCTTCAAATGTTCTTGGATGGTCGACCAAGGTTTGTTGAGACTGTTTGACAATTCCTCGATCGTCTGACACGGATTTGCTTCCACTTCCGCCCTTAACACGTCGTTGTCTAACGCTGATGGTCTTCCTGATCGATACGAGTCGGAAAGATCAAAATTACCCGATTTGAACTTGGAAAACCACCTTTGGCATTTACGAATGTCCAGTGCATTTGGATAAACATCGCAAATGTTTTTGGTAGCAACTGTTGCGTTATTTCCCTTGCGAAACTCAAAGAGCATGCAATGCCGGATGTGTACCTCTTCTGGTATTTGGCTGGCCATTTTACCCAAAATTACAAAAAAAAATTGTAATTCAATTGTCTATAAGTAAAGAAATCACTATAACCTCACAATGTCTTTGGTACGCCTCTGAACAAAACAATGAGCTGACAAATGACAATCAAGTATTGTCATTTGTCATTTAAGCATTAAGCTTTCATATCTAATACATTAACATAATATTTACTAATTAAACAACGTAGTTTTGTTTTTATTATCTATTCTGTTTATTTAGAATCTTGTGTATTGTAGGCGTGCGGAAGACGGAAGCGTGTACTTCGGCGGGTGGGCACGGATGGCGCATCCGATTCAAAACTTTGCTGTTGTAGAAGTAGCGAAGCCTAACATTGGCGAGAAAGCACCCTCGCGGGTCCGGGCCGACGTCACAGTCACCCTCAGCGTGAGGAACGAAATAAAGCAGGAGTGGGAGAATCTTAGAAAACATGATGTCTGCTTCTTGATAACAGTGAGACCAACTCAAGGCATAGGTACATAATCATAAATTAAAATGCACATACTCAAGTAGTTGTGTCTATCTATAACTCTAATTCTTTGCCCCTCATTTTGCTGTCTCTTTTCATAATGTCAATGACACTGTCAAATGTCATCTATTTAAAGCTTGAAATACTACAAATGTAGTAAGTATAATAACTACAATGTGAACAATAAACATGAATCGACATGAAATATAATTAAATACGTTTTGTTATAATTTTTAAATTGTATTTTAGGAACGAAGTATGACTACAGGCAGAGTATGGTAGACCAAGCGGGCATTGTATATGTAAGAGGCTGTGAAGTAGAAGGTATGCTTGATGCCTCTGGGAGGGTCATTGAGGAAGGACCGGACCCTAAGCCCGAAATGGACGGGGATTCCAGAACGTTTCGCCTGTTGCTCGACCCTAACCAGTACAGATTGGATTTGGATCGTGCCAGCAAAGGGAAAGAGGTAACTACGAATAGTTTTAAGGAAAAGAAAGGCCACCGGACCTTGACCTGGTAAATGAATTATAAAATATACTGTTTCCTTAGTTCCAAATAAACACTATTATTATAGTAAATAATATTTAAAAATAATACGTGTAATTTATCACATAATACAAAAATCTTGAATACGCCGTCAAACATTCTGAGTCATGTGATAGCATCTCAGTCTACACTAATGAATCAATGTACCTCAAAAAATTTACAAATGGAGCATAGCTACGCAATGCTTCATACCTTAAACAATGGGGATACCCGGTAACTAATGTTTATTTCCTTTTGACTGACTCCATGAATAACAGCAACACACCTCATCATTGTTCTACGAAAATGCGGATACTCCATCCATCCAATCAGCCGGAAGACGTCCACTGCTGGACAAAGGCCTCCCCCAAAGATTTCCACTCAGACCGGTCCTGGGCCACCCGCATCCAATGGTTGCCAGCGACCCTGACCAGGTCGTCGGTCCACCTTGTGGGGGGCCTGCCCACGCTACGTCTTCCGGTACGTGGCCGCCACTCGAGAATCTTTCTGCCCCAACGGCCGTCGGTTCTGCGAGCTATGTGCCCTGCCCATTGCCACTTTGCGACGGCGACCCTTCGAGCTATGTCGGTGACCTTGGTTCTCCTGCGGATCTCCTCATTTCTGATTCGATCTCGCAGGGAAACTCCGAGCATAGCTCGCTCCATCGCCCTCTCAGCAATCTTAAGCTTGCGGACAAGGCCCACAGTAAGCGGCCACGTCTCTGTTCCGTATGTCATCACTGGCAACACACACTGGTCAAAGACTTTTGTCTTGAGACACTGCGGTATATTGGACGAGAAGATATGTCTTAGCTTCCCGAATGCTGCCCATCCGAGTTGGATTCGACGAGAGATCTCTTTCTTGAAGTTGGACCTACCTAGTTGGATAGTATGTCCGAGGTAGACATATCTGTCAACAACTTCAAGTGTAGAGCTTCCAACTGTTACTGGAGTGGGTACAATATGGACATTTGCCATGATTTTGGTCTTGTCCATATTCATTTTAAGACCCACTCGTTGTGAAACTCTACAAAGATCATCGAGCATTGTGTTGAGGTCCTCCATGGTCTCAGCCAAGACCACGATATCGTCGGCAAATCTAAGGTGCGTGATGTACTCGCCGTTGATATTGATGCCATATCCTCCCCAATCCAGAAGCTTGAAGACATCTTCTAATGCAGCGGTGAACAGTTTCGGAGATATGATGTCTCCCTGTCTTACTCCACGCTGCAATCGGATCGGTTTCGAGCTCTGGTCTTCGAGGCGGACTGACATGGTGGCGTTCTCGTACAAGCACCTTAGAACATCGACGTACCGGTGGTCTATTTGGCACCGTTGGAGGGCCTGCAACACGGCCCATATCTCAATCGAATCGAAGGCTTTCTCATAGTCTACAAACGCTAAGCATAGGGGCTGGTTATACTCATGGGACTTCTGTATAACCTGCCGCAGCGTATGAATGTGGTCTATGGTGCTGTAGCCTTTACGGAATCCAGCTTGTTCGGGAGGCTGGAAGTCGTCGAGCCTGATTGTGAGACGACCCCACATGCGCCTTCACCCAATATAGCCTTACATTCCTCCCTTTCTCACGCGCTTTCATTATATTCTCTTTTACTGCGATCGCCAGGGGATGGAGGGTATCTGGTTTTGCGATAGTCTCCAGGGCGGACCTCGAGTCGCTGAGTACAGCGCACGAATGCGCCGACCCGCTGGCCGCGTACCCTGTCGCTCTCGCCAAAGCCAGCAGCTCTGCCTGGTATACGGTGCAGAAGTTGCCCAACTTGAGTTTTTTGTTAGAAACCTCTGAGGCGTCCCGCAGGACGCAGAACGCCGCACCCACCTTGTCGGCGATGCGGCTGCCGTCGGTGTAAATCACCGAGTCGGCAGCCGAGGTGGCAAGTTTGACCTCTTCCGCGCTTTCGCCCAGACAGGAGAATTCCAGACCAAGCTGCACAGACGGGTGTGGGAGTCTCAAGTAGCTGACCGGAACCTCCAGCTCTCGGTCACCCAGTACTTGCCGGGTGTGGCCGCGCTTTACCTCAAATAAAGTGGCCGCTTCGTCGACCCGAAGGTCCAGAGGAAGTAGCCCGGCAAGTACTAGGGCCGAATGCAACGACGCGGTTCGGTGAGTTCGCGCAATTTTCTGCGCGAAGCCACGTTGAACCGCATCGAGCTGCCTTCGGACCAGCAGCTTCTTAGCCGCCGGCGCCCATGCATTCGCTGCATACAGAATGATCGGCTCCAACACCGCCAGATACATCGTTCTGATCACCACCGAGTTCAACCCCCATGATACTTTCGCGGCCCTGCACAATTGACGATAGAGGCCTTGGGCCTTGCTGCTCACGTTCTTCACGTGCGTGTTGAACGTGAGCCTATCGTCAATTGTCAGGCCGAGTATCCGAACTTCACGAGTTCGACAAAGGGGCTCTCCGCCCATATTCAATATTGGGTTGTCGTACTTAAGTTTGTTGGTAAGCACCATCACATTGGTTTTGTGTGGTGCAAACCTCAACTTATTTCGGACCCCCCAATCGTGAATATCGGCGAGCACCGCATTTGCCTTCCTCGTGATGTCCCCGGTCTCTTGCCCGGAGAAGATCAGCACGACGTCGTTTGCGAACGCCTGGCAGTGTGTTCCGCTCTTGACCACCATCTCCAGGAGTGGATTTAGGAGGAGGGTCCAGAATGTTGGGCGGCCCACGAATCCCTGCACGCACCCCTTGGTGGTATCCCTGGCACACTCCGCCCCCGCGTACCTGACGGACACCTTGCGATCGCTAAAATAGCTATCGACAAGGCGCCGCAGGTCGACGGGGCAGCGAGTCTCGGCCAGTCTGCACCGTATAGCAGGCCACCAGGCGTTGTCGAAGGCTCTCTCTATGTCCAATGATACCAGCACAACGATCTCCTTCTCCTTCAAGCGGGAGCGTATGAGCTGGATCAGGTCATACAGGGAGTCTTCGGTAAACCTTTGCGGTATGAAGCCGTATTGGTGGCTACTGATATACGGTGCAGTGTACCACCGTATCCTCCGGACCATCATCTTTTCTAGGACCTTGCCCATGACGGGCAAGAGTCCGATGGGCCGGTAGGATTTCGGATGCGTGTAGTCGTCCTTACCGGGCTTCCGCAACACCACAACCGCTGCCTCCTTCCATCTCGTGGAGAAGTAGGCGAAAGCGAGACACCGGTTGGAGAGCGCGAGAAACAGTTCGGCATCCGCGGCGATGGCCACCCGGCAGATGTCAGCAGTGAATCCGTCGAAGCCAGGTGCCTTTTTCGCATTGGAGGTTGACACGGACCATCGGAGCTCCTCCATCGTGAAGGGGGGTTCGCATGGATCACCATGTCCCCCCTCGTTGACATCATCGTACTAGGCTCTTACAGAATAGTGGTCCGCATTGTCCTCCCCGGGGTCATCCCCCGGGAAGAAAACCTCCGCAAGCAACCTGGCCGATCCCGCTGCGTCCAGCACCTTCCCTTCCTGGACGAGGGGGACGTCTTCACGCCTTACCTCCGTGCGAGGCATCACGCGATAGATGCCGTCCCACATGGTTTCGCGCTCCTGCCGCTCGCAGAACCGCTTCCAGCTAGAAGTCTGAGCACGCTTCACCTCGAGGCGGTAAGCCTCCTTCGCGTCGAAATACTCGCGCAAGACCATCTCCCGGAGGCCTTCGGCAGGACCGAATCGCAGGTGTCCCCCACGGTTTTCACGTACCGCCCGACGATGCTGTCCAACGCCCCCTTATCGGTGACCTCGGTCACCTCGGCTGGCGTCAGACAGCGGTCTGAGAGCAGCTGGGCGAAAGTTCGTTTGAACTCGTCCCAGTCTGCCCTATGGGTAGTGTACTTCCGTGTTGAACACCTGATGTCCGTACCGACGGACCTCACGAGATTCAACTCGAACAGGATCGCCCTGTGGTCCGACGAAGATACTCCGTCCGCGACTCGCCAACCCTCCACTCGATCGAGCAGAGAGGTCGAGCAAGCAGTAATATCTACGCAACTGGAGTACCGCTTTCCGCCCCGATAGGTGTCAAACGTAGGCTCAGACCCCCGGTTCATCACGTGCAACTCCAGTTGGTCGAGCACGGCTGCAACATCAGTGCCCCGCTGGTCTCCGGACTGGCTGCCCCACCAGGTGCTATGGGCGTTGACGTCACCGCCCAGTACCACGTTGGCAGTCCCCAACCTTCCCACGACCGAGCCGGTCCAGGTATGGTTCGATGGGCTTGTTTGGCTCCAGGTAGACGGATACCACCCCTATCTCTCAAGCCCCGGTTCTCAGTCTGGCGACGGAAATGTTGCCAGACGTGAGATCGGGACATTGGGTGATATCGATGGTATCGTCGAACAGTACAATGGCGGCCTTGACGACCTCCCCGTCGCCTCGGCTCACACATTGTACTATCCTTGTCCCTGGGTAGTGCCGCATCTCGCCAATAGCGCCGATGTACGGCTCCTGGACCATCGCGAACGCCCACCCTCTCTTCGGCGCTTCGCATATCAGCTCGGCTGTGGCAAGCTCGGACCTTTGCAGGTTTAACTGCACAGCGCGACACTGGCGTCGCCCAGTCCGGATATTGCAGTCGGCCCCCGGGGCGCCGTTAACAATACGCTACCGACGCCCGGGCTATGGCGTCCCACCTTCTCCGGACCGGGCATTCGGCGTCGAACATCCCGTGGTCCCACCGGTCCGCCTTCGCCTTCCGGCAGTTCCGGCAAGCGGGAGGTTTCCCGGCTTGCCATTCCGGGCACTCGCCCCTTAGGTGCGGTCCACCGCAGTGGGTGCACCGATCTTCACGTTCGGTGCACATCCGCTTGCTGTGGCCGTAGCCCAAGCAGCGAGTGAACTGAACCAGCGGGGACCGATCCTCCACCCGGACCCGCTGGGGGTCCACGTGCATCACTCCCGCTGCTGTAAGGCGGCTCCATAATTTTGACGACACGCGCAAGACCACAAGGGTCATTAGCGCGTTCCGCGCCCTCCGCCTGAAGCGAACCTCGGCACGCAGGTCACGCTCAGGGATGCCGCCCAGCAGATGGGCGTTCTGGAACTTAAGGGCCTTTATAATGTCCGTATCCTTGTTATAGGCCATGACATCCCTGAGCATGACCAACGGGTCACGGCTCTGCACCTCTTCCATCTTCAGGCCCTTACCTGCCTTGGTCAACCGCTCGCGCACCTTCGCCAACTCACTCTCCGTGCCACACCCTATGATTATTTTCCCATCCCTTACTCGCCTGACCCTGTCGATCCGGAGGCCCTCCTCCTTCGCATTGAGGGCCTCCCGGATCTTCCCCAATACCTGCTCCCCGGTCGCGGCCACCTCCGACGAGACCGCCACCGAGTGTACCACCTCACTCCCTGGTGGGGGCCTTTTTGCCGGGGCAGCCGCTACCGCCGCCGCCGCCGCATACGTGCCCCGCTGCCGGGCACCCTCCTCCTCCCACGACTTGAGCGAGTCCTTGAGTTTAGCAATCTCCTGACTGCTCCTCTCAAGGAGCCGCCCATGGTCTTCCAACCTCTTGAGGAGGAGGTCGGCTTTCCCCTGGTCCCGCGAGGGGGGGGCGGAGTCCTCTTGGCGACCCCTAGGGCCTCGCCCCTCCTCCGCCTTCTTCAGGGGTTCCGGGACAGGAGACTTCACTCGTCTCCTGTCCGCCACGGCCTCCTTGACTATCTGATACAGCCTCTCGACAGCTGCGGCAGCCGGTCCTCCCCGGGACGAGGGTACTATGTTACGTGGACGACACCCTCGTCTCGGCCCGGGGGAGGAGTTACGACGAGGCTGCTCGTCTGGCCGCCACTAGCACGTCGCTGGTGGTGGACCGGATCGAGCAGCTGGGTCTGAGGGTCTCCGTCACGAAGACGTCCCAGTGCGGGGGGCCCTCAAGTATTTAGGGCTCACTCTGGACGGGCGATGGAGCTTCGGGGAGCACTTCGAACGGCTTTTTTCGAAGCTCACCGCCACCGCCGCTGCGCTGTGCAGATTGCTGCCCAATGTCGGGGGGCCGGGTCATTTGTGTCGGCGCCTATACTCTTGCATCCTGCGGAGTATGGCACTGTACGGTGCGCCCGTATGGGTGGATAGGTGCGAGACCGCCAGGAACGGGCCCGTGTTGAAGAGGGCCCAACGTATCCTGGCAGTCCGAGCCTGTCGGGCGTACCGTACGGTGTCCTGGACGGCGGGTACGCTTCTCGCGGGCGATGCGCCTTGGCATCTACGGGCGCATTCGCTCGCGGAAGTGTACCTCTTCCTGCGGGATGCCGGAGAGCGTCGGCCGGACCCGGCCACGGTCCGCCGGATCAGGCGCGTTGCCCATGACGCCCTGATTCGGCGGTAGGAGACGGAGTTAGGTAACCCTGCCGCCGGCCGGGACACGGTGGAGGCCATCAGGCCCCACCTGTCCCGGTGGATGAGCCGGCGGTACGGGGCCTTGACGTTCCACCTGGTGCAGGTGCTGACAGGCCATGGATGTTTCGGCAAGTACCTGCACCAAGTGGCTCGTAGAGAGATGACGCAAGAATGCGTCGAGTGTCAATCGGCGCACCACACTCTGGCGGAGTGCCCGGCAAGGGGGCCGCAACGCCACTCCCTCGTCGTGCAAGTCAGCAGTGACCTCTCGCTGCCGACTGTAATTGATCGTATGTTGAGCAGCGAGAGGTCTTGGAAGGCGGTGGCCTCCTTCTGCGGCGCAGTGATGCGTCAGAAGGAGGCCGCCGAGCGCACGAGGGAGGCCGACGCCCCTGCCGCACCTTACAGGCGGCGGCGGGCCGGCGGGAGAGCGCGGCGGCAGAACCACGCCGTCCGCTTCCTCCCGCCGTGAGCGATGGGCCCCTAGCCGGGCACGGTGTGAGGGGGCCTTCGGGCCGTTAGGCGTGGCCCTTTGGGCCTTTTGTCGTGTTTCCCCTAGGGGTGCGTCCCTCGGGGGAGTCTTGGTTTTTGTCCCCCCTCCCTCGTCGAAGTGGGGGGGGGGAGTCTGGAGGGAGGAGGCCGCCGCCCAATTCCTTCACGGGAGGGCGGCAGCCGGGCGTGCGCTCCGTCTTGGGCGCGCGCGGTCGTCTGTGGGGTCGGACCGGCACGTTGGGGCCCCCCAACGTGCACTTAAGACTAACACAATCACAGTTTAAAACTTAAGTCTATGGCAATAGGGCCGATGTCAATTTATAACATCTTAAAACTAATCGCAAAAGCAACAGTAAATTCTTACAACTATGGCAATAGGGCCCCTAACCTAAACGTGCTCCCCTCGTAAAAAGGGTAGCACGTCGCGCAGGGTTCCTATCGGAATACCCCGCCCGAAGTATCCCACTAGAGGGTCCACACCGCAGACCCAATAGGAACGCACCAAAAAGCGGAGTTTCACTAGAGGGTCCACACTGCAGACCCAATAGGAGGAACCCGATCGGAATATTCCAATAAGGAACTCTGCCGCGCTCGACGACCGACGCGCGCCGGGGCCAAAGTACCGGTCAAGTTGGGTCAGCTGCTATTTTCCCCTTGGCTTATTGCTCCACCGTATTCTTAATGCTAATTTTTCTGAAAGGGGAAATCAAATGTTACAGCAGCCGATCCGAATACGGCCGGAACGGGAAAACCACGATAACCGCAACTATTTGCGGTCCGTGGCTACCCTTGTTTTCGGTGTAGCTGCCCCTGGGGGAGAGCTAGCGCCTTCGGACAAGCACGGGTGGACAGTGGGTGGATTTCTCCACCGGGTAGAATTTTAAAAGGGGTTTTTATTTAATTTAGATTATTTTTAAGTTTGCTTACAAATTTGAATTTTGAATTTTGCAACTGTATTTTATGTTATTTTATTTTATTTGCCAAATATGAGCCAAAAATATTTCAGTTTTTTATTAGATTTGCCAAAAGGGGGACTTGCCTGATATTGCTAAATTTTTTCTGACCCACTTGCGGTTATCCTTCGCCCCCTAGGGGTGCTTTTTGGCCCCGCGCGACGTCTTCCATTTAATTAATTATTTTGTAAAATTTTTTAACATTAACCCTCCTCTTAAGGGATGTCACTGAAAAGGCCGTAAGACTCTCCGTCCGTTGAGCCCAAAAAACTTGGGGGTCGTCGATCTCGTTCGCGAGCAATCGGTTTCCGAATTTGGGGGTTGTTCCGATTTTTCAACCCCCTGTAGTTCTTCTCTCAGGAATCGGATCACTGCTCACGAGGTGTCAACTGGTTCGTCTCGTTCTCCTCTTCCGCTTGGTACTAGTGGCGATCGGCTCCAATGTCCAGAAAAAATACCACGTGCCACGTGGTATTTATTTAACCCTTAATATCTTCGCAACCCCCAGCCGAAAAAATCTGATTTTTCGTGGGACCGCGCAGAACACCGGGAGGCACCCAGAATCACCAAAAAAGATGGGGGTCGCCGATCTTGTTTCGGCGGCGTTGGCGATCAAAGTAACTTAACCTCACTTTTTGTCTTATTTGCTTAATATCTTTTTATCCACTTGAGCGATTTTCACAGTTCTTTCACCACTGCATTGCACTCAACGAGAGGAATGCAGTGATGAATGTGTGAATCCAATGATGTATCACACGCGACACTTCGGTTCAACTTTTTTCAAAATAAAATTACGTCGCGGCGCGAGTTAGGTTGCGGGTGACGGTAGCAGGGTTTTTAAAAAGGAACACGAGGTGTTCTCGGCTTGAGAAGCTACTGTAGACTGATTTATTTAGTTTTAAGATTACATTTTATACTCTAGGATTACATGGTGTTTTATCTTAATTCCTATAATAAGGATAGTATTTAATACAGTATATAATGGGTACTTAGTCTCTAATGTCCTTCATGATAAGCGTGTAATGGGTCACTGTTATCTAAATGACCCTGGTGTTTTATATCGGTGTCCACATTATGCCGAAGACTGCTGTAGTTGATGATGAGTTTCATCAGCAGGCTGCTGTAAGGCTGCGTGTGTCGCTGTTCTTCTTTTCCACCAGAGTTTGTATAAGGCGGTTCCGGATGCTACTGCTATAATTATACAATATAATAGCACTGATGACCAGCTCGGTGTTGTTGATATTAATTTATACTTCTCTTGTATTGGACTTCATCGCCGCAACTAGTTTTAAATATAATATTTGTTCCTGTTTTGTAAAGATTATCTAGTTGTTTTCCTTGATTTGTTGTATTATTGTATTTTCGTAAGATGCTGTTATGTATGTGCAATTGTGTGGATCTTGATGCTGTATGAGCTGTGCAATACAATCATTTGAATTCTGTAATTGCTCCCAACTTAAATGATTACATATGACTTCGTCTTCTGTGATTTTGATGCAGGGCTCCTGAGGATATGCAAACTCCTTGTTGCCGAGTATTAGGTATGGATTTTTTGATATCAGCATTACATTATTTTCGTTAGGAATGGGATACAGGTGTAATAATTTATAGGAATGTAAGGAAACTAAAGGTATTTCGAGTATAAAATTTAGCGATTCATTAGTTCCGTAAGCTGTAACAGTTATAGCTTTTTCCCACAGATGGATAATTTTTAAGTTAAGTTCAAATGGAAAATTTCCTGTGATTTCTTTTTCTAAAAATTTGAGCTCTTTAATTAAATAACTGGGATGTAATATACTGGGGTGCATTTTACCTAGATGAGCGAATGTAATAGCTGTTTCTAGTGATGCTAATTTATCGTAAAGTTGTTGAAGCGATCGTCCGATTTCATTTAACAGATTTAATGAATTTTGTACCGATAATTGTGCTGTAATTTGGTTTATAGACATCTCTATCTGTCTTTGATTATTATTGATCTGTTCTAAATTTTTCTGATATTGATTCATGAATTCTTTCATGATTGTTAATGTCTTTTTGTTATTTAATGCGGAGTTATGTGAAGATGTTTGTAATTCTTTAATTTCTTTTTCAATTTTTACTGCATCTTCTGCGTCTAAATTCCCTGTTATGGCTTTTATTACTGACCCTAGTCCATTAATCAACCCTCTTTTTTGTCTATTTGTAAATCTGAAACCTGTTGTTTCTAATCCTAGGTATGCTATTTTGCTTTCTATTATATCTATTAAATATTTGATTTGGTATAATAGTACTGAATTATTTGAAGAATTTTTTAGTCTAAACGTAAAATAGGTGCTACATATGTCTAAATATACTTCTCGGATAAGTGATGTGTTATATATAAGTTTGGCAAATATCTCCCTTCCGCTTTATTGCTCTTTATTCAATGCTTTATAAAAAGTGTTACAGTGATCGGATTTAGTTCTAATATGCGCCGTTTTGTTCGATAATCTGTTTCCATCTAGACGGCAACTTCATAATACCTCCCTCGTAGAAGCCTCCCTCCTTATTTGCGAAGAACTCGGACAGCCACTTTTCACAAGCCTCTTTTGAGTTCAACTTTACACCACCAAGGGCGTTCACCATGGACAGGAACAGGTGGTAATCACTTGGCGCTATGTCCGGGCTATATGGTGGATGCGATAAAACCTCCCATCCGAGCTCCCGTAGCTTCTGACGAGTCATCAACGAAGTGTGTGGTCTGGCGTTGTCCTGGTGGAACACTACACCCTTCCTGTTGGCCAATTCTGGACGCTTCTGGTCGATCGCCTGCTTCAAGCGGTCCAGTTGTTCGCAGTAGATGGTAGAATTAAGCGTCTGGCTATATGGGAGCAGCTCATAGTGGACAATTCCCTTCCAATCCCACCAAACACACAGCAAAACCTTCCTGGCCGTCAATCCCGGCTTGGCCACTGTTTGGGACGATTCACCGGCCTTCGACCACGACCGTTTTCGCTTGATATTGTCGTATGTGATCCATTTTTGGTCGCCAGTCACCATCCGCTTCAAGAATGGGTCGAGTTCGTTCCGTTTCAGCAGCATATCGCAGGCGTTGATTCGGTCCAGAAGGTTTTTTTGCGTCAAATCATGCGGCACCCAAACATCAAGCTTTTTTTAGTATCCAGCCTTCGGCAGATGGTTTAAAATGGTTTGGTGACTAACTCCCATCTCCTGGGCGATGTCACGAGATGCCACATGCCGGTCTAACTCGATGTAGTCCATGATTTGATCGGTATTTGTCGTCACGGGTCTTCCGCCGGCTGGCTTATCCATGGTGTCGTTTTCACCGGCTTTGAATCGTCGAAACCATTCCTCCGCGGTTCGAAGTGATAGAGTACCATCCCCCAAAACACCATTAATCTCACGGAACGTTTCTCTAGCGGATTTGCCTTTAACGAAGGAAAACTTTAAAATAGCGCGAATTTCGGCGTTAGTGAACTATATGTTTACACGTCTATAACTGTTGAACGCAATATCCAAACTAATTATGCATAGCGTCGTTTTGTAGGTTATGTCAAGACCTTTCAAATTATGTATAGTATTGCCAGATACGAGCTCTGTAGCGCTTTGTTCATAGCCGCGAAATTCAGAAGACAAAAAGGCGGAAGGGAGATATTTGCCAAACTATTATAATAGCTAGTTGATAACTGTCCGTTTGATATTTTGCTTTTGCTTCAGTTGTTACTAGAATTCCGTTATGATTATCTATTGGCTGTATGATTGCTGTGGCTGTGGCGAGCCGGAGCACTGCGAGGCAGGCGATGGCGTTCCTGAAACATTTTCAGGACGCCTTAATAAAATATTTTTTCTCTCTCCCGAGATCTCGAGATTTTAGTTAAGAACTCTACCGAGGAATTGTCTCTTTCGCAGAGTATCAATTCTTGCACTAGCTGTATTTCGTTCCTAAACTCACCAAATCTGTTTTGGAGGATGGCCTTTATTTCGGGCCATGTTTTTGCTCCACTACTTTCTGAAAGCGCTTCAACCGCTTTTCCTTTCAATTTGTTTCTAATTAGGCTAGCGATGCTTGTTTCATCACTGCACGTAATAGAATCTAAGATATTTTCGACACCCTCAATATAAAATGCGAGTGTCTTTTTGTTCCCGTCGTAACTAGGTAACAATAATGACAACGTACTGAAGTCAATTACAACTGGTTTAGGTAATTCTAGGGAAATTTTCTTATCAGTAGCCATTTTATCTAACTAAACGGAAAAATTCTCCAATGAATACGCTAAACAGTACACAAAAAATACAATTTGTGAAAAAATATAAAGAAAAAGAGAGGAAACTCGGGAATCAACAAAGTGTATGCTTACCCCACGAGCATTGCCGAAGTTTAGGCTTGAAAGAATTTTGAGTCTTGCTTGCTCTTGCCGCTGCTGGTGTTGTCAGGCCCGCTGAGGTTCTTTGCTCGTGTCGTTGATCGAAGTTCGGAGATGACTACCGAATATATTCAATCAGACTTTTTCACGAGATACCGACTGCGCCAGTTAGGTTGCGGGTGACGGTAGCAGGGTTTTTAAAAAGGAACACGAGGTGTTCTCGGCTTGAGAAGCTACTGTAGACTTATTTGTTGATTTATTTAGTTTTAAGATTACATTTTATACTCTAGGATTACATGGTGTCTTATCTTAATTGCTATAATAAGGATAGTATTTAATACAGTATATAATGGGTACTTAGTCTCTAATGTCCTTCATGATAAGCGTGTAATGGGTCACTGTTATATAAATGACCCTGGTGTTTTATATCGGTGTCCACATTATGCCGATATAACTCGCGCAAAGAGACAATATGGATATCTTTTTGGCGCGCACAGGGATACTTTGGATCTCGCAACGAGAATTGGCCGTAGGCACAGAGCGAAAACACGAGACGTCCGAGCGGTACGGCTGTCGTCGCGCGACTAGATCTAAGTAGTTACCACCGCATCGCCTATATCTGCTGCCAAATGTGTTAAGGTATTAAGGATGTTGTAGCTAGTAAAATCTGGGGAAAGGAGGCTTGAAATCATATGTTTCTAAAAGTCGAATATAATATAGTGCAGTATATCATCATCAGCCGATAGACTTTCACTGCTGGACATAGATCATAGTGCAGTATATACATATATAATATTAATTAACCGCTAATGTGCGACTAGATGAATAATATCCACATTGTTTGCATTATGCTCTTTGCCTTTTAATATAAAATGTCAAGTCTGGTTACCCCAGTAATTTCAATAGCTACAACACCCTGCATATAAGAACACAGTAATATTTGCGGCAGAAATAAAAGCTGCGGTGGTACCTGTCTAAGCGGTCACCGGCAATGAAGATTTACCACCAGCATTATGTATATAAAAATATTACCGTATTCCTTTTAAATGACAGGACGTGTACGAAACGTTCAACATAGTAATGCGTCGCAAGCCAAAGGAGAATAACTTCAAGGCGGTGCTGGAGACGATCCGAGAGCTGATGAATACAGAGTGCGTAGTGCCTGAGTGGCTACACGACATCGTGTTGGGCTACGGAGACCCAGGACAGGCACACTACACCAGGTAAGGGGCAATGACATTAACACCAACGGCCGTTCACATCATATTTCTAAAGATATTCATGTATTTCTTCCTATAAAGCTACAATTTTATCAGGTTATGATATATAAAATTGATTAAGGATAATAATATCATTATTAAAATGTCCTACTGCTACTGTCCATGTACCACTGGCAATACCTGTTCCTGCCGTCAAGCAATGGTTAGCAAACATCATTGTCTTCCGGTTTGAAAGACGCTGTAGCCAGTAAAATAACAGGAGTAATGGAACTTAATATAGTGTCAATGCGATGAGCACAGCCTGGTGCTGTGTATATTCTAATAAGTGCTTCGTTACTATGTGTAAGTGTATACATACCATCAGATGAAGATCTCGCTCGTTTCGCCAAATAAATAAAAAAGGGTCTATCATAGATATTGGTTTTTATTTTAATATTAACACAGGATGCCAAACGAAATACCAACTCTGGACTTCAACGATACATTCCTCGATATGGACCACCTGCGGAACAGCTTCCCCGGCTACGAGATTAAAGTGCAAGTTGACAATCCGCGGAAACTGGTCAGGCCATTCAAGTGCGTATAATTTTACATCGATTTCATATAAAATTCCAGCTGTTTTTCATATCTTTTCGTTTGTCACCATTTCTGATTTGGTTGTGGGTTGGCGGTGGTTTTTCATACGAGCTTACACATTTTAACAATCATCTAAACGGTTTCTGCTTAATAATGACAACGTTTTAGTAAAAGTAAATTATCAATTGCCATAAGATTGGAGACTAAAGAAAAGATATAGGTTTAAACGTCCATAATTTTCCAATTTTTGCTTTCTATTGACAAGAAAGAAACGTGTTTTATATATATGAGTTTATCACAATTGACAATATTGTATTTAGTTTATTTTTTCAGTGATGATTAGAATAAACATAATCATACAACATATAAAAATTCTTCCACTCAATGAAATCCCAAACATTCAATAACTATATTAGGTGGACCGGAAAGTAATGTCGTTTTCTTACGCTAAATACAAACACATACATTTTTAACGAGTCTTTATTTTTAATCAATGATGTATTCCCCATCATTGTCAATAACCTTTTGCCATCTAGTGAGTAAATTTTCAATCCCTGATCGATAAAAATTAATTGGTTTTTCGGCAAAATATCTAGAGATGGCATTTTGGATATCATCCAAATTTGCAAATGTTTTGCCACTTAAAAAGTGTTGCAGCGCTCGGAATAAGTGGAAATCCGATGGTGCAACATCGGGCGAATATGGTGGATGAGGCAGCACCTCCCACCCCAATTCATTAATTTTTTCTAGAGTTCGCCTTGCGCAGTGCGGTCTTGCATTGTCATGTTGGAGAATGACGCCTTTTCGGTTGACAATCGCTGGCCACTTTTCAATTAAAGATTGATTGACTCGCTGCAATTGTTCGCTGTAGAGGTCTGCAGTAACAGTTTCTCCAGGTTTCAGTAATTCAAAATGAACAATGCCGCGAATACTCCACCAAACACACAAAAGCGCTTTTTTGGGGTGTAAACCTGGCTTAGCAGTACTCCGAGGGATTTCATTTGGAGAGAGCCACTGCCTTTTGCGTTTTGGGTTATCATACAGGACCCATTTCTCATCTCCTGTGATCAAGCGATCAAAAAACGCTTCTGTGTTGTGTCGTTGAAGCAATAAGTTGCATGTGATTGATCGGTTAGCCTTATTCTGTTCGGACAGATTATGCGGGACCCAAACACCTGCTCTACTTACTTTTCCAATCTGCTTCAAATGTTCTTGGATGGTCGACCAAGGTTTGTTGAGACTGTTTGACAATTCCTCGATCGTCTGACACGGATTTGCTTCCACTTCCGCCCTTAACACGTCGTTGTCTAACGCTGATGGTCTTCCTGATCGATACGAGTCGGAAAGATCAAAATTACCCGATTTGAACTTGGAAAACCACCTTTGGCATTTACGAATGTCCAGTGCATTTGGATAAACATCGCAAATGTTTTTGGTAGCAACTGTTGCGTTATTTCCCTTGCGAAACTCAAAGAGCATGCAATGCCGGATGTGTACCTCTTCTGGTATTTGGCTGGCCATTTTACCCAAAATTACAAAAAAAAATTGTAATTCAATTGTCTATAAGTAAAGAAATCACTATAACCTCACAATGTCTTTGGTACGCCTCTGAACAAAACAATGAGCTGACAAATGACAATCAAGTATTGGCATGCGCCGAAACGACATTACTTTCCGGTCCCCCTATTAAATTGCATAGTGTTTTGGTGTGCCAGCTGCGCCACATGGCGACTGCTTGATAGCGCTATCATAAAAAAATATACTGCGTCAATAGAGGTTTTGCATGGAGGCGTTTATTAAAAATATTATATATTTATAACATCAAGGCGTAACGTGATTTAGGTCGCAGGTAATCGCTGGATGACGGCAGCACTGGATCAGTCCAATGAAGATTTTTGGGAGAGGCTTATATCCAGCAATAGACATCTGACGTCTAATGATTTTGATGACGTGATCTTATGGTCCATTGAACCACTGCTGGACATAAGCCTCCCCCATCCTCTCATCGATCGGTCCTGTGCCGCCTGCATCGCCGAGTACCAGGGTCTGTCAATTGTAAGAGTTCATATGGGAGGATTTGGGCTATTTCCCACCACACTCTTACATCCCCCGTGAATCGATTGGATCTTTTACAATACCTTACTTCCGATTCTGAAGATTGTGTTGGAAATTTTTCTCATTGTCCACTGCTGAACATACGCATCCCTAATGGATTTTCAGCACGACAATTTCTATGTTACCGGCAACCCATGATCTTCACCAGCACTTCGCATAGTTCTGACGCTGCCATTTCACTTATGCCAAAAAATCATAAATGCCTGTAAACTGTTGATTTTAAGTTACAATAAAATTAATAATTTGCAATAAGCACAAGCATATAAATTTTCGATTAGTGCATTGTGTTGTAAACTGTTAACGATTATTTCTATTACATCCAGGGTTACTTTCGAGAATGTCCTGCGTAAACAGAAGTTAGGCGAGGATGCGATGGAAGAAGATGAGCCACGGAAGGCGATAATAGTGGAGCCTCACGTGCAGCCCAAACGAGGACCGTATTTGTACAACGAACCCAAAAAGTATGTCGAACTTTTGTCTCTAAAAATATCTTGTTTTATATAACTAATATTAATATTTCTTTTACAGACTGAAATATTGACTCAGCAGCTACAAGACATTACTATCAAACACTTGATCATTACACGCGTGCGCAGTAAAAATTGCTTCACCACATATGAAGTTGAAGTGTTAACTTATTGTTAAAATATAACTACTCCGTATCAGCCAAAGTATTTTCCAACTAGCTTTATAATTTACCCAACTAGAGCTTCTATCTCTGCCGATAAACATTATTGTGTTCCGGTTTGCAGAACCTTTTAGCCGGTGTTCTTACTTGGCTAGACTCCTCTTGTGCCTTAAGGTTACGAGCACTATGCGGTCAGTTATTTATCATCTTGGCGCCATGTTTTTAGTAACTTCTTCTCGTTTATTTCGTTTAATAATAAATATTTTGCTATCTGTTGCAAGGTATGACATTTGCATATAAATTTTGTCATTTAAAACTTAAAAGTTTTTCAATATTAATAACCACTATTTTGTATAATAAAGCATCGGTTTAAGTGGGAAGATCTTATCATATTTTATTCAAATTCAGTGTGAGGTCAATACGGAAGGTTACAGACGAACATGACGTAATTATACAAATAAGGATATACAGGGTGTCTGGTGGCAGATTTATGTTTTCAAATTTAAATAAAAAATTATGTTTGACATATAATTTTACTTAAAGTATTAAAAGATAGAGTACAAATGCGGATTTCATTTTTTAAAGATAATGTCATCGAAATGTCTTCCATCCTGTTGCACACACTGTTCGAAACGGAGCTTCGTATTCCGTGCCACACGCTGCAGTAAACTTGGTTCAATTGCGCTGATTTCTCGCCGAATATTTTCTTTTAAGTCCACAACAGTTCGCGGATTGTTGGCGTAAACTCTCTCTTTGAGGTAGCCCCACAAAAAAAAAATCCATTGGAGTTGGGTCGGGTGACCTCGGTGGCCACGGGATGTCCCCAAAGCGACTAATCATTTTTTGAGGGAGATTTTCTCGCAACAAATCCATCGAAGCTCTGGCCGTGTGTGCGGTCGCACCATCCTGTTGAAACCACGTGTGTGACGAGAATGATGAATGAGCTCGCAGGTTCGGCAAAAAGAAATTCTCACCATTGACATTCGTCGCTTGGCCCCGTGCATTTTCAAAAAAAAATGGTCCGATTATCCCATTCGTGGATAAAGCGCACCAAACAGTTACCCTTGGGCAATGTAATGGTTTTCGGTGCTTCAGTCGAGGATTGCGAGTTCTTAGAGCCCAGTAACGGCAATTTTGCTTGTTTACGTGTCCGTTTAAATGAAAATGAGCCTCGTCGCTCCAAAAAATGGAATTCACAGTGCGAAAACGCTCCAACATGGTTTCACAAAAAAATTTGCGTGACGCAAAGTCATTTTTTTTCAATTCTTGAATTATTTGATTTTTAAAAGGATGAAACTTCATATCTTTTTTCAAAATTTCATGCACAATTGCTCTTGGAAGTCCCAGTGAAGCTGCCCTTTTCCGTATCGAAAGTCGTGCATTTTCACGTAAACTGCGTTCAACCAGTTCAATGTTTTCGGGGGTCCTTGACGATCGACTATGTCCTAGCCGTGGTGTGTTCATAGCCGAAGCAGTTGCGCGGAACCTCTCCACCCACGAACGAATTAAATTCACACTCGGCCCATCGCCTATCCGTCGAATATTGAAATGTGAACAAAACTGTCGGCGAGCGAGTACGTAAGAATCGTTACTCTTGAAAAATACTTCAATAGCGAACGCGCGATGCTCACCCGACCACTGCGACATCGTGACTAAGAAATCCGCACGATCGGTGATTCTAATGACACCACCTTCCCCCCGCACTGTTTATAACTTATTGAGATATTCGTTTTTTAAAATATAAATCTGCCGCCAGACACCCTTTAAAATGTCTTTCTTTCATTATTCAAGCAAAGAATATATTCGCATAGTACTTTTAAAACATTTCGTAACATTTTCGTAACATCGACGTTCAAACGTAGGAATTTTTTTTAAATGTTTCCTCTCTATTGTTTTTTCTTTAATTTTTGATTAAACTTTAATGATGATTAAAAGTTAATCGGTTGCATGTAACCTTTAAGTTATAATATATCATATGTCAATTAATATTCCTATTTTATGTAGTCATTTCGATTTTATTCTACGTAATGATGTTTATGCTCAGTAGAAATGTACGAAAGGAATCAAAGAAATTGTGGTGGAATTTTATAAGAATGGTAAATATACTCACGATTCGGTGATCGCTGCCCATTTTTAAAGCATTGATCACTGAGACATCCTTGAATATCTGCCTCTTCGTCGACATGATGAAGTCTATCTCATTTTTAATGGCTCCATCAGGACTAATCCACGTCCACTTACGGCTGGCCCGCTTCTTTAAGAAGGAGTTCATTATATAGAGGCCCTCCTTCTCCATGAAGTCGGCGAGTATCTGACCTCGTGGATTTCTCTGTCCATATCCAAATTGCCCCACTTTCAGTTCTCCACTACTTCGCTGCCCTAGTTTTGCATTAAAGTCTCCCATGACAACGGTGTACTGAGTTTTGGAACTGTGTATGGCTTTAGAAATATCCTCATACACAGTTACCACCTCGTCATCAGAGTGTGCCATAGTTGGTGCGTATACCTGTATGACCTTCAGCGAGTAACGCTTGGTAACTCTGAGTATCAGGTACGCTACCCTTGCTGACACACTAACGATGTCGACAACGCTATTCACAAGAGACTTGCGGACGATAAACCCGACGCCACCCTGGGACTGCTGGTCGCCCTCCCGGAAATAGAGCAGGTTGCCTAATTTAAGAGTTATCGTGTCCTCCCCCTCTCTTCGGATTTCGGATAACCCTACTATATCCCATCTTAACCTGCTCAATTCCTCCTCCAGCTCAATTATCTTCTCGTCGGTCCGCAGTGTACGCGTGTTGAGTGTTGCCAGGGCCAGATGTCGTTGGTTTTGGTAGCCTGGCCGCTTCCGGAGATTCTTCGCACCCCTTGCCCCGCCGTTACCGTGACCGCTACCGTAGCCAGGAATAGCGGGGCCGCCGGGGACTAGGGGCCGGTTTTTATTTAGGGATCTCATCTTAGGGGGGAATTGCCATAATCGCCACGCTTGGCAGGAGGCTTGACGATCGCAGTTACGGAGGCCCTATCGTGAAACGCTGCTGCCCGTCCCACGTCCGGGATTTCTCTCCGCTTCCTTGGATGGATATACCGCCATCATTCGGTTGACTGATTGCATTTGATGAAGTGTAAATGTACTCAATAGTCATATACACTTCAGCAAATGGGCGGTGGGGTCGTCACAAAAATCTTCCCGACGCCAAGAAACCCGGCGTCGGGAAGATTTTTTATCATTGACATCATTACATAGTAATCTATGTAATGATGTCATTGCTACGTTGTTAGCAAAGATAAGGTCTGCATGTAAATAACCTTAATAAACCTAAAATTATTTAAGATGTGCAATTTCTGATCCTAAAATTATTGTAAGTTCGAAATAAAATTCTTGTATCATAATATACCATTTTCATTTGACAGAAATAATATACTCTTCACTCCGACGCAAGTTGAAGCGATTCGTTCGGGTATGCAGCCGGGTCTAACACTGGTTGTGGGTCCACCTGGAACAGGTATTGACTGCAACGCAAGAGAACCTAAATATTAAACATTTAGGAACAAGACTAAAAACTTTATTGTTATGGAAAAAAAAGCATCATCAGACTTGTTTGGTTACTGTTGTTGGAAGCCGTCTATAGCACCTATTTCCGCCGCCAAACAGTGCTGAAATTACTTTGGGAACGAGATTTAATATTTGAGCCTCAAAGGATATAGGCTTACTATGAAGCTGTGAATTATCATAACTAGCTCCTCACAGTCCTGTTCGAATATTTGAAGAAAATTATTTTCTATTTTAAAATGTTAAATTTCAATAATACAGAATCGCTAATGTATACAATGTTCTAGGTAAAACCGACGTCGCAGTGCAAATAATATCAAATCTATACCACAACTTCCCATGGCAGCGCACTCTGGTGGTGACCCACAGTAATCAAGCTCTCAATCAGCTTTTCGAGAAGGTCGCCGAGCTGGATGTAGACGAGCGACATCTCCTACGTCTCGGTCATGGCGAGGAAGCTTTGCAAACCGACAAGGATTTCTCTAGGTGAATACATAATAAATATTTTTTTAACATTAATATTTTTAGAAAAAACGTTAGCATAGAAAAATCTTCGAATGGTCATGATGAGTGAAAATTTTAACTAACTAAGTAATGATGATTAAATAAAAACGATGAAACACACAAAAAAAAGGGGTTTTATATGTTGAAATGTATGATGATAGTAGAGGTGGGAAAGCTTAAACATGTGACCAATTCAGATACGGGCGCGTGAATTACGTCCTGGCGAAGCGGCTTGAACTCCTGGAGTTGGCTGCGAAACTCCAGAGGGCGTTGCGGGCGGGCGGCGAAGCTGGCGCCACCTGCGAACTAGCGCACCACTTCTACGTGTACCACGTGCGGCCGCGGTGGGAAGAGTTTCTCTTACTCTGCTCTCAAGATAAGGTAACACCACCAAGAGCTAGCAGCGGTTTCGTTGCTTAAGCAATGATGTATCAGTATACATCCTCATAATTTCTGCATATAATGATAAATGGATCGAAGCCATCGCAATAAAAAAAACCGCCTTGGCATCACGAATATAAATTTTCTCAGTAAATTTTTTATTCTTAACTCGTTTTGTTGGCTTCTTGCCTAATTCTTCATTGTACTCATTGAAAATATTCTCAGAACACATTCACTTACATCTAACGTATAAAACGTAATTTATCGACAAAGCTCGGTTACTGTAAGCGAAACTACAGTAGAAAAATAAACTATTTCAGTCGTATGACCCCATGTGCAAAATTGTAATGCGCAGCAGTTCAGAATCTATTTAAAAAAAAAAACACGTCATCATACCAGCTGCCGGTTTATAAAGCTCAAAGAAAGAGTTTTTTATTTTATTTTTATATTAAAAAACTTATTATCTTCACAAAGAGACTCATATAAAAGATACTTTTTCAATTAATCCATTAAATATAACAATAGTAATAAACAGCTCCTTTAACATTCCTTATTATGTTGGGACTTGGAATTTTTTCTTAGATGAAGAGAATCAAGGCTATTTATCCATCATGCTGGTAAGATTCGTATTGGTAGATGTCAGTCAACAAAAGCAGTTGTTATTGAAGAGTCACTTTCCTTACGAACCTCATTGATAGGATCGAACCCGCGCCTCTTATAGACTACAGTGCTTACTGACGCTGTACAAACAGAACTCCCACTGCTGACATCATCGATCATAGCGTAGATGGTAACAGTATCATAAACAGAAATTTAATAAATATATAAAATACAAGAGCACTATACTATTACCTAGTTTTTTGATATGTTGTTTATATACACAAGCTATGTATACTACCGTAATTTTTTTTAAAGAAGTGAAAATATTATAGATGCATTTAGTTCAACTAAGATTGAATCCTGGCATCCATAAACAGTAGCTCCCTCATGTCGTTAATAAATGTATCCAATTAAAATTAATATATTTCTTGTTTTTTTTTTTAAACAGGTCTGTACTTGACTACGACCTAATATGGTAATAAGCAACTTATACGTTCATATCTTTATTACAAACAAATTGCAGACAATCGACTGAATTATGCATTTTTACGTTTCTATATTTATTTGCTAAATTCTCGCAACGTTTTATTTATAGACAAAATCAATTGAAACTATCAGCAAAGAGTTTCCATTCCACGAATTCTTCGAAGATGCACCTAAACCACTGTTCCCCGGCAAAACTTACGACGAAGATATGGAGATCGCACGAAGTTGTTTCAGGTGAAGTTTTATCAAGATATATTTTTCTTAGAAAATGTAAAATTTTACTTGTATTGTAAATAATGAAATTCCCTTAAACTTGTAGGTACATAGATCATATATTCGAAGAGCTGGAGGAATTCCGCGCGTTTGAACTCTTGCGGTCTGGTTTAGATCGATCCAAGTACCTCTTGGTGAAGGAAGCTAAAATTATCGCGATGACCTGCACCCACGCGGCGCTGAAACGCTCTGAGTTGGTACAAATAGGTAAATATTTGATCAATTTGTACTGTTACTAATATTAACAACTTGTACGCTTAAATACAATCCGCCGCCGGATAAATACACTCCTAGTAGAAACAGTAATAAATATTTTTAGATTATAATTAATTAACAAAGCCGTCCACCGACGATCGGGTGAGAATCGCGGGAACCCACTGGATGCCAGCAACGCGTGACCTATGTCCAACAGTGGATGTCTATCGGCTGATGATGATGACGATGAAGAAGAAGGCCGTGGAGCCCGGGTACGCGAGCCCAATATCAGATAAACTATGAATTTCCAAACTTATTAGTAAGCGATATTCATCATCAGAGAATAGGCTTCAATACGTTTCTCATAAGTAATTTCCATAAAGTTGTATTTTTTGTACTATTTTGTTTGTTGTTGACAACTAAAGTGGTTTTAGTGTGAAAAAAAATGTATATCTTTGACTTTCTCAGAAGCACGGTGTTTTGAATATTATTATCTCCCCTCTGATTAAATAAAAATAGGATATCGCATCTATTATCATTTATTGCGAAATGATTGGGCGGGAACTCTCCATGGATGATTACTTAAGATAGTATTAATAATTCAACAAGTTTTCATAACGTTATGGATAAGAAGCGTCTCAACATAAATTTAATACAATTTGTTAACTTCAACGATAGACGGATAGCAGTTAAAAATAGGTTTACTTTGAGTTTTTCCTATCCACAAAGTATTGGCACCACGTATAAACCCATCAGTTTATTGTCGCGTTGAATATATACATGAAGTAATTAATATTTATACCATTAATTCAATAATTGGCGTACTTGTACGTGCGTATGCGGTACCATATATAGAACTGTTTTATATATCAAGGGCATTACTTTTAATTCATTGAACATGTTGAAATGCGTAATAGTTTCACGTAAGCACCGATTTGTATTCCACAGACGATATTCAACTTGTACCTTTATTATGTATTTATATAATATATCGTACGATACCAAATATTGTAATGCATAGAAAAAATTGGTTAATAGCTAAGGCCTGAATACTGCAGCGCTAGTTAGTATACCGAGTATTGATAAATTGTTATGTAATTAAACATCATCATCATCATATCCGACTTTTCAAAATGTTGGATTTTGCGTATTTTAATCCTTCTCTCGCAGGTGCAGTAAAGTTTATTTATTTGTTTTTCACTGATGGTAAGCCTTTGTTGACAGAGGCCATCTAGGACCACCGCAGCTTCTGTTTCTGCTGCCGAACACAAGGGTGCAAACATTAGTGTATTCCAGTTTGTAAGACGTTGTTGCTAGTGAATTACTGGAGTAATGAAACTTGACATTTAATATTCCATGGCGACCAACACAATCTAACGATTTAACGAAGTAGCTCGCTGGCCTAATGGTTAGAGCGTGCGGCCTTCATTCCGAAGGTAGCGGGTTCGAATCTCAGCATATACCAATGACCTAATATTTAAGTTATGTACATTTGTGAACTTTAGTTACAACAGCGAAATACAAACAGTGAAGGAAAATATCGTGAGGAAACCCGCACACTGAAATCATTTTTGTGTGTGTGTGTGTGGTGGCCCCAATAAAGTGGCAACAGGCTCGCCCCCTGTTACATGGGACCTAATCTGACCACATCTGGCGAAATGTGGGTGTTGTTTATTCATCTCTGCCTACCCCTACTGGGAAAAAGACGTGACAATATAAAAAAAAGAAACCAACAATTTGCTGGTGTATATATCATCTGATTTGTATCGCCACATTGTTATGGGCAGGCGTATCACTTACCATCAGGCGAATGTCTTGTCATCCTTCCTTCCTTCCTCCTGCCCTTTTCTCAGCTATGTGAATATTTTGTCCCATCATTCCGCTTAAAAAAGTAGTGCATAACGTGAAAATTATTTCCATGTTCATTTATACCAAAATTCAGATAATATGCTCATAAACATTCTTTTTTTTTCCTAGCTTAGCATAAACTATGGTAAAATGATTTAATATATTCTTTATAACATAGGTTTTAAATACGACAATATTCTGATGGAAGAATCGGCCCAGATCCTGGAAATAGAAACTTTCATTCCATTACTATTGCAAAACCCACAAGACGGACGGTCCCGACTCAAGCGCTGGATAATGATCGGCGACCATCACCAATTGCCCCCGGTTGTGAAGAACATGGCCTTCCAGAAGTTCTGCAACATGGAGCAGAGTCTCTTCACCAGAATGGTCCGACTGGGGGTTCCTTATGTGGAACTGGACGCACAGGGTAGGGCTAGACCTAGGTAAGGATGTATAAATTTTATTCAAACGTTACAGTTTATATATTACAGATAAACAAATAGATTCTTTTGTACATTTTTTTGTAAATTTTTTTCGTACAATTCCATACATATTAGGTCGGGGAAAAAGTTGCTTAGCATTTTTTAAGAAAATTCAAAACTTATTAAATATTTTAATATAGTTTATTTATATTTAACTAAAGCACATACTTTAGTTAAATATAAATAAACTGTGGTTGTGGCAGTCCTCTCGTGATGTTATTCTGACACTGCCTAAAGAATTCTGAATAAACCTAAACAGGTGGAAATCTGAAGGTGCAAGGTCAGCACTATACGGTAGATGCATTAACACCTCCCAGCCAAACTCTCTTAATTTTTGTTGAGTGACTAAAGATGTGTGAGGTCTAGCGTTATCATGATGATAAACCACACCCCTTTTTTTTTATTCTGTTTTACACCATACACCATTTAGGTTAAGCCGGCATATTTAACCACACCCCTTCTGTTGATTAATTCCGGCTGCTTTCTTTCAACTTGCTTTAATCTCATCAGTTGTTCGCAGTAGAGTTCAGAATCGATGGTCCTACCTGGTGGTAACAGATCATAATGAATAATGCCCTTCCAATCCCACCACACATACAGCATCACCTTGTTGCGAGTTAACCCGGGTTTCGCCACAGTCTGACCGGCAGAAGCCTGACCGGCCTTTGACCACGTTCTTGTCGTACGTAATCCACTTTTCATCACCAGTTATCAGCTTCTTCAAAAATGGTTTGGTTTCATTACGTCGTAATAAAGAATCACAAACGAGTATACGGTTCATTATTAGGTTTCTTTCAGTGAGCTCGTGAGGTACCCAAATATCGAACTTTTTTGTGTACCCAGTTTTTTTCAAATGCGCCAAAACTGTTTTGTGGTAAATTCCCAGTTCTTCAGCTTCATCGTAACTACTGGTATGCCGATCTTGCTCCACTTTTTCAAAAATGGCATCCATTTTATTCGTAATGGGGCGACCAGAGCGACGTGCAACTTTGACGTCAAAATTTCCGGATTGAAAACGCTTAAACCAAATTTGTGCATAAATTTGTGCTACTCTCATAGACACTGCACACTGCACTAGCTCCATAAACATCGCAAAATTGTTTCGTGGCTTGCGTTTCATTTTCCTTTTTTGTAGTGAAATTTTAAAATGTATCGAATTTTGTCATTAGATTCACTCGTCTTGACAGTACGAAAAACAAATGAAAATCACACATTTTCCTAATTTTAATTTGGAATTATGTTCTTTAAAATTTAAACTTTCAATGATATCAAAACCAGCCAGATACAAATAGTATAGCCAAAGAGATTTTATTACAAGTTCATAAATACTATAATTTTTTTTTTTTTTCGGCCGGTCTAAGTGGAAATCTTTGGGGGGAGGCCTTTGTCCAGCAGTGGACGTCTTCCGGCTGATTGGATTGGATTGGAAATACTATAATGCGAAAAGACTTTTCCCCCTACCTATTATATATCACGCTTCGTACCCAGTGGGGTAGGCAAGTGGAGAGCAGTGGTCTCCACTGCTCTCCACTTGCTACGATTCTGGCACGCCTCCCTCGCTTCCTCCACTTTTATGAGCTTCTTCATACATGATCATCGGTTACGTGTAGTCTTGATACCGACCTTTCTTTAGGACATCCTCGATTTGATCGGAATATGTTCGTCTAGGTTGACTGCCCCGATTTGTACAATCATTCTTACCTTGTATACCTCTTTCGTTAATCTCTCTTTCAGCCATTCTTTCTACTTGGCCGAACCATCTAAGCATCCTTTTCTCTATCTTTGTCACATCTTCAACCACGCCGCACCGCTCCCTTATCACATTGTTACTCACTTTGTCCATCAGCTTCACTCCAGTTATACTTCTCAGGTTTCTCATCTCCAATCAAATCAAAAATCAATCTTCATCATCGGTTCGTACAATTTAACGCTAAAATTGCTTTGTTTCGAAATTATATTAACGAACGAGATAATATACTCTGTAGATACCTGTCTTCTCAATGTTTATTTATTGACTGGAGATGTTTATTAATACTCATGAAAAATCATAGGACTTTGTAACAATTACACTGCACTACTCTACCTTGGTGACATAGAAGTGAGAAAAGTAACCTAATCACTTACAAATACAGCATAAAAGAAAATTTCCTCCAAGAATTCGAAGTAATTAGAAATCTAGGGATTATTTTTGATAATAGGTTGACTTTTGTACCTCACCTCGAAAATATTACGAAACGAGCCTCAAAAATGCTCGGGTTCATAACTCGTAATTCAAAAGGTTTTCGTTGTGATGCTAAAATTATTCTACACTACAGCATAGTGCGCAATATTTTGGAGTACTGCTCAGTTGTATGGAGACCACACTATGCTACCCATACATTAAGAATGGAACGGATACAAAAAAAATTCGTTAGACATCTAAAATTCTCTTGTCAAATTCCTAAACGAGAAATCCCATCATACAAAAACCAACTCTCACATTTTAAAATGATCTCTCTAGCTGATCGCAGTGTATTAAATGACTTATTGTTTGTATCCAAAATCTTTAATAATAAACTAGATTGTTCTCCATTGTTAGAAAACTTTCAATTACGCGTCCCTGTTAGATATACTAGGTACAAAATAACTCCGTTCCAGCCACCCTTTTGTAGAACAGTTTTCGGATCAAACTTTCCTATTTCCAGACTAAGCAAGTTGCTCAACGATTATAGTGATCACCTGGACATCCACCATGATTCACCCACCAAGCTCCGCCAAATAATTAAAGATTTATTTTTTAAGAGTTCCAAGTTGGAATGACTTTCTCCTATAGTCGTTATATAATATACAATAATTGCTAGTATTAGATTATATTAATGTAAGATGTATTTACCTGTAATTGCCTTGTTACATTTGATTTCATATAATTGCATGTATTTTGTTAAAGAATTAGTGTATACAAGCGTTGGTAAATCAAATAAATAAATAAAAAAAAAGACTCTGTTTGTGGAAGAAGGCCACCTAATCCATGCCATGATAACGTTAAGAGGGCTATATAAAATTAAACTACTGACGTCATCCGTGTCAAGGACACGCTCCTGAGCCCGATGGTATACCCGGCCTCGTGTGGGCTCTAGTTATGGGTCCCCTAGAGTCCTGGACGCGGACGCTGTTCACGGCGTTGCTGAGGCAGGGTCGGTTTCCACGCATATGGAAGGCGGGGAAACTGGTCCTGCTTCGGAAAGCGGGGAAACCGGCCGACTCACCGTCGTCGTATCGGCCGATCGTGTTGTTGGACAAGGTGAGCAAGCTCTTCGAGCGCGTCATGGCAGCTCGCCTCGTTCGACACATGGAGGAGGTCGGACCGGATCTGAGCGAACACCAGTTCGGATTCCGCCGGGGCAGGTCCACCGTAGACGCGATAGCGCGGGTGCGAGCCCTGGCGGACGCGGCGGTGGCTCGCGGGGAGGTGGTGTTGGCGGTGTCTCTCGACATCGCCAACGCGTTCAACTCCCTTCCGTGGAGCACGATCACCGCGGCACTGGTCCACTTCGGGGTCCCGGTCTACCTGAGGCGTACGATCGGGGCGTATCTCTCGGACAGGTCCGTGGGTTACCCGACGCGCGACGAGTGGTGTCGGCACGGTATGTCGTGCGGTGTTCCGCAGGGGTCGGTCCTCGGACCGCTCCTGTGGAACATCGGCTACAACTCGGTGTTGCGCGGAGCCAACCTCGGTGGAGTCGACGTGACTTGTTACGCCGACGACACCCTGGTGACGGCTCGCGCGCGCACCTTTAGGGAGGCGCGCGTGTTGGCGACTGCGGGCGTGGCCCACGTCGTCTCGCGCATTCGGCGCTTGGGGCTGGAGGTTGCGCTGGGCAAGTGCGAGGCCTTGTGCTTCCACGGCGCCCGGAATGCGCCTCCGCCGGGAGCGGAGCTGATAGTCGGTGGGACTTCTATCGCCGTCGGTACTTCGATGAAGTTCTTGGGACTCGTCCTCGACGGCCGATGGAAGTTCGACGAGCACTTTCGGCAGCTGGGCCCGAAGCTCATTCGAGCGGCCGGATCCCTGAGCCGCCTCCTGCCCAATCTGGGCGGGGCGAGCGTCGGATGCCGGCGACTCTACACGGGGGTGGTGCGCTCTATGGCGCTATACGGTGCGCCTATATGGGCGCAACACCTGTCGACCCGTGGCGTGACGTTGCTGCGCTCGCCGCAGCGTGTCATGGCCATACGGATCGTACGAGGTTACCGTACCATCTCCTTCGAGGCGGCGTGCGTCCTCGCCGGGACGCCGCCGTGGGAACTCGAAGCGGAGTCGCTAGCGCGCCTCTACTGGCGGCGGAAGAGGGCCCTCGAGCGGGAGGGTTCGCTTCCGTCGCCAGACGAGATGGAGAGGTGGCGCCGAAAGGCGCGTCGAGAGGTGCTTCGGGGATGGGAACGGCGACTCCTCGAACCGTCGTACGGTCGCCTCAACGGTGAGGACGTCCGGCCGGTCATCGGTGACTGGCTGGACCGGGACTTCGGAGTCCTCAGTTTCTGCCTGGTGCAGGTACTCACGGGGCACGGTTGCTTCGGGAGCTATATGCACCGGCGGAACTGTACGAGTAGGACGGACGAGGCGTGCGACGAGTGTGGCCACCCGATGGACACATCGTCCCACACCTTGGCCGATTGCCCGCGATGGGGGGGGGGAGACAGGGCCGCGCTCGTAGCGGCGTTATGGGAGTCACCTCTCGCTACCGTACGTGGTCCGGACCATGGTCAGTGGCGAGGCGTCATGGAATGCGGTATGCGGCGGTATTTTACTGGAAACTTCGATCAGAATCAAAAATAACTCAACTGGAATTAGAAATATACTCGTGAAGCAAAAACATTCCAAGAATTGATTCAATTCTTGGTTTCATTTCAGATTCCAATCCAATCCAATCAGCCGGAAGACGTCCACTGCTGGACGTTTATTATTATTTATTATTACAGATTTATTTATTATTCTAAAATGTTTTCATTGTGAAGAATGCAAGAATTATTTTTTATACTATTCACGATGATCTATGTGTTTACTTTGGCGTGTAATACTGGTCAATTCACCCACGTGTGTTCCGGATATAGAAGATATTCAATGTTGCACCTTTTGCTAACCTCACATCCGGACAATTATCTGATTGTTGTCGAGTCTACTCTCATGTGCAGTGCTTGGGCAATACAGGTCGGCAATTTGGGATGAATTGCCGTGTTTGTTTGCATCCTACCTATAGGGGTAAATATGCCGATATTGTGCTGCAGGGTATAGAACTATTCGTTCTATATTCTATGACTACCGTGTGTGGAATAGCTAAGCCTTGGTTCAGTGGTTCTTAGAAGCGGCATCACATCGTAAGCGGGAATATTATCGCGCATGGGCTGGTACAACGGCATCCCTGGGTGTAAATCAGGTGTTTTAAGTCCTTGAAAAGAGAAATTGCCGCTGCAAAGTCAGAACGCATAAGCAAAATTGGCTCCAGATTAGCGCGTCTTGCTTCGAGACCTAGGGAATTCTGTTGACTCACAATGCCTATCCATGGAAATTTCTATATTCCATTATTTCCATGCTTGCACATGGAGGACGATTCGCTAGCCCACGCTTCGAAAGAGAAAGTAGATCTATAGCATCTCTATTTGCGGCTAACTCGACTCGCGTTGACAGAGAAACTGCACCGCCTACTATTACAAGGTGTAGGTATTCCATACCAGACACAGTTTCGACAGAGTTTAGTAAGAAGAGTACTTGTTTCCTTAGATGTCCACAAATTAAGTGGGTCAGAGGGAATTACACCTATTATGTTTAAAACGTGCGCGCCAGACTTGTCACCGGTATTAACGCGTCTTTTTCTATACTCTTTGGCGTTATTCCATGCTCTTGGAATACGACATTCGTGCACACAATCAGTGCAAAAAATAAAAGTGACCGCTCAGATCCGTCCAACTATAAAACTATAGCTATCGCATGTCTAATCCCCAAAATCATGGAAATCTTGATAAATCGCCAGCTCGTCAAGGATCTCGAGGAACACCAGCTGATCAGTGACAGCCAGTATATAATCGGTAAAGGTGGTTCGGTTGCAGATCTACTGGATTTCCTCATCCATTGGTAGGTGCAAGCGGTTGATAGTAGTAAAGAAGCTTTAGCGGCTAGTCTGGACATTGCGAAGGTCTTCCATCGAGTTTGGACAAAAGCGTTACTTTCAAAAGTTCCCGACATACTGTGCAAGTAGATCACCAGTTTTCTCGAGAACCAAAGCATAATGACGGTCGTTGACGCACCATACCTGTGAAATGCAAACCTGTGAAAAGTGGTCTACCACAAGGCTATGTATTATCATCTGCATTTTACATATAAATATGTTTCAATTTTGTAATACATATTGTTATGCGGTAGTCTATCCTCACCACCTAGATAACTGCGATCCTCCACTCTGCGTTTCAAGCGCAACTTTTTACTAAGCACTACTACCTTGTGAATTAAATTTTCGCCAGCCATATATCCGAACCAATACGACCTTCAAGGAAAGAGCGTATTATTGCCTTAAAGCGGTCAGCAACGAAGCCATGGTACCTCTGTTGTTGCGATTGTCCATGGGTATCAATGATCACTTTCCACCAGGTGAAAACAGTAAGATGAAGTGAAAAATGTACAGTAGTGGACATCTATCGGTAGAGAATGAAAGTCAATTTTGATTAATTTAGGTCGCGTTTTTATTTTATCTTACACCACCAGACCATACAAACACAAATTGGGTTTCTTTTATCAAAGTTCTAACAATATACGGCGTGAATATACCAAGTGTACCGGTATGAAGTGAGCGTCAAAATACAAATGTCTCCATATGGAACATTTGTTTTGAACGAGCCTTTATTTTATTTTTTTGTTTGCCTGCTATAACATCTGTGAAACATATTTAGTCTACATCAAGTCATTGAACAGACATCATATTTTTTCATTGTGTTAAAAATGTCGAAATTTGTACCAGAAAGTGATGATTCGCGGAAAGCATTAATTTTTTATTTTCATTTGAAGAAAAGTGCTGCAGAGTCGCATCGAATGCTTGTCGAGGCATATGGTGATCATGCTCTATCAGAAGCAACATGCAAAAGATGGTGTGAACGGTTCAGAAATAATGATTTTGATGTGAGAAATGAAGAACGTGGAAGACCACCAAAAAAGTTTGAAGACGCCAAATTGCAAACGATATTGGATGGAGATGACACTTTGAATCAAAAGCAAATGGCAGAAATGTTAAATGTTGCACAACAACACAACAAACAATTTCTGACCGTTTAAAAGCTATGGGAAAGATCGAAAAGTGTGGAAAATGGGTGCCACATGAATTGTATGAAAGACAGATGGAAAACCGAAAAAACACTTGTGAAATTTTGCTTCAAAGACACGAAAGAAAATCGGTTTTGCATCGGATTGTTACTGGCGATGAAAATTGGATTTATTTTAAGAATCCTAAACGGAAAAAATCATGAGTTAATCCGGGACAACCATCAACATCGACTGCAAAAACAGATCGATTCGGCAAGAAGACAATGCTGTGTGTTTGTAGGATTAGAAAGGTGTGGTGGCCACGAGCTCCTAAAACTTGGTGAAACCGTTAATACTGATCGCTACCGACAACAAATGATCAATTCGAACCATGCATTGATCGAGAAACGACCAGAACGGGCCAGAAGACACGGCAAGGTAATTTTGCTCCATGACAATGCACCTGCACACAAAGCAAAACCGGTTCAGGATACAATCAAAACACTTGGCTGGGAGCTGCTACCTGCTACCCCACCCGCCGTATTCACCAGACTTGGCTCCTTCCGACTACCATTTGTTTTCATCGATGGGACACGCATTGGCTGAGCAGCACTTTGGTTCTTACGAGGAGGTCGAAAATTGAGTTTCTGGTTGGTTTGCTTTAAAAGACGGACAATTTTATTGGCGTGGTATCCACAAATTGCCAGAAAGGTGGTCAAAATGTGTAGAAAACAATGGCCAATACTTTGAATGAAATGTTTTTTACTTTCCCATTAATAATACATTAGTGTTTTATTTTCACAAAAAAACGCTCATTTCATACCGGTACACCTAAGTAAACTACGTAACACAGCTAAGTTTCCATACTTATTCTAAAAATATACCAGGTTTTTACTTCAAATCACCAAAACACTCAATTCCTTGCCTTGAATTTGACTATTACAGCAGTAGTATTGCTTTATTACATTCGCCTTCTATAATTTTTTTAGCATATTTCTGTATACTGTAAGACAAAGGTGATTACGGTGGTATCCACTGAGGCGATATCTCATAAGAAGGACCTACCAATATTAATATCGAACTGTTTCACTGCCAGCATCTGCAACCTGTATCGTTGGCGATACCACGCGTTGGGCGACCTCGGCCACGTACTGCGGCTGCCTGAATATCGCGCCGCCAATGCGGGCTTAAGATACGACTTTCAGCTCATAGATGTCGCCGACTTCAACGGTGCCGGAGAGACAGAACCCAGCCCTTACTTTTATCAGGTACGAATTCATATATACCTTTGTCATCATCATTATCATCAGTAGCAATAATAGCAACTTGCGATTGTCTGTGGGGCAAAGGTAACTCTCAAAGAACACTTCTTAGCTTTACTTTATTTACTGCCAATCGCTCTAAGTAGATCGTCACTCCATTTGATCACTGGAGACGTCCAGACATATATTATCTAACTCTGTAAAATATGAACGAAGAAAGCAAAGTAATGATTAAAGTAAGTGGAGCAAGCTTCGTCAGTTCAAAAGCTTGAAGGTGACGATCGATGGGATTAGTTTTCTAAATGTGACTGCCCAACTTCTGTTTCATGAAGATATTCTCATGAGGATGAATATTTAAAATCATCATAATTTCATTAATTTGAAAAATATATATATATATACACTTACTGGCATACATAAATATATACATACTGGTGGTAGCTCTATGTAGTCCGAGACTATCTAGACAGATACCACCACAGCTTCTATTTCTGCCATCAAACAGTAATGTGGAAATATTACTGTTTTCTGTATTAAATGGCGCTGTGGTTACTAAAATTACTGGATAACGAGACTTAACATTGAATGTCTCAAGGCGACGAGCACAATGTGGTGCTGTGTATATCATCCTACCTAGCGTCACATTGTTCTAGGCAGGCGTATCCTTTACAATCGGGTAAACATCTTTCTCCTCTGGTCATTTCGGTGAATAAATTTTTTTATATATATAAAAATAATCCAATTTCCAAAATTATTTACTTTTATTATTCAAAGCTATTATGTATTGGAACAGAACCTTGCGGAGGCGGAGTTTGTGGTGGCGGTGTTCATGTACATGCGGCTGGTAGGCTGGCCTGCGGAACGCATCTCCATACTGACCACGTACAACGGACAGAAGCACCTCATCCGCGATGTGGTCGACAAGCGCTGCGCCGGAAACCCGCTCATAGGCAGACCGCATAAGGTTTGATGTGTTCTATAATAGATATTAGAGAAGATTATTTTTTTTCTTTTTAATACACAACCTACAAGATCTTGTATATTTATCACATAAACTTGATCAAGTTTATGTGATAAATATACAAAAGGCATAATAATAATATAAATACTAATCACTTTTGGCATGCTTAATAATTTAGGAAACTGAAATGGTGTCTCTCTCTCTATAAATCGCTTCACTCTTGTCAGAGTCTACATTAGGAATATACTGGATGGCTGAAAATTATTTTACTTTATCTATTTAGGCTAATACTTGATCTCTATGTTACATGGTGTCAAGTGATAATGAAGTGGGTTCGAAATCAAAAAATCTTACTCCCAAATGGATTTCTGTGTTATAAGGCAAAAGCTTAGCCACTGCATCACGGAAGTAGTTATAACATAATTTTATATATAAAGGAGATTGATAAAATTTGGAATATCTAAAAATAATTCCTTTATCCTCCAAATATTACATTTCATGTAACGACATCTGCAGGTGACGACAGTGGATAAGTACCAGGGGCAGCAGAACGACGTGGCGCTGGTGTCGCTGGTGCGCACGCGCGCGGTCGGTCACGTGCGGGACCTGCGCCGGCTCGTCGTAGCGGCGTCGCGCGCGCGCCTCGGCCTCTACGTGTTCGCTCGGGCCGACCTCTTCCGCAACTGTTACGAGCTGCAGCCCACTTTCAACCAAGTCTGTTCCATATATTATCCATATTTTTATTTAATTCTTTAACAAAATTATCAATATGAACTCTTACTGATTTTTGTTTTAGTTCTGTGAAAAAATACGTGAACAAAAATAATATTTATAACTATTTTTATTCAATTCATTACTTATATTGCCAAAATATTTAGCTTTAATATTAATGTGTGTAACAAATGACTGTTCTTTTAATATTTCTATACGTTAAACAATATCCGGCGTAATTACCGCACGGTACAGTAGCTTAAAAAGTTGGGTTAATTTTGTTGAAATTTTATGCATTAGAGGGGGGACCCTATGGTATTGGAAAACTCGTAAAATGGTCCGTCAATCTGATGAAGGTCGCGTAACTCCCCTGATAGGGCAACACAAGGTGTGAAAATCTTTGACAGAAGCTCACGAATATGTTATATGTTTATTGAACGTTTGTGCAGTTGTCGGAGCACCCGCTGCAGCTGGAGCTAGTGGTGGACGAGCGTTACCCGGCGCAGCGCGCGGCCGCGGCGGCGGTGCCACACGAGCGCGTGCTCACCGTGCGTGACATGCCGCACATGGCGCGCTACGTATACGATATGTACATGGACATCGTGCGCACCGGACACGCAGGCGTGCAAGTCAGTATAGTGTATTATTTTTCAAGGGTTTGAAATTTCTTTTTCGACTTCACTTGATGAACCAAGTGGAACTAAGGTCGAAATGTGTATTTTTGTTATCTCACAAAACGACGAGGAAGAACCTTTTCCCTAATGAGTGATACGCCTGCCTTTTACTAGATCGCAGTAAAAATAGTAGCAGTGGAATCTAGTTAGACAGTCTCCGACAACAAAGATAATCCAGCATGGGAAGTGCTTTAATATTTTGTCTCAGATGTATAAATACAGACAACAATACTCACGTGCGCAAATTGATAGTTCCAATATAACGGTGGTATCCTACAACCATTAGGACACTAATTATATAAAGAATGGTAATGAATAGAATTAAGTCTAAATTAAGTCTGATCCAAATATTGTTTATCAGTACAAAGAGGGCGGTTGGGTAGCGCCGGGTAGCGGGTCTGCGGCGCAGCCTCGCGGGCCTGGCCAACTGCTCGCAACACACCCCGGTGCCGGCAGCGACGACGAGGACGACGCTCCGCCCACCGACAGCGCAGCAACGTCCTCTTTCACACCCACCGACATTGTCAACGAGATCGACGATACTCCAGACACCTAGATATAAGTTAATTTTTATAATGTAAAAGTAACATGTAATAATAAGTTTTCCCTTGATTAATACTTTTTTCATTCTCGGTTTTTTAGAGCTTTCTTTGTAAAGTTATTCGTAGTAGATCCGTGGTACACGTAGTCTGAGGCCCGATACACTATGCTTTGATTTTTTTACCTTTGTTATTGAATACCACGTCAGGTAGGCCCTTTTTAATTCCTTTTTTACTGGTGGTAGATCTCTGTTGTGAGAGACTGTCTAGATAGGTACCACCATAGCGCCTATGGCAGCCGCCAAACAGTACTGTGTTCCAGTTTGAAGGGTGCTGTAGCCACTGAAGTAACGAGACTCCAACATCTTATGTCTCTGGCGTCGAGCGCAGTGTGGTGTAGTATATATCATTCTAACCATCGCCACGTTTTTTATGAGTTATTGAATCCTGTACCACGTACAATGAACGTCTTTCACGTCATATTTCTTAATTGAATTAAGAAAAAATATTTATCAAAGTAGAAAATAAGCAAAAAGGCAGGGACTGCGGGAGTCCTTTAAAAAAATTAATATTTTTTTTAATTACATTAGATTAGTGCATATGAAATGTCGGAAGTTGTTACATGCGAAGGTTTGTCTCTCTGTTAATTGTTTGTCGATAATCATACGACATTCCATACGCACCAACCTAAGCTTGATATAATATATATAAATTTTAAAAACTCAATGGTTCTATCAATATTCTGTAAAACAGTCGCAAAGTTTTTAAATTACCAATTTAGATAAAATTTATGTAATTTATCCAAAAATATATAAAGATCTATATTCATTAAAAAACCATTATAAAAAAAAACTTCAAGGATGAGACCTTGGTGCTGAGAGGTTTTAAAACTACGTATTTACATTTCCAAGTAAGCGTACTAGGCGGTCGAGCTAGAAACACTAAGTATTTATTTCTTTGGTAAGTTTTCATATTGTAAAAATACCTGTACCCAGGCGTTATGGTACGAACACGTGTATTCTACTTCTTTATGTTTAATGGGTTTTTGACTGTTTCTACATTCTCTAATAAGAAAATTCAACGAACTCCTTCTCCATCGTGACCGAGGGAGAGCGAAGAAGCGAAAAAGTAATGTGATTTTTTCTAACAAAGCCTAACATGAACGTAATTTAAATATCCAATATGTTCAAAAATATAACCTTAACGTTAGATACTCTTCACGTGGCATTCTACTCCAAATGTTGATAACTTTCTTCACTCTTTTCTTTAACTTTCTACTGAAGAAGAATGGTGATGATTGTGGTGATGGTGATAACACTTCTTATTAATACCTATTTTGTACAATCACTAATTGGTTAAATTATACTCGTAAACGCTGAGGAATTTTGAAAACCCACACAACATTGGACTTGCCTGGCGCATCCAAGCCACTGGGAAAAGATTTTTTTATCAAAATTTAAAAATGTTTTGAACACCCGGACCCGGAAGGAGTGTGTTAATGTGAATTCTATTGGTACTCACATTATTAAGCGTGAACATGAATCCCTCTTGCTGCCTTCTCTCAACAGTGTCAAGGCCTTTCTTCCGCCACGCTGATCAATTAGGAATTGGTAGGTGTCCTTGTTTCACGCAAACTGTTTTTGAAACATGTTTGTTTCCTCTCGATATATTTATTTTTTATCGAAACACATTGTCAGTGGAAATTGAACTCGCACCTTTTCGACTCATATAGGTAGTAGTAGTTCTATCACCCGTATGAAGTGAGCTATCGCGACCAAAAAGTAAATTATTAAAACAACTTGACGATTTGAAAGGCTAGGGTTTTGGCTAAAGTTGTTCTTCAGATAACCATTTGGTTTAAATATAAACAGCACTTTCAAAATAAAGTTTTATTGGTCCCAATAAGTAACAAATTCAAACGCGACATATATATTTAACATTTTAATTAAAATAAAAACATTCGTATTCAAAGGTCATTCAAATTAATACACAGAGAAATAACTGGTTTTGATATAGAAATGTAATTATAACGAAAAAAAAAATTGCTCTGCAGCCAAACAACAAACAGTTTCTGCTGTTCTTAAAAGAGACCCTCAATTTCCATAGTCTTGGTGTTCAAATCAATGTCGTAGATGCTGGGTCGCGTGGCCAGGCCGGGCATCTTGCTGATCTCACCGCACATAGGGACAACAAAGCCAGCCCCGACCGACACGAAGATGTTGTTGACGCGCAGTGTGAAGCCAGTGGGTGCGCCCTTGATGGTCGGATCGGCAGTCAGAGAGTTTGAGGTTTTGGCCATGCAAACGGGAAGCTTATCGTAGCCCTTTTAAACACAAACATTTTTAAGATAAGAGATGAGGTCTTTTATCCGCCACGAGCCCAAGTGTGGATAATAGTATGTCAGGTACATCACAAAGTTAACACACCCTTAAGTTTAGTAAGGATCGAACCCGTGCTCGGACCGTTTCACAGACGACAATTACGGCAGTATATTTGGTTAAAATAAATATATTTTTTTAAGATTAATCTACTGGGTAGGTCTCTGTTGCCAGAGACTGTTTAGTTGGGCCCAATGTGGTGCTGTAAATATTATTTGATAATGGATAAATATATTACAAAAACCAACCATGTCCGTAAACACTTTAATTTTCTCGAGTACTTCGTCGGTGTACTCTATTTTCCCTGCGCCGTACATCTCGCGTGCGATCACCTGGACCTTGTCTTGTATGGAAAGCCCAAGCGGGTAAAGGTATTCGAAGCGGGAGTTCGAGTCGCAAGCGTCTATCACTGCGTCGGCGAGGTCTACGGCGCCCGCGCCTCCTTTGGCCCAATGTTCGCAGATCACGGCCCTGAACGCACCGTTCTGTTCGGCGAACTGTTTCACCAGATTCAATTCCGCTTGTGTGTCGTTACTTTTGGAAACAACAAGAAACCGATTAATTATTAAATACACGTTACAATGTCCACTTTTTGTAAAATCCAAATTTACAGAAAAAGTTGAAAAATATCTAATGAAATTTTTTGACACTAACCCATGACGATTAACTGCGACAACGACGGGAACGCCGAACTTGTTCCCGTTACTAATGTGCTTGCCCAAGTTGCACAAGCCCTTGCTAAGCAGCTCCAAATTCTCCTGTTGACAATACAAATATCACAGTATTTAATGATTTATCTACAAAGAGATTTAATTAAAACAAAAAACAACATGTACGGATGAAAGACTGATCTTTTTAAATTTCTTACAATATAATAGGTTAGCAAATATCTCCCTTCCGCCTTTTTGTCTTTTGAATTTCGCGGCTATGTACAAAGCGCTACAGAGCTCGTATCTGGCAATACTATACATAATTTGAAAGGTCTTGACATAACCTACAAAATGACGCTATGCATAATTAGTTTGGATATTGCGTTCAACAGTTATAGACGTGTAAACATGCGAGTTCACTAACGCCGAATTTGCGCTATTTTAAAGTTTTCCTTCGTTAAAGGCAAATCCGCTAGAGAAACGTTCCGTGAGATTAATGGTGTTTTGGGGGATGGTACTCTATCACTTCGAACCGCGGAGGAATGGTTTCGACGATTCAGAGCCGGTGAAAACGACACCATGGATAAGCCAGCCGGCGGAAGACCTGTGACGACAAATACCGATCCAATCATGGACTACATCGAGTTAGACCGGCATGTGGCATCTCGTGACATCGCCCAGGAGATGGGAGTTAGTCACCAAACCATTTTAAACCATCTGCAGAAGGCTGGATACAAAAAAAAGCTTGATGTTTGGGTGCCGCATGATTTGACGCAAAAAAACCTTCTGGACCGAATCAACGCCTGCGATATGCTGCTGAAACGGAACGAATTCGACCCATTCTTGAAGCGGATGGTGACTGGCGACGAAAAATGGATCACATACGACAATATCAAGCGAAAACGGTCGTGGTCGAAGGCCGGTGAATCGTCCCAAACAGTGGCCAAGCCGGGATTGACGGCCAGGAAGGTTTTGCTGTGTGTTTGGTGGGATTGGAAGGGAATCATCCACTATGAGCTGCTCCCATATGGCCAGACGTTTAATTCTACCATCTACTGCGAACAACTGGACCGCTTGAAGCAGGCGAATCGACCAGAAGCGTCCAGAATTGGCCAACAGGAAGGGTGTAGTGTTCCACCAGGACAACGCCAGACCACACACTTCGTTGATGACTCGTCAGAAGCTACGGGAGCTCGGATGGGAGGTTTTATCACATCCACCATATAGCCCGGACATAGCGCCAAGTGATTACCACCTGTTCCTGTCCATGGTGAACGCCCTTGGTGGTGTAAAGTTGAACTCAAAAGAGGCTTGTGAAAAGTGGCTGTCCGAGTTCTTCGCAAATAAGGAGGGGGGCTTCTACGATGGAGGTATTATGAAGTTGCCGTCTAGATGGAAACAGATTATCGAACAAAACGGCGCATATTTGAACTAAATCCGATCACTGTATCCCTTTTTATAAAGCATTGACGAAAGAGCAAAAAAGCGGAAGGGAGATATTTGGCAACCTTATACTTCGATGAAAAGGTAAATATACAAAAGTATATATTATATATTTAATTAAACTTTTCATATGTATAATAATAAAAACAAAACATTTAAAAAAGTATTGATATTTAGTAAGCATGTTAAAATAATAATAGCCCTGAGTACGATATGGTGAAAGCTGAATAGAGTTAGATGGATTTAGAGAGAATATTTAAAACTGCACAATTGCTATTGGCTTAAATTAGACACAATTAAAAAAAAATGTATATAACTTTGTACGGAAATAGATTAAGCGACGAGACGAGCGAGACGTTCACCTGATGTTAGTGATACGCCTGCCCATAACAACGTGGCACTAGTTAGGATGATATGTACTGCATCACATAGCGCTCGTCGCCTGAGACACAAGATGTTGAGCCTAGTTACTCTAGTAATTACAATACTACAGCGCCTTGAAAAAGGTACACGCTACAAGTTCAAACTGGAACACGGCGATGCACATCACTGTTTGACGGCGGGAATGGATGCTGCGGTGATATCAACCTAGATGGTCTCTGGCAACAGACACTTACCTTCAATATAAAGATCGTAAATAAAAATGTGTATGTACTACTAAAGTAAGACAATAGACTGGTTTAATCTATTGTCTTTGTATAATTGACTATGTCAACCGAGATGATTTTGTTATTTTTATGTACATAATTTTATATATATTTGCATATGTATATTGTTATATATGCGGTATATATTTATAATTTGTCATTAAATTGATTTTCTAACACCTTCAAGCTAATTTTACTTCTTCCCTTGAGTGATAGAAAATAGTTTAACGGCTTTAATTTCGCTCTCTGTACCGTTAGCTTGTGTTACATAAAGAATAAATAAATAAATATTATAAAAATAACCGTTTACATGTTGGTAAGTAATCGCAAAGTGATCTTTTTGCAGCAATACACGATAAGACTACTTTTTAGTTAAAACAAGCTTGTGGATGGATAAACATTAAGAGTTGCTCACTTAACGGCAATTAACGTGTCATTTTGGCTAACTTTAAGCATTTGCAAGGCACGTGATGATGCCGAGCATCGTTATTACTTTGTGGTTTACCTGAACATAAACATCGTGTAGCGGCTGGCCGGGGCTGACGGCGGGGCCGCCGCCGTGCATCTTGAGGGCGCGCACCGTGCTCACGATGACCGCGCAGTGCGGCACGTCGCCGCTCGCCCGACACTTTATGTCGAAGAACTTCTCCATTCCTACACAACAAAACAGTCCACGAATACCGTACATTCATTACCAAAGATCTTTTCTTGTAGTAGGTCTCTATTGCTGTAGAATGCAGCTCTTATTTCTGATGATAAACAATAGTGTGCAAACATTCCTGTTTTCCGATTAGAAGGGAGTTGTATAGTTAGTGCATTTACTGATGTAACGAGTCTTAACATATAATATCTCAAGGCGACGAGCACAATGTAGTGCAGTGTATATTATCATCCTAATTAACACCATGTTGTTATGGGGAGGTGTTTCATTTACCATCAGGTGAACGTCCCATTCGTTTGGTCGTCGAAAGGAACCTACTCATATTCTCTTTGTAAGTTCATTAGCAATAGTTCAATTGCTTTTATTTATGCTATCTTGTAATCTATCATTACTTACAATATTATGTCCATGTGTATATATATAGAATAACATTTATTTGTCCTTATTTCTATGTTTACTATGTCACATATTATTAAGCAATATTTTAATAACTTCGGACATATTTATTTTCCATTACCTTGTATAAACAATCATCATCAGCCTATAAACGACCACTGTAACATATGGATCATCTGTAGACGATCACAAATGGAACATCACCACCCCTCACAATAATACCGTAGTGCTCAGTACCCATCTTAAAGACATGGTGAATTACAAATGATCGAAGCTTTTTTTAAATTATAGTTAATCTTTGTCATTCAAAATTTTGTCATCCTTAAAACAAAAAGAAACAAAATAATGACAGATAGATACCTGATGTGAACTTATGGTACCCACTCTGCTCAGAAAGTTAATAAAAACCATCGACAATCTCACCAATATCAGAGCCAAAGCCGGCTTCGGTTGCAACGAAACCGTTCTCACGCGCAAGCTTCATGGCTATCTTGTCTGCGATGATAGAAGAACAGCCGTGTGCAATGTTGGCGAAGGGCCCGGTGTGCACAAGCACAGGTGTGCCCTCCAGCGTCTGCATCAGTGTTGGTTCCAGCGCATCACGCAAAAGCACCATCAAGGCCCCAGTTACGCCCTGGTACAATTAAAAATTTGTTAAAAATAATCTATAGCCAGAAGACCATAGCTGAATCTACTATCTATTCTATTTATCTTTAAAATAGATGGCATAAAAAGATAAATTACCAGATCGTCTGCGGTGACAGGGTTGCCACTCTTATCGAGTGCAACTACCATACTAGCCAACCTCTCCTTGATGTCCTCAAAGTCATTACCCAAAGCCAGGATTGCCATGATCTCAGACGCAACGGAAATGTCGAATGACGTTTCACGTGAGAAGCCTTTTTCTGTTGGTGATTGTCCGATGGTGATCTTTCTCAAATATCTATCGTTCAAGTCCACAACTGGAAAGAAGAATAAACCAATATTAACAATAATATCTTTAGGCTAGATTCTATGACAATTATGTAATCTAAGTTATTAGATATCCTAAATATTACTTATTAATGCAGATTTTGTTGAAGTTTAAAAACTAACGAAAGTACCTAAAGTTTAACTATTCTTCGTTATTACCTCTGTTCCACATAATTTTATTGGTGTCGATGTTAAGTCTCGCAAACTTTGTTCTCTCTTCATCAGTTAAGGAATCTGGGTTAGTTTTGTTAATGCCTAGCCTCTTCAGCCTTCTCAGTTGAATGGCGGAGAACTTTCTCACACCCTTGATCTTTGGTACAAGACGGTCGTACAAAGGTCCGTCCTTCTGTGTCAGCTCATGAAAGATTCTGGCGTCCATTTGAGCTGCAAGCAAGTTGTTTGCAGCGGAAACCGCGTGAATGTCACCTGTCAGATGTAGATTAAAATCTTCCATGGGGATAACCTGAAAAGTTTATTACAAAAACAGTTTTACAAGGATCTGTTAGACGCCAGTCTTTATATATAATATAATACTTTGCTATGGTTGGGCAAATTATTAAAATGATGAAAAATAATCCAGCACTGCAGAATATAAAAATCAAGAAAAGTGTGTATTCCTATTATATATTATTGCATGTTATTTGATAAATTTGTTTAATGAACCTGTGAGTAGCCGCCTCCTGCTGCTCCTCCCTTGACTCCGAAGGTGGGTCCCTGACTTGGCTGTCGCATGCATGCGAAAGCGTTGCGACCACGATGTGCACTCAGCGCCTGCACTAGCCCCAACAGCGTGGTACTTTTGCCCTCGCCCAACGGCGTCGGAGTGATACTGACACAAAAATTGTTGGCTAAATATAACGAATATTTTTTTGTTTTTCATGATCATTAGCTGATTGACGTCCGCTGCTGGACATTAGCCCCCACCAAAGATTTCCATATCGACCGGTCCAGAAATGCCCTGGTTCTGGCACCTTGCCAACGTTGGGCACCAAGGCGCGTCGTTTGTAGAAGTTCACATGGAGGATTTGGGCCTTTTCCCACCACGTAGGGCCAATTTGGGTTGGTAGCAAACACAGGTTCGCTTGTTGAGTAGCAGGGTGCACCATGGGCAGGTAAGGTTGACTGTAGTTCCGTGAGTTGTTGTGCGGGACCCCTTACATCCCACCCTTTTTTTATATAACAGTTACTGTTTAGAATATATTTGGTAAGTCTCACGTGTCATTACCGCAGTAATTTCCCTGCCCACGACATTTATCAAATTGCTACATAACAAAGTATGAACTCAACCAGCACTAAACTCACCCGGCAACGACGATGTACTTGCCGCCGCGGTGTTCTTGCAGACGGTCCAGCACTGACAACGAGATCTTGGCCTTTGTGCTACCGTACTGCGAAACCTCACTCGGGTACAATCCGATCTCTTCAGCCAACTTGGCGATGTGTTTCGGCTTCTGAGATCGAGCGATGACAATATCGCTGGGAAAAAAGATAAATAGTATTAAAAATATTTTGTTAGTCCATAATGAATATTGGTTCTGCCTGAATTAATTCATATATTAAAACCATTACGCATTTGCTGCGTCAGTTGTGTGAATGTATTTATAAACAATAAGAGTTAAACCAGTCTCTAGTCGATCCGTAGCGGTTTTACCAGATGTTATTTAATTTCTTCGAATCATTTACTAAATGTAACTCAATTTTGAGTTATCGATACTAGTTTTTAATAATAATTATCATATCTTGATACTCTTTAGCCCGTAGATAAAATTTCTCGTGAAACAGTAAAACAGCAAAATTTTTAATGACAAGAAATCGCGTGAAAAATAGTTTAACGTATACACCTCGGCGGTGGAGACACAGGGTTCAGACGAAGCACCTGCAGCGGCCAGGACGGTTGCAGGAGCCGCTCGAGCTGGCGGCGGGCGGCGAGCACAGTGTTGCGCATGAGCATGGCGACCGTGAGCGGCCCCACGCCGCCAGGCACCGGCGTCACGTGCGACGCGACCTGAACCGCCTCCTCGTAAGCCACGTCGCCGACCAAACGCTGCTTGCTCACTTTCGTTGGATCTGTGTAGGTTTATCAAAAACATCTAAAATAGGAACAACATAGTAAATACATTCTTTAAAATTCTCTTAAATTGAAATGCGCAACCACTACCATCAATAACAAAAGAGAGTTTAGAAAACATCTAAAACAGTGAAGCGCTACCACCACCTCATGATGATGATGAAGATAATCTAACCCGCAAAGCAAAGCACCCGCTTTTAGGTGAAAGATAAATGCGATGCTGAGGTTATAATATTACAACACTATATCTGCTAGAGTACGACCGAAAATCACTTAACATTAGATGAACGTACAAATCTCGTTAATAACTTAAGTCTGATATATACATATTTAAGTACAGAATTGGTTGTTCAAAAAGTCTTTTAAAGCATCATTATAATATAGATAGATAACAACGAATTTGAATAACTTTTGAAAGAAATCGCAGGTTTTATAATTTTTATTTAATCAACTCACACAGAACAATCGTAATTACATATTCAACGACCATTAAATTAAAGTTTAAACGAGCACTTGATTCTATAACCATTAAAAGACATTGTGTACACCGGTTCGTGTAATATGAAATGGAAACGGAGAAGCCATTCGAGTGGTGTATATATGTAAACTTAGTCGCGATATTTACGTTTTCCGTATAAACACGCACATTCGCTGCAATAATTTCTTGGAGTTTTCAAACGATTGTTCCGTAAGTAGTACACCTATAGCACTTCGACGTAAGATGTAAAATATAGTAAAAGTTTTCGCTATACAGTGTTGAACTTTAGAGATTACAAAGAAGAGTCTATTAAAAGTTAATATTTTTATTAGTTAAGTAAATATTTTATATGATAATAGTCTTAAGATCTCTAAATACCTGCGATAGGATTTATTCCACAATCGATAACAATAGCGCCGGGTTTGATCCAAGAACCGCGTACCATTTCCGGTTTGCCGATAGCGACCACTAAGATGTCGGCGGTCTTCGTCTAAAACAGAAATCAAAGCTTATCAACAAAAATTCATAATCTTCATCGGGTTGCCATGAAACAAGCATTGTCGTTTCTTGATGACACGAGACGAGAGAGACCTTCACTTTATGGTAAGTGATATGCCTATCCATAACAACACGGCGCTAGTTAAGATGATATACACTGCACCATATTATGCTGTCTTGAGACAAGAAGTTGAATCTCATTGCCCTAGTAATTACACGAACTACTACTTCAAACCAGAACACAGTAATGTTTGGTCATTACTGTAGACGCACCGTTGTGATGGTAAAATGTAGACATGAATAGGTCGTTCTTTACCACTTTGATATATCATCATCGTTATCAACCGATACTCTAATAATGATATATAAGATGTCCTAATCCCTCAGTCCTCTTCGAACTGAAACACATAGTTAAATACTTACGATCTCACTCAAATTCTTGGTCTTGGAATGGCAGACGGTTACGGTAGCGTGTTCCCACTTGAGCAGTTCAGCGACGGGTGTGCCGACGATGCGGCTGCGTCCGAGGACCACAGCATTCTTCCCGGCGATGGTGACGCCAGTGCGCTTGATCAGCTCCACGCAGCCGGCTGGCGTGCAGGGTACGAACCCAGAGAAATCGCCTATAGCAACGCGGCCCTCGTTCTCTGTATTCAAACTGTTAATGCAAGATGTTAAATAAAATATTATAGCATCTTATGTAAGTATAACGAAGAATATATACAGATACATTAATACGTAAGGGTAAATTAATACTTTCTTTTTCATATGTACATCATCAGTAACAGGCAGCAGTATTCTACAACAGAACTTCGTGTCGAGGAGGATTACAGCTCTCCTTGCGTCGTGCTTAAACTTAGTAAAGGGAGGTATCGGTATGATCCGTAGATCCCCGCAATGCACTCAGGGTGACCACTTTGGGCGTTTTATTGGGTACAAATCCCATAACCATAACCTCCCCCCAGACTCAGCGTATCTTTAGAATTTTCTCTCCACCCCTTCCTCTTCCGATAACAAAAAAATTCCTCTTCCAATGAACTCTAGTTAGCCTGATATCTTTCACATTCATACTCAGAAGTAATTCTCTAAATGCTAGAAATACATTACGGTAATGATAATCCAAGGTCCAAATGAATGATCTAACTTTGACTATAGAAAACACTTAAGTAATATTTATTCAATCACTTAAGGTTTTAAATACTTCTTTTTTTGATCTTTTGATATTTTCATTGTTTACCCATCAACATCCTTCTGCGAGGAGACGGCGTCGGTGATGAGGTGTGAGTCAATGTCGTGCTCCGAGTCAAGTGGCATTTGCACAATTATACCGTGCACCTCAGGTGCTTCGTTCAGGCCGGTCAATTTCTCCAAGAGCTGAAATGTTAATGAGTTATCCAATAAATCTCTAAACTAAAAACGCAGATTAATAAAGGGTGTCTGGCGGCAGATTTATATTTTAAAAAACGAATATCTCAATAAGTTATAAACAGTGCGGGGGGAAGGTGGTGTCATTAGAATCACCGATCGTGCGGATTTCTTAGTCACGATGTCGCAGTGGTCGGGTTAGCATCGCGCGTTCGCTATTGAAGCATTTTTCAAGAGTAACGATTCTTACGTACTCGCTCGCCGACAGTTTTGTTCACATTTCAATATTCGACGGATAGGCGATGGGCCGAGTGTGAATTTAATTCGTTCGTGGGTGGAGGGGTTCCGGGCAACTGCTTTGGCTATGAACACACCACGGCCAGGACCTAGTCGATCGTCAAGGACCCCCGAAAACATTGAACTGGTTGAACGCAGTTTACGTGAAAATGCACGACTTTCGATACGGAAAAGGGCAGCTTCACTGGGACTTCCAAGAGCAATTGTGCATGAAATTTTGAAAAAAGATATGAAGTTTCATCCTTTTAAAATTCAAATAATTCAAGAATTGAAAAAAAATGACTTTGCGTCACGCAAATTTTTTTGTGAAACCATGTTGGAGCGTTTCCGCACTGTGAATTCCATTTTTTGGAGCGACGAGGCTCACTTTCATTTAAACGGACACGTAAACAAGCAAAATTGCCGTTACTGGGCTCTAAGAACTCGCAATCCTCGACTGAAGCACCAAAAACCATTACATTGCCCAAGGGTAACTGTTTGGTGCGCTTTATCCACGAATGGGATAATCGGACCATTTTTTTTTGAAAATGCACGGGGCCAAGCGACGAATGTCAATGGTGAGAATTTCTTTTTGCCGAACCTGCGAGCTCATTCATCATTCTCATCACACACGTGGTTTCAACAGGATGATGCGAATGCACACACGGCCAGAGCTTCGATGGATTTGTTGCGAGAAAATCTCCCTCAAAAACTGATTAGTCGCTTTGGGGACATCCCGTGGCCACCGAGGTCACCCGACCTAACTCCAATGGATTTTTTTTTGTGGGGCTACCTCAAAGAGAGAGTTTACGCCAACAATCCGCGAACTGTTGTGGACTTAAAAGAAAATATTCGGCGAGAAATCAGCGCAATTGAATCAAGTTTACTGCAGCGTGTGGCACGGAATATGAGGCTCCATTTCGAACAGTGTGTGTGTGTGCAACAGGATGGAAGACATTTGGATGACATTATCTTTAAAAAATGAAATCCGCATTTGTACTCTATCTTTTAATACTTTAAGTAAAATTATATGTCAAACATATTATTTTTTATTTAAATTTGAAAACATAAATCTGCCACCAGACACCTTGTAGTTCAAAAATAGTTTTACATGTTTCTAGGACCACATTTCGAATAATGCTTCCTGAAAAAAACAAATGTCATGGAAAATAGATCGCTCTGTTAAAGCTCCTCTTTACGAACAGGAAGTTCAACTGTTGGAAAATGATATCCACCTATTACATTATAGCGCTAGTTTGAATGATCACAATATCCTCGTCCACATTAGGACTTTTAAATGTTGTTTCCCCAGGAGTTTTACTAGTACAAGCTCCTTTAACAGCAGTAATAAAAGCTGTAGTGGTACGTATCTAGATGGTATCCGGTAAGAAAGACTTATCACCAATATATATAGTGTTACCCAAGGTATTTTCTAGACTAGTGCTTTACCACCAAACACCGCAACGCCTTTTACTGTCTGGTGGATTATAGTCAAGTTTGAGCAGTGAAAAAAAATAGTCATATATAACAAAGAAATAGATACTAAGATGTTTTCTTTTATGTTTGTGACTAGTTTTCTTATTACTGTTGATCAATTGATTATCAACTAAAGATCAAATGATTTGACATATTATTGATATTGGAAGATCTTGTTAGTCGTCAATTGTCACTTGCTATACAAGCCAATTGTTAAAATTAATTAAGAAATGTAATAGTTTAACTATATTTGTATAATTTAATAATCGTCATTAACTGGTTCAGTAAACAAAATATTTATTAAACGGTTGTTGCGTCATGCTGGGGCGTAGCGAGTTCAAAGACATGACGTATATAAGATAACATGTTAGTGTAATGCGAATTAAACAGCCTATTACATAAACCATTTTTAACTGAATAATAAGAAAAAGAAAAGTAAATAGTACTGGAGGTGAATGTAGATCTTTGGAGAAGGCCTATATCCAGGAGTGGACTTCCAACGCATGATGACGATGATGATAAGGTCTCTGTTGCCGGGGACCGTCTAGATGGGAACCAATGCAGCGACTATTTCGGCCGCAATACAGTACAGGGCAAACATCATTGTGCTCCGGTTTGAAGGGACTTGTAGCTAGGGTAATGACTGTGGTAACGAGACTTAATATCTAATGTATCAGGTGACGAGCACAATGTGGAGCAGTGTCATCATAACTAGCGCCACGTTGTAATGGGAAACCGTGTCATTTACCATCACGTGAACGTTACGCTCGTCGCGTAGCTTAATTATATAAAAAAAAAAGTATTTACATATTATGCATTAATAAACATATAGATGATAAAAATAATATAGCTGTTATAATTGATTGAAAATATTACATTTAAAAAAATCAATAAATACTTTAAAACTAGTAACAGTTGGTCTAAAAAGAAGTCTCGTGTACCAGAGTATATTATCGATATTGTCAATTGTATTCTATGTAGTAAAGTTAAATTAAATATTTCTTTAAATACTACAATTATATTATATGTCGATGTCCGCATGAGTACAATTTTTTTTATATTTAAAACCAGGCTTCCTGAATATCCTTATAGTATTATGTTAACAATTTTGTTTATTAGTTTTTTTTACTGAAAGAAGCAACGAGTCGTATGGGACGTTCACCTAATGGTAAGTAATACGCCTGCTCATAATAACGTGGCGTAAGTTAGGATGTTATACACTGCACCCCACAGTGTGCTCGTCGCTTTGAGATATAAAATGTTGAGTCTCGTTATCGCAGTAATTATATTATCTCTAGGGCTTTTAAAACCGGAACACATTAATGTTTGCACGCTACTTTTTCCAGGTAGAAATAGGAGCTGCCATGCAATAGAGACCTACCGCTAGTAAAATATACTAAGATAATAATATAATATACAAGTATTATCAGTAGCTATTTAAGTTTAATTGTTAGATATTAAAATAGTTATTTTACTAGCATGTGAATGCCCAAAAATAAATTAAAATGAAAGATATTTATATATAATAACACGTAGTTTGTATTATTATGACGAATATATTGATAATGTCATTCATCTGGTTCGACAAGGCAGTATATTTATTGAAGAATTTCAATGTAAATTAAAACATCCTCGTCTCACCTCTGTCTGCGTACAGTCTCTGGGTAAGCGGATGTGTTCTGCTGCGATGCCTATGCTCTCGGCGGCCTTCAGTTTCATCCGGATGTAGACATTGGAGTCCTCGCGACCGCCGACTTGCACAATGGCAAGCCGCGGCCGGAAGGACGCCGATTTCGCTCGCAGCTCCGAAACCTGCTGCCGCAGCTCATCTTCTATTGCCCTACATAACAGAGTAAAACGTGAATACTATAAATAAGTCAGACATTTTGGTTTAATATATATCCCAGCTAAATTTACGTAGTACAAATGGTTAACATATTCCCATATTATGAATACATAATACACGTAAATTAATATAAGTACGCACAGTATATTTTTAAATAATTAACACCGATATAAAGTTACGAATATAATCAAGACTGTTGCAATGGGTATTCAAAAAAAAACCCTACCTGGCGATAATGGTACCCGAAATAACTTTTGCAACCATTCCTGCAGACTTGTCTCCTTGCTCTCAACGCAAAAACTCCAGAATAAATAGAGACCTTATAAAGACAAGATGCGATCCAACGCGCGACCCCTGATAACCCTCGGCTGATTATATAACCACACAAGCAATGACTTGTAACAATGTACAACAAAACAATATCAATATATTTTGGTAAAGATAAACAACAAATTTCGTTAGGAGATTTAAAGTTTTATAATCTAGTCTTTTCCTGAATGAATACCGCCATTGTGATTTTTTTTATAATACTCTACTCGAGGCTCGAGCTCTTGTTCCAGATTTCGCTTACATTAGGTAAGGGAAAGATCAAAGACGATGAGAAATACATATTTCCCGTAACACAAGGTTCAGTACAATGTACAAATATTCATTCCGTATCATAATTAAAATTATAAATAATACATCATCATCATTAAAGGGGTTAAACGGCTGCTGGGTATAAGCATCCCCCAAAAATTCCCATACCGATTGAATAGGGAGTCAGTCATATGGGGGGATTTGGGCTATTTCCCACCATGTTGACCAAATGCCAGTTTGTGGAAGCTAGAGCCTCGTTTATGGTTCGCAGGGCGCACCGCGAGCAGTGGAGCTGGGATTAGATCCCGTGAGTTTTTGTGCGGAAGCCCCTACCTCACACACCTACCACAAATGATACATATATAAGAGGAATTAGAGGGTTTATTTGAAAGATTATACATTATTATTTGTAATTTTACATTCAATTTTGTGTCCATATAACAAGCAAATTTGCTGATTAGAAGATAATTTGATAATTTTTAAAATCTCAACAAAAAAACCATCGCGTGCAAACAAAATAAGTTTCCTTAGGTAATGACATAATTGAAGTTATTTATACACCCACCTATCTGATCTTTTCTAACCATAGTCGTTTATCAGTTGAGCACATACTGTTTTTTATTATTTAACTAAGCGACGAGATCAGCACGAAGTACACCTGATGGTAAGTGATACGCCTGCCCATGACAACGTGGCGTTAATTAGAATGTTAAACACTGCACCACATTGCGCTCGTCACCTTAAACATAAGACGTTGAGTCTTTTTGTCCTAGTAATTTCACTAACTAAAACTCTCTTCAAACTGGAACACACTAAAGATTGCACAATACTGTTTGGAGGCAAAAATAGGTGTTGTGAAGATACCTACTTAGACGATCTCCGGCAAGAGACCTACCACTAGTAAAAAGTACGTAATAAATATAATTAAGGGATGTAAGGATTCCCGCACAACTCACGGGACCCAAGCCAACCTCCCCTCCTCATAGTGCACTCTCCTAATCAACAAACGAAGCTCTGGCTCCCGCCAACCCGTATTAGGCCAGCGTGGTAGGAAATGATCCAAATCCCCCCATATGAACCCCTACATACGACAGCTCCTAGTACCCAGTGGCATCGTAGACCATGCTGACTGTATGTGGAGATATTTGCAGGAGGCCTATGTCCAACAGTGGACGTCTATGGGCTGATGATAATGATGATGATGATAAGTACAATTGTTAAAAGGAAAGGTGACGCTAAAACACTTTATGTATATAATCACTCTTCTCTACGTGCGATATAAATATACAAGTAGTTCTTAGCACGTTTCTTACCTTTGACATTTGACACAAAAAACGTCAACAATTTTTGAGCAGTAACGCCGAAATACATTAAACATTATTATACTACTAACATGTATTTATTAAAGAGTAACACAAACTGAACTAAGGAGAGATAAGCTTCGTTAGCAGACGGCAGCGGGTATTACTTCATGAATATTTGTTTTATCCAGGCCGAAAGCAATTCTGATAATTAAACAATTTATTATGAATCAATTGTTACAGATAAATTGTGCCTTGAAAATGTTAAATGCATTGTTTAACAGTGTTAGAAACTGTCTTTATAAGACGACCAAGATGCAGGGCCGGCCCGAGGTGGGCGCTCCAAGTGAGCTGCGTGAGTTCACCTCGGATGTGTGCTAGTACGCTGTGGGTATGTACTGCCCCTCGTCGCAGTGGTAGGACCACGAAGGAAGAGGAGTGTCAGTATTGAGTTTCGCCGCTTTCTCTACCCTCCGCGGCCGTATTACGGTTAGCAACAGAACCCAAGACTGTATTCGCTGCAGGTAGTCGCGGAGTTCGCTCTTTTGGCTCCCATGGCCTCTGAGTGACGGGTTTGGATGGATCTATTGCACAGGTGACTATAACAGACCGAGAGTAGGTCGCGCTGGCTTCGGCGCCTCCTTACAGAGATGGAAACGGGAGGTGCTCTCATCGAGGTGAAGCAGCATGGTGCAACTAGCGCTGGCGGGGTCGCGAAGGTGTCCGAAAGTATTCCCGTGGTCCTGCCGTAAAGCGACGAAGGTAGAAAATCGAAGGGTGTTAGTCAATGCAAGTCTGACATAATCTGGCTTTGCCCCTACAAGAGCAGGTATGCGAAGTCATTTCCCACAAGTAAAGAAAAAAAAAAGCAGTATAATATATTTACACTACAAATATCCCTTCATCGGTTCGTATCATAAACAAAGCAATAAGATTTATTTCAACAATTTTTTTTTATCCACGAATAGACGAGACAAGCGGAACGTTCATCTGATGGTAAGTAATATACCTGTTTATAACAACGTGACGCTAATTTAAATGATATTCACAGCACCACATGGCGCTCACCGCTTGCGACATAAGATGTTGTCTTGTTACTCCAGTAATTTCATTAACTACAGCGCCATTCTAATCGAAACACAGTAATGTTTGCACACTACTGTTTGACGGCAGAAATAGCCGCTGCCTTGATATTCATCAAGACGGTCTCCGGCAACAGAGACCTACTACCAGTACACTTTCAGATCATTTGAGTACGAGAGAATCTTTGTTCTGTTCTTAGTTTTCTCTCACGGGTATTAAATATTTTTAGGTTTTAAGCTATACATTTTAATTAAGGTTTATTAAAAAAGGCACTAATAATGTCTACAATTGTGTGTCAGAGCAGTCCCGTGGTTCTGGTCAAAAGCGTTGAGTTGTACATGTGGCGTTTTTACCGGTAAGAGTTTGATATTACTCTATTGCCCCCGCAGTGGAGGTTGACCATATGCTGGATTTCTCCACGAAAGAAGTATAATAGATATTAATGACTATTCAATACTGTGAAAATATTGTTTAATGCTACTTTCTGTATCTATGTTACAGAAAGTAGTGCACTTCATGTCGCTAATACTGGGATCTTGTTTTCTCTCTCTAGATTAAAATCATGACCATTATCTACCATGCAAACCAAGTGCGAGTTAGTCTTACATATCCTTGAAGAAAGTTAACATATTTTGGCTCTTTATACAACTTAGTCGATCAACAGGCAATAGTAACACGCTTGCTTTTAACAATGCGGTGTTAATTAAGACGTTTACACTGCATCACATATTCTACACCTTTTAAATGCAATCGTTACCCTAGTAATTTCAAAGACACGACGCAGATCAAACCAAAACACAGATGTTTATAAAGTATTGTTTGGTAGTAGAAGAGACTAACCTTCAATAGAAAAAACAAATTCTCTTGAAATAAGACTTCTAATTTTTTTTGTAACCGTCGTCACATTGACATGAGCGTATCAATTCGCCATCAGAGAAAGAGTTTGCTTGACTCGTTGCTAAGTGAAGTAAATTCATTTATTTATTTAGGACGATTAACTTGATTACAATGTATATATCCGACATAACTGTAGAAGTACATATGACATTCTTGTTACATCTCTGATAATAGATAGACACAACATAGTAATATAAATGTTATAAATATGAATGAAATAGCTAATAGCTTTAATATACTTCACCAAATGTTGATGAGAGATCTAGCTTTTAAATGTTGTAATCAGTAATATTAAAGTTAGAAAATCGTCGAAATGGTTCAACTAAGTTAACGAATTTAAGCAAGCATTTAAACTTCGCCTCGCAATAGTGGATGAATTGCTATTATATCATTTGAACAGATATAGCATTGAATAATTATAATTTGAATTACTAATAAAAACAAAATTAATTCATTACTCAATTTGCGATTCAACTCAAATGTTCTAGTGTTTAGCGAATTTGTGCAAATATGCCGGAAGTATTTGGTTAAAAAAAAAGTATATTACTATTATATATAATGTTACTATTAATAAGATGGAAACGAAAAACATTTTTGTTGCTAACTTGTCTAAAATAGTGCTAAATTTAATAGGAATTATTTTGAAAGTAAAGTAAACAAAGTAATCTAGTATTTATTATGTAACGTTAAGCTATTTCGACTGACTTAATGTTACGTGTTCAGAAAAAAATTGATAATACACTTACTGCAGTACGTTGTCAGTGCCCTGCTGCGAATTCCACATTTTGTCGCTGAATACTGAACGAGTTAAAAAAATTCAAAACATTTATACACGCGCCGTGACTTTGACCATGAGTCGCCGATGGCTTACTAACGATCAGAAATTGACACCGAAGACGCCTGTTCGTCGACCTAAAGTGGTCAGGCAACTTACTGGATCCATTTAAGTAAAGTCATTGTTAAATAGAGCTCCGATAAAATAAAAAAAATTACATGATTGATGTTTTGTTAACCTCTCGTTCGCTATATCACTGTCACCTACACGATAATTATATAACGTAGTCAATAAATTGCTGCATCATTCCGTTAAAAGAAATCCAAAATGTCCGATTCTTAGCAGCAATTACTGTTAAAAAAGATCTTAGATAATATTTAAAATGGAGGACAGGTAACAATAACTTGTACCTGTTAAAAATAGGTCGTTTTTTTTTCACGTAACTTCTATTCATTGAAAGATAAGATTTACTTTTAACTTGCAACAAGTTAATATATATATCCATTAACGCAACACTACAGAGAGTAAATACACTAATAAGTTTAAACCTATACATTTATTGGAACTGAAATTTTACGATTCGCAGACGTTTTTGAATTAACTAAATGCTGGTGGTAAAGGAAAAGTATATGCCGAAGACACTGTAGTGTAAATTCATTGTTTACTATTATATTATTAACATTTTCACCAGTACATTTAAAAGCAAATTTTTCAATTGAAGAACCTTACTAGAGAAGACACTGGTGGTAGGTACATTTTATTGGTTGTAGGTTTCTGTTGTCGGAAACCGTTTACGTAGGTACCACCGCAACCGCTATTTCTGTCGCCAAACAATATTGTACAAACATTACTGTATTTCGGATTGAAGGGAGTTGTAGTTAATAGCAGTAGTAAACTTACTGAGATAACGAGAATTAACATCTTATGTCTCAAGGCGACGAACGCAATGTGGTGCTGTGTATACCATCCTAACTAGCCTCATGTTGTTAAGTACAGGCGCATTGCTTTCAACCAAGTAAATGTTTTCCTCGTCATATGGCTTCGTTGAAAAAAAAAAGTAGAAAGCAATACGAAATGTCCCACTGGTCAGTCACTAAGAACCTAGACAACTGTTTTATAAATTAGGCGCAATTTCAGCGCTACTATGTTTTTTTTTTATTTCTAAGTTTAAAGTAATATAGCTCATTAGACAGGAATCAATAATACAAATATTTTATATTTTTTTATTCTCATATTAGTGGCGAATATATTTATTACTTACGGTTCCTTTTATTACTGATACAAAGTATGTCTCTGCTAGTTGTAATATCGTGGTCATTCCTTTACTGGCATAATTTACATTAGAGACTAACTTAATATGCAGCAAACCTCTGCAAAATATTCTATGTTATTAAAATTAAATTTTAAAATAAAATTTTGTGTATATCTATCTATATATATATAATGATAATGGGTTTTCTTTGTTCGTCAATCACATGAAAACTAGTGAACGTATCTGAATAAGAGTAATCGACGCGGATAGATTTGGAGGTGGCTATGGGTTATTTTATTTTTGGAATTTCATAGACCCTTCACCATTTTATTTCTAATTAAATTTTAGGTACAAATTCATTTCGTTTTATTTATGCGGTTGCTATAGTAACGGATGCTATAGAATTCATTACATGACGACCAGCAAGGCGGCCGGGGAGCAATTGGTACAAATATAAATTTATAATAACTAATTTATAAATCAAATTAAAGATTTCCCAATAACTCGTAACAAAATTTAAAAAAAAATCAATAACAAACAAGCGTTTTTTGCTTCGGAGGAAAGATTTTACGAACATCGAAAATTAGATTGGATTTCACTGCATTTTAAGCTTTTTTTTTTTGTTACCAAAAATAGTACAATTTTATTTATGATTAGGGCAAACACGTAGTTGTATCATGAAATGATATGCCAGTTTGAGATAGTTTTATCAATTAAATATCTAGCCAATTCGTCTAAAACATTTACATACAATTACTATGGCGGCAGCTTTACTGCCCGCAGTTACAAAGCCTGCCTTGAATTTCATTTTTATGTATCATTCAGCATTCAACATCATTCATCAGTCATTAAAAAATTATCTTCAGGCTTTATTGTTAACTGTAATCATTATTAATATTATTATTTTTACATGCGATCCACGAGTTAAATAGGATATTTAGCACAGATAATGAAACAATATTAATCATATATTTTTTTTTAATTAACTGAACAAATGTCATGTGTTAAACATGTTTACAATACTTTAATCATTTTAATAACATTCTCCAATGACTAAGGGAAATATAAAACCAATCCGGTTTTATCATTTTATTTAACTTATATACGTAGCGTCACGAATTATTCAACATATAAGTAAGAAGAATAATCATCTTTTGTTATCAGCTGGACATTGCTAACGTTATGTTACGAAAAATGGAGGACAAAATTATTTAAAACATGTCTTAAATAAGGAAAATTTCCATTAAAAACTCCGGTAAACTTTACATAATACGAATGCAAATTTGAAAATTAAACAAGTGTTCATAAATAAAAAATTAGGCATTACAAACTGTGTTTATTCACGTAAACGCATTGTCATCGAGTGCGCACACGCACACAAACATGCAGATCCGCATATTAGAGTAGTACCCATACATATGTGCACTAATTTTCTTAGCAGTTATTTTCTGACTTGTACTTACAGTTATAAAAGATCCAGATATTCTAAACGATAATCTAAAAATATAATACTTAAATATCTTACAACTAATAGTTTTACCATTTTTTTTTTATTTACGTTTTAAAATTTTAAATTGATCAAATGAAAAACACCCGCGAGTTATAACAAAGTGAGTTTCAATCGACGCGTTAACACAAATGTGGCATTAGACCTCAATCGTTCACTATTCGTAAATAACATATAATAAACATTGTTGTTGGTGATTTATTAGTAAATCTATTTTAATTACAAAAGTAAGTAAAGATGACACTTAAAGTGTTTCAAACTTCCAACAAAAATCACGTATACAGTATTCATTTACATAGTTTAAACGAAAATGGCCATACTAGATCGTTTGGCTTCTTTGAAATATAGTCGGTGTCTCAGCAATAATTAAAAGAGAAAAAAATATTAATCAGAAAGAAAGTAACAAAATGGATGTTTTCTTTGCCTAAATAACATTTAAGCAATATTGATCTTTAATTTAGGTCAGCGATTAGGATCACCTTACAAATGAATATTAATCAGTTCAATCAATCAGTTATATCGTCGATTGTATGTTTTTTTTATAGGAAAGAGATGACGATATTAGCTATTTCTTCTTATCAGTCGGGTATTACCTATTCACCTGTAATTTGGGTAATTGTTGATTGGAACATGACATTGTTCGACACAAGCGATTTTTAGCTTTACCAATGTATCGACACTTCATATAGGTCATAGTTAGTATATATAATCAAATGATCAATAATATACACTTTTTCTTATTATTTCAATGTAAGTAGAACTCCCTCGTATCTGTTTATGAATTTTACTACTCAATTTGAAACCAAGTTAATATGTTGTTTATAAACAAATATTTAAAAAAGTAAAAGCTCTTTATTCGCGCTTTCTTCGTTCGCTGTTAAAAATTCTTTATTCGTGGATCTATAAGCACTAACAATAATAAACGGACTACAATAAGTATCCAACCCAATATCCTTTGTAAATGCCTTCAAATAGACTAATAAAAGAAACCATTTTATTCCGTATTCACTGTTTCTGTATTCGCGGCATATGAATAAAGAGCTTTTACTGTATACGTTATTGCAATACTGAAATCCTTCGTTTTTAAATTATCTTTATAATATAATATCTTAGTTTATGTTGGTTCGACAAGAGCCTAAAAGCGGGCGGCGATGATTTCTCACCGAGCACTATCACATTTTATAATACAAGTCTTTTTATCGGTAACTGTGTTGTTAAATAGAGTACCAAAATTACGTGAAATGAAAGAAATAGATTTCAAATTCTTGTTCTTCTTTCAACAGCATTCTTTTCACCAAACACTTCGAATATTAAATGAAGTTATTACCATGTGTCTCTATCATTTAAACTTATTCTACAAACGTCACGTGGACTTTTTAAGACTGTACACTCTTCAGGTCCTCCTCTTTCTCCATGTGCGCGTTGGAATACAAGTGTATACGCATAGCGTGCGGGGGCATAGGCGCTGTGTCGCACAGCTCGCAGGTCAGCTCCTGACTCGATAGCAACGACGTCCTGTATTAGAAGCTCATATAAAACATCTTCGTTATTTATTATTTTTATCAACACGGATAGATAGATGAACTAGGAAAAGAATTTTAACAACTTCAAGTGTTCCTATAAACAATGGTGGAAAATAAAATTATTATTATACATTAAATTATGCAGTTATTTAAATAAGGCTTGGTATTATTATTTTTTATATTGTCACGCCTTTTTCCCAGTATGGTTAGGCAGAGGTGAATAAACAACACCCACATTTCGCCAGATTAGGTCCCATGTAACAGGGGGCGAGCCTGTTGCCACTTTTATTGGGGCCACCACACACACACACACACACAAAGATGATTCCAGTGTGCGGGTTTCCTCGCGATGTTTTCCTTCACCGTTTGTATTTCGCTGTTGTAACTAAAGTTCACAAATGTACATAACTTAAATATTAAGTCATCGGTACATGCCGAGATTCGAACCCGCGACCTTCAGAATGAAAGCCGCACGCTCTAACCATTAGGCCAGAGAGCTACCAAAAAAAAAAGAAAATTATTTATTTGATGATGTGATCATCTAATCATGCAAATTCACCTGTAAGTAGGTGATATGTCTGTCTATAATATGGTGCTGAGGGATTCTTTGTACCACAATGTGGTCGCCACTTCGAGATATAAGATATAAAGTCTCATTATCTCCATTATTCCATGGGCTGCATCTTTTGATTTGGAATACGGTAGCGTTTGTACACAAGAATTTGGTAGCAGTAATGAATTTCGTGGTGATACGTTTCCAGAGTAATTGGCAATATTTATCAAGAAACCACTGTGGTGTGAAAGTTGAAACCATGTAGTAACTCGCTGAATAGCTTGCGGACTTTACCTGGCGACGAGCTGCCGCAGCTCTTTATTGCTCTTATGCAGCGAGAGAAGGTGTTCGCGCGACGTCGCGCGCAGCTCCAACGGTGTGTGCAGAGGGAACACCACCGCGCGCTCCACCATGCCAGGCGCGTTAATCTCCAGCAGATCGCTCTCATCCACCGAACGCCACTCCCACGCGTTCACGACGCATTGCGGCGCACGGTGCTTGCGCCGTTTCATAAGCAACCTGACAGAATTTCACCAGAAAAATTTGAAAAACCTTAAACAATACTAACTCTTTATTTAAGGGATTATGTCTAATCTAGTTTAACATTATGGTTGTTTTTCATTCGGCAATTAGATAATTATGAAATTTTGAGATCAATAAAAATATATTTACTTAAGGAGATCCTCGCGTATGAATTTTGGCACTTTGGGGCGGAATTTGTCGTCAACCGTCGGTGTGTCCTGACTCTCGCCGCAGTACATCATGTAGTCCATCAAATGCCTGATGTGGTTGATCTAAAAACAATATAATTAAACAACGCCCGCCTGCTACCTAATAGTCGTAACTAAAACAGATCATCAATAAACTCACTGATTTGTGGGACATAGTTTGTCCACGCTTGATTGAGATCAATCTTTTTTTATTTAATTTTAACTTAATTCTTAAGTTGTCTACAAACAAAAAGTGTCTGCTCACCAAGCCGATGTCTTCTACTTCAAAATCAGCGTCCATGTTGACGAGGATGTCGTGCTCCGGGAAATGCGGGTCGCCGTGTTCAGTACTGCCCAGTCCGCATAGAGTGTTTACGTACCGAGTGCCGCCCGAGTTTCGACGCAATTCAGCACTACGCACAACACGAAGTTATTTACCACATCACGCTAAAGTAATTGTGGAAAACTATTCTTAAGATCGGCATCATACAAATGGTAACGCTAGAGTGATCTGCGCTTAAAGGCTGCAGCCTCTGCTCATCATCAAGTAGTTGTATAAAAAAACTGATATTAGTCTAATTTTTTAACAAATATCAGGGCATTGCTTCTGCTGTCAAACGGAAGTATTACTATGTTCTGGTTTAATGAGCGTTACAGTTAGTGAAATTACTAGGATAACGAAACATACTTTAAGCGACGAGCACTAAGTCATGTAGTATATACTAAGCTAACTAAAAAAAAAACTAATTATACTAATTACGTAATAGCACATCATTGCTTCGTAATATGAAAAAGAAAAAGATTAACAGCTTTCGTAGATGATGCGTTCATCAACCTGCACTTGGCCAATGTCTTGGATATATTGCTATCATTATTTTGAAATTATAATCTATGTTCGATTTGCAATAGTTTTAATTAACTGTTATAAATCTAAACGTAAAACTCGATTAGTTTATAAATAGATGTCAGTAACTCACAAAGGACAGAACAACAGTGCCATAATGGCCGGTAGTCCGGGTATGTTCGGTAGGTACGTGGTGTGGCGCAGAGTCAATGAGCTACCAGTTTCATTCTGGCCAACTACCGCCGCCACAAGCAATCTGTAATGTGTACGTAATCTGTGTCAAGAGTGTATTTACGAGAGGAAATAATTATAAGCTGATAAAGATGAGATAAAGGTAATTATTAAAACAAAATATCGTGATGATGAGCCAGGCCAGTAAATAAATAGACAGTTCTGTGTAGGTATAGACATACTGGTAGATAAAGGCAAATATATTCAAGTCCAACTTTGCTATGCTTATATAAATAAATAATGAATAAAATAGTTTTCACATCTTTTTGTGTTATAAAAAATCTTTAATTTTACATTGCTTTCTAGTTCTTACCAGGTCCACAGATTTTTTTCGTTATGGAACTATACAGTATTAGAAGTACTTATTGAATTTTATACATTGAAAATTACTCAAAATGTTTAATTAAACTTAGTTTTTCTTATAATTTTGTCAATGTATACTTATTAACAGATCCTTCTCAAATTGCATTTATATATAAACAAAAGAGAATAACAGAACAATGCATATATATAGAGTACCTTTCATATAATTCCTGTGGTGCAGTGTCAAGTAGCACAGAGTTGACAGAGTTCCACTCGATGTTAACTTGTTTCTCGCGGCCCCCGTACATCAAGTTGTGGACGGTTGTTTCCAATGGACTGAAAAAGAATCTTTTTAATATTTTTAATCTACAACGGGCTAACATACATTTGTAAACTTTAGTTACAACAGCGAAATACAAACGGTGAAGGAAAACATCGTGAGGAAACCCGCACACTGAAATCATCTTTGTGTGTGTGTGGTCATATTAAGTGAAGGCATATCGCTATGTACTCAATAAAAATGATACGCTATAGTTTTTATTATATGTCGTGTATCCTTCTTTGGAGGTCCTTAAATAAATCGGAAAAAAAATTTACAAACTAACGTAAAAGTATAATGAACATGAATATTTATAACGCAACCTGAACGGTCCCTTTAGGCACACATCAGTGACGCAATCCTTGTAGTTCGGTGGTTCGATTTCCCTCATTTCGTAGTAGGCCGCCTCGGCTTGTTCCTTGTTGTGGGCGCGTTTTTGAGCCATGGTTAAGTTATTTTCTATCTGCCTGAGGTCATGATTTAACTAGAAATATAATAACAAAAATATGTATAACAAATGGTAATGAATAGCTCTTATTGTTTCCGCTAACTCGGGCTATTTATTCTCTTGTGAGAAGAAAGTCAAGGCCATCTATCTAGCACGCTGGGCACGAGGGGTTTAGTGAATGTCGTATTTACCCTAAATTTGTTGTTCTTGGAATATGCAGATTTTTACATAAAGTTTTTTCCACCGAAATTTCAAGCTTAATTGTGATAAATTTATAGGTAAGTCGGTTCAGGTGAACATGTATATTATCGTATCCCTTCCATCTTGTTTTTGGATTGTCAAAGAAAATGGCTCAGTAACCTGATTACTAACAGTTAAACAATGAGGAACATACTTATAGCCTTAATGCCTTATCTTTCATGGGCATGAGTGTCATTTAATACTAATAATAATTGTACAAACTTAATACAAAATTGTATAACGAAGCAATTAGATGGCAAACCATTTTCTATTACCTTAGACTCGTAACTTTCCTCGCAACCAATCGCTAGTCCTTTGGTCAAAAGCTCTTTGTTAATATTCATTATTCCACCATCCGCTAGCAATTCTATTGCTACAACACCTTTCACCACGGAATAAACCTGTTTAAAATAATATTAATAATCATGTTTAATAATTATTTGAAACTATTACTTGGAAGTCATATAGTACAATAACTTTGTTTGCTTGCTTGCGAGCAAATAGCTTTGCTCATCGTTTTTTATAATATCGTTCTGATAGGTTTAATATTATATTAGGCTAGAGTTTTTTTCCACCGAAGATAGGATCGCCAATGAATGGATTTGTAGTCAAGCGCTAACTTCTATGATATAAAAAAAAAAAATGCAATTCACCTTTCCGAGTAGTCGCCCCTTGGAGACGATTGAGTTGAACAGCTGCACAGCGGCAGTGCTCCAGTCTGCATGGTCGTGCAGCAGCGGTGCAGGCGCGACGCCGGCCAGCGTACAGCGCATGGCGAGCGGTGGTGTCTGCATACACACGCCACAAGGCAACTCGCGCAAGCTCGATGCGCACATTCGCCCGTAAGTGCCGTAGTCGATGAACAGTACCTGATCGACAATTTTAGATTTGAATATCAAATATGCTCCGAGGCGCTGTGGCTCAGCGCTTCGAAACCCATTTGGATTTCAAAACTAAATTTTGTAGTTTATTTAATAATAATATTTACGAACCTTGTTTACTAGCTACCACTCTCATATTGTAAATATACCGCTTTTACAGCATTGCATATCATCGATTCAGTTATATTAGAATTAGTAGCCACAATACCACAGATACTTTGATAGGCACTAATTACACACGTCAAACTCCTAAACAATCCGTTTTATAATCGGTCGGTTATACCAAAACTCACCTCCACCACATCTCTGGGCAATACGTTGAGTACTCGAACGCGGTAGAAAGCGGTGCTGCTGTCAGTGACCACGTAAGGTGCGGCGCGCAGTACGCCGGGCCGTTCATCAGCAGTACTACATAGAAGCTTCCCATCATTCAGTGCCGTTTGAATCTGTCGCAACTCGGATGCGGTCGATTCGTCGTCGTACTGCACCCAGAACTTGCTCAGCGATATTAACTGTTAAAGTTAATTTTTATATCCTGTACTTGTTCATAATGGAAGATATATTTTTTTTTATTTAGAAATTGATTTTAATAAAGAGAATTGTATCCTGTTGATTATTCAAATATTGAGCCCCTATATTGCCGTCCGGTCCGGTAGGCCTGTGCCCCAGCAGTGGGGACGTAAATTGGCTGTTATGGTGGTGGTGGTGGTGGAATGTTCAAAAACGAAGAACACAAACATGAGCGAAAGTTTTCGTCGTTATTATTTTAATATATTATTGCGGATAGTATAACAAAATTAAACTCTAGTTAGAATTTTTATACAACACTACTTTTTTACCCTTATTCTCTAGTGTCGTAAGAAGTATGATAATTTCATTAGCACGGAAATTTTGCCACGAGTTAAAGAATATTTACTTTTCGACAATTTTCCTTTAAAATGAAATTATGAACATTACAGCTTCTCGGCATTAGGCGATGTTTCCTTGTTATTCACACCTCCGATAAGAAAGGTCGAGAGACAGTAATTTAACAAAATATTATATATTTATATACTTTGTGTGGCTTGTATAGTTGTGGCACCACATAGCAGAATATTGCCACACTCTTAAAGGGTATATCGTAAAAGCTACTAAGGTATACTCGAAAAGGTCGTATGACTGCTAGCAGTGTGAGTTAATGAGTGATATATTACTGTCAGCCTGCACTTCATAACCGAAGGTGTTGGTTACACCATCAATACCGTTTCCAAAAAGATCATCAGGCAGACTATGGCCAATCGAAAGACATCGAAACTATTATTATAATATAACGATAGAAGACATGTCGTGCCAATTCGAAGTGAAGTGAGAACAGGACAGGGAGATCGTACCATACTACCTATTCATCAATTATTTTCATACATATAATCACGAATTGTTGTTGAATGAACAAGTTGATGTAGAGTAAAAAAATATTGAAATCACTTGCGATATCTTCAGAGGGATGTAGGTGTCGTCAATATCCGGCAGTCGTGGAACCATCTTCTCAATGTCGACGCTCATATTGTTCAACTGCAACACAGCTGCCTGTTCGTTAGCTTTATCTATTCTGTAAGAAAATTATATAGATTATTTTTTTATCTACAATAGAATTGTGTAGCTTTACCAGAATATTCTTTCACGAAACAATATAACAATCCTATGATGATTCGGCTGTAAGTAATTTTTACATGTGAGTGATACACATGTTCATATAACATTGCGGCGCTGGTTAGGACGATAAGCATTATATCACACGTCCATATCATAAGCCAGCACATACACCATCTAGCATACTTTAAATCGATATATAGATTTATAGATGCTATAGCTACAATGTAGTAAATGTCCTATTTATAAGATATTGATGAAATTTGAAAATGTGATAGTAATATATATATTTAAATTGTAACAAAAGTATGACAACAAAACTATGATTAGTACAGATTGTAAAGCGGTTGAACGCGCTAAATATATCGTAGAGACAAGTATTCAATATCTACTGATAGATTTTTTCAAGAAGGAAATCTTTGTGAATAAACCAACAAGTTATAAGAACAGCTTTTTTTTACATATGACATTCACCAACCCGAACAATAATACTTACGGCAATAGTGGAATTCGGAAATCCATTTTTAGTTGCCGAGCCTTTAGTGCTTTGTAAACAGGTAACACAACTTGACCGGGTATGGTTGGATCCTGCAATTTTTTAATAAAAACATCAAGTACTGTTAATATTATTTTGCCCACATATCGGATTTAACTTCAACTCTGCTTCTTATTAGTTATCAAAGAGAAGCATACTCGTCCAATGCAATTATGGTTGAATATTTTAAGTGATAGGAATCGAACTCAATACCTTCATTTCAGTTAATAAGGTATGCAATTAACGATGCCCTACGGAGGCGGCTCTTTGAATTAATCCTTATTTCATTATCGCGGATATGGATCATTCTTATACTATTATATCTATCGACAAACTATTTTAATTTAACATGGCGTTTAGTGATAATGTCGCTGATGATAGGGAGGGAATGCTCGTCTAGATTACTCCGGCTATACATATAGTCTCGGGCTATTAAGACCAGGAGAAGTATTATGTCTGTCTGCCTGTCGTAGAAGGCGACTAAAAGAATCCTCGGGTTCATGGGCTTTGAAGGTGTGCATGGGGGCATTCAGAGCTCAATAATCGAGCCTTAAGGGGACGGTCAATGTATGGTCTTGTATTTGCCGTAGCACAGCGTGGGTGCTAATGAGGGCTTTGCCTTTCAGTGGGATATTTTTGCCAGAGTGCAGGGAGGCAGTGGATAAAAGCCCGTCATAGCCTTGTTTTCCCCCAAAAAGCTATCTTTAAAAAGATATCCCTCACGATAAAAAAAAGATAACTCCGGCTCCCATATACGGCCATAACAACCACGTTGTAAAGTAGGTGATTTACAACAATAAAGTGGTAGGTAACGAGATAGGTTCGAAATTACTACCAACCACCTGATATTTGGTTGGTAGTAGTTATTACAAATGTTGGAACTGAATTGAATGTTAAATTAGTTTATTGCTACCGCAGTTTGACTGTCGCTGTACAGTCTATTTCAGACATACTATCCTGTAAATATTACTCATCTTGTGACTTAAATTGACGAGCTTAACAATGTTTCGTATAAACATTCTATATACTGGTTGGGTGATCAGTTGTATCACTCAACATTAAATGAACTTCCTGTTTGTCTAGACATTTTGTTGAACAGAAAAAAAATACTAGGTATTACTAAGTACATTACCTTAAAGTTTTCTCATATCGTTCAAATAAATAATATGCATTTTTGTAATAATAAAAACAATTCATTAAACACTTACTCCTCTTTTTTCATTGTTTTGTTTTGATTCGTTCCCATCAGAGAAAGTGAGATATATTTTTCTACAAAAAAAGCAAAAGCAACAGTGATATAATGAAAACTTAATGTTTAAATGTTGTGTGGCAATATTACAACTAAAGCAATTGTTCCTTTAAGTGCAGTTTTGAATAATGTATGTACAGTATGTACGACCTTTACTTAGCAGTAGGCAACTTTCACCTAATAAGGAAGTTGATGTCAACAATGTGATCAGCAATTATAGTTAAATAAGGAAAATTACTAATATAATTTCGGAAAATATAATAATACCGTACTCAATCTTAAAAAAAAAAACTATTATCTAATATAAAAGAGCATGTATAATACAATAGGCATCATAAGTTTAATTTAAACTCACGTGCTGTTTGAGTCGTATGTGACCCTGGGTTCGTCGGTTAATACACGGCGTACCGTATTCCGTATGGTTGTGATGTAAGGCGCCACGGGCTGTTGTGGGGGAAAACCGCGGAAGTACACCGTACGTCGTGGATCCAAACCGCCAAGGGTCCGTAACGCTTCTCTTTCGCGACCTTCATCCGTTGACGTTTGTATGAAGTATTGCGGGTAGAAGGCGCCTGCCAGGATAATCTATAAAGCGTACGGAGAAATTAAGGTGATTGAAATAACAAAAAAAAAATATTTATATATACAATAGTCGACCTCGACTATGCGAAGAGAAACAAGACTAGTCTGATTGTACGATCAGACTAGTCTTGTCTCTTGTATGATACACTTTAATTGTATTCGTGGCGCAGTGGCTAAGCGCTAGAACCGTAATATATACACTCTGCGGATTGCGACCGCGCTGATTACGTAGTTATGCAGCAGTAGTTAGTGCAGCTAGCAAGTGAAGGTGGTAGCTTGTATAAGGACTATGCCTTGAGTCAGATTTTTCTTCTAGAATTTGCGTAAACCATACACTGTATATCTGATTATAGTTGTATCTCTTGAGATGACGAGTATTCTTCTATGGTTCGCCCGTAAAACTTGCTGTGGACTGCGGTCCGAGCCCAATTACAGTCTCCCTGTTAGGGGGCGTATTATTTGGTTGGCGCTGACCGCATACGGCGGGGTCTGATTATTGGAGCCGTATACCATCCTCACATTTTGTAAATGGTCTTATGAAATATAACATATGTAAGTCCGTAAAAAGTTGTGGACACCTTTACAAGCGTGATGGGGTTGGTTGGTTACATCGTCTAGACATAACATGTTACTCCAGTAATTTTAAAATACTTTATAATATCACATACGTAACAAACTAAAAATAACATAATACTAAAATATCAAATGACTTTAAAAATAATAAAAGAGATAAATAAACAAAATAGTCATACTTTTAGCACAAGATTAATCTCATGCTTGGCCCATGGCGAAACTTCGGCCTTAGGTTCCAGACCTTCGAAGGAAAGCCGTTTCTTCAGCTCGCGTACCAGGTCGTTAAGATCACGCAACGCGCGGACTTGCACGTAAAAACGACGCGCCCACTGACCCTCGCTGCCCTGTTGCTTGAAGTAATTCAACTGACGCAAGTGGTTCCACACCTAATAGTACAAATATTTCATTTATTACGAATGTTGTCGTTTCTTATTGCGTATTCAGTCGGGGTCTCGCACAACAACCCTCGGGACCCAAACCAACCTTACATACTCGTGGTGCACTCTGCTAATCATTAAACGAGGCTCTGGCTCTGAACAATCCGCAATGGGCCAGCGTGGTACGAAATGGCTCAAATCCCCTATATGAACCTCTATAAATGGAGAGATCTTTGAGGGAAGCCTATGTCCAGCGGTGGACGTCTATCGGCTGATGATGATGAGGAATAAAATATTTATATAGTAAAAAATTTAGCAAAACTTTATTAATAAAATAAAACACGGTTTATTTTAATTATTTTCACCTTAAGTTTTTCCATAATGTAGCTAAGTTAATACAATATACTACATTGCGCTTGTCACCTTCAAATATAATATGTTAAGACTCCTTTCTTCAGTAATTTCACTAGTTACAGCGCCATTTAAACCGGAACATAGTAATGTTTTCATACTGTTGTTTGACGTCAGAAATAGATAAACACCAGTATTCATGCATTAGTATGTGAAAAAAAAAATTTTTTTGAATATATTTAAAATTCTTGACATACTTTGTAGACATGGAGAAAGGCAATACTGTCACTGGTTGATCCATCAGCCCATGTAAGCTTCGAATTGTAAGCATTCAACCGCTCGCGGAACGGACTGCTGAACACGTTCTTTACAGACATAGCTGCCGCTGTAGAAATCAAAACATTTATAACGGACTAAATAAAAATTAATTAATTAATTAAAAAAAAAAAAATAATTTAAATGATGAATATACACAACGTGTGATGGAGAAGTATGCATCTCTCCAATATACAAGAACCGAAAGGAGTTAATTCGACGAAGAGTAGCCGTAATCGCTGTCTAAATCTGCAAACAGTGAAGACAGCAGAGCGATCATAACTGGGGCATCAGTCCAATGAAGTAGAAATCTTGGAAAGATCTAGAAATCAAGGTCATACATGGGCCATAGGGTTTAGAACTATATCTAGAATGCATTGACGACCTCGTAAAAACGACCGGTAGTGCGTGGACGCGAAAAACCGAGCACTGCCTTTGTTAGAACGAAGCATTGATGAAGGACTTTATTCAGCAGTGGATTTATTAATTGAACTATCTATTATCTACTGATACAAATATCAACTGCTCACCCATAATTATACTCTCATCAAAACATCCGTAAATATATCCAAGCATAATAAGTTTGGAAACTCTAACATCTAGAGGTAGCTTTGCCATGATCCGTCCCAAGTAGGTAATATCGCCGTCCGAAGCGCTCAACTCATCCATATGCGTCCTTTTCAAAGCACCTACCTAGAAAATTCAATATAATTATTTTAAAATTCAATCTCATAATTTATTTTAAATTATAAATAGAGTGTATAGTGATCTTTGAGGTAGGCTCCAATTTCAGCAGTATCGACTGATGATGAGAATGTTGACCATTTTTATCTATTTGAGATTCAAAAAAAAAATTACGAGTCAGAATGTTCTCATTTCAGTGATGTAATTAGGGAAATGATACTTTATAATTGGCAATATGCTAATGATCCTGAATTTACCCTCACTTGTAAATTACGTAATGACATTGAGACAGGAGGCATTAATCTGTATAGTTAGACGACAGTAATTCTGTTATGGCAGCTTATTTAAAAGATGAGGGTGATAACTAGCCCTGCATTAGTTTAGATTCGTATTAAAATTTTTTACAAATCCTCAAAATAATCCTGTAGAGAAATGCACCTAAAAAAGGACTAACAATCTTGAGGATAATTTTGAAATAGATATTTAACAAATAAAAAAAAGACTTTTTAAGATATCACCCACCTCTTTCAGCACTAAAATGGTTCTATGTATGTTCGACAAGTCCGGCGGATCCATCGCTAAAGCGAGTATTTCGCTAGGTGGTCCCATTTCCAACATTTTGGCGAGCAACACCAACCTCTCAAGCGGACAACGTCTGATCTCGGGCGGGCATTCTTCTGGTAGGTTATCCTGTAAAAAAAAAAAAAACACGTTCGAAACATCAACTACATTCTTCCTGGATTGAAAAACAAAATTAACGAATACGATTTTTCATTCTTTTTAAAAAAAACTGAAAATCTTTTCAACTGAAAACAATCTGTTCAACACTCTTTATCTGCGCCAAGGCCATTTTCTAAAAAAATGAAAACTGAACCAGAAGTAACAATGACTTTTATATAAATGAACGCATACAAAAATAAGGTGTGCCTAAGAGAGGTGGTCTCTGCCTTCCCCACTGAGAACGAAGCGTGATATATATGTATGTATGTATGTACAAAAATAAGTGATACACCTGCTCATAATAATGTATGTTGCTTTAGTTACGATGATAAATGCTTGTGACATGAACATGTTTAACTGGTACCCAGTAGACAGTCTCCAGCAACAGTGATAAACCACTAATTGACTTACATAAAACTTTTCAGTCACGAGGCGGTAGACGCGACCGTCACGCACGCGGCCGGCGCGTCCCGCTCGTTGCTCGCAGTTCGTCTTCGACGCCCATGAGAGTTGCAGCGAAGTGAAATTCGTGTTCTCATCCGCAACAAGAACCTTCATCAGACAGTAATCAACAACTGCAACAAAATATTATTATTAGGTGTGTGTCTCTTCACCAGACGATACTAGGCCAGCAAACTTGTTTGTTACAACATGGGCGCTGAAGCTAAAGAAATTTCTGTGTTTCTCTAGCCATAACAGGATTTTTCACTACTATAAATTGATTAAATAAAATTACGTAATCTTTCCTCGCCATCTGTATCACGGTTCCGCCATTTTAGTTCCATTCAGCTTACCAAGTACCAGTTTATCGCAAAGCAAGGTGCGAAAATTTGGAGCCAATAAATAGGAATTTCAATAATGTTTCTTTTAATGAATCAATAACAAAGTTGTATTCACCATATTTAATATCTGGTACAGTGATGGAACTCTCAGCAATATTGGTGGCAAGTATGATTTTTCGGTGCCCAATCGGCGCACGTTGGAATACGCGCACTTGCTCGTCGGCAGTAATAGTAGAGTGTAATGGAAGCACCCACCAATTGTACTTTCCACATTCTTCATCCGCTATTTTCACTCTAGAAGAATAATATTTGCACGTATAAAAAACAGAGAAACGAAGAGTGAAAAGCTCATGTTTCTTAAAATAATAAAAAAAAAACATCGTTCGATTTGTCTATTACAGGGAAAACAACATTATTGAAGTAAAAGATAAGAATAGTAAATAACATATTTGATTTAATTCTTTTAATACATTGTTGTTTAGTTGTGATTTATCTGAATGTAATGTTTAAGTCTCCATGGCACAATAGGTAGCTTTATGACATGTACCTGCTTCGAATCTGAAGCAACATGTTGTTGAGTTACTTATTTTATTAATAGTAATTAGAAAAAAAAACAATCTAAGCTCATATATATATATATGAGAATATAATTCTAAGTAAGGACTATAAATAAAATAAAGTTGTTTAACAGTTTTCTATGAATAAGATAGACCATACCTCAAGCCAATATCATACAAACATTTATATAATTCTTCAATTTCATTGATACCAGGTAAAAATATTAACACTGACGATAAATGGGCGTTAGAACGATCTGAATAGTTTTCTTCATTTTTATCGATTACCTCAAATGCATTTAACAATTTTATAACCAAATGATGCATTTCGGGTGTTATGCTGGGAATATCATCTTTTGGCATGGACTTTTGTAGCATCTGCAATATACAAATATCTGTACAATACATCCTTATTTCATCATATAATGCTATCATCATCAACCAGCACTATTTCACTGCTGGACATTAGCCTCACTCAAGGAACGGCACATGGTATACAAAATTATTGTTTCTTTTTTTGATGCCTAATAAGACAAGCTTCATTTAAAACATGAAGTTTTATAGTCAGGACTCAGAAGACCTTTACCTAATGGCAAGTGATAATGCTGTCTCAAAACAATATGGTGCTAACTAGTATATTAAATACTAACTCTCTATACTTGTTGCTTTGAGATGTAAAATGTTGTCTTATTTCTAGAGTAATTTTACTAGTTACAACACCCTACAAATTAAAACACAGTAAAATTTACACATTACTGTTTGACTATACTTATCTAGATGGTCCCCAACAGAGATCTACCATCAGTAAAGTTAGACAATTTACTTAACAAATTTACTAAGCAAAACACCTATTACAAAAACATAAAAAAATAACAAGGTCACTACACTTACAGATCCAAATTTATTTAAATGATCCAAATAAAAAATCTTTACAGTAAAAACTGGGTCTTTTTTGACAACTTTAACATATGAGCACATCTGCAAACCCTTTGGGGTTGGTATCATAAAGTAATCGGTAAAAGCCTTCCTACTGAATGTCGCTGACATAAGTATTACTTTAACATGAGGTGATACTGTGTACAGGAATTTTTTGATAATAAGCAAAAGAAAGTCCATTTCCTGTCCACGTTCATGGATCTCATCCAGTATTACATGTGTATATTCATTCATGTTCTTAGTAGAAACTGGAAAAATTAAAAAACATTTTATTTCTAATAAAGTTATGAGTACTCAATAACAATGTGTATGAATTATGCCAGCTCATAACAGGCTCTAGGTATTATGGTAAACACTGCAACATATTATTCTCCTTGCTTTGAGACACAAATTGTTAAGTCTCATCAATCCCAGAAATATCAAAACATACAGCCTTACCCAATTAATTACCCTTTTAACTGGAAGACAGTAAAGTTTAAACAAGTGTTCAATGGCAGAAAGAGAAGTTGCAGTGGTGCTAATGTAAAAGTAAATCCTAACTACTTATGTGGGGTGTTATTTCTATTCACCTACCTAGTTTTTGCAGCAACAAACCAGTTGTGACATAGCAAATGCGAGTGTCATTTGTCACTTCAGACTCCAATGCCACCTAAAGGATATAATGTTAATTTAAAAATTTTAACACTATCTTAAAACACTATGACAAACAACTAATGACATTTTTGTCATTTAACAGTCATATCAGTAACATGGAAATTACCATACACAGTAGTAGCTAGACAAAATATAATGTCATTCTAAATACAGTATCCAATCCAATCAGCCGGAAGACTTCCACTGCTGGACAAAGGCCTCCTCCAAAGAAATACAGTAAAATATATGTATTTGATGACAATAGCAATTCATATAAGAATATAGATATATATATATATATATATCTATTGAACTATTATCAGTTCCTATAAAGGTAGACATGGCTAATAAACTAACATGCTTAATAACATCACCTATTGTAGTCATGTTTCCAACACATTCCACATGGTTAGGTGGAATGGGTAGCAGAATGATGGACCTTTAACTTGTGATTTCGAACAGAGGTGACATTAAGAGGGCTGTTAATTTTTAATTATTGTGAGACAACAGAATATACAGCAGAAAATTGATTAACATGTTACAAGGAATAAAAATATTCCAATATTTTTTTTGTAAAAGGTCTTTTTGTTATTAAATATTTTAACATTTAATCAATTCAATGAGATATATATACAGTTAGACCACAATAAAAAATTAACAATAAAGTTTATGTGTATGAAGTTTTTATTATATGGGAATAAAAGGTTACCTGGTAGCCAACAATACCACCAATGTTCCAACCTCTTTCCTGAGCTACTCTTTTAGTAATAGATATAGCTGCTATTCTTCTTGGCTGTGTAACCACAATTTTACAAGGCCTACGATTGTTGTATGAATCGTCGAGAATCCACTGTGGTACTTGTGTCGTTTTCCCACATCCTGTTGGCCCTTCGATAATTACAACTGGAAACCCTGAGATGCGGTCCAAAATCTATATAAAATTGAAAAAATAACGTTAAAGATAGCCATCCTCCATAAGTAATGAAAAATAAATAGACATGATTTTATGTTTTTTTTATTCTATAAAGCCACAAGACCCACAGGATATTCACCTGTTGGTAAGTGATAAACCTGTCCATAACAACATGGTGCATGTTAGGATGATATCTACAGATGTTATATCTTATTACCCCAGTAATTACACAAGTTACAAAGCCCTTCAAATCAAAACACAATTCTGTTTCGCTGTAGAAAAAGTCACAGTGTCAAGTGTCAACTGTCTAGATGATCTCCGGCAACAGAGATCTACTACTAGTGCAATGTCATAGCATAGATTTGTTCCTACAAAGAGATTTACTGACTAATGGTATGAAACAATTAACTCTCATTTATGATGAAGAATGTATTACCTGCTGTCTATAGTCATTAATTGCTAAATTGTTTATGTCTTCTCTTCTTTGAAAAGAGTATTTGTTATATATTTCATTCATTATTTCCTCTGTAAGTTCTTCATTATTTTGCAAATCAGATGTTGATAATTGCTCTAAAGAATCAAGTCCTCTAGAAATACTCTTATTATATTCATGTTCCCTTACATTCTGGAATTAAACATTGATATAGAACTTTTTAATAATCATATTACAAAAATTTTTAGTTTTATACCTTAAAGATACAACAAGTGATATTTTATACTTCACTTGATATTCATTTAATATAACATGTTATCAGTAAAATGTTGAGAATTAGACTAACAGAAAAGGTAATTTTAACATTATTCTACACCCAGTAAAACTATTTTGTCAAGGTAATGTGATCAATGCGGTATATGAATTCATATATTAAAGTTCATAGCAGTATTAAAAATGTTCACAATGGAAGTGGCTTAATATCAGGTAAATAAACTGCTCATTAGCCCTTTGCATGATCATGGATGGTCAATCACCTTATACAATTGGAAGTTCTTAAAAAAAAAACTTTAAATTAGGTTTTAACTTTATCACTGTGATCTATTTCACAAAAAGATAATAGATATGCATAAAAGTGTTGATAAAAACTTTGTTATAGTAATTATGGAATAAAAAAAAATTTGAAAGATGTTTCAGCAGTTCTGTTGCAGACTTCAATTTATTATTCCTTTTTATATTTTTCATTGGCTCTAACTGTAAGATATTGGGTGAACTTAATAACGCATGTAAATTTTAATAGATACCATTTTTTAGTGAACCTAATATCTCACCTTAAGATACATTTCAGTTTCCTTTTCTTTGATTTTATGCGAATAATCAGTGCCACTTACAAGCACAGACCGGCGATGTCCTTCAGCTTTGTTAAGCTTATTAATGTTATCATCTTTGGTTATTCGAAGCCCGGCAGTAATTGGGCCCCGAAGCTTAATTACTTGAGAACTTGACGGAAAAGGATTATTGAGAAAATTTCGTAATTCATCCATTTTTAAATATTATTACTATTGCAAAATTCAAAGTATATTAACTCGTCTTTTAAATATTTGAGACCACTAAAAATATATTTCTTTTAACGAAAACTATATTCTAAATTATATTGGTCTTCTGTACGAATTTCTTAAAGAATCGTTTCACTCTTCCATTTGTAAACTTTGCATTTGAAGTTTTGTGTTGTACAACTCTATTACTTTTAAAATTACGTTGTGGGTACTTTCATCCCCGCGAAGCGTACCTGTTATTGATAAAAAATTTTGTAACTACTGAAATTGTATTCTCATTTTACGAATAATTTTATAAAATGCTCAATATAAAGCGTTTATATTGTTAAACATTAAAATATTTTGTTAAATCTTAACATGCTTCGAACACGCAGTAACATTAAACTATTATTAAAATTTGTGTAATTCAGACAATAATTGAAAATAATTTAACGTTTAGTTTTTGAATAAAAATTACAATTAAAAGATCTCTAGAAAAAACACAACTTCTACCTTCAGAAAATTGTCCCCACTCCCATTCAAAGATTAAAAAAAAATAATTATTGTATTGTCGGAGAAGAGGAAAAATCTCTTCCTCTGTCCGTGAATCAAACTTGGGATGGTGAGAACTGCTCCGAAAATCGATAATAGTGAGTATAGGTAAACCAGGGTCTGATGGCAAAAAGGGAAAAAAGAAATTGACGGTTGCAATACTAGGGAAATTGGAGTGTTTTGATACTTTTTTTTAATAGCGGCTGATTCTGTGTGTGATAAATTCAAATATAAAAATTTATCAAATTAAAAAGGATAATTTTTGAAAATCTTACTGTGGCGAATGTGGGGTGCGAAATTTAGATGAAAACTCCAATTACTCTGTTCATGAGTTTATTAATTAATTATAGACTATCAGAACTTGAAAATGGTTCCAAATACTGCACATCCATAAAAATGTCTTCATCGAAAGAGGAAGACGAGGAAGACGCAGTATTTATGATAAACCTTTCCTCCAGCATCTCAATGAATCGATCATGTTTAATGAACTGATTTTCAATTTTTATTACATGTTCACAAGATTTTCGCCCTTCATCGATCCCTATTTAAGAGAAAACTTTTTTTCTTAAAGTTTTTATATCATTTGCTGGTCTATTGACGTTTTTAATCAACCAAACGATTTTCTTACGTTAATAAACCATAGTATCAAGAGGTGTCATTCCTACTAATCAGTCAACGCTTGCACATGGCTCAATATCGATGATTGTGTTTGTTTTGCACCTTGTTCATCAAGTATTCTCTGATAAACATTGAAAGCAATATTTCTTGCTTGCGATCGAAGAGGTTTCTTCGACATTTTCACCACATTTTAAAGGAAATTTGAAGCCCAACCAAAAACAATTCCTCAAAATTTCAGTTGAAATTTTTTTGTTGCCATATGAAAATCGAAATTTTTTAAACTTTTTTTTCCATCAGATCCTGGTAGACCTATACAAGCGATGTTTTTATACTCAGCTCTGTACTTTTAGATAAAAACCCAAAGACATACTTTATAATTAATAGTATGTTAGTCTGTATATTTTGAGTTTTTCAAATTTGACCGCCGAACTGTTCAAATAAAGCACCTTGTATTGTTGATGTATGAAATGTATTGCTTTCGTTATAAAATGTATTGTTTTAAATCATTATTAATCATAAATGTGTTCTTATAAATCTCATATTTTTATATTTGATAGCCTAAAATAAAAAATACAATTTGTAACGAAGTTGAAAAAATTCTAATAGTCAATGAAAAAGTGGTAAAAATAAAACAAAATTTGTCTTAGTTTATGTAATTTTTACCATATTTGGCATAACAAAAATATTCAGATCATTTTAAGAATAACTGACGACAGCATGTTTTCTTTTACTCTGCTGATATACTATACCATAATATTCAGATTAACTAAAACATTTTGTGAAATGATTGAGAAATTTCAAGTCTCAAGGTATATCATCTTTATCAGCCGACAGACGTCCACTGCTGGACATACGCCTCCCCTAAAGATCTTCATAAGGTATATTTATTGGGATAATGTTAATGGTTGGTTGTCAAATATAACATGTTGAGAATATTACGCTCAACTGTGTAAGGCGATCTTTACAAAAGGCATATGTGCAGTTGTAGGCGTTATCCGGTACATAATATCTAAGAAATTTATACTAATGCTTGCACTAAACTCAAGAGACTACTTAAAAGCTTAGTATAGAAAAGAACGCACAGATAAATGTAATGAAAAATTAGAAAATAAAATTAATAGAACTATTTTTAATAATCAATCATGTTCTATGATGAAGAGGACTTTAGTGATGATAGATCACGATTTTAACAGCAAATTGTTATATTATAGCAAAGTTAAATACATGCTCTTTGGTTTATAAAAATTTATCTCTTCCTGACTAGTTTGACTACATATTTTCAACGCTTTGTTCGTCAATTATTCTTTTTTTTAAGATATGTTTCATAATATACAATAGATATTTTTGATCAAATTATGATCACTATTAAGTAAATTTTTTCATAAACGTGTTTTTCTACTAGCAGAAAAAATTTTATGCTTGAAAAAATAAAATGTTTTAATTTCGATCATTTAAATTTATCAAAGGTTTATTAATTTTTACTAAATAAATGAGAGATATAATGTAAATTATAAAATTTATGATTTACGTTAATTACAACGAAAATATTTTTCTGTAACACTTGTCACCTTAAATCTTATTCTATTGAATATTCTACTTAATGATGTTCCTGAAAATTTGGTAATGATTACCGTTTACCGAAATATTTATAAATTAATATTTTTGTTAGAAAAAAATTAAAACTTCTTACAACAATATGCCCATATTAAATTTTTCATTTAGTCGTGATATAAAACAAAAGGTTAAAAGATACTAGACACATTTTTTAAAATTTTCGCCTTAGTAGATTAGTAGTATTTCACAATGTTCTCATTAAAATTCTAAATGTATAGTCTTAAATATAGTCAGAAGTAGAACTCTACTTAACTACATTTTAAATGTTTTTAATGATAATGAAATTTAATTATTAAAATAACATCTAATTGGTTAAATAAGAAAAAGCTGATAAATCCACTACTTGATCGTGTTTGATGTTGTCTAGACAAATGGCAATCAAATAAAGTTATATTTATTTGTTTAATTGATACAAAGAACTCTTATATTATTATAATTTAAGAAGTGAATATGCAAATGTGACGAGAAATTTTATAAACAATGGTCATTTTTTTAAAATATAATTTAGTTTAATAATGTGTTTTTTACTTTCACTAGATGGTCGGTCCAAATTGTGGAGGGGTTACTCTAGTAACACTTCCAGATCAGTGTGGAGATTTTTCGATGGAAGCCTATATCCAGTGGTGGGCAATTATTAACTCATTATGATTATGTATTTGTGACAATTTTAATAATTTTAAAACCAAAAAACCTTATAACTTATAAATATTTCGACATCAAAAGCCACAACACAATAAAGATTAAATATTGTAATAAAGTAAATGTGAATAAATATCTTAACTAACATATAATCGATTCACGTTTAGACAAAATACTATAATAGGTAAGTAATATTAGTGAAACCGCCTTTAAATTCCATCTTTCCCGAAATCACAGACAACAACTTCTATCTACATTTTTAGTCATCTTAAGTTTACTACAATACAGTTATGCAAACAATTATTCGAATACTGAAACGTCAATCAAATTATGATTGGATTTTAATACTGTAGGCTATAGAAGTTATTTATTTTATTGACAATGGGGTAAGTGTGAATGTGGCCCTGGATGGTGAAGAGTGGCCCATCCAAAAACTCTAGCTCCCATATGTTAACAGCCGGAACACTGCGACGTTGTTTCAGCGAAAGTTTTACAATATGAGGATAGTAACTAACTAGGCGGATTTGACATTGAAGTAAGCATCAGCCTATTTTTTTTACAATATATATAAAACTGGTAGTGCGAAAATCTATTTGAATGAAATTTCAGTATTTGATTTTCAAAACTATTACGAAGTTAAACATACATATGTACAAAGAAAATTTAACTTAAAAATGATAATACACACATGTATAACAGAAGATATCAAAGCAATATTCATTGTCATAAAATTTGTTCTAAAATGATGTCACAACAAACAATCGTTTTCATAACAGTTTTTAAACCTACAAACAGAATTAAAACAATGCACATTAAAATATCTTCACAAGTCACAATAAGTATGTGGATGATTTGATCAACCTAATGTAGATTTAGTTTTCTTTAGAAGGCTGTATGGACCAACCTAAGATGCGACGGTCGAAGCCGCAGCTGAAGAAATTAATATTTGATATCTCCTCCGCCCACGCTACTGATGTAACCATACGGCGATGACCCTGAAATATATACCCTTTAATCACCTTTTATTAGGACTAACACACTTTCATTTGCAAAATAAAATATATTGAAGATGGCTTTGACATGTATTAAAAACATTTATTTTTTATTGAAAAAAATGAATAGGCCATTTCCCTGACAGTAATTACTATACTATATACTCTTCCGCTAACAATGTGGCACTAGTTAGAATGTTTACAATGCAATTAACATCATACTCCATGCATTTTGACGTCCATGTTGTCTTGTTACCCCAATAATTTTACAAGACATAACTCCATTCAAATTGGAACACTAATATTTGCACAAAATTAGGGGCTGCAATAATATCAGCTTTCAGGCAGACAGCCTTCATCAAAAACTACCTACCATAAGTACATGTTGTAAATTTTACTATATTTGCAAGAGCAAAATATATTGATAAATTACCTGTCGACTAGATCTCGGCAGTCTTGCGAGTCGCTGACCCTGTAGGTCAAACAGGCGAACTTGACGATTGTCATGTGGGATCGCAATCAGTCCTCCGCTGCTGACGCCCACGCGGTTTACCGACGAGTCAGACCTGATGGTCGCCAGCGCTGAACGCATGTTGCGCACGTCCCACACCTGAAATAATATAGAATTGTAATTTTTTAACGACTAGCATAAGCTTTGTTTTTATAGTGAAACCTTTGTATGGCTTTTTTCATAAGGAAATTCAACAATATTTAAAATATTTTATGAAAAGTACAAAAATATATTTTTAATAAATACTGTAATTCATATAGTACAGTTATAAATACTAACCTTAACAGATCTGTCATCAGAGCCAGAGACAACTTTGTCCTCACGGGTAAATACAGCAGATGTGACACTTCTGTAACAATTGCAGTTGGAAATTTGTACTTAAATCCAATGTTTCAAAAACTGTACAATTCTATAAATAAAATTGAATTCAGTCAGGTGTTAGTAGTAATTTTTTATGAAATTAACTCATCAGATGACAGTGTTACAACAACCCATAAAAATGTAGCGCTAGTTAGCTAACAGTGCATCATACTGTCTAATAACAAATTTCATTACATGAGATTGCTGTAGAAAGTATTAACTAACTATATTCCAAAGCTTCTTCTCAACAATATATATTTTGCTATAAAAACAAATACTTACTCAGTGTGTCCTTGAAAAACAGATACTGAGTGTATTGGTTCACGAAAATCCCATAGACGGAAAGTGGTGTCTCTGGAGGCAGTCACCACCAGTCGAGAGCCGTGGTGTGCTGATGCATGTGTTAACTCATGATCATGACCTGGAACAATGGTGCATATTGTATTAAAACATGTATCAAATAACAGATTATTAGTGTATTTGAAGTTTTGTAAAATTTTGAAAAAATCTCCCATCAAACTATTATGGCATCATTCAGCATAGTATTTCACTTGGTTTTTGTGAAAAATATATATAATGAATCTGGGCCATATTATTTTTTAAATATTTTCTTGCTAATACAGCCTTAACAGAAATTAGAGTAAAGATTTTAAATGTGAAAAGAGATCATAAAAATATATATTTAATAATGACTTTTGGCCAATGCATAATAAGAAAAAAAATTATTGTATTATTACGATATTTACAGTGTCACAGCAATTAACCACAGCCTACAATGATATTTAGATTTATACACTAATAATTTGTTTTTGTTCTATAACAGTTTGCCTAATCAATTCAGTTTATTGATGCCAATGCACACATGAAATTGCATTAGAATAAAAAGCCAAGATTGTAATGTATAATCAACAATAATATTTTTTTTTCATCTTACCTGTAAGTATTTGCAGGCAGTCACCAGTTTCAACATCATATAAATTTGCTGTTCTGTCCCATGAGGCAGTGATTACATGATCACCGCCAGTTAGCCAATCAGCTGCCACAACAACTCCAATATGACCGCTTAGTTCAGTGAGAGGAGTTCTTAGTACCTCAGGACGATCACCACCCTCTCCAAGGCTTTCCTCACCACCACCTTCTAGTTCCTCCTCTGAAGACTGTCCCCTCTATTACAAAGAAAAAGCCTTAAATAAAAAGTTGAAATTTTTGTAAAATGCTATTTTGTTATAAATTACTGTAGCTGTGTAATTTTAATATCAAAGCGAGTTTGACATTTGTATGAAGATTATAAAATTGAGCAATTGCAATTTTCATTCATTTTTTATGTATACATTATGATTTAATAAAAGAAATATTCATTGTATTTCAGTTTTATAAGTTATCACCGTTACATTTGGTTCAAAAATAAATCTGTCATAAGAAAACAAAACATACTGGTAGATCCCAATTGACAGCAGCTTGCCACACATGTGCAGTGTTATCACCACTGCTGGTTAGAGCAATGTCTCTTGTAGGATGAAAGCGGATTGAATTTACTGATCCAGCGTGCCCTGTATATTGCAACAAACACTTGCCCCACTCTACACTCCACACACAAGCTGTGTGGTCTGCAAACAACATTTTTTTAAGAAGATTAATTTTTACTCTCTTTTTCTCCCTTTACTAAACTAAAAGGACAAGATCTGTATAAAATTTTTTTAGAAAAATCAATTAAAAATGTGGTTTGAAATGTTTTTAGTAGTTAAAACAGTCACTAACATTTTGGAAGCTCATGTAATACCTGGAAAATAAGTCTGTAGGTGAGTTTTAAAGACAGTGTTCTTCCACTGTCATTTAGACATTCATCAAGAAAACTACATTGAAAAATATTAGTAGAAAAATAGAATAATTTATTAGTTTCATTATTACTATTTTACCTGCTGAAGCAGTACCAATAAGTGCTTGGCCTGGTCTAGCTGAAGATACATCCCAAATGCCATCTTTATGTCCTGTGAATTCTCTTACTAGTTGGCAGTTGTAAGTGGGTGCCTTAAAACTAGACACAATTTTACTTGTTTGAACACGAAGTTTGTGGCTAGCTTTTACTTTTTGAGAGTTACTTTGAGACACTGAAAATAAATCGTAGTATTAAAAATTAAGAATCAAAATGAGCCAATGGGTAGTTAAATGGTAATGAAAAAATTTGAATATTCAGTAAAAATAAGATAATTTACTAAAGTATTCACAAAATATCAATAATAAAATATAAAACAAATTTTATAAAAAGTACTATTTTTAAAATATATTTACTTACACTTTACTTTAGAATTCTTCCCAGTTGTTTCAAACTCAATAAAATCTTGATTTTGTTTATCACCTACATAGCTCTCTCTTTCGAGTTTTTCACTAAGAATGTCTATTTTCTCTTGAACTGAAATCAATATACTGTATTTAAAAACATATTATTGTAAATCAAAACTGTAGTATAAAAATTGTATTTACTTACGATTTATGTTTTCCGTGTAAAGCATATCAAACTCTTTTTCTATTTGAGAAAATAGATCATGTAAACGGGATCTAAGTGCTGGTGGTAAAGAAATTTCAGAATCTTCCATTTTAATATAATTTTGTAATCCATCAGACCCTTCTGTGAGCGCTTGAAGTCTTCGTTTACTAGATTTCATGGTCGAAAACCGATACTAAGTACAGGAAAATTAGCCAACTATCACATTACATTGCACATGAGTATATAGATGGATACAAAAATTAAATTTTATCTAATAATTCATTCTTCCTTATAGCTGTAGAAATATGTACCGTTATATTATTTAAATTTTAAAAACTCTTCTGTATTCACAATATTTTGATGAACCGCGATGATCACAAACAGAACACCCAGAATAAAATAATAATGGAAATTGGTCGAAAACGAAATACGACATTAAAAATATTGCTACGAGCTCTGACATAAAAAAATACAGTTGGTACTTCTGTTCGAGTGAAAATTATATACTATAGAGTGTACAGAATACACATATTACTAATTTTGCTATTCTAAATTATACGTATTGTACACATAAAGAAATGTTAAAAAATAAATTATGTTATATGTTTCATAATAAATAAATATACAATATTAATTAATCTTATCTACGATTTTATTTTCATTAACCTTTATTGCTAAAAGAGTGACGTTAAAAGTACGTGCATTTTATATTTGTATATGTATTTACCTATCTACTTAAATGTTATTGACGAAAGGTTAATTTAAAAAGAGGAAAATATAATTCATTTTCTGCTTCTGAATATTTAAGTCTAAACATTTATACTTTAGTTTAACTATTATTAAAACATCAACTTAATAGTATTTTTAAACTCTACGTCGTAACTGTTATATTTTAAATGTTATTTAAGCTAAATTAAGCTTATGCACGTATGTAAAAAATTTGTTATCTGGACAAACGTTAATTGTCTATGAACTTTATGAAATAAAAACATGGCCTGTGAGCTAAACATCAAGTCTGCCAACGAATGAGTGATATAAGTATAAATCTTAAAACATGTCGTTTTCGGATTTATACGCCAAATATAATTGTACCTATTGCCAAGAAGAGATAAATGGACTTCGCGTAAGATGTGCCGAATGTATCGACTTTGATATTTGTTTGCAGGTAATTTGGCAACGCTGCCATTTTTGTTTATACTTTTGGCGCGAGATTTGAAATAAAGCGAAATTTTTATTTACAGTGTTTCTCTCTTGGTGCAGAAATTGGACAGCATAAAAATGATCACTCATATCAGTTTATGGTATGTTTTTTCACGTTATTTAATTACAATAATTATATTATTATCGATTCATACGAGGTGTTATAACGAGGAATATTGCATTTATTAATGTACAATAAAATATATTTTATAATGTTCTCTTCGCTTTCAGGATTCTGGTGCTTTCGGTATATTTTTGGGACGAAATAGTTGGTCGGCTAATGAAGAAGTTAGATTACTAGATGCAATAGAACAATTTGGCTTTGGCAATTGGGAAGACATTGCTAAACACATAGAAACACGATCACCAGAAGGTAATAAGACATGTAATCCATTATAACATTAATAAAGTATAATAAAATTGATTTGAAACCATTATATTGCCTATCACTGTATACTATACACTAATAGATAACTATTTAATTTTAGAGGCAAAAGATGAATATATTACAAGATATTTGGAAGGAAGTATTGCTCGAGCAACATGGGGCAATATGGAAAGTACAAGTAGACCTTCACTGCTTTGTGCTGATAGGGATGAAGGTCCTTTAGGACCAAGTGCTGTTTCTCGACTGCCTCCTCTTGCAGTAACAGCAGATGAAGCACTGCAATTAGGCTATATGTCAAACAGAGATGACTTTGAAAGGGTAAAGTTTTGCTTTTTTGCTAACAGCTTAAAATATTGTGTTAAAAATCAAAATCACATTACTGTAATATTATGCTGCACTTGTGGTAGATGCAGTGATAACTTTTAATATTTATAAATTGAGAATTGCTGAAAAGTGTTCATAATTTTAAAAAAATAAAAATAAAAAATATAAAGTTCAATTATAAACAATGTAATGATACAAATTTACTTTTGCTTAATCAAAATGGGCAAGTTGATACAATCAAGTCATAATGTTAAATTGTTGAACAATACCAATGTAACCACCACATTACTATGTAACTATATTTTCTTAACAAAAATATAAATAAAGGGTAATTTTTATACTTTTTAGCCTTTCATAAATAAAAATTGTTAAATAATATTGCTGTTTTGTCACATTATTATATGATAATTCTGTAGAATATAGAATTCATACACTATCTTTGCTTTTAAGATTAAATAATAATTGCACATTATTTACTTAGTTATGAGGAGAAATTAAGAGGAATGATTGTATTTTAGGAGCATGATCATGAAGCAGAGCAATTAATTTCAACATTATCGTTAAATCCAGAAGATGATGAACTAGATGTTGGTGAGTAGTTAAGAATTTAGCAGCACTTTAAATAAAATAATCTTTTTTTAATTAATATAGTGATAAGGTGAGCTAGATGTTCACCTTATGGTAAGCGTTACACCTGTCCATAACAATGTAGTACCAGTTACAACAATATACACTGCAAGACAATGTAATTGTACCTTGAGCCATAGGATGTTACTGAGGTAATTGGTACCTAGGCAATTTTACTAGTTACAATATTCTTCAAATCAGAAATCGTCACTTTTTCATACTACTGTTTGGTGTCAGAAATTGCTACAGTTTCACCTACCTAGATGATCTCCAGCAACAGAGGTGTACCACTAGAATTGTATAATTGCAATTGTATAGTTTACTATAAAACATTTGAAACTAATTTTGGTTGCTATTTTCAGCTCTTAAATTATCACAGGTAGACATATACACCCGTCGTTTAAGGGAAAGAACAAGAAGAAAAAGGCTTGTAAGAGACTATCAACTAGTGTCAGTATTTTTCAATAATCAAAGAAATAAACAAAGAACTCTAGCGAAACTTGCCAAAGAGAAAAAGTAAGTTGAAATTGACTTTTTATCTTAATTTTTTGTAAACATTTTTTTTTATGTGAAAGTAAACACTTATATCAAATTAATTTGTACTAATTTCAGAGAATTCGTAGAGCGTCTACGTTGGACGGCTCAGTTCTATGGGCGTTCGGAACAAAGTGGCGTTGTAGCTGGATTGTGGCGCGAGAAGGAGCTACGTGTTCGTTTAAATGAACTGCACCGGTACAGGCTGGCGGGCGTGACACGGCTCGAGGAGTGCGCTCACTATGAGCAGCATGCTGCCCACAGAAAGCATCCAAACTCCACCAACCATCACTTAGACGTGAGTCCTGTAGCAACATATTTTATAATTTGGCAATTACATGCATTAGATTTCACAATTAGAAAGATATTAAAATGAATTTGCTAGAAAATGTCTTACATTGTCTAGTTTTTCATTAATTATACAGGAGTTATTCTGCTTGCTGAGTGTTTATATCTTGCAAGATTAGCATGTGGATGTGTAGTTTTTGGTTTGATCCCGTATAACGGTTGTTTTCGCCAGGGCAGCAGTGGGTGCCTGGACAGCAATCAGACAAAAGACCTAACACAGACCAACATACTGCAACAAAGAAAAAAGTGAGTGTAATTTTATCATTTCAGAAAATTTATGTGACTCTACCATAGTAACATTGCCTTGCTTGAGTATATTGTTTATAATTGTGCTAAATGGGAATTCAGTACCATAAAAGTTTGCATATTACAGCACCTTCCTGTTTTAGTACAATTTTTAGATCAGTGGACATCTGATTTGGTTGATGGTAGGTATTTTCAAACTAGTGTGTGGCTATCATAGTCATATTGCAAAAGTACCACCATATCAACATTGCTGTTTCAGATGCCATAGTATAAGAGCCCCAATATTCTAGGTGAGCAAGTTTCACCGTGCCTGGTCACTCATTTTCATTTAATAACATGAGAATTTGTGTTATTATGTGAAATTATTAAATTTTAATTTTATTTCGATTCCACAGAGACGGCGAAAGCGTCTCAAGTTCCACCAGCCCAAAGTGCACACGGGACGGAAATACCGCATGTGGATGCTCCAGAAAGAACTTATGCAACAGCAACAACGGCGTCTGCTCGACGCAGCTTCTGAACAATAATGAGATGAGGGTAATACACAAGACAAACAAATTCACATTATATTTTTGATCTAAGTATGGGTCGCTGGCAACCATTGGATGCGGGTGGCCCAGGACCGGTCTGAGTGGAAATCTTTGGGGGAGGCTTTTGTCCAGCAGTGAACGTCTTCCGGCTGATTGGATTGGATGGGTCACCTGATGGTAATGTGCTACTTTACTTAAATTAAGATATTAAGTCTAAACCTAGCAACAACATCCTTCAATGATACAACTAGAACATAGTAATGCGTTGTCACTCCTGTTTAATGGCGAAAAATCCGCTGTGGTTTTATTTACTTAGCTGTTTCTGGTAACTGAACTATAAACACAGCACATAGTGATATATATACCATACTACAGATACCATGTTATATGTTTTAAAAAATGAGCGCTGATATTGCAGTATTAATACTTTCTGATGACTAGCACACACCATATTGTTGTAACACGATGTGTAACTTGGTACCATTCAACTTGACACTCAAACAGTATCTTTTTAAAAAGATTTCCCTCTCTCTTATAAAACGTCAACTCACTATGTAGAAAGCCACTACACTATGAAGGAAGGTAATATAGAATTTCTTTTTATTTTAGTTGTGTAGTGCACTGAGTTTGGCACCTGCTCAGTACGTCACCCTGAAAGGGGTGCTGCTCCGTAAGCCACCGAGCGCCGGCAGCGATTTGGATGTGGCAGTGAGGCAGTACCTGCAGGCGGCCGGTTGGCTTCACAACTAGCATAGAACCTAACACCCGCCGCACGGAAAGCATACCGTTCGGCTGGTGTACCTCAGCTCGGGCTTTGATAAGACATTGGTCCGGAGTATACTATGTGAGTGTATATGCTCTATATATGCTATTGATAGCACTAATGACAGGGTTACAGATAAACAGTGGAGACACTATGGGGTACAAAAGAGTGATATGCGTTATTTACATATATATATGTATACGTAAATATCGATAACCGGCTATTTATCTAACACACTAGCCAAGTGCGGGTTGGCAGATGTCACGAATCCATGGTAGTGGTTAGACCTTGCGACATGTCAGTTTATCTATAATTTTCCCTTCAACATCAAGCTCAAGCTTAGTGTGTACTCTATATATAGTATTAATACAAAGCACGGGTTAGGATAAGTAATTTTATAATGACTATATTTGAAATGAAAATTCCTCCTATTTAAATCAAAAAATGTGTCAAAATAGTGTGAACGTTATGTATGTTATTGATCCACCAATTATGATAACACTGTTATCAATTAACTATTGTAGTAGTTTTAAGTAGTAAATATGTAGAAAAAAATATTTATAGCTTTATTTTAAAATATCAAAAAAGAAGCGTGACTTTTGGACTGGCGACACATAGATTTTCATAAAGTATTAAATGCGATGTTAGTTTATTCATAATGATTATCAAGCGATAGATGTCGACTGCAGAACTTAGGCCTTTCCCAAATATCTCAAGTCAAATATATATCAATATCTCGGCACTGATCAGACCAGCGCTGTACCCGTCTACAGTTTTGTGTATCGCAGTTATATTGAAAAAAATTAATGTCTATTTTCTTAACTTCTAAATTGCTATATTGCTTTTCACCTTGATATATGATTCTTAGTGAACAATTTGCAGCATATTCATGGACAATATATATACATTGCCAACAGCAGTAGACATAATGTATAGTGAAACAATGTGATCTACAAAACGTAAACATAATATACATGTTTACTATACTTCATTTCTTATCTCATAGCAAAATGTAGTGTAGTGTTTATTATTTATCAGATGAATATGTACTTCATCTCGTCGCTTGGTACATTAAAGAAGTAATAGTACATACAAATATAAAATTAAATCCATTTCAGTAAAATTATTTTATACAAATAATTCAGACATAACCTCTATTTTCATTAGAGGTTTCAATTGGCTCTTAGAGAGTGATGTAAATATATTGTAATGTGTATATATAGACTACATAAATTTAATGATTAGAATAATTATTGCCGGCATTGACTAGTTAAAATGCGATTAATTAACAAAAAAAATTCCCAAAAAAAATAATGTAGGGCTTATTATATTGTATTGTCTCTCTCTTTGTAAGAGATCTACGTCTCAGAAGAGGAAAAGTTAAGGGCTCTTTATGTATCTTAATAAAATCATTTATATTCTATTATAATGTGAAAGAAAGGAAATACAATGAAAAATTACATTTTATATTAAAAACGGGAGGGATTCTGACAAAAATGTTTCTGTCAGCTTTTGTCATAGGGTTTCCATCATAATTCACAAGGTCCAGCATTTTGGTCCTTATTCACAAGCCATCTAAATCAGATAAATAGATGTCGGTATATAAATCATGCTCATAATGAAAAGCAAGCAACTTTATATCACATCCCATTTTTCTGATAATATTACCAAATAACCTGAGAGTTTGACCAATGTATGAAAATAATTTTTTTTAGAAAGAAGTTGGTGTCATTTCCATTTTTTTTAAGTATCAGTTAAACTTTATGTAAACATTACATATATGTTATTTTTTTTTATATTTTCCATACATTGGATTATACTAATTTTAACTTTAGTTAATTTATCTTACTGTTTGATTGACTAACATAGTATTAAACACATTGAGTTACACAAAAATAAAAAGCTCTCTCTATACCCACTGCTGGGACTGGAAGCCAAAGGGAGATTACAAAACCAAAGCCAACTCAAGACCTTTGTGAAACATATTACAAGAAATGATGATGATGAAAAAATCATTTGTCTATCGCTCTGGTTATGTGTGGATTTTCGGATATCACATATCAATGAAAGCTGTTCTTGCAATATGTACTCACTATGCGGTCGTGTAATTGTGGGAATTGGACGCGCAATTGTTCGAGGTCCGACCGACTTATTAAGCTGTCATGGCTTTCTATTATTTTCTTATTTAAACGAAAAACTGCCTTTCTAATTCCATGTTGTGTTGTTAATATATATCTTTAATAACATAGTCATTAAATATTAAAATTTTTAAGTTAATAAACTGCATACTGTATATATATAGCAATTTTATAAATATGTTCTGCGTGTGAAAACGAATTTAAACATTTAAAAAGCATAGAAATGTATTAGATGCACAGTATAATAATCATTGAATTTATTAGTCTTTAATCATTTAGATCAACAGGCAGAATCGTTAACATTTGGAGCAAAATGCAAATTCATCATCATCATCACCATTTCAGTTTGTTGTGATCCGCTATTGAACTTAGGACTTTGCAAAATATCAAAACTGTATATTATTGCTACATGCTAAGGCTGATAATTACTAAGAATTTTATTACACTGTTTATAACAAATAATTTCCAAGTAAATTTATCAGTTGTTTTATAATAATTATTATTTCACCGTGTTACTGTCCACTGTTGAACGCAGGCCTATGCAAATAATAAATCTGAATGTTTCATCATAAGTACATAGCGTTACTAAGGCTGAATATAATTGATTTTAGTTTAATATTTATATAGTGAATAATTTATAAACGGTGAAGGAAAACATCGTGAGGAAACCGGCACACTGATATCATCTTTGTGTGTGTGTGTGTGGTGGCCCCAATAAAGTGGCAACAGGCTCGCCACCTGTTACATGGGACCTAATCTGACCATATCTGGCGAAATGTGGGTGTTTATTCACCTCTGCCTACCCCTACTGGGAAAAAGGCGTGACAATATAAAAAAATAGAAAATAATTTTCTAGATTAATTTGTTAATTATATTATAATCATTAATTCATTATATTGCTGTCCATAACCTATGAAAAATTTGTATATTACAATATCATATCTTGTACCTATTTACTAAGGCTGAACATAACATTTTCAGGACTGATTTCCAGGTCATTATGTCAAAGGTTTTATAAACATCACTTCAGCCTAGTGGTGTTCACCGCTGTACATAGACTAATGCAATAAATATTAGTATCCATACCTAGTAGTAGCATTACTAAGGCTGAATATTCACTAACAATTTTAGTTAAATAATTAAAAAGTAAATAACTTCAAGGTCAGTTTATTAGTTCTGTATCGCTATATAACTTGTATTATACATAAGCTCTTGTTATACACTGTGCTGTATGAGAAACTATGATATAGTTTAAATTATAACATTTTTACCATTTTTTTTAAATAATAATGGCTGTGGTATAGTCAGTAATGGGGGTGGAGTGTACATTTTCAATTTTCTAAATAATTATAGACTAAAAGCAATAAGTAGTTTGAGTAATAGTTAATGGTATTATCAAATGATATGCTATCTGCATACATGATTGATATTTACTGGGCATAGACCACTCCCAAAGATTTTCACATTGATCTGACCATTACCAGATCTCATGGACAGCCTTCCAGCACTACGACTATCAGCTGATAATCTTCTTCTTAAGGTGCCTCTCCGACTAGCGAAGGTTGGCGGTCAGTTCTCCAAATTTAACTTTGTCTCTTGCGAGACGAAATAGTTGGGCGGCACTCGCAGTTCCCGTCCACTCTCGGATGTTGCGTAACCATGATTTCTTTCTACGACCAACACTCCTTTTACCGGCAACTTTTCCCATCAAGATGAGTTGGAGGAGATCATATCTGTCATGCATGAGCACGTGGCCGAGGTACGATACTTTTCTCATCTTTATGGTCTGCAAAAGTTCCCTTTTTTGGTGGACTCGTCGTAAAACCTCCTCGTTTGTGACTCTCCGAGTCCAGCTTATGGCCAACGTGCGCCTATATGCCCACATCTCGAACGCTTCTATATGTTTTCTGAGGTCTTCTTTTATTGTCCAGGCCTCGCATCCGTATAGAAGGATGGGCCAGATATAGCATTTTAGTAGACGGAGGCGCAAAGGTATTTTGATGTTGCGACAGCATAAAATTTTGCGCATTTTTTCGAATGCATTGCGTGCTACTTCGATACGTGTTTTGATTTCTTGGTCGCTTTCCCAGTCTTCACTTAGCCACGTACCCAAGTATTTATATTTGCGCACCCTCTCCAACTTTTGACCGTTCACTATTATGCAGCCGTCCTTAACTTCTTTTCTAGATATAACCATGAGCTTCGTTTTTGTAGCATTCATTTTTAGACCCGCTTTCATGCTACACAGATTAACTCGATCGACAATCTTTTGGAGATCTTGTAATGAGGATGCTATCAGTACTGTGTCATCAGCATAACGAAGGTTGTTGATATTTCGTCCATTTATTTTAACTCCGCAGTCTAGATCATGTAATGCTTCTGCCATTATAGCTTCTGAGTACAAATTGAACAGCATTGGTGACAGGACACAGCCCTGACGCACTTCTCTCTTAATCTCGACATCATCTGTAACGTCATTTTCCACTCGAACATTAGCTCGTTGGTTCCAATACAGGTTCTGTATTATTCGGATGTCCCTGTCATTTAACCCGTGTCATGTAAAAGTACTATTAGGCGGTCGTGTAGGACTCTGTCAAAGGCTTTTTCATAGTCGATGAAGCAGATGAAAACATCTTGTTGCATGTCTCTGCACTTCTGAACCAGAACCTGTATTGCAAAGAGAGCCTCTCTGGTACCCACTCCCGCTCGAAAGCCAAACTGGCTGTCACCAAGTTGATCGTCACACTTCGTACTTATACGTTCATGAATGATGCTGAGGAATAGCTTCAACACTTGGCTCATGAGGCTAATCGTTCGGAAGTCCTCGCATCTCTTCGCATTCGCTTTTTTTGGAAGAGTGACGAACGTTGACTTCAACCAATCATGAGGCAATTCACCGGAGTCATATATTGAATTCATGAAATTAACTTGAACCTTGATGTTATCTTCCTCAATGAGCTTCAATACTTCGATGTTAATATTGTCTGGTCCCGGTGATTTGTCGCGCTTGGCCTTACTCAGAGCTCTTACAATCTCTTCCGGCATAATAGAGTATCCTTCGGTGGTTGTGTACGCTACTTCTTCACTGCGATTGTTATCATAAAACAAAGACGCTATATATTGTTCCCATTTTTGTTTTTTCAAAGATATATCTAAGATGGGGATCTGATGTTCATCTACAAGTTGGTTTGTGTGCGTTTTGTTATTACCCCAATAGGGTTTTTATTTCTTTATGTAGATTGAATGCATCATGTTTTTCATACAGATTTTCTAAACACTCACATTTATGCCGGAACCAAGACTCACGAGCAAAACGAGTTTCTCTTCGTATTGTACGATGTATCTCTTTATATTTCGTGACATTGGTATGTTTATAAAGTCGTCTTTCCTCCATGAGTTTATAGATTTTCTCTGTCATCCACGCTTGTTTAGGTGACCAGTCTCTCCTTAGATAATCTCTATTAATTTCTAGTATTTTATCTTTTAGTGACCTCCATGTTTCGTCAGGTGAACTATTTTCCTGTGTTTTCACCTCTGCTGCCCATTTGTTTATTTCCATCTTCATTTCAGCTTTAGTATCAATGTCATTGAATTTTGTTATGTCGGGTCTATAATTTTAGTTAAATATGAGTTACAATATGGACAATTATAATTTCTAAATAAAATTGTCATAATTTTTTTACTGTGCGGTTATGTCCCGTTAACGATTTATCATACAGTGTATATATCTTAAGATTAATAAAAAAGTGTATAAATATAACTCTATCCAGCATTACTTAATTACATGTACATTTGTATGATCTCTTTTTTTTTTTTAATTATAGGACGCAATAATACACTTATGTCGTTATAGAAACGCTTGCATGGTTACACGGGGTCCCGGGTTGGATTATGGCGGTAATGTTTTTCTAAGTTACACCACTTATTTCGTAATTTTACCGCCATAACACTATTGTTGATCCGGTTGTAAACATATGAAAGCTTGTATTGGCAGCAGGTGATCTGGCGAGCATATATATATATTAGATATACATAGATTAACATATCAATTATTTGCTATCTTGTGTTTCGTGAGATTTAAAGCATCCATGGAAAATTGTGTACTGTATGTTGTAAATCATTCAAAATTTCAGATAATAAATAGATAAATGCGAAAGTCTGTAAAAAAAAATTGTTTATTTTGATGTTTAATATTGGAGTAAATATTAGAAATTATTATAAACGATATAGATTTAATGATACTGTATAAATGTTCTCGCATAGTCGAATAGATTGAATTATTTCGTATGTCCTCATCGTCATACTGTTTATATACATGTCAATTTGTTTAATTTTCTGTCATTTTTTAATTATTTAAATAATTTCCTACGACCATATTGATATGCGCATTTTAATAATAATATTTTTTTTTTTCCATTGTTACATTAACATGTATTATGTATTAAGCACAAATGTAAATAATTTACTCGTGAAAAGTACAATCTTCACATGTAACATTTAATATGTTCAATTTGCAAATATTATTTAATTAATTAAATGGGAATAAAAGTATTAAAATGGATATTAATGTATTTCTGTTTAATAAACTTTATTTATTTATTTAGGTTTATTTGTGTTCGGTTTGGGCATGTCATCCATATTTGCCGGAGGTGGTCTCACATAAAACCATTGATGTCTTAATGCCTGCAATACAATATTAATGATGTTTATATTTTAGTAATTATTGCCTTAATGATACAGATCGTTAATAGCAAATCTATGTTTAAAAATCATTTTAATATAGATCAATATTATGTGTGTGAATTTTAGTCAACTGTTACCTCTTTGGCCGATATTCTTTTATTGGCATCGTAAAGTATGAATGATTTGATGAGATCTAAAGCTTCAGGTTCGACTCCCGGAAGAAGATTAGACCATGGAGTTGGCGATGATTCGGGAAATGTGATTTTGTGAAAATCCGGCAGCTCCGAGTGGCCTGGCCATGTATCTTCAGTCGGCGTGCCGAGATGTTGTAGAACTATTGCCAACTGCTCAATGTCCGATTCGCCCTGAACAAAATATTTCATATAAATGGAAAATATTAACGGAAATGAATTTGTGCATTAGTTGCCGCACAACAACTCACGGGAAACTAGCCGATCCCAGCTCGTGCAACCTCCTAGGGGTTGGCTGCTACCAACCCGCGTGCGGTCAGCGTCGTGGGAAATGACACAAGTCCCGCCACATGAATCTTTTGAGGAGGCCTTTGTCCAGCAGTGAACGTCTATCGGCTGATGATGATGAAATTGAACGAAATTAACAATAATTATATGTTGTTGATTTTATTTAAAGAGACTTGCTTTTCATTCTATAAAATAGTATGTTCTTTATTAAGTGTATCGTCAAATATTATTCAATGGGTCGACTTTATATTGTGAAGCTCTTATCAGGCATTTTAATAGAGTATTCATACTTTACCGCGAATAGAGGTTGTTTCGTAATCATCTCCGCTATGATGCAGCCGACAGACCACAGATCAACTTTTTCACTATAAAACCTTGCGCCGTACAGGAGTTCAGGAGCGCGATACCACCTACAAGATAAATATATATTAGAATATTTTTCTTCTTTAGTTCATGTACAAAAAGGCTACAGTTAATTTATATGTAGATTTAATGATGAAGGTAGCTCGCTGGCCTAATGGTTACAGCGTGCGGCTTTCATTCCGAAGGTCGCGGGTTCGAATCTCGGCATGTACCGATGACTTAATATTTGAGTTATGTACATTTGTTAACTTTAGTTACAACAGCGAGATACAAACGGTGAAGGAAAACATCGTGAGGAAACCCGCACACAAAAATCATCTTTGTGTGTGTGTGGTAGCCCCAATAAAGTGGCAACAGGCTCGCCCCCTGTTACATGGGGCCTAATCTGACCACATCTGGCGAAATGTGGGTGTATATTCACCTCTGCCTACTCATACTGGGAAAAAGGCGTGATAATACAAAAAAATAAAATAAATAAATAATAATGATAAAGACTTCTGGATTCGGGAGGTGTGCTTTATGATAGAATGAGGTCAGATTGATGGAATGTTATAACTATGCATGATCTTAATATCATAGTCCTAGTCGTTGGAGTATTTACATATCTGAACAATGCTCTCAACGCAATGAAATTATTTTAAAACGTAGAGAAATACAAAATTATTTTGGAAAATCTGGCAATAAATTAATTTACTGGAAAATATTTAAATAAACCGTTCACCTTGTAGCAACTTGATGGGAATATGGTCTACCGCCATCTGGCCAGTAGAGACGGGCTAGACCAAGATCGGCAATCTTAAGGACACCTTCGTAGTTGATTAGTAAATTCGCCGGTTTTAGATCCTTCAAAAAAGTATTTAAACGATTATTTGCAATTTTTTTTAACATCGTTCTGAATTTATAAAAGAAATATAGATATAAAAAAGTGATTAAATCTTTCTAAAATGGCGTTTCTGTTATTTCAGGTAAAAGACTGTGGACCTCTTTGTTTTTCATAATAATCTCAATTCTGTTGTAATTTTAAATAATTAAATGTGTAAAAGGTAATTAATTTTCATATGCATTTTAAAAAATATTACCCGATGCATCACGTAATGTGCATGCATGTAACGCGTGCCTTTTAATAGCATTTGCGCATACGTCTTGACCCTGGGTATAGTTAGCTCCTGTTGATTGTGATGCAACATTTCCCATAATCCCGAGCACATGTACTCTAACACTAGTACCAAGCTCATGCCTCGTGGGAACATGTCGTATAACTTTATTATCTGAAAAAGTAGAAATGGTTTTTAGCTATTTATATATTAGCAACATCACCAATCAATAGACGGTGGATCCCCTGCTTGGTGAAGTCCTCATGTATTTCCATGTCGACTGATCATGTGCTCACGACATACAGTGAATTCCCGTAAAAATTACCAGGTCTTTGCTCCTCCTCGTGGTGTTTATTAGCATTGTTTTATAGTACTCAACCGCCACTCGAGGAACTTACTACAATATCGATTGTCAGTCTTGAATGTGAAACTGCTTCACATTCAAGTTATTAATAAAAGCATCCGTCAGTGTATGAAGACGGAAAGGAGGAATAAAAAAAAAAGAAGACAATAAGTAATATGCATACTCTAGTATATTCAGGGTTTATCACTACCAACTTCTTTAAAATATATAGCTTGTACTACTATATAAAGAGATAGAGAAGCTCCGCAAAAGCTGCTAACAATCATCAGATTATTCATGACCACGACTGAGTATATACACTGCTTTAATAATTTTTTTGCTCCTAGTTTGTATAATTTAAAAGTATATTGAGGAAAGTTACTATATTTTTTATACGATAAAGTGACGAGACTATACGTTCACCTGATGGTAAGTGATACGCTTGCGCATAACAACATGGCGCTAATTGTGATGTACACATTACCACACTCTGCTTGCCGCCTTGAGACAACATGGTAAATCTCGTTATGCGATTCTCATTCTTTCAAAATGGAACACAATAACGTTTGCACACTAGTTTTTGGTGGCAGAATTTACATAGAGGGTCACCGATGACAAAGACCTACCACCAGTAATAACTAACATCAAAGGTTGACGGAGTAATGCCAAATGAATTTCCTGTTTATCACGGCACAAAATATGTACTAACATATTTACATCTCAACAGTTGTAGAGCTTTAATTTCACGCATAACATTAACAGGTATGCCATCTTCCAGGTTTTTTATTAAAATTTTCTTCAAGGCTACCTCACGTCCTGTTGGTAGGTGCCGTGCTTTAAAGACTAAACCATGGGCGCCTTCCCCTATACGACCTTCAACTGTATAGTTAGTTACGTCCCTGTCCATGACGAAATCTATATGAACGTTATGAAAATCTTCCTACAATGTGTATACACGATCTGACACTACTATGATTTTAATTAGTTGCTATTGGTTACGAAGACATCATACACGTCGCCTATGAATCTCTATGGGTTATGGTATAGTTAAGGTTTTAAGGTAGATTGGAAAAACAAGCATGATTATTGGTATAAAGAGAAACGTAATGTTCAATATATATTTAACATGGTAAAAATGTTGACGCATTTAGCTTAAGTTTGGCCAATTGAAGAATAATAATTAAAATACCAAATTAAATCCATTATAGGATTATTCAATGTAAAGAGATTCTAGAATAGAGATCATGAGGGATCAAGCCCAGAGTGGGGCACTCTACCCAATGATCTAACGAGTATTTGAAGATTTCACGAAATCATTGTGTGCACGTGGTCTTATTTTGTTCACACGATTGCTGATGCCTACGTTCTTCAGTTGACATCGATGAGCTGAAATAATGTGATGTTGATCTATAATCAATGGTGATCTGTAATGAAAGCTATCCTTAAAATCACTACGATCGGATTATACAAAATTCCTTTCCCAATGATAGTTGGGGGTGTGTTACGGCCAGCAATGCGAGTAGGGAACAGGTAGAATAATCTATAATGATCGATCTTATATTATAATACTATTTAGGATCATAAATTATCTTTTTAATTATAACCAATTTTTCATGACAATGGTTCCACACATTTACATTTTTTTTTAATTTCAGTACATATATGTATGTGCGTTGTGTACAGATATAGATTATGTGTGTCCCGATTAAGTATAAAAGAATTAGATATAACACAAGTGATTACTATTACAGAAAGGTTACAGTATAATATGTAAATATTTATTATTGCTCAATGCTTTCGCTTTGTTTCGACTCCTTGTTACGTACATAATTTTATAGACTGTTTGTTCAGTTGTCTACAAAATTAAACATAAATGTACGAGTACATGTAGAGTCATCTTTCTTTGTGAACGCTGCCAAGTACGGTCACGTTGTGTATTAAGTTATTTTGTGTAAGCATGTCAAAAACTGTGCTCGTGGTGCTTTTATACTATATCTTCAAAACTGTAAAATGTGCTACTATACTGGCGTTATTTTCTTCTCTGTCATTTCCGGATCATTTTGTGTACAGAGGTTACATTTCACTTCTTGCGCAGAACGGACATTCTGTAGTTGTAATGACACCTTACCCGGGCTACTTCCAACCTCCAGAAATGGAAAATATAGTTGAGTTAAATGTGGGACCAGAATCTGCACCTCTGTGGGATGAGTACAAAATGTTGATGACAAACGTTGACGATTACTATCCGCGTTTGAAACTTATCGACGAACTCTCTATTAAAATAGCCATAGCACAACTTATGTCCAAACAAATGACTTCATTGTTTATAAACCCAAATATTAAATTTGATTTGGTGATTACGGAGGCAGATATGCCAATATTGTATGCGGTTGCAGAAAAGTACAATGCGCCGCATATATCGATAACTGCTTCGAGTGGAAAAATCCATCAATATGAAGCTAAAGGCAACCCGACCCATCCATTTTTATATCCGGATGTTAATACAATTTATCACAAGAACTTAACAAGCTGGCAGAAGCTAGTAGAATTCAATCGTCATTATCAAATCAGACATGAATATTATAATTACTTTCTGCCGTTGTGTGAAGTTGCAGCTAAAAAGATTCTTGGATTAAAAAGAACCCTTTTAGAAGTGGAATATGATATTGATTTGCTGTTAATTACTGGAAATCCAGTCGTAATTGGAAATAGACCAACAGTTCCAGCTACTATTTATACAGATCGTTTGCATATAAAACCTGGACTACCTTTGCCTTCGGTAAAAATTGACAATTAAAACAAATTATTTTTCTTAATTTAGACGATATTGACTAACCATTCTATTTTTTCAGGATCTAAAATTGCTTTTGGATTCTTCTACTAACGGTGTAGTTTACTTCAGCTTAGGATCGTTGCAAGAGTCAGAGCAATTAGATCAGAATATCTTAGAGGTCTTAGTGAAAACCTTTCAAGAACTTCCGTATACTGTATTATGGAAGATGGGAAACACGAACATTGTAAATAAGCCTGATAACGTAATAACACAAGTATGGTTCCCACAACAAGAAATCTTAGGTAAAAAGAGTTTCAATCTTTAGAGCTACGGCGCTGTAAATTTTTTAAAGAAACAGTTTTTAAAAGATGACTGTATAAATTATTTCAGAAAGCGTTAAAATTCCTATAATGTTGAATCATTTTATTACGTATTTATTGATTTTCAGCTACTTATTTTGATATAAAATAAATAGACCATACTTGCATAAGACAGATAAGGTTATAAGGTTCTACTAAATGCAGTTAATAAAAAAAACTTATCGTATTTTCTGTCAAAGTACAATTTCTTTTTGTCCACTCTCCAGCTCATCCAAACGTTAAAGCTTTTATTACTCATGGTGGGCCTCGTTCATTGGAAGAAGCAATCTTTTATGAAGTTCCTATCATAGGTTTTCCCGTATTAAAAAATAAACGAGTATTCATAAACGAAGTGATCCAATATGGTGTTGGAGAAATTGTAGATCCATATTATTTAGAAAAAGAAATGCTGAAGGCGACAATTACGGCTGTTGCAGGGGAGGAAAAGTAAGTCACTTTTTTGATTTGCTGTAGAAACAGGTATTAATTTTTCGAAACATTTCAGTTAATTACAACTAAGCTTCGTTCGTAATTGCGGTAATATAGTTTAAGTTTAATGTTAAAATGATTATCATTTATTTTTAAAACAATTATAATTAAGAAAGTTTTAGGTTCTTATTTTGCACGGTGAGTAAAATTACTAGTCTTTATTTATATGAATGGAGGAAGTTCCTATCCACTAAAATTGATTCAAGAATGATAACAGTAATGTGTTTTTTGTTTGTTCAGTAGATGTATAGCAAATTTATAGTTTTTTTTTTATTCTGGTGTGTGTTTTATGCAACCTTGAAACTTCACAAGTAAAAACTCCAAATTCATATCTATTTTACAGGTATAAAATAGCTGTATCAAATTTGAAAAACATGGCACAAGATCCATTTTTATCAGGACCTAATAAAGCTGTATGGTGGACAGAACATGTTTTACGTAATAATGGTGCCCGCAATCTACGGTCACCAGCTTCGGGTGTTTCTTTCTTTAAATATTACCAACTAGACATTTTTATAGTCTTACTAACAATTCTTTGTTTTAGTACACTGATAATATACATTATTGTTTGTTACATATCAAGATGTCTACGCAAGCGACTTCTTCAAAAACCTATCGTTGGAGGAAAATTTAAAGCGTTGTAATTTCTTGGAATAATTTATTTTAAAAATCTATTGAATTACATAATTTTTTTATCCTAAATATATTTTTATAAATAAGAACCTATCTGTCTTTTTTTCTATATTAACAGTATTTAGACAAATAACGAAAAGCTACAGTTGTCTTTTCATTGTTTTCCTAGTCTCTATATGTACATACTATTAAAATCACAGGCTTATAAACGGTAGAGATCTTTCGTAAATTCAAAAACACATACATTGGTCTAATTTAATATCTTCATTCTTTTTATTCCTATTAGACTAATAACATTATCTCTATCTTTTTTCTAATATTAGATATTAACACACTCACAGAAAAAAATTAAATGTGGTAGTTATCTATATGTTTAAGCTGTAAATAATAGACATATGGCGTCAACAATAGTGACAAATCTTTTCTGTTGCTTTTATTTTCTGAAAATTGTTGTTTTGATAATAGCTAGATATGTTAGTTAGTAGTAATTTGTCGTCGGAACGTCGGAAACCATGACTATAGAGTTTTCATTTGATTAACCTTATGTAATCGATAAATTTAACGTCTGGGACGATCAGTTTGACGTTTTATTTTATAGTTTTATAGTTGATCAGTTTGATTACAATTTAAAAATGATATCACAACGGTAAATAAATATGAGTAGCAATAGTCATTGTAAAATGAATTTTTGGCATGTTTTTTTATTGACATGTTAAGATAGCAATCTTTATATGTCAGTGAATAAAATGTAATGAGATTAAGTCCAGATAATTTGTTGAAGGTTCGAGGTAAAATACCTAATAGTCTTATGACCAACAGCAGTGGTTTGCCTCAGGCAGATGATGAAATTTTTAAAACAACAAAATTTTAGATTTTGTCAAAATGACAATGTCATCTGATTGTCATATTTTGATGTACAACAGTTTATTTTGAAGTTTTGTGTATTTAAGTGTACAATAATTTTAAACCGGGCCTTCTAAATCAATATATAGATATGTCGGTGGTGAAAACTTGCCCCGGCTTGTATTGCGGGCGCACAGAGCTGGAAGATAGTACTTGGAGCGAATGTAGCGCCTGCCCACGGGGATATCGTACGAATGCTACCAGTTACTGTACACCCTGTACTGATGAGCCTTCCCTTTATGACTGGCAATATTTAGGTTTTATGGTATTATTACCATTGGTGTTACACTGGTTCTTCATCGATATGGTAGCTGTTGGCAAAAGGTAATACCTAGGTTTTTACTTAATATAAATTATCTGTACACATTTCATGTATAGGATATATTAGCACCGGAAACCACTTCCCATTATTCGTTTTGCTTTCACATTTGACTGCTTTATACAATGTTTATTTATTTTTTAAATATGATGATTGTATTGTAATATTTAAGTAAAAGATTTAAATGTTGATGTTTCAGTAAGGCGGGTATTATTGCACAGCATATTTGTGCATTTACAGAAGTTGTATCGGGTACTCTAGCAGCATTGCTTGTCCTGCCCCCAACTGGTTCAATAGCTTTATACATTTGCAAGCCTAAAGCCCTCTCTGATTGGTACACACTACTTCATAACCCACAACCAGATTACAAGGAAACATTACATTGTACACAAGAAGCTGTTTACCCTTTGTAAGTACAGATTGATTACAACAGTTTTAATAACAGCAAATATTAGATCTTTTAGGATATATTATGAAATTATATTTGAATTAAATTGATTCACACTGGCAATCTATATAGTGTTAATATATTTGATTATTTTTCAGGTATACTATAGTTCTACTTATTTATGCATTCAGTTTGTTCATGACAATTTTTTTGAGGCCATGGATTTTAACTTGGCACACCCCAAATCCTGGCAAGAAAGCTATTTATTGTGCATTATACTTTTATCCTATACTTGTTCTAATACATACAGTGGCAGCTGGTTTAATATGTAAGTTCATATTATTAAAGATCAGTAGTTTCTAGTATATTATAAAGATGTCGGTGCTTATGATAACATACTTTAAGTAACTCCAAAGTTATAGCTGAAAACCTGTACATACATTTAATTTTTAGTTTCTTTGGATGGGTATGATGCCTACCTGCTGATGATAATGATGTTCATATAGCAAGGAAAATAGAAAGAATTTTTACATGATGCTAGGCAGAATTTTTAAACACAAATCACTTCAACATTTAGTTAATATGGATTTACCTTAACACTAAATTTATCACAATTTTAAATAAATCCATTTTCCCCAAATTCAATTTAAGAAAGTATATAACATATATATTATATGTATATTATGTAAATAATGACCTATTTGTGAATTCAATATTATATTGTTAGTAAATAATATTACAAACATTTATGACATATGGGGAATGCAGATATCAAGCGAACCACTTCTATTACCTCATGATGTTGATGATGAATAAAAAATCAAAGTATTGAAACTGCTATAATTATTTTCAGATTGCTCCTTTCCTTATATTGTGATCATAATATCAATGATGACGTCTGCATCACATTTTTCAATCAAGATTGACCAATCGGCTCCAGCGCTGTTAATGTCATCTATATCTAACTCTCGAAATTTGGTTATTCTACTTGGCCATTGGGTGGTACATGCATATGGTATATTGTCTCTCATAGGCTTCAAAGAATTATGGTATTTGTCTTTAGTACCGGCCCCTGCATTATTTTATATTCTAACTGCACAGTTCACTGACCCCATGAAGTTGCACAACGATTGACAAATGCAGTGTATGAATATTAAGCCAGTTTTAAATTGATACAGATATTGTTATTTAGGGTTGTCGCTTTGTGAGATATGTAAATATAGTTTTGAGCTTAAATTATTTTATTTTCTTATAAGAATACATTAATATGTTAATATAATTTTTGTTAATTTTTCGTTTATAAACTTGTATAATATGTAAATATTCTGTTTTGTCATTCTGATATGTTTAATGATAATAAACTTAATTTCAAAAGCTTATTCGCTGTTTATATTAGTTGGTTCCTCTACATCATCATAATGTTAACCAATGGATGTTCCATGACATAACAGCAAAGTTTTAAGATAATGTTTTCATATTTTGAATAAGATTAATTACCGGTTTTTATGGCATAACATACGTAACAAAATACGTCAGGTATTATGCTGAGGTCAAATTCACTCTGATCTGTGATCTTTTAAGAAATGTTTTCTCTCATGTTCACATCAGATCTGACCAGCCTATTGTTGCTTCGACTTGCACACTCAAAAGTTTACATCAGATGCCTCAGTTCTCTAGGTTTTTTCACCACTGATCAACACTGGGTTCATTTAGTAGTAGCATTAGCAGTTTATATTTAAGATTATTGCAAACGAGACAATAAGAAATGTGAGCATTCTAGAAGTGAATTTGTTATAAAAAGCAGCTGTTTGTTTCAGTTTATAGCTGAAAGTCGGAAAAATATTAATAAATTTAACATGCTGAATAATTTCCTTCTAGCCGTCTTTAGTAATACGCCGATGTTGAATAGCGCCTGCGGCGTGGTACTTACAGGGCTTTTAGAAAGAATAAATATTTTCGGGAGTATTTTTTACGGGCAGCGGTCGGCAGGCGTTTTTATTTTACAGCACACCACGGCTGCGATAAATGCGCCGGGGTCGGGTTCATTGGACTGGCTGTGACTGTGGAGTACCCCATTCCATTTCCACATTCACATCTAGCCGGCGAACGCCACAGGGTTAGTTCGAGAAATATGTTCATATTGGAAATTTTATACAATATTCATCAGTTACTTTTATTGCGTAGGAATATTCAAATAAAGTTATTAATATCGTAAAAATAGCTCATTACTATTTTATGATTTAATATCACATAAAAAGGTTTTAAGATAATCATATTTATCGTTATTATTTTGAATAGCTTAACATGTTCTAACTTCACTACCACTACTAACAACTAACTACACTACCTGTGTTTAAGCGAATACCACTCCATTAATAAAACTACATTACTTACGTGATTAGTAAATGAATACTCTGTAAAATTGTTAATATATAAGAGAAACAACTAAGTCCACAATGTAAGCAGACCAAAAAAAGGTGTTTCTTTTTGACCATTTGAAACGTAAATGCCATGGATGTTGCTTTGATACTATTGATCTAGTGGGTCCAACACCTAAATTCATAGTGGTGTGTGACTAAATCCCGAAAAGAAAAGTTTAATATTTTCTTAAAAAATAGCATTGAATAAGATACTTGAAAGTTGTCGGTTAAAAGTATATAAAGCATTGCGATCAGGTTAATGTTACATGTTACTTGAGCGCGGGGGAAATATTGTGTCGTAATTAAATTGCATGAAGCTACTTTATGGAGTGGATGGGATGTTAGATAGACGGCTTACAAGGTACGTGACTTTGAAAGATGAGTTTTTAAATTAATATCCTTCGCACGGCTCAGCGCCGCCAACTTCCTACGGTGACGAGATTTAATTCCGGACTCAATAGCATGTTGAGACATTATTATATATCTTACATATAAAATAGAAAAGCAGATACGAAATACATGTATATATACAATTTTCCTTTATTTTACCTCGTATATTTCAGAGCTATGAGTCCTTCGGAAAAGTAGAAGAAACTGTTAAAAAACGCAATAAAACTACAATATTCAACACGAAGTAATATGTACAGGTTATTTAATTTACGAGAATATTATATCGCCACTTAAAGATACAGGAATGCGTAAAATATATTTTCATTAAAAGCGTAAAACTCAGTGCTTCTATACCACTAGCTTCGTCAAGTATAAATATTTATTACATAACAATTAAATCAATACAGCGAGCTTTCTGATAGACGACGTATCGACATAAGTATTATATTTTTTAGTTTGTCTGTCTCTCGCCTAATTTGCTGGTCGTAACACGCCTGCAACTCCCTTTAGGGCAAGGGTTTTATAAAATCCATTCTTAGCTGACCTCTAAATGGCTGAAGCGATATCTCTACCAAATTTTGAGTCTTTACGTTAGAATGAATTTCTGGATATTTTTAATATGTATATAAATTTATGATTATCTCATCATATATATGAAAACCTTTACCTTATTCGACTTTTAATTAAAATGGAAAGCTGTCAAAACTGATGCGGCTCATTAGTTAATACTACGCCGTATTAGATTGCGGAAAAAGTTTATTTTGATATTATGAATAGTTTCATTATTTTTATATACATTAAAGTAAAGGTGGTTATAAATTCAATTTTATGTTTATATGTTTAAGTATGTATTTATAGTCAGGAGGAGACTGAGTCACACAAAATTACAGAGACGGAAAATATTCAAATCTCTAGGGAATAAGCCTTGGCCTCCTGAGAGGAAATGAAATCGTGGAGTGTATTGCTGAAATGTATATCGTGTTAGTGAAATACCCAGACTCCGATACACAATTTTCGCGGCGAAATTTGTATATTTTATTGAAAATATTACAATTTATGTTAATATATAATATTAGGGAGTTAAACGAGATTTTTTTAATGTGATGAAGTATATGTTGCGGGATATTCAATGACATTATTTTGTCGAAAATATATCGTTAAATAAAATCAGGGTCAGTTATACAGATATTAGGGCATTAATTAAAAAAACCAAACCTCGAAATACGAAAAAAAGGATGATAACTGGAAAATATCAATGTCAAATTAAAACCATATATTTCTGGCATAATTTTAAGATATCGATAAAAAAGTATATATACTTGAGGACTGACGGCCAATGTGGTGGTAAAGTCCTCGAATGAGGGCAAATGCGGTGTTAGTAGGCCTCTCACATGGTGGACCGAGAGCTACACAGTATCTGGTGAAGTTCAGAGGCACCCGTTGGTATCGGGTAACGCAGGACTTGTGGGTAAGGAGTTCCTTGAGCGAGACCAATGATCAGCAGTCGACGTATTCCGGCTGATAATTGTATATATTATTTTATATAATTTTGGGTTTGTATGCTATAAAATAATGTATAGCACACAAACATAGTCACCGCACCTGTACAAAACACTCCCACAGATAATATACTCACTCGTACATCACAGAACATCACTGCGGTTCCTCGAACCTGACTTTGACAAATGAGCTTTATAATTACCTTCGCTTTGGTGCGTGTATTTTGTTTTACACATATAATACAGTATTGATCAGTTGTATGATATATCTTTTCATCTTTTAGTTGCTTTTTTGAGATATAATGAATAAAACATGTCGGAATGAAACAATCATTCTTTTTGTTATACAACTGAGTGAATATCGTTTTCATTTATCTAATCATAATCACAAACTTTTATATATAGTTTAAAAATAACATTGAATCAAAAATTATAAGTATACTCTAAAACGTACAAATTATTATTATTGTTATAATACTATGGTTTTAAAATAAACATACAGTTTGTTTGCCTTTGTCAGTTTTAATAATTTGTGTGTAACACTTGACATGTAGGACGTGGTGAGGGTACAAGCTTTTGTTAACTGACGAGCTGAAAAGTCGACGTGAATAGAATTCTAATTCATAAAAAAATACCTATGTTACGTATTTGCTGTAAAAGTATTGTACTAGAATTTTAAAACAGCTCTTGCGAAAGAGGTAGAAGGAAATCGGCTGTAACGTTTTAGGTTTAAACAATGATGTAGTGTACTATCATATCATCGTGAATATTGGCTGTGTTAAGATGTACCCAATTTTTACAATTTGTTTTATGTTAAAAAACTTATTTAAATATGTAATATACTAACACCAAGGTACTAGGCGACAAAAATCCTATAAAATTGTTTTGCAAAATGTATATATAGAATAAAAAGTCTGATTATATATAGAATAAAAAGATATTATATAGACTTTTACTGCTGCACATAGGCCTCCCCTAAAGCTCCCCACATCGATCGGTCCAGCACTGCCTCGATCGTCGGACACCAGGAGTCGTCGTTTCTACGGGTTGATATAAGGAGATTTCCATTTCTTACCATAATGGACCAATGCGGACTAGTGAGAAGTATTTATAAGTATATTAGAATTAAACATTTTAAATCAATGCTATATTGTAACAACGAAATAAGGCATCAAAATAATAAAAAACTGCTATTATATACATTGTTTACAAAAAAACATTAAAATGAATTGTTTTTGATATCTCATTACATGCTTTGTAATATTTAACTTGTATTATAAAGCAACGCCTAATTGGTTATTTTGTAAAATGGTAGACAGGTTCGAAAAAGGCCTAATTATAATATCATTGTACAGTAGTGGGATTTTTAGCTAAATTCCTCATATTGTTGTGTGTATCATGGAAATTATTATTTTTTCTAACACATCCAACACTGAACATACGCTTTCCCATTTCTAATAAATTGTTTCACTTGCTGTTGGTAATAGTCACATGCTTATGTTTTTGTATATATGTATCAGGCAGTTCGTGTCCATACAAAATATTGAAGTTGTCGCGGAATGTGTAGCTTTAACCCTGTCTTAGGGCGCTCTCGGGGGAAATAAAGATGCTGAAGCTGTTTGTGAGATGGAGAGAACGTGTCTTGGACAGATATTTAATTTAGGTGTCCTTTCGACTTATCACGGCAGTATTGAATATAAACCTATATGTAACTTAAACAATGTGAAGTATTATTTTCAAATTGCTATTGATCAATAAAGCGTTTGGATTTTGAGCTAAAAAGTTCGCAGACACTGTAGATATTAGGTGGACCGGAAAGTAATGTCGTTTTCTTACGCTAAATACAAACACATACATTTTTAACGAGTCTTTATTTTTAATCAATGATGTATTCCCCATCATTGTCAATAACCTTTTGCCATCTAGTGAGTAAATTTTCAATCCCTGATCGATAAAAATTAATTGGCTTTTCGGCAAAATATCTAGAGATGGCATTTTGGATATCATCCAAATTTGCAAATGTTTTGCCACTTAAAAAGTGTTGCAGCGCTCGGAATAAGTGGAAATCCGATGGTGCAACATCGGGCGAATATGGTGGATGAGGCAGCACCTCCCACCCCAATTCATTAATTTTTTCTAGAGTTCGCCTTGCGCAGTGCGGTCTTGCATTGTCATGTTGGAGAATGACGCCTTTTCGGTTGACAATCGCTGGCCACTTTTCAATTAAAGATTGATTGACTCGCTGCAATTGTTCGCTGTAGAGGTCTGCAGTAACAGTTTCTCCAGGTTTCAGTAATTCAAAATGAACAATGCCGCGAATACTCCACCAAACACACAAAAGCGCTTTTTTGGGGTGTAAACCTGGCTTAGCAGTACTCCGAGGGATTTCATTTGGAGAGAGCCACTGCTTTTTGCGTTTTGGGTTATCATACAGGACCCATTGGTCATCTCCTGTGATCAAGCGATCAAAAAACGCTTCTGTGTTGTGTCGTTGAAGCAATAAGTTGCATGTGATTGATCGGTTAGCCTTATTCTGTTCGGACAGATTATGCGGGACCCAAACACCTGCTCTGCTTACTTTTCCAATCTGCTTCAAATGTTCTTGGATGGTCGACCAAGGTTTGTTGAGACTGTTTGACAATTCCTCGATCGTCTGACACGGATTTGCTTCCACTTCCGCCCTTAACACGTCGTTGTCTAACGCTGATGGTCTTCCTGATCGATACGAGTCGGAAAGATCAAAATTACCCGATTTGAACTTGGAAAACCACCTTTGGCATTTACGAATGTCCAGTGCATTTGGATAAACATCGCAAATGTTTTTGGTAGCAACTGTTGCGTTATTTCCCTTGCGAAACTCAAAGAGCATGCAATGCCGGATGTGTACCTCTTCTGGTATTTGGCTGGCCATTTTACCCAAAATTACAAAAAAAAATTGTAATTCAATTGTCTATAAGTAAAGAAATCACTATAACCTCACAATGTCTTTGGTACGCCTCTGAACAAAACAATGAGCTGACAAATGACAATCAAGTATTGGCATGCGCAGAAACGACATTACTTTCCGGTCCCCCTAATATATTAGATCATTTACTGTATTATAATTGGACACCATCATGAGAGGATAAAATATACTTCACAATAAAGATTTTTGTATGTGTTAAACTTCTCTTTACCGGAGACCGTTTAGGTAGGTACCACGGCATTTCCTTTTTCTATCGCTATACAATAGTTCAAACATTATTATGTTCCAGTTTTAAGGAGTAGCTAATGAAATTACTGGTATACGGAGATTAAATATCTCATCTCTCAAGGCGACGAGCACAATGAAAGTGAATGAAAATTTATTTCAGTAAAATTTACAGACATTATTACAAATACATCTCTGTGTAGTTGTATTTAGTTTGCAGACAATGTTATTTCTTTTGGCTTTAACTTTTGGGTTCCTTACAGCGCGATACCTGTATCGAACAAACCAACGGAAGGAGGAAAAATAAAGAAACAATGTGGTGTTGTTTATATTATTAACTACTTAACTATGACTTACCAATCAATAAACGTTTCGTTTGTCTTAATGCTTTGTCGAATAAAAAAAATATTCAATATTTATATTGAATATGCAGAGTTCACGTGTGGAAATCGAGTCTATATAACTTCACTACTAATGAAGTTTTTTCGCGTCATAATAGGCGATGAAGTGGAAATAGTTCAACGGGAAAGCAGCTTTACTTATGACCTTTATTAACATACTGCCCTGATCAAAAACCATAAACCTTTAGTTGGTTTTCACAGTTCCTTATTGAACATTTAGAAATAATAAAAGTTTTAAGCATGTTTTATGAGAGTACTTGACGTCAAGATTTACATGTTTTTTTTTTATGATCGCCTGTAAAGAATCTAGCGTGTACGGTTTATAGGCAAAAAGCTGTACGCGTAAAACGGATGTACTTTCGGCAAGAGGAGAGCATGTCTCTCGAGAATATTAAAGCTTTTAACAAATAAATAGTCTTGGAACAGAGACATATAATATATATTTAAAGGACAGTTCAATTATTAAGTGCAAAACATAATATAAATAAATGTTTGATTTTTCACAAGTGATTTAATCTCTTATGTGCTTCTTTCTACCTTTCTTTTTAATCTAGAGATACATAAGAGTTAAGTTATTTAAGAGTAGTGTCTTCTGACACGAGGATTTTTATCTTTAAAAAGAGTCAATAGTAATTTTAATGTACCTGTTGAATTAAATGTACAATATTTTATCATTTTAAATTATGTATCTACGAAGCTTTCCTTTTTTTGAAGTTTTGAAAAGTTGAAGAGGTTTTTTGAATTTTAATATAATAGCACTTCATACATTTTTGTGAGTTGATGTTTTAAATAAGATGTAGATATATTATCTTGTAATAGATTGTACGAAAGTAGATTATAGAAAAAGAGGATAATGTTATTTTTCAACTTTTAGTTTCTGTGCAACACCAGCACGGTTTTGCCTGCAATATGTTGTTCCGCGTGTATCCAAAATAAGGAATGAAAATATTCCTGCTTCTCTCAACGTAGCCTATGTGATTCTGTCACCCCATAAAGGGGGAGAGCAGAGTATTACGTGAGCGAGAAACTGTAAAAAATTTGTGAAATGTGTACACTTTGAGGGAGTGTTTTTTTCGTTGTTGCTATTTACCACCTAGAATGGTTGGTATATACACGTTGTATGCGATCGTAAAATACAACGAGTACTTTTTTATGATAACAACATACCGCTCCTTAAACCTATGTACGGAGAAACCGGTAAGAATTGAACAAGGTTTGACTTGAATTATTCTGATATTTTTTATATTGTTTCATGTGACAAACTATAGAAATATAAAGGAAAGAGGAAAGTGCGAAATGTGTTGTTAATGTTTCAACTGAGTGCTCTGTTAAGTTCATCATCATAATTAAAACCAACTTTCTCTTAGGCCTGAATTACATCCAGATAAAGCCATAATATCTGAATATAACATTATATTAATAGATTTTTGGTTACCCTTTTTAGGCTATTTAATTTTTAGGTATATACAAAAGTAATTTATAAAAAAAGTACTTGTTGTAATTACAGAGAGAATAATATCTCGAATTATTGCCAGTCGTCAAAAGTAAGGAAAACACTTTCTCTTGGGGATTCCTCTACTCAGCGATGGATGTCAAAATACTGAAATTATATGAACATTCAGTTATAATAAATATGGGTAAATATTACCAAGTATAAAGATTATATTAACATAGAGAGTAATATGTTAGTGAAGAATTTAGTACAAGAAATAGAGTTCTTTTTTAATAACATTTCACGTTTCATATGTAGGCAAAGTATAAGATACCGTCGATTACCAGTGAAGTCAAGAAATAAGATTGTCGACATTGAGGTTCATTTTCAATTTCCAGCTCCGTCTTCTTTAGTGACTGCGAATAAATCTCTTGTAATCAGGTTCCATATTACAATTAAATGTTATAAATGATTTATCAATTCTATACTAGCATATTAATGATGAGTTGTGTATGTAAGACTATACTATACACAATAAAATTAATTTATTCTTCATAATACCCCATCTTGTGTGGTGCCAATTTTAATGCTTTCACTAATCAGTGAACAAACAAGTTCCTCTAGATTTACTTTAATAAAAGTATTTTATAATATATATTTACAACTTAAATATGTTACATATATTGGTTTCTTAACGATCGATATATTTCTTTCACTTTTTTAAATTAAAACATATTATGATTATACCAAATACTATATTGCTTAGCAAGAAAATAATGGGGTGGTTTATTACCAAATTAATTGTTAATAAATTGTTTTCATAGCTCGTGTTAGGGTTTCATAGTTGTTTCGATAAAAAAAAAGGTTTTCGTGTAAGAAGAAAAGAATTTATTAATAATATTTAATGACTATTCAACATGTTTTATATACGATTATTTTTAATAAAACGAAGCATTATTTAAAATATTACAGCATCATAAAGTAACAAGTAGACGTATATGAGGCGATCGAAATAGTGATTTAGGCATTAAATTTCAGAGTAGAACCTATCTAAATAGTATAATAGATCTGATTGTAGCAAATATGTAGTTAAATTATGACATAATGTTTTTTATACAATTATAATGCATTTATTATTTGTATAATACCTTGTCGTTATGACTGTACTGTGCGCGGTAGCTGAAGATTAGTATTTTACCTGTAGCAGTTGAAAAATTTCCTAAGCTACGTTTTTTTTTGCGTTGAATTACACAGGTTATAGTTAATTACAATTAAATGATCGTGCACGTTAACTCATTAATTTAACTATTGTAATAGCTACAACATTAAAGAAATCGCTGGGAACCACTGTACTAAATTAGCGCGAGACTTTTATAGAATACTATACAAGAGATAGTTCACCATTAGGTGTCCATCGGTTAGATGGTGATAATGTTGACTAGTTACGAGTTTCAAAATAATCTTCAGTCATCATCATCATCATCAACCGATTGACTTCCACTGTTGGATATAGGCCTTACCTAAGGTCTCCATATTGATCGGTCCTGCGCTGCTCGCATCCATCGGCTAGGGCCTATTATTTTTAGGGATTCATATAGGTGATTTGTGTGACTTACACCCCTTTCACCAAGCTTCAGTAATTTTTGTAAATCTTTCTTTGACGGCATATGTATACTGTTAAGTTATTAATTTTAATTTAATCTTTAAAGAAACATTAAACCAACAGCAACGTTTCTTACTGCAGTAGAAAATAGTTTTGTGGTCAGAATAATCGCTATGCATGGAATGTTGGATGAATAGTATTCTATGTGAAGCGAATATGTTAAACACGCACCCCGAAAAACCTGTAAAAAACTTCATTACTGTTTTTTAAGACTGAATTTTACTGAAACGATGATAATAATGATGGCATTGTGATACGCGAAAAATATAAATATGTACAACATTTCATTTATGTTGTGGTAGTTGTTTCCAATCTGTATTGCAGACTGTATACACCTCGGAATTCCATTTGGGGTAGGAATTTTGTAAAATTCATTCTTATCTGACGTCTACTCTGTAGAAGGAATATTCTTACCATATTTCAAGTCTCTGGGCCATATGCATCCAGAAATATCGTGATGTTCATCTTCATCGGTGGGAACCTCTTATGTATATATAGGATAAGTACTTATGTATGGGTATTACCGGTGAGTAACATAAATACTTTTTATAACAATAATCGATATTATTAACATTGATATATTTCAAGAATAATCGTTATGAATTATATACTAACATGTGTTTTTTTAATAAACACTTGATAATTTTTTTATGAACAGTTCTAGATTTACAGTTATGTTAAATAATTATGTAGATAGATAGTGAAGTACTCGTCTAAAATACAGTGGGGTTCACTTGGTAACAACCGGAACACAGTAATGCTGTAAAAGTAATGCTATGGGGTTCAGTTTACAAGTTTACGATGGTAGACAGGAAGTCTTGCAGCCCCGGATTCCAACCCGAGTCCTCTGTATTACAAGGCAAACGAATTTCCGCTCCGCCTAGGAATCAATAAAACGTTTACAGATGTTTATGTATACATTTATATATTTAGCAATGTTTTGTATAAAGTTTTCATATTTATATATTTTTTTTAATTCTAACGTTTGACAGATAATATCTTAAATATATGAAATACAACCTAATATTAAAATAAACAAACAACAAAGTTACATTCATCCGTCAACTCCTCTATCTGGAATAAGGATAGTGCTACTTTGTTTTAAATAGTTAAGTAATATAATAAACTCGAATTTTTCATAGTTTTGGGAAATAGTGAAAAAAAGAGTATTTATCGCGTTAATTAAATGCTTCTAATGCTATACTTCGAATATAGTAAGGCATAAAAAATACGATTTGAAAAAGCTACATTGAGATTCTGTATGTCGCGTAGTGAATCAATGATTCAAAAGCTCATTGAATTATGGTAGTACTTATCTATTTTGTCTCTTTATCAAAAATGAATGAAGCTTTTTATAGTTTTCGGGGATAACTGTCTCATGAAATATCACCTGTGCATTTTAGTGTCATAAACTTTATAATTGGCTGATAATATCGGGACATAAAACTACTTGGTTGATATCAAAAATTGTTTCAATAAAATTTTCATGTAACAGTTTGAATACTCGCTAAGGTACCACACGTCTAGTTATTTTCTATCGTTTATATACACTACCTTAAATTAATGATGCAAAAATAAAAATTAGAAGTGATACTTCAAGTTTTTGTATTAACACATTTACTTAAGTCAATCATTGAAAATAAAGAATCTCTGCCTTAACCACGTAGCTTGTCCGGATGTTTACACTACCCACATTGTGATATATGATGTTATCTATTATTATAGATGATATGTTTTGTGACCTCGATAATAGCGCTAGTTACAGAACCTTTCACATCGAAACACAACAACGTTTACACGTTACTGTTCGGGGTTCATCTACGTGGTCTTCGGCAACAATGATTACATAAATACTGTAAAGAAAATTAATATAAAGTATTGAAACTATACATATATGTGTTGCTTATATTATATTTATTTGAGTACAAAATAATTTAAGCACTATATGGGTATCGTTTCCGTTTAGTTTAAACAAATTCGGTCTGAATGAATAACGCAATAAAAATACTGCTACGGAAATACGCGAATGGATCTTATGCATTAGAGTGGAAATAAACATTCGGAAAACAGATGCCTTTTCTTACTTAACCCCACTTTTACTCCTACATAAGCGTAGATTAATTTCCGTTAAATTACAAGTGTAGTATGTTTAGTAATTTTTATATTTATACTAGCTGTTACCCGCCCGCTTTGCTGGACTGACTTTCTGAAGCAATTGTTACGATAGTAACCGCATAAATAACACGAAATGAAAATGTTTATACAAGTTAATTAGATATAAAATGTTGAAGGATCTATGATATACAAAAAATAAATAGCCTATAACCATTTACAAATTACCGGGCTTGAAATGGTCATGTTCCTATGTAGATACGTTCACTAGTTTTCACATGAGTGGCACACAAAGAAAAGTGATTTTCGTTATATATGTATAGCTAGAAGATGTATGTATTTAACTGATTAGCCATTGGCATCGCAGTGTCTTAGACTATAAAAGTTGGGTCTGCGTACGTATTTGCGAAAAGAGAATAGCCTTTCATTTTGCAGAGTATTTCGGCCATATTTGTTCTCCAAAAGAGCGAATAGTTTCGCTGTGAGGGCAACACACGGATATTTGGATGCGATTCGCTCAAAGTACCGGCGCAATCAACTGGCCCGCCATTGTTAAAGGTTTTTCGTTGCCGAATGTTTGCTTTGTAATGAGCATGTATGGAATGTCCTCTACCTCCACTCGCATACCAATTATCGAGAGTCATATACCGTTGGCGGATAATTAAAAAAAAAAACCTTCTTTTACACTAACTTTGTTCCTTTTTTTGTTACAGTATTTTTTTTATGCGACGAAACGAGCGGGACCTTCATCTGATGGATAAGTGATAGGTATGCTCATAACGATGTGGCGCTAGTTAGGATGATAAACACAACATCACGTTGCGCTCGTCGCCTGAGACATAACATGTTGAGCCTAATTACACTTGCTACAACGCCTTTCAAACCGGAACACAGTAATGTTTGTAAACTACTGTTTTGCGGCAGAAATAGGCACTGCAGTAGTTCCTACCCAGACGATCTCCGGCAACAGAGACCTACCAACAGTAAATGTTTATGTATTATAAATAAATAGTATTTCTGTTGTTTGTTGGTTTGCATTGTATTTTATATGTTATTGCTTAAAAAAATAATTTCAAATGTTATTACTATTTTATCTTACAAGCATATAATATAATTATTTAGTACTTAAAATTGCAATTAACAATTTAATTAGTATCGGCGGCGATGCGGCTTAATGTAATGCAGTGAATTTTCAAAATGGCTGCTAAACGAACATTTTGCGTATGCACGAGTTTAAACGCTAGAGAATTAAATTTGTCTGTAAGAGTGGTTTACTCAAAGTTAGGTGTGTATCTGGTGCCTGAGACTATTTATATAGTATCACCACAGCTGCTATGTTTACCACCAAATAATAGTGCCTATGGATAATTTTGTTTAAGATAAAGGAAGGCACTAGTTTCATAACATTTGAATTTACATGGAGGTAAGTCTCTGTAGCCAGAGATCATCTAAGTAGGTACCATAGCAGCTCCTACTTCTCCCGCCAAACAGTAGTATGTAAACATTATGTTCCGGTTTGACAGGCTTTGTGGTTAGTCAAATTATTGGAGTAACGAGACATATCATCTTGTGTCTTGCAGTTTTGCAAAAAGGTTATAGAAAAAGCGACCAAAGAAAATAAAATATGAGATGATAGTAAAGTAGATCAGTAAAAGAATTGTAACAGACAAAGAAAAGAAATGTAGTAGATTAAGTAAAAAGAAATGTGGTAAACCAAAAAAGAGAATGCATATAATTAGACAAGAATGATTGTAAAATAAAAAAAATATATAAATGTAATAGAATAAGCTAAGAAATGTAATAGTTTAAGGAAATAAATAAAGAACGGCAGTCTTTATTTATTTCCTTAAACCCTCCCTTATTTTTGAGCTCCGACGTATCTAAGAAAGGAACGGAATGATAAAAGAAAGAGAAATAAGAATGGAACTAAAGATAAGAATAGAAAGAAAGAAAAAAGGAAAGAGAGAAGAGAAAAAAGAGATAACAAATAAATAAGAAATGTAAAAATTTGGAATAAAAGCCCATACCAAAATATGCTGGGAGGGAACGAGTAATTAAAAAATAAATAAATTAATTAAAAAAAAAAATTATGTGTGAAAGCGTTGAGCTCATTGTGATGCTCTTATATCATCTTAACCAGCATCATATGGTTATGGGCATCGCTTACCACCAAGTGATTTTAGTTGCTTTAAAAATGTCCTAGTCAACGGTACATTGTTATGGTCATTTACCAACAGTTGAATATCTCGATCGTCCCATCGCTTTATCTTGTATGAAATAAATCTAAATCTTATTTTGCCTTTAAACAAAAACAGGGAAATATATCAATATTTGCATAACAGTATCATTCTTTATCTTTTGTCGCAAATAAATTGGAAGTTAACGAAGAATTGCACGACATATGAAGTTTTTTTTTACTTATTTGGTTTATAATAACTTTGCAGTGGGTGCCTCGTATCGCTTCCTTGGCGGTCCTCCAAACATAGTTTCACACTTATGTCTGAAATAAATGTAACTTTACTTGATTTTGTACTCATTCTATGTTCACAATAATAAAATACTGAATTCCGATGTAGATTTCTTTATCACAGTTTATTTAGCATTCTATTTTTCTTGTACTTTGTATTCTCTACTGTTTAACTTCAGATCTTATTTGTTGTTTAGTTTCTTTCATTTCTCGACTTAATAATATACTATATCAAGCAGCTCAAAATGGAACTACATATTTTACAATGTAAAGTCAAACAAAAATGTTTCAAACAGACAAATATTCATATTAATGTTCTTGAGCAGTAAAGAAAAGATATCATGCTGTATGAAAATAGTGAAATGTATGTTACAAAAGAATAATCATTAAGTCTATCAACTGATAAATGTAATACTGAGAGTTTTAGTTATATTTTTAGATCAAAATTCAAAGTAGTATGAGTGAGAAAGCAAATAACATAATAAAACTTAATGGAATAATGTACACAAATATATTTTCACAACTTCAGTAGAACGGTGTCATTTTAACACTCACTTAAACTACAACTAGGAATAGACTAAGTGAAGAAATCAAAGAAGATGCGTTTTAAAATTATTCTTTAATTATAAATTTAATCCTTTGTAGGACTTAATAATAATTTGATTTCTTAATTTGATTTATTTAATCAAACTCTGTACGGATTTAACTCCGCAAAGTTCTATAGAAAACTGTTGAAAGCTGGTGAGAGCTTACGTGATACGTGGCTTTGAGGTATAAGATTTTAAATTAATAACTAAACTTATCTCTTTTCGTACTTTTGTTCTTAAAGTAAAATTACTTAATTTTAAGATCTTGTAATAATTCTACATTCATTAAAGACAAACAGTATGTATATAATAATTCGCGTAATGAAGGTTTAATCTGTGTTCAATGAGCGATAGTTGGTGATACAATAGTTTTTTTTAACTTATTTTTAGTACGAAAAAAACCTACTAGTGTTTGCTCCTAATCTTCTTTTCACACTGTTATCAATAACATTTGATTCTTTCTTTACGCCGTGCTCGATATATGAACTAACCGTTTTGTTGTTTTTATACATAGCCTCATTTGTTCTACGTTTTAGTTTTGTTCATATTTCAATTTGGTTGTGTAGTAATATTCAATAAAATGTATAATATTTACAAATATTTTCTCTGACCATGTATAGTGGGGTTCATCATTTGACTGACTTACACAGCTCATCGGATACTAAGCTTTTGGGCTCAGTATCGGCGCCCTAATTTAGATTTATATTTAAGTACTGTTTTACTAATTAATTTTAGAGATACTACAGTCACATTTACATTTGTGTTGTATCAGTATTTTATATTGCATACTTTATATTTATCCTCCATTATTATCAAAACTTGCGGCAACTCTTATCTGTATCTGAGAGGCGATGCAGTCAGCGCTTATCTTTTTCCTATAGTTAAAATTTTGAATACGCGCTCTCTTCCAAATAAGGGAGAGTAGGTGATTATTTTCAACACGGAGTGATAAATATTTTACGGGGACCGTGGTGGTAAACAAATCAAAATTTATTTTTCGTCGGAACGCAACGAACGCTTTGGCCGTACGCAATCTGTGAATAATTTCAGGCTGCGGTCCGAAAAGCGCGAACACTAACGATGCGCCGGCCTTTGTCTGCCTCCTACCTGAAAATTAAAGCGGCGTGGCTTTGCGCATATTTTTAACGTTTTCACCAAACTATGTTTCATATATATATTTTTTTTTTATACTTTTAAAATTTCAACTAAAAAAATCTCTGCAGCGCGGCAATGTTTCCGCAAAATCCAAAGTATAAATTTGATACTTTTCGTTCACTGGATAAAATTTCGTACAACAATAGCAATTGCATGACTTCCGTTTAGTACCGCGCTAATCGCCTTAAGATATTAAGTCTCCTACCTTCAGTTATTTATTTAACTTATTCGCCTTTTAAATGAGAATACAATACTAATTGATAAAGCATTAAAAACATGTCATAATGTTAACTTTACTCGACGATGTAATTAACGCAATATTATATTTTAAGTGCCGTTAAAATACATCTCACCTATAAACGCGCTTGAACAAGTCTTTTTGGACGTTTCGCAATCTTCGTAAGCTTGTTACCTTCTCTTATATATAAAATACAGGAGCCGTTTAACATTTAAACAGTTAAATACTTCAAAACGGATTTTATTTTGCAGGAAATAAAAAATTGCGGCTTAATTGCAGGCGCGTTTCAATGAGGCCCCTTTAATTTGTTCTCACTGTATTTATCGCCGCTGCAATTCCGATGATGGCAGTAATATTTTGCAGTAAGCTCCATGTTTTATTTTAAGACTACACTGGAAAAAAAATCAAGCAAATTTTTACTTACAGCAATTCTTATATGAAATAAATACTATTAAGGTTTGTCATTATATAACAATGTTATATGTTTTAAATCAAAAGGAAAATTGTAAAGAAACGTTAATGAATGGGGAATTATATTTGATTAGTATTTATTAAAATTTAAAGCTTTTAATAACTGGTTCGTCATTGAAAGAAAATACATTTATTCACATGCAAATAATTGCTTCCGGGAACTGATATTATTTGATCAAATCGGAGAGCCAACGGAGCCTAGTTTCCTTCATTTCCTCTGTAGCCGAATGTAATATGCTATAGAGAATCTGCAAGATTTTGCAAAGCCTTCTTATTTACGGAGCCGTATCCCTTGGACTTTTATTGCGCTTTCTTTGGGTAAAAATAAAAGCGGACAGCTTTATTGGGTAACAATAAATTATCTTATTTACTAACAATAAAATTTAACTCTATTGATATTACCTTACATTCTAACATGAGCTTAATCGAATTTGTTAACAATAAGTCTGTCAGTTAAGTCATATTAACTGCAGAAAAACTTGTAAATTTTATATATATCACAGTGATTAAAAATTATTACCCTTTAAGGTACTTCATTATGCTCTGATTTAATCTGGGTCTATAATAAACCAACATTATTAGTGGGTGGGGCCTATCGTCCATACTGATACATACAAATAAGTAAAATATTTTTCATCGTTATGTATGTAAAATTTTGCTAAAGTCAGCTTTACAATTGGTGGTAAATCTCCATTGCCAAATACCTAGGCAGGTAACACCGCAGCGTTTATTTCTACTACTAAACATTGTACAAATATTACCGTGTTCCGGTTTAAAAAGTATTATTGATAGTAAAATTACTAGGATAAGGAACTTAAAATTTGTGTAAAAACATCGGCCATAATGTGTACGACATTGTTTATCATCTTAACAAGCTTACAATCAACTAAATGTCTTGCTCGTGTCGAGGTTAAGAAAAACTTGGCCAGTATATTTTACGTATCCCACAATATGCGGTACGATAGAATGTATTTTATATTAGTCGGAGCAATTTTCTTGCCTTGCAGGAAATAATGAAAGCAATAGAAAAACAATCGTACACCAAGTTATAGAAATAATACGCTCGTTTATTCCCTAATTGCTTGCGTATAGTTTCCCGGCACCACGTACGCTTTGTGTTATTTCCGCTAATCAATAAACTTCGTTTCTACGTTAAAGGAATATGTCGGATCATGCTTTATACAGCAAAATCATATATTTCTATTACATTCTTAGCAAACCCGTGAAAAAGGTAGAGTAAATCTTATTGTGTAAGTTTATTCTTAAGCTATATATGAAAATAGATTGTTAGTATATACTAATTTCAATCGAATTAAAAGAGGACGAAACAAAGTTCAAATTAATATTGCTCTATTATCAAAGTATAATAAAGTTCATAGAAAAATCGTCTTTAGGAATTAATTACGGCTTTCGGGATTTAAAGTTTTCAAACAAGTCACGTTTTACAAGTGTACATAAATATACTATAGAGTAGAGCAAGGTAGACTACTAGTCTTATGAAAGGCATATGTCGACTGATGAAATACTGATGCTTGTCAGTTTGTCTCGCAAATTAAAAAATATCACCTCTCAAACATTTATGCTAATGTGACCATCATCATCATTGTTTGTTAGTAAACTTCTGTTAAAAATCACAACTAATAACTCTTTATAGACCGACGAGATAATATAATATAGATAGTATATCACGATCAATATAATATAAAGAACCTCTTTTACTTTCGCATAATATTTCTGTGTTTATTGTCGATAAAAGTTGTATACGTATTTTAAACAATTCATAGTAAACTTTATTTATGTTTGGTATAAAATATTTAATGCTTGTATATACATAACTTAAATGATAAGTGCTTATAATCATGATCTGGCCAGCGATAGTCAATTGGCATACGCCCAAATTATAATTGCTCGTAGTAAACGATACCAAGCTGTGTTAATCCTTTATTGTATATCCTGTGTGTTGTTACTTTTTTTTAAATTTTTAGCTTACACTGCTTATACACTAAACCTGAATAGTTTTTACTGAACAAACGATAACTTTTACAGTTTTATCTGACTTAAAAGTTAGTAATACCAAAGTAAAATTGGATAAACCAAAACTTAAAGAGAACGGAGCAAAACGTCTGAGGGTTGATGACTGTTTGTTTGTTTGTAGAAATGCTAAAACGGATCAGAAATGCTTTAATTGTATATAAGCCTTTAACCATGTCTAATGAGTATCCTAAATTTGATATTTAACTCGTTAATTTATTAAAAATATTAATGTTCGCCTCGGCAACTTCCTCTCTAATTTCCTACAGTGGGTGTAGTTGTATGAAAAGGGTTATTAAAAATAGTTTAAAAATTCATAACACGGTGAAGTTTATTCCTTCACAAAGCTCCAATTTGAACCAGCAGGCATTACCGGCATTCATGAAACTGCGCACTTTTTCAGTGAATAAATAAAAGCTGAGTTAATTGCGGCCAAGACTGGAGTGCCTTTTAACTCCAATTCAATCATTTGGCAATCGTTCCTGTTTTGCATCCTTTCATTATACGAAAACAGGATAACTGAAGAATAATTTATTTCACCTTAAATATATTTTATTATGCAATGGGTAAATATCCTCTTAACTTGCTATAAATTTACAATCGAAATGATTAGTAAATCAAAAGATAGCAGAAACGTTGTTAAGTTATATTCAAATTAAGCTTTCAATAGCAACCCGGAAGCTTTTATCCTTAATAGCGATTTATTAGAATGTCTGTTAGTTGCATAAATTACTAACTTATGATATTTAAATAAAAATTATGAAAATGAATGAAAAAAAAAATATTATTTTCTTTCTCAAAAACTTTTTTAACTTAACCGTCAAACATAATCGCATATAATGAATAAATCTAGACTGTTCCGAGCTGGTGGTGATGATGAATAAATCCGGTGAGAGAAAAGCACGGTTTTAATAAAATTTGCTCCTCCGATGTTTGATTTGGAACATTTGTAAATATAACTAAACCAGTACAGAATGCTTTTCCCTGTATTTGCTGAACACTACAAAAGAAAATTGAGTTCGTCTGTAAATAAATCGACTAGTTCCAAATAAATCTAAACAAATATACATACAATTTATAGAAATACTATTATATTTTAGTAGCAAACCAAGCAAACGTTACTTTTATAGTAAATTTGTTATTTTTGTATATCTGTGTGAAGAGGTTGATAGTACTTATCAATTATCGCCATACGATTTGATTGAATAGTATAGAATTGTTTACGCTGTGTTACCATTTCATAATATCTGTATTTTATACATTTAATAGTAGCTTAGGTGTATTATAGTTTCTGTACGATATGGTTCACAAACTTTACAAGCTAAAAAAATATTTAACTTCATGAAAACTAGTTTAATGTTCTTTGTTAAACACCTGCACTAACCCTTGATAAAATATAACAAATTGTTCCATAAGTTTTTGGTAAGAATATTATAACGTTTTATAAGAAAAACCATGTGAGATGATAAGTGATCATTAAATACATTAGATCTACTACTAGCAGAGTGAGCTTTAACATGTGCTAATCATATTTTTGGATTTGACTTAATTATATCCGGTAAATAAAAAAGTATTGGACGGTTCTAAATCTCGCAGTAAGGTATTCTGATCCACAGGATTCATTATGCATTTAGAATAAACCAGCAAGTAATTAAGCACATTAATGGACTACTGTTGGGTATATAATGACAGGATAATAGTTGCCGGTACTTACCGGTGTAATTTCTTCGATTTAAACAGTAATAGTTTCACTTTATTAATGTCGCATCTATGTAATCATCCACTGTTCTTTCTATTGACCATTGTTATTAATATAAGTTTGTATTTAAAACAAAATTATTTTTCTCCCACCCTCGCGTTTCTGGATGCCAAGTATTACAAGTACGGCAATTACTACCAGGTAGGCATATATTTACAGGGGATATAAATAGACTGAAATTGTGAAATAGTGTGACATAACACGGAACTGAAAAACATGGAAAGTAAAGACAAGAAAGAAAGACCTGAAGTTCTGCCGAAAGTAAAGGAAAGAAGGAGCGGTGTACGTCATTGGATTACTTATCAGAAAGTTATGTATATACAATAATGTGTGTATCATAAAAAATGTATACTAACTGTGATAAATTCGTAGTATTCAGCAGTAATGTCGGGTCATTACGTAGTCCAATTAACGTGCGGTACAAATGGACCCAGGACTGAGCGATTATTTATAATTACGAAGTAAAGAACAGTAGTTTCAGTTCCTCAAATTTCAGTCTGTCTGTCTGTCGTTTGAATCCTGATTTTGAGTAAAACGTTTTTTAAGCATTTTTGCACGACAAAGCATTCATTTAATTAATTCTTGTATTTTCTGTTTTGTGTTATGTAGGTAGATTTGTGTAAGTAGTTGTATTTTTTTGATTCTATGAAGAGACGACGCGAGCGAGACGTTCATCTGATGGTAATCAATATGATCGCCCATAACAACGTAGCGGTAATTAGGATGACATGCATATCACCATTGTGCTCATCGTCTTGAGACATTGTTAGGTCTCCTTACCTCATTAATTTCATTAATGAAGTCATCCTTCAAGCCGGAATATAGTAACATTTGCATACTACTATTTGGTGGCAAAAATAGGTGCGACGGTGGAAACTACCTACATAATCTTGGGCAACAGAGACTTATCACCATTTTTCTGTTTTGTAATTGGTTTCCTTTTATATAGTAATGCATATATATTTCTGTCTAGGCCTTAGGGCGTTAGCGTACAATTTTTTTTAGTAAAATATTAAAGACTAGATGTTCCCCACTCGAATTAATGGCCATAACACCACCGTAACTACCTTTGGAGAAAAGTTTTTGTAAAATTCATCTTAATAGACTTTTAAATGGCAGGAGCAACATCTCTAACAAATTTTGAGTCTACGGTTTATAGTTTTGAAGATCTCGTTATAAGTTCACGAATCTCTGACCTAGTATGTTAATTGATACTACTATAAAGGTTTATTTAGTATTGAGAAGGAAAAAACAGTGGTGAATAGTAACATGTTCATTACTCTGTACCGCACAAAATAAAAGAAAGGCACACGTTGCAGATATGGTTCACATATTGAATATATTCGTGCAGTTTTCTTATTTCCCATGCGAGCTCGTAGACACGGATAGGGCGACGTACGCTATGAAAACTTCAATATACGTACGTCTTAACGTAACCCCAGACTATCCGCTAAAAGGTGTATTTCGTACGTACTACATGTTCATATACCTAATACTTTTATTAAAGGCAAAGGAAAAGCCTTTTCATCTTTAAGAGTAAAAGGTTTTATTAACAATAAGAATTTTTACTGACCAAGTGTATGTATATTACCAATCAATATATATATTTGTTTCTATTTTACTGGTAGTAGGTTTCTATTGTCTGAGATTGTCTAGGTAGGTATCAATGTAGATCCTATTTCTGTCGCCAAACAGTAGTTTGCAAACTTTACTGTATTCCAATTTGTATCCCGTTGTAGTCAGTGAAATTATTGGAGTAAAGGAGTCCTAAGATCATAAGTCTCAAAGCGAGGACCACAAGGTGCTGTTGTGGATATCGTTCTAACCAGCGCCACGTTGTTATAGGCAGGCGTATAGCTCACCATCAGAAAATCCTCTCGTTCTTCTCGTCTTTTGCAGAATAAAAAACCATTAAAAATCATTATAGGTTAAGAATTGACGAACCACAGCTGTGTAATGATGTCCTGTCCATATGAGTAAGATTTTCAGCAGGAGATATACCTGGTGTTAAGTGTAAGCGTAGTCTTCTGATAACAATAAGGTATTGTTAAGGATATTTATATCGTTCCACACTTAATGCCTTAAACGATTAACGTGTGTAGTATGTACTTTTAATTATTATTCTAATTAAATCTAATCTTAATTAAAAGTAGATTTTTAGTGACATGTATATCATCAGGATATATTTAACTTCCTCTCTCAACTATGGTTGTAAAGGACTTGAAATAAATATTTCACAGTCTGTCCGCAAAACATTGCTGTGATGGACGAAGTGAGAATGCAAAAAGAGACTATGAATTACTTTTAAAGCCAGTGTAGGCAGCATTTTATTTCTTGTAAATTTGGATATGTAGACTTATAAACTGGAAAAAAAGATTAAACATAACCTAAAAGTCATTTAAAAGATGTAGAAAGTCATTTCAAACAATAGATGTTTTAGGTATCGCCGAAAGACTACATGACTGACAAAGATAAGGAAGGCCATAAATAAATATATTAAAACTTTGTGTTTAACAATATAAATTTACTTATAAAGGGAATTTCGCAAATAACCCTCAGAGAAATATATTCGTGCAAATGATATTTCTCTTTCAACGACATATTTTGCGTTTCCATTTCCCTTTAGAAAACCGAATCCTTGTCCTGAAGGCACTTGAATATTTTTGCCGCCGCAATTTTAAGCACCGCTGAACATACTTCTGTCTGGATTACCTTTGATAGTTGGTTGATGATATTTGACGATAACTATATTTACTTAATTGGATATATACGACCCGTTAGATGTAGTCGGATAGATTAGAACTAAAAAACCAATTAATCGCATACTAAACATCAAAGTAAACTTTAAATTCAATTGTAATCATTTCAAAAAGGATAAGAGAATGAATTTAAAAGGTACCATGAAAAATAGAGCAAGAGGATATTACGTTATTTATTTTCAATGATTCTAGCATATAGTTTCAATTGTTATTGACCTAACTGCTTCTATTGCGATTGAATCACTCACCAAGGTCTTATTTTTAGTTTAGTTGTAATATCTAGATATTAAGAGAGACATATTCTAGTTCTTGTGGTCTTTGTGTAATCGTCTTTATACTTCAGTCAGTATATTAGTAATAAACTTAGGCTTTTATCGTTCTCCTAAAGGAGTGCCTCATTAATTTCTTATATGAGAAAAAACGGTATATGAATTATAAAAGGTAAATCCTATTTGTTGGCTTTGGTATTTGTTTTTGCCTTTATGATCTATACGGACATGATCTAAGTTATAAGATTGTAAAGTCGCATGACACAGGATCTATCAAATTATGTAATTTTAATATATAATACATAATAAATATAAGTTTGAAAAATCTATCACAGTATCTAGAGCTTTAGAAACATGTACTACTTTTTGTTATGTAGGATTAAAAGAGTACGCTCCTGCTTTACCTCTGGTAAGGAAGAAGTAAACGTATAAACGAATTTTATTCTATAAGAGTATTTAATACAAATATTAATTAAAGAACTGCGGGATGTCGGTATTATGAAATACTTAAGAGTTAAAGGAGTCGGCAAGTTCTGGTTTGCATTTTGCTTTGCTTAAATAAAGTCTCAAAAGCGGACTAAGAGGCTGTAATTTACTGCGTTGCCTTTCAGAAGATTTTTATTTAAATATTTTTTTTTGTAACTCAACCAAGTTATTACGATTTTTAAGATGCACCGCAGACAGCGCTCGGGGGTTTTAGGATTTAATTAAACATCTAGTATAATAGTATAGGTAATAAATGTTTCATGGTATATCAAACAAAAGAGCTTTGAGAATATCGACTGATGCCAAGATATGTTAAAGACAAACCCTAGTATTGGACCAAGGGTTAAAAAGATGAGTTCTAAGTTTCTGTAATGCAAGAGCAGCGTTGAATAGTTCTCTTCCAGGTGTCCTGACGTTATGCGTTAAAAAGTATTCAACCTTAAATATAAATATGTTTATAAATTTTTATACCATATACGTGACAAACAGGCATTCGATCTTCCTGATAGTATGCACTGATACTATTGGACGTCTGTAGTGTGTACTAAAGGAAACAATTCTTGCCCACTCGTTTATAAAGGCGACACACAGAATTATAGATAAGTTTTAGATAAGATACACTACAAATATACAAAAGTTTGGTAAAATATAAACAGATGTAGTTAGTAAACATAGTAAATAATACTATTAGTGTGGAGTAGTAAATGTAAATTGAAAAATAAATTGATTTTACGTTGACAGAACGCGGAGCTGAACGGAGTCTGCGCTTCCTATCGAGTTATTTAATGGATTTGAACGCAATAAAACTTGAAATTTAATCATTCACTCTCAACATGGAAAATATATTATGATATAAGTAATACGAAGTTTATTAATTATGATACAAAATATTATTGTATTAATTATGATCGCTAAACAAAATTAAACCGCGTCCGTATCGCAGCGGTTTATCGCCTTTAATTATATTTCTGATCACCACTGCCATTACCATATAAGTGGTAATAGCAGTGGTAGTTATCGAACCCGCCTATATGGCTATCACTATTATATTATGAGTCTGTTATCAGAATTATGTGTTCCCGTAGTAATGCTTATAACAAATACAGGCCAGGAATTTGTTTATAGTCTAACACATGTGATTGTAGTTAATGACTGATGAATTATAAAAAAAACATATGTTAATAAAAAGTTTAATATAATACCTTTACAATGTGGAACCGTAGAAAATATTTATTACCTATAAACTAAAAAATATGCGAAAGTTTTAAAGCGTCAGTGTTAAGAAAACTTTTCAATACTGTATTGTACTCGACCACTAACTAGCTCTATTATGCGTCGTTGGTTACGTTGAAAGGATACTTAGAAGTTTCTGGAACGAAGTTGTGTCAGTTTAAAATTGCCATAGTTCTCACGATTTGAATTTTTTTTTATTAAAATATGTGAAGGACTCACGAGTGGTTTTATTTTGTATAATTTTAAATCAAAAGTAAGCAGGTATTTGTGTGTACATTGTTCTTTTTCTTCATATTTGTTTTATTGTTAGTGTCCAAAGAAACGTTTTATGTTTCATACAAATTTTAACATAGCAGTAAAGACTTAATCACAATTTATTAAAATTTTATTTACTATATACGTTTGTACTCTAATTATTTAAATAAGAGTATATGAGAGATATTATATCTTTGTAGTATCATCTCTGTACTGTAAAGACATTTCGATCAGCTGTTTCGGAGTATATGTGCTGCCGATTAACAGAAATGTTTTATTAACTCGTTTCAATTTATATTACAACTACGATTTGTATAGACGTATAGATTAAATGTTGAACGATAATCTATTGAATGTTTTTATATACAGTTGCGTTTTAAAATATTTACCATTCAGTTAAACTAATAGGTTTTCGAAATCAAGCGCTCCGTTCCAACGAAAAATCCCATTCAGCGAGGTACATCCTTGATTCGAGAGGTCTATCAGCGACGCAGCAATTTATTTTTCACTTCACATTTACTTTTGTTAATCTGTGCACTATTCCAATTTCCTCACAAATTAAAAGTACACAAAAAAATTGTGTACAGTACTATTTTTTTTGTACCTGGAAGCAACGACACGAGCAGCTCGTTCACCTGATGGTTAACAATATCCTTGTCCTTAATATTTGATTCGCTAATTAGGATAATATATACTGCACCAACACCTGAAATCTAGTGTTCAATTTAACATCTCATCAAAAAACCTGAAAATACATTACAATAATGAAAATGTTCTATCATTATGTATTAAATGATTCATTACCTTATTAATTTGCCTTAGTTTTCATAGAAATATTTCTACAATACTTATTTATAATTTTCATCATTTAAAATACTATAATTAATATGCAATATGTAAGTTTTATGAAGACAATGGCTTCACTGGAAAGACTCATCTCGCTTGTTCTCATTTATGATCTTCTGAAAGATCTTGATTACGGACAGTATGTGTTTTCCTTCGCGCAATCACTGTGAGATTTGTTTGTTTGCTGAAATATTTATAAAGTTTCCTCCAAGCATATTATTTACTTCAGTATATATTTTATATAAAAATGTTATTAATTTATAGTACTTATTATAAATAGTGTTTAGAAGCCATAATGTTAGTATTGATGTAATCTAATGGCGAAAGTTTCAAACTGACCTCATGGCTTACTTTGTCCACTTGACGACATCAGGTGTCTGATGATGTTAATACATAAATTATTTTTATCGTAAATTACAAAATGTAATTATGTTAAGTGAACACGAAGGTAAAAGTTTTCCATTGCGTAAAATTCTGTGAAAAGAATATGCGTGTTCTGATGGACAGGTTATTGCCTTATTCAGAGCCTGCGAGCGATGAGTTTATAAATGGATTCTATTCACGCGCTGCCACGTCTCGGCTGACGGTAATAAGATCTACTATTGGATTACACGTAAGAACATATATAATTTACAGATCCATTGAATTAATAGAATTTCTATCATGTTCCGTATAACATTTTTCAAAGCTGTGCAACGATTTCAACTGCTGGTAAGAGGAAACATTTAGAGACCGTCTAGGTAGATATCATTTCAGCGTCTATTGCAGCCGACAGATTATGTGATGGTATGTGTGTGGAAACATAACTGTTTTCCAGTTTGAAGGGCTCTTTAGCTAGTGAAATCACTGACAGACACAACAAGTTATCATCTCAATGCGATGTAAAGCTATGAATACCATCTTAACTATCGCCACGTTGTTATGGACAGGCGTGTCACTTACCATCACGTGAACGTTACACTCATCTCGTCACTTCGTTGAATAAAAAAAATTTATGATGCATCGGACGGTACTAGTCTCTAGAGTATTTAAATTCACGACTACCCATAGAGACAATTAACTACAATAATAGCATTGTCGTCTTTCCCTAGACATAAAAACACGCTACACTGTCTTAGACATAATTGTGTTTAAAAATCTAGTTAAACTAAGGTAAAGTGTAATATGTGATAAAGGCAGAACTTTGTATATATAACTTTACTTGAAGTTTAGATCTGTATTTCTCAATCCACAACACGTAAATCGTTTTATTTGCGAACCTTTTTTATTCATGATCCAACAAATCGGTATGCTCATTGAGTTAGATAGTTGCTGAGTTTTCTAGTATTGAAAAATAAAGTTGAATCTATTAATGTCATTTTTTTTAAAAAAAATAGACATTTTGTGGACTATTTAGTAATAAACTTCCGTGGCAGTATCCTTTTCATAAAGCATATCTTTTTTAGGTCATCACATAAAAGAATTCTTCATTACATACTTATGATGATAATCAATAGTTACAGTAATTGCTTGTTACGTGAATGCATTTTTCACATAATGGCTCGATAACTATACATAATTCCATATAATACGTATAATAATGATAATGATAGATGAAGAGATACCTTTAGATAGTTTATTTCGATAAAATGTGTTTATTTCAATAATGATGTGGAAATTTCAAGCGAGATGTTTACTTTATGGTAGCTAATACATCTGCCCACGATAATGTCGTGTTGTTTAAATATTTCTACAGCATCACAATGCGTCGCTTTAAGATGTGGTATAATCTCATTACTCTAGTGATTATAGAAACAGAACTCAAACTGGAACCCAGTAGAGTTTGCACTACTGTTTGTGTTTCAGAAATAAGTGCAGCGACGGTATCTATATAGGTCTCGAACGTAACAATCCAAACAGCTCATGAAATCCAACCGTGAAACCACTTTTGAAAATTGAAGGTATAAATTAAGAGAAGCCATCGTAGATTTGTAGAATTTTTCACACTTAATTTTTACTTTAAATTCTCAAATGGTATTGGTAAAGTTTTCGAATAAAGTTTACACAAAGTTTCTTTATTGATAAGGTTAGTTTGAAAGCTATTTTCACAAGGAAGCTTTTCTTTTATCAATATTCATACACATTTAATTTTAACGTGTACACTGATTGGTTTTATACGATGAAGCGACGTGGTCTTTTTGCAATTCAGCAAATATTGTACGGCAAGAACGAAGCAAAAAATATTCGGCTGTGTAATAGTCTGAACCGGCAACAGTTCTATGGAGGTTTATTGCTGCTATATATTGCTGAAGTTCATAAAGTCCGTCCCATTATTCCGCACCACAACGTATCCATCCATTCAGTGCACTATCGGGCACATTTGCTGAAATTGTTTTCCATATAGCGGCGTCGTTTGTAGAACAAAAAATGTTGTTAGCAATGTAAGTGCATAACTTTAGTTATTTATACATTTTAATGAGAAATAAGCGACAAGAGGATCAGGATGATTATCTATGGTAATAGTGGAGGTGGTTTTTGCGTTTGATATATAAAATGTATTATTAGGTAGCACAGTTTACTCCCACTGATACTTCTTTGCCCGTTTTCATGTTACCTTCCGTTGTGTAAAATTATCTGTAGCAATAAGTTTTTTTATCCCACTGTAACTTTTTTCCTTTTTTCTTAAATATAATAAGTTTTAAATATTTAAAAACTATACTTAGTACTCAGATAATCATATTTTACGTGATCAGGATGATACATACTATTCTTTGTAGTATGATTAATGTTTATGTTTTGGCCATTAACTATTTATATTAATTTGTGATCGTCTCGATTAGGACCTTGTTCGACGTTGTGTTTATAGTAATATTTAGTTCTTTTAGGTTTGTATAGGATGAATATGTGTTAAGATAGTCTGATGCCGTTTGTGTGATTTATTTCCTTATTTACAATCCCTTCACGCTTATAAAGGGCTCCACATCTTGTTACGGGTTTACAATATTTATTAATACTTAAGACCCCGACACAAGTGTTTAAGTTCGCATCCTCACATTTTAAAAAAAATATGTGGGAATGGCATACGGCTCCAGTAAACAGCCCCGCCGTATGCGGTGAGCGCCAACCAAATACTGCGCCCCCCGCGAAACAGGGAGAGTTTAATTGGCCTCGGACTGCAGTCCACAGCAAGGTTTACTGGCGAACCAGTAGAAGAGCACTCGGCTCATTGTTAGTGCGTAAGCACAAACCGTGATCAAATTGCGCATGGCAATGTGAGTAGGCATCTCACAAGACACAACCGTAACCAGATATACAGTGTATGGTCAGCGCACATTCCAGGACACATAATAGATATAAAGGGTACTCTGACCCAAAGGTTAGTCCTTTGTACGAGCCACCACCTTCACTAGCCAGGTGCATTTGCAGACACATTGTAAAGTGTTGGAATTGACATCACCACCAACTACGTAGTCAGCACGGACCGCAATCCGCGGAGTGCATTCGAGAGCTCATAGCTCACCTCATAGAATGGCAAAGCGATTACATCGCAGCCTTGAGAGATTGTACTTCCACAAGCTATCACCATTCATGAAGTAAATGCATAACTCTCCTAACCACTGTAGTGGATACAGCCAATAAATATTATTTTTATTATGAGCCATCAGGCATAGAGTCTTTGTCGTTGAGTAAAATGCTGTTTTGATCAAGTTTGTCTCGCCCACCGACAACTCGCCACATATTTTAAAAGGCCTTTATTTGCAAATTTCATAAAATAGGGAGGGCAGACAGTCTGTAGCCCCGTCATCAAGGGACCCGACTTGGAAAAATCTAATAAGATAAAGTGTCAAACCATAACGCAAGGCGCAACCTTCAAAAGTGACATTTAACCCAGAGATCGTCGAAGACGACGTATCACTGAACTGCGACCGACATGCAATCAACTATTACCGGCGCACATCATCATGAAAGGCGCACAAGACATCACAGCAGACATCAATCATCAATCATTATCATCTTGCAAAAGTCCTCAGCCAACCGCATCTGTAAGACGCATCAGTTCAGTAATGGTGCAAACGTCCCGCTACGACAAAACGCAATATCAATGTTTAATAAGTATCGAGGCAGGAGCTCACGTCCGCTTCCGCTACCTCATAATGCATCGACACAGTTCGAGTTGACTTTGGAATAAACAAATATTATTAAACACGACGTATCATAGTGGCAAGCCACTAAGACGCCGAGTACCCACGTATCATAGAGCCGAAGCTCTAACACATGGTTCTGAGTATTTCGATATCACCGAAGTGTTATCTAACACTCTTCCCGAACCGGAGTATAATCAAGTAGTTACTTAAATAACCGCCAACTACACCCGGCTGGTATCTCACCTTCTCCACCAACATGATGTTATATGTTAATTTTGTCATACACCATTTTACACGGTTTCGAATCCATATACTTTATAAATTTTATTTTTAAAGACCTTCACACTCTTACTTTATTATATTATATCATAATACATTATTATTTGCATTCTCATAGTTTTCCGGAATTCGAACCGATATATCTTTTATAACTCATCACTAGAGACTTTCACACTTTTATACTTTGATAATATTTCACCATACAATCATATTTGTCTTTTTATATTTTAGCATTTCAATCAGTATACAGTACACCATTCCTATACTTCATTTTAATATGTATTGGAGGTCAGTAATAATCTCCAATCAATAGTTCAATCAATTTGCACGAAGCAAATTTTTACATTCGACATGTACGCAGTTCATGTCCGGACGGCCGCCGCTCGGCCGCCCCATGTGTATGTAGGAGCGTGAGTATGCGTCTCCGCCGCGCTCGCTCGCCCACACGGCCGCACGGCCGGCTGATACACGAACTGGTTCTAATTACGTCCTTTGGACGTTTTACGAACACTCAACTTTTGTACTTTAACTTTTTTATTTATTATAATGAATCCTTTTTCCATATTTAACTTCCTTTTATATATTCGTATTTTAGACATAAAATAAAGTTTGTTTAAAATAATTTTAAATATATTTTTTGTATAGTTTTATATTTTAGAAACATCTATTTCACTCTTTAACTTTCCTTGAGTTATAATTTCATCTTTAAAAATTTCAATAAATTTTATTTGAGCTATTTAATACTTGATATATTTTTTTAGAATCATTAATTTATTTTTATAAATTAATGTATCTCGTTACACTACGTAGCAACTATTCGGGACATTCACCTGCCCATCGTGTGATATACACCGCAACAAATTGTCCTCGTCGCCTTGAAACATTAAATATCATTACCTCAGTCATATTACTAGCTATACCACCCTTCAAATTGGATCTATATACCACTGTTTGGCGGCAGAAATAGAAGTTGCAGTTGGACCTTCCTAAATGGCTTTGTGCAACAGAGACATATCACTGTTTAATAATTCTCCCTGAATTAGGTATGTGTATCTAAAACTGTCTATATTGACTGTGCTCTCTTTCAGTAAATTAGATAGTAGAGCCAATTAAGAAAAATCGAATGAAGTGCTGCTGGAATTTTCAACCGTCCTGAATTTTTCACGTTAGTATAGTAGAAATTGTAGATCTACCTACATGTACGGCGCGCCCAATTAAGCGAATAGATTCCGTGGCGCAGTCTACCTGCGCCCGTCGCCGTACTGTGTTTATTGCCCGACAAAAAAAAAAGTAGAGCAAAATCGATGGCAACAGTTCGCGAAATCCACTTCTACCGTGTTAACACTTACTAATGTAAAAACATATCACATATCCTGCGGATTTAAGTTTAATATTATACTTGAATATTTTTCTTCTCCGCTAATTAAGTAAGGACAGAGCAAGTTCTTAATATAACAAATATATTTTTGATTAACCACGCAAACTATTACAAAATAGGGTTAAGTTATAATCGTACTTTTTGCTGGATAGAGAATATTTTAGTTTATTCAACCAGGCTACAAGACAGATGAGGTTGGTACCTGAAGGTACCTATAATAACGTTGCGCTGGATATGACTTATACACATCACATTTTGTTCGTCGTCTTGAGACCTAAGATGTTAAATGTTGCTCAATCAACTTCACTAGCTACAACGTCTTTCAAACCGATACACAGTAACGCTTGCACACTACTGTCTAGCAGCAGAAATACTTACTATTTAGTACTTACCTGGTGTCCAGAAACAGAGACCCACTACCAGTAATCTTCGATTGAATAAAACTAAATTTTATGGATAGTCTATTCTTGATTCTCCTGTAGCCATTTATGTAAAGAGCTCGGAATATAGAGATTTTCTTTCATAGTATTATATAAAAAAGTTAAAAGGATTATCCATTAGAATGAGGAAAAGACATAGATTTTGTTATTACAAATTGCTTTTTAAACTGTCTTAAACTCACTTGTCCGTTCTATTGGAGAAATTCTTATATCAGTAATATACGCATACAGGGTTATTTAATCCTGTAACGTTTATGTAAGTTATGCCCCTCGCATAATAGAGAAGAAGATCCTTTCTTCTTCGCACTGTAAACTAAACATAGTCGAGGCGTTAAGAAGTACCGATTATCTCTCGATGCTCTAGAACGTAAGTTTAATGTCTTATCGTATCACCATCGGAACTTACCGGAAGTAATTCACTTCTTCCTTCTGTCCTTTTCCCAGCTATGTGGGGTCGGCACAGTATATACTTCTCTTCCATATTCCTCTATCAGCCGTCATAACTTATTCACACTCTTTTTACACACGTCATCTTTCACACAATCCATCCACACTTTCTTCGGTCTTCCTCTACCTTTATAACCATCCACGTTCATTCTCATTACTTTCTTTACCGGAAGTAACTCACGTGATAGGTTATTGTAATACTTCTTGTATGGCTTTCAAGAGTAGTATACCATCAGTCATCTTTAAATTGTTGAAGAATACTTAATTTACATCTTATTTTTTTGGTTTTTGTAACGTCTTTGAGAATTTATGTATAATGGATCTTTAGTGATATAAATAGATCCACTGATTTTATATATACTGATGAGTTATAGCTGAAGGAGGAACTGTATTAGTAGTTCCTTTTATTTGTTTTCCCTATCAATGGAAGGTTTGGACAGTTGATACATTTAAGATAACATATTATAGATATATTTAATGCAAAAATGTGTTATACAATTCTTTGACTAAAGCGAAATAAGGGTTGGTACAGATCCGGGTAAATTTATTCACCGTCGCAAAATTGAATTCCCAGGTGGCCCTTGCGACAGCTCAGCGGTGGCCAGTTTAGTTTGACCCGTTTCATTTCCTGTTTCACTTGGCAAAGTGTGGTATAAAAGTAAGCCAGAGGAAATGAAGACAGTTTTTATTCGTTGGTTTTTAACACACCTTAGATTTTTATTCACAATCGTCCTACCCGGCGACGCGACTACCTTTGTTAGTTAAATAGGCCACCAGTTCAACTATTTCATATAACATTACAATTATTTCACTAAGATGACTTATTAGCTCTTAGACTTAAAATATCCTATCATTTTTTTTAATATTGTTTATTTTATAATGCATATTTCATGTTATAATCATTAAAATTCTATACTGAAAGAGACCAGTCAGAATTATCACTTGCTAGTGATTTACGTATTTCTATCAGTAAACAGTACTATAGAAATATTACTATTTCGTTTTGAAATCAACTATGGAAGACAAGATTTGCTTTCAACCAACATCCTTTTAAATAGTAAAATAATTTAATATTTTTCATGTATATATTTTACAGATATATCAATTTCCGTTACTTCAATATCAGCTATAACTTATCTAGATTCTTGTTCTTGTTGTCACTATGACGATGGGAAGCAGTGACTTTTTGCTTTAAACTTTAAAATGCATAAACACTTTACTTTTCGCGTGTTTTTAAGTTAATTGCAAACAATATTTATGTGTGGGCGTGCATCACAAATATCTCACTTAATATTAACAGAAATATATCGGTTTCTAGAAAATCTAAGACAGTTTAAATTTCGTAACATCCAGTTCAATTTATATTTCGTTGAGCTCGTTCGATTTATTTACTAATTTGTTTTTCTCTGAACGGAGCTCTCGCAAGTTCTCTCCTCAGGAGTATAGCCGATCGGGTTTAAAATTTTATTTTACACTATTTCGCCAAATAATCCGATGCGACGAGGGGATCCGCTTCGATCCCGAGCTCCATTGCAGCTTTAATATATTTTTCAATTTAACCCTCACCCATGTTTGCTGTCGCTATAGAATTTACATTATTATATTTGCTATAATTATGTGTAATAAACATTGCTCGTCATAAGCCGATAGACGTCCTCTGCTGGACATAGTCCTTTCACCAAAGGTCTCCACACTGATCAGTCCAGCGCTGCTCGTATCTTCATTTGAAGGGATTCATATAAGGTGATCTTAGGCTATTTTCCACCACACTGGCCCAACGTGGGATGTTGGTTGGAGTTGGCTAGGGATGTCCGTGAGTTTTTGTGGGGGACCCTTTACACCCCGTTCGTATTCATCTTTGATATACATCCGTAGATAGTAATTGTCATATCTTTGTTTGAGAGCTTTATTTATTTGTATAGTTACTTAAAATTTAATGTTTTATTTAAAATAATGACCGTTTAGTGTAAATACTTATAGATTATATGTAATATCAATTTCTTTGTGCGTAAATTTATGTAATAGTCGGCTATAACATGGCGTATGTGTGTGGATACTTACTTACGGTCGTAGCTTTAGTTATTTTACAATATTTTATATGATTTTATATTTATAATTTGATAATAAAATGTACTACAAAATGAATTTTTTATCCCATTAAGATATTTTTAATATATGTAAGTTTAATCATATATTACTTTGCACGTTTTTAAGTAATAGCAAATTAATTTTCCTTTAGCTAAAAGTCTGTATGTCCTTTAATGCAATCAGGAACTTTATGGTCTAATTATTGAAGCTGGATTTAAAAATAATTTAACATGTCATCATTTGATCTAAAGATCTACATTTATAAGATATTATTGTCAGAATACTTTTCGGTTTAAATAAAGTTAAATCTTAATACAGATTAAATTACTCTCTATATCGAGCTCCAGAAGCACTTCCATTAACATGCATTAGACCTCGGAAGCCGTTCGAGCTTCCTCTGTTATTTTTTGCAGCAACGGAATACTTTAATTAATTCATCCTTAACATTTTATCCTTTTAAAAAATAACAAAATATTTCTAATAGTTTTGTTTTGTAAGAAAAGATTTTTTATTACAAAGATTTTGTTTTAAGCACCGTCCTTCAAAATTAGGACTGAATCTTGTAACAAATAGGGGTTTTTAAATATAATTTATGTCTCTGTGTTTAAAATATAAACGGGATTTTACAGAGAAAAAAAAAACTATATGAAATTGACAAAAATGGATAGGAATGGAACAACGCCAGATCAGTAATCATGTTTGACCTAGACAGTTTGGCTTGCATCGTTTCCAATACTTTGTGGCGTACAGTGTTAAAATAATGTCAACGATATTTAAGCCAAGTTCCCAAAAATATCTGAATTTATATTTTTTGTTCACCCACGACTTAAAAGAGGTACACAATAAGTTTCACAGGTTTGTATTTAGTTCTTGTTATCAGTGGGAAATCTAAAACATACACTGTCTTATGATGAGTTTTCACCTACTAGAGCTTCCTTGCTAGGTATCCTCTGGTGACTAGTCTCTGTTGCTGGAGACCATCTAGGTACCTACCTATACCACCGCAGTTCTTATTTCTGCCAAACAGTAGTGTACACTGTAGCTAGTGAAATTACTCGAGTAATGAGACTTAACATCTTATGCCTCAAGGCGACGAGCACAATGTGATACAGTATGTTATGTAGTTCTTACTTACCATCGGGAGAACGTGTCGCTCGTCTTATTGCTTCGTAAAATAAAAAAAAAAACACCACGAGGATATGCGAAGCAATACAGTCCCTTAATCACGGAAGCAATTCTTCGTCGTTTCGCTTTCTATTTTCAGAGATTGTCAGTGTAAATACACTGAAATTATTTGGCTAAGTCCCGAATCCGCGTAAAAGTAGCCATTTGTAGTTTGACAAAACGACCATGAGCAATATAGTGTTATTAGTAGTAACAGGATCATATATGCACACTGCTCCACATTACGCTCACCAATGTGGACACTGTTTTGTTGTTTTTAGCTGGTATTTAATTAATAAAATATATTTTAATCAAATAAGAGATGACGTGAGACGTACACCTGATGGTAAGTGATATTCCTGCCGTAACATAACGTGGTGCTAATTAGGATTTTGTACACTTCGCCTCCTTGAAACAAGATGTTGAGTCTTATAATTATAGATAGTAATTTCACTAGCTACAATGCTTTTTAAACCGGAACACAGTAATGTTTGCACACTAATGTTTGTCGGCAGAAATAGATGGTGGTGAGCAATTGAGCTTACAATTATAAACTCTACCTTTATTGGTTGTTATTTATGATTAAGTCACAGTTCTCTAAACTAAGCTGTAGAATAATAAATTTCTTTCACAGTATCTTAAATTTATTTGTATTGGTTTTTACGTTTTGCCCTATTTTTACATGAATAACGGCCCGTTTTATCTCCGACGTTTGTTAAATCTCTTTAGGATTTATGCACGGTATAAATTTCAGGTTAGTAATTTTGATATGTTGACTCTTTACTGAATTTATTAACGTGTATATAGACAAATAAATTCTTTAATAAATCGTTTGTTTTATGTAACGCTTAACATGAAATCGATGAAGGAGTAGAATTGGAGAAATACGTTTATCGCAATGGTATACAAAACAATTTGCTGCAACTGAGGAAGTCTTGGAAAAACATTTAAAGCTCCGACAAGTCAACAAACCCTCCTCACTGCAGTGCGACGGCTGGATCGCAGTTTACTTTTAATTTACACTAGTCCCCGGGGCGATGTTTGTCTTAGCTTCACAAAAGTGCAGTAAATACAACTAAACGACGTATATTCGATTGCAACGTCCAATTTATACTTAAAAACAGCTTTAAACGTAACGATTGAAGTATACGTTTTATATTAGTATAAGTAAATAACATTATTATTATTCTTTCATGAAGTTGAACAGTCTAGTGGATGAAAAGATACTAAAGTAATCAACATTAATCTACCAGTTCATCAAAACTAAATTTGTAGGGTTTCTATAATTTATAAGTTTAACATTTTTTTTTTTTATATGGTCACGCCTTTTTCCCAGTAGGGGTAGGCAGAGGTGAATAAACCACCCACGTTTTGCCAGATGTAGTCAGATTAGGTCCCATGTAACAGGGGGCGAGCCTGTTGCCACTTTATTGGGACCACCACACGCACACAAACAAAGATGATATCAGTGTGCGGGTTTCCTCACGATGTTTTCCTTCACCGTTTTTGTATCTCGCTGTTGTAACTAAAGTTCACAAATGTACATAACTTAAATATTAAGTCATTGGTACATGCCGAGGTTTGAACCCGCGACCTTCGGAATGAAAGCCGCACGCTCTAACCATTAGGCCAGCGAGCTACGCTAAGTTTAACATACTATTGTAATTTCTATATAAAGAGTGTATAAATTCTTATCAGCTAACTGAAGCTTTAACAAACAGTAAGATTGGATTTAACTTGTCGAGATTTCATAAAGCTATGCCATGAATAGCTCGCAGGCCTAATGGTTAGAGCGTGCGGCTTTCATTCCGAAGCTCCCGGGTTCGAATCTCGGCATGTACCAATGACTTTAATGTTTAAGTTATGTACATTTGTGAACTTTAGTTACAACAGCGAAATAAAAATGGTAAAGTAAAACATAGTGAGGAAACCTGCACATGAATTAGAATTTATTCTGTGTGTGAAGTCAGCAATCCGTATTGGGCCAGCGTGGTGACTATGACCCAATCGCCCTTATATTGGGTGTAGGCCTGTGCCCCAGCAGTGTGGACGTAAATTGTCTGTTATGGACGATTTTGTTCTAATTTAGCAAGAATAATAGAACAGTTAAGTTAACAATTAAGTTCGAAAGGTTTACAAAAAGATTTTTCTTATAAAATAAATAAAAGTTCAACAGACAGGGACTACATTCTGTGCTGTAACTTTCTTTGAGTAGATTCTAGTTTCTTCCGTTCCTGTTTATATATAATACTTTATTATACCAATAAAACAAAATTATCTACGTTACAAAAGTACGAAAATCTGTTGTTTCTTTACCCATAAAAATATTTACTCCAATAGGACAGTGAAATACTTCAGACTTTGACGGGGACGATGATCAATTTCCTAAACAAAGAAACCCATAATAAAACAAAAAGTTCTCACCTTTGTGTCCTCATCAGTAAGGGCATTTCCAGTAAATAACTTGCTGCACTGCCTTTTATATCACATTACATTAAAACAGTATAGTTTTGTGAATAAATATCTTTAGATCACGAGCTTCTGGCTCAGGTTAAAGAAAGAGATATGGAGAAGTGATCAGTTGTGTTTGTTATATATTTAAACTGTAAAAATAGAAAATTTTACTTATAAAATTTATTACAACCATATACATTAAATATTATTTATGTCACAATTGATTCAATAGCTATAGAAGCTGCAATATGACGGTGTGATTGAAAATGTTCTGATGCGGAAGCGAGGGTACAGTATACACGAGGCGAGAGCTCTACTCGCGATCTGGTTATTTGCTGAAATAGTGTGCAATAAAATCGGAAAACCGATCGACCAGTCGGCGCAGAGAAATAAAAATGCAAAATGAATTTCTATCGAATTTGCGGCACTTTATCAGCGTAGAGTTGTGTCAAGTGTAACTTGATATAGATATAAAAAAAAATCATATACTTTACTCTGACCCATATTACATTGAAGAGCAATTTGTAGAATGTGTTGGACGTTACTGTTCTACCTTCGACGTATATCAGACTTATTTTTAGACAATGATCTATTGTTTAAAAGTATGAGTCCTTTTTTCTACGAACGATAAGTCGAGCAAAACATACAACTGATGATACGTCTACTCATAACTATGTACCGCTAGTAGATATGGGATACTTAGAACCACATCTACCTCTTCGCATTAAAACAACGTTACCTCATTGATCTCACTAGCCACAACTCCGTTCAAACCGGAACACGGCAATGTTTGCACACGACTATACGGCGGTCTACGTAGAAGGTCTCCGGCAAGACTATGATAAAGATATGAGTTTAGTTCCATTTGTTTCATAGATCCTTTACTGATACTATATATCCAATGTGAGTGAAAAGTCAGACTCTCGTCATCATTTCTTTGTCTTGAATGTGTCGAACAAGGTGACTTAATAACTTCAGGTAATAGACCGCAGTATAATACTTGGCTATTGCCAACCTATTGCGCTAGTCCCACACTATCCGTTAATACCCTCGCAGCGGCTGTTTAGGATACAAGGATCATTTCTATGTTAACTAATTCAATTGTAAACTGTTATTCAATACATATAATTACAATGGTCAATAATTCTTTATGAAAGATCTCTCTAGTGGTAAGACTGATAGTACTAGCGACCGTCGTTTTAGGTACCGTGTAATTATGAAAAAATCTTGTTATATTCGGTGGTTTTAGTAGGCTACTAGGAGTTACTCATTCGTATTTTATATCAGTGGTTCCTGTGTTCTAAATAAGCAGCGACATTTGAACTAAGCAATCACAAATAATTACTTATTAGATAAGATTTTTTTCCATCCAAACGTTTCATCGCCGATAGGCAAATATTTGATATACTCACTTTTCTTCCATCATTTCTTCCAATGAGAATCTCAACACCTTCGAGTGTTCATTTTGATTTACCCGCAGAAAATATAAAATTGAAGACGCAGTTTTATATAACATACAATATACATTTTATTCAGGGGCTTTAGAGCTGAAAAAATAACGTAGACGCCATTTGTAGAGTCGTATATACGCAGAAAGATTTTCTCTCGCTATTGGATTATTCGCTGAAATAGTGCGCAGTGAAATTCGAAAAACGATCGCTGGCTGGTTTCAGGAGAAATAAATGTGGAAATGCTTTTGAAAGCTACACAAGCACTCGCAGTGCGGCGACCGGTTTGATGACTTTAAAGTTGTCTCTATTGAAACATAAGTTACACGGTAATAAGTACACGCATTATACATAATGTATTAAATTTTATAGTCGTCAACATGCTAGTGATACTGCTCTTTACAGGCTCCGGTGACCACTTAATATAAGACAGCATGCCTATTTCCTTGCTCCAATGCTTTATATTAGATACAGAAACTATATTTATTCATTTGCATAATAATAAATATTTTTTTCTACAATGAAGTGAGGAGAGATAAAACGTTGTCCTGATGGTGACTAATGCATAACAATGAGGAGATATTATGTTTACATAGCGCCTCATTGCGCTTGTATTGAAAGGTAACTTATTAACTTTCGTAACTTCAGTAATATCTTTAGATACTGGCAAGAGAAATAAACGCTGGAATTATATGTACCTAAATAGATCTCCATCTATAATAATATCGCCAAAAAAAAGTTATGTATCTATATGGAGAGTTTGCTAAGCGTCCATTGGTGAGAAATTACTGAAACCTCAGTGGGAGATTTTTAATCACTTTCATTTGTATTGTATAACATATATGATAATAATAAAAATGTATAAGATGTAAAAAAGATATTTCATACGTTACTTTCATAAAAATCTTAATAATAAGACTTTTGTTCAATCTTAAACACACGATTGTCATATGCAAGGTACAGCAATAAATTTTAATAAACGCTTTTGACTAACATCATGATATTTTTTTTTTATAAGTGAATACTAAAAATCAATTAAACTGGTAGATTGATGGTAATTTTACCCTATCCTTTGCTATTGTGTTAGGTATTTATCTCCATTTCAACCGGTTACGAGCGTTGTTCATACTAGAACTCTATAACGTGAGCATATTACTCTGCGGTAGAAATAGGAGCTACTGTATTATAAAAGGCTTCCGCAAGAGAGACATGTTGAGTGAACCGGTAATTGATACTAATATACATCTTACAATATAGAAATGATACTATATAATGCCTTTAAATATACTATTAAGTGCAAATATACAAACTTTACTTACGACTTAAATCTTACATAGAAACTAAGGCATGCTAGTAAGCTTCACATCATAAGGTGAATTAACCCTAGCTAGTTTTTAATTTGAAACCTATGGTTGATAAGCAATACCAAATGATATTGTCTATAATGTATTGAAAAATGCAATGTTATTTAAAATATGAGAAAAAAAAACCGTATTGGTTTTTTTCCGAACCTCGTTAAAGTAAGTTTCTAAACTTCGATGAGATAATCATCACCCGGAACTTTACGGAGTCGACGGATAAGTTATAAGTTTATAAAGCTATAACTTTTCTCCTACAATTTTCCTTTTCCGTAAACCAAACAATAAATTAAAAAAGGATTCTTTTCGAACTAGCAGTATACTTTAAGTTTTTATGATGTTACATGTAACTTAAGAAACATTTAAATAAATTTCTTTGTTGTCATTTATATACTCATATGATTAAGGTCACCACTGCTGGACATAGGCCACCTCAAAGATCTCCAGAGTTCATTGAGGGGAATTCGCCCTTAGCCCCCCACGCTGGCCTAGTGCGGGTTAGTGGGTGTGAACGTTAATAACATACCTTTACCAAAAAAAAAAAACAATTTTAAAATGTTTCAGAAACAGTGACCAATTTGTTTGAGCAGACATAAAAAGTGTTCATGTGCTTCAGCATAATTTTGTTAACGCCGTTTTTGATACTAACATGTTTGTTTTACTACGGTTTCGCTTATTTTCCTTTTAAAATTCCTGCTCGTGTTATCAATAACAACACTTAAAATAATGTGACGATGCTTGTAGATATAAAAACTGTATTATGCATTTAACCACCACATTCTAGTTGTGGTTTATTATTAAAGAAAACTTAGAATGTAATATTATTTACTGATGATAGGTCTCTGTAGCCGAAGAACGTCTAGATAGGAGGACCACCGCTTGCCTGTAGTCTCGGGCTATTAAGAATAGGACTACGGTAAGCCCTGCCTGTCGTAGAAAGCGACTAAAAGGCTTTGAAGGTGGGGGCCCTCATTATACATTATGCGAGCTTGGGATGAACGATAAGTACAATGTGGTCTAATGCTTGTCGTACCAAAGCGAGGGTTTCAAGGAGAGCTACAGTTACAGCTCTCCTTAGGGCGTACTTTAGGCGCAATGATGGGAGGCAACGGTGTATTCCATAGGATGTTCCGAGGTCTCGCGCAACGCATTGAGGATCACCACCGAAGGGATTGAGTGGGTGAAAATCCCACAATGTTGTCTTTCCCCAGAAGCATGGTACCTTTTTTGTAGATTTCTGCCCGATAATAAAAAAAGTTGGTACATTCACAGCACGTATATATGCTGCTAAATAATAGTCTGTAAATATTATAGTGTTGTCGTTGTTAATGAAATTATTGGGTTAACGTCACCTAATAACTCATGTCTTCGACGAGTACAATGTGGTGTAGTGTATAACATCTTAAAGCCACACTGTTATGGACGTATCACGTCTTCCTCAAATCATCGGTGCGTATAATAAAAAAAAAAATGCTGTTTGTAATTATATAAAGATTTTATATACCATTCGAGGTGGTAATGGTGTACGTTTTAAAATTAAACAGACTTCAAAATTATTTAAAATTACTGAAAGCGTAACCAGCCGCCGTGTTAAATCCCAACAGAATCCATTGAATAGGTGACTGAAGAAAAATATGTCAAGCGCTCTACTCCACAGTGCATTTTTGGCGAATAACTGCAGTGGGGTAACATTTCATAAATTCATCTGTAAATAGGTCGAGCCTGTAGTGATTGTGCTTTTCATTGTTCATGTTTACGGACGATTAGTGAATAAAAATTACTATATTTTTTTATATATTTAAAACGTGCAGTGATATACAGTACTATTAAAAAATACGACAAACATTTCTCAGTGGATTACAATCTGTTTTCCTCCTTTTTATAGAATGTCTCTGAAAGCCTACAGTGGGTTTACACTACTCATGTATGTCTCTAACATACCCTTAATATGTTAATCATTTCCGCGACATATTTATATTTGTTACTTATTATGGATTACTTGGAAAGTCCTTGCAATGCCTTGTTACACTAATAAATTTTTAAATTATGTGTTTTTTTATATATCTTCAATGTTGGCTTGATCACGATCGCACCTGATGTTGAGTGGTTGTGATCTTAGCAGTAAGGCGCACTAGCTCAGTAGGAGCTTATTAACTCTTTTCTTGGAGAAGCCTATGTTGTATTTGGAGGGGAACGCTAATGCCAGCAAGGTGATCCGTCCATTGCTGTTCTCATGAAGAACGAGGAGCTGAAGCTCTTTGTTCAGAGACGGAATGTCTACAACATAAAGATGAAGACTAGCCGTCCATCTGGTCGGCCGGTGGTGAAATGGGGATGGAAGAATAATATCGAGTGATTTCATCGCACAGTCTCCAAAATGTTTTTTTTTTTTTTGTGAGAAAAAATTGTATTATTATACGCTGTATGATTTTAATTGTTAAAAAGTACAAAAATGGCTCTTTCTCCCTCGTACCGATTATTTTTAAGCGTCTGCGACTGGCATCTGAAATGAGCTTTTTATTCAAATGAACGTCATAACGTCTCAGTAGCGTTCGCACTTACTTTCTGGTAAAAATAATATTTCACATTAATACTGTTTAATTGGCGGAAAATCATACGAAATATTATACTTGTGTTTAAACATTTTGTTTCGTTGTATTTCGATATCGATGAAGTTATCAAACGAATACATTTTCACCTCTATTTTGTGAATTATTCGATAACTTGATGAATGTTATTACATTTGAATTGAATTGTTCTGTACAACATATGTGCGAATATATCACTTATGGGGATTTATAAAGAATCTAATGAATTACATTTAATGTATTTATATATGCATGATTCATTTTTTTTTTACTCGACTAAGCGATAAGATGAACTAGTTGCCCATTTGATGATAAGTGTCTGCCTACAACTACGTGGTGCTAGTTGCGATGATATACACTTCACAATATTGTTTATCGTCTTCAGACATAAGATATTAAATCTCATTATACTAGTAATTTCACTTGATACAGCGCGTTTAAAGCGGTATACAGTAATGTTTGCTAATACTGTTTGGCGATAGCAATTGGTTTCCGGTAACAGAGACCTACCACCTAACACTATCATTATTTACTTCTAATTTGAGCAGACTCGCTATAAATACTTTAGTTTCAATATCCTGACTGTTGGAACACAAAAGAATTTTATTATGGCATGTTTTCGATATGAAGTTACAAGATAGCCAGGCGGAATAGTATTTTTTTCTGCTTTTTCGTCTCCATCCCATGGACCATCAACACCTGTCACACATATCTGACCAGAATACAATTGGATTACAGTCAAGTCTATATATTATTGACTTTTAATGGAAAATTATGTATGTCAGAAATCGTATAACTAATGAGTGAGAGAAAAAAGTTGTCGCGAAAACATTCTCTGGAGCACATATATCTTTGATATGTACTTTACTAGGTACGGTCTTTTATAACTTAATTAAAAACTTAATAAAGAAATGGTAATTTTGCTATAGAAATAAAAAATATATAGTTTTATGAATGTGTATATATTTTTAAGTATTTATAGCATGTATTATGACGTATGCATATATTTATAATTAGTTTTTAATTTAATTTTCTCCCACCTTTATACAAATCTTACACCCTCTCTTGGGTTGACTAGCAGAAAATTCCTCTATGGCATTAAGTTCACCCTCAGTAGCTTAAGGTATAACATATTAAATAAATAAAATTGTTATAATCTTTTATTTAATTCATATATTACTTTAATTTTAATTAAATCAGCAAGTACGATATATTGACGATCAGGAGAGTCGGCTGGCGGTGACATGAAAAACCTTTTTGTGATCGGATTTTCGAAGTAAAAAAATCAATCGTACATGTCACTCGATCAAATGTGATCAAAAGCTGGATTAATTGCTTCGGACCGATAAGAAAACTGGGTCGGTTTAATTATGACGTCTATTCGAAATCGTGCTTCTTGGTGTGGTCGACTAGGTACTTATAAATCGGTTCATACTTTCCGCATTGTAACTGTCCATCGTTATTTTAATAGGGCAAGGTTTTTTTTTAATTATAATGTAGCCAGACTATTATAACAAATGATAACGAATCACCATCATCATTATCGGGCGATAGTCGTCCAGTGCTGGACATAGGCCTCCCCCAAATTTCCACACGATCGGGTAAGGATTCATATAGGGAGGATAACGTTTATTGTGTTTTAAATGTACATTTCAATTCATGTGTTTTTTTTTTTATAATAGATTAAATTAATCAGAAGTATTCATAGGCTTACTCCCTAGGTGCATGCCCTTTAGACCTCATCTATTGAGAATAGGACTAAAGTATAACCTGACAATCGGAGCAGGTGACTGAAAGCGATTTTGGATTCGTGGGCTATGAAAATGAGGGTCTCTTTATCCTCTAAGCAAACCCGGTGTGAACGACAAGTAGGAGGTGGTCTCTTGTTTGTCGTAACAAAGAGAGAGTGTTGGGGAAGGTTATAACACTACCCGGGTCGTGTTTAGGCGAGGTATAACCACCGGTGTGTTCCGTAGGACATCCCAGGGCTTCATGCAAAGCACTAGGGATAACCATCGATGGAGTTTTAATGGTCACAAATACCACATAACTGCGCCTGCTTCCTCAGTAGGGTATCTTTTAAAGATTTACTCCTCGACTAATAAAAAGCTCATTATAGCTACAGCCTTGAAAGGAACAATAGTGAATGCTAATATAGACAGACTTACATTTGCTACCGCCGAGGCAAATATAGACGCTATATCTGTCTTGACACTCCCTGGAGAGACATCTTTTAGTGGTACAGACTTATTCAGTTACAAAAAGAATTCATTGTTTCAGAAAATAGGCGAATTGTTTATATAAAATTTTGATAAACATTAATTATATTATGGTTTATGAATCTGTATATATTTTGTAGATAAATGAGTGTTGTGTCTAATGTAAGTCTAAGTAATACTGTCATATTATAATTATTTTAACTAAATTGTCTATTCTAAAATATAGAGTTCCATTTAGAATTGTAAATATGTAAAAGGCTCTTGCATAATCAGTAATCACGTACATTTAAAAGTTATCTAGATCACATCCACAACTTTAAATTCGAATCTAAAAAATCATCGTAACTAAAAATATAAAGCAACAATTATCTGATGATAGTTTTGTATTATTCATACATTATCAAATCATGCCAATACACGAAAAAGTGAAATATATATTCTTTCTCGAAAACTATCACAAGAAACTTTTAAAGGGCTAAATTAACAACCGAAATTCTTCCTTAAAGAACTTATTAATGCCCAGAACTAACAAAGTCTATGGTAAACGCACCTCTCACTACTTAGTTCCCACATTAATCACCGATATTCCTTAAAATATAAAAGAAACAATAAATGAGGAAAATTTTAATTTTAAACTTTATGTATTCTACAATAAAAATACTATTAAACATTAACACACACACATACACTAAATAAAAAAACTATGTATATATATATTTATAGATAATATTTATTTTAAATTCAAGTAAAAGTTACATAAAACAATATTTTAAATTTGAGACATTTGGTTAAAAAAGAAAAAGAGACTTTGGCATTGACTGTACGCCATGTTTTTTTTTTATTCTTCTCTTTTAGCGAATACATCATTAACACAAGTCCTTCTGGTCATGTTTTCAAATGTATAAGAATAAGAAGAGAATGTGCAGGTTTTATACAAACTTCATTAGGTTTAAGAAACGGAAGAATTGTTAAATTTTGTTAACTTTTTTCTTTAACCAAATAAAAAAAAAAAAATAAGAATCGCTGGGAGCCACTGGATAGAAACAGCGCAAGAACGTGGTTGTGGAACACATTACAAGAGACCTATGACCAGCAGTGGACGTCTAACGGTTGAAATGATGATAATAATGAAAATAAAAAATAAATAAAACTTACGTTTTTTGTAGTATTTTATTTCCTGTCTATACTTTTAATTAAACAAAATTTTCTTATAAACTACATTTTACTTAAAATACATTTTGGCTACATTAATTTTATGCGGTTATTGTAGATATGATGGAGTCAGTTATTCGTAGCGTGTCGTAGCTCTACGCCGTAGACGTTCGTTCTATGAGCTATTAATAACGCTACGAATAATTTTAAAACTCTTCGCGGTTTGTATACGTATTAAAGAGAAAATTTTATAAATTCAGACATACACTGTATCAAAATTATTTAATAAAATAAAGAAATTATGAATGTTAGATTCAAATATACATAGGATTGAAATAAACAAAAAAATATTTATATTTTATAAGTACATTTCAGTAACAGATTTTGCCATCAATTGTTGACATTTTTTTTATAATAAAACTTTTTTTTTTTTTTTATATTGTCACGCCTTTTTCCCAGTAGGGGTAGGCAGAGGTGAATAAACCACCCACGTTTTGCCAGATGTGGTCAGATTGGATCCCATGTAACAGGGGGCGAGCCTGTTTTTTGCCTTTATTTGGACCACCACACACACACACACAAAGATGATATCAGTGTGCGGGTTTCCTCACGATGTTTTCCTTCACCGTTTTTGTATGTCGCTGTTGTAACTAAAGTTCACAAATGTACATAACTTAAACATTAAGTCATTGGTACATGCCGAGGTTTGAACCCGCGACCTTCGGAATGAAAGCCGCACGCTCTAACCATTAGGCCAGCGAGCTACTCGAGCTACAGCTACAGCTACAGCGAGCTATAATAAAACTAATGCCTGTTATTACTATTATATTGCATGGATACTGGTAACTGTTTCTACGTAGCTCACAATCCTTCGCATTGAGCGAATGATGAAAGAAAAAAAAAAATACGACCGTCATCCAATAAATTTAAATAGAGATTATCGTAGCAGAATCATTAAACCAAAGAATTTATAAAAGCATTACTTTATCCTGAAAGTGTATTTCGCTGTATAAAATACACCATTTAACGTACTTTAAAACCACAATATTGGTTGACGACGCAGACATTTTATGTTAGAACCATCACTGTATCTATTTTTGTCTTGTAGTTTGAACAAGTTGTAGGTAGAGGCGTTACTAGAGGAAACAATGCTTGATATTGTTACGTGTTGGTTATGATTTGGTCGAAAGTAAACATTATTCTGAGATGAAAACGTTTATTATTTCTGATAACAAACCAAATAAGCTCTTGACAAGTATAAAATCGCTTGCCAAGTTCTATATTGCCTTTATAGATTGATCTCAGTATCGCTATGAAGGTCAAAACGAGAATGAAGTAACTCACCCGCCGAATGCCTAATACATACTCGTCCATCTACCACTAGAAATTTCTCGACAACTCTTTTTTCTGATATATGTGATGTTCATTCTTGCCACCAAGTACTTCACTTACAATAGATCGTTCTCGAATGTTCTAGTAGTACATTTGTTCACGATCATTTTTGTAATAATATTTTAGTTCTCAAAGTGAAGAGCGTAGTGTATTGCAGTGTATACAGTCCTCACTAGTGCTACATTGCCATCTTCCTATAGTATCTTTGCAATGCTTCGAATGTCCTCATCTTGTTGTTTAGTTGTAAAAAAAATATATATTTAAACGTTATTATTTTTATATGTTCATATGTTAGTATGTTTGTTCTTAATTTGAGGAAGTAAATGATTCACGAATGTAAACAAAACGTCAACTGTTTAGACAATTTGACACGTTACGTTGTTAATAACAAACAGCGGTAGCGTTAGTCTTCTTAATGAAACATCCAGCAGAGATAATGTTTGTTTAAAAGCCGCGCTTTCACAACGGCAATGTTAGCTGCTTCCATGCTGAACAGTTTATAACACGGAGACTCCTGGTTCGATTCCGAGAGAACCTATTGTGGTTAGCAGAAACAATTTCTAACCCGACTGACTAGCTACCCACATTGTAATTATGCAGCTTCGATTGTAATTTTTTTATACGAAGTAGCGACTAGACTAGGACGGATCGACAACCTTATGATGTTTCTTTTACTTCAGTAATTTCACTAGCTACAACGCCCTTTAAACAGGAACACAGTAATGTTTGTATATTCCTGTTTAGCGGCGAAATAGTAGCAGCGGGGGTAACTAGACAGACTCTCCCGCAATAGACTACTACCAGTAAATTGCTGATAGTTCTTTTAAGTACGATGTGTTGACTATTTTTTTTTTTTTACTTAAATAACATAACTTTGAATATAAATCACATAAAAATATTAGGAACGTGCAGAAGTTATAGGCTCTCTTCAATGATTTAAATTACTTTGTAGTACAGACGGTCGCAGGCGGATAATTCCCACCAGTGAGCATGAAGCCGAAAATGATCAAAAACACTACAAACATTTATTATATACGGTAGATATAAGTTAAGATTAAATCGAAAAAAAATTGATCACAATTTTCCGGCCCATCAGGAAGTTTTCCTTTCCACCTTTTAGCTAATGGACTTTTGAAAGACACTTCCCTGAAAGTATTCAACGTATTACGTGGATATTGTCTTTGGCTTTTAAAGTTTTTCGTAAAAGTTTTTATTACTCCGTCTTAGAAGTGAGGAGTAGGTACACTCTTTAGAGATGGGTACATCGATATCATTTATGAAGCTATTAAATATCGTGCCCGTAATCGATTCTCAGCAGACAGTACGAGGGCATCGATGGAACGAGTGTTATAAATAATGATAGATGAGAAGTCGATTTTCTCCGCTATTTCATTCGCTCGCTCTCGTTCACCTCGTTCGCTGCAAATGTTGCAAACTTAAAATGTGACCCGTCATTTTTCAAATGTAATCGCTTTTACAATAGCTGCTTCAGTTACTTCAAAATGCTTATCTTTATTACATTATATTACACTGCTTAAGTAGTCTTATTAACTCACAGTGCTTTTATACTAAGCTAGTTATAAATTGTGTGTTAAGGCTATGAGTATAAGTTCATATTAGTAAGGGCGAGGTACATAATTTTTAAGTACAATTCATTGTCTTCCTTTGCACGATTATCATCAACGACTCAAAAATTAACTCTGTTACAGTTAGAATTTCTCCGTCAATATTTCTGTAATTTATCAATGTAAAGCATGAGGGGTGTAGAGGTTGATAAAAGTGTCCATAGAAATAAATATAATTCACCGAAAATATGAAACTCATAAATCGAATGGGAATATTTCACGGTCCAACATTGAGAGAGTTGCGTTCAGCATAGACCGAATAGTAGAAAGGAAAGGTATAAAAGCTTCACCCTTTTCTAAAAACACGTAAATAGAAGAGGCGAGCGTTCGTTTCGTATGGTTCAAATGGCGGCCATGCACCCACACACGTGCCCCCGCTGCCCGCGTTTCACATACGGCGAATAAACGATGTGAAATGGGAAAAAAGTTAAATATGTATGAGTGCGGGTAAATATATAAATCGGTATATAAAAGCGTTTATATAAAATAGGTAAGAGAGCGGGCAGCGCGCTGTGCGAGGCTCAGTCGCTCGCGGTCCTCGCAGCCTCCCTCCCGCTTCCCACGGAGCGCTCCACGACCTCTCGCCCGAAATACTTTTAACACGAGTTTTTTTTTTTTATCACGAAACAGTGCTGCTGTAATTTGATGAACTGAGAAAAACTTTTAAAGTTTGATTGATGAGGTTGTGATTATGTGCTGAGACGAGACATTTTTTTTATTTCGGACTTTGAAACTTGAAAACTTGGTAAGGATTAAAAAGAATTGTTACGATTTTCACCCAATAATTTTAAGGGTGGTTAGAACGTAGCTGAAGTTATATTTGTAATAAATACCTATTTATACATTGTTAAATAATATGAAACAAGATAACAGTTACATTAAGAGTTTCTTCTAATAATTAATTTTTATCTTAACATTTTATGTTAATGTGCATTGTATTACAAAAGAACACTCTTAACTTTATGAATTCGCATATAAATATTAAAATACAATAAATTAGCAAATAATATGATTGTCTTAGTGAAATATTCTCGTTTTATATATACCGGAACTATATATTTAGAGCCGCCAGTAATGTTCGTCTAATAGTTGAATTATTCTCGATGTCCGCAAATAAACTACGAGCTGGTAGCGGCCATTCTTAAAATAACTTTCTGAGGGTCTTGCATGCATTTATAATAATTTACTTAAAGACTTAAAGGCTAAAAGGCATTCAGGAATATTACTTAAATAACGATAGGACTGATATTGGTTGTCTATTCGTAATATTAATATATTTACTGTGTTCTATTTAGGAGAATAGAGGTGTAGTAGAAATGTTTTAAATAGCACTTTATAGCTAGGAGAAGGTTCTTCTCGATACGTCGTGTATAGAAAAATAATTTGCAAATGTTCCAATCCTTACGGACTATGACAAATTAAACATTTCTTTAAAAAAAAAATTATATTAATACATTGCGTTAAAACATATATCCTCTAGGAAATATATTTTTTTGAATATCTTTCCTGTTTTAAATTATTTACATATAATGTAGGATCGACTTACTTTCGCTCTCCACTATTTGGCGTTCAATAAAACAGTGCAAGTTCATTTGAACTCATTTACATTAAGTGAATAAATAAATTACCTTACTTTTTATTACTTCCGTTTCGTAGACAAAAAGCTTAAAAGTTTCTTTACTCTTTACACGAATCTCTTTTAAAACTTATTCAGCTTTTTTGCTGATATTTTATTACGGTAAAATTACAGAGAGAGCGTGCACCGACGTACAGTATGCTTCTAAAATCACCTTTGAATTTTGCATACGTAATGAAATTTTTCTTTGTACATAGCGATAATTATTTACATTAATCTCGCATCTTTGTTTAGTGTCAGAAATGGTTATAAATACTAGATAACTATCGTTATACGTGTATATGATTTTTAACGCAAAACATTCTTTCATACCGGATATCCCAAAAGTTATAGATAATACTATCTTGGTGATAAGTACACATATTTATTTATATCAACAGTTTATTGTGATATCAAAAAATTAGATAATAATAGGGGGACTCAATATATATGCGAATTCTCTATCAGGTAATCTAGCAAGTGGGGAGACCGTGTGATAGATGAGGATGAATTTTTCGTTTCATGTATATATATATGTTTTTTGTAATACATATGTATTATAACTAAATTTTTGATATGGGATGTATATATAGCCAAGAAGAGAAAGAGAGACTGCTATATGTATAGTTACCGTCCGAAAAAGAATGCATTAGATATTTAGGAAATAGAATATTTATAGTTTTCACTTGTACTTGTAATATTTACTTTAGTATAATTGACAACAGAAATAAAAATGGTGAGAGGTTATAATGTGTGTTTAGAAAACATAAATTAATGGAAATTTCCATCCATCTATCCATGCAAATTTCGGGTTTAATTATAATTGTAAACCTAAAACTGCAATCGGTGTAGTATTGCTTGATCATGATTTTAACTTTCGTATATCCCTAAGTCTGTTTGACTTATTCACATTTTTTTGGCTTTTCGTCATAAATAGCCAATATTGAAATTATTACTGATTTTTTTTTAAAGTCGCGGAATCCAGCAAAAGATACCGTCCTATTAATTCAAAAGATTATGTTAATATATTCAATAAAGCGAAGGAAATCGGCGGTCAATTGGTTCTAACGAACTCTATTCAATAAGCAGCGTCAAACTTTGAGCAGAAATATTGAGTTCCGAATTGGATTCTATTTCGGTATCGAATTGTGTAATTTTTCTCGACTCGAAATATCAAATATAAGTTATACCACAAATAAAACTTTCTTTTGTTTACGAATACATTTAGGGAGAATAATATTTATTTTTGTAAATTCAAAGGGTTTAAAACCCCCACTGGCCTAATAGTTAGAGCATGCGGCTTTCATTCCGCAGGTTCGAATCTCGGCATGTACCAATGACTTTAATATTTAAGTTATGTACATTTGTAAACTTTAGTTACAACAGCGAATTACAAACGGTGAAGGAAAACATCGTGAGGAAACCCGCACGCTGAAATCATCTTTGTGTGTGTGTGGTCCCAATAAAGCGGCAACAGGCTCGCCCCATGTTACATGGGACCTAATCTGACGACATCTGGCGAAATATGGGTGTTTATTCACCTCTGCCTACCCCTACTGGGAAAAAGGCTTGATAATATATAAAAAAAAAATGAAATAATTGCAACCGTCAAGAATGTTATTTATTAACTACCATGTCTTCAACTTTATTATTTACCTTAAAGATTCTAAATCATAAGCTTTTAAGTATGTAGATTGGCGATAAAAACATGACGCTGCTATGGATACTACATTTAAAAGTGCTTCTTCTTTAAAATCAACAATGTTTTAGCGTAATCATGGCACCGATTTATTTTTCATATTTACTACAAACATTATACCATTTGTCGAGATAAAAGCCTTAGCAAATAAACGATTCGGCAGTTATTCCTAATACAAATAACTTGCAATTTTATATATCAAAATCAAGAACTACTCTCTAATTTGGACATGTTCAGGAGTAATAGAAAAGATTTCAATATAACAGGAAACATGTTAATATTGAGAACAAATGCCTTGAAGTATTTATAATATATAGTACTTTTTGTACAAAATTATACTATGTTATAATAAAATTATCTTTTTTTACAGATCTACAACAATGTGGACTACATTCATTGTAATAACAATAGGTAAGTACTATTAATGTAATATTTTATCATATTCAATTTATCATAGCCCATTTCAAGTTGTATTCAATATTATTAAACGAAGAAGACTATTCTCCGGATATATGAGACATCTTAAATTCACCCAATGTATTTTTGTATGAGGAAAATTTGTACTTCGTTCTTTCATAGTGTATGTTTAGGATATAACACGCAAGACCTTTACTTTATTTGTTTTGTTCTGCACAAAAATAAAAAGCAAAATGTTCCTGGTACTGCAAATTTTGTTTATGACCTATACACGAATCTTTAGTAAACTTTTTATCTAAAAAGAAATGTTACGTTTTCGTATAACAAACACTATTATATATTAGATTGAAATTAAAAGGCAAATGGTCCTTTGGAGAAGGCAATAGAAAAGGACTGAACTAAGAGGAAGGTGTAAGGAAAGTTTATATCTAGTAGCAGGCGTTGAAGAAAGCAACTAACGTGTCTAAGGTTCCAAATCTAGTAATTGGTGATCATGTACAGATAATATATGTACTGAACAGTCTTAAACGCAGATGCCTAGTGGCTAATCTCGTGGTGTTCTATAGGATCATCATAATTCTCCCAACTCCTCTTTACCACTAGATGAAGAGCCGTACAGCAAGTCACCAATTCTATGCTATAAACATCCTTAGTTTCCGAACAAAGAGGTTTAGCTCTTCGTTCTTGATAAGGAATAGCAAATGGGTGAAATGCTGGCGTCAGTGTTCCCATCTAAATACGACGTGGGCATTTAAAAAAAAAGATTGAATAGGCTGTTGTATTAACGCGTTTTACCATCAAAAATCACAGCACTATATAAGACCAGTTGGATCAAGCACTAACCTATTTTTTTATTCATGATGATGACGTGACGAGACGGGTGAGACGCTCACGTGTCATGTGTGTCCTACGCTTGCTCATAATTACGTGGCGCTAGTTAGGATCATGTCCATTGCACTACATTGTGTTGGTCGCTTTAAGACATAACATGTTGATAAGACGCCTCTTTATCTTAGTAATTTCTAGCTATAACATGCTCCAAACTGGAACACAGTGATATTCGCATACTATTGTTTGGCGGTAGAAATAGGTGCTGCGATGGTATCTACTTAGACGATCTTCAACAACAGACGCCTACCTTCAGTAAATTTGCTATATAACCATTGAAAAAAAATGTTTTTATTTAGCCTCGTATGTTGAACGTATTTATTCTCGACTATAATTTTTTTTGCAATGGTAGGCATTAATGTGTGATGTGGGGGGTACTCGTTTCCCTCCAACGCATCAAACGGCTGTTCCATCAGATAATGCATGCCGGGTGGAGTCTCCATGTTTGCGCGAACACGTACGGCGTAATCATATATCTTCCACAAATGACAGCAACACCGCCTTTCTTCCGTTACATGTCGTGCTTTAAATTTTCTTGGAGAGAAAGCGAAATAATATACGGAAACATATATGATAATATATATTTTAGAGTTTACCTACTATTAACAACGATTATATTTGCAAACATTTTAAGAAGACAACAAAAACCAAAAGTCTTTGAATTATACATTTTAAAGCCATTCTGTATTAACTTGGCGCTGTACAACTTGACCGTGTATGATTTTTATTTCTTAGACTTCGACTTAAAGAAAATAATGAAATGTAACTGAAACCCACATAACTATTTAGACAGTATCGTGAATTATAGTCTTGACTTTCTAGTTATGGTAGAAGATTCCAGCATTGTGAATATATACTGTTCGTTTATGCGAAAGTGGTAGTTTTTCAATATTATATAGATAGTAAGTTACATTCGTAATACTTTCGAGTACTTATGTAATTATAAACAACAATATACCAATGGTTGACCATACTAAATGCAAACAGTGTTTTTTACAATTTTAGTGGCTTGGATGGCACTTGAGTTAAAATATTCCTAAATTCAATACACAGTGCATCCTAATGAGACGGCTTTGGAGGGAGCAAATCCCGGAAAAACGAAACGGCTTTTCCTGTAAGAAATACAAAAAGAACTGAGTTCACGAGAGCACACACCAAGCATAAGTATTTCTTTCTGGAAAGGTCTTAGTTACTCCGTACGTCGAGGAGGAGACAAGGAGACAGTATATACAATAAATTTAATAAGAGCTTAAGTTTTTACCCACTTCAATATCACCAATGTTGGGTAAAAGTCAATAAGTGGCCTTTGTTTTTGGTCTCTTGCCTAAAATAATTCCAGTATCTAATTATTCTAATATTTTTTTTCTGTTTTCACTCACACAGACCTACACACATACACACCGTTAAAAACCAATGGGATATAAATTCAACACACACACAGAGACATAGAAACGAACAGACCTATTTAAATATATTAATAGTAATGTTTTAAAAATGTTGCTTTTATATAACAATGAACTTGGCAGAGGACATTGATTCCTGTGATACAGGCTTAATCTCTAGTTTAAGAAACAGGGCCTTGTGATGATGAAGATGATGAAACGTTAATCAACATAACCAATCTGTTTTTAAGTAATCAAAATATAAAATTATTTAAAATTCGTGTCCTTAAGGCAAAGAGAAAAAGTTCAATAAATTTATAGAGAAATCGAGTAAAAGGAAAAATGAGAAAATGCTTCAAGAATTATCCAAAGGCGATGTTGATCGTGTCACCGCAGCTTCCATTCGCGTGAGTTGTTTACTGTCTCCCTAGAAGATCAAACATATAAATACTAGAAGAGATAAAAACATGTATTAGTTATAATTATTCACATGAAAATATTTTTTTTTTTTTCACTAGATAGATTTTTGTCACAATTAAGGAAATGAGACATTGCGTTTGTCTAAAAACAAATAGTAGAATCGTATTTTGGGGGTTGTTTATCAAAATCATTTATAACATTGGGTTATTATTTTTATTTTGACTTTAGACCCAAAAAATATAAGTATCATTTCTCTATATATTTCCCCTTTTTTAGATAACTATAACAAAATTATTACTACAATAGTTTCAATACTATAAGTAAAAACGTTTCATGGAAATATGATTATAAAATATTTCATTTATATAGTTTAACTTAGCAAAATCGATAAAAAAATTATGAATGAATTAACTATAATCGATGTTTTCATTGATATCGTAGCCTTGTTATATAAAGTATATGTTTTCAATTGATACTTGACCATTTAAAATCCGGGTGATATATATCTATCTGTCTCTTTTGTTGCATAAAAAAAGTTATAATAGTATTGTCGCGCTTATCTACAGTCTTAAGAAAATTAACAATTCAATTTTAAGGTAATGTTAAGTAACAAATACGTACTAAAATGATAGTAAATTAGTAAAATCACAAAGAAAAAACCAGCTGGAGCTTACATGTCCCTTCCAGCTCTGTAAACTTAATAATGTTAAATGGGTGTTGAGTAAACCTAACGGCGAAGGTTGAACGCTTTGTAGGATTCAATCAACGCCTCCCACTAGGGACCTGGGTATCAAATGATATAAAGAGAATACAACAATACAAATGCTAAGTTGCTTAATTAAGAATTACAGACTCGTTGCTCTAATTAAAACCAAACACAACCGCTGTGTTTGTTTGTTTTCAGGTTGAATTATTAATAATTATCAATGATACATACCCACCAAGTTCAATGTATTAGAGATTCTCTCGATTCATATTCAATATTTGTTCAACCATCGTTAAGTTAACATTGAATCAAAACTATAATACTCTTTATAGTTAGATCGAGTTTCGAGCTAGTAATTATTATATGTTTTGTATAGATTCAAACTATTTCTTTTAATTTGGATATTACTTTAACCGTTAACTATTATTGGTCATTGATAAAAGTTGCTGAAGATCGTAACTATCACAGCATCGTTTCTATTGATATGATACTTCATGAATGATGATCAAATGAACTGAAATATATAGACACTCTACTAAATGTCTATATATTTCAGTTCATTTGGAAAGTCGTTGCAATTAGTGATATTACCAAGGTAATTAGACTAAAAATCTCACTTCGAGCCTTGAGTCAACATCCTAACTAGGCAATAGTTCAAATATTCACTTATCGCCACATTCTTTGTTATAAATAAACATAGTACTTTCCTTTGAATCCTATTTCTTTTTTAAAAGCGTATTTAAAATATTTATTAAATCTTTAGCATTAATTATGGTAACTAAAATCTTAATTGGGGTACAATTAGTGATATAGTATGGACCTCGAACCGTAACAATTCAACTGTATTGTGCTACGGACCCAAGAGTTAACTCTTAGGCCTCGCTTAATCAATTTTACTAAGTGTAGAGTACGAAAAGGCGTCTTTTGTTGGGAATTCATTAATTTCAATGTTAAAATATATTAAAACCAATTATTACCAAAATATCGCCAACGATTGTAAATTGATTAAATGACTTACACCGAAGGTTTGTGAAATGGTGCTAGAGTTTGAAGCGCCATTGAGATGAAGCTACATTTTAAAGTTTTAGAGAATAACTAACATCTTATTCAACTGATCATCATCATCAGCCATGAACATAAGTCTCCTCCAAAGATTCGTGCATCGATCGATCGGGTTTCATAGGGGTGATTTGGGCCATATCCCACTACGTTGTCCCAATGCGGGTGGCAGCCACAGCCCCGTTTATAGATTCGCAGAATACACCACGAGGAAGTGAAGTTTGTTTGGATCCTGTGAGTTGTTATGAGGTGTTATTCATCGTATTTATAATACCTAACATATTTATCACAGTTTGCTTAATTTTTTATTTATTTTGTTCTCTTAAAGTTATAATGTTTCTTAGTTAAGTATAACAATACTGACGAGTATGTTCATAAGAAAAACAGTACACAGTAAGCTTTTTAGCAATTGTTTTAAGGTGTGTTCTTGTGTAGATTACGTTTATTATGTTAGACCAATTGCTGTCTCCCAGAAGCAATAGTTCATAAATTTAATATGCTTATGATTTTAAGTACTTAAATATATTAGGAGAATTTCAGATTTTTAACTCACTACTGTGACCTTAATAAACGTTTTAAATACACAAGTAAACATTTTATTGAAACAAACACCCTAGACATGAGTATCGCTTTTCATCAGGTGGATGACCTGTTCTCTTTATTGCTCTAGTGATGGTGGAGATTATCTTCAAGTGGAAATTCTTTCTCGATTTCATGCGATAAAGTTACAAAATACATTTGGGCTCCATGACAAATTACGCTTCCGGCGTGCACGCACCTTTTCCCGCGAAAATGCGCCGCCATTATTTGTTCATTTGTTTTGCGCTTCGCATCCCGCCAGCTGCTTCCGGTGGCGGGTACGAAATAACGACTAGACGAGTGCAGCCATTACACGTTTCAAAAGCCATTTAACTAATTTGCTATTTTTCCCCTTCCTTAACAACGAGCCATGTTCGCCTCATTTTCTAAAAAAAAGAGTTAACAGAAAAAAAATGTATATATTTACCAATTTTATACTTAACTAACATAATTTTGACATTGGGACAGCTTTTGACTTTATATAAAGACAGTCCGGTCATGTGTGGCAGGTGCTGCTAATACTTATCTACCGGAGACTTGGTGGAGAGGAGGGCTAAGAGGCTTGTTGGTGATCAGGAACTTGTCACAACTAGGCTTGACATTCTTGGATACAGGCGTCTTGGCCGGTCTCGCGGTGTTATACAGGATACATTTTGGAGAGAGTGCGATGGAATTACACGATTTAATTCCCCAATCGCCTTTTCTCTACCGGACGACCAGACCACGGCGAGTCTCCATTCTTATATTGTGTACATCCTCAACTTGCGAGCAAAAAGATTCAATTCCTCCTTCTTCACGAGAACAGCAAGGGAGTGGATCAAATTGCTGGTGTCGGTGTTACCATCCAAATACAACGTGGGTTTCTAAAAGAAAAGAGTGAATAGGCTATTTTTAGGTTAGTATGCTTTTCCACTATAGACCACATCACTACTACTAAACATCAGGTGGGATCAGGGTCAAGCGCTAACCTTGATGATTTAAAAAAATATTAATCACTTCATCAATTAGGCTCATGCCAAATACAGGGTTATTATTAAGGTTATTATATATGAAAGGTTTATAAATTAAATGCTTAAAGGTTAATTAAAGAGAAAAAATTTAAATGCTAATCTATGGAGTGCTTAATGCTACTTCCAGATTCTCCCCGTCGGCGCCGTTTACTCGTCTATCCTGTTACAAGTTGATGGAATGATGAAGCCTCGCCTCCCCTAATGGAAAGATAATAACTGTTTAATATAAACACAACAATAAATGTTTGGTATAAATAATAAGGGCTCCATTGTTCCCGCTAACTTAGACATGATAAATAATTTATGCATTGCTATTGTTACCACACTGCCCCTAATCAACGTTTCTAATGTCCCCCGTTCTGAATTAATTCAATTCTTCCATTTAGTTAGTTTCATATAAAGATATTTAATACGGCATTGTTTATTTCTTCAGCTGAAACAAAATTGGAAGGGATTTATTAACAATCTGTTTTAAAGACTAAATATAACATGATTTTTTAATATACCGATAGTGATACATCTACACATAACAACATAGCGTGGTAAAAAAAGTGTAAAACTTATAAAGAACGAGGGTTATCCTTACTCAATTAAAGGAGATGTATGCAAGAAGGAATTCGAATGGAGAAAGATAGAGAATTAAAAACATGATAGCGAGAACTAATATGGAAGAAAGGAAGAAGAGCATATATAGTAACGAAACAAAATAAAGGATGATAAATGAAAAGAAATACATAGACTTCAGCTCAACTAAAATGGAGGAATGCTGTAAAAAAAAACAACGTGGTGTTAGTTAGGATGGTATACGTATCACCACATTGTGCTCTTCGCCTTCTAGACAAAGTGTAAAGTCTCGTTACCCTATCAATTCTACTATCTACAACACCCCTTAAACTGGAACATGAAATAGGAGTTGCGTTGGTACATACTTAGACAATTTCTGGTGGTCTGCCATAAGTAAAACAGTAAATAATTACTATATGTACACTATGCATCTCTTGATTTACTGAAGAGTTTAACATTGAGTTTAAACAAGTACAACAGTGTCCTGGTTGTTACCAGAACACTATGATCGCATTATGATCTCAATATTCGGCGAAGAGATGACTTAAAATGGGCAGGGGATAACTAAAGTGGCTGAAATCTGACCTGAAAACCTAGAAAATTACAAAGACTTCATTTAGCGCAATGTATAGAAGAGAATAGATTGTGTAACTAAAGACATACGAAAGACGAAGAAAGATAGAAACGGAACAGGATGAAAGGCATAAAGTAAATACACACAAATCATGGAATAGACACGGCTCCATAGTATTGGAGAATAAGTAAAACATATAAATAGTAATATATGTATATATCATTATCAGCCGATAGACCTCCACTGCTGGACATAGGCCTCCCTCAAAGAATCTCACATCGATCGGGTAGGGATTAATAAGGGGTGATTTGGGCCATTTCCCCCCACGCTGGTCCAATGCGGATTCGTGGGAGCCATTCTCGTCGGTTGATTAGCAGGGTGCACCACAAGCAGGTGAGGTTGGCTTGGAGCCCGTGAGTTGTTGTGCGGGAACCCTCACACCCCATATATATATATATGAATGTATAAGCACTAATCAAAGATATTAAATGACTTACGTTATTTGAGTAAAGTTAATAATATGCTATAGGTTCTCGTTTATAACTACAGATCCTTTCAAACTCGAACAATTACTCTAAGTAAATACTAGATTTATCACTTTTTAGACTAGAATTCAGTAATAGAATACTATTGCGAAGTTATAGAAGAAGCCGCTGGTAAACCAGTCTAGACAATTTGATGATGTAACAATAGTAAATATAAGTATTGTGAATGTAAGGAAGAATATTGTGACGAAAATTTTGCGGGTAATTACGAGACGAACGAAGATCTAGTCCCGCCTTATTAATGAGCGGAAAATGGTTTTTATGGTCTCAGTAATGATTTCGCCAAATGCCTTCATCGGCCTTTATTATGAAAATAAAAGTAAGTAAACGACACTGTCTGAAATCATTAAGGTCTCTTCGATCTCTTACAGCATTTGTGGAAATGAAATTTGTTAATTTTCGGCAAAAAAAAGTATTTATAAACAAATCATGCTTATAACCTTCACTGATAGGTCTCTATTGTCGGAGACAGTATAGGTAGGTCTTGGCAGCTACGATTTCTGCCGCCAAACAGTAGAGTGCAAACATTACTGTAAAGGAACTGTTACTAGTATAATTACTGGGGTAACGAGATTCAATATCTTATGTCTCAAGGCAACGAGCACGATGTGGTGTAGTATATATCTTCCTAACTAGCGCCACATTGTTATGAGCAGGCGTATCACTTACCATCAGGTGAACGTCGCACTACTTTGTTCGTTTCTTTAAATAAAATGCAACATGTACACGTTGTATAAGTTTTTAAATAAAATGTATTATATTTTCAGGTTATAAACTGAAAATATTGCTAAAGCTTTAAATAGTATTTAGTGGTGGAATTTACGCCAGCCTTCACTAGTTGGAGAGTCACTTTAAGAAGAAGGTGGAATTAAGAGCTATTAAGAATAGGACTAAAGTAAGCCCTGCCTGTCGTAGAAGGTGACTAAAAGGGTTTTCTGCTTCGTGAGCTTTAAAGGTCGGGGCCCACATTGTCCACTGAGCGAGCATGGGACGAACGACAAATACGAGTTAGTTCTTGTAGTTCCAAAGCAAAGGTTTCCGGAAGGGTTACTGCTCTCTCTGGGACGTGCTTTAGGCGTAATGCCGAGTTGCACCGGTGCGTTTCATAAAAACCTCACCCAAAACTATGAAGATGACCATCGACTGGGTTTTAGAGGATAAAAATTCCATATAACCTTGTATTCTTCCCACAAGCATGGTATTCTTTTAGAACAAAAACAGTCTGTATTACCGGAGACCGTCTAAGTATGTACCACTGCAGCGCCTATTTTTGCCTCCAAACAGTGTTCCGGTTTGAAGAGCGCTGAACCTAGTGAAATTATTGCGCTAACGACACTTAATATCTTATATCTAAAGACTACAAGCAGAATGTAGTGTAATATCCTAACTAGCGCCACGTTTTAACCGGCAAGCACATAATTTACGATTTGGATGAACGTGGCGTTCACCTTGTCGCTTCGTCGGATTATAAAAAGAAAAACCGTAGAGAAATTGTGAATGAATTAGGAATATCTTTACAATTACGTTATACGTCTAGAGTATGTATAGTATTTCATCCGGTGCTGCTAAAGATTTTCACGTTGCCATCACCACGGCCGTATCTCACCGGTAAGTAGGTAATTCAATAACGGTGAAGCGTTACATCGCGCGCCGTATCGCCCGCCGCAGTATTCGCGTGGCAAAAATGATTACTATACATTTCGCTTAGTGTAACACAAATGAAATTTACTCTCGCGCGAAATGTGTTACTCGGGGAGAATCCAATTTGTACTTGCAATAAAAGAATAGGTTGCAAGTGGAGAACTCACGCGAATACCCGCTTAAACGCTACGACGTCAACTCATTTCAGCGATGAAGGATTCACTTAGGGAGGCGAGTTCAAATATAATATTGCTACTTAAGTTACTAATTACAATCTGTCATATTCACGTGTTATACAAGCGATATAAAGGAATACGAACAGACCTTGTTTAGTTATAAAACAAACTGTTTGCTATATGGAAATTGAATTAGATATATATATATTTGAATAAATCTTATTAAGTTCATAAACATTAGTTACCGGTTCGATAGACTCGCCCATTTCTTTGTTATGAATTTAATCATCGATATCACTACAATAACTTCAAGAATTGTAAACCTTATTTCATATACTCGATATTACATCTCTATAGTTTTACTTCAATTGAAGAGTACAGGAATTTTTGTTGCCTAAGATGTTTTCTTCGATATTTACAATAACGTCCTCGAAGATCAAGAATGTTGGTGCCTCTTATTATCTATATAAGTGATAAAATATATAATACAAGTAATTTCAATAAATCTTCAATATTACGTCTCACACTTTAAGGATCATTAAGTAAATGTTTGCGCAAGAAAGATTATATAAAGTCATGAATAAAGTATTATCGACATAACAATGACCGTATAACCATACAGCTTTCATAACCGTTTTAACTGGATCCTTGTTAAACATTAAACTTTCTCTTTATGTAGAATTATGTATTAAGCTCTGTGTGAAATTTAACTTGTGACTAGTTTAATATTTCAAGAGGTGGATAGCATCTCCTTTCCAAGTCATACGTAAGAACAATGGTAACTATGCCTGATTTGTAAATTTTGGTGGTTAACTTCTTTAATCTTGTGTTTCATAACGATGAGGTTACAGTTGATATGACGTATCAAAGCGGAAGTCATTTATGAAATCTGTTTCCTATATTTTAGAAGAGACCTTAGTTATACTAATCAGACGGAAGCACTTGCCAGCAAGTGTTTTGAGTACTCTTCTTTACGCATTATAAACTAAGGAATACTATTTGATAACTAATATAATTTTTTTATTCTGATCTTTTCATATCTAGTTTCTTCTGACCAAGACTCTGTTTTATTGTTGGGCGATATCTAAAAATAATAAGAGCTTTTAGGAATTGATTTAGTTTAGAAGAATTGTTACCTTCTAATTTTAATATGGTATAATTAATTAGATTTCCGTTTGACTCTTCATCATGTTTTTAGCTTTCATTATTTTGGAGCACGGTTTTGAAAAAAAAAACAATTCATTTAATGTTTTGTTAATGATATTACAGGATATTATTATGATTGAAGATCAAAGGACGGTTTGTCCTTTCAATAGTCAACAAGAAATGAATAGAGTTATTAGTTTTCTAATTAATTTTGGTCTAGACACAATGAAAGCATTCATTTAATAAAGCCTGTGTTATACCTATCGGTTTCTGTATTGCTCGAAGTTTTGTAAAATGATATTATTTAATAACGTCGATGTATAATTTACTAAATGAGAGAGGCTTGTACGAAACATTTGTGCCAGTCCATAGCACATCTCAAAAGTGTCAGTACCGTACACCGTATGAATAAAAGATACTTTCTGAGCACGTCGTCGAGCTTGGGAACGTTATTTTTTCATATCTAAATGAGCGGCATGGGGAGGAAACAGAGAAGGGGATTGAGAGCAAAAATTCCAAATTATTATTCTACGTCCCTTCCCAGCTGTAAGCACATTACCTGCCGAAAACCTTCGACCTTTATTCATTTGAAATTGTAACTTGCTGAAAGGTCGTCCATACATTATTGATGTGCGGAATGAAAACTTCTTATATTACTTGGTACATTGGACTCGGATGAGTTAGGCCTTTAGAAAAAAATATTTACCTTCTGAGATTGTTTGATGAGCTGATTCAGATTTTGTTTGCGGTCCCTTCGGCTGTTTGTTATGACCAGTTTTATTTTAGACTTTCGCCGTTTCAGTTCAAACATTTCGAAAACACAATGGTCTATATTTGTTTTTCTTTCTTGTAAGAAGAATTTTGTATCATGTGTTTTTCTTTAATTTCAATAGTTTGAAAATTAACGTCCTAAGATGCCGAGTGCCATTATCCGCTTGTTTTCCATTTCATGAACTAATTTGCCACCTTTTCTAACTTTCATTGGTTAATGAACTATATTTTTTTTTCTATGTAATAATTAATCAATGTCTTGGTGACGAAATGTGCAAAATTTACTGCGTTCTGAATTTAAGACCACTATAGCTATATATGTACTGGGCTGACACAATACATCGAGTAATATATACCTGTACAGGAATCCCATGTAGAGCCTTGAATTTATAGATTGCAGTATTACTTACTACATTACTGTCATTCACCTAATTCTTAGTATTGCACGAGCTTATAGTTAGTCGTGAGGTACAAAATAATACCGCTAGTTTTCAAAGAGGAACATAAATATATTTTCTCAATAGGTATACTGTAAATGCTTTTAAGACATTATCTAAATATTCTCCAACAAAAGTCACTCTGACGGTATTTTTTGTATTAAATGAACAATACACATACAAAACTTTATTGTATATAAAATAAATTATATAGAAATAGTTCCATAGTTGTATGTAAATCAAATAAAGTGTTATAAAGGACAGACATCAAATTACTTTTGCGGTACGGATTCGCTTCTCTTTTTTTCATTTAAAAAAATCTCCTCTTAATAGTAATGGAAAACGCGGAGAAAAAAAAAATTCAATGCGGAAGGCATTAGAAAAACACAATGGGGTCCTGCTTTGCACTCGTGCACAATGAGAATAGTTTTCTTTCCTGTTTACGTTCCTGTTAAGAGCCGTTAAGATTTACATGGTCACCGTTTCCGTTTCGCGAATAGACAATCGTAAACATTGTTCGACATATATTACCGAATCTAAATAAATAAAATCGTTTCACCCGACATTGCGAAACGTAATGTCGGACAAGGTATAATCGGATGCCTTTTCATCCAGTCGGCATGTAAACAGATGACCACGGGTTCAAAAGTCTCGTTACCGCGGGGTGAGGGGATGGAAACAAAAGATGCTCGTTTCCTTCACCGCTCCAAAGCAGAGGTCGTTGGGGGGTCGAGAGGGGAGTGGATCGCGGCCCTACAATGGAGCCATTGTTTGTGCCCGGTGACAGGAAAAACTCCGACCTCCGTGTTTCTGTGAATTTTTTATTTCTTTCTTTCCTTTCTCTCTGCACGTTTTTCTCTAGCAGCCGCCTTTGACTGCAACGGATAGAAATCAAAGTCGGCTGTTGATACCGTATCGTATCTATCGTGTGATTTTTATATATAACTTTAATAATGAAGTGCTAAATTATATTATATTATATATTTGATTAACATCCATTTTCATCTATTTCGTATACAGAAATGTTAAATACCTACGTTGCGAAAGTTGTTTGTAATGTTTGTGGGAATCCGTGATTCGTAGCTGGCGGCAATGAAATACAGCAGCTAAGCCAGCGGACGATTGTATATCCGGCGGAAGAACTCTGTGCCTCCCGCCCCCACGCACCCACCGCCTGACCCTTTCCGGACCCAGTCGCCTCACGATTCCTTATTTACCCGTTTTTCCTTATCAAACCGTACCATTCGCAACGCATTACCGGAATCCTGTTGCTGAAATTGAGTACGTCTGATACTGAGTATAAACACGTGATTAGGGTTTTTGTTTCGTGGCGAATTTTCTGTTTTCAATTTTCTAAATCAGCGAACTGAATTGATTACTGTCCCAGTTTGGTATAGTCCTGTGGTGTGTTAACAGAAAAAATCAAATAGCCACCGTATAATAGTTAATCTATTAATATTATTAACCTTATGCAAAAGAAAAGTATTTTTAAATAGTAACAAACAGATTTAATTTCCTCTTTCGCCATCTGCAAAGCTTGATGTTAAAGCTATAAAGGACTGCGTCAAGTTTATATAAGGACGAGCAAAATTATTCTGTGTAGGTGTCTAAAAGTGTATATTTCGAGTAAAGTAATAATTTTTAAAATAAGTCCTCTAATGCTCAATGCAGGCAAAGAGACAGGCATCTGTTCTAACAAAAAAAAAAAACAAGCGATCCAACTGCATTGCTTAAGTAATTTGCATGTTAAAAGTGTAAATTACACAGTCATGACGCCGGTAGGTGGACTGGGAGACTGTTTTAAAATCAGCACACCACCTGACTCCTGGCTCTTGACCTCCTCAACCTCGTTTCGTCTGTATGTGCAAGGCCTTCCCCCACCTAAAATTTATGTGACATGTCTGAACATTTTTTCAAAAAATAAAAATTACAACGCTTGAATTTTTGTTTTAACTTTATTATTAGTTTAAACGGGATATAGACTGCAATCACTTATATCGAAAGTCTGAGAGTAAACAGTTTGGGACAGGTTATTAAAACATCCAATGTTATGATTTTAGAACTAAATAAATGTTCATGAATTTAGTATAAATAATAGTCGGTCCTCTGTATTGTATGAATAGTTATTATTAAATTATTAATAATTTCTTCAAGTTTTAATTAATACTTTCTTTTTACTCCTCGCACTTTTCCCTGCTTTGTGGGGTCGGCACAGTATGTACTTCTCTTCCATATCCCTCTATCAGCCGTCATATCTGAATTCACACTCTTCTTACACATGTCATCTTTCACACAATTAATTAATACTTACTGGGTGACATACTAGGTACTTAAAGAGGAAGTATCAGCAAAGTATCAGTGAACAGTACCAAGCATATCGAACATTGTAAAAAAGATTTATGAGGTGGATGGTTAAAATTATGATGAAGTGTTATCTTAATAATTCTCCAGACCACAACCATAGTTATAAAATAAACAACTGTGAACATGACACTTTCTGCATTACCTAAATGTTTCTACGTTACTTAAACGTTACCAGCGGCTTAAAAACTATTTGCAACGTACAAAGGAAAGGTTTTAGTATAATATCGTAACAATGTTACCACGTGGGATCGCCGTAAAATATTTAAAGCGGAATAAGCGTTGAACAATTTCAATTTACCTTGCAGTACTGGCATACCTACCCCGTGTGGGCATACAAATAGCGACGACAAAAATGCACCACTTGGGGTTACGTCCTCCCCAGTTGTTTCACAGTTCGTGTAGCGCTGTTGTGACACCGTTCGCAACACTTTACTATGAGCGGGGAACGCTTAAAACTCGGTTATTATACTACGGACGCTTTAAAAGGCTCGTTATATTAATGCAATAAATGATCCGCCTAATGGAATCTAAGTTTTGGGTTTCTTTTAACTCTCATCGTTTGTTTTATATTACTTTTATACGGTTACTGTTAAGCTTTTATTTAAGACATTTTCCTGTATTTATCTTAAGAAAAGCAATAAATATAATTTCATTAAAATAAATATAAATTGAAATAAGATATACAATCGATTGTTTAAACTATGAACATGTCATAAAGAGTCTCTAAATTTTAGAATCATGTTTTAGTATGTTTCAGATTCTATTTCCGATATTAAATTAATGAAACCTTATAAGAAACCATAAAGGTTTAGAGCTTTGCCTGTATGTATATATTTATACGCTTTTTTAAAAATTTTACGTAAATTTATTAACAGTTTTAGTTTTGTGTTAAAATTGTAATATAAATGTCAAACATCAATATCATATATACCTAAGTAGCGATGTTAGGAGAATGTTCAGACTGCTTCATAGTATCATATTATGTTAATTTGTATCGCAAAGTTTAATTTATTTTCACTTTTATTTTGTGTTTAAGGATGGAAAATAGATCGTTTTTTTATATACATATATATATCACGATAGTGACGCATAATCCAGTACCCTCCGTGTGAGGATTTAAGCTAAGCTAAATTGGGTCAATTTACGGACGCTTGTGTCTCATTTACTTGATGATTATAAAATCTAGTGGTTTACTATAATAAAGTACAATGATTTAAGTGAAATATTTCAAGTGTTTTTTGTTGTTATTAATGCACTTTTATAACAAAGTTATATGGTTAATAACACTTTCATTTATGGACCATTGATAAACCTGTCCGCAGTCAATCATTTGCTATTAAAATGTTTACTCAACACCACTTTGATTTTACACCTTTTGAAGTAACATACTAGGTCTCGTAAAGTAACGTACTAAGTTAGTAATCCCATCAACCATATTACGAGCCCGACTAGAACATAGTTTCCGTACAATTTCTTAGTGGTATACAGAATCCGCAGTGATAATACTAGTACTGTAATAAAGTTATAGATTCTAGTACTATAATTTTAAGCAATCGTATATACGTTTAAATATCTCCGATGTTATTTATCAATGATTGTAATACAGTATTTGTTAGTACCAGTAATTATAAAACGAATATATAAATATTTTCAATCGTTACAGTCTTGGCAGACTGATTGTAGTAGTTAACAAGTAGTTTTGGAGAATCTCCTATTTCTAGACGCTTCCTTTCCTGTTAAAGTGAAAAATTCTTAGTGTCGATTTAAGGTAAAATTCATAGACATACCAGACAGCTGACGCTGTCCTGCCACTGTGCCATTTTATCTCAGTATAACTGAATCTTTATTGCGATCGGTTGAAAGCTGTTGAAGTTAATATGCAGCAACACCATCTGTTAGTAAGTTATAACAAAACCTATTACTTAGGTTATAACTTGCGGACAGTCGGTGCTGTAGTGTACTAACTTTAACAACGTACTGTCATATTTGTTAGGAGAAAATAAGGAAAGTATAGAAATTGATATCAATGTTCAGTAAAATTAAAATACATCTCAATATCTCAAAGAATATTTGCATTCAGGTCATACATAATGTGTGTATATCGTGTTTTACAATTTGGGAACCTCATCAAGATGATTAAGAAACAATTTGATAAGCTCTGTTATCTCAAAGGCAAGTGGTATTGTCAATTATTTTTAATCTGTGCAAGTATTCTTCATGAAATCTCTGTCCTGTCAGTATCAGCGCAAGAATGAATAAATGCTTTGTATAATGGAAGAGCATGTTATATGTAAGAGACCAATTTTTGTGTAACTTCACCTTTAGTATTGGTTTTATATATTTATTCGGAAGATAATTTACTGTTTTATTCAGCAACTTTTCTTATACAAATAATGGAAAACTTATAGAAAGTTGTGATTGGATGTGGCAGCTTTAGCAAGAAGTTCAAAAGCGTTCTTGTTACTTAGGTAGCTTACTTAGGTGTGTGCCATGAAGGGAGTTTAACCTAGTGCATGTATTATTGTATATGAAAATATAGTAAAGGACTGAAAGTGTATTTTATTGCTCAAATGGTAAGTATCTTAAGTGTTTCATTATATAGTGTCAAGCTATGATACAAGTAAATTTTGATGAACTCGTAAAGTCAGCTGATCCCAAATTTTTGTCTTTTAACAGATTTATCAAAGACAAAAGTTTTAATAATATTATATAAAAAGCTATAATTTTATTATAATAATGTTATTCTAACCAAGCCATAAAAAATCCTTCAAAGCAGCATGAAGATAACTTCTGTATTTGCTTTCGTAGATATAATAATTGGTAAAATGTCGACAACAATACCAATTGAGAGGAGAATAACAAGCGGTGCTCAACTTATTGTTGGGATCGGATTTCTACTTAGGTTATAAGGATAAAAATAAATCATATGAATAAAGGATAAAATCATAATTTTATTATCCTATATACATTTTAAACAAAATTTTTCAAGGTCCACTTAAAAGGTCCATTTAATGTCTATGTACTTTAAATTTAAAACCATTGTTAAAATAACCTTCATTAGAACTATACTACTAACAGTTTAATATTTTAGTTAATATAACCTTAATGTATTACATATATGTCTTATCGTATAAAGTAAGAGATAGATTTCTCACTATATCTCTCTCTACTTCCGCATCAGTAATTATTTGAGATATGATAGAACGTCTGCGATCACATAGTGTTAACACTTGTATTTACTGTACACTTGAAATCTCGTGATTTATCTCAGTTGAACACGTCATCTATTCATTTATATCAGTATTTGATGAAACAGTTCGTTAAGATATGTTTACAAAATATTTAATTCGATATATTATCAGTATAACTATTACTTTAGATCGTTTTTTATCTGCTTCATTGTTTTTCAAGATCCAGAAGGACATAAGGAAAAGGTACATAAAAATCCATGGAAGATAAGTGTATTACACTGTAAGTAAAGAACAGAAATGCTAATTTAATGTTTAAATAAGTAATATATATAAAATACTACGCTAATAAGTAATCTCGTATTTTTAGTACCTGACTGCGAACAATATTTAATTTCTAGACTACGTAAAACAAGTTATCTTTGAAAAGTTCTGTATCCGATAGTAGAATAGTAATTTAAAAGAATTGCAAAATACTTGGATTGTTTTCTATTATACAATATACTATTGTAAGCCGATAGGGTAGTAATGTCTTCGAATGGAGGCTGCGGACCGGTACAAGTAGTACCGGAGGTCCTTTACAAGGAAGCACAATAATCTGTATGAGATCGTGGAATGCCACCAGCGCAGGACGTATCAGTGTGGAAATCTTTAAAGAAGACCTGTATCCAACAGCGAGCTTCTATCGGCTGATGACAGGGAATAAAAAAGCTTTGATAAAAATGTATTTATATATAATCTCTGTTTCTTTTGAGCTTTTTATAATATGTTAAATAAACATCCATTAGTGTACATACAATCGCCAGTAATTTTGTGTTACTCCTGTCCTCTATACAACTAAAGTCACTTTCACACATGAGTAAGAAATATGTTGAGGAGGCACCGCGTCCCGAGCAGACTGTATATCCGCCGGATGTAACACCCCACTCCCGACATGTGGCTCGCACCGTCGACTGCCCTACCCCCCTTTCCTCCACCCCACTCCGATTTCCAATGGATTTCGTCGTTCGTTTTTTCGCTCGTTGTCCCCACTCATGTGGAATACGTCGCCTACGTATAAGTATATATACACAGACACACCAATTTTTTTAATGTTAACAGTATTACAGATCTTTAGTGTGTTTTAAGAAAAATTTGTAGCATTTTTTTTATACCTTTCCTTTATCTGTATATTGGAAGAATATATCCTAGATTGCATAACGTTTTTGGAGATCTAATATCGATTCAATAGTGTTACAAAAACTAGTTTATTTCTATACATTTATGAAATTGCCAAAGAAAGAAGAATTATTTGTTGATACTGTAATCAATATATACATAATATAAGCTCTGAAATACTACCTAGCTACACAAAAACTGCATTTCTGAATTTCAGCTGAGGTCGGTGTCATAAAGTGCAGTAATGTGTAGCTTAACACAAAAGAACCAACAAATACATTCCTAGAAAACACACCAAAACTCAAACTGAACGAAAACAAGTAAGAAATTAATAACTATGACATAATGAACAAAAAAAACACGAAAAGGTCTATAACTTTGATAAAAGAGAACACATACTTTAACAAAAAAAAACATAAATGAAACTTAACTGCTACATATTTACATTATTCATTTGCAAGTGCATATTGTTTAACTTTAACTTTAGGAGTCAAAGTTAAGCAAAAGGATTTTTATATATTCACATGTATATTAAAGGCATTAAGTCAGCTTTGTGTCTTTTATGTAAGTAGGAGTATAGAATATTTTTTTTACATATTCTGCAGTGCATTAATGTAGTCACCTTTGTATCTTTTATATTAGTTACATAAGAATAAATAGGCGCTACCAAAACTAATATAAAATTACTTATACTTTAATCGGAAATACGTTCAGAAACTGACGTTACCGTAGGGCGGAAATCGATTTCTGATATTCGTCTATTATTATATGAAAAGTAGAAATCGACATTCCTGTATGTTATCGAAGGGAACTCGTCGAGATTGTGTGGGAGTGCCACAGCGTATAAAGGGGCGACGTGCGAGGGGAGAAAGAATAAGTATTTGTATGGCGTCACATTTATGTTTGCCTCTAAATATCGAAGTTGTGAAAGTGTTTCGTATATTTTAATATTTTTTTTTACTAGTATACTCCAATAACATTGCCACTTGTCATGTGGACTGGCGGCCTGGTTTTTTTATAGGTCGAGACGAGCGAGACGTACACCTTAAGGTAAATGACACTCCTGCCTACAACAACTTGGTGCTAGTTGGGATGATATACACTGTACTACATTGTACTCATCTTAAGACAAAAGATGTTAAGACTCGTTACTCCATTAATTTCATTAGTTACAACGCCTCACAAACCAGACAGCTGCGGTGGTACCTAAATAAACTATCACATAATATAATGATGATGATAATATTTCTTCCTTGTTGCTTGTATTAAGGAATTCAATTTTTAAAATACTATATCAAAGCGCGGTTAAAAGCAAGGGAAGTAGAGAAATAATCATATTAGGGAACATGTATTGAAATTTCTAATTCTATTGTATACATTTTAATTAGATTAGTGTAATTAATTGAACTCGTCCAGTTGATTAGTGAGTGCGGGGGTCCGAAACAAGGCGGACCAAATTAATAGGCGTCACAATTTATTGGTTTTCGGACGGACGCACCGTACCCAGATTGTATTTAGTAGAGGACTCTTGACTTATACGTATACGAATATATCGAAATCCCAATAACCTTTATATCAAACAATTCATTTAATTGGTCTTTGATTATTTCGATTACTTCTAAATTAAATCACACATACATAAACACATAAACACAGATGAACAGCTGATGCAAATTTGTTACTCAAAATCGTTCTTACAACACTAGGTTATTAAAGTCCATTATAACTTAACTCTAACATAACTTAATAATAACATTTTATCCATTGATAATGACTTTGTAAATGAATATTAATTCAGGCGACGTTTAATGACAATGGAGGCGGAAAAGAAGTTCAGAATATTCTGGTTCTCAAAAGCGATTGCAGCAACGGCGGTAGACTCGCAATATGAGGTTAATAGCCAATCAGGATTGATAAAACCCTACCACCATCCAAATCCGATCATTAATGGCCTCTATACCGTAGCAAACACCACCGTATTACAAAGCGAGCGGATATCCGCTGCGTAACGAAGCTAGTTCAAAGTTAATAAAATTTATACTGTATTGATTTCGCTGATAAATTATTCATTATTATCGTTGCGGGATAAGAAAGTAAAATAATGGGATTTCGTGTAAAAAACTCGAATTCCGTACAAAGGAATTCCGTTCGTCTGTAATTAGCGAGCCGTCTTGAAAAAAAAAAATATTTCTATTCTTAGTTGCCTTTGGACCAGGGACTTTCGAATCCAATACGGATTTATTAGAAGCCAAGCGGAGATAGAACCGATGAGCTCGAAAAGAAATTCCCCTACGTAATGAACTGTACGACCGTTTCTCTATTTTTACGAATGTCTGCATCCTGCTTTGAGCTGAACGTGCACCGTATATATCTATAGCATAGATGAAAAACTTCGTGATAAATAATTCAGCTGTTTGTCGCTTAACATCTTAATAGATTGTTTGTGTGTAGGTCTCTTATACCGCAGACAGTCTAGATAGGTACCGCCGCAGCTTCAGTTTCTCTCGCCAAACAATAGTGTGCGAACCTTGTCTTCCGAATTGAAAAGGGGTGTGAATAGTGAAGTTACTAGAATAACGAGACTTGACACCTTATGTCTCAGGGTGACGAGTACAATGAGGTGTTATTATAACCTAACCAACGCCACATTGTTACGAACAGGTGTATCATCCACCACTTTGTGAACGTCTTGTTTATCTTATCATTACGTAGAAAAAAATATTTCGTCAATCAATGTTGCACTTCTGGAATATAGCCTCACTGGTGATCTTTTACCAACGGCAGTCCTAAAGTTTTTATCTACTTACTTCCGGCCGCAGTTCAGCTACTTTGTGTTTTATGAGTGACAACACATAACTCTTAACAGAATGATCCCATTAGCCATACAAAATTAAGCCGATGATAGAACAAGAAGGTCGAATAATAAAATAAAAGGAATGCCGCAGTTGATGATGATGATGAAGGGTGGAAAAACAGAAACGATACATTTTTCTATCTTTCAATGATTTGTGTAGTACGTTTGTGCTCTTTTGCGAGTATATTCATCGTGATTTCTATTTATTGTGAGAAAGTATGATTCCATATAAAGAGAGAAGTATTCACAAACAGTTTGATGAGGGTTGACGTTATAAAAAAAATGTAGAGCTTATCTTACCTTCAGATGAATTGTTTTGTGGCAAACCTGCGAGGGAAAACTTATTGGTTAAGTTACTTATTTATTCTTAATTGTGAACGTTACAACTCGGTCACTATGAGCGAATTTTGTGATGATGATGAATTGAAAAATGGAAATATTATACTGACCAATCAAATCAAATATCCTACTATTGTGTTTCATAATAAATATGCATATAACCGTGGTTATATATCTACAGTTTCGCTCAAAGAAAAGAGAAGCAGTTTTTCATGTGAGTTTCACGAGCATACTCCGTTCGCCAACTGATATACCTTCAAAATAGAGAAGACCAAAGTACCACGCTAAACATCAATAGGACATAATGAAAATAAACGAATGAGAGTTTATCTTTACATATTAATACAAAAATATATATGGACAAGTATTTACGTTATAACAATGATAAATTTCTTATACTGTATTATCTATGTTACCACCATTTTATAAAAAAAGTCTAAGAATAACTATAGATAGGCTTTGTTTTCTGGTCCGATGCAATCCATGAGCGATACGAACGTAAGAACTTCCGGATACCATGTTAAGTTTGTGAAACACGGAAATCCTTTTATTGCTTTAAATGTATTCTATTTTGTTAGACAAGTTTTAAATCATTTGAACTGTTGTGTACAATGTTTACATCTGAATGATCATCTATATGATCAGAGGAAATACTTTAATGATAGTTTTTCGCGAGCAAGACGTTCTCCTGATGTTAAATGATACGCTTACCCATAACATGTCGTTAGTTAGTATGTTATACACTGCACCACATTGTGACCGTGGCTTTGAGACATAAGTTAACTATCGTTACCTAAGTAATTTCACTAGCTACAACGCTCTTCAAAACGGAACACAGTAATGTTTACACACTGTAGTTTCGAGGCGGAAATAGGAGCTGAAGTTGTACCTACCTAGACGGTCTCCGCTAACAGGAACCTGTTACCATATAAGTTGTTATTTGAGCAACTCATTCGTTATTTGCAGCACTGCAAAATGACAACAGACGACCAAGTACTGAAGTAGAACACGAAAAAAAAAACAGCAGGGAACTCGAACGAGAAAAAAGAGGAATTGTGTTAGTTTCAATTTGCTGGTGCAAAAAGTCTACATGCACAGTGTGCTGGGCATGTAGTTAAAAAGGATGCACACACGGGCGTGTAACTCGAGGTTCTCATCTCATGCCCACGTCAATAATTGGAGCGGTTGTTCATGTGTTTTTTGTTTCTGCAGCGGTGCTCTCGCCGGGGCGGCATTGTTCACGGGTGGGGGCGCCCCCAGCGAACGGCCGGCCGCTGCCCGCCCCCACCTCCCGGCTCCACGTAAAACGGTTCGTATTTTTCATTGTTGCTTTAAAGCCTTATAGGTTTTGCTTTATTTATGCCCTTTATACCTCTCCGTGGAAGATAAATGCCCGGAAGGCGATGTTCTGTTTTTGTCGCGGCGTAATGGTTTTGCTAACTGAAAAGTTTTTCGTTATTTTCATTACGCACATCGAAACTTTAGTTTAGTTAATATGTATCATGTTATTTAACAAATTAATTTAACTAGTATTTTTGTAAGACGTGAATATACATTTTCCTAATTTAAATAACATGAAATATTTTTACTTTTAAGTATAGTCAGAAAAGACTAATCGCAAGTTATATTAGTTTCTACCACGTGGACACGTAACAAAGAAAGGTATATAGTTAAAACAAATATAGACACAGGTAATAACAATTAAGAAAGTAATGAAAATTAGTCTTTCGGTTAATGTAATAATTACATAAAATTTAGTTGTTTGTGTTAAATATAAGTTTGGCAAATATCTCCCTTCCGCTTTTTTGCTCTTTAATTAATGCTTTATAAAAAGTGTTACAGTGATCGGATTTAGTTCAAATATGCGCCGTTTTGTTCGATAATCTGTTTCCATCTAGACGGCAACTTCATAATACCTCCCTCGTAGAAGCCCCCCTCCTTATTTGCGAAGAACTCGGACAGCCACTTTTCACAAGCCTCTTTTGAGTTCAACTTTACACCACCAAGGGCGTTCACCATGGACAGGAACAGGTGGTAATCACTTGGCGCTATGTCCGGGCTATATGGTGGATGCGATAAAACCTCCCATCCGAGCTCCCGTAGCTTCTGACGAGTCATCAACGAAGTGTGTGGTCTGGCGTTGTCCTGGTGGAACACTACACCCTTCCTGTTGGCCAATTCTGGACGCTTCTGGTCGATCGCCTGCTTCAAGCGGTCCAGTTGTTCGCAGTAGATGGTAGAATTAAGCGTCTGGCCATATGGGAGCAGCTCATAGTGGATGATTCCCTTCCAATCCCACCAAACACACAGCAAAACCTTCCTGGCCGTCAATCCCGGCTTGGCCACTGTTTGGGACGATTCACCGGCCTTCGACCACGACCGTTTTCGCTTGATATTGTCGTATGTGATCCATTTTTCATCGCCAGTCACCATCCGCTTCAAGAATGGGTCGAGTTCGTTCCGTTTCAGCAGCATATCGCAGGCGTTGATTCGGTCCAGAAGGTTTTTTTGCGTCAAATCATGCGGCACCCAAACATCAAGCTTTTTTTTGTATCCAGCCTTCTGCGGATGGTTTAAAATGGTTTGGTGACTAACTCCCATCTCCTGGGCGATGTCACGAGATGCCACATGCCGGTCTAACTCGATGTAGTCCATGATTTGATCGGTATTTGTCGTCACAGGTCTTCCGCCGGCTGGCTTATCCATGGTGTCGTTTTCACCGGCTCTGAATCGTCGAAACCATTCCTCCGCGGTTCGAAGTGATAGAGTACCATCCCCCAAAACACCATTAATCTCACGGAACGTTTCTCTAGCGGATTTGCCTTTAACGAAGGAAAACTTTAAAATAGCGCGAATTTCGGCGTTAGTGAACTCTATGTTTACACGTCTATAACTGTTGAACGCAATATCCAAACTAATTATGCATAGCGTCGTTTTGTAGGTTATGTCAAGACCTTTCAAATTATGTATAGTATTGCCAGATACGAGCTCTGTAGCGCTTTGTACATAGCCGCGAAATTCAAAAGACAAAAAGGCGGAAGGGAGATATTTGCCAAACTAATAGCTTCAATGTTATTTGCAACCTTAACGAGAATAACCAAAGCATGTTTTTAAATATTTTCAATGCGTGGGTGGGAGTGTGCGTGCCTTATGTAATGATGAAAAATAGTAAAATTACTACAATACTTAAAATTATTGTTTGAAATCCTTATGGTGTGTCTACATATATATATACATATATATCACTACTATGTATCTATTAATTAATTTAAATATTATTTAAATCTTGATACATTGTATAAAGCAATACATTTATTTGTAGCACTTGAATCGCATAGTCGTTGTCTTAGCAAAGTTTATTTATTTTAACTTTGAATAACTGAAAATGGATGAAATAACTTGAACTGTAGCAAGTTATGAAAAGTGAATACTGCCAAAATATTTTTCCTCTTCAAATTTATATAAATATCAGTTTTAAAGTTGATATAATTAATATCTTATTTGCAACACCTTAATCTGGTTGAGAGTTACTTATTAATTGAATAAACTATAACTTTAAACCTTAATAAAAGGTACAAAGAGCGGACATAATTTTAAGGAGCATTGTCTACTCATCAACCCTAAAGATAATGAGAATTTGGGGGTTAATATATGGGAAGTGTAACTAAAATGTAAAGCTGTGTGTTTTTAATTATATCATAAATACACATAGTTATGATAAAGTAGATAAAAGTTAGTATTATCAATGATGTTTAAATTTTTATAATGTCGTTTTGATTATATAGATATTTATCATATTTATCTAAAATCATTTCCTTTATACAAATGAATTAAACAGCAATATGAAGTGAAACGGCTTATTTAGTTGAAGACTAGACCTATATGTGTAGTCGCAACTAGAAACAAAGAGAAAAAAATCAGGTATATGTTATAAGTATAATAAATACGTACATATATTTCTAGAAGGTATTATATATACAAATAATCTTTAAAATACGGTACAATAATAACTGTATACATACATAAATAAATATCATTGAAGTACGATAGCAATACTTATTTGTACTTACGTTAAAGTTGTTAAGTTAGTGTTAATATTATTATTAGATTTGTGTGCTTGTATAAAATGAATATATTGTATAATATTTCATTGCATATGTTTAACAGAGAACATACTCATTGAATGTATAAATATTATCTGAATCACATGTTAAAGCTCGTGTGAAATTACTAAAGATCAGCATTAAATCCCATCGAATAACTCGATCGGGTTCGTAGAAGTTTAAATTAATTTTTCAGTTTACGCGAACGGATAATTCGGTTTCAGTGTAATCGGGAAACGTTTTCGGATAAATAGGTTAATATAGACTGCATATTGATAAACCCGCGTCGGGGGCCCACCGGAGCCCCGCTATAGATTCAACATAACAAACGTTGTATAAACACAGCTGCACTCCGCTGTGTAAACTGAAGCGAGCCATTGCAAATTTCATTCGTATTTGTGAACCTTATGTTTGACACATTTTTGTTTATAGCTTGTATTAACACAAGCCCAAACCCGTAGACGTAATTAATAAGCTGACACGTCATGCTATTATAAAGTTAAATATAATACAAATTGGAGCAGGATAGCTAGTGTTTCGAGAATAGGCTAATACTTCATCTTAATTTCACGTAGTGTTGAGTGATAATAAGGCCGTGGATGGAGAAGGTGTCCTCGCCACAATATACTACTTCTCATAGGTTGATAGCCGGATAACAAAAATGCTGTTATGGCAATAAAATGACAATATGAGAGCAGGTTCAAAAAAAGGAAAAACTACATGGAACCTCTTTGTTAGAATCTACATTCTGCTAAGATCATATAATAATGTTTAACATAGCTTCACATAATTCCTAATTTGCGACTAATTTAACTGTAAAATAATAACGTAAAAGATAACTAATGTATAGTATATAATATTTGCAATGGCATATGTTTGATAACGACAGTTGCATACGCGGTAATGATGTTTTCGGTACTGTGCAAATTTAACTGTTAGTTACTTTGGACATTACAAATTCATGTTTGAACATCGTGCGTTTGAGATATTGTAAATTAATTTGGAGTTTTCAATATAACTTCTAATAATTACTTGTAACTAGAAAAATTTTAAACACTATAAGCATTAATAAAGTATTTTCCAATCAGTCTTCCAAATTTATTACGTATTTTGAAAGACTAGCGATATAAGTAATATAAGTTGAATACTAAATGAAACGTTTACCTAATAAGATTTTTGATTCAATGACTATAACATGTCCGTGAGCGGATGTATGTGATCTTACTGAAGAATGAAGCCCGACATCTTGCAGTTATCTACTGCAATATACATAGCTGAAGATCGTAAGTTCAACGTTATTTATTTAAGACTGAATAATACCGCGTTCACATCTGGTGGGGTTGAATAAGTGTGCGCCAGTGTCTGTGTTGTGATAAATTGGTTCAAGTTAGCGATTACACGCCCCAGTCCATCTATCATCGCCGTTCGACACAAAGGCTTCAAATATCTTTACTGTACATTTTTGAGGTCTCGTGGGAGCTAACGTTCACGCTTCCCACACAGAAGCGAGAAAATCCACGAGAAAATATACTTTACAAATTTCACATATTTGGTAATGGATGTTCAGTTGGATTACTGTTAGAAAGCATTTCAGGATTATCGATTTATTGGTATTAAGGTCTAGCTTAGGTAACAACTCTTGAACTATTAAATTACCAACGCGTCCGACATACTACATTTTCAATTAGTTAACATATAACTGAATCTATATTTAATTTGTACAACACAATTCGCGTATACGAAAATTAGAGCATGTATCCATTGAAAATAGCTGTGCTGTTAGTGTTTGTTGAAATTACAAATTGGAAATGCTGAAATGTGTCATCGATCATTTCTTTGTTCGACACATAATACGAAGTGACAAAATAATAAAGCTTACAAGCGACAATGCGATATCGAAATAAAAAAAACCCTTTTCAAGTATGATATAAAAGTAGGCTCCAACGTATTTGAGTCAAGTGTATATACGTAGTCATATAACAGATTTGTTTATTTATATAATTTACTTTATATGTTGTATATGGGTCATAATTACGTCTCCACTGCTGGGCCACATGCCTACCCTGAATTTGAGGGCGATTGGGCCATAGTCACCACGTTGGCCCAATGCGGGTTGGTAACTGGTATATGGTTAATCATCCACAAAGTAGACTGATCTTAATATCGTTGATGTTCTCGGTACGATCATGAACGAATCTCAATAATCAAATTAATTATCATTAAGGATATATCACGTGTTGTTTTATGACATTTCTGTAACCTTCAGGAGTTTCAGTACATTGGTTTGTGGCATAGAACAAAGGATACAAAATACTATTCAAAGCGAAATGGAATAAATTTTCTACATTGTATTTCATTTCCTCCTCACCACAAACTGCTGTGGGTTTTTCTCAGTACCTATCAAAATGTTACGTATAATGTAATATACGCTGAAACCGACACCCCTACCCGATACATAAAAGGTTCGCCAAAGTGTTCAGGCAACAATGTGTCTTTATGGGCAGGGTGGTTACTTACATCGAGGAGTTAGGAGGTGCTCAAGTGTGGTTTGCTGAAAGCGTGTCACTCAGTTCACATTGTCTGGGCCCGGAGCATTGTGTAAAGTGTACTTGTGATTTTTTTTCCCTTAATAACGCGTGCTAATGTCTTTTATTCATAAATTAATTTTAAAGATAAAAGGTATCACGTTTATCATCGAAAGCCGGAGAAAGGATGAGATAGGGTAATTTTGCAAGGACTGAAGTGGTAGATAAGAATGAGGAGGCTTTGAATTTGAATAATAATTGTTTTAGTACTTTGATTACTATAATTTTAAACTGCCATTTAATTTTTTTTTATAACAGTAACCTTTGATTTTGTATAAATAGTATACTAACCTATTAAATATAAATGTAATATATTCCTTGAAGATATATCATTGAAAAGCATTTGACAATAGTACTTTATCGGAGCATTAATTCATTCTGGTAAGAACTTTTTCTTAGTCACACCACATTATTAAGGGGAGGCATAATAACATATTTACATTTAGATAAACGGAAACTAAACCTAACACCCTACTTTCAATAAAGGAAGCACTTACCACAGTCTATGTATCTTATAACTTTATTAAACTTTTTTTGTTACAGGTGTACTTCGTTCTGGTATGATGAAGAAGCTTTCAGTAAAGAAATCTTAAATGATATTAGTAAGTATGATACCTCCTTATCTACTAAAGTAACGTACGTGAAATGGGATTGGTAGTCATTCTTCTTCTTTATTACACGCTTCTTTAAAGTTGGGTATGAGTTGAATTATATTTTATGCTACTGTCTTCGGCATGTTTCAGAGTAGTCGGAATATTAAGTCCTAATAATGTTCGCAACCGATCGGAGTAAGGTTTTTGACCCCATGATCTATTGCCCTCGATCTATTCGTATCGTATTGGTGATGATCTAGGCTTGTGATAAATTTAGTAAATATTCGTATCTTTGTGGATTTATTGAATTACTCTTTACTTTGAACCCTGTAAGGGTTTAAGGGGTCCCGCATAACAACTCATAGGACGTAAGCCAGCCTCTGCTGCTTTTGGTGCACCTTGCTAATCAATGAAGTAGGCTCTGGCTCCCACCAACGCGCGTTGGACCAAATCCCCCTACGAGAACCGCTACAAACGACGGAAGGTCGCAGGAAGCTGCTGGATTCAGGCAGCGCAGGACCGATCGGTGTGAGGAGCTTTGGGGGAGGCCTATATCTAGCAGTTGAGGTCTATCGGTTGATAATGATTCAACCCTAAAAGGAAAAGTCTAAAATGTGTGGAAAGTACATTGAGTTAAACGCATTTACGTTGTAAATTAAAACCAGTCGTCGGGCACCATATAATTGTTGAAATTATAGAGAGTGGGGAGTTAAAATTAAAGGGTGCAGTGTAATGCGGGGTGGAAAAACCCCGCAGTACATTTGCGACGCGATAATTTTTCGCTGTTAGAGTGTCTGCTGCACCAAACCGTAGCATCCGCTCGGCGTGCACCAAATTACACAACAACCAGAAAATTAAAGGGGTTTATATCGTGTTCGTCGGTACATAACATTATATGCGGTGTAAATTGGAGGCGGATTATTTGTCAAACACTTGTTCCGGATCTGCTTCGATTCAATTTGTCCCAAATTTAATTGCAATCGAAACGCTTGACTGACGTAAAACCCGTTCATGGTGATTATGTCTCATAACGTCCACTGATAACAGATACGGGTCGAGGGTTTTCATTTGATTGAAAACTTTGTTATGATTATGAAACTTTACTTTCAAATGGCTATTTAATAATTCAGGAATAAGCTTATAATTCACGTTTGTGTTAATTTAATAAATTTATTATTTAATTATTAATATTATTACTTTACAGTGATGTACTTGTATGTCTCTTTCCGGAGACCGACTAAGTAGTTACCACCGCAGCGCCTATTTCTGCCGCCAGACAGTAGTGTGCAAACATTACTGTGTTCTGGTTTAAAAGACCTTGTCTCTAGTGAAATTACTGGGGGAAACGAGAGTTCGCATTTTACATTTCAAAGCTACAACCATAATGCCGTGTAGAGTATGCTATCCTAAATAGCAGTTAGTTGGATAGAGATATAACTTATCATCATGTGAAATCGCTTGTCTCTTCTCTTCGCTTCGACAAAAAAAAAACGATTTCATTTTAAGTGTTCTGATATGCTATATATAGAAATATAATATGAGATATGACAAAAACCTATGATTTATTATAATAAATGTTCAATAAGAAAACTATCATTTGCATAAATAACATTTAACCTAAAATAAGAACATTATGTCTATGCGGAAATATTTACGGTATGTTCTTTTCAGGTGTTAGAAAACTACATCCGGTGTGTATTTGCGTACGGCGGTCGATGGGAGGCGAGGAAAATATCCCCAGGTAACTGTTCTTTGTTGAAGTAATATTGTGGCGAAATATGCTGTTTCCCTAGCAGTTTCTGTTTGCGCAATATATCACAATGAGTTGTACCGGTGCATAATTTTTAAATGTTCACTTAAACTTTCTTTATTTACAGCTCAACTTCGACCATTAAAGTCAACGAAGTTGCTGAAGTAACTCAAAATATGAGTGAGTATCGGCGCTAAGCGGTTTGTACTGAAAAATTTTTGATGGTAGTTGAAGTTAATTTAAAATGAAAACGCCCCTTAAGGGATAATAAGAATATTTATTTGCAATTAAAACGGTCTTAAAAACCACTAATGGGTTATAAACTCTTAACAATTATTATAGGCACTTAATAGTTAAGACCACTATATTTCGGTTATGACTTAACATTGACCTCAGGGTTTAAATGGCTAAAACATGTTCATCCAGAACATTCCGGCATAGGTTAACGGTTGAAACAACAATGATAATTATAACGTTATTTACATTACGAGAGGGATAATAACATAAACGGGGTGACTATGAAAAGTGTCCGATTTTAAGAGGTACTCAAGACTAGAATTTCTTGACGAGTGGAATCGGTGCCATACAGAGGGATAAATGGCTTCAGTGACAAAGCTAATATATTTATTCTTGATATTATTAGTGCCTATCTGATAGTGATGAAGATGGAACTGAATCCGATTCTTATGGAAGTGCTTCCGAGGCACGGCGACTTTGCTGAGTATTTGTATAAATTTAAATGCAAAAGACAGCTCAGCATGCAGCTGCGAACCTGAGAGTGTGGAAAGAATATTTTATATCATATTTTAGTGGACTGCTTTATACACCTTGGTAAAAGGAAACAATTAGTAATAGAAGTAAAAGATAAGATTAATGTAAATAAGTTAGTGAACCGATAGCAAATAAAAAATTTAGACATAGGTAGATACTTCGGTACTGTAACTGTGTAGCGAACAAGGTCTTAAACCAAAATAAATAAAGTATAAGAAATAGGTAAATATCTAATAAACTTACAACAAAGATACTTGTTAGTGTAAATACGCAATGTTAAGATAAAACTATGTAAGAACAAAAACAATATAACAAACTAAGGAGAGAAATTTTAAATAATACTACAAAATCAAAATGGAATATAAAACAAATAATTAGAACAAGAAATAGCAATAGAACAAAGAGGGTTGAAGCTATCTACGTCAAGGGAAGATGCATTAAACTAACGAAAAAACAGGCTAGGTATTATGACAGGTATGAAAAACTTAGTCTACATACCATGATATCTCGAAATCGAACTGGAGACACAATATACAAGGCAAATAAGCTCAAACTCGTAAGTACATACACGATTTAATCCCATTAAGCAATAAATTGTTCAACAAATATCTAACCTTTGAATATTTAACAATAAACGCTTACGAAACAATGAGGCGAACGTATAAACAAACGTCTAAATCACAATTAATATTGCGTACACAAAACGAGAGAAAAATAAAGGCTAGAAGTAATTTGTTTAATGTGCGCTAGAACAAATAACGGGTGTTGCTCCATACGTTAGGGGAAAATAACAGTCTCCCATTTATCCGGTGGAAAAATACGACAAATTACCGGTCTAATTCTTTCCATTAGGCGGTAATGCCGGTTAATAAAACATTTTGTTTGTCTGCCATCGAACACAATGGCCAGCTCGCAGCGGGCCCACGCAATTCCACTACACTTTGTCTCCGATACCTCGGCGGCTCAAAACAAAATGTCGGACGGAACGAGGGGCGGTTGTTATTTTTCGATTGTTTCATGTGATAATAAATCTCCACTTTAGACGAGAAAGGAAGTTGATGATATACAGTTATGCAAATATTACATACAAATTATTAGACTTCCATCTCAAATCTTAATTTTTTATAATCATTCTAATATTATTGCTTTATTAGTACTCTTAGTTCAATACATATTTGTTTGTAATTAGGTGACGAGAGGAGCGGGATGTTTATTTGATGGTAAGTGATACGTTCGCCCATAACGTGGCGTTAGTTAAGATGATACACACTATATTTCACTGGTTAACTGAGACATAAGATGTCAAGTCTCGTTACCCCAATAAGTACACTAAATACAGCACCCATCAAATGGGAATATAGTAATATTTGCAGACGGCTGTTTAGCGGCCGAAATCTACCACCAATAAAGTATGGAATAATTCACATAGATTTTTAAATATAATCGAAAGCAATGAATCTGAGTATGATTTATATATAAACAACTGAACTCTGTAACTCTATCCGTCATTTGTACGTTTCCCTATCGTAGTTGTACTTATTAAATGTAATAATGTAGATGCCAACACTAATTATATGAAGAATTTATTTAAACATAACATACATTTACTAGGATAAATGATTTTAATTCTACCAACGAGTCTATTGTTTTACAGTTGATGTCTAAAACAATATTTGCATAGTACAATATAAATAATTTGCTTACATCAGCATTCCACGCACAAGAATACGAACCTTTCATTCCTGTCCCGTTTATGAGTTCCTACTGCTGTCAAAGGGGAACATATTGCTCTCTCGAGCTCGTATTTGAGGAACAAGAGTGTAATTCCCGCAGGTTTTGTCTTGCGGGCAACACTCGCTGCAGAATGGGAAAGACGTCCGCATTCAAAGCCTTTCCGCTGCATTTTTAAAAATTTCACGTACGTACTCTCCGGTCGGGAGAAGGAAAAAGTTGTATTTCGCGTTACATTTCAATTTAAATATTCATTATATGGAATTACTAAAGGTATATTACGTCAGTCAATAGTTTAACTCATCTTCGTCGTCTCTCTGCAGTCTGTACTACAGGCGTTAGTTGAAAACTGAAGAATAAATAACTTTATATATAACTAAATCCGTTGTAGAAAGAAACAGCTTCAATAACAGATCATTTTGTACGTTACAAGATATACATTAAACATATATATGCTCTTCATTTATGTTATATATAAATAAAATAAAAAAGAGAAACCTGAAAGCGACTCTATTATTTTGTTTATTGTACAAAAAGGTAAATACTTGTATGTTTTATACGACAATGAGGTCATGGATGGTGAAGTGTAGTTATGCAGAATAATCTGACGCTCCTATGTTATAGGTCAATCTACATGCTTGTATATAAGAGCCATCCAGAGATTCATTGACTTACCACGAGCTCTATCAAACAATTAGATGTAAAGACTCAAAATTAATTATAAATGTTGCTTCTGCCGTTATAGGTTAGTTAAGAATGAATTTTATAAAAATCCTTTTCCCCAAAGAGAGTTGCGGGGTGTTAGAGCCAGCAGAGGGTTTGGGAAACAGTCTACTATACGAGGGTTGTAGCTATTCAGGCAAGAAAAAATTATATAGCAAACTAAACACATATGTGGCCCTAAAATCGAACCGGATACTTACATTATTTTCACACACGTAGGACATTTAAATAGCTAAGAAAAATTCGTAAAGAGTGCCAACTATTCCGATCACGTGGTTCTACTTTAACTGATTTCGCTGGAGGCGTTTCCGAGGACTAACGTTTTCCCGACGATTAACTTTAATTTCACCCTCGAGGCTGTATTAATATAGAGAAATCTTTTGATTCCATTTGTGTTTATTGATGTCTTATACATATCTTTCATTGCTGTCTTTTTTATTTTAACTACGTTTTGAAGTACAACTATTCATCTCAAAATACCTCTTTGACTAGTACTAGTCGGTGATATAATTACTAATAATGTTTTTCTTGATATGTATTATTATTAAGTTACTCGGTTAAGCCTTGTTAAAACTCTCAAGTGTTATAACTTGTGTAAATATTCTCAATATACCTTAATTATTAAGGACAGGAGTATCATTTACCATTCGGTACCAGCTTCTCAAAATTAAAATTAAGTTTGAATCTCATTATCTATTTATTTTATCAAACACACTGATGTGCCAAACTTGAGCTGACCGGTTGGAGTTTATACACTCGACATGCTTCAGTGCCATTTGGTAGTAACATAGAAAGCTTCTGGTAAAAATAAATAGACATACTAAATTGGAGAAAAGATCTAGTTAGAGTTTGGAGATATCGTACAGAGAAACGTATTTTCTAATAAAATGAAAATACTCAAATATCGTCTGAAAGATAGAATGTTATGGGTAAAGACTAAATAATTCAAAGACTTTTAAATATATTAAATTTAAATACAAACTAAACATGGTTATTTAATGTTATATTTAAAACATTACATTAGGAAATAACATGTAGTTATACAAGTAAGTGTTTTCTGCAGGAATTTTGTTGTAGCTTTACTAGATTGTAGCCGGGATGTGACGTAACAAGATGTAGTATTTCATTCTTTGCCCTGCATCGGTAAATTAAAAAGTTCTCTTTAATAATAGATAAAGTGGCTTGTCTTGAACGAGCAGCCGTTTCTAACGTCAGTGTGCTCACGAACAGAGATAGCACAAAGTCACTCGGGTTCAGTTCCCCGTTCTTTGAGGGTCTGGAGACATTGCTATTCATTCCCGCATTTAAAAAGGAACACTGTAATTTTACAGGCCTTTGTCTAGACCCGGAGCGGGAGGCTCGCAGCGAAACATGCGCATTCAGACATCTTTTATTTATTTTTTTAAATGCTACGTTTTAACTGCAACTGTATAATGCGTGAATAGACGATAAAACTGCGATAACGCGTGGACGGTTTTTGTTAAAATAATATTATGTCAGCGTTGTCGAGTGTGAGTCGGTCTGACGCAGCGTTTTTCGAGGCTCTAGTTTTTATTTCGTTTCGGAAAATTGTTTAAATAACGCACGGCCCTATTCGTATGGAGCGTGAGTGGGTCACTGCACTGTTGGAAAGTTCACAGTATTGATTTTATTGCGCGCGCCCGAAAATATAAATGCTATCTACCCCCAACCAAAGTGGAGCCTGATTTCATTCGGGACCTATAAATTTCCCGTACTTTATTCAATCGCTGCGTGCAAATGTTTGTACGTTAAATATCAATGGACGTCATGTTCTGTTTACCTATTTAAGTATTCACAAACGCCCGTCCTAGGTCAGTGTCAAGACGCTGGTTTCGTTTTAAAGTGGGTTACGCCATAATCTTAAATTATATATACACCACGTAAATGCTATTATAGATATTACTTATTTTTATAGGTACTTTTTAAAAGCAATGAAGTAGCTTCTTGCAGAGAATAAGATGAACTAATCAAACGGTTAGTTGTTAATGGATGAGATGTACTAAACAACTTTAGTACATCATAATCTTAAATAAATGAACAACTTTAGATACGAAGCAATATAAAATTATAACTTTAACCTATAATAAATATCTCAGAGTGACATTTTTTTTATTCAACTTCCCGCTTTTTAGGTCTCGTCGTTGGAAAGTCGGGGAAGAGGAGGATCCCTTTGAAAAACATTCGAATGGAAAAGTTTTTGCTGCGGAACGGATGGTAAGTTAAAAATTCTTTTTATTTTTACTTAAGTCTTGTGTTTTCAGCAGTGGAAGGTTTCACTTGCTTAAAAGTATTTTTTCAATGATATAATAAATGATTTCTTACTTCACGTTTCAGCACTTGATTATTCATTGTTATTTTGTGAATACAAATTGTTTTATACGTTAGCTGTATCTAGTTATATATATTATTAATAATTACACAGTACAAAAAGATTGTTACACAGCGACCTCGAATTCGTATCTATGTGTAAAGAATAATCAAGGAATATATCAATACTCGATAGAAACTTATACAAATGGTAAATTACACTGATTTATGCTGTATATACCAGTTCGTAGGGATAGATACTGTATTTGTGTGATCGTAGGTCACAATATTCAATGTGGTGTATCAGGGACACCCCCGCCCTCGTTTCGCAATTACCTCAGACGCTCGACGCCGTTGGGACGACGACCCCAACTCGACTTTGACCCACTTCTTACTTTAATTTCGCCTCTCACCCCCGTAGACAACATTGCGTAGAATAGTAACTAGTGCGAGAGGCACCTGTTGTTTACTGAATAACATTCTACACTACTAAACTCTTAAACTTTGCATACACAAACTACATTTACGCTGTGAATTTTTGAATAAACCCTTCAGTAAATTCAATATGCACCTTCTCCTGTAAACACACGAGGAACTTCTTAAAAAGTCATCCCCTTTCGCGGGGCGGTATCAGCTTTTAAAAATGGCTATTTTTTTACACTTACATAATTTCTTTAACCAGAATATTCTTCTTCGACCAAAGAGAAGAAACTGCAGTTTTAACATTTTTAATAAATAATGATTGTGTTATATCATCTTTTAAAATTTAAACTTTATATTAATAGTAAAATATTAATAATTTAAAAATAACCTCTGTACTCTACCTTTTTGTTTTTTAAGTACCATACACTTCGAGGATGTAGGTAAAAAAATATAAAGGATTATCAGAGCATGCGGAGCGCTGTGTAACAAAGGAAGTACTTGAGCAGCGTACGAGATGACAGAAATGTATTTAAAAAGGATTTTTTTAGAGTTTTATTTTAAGAAGGAATAATATAAAAGTAGAAGTTCATAATCGAAATCATTTTGTAAGTTATTTATTTGACGAATCGACGAAACAAGCGATATCTTCATGATGTTAAGTTACACCCCAGTCCATTACAACTTGCCTCTAGTTAAGATAGACCGCATTGTGATCGTCGCTTTGAGAAGTAAGATATGAACTCTCGTTTCTCCCAGTAATGATAGCGCCTTTCAAACCGGAACACAGCAATACTTTCACACTTCTACCGAGATGGTATCTCGTTACAGAGACTAGTAAAAAGTAGGAGTAATCGTAGAAGTATCATTACGAACAGACAAGTGATAGTCTTCTCCTCTACGTCGAGGATAGAAAAGTTTAGTCCATGTTTTTAAGGTCTTGCTGTTGAAGATCAGGACGTGAAGTTTTGTGTATCCAATAATAAGGATATGATCGAACGAGATTAGGTTCTGTCATCAAGAACACTTCCGTTCTACCTACTCAAAGTCGATAAGGTTTTCGAGATTGGCGTTGAGCTTGTGAACCATGTGACTGATATAATTAAATATTCCCATTACAAGCTTTGATCTTTAGAAACATATTAAATGTCTATCAAATTTGTTGACATAATCGATAAGTTGTCAAAAGTTGTCTTCTCCGAGACTGTATATAATAAACTGTTCAAGTAAGTTTGTAAGTTCAAGTTGTGTGCTTCTTTATATGATATATAACTTAACTAGAAACTGGAGCATTGTTGAACTGTGTAAATATTTACAATTACTCAACTTTGAGGTCTACTATAAATTAAATATTTCCTTTCTAATATTATTCATCCATTAACTATGATTCGTAACGTTCGCAAAGGTTTTAATAAACATTACTCGCGCAAAGGATAGGGGTTGTTTTATTTTTAACGTTATAAAATATTCGCATACTTGTTTTCATTTAATTTTAAGTTCGTTTAATTTTCTGTTATGTTTTCTCAAGGATATCACATTTATTTCAATTTTCTTTGTATTTATTCATGGATGTATTATGTATTCATTTTACAACTGATTGCTTTATACTCGTCTAGTTGTGGTATAATAAAAATCTGTAGTATAATTATAAGTATCGCTGTACGTTAAGCGAAGAAGTTCGTTCAAATGTTGGTATAAAGATTTTATGATTTAATCATTGAAATATGGTCACTTCGGAATTGTAAGGCTGTGAAAAAAGTTTTCGGCTCTACGAGTGCGTCTCCCGTCTCCAAGTTCGGCGTGTTTAAGTGTTGGAGCAGCGAACTTTTCGCATTAACAAACAGCTTACGTCGGTAATTTCACTTAAGCCGAGACTGTTTCATTCAAAACACACTTTTGTTAACTGAACAAATTTGACGCTTAAAATAATTTGCGCACAGCGAGTGTGTTTACTACACTTGTTTAAATTTAATTATGATACTGTATAATAGGAAGTATACTCTATACGTACACATATGTTCCTATTATCAAATAGCATTATATAATAGTCATACATCCACCATTTCACACTAGGCCAGCGGGCTTTAGGCCCAATGGGGTCCTTGGGGCCTATGCCCAGGAGGAACCATTATTGGACTGATAAGAAAATAATAGTTATATATTATTATTAATATTGCATACTTAATAAATCTTAAAAGATTTTATTATGGTTCCTTTATTAATACCATGGGTCGAGTGAAATGACAGATGAATTGATTTGATAGTTATCACAGAGCTTTTATATTATATATTATCTACAGTCGAATGTATGTAGAATATGCTTACTATATTATTTAAAAATCAATGTAAAACTAAAATTATTAACAGTTACTAAGTAATAAACAGATAAGAGCAGAACGAGAAAATCTCATCAAGTTACCTTTTTCACAAATATTATGTACATACTTAAAATAAATCAGTTGTGGCCTATGAATCTACAATTGAATACAGCCTTTTCTTGCTTTATTAAAGTATTACGTATATATTATTAAAATGTTATACCACTTTCGCATTCTGTATTTCATTGAATAATATTTTGAATCAAAACATACTCCTATTCATTGCGAAGGTAGGAGTGATTTCATAAGTAGCTCACTGTGAAAGAACTTTCAAGAATGCGGTATTATAAATAGTGAGTTTAGCACGCGAACGGTGTGCGGCGTATTGAAAATTGCGAAACTATATGAAATTTTCACGAAACTTTTGAAGCAATGTTATAAAAGCTCAACTTTTAATAAGTCAAGCAACGTTATTGCAAACATTGGTGGGGTACTTCGTGGAGTGCGCAGCGGCCCACTGTGAGGAGTTATTGGGTTATGAAAAGTTAACTGGGCTTCAATGTGGACTGTGCTGTGAATACGACTGAGGAATCCATAACGTATTGTAAAAATTGTTCGTTGAGAACAAAACCAATATGAAACGCCGATGAGTTTCAAAGAACAAGTTGCATGCTTTACTTCCTACTGTTCCTTCATTTATATCTAACATTAAAATACAGGGTGTCTGGTGGAGGTCCATTGGAGTTAGGTCGGGTGACCTCGGTGGCCACGGGATGTCCCCAAAGCGACTAATCAGTTTTTGAGGGAGATTTTCTCGCAACAAATCCATCGAAGCTCTGGCCGTGTGTGCGGTCGCACCATCCTGTTGAAACCACGTGTGTGATGAAAATGATGAATGAGCTCACAGGTTCGGCAAAAAGAAATTCGAAATCATGAGCCGATAATTTTCACCATTGACATTCGTCGCTTGGCCCCGTGCGTTTTCAAAAAAAAATGGTCAGATTATAACACTCGTGGATAAAGCGCACCAAACAGTTACCCTTGGGCAATGTAATGGTTTTTGGTGCTTCAGTCGAGGATTGCGAGTTCTTAGAGCCCAGTAACGGCAATTTTGCTTGTTTACGTGTCCGTTTAAATGAAAATGAGCCTCGTCGCTCAAAAAAATGGAATTCACAGTGCGAAAACGCTCCAACATGGTTTCACAAAAAAATTTGTGTGACGCAAAGTCATTTTTTTTCAATTATTTGAATTTTAAAAGGATGAAACTTCATATCTTTTTTCAAAATTTCATGCACAATTGCTCTTGGAAGTCCCAGTGAAGCTGCCCTTTTCCGTATCGAAAGTCGTGCATTTTCACGTAAACTGCGTTCAACCAGTTCAATGTTTTCGGGGGTCCTTGACGATCGACTAGGTCCTGGCCGTGGTGTGTTCATAGCCGAAGCAGTTGCCCGGAACCTCTCCACCCACGAACGAATTAAATTCACACTCGGCCCATCGCCTATCCGTCGAATATTGAAATGTGAACAAAACTGTCGGCGAGCGAGTACGTAAGAATCGTTACTCTTGAAAAATGCTTCAATAGCGAACGTGCGATGCTCACTCGACCACTGCGACATCGTGACTAAGAAATCCGCACGATCGGTGATTCTAATGACACCACCTCCCCCCGCACTGTTTATAACTTATTGAGATATTCGTTTTTTAAAATATAAATCTGCCGCCAGACACCCTTTACTTTGACTAAATAAAAAAACAAATAAGTTAAATACTCAAGAGTAAAACTTATATATTTTTATACTACAAAGCTACGAGACAATCAGGACGTTCACCTGATAGCAAGTGATACCTGTACATATCAATATAGGTGTCCGTTGCCGGAGACCGTCTAAGTAGGTACCACCGCGGCATCTATTTCTGCCGTCAAACAATACTGAGCAAACAATATTCTGTTCCGGTTTGAATTGCGCCGTTACTGGTAAAATTACTGGGTTAACGAGAGTTGAGGTTTAATGGCTGATGACGAGCGCAATGTGGTGCAGTGTATGTTACGCTAACTAGCGTCACGTTATGAGCAGGCGTATCACTTACCATCAGTTGAACTTCATGCTCGTCTCATCAGTCTCGTCAGTTTTAAAACAAAAGCCTCTATTTTATACGTTTTGTTTCTATTTGAAGATATTTAAAACATTTAGTGTATTTGTATATAGTTTTGTATTTGAACTAAGTTTACACTAATCGTCAAATGAATTAAATGTATATAACCCGTTTGAATGTTTGATAAAATATTTTTTACTTTTATACACCTAATTTATACTTGAAAGGGTTTCGAGTTGAAGGTATTCTCGAGTAGAATAATACAAGTTTGTTATTTCGGTCCCCGGCGGGGTGTAATTGGTAGCCCTTATCCCGGAGCACCTCCTGCGGTTAGCGATGCTGTACATCAAAACAAACGTTTCAAATTACACCGACTTATTTTTAACAAGGTACAATTTGTTTCTCGCCCGCTTGTGTTCAAGCGTTTCGAAATCGTTATTGTCGCTTCCTGTTAAATGAAATTTTCTTTGACAGGTCCTACGGATGCTTCCCGTTTCGCGCTGACGACTCGCATTGTAATGGCCGCGCTGATAACGGTATGTATCGTATATTATATTTTACTTACACTTTATCTTTTACGTTTCTGTCAAAAACAAAGGTTTTTGATTACATTAAACATTTAAACCTCTTTTCTTCATAGCAAATATTTATAGGGTTTCACTAAAAATATTATTTTTGCTATTTAAAGAAGCGGCTAAACGAGGTAGCTGTAGAAAAAATGTATGTAGCCAATAGTAGTGAAGATGTTGTAAATAAATGTTGTGTGAAAATGTAAATAATAGGATAAGGTATAAATCCTGAATAATAACATCAGGAAGAATTGGAAATAAATAAAAAAAAACGAACTAGCTGTTCACCTGCTGGTAACTGATGTGCTTGCCCATAAGAAAGTGGTGCTGGTTAGGATGATATACACTGTGCTCGTCGCCTTGACACGTGAGATGTTAAACTACATTTACTCTAGTAATTTCAATAGCGCCCATCAAACTAGCAGACAGTGTGTACACTACTGTTTTGTGGCGGAAACAGGAGCTGCGATGATTTTTAACTAGATGGTCTCCGGCCTTAAGGACATACTACCGTATAATAGCATATTGTCTCTTGCATAACGGCAAACGATGAGACGATCGTTGAAATAAACGTGTAGTAGAACGGTGGCAGTCTTTGGGAAACCGTATCACAGGCGGCTATCTGATAAGATGGAGTAACGATGTGGTTAATGTGGCGTTTAGTTAAAAGATCATCAGTCTTTAATGATGGGAGTAATGCAGTACAATAATTTTACTGTTATAGTTATTGGTAAATATTATGTGATACCTTTTCACCGCTTACCGTCAAGGCTGCTTTCGTAAATTTCACTTGGACATCAGACCATTTAAGGTCTGACACCAACGAGTTAAAATCACGAGTCCTTTCAGCTCCATGCACCAGATCTGGTTTCATTGACTCTTTTTAGTTCTATATGATTTTGCGGTCAAGCAAAATTAATTTAGACATTTCATTAACAAAGAAACATAAAAGAAAGTAATCTTTGACTATTGAAAGTAATGTAGTTTTTATTTTATGAAGTACGCCTTGAGACATTAAATAATAACTACGTTATAAATAACATAGTTATAATAAAGGTGGGAACAGAACCCTTTTCGTAGACGGTAATAAACGTTTGGTTTAAAAGGTTTCCGGGCAAAAGCCGTAAAAACTGTAAAAAGGCCAACAAATTTGCAGTCTGTAAAGTAACGTCAGGTTCATAGCAAAATGGATTATAAATATAAAGACTGGTTCAGTTATTCCTGCAAGAATATTGTATAAAGGAAAAATCCTTTTTATTATTTTTATGTTAAAGAACCAAGAGAACTAACTTTCTTAGTTTCTTATTTTCAATATTTTTTCATTTCAGTATTAATTAGGGCTGCGAGAGAAATTAAAAGCACTTGATTTCCTCAGGCATCTAGCCTTCAATTATATTATTTCAAACATACATTAATAGAATAACGTATAGTTTTGTCTTTAGTACTCCATTTAACCAATATAATATATTATTAAGAACAAATACTTTGTTTTAATAGCAGTGTGGATAAACAATATATGTATATATGTAACACCAATCATTTTTAACATAAGGCAATAATTTTCAATGTCTAAAATATATATTACGTACGAGGAAAATGTAAAGGTACGTGAAGAAGTATAAATTTACGGTTCAGAAAAATTCAATAGAGAGTTATTTTCATCCCAGTGGAATAATACACAGGCGGAGCCCGTTACGACCGACAATTTAACGAACATATGTTATCTACTTCATGTAACATACAACCTTCCCACCTGCGTATATTAATATTATATGTATTTGTGCGTAACATATTAGTATATCTACGCGCAAATGGTTAAAATGGGTTTCTTCTTGCCCACGGTGGAACAAATATATTGCGATTTGCTCCTTCATTTTCTCGCAAGGTATTTTATTGCTTTGGGGTCGCTCATAAATTCCGTACTCACTCAGAGAGAAAAATAAAGCCTCCGCTTCTGCTTCCAGCAAATTGTTGCGAGAAATTTCTTATTAGTCTCTCTTAACGCGAAGGTTTGGTTGTGCACATGGTCATTTAGTTAGAATGTTTAACTACGTTTTGTTATTGCATCTGTGTCGCTTGGGACCATCGCGCTTCAACTTATCTACCATTCCTCGCAGAGAAGATAATGAAGTTTGTTATTTGTTCGCGGAAATTAATCTTTTGATGAGGGCAGTGCACTAGTAACGTGGAGAAACGTTAAAAAGCAAAATAGGCGTTATTCCTTTTCTTTTTTTGTTTAACAGAGCTCAGTAAATGAAAGCTCTATTATCAAAAAAGCTTAAGCAAAGTGAATTATTATTTACAAACTATATTGTCTGACTATTATATATTTCGATTTGTTCTCGAAGCGAGTTGTTGTATCGTAGTTGTTAAAGTTTAAAACAGGGGCAATCAATTGGTATCGGATCTTTGATACGGTAGAGCTTTAATAAACTTTTCAGAGCGATCTGAAATTCTAATTAAAGCAGCCGTATTCTGACCCCGGCGGAGAGAGCGTACCGCTGATAGAAGAAAAAAAACCTTTAATCAAAGCCGTCAATAGTGGTTGGAAAAATTCAGTGAAAGAAATTGGAATCTTCTGTATCAACTTGCCGGGGATGTTATGTCTCCGTCTCATTATCTCCTCGTCTCTTATTGGAGAACTTTGCTTATCTTTTTAATAATGAATACTGAAATTGTTTTCCATTTCTATTACTACAGAAAATAACCAAATTTTAAAATGTCTCGTAGATACAGCTTGCCTTGTTGGTTGCTCTTAATTCGATTCTGATCTTCGACGGCGGAACTGGGTTTCGATAGCGTTGTTTTTCTAACCCATCTTGTAAGTAGAACTAATCACCACCCTCGTAATTTAATCTATCACCAAACAGCGTCTCTGTGTTCTGCTAGGCAACAAATTATAGGCACACATGTATAACTATATCTCTGACTAGCTCATGTCAAATTGAAGTCCAATGTTAGTTCGTCCTTTAAAAAAGTAAAGGTACATTTGCTGTAACAATTTCATAAATTAGGCGAATTGATTTTTAATTAACATTATTAATGTTTCTCGATAAAGTTAACTTTAAGGAACGATCGAAGGGTTTCATAATTTATTAACAAAATGACTCAAACGGTCCAACTGGCGACACGTTTTACGAACAAACGAGCCGCCCCTAGCTCGTAAAGATCTAATAAATTCTTTATGAATATTAACCATTGTTCTTTAACAGCCTTGACATGCTGTCGGGGTGGTAGTTTTACATTAAGATGATAGATAGCCAGAGGGTTTGAAAAACCATAAACACCATCAAAACTCCAGAACATTTGGCTCCGGAATTAAATTAGGATCCTTCATAGTACAAAGCAAACAGGTAACTGCTGTAGCATGGAGATAATTGAATATTATATTAATAGTAATAATACCAGTGATTGATGATGATAATGTTCCACTTTGCGTAGTCAGCAGATTGATATCTTTTATCCTTAGAACTTTCTAGAACTTGTAACATTAGCAAACGTTCGATTACATAATACTTTCATATACAACGCTGTCTGACCAAAAAGATTTTGTTGTTTAATCGGAAACTTCTACAGATACATTGATGCTTGTGGTAAGTTAAAATTATGTGGTAAGTTGTGTGGTGGGTGTGATGGTGGCTCTCGGAGAGCGGCAAAGTGGACTTATTATTTCTCATTACATTTAACAGATGAGCTGTACTATACCCTCCAATCGTATTAATAGCTATACTCATAAATAGAATCTTATGAAATGAATAACATTAGTGAGACAATTAGTAATCTAGAATAGAACATGCTATTTGTAAATGTATCACCATCATATATAATAAGGTAAGACAAGGTTATATGTAAGTTATTAGGAATAAAGATCGTATCTTAAATACTTAGTGCAAACGTTTTCTGTTCGTCAAATCTCAATCGTAATAACTGAAAAACCCCATTTATGCTCTGCCGCTATAAAGAGAGAAGTGAAGGACGAGACGATATAAAAAAGTCGTTTGACCAAAACTCAAACAATAAAGGCATCCTTTTAACGTTCATATTAAATTTATTGAAACCGGTTTTTACGAACAATAAATCTAGAGTAAGGAAAATGTATTAGCAACGAACTTGGCGCAATGTTGTTTCGATTACATCGGGGTCAACTGTACTGTGGCACATGCTGAATCGATAAATTTAAATGGTACCCAAAATTTATGGACCTCTTGTAGGAAATTAGGTAACGGTACTCTAATTTTTAAAAGGCTACCAAAAGGGAACAACCTAGTTTAACGATAAATATACTTTTGGTGAACACTTGACAATTTCTTCTGGTGCCTTCTGCCGTTGAACAGTAGAGATTAAAAATTACTGTGTTCCAGTTTGAAGCAAATTCTGGTTGGTAAAATTACTGAGGTAACGAGACTTAACTTCTTATATTTTATATCTCAAGCCGAAGAACATAACGCGCTACTATTTATATTATCCTAAATAGCGCCTCGTGGTTATGAGTAAGGGTATCACTTAATATCAGGTGAAGGTCTCGTCCGTCTTGACACATATTCGTATGAAATAATAACATAATAATTAAGTCCTACTAACTACTGCGCTTTTCGTCTTTCGGGTACATAGACTTTGTGGCGAAAGTAGCTCGCTGGCCTAATGGTTAGAGCGTGCGGCTTTCGAACCGAAAGTCGTGGGATCGAATCTGGCCATGTACCAATGACTTTAATATATAAATTATGTACATTTGTGAACTTTAGTTACAACAGCGAGATACAAACAGTGAAGGAAAACATCGTGAGGAAACCCGCACACTGAAATCATCTTTGTGTTTGTGTATGTGGTGGCCCCAATAAATTGGCAACAGGCTCGCCCCATGTTACACGAGACCTAATCTGACCACATCTGGCGAAATGTAGGTGTTTATCCACCTCTGCCTACCCCTACTGGGAAAAAGGCGTGATAATATAAAAAAAAGACGTTGTGGTGGTACTCGGACGGTCTCCGGTATCATCAGAGAATGAAGTATATTCAAGATACAGTCTTGTTATTCAAATCAATCAAAACGCGTCGATACAATCGGTTTACACGAATGGTTTGTTCGTCTACGTAAGCCTTGTGTACAGTGACCTGAATACGTTGAGGATTGACTGCGGAATTTTTTATGCACAGTCAGACGCCCGGCATAGTAATGTGTTCGTACGGATCGGAATAGCTAAAGGAACATTGCAGATGTTGGGCGAATGCTTGTTTAACAATGCCTCGCTGCTTGCAAGATTTATATCCGGCTTTAAAATTTCTTCGGTTTTCCCTTTACGACTCCTATTTTGATGTATAAACGAAATATAAATTCTATCAACTGAGAGATCGGTACATATTTGCATCATCCGTTATTCTCACGTCTGTATCGTTTAACTAAGACCATTTTTGAATGGTATTTATATTTTCTATAAACCACCTTTTATATGCCTTATTTCTTATGTTAGGCGTCATTAACCTTAGTAAATTAATTACTTTGGTAATGTCATTACCTTTAGTGCCGGAAGACAGTTATGTTTATACCCTACACTTTTATGGGAGGCATTAACACTGCTGCTATCGATGTGGATGTCATTGTCGTTTACAGAATTTGTGATACAAAAAGTAGATATTTTTAAAACACAACTAAGGTAGAAAACCAGTATGTAGCTTTTTTCATGCTAAGCGGTAACTACAGCTTACAAAAGTCAGTATGACGAAGATATTTATCAACTATATTCCGATCATAAAATCGTAATTAGCCTATGCTAATTACGATTTGCTGATGCTGTTACTATTAACAGATATGAAAAAGATAGATAAATATATAAATACTAGGATACATTTATTGGCCAGCTTATCGGAGGTCAATTTTTCGTTCACATTACAGAACAAGCTAGAACAGTTACTTCACCAAAAGGAAACTTTCCAAATTGGAATAGTTCACCGGATATTTCCCGCTTTGGCATCCATCTTTGTGGAGGTCGGCACCGCCCCGCCCGGAGGAAATGGAGGGGACGAGAGACATTTTGTTTTTTTTTTTTTTGTTTTGTTCAACTACAAAACATTTTTAATAAAGTATACTGTTTATAGATTTTACAAAACTTCGGTAAATCAAAAAAAAAAATATTTTTTTTTCGTAATTTATCATTATCATCGATAAATGTCCACTGTTGGACATAGGACTGCCCAAAGATCCCCACATGTATGGATTCTGCGCTATCCACATCATAGGGCATCAGAAACCGTCGTTTATAGGAGTTTTTGATGGGGAGTTGGGCCATTTCCCATTAAGTTGGCCCAATGCGGGTCGGTGGGAGCTAGAGCATATCTGAAGCATCTGAATTGTTCCGCCGAACCAGAGACAGAAAGGACTGTATCACGCTGATCGCCAACCTTCACTAGTTGGAGAGGCACTTTAAGAAGAAGAAGGGAGCTAGAGCTTCGGTTGTTGATTAGCAGGGTGCACAACGAGCAGTTGAGGTTGGCTTGGACTCCGTGAATTCTTGTGCGGGAACACTTACACCCTGATATCGTAATTAGTGTTACAATATCAATTTATCTATAATATATATACCGCGAAGACGCAGCGTTGGCAGGCCCCTCACTAGGTGGTCCGACGATCTGGTTAAGTTTGAAAGAAGCAGCTGGACGCGGGCAGCGCAGTATCGATTGACGTCTAAATTTTTGAGGGAGGTATATGTCCAGCAGTGGACGTCTGTCGGCTGATGGTGATATATTTCAGAGAACTCCAGATCTGGTGACTTGAAATTTGTTAGGAATATTCCTTTTACCGAGTAAAGATCAGCTAACAAAGGATTTTACACAATTCCTTCCTCAAACAGAGTTGCAGAGCTGTTACGGTCAGCAAAGCAAAGGTGGTGGGAAACTGTTAGTTAATAAATAAATCTCTACTATTACAATATGTTTTGGTTAGAAAATTTAAGAAAATTGACTATATTTCCGGTTTATGACTTTCATCAAAGTTTACAATGTATCCTCATCTAACAGAGTTTTAAACAAAAAATAAGTTAGACGCCATTTCTTCCGCCAAGCAAAAGTGCATAGAAATTGCCGTATTCCGGTTTGAAAAGTGATGTAGCTAGCGAAATGATGTTAGTTTAGTATTACCTCCATTTCTTGAGTAAATAAACATAGTATGTTAGAGCTACCGTTCATGTTATCGCATTTTTTTTTAAACTATTGTCGTATGTGCTAAACCTACATGTTTTTATACTAACATTCAAAGGATACATTGGTACCAGCGGTTTTCGTTTAGCTCCGTTATTTACGGTGGATGCTACGATTTAGAGCAACATAAATTTTAAAGCGTCGTGAATAGTTAAAACGGGAAGCCTTACCTATTTAAATTTTTGTTCAAAAATATGACTTTAACAATAATAAAGGAGTTTTGTCGTATCCGCTTTGCTAACGTAACTGTGGGATTGCTAAAAGTGATGTTATTTCCCCTTTGCGTTTACAATTTCAGTTACGTGGTGCTCATTAGTGAAGAAAAGCGGCTTCCGGTCGCTCAAGCAAAAGCGTTTAAAGCGGTCTTCGGGTGAGAAGGTTTTCTTTCTTTAATTTATTTAAGTAAGATTTATTTTTTTTACTTGGATTTACCTATTCTTTGTTCAGACACGAGACCCGAATTGGTTTATACTTTCATCGAGCAAGCTGTACAGCCTGGCGCTCAGGTTGCCCTAAAATGTTCTGCGGTGGGGGAACCACCACCTAGGTTTCGTTGGACACTGGACGGTCAACCTATACCACCGCATCACGGGTACGTCACAAAGTAAAATATTTATACTAGAATATGAATTTTATATACGTTAAAGTAAACCTTAAGAGTAGAGTAGTGATGTATTTCAACTAAACACAAAAATTAAAAAAAAATATCTATGAAAAATCATTAAAGAACTACTGTACTGTAAACTAAGTTTTTATTAAGTAATACCATAACATCAAAAAGTTTGTTATGGGTTTTTTAAAAAAATAATTGTAAAATAAAGATCTGTACAGTTTCATAGTGCGTAATTATTTCATAAGCCCTAAATATTTTTGTGTTCATTAGCGCTATAATCACGGAAGGACGCGAAAATGGACCGACAGGAATAGGGTCTAGTAACAACTACATCCTGTCCACATTGTCGCTGAGCAGCGCGAGAGTTGAGCATGGTGGCCGATACGAGTGCCGGGCCACCAATCCTCATGGTCCTGTCGCTCATGCTGCGCGCCTAAACGTTTATGGTAAAGTTCATAGAAAACTACTGTTTAATTTCATGTTAATCTTATTTATAATTCATTTAAAAGACCATTTATTGATATTGATATATCCGTAAAATATTAAAGTAGTGGAATTATTAGATGACATCTCTTGTAGACTTAAACACGCCTCATATACTTTACTGTCAATGTAATAGACTGTGTATATAAAGAATAAATAATACAATCATCTACCAACAAAATAAATATACAGTACGGAATGTTCTTTATATATTTATTTCGTGGATAACTATTCCGCTGTTTTCTAATAAAAAAGGAAAGAATTGCTTTATATAGGGCCTCCGTACATACGCGCTATGAATCCCGTAAAGGCCGTTGCGGGTTCGGAAATTACTATCTGGTGCCCCTATTATGGATTCCCAATAGAGTGAGTATAAAATTACGATATCCATTTTATTGAAGTATTATAAAAGATCTATCTATATTTCGTATCATAGTATAATCAAAATTCTAAGACATTTTGAGCCACTCACAATACAATGAAAAGTTCCATCTTTATTGAAAGTTAACAGAAGAAAAAGGTGCTCCTTTTCACGTCTGAAATGATACTAGTTTTTTTCTTGACGTAATGGAGTTTTTTCTCCAGGATAGACTACATTTTGATGTGAAAATATGTATTAGGTTTCTTGAGGAAATTCTATAAGAATAATTAGATATGTACTACTCAAGAAGAAAAAGTTTTTTAAGTTAGTTCACAGTTGTAAATTTGATTTGTTCAGAAGTAGCGGCAATGTAAATGTTTTGTATATAAAAATATAAGAAAGCTTTGTTTGTTTAGTTCCGTAAAGTGGGAAGGTGGGGCAGGAGCAGATCCTAGATACCACCAAGTTGACGGCCAACTAACTATAACAAATGTGGATCGGAATAGAGATAAAGGTGGTTGGATATGTTCAGTCTTGACGCCTGGAGGTGAATTAGCCAGACGAGAGGTATGTTTGGTTAATTTTTAAACTAATTCAAGATATATATTTACTTACTGTGTACAAATGATATATGAAATAATTATAAACAAATTTTTTATAGAAAATTCTGTTTTGTTAATTTTGTGAAGTTAAGCATTCTTTTATATCTATAGGTGCAAGTATCCGTCGTTTCACCGCCCGTCCTATCACCTATAGTGTTTCCACCTGGCTTGAGATCAGGCGATCGCTCCCAGTTGACTTGCACCGTGACATCAGGCGACATGCCTGTCTATTTTTCATGGCTGAAAGATCAAATGCCAATATCGAGTGTACTACAGGTATGAAACACTTAACTATTGAGTTATGTAGTTCGTATTGATGAACATCTTTTCCAAAATTATGATGGTACTTGATACGTTACATTGGTTTTAGGTGGATGAGCGTGGAGCTGAATTCTACAGTATGCTTCTGTTTAAAAGTTTAACAGCAGCACACAGTGGAATCTACACATGCGTCGTTACAAACACTGCTGGCAAAGCTAATACTTCGGCGGAATTGGCGATCAAAGGTAAAATACTTCATTCAACTGTCAATAGAACTTATCTTTAGTTACTAAAAAATCTTATTACATATAAAGTATATAAATATGTTTCTGCAAATGATAGATGTTCTTGTTTTAATATAACAGTTCCTCCGTACTGGCAAATTGAACCATCAGACGTTGCTGTTTTACTTAACGGTTCCCTCACAATCAGCTGTGAGGCGCGAGGACATCCCACGCCAGCGATTTATTGGACGAAATTTTCTGGTAAATATCATAAGTTTATATTCATATTAAAAAAAAGTATATGAGTAAAGTAATATTTCTGTGTTCTGTTTATAAGGTAGTACAGAAACTACGCTCGGTGGAGTATCTGATCCAGTTGTGCTTAATAACGGTTCGTTAAGATTGGAATCAGCTCGTGCCGAACATTCAGGCCGTTATCGTTGCAGAGCTGATAATGGAGTTGCACCGCCGTTATCAAAAACCCTTACAATACACGTAAACGGTATTGATTTTTTTTTTCCATTTACCTTGAATAAACAAATTTAAATACGATAATGAAACAACGTTTATATTCTACTATAGAACCGGCACGGTTTGAAACGCCTTCAGTTAACGTAACAGCTAAACTTGGAGACACTGTACGTCTAGCTTGTGTCGCGCGAGGTGACAATCCACTCTCCATAACATGGAGTAGTTCCGGCCGTGCGCTTCCGAATTCTGATTACAGGTATAAACTTTAAGTCATACCAAGCGCGAGTACAGTTACAGAAATAGTAAGACTTATTTAATGATTTGATTGTGTATCAATATTTTAGAATGAGCATATCAGAAACACGAAGCGCCGAAGGTTTGAGAAGTGAATTGGTTTTAGAAAGAGCTGACAGAAGAGATTCTGGTGTATATCGATGCCAGGCCTCAAATCCTTACGGGCGATCTGATCATTTTGTACATCTCGGCGTTCAAGGTAAAAACTTAACGAATAAACTAAACTAGAATTTAATTCGTTGAAGAAATTGATTTATAACTTTTTGCAGAACCGCCGGAGCCTCCAGCGAATTTTCGTGTGTTGGAAACCACATCGCGTTCAGTTCGCTTACAATGGCGCAGACCGTATGACGGTAATTCGCCTGTTTTAGGTTACGTAGTGCAATATCGTAAACACGATTCTAGTAGCCCTGATTCTTGGAGAGACGCCGATACTCACAACGTATCAGTGTCAGCACATTCGGTTGATACGTACACCGAGTGAGTATCCTTTTTGAGAAAATAATAAAAAAAAATAATTTAGAATATCTGTAAAATTTTCGACATTTTCAGGGTGGAAGGGGCTACAATATCCGGTTTGGAACCGGCAACTGCTTATTTAGTACGAGCCAGAACTGTTACAGCACAATTTGCTTCAACTCATACGAGGGCGCTGCTCGCTTTAACTTTACACGAGCCTCCTTCACGAGCACCACTAAGTCTTCGAGCTTCTGCTCCTAGACCTGCCACCGTTGAGCTGGCGTGGCAGGTATTAAACATTTATTATATAGTCATACATGTCGATTTGAGCTTAAAGCTTCTTAAGGTTAGCTCGCTACATATAATTCAGCAGGACTATTCTTTGGTCATCGTGTTCCTCCTCAAACGTTTCGTATATTATCCTTAAATATACTTGAGTTAATTCTCATCGCATTGTATCATATATAATCACAATTCACCGGAAGTTGGGTTTTTGATTGAGTCTGGAGGAATGAAGGACAGATTTTATAATTTTATATTTATCATCAATATGAAATTATAGGCTCCTCCCGCATCAACTTGGAACGGTGAATTACTTGGCTACACAGTGTGGTGGTGGCCGTCTGCTGATGGTTCTCTATCAGGTGGTGCTAATGTTGGCATGGAGTTTGCAACGGTTAGGGGCCAAATCAATAAATACACCATTGAAGGTCTGGAACACTACACGCGGTAAGGAACTAAGAGTTTGTGTCTAATTATATTATTACGTCTATCCTCACTTTATCTGGACTCGGATAATGTATAATCGTTTATGTTTATGCTTAATATATAATTATATATATTTATCATCATAATCATCATCAGCCGATAGACAATAACTACCAATTAGTATTATATATCACGTGTGGTAATAAATTGTTGCAGGTATTCAATTAGCGTGAGAGCATTCAATAGTGCAGGTGCAGGTCCTGCTACAGCGTCAGTTAATACTTTGACACAAGAAAGTGGTAAGCATATGTCTCTCTTGACATCGCCAAAATAGTACTCTACATGCTATTTCTGATGTTAAGTAGAATGAAAACATGGTGTTACTAAGCTAACCAATAAGTGAAAACGCGGCGCTGTGCTGGATTTTATATTATGGTATATATAGAGTATAGCTTAATTGGAAAGCTTTTATTTACCATCCACGAGTGTTTTCAGTTTACGGTCATTGCATTATCTGAATTAATGAACTGTTTTTTCGTTAGCTCTCTTTGATTTCCATTAGTCATCTCAATTAAGCTTTCCGTTTGTTTTTTGCGTGCAATACTATATTGGATTATATTAAACATTTAAGCTTTTCAAAATATCTATTGTTTCTAACTATTAAATCAAACATTTCATAGATGTGTCAAGATGAATGTAAGTTACTATATATTTTTAGAATCTTATAACATAATTTGATTCTTTAAAATGTATTATTGTATTGTGTAGTAGAGATATAAAGTATAAGAAATTGGGTAGTGAGTTCAATTTTTATAGTATCACAGGTAAAACCTTATCCACGCTATAAACATTTGCGAGGTGTTCCATAAATATCAATTTTATTGAATACCATATCAGAGTTGATAAATAGTAATACTTTATTTAAAGTTCCCACGGAAGGCCCCCGGGCTGTCCGATGTCGGGCAGTGTCACCTCAAAGCTTGAAGGTGGAGTGGTCACCGCCACCAGCGCATGCACATCATGGAGCTCTACTTGGATATAAGTTATTGTATCGCCCTGAACATAGTGAGTATCATGAGATTATTGTCGATAATACGGTATCGTTATAGATAAGTATTTTCTATTAGTTCTAGAAGGTTAAAGTCAAAATATAACCTTATTCGAAAAGATCCAATCTTCAGATAGTTTTGGTAAACCACAGTTAAAATAACACGGTTCAATCGTTGAATTTTAACTAAATAACAGAGTTGAACTAACGCAATACTACTAGATTAATTTATAAAGAAACCTGAAAGAAATTCTGATGATGAAAGTCTGTTTTAAAGCGGGAGTAACATATTTGATAGCTATTTAATCAGAATGGGGTAATGAAAACAGTAAGGTCTAATAAAATAAACGTATTGTTAAATCAGTTTGTAGAATAATTGTATGCGACTCCTAAGTTAAGTAAATTTTAAGTACAAGCTAAGCTGAGTGATGGCAGTTGTTTGTCGGCAGCGGCTGATTGGCTGGAGTGGGAAGTACGCGTGGGAGGAGGGCAGAACACTGTAGAGGGAGCGGAAGTGAAACGTGTAGCTGGTGTCGAAACCCTTTTACTTGCTCTAAGACCACACATGAACTACACAATACAGGCCTTGGCGTATACAGCAGCAGGGGACGGTGTTCCTGCTCATCCTATACATTGCACCACACATCAAGATGGTAAGTCATCCCTCACTAGTCTAGAAATCTTTTGCCATGACGTCCAATAGTAACCAACGTACAATGAACATAAAACTAGGTTTTCTATACGAGTCTGTTGTTAAGCGACCTGTATAATAATATAATCAAACTTTTATAGTGCCTGGACCTCCAGCTGCTGTTAAAGTAGTAGCCACTTCAGTATCATCTTTAGCGGTTAGTTGGTTACCGCCAAATCGACCCAATGGACCGATATTATACTACACAGTATTTTATCGAGAACTTGGAAGGTAATTTTAAAGAATTTTCATTTGCTGAATGCATTTATCGTTATTGCTATTATTGTTCATTATAACTATTTAAAAAAACTCCGTAGAGAAAGACCACCACAGACTACTACTGTCCAAGCGGAAGATGTAGAATCCTCAGTCGGTTTAGGAGGATCTACTGAATTGAGATCTTTGTCCGAGGGATCTACATACGAAGCTTGGGTCGCAGCTCATTCAGTAGCGGGTGAAGGTGAACCATCAGCACCACAGCCGGCAACAACAACATCTAGAGGTAAGTAAAAAAAAACTATTATTAGATTACCTAAACCACAAGAAGATTTAAGAAAAATCGTTAAGTAATAAAGCTATCATAAGAGATTACATAAATATTAGGTCCAGTCAGAAATTTTGAAAGATCTATATTTTTTATAAAGTATAACTTATTATAAAATTACTATGAAAATTTCGAGAGACTCTGACCGTTACTTTTCGAGTTATTCTACAATGAATTGTGGGATTTCTAACGCTGGAGAGCTGATATTAGCGCGGAGGCAATTATAAATAACTAATTTTTGGACTTCTACTAACATAGATTATTTGTTATATATTGAATAAAACTTATAATATGTACTGCACACAATCAATTGTACAATTTCTACATACATTTACAAGTTTAAGATAGCAAAAGTATTGAAAGTGATTCCAATATTATCAGTATACTTGTGGTGGGTTAGTAGTGGGCGTGATGGCGTTGGGGTCCCGCACAATAACTCACGGGACCCAGGCCAAGCTCACTTGCTCGTGGTACACCTTGCTAATCAACAAACGAGGCTCTGACTCTCACCAACACGCATTGGGTTAGTGTGATGGGAAATGGCTCAGATCTTCCCATATGAACCTCTACTAACGAAGGTCGCCGGAAGCCGCAGGAAGCGGGCAGTGCAGGTCCGATCGATGTTAAGATCTTTTCCCTAAAAGAGGAGGCCTATTTCTAGCAGTAGACGTCTATCGGTTGATCACGATATCGGCTGATCATCATGATACAACCTGTGGTTCCTGTGTTGTAATGTGTGTTGTATATGTATTTATAATAATAAAATTTCTAAATATTTTACGTCACACCTAATGAAAGGTATTTGCAGCAACAGTGAGGCTGCTGTCGTTTGGTGTATGGGCGCGGGTCAAGTGCGGCCATTCGTTGAGACTGGCGTGCGCTTGGCGCGGTGAGCCCGCGCCCCGTGCACGCTGGCTGCGTGGGGACAGGCCTGTGACCCACGACCCACGTACACATCTGACACCACACGGACATCTATCAATACACGGTAAGAAGAACAATAAATTTCAAAAAGGACAATTTTCATCACATTTATTTAAGAATGACTGGGTCTAATTGGGGCTAGCAAGCTGTGGAAAGTATACTCTCTGTGTTTCTCTGCAAAATATAATCTAAAATAAGAAGATCCGTAGATGTACAAAAGTCGCTGATATAGTTGAGCAGATTTGAAAGCTGAAGTAGCTAGCAATTGAGCAAAGATTGGACGGTCGGAAGGACAGAAATATCCATAATTCAGGAGTCGAGATAAAATTAGCCTGAAATAATAAATATGAACGATGATGATGACTTACCATACATCTTTAAATAAGATAAAAGATAGGAGAGCGTTAAATAATTGATTAAAAGCTGCTGCCATTATTATTTTACATTTTTTTTGCCTTCAATACGAAACGCGATGTGTGATTAATTTTTGCATGATCTATCTAAACTGAGATGAAATATCTTAGTTGTCATCATAGTTCCGAAGCGACATATCGTAATCTTGTTACATTTTGTTTAGATATTGTTCTCATTGATAGTGTTAAAATTTCAATTTATGTATAAATAAAAGATTGGTGTTTATTTTGGAATTACTTTGTACTCAAAATTTTCATATTGTTTAGAAGAAATTATATTATATTTTAATGTATAAGTAAGGTCGTTTTCGGATAGAAGTAGATGCATCTACAAGTGGGAACTACACGTGCGCCGCTCGCAACGCGTTCGGTTCAGAAGAGGTGACATATCGCGTGGAGTGTGCCTCACCGCCCTCCGCCCCCACTCTCACCTTGGACCACGCTGCTCATAAAGAAGCAAAGCTTACCTGGAGGACAACCCATCATCCTGCTGCTCCACCGCATGGTAAAATATCATTTAGACTTTTGTTCTCTTTGTTTGCAATGGTGTATAAATAATTTTAGCTTTGTGTAACCAAGAAACGGTGATGGAAGTGGGAGTGTTCTTTATTATTCATCTGAGCAGCAAGACGAGCACGATGATGAAGCTAAATGGTATCATCATCATTATCAACCAATACACCTTCACTACTGGACATAGGCCTCCTCCAAGGATTTCCACATCGATCGGTCTCGGTGAATGGTATATCTGCCCATAATTCTAGGGTGCTAGTAAGATTGATATGCATTGTTACTGTATTGTTGTCGTCACCTATGAATATAAGATGCGGTGTGTTTATTAGTATAGTAATTTGACTAATTACTGCGCCTTTCAAACTGAAATGCAGTAATGTTTGTATACTTCCGTTTGACGGCTGGTATAGATACAACGGTGGTATAATGAGACATTACTTGAAAATACTAGAAAACAAAATGCAATTGCTAAATTGTTTACTAATAATATACTACAGGGTGTCTGGTGGCAGATTTATGTTTTCAAATTTAAATAAAAAATAATATGTTTGACATATCATTTTACTAAAAGTATTAAAAGATAGAGTACAAATGCGGATTTCATTTTTTAAAGATAATGTCATCCAAATGTCTTCCATTCTGTTGCACACACTGTTCGAAACGGAGCCTCGTATTCCGTGCCACACGCTGCAGTAAACTTGGTTCAATTGCGCTGGTTTCTCGCCGAATATTTTCTTTTAAGTCCACAACAGTTCGCGGATTGTTGGCGTAAACACTCTCTTTGAGGTAGCCCCACAAAAAAAAATCCATTGGAGTTAGGTCGGGTGACCTCGGTGGCCACGGGATGTCCCCAAAGCGACTAATCAGTTTTTGAGGGAGATTTTCTCGCAACAAATCCATCGAAGCTCTGACCGTCTGTGCAGTCGCACCATCCTGTTGAAACCACGTATGTGATGAGAATGATGAATGAGCTCGCAGGTTCGGCAAAAAGAAATTCGAAATCATGAGCCGATAATTCCACCATTGACATTCGTCGCTTGGCCCCGTGCATTTTCAAAAAAAAATGGTCCGATTATCACATTCGTGGATAAAGCGCACCATACAGTTACCCTTGGGCAATGTAATGGTTGTTGATGCTTCAGTCGAGGATTGCGAGTTCTTAGAGCCCAGTAACGGCAATTTTGCTTGTTTACGTGTCCGTTTAAATGAAAATGAGCCTCGTCGCTACAAAAAATGGAATTCACAGTGCGAAAACGCTCCAACATGGTTTCACAAAAAAATTTGCGTGACGCAAAGTCATTTTTTTTCAATTCTTGAATTATTTGAATTTTAAAAGGATGAAACTTCATATCTTTTTTCAAAATTTCATGCACAATAATTGCTCTTGGAAGTCCCAGTGAAGCTGCCCTTTTCCGTATCGAAAGTCCTGCATTTTCACGTAAACTGCGTTCAACCAGTTCAATGTTTTCGGGGGTCCTTGACGATCGACTAGGTCCTGGCCGTGGTGTGTTCATAGCCGAAGCAGTTGCGCGGAACCTTTCCACCCACGAACGAATTAAATTCACACTCGGCCCATCGCCTATCCGTCGAATATTGAAATGTGAACAAACCTGTCGGCGAGCGAGTACGTAAGAATCGTTACTCTTGAAAAATGCTTCAATAGCGAACGCGCGATGCTCACCCGACCACTGCGACATCGTGACTAAGAAATCCGCACGATTGATGATTCTAATGACACCACCTTTCTCCCGCACTGTTTATAATTTATTGAGATATTCGTTTTTTAAAATATAAATCTGCCGCCAGACACCCTTTATAACAGATTTAGATTATTTAATGTTGTATTTTGTCCTCCGTAAAGGTTTTACGATTTGGTGGGTTCGTGTCAGGGATGATGCCGGTGATGGAATTGAAGCAATGAACGCTCGGGGTGAAGAAGAAAGGCGACAAGAAGCCGGCGGAGAAGCTTCCAGCGTTATCCTCAGAGCCTTATCATGTGGGGCAACTTATTCTGTGAGAGCAATTGCCCATTCAAGAGCCGGCCCATCGCCATCTTCAGCCCCGCTATTAGTACGAACAAAACCTCCAGGTAAAAACAAGAAATCAATGAAGGTTTTGTTATCTGTGTATCCGACATTGATGCTTATTTTTTTTTCTGATCTTCTACGGTACTTTTGTAATAACTGTTTTTGCTAACATTTTTAGTTCTAGTGTGGGAAGGAGGGGGAGATGTAGAAGAGAATAATGATCATGGTGCTGAAGGGGCAGTTTGGAGTAACAGCAGTTCTTTAGCGGTTGACGCAAGGCGTGCGGTTCGATGTGGTGCCCGACTCGTGCGGTTACAGTGGCGACGAGCCGATGCGACCACCAACGCAATCTGGAGAGATGCAGATCTGACTTCGTTACACCATCATCGCGAAGTAAGTTAGTTTATTGCTATAAAAGAAGAGAGTATTGTATACTTCCTGTTGTCAGTTAACCTTTAATGTAAAACAAGAGGAGTTGATATGTGTAATTTTAATATTAGGTCGTGATCAATGGTTTGGCGACAGGAGCGTGGTACGCACTTCGCATGTGGACCGCCACGGAGTCCGCGCGACATCAAGCAATCATTTACGCTGCTACCACCACACACTCCGGTGGTACGTGATAGCATTATTATAGAATTATCGTGATATCTACATTCAAGAAAATTGTCATGTTTTATACTGTGAAGAAGACCAGATCTTTCAGTCTTTTAACGCTTGCGAGATCAACATGTAGATAAGTGCGATAAGTTAATACAATATTCCCTTTTAAGGTAAGTATAAGAGAAAACTCCTTAATTTTACATTTATTATTTTCATATATAAATAATGATATTGAAATATAGCAATATATACAAATACTTTGGTTTTTAAAGCACTGTTTTTTTTACAGTAACAGTAAATACTTCGATCACTATACCATATTATAAACAATTATTTAGAATATGATCTATCGTATATACGTCTATCGGCTGATAATGATAATGATGATGATGAAATAAATATTTCTGTCTCCAGTACTTTAAATAAACGATCAATCTATTTACTGTTATATGTTACTAATTCTGTTATATTACTGTTTATTTACAATGTTATATCGTATATCATTACTCTGATTACAAAACTAATTACACGCCTCGTCTGTCGTATGTAATAATGAAACAAATGGGCTCAACTTAACAAACTTGACGACGCATTATAATAATGATAGCAGCTTTTAATCAATTACTTAACGCCCTCCTATCTTTTATCTTATTTAAAAGTTGTCCTCTTAGCGAAATGATATTATCGAGTCGTGCGCTCTTACATCGTCAATTAGATTTTTATAAATTTAGTAAGACCTTAAATCAATATAATAATTATGAAAATGTTATGTTATTTATTCATTCTTGTTATAACAGCCATTTTTAGTCCCCACTGCTGGGGCACAGGTCTACCTTTAATATGAGGGCGATGGGTCATAGTCGCCTCGCTGACCAAATGCGGATTGCTGACTTCACATACACCTTAGAATAAATTGTAATTCATGTGCAGGTTTCCTCACAATGTTATCCTTCACCGTTTGTATTTCGCTGTATAACTTAAATATTAATAAGTCATTGGTACATGCCGAGATTCCAACCCGCGACTTTCGGAAGGAAGGCCGCACGCTCTAACCATTAGGCCAGCGAGCTACACTCTTGTTATAAACTACCACAAAGGTATATAGTTACTTCCATTGTTATAGAACTCTATTGCCAAAGGCTGTCTAGGTGGATACCATCATTTACTTACTAACTTTACCTTCTTCCTGTTTGAAAAGCGCTGTAGCTATTGAAACTATTGGTATAATTAGGATTGGGCTTATAGCTTTTACTCCATATCGATATTAACGCACTTTTTATTTTGTTAATGAAAAATAACTATTTATGTTGTTAAATCAGAGCGGCTACGCCGACCGGTTGCGTTTCAATCGGAAGGGACAACACCATCAGCTGGTAATGCAGGTGACACAGATCGAGTGCTGGGGGCAGTTTCTCTCGCCTTTGCTGCACTTGCAGCACTTGCTGTCGCAGCGTTACTGCTTGTCTTGTTAGCTAAGCGAAGGTAGGTTAACCTTGAGTTGTCATCATCATGTAAATCTATTGTCTTTTTATTGTATTATTTCTATTGATTTATTTAAAGATTTCCATATAAAAAAATAATAGTATCCTTTTATTAGTTAATTTAAAGAAGTCATTACTTACTAAACGAATGTATGTAATATAATAAAATAAAGTATATATAGAATGTAAACATTGTTAATTAGTATAAAAACATGTCTGTGTATTTTTTGACCAAAATGATAACATTATCTTGTGTATTATTAATGAAAATAGGTCTCGTATAATGTACTTCACAAAAAGTGGTATTGCGCTGTTTGGGAGACCCATATCTAACAGAGCACGTCCATTTATTGAGATGATAATGATGATGATTATCGATAGACATTTCTCTACGCTCCAGGTTGACAATCGGAGAATGTCAGATTCAGCATTGAATCTGTCTGTTGTTTTATACTTTAATAGGGGTTAAAATTATGTTAATGGTGTAGCACGCTGTGGCCATGTGGTGGAGCAGTAGACGAAGAAACGCGTCGTTGCAGTCATTCAGTCGCGAGCACAGACAAGTCCGTCTGCCCGGAGCAACAGAACATTCGCAACTGTCAACACGATTACAAACATGACAAGCTATCACCGGCTTCCGGTAAGATATGTAACTTCCTTTATCTGTTAGGTAACAAATATATATATTTTTTTAATACATACAGGAGAATTTATAAACTAATGAAAACTTATCTACTACGTATGTTTAAATCTTAAAATGATAAATCGTATGCAATTCCCGATACAGCACCACGAAATTTAAAATGGCACCCCTCTATTCAGAAATATATTGTAATGCATTATTACAGAAAAAATGTAGTTGTAATATTAAGTATTTTGTAATAATATGATAATAATAATATTAATTTCAAGTTTTTTTACTCTTTCACTTTTCTCAAATAATTTCAACAAAATATTTTCTTCAAAATATATTTTCTATCTGATGTTCCCAAAAATGTATACTAGAAGTGTCACTAAGAATCAGATTTATTAGTCAAGCGGCTGAACTATATATTTTAATCTGAAATTAGGAATATTCTTTAAGGAGAATTTTCATTAATGTAATGTATAATAACTAAGACAATATATTAATTTTACATTTACTGGGTACAAATAGTCAATTACATCCATCAGGGTAGGTCAGGGCCTTACCTTGCGTGCCTTGTATTAAACATAGACCTTGGTTCAATTACGAGGCCACATGTTCTGAAGTTTTGTTGGTGGTAGATGTTGACATGTTCCAGCTGTCAACATGTGGGAATTAGACTATTCTGGGCAAATATGCTATACCATGCACAGCCTCATTTTGTACCATGCGACACTGAGATGAAACAAAGTCAATCATACTAAAAATATATTTGTATACAGAGAAGAAAAAATAATTATTACTTTTCTTATGTATACGTGTTTAAAAAAAAACGGTTGAATCGAGTTATTATTCCTAGACGTATACGAAATAAGTCCATACGCTACGTTCGCTGTGGGTGGTGAGGCTACAGCCGCGACCCTGGATCACACTCTCCAGTTCCGGACCTTCGGGCACCGCGATAACGACGCACCTCCCCACCGGCCGTGCAGGAAGCATCCGCAGAGGCATCGAGATCGGGAAGGTTGGCACTTCCTCTTAATTATTATGGGTATTAAAAAAATATCGCGCAACTTAGGTTCTTTTAACGTTAAAAGGTTTTTATTCAAACTATTAATTGAAGGAATATACTTATATAAAGTACATTCACAAATGAAAATATTTTCTCACGTGAAGTCATGATAACATAGTTTGTGATGCGAGAGACGCGCTGTGTGTCTCGAAGAGGCACGGGTTGGATTCCTAATGAGCATGAGCTTTCACTGATATAATACGTTGTATAAAAACCAACAAGGATCAAGAATCTTGGGAACAATTCTGGCTAATGCTGGAATAAATGACTGTGTATCTGTTTCGTAAGAGAAATCCCAAGTTCCATCAGTAGGCACATTAAGAGATCTGGTTTTTTATTTAAACTGATTATATTATAAACTTTCATTAATTAATTTCAGCAAAATGTTTATATTCATTTAATTCCTTATTGCACAAAATTTGAAAAAAACTAATTGAATATCGTTAATGAAGCCGGAAGTCTTTCTACTTACTAGTCAATTTTGTTCTTTGTTTGTGTTCTTTAATCATATATCATTAAGTGAAGCTCTTCCGGACTAAATTTAAAAGTTTTCTCTCAGTGGAGAAACATCATTCGGACTGCGAGCTGCAGCAGCTCAGTAGGTACGAGAAGGTGAGGCCTCGACACTGCGCCGGCACCTCTTACTGCGTACCTCTATCACACCACGGTAAGAATATTTATTTCTAAACATTCAAAGATACCGCAGAGCTTTATAATCTCCAGAGGTAGCATCAAAAATTAGATATAAAGCTAACCTATAAGTCTACTGATATTTCAGATAGTCAAGTATGATGTGGCGTAGTGTTTATCATCCTAACAAGCCCCACATTACTATCAATCTGCGTATAATGTATAAGCGTTGCCGACACCATCTAGGTAGTTCCCGCTGCAGTTCCGCCCCAAATATTATTGCGGAATTGTTACTGTGTACTTTCAAGGAGGCTGTAGCTAGTGAAATTACTGTAGTAACCAGATTGAACATCTTATATCTCAAGACGACTAGCATAATGAAGCTCAGTGTATATCATCCTACTTAGCTCCACGTTGTTACTTACCATCAGATGAGATTTGAAGAAAAAATATCAGATTGAAATTTAACAGGCTCTAACAAGATCTGTGTTTTGAACTTGTTATGCAAAGTTATAAACATATTCAGGCGGCGGTGGTGGCAGTGCGGGTGGTGGTGGCAGCGGTGGAGCTTTCTCCGAAGTCTACGCTGGGGACTCTAGCGTCGAGTCCGGCCCTGGATCGCTGTCACCGCGTACCCACCACGAGCACAGCTAGCGCTACAAAAAGCGTTCAAACAGGACGTAAACTATACTCTGTAGATAATCATGAATTTTGACGGACATATTATACAATTGCGTATTCAGGAACACTGATAGACTAGTTTCAATAAATATATGTAGTACTCCGTAACCTTTTTTATATTTTCATTAACTTCATAAATAATTAAATCATGTTTGGACTTAACGCACAAGACCTGTGTATGACTAAAACATCTGAAAAGGACTTAAACTGAAAAGGAATATAGAAATGTGAATGTAATGTCTACATATAATATATACACAGTACAGTACTAACTCCATAATTAAACAGCCGAAAACAATCAAAGCAGCTTCTGCTTAACTACAAACTTTTTCTCTGTTGACTATCTCATTTTAATCACATCCGCGAACACACATAAAAGCTCGTAAGAGATAATACGACTGTTTGTTATCTAATTGCAGCGAAAGCGTTTTACTGCCACGTTAAATTTTATGTTTGCTCAAGTAAAACTTAAGACTGTCAGAAATGTCTTTATAAAACTTACACACACTGCCATTATTAACTACTTACTACAGATATAATTACGTAAGTACGTTTTTACTAAGTTTACCTTCTACTTATAACTCAAAAATCACTTATATCTTAATTACAAATAAAACATTTAATGTTATTCTTTTAGGACATATGTTAAGTAACAAAAAAACTGAACAAAGGAGCGAGAACATTGAAAGAAATGTACTGCAGGTTATAATGCTTTTATATAACAACGAGTCATAAACTTATTGATTCTCGAAAGTAATACAAATAACTACAGATAAATCCATGATGTTCAGGATTTGAATTGAACATAATTTCTTATGATATCCTCACAAGTATAATCGAAAGTGATAGACAAAATAAGATGATACCTGCTGATGAATAATCTCATCGAATCTGTATCGAAATAAATAATCATTAGATAATCAATATTAAAATTATAGTATAACTTAAACTAAGATTTAACTATGCTCGACTGCCATTTTGCAATAATAATAGACTAGTTGTTTTTCTACACCGTACTAAATATCCGTAAAATATTTCACATTGTCTTTATCTGTAACCTTTTCTGTATTGTGTACCGGATTTATTACTTCATTATATTGTGAATAGATTAGTTGTGAAATTAGCAGTGTATGGTATACCTGTTCACTATATTCTCAAAAGTAGGGTATTAAGATTACTCTGGTGTTCTCTGGGAGTTTTTATCTATGTGATTAGGTGATTTGTAAATATTTTTTTTTAGTCCGACTGACGTACTCTACATATATAAGAGCTTAAACATGTAAATAATTCTGTAGATACTGTGTCAAAGCTCTAGTCAATTTCATCAAATGTTTCATGACAATATAATTGTATGTTGTAAATATTGTACGGTCCTATGTGAGAATTTGTTTATTGTAATATATGATTTATGGCAAAATCGTGTTTCAATTTGAAAAGATATTCACCATTACTGTTTCTTTAGTCATGCGTAATGCATCTTCCATACACACATACATATATATGACGCCTCGATCCCAGTGGGGTAGGCAGAGACCACTTCTCTCTTTCTGCATCTTCCAGTTACCAAATAATTGGAGTAGTCCTAAAATATAAAATAGCTGAATTTGAAGCACACTTGATTAGATTAAGATTATTGAAGATATGCTTTATTTACGAATGATATTATATAATCCAAAAATATTGAATGATACTATTACCGTACAAATGTACCTACAAAAACTTATGTAGGACAAGATCGACTCGAAGACTACTTTTGGAGACTAGTGTGGTCTGAAGAATATTATAATCGGTATTTATGTATGAACGGAATCCCGTTATTACTATTATGTATGAAAGAAACAAATACAGTATTATTTTATTCCTTACTATACTTACTCTTCTCGTCTCTGTTGCCGGGGGCCGTTTAGGTGGGTACCTAAACGTCTGCCGTTAAAGAGTAGTGTGCAAACATTAATGTGTTCGGATTTGAAGGGCACTGTAGCTAGTATAATTACAGGGGTAACGGGACTTAACATCTTATGTCTGGGGGACGAGCACAATGAGGTGCAATGTATATCATCCAAACTAGCGCCACTTTGTTACGGGCGGACGTATCACTTACCATCGGGTAAAAAATTAGAAATTAATTGGTAGGTAATGGATTGAATAATAATGACAACTTAGAAGTTATATAAGTAACGTACAAATCTGACCCGTAGTTGGATATTTGAACATTTATTTTGTTAAAAGCTTATGTTATAACAAATCCCGAGCATGTTCTTTTCTTAAAGTATACTTAACTTGCTTGTTCGTTTTCTAGAAGTCATCAATCATAATGCCCGACATTATCCCTACAAACGCTTTACGGAATTTTCCCTTTGATATACAACTCCCCTCGTATCCATATTTATGGCAACCAAATATAATATGGTTTCAATACGTTTTACGTAATCATAAAGAAACGTATGAAACGATTTTTCTTTGAATGAAAGCATCAGAAATCAGGACGGTTGTAAATATAAATGAACGTTAGTATAATTGACAAATAATTTCCATTGATTTAACATATTTATGTTGTTGGTCCAATAATAATAAATAGAATCTCAGTTGAAAGCCATACATACAAACAAAGCAGAGTATCCGGGTCGCCTTTTAGGTCAACCACTGGATCTAGCTGGGCGCAGTCGGCTCTCATCTATGTCAATGACGGATATTCCACTGTCTCTTTGAATTCAGAGTATTGACTACTGATTGGCATCTTGACTTAAACTGCGTTTATTACAACGTCTATTAATGAAGATTTCTATTAATTAAACCATTATTCAGTTCTTCTTATAATGATTGGTAAGAATTTTGTTTTTCTTTCATAAAATGTATTTTAAAATTTATCCAATAGGGTTCTCGTAATTTCATTTTAAAATAAGTGATACCATGCATTAGACTTGGCTGAAGCAATAACTTAATAATTTCAGTCGAGATAATCCGGCTTACTATGAATAATGCTTTTTCTTACTTTAAAGTCGTAAAAATATAACACTGAGTTATTTCTATCCGCTTAGGATATAAAAATATTTAAAACTGTGAATAAAGTCTTAGTACAGATTTTATGAATGAGAATACTGATTTTTCGCGCACGGTACTGTTCATTATATAAGATGAATATTCAACAAAGGATGCTTCTTTTATTTGAAGTCCTTTTGTACGACTTCTTCCCTGTTAGCAATACAAACTACGATCAACATGCTAAGCGTGGCGAGAATAACATTCTGGCATTTCTTAACGGGACCCATATTTGTTAAGGAAAATTGATGATGGTAATTAGATAAGAATGATGATGAGTGAAAAATTATGAATGGAGGAAATCGAAACGATAAATTTAAAACAAATGAATAAAAATCTTTAATACTCTTGTCAAGAAAGTATTATAAGAAACCTCTGATAATTTCAATCAAACGTTTGGATGTTATTAATTTTTTTTAATCTTTACGCACCCTTCAGACGTTTGTAGAGGTTATTAAGGTGGAGTGTGAAGTCTATGGAGAATGACAACGCACGCAGCAATATTAGCACTATATTGATAATGCGATTTAAAGTATAGATTAAGTTACTAAGTATAACAATATTATGAAGACCCAGAGAGATCCAGTTAATGGATACAATTGTATAATCCGTAATGATTTAGTGACCAAAGTCCTGGCATTACAGAGATCTAGAGAGATTTACTAGATGCATACAATTGTATTTTCCGTAAAGACTCGTTGGCAACGTACATAAAGATGTACGATCTTTGCTATGCGCCATGATAAACGATAGCGTGATCCATTGCTTATAGCGGCGTCATCTGTTGGGTTGCATGAAAACTTTTAGTTACACGTTTATATTTATAAAAAAATATTGATCGTGTATTTCAATCAGTTTGTATCCAGGTATAACACAATTTATATCCTTTCCAAAGATTCCATGACAAAAATTCAATCTCGGAAATTCCTAAAGGTACGAATTCCGATATAAGAAATCGTAAGAACGTAGCCTTTGAGAAAAAGGGTCGATGGCAATGCCTTATTGTAATTGATTCGTGTTTTACAATTTATATAATGTTGCAAAGCAAATAATAAACATAATAATGGTAGTAATAAAACGTGCATGTGAACCTGGGGACAACTTAATGCTTCTAAATAGTTTTAAGTGTTGAATGAATGCACATGATTTGAATCTGATATAATGCATGTTGCGGAGTCAAGGTGAGAAGCATGATAATAAACCGACGTCGTGGTCAAACATTCACACATCATATTAACACTGTTATGAAATTGTTTATTGAGGATGGTGTTAATAATTATAAACAAGTTAACAATACAGATAAATGTTTTTAAGATATTATATACCCAAGTTTTAACATGATGGTTTATAAGAATTTATATGGTACAATGGAGTAAGTACTATTTGATGTGTTAACTTTTTTTATATATATGAAAAAAAAACATTTTAATTATGAATTGAAGACTCATTTATTTCTCTCCTGGGCAAGCTTATTTTTAAAATACCAAAATAGGTAGGTTTCTCTTACCGCAGATTGTCTAGGTAGGTACCACCGCTGTGCCTATTTTTGCCGCCAATTGTGATTATTGGGGTAACGAGACTCGTTGAGTCTCGTTACTCCTTCTTCTTATGTCTCAGGCGACGAGCACAACGTGGTGCTGTATAAAGCACTCTAGCGCCTCATTGTTATGGGCAAGCGTATCACTTACCTCCAGGTGAAAGTCCTGCTTGTCTCGTCGCTTAATTGATTAAAAAAAAATGGAATTGACATCAATTGAACCAATGCATGTCCACGGCTGGACAGAGGTTTCGGTTATCCAACAGTACGATGTACATTACATAGCGGTGATTGCTTAGTTTAATTGTGATAGAACTTGGCACTATACTGCTACAAAAAAATACCATCTGTTGAAAGAATAACTGAGGATCGAATTAGTTTTTTCAAGCGGATCACCAAACTTCCGTTTCAAGAAGGGTTGAATGATAATGATGACTGTACAACTTAGGGATGAATACGTAGATCCCCGTGTGGCATCCTGTATAGGAAAACTTTGTAAGAAAGCCCACATGTTCTAACAACAGATTACAACAACAAAAATTTTGGAGGTCATATCGTTCGAGAGAAGACCCGAATCTAAGCTGCTGGAACAATAAGTGAACAGTAATTTTTTTTTCTATACAACTTTTTACTTATGGTGATTAAAATCATTATCATCACTCGATAGACATCCACTGCTGGATATAAGCTTCCCTCAAAGATCTCCATATCGATAGGTTCAGTGCTACCTACAACCAGCGGCTTCCCGCAATCTTCTTTTGTAGTGGGCCATTTTCCACTACGCTGACCCAATCCACGTTGGTGGAAGTCAGGGCATCGTTTGTTGATTAGCAGGGTACACCACGAGCAGGTGAGGTTGACTTGGGTCACAGGAGTCGTTCTGCGGGTCCCCTACACCCACATAATTAAATCGCTTAAGTGAAATATGTAATAATATAAATAGTTATATTGTTTTTGAATTATCCAATCGTGTAAATGTTTTAGTCAGTTATCAATTTCCGGCAAATTCCATTACGGTGGATTCCACGAGCGCAGGTTTATGAATGCGGCCCGCTTTGCCGCATTGATAATATTGTGACGATCAGAATTGATTGAATTCTGTCATCGTTTACCCATTTTCTTACTTTTGACAAATTATACAATCTTCGTATTATGTACTCTGTCGTAGTTCTGTCATTGTAAACATAGTTTTAATTTTTTTTTTGTCAAAAAGCTCAAATTATTGCAATCATATTAAACTAACTAAACTTCATCCTTTCAGCGTTGATGTCCACTATTGAAGATTTAGAATTGATAAGCGAGGTGACGAGCAGTTAATAGTAACGGTCACAAGGAAGTTTGTAGAAGTTTTTCTTTCTACCTTTTACGACACGCTGAAGGTAGAGAGATGGAATGATTCCTAACCGTCTACTACGGAGGTTAAGTCGAACAATACATCCCGCTCATTTTTGTATACAGGTATAACCAACAGTAAAAAAACTTAAAACCCCGAAAAACGTCAGTCTGAACGGCAACTGCAATTCGCTTTACGTCTTTCGTATTCGGTCACTGGAACAAAAGAAGTTGAGAGTAATCGCAATTCACGAGCTTCCAGACACTCGACGCCGTTCCATTCAGCTATAAAGCACCGCTGCACTTTTTTGTTCACTCTTCATTCCTTCTTTTTTAAACAACAACTCTGTTTTGTGCGCCGTAAATTGAATGCGAGCTCCTTAAAAGTATTTCAAGTAAATTTTTCATTTTCATGAAATCGCACATTTATAAGTTTCCTCTACGACATTGTTGCTACCGGTTTATTTTTTTTAATAAAAATTTATCTTGTTAATTACTTTTTCTATGTTTGAATAGATCATTCATATTTAAATTAGTACGCTGATATGTGGAACTATTTATTATTTTTAAACACACATGATGAAAAAAAATACGATTGTCTTAAAATATAGGAACAAAGGCAAGCTGCACTCTAATAGAGTTCTCCTCCAGGAAACAAACTATTTCATCTTTAATTTTAATTCTTTTAGAAGAGAAAAATTACTTAAATACAATATATGTTTGACAATAAATTAAATATCCACATAGTTCAATAATTATTTGGAGAAGGATATAATTATGTTCAACTGAAGGTGGAAGATGTTTTACTTCCTCGATTAAATAAAAAATAAATTCTTACTGATAATGTTATGCTTGATTTTTATTTTGACTATAAAACTATGAAAAGTGCCGAGCATAAACTCGATAAAAATTTATTTTATTTTTTAAATGGAATATTTCATTACCCGTGCAGGCGGTGGTCAAAGAAAGGGAGAGGAGGGGAGAAAGTGGGGTCAAACACCCTCGCGCATCGGGCAGTCCATTTTGCTAAATCCCCCAACGCAAGCGCGAAAATGAACGCCGCTGCACACGTTTGTTTAAAAAAAGTGGGATAAAAAAGTCCAGAGCAGAACTCCTGGCTCGATTCGAAAATTAATTATAGTTCTGAATGAAGCGTTATACTTTTTTGGAGAGTTTTTCTATAGCGATAGTGGACTTTTTACTAGCTGTTGTTGGAGTCAGCTTACTGCTGGACTGAAGCATCTGCATCCAATACTGGTTATTAATAACGGAGCGATAAATTTCCATGACCTTTTTCATTTTTATATTTATAGTGGGGGAAACATTTCGCATACCTATTATAGGTTACTTTGGTCTTGCACCGACTCAAGTCACCAGTGTTCCTTCTTGGACTTCTTTCTTTATGGTAACGCTAAAGACAGAGCGGGTAGATTTTTTTAACTTCGTCGTTGATGACGAAGCTACGACTATTCTGTTCCACTACTGCAACAAGCTGGGAACTCGTTTCAGTGATTAATTTAAATCTACTGTAACTTAACGTTTGATCTCATGACCTGTTTTAATTTCTTTTTGTCAGGTATGTCAGACGCTAAATTTGATGCAAAATGTAGAAAATCGGATTTTTTTTATTTATATTTCTGTTAGTGATTACCTAATTTTTATTTTGTTAGTGAACTATTTTTAAAGTATTTTGATGTTAGCATCAACAATGGCATAAATTGATCACAGAAATATATAAATGTATTTCTAGACATTTTATATCAAACTATGAAAGTGAAACAGTATTCCGATGATAAGTGTCTAGTCTTCCCTTATATTAAAAATTTGTAATTACTTTATAACCTAACACGTATATTTAACAACTCCATCTATTGGAGGTTGCCTAAACTACGTCGTGCCAAGGGGTCGGTAATAGGTGCCGGTTGGAACTATTACGTCGATACATTTTTTTATCACTTTTTGTTTAATAAAATGGTAAACACCAATGCCCTTGGACTATTTTACGCTGATACTCAAATTTGTTGCAGATTATTTTTTTTTAGAATGTTTACAGTCAATATATATTTAAAATTTCATTTACAGTTAAAGATTTTTTAATATCAGAAGTTTAATTAAAAAAAAGTTCAGGTGAGGAAGAGGGACAAAGGAAGGCTTTACTCAATATGTATAAATCACATGAACAAGTAATGGCCAACTAAAATAATAAGAACATTAAAAAAAATCGTTTCTAGATGTATATAATTTCTTTATAGTACTAATGAAAGATAGGGGTATAAATTGAAAAAGCTCTTTAAGCCACAAAATAAATTTATTTCAATAAATATTTCAGAACGAATGTCTAACAATTTCGCCCTACTTTTCCAAATGTGTCTACAACAAATGTTGTCGAAGCTCGCGTGTAAAGAAGCGTCGAGTGCATTCTATTGTGGCAGCTATGCGTTGTCTTCGTGTTCCTGGAAACTGACTACCTGCAATAACCTTCGCCCTGAAGGAATAGACGAAACGCTTCCGCTATCTTACTTGGTTGCTCTTCAAGTACCATTCCACAATCAGAAATACTTAGCCAAGAGGTCTTGGCAGGATCCAAACGGCCGTTGAACGTCACCGTATCTTCCACATGTGGAGATAATGCTCCCGTTACGTTGAGAACGGGGACCTTGATCGTACTATTTTCTCTCGTTATTCCTAAGTCGCTGCGACGTAAAAATGAGTCAATGAACATTGCAAGATTAATCGGATTGACTTGAGAGAAACACTCTTTATAAACTTGGGCTAGGTCATGGTTGCGGTCGTCCGTGCTTCGACCGAAATGATGCCACATTAAATAATCCACGGCACTCTGAGTCATGCCACTCGAACGAAGCTGTCGGGTATTAATTTTCTGATAGAGCCACTCAGTCCATCCGGCTTGAGTTGATGTACAGTTAACGAGAATCAGTGCATTCACTTTTTGAGGACTGGCAATCGAGTATCGAGCTAGAATGTTTGCACCAGCTCCTACGCCAAAACCAATGAATGATCGAATGCCAAAATGACCCAGTATAAAATCAATTTGCGAAGCCAATGCATCCATACTAGGATAGGTGAAATCTTCAGGCAGCGAGTGGGCACCTTCCTCTTGGCCTGGAGCGTTAACATGGTAAATACAAAATCTTTCCAACACCGGCCTCATTTCAACAAAATTGAAGAAGGCCTGAAAATTGGCGGCATAATTCAGTCCAAGGTCATGGTAAGTGATAATGGCGGGCTTGCTGCGGTCCCCGCGGACCGCCACCAGGATATCCCCACGCGAAGTCCTCACTCTTTCCTCTACGCATGCGCCGTCGCTTTGTAATCGTCGGTCCGATGGACTATGCAACTGGACACTTTTCAGTTCATCTTCTAGATTATCAGAAGACACCATATTGAGTAATGCAATGTTTTCTTGTATTGTCGTTGGCATTTTAATAATCAAAATTAATTCTTAGCTTGTATTTTAATCCGTTAACTAACCTTATTTATTTCTTATTGTTCGATGTTCGATGTTTACTCCTCTTTCACAGTAGAATTACGGTTGTAGCTTCAACAGCTAATTAGCACTAGTGATTGTGTTATGTTTATCGTTGTCACATAAATTCATTACTACCATTTACAGTCTTTAGGCTCAAAGTTCATTCACTTTTAACTGGTTTTAAATTTCACAACTAATTTCAATTTGATTGAGTTAACGTACGCGAGATTCTTTAGTGGTAATATTAGTGGAATGGTCAATACCGTCTTGACCGAGCGGACGCGTACCCCAGCTGAGCGTCGGCTCGGCACTGTTCGGCTGTTTCCGGGCGCGGTCGGCGCGCCGGCCGCACCTCGCCCGCGCGAACTTCGGTACGCGGGAGCCACCGCACATGCGTGCTCTCACTAGACTGCGAGTCGATTTTAGTTTCCTTGACATTTGCTTATTACGTCATTTGCCATACGATACAGAATGTAAGAAAGGAAAAAGAATCGGAAACGGAAGAGTTATACAATAAACCGTCAAAAGAATGTGTACGGTAACCGTTAATTTTTTCTTAAATAAAGCGCTGTTTCTTCTGATATATTATACTTCACAGTTTTTAATTAAGATAATGAATTATTAAAACAAACTACAAATAAATATTAATATATGTATATTGATATTTAAATTATGGTATGCTTATTTTTTTTTTATTCCACTACGCGTTCTAACGAACAAATATCTGTCTGTCTATTTGGTGGTTTCGAGTCGTCTTCAAATAGGAAGGACCGGTTTTAACAGGATTTAGACTGTCAGATAACTGAAACTATAAAGCAAACATTACCTAGGCTACCTGTAATTAAAAAACAAATTAAGGACCCGCATAAAAAGGAATAATGCAGTTTTAACAATTAAATAGTAAATATGCTATATAAAAGCAAATGTATTCTTAGTAAATATGTCGGAACCGTTGCGATAGTTAATAAACATCGATTGAGTTCTATCTTTCCGGACATATCACTGAAATGGATAACTGTGATGATAATATATTTAGATCCAGAGTATGTTGTGACTATTAATACATAGTATAGATTTCTTGTGTGTAAGTCTGTTTTAGCTCAAACAAAATTAATAGTCTTTCTAGATTTGTAGCATATGAAAATCTGACTCAATCGAATGCGTTTTTAGATGTCACTTGAAATAGCTATTCAACGTTTACTACATTAGGGAGGAATTTCTATTCTCTAAATTATAAAGATATAATAAGAAGAACGAACAGCTTTATAAATTATAATTGATGAAGCTCTTCGTTCTTCTCATTATATTGACAGTTACGTTCCTTTTTTCATGTCCGTTAATCATTCTTGGTTCCTTCAAAATTCATCATCATCATCATCATCAGCCAATAGACGTCCACTGCTGGACATAGAACTTCCCTAAAGAACTCTACAACCAGTCAGCATGGCCTCAGGTACTGCTGGGTACTAAAGGCTGTCGTATGATGAGGGATTTTGCCATTTTCCACCACGCTGCCAAATGCGGGTTGGCGGAAGCCAGAGCCTCGTTTGTTGATTAGCAGGGTGCAGTTATTCCTCTTTTTATAATACCAAAAGTCTTATTGATTCTAAAGTATAGCTTCGATCTTCTAATACTTTATATTCGTTTTATTATTTACTTTTATATTAACCTATATTAATATACTTTATAAATTAAATTAATAGATACATTACACTGACATTTTGTTTATCCTATTTTAATAATATCACCTATTGATATAGTTAATAATATGATAATGTAAATAATCCTGTTACCATTTTTTTTATTTCAACTGTCACAAAAGCGTTGTTTGAAATTAGCACAATCTCGTGGAAACGAACGAATAATAAAGAAAAGTTACACCACATACCCCCGTTTACATTTTAAGAAAGCTTCGGTCTGCATTGGCTTTACATTATAATCTAACTATGTATTAGAAGCTTCTAATTATACAATATAATCAACATAGTAAGTTCATAAAATATTTTGAATAAATAGTATAATACAAAATGTAATAATAAGAAACACTCCGTTCTTTAAGAATTGCAACTTAAATACACTTTTTCGTTTCAATGTATGTCAAGTGAAGTTGAAGTGCAATTTTTAGTCTTTATTTTATAAAGCAAAAATAAAAAGCGACAAGTAGTGTTAAAATGAAAGCTCACAACAAAACTCCGTACGAGAGCTTGTTAGTGGAACAGCGAGCGCAGTGTATTACTACAAAACATTCTTATTGTCTTTGGTACCCGTATAGAGCGGAAACAAGTTATTTATACAATATCAGGCATACATTACTTACGTAACAATATATCATCATACATATTAATGTAACAATGTACCATTTGCACCTACATCTCTAGATATTTTAAATTTAACCCATTTCCTTTCAAGGTCTTGTTGCAGCAATGGTGCTAATTACTCAATTTCAATGTTAAATGAAACAGAACTAAGCAAAGGGTAAGCTATTCCTAAACGAGTCATCAAGATTAGAATGTAATGTTAGAAAACATACACGCAATCCCTATATAATAATGTAAAAATATATCCACGAACCCTTCCTCTATTTAGTATTAGATTATAAGAAAACAATACTTCCAAAGCAGTTTCTTTTTACTATATCATTAAATTTGAGTGGTAGATTATATTGGGCGAGCACGCTTCATAATGTTTGACCTCGATGTTACTTAATATCAAAATTGGGGTCAAGTATTAGCTTATTGTGGATAAAAATAATAGACTATATTACTCGAAGTAACCCCTTTACACTTAAAAGATATTTTTAAGTTTTCTGTCTTTATATAATGTTAGTAAATTTTATGTCATTATTTGAAAAGCTTATTGGTTGGATTTACGAGTTAAGGCGAACGTATAAAGCTTGATATAACCGTCGTTGTAATTCAACATTTATAAAGTTTATTCAAAAAATATCATGATAAACCGCTGACGCTTGTAATTTGTAGCAATAGATCTTGCGTTTGTATCTCGATATTGGTATCGGAAGGGGTCGACGTCGCCTCCCTTAACGAACTGTGTCTCGAAGGAAACAAGTGCTTCATTGATTTGCTCCAAGCTTATTTACACCCATACGACCTATTTCTTTTTCCGAACAAAATTAGATTGTTCCTTCTGTAATATAAATATGTGATACACAGAATACATGTGTTTACCTACAAAATATAGCACATTAAATATTTTTGTAATTGTTAGAAGCTTCTTCGTGCTTTCTCAACAGAAGCAGACGAGATACAACATATTACTGTCATCAAAACAGTAATAAAAAAAATATTTTTCGTTTCAAGGCAGCTACGACCACTATATTTGTTAAATTCTATAATATAGATGAAGACAAGGTTTCATGTAACCGACAAGAGATTAAAAAAGCTTTTTCTAAAATACCTATGTTGTAAAAAGCTTGAGATTTTAATTAACATGGTACTTTTTGATGAATTACTTAATCTGATTCTTCAAATTGCAATATTTGTGCTCATCGTTAACACATCTCTATCCATTGGTGAAGACCGACTTTACTTCATTATTGCGATGCTATCGAACTCTTCTTTTCATACCCAGCCACTTTCAGCCGTTCTTATTTTTAATTTAGGTCACTTTTATTCTAGATGTTCGATTTTGTAAGAATAACTCTGCTTTATACTGCTGAGTATTTGAGATTTACTTATCACAATTTTTGAGGTAACTAAGCATAAAGTAAATTTGCCTCCAATAACGGCATCGGGGCTCTGAATGTGTTCATTAAGCAACGCGCAGGCAGGTCACGCGCCCGAATCAATCGGCCGTCCAATTTACTTTCTGAACTATGTATTCAGTATTTTTCTTACTGATCCTTCAGCCTTTATTAAAACGGTTTCTATTCTTAGTTATTTCACAAAATGATTATTTTCATCGTTTATTAGTATTACAATATTTGAAAACTACTAATATTTTAGAATTTATTTCTTAAGTGTCTGTTGTTGAAGGTACTCTGAAAGATACAAAGGGCGGCTTTAATATTAATAAGGCTTATCTACAGTTCAACACTAGCGGTGGTGGGAATTTGCGAGTTTGGTGCTACAAATTTAGCTAATGATAATAGGTAAAATTAGATTAACAAATTATGTATACATTATTTTGAGTATTAGTATAGTAATGTTATTATAAAACTATATTTTTACATCACCGCTTTTTTATCTGTAAAAAGTCAAGAAGTATAAAATTCTGATTTACGAACGACGATGAATAATTGATAATGCTTTATATATATAATATATATATATATATATATATATATATTAATAAATATTGTTAAAATTATAATGATTACTATAATTTATAAAAAAAAACTTTGCAAGCTGCAACTCAAACTTATCACCTTTCTTTAATCGTTAGTGCGGACGATGAAAGTACTATAACACTGAGTTTGAGTACTGTAACACTTGGTTTTTGTTTTATTTTTAGATTCGACGATGTGACGAGACGAGCTAGACGTTCACCAGAGGGTAAGTGATACACTTGCTCATATCATGTGGTGCTAGTTAGGATAATACACGGAGAATCACGATCGTCGCCTTCAGATGTAAGCCGTAAGGTTTTGTTACCCCAATAATTTTAGTAGCTATAGTAAATTGCATTTACATACGGGATATAACGAAAATCCTCCGAAATCGAAACTGGCTATGGTAGTACATAGAGTTTGCTCTCAGATTAAATCATACAAGTTCAATTTTGTTAATGTATTTCGATTGATATTCAAAACACGATTTGGAGCTTGTGAAGAAATAGAATTTCAAAAATTGCGTGCGGCTTTGCCTGCGTGACCAGCCTCGGCAAATTCATCAACTGTATTGTGCTTTGAGGAATATTCTAAATTATTATGTAGCTGTAACATATTCACTTAAAACTATTGTGATTCCATGAACTAAAATAGTTCATAATCTACTAAAAACACTTTTATAACTACAAGAAATGCTATTTCATTTAACAAAAATAATCAATAATAATCATTTTTAAATTTGGTGAATTGCCATATACCCGAAGTAAATAGACAAAGTAAAAAGCATATTACATTATGTATTAAAGATAATTATTATTTTATGTTTTGTTTATATGTGCACCGCTGTCATCCCGCACACGTCGATAAACTGCATTGGTAATGTATTGCCGACGTCGATTTCTTTCGCCTTTGTTCTTAAGCGTGATGAAGATATGTTTAATGTATAAAATTAAAAAACAGAATATATCTTGCAAATAAGTTTATTATTTTAGTTGCAATCGTCAAAAAATGAACTTAAAATTAAAAACACGTGCATGATATTCAAAAGTTATAATGATTAATATCCTTACAATTTCTATAAGTATCAAAAGTCTTACTAAAAATTTTATTGAAATACCAAATCAAAAGGAAAACAGTGTTATTGCACTTTATTTGTAAGTACAAAAAAAGTCAGACGTTTTTCACTTCTTCGTGTTCGTCACGATCCGAAGTTGTCGTACTAAACTTGGTCTATCTGCAACAAAAACATTAACGATATTAAATATCATCATCATTATATATAGCTGATAAACGTCCACTGCTGGACGTAGGCCTCCCCCAAAGATCTTCACATCGATCGCTCCCGCGTTGTTCGCATCCACTGAGTTCCCGCGATTCTCATCAGATCGTCGGTCAACCTTGTGGGAAGCCTCACAACACTACTTCTACTGATAGATATAAACATTTTATTACTTACTTATAATGATAAAACTATAATACTCTTTTTTGGTACATGGAGTCACATAGCTTCTTTTGGATTTATAACTGATTTTTCGCACCCCTCCCAACAATTTTAGGTTATGTAGAAATTTTTGTTATAGTTCATAAAAGTTTACTCTGCCTAATTGAAAAGTAAATAAATGTCAGAAATCTCAAACTCACTAGGAAATAAATTGAAAATAATACTTACTTGTAGTCCTTAGTTAAGCCAAGTAGCCCAGATATCACTAAGTTCAATGTTCAAATCAAACTCAGTCGGTATTATAAATTCCGAATTGAATAGGATATCCTGATCCTCTTGCTTTTGTTGGTTGGCGCTTGTTGAGGGTTGCTGCTGAAAATAAAAAGAGATCTTTAATAAAAAAAACAAACGTTACAGTAAAAGTCAGGGGTGATTCAGAATGACCATCATCATCCAATCGATCCCAAGGTGTCCAAATCCTATGGATTACTGCAAACCGCGGCTCCCTGCAGTCATCGTCGGATCTTAAACCAACTTATGTCTATAAGATGTATAATAATTACTCAATGCAATAGTACTGACATACCATCAGTAATGTATTTTCTCACTAATTATTTTTTTTTTTAACATAAAATAGACTAGTTTGATTATGATCTCTCCCGATTGCAGCGAAGAGTTAGAGTCTGGGTGCCTTTCAACGATTACGAGTTTATGCAACTAGATATCACTACACAATTTTTAAAGTTTTGATATCATTATAATATCAACCGAAATTTTATTATTATTGATACGTTATAGATTATACACATAATCAAAATATGCACTACACATACTAATAAAAAAATATATTTACTTCTCGATGATTTTCGTTTTTGCGATTAATTTCGCGGGTTTCCTGTTTATCTGTGTTATCACCACTCCCACGTACAGATTTTTTAGTGTCCTTCTTTTTGTTTTTCGACAGAAAACGCTCTAAATCTTCGACTAAAAATTTAAAAATTAAGTATACTCTGTAATAAGCAAATTAAATGAAAAATTGTTAAAGTAAAATGAAACTAATGATATTTACGTCGAGAATTATTGATTGCCATACAGGAGTATTACAGTAAAGAAATGATATAATTTTCGAGAAGTTATTGCTATGCTTAAATAATAATAGTTTGAACAATACATATCAGTTAGAGGTAAATTTATGTTTAAATTTGAAGCGAAGCTAATAAAAGTATAATTTACTGAGAATTTATTACATACTTTCCCTAGACAAATTTTTGTTCCTGTTTCGCAGTACGTGAATAGATTGCGGTGGATCCTGAGAACTTTTGCGTATGACTTTCAAAACAGTGTTCAACAGAGCCGCGACTGAGATCTGCAAAATAGACTTGGGTAAGACGAGAGTATCGCATAAAAACCTTTATGTATAAAAGCTACGGATAGCTCTAGATCATTTTGAAAAGATTTGAATAAAAATTGGCAAAATGAAAAGTGAAGTAATATGTTATATTTTATGTAATGAAAGCATGATTATGACAAACTAACAAAAAATAAGATTTAGCTCTTTGTTTATAAAAATTAGTTCTTAAAAAAGTATTTTTCTTTATTTACTTAGGTCTAAATCAAATTACACGATGGAGACGTAGAATTTTTCTTCAAAGTATAAGGGCGATATCCGCATTGGCATAATTTGGACTCCAATACTTGCATTAAATTGAAAATCAGTATTTAGTATACGACAAGACAAAGTGAAAAAAACAAAATTACTTACGGATTGATCAACCCCTACTGCCTCAGCAAGATCAGATGTTGCTTCGGCTATCTCTACTCGCCGTTCCCTTTCATATAAGGCATTGCGCGCCCTTTTCTGTTCCTGTGCAAAATTTCAATGAATGTAATAAATATTAAGAAATGAAGAAAGTGAAGAGTTTACATCTTAGGTAGAATTATAACAAAACTTTTAAAAATTATCTTAATATTAGACGTCAACAATACGAGGAATATAAATTGTCATTAGATTATAATATATCAAAATAATCCAGTTTAAAAATCTCTCTCAAAACAAAAATTATCATTAAGCATTTCTTTAAATGAGAAAAAAAAATTACTAAGAACACCTATTCAATAATTTATGCAAAAGCTGTTAACTAATACAATTATTGAACAGTCAGTTCAACGGTTACTTTGAAGCTATAGGGATATTCTTTGATTTTCTACCATGACAATGATATTAGTTGTCACATCACAAATATAAATATCATTAATATTTAAATTTGTAAATATAATTACATGATACTAAAATAATTATTATAAAGATAATTGTTATAACGTAATTGACAATTAATGTCTCTAAATTAATCACACTTTATGTGCCGTCATTTTTAATGATATTCAATTAATAGTAAATTATTTACTTGCTCGTAATGATGTGATAGAAATTAGGATCTTTATACAACACCTCAATGCGTCTTTAGAGAGATGTCATCTTATTTCCAAAGCAATTTACTGAAATGGTTTAATTGACGCGATAGTTTTAAAGCTGTAGCGCCATTCACACAGAAACACTACCCGCTGCTTGGTAACAACGATAGGTATTAAGAAGATACGTCTCCAGGTTTTCTTTCGCTTCTATTAGTTAAAAATAAATTCGTACGTATAATGAGCCTAGGTCATTAGTTAGAATGTTCTTCGAATTTAAACTAGAAAAGTACTGGTACTTAAAACCGACCAGACATATCAAGACTTGGCCTCAGTGTGTGGATATATCTCATAACGGTTAAGGCACCACGGTAAACAAAATGAAGGTTTCTACAACACTTACGTTATTGAGAGGTTGACGACTTTTACCAGCTGGTCTTCCACGCTTTCTTACAAGTCCATTGTGTGAAGTATTATCCTTTAAAAAAAAACCAAAACTATGTCTTATCAATCATTACTTGAATCAATACAACAAATATTACCATTTTGTAAAATTAGACTCTAGCCACTGCACAGTTCTGCGTGCTTTATTCAGCAACCATCAACCAGCAAAACACATATTGTAAAAGCTACATAACTCTAATTCATTCCATATAAAACAACATGATTGTTATAGGTGGTATAAACATAGTCTTAAGCTATTTCATTATATAGAGACATATCTGGAAATGTTATATGAGCACGGACTGATGTGTAGAATCACGGATTACACTAGAATAGAACAAAAATTATATACTGTCATAAAATCTTGGACTGATCATATATTCGTTTGTGCTCCCATAATGAATCAGTGATCGGCGGCGCTAGATATTGTATTAGCCAATCGTGTTATCACAGGAGGTGACAAAAATATATTATATAGAGCTGCGTAAAATAAACTAGAGTAGAACTAATGATTTGAAAAATCCGAATTAAATTTATGATTTTATTAGTAGCGCCCTCAAATATGCACAAGTAGTATCGTCTTTAAATAATCCATCCAATGACCGTCGATAACGATTTCGGGTTCCTTGGATGGACAACAACTTGTACAATTATGTGACAAACGAGATCAGTTATTTGCTCTATGGAATAAGACTCCTAACGACTCCCGGTTAAGACTAGAAGAGAGACTAGAATATAACAAAACACGGAACAAAGTACATTAATTCTTGGAGCACGCCAAAAACTCTTATAACATAAATAATATTCAAAATTATTTTAACAATTCAAAAAAACTAGACGAGATTATTATTCAAATGATTGGTCGAACCAATCATTTGAAACCAATCTATTGATCAAGCAATACTCAAGGGTTTCGATGCACAAGGATTGACACAAAAATCTATCGCAGATATTTTTGCTAATACTTTCCAAGTAGCTATTAAAAACTCGGTTCAAAAATGCACTCTTAAATTAATATACGAACATACTAAGCCTCTAGAGTCGAGTATACATTTCCAAAAAGCTACTAGCAATAACATTAATAAAATTATAAAAAGTCTCAAATCTAACAGAGCTACTGGAATTATCGAAATCAAGGTGTGTGACTTAAAAATGGTAATGGTGGAGGGACGTATGAGTTGCCATAACTAACCTAATAAATTTTAGTGTAAAACAGGGCCTACATCCAGACAGTTTGAAACAAGGCTCTATCCGACCTGTTTAAAAACGGAAATCGAGATGATTGCGCGTACTACCGTTCAATAACATTGCTCTCATCTTTAGGTAAAATTATTGAAATATAGATTTGTGAGCAAATTCATAATTTTTATAGAAAAAGTGAAGTAATTTACTATAAGCAGTTCGGTTTCCAGAGGGGAAAAGGAACTACTAGCATTCTCTCAGACTTCGTGGGTAAAGTCAATAAATACCTAGATAAAAAACATACTGTACTGATACTTTTTATTGACTTCTCTCGAGCATTTGACACACTCGACCGTTCCAAATTGCTAGAAAAGCACGTAAACTGTGACATATGTGGTCCTCTACTGAACTGGTGCATAAACTATCTTCTAAATCGAAAGTTAAATGTAGGGATTGGTAATACGCATAGTTACTCCATGATACATGTTTAAGGTATAGCGCAAGGATCAATCTTAGGCTTCTTACATTTTCTATCGTACGTAAATAAAATGAGCAACTACGTAACTCATGACTTGTATAATCACTTTGCCAACGATACATGCTTGGTAATTAGTTACCGAGATCCTGGGATAGCTTATACGCTGCTACAGAAAGACTTTATTAAATTAAGCAAAAAGTATCATGATGTTGAACTTGTTCTAAACTCCTAATTAAATCACCTTATAAAAAACAAGACTCGATTCATGACAACATAACCTACGACCATAAATGCATACATTCTTACTATAATTCGTTTGACTGTCCTGATATTGAATATGTAATGTCTCACACTTCCTTCGTCTTAGTAATAGGAATCTTAACTGGATCTATCACATTGACCATGTATGTAATAAATGAAGACAATTTCTCGCGCAAATTAATTAATGCTATATAATTCTTATGCCCAATACGGGCTTAAGAGTTATAGACGCACATATAGAACTTACTTAGAAAGGATTTACAAATCGTAGTTGAAAATAATAAAAACTATAGTATCTGAAATAGTTTAATCACAGTATATAATGATATTGGGCTGTTTAAACATTGCAAATACTTGCTTGTCTACATTAAACTTAAATATTATTTACTGAAAGAACAATTCTTCATTGCGATTTACGAAACAAAACTGTCCAGCCTATATACACGCGGGCTGTCGCTAGAGAATGTTTACATACGAAGTGAACAAAAATATGTAGTCAAAGGACTACTCATTACTTGGCACCAGGGCTTATAAAACAACTACATTCTATAATAAAAAAAAAACTAACCCATCAAAACATTAAGTATACTCTAAAATCGTATTTTCTTTAATCCTAATACCCTACTCTGGTTTTTTGAAGCATAGTTTAGGTAAGCGTAAACCTAGCCCTTGTCTCCAATAAATAATTATGTGATATTATACACACATAGAAACCAATAGGACTCTATGACTGATTCTAATCGTAGCAATGTACAGAAATGTATTATACACACATAGAAACCAATAGGACTCTATGACTGATTCTAATCGTAGCAATGTAGAGAAACCTTCTTGGTTTTTTCAATGCGTACTTTGTCATTTTTGTTGGACAAGATAGTAAGTAAACATGATAAATAAATAAAAAAAAGGATCTCTACTATTTCATGGATATATCTAAACTTAATAATTGGGAACTCTCAGTTACATGTAGGAATAAGTTACAGGTTAAAATAAAGTAAATAAATCCAAAACAAAAACTTACCATATTTTCAAGTATGGATGCTATCAGTGTGAACACATCACTTGAACACTAACGATGTAAAAATGAAAAACCGAAAAATGAACCATTTCTTAAATAGGTCGTATCCCTTCCAACCCTTCTAAAATGTAAAAGAAAAAAAAATGCCTATAATTACTGATTACTGGAAATTTTTATAACACCGTAAACAGAAAAGTTGCTAATCCTCATTGCGCGCGCGGTAAGAACAATACATTGTAAACAGTCAAAAGATACTTACAAGTTTTGTTTTATATCTCTTTAAGTAACTTTTATTTATAAAGAATCCACCATAATTTATGAAAAATAAATAACAATATAGTACATTAGAAAATAGCTTTCAGTTGCGATGAATCGCGTTGTTTACTCCAATAGGTATCCATTCAATCGCCAGTGGACTTAAGCTTCCGATGAAAGAAAAAATTGTAAAATATTTAAGATATATCGAGATGAAGAATTGATTCCTTGATTACTTCTTATGAGAAAAGTCTTCGAGGTGAAGAAATCTGAAAAAGTTGCAATACTTGATGCTTAATTGTTCCTTATTAAGCTTAAAGTTTTTTTTTTACGTTTGTTAATATAACTCACGATGAATATGTTCTTATCGCGAATATGTTCTTATCGCGAATATGTTCTTATAACGAAGCGGTAACAATAGACATCGATCGATAGAAATGACGGGTATAATTATGCCTAAAATTGTCTATAAATATTTACAAATAGGAATTGGAACTAACTACATTGTATTTGCTAAATAATATATCTTCTTTACTGTTACATATTTGCTGTCTGTAGTATAGCAAATAAATAAGCAAACAATGTAATAAATATATATATGTAAATAGTTTTTAAAGAAAAGCTACGTTTTATTTACATATAAGAGAATAGATAAGAAGAATAATACAGCAAAACTGAAAAATGTTATCCGATTATTTTTGCTATAGAAATCAGATCCGATTCCGTGCGGTGTTATTATTTGATAAACTTGTTAGAAAGCACTTAGTCAAGATAATTCTTTTACGACTGTAATTAGAGTATTGTTAGTAAAGTTCACGAAAGCTGTTCAAATTCACAACAGAAACTGGTGTAAGCACAACCTTTTGTTTCAAAATAGGCTCTAAGAAGACTATTACTAAAAAACTTACAATTTACTTCTTAGAGTTACTAATGCTATTCATTGTTTTTAAAATAACAGGTTAAAACAATAGTTTTGAAAATTCATTGAAGTTTTATGATCCATCAAGATTACGTTCATACTTTTTTCTTTAAGCTCCAAAAATGACAATACTTCCTACAACTTAGACTGCTATAAGACATTTGAGGAATTTTGAAGCATTAAATCAAGTGAATTTACACAGAATTTTTTTTCGGTATATAATCTGTAGTTAATAATTTAATTGTAGTTTGATCTGAAATATCTTCTATTTGGTTAAGAATTCCAAATTCAAATTTATAAAATCATTTAGCTGGTACATTTGAGTTTTTAAAACAGTTATTTATTTGTTTTTTCTTCATTATTTTTTCTTTGGCGTCGCTCATTACCGCACAATGGAAAACATGAAATATCGGTATATTTACGAGTACGAGTTCTACCGTGGCACCAGCGCTGCAGAAACAGCTCGAAGGATTAATGACGTGTACGGCGCTGGTGTCGCAATAGAAAGAATGCTACCATTTTGGTTTCAACGTTTTTCAACTCCGTGGACGACCAGATACTAAAGTGGAAAATGAAGAATTAAAGGCTAATGTGGATGCGGATCCATCACAAAACACTCCAGAGATAGCTGCGGGCTTCGGGGTAAATGATAAAACTATATTATTCCACTTGAAGCAAATCGGAAAAATAAAAAAACTTCAACGATTGATACTTCATGAATTGAGTGAATGGAACTTGCAAACACGCGGCGACTGCTGTGTTACTTTGCTCAATCGACACAATAATGAAAGAATTTTAAATCGAATCATAGCTTTTGATGAAAAGTGGATACTGTACGATAATCGGAAGCGCTCGTCGCAATGGCTGAACCCTGGAGACCCAGCCAAATCTTGCCCTAAACGAAAATTATCACAGAAAATGTTACTCGTGAGTATTTGGTGGACTAGCGCCGGTGTCGTTCACTACAGCTATCTAAAATATAGCCAAACGATTACGGAAGATATCTATTGTCAGCAACTGCAAACCATTAGGGAAGAACTAGCTGTTAAACAACCGAAATTGGTCAATCGTTCTAGGCCACTGCTGTTTCACGACAACGCAAGACCACACACTGCACAACAAACAACCACTAAGTTAGATCAGCTACAATTGGAATATCTGCGATATCCACCATACTCCCCGACTTTGCCCCAACAGATCACCATTTTTTCCGGAATTTGGACAACTTCTTACTAGGAACAAAATTCAACTCCGATGTGGCAGTCCAAACCGCCTTCATATAGTTTATTGATTCTTGCCCCCATGGTTTTTAGGTAAAGGGGTCAATAAACTACCTATGAGATGGCAAAAGTGCGTAGATAACAACGGTGCATACTTTGATTAATTAAATATATTTTTTTTTAACAAAAATCGACTTTATATTTCTCCCGTACAAAACATCAATTTCATATGAAGGACATAATATTATATAAAAGAGAATAGATAAGAAGAATAATACATGATAACTGGAAAATATCCGTTTATTTTTACTATAGAAATCAGATCCGATTCCGTGCGGTGTTATTATTTGATACACTTGTTAGAAAGCAGTTAGTCAAGATAATTCTTTTACGACTATAATTAGAGTATTGTTAGTAAAGTTCACAAAAGCTGTTCAAATTCATAACAGAAACTGGTGTAAGCACAATCTTTTGTTTCGTCGGTAAAACGGGCTCAAAGAGAATTATTACTAAAAACGTACAATTTACTTCTTAGAATTACTAATGCTATTCATTGTTTCTAAAATAACAGTTAAAAACAATAGTTTCGAAAATTCTTTGAAGTTTTATTATCCAGATTAAGTTCATACTTTATTCATTAAGTCCGAACAATCATAATACTTGTTACAACTTAGACTGCTATAAGAAAATTGATGAATTTCGAAGCATTAAATCAAGTGACTATAAACAAATTTTTTTTCGGTATATAATCTGTAGTCAATATTGTAATTTCTTTTTAATGTTCCAGTGAGCCCAAAAGCAAACCTAGTACAAAAAATTTTGGTGCTTTAAATATTCGTATTTAATCGACAAATATTTCACGACATTATTTTAGTCAATGGGGCACTTCATAACTTTATGAATAGCCGGAACGTATCACAAAGAGCACGACTGGCTGTGCATAGAGGCGTGTTGGTCCCCACACTGATGTATGGTAGTGAATGTTGGGTATGGCCGAAGAAACATGAAAGTAGGATTAATGCTAAGGATATGAGAAGCCTGAGAAGTATAACTGGAGTGAAACGGATGGACAAAGTGAGGAACAGTGTGATAAGGAAGCGACTCGGCGTGGTTGAAGATGTAGTGACAAGGATAGAGAAAGGGATGCTTAGATGGTTCGGCCATGTCGAAAGAATGGATGAAAGAAGATTTCTTCTTCTTAAAGTGCCTCTCCGACTAGCGAAGGTTGGAAGAAGATTAACGAAAGAAATATACAAGGTAAGAATGATTGGAAAAATCGGTGCAGGTCGACCTAGGCGGACATTTTCTGATCAAATCGGAGATGTCCTAAAGAAAGACCGGGTCACATGCACTCGCAACCGACGAGCATGCATGAAGACGCTTATGAAAGTAGAGGAAGCGAGAGAGGTGTGCCAGGATCATAGCAAGTGGAGAGAGGTGGTCTCTGCCTACCCCACTGGGAACGAGGCGTGATATATATGTATGTATGTATTTTGATGTTTGACCTCCATCTGACCGCCCTACTTCAGTTTAAAGAAAACACCTCATCATGTTGATTAACAGGCAGGGAAATAGCTTTAAGTTTTATCTAGTGGGTTCCAATAGAGGCAATGCCTGCATCGAAGATACACAGCAGGGTTATAAATATATATTTTTCCTAAACGTTATTATCACGATTTGAAATGATAAAAATTTTATAAGAAAAAAATATTTTATAGTAATCATAATTAACATTACGTAAATTTCACAAACAATATGAACAATTAATTTTATTAACGATCCTTAATAAGTTGTTACATATTGTTTATACAGTGATAGACAACATAAATTTTGTAGTTAAAGTAAAATTTTCAAAATGCTTTAACTTGAAGAAAGCATCTCACATATGTAAAACTTTTAAACTCATTAAAATTATAATAAACACTTTACTTTAAATATTTCCTACACGCGAGTAAACTTTACTTAAGAGGCGGTTCAGTTGATACTGATATAATATATATAACAAAGACATCTATCTGTTATGAAGTTTACAACGCACAATATTGCGCTCGTCGCCTTCAGACATGTGTTGTCTTATTAATATCATTAAACTTCACATCACTCTTCACACTGAAACAGTTCTGCAGAAAAATGTTTGCTGCCTAGTAATTTGCGGCGAAAATGGAGGATGCAGTGCACTGGTACCTGTCTTGACGAGCACGCTAGTGTTGTGTATGTCATTCTAGATAGACTTACGTATCACTTGTCGTCATAAATGATACGGTCAATGTTGATACTCTCTTTCTACAAGAATTCTTAGCTGATTTTCGATAATAATACAAGAATAAATCCTCAAACTGACCGAATGATATTTTTCGATGAATACAGAAAGTATTTTATAAAAGAAAGAATTAGATATTCATGAACATGATACAGACCTTACCAAATAGAATTTTCCCACCAAACGACGTTTTGAAGTATAGCGTATTGCAAAATCTTTACTGAGAATAAAAAACAACAACATTTACAGTACTCACACTATTATTATATGAAATATTTGAATTATCAAATTGAATAATAATTTCTACTAAAAATATTAATAAAAAGATTGTGAAGTAAACGTTTCACTGAAATTATAAAGTATTAGCTGTTATCCACCCGCTTTACTGGTCGTAACACCCCTGCAAGTCCCTTTGAGAAAGGTATTTTGTAAGATCCATTCTCAACTGACCTCTAAATATCAGAAGCAACATCTCTACCAAATTTTGAGTTTTTGAGGAGTGGAGATCTCGTGATGAATCAATGAATGTCTGGATATCTCCTATTCATATAGATTTACTTCTTGTTAGTATACTTACCTATTTTTTATTGAATTTCTTGCTACAAAACATTTTAAATAAGAAACATAGTTGTGATAATAATAACAAAACTGAATATTATAAAAAAATACTTATTTTCTTTACTTAAAATCTCATTACAGCTTTTTTGGTATCCACAGCGTATCTAAGAGGATAACGTTGTTATTTTGTATCAATAGATGTCTCGTTGCTGTCGACATTGACCCTAACGAGGCTTGAAACAGAATTAAACTTCTCATTAACCCTCAACTTATTCATTTATATAAGTTTAAAAGTCTTTGTAGCGGCCGCTTCTTTCAATACTTGCAAATGTGAAACAATCATTGTATAATAGCGTCAGTGTACGTAAAATATCATCAACACCGAGTAAAGTTGATTAATACTCTTCTATATTTAATACATCATTGTATTGTACAGTAAAATTACAGTCTAAATAAATATATAACAATAATTTAGAGGTATTGAGTAACAATTAAAAAGCTGTGGGTACTCCTTGATGACAGTAACGTGAAGAGATTTGTCACCCCAGTCTGACGGACACCTTAGTTACTCCAAAATGGCGAAGTTGACTAGATAATATATAATTAAATAAGCCATAAGATAGTTAGAATTTATATTCAAATAAAGTATGTTTTACGCGTGTGACGTCTGATCACTTCACTGTTTACTTACAACTTTCTTGTTCTGTTCCACCATCATCATTATCAGCCGGTAGACGTCCACCGCTAGACGTAGGTCTATCTCAAAAATCTCTACATCTATCGGTCGCGCGATGCTCGCATCCCGTGGGTTCCCGCGATTCTCACTAGATCGTTGGTCCACCTTGTGGGAGGCCTCTGAACACTTATATCAGGTTTACAAATTTTTAACTATTCCGTCTACTAATCGTTAGATTGTAGATCCTATTATAAGTTCTTTAAGAAATTATTCAGTCTATGTAAACATTATCTTAATGAGGTCGTTAGTGTTAATGATGATTTGAATCTCTGCACTGAATACATTACACTAGAAGTTTAAATTTAATAACTCTAGGAATAATTAACAAATTAATACAGCCACTTTACTTTACGATGGCCACATCGTTAGAGTCCTAGTTCTTTGAATTGACAGGATAATACAATTAAGTAATAAAAGGAGTTATCTGTGCCACGTAAAATAAAGCTGCGCACATTGTTACGCCGTGAGCGATAAACAATAATTTTTGTTAAAATACTTAACTGTAGCCAGGAATTGTAAACACTTTTACTTAATTTAAGCTTTTCTTTTAGGAATCTTGTTGTTTTATTTAATTAACATTACAACCTAAAATACATCCCTGTAATACGCTTTACCCTGCCGACAATGTAATGATTCAACCATTTCAAGTAACATATTTTTCTAGACTATTAAATGTTTGCATTTGAAACAACAAAATAATTTCTATGTAATAAAGTAAGTTTAACGCATGATATTTATTTTTAACTTGATATATAATATTAGGAGTTCTAGAAGTTCTATGTAATTTTTAGTTACTTCGCTACAACATAGGCATAGGGTTCGATAAATTATAAGTCTTTTTCGTAAAATTACAGATAATTTAATAGGGTTTCGTTGAACAACAGTATAACATGACTCCGAAAGAAGAACAAGTTACAGAACTAAAAACTCTGTAACTGCGCCGTCTATCACTGAAACAAATTTCAAACACATCTATGTACTCTTACTAAAACAATGAATTATGATTAAACGTCTCCATTAAATCGATGCATTGCAATACTGGAAATGATAGAAAACAAAAAAGTGAAGATGTTCATTTTTAAAATTATTCTTGTTAATGATTTGTTGAAATGTTGAATTCAAGTATTATTACAGTACAAACGAATTTAATGATTTTTAACTGAACATAACCGGAAAAAAATAAATAAATCTAAATCTCTAAAATATCACATAATTATTTAGTGCTCTTTGATATAATATAAATCCATTATGTCTAAAAGCTCGCTCAGTGTTGATCATTTAAATTTAAACATTATATACTGTTGTGATCAAACTAGTTAAAGTTGAAAGCAGTTTATGTTATACGTTACCTATCTTGACTAATTTTCTTATTGGATAAATTGTGGTGGGGATAGGATAGATGACGATCGGGCTATTTAAGGAAGGGTTGGGGAGTCATTAACTCAATCACTAATTTCTCTTTGACTCGTTAAGTCACAGTGTTAGCAATAATGTCGTACTTGGTAAGTGATAATTTTCTTAGTTCTTTTTGTTTGTGAATCCTATTTCTTGTACGCGTATGTTATATCTTGTTTAGATGGCAATATATTTCATGTTTGAAATTCTGAATGTGAAGACTTCAAGTTCTGATACTAATATATTGTAAACTCTTCCAATCAGCCTAAAATGGGCAAGAAAATGGAATTTCAATCTAGTGTTATTTATATTAAGTACATTTATTTACTTTTCATTTCAGGAAAAAGGATTGAAAAGCTCGTATTCGAAGAAGCGCGGTGGCACTTCCGGTAGAAGTCGAATGTTGATTCGGAAGGTAAGTTCAGTGGTTGAATTTATTTATGTAACTATATTTTCGTTTCCTACTATAGTCGTGTGATGATAGTAGTTTACTATAATACAATAAAAACACAAATGTTTAGTGATAACGAAAATCACTAAATGATTATTGTTTCAACTAGTTTTCCTAAGTATTCCTACTTTTTACTTTTACAATTAACGTAATAAATTTTAAAAAAATTTAATTTCTGTTCAATAGAAACAAAAAAGAAGACTTGCGCTATCGAAAGAAGAAAAGCAGACGATTTTAGAGACGTGTTTGTTGGTTGAAGGACAGCTTACAGAGCGTCTATTGGTATGTACCACTGCGCACTTACTGCTTACAGCTGTCTTTAGATATTAAAGCTTTAATTCTTCTGTTTATATCAAGATAAAACCATTGATTGAGGTGTTAATTGCCTAAATTTTTGCAGCTCTCTGTGGAGTCAATGTTATCGGCCACGCGGGATTTGATACAAAACAACGAAGTGATTCCCACAGAATCGGTGCAAGCTCTTAAAGAACAAAACGAAATCTTAAGCAAAGAAAGTAAGGACTTTTAAAATTCTCTTTATGATCTATTCGAACTTTACATACACAAGCGAAAACAACATAGGTCATTGATAACCTGGCCAGTGTTGCTAGTGTAACGTCAACGTCACAACCATAATTAACATTACTAATATTTTTTTACAGTTAAGGAACTAAACACGTCTATCTTCCAAAAATTCAAACGTAAAATCAGAAAAAACTGGACAAGAGAATAAGCTCTTAACTCTATTTAAATGTTAACAGAACTTTAAAAGGATTCAGCACATTTCGCATCATATGTAGTAGTTTCATCATCGACATTTGGTTCAACTTGAAACGGAGTTGCAACGTAACCATACAATTACAAATATCTAATTAATGAAGTTTGTATATTATATATTTGGTTGTATTTGTGTACATTAAACATCATCTGTATTAATACAACTGTATTCATAACTCACACCTAACTTTACTCCTTGAACTATAGAATCTCTGTTCAATTTGGCTGTTTCTTTAGTATAATTAAACTATATATCTAATGTAAATGTTTAAACCATGTACAAAAACAACTTTAGTAATGTATTAGCACATAGGTCTGCAAAATTAAACCACGTATTTTAAAATCACTTGTCAATTGCACAATTATATCAATTATATTGTTTGAACCTTCACAGATCTATAGCCTTTTTCGCTTTTGTAAATAAAAATAATGTAATATGTAATTACATTTTATTACAAATAAAGCTTTTTAAATATACCGACGTTTATTTTAAAACGACCAAAACTTACACATAGGCTTTATACGGTAGTAGCACAAACTTAAATGCCCACTTGTTCCCGCAAGTTTTGTACAGAATATTTGAAAAACCATGATTTCGCGATGTCATCGTAAACACCAGCACTTGTTTCCTTATGTGGTTATCAGATTAGAAGTCAGTGAGAAGCTGAAACTTATGAAAATCAAAATGCCCAATTTTTTAAAAAATTACTCGATATTTTCGAATACTCATATTAAATAAATAAGAAAACACTACTTTGTAATTTCAATGTATACATTTCGTCTACATAAACAAACCGTCGACACAAGTACAACCGTAGCGCTGTAACGCGGCAACGTTAATATTAATATATACAAAACTGATATAAAACATTTACCGGTAAATAGTATGAACTCGCCTTTGAACAAGAGAAGCTACATATTGACAATAAACTTATATATTTTAACTGCACAAGATACTGCAATATGAGATTACAATAGATTATCAAACACTATTCTACTGAAGATTTAATAACTGTCGCGCGTTGCATTGTGATAACTATTTCAATAGTTACATAGATCAATAAAGGTGGTTTTGCGTGCAAACAGAGGCAAAGCGTTAATGTAATTGAAACAATATTCATCGCTTAGTGGGGTAAGTCTCTGTTGACGGAAACCCTCTAGACTGGCAACAGTGGTGAATACTTTATATCTCAAGGAAAATAGCACATTGTTAAGGACGGGCGTTTCATGTACCATCAGGCGAACGTCCTACTAGTATGCATCTGTTCTTAAGTATTTCTTTTAGTATTAAGTAGTGAGTTCACATTGTTGCTTTAAGAGAATGACTCTTGTGTCACAAAGTGACGAAATAAGGTGCTCCATACAGCAGCATGTAGTACTCGACGCTTTGAAACCAAAAATTAAGTCTATTTACAGAAAAAATAAAACGTAATGTTGTTATATATTTAGTATAGTATTCCAATACAATCCAATTTTATATTCATATAAATATAATATAATATATTTATACACAATATAAATATATTTTCAATATTCCCCCCTTAAGATGAGTATAGTATTATTCAAGAATAATAAAGTTCTTAACGTTAAACTTAACATTCTGACTGATTTAAACAAAGTAAAAAATAATCAAATTCAATTAATACAATTGAACGGATATTGGGTAATGAAGCGAAACCACCATATTGTGTTGCTCTTGTAATAATATCAGTGAAAGATATTAACAGTCGACTAAATAAACGCGGTACACATTCTCGTTGTTAGTTGTAAACATTTATTGTTGTTGTAAAACATTTGCACCTGTACCCAAACAATTGCGAACGGTTTTCCTTAGTTAATGCTTTCTTTCTTATTGTTTATTATTAAAGCTACAAATTAAACAAATCCATTTAATCTGCTTTTAAGGAACGTTTTCTCCGTGGTTTGAGAACACGTTCCAAGGTTTTCATAACTTTTTTCTATTCACTACATCGTTAAGAAGTTTTCTAGTGATATTAAATTTAACTCATCCGTTTGATGAGTAAATAACAATAGCTAGTTTTGCATTGCTTGCGAATAGCACAAAAACATTAGGAGCGGCTTTTCTATGTATAAAGTGGAACTGTAGTCTAATTACTGCTGTAGTATAATACAATGAATACCGAGAATGTTGCACGCTAATATTATTACAAACGAAATCTTAAAGATTAACAAATTTTTTGCTCTAGTTAAAAAAGTTACAATATTATTCTTAACATTCTAACTGATGGATGACATTAGTTAAAATTTAATCCGTGAATCAAATTTAAGTTATGAACTGACCACAGATGAATAATTCATTTCTCTGGTCTTGAAGAAGTATTAACGTAAATGTTTCATTTAAAACATTTGCACAAAACTAATTCATTGAATAATAAAAGATTAGTATTAATGATATTACCACATTATGACAAATCTTTGCATCATTCGCTGAGGAGTCGTTAAAGAGATTTGTACCTGCAGCGACATTTTCTTTCGATTTACGTAATAATACTTACTCCAATAGAAAAACAAGTTACAGGACTAAAATCTCTAATACTTTACTGCATGTAGTACATCACTGAAACAAATCCGACATACTCTTATTCAAACAATAATTATTGTTAAATTTATTCGATGCCCTGGAATACTGGAAATAATAGAAAACAAGAAAGTGAACATTTCAATATTTACTCATAGATTCCTTTAAAGTACTAATCGGGTTTAATTACAGCGCTAATGAAGTAAACTTTTTTTAATTAAACTTCTCTCGAAATATTGTAAATCTTAAAGTTTCTTCACTTAACATAATTCCGTTGTATCTAAAAACTCGCCCAGTATTTACAACTTACATTTAAACAATAAATAATGTTGTCCTCAAACTAGTAGAAGATGAAATCAATTTTATGTTGCACCCTACCTGTCCTGAACAATTTTCTGATTCGATAAATTGTGGTGGGGATACAATAGATGACGCTCGGGCTATTTAAGGAAGGGTTGACAAGCCATTACCTCAGTTACTGATTTCTCTTTGATTAGTTAAATCCTAGTGTTAGCAATTATGTTATATATGGTGAGTAATTTTTTAAGTTCTACCTATTTGTGAATCCCATATTTAAGTAAACTTCAGTTTTTTAGATATCTTTGCGTAGATGGTGTATATTTCATTAATTTTAATGTTTGACATTTGGGCAGAAAAATCATCCTGTTGTGTTGTTTCAAAAGTTCGCAAGAAAATTTAATTTCAATAAAGAGTTATTTATACAAATACATTTGTTTACTTTTCATTTCAGGAGAAAAGTTTGCAAAGTTCATCGTCGAAGGAGAACAATTGCGCTTCCGGTAGAAGTCGAAAGCTTATCAGGAAAGTCAGTACTGTGCTTGAATTAATTTCAATAAGTTCATAATTTTGCTTCTCAATATAGTCGGGCGATAATAATAGATTACTTGTATTACACAAGAAAGCAAGCACAAATATTTAGTGATAACGGAAATCGCTAATTAAATTGTTGTTTGAAGTTGGTGGCCTATGTACAAGTCATATTTGCGCAAGTGTATTCGTAGAAAATAAATTCTGATAGGTATGTAATCACTAGACAAGTTTTTTCACACAAAACCAGTTATGTTCCTTTCATCAACTAGTTTCGCCGCGATATTTTTTTTCAGTAGTCTTACTAGTAAATTTATGACTAACGTTAATTTTTTTAAAACATATAACTATTATTTAACAGGAACATAAAAGAAGACCTGCACCACTGAAAAATAAAAACCAGACGATATTAGAGATGTATTTGTCGATTGAAGGACAGCGTATAGATCGTCTCTTGGTATGTATCACTTGTTACTTTTAATAACTCTTGCGTCCATGTTGGGATAAAGTGATTGAATGAAATGACAATTTCCTAAATTCTTGCAGCTCTCTATAGAGTCAATGCTATCGGTCACGCGGGATTTGCTACAAACCAATGAAATGATTCCCACAGCGTCGCTACGAGCCCTTAAAGAACATAAAGAAATCTTATGTAAAAAAGTAAGTACTTTTTTAGTACGTTTTATTATAATAGGTGGACCGGAAAGTAATGTCGTTTCTGCGCATGCCAATACTTGATTGTCATTTGTCAGCTCATTGTTTTGTTCAGAGGCGTACCAAAGACATTGTGAGGTTATAGTGATTTCTTTACTTATAGACAATTGAATTACAATTTTTTTTTGTAATTTTGGGTAAAATGGCCAGCCAAATACCAGAAGAGGTACACATCCGGCATTGCATGCTCTTTGAGTTTCGCAAGGGAAATAACGCAACAGTTGCTACCAAAAACATTTGCGATGTTTATCCAAATGCACTGGACATTCGTAAATGCCAAAGGTGGTTTTCCAAGTTCAAATCGGGTAATTTTGATCTTTCCGACTCTTATCGATCAGGAAGACCATCAGCGTTAGACAACGACGTGTTAAGGGCGGAAGTGGAAGCAAATCCGTGTCAGACGATCGAGGAATTGTCAAACAGTCTCAACAAACCTTGGTCGACCATCCAAGAACATTTGAAGCAGATTGGAAAAGTAAGCAGAGCAGGTGTTTGGGTCCCGCATAATCTGTCCGAACAGAATAAGGCTAACCGATCAATCACATGCAACTTATTGCTTCAACGACACAACACAGAAGCGTTTTTTGATCGCTTGATCACAGGAGATGAGAAATGGGTCCTGTATGATAACCCAAAACGCAAAAGGCAGTGGCTCTCTCCAAATGAAATCCCTCGGAGTACTGCTAAGCCAGGTTTACACCCCAAAAAAGCGCTTTTGTGTGTTTGGTGGAGTATTCGCGGCATTGTTCATTTTGAATTACTGAAACCTGGAGAAACTGTTACTGCAGACCTCTACAGCGAACAATTGCAGCGAGTCAATCAATCTTTAATTGAAAAGTGGCCAGCGATTGTCAACCGAAAAGGCGTCATTCTCCAACATGACAATGCAAGACCGCACTGCGCAAGGCGAACTCTAGAAAAAATTAATGAATTGGGGTGGGAGGTGCTGCCTCATCCACCATATTCGCCCGATGTTGCACCATCGGATTTCCACTTATTCCGAGCGCTGCAACACTTTTTAAGTGGCAAAACATTTGCAAATTTGGATGATATCCAAAATGCCATCTCTAGATATTTTGCCGAAAAACCAATTAATTTTTATCGATCAGGGATTGAAAATTTACTCACTAGATGGCAAAAGGTTATTGACAATGATGGGGAATACATCATTGATTAAAAATAAAGACTCGTTAAAAATGTATGTGTTTGTATTTAGCGTAAGAAAACGACATTACTTTCCGGTCCACCTAATATTATATTTGAACTTTACTTAAAACAAGCGATAGATATGCCATTGATAATCTGGCAACATCAATCATCAGCTCATCATCATCAGCTTTCATTAAATACTTCAATATTTTATTTTTAGTTAAGAAATTAAAGAAGACTACCTTCCGAAAATTCAAGCGAAAAATAACAAGAAACTGGATAATACAGTAAGTAATTAATGAACTTATACATTACACGTTTGGTTATGTATAAAATACAGTACGAATGCATAGGTACATAAAGCGCATGTTTACATATAATAAATATCATCATTAATATAACTTTATTAATATTTCACACTTAATTCAACTCCTGAAGCTAAAGTCTGTCCAATTCGGCGATTTCTTTTGTTCGATTTCATTTAGTGTAATATACATATTTTTAAGTAATTAATGTACGACAACAAATTTGTCAATGTAATATTACTTACATCTGCAACATTATTTAACATTACTTGAACCTTCACAGATCTACCGCCGACGTGGGCGCCGCTGTTCCCTCTTGTGAATGAAAATAATGTGACATGTAATACATCTTATTACAAATATGGGTTTTTAAATATACCGATGTTTATTATTTTAAAACAACGAAATCTAACAAATACAAGTTATGGGGTAGTTGTCAAGATTTAAATGGCGAAATTGTTCAAGCATAAATTAGATAACTTCAGAATAACTTATAATCAGTTCTGAGTTTGCATTACTATCATAAACCCCAATATTAGATTAGATTCTAGTAACAATTTTAATGTAAAAAAATCCATTTTGCTCAATGCCTTTAAGGAATGTTATATTTTTTGAGATATTTAAGTTAATTACTTGATATTTTTGATCATTCTCATTAAATAAATAAGAAATTTACTTTAAACTTTCAATTTTTTCACTTAGTCTACATAAACAAACCGTCGACACAAGTACAACCGTAGCGGTGTAACGCGGCAACATTAACATTAATATAGGGTTGGCAAATATCTCCCTTCTGCCTTTTTGTCTTTTGAATTTCGCGGCTATGTACAAAGCGCTACAGAGCTCGTATCTAGCAATACTATACATAATTTGAAAGGTCTTGACATAACCTACAAAACGACGCTATGCATAATTAGCTTGGATATTGCGTTCAACAGTTATAGACGTGTAAACATGCGAGTTCACTAACGCCGAATTTGCGCTATTTTAAAGTTTTCCTTCGTTAAAGGCAAATCCGCTAGAGAAACGTTCCGTGAGATTAATGGTGTTTTGGGGGATGGTACTCTATCACTTCGAACCGCGGAGGAATGGTTTCGACGATTCAGAGCCGGTGAAAACGACACCATGGATAAGCCAGCCGGCGGAAGACCTGTGACGACAAATACCGATCAAATCATGGACTACATCGAGTTAGACCGGCATGTGGCATCTCGTGACATCGCCCAGGAGATGGGAGTTAGTCACCAAACCATTTTAAACCATCCGCAGAAGGCTGGATACAAAAAAAAGCTTGATGTTTGGGTGCCGCATGATTTGACGCAAAAAAACCTTCTGGACCGAATCAACGCTTGCGATATGCTGCTGAAACGGAACGAACTCGACCCATTCTTGAAGCGGATGGTGACTGGCGACGAAAAATGGATCACATACGACAATATCAAGCGAAAACGGTCGTGGTCGAAGGCCGGTGAATCGTCCCAAACAGTGGCCAAGCCGGGATTGACGGCCAGGAAGGTTTTGCTGTGTGTTTGGTGGGATTGGAAGGGAATCATCCACTATGAGCTGCTCCCATATGGCCAGACGCTTAATTCTACCATCTACTGCGAACAACTGGACCGCTTGAAGCAGGCGATCGACCAGAAGCGTCTAGAATTGGCCAACAGGAAGGGTGTAGTGTTCCACCAGGACAACGCCAGACCACACACTTCGTTGATGACTCGTCAGAAGCTACGGGAGCTCGGATGGGAGGTTTTATCGCATCCACCATATAGCCCGGACATAGCGCCAAATGATTACCACCTGTTCCTGTCCATGGTGAACGCCCTTGGTGGTGTAAAGTTGAACTCAAAAGAGGCTTGTGAAAAGTGGCTGTCAAAGGAGGGGGGCTTCTACGAGGGAGGTATTATGAAGTTGCCGTCTAGATGGAAACAGATTATCGAACAAAACGGCGCATATTTGAACTAAATCCGATCACTGTAACACTTTTTATAAAGCATTGAATAAAGAGCAAAAAAGCGGAAGGGAGATATTTGGCAACCTTATATATACAAAGCTGTTAATAAAACATTTACTGGTACATAGCATGATCTTGTCTTTGAAGTATTACAAGAAAAGATACGTATTGACAAAAAACTTATATATTTTCACTGGACAAGATATTGCAATATGAGATTACAATAGATTATCAAACACTATTCTACTGAAGATTTAATAACTGTCGCGCGTTGCATTGTGATAACTATTTCAACAGTTACCATAGATCAATAAAGGTGGTTTTGCTTTGTTTTATATCTCAAGGAGAATAACACATTGTTAGAGACGGTCGTACCATGTACCATCAGGCGAACGTCCTAGTACTGCCGCACCTTGCAGGCGGCGGCGGGAGAGCGCGGCGGCAGAACCACGCCGTCCGCTTCCTCCCGCCGTGAGCGATGGGACCCTAGCCGGGCACGGTGTGAGGGGGCGTTCGGGCCGTTAGGCGTGGCCCTTTGGGCCTTTTGTCGTGTTTCCCCTGGGGGTGCGTCCCCCGGGGGAGTCTTGGTTTTTGTCCCCCCCTCCCACTTCGACGAGGGGGGGGGGAGTCTGGAGGGAGGAGGCCGCTGCCCAATTCCTTCACGGGTAGGCGGCGGCCGGGCATGCGCTCCGTCGTGGGCGCGCGCGGTCGTCTGTGGGGTCAGGGGGCCCCAACGTGCCGGTCCCGCGAGGGGCCGGTACGGGACGGCAGGTGGGTGCCTTTGCTCCCCGCGGGCTCCCACCAGGAGGAGTTTTATACGCGGAGGCGCCCGGAGAGTTGCTTGGCTGAAACCCGGGCGTCTCCAGTATGCGTATTGCGGGACAAGCGGTGGTGGTTTTAGTGGGTATGGGGGTCACGCACAACATCTCAGTGGCCCCGAGCCCCACATAACCCGGCGTCCCCCCCCTTGAAAAGGACGCTAGGTATGCGGTAACAGCATTTCCACCACCGATATCAAAAAAAAAAAAAAAAAAAGGCGAACGTCCTACTAGTATGCATAAGTGACGACATAAGATGCACCATGCAGCAGCATGTAAGTCTATTTACCGAAACAAACAAATCATTTTTGTTATCGTCAATAAATGAGTGCTGCAGTATATTAGTTATATAGATACGACTGTATTATATTATATATATAATATAATGTGGTCAGGGAGTACTCAGCCGTCTGTCCGGCACTATTTTGAGTAACGGGTACGTGATCCTGGCTTCCCGAGCTACTACTGACTTCTTTCTGCTCTTTCCGGGTCAGTAGTATCCCCTCTTATTGTTAACCCCTTCCCAAAGTCCACATTCCCTTACTTTACACATCTCCCTACCTAATCCTTCTCATTTCCCCTCCGCCAAGCCAGTGGTAGGCCGTGCCCAAGTGCTGCGTGCCCAGAGGCGAGTCTGGGATTAGCGTGCCATTGCCCTGGGACCGGGTGACCCCAGAATAAGGCTAACCTTGCCCAAACATGCGGGGCTCTGTTTGGGTCGACGAATTTTCCCCTTGCTGCTCGTGGGAACGCTGATGAGGAAACACCTTACGTACCAGAATGGCGGCGACGAGGTTCGCAACCCGTCACGTCTCGTCTCCCGGGGGAGCGAAAAGTGGGCTGCCGATAGCCACTTTGCTACTTTGAATGGCAGAGGAGGAATGAAAGATAAAATTGATGATGTATGTGAGATGATGAAGGAAAGAAGAATTGATATTCTATGTGTGAATGAAACTAAGCGGAAAGGATGCGACACCACCATACATGGACCTTACACAGCTTACTGGTCAGGAGTCCCTGAAACCAGCAGAGGCTGTCAAGGAATTGGTGTGCTGCTTTCTGCTAGAATGAACGAATGTATGACTGATTTTGGGTGTGTGAGTCCTCGACTCATGTGGGTGAGGTTGAAGGTTGGTCTTACCCGCATCTTCATTCTAGGGGTATATGCTCCACAAGATGCGGGATGGAACCGGTCTTCGAGAGCCCAAACCGAAAGGGAAGAATTTTGGCATAGTCTGAAAGATGTTCTGAATGAATGTAAGCGTAATGAAAGAATTGTAATGCTTGGAGATTTTAATGGATGGGTTGGAGTGCAGCGTGATGGATATGAAACTGTGTTAGGGAAATTCGGTGATGAAAGAGTGAATGAAAATGGAAAGAATCTGCTTGAGGTCTGCTTGGAGTGGAATCTTGTGGTAACAAACACAATGTTTGAGCACAAGAAGATCCACAGGTATACAAGAAAAGAAGGAAACCAGGAAAGTATGATTGATTTTTTAATGGTCGATAAGAGATTGAGAAAGAAAGTGCTAGACACCAGGGTGTACCGTGGCACTGCCATCGACACTGATCACTTCCTGGTGTTATGTCGATTAAGGGGGATCTTTAGGCGATGGCGGCATTATGTTCGAGAACCCATTAGTGTCCTAGAAAGAGTGAAAGTCGAGGTTTTGCAAGATGATGAAATGAGAGAGAAGTATAAGAGTAAATTGACTGATAAGTTTGACAGATTAGAAGGAATGTGTGAGGTTGAAGAGTTATGGAAGTCGCTCAAGGACGGAGTTGTGAATGTGGCCACTGATGTATGTGGTGTGAGCAAGAGAAGAAAAGGAAGTATGTTGAAGACTGTAAGTGCAAAACTTCGGAAGGCGGTATCTGAAAAGAGGAAAGCATGGCAGGATTGGTTGGCAGCAAAAGCCAATCATAGAATGGACAAGGCAACGATAGAGGATGCACAAAATGCGAAGAATGAGTATAAAAGACGTAAGACCGTAACAAAGGAAGTGGTGGAAAGAATGAAAATGAATGATAGAGATGAATTTGAAACAAGGTTATCTGAGGACTTCCGGACGAACATTAAGTTTTTCTGGAAGGCCATAAGAACAGCCAGAGCTAATAAAACAAGCTCACATGGCGAAATCAGGAACCAGAATGGAAGCTTTGTGACAGGTGAAGAATGTATCCTAAAGAGGTGGAGGAAATATTTTGAAAGTTTATTCGAGAAAGAGGATATACATGTGCCAAACCCCGGTAGGGGTCAAACTGAGAGTGGGGATGAAAGTAATATTAGTATGAAAGAGATCTTAGATGCAATGAATAGTATGAAGTTGGGTAAGGCTGCAGGATATGATAGGATTACGGTCGAGATGCTGAGAGCTGGACAGGGCGTGGTAGCTAGTCAGCTGTACTACCTTTTCAATCTTTGTTGGAAGAGCGGCAAAGTGCCAGATGACTGGTGCAAAGCCGTAATCGTTCCGGTATATAAAGGAAAAGGGTCACAGCAAGACTGTAAAAACTATCGTGGCATTAGCTTACTGAGCGTCGTCGGCAAACTGTATGCAAAGATACTGATTAAAAGAGTGATGAATGAAACTGAAGAGAAAATTTGGGATGTACAAGCAGGATTTAGAAGTGGAATTGGATGCATGGACCAGGTCTTTTCCTTACGTAGCATAACCGAAAAATGTTTGGCACATAACCAAAAGGTCTATTGCGCTTTCGTAGATTTGGAAAAAGCCTATGACAGAGTGGTGAGGAATGAATTGTGGTCCATATTGTCTGCTTATGGGGTGAACAGCACGCTGATACGAGCATTGAAATCACTTTATGAGGGTTCTAGTGCTTGTGTCAGGATAAACGGAGCTTACTCAGACTGGTTTAGCATCCAGAAGGGTGTTAGACAGGGATGTGTGGCCTCGCCGTGGCTGTTTAACCTATTTTTAGACAATTGCTTGAAAGATTTGAAAGATAGTGAGTATGGACTAAGAATGAATGAGTTGACCGTCAAGTGCCTCCTATACGCGGATGATCAAGTTTTATTGTCATCATCGGAGAGGGAGTTGCAAGCGATGGTCGACATGGTGCATGGAGCTTTAACAAGCAAAGGAATGAAAGTGAATGTAAGCAAGACGAAAGTAATGGTTTTTGAAAGAGAAGAATGTATGACAAACTGTGACATTATGATTGAGGGACAAAAAGTGGAACAAGTGAAAGAATTTGTATATCTGGGTTCACAGTTTACGAGAGATGGCAAGTGTGATGGTGATATTGAAAGAAGAGTTTTAAAAGGGAATCAAGTCAATGGGGCACTTCATAACTTTATGAGTAGCCGGAACGTTTCACAAAGTGCACGACTGGCTGTGCATAGAGGCGTGTTGGTCCCCACACTGATGTATGGTAGTGAATGTTGGGTATGGCAGAAGAAACATGAAAGTAGGATTAATGCTGTGGAAATGAGAAGCCTGAGAAGTATAACTGGAGTGAAACGGATGGACAAAGTGAGGAACAGTGTGATAAGGAAGCGGTGCGGCGTGGTTGAAGATGTAGTGACAAGGATAGAGAAAGGGATGCTTAGATGGTTCGGCCATGTCGAAAGAATGGATGAAAGAAGATTAACGAAAGAAATATACAAGGTAAGAATGATTGGAAAAATCGGTGCAGGCCGACCTAGACGGACATACTCCGATCAAATCGGAGATGTCCTAAAGAAAGGCCGGATCAAAAGCACACGCAACCGACGAGCGTGCATGAAGACGCTTATGAAAGTGGAGGAAGCGAGAGAGGTGTGCCAGGATCGTAGCAGGTGGAGAGAGGTGGTCTCTGCCTACCCCGCTGGGAACGAGGCGTGATATATATGTATGTATATTATGTATGTATTATATTCAAGAAGACTAAAACCACAAAACGTTCAACTTAATTTTCTTACAGTTACAAAACAAAGTAAAAAATAATCAAATTCATTTAATACAATTAAACGGATATTAGATAATGAAGCGAAACCACCATATTGTGTTACTCTTGTAATAATATCAGTGAAAAATATTAACAGTCGACTAAATAAACGCGGTACACATTCTCGTTGTTAGTTGTAAACATTTATTGTTGTTGTAAAACTTTTGCACCTGTACCCAAACAATTGCGAACGGTTTTCCTTAGTTAATGCTTTCTTTCAACAATCTTATTGTTTGTTATTAACGCTACAAATAAAACAAATCCCTTTAATGTGCTTTTAAGGAACGTTTTCCCCGCGTTTTGAGTACACATTGCAGGGTTTTCATAACTTTCTATTTAATTTTCTATTAACTTCATTGTTAAGTAGTTTTTGTGGATATCAAGTTTCATTTATCAGTTGGATAAATAAAGCACTATGGTAACTTTTTGCTATAAAATATGATTAGCAGTTTTACAGCAGATTTAAATAATTTATTACAACACTGTCTACGTTGTTGGTTTTCATGGATTCTACGTCGTTTGCAGTAGCAGTAGGTAAGCTTTTATTATTAGAACTATGATATAGTAATAAATGATAATTATTACAAAGAAAGTATTAGTTTGGCAAATATCTCCCTTCCGCTTTTTTGCTCTTTATTCAATGCTTTATAAAAAGTGTTACAGTGATCGGATTTAGTTCAAATATGCGCCGTTTTGTTCGATAATCTATTTCCATCTAGACGGCAACTTCATAATACCTCCCTCGTAGAAGCCCCCCTCCTTATTTGCGAAGAACTCGGACAGCCACTTTTCATAAGCCTCTTTGGAGTTCAACTTTACACCACCAAGGGCGTTCACCATGGACAGGAACAGGTGGTAATCACTTGGCGCTATGTCCGGGCTATATGGTGGATGCGATAAAACTTCCCATCCGAGCTCCCGTAGCTTCTGACGAGTCATCAACGAAGTGTGTGGTCTGGCGTTGTCCTGGTGGAACACTACACCCTTCCTGTTGGCCAATTCTGGACGCTTCTGGTCGATCGCCTGCTTCAAGCGGTCCAGTTGTTCGCAGTAGATGGTAGAATTAAGCGTCTGGCCATATGGGAGCAGCTCATAGTGGATGATTCCCTTCCAATCCCACCAAACACACAGCAAAACCTTCCTGGCCGTCAATCCCGGCTTGGCCACTGTTTGGGACGATTCACCGGCCTTCGACCACGACCGTTTTCGCTTGATATTGTCGTATGTGATCCATTTTTCGTCGCCAGTCACCATCCGCTTCAAGAATGGGTCGAGTTCGTTCCGTTTCATGGCGTTGATTCGGTCCAGAAGGTTTTTTTGCGTCAAATAATGCGGCACCCAAACATCAAGCTTTTTTTGGTATCCAGCCTTCTGCGGATGGTTTAAAATGGTTTGGTGACTAACTCCCATCTCCTGGGCGATGTCACGAGATGCCACATGCCGGTCTAACTCGATGTAGTCCATGATTTGATCGGTATTTGTCGTCACAGGTCTTCCGCCGGCTGGCTTATCCATGGTGTCGTTTTCACCGGCTCTGAATCGTCGAAACCATTCCTCCGCGGTTCGAAGTGATAGAGTACCATCCCCCAAAACACCATTAATCTCACGGAACGTTTCTCTAGCGGATTTGCCTTTAACGAAGGAAAACTTTAAAATAGCGCGAATTTCGGCGTTAGTGAACTATATGTTTACACGTCTATAACTGTTGAACGCAATATCCAAACTAATTATGCATAGCGTCGTTTTGTAGGTTATGTCAAGACCTTTCAAATTATGTATAGTATTGCCAGATACGAGCTCTGTAGCGCTTTGTACATAGCCGCGAAATTCAAAAGACAAAAGGCGGAAGGGAGATATTTGCCAACCTATTATGTGCACCGCCGTCATCCGGCACAGTTAGACAAACTGCATTGGTAATGTAATGCCGACGGCGATTTTTTCGTCTTTCTTCTTATGCGTGGTGAGGATGGATTAAATGATTAAAATTAAAAAACAGAACATATCTTGCATATAAGTTTATTCCTTAAGCAGCAGTTGTTCACATGCATGAAATTCAAAAGTTATAATCGATAGTTTATTAAATTGAAACATTCGCCTGTTTCAATTTAATAAATACCATAACGGAGAGCTGAAACAACAAAGTGCCTATTACTGGGTTATTTCTAGATATGACTATGATGGAATAAGAGGAAGCGTATGATTGGCTAAAAAGCTATCTGGAAGATAGAAATCAATGTACAGAGGTTGAAAAGGTGATAAATGGTGTGAAAATGAAAAGGACGGTCGAAGGATAAAGTCAATACTTGTGGTATCCCTCAAGGGAGTATATTGGGACCGCTTTTATTTGTAATTTACAAAAACGATTTACCGCAGGTTACTCCTCATCAATGTTCACTATACGCTGATGATACAACTATTTTGATCAAATGCCAAAACAAAACAACATATGAGACTGAGATAAACTCATCGTTCCATTCAATCATGGGTTGGCTACAACAAAACAACCTTAAAATAAATCTAAAGAAAACCAAGTTCATTCAATTTAAAACTTTTAAATGTAAAGTTAATAATTTAATCGTAGACTATAAACAAGAAGTGGTTGAAGAAGTGCCGAGCATACGGTTTCTGGGCATTATTTATGATCAACATTGCAACTGGAAGGCTCACGTATATATGTTTTGTGCTAAATTGGACAAGTACGTGTACGTGCTGAGGCGGCTTCGACTGACTGTGTCGAAGGATGCGGCGCGGAGCGCGTGCCATGGATATGTGTCCTCGGTACTTCGTGTAATCGTGCTAATTGTTTAACATTAATTATATATTATTGCTTTGTCGAGTTCCTTTAGTTTTATCATTGGGCCAGTACTGTACGAGTATATCAGATACTTAGTGTATACGTAAACATTTGCATGCTTTACAATAAGTGGAATGTGCGCTCTTTGTTTTACTATATCAATCTTGTATTTTGTAACCACATTTTCGCAAATAAACTTATTTGATTTGATTTGATATTACAATCTTGACATTTTCTGTAAGTATCGAAAGCCGAACAAAAAATTCTATGGATATACAATTTAAACGTTTATCACTTCTCCGTATTCGTCACGATCCGAATTTGTCGTACTGACTTGCTCTATCTGCAACAAAAACAGGTTAACGATATTAAATACAAAACTACACATATATTGCTTACACTATAACACTTCTTTTTGGGGGCATGTGTTTACATGATTTGTTTAGGATTTATAGCTGATTTTTATTATCTTGCGTAACATTTTTTAGGTGATGTAGAAGTTATTATAATGATCCATAATATGTTAATGTCAGAAATCTCAAACCCACTTGAATGGAATACTTACTTGTAGTCCTTAGTTAAGCCAAGTAGCCCAGATATCACTAGGTTCAATGCCTAAATCAAACTCGGCCGGTATTATAAATTGCGAATTGAATAGGATATCCTGATCTTCTTGCTCTTGTTGGTTGGCGCTTGTTGATGGTTGCTGCTGAAAATAAAAATAAATCTTTAATAAATAAAACAAACGTTACAGTAAAAGTCAGGGTTGATTTACAAAGACTACCATCATCAAATCTATCTCAAGGTGTCCAAATCCAGCGGATTTCCGTAGACCCTGCCTCCCTGCAGTCATCATCAGATCTTAGACTAACTTATGTCCATAAGTTGTACATAGTTTATACAACTATATAGATATATCTGTACAATTAGTTATGATACTAGTTACAATATTAACCGAAATTTATTTATATTTTACAAGTAATAGATTATACATAGAATCAAAACATGTACACTAAATATTGTTTATAAATATAGACAAATGTTATACTAAAAAAAAAATTACTTCTCTATGATTTTCGTTTTTGGGCTTAATTTCGCGCTTTTCTTGTTTATCTGCGTTACCAACACTCCCACGCACAGACTTTTTGGTGTTCTTCTGTTTGTTTTTGGACAAGACACGCTCTAAATCCTCGACTAAAAATTAAAAAAATAATTAAACTACGGATAATAAGGAAATCAAATTAGTAATTGTTTAAGTACAATCAAACTAATACTATTTACTTCAAGAATTGTTGACTGCCATTTTGGAGGAGTATTACAGTAAGGAAATGATATAAACTCCGAGCGATTATTGCTATGATATATATGATGATATAATAATAATAGTTTGAACAATACATATTAATTAGAGATAAATTTTTGTTTAACTTTGAAGTGAAGCTAATAAAAGTATAATTTACTGAGAATCTATTACATACTTTCCCTAGACATGTCTTTGTTCCTGTTTCGCAGTACGTGAATAGATTGCGGTGGATCCTGAGAACCTTTGCGTATGACTTTCAAAACAGTGTTCAACAGAGCCGCGACCGAGATCTGCAAAATAGACTTAGGTAAGACGAGAGTATCGCATAAAAACTACGGATAGTTCTAGATCCTTTTGAAAAGATTAAATTAAAAATTGGCGAAATGAAAAGTGACGTAATATTTTACGTTTTATGTAAAGAAAGTATGATTATGACAAATAGTAGTTTATAAGTATTTTTAGTAGTTGGACTCCAATACTTGAATTAGAAAGAAAATCAGTATTTAGAATACGATAAGACAAAAAGAAAAAATAAAAATTCCTTACGGATTGATCAACCCCTACTGCCTCGGCAAGATCCGATGTTGCTTCGGCTATCTCTACTCGCCGTTCCTTTTCGTACATGGCATTGCGCGCCCTTTTCTCTACCTGCGGAAAATTCAATGATTGTAATAAATATGATATTGAGAAATGAAGAAAGTAAACTGTTTACATCTTAGGCAGAATTATAACAAAACCTGTAAAACTTATCATTATATCAACCGAAAGACTCCGACTCAACCGATAAATTTATAGTTATACTATTAATTAACAAAATATTTTAAATCCAGTTTAAAAACTGCTCTCAAAATATAAATTATCATTAAGCAGTTCTTTGAATGAGAAACAAATAATATCACTAAGACTACTTATTCATTAATGTATGCAAAAGCTGTTAATTAACACAATTTTGGAACAGTTAGTTAGTTCAAAGGTAATTTTGAGTTATCAGGATATGCATTAATTTTCTTCCTTGACAATGATATTAGTTGTCAAACAACAAATATAAAGATTAATAAAATAATTACAAACATGATGTTACTAAAATAATTATAATAAGGATAATTTTAATAACACAATTAACTATTAATGTATCTGTGTCTCTAGGTAGATCAATTACACGTCATGCGCCGTCATGTTTAATGATATTCAATTAAAAGTAAATGATTTGCTTACCCGTAATGATGCGATGGAAATTAGGATCTTTATACAAATCCTCAGTGCGCTTTTTGAGAGAGATGTCATCTTATTTCCGAAGTAATTCAGTGAAAGTTTAACTAAACCGATAGCTAAAAAACTATAGCGCCTTTCATACAGATACACTGCTCGCTACTTGATATATACGATAGACATTATGATGGTACCTCTCCAGGTTATCTTTCTCTTACCGTTAGTTAAAAACAAAATCGTGCATATAACAAGCCTAGGCCATTGGTTAGAATGCTCTTCGAATTAAAACTAGAAAAGTACTGATACATAGCGACGACCAGACATACTAGAACTTGAACTTTACAAAGACTTGGCCGCAGCATGTGAATACATCACATGACGATTAAGGCTCCATGGCAAACAAAATGAAGGATTCTACAACACTTACCTTATTGAGAGGTTGACGACTTTTACCAGCCGGTCTGCCCCGCTTTCTTGCAAGTCCATTGTTTGAAAGATTATCCTATAAAGAAAAACAAAACTATGTCTTATCAATATAAAATGTGATTTTATTATAAACTGAATATTATGGAAATAGCATGACAAAAATAAATATCACCGTTTTAACGGCTAATCGCATTAAAATTATATGCCTAAATTACACTTCTAGACTGTAAACCCTTTACTATTGAAAGCATATTTGGTACAGTGAAATTAGACTCTGGCCACTGCACAGTTGTGTGTGCTTTATATATGCCACCGTCAGCCAGCAAAACACTATTTGTACAAGAGCTACGTAAATGTGTTTCTCAATTTGAAATAAAACCTAACACGATTCTAATAGGTGATATAACCGTAGGCTAAGGCTTATTTCATTTATATACAGACATATCTGGAAACGCTAACCGAGCACGGACTGATGTGCGGAATCACTGATCACACTTGAATATAACAAAAATTAAATACTATCACAAAATCTTGAATCGATCATTGTTATATATCATGTTGTATGATACATTACATCATATATCTTGCCGAATGTATACCCAATACTTGCTTAGTAGTTATGGGCGCGCATAGAAAACTTATTTAGATAGGATTTACAAATTGCAGTCGAAAATATTGAAAAGTATAGTACCAGAAGCAGTTAAATCACAGTATAGGGGTATTGTTATTGGACCATTTAAACATTGCAAAGTCTTATGCGTACACATTAAACTTTAGTATAATTTTCTGAACGAACAATTCTTCAACAGCAATTTATAAAACTGAACTTACCACCCTGTCTATGTACACGCGGGCTGTCGCTAGAGAACGTTTATATACGAGGAAAAATAATATGTACAGTGAAAGGACTACTCATTACTTGATACCTGGGCTTATTAAACAACTACGCTCCACAGTACAAAATACCGGATCCCATCAAAACATTAATATACATAAAAGTATAAATTCGTATTTTCTTCAAACCTCGCTTATCTAGCTCTTGTGTCCTATAAATAATTATATGATATTATATTATGTGTGTGCACGGCGTCAGTTAATGGTCTCTAGGACTGATTCTAATCGTAGCAATGTAGAGAAACCTTCTTGGTTTTTTCAATGCGTACTTTGCCATTTTTGTTGGACAAGATAATAAATCAACAATGAAAAATAAATAAAAAAAAGGATCTTTACTATTTCAAGAATATATCTAAACTTAATAATTGGGAACTCTCAGTTACATGTAGGAATAAGTTACAGGTTAAAATAAAGTAAATAAATCCAAAACAAAAACTTACCATATTTTCAAGTATGGAAGCTATCACTGTGAACACATCACTTGAACACTAACGATGTAGTAATGAAAAAACGACTAATGAACCATTCCTTAAATAGGTCGTATCCCTCCCAACCCGTCTAAAAGGTAAAAGAAAAAAATGCCGATGATTACCGATTACTGGAAATTTTTATAACACAGTAATCAGAAAAGTTACTCATCCTCATTGCGCGCGCGGTAAGAACAATACATTGTAAACAGTCAAAAGATAGTTACAAGTTTTGTTTTATATCTCTTTAAGTAACTTTTATTTATAAAGAATACACCATTATTTATGAAAAATAAATAACAATATAGTACATTAGAAAATAGCTTTCAGTTGCGATGAATCGCGTTGTTTACTCCAATAGGTATCAATTCAATCGCCAGTGGACTTAAGCTTCCGATGAAAGAAAAAATTGTAAAATATTTAAGATATATCGAGATGAAGAGTTGATTCCTTGATTACTTCTTATGAGAAAAGTCTTCGAGGTGAAGAAATCTGAAAAAGTTGCAATACTTGATGCTTAATTGTTCCTTATTAAGCTTAAAGTTTTTTTTTTACGTTTGTTAATATAACTCACGATGAATATGTTCTTATCGCGAATATGTTCTTATCGCGAATATGTTCTTATAACGAAGCGGTAACAATAGACATCGATCGATAGAAATGACGGGTATAATTATGCCTAAAATTGTCTATAAATATTTACAAATAGGAATTGGAACTAACTACATTGTATTTGCTAAATAATATATCTTCTTTACTGTTACATATTTGCTGTCTGTAGTATAGCAAATAAATAAGCAAACAATGTAATAAATATATATATGTAAATAGTTTTTAAAGAAAAGCTACGTTTTATTTACATATAAGAGAATAGATAAGAAGAATAATACAGCAAAACTGAAAAATGTTATCCGATTATTTTTGCTATAGAAATCAGATCCGATTCCGTGCGGTGTTATTATTTGATAAACTTGTTAGAAAGCACTTAGTCAAGATAATTCTTTTACGACTGTAATTAGAGTATTGTTAGTAAAGTTCACGAAAGCTGTTCAAATTCACAACAGAAACTGGTGTAAGCACAACCTTTTGTTTCAAAATAGGCTCTAAGAAGACTATTACTAAAAAACTTACAATTTACTTCTTAGAGTTACTAATGCTATTCATTGTTTTTAAAATAACAGGTTAAAACAATAGTTTTGAAAATTCATTGAAGTTTTATGATCCATCAAGATTACGTTCATACTTTTTTCTTTAAGCTCCAAAAATGACAATACTTCCTACAACTTAGACTGCTATAAGACATTTGAGGAATTTTGAAGCATTAAATTAAGTGAATTTAGACAGAATTTTTTTTCGGTATATAATCTGTAGTTAATAATTTAATTGTAGTTTGATCTGAAATATCTTCTATTTGGTTAAGAATTCCAAATTCAAATTTATAAAATCATTTAGCTGGTACATTTGAGTTTTTAAAACAGTTATTTATTTGTTTTTTCTTCATTATTTTTTCTTTGGCGTCGCTCATTACCGCACAATGGAAAACATGAAATATCGGTATATTTACGAGTACGAGTTCTACCGTGGCACCAGCGCTGCAGAAACAGCTCGAAGGAATAATGACGTGTACGGCGCTGGTGTCGCAATAGAAAGCACGGTACCGTTTTGGTTTCAACGTTTTCGTACTGGAAATTGCGACCTTCAGAACCAACTCCGTGGACGACCAGAGACTAAAGTGGAAAATTAAGAATTAAAGGCTAATGTGGATACGGATCCATCACAAAACACTCCAGGGATAGCTGCGGGCTTCGGGGTAAATGATAAAACTATATTATTCCACTTGAAGCAAATCGGAAAAATAAATAAACTTCAACGATTGATACTTCATGAATTGAGTGAATCGAACTTGCAAACACGCGGCGACTGCTGTGTTACTTTGTTCAATCGACACAATAATGAAAGAATTTTAAATCGAATCATAAGCTTTTGATGAAAAGTGGATACTGTACGATAATCGGAAGCGCTCGTCGCAATGGCTGAACCCTGGAGACCCAGCCAAATCTTGCCCTGAACGAAAATTAACTCAGAAAATGTTACTCGTGAGTGTTTGGTGGACTAGCGCCGGTGTCGTTCACTACAGCTATCTAAAATATAGCCAAACGATTACGGAAGATATCTATTGTCAGCAACTGCAAACCATTAGGGAAGAACTAGCTGTTAAACAACCGAAATTGGTCAATCGTTCTAGGCCACTGCTGTTTCACGACAACGCAAGACCACACACTGCACAAGTTAGATCAGCTACAATTGGAATATCTGCGATATCCACCGTACTCCCCGACTTTGCCCAACAGATCACCATTTTTTCCGGAATTTGGACAACTTCTTACTAGGAACAAAATTCAACTCCGATGTGGCAGTCCAAACCGCCTTCATATAGTTTATTGATTCTTGCCCCCATGGTTTTTAGGTAAAGGGGTCAATAAACTACCTATGAGATGGCAAAAGTGCATAGATAATAACGGTGCATACTTTGATTAATTAAATATATTTTTTTTTTAAATAAAAATCGACTTTATATTTCTCCCGTACAAAACGCCAATTTCATATGAAGGACATAATATAGAATAGATAAGAAGAATAATACATGATAACTGGGAAATATCCGTTTATTTTTACTATAGAAGTCAGATCCGATTCCGTGCGGTGTTATTATTTGATACACTTGTTAGAAAGCAGTTAGTCAAGATAATTCTTTTACGACTATAATTAGAGTATTGTTAGTAAAGTTCACAAAAGCTGTTCAAATTCATAACAGAAACTGGTGTAAGCACAATCTTTTGTTTCGTCGGTAAAACGGGCTCAAAGAGAATAATTACTAAAAACGTACAATTTACTTCTTAGAATTACTAATGCTATTCATTGTTTCTAAAATAACAGTTAAAAACAATAGTTTCGAAAATTCTTTGAAGTTTTATTATCCAGATTAAGTTCATACTTTATTCATTAAGTCCGAACAATCGTAATACTTGCTACAACTTAGACTGCTATAAGAAAATTGATGAATTTCGAAGCATTAAATCAAGTGACTATAAACAAATTTTTTTTCGGTATATAATCTGTAGTCAATATTGTAATTTCTTTTTAATGTTCCAGTGAGCCCAAAAGCAAACCTAGTACAAAAAATTTTGGTGCTTTAAATATTCGTATTTAATCGACAAATATTTCACGACATTATTTTAGTCAATGGGGCACTTCATAACTTTATGAATAGCCGGAACGTATCACAAAGAGCACGACTGGCTGTGCATAGAGGCGTGTTGGTCCCCACACTGATGTATGGTAGTGAATGTTGGATATGGCCGAAGAAACATGAAAGTAGGATTAATGCTATGGATATGAGAAGCCTGAGAAGTATAACTGGAGTGAAACGGATGGACAAAGTGAGGAACAGTGTGATAAGGAAGCGACTCGGCGTGGTTGAAGATGTAGTGACAAGGATAGAGAAAGGGATGCTTAGATGGTTCGGCCATGTCGAAAGAATGGATGAAAGAAGATTTCTTCTTCTTAAAGTGCCTCTCCGACTAGCGAAGGTTGGAAGAAGATTAACGAAAGAAATATACAAGGTAAGAATGATTGGAAAAATCGGTGCAGGTCGACCTAGGCGGACATTTTCTGATCAAATCGGAGATGTCCTAAAGAAAGACCGGGTCACATGCACTCGCAACCGACGAGCATGCATGAAGACGCTTATGAAAGTAGAGGAAGCGAGAGAGGTGTGCCAGGATCATAGCAAGTGGAGAGAGGTGGTCTCTGCCTACCCCACTGGGAACGAGGCGTGATATATATGTATGTATGTATTTTGATGTTTGACCTCCATCTGACCGCCCTACTTCAGTTTAAAGAAAACACCTCATTATGTTGATTAACAGGCAGGGAAATAGCTTTAAGTTTTATCTAGTGGGTTCCAATAGAGGCAATGCCTGCATATATTTTTCCTAAACGTTATTATCACGATTTGAAATGATAAAAATTTTATAAGAAAAAAATATTTTATGGTAATCATAATTAACATTACGTAAATTTCACAAACAATATGAACAATTACTTTTATTAACGATCCTTAATAAGTTGTTACATATTGTTTATACAGTGATAGACAACATAAATTTTGTAGTTAAAGTAAAATTTTCAAAATGCTTTAACTTGAAGAAAGCATCTCACATATGTAAAACTTTTAAACTCATTAAAATTATAATAAACACTTTACTTTAAATATTTCCTACACGCGAGTAAACTTTACTTAAGAGGCGGTTCAGTTGATACTGATATAATATATATAACAAAGACATCTATCTGTTATGAAGTTTACAACGCACAATATTGCGCTCGTCGCCTTCAGACATGTGTTGTCTTATTAATATCATTAAACTTCACATCACTCTTCACACTGAAACAGTTCTGCAGAAAAATGTTTGCTGCCTAGTATTATAATTTGCGGCGAAAATGGAGGATGCAGTGCACTGGTACCTGTCTTGACGAGCACGCTAGTGTTGTGTATGTCATTCTAGATAGACTTACGTATCACTTGTCGTCATAAATGATACGGTCAATGTTGATACTCTCTTTCTACAAGAATTCTTAGCTGATTTTTGATAATAATACAAGAATAAATCCTCAAACTGACCGAATGATATTTGTCGATGAATACAGAAAGTATTTTATAAAAGAAAGAATTAGATATTCATGAACATGATACAGACCTTACCAAATAGAATTTTCCCACCAAACGACGTTTTGAAGTATAGCGTATTGCAAAATCTTTACTGAGAATAAAAAACAACATTTACAGTACTCGCACTATTATTATTTGAAATATTTGAATTACCAAATTGAATAATAATTTCTACTAAAAATATTAATAAAAAGATTGTGAAGTAAACGTTTCACTGAAATTATAAAGTATTAGCTGTTATCCACCCGCTTTACTGGTCGTAACACCCCTGCAAGTCCCTTTGAGAAAGGTATTTTGTAAGATCCATTCTCAACTGACCTCTAAATATCAGAAGCAACATCTCTACCAAATTTTGAGTTTTTGAGGAGTGGAGATCTCGTGATGAATCAATGAATGTCTGGATATCTCCTATTCATATAGATTTACTTCTTGTTAGTATACTTACCTATTTTTTATTGAATTTCTTGCTACAAAACATTTTAAATAAGAAACATAGTTGTGATAATAATAACAAAACTGAATATTATAAAAAAATACTTATTTTCTTTACTTAAAATCTCATTACAGCTTTTTTGGTATCCACAGCGTATCTAAGAGGATAACGTTGTTATTTTGTATCAATAGATGTCTCGTTGCTGTCGACATTGACCCTAACGAGGCTTGAAACAGAATTAAACTTCTCATTAACCCTCAACTTATTCATTTATATAAGTTTAAAAGTCTTTGTAGCGGCCGCTTCTTTCAATACTTGCAAATGAGAAACAATTATTGTATAATAGCGTCAGTGTACGTAAAATATCATCAACACCGAGTAAAGTTGATTAATACTCTTCTATATTTAATACATCATTGTATTGTACAGTAAAATTACAGTTTAAATAAATCTATAATAAAAGTTTAGAGTTATTGAGTAACAATAAAAAGCTGTGGGTACTCCTTGATGACAGTAACGTGAAGAGATTTGTCACCCCAGTCTGACGGACACCTTAGTTACTCCAAAATGGCGAAGTTGACTAGATAATATATAATTATATAAGCCATGAGATAGTTAGAATTTATATTCAAATAAAGTATGTTTTACGCGTGTGACGTCTGATCACTTCACTGTTTACTTACAACTTTCTTGTTCTGTTCCACCATCATCATTATCAGCCGGTAGACGTCCACCGCTAGACGTAGGTCTATCTCAAAAATCTCTACATCTATCGGTCGCGCGATGCTCGCATCCCGTGGGTTCCGCGATTCTCACTAGATCGTTGGTCCACCTTGTGGGAGGCCTCTGAACACTTATATCAGGTTTACAAATTTTTAACTATTCCGTCTACTAATCGTTAGATTGAAGATCCTATTATAAGTTCTTTAAGAAATTATTCAGTCTATGTAAACATTATCTTAATGAGGTCGTTAGTGTTAATGATGATTTGAATCTCTGCACTGAATACATTACACTAGAAGTTTAAATTTAATAACTCTAGGAATAATTAACAAATTAATACAGCCACTTTACTTTACGTTGGCCACATCGTTAGAGTCCTAGTTCTTTGAATTGACAGGATAATACAATTAAGTAACAAAATGAAGTTTTCTATGCCACATAAAATAAAGCTGCGCACATTGTTACGCCGTGAGCGATAAACAATTATTTTTGTTAAAATACTTAACTATAGCCAGGAATTGTAAACATTTTTACTTAATTTAAGCTTTTCTTTTAGGAATCTTGTTGTTTTATTTAATTATCATTACAACCTAAAATACATCTCTGTAATATGCTTTATCCTGCCGATAATGTAATGATTCAACCATTTCAAGTAACATATTTTTCTAGACTATTAAATTTTTGCATTTCAAACAACAAAATAATTTCTATGTAATAAAGTAAGCTTAACGCATGATATTTATTTTTAACTTGATATATAATATTAGGAGTTCTAGAAGTTCTATGTAATTTTTAGTTACTTCGCTACAACATAGGCATAGGGTTCGATAAATTATAAGTCTTTTTCGTAAAATTACAGATAATTTAGTAGGTTTTCGTTGAACAACCGTATAACATTACTCCGAAAGAAGAACAAGTTACAGAACTAAAAACTCTGTAACTGCGCCGTCTATCATTGAAACAAATTTCAAACACATCTATGTACTCTTACTAAAACAATGAATTATGATTAAACGTCTCCATTAAATCGATGCATTGCAATACTGGAAATGATAGAAAACAAAAAAGTGAAGATGTTCATTTTTAAAATTATTCATGTTAATGATTTGTTGAAATGTTGAATTCAAGTTTTATTACAGTACAAACGAATTTAATGATTTTTAACTGAACATAACCGGAAAAAAATAAATAAATCTAAATCTCTAAAATATCACATAATTATTTAGTGCTCTTTGATATAATATAAATCCATTATGTCTAAAAGCTCGCTCAGTGTTGATCATTTAAATTTAAACATTATATACTGTTGTCCTCAAACTAGTTAAAGTTGAAAGCAGTTTATGTTACACGTTACCTATCTTGACTTATTTTCTTATTGGATATATTGTGGTGGGGATAGGATAGATGACGATCGGGCTATTTAAGGAAGGGTTGGGGAGTCATTAACTCAATCACTAATTTCTCTTTGACTCGTTAAGTCACAGTGTTAGCAATAATGTCGTACTTGGTAAGTGATAATTTTCTTAGTTCTTTTTGTTTGTGAATCCTATTTATTGTACGCGTATGTTATATCTTGTTTAGATGGCAATATATTTCATGTTTGAAATTCTGAATGAAAGACTTCAAGTTCTGATACTAATATTTTGTAAACTTTTCCAATCAGCCTAAAATTGGCAAGAAAATGGAATTTCAATCAAGTGTTATTTATATTAAGTACATTTATTTACTTTTCATTTCAGGAAAAAGGATTGAAAAGTTCGTATTCGAAGAAGCGCGGTGGCACTTCCGGTAGAAGTCGAATGTCGATTCGGAAGGTAAGTTCAGTGGTTGAATTTATTTATGTAATTATATTTTCGTTTCATACTATAGTCGTGTGATGATAGTAGTTTACTATAATACAATAAAAAGTACAAATGTTTAGTGATAACGAAAATCACTAAATGATTATTGTTTGACGTCGACGTCGTTTGTATCTGTGATAGTTGTGCAAGAGTTATCATTTCAACTAGTTTTCTTAAGTATTCTTACTTTTTACTTTTACAATTAACGTAATAAATTTTAAAAACATTTAATTTCTGTTCAATAGAAACAAAAAAGAAGACTTGCGCTATCGAAAGAAGAAAAGCAGACGATTTTAGAGACGTGTTTGTTGGTTGAAGGACAGCGTACAGAGCGTCTATTGGTATGTACCACTGCGCACTTACTGCTCACAGCTATCTTTAGATATTAAAGCTTTAATTCTTCTGTTTATATCAAGATAAAACCATTGATTGAGTTGTTAATTGCCTTAATTTTTGCAGCTCTCTGTAGAGTCAATGTTATCGGCCACGCGGGATTTGATACAAAACAACGAAGTGATTCCCACAGAATCGGTGCAAGCTCTTAAAGAACAAAACGAAATCTTAGGCAAAGAAAGTAAGGACTTTTAAAATTCTCTTTATTATGATCTATTCAAACTTTACTTACACAAGCGAAAACAACATAGGTCATTGATGACCTGGCCAGTGTTGCTAGTGTAACGTCAACGTCACAACCATTATTAACATTACTAATATTTTTTTTACAGTTAAGGAACTAAACACGTCTATCTTCCAAAAATTCAAACGTAAAATCAGAAAAAACTGGACAAGAGAATAAGCTCTTAACTCTATTTAAATGTTAACAGAACTTTAAAAGGATTCAGTACATTTCGCATCATATGTAGTAGTTTCATCATCGACATTTGGTTCAACTTGAAACGGAGTTGCAACGTAACCATACAATTACAAATATCTAATTAATGAAGTTTGTATATTATATATTTGGTTGTATTTGTGTACATTAAACATCATCTGTATTAATACAACTGTATTCATAACTCACACCTAACTTTACTCCTTAAACTATAGAATCTCTGTTCAATTTGGCTGTTTCTTTAGTATAATTAAACTCTATATCTAATGTAAATGTTTAAACCATGTACAAAAACAACTTTAGTAATGTATTAGCACATAGGTCTGCAAAATTAAACCACGTATTTTAAAATCACTTGTCAATTGCACATTTATATCAATTATATTGTTTGAACCTTCACAGATCTATAGCCTTTTTCGATTTTGTAAATAAAAATAATGTTATATGTAAATACATTTTATTACAAATAAAGCTTTTTAAATATACCGACGTTTATTTTAAAACGACCAAAACTTACACATAGGCTTTATATAGAAATAGCCAAAACTTAAATGCCCATTTTTTCCGCAAGTTTTGTACAGAATATTTGAAAAAACATGATTTCGCGATGTCATCGTAAACACCAGCACTTGTTTCCTTATGGGGTTATCAGATTAGAAGTCAGTGAGAAGCTGAAACTTATGAAAATCAAAATGCCCAATTTTTTAAAAAATTACTCGATATTTTCGAACACTCACATTAAATAATTAAGAAAACACTACTTTGTAATTTCAATGTATTCATTTCGTCTACATAAACAAACCGTCGACACAAGTACAACCGTAGCGCTGTAACGTGGCAACATTAATAATAATATATACAAAACTGATATAAAACATTTACTGGTAAATAGTATGAACTCGCCTCATAACATTTACAAGAGAAGCTACATATTGACAATAAACTTATATATTTTCACTGCACCAGATATTGCAATATGAGATAACAATAAATTATCAAACACTATTCTAAGGAAGATTTAAAAACTGTCGCGCATTGCATTGTGATAACCATTTCAATAGTTACATATCTATGTAACTATTGAAATGGTTTGTCCTCTGTTTGCACGCAAAACCACCTTTATTGATCTCAATAAAGGTGGTTTTGCGTGCAAACAGAGGCAAAGCGTTAATGTAATTGAAACAATATTCATCGCTTAGTGGGGTAAGTCTCTGTTGACGGAAACTCTCTAGATAGGCAAACGTGGTGAATACTTTATATGTCAAGGAGAACAGCACATTGTTAAGGACGGGCGTACCATGTACCATCAGGCGAACGTCCTACTAGTGTGTATCTATTCTTAAGTAATTCTTTTAGTGTTAAGTAGTGAGTTCATATTGTTGCCTTAAGAGAATGATCCTGTTTCACGAAGTGACGAGATAAAATGCTCCATACAGCAACATGTAGTACTCGACGCTTTGAAACCAAAAATTCCAGCAAAAGTGTATTTAGCGAAAAAATAAAACATATCATGTTATTATATATATATAGTACAGTATTATTCAAGAAGACTAAAGTTCTTAACGTTAAACTTAATATTCTGACAGATTTAAACAAAGTAAAAAATAATCAAATTCAATTAATACAATTTGACGGATATTGGATAATGAAGCGAAACCACCATATTGTGTTGCTCTTGTAATAATATCAGTGAAAGATATTAACAGTCGACTAAATAAACGCGGCACACATTCTCGTTGTTAGTTGTAAACATTTATTGTTGTTGTAAAACATTTGCACCTGTACCCAAACAATTGCAAAAAGTTTTCCTTAGTTAATGCTTTCTTTTATGAATCTTATTGTTTTTTATTAACGCTACAAATTAAACAAATCCATTTAATCTGCTTTTAAAGAACGTTTTCTCCGTGGTTTGAGAACACGTTCCAAGGTTTTCATAACTTTCTTCTATTCACTACATCGTTAAGAAGTTTTCTGGTGATATTAAATTTAACTCATCCGTTTGATGAGTAAATAACATTGCTTGCGAATAGCACAAAAACATTAGGAGCGGCTTTTCTATGTATAAAGTGGAACTGTAGTCTTATTACTGCTGTAGTATAATACAATGAATACCGAGAATGTTGCACGCTAATATTATTACAAACGAAATCATGAAGATTAACAAATTTTTTGCTCTAGTTAAAAAAGTTACAATATTATTCTTAACATTCTAACTGATGGATGACATTAGTTAAAATTTACTCCGTGAATCAAATTTAAGTTATGAACTGACCACAGATGAATAATTCATTTCTCTGGTCTTGAAAAAGTATTAACGTAAATGTTTCATTTAAAACATTTGCACAAAACTAATTCATTGAATAATAAAAGATTAGTATTAATGACATTACCACATTATGACAAATCTTTGCATCATTCGCTGAGGAGTCGTTAAAGAGATTTGTAACTGCAGCGACATTTTCTTCCGATTTTCTTAATAATACTTACCCCAATAGAAAAACAAGTTACAGAACTAAAATCTCTAATACTTTACTGCATGTAGTACATCACTGAAACAAATTCGACATACTCTTATTCAAACAATAATTATTGTTCAATTTATTCGATGCCCTAGAATACTAGAAATAATAGAAAACAAGAAAGTGAACATTTCAATAGTTACTTACAGATTCCTTTAAAGTACTAATCGGGTTTAATTACAGCGCTAATGAAGTAAACTTTTTTTAATTAAACTTCTCTAGAAATATTGTAAATCTTAAAGTTTCTTCACTTAACATAATTCCGTTGTGTCTAAAAACTCGCCCAGTATTTACAACTTACATTTAAACAATAAATAATGTTGTCCTCAAACTAGTAGAAGATGAAATCAATTTTATGTTGCACCCTACCTGTCCTGAACAATTTTCTGATTCGATAAATTGTGGTGGGGATACAATAGATGACGCTCGGGCTATTTAAGGAAGGGTTGACAAGCCATTACCTCAGTTACTAATTTCTCTTTGATTGCTAAAATCCTAGTGTTAGCAATTATGTTATATATGGTAAGTCAGTTTTTAAGTTCTACCTATTTGTGAATTCCATATTTAAGTAAATTTCAGTTTTCTAGATATCTTTGCGTAGATGGTGTATATTTCATTAATTTTAATGTTTGACATTTGGGCAGAAAAATCATCCTGTTGTGTTGTTTCAAAAGTTCGCAAGAAAATTTAATTTCAATAAAGAGTTATTTATACAAATACATTTGTTTACTTTTCATTTCAGGAGAAAAGATTGCAAAGTTCATCGTCGAAGGAGAACAATTGCGCTTCCGGTAGAAGTCGAAAGCTTATCAGAAAAGTAAGTACTGTGCTTGAATTAATTTCGATAAATTCATAATTTTGCTTCTCAATATAGTCGGGCGATAATAATAGATTACTTGTATTACACAAGAAAGCAAGCACAAATATTTAGTGATAACGGAAATCGCTAATTAAGTTGTTGTTTGAAGTTGGTGGCCTATGTACAAGTCATATTTGTGCAAGTGTATTCGTAGAAAATAAATTCTGATAGGTATGTAATCACTAGACAAGTTTTTTCACACAAAACCAGTTAAGTTCCTTTCATCTACTAGTTTCGCCGCGATATTTTTTTTTCAGTAGTCTTACAAGTAAATTTATGACTAACGTTAATTTTTTTATAACATATAACTATTATTTAACAGGAACATAAAAGAAGACTTGCACCACTGAGAAATAAAAACCAGACGATATTAGAGATGTATTTGTCGATTGAAGGACAGCGTATAGATCGTCTCTTGGTATGTATCACTTGTTACTTTTAATTACTCTTGCGTCCATGTTGGGATAAAGTGATTGAATGAAATGACAATTTCCTAAATTCTTGCAGCTCTCTATAGAGTCAATGCTATCGGTCACGCGGGATTTGCTACAAACCAATGAAATGATTCCCACAGCGTCGCTACGAGCCCTTAAAGAACATAAAGAAATCTTAAGCAAAAAAAGTAAGTACTTTTTTATTACGTTTTATTTTATTATTTTCGAACTTTACTTAAAACAAGCGATAGATATGCCATTGATAATCTGCCAACATCAATCATCAGCTCATCATCATCAGCTTTCATTAAATACTTCAATATTTTATTTTTAGTTAAGAAATTAAAGAAGACTACCTTCCGAAAATTCAAGCGAAAAATAACAAGAAACTGGATAATACAGTAAGTAATTAATGAACTTATACATTACACGTTTGGTTATGTATAAAATACAGTACGAATGCATGGGTACATATAGCACATGTTTACATATAATAAATATCATCATTAATATAACATTATTAATATTTCACACTTAATTCAACTCCTGAAGCTAAAGTCTGTCCAATTCGGCGATTTCTTTTGTTCGATTTCATTTAGTGTAATATACATATTTTTAAGTAATTAATGTACGACAACAAATTTGTCAATGTAATATTACTTACATCTGCAACATTATTTAACATTACTTGAACCTTCACAGATCCACAGCCGACGTGGGCGCCGCTGTTCCCTCTTGCGAATGAAAATAATGTGACATGTAATACATCTTATTACAAATATGGGTTTTTAAATATACCGATGTTTATTATTTTAAAACAACGAAATCTAACAAATACAAGTTATGGGGTAGTTGTCAAGATTTAAATGGCGAAATTGTTCAAGCATAAATTAGATAACTTCAGAATAACTTATAATCAGTTCTGAGTTTGCATTACTATCATAAACCCCAATATTAGATTAGATTCTAGTAACAATTTTAATGTAAAAAAATCCATTTTGCTCAATGCCTTTAAGGAATGTTATATTTTTTGAGATATTTAAGTTAATTACTTGATATTTTTGATCATTCTCATTAAATAAATAAGAAATTTACTTTAAACTTTCAATTTTTTCACTTAGTCTTCTGAAACAAACCGTCGACACAAGTACAACCGTAGCGCTGTAACGCGGCAACATTAACATTAATATATACAAAGCTGTTAATAAAACATTTACTGGTACATAGCATGATCTTGTCTTTGAAGTAATAGGGGGACCGGAAAGTAATGTCGTTTCTGCGCATGCCAATACTTGATTGTCATTTGTCAGCTCATTGTTTTGTTCAGAGGCGTACCAAAGACATTGTGAGGTTATAGTGATTTCTTTACTTATAGACAATTGAATTACAATTTTTTTTTGTAATTTTGGGTAAAATGGCCAGCCAAATACCAGAAGAGGTACACATCCGGCATTGCATGCTCTTTGAGTTTCGCAAGGGAAATAACGCAACAGTTGCTACCAAAAACATTTGCGATGTTTATCCAAATGCACTGGACATTCGTAAATGCCAAAGGTGGTTTTCCAAGTTCAAATCGGGTAATTTTGATCTTTCCGACTCGTATCGATCAGGAAGACCATCAGCGTTAGACAACGACGTGTTAAGGGCGGAAGTGGAAGCAAATCCGTGTCAGACGATCGAGGAATTGTCAAACAGTCTCAACAAACCTTGGTCGACCATCCAAGAACATTTGAAGCAGATTGGAAAAGTAAGCAGAGCAGGTGTTTGGGTCCCGCATAATCTGTCCGAACAGAATAAGGCTAACCGATCAATCACATGCAACTTATTGCTTCAACGACACAACACTGAAGCGTTTTTTGATCGCTTGATCACAGGAGATGAGAAATGGGTCCTGTATGATAACCCAAAACGCAAAAGGCAGTGGCTCTCTCCAAATGAAATCCCTCGGAGTACTGCTAAGCCAGGTTTACACCCCAAAAAAGCGCTTTTGTGTGTTTGGTGGAGTATTCGCGGCATTGTTCATTTTGAATTACTGAAACCTGGAGAAACTGTTACTGCAGACCTCTACAGCGAACAATTGCAGCGAGTCAATCAATCTTTAATTGAAAAGTGGCCAGCGATTGTCAACCGAAAAGGCGTCATTCTCCAACATGACAATGCAAGACCGCACTGCGCAAGGCGAACTCTAGAAAAAATTAATGAATTGGGGTGGGAGGTGCTGCCTCATCCACCATATTCGCCCGATGTTGCACCATCGGATTTCCACTTATTCCGAGCGCTGCAACACTTTTTAAGTGGCAAAACATTTGCAAATTTGGATGATATCCAAAATGCCATCTCTAGATATTTTGCCGAAAAACCAATTAATTTTTATCGATCAGGGATTGAAAATTTACTCACTAGATGGCAAAAGGTTATTGACAATGATGGGGAATACATCATTGATTAAAAATAAAGACTCGTTAAAAATGTATGTGTTTGTATTTAGCGTAAGAAAACGACATTACTTTCCGGTCCCCCTAATATTACAAGAAAAGATACGTATTGACAAAAAACTTATATATTTTCACTGCACAAGATATTGCAATATGAGATTACAATAGATTATCAAACACTATTCTACTGAAGATTTAATAACTGTCGCGCCTTGCATTGTGATGACTATTTCAACAGTTACCATAGATCAATGAAGGTGGTTTTGCGTGCAAACAGAGGCAGAGCGTTAATGTAACTGAAACAATGTTCATTGCTCAGTGGGGTAAGTCTCTGTGGACGGAAACACTCTAGACAGGCAACAGTGGTGAATATTTTATATCTCAAGGAGAATAACACATTGTTAGGTACGGTCGTACCATGTACCATCAGGCGAACGTCCTACTAGTATGCATAAGTGACGACATAAGATGCACCATGCAGCAGCATGTAAATCTATTTACCGAAACAAACAAATCATTTTTGTTATCGTCAAGAAATGAGTGCTGCAGTATATTAGTTATATAGATACGACTGTATTATATTCAAGAAGACTAAAACCTCAAAACGTTCAACTTAATTTTCTTACAGTTATAAAACAAAGTAAAAAATAATCAAATTCATTTAATACAATTGAACGGATATTGGATGCTGAAGCGAAACCACCATATTGTGTTGCTCTTGTAATAATATCAGTAAAAGATATTAACAGTCGACTAAATAAACGCCGTCCACATTCTCGTTGTTAGTTGTAAACATTTATTGTTGTTGTAAAACTTTTGCACCTGTACCCAAACAATTGCGAACGGTTTCCCTTAGTTAATGCTTTCTTTCAACAATCTTATTGTTTGTTATTAACGCTACAAATAAAACAAATCCCTTTAATGTGCTTTTAAGGAACGTTTTCCTCGCGTTTTGAGTACACATTGCAGGGTTTTCATAACTTTGTGTTTAATTTTCTATTAACTTCATTGTTAAGTAGTTTTTGTGGATATCAAGTTTCATTTATCAGTTGGATAAATAAAGCACTATGGTAACTTTTTGCTATAAAATATGATTAGCAGTTTTACAGCAGATTTAAATAATTTATTACAACACTGTCTACGTTGTTGGTTTTCATGGATTCTACGTCGTTTGCTCTTAGCAGTAGGTAAGCTTGTATTATTAGAACTATGATAAAGTAATAAATTATAATTATTACAAAGAAAGTATTACACTATTGCACATCTTTCATAGCGTATTTTGAAAACAATCAAGTAAAACCACCCGCTACTGCATTGTTTGCAAGTAGCACAAAAACATTACCAGCGGCTTTACTAAAAATGTAGAAGAACAATAGTCTAATTACTGCTGTAGTATAATACAATGAATACCGAGAATCCTGCACGGTAATATTATTACAAACTAAATCTGAAAGATTAACAATTTTTTTGCTCTGGTTAAATAAGTTATAATATTATTCTTAATATTCTAACCGAAGACATTACTTAAAATTAACCCAGAGATTCCGATACAGGCGAAGGTAGTCGGAGAACGGGCCCGCGCCCGGCCTCGACGACCGAGTAGAATCGCCAGATAAAGCACAACAAGAACCAGACACACACAATAAACAGAATCATCCGCCAGATAGCTACATCCCGCGTAGCACATTTTGGTTTCTAAAACCATAGGCCGTGGATCCGGGTCCACGAGCCCAGTGTCAGATGAGCTGTAAGAGCCGCGGTGGCTTGCAGCCCGATCTACATCAAGAGTATAGTACTTAAAATTAACTCCATGAATCAAATTTAAGTTATGAACTGACCTCATTTCATATTACATTAATCAGATCTTAAAAAATTTTAACAACAATGTTACATTTGAAATATATGCAGTATACTAATTCATTGAATAACAGAAGATTAGTATTAATTACATTATCACAATAACGATCACATTATATTATAATTAATATTTGTATCATTTACTAAGGGGACGTTAAATAGATATTTTACGTAATAATACTTATTCCAGTAGAAAAACAAGTTACAGAACTAAAAACTCTGTACGAGTACATCACTAAAACAAATTTCACACCCATCTGTGTGTTCTTATTCAAACAATCAATTATGATAAAATTTATTCGATGCATTGTAATACAGGAAGTAATAGAAAACAACAAAGTAAACATTTCAATATTTACTTATAGATTCCTTTTAAGTACTAGTCTGATTTAATTACAGCGCTAATGAAATTAACTTTTTTAACTAAACTTCTCTCGAAATATTGTAAATCTCCTTAAAGTTTCTTTGATTTAACATAATTCCGTTGTGTCTAAAAACTCGCTCAGTATTTACTACTTAAATTTAAACATTAAATAATGTTGTCCTTAAAGTGGTTGAAGATGAAATCAATTTTTTGTTACACCCTGCCTGCCAAACGAAAAATGGATCACATACGACAATATCAAGCGAAAACGGTCGTGGTCGAAGGCCGGTGAATCGTCCCAAACAGTGGCCAAGCCGGGATTGACGGCCAGGAAGGTTTTGCTGTGTGTTTGGTGGGATTGGAAGGGAATCATCCACTATGAGCTGCTCCCATATGGACAGACGCTTAATTCTACCATCTACTGCGAACAACTGGACCGCTTGAAGCAGGCGATCGACCAGAAGCGTCCAGAATTGGCCAACAGGAAGTGTGTAGTGTTCCACCAGGACAACGCCAGACCACACACTTCGTTGATGACTCGTCAGAAGCTACGGGAGCTCGGATGGGAGGTTTTATCGCATCCAACATATAGCCCGGACATAGCGCCAAGTGATTACCACCTGTTCCTGTCCATGGTGAACGCCCTTGGTGGTGTAAAGTTGAACTCAAAAGAGGCTTGTGAAAAGTGTCTGTCCGAGTTCTTCGCAAATAAGGAGGGGGGCTTCTATGAGGGAGGTATTATGAAGTTGCCGTCTAGATGGAAACAGATTATCGAACAAAACGGCGCATATTTGAACTAAATCCGATCACTGTAACACTTTTTATAAAGCATTGAATAAAGAGCAAAAAAGCGGAAGGGAGATATTTGACAACCTTGTATTGTAAATCTCCTTGAAGTTTCTTTGATTTAACATAATTTTGTTGTGTCTAAAAACTCGCTCAGTATTTACAACTTAAATTCAAACATTAAATAATGTTGTCCTTAAAGTGGTTGAAGATGAAATCAATTTTTTGTTACACCCTACCTGTCCTTACTAATTTTCTTACTGGATATATTGTGGTGGGGATACAATAGATGACGATCGGGCTATTTAAGGAAGGGTTGGGGAGTTATTAACTCAGTTACTACTTTTTATTTGACCCGTTAAGTCATAGTGTTAGCAATTATGTCGTGCTTAGTAAGTCATAATTGTTTATGTTATATTACTTTGTGAATACTATCTTTTAGTATAATTCAGAATTCTAAATATCTTGTCTAGATAGCAGTAAATTTAATGTTTGAAATTCTAGACGTAAAAATGTTTATGCTTTATGCTTCTTATTTATTGTAACGTCTTCCAATCATCCTAGAGTTCACAAGAAAATAGAATTTCAGATAAGTGTTACTTACATTAAAACATGTGCTTACTTTTCATTACAGGAAATAGGATTGCAAAGTTCGGCGTCGGAGAAGCGCCGTGGAGCTTCCCGTAGAAACGTAAAGGTAAGTACACTGATTGAATTGATTTATGTATTTATATTTTCGTTTCTTACTATAGTCGTGAGATAATAGTATTTTCTATAGTACAAGAAGTAGCACAAATGGTTAGTTATAACGGAAATCACTTAATAATTATTGTCTGACGTCGACGTCGTTTGTATCTGTGATAATTGTGCAAAATTTTCACTTCAATTAGTTTCCTCAAGTAGTCCTACTTTTTGCTTTGACAATTAACGTTAATAAATTTTAAAACATTTGATTCTTCTTTAACAGGGACAAAAAAAAAGACTTGCGCCATTGAAAACTAAAAACCAGATGATATTGGAGACGTATTTGTTGGTTGAAGGCCAGCGTATAGATCGTCTCTTGGTATGTAACGCTTGTTACTATTGATTATTCTTATGTTTATGTTGAGATAAAGTAATCGAATAAAATGACAATTTTCTAAATTCTTGCAGCTCTCTGTAGAGTCAATGTTATCGGTCACGCGGGATTTGATACAAAACAACGAAATGATTCCCACAGCGTCGCTGTCTTCTCTTAAAGAACAAAACGAAGTCTTAAGCAAACAAAGTAAGTACTTTTTAAGTTCGCTTTATTATATATATATATATATGTATATTCGAAATTTTCTTAAACAAGCTTAAAAAACAGGCCATTGGAAACTTCACCAGTTCGTAGTGTAACATCAACATCACTGCTTTCATTGTATACAGTAATATTTTATTTTACAGTTAAGAAGTTAAAGTCGTCTACCTTCCGAAAGTTTAAGCGAAAAATAACTAAAAACTGGATAAGCGAGTAAGTGTTTACTTTTTATGAATTTTAATACAATTTTTTTTTTATTTCGACATTTGGTTGAGCTTGAAACAAGTGTGAACAAAGTTATACAATTTTAAATGTGCATTTGATGAAGTTAAATATTGTACATTTGTTTATATATGTAATACAGTGAATGCATAGCTAAGCTGGGTGTTAGGAGACCGTTTCCGAAAATGAACACAAACGATAGTACTAATGACACATAAAAAAAACATATTTATAAAACGTTTTATTAGCATTATTCACACCTCATCATATTAATACCGCTAAATGAAAAGATAGTTTCATGAGAATTACACTACTTTACTAAAAAAAATACACAAAATGAAAACTAGCTGATGCTCGGATCAACGAGCGCACGCGCGCGGCGCGAACTCGACATGTATCAATGTGGTTTCAACTGGAACCTAACAAGGTTCGAATTGAATTGTTTCATTTAGCTGTGCTAACGTGGTGGAGCGTAAATAATTCTAATAAAACGTTATAAAAGCATGATTTTTTTATGTGTCAGTAGTAATATCCTTTGTTTTCGTTTTCGGAATCGGTCTCCTAACACCCAGTATATCGTAAGTCATCTGTATTTATATAAACGTCTAGTAAAAGTCTGCTCAATTCGGCGGTTTCTTTTGTTCCATTTTATTTAGTTTATTATTCACTCTTTAAAGTAATAAAAACATATACATTAAAAAATTTGATAATATAATATTACTTACATCTGCAACATTACTTGAACCTTCACAGATCTACAGCCGACGTGGGCGCCGCTGTTCCCTCTTGCGAATGAAAATAATGTGACATGTAATACATCTTATTACAAATAAAGGTTTTTAAATATACTGATGTTTATTATTTTAAAATGACAAAATCTTTCACAAAAATTTATGGAGTAGTCAAGATTAAATGGCGCAATTGTTCAAGCATGTTTTAGATAACTTCAGAATAACTTAAAATCAATTCGCATTTTGCATTACCATCACTAACCCCAATATTAGATTAGATTCTAGTAACAATTTAAAACTTTAAAAAAATATTTTTTATCAATGCCTCTAAGAAATGAGATATTTTAGTTAATTTCTCGATATGATCTGATCATTCTCATTAAATAAATAAGAAAACACTACTTTATAACCATTTCAATAGTTACCATAGGTCAATAAAGGTGATTTTGCGTGCAAACGTGCAAGAGGCAAAGCGTCAATGTAACTGAAACCCTCGAGATAGGCAACAGTGGTGAATACTTTATATCTCCAGGAAAGTAGCACATTGTTATGGACAGACCTATAATTTAACGCTCTGACTGAAAAAGAAAATGTAAAACTTTCAGGTATCTATTCTTAAGTATTTCATTATATCGTATTGTTGCCTGAAAAAAATGTTTTTTATTTCACGAAGTGATGAGATAGGTTCGTCCTTTCTCTTCTTATTTTATTTATCCGCCCTCTCCATGCAGCACCATGTAGTACTCGACGCTTTGAAGCACAAAAAATTAAGTCTATTTACCGAAAATATAAAACGTATCTTGATGTCGTCAAAATAAACAAATGCTGTAATGTTAGTATATTATTCAAGAACACTTAAAACTAAGAATATCATATATGCTAATTCACGATATTAGGTAAAATGTACAACGGGAATGTAATTTTAGCCCTAAACTGCTCTCATTTCATGTTTAATTTATCATGTATTTAACAAGTTTTAGCGTCAATGTTTCATTTGAATCATCATCATTTACTGAGGCGTCCGTAATGAGATTTCTTATTACATTGATATTTTCTTCAGATTTACGTAATTAAAAGTAATTATCATTTTATGTCTTGTTTGTATGTGCACCGCCGTCATCCGGCACAGTTCGACAAACTGCATTGGTAATGTAATGCCGACGGCGATTTTTTCGTCTTTCTTCTTATGCGTGTTGAGGATGGATTAAATGATTAAAATTAAAAAACAGAACATATCTTGCATATAAGTTTATTCCTTAAGCAGCAATCGTTCACATGCATGAAATTCAAAAGTTATAATCGATAGTTTATTAAATTGAAACTTTAACCTGTTTCAATTTAATAAATACCATAACGGAGAGCTTAAACAACAAAGTGCCTATTATTGGGTTATTTCTAGATATGACTATGATGGAATAAGAGGAAGCGTATGATTGGCTAAAAAGCTATCTGGAAAATATAAATCAATGTACAGAGGTTGAAAAGGTGATAAATGGTGTGAAAATGAAAAGGACGGTCGAAGAATAAAGTCAATACTTGTGGTATCCCTCAAGGGAGTATATTGGGACCGCTTTTATTTGTAATTTACAAAAACGATTTACCGCAGGTCTACCTCATCACTGTTCACTATACGCTGATGATACAACTATTTTGATCAAATGCCAAAACAAAACAACATATGAGACTGAGATAAACTCATCGTTCCATTCAATCATGGGTTGGCTACAACAAAACAACCTTAAAATAAATCTAAAGAAAACCAAGTTCATTCAATTTAAAACTTTTAAATGTAAAGTTAATAATTTAATCGTAGACTATAAACAAGAAGTGGTTGAAGAAGTGCCGAGCATACGGTTTCTGGGCATTATTTATGATCAACATTGCAACTGGAAGGCTCACGTATATATGTTTTGTGCTAAATTGGACAAGTACGTGTACGTGCTGAGGCGGCTTCGACTGACTATGTCGAAGGATGCGGCGCTGAGCGCGTACATTGGATATGTGTCCTCGGTACTTTCGTATGGAATAGTCATTTGGGGCAACTCTGCAGATTTCGAAAAGGTTTTTCAAATACACAAAAAATGCAATCGTGCTAATTGTTTAACATTAATTATATATTATTGCTTTGTCGAGTTCCTTTAGTTTTATCATTGGGCCAGTACTGTACAAGTATATCAGATACTTAGTGTATACGTAAACATTTGCATGCTTTACAATAAGTGGAATGTGCGCTCTCTGTTTTACTATAACAATCTTGTATTTTGTAACCACATTTACGCAAATGAACTTATTTGATTTGATTTGATATTACAATCTTGACATTTTCTGTAAGTATCGAAAGCCGAACAAAAAATTCTATGGATATACAATCTAAACGTTTATCACTTCTCCATATTCGTCACGATCCGAATTTGTCGTACTGACTTGCTCTATCTGCAACAAAAACAGGTTAACGATATTAAATACAAAACTACACATGTATTGCTTACACTATAACACTTCTTTTTGGGGGCATGTGTTTACATGATTTGTTTAGGATTTATAGCTGATTTTTATTATCTTGCGTAACATTTTTTAGGCGATATAGAAGTTATTATAATGATCCATAATAGGTTAATGTCAGAAATCTCAAACCCACTTGAATGGAATACTTACTTGTAGTCCTTAGTTAAGCCAAGTAGCCCAGATATCACTAGGTTCAATGCCTAAATTAAACTCGGCCGGTATTATAAATTGCGAATTGAATAGGATATCCTGATCTTCTTGCTCTTGTTGGTTGGCGCTTGTTGAGGGTTGCTGCTGAAAATAAAAAGAGATCTTTAATAAATAAAACAAACGTTACAGTAAAATTCAGGGTTGATTTACAAAGACTGCCATCATCAAATCTATCTCAAGGTGTCCAAATCCAGCGGATTTCCGTAGACCCTGCCTCCCTGCAGTCATCATCAGATCTTAGACTAACTTATGTCCATAAGTTGTACTTTCGAACGATTACCAGTTTATACAACTATATAGATATATCTATACAATTAGTTATGATACTAGTTACAATATTAACCGAAATTTATTTATATTTTACAAGTAATAGATTATACATAGAATCAAAACATGTACACTAAATATTGTTTATAAATATAGACAAATGTTATACTAAAAGAAAAATTACTTCTCTATGATTTTCGTTTTTGGGCTTAATTTCGCGCTTTTCTTGTTTATCTGCGTTACCAACACTCCCACGCACAGACTTTTTGGTGTTCTTCTGTTTGTTTTTGGACAAGACACGCTCTAAATCCTCGACTAAAAATTAAAAAAATAATTAAACTACGGATAATAAGGAAATCAAATTAGTAATTGTTTAAGTACAATGAAACTAATACTATTTACTTCAAGAATTGTTGACTGCCATATTGGAGGAGTATTACAGTAAGGAAATGACATAATCTCCGAGCGATTATTGCTATGATATATATGATGATATAATAATAATAGTTTGAACAATACATATTAATTAGAGATAATTTTTTGTTTAACTTTGAAGTGAAGCTAATAAAAGTATAATTTACTGAGAATCTATTACATACTTTCCCTAGACATGTCTTTGTTCCTGTTTCTCAGTACGTGAATAGATTGCGGTGGATCCTGAGAACTTTTGCGTATGACTTTCAAAACAGTGTTCAACAGAGCCGCGACCGAGATCTGCAAAATAGACTTAGGTAAGACGAGAGTATCGCATAAAAACTACGGATAGTTCTAGATCCTTTTGAAAAGATTAAATTAAAATTTGGCGAAATGAAAAGTGACGTAATATTTTACGTTTTATATAATGAAAGTATGTTTATGACAAAATAACAAAAATTAAGATTCTTTATAAAAAAAAAGGATTTTTCTTTTAAGTATAGTTTTTTTAGTAGTTTATAGGTATTTTTAGTACTTGGACTCCAATACTTGAATTAGAAAGAAAATCAGTATTTAGAATATGATAAGACAAAGAGAAAAAATAAAAATTCCTTACGGATTGATCAACCCCTACTGCCTCGGCAAGATCCGATGTTGCTTCGGCTATCTCTACTCGCCGTTCCTTTTCGTACATGGCATTGCGCGCCCTTTTCTCTACCTGTGGAAAATTCAATAATTGTAATAAATATGATATTGAGAAATGAAGAAAGTAAACTGTTTACATGTTAGGCAGAATTGTAACAAAACCTGTAAAACTTATCATTATATCAACCGGAAGACTCCGACTCAACTGATAAATTTGTAGTTATACTATTAATTAACAAAATATTTTAAATCCAGTTTAAAAACTGCTCTCAAAATATAAATTATCATTAAGCAGTTCTTTGAATGAGAAACAAATAATATCACTAAGACTACTTATTCATTAATGTATGCAAAAGCTGTTAATTAACACAATTTTGGAACAGTTAGTTAGTTCTAAGGTAATTTTGAGTTATCAGGATATGCATTAATTTTCTTCCTTGACAATGATATTAGTTGTCAAACAACAAATATAAAGATTAATAAAATAATTACAAACATGATGTTACTAAAATAATTATAATAAGGATAATTTTAATAACACAATTAACTATTAATGTATCTGTGTCTCTAGGTAGATCAATTACACGTCATGCGCCGTCATGTTTAATGATATTCAATTAAAAGTAAATGATTTGCTTACCCGTAATGATGCGATGGAAATTAGGATCTTTATACAAATCCTCAGTGCGCTTTTTGAGAGAGATGTCATCTTATTTCCGAAGTAATTCAGTGAAAGTTTAACTAAACCGATAGCTAAAAAACTATAGCGCCTTTCATACAGATACACTGCTCGCTACTTGATATATACGATAGGCATTATGATGGTACCTCTCCAGGTTATCTTTCTCTTACCGTTAGTTAAAAACAAAATCGTGCATATAACAAGCCTAGGCCATTGGTTAGAATGCTCTTCGAATTAAAACTAGAAAAGTACTGATACATAGCGACGACCAGACATACTAGAACTTGAACTTTACAAAGACTTGGCCGCAGCATGTGAATACATCACATGACGATTAAGGCTCCATGGCAAACAAAATGAAGGATTCTACAACACTTACCTTATTGAGAGGTTGACGACTTTTACCAGCCGGTCTGCCCCGCTTTCTTGCAAGTCCATTGTTTGAAAGATTATCCTATAAAGAAAAACAAAACTATGTCTTATCAATATAAAATGTGATTTTATTATAAACTGAATATTATGGAAATAGCATGACAAAAATAAATATCACCGTTTTAACGGCTAATCGCATTAAAATTATATGCCTAAATTACACTTCTAGGCTGTAAACCCTTTACTATTGAAAGCATATTTGGTTTAGTGAAATTAGACTCTGGCCACTGCACAGTGGTGTGTGCTTTATATATGCCATCGTCAGCCAGCAAAACACTATTTGTACAAGAGCTACGTAAATGTGTTTCTCAATTTGATATAAAACCTAACACGATTCTAATAGGTGATATAACCGTAGGCTAAAGCTTATTTCATTTATATACAGACATATCTGGAAACGCTAACCGAGCACGGACTGATGTGCGGAATCACTGATCACACTTGAATATAACAAAAATTAAATACTATCACAAAATCTTGAATCGATCATTGTTATTATCATGATGTATGATACATTACATCATATATCTTGCCGAATGTATACCCAATACTTGCTTAGTAGTTATGGGCGCGCATAGAAAACTTATTTAGATAGGATTTACAAATTGCAGTCGAAAATATTGAAAAGTATAGTACCAGAAGCAGTTAAATCACAGTATAGGGGTATTGTTATTGGACCATTTAAACATTGCAAAGTCTTATGCGTACACATTAAACTTTAGTATAATTTTCTGAACGAACAATTCTTCAACAGCAATTTATAAAACTGAACTTACCACCCTGTCTATGTACACGCGGGCTGTCGCTAGAGAACGTTTATATACGAGGAAAAATAATATGTACAGTGAAAGGACTACTCATTACTTGATACCTGGGCTTATTAAACAACTACGCTCCACAGTACAAAATACCGGATCCCATCAAAACATTAATATACATAAAAGTATAAATTCGTATTTTCTTCAAACCTCGCTTATCTAGCTCTTGTGTCCTATAAATAATTATATGATATTATATTATGTGTGTGCACGGCGTCAGTTAATGGTCTCTAGGACTGATTCTAATCGTAGCAATGTAGAGAAACCTTCTTGGTTTTTTCAATGCGTACTTTGCCATTTTTGTTGGACAAGATAATAAATCAACAATGAAAAATAAATAAAAAAAAAGGATCTTTACTATTTCAAGAATATATCTAAACTTAATAATTGGGAACTCTCAGTTACATGTAGGAATAAGTTACAGGTTAAAATAAAGTAAATAAATCCAAAACAAAAACTTACCATATTTTCAAGTATGGAAGCTATCACTGTGAACACATCACTTGAACACTAACGATGTAGTAATGAAAAAACGACTAATGAACCATTCCTTAAATAGGTCGTATCCCTCCCAACCCGTCTAAAAGGTAAAAGAAAAAAATGCCGATGATTACCGATTACTGGAAATTTTTATAACACAGTAATCAGAAAAGTTACTCATCCTCATTGCGCGCGCGGTAAGAACAATACATTGTAAACAGTCAAAAGATAGTTACAAGTTTTGTTTTATATCTCTTTAAGTAACTTTTATTTATAAAGAATACACCATTATTTATGAAAAATAAATAACAATATAGTACATTAGAAAATAGCTTTCAGTTGCGATGAATCGCGTTGTTTACTCCAATAGGTATCAATTCAATCGCCAGTGGACTTAAGCTTCCGATGAAAGAAAAAATTGTAAAATATTTAAGATATACCGAGATGAAGAGTTGATTCCTTGATTACTTCTTATGAGAAAAGTCTTCGAGGTGAAGAAATCTGAAAAAGTTGCAATACTTGATGCTTAATTGTTCCTTATTAAGCTTAAAGTTTTTTTTTTACGTTTGTTAATATAACTCACGATGAATATGTTCTTATCGCGAATATGTTCTTATAACGAAGCGGTAACAATAGACATCGATCGATAGAAATGACGGGTATAATTATGCCTAAAATTGTCTATAAATATTTACTAATAGGAATTGGAACTAACTACATTGTATTTGCTAAATAATATATCTTCTTTACTGTTACATATTTGCTGTCTGTAGTATAGCAAATAAATAAGCAAACAATGTAATAAATATATATATGTAAATAGTTTTTAAAGAAAAGCTACGTTTTATTTACATATAAGAGAATAGATAAGAAGAATAATACAGCAAAACTGAAAAATGTTATCCGATTATTTTTACTATAGAAATCAGATCCGATTCAGTGCGGTGTTATTATTTGATACACATGTTAGAAAGCACTTTGTCAAGATAATTCTTTTACGACTGTAATAAGAATATTGTTAGTAAAGTTCACGAAAGCTATTCAAATTCACAACAGAAACTGGTTTAAGCACAACCTTTTGTTTCAAAATAGGCTCAAAGAGGATTATTACTAAAAAACGTACAATTTACTTCTTAGAGTTACTAATGCTATTCATTATTTTTAAAATAACAGGTTAAAACAATAGTTTTGAAAATTCATTGAAGTTTTATGATCCATCAAGATTACGTTCATACTTTTTTCTTTAAGCTCCAAAAATGACAATACTTCCTACAACTTAGACTGCTATAAGACATTTGAGGAATTTTGAAGCATTAAATCAAGTGAATTTAGACAGAATTTTTTTCGGTATATAATCTGTAGTTAATAATTTAATTGTAGTTTGATCTGAAATATCTTCTATTTGGTTAAGAATTCCAAATTCAAATTTATAAAATCATTTAGCTGGTACATTTGAGTTTTTAAAACAGTTATTTATTTGTTTTTTCTTCATTATTTTTTCTTTGGCGTCCCTTATACCCGTACAATGGAAAACATGAAATATCGGTATATTTACGAGTACCAGTTCTACCGTGGCACCAGCGCTGCAGAAACAGCTCGAAGGAATAATGACGTGTACGGCGCTGGTGTCGCAATAGAAAGCACGGTACCGTTTTGGTTTCAACGTTTTCGTACTGGAAATTGCGACCTTCAGAACCAACTCCGTGGACGACCAGAGACTAAAGTGGAAAATTAAGAATTAAAGGCTAATGTGGATGCGGATCCATCACAAAACACTCCAGGGATAGCTGCGGGCTTCGGGGTAAATGATAAAACTGTATTATTCTACTTGAAGCAAATCGGAAAAATAAATAAACTTCAACGATTGATACTTCATGAATTGAATGAATCGAACTTGCAAACACGCGGCGACTGCTGTGTTACTTTGTTCAATCGACACAATAATGAAAGAATTTTAAATCGAATCATAAGCTTTTGATGAAAAGTGGATACTGTACGATAATCGGAAGCGCTCGTCGCAATGGCTGAACCCTGGAGACCCAGACAAATCTTGCCCTGAACGAAAATTAACTCAGAAAATGTTACTCGTGAGTGTTTGGTGGACTAGCGCCGGTGTCGTTCACTACAGCTATTTAAAATATAGCCAAACGATTACGGAAGATATCTATTGTCAGCAACTGCAAACCATTAGGGAAGAACTAGCTGTTAAACAACCGAAATTGGTCAATCGTTCTAGGCCACTGCTGTTTCACGACAACGCAAGACCACATACAGCACAACAAACAACCACTAAGTTAGATCAGCTACAATTGGAATATCTGCGATATCCACCATACTCCCCGACTTTGCCCCAACAGATCACCATTTTTTCCGGAATTTGGACAACTTCTTACTAGGAACAAAATTCAACTCCGATGTGGCAGTCCAAACCGCCTTCATATAGTTTATTGATTCTTGCCCCCATGGTTTTTAGGTAAAGGGGTCAATAAACTACCTATGAGATGGCAAAAGTGCGTAGATAACAACGGTGCATACTTTGATTAATTAAATATATTTTTTTTAACAAAAATCGACTTTATATTTCTCCCGTACAAAACATCAATTTCATATGAAGGACATAATATTATATAAAAGAGAATAGATAAGAAGAATAATACATGATAACTGGAAAATATCCGTTTATTTTTACTATAGAAGTCAGATCCGATTCCGTGCGGTGTTATTATTTGATACACTTGTTAGAAAGCAGTTAGTCAAGATAATTCTTTTACGACTATAATTAGAGTATTGTTAGTTCGTTATAGTAAAGTTCACGAAAGCTGTTCAAATTCATAACAGAAACTGATGTAAGCACAATCTTTTGTTTCGTCGGTAAAACAGGCTCAAAGAGAATAATTACTAAAAACGTACAATTTACTTCTTAGAATTACTAATGCTATTCATTGTTTCTAAAATAACAGTTAAAAACAATAGTTTCGAAAATTCTTTGAAGTTTTATTATCCAGATTAAGTTCATACTTTATTCATTAAGTCCGAACAATCGTAATACTTGCTACAACTTAGGCTGCTATAAGAAAATTGAGGAATTTCGAAGCATTAAATCAAGTGACTATAAGCAAATTTTTTTTCGGTATATAATCTGTAGTCAATATTGTAATTTCTTTTTAATGTTTCAGTGAGCTCAAAAGCAAACCTAGTACAAAAAATTTTGGTGTTTTAAATATTCGTATTTAATCGACAAATATTTCACAATATTTTAGTCAATGGGGCACTTCATAACTTTATGAATAGCCGGAACGTATCACAAAGAGCACGACTGGCTGTGCATAGAGGCGTGTTGGTCCCCACACTGATGTATGGTAGTGAATGTTGGGTATGGCCGAAGAAACATGAAAGTAGGATTAATGATGTGGAGATGAGAAGCCTGAGATGTATAACTGGAGTGAAACTGATGGACAAAGTGAGGAACAGTGTGATAAGGAAGCGGTGCGGCGTGGTTGAAGATGTAGTGACAAGGATAGAGAAAGGGATGCTTAGATGGTTCGGCCAATTTAATTTCTGTTCAATAGAAACAAAAAAGAAGACTTGCGCTATCGAAAGAAGAAAAGCAGACGATTTTAGAGACGTGTTTGTTGGTTGAAGGACAGCGTACAGAGCGTCTATTGGTATGTACCACTGCGCACTTACTGCTTACAGCTATCTTTAGATATTAAAGCTTTAATTCTTCTGTTTATATCAAGATAAAACCATTGATTGAGGTGTTAATTGCCTAAATTTTTGCAGCTCTCTGTAGAGTCAATGTTATCCGCCACGCGGGATTTGATACAAAACAACGAAGTGATTCCCACAGAATCGGTGCAAGCTCTTAAAGAACAAAACGAAATCTTAAGCAAAGAAAGTAAGGACTTTTAAAATCCTCTTTATTATGATCTATTCGAACTTTACATACACAAGCGAAAACAACATAGGTCATTGATAACCTGGCCAGTGTTGCTAGTGTAACGTCAACGTCACAACCATTATTAACATTACTAATATTTTTTTTACAGTTAAAGAATTAAACACGTCTATCTTCCAAAAATTCAAACGTAAAATCAGAAAAAACTGGACAAGAGAATAAGGTCTTAACTCTATTTAAATGTTAACAGAACTTTAAAAGGATTCAGTACATTTCGCAAAATATGTAGTAGTTTCATCGACATTTGGTTCAACTTGAAACGGAGTTGCAACGTAACCATACAATTACAAATATCTAATTAATGAAGTTTGTATATTATATATTTGGTTGTATTTGTGTACATTAAACATCATCTGTATTAATACAACTGTATTCATAACTCACACGTAACTTTACTCCTTAAACTATAGAATCTCTGTTCAATTTGGCTGTTTCTTTAGTATAATTAAACTATATATCTAATGTAAATGTTTAAACCATGTACAAAAACAACTTTATTAATGTATTAGCACATAGGTCTGCAAAATTAAACCACGTATTTTAAAATCACTTGTCAATTGCACATTTATATCAATTATATTTTTTGAACCTTCACAGATCTATAGCCTTTTTCGATTTTGTCAATGAAAATAATGTTATATGTAAATACATTTTATTACAAATAAAGCTTTTTAAATATACCGACGTTTATTTTAAATCGACCAAAACTTACACATAGGCTTTATACAGAAGTAGCCAAAACTTAAATGCCCACTTGTTCCCGCAAGTTTTGTACAGAATATTTGAAAAAACATGATTTCGCGATGTCATCGTAAACACCAGCACTTGTTTCCTTATGTGGTTATCAGATTAGAAGTCAGTGAGAAGCTGAAACTTATGAAAATCAAAATGCCCAATTTTTTAAAGAATTACTCGGTATTTTCGAACACTCACATTAAATAAATAAGAATGCACTACTTTGTAATTTCAATGTATTCATTTAGTCTACATAAACAAACCGCCGACACAAGTACAACCGTAGCGCTGTAAGGCGGCAACTTTAATATTAATATATACAAAACTGATATAAAACATTTACTGGTAAATAGTATGAACTCGCCTTTGGAGATTTACAAGAGAAGCTACATATTGAGAATAAACTTATATATTTTAACTGCACCAGATATTGCAACATGCGATTACAATAAATTATCAAATATTAGTCTACTGAAGATATAAAAACTGTCGCGCGTTGCATTGTGATGACCATTTCAATAGTTACATAGATCAATAAAGGTGGTTTTGCGTGCAAACAGAGGCAAACCCTTAATTTAATTGAAACAATATTCATCGCTTAGTGGGGTAAGTCTCTGTTAACGGAAACCCTCTAGATAGGCAAACGTGGTGAATACTTTATATGTCAAGGAGAACAGCACATTGTTAAGGACGGGCGTTTCATGTACCATCAGGCGAACGTCCTACTAGTATGTATCTATTCTTAAGTATTTCTTTTAGTGTTAAGTAGTGAGTTCATATTGTTGCCTTAAGAGAATGATCCTGTTTCACGAAGTGACGAGATAAGGTGCTCCTTACAGCAACATGTAGTACTCGACGCTTTGAAACCAAAAATTCCAGCAAAAGTGTATTTAGCGAAAAAATAAAACATATCAAGTTATTATATATATAGTACAGTATTATTCAAGAAGACTAAAGTTCTTAACGTTAAACTTAATATTCTGACAGATTTAAACAAAGTAAAAAATAATCAAATTCAATTAATACAATTGAACGGATATTGGATGCTGAAGCGAAATCACCATATTGTGTTGCTCTTGTAATAATATCAGTGAAAGATATTAACAGTCGACTAAATAAACGCGGCACACATTCTCGTTGTTAGTTGTAAACATTTATTGTTGTTGTAAAACATTTGCACCTGTACCCAAACAATTGCAAACGGTTTTCCTTAGTTAATGCTTTCTTTTATGAATCTTATTGTTTATTATTAAAGCTACAAATTAAACAAATCCATTTAATCTGCTTTTAAGGAACGTTTTCTCCGTGGTTTGAGAACACGTTCCAAGGTTTTCATAACTTTCTTCTATTCACTACATCGTTAAGAAGTTTTCTGGTGATATTAAATTTAACTCATCCGTTTGATGAGCAAGTAACAATAGCTAGTTTTGCATTGCTTGCGAATAGCACAAAAACATTAGGAGCGGCTTTTCTATGTATAAAGTGGAACTGTAGTCTAATTACTGCTGTAGTATAATATAATACAGTGAATACCGAGAATGTTTCACGCTAATATTATTACAAACGAAATCTTAAAGATTAACAAATTTTTTGCTCTAGTTAAAAAAGTTACAATATTATTCTTAACATTCTAACTGATAGATGACATTAGTTAAAATTTAATCCGTGAATCAAATTTAAGTTATGAACTGACCACAGATGAATAATTCATTTCTCTGGTCTTGAAGAAGTATTATATTAACGTAAATGTTTCATTTAAAACATTTGCACAAAACTAATTCATTGAATCAAAAACGATTAGTATTAATGACATTACCACATTATGACAAATCTTTGCATCATTCGCTGAGGAGTCGTTAAAGAGATTTGTACCTGCAGCGACATTTTCTTTCGATTTACGTAATAATACTTACCCCAATAGAAAAACAAGTTACAGAACTAAAATCTCTAATACTTTACTGCATGTAGTACATCACTGAAACAAATCCGACATACTCTTATTCAAACAATAATTATTGTTAAATTTATTCGATGCCCTGGAATACTGGAAATAATAGAAAACAAGAAAGTGAACATTTCAATATTTACTCATAGATTCCTTTAAAGTACTAATCGGGTTTAATTACAGCGCTAATGAAGTAAACTTTTTTTTAATTAAACTTCTCTCGAAATATTGTAAATCTTAAAGTTTCTTCACTTAACATAATTCCGTTGTGTCTAAGAACTCGCCCAGTATTTACAACTTACATTTAAACAATAAATAATGTTGTCCTCAAACTAGTAGAAGATGAAATCAATTTTATGTTGCACCCTACCTGTCCTGAACAATTTTCTGATTCGATAAATTGTGGTGGGGATACAATAGATGACGCTCGGGCTATTTAAGGAAGGGTTGACAAGCCATTACCTCAGTTACTAATTTCTCTTTGATTGCTTAAATCCTAGTGTTAGCAATTATGTTATATATGGTAAGTCAGTTTTTAAGTTCTACCTATTTGTGAATTCCATATTTAAGTAAATTTCAGTTTTCTAGATATCTTTGCGTAGATGATGTATATTTTATTAATTTTAATGTTTGACATTTAGGCAAAAAATCATCCTGTTGTGTTGTTTCAAAAGTTCGCAAGAAAATTTAATTTCAATAAAGAGTTATTTATACAAATATATTTGTTTACTTTTCATTTCAGGAGAAAAGTTTGCAAAGTTCATCGTCGAAGGAGAACAATTGTGCTTCCGGTAGAAGTCGAAAGCTTATCAGAAAAGTAAGTACTGTGCTTGAATTAATTTCAATAAATTCATAATTTTGCTTCTCAATATAGTCGGGCGATAATAATAGATTACTTGTATTACACAAGAAAGCAAGCACAAATATTTAGTGATAACGGAAATCGCTAATTAAGTTGTTGTTTGAAGTTGGTGGCCTATGTACAAGTCATATTTGTGCAAGTGTATTCGTAGAAAATAAATTCTGATAGGTATGTAATCACTAGACAAGTTTTTTCACACAAAACCAGTTAAGTTCCTTTCATCTACTAGTTTCGCCGCGATATTTTTTTTCAGTAGTCTTACAAGTAAATTTATGACTAACGTTAATTTTTTTATAACATATAACTATTGTTTAACAGGAACATAAAAGAAGACTTGCACCACTGAGAAATAAAAACCAGACGATATTAGAGATGTATTTGTCGATTGAAGGACAGCGTATAGATCGTCTCTTGGTATGTATCACTTGTTACTTTTAATTACTCTTGCGTCCATGTTGGGATAAAGTGATTGAATGAAATGACAATTTCCTAAATTCTTGCAGCTCTCCATAGAGTCAATGCTATCGGTCACGCGGGATTTGCTACAAACCAATGAAATGATTCCCACAGCATCGCTACGAGCCCTTAAAGAACATAAAGAAATCTTAAGCAAAAAAAGTAAGTACTTTTTTATTACGTTTTATTTTATTATATTCGAACTTTACTTAAAACATGCGATAGATATGCCATTGATAATCTGGCAACATCAATCATCAGCTCATCATCATCAGCTTTCATTAAATACTTCAATATTTTATTTTTAGTTAAGAAATTAAAGAAGACTACCTTCCGAAAATTCAAGCGAAAAATAACAAGAAACTGGATAATACAGTAAGTAATTAATGAACTTATACATTACACGTTTGGTTAAGTATAAAATACAGTACGAATGCATGGGTACATATAGCACATGTTTACATATAATAAATGTCATCATTAATATAACTTTATTAATATTTCACACTTAATTCAACTCCTGAAGCTAAAGTCTGTCCAATTCGGCGATTTCTTTTGTTCGATTTCATTTAGTGTAATATACATTTTTTTAAGTAATTAATGTACGACAACAAATTTGTCAATGTAATATTACTTACATCTGCAACATTATTTAACATTACTTGAACCTTCACAGATCTACGGCCGACGTGGGCGCCGCTGTTCCCTCTTGCGAATGAAAATAATGTGACATGTAATACATCTTATTACAAATATGGGTTTTTAAATATACCGATGTTTATTATTTTAAAACAACGAAATCTAACAAATACAATTTATGGGGTAGTTGTCAAGATTTAAATGGCGAAATTGTTCAAGCATATTTTAGATAACTTCAGAATAACTTATAATCAGTTCTGAGTTTGCATTACTATCATAAACCCCAATATTAGATTAGATTCTAGTAACAATTTTAATGTAAAAAAATCCATTTTGCTCAATGCCTTTAAGGAATGTTATATTTTTTGAGATATTTTAGTTAATTACTTGATATTTTTGATAATTCTCATTAAATAAATAAGAAAACACTACTTTAAACCTTCAATTTTTTCACTTAGTGTTCCGAAACAAACCGTCGACACAAGTACAACCGTAGCGCTGTAACGCGGCAAAATTAATATTAATATTAGAGGGACCGGAAAGTAATGTCGTTTTCTTACGCTAAATACAAACACATACATTTTTAACGAGTCTTTATTTTTAATCAATGATGTATTCCCCATCATTGTCAATAACCTTTTGCCATCTAGTGAGTAAATTTTCAATCCCTGATCGATAAAAATTAATTGGTTTTTCGGCAAAATATCTAGAGATGGCATTTTGGATATCATCCAAATTTGCAAATGTTTTGCCACTTAAAAAGTGTTGCAGCGCTCGGAATAAGTGGAAATCCGATGGTGCAACATCGGGCGAATATGGTGGATGAGGCAGCACCTCCCACCCCAATTCATTAATTTTTTCTAGAGTTCGCCTTGCGCAGTGCGGTCTTGCATTGTCATGTTGGAGAATGACGCCTTTTCGGTTGACAATCGCTGGCCACTTTTCAATTAAAGATTGATTGACTCGCTGCAATTGTTCACTGTAGAGGTCTGCAGTAACAGTTTCTCCAGGTTTCAGTAATTCAAAATGAACAATGCCGCGAATACTCCACCAAACACACAAAAGCGCTTTTTTGGGGTGTAAACCTGGCTTAGCAGTACTCCGAGGGATTTCATTTGGAGAGAGCCACTGCCTTTTGCGTTTTGGGTTATCATACAGGACCCATTTCTCATCTCCTGTGATCAAGCGATCAAAAAACGCTTCTGTGTTGTGTCGTTGAAGCAATAAGTTGCATGTGATTGATCGGTTAGCCTTATTCTGTTCGGACAGATTATGCGGGACCCAAACACCTGCTCTGCTTACTTTTCCAATCTGCTTCAAATGTTCTTGGATGGTCGACCAAGGTTTGTTGAGACTGTTTGACAATTCCTCGATCGTCTGACACGGATTTGCTTCCACTTCCGCCCTTAACACGTCGTTGTCTAACGCTGATGGTCTTCCTGATCGATACGAGTCGGAAAGATCAAAATTACCCGATTTGAACTTGGAAAACCACCTTTGGCATTTACGAATGTCCAGTGCATTTGGATAAACATCGCAAATGTTTTTGGTAGCAACTGTTGCGTTATTTCCCTTGCGAAACTCAAAGAGCATGCAATGCCGGATGTGTACCTCTTCTGGTATTTGGCTGGCCATTTTACCCAAAATTACAAAAAAAAATTGTAATTCAATTGTCTATAAGTAAAGAAATCACTATAACCTCACAATGTCTTTGGTACGCCTCTGAACAAAACAATGAGCTGACAAATGACAATCAAGTATTGGCATGCGCAGAAACGACATTACTTTCCGGTCCCCCTATTATATACAAAACTGATATAAAACATTTACTAGTAAATAGTATGAACTTGTCTTTGAAGTATTACAAGAGAAGCTACATATTGACAATAAACTTATATATTTTAACTGCACCAGATATTGCAACATGCGATTACAATAAATTATCAAATATTAGTCTACTGAAGATTTAAAAACTGTCGCGCGTTGCATTGTGATGACCATTTCAATAGTTACATAGATCAATAAAGGTGGTTTTGCGTGCAAACAGAGGCAAAGCGTTAATGTAACTAAAACAATATTCATTGCTTAGTGGGGTAAGTCTCTGTGGACGGAAAGAATCTAGACAGGCAACAGTGGTGAATACTTTATATCTCAGGGAGAATAACACATTGTTAGGGACGGTCGTACCATGTACCATCAGGCGAACGTCCTATTAGTATGCATAAGTGACGACATAAGATGCACCATGCAGCAGCATGTAAGTCTATTTACCGAAACAAACAAATCATTTTTGTTATCGTCAAGAAATGATTGCTGCAGTATATTAGTTATATAGATACGACTGTATTATATTCAAGAAGACTAAAACCTCAAAACGTTCAACTTAATTTTCTTACAGTTATAAAACAAAGTAAAAAATAATCAAATTCATTTAATACAATTGAACGGATATTAGATGCTGAAGCGAAACCACCATATTGTGTTGCTCTTGTAATAATATCAGTGAAAAACATTAACAGTCGACTAAATAAACGCCGTCCACATTCTCGTTGTTAGTTGTGAACATTTATTGTTGTTGTAAAACTTTTGCACTTGTATCCAAACAATTGCGAACGGTTTTCCTTAGTTAATGCTGTCTTTCAAGAATCTTATTGTTTTTTATTAACGCTACAAATAAAACAGATACCTTTAATCTGCTTTTAAAGAACGTTTTCTCCGTGGTTTGAGAACACGTTCCAGGATTTTCATAACTTTGTTGTTAATTTTCTATTCACTACATCGTTAAGAAGTCTTCTGGTGATATTAAATTTAACTCATCCGTTTGATGAGCAAGTAACAATAGCTAGTTTTGCATTGCTTGCGAATAGCACAAAAACATTAGGAGCGGCTTTTCTATGTATAAAGTGGAACTGTAGTCTAATTACTGCTGTAGTATAATACAATGAATACCGAGAATCCTGCACGGTAATATTATTACAAACTAAATCTGAAAGATTAACAATATTTTTGCTCTGGTTAAATAAGTTATAATATTATTCTTAATATTCTAACCGAAGACATTACTTAAAATTAACCCAGAGATTCCGATACAGGCGAAGGTAGTCGGGGAACGGGCCCGCGCCCGGCCTCGACGACCGAGTAGAATCGCCAGATAAAGCACAACAAGAACCAGACACACACAATAAACAGAATCATCCGCCAGATAGCTACATCCCGCGTAGCACATTTTGGTTTCTAAAACCATAGGCCGTGGATCCGGGTCCACGAGCCCAGTGTCAGATGAGCTGTAAGAGCAGCGGTGGCTTGCAGCCCGATCTACATCAAGAATATAGTACTTAAAATTAACTCCATGAATCAAATTTAAGTTATGAACTGACCTCATTTCATATTTCATTAATCAGATCTTGAAAAATTTTAACAACAATGTTACATTTGAAGTATATGGAGTATACTAATTCATTGAATAACAGAAGATTAGTATTAATTACATTATCATAGTAACGATCACATTATAATTAATATTTGAATCATTTACCGAGAGGACATTAAATAGATATTTTACGTAATAATACTTACTCCAGTAGAAAAACAAGTTACAGAACTAAAAACTCTGTACGAGTACATCACTAAAACAAATTTCACACCCATCTGTGTGTTCTTATTCAAACAATCAATTATGATAAAATTTATTCGATGCATTGGAATACAGGAAGTAATAGAAAACAACAAAGTAAACATTTCAATATTTACTTATAGATTCCTTTTAAGTACTAGTCTGATTTAATTACAGCGCTAATGAAATTAACTTTTTTAACTAAACTTCTCTCGAAATATTGTAAATCTCCTTAAAGTTTCTTTGATTTAACATAATTCCGTTGTGTCTAAAAACTCGCTCAGTATTTACTACTTAAATTTAAACATTAAATAATGTTGTCCTTAAAGTGGTTGAAGATGAAATCAATTTTTTGTTACACCCTGCCTGCCAAACGAAAAATGGATCACATACGACAATATCAAGCGAAAACGGTCGTGGTCGAAGGCCGGTGAATCGTCCCAAACAGTGGCCAAGCCGGGATTGACGGCCAGGAAGGTTTTGCTGTGTGTTTGGTGGGATTGGAAGGGAATCATCCACTATGAGCTGCTCCCATATGGACAGACGCTTAATTCTACCATCTACTGCGAACAACTGGACCGCTTGAAGCAGGCGATCGACCAGAAGCGTCCAGAATTGGCCAACAGGAAGGGTGTAGTGTTCCACCAGGACAACGCCAGACCACACACTTCGTTGATGACTCGTCAGAAGCTACGGGAGCTCGGATGGGAGGTTTTATCGCATCCACCATATAGCCCGGACATAGCGCCAAGTGATTACCACCTGTACCTGTCCATAGTGAAAGCCCTTGGTGGTGTAAAGTTGAACTCAAAAGAGGCTTGTGAAAAGTGTCTGTCCGAGTTCTTCGCAAATAAGGAGGGGGGCTTCTATGAGGGAGGTATTATGAAGTTGCCGTCTAGATGGAAACAGATTATCGAACAAAACGGCGCATATTTGAACTAAATCCGATCACTGTAACACTTTTTATAAAGCATTGAATAAAGAGCAAAAAAGCGGAAGGGAGATATTTGACAACCTTATATTGTAAATCTCCTTGAAGTTTCTTTGATTTAACATAATTCCGTTGTGTCTAAAAACTCGCTCAGTATTTACAACTTAAATTCAAACATTAAATAATGTTGTCCTTAAAGTGGTTGAAGATGAAATCAATTTTTTGTTACACCCTACCTGTCCTTACTAATTTTCTTACTGGATATATTGTGGTGGGGATACAATAGATGACGATCGGGCTATTTAAGGAAGGGTTGGGGAGTTATTAACTCAGTTACTACTTTTTATTTGACCTGTTAAGTCATAGTGTTAGCAATTATGTCGTGCTTAGTAAGTCATAATTGTTTATGTTATATTACTTTGTGAATACTATCTCTTAGTATAATTCAGAATTCTAAATGTCTTGTGTAGATAGCAGTAAATTTAATGTTTGAAATTCTGGACGAAAAAATCTTTATGATTTATGCTTCTTATTTATTGTAACGTCTTCCAATCAACCTAGAGTTCACAAGAAAATAGAATTTCAGATAAGTGTTACTTACATTAAAACATGTGCTTACTTTTCATTACAGGAAATAGGATTGCAAAGTTCGGCGTCGGAGAAGCGCCGTGGAGCTTCCCGTAGAAACGTAAAGGTAAGTACACTGATTGAATTGATTTATGTATTTATATTTTCGTTTCTTACTATAGTCGTGAGATAATAGTACTTTCTATAGTACAAGAAGTAGCACAAATGGTTAGTGATAACGGAAATCACTTAATAATTATTGTTTGACGTCGACGTCGTTTGTATCAGTGATAATTGTGCAAAATTTTCACTTCGATTGGTTTCCTCAAGTTGTCCTACCTTTTGCTTTGACAATTAACGTTAATAAATTTTAAAACTTTTGATTGTTCTTTAACAGGGACAAAAAAAAAGACTTGCGCCATTGAAAACTAAAAACCAGATGATATTGGAGACGTATTTGTTGGTTGAAGGCCAGCGTATAGATCGTCTCTTGGTATGTAACGCTTGTTACTATTGATTATTCTTATGTTTATGTTGAGATAAAGTAATCGAATAAAATGACAATTTTCTAAATTCTTGCAGCTCTCTGTAGAGTCAATGTTGTCGATCACGCGGGATTTGATACAGAACAACGAAATGATTCCCACCGCTTCGCTGTCTTCTCTTAAAGAACAAAACGAAATCTTAAGCAAACAAAGTAAGTACTTTTTAAGTTCGCTTTATTATATATATATATATATATATGTATATTCGAAATTTTCTTAAACAAGCTTAAAAAACATAGGCCATTGGAAACTTCACCAGTTCGTAGTGTAACATCAACATCACTGCTTTCATTGTATACAGTAATATTTAATTTTACAGTTAAGAAGTTAAAGTCGTCTACCTTCCGAAAGTTTAAGCGAAAAATAACTAAAAACTGAATAAGCGAGTAAGTGTTTACTTTTTATGAATTTTAATATAATTTTTTTTTTATTTCGACATTTGGTTGAGCTTGAAACAAGTGTTAACAAAGTCATACAATTATAAATGTGCATTTAATGAAGTTAAATATTGTACATTTGTTTATATATGTAATACAGTGAATGCATAGCTAAGCTGGGTGTTAGGAGACCGTTTCCGAAAACGAAGACAAACGATAATACTAATGACACATAAAAAAAACATATTTATAAAACGTTTTATTAGCATTATTCACGCCTTATCATGTAAGCACGGCTAAATGAAATAGTTTCATGAAAATTACACTACTTTACTAAAAAAAATACACAAAATGAAAACTAGCTGATGCTCGGATCAGCGAGCGCACGCGCGCGGCGCGAACTCGACATGTATCAATGTGGTTTCAACTTGAACCTAACAAGGTTCGAATTGAATTGTTTCATTTAGCTGTGCTAACATGATGGAGCGTAAATAATTCTAATAAAACGTTTTAAAAGCATGATTTTTTTATGTGTCAGTAGTAATATCCTTTGTTTTCGTTTTCGGAATCGGTCTCCTAACACCCAGTATAACGTATTTATATAAATGTCTAGTAAAAGTCTGCCCAATTCGGCGGTTTCTTTTCTTCCATTTTATTTAGTATGTTATACACTCTTTAAAGTGATTAAAACATATAGATAAAAATGTTGATTATTTAATATTACTTACATACATACATATACATATACATACATATATATCACGCCTCGTTCCCAGCGGGGTAGGCAGAGACCACCTCTCTCCACCTGCTACGATCCTGGCACACCTCTCTCGCTTCCTCCACTTTCATAAGCGTCTTCATGCACGCTCGTCGGTTGCGTGTGCTTTTGATCCGGCCTTTCTTTAGGACATCTCCGATTTGATCGGAGTATGTCCGTCTAGGTCGACCTGCACCGATTTTTCCAATCATTCTTACCTTGTATATTTCTTTCGTTAATCTTCTTTCATCCATTCTTTCGACATGGCCGAACCATCTAAGCATCCCTTTCTCTATCCTTGTCACTACATCTTCAACCACGCCGCACCGCTTCCTTATCACACTGTTCCTCACTTTGTCCATCCGTTTCACTCCAGTTATACTTCTCAGGCTTCTCATCTCCACAGCATTAATCCTACTTTCATGTTTCTTCTGCCATACCCAACATTCACTACCATACATCAGTGTGGGGACCAACACGCCTCTATGCACAGCCAGTCGTGCACTTTGTGAAACGTTCCGGCTACTCATAAAGTTATGAAGTGCCCCATTGACTTGATTCCCTTTTAAAACTCTTCTTTCAATATCACCATCACACTTGCCATCTGTCGTAAACTGTGAACCCAGATATACAAATTCTTTCACTTGTTCCACTTTTTGTCCCTCAATCATAATGTCACAGTTTGTCATACATTCTTCTCTTTCAAAAACCATTACTTTCGTCTTGCTTACATTCACTTTCATTCCTTTGCTTGTTAAAGCTCCATGCACCATGTCGACCATCGCTTGCAACTCCCTCTCCGATGATGACAATAAAACTTGATCATCCGCGTATAGGAGGCACTTGACGGTCAACTCATTCATTCTTAGTCCATACTCACTATCTTTCAAATCTTTCAAGCAATTGTCTAAAAATAGGTTAAACAGCCACGGCGAGGCCACACATCCCTGTCTAACACCCTTCTGGATGCTAAACCAGTCTGAGTAAGCTCCGTTTATCCTGACACAAGCACTAGAACCCTCATAAAGTGATTTCAATGCTCGTATCAGCGTGCTGTTCACCCCATAAGCAGACAATATGGACCACAATTCATTCCTCACCACTCTGTCATAGGCTTTTTCCAAATCTACGAAAGCGCAATAGACCTTTTGGTTATGTGCCAAACATTTTTCGGTTATGCTACGTAAGGAAAAGACCTGGTCCATGCATCCAATTCCACTTCTAAATCCTGCTTGTACATCCCAAATTTTCTCTTCAGTTTCATTCATCACTCTTTTAATCAGTATCTTTGCATACAGTTTGCCGACGACGCTCAGTAAGCTAATGCCACGATAGTTTTTACAGTCTTGCTGTGACCCTTTTCCTTTATATACCGGAACGATTACGGCTTTGCACCAGTCATCTGGCACTTTGCCGCTCTTCCAACAAAGATTGAAAAGGTAGTACAGCTGATTAGCTACCACGCCCTGTCCAGCTCTCAGCATCTCGACCGTAATCCTATCATATCCTGCAGCCTTACCCAACTTCATACTATTCATTGCATCTAAGATCTCTTTCATACTAATATTACTTTCATCCCCACTCTCAGTTTGACCCCTACCGGGGTTTGGCACATGTATATCCTCTTTCTCGAATAAACTTTCAAAATATTTCCTCCACCTCTTTAGGATACATTCTTCACCTGTCACAAAGCTTCCATTCTGGTTCCTGATTTCGCCATGTGAGCTTGTTTTATTAGCTCTGGCTGTTCTTATGGCCTTCCAGAAAAACTTAATGTTCGTCCGGAAGTCCTCAGATAACCTTCTTTCAAATTCATCTCTATCATTAATTTTCTTTCTTTCCACCACTTCCTTTGTTACGGTCTTACGTCTTTTATACTCATTCTTCGCATTTTGTACATCCTCTATCGTTGCCTTGTCCATTCTATGATTGGCTTTTGCTGCCAACCAATCCTGCCATGCTTTCCTCTTTTCAGATACCGCCTTCCGAAGTTTTGCACTTACAGTCTTCAACATACTTCCTTTTCTTCTCTTGCTCACACCACATACATCAGTGGCCACATTCACAACTCCATCCTTGAGCGACTTCCATAACTCTTCAACCTCACACATTCCTTCTAATCTGTCAAACTTATCAGTCAATTTACTCTTATACTTCTCTCTCATTTCATCATCTTGCAAAACCTCGACTTTCACTCTTTCTAGGACACTAATGGGTTCTCGAACATAATGCCGCCATCGCCTAAAGATCCCCCTTAATCGACATAACACCAGGAAGTGATCAGTGTCGATGGCAGTGCCACGGTACACCCTGGTGTCTAGCACTTTCTTTCTCAATCTCTTATCGACCATTAAAAAATCAATCATACTTTCCTGGTTTCCTTCTTTTCTTGTATACCTGTGGATCTTCTTGTGCTCAAACATTGTGTTTGTTACCACAAGATTCCACTCCAAGCAGACCTCAAGCAGATTCTTTCCATTTTCATTCACTCTTTCATCACCGAATTTCCCTAACACAGTTTCATAACCATCACGCTGCACTCCAACCCATCCATTAAAATCTCCAAGCATTACAATTCTTTCATTACGCTTACATTCATTCAGAACATCTTTCAGACTATGCCAAAATTCTTCCCTTTCGGTTTGGGCTCTCGAAGACCGGTTCCATCCCGCATCTTGTGGAGCATATACCCCTAGAATGAAGATGCGGGTAAGACCAACCTTCAACCTCACCCACATGAGTCGAGGACTCACACACCCAAAATCAGTCATACATTCGTTCATTCTAGCAGAAAGCAGCACACCAATTCCTTGACAGCCTCTGCTGGTTTCAGGGACTCCTGACCAGTAAGCTGTGTAAGGTCCATGTATGGTGGTGTCGCATCCTTTCCGCTTAGTTTCATTCACACATAGAATATCAATTCTTCTTTCCTTCATCATCTCACATACATCATCAATTTTATCTTTCATTCCTCCTCTGACATTCAAAGTAGCAAAGTGGCTATCGGCAGCCCACTTTTCGCTCCCCCGGGAGACGAGACGTGACGGGTTGCGAACCTCGTCGCCGCCATTCTGGTACGTAAGGTGTTTTCTCATCAGCGTTCCCACGAGCAGCAAGGGAAAAATTCGTCGACCCAAACAGAGCCCCGCATGTTTGGGCAAGGTTAGCCTTATTCTGGGGTCACCCGGTCCCAGGGCAATGGCACGCTAATCCCAGACTCGCCTCTGGGCACGCAGCACTTGGGCACGGCCTACCACTGGCTTAGCGGAGGGGAAATGAGAAGGATTAGGTAGGGAGATGTGTAAAGTAAGGGAATGTGGACTTTGGGAAGGGGTTAACAATAAGAGGGGATACTACTGACCCGGAAAGAGCAGAAAGAAGTCAGTAGTAGCTCGGGAAGCCAGGATCACGTACCCGTTACTCAAAATAGTGCCGGACAGACGGCTGAGTACTCCCTGACCACTACTCAATAGACTAACGTATATTGTAACAAATATGTTTTATATCACAAACATAAGTCGAGTTCAAATGTCTAGTTGAGGAAAAATGTCACTTTTGAATCGCACTGGTGAACACGTTAGAATCTCACGAGCGGGACGAGTAGCATGTGTGGTCACCGTCACCTGTGTGGTTCATGTGTTCCACGAGTGGTCGCTGGTCAGGAGTGCGAGGGGTCACCGCCAGGCGCGGCGCGGTCCTGGCGCTGCGCCGGACTGTCACCTGCTGGTGCGCAGCCGCCAGATGCGCAACCGACCGTCGCTGTTTACTGCTCGTCGACGATCCGCCACGCGCGCACTTCGCCGCCGCTGGAAGCGGTGCAGAGGGCGGTGGCGCGGTGCGCGACGAGGGCGTGCGGCGCGTCAGGCAGAGGCGCCGCGTGCGCAGCGGGGCGCAGCGAGCCGGTCCACAGCCGCAGCGCCTGGTCGCGACCCACGCTCTTGTGTAGGCCCTCTTCATAGTGGTTGTCGTCTTCTTCGTTGTTCTGGGCGGTGCTGATCTGGCGGCAGAGGTCCTCGTACTCCGCCCAGTAGGCCGCCAGCGCCGAGGGGTCCGGCGCCCGGGGCTCGAGGGGCAGGGACATTCGGACCTCCGGGGACTCCAATTTCAACATTGGTAATCCCGAAGAAGTCCGCTGAGGTGGCGCGCGAAGTGGACCTACTCTAGCGCCAACTGAACCATCAGCTGCGGCACTCACTTTTTTATTACTTACATCTGCAACATTAATTAACATTACTTGAACCTTTACAGATCTACAGCCGACGTGGGCGCCGCTGTTCCCTCTTGTAAATGAAAATAATGTGACATGTAATACATCTTATTACAAATAAAGGTTTTTAAATATACCGATGTTTATTATTTTAAAATGACAAAATCTTTCACAAAAATTTATGGAGTAGTTGTCAAGATTAAATGGCGCAATTGTTCAAGCATGTTTTAGATCACTTCAGAATAACTTAAAATCAATTCGGATTTTGCATTACCATCACTAACCCCAATATTAGATTAGATTCTAGTAACAATTTAAAACTTTAAAAAATAAAATTTTCCCAATGCCTCTAAGAATTGAGATATTTTAGTTAATTTCTCGATATGATCTGATCATTCTATATTTTATGTTTTGTTTACATGTGCACCGCCGTCATCCGGCACAGTTCGACAAACTGCATTGGTAATGTAATGCCGACGGCGATTTGTTTCGACTTTGTTCTTATGCGTGGTGAGGATGGATTAAATGATTAAAATTAAAAAACAGAACATATCTTGCACATAAGTATATTACTTAAGCAGCAATCGTTCCAAAATTTACTTCAAAAGTAAAAAAACACATGCATGAAATTCAAAAGTTATAATCGATATTACAATCTTGATAATATCTGTAAGTATCGAAAGTCTTAGTAAAAATTCTATGGAAATACAATCTTAGATTTATCACTTCTTCGTATTCGTTAGGATCCGAATTTGTCGTACTGATTTTGTCAATCTGCAACAAAAACGGATTAACGATATTAAATGTAAACTACACATGTATTGCTTACACTATAATACTTCTTCTTGAGGCATGAATTCACATAATCTGTTTAGGGTTTATAGCTGATTGGCTGACTTTTAGTATCTTCCGTAACATTTTGTAGGTGATGTAGAAATTATTGATTTGGAAATAAGTTAAAAGGAATACTTACTTGTAGTCCTTAGCCAAACCAAGCAGCCCAGATATTACTAGGTTCAATGCCTAAATTAAACTCAGTCGGTATTATAAATTGCGAATTCATTGGTATATCCTGATCCTCTTGCTCTTGTTGATTAGCGCTTGTTGAGGGTTGCTGCTGAAAATAGATCTTTAATAAATAAAATAAACCTTACAGTAAAAGTCAGGGTTGATTCATAAAGACTACCATCATCAAATCGATCTCAAGGTGTCCAAATCCAGCGGATTTCCGTTGACCCCGTCTCCCTGCAGTCATCATCAGATCTTAGAATAACTGTCTATAACTTGTACAATAATTACTCAATGCACTAGTACTGTCATACCATCACTAATGTATTTTCGCAACTCACTGATAATTATAGTTTTTATGTAAGATACACTAGAGTTTGATTGTGATCCCTCTCGATTGCAGCGAAGAGGTAGAGTCTAGGTGCTTTCGAACGATTACGAGTTTATGCAACTATATAGATTTTTTTTTTATTTTTTTTATTTTTTTTTTGTATAGGGCTTCATCGCTACTACGATGTTGTCGCCCTCATAATAACATAATACATATAAAAACTAACTTATGTATAATTAATCACAAACACGCCTTAAAACTACTTTGTAAAGTTGTTTGGCTTCATTGGACATTGGTTGAGTCAAGATAGTGTTAACTCTACCAATTTGAAGCAAAGCAGTAGAATCGCAAGCGTCTCTGTAGTCTTGATTTTTCGAACATTCTACTAGGATGTGATAAACATCATCGATTCTATAACAATCAGAGCACAACGGTGAAGACACCCTGCGCATTAGATAGGCAAACTTGTTTCACGGCACATGGCCGGCGCGCACTCTCATCGCAATTATAGAGTTTTGTCGACTTAGTGTACAGTTGGTAATCCATGGTGAACGTAAAGGGTGTGGCTGGATTGTTCTATACCATATTCCTTTCTCTCTGGATCTTAAGTCAAAGTATTCACTCCAGCTTGTGTAACAAAATAATTTTAGTGTCTTTATATATTCGCTAAAAGGGGGTAATATATCTATAGGCACGCCATCGCTGGTGGCCGATTTCGCATGTACATCTACTGTTTCATTGCCTAAAATATTGACATGAGAAACTATATAGATATCTCTATACAATTTTAGTTATGTTAATATTAACGGAAATTTAAATATATTTTACTAGTAATAGATTATACACATAATCCAAACATGTATACTAAATAAAGATATGGGTAATACTAAAAAAAAAATTACTTCTTGATGATTTTCAGTTTTACAGTTAATACCGCGCTTTTTTCGTTTGTCTCTGTTACCACCACGCCCACGCACATACTTTTTGATGTTCTTCTTTTTGTTTTTCGACAGAAAACGCTCTAAATCCTGGACTAAAAATTTAAAAAATTAAGCATACTCTGTAATAAGCAAATCAAATTAATAATTGTTTGAATACAATGAAACTAATGATAACTACATCGACAATTATTGATTGCCATACAGAAATATAACAGTAAGGAAATGATATAATCTTGTATTATATAAGGTTATTGCTATGCGTAAATAATGTTAATTTGAACAATACATATCAATTAGAAGTAAATTTATGTTTAACTTTGAAGCGGAGTTAATAAAAGTATAATATGTTGAGAATTGATTACATACTTTTCCTAGACAAATATTTGTTCCGGTTTCTCATTATGTGAATAGATTGCCGTGGATGCCTAGAACCTTTGCGTATGACTTTCAAAACAGTGTTCAACAGAGCCGCGACCGAGATCTGCAAAATAGACTTAAGTAAGACGAGAGTATCGCATAGCAAAACCTTTAAGTATAAACCCTACGGATAGCTCTAGATCCTTTTGAAAAGATTAAATTAACAATTGGCGAAATGAAAAGTGAAGTAATATTTTACATTTTATGTAATGAAAGTATGATTATGACAAAATAACAAAAGCTAAGATTCTTTCTTAAACAAAGGATTTTTCTTTATTTGCTTAGGTCTAAATCATATTACATGAAGGGAACATAGTATTTTTCCTTTAAGTATAAAAGCGATATTCGCATTAGCAATAGTTGGACTCCAATACTTGAATTAGAAAGAAAATCAGTATTTAGAATACGACAAGACAAAGAGAGAAAATCAAAATTACTTACGGATTGATCAACCCCTACTGCTTTGGCAAGATTCAATCTTGCTTCGGCAATCTCTACTCGCCGTTCCCTTTCATATAAGGCGTTGCGCGCCCTTTTCTGTTCCTGTGCAAAATTCAATGATTGTAATAAATATTGAGAAATGAAGAAAGTAAACTGTTTATATCTTAGGTAGAATTATAATAAAACCTATAAGAATTATCATTACATCAACCGAAAGACGCCGACTCAACCGACAATAAGCGGATATAAATTATAATTATATTATTAATTATCAAAATAATTTAAATCCAGTTTAAAAATTGCTCTGAGTATATAAATTATCATTAAGCAGTTCTTTGAATGTGAAACAAAAAACATTACTAAGATTATTATTATTCAATAATTTATGCAAAAGATATTAATTAATACAATTTTTTTGATTTTCTACCATGACAATGGTATTAATTGTCAAACAACAAATATAAATATTAATGAAATAATTACAAACATGATGTGATTAAAGTAATTAATATAAGGATAAGTTTTATTACACGTTATGTATAATGATATTCAATTAATAGTAAATGATTTGGTTGCCCGTTATGATGTGATAGAAATTAGGATCTTTATACATCTCAGTGCGCCTTAAGAGATGTTATCTCGTGTCCCAAATAATTTAGTGAAACTGTTTAATGGACGCAATAGGTCAAAAGCGCATTTTATATAGAAACACTGCCCACTACTTGGTAGCTACGATAGGTAATACGACGGTACCTCTCCAGGTAGACTTTCGCTTACCGTTAGTTAAAAATAAAATCGTACATATAAGCCTAGGTCATTATTTAGCAAGCTCTTCAAATGAAAACTAGAAAAGTACTGGTCCTTAAAGTCGACCAGACATACCAGAACTCGAAACTAACAGAGACTGGGCCGCAGCATGTGAATATATCACATGAGGGTTAAGACACCACGTTAAACAAAAAGAAGGGTTCTACAACACTTACTTTATTCAATGGCTGACCTGTACCAACCGGTCTGCCCCGCTTTCTTGCATGCCTATTTTTAAGATTATCCTACAAAAAAAAAAACGATATCTTATCAATCATTACTTGAATCAATATAACATTTGATTTCTACTATGACAAAAATAAATTTCACTGTTTTAACGGATAATCACTTTAAAATTACATACCTAAAATTTACACTTTCAGGCTGTAAAACCTTTACTTTTGAAAGTGTATTTGGTACTGTAAAATTATACTCTGGCCACAGCACAGTTGTGTGTGCTTTACTATATACAAATATATGTTTAAAGGAAAAACACTGCAAAAGAGCTACGAAAGTGTATTTCTCAATTCGATATAAAACGTAACATGATTCTAATAGGTGATATCACCATAGGCTTAAGGCTTATTTCATTATATACAGACTCATATCTGGAAACACTATCCGAGCACGGACTGATCTGTGAAATCACGGATTACACTAGAATAGAACAAAAATTAAATACTGTCACAAAATCTTGAATCGATCATGTATTCGTTTGTGGTCCTACAATGAATACGTCCTCGGCGGCGCTCGATATTGTATTAAACGATCACCATGCAATTATAATATATTATCTTGCATGAGTGACGTCCTACAAAATCAGATACTGGAGGTGTCAAAACATAAAATCCTTTATACCACATTTTATAACAAACTGCGTAAAATAATCTGGAGACAAACCCATGATTTGAAAAATCCTAATCAAATATATGATTTTATTAGTAACTCGTAAAAACTTGTACAAGTAGTATCATCTTCAAATGGCCCCTCATCCGGTTGATTGGTTGAATCACAATAACTATTTATAAAGTAATACTCAAGGACTGACGTATAAATCTATCGCAGATAGTTTTGCTTATACTTTCCAAGAGGCAGTTTAAACCTAGGTTCCAAAATGTACTCTTAAGTCGATACTAACATACTATGCTTTTCGATTCAAATATACGCTTTCAGAGTTACTACTAGCAATAACATTCTTAAACTAATAAAGAATCTCAATTCTAATAAAGCTTCTAGACTTAATGAAGTTAAGGTGTCTTAGTTAAAAATGGTAGGGGAGGATATATCACTTGCCATAGCTAACCTAATTAATTCTAGTGTAAAACAGGCCTTTTATCCAGATATTTTGAAACAAGATTATATCCGACCTATCCGAACTACCGTCCAATAATATTTCCCTCATATTTAGATAAAATTATTGATAATAAGATTTTTGAGCAAATTCATAATTTTTATAGAAAAAGCGAAGTACTTTACTATAAGCAGTTCGACTTACAGAGGGGAAAAGATACTACTAATATTCTCTCAGACTTTACGGGTAAAGTCAATAAATGCCTAGATAAAAAACATACTGTTCTAATACTTTTTATTGACTTCTCTCGAGCTTTGACACACTCGACAATTCTTAATTACTAGGAAAGCTCGAAAACGGTAGCATACGTGGTACTCTGCTGAACTGGTGTACAAACTCCTTACATTTTCTATGGTATGTAAATGATATGAGCAGCTATATTAATCGTGGCTCATGTTAACAGTTTTCCAACGATACTAGCTTGGTAATTAGTAACCGAGGTCTTGGAATGGCTCATACGCTGGTACAGGAAGACGTTAATAATTTAGGAAAATTGTATCAGGGCGTTGGAGTTGTTTTAAACGTAAATAAAACTAAACTCCCTCAAATAAAATCAACTTATATAAAACATGACTCGATTCATGACTTCATAGTCTACCATAAATACATGCATTCTAACTCGTATTACTGTCCTGCTATTGAATATATAATGTCTCACACTTACTTCGGTCTTATTATAGACAGCAAACTTAACGGGTCTATTACATAGACCATGTGTGTAATAAATTAAGACAAATTCTTGCGGAGATCAACATTATAAAACATCGCATAGATTAAACCAATGCTATATAATTCTTATGCCCAATGTTATATCCAATACGGGCTTAGTAGTTATGGACGCACATATAGAACTTAATTAGAAAGGATTTACAAATTACTGTAGAAAATATTAAAAACTATAGTATTTGAAGTAGTTAAATCACAGTATAGAGAAGGATAATGATATAGAGCTATTTAAACATTGCAAATACTTGCTCGTAAACGTTAAACATGAATATTATTTGCTGTAGGAACAATTCTTCAAACGCAATTTACAAAACAAAACTGAACATCCTATATACACGCGGGCTGGTGCCAGAGAACTATATATACGACGCGAACAACAAATATATATAGTGAAAAGACTACTCATTACTTGGTACTTCGACTTTTATAAGCGAAGTACTAACTAGCCTATACAGTAAAAAATACACTAACCCATGAAAACATTAAGTATAGTCTAAAATCGTACTTTCTTCAAACCTAATATCCTCCTTTGTTTCTTTTGAAAAATTCTTTATTACGTTTACTTATCTCTTGTCTCCTATAAATAACTATATGATATTATACACTGTATGTGCTCTGCGTCAGTTAACGGTCTCGAAACCTGATTCTAATCGTGGCATTGTAGACAAACCTTCGTAGTTTTTTCAATGCGTACTAAGTTCTTTTTGTTGGACCAGATTAATAGGTAAACATGATATATAAATAAAAAAAAAGATCTTAACTATTTCACGAATATATCTAAATTTAATAATTGGGAACTCTCAGATACGTAAGAATTAGCTACAGATTAAAATGAAGTAAACTTACCATATTTTCAAGATAGAAGCTCTGAAGCTGAAGAATAAATTCAATATAGAATCTATCACTGTGAACCTCGGGGACATTCAGGGACGAACTTTCAACGTACATACATGACGTTGCGATTTAACGTGATAAACAATTAAATTACGTTTTATTATGCATACTTAATTAAACTGTTCTATAATTATTCAAAAAGTGTAATAAAAGTGAGAATAATCAGGTGAGGATAAAAAGTGTAATAAGTGAGGGTAAAACTAGAAAAAACACTTTGAAATAAACGCGTAAAGTACGCGCTCTGCACGGCGCTTACGTCCTTAAGGCCGTTGATTTATGTGCTAAGCACGTAGCACGTGACACGTACAAAGCGGATACAACCAAAAAGTGAAATTATGCAATTAATGAGGTTAAATCAGAGTTAAAGAAATCTGTAACTGAATATCTCCAACACTGGCATACCAACGTTTATTAGATACAGTGGTAAGGGATTGCATATACTACAAGATATTTATAAGCTATTTTCTAACTTTTACGGATCTGTATATGAAAAAAGTGACTATAATATTTTTTAGAACTTAATAATAATTCACGGATAAATACTTCCTGTGACTTTACACTGTCAGATTTTAATATTTCTCAAACGGAAATCACTAAGAAACTTAAATTACTAGATATTAATAAGCGTCTAGGACCAGATATGCTGTCCTCATTCTTTTTATAACACACGGACGAGTTTATAGTGAGTCCTTTACAAATACTATTTAATAGAAGTTTACAAGAAGGTACTAGAAGTCAGAATTAGAAGACAGCAAATATAACACCAGTCTTTAAGAGTGAGAATAAGAACGACGTTTCAAATTATCGCCCCATTTCCATTCAATCCACGTTGTCGAAAATTCTAAATAAATTATATCCAAGCTTACATAAAGGTATTATTATAGAACAAAATGGATTTGTAAAAAAATTGTTTACGGTTAGTAATCTTATTCTGTACACAAACTATCTTTTTGAATTTATTGATGATTGTATCCAGGTAGACAAGGTAGATCACAAACTGCTTCTTCGGATGCTAACTTTTAACGAGATCCGATGTAATCAATTAAGATGGTTTACCTCGTACGTTACAAACAGAATACAGCTCTTTTCAATCAATGGATAAACTTTAAGAGGCATTATTATTTGTTTTATTCATTAACGATATAGACAAACGCCTATAAAATAGTAAATATCTCTTGTATGCCGATGACTTACTTGAAAGTTTACTCTAAAATAAACTCTTTAGAAGGTTATCCAAAATTACAGGAAGACTTACGGCTATCTAATTACTGCAGTTAATAATACATTATATATATAACATTTACAATAAAAAAAAATCAACAATATTAACTTTAGTTAATTATTTTGTGACACTTCCTCAGAAAAGGCATCGGTTATAAGGGAATTAGGAATGTTCATAGATAGCAAATTGCATTTTGATGCCCATATCAATTAAATTATTGACAAAGCAATTAAAATGTATGATTATGAGAATATCCAAGTCCTCTAGGAAACTCTCATCATATCATCCTTTACAAATGTTTGATACATTTTCAACTTGAATACGCATCGGCTGTATGGAGCCTGCACTATGAAGTATATCAAACCAAGATCGAGAGAGTGCAACGTAAGTTCCTAAAAGCAATGCATTATCGCTGTTTTCGTTCTAAGTCATCCTATCACACACTATTAACTAAATATTCGTTACCAGCTCGTAAAATGAGAACGGTGTTTTTGGACCAAAAGCTCTCGCATAATATTTGCCACAACAAGTTTGATTGTACCCAACGGACATGTCAAATTTACTACAATATGATCATTTGTTTACTGACATTGATATCTTTGCAACTACGCTCGCGTTGTTTAGCTAAAAATAATGTGAGGCCATAAATAACATATTGGCTATATTGTTAGTAGTGTTAAATTAAAATGAAGATATCTTGTACTCGGTTAATGTAGCTGTCTGTTGATATATTTCTTTGCCCGCGGTAAACACAACGTAAAAAATCAAAAGATTTTATTTATTAAGGAAACACAATTATTTATGAAAAAAAATTGTAATAATTAGTACATTAAAAAATAGTTTTTAAATTTATACCTTTGCTGAGCTTCCTGTTGCGACGAATCGCGATATTTTACTCCTATAGGTATTGATGGGATCGCCAGTGGACTTTTCGATAAAAGAAAAAATTCTTAAATATATAAGATGTACCAAGACGAAGAGTTGACGCCTTGATTACTTCTTATGAGAAAAGTCTCCGAGGTGTGAAAATCTGAAAGAGTTGCTATACTTAACGATTATTTGTTCCAAATTAAGCTTAAAGTTTTCTTTTTTTCTGTTAATGTAATTTACGATGAATATGTTCTTATCGCCATTCTAACCTTCAGGTCAAAAAAGGATACACAAAGAGTACAATTCCTGGGTAATCTCTTATCCTTATCTGAATTAGCCAAGCGGTAACAATAAACATCAATCGATAGAAATGATGAAATAATGACGGGTATAATTATGCCTAAAAATGTCTATAAATATTTAGTAACAGAAAACGGAACTAACTACATTGTATTTACAAAATAAAGTATCTTCATTACTGTTACATATTTGCCGTCTGTAGTATTTATTATACGTATTTTTTAGAAATTAAATTTTATTTTAAGATTAAATAAATATGTGAGTATGACGCCTTATTTGTTACTGTCGCAACTTTCAAAGAACCTAATTTTAAAAGGTTTATGCTCTAAGTAATGATTATTAAATTAATTTAATAAAATGTGTTAGTATGGTGGCAACAGGCTCGCCCCACTGTTACATGGGACCTAATCTGACCACATCTGGCGAAACGTGGGTGGTTTATTCACCTCTGCCTACCCCTACTGGGAAAAAAGCGTGACCATACAAAAAAAAAAAAAATTAAAAAAAAAAATTTAATAAAATAATGATTAACAAAATCATTACTTTAAAATTTGTGTAAAAATAATTAAGAAATAAAATCATCGATTTTTTTCCTACAAAATTTAGAATCTTTTAAATGGGGTATTCCATACATAGATAGATGGGATACGAACTATACTTTAGGCCCCCCATATATTTTACAATTATTACGTTCCACCTGTATGTATTTTGTTCATTTACTTTGATCTTTAGCACCTACATTTAGTTCTTCTCCAGGGTTGACTGGCCGAAAATGCCTCGGTGGCATTAAGTCCGGCCTCGGCATCCTTTGCTTATTGTGTTATAAAAATAATGAATAAATAATACACATACTAATACATGCATGCATATGCATACAAGAAGAATAATACAATGGAACTGGATAATGTTCTCCGATTATTTTTACTATAGATATCATATCCGATTTAGTAGTGTTATTATTTGATACACTTGTTAGGAAGCAGTTAGTCAAGATAATTCTTTTACGACTGTAATTAGAGTATTGTTAGTAAAGTTCACAAAAGCTGTTCAAATTCACAACGGAAACTGGTGTAAGCACAACCTTTTGTATCATCGGTAAAACGGGCTCATAGAGGATTATTACTAAAAAACGTACAATTCACTTCTTAGAATTACTATTATACTATACATTTCTTTTGAAATAAGAGTGAAAAAGAATAGCTCTGAAAATTCCTTGCAGTTTTATGATCCATCAAGATTAAGTTAATACTTTTATCTTTAAGCTCCAACAATCACAATACATCCTACAACTTAGACTGCTATAAAACAATTGAGGAATTTTGAAGCATTAAATCGAGTGACTACAAAAATAATTATTTTTTTTCGGTATATAATCTGTAGATAATAATTTAATTACTTTTTAATGTTTCAAAGAGCCCAAAAACATACCTAATACGTAACAATTTTGGGTTTTTAATATTTGTATCTCATCGACAGATATTGCACGACATTATTTTAATGTTTGACCTCTAACTGACCGCGCGGCTTCAGTTTAAAGGAAGCACCTTATCATGTTGATTAATAGGTAGGGAAATTGTTTTAAGTTTTATCCAGTGGGCTCCACTAGAAGCGATGCCTGTATCGACGACACAGAGACATAATATGTAACTCTCTTAAGCATGTCATTATCTATACATAATAAACATTTATTAATATGCTTGCGTGGCACAGAAAGTAGTAGTTTGCATTATAAGGAATTTCATAAGTTGAAATGATAAAATATAATTAAAAAAAATATTTTATTCACTCTTATAACTAACACTATATAAATTTCACTTACAATATGAAGAAGTTATTTAACTATCCACCCTTATAATAATGTAATAAGTTGTTACACATTGTTTATATGGGTGGACAGTATAAATATTTTAGTTAAAGTAAATATTTCAAAATGCTTCAACTTGAAGAAAGCCTTCTCACATCTGTAAACAATTAGCAACTCATTAAAATTTAAATACACATATATTATTTTAAATATTTACTATATGCGTCTAAGCTTTACTTCCACAAATTCTTGTATTTCTTACTTATTCTTGACACTTGTTATTTTTTACTGATTATGATAATAATACAAGAGTAAATCCTTAAACTGACCGATTGATATTTGTCGACGAATATAGAAAGTATTTTATAAAAGAAAGAATTAGATATTCATAAACATGATACAGACCTTACCGGATAGAATTTTCCCACCAATCTTGATCTTTTGTAGTATAGAATGTTGCAAAACTGTTACTGAAAATAAAAAAACGACAACATTTACAGTACTCACATTAACATTCATTAAAATATATGAATTATACAATAGAATATATTAATAAAGAGATTCTGAAGTACATATTTTCCTCGTATTATAAAGTATTAGCTGTTTCCCGCCCACTTTGCTGGATGCAAAACCTCTGCAAGTCCCTTTAGGAAAGGTGTTTCGTAAAATCCAATCTCAGCTGCTCTAAATGGTAAAAGCAATATCTCTACCAAATATTGAGTGTTTACGTCTAGTTTCGAAGATATTGTAATGAATCAATGAATCTCTGGATATCTCCTATACTTTGAGATTTACTTGTTAGCATACTTACTTATTTCTTATTAAATTTCTGGCTACAAAATATTGTAAATAAGAAATATAGATGTGATAATAATAGTAAAATTGAGTATTTCTTAAAAATACTTACTTTCTTTGCTTAAAGTCTCATTATGTTTTTTTAGTGTCCGTAGCGCATCTATGGGGATAACGTTGTTATTTTGTATCATTATATTTCTCGTAGCTGTCAACATTGATCCTAAAGAGGCCTAAAATAGAATTACACTTTTTATTAACGCTTGACTTATTTATCTCGAATGGTGCTAATTCATGTTGAGACCACCTACTCAGTGAAAGATAGATGTAGAGTATTGTAAATCCACCTAGAACACGAGCGCCATATTCAAAATTTGAGCTAAACAAGTCTTAAAAATTGTTTTATTTTTAACGTACCGATAAAGCGTCTATTTGATCTTCTTCGGCTAGCAGATATACATCTAACCATTTTTCTATTTTAGATATTGTTTTACGCTGTTTCATTTGCTCCTGTGAAAGAAATATTTAATGAATACAAAAATATTGTAACAACATACAACAACATTCATTCATATAATATACTCAACAACATATTCTGCTTCGAGCTTCTTCCTAATATTTGAAAAAATCTGTACAAAGATATTTATCAGTATGACAACTTGGTTATATTAATGACGATTGAGAACGAATAGTTGTAGTTGAAACAATAGTAAACGGCATAGAGAAACCAGTAAATAAAGTCAAAATTATTTTATGTACTACCAAAAGTCCTTATTATTCTATTTTAAAAATTATTACACAATAAATACATATAGCGTTACCTTCATAATAGTCTTGCGGCTTTTACCAGGTGGCCTACCTCGTTTCTTTCCTGTTCTATTATGACATACTTGCTTCTGCAATGTACATAAAAAATCAACCAAAAGCTCAACTCTTGCGAAAGCTATTTTGAAAAATTAAAACGTAATATCTTACCGTGTTTGTCATAACGAATACTTGTAAATTCCTCCTTGTCTTATCTAGTTGTGACAAGCATCTAACTTTAACATTTATCTACCCTGGCTTAAATACTCGTTTGATGTTATAATTCATCCCCTCTACTTCCTTGCAATGAAGAAAATGGAAATATATTGACTAGTACATATTTAAATAAAAAAAATTACAGATAATAATATTTTACATTTAGTTACATCAATATATGGTATAAATATAAGATACTAATAGATTATTATCTATCTATGTCTACAGATATATGGAAGATTTCCACCTATGTAGAGACATCTCGATATCTCTGGGATCATAAAGCCAAGAAACTTGAAACTTGGTAGTAATATTCCTTTTGCCAAGTATAGATCAGCTAGGAACGGAATATTTCTCTTAAAAGGGGTTTCGAGGGTGTTAATAATAGGAAGGGGGCTTGGGAGCACTTGTCGACGAACGTGAATATTTCTGACAAATTTCAAATCAAATTCGTTACAGGCCAATAAAACGGGCTCAAAAATCTAGTTTACTTCATGATAGACACTGGAAAGCGCTGAATAATACACTTTATAGCTTTTTGTCTTATCGCTAAAAGCGATCTCTTCCAGTCAACCTTTGGATGGAAAATATTGAAAATAACTGAAAATTTGGTGTAGGTGCTTAATTTATATATATACGTGCATAATATAATAATATTGTTAGAACCAATAATATATACATACACATTACATAAACACTTACAAGTGACTTCATAATATTATATATAATTAATTAGAGCAAAAGATAATGATTCCTGACAAGGTTTTAAAAGCTTGTAGTAACCGCGCCTGTCTTATTGTAAGAAGTAAAGCATTCCATAGACGTACAGTGGAATGTTTTAGAATTTTAAGGGTAAGATGTTGTAAAGAAGAGAAATTACATGAGTATTCCGGCGAAGTCGAATTGGCAACCAATTAAGCTGATCACGAAAATGGGAAACGTGTTCATATTTGCGCAATCCATATATAAATCTGATACAGATGTTTTGAAGACGCTCAAGTTTATTAAGTTGTTGCTCGAAAATATTAATATAGCTAGTATCAGCGTAATCTATTATAGGAAGAAGAAGTGTTTCAGCAAGTGTACTTTTGGTAGCAATAGGAAGAAAGTTACGCAATCTTTTCAAAGACCGTAAAGATACAAATATTTTGCGGCTTAATTCTTCAAATTGTGACCGCCACGAAACGTTATTGTCAAAGTGTACACCTAAGTTTTTAACTTTGTTGATAAAAGGACATTTCCTTAAAACAAACCTGAGGAGCTTCAAAAAAATTTATTTTAGCAATCAGTTTTGTACTACCTAGAACTATAACTTGCGTCTTTAATGGATTGATTTTAACACCATGTGCTTGACTGTATGACTGACTGACTGACAGTCTGAAATTCGTGCTAGATTATAATTTATGGTGGGAACAGCATGAGATAATTGACTAGGATATGCTTAAGTATTTATTTGAAGAACATCTGCGTAAAGGTGGTAGGAAGATGTTGATTGGTGAGAGATAGAATTAATAATAATTGCAAAAAGAAGAGGAGATAAAACGCTACCCTGCGGGACACCAGCAGACGTAGGGTAGCATAATGGGTAAATTCATGGCTATGATTATTTTTATGAATATTATAATATAAATTTATATACATAAATATTACCATCTTTATAAAAGTATTTGAAAAAAAAAAAATAGAAACATTTTCTAAAAACAATTTAATCCACAGTTTTGAATTTTTTACGAGTGAAAGAACGCACAGAGCTTTTGTTTCGTTTCTCGTTTGTTAATGAATAGACAAACAATTGTTATTACAAAACAATACGTACTAATGTAAATTCAGTTTATTTTATGCTTGTAAACACACCAAATTTAGAGAGATTAAGTATTATTACTGCTGTTAAGTGCAAAATTCTTTATACCTGCCGCTTCCTTTAATCTTTGCAAATGGAAAACAAGTATTGTACACTGCTGTCAGTGTACATAAAATATTATCTATCAAGTAAAGTTGATGAATACTCTTCTGTATTTCGTACATCATTATATTTCAAGTTACAGTTTAAGTGTATATATAATAAAAGTTTGGCGGCATTGAGCAACAATTGAAAAGCTATAGGTACTCCGTGATTCCGAGACTCCGTGACTATGACGTGCGGGGATTTGTCACTCCAATCTGACCGATACCTTAAATATTCTAAAATGGAGAAATCGAGTGTTATAATTTATTTCCAATTAAGGTAAGCTGTAGAAGTTCATGTTTTACGGCGACTTCTTTTCATCCTTTTGTGACGTCTGATCCATTCATAGTTTACCTACAACAATTTTCAATAAATTACTGTCTACATATCTCGAGTCTTGTTTACTAATTTCTAATTATTCTGTCTTCTTATCCTTAGAATGTATATCCTATCATAAGTTCTTTAAGAAATTATAAAGATTATATAAACATTATCTTAATAAGGTCGTTAGTGTTAATGATGTTCTGAATTTCTGCACTAAAACATTACAGATGATTTTTTTTTTTTATTAACTCTACGGATAATTAACAAATTAATACAATGTCTTTAAAGTAACGTTGGCTATGTTTTTAGGATTCTAGTTAATTGAATTGACAGGATAATACAATTAAGTAATAAAAGGATTTTTCTATGATACTTAAAATAAAGCCGCGCACATTGTTACGCCGTGAGCGATAAACAATTATTATTGTAAAAATATTTACTGTAGCCAGAAATTGCGAATTTTTTTTTAGCCAAAGCTTTTCTTTTAACAATCTTGATGTTTACTTCATTATCACTACAACTTAAATCCTTTAAATTCGCTTTTTCCGGCTGATAATGTAACGTAATGCGCTATATAATCTATTGAATTTAGAATTAAAGTTACAATTTTTTCTAGACTATTCAACTTTGCATTTGAAATAAAACAACATAACTTCTACGTAATAAAGTACTTGGTTATGTTTTACATATTTCTTTTTTATATGAAATATAATGTACGCAATTCTAGTCCAATAGATTTTTAGTAACTTCACTACAACATAGGCATAGGATTGGTTGGATTTTACGCCTTTCGCGTAAAATAATAGGTAATTTAGATGATTTCCGTTTAGTTAAAGCATATCTTCTACAACATATTGTGAAAATAATTAAGTAAAGCCACCAGTCCCCATATTGTTCGCGAGGAGAACAGAAACAAGCTTTAGAGTCAGATGAGCTGTAAGAGCCGCTGTGGCTTGCAGCCCGATCTACATCAAGAATAGTAGTACTGAATTCTGCACAATAATATAATTAGAATTCTGAATCTTGAAAAAAAACAAACATTTATTAGTCTAGTTTAACTTTTAAGAGTTTGGCTATTAAATTTAAGCTATCGATGAACACAAAAGTTTACTCCTTGAATAACGATAAGATTTTACGCAAAGTTTAATTCAATACATTTGTAAAAAATGAATTAAACTAGTAAACAATAAATATAAAGCGATTAGTATGAATGTAATTATCACAGTAACTATCATATTACAACATACATTTGTATCCCTTTACACACGTATATGCTGAGTAAGGTGGGCAACGTATTTACCCGATTTACTCTCAAAATTGAAACTAAAAACTCTATAACTCATTCAGAAAACAAAAAAGTAAATATTTCAATTTTTACCTTTAGATTTTTGTTAATGAATTGTTAACATTATGAATTCGAATTTCATTACAGTACTTTTTTTTTTAACTGCTCATCGCATGTTTTATGTTTTAGTGCTCTTTGATATAACATAATTCCGTTTTATCCAAAAACTCGCTGAATATTGGCAACTTAAATTTATATATTATATACTGTTGTCCTCAAACTACTTGAAGATGAAATCAATTTATGTTACACGTTACCTGTCCTAACTAATTTTCTTATTGGATAAATTGTGGTGGGGATACAATAGATGACGAACGGGCTATTTAAGGAAGGGTTGGGAATTCATTAACTCAGTTACTAATTTGTCTTTGATTCGTTAAGTCATATTGTTAGCAATAATGTCGTACTTGGTAAGTCATAATTTTTAAGTTCTATTTCTTTTTGAATCCTATTTTTTAGTTTACTTCAGTATTACATCTTGTTTAGATGGCAGTACATCTAATGTTTGAATTTCGGAATAAGTCTTCATGTTGTGCTTCTTATCTTCCAACCCACCTAGAATGGGCAAAAAAATATAATTTCAATTAAGTAATATTTATATTAAAACATTTATTTACTTTTCATTACAGGAAAATGGACTGCAAAGTTTGTCGTCGAAGAAGCGCGGTGGCACTTCCGGTAGAAGTCGAAAGTTCATTCGGAAGGTTAGTGATAACGAAATCACTAAATAATTATTGTTTGATGTCGACGTCGTTTGTATCAGTGATAATTATGCAAGATTTTTCAATTTAATTAGTTTCCTTAAGTAGTCCTACTTTTTACTATTATAACTAACTTTAATAACACAACAACATTTAATCTTTATTTAACAGGAACAAAAAAGAAGGCTTGCGCTATCGAAAAAAGAAAAGCAGACGATTTTAGAGACGTGTTTGTTGGTTGAAGGACAGCGTACAGAGCGTCTATTGGTATGTACCACTGCGCACTTACTGCTTACAACATGTCATCTTCAGTTATTAAAGCTTTTATTCTTCTGTTTATATCAAAATAAAACCATTGATTGAGGTGTTAATTGACTAAATTTTTGCAGCTCTCTGTAGAGTCAATGTTATCGGCCACGCGGGATTTGATACAAAACAACGAAGTGATTCCCACAGAATCGGTGCAAGCTCTTAAAGAACAAAACGAAATCTTAGGCAAAGAAAGTAAGGACTTTTTAAATTCTCTTTATTATAATCTATTGGAACTTTACTTACACAAGCGAAACCAGCATAGGTCATTGATAACCGCATGGTTGTCAGTGTAGCACCAAATCACAACCATTATTAATTTTACTAATATTATTTGTTTACAGTTAAGAAATTAAACACGTCTATCTTACAAAAATTTAAGCGGAAAATAAGAAAAAACTGGACAAAAGAATAAGGTTTTTACTCTATTTTAATTTTAATACAATTTTAAAAGGTTTCAGTACATTTTGCGTCATGTGCAATAGTTACATCATCGACATTTGATCGTCGTTTTGATAAAACTTAAAACGGTGCTTCAATAAAACTATACAATTACAAATATATAATAAATGAAATTGTTCATTATATATTTGGTTATGAATGTCATACAGTACGAATGTATATTTATATATAATATATATCGTCTGTATTGTAACTTTCTTAATATGAAGTTATTTCAATTGAGGTGTGAAGTATTAACTTCTCACCTAACTCTACCCCTGACTACTTGTATGTCTATTAAATTTAGCTGCTTCTTTTGTACAATTTGATTTAGTTTAATATACACATTTTAAAGTAATTAAAAAATGAACAACAACAACTTTGTTAATGTTATAATACTTACGTCTGCAAATACAAATAAAGATTTTTAGATATACCGATGTTTTTTATTATTTTAAAACGTACAAATCTTATACAAAGTTAACAGGTATAGTTTAGTATTTTTTCATTGCGGCAGTTATCAAGACTTAAATGGCGCATTTGTCCAACGATCTTTCGGATAACTTCAGATTAACTGAAAAAATATGATTTTGCGGTGCCATCGATTATACCTGCGCTTTCCGCAACGAAGGTCGTTTGGCGAACAATCTCTGCCGCTAGCATTTTGCAATTCTTAGCATCCCTGGTTCCTGCGCCTTGCTAACTTTCCGCCCAATGCCTTTAAAGAATGTTATATTTTAGAAATATATCTTAAAGAATTACTCAGTATTTTATACTTTCAATTTATTCATTTGATCTACTTAATCAAACCAACAAAACAAGTACAACCGTAGCGCTGTAACGCAATAACATTAATATATTTCCTTCTTAAGGTGGCCCTCCGACTAGCGAAGGTTGGCGGACAGTTCCCCATATTTAGCCCGATCTCTTGCCAGGCGGTACAGATGAGCGGCACTCGCAATCCCAGTACACCCCCTAACGTTATGCAGCCACAACTTCCTCCGACTACCAACACTTCTTTTACCCACCACTTTACCCATCAAGACGAGTTGAAGCCGTTCGTACCTATCATGTCTAAGGTCGTGATATGATACTTTTCTCGTCTTGGCGGTCTGCAAAAATTCGCGTTTTTTATTTACCCGTCGGAAGAACTCCTAGTTCGATACTTTCCAAGACCAGCTTAGCGACAACATGCGCCTGTATGCCCACATCTTCTTCGCATACATGTCCCATTTAAAGGACGCCAGCAACTCGGGGCCAATTACTTCTTTGACTTTTCCATATTAAACTGACTACTAGGGAATAAAATTATGCAGTGGTTTCCCATTGCATTTTGCACCAGATATTTAAGAAGTTATTTAGACCTCAAGGCCGCTTGTAACCCCATCCCATTGGTTGCCCAATAGGGTGTATGGTTATACCGCCATTTATCCTTCGTCAGAGCCTCATCCGTAGTCTAGTAGGGGGCACCATAGAAGTCAATAAAAGAACCGCCGTCATTGTTTATTTAATGAGAACGATGCGAGGTGCAGTGTGCAGTTGACAGTTGGGTGGGATAGACTGTTGTTTCCGTTCACCACTTACCACCCATATTAATATATACAAAACTTATAAAACATTAAGTATTAAATAGTATGAACTCGCCTTTGAAGTATTACAAGAAAAGATACGTATCGACAACAAACTTATATATTTTCACTGCACAAGATACTGCAATATGAGATTACAATAAATTATCAAACACTATTCTACTGAAGATTGAAAAACTGTCGTGTGTTACATTGTGAAAATCACTTAAATAGTTACCATAAACAACTTGTTTTCAACATGGTCTCTATTTAATTGTATTTAATAAAGGTCGTTTTTCGTGCTAACAGAGGCATAGCTTTAATGTAATTTAAACAAGTTGTCTCTGTTGACGTAAACACTCTAGATAGGCAACAGTGGTGAACATTTTATATCTCAATAGCACATTGTTATGGACAGAGGTATTATTTAACGCACTGATTGAAAAAGAAAATGTAAAACTTTCAGGTATTTATTCTTAAGCATTTCTTTTACTTTAGATTAAATTGTTGCCTGCGCCATACAGCAGTATGTAGTACTTGACGCTTTGAAACCAAAAAATTAAGTCTATTTACCGAAAAAATAAAACATTATTTGTTATCGTCATAAAATAATTGCTGTAGTATAATAGTTATATAGATACGTCTGTATTCATATTTATATTTATTCATATAATATATATATATTCAAGAAAACTAAAACCTCTAAACGTTAAACTTAATATTCTTACAGATTTAAACAAAGTAAAAAATAATCAAATTCATTTAATACAATTAAACGGAAATTGGATGATGAAGCGAAACTACCATATTGTGTTACTCTTGTAATAATATCAGTGAAAAATATTTAATGTGGACTAAATAAACGCCCTCCACATTCTCGTTCTGTTAGTTGTAAACATTTATTATTGTTGTAAAACTTTTGCACTTGTATCCAAACAATTGCAAACGGTTTTCTTTAGGTAATGCTTTCTTTTAAGAATCTTATTGTTTTTTATTGATGCAACAAATAATACAAATCCCTTTAATGTGATTTTAGATTTCACCGCTCTTTAAGCATACGTTCCAGGTGTTTCATTACTTAATTGTTAATTTTCCATTAACTACATTTTTAAGACGTTTTTTGGGGATATAAACTTTTCCTTTGGATAAATGAAGCATAATGATTACTTTTTCCTATAAAACATGATCAGTAGTTTTGCAACGGATTTAAATATTTTATTTTAATACCGTCTACGTTATTGGTTTTCGTGGATTCTATGTCGTTTGCTCTTAGTATTAGGTAAGCTTGTGTTCTTAGAACTAAAGTAATAAATGATAATTATTACAAAGAAAGCATTACACTATTGCACATGTTTCGCAGCATATTTTGAAAATAATTAAGTAAAACCACCCGCTACTGCATTGTTTGCGAGTAGCACAAAAACATTACCAGCGGCTTAACTAAAAATGTAGTAAAACAATAGTCTAATTACTGCTGTAGTATAATATAATGAATACCGAGAATCTTGCTCGGTAATATTATTACAAATTAAATCATGAAGATTAACAATTTTTTTGCTCAAGTTAAATAAGTAAAAAAAATATTCTTAATATTGTACTTCATAGTTGTGCGATAATAGTACTTTAGTATAATACAAGAAAAAGCGGTATGGCAAATGATTGATAAGGGAATAAAAAAAAAACAGATTAATATAGAGACTTGTTTGTTGGTTGAAGGGCAGGGTATAGATAGCCTATTGGTATGTACCACTTCCCACTTTCTGCTTACATCTTCAGATAATAAAGCATTTATTCTTGTGTTTATGTTCAGATAAAGTAATTGATTGAAATGAAAATTTCCAAATTTCTTGCAGCTCTGTATAGGGTCAATGTTATCGGCCACGCGGGGTTTGATAAAAAACAAGCAAATAATTCCCACAGAATAGGAGCGGGTTCTTAAAGAACAAAACGAAACCTTAAGCAAAGAAAATAAATACTTTTTAAGTTCTCTTCATTATTTTCTATTTGATATTTACTTAAGCGAAAAAAATGTAGGCAATTAATAACCTGACAAGTGTTGGTAGTGTAATCAACATCACAAGCATCATTCTTTTAATTTATTTATTTTTCACTAAAGAAATTAAATACGTAGATAAATTTACAAGAAATTGAATAAGAGAGTAAGTTTTTACTTTATTTGAATTTTTATACAACTTTAAAAGCTTTACATTTAGCATGAATTTGGATTTATCATCGACATTTGATTCAGCTTGAAATACAGTTTCAATAAAACCATACGACTAATAACATGTAATTAATGAAGTTACATATTATACATTTGGTTATGTATGTAATACAATACGAATGCATAGCTATATTTATATATCATATGTCATCTGTATTAATGTATCTTTATAAATACTTCACATCTAACATTACTCCTGAAATTAGTCCGTCTGCCCAATTTCTCTGTTTCTTTTATATAATTTAATTTAATCTGATGTCCATTTTTAATGTAATTATAACATGTGCGGAAGAAACCTTGTTAATGTCTGTACTTACATCTGCAACAATAATAAAGATCATTTTAAATTATATGTGAACTGCATATATATACATAAATTATTTTATTTGAACATTGACAGATCTATAGCCGACGTGGGTGCCGCTGTTCCATTTTGTAAATAAAAATAATATGATATGTAATACATTTTATTACAAATAAAGGTTTTTAGATATATCGCTGTGTATTGTTTTAAAACGACGAAAACCTACGAATACACTTTGTAGTGTAGTTGTCAAGATTTGAATAGCGCATTTGTTCAATCAAGATTTGGATAACTTCAGAATAACTTAAAAACAATTCTGATTTTGCTATACCATCATAAACACCAATACAAAAAAAAAGAAAACCCAATACATTAGATTCTAGTAACAATTTTTAAAAAAATCCAAAAGCCCAATGCCTTTCAGGAATGTTATATTTTTTGAGATATCTTAGATAATTTCTCAACATTTTAAGTCATTCATTAAATAAATAAGAAAACACTACTTTATACTTTCAATTTATTCATTTAGTCTTCTTAAACAAATTGTCAATACAACTACAAGCATAGCGCTGTAACGCGGCAACATTAATATATACAAAACTGTTATAAAACATTTAATGGTAAGAAGTATGAGCTTGCCTTTGAAGTTTTACAAGCAAAGCTACGTATTGACAACAAATATATATTTTCACTGCACAAGATAGTGCAATATGAGATTACAATAAATTATCAAACACTATTCTACGGAAGATTTAAAAACTGTTGTGGCTATTTTAATAGATTTGATAATGTAATGATTTTAATTGTGATCACAATTCCAATAATTACCATAGACACAATTCTTAACATGGTTTATATTTAGTTTCAATACAATTCGTTTTGCGTGCAAACAGGCAAAGTATTAATAAAACTTAAACGCTGCGCTTCGTGGGAAGTCTTGTCGAAAATGCTCTAGATAAGCAACAGTGATGAGCATTTTATATCTCAAAGAGAATAGCACATTGTTATGGACACAAAGTCCTGCTAGTCTGGCTAAAAAATAAAAAATAAAAAGTTTCAAGTATATATTCTTAAATATTTCTTTTAGTTAAGATTTCATTATTACCTTAAGAGAATGACTTTTGTTTCACATAGCGACAAGACGATCAACTCTTGCCCGTTACGTGGTGCCGATTAGGATAATATACACTACCGAATAGTACTTGTTGCTTTGACACACAAAATATTAAATCTAATAATCAAAAGGATAAAACATATCTTGTTATCGTCGGAAAGAATAATTGCTATCTTCATATACTAGGTTATACCCCTAGACGTCAGTAATAGTAACATAAACAGTAGTAAATTATTCAAGAAGACTAATACTTAACCTCTATTGTTAAACCTAATATTCTTACGGTTTCAATCAAAATAAAAAAGAATCAAATTCTTTTAGTCCACTTAAAATAAAATTAGATGATAACGCGAAACAACCATATTGTGTTACACTTGTAATAATGTCAGTGGAAAATATTTACAATCAACTTAACTATACCATTGAAAGTTATTATGTCTTCATGTCAAAATAATATCCGCAAAAACAAAAATAATTTACTAACATTTCAAAGCAAAAGAAACTTATCGTACCTCAAATCTTAATTCAACAAATGAAATTAGATTGTATTTTAAGTAAACTTTAGTTTTTTTTTCTAACTTGGCAACACAAAACATTATTGCCATTAATACAATTTTATTTTTATTTATTAACAATTCATGTTAAACTCTTAATACTAATGAATTCACACTATTGCCATATGTTAATGCGAAATTATACATTGACACCGTTAATTTTTAACTTCTTTACACGTCGCGTTGTACCTTCGCCATCGGAGCTATCAGTGTCATGCGAACTGCCTTCAGATTTGATTCCAAGTCCAAGTTCATGGGCCTCCATGTAGTTGCCGGTAGCACGAACCTTTTCTAATGCTTTGACTGTAAAAATTACAAACAATCAATCAGTCTATATATAATATATATCGCTAACTTTAACTTCCATTTCACATGATGTTAAGTGACAATGAGACAAGCCAAAAAACCCTGTAATCATCAACATGGCTCATGACAAGCGTGACTTTAGAATTTAATGTTAATTGTAATACTATAAAAATATTGATAACTATTACTTATAACTTTATGCTAAGGCAAGTACATCGTTTTTAAAATCATGTTAAAAACGGAACTTCAACTTGTTTTTTATTGGATAATAAATTAGATGAGGTCAGTTGAGAATGAGTTGCTGGTTAGGTAAGTTAGGACCAGATTGTGAAGGTTGCTTTGAGTCATAAAATTTAGTCCTGTTAACTCATTTATTTCACTAGCTACTTAGCCGCTCAAATCTGAACAGATTTGGTAATATAATGTATGATAAATATTATTGAACTCTAAAAATAAAGACTTAAAAAATATTTGAACATATATAGACAACAACCTAATACTACATTTAGAATTATCCAAAGGAACTCCACTTAGTATAATTTTCACGGTATCCATCATCGACATATACTTCAATTATTGTAATTTAAATTAATTGTTGAGCAGGTTATTATAAAGAAAATATAGCAAATAGAATTTGAGTACAAGCATGCTATAGTGCTAATTTTACTGAAATCCCAGAGCTTAGCTGTTTAGTTTCTGTTTTTGTCATTACATTAAAAAAAAGGAATAGTTATATTTTAAATAATTAAAACTCACTCTGATTTTCTAGCAAAATATTTTGCCGTTTTAGATCATCAATGTCTTGTTGGTGAGAATTATTTTTCCGCCTCATGAACTGTATATATTCTGCTGCCTTTTTTAAAATTTGCGCCCTGCTAGCCTGAAGAAGAAAGATTCAAATTCAATTAGCTACAATGGAATTGTAAATATTTATACCTCACCATGTAAGAACTTCGAACTGGAGATTTTGACTGACGTAGATTATTATTGGATATGGGTTTACCTGCCAAATGTAAGCTTCTCACCTTCACCTGTGTGTATTATTCACTAGAATATAATAAGCTGTAATATCACTTTTTGTTTGCAGGTACAGCATTCTTTCTTATTCACCATCACAATATCTATAGGAATCAATTGAAGTGAAAACAAAATTACTGATAACAAAATTTTCAATGTTATGGATAAAAAAATGCAATATCTTTTATAATGCATGCTAATATTCTGGGCTTTTAGTGTGTACACCCACAATATTACAAACTATTTGTACACATTTTTTGAGTGTTGTGACTGCACAATATAGAACTCAGTAGTACAAGAGCAATAAATGAGTGCTAACTCTTACCAGCTTAAACATCAAAATCTTCTATACTGCATCTTTAATCTGGTCTATTGAATATGCTCATACACAGAAATACACACTATTAATATATCTGCATCTACGATGGTATTAAAGAGACTTTTTAAGTACATCCATCAAGGCTATAATTTATTTAAATCATTATAAGAGTATGTGTTTATTAATAGCATCGATGGGTCAATTTATAACTGAGGTTGGTGTTGTATGATACAAATAGGTGAAAGTTTTATTCCAACAGAACTGAAGCTTCCAATGAAGTAAAACTGTAGCATAAATGACTTAACCGGTTCAGTTCTCCTAATGATAACATCACCATGACTAAGTGATAATATATGAACATAATTGGCAGAAAAATAAAGTTATATTAATATATTTAAAATGTTAGAAATTGAATGAGACATTACATTACATACCACTTTCTCCCCCTGTAAAGCAGGAACAGAATCTCTAAGAGAAGTGAAACTATCTTTTATATGATCTCTTCGTTTCCGTTCCAATGCATTATGATGTGCTCTTTTCTCAGCCTAAAAATAATTTTGTTAAAAAAAAATTATAACTAAATTTTAATTCATTAATAGAAATACACGGGTTCTCGTAGGCTTTTTCTTATTAACTAGAAAATTTTGAGAAATTAACATGTACCTGAGAGTAGTACCCACTTCCTCCAAGGCTGTTCCGAACATGGGTTCGCGAATCTGAATCATTTTCGGCCTGCAACGTAATTATTAAGTTAAAATCACATAAAGGACATGCGAAGGATATCAAAATAACCAGTTATAACAATGAAACACGGACATCACTCTCAATATCAATATCCCGATCGTCGTCACTTATCATCTTCTTAATTACTAAAGGCAATTTCAACACTTGCAGTAAATATATATACACATATGAGTGGAATGTTTATTTAGAATATAAAAATAACACTCCTGACTTTTTAACAAAAGAATAGAACGCGTGACAACATTTGACAATTAAAATACTTCAATAAAATATATAACATTAAGTAACCAGACGAATGAAACAAAAATATCTTATCATTAAGATTAGAAAGAGAAACATGGAAAATGACGTAAATTATAAAAACAGATTGATTTTGCGTTTGGAAAAAGTGTGAATTATTGCAACTATAACATACAAAATGTAACAAAAATTCATAAGCTTAATTTTTTTTCGTTGTGTTTTTAGTATGCATATCACGTCATTTGTAGTTATTAAAGCGTTTAAAGAAACATCTTCAAAACAATTTTTTCAAGTAACGTGATTGCCGAAAAATGTAAATTTGTTTAAATATCGCGTTGTTACTTAGTAATCGTTAAAAGTTTTAATTTATATAAGTTTGTTTCTATCGTAAATAGTTGAAGAGTTTGTTATATAACAATTCAATAATATTTTTTAAAAAACTGCTATTATTTTATATCTCTATTATTTTCTGCGAATGCGAAATAAAAATAAATTCATTTTATTTGATTATAGGGCAATTTACCTTTATTGTCAAAAGTAAATTAAAAATATTTTGTTTTACTTTGATTTTAAATGGGGTATGGCTGTATGCCTATCATACCTTTGTTTTCCCGTTAAAGGTGGAAAAAATTAAACTACAAAATTACCCGCCTATATTAAAAAGATTCTTAATTTATCATAGCGTGTTTGTGTAGCATAATATATCGTAGTCACTTGATAAAACTACAATAATGAATAAAACATATGGGTCATCCTCATCTAAACCAATTGATATCAATGATCAAGAGTTTTATAATAATTCGCACAATGAAATAGATATATATTTAGCAGGAGCCAAAAAAAATCTTGCAATGGTTTATACTTTACGAAGTAAGCTATGCATTAATTTTCCTTTGGTAATTCGATAAATAAACTTTTTAAAATTCTTTGAGACTATCTTATGTTTTTGTTTATAAAATGGTTATTTACTTTGCTGTTGAAGTTGCTGTTACTGAAATGGAAATAGAAACTGCAGCACTGTTCCACGCAGAGCTATTCTATGAATTACAAAAATTCAAGCAACTTTTTGCAAAAAAAGATTCCGACGCTGAAGGACAGTGAACTTACAATTGTGCTCATGAACATTTGGTAAAGAAACATAAGACCAATACACGCTATGTTACTATTAAATGTAAACACGTAATAAAGTAATTAAAACAAATAACATTCGTTACATTAATACCTATACAAGTGATAAAAATAATTAGAAGGCAAATCAAAAGAACAAACATATATTTACAGTATACATGTATTTTTTATTAGTATAGAAACAAATATGTATTTTAGTTTGAAAGGCGCTTTTACTAGTGGAATATCGGGGAGATAAGTAGACTATTCCATAAGCATACGATACTATCGACCATTTGCAAAATTGTATATGTCATATGCTTATATGAATAATTTAATGAAATCGATATACTTTCAAACCGAAACCATTTACAATATTTGCGTTAAATCCATTCGTCGTAGTAATTACACTATGAATAATTTCTGAATTATTTTCGCATTAAATACTAACTATAGGAATACCGCAACTAGCGCAATTTTCTATATAAGCCAGTGAAAAAATTATAGTTTCAGCGAAAGCAATTGTAAAAATGAAGTGTGTAGCAGGCACGGTGTATTTGTTCTTATCCTTTACTTACGCTTTAACTTCAGAATATGTTTACGAATTTGGTACGTATTCTATCAAATATATTCTAAATGACATATACTTGCGTACTCGGAACATTGACAACTATCCCGTTTTTTTTTAATATGTGTTAAATCTCACCAAATAGTAACGAATAAAAAATGCATCACACAGTTATAAAAAGAAAAACATGGAGTCTCTGGAAAGGTACCATTAATAAAAAGGAAGTAAAAAAAAATATATAAATGAGTTTCACTTAAACATATATTGTTAATTTATAGGAATAAATTATACTTTTTTAACTATTGTAATTATTACTCTGAGTAGAGTACCAAATTAGGAATTAATGTGAATCCGTAGGAGTGTCAAGCTATCATTATCGGTAACTAACGAAGAGTGACTTTTTTAGAACTCAAATCAATACCAGCTATTTCATTTAATAAAACAGTAATTGCATTTTTTACAACTGTAAAAATTCTGATAATCGTTTCGACGCTTAGGAGGCGCTCTCAAGGTGCTCGGTTATCTAAAAAAGTCTGCAACATTTTACGTTGGCTTTATTGCCTTAAAAACTTAACTATAAGCAGGAAGAGATTACTAAAATTTAGATTTTCTGTGTTCGATTGTGCTGACGTTTGGTTCACCGATGCTTCCATCGAAATTCAAAGTTCGCTGAATCGTCTTTTTAATTATTGTATACGTTTTATTTTTGGGCTACGTAAGAGGGGAGGTCAAAAAGTTTTCAAAATGGAGGGGTTGGTGGGATACCCCCACTCACTCATCCAGGTAGACACTTGTTAAGCATCTCATTAAAATTATACATACCAAATTTAAAGTTTGAACAAAATCGTGTCATTAACTTTTGAGTTATCGAATTGCAAACAAGTGAATCAGGAAGAACACAGCGAATGAACACCGTTCTTCACCAAGCAAGGAAAATCCGCACTGGCTACTTTTAAGAGCTGTCAGCAGTTTACGCGGACTCTGCACCTGGTAAAACTATGGTTTACAAGTGACATGGTTTTTTCAAACATGTAAGAGAGTCTATGGAAGATTTGAATTGAGTTGATGAAAACAAAATCGCAAAATTTGAAAAACTTGTATTGGAAGATACCTGGCTAAAGAAGGAACTTGCAGCAATGATTGGAGTATCCGAAACAAACATGTTAAATATTCTACATCATCATCTTGGCATGACTAAGGTCAGTGCACGATACGTACCAAGTATGCTCACGCCACTACAATAAAGTGAGAGTGTGTCTGTGGAGAGAGTGGGGAAGAAGTTATTGCCCGCATTGTTATTGGAGATGAAACCTGGGTTCACCACTGTCAAGATAAAAAGAAGAGGAAAGCTGTCAAAAGTTGTACTCCTTTTACATGACAACGCTTCAGTCTATGTGTGCATGTGTCATGCTGCGACGGTTGCCACCCACCAATGCGGGTTTGAAAGATTAATCCACCCACCTTACATACCAGAATTGGAACCCAGCGACTATTGTTTGTACCCAAAAAAAGAAATAGGAGTTGCATGGAAAAAAATTTGGCGATGATGAAGAAGTCAAGTTTTCAATTTTACCCTATTTTGTTTAGTTTTTCGATATAAACAATTTATTTATGAGATCCGAAACGTATTGAGGTTAAGGGAGAATATATTGAAATAGAAAAATAGTTTCGTGTTTAATTGCAACCCCCTCATTCCGCGAACTTATTGACCTCCTCTCGTAAATATGACCTTAATGCTTCCTTTCATTCTGAACTAAGTTGGTTGCTTCTCTGTTTAGGTGAATCTCTCAGAACACTCTGTACTTTGTTTTCAATTCTATTCGATCCATTTGCCGCTCAATATTTAAAACGCAATTTTGAATTTCAGGAAACTTGTCACGAACGCGATATTCGATCTACTATTAGCTCCGCTCTTCACATTCCTTTTTGCCAAACAAATTTTCTGTACAATTCCTTCACCCCTCAGTCGATAAGACTTTGAAACGAGCGTATACGGGCAGCTCTGCACCGAGGCTTTCTTAAAGCGTATGTTGTGGGAACACTACATCATCATCATTTTAACCGATGGACGCCTACTGTTGGATATAGGTCTCTTGACATTAAATGCATATTGATGTATCAATTTTTTTCTGAGCTCATATCAACTATCATTAATTGGAAATAATAGGTTGTCAAATATCTCCCTTCCGCCTTTTTGTCTTTTTTTTGAATTTCGCGGCTATGTACAAAGCGCTACAGAGCTCGTATCTGGCAATACTATACATAATTTGAAAGGTCTTGACATAACCTACAAAACGACGCTATGCATAATTAGTTTGGATATTGCGTTCAACAGTTATAGACGTGTAAACATGGAGTTCACTAACGCCGAAATTCGCGCTATTTTAAAGTTTTCCTTCGTTAAAGGCAAATCTGCTAGAGAAACGTTCCGTGAGATTAATGGTGTTTTGGGGGATGGTACTCTATCACTTCGAACCGCGGAGGAATGGTTTCGACGATTCAGAGCCGGTGAAAACGACACCATGGATAAGCCAGCCGGCGGAAGACCTGTGACGACAAATACCGATCAAATCATGGACTACATCGAGTTAGAACGGCATGTGGCATCTCGTGACATCGCCCAGGAGATGGAAGTTAGTCACCAAACCATTTTAAACCATCTGCAGAAGGCTGGATACAAGAAAAAGCTTGATGTTTGGGTGCCGCATGATTTGACGCAAAAAAGCCTTCTGGACCAAATCTACGCCTGCGATATGCTGCTGAAACGGAACGAACTCGACCCATTCTTGAAGCGGATGGTGACTGGCGACCAAAAATGGATCACATACGACAATATCAAGCGAAAACGGTCGTGGTCGAAGGCCGGTGAATCGTCCCAAACAGTGGCCAAGCCGGGATTGACGGCCAGGAAGGTTTTGCTATGTGTTTGGTGGGATTGGAAGGGAATCATCCACTATGAGCTGCTCCCATATGGCCAGACGCTTAATTCTACCATCTACTGCGAACAACTGGACCGCTTGAAGCAGGCGATCGACCAGAAGCGTCCAGAATTGGCCAACAGGAATGGTGTAGTGTTCCACCAGGACAAAGCCAGACCACACACTTCGTTGATGACTCGTCAGAAGCTACGGGAGCTCGGATGGAAGGTTTTATCGCATCCACCATATAGCCCGGACATAGCGCCAAGTGATTACCACCTGTTCCTGTCCATGGTGAACGCCCTTGGTGGTGTGAAGTTGAACTCAAAAGAGGCTTGTGAAAAGTGGCTGTCCGAGTTCTTCGCAAATAAGGAGGGGGGCTTCTACGTGGGAGGTATTATGAAGTTGCCGTCTAGATGGAAACAGATTATCGAACAAAACGGCGCATATTTGAACTAAATCCGATCACTGTAACACTTTTTATAAAGCATTGAATAAAGAGCAAAAAAGCGGAAGGGAGATATTTGACAACCTTATATATGCATTAACTTATACATTTTAAAAATATAAAAGTATGTATATATATTAGTATGCCTTAATCATATCAGTATGCACTCCATTTATCATGATTATATTTATCTGGTCTGTTCTTTGTTCAACCCTATGGTTAACTGGACGAAAATTCTCTTAGGCTTTCTGTAAATTTATTTGTGTGCAAATAAAGTTTTTAAATAAAACGCATTATTTCAGGTTTCGATGTAGGCAGTGTTGTTTATGTGAAAGATGGCGTAATACCATTATTTCATCAAACAACTAATGTCGATTTACCTGTAAGTAATCTTATTATTACAAAGTATTATAGTATGACATTCATTTAATTTTTCAAGCTTGTAGATGACCAACGTTCTGCAAATTTGTACGAATGTTTAACCAAACTAGAAGCCTTAAATATATCATAGATAATTGTGTCCGATAAGAAAGTAATCAGAAAAAAATTTTTAGAAAACCTGATTACAATTCAGAACAATAGTTGCTTAATACTGAAATTTTCACATAGATTTTACAATAGATTAAAACTTCTTCAATTGAATTATAAACTTTAGTTAATAGCAAATAGCATAGTGTAATGGCTTTTTTAATAATATAATTTCTATTTATGCATAAATTAGTCTAAGAAATAGTTTCTTTGCAGGATCGAATAAAACAATTGATTACGATTATTTATAAAGTGTCTGTCTCATAACCTACACTTCAATATTTACAAATACATTATAATTTTACCAAAATTATACTTTTATATAATCGATTTATTTTATTTCCAAAGCGATTTTAGATAGTTTGTGGTTGTTCATTACGCATGGAACTTTACGGTTCTATAATGTACGATATTAAGTTTAGTACACATAACTGAAAAAAAAACTTTGTATGTATGATGTATCAACAATATCGTGGTATATTATATAAGGTATAGGAAATTTATTATAAAACAATGACGAGATCTTTGGTCCGAAGCTGTTTGTGTTAGTAATAGGTGTACCGGAAAGTAATGTCGTTTCTGCGCATGCCAATACTTGATTGTCATTTGTCAGCTCATTGTTTTGTTCAGAGGCGTACCAAAGACATTGTGAGGTTATAGTGATTTCTTTACTTATAGACAATTGAATTACAATTTTTTTTTGTAATTTTGGGTAAAATGGCCAGCCAAATACCAGAAGAGGTACACATCCGGCATTGCATGCTCTTTGAGTTTCGCAAGGGAAATAACGCAACAGTTGCTACCAAAAACATTTGCGATGTTTATCCAAATGCACTGGACATTCGTAAATGCCAAAGGTGGTTTTCCAAGTTCAAATCGGGTAATTTTGATCTTTCCGACTCGTATCGATCAGGAAGACCATCAGCGTTAGACAACGACGTGTTAAGGGCGGAAGTGGAAGCAAATCCGTGTCAGACGATCGAGGAATTGTCAAACAGTCTCAACAAACCTTGGTCGACCATCCAAGAACATTTGAAGCAGATTGGAAAAGTAAGCAGAGCAGGTGTTTGGGTCCCGCATAATCTGTCCGAACAGAATAAGGCTAACCGATCAATCACATGCAACTTATTGCTTCAACGACACAACACAGAAGCGTTTTTTGATCGCTTGATCACAGGAGATGAGAAATGGGTCCTGTATGATAACCCAAAACGCAAAAGGCAGTGGCTCTCTCCAAATGAAATCCCTCGGAGTACTGCTAAGCCAGGTTTACACCCCAAAAAAGCGCTTTTGTGTGTTTGGTGGAGTATTCGCGGCATTGTTCATTTTGAATTACTGAAACCTGGAGAAACTGTTACTGCAGACCTCTACAGCGAACAATTGCAGCGAGTCAATCAATCTTTAATTGAAAAGTGGCCAGCGATTGTCAACCGAAAAGGCGTCATTCTCCAACATGACAATGCAAGACCGCACTGCGCAAGGCGAACTCTAGAAAAAATTAATGAATTGGGGTGGGAGGTGCTGCCTCATCCACCATATTCGCCCGATGTTGCACCATCGGATTTCCACTTATTCCGAGCGCTGCAACACTTTTTAAGTGGCAAAACATTTGCAAATTTGGATGATATCCAAAATGCCATCTCTAGATATTTTGCCGAAAAACCAATTAATTTTTATCGATCAGGGATTGAAAATTTACTCACTAGATGGCAAAAGGTTATTGACAATGATGGGGAATACATCATTGATTAAAAATAAAGACTCGTTAAAAATGTATGTGTTTGTATCTAGCGTAAGAAAACGACATTACTTTCCGGTCCCCCTAATACTTTATCTGGTTAAAAATACCTACGGCTCAAGCATAACTTCCTTTAAATAGTTAATGGAGCTGTTTTTATATATTTCCAGGTTCCCGACGGTTCTGATATAACATATATTAAAGTCACAGTCGATGCTATTACAGCCCCAAAAGTTAACTATGAGAGCGCCACCCGAAGAGTAACTATTACGTATGGTTGGTCACAGATATCAGATTCGAAATACAACATTATAGTTAAAAGTATCTAAGAATAGATATAAAAAAATCTTTCTTCAAAGCTTGAGATTTATAATAAATTATTATAAAAAAATTATGTTTATTCATGACCAGTTAAAACTGCCAGACTATATTTCCCTTGTCAGTTTATATTTAACACATTCAGTGCCGTTGGCTCGACCCTAAGTCCACGGTTTTACGGTAATATTTCTACAACGCAGATACAGTGGTAGATGTAAAATGAAGTTATTTACATATTACAACATGAACGTTTTTTAAATCTTAATACACAATATTTTTATATTTGGATGAGAAAAGAACATTCCCCAGGGCCATGGGCACGCCAGGCGTGTCCACCGTCACAGATTCTCAACATTTCTAATCGCTTTTAGAGTCAGCCTGATCAGTGATTAAATAACTTGAACAATGTCGAGTTGGTATCGTAAACTTCATTACTTTATTGTGTTGTCCATAGCTGTGGCATCGCACGACAGATAATAACTTTTATTAAAAAAATATTATTTTTTTACTAGGTGATTAATTATAATGTATAGCCAGATAATTAATTGTGAGTTGGGGAGCCCCCACGAAGTTGGGCCGCTGGTTGTGGGTAACGCGGGACCGATAGAGAGTGAGGCCTATATCCAGCAGTGGACGTCTATCGGCTGATAATGATGAATTATGATTATGTAATATTAATTAAATAATTTGTTTATAAAACACCAAAAACATTTTTTTTTCTTTTAACTTGGGTGTTAAATTATTGTATTTATAATACAGTTCATAAAACTAGTTCAATTATAACACATTTTAGATTTGAAATGAAAACATATGCCTGACATTCTCTTAATAGGTAAAATGTTTCTCCTAATGAAATAAAAGCAGCCGTTTCACGATTGTCAAAAATCGAATGGTAAGATGCTAACAATAGCTAATACAAAGTATTAATATTTTTTTTTTATATTGTCACGCCTTTTTCCCAATAGGGGTAGGCAGAGGGGAATAAACACCCACTTTTCGCCAGATGTGGTCAGATTAAGTCCCATGTAACAGGGGGCGAGCCTGTTGCCACTTTATTGGGGCCAGCACACACACATAAAGATGGTTTCAGTGTGCGGGTTTCCACGTGATGTTTTCCTTCACCGTTTGTATTTCGCTGTTGTGACCAAAGTTCACAAATGTATATAACGTAAATATTAAATCATCGGTACATGCCGAGATTCGAACCCGCGACCTTCGGAATGAAAGCCGCACGCTCTAACCACTAGGCCAGCGAGCTAGTAATAAGATCGCTGGCCTAGTGGTTAGAGTATAGTAATAAAGTATAAGCCAGAATTTATTCCAATCTATCTTTTAATATTAATCTTAATAATTCCCTCTTACTTGTATTATAGTGACATTAACAACAATCTATTTGTATAAGTAAATTGAGGGTATATGGGGTTCCGCACAACAACTCGCAGGACTCGAGCTAATCTTGCCTGCTCGTGGTGCTAATCAACAAACAAGATGCTGATTCCCACCAACCTGCATCGGGCCACCGAGGTTGGAAATGGCCTTAACTCCCCATATGAACCCCTATAAACATGGAGATCTTTGGGCGAGGCCTATGTCCTGCAATGGACGTCTATCGGCTGACGATGACGATGATTAGAAAATTTCATTTTGACGTTTTTGATTACAAAGAAAAGCGTTAATTTTATTTTCTGAAAGCCTATAGATACTACAATATTTCACCGACTATGTCATTGTTTTAAGCAACATACTTTTCTGACAGTCAACAGCTTCTGATATCTGTCTGTTCTGATGATATTTAAGAGTTAATGGCCTTCTCTCACAAGATAGGTGTAAAGATAAGGAAACATGATACTTGATTTTTTTAAATAGATTAGTGCTTAACCTCGATTTGTTCAAGACAAAGTATGCTTTAACTATTTTTATTAACTTCGTTTCTTATTGAACGTCTTGCTCACCTGATAGTAAGCGCTTGGTTAATAACGTGTCGCTGGTTAGAAGAATATACTCAGAACCAGATCGTATTCGTCGCTTTTAGACATGAGATTAAATTCTTTTTCTTCCCCTCCTCCTTCAACATGTCCAACTCCACCTATTATTACTGGTGCCAAATACCACATTACGTTTTTCTCATTAACTATAACATTACTGCTGGCATAACTACTTTTGAGTTAGTTTTTGGAGAGTTACTCTAATTAATTCTCTAAATAAGATCAAAAATATCCTACGCCATTTTTTATTTTATACTCCCTTTAAGTAAAGCTGTCTTCTAGTGAAAATTTCATCAAAATTAGAACGAAGAAATATACAGACATATTCTAAAAAAAATTAATATGTCTGCCTTTAAAAGTTACAATTTTAAGTGACTTTGGACAAAAGTTAAAGGCAGTGTAACATACTTTTTATTGAAGTAGTTTTATTCAGAGTGTTCATAGATAGAATTACTAAACGTTTTATAAAAAGAAATTGAACTTAATTTAAAAAAGTAAGTAAATGTTGTGTTTTAATTAATTTCTCAAACGTTTATAATTGTGACGCTTATAAGAGAATCTGCTATGCTCATTTGATTTTATATCGGTTTACAATCCATTGGATACATCTCAATCTATTCGTGATATTACCTTCGTGTGTAACGAGATGCGTCTGTCCGTTCTGCTATTTTTCTTAGCCAATATCAACATCATATGTTCACGTCATCACCCCTTTACAGGATATTACAATCATACGTTTGGTACGTATACAACAGCTTTTGTTTAAATTTTTATTTGTTCAACTTTCATGCCACTAACCTGCACTTGACTAGGTTGGTGGGCTCTCCTTGTGAGAAAAGATCCATAGGATCAGCAGTGGTAGTAACAAAGGGGCTGTTTATTAAATTATAATCTATTTATTTAAAACTGTCGTTGTTACTAAAAATCTTTCATAAATTTCTAACAAAAACAAATCATCACAACATATTCCATCAATTAACGAAACAGACGAAATATATCAAAATAAATCGTCATTGGAAACCTAGAAACCTTCGGGTGAAAAAATTCTCGATGGAAATAAATCATTTCAACAACAAATAAAAACTAAGTTTTCCTAGTACAGTAATCAGTATTTGACGGTATCGGCGCCGGTCCCCTCGTTCACTAACATCGTATAACATACTAAACAGCAAGTTTATTATTTATTTATCTCATTGGCTCGCCATAAACTAGATCGGATTGAAAACATAATTTATAAATGTTATAGGTCATCGCGAAGACGGAGATGTCCTATCATATAATTTAAAAGATTACATACCTCTTTTTCGTCCTTTACACCAAATCCAACTTCACGTAAGTATAAGTTTTTCGGGTGTTTATCGAAACGGTAAGATTTTCTCATAATTATTCTCTAACAGCCGTCAAGAGGAAACTAAAGAATGTTGAGGAAAGTTTTAAAAAAATCACAACGCTGTGACCTACCTTAAATCATAGTTGAATCTTTTAATTACTAATTTATTGTAAAGATAATGTTTTGATTTTAATAATTGCAGCCTCAAAGAAATGACGTCGAAAACAATTTTACTTATGTAACAGTTGAACTGACAAACAAATTTACGGCAATATACGTCAGCTACGATCCCGCGCAGCTTTCGGTAACGTTTCGATGGAAGTATCCATTCATCCATACTCCCTTTGAAATCACTGGTTACTCCTTACCAAAACGTTTGCGCCACTCCTCATTAATTGCTTTACGAAACTTAATAAACGATTTGGACTACTTTGTTTTCCATTCCTATTGACACACGATTAACATTTAAGCTAATGAATTTGTACTATTCGGATCGATAACTGAGAAGAACCAAAATTTCATAGATCTTAATTGCTCCATAAAATAATAGAAATTGTAGTTGATTCTTGTTGCAATTTTGTAACTGATCTACGTAGTTACAATTTATATTAACGTCAATTCGTGGTATTAGTTTATTACTGATAAAAATAAAACAAACACAGGCGTTTTGAACTAGAGATAAAGTAAAAGTTATTAAAATAAAACAAGCAAATAAATAATAAGATATTTCACTATTGACGTTTAACAATAGTTATGTCGTCAATTGTAAAAATAAATCAAAATAAAGTGAATTTACAATTTATGATGGTCCGAAAATTAATTGGTGGTCACTGTTGAATATTGGGCAGGTAATGTTTAAATTAATCACGGGAACGCATGTTTATGTCGTCGTGTCGCTCTCGATCAGTGTCGCGGTGATCTCCAGACACTCGCACGCCGGCGGAAGGACCAGCCTCATCGTGTTCACGCTTACCTCCAGGATATGGTGCTGATGGTGCCGACTGTACTAACCGTCCCATTAGACTTGCGCTTTTATCTTTTCTCGGTCGTGTCCACTCGTGAGCCAGCACGCGATCCAATGTTAACCGCAAAGTAATATCAGGCTCTAAAATATGACGCACAATTGATTTCGCCGCTGCGGACACCGTGTCACGAATCCTTAAGCGAAACACCCAGTTTCGCGACATCTGATCTTTTAATAATTTACGCAAATTCGAATCATCAAATGGCATTGACGCATTAAGCATAATGAAAAGAATTATACCGAGAGACCACACATCTGCCAACTTTGGATTGTATGGGGTACCGCTTACTACTTCTGGAGCCGCGTAAGCTGCAGAACCGCAATAGGTCTGACTGAGTACTCGCCTGTTGTCACCATCAGTGCAGATTCTTGCAAATCCAAAATCTGCTAACTTTACATTAAAACGCCTGGAAAGTAATATGTTTTCGCATTTTAGATCACGGTGGGCAATGTTTTTACCGTGCAAGTAGTGCAGTCCACTAGCCATCTGTCTAAACCAAAGTTTAGCTTGGTTTTCAGGCACTACTCCATTCCGTTTAATAAAATCAAGTAAATCACCGTTATCAGCGTATCTCATAAATATAAATACTCTCGGTCCTCTCTGTAGGATGCTGTGTACTTGAATTATATGGGGATTCTCGATTTTAGTAAGAATATCAAGTTCACGAGGAAAAAACTTTTCTAAAAAATCACGAGGCGCTTTTTCTTTGTCAAATATTTTGCACGCAAGGTGCATTCGCTTAGGGCTGGACGCATCGCAGTATTCCGCCAGATGTACAGTGGCATAAGATCCTTGTCCTATTTTTTTGCCTATAAGATAACCTCGTTGTTCCAAGGCATTGACCTCGGAGCTGCGAGGGCTGAGGCGCTCAGCCATTGAGGTCTATAAGCTTTATCCTAACCCGGTTAGGATACATTGGACATCTCACTATTCACGATATACCCAATAGTTTCAGTGACTCTCCTGTCAAATTGTGTAATATACGTTTGCTTTAAATTGCCACTCAACTCTCATTAAAGAGAGTAAATAAATAAAATAAATCGTTAATAGCACGCACAGGATTTTGTCAAAATATTACATCACAAAGAATTTGGATATAAAAAACGCTTTCACTAGTATGATATCTTCCAAAAAGACGTAATTGTTACATTTATGATTTTTTCTTTTGTTTCTAAAATCAAAACTGCTCTTTCAAACTTGCCTGCTTTAAGTTTTTGTAAAAATAGGTCTTCCTTTACAAACAAACTGTAAAAAATATTAACTTCTAAAGACAAGATAATCTTAAGTTTTAGATTAATTTTGATTCGGAAAGATAAATTGTGTTTTACCGTATAAAAATTAAATGTTTAGCTTTGTCAAAAATGAGCATAGGTTAATGTAGTCATTCTTCATAGAAAATTTCCTGATGATAATCTAACTTTAACAAAAATGCTATAAAAAAAATCCTTTTAATGAAGTAATTTTCTTTGATAAATAAATATATTACACATATAATTCATAATTAAAAAACAGAAATAAAAACCTATTACTGTTTTGAAAAAACGTAACGCCATTTGATATTTTTACTTTGGCATTGACGTTTGAAATTATCGTTATCCAATTGTCAGTTAATTACACAAAATCAACATAGCTATTAGCTAGAAGCGGGAGTGTTTTACACTTACAAGTTTGGATTACATGAAATTAATCAATTACAGTGATTAAAAATGATGAACCAATATTTAAAAGAATTGGAACAAGTAAGTCAAAAATTAAACTATATTTTAATGACATTCGCTGCTGTTACTTTTTAATTTAGCCTAGGTACGAAGGCGTTTCACCAAAGTATCTATTTCTGTTGCTAACTAGCAAAAATTAAACAGTTTACGTTTTAAGGCAGAAAGAGTCTGCGATTACAAAAATGCTAAAATAATGAGACGTACCATCAAAGTTAAACCATCAGTTACTTTGATGTCAAACATGTTACATTAAAGATATTAAATACCAAAAGTTTTTATAGGATCCTTTTGACCCAGATGAGTTTGTCGAAAGAATGGTGCGAAGGAGCATGCAAGAATCTCAACTTAAAGATGATCAGTTTGATCCAGAGATGATCCATGATATTTTTACACAAGCAATCCAAGATTTAAAGGTACTTAAGTAATGATTAACTTTGAAACTATAGCTACTTCTTTTGTATTCTTGTAAGTAAAGAATTATAGTTATTAGTACCAATTGCCAAACTACAACATAATCCACTTACTGGTAGTAGGTCTCTATTGCCAGTGATCTTCTAGGTATGTATCACTACTAGGTATTACCACAGCAGATTACCTTAAGGTCTAAGGTCTTAGGTCTAATCTTACTCACTTCTTGCTTAGTTGAATTAAAAAAATCATTCTCTGTATTGTTGTCACATATATACACTATAAACAAATGTAACTTTGTGTATACCTAGTATTTACTTACTACTTAGTATTTTAAGACATTATTATTATATTTGTTGTTAGAGTAGTTATCACAATATAATGGTATCTTGTAGGTACTACAGGAAAGGCAAGAAAGAAAATGTTCAAGACTTGAGCAGGCTGTTCAAGAGGAAGAAAAGTTATATGGTGCTAAACTGTCAGAGATCATGGATCAGCATTTGGTAAATTCAATTATAGTTTATATTAAAACTGTTGTTTTTTAAGTTCCTAAAATTATATAATTTTTAACATGAAGAAATAATTGTGAATAAACTATAAAATTTTATTAATGACTGTAATGATTTTTAATTTATACAAAAAGTTTAAGAGTAATAGATATATAAAATTGTTAAAAGTTTATCAATCAATACTTTTACTTTAATAATAACTAACAAGAAATAATGTTATAAATATTTTATGAACATTTCTATATAAAAAATCTTTTTATTCAAAACCTAATCCTATTTTTTTTCCATTACAGCACTGTGTTAATGTATTCAGTTCATTGGATGAGCGAATGTCTCGATGTGGGGGCAAAGCCTTAGAGGTTGGTGAGAAACTAGGTGCAGCTAGAGCTCCTAGAGCTAGATCTGCAGCAGCTCGAGATCTACTTTCACATCTTGCTAATTTCCTTAGTCCTGGTCCAGTTCTGACAGATCTTTTTAATGATCCCAACAAAGTATGTACATTATCAATTCTTTATTCAAAATTTTCACTGAAATGAATTTTTGTTTGTGATGTAGAAAATTATATTTATATTAAAATAATTATTTTAGCTTAATGAAGCAGCTGATGTTATACAAAAATTGTACACAATTGCTCAAGAATTGCCACCAGATAAATTTGAAGTGGCAAAGAAGAAGATTGAAGCTAAATATGACGAAATTGAACGTAATCTAATTGAGGAGTTTGTTAAGGCACAGAATCAAGGCAACCTGGCTAAGATGAAAACCATTGCTAATATTATGACAAATTTCAAGGGTTATTCACAATGTGTTGACGCTTATATTGAGACTAGTCAGATGGTATGATATCACCTTTTTACATTATCAAAATAATAGGTTTTTATTTAACACATTCACACCAGTGCTGAAATGCATGGTCCTCGCTCATAGGTGGAGACTTATTTAGGGTACAAAATAGTAATTTATTATAACATGTGCCATTTTAACTTCACTTTAATGCTTTGAATTCTTCTTATCATCCTTGAATCCTCTCAATAATGTTTTAATTCTTTTTTAGGTAGTATGAGCTATATATATGATAACTTATTATATTTATTTTTCAATTATATGGAAATTATTTTTAAGTACTTAGTGATCTCAAAGTTCAGTGGTATGCAAATATCAATAGTACTATAAAACTCGTACAGTATAGTGATACTATCAGTCCAATAAGGCTATCTGATGCATGCTACTGGTGACCCACCCCGTGTTCGTTTGTTAATTCATTTCAATGTTTACATGTTATTTATACCAAAAGACGAAGTTTAAAACTTCTTGTCTCTTTTTTGTTCCTCAACTTCAGAATAGAAAGACTGAATTTGCGAGACTTTCCAGTGGATAACTGTAGGATAAGTTCATATAGGCAACATATATTTAGAGAAAGGATTGAAGATTTCTGTAACAATAATTTAAAATATAAAAATGTTAATAAACCAACTAATTTGTCTACATTAATTTTAATATATATACTAGGTTTTCTTTGATAAACAACTATGGTGAGAAACAAATATTTTGTATATATTGATTTTACAGAATACCTTACTGGGTAAAGACATATTCTCCTCTGTGCTGCCTTTGTGCAAAAAGAACTATACAATTATAAGTAATGTGTTCCCGAACCCTGAGCAGGTGATGAGCAAGTTTGTTCTAAATATTTTTCACTTGAAGTTGCAAAAGTATGTACAAACCAAGTTGGCTGACAAAAATGACATTGAGAAGTATTTGAAGAACCTTTATGATATGTATACAAGGTAATTAATTATTTTTTCAAAATGTACTAAAAATTTCTTTTTAGCAATAAGGTGATAATGATGAAATTGTATTCCAGAATATACTAGCTCATATAAGTTGACATTCAAATCAAAGCAAATATTATTTTGGTGGCAGTTTTACCATACGACAATGTGATGTTGCCAGATGTGTTTGAGAAAACTCTACTAGTATCCAAACTCCTCAGTCTGTAGCCTAAGTATCGAACCAAGGATTTCTATGATACACAGCTATGTGGTTAGCAGCTACACTACATGTTTTTAAATTGTGATATAGTTAGACTTTAATAAGTCTTTGTTTCATACCACTATCTTAGACCAAATTCTTTTGTTTGTTATTTATAACAGATTTAACGTTTGTAAATGGTTTATTTTATTACAGCACACAGAAAGTATGCGATGATTTGGTAGCGGCGGGTCTGGTTTCAGCTGATGGCAACATCTCGACGGGTGATTTAAGGCGGGAGGCGCTCGTTAACGGCGCACTGGCGGGCGCGAACGATGGTTATACAGCTTTAGAGGCACGAAGATTAAAAGCAGTTCTGTCTAACGCGCTCAATGCTTATTATAATGAGAAGCAACATGTTAAAAAACAGATTCAGGGTGGAGGGTGAGTACTTGTAATAATAACATTCCTGGTTTAATTCCGGGACTACATATAGTGGTGTTTTGTCAGTGATGCACTTTTCGAACCTGTCTGATTAGCTTCTACCCTTTATAAGTCTGTGGCAATAACACCGTCTTTGTTTTCCAGGTTTTAAAGCCAGATTATTCAGAGCAAAGAAATTTTATTATCCATGGCATCATTGTTATTTAAACCTAAAGTGATATTGAGATCAATTGTTAGCAAATTGTATATAAAAAAAAACAGTGAACGCTTTTTTTGCAACTGTAATAATAAAGTCAACTAATCATTAATGATTGTCGAGGGATCTATAATAATAGTATTTCTATTTTAGGTTTCAAGAACTACGTCGTGACTTGCAGGCTGTAATAGGTACTCGAGCAAATATCAACATAGCACAGATAGAGAACTACGGTGGGGAAACTTTCCTCAGCGAACAGCTTGTTCAGAAGATGTTGAACGACTCTAAGATGTCCTTCTTGAGATGTAAGACAGTAAGTGCCAATATCACTTTTATGGGTATATATTCTAGTACATATATTCTATTTTTTTTTTTGCAATGATAATAATTTTATTTTAATAATTTTAAAAGTCTATCGGTTAAAATGATGATCATGTTTTAGCCTCACAGCTAATAAGAAAGTTATTATGAATTTACAGAGAAACCATATTCTTTTGATGTTCCCAAATTCGGAATCTTTGTTTATCCAATTTTAACATAGTTAATTTTGTATGAAATATGTTTTTCTCAATGTCTTTGTTTCTACCAACAATCCAAAAAACCTGCGTACATATAGATTTTCGTTTATATAATAGTTTATTTTTCAGAAATTTCATTTATGTCAGCCTTAAATATATTTTTATTTAATACTTTAGTAATTGTGTTATAATTATACTATAGTATTTATGTAGGTTAAGTGAAGAAGTTAAATGTGTCCGACAATAGATAGATAAATCTACAAGCAGTTCATTTAAAATAGATATATAACCGAAATTGTCTTGAAATATCCAGAAGTAAATTGTTTTTACCTTTATATATTTTTAGTTGTGTACCAGCAATGAATTACCAAGCACAGCGGTTGGTTTACTTGATGTGCTTATACAGCACCTATTAATTGAGCATGTCGATTACGCATTGGACCTAGGGCTTCAATCCATACCTATAGCTGAAAATAAGTCACCACCACAGGTTAAATTTATTTGTCTTTATCATAAAATTCAACTTACTTAACTTATATATAAATAATACTTATTAAATATAAACAAACAATTTTTTTTAATGGTTGTTACTCTTTAAAAGAAACTTGTTGGGGTTATTCTCTGTTGCCTGAAGACCGACTAGGTAGATACTACCACCACCTCTACTTTTGCCGCGAAACAGTAGTTTGCTAACATTATTGGGTTAGGATTTCAAGAACATTTAATTAGAGACATTACTGGAGTAACAAGACTTAACATCTTACATACCAAAGTATGGCCTTGTGGTCCAATTAAAATAATTATATCACTCAAATTAGTGAAATTAGCTAAATAATTATTTCCTTTCAGATTTACTTCTTCGAGATAGTTAATCAGACAAACAAGATAGTAAAAATGTTTGGGGAGCATTTTCAAGAGTCGGTGTTACCATGTATTAGGTATGTGTTACGATCAGAGAAAATGCATTGAATTACGTTAATGATGGAAATAAAAGACATATTTATCTCTGTAGTTGCTTTTCCATATGTGAATCACTATGACTCAACAGAATGTAAATGATCAATAACTGGTTTAACAGGTAATCGCTTGTCTAACAATAAAGAGGTCGTCATCTAGTTTCTAGGGCTTCGTTAGTGGTGGAGTTTGAAAGAAATGACACCCATTATTTCAAATTAAATTACTGCTGGCACATCACCATCAGTTCTATTGTTATCTAGATAGCTTCTTCTGAAGCTTCCTATTATTGCAGCAAGAAAAAAAAAAAAATTGTAATAAGGAAATTTGTGTCGCTTAAAATTAAGAATTCTCTATCATATAATATATGAGCTGCAGTATTAAAGGCATGCATTATACGCTATCTTCGATTATGTTGTCCCTTAAGAATATGAGAAGTTGTTGGCAATTATTCGCTTAATGTAGATAAAATATTTTAGTTCTACATCGAAACAAAGCGACTGCGTGCAAAAGAAGAATTCAATGATGGAGCAGTTGGAGAACAAATTAGACGCAGGTTTGGAGAGATCCATTGCAGCTGTAGTGGGATGGGTGAAGCTACACCTGCAGACTGAGCAGAAGAAGACTGACTTTAAGCCTGAAGGAGATATCGATACAATCGCATCGTCTGTAAGATTTATATTAAGTTAACTTTCTTGCAAAAAAGTAGTTACCTGTTGTAATGTGACTACATTATTATCTAGTATCTATCTGAAATAAGAGCCCACTTATTATTTCACTACAGGCACACGAAGCCTATTATATATATATACTACAAGAAGATAGTCAAAGCACGCTGGCCATGGCATGTACCGGTTGCAATACCTCACATGTCCAGGAAAATAGACATTTTTAGAACTGGTCCGTTTCCTCGTAATGGTTTCTTTCAAGCTTAGCAAAATCGAAACTGTTAGCCGAAAAAAAAGCAATTCTGTTTTATATGCAGACTTACAATATTAAGATAAGTCGACTGATGCGAGTTCTTAAAAATCCTACCACGTACCAAACTCCACATGAGGACTCGGAATTTAACTAAGGACCTCCATGGCTTAAGGCAATTGCTTAGCTATTGTGTCCCCTATATACTTACCCACATTAATTTGTTTACTTAGGCATGTTTGGGCGTTGTGTCGTACTTGAACACGGTTATGGACAAAATCTACTCGAACCTAGAAGGCGATAACCTGCACGCGGTTGCCTTGGAGCTGGCGGTGCGTCTCCACAGAGTTATATACGAGCATCTGCAGAATTACCAATTTAATTCAGCAGGTAAAAAAAAATCATCTAGTTATAATCTTAACAGATCTTTTAAACAAAAGTTACTTACGTACGAATGTTTTAAACCTTATAAATAACCGACAAAGCTTATGATGTCAAGGCTTACCGAATTGATAGAAGGAAATAAATTGAAAAAAAAGTAGAATGTTGATTAGAGAGTGTAAGTAAATAAATATAAATAATAAAAAGTCTAAATAAGTATTAAATATTTACGATATGTATTAGGGGGACCGGAAAGTAATGTCGTTTTCTTACGCTAAATACAAACACATACATTTTTAACGAGTCTTTATTTTTAATCAATGATGTATTCCCCATCATTGTCAATAACCTTTTGCCATCTAGTGAGTAAATTTTCAATCCCTGATCGATAAAAATTAATTGGTTTTTCGGCAAAATATCTAGAGATGGCATTTTGGATATCATCCAAATTTGCAAATGTTTTGCCACTTAAAAAGTGTTGCAGCGCTCGGAATAAGTGGAAATCCGATGGTGCAACATCGGGCGAATATGGTGGATGAGGCAGCACCTCCCACCCCAATTCATTAATTTTTTCTAGAGTTCGCCTTGCGCAGTGCGGTCTTGCATTGTCATGTTGGAGAATGACGCCTTTTCGGTTGACAATCGCTGGCCACTTTTCAATTAAAGATTGATTGACTCGCTGCAATTGTTCGCTGTAGAGGTCTGCAGTAACAGTTTCTCCAGGTTTCAGTAATTCAAAATGAACAATGCCGCGAATACTCCACCAAACACACAAAAGCGCTTTTTTGGGGTGTAAACCTGGCTTAGCAGTACTCCGAGGGATTTCATTTGGAGAGAGCCACTGCCTTTTGCGTTTTGGGTTATCATACAGGACCCATTTCTCATCTCCTGTGATCAAGCGATCAAAAAACGCTTCTGTGTTGTGTCGTTGAAGCAATAAGTTGCATGTGATTGATCGGTTAGCCTTATTCTGTTCGGACAGATTATGCGGGACCCAAACACCTGCTCTGCTTACTTTTCCAATCTGCTTCAAATGTTCTTGGATGGTCGACCAAGGTTTGTTGAGACTGTTTGACAATTCCTCGATCGTCTGACACGGATTTGCTTCCACTTCCGCCCTTAACACGTCGTTGTCTAACGCTGATGGTCTTCCTGATCGATACGAGTCGGAAAGATCAAAATTACCCGATTTGAACTTGGAAAACCACCTTTGGCATTTACGAATGTCCAGTGCATTTGGATAAACATCGCAAATGTTTTTGGTAGCAACTGTTGCGTTATTTCCCTTGCGAAACTCAAAGAGCATGCAATGCCGGATGTGTACCTCTTCTGGTATTTGGCTGGCCATTTTACCCAAAATTACAAAAAAAAATTGTAATTCAATTGTCTATAAGTAAAGAAATCACTATAACCTCACAATGTCTTTGGTACGCCTCTGAACAAAACAATGAGCTGACAAATGACAATCAAGTATTGGCATGCGCAGAAACGACATTACTTTCCGGTCCACCTATTAATAGATTGTAATATATAAGGAATACGGCGTAATAGTAAGTATAGTAGGTAAGTAAGGGACAGCGCAATATAACAAAGAGTACAAAGAGGAACAGAATGAAAAGTGTGATTGGGAATTGAAGAATAGTTGACAGAAAATGGGGTGAAATAACAACAGAGAAAATTGTATAAGAGAAGAAAGTAAAAAAAAAACATATAGGCTCTGTTCCAAGAACCAAGATGAACGAATGGAAAAAGCGTACTGACTGAATGGTAGCTCTTGAGGTAATTTTAAATAGACAAATTATATTTATGCTTTTGCAAATATTTTACAGAAACTTATATTTATATACTACTCTAAAATAATATATAAAAAAGCTGGATGTTGGTTTCCATTGCCAGAGCCATCTGGATAGGTTCCACCGCAGCTCCTGATTCCGACAAATAGCGATGTGCAATCTTTTTACTAAGTTCCGGTTTAAAGTGACATATCAAAAAATTGTTCCAGGTTGTGATGTCACGTTAGTGTTTAGTTTCATAAGTTCAAGTGTGGTTACCTGCACAGGTGCTATGATAGCGATCTGTGACGTGAAGGAGTACCGCTCGGTGGCGTGCGGCCGGGGAGCTCGTTCGGCTCCTGCACCCGCGCACTCTCTCTTCGACGCGCTGCACGCCTTGTGTAACCTGCTGCTGGTGAAGCCCGAGAACCTGCATCAAGTCTGCGAGGGAGAGACTCTGGTATGTAGCATGTTTAGTGTAGACAAAGTTTGCAATAAAGTTTTAAAATGACAGCTGAGATCACATTAAATAAAGTGATTAAAATAACGTTTGTGGTGTAATGCTAACCCTATTTTATCAACTTTAAAGGGAGATTTTATGGCAATTTTATGGAACTAATTCGAATCGGATCCTCTGTGCTTGAACTCAAAAACTTGTGAAGCTACATAAAAAAAAATCTTGTCAAATCGAGAATTACGCTGAATTGAAAACCACTGTACTCTCCTAGTGGATCCTTATCCAAACTTAATCGTAGGAGAAGACTCAAAAGGACTAATATGATATATTCGGAAAGCGACACCACAAGGATCTGTAGGAAACAACGAAGTTTCTGAACGACGAAATCATTCCGAGAAATGAAACTCTCACACCTGCTTAATTTTTTTGGAGACACTGCAAATAATACTTTTATTAAATAAAAAAAAAAATATTTCTTAATTTGTGTAAAACGTTATGTCAACCGTCTGTCAAAACTGAAATGTTTTAGCATGACAATTTTTTATTAACGATACGGTAAGACATCCACATGATGGTACAAGATACGCCTGCTTCCAAGATTATGCTCACCACAATCTCTCATCATTATCCACATCTCTTCATCTCATTCTCAACAAATTATTCTCATCAACTTGGGACATATATTATTAAGACTTATTACCGTAGTAATTCCACAATGCCTTTCTATCTGGAATACAGTAATGCTTGCACACTACTATTTGGTATCAGGATTAGGTTGCGATGGTTGCTAGATAGTATTCCGCAGTGATTTGATATCTCGCTCTATCCTAATTTAAAAAAATAGCTATAAGTTAAAATATATTTTATTACTTAGAAGAACAATACAAATATTAAATGAATATCATATCTGTAACATAATATAATGTATCTATTAAAGTTCTCTCATTTCCGGTTTTCAAATTGAATGTATAAGTTATATTAAAATATTGTGAACTACTGACGTGATCTAACATTTTTTTTTTGAGATCTTATTGTACTAAAAATGGCGTTTCATTTCAAAAGACATAGGTTCCTAAAAAGAAAATCTATCTGTAATTGCTTTTACAGGCCGAGCTGGATCAGTCGATACTACACAACTTCATACAGCTGCGCGCCGACTACAAAACACATAAATTATCCAGCTTCCTCAAAGGACTCTCGTAATATATCGTTGACAATAAATCTTTATTTATCTTTACACAATATATTGTTATTGTTCATGTAAATAAGATTAAATTATAATGCGTAAAGGACAACTGTTTGTTTTTTATTCCTATCATCGATTGTATTCATGTTGATTGTATTATTGTATTGTAATATTATTACCCATGTACATTACATTATATACAGTGAAAAAAATACAGTTCCTAAAAACTTCGCATGGTGTAAAATGATAACGAGGCTGTGATGATGGAAATGCTGTTACAGCAGTAGATTAATGATATAAAGGTGTTAGCTAGGCAGATTACAAGAAATCCTACCACCAATTAAACTTCACATGTCACCTTAGAATCGAATAATAGACTTCTAAGTTAAAAAGCAAAGCCTTATCCACTGCGTTATGGAGGCGGTTATCCCTTTTAATATGGCGCCATGGAGAAATACATCTCATTTGTTCTCGCTTATCGATTATAAAAGTCAAAAAGAAAAACTAGTATATATGACACAATTTGTTGAATTTAAGCTTGCTTATTCTTTTCTTACTTAAGAGATGAAGAGCACTTGCTCTTCATCTCTTAAGGTCATACTTGTTCAGAAAAGCACTTACCGCGCAGCGCTTTGAGTGCAGTAAGCGTCCTCATTTTCTCAGTTGGCTGGGCACACCTTTCAGCAGGCTTTTTACATTTAACTTGGGCTACAAAGCCTTATAAGCTTTTGCTCTGGATTTAGACTTGAGATACGCCGAAGATAATTATCCTGCTGTGGAGGATGATGAAATAAAAGTACTCTTCTCTCACAGCCCCACGTCGGCGCTACTGCAATGCGACGCGGCGTAGTAGCGAAGATTCGGCAGAATGACGAATGTTAACACCTTTTCTTTCAAGGCTACACAAAACAAACATCGCTTTATTGACTATATCCTGCTCTTGCAATCTCAATCGAGGTCAATCAGCTCACTGGGTTAATCTTCGAAAAGATACTCTGCCTTCTGGGAGGAAGTCAGAGTTATGTGGAGATTTTTACCCACTAAAACCCCCCTCAGTGGTCACCTTCGGCGTTTGGCGAGGTAACGGGATCTCTGTTCGGAACACAACCGCGGCCTCACTAACGCTATGCTGGGATAGCCCGTCCCGGGGTCTGCTTATACAGACCCTACCAGCCTCGTGAGTATTACTTCAATGACCGGAGACCACGTCCAGCCATTGTCCTCCTCAGGGTCGTTTAGAAAGCGATGAGAACCCCAATCCTGATCGCCAACAACCCCAAAGTCGCTCCAGCCCTGTGCCAAGGTAGGGCCGAGTAGGCTCGGTTTGCCTTTACTGTGAGCAATCACGACGAAGTGGGAACCAGTTTTCAGCAACTTATCTACTAGTACTTTTGATGATAGCCATGTTGTATCAACTACGTAATATAACAATTATGAATAACGAAGACTATCGCTAGTACATTTCAATTGTGTTCTTATTTTAGTTAACTGTAGCAGTAGTATTTTCGAACGAGCTTTGCTCCTAACTATTCTCAAGCTAAGAAAAGAGAAGTATTCGGTAGAGGATATTCACACTAAAAAAAATTGTCCTCGGGCACTGGGCACGTAGTGATTGTATACAAACATACGCAGTAATGGCACATCGTTAAATGCAAAGCGTATTACTTGCGACCAGATAAAAATTTCTTCATTTCCTCTTAAGTTCACTTCCTATTAAAAATAATGCACATCGTTCAATATATCGTTAATCTAAATTAACGATATATTGAACGATGTGCATTATTTTTTAGTTGCCTAAGCAACTTTCGCATATTTAGCGAGTCTCTGTCATTTACTGATGTAAAGATTTATTTCTTAGAAACACAAAAGCTTTTATAAGCATCTAAGAAAGCGCGTTTCATGTATGTGCACATACGCGAAAGTCATAAATTATCACAAAAAATTACCCATATCTTTTCCTTTAAGAGTGACAACAAAATATTTTTATTGCTATATCTTATATATTTTGTTGTGGTAATGGTACTAAATATTTTTGTCATTCTTCCAAGCGAACATTATAGTTGATTTATATATAACGGTGGTCACCAATTGTTAATATAAATGTTACACAATGAAATAAAATTAAGATTGTTTATGTTTTCACAGTCTGTGATCTTGTTTTATTACGTTCGGTTTATAAAATATTGCGAAAGGTTATATGAAATAAAATTGCGCTTGTACGGCGAATTCACTGTGTGTAATAGTTTCACAAGTGGTTTGTGTCGCTATCTTTCAATATCATAACATATTAAAGCTCGCATTCTTATCAGCGGTATCTGTACGGGTTCGCTCCACTACGTCCATTCATAAGTCGCCCCCACCACCGGCGCCATTTGAATGAACGCCGGTGTGTGGGTGCGACGCGGGCGCAGGCAGCGGCGCACGTCCAACTTCAGTGTCGATCGCGCCGGCCGGCTGAGTGTCACCTCCGCGCCGACTGCCCACCGTGCCCGAAGCAGTGTTATGCAAAAAAGTTCTGTGTAACCCACTCGGCTATCTCTATTACAGTGCTGTGCCCCTATCGCTAATCTGGATAATATCATTAAAATCGAGAGGTAAGCTCGCCCGTTATGTTTATTTTCATATAAACTCCCGACGCCTACGCTCGGAGCTGTGTCGCGATTTGTAAGCGACGAATTTACATGTTATAAGTTCATTCATTGGACGTTAAGGCTTATTTATAACATTATCGTCGTACGTGTGATATGAATGGACGATTAAAGGTTTTGTAATGAGCTGTTTGAGACGGCTGTTGATTCATTACGGACTGTGTCGGGTTTGTGTTCGCTGGGAGTTCTTTAGTCGGCCGTTTGGGTGCGTTATCTAGGTGAGCCCGACTGTCCGTTCCATTTCGAGTGGTGTTTTTATCCCGGCTCTACCTGAGCGATGATTGGAGGCGATCGCCCCGCCGCCGACTCGCAGCTAACTCGCGACTGTGTAGAAAACAAACCGCACATTTCAAATGAAAATTTCATAAATCTCGTCGCCATCCCAATTTCGCGCGGCGTTCTGTTATTGCATCGTAGACCTTTAATGGGAAAGTAACGATAAGACAAAGCAATAAATCCATAACTTTACGATTGTGTTTACCATTCGTAGTATAAACAACAGTAGGGACTCCGTGCGTAAAATGTAACAATTGTCGATAGGAGAACAAAGCGTCCAATGTTGAAAGTGACGTAATTGAAAAGTTACCTATCTTGTTGATAGAGGCACTTTGCATTAAGATATCTGTAATACAAAAATACCTAACAATTTTTCCGTCAATTCTAGTTCAACGTTGTTAAAAGCTACTAAAATATTCTGACTAAATATTTGTGTGGAAAAAACTGATTCATTATTCTACGAATCAATATGAATATCTCATACATTATATCAGTAGTTTTATCGCTAAACACATAATTTATCTATGAACGGTTATTGATGTTATAACTTTTATTATTGTTATTTTATTAGCATATCAACCTTTTTCTCTAGCTCTTGTCGCAAAAGGTACAAATTTTGATAAAAAAAAATTACGTATATAGGAATATAAATTATGTATGGTAGATTCTCAGACACGCCAAAACATAAAAGTACAAACGCAAACAATATAATGTCATAACTTTATGTAACTTAAACTTATTTCAATAAAAGGATTACCAAAGTTCTAGGCCCTTGACAACAAAGCATCAGAACATTCACAGAGAGACACGGTTCGTTCGGAACTCCTTTTTTAGGCGATGGGTAAATCAGTAAACGATAAGTACGCATCTGTAAATTAAGAAGGATATAAAACAATATAAAATTATTTCATGGTGTACTTATCATCAGATAAACGTCTAACAGGCTACAACTTAGTTACTTCAATTACCGTTTTAGATTACTCTTTACCTAAAATAGGCTTTTTTATCAACGACTGAAAACAGTAAAGTGTTACTTAAATACTACAGCTATTATGTATTTGAAATCTGGACATACAGCATTGATATTATAACAGCAGATTCAGAATACGATGAAGGTAGCTAGGCGGATTCAACAAAATCCTAACAATCAAAAACTCCATTGTTTGGTAGTTAATCGTTGTGCTACTATTAAAGACAGAAATTAAAGGTTACTGAATAAATGAAGCAGTAATTTAGTTTCTTATCATGTATACATTTTGTCATTGTATATATAAATTAGTGCTTGGCTACAATGACGCCCGATGGTAAATGGCGGTGTAGTCCTTAAAATAAAGCGAACCACGAGGAGCTCATTAACACTTCTAAACATATGTCTATTTACATATCTAAATGTTTACGCCCTGATTCTTTCATAGTTAATATTTATCTGACGTTATCTTACTTGATACCACTATTTCAATATCACAATATCGTTATTCGAAAGAATGACATAATAATGTGATATTTTGTGATATTGTGACATTTTAAATTTTCAGCATACTTATACATATGTATACTCTTCTAAACATAATCTTCATCGTTCATGAAGTCTCTTTTCAAATGCTCTCGTTTCAATAATACTTTTCTAATACAAAACTTAACATAGTAGTCTTTTTCAGTTTTCTGATTAACTTTCTGTAAATGACAGTCAAACGAGCTTTTTCTTAACTGCCCCTATAGCGCAATGTCAAACCGCTTGCTAATACAAAGCTTCCTGGTTCGATTCTGGAATCATGTATGGCAAAGTTTAGAAAGTGGTAAGGTTGAGTGACATATCATACAAAATAAATGTTCCCACGACTAATTATAACTTTCATCGTACGTAGTGTATAATGAGAAATAAAAAAAACTTAAGCGTCAACCTGTCTACGAAACTGCAATAAAATGCTTCAAGTACCCAATTACTGATCCATCAGTGATATAGAGATGATAAGCACAAATTCATATCTGATAAAGAGGTAAAATGTAAATGTACTTCCATCCAGGTCTAATTAAGTAAATTATTTTTATTTTTTAACGCAAAACATCAATAAGCGTATCTTTCACCTGATGAGAAACAGGATCCTTCTATTCTTATTGCAGGGGCATCTCATTCTTTAATCAGGATACGTGGTTTCTAACTATAATCTCCCGGTTGTTACTTTAGCGTTGTTACACCGGGACCTCTTACAGAACGCGCATACTACTAAACACTTCGGGGAAGGACACAGCTCTTTCCAGCACCTTCGTCCATCTTCCATCCATCTTTAAAACTCGCGAACCATGTCTCTCCTATACTATGAACATAGTAAGCTATAGCGCCTGATAAACAATGAGGTTAATACAAAAAACTTATGGCACAATTTATGCTACCGCTGGGCAAGAAAAATAAATAGTGATAAGACTGCTGTCTAGGTAGGAGTTATAAAGCTATACCTATAGCATGGGGTGGTAAGACAAGATCAAGGTATGCCATGGCTATCGTAGAAGCCGATTATGTCTGGGTTTCTCAAGCCTAGAGAGTAGGGACCTTGTCGTTTAAACAAGCATACCCGCTTGGAGCAGTAAATCCACTGTGGTTTCGTAATGGTTGTAGTTAAACAAGTGTTAATTAGGGCTTGGCTCTTCCTTGAGACGTTCTAGGGCAAAGAGCACCTCTTAAGGCTTAGAAGGATGTAGGGGTTTTGATAGGAAAGATTTCACGTAACCCTATCTTTTTCCCAGAAGCAGGGTACCTATTGAAGAATTTCTTCCGACAAAGAAAAAGGAAGGAACCATCGCAGCAATAGTTACTGTAAGGAGTATAAAAATATTACTGATTATTTGAAGGCGGTAGTAGCTGCTGAAATTAATAGGAGTGTTTTAGGCCTCAAGTGAGGTATGAAGCGCAATACGATTCAGCCTAAATATCCTAGCAAACGCAACAATATTGATAAGAATCATTTCAACTGTGTCTACCGAGGTCTGGAAACATTAGGTAAAAATATTTCATTTTTCAAATATTCTATAATATTGATCAAAATACTTCTAAAAATATGTTGTTGGCAGTAGTATACCTATAAAGGAACATTTCTTACACATTCTTATAGTTTACTATGTAAGTTATTACGATAATTTGTAAAAAAGACGTAGTCTATCCAGCTTTTTCTATAACCGTTCTTAGTAAATTCAATTCATAGCACATTTTTCTTAGTTATTTAGTTGATCATTAGGAGCGTAAACATTTTTTAATTTCTTACTATTTTGCAACCTCAGTACTTCAGATTTATAATATTTGGCGTTTATACCTAAAGAGTTATAAAAGTTGGTTTTTATATAAAGGGTAATGGGTATACTTTTGTATAAAGGGAAACATCTTCAACAATATAAACAACCGTTTTAACTTTCCCACTCCTGGTACTCCAATTTATTCTTACGATGAAAGCTAGCCCTTTATCCACCCGCTGACCAAATAAGGATTGTTGGAGATGAATTTATTGTTCGTAGAAAATGTCGGTTTCGTATGATGATTCTCTTCTCCGGAACGTCAGTGGGAATCATCCGCGCTTTTAGATACTACGTATGTGTATACATAGTGTATAAAGATGTGTTCCTCGCCCTGTCCCACACGGAGCTAGTCAACTCCTGTACACCTATAGATTCATTATTTTTAAGAGCTGATAGGACTCAGCAAATAACTGAATTGTTGGTTACATTACGTCATACTTCCCAATAAAAACAACCAACGAAATTAATTCGTGACAAAGATATCATGCAACAATCCCCTCCTTCATTTGAATAGATTTTTCTTGGATATCTGTATAAATAATTTTGTTTCTGTTTCTCCAATAATTTTTCTCCCTGCTTGTTATTATCTTTAAATCTGTTATTTAATAACTATTATAATTTTTATAACTGTTACCATTTGTTTAATAAGAACCCTGAATTATATATACATAAAATAACTATTGAGTTGTTTTATACATTACCTTCAATATCAACTAACTTAGGTATTGTATTAAATAGTTTTAAAATTCTGTTTATCGCAGGCGTTGATCTAGGTTTTTCAAAAAACACTATTAAATAGATATGTATACATATTCCATATAAATGAGTTTATATTTATTATTATATTATTGATTTTTTTATAGTTAATTTTGAAATAAAACTATCTATTACACACATTTGACATGCATTATCTCCGAAACTATGAAACTGTGTATACGTTTGGTTTTTCATAGATAGTTTTTATATAACTCTTTATAATAACTTCTTTAACGTATATAATGTCGTCATTTATAATATATTACATTGACATAATTACGTCTGCGACTAATATCAAGTTGAGTACAACGAAAGTGCATTTGTAACGATTAGACAATGTCTCAGTAGTGCGGAGTAATCTGTTTACACTGCGCGTTGTTCGGAACGAGTATTGTCAGCGATGATGCTCAGACAATGACTAATGTTCAACTATATTGCGATATTTGCATAGATTGAAGTTGATATGGTATATTCTTTATTTCCAAGTCCTAAAAAACACAAATATTATTATAAAGCAAATGATGAACGTTTTTCTTTCTCCTACAAGTATTTAAGTAAAGTCATAATAAATAGATAATCATGTTGTGTTGTGTTACAATCTAATAAATTTGTATTATTAAAACAACAGGTTTAAATTTTTTTTGCAGAGTATACAGCTAATAAACAAATACAATAGAAATAGATTAACAATAATGATATGGCACTCTCTTTGAGACAACTTTTCGGGTTGAAAATATAAAAAAACAATAATATAAAATATGGGGAGCAAAAAAGTTACAATAACGCACAATAATCACACAGTTTTAATAACCAATGATAAATATTGATGTAATAGTTGGCAACACTAACGCATAGTGAAGTGTTGCCTTAGTTTTCGCATTGCAATTTCTATTATACAATACGTCAGTTATGGAAAAATCACTAATGTTCCGCAATGCGCCATTATCATTTTATCAGACACTAAAAGCCTTATCTGTGCGCTCGAAGGTTACGGGCGTATGCTTCACGATATTTAAATTAAATTCTCTAACGCTAGGCTAGTTTAAATATGCAAGACTGAAAAAAAAAAACTACTTCTGGGACTAGGAGCTTTTCCTACATAGTACAATCAAGGTCATTTGCTGGCCAAGAGTGAGTTAGTTAATACGATACGGTTAGATATGTATAAATTATTCTAAATGTGTCTAAATTTGTGACTTTAGTAATCTAAAAATCATAAATGATTTTTATCTCTACAAACAAACGTTAATAAGCAATATTAATTATAAAACCGTATGTTGATATTCCCATCGCTTCAGGCCCCATCTTTTTATTGCGTGTAACGTTTAAAAAAAAAAGTGTGGATCAACATGTGACGAGCGCTGACTGGCCGCCATATCGCAGCTGAGGTTCGGTGCTCTATCGGATATCGCCGGGGTGAAGCGGGTTGTGGCGGAAGGGGGGCACCTGCAAAGGTTTTGTATGTGTTTGAGTTCTGTTGTGTGCGTCTCACTCGTGCACACGTACACTTATGAGATAGGATCAGCAAATATTACCCACTTAACAAGATCCCCATATATTTAATGCATATTTCATAATAATTAAAGGATTTGAAAGCAAACATCTATTTACTTTTTAGTCATTGATACTCTCATACAAAATTTTATCCTGAAAAATAAGAGACGATAATACATAACTTTTAACATCGTTTTTTTAATTTTATAGCTAGTAAAACATGAAAAGAAAAGAAGTAAATTGAGAACTAATTATTTTTGAGTTAAAAACAATGGTTAATTATAAACATTTTAATCGTTTACTCAATATTTTAATATTTACAGCTTGATCTGACAAAAAGTAATATTAAATATGTGACGTATAAACTTATTTGGAAACGCAGATCGATTATAAAGATCAGTATTACATCCTTATTGTAGTACTGATTTTAATTTTTTTTAAAATAAATGTATCTATTTTAAATATCATTCTATTAGTTTTAGTTTTATTTAATTAGTAGTCCAGTGCATTGGTTAAAATAGGACTTAATTTAAATTTGTCAATTGTATGTTGAGAAGAATAAAAACAGAATTTCAGGAGACTTATCGATTATTCTCAAAAACTTGGCAACACTTGACAGTCCTGTCCCGGTTTGCAGTGATACAATGTTTCGATGTGTGGGTGGGGCGCGTTGCCACGGCGTGTTGGCACTCCGTGTGCGCGCAGGGTGCAGTACACCTTGCAACAACGGGATCCTGTCCCTAGCAGGTAGAGAAGTCGCACGCTGACATGATTTGGGACGGATCTCGGCGGCGAATATGGTTTTTGAATACACATCGCCATAAACGGCTGAACTGGAATGAAAACGGCCGTACAGTTGCTTCCAAGAAACATTAACGTGTTTCGCTGAATATATAAACGGGCATCTAATACATCTTAACACGTGCCTGTAAATCGTTTATTTGATCTCTGATCTGCCGTATAATTCGACGGGAGGTGGCTGCGGATGATTTGTAATGTTAAAAAAGAAAAACAACTTGTTATCTACTTAGAAAATATAGGTTCACCTGTTTCTAATGCGTTTCGTATATTAAATTGTCCCAAAGTTGTATTTATTTTGATTTTTATTCATCTATAACGTATTAATAATATATTATAAAAAGAATATGTTAGTAAGAAGAGAAAAATTGTAATACATAATGGTTGTAACTATGATACTTAATGAATGTCCTTGACCTCATTATACTTCAAGGGAAGGTGAATACTATAAAAAAAAGAAAACGTGTATATATATATTATAAGTATTAGTATATATTATTAAATCTTGCCTCATAACCGACATTCCAGAATATTTTAATAATACAGTTATTAAAAGTAGTTGATATTTTTCGTTACCAAGTTGAACCTATTACTCTTTATTTACATTCATGTTTATGTTTTGTGTATATATTTACACATGTATATATATCGTGACATATAACAAATTTTTATGAATTATATAACATTGATCTTCAGATCTGTATTTTGTTCTATTGTTATCACAACCCGAAATATTGAATGTAAGAAAATCGTTTGTGTTATTTTCTCCTTGCAAAATCGATAAACTAAATAATTAATTAAAAACAGACTTTAACCTATAATAGTTTTAATGAAAGCAATGCTATATACATAGTTTATATGAATGCGAAGTAAAACTCTCATCGAGTATGCCGAACGTCACATTTCGCTCCATACGTAGCTGGCACAGAAACAATTCAGTCCACGTACTAAATATAGTACAAAATAAAACGAATGTCGCTTGCCCTTCATCCAGACCGAATCATATGCATTAGTATTGAACCTAAACATGTAATTGATAACGTCTATTTTGATTTGCAACCTTCGGGACAAGCAATTGGTAGCCACAGCCGCCGCCGCTGGAGCACCACAGTTTTTAATTATGAATTAATTAATAACGATCAACAACACAAACTTGCCTAATAGTCGTATTAGTTTAATTCGCAGTTACGACACTGTGTAGTTAATTTTCACCGTTTCCGTTAATGACTAGGTGAGATAAATTTACTCTTGTTTCCTGCGGAATAAAACCGAAAATCTATAACATTTTCAATAACGGTAACGAAAGCTCTAAGCTTTTAACTTTTTGCCTAAAGCAAATTGTTTTTAAACGAAAGAATTGATTGTTTAACAGTATGAAGGTGTCGTTAAGAACATATTAAACGAGTATCAAGAAGAGTTTAAGACAGGTTCGAATTGTAGCTAAAGACAATTCTTTTGTGACATATATTTTCTATATTAAATATACACTAATCTGATTTTGATTATTATGGATGTTAAATCAAAGGAACATAATTCAATAGGATATATGTATACGATCTATCTGTACAGATAATATATAAATCTCCCATCCATTTCTAAATAAGCAGTTATTATTGTGGAGCTCAATAGGATTATTGAAATGTATAGAAGGTATTTTAACAGGCTGCAAACATTTCACATCGAGGAATAGGTCACCATGAGGACATTTTGTCTATAGCAAGATGATAAGTTACATCAATTATCATTAGGCTGTGTGGCTTTGTTTCGATGAATGTTTATAAAGCGTATAATCACGAAAACACAATGCTCGACGTCGAGGCACAGCTCTGTCCATGTGTCGAGCCGTTAAGTTCGATGACTGCGATAAAGTAATAAATATACTCAATCCATGCACCGCATACTATCTATATGGCCGCAACGCTAGGTACGTGACGACTTCAATACAATTATTAACCAGCGACAAAAAGGGGATTCTCAATTCGATTCAATATTTTTTTAGCCTAGGTAGGTACCACCGCAGCGCAGCCAACAGACAGTAGTGTGTAAACACTACTGTATTCTGGATTAATGTAGCTAATGTAGTTACTGGGGTAACAAAACTCAACATCTTTTCCCAAGCGACGAGCGCAATATGGCGCGGTATATATCATTCTAACTAGCGCCATGTTGTTACGGGCAAGCGTACCACTCAACATCAGGTGAACGTTTCGCTGGTCTCATCCCTTAATTGAATAAAAATTAAGAAAAAACTGAGTATTATGAAAAAGGTCATTTTAAATATATTTTTCTATTGACAATGCCTATCTCTTTTGCTTTTTATTATTTGCTTGTTCATTTTCTTATAAAGACACTTTTAAAACAAATACTTTCTGGAAAAAAATTATCCGAGAACTTCTTTGTATAAAGTATGTAGTGTGCTATTATATTAAAAACTAAGTATTATATATATTTTTACTCCTTCTATGCTTTGGATTTCCATAAAACCGTTTCTCTTCAACACAAACGTGATGAATTTTAAATGTTATAGTATTGTTTGCAAATTTTAAATAAAAACAGGATTGAGTAAAAGAGATCATAAAATGGGAATTGATATTTTTCTATATTTATTGAGTAAATTTCATACATATTAATGCCCTCTACAAGTCAAAATTCAATTGTGCTTTTACAAAAATTCAAAAAGTGATCTATAACATTTGGTTAAGACTACGGTGGCTAACACATGTATAATAAATATTAAATATAATTAATTTTATAATCATGATTAGAGTTAAGGTCCCCTATAAATATCTAAACCTCTACCATGAGGAACGATTGCTTATACTGATGATTATCCAGAAATATTCTTGGAATGGTTCTTTCGTTGTATTTTACATACACCAAGGCGGCGGTGCTATCGTTCTGTTGTACTTTAATGTTGAAAATACAATAAATCATTAACTATTCTAAATTAACAATTCCGAGAAATAACTTTGTACCTAAGGTTCGGTTCGGTTCTCGTGGGTGTCAGTACAGGCCAAGGTCCACGGTTGCTATAGAAATATCCAAGTCATATTGGCGAGTAGGCGCTGACAATGGACAAGGGACAGATAACGCGTAAATGATTACATTCTACTCACGTTTATGTAAACTCGATGTGAAGATGTTAATGGAGATTATTATGTATTATACATATGAAATATTTAACCTAGAACTAAAAAAAATTATACATAGGTCTAGAAGTTGGGTCGATGCGATCCCTACTGAGTTAAGTGCAATGAGGGAAAATATCATGATGAAACTGATATGATAAGAAAAACAGCTTTCGAGGATTTGACATATCCTCGTACGCACCCAGAGTGGTAGATAAAAAGAGACTTTGACCTTTTTCTTATAAAGCGGTCCCTAATAAAAGGGTTCTTTTTATACATTTTGTAAGATCTCCCAAGTTAAAACTGAACAACTAGAATACTAATAAAAATGAGTTTCGTCTGACACTGCCTTATATATAAAGTTTTAATACAACAAGTTATTCTAAAATAATACGTTGTAGTAGTTCTCCACCTTACTATTCATATTTATATGAAACTGTGCTTACAAAAAATGGTTTGTGGGCACCGTATAACATTTAAATTCAAAGTATGTCATCCCGTGAAATGATCCTGTGATATCTCACATTTGTAGAGTCACGGCACGCAATACATTAAAGATTGTTTTGATAAACGACGAAGTGTTAAAACACTATCAACACACCGCATCCGAAGGGACAGGCGACGTATCTTTGATTATTTATCTTTAACCAATGTATCCAGCTTCGGGTAAAAATAGAATGATGATATTGTACACTGTTGAATATAATGATGAATACATTTTGTTACAATGTACAATAATATTACATTTTAAACTCATTCACTATAATACATTATCATTTATTACTTAAAGTCAGTAAACAAGTAACTCGTTATTCGCTTACGGGACGTTTGTCTTTTACTTATTTCAGTATACAAAACAAAATAATAATAAACGACATAATTTTCTATTATATTTAAAATAAAAATAATATTTTTCCAATTAGTACTGAATTTAATTTTTTTTTCTCTATCTTTAAGTCGGTTCCTCAATGCTGAAAGGACTCCTTATCGGTAACCTGTTCTTAATGTATTACGCCAGTTACTTCTATTTGATGCTTTCTGTGTAGAGCTATATACAGGTGTTTCAATAGTCTTCTACACCTGGTCTGTCCATCTTTTTGGGCTCCGTCCACACGACCTCTTACCATCGACCTTGCCAGTAACGACAAGTTTCTCCAGGTCATTTTCCTTTTTTCTGCCAATATGACCGAAAAACTCAAGTGTCTGAGCAAACGGTGGAAAGGCGCATTTAATTTGGAGCTGTGTTAACATGGAGACGTTGGTCCTTTGCTCTGTCCAGGATCCGTTCAGCATCCGTCTCCAGCACTAAATTTCAAATACATCTATCCTCTTTCGATCAGCTGTCTTTATAATCCAAGTCTGCTCCTCATAAAAAGTGTTTTATTACTATTACGACCGGTAAGATGGCTGTCTTTGTTCCCGGAGATCCTCTAGGTACGTATCATAGCAGCTTCTTCTGCCCCTAAAAGGTAGCTTGCAAACATCACTGTAATCCGGTTTGAAAGGCGTTGTAAACTGTGAAATTACTGGGGTAACAAGACGTAGAATTGTATGTCTTATGACGATGAGGATTATGTGGTACAGTGTATATCATCCTAACTAGTAATATCAAGTTTGATATGAACGGGCGTATCAATTACTGTTTAATTTACCACCTAAAAGTCATGATAGTCTCGTCACATCAATTCCAACTTTACACCACTTATATAAAATAAAATAAATAAAATTTTAAAAGCCCTTATAGCGCAGTGGCTTTGTAAAATTTATGTCTAAGGTTCGATACCGAGATCATATGTTATCGAATTTTTTTGGTGGAATAGCTTTTTAAATCGCCTGTGGTTAAATAACATTTTCATAGTGCTGTCAACATACTGCTAGCGAATTCTTGAGCGAGTATACTTCACCATCCACATCCTCGTTATTACTTATCATCATGTGAACCATCAGACCTTAAGTCTAGTATTCGCTCATTTATGTTTTTTTTTCAAAAATCAAGATTTTAATAAGAATCTTTTGATCAAATATAAGACGTAAGTTGGAGAGTATTCCAAGTTCCGTTTCTCACATTAGTCATAGAGTTATGAGCTGGTGTCGGGTGTGATGCCGGGGTGCGGGTGCGGAGTGGGGAGGTGAGTCTATATATAGAACGCGTGCAACAGGTGGCCGACTATGCACCCCTCCACAGCCAACACCCACGCCGTAGGAACTCTGCTTTATTGACCACATAAACATATTACATTTATAAACCGAGCGGGATATAGACTTGCAAATTTTAAACATGTTTAGAATGTAACAGTTTTTTTATACCATGAGACAAATGAGACTTTCACCTAATTGTAAGTGATAACCATAACGTGGCGTTAGTTTGTATGGTACACGGCACCACATTATCCTCATCACCTTGATACATAAGGTGTTGTCTCGTTACCTCAGTAATTCTATTACAACGCCTTCAAACCGGGACAATAATGTTTCCATACTACTGTTTGACAGCAGAAGCAGGAGCTGCTGTGATATTTACGTAGACGATGTCCAGCACATAGACCTACCACCAGTACACGCAATAAAAGCTGTAAATTTTTGCTTAGCAAAAGATATTATAATATAACAACGTTATCAGATCTATAAATAGAACTGTTTTGATATAAAACACTTTCTTGATATAGTTTAACATGAGTTTACTTTTATTTTGTTTCACTTTATCTTATAAACCTAATAATAATATCAACAGTTACATATTTATTACTAAATAATAGTTATTTCTTTTTTTTAATTTCTAGCCTTTCTTTACTTTTATACGATGGGTAATAAAACAGAAGTTGGAGTAATAATATAAATAGCCTTGTTTCAAATGGCAATGTTTCCAAAGCTGGTCTTAAGAGTTTTCGCTTCTGATTACATTACTAGCAACTCTCTTTGGGAAAAGAATTTTGTAAAATCTATTCTAAGCTGAACTCTAAATGGCAAAAGCAATATCTGTACCAAATTTTGAGTCTTATGTCATGATAAGCCAATGAATCTCTGGATATTTCTTATATGTATTCTAGCTGTTTCTCGTCCACTTTGCTGGTCGTAACAACTCCCTTTGAAGACGGAATTTTGTAAAAATCCGTTCTCAACTGACCTGTACTCTGCAAAAGGAATAGTGCTACCAATTATCAAGTTTTTATGCCTTATGGTTCCAGAGATATGGTGATGAGTCTCTACATGGGTGGAAATCTCTTAAATATGTAGGCAAAAGTTTTAACGTGAACAATTCTCTTCCCTCCCAGGGTTATATAAATCATATAAAGATATCCTTTTCTCTGATTATTTTCTAACTTTGTGTTTTCTACAGCAAAGATAATAAATAACACGTGGGCCCAACCTGTTTTATAATAATTTGCTATTTGCCAATCGTAGTGAAAGGTTCCATTTTAAGCTGTTCATGGTTGCGCTTGTTTTCCAACAATCTGAGAGGTGTTTTTGTTCATTTCATTAGGTACCGCATCTCCTACTTCTGCGATCAAACGGTAGTGTGTAAGAATTACTATTATCCAGTTTTAAGTGTGCTGTAGCTAGTAAAATTACTGGGTTAACAGTAATCTTAACATCTTCCATCTCAATGTATACCATCTTAACTTATCATGAACATTCCGCACGACGAAGTTAACTTTGTCAAATAGAAAAGCTACACATAACTTCCGTTAGTGACAAGTTATGATCATTTTATTTCTACGAAGCGACCGGACATGCGATACGTTCACATGATAGTAAGTGATACGTCTGCACATAACAACTTGGCGCTGATTAGGATGAGATACATCACGCGCTCGTCGCCTGAGACATAAGAAGTTAAGTCTCGTTGTGCCCGTAATTACATTAGCTACAACGCCTTTCAAACTGGACCACAGTAAACTTTGCACACTATTGTTTGGCTGCGGAAATTCGCCAAAATCTACTACCAGTAAGATCAGGTCTATTAAGTCCGGTAAATTTAACATCTGAACCTTTGTTAACCTAAAATCGATAGGACCGCTTTAGTACTCCTAAAAATATTTTCTTGTAATAAATATAACCTCAATCTTCAGTAAGAGGTGTTTTGCAAAGACATCATCTTACGAAATCTTGCTTCAGCTATCATAAAACATTATTCAGCGTTAATTTAAAAACAAACTTGTTAATAACAGTTATTTATGTGACTATTTCTGTTGTAGCGTCGGATATCCGTCCACGTCGTCGATCGATATGCGATTAACCGTAGCATCTCCTCTGTGAAGGCGGAAAAGGATGTTACGAACCCATTTATTTTTACACGATTGTAAATGATCTTTTTTCGGAAAATTAATGCTTTATATTTTATTTTCCTACGAAGATATGTTTGACAACGTTTTGAAATAATAGCTAAGGATAACACATTAGTTATGTTGATACATATCTGATATTTTTAATTCAGTTTCATGTTTTATATGCGTCTAACTTTAAAAATTTATGGATGTTTGATTTGAGAAAACTAGTCATAAACAAGTTCTACTGAACGGGATAGTGAATGTGAAAATTGTGTGTTACTGTTAGCTTGAAAGAAAAATTAAAGTAAAAGAGAAACGTACTCAAAATAGATCATAAGCCTCACATTGTCTAACAGAGACATTGTTTCTAGTGGTGTGTATATTAATACAATGATTTGATTTATTATTAAAACAATGGAATAGTAACATGTATTGGATCCCACAGCCGTGTACTATTTACAACAATGTTTGTAATGTGTGCGATATCAGATCGCAAATACTTAACCGCGCTTCTAAGAGCTGGAAATACTTAAGTAGAGTTACTGGGTTACTTTTCTCGGAAGCGTAGCGGGCGTCTGGTAGGGGACGAATCGTTTGAATTCATACGAGCATTCTCGGACAGCCAACAAAAGGAACTTCATTCATTAAGCTTTAAGCTTTCGCTATACTGAAACATATATCACTGAAGCGGCTTTAAATAACCTACCATTCGCATTTTAGACTAACAAAAAGTCTAGTCGATCATTTTGCTTTACAATCGTGATAAATGAATATTCGTTTAGAATTATCTCTTTACAAGTCGCAAATCATTTAGGATAGACAATAGTTAACAATTGAAAGAAAAAATTACTTGTTGACTAATACAATAAAATATATAAACAAGATAAAAAATTAGCTAACTAAACGATTTAGTATAATAAATATTGTAATACACAGAGAACTAGTTTAGAGATAAAGGATTAGGCAAAAATACCTAGAGTTTCTTTTATATTAATAAAGATATTATATCCTTTTTATATTAATAAAGAGATCTAAATTTCCTATATTTGTATATAGGGATAATTTGCGATTTTTAATTTCTTCGACAGGTGGTCGATCAGTTTCATCAACTAATCGACTTACATGTTTTATCATCATTAACTTGTAATATTAATATGTTAAATAGATAAAATTTTGAATCTCTTCATAATAGCATTATACCATATTTATACCATTATATCATATATTTCATTATACCATTTTACAAACATAAAGGTTTAGCTTGTCAAGATCAGTATAAGAGTGGACTACATACCAGCGTCAATACTTCCGTCTAAGTACAACGAACGTTACCATCAAAGAATACATCACCACAACACCAGGTGAGGTCGTGGAATAGTAAGATTTAATTAAAGAAATATAATCTGAAACTTATCTAGTATATTCAAATGTATCTGTACAAGTTTTTTTTAATTTAATTAAGCGAAGAGACGAGCGGAACGTTCACGTGATAGTGATATGCCCATAACAACGTGGTGCTAGTTAGGATGGAATATAATGCGCCATATTGCGCTCGTCGCCTCAGGCGTACCATGTTGAGTCTCGTTACCCCAGTAATTATACTACTTACAGCCATGACATAGTAATATTTGCACACTGCTATTTGGCAGCTGAAGTAGACGTTGCGATGGTACCTAGCTAGATGATCTCCGGCAACAAGAACCTATCACCAGTAAAACTAGTATAAACTATACAACAATAAAATTTAGATTTTGGAATAGTAACTACAGTAGTTCTTTGGATGTCGCGGAGGTTAAATTAACTGAAAATAAATCGAAGTTAAATCCTACGCAACCATCAGTCACAATTTGCCACGCGCAATATGTTGGCTGGATGTCTCTGCTTTGACCCTGAACGCATCTAATTTTAACCCGGCAGCCCTTCTTCATGCCCATAGACAATGAGCGGAGCGTTGTTTGGACTTTAATTACGGCTGGTGCGTGCAATGACTCCCTTTCTACAATACATTATTTCCATAGACAACATTTTTAATGTAACCTATATATATTCACAAAGTCATATTAAAATGTAGACAATTAAATACTTTTTTTAATTTAAAAAGAATATAGATACTAACAAAAATGTTATAATGTTAAAAATTAGTTCTAATTATGGTTATAAGGGTGGAAGAAGACCAAAGAAAGTGTCGACGGATTGTGTGAAAGACATGTGTAAGAAGAGTGTGAATTCAGATATAACGGCTGATAGAGGGATATGGAAGAGAAGTACATACTGTGCCGACCCTACATAGCTGGGAAAAGGGTAGGAGGAGGAAGAAGTCAAATAATAAACTTTTAATCTAACTTGACTAGTTATAATAAAACCTATATCCTGTCACAAGACTTGCTTCGATGTATACTTTTCGCAAAAAAATAATATCGAAATGGATCTCTTTTCTAATTTTTTTTTTGTTAGATCTGTTGTCGTAGCTCAGAGATTTGTGAAACAACTACAAACAGTATTTCATATAATTTATTCAAACTTTTTAACAAAATATTTTAACACAAATTCATCAGAGATTTCTTTAATTAACCATTTCAATGGCCGCCTTTCTTCTTCATTGCTTTCTGTTCGGCGGTGAGGAATCCTGGCTGATCTTCTGGTGTGTGTGGCCATATGGATGGTTTCTTAACAAAATCCAAAGCACTTTGAGGATACAAGTCATGAAACATTTCCATTGTTATATCCTCAAATTTAGGTAGAGCTCGTATTCTTTTCAATTCCTTATCAGCCCTGATTTTAATACAAATTTATTGTATTGTTTTAAAAATTAAATAAATAACACTTAACTTCTACAAACTACGTGCTAGGGAACTCTAAGGATAACACTTTCTTCTGTGCAATGAATTTAACAGACATACAAGTAATATATTTTTTAACAGAAAGTATATATACTTTCAAAGTAATCCCTGTAATAGAAGTATTATAGGTATAAATTAACCGTTGGCTGAATTAGCGTGGAAACAGTATAGTGTACCGTAACTGCAGTTAAAATATAACGTCATGAAAGGTATCATCTTACGGGAAATTCATAAAATGGTACAACCTTTACTATAGCCGCATTATAGGCGGATTATTTACCATCAACACTGTTCGTCTCCTTGCATCGTTTCTAAATAAGTAATGTACAATGATCACGTACCATTAAGTGTGCTGGACTATGTTTGTCATTCCATAGGAATGTTGAACTCCTACCGAAAGAACATAGATGGTTTGGTATAACTAGGGTCTTTCCTGTCTTAGTAGGTAATTCGGTAGCTAACTACAACGAGTATTATAATTAATATAGTATATTACGCAGCAATATCTTTATCGAGGTCATCGCAATATTGTTTGATTTCGGGTTCAAGCTTTTTCCATTGCGAGTCCACCGCAGATGACATAGTATCTTTTGGGTAAGGTACTTGGTATCCCTCCAATCCGGATTTAAACTGATCCACGAGACTGGGCACCGGAATTAATTTCTTATATGATTCCCAATCGATTTTCGGCATCTCCGCGGGATTGGCCATTACGCTGTTCAAAATAATCGCTGATGAAAAACAGAGTTAACAATCAAAATTAGTAATGATCTAGACAAAAATTTCAAATCAATATTGTAATAGCTATGTTTTTACACCTTATTAAACATTTCAACTGCTATAATATTTTAATATAGTAGTTGAATTCTCTATTCATATAATCTATAAATCTCACCGCTGCAAATAAGCTTCGGATTTTCCTTTAAACGCCATATAATTAGTTTTCTGGTCAGGTGGTACTTTTTTTTCCAGTTCCTTCCAATTGATTGTCGGTTTTGTGAATCTCTTCGCCATTATTCAACGTGGACAAAATATTAATACGGCGAGTAATTTCTATTGCCAAAGTATGTCACATACTGACACAGATATATTTTGTTTTGTTTCTTTTTAGAATTGTTATTACAGATTATAGTTTTACGTTATGTTTTTCTATAAAAGGATAAACCATTGTAAAAGTTTTTTATGCGAAAACTTAATAAAACTGTTTAAACAAAGCTTTTTTACGAATAACTGAACTTGATAGACATATTTTTATTTAGCGGAAAGAAAACTGTTTCAAAAATGAAATCTTGTATTGAGAATATAGATAATCAAAGATAACATTTGATTTTTTAATAATCTCAATACAAGATAAAAAGCTTCTTTAACGACGAGTTATTCTATACTTAAAGATATTAAAACAATTGGTCAAATACTCTTATAAAATCTACTACCTATATACTTTTCAGAGGTTCTTGTTACTTTTATTACAGCGATCAGCGACAACAAACGATCGATTGTGTAGACATTAAGAGATTTTATGATATATGAAGGTTATTATCAATATTCAATGTTCCGGGAATTTTCGGCACCATTTTTGAATGCTTTCACTCGCCAATTCGGGTATAAGTAAGCCAATTAACTAACATGCAAAGCAGACGACATCGGGTCGGCATGCGAAGTTGCGTGTCTAAGGTCGGGAACCTTATGGTTAACACATTATCTATGTTAACGCTCGATTAAATATAACTCTTGTTACAACGTATAGCGAATCAAAAGGGCACAGGTTTCCAAAGTAGCTCGCGGCAAAGGCGAATGAAACGGTGATCGTTGGGCCGCCGTTTGAATACTTTCGACTCCTGAAGCGATTTATGTAAATCTTTAAATATGTATTAATTTACAAAAAAAATCATGATTGATTGCAGCCCGATAAGAATCATACACCTTTTACGCAAACATATTCATAGATAAGCTATACAAAATCAGTAACGCTATGAACGTCATGAAAATTTCTGCAATTCATTGCAAAATAGATTTTTCTTAGTAAGATTCTGAAGGCAAAGTTAAAATTTATTCTCTAAAGTGAGCTATTACGAGTACTAGTACATATTTTATGTTATTTCTGTTTACGTTTATTTAAAACCTATACAAATACTTTAAAAGTATTTAAAAGTTAATACACTAATATTTATACAGCAGATAAGACTTTATAACGATCAATTATACTCTGCTCTTGCTCACATAATATATTGTAAATGAATACATTAAATATGCTATTGTTCAACTCATCATAACAAAAAATTAAATACTATCGCTTATACTATCTAAAAGAAACTATTTGAATACAAAACTCGGAACCAACTAATCGCCATTAACATCTAAACTCGTATTTCGGAATCACCCTCCAGTACAAATGAGCGACAAATCACCGCACCGTTTCAATTACAAGACAATAACCTTCATGGTGTCAGTATCCTGGCCGTTTCCGCCGGATATTAGGCGCAACGACAAGCCGGCATCGAAGTTCTAACGTGCCGAATTCTGACGACATATTTACCGAATCACCCAATCCTTTTACTTTGATGCGTTATCATATGCGATTTCATCTTCTATTGTCGGGGAGGAAGGTCTACTTCGTTGACGCCTGAGGATGTGGGGAGTAGTTGTACACGTGGTTAGAGGGTACACTTCCGGATCAACTCATAGGAAAGTGTTAACTAATTTCGATTGCTTTGATGGGATTCGTCTGTTCTTGGAAATGTAATGAAGGATTTTAAAATGGCCTTTTCTTATTTAGATCTGATTTTGGTAAGAAAGTATTTTGTGCCGCTGTTCGCTTTTTAAGTAATTTACATTATACTTTGTTCTATAAAATCAATAGCAAATCGTTTAAAAATTAAAAAAAATCGTTAAAAATATTAAAACTCTCTTCATTTACCATATTGTCTATCTCTGAAATAAGATATAATCAATGTACTATACATTGATAACAACCAAGATATAATGTATAGTTATCACAATACGTCTGATGATATTGATTATTGACATTAACTAGAATGTTTTACTATTGTTTTTATCGATGATATTGTTTTTTCCAGTCCCAGCACAATGAAGCTGGAGTGGACGGAGAGCGAATCCGACTTCGGTCTGGAGGAAGCGGCTTTTTACGATGGACCGACTTCACTCGCGGGACCCATGCGCAAGAAAGTATCATTCAGCTTGAGACTTGACTTGGTATGTACTTATCTGGTGCTTAGCTATATTGTGATAAGAATCTCTCGAAGAACATTTCTAACTGTTGACCTAGAATCATCTGGAATTTTTTTTTTCCTTCCTTACCAAAATGTGTTCTACAAAACATTCTGTTAAACAACAGTTTAAAACAATTATCTTTTACAAAATTTAAAATTTTACCCTAACAGCTAATTTAGCGTCTGCAGCTCATTAAAAATTGACAGATGTCGATAAATAACAGAAATGATCTGTTTCAAAACAAGTTTAAGTTTATAATTACAAATCCCGTCTTTAGAAATTCCATGTTTAGTACTAGTGAATGGTAATTGCAGTACATGTATAAAGAGAACCGGATATCCGATCGTCTCGGGAAAAGTGGTAGCATCCATTTATATACCGGTTCAGTAAAGGCACAGGTTAAGACACGATGGGAAAACTAGCTAAACCTCATCGCGAACATTTTACACAGGAAATTGTTGGTAGTTATTGCTTTAGTACTGAGAAACGAATAAACTTTACTGTGATGTTAAAAAGGAGTTTAATTATATCAAACTAATTTAAACCAATTATAAATCGAATTATTACTGATTATAGATTGCTGGACACCGTCTAGGTGGCCTTTTTTTTCTGCCGCCGAACAGTTGTGTGCAAAACTCGCTATATTTCGGTTTGAAGGGCGTTGTAGCTGGTAGCATAAAATTGTACAGTATGTATCATTCTTACTAGCACATTGTTACGAGTACCATAGATTCACTTCGGCGAAAAAAAACTATATAAATTTTCATGATACAATGCAAGTTCACCGACATTGGCTTTAATAATAAATAACTTGGTACAAAGCTCATTAAGACAGGATTGTCTTCTGAAAATGGTATGGCGGATCCATATTTACACGTAGTCTTTTTGCAGCTCATGTAGAAGCTAGCAGAATTAATATGGTACCTGCAGAAATTAGTTTCAAAAGATGCTGGTTTATTGAACTTCAATATAATAAAGTCACCACATGAAATTTAATAGTGTAAACTATTTATTTTTTAATACAACAAACGTACTATTATGTTAATCAATTCGTTTCTCTTGCGTTTATATTGTTATGTATTTACTCGTAACTAAATGACGCCGCATATCACTTGCTGTACGGTTGAACCAATTTACGTGACGGTAATAGGTGTCCGAACAGCGATTAACACAAATGCTGAGATTATAATAAATATGCACTAGCATAACGTCTCCAAGGTATGAGGATGTACGATCCAAGGTATTTTGATTACTGGGTAGTCAATGGCAACTTTTCTAGGCACGCAACTGCGCTTGAGTTACTGGCGTAATGCTGGGAGTGCTGTGCATTCATTCTTAGTTAAATTCAATGTGATCGTCGAACTTCAGTTTGAATAGGGCACCTAATGATGATGATGCACTCATTCTTAGTTGAAAAAAATGTTTGATTGCCTACATTGGTCAAGTACTGGTCGGTTAGGGCGGGACAAGTCGCCGGATGCGGCGCGTCGACGCGGCCCAACGGACCGTAATCACTTTGTCTCCGCTCCTGTCCTCCATTTTTATAAAGTTATGGAACAAAGGACTCGATAGCTTTATTTACATTAAAAACAACTTGTACTCTATGGAATTTTCTAAGTTTCCTAATGTAAAGCGAAAAAAATTACTGCTTGTAATCCTCCGAATCCGGGGACCGCTTTGTACCAGTATGTTCTAGTTTGAACGGTACTCAACTAGTGCAATTACTCTAGTAATGAGACAACATTTTATATCTTAAGACGTGCATATACAGCAGTGTATACAATCTAAAGTATTTTTACTACAGTGTGGTGTATATCATCCTAACCTCCTGCTCGTCCTGTTCTTTGAATAAAAAATAAATATTAATGAATTTAAAACTAGACTGAGATGAAACTGGAACTAAAATGAGTTTAATATCAAGGTTAAAAAGAGTATGATAGTAGGTCCCTTTTTTTATTTCTACGAAGCGACAAGACAAGCTGCGAGCCCATAACAACGTGGTGTTAGAATGGTATACATAGCACTACTTTGTAGTCGTCGCTTTGAGACATATGATGTTAAGTAGCTATACCTCAGTAATTACACTAACTACAGCACCTTTTAAACTGAAAGACAGTAATGTTTGCACAGTACTGTTTGGCGGCAGAAATAGGCATTGCGGTGGTACCTACCTAAACGGTCTCTCCCAACAGATCCCCCACCACCAGTACGTAGTCGTAAATCTTTAATTCTCTCTTACTAACCTTTATAATCTATTAAAAGAAGTACGCAGTTTATTAACCGCGACTGTTTACTAAGAAAAATTAATGAACTGCTTTATTCGACCACCATCCTCACGTATACGTTTACAATCAATCATCGCAAGCCCGAAGGAGTACAGAAAAAGCTGAAGTTCCTATTTCAGAGTCGAGCTCGTGGTTTTTTTTTCTTAATTCTTTCTTTTATTTTTAAACTTGCCAGCGACAGTGACGTTAAGCTTCACTAATGAGTTTCTACATTAGCTTACAGCGAGAAAAAAGTATTGAGACTTCTTTACGAATGGGTTACCGTACATTGTTTTCTCATTATAAATTAAAACAAACAAAACAATAGTTGTGTAGACGCTGTTGCTATGCCAAACCGGCTACGTTCCGGATATTAAAATAATATTGTGACCACTTTTTACATTATACATAAATAAACAGCTGTCTAACAACTGGCGCTGGGTTTATCATTAAATCATTAGAGTACTATGTCATTAATAATGAACAGGGGTTAAATAAAGAGGCCGTCGACAGTTATGATCTTCACACCTAACTTGGTTCGGTGGTGTCATCATAAAGTATAACTTGACGTGATTTACACCGCAAGATGGCTTCGTTAGCGACAGTTAGAAGCAATGTTAAAAAAATATTAGTACTCCATTTTTTTTTTCATTAAATTCCATTCTTAGCAATAAGTATACCCAATGTCAAATAATTAGCAAAAATATACTGTTATGTACCACCGCAAAGACTATTTTGGCCGCCAAACAGTAGTGTAAAGATTACTTAGTTCCGGTTTAAAGGGCGGTGTAACTAGTGTAGTTACTGGGAAAACGAGAATCAATATATTATGTTTCGGGCGATGAGCACATTGTGGTGTAGTGTATATCAACCCAACTAGCGCCGCGTTGTTATGGGCAAATGTATCACTTACTACCACGTGAACGTCCAGCTTGTCTCGTCGCATTATTGAATAAAAAAAATTACGAACATTATGCATAAATAGTTTAACTCTACATATGTTATATATGCTTATTATTAATTGTTATATTCGTATACTAAAAATGTATTGTTTTACAAGTTAGATGTCCTAAATTCTTCTAGAATCTAGAAGTTTCAAACAGAACAAAAAGTTTACTTTTGCAATACTATTATAAGGAGCAATTGTAATGTTTTATATACAGAGCTACAATTGTTATAGATTTTTGATCAACTTAATAAAAAATATTAGCTAGTATACTTCGTATCTACCTAGTATGCGTACTCGAACACAATAAGCAGTTGTTACAATAATAAAGTAAATAGTAAATAAACCTCTAAAGGTTTCTTTTTATAACTAAAGTAAGTAATTATTTATATATAATTATTTTATCGTATGCGAAATAATAATGTAGAAATTAGAAGAGGCATCTAAGCGTATCTCATTAGGGCCCCCGCTATACGATATCCGGTCCCCAATTAAAGGGATAGTTACGTCCGCTCCGGAGAATATGACAAATATGTTGTGATTTTTCTTTCGTATATTTTCATTAGATTAATAATGTTCTCAGTACTCTGTGATGCAGAGATATTTTAATATTATTAACAATTGTATTGTAAAAAGCATTTCTATAGAATAAAGTAGAGTAGTCATTGAACAAATACAGATAAAAAATTATTTTTCTTGAACAATATTTTTCTAAGAAAATAGTATCTTTATACCCCCTTGTAAGTATACTGTTTGCTGTTTTTGTCTACTTTTTATAGTCTTTTAAAAATTAAAATAAACATGTTCATTATTTAGAATATTTGCTTAACGACTTAATTATCAAATTATTTTGAAAATGTGGATGATCATGTTATATGAATATATATTTGTAATAGTTTTTATTAGGTTTAGTAATAACTGTAATAATCGTTAAGGGAGGCCTATTCTTAGCAGTGGGCGTTATCCGGCTGATAATGTACTAATACAAACATACTAATAACCGGATTTTCCTCAACTGTTAACTGTTTGATATATTTTTTCTACATTAAACTATTTAATAATACATAACGTTACATTTTTATATAAAGTTTTTTAACCATTCAATGAAATACTGGTTCCGTGATGAAACTCAATGGAAAGTAAATTTTGTGTACATTATATCATATTATAGTTAATTAGCGCATACAATAGACTTTCTTCCTAAATCCATCCATCATGAAATCAGGCATTGGATGTTTTTTAGCTGATGTTATCATCAATTTTGATTGCGATTAGTTTAATTACTTGTGACTTATTTAAGCAGTGATCGGTCTAATAGTTTCAGAGATTTCTTGCCATACATTATTTCTATATGAAATTATTAAAAACTCTTACTTGTGTTAGGTTTTTCGAATCGAAGATCGTCTAAGTATTAACGCAGCTATCTTCTGGCGACATATTCATAGTTTGCAAATATTACTGTGTCCCGGATTAAAGGGAGCTGTAATCAGTGAAATTACTGGTATAACGAGACTGAAAATTGGTTGTATCGAGACGACGAGTGTATAGTGTATATCATTCTAACGCCACGTTTTCATAGGCAGACGTATCACTTACCAGGCGAACGTCCCCCTCGTCTCATCGCTTTGTTAAATAAAAAAAAACCGTAGCAAAATTGAGTTGTTGTCTGTATGTATATTTAAAGCATCGCCTGCGTAAATGCATTCCGTATTGGCCTGCTTAAGTTTAACAGAACAATTTAACAGCTCCCAAACTTGTTATACAGTTTTGATGTTTTGTAAACATGTAAACGTTCTGCTAGGTTATAACACGACGTAACGATAAACAAAGGTTTGCGCGAAATATGCAATTTAAAAAATTGATTTGTTCGGAAATACCAACTTTTTTAAACTAGCAAGCAACTTCATATAAAAACACAACAAATTTATAACATGGATTTGAATGGAAAAATATATTGCACTCTTATATTATGCAACGTTTTTTTGCATAATACAAATGTAGTAGTCAATGTCAACTATCGTTTACTTAGCAGAATTCCATAATGGAAGGTATGTTGTATAATATCAACGTTTTCACGTACTATGGTAAATGTTCAAAAAATTATGTCGTCGGTTTACTAGTGAATCATAGAAGTGCTCCTTTCTTACAACTGAAACTCTTTTCTAGGCCGCAGACGGCGAAGTCGGCCAAATAACCAGCAGCATTAAACATCATCTCAAAATAGATCTGAAACTATCTTTTTTATCAGACGTACAATAGTGCCTGTTGGATGCTGCATGTATAAAGTTTAAATTTCTTAACTAACTCCATCGTTCACCCACAGCATTAAATACTATAACTATTAGAACTAATGTTGTAAGTAAAAGAGAATAATAGTTGTAGTCTTTATATATTAAAAGTAGATTTAATTATTGATTATATATCTCTTACAACCTATGTCTCGTGTAAGGCTATTTTTTACTTCCCTGTCATGTTTATAATTCAAAGGAGCTTAGAATGATCGTTAGTCCCCTAATATATAACATAACGGATTAAAACAGTCTAATAATTCTTCCCCTTGCTTTTAAAAACAGCTTTGTGGGGCTGACACATGATACAAAGCGACAAGTTCGTATCGTCAAACGTATATTAAACCATTGGAAGCGACAAATTGACTATTAAACTTTACAATATATAGTCGACTACTCATTTTTAGTTTGTTTTCTAACCTATTTTGAACTAAATAATTCAAGTTCAATTATATACACCTGTATGTGTGTATATTCAGAGATTCATTCACTCGTCACAATATCTCCGAAACTATTAGATGTAAACACTCAAAATTTGATAGATTTGCTTCTGCCATTTAGAGGTATGCTATGAATGGGTTTTACAAAATTCCTTCCCGATAGAGGTTGGAGGGATGTTAGAGCCAGCAAAGTAGCGGGGAACAGATAATATTTGATATGTAAAACAGTTCAAATGATGAAGAAAATCACAAGCTAATTTAAGTTGGTATCAACAGTTAACTACACAACATACGACCTCGGATTTGAATCGAGGACATCATTTGTTACAAGGCACGCGATTAGTTTTTTTTTTTATTCAACGACACGAGCGTGACGTTCACCTGATTGTAAGTGATATTCTCACCCACGACAAAGTGGGGCTAGTTAGAATGGTACATAGAATGGTAATTGTGCTCATCGCCCTGAGACATAAGTTGTGATCTCGTTACTCCAGTAAACGCACTGGCTACTACTACTTGGCGCAAAAATAGGAACTACGGTATTGAATGCTTCAACAGTCTCCAGGAAGAGACCTACCAACACCACCACAACCGCAACTAAACTATACATCATTAACTATAAGATGACTAGTGACAGATGATGCAAGACAATTACATATTTCTTATAGAGTAGTAGTTTGGTTGTAATAATTTAAATGATGTTTAGAGACCGGAATATCCGTATATATACCAGGATGGTAGATTTTGGTGACGAATGATGAGCCAGATGGCATTAAGGTGCTAGACAGAAGGACATAGAATAACAAATGATTCGTCAATCTTCAACGTTTAAATGTTATTGAATTGGGTTCGCGCCCCCTGATTACCAAGCGCAAAGAACATTCTGTCCTGCCGAGGGTGACAGCAACCCTCATTAATGAACCAAAATATCTCTTCTGTTTACGGCTCACCTACACCACCCCATCGTTATAAGACGTTTACATTCACTAGTTATTTTTTTACGTGAATGATAATCGTATACAAAGAAGGTAAACAGATTCCTTTATGACTAAGGTTGAACCTGGAGAGCAATATATCCGGAAGACGTGCTCCTCATGGCGGATGAAATGGTTTGATTATATAAGCAACTAAAGTTTATATCTTTCGATTTGAAGGTCGCTGTATGTGGTAGAGCAATTGAGATAACTTTCTATCTAGCGCTAGTTATTATTATGGTATGATATCACTTACGATCAGGTGAACATCGTGCTCATTACCATCATTTGAACCAATGGATATCCACTGCTGTTCATAACACCAAGATTTAAAAACAAGAAATGCTTTACGTTTCCTTATCTGATAAATAAGTGCAACCGAACTACTCTTGTCAGTTTAATATACTGCAAGTATAATATTATTCCAACAAATGATACAGATTGATTTTTCATATTTCTGGTTATGAAACTGAATTAAACATTACGCCATATATATTATAAGTAAATATTAACTTTGTTAAAATACAACAATTGCGTTTTCTAACATCAGAATTAACTTATTGAAGTACGCGACGGTCCCTGATTGACCCGAGGGGTCCGCACTGATTCAATTTTGACGTTTTTATTGGGTAATATTGATGTACTTCGTAAATAAATGCTGTATTATAGATCAACATATGATATATTCCGTCTGGAGTCAATTGGATCATGTTTCGTATCAATTGTACTTGCCCCTGATGTTTAACCTAAACTTATTCCATATTATTTAGTTTCTTTTAACCTTGTAAAAATATATACGGATTTGAGTAGCTTATATGTTAAAAGCGAAAGTTATACCCAGATAGAACTAGTGTGTTTTGTTACTTTAAGTCTTTAACCAAAGCTTAATATTTATTATATTTTTCATTATATAAACAAGCGCTTCTTCACAATCACTCTAATGATAACGTGTTTGATAATAAAGCGCACTTAGAAGAAGCTTCTTCAATTTCCTCTTGAAGAAGTAATAACATAATTAATACTTCCTAAAAATTGTTTTGTTAAAATCTTTTTTTAATGTATTGAAAAGCTCTTGACTACGATCCCATGTAGACTTTGATGCGATGTAGTCTTTGGTGGAAATGCGATCTAGTCTAGAAGTATTCTATTCACTCTTCTCTTAAAGATCCCCACGTCATACCTGGACGGAAAAACTACACCGGCACACTGTTCCAATCCTGTTCGCATTAAGAAGGTCGAAAAGAATCACTTCGTCCTAATACGCAGGATCTCGACAACGTAAGGATGTATGAGGTGTGTTCACACGTCCGGTGTTAGAAGGGCGATGGCGGAATCAAATCATAAAGTTCCTGGACAGATTCCCGGAATACAATCATGATTATTATCAGCCGACAACCGCCTACTGCTTGACTGTAATGAACAATAATTAATTGTTTTTATAATTATTTACTTGTTCTGTCCATTTATGGTTAATTTGTAAGGAAAATACTTAGCAACCTTCGTTTGGTTTCAAGTGAACCGTTTCGTATTCAGAATGAGACCGTTTCAACATACATTACCATTCTGCTATTTGTTTAATGCCTTCAAATCTATCGCCGTTCTGCGAAATGTATCTAATGTTAGTTTTATCTGTGCTTTCGATGTTTTAAAACGTATTGTTTCGTTTCTCGCCGAGTGCTTTTAAAGCGCGGCATGTTCGACCGGTAAACGGAAGTAGCCGCACTGTGAATAGAATATTGACTCGCCACTGATTCCGACGGGATTTCAATTTAGGTATAACTTGACTCACGTATCGTTGAAAAAATATGGTTCCTTTAATGTACGTTGGCTTATGATAATTACATGTTAATTATCGTTAGAAAACTTATTCGTCTTCAAGTTTTGTTCAAAATTAATACTTTGAAGCTTTAATACATCTTATATATAGTAGTCAATACTTTTATTGCATTAAAGTTAGTGTCTTAGAATATTTGTAATCCTTTAAAAAAAATTATCAAATTTCATTACTTTCAGGGGTAGCGATGGTCTGCTTTGAATTTTACTTAAGTGGTCGCTCACTTGATGGTAAGTGATATGCCTTTCCAAGTGGAACACAGTCATGTTTGCATTGTACTATTTGGCAACAGAAATAGGCATTGTCGTAGTACCTATATAGACGGTCTCTGGCACCACCCTACCACCCTTAAATCACCACAAATAATCCCTTTAATTTATCTCTTAAAATTAATGAAGACAACTGTTCGATTGTTATTGTGGCGAAAATCGACAACATAACTTAGAGTGCGTAAGTCATGAAATTTTATGTCCTATGTTGATTGTGTCACCAACTTTGAAGTGAAGGTGGTATGCGAAAAACAAAAGTTCACTTAAGTATATAATTTGTTATTAACATTGCAGTGCGATGAAGGTGGCGGCGCCCCTAAAAGTATCAAGAGCGAGCCCCCTGAAACGGAGGAACCCCGCGCGATGCAAAAAGTGCCATCGCTGTCCGATCTTTCAGATCCCGAGGCCTCCTTAGGTGAGTACCTAATTGTTTCTATCAGTAATCCTTTATTTTACAGGTAACTCTATAATGTCTATTTACAATTATTATGTTAAACAATAAAAGAAACCATAACATTGTTTCATTTAACGTAATAAAGATTGCGTAACGTTTTATTTGTTATAACTCTTGATATCAATAAACCTTCGAAAACGTAGACCACGTTGAATTCAAACATATAGCACATTTTTAGTCTCAATACAGTCTAATTGTTATTATTGTTACTATAAACCTAATATAATAGTTTATGAACAATTGCGTTGAACAAAGTGTAGCGCAAATTCGCTCTTCCTCCATTTACACCTCGGCAAACCGAAGGTTATCCGGCGATAGACCCGAACCAATCATAGCGTCATGTCTCATAAAACTCCCGACGTGTAATCAATTTGATGAGGAAGCTCCTAGTTGACCATATACACAGATAACAAAGTGAAATCTTAGACTTTCCGTAGCCCATTACGTAACTACTCAATAATCCGACGCGAAGATTGACAAAACACAACATATATATATAAATGAAGAAACTATTTTAGTTAGTTGTTCTTAACTTCATTGTGATTAAATCTGTTAGGATATAGAACCTACATACATAATTCATAGCGTGGAATCTTACTATGTTGTAATAAAACAAAATATCACATTATCATATTTTGTTTTATTACAACATAGTAATCAACAATCAAAACAAAGTTATATCATAATATTTTTGTTGATTAAGAAAACTAATAACTTTACTCGAGTTTCCAATATTCAAGTGAAACTTGACAATAAAAGTTATGAAACATCTCATTCAATAATAAGAATCGAAGGATTGATCTTCAGATTGTTAACGACATACAATTGTATCGCAAGGAGAGTTTTCACGTTATTAACTCTGAAAGGCGTGTATATTTAAGTAAATTCATATATATTTGCAGTACTAACTGGGTCCACTATTTCGCCATCGTCGGATCCGATAGTCAGGGTACCCGATATAGAGCGAATGATTAGCAAATAGAAGACCAAATAGGATAATACGACGCATCCTTGTTACTGGCACTCGCTGCACTTTCAGGCAACGGTACCCACATTTCTAGGACATTATGATTATATATAAGTTTTAAACTTTATTATTTATTAAGTAGAATGAAAACTACTGCATTAATAACGGAGTAATGTTGTCCTTAATTCTTGTTAGCTTCAACTAGATACTAACAAGTAGTTTCGCTATTACTACAAAGATAATCCATTGAAGAAAAACTCGTTACATTGAAGTAAATAAACCCAGGTTATAAATGGATGTTACCAATTATTACAGCTAGCCCCCACCTTCGCCTACAGCTAATAAGGTGTATGAATGACTTCCGGGAACTAATTATTTTATTCCACATCAAAGGTTAATGTTTGGGCAGACGTGTTAAAGTTTGTCAGTCTCCGGGGTGGGCCGGGCTATACGGGCCCATTGTTTCATGTGTCTTTGTTTATGTACATATTATAACGTGGGAACAGCGGGTATTATGTATTTATGTACCACTTAAACCTCTTACGATTACATTTCTTTATCATCTCAAAAGTGATACAACTCGCGACATGGTTTCTAAAAAAAATATTATTTGTACTCATCCATACTAATTTATAAAGAGCGAGATAATCCTCGATATTACAAAGAATATAACGTATACTTATAAACATCTAATAGTTACTTAAATTTCAACGTATCATTTCATAACATACTTCATTTAGCAAGTGTTTTACTTAATTTTATATGTAATAATTATAATACATTGTAACTTCATGCACTTACCTTTTAGTGTCTGCCTTTTTCATGTAACCATACGTTCACCTCATACTAACCAACTCACTATGAGATGAACTCCTGCTGATCTCTTCGATTTAATATATAAAAAAAATTGATCTGTTCGTATTTAATTCTCAATACAAAATTGTAAGCTAAATAAAATTTGAATGTGAATGCATAACTGAATAGTGAATCCAATGTGGCCCGCGTTTCGTACGAATTAATCTGGACGCGGTGAGCTGCACTCCGTAATCACGAAGTCATGTAACTTATTAACTGGATTCATTAGTCAAGCATGCATGCATGTCCATTATATATGCCAAATAAATTGAATCGAAACGAACTGCTTTATAACTCCAAACTAATATATATACCTCGTAGATATTGCGGCTATTATTAACGCGAATCTAAAACGTTTTTGATTTATAGACTCCATATCGTTTTGTTTTTAACATGGAACCTCGGAAACAAGAATAAATCATTGAAACTTGGTGCTGTGTAAACCTTGTAACCACCAACGAATTGAGCAGGCTTATCGCTTTTTATCAAAAAACTAGTTTTTGGGTAAAGGACCAAAATATTGGAGTTGTTTTATTTGATCTATTAAATGTTATTACTAGCTGGTCCGCGCCCGCTTTGCTAGCCAATGTATTAAATTAGACTTGAAATATATCTGAAATATTCCATGAGAGCAACTGCAACCGCAAATGACTTTTTATATCAACCGTTACCATAACAACCGAGTGAATAATACAAATGAAAATATTAAAAGGTTAATTGGAAATGAAATGATGAATAATCTATGAAATGCAAAAGATAACTACCCTATCTACAAATCACTTTAACTCTAATGATCATGTACCCACGTCGGTACTTTCACTTGTTTTCACGTGAATGGCGAACATAGAGAACTCTTTTTCATTGTATATATATAGATTTAAACATTATGAAAAATTTAATTATCACAGTTAATTATATGCTAAACGAAAAGGGAAAACTTATTGTATGTATACAAATAACTTAAATAACTGTTACAAGTTTTATCGCATTTGTTTTCAATAAGCTGTTAATGTTATTCAAGGTTTTTTTATAGATAACATACACTACGTAAACAACAAAAGGAAAGCGTTAAATGTATAATATCATTATCATATGAATGCGAACGGGAGCAGTGTGGGCAATTTGTTGGGCTCTATCTCGCGCCAACCCGTGACTCATTCTGTACACATGAAATTTAAAATAGTCTGTCGTCAAAGATGTACATTATTTGATAGATATGTTATTTACAATACAATATTTTTTAATATAATTAAACTACGAAAGAAGCGGTAAGTTCACCTGATGGTAAGTGATACTACCACCCATAACATGTTAGGACAGATTACACAGTACCATACAGTTGAGTGTCGTTACCTCGGTAATTACCATTCAAACTAAAACGCAGTAATATTTGCATAATATTGTTTAGCGGTAGAAATAGGTGCTGCGGTGGTACCTATCTAGACAGTCTCCAGCAACAGAGACCTACAATGAATGTTTTCGATACTTATATAATATGTACTTATTATCAGTTATCTAACAATTAACCTTGATTCTATTCTTTAACAGTTACTTCAAGTTTTTTTTACTCACTAACTGCCCGTTATTTCATGAGATTCTTTTTAATTGAAACATAGCTATAGATTAAGTTACCTACGCTAATCCTAGATAAAAATAAATATGGATTTGGTATTCTTAATAGGTACTAAAATATAATATAATGCTTTGTTAGCTGAATAGATCTCCAGTTACCGTCTTTCAAATAGCAGACTGTTCTGTTGTTTACCTTGTATTAATATTTTTTAATGTATTTATAAACAATAAATGCATTATTTAAATATGTCATTTACACATAATTGTTATGAAGACGTGACGTGACCGATCTAGAGGTTCGAATCTTTGTTCTACGTACATAAGACCGCATTGATATGCGAGGTCCCGATGATAATGTGGTATACCTACAGTTTATACAATGTTTCAGTTTAGATTCCAAGTAGAGTTAAAAATAAAAACTTAGTAAAGATAATAGTTAAATCTATGACCATCACTGACATGTATATGTTATATCAGCAAAATTTAAGGACTTAATTGATATTACATACAAACAGTTTTCTTCATATCCTCAGGCCCTTTTATTTACATATATATAACCTATATATCTTCATGCATTTGTATATAAGGCATTTGAATAAATACTTCGTATATTTAATTTCTGTTATTAATAATTACAATGTGGTTGGTTTCAAAGTTTCACAACTTTCAACCCAACGACATTAACTCGTGTTTTTAATGATTTTGTACGGACTATTTTATGTCGACAAATGTTTACGTTGGATGTCGTTGCACAATTTTATTACGTATACGTAATATATTCATACCACAAACCTTTTTAACATTATAAAGATGCCTCGTTTATTTTATGATATATATATTTTGTTTATACTAAAACGCGATATGTACAAATTTTGATAAATGATACAGCTGCTAGAAAAGATATGCGGCTGAAGTAAGTGTTAGATATCTACCATTAATATATCATCCCTGTGCCCTCTTCAAACTGAATTTAACGATCAGATTGAGAAAACCAATTCGATCCTCAGCTATACTTTTTAACTGATGGTATTTAAACCCGGTCGATTCCTTAATGTCATCAAACCATTTCTTGCGCTGTCTACCACGTGCACGTTTGCCAGGAATTTTGTCCTCCAGGATCAACTTTGGGAACTCATAAAAGGATCCTCTTTGAAGGTGTCCGAAAATAGCAACCTTTCTTTGCATGACGGTTGTTATCAGCCTGTGTTCGCAGTTAGCTCTCTCAAGGACATGGAGACAAACTGCTTCCACGTGATCTTAAACATTCGACGGAGTATAATATTCGACGACAACATTCCTTTTTGTCATCCATTAAAACATTTCATTAATATATCCTGAAATAAAAAAGAGAGCAGAATACGTTTCTAGTAAAATTATCTTTATTAAATACTGAAGTATTCTTCGATCATTTTATAGTGATAAAGTTGGGTAGGAAACCTTTCAAGTATGTAACGTCAGTAGTCAGTAATAACAAAAAAGTCCGGAGCTCTGTCGCCGCATACGATACCTCAGAGGATGTTGCGGTGTCCACTTCCCCCGTGTGTTGATCGCACCACGGGATGTTGCAGAAACTACGCTTCAAACATTTTGTGTATATTTTCAGTTCGATTCTAGTAACGTTACAACAATGTACTGTAAACATTTATAACTTAATGCCGTGTTTGTAAACATTTCAGTGTAATATGTTAAAATTTTGCGCAATACTACACATACACAGCGCTAAAGTAACAATTATGTTAAAGGCAAAATACTACCTATGTTTTTTTTAATATTTAACTAAGCGACGAGACGTGCGTGAGATTTACCCGATGATGAGTAATACGCCTACCCTTAACAATGTGTGGCTATTTAGGATGGTATATACTGTACCATAATACACTCGTGAGTCTCATAACCCCAGTAAGTACACTAGCAACAACGTCTTTCAAACCGGAACACAGTAATTATTGCTCACTACTGTTTGGTGGTAGAAGTAGGCACTTCGGTGGTATCTATCTAGACGGTCTCCGACAATAAAGGCCTACCACCATGTTATTTTGATACATTGTTAGCAACGGCTTATCTACAACATACTTAGTGATACACACTTCATTCCATGGGATAATATCTGCGAGGAAGTTTTAATATTTATACCATAAAAAAAATAATAAATGATTTATATTTCGGAATAATTTGACGTGTAAACGGTTCCCCGTACAACCTGATCAGTACCTTAGTAATATTATCTGTGCTGGCGTGTCAAGAGCAGTTTTATACGCTTGACGAAGTGGAAAGCAAGTTTCGTATGTCTCCTGAATTATTAATCAATTATTTTGAACTTTAAATTAATAATTTTAAAACACAACATAGTTTGGTAACTAATACAGTTTTCTTCATTTTGTGTAATGACAAAACATGTGGCCTCTTACGCTTGGGATGTGATTCAAAATTATAAAAGTTCGTCCACATTATATTAATATAAAATGACGATGGTGGGAAAGTAAGCAGCGGCTGATACCGAGATCTTTGAAGGAGCCTATGTCCAGCAATAAATTTCAATAAGCTGATAATGATAAATCGCTATAGTGTAAGGACTATAATATCTAAGATTTACGAAAAAAAATACTATAACACAAATCTTCATTCAGGTTCCTCGAATGAGAAAAATCAATATCATTTATGCACTAAGTTAGCCATATGTCAGTGGGTGACTGTTAAAATTATAATATTGTATAAAATATTGTCCTTATTATATGTAATACAAATAAAAAATCATGTAAAATCCCCGATTTAGTACGACAGAAATCATCGAAAGCAAACATACTGAAGCACTTTACATCAATGAGAGATTTTATTAACATTATTCCTACGCGAAAACAAAGCTGCGGTGCTATTTCTGCGTTAGCAAGCTCATGTGTTGACACAAGAGAATTCTCATGAACGGCCCAACATGTTGACTCAAATAAACACGTGCGGCAACACTGGCGCGGTGTTAACGCCCGACGCACACCGAGAGCTTCATTCATAAAGCAGCTTGAATGGAGCCCGAAAGCTCCGCGCCCGTCATGCTCGCCTGGTACCTCGGCCGGATCGGTCGGCGGACATGTTGCACGATCCGCGCCATCCATCCCGCTCGCTGACCGTTACCGCTCGTTGCGTTGCCAATGAACGATAACGCTCGCCAATCAGTTACGCAAAATGAATAAATAAGCTTTAATCTAAGCTTTGTTGTTTTTTTAAATGGCGATGGTGGTCATGGTAGGTGTATGTAGTGCCACCGCAACTCCTAATTCTACTGTCAAACAGTTAATCCTTGTATATACATATATTCACCTCTATAGAGAATTATCACGATATTTCTCGAACAATAAGGCCTGGAGACGCGCGATACGCCAGATAAGAATTAATATTATATAATTCCTTCCCCAAAAGGGAAGGAGAAGGTGTTAATATCGAGAAAGGACCGGCAGAGAAAAGAAGTTAACGCCAGACAGGAGTGTAAATTTCAAATCTAAATCTATGTTACTGCCAGCAAAGCGGGTAAGGAAAAGCTAGCATGCAAATATAACGCTGTTCCGGTTTGAAGAGCGTTATAGCTACTTTTTTATACGACGAAGCGACGAGACAAACGGGACGTTCATCTGATGTTAAGTGATACACCTGCCCATAACAAGATGGCGCTAGTTAAGATATACACTACACCACATTGCGCTCGTCGCCATGAGGCAGAAGATACACTGATGACACTAGTTACAACGCCTATCCAACCGGAACATAGTATTGTTTGCACACTACTGTTTGATAGCGGAAATAAGTGCTGTGGTGGTATTTACATAGACTGTCTCCGTCAACAGATACCTACCACCAGAAAAACAATTAGCATGGCGAGCGTTTTTGTATCTTGGAGACAACGAGCTGAATGTGATGCCAATTATCACTTACCATCAAGTGAATGTCCTACTTCTCTGGATACTTCGTAGAAAAAAAAACATCTCAGTATCTGTCGTCCATGTTTTATATCATTTATTATACGTGACACAAAGTTAGTCGACTTAAATTGTCACATTTGTAACGTTATCAAATTTACACTAAAAACAATGAAAACTCCGTAATACAAATGATTATTGTGAAGTTTTTATTAAAATGATAAAGGAGCGTCTACTTAGTGCCGTCTACATTATTATAACATCGTGTACAACGTGGGCGGGGTGAAGTATTGAATGAGCTTCAGCAAGTTTTTTTTTTAATACTTTAATCAACGTGATTGATGTTGTACTTCTCTGTTCTGAAAGTATATAATATAAACGTAATTAATTTAATTTCAAATATCTATTAATGCTGAATGTAAAATCGTTGGATATAACTCACATTTACTACTCTAAGTGATGGGTCCGTTAAAACAAATTGTTAGATTCTCCCAAAAAGTATTAACTCTTCATGTGTTCGTCAAAACTATTTTTTTTTTAACTTATAATATTATTAATTTTTTTCCTATGATGCGATGAGACGAGCAGGGTTAATTGCTAGTTAAGACGTACACGGCATCACACTGTGCTCACAACGTTAATACATAAGATGTTAAATCTCCTCAAGCATAATTTCATTGGCTACAGCGCCTTTCGAACCGGAATACAGTGACGGTTTACTCGTCGTAGATCTGTGTTGCTGGAGATCATCTCAGTAGGTAACATCGCAGCACCTATTTCTGCCGCCAAACAGTACTGTGCAAACATTACTGTGTTCCGGATTAAAGAGAGTTGTAACTAGTGAAATTACTGTGGTAACGAGACTTATTATACATCTGATCTCAAGGCGACGAGTGTAATTTGGTGTTGTGTATATCATCCTAACTAGCGCCACGTTGTTATAGGAGGGCTTACTTACCATCAGTTGAATGTGCCGCTCATCTCGTCGCTTCATTGTATGAAAAAAATTTTTGTCCAACTATCTAAACAGTTTCCGGCAGTTGAGATCTACCATCAGCAAAAATGGTATAATAATAATCTACATATTTATTTATATACTAGTGCTCTTAACCCTCAAAGATTACTTCGCTGCTTACTATCGTACACAAGCGCTGGTCTATGTAATCATATTTTATGATTGTTTGCAACGTACAAAATGCGACGCCATTTTTTTTAGTGCTCTTATCCCTTAGGGACATGTCAGTCCCATGACCTTAAAAAGACAACAACACAAAATTACTTATATGGAAAAAACTTGACGAGGCTCATAATGGCGTTCTTCTTCTTTGTTGAAATCACTCTTGACAGATTGTTCGTGGTTATCACTTCAGGGGTAGGTGTCACTCTTCTCTCATAGCCGCCTTCCTTGTGCAGCATTCATGTAGAGATGATAGACAATTTATTACTGCTTTACACTGGTTAGTCCACATCATTGGCGATCTTCCTCGTGGCTTAATACCCTCAACCTTTCCCTAGTCCACAAGTCGCTCAATAGTGGTGTTATATGTCAAAAATGTCTCATGTTGCTCTAGACTTTAGGTCATATAAAAACACGTGTAAGGCGCCTAAGTATAATATATTGATGGTAGTTTATGCATAAATACCTCGCTTTTATTCTGATATGTAACATATTCCATTAGCAAATGATAGACGTCCTCTATTTTATTGCAACAATTGAAACGTATTTTTTTTATTAGATATCCAAAACCTGCCAATGGAGAGACGCCATCTTTGCAAAGTATATTGTACGGATGTGACCAAGGCGAATAAACCCATCACAGATAACATAAATATTGATTTTTTATATTAAAACAGGTGATGAGTTGATAATGTACCGTTATTGCGGTATATTAGCTACATGAAACAAAATGGTCGTACATCTCTATTGCCGGAAACTGTATAGGTAGGTACCACAACAACGCCTATTGCAGCCACCAAACAATACTGTGCAAACATTAGTGTTCCGGTTTGAATGGCAAGTTAGTGTATGTAATAATAAGACAACATCACAAAAGGTCGGGTCAAGAATACTCGCAACCGATGGACATGCATGAAGACGCTCATGAAAGGGGAGGAAGCGAGAGAGGTGCGCCAGGATCGTAGCAAGTGGAAAGAGGTGGTCTCTGCCTACCCCATTGGGAACGAGGCGTGATATATATGTCTCTAGACGACGAGCGCAATACTGTACAGTGTATATCATCCTAACTATCGCCATTTTGTTATGGACGGGCGTATCACTTACCATCAGGTGAAAGTCGGGTTCGTCCGGTCGCTTAATTGAATTAAAAATAATGTGAAGTAATAATTGTCTTATTTTAAAGTACAAATTGCTTATAAATACTTTTTAAAATCAAGAAACATTTCTGTTATAATGGTAACCCTTACACTATAACAATGTGACGCTTGTTAATTATGAATGAATATGAGTTTATAGAAAGTAATTAAAGAAATAACAATTAAGATAAATTTAAAAGACATGAATAAAGTAATTAAAAGACTTGGTAAGTGGAAAATCCTGTCGCCGAACTGGTTATTCTTTATAACTTCAGTGAATGAAATAGAACCTGTTCGAAGTCGATCTTTTTGCAACTGGAACGTCTCATTTTACTTCCAAATTTAACGATCAATGAAATGTTGATGACATGCTACAAGAAATTGTTATGTGTGTGTATAATATTGTATAATACATAACGTTTATATACATTAATATAATTATAACATTAAATTTACATTAATAAAACCTAATATACGTTGGCCGCAGGAACAACGTTACTTTAGGAAATATCTTATCTCATTTTATTTAAAAATTCTGCTTGTTTTGTTATAAATTTACTTTAATATCTTCTTTCAAAGATATTACGAATCTTCCTACATATATAATATTATATTTACACTTGTAATAATAGTACAAATACTTTATTGAACGTCCAAATAACCATCTATTTACAAGGTAATTTACACATTGATATTCGTCATTTACATACATCGATTTCAAAATAAATGTATGTAATAAAGCGTTAAACTTCAACTGTATGGAATTTATAAACTCGAATTTGAATATTTTTATGGCCTACCAGCAGGTAAATATTTTTTATAAAGTGTGGTTTTCATTAATTTGACAATAATTTAATGGCGTTGAACCGACGTTTGTTATTCGCGTTGCGTCTCTGGTAGCGGTCCCGCATCTAAATGGATTCTTCGTCACCTCTGCTTGCCGGCATCACACTTAGCATACAAATGGCACCTCCGACGCCATAATATTATACTTGTACACGTACAAAAATCATATTTAACGCACTTGTCACAGTATCCCTCCCTTTTTAACGGCGTAGAAGGATATTTTAATAGTTACCAGTAATCGTAGAGTAGGGCACGGTATAAACAAGTGTCATTTTTATAACACACTTATAAATTACAAGACGTTATACATAATTGACATTTATTGTAGCGAGAAAAAGCAAATGTTATAGTTATTTATATAACGTTTATTATGACATTGATAAGAAACACTCCATTTTTCACCAGTGAATTGTTTATAAATAAGGAAGGATAAATGTATTCAGAGTGAACTTTCTTTGTAAAATGGCACACATTTTGCATACTCTAGCACCCGCGTGTCCAATAAATTCGCGCGTTCATTTCAAAGTTCGAGTCCTAAATATGATTTATTGTCGCAATAAATCTGCTGCTGACTCGTTATGTTACTCAAAAGACGTTTGAGAGCCTGCCAACTCGCAACGGCAAATGACTACTCGCACTCTCCGCGACCATTCTGTGCTTAGTTACTAAACTACAATCATTTATGTGTATAATTAGAAAACTTTAATGATATATAGACCTTATTTCTGAATGAGAATGTATTTTATGTTCAATAATTATTTAGTACTTTTCTTTAAATAAATTACAGCAAATTTTTAATAAGTACAATGCATAACTTTACAAAAACAAATGCAATTTTAATATAAGTAATTTAATTATAAAATTATAGAGAAGGAAAATATTCATGAACATATAAATTTTTCACAGTATAATAAAGTTTTTACAAACTTGTCACATATACTATAAAAATGTACATATCAAATACGTCGCGTTATTTTTGTTCTGTAAAAATATGCGCAAGCGCAAATGTTAGTGGCGCCATCTATCAAAATCTTTTGTACTTTAATAGATTTTTCCTATAGTGTTCTCTTAGTGCAATAGATGGCGCTGTAACAAATGTGTTCAATTTCTGAGAGATGGCGCTATACTTTTATAAATATATATAAAATATTTTGAAGGTATGTTTGCAGTAAGTGTTTATAAAGGACTCTACTTATCAAGGTCAATCTTCGGTTATACGCATCAAGTGGTTGGCAGCCGTCACGCTAAATTAGTACACTTTATTTTTTATATAAGAAGTGAAGATATTATTAATGGATCAATATTCATAAATAAGTGAAGCAAAAAAAAACAGTTTATTTACTTTCTCCCTATGGCAATTATAAATTTTAACAATATCAACCAAGAACGATATATAGAAATGAAGGAAGTATCTACAGGCATCGGTGAGGACGAAGAGAAAAACATATATCCAAATAAATGAATTAAAAGTCAATAAAATTAACAGTTTATCTAACAGACAGTCGGATGAACTTAAGAAAAAACATGTTTAGCGGTGGTATGGATGTGACGTCACGGGGTAGGGTGGTGGAGGCGGTGGAGGCGGCGAGGCGTGGGAACCGCGCGGCAGGTGCGCACCGGCCACTGATCCTGAACCAACACACCTATGCAACACACACACACACACATGATCAAAACGTCCGTTATTGAGAAAGTTCCGCTTTTCCAACAGCCTCTTGTTAATAATTATCTACACAAGTATCGAGTGGTACGTGTTAGTGACAATTTGCGGAAATCTATTTACTATATACCATGATAATATATATGAGATCCTTTAAAACTATATACATGACTGTTATTATCGTCATATTTTTTTTAAATAATACTTTATTAAAATAGAAAATATATAAAGTTTCCGTGTTGAAGATATAACTGGAGCAACAGTTCAGATGATCTATTGTACAATAAGTATCCATAAAATACATATATCTTGAATCGCAAACACGATCATATTTAACAACCATTACATAATTGAAATTGTAAATAAGTTATTAAAACATGCAATATTAGAACTTTAGGATAATTTGTTTTACGTTCTAGTATCTAGTATCTTTTTCGTAGTATGCCATTATTAATTAATGATATAAATTAACATATTTGTTATTAAAAATTCAATGCAAGAAGCACAAATAATTTTACTTAAAACGCTTGCTAAAAACCCAGCAATAAAATGTAATGAAGTTTGTTCACAGTGCCCCGAGCAGTAAATTAATTAACCATCGCAAACAAACTTATAATTAAGCAACTTTTAAAAACCTTAGGGCCAGTAAGTGAGTTACTGGCTACGGGGCCGGGATTCAATAAAACAGGCCACAAAAATTAGATTCCTCCGGGAGTGCGGGGAGGCACTTTTTGCCCTTTGATGTTGCTTAATGAAGTTCACCTCTTTCTCGTCGAGAGGGTACGCGTCTGTTGAAAAGTTCGTTATAACATCGCAGCCAGGTTAAATGGCCTTTAATAGAACCTTTACTGTCGTCACAGTGAGATAATATGTAAATTTACTCCAATTATTATTTGTAGATAAGAATATTTTTATTTTAATAATGCATAAACTTTCAACAAAACGTTCTCTTTCATCTGTATCAATTGTAACATTGAGAAATATCCGTAGCGCTTCGAGCACTTTTCTCCAAGTTTCTGGTCTAACTCAGATTTACAAGCGTATAATTTACAATCAGAGCTAAAACGGCTTTACTTGTAAGTAATAGGTAAGTAATAATTCCACTCTTAATGTAGACAGTGTCAGTGAAGCAATTTGGAGCAGCAAATAGCCGGAGGCGTGTCGAGGGGCGTTCAGTCCGTCGTACTAAATGTGAAGTTCCACATTTATCTTTTATAATTTAACTCATAATAAATTACTACATACAAAAAAATATTTAAAAAAAAAATTTTTTTAAGTATCTAGACTTACAAATACTCAACTCGCTAGATAGTAAATAATATCTACTTCCTTGGAATCTTCTTTATAGTAAAAAATTGTTACAACCTAAAAATATGTCTAGATTTAATATAGGTATAGATGAATATATTAACTATACTATAACACTATTTAAAATTATCTTTGTTATAATATCCGATATAGAGTTTAGATTTTATTTTCATATCTAACAGATAGATATTGTATACTATGTTATAGTTTTTACTGGTAACGCAAGGTAATTTAAAATAGATGTTTGAACATCGGCAATTCTGTTTTATAGTTTTTTTTTTTTTAATATAAATTGTATAATGCTATTAAAATCGATCATTTTATTAGATAATATATCTTCGTTTTAATTTTCTTGCAACGGATGTGTTTGCCAGGATGTATATATTGCGCTAAAGTTTATACATATTAATAATTTATATAAACGATAGGTATTAAGATGCGTAACGTTCAAAAATGAGTAGCTCGCTGGCCTAATGGTTAGAGCGTGCGGCTTTTATTCCGAAAGTCGCGGGTTCAAACCTCGGCATGTACCAATGACTTAATATTTAAGTTATGTACATTTGTGAACTGTAGTTACAACAGCGAGATACAAAAACGGTGAAGGAAAACATCGTGAGGAAACCCGCACACTGATATCATCTTTTGTGTGTGTGTGTGTGTGTGTGTGTGTGTGGTGGTCCCAATAAAGTGGCAACAGGCTCACCCCCTGTTACATGGGACCTAATCTGACCACATCTGGCGAAACGTGAGTGGTTTATTCACCTCTGCCTACCCCTACTGGGAAAAAGGCGTGACAAAATTAAAAAAAAAAAAAAAAAAAACGTTCAAAAATACGTAAATTTAATTCGCTTTTTACTGAGAAAGAGAAATATTTCATCATGATCCACCTAGGCAAGCTGCAGTCTATTTTTGTAGATAGACTACTCATGAAAAGCAAATCAGACCACATTGAGCCAACCTTGAACAATACGAATCAAATTATTACCATCTACCTCCTTCGCTCCTCCTTGATAAGGAGCGTCCTGTCTTGTTTTTAAGGATGCAGTACTAAACTGAACTGAAACGGCAATTATCTCAGTGATTGTAATGGAAACTATAAATAATTCCCAAGTTTGGAAAGCTCAATTTTGTTTTAGCAATAACAAAGCACCAAGTTGTGCTCGAGTGCCTTAAATTGTATGATATTAAATGTTGTTACCTCGGTAATTTCACCAGCTATAGTCACCTTCATAACTTAACTTTTAGAAGCACATATAGGAGCTGCGGCAGCACATACATATATCATTTCCGTAATGAAAGACCAATAGTTGGTGGGGGTTGGAATAAACTTTTAACTACCGTTACTATAACCTATAATTTTTAAAAGGTGTATCAGTTATATATATTAAAACTATTGTTTTATTACTAAAAATAATATTTTTAATCATTTTCAATGTACCTGCGTCAAGTCACAAGTGGAATACACCAACTAAAAGTTATTAATTGTTGGTACGGCAAGTGCTAAACTCTATGTTAGAGTTAATTTCTTACCGATGAGTTCAACGGCTTCAACGAAGTCTAATTGCTTTTTTGTTTTGTTTATGTAGACTTTACATAATTTCCATTTAAAGTAATCGTTAGCGTAGAAAATGCAAAGGATTGTGCAATTATAAATAACTCCTCTATACTTATATCAATTAATATAATGTACATATACATACTATTATACATAACTGTGTGCATATAACTCATCTCAGGTAGCATCACAATAGAAAAATCTATCTCGAATATGATTATACTCATAGTATTTGAATTTTTTGATAACCAATTGTACTTTAAACTATATATCTTTGATTATATCAGCCTCTTGATTACCGCGTAATATAATCGCTAGTTGTAAATAAAATACAAGTAGACTTTCAAAGGTTATAAACCCAAGAAACTTACGCCCTGCAGAGACGGAGGATTCCGATCCTCCACAACATCACACATAAATACTAACAAAATATGATAAAACGAGTGATATTAGAAAATAGTTATACAAATATGGATTCAACGACTTCTCGTATAAAGTTGATAAGTTTTGGCAATATTCTCTTCTCGTGCGATGAATCGTGTCAAACGGATGTTCATGTTTAATAGAACACAAAGACAGGAACTCCACTACTCGAAGAGTTCGTCGTAAATAGAAAGACAACCGACAATGATGCATTCAAGATTCGTTACGATTTTACAATAATAGATTGTTAGGGAGACCTGTATTTCGCAAATTGGATTGTAACTTTTCATACATTTTGGGCGATTAAAGTTAATCGATGTTTTTTAACATCAATCAGATTGGCAAAAACGCACTGTAAGTGATAATTAAAAGATCATTTTGCTTGTGGTAATTATCTCATTGAGGCCATCTAAGCGGTACCACTGCGAAGCTCACTAACCGTCGAGCAGTTTATAAGTTCAACTAGTTAACTTTTTTCCGGTATGTCACAAAAAATAGCAGTAACAGATTGTACAGTTGCTCAATTATGAGCTAATAACCTAGCCAAGCTATTGATTCTCAGTAATATCTATTATTAAATAATTTTTTTACACGTGCGTGGTATGTGATGTTAAAAAATTTAATTCTCTTTGTTCATTCAGCTTATATCCGCTTCCTATAACACCGGAAGTAAGGACAGGGAGATAACACTACGTAGAAATTAATGTCACTGTGTTTTTATAGTATTTTAAGGTTTATTATAGATTGCAAATAACTACTTGTATGTTTAATCAAAATGGCACATGTTAACTAATTAGTTTTAGATTATAACTTAACTTTCAATCTTCTCAAAAACACTCGTAAGGCTGCCATCAAAGAGGAATGGCGACGAGTCAAGAGGGATACCGACTAAGAAGAAGAATCGAAATTAGTTTTAATATTTTCCATATCAAACAATCAAACTTGCTCCTATCTTGAAACAAACCGGATTATAAGTGAGTGATGTGTAAAAAAAAACCTACAAAATGAATGTACGGTAGTACAAATAAATGAATATATGTACATATAATCAACTTAATTAAAGCCATCCTAATAAATTTCGCCAAAAATACGGTAGCCATTTACACGAGCATAACTTGCGGATCGCGTGCGCGACGCCACTTCGCGGCGCTGATGACAAAAATTATCCCTTACTGCCCACTTCCAAGAACTTTGCCTCCTTTTTAACTTTAGAAAAAAAAAACTTAAAACTGTCATTAGTCGGCGATTTTTTATCTGTGACCAAACTTTGTGCCGTTATTTTATACTTTCTTTCTTTTATATTCAATTAAGCGACAAGAAGAGCGGGACGTTCACCTGATTGTGAGTAATACGGCTGATCATAACAACGCAGCGCTAGTTAGGATGATATACACAGCACCACGTTGCGATCGTCGCTTGAGACATGAAATGTTGAACCTCATTACCTCAGTTATTATATTAGGGGGACCAAAAAGTAATGTCGTTTTCTTACGCTAAATACAAACACATACATTTTTAACGAGTCTTTATTTTTAATCAATGATGTATTCCCCATCATTGTCAATAACCTTTTGCCATCTAGTGAGTAAATTTTCAATCCCTGATCGATAAAAATTAATTGGTTTTTCGGCAAAATATCTAGAGATGGCATTTTGGATATCATCCAAATTTGCAAATGTTTTGCCACTTAAAAAGTGTTGCAGCGCTCGGAATAAGTGGAAATCCGATGGTGCAACATCGGGCGAATATGGTGGATGAGGCAGCACCTCCCACCCCAATTCATTAATTTTTTCTAGAGTTCGCCTTGCGCAGTGCGGTCTTGCATTGTCATGTTGGAGAATGACGCCTTTTCGGTTGACAATCGCTGGCCACTTTTCAATTAAAGATTGATTGACTCGCTGCAATTGTTCGCTGTAGAGGTCTGCAGTAACAGTTTCTCCAGGTTTCAGTAATTCAAAATGAACAATGCCGCGAATACTCCACCAAACACACAAAAGCGCTTTTTTGGGGTGTAAACCTGGCTTAGCAGTACTCCGAGGGATTTCATTTGGAGAGAGCCACTGCCTTTTGCGTTTTGGGTTATCATACAGGACCCATTTCTCATCTCCTGTGATCAAGCGATCAAAAAACGCTTCTGTGTTGTGTCGTTGAAGCAATAAGTTGCATGTGATTGATCGGTTAGCCTTATTCTGTTCGGACAGATTATGCGGGACCCAAACACCTGCTCTGCTTACTTTTCCAATCTGCTTCAAATGTTCTTGGATGGTCGACCAAGGTTTGTTGAGACTGTTTGACAATTCCTCGATCGTCTGACACGGATTTGCTTCCACTTCCGCCCTTAACACGTCGTTGTCTAACGCTGATGGTCTTCCTGATCGATACGAGTCGGAAAGATCAAAATTACCCGATTTGAACTTGGAAAACCACCTTTGGCATTTACGAATGTCCAGTGCATTTGGATAAACATCGCAAATGTTTTTGGTAGCAACTGTTGCGTTATTTCCCTTGCGAAACTCAAAGAGCATGCAATGCCGGATGTGTACCTCTTCTGGTATTTGGCTGGCCATTTTACCCAAAATTACAAAAAAAAATTGTAATTCAATTGTCTATAAGTAAAGAAATCACTATAACCTCACAATGTCTTTGGTACGCCTCTGAACAAAACAATGAGCTGACAAATGACAATCAAGTATTGGCATGCGCAGAAACGACATTACTTTCCGGTCCCCCTATTACTTGCTACAGCGCCTTTCAAACTGGAACACAGTAATGTTAGCACAGTACTATTCGGCGAGAGAAATAGGCGCTGTGTTAGAATCCATCTACACAGTCTCTGGCAATAACCTACCACCAGTATTTTGTTATGGATTGTAATATGCATGATATTAATACAAAATTATAGGTTTTTTTTTCACACTATTGTGACGACACGTTAATATACTATTCAGTAGTTTGAGCGTGAAAAATGTTTAATAAAATAATGTTTATACACTACCACATGTCGGCAGAAATCGACAAGACGATCTTTGGAAAGGAAACCGTGAAGAAAGGCACCGTTTGATATGGATCCTTGATAAATATCTAATAAGATATGTAATAGTAACCAGAAAATTACTTACATTTTCTAAGACAGTAATAAAAAAACTAAAGTAAGCAGTTAGATTCAGACACTATACTTTAACATAAATATGATTACTATTATTTCTACTTCATATCCCACGAATAAATAGATGTATTATTAATATATAATCAAAAGTTTTGTAATACTTCTCCTTAAGTCGTATTCCTCATGTGTATAGCGATAGTTAGTCAATTTATACCAAATTTATTGATACTCCTATAACCTAGTATTTATATTTATTTAACATAAAAATTAGGTTGCTAAGAAATGACCTCAGATTCATATATTCATCAAAGTATGGTAACCATTCACTGAACAAATTATCAAAAATTTTACATATTGTATAAATAAATAATTATGTAAAATGGCGCATATCCGCCAATTCCTGATGAGTAACATTTCTATTTTATACATCTAACGGATCTATTGAAATAGTATAAGATAGCCATTTTGATTATAAGAATACTTTTCAATGAGTATAATTTTAGGTTAGTTAGGATGGTATACACTCCATGTCTAGTCCCGTTACCCTCAGTAATTTCACTACCAACTACTGCTTTCAACCCGGGACACAGTAATGTTTGCACACTACTATACCTACCATCATTTTCTGTAAATATGATTTCAAGTAGACAAGCGTATATTTTATGGCAAACTACTATATCTATATAAGAAGTTTTTTTTAGATTGAAGTTTCAATGTTAAATTATATAGAATCAAGCGAAAAAAAACGATTTGTCTTCAATTCTTTACAATATACTGTTTCCAGATTTTATGTAATATTGATGTACTGTGAAATAAAGGCTTATAATTTGTTTGGTTGTAGGAACATCTTGCAGAAGATAAAATCGCACCGAAGCCAAATCTCACGAGCGATTAATAAATCTCGTTTATTGTTAAGTGAGCATTCATTTTCAGGGATTGCTAAATTGTCTTTAATTAATTCTAATTGAGAGTCCTTTTCAAGTTGTATGCGAGGAGCGTTTATTGCAAACGCCCGCATCGATACATTGTGGTGTAGTGAAGACCCTCATGCCCGTGCACTTTTAATTTCACTCCAAAACCGAACGTCCATTAAATAAATAATTGGATTCTCTGAATGAGCAATACCATCAAAAAATCTAAACTCTCGTGAGTAACTTTAACATCATATCCTGTTTACGTTCAGGAACGGTTTAAAACCAAATGGTTACATTGCCTCACGTACAAATTTCGTTACTAGAACTAAGAACGAATTTAGCTTACGGTTACGCAGTGTAGGTTTACTTCCATAGAAAATTACTCGTGGAAGATTCGGGAATGCTGGGTAAAACGGTACTTTTAAGAATAAAGTTTCATTCTTCTATTTATTTTTGAACAATCTGAGCCGGTTTAGGGTTTCTACCATCACTGGTAGTAAGTCTGTATTGCCGGAGACCGTCTGGGTAATTACCACTGCAGCGCCTATTTCTGCCGCCAAATAATACTGTGCTTATATTACTGTGTTGTTGTTTCAACGACGCTGTAGCTAGTGTAATTACTAATATAACGAGACTCAAGATCTTATTTTTCAAGAGACTAGCTCAATATGCTGCAGTTTATAACATTCTAACTACCACAACGTTGTTATGGGCGGTCATATCACTTACCATCAGGTGAACGACCCGCTGGTCTCATCACTTAATTGTATAAAAAAAATACTTCGCTACCGTTGCCCGCGGTTTAGTATTTCATTAGCTAGAAATCCGGCGAGTGTTTTTCCGGGCTTCCCGGCGCATCCACAATGGCGCCTCTTCCGGTCAGGTTCTCGTCGAAACCGAAATAAACTGACCCAGTTGCGCGGGCGCACGTCCGGACCGCTCGCGCTACGGCTGCTTTCTGCATTTCCGGATAGCTTGTCATATTTTATAGTTTATGATTTTAGTAATATTTTCTGTCAAATAAAAATAAGTTTAGGCATTCATTTATCAGTTCTTTAATTTTATTTTATGTGCGTCATAATAAATTCTTACAGGAAACGCAATAAATATCGCATATCCGTATCTCGACACTAAAAATACCTATATTCCGAACTAAAATAACAAAAAAAATCTAATAGACAACAAGGTTACTGTTCATGTTTTTTAATTGTAAGTAAACATTTCTACTAACATTTTTAGATTCGATAAATCAATTCAATCCGTTCTTATTACAAGATCTGCGAAATATTATCAATGAGTTTAACTGCCTTAGTCTCCTATATCAGGAGAAATTCTAATTATGTTATTTGGAAACCGCACATGAATCGATGGGGAAATAAGGTAAACTTATATACATATACGAAAATCACTAAAGTCAGTGTCACGATGGTTTTATAACGTTTTACAAAGGTTTTTGTAAAACACTCCCGTTTACACAAACAGTAGCTAGCAATACAGAGAGAAATACATCTCTTTTCTTTTCCACGAAGCGAAGAGATGAGCGAGATGTCCACCTGATGGTAAGTAATACCCCGCTTGTAACAGATTGTCGCTAGTTAAAATGTTGTACATTGGCACCACATTGTGATCCTCTCATATTTATTTTATTGAATATATTTTGTACACACAACTGTTAGAAGAAACGACAAGAAAGATACAGAGTACAAGGGCACTACTTATTTCATGTTGAAATCTCTTCCAGTAGACCCGCAGAAGGAAAGCAGAATTAGGAACACAAACCTAGTGCATACAGTACACATTACATATAATAATACATTCATATCACAAGATACAAAACAATACATACACATATGATGTAAAGCTTCAATACCGTTGTCTCACTAGCTACAACGCAATTCCAACCGGAAGACGGTAGCGTCTACAGTATTGTTTGGCTACAGAAATAGGAGCTGCAATGATACCTACCTAAACAGTCTCCGGCTACAGAAACCTACCCCCAATATTACTCAACTATAATTATTCTTGTTCTTAAGGTGCTTCTCTAACCAGCGGAGGTTGACCATCAGCTCACCATATTTCGCCCTGTCTCTTGTGAGGCGGAACGTTTAGGCGGCACTCGCGATCCTGGTCTACTCCTTGATGTTAGGCAGCCAGGATTTCTTCCGACGACAAACACTCCATTTACCTTGAATCTTCATTAAACTGACTACTAGGGAATTAAGTTATGCAGTGGCAACTATAATTAATAAGTCATAATTTGTACGCTGACTGGCCTTTTCAATTCATTTTGTTATGAGGCCTTAACTTAAGCTTATTCTAGAAGTTAAAAATTGTTCTTATACGGCATTTGAACAGTTTTAACAATAATACAAATATTAAGCTACATTTGCATCATATTTTCGAGAATTAAGTATCTTCTGGGTGAGTCACAGCAGCGGTATATAAACTTACACAACCGTAGTTTTTGGAGCGGAAAGGGGCATGAGGTGTGTTGCCACACTCTGACCTTGTCGCCGCATTGAAGTATATGCAACTTTATACCATTCTACCTAGAGTCGCGTATCACTGGATTTATCGTGACTTATTCCTTCGAACGCAGGAAATCAAGCGGGTAATTATTTCACTATATGTCTATGCAAATGCACTTTAGTATTTATAGCTAATGTCTGTAAATATGTATGTATGTTAATCTTATATCATTATAACAAACGTTGAATATCTAAATAATAATAACTTATAGACATTTGATCAGAATTTAAGCGTCAATTTATGTTAAGTAATAAGTTATGATAATAATTTTACAAATATATATTTTTTTTTATCTATGATGTTACATTACTGGTGCTTAGTCTCTGGTGCTGTCTCCGCAAACTTTCTAGGTAGGTACCACCGCAGCGCCTATTTCTGACGCCAAACAGTTGTGTACAAACGTTACTGTGCTCCAGTTTGAAAAGGGTTGTAGCTAGTGAAATTACTGGGGTAACTGGACAGCATCTTATGTCTGAGGCGAAGAGCACAAGGTGGAGCAGTATGTATCATCATAACTAGCGCTGTGTTGTTATGGGTAGGTGTATCACTTACCACCATGTGAATATCTCTCGTCTCAACGCTTATTCGAATAAAAAAAAATGTACACAAAGTAAGATACATTTAACGCAGCTGTCCGCTTACCTAATGAAACGGGATTCCCGGTTTTGATACCTGAGCTATATAATCATAATGACAGGGGGTTTTAAGAACCAGCCCAACTATCTACCACCATATTGTTAACACACCGACTGATATCAGAACCAGATTATTAAAACGATCACTGAACACATTTTGAAATTGAATTCAAGTATAAGTACGTAGTAAATTAAAAAAAAAAACTCATATTTCTGCCGCCAAAACATCGTCATTGTGTTACGACTAGCAGCTAATAACCAATTAACGATCTTTAGCTTATTAATATTTATAATACATTAAAAATTGATCTGTCGATTATGGACAACTAAGTAGAAGTAACTACGAAGCTATGTATAACTTGTAGTGTATATATTTATAAGTAACAACAAAGCTACGTATAGCTTATATAATATAACAGTTCACAATGTAGAATGATTTCGCATTTGGTCGGGGCGGACGCGGTGTTCGGAGCGCAGGCGTCTAGACGCTCAACCGGAAGTTGTTGTTACAAAATTAATGCGGCTCTAATTAAATAACGAGCTCCCGCTGCCGACCGCCGTTCCGTCCTTACTGTCAAAATAGAACTTCTGTATCAACAGTGGAACAGTGTGACAGTGCGGCAGTGCGGCAGTGCGGCAGTGTGAGCACCACCAGCATGTCAACGTCTCTAAACACACGCCGCTGATACATTCCTCTCATTATATTTCTCTCGCCCATTTCCGTTCTATTTAATTTTTAACAATGTTTATATATCATTAATGAAATTATTATGAATATATGTATAATACAAAAATAGGTTTCTTTATTCGCCAATCACGTGAAAACTAGTGAACGTATCGACATAGGAACATAACCATTCGACGCAGATAGATTTTTAGATGATTATAAGATCTATATCTTGTATGTATCATGGATCCTTCATAATTGTATTTATCATTAACTTTTATAAATATTTCCATTTGTATTATATATGTTGTTGCTATGGTAACGGTTGATATAAAAAGTCATTTGCGGTTGCGGTTGCTATCAAGGAATATTTCAAAACAATTTCAAGTCTAATTTTTTTTTACTGCTCGCAGAGTGGGCGTGGAACAGCTGGTATACACATATGAGATATCCAGAGATGGACTGGCTAATCTTGACTGAAAATTTGGTTCAGATATTTATCATCATTAGATGACCTCCTCAAACTGAAGTTTGGCGATCAGTTTGTGAAAACCAATTCGATCCTCAGCTATTCGTTTTAACTGATGGTATTTAAACCCGGTCCACTCCTTTATGAGATATTGCTTCTGCCATTTAGTGGTGAGCTAACCATAGACTATACAAAATTCGTTTCCCAAAAGGAGTTGCGAGGATGTTGTGACCAGGAAAAAATTATAATGATAAATTAAAACTATCGTAAATTTTTTCTATCGTAATAGAAACATAGGTATTAGTTAAATTTTTTAAAAAAAACTAAGTATTTTTCTATCTTTATCTCGTTTTGTCAAAAGCTCATAGCTTTAGAATCTTAGGTTTGCTGTATGATAAACTTACGGGAAGTGTGTAAAAAATCTATATTTATCAACAACAAAGACCATTATTGTCACTTGTTAGAACAAAAATTGGTCTCACACGAGATAAGGTCGCGGCGCGTTTGTCGGCGAAGTTCAAAGGGCGGGCACGCGACGTTCGGGGAACGAGAGGTCCGAGGTTCGAGTCCCCGGACTAATCAGGAGCCGATACGATGCGTTGTAACATTCTTAGAATAGAGACTAAAACAAATATCCTCCACGGTTATTGCGTAAAAAACACAAAAAAATACGCATTTATATGAAAGTAGAAAAGTTATATTAAGTATACATCAAGGGCGATACATATTCAACATAAATATAGGAGATATCCAGTGATTCGTTGACTCATCACCAGATCATCAGATCTCAAGATAAATTTGGTAGAGATATTGTTTCAACCATTTAAAGGTCAATTAAAAATGGATTTTATGAAAAGATTTTTGTAATTGTTGTTACGGGGGTGTTAATAAAGAGGGTTGCCGCGGGGAAAGATAATTTCTGAGAAATTTCAAGTCTAATTCTATACTACGGCAAGTAAAGGGAGCGGGAAACGGCTATCTATGTATATACTTGGGAAATTCTATGATCTCTTTAAAGTGGTTGGTTAATTAAAACCAATAATTACTGAATAACAATGAGTTTAAATTATTCGTTTCCTTTTAACGACGACAGACATATAGCTTATACAATTACTTAAAGGCATCCAACGGGATAATAATTTATTAAGTTTTGCGCAGGCGTAATGGGGTAAGTTACTCCAACTTGCGCAGTCGTTGCGTGCCGTAAAGGATCCATAATGCGCAGACCACGTGAATACCAATTACTTAAAACTATATACATTCATCTTGAAGTAGATTTTTTTCTTTAAAACATACCATTCATATTATATCTAAAATATCTAACAACTTTTGTTATATTCTACTTATATATACTTAGATACGTAAATATGAAAATGGGGAGATCGTTAGCATGTATATATTAATTTATATATCGTATACAGCCCTTTTAATGTTCCCACTGCTGGGATTCGAAATCCTCTTAAAACTATGAGAGGAATTATGACATAGAACCACAAAATCTATCGTTGTCTCACCACGTCGGTTTCGTCACGATGTTTTCTTTCACCGGAAGTGAATTTCAGTGGGAATCGAATCAGGGAGAAGTATATCTCGTTCTATTACCTTACACACTGTGCTATCCCGTCGTCAGCACAATGAGTCATACACGGATGAAAATTAAATGAAAATATAAGCAAATTTATTTTAATTGGACCAGTCTTGTTCCTTTATGAAGTGTGACTCATTGATTACTGTTAAAAGGCTTGATATCCTTAACGAGTGGAAACAATATCTCAATTTATGGCATAAAATTTGAATTATTTATAAAAAAAAACTTAGAACTTATGTCATAGTACAGAAAAAAACAAGAAAAATCTGTAGGTCAGCTAGATTAATGTAGTTGAATAGGAAACAGAAACTATTCAGTGATTTATAACACCAGGGAAGGGAGTTCTATGCAGGTAAGTAAGCACTGCCTTACCCTGGCTCCCTAAATCTATCTAAATAATATTCTTTAAAGGTACACAACTATGCTTTGACTATTACTAAGTTGATAAGTTTTTTTTTTAAGTACAGATAAGTATAGAGATTCCGGGTGTAGTTTCCAAAACCTACCAGAAATCTCTCTACACGTTCCTCCATATCACTTGTGCTAGTAGCCCATTAAAATTGATTAAAATGGTTAAATTATTATTTTAGATCAAATGGTAATTAAAGATATTACCTATTTTCATTACTTCATGAATATTTAACTTAAACAAATTATACGTATTATTATGTACATATATCATCAAGATGGTGCTGAGAAAAAGTGAAAGATTTTCATAACTAACGAAAATCTTATTTACTATTAAAGCGTAAAAACTACTAGTCCTTTTGAACTGGCAAACACAATACAGTTACAGACTATCTAGGTAAAGATTTATGCTCAGACTAGATTGGCTAGGTCTCCGCAGAGCCCTAACGATGTAAAAACCAGTTGAGTTCAATCGTATAGTGCAGCTATTCGAATAAGTATAATGTTAAATTTTCCATTTAACTTTATATTGTAGTAGGACTTCGAAGTATCACGGTACTGGGTGGCAGGTGTTCCGTGGCCAGGCCTCCTCCCACAGATCATTGATCTGACTGAGATTTACGCGTCCCCGGCTCAATACACTTCGGGCTACAGGTGCAGTAGAAACATTTATTGCGGCCTTTACTTATGTCCAATTGCTGACGTGGCGAACTGCGCTGAGGAGACGAGGACTTTTGTGAACCATTCGTCTACTTAAAGGAACGGCTATTTAGGATGTTTACACAGCATCACAATGCTCGCGGTTTCGCATACTATCAGCGTCACAGCATTAATACTAGCAACAAATGCTAATTGGAGACTTATTCAACATTACACACTACTACACAAAATCCTTCAGGTTTATCTCATTGATTTTTTTTTCTTACTAGTTGCGAGCGAATGTTAAGGAAAATATTTTTTTTTTTGCTAATGACCTTTACTTCAGTAATTTTACTAGTTAAAACAAAGATTTTATCCATGATTTATAAAACTGTTATAGAATAGTAAGTCTTCGATTACTTTGATTCGTAATTTTTTTTTTTTTTGAAATATAATTAAGGAGTTTAGTTACGAACGGTAGTGTTTAAAATGTCGATAGTCACCTGATGATGAAGTGGATTGCCCTGTGAATCGTTGATTGAAGAAATCATCAGAATGAGCCTATGCTTTAGCAGTGGACAACAAAAGTCAGAAATGATGACGCCGTTTATACAGACAGGTTATCTTCATAAAAAAACGCAACCTACTCGATTAATAGTCAATATAAATCGATTACTCGCATAGAAACTTTCTAAAATCGTTTTATTGTATCGTTATCGGCTACCGTCTTTAATATTACGCCTCACGAATCAACCGGGCAATTAAAACGTGAACAAATCTTTAATGGCCATTGCTAAAGGCCGCGGAGGTGGTTGTTTTGTTTTGTTTCTTTTTAATTGTACAACTTATATATGTATAAAAAGTATACTATAACTGTTAACAATTTCTTACACTTATTTACACACACAAAAGTCGCTTTAACTCATATAATAATTATTGTATACGTTACTTCATAACTAAATTCAAACATAGTACAAAATTACGTAAATAACCAGTTTAGTTGTTATTTACTTAATTTTATTTCTAATTTCATACATTATATTTACTAAATGACATTTATATACATGATATTATATAAACTTATTTCTAACTTTCTTAGTGCTTGTTAGAAATAATAATTTACTTGGAGATTGGTACTAATATAGTTTTCCTTTCGCATCCAAATTAGTTGAGTTGTTAATTTTTTTCGTAAATATATATATTTTTAAATCTATGTATATACAGCTTGGTTATGTATGTCATATAACTTATTTAATCCCATATGGTATTTTCCAACTTTCAACCCTCTACCATAAAAAAATTGGTAGTAGATCAGGATAGAAGTTAGTGTCGAAACATGTATACATTTACAGTTAAATGAAAACCTATTAATAAAGAAATACTATGCCAATGACATATAAAAAACATTATCTATATACATCAGCGGTTTATATCTATCGACTGATGATGATCATGATGATGACTTAACAAAATAAAGTACCATCTTTTCCTCGTCGAACCCAGAACGTATGTTCGTTCGCCGCTGTCTAAACGTACACCGATATGACTTGAGTGAAGCAAAAAAATCTTATAAGCACTCGATACAGAAGACTTTTTATTTTATTCGTGTCGAATATGAAAAACATCTCGTATGGTTCAGTTACATCATATAGTTAAATGCCACTTGCATACCTACTTTCACGGACTGAAAACTTCTCGATATTGTCAAAACAAATCATACCTATACTAATTTATGTGAACCGACTTCACTTACGTACAATAAAACCTAATTTTAATGTATCATTATAAATATACATGAAGTCTAGATCTTTACTTTATAATAATAGCCACATTTCGTTATTTTATTATTTACTTTATTAATAAGTAATTAATAGTAAGTTTAAATAATAGATAATCGTTCCGTAAAGTTGCAGTCATTTTTAACTTATGTATGTTGTTGCTGACGATGCATACACAGCTTCCGGGCATCAACCAGTAGTCCGCTAACTAATCTCATCAGTTGCGTAACGTATCATAAAACCGTCTCCATTTCCTCTAGTTTTCAGTGCGTTTCAATAGTGATATATCAATACTGTATCACGTGTATCGTATAAGTAAAGCAGCGTTATATTCTAGTATCGCCGCGTGCAAGCAAAGGCAAAGGATGGCCCGTCGCGGTGGGAGGACGTTATTCATCACCCCGCCGCCGTAATGCACTCAAAATTTATTTGCGTTTTACTTCAACACACGACGTTCGACTACTCTAAATATCAACATTAAATCTTCTTTAAACGTTCGACTGCTTTTTTTTTACTTTACGACTAACCGCTTTGTGTCGCGCTCAGACGGAAATAGATTAACTAGGTGTTTAAACGGATATCACTGGCTATAACAATATAAATAAAATTGTATATTCCATATCGTACATATAGTTAATATACTTAATACATTACAGTTTTTTTTATACGAGTGTAAATGGTTAAATTATGATCTACTCAAGATTATAAATGAATTTAATTGACGAAGCGTACACGCGCGATATTCTCAGGTTGTTATAGGTATGATTACTTGTTTACAGATTTTTTTATAAAGGCAGTGACAGAATAAAGCTACCCTAAAAGACCTTCAAAAATATCATACCACACTTTAAACTTCCCCTTCATATAACATGGCAAGAGGGTAATCACCCAGAGGGAGTAAGAAAGTTAGTGTTTTCAGTAAAGTGGAGTTAAAAAGGACTGAAGAAAACACTTAAAAAATTTATCAAATATTTTTTTTTTCAATACGCTGTTACCCAAAAAATCATTATATCATTCCAATTGTACTGTTACTGTTAACAATTAATTTAGTGAACTAAATCTATATTTATGTACATATGTACTAAATTATACGTGTGTACTTTATGAACGACCGTCTTGTGACATTTAACAGGTTTAATTAAATATTGAATATTACACCACAAGTAAACATGACCGGAAATCCTTTACTTTTGAAAACTTAAGTTTCTTTAACTTATGGTCAATCACGAATTTTATTACTTTGAATAATATACAATTTGTTTCTCTCTTAAAGGACCGTAGAGAGCGTCCGTGGTAAACTTAAAATATTTTGATTGCGTTACATAAAAAAAGGAGGTCATCACTTGGCCGTATGGTCGGACAGATGATTTATTTCGTATATTACTTAACGAGTGCATAAGGTAACGGTAGCCCGAAATCCCATTCGCCACGTATCACAGACTTGAGCACAGACACAAGTGTTGTTCAAATGTTAACACGCATCCGTACTGCTATATGAATGAGAAGCCAACGGCGATTATTCGTAGGGCTATCGACATAACGCTTTATTTTACTATAATTTATTCAATAATCTTCTAACACATGAAGCAATAAAACGAGTTTGACTTTTATATAGAAACAATCACTAAAATTTCATAAATATTTTATATGGAAAACTATTTTTTACTTCAACATAAAATATCAATAATGCTCTCAGCTGAAAACGATCTCTTTCAAAGTTAAACTCACTTTAGTATTAAAGATATATTTTCAGATCAATACTAAATATATATTCTTCTTCATACGACAGTTATATATACAATCCATACCGTGCACATAAAGAATAAACTCTTTATATAAAAAAAATATGTCTGTATAATAGTTATTGTTATTGTATTGTATATCGTGTAATAATTATTGACCTGTAATAACGTCTTGAATATATGTAATATACCGCAAATAAAAGTTGAAATTACATAGAAATCAAACAATTACAACCCTATAAACAAAGCAAGGTGAATTACTATGTATGTGGGCGCGATTCCCACGGTGTGCGAAACGGATTGGCAGCGGAGATAAATCGAGACTTACCGCGGCTCAGGTGAATTAGTACCCCGGTGACAGTTTCCTGCAGCCCCACCACTCGATTCCTGATTTCCATAGACTTAATCATCTATATACAGAATTAAAAATCTGTATAACGTTTTTTTTATACGACGTAACAACGAGAGTAGCGTGACGTCCACCTGATAGTGTGGCGCTAATTAAGATGATATAGACAGCAGCAGATGATATTCTGCTCATCGCTTTAAGCCATAAAATGTCAAGTCCAGTAAATTTACTGCATACTGAGCTCTTACCGGAGAACAGTAATGTTCGCACACTACTGTTTACCAGCAGAAATAGGCGTTGCTGTGATTTACCTAGACGGTCTCCGGCAACAAAGACCAACACCAGTAAATGAATTCAATTGAATAACATTTTGATATCTATTACTATACTGTAAACAATTTAATAGTAGTAGATACTTGATCATTACGATAGCAATCGTAAATGAAATAAACTTAAACCGAACTTAGAATTTATATAAACAATTAATTGTGTAGATTTTTATTTTCTCACATCCAATTCCGTTTTCTAAGTTAACAATTTCTAACATGGATAACTGTGATGTCAAACAATATTAACAAACAAATACATAAAATAGGTGACATACCATTATGTGCAACAGCCGTCCAACTACTGACATTTCAAGTCATTACGTAACTCCTCATAATTTTTTTTTTCAAGTCGCTGAAATCTGCGAAATGAAAGTTCTCCATTTACTTGTATCAGTAGCAAGTGGCGCCGGAGTGAGTTAGGACTAATTCAAGATTTATTAACATTTTATCTTATTTAGTCTCACATAACATCTCATTGGATGAACGAAAAACCAAAAATGTATTGAATTTTTAATGATAATGTTAATCTCAAGCTTTCATTACTCGGAAGGATCAATATCCTTATCAGATTATGCTTTTTAAGTCCCCACCCTGTCACATACGAAGCTTTCGCTACTGAATTCGACCTTTTTTTCAACTGATCATTTTTAATCTCATACTTTGGTTTTTGGTATTAATATTTATAAATTACATCCCTTATCTAATTGTTTTTTACTTGCTGTTTCAATGTATCTTCATTATAAGTTTTTAAAGGCTTTAATCGATTTGTTACCGAGTCTCTAATAGTTATGTATAGGTTATAGATATTTGTTTAAAAAAATTATATTATCTACTTGTAAAAACTTTGTAGTTTTTATAATGTTGGTACTGAACATTGTAATATATATCTTCTAATATTTTATTTTCCTTTTATAATATTATATATCATCATTTATGTAATTAACATATATGTAATTAATACCATTGGATGTGTCCGTCCCGCCAAAACCGTACTTTCTTTTTTGTAGTTTTTATGTTTTAAGTACAAAAGGAGTTAAATTTGAGTAGTGATCTCTAATTATATAGATATTATATACTTAAATATCGCTTTTTATAACATGTTTATACTCTTCCAAACAGTATCTTGTGATTGGGACGGTTTTTAATTGTTACTGATAGGGGTAATAAGTCGTGCTATCTTGTATCTCGGTAAGATGATGGATATATGTTGCCGGGACAATATCTTAACTATAGCTACAGTCTAGCAAATCATTTAACTTCAGGTGAATGTCCTGTTCGTCACGTCTGAACATTTTTTATATATAAAAAAAAAAGATTAATTGCTTTAAGCGAATCATTCGCGAGTTGTGTCCGTTTTAAATTATACATCGCGCTTCCCCCGTATCTTGATTAATTAACCGACCGATAAATAAGTCCTACATACAAATCATTCAGTTTCACACGCGTGCATCAACCGACACCTACTTACACACACATGCACACAAACACACAAACACATGAACACACACTCACACAACACATAACACGCGCCCGTCAGTAACGCGCTTATTCATAAGACGTTGAACAAACTTCTTTTTTTATCTTCAATTATCTTACTTACGAAAGGTTCTTTATCTCTTACTGCTTGATTATTTTTTTTTTGTGTGTGTAACACTCAAAATAACCCGTGGCGACATCTCATTAAGCGTGTCAGCGGAGCTTTGAAAAATGTCTCATTTAACCCCAACAGTCCTTTAATAGCTGGTGAAGGGTTAACAGAAATAAATAACTAAACACGGAAGTCAACCGCCCGCTCCTCAACTCAACTTTTTAATAGTTTTAATTAGGAAATAGTTTAATTTTTGTCCATATTATTGCTTTCAGTTGACGTCCAGAGTTGACGACCGGTAACAAATTGCCGTGGGACTTCTCTTTTTATTTTAGTGACTTATCAAATATAAAGTATTCCTACTCTACTAGTACGAGCCGTTAATATGTGTGCTCGGATTTCTTCGTATTAATAAAAAAGGATATATTTCAATTATGTTTTTACTTCATTAAACTTAATGTTTTATAACGAGACTTTAATGACCAAGTAACTTCCTTTTCCTTTTTATCAAACCAACAATGACCCTAGAATTATAAAACAAGTCTAAATTTTTTTTTTATCAAATTATAGATTTTCCATTTCAACATAAAAATATGAAATTTTGAAAATCTCTTATATTTTTTAAAGAAAAACTTATCTATGTATGAGTATATTGAATAATCATTGAAAACAAGATTTACTGGTTATGTATTTATCAGAAAAAAGAACTCCTATCGCTACTTATGTCAATACATACAAACCTCTCCCCTTTTACACAGACCGAGGTTAGCATAGACATCTATAACTGCATCCCCATTTTTATAAACCTGTATATTTAAATAACAACAGATAAGTATTTAATATACTTAAAGTGCACAACGGGTAACATGACGCGTAAGTAAACTGAAGCAATAACGCAAAACTTCTATTATGATGAGCAATTGATACACCAAGGATTCCCGTTGGGGACCGGATGACCACGCCTCTTCCTCCGGCGAATAGACAGTTACTCGTTTAATTTTTTTCTACAGTGAACTCAAGGGGTTGAGTATTTGTCGTACGCATGTAATTATACACAGCTTTACAGTTACATAAGCAACCTTCATAACATACGTCGGATATAAAAGCGTGTGAAAAAAAAAATTAACTCAGCGTCATCCGTTGAAAAATAAAATATTTATGTCGCATTGTGCAACACCACAAATTGCATTATGGCTATCGTGAGAAACTTCTGAATGCTGTCTTAAAACGATTTAGAATTCGGAGACCAGTGTATATACAAATTGATTATAATAATATTTTGAATTGAATATTCATGTAGTTATTCCTATAATACCAAATATTACTAAAGGTTTATGCTATTTACGAATACACCTACCTCATTCTATCCCTGCATCACCCAAAGTATAGAAGATTATATCAAAACTCCAACTAAACAATATGTGTAATGGTGGAGTTTAAATATCCAATTGAAACCGTTTGTAAAAGGCTGCATAGGTGGCTATATAAATCAACTTCTGAGCAGTAACTTTACTATACTTCAATCCGAAGATAACTGTTGCTAGCGAAAATAAGAGGTTTAAAAATTACCATGTTTTAACTTAAAGAGATTGATCAATTGTTATAATTGAATACTTTAGCTTTCAAATAATATATTTACAGACAGAAAACAATATTGTTATGGTGACACGAATACAATATAAACGGAGATAGTTAGCCAGGCTGGTTAAAACCATACTACTTTAAAGACTTCATATTGTGACGAACCAGAAATCTCCGTGTTACAAAGGAAATGCACTACTACGCCACGGAGGCAATTAAAAATTGTATATATTTGGCTAGTAGTAGTCTTCGTATCATCTTCTAAAACAAACGCTGCTTTCATACACAACTTATGATCACCCATCCACATATCTACAAAAGCTAACATTCGTATTGGATGAACAAACACCGCTTTACTTGGTTGATTATTTTGAACAGTTAATCAAAGTGTAATTCAATCGTACAATTCAAATGTTGCTGTGATAAAAATAATCGTAGTTTAAAGACTTTCTCCTATTCTCATACTGATTTTGTATGCTGTGAGGCCTGGAAGGAGATATCAGTTACACAATTAATTAAACTAATTAAAATATAATATAAACAAATCAATGTTAACTAAACGTGGAATCGTCATTAATGAAATATTAATTCTGGCCCGCTGATATCTCTGTCGAATTAATTTCCCAAGAGTCGTTGGTCTTCCGATGCGGTCGTTTTATATCTTCAAGGAAAGCGGCGCAACGCTTAATTCGAGGCATAAACATCGTCGGCCGTGTGCTTCTGAACTGGATTCACATTAGAACGGTCAAACCGGTCCCCCGGTTCATTCACTAACGGACCAGAGCGCCAACCTCTAACCGGGGTTGCCAGGTGCCCGGTACGCGGTTACACTGTCCACTATTTACAGATAGACATATATATTATAAATATATGGCGAAATAAAATTTGATACGTCTCCTTCATACATTGAGAGAATTTTATTTAATTACTACTCAAGTTTACTCTTTCCTCTTTAAAGAGGGTTTATGTGTATTTCTGTAATTCTTCTTTTATATTTTTAATAAGAGTTATGTTATATGCAAACAATAATCCACGAGGAAGAGAGTCAATTCCATTTATTTATATTGCTAGTCCAGTGCGATTCGGTGGCTATGGCATATCCACGAAGTCATATGTTCTTGGAGGAAGTAAGCTTTCCTCACAATGGTTTTCCTTCAACGGAAGCTTAAACTAACTGGGGATCGAACATACGCTTGTTTATAACCTCATGAACATGTAAGTTAAGCTCACCTAAATAACACTATTACTTTTAAAACATTTTTAAATTTTCATAAATAATGTGAAGCAATCTGGCAACCCTGCTAGTAACTAGACACGAAGAAAAAGTTATGCCTCATTGACCATCATTACTCTCCGTGCACCGAGTAATCTTATGTGGTTATAAAAAACTAACTCAATATGCACGGCCGTTCTTAGTTTAATTTGAAACGTATGAAAAGTAGACTAAAAATTGTGGGTTACTTAATAACATTAATATTTCTTTTGGTTTATTTTTGTATAGAAAAAATATGGAAAAAATTTACTTACATTTCCGTTATAAAGATACGTTTTTTTTTATCTATAAATATCTATTATCTGTTTGTGTTAAACAATAATATATGGGAACAGGTGAAAGAAGTGGTGTTTCAACGCCTCTGTCATTTTCAACTTATTTTCATGCTATTTCTGAACGCAGCCCAGTTTTATTTCGCGCCAAAATAAAAACAAAGATGGAGGTGGACCGTCATGAAAAATCACCTCGCGCTTTATGATTGATCATTTCTCGAAACTGTGAACCCGATGTGGCAGTGTTCTGAAGACGTATCCTGATGATATGCTGAAATGAACGACATACAATATATTTAAACAGCTTTTGTATGAAGACAAGTTACCGATTACTATCTTCATTTCGGTACCATATTAAGCATGGATAATATTTCACTGGTAGGTAGGTAGATAGGTACCACAGTAGCGGTTATTTCTGCTGCCAAACAGTAGCGTGCAAACATGAATGGGTACCGGTTTGAAGGGCGTCGTAGCTAGCGTAATAACTGAGGTAACGAGACTCAACATCTTGTCACAGGCGATGAGCGCAATGTGGTGCAGTATATATCATCGTGGCCAGCGCTCGTTGTTATGTCCTAGTGTATCACTTACCATCAGGTGAATGACCCACTCGTCTCGTCGCTTAATTAAAAAAAAAACACATGGTACTACCAATGGACCATGATTATTTGATTATACCTTTAATTTCCAGATTGTATTTAAATTCGTTCTTTTACTTATATATTTGTTGTTTTAATTATGTTTTGCATTTATTTGTTCGGCTCCTTTGATTTGTATTGGATGTTACGACATATTGGCTATCGTATAAAAAACTGTCAAGAATCAATAGCGCCGCCTAGTTCGACATATTTATGTTACAAGACTTAAATCTTAAAGAATCGATATTTGTTTCAATTTAATTTATTTGGGTTGTAATCAAATTAACAATGTAAATATTCACCGGCGGTAATACCGGTTCTCTCAATTTTTAAACTAAGGCAACACTCTTAATTATGAGCATATCGATAATGTATATTTTGTTATTTAGGTATCTATGAAATAATGTTATATATGTCACTAAAAGTATAGTTAAAAAAGTTTGTATAAATATTTTTTTATGTTCAGCCCGACCACCCTCCACCGACAAAGTCCTACCGCCTCGCGACTCATAGGGCTATGTCGGTGACCCTAGATCTAGTACAGACCTCCTCATTCCTGATTTGATCACGCAGAGATACTACACGTATCGTCTTCTCCATCACTCCCTATGTGACTGTTTACTATAAGGCGTATAGTTAACGACCAAGTTTTGGAGCCGTACGTCATCACTGTTCACTGTTCAATGTACCGGAAACCGCAGCATTGGCAGACACCCCAGTAGATTGACCGATATGCTGGGAGCCACTGGATTCAAACAGCACAAGACCGTACTCGACCGTCAATGTCCAGCAGTGGACGTCCATCGGTTGAAATGATGATGATGATTTATCTTTAATTTTTATTATAGCAAGTAAAAATCGATGTATGTGAAGCATTACTTAAATTTAGTTTTATTCGTGTTGTTAAATGGTGTGTGTTACTTATAAACCTAACCACCTTATTGTCAATCGCTATCTCAGTCGAATAGGTTTTATCATCTTTGACCTCACTATACTTAAAAACATATAGGCTAAGTGTTAGTCTATTATAGATAAAAAAAACGATGTTTTTTCTACAGTATAATATACACTGTCTTTGTATTTCATGAATATTAATGAAATACGTCGGGAAATGTAGAACAAACCGATTATTGTTATATGTATGCAAAATAACATTATTGATGTATCGCGTTACAAGACACAGTTAAAATTGCACAATATTTTTTTTTATAAATTTGAAGTAAATTTCAAATGATCAACTGATATGTTTAATAGTTAGTTACCTCGTCTCCAACAATATAATGTTGGAGGGAATGCTCGGTACTGTAGAGTATGTAAATATTATATTTTCTAATGACCATATGAAGTTTCTGGTCCCCGCAGGCCATGTAACGCGATATAATAATCGAACCCGGCTTCGCCCGCGCACCATATCGAGTGACGACAAATCGCTCGTGCATAATCGTAAATACGCTTTTTATACAGACCCATTGAAGGGACAATCCGGCTATATCCGGTTTGGCATTGTGAGCTCGGTTGGAACAGAAAAAAAACTCATTATGTCAGAATTAAAGCAACAGGTAATTTTAGGCGCATTCGCTTCGCAATAAAGGCGGATTTCGCGAATCAAACGGGTATTGCATTTCTAAGGTAGAATTTGTAAAAAACGCCCTTTGTAAGCGCAGACAGTGTGGCACCGAAACCTTTTTGTTAATGCGAATGCTCTCGATGCTCAAAGGAACATCGATTGCTTCTGAGAAATTCGGATGCTCGGTTCGGATGCCCACGTCCGACGTATTCCGTATTTGTTATATATAAAGGAACTGTGAGTTTGTCCGGTTGGTAACAGGGTAGTCCGAGTTAAAATTTATAACCAACACAATTTCAAGTTCAAATCCCATATCAATATTTAACCAAGGTCAAACTATAAAAACAACGACTGTTCGTAGGACCTTGAATTTTTATATGCGCTAACGCAGGCGTGAAATATTGCAAAGAAATATTTGAATCCTATTTACATAATAATTTCTAAATTATTATATATATGTGCTTAATAAAGTGAAAGGTTTATCGTTCAAACTATTTATGTGAGAACGGTATATATACACATACGTGTGTATGTATATATATATATATCCGTTTTAAAAGTAATTAAACTAGAATTTTATAAACAATGTGCGAACATGGCTCAATAACAATTTTGTTCAAGTATAGAAGAGTTATTTTAAAGTTTAGCGCGTTACTAAATCCTTAAAAAGAAATACGTCAACGGAGTTGTTCTATTATCGTTTAAAAAAATCCTCAAAACTTCCATCGCGTTTATTGGAATCCCATAAAAAGAGCTCCGCATTTAGACACAAGTGTTATTACGGTTCCAGTGGAGCTATGCGTAGCTGATACCTTAATAGATATCCAAGTTATAAGTGGAAATGCGACACCGTCGAGTTTTTCCGCCGGAGCCCAACTAGCGTATCAACGCCGTATAAGCATTCGATAGTAGCCGTCGGAGCGCGGAGACTCCATTCACTCCATTAGTAGACGTTGGCACCTCACCGGCCACGGCGCATCCCATTCACGACAAGCGAGTAAATCAAGCGACGACGACCGAGCCTTTTTCGTTCTCACCGGGGATTCCTATGCAAACGGAAATCAACTTTCAGCAGCACTAGGAATAACCACTTTCGTCTGAACGCTTTCGCACATACAACTTTTTTCTACGGCTATTTTCGTTTGAACATGCGAAAGTTTTGTAAGGTTGTTAGTTATAGGATTTATAGACAAAATTAAACTGTATTTCGTTGCAATAAGAATAAAATTACTATGTCCATATTTTTAAGATAGGACGTTTCGTGTTTGAGAGTGTGATTTTATGAATGAAGCACAGCGTCGTGAGCGGAAGCGACGCCGGCCGTAGTGCGGCTTTCCCGCGACGGCCAGTTTCATTAATAATTAAAACTCGGCAACAAGCGGAATGACCGGATGCGGAGATGATTTCTATGTCGCTTTCGGACACGGGCGCAGTATCTGGTCCTGCTGCTGTACGAATATTTAAACAGCATCAAAATCTTTTCTGTAATAACAATATTGGTATCATTACGTCTAGATGCTACTTAGCTTAATGTGAATAACGCCAGACTTCATCTTGCAAATAATTGCAATATATTTATCATTAGTCGTTGATTTATATGATAGTTTCATTAGATAACTTATAATGTAATTTTCCTATAATTAAAGAAGTAACTCAGCATAAAATATAGAGATAATTCTATTTAATGCATAGTCATTTTGACTATATCAAAGTGTAGGTCGGTAAAAGTATAGCAACGAACAAAAAAACTCCATTCCAAACCAACTTCATAATATCCATTATGTTACAGTAGCCTAGTGTCCAACTCATTTCACCCCAAATGATGGCGTAATGACGGTAGGAAAATACAAAATAAAAATACGTCCGCTCATTACGCAACACTTTGTGGAAGTGGAATGATACTGGAATGAGCAGGAGCGCATTATACGCAGAGCTGAATGTTAGACAGTTCAGTTAGAGCGAGAGGGTAGAGTATGACAAAGCTTCGAATAAAACGAGATAGATAAGGTAGCTAGATACGCGCGTCCGGCGGCGGCTTCCTGTCGTGTACAGTGCGGTGTCCTACGAGCGGCTATTATCGATGCTGTTATACACTAGAACTCTTGTGAGAGTTAAATTAGAAAACATTTACATATTCATTGAGGTTTAAACCTTAGGAAACCAACCACAAAATGTAATTAAATTTAACTAAATATCATTGATCAAACAATTTTTTATTATCTACAATATGCTAACACATAATAGTGTTAAGCGACAATAAGGCATTGAATATACACGATGACTGCGGTTAAGGGGATTTACAATATAACCGTACCTTCGACTAAAATCATAGCCCAGATTAAAATTCACGGTTAAATTTACCTTACAAAAGAAGTAAAAAGCAATCTATACGAATATTTTTACAAGTGTAGTTATTTAATATACCCTACATAGCTAAGAAAACGCAAGAGAAAGAAGTTATTTAATATATACAAACATAACGATAGAGATTCAGTTGCATATAATGCGCTTAATAATAACATAGATCAATATCTCGCAATACTGATCTAAGCTCATTTCCGTCGATAATGTACTGTTATAAAAAAGTACGAACAAATTCATTTAAATGTAGGCTAGTTCATGTATGAGAAATACGCACACACCAACAAAGTAATAGCAGGCGTAAAAGTGAGTCACGTACATGCAAAGGCAATATTCGGCCGGTTCTGAGTGGAAGCAGCCACAAATATAATACATGCAATAAACAAACGTCCGACTTTCATTAATAAAACAACCACTGTGACCTTTATATAAAATGATTTCGATATTTTATCTCGAGTTATCTAACACGTACTATGTCTTTGATACAACCTTCCAAAAGATATTAGAGATAAGGATTGTAAAAGGCGATAGACTAATTGAATCGAACAAATTAGGGTGTTTCACATCTGCGCCGGCGCCGATTCCACTTCCGTTGCCCACATCTTCTTACGTTTAATTGAGTCGTTTTTGTCGTCATCTCCGCACTAATCTCATTATCATGGAACCTACGCTCTTTGACACATGTCTGAATGAGGTCCACAAAGAGACAAAACAATTCACAACACTTTACATCATCATCGCTAGTGACAGCCCGAATTAGCAAGCAACTGGCAATAAGGAAACGCCAGGATTGATCTGCTGATGGGACAGGAAGATCTTTGAGTGAAGACCATATAATATCAAATGCAATAAAGAACAACCGCTTGGCTGATGGAACGACAAAGAGATCTCAAGGACTTAATGGAAGCAGGAGATTTCGGATTGGGATTTAAATCAAAATTATTTCATTGCAAAATTAATAATTTTATAATGTTAAAATGTAGTATAAATAATAGACTTATTTAGCCAGTTGTTGTACCAGCAACTGGATTTAATAAAAAAGCAAACTTCAAATGAAAAACACGGTGGAACGGAATGGCTCTATGTAAATGAGTACCACCGTAGTTGATGTTTGTTAGTGAAACGAAAACATCTTCATAATTGAATTCCCCGTCCCTAGTGGAACGGCGGGAGCTTCCTGCGCCCACGCCCGCTAATTGTGGTGCTCTTTTTGTTTAGTTGTCCACTCGCCTTAACTCGATTACAGCAATCAGAGCCGCGCCCTTTGGCCTCGGCGAGCGACGACGCGACGCCCCAACGTCTGATCTCGCCACTCATTACTCTGTAGTCTATACCATCTACTTATTTACGTCACAAAGGATTCCATACAAACATGTACCATATATATCAACATTTTTTCCTTATCTTTTACGTTTATTACGTATATACGTATTAATTTTATATACGTACATCAAGGAAAATATTGTATGCAAAGAAAAAACAACGAAATTACACGTAGCTGTAGCTATAGGCTTTATACTTCAGAGTACCCTAAATCAATAAATAAAATATTAATAATTATTTACAGTTAAATTTGTTCTTAGTATCGAAGTAATGTTTATGATATTTCTCAATAAATGTCCTCCAAATGTACTGTAACCCACATCAAACAACATTGTTTACTCTAAAAAAGCACCATCCATTTACGAGTAGAACCACTAAAAACTGAGCGTCGAGTGGCTAACACAATGTTTGTTCACATTTCTACTCAATTAAATGCTTCGTTTCATTCATGCTTAATTATTACTATTATACAGCTATAGAAAAATGAGCTTTCATACACACGTGAATAAAATCTAGTTTAGATTGAAACGACCACACGTTATACAACATTGTCGCTTGAAGACACTCATTTATGAATGAACTCACAGATCGAGCGACTTCCGGCTAACTGTTGAGATAGTACGACACTCTTCCTGGTTCCTGCTATGGTATCTTTAATTACGTGCTAGCATAAACAGACCAGTACACGAATTAAGGATTTAGAAATTTCAATCTTATCTACTTTATCTTAAGGCACATAATGATAGAATGAAGCAATCGATCAGAGTCCATTTCAGCTTTATGGAGATCGTACGAAATATGAATAAAGATATTCTAAAGCAACCAAGTGATTCTAATGATCTTCACATATTGAACTGTATGCTAATGTGATAAGGTGTTCAATGGACTGAGGTTATCTCCAGCGATGGAGACCACGTCCTCCGGAGCACGTTTTTTCCCTGTCTCCTTCCCGGCATTTCACCGTTACGCAATATATCGTAAATAATTAGCGGAAGGCGATATTCTCGTGTCTTATGGAGATGTTGAATTTCTGGTTTTCCACCGGGCGCTTCCTGCCATCCGGCTAACAGTATCTACCTTCGATGTAGTAATCTTCTTTATACGTCCGCTGTTCTGTCGACATATCTAATGTTACGTCCACTGACTATGTTTGCACCATTGCAAAGGTTACAGTGTCTATTCTGTTATAGCTATGTATATTCTAGGAGCCAATAATATAAAAAAGTGGTTTAGTTTCTTAATTTTATATAACTTGTATTCGAAAATAAGATCGAGTTAATGTATTAAGAGAATATTTCTTATAAATACGCCTGAGGAAAATATCTCAAAAATTTTGATTGGACGTTAAAAGTGTATTTTTACTTACTTTTTTTTCGAAATTAAACGATAAATAAAGGCGTTCAAATAATATCAGCACATATCTTCGCACCAAGACACTTGCCGTTGACATGCGGAGAAAAAATATTACAGGTCGTACTGCATTCAGGACGGATGCCTTCAGTAGCTGGTAACTCAGAGATTTTATTACAAGCCGATGCGCGGCCGCACGTACAAACTTTTTGCTTGCACTAAATGCTCATATATCTTTCACGAAATTGCGTAATTTAGCCATACTCGGCTGTTTAAACGTTATAAAATGCAATTTTTTATGCACTCACCACTTGCGCAGTGATCAGGTCAGAGATAATTTGTCGAAGCGGAAACAATTATACCAATATCCTTCCAAACGACGGTTGCTAATTATATGTAACAAGGTTAGTTTGAGGATTTTCGTTATCTCACTCAGTTGTTGATTCTTTCTCACGGGACTAAAAAATTGGTAACACTATTAGCATATTCATTGAGAACAAACCGCGCGTATTCTAGTTTACAAAAACAAGCGGTTTTTCTTCTATTATTGTTATTGGAGGTAATAAAATGTAACGACTTAGGAGGCTAATTTTATGAACACCACCTCCAGATCATTCTAATATAACAAACTTACTTAAAAAATTTGTAAAATTTGATTACTCCTTCAGTTTTCGAAATCAAATCATACGAACCTAATTCGTACATGTGGTTTAGGTTCTTCCATCTATTACAGTTTTTTTTAACAAAAGATAATAACTAGAATGATTATTGCTCTTGTTAAAATAGAATAAATTTGATGATTCAAGAGGGATATGTAGTCTTTGATAGGAAGTGAAATAAGGTTCTAACAACAATCTGCAATGACTGTCAAGATAACGTTTAATAATAAATGAGAATCATTTTTAACATAACGAGTATGAATACCGTGCATCCAAAGTATCGGAAGCTTTGTGAACCGGAAATTTGTTTTTGACGACAAAAAAAATCGCGTAGTCTCTTTCAAAACCGGTCAATCGGCGTGTTGGCTATGATTCATTCATTCACTAATCGAGAGGTAAGTGGTACTGCTTGAGCGGGTTGTGTAGTGAAATGATCGGTGTCCCCAATACCAATTCCCACGGTGGCGCTTGCGGCGGACGTTCGGCAAAATCATAATTTATGTTACAACATCACACTACCGGTTCAAGTTGACGCCCTCACGAAGCTCAGAGGAAAGGCAACGATAAGTAAATAATGTTCTCGTCCACAATTGTCGTTATCTCGATGGGCTTCATCAAGAATGACAGCCTCGGCGTTACTCGAATTTAAACAGTTTTCTTTAAGTAGTCCTCTTTTTAAAATCTATTAGTAACACAACCCTCTTAAGTTTTTATTTAACTTTTCAACAGAAGTTAAAATCAAATTTGAGATTAAATTTATTATCTCACTCACATCAGACTTGATGACTTTCTAAATTATTTCCATGTCACAACATTCTCTAATTTCTTTCAAGGATTTGTTCTAGTAAATATCACGAGGGTGTTACTATATTCTTGATGTAGATTGGGCTGCAAGCCATAGCGGCTCTTACAGCTCATCTGACACTGGGCTCGTGGACCCGGATCCACGGCCTGAGGCGAGGGTGTTAGAGTTTGTACATTATCAAAAACCAGCAAATAATAATTGTATTTATGATCAAACTTTTCTGGTTGCAGCTTCTTGATGCCGGAGACGGTCTAGGTATTACCGCATCGCCTGTTACTATCGCTTAAAAGTAATATGCGAACATTACTGATTACAATAATTATTACTGTGTGATGAGAGTCATCTTCTTCTTGATAGACTTTGTCCCATCTTTACTTGGGGTTGGCCCTCCTGGTCATTCTTCTAAATCTATCTCTATTTTGTGTCATAGTTTCTGTCTATTTGTTATTCTGTAGATTTTTATTGATCTTCGTCATCCAAGTTGTCGGGAGTCTCTCAGGGCCTCTTTATATAGTTTCGAGATTAAGAGATACGTTTCAACATTAATTTAACCGTTTAGCGTTATTGGTCTTCGTATAACGTTGTTATATGGTTTGTTTTGAAGAGCGCATAGCTAGTGAAATTATTGTAGTAACGACACTATATCTGAAGGCGAAAATCGCAATGGCATGCAATGTGTAACAAAACAAATCACTGATTTATAGGTTTTGAAATTATTGTAATTTATTTCATACAGATGTGGTACCGTTAATTGCAGTGGACATTAATGACTGCATTGATCTGATTAAATTCCAATATTATCCGTGTCTATGCATAGATGGACGATAGCGGTGATCCTATCAAGGGTAGACTAGAGATAATATCACATTCCCGCCAGCTTAACTACTCGACTCAATCGTTGTGGCTAAATGCACATGCAGACAAAATAATCTTTGTTCATCATCTTCTTCTTGCCGTTTATCTTCATATCTGGACATGCTAATTCCGAAAATAGACAACCTGATGCGCACGGTGGAAAAGTTGGATGTAGGTCCATTAGTTGTATGTAACCACCACAAGATCTTCCGTCTTCCAATTCATATTTTGCCATCTATCTTGGCCATCATGATCATCAACGGGAGGCTGCAAAGGACATAAAATATCTGATATAACAGCTTTTCGTTTTTTAATAGTGAATACGTTGTTTAAATTAAAGGTACATTGAAATAGATTTATGTTAATTGATATTTAAGCCACGTATCTAACTGATACGGCTAACTCGTAATATTACACAAGAGATCGTGAACGTTTACTTTATTTTATTTTTCATGCTAATTAAATATATCATTTGATAATTTTCAAATTATCTTGTTCAGTTACCGCAAGCTTATCGGACATTAAAGTGAAATATTGACCGTAAGGGATTGTATTTCTTTCAAAATGTCTTTTTTGTCCGACCTGTGCCGTAATTTTTATCAAATATAAATATTTAAGTAGGCCTAAAGCGACTACGGTGACGGTATTGGTCATTCCCATTTATGGATCTTAAAAAAAATAACGTTTTGAACGAAAAGGTGTTTTAAAAGATATTAACAATTACTTTGTCACATAACGATCGTAATTGACAAATCTCTCTTTCTCTTCCTAGCCATTATCTTCTCCACTTTACTATCTTCGACATTGAGATTGTAATCAATAACAAAGTTATATTTTATTTTTATTTCCTTTTTGATTTCTGTTTATGTTTCATTATTTAGTATTAACATTAAGTATAACAATAATAATTTACGTATTTACTAACTTCTTGTATATTGTATACTGGCTGTTCCTCGCCCGCTTTGTTTGTTGTAACACCTGCAACTCCCTTTGAGCAAAAATGTTTGTAAAATTCATTCTTAGCTGACCTTTGAATGGCAGAAGCAATATTTCTACCAAATTTTGAATATTTACGTTTAATAGTTTTAAAGAACTCATAATGAGTCAATAAATCTTTGGATATATATAGATTTAACTTAATTTGTTGACATTAATAGATTAAAATAGCTCTTATATTAGGTTGGGGAAAAAGAAATCCATTATTTTTTCGGTAGATGGCTGTAGTGATAAATTTCTCGTAAAGTATCGATCAAACAGTTTCAGATTTATGCTCGTTGGAAAGGTGACATTTCGCAGTTAAAAAATTCTTTTGCTGTTTTTTGTTTGGTGCATTCAATTGTGAGTTACAGGGTGTTAAAAATGGGAGTGAACAAAGAGAAAATTCGGTACATTTTACAGTTTTTCTTTGACAAAGGCGAAAATGCAAGCCAGGCGGTTAAAATTGTGAATGGTGTTTATGGACCCGATACTGTAACAGCCAATTATGTGTAATTTTGGTTTCGTAGATTCCGTTCAGGAATAATCAGCCCTTAGCATAAAACTTTTATGTAGATACCTATTCATTAGATTCCTAGAAATGAATTAACTACAAAAGGCCAGGCATTGCGTAAAAATGTTTTCCATTGTTGTTGCTATCTCTTATCGCAAACAGCTATTAATGGTGGTATTAATGATAGATAACATTGTGAGGAGGTTTCTCGCGGAGACAATGTGAACTCAAGAACTTGTCAACATTGAATCATCGGTTCTCTTGGCCTTTATTTGTGGGGCATGTGGATATATGTCTGCTCTGCAAACATTGCCTTGGACGATGGCTGGGGACGCAATCGTTCGTGTCTCGTTACATTGTGGAGGTAGTTTTAGGTTGTCCTTTTTTACCTATTCATCGTCGCTGTAAAACTTTCCAATAAATTATATCTCATCTCAATAAGTTCTTCCGTATAAAATATATATCACTGTAAAGCTACTGTAAAGCGCCAGACACTACAAATACTAAACATTATAGCTGAAAACGTCATGCACATTGTAGCATCATACAATCATTCTAACCAGCACTGCATTATGAGCTGAGGGTAACTTACCATCAAGCGAAGTTCATACTAGTTTCGTTAATTTTGTGGCGAAAAGTTCTACAGTAAGAAGTAAACTTTTAACGTTTATTTATACCCTTTAACATTTTTAATATTCTCTTAACTGTTATATAATATGTTTGCTAGTAAACACGCGTTGAATACCGAGCATTTCAAGTGACCAGTCGTGAGGTTCGAGCCCGTACCCTGTCCGACAGCGGTACTGAATGAGCGTTTCATTCACGTCGGAGCTTAATGAACCGAGCTGGTTACGACATCGTGATCTGTTGCGACGTAGAGGTTCATGTATACGGACCACGACGAAACACTTACACCGTTCAACTGGACTACTTTCAAGAAAAAAGAGCAACAGACAGCCTTACAAATTTTTGGCATACTCAAAATATCTCTAGTCTAATCTACTAAAGAAGAATCATTTTCTTCACAGTCATGTACCAAACGGCATCTAAAAATGGTACGTATCGAATTAAGATTTCATTCCGGTGGACACTTAATAAATAAGTTCATTACAAATTAATTATTATAACCGTCCTTAACTCTTGAGTATTCATTATCGTCATTGAACATTTGTAGAATATTTCCAAGCATAAGCCGAGAGCTCAAATGGATTCATCAATAAAAGCTAGACGTCTACTGTTGGACATAGGTCTCTCCCAACGGTTCCCACTTCGATCAGGTAGAGATTCATATGGGGGAATTTGGACCATTTCCCACCCCGCTGACCCAATGCGGGGTGGTGCAAGGCCGAGCCTCGTTTGTTGATTAACAGGGTGCACCATGAGCAGGTGAGGTTGATTTGGATCTCGTGAGTTGTTGTGCGAGAATCCTTTCACCCCCTCAGAGGAATTAGTTAGAGTGAATTTTAATAATGAACGTGATATTCCTACATTATTAGGTTATGTATAGATTTTTAAACCAGGCATGCAATGCAAAATAAAATTAATAAAGTAAGCATTTGAACGGAATGAATATCAATGCGTACATAAGTTACACAAAAATAATGGTTCTATTGTTACATGCCATTCTTTCTTAGTATTGCAAACTTACGATTATCCCTTGTCTCATCGTTTACTAAGAAAAGGGGTACTAGAAAGGAATGACGTAATCCTTTACGTACAAAAATGGTTATTCAAAGAGATGGTCTCAGCTTACTGATAAGCTACAGGCACATGATGAACAACCTGCCATGAAGGCTTTAAAATTATTATTTTATACCTGAATTTTTAAAATTTGCTTGTATCCTAAAAAAAGCTAATTTATTTTGAATCTAATGTCATATCTGGTGATTTCTCTGACAAGTAACGATAATAGTTTGGCTTTCGGCCTTTAAACTGTTCTCATCCGTTACAGAAAATTTAGAGTCACCCAAGTTAGTTTAGTCACTATTCAGATCCTGTCAATCAACTCCACAGAATATTAATTATATTTAAGTGTCTTTACGACAAACAGTTCACTTAATCTTGGTTACACAAAAAAATATACAAAATTTGGTTTATTACCTCAAAAGATCAAAGCTTAACTATGACTTAAAATCTTTATAAAAAGATTCTTTCCAGATAAAAGATATGGGAACCCGGGACAAGTACCCGTGTTGTTTTTTCAATGAATCACTGTAAACACATGCGTTTATAATGTAATGCGACGAAAACAAGCGAGTTGTGTGCTGTCTGTCCATTGTTCCCGAGCGATGCGTTCAAATTGCCCGTGTAAAAGTTCACAAATAAAACTGCCGGGACGAGTTTCGTTGACTAAGGTCATATTGACTCTATCGAAAGCAAGCTCAAACAAACCGATCAGAGGGTCTTCGTGTTTACAACTTGTATATTTCGAAAAGTAAATAGCTCGTTGCAACAACTTCCACGAACTATGGGCGGGAGGAAACATTTTGAACGGCTTTGCAGTAGAGAATTAAACTGTTTTACTTTTATTTTACCAATTTGCACATATAAATAAAGCGAATACAAGCAATCGTAACAAAGAAATTGAATAGTACAGGCGAACTTTACTCATGTTGAGTTTTCAATCAATTAATTTCAATGATGGAGTAAACCTACATCATCACAAATGGAAATAGAGACAAAATTCTTTGCTAAACATAAAACGATTGCTAGGTAGAAAAAAGTAGACCATACATGTCTATACATTAATTTCAGCGGAGTACTCTAAGAATTATAAATAATAATCATGAAATTTTCATACTACTTCAAATTGTTGTTCGTAATTTCCGCCAGGAATCAATGTATTAGAAAGGCTCGGGCCTTTCTAATAATCTGATGTAACCTCCAACATTATGATAACATCATATTGTAGATTGCAAACCGCTATCTTTTATTGACATGAATGAAATGTTACAACACGCCAATTTGAATATTTGAAATGGCTGACCCGCGACAAGCAGCCCGCGATTGAGCAAATGAATCCTCGATCCTGCCTGTCGGTTTCTCACGCTCGCCAACGGAGCCGCAGAACGCGATATTCACTTAGGATCATTACACGCGGACCTGTCTGATCACGTGTACCATCGCCAATTTAACAACGAGCTCCGATTTCATTCAGCTCGTCACGCTGGCCCGGTGGTATCTTAAAGTGGTGTTAACAAAGCGGGGGGATCTCGCAAGGGTGGTGCCCGGCTGAGGCGTCGGCGGCGATTGTCGCGCTGCAACCGCGCGGTGACGCCGCGACAGCGCTGCGGCTTCCGTTCCCGCGAGCGACCTCGTGGGAACCGCTTTATGCCGTATTTAAATTCGACCCTCATTAAACTGGTTTCGTTTAAAATTCGCTGCCTCCTTTCGTCGCCTTTTACTCAACTTTTTATAGTTCCGTTCGACATTTTACTGTTTGTGATTTCTTTGAGTCTAGACTGCGAATTGAATGATGGCGTGCCTTACGTTTGTGAAGCGCAGAATGGCATTGCAATATCCTTTATGTGCAAAGACCATTCGTACTAATCGTGGCTTCTTCAAATCTGCAGGCTTTATCATTTATTATAAATACAGAATAGGCAAGACTTAAAATATTATGTCATATAATATTACTGCTGTTATTTAAAATGTTGAACAAGGAAAACCTTATTAGCATCATATTGTTTACAAACGTAACTTAAAACTACTGTAGCTTATTTTAAATACAGATCACGTCTACAAAGTTCTCTCTACGATATCAAAGTTTCAAAATACATCGAGACAGAATTAATTCGATACAAGCGTCGAGATATTAATTAATTTAAATCAACCGGTCCACTGCCCGGTTTCCACAAAATAAACGGATTGGTGAGCCATTGAAGTTTTTTTTAATTAACTCACTCATATTTATGACGGCGTGTAATTTTTCTCATTACATTAGAAATCCTCCACGAATAATATAATCTTCGGGATTACTATTATTTTTTATCTCCGTAATTAATAGCGCGATCTAACGCCATAAATAAACAGGTACGACGTACAGTTTTATGAATTGAATCAATTTTCGTGTTTTAGTTCCATTTTTGTTAATGCGATGCCGAGTAATTGAATTACTGAGTTCATAATGCACGGAATAAACTCAACAAACCAGCATGGATTAAATTAATACAGGTTAAAAATTTTAAATTGGCCCCGCTAAGTAATAAATTAAACTGTGCCGTCGATTCGAATGCGTGGAAAAGACTTAAACGCTCTTTACAAAATACCTTATAACTTAGTTACTGGACATAACACTCCAAATGAGAACCACTTAGCTTGATCTTCGGCTTTACTCCAATATACACTAAAATCTTGGCTTATATCGTAATTTAAAATGTCTTTTTTCTACCTCCGCTTAGAATCTTTCAGATGCTAATGAGAATAATTGAACAGAATTGTTTTTAAAGCCAACACTCGTTTGAAATATATCCGGTACCTGATCAACTAGTAACAGCTAAACTTTGTTCCTGGCCCTTGAAGAGGACGCACTGTAACTATACACACACATTGTTTGACTGTGGCCAAAGACCATCCAGGTAGATACAAACGTACCTAATTTTGCCGCAAAGCAGTACTAATACTGTTCTGGTATGAATGGAGCTATCGTTATAAGGGCGTTAGTTTATGTTTAAAAGCGACGAGCACTTGTTACCATGTAAACAACCTAACTAGCTCTTCTTCACTATGAACTTATTACCACATTACACCATCTCCTCACTTCTCTTAGAAAAAAAATCAATAGCTTGCAATACATGTAACGCAAAGCGTAACCGATCGATGTGGAGATCTTTGAGGGAGACCTATGTCCATCAGTGGACCTCTACCGACTGATGATGATTATGATGACGACATGTAAAAAAGGTATTATCAACCTAGTCTTTAAAAGCAATTTTTTAATAATACCCTTATTTACTTATAATTTTTATTATTAAAGTTAAAAAGAAAAGAAAAAAAAATCTTCAACATTATTACCCAGTTAACAATGTCAATTTCAATATCCAAGGGTTATTTTACTTCTAAACGCTCTTCACTTCCCCACGGTGTAAACTTACACCGGATGACGAGTAACCCTGTATCAAATCTAAAAAATTTCTGCTGCTTTAACTATCCTCATCCTTATTCATAGGGGTTTAAGCTGCATTTTACGATTTACGCACTTCTAACATCAACAAAGCTAACATAATGAAAAAATTTTTTACAATCCATTTAAAATCTAATTCTATCGCTTACAACATAAGGTTTGTTTTGTAATGGATCGATCTAAGGTGGAGTACCGGAAGGACTCATTGTATATGCTTTCGCTACCTGGTGATAATGTTCTTTGTAAGATGTCATTAACAATCATATTCAAAGTTTGACCATAGATTTTTGACGCATTCCTCAACTGACCAAATCGCCTATTGATAAAAATTAATACGAGCATGTTAAATATTTTTTCTAGAACATAACTATAATCTTTTATTTGGATAAAGTGTTATTATAAGCAAACATCTATTGCACTGACTTTGCAAATGCTGTTATTGGCTATTACATAAAAAAGTATTTTGTAATATTGTACCCGCGACTATATTAAGAGCAATTAAAACGTTTAGTACTTGTAAACAATATAAACATATACTATTCCGCGCAAGCTCTTTACATGATTGCGCTGCCCGTTCAAATAACGAGACTTCAAAATTAGCGTCCACTGAAATTTATATTTATATGTACCATTTTTCATGCGCAATGAGCTGCGCATACGCAAATGCACTCCATTAATAAATTACAAACGCACACATAGATCGCTTTACGTCACCGCGTATGGTACAGCCGCTGTGTATGTTTGCACTTCCTCCGTGTACATGTATACGTGCGAGAGGGTGCAAAGGAGGAGTACCGGCCGAGGGGAAAGGGAGGACACTTCCCGCATAGCACCTGGCGCGGAGGCTACATCGTTCGACGGGATCTCATTGATTTGTGTAAGATTCAGCTGACTCGCACAGGATTACTCTTTGTTTATTGTATATTCTTACCAACATCCATCCCAGTTTAGGGTAACATAGAGCGCGGATAGAGAACGCACCGCCTAGAATACTTATATAGCTAATGTTTATTCTAAACGTGTAATTTTAGGAAAACAGTAAAACAATGTTGTGTTGAAACTATCGGGGTATTCAGGCATCGGCGACAATGGCGGCCACATCCTCTGTTTGTCTTAGCGAAAGTCGATTGTTGCGTTGCTCTTCATTTGTTTAAACAAAAACTTTTGAAAGCACGTCGCGATGTTGGGCAAACGTTGCTTCGCAATTCACGTCATACTTGACCGCATATATATTGATCACTGAAATCGGAATAAAAGCCAACAAATAAGATTATATCAACAAATTCAGGCAAAACACATAGGAAGAAATATTACATAGAGAATTAAATCGCACAGAGAGCAAATATTAACTTTGATTATATTAACTACGTTCGACAATCATAGCAGATGAACGTACTACCCTTAACTTCAAAGGTGACATTTAAAAGCTTTAAGATCTTGAATAAAAACACTAAATTATAAGTATTTTTTACTTTAATTAACCCTCCCGCTTAATTTATATTCCATGTCTAAAATCGAATATTTAGAGCACTATCAATAACACGTCTAAATTCACTTTCATCTGTACACATTCATAATTTACGACCACAATTACTTACTGGTGAGCGGTCGTTGAAACTGAAATCATCAAATGCGAAAATTATAATTTGGCATTAATCTCTCTTAGTGATGTAACCTCTTTTAACACACGCCAAATTACTGGCTGTGAAGAAAATGATTAAATAAAAAAAAAAAGTGCTCGTCGATACCGAGCTTCCGGGCTGCCAGTGCGCGACAAAGGCCCGTGCACGTGCTATCGGGCCAGCGCTCGCTAAACATTGACACGGGCCGTTTGTCGCCGCGCCCTAAGACGTGTACCGCGAACAATGCAACCCTGCCCTACGCTCAGCAATACGTCACCTGTGACCGCACCCTAAACACACGAGTTCATTTAAAATGTGGTTTACAATGTACATCTTATTCACATTAAACAAAATAATGGCGATTTCCGCTTTAGAAGAAATACCGCAGAAAAGATACATTGCAATCTATTGATACACGGTTCGGCCATGTAGAAAGTACCGATGAATGAAGATTAACGAAGGTAAGAATGATTGGAAAAATCGGTGCAGATCAACCTAGGCGGACATATTCCGATCAAATCGAAGATGTCCTAAAGAAAGGCCGGGTCATGACTGCTCGCAACCGACGAGCATGTATGAAGACGCTCATGAAAGTGGAGGAAGCGAGAGAGGTGTGCCAGGATCGTAGCAAGTGGAGAGAGGTGGTCCCTACGTACCCCACTGGGAACGAGGCGTGATATAAATTTATGTCTACTGATACCAATATCTGAGATTTTAAGCCAGGTTTGTCTTATCTTCTTCGGCTGATCTCTCTGTTAATTTAACTACGTATATCATTTTCATGATTTGACCAAAATCGTTAGGTTTTTCGTTTTACATTAGTAATAAACTCCAGATGTAAATAAATTTTACTTGGTTTACATTCCTCTTTATCAAAAGATGTCTTTAATACCTTTTTAAATCCACATTTTAAAAGCATTTTTTTATAATTATTGCTATATTTGCTTTTATAAGGGTGAATAATAAATACTTTTAAAACCTGTGGTTAGATGATATTTCTAAGCTAAGCTTAAAACTAAGTTTTTACTTAAGCTGAATTAGACGTTTAATTCGTTACAATAATAATTATCAAATTATCTTTAGTAAGTTATTTATTTATTTTGTGCTATATCAGTCTCACATCCATTCAAAATGTATATTACAACTTTTGAAATCCATAATCAATATTTATACATCAACAGACGTACCCAAAACGTTCCTAAAATACTAATGTATTGGAAACATAATATTTTATGACCGAGGACATCCAAACCAAATGCCGTATCTATGAATGAATATTGACGGTTATCCTTTGTGTTGACACAAAAACTGAAAGCCCATAGAAATACTCCCGGCTGCCATCCACGGAACGCAATATTTACTACGCCGCCTCCCGTCCCTTTCACTTCCTTTACGGCGACAAGGTGCGCGAGCGAGGTGCAGTTATGCAAGATCCGTTCAGTAGAGTGAGACGGCGCATTCATTCATAACCGAGTCCGCCATCCGGTCTGCGTTCTGATCGTTCAATTCATCTCCTTCTAACGCGCAGCGTCATCCCGAGTGCGAGCAGGTGGCACCGGATGCGAGGCTCGGCTGCGGAAGCTCCTCGAAAAAACGCCGCACTCTTCATCCTAGCCAAAATCCCGGAATCATTTATCGTATATTCGCATAGTGCATCGAGGTCGCAAGTGTCGTTAGCGGTCCGTTTAATCAGAGGACAATTGCAATTGGTGATTTTCGTAAGCTCTCTGGGAGTGAGACGGTGGAGCTTCGCCCCTCCGCCGGCCCATTGAGCGCGTAGTCGCGCACGGACCGCTGTAGCGCACGGGCGCCCTCGCCGCCTCCTCTGGACGTACCCGGCTCCAAATGACCGACACGATTTACGAACACCCGCGATCTGTTCTCGCGCAGTGCAAACGCCGGTTGTGATATTTAGACCGACAATCGGGTGATTCTTTAGTGAGTGATGCTGAAAACCTACCAGAAATCCAGCTGGACGAACTAACAATGCCCCAAATTGCGTTAAATGGGTAATTGCTTCACGTCATTGAATAATGGACGCTCATGTACCTATTACATTATATCTGTCCCAACACGCGTAGGCTGACGGTGAATTTTGCACTTGATACCGGTCTCCTCTTTGTTTGATGCCGTTCCATTTAAATATTTAAATTCAACTATGCGTTTTCTGTCTTCATGAGATGCATACCAAATTGCTCTATATAATATTGCGTCGACACTCCTATACGCCTTTGTTTACGTCCTTCGATAGCAACCGATTATAGGCAGCAACAGGCAACCTAGGATTTAATTAAAAATTCTAGAGCTTTTAAATTCTCCTTAACGTATTCAAACAATTAACTCTCGACTTTTATGCGCGTTATATTGCAACGTATTTATTAATTCATATATGTTTTGATTGAACTTAGTATTCATAAATAATTTTACCTAATATTAGTGTAGATTGTTTGGAATAGTTTAAGAATAATAACTATGCTAGAAAACAAACAAAAATGTAACCAATGAATTTTAAAAGCGTGAAGCATTTGAGCCGGTGTCGCCGACAGGTACACGTTATCAGGCAGCTCGGCTCTCGCCAACGAGCGTGGGAATGAAAAAAGCGCGTTAAACAATAGCACATAGATAAGAACATCGTCAGACCCCATTTAGGGTACCTACTTTTAAGCAATTCAGCTTGGCTTTTTACATTGTCGGTTTAAGGCCTGTAATTGTTGTTTATAAAAGTATTTATTTATAACTTATGAAAAAATTTATTCATAACTTGTTCTCATATGAAATCATTTGCATAAGTTATCAAAGATCTTACCTTTAATCATTAAAGGACTTCCATTCATGCATTATTAAACATAAGCACCGAAGGACTAAAGAACATGACGGACACAAAACATAGTATTATAAGTAATTGTAAACCTTTCACTTATTTAAAGGATCTTTATTAATATTTGTGTGTTTTCTTTTCATTATAATTATATGTGATGTAGGACGTAGGATTAAACGTTGCTTTAAATAACAACTAAAATTGTCCCAGGGCAAGTGTACCGGGACGGGACCCTCGCTCGACGGATACAGGTGTTGCCTGTTTATTTTGGTCGCCATCTTGCAAACCCTTGTGGTTAACTTTGGATTGTTTTTATAAAATTTTATATTCATTTATAACGGCGTAGTGAAAACATTTACCTGAAATTAAATTTTAACTGCAAAGGGTATGTTACACAATTAATGTTATATTAATAACTAAATCATAATACAATTAGAATCCATCTTATTTTTTCTATGTCAGCCATAAATTTTCACATAAACAAGGCTAGCTCATATCTATAGATATCATGTAGTAATCATCTTATTTACACGAGGTTAGTGATTTATCCTTATGTTACAGCTACTAAGTTATTTAATTTCAACTTAAAGTATACACTTGATATTAATTACAGCTGTAATCATTGATAAGAACTCTTTTGTTAATATGACAAAATGTATAAACTTTAATAGTGATAGACTACCTAAGTACGTATCGCCGCAGTTTTTATAACATTTCCGCCGCGAACATTGGTAAATACAACTGTATAACCGTTTCGAAGTCACTATAGGTAATTAAATTACTGGGGTAATAAGAAGAAAATCATATATCTCAAAGCAAGGAGCATAATTTGGTGGAGTGTATATCATCGTATAGCGTCACATTGCTGTGCGCGGGCGTATCAGTTATAACTATAACGTCGGGCTTGCCTTATCGCTTAGAGGAATAAAAGAAATAAAAAGTTAACACAAAAAGCATTAAATTTAATCTTAAATAACTGATGTAGTAAGTGTTAAACTATTTATTTAAATATAATATTTTTTTATTATACCAAGCGACGATACAAGCAGGACGTTCATCTAATGGTGAGTGATATGCCTATCTATAACAACGTGGCGCTAGGATACTACATACAGCACCAAATTGCGTTCGTCGCCTTAGACAAAACATTGAGTCGCATTACCCCAGCAATTATACTAGCCACAACACCCTTCAAATCGGAACGCAGTAATGTTTGCACACAGATGTTTGGCGGTAGAAATAGGCGCTGCGGTGGTATCTACGTAGACGGTTTCCGGCAACAACGACCTACCACCAATAAACAATAATTAATGTATGTTTTTTAATTGGCCAAAAGCCTGACATGACAGACCGAAAAAAAATTCGGTTTTTGAATCGCAGAGATCGGACAGCGCGACGCAAAATGTCAAATTTTCGCAGCCAGCGAACCGTGCCCGCCGCTGACTCATCTCTACCAACAAAGACACGTCGAGCTGAACATTTGACATGTAAATTCGATTCTGTATTTAATATTCATGAAATTCATATTCAACATTGTAATAGTTCGGTACTAAACAGATATTTTTATGATGAAGCTTAATTGATATATTTCAATTTACCTGGTCGTAGATCACTGTTGCCGGATACCGTCTAATCCGGTACAATTGTAACGCCTATTTCTGCCGCCTAACATTAGTGTGCAAACATCACTATTCCGGTGTGAAAGACGTTGTAGCTAGTATAATTACTGCGGTTACCAGACTTAACAACCTACATGCAGGCAACAAACGCAATGTGGTGCTGTGTATAACATCCTAACTAGGTTTACATTGTTATGGGCAAGCGATTAATGGTCTGGTCGCTTAATTTTATAAAAAAAAATAGTATTTGTTAAGTTCTGCCTATGTTGAATAAAACAGGAAATCAACAACAGGAAATTACATTAAAAAAAGGGGGGACAGGTATAAAATAAAAATACCATATATGAAAAACTTTTAAGAAGCATATAAAAAAATTATCAGATGAATCTAATGATAATACAAAATATCTAATTCATAGGAATATATTACAGTCTATATCAATTCCATTTTTTTTTATATATAAATAATTAACAAAATTTACGACTTTAGGTGGTTAATATTTATAACATCGCTTTAACACGTTGTTAATAGCTACTAATGCCGGTGACAGTTCCGGTCGAACTCTGGAGGCGATGAAGTGGCCGAGCTGTAAAAGAACATAAGTATTTATAAACATACAATAATTGTGACGGACATAACCGTCAGTATAGAAAATACATGATATTATTGCAAATGTTTCATGCACTACAATGACGTGTAAAAATTGTAAAACTCGTTGGATTTTTAACGTTTTATCGCGCCTTTTCACTATCTTGTTCTGTACGTTTATTTATTGTTGAGAACAACGACAACAACATTATGCACAACGCAAATCAAATTAAATAAAAGGATCGCTTTGTTCTCAAACTAAAGTGTTACATAAAATGACAGCGACACTGAACTTAACCTTACCCGCTAAATTAACATACAAAAGTACTGAAAACGTATTCATTTGAATGTCTAATGGCGTTCATTATTATGCTGATATTTTAAATCCTGGCAAAGAGTCTGCGACGCTCGGGATTTTAATTGCTGTCCGTCTTTAATTGTATCAAAAATTCATTTGTTTAATGGCGGCCAACTGGTTTAAACGTTTCAGCTGCGGTGGCCGACGGAAACGTTCGCGGAACTGTGCTCTCCTTTGTATTAGTTTATCAGAAAATGTAAAACATATAGCGTTGCGGTCGTAAAGCCGGCGGTGGCGGTGGCGGTGGCGGCGTGGAGCCACCGAGGCGGGTGCCATCCCGCCCACATCTAGAAATAAACATTGGGAACTGAAAGCGAGGCCGCGTAACGTTCAGGATTTTCCGCGCGTTGATTTTTCTCGCGGGCGGCGGCGCGGCGCGCATGCGCGTAGGCGTTGGGAGGCGTTCGCCAATCGCCGGCAGGCCCGCCCCGCGCTTCGATCAGGCCGACTGTGTGGCACGCCTTATTGCAACCGTCTCCAGCATCACAAAACACCTACCGGCACCATACCCGAATACACTCCCCAACGCGCCAAACACATCCCGACCGGCATAGGTAACCTTGTACACACTACTCACATTGCTACTTCTTTATTACTGCAAAGGTCACCCAAGACCGAATCAACAGCATGACATAACAGAACAAACAGCTTCCACACTAACATGCACCATCGTTTTGGTTTTACATTGACTGAATATTAGTTCTCTTAATATTGTTTTATTGAAATGTATATGTATCACAATATCCAGAAGTATAGAACACTGAATTGTAGGAATCTAATTCCTAGCCAAATAAGTATCAGACGGGGCACTAACGTTTGCAAATTTAACATTTTATCAGCATCTTAATTGCGATCTCAACATTATATTGGTGTTGTAACCCTTACACTCATTAATTTGTTGATTTCACTCGCTGTATGAAAAAATGAGGGCGCAGTCAGCTATCCATATGCCTTAATAAGTGCACAAATATTCGACATCAGAACGCGGTTTTTCTAAATCGAGCATGTTTAGATAGCAATCAGAAAAAGCTTTATCGTTTCATACTTAATTTTTTTTATCATGCCCGTTAGATTTCGTTATTACAACTCGCCCACCTCACTACTCCCGTACAAAGCAATAAGTACGACAACTTACTATGCGAATCTATTTTTGTAATTCGTATTTGCGTAATTCTTTCACAGTTTAAGCAAAATGAATCGGTACGTTTAATTATAACGACATACTTTTATAAAACCTATTTATTTGTAATTAAATCCACGATTGTTATTATACATATATATGAAAAGAATTCGTGAACATTGTATGTTACTGTATAGATAGGAGGCGGCTTAACTCCGTCTGTCAGAAGCACAATGAGATGAATGATACATTTGACACAGATCAGGGAGCAGAGGACGCGTCACTCCAGACCATAACGTTTTAATTGACCGACCTGAGGTCAAATCGCTTGCGGCTATCCGACTCACTCCTACGATTACAACAACACGATCCAAACTATAACGATTATTTAACTGTTTCATTCTATTTAATGTGCGTCTAAGATGATTATTTTTATAGCACCAAATTTGAATAAATAAAATATTCTATCTAAAGTTCTAGTAGTTAGTATCTAAGTAGACGTCAACGGATTTTGCTGATGGGTAGGTCCCTATTCTAGGAGACCGCCTAGATAAGTGCCACTGCAGCTTCTACTTCTGCTGCTGAACAGTAGTGTGAAGATATTACTATTTTCAGGACATAATACCTTGTACGTCAAGGCAATATGCATGATATAGTGGTGTAGTGTATATCATCTTAACAAGCATCACGTTATTATCACCGAGACTATCCCGTTAACCGTCTCAGTCGTCCCTTTGCTTGGTCAAATAAAAATATAATACAGATTATATCACATGACAACAATTTGCGTAAAAGCTCCGCTGCTTACGTCCAAACTGCACAATCTAACACATTGTTAACCAACAACAACACTCCCAATTGTTTAACATGCATTGTTCCACATTTTAACAAACGGCTCCCGCGTCACGAGTTCCGACGAAGACCCCCATTGTCGTTGTGTTTGTTGATGCGTCGTGAAAACCGTTCAAAATCTCGCGAACGCACACTCAAAACATTCGACGCGGGAAACAAACGTGTTTTCCGATCGCAACAATCCATAAGGTTGCATAGAATATCAAAACTGTGCTGCGGTTAATCGGTATTCCCTGGTTCGATTCCAGTACCAAGTGCGGAGCTCCCACTGACATAAACCTCACAGTCAACCTCCAGTAATGAAGAAACGTTTTAAGTAAACGAAGAGATTATCCAGATCCACTCGACTAGCTACCATCCTATATTATAAATCGCCGCCATTACAGCTTACTGCAGCTGTCATGTGAGGTTCAGAGTATTCTGGACGAACATGCTTCACCATCCACCTCCCTATTGTTACTTAACATCATGCCAAAATGTTAAGTGTTAACATATAAATATAAAAACTTATATGTTAATTTTTAACTAATTTCTCCTTTTTTTTTAGGAAAAATATATTCTAGTTTCTTTCATATGAAATAAAATAAAATTTAATCACAAATTACAGCGGAACTAATCGGGCCGGTCGCCTTTTGTAATATCTTAAAACCCTCAATATACGAAGTGACCGTCGAAATTTTATGCGGGTGTCCACTTTCCTGTTAAGAGGGGTCGAAGATGAAACGAATTAGTGTGGACCCCAGTTGATCCCGCGCAATAATTGACCTCCAACGCCTAGTATTTGCCGTCGAGATTCCGCCGCGGGCTCCAATTCATTTGAAACGACTTTAATTGTTGTCCGCCTTAACGTTTCATCCATTTATGTCAACTGTTAGAAATGTTTATAAAATAATTTCACCGACCAACTACATCACAAATATATATCCTATTCTATAATACCATATTTTGATTACATACTTTAATTTATATGAATATATACATATACATAAAAATATATCTTTTTTATCTGCGTCTACTTTTATTCCCATCTATTTTCATACAGAAAACTTTTGTTTGAGTTTTATTATCTACAATTATATAACTATAAAAAGGAAACAAAGCGCAATAGATCGTCAATGTAGAAAAACCGGATGTAATAATATAAACGTAATGAATTTATGATTTATTGATACAGGAATAAAAATGGCCCGAATTCAACATGAACGGTGTTATTTGAAATGATGGGCCGACGAATTGGACAATCGAGTTAGTTGACACGAGAGCAATATCCGCCGGTTGTGATACGGTTAACCTTATTTTAGACATGGTTACGGGTTGAAAACGAATGGAATAGTTTAACACGATTATAAACTAACAATAATAAGACTAGTTTATGAGGTGAGGCTATGGGAATGGAAAACTAGGGGGACTCGAGGAAAAAATATAAATGATTATAAAGACTAAGACAAAAACAAAATTCTGTCTAACTGTATAATGTTAAAGGTTAAGTCTTTTTTATTAAAACCTAGAACCGGATGCAGTCTGATGATGCCTAATATTCAATGAAATAGATTTGAAAATGATATAAATAACCACTTTGATATATATATAAAGATGCAAATGATCCGTTATAATAAATTTTGTATACGTTATCAAGTCGATGGTGGGCCAGCATTATTCTGCCATTGTCCTCCAATATTGGACAACTAGGCTTATTGAATACTGACCGACGAACACAAAGGGCGTCCAACATTCACAGAGAATGCTCCAGACTTTCGTAACAGCAACATATTTATATCATAATTTTTACAGAATACCGACATAATAAGTATCGTATTCAAAGTGATAAATATTTTGGTGTAAATCTCGTGTGGGAAACGGACATATTCAATTTATTAGCGTGTTGTAAAACTAAAAGGTAACAAGAGTTAATCAGCTATCTTGGTGACCGTTACCAGCATACTGACTCCGTAACCCGCATGTCGAGCGTAGCCAATATACCCACGACCAATATTTGAGTACGCTGTTCAGAAGTGCACATCAAGCTGAAATAATATACATATTTGATACTACCTCCCCCGTCCATTTTACTGGCCGTAATATAGAATTAGATTTGAAATTTGTTTGGAACAACCCCGCTCTCCCCTTTAGGGAAGGATTTTTGTAAAATCTATTCTTAGCTGACATCTAAACGGCAGGATTATTTGTACCAAATTTAAGTCTTTATGTCTATTAGTTTCGAAGATCTGGTGATAAGTCAATAAATCATTGGATATCTTCTATATATATATCGATATATAATTATTTGCTGTTTTTAATATAATATTGCCTTTTTTTAAACTTTATATCTATGTCAAACTTTTACACATATTTCATTAAATACTTTTTGGTATGAACTTCTTAGTCTATGAATTTGTTTTCTATAACATAATTAAGTTATTTGTTTTAAAGGTACCCCTATAGAATTTGAATGGTATAGTGTTATTGTAATATTTTTGAAGTGTACATGCCACGAGTCTCCCAAATTTGATTTGTATTGGGGACAATTTGTAGCCCCCATCGCCGCTAAGTAAGTTAGATTGAGCTTACATTACGGGTCATATACCAATAATAACTATTGTTTTATACTTTGAAATGAATAAAGGCACGCTACGATAACCAAATCGCTCTTAATAATACTTCAATATATACTTTTGACTAAAATCTTTCATGTTTAGACTTGTCGAAAGGATACGCGCTTTTATTGTTTGTTGTAAAATATAATATGAGGAAAAAATACACGAACCCTTTCCAAGAACAATCACAATAGCCGTGTGAAAAGATAAAAAAAAATCATTTGACCGGTGAACAGATATTATTGCCTGCAGCTTAATAATCTGTACCAGCTAATCAGTACGACCCTTCCCCTTTGGTGGTTATTAAAAAGAAATGAAGATGTTGACTGGCACTTAACCCTTGATCTCTGACAGGGGCCTCCCTACAATCTTATCAATTTATTACATTTATTGAAATGTTGTTACGCTTTTTAAACAATTAATGTTATGTGAGAGAGACATTGTTATACTTTAGCCCCCACAAGTTTTTTTTATGGTACATCTTCTAGTTGTTATAATATAATAAAGTTTCCTAAAAATTACAACATTTCTGTAATTACATTCAGAATCTTTTGAACAGGTACAGAAATAAAATTTCGCAAGGTACTATTTATACTTAGAAATATCAGTGTAGTGTAGTTAGTAGTATTTATATACTTACACGTTTTATAACTACTTTCGATTGGGTTGGAAATAACCATTTTGATTTTAATAAATACCGACAAGACGGAGATGTTCACATGGAATCAATCGATGAGCCTAAGTAAGATATATTTTGTTAGTCTACTCACTTCAGGACCCATACCTTGAGAGAGAACAAGAATTAAAAATAATATTATACCCACACAGTATCAGACAAAAGAGACGTACTGGTAGTAAAGGTATAGTTAGAAGTACAAAGAATGCGCATGCTATCAGTGGACTATTTCAAATAGAAAGTCTCTTACTTAAAACGTAAACTTTGTCGTGTAAAATACTTTTAAACAAACTGCAAGTTAATTATGCATACGCGGAGTCACAGTTTAAGTGCACAGCCGTAGCCACGGGGCTGTAACTACCTTTAATTGTTAGCGAAGTGCAACAAGTAAACTCTCGTAACTCCAGACTTGGATGTACTGGCGATGGTCCAACGGGCTGCAATGCAATTATACTTTAACTTCTACATACTTTTCCTTTATTCTAATTACAATGCTCTTGATTATTGATTAATATACGGATCTGTAAAATTACATTATAAATAGTTAATAGTAGTAAACCTGTTAATATTTGCTAAAACTTTATCGTTAGAGGTAATGGTCGTAAGTAATTACAATTAGGATACTTGATAAACGCATTATTGATTGTAGTTACAGAAATTATGTTACTTACCTTTAAAACATATCTTATTCCTGATTTTGTATCGAAATGCGTCATACAAACCTTGTTTAAATACTTGCGATATTGACGAGTTGATATTAAGAATGCTTAAGTCAATTATAAACCGCAATGTTTGTTTGTAATTTAAATTTCCTATTAACTGGAAGTAAAAATGTAATTACAATAACAAATTACCCCCCCCAAGTTACCGATGACTCCATTTAGATCGGACGTGTTGATATTTTAACAATTTCTGTTTCACGGACCCCCTTAAAAAGTTATAAATTTCGATGCAACACAGTCTGAACGTAAGTTAGCGAAATTGCCCGACACGGTGTAGCGGGTACTGTGGGAACATCCCCGAAAGGCAGGGTGATGTGGGGTAGGGGTGCGGCGGGGTGGACGGCGAGAGGGTCGTGTGGGTGGCGGGAAATGGCGGTGAGTGGGGTGGCGAGCCGGAAACGCCTGTGCCGGATCGTTCCGCGCACCTGTGAGAATGTTTGCTATTTGTATAATGTACCATTTGGGCGCGACGCGGCGCCGAATGGAGAGCACGGCACCTTGTAACCGCGCGCGTTTGGTTATCTCCGAATTACTCCTTCGCCCGCCAACTACAACAATACCGGTTCCGTTCGGCTGTTTATCGAAGGACGACGCACATTCGCTGAAAAAACGAGTGAAGCGGTTGGAGCGTTACTCATTTACATATCTACTTGTGTCTCGATGCAGGTGTCGGCTCGTGCAGCGCGCAATGAACAGTTCCCGACACAAATGAACCTAACAACTGTGACGTACTAATAACTTTCAGCAAAATGAAAAACAGTGAAGAGTGTTTAGACTGACATTCGGACGAAAATAACTAATTGTGTGATATTTATCGTTATTCTAATATAGAAATAGTGATTTGTGTAAAATACAGATTATATTAAACGCGTTACAGAGACTGTAAGTTGTAAATATAACAGTGCTTGAAGACATTATATTGAAATAGTTAATTCGTGAAGACCTGCTATAGGGTTACATATTGAACTTTAAGGCCCTCAGCGGATCTTCGTCGAGGCGACGCTGGCAATCGCAGGCATGGGAATCAAAGTCATGATGAAAGCTTTCAATAAGCCAAAAGGTAAGTCACACATAACCTCTCACATCTATCCTAGAACTATATTGAAGTATTACTTAGATTTTAGTTCATATAACGATTGATAGTTTAGAATATACTAGAAAATCGTTCTACCGAAGTTCTTACGCTTTAAGGTCATGAATATTAGTTATTCTGATAAAAAATTATGTCGCGACAAAAACGATTCTTTAGTGTGGTTCTATATGCCGTCATTTATGAGCAACCTTCGCGGCTCAAGCGCAGGCGCCTTTTGCTGGTATCAAATTCGCAACAGCACTTGTCGGTTGTGAAAAACAACACATATCATCCTCATAGTGACGCAACACTCTCGGTTTCGCGTGCACTTGCCCCAAATGTGAACGCGCCGTGAAGTTGGAAAAAATATGAAAACGTTAGTTTTTTGATGCGTATCAATTGTTGGGAGACGTTACTCGAGGTGCTCGCTTATACTGCCCGTCCACTGTTACGTTTCCACAAAATTTAATTGTAATACGTAATAATGGACCCCAAACTACATAATAATCGTATTTTCTTTAAAAAAAAAAAACAACTAATAACAAAAGTAACGAGAAATGTCCGTAGTGTTTCGATTCAAGTGAAGCGTCCTCTCTGTTCTCTTGGACGACCTCTGAACGGTGGCGTGTAACTGATGTGATTAAGACAATTTAGTTTTTGTCTATCCATCGTCAAATTGGCCATCTAATACCAACGGACGGGCTATTAAAACTTTTAAAACGGACGAGTGTATTCGCGTCCACCTGTTTTGTAACCTCGCGTGTCCGATGCGAACCTTAGGGCGAACGGTTCGCTTGTGCAACGGCGGTTATTGCCGTAATTATGACTTACTCCTCGCGCTGCTCTGATGATCTTGAAAGTGACGACCTTGCGCACGCTCATAACCGAAGCGATGTAATTATTTCACCAGCTTTGTTTATATACGACCATAGATCACTAACAAGAACCCATTTGAATTTGATAATGACGATAAATTTGAAGAATTCACAAGACTTAGTGGTAATATACGTCAACAGGATATGAGGAATCTCTTTTCTTTTATTATTTCTGGTCGCACCTAGTTATTAATATACGTCATGTGACAATTATCTATAATTCAAGCATACGTTTCTAATTCACTACTTCAGAGTTCCTCGAATTTACCTGAATTTATTAATCATTTTCGTGTTGTTATACTTTTCTTCAAATTTTGTTGTTTTAAGCTATTCCTTCTCTGTTGAACATCATTTAACCTTATCTCTTTTGTGGTCAAATATACTAGTATTTACAATTGTTGTTCTACATTTACTATATATATTGACAAGTAATGTTTATGCCCAGATGTTAGCGATGTCCGCCTGATAAGAAGAACTTATATCCGAAAAAACAAATGGAGCAGCATCTGTAGTTGTATGTAGTGTTCTCGTATACGGTGCAATGAAATGAAAATTCGTGGATGTAACAAAGAAGCCAGCGGTACTAGATACGGCAGCTAATAACAGAGCGCAGCAGCAGAGCGGGGGCGTCCATTCACGCCGCTGATTGGCCCATCCGGTGCGCGCTCAATGAGATGATGCGCCCGCGCCGCCTATGTCATTGAGCAAAGGTCCCTCGCCTACGTTCGTGGCCGGCTACTGATTTATACAAGATTAATGCACGTCCACTGTGCTAAGGCTAAACATGATAGATGATGGCTCCGAGACGACTTCACTTCACTAGTCACCAAGTCACCTGAACCAGTAGCATATTGTACAAAAATTCTTATGCAGGAACAATTACATAATTTCTACCGCCTGATGATTATAAAGTCGCGGTTACGTAACATCCGGGAATGAATAAATATTGCCAGCTTAGCACAACTTTTTCGCTTGGCACAATATCGGGAGGAATTCGCTGAGGTGACAGCCAACCTCCAGTAGTGGAGAGGCACAAGAAGAAAATGATCTCACACCGATCGACGTACAGATCCCTAAGGTTGACCTATGTCTAACAGAACTATCAGCTGATAGTATTTCTTATTGTATTAAGCGACAAGACTAGGAGAACTATACCTAATGATAAGTGACGGTAGATACGTGGCACTAATCAGGATAATACGCACTGCACTACATTGCGCTCGTCGCCTGAGCCATATGATGTTGAATCTCGTTACCCCAGTAATTACACTAGCTATAACGCCCTTAAACCTGAACATAGTAATATTTGTACACTATTGCTTAGAGACAGAAATAGACGCTGCAGTGATACCCGTTTAGATCAATTTTATAAATTGGTCATACGCCGTGATATCTCAGGACCAAGATGTTATAGACTTTGTTACTTAAAAATAAATTGGTTTCCTGATTTTATGATATATAACAGTAATTTCTTACTCGCTCCCTCGTTCGTACAATCCATTTAAGGTACGCAAAGTTTTTAAAATGGAAGTCATGTTTCATTTAATTAAATGCTTTTGTTAAGTCATGGGCGTCAGGAGGTGAAAAAAAACCGTTTGAAACAACACTTACCGCATTATGACAACACCCTTCGGTACGCTTGAATGAGTGTCGGGGTGATACGGGTATCTAAATGGTCAATTTTTTTTTTACATGAAGCCTCTAATCTATTTCAGTGATCGTGAGAAAATTGTAAATAATGTTATAACAACAATATATGTTGACTGTGTGTGTATTAAAACTTAGCGTCATTTCAAACTTCATGGCGTAGCTTAGCGTGACATAATGATCCCTAGTTCGGTTCCGTAGCTGCATGTTGGTTGACGTTAGGGTTTATATCAAACCTCCCAACACCATTACAATTTAAATCCGCATCCATAAATATTGCTGTTGTCCTATTATCAACATATTTTGTCTAAGTAATCATGTATCGGGACTCAATCTGTCATTTCAAAGTTAACTCAATTAGATCTTTGTTATTATTTCCTGAGTTACTTAAGCTATTGAAATTTGGATCGTAGGCATCACAGATGTTTCGTATTCATCAGTTATCAAGTTGTTAGTTATAAAATTATCAGTTTTTATAGTAATTATGGTCGGTTGCGGAGGGCGATTTGAATGCGAGGCGACGCTTGCGCCGCTGACGTCACGCGACGTCCCAAGTTCAAGCGGCGAACAATGGTGGTGGTAAAAATGGCGCGAGCTTTTGTTCCCGCTCGCTATTGTAACACTCGGCCGGTGTCAGAGGTAAATACACTCAGTGTGTAACAATCTGAAAGAAAGAAAGATAAGAGAAATACTTGTTCGCTCAGTTCACTTAAAAAGCACCGAAATTACGCCCAGTTCCACTACATGATGTTGCATTTTGCTGCTGCCATCATTATCTATTTAACATAAGGCACACTTATGAAACTTTCAAAGCTAAAATCATACACAATCATACAGAACCTAATTTTATTTATTCCATATCTTCATGTTCAATACATTACTATATATAATATTACAAACTATTCATAATATTATAAAGATGATCAAGAAGTTGTACGGTTACTTCGTTCAAGTTTTTCCAGCTATAATACCAAACAACACTATCTAATAAAATTATTGATAATAAAAGATTTAACTAGTGTTAAGAGAGACTAGTTTTAAGAGAAGTAACGTAGTGCCTATTTCTTCCACTGAACTATTGAGAAAACATTGCTGCATTTCAGTTTCAGAGGCGCTATAGCTAATATAATTAATGTAGTTATTAAATTAAACATGGACCCTACGGCAAACCGAAACCTACAAGATAGACGCACTGGAGATGTGGTGTTGGAGGAAGATGCTCGGAGTTTCCTGGACCGAGTTTCGAACAAATTCCTCCATCCTCGATGAGCTTGGCATCAAAGAGCGTCTATCTACTCTAGTGCGCAGTCGAAACCTGAAATTCTTCGGGCATGTTAGTCGGCGGGGTAACGACTCCATAGAACGTCTTGTCGTTCAGGGTAAAGTCGAAGGCACAAGACCACGGGGAAGATTTCCCATGAGATGGCCCAATTAACGGACAGCAGACGGAGATGGCGAGACGTCGTGAAGCGGGCAATATTTTCTGTCCAACCAACGGGAACATGATAACCACGACCACTGTAACAAGAGTGAAGCGATTTATAGAGAGAGAGTTATTAAAAATATTATGTTATACCTAAAAGCGAGAACAGAGACGTATATATTAAAATTTTAACCAACATTATCATGGGCAAGCGTATCACTTACGTCCAACGAACTACGGACAATAACAAACCCACACTAGGCCGTGTACGCGGCCGCGCAACAAGTGTCGGGTCGGCTTTAACGTTCCCTCTACACGACCCTTGTTTGCCACCTGTTGCCCATTGCGGAACCGCTGAGCATTTACATAAAGTGCACACGCATGCGAACCCCACACCCAAGCATAGGCATCGCATTAAAATCATTCGCATAACTATTCTTTACAATGTTACGAACATGAATACATCAACTTAAGTAAACGATATGCTACATATAAGAACGTGGTGTTAGCTAAGATGATATAAACAGCGCCCTATTGTGCTTATCGCCTTGGGACTTGTCTCGTTACCCTAGCGATTTATCTAGCTATAACGCCCTTCAATCCCGAACACACTAACGTTTGCATACTAATAATTTAGGGTAAAAATAGAAGCTGCGCAGGTACCTTTTTTTTATGTGGGGAAATCCTGCATGGATACTTTCTCATTGCGGGGGCAACGAGAAAGTTATGCCAGACTCTTAATTGTTAAAACCCCACGGTTTCCTTGCGGGAACGCTTTCGCAAACTACCGCAGTTCCGGTAACGTCGGCCTAGTAATAGCCCCAACATAATATAGGGTTTCTTGTGGCAACCCAAGACACAGTGACAGTGGCGGATTTCCCCGTATCCACTTAAGCCTTTGTTAGGGGGATTGAAGGAAGGCATGATCCCTTCTCCTCTGACGCCCGGGTCTCTCTCTACGGATGGCGAGATTAGAGGCACTTTCCCTCACCCGCTCCGCAGCCCCCTTCTGCGACATAACTTTTTCAGAAAAGGCAACACAGGCTTTCCATGCCTCTTCGCTTTCCACCATTGCCTTCACGAATGCGGGAAGAGAAAGGTCGTTACCAACAATAGCGACGAGGTCTCGACGCTGCCCTGTCCAACTCGGATATACCTCCAAGGTATGCTGCGCCGAATCCTCGGCGCTACCGCAATGGAAACTGCGAATGTACCTATCTCAACGGTCTCCAGAAACACTAAGTGGCCTACCAGTATCATTACATAACTCCTTAACATATCCAATTATTTTCTAAGGTGTGTGTAATATTAACTAATAATTTTTGAACTCCTGCAATAGAAACTGAAAATTAAAGTAAAATAGTAACTGAAAATGGACTTCAACTCAAATACTTAGTTACCCAAAGGGCTATGGAGAAGGTTATGCTCGGAGATTATACGCGATCGTATCAAAAACGAGATCTGCAGAAGAACTAAGGTCACCGAAATAGCCCAAATAAATGCTAGACTTAAGTGGCAACGGACAAGGCAACATTGGTCTAAGGACTGACAGCCGATGGAGCCATCTACAACCGGTCGGTGGACCGACAATCTTGTGAAGGTGGCGAAAAGCCACTGGATGCGGGCAACGAAGGATCTTTGGCTATCTTAGGTATCTATATCTAGCAGTGGACCTCTATCGGCTGATGATGCAGTAAAAATGAACAAACCACAACGCGATATCAAACGGCTGATTGAGAGATTAATAAAAGTTTAAAGTACAATCTGGAATTACTAAAGCGATGATACGCAAATCCTAAACACTTTAAATTCTAATAAAACCAAAAGTAAATGGCGATCTTAAAGTTTATAGCCCTCTCAAGGCTGCCCAAGGTCCTTGTTATATTAAGAGATGGTGCGAATTGGCAGTGCGCATCTCCGTCCATTGTGCCGTTATCCACGCCATTCATGATTCGATGTACTGGCGACACCGTTTCGTATTTAGCTAATCATTAAAAAAAGGGTCCACACAAATCTAAATAAATACTGTACCTAATATTGTAACCTTCAATAGCCTTTGTAGATTATTTCATTTCATACATTCATTTTTATAAAATAAAGGGGTGCAAAAAGTACATTTAAACAATAGTTTTTACTTATTTACACCGTATAGGAAATAAAAATTATTAACAATTATAACGTTCTTATATATAATAATTTCAATATAATTATTCAAAACTTACAATAGTGAACTTTAAATATTTTAGAATAAAATACTTTACAGATAGTTCGTTTAGCGTATGTCGTACTCGCCCCCGTACTATGCAACAACGTTACAGTTAACAAAACGATAGCATAGCTTAAATTAAAAATAAATTCGATGGATCAGCTAATGTGATGACATGTCATGGTACCAGGACCGATCATCCGGACGGTTCTCGTCGGAAACGATGCGACAATTAAACCGAAATCACTCCGCTCTGATTACTTTAATTGCGGAAACGGAAATCTTACAAATTTTGTCGTTTTTGTTTCATCTCGATAAATGTCAATATGCATGAATGTCGCAATGGATTCAACGCTTCCTTCATAACACAAACAGCTGTATCTCTTACAACATAGTTGTAGTCTGCTACAACTATGTTGGAAGAGATACGGCAGAATAATAGACTACATTCAAGCTTGCAGTGAACTTCATACAAAATGTACTTAAAAGATTTATTATACCCAACAATTAGGAACTTCACTTAAGACACAAGATGTTATCATATGTTATATAAATAGCGATGCTACCATAGTACATAGACCTACCATTTATAAACCTTTAGAAGAAAAAAGACTCAAGGCCCTCTTTTACATCATATATAATAATAACAATTTAATGCCGTCTATTATCTAATAATAGTCACAAATTAAAAAATAGTTCTGTGTCTCTCTCTCTATTTAATTGTGCTGTAATAAACCTCCAGCGCCTCTGTTGGACCTTATGCCTTAGCAATATCATTGCCTACAACAGTCTCATTAAAATTCTACTGTCTCGCGAAAGGAATAGATCCTAAAGTTATACTTCCTAGACTTTCGATCCTTATCCTACCCCCTCAACTATCTTAAATTAAATTATAAGTTTTATTATCGTTTAAAATTTACTAATGAGTTTTACTTAATTGTTGACATATGCTTAAAAGTGTTCACTTACTATCTCTTATTCTCACTGCTATTATATTCTCTGTAAGTTAAGTAAAAATTAAATACCACATAGTTCTGCGTTTCTGAGTAAGATCAGTACTTAATATGCAAACATGATGTACACACTCAGCTAAGTCTATGAGTAACTTGAAGTGAACTTAATGAAGTCAGATCTACCTACAAAGAAAAGTTATTTTGTACCCTTTTTTTCTACGATCGGTTAACTCTTGATATTAATCACACCTGGTGTTAAATGAAAATGAGGCTGTAGATAACGAAAAACTCGCCTAAAATACCCTGGCTTTTATATAATGATCCGAAACATAGAGACACTATTATGGCAGATTTACAATGTGAAGATGATAACCAGCTACGATTTGATACAACCCTACAGACAATCGGAGTCAAAACAAGGACCAATATGTTATTAGGCAAGAAATTAGCCACGGAGGCACTAAAATGAGAAACTTATATTTAAACAATAATAAGTAGCACAATGGATACTCTCGCGGTGCACTGTATCGCGAACGAGGTGCAAGCGTTGTTATTATCTGGCTCATGTCTTATTGAAGTGGAATTATCACTGGCCTTAAGCTGCGAACAGTAATCATGATTCAAGTGCACCTGCGCGGGATGCTGAGAGTAAATCACAACGCATCGATCCAATGCAATTAATCTCTTCGTAGGCACCGCTGTGAAATCAACAGCCACCTGATTCCTCTGTACCTAACAACCCATTGTTATATTTAGCGATAAATAACACAAACAACAAACTAATTTAAAACCAGTAACTTATAAAACACTATAAAATTATTTAAAACCTGTTTTAAATGTTTTTATTCTGTTTATGTTTACTGGTGGTAGTCCCTAGACCTTGTCTAAATAGGTACCACCCCAGCCCATACTTCGGCCGATAAACAGCCGTGTACAATCATTGCTATATTCCGGTTTGAAAGGCGTTGTAGCTGGTGAAATTACTGCGATAAAAGAGACTTAACATCTTATATCTCAAGGTGGCGAACACAATGTAGTGGTGTGTACATTCATCCTAACTAGCACCACCTTGTTATGGGCTGACGTATTAGGTAACATCATACTACTATATTTTCTAATGTATATATAGGCATTATATATTAGTATAATGTAATAATTATTATTTATTATAAAGTTACTCTCGTCAAAATCTAAACTTCATATATATAGTATATAAATTCCAACTATAACCTAGGTTTCGTTTTATTAACGACGAATAGATTCTAGCTAGATTTTGCTATGAAAATATTTAGTTTTACAATTAGTCATTATACAAAATGACAATGTATAGAATATTTGTGAATATTTATTAAAAATCTATTAAAGTTTATTAAGAGATTGATATCGATAGTGGTAAGAATATCCAAACAATGGTTTATATTAAAATGATATCAGAGCAGGGTTCAGCTAGATCTGAGCTGTTCGGAGCGCGGGGCAGCGACCGTGGGAGAGGAGCACAAATCTCCGCATCTCAGAACTGGTCGGCAGGTGTGCAGGCCGCGCACACAAGCACAAAACGCCTACGCACACATACAACACAAACCTGACGCACTTATGAATGAAACGTGCACGCATTCACTCACACACAAGTGCACAATCTCACTTGTTTATCTCTGATTTATTTTAGTCAAAGCCATCGCGGCACTAAAAGAAATCAACTATTAATTTGTACTCCGTCGATCTGTAAATATACATAGCTGATAAATATATTATAATCCAGGTGATAACGATCTCGTACGAGGATGACTCTCGATTAGATAGGACTGGACTTCCGAATTATGGCGCCGTCTCCCACCTGCACACACAAACTTCTCATAGTTTTAACTTTTTATTTATTACAGCATCATAGTACGATTAAAGTATCCGTTTTGAACTAGTTTTGGAAATAAACGACATCTCATTTCCGTGTTTGTAATGTTTGGATAATAAACAAGTGTTTTTACTATATCCGCAATAACATGGGAGTAATATAATCCATACATCACTGTCCGTATTTTATAAAATTGCACAACACCTTTGGATCCTGAATAATTTGTTGCTACGAGAACAGATCTCACAGTCAAATATAGAATAATAAACTTCAGGTATTAGGCTAGGTATTATTTAACATGAACTAAATAAAAACATGGATATTTATTACTTAATATCTGACTATGTAAATATGTGTTTATCGATACTGATTAAGATGCTAAACCGCTTTTAACTGTATAGCCGTGTCAGAATGAGTACACCTTTTGAATTTCACTCCTTAAAGATTTTCATTGATATCAATGTTTTAAACATTTCCTTTATTGTTACAGACATCCCATCGCAGGTGCCGCCGCTCACGCCCGGCACCAACAAGAAGATGGCCGAGGCGCTGAAGGCCACCTTCGCCTCCTGGGAGAAGGAGCAACTGCGCCTCGGCGTACCTAAAGGTTAGTAACCCAAGAACAATTTTATTTACCAAGATGCATTATCATCATTAAGTACTCGCTAAAAACTAATTCGTTCGACAGTTTTTTAACTGATAGTATTTAAACTCGGTCGGCTCCTTTATGATTACCAGATACAGGATCTCCAAGAATTTTGTCTTCCAGGATCAACTTTGGGAACTCATTAAAGGATCCTCTTTAAAGGTGTCCGAAAAATGCATCTATTCCTTGCATGATGGTTGTCATCAGCTTACGTTTGCAATTAGCTCTCTCAAAAACTTGAGCATTGGAGACAAACTACTTCCACGTGATCTTATACATTCGACAAGATCCTCCACTTCTTAAAGGCTTGTATTCGACGACGACAAGATGCATTCTAATTAGGTAAAGAAATGGAGTTACAACACTTATCTCTCCGAACAGCAGTGTGAAATTTAACTGAGTATTAGACAGGAATTTAATAACTGACTAAAATGTATCAATATTACTATAATCGATACTTTACTGTGTAGTTCTTTAGTAGATTTTAGACAATGCTTATATTATTATATATAGCAAACAATCATGTCAAATCAGTAGTGCAAAATATACTATAAAACAATAGCAGATAATTATATGTAAATCATAAATAAACAAGAAATGTGTTTAATTAATAAACAACAAATATATACTTTATTCTATCAAAAAAGAAGTATCAATTGAACTCAGTGTCTCGTAATGTTAAGTGACAATAAGACTGATAGTGAAGCTCGCTCAGAATATATAAACTCTAATTTCAGAAGCGACACCTTTTGATATTATGGAGGTAATAGTAAGCTAAGTAGATCTAGATACTAGTAGATAGTAAAGGTTCTATCACAGCGAGACAATGTTCGCTCTTGGCTCCCGTGCCGTGCCTGCATTGAAATTGATATTTTCAAATAACAGTATGTTTTAAACAAACGTCGTAAAAACGTTTACGCCTATACAGCAATCATTTTCATCTTACATTAAACAATTAAATTAAACGTACCGCCACACGAAAGCTGTAATAAAACACGGTAATTTTAATTACTATTAAAACTTACCACTACAATCGGTTATCTTTTGCCATAGTGTAATGGCGGGGCTATTATGAAGTAAAATTATGGTTTCATCTTAATTTTCCATCTTGTCGGCACTGAGAAAGAATTTTACGGGTACATTGTGGAATAGTTTTACTCTTGTGTAAATGGTGTTCTATTACAATTCGTCCGTCTGTGCGGTGTTAGGATTTTACGATGAGGAAGAAAACGCACTAAAATTACACAAACGTAATTACGTCTTCGGGGGCGGCGATCTGAAGTGAAAAATAAACGTACACGAATCTCGTCGTAAAAAAATCTCTATTTTTCTTTATCTGTACAACCGTTACCGCATTATAATAATTATTGAAGAAACATCACGAAGGACTGCAGTAGTTTGTGAAGACATTTTTATGGAAACTATTGAATTTACATATTATATAATTAAATAGCCGAACTCCCCAAATGCTGTCCTATCAAAATACCTTTTAATGATTTATTAATACATATTAAAAATGTAAACTACGCATATATTTAAAATTGTTATTAACTGTTCTTAAAAGAAAATGACGAATTTAAGTTCAAGTATAACTATTGTCGTATATTAAAACATAAGTTTTTAAAAGATTTTCTTTTATATATTTACATAATCATACAAAAAATTAAAGATAAATAACCGCTAAAATTAGATAAGTTACTTAACTAGTTAACTATATACTTTTAAGCAAATTCTTAACATATTTCTAAAATCAAATTATGTCAAAAAAAAACTCAATCACATTGGTAAAAAGCTCAAAGAATTAGCAATAGATTACGTACACATATAAGCATTATCACCGTCAGGCAGCGGTAGTCCGCGGATATAACACTCTCCCAAAGGACGCCACTTAACACAATATTGGGTAAACGAATCCAGTTGTTACCTAGACAAATAAATAATCACTCACGTTCACACAGTCATATATCTACGATATAAAAAAAAAATTGCGGTCGTGTGACATTTTGTTTTGAACGCGCGAAACATTCCGCCGTTGACAATTTAAAAATGGAACGTGAATTCTGCGACGTTTTGACTTTCCAAATGATACATCGTAAATGTACAATTTTACGATTTTATAATCTCAAGCAAAATAAAAAAAATAAAAGTTAAAAAAACGTAAAATAAAATTTAAAAAATCATCGCTGTGTTCTGCGTAGTGGAAGCAAAAACTGTGATAGACGGTAGGGCCGTATAATGCGAATGAACATTTACATATGGTAATGCGGTGGATATAGCGGCCGCGACGCACACCTCCGCCTTTGTTGGTGGCAACCGGCGCCTGCCATCAATTATTTTATGCAACGAGCATTGAATGTAGCTTTTTTAACGCAACATGATATCTTTTCCTTTAAACCGTTTATTTAAAAAAAAAAACGCGTTAATCTGTGCCGGACAGAACAAATCTAAACACCTATGTAGCAAATACTATTCTTTATCTCGATGGGGTCATTGAATTGGGACCTGGATTGCAGTTTGAATATATAAACCTAAACCTTAATTTATAAAAAATGGTGTTAAGTGACAATGTGACCCTGAGATACTTGGATTTTTACGAACTAAACTTACTTGGTGATTTCCTTCACCATATTAGGATCTTTTTCTCTCGAGATCTTCTCAAATGACTCCAGCCTAATAGGAACCAAATTTTATAATGATGTAGACGCCAATGTTTGCATGCAGTAAGCCGCGGACAGGTGGCGGGTTCGATGCCCGTGATCGACGGAAGTGCGTGCGTCTGCGGCGCGTCTATTCGCGCTTCCGGTGAGCATGCGCATCTAACAAGCGCACAGGATATGGCGCTAGTAAATAATTTACCTATGCTTTACTATTTTAGCTCTATTAACAGACCATTTTACTACTTCAACGTTCGCGAATGTAAAACTGACACTTAAAGTTCATTAAGTAACTATTTTAATGATCATTTTAATGTTGTGTAAATATTTCATGAATTGCTTTAAGCATCGAGTTAATGTCGATAATGAAATACGAAATTACCATGTTTTTTTTATATCATTAGAGACGTAACAATTCACTCTTTTCTTCTTTCAAAGACTTACCAAAAAGTACAATTTTCGACGAATCGATAACACAAGTAGGGGAAAAATAATCGGGTGGTCATTAACACGCATGCCCATAAAAGTGTTTACTACTTTAACATTAAAGTAAGACGGTAGTTGTAATTTACAATACAAAACGTATACTATAAGATCTTTAAAAATGTGAACATCGAGTTTGATTATAAAATTTAACTTAATGTTATAAGATAACTAAGTAATTTAATAAATGTAATTCACGATCAGTACTAAAGAGTACCAAAAGATGTTTCTTAGTTAACCAGCTGTTCTAGCCATAACCTCTTAGGGGAAGAAATTTTGTAAAATCCATTTTGATCTGACCTTTAAATGGCTGAAGCAATATCTTTACCAAATTTTGAGTCTTTACCTCTAATAGTTACAGATATCTCGTGATGAATCTCTGGATATATCTGACAGATAGATATATCGATTACATATATGAGTTATTGAAATAAATCAACTAAACTAAATCGATATTACTCTACAGTAAACACATAATATTATCATCTCTATAAATTACTGGTCTTTTGGAATACGATTACATGTGTTTGTAAGGTTTTATTATCACCGATGCAAACTTAAACGATAAATACTATAGTAGTAGTAGTAGTAGTATAAATGTACACCGACACGGGTTGGTTTCGAACCCAATGCCTACGGTTTTATGCAACACTTGCGCATATACCTACATAAAACGCAATAGTATTGCTTCAGGTTTCAATCAAGATTAGTATTAAAACTGTAAATTGAAGGCATTTCAACGGTTTAAATGATGGCGGTGTGCTTAAACATTACTTACTTCAGCATCTAAGAGCTTTAAGTTTTATTGTAGTTACATTAAACAGCATTAAATTAAGCTTAATTTCCTTTTAATTCAATGTTAATTAAAATGATTGCTCGTTAAAACACAAGATAAACTCTATTGTTATTCCCTTGAAAACGCTCTATATTACTTTCGTAAATCTATCCCACTCTTTATAAATCATAAAGCCTTTTCTTTTTTTTTTATTCTACAAAGTGACAAGACGGGAAAGACGTTTACCTGATGTTAAGTAATACGCCAGCCCATAACGACGAGCGCTAGTTAGAATGGCATACACTGCACCACATTGTGCTCGTCACCTTGAAATCCTTAATCCCGTTGTCCCTGTTTTTTAGCCCAATTAACCCAGTTTTATTAACCTTAGTTTGATAACTAAGTTTATAGTTTTTTATTACGACAAAAGAGTCTAAAGTCAAACAGAGAGGATCGTAGACGATGTAGCGGAGTATGTATCAAGTTCTAGCGATCGGAATTTTTTTAATGTAAAATATGTTGTAGCGAAATTTTTTATCAAAGTATATTAACACAAAACATCGTTTTTACAGGAAATAATATAGTGTATATTCCAAGTTCAATTGGAGCAAGTAAAAGTTGGTGTTTAAGTCAGCACCGATCTGTCGCCGCTAACGATAAGCTAAGAAGCTTATTATTATAAAAATTATGTACGTACTAATAAAGAAGCTTTAATTGTTTGCTCTATTAATAAAGTGTATTACTAAAGCTTCACCACCTTCTTTCATGTTCTTTCTTCTTTCATTTTCTCCTGTTGAATATAATGTCAAACATCACATCAAATGAAACAACGCATCAAATATGGCGGACTAAGTGTCGTATCTGTTTCTTTATATTCATACTTAAAAGGAATTGATTCGTTAATAAATGAAATGTTTATAAACATTATGAAAACATTCATATAGTTTTCTGAAAATAATACTTATTTTCATAGACTTCATAAAAAAAACAGTTTATTTGGCAGAAAGATTTATATTAATCTCTGAGATAATTTGTAAGACAGTTTTTTCATGACACAAAGATATAACTTGTAATTCTTAGTGTTAGTGGAAATTGGTCGCTAAGTACGGGTTCGTGTAGATGTCACTTGTGCACACAGCTAACACTTAATCTCCGGTAACGGAACATTTATGGAGGGTACATTTAATGCACCGAGCCGATATAATATCAAGCAGTTATCACATAACCAAGGCTTATCTCTGTCGCACTCATCCTTCCACGTAATCTAATCTAATTGAAGAATTACTCGAGTAATTTATAATAATATTCCCACACGAGATGCTGTGCGTCACGTTGAGATGAATCTCTGAGGTAGAGTTATGTTTAACTATCTCCGTAATACAGTAGCTTAGTTGTAACAAGAAGATTGAGGAGATCGGAGGTAGTAATCATCATCTCCGTAAATCCTCCACCAAATCGGCTTTTACGTTGAGATTGTCATATGCGTGCAATATATGAGATACAATGTTTTCTGATAAACTCATTTCCGGATCTTCGGTCTCATTGTCACTTAACACGATGTACAATTGAGTTCAAGTGGCTCTTGATGGATACAAATATTACATACGAAATATAATATATATATTGCTTTTTAAACTCAAAGGATTTGTCCGTTTCGAGCACTTTAAACTTTTTGTTGTCACAGACAAGATTCTTGATCCGATACTCTTTTTTCCCATTCATAAGGCACATAACTTTATATACACAGGTAAAATTTGATAATGATATTTATTGTTTATATATAAACCTATTTATATATATAGAATTTCTTTGTTCGCCAATCACATGAAAATATGAAGAGATATAATCGACATGGGAATATGAGAAAGCTATTTATTTTTTCAATTTCATAGATTCTTCATTGTTTTATATCAAATTAACATTTTCATTTTGTATTATCTATGCGGTTGCTATAGTAACGATTGCTATAGAAAGGGATTTGCGGTTTTAATTTGTACAACGGCAACAAAAGCGGGCGGGGAACGGCTACTACATCTTATATAGGGAAAAGTTAATCACGTAAAAATTTAATTAGTGAATCCTAACAATAGGAAAGTGGGAGTGATTTTGACCCAGTCAATTTCGGTCTATATTAAATTCACACAAAAAATTCACTTTCATGAATGGAAAGCAAAGATAACACAGATTATAGAGAATATGTTATTAGTTTCTGTTCAAATAGTTTCTTTATTCAGTCTCAATAAAATCTATTTACTATAAAAAAAAAATTCATGAATTTATAAGAACGTACTTCTATCATAAAATTAGCGCATTACAACGCTAACTTTGATTTTCTAGTAATGAGATTCGTTGCACACTATGTTTGCTTTAGCGGGATAAGTATTATGTATTGTACAAAGCAGCAGAATTAAAGAAATGCTCAGATACATCATGGATTGAATAAATAAATGCTAATGAGTGACATTATGCTAAACCATAGACCACATCAAACGAACAGATCAATAATTCATTGATCGTATTTAACTATACCACTGGTATTCGCAAACACTCAGAATGACAATCCTTTGAACATTGTACTTACAAGAGAAAAAACATATAAAAATAGTTTCATGTACCTTCTTCAACTAAACGACGAAGTGGTGATGATGTGTACCTGATAATAATAGCTGCTGCAATGTGGAGCTAGTTAAGATGTTTACACCGTGCCGAATTATAGCCGTCGCCTTTAGACAACGCCAATTTTGTGTTTTCAACATTAGCTTAGAGTTTTTTTTATTTAGCTAAGCAATGAGACTAGCGAGCCATTCACCTATTGTTAAGTAATACGCCTGTCTTCAACAAGGTGGTTTCTGACTATGAGAAATAAGACGGTAAGTCTCACTACCTCAGGATTTTATCTAGCTACACCGCCTTTCAAATCTGAACACAGTAATGTTTGCACACTACTACTTCACAGTGGAATTAGTAGCTTCGGTGGTACCTACCTACACTGTCATCGATAACGGAGTCCTTGCACCAGCAAAATTGATTTGAGATTCTTAATACTTATTCAACAAAAGTAATTCAAACAAACAAACAAAAATCTTACACTGTGCTCACATTTCTAAAGTAAAATACATACACAAAAAAAAGTATATTGAAATGAAGATACCAATAGAGAAAAGTAAAGAGACGATAAAGAGAACGTCGTCGTATACAACATGAATCACATGAACAGAACATGTGTTCACCCGATTACAAAATATTCAAGTGAAATAAACTATGGTAATTCACAATTCAGCCCGTTTCACCTTGTCTATCTGTTTGTACAGATCTCTGATCGAACATAAAATGGGCCTCACAGTTGTTCACGGCGACGGCGAGATAACTCCGAGGGACAAGACCGCGCTATCTCGACATCGGTTGTTAATGAAATTGGTCTATTACCATACGATAGAGTCGGGCCATACGTACGTACGCGAGTACACTTGTACGTCGATAACATTATACCATCTCATTAATGCGCGCCGCACTAAAACCGATATTCCAGTCCCACTTTAATTACCACATCGTTAAATCCCCTCTTGTAACTATATTCATAAAAAATACCATAGAAATAAATTTGGAAAAAAAAAACATTTTATAGAGCTTAATCTATATTTTTTTTTATATATAAATAAGCAACGAGACGAGCTCGACGTTCTCCTGATATTACTGTTACCTTATACGCCCGTCTATAACAACGGGGCGTTAATTACGATAATATATACTGTACCATATTGCGCTCATCGCCTGAGACATAATATCAAGTAATCTCATTACCCCAGTAATTACTCTAGCAACAGTAGTACCCTTCAAACCAAAACACAGCAATGTTTGCACAGTACTGTATAACGGCTGCAATCCTACCTAGACAGTCTCCGGCAACAGAGACTTACCACCAGTAAAAAATCATTAATAATGTATTATATATCCTTCTTTACAATTCCATTGCTCGTAAGGGTCGTAATTACCTTCACCCATTAATTTTATCTTTAACATGCTCCTTCACCTCAAGCTTTGGAGTATAAGTATAAAAAGGCAGACATACTTAAGTTGTAAAAGCGATAATACTTTCGTCGTTCATTCGAATAAGTATAAAATACAAATCTTCTTAGATCAAATCTTAAATCATCAACATACACTTGAGAGAAAAAAATGGTAGAAATTCTACAACTAATAGTAAAGAATAATTAATTTAATGTAGATTTTCTTATAACTAAAGTTATCATGAAGAGAACTTTACTGGTGTCAGATCTTTGATACCTGAGACCGTCTGGGTAGATATCAACGCAGCTCCTATTTCTGCCGTCATACAGTTGTGTGCATACATTACTGTTTTGATTTTAAGGATTTTGTAGCTAGTATAATTACTGGGGTACAAGATTTAGCGTATTATGTATCAGGCGACGAACGCAATGTGGTACAGTGCACCTAACTAACGCCACGTTGTTATGGGCCGGCGTATCACTTAACATCAGACGAACTTTCCTCCGGCCTCGTGGCTTAATTACACAAATAACTATTGTAATTTTTTTATAATAATAAACATAACCGTATAATGAAATACAATATTACCAGAATATAAATAAAAAATCAATCGGATGAAGATAAAAAAGCGTGAGTAAAAAGTTTTATGCCTCTTACACTGCTACTGTTACGCGTCACGTTTCCGTAGATATTGACGTCACGTCATTTCTCATACGCAAATTCTTTTAATTCAACCCTTATTAAATATTTTTTTTTTAGTTTATAAATATGTGAAACATGTTATAAATAGAAAACATTATATTCATTGAATTGTTTTTAGGCAACGGACCTCATATCCGCAAGCCGATTATTGTACCAGCAATTGAAATTAAACATCATGTAAATTTAGGTTTTGTAGATTTAAAAATAAAACCTAATGAGATAATATTTCTTATCATAAAAATAAAGAATAGAGAAGACGTTGATGTTTATTTGAATTTTCCATTCAAAAGATTGCCTGATCATATAACCGCAAATTAGATCCGATATCCAAATTGATCAAATATTATATTACGTACAATAAATATTACAGAGCGTATGTATGAAATATAATAAAAGTTATTTAAAACAAACGTTTTTATTATATTATATCTACAGAAATAATACCTAACAATGGCAAGAAACATAATTACATCTGATATACTCATGCGTACTCCTCAGCCGAAACCACTGGTACCGTTACATCAAATCACGCGATTCAAAATAACAGGTGCCGACTGAATAAAACAATTACGTCAATTAGAAAATTTAGTCATTATTAGTTTTAGTTACTAGATTATTTAGTTAGGAAACACCTAATAAGGAGTATTCAAAGATACGAGTCAATTTTCATATTAATTAAACAATCAATTTTTGTTTAATTTTTTTATATTAGTGAGGATAAATGAATATACAACTAATTACATTTAGTTTATTAATATTAGCATTAGTAAAGGAAACTTATTGAGAAAGGACATGAAGGATAACTTCACCGGATAACCTGTGTCAGCTTGTCGCCTTGTCATTCTTCTCTACATATAGTTGATGCTATATTATCAACCTTCTGCCGTAACAAAAAAACATAACCTAAAAAGTGTTAATGTCTTTTTTTGTTTAGTTATTTAATGATAGAATATAATGATATACTGTGAAATCTTACATAGTAGATGACCAAAAATCAGTTGTCAAAATTCGTTCACAGTGGAAGATGAGCATCTTATACCAGAGCATGAAACAGCAGAGCACACAAAAAGATACAGTTACACACCATTATCTATTTAATTTTATCCATAACTGTCGACAAGTAGAAGGTTAAATTAAGGGAACAATATCAACACTAAAAATGAGAAAACAAGATAGATTTGTTAAAACACTTTATTGTGTAAAATCTTAGTATGCAAATGGCGGACTTAAAGCCTGTATCCATCCTCTACTGACATTTTGGAGATGTGAGATTCATTGGATCCCAATAGTAAATTATTAGACAAGAAATAGAGATACACAAAAGAAATGTAACAATAATTATATAATAATACAGATGAATATTTATAATAATAATACACAAACATGTTAAAATAGTTAATATTTATAATATTTCATCTATATAACTTCTACAAATAGTATAAATATTAGGGGGACCGGAAAGTAATGTCGTTTTCTTACGCTAAATACAAACACATACATTTTTAACGAGTCTTTATTTTTAATCAATGATGTATTCCCCATCATTGTCAATAACCTTTTGCCATCTAGTGAGTAAATTTTCAATCCCTGATCGATAAAAATTAATTGGTTTTTCGGCAAAATATCTAGAGATGGCATTTTGGATATCATCCAAATTTGCAAATGTTTTGCCACTTAAAAAGTGTTGCAGCGCTCGGAATAAGTGGAAATCCGATGGTGCAACATCGGGCGAATATGGTGGATGAGGCAGCACCTCCCACCCCAATTCATTAATTTTTTATAGAGTTCGCCTTGCGCAGTGCGGTCTTGCATTGTCATGTTGGAGAATGACGCCTTTTCGGTTGACAATCGCTGGCCACTTTTCAATTAAAGATTGATTGACTCGCTGCAATTGTTCGCTGTAGAGGTCTGCAGTAACAGTTTCTCCAGGTTTCAGTAATTCAAAATGAACAATGCCGCGAATACTCCACCAAACACACAAAAGCGCTTTTTTGGGGTGTAAACCTGGCTTAGCAGTACTCCGAGGGATTTCATTTGGAGAGAGCCACTGCCTTTTGCGTTTTGGGTTATCATACAGGACCCATTTCTCATCTCCTGTGATCAAGCGATCAAAAAACGCTTCTGTGTTGTGTCGTTGAAGCAATAAGTTGCATGTGATTGATCGGTTAGCCTTATTCTGTTCGGACAGATTATGCGGGACCCAAACACCTGCTCTGCTTACTTTTCCAATCTGCTTCAAATGTTCTTGGATGGTCGACCAAGGTTTGTTGAGACTGTTTGACAATTCCTCGATCGTCTGACACGGATTTGCTTCCACTTCCGCCCTTAACACGTCGTTGTCTAACGCTGATGGTCTTCCTGATCGATACGAGTCGGAAAGATCAAAATTACCCGATTTGAACTTGGAAAACCACCTTTGGCATTTACGAATGTCCAGTGCATTTGGATAAACATCGCAAATGTTTTTGGTAGCAACTGTTGCGTTATTTCCCTTGCGAAACTCAAAGAGCATGCAATGCCGGATGTGTACCTCTTCTGGTATTTGGCTGGCCATTTTACCCAAAATTACAAAAAAAAATTGTAATTCAATTGTCTATAAGTAAAGAAATCACTATAACCTCACAATGTCTTTGGTACGCCTCTGAACAAAACAATGAGCTGACAAATGACAATCAAGTATTGGCATGCGCAGAAACGACATTACTTTCCGGTCCCCCTATTATTAACTTACTGGTAGTGGATGTGCGTCCGGAGACAATACAGGTAGGTACGCCCGCAGCGCCTATTTCTGCTGCCAAACATCAGTGTGCAAACATTACTGTGTTCCAGTTAGAAAGTTTAAGCTGTAAGTGTAATTACTGGAGTAAAGAGACTCTACTTACTTTGTCGCAAGGCGACGAGCGCAATGTGGTGCTGTGTATACCATCTTAACTAACGTCACGTTGTTATGGACAGGCGTATCACTTACCATCATATTAACGTCCTTTTTAAAAACTAATTAAAAAAATATTATTTATTGTTTTTTTTATTATTTATTTTATATGAGTACAATGCTTTACTTATTTTTGTTTATTATCTAATCGAAGAATCGAGAGAGTAGGAGATTTTAATCTTACTCGATTCTCGTTTAGTCGCAAACGTATGGATATGGGCACAGTGCTCTGGGCCACGCGCCGTCGGGCCCCCGCAGACATTGCCCAGCGTGTCCCGGAGCCGGCCACCGACTGAAAGCTGTAATTAAATTAATTATTTATTATTAGCACCGCTTTAGTCGGCTTTTTCGCTCGAGGAAAAACGTTAAGTTACGATCTCGAATGCAATTTGTATCGGCCAAAGACTGTATGGGTGTATATGGATGAACTTTATCGCGAAAGCACCGATGCTATAATATAACATATTTTAATAGGAGATATATATACTATAAAACTGTTTTATCAAGTTTATTTGCTTTATTACCCCCATCGTTACGATTGCTTTGCAGCTAGGAAGGCTGTACTGACAGATTTCTTGACGATATAAGTAGTTATAACGTTATATGTATATATGAACGTTGGAGTTTTAAAAAACTCATTTTAATTAAATTTAATTTAAAACTCTATTGTTCCCGTAAACTGATAACATCCTTGAGTAAAGTATAATTGGTACCTGAGTTTTTTTGTTACCGCCATCACCCTCATGAACCCACCATGACAGCATTGCTGTATTTCTGCTAACATATGGCATATTCTGTATATGTATGTTAGCACACCAGTCTGTCCGCGACCTCATTGTCACTTAACATCAAGTGAAATTGAAAGTACCAAGGTACCAGTATTAACCCATTAGTACTTAAAAATATATATATTCAGCAGTTTTTATTATAACTAATATTTAGAATGAAAGCTCTCCGATGAATACTAACAATTCATTAGACATTTCTTCGTTCTCATCAAAATTAATTTCAAAGCTTGTATTATTTATTAAATGTTTGTTCTGAGAGTACATCCTGAATCAATCGGAGATCAGTAAAAGACTCGACCGATAGAGCTTCCTTCACGGATACGGAAAAGAAATAAACAATATTTCCGATACATTTTTAAACCGAATACATTAAATACTGCTGGAAATGGATTTTATTGAATGTCTGCTAGTATTGAACACAACATATTACTATACCAAGGAATATTTTAAATTAAACGTAAAGTATAAACAATGGTTCTGTTAATTATAACATTATTAAAATGATAAAATTTATAATAATAACAAAAATACTAGTTAATGTTCTCAATCAATTTCCTCAGGATGTTCTTCTTCATCGATTATTTAATTCAAATGATATATTTACTCTTATACTAAAAATAACAGGATATTGCGACTCGTATCTTAGTTTTATCTGTATTTTATCGCTATTTTAAGAAGCGATTTTTTTTTTGAAAAGCTTACTTTAAAATTAGCCATAAAAAATCTCCAAACTTTAATCCTAAAAACTCATTTTGCCTCATCAATTTCTCTTGAAGCTTTGTATAATTTCGCTATTTTTTTATTATTGAAAAGAGTATATCTATCAGACGGTTAAGTTAATAATATGTAATAAATGTGTTTTAATAAAATATAGGAGATTAATTAAAGTTTTAATTATATTTACCAATTAGTGTATTAACAATAGAAATACATTAAGTTCTGGAAAAAATTTAACTTGCGTTGTTTCAAACAGGCACGGCACACACGTACACGCGTAAATACTTCGTCGGAGCTTTATAAACGGGATATTGAAGAAAAACAATCAAAGCGTCCGACACAATTCCAAAGCGAGCACTGTACTCACAATTAGAAATCACTTATCGAGTTCATTCGTAGGGAGGTACGCGCATTCGGCTCCAAGGTCGGAGAGCTTCCGGTCGGCGTGAGGCAAGTTCCGGTGTTGGGAAACATCGGGCTAATTGTTAATATTGCCTCACTCCAGCGTTTTATTGCTTCCAAGGATTCGATTCCTCTTTGAAATGGGGATCGAAGATTTAAACGTTAATGTGTTTGTGTGCCAGTGGATTATTTGGCAAATGTCGTGGTCGATATAGAAGACGTTTGATCTTTCATAATTAACAGCAACATTGATACGAATTTATTGAATACTACTACTACGTTTACTGTCGTTAACGTTATAGATCTTATAACAAATATGTCACTTTATAATTCAAAACTTAAAACTTTTTATTTATAAACTTACCTTCGCCTTTCCAAAACTGTTGAAATATAATAGAAAAGCAGCTGTTGCGATACGATAGATAAGTGTTACATACAATGCAATTTATATATGTTATACACACATAAAAGAAACAGAAAGAGTTGTAATATAATAATAATATTCATCCCTCTTATATTCCCACTACTGGACCTTTGGGCCTTGTCTCATAAAGAGATAGTAAATATCATTTATCTGTTACTCTGGCCAAAATTCGTGCTAGTGGATGTCATGTTCATAAATATGTTAGAACATGTCGGTTTCCCCATAATGTTTTCTACACCGGAAGGTCAATTTAAACAGGGATTAAACCTGCGATTATTTAGGACATATATACCAGTTGCATACTGAGTTATCATGTACAATGTAAGAAAAACTCTTCATGGAGTTATTTTCGTCACGCAGATCCACGGCAATGGAGCGAGGCTGCGGTGGCCGCCTGGCTGCGATGGGCTGCCCGAGAGTTCTCCCTGGAAGGCGTAGCTCTGCAGCAGTTCGCACGAGCCCAGGGCAAAGACATCTGTGCTATGGGACGCGATGAGTTCGTTGCGAGGGCACCCGCTTTCATGGGAGACATACTGTGGGAGCACCTAGAAATACTCCAGAAAGGTATGCGAATAATTTAACACTCTCTGTATAGATTTCACTGGTGCTTTAATATAAGAATATTAGAAACTATTATTTCTAATATTCCTTAATAATAGTGTGTTAAACTAGCATTTGTAATACCATAGATAATAAATGCACTAAATGAAACAAACTATCCACAAATTTACATGTTCATGAGTCCATCTTGTCGGCGATCGTGTAGGCAATTAACTCTTCCGCCATTATTGCCCCGGTTTGTGTACACTGTCATAAGTACTAACTTAAAGTGATGTAATATTCTAAGGGAAAGAAGAGCACAATACATTGTATAAATATCCTAACGTCAAAATACTGTTTCTGTTAAAGAAAATGTATTATTTCTCTCTGGGTAGACATGAAATGGTCTTAGATCGTAATTATAATATTTCTTTGTGTCATTGATAATTAATGATTTAGTGCATAATTATTTTACAATTAATTCCTAGTATACCTTCAATTAATTCTTCACTTATCATTAATGAATGAGATCTTCACAGATGTGGAAAAAGAGCGTTCTCTACTCGCTAACGTGCCGCCGAACATGTATGAGAGCAACGTGTGCCTGCCGGAACTCTCCGACTACATCCCGCCACCAGCTCACCACTACAACAACAACAACACAGGTATGTAACAAAATAGCAAAGGAGCTACAAACGGCTATATATATTAGCCATTCATAGTTAGCAGCCATTAGTGTTATATACATACGTAAAGGGTTGCCTGGAAGAAATTGCTTTCTATGCAGTAACATTAAGTAATACACTAGTTATTCCATGAGAATATGAATAAGAACCAGATAAAGAATATCCGAAAAAATTACGAGCATCCTTTCATTTAATTAAAAGGATCAACATAAACATTTACCTCGATATTTTTAGTCTACTGCAAATAATATACGCTTCAAATTAACTTGTTGTTGTAACAACAACAGAAACAAGAATTGTATTAAAGATATATATATCACTTAAACTTGTGCAACATTATCATGACTGTCTTCTATTAAGTAGGACATTGACGCGTAACAGGAGATGCTGCTTTCTCTTCTTCTACAATATAATGAATGATTACATCCTCGTTAGCCTATTAAGTACACAAGCTAAGGAGTTTTCAATAAAACATTTTATAATAGAGCAAATACATGAGTGGATCATTAAATATATTTCAGCGTAACCGGAAACACGTTTATTGTCCCTAATTCTTGAATTAGAGAGGAACCAAATTAAATGGAATAATGTCGATTTGTACATGCAGTAACAAGAGAAAACGTTAACCTTACTTAAGACCAATAAAATTTCTACTTTCTACTAAAGTCAGTTTATATTATGATCATAACAAAGAGAACAAAAACAATAAATATAACAAACAATTTGTTGTTACTGAATAAATGAAAAAGGAGTATATTTGTTCTAAATTAAACTTTTCTGTATTAGTAAAAAAATGATTTGTCTTGCTATATGAATCGTTTAAAGTCCTTAACTTAATACTACGCCATGGCGGAAGTTAAAAATAGCTTGTTAATTAAGGAAGTTTTTAACTCAAACTACAGAAATATTAAACGAAAATGTTGATGACTTGGTAAAGCACTTTGTAACAACTTTCTTCTTCCACGGCCTAGAAGGAAAAATGTTAATTTACAACCTACCGATCCAAACATAATCCCCATTGCATAATCTGTGAGCTGTCGCTATCAACTCGTAAAGATAAGGGAGTCGTCGGCTTATCTTCGGAGCGGTAAAGCCAGTCTCATTAAACTACTAGTCACGATAACCCAAACAATTACGTTTCAGTTTATTACGAGACACAATTAATGATATCGACGCTATAAAAATAAACTCTGCTGTTGTCGCCTATGACATCCGATACACAAACCGAAACGCACTACTCGATGTATCGCTCACAATCGAGTAATATTTATATCAGATGAAATAACTACGACACGGGCCACCGTGATGTCGTATCGATTAATCTCTCGACAGAGCTTCTGCATTAAATTTAATTACTCGATATCATTACCGATACATCGCGGGCTGTAATATCGATAAATTTCTAAAAGCATTGTGAGTAAAGGAAGTTTTTAAAAAGCGTGTTACGTCCCAATAATCGTCGGCACACGGAATTTAAAGTATCGCCGTTGGACTTGAAATCTAACTTCATTAGCATGAGTACGTAATGTGGGCTATATAATACTAAATTTTTTTATTGCCTATTTGAGATAAGATTCGGACTCGTGGCATTCTATATTAAATGCGTTTGTTTTTCATAAGGGGGAATGAGTCTCATAGACTTTAACGGTAATTCACACCAATAGTTTTCGGTTCAGCTTTAAGCGGTATTCTTTAAATTTTTCCATTTGAATATAAATGACTACATATATTAACGCCAATGGCGCAAGTTTACTAAACAATCAATACTATTATTTAATTGAAAAAGGTTTAAAAGAACTCTTTATGAGCAAAGTTCATAAGTTTACTAGTCAACAAAAGAGCTCTAAAAGTTATTTGCGTTCATAAACAGTTTTCAAAGTTAAATATCAAATAAATTATTACAAGTTTCATGGAAGACTCAGAAACGTAATACGATCTTCCCATTCTTACTAGTGTTAACTTAATCCACTGTGTAATCTATGTGACATTTTGGTGTTAAAAATAGATGTTTAAAATTAAAACAATAAAAAAGCTCGTAAGACGCCCGAACGACTACATGATTTGTTACAGAGGCCGCAGTGCATCTAGAAGTAGATAATAATGAATCAAACTTTACAATCGGAGGGTGGCTGCACAATATCACGTGTAAAAGCTCATTTCCATTAGATATAAAGCGTGTTTATTGCGTTGTAAATCATAGCCGAGCCATGTTTTGACCGTAACCTGAACGTTGCTACTGAAATAATAAATAACTGGCAGAGACAAGGTGCCTCTTGCAGGTCGTTAGCGCGGGTGGTCCCGTGGACACATCTACAGCTAATTTACACCTCCGAGCTGTGTTCCTCCTCCATCCCTCTGATGTATGTTATCGATGACAAATTCTTATTAATGTTCTAATTTCGTTGCTAAGTGATTGATCTTGGGTATGTGTTACTAATGCACCTTACACAAAAGTACAACATATCTTACACGTTTTTCATCTCTTTAATGTGTTTTTCATAAATTTTATAAATGGTAGATGACTTAAGGTTAATTGTAGTATTTTTTGGATACATTTTGAAGAGTGCGATGAAATTACACGATGTAATTCCCCCACCCCCTTTTCACCACTGGACGACCAGACGCACGGCTAGTCCTTATGTTGTGTACATACCCAGTCTGCGAACAATCAGACTCAGCTCTTCAGCTCCTAGTTCTTCACAAGAACAATAAAGGAGTGGAACAAATTGCGGAGCCCAGTGTTCCTGTCCTAATATGACGTGGTTATCTTCAAGAAATACAAGAATAGGCTGCTACTAGGTTAGTGTACTTTACCACCACAGTTCACACTATTTAAGATTAGGTGGGATCGTGCTTATGCGCTGACCTTGAAGCTATTATTTTTTGTCAGTATATATGTGTAGTAGTCAGTATATATGTATAGTAATACATGTTATAAAATACGAAATGTAAACCCGAGCGTGGGTTTAAAGAGATATAATAATTCGTACATATCTAGTTAGATTTTATTAGTTTCTTGATTTTCTCATAATTAATGTTATAAGTCATGTATTTAGTTTGTAAGTCAAGTAGCGAATCATACAAACAGTCTACACATGAGTTTTCCACTTGGCCGAGCGCGCCTGGCGCAAGCGTGCGACCTTGGCGCCATTTTTCCGCTCTCTTTCAGCGCATCGGAGATTCGCCATCGGTGTCTTGTACCCGTGCCACAATTTCGATAGCGTCACGTATTTCTCTATCATGTCGCAGGATACGCGATTACATTACATTATTAATCGAAACTCCCACTGGTGAACATCTCAACACTCTCTCCAAGATCTCAACGCTAACCATGCTGCGCTGTCCGCATCCAGCGGCATCCAGCGATCTTCAGTTCATCTTATGCGTTGTTACTCACCACATTTGCAACCTATAAGTGAATTTAAAATGCAAATTTTTTTTTCTCTTTGGCTTTCTAGTATCTGTATGTATGTGTTTTTTCATTCTAGTATCTGTATGAATCAATGATTTCTGTAAATGTAGATGGTGAATATGCATAAAACGTAAACAGCAACATGTTAACTTACTGCGATTGTGAACCCCTACCAACTGCCCTCACACTCGACCGGGCTGCGTAGGAGCGTGCCATTCAACAGTCAGTCTTCCAACACAATCACGTTGTGCTCGGTTTCTGAGTCTAGCCTATGACTAAAACCTTACTATAACTAACAATTTGGATTCGATTGAAAAATTGTCAAACCGTCCGTTCAGTCGCTAGCAATCTGTTTAATTATACTTAAAAGATATACATTTTTTTTAAGTAAATCTTCGTCCTTAAAATTCAAGTGACGTCTAAAAGCGAAGACTGAGTGCTAGTGGTTTGTGTGCGAACAAATATGGGAAACCTGGATTCTGGTTAAAATATGTTTTTACACCCGAGCTCGCGCTCCAGGGACTCCACTGAGCTGGACCCTCTTATTGTATGGAGAGGTGAGTGTAGTTTTAAACGTGTTTCCTAATGTAACTGTCAAAGAAAGATTCAAGGGTATTTCTGAGTTACATTATCGTGATATGATCAACTATTTGTATAAGATAATTCGTATAAAAATAAAAAAAAACTGTATATGTAAAGAAATAAGGTTTACTCAAAAGCAAATATTACTTGATAATTTAATTATTTGTATTATTGAAGTTTTGTTGTGCAATATTATAATGACATTTTTGTTATTAATATATTTAATCTGTGCACAAAAGTGGAGATATTTCATCATCAGCCGATAAACTTCCACTGCTGGACACAGCAGTCCCTCAAGGGGATGGATTTGGGCCACTTCCCACCAAGCCGGCCCATTGCGGGTTGGTGGGATTTCATCATCAGCCGATAGACGTCCACTGCTGGACATAGGCCACGTCGATCGGACCCGCGTTGCTTGCATCTAGTGGATTCCCGCCATTCTCACCAGATCGTCGGTCCACCTTGTGAGAGGCCTCCCAACACTACGTCTACCAGTACGCGGGCGGATTTGTTACCGCTAAATTACCTAATTGGCTTTTATGTTAGTGAACCGAACAAGCGTATAAAGTATCATACAAACAATTAAGGCTACCACCTTCCGCTCCATCAACTTTCAGCGGTTGGTTTATTGTAAATTTTCCCGTCCTCGGGCCAACTCGGGCGTTACCAACGAATGCAACTGGGCCGAACGCTTGGAGGTTAACGCACAAAACACACGGCGTATTCAGCATTTTGCAATTACTCATATTAATAAGGCGTATACATACTGCATTGGTGCAATTCGGAGGCATCCGCGCTGTCGCAAGGCGTTCGTTCGCGCGGCGCATCCTCGTTGCGCAGTCGCCCACTAATCGCCGGACGTTCGGCTCGGAACAACTTTGCGAAATTACAATACAACGAACTACGAGTTTCATGGCCAAAACTAGCTTATCATTTGAGGACATCATTCGTGATGGAATATGAAGTTTAATTAATGTAAAAAACGTTAACCATTTTGTTCTAAGCAGCGATGACACCACCGCGTACCAGTTAGAGTGATAAACAGGGAAAAATTGTTAAGTCTCGTAGCTCTGTAATTTGATTAGCAACAAACCGATATAATAAAGTTTCTATACTACTGTGTGGCAGTGGTATATACCTAGCTTAAGGTCTCATGCAATAGAAACCTAGCATCGACAAAAATGTTTCTAATAATTTACATTTCCGAAAAGATACGACTACATTTGCACAAAAGGCGAAATGTCGCAAGCCATCACGTGATTATGTTTAACGCTGTAGTATAAGTAATAAGTATAAGAAAATAGGAGTTGATATATATGTACATATATGACATGTATGCGTAACATAAAAAACAAGTTTCATTAAATATGGTAATCTCCTAATCGTCCGCCTATAAAGACAGAAATATCCTGAGGACATTAATGAGCAGGTAATGAATTGCATCGCGTCGTTAAACCTTTATAACATATCATATGTAAATCACGGCGACGGGGGCCATCCTTATTAGCGAACGTTTACGAGCCACGCTGGCAGGTCGCTGGCAGACGGCTGACGTGGCACCAATCATAATAATTTATTTCCATTTAGTGATACGGCACCTTTTAATCTAATACGATAAACTCGACGACGCTCGGTATCCTGCCCTACGGTGATTTATTGACATGCTGAGAAGCCCCGCCCTATCACGGGGCACATATCCTAACATCGCAATGTATGCAATTGGACGACTTTTTATCCGCTATGTAAATATCGCGACAAAAAATTCCAGCCTCAAGTTAACGAGCTCAACTTAACACTTAACGAGGCACACGCCAAACAGAGAAATCAATGCCGGTGTACAGCTGTGAAGTGTTGTCGGGGAAAATATCGAGCTTTCTAAGATATCGATGAAAAGATAGGTGTCGTTTCGAGCGGCCACTTCCGGCGGCCATTGTGCTTCAACCGAGGAGCTTCCGCTGCAACCCGATATACACTCCTGCGCACGTGCGCAACCTTTTCGAGCTTCAAATTGAAAAATTCGTAACAAAGGATATTAGTGGGATAGGAAATATGTTAAAGCAATAATATTGTCTTGTGATAAAATAATACAACGATATATATCCCGTATTCCACTGATTCATAAATATAATACTAAAGCATAGTGTTTGGTGGCTAAATTAAACAATAAGTATAATAATTCTCTAAAGAATCATGATCTTATTCAGTAGCGTCCAAATTACTGCTGTAAACATTAGAAAAAACTTTTTATGGTCGATATTACCTATTGATAATAAACGTGACACAAGAACAATCGAGCCATTGCGCTATTGTCGACAAACATCGTAAAATACATAATACTCACTTAACTAAAAGAAAGCAGGTAAGTAAAGGAATAGAACTCGAGGGTTTGGGTACGAAAAGAGCAAAGGGCGCGTCGCCGTATGCGTTTACAATATGAACATATACCCGACAGTGAGGGGCCCTTGTCCTTCAATAAACCCTTAACAAGGACTCCAAGGGGAGCCCGGAGAGGCTATACAATCAGTTTTCTTCATTCACCTACTTCATGTGGCCTTGATTCGAATCCTAAATCTGATTCGATAGTCGTCGATCCGTTATTAACTAAAGGGAAGGGTCAGACAGTCACAAAGGACTTTAATATTCAAATTCAATTTTATCGCTGTCGAGTTATATTCGTTCAATGTAATCAAAAGTATCGATACAGTTATAAGGATTTTTAGGTATTTTATATAATATCCGCTTACTTCTACACAGTTAAAAAATATTCCTAGATAAGTCGAAAAGTCTTTTTTCTTACTACTAACTAAATATAATAGGATTTAATGAGTAGTTACGTCCTGTAATTATATTTAATTATACATGCTTATCAATAGTAGCATTGAGGACTATTATCATGGTGTTTTATCATATTTATTTCATTATGAATGAAAATATTAACTCCAATTCGTCCTACACTTGGTTTATATTTATTTGTTGCCACCGGATGCTTTAGTCCATTCCTGGAACTTAGAATGCAACATTACAGATAATGGTTTATCACTGACACAGTAAACTAATTTTTTTTTTCAATTTAATCGTACATACTCGTTGATTGTTAATACATCCCACATAAACTATTAGAGTTTGACAAACGCAGAACTTCGTTTTAAATCTATCAAATATTAATTAGGTAGCGTTTAAAATCATCAAACTTTAGTAAAACATTTGTAATGGTTACGCCATGCAGAACTTTATACGAGTATTGTCCATATTAAAAAATCACACAAATAGGTAATATGAGAATATTATCAAAAATAACTCAATAAGCACATTAAGAAGGTTTTTTGTTGTAATTCAAGTAGAGAACATCACGTGCAGGTGTGTATACACCTTGTCTGACTGAGAACATCACTAGCACCGTGCGAATATCCGTGAGATAAATTTTTCGCGAACTCGGCAAGTTTTAATAATCCACTTGAACTCGCACAATGGATATCGTATTACTGTTAAAGGATTCTGAAGGTGGAGGTGCCGACAAAGACCGCCGGCGGCACCTCTGTAATGCCGAATTCAATTAATTGCCTTATTTGCAGTACTCCCTACGCTCATTGTAGGAATCCCCCGCAAAAACAAATATTTGAGGGGCCTTCATTAACCGTTATTAGGTGGTAAGTTTTAATCGTTCCCTGATTTCGTTTGAGGCCCGAATTAAATTGTGAAGTTTAAAAGAGGAAAAACATTCGCAAATGTTGGTACTGTACCAATATATATACACTACGCATATATAGGATAAAATTCAAATAAGTATATTACTTGATAATTTGAGCACAATATTATTACGCGACGTTATAAATTAAATATATGTTACGTATAAAAATTGTATAATTATGTAACAAAAAATAATCTAGATTTAATATAAATGCCTATTAACCATAAACGAAACGTAAAAATATATAGTTACTAAAGAGTCTCCCAACGCTCCTACATTAAAATATAATAAGCCAAAACAACCATTAAATGAAATACTTCGTTAATATTAAATAGGGGTAGTTAAGGACACTGATAACATTGATCTAAAATAAACAACAGTTACATTACGCTGGCCATTAATGGACAGAAAAAAATTCAAAGGCCTATTTAAATATTGTTTCAATATAAATATGTCCCCAATATCTTATCGGAGGCAGTAGGCTGGAGGGCGCGGGTGGGGCGGACGCTGTGGGCGCAGATTGTCCTTCGCAACGGTGGCCCTGAGATATCGCTGTCACAACAATGTCGCCCGCAGGCACAACTCACTCATTCGACTGTGTTCGTCCTTTATCGACCTTTTTATTTCAGTTTGCCTTCGATTTGAATTCACAATAGTACCAAAGATAAAATATGTTAATGCTACCGTAATGGCGCCATCTCACTGATTTTTTTTCTAATGTAGAGAGATGATAAAATTTTCATCGTTATGAAATAATAATAATTATTCTTCGATTTATATTAATATACTATTAAAATGAATTTATATTAAATAATGAAGTATTTACTAACATTAATGAATGAATTTGCAAAATTATCAATGGCCTAAAGCAATCCAATCTCCACCAAAGCGCAAGAAGAATATGTCACAATCATAATGTTCTCAGAAATCGTTCCAAATTTAAATGTGGATAAATGTCGTATCTCGCGCCATCCCGCCACATGACGGAGGCCGAGAGGAATAAATTATTAGTACCGGAAGTGACGTCCCGAACGCGCTCAATTTAAAACAGAGCACTCGGGAGCGCTGCGTCAATATCGCCCCACAATGAAAAAAAACACATAATTGCGGCTTCGTATACCACGGGCGCATCAAATTTGCTTTTAAATGTCACTTTTATTCAATATTAACGCAAAAAAAAAACAATCATAGTGAATGACGACGCCATACGTTTTCCTTAAATCGCAGGAAACGAAATATGTTAACCTTAAGCCGGGGCTAATAGAGAATATCAAATTGAATTTCAAATCAAATCAGTATGCAATCGACTCTGAATAATCTAACGGGCCGGATGTTTCGTGCTTTTTTTAATTAGTGTAAAGGTTTGAATGTTTGAAAAAAAAAACTTTTTAAGCAATCAACTCGGTAATAGGTTGTCGATTCTGGCTTAAATACATAGCATATAACACATTTATGTAAATCTAGTATCATTAAAACTCACAAATTAAAACACAAAAATCTATATAATATTAAACATGATGGACATCCGCAATTTTAGCACATGGATAAATAAATGTAAACATCAAAAAAAAAAATTTGTTGATAAAGAGCAGAGCCGTTGTGATTAAAACTTGAATGCGTATACGTTTTGATAGAATTTTGCACAATAAAATCACAAATATATTAAATAATTATTTAACTAAACATCTAATAAATCAACTATAATATGTTTGAGGATATATGACAATACAACATCGTCTAGCGTGGAGATCCTTGAAGAAAGCTTATGCATAGCAGAGGAGTCTTCTTTATTTTTCACAACAGTGGCATAATCAATAAAGTTTCATTACAACTGATCGTCGTAGTACTTATTTATTCATTGATCCATTAAAACGGTCTTAAGGTTCAAAATGTTGTAAAAACTGTGCGACTATTGAAAACGCTTTTAAAAATATTTATTATTAAGAAAATAGATTCTGAATATTCAGAACGGAAACCAGGTAAAACGTATTGTTGTTCTCTCTCTTGTTAGATCTTCACATAATTTAGAGGCACGTTAATATACAGTTCTCGGTAATGCTATATATCATCATCCCATTCTACTAAAAAAAATTACTAAAAACTATGACCTTATATTGAACCTGTTAAAAATCTAGTATTTATATTATATATAATGTATCTGTACGTCCGTCGGTAGCAACCCCCGGTTCGACAGCTCTGGATGTAGCGATCGCCTCAGTACAGATTTATGGACTGTTTTTTAGTTTTATCTAAAAAAGATTGTTTATCTGGCACTTCCGTCGCCTGCCGCGGCCGATACGCTCACTAGCTCTTTATTGTTTACACTTAATGTTATTCAAAGCAGGGAATTCCTCGGTAAATTGTATTTTTAAATTTAAACGCCGCCGCTACCATGACCAGTAGCTTACTCTGAATATCGATCGGCTGTCCAGTATTTCAATATTACTTTGCCTTTTTGCGATCGACATTACGCGAATGCCATACGTAATTCACCTCTTTACTTTGCCGCCTGCTTCGGTTCCTATTAGAAAGAATGGACGTAGGCCACAATACAATGTCCAGCAGTGGACGTCTATCGGCTGATGATAATGATGAGGCCATAAAATACACAAAACATAACTGTTTATTACCTACATAAGAGATTGAAACAATGAAACACAGATTAGACTGTGAGAACTTAATATAAATCCTAAATAGATACTTTAAAGTTTTTAAATGTAATGATATAAAACCTTTCGACTTCCCTGTCTCTTTTGTCGTGATCTCGGGAGATTGTTCCATCGTAGACAATATCCCGCTCGTGTTTATTTCCGTGGCCCATTTATACAAATATGGAAAAGTAATTTCCCGTGTCATTTCCCCCACGCCGCGGCGTACCCTGTTGCTAATTCCATTTCGCTGCGCACCGTCGTGTTATACTAAAGTACTCGTATTACTTTGTTAAAGATTTGTTGACGTGTTACAAGGTTTAGTTTTACTATTTAATATATGTTATAATTGAAACTATATAAAAAAAATTACATTTATACAATTTATAACGCCAAAGAATATTAACAATTTTACTGGAACTAACATTCCCTCCCACATAAACTAATTAGCAAGTAGAGTAAATGTATTTTTCTACAGATGCGGGCATTCTATCTTAATCCTTAAGCTTAATTAATCTACATCAAGTATTTGTTGAGGAAATTGTTTTTTATGGTTTCCATATTTAAACTCGTCGAGGCGATGCAAAATTAAAAAATGTTCATAGAATATATAATGATATAAAATTATATAATTAATATTTTATTTAAAAGGTTTCGAGTCATCAATCCTATTGCGTATGTACCACGGTAACTTGGCAGTAAAAAAAAAAAACAATTCGGATCTTCCGACATCGAAATCACTTCCTCCGGCAGACAATGGCCCTCTGTATCCGGCTGCACACGTGCTCAGGTGTCTATTATCCCCCGGGACCTTATCGTCCCCCTCTGTCTTTTGTATCATCGGGTCCACCCCTCGTAACTTGACCCGATTTTGGCCAAGTACCGCCCCTCAAAATTCTGCCCGCCCCGCTGAATCAAATTCGCGACTTGGCCTGCTAGGTTCTAAGATATGATCACATCTGTCTGTTCTTGCTCTTACATTCTAATATCCATTGTAAACAACACACAACTAGTTCACTGCATAAATACGTATTGAATTGTAAATGTGATCGTTTTACAAACTTATTTCTCTTCTGTGGTATGTTTACATTTTTAATATGTTAAATGATATATCTAAAAAGTTTTTAAAAGTATTCAAAATAGCTTTTATAACTTTATTTGAACTAACAAGTTTTGAATCTATTTTTCAATATTATTTTATTTATCTAAATACAATTTCTTATATTTGCTACGCATTAAATTTTGTGAACATTGATGAACAAATTGAGTCAGGCATAAAAGGTATTTAAATTCAAGCGGTTTCTAAGAGTCGTACGCGACATTCAAACAATACTGGCCAACGTCAAGGTCGTATCGCGTCACATCACATCTCATAATCATTATACGTAATTACGATTTACCTCGTCACCGGCATGGGAATTAGCAGAACAATTCGCCCGCTCAAAATTATTATTGTTTCTTTTTTCATTACGTTGTTACGACGCCTTATGTTGCCAGTATCGCACAGAAAATAAAAGATTAAAAGACTGGAAGAAAAAAACATTTTAAATGCAACGTGTTTAATTAATTATCTTTTTTATTTTAATGAAAACATTCATAATTTTAAAATTGTATTTTCCTAACATATATTTAAAAATAATAAACGTGATCTTATGACCATAAAGTTTTTACTCAAAAATAATGACAAAAGAAAAAAATATTATTTTTTGTAAAGTACACGTCGTTGCTTATCATTGTAAATTTATTGACTCTTTACTAGGGCTCTTAAATACTCGCTCGCATTAATTAAAGAGGTGCCTGTGCTAATTTTCATGATAGAGGGGTATTGAAAAAATCAACGGTCGTGCAACAGTTGGTCGCGGTAGCAGGTGGCGCGACAGGTCGTCACGACCGCCGCTCGTGTTTCCCCGGATCGTTTCGGTAACAGTCGGGCTTGTTCGGGCGCAGTCGCCCCGCGCTCAGCGCAGCCGCCCTCTCGTCCCGCCCGAAGACAAAAGTGCCGGAAAGCTCAGCTCAGTCGACTATAAGACGCAGTATAGGTCGGTAGCACGTTGCTGTTGAATACGTTTCAACAACGAGCGCAGCTTCGTAAACAAATTAATGATTATCATTATTTCACTTTAAGAAAATTTCTAAAAACAATTTTAAATTCCTTTTTGATTCTTTAAAGCTTCCATACAACATTCAAAGATTAGATGATATTTTAAAATCAGTGCGAAATTGTGATGCTGTAGTGAAAACGGATACTCAAAGAAAAGCAGCTATGCTTCTCGTGGAGACGCCTGGCGAGGCTGCCGTGCCACCGTGCGCGACGCCGCTGCACATTCCCATGGCGACTTTAACAAAACTTAACTTTACGGACTATAGTTCTAAAGTGAACAAGCAGTACGCAGAAAGTGGTGTAGAGCAAAGGGACAGCAGTAGGCAATGTTATGAAAATGCGTTAAGTGCGAGACTGAACTACGAACAAACGGTGTGTGGTGTTGGAAAATTGAACTATAGCGAACATAGCAGACTCTCCTTCGATCCAACTTTAGATAGCATCAACACTGATCAATCCTTCATACTGCCTACAGGTCAGAATTTTATTTTAAAAAAGTAACTGTTATTTATTTTTAATATTCTCTTTGACAAATTTAATTATGAAGCAGAGTATGTGGTTTAAATCACGTATTTCAAATTTGGGTATTATTGATTAATTTCATTACGAATTATAAGTAATTTTAAGGGTATTTTTCCTTATCAGTTTAAAAAATTATAACACAACAATATATGTGTATTTTCTTATCGTATAACTATGGTGAGACTCGGAATATTATTTCAGGAAAACAGCAAGTTAATTAACGAAGTTGTTTTGTGTTTTCTTATCTTTAATACTGACTGGGCCTATAATCCTTGAGTTACAAACAATACAAGTCTATTACGTGAATTTACATTCATATTAAGTATCTTTTGATTCCTAAAATTAATCCTTCTACTACTTAACAAAGGTCAGTTTTGTAATTAACAACTTTTTAAGGATTTCAAATAATGATTAGATACTAAAAATTACCATTATTTTTAATTAACCCAGGTAAGTAATAATAATCACACGTTCTTTGTACTATATAAATATGATTGTATATACAAATATACCAGTACACAAACACATTTATATACTTATCACATACCTTCAGGTGAAACTCCTCTCGTCGCTTTGAAGAATAAAAAAAAACTATAACTAAAGTTTTTAATAAACTGTAAGCATAATATATATTAAGACTAAAACTTAATCGGCGAATCAATCAGCACAGATTAAAAAAAAAATTAAAATCTTTTCATTGATAACTGAAGCTCACGGGCGGAAGTACTTTCGCCGCCGCCATGTTGGATCCGGCGCTGGCGCACCTCGGACTTCCGCCGCGTGCCGCGCATAAAAAGCTCCGCACCAACGTCACACAACCACCATTTGCATACACAGATACGTGAAAATAATTTGAACGTCGCATCTGCATTCTGTTATAGGAGTTGTTGAATGGCGAAGATTTTGTAACACGATTCATAAACGCTCTCTTAATATTCTCATCAGTCATTAATTACTATCGAATAATGCCTTATTAATTATACATGTTTATATTATATAATTTATCTCTTCTATATCATATTAAATAAATGTTTTAACTTTTTTAATTTACTACAAAAAAAACTTCATAATCTAACTGGACTCATCGGTCATAAAAGAACCGTTGCCTATACATAAATAAAACATTTATAAAAAACAATTGTTCTTATCTATATTATGAAATAGTATTATAGTATGAGTATTAGAAAAAAAAACTGTCATATTTTTCATTATAACAGTATAAATAATGAAAAACAAATTTATTGGATATCACGCATTGACTCGCTTGAATATTCATGCAGCTTGTTCAGATATGATCGGTGTTAGGCCGTGTTCGAACGCACTGTAAGCCTGATAATATACTAGAGCGAAACAATTGTTCATGCTCGTTAGCATTAGTAAGTGGTGTTCTCTGTTAAGTAATACTTCTTGTTACTAAAGGGTTCTTATTACCAAAGTAAATACATCATCCTAAAGCCATGATGATGTCATATTTTCAAGTGTATCACATACCTCAGGTGATCATCTTCGTCTCGTCACTTCTTAAAATGAAATGAAAAAAAATTACAATCTGATTATACAGTAGTGTAATAGAGTCTTTCGATTTAGTAGCGGACGGTCACAAATGGTAACCAATAAGAGGTAACGGTGCAGGTCGCTCACCTTTTGGTAATCGCTTCCTTCCTTTTACAGATCGACGAAAATCTCATTCTCATTCTATGGAGACGTGACCGTAATTCGTATTTCCCGCACCTAATTCATAGATGACTTATAACTTTCCTTATAAAGAACTCTTGGGTTTAACATCAAGATTAATTAACTATGTGGCATAATGGCTAAGTGTTTACCTCCTAACATCGAGGTCCCTGGTGTGATTAAGGATTCATATGAAAATTCGATTGATAGTAGAAATTTTCTGAACCCTTCTAAACTATCCACTCTCATATCTTAAATCTACGATGACAACTTCTCTGTGCAACCGTTCCCAAACTAACTCCCAAACACTCTAGTGAGTTTGATTATCCTGTACCAGTTGAAATTAAAAATAAAACAATCAAGCGGAAACTATAGATTTGTCAGAAATATTGACTGATTTTGAATCACTACTCCTTGGTACCAAATAGTAGGGATGAATATCAAAGAAGCATACTTGTTGTATTATTACAAACCTCATTTGATATTAACTCTCGTTTTGTTTGTTTTATATATTTATACTTGTATAGTTTTCTAAAATACATTTCCATATTAAATATAATAAAATTCAAAACATATTTAACTAGGTTTTATCAGTTATGTCTATGTCCTAGCTCCTGAATTCTCAACGCTCCGTCATTATTGTCAATTCTAAACTGAATAAACTTGTGAGATGCGTCCGTATCAGCCGGCTAGAAATATTATAAAGACTAATAAATTTACCTGGTCCAATATGATCATTAGGACGTTCTAAGTCACGAAAGGAGTCAGCATTAGGCACCTGTCTAACGCGACGACCATACGCACCTGTTCCGCAGATGATTCGCCGTATACGTTCTAAATGAACAGCTCACCTTCCGCAGAGAATCTATTTCTATCGGAAGGTAAAGTTTAGACACCACTTAAGCAAATACATATCGAAATGTTAGAAACGTATAACTTATTAGATAAGTAAAGTCCAAACGTAGAATAAAATTAAAATTTCTGAAAAAGCTGCTAAAAAAAGAGGGGAGAGCAGGGTCGTGCGTTACATACAGTAAAAAAACATTGCATATCCTAGGTTCCCGAACCTATCCAAATAAAAATCTCTCAAGTTACTCAAAAGGTATATAAATATGCTTTAATTATTACTGAATTGTCTACTTTAACCTCCCTACTACTTAAAACCTCTGTGTACGTCCCTAGCGGAGAGTAAGAGCTGTAGCGGAGACAATTGGAGATTTATGACAGATTCTAGACAACAGCTACTCTTGCCAAAACCAAATAGATCTAGTCCAAATAGATCAGTGGCGAAACAATGCAATTTCATACTATTAGATATATTTATCAGATCGTTATACATCTATCTTTTACTAATCAATACGATTGAACAGTGTAACAGTGAATAAATGATTTTCGATTACCATTTACTATTAAAGTTGTGATAAAGTACATCACATTGATTTGTCTCTATATTTTCTAATGACAATGAATCTCATAATAAAAATACACTACAGGAACTATCCTTTAGAGATCTTCATTATTTCACTGAAATAAATTATTTAATATATCTTTAACAGTACAACATGTACATTGTACGCAATGCTCTGGCATTTTAAAAATTAATTGAGGAAAACACAATGTTTCACAATAATTACATGCGGCACTTGTTGAACCATTATAGTAACTTTAATCAATAAATATTTATAACTTGTCCATTACTTGTCTGTTACCAACATGCGACGTTTGTAAATGGTTGAAAATATTTAACATTTATTCATGTAATGATTGTATTTACTTCGTACAACTACGACGTAAGCAACAATTCGGAATGAATTTTTAAGAATAATCTAAGACACATAGATTATGAATAATCTAATATCAATATTCAACACGGGCAATGCGTTAGGACGTCATTGTCTCGTCGCCGATGACGTCACTGCCGCCGTCCATTCATATAACGAAATGGCCATTTCCGGCCGTCGCGCGACCATCATATTTTTTAATCGCCTTTACTACAGCACTAATCCAATGTAAATTTTTTCTATGAAATAAACTTTTACATGCGCAGACGCTTCAACGACCCAATTTATATATTTCTATAAACTTAAAGGAAATACAAAACTTTACCATCGTGGTATTAATGCGAATGTCTTGCATATACGAATATATATCAGGAATTGTAGTCAAGTTGCTTTCATTCTAAAATAAAGCATTGCTAAAACTTATATAAAAAAAATTTACAGATGAATTATTTAGTTTAATTAATAATTAGAAAAAAATTATTAGTTTCGATATGTTTTTTCTAAGTCATTTTATTTTGACCTTTTTCTCTCTAAGATTCTACGCTGACCTTTATTGACTTCACGCGAGTTGTATAGTTTATATATATATATATAATATATGTAGTATATACTGATATAATAATTAATTTCAATCCCTTTCGTTGAGGAATAAGGCATTTTTTTTAAATCCTAAAACAGTATTTTATCTACACGTATAACAAGAGTCACATCTTAAAATAATTGATATATTTTCCTTCGTATAATCCTGACGTAAAGCGCGTCACGTAGGTCCATTGATGGGCCCGCGCCGCTTCCGGTACGGCGGTGCCCGTAGCGCCACTACATCCTGCCGGATAAACGTCTGCCACTCGCAGCCATTATATCACCTTACGACCGTTCATAACTCAAGAATTTAATTTCATCTTAATTCTATAAAATTTTCTAATTAATTTTATGACGTACCATAATAACGCCTTTAACGTATGCGGATGCCGTTTATTAACAATAACTTAACAAAAAATTCAATGTATGGTAACAAGGTAGTTTTTTACTTTTGTTTATTCTCGCATAATTAGAGTCTTTTATCTTTAAAGAGACGTCAACAAATAAAAATACTCTTAGAAATAATAGTTTATACAGTTTTTTTTTTCTAATAATTTAAACTAGTGCTTTACCGTGTTTTCAGCAATAACACTGACAAATTAAATATTTAAACAAGACATTAAAAAGATAACTAATGAAATAAATAAATAGATAGTAACGATGTTAAAAAATGCTCAATGACATTCAAATTAAAAAAAAAAAAAAAAATTCTGTCTTAGAATTCGGTTCAGCCAATATCCATTGCAAAATGTATCTGTTAATAGTTGATTATATATATATATATATATATATATTGTTTCATTTTATTTATTAATTAATCTATATAATAAGTATATTCATTTCTATGTTTTTTGTTTGTTCACCAATCACGTAGAAACTGGTGAACGTAAAATATGGGAATGAACATACGACGTGGAATCATTTGAAGATGGTTATAGGTTATTTATTTTTTGGAATTTCATAGATCCTTCATCATTTTATTTTTAATAAACCTTTATATACGTTTTCATTTCGTATTGTTTATGCAGCTGCTATTGTAACGGTTGCTATAGAAAGTCATTTGCGGCTGCGGTTGCTCTCAAGGAATATTGTAGACAAATTTCTTATCTAATTTTATATTACAACTAGGTAAGCGGCCGGGGAACAGCTAATTTATTACAATTTTAAAACAATAAGTACAAAGATTGTTGTATAAATTATAAAAGATAGGATTTGGACATTAAATAATGCTACTCTTGACACGGCTTCCTCTGCGGCGCGAGGGTCAGGGTGTACGCGGCAGGTCGCGGCCGCGAGGCGTTTTTGTAACGAACGGCGCGTGCGCAGGTGGCGGCGCACCTGCCGCGCGCCTAGCGCCGATAGACACGGCATACACCACCAAGTGACATTTTTTTTTAATGATGAATAATAATAATACTAGTCAATGACAACACCGCATTCATACCTAATTACGCAATATTAAATATCACTAGTGCAATTTTTTAATTATCGTGTTCACACAAATTAAAAAAAAAGTATGTACTATATTTTATTAGAAGCCTTCTTTACATAAACGATTTTATAGTCATTTTTATTTTATTCATCATCATCATCATTAGCCGATAGACGTCCATTGCTGGACATAGGCCTCCCGCAAAAATTCCCTCATGGAGTGGGGATTCATATGGGAGCCATTTCCCACCACGCTGGCCCAACATGGGTTCGTGGGAGCCAAAGCCTCGTTTGTTGATTAGCAGGGTGCACCACGAGCAGGTGAAGTTGGCGTGGATCCCGTGAGTTTGCGGGAACCCTTACACCTCTTTTATATTATTGTTTAATAAAATTATTAACATTATCGCAATGACAACACAGTATAGCGCTGTCTAGCGCGTCAGCCTCTCTGTAGTATTCAGAGTCTAGACTTTAGAAAATTTCACGCACGATTGACTATTGTTTAGTTTTTATTTATCAGTGATTGGATTCATAGCAATTATACAGATGAAACAATTTTTCTATGCTCATATTTAAAAAGGATAAAGCAAAAGACTATGTGATTTTGAAATTATTAGATTGTTATTTCTATCAAATTCAAGTCCTGACACATTATTCTAGTAATAGTGATTTAAGTATTTACTTTTTTATATTGGTATCTATAGGTATATTTATAAACAATATTTCTTATCCAAGAACAATTTTTTTTTATTACATATCAACATATTTTATGAAGAGTTATCAGTATGAATAATAAATGCTGACAAAACCGTTTTAATTCACCCGTAATGGCAACATATTTGTTTAAAGTTTAGATAATTTTTATCTACAGCATTATGTTGGACCGGATGTCATTGGTGGCCGTAAATTATTTTTATAAAACTTAACTTACGATCATTTCTGTGTTGTGTCGGCGTTAGTTGAGCGGGTGGAAGTGTGTAAAAAAAAATTTGTGTGTAATTATTCCCTCCGTACGATCGTTTTATTGGTAATAAATATCGAATCTGGTGTCAGATGAATTCGCGGCGCGGTAGAAAAACGAATTACTACTCTTTATTTTTAAACAAAGTTGAGGTCATACCCGGTAATAACTTTTATTCGTATAGATGTTTATATAATTGAGTAATGTGTGATGTTAAAATTGTATCTGTATTTGTGAATTTTACTCCTCTTTTTACACCATTAAGTGACTTGACTTGTTATAATGAAATCAGCGGTATGTTATAATTGGGCTTTTCAATCTGATTTCATTTTTAATGAAGGGCAACAAAAACTATTGGGATGTCGTTTATTTAAATTATTGTATACAGATTATTCTGACCTTTTACATGTGACATCTATTTTTTAACGTACAACAGCACCTGCTTTTAGATTTAATATGTTTAAAAAAAAAAACAAGTTAATTATGCATCGAAGGAAACAATCCATAATATTAATTTGATTATTTACTTCTCCGTATTAAATGTGAAAAATAAATTTTTAACATCATTTAAAAATTAAAAATAATAATTGGGCATGATAGAGAGCGTCTGCATGACAAAGCACGGTGTCTGTTGGACGTTAATATATTTAACATTTCCTGTCGAAAGATGCTCCAATTTTCAATTTGATGTAAACACGCATCGATGACAGCGATTTCCTCTTATTTAATACGCATATGTCACTTTCCCACGATACGTTATTGTATTTATAAAGTTTTTCGTATTTGTGCAACAATGGCTTACCAACAAACGCTGTCAAAAAAAAAGGTTCATCTTTTACATCTAACTGCTTTTAAAAGATTTTTTGATTTATATTAAGGTTATAATTTTTTTTTTTAATTTTTTTTTGTAAATAACAATAAAATAGGTAGTAATATTAACATCAAACATTAATATGCTATTAAATGATATAAAATTCGTAATATGTTTACAAATAAATTATTATGTGTGTAATTGAATTCCCTATTCATATATTTAATTATACAATGTGGCAACACTGTGTGAACCGCGCGCGCGCTCGGCGCCGTGCTGTCGTCGGGGGGCTCACCTGCGGCCGCCGTCGCTTCTAATTTTATAAAAATCATATTTCGACTTCCGCTCCCGAATTGGAATTGGCGCGTTCTGCGGTAGAGTCACTCGGCGAGCACTTAAATACCCAACAATTACAAACAGTGACAGATGGATCTATCACAAAGTTATCAGATTGACTTTTTTACTTTTGTACTCTTCAGCTGGTGACTACGTATATTTGGTATGTACCACTAAAGTTCCTGATTCTGTCACTTTTTCGCATTCAATTATGCGACGAGACGAGCCGGACGTTCACCTGATGTTAAGTGATACGGCCTACCCATAACAACATGGCGCTAGTTACAATATACATTGTACCGGATTGCGGTCGTCGCATAACACATAAGATGTTGGGTCTAATTACCCCAGTAATTTCGCAAGCTACAGCGCCGTTGAAACTGGAACACAGTAATGTTTGTACAGTACTGTTTGGCGGCAGAAATAGGCTCTGCGGTGGTGTTACCTACCTAGACGGTCTCTAGCGATATAGACCTACCACCAAAAACGTTTAGCTTAGTGAACTTACATTTAATTTCTATTATCTCAAGGTGACGAGTACAACACGGAACAGCAATTTAGCAGCAGTTTATGTGTGAGGAATAATGATCAAATTTATTTGTTGGATATTTATAATTAAATATACTAAAGAAATACTTTGAAACGGCTCTTATAAAAACCATATATTAAAACAAATTTCGATGCGATATGAATATTCTATTAAGCTCGGTATGTTAATATTGCGTAGCCGTTACGAAGACACCATATGGCAAGCTTAGCGCGTGCTTATCAGAAAAAAAAAAGTTAAACCGAGAGGAACATTTCGCGGGTCTCGAATTTCAACGAAAAGAAGTAAAAAAGTGCGACCGAATCGACTTGCAGCTGCTACGAGGGCTAGAGTTACTGTCACATGTGGCCGATTGGACTTAGTGCATACAACTAGCTCCAGTTTAAAAAAAAAAGTCCTAAAAGCTCATGGAGGATAGGTACATCTATAACTTAAATCAATAAAAAGCTTTTGAAACTTTTACCTTTAGTCAATATATTAGAAATGTAGTTTATGTTTTTCTTTTGACCTTTAATTAATAATTTGGAATTGCTAAATTGTTTGACTTTTGTAGTATACATTTAAAATTAAAAATAATTACAAATATTAAACTTTTAGTAATAATACTTTTATTACCAGTTAACCATGAACCGTTTCTTCAATATTGCTTTAAATGGCAATTTCAAACCGGTTAATAAACACAAAATTTACTTTAAAATTGCTTTATTAAACTTAATCGGCTATTGTTTTATCAGCTAGCAACACCCAGCTCTGAGAAGAACTGACAAGAAACTCGCGGAGTTTATCTTTTTGTAATCGTCTTCGCAATTATATATTAATAATTTATAAGTTGATAAAACATAGTACCGGTTTAAGAGTTATGGATATTGTGTTTGGAGGTTTGATGGTTGTGATCGCATCATGCCTGATGTGTGTTAGCAGTGGTTCGGGACTGTTCCGCGCCAATGGTCGGTCGACCTTTCGACCCGGCGCGCGAGGCGTGGCCGCGCCCGATTGGCGCGCCCCGCCCGCTCGCACGCCCCCCGCCACCTTGCCTCTGCTCCAAGAGACCTGCATCTCGCTGCTCTGTCTCTCGCAATCCTAAAACCTTTAAAATCCAAAAGACTATTACGTTAACAGTTAGAAAGATTTAATTTAAAGAAATAACGTTGTGAACAACGTGTGCAACAGGTTATCTTAACCGATCGTGAGTTCTAGTATTCATTATGTTTACCATAGACAATGTTATAAACATTAGATAAAAATATCGACATCAAAAATATATAATTGTAAATAAAACAACTCTGCATCTAACTGTAAAACTTAAACATTAAAAATAACCGTTTGAACAAAAGAATTTCACTGAACTAAAAGTAATTTTAACTATCCTGTCAACAATATAAAGAAAGATGCAGGAGAATGTTCTTCGCAGTAAGTTGTGCGTGCGTGCCAAGTGACAGTGTTCGACGGGATGACTTACACCGGGTCCCGGGGTCAGATCCCTCTGGAGCTTTTTACGTGATTTCGAACGTTCTTTACGAGATTTATCGTTTTTGTTTTGACGTCCGATGGGGGCTGTAATTAGCCGCTTTTGCTTCATTAAAATACTTCTATTTGTCCGCTTGACAACTTACAGTGATTTGTTTACACGCCTTTGTTCTTTCTTAGTCGCGCCCCATTATATTTTGACGCTCACAAAATAGCTTTCTCACTTTATTTACTAATACTCGATCTTTGTTATGTATATTATTAAAAAGAGGAATCTTTTATAAAGAAAACTTTCCGTATAAAACAAACATTTTAAATGTAATAAGTACAAATTTAAGGTACCATCTAAACAGATACTTCGAAAAGCGAAGCACATCATTAATTTTTTTATATGAAATAAAACAATCTAAGAGCTCATTTGCTATGTACGAGAGGTGACCTCTGGACAACACCAGTATCCTTGAACTCATTTAACACGCAACCGCTCTTAATTTGATAGCTACATGCCGTGAATCACTTAGCTACATATAACTTAGCAGTAAATATCCCTGTATACTTCGCCTCAATGAAAGTTTTCGATAAAAATTTCTTAGTTTAGTAAAATTTTAACTTTATTTTTTTTATATGCTCTAAGCAATAATTTTTCCAAATATATACATATCTGGAGGAAGCGAGAGAGGTGTGCCAGGATCGTAGCAGGTGGAGAGAGGTGGTCTCTGCCTACCCCACTGGGAACGAGGCGTGATATATATGTATAATATATATACATATCTTTGCCACAGCAGTATATTATCAGATATATCAACCAGCTAAATTTATTTATTTAATTAATATTAATGTACGCAGTGTTCATTATTAATGATTATCAGTATGCTGAACCAGCTTAACTGTAGCTTTCATCCAGCAAAGTTTAGAGTGGAATTATCACAAGCTTGACATATGTTATTTTAATGAGTAATTTGCTTTATATTAATTCTTTTTACCAAACAATTTCTTACATTTGAAAATCGTTTCTTTAGTTATCTTTAATAAAAATCTAACAATCAGTATTAAAGCTGAGTGTAACAAACATGGACATGCCAGGGTATGCTCTCCATACAAACAAATAACCACTGCAATACCCTGGCTCCCTAAACCTATCTAAGTAATAATCTCAAGATAAAAAACTATACTTTGACTGTTGCTTAATTGATGCAAAATTGACTAATTTACCAATTTGGTAAGTTCATTTTTAGGTTTAGATAAGTACAGAGATTTCAAACGTAGTTTGCGTAACCCACTCGAAATCTTTGTACACGACTCTGTAGACATATACACGATATGACTGTTTTAATTCTATTATCACTGTTAAATAGTACATGAGGTATATACATAAATAGCAGAATAAATAAGCGCAGTGTATGGGAATGCGTTGGGCAGTGGTCGCCGGGTAACCGCAGCGAATCTAATTGACACGGGTCGTTTACCGGGTGACAATCGGACCTACCAGCGCCGCTCAATATGTTTATATACCCTCATAATGCTGCAATGTATTGTACAGCAAAGTCTGATGTTATTATTTTGTATTTACAGTACATATTTTTTTATTGTTATTTAACGGCTATGACCCCTCAAGCAACCGTTGTAGATGTAATCTGTAGTATACCTACGTTGTCTATTGCAAAATTGTTTACACCTTCGTAGAATATAAATAAGAATAAACACATTAAATAGTTTAACTCACTATCTACATACTTTCGTTAAACAACGGAGATAAGAATTAAAAAATAACTATACAAAGAGAATACAATGACAGGTCTTTAGCTACATTTACAATAAAATTACTTACATCTAGAATCTCAAAAGACTTTTCTATATATTTTGTCTTACAAAATATGTCTCTCAAAACTTCACTTATAGACACTACGCTATTATTTCGAAAGCCTTTATCATTCTTCACCCCCGGTAAATATAACAGCCCATCGCTGTTATACGTTAAGTGAATTTTTCATAAATCTATCGCTAGAGAGGAGGAAATAGGTTACCTCTATAGTAGTGAGCTCTACTGTCAACTAATTCATCGCCGCTTACGATCAGACGATCATAGATTGTGTGTGCATGATATCGAGCTAACAGGCAACAAAATGGCCAAACAATCGTGCGACTGATGACCCCGAAGTGCACGCACTCGCAACCGTTGGTAGGTAGGTACATCGTACCCGTCCATTACTCTATTGTTAAATTGTCCAATCGGACCAATAGCCGCAACTCACCAGCTTTACCGACATTACGAACATCACATCAAACGTTATGATTATAAACGATGTAACAGGAAGAAGCTCTGCTCTATTCAAATTACAATTTCATACATAAACATTACAACTAAATTATTCGCTGTACTGCAATTAATAGTCTACTACAACCAATTGAGAAAGTAAAGATATTATACTGTAGCTATTCATTTATCTTGGGATTCATATGTTAATATTAAACCTACAATATATGACGTATATATAACTTCTTAAGACAGTATGAAGTTTACAAATATTATAAAATTTTAAACATAACTAAATGAAGCGTTATCAAAGATAGTTAGAAAGGAATATTGCCCGACCGAAGTAATAAAATTCATTATGATACGCCCAAAGCCAGTCGATTAGACGAAGAATTGATAACGGATGTAACTTAACAACACCTTTTGTTAACTTAATGCTTTAATTTATTGTGAAAAGATAAACTTTATTTAAAATTGAACCTTTTTCAGGGACAATTAGCTGCGTTCAACAGACTAATTGAGCGATTGTGGTACCCTCGAGCAGTTACGATAACTCTTTTATTTTCAAGTATCTACAATAAAAAATATTAAAACATCCTTTCTTTACAGTATAAGATTAGGAAGGATAATGAACGTTTAAAAAACAAATACGTACTATTGTAAAGGTAACATTCTATTCCTTACTATATTATATTTGTCGCAGTAAATGTTGTAATACAAAATATTCTCACGAACTGAATAATGTTAAAGGTAGTAGTGTAACAATACTCGAAATTAATATACTTGTTTACAACTATAGTTTTATCTGTACTACAGTAATTAAATGAACCGTATTAGTTTGCCTCGTTGCTAATCGTTGTAGTTACTATAACATAGGCGAGAACCACGGTTTATATACAACAATATACGTTTTTTACATACCCATTCTATTGAACATTATTAAAATACCATTTTACTCTATATATGTGTTCTTAGTTATAGAAATGTCATTTGGATATAATCATTTTTTTTTTTAGTATTTTCAACTTTTAGGCAGCGTTGTCAATACGATGAAATCCGTAAAATTAGTTTTATTAAAATAAAAATTAATGGTTATTTTTATAGTTATAAAGATATTTCGAGGTAAGTTTGCAATTTGTGAACTTGTAAATGAATAGTGGTGAGTTGGGAGGTGTGTGTGTGTGTGTGTGTGAGGTGTGCGCTCGCGGCGGGCCGCGGGTCCGGCTCAGAACAAAGGGCGCGCCGTGAACCGCGACCGTCGCGCCTCGCTACCCGGGCCCCGTGCGCAGGCGCACACGCGCGCTCAGCTCTGCCCGCGAACTCGCTTTTTAAATATTGAACTTCGAAATTTAAACCAACGGATTTACGCTCCGAATTCAAATTAATAAAACGCCGCCGCAACAAAATTTTATAAAACCGCATCTTTTTTTTTTTTTCGAAAAGTAAAATTACTTTTTAGTTTTACTTTTCTTGTTTGCTCGGCGGGTAAGTCTCTGCTGCCGGAGACCAAGTAGATACCACTGCAGCGCCTATTTCTGCCGACAAACAGAAGTGTCCAAACATTACCGTGTTCCAGTTTGAAAGGCGCTGTAGTTAGTCAAATTACGGGAGTAACGAGACAACACTTTAACTGTCAAGGCAACGAGCACAACGTGGTGTAGTGTACATCATCCTAAATAGCGCCACGTTACGTGAACCTCTTGCTGATGCCGCCATTACGTGGAATAAAAACAAAGTATTAGACGAACGTATTGTATACCTATCAGATTTTGAATTTATATCGATGAACTCTAGCCCAAAACCTGATTTTTCTTTAAGACCTGAACTCCATGAAAAAAACAATGCAGAACATCAATTTTTTTTATAATACTAAAAGAGGAGACAAGCGTGACGTTCACCTGATGATAAGTGATAGCCCGTCAATAATAATGAGGCGCTAGTTAGAATACAACAGCACAGTGCTCGCTTTAAAATATAAGATGTTGAGTCTCGTTACCCCAGTAATTTCACTAGCTACAGCGCCCTGTAAACCTAAACACAGTAATGTTTGCACACTACTGTTTGGCGGCAAATAGGCGCTACGCTGGCGTGGAACCTACCTAGACGGATTCCGGGAAGAGACATACCAGCAGTAAGAATTACACAATACATCTATTTTTCAGATGTATTTAATATTTACCGAAGTAATTGCGACAAAACAGCAAAGGCTTCAGCGACTTTCTTACGGATGTATGCGTAGTTGCCAATAAAATTCAAACATCAAACACGTGACTAGTTGAATCGTTTCTACTTCCTCAAATCTGTAGCTCCACCATGATTTAATACAATATCCATTAATATTTGTTTCAGTGTACTTGCCTGCTAACAAAAATCCTTTAAAAAAAATTTTATATGACAAAATGACTAAAATGATCGCCGCACCTGCCAACAAAGATTATTTATTAAGTGAATTATATATAACGTATACGTTTGTATACTGATTGATACTTCCCCTACCTTCACTGTTTATGACTGTTGAGGAAACAGTAAAATTTTCAAAGAGAACAAAACTAATATAAATTAAAATTCTAATGTACTCATAACAAAAATTTACTAATACCTAGATTTAAATTCAACTTCTTACATTTATGACATTCATTAATTATATTAATAAAATATATTTACGTTTTCTTGCAATATTAATCAATCAATCATCAGCTGATAGACGTCTACTGGTAGACATAGGCCTCCCCCAAAGATCTCCACATCGATCGGTCCACAGTCAGCATGGCCTCCCGTACCTCTGGGTACAGCTGTCGTCTGTAAGGGTTCATATGGGAGGAGAGATTTGCGTTATTTCTCACCACGCTGGCCCAATGCCAGTTGGTAGGAGCCAGAGATTCATTTGTTGATTAGCAGGGTGCTCCACTAACAGGTAGGGTTGGGTTAAATCCCGTTACTTGTTGTGCGGAACCTATTACACCCTTACAGAATTCACATCTTTTAATATTATAAATATTTTTTTTTTTGGATCGTTTATAAAAGAATGGTCTCCATCAGGAATAAATAACTAAGGTACTATTAATATTTTTGGGAAGAATCCACATTCACATTCTGATCTGGAAATTAGATTTTTTCCGGAAATAATATTTTACGCCTAATACACTGTACACAAACAGCGAGTACTTTTGCAAGACATGTTCTTCATAATTTTTATTCGTTAATATAATAAAATTATTTTTACAGGCGGCTACACAACCGGGGGTCCGCGGGAAGCGGGTACGTACTACCCCGAGGCGGGTAGCGCCAGTTCAGCACCGGGCGCCTCACCACTCGAGGAGTACTATCCGCCCGAGTACCCACCGGGAGCGCCCGCAGCGCCTTCCGCGCCTCCGCAGCCCTACCTCGACGACTACTACCACCACGCGCACGCGCACGCGCAACCGCTGCTCACGCACGAACACAAATACCAGCCGCACACATACACTAAACCCTACCCGAGAAGTGAGTATCAGCCATACCAATTACACCATTTTTTTATGCAAAAAAACGACAAGACAAAAAAACACATTGCTTTCGATCTATTCAGACCTAGAATTTTAGTCTAACTACAATGTTCAAATATGTTCCGGGCATAGTTTGTTGTAATGTTTACTATATAACAGCAGAATTAAGCGCTTTTATAGTAAAGTATAATAAAATCAATAATTAATCGCGTTAATCATCCAATCATCAGTCTACACACAACACTCTACTTTTTAATTGGGACTTGATGAAACAAAAGTTAATCTAGAAAAGTTACTTAACCATAAACTTTATTTATATATTTCAATACATAATCATGTGTTGTATTAATGTATAATTAGGTCGTCCCTGTCCTAATACATGCAAAGTAATAATAAAAAGAATAATGGCAGGTCGTTAGAAAAGATCACAAAATGATAACCACAACAAAGAGTTTCCTTGAATCGCATGTAACTAATGAATATATTCAGTTTCAAGATGGACGGTCATTAACAGACTCCACTCTTTCATCTCGTTATTAAATCAGCGTATCACGTTTCTCTAACATGTCACAGCAATGCACTAATTTGTCGAAATTATTATGCATTTGTAGATTTCTCGATATATTTCTTTGTGTTTTTACTTTCATAAATAAAACGGGAATTTTGTAAACTGGAAAACATTTCAGTCGTTAAGTGTTATGCTCGTAAATCTTATTATAACTTACTAAAGAACATCTTCAACTGAGGTGCTTTATAAATAGCATTCTTGTGGTTTTTTTTTACATATTCACCAATTTATAAATGTTAATTTTCGCTTTTTTAAATTTATCACCTCTTTATAGCCTAATCATTAACCTAAGTTCGATCGATTACTTGAGCACGAGTTAAGTATCGCGTCAATACTAATGATCGTTGGGAATTTAAAACAGCGGCATCCCGTTTGCGATTTTTTGAATATTTTAAAGTAAATTACAGTAAACTAAGTCAGTCGAATACGAATAATGTAATATAAGAATCCGTAGATTCTCTTAAGTGTGAATCGTATTAAAATGTTTAAACAATCACACGAAATTTCAATATAATATTGTTTCGAGGTTAGTTTTTTGAATCTAGTCAATCTTTGTTATTTATTCTAATCTACAACAAGAAATAAGTTTGATTTTTAATTAGAATTAAGACTTGTAAATAATTTTCTCTCTATTGTCGCTTGCAAACTAGATATTTCTTTAAATTCTATCAATTGCGTCTGATACAATCAAATATCAATCGATATCTACATTAATATATATTACTTTGGTTGGTTGCCGCGCCTCCGTAAATTTATTGAAGTCTCAATTCGTACTTGCTACATATACTATCCGTAATGTACAATGGCGTAATGAACTATGAGTTCGTAGGCCGTAAGGATTTACTTAAATAATTGCGGTGTGCGCAGGCGCGGGTGGGCGGTATGGCGGCGAGGTGTACGGCGAGGGCTACGCGTCGGAGTACAGCGGAGCATGCGAGTGGGGCGAGTGGCCTGCCGAGCAGCACGCGCTCATCCCACAAGACAAGCTGCCATACCCCGCCACCGGGCCCTGTTTCACCGGTGAGAATGACCACACTACGATTTATGAATTAAGGATGAGCAACCCCTGTAACATGTTCCATAACCAATAGAGTTTTCTAAACATAACACATAGACTATATAAGATTCTAACAGGTCTAACTTGTAACTTCATCGTCACTCCAGTTTTAAAATGCATTTTTTTAATAAAAAATCCTTTCCCTATTAAATCCATAAAACTACCGTTTCAATTATTCATGTTTTGTAGTTTTATGTAAAGCGGTATGTATAACAATCAGCGGTACATAGTAAAGCGAGCGTTGGTTACTGTGTAGGTTCAGGGCCGATCCAATTGTGGCAGTTTCTGCTGGAGCTGCTGACCGACAAGAGCTGCCAAGGGTTCATCTCTTGGACCGGTGATGGATGGGAGTTCAAGCTCACCGATCCTGATGAGGTAATAATATATGTTATTTATTTGATGTATTTGTAATAAACTTAACTTCAATCAACCGTTTAAATTTTAGTTAATTATTACAATAATACATATTAAATTGAAATTATTTCAAATGTAGTAAGTTTTGATCAAATAACACTTTCGTCTTTGAAAAGATACGTAACATCAGATGCACCCTAACTCGAGTTTTATTACCGATCCTCGATACTAAAGCATACGTTCACCCGTTTTAGTTAATGATATAAATGAGAACAGTAAATGCCGTTTATCCAATGATAAAACTCCGATTTTGGCTCTTATCTATTCCAGAATACTTTAAACTCCATGATAATATGTTGATGAGGAGAACGAATAACGACCTAATCTCGATTCTGACCTTTCGCATCGATTGCTTTTTAAATTATTTAAATAGTTTTTTGTGTTTCAACATAACAACAATCTGCATTTGTGTTATACTTTAAAGAATTCGAATAAATTATCAATTTACTGTGTCCAAGTAAGGTTATAAGAAAAATAGGTATTACGAGAATTACACAATGGAATAGACAGTTTTAGAATTTGAATAATAACTAGTTTATGATTAAAATAACATAGATTATTCGATAGCTCGCTGACCTAATGGTAAGAGCGTGCGGCTTTCATTCCGAAGGTCGCGGGTTCGAATCTCAGCATGTACCGATGACTTTAATATTTAAGTTATGTACATTTGTAGACTTTAGTTACAACTGCGAAATACAAACGATAAAGGAAAACATTGTGAGGAAACCCGCACATGACTTAGAATTTATTGTAAGGTATGTGTGAAGTCACCAACCCGCATTGGGCTAACGTGGTGACTATGCCCCAATCGTCCTCATATTGAGGGTAGGCCTGTGCCCCAGCATTGGGGACGTAAATTGGCTGTTTACTAGATTATTCGTAGGTAGTTGTTAATTATCAAATGTTTTAATTTTAATACAGGTGGCTCGACGTTGGGGCATCCGCAAGAACAAGCCGAAGATGAACTACGAGAAGCTTTCACGCGGACTCCGTTACTACTATGACAAGAACATCATTCACAAGACGGCCGGCAAGCGTTACGTGTACCGTTTCGTGTGCGACCTGCAGAGCCTACTCGGGTTAGTTTTTTTATAGTGTTAACTTGACCCCATTTTTAAATGGTGGTAAAAGACGTTGCCGAAGATTATGGCTCTCATATATTCTACTGGTACTTACCAATGATATTACCTTTTTTTGTGTCGTGGGGCAAATCTTCAAAAGATAACCTCCCTCCAGCGACGAGAGAATTACGAGTTGTGTGGAAATTTTTAGCTACTAAATCCTTTGTGATCTCCGCGACACACCCTTGCTTCACTAATGCTATAATAGCCTATCCCAGGAATAGCTTTATGCAATTCTCATTACCCTAGCTAGTCCTCGCACAATGACCGGAGACATCCAGCCGTCATCCTCTTCAAAAGCAATGATCTAACCTAACCATCTCACTAACTAAAGTCCACTCATTCATGATCTTCACTCACTGCGGTTTTTCTGCATAAACTAGATACTTATTTCGAATTGATATTTACTTTAACATTAAATATCGATGTTACTTGTAATATATCGACGAACAGATGTATTTATTTCCCATTTTATTACCACAATCGCGATCGAGCAATTATTTTTATTTCTACCCACACTTTTCATTTTCCTATTATATAAATGCCATCAAACTTATGTACGATATAAAACGTTTATGAGGATATTATTCTAATCTCATCCTTTTTACTCAAATCAAAGTTAATGCTTTCTGGTTTTTATTTCTTATAATAAAATCCCAATTAACATTTTCTTAGTTTTTTTTAGACGACAACCATGTTGATTATTGAAATATGTAATAAATTTCGAGTTAACTTGACTTTAAAAAAGTCATTTCAAATATTATAAGGTACATTTAGCAAATTTGTCAATTTTCACTATTTCAACTAATAGCTTAAATGTATATAATATGATATTAAATATTATTAATATCATATCTATCTTTAAAACAAATATATTTATAACGTGATCAAACGAAAAACGGTAATGAAATGGTACATAACCGGGAGCCCTTAATCAAACATGCGAGATCATTTAAGTACAAACACTTACACAAGTGTGACAATGCCAATAAGACACATTTAACAATAAACGCTCTCTACTTTCAGGATATCTCCGGAACAATTACACGCAATGTACGAACCTAAGATGGAGAAGAAAGATGACGACTGAACCGACAACCTACAGTATCGGAACTCAAGCCACAACCGATCATCTGTACCCAACAACTTGAACGATTAGTTATATATATATATATATATATATTTCTATTTTCACAACATTTTAATCCTGATCACACGTTTAACTTTAAATTTCTATACTCATATCCTTTTATGGCTGTAATTAGAAAATAATTATAAGGGGAGCCCTATTAACTGATGTTTGTTATATCCATCGCATGGGCACTTTTGTACGGATTGATTTATAAGGAAAATTATTACAAAACTTCATACTTACGACAGAATAATATCCATAGTAGGTATATAATATTTTTATTTCTTCCTGTAGACGTCAATGTATAGAATAACAATAATGTAAAAACAAGTGAACCTTTGACTATAAAAATTAAATTTATTTTGTTAAGTTTAAGTGTGGTGCTGTAAATTATATGTCGTGATATAATATAATATGTTGTCAAACGATTGAAACAGCCGCTGCAAATTTTTCTACATATCTATTATGTGCCGTGTACTACTTACTGCTTACAAACCATTCCGTATAAATGTGTCCGATGTACAAAAGCAGTGTTCTCTCTGTTCGGTTATTTTTGAGGGTTCCCTATTAAATCTATTTCATGAAAAATTAAGTTATCACATCTAACGTCGGATTTGATCTCATAAGCATCCACCAGTGGAATTTATACTTACTAAAAGATAACATGCGACCGCGTTGATGGTTCTATTATAAATACAACTAACACTAATTCGTATATGTTAAGTATCCATTCGCGACCAACGGTGCCTTACTATTTCACAATTTTAGTTGTTACATAATTGTGTTTCGTATTATTAAAACGAACGTTTGTACGACGATATCTCTCAATGTCTAAACTCCTTGTCATATGTAAAGAATTACATTGAGAATATCTAACAGATTGATAAATTAAATCTATATGCGAGATATATAACAAAGTAATGTTGAAGTTTTTAAAATACATAAATGAAACTCTTTCATCTCAAACTAAAATCAATAGCAATGGTTCAAAGTATCCGCCCTATTGGTAAAAGAATGATAATTTATTATTCTCCATACGGTAATGTCGTAGCAGCTTCACTTTCATCCTAACTGAGTAAAGTGTATGATAACACTATTAATCCTAATTCAAATTAAAATCAGTAAAATCTATTATATATTATAAAGTACTGAATTGCAAAACATATACATAGATTAAAATAGTAAAATTCTGCTATCGATTTAATAATACTGTAAATATAAGTTAATTTTGTTACTTTATAAAGATAATTAGGTATTATATTATTATAGTTATTAAGTGTTGTATGTTTGATTCGCAATTGTTGCAATATGCGGTTAAAGTAATGCATAGTTAGAATGATGGACATTAAAATTATTATCTCTTTTATTACTTTTTTCTAATCATAAAATGTCCAAAGATTTCGGAAATCAAAAATACCCACCAATCGGTATACCTATTGTGAAATTACCAAAGGGACTTTCGCGTTTAGGCAAACTGAAAAGAGTGCCGTTTAAATCAACTCGCATCATACCGGAGATTCGGAGCTACCCTCGAGCAATGTCTTATTGGGGAATAAAACACAACACTGTGCAGCAACATCGGGTGACGTCAACTGGTCGCTGATCTCGTAATAAGGGATTGTAATGTCTTACTAGTTATGAAATTAATTAGATGTATTATTTTCAATTTTTATAGCTCCTAGCATACACCGAAGATATTTCGATAAGTTTTATTTTGTAAAATATTATTCCTCCATCAATATCATACCTTGTTTCCAGCGCATGCCCGGTGCATCGTTATGTGTGGGTGCGGTAAGCTACGTGTTGTCATAATAAATTCTAATGTCTTCCCTGTTTGTATCAAATGATTAAGCACTTCTTTATCTGAATATATAACTTTCAAATAACATATTAATTCAAAACGTTATATTTATCGTAAGCCATATAATAAAAGAGACGTTACTTTTTACATCTAATTGCAGCCAAATTTTAATGTACGTGTAAATGTCGTTGTATGTATTGATGGAAGATACAAAATTAAATATATATATTTACGAAATTACTATATCGTTTTTTTATATCCTTCTTGTTCCTAACTTTTAAAGGATATTTCACATGTAATAGCATTACATTAAACACAGGCGTATAAAGCTAAACACACCTTATATGCTAATAAAAAAGTGTGCCAAAAACTCCTACCTCTTATTCAAGTACTTTAATTGAGAAAAATAAAAATCTGTTACTCGTTTTGCATGTTTACTTAATTATTCTAATATAATTACAATAAATTATATTCCCAGGTTGCATTTTACATTGATTATTGTTATTCTTATTTATAACTTACGGTCGTGATTTTATTTTCCGCTAACCCATTTGTTCGTGGATGATACGGTAGTGATCTTATGTGTAAAATGTCTTGTCTCTTGCAATATTTTCCAAACTCTATTGTGTCGAATTGAGGACAGTTATCAGACACAATCATTTGTGGCAGACCAAACGTACAAAATAAACCATCCAAGGTGGAACATAAGTTTCCTGAAGTTATTTTTTGCTTCGGCTTAATTTCAATCTATTTGGAATGGGTATCGCATAAGTCTAACCAATAGGTGCTTTCGTAAGATCCCCTAAAGTCCATGTGAATTCTTTTTTCACAAACTTGTTCCGGTATGGACCAAGAGCAAAAGAGTAGTTCTGAATAGTGTGGTCTATCAAGTGTACCGGTATGAAGTGAGCATCAAAATACAAATGTCTCGATAGGGAACATTTGTTTTGAACGAGCCTTTATTTTTTTTTTGTTTGTCTGCTATGACATCTCTGAAACATATTTAGCCTACATCAAGTCATTGAACAGACAACATCATATTTTTTCATCGTGTTAAAAATGTCGAATTTTGTACCAGAAAGTGATGATTCGCGGAAAGCATTAATTTTTTGTTTTCATTTGAAGAAAAGTGCTGCAGAGTCGCATCGAATGCTTGTCGAGGCATATGGTGATCATGCTCTATCAGAAGCAACATGCAAAAGATGGTTTCAACGGTTCAGAAATAATGATTTTGATGTGATAAATGAAGAACGTGGAAGACCACCAAAAAAGTTTGAAGACGCCGAATTGCAAACGATATTTATTGGATGGAGATGACACTTTGAATCAAAAGCAAATGGCAGAAATGTTAAATGTTGCACAACAAACAATTTCTGACCGTTTAAAAGCTATGGGAAAGATCCAAAAGTGTGGAAAATGGGTGCCACATGAATTGAATGAAAGACAGATGGAAAACTGAAAAAACATTTGTGAAATTTTGCTTCAAAGACACGAAAGAAAATCGGTTTAGCATCGGATTGTTACTGGCGATGAAAAATGGATTTATTTTAAGAATCCTAAACGGAAAAAATCATGGGTTAATCCGGGACAACCATCAACATCGACTGCAAAACCAGATCGATTCAGCAAGGAGACAATGCTGTGTGTTTGGTGGGATCAGAAAGGTGTGGTGTACCACGAGCTCCTAAAACCTGGTGAAACCGTTAATACTGATCGCTACCGACAACAAATGATCAATTTGAACCATGCATTGATCGAGAAACAACCAGAATGGGCCAGAAGACACGGCAAGGTAATTTCGCTCCATGACAATGCACCTGCACACAAAGCAAAACCTGTTCAGGATACAATCAAAACACTTGGCTGGGAACTGCTACCTGCTACCCCACCCGCCGTATTCACCAGACTTGGCTCCTTCCGACTACCATTTGTTTTCATCGATGGGACACGCATTGGCTGAGCAGCACTTTGGTTCCTACGAGGAGGTCGAAAATTGGGTGTCTGATTGGTTTGCTTTAAAAGACGAACAATTTTATTGGCGTGGTATCCACAAATTGCCAGAAAGGTGGTCAAAATGTGTAGAAAACAATGGCCAATACTTTGAATGAAATGTTTTTTACTTTCCCATTAATAATTAGTGTTTTATTTTCACAAAAGAACACTCATTTCATACCGGTACACCTAAGTATTGTGCTGACATCTATTGCATCACTTGACATAGCTTTCAATATCTTCATCGATTGACGCCCACAAAACATAGAATCTAGCGAGGGCTTTCATTGCCGATATATCAGAGTGGCTCCAGTAAAGATGTCCCAAAACTGTGCTATATAATTACCATTCTTCTTTGCCACAAGATTATTTTGTTTTCAAGTAAAGGTCTCTACATCCCGTTTTCATACACATAAGAACTCCCGAAAGAATTGAATCGTGAGCTGTTGCCTCTGGTAATAGTTCTTCTGATAGATGAAGATCTGCCATTCTCATATCTAGACAGCATAAATCTATTTATTTATTTAACTTTATACACCTCGTGTAAAGGCGGACTTAATGCCATTGGCATTATCTTCCAGTCTACTTTGGGTAATGCAGAGATGATGTGGTAGGTGCATCAAATAAATACAATATAATATATAATACACAAATAAACACAAAAATATATATACATACATAAATAAAAATATATATAGATACACATTCATGATATTAAGTAAATATTAAAAATTATTTCAAGGAGAGCTTAGTCCTAATCCCTTTGAAGAGCCATTCCCGTATTTTTTGCAGTTCACCGATTAGTTATTGTTCTGATATCTAGAGGGAGTGCATTCCATAGGAGAATGGAATGGACAGAAAAGGAAGAGTGGACAATGTCAGAGATGTGAGCAGGGCACAAAAGAAGCGGGTTGTTAGAGGAGCGAAGATCTTTGTCGTGGTTAGTACCTAAATACTTAAAACAGGAAATAAGATAAGGAGGTGGTTTAGGAGAAGTCAAAATAGAAAATAAGGTGTTGAGAGCACGCAGGCTTCACCGCTGACGGATGGGGGTAGCCACTTTAACTGTGAATGAAACGTAGATACATGATCATACTTACGAAGGTTGAAAATGAATCGAATGCAGGTATTTAAAAGACAGAGAATTAAAGTTTCTACAATCACTGACTTAGTTCTTGACGGGAGAAAGTTTTTCAAGCAGTAGACAGCTAGAAGAGTACCGGTTACTTTCCGGCTAACAGCCGCTACTTGTTGTTGCCAACTAAGTGTTGCGTCGATGTGAAGACCAAGGTCTTTAACAGAGGGTGCCAATTCTATTATATTACCATCGTATATTATCGTCGGTAATGTTGTTAAATCCAGTTTACGGGTAGTACGATGGTTCCCTACTATCATAGCTTGACACTTGGAAGAGTTAACAGTTAGTCCAAACCTCTTATACCAATCTTTAATGTACTCCAGGTCTTTATTAATCTCACTTATCGCTACATCTGTACTATCCACACAAGCCTGTGCATACAACTGTAAATCATCGGCATATAGATAGTATGCACATTGAAGATCAGGGGTAATGAGATTAATGAAAATTGAAAACAGCAAAAGAGATAAAATACCGCCTAGAGGAACGCCAGCATTAAGATTACACCAGGTTGATGAAGTCTCATTGATGCGAACCATTTGCTGGCGTCCTCGAAGATAGAAAGAGAACTAGTCTCTTTCTATCTAACTAAAGAGTCTAGTAGAGTAGTTGAATGAGTAAGGATCTGAAGTAGGACGTCGTGATCGAAGGCATTAAATGCATTGGAGAAGTCGATTAAAACAAGCACAGTAACGGTAGAGTTCTCTCTATCTCTATAAATCGCTTCACTCTTGTCAGTGTTCTCTATGCCTGCCCTAATATCGTCAGTGACTTTAAGAAGAGCTGTAACGGCACCATGGTTGGTCTAAAACCAGATTGAAAGGGGGTTAATAGATTGTGATGGTGCACAAAATGTGATAACTGTTTATGCACACAGACCTATTCCTATTCCCTATTTACATTGTGGTGAAAGGCTTGCAAAGGAAGCACATGAAGGTCAACTGATTTAATTATATGTAGTAACTTGCATGAAGACGCTTATGAAAGTGGAGGAAGCGAGAGAGGTGTGCCAGGATCATAGCAGGTGGAGAGAGGTGGTCTCGGCCTACCTCACTGGGAACGAGGCGTGATATATATGTATGTATGTATGTAATAACTTGGAGGAACGTGGTGAGGAATTATTGAGGTTTGTATTAAAATCACCCATGATGACGTGATGCGAATATTCCGACCCTAAAGATTCTAGCAACATTTCGATACTGGAGAAATATTCCACAGAAGGTGGACAATAAACAACACCTAGGACAGTTTTGATTCCTAGAACACTAACTTTCAGGAAATGAAACACCGCAGATGTGTTGTTATTTGGGGAGGAGCAGGTAATTATTTTAAACGGAAAGTAACTGCGGAGGTATATAGCAACACCACCACCTCTTCTATCCTCACGATCATTGCATACTAGAGTAAGGCCAGAGAGGGGGTAAAAGGCCGAAAGAAGATTTGGTTTGAGCCAGGTCTCTGAAATCAGAACAGCGTGAATATCGGCATTACTGAATGTCTCCTCCAATTCACAGTAGTGAGCAGGCACACTTTGAGCGTTAATATGACACACGTTTAATAAAGACCTACTTTGGTTAAACGTACTTCGCACAAAGTCACCTAACGTACCCGTTAGGGAATGAGAACTGTCATCGTTAGATAATAAATTCGAGTCGTGAAAAGAATCAAATGCATCTTCATCAGACATTCTATAAATAATTATATATAAATCAGCAACAGTATATTATATATACTTAAAATATACTACATATATATATAATGAATAATGTAAATATTAAGACTTATAATAGGCGCACAGAAGATATCACATACTACCGGTCTATCTCTACACCACCCACCAGCAGACATAGTTACAATTCACCCAGTATAACTTAACAATGAAAGAAAAGAGAAAAAAAAAGTACATTTAAAACAAGGAAAAAAAAATTAAATAAAAGACAAAACTAAATAAAAGTATATAAAAGGGTTAAAGCAATCACGTATGAATGTTGTAGACATGCAACGCAACCGCTACGCTCTTCCTGGGGTGGATATGGTGATGCGTCTCGTATTCCGACGCGTCGCCACGTAGGGATTTTTTTTTTTTTTAACAGGAGGGGTGCTTCACACCCCTCCTCGAGGTGGGCCCGGTCATTCGGGCGCCGTTCGGGGGGTCGTGGATGAACTGCAATACTTTATCCCGCGACCCCACGAACACGTGGATGAGAGTGGAATACCGTGTGAAGCTTTTTAGTCGGTTGGAGTCCGACACTACCACCGTCGCCGGCCCAATTTGGCGACGGGGTGTGCATTTCCGTTAGCATTTTGTTACACACGTAAATAAAAAAAAAAAAAAAAAAAAAAAACCGCTACGCTCTGCGGCAAGTATCCGAACGGGATTGCTTACAATTACCCACTATTGTCAAATTAAAAATAATGATACACAAATGTTACGACATATATCAAATAAACAACTTCTTATACATTTTAAGATACGTATACAGCATTAAGTTAATAAGATTTACAGTGACCAAATACGTAAACTTAGTATGTTTAACAAAAAAAAAAAAACGTATGTGTATAAACTAAATAATGATAAAAGCAAGCAAGTTGTGATAATAATAAAAGTCAATAACAAATACATCAATAGCAGTAATCACACAGCACCGGCTGCACACAATACATATTTACTTTCCCTTTACATGATTTTTAGTTCCAGATTAATTTAAAATTATGAATGCTGGAGCGAGTTTAAATTTGTTTTCGCGGCTTGTAATTCAATCCTGAAGATCCCGGCTTTCCAGAATTGCAAGCCTCAAATTGAGATTTAGTATTTACCATAGGATATTTGTTTACAAGACAATTAATTTGATCCATCTAATGATTTTATGTCGGGAGCCGTCAGTAGTTCTTACAACCACAACTCCATCCTGTGTCTAGCACGCTTTCATACCAAAGTGCCGTTTGGCTTTGCTGAAGATAGCTTGCCTCGTCTTGGTTAGGAACTCTCTGACTGAAGTTGATGTACCTCTCAGCCCGGATTTGGCCTTCTATACCGATGATTTTGTGTCGTAATTTGTAAATCTTATAAGAATTGGTCGGTGATGGTCCTCCTTGGGTACACCAATTCTGTGACAAACTCCTAAGCTAGCAGTAGTAAAGTCTTTTGCTTTCATCTTGTGGACTGTGCTTTCTATAATGGTTTTGCAGTTTGCGCCTTTAGTCTCAGGTATGCCCAAGAAAATGAAAGCCTTACGACGGTGTCGAGTCTCCATAACGTCGAGTAAGTTAGAACATTCATTAATTTGTTTACGTAGTAGACCCAGCACAGAGAACATTAGTTCACGAAAGGCACGAAACTCTTCAGTCACTCTCGCCACTGTATCCTTAGCTGGGCCACAGAAGTTCAACTGTGCCTCAAGTTCCGCCATTCTTTTAGAGAAACACTCTTCGAGATTAATCTGAGCGATCTTTATTTCCTCAAGCTGAGACATTGCAGCGCAGCACAAAATTTATTAGTGAACGTATACTGGTGAGAGGTGCGGTTATAACACTTCTAATCACTTTTACACATACTGATAACGTAAGTAGCTTTATGTTGAACAATAATACACCTAATATAGCCCAATAACTTAACTTTTACTATTTTACACACTTTTACGAAATTCGATACATAAAAGGACGTGTTGACACTTCTGCACCTACCGCCAAACTCCACTCACTAGATCTATTCAGTGTACTACTCGTTCCGTCTCCGATGGTTTAGTAACAACGTTGGGCAACCTTGATAAGCAGTCCGCGAGCGTATTGGTTTTTCCTTTTTGGTAACATGCATCGATTTATAACTGCCTATAATCAATACCCAGCTTACAAGTCTATTGTTTGCAAGCTTTGATAGGTTACATAGCAAACCCAATATGTATATTCATAGTTTATGGTCAGTTACTAAAGTGAATTTATCTCCACGAAGGTATTGATCAAATTTCTTTATCCCAAATAAGATAGCTTGTACTTACCGATCTTCCTTGATGCGAAATCAATAGGATGCGAAATACCAGGTAATCTAGGAAATGTTGACAAATTGAGGGTGCCGTAGAGATCCAGAAAGGCATCCTGTTGTATTAGAAATATCCTTTATGTGTAGCTAGTGTTAGATATTTCTTCGATTCCAATGCTATCTCAAATTGAAGATAAGTGCCATTTAGATTTGTCTTTGACAATATTCGTCTAAGAGGCGGATTTGGCCGTCATTAGTCAAAAAGGGTGTAAATGTTTTATTAGAACTGGATTCAATGTGCTCCTGTCCAATCCAATCCAATCAGCCGGAAGACGTCCACTGCTGGACAAAGGCCTCCCCCAAAGATTTCCACTTAGACCGGTCCTGGGCCACCCGCATCCAATGGTTATAGCCTGGCCGCTTCCGGAGATTCTTCGCACCCCTTGCCCCGCCGTTACCGTGACCGCTACCGTAGCCAGGAATAGCGGGGCCGCCGGGGACTAGGGGCCGTTTTTTATTTTGGGATCTCATCTTAGGGGGGAATTGCCGTAATCGCCACGCTTGGCAGGCGGCTTGGCGATCGCAGTTACGGAGGCCCTATCGTGAAACGCTGCTGCCCGTCCCACGTCCGGGATTTCCCTCCGCTTCCTTGGATGGATATACCGCCATCGTTCGGTTGACTGATTGCATTTGATGAAGTGTAAATGTACTCAATCGTCATATACACTTCAGCAAATGGGCGGTGGGGTCGTCACACTTCCCGACGCCGCTAGCGGCGTCGGGAAGTGCTCCTGTAGTCATCGCAAATTCTAACGTCACTATTGGGTTTAACAACATTAACAGAGGGTGTAGCATATTCAACTGGTGTCAAGTTCCGATCCACCTCCTGTATAATATTTTCTGAAACGAGGCGATCTATCTCTTATTAAATATTTTGTTACATTCCAAGGTTACTTGATCGTACGATTAAGTGGACTGATTACGCACCTGGCTTCACATGAATATTGATAATCGTCAACTTTTTCTCGAATCTCGGTTTTACTTCGCAACTTTTTCGATGGAGTATACTGCTTTCCTCTAATAATTATATTCTAAACATATAGCACCATAATAATTCGCAAATGTATAAGGGAAAAAGAAAATACTTGTCACTTGTTAATAATGCAATAGGCCTCTTACAGCTGATCATAATAAAATAGTTGGCTGCATTTTAATTTTTTTCATTGAGCGTGCCGCCACAGCAAAATAGAACGTTATAACATTATTGACCTGTTATTGGATGTTAGTGAAATCTAGAGGGAAGCCCTCTGTACGTCTATGATTCTAAATCTTGTTTTTTGTCAAAGCAGTAATTTGACAAAAATATACATTATTTTTCAATATAATGTGATTCATATATTTTGCGCATTTATATTTTAATTTTCATTATAATCTATTTAAATTATTAATAAAACTTCGCAATAATTACACATCGATTCAAAAACATCTAATATAACTGCTGTCATGATATCGATATCGAGGACGACTTTTTCTCTTTTGACAGATAACCTATGATAGTACTCTAATACAAAATTAAAAATCTCACAACCATTTTAACATAAAAAATGAAACTATCACAAGTATTAAACAGACAACACATAGGTTTTATGTTCAAAAAACATTGGATAGTACAGGGTAAGCGTGTGCCTATTGACACAGGTCTAGAGGACCTACTTAAAGAAAAAGGTATTCCGGTTGAAGATGCGCTTGAGTTTGTAAAAGATAAACCTGAGCAGAGAGAAAGGTACATTGAACTAATTATTTTGTTATCAGTCATAAAAGAAAAATATTATTTTTATCAGTATTAAACTCATTAAAAAATATTGTATATTTCAAGTCTCAGTAAGAACATACTTTAAATAAAAAATATCTAAATGAAAAGTAAAAAAAATTATGTATTGTTTTATGTTTTTATAACATAAAGATATTTTTTTAATTTTAGGTTAAATATCATTGGACCATATGAACATCAACTACCTCTTGATGAAAAGCATCCAGAATACAAATCTAAACCCTGTCTGACACTCACTAGTAGAAATGTACTACTCGAGGGCATTTCTCAAGCGCAAATATTAACAAAAACTATAGTAGCACAAAATAAACTTCCCAGTAAAATAGAGGAACTGGCTGCAATAAATGTTCCAAAAACTGTTCATGATGGTGTTAAGAAAGCAATTTTATCATCAAATGTGTTTCATTGTGAACAAAAAAAACTACCTAAAAACAAAGACCCAGAGAGACCAGCATATAATTTTCCAAGGATCTTAGGAATCACAGATCGAAGACGCAAGTAAGTACACACTAATAGTTCAGTGCTAATTGAATACTGTACTAATTTTTATATGGCAAATGATCCTAAAGTATTTGTAAATGTTTCATAGATAAATAATTGTTATATATTAATGGTAATTTACACAATTATTTGGAAATCCTTTGTAATAATAATGTGTCACCTAGTAATAAAGTATAATTTTATAGAATATATAATACATCTGTAGAAATTGTCTCTAAGTACAACACAGCTTTATGATCATCATCTGAAATGAAGCTCTCATTGAGAGGATCATCACATATTTATTAAAAGATCTAAAAATATATTACACAATAGAAAGTTCATTGTCCATTATTCAAACTTTGCATGTGTCAGAAAAAATTTTGTAGCATATTTAAGATGTTTATTTTAATTTCAGTCAAATAATTACAAATAAACTATTACAACTTGTTGAAAAGTGTAATGATCTGGACATATGTCAGTCCAGGTTTGCATTAAACGATGTTGAGTGCAAAACAGTATTTGAAAAAGAAGATGATCTGATACAATTCCAAGAAGTATCTAATATATTAGTTACCAGCAATAGGCCACTGAAGCATAATATAACAGATAGGGACACTCCATTTGTTGAAATACCAGATCTCCATCCTGTTAAACACACTGTTACCCTACCATCAGAACACTTTTATGATGAAAAAAGCATATATCGTAAGTTTTGAAATTACAATAATGCCCAATGATGATTTCATTATTATAAACCAGGAGATGCCCATTGCTAAATTTAAGCCTCTTGCAAGAATCTCCATACCAATTAGTCTTGCCTTGCCCAGATTGTTGACAGTAGGGACCTACCATCTTCTTTTTCTTAAAGTGCCTCTCCAACTAAAGAAAGTTAGCGATAAACACAGTACAGTCCTTTCTGTATCTACTATGAAATACCACAAACAAAATTGATTAAAAAATGGAAGAAATAACCCATATTCATCATGATTATTTTTTCATAACATAATTTTAAACAGGACTCAATATTGCATATGTTAAACATTTATATTCAATTGCAGCCATTCAATCCAATGTAACAAAGAAACATCCACATACCACATGGTTGCACTTTAATAACACTGAAGTAGGCAACATTTATGAAACACTGGTCACAGATCAGCAGATTTTTGGTCGAGCACTCACACATGTGTTTACAGTAGCAACAGCATATGCGAAGCAATTGCATGGGGTAAGCATTTATAATTAAACAAATAAACTATACTTGAAATACCCTTTTGAAATTACCTTGACATTTTGAAACAACCATTAAACCTGGTAGCATTACAGGCTTAGTTCCTGTACCTTTATTGTTTGACTTAGAAATCATCAATGATATCCACTAAATGTGGCCCAGGAGTCGAACCGAGGAACTCTGTGTTACAAGGCTTAATATATTATTATAATTAATATATTATGGAGAAAGTTTTGAAGTGAACACAAACATGTCCCATGATACAAATTTAATCTGATGTAGATATAAATTGCATTAGGTTACAGCTAAAATATTTTATTTATTATTATACCTAACTTATATATAAAAAGTATTTGAAGTATTAAAACAGTAGGATATTTTAGACTATGTAAAGCTGTCAATGAAGCTGTTGGGATAGTGATAATACAGCTTTAAAGGAGAAACATTGTAATGTCCACAAACACTTTTTTATTCTTAATTTTTTATTGACATTTATGCAAATTAACTACATAAGAAATTATTGATTTCGAAAGGTTTATTAACCCAATAATTATTATTTATCTACCAATATAAAAACCATCAAAGTCTTTGAAAAAAAAAATATACAGCATCAAATTTTATGATGTAGTAGCCTTGAGTGTAAAATGGAATATCGGTGTTAATATTTACATAACTTGCTTTACACAAATATATTAAAAATTATTAGACCACATCAGTTATAATCATAATGTTAATTTTTTATATAGAATAGTCAGAGATAAAATACTTGAAATTAATAACAGCAAATAACTTTAAAAGTTTTTTCTATAATTACTTGAAAGGAAAAAGAAGTCTTTGGACGTTAAAATATAAGATATAATATCTCCAAAAAAATTTAATTAAAGTAATAAAAATAAATATTGAACCATTACAGGAGGGAGTTCAAGACCTGCCTGAACCAGTTTATGTAAATTGCATACAAACCGACGGGCAGAAATATCATTTTGGAATTTTCGAATTGAACACCATGAATGTTAACGGTGTTGATGGTACGAAGAATGTGTGGTATTGCAAGAATAACATGAAACTTTATGATAGAAGCTGTTATATACATGGAAGGCCAGTATTAGAAAACTATAATCCAAAAGTGTATGGCTATATTAATGCTTTATATAACTGTTAGAGTACACAAAAACTATTTTTTTTTAATTAATAAACTTAGATTTACTTTACTAGTATCAAAGTAGTAATAAAGAAAAATAAAGTGTTTATTTAAATGTATTCATGTGTATATCTTTTTATATTTACAAGAACATAAATACATTAAGTTTTCCGATTACAATACACAATGTATTCATACCAAAACATTTTATACATTAAAACATTATTAGCGAGTTGTATAATGTGGATTGAATGATTCCATCAATCAGGTTACTTCTCAATGGTGAACTTCTGCAATCGACGTCTTCTCAACTCTTGTGCATCTGTGTCAGTCTTCTGCTCTCTACAAAGATTTAGAATAACTTATAAATTACACTTAAAATAAAATGGTTTTTTTTCCTAAAAAGTATTTACGTCATTTAACATCGCTCTCGTTCTCACTCCAAACTATTTCTCACAAGGAAAGAATCAAGGATATTGGATAACTCATTACCACGAAAACTGTCGTACATAAACCTGTGGTATATTCACAATATTTTCTTTCACCAGAAGGGGATACGAGCATACGACGTATTCACAAACTAAGAGAAAAATAATTTAAAAATTACCTATTCACATTTAAATTATTATGTTCAGATGTTACATCGTCGAAGTCTTCTGTGACTGGAGCAGAACTTGTTGATGGAGTAGCCGCTGGCTTGATATTGGAAGTGGTCGGTACCACGTCTGGCTCAGTTTTAATGTTCACTGCAGCAGGCTCCGAAGGTGGCATGGTTTGACTTAAACAAAAAAGTGATTATTATCTTCAATGAAGTTAACTGCCTCTGCAATGTAGTAGCTTAGAGCTCACGTTGGAACACGATTGACACTTGGCAGCATAAATAGGAGCTGCGGTGATACCTACCTAGATAGTTCCCACCAACATTATTTTTATTGTTCCTGCTGGGTGTGTGAGGTCCAGGGTATTGCTGGTGTTTATTCTCCTTTCATTTAAATACTGTGAATCTATAAATATTTTTATTGTACCTTTTATGCATCACCGAGAGAGTGCAGCGAAACAATATCGACACCTCTCTCTCAAATTGAGAAATAATATATTATATGTTCACTCTTATTTTAACCTATACTACAGCCGTTTTTATCATAATAACCAATGCAGGTGCTAAAATTACTTACATTTCAGTTTGGGTAGCAACATTGGCACTATTCTGTGGTAAATTGGCCACCACCGCAGAGTACTGCTGCATCAGAAGTACCGATGCATCCAACATCGCTTGAATTTCGCGGAGCAACTGTAAATATTACACTATTATATTAAAATAAATAGCAGAAAAGAAAATTAGAGTAAAGATCTGTAACAAACATCCATACTTAGATGGTCTCCAGCAACTGGGACTTACACAAAAATACCAAGTTTCGTTATACCAGTAGTTTAACTAGTAAAAGGAAATCAACACAGTAATATACTTTTTTCTGCAATATTTTTTAAAATAAACATTCTATTTAAATTGGTAAGCAGGTTTTTTACCCTAACGGTTATAGGTCTACCAGGATCTGATGGCAAAAAAAAGTTAAAAAATACCGATTTTCATATGGCAACAAAAAAAATATCATCTGTCAACTGAAATTTCGAGGAATTGTTTTAGGTTTGGCTTCAAATTTCCTTTAAAAAGTGGTGTAAATGTCGAAGAAACCTCTTCGTTTGCAAGCAAGCAATATTGTTTTCAATGTTTATCAAAGAATACTTGAAGAACAAGTGCAGAACAAAGACAATTATCGATATTGAGTCATGTGCAAGAGTTGACTGGTTAGTAGGAATGCCACGTCTTGATGCTTTGGTTTATTAACGTTAAAAAAGTGTTTAAAAATTTGGCGGCACACAAAGAAAAAAATAAGCTAAAATATTATTTATGTTCTCTCTTGCCCCCACCGCTATGCTCGTCGCTTTACTATAATCCGGCGTCCGGCACTACGAAGGAACGCGTTGCCAAACAAATAATCAAATTATTTAAAAAAAAATGTATAATTTTATTTAATAATATTAACATTATTATTCATCTAAAATTTGGCGGCACACTTTTAGAATTTCGCGGCACAGTGGTTGAGAATCACTGCTTTAATTAATTAATAAACTCATGAACAGAGTAATTGGACTTTTCATCTAAATTTCGCACTCCCTATTCACCACAGTGAGATTTTCAAAAATTATACTTTATCATTGGGTAAATTTTTATATTTGCATGTATCACACACAGAATCAGCCGCTATAAGGAAAAAAAGTATCAAAACGTTTTACTCCAATTTCCCCAGTATTGCGAGCGTCAATTGCTTTTTTCTCTTTTTACCATCAGGTCCTGGTAGACCTATAGTAGTCTGTTAGTATAAACAAAAATAGATTATTATATCACATTGTTTTACAGGAGTCACTTCCTAGATAAAAAAAAAAATATATGTCATGTAAAATTAAGAGATGCAAAGAAACTTAAAAAATTTAATTCTGCTAATAAATTAACTTGATCTTTAACGAAATTATTTAATTACTTATTCTGGCAAATACCAAAAAAGTATTTTTTATAAAATCTTGAAGATAGAAAACCTGCAAACGCGCTTCGATATTCCTGCGCTCGTGGCCTTCCATGCGCTGCAACTCGGCAGTGGACAGGGTGGCAAGGGATGCGGGTCGCGGAGGGGGCGGCGGTAAACCCCACGCCATCATAGCTATAATCATTGTTACTATAAATAAACCTTATTTGCAATAAAATAACTAAAAAAAAAAAATATTATAAACAAGCGACAAAACATGTTCAACCAGCTTGACAGCCTCGATAAGCTACACAACATAGACAAGACTACCTAATGATTGTCATCCACCACGGCACACTTTGTGGCCAATAAATCGACCATCACATTGTGAATGTCGCCCTGCGACATAGGATGTTTGGTTACTACAATCATAGCTCTACCTACATTAATGAGAACTAGTTATTTCTAAACTTGAATAAGCACTTACGTGGTGGCGGGATGTTAGGGAACGGTGGCGGCACCATGTTAGCAGCGGGAGGGGGCGCGGCCGCGTGAGGTACGTTAACATTCGGCATGTTGCCCATCGGTACATTGCCTAACGGCGCATTCACAAGTGGCACATTCAAGAGGGGCACATTGCCGGGTGGTACGTTGCCGAGGGGGGCGTCGGCTGGAGGGTGGGGTGTTTCGGGCGCCGGTGCCCGTAACACGTTAAGTCGGCATGTCGGACATGTCTGTTGACGCTGGAACCACAATCGAAGACACGCAGCGTGGAATATATGATTACATGGCAGCTTCTTCGCTCCTGTAATATAACATTAATATATAAAGATATATAACCAAAATGGCGTTACAAATACATATTTCCTAGAGAAATTAACATATTATAAATGATAATGTACAGGGTGTCTGGTGGAAGATTTATGTTTTCAAATTTAAATAAAAAATAATATGTTTGACATATAATTTTACTAAAAGTATTAAAAGATAGAGTACAAATGCGGATTTCATTTTTTAAAGATAATGTCATCCAAATGTCTTCCATCCTGTTGCACACACACACACACTGTTCGAAACGGAGCCTCGTATTCCGTGCCACACGCTGCAGTAAACTTGATTCAATTGCGCTGATTTCTCGCCGAATATTTTCTTTTAAGTCCACAACAGTTCGCGGATTGTTGGCGTAAACTCTCTTTGAGGTAGCCCCACAAAAAAAAATCCATTGGAGTTAGGTCCGGTGACCTCGGTGGCCACGAAATGTCCCCAAAGCGACTAATCAGTTTTTGAGGGAGATTTTCTCGCAACAAATCCATCGAAGCTCTGGCCGTGTGTGCGGTCGCATCATCCTGTTGAAACCACGTGTGTGATGAGAATGATCATGATGAGCTCGCAGGTTCGGCAAAAAGAAATTCTCACCATTGACATTCGTCGCTTGGCCCCGTGCATTTTAAAAAAAAAATGGTCCGATTATCCCATTCGTGGATAAAGCGCACCAAACAATTACCCTTGGGCAATGTAATGGTTTTTGGTGCTTCAGTCGAGGATTGCGAGTTCTTAGAGCCCAGTAACGGCAATTTTGCTTGTTTACGTGTCCGTTTAAATGAAAATGAGCCTCGTCGCTCCAAAAAATGGAATTCACAGTGCGAAAACGTTCCAACATGGTTTCACAAAAAAAATTGCGTAACGCACTCATTTTTTTTTTCAATTCTTGAATTATTTGAATTTTAAAAGGATGAAACTTCATCTATCTTTTTTCAAAATTTCATGCACAATTGCTCTTTGAAGTCCCAGTGAAGCTGCCCTTTTCCGTATCGAAAGTCGTGCATTTTCACGTAAACTGCGTTCAACCAGTTCAATGTTTTCGGGGGTCCTTGACGATCGACTAGGTCCTGGCCGTGGTGTGTTCATAGCCGAAGCAGTTACGCGGAACCTCTCCACCCACGAACGAATTAAATTCACACTCGGCCCATCGCCTATCCGCCGAAAATTGAAATGTGAACAGAACTGTCGGCGAGCGAGTACGTAAGAATCGTATCGAGAAACTCTTGAAAAATACTTCAATAGCGAACGCGCGATGCTCACCCGACCACTGCGACATCGTGACTAAGAAATCCGCACAATCGGTGATTCTAATGACAACACCTTCCCCCCGCACTGTTTATAACTTATTGAGATATTCGTTTTTTAAAATATAAATCTGCCGCCAGACACCCTTTATAAATCGATCACTGTGTCAGGATAAAATAGGATAGTAAATATTTTTAGGATCTTCTAGATATTTTTAGGATCTTCTATCACCCAAAGAAGCAAAAGTATGAAACTATTTTCATTATTCTTAGCATCTTTATAAACACATTAACTGTGTACTTCTAATGTTACGTAATCTTTCAAATAATTTGATTCATTATTTCTTATTATACCTTATACCTTAAATCAGATTATACTATGCCGTTAGATATTTTTTTTTTATATTGTCACGCCTGTTTCCCAGTAGGGGTAGGCAGAGGTGAATAAACCACCCACGTTTCGCCAGATGTGGTCAGATTAGGTCCCATGTAACAGGGGGCGAGCCTGTTGCCACTTTATTGGGACCACCACACGCACACACACAAAGATAATATCAGTGTGCGGGTTTCCTCACGATGTTTTCCTTCACCGTTTTTGTATCTCGCTGTTGTAACTAAAGTTCACAAATGTACATAACTTAAATATTAAGTCATTGGTACATGCCGAGGTTTGAACCCGCGACCTTCGGAATGAAAGCCGCACGCTCCAACCATTAGGCCAGCGAGCTACTGCCGTTAGATCTAAAAGTAAATAGTATCAAATTATTATAAAATATTCTCCACCCTAATGCTTGGAGCAACAAATAAACAATTCCTCTAAAAACAGCACCGTAACATTTGAACATACAGAATAAATATATGCTACAACACAACAAGTTCTATCAGAATAGTAATTATCTACAAGGTATATAAAAACTCTAGCCTCTATCAGTCGAAATAAATTAACAAAAAAATATTTTCAGTTACGTAAAGTTATTAAATAATTTCAAAGATAAATTTGTTCAACTTCAAGTTCAAAACGTGCTTTACATCACGTTTGTTATAACTTTATCAGTTGAAATTATAATATTAAATGGTAGAGTATCAATAAACCTAAAATAAAAATAACCTCAAAATATTCTAAGTGGTAAGAATTTAACTGCAATAAAAATATAGTAAATATTAGTGCAATAAAATATAAACAGCTCTCTTGACGTTTTCACTTTTTGAATAAGGTACTTCTCTTGCACACACAAAGTAAAGGCCAAGATAAAACTGCCGAAATACTATGTACCGATGTTACATATACATGAAAACTTTCATGCCTCACAATTTCAATTGTACTCTTCATACTGAGCTTCAAAAACCTAAATGATTGAACATATTTTCATATTTTATTAAACTTTAAAAACCACATAATTTTACATCATCATCTAACATCACAAGTTACACTAACCTCACTATGCTATACTGAAGATACACTTAATTACTGTTGAAAGGTACTTAACCTTCACATGTAATATATTCAGCAAAAGGAAATATAGTAGTATTATTATGATAACAATTATACAATAATGATCCTATCATATATCACTGGGACATAAGATATTTTTTCAAAATAGATACAAAGTGAGAATAAACAAACTCAATAGTCTCCTTTTCCAGGTCTATTTTCTGAATGGCAATTAAGGATAGAGTTGGGACTGGCAAAGAGAGAAGAAGGTAAAAACACTAACCACTGTGCATCTCTTCCCGACAGATAATACACTCATTATCTGCTGCAGCCAGCTCAGCTGGTGTAGCATCTGGGTACAATGTATTCATGTTGCGTATAGCACGTCGAGAAAGCACCACATCATTGTATGCCTTTTTGAAACTCCTGTAAAACAATAAAAAATATATTGTTATACCACATTGTTTTATGTAAATGGTAAGTCATTTTTTGTACAACAATATTTTCTTGTATGTTTCAACCATTTTTACACAAACCCAATAAAGGTTTTCTTTTGTGTGTTTCTAACTTAACACTAACTATCACCTTGAATTGAATGACTTTTTAAATAGTATAAATGTACTTTAAAATTAATGATTTACTAGTTCGTACAAAGTCATTTTAAATATGTGCATAGCTGTCATTAGAACCAAAAGTTTATTATCCGTCTATAACTACTTTAAAAATCAAAATGTAGTTAGACCTTACCGCATAGTCTCATACATTGGTCGGAAAGCAAACAGAGGCAGTGTATATATCCTAACCATGACAGCAACAAAACCAATATAGAGTAGTACTTTCAGGAAATTAATAGCCAACTCAGTGTACAACAATACTGCAGCTTTACTTTCCCATGGTGCCTCCCATCGTGAATCAATAGTGTGCAATCCATACTGAAGATAAAAAATAACATTACAATGGAACAGCAGCCAAAAAATTTTTATAATATAAATTTGTAATTATTAAAAGTAATTGCATTAAGATAAGCATGATTTAATTAAGAAATGGTTTTACTTGAAATAAAGTTACAAACCTTAATCAAAATGTTGGCAATCATAATAATTAAAATACTATATTCAAATCCAAACACTAACTGCACAGATGGCCCCTTTGATGTTGTAAATTGATAAGCATGATGAATAAAATACATGTCCGCATGTGAAAGCAATGTCAGCAGGGTAAGTATTCTGACATGGAATAATAAACCAATAACAGGACTTCTTTCCATCTATATGAAAGAAAAAGAATTATTTGACAAACTCATGAAAAATTTTTGTTGGATGTAATATAAAATCAGCTTCACAATTATTTTTCAAATTATTATAGTTGTAAGGAAAAAGGACTCATTGAATATTTTTGTACCAAACCTGACATTAGTTCATATTTGTTCAATAAAACTACCAACCTAAATGTCTGCAAGGCTTTAAATAAAACATCATAGCAGTCTAGCTTCTCATTTTCATCACACATATAAACAAAAAATTTAACTTTATATTTACTTACTCCAATTTTTTGTATTTTCTCTGTTTTTCATCTAAAAAAACTCAATAAATCATTAATAGTTATAACTTACATAATCCACTCTATCTTCAGCTAGCCAATGGAATGCTTTCAAAAAAAGTAAAACTGTGAACAGAGCTATAAATTTTGGATTGAAATCATCTCTGAATACGGTAAATGCCAAACATGTCTCAGTTATTGCATACCAAGACCTTTCTATCAGATGCTGAAACAAAACAAATATCTTCATGAACATCTGCCAATATTAAATAAATTATGAACCATCTGCAAGTTTTTTAAATATGTATAAAAAAAAGAAAATAAATATTTTATTTTTACCTCAAATTCTGCAGGCCGAAGTTGTCCAAAAAATACTCTTCTTAAGAGTTTTCCAACCAATAATACAAGAATAAAACCTTGTAAATACATAACCTGCGAATAAAGTATATAAAAGAACAGCTGTAATTAAGCAAACAGTAGTTATCATTTTTAACATCTTTCTGTTAAATTAAGTGTTAAAAGTATTGCGAAATTTATTTGTAACATATTGGTCAAGGTATTTCTACAATTTGTAAAAACAGAAACATTGGACAGCGAAAACTTACAGCCATGCTAGGATTAGAATTTGTTAGGTATACTATCGAGGGATAAAATTGTTTTTTCTGGTAATAGGCATTGCCGATTACCACAGTCGTGAGTGCAAGACTGATTACAGATGCTACTAAAGCCTTCATTTTGATAATAACTCAATACGTCCGACACATTAAAACACTCAAAATTTTCATATGAAATATCTTGATAATTTTCTAGGCACTCCTAAACAGTATAATTGTCAACAAATACATTTTCAAAACATCGTTTCGTATCAGTCGCTAAATCAGAAAACTAATTTTGACGTGTTCAATGTTCATTAGTGTCATTTATATAGATAACAAATACGAAGTTCTGTATAAGATGACAAATAAATTGCAACGAAGTTGTCATATACGAAACAATTATATAAATTATATTACAAGTCTTACTAATTTAAGAAAAGGCTTTTGTCCAAAATTTTATTGCATATTAATAATATAAATTTGGTGGAACCAATATATTACAGCCAATATTGTATATGTGGCGTTTAAAGTTATATATTACAGAAATATGAATTCAAAAAAAATACATCGTGTACTCAGTGTTCGGCTAACAGCAAAGAGCACGTGAACCAGCAACACACTACGGAGATGCTCATGTTGCGCTGGGCAGCGGATGTCACGCTAATAGACAATATAAGAAACGAATATGTAAGAGGAAGTATTAAAGTTGTTCCCATTCAGGAAAAACTAAAAGAGAGACGTCTACGGTGGTATGGTCATGTTCAGAGGCGACCTGAAGATAATATGGTCAAATTATCCCTAAACATGCCGACGACGACGCGAAATCGCGGAAGACCTAAAAGAAATCAACTTTGGCGAACCAGCCTCAAAGAGTCGTGCTGTCTAGAGATTTAGGACGAGGAAAGCTGACCCATAGTAACTGGGGAAAAAGGCATAGACAGAAAAAGAAGAAGACATTTTGAAAACATTTCTAATTCACCAAAAGAAAATACAAAATTTTTAATAGACATTGTTAATTATAATGAAAATGTTTTTTTCTGATGTTTTATATTTTTTGTAAAAATAATGTACTGTGTAACGTTTTTAATTTCTATCATCTCTTTAACACAGTGAATCCTATTAAGCTGATTATATGGCAACAATAAAATAGGATGTCATTTTGTAAAAATGGTGTAGACGTGATTCGTTTTGTTCTGAATTTTTTATATAATTAATGATCTCAATCTTTATAAGGTGAAATGAACTTCGATTTATGCTTCAACAGTTACAGTGTTGTTTTTGTTACTGAGCTTAATTCAATTAATTGTTCATGTTGTTGTAAAAATAAAATATTGGCTGCGCAGTCCTAACAACTATATTTATTATATTGCTTGATAAAGATTTTAGATTATTGTGTTATTGCATGGTATCACTTAACTGGTTAAAGTAAATATTTTTATTCATTTTGTAGGAGGAGTGTGTGTAAAAAAGTACCTGAAGAAAACTTACGCCCAACATGGTAAATGTCTTAAGAAAAGTATATTCCTAATTTTATTATTGTAGTTATATCTTTTTTTTTTTATTATCAGCAGGGTGATGATCCGCCGTTTTTGCCCGTCGGGACTGATGTCAGTGCTAAATATAAGGGGGCATTCTGTGAAGCCAAAATCAAGAAAGTGGTTCGTAATATAAAATGCAAGGTAAGTAACGGTTTCCATTTATACATGCAGTTTTATAGAAAGTGAACATTTTAGGCTTTAGATTCTATCTATATCAAGCCAACATGTCCAACTTCAGACATAGGCTCCTTTTCTGTTTATCTATGCGGGTTTATTCCTTGCCAAAGCTTTAGATTATACATATATATCACTCCTTGTTCCCAATGGGGTAGGTAGAGACTACCTATCTCCACTTCCTATGATGTTGGCACACCTCTCTTGCATCCTCCACTTTTATGAGTGTCTTTATGCATGGTCATCAGTTGCGAATACTATTGAGGTGACTGTTCTTTAGGACATCCTCAATTTGTTTGGAATATGTTCACCTACATCAACCTAGGTATAATACCTGTTCCATTCATTCTTTCAACATGGCTGAACCGTCTAAGCATCCCTTTCTCTATCTTTGTCACTACATCTTTAACCACACCGCACCACTCCCTTATCATACTGTTTGTCACTTTGTCCATCATTTTAAATTTTAGACTTTAGATTTTAGCTTATGGGCTAGTATATGTGACTTTACTTGAGGATTTATCAATAACATTTAGTTACCTGACTATTATTGTCACAATTTATATAATATTATATATAAATATATATAATATATATAGTTTTTGTCATTGTAAACAAATATTTCTTGGTACAATTATCATGCTATAAATGTTTAAAGAATCTATAAAAGCTATTGCAAAATTAGTTTATAATTTGTGCTTGTAATCAAACTTTTGACCAGTCATAAGCTTGAAATATTTTCTCTAACTGATGTAATTTAAATATTTGCTTTTACTACAATTTTAGGTAACATTAAAAGCTGGTGGTATCACCACTGTCAATGATGACGTAATCAAAGGCACCTTACGTGTCGGTAGTACAGTTGAAGTTAAACAAGACCCTAAAAAGGATGCAATGGAAGCTGTTATTACCAAAATACAAGACTGTAGCCAGTACACTGTTGGTAAGAAATATAAGGAAATAATAAAAAAAATATTTCTGCCCTATGTTCTACATTGAATAAATATCACTTATTATTAAATGTGTCTAACTGAATACACAATGTAGTAACACTTTTTATTTACTGAAAACTTAAATAATATTGATTTCAGTTTTTGATGATGGTGATATAACAACCTTACGGAGATCAGCTTTATGCCTTAAGAGTGGACGTCATTTTAATGAAAGTGAGACTTTAGATCAGTTACCACTTACACATCCAGAGCATTTCTCTACACCAGTGATTGCTGGTAGACGAGGCAGGAGAGGACGAGCACAGTAAGTAATATTGGAAACGAAAATAATAAAAATGTTATAATTAACTGTATATTGAATGTAACCGAAGAAGATTCTGAATTAAAATAATTTCTCCTTGTTTAATGAAGCATCCTACAAAATACTAATTTCCTCTTCCTATATGTTTTAATGGTGACTTGTGAAGGCTTTGATTAATTTTAATTGTTAGATCGGAAGAAAGTGAAGGTGAAGGAGTGACGCGTCGTGTAAAAGCAGATAGCGAGCCCCATGTAGGGCGTGTGGTTTTGGTGGAAGCTAGCAGTGGCGCTGAGCGCCGTCGCCCCCATCAACCCGCCTTCCCTGCGCTTGTTGTTGCACCTACTGCTCAGATCAAGGTCAAGGAAGATTATCTCGTGAGATCCTTCAAGGATGGCCGCTAGTGAGTTCTGTTCTTGTTAACCTATTTCTCAATAGCAATGGGTATGTAATAAATGGGTATGGTGAGGAAGATTACTATGGATGAAGTAAGAAAATTTGTGCAAGGTATAAAGAATGTAAAGTCTATTGGGTCGGATGGAATACCAGTGGAGGTATGGAAGGTGTTAAAGTCGGATGGAAGGACGTGGCTGACTTTATTCTTCAACAAGTTGTTACTAGAAGAGGCGATCCCGGATGAGTGGTGTAGCAGTTCAATGGTACCCATCTTTAAAAACAATGTACAGCTCTATAACAATTTTTTTTTTTTTTTTTATTTATTTATTTAGACACCAACAGCACTACACACAAAACATTCAAGTTCAAAATTAACAAGTATAAAATTAAGTACGGGTATGTAAGCCAATAACAGGCATGTACAGCAATCTTTTATATCGCACTATGACATGTTACAGCAAGTTTACAAACAACCGAAAAACCGGTCAAATTTGAATGTTAACAGTACGATATGAGAAAAACAGAACCCCAAAAAAAAAACAACACAAAACAAAAGTTAACTACTTAACTTTTTTTTTTTTTTTTTTTTAATTATTATAAACAAAGAAACTTGGATACTAGTTTGTTTTTGAGACCAGGACACGTGTCGTAAAGAATGTCGATGTTGTCAATTAATGCACATATTTGGTTATATTCATCACAAATCTTTGATAAAGGGCAATATTTAGGGAGGTTTGTTTTACTGGAGGGAATATGGAAAATTTTAGTGATAGGATGCCGTGGGCAGTGGTATGGAACGCTAAAGTTGATTTTCTGAAGTAAATGGTTACAATCTATGCTTCCAGAAATTAGTTTTTTTAAGAACATGATATTAATTATTCTACGACGGTTGCTGAGCGATATTATTTTAAAATGTTTAAGACGTAGATCATATGTAGTACGGTAAGATATGTTAGAAGAATGGAATGCCAAGTGCCTAGTGAACGCACGCTGCACGCTTTCAATTCGCTGCGAATAAGTAGCATAATGGGGACCCCAAACTACTGATGCGAACTCAAGTTGACTACGAACCAGCGAGTTGTATAGTATTATTTTAGTTTTTGAGGACATAAAACCCTTAGTATTTCTTTTTATGAATCCCAGCATTTTGGCAGCTTTACTAACAATTGCATCAATATGTGCTTTGAATGATAGTTTCTTATCCATTATCACACCCAAATCTCGAATTTCACTGACTTGCTGCAGAATGTCACCATTTAATATATAACCGGATGTCATAGGGATTCGTTTTTTAGAGAATTTGATGTAATAGGACTTTTTTGTGTTTATTGTCGAATGACAATAATAATAATTTTAATGATTCCATTTAAATTACACCATTTATTTATTCTATCTAAATCACTTTGTATAAGTTCTGAGTCTGTTGCTAAAGTTACTGTTCTATATATTTTTAAATCGTCAGCAAAAAGAAAAAATTGACTGTTGCGTATTTCTGAAGTAATATCATTAATAAAGGCCGCAAACAATACAGGACCGAGATGGGAGCCTTGCGGTACGCCTGAAATGGCTATGTAGTCCTGTGATTTATGACCATTCACTACTACAAACTGGAGTTTTTTTGCAAGATACGAACGAAACCATTCTAATAACGACCCACCGATCCCAAAGCCTCGTAATTTATTTATTAAACGAGAATGACAGACTTTATCGAAGGCACTAGAGAAAACCATATAAATTGTATCTACTTCCAGGCCTCTATCAATTTCCCGGCAGAGGTAAGATGTAAATGAGACTAGATTAGTTTCAACAGAGTGGCCTTTTCTAAAACCGTGTTGATGTTCAGAAATAAAATTATTCAGATGCTGTGTAATAAAAGGACAGACAAGCGACTCGAAGAGCTTTGGAATGCATGAAAGTATGGAAATTGGTCTGTAGTTACTAACATTGCTTGTGGCGCCTTTCTTAAATACTGGGACTACTTTAGAGCTCTTCCAAATGTCTGGAAATACACCTTCATTCAAGGATCTGTTGAAAATAATTGACAAGGGTAAAGCCAAAACAGAGCTGCAACGTTTAACAAAGACCGGGGGAATATCGTCTGGTCCGGCCCCTTTATACATGTCTAGCTTTTAGCAACTATACAGGAATAAAGCTCATGTCGCATAGTATGAATGTGTGGGAAAGAATGTTAGCGGCAAAACTGAGAGAGGAGAGTGAGATAGCCCAGAACCAATTTAGTTTTATGCCTGGGCGGGGGACTACCGACGCCATTCTGCTCTTTGCCAACTGTGCGAGAAATACAGACGAGCGCACAAAAACCTGCACATGGTGTTAGTGGACCTGGAAAAGGCATACGATATGGTTCCGCTTACGATAAGCTCGCTGGCCTAATAATTAGTGCGTGCGGCTTTCATTCCGAAGGTCGCGGATTCTAATCTCGGCATGTACCAATGACTTTAATATTTAAGTTATGTACATTTGTGAACTTTAGTTACAACAGCGAGATACAAACGGTGAAGGAAAACATCGCAAGGAAACCCGCACACTGAAATCATCTTTGTGTGTGTGCGTGTGGTGGCCCCAGGCTCGCCCCCTGTTACATGGGACCTAATCTGACCACATCTGGCGAAAAGTGGGTGTTTATACACCTCTCCCTACCCCTACTGGGAAAAAGGTGTGATAATATACAAAAAAAAAATGTTTCCGAGAGAGATTCTGTAGTGGGCTCTAAGAGTGAAAGGAGTGCCTGGGAAATATCTGTAGCTTATTCGTGCTATTTACCGTCGTGCCAGTACATACCTCCGGTCCACTGCTGGCGAAAGCGACAGTTTCGGTGTCTTGGTGGGCCTACACCAGGGGCAGCATTAAGTCCGTATCTATTCCTCGTAGTAATAGATGCACTGACATTAGACAAACACGAAGAGGCACCCAGGTGTATGCTTTAAACTTGAGGGACAGATCTACAAGTCGATTGTTAGACCTGTCCGATTGTATGGAGCTGAGTGTTGGGCCATCAAGGATTTGGATAAAAGGAGATTACATGTGGCTGAGATGCGAATGTTAAGGTGGATGTGCGGGTGTGACAAGGATGGATAAAATTAAGAATGAGTATATTAGAGGAAGTCTGAAAGTTGCTCCAATGACAGAGAAATTGAGGAGCAAGAGGTTAGCGTGGTACGGGTATGTTATGTGGAGAGATGAAGGCCATATAACAAAGAAAGTAATAAGAATGAAAGTGGATGGTTATAAAAGTAGAGGAAGACCTAAGCAAGTGTGGATGGATTGTGTAAAAGATGACATGTGCAAGAAGAGTGAATTCAGATATGACGGCTAATAGAGGGATATGGAAGAGAAGTGCTGAATCCACATAACTGGGAAAAGGGCAGGAGGAGGAAGAACGCGGTGTGTCTGCAGGGTCCAATTGGTGTTTTTGAAGTTATAATTAAATATAAAAATTAATATTAATTAATAATATTATCATCGAAAGCTATACAGTGCCAAAAAAAGAAGCACGCGAATTTCGAAAAGGCAGTGCACCTTTGGAATGGGCTGGTGTCGAAGCTGCTCTGCAGTATCTCAACAATGCTGTGTTGCCTCCGCATTGGGACCGTGACACGCTCTTTAATGAACCAAGGAACACCTCTGATGATGTAAGTAATCAATTTCTAAATAATTACGTCTTTTAAATGATATTATCTTCATTAAATACTCTTCTTGCGTACTGGGTCCTAGGAGAACGCGTCCGAAAAGGAAAGAGACGATAGTGTTAATAACGCTTTTGTTGAAGGGTCGATGGAAATAAACTTGATGCTGTTTAAAAAAAACATTTTTAAAACGTTTTATTATCATTATTTACGCTCTATCGTGTTAATACAGAAAATGAAACGATAGTTTCATAAAAAATACATTACTAAAAAAAAAACCAACAATGAAACATAAAATCAAACAGCTGATGCTCGGATCATTTGGTTTTAATTTGAACCTTATTTCATATGGTCACGGAGCATTTAGATTGCAGGTATTTTTTATGAAACTATCGTTTCATTTAGCTGTACTTACATGATGGAGCGTAAATAATGCTAATAAAACCTTTTAAAAATATGATATTTTTTTAATTGGGATCGATTTTTTTTCCATCCCATCATCAAAGCTATCATTAGTACTATCGTCGTCTTCGTTTTCGGAAGCGGTCTCCTAACACCCAGCATGCCATTATGCAACCTCTGTAATGCAATGGTAAACCGCTTGTTTTGTAAAAAGTTAATCCTTAGTTCGATTATGTAGCAATATAAGTGTTGGTGAGCCTTGGATGAGATAGCAAAATATATTTTGTGTTGGAGATATTGCAGTTGTGTTCCGAATATAGATTAGGTAATCTCTCGTGATAATGTCTACCAAGAGTATTTTAGGGAAATTTAAATCAACTCCTTTGTAGATGAAAACACAACTTTGCATAAATAGGTGTATATTGTATAAATAAAAGGTACTTTTATACATAACAATAAATGTTAACAGTAAAAGTAGCTCGCTGGCCTAATGGTTAGAGCGTGCGGCTTTCATTCTGAAGATCGCGGGTTCGAACCTCGGCATGTACCAATGACTTAATATTTAAGTTATGTACATTTGTGAACTTTAGTTACAACAGCAAGATACAAAACGGTGAAGGAAAACATCGTGAGAAAACCCGCACACTGAAATCATCTTTGTGTGTGTGCGTGTGGTGGTCCCAACAAAGTGGCAACAGGCTCGTCCCCGGTTACATGGGACCTAATCTAACCACATCTGGCGAAATGTGGGTGTCTATTCACCTCTGCCTACCCCTACTGGGAAAAAGGCATGACAATATAAAAAAAAATGTTATATGCTATCATCATCATCAACAACAGACTACAAAGAGTCCACAATATTACTTTTATATATTATTAAATTACAGAGTTCTGATGATGAACCACGTGAAGAGAAAGATCACTTTGTGGCACAGTTATACAAGTTTATGGACGACCGTGGTACCCCTCTTAACAGGAACCCCACAATTGCTAATCGAGATATCGATCTATATAGACTATTTCGCGTAAGCATCTACGTTCATTGTTAAATTAATGTTTTACACTTTATAACCATCCTTTCTATCCATTTTAATAATTTATCTAAATGTAAAAAAGCTGTTATCAATAAATGTATTTTTAATGAAACTGACAATATTAATGTACGGGTTCGATTCCGGGTGCCAAATGATTGGTTGGTCTCAGGGTTCCTTTGAACTGCCTGGCTAACTTTCAACCTGATATTGTAAAACAAGCTCCATAATATTGCTGTTGTTCCGGCTGTCAATATAGCTTGAGTACTCTTGGCGCGCACGTTTCACTATCCACGGCGTGATTATCACTTAACACCATTTAAAAAAGCGGTCAAGTGTCAGTCCATTATAGAAAATATAAAAACAATAGATAAAGAGTGATGTACATTAACTGAATGTATTTCAACCGATAATTGTGAAAGAATTTCATGATCAGGTTGTTCGAAAATTGGGAGGCTACAATCGTGTAACAAACCAAAACCAATGGAAGACAATTGCCGACAAAATGGGCTTCCATCCAGTAACCACGAACATAACAAACCTTTGTAAACAAGCATACAAAAAGTAAGTAGCATTATTGTTTAATTACTTTAATATGATGGAATGGAAAAGGAATTAGATAATATATTGTGTACCAACCCCACCAAGTCGGATTCCGCCACGCTAAAGGATGACGTCATATTGCCTGTGTAGGTGTTTGAAAGCAAATGGTTCTATGCCGACATATGTTACAAATAAATCGAGAATATTACATATCACAGCTAAGGAATACGTATGAAATAATCAACCGTGTGTTTTAGATTTCTGCACAGCTTTGAGGACTTCTATCGGAAGCTAGGCGTGACGCTGGTAGCACATCCGAGGGGCGCGCGTACGCCGCCTGCCGGCCGCTCACTGATACGCGACCGCGACAAACAACCGCCCACCTCCTCCTCCGCCTCATCCACACCCACCGGAACACCTGCACAGGTATAAGTACAGTTTTTTGTTAGTTATGTATTTTTTATAATCATCATTATTTCAACTGATGGACGTCCGCTGCTGGACAAATTATTTATATAATTAAATGAAAGACATTTAAAAATATATGCATATATAGTAGTTACACGGTGTCTCCCGACATTTTGAGGATATATAAGGTATTAATTATTTTCATTTAAATAGCACACTTGCTTCACGAAACTGACTATAGAAACATATAAGAATAAAGTACTCAAAAAAATTCTGTGGAGCAACTCAATAATATTAGTAATGATGTATATTGAACCCTTGTAAGAAAATTGTTTTACTAGTTGTTTATTTGATTCATTATTATTTAGCGTGGCAAAGAAAAGGAATCGGACAAAAGTGAAACAGACAAAAGCGATAAGAGCGAAAAAGATGACAAAGTGGAGAAAATAGAAAAACCAAAAGAAAGGGTGGGCGCCAGCGACGAGGAAGATAGTGCCGATAATCAACCACTTATAGTTACCACGCCGAAGTAAAGACAATATATTATATATATTTAATTATAAATAAAAAGGCAGAAATTTTAAAAACAGCAATCAGAATCAAAATTAGCCATTAGACGTCCACTATTGGGCATAGACCTCTAAATATTTATCAGCCGATAGACGTCCACTGCTGCACGTAGGCCTCTCCCAAAGATCTCTACATTGGTCGATCCTGCTAACAATATATATATATATATATATATATATATATATATATTGTTATCACACATGTTAATATTATTTCATAATGGGTCTATACCTGAATAAAGAATATTTAAACAAAAAATAAAATAAAAAATATTTATTTTTAATTTTATTTAACGAAGCTACGAGAACCATCAGGTAAGCGATAACGAGCGAGACGTTCACCTGATGGTAAGTATACGCTTGCCCATAACAACGTGGCGCTAGTTAGGATAGTTATTACTACACCATATTGGACTCGTCGCCATGAGAAATAAGATGGTGATTCTCGTTACACCAGTAATTTCACTAGCTACAACTTTCAATCCGGAACACAGTATTGATAGTACAGTGCAGTGTGCCGGCAGAAATAGAAACTAGCATGGAACTTACCTAGACGGTCTTAGCAACAAAGACCTGCTAGTAATAGATAATATATTATGTATGTTACAAGTAATTACAGAGTCGCAAGTTTTACAGACTTGTCACTATTTATTAAATTGTTAAGAGATTCTAAATTGTACTTCTGTTTATTTTATTGATATTTTTTTTCAAGGATTGAAAAAGAGAAAGAGATTGAAAAAGACAAAGAAAAGGAAAAGGACAAAGAAAAAGAGATGGAAAAAGACAAAGGCCCATCAAGTAGCACTAGCGATGATAAGAGTGTGGTAAAGCCTCGCTCACAGTCGAAAACTCGAAGCCTCTCCGTCGTTAAGACAGAACCGCACGAGAAGAGGGCGCCTAAGAGAAGACCATTCTTATCAAAAAGTACGTTTTTAACGTTATAATAATTAATTGTAAGCAATTATAGTGATATTAACGTAATTTATTACTGTTAATTTTTGCGTTTTTTTTTTAATCTCCTGTTGTCGATTGGGTCCTAAATTAAAATTAATGGAAGGACTGATAACAGCAAATCACAGAAAATAGTTGTAATGTTAACAGACTTAATGTTGGAAGGTCCCTCTATTAAGTGGGCTGAATTTGAAGAGCAATCTGTTGTGGACATTGTCAGGGAAGGCGGACGACCAACAGTGTATATCTATCACCTAATAGATCTAGGAAAATTATTAGCTTCTTTAAAACTTACAAGTTTTAAGCAGTACATTATTCATTTTAATAATGTGCAAACGTTACTATATTTAGCTATAAAATTACTTAGGTAATATAATATGATTTAACACCCCATGTCTCAACGCGAAGAGTGCAACCTAAACATTCTTACTGTACTTAAAAACATGTTTAAATCAACACATTTTGCTAAAAAATATAATATACTTGTTCAATCCTCTTTATGTTAAAGCCCTAATATATCATTTTAATAAATATCCGAAGATTAAAATTGTAAACATCTCAATGATAACAAATACTTTCAGTGGGCGAGGGCACGAGTACGGGAGCACCGCGAGCGTCGCGCAGGCCGCACGCCTCTACTGACAGTGACAGTTCAGGACGGGCCTCCAGGTATTGATTACTTACGTACAACCGAGGGTCTCTTGAAAGTCGCGGGATACCCCTGAATGCAGACGGGCTGCATCAAACAGTGTGGAGATCTTTGAGGCAAATGTTTAGTAGTGTTCTTTTATCAATTAATTAATGATGGACGTACAATTGTGTATCTAGCTTAAACAAAAAAAAGCGGACAATTAGAAGAGTTATGAAAATTGTTAAAAATAAAATTAACTAAGTTGATGATAATGATCTGTAACTGTAAATATTTTATTTATAGCAGGTGCGGCCCCACAAAAAAAATGCAAAGTCGTCGCAGCCAGAGCGCAAATTCAGCAAGCAGTGGCAACACCATAGCTTCAAACAGTTGCAAGAGACCTCGTAAAAGAAAGAGTACTGAGTAAGGCTTTCAATAAATCAACTTATAGTACTACTTATTAGTACATAATTAAATGTGCTGTTAGTACAAAAAAATACTTTGTATGGTTTTTTTGTGTAATTTTAGTATAGTTAACATTCAGTTATTAAACTAAAAAAAAAAATATTATATTTTGCAGACCATCCACGAGTGGTGAGTCTTCACGTTCCGGGAGAGCTAATCCGAAGGCGGTGGTTGGCGATAAATTGAAAGTTTACTATGAACCTACACAGTTTGAATCAAAGGTACAGTTTTATCAATTTGCCAAAGAGAGATCTTGCATCAAAGCCAGAATATTTTACTGAAACATACTTCAGCTTCCGCCTGCATTTTTTATCATCAATGAGTTGATACTTGACTTCAGTTTTATATCACGATAAGTGATAATAAATAAGGCCAAAGAATCAAACAGTCTTGACTTATCTCTGCAACATGAATTTACTGTTTTTTGGAACTAAACGTTTTCGAAAAAACTACACACGTGTTTCTGAAACAACGGACCTAATTACTGGGCAAACACTCGGCCACTGCGCTTCGGAGGCATTTATTAAATTCATTATTTACGAAATATTTAGTAATACATTTAAATTACAGGTAACATATGAGGCGAAGGTTATTGATGTAACCAATACGGGCATGTTCCGCGTACACTACACAGGCTGGAATACGCGCTACGACGAGTGGATTAAGCCGCACCGCATCGCTCTTAATTTAACCCAGCACGATGCACGCAATAAAAAAGTATGTGCCATGGTTTCACATGAAGTCGTCTTTAACGCTTTTATGATAGATATTAATAATAAGCCTCCTTAGTTTTCCAACGGTCAGTACTCGAATCCACGTCTCTTCGAGGTCTATAAAGCCCACGGCTTTATTATATATTGAGTTTTTGAGTTTTCACAGCAAAAAAATTTCTTCTTAAAGTGCTTCTCCAACTAGTGAAAGTTGGCGATCAGCATCGTACAGTCCTTTCTGTCACTGGTTCGGCGGAACAATTCGAACGTCCCAGATATGCCTGACCATTCCCTGATATTCTTCAACCATGACTTTTTCCTTCTTAAAAATTAAATTAAAATTACTTTATTTCTTTTTTCTCATAATTACGTTTTGTAAATGTCTACTAACTTTTCTGACTTAATATCATCAACTTCAAGAGTTCATCTCTATGCCGTCTAATTACTGTAACCACTGATTACGAGTAGAATTATACGCCTTTAATATTTGTGTATTCATCATCTTCAACATTATCAGTCGACAGACGTCCACTGCTAGACATAGGTCTCCCCCCAAGATCTCCACATCGATCAGTCCTGCGCTGCCTACAACCAGCTGCTTCCCGCGACCTTCACCAGATCAGACTTAATTGGAGGCTTGCCAACACTGCGTCTTCTGGTGCGCGGTTGCCATTCGAGGACCTTGCCGCTCCATCCGCTGTCAGTCCTTTAAACAAGGTGTCCTGCCCATTGCCACTTGAGATTAACAATCATTTGGTATGTGTCGGTGACCCTAGTTCTCCTGCCAATCTCTTCATTTTTAATTCGATCACGCAGGAAAACCCCGAGGCCTTTAACCCATAGCCCTTTCCATTGCTCTCTGAAGTTTTTTCATTAGGCTCACTGTAGGCAGCCACGTCTCGGTACCATGAGTAATCACTGGCAACATGTCCGAATTAAAGACAATGCGATAGTTGTAACGAGAATATGCTGCGTAACCTCCCAAAATCTGCCCAACCGAATTGGATTCTCCGATTAATTTCTCCCTGAAAGTTGGACTTGCCAAGTCAGACTGAATTTTATTTTTTTTGTTTTACGAGGGGACATACCTACGCATACCCGTCCTCGCGGGGGCAAGGACGACTTATGTCGGACTCGCACCGACTGAAACCCACACGATGTTCCCGACTCGTCGCTTTGTAGCAAGGGTCACGGGTACGGCTTGGTGCATTCGTCCGCGACCCTCACTGGCGTTGGTCGCTTGCGTAGCTCCACCTCGGTAGGGAGGTATTAAACCCCCCCCCCCATGCAGCGCATCCCCACCTCGGCCTCCTTTGTGCGGACGACGGACTCCCTCAAACTCGTCGCCCTGAGTCTACGGGCTCCCCGCGGCGGACTGATGTTTTTTTTTTTTTTAAAGCAGTTTCTCTAAGTTTGATTTTCCTAGGGACCAGTTTTTTATTTGTATTTGTCTCTCTTAATTAATTGTATATTTGCACATTCCTTACCCCATCCTTCTTTCCCTTCTGTCTTTCTTATGTCATTCTTCCTTCCTTTTCTTCTTTCACCCTTTATTCCATCTCTCACTCTCCATCCTGTTCGTCTCTCAATCATCATCTCTCTTATAAATGAGGACAACTCATACTATTTATTTATTTCTACACTACATTTACAATTTATTCCTAACTAAAATCATCACAGTTTTCCTTAATTTTTAGCTAGTTCCACATCTCTTTGGTCACTAGTCTTATCTTTACAATTTTTCCTTATATATCTATACATTTATATAATTTTTTCCTTATCAGTTCAGTTTTATATCAATGTCTACTTCTTTATTTCTCTCTGTTCCTTGTTACTCTTTTTATCTTTCCAATTACATTCTTGCAAAAATCCAGAAATGTGTGCCGATTGTTGTCCTCACTCATCAGAGAGGCGATACTACCAGCGCTTATCTTCTTTCCCAACTCGGTCTCACACATGCAGCGCTCCTTTCCAAATACGGGACAGGAAGTCACAATATGTACCACGGTATGGTCCACCGCCGGGTCACAGATGCACGAGGGACTCTCACTGAGTTTAAACCTATGCAGATACTCGGAGAATCCCCCGTGCCTCGAGAACATTTGGACCAAAACCGTGTCCAGCTCCACACGACGGAGTACGTGCGGTAAGCCGAGGCGGCGTCCGGGAAAAATATCCGCGTTGTCGATGCCGTCGTGCCTTCGGCGTTGCGCCTGTTCCATTCGTCAATCGTATCCAATCGAAGTTGACGCTTGACGAACGAAACAGGACACTCCTCGTATTCCGGTCTCCTTTTGCTTCTTAGGGCCGTGTCTTTGGCCAGCTGGTCCGCCCTCTCGTTCCCCTCCGTCCCCGTGTGCGCTTTCAACCAAAACAGCCTTACATCCTTCCCTTTCTCTCTAGCCTCTTTCATATTTTCTTTCACACGCATCACAAGGGGATGGAGGGTGTCCGGTTGTGCGACAGTTTGGAGGGCGGACCTCGAGTCGCACATTATGGCGCAAGACTGCGCCGACCCGCCGACCGCGTACCCTGTTGCTCTCACTAGTGTCAGCAGCTTCGCCTGATAGACTGTACATAAGTTCGCCAGCTTGAGTTTTTTGTTTGCAACCTCCACGGCGTCCCGCATTACGCAGAACGCCGCACCCATCTTCTGGTCTATCCGGCTGTCGTCTGTATAACTGTGCAGATCGGCAGCCGCGGTGGCAAGCTGGCCCTCCTCCGCACGGTCAGAGGTGAACTCCACACGAACTTGATCAGACGGGTGTGGCAGTCCCCTGAAGCTGGCCGGTACCTCCAGGTCTCGGTCGCCTATTACTTGCCGGGAATGACTGCGTTTTATTTCAAATAAACGGGCTGCTTCCTGTACCCGAAGGTCTAAGGAAGCAACCTGGCAAGTATTAGGATCGAGTTCAGCGACGCGGTCCTGTGGGTCTTCGCTATCTTCTGAGCGAAGCCCCTCTGCACCGCGTCTAACTTGCCTGGGCGGACAGTTGGGCCCGCCGCTATCCGTTAGCGGCCGCGGAGGATAGGTAGAACGGCGCATCGTAATACGTAATACCTACACTCCTCTTCCCCCACGACCCCACCGCCGCCGCATCGCCGGTGCGACACCGGTTGGTCGCAGAGGATACGTCCTCTGGCAACCCCATCTCGGCTGCAGAGGAGGTATAAAACCGCCCTTGCAGCCGACCGCAGGGGGCAGCATAAAGCCGCCCCCGGGCTCCCGGCCGCTCCGGTGAGCTCCAGTTATCCCAACCGGTGTTCGAACCTAGAGCGGCCGCTTCGGCCGGCCTTCGCTGCGGGCCGACCGGGTGGGTTCCGCTTAGCTTCACCATGTTGGTCCCACGGGTACTAAGACCCTCCGCCACGACAAGGCGGGAACTATTTGGTGGGGAAGCTAAACTCTATGTCCCAGGTAAATATATTCGTCAATAGTTTCCAGCGTAGAGCCTTCAAACATAACTGATGTGGGTACAATATAGGCATCAAACATAATTTTTGTCTTCTCCATATTCATTTTAAGGTCATCAAGCACCTTGCTAAGGTTTTTCAGAGATTCAGCCATGACTACTATATCATCCGCGTATCGAAGGTGAGTCATGTACTCGCTGTTTATATTGATGTCAAGTCCTTCCCAGTCTAAAATCTTGAACGCGTCTTACAGCGCAGCTGTGAACTGTTTCGGTGATATGAGGTCGCTATGCCTTACACCTCGCTGCAGCTGGATGGATTTAGAGAAATGTTTCTGGAGACGGACTAACATTGTGGCGTTTTCATATAACGACTGCAAGACTTGGTTGTATCGATAGTCTATTTAGCACCCCTGGAGGGACTAAAGCACTGCCCAAGTCTCAACTGAGTCAAAGGATTTTTCATAGTTCACAAACGCTAAGCATAAAGGCAGTTGTACTCCTCTACCTTCTGTATGACTTGCCGCAGCGTATTTAGGTGGGCTAAGGTACTGAAGCTTTTTCTGAATCCGGCCTGTTTGGGATGTGAAACACGTCCAACCTGTGTTTGAAATGTTTCGTAATGACTCAAAAACAGCTTATATATATGACTTAGAAGTGTGACGGGTTTTTTTTTTGTTTTTATTAACGTGTGTAATAAAATGCTAACGGAACGCACACCCCGGGACCAATAGTGGACCGGTACCGGGGTAGTGTCGGACTCCAACCGACTAAAAAGCTTCACACGGTATTCCACTCTCTTCGACATGCTCGAGGGGTCGCGAGAAAACGTATTACAGTTCCCCCGCTACCCCCGATCGGCGCCCGAATGAACGGGTCCACCGGTCCGTCTACGGGGAGGGATATGATGTGAAGCAGCACCCCTCCCGACAAGATCCCTACGTGGCGACGCGTCGGAATACGAGACGCATCACCATGTACACCCCGGGAATCCGCTCCAAGGGAGGCGCCAGCCCCACGGCCCTTATCGGTCGAGGCACCAGGTTCCTGCCGAGGAGCTATTCGGCAGTCGTGCGCTCGGCCCCACCTTGCGGCGGTGAGCTGTCATCGCGCTCCGACCGCGTCCTGTCCCCTCGGAGCCCGCTCGAGGGCCGGGCTCTTCTGCCGCCAGTAGACGCGCGCCAGCGACTCCACTTCGAGTTCCCACGGCGGCGGCCCGGCGAGGACGCGCGCCGCCTCGAAGGAGAAGTGTGAAGGGTTGATAATTCTTTAACTGGGTCGTATCACCATTTTTGAAGAAGAGTTTTATAACCACGCTTTTGGCGTTGCCTTGGAGTATGACAGAGATAAACAGCTTCTGAAGGACCATCACCACTGGTCGTTCACCAGCTTTTTGAAGCCCTGCCGTAACTCCATCATCACCTGGCGCTTTGTTATTCTTCAGCTGTTTGAGAACCATACTAATCTAAAACAGGCTAACGTCCGGAATGTTATTAGTATAGTGTCGGGTTAATTTGGCTCTTCGATCGGTAGCCTGATTGTTGACTGGTGTTCGTGATGTCCTGTAACGTTGTCCGTAGAAGTCTTTTGTGTAATCCAGAAGCTTAGGGCGGGAGATGATGATTCTCCTATCTCCAATTTTCTGCTTAGTCACAGGCTCTGCCCAACAGTAGAAACTAGCAAAAACTTTTGAGCCTTTGTTACGTTTATTGGCTCTTTAATACCATTTTTTTTTAATCGGCGCAGGTCGAGTGTCAGTGAATTAGTGATCCGCTTGTTGAGCCGCCGATAACGAGAAGCGTCTTCCGACGACTTCAAAATTATCTCGTATTTCCTCCATAAACTTGAGGTTTGGCCTATTTTCGTTGTTGCCGTTTCCTGAAGAAGGATTTCATCATAAACAGATCTTCTTTCTCCAAGAAGTCAGTCAGCATGTGACTACAGTAGTTCCCACTTTCAACTCCTCACTGCAACGTTTGCCTAGCCTTGCGTTGAAATCTCTCATGACAATGAAGTATTGAGTACAGAAAAAATGCATTGCGCGAGAGATGTCCTTATAAATTATTTCCAGTTCCTGTGACGCGCATACCTGTATGACCATCAGCGAATACTGTTTTGTAATTTTGAGGATAAGGTATACTACTATGCAAATCACACCTGATCTGTACAACATGTTCACGAGAAACCTGTAGACGATGAACTCGACACCACTTTGGGTCAGTTGTTCCTCCAGGATATAGATCAGGTTGCTGGGACTCAGCGTCATAGTATCTTTACACTCCAGAGAATCCTCTTCTTCTAGTTCCAGCAGCTTTTACTCGGTCTGCAATTTGCGTACGTTAGTATAGGTTGCCAGATTCAAGTCGTTTGATGGGTAATCTTCGCCACCCGGGGATCACGGCCACTGGTCCCGCTGAGCACTTGGGGCCATATCATATTAAAGTTCATTGAGGGCTTTAGCAAAATACGTCCCAGTGCGGGTTGGTGAGTGGTTAGAGCCTCGTCTGTTTTTTTTTTATTAACGAGTGTAACAAAATGCTAACGGAACCCACACCCCGGAACCAATGGGCCAGTATTGGGATAGTGTCAGGCGCCAACCGACTAAAAAGTTCACACGGTATTCCTGCCTTATTCACATACTCGAGTGTCGCGGAATAACATGTTTCAGTTCCTCCGCGACCCCCGATCGGCGCCTGAATGAACGGGTCCACCTCGGGTAGGGGTGTGATGTGAAGCACCCCTCCCGACAAAATCCCTACGTGGCGACGCGTCGGAATATGAGACGCATAACCATATGCACCCCAGGAATCCTCTCCAAGGGGGGCGCTGACCCGACGACCCATGTCGGTCGCGGCGCCAGGTTTCTCTTCCGAAGGAGTCATTCGGCGGTCGTGCGCTCGGCCCGCTTTGCAGCGGTGAGCTGTCATCACGCTCCGACCGCCGCCTGTCGTCTCGTCGTCCGCTCTCCCGTTTCTGCGTCATAACAGAGTCCCAGAATCGGGATACCGCATTCCATGACGCCTCTCTTTCGACCATGGTCCGGACCACAGACGGTAGGGAAACCCTATCAATCAACACCCCCCCCCCCTCGCGGGCCATCGGCCAAGGTGTGGGACGATCTGTCCAACGGGTGGCCACACTCATCGCACGCCTTGTCCGTCCTACCTCTACTGTTCCGCGGGTGCAGATATCTCCCGAAGCAACCGTGCCCCGTGAGTATCTGCACCAAGCGGAAACTGAGGACTCCGAAGTCCCGGTCAAGCCAGTCGCCGATAACCGGTCGGACGGCCTCAACGGTGAGGCGATCGTGCGACTGTTCAAGGAGTCGCCGAAGCACCTCCCTTCGCGCCGTTCGGCGCCACCTCTCCACCTTCTCCGGCAGCGGAAGTTCGCCCTCCCGCTGGAGGGCTTTCTTCTGGCCATGACGCGCTGCGGCGAGCGCAGCAGCATCACGCCACGGGCTGACAGGTGATGCGCCCATATGGGCGCACCGTATAACGCCATAGAGCGCACCACTCCCGTGTTGAATCGCCAGTATCCGACGCTCAGCCCGTCCAGATTGGGCAGGAGGAGACACAGGGACCCGGCCGCTCGAATGAGCTTCGGGCCCAGCTGCCAAAAGTGCTCGTCGAACTTCCATCGGCCGTCGAGGACGAGTCCCAAGCACTTCATCGAAGTACCGACGGCGATGGAAGTCCCACCGACTATCAGCTCCACTCCCAGCGGAGGCACATTCCGGGCGCCGTGAAAGCACAAAGCCTCGCACTTGCCCAGCGCCACGTCCAACCCCAAGCGCCGAACGCGCGCGATGACGTGGGCCACGTCCACAGTCGCCAACACGCGCGGCCTCCCTCCCCCACGTGTTCGCCGTTCCCCGATTGAGCACGACCAACCCCGCCCCGATCACACTCCTCGAGCACCGAACCGCGCGCGCTCGTCGCCGGGCATCCCCACGCCTCCGACTTAGCGCTGAGGTCTCCGACGTAGAGAATGCTAACCGACCCTAGCCGGCCGATGAGAGCACCGATCTCGTCGAGCTCGACCTCCGCCTCCGCTCGACATTCGGCGAGAAGTATGCTCTCTCGACCGGCACGTCTTCCGCCCGGCGCCCGGCGACTTAACCCCGACCGCGCTCCACCAACTCTAGGTCGGGGAAGCCGTTCGAGGACACCGTGCCTATGGCCACCGCTCCGTCCACGTCTTCCGCCCAGCTCTCCCACGGTGGGACGTAGTACGATTCAGTAACCACCGCCACATTTATCGACCGCTCCGCCATGCTCTGAAACAAAACGTCCAGAGCTCTGGCGCAGCGGTTGATAGAGCCTCGTCTGTTATTCAGCAGGGTGCAGGTTAGGCTCCGTAAGATATTGGGTGGAACCCATTACGTCCCTTTTGTTTATTCTGAAAAGTTAAAATTAAATTATTATATTGGCAATAATTTTCTTTTATGGTGATGTTTGCGCTGCAGTTTTATTGACCATTGCTACTTCATCGGACTTAGGGCTCGCATTTCTGGTATCCACGAGATAAAACACAATTATTTATGAAAAATCCGTTAAGTCTATATAATGAAATTAAGATTTTACATAAATATTTTTGCCTATTCAACTTTCAGAACACTAGTCTAAGCCGGCGGGCAAGAACCAAAAGGACAGAAGGTAAGAAGTAAAAATTTTTAATTTCACCGTTCTGGTTTCTTTTATCAATTCAATAAATATTACGTAAAGTAAACAATAGACACCTCTGTTACAGAATCATCGGCGCGATCTGACTCTGATAGCGATACGGATAGCGATGACGATATTAAACCTTCAATCAAAAAAATTGATGATAAAACAAACATAGTTAAAAGTATGTATTAAATATAATCATTGTAATGTTTGTTCTATATAATAAATTCATTGATCTCAAACACTGGCTTTTCAGTTACACCCAGGCCCAAAGATACAAAATCTAGTGACAGCAGCAGTTCAAGCAAGCCTCGTAAGAGGCCTGCAAGAGCAATCTCAACACCTTCGACTGTGTCTCCTGCTAAAAAATCTCGAATTAATGTAACTGGCCATCAGCATCAAGGAAGAGACTTTGATCTTAACGAAATTCGATCTGAGCTAAAAGGGCTACATACTGTAAAACAGGAGCCGGAAGAAGTAATCAAAAAAGAAACTCAAAAAGATAAAAATACAAGTCCCATTCAAATGTCTGCTCAAACTCTTGGACCACCACAACCCGAAAAACAACCCGAAGATGTATATGAGTTCAAAGAACCAGAACCATTCGAACTCGAACTTCACGATGAGAAAAAGAAACGTACGCATCGTATATTCGATGACATTTCACCAAGCAAGTATACTTCAACATTATCAAAATCTTTAAGTGAAGAGATATCTGAAGATCCTCTACGACCGAGACCTTCCTCAATAAGGTCTCCATCTCTTTCCCCTTTCAGGGATTTTAGTGCGACCAGAGATATACCGGGTCGACAGAGTCCTGAGGAAGATTCTAAAGATGGTCTCTTCTCGCTTGATGATGATTCATGCCCTGGTGAGGGTAGTTCAGGTCCTATTTTCGAAGGATTTACTCCAGCTAAGAACCAAGAAACGTATTCTAAAAAGAGTAAAGTCAATAAGTTAAGAGAGTTAATAGATGATTCTCCAGATAGCCCAGCTGATGATGAGCAGTCTTCGGAGGAAGAAAATGAGGAAATAAAGGAAGAAAGTGAACCAAGTTTTGAGGTACCAATTCTTCAGATAACGGAAGTAGTTGAACAACCAATCAAAGAAGAAATCCAAGATGTTGAACCAGATAAAGAAATAGTTATTGTTCTTACTGAGCAACAAATTTTAGACATTCCTATACCATCTAAAACCCCACCATTTAAAATTAAATTGGAATCTCCAGATTCAAATCAAATAGAAGTTACTCCTGCAAAACCTTCGGCTACAGCTACTAACGAAGTGACTGAAGAAACAAATAAAATAATCCCCATTATTAAAGAAGAACAAATTCAATTGCTCTCTATTCCATTGCCAGCCAATGAACCTAAAGAAAAGGAAATATTGAAATTAAAAATTGATAAATTAGACCCAGAGCCAGTAATAGTGAAGTTAGAGCTACCATCTAGTCCTCTTATAGATACAGAAGAAGATAAATCGGAACCTGACAGTCCAGCACGCATTGACGTTCTTCCGGAACCGCCCCCTGGTTTTCTACTGCAATCTGAGGGACCTAAAATTGCTGAAAAGCTTCTTAAAGCTATAAATAGCGCTAAAAGATTATCGATGTCTCCTCCTCCAATAGAACCGACTGATAGACCTTTAACACCAAACAAAAGTATTCTAATGTCCAAAGAAGACAACAAACCGTCACCTATATCTCCTGAAATTAAACATCTTAGCAAACCAGAACCTCTAAAACCAATAACTAAGATCGAGCCAATAAAGAAGATTAGTCCGCTTCCTATAACGGATTCTATTTTTGGAGAGCCTTCAAATTTTACTGATTTAAATCTGAGTGATTTAAAGAAAATTAAGAGCAAAGAACCCACCCCGCCACGGTTGCAAAGTCCCCTAAACATATTGGAGAGACGTAAGAGTGTCGCGGAACTGCCTCTTAGCGCGCCCGGCAAGAATAACAAAGTTCTCAGTGATACTATTCAAAAACTTTCCAGTCAGATTAATCAATCCGCCGCCAACATTCCTCTGCCACCGTTTCCACCTGGAGACAGAAGTGAAACGAGTGACTCCGATGATTCAGATAGAAGGTAATTCATATTATTAAAACAACAAATTTAGTCATTTGTTGATGGTCACCTATGCTTGATTATGTGAAATATTTTAAAGTTGAAGCTCACTAAAATGATAACGTAAACTTTGAATTACTCTGGAGCGTCTTTGAACGTAGTGTGAGACGCCATCTTCGCGGGCCACACAACGCCATTACCAGCAATGAGATTTTGGCGGGCCCTTAACCCGTTCTTTCAGAAATAGCGGTTTGTCTATAGATTTCCACCGATAACAAAAATAACTATTGATTATGATATTTAATTTTTTTTATAACACCAAGCGATGAGATGAGCAATATGTTCAGCTGGTAGTAAATGATACGCTTGCCTATAACGTTGCGCTAATTAGTATGATATACACTGCACCACATTGCGCTCGTCGCCTTGAGACATAAGAACTGTAGAACTGTGTAGCGCCCTTCAAACTGAAACAGTAACGTTTACACACTACTGTTTGATGAAGGCACTGCGGTAGTACCTACCTTTTTTTTGTTTCGGGAGGAAATCTTCGAAAGGTACTCTGCTTCTAAGAGGAAGTCAGGGTTATGTGAGACTTAGTCACTAAAACCTCCTCGGTGCTCTGCATCAGTGAAAGGCTCCGGGATCTCTTATAGAACACACTGGTGCCTCTCTACACTTTCTGTTACACATCTCTGGAGAGGAGCCTAACCCTCTTAGGCACCATCGCTGAGCCATACGCTGTCCCACGCAAGTTCGTCTGTTGAGCGATAAGAGAGAGTCCCCACCCTCAAGGCCCGCGAACTCTTAGACCTTTTTAGTAGCCTTCTACCGCAAGCAGGGCTTACCTTAGTCCTATTCTTACTAGCCTGAGACTATAGGGCTAGCAGTGAAACATATTTAAATGGTCTCCGTCAACAGAGACCTACCACCAGTAAATAGTAAGTGATTCTCTGATGAGTGAAGACAGCAGTCGGCGTATATTCCTAAAATTTAGTAGAAGAATAATAAGGATAGAATAGACACATAGATATTGAGATATGGACCGTGTTGCAGTCCCTCCAACGGTGCTAAATAGACCACCGGTACGTCGATGTTCTAAGGTGCTTGTACGAGAACGCCACCATGTCAGTCCGCCTCGAAGACCAGAGCTCGAAACCGATCCGATTGCAGCGTGGAGTAAGACAGGGAGACATCATATCTCCGAAACTGTTCACCGTTGCATTGGAAGATGTCTTCAAGCTTCTGGATAGGGGAGGATATGGCATCAATATCAACGGCGAGTACATCACGCACCTTAGATTTGCCGACGATATTGTGGTTTTGGCTGAGACCATGGAGGACCTCAACATAATGCTCGATGATCTTGGTAGAGTTTCACAACGAGTGGGTCTTAAAATGAATATGGACAAAACCAAAATCATGGCAAATGTCCATATTGTACCCACTCCAGTAACAGTTGGAAGCTCTACACTTGAAGTTGTTGACAGATATGTCTAAATCGGACATACAATCCAACTAGGTAGGTCCAACTTCAAGAAAGAGATCATTCGGCATAGGCAGCATTCGGGAAGCTAAGACATATCTTCTCGTCCAAAATACCGCAGTGTCTCAAGACAAAAGTCTTTGACCGGTGTGTGTTGCCAGTGATGACATACGGAGCAGAGACGTGGCCGCTTACTATGGGCCTTGTCTGCAAGCTTAAGATTGCCGAGAGGGCGATGGAGCGAGCTATGCTCGGAGTTTCCCTGCGAGATCGAATCAGAAATGAGGAGATTCGCAGGAGAACCAAGTTCACCGACATAGCTCGAAGGGTCGCCATCGCAAAGTGGCAATGGGCAGGGCACATAGCTCGCAGAACCGACGCCTGTTGGGGCCGAAAGGTTCTCGAGTGGCGGCCACGTACCGGAAGACGTAGCGTGGGCAGACACCCCCCACCCTCACCCCCAGAAGGTGGACCGACGACCTGGTCAAAGTCGCTGGCAACCATTGGATGCGGGTGGCCCAGGACCGGTCTGAGTGTAAATGTTATTGTACTATGTGTGAAACTAGGAATATTTTATTTTAATGTAAATAATAAAAAATGGAATGAGTGTTGTCCTCATTTATGAGAGATGGATGAAAGGAGATAGGATAGAGAGTGATAGAAGAAAAAGTGAAGAGTGAAAGAAAGAAAGGTGTGAGAGACGGATAGGAAAGAAAGAAGGGAAAGAAGTAACGAATAAGAAGAAAGGAATGAGACGAGATGATGTACAATTAAATAGAATTACCAAAGAAAAAGAAAAACAGGGCCCTAGCTCAATTTAACTAGGGGTGAACACTTATAAAAAAAAATAGTAAGTGAAGTAAGTTACAAAGGGATAATATGTGTAAATTAATCAAGAGGAAAAATCTTATGTTTATTCTTGCTTCCAGGTTAATTATAGATAAAGTGTCGATGGACGAATGGGGCAACAGTGGCAGCTGTGAAGTTTCGGGTGCGCGGGCACTGCACGCGGGAAAATCGCCCGGCGAATGGAGCGCTGGCGAATCACTGCTTATGCTTGAAGACGCCTGCAAGAACGAGAGGAAGCACAGTAAGTACCTGTTAATTAGTGATTCACTGTCACTGAGGAGTCACCAGCGTTTTAGCCATATTGAATTTTAACGATTGGTTTTATGTCACATCTTATATCGTCTCGATGTGTCGTGGATACTTTTCAAATTTAGTGTGATTTACACTACACCGTTTTGTGCACCCGCAGCTGGGTATAAGACTCCTTTAACGGGTCTTTTTACTACTCCAGTAATTCCACTAGCTATTTACTATTACAATAATCAGACTGGATTTTTTTTTGTTTCCTCCTAGGTGCGAGCGTAGTGGTAGCGGGCAGCGGACGGCCAATTGCTAGTACTGGGACAACTGCAGCAGTTGCTGGTGCAGTAGGTACAGAGGAGGACAGCAATATATCTTTGTTGTTGTGTGAGGAGACAATCCCCGGCTCGCCTGCGCCCGACGCCGAGCCTGCGCCACCGCGACACAAACACACTTTACCATTCGCCTGCGCGCCTCCACACCACTCTCATTCCAAAGGTTCATATATTTTTTTCCCACAATATGGACATTGTTTCATACAGTGTTAAGTGACAATAAACGTAAGTAAAGTGTCTTCGCCCAGAATACCGCCCGGACAGCTCCGGAGGCTCTGACTCTATGACTACACATCATATCACTACAATTTTAAGCTGTAAAAAAACAACTGTCTTGAATAATGATTTACTTGTAACATGATATTTAATTATATCAAGTATATACTGTGACAAATTCTGTATGTACTACTACAGCTCATACACAGGTACTACTTCTGCTGCGAACATTACTGTATTCCAGTTAGTAGGATACTGTGAACTAAATTACTAGGTAAGAGACATACTATCTTTTTTTAATGCAAGTCCGTGGCGCAAAAGCTTGACGCTTGCTTTGTAACACAGAGGTCCTAATACTATTCTAAGGCCACAAACTGAGAAGTTTGGTTAGTGACAAGGTTTTTTTTTAACCCATTTCACTCTATTTTAAATCTGACACTATTTCGTAAATTCCAGCTGTCAACATAAGCGAGTTGAATTTTCGTCCCGAGCACGCTACACCGTAAACAGGTTCATTGTCACTTAACACTGTATACATTTAAAGTCAACTGATAGTCCATTGTAAGAAAAAGTCGTCTCGTCAAATGTAATGAATGAGATGCATTTTAGTGGAAGAGCGTAATAACGCGAGCGGATCTCGGGAAGCCGGCGCTGCTGGCGTGGCCGCGGCGGCCGGAGTAGCGATGGAGGCAGTGGGCGCGGCTCCAGCTGGCTGGGCGCGGCGGCATGCGCTCCTCGACAATACACCGCCCACCACGCCCGATAGTAGCCTTGACATGTCACCGCATCGGTAACATTCTCAGAACTAAATAATACTATAATAAATTAGTTATTTTTTAATTAAATGTCCCGATGTTAACATGCATGTTCCTTTTTTAAAAGCTTGGGTTATGTACGATTTTTATACACTAACTAACACCTTTGTTTTTTGAATGATCACCGGTGATAATCCAAAATATTATGTAAACCTTGAAATTATACTACGCCCAAGTGTTTCGTAGGAATCTACGTAAAATGTAGACGTATTATATATATATATATGTATATATATATATATATATAGGTGGGACACTCGGAAAGTTTTGACAAACTAAAAAACTAACATCTGTGAAAAAAATATTTTCATTATAAATCTTTTCAAAGAACTGTCCACCAGCCTCTATACAAAGTTTCATGCGTTTGAACCAATTTTCAAAACATTTTTTCCAGTGCTCCGCAGGCACCTCTTCCACGGCCTTCTCAAACGCTGCTAGCGCGTCTTCCGGCGATGAAAACTGTATCCCCTTCCGCTGATTTCTAATTTTAGGGAATAAAAAGAAGTCATACGAAGCCAAATTAGGACTGTAAGGAGGGTGCCCCAAGACTGACCGGTGTGGAGTCCAGGAAGTCCTTCGTTTTGATCGTAGAGTGCGCGGGCGCGTTGTCGTGGTATAGAAGAAGGACCCCGCGGAGCCCAGTGTTCGGTCGCTAGTTGCTCATTGCAGAAAAAACTTCTAGCAGACATTTTGTTCTGTACCATTTGGCTATGATGTTTCTTTGGTCTTGAAGTGGTATTGAAATCAGGTACCCCGTCAAAGTAAAGAAACTAGCGATCTAAATTTCTCCTGCGCTCCTCGATCGCTTCACTTTCGTAGGCGTTGGTTCATTTTGAAACAGCCAAACTATCGACTGACGCTTTGTTTCTGGATCGTATTAATAAATCCAGCATTCGTCACCTGTCACAATGTCGTAAACGCGCCGTGACGAGCTTGCATCAAATGTTTGTATCATGTCACGGCACCAATCCACACGGGCCACACGGGCCTAATTCTGAGCTTCGGTGAGGTTGTGCGGCATCCGGCACCCAGCGGGAAACTATCCTCCTTACGCGAAGGTGCTCGTGCAAAACCTTGTGAACACTTCCTGAACCAATCTGCAGAGTATGCTGAATCTCTTCGTACATAATTCGTCTGTTTTCTTGAATTCATTTTTTTACTGCCAGCACATTTTCTTCGGTGACAGCCGTCCGCCGGTAGGACGACCACTTCTTTGTTCATCCCCCAAATTAAGACGACCGCGTTCCGAATCGCTGTACGAGCGGTACATTGTTGGTTTTGAAGGTTCTTCATTCATAAAAGCAATTCAAAGTGGATCAAATGACTCATCAGGTTGTAAGCCACATTTGAAATCGTAAAAAATCATAGCACGAAATTGTTCTCGACGCAGATCCATTTTTTCACGAGTCAAGAAAATTTGAATTGGCACTCAAAAAATTGGAGGAAGGAAATTTGAAAATCGAACAGTGGTATTTTTACTTTTAAATAACCGAAGTTTTCAAAATAATCACAAGTGGCCAGTGCCTTATACATAAAAACTTTTTTTCGCAAAACTTTCTGAGTGGCCTGATATATACGTGTGTTATATATATATATGTGTGTGTTGAATATTGTATAAGTACTGATCAGTTTCAAATATCCCTGTAGGAGAATATATTTGTACAAATATTCACCTAGTCATTATATAATATATATCATTAGATAATATTATTATTTGTTTTTAATAGTATTATTTCAACTGTACATAGATTCTTTTAACAAGTCAGATTTTGTGCAGAGAGCGCCGAATATCGGAACGCGATAGTCCATCAGAACGGAAGGAAGAAGATGATGATGCCCACGGCCACGGCTCACCTGCTCACATGGACTTGGAAAAACCACGCCGTTTGTATTGTTTTAAATAAACTAATATGTTAAAGCATACGCGAAAGGTTAAAATTAAAAATATAACTTTGAAAAAAATTACCTCACCGTGCAACAGTAGTAGAAGTTTAAAATTTTCTCATGGCTAAAATGATCTCTAGCTGGTGTCCAACGAAATGTAACACAACATTTGTCAGAACCACATAGCATTATTTTGGTTTGCTATATAACTTAGTCATCTAATAGTTAAGAACTTTTTTTTCTTCATTACATTTAGATATAGGTAAACAGCTTACTGAATTTTTTTAGTTCACTGTGTCCCATAAGCCTTGTACGTCACGCTACTGCAATGGATATCAGAATAATCAGTCTTGAAAGATGTTTGAAGACATACTACCAGCTCTTTCAGGGTTGATGGGCAAAATTACCTCGAGGCATTAAATCGCTCTGCATTCATCACTCAATTTTTTTAAGAAATGTATATAATCTTTATGTAGTCTATAATAATAGTTCTATTACAGCGAGCCGCTCCCGCAAAGCATCAGAGAGCTCAGCCGCCGGGCGAGGGCGTACGCGGCGCTCGCGTCGCGACACGGACGAACACGCGCACGCGCACTCCCATCCGCACTTGCTCCCCGTACACAACGTGCATGCACATCAGCCCTCTCTTAAGTGCAACTTTACCGTTGAATTGGGTATGTTATACTTGTTATACATCCAAAAATGGCTTCATTTTTTTTTTTTTTTTTTTATTCTATTTTAAGCCATACACCATTTAGGTTAAGCCGGCTAAATTCAAGTTAAATGGCTTCATTGATTCATTGATTATTCATTGATTCATGAAAATTATAATATATATGTTAGATATATTATAATTTTGACAGAGAAGCATTGGCAACGTGAACACAGTACTGTTGTGACGGCTAATTTACAATATGGAGGTGACAGCCAGCCAAACGGGTTCCAATAACTCCTAACACTAACCAAACTACAATATGTGGCCTCGAAACCTATTGACCAGGCCTAAATGTCTAAGAGATGAAAAACAAAAGGCACTGAAACGATAATATGACCGATATTTTAAAAAAGTTAATGTTTTAGATCCGTCTTGGGATGGTCAGAAGCGTATCAACGTGCTGACGTCGCGGCTGGCGGACCTACGCAAAATGTACCACTCAGTGAAAGCTGAAGTGGTCGCTATTGAACGGCGTAAGAAGAAGTTGCGGCGGAAGGAACGCGAGGGTTTGTCGCTTTCATCTATGATCACTTAAATTTTTTTTACTCCCACCTTTGCTTTAAATCCATGTACTTATCTTTTTCTCTTTCCAATGGAAAATTTCTAGGAACCACTTATTAATTATATTTATTTGTTATGTTATAAAGCTCTAACACCTACTAGGGGATGTTACAGCCCCATTGTGAACTTGTGTAGGTAGATATCATCATAGACAGTCCTGCTCTAAATCGAGGATATACAACCATACTATGAACGACGTTATATGTAGTAAAATTACTTTGTTATGATTACTTATTGTATAAAGGTGATGAGCACAATGTGCTGCAGTGTATGTCGTCCTAACTAGCGCTCTATTGTTATAGTGGGAATATCAATGACTAAGGAAAAAGTACCGTTCATATTAAAAATACTTTACGGTCAATTAATATAAAGTTTTTGCTGAATTTATTATATACACCTTTTATTACAATTGATTATACAGGGTGTCTGGTGGCAGATTTATGTTTTGAAATTTATATAAAAAATAATATGTTTGATATATAATTTTACTAAAAGTATTAAAAGATAGAGTACAAATGCGGATTTCATTTTTTAAAGATAATGTCATCCAAATGTCTTCCATCCTGTTGCACACACTGTTCGAAACGGAGCCTCGTATTCCGTGCCACACGCTGCAGTAAACTTGGTTCAATTGCGCTGATTTCTCGCCGAATATTTTCTTTTAAGTCCACAACAGTTCGCGGATTGTTGGCGTAAACTCTCTCTTTGAGGTAGCCCCACAAAAAAAAATCCATTGGAGTTGGGTCGGGTGACCTCGGTGGCCACGGGATGTCCCCAAAGCGACTAATCAGTTTTTGAGGGAGATTTTCTCGCAACAAATCCATCGAAGCTCTGGCCGTGTGTGCGGTCGCACCATCCTGTTGAAACCACGTGTGTGATGAGAATGATGAATGAGCTCGCAGGTTCGGCAAAAAGAAATTCGAAATCATGAGCCGATAATTCTCACCATTGACATTCGTCGCTTGGCGCCGTGCATTTTCGAAAAAAAAAAGGGCCGATTATCCCATTCGTGGATAAAGCGCACCAAACAGTTACCCTTGGGCAATGTAATGGTTTTTGGTGCTTCAGTCGAGGATTGCGAGTTCTTAGAGCCCAGTAACGGCAATTTTGCTTGTTTACATGTCCATTTAAATGAAAATGAGCCTCGTCGCTCCAAAAAATGGAATTCACAGTGCGAAAACGCTCCAACATGGTTTCACAAAAAAATTTGCGTGATGCAAAGTCATTTTTTTTCAATTCTTGAATTATTTGAATTTTAAAAGGAAGAAACTTCATATCTTTTTTCAAAATTTCATGCACAATTGCTCTTGGAAGTCCCAGTGAAGCTGCCCTTTTCCGTATCGAAAGTCGTGCATTTTCACGTAAACTGCGTTCAACCAGTTCAATGTTTTCGGGGGTCCATGACGATCGACTAGGTCCTGGCCGTGGTGTGTTCATAGCCGAAGCAGTTGCGCGGAACCTCTCCACCCACGAACGAATTAAATTCACACTCGGCCCATCGCCTATCCGTCGAATATTGAAATGTGAACAAAACTGTCGGCGAGCGAGTACGTAAGAATCGTTACTCTTGAAAAATACTTCAATAGCGAACGCGCGATGCTCACCCGACCACTGCGACATCGTGACTAAGAAATCCGCACGATCGGTGATTCTAATGACAACACCTTCACTGCACCCCCGCACTGTTTATAACTTATTGAGATATTCGTTTTTTAAAATATAAATCTGCCGCCAGACACCCTTTAGTAATAATATATATGTACGTAATAAACTACAATATATATTTATATATAATTAAATTTGACTGATTAAATTTAATTATAATTAATATATAACTATGTAATATTAACGAAATATACTATTTCCTTCTGCAGCTGTGAAGGCGGCGAAAGCAGCGTGTGCTTGAAGAAAACCTATGTAAATCTGCCAGGAAGCTTTGATTGCCTCCAGTGGCAGGGAAGAAGTATGTTCTAGTTTATTTCTTATAGTCTAGACCAATGTCCTCGGGTCAGGCATCGATTCACCCCGAAGTGAAACATACATTCATAAGGATAATGTTTAATGAACATTAATGAAATAATTTAGAAAAAAAAAACAAATATTACTATGCGAATGTGAACTTTGATGTGAAATTGCATTTATGTGAAAACCTCTCGGGAAGTTTCTATTCAGTGGATGAACTCGCTTGTAAAATACTATTTTTTATGGGCGAGGTAATTCGAAAAAAATTCGAATTGAACCTTTCGTTCAGTTTTTAATTTTTAATATAAATGGTATGTATAATGGACTAGGTTACAGATCGTAATATAATCTGACATTTACTAACATTAATATATACTAATTAACAAGTCTTCTTTAGAGACGAGTGCAACGTTCACTTGGTGTTAAGTGATACACTTATCTATAACAATGTGACGCTACTTAGGTTGATAAGTACTACACCATTTAGTTCTCGTCGTGTCTAATTCCTCCAGTCATTATACTAACAACAGCCTCCAAACCGGAATAGTAAATTGCATATTATGCATATTATTGGGTGGCAGGCGCTGCGGTGGCTTTTATTTTATAAGCGGAAATCTTAATAAAATAACCTGTTTCGAGGTTGTTACATACGGTTGTTAACTTTCTATACATCCACGGTAGTCGTCCAGTGTGTTGCAAGGGGATGCAGAATCTCCCACTGGATAGCTCCTTCAGCAACCGAAACCCACCACGGCATTCGTGTACGTAAGATATTTTATATATATAGGAAACGATAAGTTAATACTTTTAATTTTAGTATAACTTGATATATGATATAAAATCCGACAAATAAAATGGTTGACTTCTAAGGTCCGGCAATTAAAATATATTCCGTAGTACTGAATAGTTAAGATATGAATATTATTTATCTTCACACCAAGTTAATGGAGTTCCAGTACTCATGTAATTGGTTTTAACGTTAAATCATCAAAAAACTTTGTGCAATCTGCTTGTGAATCTATTAATAAACATTAGAATGTCATTTCGTTTTATTTTTATTATTGTTCTCTAAAGCGACAACTAGGCAAAGTGGTGCTAGGAGAATATATATATCATAAGGGTGTAATCGGACCCGCACGGGACCCCAAGCTGCTAACTTCGCCTGCTCGTGGCGCACCCTGCTAATCAACAAACGAGGCTCTAGCTCTTGCCAATCCACATTTGCCTAGCGTGGTAGAAAATGGACCAAACCTCCCATATGACAGCCCCTAGTACCCAGCGGTATGTGGAGATCTTTGTGGGAGGCCTATGTTCAGCAGTGGACGTCTATCGGCTGATGATGATATATACTGTTATTAGGCTCGTTGGTTTGGAGCACGAGATTATACATCTATACAAATTTATTTTCATTTATGTGTCTCGATAACGTAATTTCATTAGCATTCACATTCTACAAAAGTATGTCTTAAACTTTAGTCCTTTTTATTTATATAATAAAACAACGAAACGAGCGGGACGTTCGCCTGATAGTAAGTGAGACGCCCGCCCATAACCATTTGGCGCTGTTTAGACTGGTATACAGAGCACGATATTGTGCTGGTCACCTTGAGACAAGATGTTGCCTCATTACCCCAGTAATTACATTAGCTACAGAGCCCTTTAAACCGGAATACAGTAATGTTCGCACACTACTGTTTAGCGGCAGAAATAAGACCTGTGGTGGAACCCACCTAGACAGTCTCTGACAACAGAAACCTCTATGCTAATGAAGAATATACAGTACGCCGCGTTATGAACGTACACATATCCCAGAGTTTCCAATACAGCCGAAGATGGTCGGAGAACGGACCCGAGCCTGTCTTCTACAACCGAGTAGATTCACCAGAAAGCAAAAATCCTAACACGATACGCAAATCCGTCGTCGGATGACTACACTCCAAGTAGTACGCTTATAAAAAAAACTAACTGTGGATCCGGGTCCACGAGCCCAGTATCTGACAAGCGAACAGTAGATATGACTTCCAAGCGCTCATCATCTTCGGGAAACAACCTTACACATATTTTGAATTATATCCAGTAAGTAACAAGATAAACGATACACAGGAGTTATTATACCATTCTTTTATTTGAAATGTCCAAATTTAATTAAATTCCAAATAAACAGCAAGTTTTTATTATTTCAATGCGCTTATGATACTATTTATGCTCCTATCAAATTGGAGTAAATTTCTTGAATAATCATTACACGGGGTAAATTTGTGTTAGTAGTAATTAGGGTACTGAGGCCATGTATGAGGGTGATGTTGATATGGTCCCGCCGTCTGCTGGTATCCCCACGGAGGCTGGTAGGGCTGTGCATAGGACTGGTCGTAAGACTGCGCGGTGGCGGTCGGCGTCTGGTAGTAAGTACTGTTGCCGGTTGTGGTGGCGGCGCTACTTGCGGTCGTTATGCCGCTGCTATCCTTTTTCTTTGTCGAATCCGTTGTAGCACTGAAACATGATGGAAAGACATATTCGTTAAGCCTAACTCTAATAATTTTCCATTAATTGATTTTAATATAACATATGGAGGTAAGTGGCGACTGAAGGATAATGATCGCAGGATGAATAGTTCTTTTTTTTTTTGATGGTGATGTTCTCGCCGTAGTTTTATTGTCAACTATAGCGGCTTCATCGGACTCAGGGCTCACGGATCCGGTATCCGCGAGCTAATGGATGAATAGTTCGATAACCGAAATGATTACCCGAAGGTGAGGGTTCCATCAATAACGCCATTCTTATGGAAGGTTGACAACAGTCATGCAGTCGATCGCAAAACGTATTCCGCCGATACGTTTTTTACAGTATAGCAATGGAATAAATTAACTGATTCCAAATAAAATCAGATGTGATGAACACTTGTAATCAATTCTAAAAATATTGTTTTGTAGCGATTGTTTTATCTACATTTAGTGTCAAAATAAAAAATACGTAAGGAGATACATACGCGGGTAACGGCGGCTGCTCGTGCTTGTCCTTGCGCGCACGCTTGCGCAGGTGCTTCGCGAGGGTGCGCGCGTGGCGGTGCGCCCGCCGAGCGGCTGACGCCGGTCCTAGCTCCTCCGCGAGCTCGCGTCGCCGCCATGCCATCAGCGCCGAACACTCCACCTCCGCACCCTCTTGGCGCTCGTATGACATCGCCAGATCTGATTCAAAAAGTACTTTGTTTAAAAAGATAAAAATCGTTACAAAGCAAAATAAATCTCTATGCATTGATCTTCTCCTTCTTGAGCGTAATAAGTTACAATAACCCCGAGAAACACGTGTTAAGTCACGTAACAACAAGTAAACTACAGGGCCATTTAAAACCGAAACACCATCTCTGTTTGGTTTACTGCACTACTCTTCAGCAGCAAAAATAGGTGCTGTGATAGGTACCTACCTAGTATCCTACAGCAACAGATATGTTATAGCACAGATAAAGGAAAATTTTGAGGTACATGCTAAAAGGACTATCATACATCAAATATAAAATAAAATGTTTTTCCTTATTTATACATCGAAGCTGGGGCATGATCTGTGTATTAGTAAACATTTATATATTAGTTTGGCAAATATCTCCCTTCCGCTTTTTTGCTCTTTATTCAATGCTTTATAAAAAGTGTTACAGTGATCGGATTTAGTTCAAATATGCGCCGTTTTGTTCGATAATCTGTTTCCATCTAGACGGCAACTTCATAATACCTCCCTCGTAGAAGCCCCCCTCCTTATTTGCGAAGAACTCGGACAGCCACTTTTCACAAGCCTCTTTTGAGTTCAACTTTACACCACCAAGGGCGTTCACCATGGACAGGAACAGGTGGTAATCACTTGGCGCTATGTCCGGGCTATATGGTGGATGCGATAAAACCTCCCATCCGAGCTCCCGTAGCTTCTGACGAGTCATCAACGAAGTGTGTGGTCTGGCGTTGTCCTGGTGGAACACTACACCCTTCCTGTTGGCCAATTCTGGACGCTTCTAGTCGATCGCCTGCTTCAAGCGGTCCAGTTGTTCGCAGTAGATGGTAGAATTAAGCGTCTGGCCATATGGGAGCAGATCATAGTGGATGATTCCCTTCCAATCCCACCAAACACAGCAAAACCTTCCTGGCCGTCAATCCCGGCTTGGCCACTGTTTGGGACGATTCACCGGCCTTCGACCACGACCGTTTTCGCTTGATATTGTCGTATGTGATCCATTTTTCGTCGCCAGTCACCATCCGCTTCAAGAATGGGTCGAGTTCGTTCCGTTTCAGCAGCATATCGCAGGCGTTGATTCGGTCCAGAAGGTTTTTTTGCGTCAAATCATGCGGCACCCAAACATCAAGCTTTTTTTGTATCCAGCCTTCTGCAGATGGTTTAAAATGGTTTGGTGACTAACTCCCATCTCCTGGGCGATGTCACGAGATGCCACATGCCGGTCTAACTCGATGTAGTCCATGATTTGATCGGTATTTGTCGTCACAGGTCTTCCGCCGGCTGGCTTATCCATGGTGTCGTTTTCACCGGCTCTGAATCGTCGAAACCATTCCTCCGCGGTTCGAAGTGATAGAGTACCATCCCCCAAAACACCATTAATCTCACGGAACGTTTCTCTAGCGGATTTGCCTTTAACGAAGGAAAACTTTAAAATAGCGTGAATTTCGGCGTTAGTGAACTTGCATGTTTACACGTCTATAACTGTTGAACGCAATATCCAAACTAATTATGCATAGCGTCGTTTTGTAGGTTATGTCAAGACCTTTCAAATTATGTATAGTATTGCCAGATACGAGCTCTGTAGCGCTTTGTACATAGCCGCGAAATTCAAAAGACAAAAAGGCGGAAGGGAGATATTTGCCAAACTAATATTATTATAACATACCTTCTAAAACTTCATAGGGTGTGCCGGGCGTGTGCAGCGCAATGTCCAACCTCTGCATGTGCAGTCTCACATTAAGCGGATCCTTAGCTATGGCGTCGTCTATCGCCTTCTTAGCCGCCGAGGCGTCCCGCTTGATGTGGAACAGGAAGCGCACGTATTTGATAGACAGCGCCGACGCGATCGCTTTGTTCTTGGCCGCCGCAATGTAGCTCTCGTACAATTGACAGCATTTGTCATAATCACCCCGTCTACGCTCCAGATTAACACGCCTAATAAAAATTAACGTATTTATTTTAAAGTGTTATATAGTTATCATTAATAAAGAAAACGTAAAATAAATTTCATCTTATGGTTACCTCTACTAGTGCCAAGGGCCGTTTCTCACGCGGCGACAGTTAGGATGATTAATTTGACTCATTGGCCAAATGAAGATCGATGGATGTCACATGTCCACCAAAACTGTTGCGCTTGGAACATAACAGATTCCTCACGATGTTCGCATTCACCGGAAGCAAGCTCAATATAGTACAAACTGTACCTCTTCATATATATATTTAAAAACGAGCTGGGGGCTGTTTATTACTTAATGTATAAACGAGGTTGCAAATTGCTTATCCCATCAAGATAATGTTTTCTAATTTGTTATGATATTACTAAACCCTTACCGATATTGTATCTGGACAAGATTTGAGCATGTCTTCTCAATGCGATCGAGAATCTCAGCTGCTCTAGCCGCGTTGCCGTGTTCCTCCTCGAAGTGTGCCCAATATAGATGTAGATCGGGCTTATCGAGATGGTGAACAGTGCAGGCTCGCTCCAGCACCTCCCGCTCCAGCGCCACCAATTCCGGTTGCGAATCCACGCGTTCCTCCAAGAATTTTACTAACTAAAAAAAATATTAAAATGCAATAATAAAATAATAGTAGATATGCCTGAAGTTTTCAATACAGGCCTTTCCCGTAGTCGCTCGAGTCTAAAATTTTTTCTTATTGTACGAAACGGCCAAACAAACGGGATATCCATCTGGCAATATATGTTACACCTGTTAAACACAATGTGGCTCTAATTAGGATGATATACTCTGCAGCACAATGTACTCATCGCCTTATAGAGATATATGTTTGAGTCCTATTATCGCAGTAATGTCATCAACTAGAAATCGAAACACGGCAATGTATATATGTATGACTTACCACAAGTAAAATCTTTTAATGTAGACATCCATGCAGTCACTGTTTATATCATCATCATCATCATCATTAGCTTTTCAAACCGAGGTTAGGCGATCAGATTGAGAAAACTAATTCGATCCTCAGCTATATTGTTTATATACACTTCTATAAAAGGTATCCATGGTACCCAATTTTTTTATTTAACTTCGTAAGTACTAAGTAGCATTAAGAATAACATACATATCAAAATAAAAAAAAATACACCAACCCTCATCCAAAACTCTTCATAAAGTGCACACGCTATGAGACACCTTTCATGCAAAACGAGAGCACGTTTGAATGTGCCATGTTGTTTCTCCCACTCCAGGTATGACTTCCAATTCTTCAGTTGACATCTTTCCAATGGTTTCACGTGAAAGTATGGACGCTTTATCTAAAATAAAAAAAAAGTTATTTGTAGATTGTAACAAATCTTTTTTATACTTTAATACGCCGGGCTAAAGGTGGGTGAGCATTAAAAATGAGGTTATATTCACAAGCCGTGATCGCTCAGTACGTAAGGTCGTGCTTGCTATACCTGAATCCTAAAGACGGGTCCGATCCCCAAACAACTTAAGCGTTGAAATAGTCATTGTGACCACACCAATAAAAAGAAAAAAATTAAAATAACTTTATTGCCTTCCACTAAAATAATATTAGTTCTAACAACAACTTTCTTTAATATGTCACATCCACCAATCCAGGCAGCTAGCATGATCCGTAAATGATCAAGACACTGATAATGAAAACAAAACTCACTCCTTCCTCAAAGGTCCATCTTGCAGCAACTTCGTCTCCTGTTGTTTTGTGAACTTTCCTTCTAGCAGCGATCACTCTCTCTTTAATCGCCTGGGCTTCTTCCTCTGAAGCCTACATAATGATAAAAGTGGGTTACTCCGTTATGTTGTTTGCACTTTTAAGTTTCACCAAGCACACAATACATAAAAAATGTTATCAATTCAAAATGAAATGTTATAACACATGGTTGACTGGTATCTTTAGATAGTAATTCAACATGAATAAACAAACTTGTTTTCACTCTTGGATAATCATTAAACTATTAGTTTTTATTTTTCATATGATGAACAGTGTAAAAACATTTAAACAGCTCAAATAATTGTCTGGTAATAAATTTTCTCTCTCACCGACCCATTGGGCCAGCGTGGTGGGAAATGGCTCAAATGCCTTCATATGAAACTGGAGTGATACGGATGGACAAAGTGAGGAACAGTGTGATAAGAAAACGGTGCGGCGTGGTTGAAGATGTAGTGACAAGGATAGAGAAAGGGATGCTTAGATGGTACGGCCATGTCGAAAGAATGGATGAAAGAAGATTAACGAAAAAAATATACAAGGTAAGAATGATTGGAAAAATCGGTGCAGGTCGACCTAGGCGGACATATTCCGAACAAATCGGAGATGTCCTAAAGAAAGGCCGGATCAAAAGCACACGCAACCGGCGAGCATGCATGAAGACGCTTATGAAAGTGGAGGAAGCGAGAGAGGTGTACCAGGATCGTAGCAGGTGGAGAGAGGTGGTCTCTGCCTACCCCACTGGGAACGAGGCGTGATATATATGTATGTATGTATGAAACCCCACAAACATGGACGTCTTTGGGGGAGACCTATGTCCAGCAGTGAACATCCATCGACTGATGATTATGTTGACGATGAATAAATCTTCCACTGCAGTACCTCAGAGCTTTTGCTTAGGAGTCAAGACCATTTTTCTATTGCCTAATGCAAGGACAAAATACATGAGCATGCATAATGTATAATAAACTGAAATCTGTTGTGAGGGTTAAAAACTGAACCTGTATAAACAAGGTTTGTTACATTCAATTTGTTATACCTCAGATACCTATGGTTGGTTTCTGTTGCCAGAAGCGACAGTTTCTATTCCTACTGCTTAACAGTAGTGTGCAAATGTTACTGTGTTCCGGTTTAATAGACGCTGTAGCTGGTGAATTTACTGTGGTAACAAGACTTGACATCTCGTCTTAAGCCGACGGACACGATTTAGTGTTGTGTAATTACTAACCATCAGGTGACCGTCTCGCTCATCCTGACGATTTGTCAAAAAAGATCCTGGTATGTTAAGGTGAATAACACAAAGCAACAATCTCAATGACATTATTCCCTTACGATATGATCCAGAGGTTCGTCCTCGCCCGGTGGCAGGTCGAGCTGTGGCTGCGCACCGGCCGCGTCACGCACCTCGCTTCGCAGCCGCACCAACTCAGCGCGTGACACGACGCCAGCCACCGGTTCCGACATCACATGTTCTTGGAAACTGAGAACGTATCTCCATTTACTACACACTACAGTGTTTCAGATATGAAATTTCTCTATTAAACCTATTTTTAATAAACTTCATATCTGAGATTTTATATTCAATCTCATTTTCATCAATCATAGTTGCAAAACTGTTTATCTTCAAGCCATTTCATTAAATTAAAACATGGTCTAAATAACTAGAGGCTAATAGTCAAAAGCTGAATAGATAAAAAAAAATTTATTTCAAAATTGTCAGCTCTTTTTTATTAGTGTGTTTGATGTAAAAATTGATAAAAAAGAAATTTACATAAAGGAAGTTTATCAATCGTTTGCAAAAAGCCTATAACTTCATCTCTCAATTTACGTATCCTTTGGCTGTACAAATTCTAAAAAAATAAAGATTATCTAGCTTAAAAAGCTTAATATTTATTATAGACTCACTTGTCAAAATGTGATGTATATCCCAGGGTAGGCGTGGCCAGCAGTCGATCGTAAATATTAGTTACGTTAAAAGCAGTACCATTTTCAGCTTCCCACTTGATATAAGATTCCCATAGACGATCAGAGCGAAACTCTAACCCACAGGCGTCTGAATTCAAATAAAATATTTAAATAAATATAAAATATAAATAGGATTTCTACAAAAACTGCCTCCTTTACTCAGTAACAATCTCTTGCTTAACACTCAGTGTTGTCCGGGGCCCAATGCAGAGTTTAGTTATTAGGATTTCTTAGAACCCTCATGGCTAGCTGCACACTAATTATATATCGGCCGCATAACAGCGTTGCCTTGTTCCGGTTGTCGACATTTGAGAGCCATTGCACTAAGTACAAGCACGATTCACCGTCCACGGTGTAATATAGTCACTTATAACCATAATTTGAAGTGCAGTGTAACTCTAAAGTTAAAGTCATCTTTTTATTCAAAATAGGAACATTCGTTCACTTATTGAACCACAAAGTCTACCAGCCCTTCGCAAAAGAAAGGCTTCGAACCTGTGCAAGAAACTCAGGAGGCTTTATATATACCCACATATATATGTACAAAAAATTGCATACAAATACATATATATATACGTACGTAGTATATAAAGTCTAGTCTTACGTTTTGAATAACATGTGCGAAAATTTAAGCGTTTTATTTCCATAACTAGATAAATAAAAAATGACATTACTTAATTAAGACTAAATATTATAATATGACACATATGCTCCTTATCTGAATTTTAAACAATAGAGACATTGCGAATTCAGATATTAACATTTCGTAATATGATATATATTAATTATTCTTACCGATAGCTCTCTCATATTGAGATTTGATATATGCGAGATCTTCAGTTTTAGTTGCTTTGATATGATTCAAGTAATGTATCCATAGATCCACAGACAATGGTATCGCTTTAAGTCCTCTTTCCAAAACCTGAAACGTTATAACGTTAATAAAAATGCTCCGAGGGCATCAGAGCATTGCCGTAACAACGACAACACTTTGAAAGCAAGGGTATATTAAATAGCATTATATAATAATCTCATAAATTTCGAAAATGTTGAAGTGAGGCGTTGGAGAGATATCGCAACGTCTCACCTGCGTATATGTATATATATGTAATGTATATAAAATGTTTGTCGGGCATATTACACCTGTTCACACTCGCCGGTCGTCGATGGAGTCTTCGTTTCGTCGGCCTCCTCCATCGCTAACTCAATCGTTAAAAACGGTGACCTGTGCCGTTCCATGCTAACATGGATTAGTTATTAAATTCTCTTAAGTATATCCAAAGTACAAGATACGAACTTAAATAATGTACATTATTATAGTAATTAACAATACATCATGCGTATACACATCATAAACTTATTCACTAAAATATAAATTATATACACCACAAACAATGAACCACTAAAAGGAAATCTATGTGATGGTTATAGAACGCTCCAGTGTTACCCGACGACTTTGCCATATGAACATCGTTCGCCTCGATGCACTGTTGGGAAAAAAAATAATTGCACAATACCAGTTATAACTAAAATAATTGATAAATCCAAGTGTTATGGACACAGTTAATATAAATTTCATTTAATTTCATTTCCATGTCAACTCACCAAATAGTCACACCTTAAATTATTTTACGTATCGAAACTGTACATACCTCGAGGCACTTCTTTTTACTTCCTTTACGTTTCTCATAGTCGGCGTATTTCCTCCAGTATCCATAACAATATGGGTAGTGTGATAAGAAAGCATCGTAAGCTTCCCGAGCTGCTTCCACGTCGCTCTGACAAAGATTTCATTAACAGTAACACCTCGCAAAATATTGAATTACTAAAATGTATCTATACACAAACATTCAGTTGGCCCTTGCCAATCCACATATAAGATTCAGTTCTTATAGCTTCACAAAGCGATAAGATTAGCAAAATTTATCATCACGTGATTTTTAGGAAAATATATAGAGCTTTCTAATTTAATTTTTGAATTGCTGAGTAGGCACAACAGTAGTTCTTATGTCTTTAAGTAGTAATCAATATTATGATCGTTCAACTCTATTCTGTCATCCACTTCAGAACATAGACAAGATGGCTATGGAAATAATCTCCAGAGTGATCAGTTCGATGTTGTTGTGACATGTTAAGTAGCAATAGAACACATGTCATTTGCGACCTTGTTTGTTTGTTTTAAAGGGTTAAAAATTAAGTTGTGCACATAGAACCTGGTTAGTTACAAAAATATAAATATAACATATAGAACAACCAACAAAATAATTTACCTCTTGATCAACATACTGAAGCAAATATGTCCATCCAGTGAAGTCAGTGGGATCGTCATTTACAACTTTCCAGTACTTGTCAAGGTCTGGAAGGCTTTTCTTCTTAGGTTTTTCGTCAATTGATGACCTCTTCTCTGCAGGAACAGGTTTACTTTCACCATTCTACCACAACAAACAAAAATTAAATAAACATTTCAATATTTTTTTTTTATTTACAATAGTTACAAAATAATCAAATTCAACAAAAGTAGTAGGTATCGAAAAAACCACAATTATTTGTTAACAATGCTATGACCAAAATCAGTCATCACTGAGTTTAAGTTAAATTAGTAAAAATATGATGACATAAGCTACATTAACAGAACCTTAGCAACTGCTTGCTTCTTGTTCGATGATTCACTTTCTGATGTAGGTGATCCTGGATCATAATCATCTCTTTCGTCATCAGGTTTTCTTTTCCGAGACTCTTTGGAATCCTTCTTAGAAGAGGGCAATTCGTCTTCAGACACAACCTTAACAATGAAAAACTATAACAAACTACACATTTAAAAATTAAAAATAAAAAATTTCAACAACTTTCATGTAATCTCACAAACGTATCACAAACCAACATGCGAATTCTCTGCTGTAGTTATACAAATTTGTGTATAAAAAATTTTATAAGGAGTTACTAATAAACACTAGTCTCTGTTGCTGGTACCACTGAAGCTTCGGTTTTTGCTGCCAACACTAGTATGCAAACATTACTGTGTTGCAGTGTGAATGGAGTTGCATCTAATGAAATTACTGTGGTAAAGAAACTCAAAAACTTATTTGTCAAGACAACAATCCCAATGTGGGCAGCCAATATATCACTTACAATAAGGTAAACATCTGGTTGGTCTCTTTGTCTCATTGTATATAAAGAAGTATGGGTGTTTATTTAATTAGATTCAAACAAAAACATAATTGGCAAATTCTATAACTACCTCAGTGTCCGCTGGTAACTCTGCCGGTTTTGGTCCAGGAAGCTCATCATCTGACACATTTTCAGCATCTTTTATGCTAGGCTTTTGAACAGTGGGAAGCTCATCTTCTGAAACTACTTCAGTTTCTTCAGCTCCTCCAATGTTCTCTGATATTTTCAAATGTTTTTGCTACAAAAGCAAACAAAAATTATATTTATCAGAAGTTCCAGAAAAGTAATATATGACATTGTACATTTCTTTTTTATAAAATATTTTTTCTGGTGCTTATTTAATTTTGATAATTATTTTGTATCTGTTTTACCTTAGATTCTTTGTCTACAATATCTTTTTGCAGTTCATTCAATGTCTTATTTAATTTCTCTGTTGTGGTGTCTAATAACTTCTCTCCTGTAACTTCTGTAACACCAGATTCTGCTTCCTTTAATAAAAGTAGAAAAGATAATTAGACTATTATAATATAACAAGTTCATATTTTTAATAACCACATTTACTTATTTTGGATTTATTTTTAGTATCAGAATTGTAAACATTAACTTTAATTCGCAATTTGGTAATAAGCCATACTTTAACCTCCTAATCTACAATACAAAATAGATCATACATGTATATACATAGTGGTATATCAGCCTATTGAATTGGAAATATTACATAATTGGGCAAGTACTAACATGCTCCTAAATCACACTGATTTATCAATACAAATAAGGAAAGAATATATTCGATTACCGGTAGCTAAAAATATAGGATATGCAATAAGTAATAAACTAAGGAAAAATGTAAGCCAAATTGTATAGTAATAAAAAAATTAACAAATAAATGTTTTAGAAGTACAAATAAGGAAGCAAAAATAAATAAAGTGCATGTGTCAAACTTGTTTCAGGGACAATTGGAAAAAGGAAATAGTACGGAGAATAGATGAGAGAAAAAAAGAAAGAATATAGGGAACAGGAATAATAAAAAATGTAAACATAATAAAGGAATGGAGCCCAAGTCCACAAATGTTCTATTACATATATTGTTAATATACTTTTTTTTATGTGTTATTGATTACTTACAAGTGATATTGATATACATGAGTTTTGTATTTGGAACAAAATAAAACTGATATAGCAAACTAATAAATCCAGACTATAGGAATGTAAATAATTAGTTAAGGGTTTAAACAATTAAAAATTAATAAAAAAAAATTCATTACTGTTATATTTGCACAAGGTGTAACATCAACAGATGATTCCTTGATGCTTGCATTCAGGTCAGGATGTTTAGAGTCAATGTTTGAAGAACTAGTATCCTCTGTATTCAGTGGTTCAACATTTTCTGACTGAGCTGACATACTTGTATCGTTAATAATTTCCGCAACGTCACATTCATTATCAGAATTCATCCTATTTTTTAAATTAATAGAAAAATCGGAAGTGTTGTTTGTAAATGCTGATTCACTTAAATGTGAATCGCCGTCTGATACCTCGTTACTCAAAGATTCACTAGGAAATGTTACAGCGTTATCACCAACGTCAAAATTATTGGTATTGTAACCGGTCGTGTTATTTTCTAAATAATCCCCGACACTCCCGGTTGATAATTCAACCGCATTAAGAAATGCTTGATTCGAAGTAGACGATTCATCCACAGCACCCGTTTCTACACAATTAAATTCTCCTTCCGTCAAAAGATGCGACAATCCATTAGAATTTTCATTTATTAATGGTCCCTCGTCTGTTTCCATCGGATTTTCTGATAAACATTTCTAAAACACCCCAAAATATATTTTTCAGTAATCCCATGAAACTCTATAGGTCATAATACCATCGAGGTTATATTTTTATTAAACGTACCTGCATATCAGAACTAGCGTCGTCATCCATTTCCAAATATTACAAATATTTTATACTTATGTATACAATCTTTTCCACTTAGAAACGAACGTAACACCTGTATCAAGTTAATCAAAATAATACAATACCCCCAAATATTAGAATCTAAAGCTAAAACGCAACGATGTACACTTACGCTCGTACCAAAAATACAAACATAAACCCGTAACTTTTTTCTGAACTGAAAGATAAGGCGTACGCCAAAATACACTCATCAATATAAATTCTGTTTTTGTTTCATTTTTCATTTATATTTATAGATCAGAAAATAGCACTACCACGATAATTAATAATCTTTGGGGCGATAAAAAAATATTTTTTAGTTTATAACTATTACTTTGAAAGGTTATCTACCTACTTTCTACTTTGTTATAAATTGAGAATATTGTTGTACTTGTTTCATCTGTGGTCGTCATCAAGACTAACCTCAAAACATTTTGTGTCATATATGTATATAATAATAATAATTTATGATTTAGTTTGTCTTTTATTGTGATAAATAACAACAATGATAGGAATACGAGCTATTTGTAGCTCTGCTTTAGCTAAAGCACCTATTTTATTCAATCAACAAACTCGAGTTAGTTTTTTTCTACACGATATAAAATTTATTAAAACAATATTTGTTTATTGGTTAAATTTATGTTTGCTTTTAGAATACATTCATTTTGAGACGAAGATGGTCTCCTCCATTACATAAAAAAGGGGGAAAGCCATCTAAATTTAGGAGCAAACACTTTGTTTACGACTTGGTAGAAGATACGAATGTTGTAAAGAAACCAGATATAAAAATAATTTTAAATCAATTTGTTGAGGGTAGGTACTACTTCATAAACATTTCTTAACAACGATGCTTCATGTTATATTTTGCGTTTGCACGACAATTTCTATTGTTTTGTTATTTCTATTAGTCAGCTTTCAAGTAAATATAATCTTAAAAAAAACTTTTGTCATATATGCTGTTATTATTATAACTTTGAAGCTGTAATGACAAGATCGAACTTTGAATGTTATTGCCTAAGAATAAAACTATATTAGTACATTGTAATTTCATAGATTTTCTCTAAAATTAGAATTGATGAGATTACTATTAATCTCAATTTATCAAACCTATTAATGTAAATTTTGTGGTAAAGCAATTTGTTCACAGTAACAAATTATGTCATAAATAATACTTATTACTTCTTGAAGGTGTTGGAGAAACCGGTGATGTACTGACACTGAGCCCTGCTAATGCATATAAGTATTTCTTAGTGCCAGGCTTAGCAGTTTATGCAAATACAGAAAACATTGCAAAATATAAAGTGGATGAAAGTAGGCCAAAAGTGGACACAAATTTTAGTTCACCTTACATACAACGAGTAAGTTTTACCTGAGTTTTCTTTCTTTTATTTTTTTTATTAATTCGTTATCATCATTAGGTGCCCTCTTCAAACTGATCTTTGGTGATCAAAATAAAAAAACTAATTCGATCCACAGCTATTTTTTATTCAACCAAGCAATAAAATAAGCAGAACTTTCACATGATGGTAAGTGATACACCTGCCCATCACAACATGGCACTAGTTAGGCTGATACACATAGCACCACATTGAGTTTGTCGATTTGAGACATAAGATGTTGTTAGCCCATTAATTTAAAAATAATGTATTATGAAGAAAACAATAATAACCAGAAATTAATTTAAAGTATTTATAATAATAATAATTTAAACATATACCACAGACTATGGGTTGCTTGTCCCGCCTTGTGCTACAAATAACAATGAGTAAACAAGAACCATGGACACTAGAGCCCTGGCATGTACGAACCTCATTCCGCAAAGCAGGCTATGTGGTGCCTGAAGATGCAATAAAAATGCCACCTGTTGAAATTAAGGGACCTGATTTGTCTCTACAAGATAAAGAATTCTACATCACTGTTAAGGTATCTAATGAAATTTATAAATATTTGTAGTCTTAATGACATTAACATCCTTGTGATATTCCTGGTATAATAGATTTCCATAGATTGCAACAACTACTTACCATCACCTCGGTAATTTATAAAACATTAATGAAAGAGTTAAATAGACAAAAGCAATAAACTAGATCATTACCTTGGATTGATATTAAAATAATAAGTCCTAAATTTTACTTCTAGATCAATAACACAGAAGAAGTAAATGTAAGATGTAGGATTCATCATTGGGCAACTGGACTGGACAAATTGCCATGGGAAGAATTTCATTGGAAAAAAGCTAAAGAGGCTTTGATCCCTGAACAGGCTGAGGAGTTAGCAAATATACCTCTTGTTTAAATATATTGTTTCTTTGTTTGTAGTGTATAATAAAAATATGATATAATAATGTTTACTTGTTTCTTATTAAAATGCTGCACTGAATTACAAGGTCATCCCTATTTGTTGACATTTTTTAATTTGTATTTGTTTTTGAAATCTGCTTCAATGGCATACTTAATTTTTTTGTACTTAATATTTAACAGCTATAAAATTGTAAATTAATTTTTAGGTTAATAAGAAATTTTTGCATACTAATAAAAATGTATAATGATAAAACGAAATTTAATTCAAGTATTAGATTTTAACATTACTGTTTTCAATGTCATTGGACACTTTCAATCACATTAGAGTGAAATACTCTTTCAATGTTATTTTATGAAAGTTATCTTTATTGCAATGCTTCTTCAGCTTTATTTAAATTTATGACAAAATAATATTTTAATTTTTTAATAAAATGTATTTAAGTAATTATAGCCTCCTCTTCGGTGATTCGTCGCTCTGGCTCAACGTTACTAGCGTTCGGATACTCAACTGACTCGTTATAACCTTCTTCATTATCTAATTGTTGTTGAACTTCTTGAACACTGTTATACTCCGGTTTTTCTAACTGCACTGGATCATAACTTTGTTGTACGACATTCTTTTCAGTTTCGATGTTTGTGTTTGGGTCAATGACTGGTTCGTAATTACCATATTGTTCTTCATAATGGGGATCATATTGTTCATTGGATTCCTCATGTTCATTTATTCCACCCACATAAGTCTGTCCTTGAGGCGCTACTTCATAGTATCCGTAATTGTCATCTTGTATGTAATCTGGGTTATTTGTGTACTCCGCCTGTACAGTGTCGTTCACGTTCATTTGATCATAAGTATAATTCAAATTTGTCTGTTCTGTATAAAACATGTTATTTTGTTCCGTTTCAAATTCTCGTATTTGATTTTCATCAGTATTTACATTTTCCTGTTGAGTATTATTTTGATCTGCAGGATTAATGTCAATTTTAGATGACTCTTGTAACGTATATTGATTGTTAATATCATTGTTCGCATCGTAAACTTGGTTATTTATGTCAACTATCTCTTCCAAACATTCTTTTTCCTTTGAGTGCTTAAGAGAGGAAAAGTCCGTATTTTCTATGGATTTATATTTGACATCTAATGGCGGTTCTTCTAAAAACGAGTTTTCGTAATTTGGATTTGTTTCATGATTACTACTGTGTACTTGTTTTCGTTGCATAGATACCGCTGAAGATTCCAACTCAATTTTATTTTCATTATCTATTTTGAAAACCTCAGTACAATCTTCAACTTTATGAACAACATCTCCCTGAGGTTTTAATTTAATTTCATATTCAACTTGGATTTTTTCTTTTTCTGTGAGGTCATTAATATCTTTATTTTCTTTATATTCAACACAAATAGTATCACGGTCATCATTAGATTTCAACTGTTCTTTTACGGCAGATATATCTGATGATGATGTAATAGAGCTTGTTGCAGCTTTTTCTGTTTCTACGTTTAGAGGAAAAGTATCTACGTTAATCTTTGATATTTCTTCGCGTGAATTAGTGACCTCGTTTAAATTATAACCTATATCATTAACTTCATTTTTGACTTTCGTGTTTAGTAAAACTGTATCAATTTGTGCATCTAAATTTGATTCAATTAAATCATCATTTGAACTATCACTGATCTTTTTGACTGATTCATTATTTAATTGCAATAATAAAGGTTTGGTGCTGTTTCTTTTAATATTATCGTTTGTATGTTCAGTTTTAATATCATCTAATTGTGCACTAAGGGGATAACTTGGCATTGCGTTGCTTTGTTTACTATTAGAAACAAAACATTCTTTTTCTTCCTCTTTCTCATTTCTCTTTAATTCTTCTAGAATGCTGTATTTACTCTTCCAGTCACTATTGTCTTCAGCATTTAGTTTTATTGGATTCTTGCTTTCGTATTTTAATGCATTTGTGTATCTTGGTATAAGTATATAATTTTTGTGTATTTCTTTCAATAAGGTGCTTTCGTTTAGCGCTGTTAAGATATTTCGATTATTGACTTCATTCACGCAGCTATTTTCGAACCTTCCGATAACATAGTTTGTCTCCATACCCCCTTTGTGTTCATTACTAAATGGATAAAAACTTGTGGAACCATAAGCCTGAAAATTAAACATAAATCATTATTATGCTTATACATTACGCTTGACGACTTCTTTTATATCGCCGATATTTATAATATCTAATGGATATTTAAAACAGGAAAATCTCTTCATTATAATTGTAATGTGGAACTTTTGATGTCCAATTATATCAGGCCACTCGTACTATATCAATAATTAACAAACATTGTTATTGTACTTAATTTGCAATAACATTTTAAAAACATAAATATACAGTATAACTGAAGTGTTCTCTGAGTTTAAAAAAAAGCATTTTTCTTCGAAAACGGATTGTATTTAATTTAGTACCCTGTAGGAATTTAAATATCCACTGCCATTCACACATCTCTATCCTAATCGAAATACGTTTATTCGTTTACCAAATAACCTAAAATATACCAAGCATAAAAAAATTATGAAATATTATTTAACAAATATAATGGTAATACTTAATTTTTTCGCTTATAAATATGATTTATAGGTTTTGTCACCTTAGGAGCACTATGTTTTTGTAACACAGCACAGCATGAGCTCATTTTGTCAAGCCTCTCGATAATGTATTCATTTCGGTCTTTACGTTTTCTATCTTCTTCCAGGAAAGCATCGTATTGTTTCCTTATTGCGTTAATACGCTCCGCTTTAACCCTGGAAAGATAAAATTGGGGAACTTTTTACCGAAATGCTTGGCGTAGGACGTAGTTGTGATAACCTTACTAAAGCTTAGTTAAGTTTTAATAAAGTTATCACAACGGCACCGCAGTCATATTTTTTCGGTGTTGCGAAAGTTTTTAATAAACGTATACGAACACTTTTTTTATATGACGATATTAACACGGTATTATTTAACATTTTCTTAAACATATTTTCCATACACTTATCAACATGTGAAAAAATTATTTGTTTTAAAACAATACTCTAATATATAATTACAACCATACGTACTTCTTTGATTTACCCATTGGCATTTTTTTATTTTAAAAAACTAACGGTGTACCATCCGATAACTTCATGTTATACAAATGTAAACAAAGCAGTGCCACGACCGCCTCTTTTAAGGTTTTCTGACTTGTAAGTTAGCGCACGAAAGTTATTGAGAAATGTGTGTGAGCGTACATACAAGAAAATAGTTAAAGATAGCATTTTTAAAACTCCTAAAAAATACCCGACAAAGAAATTATTAGACGTTCTGATAACTCTTGGCTGGTGTAACGTAGAATCTTTAAATACATAAATACGTTAACTACAGCTGTAATGGTTTTAGTAAATGAAAAGGAACTGGTGGTAGCTCTTTGTTGCCGGATTTCTTCCGCCAAACAGTAGTGTGCAAATGTTCTTGTTGTAGATAACACTGACATTGTTTAACAGAAACGCGACCGCTAGGTGAATGTTCTAAGAACAGTTTCATGACATCACAATAAAACTGTTCTTAAAACATCCGACCTAGCGGTCGTGTGTCTGTTAAACAACATCAATAATATCTACACTGTATTCCGGTTGAAAGAGCGTTGTAGCTAGTGCAGTTACTGGATTAATGAGACTCAACATCTTATGTCTCGGGCGACGAACGCAATATAAAGCAGTCTATGATATCCTAACTAGCGCCACGTTATTATGGGCAGGCGCACCACTTACCATCAGGTGAACGGTCCGTTCGTAAAGTCGCCTAATTGTATAAAAAAAAAATGGATTCTTTAGGAAAATGTAGCCGACCAATTGCAACTCCCGCTTCTTTATTCCATGATTTATGTCGACTTAGCTTTTGTTATGTTTAAGTTTTTTTTTCATTCAGTTACGGAACACGGGTGACCAGATCATGGCGAGTATGGCGCTAACTTAAGTACTTTGCTTTTTTTTTTCAGTGATATCACAAAAACAAAGAATATTTTTCACGTAGTGTGTACTGTCATCGGTGCAAAGCAGTTCCTGATACGGATTTTCTATACATCCAGTATAAGCACGAATGACCTTCGACCTTGTATATTCACCTCGATCACAAATATCTAGATATATTCAATACAGAATTTTGCTTCATATAATTTTATAGTCTTATATAAGAACTTATCATCAAATCTGAAATATAGTATAAATATAATAGTATTTGTTTGATCAAATCAGAAATTAGTAGATCCGCGGAAGAACTAGGTAGTCATCGACATAGCCCTTCGAGTCGCGGAACTAAAGTGGCATTAAGCGTGGCACATAGTTTATAGAAACGATGGACGTTGGGGTCTTAAAGTGCTGTAATGGCGACCCCTCACCAGAAAGCGTAGCGTTGGCAGATTCCCCACTAGATGGACAGAGGACATAAAAACATTCGCTGGGAGCTACTGGATTCAAACAGTGCAAGACCGTATTTTGTGAAATACATTACAAGAGACCCATGTCCAACAGTGGACGTCCATCGGTTGAAATAATTATGATGATATAAGCACTTCAATTTCTTCTCAATATTTCTATTAATAACGCGTAAAATAATAAAAACATCGTTTTTTTTTTCTGAATGAATAAACGAAAATTATTTCAAAGCGATTTCAGTGAGAATTTACTGGTGATAGGTCTATAGCCGTGAACCGTCTAGGTATCGACGCAACTCCTATTTAGGAGTTGCGTTGAAACCTGCTGCTCCTCAAATGATTAGGGTTATGTTAAGTATCGTTACTTAACATCTTATGTCTCGAACCGACAACTACAATCTTATGCAGTATATATCATTGTTACAAGCAAGCGTATTATTTAACATCGAGTAAACGTCTCCTTAGTTTCGTCGCTTTGTAAAATTAAAAAAAAAAGAATAATATGTGCTCGATAGATAGATAAAAATCCTGTTATTATTTTCTATTTCACTATCATCGTCATAAAAAATTTTCGTTTGTGTGCCAGATAAGCAGAACATTGGCAATTCTTAAAGTCTAATGCCAAATACAGTCTCATTTTCATAATTATTCTTTCAGCTCTCCAGTTGCTCTAACTAATATCGTGGGTTCAATTGACGGAAGGATGCTCATCTCTACTTCGCCTTATATTCGATTGCCACCACAAGACTTCTCTACGATCCTAAATTACGCGGCAATTATAGCTAGATTTTAAACTACCAGTTGTTCATCATTATGACCAAACCAGATTTGCCAATGAAAACGTCAAAATCTATATCGATCCTCTCTTGGTAATAATTGGTGAATCAGTCCATCCACATCTTGATGCATTGGTTTCAATATTCAAAAGTTCTTTGAGATCGTTTTGAGACATATAACTGGCGAATGCTTTTCGATTTTATCATAAAAAAAGCTAAAATACTTATAGGGAAAAAATAGAAACTTACATCTTTTCGAAGGTAAAATGTAGAGATTCGGGTTCGTATGAATAAAGTATTTTTTTCGCTATTGTGATCATGTTTTGACTTTTCAATAAATATGACATCGTGTTATTTAATGTTGAAATAGAAAGACAATTATTACTTACTATTGGTACAAGCTTATGACAAGGTATAATAAATGAATATCAGCAATTTTTTAAACTTCTTTATATTAAAAGACGTATTGTTGAAAGAAGTATTAATATCTATTGTTAACTGTTATTACACAAGACTACTTTTACTAATTTAAGTTGCGAGGATCACACTAATCGATAAACTGTTTTATTTTCGATTATACATTTAAAGTATCAAGCAACGCCTACTTCTGTAACCAAACAGTAATATGCAAATTCTTCTTTCGTTTAAAAAGGCGCTGTTGCAAATGATATTACTGGGGTAAGGAAATATATTTTACTCCTAGACAAAGCATCGTATAACATTCTAGGCATGTTCACATTATTATGAGCAGGCAGGTTCACATTACCATAAGGTTAACATTGTGTTCGTCAAATATACGAAAAAAAAAAAATTTATACCGAAATTTTTATAACTTGTTATAATCATTATGAACTCTTTTAATTAATTGAAATTAGTATTAAAAATACAAGGTGGACCGACGACCTGGTCAAGGTCGCTGGCAACCATTGGATGCGGGTGGCCCAGGACCGGTCTGAGTGGAAATCTTTGGGGCAGGCCTTTGTCCAGCAGTGGACGTCTTCCGGCTGATTGGAGTATTAAGAATTGTCTCTATTTTGTCCAAAATTGCAAAAGAAAGCATGACATGTCATAGCAACCTGAACTTTTTGTTTTCAAATTATAGTTATTATGAACTCTTTTAATCCAAAGAGTCCGTTAGTTTTAAATTTTATATTACATAACTGTCACTCAATACATATTTGACAAAATAAATGTATAAACAAAAAGGTTCTAATTATAACGACATGAGGCATATAACTCTGATGTGGTATTCGTAATATAACATATTAAGAGTGTATAATGAATCTTTGTCGCATGTTATGAAAATTCAGTTTATGTAAATCTGTATTTTAAATATATTTTTTTATTTTTATATAGGTTATAACAGATCTTTCATTTTTTAATAGTGACATGTATTCGGAAATAAAAAACCATCCGCTGAAAAACTTATTATCCGGCAAAGTAGAATTCGACGTGGCATTAAAAACTAATTTCCTATGTGCCTCAATAATTGTTTTGAAAAGAATGGGATGAAATGTGGTTCGTGTTCTATCCGTGTTACAAAATTTGATGATTTAATAATGGTTAATTAGATACAATTAAAGTTCTTGACAATTTTTTAAATAACACACACTTTAATTTGCATATTTATCAAAATTTGTTTTCCTTTCACACAAGGCAAACACGAAGAGTTTTTAAAATTTTTGACTGAACATATTAACTTTTAAGTAACTATATAACTTTTAAAAATGGTAACATTTGGCATCTCATTGACAGTTTATAAATATTCTTTTAGATTTAATATTTATATTAAGGTTAAATTAAGGTTACGTGATTTATTTTATTTAAAAAATGATTCACAAATGGCTACATAAATTCATAAGAAAAAGAACGAAACCGATTCCAGAAGATCAAGCCATTATATGGAAGCGTCGCCTAAGTTTAGCTTATGGATTAGTTGCGTGGAATGCATTCGGTTTACTTGTTTATTCTATATATCAGGGTAAAGCAGATTGGGCACATTACTATGGTTTAAAATCTGATGAAGAACAAACAATGTCTCCAGGTATATTGTTAAAAAACAATTTTAAATAAACATTTCAGACTGCTTAAAGAATCAAACTTAAAGAAAATTTAATTAGATGTAACAATATAAACATCCTTGGAATTTTAAATTGTAATATTTTTTAAATGTTTTCAATAACATGCAAAAACTACTGCCAGCCAGTTATTATGTTCTATTAGAGTGTAATCAGAATATAGACCAAACTCTTAAACATTATGATTTGACATAATGCATTCCCCTGCAAGGGTGTGCATTAGGGTTTCATTCTTTGGAAAAAAGCCATAGAAAATAGTCTTCAAAATGTCAAAAAAATTGAAAGGCAAAAGGCAGATTGAATATTGTGTCTCCATAAAATTTAAGATAATTTAAAGTTGGTTTACCATACTGCATATTACACTTGTTTTTTTTATTTTAGCAAGATCTTGGGCAAATACATTGGGTATAAAAAATGCCAAAGTTTATCGAATATCTGGATTAACTAAAGTAGATGAGTATGATATTGTTGATGGGGATGAAGTAAGACAAAACATAAACGAAGAAAACACTAGTGATGGATTATCTGAGTAATAAAATCTTGTTCATGATTATTTATTGTAGGTTATTATCATGTAAATATGAGTTAAATAAAACATAATTGTTTTATTAAAAAATATACCATTTTATTAAATTATAAAATATTGTTTCAACTTGTATAGGGATTTTATAACCTCTCATATTTAATAATAACAGTAGATATTAATCGAATTCAGAAAATAAATCATTTGATCGAAAAAAATATTTAAATTCAATAAATTTCTTATATATTGTTACAGATAAAAGATTGCATTATAATGATTTTTTCCTTATTGCTGGCTAAAAACTTAAACATGTACAGTTATTCCTTGAACAATAATAAGGTACTAATCATATACTTAAATGTTATCACATTTCTGAAATTTGACCTTCATAATGATAGAATATAGTTTAAGAATAAATACATGATAAAATATATTCAAATAATCAAGTTTCAGTCTATACGAGTTATTTATTATTACAAAATCATGTAAATGTAGCCAAGAGTTTTCATACACTTGTTAAAATGTATGACACCAAAGACATTTTTACCAGTGGTAGGTCTCTACTAAGCCATCTAAGTAGGTATCACTGTAGCACTTATTTCTGCCACCAATGAGTACAATGACCCTGTTTAAAGGGCATGGCAGCCAGTGAAATAATGAGGATAATGAGAGTTAATATCACGGTGATGAGATCTAAAGAGTGCAGAGTATATCATTCTAACTAGTGAGACATTGTTATGGGATGGTCACATCACTTATGAGAATGTTATTTTTGTTCGATGGCTTCATCAAATAAAAAATATATAATTACCTACTTTAATAAAATGATTTTCACTATTGGAGAGCCTGAATAAATGAAAGATTTTAGGTAAAAATATATATAATATATTATAACACAATTCTTATGAGTTACATGCAGTTACAACTTTATAATAATAAGTAACTGAGTTTATATACATTGGAAGTTATACTTCTTTTGTATAAATAATAAAATTTTATATTAAAATATTATATTAAAATGGAATAGTAAATATTTTTTTTTCTAAATAGCATAAAATTGTTTGTTATTAATTAATTCTAACTGGTAATTTGGATGATTTTAGAACATGTACATGAATAAAGTGTACATTTTGTCAACAGATTAAAAAAAAAAAATTTTTTTTGAATAAATCACCTTAAGTATAACTTTAACAACATAATAGCTAATACTGTTTATATAGAAATACTAGTTTTGAATAAAAACAGTGTAAAAAGTTTATACAGTTGGTGTAAAAATTACAGACAGCTAAAGAGTGAATATATAACACATGTGATTCAAATGTAATATATTTTATTTTTATAAACTGTATTACTCCATAATTATGCCTCAGTCAATATGTTTTGGAGAATGAAATAATAAGCATTTATTCCATTTTCTATATGACCATACTGGACACATAATTTGTAAACAGCATGGCATTGTTGAGGATAAAATGTGCTATCACATTATACAAAATGGCTAGCATTTGCACTTTCCATTCGTCATCACCAAATTTCTTCAAATAACTTTTAAGGCCCTGATTTTTAAAAAAAGATACACAACCGAGACAATCAAATTTTAAGGCACTCACTTTGTTAACTAAAATCACATTACAAATGATCACTTATGATTAACATCACAGTACAATAAGGCAAATCTGTTAAATGTTAGGCTCAGTAGTTGGAGTGCGCGTGGTAAGTCAAAGCACGTCTCCTTCTTTCAAGCTCTTGCAATAAAGCAGACCTGCAATTAAGATGGGTAAATATACACATGGATGTATTTATACACAAATATATTCTTATTAATTCGTTACATATATTAGAGGGCTGATACAAACTATTATGTTTTACCTGATTTATTGCTTTTGTTTGAAATTAAAAGTTTTATCACAATTTAAGTTTTCCTCTATTAGAAAAGCATCTTGGTCATTAAAAAATGCGATTTTTCTTTAATGTAATAGTATTTAATTTAGTATTCAAAAGTATATAATTTACTTAAAAAGTATGTATGTTACCTGTATCTTTCATATTTCATAACAATAAGCTGCAGTTCTTGTTTGTAGAGCCGGGTTAACATGTCCGAATAGCAATCTAGTTCACTCAGTCGAAACATATTCCAACGTAACTTGTGGTCCAGTTCTTGATCCGCTAGAACATTTTATTTCATTTAACTTGTTCAAATAAAAAAAAAAATAATGAAAATAATTAACACAAAAAATATCTATCATTATTACATTTTAAATTAGATGATAATAATAAACAATCCTCTCAACATTCTTACTATAGATACCACACCATTGTGATTCCCATTTATACAACTCACTGGACAAGTCTCGGTTAGTGGATGTCCACAATGGTCTGCGAACATGTCATCTACCTTTATCGGAAATTCTTGATATCTTACAAGATTCATTTGAATATATATACCTTTTGAATACACAATTAGCCAATGAGGTATTTCTTCAAGCAAATATGGAGGTACGAGAGTAGGGACAAGAGGGCTAACCAGGTAACAACCTCCAACAAGGCAAGGATGAGCGTACGTAGTCTGGTGAGTAATTTCACTGCAAGAAAATAACAAAAGAACATCATCTTGAATGATTACACTCCTAGTGAAATATTAGGTTAGTTAAATGTTATCAAGTATGATCATATCAAAAATGGCAAATGTGTTTAATAAAACACATCAACTTTTATTATTTTTATTTTTTATTTATAACAGCCCATTTACGTCCCCACTACTGGGGCACAGGCCTACCCTCAATATGAGGGCGATTTGGGCCATAGTCACCACGCTGGCCCAATGCGGATTGGTGACTTCACACATACCTTAGAATAAATTCTAAGTCATGTGCAGGTTTCCTCACGATGTTTTCCTTCACCATTTGTATCTCGCTGTTGTAACTAAAGTTCACAAATGTACATAACTTAAATATTAAGTCATCGGTACATGCCGAGGTTCGAACCCGCGACCTTCGGAATGAACGCCGCACGCTCTAACCATTAGGCCAGCGAGCTACTAAACACATCAACACAAAAACATAATTCCAAATAATAATGTCCTTTCTTTTATTTAACTGCCTTCATAGCCCAGTAGCTATGCTGAGGTCTGGTCTCGTCCAGTAATATAGAGGTGCCTGGTTCAATTCTAGGGGCTTATTGTAGAGCTTGGTTGGCCATAGATTTTTTTAAATGCGCATCATAAAATTTATTCATGAGAAAGGTTTTTATTATACAATGTTCTTTAATGGCATTGCAGTCCATATATCACACCATGGACGAGTTTTTATTTCCAGTCGTTAAAATGTAAAAGAAATATCTACTGAAAAAGCCACCATGTGACACTTAGTTCAATACATAGGTTTTTTTTATTTGACAAAGCAATGTGAAAAGCATCATTAACCTGGTGGTAAGAGTTACGCCGTCCATAACAATGTGACGATTGTTAAAATGATGTACGCTGCACCACTTTGTGGTCTTCACTATCAGGCGACATGTTAAGCTAATAATTTTGTCATAAATTTTTTTTCTTATACGTTTCTAATTTATTCTTACTTAAAATAATACACTCCATGATGTGGCGTAGAAACTCTCTGCCAAGGCTGCGGGACACTCTCTAAAGGATGTGTCCAGTGTGTCGTCTGTGTGTTGTGGTCCATGTAGTAACGTCTTCCGCGAAGAGTGCGGTCCGCTGACCACCCCGGAGGTAATGGGAGCTCACATTCATCAGACCCTTACAATAATAAACAGCTATTAATCGTGGTACTGGTGTAAAGGAACAATTTCAGAGATCGCTTGAATGGACAGTACTACAGCAGCGCTTTTTTATGCGGTCGAGCAGTAGCGTACAAGACAAGTGTTCCGATTGAGATTGAGGGGTGCTGTATTTAATGATATTATTGTGATAATGAAACTTTATATCTTTTCTTATGATATTAACAAATGTAATATAGTGGAGCATATATTATCCTACCACCACATTATTACCGGCAGTTGTATTACTTACCATTTAATTCAACGTCTTGCTTATTTCATAGCTTCAGTGGATAAAAAAATTGTTTTTGAAAATGTCTTTGTAAATTACAAGTAAAAACAAATCAAAAAATAAGATACTTTATTCAAAAATTTCTCTTTTTGGCTAAATTTTAAAAATCTTTCTTTTGGATTAAGATTATTATTAAAATAACTACCTTGATTACTTGAAATGATGCTGCTGCCAGGGCCTTTGTTGTGGTAAGGCAAAGCTGATGCATTCACATAATTTGAATAAATTGGTGATGATTGACTGACAGTTGTGTAAGCTGAAGTAAAAATAAATCACTTAAATAGATGATACAATAATTGTCTAATATGTTTCTTATTAGTAAACAATATTTTTTCTCTTTTGTGACAAAGAATCCATAAAGTCCCTAATTCTTCTATGCATTTAACTAAACATTAATCTTAACAATATGTGAAACAACTCACAATCGGTACAAGTATGCAAGTGTATAGGGTGAGGAGAAGAAGGGTGAAGTCTTGTTGTTATGCTAAGGTTTGATGAAATCCGTGGCATACTGGATTCTCTGTATTGTTGTTGCTTTTGTTGCTGGACCTAAACAATAATTAAAAATCTAAATAGTGACACAACAAATATACATTATTAGATGTATAATAAATAAATGAAAAAGGATATAATATTTATAATAATAATTATAATGCAAATTGCTTTTTTAACATTTCCAGTAGCTGAGATATGTAAATTAATTATAAATTCAATATCATCATCAGCCAATAAACATACACTGCTGAATGCTGTCCCAAGATCTACATGTTTTTAGGGGCTATATTGGATTTGGAACCCATGCAGGTTGGTGGCAGCTAGAACCTTGTTTTTTGATTAGCAGGGTGCACAACAAGTAGGTGAGGTTGGCTTGAGTTTCACGAGTTGTTGTGCAGGACCTTTTCCACACTTATATAATATACCATTATGAAATATTGTAACATTTATATATATTTGTACTTTGTATGTTATGCTGAGCTAAACTAATTATTATATCAAAGTATTTCTTAAAGTATAAAAATTACACTTTTTATTTATAAGGATGAAGAAAAAGTATCTAATAGTCATGAAAATAGTTTCATAAGTAGACTTTACATAAACTTAATTGTGTTTGCACATGTCTGTATGCACATCTACCAAGGAAAGTAATACCTGTTGCTGATTTTGATAAATAGGATCTTCGGGTTGCTGTTGCCTGTAATATCTATAGCTCGGTTGTCTACTGAAAGAATCTTCTACTTCATTTAAAGTAGAGTGAGATGCCTAAAATCAGAAATAATGAGAAACAAATAGACATGACAATGTAATTTCTATACATAAGCAATAGACATCTATCGGCTGATGATGATGAAGCAATGTACCATGTTTAAATCCAGATGATATTGGGAATTGTAATTACTGGATGAACTAGCGGCATCACTGGTTGACAAACTGGCAAACCTGAAAAGTTTAAAAAGCTGAGTATTATCTATTATTAAAAAATAACAAAAGAAGAAAAAATTATACCTATGTGCTAAATTTGGTACTGATTCACTCGGTGTATATTTTCCAGCATGACCACTCATTGTTTGAGCCTTCCCAAATTTATTTTCTATTGCCTGAGAGCCACCATCGTTAACTCCAAATGGCTGGCTGCGAGGTCTCCTATTATTTCCCGTTGTCCAGACATTAATTACTGCATCATTTATAAAAGTGTTATAATTTTAATTGCAATTTTTTTAATGTGATGATATAACGAGAGTAATACAGATTTAGAGAAAATCTTTTTGAGATACATACTTGGTAGGTCAGGTGGAGTATCTTTTTTCACATATTTACCCACAACCCCTTCATTAATTGCTTTTTGACCTTTTCGTGATATCATTGTTATTGATTGTTTAAGAATTTATAGATATGTATGTAATCAGTTTAACCAATGTTTTTTTTCAGTATTGACGTTTATGCATGTTAAGTTACCACATATAATTTGTGTAATATTAATTATTATTATGAATTCCTATTAATGTGTTGCGGTAGTTTGGTTCTAAAATCTATAAAATCTTGAATATACCTTCTAAGAATTCTTATTTAAAGGAAAATAACGCAACGCTTAAAATGTAAACACATGTTTACATTTTAAGCTCTAAATTCAATCAAACAAAATAAAAATTAATATTCTATCATACGACTTCTACCTTCGTTATAGCGATAACATTATTTATTAATTTAATGTAATGCTTAATTTTTTAAATGAAATTTTAATTTCACTAGTATTTTTTCAGAAATTTGGATTGTATTTTTAAGAAAAATGGTTTTTTTGTAAGCAATTGCAGTACGCAAGTGTTATCCGTTGTTTCAAAATAACTGCGGTTCCATATTGTAAATGTTTAAGTAAACACATAACTTATCACATATGAAAACATACTTTTATTAACATAGACTAATAATTAAATAAATTCTGGGAATTTCATGAAAGATATTGATTTTTATTTCCTAAACCTGTTTCACATAAGATTAAAATTTTATTAGTGTGTAATACTTGTAAGTACCTATAATCGGTTCTTATGGAGTTTTGTTAGGTACCCATATTGCAAGTTGAATATTGGTTGTACAAATACGTACATACTAAGTATGTCCCGTATGTTCTGAGATTATACATTTGTGCGTGTATTAAAAGTTGTAATTTGATATGTTTTATTTTATTTTAATTTTAATTTTAATTTCTTTATATTTCGTTCGCGGGCACCGAATCCGCGCATATTGACTTTATCGGTAATTAACCGTGCAAACTTCATAAAAAAAAAATTGAAAACTTCTGTCGTGTTAGTGTTATCAGTAAACATATGTCATCATTTAAAACCTTCTATTTATCATATAATTTTTAAAGAATGTTTTATTTAATAGGTTTAGGATTAGGAGATGCAAAAGATATAACTGTTAGAGGTTTAGAAATTATTAAAAAATGTGATAAAGTTTTACTCGAAGGTTATACGTCAATACTAACTGTTGGCAAAGAAGTTTTGGTAAGATTTAAAATAGAAACCAGAATTTTAATTTACTTTTATTGTATCACTTAATTTTTTTTATATATTTTATTTTGTATTTAGGAAGAATATTACGGGAGGCCATTAATATTAGCTGACAGAGAACTATGTGAAAGTAACATAGATGAAACGTTAAAAGAAGCAAAAATAAAAAATATAGCACTTCTAGTAGTAGGTGATCCTTTGGGTGCAACTACACATACTGATATGCTATTACGAGCAAAACAATTTGGAGTTGAATCACAGGTATATTATTTAATTTAATTTATCGATGTGTCATAGGTTCTTGTCAACATCATATAAATTCCACAAAAATAAAAAGAATATTCCCACTCACATTGTGTTTAGATTAATGTAGGCCTTCAATGAAAGTGTCTTTTGTATCCTGAAATCCAAATTTTAATGTCTGATTGTTAGACATTGACTGTACTGATAGTGATAAGTTACATTTCTTTATAGAACTAATGTCTATTATCTCCTTAACAGTGTATGATAATATATTAAATTTACTTTGTATACTTTTATCTATTTACTGGTGGCAAATTCTGATACTTTATGCATGTAACAATATAAACATTGATATGATTACATCACTGTGATAGAGTTACAAGGTTGCAGTACCTCTAATTATGGAATTACTTAAAATTAAATTTATTTTGTCAGAGCCTATATACACATACATATGTAATATGTAAATGGATATAGTGTATGACTAGGTAGTCTGACGATCTGGTGAAGGTTGCAGGAAGCGGCTATATATGGGCAGTGCAGTATCTATATATGTGGAGATCATCAGGGAAGGCCTATGCCCAGCTCTTGATGTCTGTCGGCTGATAATGAAATGTACATATGATTCTGTGTAAATATCCCAAAAAGCACCTTATTATTGTGAGGCATATTAATTATCACTAGGCTCTCATCATTTTTTGTTTAGTGTAAAAAAATTATATTATCATTTTTACAAAAACTGTGTTCTTAATGAGTTTCTTTTATCCATGTCTACAAAATTGTGTAATTATAAGATACATATATTTTTCAGATCATTCATAATGCATCAATAATGAATGCAGTAAGTTGCTGTGGATTACAATTGTACAGTTTTGGAGAAACCGTGTCAATACCTTTTTGGACTGATACATGGAAACCAGACAGTTTCTTTGAAAAAATTGTGGATAATTTTTCTAGAAACTTACATACATTATGTTTATTAGGTAAGTACACAATAATATAGGATATGTCTTTTTAATATCGAGGTTATGCACTCAATCCGTACTAAAATGAGAAACATGCATATTTTTTTTTTAATTTTATGTTCACAGTTTGTTGGTAAGGTTTTAAAGTACTAAAATTTGTGACAATTTTATTACAGATATTAAAGTGAAAGAACCAACTGAAGAATCACTTACAAAAAAAATTCGTCAATACATGGATCCGAAATTTATGACGGTTAAAGATGCTGCCATACAACTGGTACAAATAATTGATAAAAGACCAGACTCAGGTAAATATACCTGCATATAAGGTAAGCAAATGCTTACCAAAATTATTTGAAATGTTCACATCGAGAGAGTAAAACTTAAAATATAAAAAAAAATGATACAATTATGGAAAAAGATAAATAAGGTTCATTTAACAACTATGTTTAGAATTTTAAAAATTATAAAGCTTAAAGTGTACAGTGTTGAATTGATAATTATTAATCTGTATTAGGAATAATATCAATAATTACTAATAACTGGGTGAACATTACACGCTAGAAATATATGTTGTTCTAAAATTGACAATATGATGAAGGTAGTGGGAAAACTGCTGGATGCTTGTAGCTTATGAGCGATGGGTTTGGAAATCTGAGGGAAGCCTTCCCAGCTGTGAACATCTATCAGCTGATGATGACCAATGATAACAGTATGAATTTTGCATGGATTCATTGAATGCTGGTGGCATTAGACTGGTCACACTGAAAATCAAATGAAGAGGCTTGCATTTTGCAGTAGGGATAACATTTGCTTGATATGATGTAATTCATGTTATTTATAATATAATAATATGTTATTTACATTCATAAAAATTGTATAAAAAACATACACACATTGTATAAAAAATTGTACAATTTTTAAGTTTTATAATAATAACCCACTGGATGTGAGCAATGAGAGGGCAACCAATTGATATGGAGATCTTTGGGGGAGGTCTATGTCCAGCTGTGGGCCTCTATCGGTTGATGAGGATGATGATGATAATAATAATATAAGATATATGAGAACAGTAGTGCCTGTTAACTGCTTTTGTAACTTAGTATAATACCTAATGCTAATGTTACAATTCCTGTTTTTTTTTTTATTTTGTTAACACTTTCAGGTAAGATTCAGATCAGAAAAAAAGAGAATTTAGTTTAAACAAAAATTGTGAAAATATAAATTTTGTTTTCAAATTTCAGCTATTGTAAGACAAGATATGACAGTAGGTTTGTCACGTGTTGGTGCACCTGATCAGCGAATTGTAGCTGCAACTCTGGAGCAAATGCTAGATATAGATCTTGGCCCACCTCTACATAGTCTTGTTATACCTGCACCTCATTTACATCCATTAGAAAAGGACTACTTAGAACAATTTAAGTAGAATAAGTGCCAAAACATTTATGAAGGAATCATTTTATCTAAACTTTTCCATCATTTTTTATAAAAATAAAAAGTTTATTGTTGTACGTTTAATTTTAATTTTGTAACAAAAGTAAATCAAGCTGAAATATTACTTTTTTGTTTTTAAACAAGTAATCCAAGAATCTTAGATAAGTAAGTACAAACAGAGAAAATTTAAATTGGACTTTGTATTTAAGCAAACATTGACTTTTGAAAACATGTTGGTGTTTTCAATGCCTTCCTTTCTATTCATGGTAGATAGACTAGAATATATACATTGATAACTTTTACCCTTATGATATTACTCATAACACATTTCTAGTTGTCATTGACGGAGTTAAAAAGTATAGTAATTTTATAAATGGTTATTTTTCTTATTTTGATGTATTGACAAGACGACAATGATCTGAACATGATGGTTAGAGGTGCTCGTCATAATAATAGAGCAACAAGATGATATACACAGCAACACATCATGCACATCACCTCAGAACACAAAATATTGATTTCGCTACTTCAGTTATTACTAGCTACAACACTTCAAGCCGTAAATCAGTAAGGTTTTTAGACTACTGTATGGAGGCAGAAAATGTTACTACGGTGGTCATAGACGGTCTCCAGTAACTGATTTTACACCAAGAAATCTGGTCTTTCTAGGTAGCCTAATTTTATAATGCATAGATCAGAGATACTATAAATATATCTATAGTATATATTTTCGCTAAAAGTTGATCAATGTTTATAAATTGTTTATAGATGTTATGGTTTCATATATATTTTTATATTTCTTTAGAATTTTAATTAATTTTCAAAGAACATTTTTGTAGTCAAATTTGAATGATTTTGATGAGTAAAAACTAGGTTAGTACATTAATCTATCACATTTATGCCTTAAATTATATTTGTTTCTAAACGTAACAAATTAAATTTTGTTGTAAGGTGTCTAGTTTTAAATTTTATTAACAAATTGAAAATAGTGAAGTTGTTATGAGAAAACGAAAGAGAGATGTTAAGGCAAATGTAATTTTTGTATTGTAGCAAACGATAAAATAATTAACCACATTCAAAGTACGTAATTAATATAGTTTTATTTACAATTACAATAATTAAAATAATGATATAAACAGATTTTATACTGTTACCATAAGACATAACATTGAAACTGTGTTGGTCCACAAGCTACCAAATTAAAAAAAAAATAATACAACATAATCATTAAAATCAAATCAATCCGTTAATATTAAAAGGTACATTAATTATTATTTGGTCTAGGTTGCATATTATAAATAATGAAAATTAAAGAAAATATATACAAACAACGGAATGTAGACACTAGATAAACCAATGGTGAATGATCACCAATTATTGGTACACATCAAACATTTCTAGACATAACTGGAACATGGTGGGGTCACATTACTTTAAATTATTATTTAATAATAAGAATAGAGGCATGGCTTAATGTAATTTTACACTATGTAACACTAGGACAAATACTTATAAAGTAAAATTATACAGTCTTTAACCTTTAGTTGTAAAGAGTACATACAAGATTTATGATAAGAATTTAAGAAAAAAATTACATAACTCGTGCTTTCTATTAGTTAAGTGAGATTACAAAACGGTACTATATAAATAGACAGGAATTAGAGTATTATAAAGCTTCAAACTGCTGAAACTTGCTGATCGTCGTCCTCGTCATCCGGCACATCGTGGTAGTAGTCGTAGGGCCGCGTGACACCTTCGTGTGAGTGTGCCCGACTCAGGCGCTCTAAACGCGCCACTTGGGCGGCGAGCGTGTAAGGTGCCTGCGGCATTCTCGGAGGTGGGACCGGCCGTACGCAACTTGCCGTATTACAGGAGCCATGTCCGCTGTCGCTAGAGGTCGCAGAGCCTGTTTTACGCAGTGGCAGGTTAACAAGCGATGTCACACTGCTACTTTCCGCCGACAAATCTACCGGCAGGGGTGTAGGAGTGTCCGAGTGTGATCGCTCATGCGCAGCTCGAGCGCAGCAAATACCGGGCCCTGTGCCGTCTCGACGATGTGAACAGGGCGACGGACCGGGAGGCGGGGGCCTTGGCTGATGTGGTCTGGTTTTAGCTGGTTCAGATAATGCTAGTAATTTTCGAACGGCTTGTGGTGATGCTGCTCCAAATTTATTTCCCGCAAAGCTTTTTTTACTCTCGCTTGCCGATGATGCACTGCTAGTTGTTGATAAAGAAGGCGACGGATGCCGTCGACGTGGCATAGCTGGGGCCGGCCCGGAACCCTCGCATTCTAAAGATAGTGCATGAAGACGCTCCTCGTCCGTTTCCACATGCATACGGTTTAAATAGGCTTTTACACGTCGTACCATTTGTGCTTCTTCAAACATTTTTTTGGGATTTGGAACGTTTGAAGACTTTTTCCTTCTTTTTACAGTCACTTGTCCTTGTTGAACCCCGGTCGTTAGTTGATTTAAGGCAACCATGGCATTGGAAGGTGGTTGTTTGCCTAACTCTAATAAAGTCAGAAGATCATAGGGAGAGCTACACATGTTTGTAAGAGTCCGGACCTCTTTAGCAATCATTCGCAGCTTTTCAAAGTTAACCATTCCTTCTACTTTAGTATCGTTGCCAAGATGGATAAATGTAAGGTCTTTTCTAACTACTGGGTAGAATGGTATAACCGGCGATCGTCCTTGTTCTGTCGTGACCAGTTGTCTGTATTTCGACATGTTTCTAGAAGGATCCATTAACATTTGTAGATCAGAAAATAATTTCATATACTTTGTTGGTAATTTCTCCCACGTCAACCTTAGCCGCGACACGGCACCGTGTCCTAATCCCGAGATTATAGCAAACATAGAATTAAAATTTTTACATTCTTTGCAATGACGTGCGACTTTAATAAATTGTTTTATTATCTTAGAACGTCGAACGAGATTTTGTTCATTGACGACTTCCGTTACTACCCAGAACATTTCTTTGTTGACAAGTCCAGCAAATTGTGATAGCATAGGCGTTCCATATCTGCTTTTCAGTTCAAACAGATCATCAACATATTCCGTACTTTCAATTTGTCTAAATATACAGAAGTCTTGTAAAGTTAATTGAACAGCAACTTCAACAGCATTTAATTGTAAAAAATGAACCACACTCTCTCGCAAAAGTTCTGGCGCCATTTCATCAGGTACTAAGGTTTCACTAATGCCGTTTGTTTTTAAATAATATCTAGAACTAAGTCCAATCCGTTCCGCGAGGTTCTGTAATTGATCAGGGAGGCGGTGTTGTTTTATAATGCCACCTTGTGCAACTGAAACTTCACACAAAGAAAAATTAGAACTCGGATCTGTTATACCAAATTCTTGTAATGTTAGCATTACAACTTCTCTGGCAGTTGTTTCCTTGTGAACTAAGAGATATTTGCAGGTCTGATCAGTTCTATAAACTTTGAGCACATGCTCGGGATAATCTGAAGACTGGTATTCATCATAGCATATTGATATTAGGTCTGGATTGCTATGAGAGTTATAAAAGGAAGTGCTTGTGTTAGCTTTATTTAATGATTCAGAATTAGAGAGAATACTGTCATCATTATGGATTCCATCAGTTATAGTATTTTTAGGCAATATATTCATTTTCATAAGTGCTTTTTGTAGTCGTCTTTTTGGACCAAGAGTCATAAACCCTTTTTGCGGTTCTTTCTTGACACTCATTGGTTGAGATTTTTTGGTTGGAGATTGGAAAACAGACGGTATTATCGGATCGTCACTCAGTAATTCGGCTGTAGATAATCTAACTCTGGGATCTGTTTGCCAACGAACCATGTTGGCACAACCTCTTTGTCTAGGTGAGTTCTCCGGCATTAATAACATTTGCTTAAATGCTAATAAATTACTCTTAACTGTGATGCTTAAATGTGTTGAACCCGTAATTATTTCCATAGCTTTTGCATGACTTACATGTTGGAATGATTGGCCATTTACTTCAAGAACTTGATCACCTCTCTTTAAACCAACATCCTCTGCCTTTGAGTGTTTTTCCACCTTAAATATAAAAATACCATAACCCCTTTCATAGCCACCAAGTATTGTAAAGTTCAAAGGCTCATCTCTAGAAGAACGTGACAATGTAACACTCCTTGTTCGTGCTTTTGCAGAACAGGCAATGTTAAGTAATCGTAGCTGGCTTTCCATTTTTTCGCGCTCTAAGACTGTTTCAAAATTTTCAAGAAATTCCATCATGTTAGGATCAGTTTCAAAATCTGTAAAATGATTGTTAACCCAAAGCAATACAACTCTAGTAACTTTATCACGATCAGATGGTTCAGAGAACCAGGCAAGCAATTGTTTTGCGACAACTAGTGGACTTTCAATAAATGTTCTGTGTGTTAAAAGAAAATCTTCAACGTATGTTGAATCCCTTGAATTATCTTCAATTAGCTGGAGCATTAACTGTTCCGGTGTCCCTCTTATTACTACATGACCTTGTTGATGTCCTGATTCCCCAGCAACTCCTCTATATTCTGTAACTAAAACCACAACTCCATTCTCATTTTCATGTCTTCGTATATTCTCCTCTCCTTGATGCAATATACGATAGTAATCAGTTTGTGTTATACAAACAAACTGACAGTCATCACACCTTGTTGTCATAACACCTCTGTGATATAGTTTTTCTAGCGTCGCTTCCGCCATTCCAAAACTATCACCAATGTTAAGATATTCTATTTCCCCATTTTGGTGTTCAATACCAACATGCCCATTAATAAGCACTGACCAAGAATCATGTTCTTCGCCGTCATTCATTACGACAGTTCCAGCTTTTTCTACAACTGCAAAAACCATAACAGCACATAGTGCTTTGCGTACTGTTAGTGTCATATTTGTAAACGCTTTTAAATGTTGAGTAAATTCTAATAGAATTTCAATATCTTCATCTGTTCTGTCACTAGGGTCTTTTTCCAAGCAATCTCTTACAGCATCCCTTACAGTAAGACTATCCATACTCTCTTCCAAATCTTCTTCCTCATCTGAATCAACTATGGATTCAAGTAGTCCTGATAAATCTACCTCCATGTCCATATCTAAAGAACTGTGTACTGAAGTCATGGTGTCACTGCCACTGTAGGCTGAACTAGTGTCACTCGCGTTTGAACACTTTAGTGTATGGGGATACAGTTCCGGACTGTGACGGCCGCCACGCCCACCTCTCAACATTGTGAAGTTTCTAACTGATCCTGAGTATTTTCAGCCACTGAAAAAAAAACATTATTTAAGTAATGCCAATATTTATTTATTTTTTTAAAAAATTTAATACCATAAGATATAAGATAATATGAATTTAACGGTCAATCAAAATAATAATAAAGATTTTAACTAAAAATATTGCTGATTTTTTACAAAGGAAATTTTCTATGGAAGTTTGACATCTACATGTAAAGTTTAAGTATATATAAACACATAAAGAAATAATATTGCAATTTCCCTTGTGTTGTAACTTTACACCAGATACACTGTAACTTATTAAATTCTGTACTGACCATTTAATCAATTTGCATTGTGATAATTAGTATGTACCAAATCTTTTTTAGGATTAATCAAATGTAATAAATATCCACAAGCATATTTAATAAAGGTTCAGCTAGATCATTTGATTATTAAGCATCAAATATTACATTAAATTTTTTTATTCAATGCTTTATACAGAATTGCTACTGTCGTGAGAGACATTTTAACATACACAAAGTGAAAGTCATATCTATCTATTAAATCTTATAAATACCTAAACCAATCAAAAAGACTATTAGCAATTATAATAACAAATTACATAAAGAAATTAACTAGTTCAAATGACATGCCTTGTTATATTGATGGTATGTCAATTTCTATTAAGAAAATTATGAATTATATTTGAAACTAAACTAATAATGAACTTAATGGACATTTGTTCATATCATTCTATGAACATAATTAACAAGGCTTTAAAATTATTCACAATGGGTGTACTACTCTATTTTTACCCGATCTCAACAATCATAAAATTGATTTTGGACATGCTTGACTTTTGTTTCCTATCATGAATATTATGAAAATAAAAACAAAATGACCAGTGTGCAAGCAATTAATTAAAAAAATTACAATGTCTGTATTTATTAAAAAAAACAAAATTATGCTAATATATAAACAATCACGTTGTAACTGTCATAGATAGATTGTTCTTAATACAAATTTGAGAAATATAGCTATTAAATTTTATTATTTTACAATTAATTATGTAAAATTAAAAACCTAGATAGTGTTATTCCCAATATTTTATTATTGTTTTAAACATGGAAACCTGTATTAACAATCTACTGACTACTACACTTTGTAAATAGTGTTTTTTATATCAATGATCACTGCTACTAAAAAACTTGACAACGCATGAATTGTTTTAAAAAAGGAACTAACAAATACCTTTCTAATAATTCTAGTTGTATACATGCAAGAGTTTTTGTTTCATAATACTTAAAGGAAAAGAAATTGATTAGAAATTTTCTAAGATAAAAACTTTAAATTATGACAAATTTGCTGTTTTACTTGTTTTAAAACTACTTTAATCTAAAGAGATTCTAAACTCTGAAACTAGTAGTATGAGAAGTTTAAATTAATGCTATATTGAAAAATAGTAAATATTTATTAAATTATGCTGCCAATGTCAATATTGCGTTATAAGCAAGTGTTTATTATTGACAGAGTTAAAGTACACGCTATATTTTAAAAGAAAATGTATATCCTCTAATAGCTTAATCCATGTTATTCTTGAGTGATCAATACACATTAATAAAGTATCTCGAAATTCTTGATATACTGAACAATGAATGTAATTTTAAGCTAAATTTACGGACTTATTCTTTATTAATAATTTCTTAAGCCACAATAATAAATATATAGCAAATAATTCAGTTAGGAACCTTCACAATTTCTATTTATTTTGCATTCATGGCGGAACTGTCAGTGCTTCCATGTTGCTTTCTAATTAGTCTTCCACAAAGTGACGCACGTTATAGGTGTAACACTAAACAGGAGACAAATCTTAATATACAATTTTATTTACTTTATAACAAATCACTAAAATTTATAATTTATAGACAGTCAAAAGTTCTAAGAAATTTAGAAAGCTACTTTCTCAACGTAGGTACTCATGTGCCACAGATAAAAATTTAATATTTCATTACAATAAAAAAACAGAAGTTAAATGTAACAAATTTTTTGAAGTCGTGCTATTATAAATAGTACTAAGTTATTAATCTTTACATTCGTTATGATTAACTGTTTGACATTGTAGTTCGAACTTCAACTTACTGTATGTTTTTATCTTTATTGATTAATTAGAAACTTTGAAATGAAGACCATAATTAGTATTAGCATAATAAATTTTACTATTTCAAACTTTGTTAAACTTTATCAAAGATGTACCATAACTCTTTAAAATATTGCTGGTTAAGTTTATGTTTAAATGTAGAAAAGGGCATGAGAAGTAATAAAATTATAATAATTTTAAAACAAAAGTGCGTATCTTAAAAGTATAAAATGAAAAAACTAAAAAGTAGTTTTTTTTTTAAATATTTCTGTACAATAATTTTAGTATTGTCTTTATCTGTACTGTTTGGCTTTGTTGAACGCTACTTTACATTCTTGTTAAAAAAACTTCTTCCGTTTCTTCAGATCAAGATAATACATTTTAAGTTTATTTAAAATCTTATGCGAGTTGATTTGCCATATTAATTAAATAAAATTTTGAAGATATTTTACATCTTCTTGAATATAATTTGTGCTACAATATTAAAGTATTATAATAAAAGTTCTTATATTGGCTATTGGAACATTTTTATATCTCCATCTATTTTCAGAAGTAGGTACTTTTGAGTGCTGGCGTTTTCGCTGCAAAACCAGTGATGATAGTCTTTTAGCTAGATAGCATTTGTAAATTAATCGTTTAACAAAGCTGAAAAAGCCGTAAAAGAGTTTATTTATTATCGCTAAAGTGCAATACAATAAAATAAAGTTCAGTTTAGCCGAAAAATGCATCTAGTTTCACTGTGTGTGTTAAAACGGATGGTGAGCGATGGCGAGAATACGGTGATAGATTTTTGGTGTTGAAAATTTGCTCTATGTCATCGTCGATTTAGTTTCCAATAACGTGTATAAAGGACAATTACTGTTTTGTTTCGACATTTTAGGTGTTATAACTTTGAAAAATTCAACTATTTTAACGATAATTGACGAGAAATTAAATTGTCATCGACTGACCGGCTGATATTACACGAGGCTTGTATGTATATGTGACTTCTGCCTTCTGGTATTCGTGACACGCCTCAGAAAATAAAACTGATTTTGTGAATGGGATTGTTCTATTTTATTATTGTGTCATTTTGGTGATAAAGACGTTTTAAAATTACGTAACTATTGTGGAATCTTGAAGTGTATAAAGAATGGCCTGACTGTGACCATTTCATTGCCGTCATGTGTGACGAAGGAATGTTTGTTTAGGCTGTAATATTTTGTTGCGACTAAAAAGAGTGCGCGTTCGTCTCGTCAACTGGATCGGATCATGACACTATCTGAATCAAAACAAGCTTTACATTGATCGCACTTGATATTGTCATTTGGGACACTTTTATATAAGCAAAATGTCTTCGGGAACGTTTGTGGACAGAATTGATCCATTCGCCAAGCGTTCGTTAAAGAAAAAAACCAAGAAATCGCAAGGTTCCTCTCGTTACCGTAATACGCAGGACGTGGAGTTGCAGGCACTGCCACCTTTCAAAGGTGCGTATTAATTTTATATTTACCCCCCTCCTAACGTTTTATCTACGTTGTTTATGGAAGTCGATACGATTAAATATTATCAGAGAAAAACATAAGAATTAATACTTATACAAGAAAATTTCGTGTTATTTGAATTTTTTCTCATTAGTACAATTTTTTAGTAGTATATTACATAATAACAGTTTTAAAAAGTATAATTTGACATCAGTTATTGGTAATAACAATATAACAATAAATAACTAATGCTTTATTGATATCTGAGTAAACATGTTTCTCTATATGCATTGCCCAAGATAATGTTCATGTGTAATAAGATTATACAATATGTATCTATATTCTTTCCATTTACACTTTAGTAAATTCAAAAAGTACAAAATAGCCTAGTAGATATAATTTATCACATACTTGAACCATTGAATAAATGTTTATCTATCAGTCTCTGTGATATATAGTATATTAATTTTAGTTCACATTTGTTTATTTCTTATGTACTTTAACTACCTAGTCATGATTAAATTTCATATAAAATTATGAACAAATTATCTTATTTGAGAAAACAAAAATTAACTTACAGAATAAAATTTATGTCTACAAGTACTTCATAATATTAAATATCTCAATTTATTTAATCATTTTCGGAAAATCGAATTATTTCAGATGTTCCCGGCAGTGAACAGGAAGAGCTGTTTATTCGTAAATTGCGTCAATGCTGTGTAGCATTTGACTTTATGGATCCTGTAGCTGATCTCAAAAGCAAAGAGATTAAGCGTTCCACCCTCAATGAACTGATTGATTACATCACTGGTGGCCGTGGAGTACTTACTGAGCCTGTCTATCCAGAGATTATAAAAATGGTAATGTTTACTTTTTAACATTTCATAGTATTAATATTAAAAAAAAATTACAGTGACAGTTTCAGATGCAATTATTATAAATACTTAATAAAAAGTGCACATTTTATAGCCATATACAGTATATTTTAAAAAAATGCAGTGTAAATTATGTTGTAAAAGGTGGTTTATGTGTTATGGTGATATTTGTTCAACTTAGGTCACCAGTTACCATTCTATTGCTGTTTATCCATATACATAATTTATAAAGTCCTTATAGGCATAGCTGTCCTTGCTATGTAGTTCCTTTTTTAGTTCATTGCTAGAATTATTTTTTAACTGATATTTTATCATTTTGTTTTTTTGGTTCAGTTAATAGTAGATTTGTATTATTTTTGTGTTGGTAGTTTTACTCTTCATTTAACTATACATACACATATGTAGATTTCTCAGTTAATCTGGCAAAAATTTAAATTTGTGAGAAGGTTTAAGGTTCTTTTGTCATCAAAAATAAAAATATTAATATTATAAAAATAAACATACATTTGCAGTGCAATTTGCTGGCAGGTTCAACTTGTTTATTAATACTTGTTATATAATTCCTTTGCCATTTCATTTTTATAATATTAGTCAATTACTTGAATGGAAAACTATTAGTTTACAATATTATAAACACTGTATTGTTTTTTATAATGTATTTAGCAAGAGTTTTTTATTCTCATACACAAATTTAGATAAATCCTTTAAAATAAGGTATAAATAAAATGTATGAAACTATATAAGAAGATTTGGATCCCTCTTTATTTTATTATATGTATAATTAAAAAACCTATGTCTAGCAGTGGATGTCTATCGGCTGATAATGATAATGAGTAGGATATACTTAGCAGACTGAAAGCACTTCAAAGAAGCAGGAGTGGGGGAGCAAACAGCACTAAGTACTAATTACAGATTATTATTAATTTAGATTTTGTTTAGTTTATGTATAATTAAAAGTGAGTGGATGTAATCAATCAAAAACAATTATAAATGAAATAAATTACTGGAAAGAAACATTTTTGTGGCATTTATTAAAAAGCCAAGAGTATATAAAATCATTGTTTTTATTGCTAAACAAACATTAAGATATAATCAACAGTCAGTGTTACCCTTCCTTCCTATAATTCTCTAAACTGCTTTTGGTTGACTAGTATAAATTCAATTTTATATATAATAAGAGATTGTCCTATTTTCTACCAACTGGTTACTACTAAACAAAAAACTTGGTACTGCACAAACATTTTTCAAATTAGTTTTATTAAGTAAAAATAAGTTATTTCTATACCTTTTGGTAAAAAGCTATAATTTTTAACATTTATATTTTTATGTGCATAAAACATTTCTCAACAATATCAGTTTACATCTTAGCATAATTTTCGGTTGAGTCAGCATTAAAATAGTTTATTTTTAACTTTACTATATTTAATACTTTTAAAGACCTTATTTCTTGTTGATATAACAACAAATAACTGGATAAGAGGTTAAGTATTGTATATCACAGCTATATCTACTCAGCTTTATAATTATTAAAATATTTAAAACATGCTTTAGGCCATCTTCATACTATTCATCAAACTATTTATGTACTTATATACCCTCATCGTCCACTAAGCGAAGCCGGGATGAACGACGAGTACGAGGAGGTCTAATGCTTGTCGCGTCAAAGCGAGGATGCTCAGGAGGGCTCTCCCTAGGACGTGCTTTAGGAGTAATGTTGGGAATTTTTCAGTATAGAAAAGTTCAAAAAAAAAAAAAAGGACTGTATTACGCTGATCGCCAACCTTCACTAGTTGGAGAGGCACTTGTAAGAAGAAGCCGGGAGGCACCGGTGCGATCCGTAGGAGATCCCTGGGCCTCCCGTAACGTACTGAGGATGACCATCGCCCTCGACAAATCCCCTGGTTATAATGGGTAAAAATCCCACATAACTTTGTCTTCCCTCCATAAGCAGAGTAATCTTTTTAGAAGATTTCCCCCTTCGATAATGGTGCTTATAACTTTTCGATATTAGAGGGAATTAATATTTTTCTTTGACGAAATAAATCGCTTTCAACATAATTGTTACAACATTTTTAAATACTTGTATGCAAATATATAGCTCAGTGGCCGCTAGTAGCTCGCTGGCCTAATAGAGCATGTGGCCTTCATTCCGAATGTCGCGGGTTCGAATCTCAGCATGTACCGATGACTTTAATATATAAGTTATGTACATTTGTGGACTTTAGTTACAACAGCGAAATACAAACGGTGAAGGAGAACATCGTGAAGAAACCAGAACATGACTTAGAAGTTATTCTAAGGTGTGTCTGAAGTCGCCAACCCGCATTGGGCCAGCATGGTGACAATGGCCCAATCGCCCTTATATTGAGGATAGGCCTGTGCCCCAGCAGTGGGGACGTAAATTGACTGTTATGGTATGCAAATAATAACAGATATGGTATTACCTCTTATTCATCTTTTTTGTGGCTAAAATTAAAACTGGTTAATTATAAGAATGTCTAGCCACAATATGACGTTACAAAGTCCCCAATGATAACAGCACCACCACAAATAGAACATTATTTAAAGTGATATAAACAAGTTTTTATATCACAAATCGTTTTTTATTTTTTAAAAAAAAAGTAAATAAACAACAATAGATGTAAAGGATTTATTTATCGTTACACTTATTGATTCCTGGCTCCTAATCACCTATTATTGTCATGAATATATCACATTATTAGTATTTTATTTATAATAATGTTGACTTCAGCTCTTGTAGACAGTGGTTAAGGCATTAAAAAGCTTTTTAAATAAATACCCTTTATTACATGAAGGAAGATATAAATAATGTTTTATACAGTGTACAAAGTTCTGTAGCTTTCTCAACATTTACATTGGCATAAATGAAAGCTTTTTCAACTACAATCAGAATTAGAAAAAGCTGGTTTAATTCTAGTAACATGTAGCTTTTCAATCCGGCTAGCTGGCTAGCCCCCACTACCATATTGTGAACCTTCCACTATAAGTATGAGGTGTATTGACTGTCAACATGTGAGAACCAGTGTTATGGGCAATCACACTTCACCATCTACAGCCTCATTATATAAGACAATGTCAAATTGAGCCATGAAAAAACTTCTTAAGTTTCTTTAAAATGATGATTTTATCCTTAAATACATTATTCTTATTAAAATACAATGTAGAACCTTCCCTGATTTCTTCAGCTATTAAAAGTTTAATTACTTCATCAATTTGTCAACATGCTTTAATAGATCTTAATTTTCATGGCAATAAGTTCACTTTCATGTCTGTATATAACAACAGGTGTTTATATGAGCTTTGTTTTATGATTGTATATAATGAACATATTCTTAAATTCAATAAAATGAAAAAACAAACAATAGTTTTTTTTGAAAGATTACTGTTTTTTAATAATATAATCCTTTTAAAGTTACTGTTGCCAGGACACTGGTCAAGTACACCCCGGTTTCGTTTTAAATATTTTCCTTTACCGGCAGCTCTGTGTGGTGAAACTTATGATACGAATTGAACTATCATCGTCCTTCACCTTACTTACACCTTCCTTCACCTTATCACCGTCCAAATGCTTTGTAAAACATTTTTATAATTTTTAATAAGCTTTTTCTTGTCATAGATTTCGGCCAACTTGTTCCGTACTCTGCCGCCAAGTGATAATCCCGATTTCGACCCCGAAGAGGATGATCCGACACTGGAAGCGTCGTGGCCTCATCTCCAGCTAGTCTACGAGTTCTTCCTCCGTTTCCTCGAGTCCGGTGACTTCCAGCCGACTATTGGCAAGAAGGTCATTGATCAAAAGTTTGTTTTACAGGTAATATGCAAATTTGTATATTTTTGTTTTGCTTACCGAAACCTGATATTGTCACTGCTCAAATTTTTTTATGGTTTTATCTTGTTCGTTATTATTCTATTCAATAAATCATAATTCCTGATGTGTGTTAATAATTTTCTCATTTGTACACCATCATAATATATTGATGCTGTGTTACATGAAATGTTCTTAAAACATATTAATCAATTGTTCTAAATTTTATTTTGCGTAAAAAGAATACGCTAAATGCTTCATTAGGCTAAGAAATTTATCCAAAATCATGTTTTCTGCGATACCGATAAAAAATTAAAAATTATTGTTAAATTACTTTTTAATGTACTATACTTTGTGAACACAGGATACTTTTATGTTTTATTCTTCTAACAAGTGTTAGTTAAGATATTACGATTCGCAAATATACTAGATTATCTCTGTAGTAATTTTGTTTTCAATGAAAGTATATTATTCGCATTTATTACATATATATTAAAATTACTTACCTTATTAAAAAAAATACAGTACATCTAAAAACATTATGAAGACTTATTATACTTAACATATTTGTTGTTTAATTTTCCATATAAATTCAATTGGCTATTTAAATTTGTAGCTTTTAGATTTGTTCGATTCTGAAGATCCACGCGAACGGGACTTTCTGAAAACTGTACTCCACCGCATTTACGGCAAGTTTTTGGGACTACGAGCTTTCATACGAAAACAAATCAATAATATATTCCTTCGATTTGTTTATGAAACTGAGCATTTTAACGGTGTCGGGGAGCTCTTAGAAATATTGGGAAGGTAATCTATATGTTATGTTATTTTTTTATTTTTCATAATTTAGTATTTCACTATTTGTAAATGTAGTTCTTCACTAAAATATGCACTGTGTAGCTTCTACATATGTCTGCTTCTTTTAACACAGTTTCGTTTTTAATTTAATCTAAAGGAAGATAACCCTGACCATGTTTGATACAGGATTGTTATAATATATAAAGACCACTGATTCTGTAGATATCAAGAACATATTTCTTATACCTCTATGAAAATGCAGAACAATGGACTCCTAGTAGTAAATATATCGACAATTTTCAATGTAATTACAAAAACAGCTATAAGGTACAATAAATCTTTCATTATTGAGGGTATAGTTAACTTTATCAATTCTTTGCAGCATAATTAATGGATTTGCTCTGCCATTGAAGAGTGAACACAAGCAGTTCCTGGTTAAGGTGCTATTGCCATTGCACAAGGTGAAGTGCTTGTCTTTGTACCATGCACAGCTGGCTTACTGCGTGGTGCAGTTTTTGGAGAAAGATGCTACACTTACAGAACCTGTCGTCCGTGGCTTGCTTAAATTCTGGCCGAAGACCTGCTCCCAAAAAGAGGTTTGCACATATATAATTTTTTGCTGACAGGTGTGCAATGAACAGTGCTAACAATTTGCGCTGTTTTTCAGGCTTCGTTCTTTTCTTTTAAGTTTTACGGCGCTGTTGCTAGTGAAATTATTGGTAACGACACAATTTTTTTAAGGCGACACCTACAATGTGGTGTGACGTATCGTCCGTTAGGACGTTAGTTATAGCGCCAATATTTTAATGTGGAGCGAATCAATTACCATCAAGTGAATCTTCAACATGTTTTGTCACATCCAAGAGAGAACTTACTTTTTTTCGTTAAATAACAAAAAATTGCCTTGACTGTCACTAATGCATTATGTACAATTAACCGAAATGTTATTTATAGGTAATGTTTTTGGGAGAAATAGAAGAGATATTGGATGTTATTGAGCCAGCTCAGTTTGCCAAAATACAAGAACCTTTATTTAGACAAATTGCAAAATGTGTCTCCAGTCCACATTTCCAGGTATATTATATGTTTAAATTTGCAAGATTAAGAAAATATTTTATTTGCTACACGTATTTTTCCCACTTCTTTATTATAACTCGCTTTCAGATGTTTCTGTAACATGTCTACTCTTGCACCATTTAATCAATATCAACATCAAAATTAGAAAACGTATAAAGTTCAATATTGTTAAAAGATGACCGTGTTTCCCCATCATCATCATCATCATCATTTTCACTTAACATAAGCTATTAAGCCATTATCAATAAATAATAAAATGTATTTATGCGCCCTATTCTCTTCGCTATTAATTATCCATCGTTCATAGTGATGAAAGTTCACACTACTACACACATTGTCATATATATATACACATAAAAAACATACCACACTATTGCAGTTTCATGTTTGGATAGTTGTGTATTTGAAATATTATGAAGAAAAAAGAAGTTTTTTAAAGTCATTTACATCTAAATAATAATTGCGATAACAATTTCTATAATAATATAATTAGTTAATGAAACTAAGTTCTAGTGATGACGTCACTGTAAACGAAAATTTCCAAAACAAATTAATTTCTTTTTAATGATCTATGATACACTATTATGTGCATAGATTTTGGTTTTATATTTTACAGGTTTATAACGCGAAAATGTCTGTGTGTTCTCTATATATTGATGTAATAATATATATTTTTGTTTTACTTAATAACAAAAAAAATATTTGTTACTAAAAATTCATCCTGCTTTAAATGTTTCATAATCATTAAAAACCCAGTATCTTTGTGATAATGTAATAATTTTTGGTAATGGTGCTATATTATTTTTTATTTCTTTCAAAGAGAATAGTCTATAAAGTTGAAATCGACGAGCAACGTAGATAAATGGCTGTCATTCTCATCTTGTGAGACAAAACCTGGTATTCTAGCTGAGAGACGAAAAAGTTCTGTTTGATATTATTATTATATATTTTATTGTTGATGATGATAATTTTCGACCTGGTTGGGTAATACTTATTAGAATAAAAATAAAAATTAATAAAATGCATACGTTAACGAAATTAATTTTTTGCATAATATTATAGACTACAGTCAATATACTCTAAAACTAAAAAAAATTGAATACATTGAAACCGTCAAAAAAAATTCTTGAATCATTCTTTTTATACCAACCATTTATAAAGTTCATAAATTTTGATTGATTGTAGGTGGCCGAAAGGGCGTTATACCTGTGGAACAACGAATACATCTTGTCCCTGATGGAGGAGAACAATCAAGTTATAATGCCGATAATGTTCCCTGCTTTGTACCGGATCAGTAAGGAACACTGGAATCAGACGATCGTCGCGCTTGTGTACAACGTGCTCAAGACATTCATGGAGATGAACTCGAAACTTTTTGACGAGCTGACCGCTAGCTATAAGGCTGAACGACAAAAGTGAGCACCAATTTTTTATATAGCATTGCTTTTATTGAATGTGATAATACAAGGTAGCAGTTCTCCCGGTGGTTATCGATATGTCTGTCCATAACAAATTGGTGCTAGTTTAGAAGGTATATTCACCAATTCACTACATTGTGTTTAAAATTTTTAAACTTATAATATATTAGTAATCGTAATATAACTTATCAGCACATTTCGAACCTGATTTGTGTAACATTAGCACTTTACAGTTTTGCAGCAGAGATAGGTGCAGTTCTGGTGACTATTTAGTAAAGTTATCATAATCGTTATGGCATACTGATCCCTTGCTGAATATAGTACTCCCCAAATGGAAGTTGATTTTGTTAATACCAATAGTTACCATGAAGGGCGCTGGACTTTTCCTGGATTTATTTATTCCTCTTATATATGTCGTCAATAGAAAAGTGGCGTGTAATATTTTCACATTATAGTGTGCATAAATCACAATTCTTTATAACAATGAGTTCCCATGGTTTGGTTACAGAGAAAAGAAACGTGAAAAAGAGCGTGACGAGCTGTGGAAAAAGTTGGGGGAGCTGGAAATAAGCAGCAAGCGGCAGCAGGCCGGCGCAAGCGCTAAGTGATGTCCCCCACTTCCCTCCACCCGCTAGGATAATGTCCCCCTTTACTTTATGATTACACATCCATTCGTATTGTCTATTCAATTACATTTTTTGTTAACAACGTTATTCATTTTTTTACCTCTTCATGATTCGTTCGTTTGGGTATTTTTTGGGTTGCCACTCAATTTTTTTATTTGCATTTTTTTTTATTTCATTAAAAATAAACATCCATGTCAACTTGCCCAATTGCGGGCTCATCTTTTACAGGTTTTATAAATTGATTTCATTCTGATTATTTATCAGAGCAGAGCGCAAAGTTAATTATATTTGATGAGAAACTGAAATGTTGAGAGGAGTATGTGAAAAATGCTATATTTTTTATTTCGTACATTTCTTTATATTAGATATTTATGCGTTGTTGCAGAAAAGAGACACGCGAAGTAACGTAAACATTTGTTATTCTTAATTATTTAGAGTGAAAATGTTTTACTGATGGCCACGGTATACACGTTTTTGTTTCTTTATCTGTTATAAAACGCTTTAAAGTCTTATCCTTGCAGAAAGGTGGCAACCCTGTCTGTTGTCCATCGGTTCGCTCGCGAGCGCCATCTATATTCGCAATCCAACCTTCGAAGTGTCCTCCCCAAATGCACTAACATTATAACTTTACTAGTATTTTATGTATGTTCACATAGGTTAATATGTATTAATTTAGGAACTTTCCAACATTGTTAAATTGTTTAAATAAGTTAAAAAATAAAAACAAAGCTGTACGTATCATTGACGCATGATCGATTGTATTGCATTTTGAATCACCGATAATTGTAAGTGTCGGGCACCCAGCTTTCGTCTGAGTAAGATTGTACAAAAAAAACAAAGTTAGGTAAATTGCAAGTTGTTAATATGTTAGAGCGCGGGCCCGGACTTTGGTAGGGGTTCGTGTCGGTCGGGGCCCGTTGGTAGATTGTTCTATAACGAAATCTTCATTTAAAAATTAGTGGCTGGATTCAGAAATGTAATTTGATCGTGCTATCATTTTGTATAGAGTTACATAGTGTAAATAGGCATTTATTTATTATAAATTTATAGCGGACGATGATCTTTATACATAGCTGCGGGAGTGGCGTGCGATGGTCGTTCGGATCGGTCGGAGCGAACTGGAGACTTCACTTACATACGGCTCGGTGGTAATGTTCATTTGATATTGGAGTAGAACAATGCTAAAGGTAGTTATAATAATTTGTAAGGGAATAGTCATTAATTTGTATGATATTAATGTAGCCATTAATTTTTCTATCATCACCGGCGGAGCGTCGCCGACGCGCGCCGCCGCCAGCGCTGCCGCGATGTATGTATGTACACTATGGAGATGTTTGTTATGTATAATGTATTAACATTGCAAAAATTAAATATATGATCTTATAAATAAATTACTATTATAGAACACAGTATGAAAATAAAAAGTTGATTCACATGAATTGTTTATGTGTAAGAGTAGGCGCCCCGAGACGGCTTGACACGCCTCGTTCCTGAGCTGTCCCTAGCATTAATGCGCTGCGCGTTAGAAATACACAACATCTTTTCACATTACTTAGTTTTTTTTATTTCCGTTCGAGGCCTAGACCCGTGTGTCCGTCTTCGATTTCTTCCACGCTTAGGTAGAATTATCTTTACGAATATATATATTTTGTTTTACTTAAAGAGGAGATAACTGTCTATTATATGTATCACTAGTATATTGTAAGATGTCGTCTGTACTCTGAAAAATGAATACGGCTGAAGTTTTAATAACACTTGTAACAAAAACCTGTATAAAATAATAAAAAACAAACGCATGTCTACGATTAACGTAATTTGACTTATTGTTGTTTAAATGGCCTCCTGTTTTAGTTCGCTTCATTACTTTTTTAACCTTTGCGAGTGGCTTGTCTGCGTGTATAAGACGAGTTGCCAATGTTAGGTGCGCTGAACTTTCAGTTGGATCGATATTATCCACCATAACATCAAGTTCAAGTTTGTGGCGCATTGCCATAGCTACCACTTACAAACACTACCACACCTTTACTTTTAATGTTCAGATCATTCAAGAGGTTAATTTCAATGCAGATGGCTGCTTTAATATTGACGGTAAGTTAAAATTGATTTACTGTGTCAATATGAAAACTCAAAACTAATTGATATACATGATTCAATGATAAAGTAGCACAATAAATTCTAAGCACCACTTTTATATTATAGAAGATGAAACTCGGCTGTTCAAGACCATATATAAATCCGACACCTGTGCCCACAATGCCTACAGGTCTAGTGGAGCTAATGGAAGGACTTTCAAGAGAGGTAATAAAGAATAATCCTAGCGATCTATATAACTTTTGTGCAGAGCATATGAACAAATTGCTGGAGTTACGGGATGGTCGTCGTAAGTTGTTTAACCAAGTTATTATTATTATTTTTGGTGACATAAGACAATTTAAAATGAGTAATTTGCAAATAAAACTGTTAATACGTATACTTAGACTTTTTAATATTTCGCTTATCTGCCGTTAAATTGCTTCTAATAGTATCCAGAACAAACTATTCTTTTGATGAATAAGTAATTCATGAATTTTTAGTATAAATGTATTGTCAAAGTTTATTATCAATGAAGCAAAAACATATGTGAACTCTTTTTGTGTGTCGATATTGCTTGCAAATGTTCTTAGATATAATTGAAAATAATTAGACACAACTTGTTACATGTTATCTTAATTTTATAGAAGGGTATTTCAAACTTTTTTATTCATGTCAGTAAAGAATGATAGTTCTATAACTACCTCCTATACTCTACCTCCTACTCTCTCCTAACCTCAAAACTATTTTTGAGGTAATGTACATGTTCAATTATGTGTCAGAATTTGTAGAAAGTGTACATATTGTTAATCAATTCAAATATTGATTTATTCACATTAAAATTTTTTAAAATTTTTTATAGCGCTTAAAATGAATTTAAATTTAAATGAAAAGATAACTGTAGCAAAAAATATTATAAAACAAAGAGCTGAACAAAGGCGTATAAATTATGATAAAAATATGGATAAATACATAAATCAAATTGATTTAATGGATAACAAATCATATGAAAAATGTATTTCTGAGAACGAATTTCATCATGCAGATAAAAATTGTACAACTGTTATATCGAACGTAATACAATCTGCCAAAAAGGATAAAAATGAAGGGTTAAAGTCCAATGATAGTGATATAATTAGTTCTCAAGTAGGATTGGCAGATGAAACATTGATAGAAAAGGAAGTAAAACAAACAGTGGTTGAGGAATGTGATATCAATAGTACAGAAGTTGGATCAACCGATAGTAGTATCGAAGACACTGATTCTGTTCGGGTTTTAAGTAATGAAATTAATACAAAAATTTTACCGGATAATAACAAAAACATGGGTGACTTTACCAATGCCGATGAAAATTATCCAAAAGATGGTAACATTATGGAACTTTCAGAACAGGAGGATGCTTTTGATTTTTCCAATATTACTGAAGAAAAAGTGAAGATTGATTTTGGAAACAACATCGTTTTAGATAATGAACTCGACCTTCGTCCTAATTTGGAGAGTAAAATCGATGCTGGAATTGATGGATTAAGGAATTTCGAAGTCGCTTCGAATATAACAGATATATCCACAACATCAAACATGAAAACATGTACAGAAAAAGTTGAAGAATTCAATGGTAATATAAAAAGCAATGTCCTGAACGGAGAAACCTTAGATGTAAATCAAGATAAATCTAATGATACCTTGTCTAATACAGTGGATAACAATGTAATAAATCATAATATCAAAGAAAATATTACATGTAGTAGTGAAATTACAAAAACAAATACAGAGTTTGACATTGTAAACAATGAAAAAAATATGCCTTTACTAAAAGTGGGAGAAAGAACAGAAATGATAAATACCAGCAATGTGCACGATGAAATAACATATAGCGATACGAAAACCGACGAAGTAAAATCCAATAATATGATTGCGTTAGAAATAAATGCTGCAGAAGTACATGATATGACTGTCACTGAGCTGGCGGCTGTTGATTCTGTTGCAAGCGAAGAAGCAGCAAAAAATAATAATATTTCACAAAGTAATGAAGAAGCGCATGATGTAACTATTGCTAAGCGAGTTGACAGTTATGGCTCACAGGAAGAAGCCCTAAAAAATATCCTTATTGTACAACGTGAAACGGAAAATATTGAAGAAATTAATATTGACAAAAATATCCAAAACGAGTTCAATGTAGTTGAAGAAAACAACCTTAAGTCCAATTTATTAGACACTAATACGATTTCCGACTTAAAGATTAATGAACAAAAACCGGGAGCTTTGATGGAATTAACCACTCAAGATGTTCAAACAATTTTTTCTGGTCCAAATGAAAACGTTGATCAAGCTGTCATAATTTTAAATAATCATGATAGTGGTGTTGTTACAAGCAACAAACACTTAAATGAACATGAAACGGATGCAATTAATATCAAAGAAGAGTTGAAAGTAGAACCATTCATTAAGAATATTGAAAACGGTGATGTGTCAAGCGCTAAGAAAGAGTATTCTCAAAATGGTATTGATGTAGAAGACTTCAGTACTCATGATGAATACAACAGTAACAATAAACAAGAACATGAAACAACAGATACGTACAATGTGAATCCAATGGATCTCGAAAGAGCTGCTATAACAATTCAAAAAGTATTTCGTAATTTTCTCTTTAGGAGTAAAACTTCCAGTTTTGATGATTCTGGAAATACTGAATTTAACGGATTTGAGCGTGAAGCTGGGACTAAGGTATGTTTTAAACCCGATAGGTTCATGAGATTTTATTGATTCGTATAGAACAAGCGCCACTATACTATTTTTTTAAATGAAGACGCTAAGTTGAGTTTGGCGGTTTTATTAATTCGAGGAGACTGAAATAAAATACTCTCTTCTCCTGAGTAATTAGGTTCGTCTAGATAGTAGATATTACAAATACATTGGAAATGCCTATTTTGGCCGGTGAACGATAATAAGCTGAAGGGATGGTGATGAATAAGATTTAAGATCATGATCGAACGAAGAATGCCACAATAAGATAACAACCCGTTCGTGCACATAGTTTTTTTTGATGTAATTAGTTTAATTTCCAAACGTATTTTCACATTTTCCAACAATAACTGTACACCAAATTATAAAGAGTGGAAAAAAAAAATCAAAATAGTTTAAAGATGCTTTACATGTGACTTTCCACTACTATTCTAATAGTCTGACCTATTTTATATTACAGTTTAAAGTTTAATAAAAAATTTTGTTTTGTCTACTAATGTTTTTGAAATACTGTCTAGATTATCTTGGATTTCGCACTTCCTCATTTCTAATCCACATATATCAATTCCTTTAAGCAAACATTGATTCAAAGGAAAGAATCTTTTTTAAATGTAATATAATATTTACAATTTTACATTGATAATAAAGATTTTTTTTTAAATGTAGTAAATATATAGAAACAAATTAAATTGATCGAAATTTCAGAACGAAGGTACGTTTGCTAACCACCATCAAAACTTGACTAAAGACAGACGAGCGGTTGGTATAAATAGAATGGATACTGTATTACAAACAGTAAATGAAGAGAAATCTCTTTCCTTGTCTACCGACGATTCATCTACCATATCTAGTGCAGCTACAGTTATACAGGCCCATATCAGAGGTTATCTCGCCAGAAATAAATTTAATCGTGACAAGACAGCATCAAACACTTCTTTAGTGGACTGTGAAGTTCTGTCGGCTACTTCACTTGAAGGTGATTCTGATTTGAACAAGAATAAAACTGTATTAAACATTCATATTGTCCCTGAAGGTGGTCAATTTATAACAAGGGACGAAAGTTTGCTGACATCTGTTGAATTGTCATTAGACGGAAGCCCGCCAACTTCTGCAAAATTACATCCTTTAGGTTATGATAAAAATGAACGTAGGAAACAATTAAAAAGAGAAGACGCAATTCAATCCATTTCCCCGCCTAGCAATAACAGCAGACTAAGTGAAGAACATGATTCTGTGAGCGAGATGATTATTAATGATAAAAATCCCCAAAAAGAACAAACAGTTGATATTCAAGAACCTGTAGATTTCCAAATTAATAATGTCACTGACAGTGATGATAATGTATTCAAGGAAAACGACGTGAAAGAACCTTTTCAAAATAAAGATTCAGAATCTGCTGAGCTCGTATGTAAAGCTTCTGAATATTCTACTGACGAGTCAGACGTAGTGACACCATTCAAATCGGCCGAGGAGAAGAACAGTGACACTGATAATATGAAATTACTCCACTCTGGTGAGTTTCATGATCTTGTCCTGCCCACGAAAGTGTCTCGCAGTGACACGGAAGTCGTCAGTGGTGAGTGAAGACATCTATTATCAGGTGATAAACCTTTCCGTTCTACTGAGGCCAACGCATGAGTGCTAAATATTTAGGTAGTTTGTACTTGAACGTATTCGTTTGGGCTTTTTAATGCTGCATTAGTTTAGATCACGTATGTTTTGTATTTAATAATATATGACGAATTCCTCAGTGAATAAGTACTAATTTCAATATTATACATTTTGTTCAGAAATGTAAATGTCCATTTTGTATATTGAATTAATATTTAAAAAAAAAGATTATTTTAATATTGTTATATCACGAGAATAACTTTTCGTGACTGTAGTTAATTATGTAGTATTAGCTTTGAGAGTCATAACCAAATTAAACTTTTATTACAATTTATCACGTTAGCTCATTTATTACTCTAAAAAATTACGTTTTTCACATATATTTCTCGATAATCCTTTTATGTATTATACGGTTATGTACATTACAGCAGTAGCTATAGTTATTGCATGTGACTATCAAAAAAAAATACATCTTGAGTTTGAAAAGTCGAAACTAACAAATGATATGTGTCACATATAGCACCAAGAAAAACCTTTCATTGTACTCTAATGATTAATATTGTCAAATAGTTTAAATAAAAATATATGCCAATTTTTGTTTATTGTATAATAAGCTAATAAACATTAGCTATTCAAAATATTCCCTTTTATTCGATTTTGTTTTTCTATCGACATGATATCTAAAATTAATTTGCCGTAGTTTAAATATGTTATTATTTCGGCCTTGTAGTTTAAAATATTTTATTTTCAGATTTTTCAAACGTGCTGGTGTACTTTCTAGTTTGGAAGAACTCTTAATTGACGATGTAACAACCTAGAACAGTTCTTGGAATAAATACTTTTTTTTTTCAATCAGCAAGGAATAAACATATTATTCATATCTTTTATTTCATTTATCTTTGCATTAAATTGATCATACGTGAATTTATTGTCGTTTTATTTCATGACGATACCTACTTGTTAGAAGTATTAACAAAGAAGTCATTTTTATTATTTAATCCTGCTTACATTTATTTTTTATTAAAATATAATTATTGGGTTATTTATATTTCTTCACTTGTTCTAAGAGTAGCTAAGCTAATAGACAAAACTAATTTTGGACAAGTGCTAGTGATAGCCGGCGACGGTGGTAGTGTCGGACTCCAACCGACTAAAAAGCTTCACACGGTATTCCACTCTCATCCACGTGTTCGTGGGGTCGCGGGATAAAGTATTGCAGTTCACCGCGACCCCCCGAACGGCGCCCGAATGACCGGGCCCACCTCGAGGAGGGGTGTGAAGCACCCCTCCTGTTAAAAAAAAAAATTAAAAAAAAATAAATTCCTACGTGGCGACGCGTCGGAATACGAGACGCATCACCATATCCACCCCAGGAACCCTCTCCAAGGGGGGCACCGGCCCGACGGCCCTTGTCGGTCGCGGCGCCAGGTTCCTGCCGAGAAGCCATTCGGCGGTCGTGCGCTCGGTCCCGCCTTGCGGCGGTGAGCTGTCATCGCGCTCCGACCGCGTCCTGTCCCCTCGGCGCCCGCTCTCGGATACGTTCGGTCTCCCGCTTCTGCGTCATAACAGAGTCGCAGAATCGGGATACCGCATTCCATGACGCCTCGCCACTGACCATGGTCCGGACCACGGACGGTAGCGAGAGGTCACTCCCTATCGCCGCTACGAGCGCGGCCCTGTCCCCCCCCCCCATCGCGGGCAATCGGCCAAGGTGTGGGACGATGTGTCCACCGGGTGGCCACACTCGTCGCACGCCTCGTCCGTCCTACTCGTGCAGTTCCGCCGGTGCAGATAGCTCCCGAAGCAACCGTGCCCCGTGAGGACCTGCACCAGGCAGAAACTGAGGACTCCGAAGTCCCGGCCCAGCCAGTCACCGATGACCGGCCGGACGGCCTCAACGGTGAGGCGACCGTACGACGGTTCGAGGAGTCGCCGCTCCCATCCCCGAAGCACCTCTCGACGCGCCTTTCGGCGCCACCTCTCCACCTCGTCGGGCGACGGAAACGAGCCCTCCCGCTCGAGGGCCCTCTTCCGTCGCCAGTAGAGGCGCGCCAGCGACTCCGCTTCGAGTTCCCACGGCGGTGTCCCGGCGAGGACGCACGCCGCCTCGAAAGAGATGGTACGGTAACCTCGTACGATCCGTATGGCCATGACGCGCTGCGGCGAGCGCAGCAGTGTCACGCCACGGGTCGACAGGTGTTGGGCCCATATGGGCGCACCGTATAGCGCCATAGAGCGCACCACCCCCGTGTAGAGTCGCCGGCATCCGACGCTCGGCCCGCCCAGATTGGGCAGGAGGCGGCTCAGGGACCCGGCCGCTCGAATGAGCTTCGGGCCCAGCTGCCGAAAGTGCTCGTCGAACCTCCATCGGCCGTCGAGGACGAGTCCCAAGTACTTCATCGAAGTACCGACGGCGATGGAAGTCCCACCGACTATCAGCTCCGCTCCCGGCGGAGGCGCATTCCGGGCGCCGTGGAAGCACAAGGCCTCGCACTTGCCCAGCGCAACCTCCAGCCCCAAGCGCCGAATGCGCGAGACGACGTGGGCCACGCCCGCAGTCGCCAACACGCGCGCCTCCCTAAAGGTGCGCGCGCGAGCCGTCACCAGGGTGTCGTCGGCGTAACAAGTCACGTCGACTCCACCGAGGTTGGCTCCGCGCAACACCGAGTCGTAGCCGATGTTCCACAGGAGCGGTCCAAGGACCGACCCCTGCGGAACACCGCACGACACACCTTGCCGACACCACTCGTCGCGCGTCGGGTACCTCACGGACCTGTCCGAGAGGTACGCCCCGATCGTACGCCTCAGGTAGACCGGGACCCCGAAGTGGACCAGCGCCGCGGTGATCGTGCTCCACGGAAGGGTGTTGAACGCGTTGGCGTTGTCGAGTGACACCGCCAACACCACCTCTCCGCGAGCCACCGCCGCGTCCGCCAGGGCTCGCACCCGCGCTATCGCGTCTACGGTGGATTATCGACAATCTTACTATTATTACGTCTATGTGCAATGTAAAACAAAATATGTTTTATTGAATCTAACAATAGAAAAATTTTAATCCTGATATATGCTACAGTTTTTTACTGTGATATTAACACCCAGAATATATAGTATTCATAAATATCACATTAACGTATACGAAGTCGGTTATTTTGTACCCTAATAAATTTAATTTTGTAACGTAAAAATGTTCTGTTAAAGGTATCGACGGTCTTAGTAATAGTGTATTTTAATAATTTTGCTAATGAGCAGTTTTTTTTAAAATGCTACAAATTTATGTAGTAAGAGTTCGATATAAAAAAAAATACAACATTTTTGAAGAATTATCATAATTTAATTTTTGTCATATAAATTTAATGTCTCTAAAAATAAATTTGTAAATGGCAATACTTTTACAACTAGTACAAAAACTTAAAGGACTTGTTTCCTATGTCGTTAAATAGTAAAAAAAATCTAGCTCAAAAAGTTGTATAGATTAATTAGATAACCTCAAAATACATTGGTTTTTACTGATAGACCCGACTTATAACCCGTTATAACTATGCCGCTCCCTCCTGCATTAGCTGCTCGTCTCGCGAAAAGAGGCATTTTAAAAACATCGAATGTCGATTCGGCTAATGTTCCAACTCAAGCCAATGAAGAAATTATAGCTGAAGATTATGATAGTAAACCTGAAGAACACAGCTCTAAAGAACATTTTTGGGAAGGAATTGAAGGAGTTAATGCAGATCCTATTAAAGGCCATCCTGGATGTCCAAATAAAAGTAATATTTATCACGAATGCTCAAAATTTTGTGTTAAGACTTGGAAACAAGGTAAACTTGTTCCAAATGAACTTTATTTAGAGAATAAGAAAAAAGCTTTAGAATTATGGCCTCTTCCGCCTGGCTGGGAAGAAGTGTACGACGAGGGAACTGGGCAACATTATTTTTGGAACGTTCATAATAATCTCGTATCCTGGTTGCCTCCTGCACACCCACAGGCTGTTCCAAGTGATAGTGCTGCACATTTACGAGAAGAGAGGCTGTTAAAGGAAGGCGATGAGAGTGATGATAGTAGTGAAGCATCAGATCAAGAAGTTCCCCAGCAGCAAAATAAGGAGAAACGTCATGAGCGAAGGGAAAAGAGCAGGGAAATGGCACATTATAGAGATAAGAAAAGACAGAGGGTAAAAGATAACGATTTAGATCCAATGGATCCTGCTTCATATTCAGATATACCAAGAGGTAATTGGACATCTGGATTGGATGCTCATGCCAAAACTGGAGTAGACACCACAGCATCAGGTTCATTGTATCAAATGAGACCATACCCTGCACCAGGTGCAATTTTAGCTGCTAATGCAAAACAGAAAACTCCACCTCCAACACCTTAAGTATTTATATGGTTCAGTAAAATTTGTTCACATTATCTATAGGTATTATTGTAACAAACAGGCAGTGTACTATTGAGTTAATTAAAAGTTACTGTTTAAAAAAATCATTTTTAAAGCATTCTTTTGGACATAATCACTACATACAATTAACATCTTCCATGTTAAAAATCAATGGTTCTGAAAAACTACATAGTTTTACTGAATAAGGAGTAATGCACAAGTTTTGATTGAGAAATATACATTTTTGACTTTGATGATTTAATGGATAATAAATATACCACACATGCTCGCTTACATGTCTTTGTCATATATTTGACTTTGAATATTTATGCTTACTGGTAATATTTTACTCAGTAGGGCATTTAATCATCAGAATAATTTCATGAAAATTTTACAGATAATTAATTTACTAGTAGTCATTGAAGTTTTTATTTTCAACTAAAATAAGTTCTGAGAAAATTATAGTTTAGATGACATCTGTTGCTAAGGAAATAAAAAGTATCTTTATCGGATGTTGTATTTAATAATCTACATGGTTACTGTAGTATACATAATGTAAAAAATCAATAATTTTTTAACAATGTTAATGTTAGGTGATGGTAGACAGCCACTATTATACATGAGATTTTTTTTAGAAAAAAATTCAGGTATTTATTAGTTAAAATGTAGAAAATATTGAAGATAGCATCACAATTTTTAAATTGTAATGTTTCATTGTCATCCACTGTTGATGTCCACTTCTAGAAATGCCGTCACAAAGATCGCTCCTGCACTGCCCTCAGCTCCCTATTATTTAAATAAAAAAATTAACTGCACTCTAGATAATCTTCCCACTACTGGAACTTTCTTTTTGCGAGAGAAATATAATAAGATTTGTTACAATATTGAATGTATACACTTATTCAGAGTTGTCATTAACATATCACTCGGAAACTATTTTGAAAAGTTGCATAAACATTAACATACTTCGTATAAGTAGTCTCGTTACATGAACAAGAATCCAAATAAATTTAATGTTGTGAGAATGAAAAATAAAAAACATAAAAATTTCATATACAGTTATATTTATTGTTTCATGTCATAATTGCCCAATAATTTTCCCTTAAATATTGTAAAACATATAATTTGTACATATATTTACATACAAACAATCAATTTGTCAACGCAGTCATTTGTGACCTTGCTTATTTTATTACTTATTTCTAAACATGCACATTTTTGTATGCAAATAAAGAGAGATACATAAGTACATACATTGACTTATCAATACTGAATAATAACTTGTAATTGATAACACTTGTGTGCTAGCAGCCGGCTTGCATATTTATTATTGGCTGTTTAAGTTCAAGCGCTTGTCTGTCACTAGGTGGAGTAGATCGTCAGATGTCAGGATACCAATTGGTTTATTTGAAGAGGAAACTGAAAATAAAAACATTAACATTAATTAAAAATTATTACGGTTAGTATAAATAAGATTTAACTTTTCATTCAATGACTTTTACTAGTTGATAGAATACAAAATCCTGCACTTGCTTTATAGTTATAATTCAACAGTACCGTTCAGGATTAGTCCTGTGGTATTGGTTTATTTGATATATTAGTAAAATCGTACCTGTCTCCACAACAACCACAAATGGGGCAATGTCGAGTATACGAGACACATGCCCTAGTTTTGGAGCTTGGGACATATCTACAGAGTAGTATTTCTTCAATGTGAATTTGCTCAGATCTTCAGCGGTCGAGCCTGCTAAGTTAGCAAGCCGCCTGCGTGCATTATCAGCTGTAAATACTCCACATATTGCTCTGAAAAATTAATGAATGATTTTGATTATTGTGATTAACATTGGGATAATTAAACGAGAAGTAGAGTGGTTAAAGCAAGTATATTCTATTTCATTTCCCTTTAATCACTGATGCCTTTGAAATCCCTGTTTTTATAAATTCATGTCCCAGATTGTAACATTAGTAGAAATTCTTTAAAATCCTGATAGATCCTTCACTGAGCCTCAGTTTTGTAATCAAATTACTCTTCGTTTCAATATTGTTGATGAAATAGCACAAACAAAATATTAATATATCTTTTTTAATATTACAAATAATGCACATACACATATGTAATATAAATGTAACTTTTCCAAATCTCAATCATAGTTAGCAATAAATATATAAAACATTATTTAGTATATATTTTCTAACGGAATATTAAATGCATACATTTACACGTTTTCAAATAGTTTACACACAGAACTAACGTACAAAATGATTTCTATTATGAATTTTTTATGCTAATTTTCCGACACCCAGGTTCATTATCCGAGAGGCCTTGTGATGAGGAATTGATAATGAATAGTGCGGCCACGTAAACGAACAAAATTAAAATCAAAATCAAGAAAATCATTACATTTGTGCCATGTAATGATTTTCCGTTATATTTAATTTTTACATTTCACATGAAAATATTTTGTGTTTTTGACATTTGAAATGGTGACATTTCAAATATCGGACGCGACGGCGTCACAGATACGAGGCAAAAATTATTTTAGTATTCATTATTGCGTAAAATCGCTTTTAAGATATTTTAATATATTCGTTTTCGCTGTACGTTATGTAACATATTTTTTTTTTTATCAATTAAGCGACGCGACGGGCGGATCGTTCGCCTCATGGTAAGTGATACGCCTGCCTATAACAACGTGGCGCTTATTAGGATAATATACTGCACTGTATTGCGCTTGTCGCCTGAGACATAAGATCGGATCGTATCTTTACCCATTACACTAGCTACAGCGCTCTTCAAACCGGAACACAATAATATTAGCATTCCACTCTTTGGCCGTAGAAACAGGCGCTGCGACCTACCTTCAATAAATTCATTTAAAGATATTTAATAGTCCTTCAAGCGGTATAAACTCCGAGTTATGTTTTTCTTTTTTTGAGAATACCGTGAACATACAAACAATAGATCATAAAAGTGATGACGGAATGTTAACACTTGTTGCCATAACAAGTGTTTTGTATTTTTTAATGGCGGAAAAATGTATAAAAGCTTTAAAGTTATCGACAGTTTTTATAGTATAGTAATATGTTTGTCCGCTGGATGCGGGCAGCGAAGGATCCTTCAACATGATCTTTGGGAGAGGCCCTTGTCCAGCAAAGAAAGTCGGATGATAATTAAATTTACAGTAGGATTGTATTTTTTTTTAATAAATTAAAGCCTTGTTTATAATAAGGAACTAAACATTGAACACGAGGCTAAGTGCGCTCATAATAAGAATGCGAGCTAGGATATTTACAAAGCGCTACACTTCCTTACCGCCTTGAGAACAAGGATTGTTATCTCAATAATTAATTAAAACTTTAACTTAATTTCATTCTTTTCTATACTGTGTGTTAGGAGACCGCTTCCTAAAACGAAGACAGGCGATAGTACTAATGACACATTTGATTATGGGACGGAAAATCGATACTGAGGAAAAAAAATCATGTTTTTAAAACGTTTTATTAGCATCATTTACGCTCCACCATGTTGGTACAGCTAAATTAAAAGATGGTTTCATAAAAATACTAAAAAAAAACCAACAATGAAACACATATCAATGTTTGTGAACTAGCCGATACTCAGATCAACGAACGCCCGGGCGTACAATCTAAATGCTCCGTGGCCATATGAAATAAGGTTCAAAATAAAACCAAATATATCTCGAGTTCCAGCTCATAAGTTTGTAAAATATGATTTTTTTTAATCAGAATCGATTTATTTTTTTCCGTCCCATCATCAAAGGTGTCAGTATCCTAACACCCAGTACACTACACAACTATTGGGTGGTGGAAATAGCCGCAGCTCTAATCGGGAATAATAGCTTTAATAGTTTCAGATCAAGGGTTGATAATTCAGATTCTTGCCATTCGTCCATAAAATGATGCACAACTCACCCGTCGTCGTCAACAACGCCGATGGCAGGCGCGGCGGATCGCCTCAGGGCGTCGAGTGCTTCCGGTATCGTCGAATAATGTGGTATACTTACAATTGGTGGGACCATACTCTTTGTTATCACAGTACTCCACCATCTGCAAACAGAAAGTCTTACTCTTTAAAATATTTTGAACCTGATGGTTTGTGATACGCACATAACGTGACGCTAGTTAGGATGATATACCCTGCAACACATCGTGCTCGTCGCCTTAAGACATGAGATCTTGATTCTTGTTACCCCAGTAATTTCACTAACTACAGCCCCCAGCCAGTTTGAAGGCAGAAATAGATGCTGCGGTAGTACCTACTTACAAGGTCTCCAGCAACATAGACCTACCACCAGATTATTTGTGTGTTTATCAATTTAGAGAAGAACATATTATTCCAAAGATAGGGGAAAAGGAGGATTAATTATATCTTTTTAATACTTAAATTTTAGTTCAATGAAGTGTTGATAAAAGCAAGACGATAACCCACCGATGATGGTATGGTAGTGACGGATTAGGATATTTATACAGTTCTAAAACCTTCGGTACTTCAAAACATTTTGTTAAACGTAAAATGAAGTTTAAAAAAAAATCTGTAGACATTAAAATTTACGTACAAGAGCCTTTATTCACATATGAATATAGAAACAAACAATAAACAATACTCAGTATAACTGTAACAATAGTAACTGATATGGGATATATGTTTGCATTGATTTTTTTTTAATAACAATATATCGATAGTGTATTATAGTTTCCTGTTATTTTACTGCAACACTACAACGTATTCGTAGTGTCGAAGCTTGCAGTAAATTACACCTAACATACAAACATAAACATTATATCGCGCCCTTGGCATTCCTTCACCACACTGCCGGTACCCTTCTAAACAGCTTCCGCGGCAAGACTAATAAATGTTTCCTTATAAACGTGCGCGGCAATAACTATAAAACGAGATGAGCTGAGAATCTAAACTTTGAAAGTAGACATTTGCACAACAATGAACCGGTCCGCTTTGTACATTGAATTGGCAGCGTCTGTTATTACACAAGATCGCATGTAAACAATCAGATGCGATCGTTTTGTATCCGAGGTGATAAGAAGTCAATATACAAAGAGCTGTGGATGACGTCCATAACACCCAATTTACATCCACACTGCTGGGGCACAGACCTACCCTCGATATGAGGGCGATGCGGACTGGTGGAGCTCCACACACATCTTAGAATAAATTCTAATTCATGTGCAGGTTTCCTCACGATGTTCTCCATCACCGTTTGTATTTCGCTGTTTTTACTAAAGTCCACAAATGTACATAACTGAAATATTAAAGTCATAAGTACATGCCGAGATTCGAACCCGCGACCTTCGGAATGAAGGCCGCACGCTCTAACCATTAGGCCAGCGAGATCCTAAATGGTGGATGACATATATTTTTTTATATAACTAGACGGGCGGTAGGGGGGTATATGAAAATTATATTGGTGATGGCGGGTACAATGAGAAGTTAAATGTGTAGAATGTGGTAGTTATAGTTTGAGTTACGATGATATACACAGCACCACACTGCTCGTCTTAGACGTAAGATGTTGAAGTCTCGTCACCGCAGTAATCTTCCTAGTTCCAACACCCTTCAAATCGGACCTCAATAATGTTTGTACACTACTGTTTGGCGGCAGAAACGGGAGCTGCTGTGGTAGTTAGTTAACTAGGTGCTTTCCGATAACAGATACTTAACACCGGTTTGCTGTGATGAGGTACTTCAAACACGAGATCACTTCATAATTGCCATTCGTCAAATACTCCAAGCTTCTCCACATCATTACATTAAAGGGAGTTAGTTCATTATACTACGTAAGTGTATACTTACGGCAGTTTGTCATGCTCGACGAAAGGTTTGAGAGCGCGTGCCTCCATCCACTGGTCGGAGATGAATTTCGTCATGTAATTACGTATATTATCCGGCAGTATCACCACGCACTTCTGGCCCGGCTTCAAGGACTTCGCTGCTTGCGTTGCGGCCCACATAATAGCACCGCTGCTGCCGCCTTAAAAAAATTATCACATCACTTGCGAATATCCTAAATAAGCTATTAACTGTAGGTCACTGTTGCTGGAGACCGTCTAGGTATGTACCGCAGCAGCTCCTTCTTTACTTTGTTTTAATTTGAAGGGAATTTTAGCTAATGAAATTACTGATTTGACGAGACTTCCGTTACAAGGCGACGAACATTATATGGCGCTGTTTATACCATCATAAACCTCCATATAGTTATGGGCAGGCTTATTAGTTATCATCAAGTAAACGTCTCATTCCTGTCGTCGCTTCGTCGGAATAAAATATTCAAATACATTATGTTAAAGTGAAATGTTTATTGATAACAATTTTCACCATTACCAACTCAGGAAGTAGGCGTGGTTATAGATTTCATGAAATTAAAAAAGTCTCACCGCAGAGCAGGCCCTCCTCCTTTATCAGCCGACGAGACATGGTCAAAGACTCCTTGTCGGCCGTCTTGATCCATCTATCAATCACTTTTCTATCTAGAACTTTCGGTAAGAAATCGTATCCAATACCTTCCACCTGTTGATAGATAATGTAAATATTTGGACGTTAAAATGTTTCTCGCTTACAATATAATGAATCATGAAGGTTGTTTTGTTCTCCTACTTCGGATTAAGAGCAAAATAGATACAAAAGAGGTTGTCTTTGATATTTTGCAATTGGCGCTTCCTGTCTAAAACATCCGGCAATAAATCTTTCTGTATATAGTAAAATAAAAACATAATTATTATTATGTGACCGTAATATATAACGTAACATATATTTATCATGTGGTAATTTCTCGGCAGACAATTATCAGTGGCCGATGACTGTATGAGACAATAACATGCGATTAACTATGTATGATGAAAATATATAGGATTGTTAATATGTTAGTAATGTAAAGTAAATACATATAGATGTTGCATTTTGGCTATATAAATAGCCCTCTTAATGTTCCCACAGCTGGGACGCGATGTTACCTTTAGCATGGATAGAGTCAAGGCAGCCTATCCAATAAACTGGTCAAGTGTCAGCGGATGTCATATATCAAGGAAAGCTGTAGTCCTTAGAATATAAGGGTGTGATAGAAAAACCTGTAATTGATCTATAGAGATTTATTTACAGAGAAAGTTTAAGATGAAGGCTCTATTCAGGAGTGGATAAATAGAAGCTGATGATCGGTAGGATCGAAAACAATCCCTTTGATTTCATAACTAAAATTCCACTGATTGAAATAAATATATATGAAATAGTGTATTTATTCATGTAGCAGTTTATCTACCGATTTAACGTATTAGTGTGACGTCACGACCTTACTCTAAATTATCGGAGATCGTCATAAATGCAATAACACGTTTAGTTTCGTCATTTTGATAAAAAAAAATTGTTACTAACTCTGATGCAGACGTGTTAATACATCAACATTACATTCAAGGGCATTTATATAAATGTGATAAACGTTGAATAAATATCATTCGATACATTATTGACACAAATCAAATCGATCGAAACTCTTTCCGGTATTATACAAGATAATCTTTTCAGGAAAATTGTGAAACAATGTGTATTGTGACCATCCGTATTCATGTTTCTGGTATAACGGATTTCCTTATACATCCAACCTGGTTGTAGCTGATAGATATGTAATAATAGCTATAAATCCAGTAGGTATTTATTGAGTTATATACATTTATAGTTTGGAGCATATGTACTCAATTTTATGTAGCAATAAGGCTTTAGAAAGTGTGCCCGATAAGATTAATCTAGCTCACATATTGGCACAAGTTGTAGTTAGCCAGATAGGTTCAAAAGCTATACCAATTCCATCACAGGTAGCGTAGAATGATTTCAGGTACGGTTAGTTGGCGAGTACAGTTATCTTATAATGCGTTAAAGGAAGACACGATAAAGAAACAAGACTAAGATCTGATAAACACGAAACCGATAATTTTTTATATATATTATTTACTATTGAGACTTAATAATTTGTCTTAAGGTGAAGATCGCAATGTGATGCAGTTTACACCATCTAACAATCACCACATTAAGGGCAAGCCGTTTCACTTATTATCGATCGTTTCGTTACTTCGTTGAATATAAAAATATTTTATCCATATAAAAGGTTTTGATCTCGCTATAGGAAAAAACAACCACAAAATAGTCAACGAAGAAAAGAATTAAGTAAAAGTTCTAATAGATTTGTTTTAGTCTTTCAAAGGGAACAAAAAGCACCTCATCCGTTTGAGAAGTACGAAGCCACAGACAATGGATATATCAGAATAATCTAAAACAGAGGATCTCAGATTTTTTTCTCATAGGACCGATTTCAAAATTTAGCTGGTTCCGATGGAACCCTTTTGTTTTTGTTTTGGGGGAGACATTTTCGAAAGATACCTTGCTTTTGGGGGTAAGTTCTTATGTGAGATTCTTACTCACTAAAACCTTTCTCGGTAGTCTCCAATCAGTGTATTCCTAGAGGTCTTGAGATGTCTTACAGAAGGCACCGGTGTCGCTCTACTTTGTGGTAGCACGTCTTTGAAGAAGGGTCAGAGCCTTTCAGACACCATCGCTGAGCCATACGCTGTCCAACGCGGGGTCGTTTGTTGAGCGATAACGGCTCCCACCCTAGATAAAGGCACCCGAAACATCTAGAACCTTTAGTCCCTTTATACGACAGGCAGGATTTACCTCAGTCTTATTCTTACCACCCTGAGACTACAGGGCTAACGGATAGAACCTGGCAACCACATTTCTACTATATTAAAATTATAGAGCCCACGGAGACCAACCCGCCGAATCTCTCGTGGACGGATCGTGGTCCATCAGGACCACTTCGGTAGCTATAGAAGATTAATCTAAATGGTTTAATTTTTGCTTAGAACACGTTTTAGTAAGTTAACTATGGGAAGAACTAGAAACAGCTAACAACTCATGAAAACATCTGTACTGAACAATTCAATAAGGTATTTGTATGTAAATACATTTTCTAATTTCTATTTCACTTGATCATACTTAATACGTTGTTATTTGTTATCTTTCGTGCTTTCGAACTTTAATTTTATCATTCTAATGTTTACAAATCAGAAACAAAGGTTTTGATATCTCTGAAGTACTTCTAAACGCGAGTTCTTTAAGTTCAGTACAAATATTGATATACCGGTGGTTTTTGAACAGCAATATTGTTATCGCTTTTATAATTATTTGTAAAGTGTTTATATTTGTTTTTATCGACAAAGTGATGAGACAAGAGGAACCTTGAGATACACCTTCTTTTTTGACGTCGAGGTAGAAATCTTCCAAAGACTGCCTGCTTTAGGAGAGAAATTAACGTCACATGACATTTATCCTCCCCTCTCTAATAGATGGTGTTCTCCGGTACCATAGTAAGGGCTCGAAAATGTCTTTTGTACATTCATTAAGCACACTCCAAGAAAGAATAAGGCCCTCTTCACAAACCTTGCTGTGTTTTGTAAAATCAGGCCACTTCGCTTTTGTTATCCACTGCGCAAAACGATGACTGTTCCCAAGGCCTGCGATTCCAAAGACCCATTTTGTTTTTTTCTACGACAGATACTTTACCAGGTTAGTATTGTTCTTAATAGCTCCTGATTAAAGGGTTGACGGGCTGGGGCGCCCTTGACCAGCGCCACGACATCGTCGCTGAGCGATTCTCTCGATTCTTTTTATACTATAACGGCTTCACCCAATGTGCTTTTCTCACCCTGATCAGCCGCTACAGTCTGTGAACCAGGATCCGTCGCTCGGTCTCCCATATACGACCTCCTGCGAGCGTATGCTGCACAGATTGGTTGCCCTCAATGTTGCCATCATTGTCAGTTCGCGTCGGATTCTGTTTAGATACCGAAACACCTGTACCTGTTTCCAGTACCTGACTCTTGCCCATAATAAGGTGGCGCTAATTTGGATGATATCGCACCACACCGCTTCCTTTGAAGGAGAATATCATGAGGAAATCGATATATTGCCAGAACTATTTTAGTAACAACGGTAACGACATCCGTCAACCCTCACTTGACCGTTGTGATGGGTAAATGGTCTTGACTTGTGAGAGAAGGGTTCGAGTCGAAATAGGGTGAACATTTTAAATTTCATTAATCAAATAATTTTACTAGTTACAAGCTCTTGAAAAAATAGTAATGTCCCACTTGGTTGACGGCAGAAAGTGAGTCAGAGGTGGCACTTACGTAGGTGATAGGTCACCAACCATAGAGTTCAGAACCTAATTAAATCACTACCAGTGAATTTGAATGTGTCCGACATACAAAATTATTTAATTACTTTAATAATACCGACAATGTTTATTTAATGATAATTTTCATGCGGGTATTTTTTTTATTAAGAAATCCGATAATATGAGCACAGATTAAATATTAAGGCGTGCAAGAGACATGTGCATTATATCAAAGCATGATTAAAAGATTAAAAGTGCGGCGTGAAATAGATAAAACGAATTGATAAATGAAAAATCTGCACCTATAGAGATTGAAGGATTAACGATAACATTATTCGAAGTCAAAATATTGTCAATAATATTTAAAGGAAAAACCTTTACGTAGAGCTTCCGCGCTTTGATAATATAACCTCAACCCAAAATAATTTGATTACAGTTGTTATTATGCGAATGGTAAATCTACATAACATTATACAGGTTTAATAAAAATTAAAGCAGCCACGACAGTAACAAATCCATGAAAAATTCTGTAAATTAATCCAGAAGAAATAACCACGCAGTAACCCTACAGCATCCCCTTATTTGTACGGGGTTAATAAACAGCAAAAGAGATATTGCTCACCTCATACACGCCGACGTCGCTTTTGTTCAGTTCCTCTGGCTCAGCCAGAACGGACCCCAACGGGTCCACGCCGACGACGACACAATTTGGGCAGCGCTCTTTAATTTTGTGGCCAATGCCAGATACCGTGCCACAAGTGCCGGCGCCGATGACCACCATGTCGACTTCATCGTCCAGAGACCAAAGAATCTCTTCAGCAGTACCATCGTAGTGCGCCAATGGATTGCAAACATTGTTGTACTGTCAGAAAAAGGATTTAATGTACTATTTAATAACACGAAAAATCTACAGCAGGTTATTGTTAAAAGGCTATTTTTTTTTTTTTTTTTTATATTGTAACGGAGGCAAACGAGCTAGCGGGTCACCTGGTGGTAGGTGAATTCGCCGCTGCCCACAGACGCAAGTAACAAAAGTGTTACTAGGCCGTTGCCATCTCATAACATTTAAAAGAAGGGAGGGGTAAAATATAGGATAGGTTTCGGAGGAACAGGAGTAGGAATAAAAGGGGACAGACCACCAGACACCAGTCAGTTTCTAACCAAATGCAACATCACAGCTCCTAGAACACTGCAACGTCGCACCGGTCCATCTAACAAACGTCAAAATTCGGGTGGTCTGAAGGAAAGGAAAAGGAATGGGCATCCGGCTCTCTCACTCACCAGACGAAACATGGCAGCTACTAGGAAGCCAGCCATTTCACGCTGATTTTCTGTGAGAGGGTAGTGTCGCACCGGTCGATCCTGCCCAATTATGTGCTACAGTGAACTGTAGGCGTGGATCTACTACCATAGATGCTACTCCACGTTCATTTAATGTTCCCACAGCTGGGACTCTGGGCCTGGTCTATGAAGTTGAGTGTCAAAGGCATATTTATCTACAGGTCCATGTTGATGCTAAATTATTTATATGAAAAACTTAAGCACTAATGAGTCCAGTCGTTTCATTAAAGATTTGCACTATAGAGGTAGTATGAAATAATACAATAATAAATATTTTTACAAAACTGTTGCCATTTTCCGCGGCGCGTGGACGTTATCGATAACATTATGTTATTAGTCATTTTTATAAATCAAACTGTGTATTACAATCATAGGTTTTTTATCACTTATTTCGCAAATTAAATAAACCGCCATTTATATAACAAAGCGGTTTTTTTTTCCAGTAATGTACGACGCAGCCGTTAGTATCATGGATTGACGTAGTTCAAATTGTTAATACAGAAGTACATACGTTATTTTTATGGTAAACACGTTCGAGTCACAAGATATTTTTTCTTTTCTAAATTACTAAAATGTAATGTTTTTAAATCATATATTCATATACGACACATTACATACAGACATATAATGTGGGATGAATTTAAATTCACGTTTTGTAAAACTGTGCGGCAAGTTAAAAGGGAAATATCGAGTAGTAGAAAACGTATGACAACTGAATTATAGAAAATTTTATTTAGATTGAAGATGATTACAGAAAATGGGAGATTAAAGAAAATAGCGAAAAAAACTCAACACACGACAAACACCAAAATGTCCGGTGTAAAAATTTTAATTTACTCATGATAGTTATAAATATTGTCTAAAAGGTAAAACGAGAAAACAAGACAAATACGGCTTTAACAGTTCAGTAGTAATTATCGCAAGAAATCTTGTGTTTACTGCATGAAATCAATGACAAGAATACAAAGTGTATGTAGGTAAAGTAATTCTATATACAAACAATTTACATTCCACATCTGTCCATTTATATGGATACTACATGTAATATGTGAGATTCCTGTTTGCATATTTATGCATAAAATTATATAGATAGATAGATAAATTAGTTTATTTGTCCACGCAGTACAGAACACTTATATAAAGACAAAAAAATTACATCAAAGAACACAGATGAACAAAAATATATTGATGTAGTAATATTTTGGATAATCATTGCTGCCGTGTGTACCGCAATGGTACAAAATGGCCGTAGCTCAGTGTAACTGTTGCCACGTAGTGAACAACACATGTGCAGAAGGCAACGGGAAACCACTGCACTATATTCCCTAGTATTCAGCATAGAAAAGTCCAAAAAAAAAAGACTGTATCACGCTGATCGCCAACCTTCACTAGTTGGAGAGGCACTTTAAGAAGAAGAAGAAGAACACTGATTTTCAGTTACTACCTTATTAAAGAGCATCTATATTTTCGAGATGCTTGTGTGCGCGCATTATGTAGACGGAAAGAGAAAAAGATCTAAAGTTAAGTTATTGATATTCAATTCAAGAAAAAATGTTAATTCAGGAATAAATATAAATCTGTAGTATCACAAAAATTAGTGCATACTTTAGTTATTACTACAGATCTAAGTGTTAAGATTTCTTTAACAGACTGACTTTGCATAAATACATTTAGCGAAATATACCGAAAGAAAAACAAACGTAAACAGTGAATTTTTTTTTTTTATGTTATTAAGCGACGAGATGAGCGAGACGTTCACCTGATGGTAAATTATACTCGCCTACAACAACGTGGCGTTAGTTAAGATAGTGAGCACTGTACCACATTGCGCTCGTCGCCTGAGACGTAAGCCGTGGGATTTCATTACCCCAGTAATTACACCCCTTCAAATCAGAACACAGTAATGTTTGCACACTACTGTTTGGCGGCAGAATTAGGCGCAGCAGTGGTACCAACCTAGACTATATATGGCAACAGAGACTTACCACTAGTCAAGTAAGGTCTCTGCTAAGGTTGTTACTAATAATTTTTTATAGAATCAAGATTAAACATATGTTAACAAATATTTGTAAACAATTGCTCAAAAACGACAATTCTTTCACAAAGTGTATATGAGAGAGGCTTTGTTATGTAAACCAGCAGAGTTCACTTAAGGGGTGATTTGAATTTTTCTCAATATCTTTTCAAACAGTCTAAAAATATTACTTGAGTATGCCGCATTTAAAATTAGCTATATTCAAAGTATGATTTTTTAATTTTTCTTAGTGTAAACCTTAAAGTTGCAAAGAGAGAATTTAATGTTTAAGTAGAATTGTCTGTCATCTCTAACAAATATTTTTTTTATAATTACAAGTTTCAAAAAAATATTTGCTAAGAAAATTCATTTGTAAATGAATTAACAATAATTATTAGTGCAGATAAATTATATATATGTTGTATAAACTTTTTGTTAATAGTGGATAATTAAGAAAATTACGATTAAAATAACAGTAACAATGAGATAAAATAGTTTATAAACTTCCTACTGTTGATAACCCTAAGATATCTATAAAAAAGTTAAAGTATTGATACAATTAAATTTGACACATAACCTGGGAACGGTACAAAAGATAAAAGATTTACCTGATCTAACATAACAGCATTTGGAATTTCCTTTGAAAGTCTTTGAGCCACCATGAGATTACTATCAGGGTCATGAGATGCTGCCTCAGTAGGTGTTCTAATGATCTCTGCACCCAAAGCTAACAAAGTGTTTACTTTCTCATCTGACATTTTCTCTGGTAGTACAATGATACATCTGTACCCTGTTGAAATTATCATTATTTAAAATAAAATCCAATAATTATATGTTATGCAAAAGAATTTATAACAATAAACACAATTTAAGGAGTCAATAGCAATGATTAAATACATTTTATTAAATTTTAATAAATGTAAAGTTAATTACCTTTCACAGCTGCTGCAAGAGCTAAACCAATGCCAGTGTTCCCAGAAGTTGGTTCAATTATCACAGATTTTCCTGGTACAAGTATACATTTTTCCTCTGCATCTAACACCATTCTATAGGCAATTCGGTCTTTAATTGAACCTCCAGGGTTCAAAAACTCACACTTTGCATCTAAAAATAATATAATTTATTTAGAAAAGAAAGCATACTTAATAAGGTTTTATTTATCAAAAACTTACACATGTCACAGAGTAACCCATCTTGTTTTGGAATTTTATTTAATTTTACCAAAGGTGTATTTCCAATCAAATGAAGGACGTCAGGTTGTAATTTTTGATTTCTGTCCCTGAAATAAATATACTTAAAAATTACTTAGAAACAAAAAAATCGTTTTAATAAATCAATAATAATTTATCCTTACAATGCTTTAATAATATGCGGCATGTTCCTGAGGTCAAAGTATTCCAAAGATCCATTTGTTGTACCGTTTTGCATTTTCTCGTATTAATTATACTCTTTTTATGTTTAAATATGAATCTTGGAGAGCAATACCTTTTAATAAACAAAAATAACACAAACGTAAAATAATTATTAAATTAAAATTTATTTGGTTTCTTTTATAATAGTTATAATTATATGTATATCTTTAATAAAGAAAGTAAACAAATATAGTTATTAATGAAATATTTTAATTAACCTTGGCAATCGTACGACAGTTATAGAAGTAGAAGAGCTTGTTAATGCTACAACGTACGACTTTACTTCTCGCCGTCTTATCATGAACTGATTGTTTATGAAGTTATTATTCACGCTAATCTTACAGTTTATATTAAACAGCGTGTGCGTTGACAAAATAAGGTTAAGTTTATGTCAAATTTCAAAACAGATAATACAGATTATATTATTTTGTTAATCTGTGGCACTAGAAATGTCAGAGCTTTTGATAACCACATAATGTCAGTTTGATAATTTCATTTCGGGAACCTATCTGCACATTACTAATAATAATACTACTTCAGAAGATTTTTACAATTAGTAACGTCATCAATCGTCATAATCGGTAATAAGATGCGATGCTAGTTGGAATTTGAAGTGTTATAATAGAAAACTTTGGCTATGTTCAAACAATCCTCTTCGCAATTGGCAGAAAGTTTATGATTTTTATCATAAATTAAGTTTAATAAAACAGCAAAATTCTTTTAAATACATGTATTTAAATAAAGTAACACTTAACTTTAGACATATGAAAAAAGTAATGTACAAAAGTCAAGATAATTTACGTAGATTTATTATTTACAATGGTAAAAGATCGATAACTATACCTTATATAATAGTTTACCTATATCCGTTAATTTAGTCTTAAGAAAGCAGTAGGTTATTACAATAAGTCACAAAGACACACTTTTTCTCAAAGAATAATGAAATGAAACGACCATGTTTAACAAACTTTGTTGTTTGGTGTAGGTTTTCCATAACAAGATAACATGAAGGTTTCGTCAGTGTTATAAAATAAATTAAATAGAAACTTGGTAAATGAATCATTATGTAAAGCAAAAAAAAAAGCTTTAGCAGATATATTTCAGCGATTTCAAAAAATAATTCATTAAATGATCGGGATATATCAGGCGTTGTTTAAATAATTTTTGGCATTATAATCCTCCGAAAAACAAAAATGATTTCTATTAAACTTTGTTTGTGCTTTTAAAAATTGAAAAAAAGTGCTCACGTATAATTGTAAATACGTACAATCTTTATATATATATATTTGATAATAATTTAACGAAAAGAGGAATTTTCCACTAAAAGTTTGGTTCTTGAGGATTTGATTGCTATAAAGTGGCTACTACCCGTTGTGTACTAAAAGTACTAAAAGTAACCTTCGAGCGACTAAGATCATCATCAACGGTAGAAAATGTGAAGAGTTAGACCCGGCATGATTTTTATGGAGGAGATATTAAATCTACATTTTTTTAATTTGTATAACTACATTGTATTGTATAAAACTGTACAAATCTATAACAGCGAACTTACACTAACACTTAGTAAAAACGATTACTTAACGATTGAGTCAATAAATTTTCCAAGTGGTTCGCACGAATTAACGCGTCGCTTTATATTGATATATGTAAAATTTTATTCTAGTTTTATTCACATTCACTCAGGACTGTTTTTGTTTACATTTGTGTCACTTCCATAATTTTCATATAACCAGTCCCAAAATCGCACTCTTTTTGCCTCCGGATCTGTAAGCAATGTGAAATTGCCATTTATGTTGAGATAATTCACGTGGTCTGTATCGTTTACTGGAAGCCATTTAAAGTTTACAATCGATTCGTAGTCAATCGGTGGAGTTGGGTTTCTGAAAACACAAAGTCAACATTAATATTAAAAAAAAAAAAAATCTTGTAAAACTAACTCTTAGAAAGGCTCTAGTTAGCGTCTAGTAACTACCATGTAACTTTTCATATATACGATATTTCTATTAAAGTTTAGCATTTTGAGATTATACTTGTTCTTTTCTATTTATTTAGTTAATATATGTTCAATATAATTTTTTTCCAAAAATGTAAATGTAACGATAAACAAAGTATTTTTAAAGAAATTATTTAATTGTCTTTAAGTTCGTTGATGTATTTTATAAGCTTTTAGTTATAAAATATAGAATTTTTTCTTTTAGACGGATAACCTTTTATTCCGTTAATTTTCTTTTTTATATTTTTCCTTCTATCATTCTAAAACTGTTTACAGTGAATTTCGGTACTAGGTATTGAATATAATTATATATTATCGTAGGCCTTTCGAATATAAACTATATAAACATATGTATAAACATAAGCCTGCCTTGTTACAGATATTTGTATATAGTGTATTAAAACAATAAACAGTCAAATTGCGTTTTGAAATGTCATAAAACCGTAACGAGTACACGGTCACTCGGTCGGTTCGGTTATAGCTGGTGACGTCTACAGTTATACAATACGTTAGCAAGAGTTAAATTGATAAATGTCCGTAACGCATCATAATTGTGTTATGCTTGTTACTGATGAACGCCTTCCTAAGTCTCAAGTGTTTTGATAGTTATTCTACCTTAATCTTTCTTTTACATGTGAGAGAACAACACGGCTAATTTATACATTTACATTATTTTTTTGTTTGAACGGTGGCTCAACCGAGCGTATTCTTGTTCTTTTTTAATTCTAACAACCCGATCAAATAATCAACTATTTTCAAATTCGTACTTATGAATATGGAGGCTAATTTAACGTTTTGTTTAAATGTAACTCACCCGGTTTTTGCGAAGTTTGTCCACATCTGCACCATCTTTCTAGATACAGATAATTCTGTGGATTCGTCATCCAATCTGTAGTTAAGTCTAGAGAAATAGAATAGGTAACCCATTTCGTCGCCGTGGCAGGCACCCGGATGTGAGATGCCTAACATACGTTTGAATAAACCGAGGGCGCCGTCGAATGCAAATCGATATAAGTACGTTGGACTTGTTCTATTAGTCGCTGCTTGTATACGAATCGTCTGCAGTACTGGCCTCAAAAACATTACGTCTGTAAATAGCTGCAAAAAAAATGTTATGATTGATATCCTGACTTAAAGACGTAACAAATATGAATGGCTTCCATAATGCGTTTGTTTCTTGGTATGTCCTTGCATAAGAAGTCAATTCATTTTATAAATACGCGAAATGAACCTCTTGAACCCTATCATAAATAACATGATATATTTTACTGTAGTTATGGATCCCCGATTCAATCTAAAACCCTTTAAAACTACTAGTGGTAACGCAGTAGATGGAGTACGTAAAATAAATGGAACTACCTTTAAAAAAATTAATAGTATCGCTTTCACTTTGTGGCAAATTTAAGTTTATGTAATATTATAGATATTAATTGATTTTTTTATTATATATAATGTACACGTGCCACTTGTTTTTTAATTAAGTTTAATTCCAGTCTAAGAAATCTTTTGCGTAATTCTATAACAACAACTCACATCAATAAGACTGTTTATGTTTCTCGCATCGATCGGGCGCTGTTGAAAGTAAAAGTCCCTGATGTGTTCGGCCACCTTGTCGGTCTGCTGCTCATCTGACGAGAGCAGCTCAGGAGGCACCGCGCGTTGGAACTCATGCTCCAACTCGTTAAGTAGCTTTGGGTAGCGCTGCAATCCTGCAATTGTTGTTGACAACCATTCTCATTATCATATAAAAATTAATTCTTTACGCAGAATCGATATTCGAATTCGACAGATTATATTGCAAATAGGACTTGATACTTCATTAATAAACAAAAAATTTAAAAATAAAATTATTCAGTTTAAAAATAACATAACAAAATCTTTGAATTGTACCGGTACATTACTGTAAATTTTTTTTACCGAGTTTCTTATCAACTTATCCTTGATAAATTTACTTAAATACTTAATAGATTATTAATAATAATTAATGGACTTGTTGTTTCGTTAAGGCAAGGTGAATTTAATGAATCGATAAGATAATTAAATAAAACATCACATTTAAAATTAGTGGAACAATTATAAAATTTTCGAATAAGATATCGTATAACGATTCTAAACTACGCACATATGCAAATACGCAAATACATATTACCGCATATGGTGAGTGTTTCGTTAGTGGGAAAGTAGCTCAAACTTGTCACAAACATACGTTTGGAGCATTGTTACGTAAAATTCGGCAATTATGTCATTGTTATATTATCGCCTGTAAGATAGACGTTGCATTTTTAGTGAAAACTTACACGCTACTCGCACTCAGTAACAAAGATGAGCGGATGTTGTACAATACAGGATTGGTTGGGCTTCACAATGAATATAATAAGCACAGTGCTTGTTAAAAGTTAAACGGGTGTCATGTATTAAATAAATATTTTTTTTATTGCAGTGTTCTTAGATTGTTATTAATTTCATTCATTAACATAAAATACGTATATATACAATTAGATAGTAATAACATAAAATGGATAACATTATGTTATCATATTTTATCATTGGGATATATCTGTGATGTCATAATTTCGAAATTTTCGGAAATATCATATTGACATCTTTTTCATGATGATCAATATACATACGTTATAAGGGTCGAGGACATCACTTGACCTCTGCTGTATACATAAGTTGCTTTTAAAATAATGTTGTGCCCATTGTGCCCCAAACACAATACTTATTTCAGTATCAATTCCGTTCTTACTTAAATTTTAACATATTTTACTAAACGATCTGTAGTCAAAACTACGACAGTTTGACTACTATGTGATAGCCCAGCAGCGTTGCTATGTATTTAAACGTTTATAAGGTATATAATAATCATTTTAAATACATAATTGTACATTGGATGTTTATCGGCTGATGATGATGATGATGATACCTAATTTATGTGTAAGGTATTTTGTTGTAGGGATAATGAAATAAAAAATTACAGTTTTTAAGCGTGTGGTAGTTTGATCAGAAGTTCTATTACAGAGCTTAGTTGTTATTCAATGACCAAAAATATTTTCCTTATTAATAACACAGTTTTTTTTTAAAAAAAAGGATATTAAATATTTTTCCTTGTTTTTGGTACTAAAAATAGTAAATGATATTGTTGGACGCGATGTATGTGTCTAAGTCAAGCCTATATCTAAGTTGCGGATTTTGTCGTAAAGGATTTCCTTTTCAAATTTACTGCACCCGCGAATCGGAAAATTACAAGTCGCACCGACATGGTTTCGATAAGTAAAAGTTAATCTTTTTACATGCGCGCTATAAACAAGTAATAGTCATAGTGTTGCAAGCTGCAAAAAAGAAAATTAAAAATTAGGTATGGATTCATCACGTTTTTGCGATTCTTTAAATTTTAATTAAATAGCTAGAAACGAAATTTCAAAGTAGTTTAAAATAAAGTAATACCAGATGTGTTACCTATAAAAACCCGACGTGCCACTCGCGGACTGTGGGCCGCAGGTGACTATAACCAGTTTAGACTAAATCGACTAAATAGGGACCACCGCTGTTCCAATTTCAGCCGCCAAATAGTAGTGTGCAAATATTACCGTGTTCCGGTTTGAAGAGCGGTGCAGCTCTAATGTAATTACTGAGGTAACGAGGCCTAACATCTTATGCCTTATGGCGACGAGCTCAATGTGATGCTGTGAACACCATTTTAGCTAGCGCCACATTGTAATGGGTGAGCGTATCACTTACCATCAGGTGCAACTACCTGCTCGTCTCTTCGCTTCATTAAATAATAAAAAAAAGTTTAGAATGTAACTACACATTATTTTCATAATTTTGTATTGTATGTACCATGTAAATAACTAATTTTGCAGCCTCTTAGTAAATTGGATAATTTATTTAATGTAAGTAAATAATTCATCAATGCTCGGAATTAAGTTAACCATGAAAACAATAATAACATTTTATTCGAAAACTACGTTTTCTCCCTATATAGATTTTAACAAGACATGGAATAATAATATGGTACAAAGGCACTTTCAATTGAATAGCAAATGATTTAAAAAAAAAATGAGCGTAATCAATCGCTGCTATAAGGGTCATTAAAGTAAGTACATTAAAAGAATTTTACTTAAAATTATCTATAGATATACCTAAAGTTACAAATCCACTTACAAATCTCAGTTCTATCAGTATTAAAGGTCTTCGTAAACAAATGTACAACTAAAATGACTTTCATGGCCAAATGCGCACTGCAGACCGTTACTATTGCAAGATTGCAAAGGACTTTAAAACTTGTTTGTATAGACAAATATAATAACATGTTACAAAATCTTTTATTAGTTTATAAGATATAAGGTTAAATATATAATGTAATTCATTAAATCGAAATTTTAGAACGTGTCGTAAGTCCTCGTATTTTTTTTTGTTAATTTGATCAATACATCAGCATTAGCGAATGTTGTCATTTATTAAAAGTAACAGATAAAAATAATTGCTTAGTATTACATAATTATTGCGTTATTTTGTAGAGTATTTATTGTTTTCAATTTAAATATGTTTCTAATTATGGTTTATTTTAATCTGAAAAAATTAAATATAATTTACACCTATTCTGTAAATAAAACTATATAAATATTAATTTCTTTTTATTTTCATGTTTACTAAATAAATTTCTCTGTAGATTTAAAAAACAATGAAAATTTACATTAGGATTAAAGATCATCAACTATTCTCGACAGCCAATTTAAGTCCCCACTGTTGGTGCACAGGCCTACCCTCAATATGAGGGCGATGAGGCCATAGTCACCACGCGGGTGCAATGCGGATTATTGACTTCACACACACCTTAGATTAAATTCTAATTCATGTGTCAGTTTCCTCAAGTTATTTTCCTTCACTATTTGTATTTCGCTGTTGTTACTAAAGTTCACAAATGTACATAACTTAAATATTAAAGTCATCGGTACATGCCAATACACGAACCCGCGACCTTCGGAATGAAGGCCGCACGCTCTACTCATTAGGCCTGCGAGTTACATATATCATAAACCATTATCGTGAAACAAAATAGGAAAGTTTAAATTAGTTAATTTATCTTATTATCTAAACTGCCATTTGAAAGCAATGTTGCTGACGGTTATCGAGTAAACAAGTTTTACTGAAATGTGGAACGAGCTTAGAAGTTAACCTCGATGTTTGTATACCATCGGGTTAACAGCGATTATATAGTATAATTTCTTTAATAGTAATGTAATGAAGTAAATCCAAAATAATATGCAATAGGAAAAAAAAATTGTAAGCAGAACCCAAAGAAAAACACAAAGTTTTAACAGATATTAATATGTTTATAATTTAACTTCTCTATTTTCTCCTCTAGTTAAGATTATTTTTTTGAGTTTAAGTTGAAGATATACTACATATAACAAAACGTTAAAATCATGGAAGTAAATCAGTAAAATATAAAATAATCTAAAAATATAAGCGTAAACAGTCCTATATTAAAAATTTTGAAAATACTTACGCTTGAATAGTATTATTCCCTCTTGAGCATTATATCCTGTGAGGAGAGGCACGTCAGCTCCAGGTAAAGATTCTCTGGGAGTTCTGGTGAGAAACGACTCAGAACCTTCGGGTTCCAGCACAGGAAGGAAAGGAAGAGCAACTGTGCTTTGAAGGTCAGCAGATTTCCCCGGCGCTCCAGCGATCCTTGCTCCCGCTTTCACAAGAAGTTCACTTGGTGTGGCTCTTAAGTATCCTAAATTTTAGAATTTTGTTTTAGATTTACATTGCTGGTGATAGATCTCTGCTGCCGGTGACCGCATAGGTAGGTACCAGCACAGCGCCTAATTTTCATTTGCAAACATTACTGTCTTCCGGTTTGAAGGGAACTGTAGCTAGTGTAATTACTAAGGTAACGAGATCTAACATGGTATGTCTCAAGGCGAAGAGCACAATGTGTTGCAGTGTATAACATCCTAACTAGCGTAACATTGTTATGCGTGGGTGTATCACCATCAGGTGATCGCCATGCTGCGTCTCATCACTTCGTTGAAAAAAAAAAAAAACATTGATACATAAATACAATATATAGATATGATGAGTTATAAAATAATTACCAAATTTTATAGTGTTCGTCTATTAATTCAATTGCATAGGTAATTATTTGCAACTATTTCAACATTTAATTTAAGAACATACTTTATATTGCTCCTTTAAATTTATTTTGTGAGCAAATTAAAACAGGTAAATGTTAATTTCCTTGACATAGTGTCACCACCACACGAATGTAGGATCTCCGGTTCGCTTATTTGTACTCGATGTTGAAATTATTTAACTTCATTGAGATTCTAAGAAATCAGAAGGACCACTGTCTGTAATCCTTATATTTTAGGCGTAGATAATTATAGTCAATTAAATATTATATAATTGTTTACTGTGTCTTATTTATTTAAAGTGCAAAATGTTTATTTATTGAAAGCTATCTATCTCATGTTGTGAATCTGCCGCCATAATAGTATTGCTGTGTTCCGGCTGATAACATATCAGTCAGTATATTTTACACAACATATTACTTATACAATACATATATATATTATATACAATCCATCTGCCATTTGTTTCGACGTACATACCTAGTAGCTCGGCGGTGTTGTTAGTGTCAATGCCCAGTTCGCGACCCAACTCGAAAGCTTTTTCTCGGGGGTCTTTCGCCAGTGCCCATGGGGAGAGTGCTACTCCACTTTGCGCTATTACGCGATGGAACAGACCCTACATAAACAGGCATCAGTTAATGTTAAATAAATAGACTTAATCTTTAGTTCAGCATAAATTCATGAGGCGAACATTACACGAAACTATACATAAAACTTCCTGTTATATGCTATGTGGATTTTGATTCGGATTTTAACAATTCGTTAAAAGTAATAAATTTATCTGAAATAATACTGCTTCGTTTCTTTTTTAATAATAATATTTAAAAACGTAATTGTTTATATCAGCAGCATTGGTTATGATGCATGATTTTACGTTAGATATGGTAAAAAGCAGCATTTACCGTTTTCATTTAAATCAATAAAGCAAATAATTTCACCTAATGTTCTTCTTATAGAACACTAAATTTGAATACGGTACCTGAGAGGCAGGTGACAGCATATGTAAATGTACAGAAACGGCACCAGCTGATTCCCCGAAGATGGTGATACGTTTCGGGTCTCCGCCAAAGAATTCGATGTTGTCTCGAACCCACTTCATAGCCATCACTTGATCCTGTTGTTAAAGTAATTTATATTATAAAATTATTAGCTTAATTATAATTTCTTAATAATAACATGATTGGCCAATTACAAAATTTGGTCTTATATATTTTCTATTTAGGTTATTCAAAAAATTGTTAATGACATCCAAGAAAGTATAATACATTCATTATCATAAATTATTTAGCTAAGCAAAGTTTGAAAGCTTTTTTGTCTTAAATTACTCTGCTTTTAAAACTAACGGAAAATAAGATAATAATTTTTAGACTCAATGTTTCGCTGAAATAATTAATAAATTAAAATCGGGCAATAAAGGATTTTTCATGTAAAAAATTGTAAGAAAGAATTTCTCTTTGCAGTATTATTATATATTCACTCATCAATTGTTGCTATACTCAACTTTAGCTTTTAAGTAGGAAATAAGAGGCAATATATAACAGTAGTAGTATTGGAGAGGTACTTTAAGAAGAAGAAGAAGATATAATAGTAGCTGAACCACTTCGTAATCTACGACGACTAATATTGAAAAAAGCATACGTGTATGTTAATTATTGATTGGAATTCTCTTTTAATTTTGTTACCAGATGTAACATGTATGATGGTGGAAACAAACAGAACAGTAAAATTGTTAGAAATGTATAGAGATGATAATTTTTGCATTAGATGAAAGACTAGTAGGCAAGTTAACGCACTTGACCGATATAACTAAGCCGTAACCGATGTGTTGCCAAATTAAGAACATTTTGGCTGCTTCTTACACAACATCCATTGTCACTTCAACCCGATGCTTATGAAATAAAATATTAAACCACAATAAACGATCGTTAATGGACATTATATGACCTATATCTTAATATACATAATCTTATCTACTAATTAAAATATACACATCAGATAATATTATATACAGCATAATATAACTGCATAAAATAAATAAATGTTTTAATTTGAATATCACAATCATTTCAACTTATGGACGTTCAATGCTGGTCATAGGTCTCTTGTAATGTTTTTCACAAAGCATATTACTTCAGTGTAAATCTCTAATTTTTATGTTGGCTTTTATCTAATTATCATCATTAGGTGCCCTCTGACTTAAATTTGGCGATCAGATTGAGGAAAACAATTCGATCCCCAGCAATCCTTTTTAATTGATGGTATTTGAACCTGATCCACTCTTTTATGTCGTGAAAACATTTGTTGTACTGACTACCAGGTACACGTATTTCAATAATTTGAATTTGTTTGTTTTACGTTGTTTTGTCTAATAGCGTAATTGTTATATATAATAGAAATATCATCACACATACATCATAGTGAACACATTCATAAGGTCCAATTAATAATAAAAAAATGCAGAGGTACTAGATAACCTGAGGTCCGTTGAAAATCAGCGCTGTAGTAAACTTGCTACAGCACATGCTGATTAGGTTCCCAATTTTGGAATCACTTCATTCGTGGAAGTTTTTAGTTTTAACTTAATTCTATATGTTTTAACTGTTCTACTGAGATTTTCTATTTCTAATAATACTGTTAAGTTTATACCTTGAGTCCCATATTCCCCGAAACCTCATCATTCTCTAGGCTCAGGAAGCCTAATGCACCAAGCCTGTAGTTAAGTGTGACAAGAACAACACCAGCTCCCACAAGATGATCGGGCCCATATAGAAATGCATTCCCGGAGCCCACAGCAAAAGCTCCTCCATGAATCCAAATCATAACAGCAAGTTTTGGATTATACCTGGTAAAGCAATGATGATTATAAAAATAAGTAAAACTTAATCGTATAAAAATAACAATTTATTACCTGATTAACGTTTTGCTTATTATATGAGTAGATAATTGAAAAAAGTATGTTATAAAATATATATCAATATAGCTAAAAAAAAAAACAGACTGAAAGTTCAATCGCTACTTAACAATTTTTCATTCCAACAAGCAAAACACAAAATAAAAACAGAAGAATCATGAAGTTTTTTGGCTAAAGAATTTGCAAATATAATGAAATTTGTGGCGAATTTTTAAGTCACCGACCAAATATGTAACGAAAGCCTTAAATCAACTTTTAAATTCTCTATTAACCTCCGCGAGTCGGAGAGGCGCCTTAAGAACAACAACTCGCTGAGAGATTAGTTTAATTTCACGAAAATAGCCCACGCAATTAGATCTATGTCCAGTAGTGGATGTCCATCGGTTGAAATGTTGTTGATGATTAATAGCCCTGACAAATATATACGATAAGTTAATTACGGATTGTTCATGGAACTTTTTGTTATGTGTAATTGATAACAATGTTTTTACTGGTGGTATATCTCTGTTGTCGGAGACCGACTTGGTAGGTACTACCGCATCTTCCAATTTGTCGGCATAACAATAGTGTGTAAATATTAATGTATCCGAATTGAAGGGAGTAGTAGCTAGAGAAAGTACTGGAGTAATGAGACTGAACATTAAAAATGCCTACCTTGAATTTGTTCAGATTTAAGGATCTTCAATTTAGATTTATTTTTTATCTAATTATGCGACGGAATGAACGGAATGTTCACCTGATAGTAAGTGATACGCCTGTCCATAATAACATGGAGCTAGTACGTTGGTATACATAGCAGCACATTATGCTAGTCGCCGTAGACATAATATGTCGTCTCGTTACCTCGTAATTGTCGTTGTCTTGTTAAAACAAATATAGGGATAAAACATACTATTCGGAAATATATTAATATTATTTCCAAGATTAACTTAGTTCACAGCAACGATTAATAATTTACTTACAGTAATTAGATTACCCAATTTATTGTACATAGAGTCTGCAAAATTAGTTATTTACATGGTACATACAAAATAATATAATGTAAATAATGTTTAGTAACGCTTTAAACTTGTTTTATTTAATGAAGCGAAGGGACGAGCGGGCCGTTCACCAGATGTTAAGTGATACGCCCGCCCAATACCACGTGTCGCTAGTAAAAATGGTATTCACAACACCACATTTCGCTTGTCGGTTTAAAACATAACATGTTAATATTTATTACCCGAGTAATAACACCAGCTACAGCGCCCTTTAAACCGGAACACAGTAATGTTTATACAATACTGTTTGGCAGTAGAAATAGGCGCTGCGATAGTACCTACCTAGACGTACCTATGTACCTACTACCAGTAAGATGTCCAAATTATTAACGAGCATACTTTTACGGTATTGATTTCCCATAAGATAAATGGAATAAAGTCACAAAAAGAATCACAAGTAATGAAAACGAAAATAATAAATTTTTGGTATTGTTAGAGAGACACTAATATTTTGTTAATTTACTATGCAATTACCTGTTATAGTTTATGATTTATATAAATATGATTACTCTAATTATTGCGTATTTGAAACATCAATATAATTTTTTTTTTTTTTTTTTATAAGATCTAGTAGGCAAACGAGCAAGACGGGTCACCTGATGGTAAGTGATTCACCGCCGCCCACGGTCACCAGCGATGCCAGTGTGTTGCCTACCCTTCAGGTAAGAGTATGCTCTTTTCTTGAATAACCCAATGTCGCAGTTGTTGGGGAAGACCGCTGATGGCAACGAATTCCAGAGACTTACTGTGCGTGGCAAAAAACTGTTTTTAAAACGCATTGTAGTGGAACGCCAACCATCCAGATGGTGCGGATGATAGTTTCGGCGCGACGATCGGTTGCGAAAATCAGCGGCTTCTATTAAATCGAACAACTCCTCAGAACACTCCCCATTGTAAATTCGGTAAAGTATGCATAGGGAAGATAGATCCCTACGCAGTGCCAAAGGATCTAGCCGATCGGCAAGTTCAGGATCGTCGACAATCCGAGATGCCCTACGTTGGATTCGGTCAAATGGAGATAGCTGATAACCCGGAGCCCCGGCCCAAAGGTGGCAACAATACTCCATGTGAGGCCGCACCTGCGCCTTATACAGTTTAAGGCGGTGAGCCGGCTTGAAGTACTGTTTGGCCCTGTTGAGTACTCCGAGTTTTTTGGAGGCCATTTTAGCCTTGCTCTCCAAATGACCGCCAAACTGGACAACACTCGAAATGTCGACACCTAGAATGCCAATGTTCGGCTTGGCACAAAGGTGAGTGTTTCCGAAGAGTGGCGATGCGACAAAGGGGGCTTTTTTAGCGGTGAACGCGCAAACTTGAGTCTTAGAAGGGTTAAACTGGACTAGATTTAGTCCCTCCCAATCGGAAATCTTCACAAGGGATGATTCGATTTCAGACACAAGTTTGTTCCGACACTCATCGACGTGATCCCGAGAGATATTGCTGCGGCCGAAATACAGTGCATCCACGGTACTGTCATCCGCATAGCAATGAATGCCACTGGTATGCAACAAATCATTGATATGCAGAATAAACAATGTCGGGGATAACACGCAGCCTTGGGGAACACCAGCATTTACGGTTCGGAGGTCCGAGCACGAGCCGTCTACGACGACTTTAACTCTCCGTTCCGCAAGGAAACTGCCGATCCACCTACAAAGTCTCTCAGGAAGCCCATAGGAAGGAAGCTTCGATAGTAAGGCTTTATGCCAAACCCGATCGAAGGCTTTCGCTATGTCCAAACTAACGCCTAGTGCCTCACCCCTACTTTCGACCGCCTGCGCCCAACGGTGAGTTAGTAAAGCCAGAAGATCACCAGCTGATCGGCCTTTGCGGAAGCCATATTGGCGGTCGCTGATCAGCTGGTGCTCTTCCAGGTAGCCCATGAGCTGGCGGTTGATTATGGATTCCATAATTTTGGAGAGCAAGGAGGTGATAGCGATAGGCCTGTAGTTGAACGGATTTGAGCGGTCGCCTTTTTTAGGGATCGGGTGTACTAGAGCCGTCTTCCATGAATGTGGGACAACGCCGAGGACATAAGAGTGTCTGAATAAGCGCGTTAAAACCGGTGCCAGCTCTGGAGCACACACCTTCAGCACAATAGGAGATACTCCATCGGGCCCACACGACTTGTTGACATCCAGGGAGAATAGTGCTTTCCGCACAGCATACTGTGTGAAGCGGACGTCCGCCATTGTGGTTTCACACCTCGGGATGGTAGGAGGTGTGTTCCCCCTGTCGTCAAGAGTCGAGTTTTCCGCAAAGATAGAACCAAGAAGATCGGCTTTTTCCCTTGCGGAATAGGCCAATGAACCATCCTCCCCGCGCAAAGGTGGAAGTGTCGACCGACAGAAATTACCCTGGACAGCTTTGGCGAGAGACCAGAACGCACGAGAGCCAGATGGCAGCCGTGCTAGTCTCTCGCCAATTCTCCCAACGTACTTCGACTTTGCCAATGCAATTTGCCTCTTTAAGAACCTGGAAGCAGAGTTGTACTTCTTCTTGAGTGAGTCAGAGTTTACATCCTTAGAGGCCTTAGCCCTAGCCCAAGCTTGGTAGCATTCCCGCTTGCGACGATGTGCGTCACGGCAGGACCCACCAAACCAGGGCCGAGATCTGCCACCGACGGGTACCGCTGAGCTAGGAACAAACAATTCCATGCCCTGCAGCACGACGCCGGCAACCGAATCAGCGCAGGTGCTAGGATCCTCTGACTTGAAGCAAATCTGCCCCCATGGGTAGGATGCAAAGAAAGAGCGCATCCCGTCTCAATCTGCCGACCTGTAGTGCCAAACACGTCGTCTACCAGATGAAAGTGGTTGCGACGAGACGGTGAGAGGCACCACGCTCCTAATTAGGCAATGGTCCGATGACCCGAGAGGAGCATCGACCCATACCCGAATGGGTTCAGGGCGAGAGGTCAGCATAAGGTCCAATAAGGAAGGCGAATGGTCTTCCACATCTGGCACACGTGTGGGAGAAGTTACCATCTGCGTCAGACCATTGGCAATGGCAAAATCGTGAGCAGACCTTCCCGCATGGTCAGTACGTGTTGACCCAAGCCAGTCAGAGTGATGGGCATTAAAGTCGCCCAAAACCACGATTTCTGCGGTAGGAATTTGCTCAAGTATTCTGTCAGTGGACACCTGCAGGTGCTCGAAGAGCCGGTCAATTTCCGAATTTCCGCTATGAGACCTGTAAAGGCACGCGTTGACTCGAATGTGATCCTCACAATCGACGCGCACCCAAAGGATCGACAGGTCTCTGCCTTCAAGATAGCTGAGCCTACGGTAACAAATTCCCTCCCTAACGTACACACACACGCCGGCGCGTGGCACAAAAAAGTGCTCCAGGCTATAGGCCGGGCACTTTAGATATGAAGTGTCCGTCGGGGAGGAAATCTGCGTCTCCGTCAGGAAAAGCAAATCTGGCCTTTCCGTCTCGAGATGGTGGTGGACGGCATTTAAGTTCGAGTGAAGTCCCCTGATGTTAGAAAAATCCACTACTAAAGTGGAGGGGGACTTCCTCGTGATTGGGCTCAGTTTGCACCCAGCAGCTGCGATAAACGACGCTTGATGTGCCCCCCCAGAATACGATGGGCAGCCTGAGCGAGAGCGAGAGGATAACATCTCTCGCTCTCGCTCAGAGAGGGATTCTCCAGTCTCTAAGAGACTGGTACCCTCCTGGGGTATTTTATTTCTATCACTCGTCGCCATCACAGTAAGAGCATAAGGGGTGGGGGAGGAAAGGGAAGGAGAAAGGTCACAGAGGGTGAGGAATTGTGGGACAGGGAATAAAAAGACAGGAAGGGGCCAACTGATACTCATTCCCACACGCAATGCAACAGTCCCTAGAAAATCTGTTGCGGTACGTGTAGTATAATACTAATAATAAAAATAATTAAAACTATAAAACTATCGCGATACAATACATAAGATTTAGTTTTATAAAATATGATTACTCTATCTTAATTTTAATAATAGGGGGACCGGAAAGTAATGTCGTTTCTGCGCATGCCAATACTTGATTGTCATTTGTCAGCTCATTGTTTTGTTCAGAGGCGTACCAAAGACATTGTGAGGTTATAGTGATTTCTTTACTTATAGACAATTGAATTACAATTTTTTTTTGTAATTTTGGGTAAAATGGCCAGCCAAATACCAGAAGAGGTACACATCCGGCATTGCATGCTCTTTGAGTTTCGCAAGGGAAATAACGCAACAGTTGCTACCAAAAACATTTGCGATGTTTATCCAAATGCACTGGACATTCGTAAATGCCAAAGGTGGTTTTCCAAGTTCAAATCGGGTAATTTTGATCTTTCCGACTCGTATCGATCAGGAAGACCATCAGCGTTAGACAACGACGTGTTAAGGGCGGAAGTGGAAGCAAATCCGTGTCAGACGATCGAGGAATTGTCAAACAGTCTCAACAAACCTTGGTCGACCATCCAAGAACATTTGAAGCAGATTGGAAAAGTAAGCGGAGCAGGTGTTTGGGTCCCGCATAATCTGTCCGAACAGAATAAGGCTAACCGATCAATCACATGCAACTTATTGCTTCAACGACACAACACAGAAGCGTTTTTTGATCGCTTGATCACAGGAGATGAGAAATGGGTCCTGTATGATAACCCAAAACGCAAAAGGCAGTGGCTCTCTCCAAATGAAATCCCTCGGAGTACTGCTAAGCCAGGTTTACACCCCAAAAAAGCGCTTTTGTGTGTTTGGTGGAGTATTCGCGGCATTGTTCATTTTGAATTACTGAAACCTGGAGAAACTGTTACTGCAGACCTCTACAGCGAACAATTGCAGCGAGTCAATCAATCTTTAATTGAAAAGTGGCCAGCGATTGTCAACCGAAAAGGCGTCATTCTCCAACATGACAATGCAAGACCGCACTGCGCAAGGCGAACTCTAGAAAAAATTAATGAATTGGGGTGGGAGGTGCTGCCTCATCCACCATATTCGCCCGATGTTGCACCATCGGATTTCCACTTATTCCGAGCGCTGCAACACTTTTTAAGTGGCAAAACATTTGCAAATTTGGATGATATCCAAAATGCCATCTCTAGATATTTTGCCGAAAAACCAATTAATTTTTATCGATCAGGGATTGAAAATTTACTCACTAGATGGCAAAAGGTTATTGACAATGATGGGGAATACATCATTGATTAAAAATAAAGACTCGTTAAAAATGTGTGTTTGTATTTAGCGTAAGAAAACGACATTACTTTCCGGTCCCCCTAATACAATGACTAATTAAATTTACTATGCAATTATTTACAGCAAATGGAGAGTAAAACAGAAAATGTAATCGTTGTCGTTTAGGTTATATAAGAAATTGTTGCCTCATATTACATTTTTATCTATGACAAGCCGAAGAGTTTGCGAAAAGAGTTTTTGTGTATAAGACCTTGATCAGTTATATTTTATTTTGAAAACACGATTAATTAGTTAAAGTGGGTACTTTGAAATTAATTTTTTTTTTTAATTTTTACGAGTTAATTGAAATTATTGTGTAATAGAGTGCCCTTGAAAAATTAAGCTGCATAGGGAACATTTTCGGGCGTTGATTTTTTACAATTTTAAATGTCGTTTTAAAATCGTGTCATAGACTTCATATGGTATCTAACGGTGAAGGACCATCAATTGTCTACCGCTGGTATAATTAATGTAAACGCGGTTGACTAACTTTAAAGAACAAAGAAAAACTTGATCACTTTTTTATGGCAGTTATAGAAGAAAAGGTAATAGCAGTGAAAACTTTTAAGTCTAGAAAATAGACGCATTACATAAAAAGTTTAACACATAGTACAGGTCGGATCGGAAACTGTTAGAGAAATTCTGCAAGAGCACCTTCATGTGAAGAGGAGAGCTTCGCGCGTGGTGCACAACCTTATCGATGCTCCTATAGAATGGTGCCCCGACACGATTACTAAATTTAAAGCAGGTTTCTTTTGAAATTTTTATGATATAGGTGAAGAATCTTGGATTTATCAATAGGGTCCAGAAACGAAGCGCCAGTCGACAAATTGAGTGTTTTAAAACGAATCAATGTCTCTCAAATTGTAGCGATCTGCAAACGTGGATAAGATTTTGATCGCTAGTTTTTTAGTTTGATCGGGTACTTTGTTTCAACACCTCTACAAAATCAACGTAGTATCAATGCTAAATGGTATATTATCAAATGCTAGTAAGAGTTTTCACTATTGTGGATAACAATTGATCGAACACAGAATTTCGCAACAAAACTAATGGACTACTAACTAGCAATGGACAACATAATCTCAACACCAAACACAAATAAAGATTTGAATAAAATAATAATATAAGCAATAAGTACCCACAGAAATCGTTAAATAATATTTTTTTTATTATATACTTAAATTTCTAGTCCTTACTGAAGCAACTAAAGTTTAATTATAGTTTTATTATTATAACACTTAACCATTCTCCACTTACCCAGTAAGATTGTCAGGTAGAGCAGGAGTGTAGACGTTAAGAAACAAACAATCCTCGTCCCCTTTGTAGGTATCGAAGAGCATAAAGCGATGAGGACATACGGCACCTTCTTCTAACGCATCGCGGATCCCAGACCATGGTTCGAGCGGTGCTGGTGGCCTGAATCTCAGCCGGCCGCGTGGAGATTCGGCGTACCTTTGGAAAATGCAGTTTTATCTTTAAAAACAATTAAAAAAAGTTGCAATGTAGGAAAAAGGAACATAAAGAATGTTGTAAATATATTTTGATTATGAAATGGCTTTACACCGCTGGCGTCAAATGAAGAAAACTTCGTAGATAAGATATAATAAAAACGATTTTCAAATAATTTCTATATCATTATTAAAATTTTAAAACTGTATAAAATTTTCATATTCTAGACACGTTAAAAGTAGCACTTGAAAAGTTTGTTAACATGAAGCGGGTTTAATTATCTACCTTATTCCTTTAAAGCTGTAATACGGTATCTGGGAAACAGTTCGCGTGACAAGGCGCCTGCCTCGCAGGGCACCGAGGCGCGTAGTTACCACGGGACCACCGCCCACTCGCATCCGGTCCACCAGCGCATGTACAAGACGCGCCGCTCGCGCCGGCACAGCTTGTAGTCTACGAAGGGCGTGTTTCAAACCGACTGATTCACTAACAGTACTGGACAGACGTCGCCATGCTCCTGTTACCTGAAGTCATTTTCTTTATATAATTGAACACATTATTACAATGTATGTAGATAGCGCAAAACCTATTAAATTGAGAGACCCCTTTGCTCAACAGTTGGCATCTTTCGACCTTCTTTAATCTTTACAATGTTTAACAATATTTAATAATTATAACTAATGATGGTAAGCAAGTATTTTAAAAGAAATGAACATATTTTGTTTTTAATTTATTAAGTTTCATCATCATCATCGTCAGCCGATATATGTCCACTGCTGGACATAAGGTTAAAATCACATTAAAGTTTACTCATGCATAATTCAAAGAAATACTTGTAAATATAGCCTGTCAATGACGATATAAAGCAGTGACAGTTGAGTTTGCAAGTCCTTTTGTAACCGTGATTCGATTCAAAGACATTTAAGTTCGATCTCTACCGAGTGTAAGTTTCAGGAGAAAGAAAAGATTGTAAAAAATCCGAAATGTTTATAGAACAACAGCCATCTACATGTATATTTGACGTCTGCTCTTTCTATATAATTGATAAATAGTCTTTACTTGCATCCTGTAGGAGAAAGCTCCGAGTCGCAACAGTGGAAATATTAATTAGGCTGTTTATTATAATTATTGTAACAATATCAATGACAAATTCAATAGATATGAGTTGGTTTCCAATGTCTTAGTTCGCTTGTGACATCTTAATCATCGGTATTACAAAACTTTAATCCAAGTTGCAATTATCGTTTGATAAGTTTAACCTTTCAAGAACTTCCAATGAAATTGTGACATAGATTTCGCAGTTACACGATAATATTTTGACTGTGCCTTGTTTCACAAAGTTTAATGGGAGTCTTCTTGATCAGAAAATAATTACACACTACAGACACTTTGACAAAGTACCATCAGAATACTTGCTTAATTTGCTGAGTGATACCTAATTAGTTGTCAAAATATGCTTTGAAATTTGTGCAAATATTTTAGAAATAAACGGCTAATTATTATTAAAGATATAAAGGTTAGCATATCTGCAGCGTTTATATCTCTTCAAGCATTAATGTAAATGATTAAACGTGAAACTATTTGAGTAACGCAACGGGAACAATGTGGTGATTGTAAACGTTTTAACTAAAATCCACTGAGGTATCAATTAACACCAGCTGAACGTCCTGCTCAACTTCTGGCTTACCTATTTAAAAAAATATAAACATTAAAGCAATCTATTAATAAATAATACATTGCATGTCATGCTTAGAATGTAAATAACATCTAATGGTGTAACTCGAAGATAATTAGAGCCACATCTATACATAGGAAGCTATTTTCAAAGTAGTTTGTTATACATTAGCCTACAAACATGGGTGTATAAGATTTCATCCTTTTTTATAAATATAGTGTAATAACATCATTAGAGAAAATAGCAGTCGAGTTATTTGTTACTGTTACATACATCGACACTATTGAGTTTTTAATCTATGTCTACATTCAGAATTTTTAATAAGACCCTGTAAACGTTAAAAAAAATGTCTTATGTTGAACTATGACAGAAGTTCATAGTTCATTTTGACTGTATACAATTATTATTTTATAATTTATGATTCTAATTGTATATTTATTTATTTGATTGAATATTGTAAATTCAATGTACCATGTTATATAATTTTTTTTGTTATCGGAGATAAATTTAAAAAAATACCTTGTTTCTGGGGAAAGGACAAAGCTATGTGATATTCTAACCCACTAAAACCCCCTCTATGACCATCCTTAGTGTGTAGCGGAATGTCCCGGGATCTCTTACAGAACTCACCGGTGCCTCCCGGCATTACGCTTAAAGCACGTCCTAAGGAGATCAGTAGCCGTTCTCATCTCCCTCGCTTTGGTAAGACAAGCACCACACCACCTCGTACTTATTGTTCATCCCGGACTCGCCTAGTGGACAATGAGAGTCCACGCCTTTAAAGCCCATGAATTTGGAAACTCTTTTAGTTACCTTCTATGACAGGCAGGGCTTACCCTAGTCTTATTCTTTAGAGCCTGAGATTACAGGGCAAATCAAGTTACATCTACATACGCGTATAATATTTTATTTATAATACCTCTTAGAACGTCTCGTGTCTAGTCCTTGGGACAAAACTGCGATAGGTTGCCTAAGAGTTGAACCGTATCCTATTCACGTTATCACAATAAAAATGTGGTAAATTCAGTTGCTCAATGAAGTGCGTGTGTATATTAATGTCGTTTAGGATCCAAGAAGTTTTGTAAACGGACGTGATTCAATAGGAACTAGGTTAAAGTGGTTTCCATAAATAAATTCTCAAAGCTTGCGTGCGTAACTTTACTGCATCTGAATTTATAAAAGCAGATAGATTTTTTTTTAAATTAATGTATTTACTTTGTATTTGTATATTGATATGAAAGGAATTGAGTATTGTAATTCATAGATATAAAAATCTTTACATTATAAGTATATCAAGGGATTTTACCTTCATAGTATTAAGACTATTGGCAGCATTGGCAACAACATCACCAAGTGTCGCTGGTGGCAGTGCGTTGCTGCGTAGCACCAAAGCATAAGCACACACCACTACGGCACCACACAAATGCAAACGCATTTTTGATTTCACAAACTTCACAATTAATCTATAATAAACTGGATATATTTTATTTTGTTCATAGAATCTCTTTAAATTACAAAAAATCTACAGTCCATTTTTAGTTCAAATTATATTTTCATTAAAAAATTACTTTTTCATTATCCACTGCTTCTCTTAACAATGTTTCCTCTTTACTTAAATAAAAGAAATTACTTTTAAAAGAAAAAGATAAATTACAAATATCATTTTTGTCATCTGTAGAAACAGCGTAAGACTGTCTTGTGGGATACATTCAAAAAGACCTACTCATATCTCTACCATTGGACGTACGTCTGTTGAGATAAAGTTAATTATTTTTAAATTGTTTTACGGAAAGACTAATAGTAAATTAATAAATTTGTTTTGAATCCGCTTCGCGATCTCGTTAAAAGAGAGGACATCAATGGAGTTCTTGTGCAAATTAACAAAATATTCGATATAACCTTTAACTTTTGATTATTTCATCATTAAGTGCCGAGCCGACGTAACGACCGCGGTGCTCGCTCCCGATATTTATTCACAAACTTTCACCAGCGGTACCGTGACTACATCGAATTTTCGAAGTTTTTTGTATTTTCGCAAGAACGCGGTTATAACCATCGAATGACCATGACTTATCCCAAACAAAACATACTGCAAACATAATTGTTGGGTCAATTAATATAATTGTCATAATATATTATAATTATGATAATAAAACGCAATCCTAACAGCCAAAATTGTTGAAGGTAAATGCTAACTTGAATCGTGATAGAGCAAAACATATATAATATGAAAAGTATCTTTGATAGTTTATTACACGTTATTCGTCGTAACGTCTTTGAGAAGGAACTCTTCGTTATCTAAAATTATATAACATACATTCGTTATTAAAATTGGTTACAAAAAGACAGGTCTATTTCTCGACAAACGGTGTTGTATTAATTCACAAGGTTTAGCTCATTAAGATCAAAAAAAGAGCAAAAAAGAGACTTTAAAAATATATACATTAGGGCCTTTGTTTATAGTCACTTAGAAAAATTAAAGTATAATACACTTTTTACCTTTTTTCGTAATAAAAAATCCTTTTTTAAATTCAAATTATTAATATTTAAAAATAAAGTAAAATTAAGTAAATTCAGATAATAAAGAATTTAATCTTCTTCTTTATTTACCTATACAATATGTTTGCTCTAATTTTGTTACGAATATCTATTAAGTAAAATGTGCCTTTAAGAATTAATCGATTTAATAATACATAAAGCTAAATTCGTTAGAACTTTTATTAGTATACAAAATACTGTATCTACAAAAGAGTTCAACGCGTCCACATTGTCTCCGACGAGTAAAATAGATGTACTACAATTATAAGTTTCCTGAAATAGACGTAAAAAAACAAAAAGATTGCAATGAGTATAGATCTAATTTACGAGAAAAACATTTTTTAAAAAAAGGTGGTATTAAAGAATTTATAACTTTTCAATACAGCTACATATTTTATCAGTATAAAGTTTATTTATCTAATGACGGATACTTCTTAAGTAATAAATTTACTCCTACGATTCTGCCTTGCATTCTTTGCTTCCAAATTTAAGATAACTACTCACTCTTTCTTTTTAAGAAAGAAAACTAATATACTTTCTCAATATCTTCTAAACCGTGATCATAAAGTGCAACATTAATGTATATGGTTTACACTAATACTAATTGTTATTTTAAATGTTACGAAGCCTCGAGGAAAATGGTGAACTTGAATTTCTTAACGTTTTATTAAAAATTTGTGGTTTCTAAAAAAAATCTTTCGCGAAGAATATTAGCAATATAAGAAAAGATCAAAGCCGGCTTGAATGAAATTAATTTGAAACAAACATTAAATTATACAATGTGTTAAGATTAAGCTGAGACTACGGATATTATATAAGAAATTCTTTGCATCCATACTCTAACAGGTTACTTTCAGACAACAACAAGTGGTCTGCCACTTGCTAAGGACTGGTTCAACAAGAAACTAAAATTTTCCCATTGAACTTCCTATAAGTAAAACAGCTCAATTACTTCACTATATTAGCCACCTACATTTTAATTGGTAGTTTATGTAATAAAATTAAAAGACTTCTTGTTCTACAAGTTTCATGTTTCTCATAAAACATTATTAGTTTTATAATGATTTGCCAATATGAATAATATTAATCTATTATGATAAGTCAATATCTGTATGTGTGTATACAATATATAAATAAATATATCTAAGAAATTTGTAATAAAATCATAAATGAACGCAAAAATAAATTTTGTACAAAATAATACGTAATCTGGGATAAATCCATTACAATAACATGGCAATAACAATTAAAAATTTTTGCGGCACTTTTATAAGAAAATTCTAACAAAATTTAATTAATTCTGAACTTTCGTTATTTCTTTGCAATTTAAATTTTTTAATTAATAATAATTTTCATTGGTTTTATTTTAAACAAGTATTATTCGTCGTAATCGTATTATTTTTTTAAACAGAAAAGAATGTATTAATTAAATTAAAAATAGTTGATTACCCCCAAATATGATTTAGTTTATCCTAATAATTAAATACATTCCAAGAATTTAACTTGCAATAAGATTACATAATTAAATTGTAAACAAAGATATTTTCAAACCCACAATGAATCTTTGAGTTAAGATTACTGTTTTATCAAATACAACGTATTTACTGTTTCTAAAATAGGTCCACAAATTAACTTCACAGTGCCGTTTGTAACATTTAGTCACAAAATGAATGTAACAACCGCGCGGACTATACAAAGTTTTCTCGTTCACTGCCGGCATCTGAGTTACTGTCATGAACCTCACAAGTGTTACCCAACACCTTCCACCACTACGGAACCCGACGGACTATTATTCAATACATACAGCGCACACAAATCATCGACCTCTTTGCTGTTACGTTACAAGTTCGGTATCTTTGCACTGAAATTAAAGATTCTTAGTTTTTCAAACAGATGAAAATATATAAATCACATTCTTTGTTTAATATCTTGTTTTTTAATATGTTAAGAAATTTTGTTTCCATGACGCCGCTGATATCTGCTTGCTTTGTTATACGGAAGTTTGATTCAGAGGTCACATGTAATGCAAGTTTGTTCCCTTTTTTTTTTGTTTTACATTGGGAAAATACTTTCGCCTACCTGCCTTCGCAGGGGCAAAGAGATTGTCGGAATTGTACCGAATTAAACCCCCACGATGTTGCACTTTCATCGCTTTACAGCGGTGCAGAGGCAACGTTTACGCTACCTCTGTGATCTCCCTAGCGCTCGCTGCGACGCATAGGCCCATTTTAGGGTAGAAACCTCCTATTCTCTTCCACCTTCATGAAGACGTGCCGAAACATACAGCGTGCCCTCGTCTCGGCCTCTTACCGTCACCCGGATATCTCCGAATCTGTGTCCTAGAGATCATGGAAGCCACGAGAGAAAACTCTTTTAGCTCCCTGCGGCGGATCTAGTGTTGGGATCCGCCGCCGACCGTTATCCGGTCGCGACAGATAGGGAGAGCATAGAAAAGTAAAACAGACACTCCTTTTCCCCCGCGCCCCACCACCGGTGCATCAGCGATGCGGCACCGCTTAGTCGCTAAGGGTGGGAAGAGCGACGAACCGCATTAGCAACATTCGTCTCTCTCCGCAACTTCACCACAACCGCGAAGGGCAGAATAAGCCTGCCTTTGCAGCCCACTGGCACAAATCTGAGGTAAGCTGGTAGCGTGTACTTGGAGCCCCATCGCCATAACTAGACGGAAACCTGTTCCGAGGAAAAAACATGAAACGCTTTACGATTTTGCGTGTCATCCTTGCGCAGGTGTCAAGATAATCGTCGCTGTATCTTTCTAATTTTAGTATTTGTACTGCCGAAGCAAGTACAAGTTAGTTCTCCCAACCTTCCACTGTAAATCAGCATTAGTGCAACTCGGTTGTTCAAATGAGCATATTTTTTTATTCTACGAAACGAAAAGAAGTGCGAAGTTTACCTGATGGTAAATGATATGCCTGCCCATAACAACGTGTCGCTAGTTAAGATGATACGCACCAAATTGTGCTCGTCGTCTTGAGATATGAGATGCTAGGTGTCGTTATCGCAGTAATTTCACTAGCTATATAGTGCCTTTCAAAGCGAAACAAAAAAGTGTTTGCACACTAGTATTTAGCAAGATAAATAGGAATGCAGTGGTACCTACCTAGGCTGTCTCTTGCAACGGAGACCTGCCAGTGATAAATTCTAGTTTTAGACTCGAGGCCCTTCGAGATGAGTCACATTTTATTTATATTGAAGTTACTCTATGTTCCATAAGAGGCCCTAACACTAAACCATGGGGAATACGGCATTACATTTTTCTTCTCGAGAAACGATTGTTTTGGTCCTGATAAATAATGTAGCTCTTAGAAAGATAATCCCTAATGATACGGATGAAGTATAAAGGTAGCTTGTGAAACATTAACGCTTCATTAATTCGTGCCCACGGAATCGTGTTGAAAGCATTGGCGATGTCTAAAGACACCGCCACAAGTACACCACGCTGAGATACTACCTCTTCCGAGTAAACCCGAACTCGTTTAATGGCATCAATATTCCAGTGGCATTCCCGAAATCTGAATTGTGCTTCTGAAAAGTTGGAGCCTATCTCTTTGAGGCGTTTGTTGAAGCGATTGACTATGATTCGTTCGAATAACTTGTCTACCTCATCAAGGAGGACTATTGGGCGATAGGCTGAGAGAGAACCAGCAGGACGTCCTGGCTTCCTTAGGGGGATTAATTTTCCCGTCTTCTACTGTGTAGGAAACCTACCAGACACTAGAGAGGCATTCAAAAGCCTGCATAAATGATCCCCAAGTTTTTCAAAACCTAAGCGCGGCCAGGCACTCCATCAGGCCCCAGAGTTTGAAGCTTGTAAATCGCGGTGTCAAGTTCTGCCTGAGATATGTACGGGACCTCGGCAGTTACATGATCTTATAGATGTTCAATCGTCGATGTTTCTGTATTCTCCGTCTGATTTGGGAACAGATTGTCCAGTACATTTTCTCAAAGACCTAGGCTCGAGTCTTTCCATAAGCGGAGGTGCCCAAGAGCAATTTTTTTCTCTTACCGACTCGTACTAGCGCCCCCACAGATCTTGGTTAAGAGTTCTGAGAAGTTCCTCTCTTGCGCGTATTTTAGCCTCTTTTATAGCCAACTTTGGCATCTTAACTTACGCTTTATATAACATCTATAAGTATTCCTCCATCACCGTATCTCAGAACACCTTACGGCGATATCTAATGTATTGACGCTTTGCTTTTACGCATTTATTACGAAGTGATGCGATGAAAAGATGATGAAAAGACCACCAATACACCTGATGCCTGATTAGACGTGGTTTGGATGTGTGACATACTAGCATCGTAAATCTGTGTCATGGCAATTCGAAACCACTCAACCTCATTTTTAATATTCACAGGCTCCGATGGGGTTTCCTGAGCCTTGACAATAGATGTCTCTATCAATGCGTTTTTATTCATGCTTTTCACTGCCCATCTTGCAGATATAGACCGATTAAAGACATTTTTCTATCTTGATGGGTGACTTACGCCCACAGGTGAAGCTGAAGTTGAAAGATCTAAACAAATGTACAAGTCATCAGACAAGCACCTTTAAAACTTCCTTATAGGTTCTTCGACTTTGCTGCCATAGGAAGGATTTTGCCGACATCGTCAAGGACTTACTTATTTAAGGAAGCAGCTGTGCGCTCATCAATAGAGTCGACTCTGGGCAGTCCAAGAGCATTTCGGCTCTCAAAAGCTGCCAGTGACATAGCTACACTAGATCTCCTCCATCTGCCTGGCGACCGGGTTAGGCAACACCGAGCCCGTCGTAACAAAACACGGCAAAATCGCCGTTAGTCGGCGTCCAGGGCGCACCGGCCTGGCTTGTTCATCCTAGAGGGAGCACCAACAGACGTGCACAAATGAATAGACCTGATTTGTGAAAAATACGAAGTATTTTAAATTAATGTTTAAATTGTGCTTTTTTTAATTATACAAGTACGTATAATTTTTAATGTTTATTAGGATAAATAATGTGTTTATTTTTTATTTTATTACAAAACTTGATTTATCAGCATTATTTTAAAATAAAAATTATGTCGAGATTAGTTAAACAGCTGGACTAAATGTTTAACTACTAAAATTAATCGAAGGAGTAAACTAAGAATAAAAATCCTGTAGTAAGCTTCTACCTGTCCTCAATATCTCATTACTTTTAATAACAATGACAAAATGTAGGTGTGTAGATTAGCAATCTGTGGGTACTAGTTGTCAAGAAATCTAGTGTCCATTATATGATCCAACAAACGTACCAAGGAGGTTCTTGTAATGTTCAAGCGATTCGGCTATAGCAGACTTCCCGTATTCCTTTTTTTTAATATTTTTTTTATGAAGCTTGTGAATACAAGCTTCAGAATAAAAATATTTATATTTTACTATAGTTATGTGTTGTCTTTAAAGAATTTTAAAGACAACACATAACTATAGTAAATATCAGCTTATAATTTATATTACATATTATTATATAAAACACTGTAGTTAAAAAAATAAATATTAAAGACAAATAGAGCCATCGTCAATGCGCAAACATATTTAAAATATCTCGTTGTGCCTTGAACTATGGTTTATTCAAAATTATTTGCAAATCATTTATGTCCTCTTTATAAATGTTATGTTTACATGCTAATATCTCCTATCCGCTCTCCTCTTAAAGGTACTTTGCGTGCCATATAATTTGAGGAGAAAAACTCTTTCGTTTCCTTGAAATGAATACCTTTCCATTGATAATAAATCTAACTGCTATGAGAATTACCAGTACGAAAGAGAGAAAAAAAGGCACAAAATAATAATATAAATTTAATATGTAGTATAATACAATTTTTTTCTATATGACAATACTTAAGTTACTTGAATAATATACGGATGTGAAATAATTATATCTCGAAAACGGCAACACATAATTTAAATTTTTATTGAATTATTAATTCTTCTTCGTTAAAACTATTTCTTGTGGCAACATTGAGAAAATTTATCAATATATTAATGTCACGTTCCATTATCATAAACTCTGGTTCTAATATTTTATGTCGTGCTTATTTCTTTGTTATTAAATAATAGTAAATAGGCAGTGCTCAATTTTTACTATTTTTTCATTTAAGCGTAACTTATCATGGCTACTTCTAATAATTTTATTGCGAGTGCTCCTGTTGTTCCTTCTGGACCAAACGATCTTCCTCCGCCGTATTCTGCGGTAGTAGGCAATCCACAGTACGGTTTTGTAGCTCCCCCAGGCGAACCTACGAGCGGTTTGTACCCACAACCAAAACAATTCACTGCCACTGGAGTGTACCCTCATCCACCTAACATAAGCGCTCAGCCGCAGCCTGGGTTAACAAGTGCTGCCCCACCTACCAGCTCTTCAGTCCCCGTTGGAATAGTTTTACCACCGGCAGTAGGAACTGAACCCACTACGATTACTTGCTTCAACTGTGGCAAAGTAGTCACAACAAGAGTGACATACACTACAGCCTGGCACACACATTTAGTAGCTGGATCTATCTGTGTTACTACAATGTAAGTTTTTATTTGGATTTTTACCTTAATCAAAAAAAAGATCATCCAAATTTTATGGGCTTAATTATTACTATAAATTAAGCCCATAAGCACTAAAAACTTTTTAAAATTACTAGATATATTAATGTTATTATTTTACAAAATAATATAATGTTGATGCATATTCAAGAGCTGTTAGAAAACCTAACCATACAACTTTCTAACACTTTGTTTATAATCCAGAAATGTCTATATATCTCATTAAATATTGGAGGTTTCAGTTACTTTTTACACTATTCTCTTTAATTATTGTTACATACATATATGGGTGTAAAAATACTACATCCTGCAGCTTGCCTGTTATGGCAGTAACTAACATATGATAGAAGTGATGATGGTAGAAGAAAATGAATCATTATTAATTTGTATACTATGGAATTATATTAAACTACACATCATGCATACACTCATGGACCCTTTTATTTACCAGCTACAATATACTATCGAATACTATTCTTTGTAGAGATAGTGGAAAATACTAGATTAAATCATAAATTTAAACTTCCAACCAAAGCCATAAAACTGGTTAATGAAGATTATGGCATCTCTTAATAAGTTCCTTATAATTTGTGTTTGGTGAAAATTTTATTAACTTTGTCTGTCATTTTCTACTTTTGTAGGGTATGCTCACTGTGCTGTCTGGGCTTAATTCCGTACTGCTTTGACAACTTCAAGGATGCTGAACACTACTGCCCCAATTGCAACACTTTTATTGGAAAATTGTCTAAATGTTGAAGAATACATTATATAATGACTCATGATATATAACGGCTTAATTAGCAAAACTGATGTCTTGAACTTTGTATTGTTTTGATTTGTTTACAATCCATTTTTACTTAACACAAAATTTTTCCTCTATATCTTTTTATAATTTTTTGTTTGTATATTCATTTACATACAACTTATATAATTAGGTATAATGATATGAACAAGTAAATTATGTATATGGATTTTGTTCACAATACGTACATATTACATATCACAAATATATATTGTACATACATATGTACATACAATATATATTTGTGTAAGGTCGTCAATTAAACAGAGTTGTTTATTTTTAAGCACACAGGGCAATTCGGTTGAATTTATTTACAAATATTTTTAAACATCACAAAACTTAGTGTTGAGCAGACTGTTCAACTGATGGTAACTACTGTTGCGCAATATTTACTCTGCAAAAATCATATTAAATTGACTCATGTTGATAACGTCAGGTTCAGTCATCGGTCTGTCTGAATTCCAATAGTTCCACATTACACATTCAACAAAGCAATAAATGCTAGCAATATATTTTTAAAAATTATTATGAGTCTCCTAAATAAAAACTGCTCAAATTTATTAATATGGTCATAATTAAATGAAAAATTCAAGTGTCATAAATTAGTAACAATCATCTGAACCTCTAGAACAACTACATTAAACTATAATGAGTAAATATGTTTAATTGATCTATTGAAATTTATCCTCACAAAATTGTAGTTTATATTGTGTAGAACTAATATTACCATAAATTTGAGTTTACAGATAAGAAATTTAGTTGAAAATTATTGTGAAAGGTTAAATTGATCATTTATTTTTAATTTACTATAAATAGTATTATTAGTTTTTAATCTCTTGTGTAATATTTAGATTATCATCCAATCATACAGTTTGTCCTCAAAAAACTTAAATACATCACATAATTAATATCAATTTTTTTCCAATACTTTTTTTGTAATTACCCTCAATAATTACAGTTAAATTTATTGTTTATTTTTTGTAAATATTTGTTCATGAAAATAAAAAGAGTATCTTAAAAATCTTTGTGAAAATTCATAATAATATACATCTAAAATTAAAATCAAAAGTATCTATTGCACAAGTCTGTAGTTTTGTTTTTAAAAGTTAAATCAATTACGTATTGTTGTTGGCTGACAAATACTTTATCAATTTCATTCCAATATATCAATAATTAAATTATTTGATATGTTAAAATATCCCATGACTAAAGGACTGTAAGACTAATATGTTAACGGCTGCTAATTTAGAGAAAATGTAAAATATTATACAACAAATATAAAACGCTTTGGTGTAGTTGCGGTGAAGAATTATCTGTATATCTGCCAATATTTATTAGAAAATAAGGTGTCTAATATGAATAGCTACAAATATTAAAATAATACAGAAATTTATTTCAAAAGTATTTATATTTTGAATATCATGTGTGATACTAGGTCTATGTATTACATGATTATAGATTAAGTAACCATAAAAACGTTAAACAATTCATAGTTTACCATCAAGTTTGAGTTTCTCAACAATTCATGATTTACTGTCAAAAATCCTTATAGTTAACTTTAACCATAAGTATTTTCTTTACTTTTAAAATTATGGAACATAAACTTGGCTTATGTTTTGTTTTTTTTTTTTTTCCCTTTTTAGTTAAAATTTTATTGTATTTATTGTAAATAGCAAGTAATATTTGTATTCTAGTATTTTGTGATCAATATGAATTACAAAATTTATAAAGAAACAAACATGGTATTATTACTTGTGATTAAAAAAAAATTGTTACAATATTTTAAATATTACAAAACATTAAAGTATCACTTTACATTATACTTTTCTAAATAAATTATAATCACGATTTATCTAGTTTGTTTTCATATACTTCATTATTATATGCTAAAAGAAAGATAGCTTATGTATATTATTCTTTTATCATCCAATGATAAGATACTGGTTGATAATATAGTTGATAACAAAAATAGTTGATTACCCATTGGGTCTGCTAAATTCATACAACAGACCAATTTAAAATAGCAGAAATTCGAAATATGAGTAACAGTGCCGTGGTGTTAAATAGTACATCGGAATTACAAATGTCTACAGAGAATAGACACAGTGAACGGGATCTACCACCACCATACACACCTGCTGTTGGCTCAGGAACTACTACACAAATAATTCATCAAACTATTATTGTTCAGTCCAGACTTAAAGATGAACCCACACTCTATAATTGCCCCACATGTCATGAAATGTCTCTTACAAAAATACAATATGCCAATTCCAGAAAAACCCATTTGATAGCTGGGTTTATAGGAGGCTTCACATTGTAAGTATTGTTGAATTAATATTGCAATCAAATTTATTTTAAATAATAATGATAGTATTTTCTCCATTATTTCAGCTGGTGCATGCTATGCTGTCTAGCTGCTATACCATATCTATTACCAACATGTAAAAAGGCTGAACACTATTGTTCGAACTGTGACACCTACCTAGGAACATACTCAAAATTATAAAGATTTTTGTATAAAACACTTTCACCTCTTAATTACATAAGAAATGAAACCATTAAAATAATTATATAGTGTTGAATATATATTTTTATTTAAGTTATATTGTATTTTCTTATTTCACATGTCATGAACAACAGGTACTATTATCAACTGCTATATGGAACCTGTAATCTGAAACAATCTGATGCAATTTTCCATTTCCCATCCACTGCTACAATTAAAAAAGTCTGTTGAAATGGTTTCTTAACGTTATCGTTCTGATAAGTAACGTCTCCACAAGCTTGTATAAGATACGTTAGTTTGTTTGAGACTAAAGCTTCTGATATAGGATGTGCGTCTAAAGTTTTAAGAACGTGATTACTGCTGGGTAAATCCATAAGAAATTTCTGTATCTTTTCATTGCCGCTTATGCCATTACCATTCCATACTAATAATCCTGTGTCAAGATATAATTTTGAAGTTAAGTGTCGGCTATTGTCCACTTGTTTGTAAAACACCTTAGTGAAATCTTCAGCTGTCTCACAAGCATTATCGACATTTTTAAGCGCAAGTTCTGCTGCCATATTTTTTGCTTCACCTTTTCTTTATTTAATAAATATTACAAAGTATAAACTGTCACGTGATGCTCTGTCAATGTTTTTTTTTTTCTTTTATTGTTTAACGGACCCGGAAATATGTCTTGTAAGCCACTTATTATTATACTTCAATACTACTTTACTAGTTATTTATTCCTATTATAATTACAATGACTTTAAATATAAACATACAATATTCCGAGTTCCCGTGAAGTTTTAGCAAATCGTATGTCGTGTTTTGTGTGTGTTATATTTTTTAGCTCAGATACTTAATCACAGAAAATTATAAATTTAAAATTTGGTTATTTAGATGTACTGTTAACGTTGCTATGTAAAAAAAAATATTTCACTTTGTATTCCTGGAAGCGAAGACTAGAATTTGAAACTATAATTATCATAATTTTTATTTTACGTCGTATAATTATTTTATAAAATTTTTCGCAATTAAAAAATGAAACACCAGGGATTTTCGTTTATTGTGAATAAACAAAATGTTTATGTTCTGAACTATTTCCGCCTGTGCATAAAAAAAAATATTATTATTTGTCTATCAGCTGCTGAAAGAGATGTGCAGGTGAATAGTAACATGATGTTGACAGTTTGAGTACTCATAGTTGAAGAAACAATTCCTTTTATTTTTAGGCAATCGGACAATCTACTACTACAAGAACGAGTCAATACTCTATATGCTCTATACTACGCAATTCTTTTTATTACGAATAATGTGGAAAAATTAACAAAAATATAATCATAGAAATATTTTATTCATAATGTCTTTATCTAACAAATGAATCATCATATAAACTGGCTTACATTATTACATACATTAAAGATATTACTATTTCTAATTTATAGTTTCAAGGACACTGTCGTCATATATTTTTTATCCATTAGGTTAAAATGAAAAAAAAAATACATTTAAAGGTACGCGCTTACTTAAGCATGCATATGATTTTAATACAATTAGAAATTAAACAGTCAGCTTATCAAATTCAAATCTTACCCTAAGGCACTGATAGAAATGATTTTGCTAAAGATAGGCACAAATCATAAATAACTTTATAATGCTAAAGCAATAAATACATTTCCTAAAAATGTTGTAATTAATAGCACTAAATTTTAAATTCAGAGCAGTGTAAAAAATAAAAAAGTATATTATTATTATTACATATAAAGAAGCTAAAAACTCTTTAATATAAACAATTTAAAAAAAACGCTTTTTATAAATATACAATGGGAACTTTTAAAAATTTTACCTAAATAAAGTAACTGCCATCAAATAGTTTCGTTTTCCGACATAACCTGTGATATATATTGCTAATAGATAAATAATCCAAATACTTAAAAGCTTTATTGTAAAAACACCTTAGTGAATTTTTATTCATGCAATTCAAATACCTTAGTGAACTTTATTCATTCAATACATAGACCTAATGTGTGATGTCTTTAAATAAGAAAATGTAGGCACATTTAAGTTAAATAATCGAAATTTACGGATGCAAAAACGTAATTTTTCAAATATCATTGTACAAATGCAACAGCTTTAGGAAAGTGTTACATTTAAATTATTAAGCTCATGGAGTAAGCATGTTCAAAGTACTCTTGCAGGACTTGTATATATTGTGCTTTCCAATTATCATTTATTTATTTTTGCAACATTTCTCCAAAAGTATGTGAAACATATAACGTAAATATAAAAGTACAATATTAATATATAGCATACATTTGAAGAAAACAAAGGCATTTGAATCAGTTACTGAGAAGCAGTCCATAAATTGAATCGACTAACATTCAATATCAACATATATCACTAAACATTTTCAGTTTCGAAAATCAAACTGCAACACTAATATTTCCACACTTCCGACAACTGGGATATAAATTAATGGCTTTTAATCTCGAAGGAACGTCTCAAACGCGTGTGAACTAGAACTGATGCAGTGTGATTTTTTTTAGATATATATCACCACCGCTACTTGTGTCGCCAAATAGTTATAACCAAAAATTTCTGTCTCCCGGTTTCAAAGGCGTCACTTGAATGTCAGTGTATATCGTCCTAATAAGCGTCGTATTGCTATGAGCGGTCGTGTCCTTTACGATCAGGTGAACGTTTGGCTCCTCTCGTCGCTAAAAAAAATGTTTTTGACTGTTTGTAAAGGTCCGTCTAAATGTTAATGTCTATAGTAAATCACTTATAAAGCTTAGAATCCACCGGCAGTGAAATTTTAATAAGACGCAATTGTTATTCGTGCCCGTTGTGTCGCGGTGCATACGATCCACACTGGCGGACGTTACGGCGTTTTCAATTTCACAATTGTTGTTTCTCTTCAACTGCGACCTGCTGTGGGAAAGCACAACACCATAAATTATAAATCAGATATAATATTAACTCTATAGATTATAAATAAGGTAGATATTAGAAGATAGACCACTGTGTCGCTAAGAGTTTGCCTTGTAACAGGTTTCTAGTACATGATTAGGGCATCGTGTTATAAAGTACAGTTGATAGTAAGGTTTTTTCGCATCTTCCCGGATAACTACCACTCTCATATTGCAAACCAACTACCATTAGAGCATTCTCTTGTTCGAGCTGTTAATATATCAGATTCAAAGTGTTCTAGGAAAGCTTTTTAGGTGAAAATGAGGATCAAGTGTTAGTCATGGTATAAAACCAAAACTAAGTATTAACCTGTAACGGTCCATTACGCAAATCATGTTTTTCCGCTAGAGACCCCAGCAATTTTTCCTGAAACAAAAGGTAATCGTTTATTAATTTATCCAATTTTTTTTATTTCACGAAGTGTTGGGACGGACGGGATATTCACCTGACGATAAATGATACATCGACTCATAACGTGGCGCTAGATAGAAAAGTATACTCAGCACTACATTGTAATCATCGCCATAAGGCTTATGCCGCAATGTACTCAACATCTTATGATGTTGAGTAATATTCCCCCAATAATTTCACTAGTAACAACATTCAAACAGGATCTCAGTATTTTTTGCATAGTACTCTTTGACGGCAGAAACAGTAGCTTTTATGTATTTAACCGTTAAATTAATTAATTAATCTCAGTCATTTTAGCCTATTGTACTAAAATGCTGAACATTAGTATTTTTATAAACATACTACGTTAATCTATCCTAGCAATAAAAACTAATTCCTAAATACCTCTGTAAGTCTTTCCGTATCAGCAAAACTGTGGCTGTGATTAGATTTTTGCGTTTTCTGTAATTCAACTTCTAAAAATTCGATTTTCTTTTGCATCTGGAAAATGAAAAACGAAATTAAGCGGCATACACCTAGCTCAACGGCAATACCATCACCGATAAGAGTACATACGACATCGAACAGAGCCCTCTCTAATATACAGTTCATGTATATTATAAACAAATAAATTATTCTTTATACAAAGGAAATAAATAATTAAAAATAGGTCTTAGTGTTACGAAATATATTCAACGTACGTTATATCCTACAGGTATTTAATTACGCAGACACAAAGCTACTCCTGAAAAATAGCTTTTAACAATATACACAACTTTTGTGTAATAAATCAGAATAAATTTGATACATTTGACGTAACAGCGAAACGCAACACAAGAATTGACATCACGATGGCAGCGCAATACCTCTTCTACGATGGTGAGCAATGATTTCTCTATGCAGGAGTATGCAAACGCCACAGGTTCCTAAATAAAAATGCTTCGTTTAAAGTATAATTACATGCAACTATCTATTAACGTAAAAAGGCTAAGCGCTTGAGGTATAACATTCTTAGCGTAGTTTTAGTAATCCTATGTAAAAAAAAAAAAACAGTTGAGCCATTTGAACATTATCAGCTCTTAGTTTCTATCAGATGTTTGATAATACGGTTATTATAAAATTTGATTTTGATATTAATAGTTTACACTACATTGAGTAATTTTGTTTTGTTAGTACCGTTGGAGCTACACTGTTGTATATTTGTATATTTCATAGCTAGGGATGCAAGTATATCTATTAATTAATAACTACCTGCGAGACCGTCCGTTGTCGCAGTTCATCGAGCTCGCGCTGCTTATCTGCCAGCAGCTTGCTCCATCGCTCCTCCTCTAAAGCCACCTTTTGTTGTAGACGGCTCAACGTGTCCTCCTAGTTTCATAAACAACTAAACATTTAAATCTTCTTTAAAAAGATAACTGAACTGAAAAATGAATAATTTTAACTTGAGCTAAGAATAAAGTATAAATATTTTATGGAAGCTAATTAGTATTTTTTACATGACTAACATTATACCTTAATTTTATATTATGATTTATAACAATAAGAGGAGATAATCTTACTATCATCCGAATTACACTTAAATATAAATAATATTTATAAGAAAGTGTTTGCAGATGATTTAAATATTTTATTGCATAGTGACATTACGGGAGTTGTTTAAACTTTGTACTTATCCGCAATAATTACATAAAAAGTATATTGGACTAAATTGGAATCAGTGACCTCCCTCGTCTTAAAGCAAGTATTTAGTTATACAAATTGTGAAGGATGTAAATTATAAAGAATCATTTATACAAAATCATTAATAAAAGTCTACAGATATGTATAAGATGTTTGAAATAATAATCAATGCAAAAACAGCAGCTTAACAAACTGTCCCTTAATGTGCTATTTGCTGTAACTTGTGGTCTTTTATATTGAGCGAGTTTAACCGTTTATTTGCCATTCCAGCTATTAGTGTTGCATTTAAAATGTTTAAAATTATTTTAAACTTACCGTCGTATCTTCAAAAGCTTGCTTATATTTATCAACAACAATCTGCAGAGGTTCAGTTTGCGCGATGGTATCTGTGAGTCGTGAATTAGCGGTTTGAGTTTCTGCCACTGATTTTGTCTCCAACTCCTGCTGTTTATTCTCCAGATCCTTCTTTTCGAGTTCCATTTTATGGAATTCGTTTTTCAGGTTGTTGGCGAAGGCCTGGAGCCAATCCCGACCGTTTCCAGAGCCGGGCGCGATGCTGGGACACGCTGAACGAAGTACGTTGACAACCTCGTTGTACTGCGACTCTTGGGCCTTCACTATAGCTTCCTTTGAAAACAAATAATTTATTTTTATTGTACTGCTTGTAAATAGTAAATAGACTATACATTTATATATACAATGTAACTATCATGCATATATAGATGTCTCCAATAAATAATAGATATAATTTCGTAATAATGCTACAGCATTTTATATTAACATATTAAAAAATATTTTAACGAAGAACTAAGAAAAATATAAACAATCAAAGCTTTATACACATAGGGTACCTAAATTATAACTATAAAGGCATATATTATATATATTAATCAACAGTTGTTTGTGTACATTTTTTAATCATTATAAAAAGCAGCAAATTATATATATAAATATGGGTGGTGTACATTATCAATACCAGAAGCATTATGTGCGCTTGACTGTACATGGGATAATTGACAACAATGTGTCAAATTGATGTCAAGTGTTATCCTAATAAAGATAAAAAGGATCACCAAAAAATGGTGCATGTATTTTATGATGAGGCTAATTCTATCTCCCTTTATGTAACTCATGAATAAATTTGGAATAAGTTCTTTGTGGAAATAGGAAAAACACGGAATTTCGTATAACGTAGCGCCAAATCGAATTACGGCTTAATTTATAATATTTCTTCTTTATTTTTCTGCAATCCAACCTATACATACCCATCCATTATTTTCAGTATCATCATGAAGCGATGGAGTATGTATATGCAGTGTTTACTTACTTTTTACTATTTATTAAATAGCATATAAAAAAAACAACCCCTTTAAAGATCGCACTATCGGCATTCGGAGCCTAGTCTCAAGGGGAGATGGACGATGGACAAATACTGTTGATGAATGTTTACGAAAGCTATAATTCGTGGAGCATGTTGGTTACATCACGACGTTTTTATTCACAAGAACCTCAAGCTCCGTGGGGATCAAACTCATGCTTAGGTATTTATATGCATGGACGGAGGTACAGCGATCGTGTTATATTACAAGCTGTCACAGCTTCACTAATTAATATAGACTTGCAAAACATTAATCATATGCTTACAACGTATATAGTATTACTTACAATAAATACATATAAAATTCGAGTAATAAACTAGCGAAGCCGGCCAAAGAAAATCTAATGGTTAGAGTGAAACAAATATCTCAGTTGGTAGGGAATATCTCCGTTCTGCACCTAACAATGGTAAATAGACATCAAAGACAACCTGTGCAACAGCGTAAGCCTTAACAACGCTATCTAACATATATTGGGGATAGTTGTATGTTTGAGCGTGTAACACTTACAGACAGCGAGTCTTGGGCCGGCATCGCTCTGGTCGATTTCGCCTGGAGGGCCTTTTCGGCTGATTGTAACGCCTCCATAACCTTCCAGTTTTTAGTTCGCAACTCCTGAGTGGGAGGAGCCAGAATCAACAAGCAAAAGTTTATTAAAAATTTTAGTCTTGTTTAGAGATCACACACACGAGTGCAGACATGCGAATACGGTTGAAACTACACTCCATTTATTGGGTAAGTAGTTATCATTATGAATAAGTGAAACGATTCTTATTAGAGTAAATACATAAATATATGAATTTATATTATATATTTAAATGAATAACGATTGTTTGCAATAGCGACAAACTTTTTAACATTTTCACATTGTTATAGATCACTGTAAACAGCATGACTATTAGAAATATTATATAATGATCAAAATTTTTCGAAAACAGATCTTTTTATAAGTAATTGTGATTAATTGTTAATCTTAGTGTTAATTAAGTAATACATTCAGTGATTTGTTGTTTTGATGTCAATAGAATCGTAAACCGCGTAAGCATAATTCTTTATAATAAGGCGTTGCTCACGTTGTTCTTTTCCTGGTACTGTTGTAGTTGTTGCCTCAGGGTTGCCACTTGATCCTTCAGTTCCACGCTGCCTTTCTGTGCTACCGTCAGCTCCTCTTTGAGAGCTTCCACTACACTCTCAACCTTCGCGAGTTCACTTGCGCGCTGGAATTTTGTCAGATGTGTATGATAGCCTAACCTAACACTCATGCTTTAGTAACATATTACTTATAACATAATAAAAGCTTTTTGTGAAGGTTTTGAATTCGCAATTAAACTTAACTGGCACCTGGTATAAATATTTTTTATTATTTATTACACTAAGTGACAAAACGAGTGAGACGTTCATGATATAAGTGATACGCCTATAACAATATTAATTAAGATGAGAAATACAGAATATGCTTGCCATGTGACAGAAGATCTTATCTAAATGGCCTAATAATTATACTAACCATAACGCCATTCAAACCGGAACACCGTAAAGTTTACATTCTACTATTTTGCGGCCACCGGTCGGGTCCAGTCTCTGCGATGACCGCAATGTAATATCGCCACGGTTTTATGAGTAGTATACAGGTGAAGAGGTTCTGCTCGACTCGTCAGTTAGTAGAAAAAAAAAATGCTGAAGAACTTTAAATCTCATTTGTACAGGTGCCGTTATGATCTCTGTACATCAAATTACTTTAACTTGATAATTATAATACTTTTAAATATTCCTGGAGACGTTTTGGTGCATACTTTGGGTGTATTAAAATAAATAAATCACCTTCACACAAAAAAAAATCTTGTACTTTTTAAAACAGATATTTTTGTTATGCAGTACATATTAAATTACCTTCTGATCATCATATGTAGGCGGCAACCCGTTTTGAGCAGGCACCGCTGTCATCTGTTTCAACTCGGCCAACTCTGATTCCTGAGTTATCAATACTTCCTTTAGCGAAGCCAGTTCATTTGACAGCTAATACAAATAAAAAATATATCAATTATCACTTTCAAACATTAATTAACAGACGGAGACGATAGAGGTCCTGATGTCATAGTTATCATGCAGTACCTACCTTAATTTTTTTCACTTTTATCTACACTAACGAGATTTATAATATAAAAAAACCACGTATATTTTTTTAAACTGAATTTGTAGCGTGGGATAAGCGTTTGATTTGTAAGACGAAAATCCCATGATTTATTCCGGGAATACATGTGTTGGAATTTAGTTAATGGTAGGGTTTTTTAGAAACTGCATTATTGTGAATACGAGATCCAGAATATTCTGTGTGAGTAATAACGCTTAACCAAACATCGCATCATAATAATTAACACCATGTGAAAATGAGTTAGCGTTAGCTTAATATAGATTAAAAATTAAAATTAAAAACTTGCTTTTGTGTGAAAACGAAAATTTATCTTTGCTAAATAATAATAGTATCGAACACTCATTACTTACTTGTGATTTCTCATTTTTAGACAACTCTCTTATTTTCTCATTTTCCTGCTTCAATTTCTGTGCCTTCTCTTGTGCTGTATTGACTTCATCTTTAATTCTGTCTAATTCTTTTTTAGCATTCTCTGCTTCTTCTCTAGCTAGTCCGACATTTTCTTTCGCTAATTTGGCCTCATCTTTCAGATTTTCCGCGTTGTTTTCAGCTACCTGCGCGCGATTAGCAAGGCATTCTACTTCGTTTTCAAGTTCTGTTATGCCTGTTTATAGATATTTTATATAAGAAATGATTATTTTTCCATAAAAAGTACATAAATCGTGTTTTAAATACATTTATCTAATAGTAAACATGGATTACTCTTTTTTATGTTAATTTTCATCGTCAATATCCTTAATTGGAATGATAAACGACCCTCATTACTGTTTATGTTTCCTGGCCTTCCCATGTGGATTGTTAAAATATTTTTTTTACCAGCCACAGTTTCTCTGCGACCTTCACCAGTAATGATATTACTTATGTAAAATAAAACAATAATACCCATCATCACGCGAGGGATATGATCCAATAACTTCTACACCGGCATTATATAGGTCACCGCTTTTGATTGGCGCATGGTCTTTCATTTGCACATATACACAACATGTACTAAATCTATGTACGACTTAGGGGAATCCCATTACTACCGCGTAACATTGATATAGCGTTAAGCGGTGTCTTATTCTATTACTATGTACAAATTAATAGCAAGATTTTATGTTTACATGATAATTAAAAATGAACCGTAGTAATCAAAGCGACGATATTTGCCAAAATAACACTGCTGACCTGCAAGTCTCTCCTTTACTTCGTGCAACTCCTGCTGTGCAATTTGCTCTGCATGTAGAGCTCTTTGTCTTTGCTGTTCTAGCTCTGCGTATGCACGATTGGCTTCCTAAATAATCACACAATAATGACATTAAACAATAACACGTAGTTTATAATAAAAAGGTTACTGATATTCTATACAAAGTAAGCAAACAAAAGTAACTATGAGGAGTGGAGTATATATCTATTAGGAATAAAAGGAATATGATGGAATTTCTCGTAAAACTTATTTCTTTAGGCAAGTGGTTATATACAAAAAATGATGTTCGAATAATGAGTTCGAAGACGCTTGTGCCCTTGCGCGCGTTTATATGTGCGTGTGTGTGCATATATGTATGTGTAAGTACCTGCAATTGCTGCGTGAGATCCTCAGCATGTCGCTGCGCCATTATGAGAGAGTCCCTAGCCTCGCCAGCGTCACAACGTGCCTGTGCCGTTTCTCGGGCGAGCGTGTTCATTTCCGCTTGTAAAGCGGATAACTGTTGCAGGAGCGCTGCTTCGGACTATTAAAAATCAAATATGTAATATAATAGCAATTAATTTCTTTTATATTAATTATGTTTATTGGATAAAAATGTAAATTGGCTGTTATAGATGTTTATTGTGATATATTTGTGAAATAGATGGATCAGGTGAAATAGATGTATAGTTTTCGTAGCTTATTGAAAATTATTTACTTCTGACAATCTCTGGATGTGCACTTCCATCTGAACACGTTGTGCTTGAACGTCACCTTCAGCACTCACTTTCGATTGTAGCTATTAAAGAAATATTAAGCGTTAGCAGAATTACAGAGTAAGCCGATAGACGTCCACTGCTGCACATAGGCTTTCCACAAAGGTCTTCACTTCATTCTTAAAATTATTGTTACTAAAATGTTAACAGCAGTAACTGTCTAGGTAGATACCACCGCAGCTACTATTTCTGGCGCCAAACAGTAATGTACAAACTTACTATGTTCCAGTTTTTAGAGCGTTGCAGCTAGAGAAATCACTGTGTTAACGAAACATATAACATCTTATTATAAAGCGACGAGCACAATGTCGTACAATGTGTACAAAGCATCTTAAATAGCGCCATGTTGTTGTTGTGCAGGCGTAAGACTTATCATCAGGTGAACGTCTCGCCAGTGTTCTCTTTGTAGAGAAATAGTATCTTGTACAATTAATAAGTGTAAAATATAATACGCAATAATATTTTTTTGTAAATAACATTTTAATGTTTTTCTTCAATAGCTTAATTTAATCGAAGTCATGTGTGAATAATTTATTTCGGCGAAGAGTAGAGATTCAGATTTGCTGCAATGACACTCGGGGGTATATTTCTGAAGATTATTTTATACCGAATGGAAACAAGAATACAAAGAAAGTAAGAGCCATCAATGTGACAGATTGAAGTGCTCCTGAATTAAAGATCTGCGAGCTCTGAGTTGTAACTGCCAGGTGGTTCGACGATCTGGTGAAGGTTACGGAAAGCAGCTGGATGCGGGCAGCGCAGGATCGATCGATATGGAGATCTTTCAGGGAGGCCTATGTCCAACAGTGAACGTCCATCGGCTGATAACGATAATGATGAATGATGAGCTCTCAGTGCAATGAAGCTATAAAAGATACCAATAAGACTAACAGCACTAACTTCATTCGAAAAAATCTAATTAGTACTGTATCGCTTCGGCCTCAGTCTCAACAGGTGTTTAGATGAGGTCACTTACGTTACGTCGAAATAATTAGTGCACAGTACACACCAGCAACTTTTCCTGGTTGAGCGCGTGGTTGTCGTCCAAAACACGCTGCAAGCGTGCCTGCAGTGTGTGTAACTCTGCACGCGCAGCTCCTGCAGTTTGTTCGGCGGAGCGGCTGGCCGCTGCGGCACGCCCGCGCTCCGCATTTAGTGTAGCGCTGCACATCATCATAGAAATACTTCATTACACACGATGTTTAACGATTTACATATATAATTATACATACATAAAAAAATACTTATTTATATACTAGGCGTTTCCAGACCGTTACACCTCCGTAACTCTCTTTAGGGAGGGAATTTTGTTTAAGCCATTCTTAGCTACCTTTAAATAGCAGAAACAATATCTTAACCAAATTTTAAGTATTTATGTCTAATAGTTTCGGGCATATGATGAGTCAATGAATCTCTGGAAATCTATATACATATTAACTGTTAGTCCATCATTTATATATACCTGATGTTAATTGACTAACACATTTGTCCAAATTGCTTGAAATAAGTCAAACACTTTTCATATATATTATTTAAAACAACATTACTTTTTTAACGAAATTTTATTTTACGCGTTTTATCGTGTTTTTAACTATTCATTGCACAGACGTTTTGCGTTTAATAGCACTCACGGTTACAGAAAAACTGAAATGACAGATGTCCTGATGTCTTAATTATTATCTTTAATAGAAATGTTTTAGTACAAAATAGGTAAAATTAAAAATTGGTTGAATATTTCTTACCGTAGCTCCTTGAGTTTAGCATGCAGAGCTTGTGAGGCTTCTATTTCATCAGCTAAAGCCTTTTCTTTTTCTGCAAGTTGCTTCTTCAACTTTTGCATTGGGTCATTGGGGCCCTACAATCATATTTTGCCAGTGAAATGAATGAAATGTCAGTTAATTTAGTTTTAAAAAGCTCCATTATTGTTATATAATACTGCTGTAATTTCAAAGAATATATATTGAATTCAACATTAAAGTATTACGTAAAGTTAAGTTTTGTACAAAAATTAAATGTTTTGCAACAATAATTCATATTACAAACATTTTTAAAAATAAACAAAACATAGAAAATATTTTTATGACCAATTACAATAATATAATAATCAATTTAACGAGATTATCTAAAAATAGTTCTTCAGATGTCTTATCTATTTGTATAGTTCTCCTTAATTAATGAACACTTAAAAAGTGAAGCTATATTATTGTCTATATCTATTCCTTGAATTACTAAAGCATAAAATGTATAATATTTTTTTTGTAATATGCAATGGTTAAAATTAAAAAAAAAAATTACTAACCTCAGACCACTCTGAGTGTTCTGGTAATGGGTCATGATGCTTATTGAGGAGAGTATCAGTCAAGATCTGTATTTCGTTACGGGACAGCGCCGCTTCCTTCACGACCCGAACTAATTCACTGACAGCGACACCGCCGCTATCTCCAGCTGTATAATATATATTTTATTGGAACATATTTCTTTGAAATTGTAAATATTAACAAATACGATTTGAACTCTTCAGTTTCCTATTATTGGAACATGGGGCCTCTCGCACAAATAGAAGGTTAATTATTTTTTTTATATTATCACGCCTTTTTCCCAGTAGGGTTAGGCAAAGGTTAATAAACACCCACTTTTCGCCAGATGTGGTCAGATTAAGTCCCATGTAACAAGGGGCGAGCCTGTTGCCACTTTAATGGGCCACCACACACACACACACACAAAGATGATTTCAGTGTGCGGGTTTCCTCGCGATGTTTTCCTTCACCGTTTGTATCTCGCTGTTGTAACTAAAGTTCACAAATGTACATAACTTAAATATTAAGTCATCGGTACATTCCGAGAATCGAATCCGCGACCTTCGGAATGAAAGGCGAACGCTCTAACCATTAGGCTAGCGAGCTACTTAGACGGTTAAAGCTATTTGAATACCGCGCTGGTCAATTTAGCATACGTCGCGTGTACACAACATTTAGTTTCTGTAACATTTCGGTTTCCTAACAATGTCAACCTTCATTGGAAGTTCAATCACAATAGGGATCGAACCCAGGCCCTTCAGATACATGTATCGCATACGATCACGTAACGACTTGTTATTACGCTTTCTCTGTGCTATCCGTCTCTATTGTAGAGCATTTATTAATAGTATACACAAAAATAGAAATCAGATAGTATATCTAAAATATATGTTATTCTTTAAGATGTAAAAAATGTAAATTACCCATAAGTGCGAGAACATTTGGTTCTGCTTTCTTCTTCTTATTCTTGCTGCCAGGTGGGGATGGCACTGGTGGTGTTGTTACTGGCACAAGTGCTTGCTTCAGTAACTTGTCTGTAGTCAACTCACTGGGTTGCAGAGCATTTAGTGGTGGCACCACCTCTTCTGCTACAACAGCACTTTCTTCAGATGTGTTTTTCTTTTCAATTTTCTTTACTATAAAAAATTATAATGTGAAAATTTAAAGAGAGAAAATTCTGAAAAACTATGTAGCAATCATATTTAGTGTAGAAAGAATACCTCTTTTTTGTTCTTTTATAGGTTCAGGCTGGTTTTGACTATCTTGAGCATTATCTTCTTTAACAGGTTCCGGAGATGCTGCAGGTTTGGACACAGCTTTTGAGTTCTTTGCAGATTTTGATGACTTTTCTTTTTTCTCTACCACTTCTTCTTTCTTTTCGCATGTCTATTTATATTAGCATATTTATTATTTCAATAATTGACATGTAAAATGCACTAAAGATTAGTTTATTATTTACATGAAAACACAAATTCAAAAAGTTATAATATGTATTAGTTGTTATTTTAATAAAGAAGTACTTTAATTGAATGAAACAATTGATAGTAAAACCAATTTTAACATGTTACAAATCTTAAAAATTTTTTATCTCCTTTTATGTTAAATGGATAATGATAAAAATCCCAAAGATAAAGTGTATGAATATTTAAAAATTGTGAAATGGTCATGCAACAAGCTTATGCATTTTATGCAAAGATTATTCTAAAAAGCTAATATCAGTGACAAGACTACCTACATTAAGCAGTTTACATGAACATAAGTTTAATACAATATTAAATCTATATGCAGGGTGCAGCGGGGAAAGTGTATTACACACTCACTTTTTCAATGAATGAAGAGTGCATTAACTCGAACTCGTCCTTTGGTTGCATCTCTTCAAAATGGTTGGAGACAGTACTGCCAGTGGAAGATGGTAGTGTGCTTGGATCGCTAACGCAACTCGGATCCTCTTTATTTATAAGTATCGGCTTTACTTTAGGATCCTTACCGCGTTTGCGGATCTGCACAAACAGTAAAACTACCATACAACAGAAAGTAAGTATACTGAGCACAAAACTACTATTCTAAAATAGTTGGTTTTAATTGGATAGTTTTTGATGTGAGAATTATTTAACTAAATGTCATCAAAGTATATGTTAAAAAACCTAACAGGAAATGTTTGTTTATTTTGTATAAACAAGTTTATAGATTGTTGTCTTTGTATTTTATCTCTCTTTTCAACACTGAGACTGATAAGTCCTCTTTGAACAAAGTATATAAGATGTTCAATCAAAAAAAATCAAAACATTTCACCAATGCTAATATAATAAGGACATAATTAATTTTTGTTACATATATAATTTTAATATATATCTTTTATATTCATGTTTATGCGTAGCAGCACTATCAACTTTCTTCTGTTTTTTTTTTGTAGTATAATTCTAGTATATATTCTGCTGTGCTTGCAAATTTTTAAGTACTTGAGTTTTGGAGAACCAATAATGGAATTCTCTTTGGCAAAACACTTTTTGCATGAACATACATACATACATACATATATATCACGCCTCGTTCCCAGCGGGGTAGGCAGAGACCACCTCTCTCTCTCTCTCTTTGCCAAGTTTTTGCATGAAAAACTTGGCAAAATTAAAGTTTTCTTTAACATCACTTAACATTAAAGAATCATCATTCACCTAGTATGACAAGCAAAATGGACTTAAAATTTACCATTATTAATGATGTATAAGGTGTATTATGTTACAATTAGTATAGAAAATATTTTTTTAAGTTAATAACATAAATGATCATGTAGTTAAAATGTCATGGTTGTAGTGAATTCGAATATAATCAATACATGCTTACTTACTCATAAATTTTTAAAAATATGCCTGTGTAAGTTTACTTACAATTATATATTTAGATATTATACTATGTACACTTTATACTACAAATTGATAAGTTTTTTACAGATATGACACACTCTAACTTGGCTTTATTAGAAAAAGACCAAATTTAAATTACTGTTAGAAAGTAGTAAAATGTTTTAGTAACTCCGGTAAACATGCATCTAACATTGTTGGAAAGGAAGGGCAAAAAGCATTTAAGGATTAGAATATAAGTGTATATACAAAATTATATAAAGCATAACTAACCCAATAAGCAGAGCTTCACAGGGGACAATTTTTAACATGTGCCTATATTCACTACAACAAACAAACCTTAATATTAGGAGGGGCATCGGTGGGTACATCAACAACAACAGGAGGACTGAATTCTACATGTGGTCTTGGCGCTGGTGGGACATCATCATCAACACCACTTTCAGCTGGTGCTTCACTTTCGGGCTCACTGCCTGTTGCCGCTGTTGCACTTTCCTTTTTTTCTTTTTTTGCTAACTACAAATGAATAATATTATGTAGTAATAATTTTATAATATATAGGTAGCTCGCTGGCCTAATGGTTAGAGCGTGCGGCTTTCATTCCGAAGGTCGCAGGTTCGAACCTCGGCATGTACCAATGACTTTAATATTTAAGTTATGTACATTTGTGGACTTTAGTTACAACAGCGAGATACAAACGGTGAAGGAAAACATTGTGAGGAAACCCGCACATGACAGAATTTATTCTAAGGTATGTGTGAAAGTCACCAACCCGCATTGGGCAAGCGTGGTGACTAGGGCCCAATCGCCCTCATATGACGTAAATGGGCTGTTTTTACTTTTACTTTTACTAGTAAGTAAAGTAGTAGTAGTAAAGAAATAAAAAATACTTCCAACATTTATAAAATTCTTTTCATTAAATGAATTTTAACAAATTAGTATTAAAATTTGGAAATAACATTAATTTAATGTTTTATATTTATGGTTTGCTTTATATTTAAAAAATAACTGTGAAAGTCAGTACTTACATTAGTTATAAGTTATATAATATTACATGCTTGTACATTCTGAGCTAGAAAAGTTTTAAATTTTACTAGAATTAAGATCACTATTAATACCTTTTTATTAGCTTTCTTGCTAGTTTTCTTAGCTTTTCCTTTATTGTCAGCTAGGGCAAGAAGTTCTGTGGTGGCTTTTCTTTGTTGAGCAATTGCTTCTTCGTATGTTGTTCCCGAAGCGGAAAACAATCCCATCAATAATATTACTGCTGCTCCAGCCACACCAAGACCACAGAGCACTAGCAATGCTTGCAGCTCCATTGGACCTGCCGCCTGCTAGACTTTGCTATAGAAAATGGAACAAAATATCATAATATTCTTTCAATATGAATGCCTAAAGAAGACATGTATATTTTAATCTGACATAACTTTAATGTTTTTATTGACTAAACTTTTGTGTAAACATTTTTCATTTTAAAAATTAGGGTAAAATGCACTTTACTTTTGAAAAATTTATCCTAACATATAGACAAACTAATATTTAATAAATAGTAGCAAATACTAAAATGTCAATGCTACCGCAATGAGCAATAGTGTGAAATGTGTATGTTGCAATTATAGAAATATCTATGTTAAATAAACGTTTCGAACAGAAGTAAATTTTATCATAGCGATTAAAATATTGTAGGTAAGGTAAACATGCGCCAAGACATATTAAATGCGACTATCGTATAAGATGAAATATCATTTTTTAAAAAATGACATGACCGACATTGAATATCACATTATTTACTATATATATCGTACATTACTTATAGTAACGCATAAAAATATAATTAAAACCAAAAAAGTTTAATCGACCGTAAGATAGAACTAAAAAATCTATTTAATTTAAAGCAGTTGATGTGCTGAATTAAGAATTAAACATTTTAACATTAACGTACTCTATTATAGTAATATTACTAGTAAGAAAACTATACACGGCTATTCTTATTGCAAATTCTTACACCGATACAACGTTATAAAGACTGACACGTAAGCAATGACACATGTCAAAGGTTATTGACAGTACTTTCGCTTAATTTGCTACACCGTCATTTAAAAACGAATGCTTACACAAGAATTACTACCCTGTCGTACTTTAAGCTTTCTAATACAATTAAATACAATCGCACTTACAAACAGCTGTGATACAAATGTAAGAAGAAATAAATTTCTACTTTTACTAATCTTACCTAAACAAAGACTTCTAAAACCACTTGAATCCTAATATTTTAAACAAAATTAAAATCTTTATGATAATACTAATATACTAAAATGTTAAATTTAGCCTTACAATAAACAAATTAATAAATTAGATCAATGATCAAAATGAAAAGCCGACGACAGCCGACTACAGACTATTATATTATCATGCCGGTGCAAGACTGTATATGTATATAATATGTAAGTGCTGCCAATTGCTACAATATTAATCAAACAAAAAAAGAATAATTCTTGAAAACAATTTATCTGTGAATTTTCATGTTCGGCTAACAAGGGATAGCATGAAACTTTTATTAAATCATGATGAATTTTATTTTTATTGTAATTACATATAATAAATAATAAATAAAGAGAAGAAGAAATAAAAATATTCCAAAAAAGTTTATGGCGATATAAAGTAAATTATATATTATATGAAATGTTATAATTATCCTAAATCCGAATCGAAAATTTATACTTTCTGAAATAAATTCCCTAAATATAATTCTGAAGCGCTCGATACCATAAAATAGACCTTTCAATAACTTTAATATTTCAAACATTGACAAAAGTTAAAAATTATAATTATTTTTCTTTATGATGAAGTTTACGCCGTAGTTTTATTGATAACCATGGCGGATGATAGTCGGACTCAGTGCTCAGCTAAAAAGATGAAAAAAGTAATGAAAATAATTTAAATTTAATTAAAATTTTAAATGAACACAATAATACAAAAACAAAACATAAAAGACAAAGACACGAAAACACAATCCTGAAACCAAAACACAGAAATGAAGTAAAATTATTTTATATATATTATCATTATTTAACTCTTTTTTTTTCAGTGTGTAATTAACATAGAGTAGCTAAGTAGTGTCTTTTCCTGTTAGTTTCTAATCATCCTAATAATATCCTAATCTAAATAACTGACTGAGGTAGATATTATTTTATCTCCAAAATTTATATATATTCTTTTCAGTTGAAGTTTTTTATTAAATTGATAAAACCTAATCATTATAATGGTGATATAAGCCAAGATTTTAGCGAAATGGCTTTCAAACTGATTATTCTTTTCCGTGTTAACGTTTAGAAAGTTGTTCACACTTCCGAACAAAAACATAAAACATGGCTACTAAATCTGACAGCTGTTTGTCAAAGCCAAAGCTGTCTTGAAAATTGTCAATTAGTACGAACAGCTGTCCACTTTTAAAAAATTATTTAATTTAAATTTAATTTATAATGTGGCGCGTTAAAGTTTAGTACTTAGTAGTTATTACTTGATGCTATACAAATGCAGGTGCATGTTTAAAGTTTTCTGTAAAGTAATTTAGAAGTGCAGTGGACTGAACAAGTATGTCGCTTCCTCCTCTTGTTTGCAATACACCACCACCACCTGATCAATGTGATGATGATAATGACCATGAAGATTACGATATAAATTACAATTGTAAGTCTATAACTTTTTTGATCTTGAAAATGTTTTTTTAAGCAATGTTTTTACTTTTTTGCTTTACTTGTGATATTATTTTATATTACAGTATCACAAGATGACAATGAAGATAGTAATGGTTATGATTATCAAACATATGGAAATTATAATATCTATGAAACATCGAAATCAGATACTATGGAGAGCAACTGGTCTTTAACTGTTAACAATATTTCAGAAAGTGTCCAAATAGAAAATGAGAAAAAAGAAAACAAAGAGACTGATTCTGTCACTCCAATTATAAAAGATTTTAGTCAGAAGTTGACAGTGGATGATATAGCTGTTGAAGATTTAAATTTAGAAATAAGTCATGAACAAATAAATTGTCAAGTTATTAATACAGAAAAAATTGACCCTATTATCACTAGTGACAATGACTATTCCTTAGGGGAAACTAATACATGTATTGATAGAAAAATATCTGTTGCTGATAGTGATATTCCTGAAATAGATAATGCCATGAATAAAAATGAAAATGCTGGCATTTCTGTCATTTCTCCATCTGAAATTATTCAGTCTCTTAACTATCCTGCACCAACATCTAAAACATTTGAGGAGCCAGATGAAGATTTTGATGATTTTAATTCCAATTTAAATCCAATAAATAATGAAAGAGATGGACAGAGAGACAAAAATCAAGAACAATCAATAGATGAATTTAAGTATGAAGGAGAATTAGAAGATTTGAAAAATACAACACAAAATACTGATGACTTTGGTGATTTTGATGATTTTCAGTTTGTAAATGATAATAGCAATGTTACAACAGTAGTGGAAAATTTTGAAAACCCATGGCTGAATGAAGATCCACAAACTAGTGATGATATTGGACATTTTGAAGCCAATTTCGATGAAAGTAACAATCATTCAAATTTAAACAATGTTTCTTCCCAATTTGTAAGACATGATGAAGGTAATAGATTAGAAAGCGAAATAAGTAAAGATCTAGAAGATGAATTTGGAGATTTCGATGACTTCAAATCTTGTAAAAAACAACAATATATAAATAATGATCAAAGGGAAGAAGTTCAATACACTGAAAAAATTTCTGCAATGGATTTTAATACACCTGATAATGAAAGTCAAATTTTAGAAAGTATCAGTGGTGTGTTTACTTCTATATTTGAAGAAGAATTATTAGAATCAGATAAAGTACATGTAGGAAGACTGGAGTCTGTTCTTAATGAAACTTGGGGTCATCTGGTAGATATAGATATAAGGCAACCCTATATGTTGAATTGGAATAATTCACTAGGCCAAAAAAGTTTGCTTAAAGCTCTTTGCATAGATTCAAGGAATATTGTAAGTATACCACTATTAATAAGTACTGAGTTATATTTTTCTATAACTATTATACACTTTTAAAATTTTCAGCTATTTGGACCTAAATGGAATTATAACATGCCTAAATATGCAGTTAATCTATGTGCAGCTCCTCTCCAACCTCAAAAACAAATTACCTCACCTCTATCTCAAATGGACATACAAAATATTGATAAACCTACAACTAATAAAATTGACACATGGACTGACCCGTTTTCATCAAATGGACAAGAATGTAAGTATTTCTTTACTTACTACTCAGAATTTACATTTTAACCAGAACCATAGGCTCACATTGTAGATGACTTGAAATTTGCCTTTTAATACTTTGCATTAAGCTCGTGGCAACATTAATAATATTCTACAAAAATTAGAAAACTAATAGAGACAATTACAAATGAACTCTTCTTTTGTATGTATTTTTGAATGGAACAGATTTTATACAACTTTACAAAAAACAGAAACTACATACTGTTATTCAAATAAAGATTGAAAAAAATTTTTATAATGTTTGCTGTTAACATATCAAAGCTTTTTGTAATATTTATTCACCACTAAAATTTTTTTGCATGTCTTGCACATGGATTTAACATCATTCACTTATACATTTTCCGCTTGATCTAACATTCCACTCTAGTCACATATGCAGAAGCCCTTCTACTAGACCTTGAACACCTAATGGCTACTTTAGATCAAATGGCTCATAAACATACCTCACTCAAAATTTCAGAGTTACTTTCACATGGTAAGTCACTAATTTTCTTAAAATACTAGGCTTTTAAGGATTCTATTTATAACTAAATATGATTTAAATCCATTCAAATTTCATTTTTCAAAATGGCATACAATTGGTATAATTTATTAAAATTGTACAATGTATTTGGGATGCACTTAGAATATTCAGTTTGATGTCAACTTAGAAACTTTGAATAGAATACATTTAAATAAGATATTTTTCGTTTAGTGGTAGGGTTTTTAAGTCCCACATAGGTATTTACTTACTTTTTAACACCTTAACAGCTGTATCCTGCATTTCTTTGCAAATTATTATAGCCTCAGGTTCAGGTCAGATGTTAGTTCATTGTAGGTAAAAAAGGTAGTATGATGATAGATATGCACATGTTTATTTAAATTTGAATCTATAAGAATGTGGAATATCTTTTCCCTCAATTGCAGCGATAAATTTGATTACATTGCTTACTGTAAGTAATGTGTGTATTTTTTTCTTCGAGGCAAGGAATATATGAAAATATATATATGTGTATTAAATTATACTGTTTTTTTTATGTATATATTGTCACGCCTTTTTCCCAGTAGGGGTACGCAGAGGTGAATAAACACCCACTTTTTGCCAGATGTGGCAGATTAGGTCCCATGTAACAGGGGGCGAGCCTGTTGCCACTTATTGGGGCCACCACACTCGCACACACAAAGATCATTTCAGTGTGCGGGTTTCCTCACGATGTTTTCCTTCACCGTTTGTATCTCACTGTTGTAACTAAAGTTCACAAATGTACATAACTTAAATATTAAGTCATCGGTACATGCCGAGATTCGAACCCGCGGACCTTCGGAATGAAAGCCGCGCACTCTAACCATTAGGCCCGCGAGCTACTTTATTACATGTACACGTTATTACATGTACTAAAATAGATGTTGGAAAACATATATACACTTTCTGTCCAAAAAATTAGGCACATATGCAATGGTGTTAGATCTGGACCTAATTTAGTGAAGTTAAAAAAGTTTAAGCTGTTATAATGACGTATTTGTCATGTAACAATAAAGTCGGTATGAAGGTTAAATTGTTTCAATTAAATTCTTAAATGAATTTTACAGACAGCATATTTTTAGTAACTTGTAACAATATTTTAAATTTTTGTACGTTTTTGTTATTCTAATTATAATTATGCCATATCATCGTAAGTTGTGTAAGTAACCAAGTAATAAAAAACGTTACAGCATGCCACAATGGAAATGATACAGCTGCTGCAAAAAGAACGTCTGCAAATTTGGAAGAAACTGAAAAAGATATTTCATCGAAAATAGATAAACTTTATCCTACAACTATAAATGTTCAGCCCCTGCGCCAAATTAGTTTACCGGACACACATATCTTCACACCTTCAGATTCTGAAACACCAAGATCGAAAACTATACATTATGACAATGCTTCCCCAGTTGTGTTACCTCAATCAATTACAGATGACCAAAGTTCTAATCTTCAGTTGCCCGCAAGCGAAATTGTGCATAAGATAGAAGAAGAAAATGCATACTGGGAATTCCAGGATTATAAGACCACAGCTGAAATCATACATACAACAGAAAATAAGGTTGAATGGGATAAACCAGAAATCAAATCGGAACTAAATAGTGAAGAGGTTAATGTTATTACACCAAATGTTTGTACACCGCATGAAACACAATTATTACAACCTATAAAAGTCGAGCCACTTATACCTACTTTAAATTGGCCAAACCCAGGAGAAGTTAAAGAGACATTTGATGATTTCTCAGATTTCATATCTAATTCATCATACCAAAACAGTAAAGACGATGTTACGAAATCTGATACACATAACCTCGCACCTGTGGTAAAAACTTTGGCATTAGATAAAAATAATGATCCATCATATCATGCCACAACCTTTAATGGTGAAATCAGCGATGATGACTTTGAAATATTCCAATCAGCGCCACCTAAACCTAAAAGCAACAATGTCAAAACTGCAGAAGATAGTACCAGTGAATTGAATTGTCAAAGTTGTAGTAAAGTTGAAAGTTTCGGTATATTTTCTGAATATGATAAATTTGCCTCCAATGAGTCAAAGTCAGATGATAGTATAAAAATGAGTGTCCCAGAGTTTACCCCCGAAGTTCTTAACAGTAGTAGGTCCAGCGTTAATGATGATTTAGTAGTAAATTCACCTGTTAATTCTGCGGCGGTACTTACTGTTTTAAAACCTACCATTTTATCAGCAAGTTCTAACAATACTTCACGAAAGCAAAATAATTCGGGGCAAATTTTGCAACCCTTATCTTTAGAAGGCTACTCACAGATAAATTGGCCCAACCCTGGGATAGATTTACAAGATTTATCGAGATTTAATCCGGTAGAAACGCTACCATCTTTAAAAGGCGATTCGAGTACCAGCGGTCAGAGCAAAGGTAATTCACCTGCTCATAATGAAAGGACTTCCGGTCGTACCGAGGTTTTGGATGACGACATTTGGGGAGATTTTGTATCAAGCAAGCCAAAACAGCAAATGCCTACTGTTAAAAAATTACAAATATTTGGCGATGAAGAAGAATGGACAGAATTTGTGTCGAGTTCTACCGTCAAACCTCAAAATGGCTTAAACACGATTAGCCTAAACGTCCACACCAATTTGAACTTGCAAAAATCGTCCAACCTAAATAAATTAAACACAAAACATAATCAAATATCGCTAGACATTCCTACATTAAACTATATTACACCAAAATCAAGTAACAAGACATATGACGAGAAGCATTTTCAAAATTTATAACATCATCAATTACTAATTCGTTTAATGAATCTAAAGTTATGTACTTAAATTAGAAATATAACAAGTATTATGTAAATAAGGTGGCGGGATTTTTTTAGCGCGTAATATTTATATTGTTATGTAAAATAAATAGAGGTTTTTAATATATCACTATTAATAATTTGGAAAAATTTCGTTCCTTATGTATATATTTGAAGGCAAATAGGTGATAAGAATAAAATGTTCGGAAAGCGATGAATTTTTGAATCCGTTTATATATAATCCAAGCAAATGTCTGTTCATGAATCCATAGAATATCTATAGCTATATAAAAATCTGCATATATTGATAAAGCCATGAATTACAGAGTCCGTAAATAATTATCACTAGCTCAGTTAATGATCCCACTGCCTGTACTCTGAGCCCTCTCCCACAAGGAGATAGACAAGGCCATTTCCTCACTGTCATGCGTGTGGTGCGGATTGGCGGATGGCATGTGTGCATGGTAATTGGTAGTCTTGGTAAATTTCGATTTGCACACAGTATTTTTCTTTAATGGTAGCTGAAGCTTTCAGGACAGAACTCACACCTAGTAATTAAAAATGTATTGACAAATTTGTGTAATGAAAACCCTACTACTCTCACATACATCTGCCGTCAGAATATCATCACAGCAAAAGATTCTCGACGAGAAAGTTTCACCGTCAAACTGAGGTATAACGTTAGCCAATGAAAACAGATATTTTATTGTCACTTAATGCCATTTAAAATTGTGATCCGTTTAATTAATCACAATTAAAACTGATATTTAGAAATATAAACAAGAACATTTTAGTTGTTATGATTAACTTTTCAAGAGATGGCTCTGTACCATATAAATTATTTTACTGCAGTCAATTTTTATAGTAATGGGGCAGGGCACGTAACTTGAAGACTATAGGGCAGTAAGGTTCACGAAAACCCTCCACAAGGCAGACTCAAGACCACAGAAAAACGTTGGATGTAGGCAGCATAAAATCTATAGATATTAGAGATCTTTGGAGAAAGGCTATACCTAGTAGTGAACAACTACCGGCTGATGTTCACAATGTAAGAAGTGTTCGTTTATTTCCATTCGCGTTGAGAAATGAACTACACTTGGAATTTACCTACGCAGAATGTAAGTTATCATTGTTTTGTATTATATAAGGAAACTTACGTGTTCATTAAAAATGAAAATTTTGTACTAGATTATTCAAATAGACATTTTGTTACATTTATGGGTAATTTTGTGTAAAAAAGCAATATAATGTATACCTACATACCATTTGGTAAATTGTCTGTATATAGTGTTGGAATGATAATGAATAAAATGTAAAAATAATTGTATTGTTTGTAAAATATTGCAACATCCGTTACCAACTTTAATTCTTGTATAATGTTAGTTGATATTTTAAATAATTGTCTCAAAAACAATGAGCGTTTATAGAATTGTGTATTATTTAAATATTTTAATCTGGGTGTAATCTTTACATACTATGAAGCTTAAGTTTCAATTACACTCAAATGAATAACAAAATAAATAGCTCTCTTAATGTTATTACTACTACTGACCACGCTATCTATCGAAAAGCATTCAATACCCGAAACCCCAATCGACATGTCCCAAAAACAACTTTCGTGGGTATATGATATCTAACCATCCACACTTAATCGATTTGAATAAAGAGCTGTAATGGTTTTGTGAAAGGTTCCTGGTACAGTCCCAGTAGAGGCAACAATAAGAAGACCGTTTTATTTATTTACAGTATAAAATTATATACTTTTTGTTTTCACTTTACTCTTTTATTACACCTGAGTACAGTTAAAACATATGTAATAGTTTTAAAATAACGTTCACCATTTTTAATATAAAAAGTGAATGCGACTGAATCATTTTTTAAAAGGCATATGTACCCAATATTTTTAAATATTTCGACGACAGAACATATATTAAAAATTATTTATATTATCAGATTATAATTAATAAAAATTCCTATAGTGAAACCATACGTTAAACAGTGAAAGTATATCGGCTGATGATGAGATGACAAAATTAATAAGCTTTGGAGAGTTGATACTCTCCCACGGCTATTTCGTTAACAAGGCCGCTTAGATGTCTCACTAGAGAATATTAACACAAATAGGGAATGCTTACATCACAATGCTAAATTTGCACACTACATTTGATTTGTTTGAAAAATAAAAATGGACATGTAAATATTAAAATAAACCTCTTGTATCGTTTAATTCTTTTTTTATTTATTTTTCATTACTGTCATTTTCGCTGTCTGAAATCTCCAAATCATCGATATCAGTGCTAAATCTAGCTTTATCTCCATCTTCAATTTGTAATATGGACTTCGGTAGGTTATTCTCCATTGTTACCCGGAAAGAACATTGCTCAAATTCGGGCCACGAGACAAACCTGAATAAATAACGTGCACGTATGATATTTCATAACATAAAAGTATTTGAGAATTTACAAGTAATTTATATCTCTCAGTAAACAAGTATTACATTGGGATGAACTAAATCTATTTTCAACAAGGAAGATAAGCTGTAAATGGCACAATTAAATATTTACATCTGGGAGTACATTTTGTATCAAAACGCGAGCGAAAACATTTTCGACCCACATCTTAATTAAAAAAATTAACCTTCTCTAGTTGGAGTGGCGCAAGAAGATGAAGAAGAATTAATAAATATTAAGCAATATTACTGCTTGTGGGCCACCAAGGGTTCGGATGAAAGGAGATTACATGTAGCCGAGAAGCGAAGGTTAAGATGGATAAAATTAAGAATGAGTATATTAGAGGAAGTCTGAAAGTTGCTCGAGTGACCGAGAAATTGAGGAGCAAGAGGTTAGCATGGTACAGGCATGTTATGCAGAAGGATGAAGGACATATAACAAAGAAAGTAATGAGAATGAATATGTATGGTTATAAGGGTAGAGGAAGACCCAAAAATGTGTGGGTGGATCGTGTGAAAGATGACATGTGTAAGAAGTGTGAATTTAGATATCACGGCTGGTAGAGCGATATCGGAGAGAAGTACATACTGTGCCGACCCCACATAGCTGGGAAAATGGCAAAAGGAAAAAGAATACACAGCATTACCGCTTTTAGGTATATTTTTATCTACAATAGGCTAATACTTATATTTCATATGGTGTTATGTGACAGTGAGGCTAATTTACAATATGAGGGTGGAAGAAGCTCTCTAGCCAGATTTTGGTAAAATATATTAACCTACCAAAATCCACCTGGTCTCTGTGTAACAAGGCAAGTGGTTAACAACTGATTTATAAATATTATCATATTATTCTCATAACAAGATGGATTAATAGCCATAAAAATAATGAGAAAAATATTTTTGTTAATTTAGTTCCCTTTATCTAATATCTGACAGTTCCATTTGTTTTATTAAACTTTACTTATATTTGTCTAGGTACCTTCTCTATGCCTGTTTCTGCCCCCAAACTATATATTAATTGGATAGCTTCAGCTAGTTAAATTAGTGTAATGAGACAACTTACATCACCAGGAAACAAGTGCAACATATTTTATGTATTGTAAACAAACCTTTTGAACAATGTCAGTTTTTGTTCTAAACTTAAATCACCAAATTCAGTAAATATTGTCATATGTGGTAACTTAGCGTCTTTTTCACCTGGTATTATAGCTTTATTGCAATGAGGTGGGTCCTGTCCTGTGATTAACCAAACACCACAACCCGGAATCCATTGTCTAAAATATAGAACGCTTTTTATTTCATAAAAAAAGTATCATATATAATAACTGAAATATTAAAATAGTTGATAATATTTTTTTATATTCAACAAAGCTTCATGACAAGCAGGATACTTGCAAAATGATGCCAAACCATAAATGTAATGCTAGTCAATGACAATGACCACTGCACATTATTCTGCTTGCACTAAAACCCAAGATGTTAAGTCTTGTTTCTCCAGTTATTTGTTTCGACACAATACCATTCAAAGCAAAAAAGACTGTGCGTGCGCAATACAATTTGGTAGCAAAAATAGGCAGTTCATCTTTTCCTTTGGAGATGAAATTTTAAATAGCACACAATACTCACTCTAGTTTTGGGATTACTCTTGTTTTTCTTGAGAATAAGTGTGTTTTAAAAAAGTACCATAACAGAGGTAGATATTCAGAAGGACATGGAAATTTCTCTTTTTGAGTTATATTTACTAAATACATGCAGTGCTCATCGATCTGTAAGTAAATAATCTTTATATGTTTGCATAGAAATAATAGATAACAGTTTTTATAAAAATCTATTAACCTGTTTCTGTTTTAACTGCCTTTGTGGCACAATAGCTAAATACTTGCTTTGTGATAAGGCTTAGTGCGATTATGAACCACGTGTTGCTGATTTTGTTTGCAGCCAGGTTTTTTTTTAATTTTTATTCTTTCTTGTCTCATTGTTACTTAAGACCATGTAAAATTAAAGCCATCTTACCCATAGTAGATAAAAAAAACTTGCCAGTGTAGTGTTCAAGTAAAAGCTATTAATATACTCTTTGTGAAGTTATTAAATAAATTTTGAGTTAATGTACCTTAGCTAAATTGCATATTTTATTTTAAAATCTAAAAGCTACTGTGCTTGTTTTAAAAAGATAATCTTTAAAAATGTAATATCAACACAAATATTGATACAAGAAATGTTTTGTAATTTTTCTTTTAACAACTGTCATTGGTACATCAGTCAAATGCACATTTTGCATTTACTCAATAAAAACAGGCTTATTTTTTATCATATTCTAAAATTATAAAGTCTAAATCTAAATGCGGGAATAGTTTCAGTACCTACAAGAATTTGATACATACCACTGACACTTTTTTGCTGGTGGGTGGGAAAGTCCAAGGTAAATAGTGCACTTTAGGCACTTTTATTAAAACTCTGTAGTCAAAAAACATCTGAAATAGTGCTTGTAAGGACTTGTGTTGTTCACTAACTGTAAGATACTAAATAAACTATTAAGAATTTGTTTGGGTTACAAATAAAATGTTACAAGTAATATTTGACTCAATTACTTTATAATGGTGGCCAGGCATGGTGATAAAAAGATCAGGTCTTCCCAGCAGATTAGTGTCATTGTGAAAAACAATATTAAATATGAGATGTTTAACAAATGACAATCCTGGCATACCACCAATAACTTTGGTTATTCTGTCTAAAATTTAAATTTCCATTAATTTATAATCAACATACAAAAAGATAAGAAAAAAATCTAATGCATAAATACAATATTCAACAGCTACGTGTTAAATCTTATCTTGCATAGGGTTACACATTGCACTACCATTCAAACATACACAACAATAAATGTGGTAGTTCTCTTACCATTGTCATGTGTAGCAAGACTACCTAATAATTCTGGTATCCTATTACCACCATCCATTTTATCCTTAAAAGCTAATTTCCACATTCCAAAAAAATCTGCAATTTTATATGTCAGCCTATCAGGACATTCACTCTGTAAATCCTGAAATTAATAAAAATGTGTGTAATGTTGTTCTTTTCTATCATCTAAATTTTATGTTGTAAAAATAAAGACATAATTTCGTAAAGTGAATAGTACATTGTAATCTTGTAAAGTAATATAATTTTCCTTTTTTATTAATAAGGGTCTTCATCCTTCCTTTACATTGTGAAAGAAGACTCCAAGTACCAGCAATGAGAACATTTACAACTCTTAATGTTATCTCTCTTATCTATTGCTCTGATAATTACATATATAATACTATAGATGTGAACAGTTAAAATAACATTGGCAAGTACAATAATGAGAAATATGCTTTAAATTTAAGGGCCCATAATTTTTTACATAATTCAATTTTATAGGATTATACTAACTTTAAAATATTGTGAAAAATGATTTGAAGTTTCGTACAAATATAAATGGTTTGTAGTATATTTTAATAATTCTTTTGTCAAAAAACCAAGACCAGGGTTTACTTCAACTACAGGAACGTCTTTATCCAAGTAACTTTTGATAACTTCAGCTATTTCACTAGCAGTTTTCCTGTTTATTAAATACATACTCTCAGGCGTCTTGTATTTTTTTAAAAGAAATGCAGGTAATTTTTCAATTATTTTCCGTTTCTCCAAGTCGCTTTCCAAGTAAGTCAAAACATCAGCAGCCACTTTTCGTTTTTTTTCCACTTTTTGTTTACTAGTTGAAAACCGTAACCTCAAATAATGAATGTACATATTGTTTCTTGTAGTAAATTTTCTCGAAAATATCATTTTCATTTAAAGATTAGTTGACCTTGCTATTTAATAATTCTAAATCAGAGTTAGGTCTACAAATATTTTTGTTTTGTTTCTAAACATTGAAATGACATTTAGAGACGCACAATGTATTAACTGTACAATTTAAGGGGTGTAGCGTATTTATCATAACATATACAAATCACAAGTATTCAAAGATAACAGATAACAGTTGTTTTTGCGATGTCATCCACTCATTCATATAACAGATATCTGTTAATATTATTATCAGTGATCAATATTTTCATTATTCAATAATAGCCGGTCACTAACAGTAACTTAGCTAGAAATAGGGATGAGGCGTATTTATCATATATAAATATACAAATCACAAGTATTTGAAGATAACAGATAACAGTTGTTCTTGCGATGTAATTATATCTGTTAAAAAATATCTTTTATAATTCAACACGCAAGTTACTCAATCACTATCGACAATCAACATTTTCAGTATTCGATAACAGCCCGTGATAGGTGACAGGAACAGAGCTTGAAAAAACAAAACAGGCAATAAAAAAAACAACTATTCTTGTCTTTCTTTTGTGTAACATTGTCATAAGCTAAAACGAGACACACCTAGTATTTATTTGAAATAAACCCAAAATTATAGTGAGTCGTTTTATAAGAAGAAATCCTCTTTGAAAAGCGAATTCTTAATCAGATCGTGTTGTTATTTGGTTGATTTGTCTATCTCGCTCACACCTATTTAATAGACTACTGTTAAAATGAGAAGCACCTAGTATTATAACCCGAAAAATAGAATTTGTAATCTTATAAGAAGAAACCTCACGAGAATCCTCGAAACCACTCCTTGATTAGTTCGTGTTAACTGATATTTCGTTGATTAATTTATCTCACTCACATCCATTATTTATACTGTTGTTAAAACGAGATGCACCTAGTGTTATAATCAGAAAAACACAAATTTTAAAGAAATAACACTATTACTAGTCGGAGAGGCACCTTAACCCTGCTTTGAATGATGGTGGAAATTTCCATCATAAGATTGAATACCCAAAAATTATAAAAAAAAACAAGTTCACTTTAAGATGATTGTGTCTGCATACCTTTTTAATGTCTATTGCATAAAAAAGACATAGCTATTAAAAATAAGCAAGTGTCACTATCAGTAAAACGAGGTTAAAGTTGTCATTCTACTGTTTGTTATTGTTTATACGTTTTCGTTTTTAGTTCTTTTTATTTATATTTGAGTTTCTATTGCTAAAAAAGTGAAAAAGAGTGGAAGAAAGGTTTGTAACATGTTTCCGTTATCTTTAGAGTAATTTCTGAAAAAGTTTGTGTTTAATTAGACATAATAGAATTTTACATCACTTTGCAGTAACTTATCTCCTAACGTATGGAAAATATATTTTTACTCATTGTTTTTTATTTGTTATTGTTCTAGAAACCCCTAGATGACACGGAAATCGAAGCTTATTTGATTCAGTTGGAAGACGTTTGGCGATCAAAGGATAGTCTTGATGACAAAGATTCTGATAATAAGGTGCACGACGCTGAAGAACTAAGAAGATACTTACACAAAGAAATTGACGAAGATAATGATGTTTATTTATTGATACACCAACAGCATAACATATTATATACTATTTTACGTTCTAGGTATAGTTTACAATATTAAATATGTATGCCTATTATAGGTGTACACAGCTTTGACCATAGTTTGGACTTAAAAACATCAAAATGAGAAAATAAATTATAGTCTACAATTAATTAAAATATACAATTAAATTTTGAACAAATATCGGCATTCAAACAATCATCGGGCATAACTAGGCACAGCTACCAGGCAACAGCACAGCATGTACATTCAACACAGTGACATCTCGCAGAGACTACATTCAATACTTAAACATAAAATATCAGAGAAGTGATGTAGCAACTTATGTTTAAAAACATTGTTAGAATCACTGAAAATGTCTAATTCAGGTATTTTGGCATTAAATGTATTATAAGTAATGCACATTCTGGCTATCGGGTGGTGTATTCCAAGATTAGTTATGTACCATGGAAGACTAAAAATGTTGGTTATTGGATGATCTTCATAAACCCGTAGGACACCCTGAACATGACAGACTATAAATTTTTTTTTCAAAAAGGCTTCTGCAGCTCATCCACCTCGAAAAGATATAAGAATAGATGGTAAAATGACAATGTGTTAGAACTATAATTCAAATTATAGAATATGGATAAGAAGGTTACAAGGTTCCTCCCCATCTACATCTTGTTGATCAGACAGCGGGGTGCCTGTATATGTTGGTTACTTCGACAGGAGCAAATAGGAGTAGAGACTGGAGCAGGTGAGGAGTATAACTTCTAATGTTGTGATGGTGAATTTGGAGAAATTAGTTCATTTGTAGGTGACTGTGATGTAGGTAATGTTACTGCTGCTGAATTCTTGCTATTAGTTAGCCTTTCGTTAATTGTTGTTTCCATTCCAATGTTTGGAGAAGCAGTTGCTGGCAGCATAGAAGAATGCACCCTTCCATTCCTCAGGATTTCCGAGGTGGAGGTACGCGTGGTCTGATGTAATCAGTGTGTTTTCGTTTTACTAGCCCTCCTGGTGTTGAAGCAATATGTGAATATTAATGTTTTCGGGATGTAATTACACACAGGCAATTGCCGCTGGTTCCCATCCTTTATTATCGTGTGTTTTAATATATACTTGGTCACCTGGTCGGTAACTCGATGATGTAGTACGAATATTTTCTTTTACTTGTAAATACTGCATTAATCTTCTTTTGTCTGGCCGAATGTTGGAAAGTATGCAATTCAATCGTCGTCCAAACATCATCTCAGCTGGAGATTTACTGGTGGATGAGTGCGGAGTATTTCTGTATGTACACAAAAATTCCAATAGTCTGCGCTCGAGATTTGTGTTGTCTACGGATGCCCTTCTGATTTTGAATGTTCTGACTAAACGTTCTGCGAGCCTATTTGTCCGAGGATGATATCGAGATGATGTGACATGTAAAATACAATTTCATCTCATGAATTTAAAGAATTTTGTGCAATTTTCTTTAAATTCATGAAATGTAAATTGAGGTGCACTATCGGATACAATCATTTTTGGCAAGCCAATTTCAAGGAAAATATGTTATCTAATGTAAGACAAAGTGATCTAGTGTTGATGTGTTTCATCAGTCATTTTTCCACCCATTTAGAAAGAGCGTCGCATAATACCAACCAATACGATCCTTCGAACGAGTCGATATGGATTATCTCCCATACTGCTTCTGATATGGACCAGGAAAATACAGGAAGTTCTGGGTTACAAGGGCGGTTATGATGGCATATGGTACATTTCTTGACTAAAAATTCTAAGTGTTCGTCAAGGTTAGGCCACCAGACAATAACGTGAAAGTGCTTTTATAGCAGAAATATCAGGATCTCCTCGATGAAGGTATGTAAGAATGGCTTTTCGGAGTGCTGTAGGTATAATGATGCGTCCTTGCCTCATAAGTGTCTTATTCTCAACACCGACAGATCGATTTCTGTAGAATGGTTTTGTTTCTAGATTCTATTCTGATTCTCTCCAGCTGGTTTTTAAATATTTGACTAACTTTAATAAGTATATGATCTTTTGAAGTTGTCCTAAGTAACTGTTCGGATAGGTTAAGGTCAGTCATTCGAGTACTCAGAAGACTTAGTTCTATTTTATGCACAAGACCCTCTGTCTCGGAGGGTGCCGTTTAAGGGTTTAAGATTAACAATCTGGAAAGGCAATCAGCTAACGTGTTATTTTCACCTTTACTGTAGTAAACGTCATATTGATAACTTCTCACTACTAGGGCCCATCTTACCAGTCGATTATTGGCTAGTTTAGGAAGGTTGCGTTGTGCTCCCATAATATATTATATATAAGAGACTTATGGTCCGTAACTAGATTAAATTTCGTTCCTCCCAAGTACTGATAAATTTTTTTACACCTAATACTATTGCCAAAGCCACACGACCAATAACAGAATATTTTATTTCTGTTGGTCGTAGCTTCCTTGAAACAAAATCAATTTGTTGTTCTGTTCGAGTCCTTGTGGAATAATACTGCAACCAATCCCTTTTTGAAAGCGTCACATGCTAAATAAAGGGGACGTCAAATACAATTAATGGTTGTGAAGAAGTTATGCATTTCTTTAAATCTTCAAATATTCTGTTTTGATGATCAGTTGCATGCTATCTATTTTTTTCACTAGTTAGATCATAAAGATCCGAACAAATCCCGTGAAGATGTGGTACAAACCGCTCGTAAAAATTAACTAGTCCTAAAAATTATCGTAGTTCTTTTGCATTACACGGTGCGGGGGCCTTGGTTATGGCGTCAATTTTGGATTTGATTGGGAGGATGCCATTTTCATCTATTATATGACCTAGGAATTCAATCTGATTCTGTAAGAAATTACATTTATTGAAGTTAACTTTCAGACGGGGGTTTGTATGCGATCGAATACAATAGGTAAAGTTTGTATATGTTCTGAAAGATCTTTCCGTGATATAGCTTTTTTTTTTTTATTAACGTGTGTAACAAAATGCTTACGGAACGCACACCCCGTTGCCAAATTGGGGCGGCGTCGGTGGTAGTGTCGGGCTCCAACCGACTAAAAAGCTTCACACGGTATTCCACTCTCATCCACATGCTCGTGGGGTCGCGGGATAATGTATTTCAGTTCCTGCGCGACTCTCCGAAGCGCGCCCGAATGACCGGGCCCACCTCGGGGAGGGGTGTGAAGCACCCCTCCCGTTAAAAATCCCTACGTGGCGACGCGTCAGAATACGAGACGCATCACCCTATGCACCCCAAGAACCCTCTCCAAGGGGGCGCCGGCCCGACGGCCCTTGTCGGTCGCGGCGCCCGCTCTCGGATACGTTCGGTCTCCCGCTTCTGCATCATAATAGAGTCGCAGAATCGGGATACCGCATTCCATGACGCCTCGCTACTCACCATGGTCCGGACCACGGACGGTAGCGAGAGGTCACTCCCTATCGCCGCTACGAGCGCGGCCCTGTCCCTTCCCCCCCCATTGCGGACAATCGACCAAGGTGTGGAACGATGTGTCCACCGGGTGGCCACACTCGTCGCACACCTCTTCCGTCCTACTTTTACAGTTCCGCCGGTGCAGATAGCTCCCGAAGCAACCGTGCCCCGTGAGTACCTGCACCAGGCAGAAACTGAGGACTCCGAAGTCCCGGTCCAGCCAGTCACCGATGACCGGCCGGACGGCCTCAACGGTGAGGCGACCGTACGATGGTTCAAGGAGTCGCCGCTCCCATCTCCGAAGCACCTCTTGACGCGCCTCTCGGCGCCACCTCTCCACCTTGTCTGGCGACGGAAGCGAACCCTCTCACTCGAGGGCCCTCTTCTGCCGCCAGTAGAGGCGCGCCAGCGACTCCGCTTCGAGTTCCCACGGCGGCGTACCGGCGAGGACGCACGCCGCCTCGAAGGAGATGGTACGGTAACCTCGTACGACCCGTATGGCCATGACGCGCTGCGGCGAGCGCAGCAGCGTCACGCCTCGGTATCTATATCACGGTATCCGTGATATAGCTATGTTGTCAAAATATACAGCTACGAGGAGGGATAAAAAAGTAATGAGAATGAGATAGAATAAAATGACTATTGGTAACTTAATAGTTTATTTTTCTACATATTCTACGAGCCTTTCTACACACCGAGTCTAGCGCGTTTCCAAGGCTTTTCAATACCTTTCCAAAAAAAAGTTTTGTCTTGGTCCTGCAAAAAGCTCTCCACGGCGTCCATCTACTTGTTATCGTCTTCGTACTTGTTTGCTCTTAATAATACTTTCGATTTGGGGAACAGATAAAATCGCTAGGCGCTAGATCTGGTGAATAAAGAGGGTGGTCAACGAATTCGAAACCAGCTTGCTGAATGGCAGCCATTGCAACTGGCGAACCGTGCACGGGTGCATTGTTGTGATGAAACAGCATGCCCCTTCGAGGTTTCCTTCTACTTTTCTCTTTGATGGCATTCCTCAACTTGGGAATTAAAGCTGTTTAATATTGGCTTGTAATAGTGGTTCCACGCTCCAGGTAATCAATCAACAATATTCCTTCAGAGTCCCAAAATATTGAGGCCTTAACCTTGCCAGCCGATGCCACGGCACGAATCTTCTTCAGGGTCCGTGATTATGGCCGTTTCTATTGCGAAGATTGCTGTTTTGTCTCGGGATCAAAATGATGGATCCATTTTTCGTCCATTGTTACGAAACGAGACAAAAACTTTAGAGAATCTTGAAACTTGTCCAACAATATATTCGAAATGTCAAATCGCCATCTTGCGGAGCCTTTTCTTGTATTCAAAGATTGTTTCAATATATTTTGGATATTTCCATATGAAATGCCCGTTTCTTGAATTAAGTATCAGATGGTAACTCTTCGATGGATCAATACAATTTTCTCGACTTTCACATTTTCTTGGCTAACTGACGTCGATGGACGGCCGCAACGATGTTCGTCTTCCGTGTTCGTTATCCCTACTCGAAATTGAGAAGCCCACTTTGCGACAGTGGAATACGGTCGAGCAGACTCTCCTAATATTGCCTTCAAATCTCAATGAATCTCTTATGTCGTTAACTTTTTAAACAGAAGTATTTAATAACGGCTCGCACTACGTTTTTCTCCATTTTTGAGAACACGTTCCGCCAGGAAGCAAACAAATGACTACATTCAGAAAAAACAAAAGACAATCGAATATTTTTTTTTGTTTATGAATATTACAAATATGTATCTGAGCTATGCCAGTATTTATTTTTTTTCTTACCAAGGAATATATAATATATTATATATATGTCGTTTTCACTATTTTTTGATTGCTCCACGTACATTGGCGATATCGCCCCTATTGATTCAGAAAATGTTGGAAAACGGAAGGAGCAGTCGATATTCCGAAAGGCACTCTATTGTATTTTTTTATTTATTTTTTTATTAACGTGTGTAACAAAATGCTAAGGGAAATGCACACCCCGTCGCCAAATTGGGCAGGGTCAGTGGTAGTGTCGGGCTCCAACCGACTAAAAAGCTTCACACGGTATTCCACTCTCATCCACGTGCTCGTGGGGTCGCGGGTTAAAGTATTTCAGTTCCTCCGCGACCCCCCAAGGCATTCTATTGTATGGGAAATACCCTTTGTGTTGACAACATCAAGTACTTTTTCAAATCCGGTGCTATTTCAAATTGTAAACATGCGTCTTTAAGGTCTATTTTTGAAAATAATTTACCGTTTGCGAGATATTGGCGCAGTTGATCGAAAATATGAACTGGCTGTAGATGATTTATAAGTACGGGATTTAGTGTAGCACTGCAGCCTCCACATATCCTAACTTCCCCTATAGATTTCAGAATGTTAACTGTGGGTGTAGCCCATTCAATAGGTGTAATATTAGAATCAACTTTTTCTACTATACCTTCTGAGATCAGACGATCTAACTTCCCTTCTATATTTTTTCCATGCTGAATTTTATAGGCCGTGCAGGAAAGTTGATCGGTTTAGCTTCTGGTTTGACATGTATTTTATTTTTATTTATTTATTTTGACACACCAACAGCAATACACAATATATTCAAGCTTAAAATCAACAAGTATTAATTTAAGTACTGGTATGTAAGCCAATAATAGGCATGTACAGCAATCTTTTATAACGCCCTATGACATGTTACAACAATTTTACATACAGCAGAAAAACAGGTCAAATTTAAATGTTAACAGTAGGACATGAGAAAAATAAAACCCCAAAAAAGAACACAAAACAAGAGTTAACTACTTAATATTTTTTCATCAAGTATAAACAAAGAAACTTGGATACGAGTTTGTTTTTGAGACCAGGATACGTGCCGTAAAAAATGTCAATGTTGTCAATTAATGCACATATTTGGTTATATTCATTACAAATCTTTGATAAAGGGGAATATTTAAGGAGGTTTGTTCTACTTGCAGGAATATGGAAAATATTAGTGATAGGATGCCGTGGGCAGTGGGAACGCTGAAGTTGATTTTCGAGATTGTGATTGTTGAGATCAGCTGCTCAATAGTCGTTATTAAATTTTCTGACTTATTTTCTGGGATCCCATTGATCTCGATATTTGGGGAACGCATGCTTTGTTCTACTCTCCCCAGTCTATTTGTCAAATTCTTCACTTGTAATGTTAAATTATTGTTTTTAGAAACTAAATCAAAAATTGTATCGTTCCTCTCGTTTACTATTTGCTTGTGTTCCTCGTATTGTTTATTAAAAATATTAAGGATTCGTGAAAGTCTGCTATTTCTTAGGAAATATTCGATAATTGTTCAGATACTAGTTGTTTAATAGTTTTTGTTATCTCCTGTTTAATAATTGTACGTAAATGTTCCTCAGTAACATAGGATCGGATCCATCGCTGTCAAATTTCGGGCTCAGTTTCTGTGCGCGCAAAGTAATATTTCTTTCTTCTTCAAGATCGTTATCATCATCAGAAGTGGCGGATTGATTTGCTGCTCTAGCAGGAGTATTTATGTTGTCAGATTTCGCTATTTTATTATGCCATTCCTGACAACTCCACTTATTCTTACGGTCTTGATCCATAATGTAAGATTTAGGTGTTATGTTAGCGCATAGCAAATCGTATCCTAAGCCACATGTAGAGCATATCATATATTCCCTTCTAGAAAGTTTTTTCTTACATTCAGAACAAATCTTTGGGACTGATGAAATTTTTTTTTTATTTTATCAAATTATATTCTTATTATCGAAATAAATTATTATTTCTATGTATAAAATTAAAATTGTATGTGTCAAAAAGAGAACAAAATAAAAAATATACATTTTGCAGGATTTGATCTTGAGGTCTGAGCTGACGGGTACATAAAAAAAAACTTCTTTGACAAACCGCTTGACCGTGGCGACTTTAAACAGTTTTACTAATTTATTGAATATACCCCAACTTCAAATTAGGGATTTATGAAATATAAAATACCAAAATAAAAATGTAAAAGTGATAATTTTTACCTTTTCCTATTTCTACATCAAACATGTTTATCCAGTATTTGTTTAAGAGTCATCGGTGTTGATGTATTGATGGAGTATATGATACTGGTTTTGGAAACTCTATTTTTTTTTTTTTTTTTTTTTATTTATTTGATTTACCAACGCTTGTATACACTAATTCTTTAACAAAAATACATGCAATTATATTAAATCAAATGTAACAAGGCAATTACAGGTAAATACATCTTACGTTAATATAATCTAATACTGGCAGTTATTGTATATTATATAACGACTATAGGAGAATGCCATTCCAAACTAGGAACTCTTTAAAAATAACTTTTTAATTATTTGGCGGAGCTTGTTGGGTGAATCATTGTGGATGTCCAGGTGATCGCTATACTGGTTGAGCAACTTGCATAGTCTGGAAATAGGAGAGTTTGACCCGAAAACTGTTTTACGAAAGGGCGGCTGGAAGGGAGTTATTTTGTACCTAGGATATCTAACAGGGACGCGTAATTGAAATTTTTCTAACAATGGAGAACAATCTAGCTTATTATTAAAGATTTTGGATACAAACAATAAGTCATTTAATATACTGCGATCAGCTAGAGAGATCATTTTAAAATGTGATAGTTGGTTTTTGTATGATGGGATTTCTCGTTAAGGAATTTGACAAGAGAATTTTAGATATCTAACGAATTTTTTTTTGTATCCGTTCCATTCTTAATGTATGGGTAGCATAGTGTGGCCTCCATACAACTGAGCAGTACACCAAAATATTGCGCACTATGCTGTAGTATAGAATAATTTTAGCATCACAACGAAAACCTTTTGAATTACGAGTTATGAACCCGAGCATTTTTGAGGCTCGTTTCGTAATATTTTCGAGATGAGGCACAAAAGTCAACCTTTTATCAAAGATAATCCCTAGATCTCTAATTACTTCGAATTCTTGGAGGATATTTTCTTTTATGCTGTATTTGTAAGTGATTATGTTACTTTTCCTAGCATATCTTACAACGAGACATTTATTACAATTGAGGACCATGCCATTGTTATCAGACCATTCAACCAGGGAGTTAAGATCCTTTTGCAGTTTTAGGGAATCATCACTTGTTTCAATGGTCTTGCTCATTTTAAGGTCGTCAGCATACATACAGATTTTTGAAAATTTTATGTTGTTGGGGATATTATTGACAAAAATATTAAATAAAATTGGTCCCAAGTGAGACCCTTGAGGCACTCCTGAAGTGACGTTTCGTAGGTGAGATTGAAAGCCATTCACAGCGACAAAGAAAGAGCGATCATCAAGATAGAATTTGATCCATTGCAAAAACATATCCGTCAATCCATACGCTGACAGTTTTTGCAGTAGGATGTGATGCGCTACACGGTCAAAAGCTTTACTGAAATCTGTGTAAACGACATCAACCTGTTTACCAGCATCAAGTGCTTCAATTAGGGTCTCGGTGATGTCGACCAAGTTCGTTGCAGTAGATCTATGCTTAACAAACCCATGTTGACTGTTATTTAAAGAGTTGATAAAAATGATGTTGTATGTATGGGCAGACCATGGATTCGAAAACTTTAGCAAAATTTGATAATATTGATATTGGTCGATAGTTGTTTATATGATTATCACTATTTGTTTTGTATACGGGTATTACTTTTGCAATCTTCCACATTTTCGGAAACACTCCTGATTGCAAGGAAAGATTGTAAATTAATATAAGAGGTTCAACTAACAGATTGGCACATCGGGCCAAAAATATAGGTGGAATACCATCAGGCCCGGCGCCCTTGTTAATATCAATAGTCTTCAATTTATTTAAGAGTAAGGACTGGTCGATAACTGACAAAGCCAAAGGTAATGTATTATTTTTCCTAACAGCTTCCGCATAATCCGTAGATACTTTAGAAGAATCAATTTTATTAGTGAAAACTGAAGCAAAATGTGAACAGAACATTTCGCATATCTGTTGGCCGTCAGAAGTGGCTATGGCGCCATCTGTCATCAGACTAGGATATAAACTTTGGCCACCTCGCCTCGATTTTATGTAGGACCAAAACAATTTAGGATTTTTGGTAATTTGGAGCTCAATATTTTGAATATACTGTTTGTAGCAATTCGTTGTTAGACGAGTACAGCGTGAACTTAGTAATCGCAATTCCAGTTCGTCCATAGGATTTTTATGTTTATTGAAGCGACATCTAAGATTATATTTTTCTTTTAGACATCTAATTAAATTTTGGCTAAACCAGGGTGGGTAATGTTTTCTTTTATACTTTTTCTTTGGTACGAACTTCTGTATTAGTTCAGTTAATTTATTGTAAAAGAGTTGTAAACGATCGTCAACGTCATGAATATGTTCAAACAACTCGTTCCAGTTGCAGACTTCGAGAGCTTCTTCGAAGATTTTATGGTAATTAGCTTTATAAAAATTGAGTTTAACCATTTCACTATTATAAGGGAGTTTTATTTCATTAATTAGGGTAATATCAACATCAAGCGGAGGGTGTAATTGATCGATTATACTTAAAGTGCTTAAAGAGTGACTAACCTACAAAACGATGTATTCGAGATAACCAAATCAAGTATTCTGTTGGAGGAATTAACTATAGAATTATGTTGGGTAAGACCATTAACATGTATAAAGTCTACAAAATGTTGACATAAGGTAGGTACAACGTGTGGCTTAGAGGAATCGCTCAACAAGCTCCAGTTCATACAAGCTAAATTAGTCACCTAAAATACAAGCAAAGATGGCTTTCTCTAGAACACTATTACAGTTTTCAATAAAAAGATCCAATGTGGAGTGCCGTACGGGAGGCGGTAAATATACTGCACAGAATGCCATTAGTTGGGTTGTGTGATAGATAGGTATTTCCACCGTTATCCAAAGATCTTCCAAAATTGACTCCCAGGCATACATTCTTTTAGAGTTTATCTTTCTAGATACAGCAATAAGCACTCCACCTCCATCTTTTTTGCACGAATATGAGGCGCACCGATCCCTTCTATGTACTACATATCTTTGGTCAAACAACTCGGTATTAGATATTGTGCTATTCAACCATGTCTCAGTGAGAACAATAATGTCATAGTCGTTACACAGTATTTGCCGGTGGAGTTCATGTGTTTTAATTCTTAAGCCGCGTGTATTTTGGTAATATACTTTTAGGTTCGCGAAAGAACGGGTTTTATAGGCCAGTGAATAGCACCAAGAAGTAGACAACAAAGTAAATTGATAATAGTAATTTAAACTATATGTTTTAGCGTTTCCATGTTCCTTACAAGTATGTGTTCAGTTTCATCGCTTTTTCTGATAAAGACTTTGCCGTTGCGAACCCACACGAATGTGTATCCCAATTCTTTGGTTCTCATTCGGGCAGCCGCATGAAGAGTCTTGTTAATCGGCGATAAATGTTCAGTGACGAAAATGGGTGATGATTTTCCAGTCCAATTTATATGCGTACTGTTTAACTTATTTTGCGGGTGAGTTTTATTAAATCTTATCACTGCAGCTAGAAATTCATCACGAAGTCGCGGAGAAGCAAGCTGGACAATGATGGAACGAGGGCGAGAGGTAGTGCGATTAATCTTGGATGTACGCGTTATGTGCACTATTTTGTTATCGTCTAAACAGCACCCGACAACTTTACCGATCTCTTTAAACATTAGCATCAAGTTTTCGCTCTTGCTTTCAGGTACACACTGAAGTTCAATGTTGTTCCGACGGCCCAGTTGCTCCAGTTGATTTATTCGCATATTGAGATCATCGACGGTTGTCTTCATTTTATCAAAATTTTAAGTCACTTCAGTTACTTTTGATTTGAAACCTTCAGATTCCTTCTTCAAGTCTTCGTATTCACAATGTATGAAAGTCATGGATTCCTTTATTTCAATAAGTTCGTTACGTATTGGTTTAAGTTCTGTGTCAAAAAAGTTTTTCAAGTTGTCCTGAATCTTACAGAGAATGTCATTCATGTTTTGGTTAATCACATCCTGTACAATTTCGCGTATATCATTTTTGGTAAGTGGTAAATTAGTACTATCCGTCTGCGAGACTAACCCTTGCCGTTTAGTCCCTCTTGTGTTGGTATTACATCGAGATGGTTCTTTTTTTGAGGTTTTTGCTGAATTACGGGTACATTCCGAACAGTTCCAAGCAGATCGCATGCCTGGAGAAATCGAGGATTCATCAAGACATACAATTAAGATGGAAATATTTTTTACATTTTATGCATAAAATATGCTTGTCCCTGTTGTTCGAGTTAGGCGTACAGCAACCCCAATCTGAACTGGCCATCTTGAAATCAAATTTAGAAGTTGCAGAAAATTGTCTTCTACTCTCAAATGCTTGATGATATGACTACGGCCCTTCCGCCTCGTGCCAGCCGCGTCGCTCAGCGTATGGGAGTATAGCGCTTATGCTTAGTTCTTAACTGTGAGAGTCGCGCGTCGAGTCCACCTGTACAATTTTGTAACTAATGTTAAGACTACCGCCCGATTCTGCACAATTTTATTTTCATCAACGTTTTTTAATGTTTATGGCTTCATAATAGTCTAATCACAAGTTTCTATTATCAAACCTCCACTGTTTCACTCCAAGGAAAGGGTTTTACACTTACAGATATTTTAGTAGCAATTTAAAATATTTAAAAACAGTCCCAATATCGGAGCTAACGTATTATAACAGCGTGCGACCTTTACTACTACCTACGATATGATGCTACGATATGATACCTTCACTCCAATGTAAGCCATTGGCATTTTTCATTACGATCACAGGTAGGAGTTTTTGCAGTCCGTCGACTTCAACTGTCATTTTTGAAGTTTGTGTCGCCATAGGCCTTATGTTTCGGGGCGGGTTGTAAAGATGGTGATTCTAATTTTTCCCATAATGTCGTGTTTATTATTGAATAAGTAGAGCCGTAGTCCCAATCCATAGTGCAAGGTATGTCATTGATTCGTATAATACATCGGTTTGTTTTCATTTTCTCTTACGTATACCCAAGACGCTGCAGATAATATCATCATCGCTTTCTTCCGGTATTACTGGTAGATGATGTTGATATTGAGGACCTATGAGGTCTTGTTATTTTTTTTATTGATTTTCTGCTCCTTTAACTTACTGTTTTAAATAATTAAAGTTAATGCAACAACTCCCAAAGTGTCCCTTCGTGTTACATTCTTTACAAATATGGTCCTTGGCTAAACACCGTGATGGGCTGCGCCGTTCTTTATTTTTATAGCGTAATTAATTTTCGTCTTGGATTTAATTTTCGTGCTGTATTTTGATGTAATGGTACGTTTTTTGTTTTGCTCCTATTTATTAATTTGTTGGAAAGTACTTCTCTTGGTATTTGAATTTAATCAGGTAATTTTTGTTTCAAGTCGGTTTCTAAGTCTTGATGATTCAATCCAGTGGCAAAGCGGTCACGTAATTGTCGTTCCACGAAGTCATTAGTGTAGGGATAATCCCGAGTATAACTCTTTAATCTATTTGCATAGTGTTCCATCGTTTCATTTTGTTCTCTAGTGCAATTCCAAAATCCTGTTAAGGCTCGATACCTCGTGGCTTTTATGCGATAGAAGTCTGATAATTTGTTACAAATTTCGCTGTATATGCCTATATCGAAATCAGGTGTTAAAGCTACTTTTAATTCGTGGAATATCTCTGGTGTTAGTATATTCAGAAGCAAATCTTTCTATAAGTGACTTTTATCGATATCAGGAATTAAGCATTTGTTTTCAAAAAAATCAGTGTAATCGTCAATTCTGAATGTATCTGGGTTGTATTTATCCATATTGAATTTTTTGACTATAGTTATCTTGTTATCCGTATCATGTTTTATATTAAAGTCGATCGTCACGCTCTTGGCTGTTGTATTGCAAATTGCTGGTACCAACATATTTAAGGTTTGTAAAATCTGTTCTTGCTGATTTTGTTGTGCGTGTAAAAATAATGCGAACTACGTCGTTCAACTTAATTTCTTTAAAATCGTTGCCAATGTAATAATACAAAAGTTTTCAAGACATAACGTAAGATATAATAATGACAGTGTGTTAGAACTATAATCCAAATAACAATATGGAAAAGAAGATTACAACACTGAACTTTGGCTAACAGTGAGTGGGTCACTTGGTGCAAATATCCTAAATGTTAAGGGTACTCTAAATTTCTTGTAATAAATGTAGAGTTAATTTGTGTCTAAATGAAAATAATAATTGTTTTGTTAATTATCATAAATAATGAAAATAAATATCCAATGACATCCTCTTTTATTTCTATTTATTATCAAGCTAATGATTTAACTTTGTATGATGATGGAATTTCCATCATATTGTTTTTTGCTAAATTTATACTATAAATATGTACTAATATTTTTTTTAATCATTTTTTCTTTAATTTTGAACATGAATCATATCACCTTGATTTATTTCAGCGATAAAAAAAATATCATGCAAAGAAGGGTTAAGAAGAAAAAATAACACTTGTTATTTAATAACAGAAATTGGTACCTGTTACTATTACGTAACAATAATAAAAGATATTATGTTTGTGCTGTTATAACCCACCTCTAATTTAAGCCATATAGACTCATAAACATCGATATTTTTATAGATATCGCCGATGCGTTATAATTATGACAAAGGTAAAATATTTTCATCTCTAAGTATAAATATTTTAATAGTAACGTTTTGAGATACGGTAATCAAAAATTTACATATTTAAAGAAATCTAGATAGAATAATATCATCTTTGCCTTATAATCCACCATTTGAGGTGGGCTCAATGAACTGTTTTAAACGGGCCGGTGACGTAAGCTTCTTTTCCTTTCCTTGTATTGTAGGCTACGGCTATTGCATTTCTCCACCTTGATAAGGCAGGAACTATATAACTATATATGTAGTTCGGTAGAAATTATTAGATTCGTGCCAACTAAAGCGTACCGCATGAAACTATTAATGATAATTGTCTATTACTCTAGTCCACTTTTTACCGCAGCGCTAGTTCATAATTCGCGTATCGTCGCGCTATTTCAAAACTATACCTGTTAACTCTATAACAAAATATACTCAGAAAAACCTTGGTTCAATAAATTCGAATATTATTAGAAATTTACAAAACCCTTCATATGCCAAAAAACAAAGAAGTAAAAACAATCTTTAATCGATTTTAACACACTAAATTTTACTACAGAAATACCTTTCTTTGCGAATCGTTCGCCTGATTGTTACTTATTAAACTCAAATCAAGGCCATTCTCATTCGAGTTCTAGCCATTTCTCAGTATGTGTAAAGTAATCCGTGGTTTGGACCTCGCTAATGATAATCATCACACGTTTTTTTAACTTAGACTTTGATGGCATAATAGTTAATTGAAAATATAAGTACTGGTGATAGGTCTCTGTAGTCGGATCAGACCGCCGGTAGACCAAGATAAGTACGTCCGCAACGCATATTTCTGCCGTCAAACAGTACTGTGCCAAGATTACAGTACCGATTTAAAAGCCGCTGTAGCTAGTGAAATTGCAGAAGTAAAAAGACTTAACATCTTATGTCTCAATGCGATGAACAAAATATTATGCAGTGTATATCATTCTAACTAGCACCACGTTGTTATGGGCAAGCGTACCACATACCATCAGGTGAATATCTTACTCGTTTCGTCGCTACGTTGAATAAAAAAAAAATTACTTCGATAAATTAATATTTTAATTACTATTATTTCCTACGTGATAGAATAATTTCAATTCAAAAATTTTCTTTGAGTTTCATATGCTTAGAGATAAATACGATGGAAAAAACAGGCTCTAAATTCTCACACAACTATCATAGAGCAATGCCGGGGATAGAGTATTTTTCTCCTCTGGATACTACAAATGTAATTCAACCTATATAAAATAATTATTAGTGGTAGGTCTCTATTGCCGGAGATTGTCTAGGTAAGTACCACTGTAGAACGGATTTCCGCTGTAGTATTGCAAATAATAGTGAGCAAAAATTACTGTGTTCCAGTTTGAAAGGCACTGTAGTTAGTGAAATTGCTGGGGTAATGTGATCTAACATCTTGTCTCGAGGCGAAGAGTGCAATGTACGGCATATCACTTACTATCAGGTGAAGTTGACCTCGTCTTATCGCTTTATAGAATAATAAAAAAAAAACAACGCGTCGATCGTCGTCGTATTTTATTTAAAACGCAATTGATTACTTTATTCGTATTACAGCATTTTTAAACTTTGACATTTGCTGTCATTTAATTTAATCTTTTGTACGCCAAAAAAATAAAATAAATCTTTTTGTTGGAATATGATTTTATCATGTTGTACTAGTTGCAAGCCTATCGTACAAGTACAGAAATTGCAAAAATTATCTTTAAAAAAAAAAAGCGGAAGAAGTTCAGCGGAATTGATTCAGTTGAATTTATAAAAATAATAAGAAGTCGAAAATATATCATAAATATAAATAAATAAAGTCTCTGTAATGATTAATTTTAAAGCTATAAATTATCCAATTGTTTTTCTTCGTCCTCATTTAGATATATTCTTCCATTTTTACTGCCTCAATTAAAGTAACCTTATAATGGATAACCTTTCAATGTTAGGTTCAACTGTAAAAACCCAACTACAGCAGGGTCACAGTTTTTGCATTGTCATACATAAGCATTAATTGTAATTGGTACATTTATCGATATAAAGCATTTTTATCTTTTTGAGTGAAAGATGTTTTCTATTTAATTAATCAAAAATTAATAAGATAAGATGTTGTTTAATCAGTATACGTTCCGATGCAATAACAATACCATTCCTTCACTTATTTGATTGCCAATTGCTATCTATTGTGTGGGTTTATTTTTTCAAATTGTTTAAATTCTGTTATTTAGCTTGCTAACAATACCAATGATGTTATTGCACGTATTAATTCTCAATTTTGTTTTAACGATCGCAGCCTCCGTGGTATTCGAGGACTGTGGTAAGTTTTTAAAATATTTTGAAAACTTAGATGTGTTAGATTCAAGAAGAAAAAGGGAGCAGAGCATATTAAGATAGGCGAAGACTTGTAGTATCTTTGCTGTTACGATAAAAACGATACTATGTACTGTCTGTCTTTCTTGGATTGGTTTAGTAGGTTATTCCTAACCCTCATTTTCAAAACTTTAAAATCCTATAAACCTATTTCCTGCCTTGGCCATTACTAACGTTCTTAAAATAACAATTTGATAAAACAACTTACCGTGTTGTGTTGATAATTATATAGATAACATATTAATACAATAAAACGTCAATATCAACTTCTTTTTACTTTAAACTAGTTATGCCAGGTATATGATAGAGATTATGCGATTACTAATCCAACGCAATGATTTTTATTGCTGTTATAAATTACTTATGAATATATTAAATTTTGAAATTAAGATTTGTTTATGAATACTAAAATAAAATTAAAAATATTCATAAGCTTTGGTGCTTACATATCTAATTTTGTTCAATTCGATTAACATTTGAAAGAAAAGGTCACGATGACGTCTAAAATTCTAGGTATGCATGCATTTTGCGTTTTATTTTTAAGTTTATTTTGTTTTAATTATTTTTTTTTTATACTTAGCTAGCTGATACCCGTTCCGCAGGCCTTAAGTCCAATGAATCCGTAGCAGTTGTCAAAAAAACTAGCGGCGTAATCTTCTTAAAAAAAAAACGCCTATATAAATTGTTGCCAGTCTCCACTGTAGTTACAAATACACATAACTAATATTGGTCGGGAAGGATTATTTGTAATGTTACTGTTATTTTTTAACTGGGTATACATTCTATGTACAAAGTGCTAGTCATTTAATTAACTCATTTGCCATTTATACTAATTTGCTTTTTCGAATAAATGTTTACCATGAACTTTGCCCAGGTTTCGAAAGAATTCAAATGTGAAACTTGTACGCCTGATTTGTATGAAGAGACAAAGCAGTAGACCATATCATGTAGTGTGCTATACTTTAAACATTTCGAAGCTCAAAAAGAAAAACTAGATTTAAAAGTGATTTTTAAAAAAAATAAATGACCGTGGAACAATTGTATATCTTTTATTGAACTCCATCTAATTACAATTATAAGCAACTATTAAACATACGCTTTTTGATACTTAGTATTTGAATGCAGTTTGATAACTAGTATTTTCGATAAAACCATCCAAAATTTGCAGTTTCTAATCTTGTTTTTCATTCGACAAAACCGCGAGACGAGCGGGACGTTAACCTGATGGTTAGTGATACGCCCATAACAACGTGGCGCTAGTTAGGATGTTATACACTGAGACATAAGTTGTTAATTCTTGTTACCTCAGTAATTACACCAGTTACAGAACCTTTCAAACCGGAACACAGTGATATTTGCACGCTGCTGTTTGGCGACAGAAATATGCGTTTCGCTAGTGCCTTCCTAAACGATCTTTGGCAACAGAAATCCACTATCAGTAATTTGTTTTGCACATTATATTGGTTGAGTCTTAATATGTCTACTAAGAATATAGCGACTTTTTCAAAACAGTTCAACCGCATCACTACTAGTATTATAATATGTCTACTAGGTGTACCGGTATGAAGTAAGCGTCAAAATACAAATGTCTCGATAGGGAACATTTGTTTTGAACGAGCCTTTTTTTTTTTGTTTGTTTGCTATGACATCTGTGAAACATATTTAATCTACATCAAGTCATTGAACAGACAACATCATATTTTTTCATCGTGTTAAAAATGTCGAATTTTGTACCAGAAAGTGATGATTCGCGGAAAGCATTAATTTTTTGTTTTCATTTGAAGAAAAGTGCTGCAGAGTCGCATCGAATGCTTGTCGAGGCATATGGTGATCATGCTCTATCAGAAGCAACATGCAAAACATGGTTTCAACGGTTCAGAAATAATGATTTTGATGTGAGAAATGAAGAACGTGGAAGACCATCAAAAAAGTTTGAAGACGCCGAATTGCAAACGATATTGGATGGAGATGACACTTTGAATCAAAAGCAAATGGCAGAAATGTTAAATGTTGCACAACAACACAACAAACAATTTCTGACCGTTTAAAAGCTATGGGAAAGATCCAAAAGTGTGGAAAATGGGTGCCAAATGAATTGAATGAAAGACAGATGGAAAACCGAAAAAACACTTGTGAAATTTTGCTTCAAAGACATGATAGAAAATCGGTTTTGCATCGGATTGTTACTGGCGATGAAAATGGATTTATTTTAAGAATCCTAAACGGAAAAAATCATGGGTTAATCCGGGACAACCATCAACATCGACTGCAAAACAAGATCGATTCGGCAAGAAGACAATGCTGTGTGTTTGGTGGGATCAGAAAGGTGTGTTGTACCACGAGCTCCTAAGACCTGGTGAAACCCTTAATACTGATCGCTACCGACAACATATGATCAATTTGAACCATGCATTGATCGAGAAACGACTAGAATGGGCTAGAAGACACGGCAAGGTAATTTCGCTCCATGACAATGCACCTGCACACAAAGCAAAACCGGTTCAGGATACAATCAAAACACTTGGCTGGGAGCTGCTACCTGCTACCCCACCCGCCGTATTCACCAGACTTGGCTCCTTCCGACTAACATTTGTTTTCATCGATGGGACACGCATTGGCTGAGCAGCACTTTGGTTCCTACGAGGAGCTCGAAAATTGGATGTCTGGTTGGTCTGCTTTAAAAGACGAACAATTTTATTGGCGTGGTATCCACAAATTGCCAGAAAGATGGTCAAAATGTGTAGAAAACAATGGCCAATACTTTGAATGAAATGTTTTTTACTTTCCCATTAATAATTAGTGTTTTATTTTCACAAAAAAACGCTAATTTCATACCGGTACACCTAAGTATTTCTACGATTTGATAACGACTTGAAAATCAAACTGTGCCGGTAAGTAAACATAAGTAACAATAATCATTGTAGAAACTGATGTGAGAATTAATTTAATTATAATTGCTTTAGAATAATAATACGCACGTACAAAACGAGTAACATTTGTATTATCACTATTAAAAACCCCTGAATCCGGACCGTTAAATTATACTGGGTGTTATGAGATCGCTTCCGAAAACGAAGACAGACAATAGTACTAATGACACCTCTGGTGATGGGACGAAAAAAGAAATTGACCCTTTAAAACGTTTGATTAGTTTTGTTTACACTGCATCATGTTAGTACAGCTAAATGAAACGATATTTTCATAAAAAATACATTATTTTTCTAAAAAAAAAACTGCAATGAAACAAAATCAAAACTAGCTGAGGCTCGGATGAACGAGCGCGGCGGGAACTCGAGATGTATTTGGTTTCAATTTGAACCTTATTTCATAGGGCCGCGGAGGATTTAGATTGTTTTTTTTTTAGTAAAGTAATGTATTTCTTATGAAACTATCGTTTCATTTAACTGTACTAACATCATCGAGCGTAAATAATGGTAATAAAACGTTTTAAAAATATCACTTTTTTTTTAATTAGGTTCAATTTTTTTTTCAGACCCATCATCAAATGTGTCATTAGTAATATTATCGTCTGTCTTCCTTTTCGGAAGCGGTCTCCAAACACCCAGTATATATCCTTAAAAGCATGTATATATAAAGGGCAAAAAATTCACTAATTTAAAACTATAAATTCATCAATTTCTACCGTTTCGTTGAGAAATATTTAAAATTTTTCGATTATTGGATGTTTTTACGTATGTCTTTATTTTTAGGATCAATTCTGTAATTATAACAATAAACGTTTAAATAAAATATTAGAAACCTTGGAATAATGTTATAATCTTACAATACTTTTAAAGATTGCAAATCACGACAAAAATAAATAAAGCATTTGTATGTAAATTGCAAGCATATCGATTCTTTGTCATGGTTATATACATTTGTCGTCATCACAGTTCACTTACCTATCATTTATCATTCCTCACGCATTTCGTTCTACGTCTTCCTAACTTCCCTAAAATACGTGCGTTGTTTTATTGTGCTTGATGTGTTGTTTTTTTTTTTATTTTGTTTAATAGTTGTAAACAGTTACGAAAAGTGGATCATACAAATTTAAAATCTGAAGTAATCTAACCGTAAAAAATTATTATTATAATTTTTACATTCTTTTAGCATGAAATAAATAATAACTGGTGGAATGAGGATAAAAGAAATAAGATTTATCCTATACAAACTATAATGATATTATTAAATATTATTATAATTTATATAATAAGACCTGTTTGAAGGTCTTATACATTCTTTCAGATCGAATGGTTACTGAGGACAATCCTTGAGTGTGAGCCCGTATTGGCAAGTATTATGCGGGGGCGACAGCCTGTCAGGTGGACCAACGACCTGGTGAAGATCGCAGGGAATCGTTGGATTTTGATGGCATCCGATCGAACACGCTTCAAATCGATTGGGAGGCCTATGTATAGCAATGGAAATGATAATCAATTCGTTAATTTAAAGCGAATGTTAATGCACAAAAATACTCGTAGGCTTTAGAAAACTACGTAAATTTCTATATTAATGTTATCGATAATTCAAAACCATGATCGAATTTAATTTTGTATTATTAATATAATACAGGTTCGGCGTACGAGTTACAGATGGTTAGTATACTCGGATGTGGTATGAGGCTTCCATGTTTTATCACAATAGGCGAAAATATTCCTGTCACAATGAAATTTTACTCTGGTAAGTGATGTTTAAATAGTTTCATCTTTATATCAGTACCCATTATTTCAATCCTTTTTACTTTAATTTTTTTGTTTCATTTATTGTTGCTTTAGATTACAAATGAATTATTTAAATCAGTGCATACTAAGACTTATTTACTTTTTGCCGTTTTAACCTATAATGAATATATCAGTGATATTATAAAAATACATTATTAAAAAAATGCCTTTTTCTTTCAGAGTTTGAATCGAATAATTTGAATCAAGATGTAATAATTAATATAAACTTTATTTCCTTAAGAACATTTGTAACACCAGGTTAGTGAAGATTATTTTATTCTTTCATCTATTTAATGATTAAAAGATTATTTTGAGACTGAAAGTGGAAATTTATTTTTATTTTTAATCTTAAGGCCTTCTTTATTTATAACGAGAAAATATGTTTTTAGATCCATGTTCAACAGTAGATTGTCCAGTGAGGTCAGATTCGTACACATCATTTACCAGCGTCATGACTGTACCTACAAATGTTGCCGTGGTAAATATTTTGAATTATTCTTATAGTATTTTAGTAAGCTTACGTGTCCGACCGGTTTTATTACATTTTGTCTTGATTATGAAAATTGCTACCAAATATTTTTATTATACTTGATTAATTTTAATTACAAATTTATTCTATATCCATATAAAAGCTATAATTCGTGTCTATGTTATAATAACAATAAGCTGTTTATTTCATATCAAATATTTAATAATTAGTAAGAATTAATAGTAAGCGTTACTGCTATTGCTTAAATTGTTGTCAGCATGTTCTGTTTAAAACATACAATCTTTTTGCGTAAATGCTTCTTTTAGATTCCATTAAAATCCATGTGAATCCTATGATTTCAATACCTGAAAATATCTGCGATACTCAGTATAAAATTATCACTACCGATCTTAAAACCTTATTGAAAAATGATACTGATTTCACGGTCACGATAAAATTTTCATATATTTTTGATAAGTATCCACCGAGAATGTACAATAAACAAACAGCCGGAAATCATAAGATAAACTATGTGACTTTTAAAAAGTTTTCTATTATGTAACATCAAAAATTTTTTCACTATAACAATAGCACTGCCGATAAACAATAATTTTTTTTAACTCGCGGATACCGGTTCCGCGAGCCCTGAGTCCGATGAAGCCGCTATAGTTGTCAATAAAACTGCAGCGAGAACATCATCAAAAAAAAAAAAAAAGACAATAATTTACAAAAACATAAAAAATTAACAAGACTTAAATTACATTTAAATCTATTTACATCGAGATTTATCTAAACAAAAAAAACATTGTTAAATTTCAATCATTCCGTAAAAAGTAATGCCTTGTCTTGTAAAAAGAGCCCAATTAAAAAATTATAAGCGTCGAATTGAGAACGTTTACTTGTCATAAGTTCAAAATGTAAAACATCATGCCTTACTTTCAGAATCAACGTGGATTTTTGCAATGGAGAGTTTACAATGAAGAAAATCGATTAGTTTTGTGCTACTCCGTGTTAGTTCAAACAGAGAGTTCATTACAAAAATTTCTTCGTAGATTTTCAATCAAACCTCATAACTACGTGATATCGGAAGTAAACGGCATATCAGTTGGAAATAAAGGGAATAAAACAAATGTGAAAAGCATGCAATAATTTTTTGTTTATATATAACTTTACATATTCGAAAAAAAGATAAAAATATGTTTTATTAGGAATTAGTAAAAGTCTATTTATCAACTAAATTTTAAAGATAGATCTGTGTATAGAAAACATTTTGTCGTTTCTTATTTTGTGATTTTATTGTGTTCACACTTATGTTATTTCAACACAATTTCTCATAAATTAAATTAGTTTTGATGTATTAATAAAAATAAATGTATAATTTATTAGAAGTTTAACTAACTAACGTTCTAAGGCGGAATTGAGTATAATAAATTTGTTTGGTTGATCTCTAATAACTTTAAGCTTCAAAGAAATATATTTTTGTAAGTCTTGTTTTACGTTTTTATTATATTCATTATGAAAGAAATTTCATTCGATATTGTGTAATTTCACGTATTACTTTTATCGGTATTGTTAAATTATATTACGCGGTGAAATAAAACAGAATTACAGATTATGCACAGTTTATATGACGCATTGTAAGCCATTTCAAAAGCATAAAAAATATAAAAAAAATAAATACTTATTAATTCACTTTATTTCTCTTAAAATATAATTTTACTGGTAAGCCAGGGCAAGCACAGAGATTTCAAGCCAGGTATGATTATCACTTCTGTTGTCCGGATGGTGGATATCGAATGAGAAGGTAGGCAACGATTTTTTTATTCTTTTTGAAGCGCACCCTTTTTTAATTAGGGGCCAACTACACGGCGCCGTATGAGCAAGCGCGCGCACAGGATTTTCATGTAAGGTATAGCACAATACACCTGAAAACTTTGCATATTTATACTAAAAATAAACTTATCAATTTATATTTAACATAGTTACGTATTATTATTTGGATAGGTTAGGGAACTATAGCATGCAGTGCTTACTTGCCGCTATGTAACACGCCCGTGCTGGAAAGTTATTGTTAAAACGCTATTTATTGACCTTACTCTTGTTTTTTATTTATTCCGCATTTATGCATTTTTTGTAATAGAATTATATTTTTGCTTTACGCATAAAAATTTCCAAAATAGGTAACATATTCGATATCCTTATATTAGAGAAAAATATAACTTCAACGTCCTTGTAATCTCGAACTTTCATAACAAAAATTTAAGACACGAACTTACTAAATTATACAGATATTAAAGAACTTATGATAATTTGTGCTTTTCTTAATATTTTATTGTATTATATACTATTTTCGAGAAACAGTTGTTTTAAAATTTATTACATAATATATTGTTTAGAGGTTTCAGTTTTATTATAAATTATAATATAATTTAACTTTCTATTCTGTCACAGCACACTGTGTTAATATCAATGTAATAATTAATTAATAACCTTAAATCATTAATAGTAATGTTTTGTATCGTTTTCAATTCACTTAAAGTGTATTATCTTAAAAATAAAATTAATCCACAAACCCGCATTTGGCCAGCGTGATGGTTGAATGACCTTGACTCTGTACTTATGAGAGAAGGCTGCAAATTTCAGAAATGGGAACAATATTAGATTTATTTATAATAATAATATATTAATAAATTAATTGCGATAACGTTCAGTATGTAGCTTTAAAACAAAACAAAAATCAAATAATTAACAGAGGATTGATCATGAAGATTGTTTGTTGTGCGCACGGGCGAATATGTATGTACTCGTATTATGCCCGTATAAGTAGTAGTTAAGCACCGTTGAAGTCAGTTCATAGCAAGTCGCCAACCGCCAAGCACAATGTTACTCAGTAGTGTCGTCGCGCTCTCCGTTCTGGCTTTCGCCGCTTCCACTGATGTACACCAATGTCCCGGTATGTTCTTTACGCAACACCACGACCCGCTTTCCATTCTCTTTTAACATCAAAATATTATTACACGTATTCCACATATAATCACTTGGCGTCAATCACAAAGAACATTTCAATGAGTTTATAGAAATTAATAAAATAATAATCTTTCACATAGTACATTTTACAAATCATTGAAGTGTTCGAAGCATTATTGTGATTGTCTACTAAACAGGTTTGTTTATAAAAAATTAAGTTGCATAAAACTGGTACTAGCACTATTGTTCGCATGCTGTTCTAATGTTTTTACAAAAGTAATATTACTTAGGCAGAGTGTTATTAAAGATGCTTACGTAATGGATAAATATTCTTGTGTACTTAATAGTTTAAAGTTACAAGTAAGTATTATTTATCTTTTTTAAACAAATCATGTTTACATTTCCTACAATTATATTTATCAATACAAAATAATTCGAATGTAATGCCATATCTAATACTCTTATTATTATTATAATATAATTGTGTTTTAAGTGCGTAAACGCATTTTAGAAAATTATACACGTAAATTCATCTATCGAGCGCCAGTAACTCACCTTGCTGTGACGATCTGGGTAACCATGGTTAAGGCGATATTACTAGAAATGTAAGTTAAATATAGCATTTATTTGCATTTGTCCTTTTTATAAAACCCAGCCTCACATAATATATCTTTTATATGACTTTGTACACCACCGCCATAAAGAATTTTGTAGTTACCCGACGGATGCCATTAGTTAATACTTTTACATTGTTCATGAATATTTATTTATCACTCGTTTGACATATCTAAGACTTTTTCAATTAAAACGAAATTTTATTTTTATTTACTACTACATTTTACAAATTATCAATAGTGTCGATATTACCGACCAATATGTACTGGAAACTAAACATAGTACAATAAGACAATTAGAAGGTTAATCTGAAGAGAAGGTGCAGAACTTGCAATTGTTTTAATATTCAACATGACATCATTTGTGATAATTATTTACTTTTTACTTAGGAGGCCAGACATGTTCATAATTTTCACTAAATTTTCTGCACGAATTCTAATAGAAATCTTTCATATATTTCGTTAACAGCGATACTGCCAAGTTCTTTACGAAACAATACGTTCAACTGAACAAAAAGGCGTTAGAAAACTGCTTTACTTTTATCAACGGATTGAGTTGTCTTTTTGATTGCTCGCGTCGCTACTGTAATGAAACATAAGGCCAATGCGCTAGAATATTAAAAAATATTATTTAAATAGATTTTTTTTAAGTAGTTTATCTAAATATTTTTATATAAATGAAAACTCTTCCTTACGTTTATTAAAATTTAAGAAATATGGAATGAAATAATTTATGATCTCTATTAACATTCATAAAAATATATTATGATTGTTAATAGAGCACGATTCAACAATAACATAAATTTATTACAGAAATGTGATAAGCGCACTTTTTTACTCTATAAAGGACAATGTAATACCTGTCTCTTTTAATAAGTAATTTCTCTACATATCTTCTTTATATTTATATCACAAAGATCACTAACGCAGTTTTTTAAGGTTAAACGAATGTTCTTCTCCTAATAAAACTATTTGTCAGTTTGTTTTAACCAGTTATTCATGTTTTTCCTGTGCAGTATCATATTTTTATAATTATAATATAATTGGCCTCAAGTAGAATTTGCCTATAGGTTTGTTATGTGTATGGTTCTCAATTTCAAACTCGTAATATTTTCTATTATACAATTCAATTCATCCTACCTTGCAATCGATTTAATAATAACTACACAGACAAAATTAGCTAGTACCTATATCTATCCTCTTGTTTTCTAGTATAATACTTAGTCACTCTCATGTTCCGTAACATCAATCATATATATGAACTGTTAGTTCATTATTGACACATAATGAGCGGTGGTAATCGCTGTATTATAAGTTATTAATTACTGGTAAAAAGTCAATTAGTCTCATATCTAACACAGGCATTTCCAATAAGTTAAGTAAGTACTGTAAAAATCATATATTGTGTATGTCTCCGAACTTAGATATTTATCTAGTTTTACATAAAAATCATCAACACAACAAAATATCAATATGAATTTTATGTTGAGTACTTGAGAAGAATACAGTATAAGATATGCGATCCATAATCTAATGTTACTGTCGTATTCTGACCTCTTATCCTAGTGCCCGACACATTAAATCATGTTTCCGTTTTTAATGTGTGTAGTTTGGAACAAAAATATGATTTTAGTCTTTCATAAGTTTTACGTTAGAGTATGTTTTCTGCGTAATAGACTATTACCGCATAGTGTAACAAAGGTATGCTATTATTTATAGGCAGGCGTATCATTTACCATCATGTGAACGTTTTGCTCATCTCGAATTAAAAAAAAACTATCTGTCGTTGATTGTTAAGAACTTAGCGTAACAAAGGCTCAAAGATGTTAAATAAAAATAAACACGATGTAAAAACGTGGTAAAGTTTAGTTGTGCATGATCAGTCTTACGACGATTGTTCCCTTGAACTACCTTTAGTTTCTTATACGTACTCTTCATACTAGTAGTACTTAATAATAGTTTGTAATACATCCTCTTTTTTATTCTGGATAATATAAAAGCTTGTTATTTATTTAAAACATTGTTTCAAAGAATTTATTTATTAACTTCACAAACTTCATGATAATTAATAATGATTTATTGTGGTAGATTGACGATATTAGAAAATTAACGCTATTTCTTCTTCTGTGTCTCTCTATACTGGAGGTTGGCCTTCAGATTTGCGGATTTGTGCCTGTCTTCAGCCATATGGAACAGTTGCCCGACATTGTTGATACCAGTCCACTCTCTTATGTTTATACTCACTATTTATACTCATACGAGGCACCGAAATCGAACTAGGGATATCCACGTGACAAACGTTTATCCACTACGTTACAGGTGCAGATCTTTTTGTTTTGTTGAAGTAATAATTTTTTTACACATATTGCTATTGGTAGGAATAGTACTACTTATGTTTTTATTTTTATTTAGGTAATTATGTTTGTAGGTAGTAGGTATTTATTTATTCAAATAATGAGATAACTATCACGTAACAATATTGAGTTATAGCAACCACGTGCAAAGGTCTGGGCGTTCAGTCACTGCAACAATCATTTTTAATTATGATAGTAAAAAAAATATTATTCTATCTATATTATATAACCACTTGCCTACATATTTTTTTTTAATACATATCCCCTCGCGTGTGTTGGGTCAGGGCCTTTATTGTTTCATTTACTATTTTACTTTTTTTTTTTTTTTTGCTACTTCACATTTTACCATCATTTTGCGTTTTTTAATTTTTACATTTGTGTTTTACTTTACTCATACCTATCTTTCATTCTTTTCCTCTTTCATACTCTGCTCTTCTTTCATACTCCTCTTCTCTGTCATCCTCCATTCTATTTCCTTCTTCAATCCCTCCTCTCTGAAGTTAAGATCTACTTCTCGTACTCATCTCTGGGGTAGGAAACCTGAAAAAGATCATCCCCTGTAGATCATTTTCTTCTGCATCCTGTTCTTACTTTTATTTTATAACCTCCTTATTTTTAACTATTTCCTTTACAAATTTTTTATTTACTTTTGGTTTATTTTTATGTATTTATTTATCACGTTCTATTCCTTTCTATTACCTTAGCTACAACCTTAGCTACAACCTTCTTACAGTTCCCAGAAAGATGGATTGACTTTCGTCCTCACTCATCAGAGAGGCGATGACTCCACTATCTATCCTTCTCATTTCCACTTCACATTCCGCTCACTCTTTCCCAAAGAAGGGAAAGGAAGCGAGGATGTGCACCACGGTCTGGTCCACCGCCGGGTCTAAGAGGCACGCGGGACTCTCCGTGAGTTTGAACCTGTGAAGGTACTCGGAGAATCCCCTGTGCCCAGTGAACAACTGGACTAAGACCGTGTCGAGCTCGAGCCGACGAAGCACGCGATATGCCGACGTGACGTTGGGGAAGAATACCTTCGTTGTTGAAGCCGTTGTACCTTCCACGTACCGCCTGTTCAATTCGTCAAGCGTCCTCAGCCTTAGCTGACGCTTGACGAAGGAAACGGAGCAATCCTCGTACTCCGGTCTTCTTTTAATCTTCAAGGCCGCTTCCTTGGCCAGTTAGTCTGCCCTTTCGTTCCCCTCCATCCCCACATGCGCCTTCCCCCATTACAACCTTACGTTCGTCCCTTTCTCACGCGCTTTCATAATGTTCTCTTTTACTACGTTCGCCAGGGGTTGGAGGGTGTCAGGCTTAGCGACTGTTTCCAGGGCGGTGCCTACATATTATAGCTTCTTTAAATGTTACTTTATAAAAGAAGGTCCTCTGTTTTGTCCTTAAGTAAACTATATAAGATTTATAAGGCCGGCTAGCCTCATACACTTAATAACTCTCTGTCCAACTTCTGTTTTTTTCAACAGCCAATTTACTTCTCCTTTGTTGGGACACAGGCCTACCCTCGATGTGAGGGTGATGGGCCATCGTCATCATGCGGGCCCAATGCGGATTGGTGACTTCACACACACCTTAGAATAAATTCTAATTCATGTGCAGGTTTCCTCACGATCTTTTCCTTCTCCGTTGATATTTCGCTGCTGTTACTAAAGTTCGCAAATGTACACAACTTAAATATTAAAGTCATCGATACATGCCAAGATTCGTACCCGCGACCTTCGGAATGAAGGCCACACGCTTTAACCATTAGGCCAGCGAGCTACTTTCCATCTTTAAATAATTAAAAACATTTAGCATACAGGATATGTAATTTAAAGAATCCATCATAGAGTATTTTATATAACAAAGCAGTTACGATATTATCAAACATCACGAAAGAAGTCTTTAAAAAAATTGTTATTGTCTGTATAATTACAAATCACGATAGCGAATGGAAACCTTGCAAACAGGACCAGTTTCGTTTTGTTAAGAAGTTGCTATAGTAAAATATTTAAAAAAATCTACATTTGCAGCATTACATTATTGCTGCAAATTGGGAATAATTAGTCGCCGCAAACAAGGTTTGGAAAGCTTAAGATATGGTAATATATTTCCAAATTAATTGGAAGGCCGATACCTTTTGTTTGTAGGTTTACTGGTGGTAGGTCTCTGAGATCGTCATCGTAACGTTTATTTCAGTAACTAAACAGTAAGGTTTCAACATACGACATTTCAGTTTAAAAGACGATATAGCTAGTGCAATTAGTCTGAGGTAACGCTCGAAGGACTGACAGCCGATGGGGCACTAAAGTCCTCGAATGGCTACCGCTTACCGGTAAACGTAGTATTGGCAGGCCCTCTACCAGGTGGTCCGACGATCTGGTGAAGGCTCCGGGAAGCAGCTGGATGCGGGCAGAGCAGGATCGATCTATGTGGAGATCTTTGGGGGAGGCCTATGTCCAGCAGTGGACGTCTATCGGCTGGTAATGATGAACGGTACTTAATATCAAAGCTATGATCGTCACTTTTATATTTAAGAGCGGTTCCTTTGCCTTGAAATGGATATCACGGTCGAGGCGTCCAATAAAATAAAATCATAAACAGATATGATCTGAAATATGACGACAATACATGACACTATATCGGAAAAACTATAGACACTAAAAGGTAAAACAAAACCGAAAATCATAAGAATCAACATCCATTTTATGATTCATTGGAACGTGAAGAACTGAAATATTAAATACGTCATATACTCGATTAGTATTCTGTATGTTGTTTATGTGTTCATAATAAATAAGCAAGAACGATGATTGTTGAATCTATAAGTAAGTTTTATAGCAAATAATAATTGTTAGCTGTAAGCAAAAAACCATAGGAGTAGAAAAAATCTTTGTTTCCTACTTTATAAGAGGTTTTAATAATGCAGTAAATCGTTTACGATGAATCATACAATCCTCCTCACCACAACCTGTAATATTGTGTGTGACACAACAGTGTCATTACATTACTCTTTTTTACAAAAGAAGGTTATTTTTATTAGAAATATACGTATATATTGTATTTGTATCTAGGTTTATGACTTTGTATGGTTGAGTAGACATTGCATAAATTAGTTCTTAGAAACTGTCTAACGATGACTAAATTATAATGTAGTAAACTAGTTAGCGAGTTAAAAGATCCTCGTAATTATTTGAGAAAACTGCATGTGTTGCTGCGATTTCATCTGTCACATTTACAGCTTAGTGCGCTCACACCCCCAAGCATAGCACATATGGCAATTTCGCCCTTCTAAAGGAGGCCGAAGTTCTAAGGGTATATTTAATAGCTTACATTATACAAAAGATTATATTAAAAACTAATCATTATATCTGTTACTCAAACTTAATGTTTAAGATAGTTAATAAATTTAGAAACCTTTTTTATTTATTCTAATATAATTTTGGAATATTGGATTAATCAACAACGTACTATATATTTTAATGATACTATGAATGCTATAGTAAAATATATTAAAAAATATCGTTTTTCAATTACAGATTCCTCGCGAGGTGTTGTTAAGAATAGCGTACAACTTCATCCTTGCAGGAAGTTGCCGTGTCCTCTTAAGAAAGGAACAACGCAATTCATCAGTATCGAGTTTACTCCAGGTAATAATTATTATATATAACCCGCACCTCCGTTCTGCTCTTTGCTAAACGTGAAGAGGCAACCGAATTAGAAATATTGTAAGCAAACAATAGTAGATTTCCATTTGACTGTTATCCACATATTAATATTCCGATCCCCATGCTAGGTGTGGCTGAAATTTAATTACATTTAAGCTATAATAACTGCAATTGTAAAAAATATTATTAACAGCCATACAATCAGAGATTATTTTGAGTATTTTTGAAATGATTTGCTTTAATTTAAAATTTTTATTAATGCATTTGTTAGAGTTAAGTGATAGACAGATGGTCATAGACAGAGAGTCAGACTGATGTTAGTTAGATAATAAAACACAAAACCTTCAGGATTACCGTACTTGGTAATTTAATTTAGACAGCATATCATCGTTTTTCTTTAAACTTAGACGGTAATAATTTTTTCTCCTATTATCCTATTTCCATGACATCAAACCTGTTTCTTAAGGTAAACCAAAAACTGTTTGTGTCAATACTGACATTCATCACTCACAACTTTACCAGTTTATTGAGCACTTTATTTTCTTTCAATATTTGTTATTTTTATAGCTCTCTTTAACGTAAAAAAAGACTATGTAATTTATTTTTTAAACAAATGAATAAAACGTTATGTGATTACCAATAATATATACCAGTAAGTTAACTAATAAAAAATGTATTAATAAACAGTTTGTATATTCTTAGAGCAACGCACCTGATGGATATAAAATTTTATTTTAAATACTCATGCCGGAAAACTTTAATACCGGAAAAATTTTATAGTTAAAATAAGCTATAGCATATTTACTGACCTTAAACATGAATAAGAAGTTTAACGGAAATGGAACTTATGTGATTGTATTTACAACCACGGGCATCCTATTGTTATGCCATAATATATGTACATATAAAATAATGCTCTTCGACATACACCGCAGATGGGTGTGTATTACAAGTTTAGACTTAACCAAAATATTCTTATCATAAAAACTTTTTTCTAACATACGTCTATTATTACTAGTAATAGGTTTGTAGATCTGGCGGCCGGCCTAGGTATGTATACTCTCCTTCAGTTTGAAGGACGCTTTGGCTAGTGAAATTACTAATAAAATGGGGTTTTACATTTCACGTCTTAACTCACCTCACACATCAACCTTAAAACAGTGGTGTTGTATAAACATCCTAAGGAGTATAGCATTGTTGTTCAAATATTTACCGTCCAGTTTACTTGCTGCTCCGACCATTAAATAATGATGATCATCATCATTTCAACCGATGGACAGACATCCATCGGTTGGGACAGTCGACAGTGATGAATATAGGTTTCTTGTAATCTGTTCCGCATAGCACGGTTTTGCGCTGTTTCCTTCCTGCAATTCTTTTAATGAGTTCTGACCACCTATTGGTCGGTTTACCAACACAGCGCTTTCCGGTGCGCGGTCGCTGTTCCAGGTCCCACCAAAGCCACTACAGCCTCGTTACTCATAAGACCCAGGTTCTTATACGCTTACATTAATATATTATTAATCTGTAATAATTTCTCTTTTCAGAGACCGAAATAAAAGAAATTACGAATAGAGTGTGGGCAAATGTATTAGGATTGAATGTGCCTTTTTTGGGAGTGGATGGAAATTCTATATGTGACAAAGTATTTAAAGAAGACGGTGAAAAGACATCGTGTCCACTTAAAGCAGGCAATAAATACATCTACAAGGATTCTTTCCCTGTACACAGTTTCTACCCATCTTTGAATGTGGATGTTCATTGGGCGTTACAATCTAATGAACAGGACATTGTGTGTTTTGAAGTTCCAGCCAAAATTAAATAGTTCTAAATACCACTTATTAGACTTAAGTTAACAAAGTATTTAATAATGATAAAATATATTTTTTTTAATATTTTCATGAAGTAAACTTAATGTTCCAATAGCGAGGTTGTGGCAGTAGTACGGAAGAATTATAACGTTAAAATAATTTCAATAGTACATATTTCGGATGAAAATAATAATTTGAATTTAATTTTAAACGAAATTTAATAAAATAAAAATATTTTTATAATGGTTATAATTTTTAAGGCTACGTGGAATATTCGATTATATGACATTGAATAAACAACCGTTGTTTTAATAGTTACAATTAATTCTTCTTCGCCGCCGTAATTACAGCGGGCACTTCGAAACATATGATATTTTTATTTCCATCTTTTAGCGCCCAGTGCACTCGTAAATCGGTGTTGGGGTAAAAGGATTCAATAGGAAAGACGTTTGTATATACATATTCTTCACCAGCAGCTAAAGGGCAAGGGGCAGGGGAGCCATCGCTGCGTGTTACCTGTGGGCAAGCGCTAACCCCTGTGACCCCAAGGAACGGAAGAGGTAAGCTTGCAACTGTTGCATACACTTCATTTACAAGCGTTTTAACTTCATGATCTGCAACCACACAATGAGTTTGTATATTTAATTTTAGTGCCATTATAACTATTGGAATGAATATATCATTGTATTTTAAAAGACAATCGTTTGCTAGAATAATCATTAAAATAAAAAAAAAATCTTGATGTTATGTATTACAAAACTCTCATTGTATGAACAACAAGTAATTAATTATCTCAGTGTCTCTCTGTATGATATATGCAGAGAATTTCTTAGCTTAATGCAAATCCATCTATAATTACTTAAATACAATTGTTACTTAGATTAAATTTCCAATAAACGTTAACTTTAAAGTTATAATCACAACAATTAAAATGCACGTAATTTAGTTTTCAAGTTTTAACATTTTTGAAATATTTGCTTAATAAATATTGAACTAAAGAAAAATTTATCTTTATAGAAATTACTTCAATGCAAACAAAGTTTTTTTAAGTTCGAAATATTTTTTATGAAAATAAAAGCATTTATTGTAATAAAAACCTCTTTAAGAATGGACGACAATAACATCACCAAAAAATTTTGGTCATTAGATTATATTTTATGCAACATCTATATATCTAACTACATAAAAGTAAAAACTTACAGTAAACCCGCAAAATTATTGCGTGCATAATATTTAGCGTTGCATTTGAAGTTTTTTTGAGATATAAATATTAAATGGCACATTCCAAACACAACATTCCTTAAATTATTAATAGATGTAAAAGTTTGTCCTGGTAAATACCTGGCTTGAATTTGAATATCACAGTAGTGTTGGTGCCTTTCCTGAGCTTACAGCTCTTTTTCCCACATGGCTTAACTTGGATCCTGTCCCGCAGGTTTTCGAAATTTTGTCCTGTAAAATATTACCATGGAAATTTATTCACCAAATTTGTTTCTTTTTACAGAATTTACCACTTATTTGTATTTTTAACTTCATTTATACCAATAAAGAACTTCCTTGTAACCAATAAAGAACAACCTGCTACACTCGTTAAGGAAACTATTAGATTCTCCAATTAACATGTTGTGAGTTTTTTCCGAAATTAATTATTTAAAATTAAGAACTTAAGAAAATATAACTTGCTTGCAACTTGCTTGCCTAGAATAAGTAAGTCCCGGCAAGGATCATTCCTTAAGTACCTTATAACACGTTCATGTCACTCGCACGCAAAACATAAGAATGAAGCAATTGCATTCTTTCTGCTGAATAATGAAAACCGGAGACACAATTACCGTTAAGAAATCACCATATTAAGACTTATATACTAGGAAAACAACTCATTGTAAGATTCTTGCGTATTTCCTAATCACCCACGTGTTAGAACATTACTGTTTCTGAACAAAGACTGACCGACTTAAGGCAAATCAGTGAAAGAAAGATATTAGTTACGACTAAAGTGCAACCTTTTCTTTGAATTAACTCAAACATGGTACAGAAAATGTACCTATTCATTGCTAACAGACATTATCTACCAGTTCATTTCCAAAATAGTGAGAATTAGAGTTACATAAGAATATCTGGTAAAGACAATATTGATATAAATATACGTGTTTTTATTTATAAATTCAGAAGTACTCTCGATAATATATTTTTTTGAATTAGTATATCAGGCAAATTTGTCGTTATGCATTAACCACATACAAAACAGGCATATTAATACATACAATACATTTTTATATGTTATATATAATTCGAATATTTAAAATTTAGCTGTGATGCAAACAATCGATGAAATTATTAAGCAGGCAAAATGCTTTTAATGAGATAATAAACCAGTTCGCCACCGTAATGTGCTTAAATTGAGGATGTGAACTAAATCTTAATGCATCAATAGCATTACCTTGGAATTATCATATGCCATTTAGAACAAAAAAAAATTAAAATTTATTTCAGAAACATAAGCTTTAATCAAAAATTTTATTCTTTCTATATCTCCAAACCTATATACAAAGACAAAAGAGGCCAAAGCCCACCAAAGGTAACAATAAACTTCATTAACGATTTTTTACATAGGTCTTAACACTTACACTTAGAGGATTATAATAATGTTATTTATTATATAAATACGGAAATGACCCTGTTTCATAAAATAACGTTAACATCCAAAAAAAAATCCATTTTAATTAACTTTTGTGTTTTAATTTGTTTTGTTTATATCATTATTACTATTCAGAGGTGTCTTTATTTCCTGATAGTTTGATTTGATAAATACAATTATGTCTTCACATTTAATAGTAACATTAAAATGTATTATTTTTATATAATACTATAAAAGGAAGGGCAACGAGTTTGTTTATGTAAATTAAATAACTTGAATAACCTTTTATTTAATTGTTTAGGCAGTGTGGTAACAATTTTTGGTGTAAAATGAAATCTGATCACAAGATATTCTGGTCAGGGTTATATGGGATTCCTATCTAATAAAACTAGTGCGGTATTCAACTTTAATGATATTTTGTTTTATTTTTTTTTCATTTTCTTTCTCGTCGTCTTATTTAATGTTATCACATACGGCTTTATTGTTCAATTTAAATAAAATTAAGATAAATGCAAAAAGTTATAAATGATTATGCTGATATAGAAAAAATTTGAATCGAGCAAGCCTTGATCGATAAAAAAAGAATCAAAATTATTACAGTTCTATAAAATAACAAGAAACTATTTATTTTCTTGAACTCTGTCATGATTTAAGATGAAATTTATATAATTATGATCGAAAGTAAATTAATACGAAATATAATTATAAGTAATTTGTCTCAATTTGAATGATATTGACTGCCTCTGTGGCACGATAGCTGAGGTTTAAGCACGGTTTTCGGAACCCGCCTAACTTGCTACTTCTTTTGTTGGGAATCTGTCGCTATAATCGCATTAATGTGTTCCCGTTGTCACCGTATAAGAGCCAGAGTGTTCTAGGCTATCCACAGCCACTTTGTCATGTAATATTAAACATTATAATCTACCACTATTTTTAAACCATAACATGTGAAGCAGGAGGAATGAATGTATCAAATTCAAACCTAGCATTGTAGCGTTCAATGCGTTCCTTTAGCGGATCCACCCAATTTAAATTAAATAGGTTCCTATTGTGGCGTGCAGGCCGCATCATTACAACTACGTTCAACATCGAATATAATGACAATATACACACAAAAAAAAATTAAAAACATTAAATGATATATTTCTATGTTATGTCACACTAAAGACACCGACCTCATTAAACCTTCTTGTTAAAATATGAATTTTGTTTAGAATTATATAAGTAACACGAGTATGAGAAAGTATAACGAAGTAAATTATGCAAGCTGTACGGATTTTAAGTACAGAAAAGTTGTTAATTACAAAAGTAGATAAATCGAGATTGTGTTGATCTGAAAAACCTTTCGTATTCTTGTTTTTTACGTTATAACACCAGTCAGGATAACATCAATACTTAAACAAAGACAAGAAAAAAGTACCTTGTCGTATTGTGGAAATTTGTTTAAATCAATATTAAATATGTCAAATAGAAACATTTTGTTAGGGCATTTTTTCTCTTTGCACGTAATCAATAATTTTATTGACGAAATCATTAAAACTATTTATACTATTACGTAAATAAATTAACAATATAACAAACTTTTTAACTCTCTTACCTTCACATTGTTCCGAGGGAGTAATATTTGTTTCGCTCCATACTAAAGATAGAGTTACGAAAAGAAAACTAATAAAATAAACGCTCTTCATTTTTGAATTACAAACACGACTGCACGCCGAGACGTTGAGAAACAAATTAAATAAAAACTGAGTGGAGAGAACAAGTTTTAACTTGGAATCAGAAGGTCACATTTGCTTCGGAGGTACGGAGGACGAAATAAACAGACTGCCTGACATTGGACCGGCACAGCTTTAAATAACGATTGTTATAATATTTATATCAACAAATGTATAAACCTGAATCAAATTATATTAGAAATTTTTTGCACTACTCACATTTCAAAAGATTTAGCTAATATTCTAAAATGTTTAATGTTTATTAGAAATAAGCGAGCTTTTCTTTTTGGATTACAAAGTACGCTCATTTTCCGATCATCACTGGCAATGGGTTACATATACAGATATTTTAAAATACTAATATATTGTTAGTTTTTAAATACAACATCTAACGTAAACACTATTATACGTTTTTAATACTAATTTTTATTAACAGCTGTATCTTATGAGTTGTTAGCAAGAAACGTTCAATATATTATGTTTCGCCAGTTTTTAGTTAAATATTTGTATATAAATAGAAAATACTAAAGTAATATCGAAAGTAAATTAACGAGAATATAAAAACGTCACCAAAAGTGTGTAGAGGTAAAAATTAAACCACAGTTAGTGTAAAAGAATATATTTAATATAAATGAGGCAGTTTTGTGGATCTTAATAACAGTTCGTACGCAAAATAATTAAAGTAAATAAAAAACAAGAGACACAGTAGATAATTGTTATTATCGGGAGAGGGATAAATTCATTAAATAAACTTACGCAGTAACAAAAAATACAAACATTAATAGTTCGTATTTTTTTAATTATCTCTTAAACTAACTGATAACGATATATTGTTAGTTACATAAATCATTTTACCTTCTGTTAAAAAAATAATACTGAGATTTGAACTTGAGTATCAGAAACCTAAAATAAAAATGCACACGGTATATATTTACAAAGAAAATAGCTCTCTTAAAGCTCAGACCTGTTTCAAGTCAAATGATAACAGCTGTATACATACACTCTAGTCTAACATACAAACGATAAAGTTTGTTAACGGGAAAATTATGAAATCTCCAAGAGACTGTTGTGGAATGACGTCGATCAATCTAAAATTATAAGAGATATTGGTAACAATTTGTACAAACGAAAATAATTAACAGAGTAACGATTATTAGTTGATTGAAATTTAACGAATCAAACAACGTGATACCAGTGACGCTACTACGTCGTCTTAAAACACTAATTCTCGTTACACCAGTAACTAACAAAAATAGCCACGACGGCATTTAAACCGGAAGATATTGTTTCCCGGTAGATTTAGGCGCTGCGGTGGTATCTACCTAGAAAAAACTTAAGAAAATGTAAATTTTCTGAAATAAAATATTTTTTTTATTCAATAAAGCGACGAGACCAGCGGAATATCGGACATATTTAAAGTTTTACACAATATTTATAATGTGCACTTAAATTATTAATAATTTATTAATATTCCATTATTCGAGGATTTTATGGTTACCTACCTATTGAAGATAAAAACATAATAGGTTGTATGTTTTTTTGAAGAGACGTTTTAAATAATATATTATAATATAAGAAAACAAAAGAAGTTATTCAAACATCGACTGCGATTCAAGGGCATCATTTTGTTTTTCTTTGAATTGCGCGCGCGCAATAAATTGTGTACACAAGTTATTAAAATTAATGGTTGGCCTGTCGAAAATAAACAAAAGGAATAACTTATTTATCGCAATTCAGATAAACAAACGTAAGAATTTTTTATCGATTTGGTATATGCACTAACAATAATATATATATATAGCACTTATTAACAACAATGATATAACGAGCCCCTTTAACACGTTGCAACGAGACGAGTGATACGTGCACCTGACGGAATGTGATGCCTGCACATAAAATGAGGCGCTAGTTATGATGATATATACATTACGCTCCTCGACGATTTATTACGATATATCTGGAACCAAATGCCCTAGGGACTTAAAATGTGGTAGAAATATTCCTTTTACCGAGTATCGGTCAACTAAAAACGGATTTTACGAAAAGTTATCCACATAAGGGGTTGCAGGGACGTTAATAACGGCAAGGAGTCAAGCAGGCGACGAGTTGCTGCCAGACGGGAATATTTCTGAGAAGATGCAAGCTTACATATCAAATCTAATTTTGTATCACGGTTAGCAAAGCGTCCGGGGAACAGATAAAGTCATATAAAAAAAAACGATAAATTATGGGCCTCCAGCGCAGGGTCATCGCGGCAAATGACGCATTTTAAAAAATTGTATTAATTATATCTATGCGATATTATCTCGTTACATATTTCTCATAATATAATTAAAATTAACAATTTATATAATATTTTAGCTTACATTCGAAATATCTGTGAGATTCGGCTTTTATTTTTCAAGAGACAAACAAGACTTCCGCCCGATGGCAAGTTATGATGATAAACAGTTTATATGTTTTCTTTGTGATAAGATGTATTCTCGTTATTTCAACGACTGTAACGCCCTTCAAACCGAAACACAGGAATATTCGTAGACTAACAATTATTACCTCAAATAGGCCACTACGGGTTATATCTACGTAGCAATAAAATTTCTTGTATTAGAACATTTAGATGAATACTTTTTGTTTGTACCGTCAGAATTTAAATTTTTTTAAATATTTTGCTTGCGATTATCTAGAATACAAATTATAGGTTTTTATTAAATATAATACGTATGACATAATGAGAACAAAGTTATATTAATAATTCTCATTTACATTGTAACCTATCTCCATATTAACAATAACTACATAAAAGAGAATACAAATGAAGTAACACAGTCCAAGGTGAACAAGATGTTCGATTGAAGTCAAGACATGAAGGCTGATTACAATTCACATTTACACTAGTCGCTAGAGGAATTACTAAAGTAACGAGGTTTGATATCTTGTTTCTTAGGTGACGAACACAACGTGAGTGTAGTGTATGTCATCCTAACACAATACTGTTTTGTGTTGCGAATGTAGTACTTACCATCGGGTGATATTTATTGTAATGACAACGTCATGCTCTAAACATTTTGAGAAGCGGCACATTCTTATAGTCAAGGTATCACTAGGTAAACGAATGGGGTGAAGTCTAGTACCTCTTTCTTATATTATAAAGGAAATACATAAAATGTTCAAAAGTCTTACTTATATATAATGAGTACTAAAAATTATGTGTATACTTAAATACGATTTTTTTCTCCAAACAATATGTCCTTCAGATTTTAGTTTGTAATAATCAATGTACTTTAATATCTTTATAGTATATATTATCTATTTAAAAGTTTCGTAAGGTATATTTTAAACAACCATTTGGTTGGTAGCGAGATGAGAAACAAATTGTTGTATAAAACATTGGCATGACCAATATTTCGCCAAGGAGTTATTAAATCTATCGTTTTCATGTACGTTTAGTTATTTTAATAACCATTTAAAAGAGACTATAAGATAATGAAGGAAATAATAAACATTAATTTTACCTATACAAATCTGTTAAATGTCTTCAAAATGTTTGTCATAAATTTTTCTACGTGAATATTAACCACCATCAACATAATAATTTCAGATTATTTTTGTCCATTGCTGAGGAATCCTTTCAATTCAAATTCCTGCGTGACTAGTCCGATGTCACCAACACCCAAAGATTCTAAATATTAACGAAAGGAAATCACAAATGTCTGGCAATCTAGTAAATATTCCAGCTATACCCCGAACGAATAGACAGACGGATGTGGTTAAAGTATTTGGTTTCACTGATAACTACGGACTCAGAAAAACAAAGATAAAGAGTCATAAGACTGATACCATTTAAAAAAAATTAAAGCCTATTTTAAAGACCCCGCTGCGCAAGTAAAACGTATCCACAATTTGATGGCGGTGCTTCAGATAAGTATTTGTCCATATTTATTATTACTTGTGAAGGATCTGTACCAACTTCATACTCGCTTATAGCTCGATATATCGCCTGGAAAAAAACGCACCACAGAATATATGTATTTGTTTTTCTTGTTCGTTTTCGCCTGATGGTAAGTGATACGCCTGCCCATAACGCGGCGCTAGATAGAATATTATATACTGCACCACATTGGGCTCGTCACCTGAGACATAAGATGATGAATCTCGTTACTCCAGTAATTATACTAGCTACAGCGCCCGTCAAACCGGAACACAGTGATTTTTGCACACTACTGTATGGCTGCAGAAATAGGCGCTGCGGTGGTACCTACTTGAACGATCTCAGGCAAAAGAGACCAACCACCAGTAATGAGGACAAAAAAATTTGTGTTTGTATGTATAGTAATTATCTCACTATTTTAATTAAAACAAAGTAGTTATTTTACCCGAAATGCTGGTTGTTTGCTATTATGAAAGATTCCTCTGCTACCATGAAGAACATAAACACCATGTTCTGTTGCATCAGAGCAAGCGTCGCCATACATGCACTGGTCCGAGCGGTAGTTATAGCGACACGACAGAACGTAAACAGCTCGCTCATGGTAATGAAATATTATATTTATAATATCCTAAACAACAAGACAAACAATATTAATTATGATAATTGTCACTTAAGATATAACATAGAAAGAATTTGCATTATTTCACCTGATCTCCCCATGGTATATACAGTTTCCATTTTAACATGATAGGTGTAATATAATCAACCCATCCAAAATTCCTCATTCTTGTTAAGTTCATTAACATAACACCAGAGTTTAAGCCTAGAAATTTATGAATTCATCATGAAGCTTCGTGGGTTATTGCTGAATATTTAAATAATAACAACAATGTTCACATTGAAATATTACCAAATTTTCCATAGAAGGGATGTTTTGCAAATCTTGGATACCATGAAACATTTGGGTTGTCATCCTCGGGAGCCATAGCTGATATCTGTGATGTATTGAATTTTGTAAAAACATTCCACAGCTCATCAGCAGGTTTCAAAAACAAAGTGTCTGTATCCACATATATCATTGCATCTATATGAGGAATCAATTTCTGAAATATTTAAGAAACATGTTCTATTAACTTAAATTACTCAAATACTTTTCTACTTACTCCTTCAGTAATTATAAAACTATCTAGTCCAAGGCCTAATTACACATATTCATAATTGTTTAGACACAGACAAACGCTTAGAGACCAAATCAAACTAATTGGAAAAAGTAGAGTGAAAATTATATTGAGTTTATGGTAACAAATATAAGCTAACTTTTTTGGCAAATTTGTTCATGCAAATCATTGAAATTTCTATTTCATCATTTTCTTCATACATGCAAGGTCTTTATTTTTATAATAATACTATCAATATAAGTCAAAATTTAAAAATTATGTTCATCTACATGTAATGAAAATAATTTAAATTTAAAATAACAATTTTTACTTTTACTATTCACCAAGCTATGTTCAGATCATTTAGAAAAATAAATTTGCTTATTTTATCACACAGTATATATATACTTACATTTAAACAAAAAATTAAATACTAACCTTTTAAACAAAATCCAGAATTTTAATATTAATTTTTTTTAACAAAATTGAAAATTCAGTTAAGATAATTGTCATGTTAAGAATTTCTAGTACCACACATTGTAGATAGAAAAATCTTATACTGAGCTTTTTTGCCACAAAGTCTTAAATACACTGATTCTCAGCTACCTGGTTTGGTAGCATTTCTCCTGATTAGATTTGTGTATATGCATATTACAATTCTAATTAATTTAGTTATTCATATTAATTACTTACGAAACAATGTGATTCCCTGCAATTTTACTCAAGTTGCTCTCGAAATTGCAGACAAACTGAGATATAACTAATACAAAATTTTTAGATGTCCTATAATAAGGATTACTCACTGGTATAAATAATCGCTGAGCAGCACATTTACTGAATAAATTCATCCAATCTTCCTCATGTGCTTCTGGGAAATAAATTCTTTGCAATTCAAAATCTAGTTGGCCATTAACTAAAGATTTCCACTTGCTTAAAGTATCATTAAATAAATCACGCAATTTATCATCAGTAAAAATAACAAAATGCACAGCAGTCTTTGTAAATAATAACACAGATTTTATAACATTTAGAGACTCATTATATCTTGAATCACATACAACAAATGACATAACTATTCTACTAGTTAAAGGACTGGTAATAATTGAATCCCTGTAATGTAAACAAAAATGCTTATAAGATTTTGTCAAAAAAATACAAATAAAGAAAACCAAGTCATTTTCAGAAGACGAAACTTACATCAATTGAGATGTTTTCACCGTGCGAGGTTTTAAATTATTTAAATCCTTTGTATGTGTACAGAAATTATATATAAACATAACAATAACACATATAAATAAAAAAATAGTAAGTTTACAAAACGGTAATCTCATGGTTACGAAAATTTTATTTTCATGTAATACTAATTTAATTAAATTTAAAGTTATAAAATTTTAAATAACATTTTATGTTTATTAAATAATTAAACGCCATTAATTTCGAATCAAAACCTACACAGAATAAGATAAAAAGAGAAACTGACAGATAAAAAAGGTATTCCTTATTACAAAGATGATATGTCTTCTAGAAAATATAATTATTCATTATGAATTTTAAATAAAATTGAGAGAAGTAAAATATAGTCATTCATTTATTGTACCTAATTAAATTATAAATGTAGTGCTATACCAAACTAATATTTTTTATGTAATTTCAATGAGTTTGTGCTATTTTGAATAATTTTATATCACGATCGAAGTTAAGACTAGAACAGTGATTTTTTTGGCAGTTTACGACAGTAAAAAAGTCTATGAAATTTACATGTCTACATATGTAATTTTACAAGGGATTAATATAAGTTTTTAAAACCTCAATTTCCTATATTTAAAAAAAAAGCGATAAAAGGACAGAAAGGCTCTTTGACAGCATTATGTATGTCAAAACTATAAAAATCAAAAGTACTTGTAATAATAACTTGCCTTTATCATACAATAACCATGGAAAGATAATATATGTTAGAACAAAAGTAACTTAACGAAAATTAATCACAGTAAACGTTATTGAATCTAGTCCGAATGTTATACGAACTTTTTGAAATTATATAAAATTAAAAACTGTGACTTTAAAATTAAAATAAAATGTTCGCCAACTCATTATAAACAAATTATTCGGATACGATTTCTTTATATTGAGCAAAAAATATTAACAGATGAAGTTTTCGCAAGTTATAATATTATTAGTTACGTGTATGGCAAGGATAAAAGTTAAATGGCAACTTTGTTAAAATGTATCAATGTCAAAAGGAGACTGATTCATATTAACTTTTTCGATCGACTACATAATTCTTTACCCTTGAATAATAATTTTTTTGAAATATGTTTTAAAGTCATAAGAGTTGATATTGTGTTTTATTATAACCGGTAACTAAAATGGTAATTGGAGCATTTCCTATTGCGAAATTATCCGTATTATTAATAAAACAAATCAGTAAACCTATTGCAAATGTTTGTAAAGAGAAAGCCAAAAGTCACCCTTTTTTTAGGACTTATGTGTGTATGCCACCAGCGCAATGTTAGTTATTAATTTACTTGAGTATAAATTTTCCGATATTTTTCTTGAGCTATTATTAAAAAGAATTAAATTTTCAGTTTACAATTGGTGTGAAGTGAAGGCAAAAATGTGGATATTAAATTTAGGAAAACCGGTCAATATCCCAGTACTCAGTCAAGAAATGGCTATCGAACTGGGTGCAAATCTTCTTGGAGAAACTGTAATATTTGTCATTGGTGCTGGACTATTAATTATTGAATTTAACAGGTGCAACAACTCTAACAAGCAGAGCAAGTTATGAATGTAATGCTACCTCTTTTTTAACTTAATCTATTATTATGTTTTAGACAAAGTAACAAAGAGGCAGCAAAGGAGGAAAAACGTAAAAAGGAAATGGAACATATTACTAGCACAATTACTGATCTGTATTTTACAGTTCAACACCAACAAACACAAATGAGAGAAATGGAGAGACTCATCCAATCTCTGGGTAAAAATTAAATTGTTTAAAAATCTATTAACACTTTAAATATTTTAGAAAGTATAATAAATGTATTGAAATTTATTCCAGATGTTAAAAAACCACCCACACCTCCTCAAACTCCCCCACAAACACCTATACCAAAAGAGCCTGTAATTGAAGAACCACCAAGTGCTCCAAGTGCTCTGATCCCTCATAATGTGCATCATGACAGACATAATGTCTCTTTAACACCCTATCCAGATAAAGGAATCATTATGCAGTCACCTAATTATATACAGTTGGATGCCTTTAGTTCCCTTTTTAACAATTCTCCTCATACAAAAATAAAACCTACAGTTGCTATTGCTACAGATTACAAGAGAGAACCTGCAGTGTTATCACAAGCGTTACATAATATAGAGAATAATTTTAGAAGTTTATTTTAAAAGAGAATTCACTGTTGTAATTTGTGATGTATCTGTTTAAGTTATTGCTTATTTATTTGTAGTGGTTGATATTTTGTAGGTATATTGGGAGATTCAACTGTAAAGAATTACCTTGAGCATCAATACATTTATTTAAGGAAAGATTGATGTCAATTTTAATTCCCTATACTATTTTCATATGTTTTACTAACCTTCGAATTGTTATGAGTTTAGAAAATTTTAACTGTTAAAGGATTAAAAAATAATAGCAAAACTACTAGTCTTAACCCTTCCCTACTGATTGCCCATTGCTTCAAAATATTAGTTTATATGCAATTACTTCCTATGATCTTTAACAGATTAGCCCACACTGTGGTGGATATAAAGAACATAACATTTCTCTATGAAATCTAAGTATACAACAAATTGTATTAAAGAATCTATAGTTAAAACCATCACATAAACAGTTAATTTAAAAATAGGTAACACATGAACCCAACCTCATACTATCTTAAAATTTGTCTTGTATGTTTTATGAACCATAATGACTCTTCAATCATCTATTGTTTAATTGTTTTCCATGAATCCTTCACTTATTGTTATCAATCTTGGTAGTAATTTAAGGGTATTACATGATTGACTTATTTAATAATTATTTTTGTAAAGTAGATTTTATTAGTGTTTATAAATAGCATGATCTGTATAGACATTTTGTTTAAAATAGTAGTTTGCTTGAGGTTTGTCATTGTATTGGTACTAATTAAAAAACATTATTCTTATTAGTGTTTCTTGTTATCACCATTTCATGTGAATAAAAAGCCTCTCTAAACTATTTCTATGCTCATCTTGATATCAGCTATTCTAGACATAGTTTGACCACTACCTTTTTCACCATTACTCTGTCCCTGTGTGATGATTTTCATAGATTCTCTTATCAAGTGTCTTTTAGTGTGACTTAAGCACCATAGTGTTTTAAAAGGTCTTAATTTGTCGATTTTTTATAAAGTACAAGTATTTAAAATATATTACTTATTATGTTATTTATTGTTAAGTTGAGACAATACTAACAATGAAAACTAAATTTTAATGAAATATTTTAATTTTCAAGCCATTCATCCATGTATTTACAGTCTTGTGGTGTTATTAAACCAGTGGTACAACACTTAAGTACAAGTGGACAAACACCACAGGGGACTTGTACCAATCCAGGTGGAGGTATAAGAGATTCAATTGCTCTAAACATCTTACTACCATCAGGGAACACGCTGCTTTCCGCTTTCCCATCATACACAAGGGTATTCAAAATTGTTATAACATCTTCAACTTCTAATTTTACCTGCAAATAATAATGAAATATTAATAATTATTATTAAATGCAAATAAAACAGACAAACTATTAAATAAAAAAATTAAAGTCTTCAAATTATGTTAACCCTTTGCACTCCATTGTCGCCGTATTTGCGACATGTGTCATCTGTGAGTTACTAGGCTGGAGTGCAAAGAGTTAACTACTAGAATCTCATTTAGAAATAAACAAATATAGGAATCATTTTACAACCATAATGATATTAGCAATTAATATCTAACATACTTTAAATTAAATATGAGTTTATATATTAACTATATACTTGTTACTAACTATTGGTTAACCTAAATTATATGCCAATATTTAGCAATGAATAATAATGGAATATCTGAGTACAAAAATAAATATTCATACTTACATTACTTATACCTAAATCTGTTATATATTTTTGTACTTCTACTGCAGAAGCAAAAGATTGTGTCCTGCCCACTAGTGGTCCTTTAGGATTATTCTTAATTTTGTCAGCTCTCTGCTGTAAAAACCTAAGGCATTGACGGTTTAAGATGTCAACAAATTCAGATTCAAAATCTTGATCTTGATACCATGCACCTCCTGATATTGATCTGTCTGGTTCTAAATTGAATAACATGTACACCTTTTTCTTAGATGCCTGAAAAAAAATTCTTTAATGTTCATATTACTATTAACACTTGATTACTGGATGTGAGTTATTTTACCTGACACTTCAGTTGTATGAGCAAATTTTACTCAAATATCAAAATTTTATATTTTTTAAAAAATAAATATTCCATTATTAACAAATTGTTGAAACCACATTTCGCATATTTTTCGTTTTTTTTTTAAATAATTTTTTTGCAGGACTGTTTATTACATTTAGCACAAAAGCTTCAACTTCTCCTGTGTGATAATTAAATGTGACAATTCAACCTTTTATCAATATTCAGAATATTGGATGGAGGACAAAGTATTTTCAGCTTCTTGGTCCCTATATTGCAGAGGAAAATCTTTTCTTGATATGTCTACTTGGTTGTCATTTTTTTATAATACACGAAAGCATCAAATGCTGCTAAATTTAAAATATTATAGAACATATGGAGGGGGCCATTTTTCAAGTATATTGATTCTATATCATGTTATAAAATGATATACTTTCCAGAATAATATTTTTTTTCCAATCTTTAGATTTAGACGCTTTGAGTTGAGTGATACAACTTTATTGACTATCATTTTATAATTAGTAAAAGTAATCTGGTATTCTTATAGTCTTTTGGAAAACCATGTCAGGCTATACTTCCTAACATTTGCTAGGCAATTCTTTTCTATTTGCTTGCTGGCATTGTCTCACTTAAAGCAAAATTTTATTGTACATAGCTCGCTGGCCTAATGGTTAGAGCGTGCGGCTTTCATTCCAAAGATCGCGGGTTCGAATCTCGGCATGTACCGATGACTTAATATTTAAGTTATTATTTAGTTAAGTTTATTTGTGAACTTTAGTTACGACAGCGAGATACAAACAGTGAAGGAAAACATCGTAAGGAAACCCGAACACTGAAACCATCTTTGAGTGCGTGTGGTGGCCCCAATAAAGTGGCAACAGGCTCGCCCCCTGTTACACGGGACCTAATCTGACCACATCTGGCGCAATGTGGGTGTTTATTCACCTCTGCCTACCCCTACTGGGAAAAAAGCGTATTAATATTAAAAAAAAAATTAAAAAAACGTATAGTACATAGTCTTTTTACAAGTGGTAGGCTTGTAAAAAAAATGTCTAGGGTAATATTCAATATACAATCTGAATAAGACTCAGTAATTCCAAAAAATTCTAAAATTAAATCATTTCTCAAAAAACTTTCTTCAAAATAAATGTTATTTATTTTTGTTTTACCAAAATGCACCATTTTCTCCAGTGTCACTTGCAGTGTTTAAAGACAACATGAAAGATTTCCACGGGGATGTACTTTTAAATATGTATTTCATAATATTGAAATTTTAACATGAAAACTATTTCATTAGACTATTTACAAAAATTTTTACTCACAAGAAATAATTTATATTTGTGAAAATGACTAGTCTAATAGACCTATGCTGACAAAATGTGTATTCCACATGATCAGAGGAGTGGAGGAGTAGGGAGAAATAAGAATTAGTTAATGTATACATATAGTTATTCCATGCAAAACCAATAATTTAAAAACAAAATTTGCTTATACAACATGAAAATTTAAATGAGTAAAATTTACATGCTCTGGTGATTGCCATTTTAATTTTTAACACTAAGTTTAATTTAAGAAGAAAATAAAAGGTAATAACCTTATAAGTAAGAAATACTATAATAAACTCTTATAACTCTGCGTAAACTCTTTTTTTTTTAAATCAGTTCAATTGCCTCGACTTTGTTTAGGATAATTTATAACTGTTTTAGGTCCAATGATATTAGTATATGTTAAATACATATCAACATATATTTTACTTACATTCACACATTTAACAGCTTTAATAAGTTTTTTACTTTCAAGACTTTTGAGGACTTTTGTTAACTGTGTATTTGCAAGATTAGATCGCACCCTGATGTCCCGTATCCATATACCTTTATTGCCGGCCTCTTCAATGAGGTTATAAACAACTTTTTCTTCATTATCTGCTCCTTTCACTGCTTGCTTTGATGTTTGAGCCTTTAACCTTGATACAGTTTAAACAATTCAAAACTACAGTAAACTGTTAGTGATAGATATATTGCTTAAAAGATATACACATTGCTTAAAATTACCTGTATATTAATGAACCGCCTTGATTGTATAAATCAAAAAGCCCTTGTTGTAGTAAATTATTAATAGCTGCAACTAGTTCTGCAGAGGAGAGTTCGGGAATCGCTGCATTTATATCTTTATCAGAAATTCCTTTTGGATTTTTTCTAGCAACCATTAAAATTTTCTCCGAAATGGAGTCGTCAATTTTGTTGTCGTTCATTATATTTTTCTTGTTTACCTCTTTTAACTGTCACTATTTTTTTTAATTATCAAGTTTAGCGGCTTGGAATTGCTCACAGAGTCAGAGTACAGAGTCCCACTTTTTCTCTGACATATTTTGAATTTTTTTAACGCAAAAGTTTAAAAATCACATAAATATTTTTAATACCTTTTTAATTATTTTGAAAAAAAATATTGTTAACTTTTCGTGTTTGTAATTTTTTTCATATTTAAACAAACAATGTGTATTTCATTTTAACTACTCTTTACTTCACGAAATTTACGCGGGAGAACGCTCGGTGTACCCATAATAGTAAATTAATTCGGAATGTTATAATCATCTCCATTTAACTTAACACATTTTTATCCCAATGATAAATAGATTATTTTAAGCCTACTTCAAAGAACTTTTTCGATATATCCTCAATCCACCTTTCTACGGATCGTTTTACGTTAGTAAAAATTTCAAATCGTACATCCTGTAACGGTTTTCGCAAACGAGGAAACTAACTAACAAGTCAGGGAAATAAAATAGGTGCGAAAGCTGTTTTTCTTATGGTGTTGAATTTTTTTTTTTTTGATAGTGCTGTTCTCGCCGCAGTTTTATTGACATCAATAGCGGCTTCATCGGACTCAGGGCTCGCGGATCCGGTATCCGCGAGCTAAAATGATACAAATTAAATATATACATATATATGTAGATAAAGTAGTATGTATAAGAGGCAGGAAAAAGATGAGAAGATATTTGATGTAGAAAGGTTGAAGAGTTGGATAGTACTATGAGGTAAGAGAAAGGGGGGTGTTGCAGTAACGGTCATTCGTGCAGCTTTTCAGGACGTTTTTAACAAATTTATCACAGTAGCTTGAATTATTAATTTGAACAATAATCTGCATTAATTGTAGTACCTTTTGACTGAAATCCATAAAAAAATTCTATAGCAATATCAAAAATCGTAATTTAATTAACTCTTAGAACTTTTGAAACTTTACTTGTGTATTCAAAGATTAATTTAAGGTTTACATTTACCCCCCACAAGGTGGACCGACGACCTGGTCAAGGTCGCTGGCAACCATTGGATGCCGGTGGCCCAGGACCGGTCTGAGTGGAAATCTTTGGGGGAGGACTTTGTCCAGCAGTGGACGTCTTCCGGCTGATTGGATTGGATTTGATTTGATTACATTTAGAAAGACTCTTGCCAGTGTGTGCGGTATTCAACTAGAACACCATAAACCTTGTCTATGGCGCAGTCCAATCAGAGGCTTTTTTTTTAGTTTTACGTGGGGGGAAATGCCTATGCATACTCGTCCTCGCGGGGGCAAAGACGGACGGAACTCCGGAGCTTTGTGAGCTCACCTCGGATGCGTACCAGTGGGCTGTAGCGGCAGGTTTATGCTACCCTTTGCAGCCGAGGTGGAGTAGCGGAGTTGGTATATCCTCCGCGACTGAGTGGTGCCACACCACTGATACGGCGACAGTGAGGCCGCGGGGGAAGGAGAGTGCCGGTATTGCGTTCCGCCGCTCTCCCTGTCCTCCGCGGCCGTATAATGGATTGCGGCAGACCCAAGACCGGATTCGCCGCAAGAAGTCGAAAGAGTATTCTCTCTTGCCCCCGCCCCCACATGGCCTCAGGTAAAGGATTCGGGGGAATCCGTTGCCCAAGTGACTATGAGAGGCCGAGAGGAAGGCGTGCGTGCGGGACCATGTTAAAGCGAAGGATGAAAAGAGTATTGATATAGAATTCCTAAAACCAAAGTACGATATGACTTTAATTCATTTAAATTTACTGTGCTTCTAACTTAATTACAATTAAAAACGAAACTACTGGTTCAAAGTATTGGCTAGATCATTGTCTAGCAATCGAAGCCACTATGAAAGCCATAACAAATACTATAGTTAACAATGAATGTATTTGATCGGATCATTTTCCTATGTTGTTGACTATTATACCAAGTGTGAAATATAAAAATCCTGTGGTAAGTAATGAAAACTACAAAATAATTTGGGGACTGAGGGATACCTATCAAATTAGTTTATATAGAAAATATTGTTATAATGAACTTGTTAAATTGTTGCCTCTCGTTAAGGGTGACATTAGTCATATTAATTGTGATCTGCATGACTGATATTTTATTATAAATTTTATTGGAATTTTTTATATTAATATTGTTAATATTTTAGAGAAGGCGTCTGCTTCGAGTAAGTTCTCGAGTCGGTGCACGTCAACGACAAGTTATTGAATGGAATTACCACGTGTCATGAAAACCGAAATGGTGCTTCAGGGGTTGGGTAAAAGGTGGTGAATGTAATAGCGGACCATTATATGATAAGATGTGTGCGACGCATAAACTAAAATAGCTCAACGAAAACTATTTACCCATTTCTGATTCCAATGAAGATTGAATGAAAATTGTAATTCAAATCCTTTTATTATTCATTTATTATGGTTTTTTTTTATTTAGAAATAGGAACTGATTTACTGGAGGACAAATGTCGTGAACTTTTTAGACTAAATTGAGTCACCATTCTTTTAATAAAAATAAAGCATAAATTATAGTTTAGTTTATTATGTAGTCCTATTGTTACACCTATATTAAAACATCTAAGATATAACTAGTAGGTTATTTTGGTAAAAACAGTACAATTTAATGAAGTTAAAAATGGCAATGTTAATATTACATAAATGTAATTAATTTTGGTTTTTGTAAATGTTTTACTCGTAGACAGAAACCTTTCTTTTAATATTTCTCCAAATTGATCATTTCAATATTAAAAATCAAGTTAACAATTTAAATTGGTTTATAATACTTCAGGTTTGTATTGGGTAATGTTTTCTTTGGAAGGAAAATGTGTTCGTAGGATAAACATGTTATTTACTTCTGGTGTAGAATCTAAAGTTTCTAGATACCCAAACCAATAAATAACTAAACCTGGTCCAAATCTATTCCAATAACATGATAACTGATCTTTGACATAGCCGGAGTGATTTTCTTCATTACCAAACATTGCTTTACTTTCTACCCAATTAACTATAAATCCATCAACAGCTATGGGCACATCCAGTTTAAAATCAGGAGTTTTATCATAACCTCGAGATCTCAGTATAGTTTCATCAGAAAAAGTAATATTCATCAATCTTAATTCTCTTTCTAGTCTAAGTTCATATTCAAGTCCAATAGATCTGCAAAGATAAATAATAGTTACTAAGGATCATTAATGTTACACTTATTGGAGATTAATAAATTAAAATAATATAAACAACTTACTGTTTTACTACGTCTGAATAGTGACCATACTGGTTATCATTCATAATACCCTAAAATGTTAATATTTAAAATATTAAGTGAAACAACTAATCAGAGTTTTTATACTTTATAGATAAACAATTATATATTAATAACAGATTTCATAGAGTGCTATATAGATTTGATATTTTTTTTTTTTTTTTTTTATATAGTCACGCCTTTTTCCCAATAGGGGTAGGCAGAGGTGAATAAACACCCACATTTCGCCAGATGTGGTCAGATTAGGTCCAGTGTAACAGGGGGCGAGCCTGTTGCCACTTTATTGGGACCACCCCACACACACACACAAAGATGATATCAGTGTGCGGGTTTCCTCACGATGTTTTCCTTCACCGTTTTGTATCTCGCTGTTGTAACTAAAGTTCACAAATGTACATAACTTAAATATTAAGTCATTGGTACATGCCGAGGTTTGAACCCGCGACCTTCAGAATGAAAGCCGCACGCTCTAACCATTAGGCCAGCAAGCTACTATTAGGCCAGCGAGCTACACGCTAGATTTGATATACTGATCTATATTTTGATATTACCTTAAAATGGCATGACAATCAGTATTGTATTAATTTCATTGTTATATAATTAGAGCTGCTGAAATTATCTGACAGAATTCTAATACTCTTCTCTTAATTCTAAAGCTCTCATTTTATCCTTGATCATGCACACACATGAAAGTGAACCAAAAAATGGTCTTAATGTTTTTAATAGTGGTAGGTCTCTATTACCTTATATGTAGGAACCCCAACATTTCATTTCTGTTTCTAAAGAGTGTGCAAATATTATTGTATTCTAGTTTGAAGGATGCTGTAACTAATGAAATTACTGTGGGTAATAAAACTCAACATCTTGTGTGTCAAGACAACTAGCACTATGTGGTGCAGTGTAACTGGCACAACATTGTTATGAGCAGATATATCATTTAGCATCAGCTGACAGTCTCTTTTATCTTGTCACATCATGGAATAAAAAATAGATAAATTATACTGACCAAAAAAACTTGATATGCTAAATCCTTGTTCTCAATGCGAGTTGTATCTTTCATATACTTTTTGGCCTGTGTAGAATCAGTGTAAACATTTTGAAGCAAAGATCTTACTAATAATGCTGGACTAATACCTTGATTGTCAGATAATCTAGTAAAAAATAATGATAAGGTGAAAATATAATAGATATATTATATTTTTTCTTTAATAGTTTGATTTAGGGAATAGCAATTAAAATAATTTAAATATGACATGTAATTAACCTATCTTAAAAAATACATCTAACATTCTTTTAATTAAATAACAAAAACAATCTTTTTTTATGACTTGCTAGAATAAATTGAACAAACTTTATAACATTTAATTTGCAACAAATAAAAGAAAACTGTAATATTTAGAAAAACAATATGTTAAATATTTGGTGCAAAAAATCTCTTTCAGCAGCATCATGTACAAGTAAGACTTTTTAATTTTAATGATAAATTATTACTTACTTTAAGATTACATCAGCTTTATTTTTATCTCGCATCAAATCTTCATACAATTCATAATATTTACTGGATATTACAGGTGATTTTCTGTAACTTTGTTTCATAGACCTCTGAATTAACAAGGAAATTATGCTGCCCAATGTAAATGAGGGTATGCTAAAAGATTTAATGAATATAAATTACATATCTTTACATAAATATTACACATTTAATGATAAGATATTTTGCATATTTTGTGTATATTTATATTATCACCCTATTTGCTTTGCTATAATCATGTGAGAGGACTATAAAGTTATAAAATTCATAAAATTTCGTTTCATTAAATAGATGTAAATTTACTAAAAAAATAATGAAATAAATATAACGCCCTGTTCAGCAGTGGACATCTGTCAGCAACTAAAATAAAAGCAATTTCCGTAAGTAAATATACAGAAATTTCTTTAACTATATTATGTTTTACATAGACAACTTAGATATTAGATACAGAAAAGTCAAATTAGGATAGTTATATGCCTTACTCTTTATATTTCTTACGAATCTCATTTTCAGCTTTGCGGCTAAATGTAGACATACTATTAAAATCTTGAACAATCGAATTATAAGTTTTTAATGGCATCGGCTTTAATTCAGGTTCCGTAATCATAATGTTTGCATAAAATCTAGATATTTATCTAGAATACTAAAATATCGCAAAATATTAACCACGGTATCAAATAAACTAAGTTTTGATAACAGATTTTTACTACAAAAGTGTGTTTATTGTTTACGTTTCTGCTTTGTAGATAAAAATACATGTAAAGTGACAGAAAGTTATACATTTAACATCATAGACATAATAAAATCGATGGTTTATGTCACAGGCATATAAAGTCGATCAGTCTTAAGACATATTCACAAACACATAGGAATAATTTAATATTTTCATTTCTTTTACGCCAATTTATAGGTCAATAACGTAATCCCTTTTTTTTGAGACATTACATCATGAGCCGTTAGACGTCCACTGCTAGACATAGACCTTCCTCAAAGATCTCCACACATATATACAACATTTAAATGTATTAGATTTGTTTGGTTAAGCTGTAAAATAAAAGGCATGTGACATCAACAATTAGCTTTTCATATGATTAACATTATACAATTAATAGATTTAACTCATCAGTTAGGCGTTTTATCAACTTGCATATTTTAAGGGACCGCATTCAGTTAATTATAGCTTTCAAAATACTGTGTCATTCTGTAAGAGTAACTAGCGCAGGTTTCCAGAAGACTGAATAGTAAAATTCGCGTGATTTATCAAAATGAAGTAACAAAACTGGCTACGATGCTCAATAAATAAAAGTGAATTTTAAAAATTATTACGTTTAAAAATACATAATTCTGCATCAGATATCTATCTTTACTTTAACCCCATCCAATTACAATTGCAGGTATTTGTTAAATATGTGTAGTTCCAAAACTATATTTTTTTTCGAAAAAACGTATCTAAATTTGCAGAATGTAATCAGTTTCGCTCAGCATAGCGCATCTTAATGTGAGTACCAAAGACATAACAACTAGTTCAAAGCTGGATTCAGCCGTCATATCTGGTATTATGATATATCTTTGCCATACCATCAAAAAATATTAAACATGATTTAACGATAATTTGGAATTTGGAAATCAAATCACGATGACAAGTAACCATAATTATTGCAAAGAGTAACGTGAGAATTTGTTATTGTAATTATATTAGAATAATAACGTGCACATACATAACGAACAATAAATTTGTAATGTTTTTAATTAAAGTCTCAAAATCGGAACTGTTGACTTGCACAAATTATGCATATAAATTGAGCATGTGGAAGAAATTTAGGACACAATTTTTATTTATTTCTTTTTCTCTTTATACCTTGAGTTTAGCTCTTAACTTTTTTTTTAATTTTAAGATTACATACAGGAAAATTTCTTAAATGAAACTGAAAAAAAAATTGGGGAGTAATTATTATACATGTACTAATATGTCCTATTTATTATGTAACCTAAAAGATAAGTACCCTCATACTTTATTATTTATTTAATTATTTTATCCTTTCTTTCCTATTTTAATACAAAATATTTTTCACATAATTCGATGACTATTGAGAACTTGGATACTTAGAGAACAATTGTATATATTCGATAAAGCGAATAATCCAATTTAATCATGATTAGGTGCCTTCTACAATTATTCGGGGTTTATTTTGAGCCATTTTTGAACATTGGTTGCATCGCTGTAACTTAAAAATGACATTGACACTTAGTGTTATATGCACAGAGTATTTTTATATACTGAGATTATTACGGATATACTGGTGTTGATTATATGTATATGATATTTAGTGCCCAGTAGTTTTTTATCATATATTTTTGACTATTCAAGGGACCACAACGTTTATAATGTAAATCTTACAATGACTGACGAAAGTGTTAATATCTCCTCAAGGACCTGGATGCGCACAGTAGATCCGATAACCAAGGTAAAAGAATAATAAGTAATAAAATGTTTGTAACTGTTTTTTATGATTTTTCTTTTCTAGGCTGGGTATTCAGACGGAGTTAGCGATGGACAAGATGCTACGTACCAGACTAGTTTTGATACAGGATACGAACAGGGAATAAAATTCGGGTTTAACTTGGGAATTTTAGATGCAAGGTATATAAATTTTAACATACTATTGTGCATTCTATTTACTTAATTTACTAGGTTTTTATAATTTTTTTAGATCTCGTGTTGTTGAAATTAAAGACGAAAGTTTAAGAGATCCAAGGAAGATTAATTGTCAGATGTGTTTAAATAATACCACACATGGAAATATCGGAAATCTGTTTAATGTACAAAAAGAAAACAATGATAAATTATTGCAAAAGGTTTCTTACAGTGGACCTCTGTAAATAAATTGTAATACTTTATACACAATTTTAATTAAGTGGTAGTTTAATAGCAGTATATGATTTAAAGATTTTTCTTTGGTGAAGGATTATCAAAAAATATACAGTCCAAAATGTATTTAAAATAAATTGAAATATGTATAAATTTATTATAAAATAAAGTTTTATATTATAATCTTCTTTGTTACTTTTGTTCATACAGAACTAAAAAAAAAAAATACTTGAAATATAATTAACAAATATTTAATTGTTACAAATGGCACCTAATGTCCATGGAAGTATTGTCTTGGCTTTTGGGGTGGTTATATGTTGACACATAATGGAAATCATTATGCTAAAAAGTCTTAGGCTGCATTTTTTGACACTTGACCACCTAGGATTATAAAGCACTGGAAAGGTCAACTCATTACAAAACTTATAATAAAAATGAGCAAAAGTGATCATAGAGGAAAATTTGTCACCATAATGAGGATGATAGAAAATATGTAAACACAATTGTATAATTAATAATGAAGGCTATTTGAACTGAACTACAAATTAATATCATATAAAAAAATTAATACAAATATGTTTACAAATTTCTTGGTTTTTTCTCAGGAGGAGGTTTCATGTTTTCCTGTTTAATTTCAGTTTTAATTTCAATATGTCCTTGCATGGAGCCATTGGTCATGTCACTGCCTACTGGATCAACTGGCTCCTGTTTGATTGTAATGTTATTTACACTATTGCTCTCTAATGTTTTATCCTTATCACTTATATTTTCCGTTTTCACTGTAACACCATTTGTCTGAAAGTTATAATGCAAGTTGAATTAAACATTATATATTCAAGATACAACATTGATCTGACTTGTACAAACCACCTAATGAAAATCCCCGTTACTCTGTCTCCAACATACATATATGTTGTAAGAGATGGCTAGATGAAATTGGTTTGTAACGTTCATAATGTATCTTGGAAATTCCAGAAAACCTTAAACTTAACAGCCATGACAGAAAGAGGCTTTAGTGAACCATATTTACTGATGCTTAACTAGAATAACACAAAAGGTATTTGTCCAGGACTTTTCTAGGAGGACATAATCAACTCCTGTACATGAACTCTTTGATAGAAATGTCAACTATGTTCACAACAAATTCTCAATGTTGCTATTGTTTATAGTTAAAAAAATTAAAAACAATGACGTCATTTCTTTTATTAATAAGGTAGCTGCTTCTTCTCTAAGGAGCATAGAGAAACCTGAAACCTTATACTCACCTGATTAGCTATAGCTGGTGTTACAGGTAGTGGAAATTGTCTTACTAATTCTGCAAGTAACATATCCACCCTTTGACGTTGAAAGAGAGTTGAAGATTCTTCTTTAGGTGCACTACTAGCTTCTTTAGGCATTGACTGGGCAGAATTAAATGGAGTTGAACCTGTTCAATAAAATAATAGATTTTTTTTATAAGACAAAGCTTTTTATTATAGAAAAGGCACTTTTTTATTTCTATGTGATAAACCAATAACACAGTTACAGAAATTGAGCAATAATGTAATGAAAATTTGTCTATTATCACCCTCAGGTGGAAACACCCCTTTGATATTAAGATAATTCTTTACCTGTTTTATTAGCTTTAAAATCCCACCAATAGCCTTTACTTGGATGATATTTTGAATACATCATTGTTTCTTCAAATGAGCACTGCAAGTGATGTACTGCTGACAGCTAAAATTTACCTGTGTTATTACTAGCAGTTTTGATTTAAGATACAAATAAAAATTATTTTTTTATTACTATTGTAACACTTTTTTATGTCCTCCTATATTTAAGTAAAAAAAGTTTTGTAAAAAACAGAAGCATGCCCTCATCATCATTTCAACTGATGGACATTCACTACTGGACATTGGTTTCTTGTAATGTATTCCACAAAATATTGTCTGGTGTTGTTTGAATTTAGTGGCTCCCATGATACTTTTTTATGACCTCTATCTACTTAATGGGGCATCTACCAATGCTGCGCCCTCCGGTGCAGGGTTGCTATTCCATCAATTTAAGTCCTCAGGGTCCATAGGTTTTACGACTGATGTGCCCCACCCATTGCCACTTGAGCCTCATGACTTGTAGGGCTATGTTGGTAACTCTAGTTTTATGAATCTCCTCATTTATGTTTTATTCATATAGAGACACTCCAACGATCACCCTCACATTTTCATAAACATTATTTGCTGAGAAGGCGAGTTTGTAACGTGAATTTATTACATTTGAGTTATTTACACTTACCAATCTCGAATTCAAAACACTAGCTAAATCAGGTGCTTGATAAACTATTCCAGCTATAATATAATAATCTGCAAGAGGGATTACATGGTTTGGACTATGCCTTTGTTGTTTCCTTATAACATACAAAATAGGATCTTGTACATGTAATAAAATATATTCCAAACCAGTCATGTTTCTGTAAAATTAAAGAGATAATGTGTAGATTTAAAATTTCTTTTACACGACGAAAGGTGTATGTAACGTTACTTACTGGAGCTGATCCATGCTTAACCGTTGCATTTTTACGACTTCATTATTACAAGTACGATCGAAAAATGGATTTGATTTTTCTGAGAAATAATCCATAATGTTAGTAGGAGTTAATAAAGGGATCCAGGCAGAATCATGCCATGATAAACCCAAAGGATTCTCATTAGATATGTGCATTCCGCCAATTCTTCCAGGCATCATTTTTATTTATTATTTATTACGAATTACTTTAATAAATAAAAACACGAACGAACTATGTGCTTAATCAAAAATAACATTACATCTTTTTTTTGTATTTCTAATCAAATGATCAAACCCGTACAGCCATGCATTTATTATTTATTTAATTTTATAAAAACATCTTTTTAACAAAATTTGTTTTTATTGGTAATTATGTTTTGATAATTGCTTTTCTTAATTATTAAAACTATTTTTTTATTAAAAAGGTTAGTACTTGATTATGATACCAAGTTGTGTTTTGTAAAATAAAAAAGTAAACTAATTTCTATAAAGAATTAGTATAAAAATGGTTATTTATGGCAGAATGAGAAGACTTTTGTCACTTTTATTACAAAAGAAAAGAAAAAATAGGTCATTGATTCTAAAAATTCTTTCTTGTCTTTGTGACAAATTGACATTATCAAAGATGACAAAAGTAACGCCGACTAAACAGTATATTTGCACTGAAAAGTTTGGTGTGTCTTATTTTTATATTTTTTTATAAGAGAATTTCTTTGGAAACCTACAGAAATGAAGTATAACCAAAAAAGATTTATTAAGCAAGAAACAAATTATTATGATTTAACTTCTGTTTAGTTCTTTAGTGATTAATTCGATAACATGTTTGAATTATTACGATGAACGGCACCAATGGTCTTGGATCATCAAGGTCCTTTGTAAACGTTTCTGAATCAAGTGACCTCCGACCTACATCTTCTAAAGAAAACACTCGTGATAGTGCTGAAGACTTATTGGATCTGAAGGGAAAAGTGGAGTCAAGATTATTGTCAATGTGGAATAACGTAAAATTTGGATGGACAGTAAAATTAAAAACGACGTTTTCAAAAGAGTCTCCAGTATGGCTTCTCGGTCGTTGTTACCATCGAAAGTTAAGTCCAAGTGGATCTTTGGAGTCATCTACAGAAATCGGTACTGAGGCAACAGTACATGACACAGTTGAACAGATATATGGAGAAGGTATAGAGGGTTTCAAATCAGATTTTATTAGTAAAGTATGGATGACATATAGAAGAGAATTTCCTCCAATGCTTGGCTCTACATATACTTCTGATTGTGGATGGGGTTGTATGCTTCGCAGTGGACAAATGCTACTTGCACAAGCTTTAATATGCCATTTTTTAGGACGCTCTTGGCGATGGTTACCAGAGCGAAGTATTCAAAATGCTAGAGAATTCCATGAAGACTGTTTGCACAGGATGATAATAAAATGGTTTGGTGATAAATCATCTGTAAACAGCCCTTTTTCCATTCATCAAATGGTTAATTTGGGTGAAGCATTAGGAAAGAAGGCTGGAGACTGGTATGGACCAGCTTCTGTCGCACATTGTTTGAAAGCTGTAATGACTGCAGCTTCTAAAGAGAATTATGAGTTTGATAATTTAGAAGTATATGTTGCACAAGAGTCAACTATTTATATTGAAGATGTAACCTCTCTTTGCCGTATACCTAATATTGGTTGGAAATCTCTTATCTTATTAGTACCTGTGAAACTAGGCACAGATAAATTAAATCCAATTTATGGACCTTGTTTGACATCACTTCTCACCTTGGACTTTTGTATAGGAATTATTGGAGGGAGGCCTAAGCATTCATTGTACTTTGTTGGGTACCAAGATGATAGACTCATTCACTTGGACCCACATTATTGCCAAGAAATGGTCGATGTCTGGCAACCAAACTTTTCACTACAGTCATTTCACTGTCGCTCACCAAGAAAAATGCCTATAAGTAAAATGGATCCATCATGTTGTATTGGTTTTTATCTTCCAACACAGCATGATTTTGAAACATTTGTTAATGTTATAAAATCCTTTCTAGTCCCCCAAGGCATGTCTTCAAATAATGAATACCCAATATTTACAATACAAAATGGATCTCGTAAAACAATTATGGACCCACCCCATATAAGATATTCCATTTTTGAATCCGAACCTAATTGGACCACTGCAGCTGTGCATGACAGTGATACAGATTTAGAATCAGAAGAATTTGTTCTAGTGTGACATTATTAGTCTATAACAAAGGCTAAAATTAGTTATATTATCTTACTTAACTCTATTTCAGATACATGTGAAATAACTATGAGATGAAAATATTATGATACTGCATATTCTTGTTGGAATCAATGTCCATTAAGTCATGTACCAAATATTAAATATATTTTTAGTAACAGTCGAATAGCTATTGTATTTTGTGAAGAGACTCCTATCCATTATACATAACTGACATATTTATTGCAATATTTTCAAAATAAAGCCTTGGTTTTCACCTGTTCTTATATGGATTATTAAAATCAAATTCAAAAATCTGCAATTAAATATTTTGTTTTCTCAAAAAACATTTTATCCATTATCAATTTCTCTGGTTTTATATTGCTTTTGTATAAACACAGGTATAATTTAACAATAAATTGTTATGTATGGCATACATACTAATTGTTTTATATTTAAGGTATATAATATATATGTGTATATATTTGTAAACATAAATTGTACTTATGGATTGGTTTTAGAATTTGTTTAAGACTTAAAAATTTGTCATTGTTTAATGGTGTTTGCATTTATATATATTGTATGCTGCTCAAAATTTTACTGTTTATGTATATATTTGTTACTTTACTTATTAACACATTCTGTGCCACACGTACCATCGATGGTACACACATTCATTTTTATGAATTGTAATGAAAACATATTTCATTACAAATATATTTCTGTAAACTATATTTCCACCTAAACAATTAAGCATTGTACAAGATGCAGTATAGAAAAAAACACAGGTTCATTTAATTGTAAATATTGTGTGGTAATGTATCTCTAGCTTTAGTCAAAATATCAAATAGCCTGAATGACAAGTCAGGCAAAAATGGCTTGGCACAGCATATGTTAATAAACAAGACAATTAAAAATATACTAATATGGTGATAAAGATTTACTTCAATAACATTGCATACATAAAATAGCAAAAATATTCAAGTGGACTTTTTTTTATTATTCATGTTTGAAATAATCCATGGCATTAAATACATAATGAGGTGCTATATTGTGCAGTGGATGTATTTGTTTAAGTACATTCTGAGGAGGACCTACAACGAAAGACTCTCCAACACTTGTACCATGTTGTGCTACTGACAATCCACTTAAAGTGTAGCAGGTGTGATATATATCTTGAGGCCTGCAATGACAAACAATATTAGAAAATTTTATTAAGAACTTAAAATTGTATAACAAATCATAAATTGTAAATAACTAAAATTTTCATAATAAACATTGTGAAATGAAAACAATCTGCCTATGAATTGTTAAATACAAATTCATACATGTTAGCCATGAACATATATTTTTTTTTATATTATCACGCCCTTTTTCCTAGTAGGGGTAGGCAGAGGTAAATAAAAACCCACATTTTGCGGGATGTGGTCAGCTTAGGCCCCATGTAACAGTGGGCGAGCCTGTTGCCACTTTACTGGGGCGTCCACACACACACAAAGATGATTTCAGTGTGCGGGTTTCCTCACGATGTTTTCCTTCACCGTTTGTATTTCGCTGGCGTAACTAAAGTTCACAAATGTACATAACTTAAATATTAAGTCATTGATACACACCGAAATTAAAACTGGTGACCTACGGAATGAAAGCCGCATGCTGTAACCATTAGGCCAGCGAGCTACTGAAATAATATATAGTTAAAAACAATTTGAATTATCCTACTTACTTTCCAGGTTTATCAATCAATCCTCCACCAGGTGATTGGCAACAAATTATAATATATTCTTGTAAGGCACTTTGATTGAATAGCACTGTATCTACTAATTGTTGATTTTCTAGAACAACAGTAACTTTCATTTAGTAAACCCATCCATGTCTATATTATATTGGTCATAGTACACCTTTTACTAACCAACCTTTAGAAAAAATTGCACTTATTATAGGAAAAATGGCACCTTGCCAAAATGAGTAGCAGCCATCAACTAATTTATTAGTTCTTCCTTGAAATCCACCTTCTAAACGCATTTGTCTATTCACACACCATCTAAGTAAAGCATCAACATCACACAATTGAGTTCTATTTAAGAGAGCTAATGCTGCAACACCACAAAAAGCATAGCCTCCATGTGCTTCCATTCCAGGAAATCCAGCAAAACCTCCTTCATATGTCTGGCAACTTACCACCCACTCTGCAGTTTTATCAAATAAAGTGTCTGTATAAATATTTGTCAGTTTTGCAACACTTATTGCACAATAGGCACCCCTAATATCTTGTTCACCACCTTTATGAAGTGCAAATGATCCATCAGTATCACGCACTGCCCATAAAAATTTTTGTAGTGAATTTCTATTAATAGAAGTATATGCTTCTTCAGTTCCAATAATACAAAGTGAGTTGATAGCTGCATATGTTGTGCCCAAGTGTGCAAACTGACTAGGCCCACCTCCATACCCACCATCTGGATGCTGACAATGTGATAGGAATTGGACAACATTTGACAAAATTTTAGAATCTGGTAAATCATTTAATGTCCACAAAGCATGTAAAATCCAATAAACCAGCCATGGTCGACTAGCTTCCAAACATTTATAGTTTTTGGGCAAATGCAAAAGCATTCTTTTTAATAATTTGCTGTGTAGATTTCGATTTAGTTTGGGCAAAATAGGGTCAACAGATGCTTTACTTTCGAACATTTTAAATATTTTTAAAATCATTGTTTCAACCTCTATCTGAAATTGTAAATATTTAAGGTGAATATTACTTTAATACTATGTAGTAGTAGTAGTATTAGGTAGTTTTATAAGAAAGTGAATTTTACTGCAGTACCTAACAGTACGTTCTATAACTTAGGTAAAATATACATACTTGCTCCGAAGACGTGTTGGTAACCACATTTTCATCGTCGTATATTTCGGCAGCAATGTCGCTACAAAGTCGAATGTGATTTTCCATTTTCGTTATTATGCTACAAGTATATTACTGCTTTTACTTATATTAAAATCATGATTAAGGTTCCTTTTATAAATTTTACGAAAAAAATAGTAAAATAAGATTTCCGATACAACCGTTTTAATATTTTTTATATTACGTAGAGTTCGTATTACTTAATAAAACATGATATAATAATTAGTTGATTATTGCAATATAACAATATAACCTATATCTCAACGTAAATATTACAAACACAAGTATTGCCAGTTCACTGTGGTTGGATAAATATATAATATATAGCTCATACAGCGGTAAACATAAATAAGATTATCTTGTACTGTTATAATAAAACATAAATATCCATTCGTTTAACATCTGATTCTATAAATTACAAGTTTTATAAAACACTGTTTAGAATATTTTTTTATTGTGTAATTAAGTGTACTGTATGGTTTTTGTTCCTTGTCTATATCGAACAAGATGCATTTGAAAACAACTTATCAATGGTTTTGAAATTATAGTATAACCTAGCAAAAAGCATTATTTTTCGGTAGTCAAAGCAATATCACTACACTTTTGAGTTTATTACATTCATAAGAATTTAATAACATGGGTAAAGGAAAAAAATTTTTCAACAAGAAAAAAAACGGTGTTAAGACTATGAATAAAAAGAGAAAAAAGTACGATAAAGAAGCAGGAGTTGTAAATAAAAAAGCTATTTTCAATCGTTATAAAAATAAACAGAAAGTTGAAGAGGAACTGGCTAAAAAGAAGCTAATTGAACAAAGGTTCCAAAATACAGAAACACATTTTTCTGAAAGTGAAGAAGACGACACTTATAGTCAACTGCTGACATGTTTTGCTAATGCTAATAAAAGAAACTATGTCGCTGATAGTGATCAAAGTTCAGAAAGCATTGAAAATGCTAGTTCAGAGATAGACACGCAATCTTTAAGTGGAGATGTTTATGAGTACGGAAATGAAAAACAACAATTAGAGGATTTTGAAACATGTGAGGTTATGGTAGATACTTTCATCCAATCTTGGTTAAATTTTAGATTAGAAAAAGTTTAAGTTTAAATTCGAAAAAATACTGAAATTAACTTTATTACTGTTTGAGTGCATGTGTAGTATTGGTATTGTTGTTGTGATAATTTACTTAAGCTTTATCATCATTTCAACCAATGGACATCTACTGCTGGGCATAGGTCTCTTGTAATGTGTACTACAAAGCACACTTTTGCACAGTCTGTATTCAATGGCTTCCAGTGCTTCTTTTTATGTCCTTCGTCCACCTAGTGGGAGTCTGCCAATGCTGGGCTTTCCAGTGTGGTGACGCCATTCCAGCACTTTAAAACCCCAATGTTCATCAGTTCTACATGCTATGTGTTCTGTCTATTGCCACTTTAGCCTTGTAGGGCTATGTTGGTGACCCTGGTTTTTTGGTGGACATACTAATTTCTGGGTGGTGATCTAAGAGGTTTGTTGATGATCAAAAACTTGTCACAACAAGGCTGGACAGTCTTGACCATAGGTGCTGTATGGCCATTCTACCAGTGTTGTATTGGATACTATTTGGAGTGTGCATTGAAATTACACAAAATAATCCTACCACCTCCATTCACCACTGGATGATCAGACGCACGGCCAGTCATCATACTTATGTTGTGGATATTCCCAGTATGCAAAAATAGAGGTTCCGCTCCTCCGTTCTTTGTAAGAACAACAAAGGTGTGGAACTAATTTGGTGGTGTTATTGTTCCCGTCCAAATACACATGTATATTTTTAAGAATAGAGTGATTAGGCTGTTACTAAGTTATTGCACTTTTCCACCACAAATCACATGACCACTTAACATCTGGTGGTATCATATCATCCCAACTCTCGTTATGGTGTTATTGGTGGGTGTCTCATTTACCATTAGTTGAACTAAACCTCATCTCACCTCTTTGTAAAAAAAGAATTATTATGGAAATCTTCAGCAGCAGCTTATGTCCAGTAGATAGTAGTTTTGGCTGGTATTGATGATGATTATTGGAAAAAAAGTTATTGTAGTTAGGCAGAAATCTTTTGTAAATAACAATGAAAAATATTCAAATTATTTCAGGCTACTGAAGCAGGAGATACAGAGACAGGTGCTGAAATTGAAGATGATCCATTCACAAAGCATTTTCACCATGACTTAAGTGATGAATTACTAGTTTCTCTTTCTAGCACAACACCCGCTATAGAGATAAAATCAAAAGTATGGCCAATGCTTGGATGTTTAATTTTTAATATACCCAAGCCAGTTGAAACAATATTAAAGAAGGTTAGACCTAAAGTTTCCATTTTAGAAGAGAAAATGTATGCACCAGAAGGAACTGTGCCTCACAACATCACCCATGTGAATTTTAAAAATTTGGGCATAAAATCACAAATACATGGAAATATTGTCTCTTCTAATAAAACAAACCTAATAAAAAGAGATTTGGAATTAACCAATATATTCACACCTTTACAAAAGGAATTGTTTGCTATCATAAATAATTATCAAGATCTGTATTATCCTGAGAGAACATTTACAAATGCTGATGAAATTCGTTATTCATATTGTTTGCATGTGGTAAACCATATGCTGAAAACTCGGACGAAAATTCTGCATCACAATTCAAAATTGTTAAAGAAATCAGACATGTCTGATGAATATCAGGATCAGGGCTTAGTGAGGCCAAAGGTAGGATTGGAGTTTATGCATAGTTTTGATAGATTATTTTCCATAGCCTTATATGATGGTATATTTATTGCTATTATTTTATAATTTAATAAACTGGACATTCATAGATAGATATTTCTATTCTTTCATTATCTTCAGCCGATAGACATCCACTACTGGACATAGGCCTCCCCCAAGGATCTCTACATACAGTCAGCATGGCCAGCAGTACTGCTGGACACTAGGGTCTCTTGTGTGTAGGGGTTCATATGTGACAATTTGGTCTTTTTTCCACCATGTTAGCCTAATGCGGGTTGGTGGAAGCCAGAGCCTCATTTGTATATTAGCAGGGTGCACTAGCAGGTGAGGTTGGCTTGGATTCTGAGTTGTTGTGCAGGGGGACCCCTTACACCCCCACACAATCTCTATTCTTTAGTAGGTGACAATATAAGCTTTGTTATTTTCTGAACACAATAAAATTTATAAAATTAATTTCCATTAAATGTGTAGTAAACACATAAATATCCATTATTCTTAATCTCTTATTAAAATGTTAAATTTTTTCAGGTTTTAATAATGGTACCATTTAAAGATGCTGCATACAGAGTTGTGAAGGTATTAACAGATATATTAATACAAAAAGAATCAGGTCAAGTGATTAATAAAAATAGGTTTGAAGAAGATTTCACTGGAGGGGAGTTGTTAATGCCTACCAAAAATCCTAAACCTGAAGACTATGAGTTATTGTTCAGTGGAAACACTGATGATACCTTCAGGTTGGGAATGTCCATAACAAAAAAAACTCTTAAGGTCAGTTTGCTGTTAGACCTTCATTGTCATATTTTAATTTTGTAGTATTATCTACACAATTTAAGAGCTTTGTCAATCTTATTGGTAGAATAGTTCTCATATTGTCCACACTTCCTGGCTTTTCCTTGGACTGCTGGGCTTAAGTGACAATGAACAGGGCCACATTTCTCGACAGATTAACTGCAGTAACGGTAGGAATGAGTGTGGTAAACTGCTGGTTGCAGGCAGTGCAAAATCAGTCAGCTAAAGATTTTGGACATCACCTGTGTCCAGGAGCTGTCCTTTATCGGGGGATCATGATAGCGATGTTTTCCTTCGCCTAGTTTTTTTTCTCTTTCTTTCTATCTTACTTCCTATAAAGTTTCTATGAAGTAGTGGTAGATGTCTTAAAAATTTTTTTAATTAGAACATTGGGACAACCAATTAATGCTTGGTGAATGCCTATTACCAACAGAGCGTGTATATCAGCTGATAATAATGATGATGAATCAATCACTGGACTTGAATAAAAAGGAGGATGAATAAACAATTATATAAGTTGTAAATGCAATATCTAATGTTTTTTTTCCAGCTGTACACCGACTTCTATTCATCGGATATATTGATAGCATCTCCTCTAGGCCTTAGAATGATAGTGGGTGCTGAAGGTGAGGAAGACCGCGACTACGATTTCCTAGCTTCCATAGAGATTCTGATTATGGATCAAGCAGATGTATTTTTAATGCAAAATTGGGATCATTTATTGCACATTTTAGACCATTTCCATCTGCAACCGAAAAAAACTCACAACACCGATTTCTCTAGAGTTAGATCTTGGGCTGTGAACGGATGGGCGAAATATTATCGGTGAGTTACATTTTTAGTAATTAAGTTCTACGAAGTTTTTTTTATGTAAGGACTGGTGAAATGATTTCTGATATTTACGTGACCACTACACATAAAATAAATAATAAAAAGAGAAAAATAAACGTGATAAAATCCGTAAAATTAGTTTTAATAATGTCTATATAATTTTTATTATACGTTATCAAGCACATTAACTAAGCAATTAACTGTTGTGGAATGAAAATCTATGTGAATACAACTTACAGCAATGTGATGTTTATAAATCCACTTTTTTGGTGTAATGGTCTTCAATATCCAGGATATATAGATTCTAAGGGACAGTGGATTCAGATCCACCTCAATGGTTTGCCATCACTTTATCCAACCCAGGTATATTTCATAAGCCATGAGGGGTTTCACCTTTAAAGCCTGGGAAATCATAGACTCTATTATTCGCCTTTTCGACAAGCAAGGCCGGTAAACATCTACTGCTGGGCATAGGCAGGTTGGTGGGTGGTCAGTGCCTTGTCTGTATTTTAGTAGGGTGCACCGCGTGCTGGTGAGGGTAACTCAGGATCCGTAAGATGTTGGGCGGAACCCTTTCCACCCTCTTTAGGGTTGGGTTATTTTACTTTTATGTCATGCCTCTAGAATCTTTAAAACTTCGTGTTTGCAACTATACCTATATTAAATTAGGTACTGTATAATTTTTACTTGTGATGTATTTCTAATGGCCGATAAGAGAATAATGGTTCTATTGTAAACAATATATTGGTTCCTACTACTGATATGAAATGATAAAATCACCGATAACAAAATAAGAAAAATTATTCATTGTATTATTATATAACTATATTAAAAAGATTTGAATTACACATTATTTATATAATTTACACATTTGAATGTTTTGAAAATTTTTTCAGACAAACTTTACTATTCTCATCAGTGTCATTGCCTGAAATAAAGTCATTGTTAAATAGAAAATGTCAGAATTATGCCGGCAAGGTTTTTCTTATGAATCCAGTAGAAGTTGGAAGTATTCAACAAGTTGTACTTCAAGTACCACAACTATTCCATAGGTATGTATTATGTGGCTTTGTTTTTTTATTCCATGGAATAAAATAGCTTTAGGAAGCTATGAGGTAACATGTGTTTGTTACAACTAAAAGGCAATATTTTTATTTAAAACTATTTTAAGGTTTAATGCCACCACTCCTCTTGCATCAATAGACAGCAGGTTTGAATACTTTGTCAAAGAGATTTTATCCAAACAACGCGACACTCTGATGAGCCACACTCTCATTTATGTACCAAGCTACTTTGACTTTGTGCGAATAAGAAACTACTTTAAGAAAGAAGATATTGGTTTTGTACAAATATGTGAATACTCCAAGGTAGGTTATACTAGTAAATTTTCTTACAAATAATTATTTGGACGTTATTGGTTTTATTTTAATTAATAGAAATATTGACATTCCCTATGTACTTTATTGTTAAATGAACAGACCTACTAAATCTTTAAATACTTTTTTAAAGATTTCTCACGTTTCCCTATAGTTCACTTCCATTTTTGTTTTATTTGCGATTTGTAACTGCAAAGCTATAATATTTCTTTTAACAGGATGCAAAAATAGCGCGAGCTAGAGATATGTTTTTCCATACAGAAGCCCATTTTATGTTGTATTCGGAGAGGGTTCATTTTTTCAGGAGGTTTCGGATAAAAGGAATCCGTCATATAATTTTCTACCAGCCACCAACATATCCTCACTTTTATTCTGAAATGTGCAACCTTATGCAGGTATTTAGTTGTAAACTAATTTACACTTTGACTAATTTTGATGTCAGATGTTCTACATATAAAGTTCACAACCTATGATATGTGTGATTCATTTTGAACTTTCAAGTAACTTTTTTAGGTCAGGAAGTAAAGAAAATATACAAAAATTTATAACGAAAATATCTCTGACCCAGATAATTTTATTAATAATTATTGGTTGATTTGACCCTTGGATATAAATGGGTGATGTATCCCATTTTATATCTTTAGATGTCTGATGTATAAAATCTAGTGTTATTTTTTGTATGTTTCTTCCAGTTGGCGTAGAAATTTAACACCTTAATCACTACACTTCAGCCTTACATCCAAGCTAGCACACTATTATTATTTTTATATTATTTACTTGATTTGTTTAATATTATGTAATATTATTATAATTATCCTAATTCATTGCGATCGATCATGAGACGCATTTTTTTTATTATAACGTGTTAATGTCGAATTACAGGAAAATAACCAAAATAAATATGGGGGTAGCGAATGCAACATGACGGTGACCACCCTGCACTGTAAATATGACGGGCAGCGCGTAGCGGCCTTGCTCGGCGCCTCCCGCTTCGCAAGGGTTGCATCTTCCGACAAATCTGTGCATATGTTTGTAACGGGAGAATAATAAAACGTATCTACTACAGAATATATTTTATTATCCTTATATTCCAATTTAGGATTTTTCTTTCGACATATTACGGGTCCAGTCCACGTCATATATACTTATGGTTTCCGTATCGGCAGGAAAAAAATTCTAATAAACATATTAATTTCTTAATCTGAGATTAATAAGAAACAATAAATGCGAAATCGTTTATGAAATAAAACTAAACACAATAGCCTCAATTTTAAGGCATTCTTGGTATTATTTATTTCTTACATTTCCTTATTATAATAATAAGATATATATAGTTTTTATTTTTTTGTCATTAATGAAATTAAGCTTGACCTAGTACGTTCTCGAAGAAGACAAATGCTTGTTTTAATCGCTCTCAAAGATTTACGAAAGTGAACATAAACAATTTAATTTTATTATTTTCTAGTGAGATTTAATAAATATTCATGTTTTATATATTTTAATTAAATTGTTAGTTCTTACTTAATATAGTATTTCAAAACTAGTTGCTTGAGTCATAACATCCTACGTTATTAATTCAGATGATGTAACATCGATACTTAACAAACTATAAATCTATATTACTATCTATCGACGGCATCGCTAATAATAAATATTTAGACTACTATTAATTTGAACTCGGGTGAAAAATTAGGCCCCAAGTACTTTTTTCTGTATGTGGCGACTTCAGTGCAATTTAACTAAAGAACACCCCTTAACAAAATACTCCTTATATATTTAGCTGGGAAAAGCGAAGTTGTACAGTAACAACGTACATATTCATCAAACTGTTATCTAAGGTCTTAGTCACATTTATCAGAAACGATTCGCATTGCATGCGTAGAAAATTATCAGCTGCCTATTTTAAATGTTAAATAATGATTACAATCTCCTATCTAAAAGCCCGGCTTTTTTATCAAGCGAACGCCTAAAAACATAGTTCTTAACTACACGAAGACACTAGCGCAGATAAATGCAGTGACAGCTGCAAGGGCAGGTGAACTACCATCGATTAACCGATGTAGTTCTCAAACATCGCGTCGCGATTTTTCATTTCCAAATGATATATATATGTGTATAAAAGCACTTGACAGGACTCGATACGGTGGTGATAAATGTGATTAAGACCTAACTGTCTAAAGTCTACTAGTACTCCTTCTCAAACACTCAGATAGCGCAATTATGCCTGAGATGTAGGAAGAAATATTGAATTCTTGCAAAAGCAATGCCTAATAACATAATTTTGGCCTTAACATGCATGCATTTCAGTTATCCAAGCTAAATACAGTAAGGCAATTCGTACACTTTTTTTTTATTAATTAGTACAACTGGATACATAGAAGTAAATATTCTATGTAATAACGTTTAATGATAAATTATTATTTTCAAATTAGTAACCTGTTTAACAATGCTATAAAATTTATATTATATTATTACATTCTTAAAACATTTTGAATAAAATTTATTATGCAAGTTGTTTTAAGAATGTAATAAACGATAAAAAAATCAATTCAACTGAATATATTTCGTCACGATATGTAAAATTTGTAAACTTCTTAATTTAATTTGTGTACAAGATATTATAGAAAATTATTTTAGCCAATCTTTAAAGCACTATATTTACTCTTTGAAGAGCTGGGAATAAATTTACTTTCACTAAATTTGTTACATGTTTTCGTTTATTGTGTTACAAGTAATTTTGGTCCATAACTATGTTAAAACACAATATATTTATAAATGATAAAACCAATATAACATTTATTAAACGATCTTATTGAGATCATAATCGATTATACAAAATTTATCAAAACAATTAATGTTTTTGTTACTAGTCTACTTTTTTATGTTAGTGACATTACCATAAAATAAATAAATATTTTTTGTTTGGATTATACTTTACAATTATTAATATTTCTTGAAGACTGAAAACATACAACATTTAAAACTAAAGACAGTTAAATAAATGGCAGTATATTGATAGCTTTCTGTGTCCTTGTTAAGAGATCGAAACAAATATAAATATGATTCTGAGTTCTTTACTCATAAATAAAAATTACAATACTATACAGTGTATAATTGAAGATGTATAAAATATCTCATTTAAAGTTGTATCTAACTAGTGACTTGACTAGAGAATAACACGTTAAATATTCTGTAGGACTAGAATCATTCTATATGTCTGGAAATCGGTTGAAGGAAACCTTATATGTGTTAAAACATAAAACAAGAGCATAATATTGTAATTTTATTATGACCCTCATCTAAACTAAAAAGGTTTTTTTTTAGGTTTTGATTTTCTGGTTTAATTATATATTTCACGAGTTACAATAATTACACTTCTTAGCTTATTATTATGGACTACCGTAACATTTTTAGTTTTCTTTCACTTTCGCACTAAGTAGCTTAATATTATAATTTACACTTTAAAACATTGTACATATTTGTTATTGTTCTAAAATCTTGGTGTAATTAATAACAGTCTGTTCGTTATAGTGGCTTATTAAGTTCCGAAGGTCATATATTTGTATTATTGCTTCCGGATTCAGCAGAAGTGTAATCGTGCGGCGTTTGTTTGGAAGTAGATTCGCTAGTTGCATTTTCAGGAAGATCAAGTCTCGTCGGCTCTATTGTGCTCTCATATATCGGTTCTAGAAGATTAGAAGGTAACGGATAAGTGATGTTCTCGTTCACTGTGGAATTGCCTCGTCCTGCGAAACAGAAAAAAAAAATTTAGATTATATATATTTTTTTTTCATTCATTTATTTTAATTTAATTAGACTTCTGACAATATGATACAAGACAATTATATACCTTCAGAATCTTTATAAACTGAATTAAGTAATGGTATATGAATCTAGTATGTGTAGTAATTATGTTAATATTATATACTATAAATTTAAACAAAGTAATAAATATTTTTTTTAATTATTCTATGTTCTATTTGGACTTGCCTAGGTTACTTTATTTAAAGTGGTGCTATAAAATTTAAGCAATGGTCCCTTCATCATCATTATTATCACCAGCCCACTCTGACCAGCTCACTCAGACGTCCACTACTGGACATAGGCCTCCCTCAAAGTTCTCCACGTGCTGATTATATGTGATTGTATGTACTGCTCCGCTCCGATACCGCTGAGCAATAGGAGTTGTAGTATGTAGGGGGCCATATGGGGTGATTCTAGACCCTTAATGAATTAAATAACGCGTGACGAACATACAGTGTTTTTAAGTAAAAGCCACCAATCCTATCAGAGTTCGAACCGATAGCATTCAACGCACTATTTTCTTTAAGACCGCTTAAAATGAATAAATGTATATGTTATATGTATTGAAGTTATGGACCTATGTCCGTATATATATTACAAATATATGAGAAAAGTCTTTATCCGATATCAACAAAACCGGACTCCAACATCTCTATAGTAAAATATAAAATTGTGCAGTGTTCTCTGTAAAATAATGTTTAAAAAAAATGTATCGAACCGATGTTAATGTGTTAACGATTTGTACATTTAAAGTGCAAAAAAAAAACAAAATTTATGTAAAGATAATAGATGGAATCGTTGCTAGAGATTAGGACTATTAAATTCATATCTATGGGTTTTTAAAGATTATTAATTTATACTTTTAAAGATATTATTATCGACTTGTAAGAATTTAAATTAATAATGAAATAAAACGATAATAGAAAGTAAATTGTATACTCTATATACAGAAACAATAAACATGAACGTCTCGTAAAATTCTGACAGTAGCACGCCTGGTAAACTTACCTCTTAATAAAGTGCGCCGGGGATAGACAAGATACATCTATTTTAAACAGCCAATATGTAATATTTCCGCGTGTAATTACCGTTAAACTGAAGATTGCAACATCTCAAAACAGGAAATTCAAACAAACCGTCTTCTAAATATTTAGCGTTAGTCGAAATGCGGTTGATTATTTCCGTTACAGTATATTTTTCTTTACTTTATATTAAGAAGTTAATATTTTAACCGGTTGAAAGATATTAAATGTTTATACTTATAAGCGTTTTGTAAAAGCTTTTTAATATATTGTAAAAAATTACACATGAAATACAATTCCAAACAATAAAAGTTAAAATATAAAATTAATCATAATAATTATCAATAACCAAAGGATATAAAGATATGGTGTTTACATCTATTTTATAATTGATTACTATTTCTACGTTTCGTTTTATCCCTTTCAACCATTAAATTTATAAAAGTGGTTTTGTCGTAGATCCAGTTTACCTTTATATATATTCGTCAATATTAGTTTAGACTTAGGCGTATAATAGACCAACATAATTTTACACGTATGTAGCATTTGACTTTAAAATTATTAGTTAAAATCATCACCAAAATATATCAGCAAACCGGTTTTGCAAGAGTGGTATACGTAAGTGCGGGTTGGCGAGCTATTCTGGGCAATTCAACCGAAATCACTGTGTGATTTATATCTTATAAACATGATCAGTGAATTGCCGAGTGCTGGTTATTGTAACTACCTACAGCTATATTTAGAGTTATAGCTGCACCCGCCTGAACGGATAGTCGCCTATTTCGACACTTTAGAGTTAACCATCTCATCAGTTACGTTTGCATTTTCTAAAAAAATACAAAATATTTAAACGATTTGCCGTTTTCAGCTTAAACCAAATTAGTCTAATATTTTTTAATATGGACCTGTCAGACAACTGTTTACTCGTATGGCAATAATTAAAAATTGGCTGGTTTTTAAATAAACTGAACAAAGTATATAAGATATATCAATTCGGAACAGCTTGTCGACAAAATTAAGATAAACAAAGTTTTGAAAACGGAGTCTATAATATTTTGTTTTATTTGTATTTAATATTACGCATTTAACATAACGCCATGGTATGTGTACAGGAAATACTCGGGAATACTTAACTACATTGCAACATTTAAACGTTAATCTGTTTCCTTATTTTGAATAGGAATTTCCGCTTGAATTTTGAACTAAATATTTTCAAAATAGAAAACTTTAAAAATATTACTTATGTTTATGTTTTCTAAGTTTGTTAAGAATATTATAACACTGTTCGCGTGTCAGTCTCGCGTACAAGACCTTCTTGCTTACTAAAGTGAAGCCTCATTTCAGGAAACAGCAAGGCATTTCCTCGGTTTCATTTTTTATAAACACGTTGCATAATCATAGACCAAGTCTGTAGCATTGTGTTAACACCTTTACACACATCTTTACATTTGTAAGGTTTAGTAATTCCGGTCGGTCCACTACTTTTCCTTCACAATGTTTACATTTCAATTTGTGTTGATAGAGTACTATATCTACAGTATATATAATTATTTATTTTCTGTGATACTTTTTCATACGATTTTTTTACAAACGGTCTCAAAAATTTTATACAAATATTAAAAGAAAAAAAAATCGTTAAAAATTATTACGACAATACTCCTTTGAAGTAGAAAACAAGACATGTATAAAACTGCAATAAACTTGAAATTGCTGTAGAAGTTTCATTGAAATTACAAAGCTTTTATAGTTTTAGTACCGCATAATAATAGGGGGACCGGAAAGTAATGTCGTTTCTGCGCATGCCAATACTTGATTGTCATTTGTCAGCTCATTGTTTTGTTCAGAGGCGTACCAAAGACATTGTGAGGTTATAGTGATTTCTTTACTTATAGACAATTGAATTACAATTTTTTTTTGTAATCTTGGGTAAAATGGCCAGCCAAATACCAGAAGAGGTACACATCCGGCATTGCATGCTCTTTGAGTTTCGCAAGGGAAATAACGCAACAGTTGCTACCAAAAACATTTGCGATGTTTATCCAAATGCACTGGACATTCGTAAATGCCAAAGGTGGTTTTCCAAGTTCAAATCGGGTAATTTTGATCTTTCCGACTCGTATCGATCAGGAAGACCATCAGCGTTAGACAACGACGTGTTAAGGGCGGAAGTGGAAGCAAATCCGTGTCAGACGATCGAGGAATTGTCAAACAGTCTCAACAAACCTTGGTCGACCATCCAAGAACATTTGAAGCAGATTGGAAAAGTAAGCAGAGCAGGTGTTTGGGTCCCGCATAATCTGTCCGAACAGAATAAGGCTAACCGATCAATCACATGCAACTTATTGCTTCAACGACACAACACAGAAGCGTTTTTTGATCGCTTGATCACAGGAGATGAGAAATGGGTCCTGTATGATAACCCAAAACGCAAAAGGCAGTGGCTCTCTCCAAATGAAATCCCTCGGAGTACTGCTAAGCCAGGTTTACACCCCAAAAAAGCGCTTTTGTGTGTTTGGTGGAGTATTCGCGGCATTGTTCATTTTGAATTACTGAAACCTGGAGAAACTGTTACTGCAGACCTCTACAGCGAACAATTGCAGCGAGTCAATCAATCTTTAATTGAAAAGTGGCCAGCGATTGTCAACCGAAAAGGCGTCATTCTCCAACATGACAATGCAAGACCGCACTGCGCAAGGCGAACTCTAGAAAAAATTAATGAATTGGGGTGGGAGGTGCTGCCTCATCCACCATATTCGCCCGATGTTGCACCATCGGATTTCCACTTATTCCGAGCGCTGCAACACTTTTTAAGTGGCAAAACATTTGCAAATTTGGATGATATCCAAAATGCCATCTCTAGATATTTTGCCGAAAAACCAATTAATTTTTATCGATCAGGGATTGAAAATTTACTCACTAGATGGCAAAAGGTTATTGACAATGATGGGGAATACATCATTGATTAAAAATAAAGACTCGTTAAAAATGTATGTGTTTGTATTTAGCGTAAGAAAACGACATTACTTTCCGGTCCCCCTAATATCTCGACAATTACGAGTATAATTTTGACGTAAATTTTATGAAGGCAGGCGTTAAAATTGTTTGATAGTTGCCGTTAAAATTTAATGAATTTTTAGCGGTTATGTTAATTACGTTACAATGCAAATGTCATGTCACTGAAAAGGGGATACATTGTTTTAAACTTCTTTTTATTTAACATTAAAATTTTTAAAAATAAAATTGCATTTAGAATACATTTTCGATGGGATTGATTATTTCATACATCGGCGTTGGCATCCGGATTTCATTACTATTCTTGCTAATATATCAGTTCATTGTTCGTCTTTCAATTATTGGGTTTTGTAGTTTCTTATATTTTATTTTATCTTATAGAGAAAATAATGAATAAAGAAATACATGACATTACGTTTAGCTTGGTCTGTTCTACATATTTATGGGATTTGTGTTATTACGTTCTTTTAACATATTTTTATGATTTTAACATTTTTTTATATTAAATCGACATGGTTAGCGCTAGACCATGACCCCATCTGTTGGTGGTGGTTAAGTGGTGATGTGGTCTGTGGTGGTAAAGCGCACTAACATAGTACCAGCCTCTTACTCTTTTTTTAAAGACACCTATGTCTTATTTGAACGGGAACACCGACGCCAGCAAGCTTTTTATTTGGAAACTGTGGATGTCCACAATATAAAGATGGTGGTTCGCTGCGCGTCTGGTGGTGAAAAGGGGATGGAGGCATTATCTCATGCTAAAATGTCATTTAGCTCTTGGATCAAATTTTTACTTCTTGCGGGCTAATAGAAAGAACAATATAAAGTTCGCCATTATTTCTAATGGTTTTAAAGTAAAGAAGAAAAAAATAGTAATACTTTTACACTCAAGACAGTTTGTAGTAAATTTAATGGGCATCGTGCTCGCCTGTACTTTTCCATCTCACTACAATCATTTGCACGGTTTTGCTTTATTCGTATGGTATGCAAAGTGGTGAAATTAAACAAAAATCTTGTCGTCCCACATGACAAAGATGATAATGTTAGGCATTTAATATAGTTTTGGAAATAATAAGAAAACCTACTTCTTATATAGGTAGCCGTTGCTGACGGCATCTATTTAATTTAGGAGTATCCATTTATAAAATAAAATAGTTTTTTTAAGACTAGTTTTGGATAATATGAATTTTTGTAGAAAATAAACAGCTAAATGCGTAAATAATTTCATCGATGTTCGTTTTTTTTTTTGTATAAAGCTGTTAAAATATTGCTGTGCAAAGCTGATCGATAAATACACTTATTTTATATCGATTGTAGTTAGGTGTCATTTTGACTATAAAATATTTCGTCACAGTAGCCACGTAGTTTTAAGCACATAGCGCTGAGGCTCTCTTGAAAAAAAATTGACAAATATTCCTATTTTTTTACTCAAACCCCATATCTTAATTGCAGTTTAAAATTTAAAAATTTTCATGTAGACTTATTTTGATAACATTTCGGTGTTAGTAAAAAAGGCAAGCAAAAATTATATACGATAAAAACATTAATTGCAAAACCAGACAAAGCGAACGTTACAATTCCACGTAAATATAAGAGTAGTCTCAATATAAAAGTCTAATAGAGTAAGTAATAATCATAAAACAAGAAGTGACAAAATGGTGGAATGGGTGGACCTTTTAACAACAAAAGGTGCTTGCATCATTACTTTATTCTGAACGCTTAATAGATGTAGAATATAATTGTAGAGGTTTCCATGGACTCAATATGAATACTACAGCTATTGTGCTGAACTACAAGTTCTACTCTGGATTATAATCAATTAGTGAATAGTGAAAGCAATAAATATATTAGGTAGTTAGAGGTACAGGTGAGTTATTTATGCATTTATATATTTTAGCAGTGAGCTAGAATAAGAAAACGTTTTTCAAATTCGTGTAGTATATTAATACCTATTTATATTACATAGTGCACGTGTTAGTAGATAGTGACAAAATCAAAGAAAACCTGTATTTTGATCCGAAAGAAATATTATTTGTTTGTTATTGTTGAGTCCATATTACAGCAGTTTTCATTGCTGAGGGATAGAGAAGCGTGTCGGTGTGACCTACCAGTGTCAGGCATTAAGCATGTGGGCATTGGTGTTGTGCTGGTTTGCTGCATTACAGTATGAGACACCTTGCGCTGCGCGTACTGCGCGTCCTTCGGCTCCCAGAAGAACACGTAGTAAAGGGAGAGCATGATCGCCGCGAGAGACACGCAGAACACGTAAATGATGACGGTGAGCACCCGGACGCTCTTGTTGTCGCGCTTGCGTTCGTACAGAGCGTCAAGCACTACCTCGTGCCCGCTGGCGGTGCCGAGCCGCACGGAGCCAGCGCAGGAGCGCACGCTGCCAGAAGCACAGGATTTGCCCGACATCGTCGCAACACTCTCGCCACCAAATGCACCGACCGAGCCGCCGCAGCCAACACGAAACCGGGTAAGTAGGGCGCACTTATCGATATGCCCCAGTTAGGGCGGTGCGCCGTGGCCGGCCCGTCCCGATGGGTCACGCCGCCCGTGTCTGCCGCTTGACACCTTCTGACGCCGACTGCTCTTCCATTATAATGCCGCCCGCGCCAGACTTCATTTGTTTATCCTTTAATTTCACGCCCGCTAATATGTGAATCTATTCCAGTTACTGACGTAGTCGCACGATCGCAATACGTATGTTATGACCCCTCATTGTGCTTTTGCTTTTTGCTTAGTTTATACAGAAACACTATAGAAACATTTGTTCCACTCACTTAAATTCGGCACGTAAGTACTTATCGTGAGGTTCCGACAGTTCGTGACAGGTGTTATATGTGTCAAGTGCTGTACAAGCATCACAATACGCAAACAAAGTTAATTCGGAGGAACGTTGGTGGTGACAGGAGTACTATTAACGGGTGGTAGGGCGCCGGGTCGGGTCGGCGACACGTAGCCGGCAGGCGCAGCTGCGCGCATCGCTTCGCGCCATTGATCAATATTCGCAAACGAAATTTTACGGAACTAGTCGTTTAGGATAAACTGTAACTTGAAAGATTAAGAAACAGAACCATTCAATACATACATCTATACATACATACATATAAAACGAAATCTAATTTTTGTAATTATAAAATGACATGACCTTAATTAATACATATGTTCATTTAATAAACAAATTATTTTATTTGGTACCAGATAATTTCCGAAACGGTGTAACTAGATTTAAAGAGACTCGCTGGCTGACGGCTGGTTATATTATAAAGGATAACAAAGTTAAAAGTTAAACAAGTTAATTTTATTTTAGGCTTTAAAATTAAACCCTGATGAGTGGTCGCTGTTGCCGGAGACTGTCTAGGTAGGTACAAAGGTCAAACTGTAGTGTGCAAATATCAATGTGTTCTGGTTTAAAAGACGCTTTGGATAGTGTAATTACTGAAGTAAGGAAACTCAACATCTTACGGTTCAGGCGACTAGCACGATGTGGTGCTGTGTGTACCATCCTGGCCAGCGCCGCGTTGATATGGGCAGGCATATCGCTTAAGATCATAACAACAACAACAGCAACAGAAAGCTACCACCAATCTATTTGACGCATGCTATTTTACGGATCACAGAGATTATATAGATACCGTCAGCTTTGTTTTTTAAGTTGCAGGGTAAAGCGCAGATGTAGCAGATAAAAACGTTAATATCTTCCAATTTGAAGGATACTGTAATTAGGGAAATTATTTGGTTAACCTAGATGTATAATAATAATAACGGTATATTTTAAGGCGAAAATGATAATGTTGGTAGACTAGGTAATATTAGGTACATCCTAAGAGTTCACCTAACAGTCATGTTTTGGTAATAAAAAAAGATTATTTAACAAAAAAAATATTTTTTAGTTCATGTTTTAAGAAAATATGATCCTCAGCATGTAATGGATTGGAGAAACCAGAAAAAATGAACGATCTTTAACGTTTATCACCTAAAAATCATTAAATTCAACAACTGGTTCTTTGACATATTAAAGAGATACAATATTACATCGTGTGTATGTTGTACATTGTTTTGAAATTCGTCCGCTTTTGATGTACCAGGTGTGTCAAATGGTACGTTATAGCAATTAAATCTGCATTTCAAATTATAAAATGTCTTATTTAAGCTGACCCACACTGGCATTGTGTCAGTTGAAGAAGATCGGCATTTTAGACAGATAGAACATACATTTTATAAAGGTAAGTCGTTACGACTATATTATGTATAATACATAAGGGCTTAGAGTATTCGCAAAAACTTTTGTACTGCTGTTTACTTTTAATGCCAAGTAAACATTTTTATTGTCGCATAACCTTTATTAGTGAAAGCGTATTCAACATGTACGTACATTATATTAAATTTAAAATAAATACAATGCTATCATGAAAAAGGGAGCTTTTTTTTTTTTTTTTTTTTTTTTTTTTTTTTTTTTTTTTTTTTTTTATTTACGTGTGTAACAAAATGCTAACGGAAATGCACACCCCGTCGCCAAATTGGGCCGGCGACGGTGGTAGTGTCGGACTCCAACCGACTAAAAAGCTTCACACGGTATTCCACTCTCATCCATGTGTTCGTGGGGTCGCGGGATAAAGTATTGCAGTTCATCCACGACCCCCCGAACGGCGCCCGAATGACCGGGCCCACCTCGAGGAGGGGTGTGAAGCACCCCTCCTAATGAAAAAAAAAAAAAAAAAAAAAAAGGGAGCTTCCATTTCTGTATTAAACACCAGTATCCTAATAAAATCAGTAAAATTTTATCTTACATAATGTGCAACATTCACGCTAATATTATACAAAAAATATATATTAATCAGTATACCATTCAACCCCAACGGGATAATTTATTATTAGGTTCTTACATATGAAATTAGCGTTTTGTCGTACTGACCACTTTGATATGAAATATCTTCTCTTTGCTTAAGAATTCCAAATTCAAATTTATAATTTCATTTAGTTGGTACATTTGAATTTAGAAAACAGTCATTCATTTGTTTTTTCCTCATGATTTTTTTCTTTTTCGTCGCTTATTACCGCACAATAGAAAACATGATTTATCGGTATATTTACGAGTACGAGTTTTACCGTGGCACCAGTGCTGCAGAAACAGCTCAAAGGATTAATGTTGTGTACGGTGCTGGTGTTACAAAAGAAAGCAGGATACGTTTTCGATTTCAACGTTTTCATTCTAGAAATTTCGACCCTCAGAACCATCCCCGTGAGTAGTGGACCTCTGGAGACCAAAGTAAAAAATTAAGAATTAAAGGCTATTCTGGAAGCGGATCCATCACAAAGCTTCAGAGATAGCTGGGGGCTTCGGGGTAAATGACAAAACTGTATTAATCCACTTGAAACAAATCGGGGAAGTAAAAAAACTTGACCGATGGGTACCTCATGAACAGTTAATCGAACTTGCAAACACGCATCGACCACTGTGTTACTTTGCTCAACCGACACAATATTGAAGAGATTTTAAATCATTACTTGTGATGAAAAGTGGATACTGTACGATAATCGGTAGCGCTCGTCGCAATGGCTGAACCCTGGATACCCAGCCAAATCCTGCCCTAAACGAAAATTAACTTAAAAAAAATTACTTGTCAGTGTTTGGTGGACTAGCGACAGTGTTGTTCACAACAGCTTTCTAAAATCTGGCCAAACGATTACGGCAACAACATCAGCATCAGCAACTGCAAACCATGAAGGAAGAACTAGATACTAAACAACCGAGATTGGTCCATCGCTCTAGGCCGACCTGCAGCTTCTGCTTTACGACAACGCAAGACCACACACTACATATAAACAACCACTTAGATGAGCTACAATTGGTATGTCTGACACATCCACCATACTTCCTGGATCTTGCCCCAACAGATTGTCATTTTTTCCGAAATTTGGACAAGTACTTACAAGAAAAATAATTCAACTCCGATGCGGTAGTCCAAACTAACTTCAAAAAGTTTGTTGATTCTCGCCCCTATGGTATTTTTAGTAAGGGATCAATGAACTACCTATGAGATGGCAAAAGTGCATAGATAACAACGGTGCATACTTTGATTAATTAAACATTTTTTTTACAAAAAGACATTAGACTTTATATTTGTCCCGTACAAAACGCCAATTTCATATATAAGGACCTAATATAACTTTTTTCATCATATCTATATAACATGAATGAAAAAATTTACAATCATAAAGTAAATTTACTGATGGCAGGTTTCTGTCGTCGAAGACCGTCTGGGATAAGCGCGTTAGTGTGCAAACATTACTGTGTTCCGATTTGGAGGGCGTTGTAGCTACGGAAATTACTGGAATAACAAGGATACGAGCATAATGCATCATCATCACTAGCGCCACGATGTTATGGGCAGGTGAATAATTTACCCCCTTAATTTCTTCACACGAGACAGAATTTTGTCGTGACAAGGATGTAAAAAAATGGTTATGTTTAAATTTCAATTGTATAATAATTTGAGTTTATGTATTAACTTTCATTTTAATTTTACATGTATATTTTCAGTATGTTTCCAATTAATACAGAATCGTAGAGAAGAAACTATTTTTTTAAATAACTTTCTACGTAACGAGTAACAACTTAGTTATTTCTTAGTTATTCTCATTTTTCGCCATATGCATTCGTAAGTAATATTTCACATTACTCTGAGTACATTTTCAATGATTGTATCATAGACTTCTCTTGTCGAATACGATTCGGCAAGGTACACAAGCAGTCTCTTTGCATTTGCATGATTATGTGTAATATTTATATTTGCTTCACAATACCGCTATGCAGTAAGGAAGTAAAGAAACGTATTGATCATTAAGTTGATGATTGCTAAGTGGTGCTGGGTTAACTTGCCTACTAGGCAGTTAGCCATGTACCACTTGTAAGCGAAAGTTTTACTCTATTAGTTATATGTAATGTACTTTTCACTGCACTCTACTATTAAATATTAACTTATCACAAATAATTGATTATTGTATAGAAAAAAGTAAGTACTATATTGTAAAGATTAACTGTAATCCCAATGCGCGACAGATGGATTAGTGATTGGTATTACACTGTGCAATTTTATTCGTAATTATATCGTTTCTACAACAAATAGACAGACAGATGTGATTAATTTATCTATGAATAGGATCGATCGGTGTAGAGATTTGAGAGAGTCCTAGTAGTAGTGAAGCATATTTATCGGCTGATGATGATGAAATTTAAATGTATGTAATGTAATTTTTTATTTGTATTTTAATTTTATTAAAATATTAACTGTATTATTATACTAATATAACCATAATCGCTAAAAAAAATATGCAATATGATGACAAATAAATTAAAAATGTTTAAATAGATACTTTCATTTTAGAAATTTTCTTACAACACAAAATATTGAGTAAAATAATAGTAAGTTGGGTAAATTTATATATATAATTATTTTTAAATTATTATATTAACTTTTATTAAAAATAAGTAATCTTAACTCAATATTTATGACTCGAAAAGGACGTAACAAAAAAGTGTTTTCTTTCCGAAAAGAACATAATGTAATAAGTGTAACGATGTGAAGATCACGTTGACACAATTGTACATGACCGATAATTAGATCACAGGAAACCCTTCGTGCTTAAACTGTTAATTCTTTAAGTGGCAAGTTAAATTTCTGTACAATAATATATTTATCGCAGTAACTTTCATGTAATGCAATAAACAGGTTCGTGTAATTTTTAAGAAATAGGATAAAAAGTATACCTTATTCAATACGTCATCATTTAGTAATTTTTCACTACTTGGAGGCACAGTAAGAAAAAGCAATTTTTCGGTGTAAAAAGTCAGGAAAATTATTTGAACAAAACGCACAAATGATAGTCAAGTAATGACCGACCTGAGAGCAGAAGCAATATTTAAGAATTTGCAGCTACGTTTTAGCCGCTTAGGATAGGTTTGAAAATCTTGACAAACAGTAATATTCTTAATAATTAGTCTAATAAGTAACAATAAAATCAGGATGTGTACTTTTAGCAACTAAGGTCATAGTTCTCAATTTTTTGAATCACCACCTTCCTTAAAAAAAAAATAAAGACTTCCTTTTACATAATTATACCAGGTTTATATGTTTATTAGTAGCTCGCTGGCCTAATGGTTAGAGCGTGCGGCTTTCATTCCGAAGGTCGAGGGTTCGAATCTCGGCATGTACCGATGACTTTTAATATTTAAGTTATGTACATTTGTGGACTTTAATTACAACAGCGAGATACAAACGGTGAAGGAAAACGTCGTGAGGAAACCCGCACATGACTTAGAATTTATTCTAAGGTATGTGTGAAATCACCAACCCGCATTGGGCCAGCGTGGTGACTATGGCCCAATCGCCCTCATATTGAGGGTAGGCCTGTGCCTCAGCAGTGGGGACGAAAATGGGCTGTTATTACCTATATGTTTATTATCTATTAATAACATTTTTTTTTCTCACACACTGTCTCTATTAGTGATATAATAAAGCTCCAGCGCCTACTAAACCTTGTAAAATATCACTTGATAATTTTAGCAAATCACAATGAGGTAATATGTAATCATAAACGAAAGTATTCGATTATCGATTATAATTCTAATTGAACTCGTTACCGATAGTTGCATAATTAAGCTGTATATTCAAATTACTATTATATTATGTTACTATGCTGAGTTTTTAGGTGGATTATTTTTTTATTGTGCTAAGCATCAAAGTGGCTCATTCTTGTAAAGTTTTTTTATTGCATGAATAAACCAATTACACTTATTTTTATAAAAGTGAAAATTTCAAATCAAAGTGATTTTTGATTGTCTCTGGTCACTGGTGGTAGGTCTCTATTGCTGGAGACTGTCTAGGTAGGTACCACCGGAGCGCCTATTTCCGCCGCCAAATAGTACTGTCCAAAAGTAGTATAATTACTAAACCCAACATATTATCTGATGTGACAAGCGCAATATAGTGCAGTATATATTATCCTAACTGGCGCCACGTTGTTATAGGCAGGCTTGTCACTTATAATCTGGTGAACGTCCCGCTCGTCTCGTGGCTTAATTGTATAAAAAAGTCTGTTATTGTTCGTTATGCATGTCACTATAAATAGTGGGCGGTAACTTTTAATGAAGTATGATATTATGTTTAGTATATATAACGAAATAAAATTAATAAACAACGTGTGCGTGAGCTTTTAAAATTATCGTGTTATATTTCATAAGGTGCAGGTGGCGATACTGTTCCCGTTGGAACCCTAAGTTTTTTATTTTTGAAAATTTATGACCTGGTAACGAGACCATTAAGCTAATCTGTTTTTGGCTATATAATCACTGAGGTATAACTTTCTGCCAGTAAAATTTTCATTATTTTAATTTCTATGCTGTTTAACCTATTACCTTCACCACTATGTTCATAAATTGGAACACGAAAAAAACATTGGTCCTATCCAGCGGAGTATAAGCTTCTGTACTATTCAAGCGAGGTTCACAATGTTATTTGGGTTTTAAGAAACAAAGTATGAATACTGGGTGTTAGGAAATCGTTTCCGGAAACGAAAACAGACAGTAGTACTAATGGCACCTTTGATGATGATGGAAAAAAAATCATATTTTTAACACATTTTACTAGCATTATTTACACTCTTATCGTTAGGACAGCTAAATGAAACGATCGTTTCATAAAAAATACATTACTTTACTAAAAAGAAAACCAGCAATGGAACACAAAATCAAAAACAGATGACGCTCGGATGAACGAGCGCGGCGGGAACTCGAGATGTATTTGGTTTCAATTTGAACCTTAAATCATAGAGCCGCGGAGCATTTAGATAGCGCGGCCGGGCGTTCGTTCATCCGAACATCAACTGTTTTAGATTTTGTGTTTGCTTGCTGGTTCTTTTTTAAAAATATAATTTTGTTTTTAATCAGAATCGATTTTTTTCCCTCCTATCATCAAAGGTGTCATTAGTACTATGGTCTGTTTTCGTATTCGGAAGCGGTCTCCTAACACCCAGTATACATGCATGGCAGCGTTAAGGAAAATGAACTCGATATATTATGAGCATGTATTGTTGTATTTGCTTGTTGTTTTTTGCAGGTGTATTTTATGAAACCTCCATTATAACAAGGAACTATCAGACCATATTGATTTTAGGAAGACAATATGGTTATGTTGTATAAAAACTTAATAGTGTTTAAGATTAAGCGGAGAGAGGTGGTCTCTGCCTACCCCACTGAAAACGAGGCGTGATATATGCGTATGTATGTATGTTTAAGATAGGCGTAGCACTATCAAGTGAATGTCCAGCGCCTCTTCGCAGCCTCGAATAAAGACTTTTAATATAATATAAATATTTCATTATTATTTTTCTATATATGATACCAATAAATTTATTAAATATTCAATTTGGTATATTATTTTTTGACAAAATACGCGAGCTAATTTTATGCTGAATCGTTTTCATATCTATTTATTAGTCTCTTCTATATTTTGTATTCATTATCACTATTTCAGTTTATAATATTCACAGCTCCTCCAAAAAAGAAAGTATTTACCTTGATTTATTACTATACCTAATCGGCTTTAACTAGTGTAGACTCGTTGTAGGGATATTCTACCAGTCTTCCACATGGACGAAGAATTATTACTTAAATTTAACATTCTATAAAAAGAGCAAAATCTCTAGGTAAATTTTAATACGAATCCATGACCTGAACTTTTAAAGGCTTCGCAGCCTGAGATTAGATACGTCTTTACACCTTTTCCACTGAAACAAAGCTTATTGCCCTTATAAAACCCACTATGTGCGAGTAAACATTGTTTGATGCTTACGACTTGCGAGGCTTCTGTGCGACTGAGCATTTTGTCTAGTATCCACATAAGAAATAATTTGAATTTTGGTTCAATGGGAAGCCACTAACGCAGTGTGCGTTATTAATGTTTTTTATGATTATAAGAATTTTTAACTATTAAAAATTTTTTCGTATGAACTGTACCAAGGATCTGTAAACTAATTAAATACAGAGTTGTCATTTGATTTATCGACAATCATCCACATAATAGCCTATCAATATCCACTGCTGAACGTAGATCTTTCCAACAGGGGAAATTTGTACACGCCACCCCTGATGAGATTTAATAAAAAAGGAATCATTTTGTTTATAATAGTTTTTTGTTATACCTTCTTATTATATCTGTTCAACTATTTAATAACAATGATATTTTCCACCAATGATCAAAAATTCTTAGTTTATAAAATTATAGTATAGATTGATTTATTCAATAAAATGCTGATAAACAAGTATTAAAAAAAATGAATAAGAAAAACAAACATATAGGAAAAAGAATGTGTGGTATTAAAATATACATATTACTTAAGCTTTATTAGTCTCTTCTAGGTCTGTTTATTTATTTTTATTGGAAATTGGATTATATCCTTTGAAAATAGATTCTTTTCTGAAAGTTTTCCGTAGATCGATTTAAAGGACCAGCAACAAATAACAAATCAAATTAGTACAATGCTGTCGAATGATAATGCTTGTTAGTAAGTGTTGTGATGTTTCTAAGTTTTATGTACAAACACTGGTTGATGCTGTCAGCCGTTGATCTGACGGTATACTCGTATTTATCTTTATTCATAAAAAATATTAATGTATATATAATGCTTCATTTTAACATGTAATTTATAAGAAGACAGTGTTGAAGTTAATATACTGTAGACCCATCTGCAGTACAAGTTATAACAGTCTGTTGTTATTAAAAACGTCTCTGTAATATTTTTTTTTAATTGAGATTGAAATCTTCAAAAGGTAAGACCTTCTGGGAGGATGACAAGTTTGTGAAAAACGTTTTATTCGTTAAGATCTCCACGGTTTCCCGTAATACTGGATATATTCCAAAGAACATATCGACGCCCGTTTATTATACGCCTAAACCTATCGCATAGAAGCTTATCACGCTCTTGTTCTCGCTATGTGCTAATGTAAACACGAGGTACCCAGTTTTCGCCTGATTTCTTACAAAGCGATAAGAGCCCCACCCCCAAAAGCAACAAATCCGGAGATCCTTTTCGTTGCTTTTACCTCATGAATCTAACCGTTAACATTGTGTTAACCTCAAACCATTTTATAATTGCTGGTGATTTCAGTATTAATCTATGTGATAATAATTTTTAATGATATTTGCGAAACATATTATTATTTTATGAAAGTCTTAGTATATTATGCCTTCTGCGCAAATCGTGCTTTATCTAGTATATAGTTTCTTTGTTCTCCATTCAAGCGCTTTTCGAGAACTTCTTTTCTATTACAGTTTTCTTTTTCACTATACATTTTTTATACAGCTAATAAAATTTATAATAACTTGCTAACGTTCAATTAAATGAGCGGGAAATTTAATTTGTAACATAGGAAATTTCATTAAAAAAAGTATTAAGTCTTTGAAATGTTGCATTTCTTTAAACAATAAATCATGAAATTTTATTTTGTATAGCACGTATCCAATTGTTATTGTGTGTCTATTTTACAGAAGACAGATAAAGCGGTCTAAGAATCAGTGAGCTGATAGTAATGGATATTTTTACTTATTTATTAAATGTTACATGTATTTAAAATTATCTAATCTAATATTTCACGTTGCAGATTATAAAGAAAGGAGTAAAAAATTTATGATATTTACGAAAACTTGTTGACGTAATGACTTTTTTTTATTACTCCTAAGGTGGTTTTTGTTTTATATCAGTTTACATGAATATTTTAATTTTTATTTCTTCAACGATGTTTTCTAATAATGTTTTCAATGTCTCTGCAGCGTATTCTAAATATTACACTAAAACTATGCAATGTTTCTATCCAAAAAAGCGTATGTCTTTGACTTCGAGAGGTTACTTAACTTAATTTCACTTAATTTTTACTGCTTTTTCTCATAAACAATGTTAAATATTTTATCAACTTTTATAAACAATGAACAATGATTATTAGATAATAAAATTAATTAGATTCGTCCATTTACACCATTTAATCAATTTGTATTCAAACAAGCTAGAATAACATAATTGTTACGTTTCGTCCCACGATCTAATTAATTAAAACAATACTTAATAGCGAGACTCATTTATGTAATGACTTAATAAGGTAATAGAAATGTTAGTACATCAATTAAATTATTATAATGATTTCAGACGAGTAACTGAACTAACGCATATGTAAAATGGAAATATCAAGAACTAATCTTGCTTCAACTCGCTTTTCTATTATTAAATTATTACTAGGTAATCCATCTTTTTTATCTTTATGGGATGAAGAGGAAATGTTAATAGATTAATTAAGAAACACGAATAATTAATTATTAAAAATTAAAGTTACGTATTTTATGAAGGCAAAAGTTGTAAACGGGTACTGTTTTTTTCTTCATAAATTATTTATTATTCTGTAATGATTCTTCAAAATTTTGCATAATAACTAAGCATCATAATATAAACCAGATTATAATGCGTGCCATAATGAAGTTTGTTATTTTAAAGTCATACGGTAATACACAGACAATCGATGCAAATAATAAGCGAAATCTTAATTGAAATAACTTTTATCCAAACATACCCTGATATCTGAAAGCCAGGTTGTCAACGGTAAAGTTCTGTTGGTATTCATGAAGATCGCCTTGACGGGCGCTGAGCCGCGCAACATCCTGTGGCACCTCGGGAGACTTCCACACGAATACGTAGTACACAGACAACAGGATAGCCGCCATAGAAACCGACAAGAGGTAAGCCAACACGGTCAGTACGCGCACGGCCGTACTAATACTTTTCGGTCGGTGCATATCGCGACCGGCCTCACCGCCATCGTCCTTCGCACTCTCCTCATTCTGACCGCTGCCCGACATCTTACCCGTACATGATTCTGGCTAACACTTCCCTAGTAAAGACGATTTAAAAATATAGCCAGTTTGAAGTGGTGGCGTGTGCCGATTCGCGGATGGGCCGAGCGAGTGCGGCCGGCTCGCCTTCCCCGTCCGGTGCGCGCACTTCTCCCGCGCTAAACCGATTAACTCCACACGTCATGGACTTACGAATACTAAAAGACGTATTAAATTTTATACCCTAGTAAAGATAAAACTATTCGTGGCCCAGTTAGAAGCTCATTCATAACACGGATATAAGTGAAATATGCATATCTGTTATGTTGATCAAATATCCAGTTCGTATATAAAACGGATTTCATAACCCATATTTTAAACTAATCGCGTGAAAATATCGTCTAATTTGTTTATTATATTGAGTTGTTGAAATTTCAGTATGTTTTTCTAGGTTTACTGTTTATGTTCTCGGTGTGTTATCTTTAAAAGAGTTTGAGTCGTAAATTGATATATCCAAGGCTGTTTCGTACTTCCATGATGCGCTGCTACCCTGTGAGATCTATGTTTATTTTCTTTCAACAGCATCACGACGTCTGGTTAAATTCGACAAGGCTGGTATTTTTGAACACTGGATAGTTGGAATAGATTTAGACTTTAGGTTTCTATTCATTTATTGTATAAAATTCATATATCCACATTGGATTTAATATGGAAGATTTTTTGTCATGCTTTTCGAAATAAAGTGTTAATTATGAAAATTCAGTTTAGCATTGTAGTGCACATGAACAAATTATTAAAAATACAGTTTATACGATATTTACACCAAAAGAAAGGTTTTATTGTCTGATCATTTCGGAGATTATCAAAAACCGGCTGAACAAAATCGACTGCACTTTGTTTGGCACTTAATTAATGTTTAATTTGTAATTTAGGCAAACTTGTGTACTTAAGAAAAAATAATAAATAGTTTATAGTGTTTAAGATCATTAACTTTCGAAACTATTATACCAAGGAGAATAAACTTAAGGTTTTACATTATGGAGAATGTTAATCCCTTCACTGTAACTTGTCACTAAGTAACGCTGCAATATATTAACTTCTATATCATTGGAGTGTTTTACATGACAATATTTGAATCTACGTATAGTAAATATTTTTCACTGGTGGTAGGAGATGTCTGTTACCGGATACTGCCTAGGTTCGCACACCGACTGCCTAGGTTCTGTAATTGGACAATGATGTAGCTAGTGAAATAATTAAGATCGCTAAACTTAACACATCATATCTCAAATGATGAGCACATGTGCTGTAATGTGTATCATCTGCACTAGCGGCGCTTTGCTATAACCACGCGTAAAACTTTTACGTTAACTTTTCGTTCAGTTCATTGAAGAAAAAACATTCATTCTCATAGTTGCCAAAAAAATAGACATTTGTTCCGATTCGTTCTAATATGCAAATCGGCTTTCATTGTGGATCCTATTTCTAATATTGTTTTTTGAATTGAATTTTGTTTGCCGGGCTGCGCGCTCGCGAGACCTTTATTACGTTGAATAAGCGTTTTTCTTTTTTTTAAATCAACCTTGTTTATGGATAGAGTGTACGTAAACTAGGTCACGCCTTATTCTGTGACATAACAGAGGATTAAGGAATTAAAAAGTTGTTGTTGTCTTTCAGGCCTTGGATTCCTTACATAGACAGACAGTTTCCTGATAATAACCTATTGAGCACATTATACCGGACAATAAGATGTGTAAGTAAAGCTTGGATTACATCTGTAATCTGTTAACAAAATAACAAGATTGAATTTGTTAAGGTTTTCGTCAAGTCAGTTAAACTTTTTAATGTCATATTTATAATATCATTATATATCACGACGAATGAAGTATGTAATACTGGACATTAGGTTTATTACAATCTATTTTCTTGCTAAAAAGGAAAATTTAGGTTTCTAATTGATAGCTATATTGATGGTATGATATACCTTAGATACTTACGACCTTCGACTCAAAAAAGGTATGGGTTTGATCTCCACTGAGCGTGAACAGAAAAGTAAGGCGTTTGTATACCGCGTAAGACCGCAATTTCAAACTGAGCTAAAACCGCTCTCTAGCTCTCTCTATTCCACGTGTCTAGCAATCTATGGGCAATGAATATACGATACCATTTAAAAAAGTTTCATCTACATTTGTAACATTTCTTTTCTTAAATCCTACGGATAACTTTTTGGTATCTATGGGATTAATTTTAACTTAGGAGTAAGTCGAGCTTCAAAATGGCAATTACTTTCTGTCCGCAAAAACTCGTCAATACATTATCAATTTCCTGAATTTATTTAAGTACCGCCCACTCGGGAGCTATGGGAGTTGTTTCATCCATTAAAGATAATTGAATTTGCGACCGCGATCCGTTCGCGGTATAAAGTGATCGACTACCAACTTATTTTTTTTGCCCCGAGCAATCCATCATGCTTGTAAAGAGAGCGTTTTACTTTGAAATTAAGTGGGAGATTAATCATAAAATACATCTGCTAACCGTCATTGCACTTGTACAATGTGGTGGATTATGGCTTTAACATTCTAATTACGAGAAAAAGCGACGAATCCCAATGGCAATCACCGTTATTTTTATATTTTTTATACAGCTGTACAATTACGCCGATGATATAAAAAGTAATAGTAAATAAAGAAACAAACATAAATAAAGAAAAAGAAAAAAAAATGTTTTTTGATATATTATATATCTTTTATTTCAAACGTCAAAAGAATTTATATCACAATTTGCACCTTCTATTCTCTTGGAGTTTCTCTTTGAGGATACGTCGTAATATTTTACCAGAAGGATTTTTCGGAATTTCTTTCACAAATTTTACACCACCATGGAGACGGTGAGCGGGTGACAGCTGAAAAAGTTTTAAGCACTATAGCATAATTTGACTTATTTAAAATTCATAGATTATTTCATTTTGGAGGGAAGAAGTTAGTAAAATAGAGGCTAAGAAAGAAATTAATGGGATTGTGTAAGAGGGTACCCTTCTTCTTACGTGTGAAAAAAGTTGATTATGAGTTGCTAAGAGAGAAGTAGGTTTTTTGTGCCGAACCTACATAAGTCGCAACAGGGCAGTGATGATAATTTAGTCGTTATAAATGTTGTTGCCTGTTTTATTTTCGAAATACACGAAAAAAAACTTCATTGTTTTGAAATTCATAATTAAACTTTCTATTAATTTCGTTACTTAAAGCAGCTCATCACAATTTTGAATTACTTGCCAAACAGCTTTTCCACTACAGCACTGTCTCTGTCGCCAAGCAAACATTACGTTTTAGCATAATGTGTTAACCAGCATTACTTTACTTAGTGTTTTATCATAAAAGCAATGTATTATAGTATTGTGTAAACATCCTAACGTGTCATTTTAGCAGGTGAATTTCCTGCTTGTTTCATTGCTTTGTCATTATAGAAAAGAAATCTGTTATTATGAGGATTTTGTTTACACCAACCCAGTTGGCTGTATATGCCAGTAATTCTTTCTCAGTGAGCTTGTGACCGGGCTTCAGGACTACGAAGGCAGTGGTAAGCTCTCCTGCCATTTCGTCTGGTGCGCCTGCAACGCCACACTCCGCTACACTGTTGTGCTGCAAGATTACATTTTCAACAGCCGCCGGTGGCACCTACAAATAATTCCCAACAGGTAATATCATACTGAAACAAATGTTCCCGTAATATTATTAACTAGCTCGTCGCCCGAGACATAAATTGTTTAATCCCGTTACCCTAGTGATTACACTACACTAGCTACAAAGCCCTTCCAATAGGAACATAGTGTTTGCATACTATTGTTTGGCGGCAGAAATAGGGGCTGCGGTGGTACCCACCTAGACGGTCTCCGGCAACGGAGTCCTACCACCACTCCCCCTTATACTATTATAACCATGTTAATATCATTACCGAGATAAAGGTGCCTTCCGCAATAGGTTATTTTTATTTAAGTTCAATGTAACGGTAATATTAATTTTACAAAGCAAAGTACAATTACTTATTGTAATATAAAATAACTGAAACGGCCGCTGTCTAAATGTATATTTTTATGAGGGAGATAAAGATAAAAGTCTGTTCTTCGCATTTATCATATTAACCTTCACCAAAAACAGAGTGCAATAAATTTGACGGATTATAGTTTGCCTGTTTTTTTTTTATAATAATCACATCCAAACTAAAGAGACATGATCGACACTCATCGGATTAGATATAAGCAACATCCAGAATAATTTCTTATTGAATTGTGAGCCTGTCGATAAAAAGAATTAAAAAAATATATATTTATTAACATTATTGTTGTTTTTAACTATTTACATTAAATATTATGGGAATTAATTTAGTTGTTACTCACTTGATGTCCTTTATACTTGATCAATTCCTTTATCCGATCCACTATGAAAATGTATCCGTCACGGTCGTAATATCCGATGTCGCCGGTCTTTAAAAAACCTTCCTCGTCCATGATATCACGATTAGCAGCATCATCGCCCATGTACCCCTTCATCACTATAGGCCCTTTGATACAAATTTCTCCCTTTTCCATTGGCCCTAATTTTTTTCTCGTATTAATGTCCACCACCTAATTACAAAAAAATACTGTTTTCAAAACAACATAAAGCTCCTTGCACAGTAATACGACAAAAAAAGTTTAAACTGTTTTAAAAAAAATATTAACATTTAAATTTTTATAGTTAACAAGTTCAACCCTCAGGTTAACTTTTTTTAGAATTTTGTTGAATGCTACATCGCGCTATAACATCCCTGACAAACGCATAAAAGCTTAGTATCTGATAAGAGAAATAATTAACTGAAGATAATAATAAAAAAAGAAGCATTATGAAACATTTTTGGTACTTATCTAGATAGATACCACAGCATCAGTGTTCCAGTTAGGGGCATGTTGTCGCTAGTGAAATTACTGGAACTATGAAATCTTACATCTTCAGTCTTAAACAACGATTATAATTTGTTGTAGTACTTATCATCCTGACTAGCGCCATATTGTATCACCTCTATCAGGTGAACGTCCAGCGTGTTAAATAACTTCACGGGATACGAGAAAATCCAAATCTTTTTGAGACTCCTTGTGATAGTGCATTTAGCACTAAGGACATCTTTTCGATGTACATCCTGTGCTAGTTAGGTACTTGTCACTTAAATAAATATTCAGTAGTACCTTCAAGGAAATGCCAGGCAAAGGAGGTCCACCGCTGCCCGGTTTGAAGGCCGTTGTATCTTCCTCGTAATCTTTAGTAGCCGCAGTTGACGTCTCCGTCATTCCGTAAGCTTGCAAAAGCCTTTTACAATTGGGGAAACTATTAAAGAAATATCAATTATTATTATAGTTCAAGAAACAAAGCACTACAGATATAAAAAGAAATAAGTTCAGTACCGCTTCATGACTTGTTCCGTTGTGTCGGCGGAGAGCGGCGCTGCGGCACAGACCATCAATGTTACTGAAGACATATCGTACTTCTCCATCAATGGGGACTTCGTGAAATATACAATCAAAGGTGGAACTGTAAGCAAGACATTCACCTGCGAAAAACCAATTAGTATTTTTAGCGAATATATTTCAATTAGCTTTAAAAAATATTTTATCTAAATTAAGATTCAACGTTTATATTCATATCTATGCATTCTAACTATAATTTTTTTTATACTATGATGTTGAACTTTCCTATAATATTAAGACACTATTCCATCATCATCATTATCATCACTATTTAGAATGATATAAATTGCATACTACTAATCGCTTTCATCGACATAAAGTTTCTCGTTACCCATTAATTTTACTAGCTACTCTTTCTACCAGAACGCAGTAATGTTTGTACATAGAGACAGACACAGAACTTTTTTTTTTTTTTTCATGATGATGTTCTCGCCGCAATTTTATTGACAACTATAGCGGCTTCATCGGACTCAGGGCGCGCGGATCCGGTATCCGCGAGCTAAAACGATTGAAATTAGATATATACATATATATGTAGATAAAGTAGTATGTATGAGGGGGAGGAGAAAGATGTGAAGATATTGGATGTGGAAAGGTTGAAGATTAGGATAGTGCTATGAGGGAAGAGAAAGGGGTGTACTTAAATATATACATAGATAAATATACATATGAATTTAAGACGCGCACGGTGCGCGTCGGATGGCGGCAATCCTATGAGGTCATCGGAGGGGGGCTCGAGCCCGTCCTCCGATCACCTTCGCCTGTGACACGAGACGAGGGCGGTGTGGACCGCCGGTCGGCCGGGTGTGACTTGTGTGCCGCGGTGTGCGAGCTTGACGGGCGCCGCAACCAACGGCGGAAGACACAGAACTGCGACGGCAGTAATATTGTTCTGGTGTAAATGTATTTCAGATATTATATATTACATAACGTTTAAAATGTTGTATTTGACTCTAAATTGATTGATCACCAAAATTAAAAAGTAATACATGTATACAATTTAAATTTTATCATACATTTAAATAATAGTGTAAAAACTAAATTTTACTTTATACTTCTCAATGGCTTGTAAATATTTTTCTGGATAGAAGCCAGGAAAGTACACGATCATCTTGCCGTAAGACAAGTTGTTCAACGTTACCATCAGCCCATAAGCGTGATACCAGGGCACTATGGTTAGTTGACACAAACGAGCTTGACTCTCTGGGGTATCGCCTCTGAAACAAAAAGAATATTTAAACGGATTGTTTTTGTAAAGAGTAAATGTCTCTGCAACTGTATTATACTATAGCGTTCGTAATCATTGACCATTTGCCATTTTAAGTAATAGCCTGCTTCATATTCAGTATTTTTAATCACACAGAGCACTGTAATAAAAAAAGATTGTCGCTATAGTATCCCACTTTATTAAGAGGTCGTACTCGCTGTACATCTTAAAAAAGAGTCAATCTCCATCAATCTTGAGATTCAGGTAAAGCAAAACATTTTATAGAAACCGATATGGCCAAGAACGACTGATTTCTTGAACATGTGAAATCCACTAACCAGCACTACCAATGCAGTAAATAAATGGTTTTGACTGTCCCTGTGAAAGAAAGCCTTGACGACTCCTCGTTTCGGAATTGATAAGGCTGTTATCATTTTAATAACAATACACATATTTATATCTCGCTCCTTAGTTATATTTATGGAATTATAACGCATATGTAGCTGGTCTTTTATTTTAAAGACTAAGCTCTAAATGGCTTGCGCAATCTTAATTTTCTATTGATAAGCCTTTATTATCAACCAATATAGAGACAAAATTACACAAATGAACAATCAACCACAACAAAAAAAGGATTTATTAGGACAATTTTGATGTTGGGCGTTATAAAATAATTTAGATCTTTTTAAACCGTAATTGAGAAGTGTTTTATACATTTCAGCATGGAGTCATCGCAGTGATAGCATAGCATCCTCTCTTTTAAGAGAACTATTACTTAAATTACTCATAAATATTCAAATATTAAATAATTTACAATTGCGTCATCATCACTATTTCAGTCTTTTATCGTTGACTGTTGATATCACGCCCTAACCAATAGATTTCCAGTGTGACGGATCCCTTGCCACCTGCATCTCACGATTGCCTGTGATCTTTTAAAACCATCATACTTACTCCGTATTGTGTGCAGCATATAACGCATTAAGGTGCGTAAGCATTACGCCTTTGGGAAGTCCGGTGGTTCCCGAAGAATATAGCAAAAATAAAGTATCCGTAGCACCTTGCACCTCTTCTGCTTCAAAATCATAAGGATCTGTGTTAACGTGGACACTTTGGAATAGAACCACTTCGTTGTCAATGGGTTGTCCATTCATTTGAATGAATTTCTTTATCCATCCTATTTTTTTGTAAACATTTAAGTTACGTTTTAGCACTTCTTCCGATGCTACGAGTAGAATAGGACGTGAAATGTTTAGCACGTGTTTAATTTCATCTGGAAATATTTTAAAATATTAGAGTTTTATAACAATAAGCATTAGGTAACCGCGTAATAGCATAAGGTACCAATAATAACAAGCATAAACTTTTTATTAATTATAACCAAAATACCCAATTGATGTAGTTTTGATGATAAAGTTACTAATTGGAGGAGAAATATGGAGTATACTTTATAGATTAAAGGCATGTCTCTGAAAAATCTTATCATATTGAATATAATTTATTATTCGATATAAACAAAAAGAATCTGAGTTTCTCTGTTGCCGGAGGCAATCTAGATAGGTACCACTGCAGCGCCTATTTTTACAACCAGGCAATAGTGTGCAAACATTACTATGTTACTGTTTGAAGTACGCTGTAGCTAGTGAAATTACTGGGATAACGAGACTTGATATCCTGTCTCAAGGCGACGATCGCAATGTGGCGCAGTGTATCACTTACCATCACGTGAACGTCCCGTTTGTCTCGTCGCTTCGTCGAATAAAAAAAAAACGATTTGGTTGAATGCGTAAGAACTAGAAATGTAACATACTACCCACTTATGGTATACTGTGGATTAAGCGTTGTGATGGTAGCACCGCAACATATAACCGCCATTGACGTCACCATAAACTCATATCTATTCTCACTGCAGATCGCCACAATTACGCCTCTTTTTACACCCCAATTTTTCAATCCATTGGAAACATTTACAACATCACATAGCATTTGTTTATAAGTTATGATTTGCCCATGATCACCGTGGACCTAAAATATATATTTATATATATAACATAACCACTCACACGCCAGAAATTTATACTATGAAAACAAACTAATAATCATTCACCAATTTATTCTTGTAATAGGTCTCTGTTGCCGAACACCCTCTAGGTACCACTGCAGCGCCTATTTCTGCCGCCAAACAGTAGTGTGCAAGCATTACAGTGTTCCGGTTTGAAGGGTGTTGTAGCTAGAGTAATTACTGGGGTAACGAGACTCAACTTCTTGTGTCTCGTTACAGTTGCTCGTGATGCAGTATTTATACTAACTAGCACCACGTTGTAGTAAGCGGGCGTATTATTTACCATAAGTTGAACGTCCCGCTCGTCTCGTCGTTTAATAGTATAAAAAAAAGACGGGCTAGGTAGGCACAACCGCAGCCTATATTTTGATCACCAAACAGTAGTTTACAAAGATAATTGTGTTTCAGTTTGAAGAGTGGTGGAGCTAGTAAATTTACTAAGATAACGAGATTGAATATCTTGTCTCAAGGCGACAGACCATGGTTCTTTGTATATCATTCTAATTAGCATCAAGATAGTATTAGCGGTACTTTCACTCAAGTGAACGACTCGCTCGACTTGTTGCTTCGTCGAATAAAAAAAATCTCATCATCAAGACAATTAACCACGACGATGACAAAACGTTCCTGGTTTATTTTTGTTTCGCAATTTCTGCTGATTAAGAAAGAATATCAGATCTTTCTACATCAGAGTTTTAGTTTAATTTAGATATCATAGCCGTTTTTTTATTCAACGAAACAAGTAACGAGCGGGCCGTTCTGCTGACGATAAGTACTGTAACTGCCCTTAACAATGTGGTGTTTATTAAGATATTTGTAAAGCCCTAAATTGCTTGAACCCTTCAAATCCGGATACTATAATATTTGCATAGTGTTTGCTGCTTGCTGGTAGAAATAAGCGCTGCAAAGGAACCCAGGCGATATTTGACATTTTTTATTTTTGATGAGTTTTTAAAAGATTTAAAAAAAATTAAGTCATTACTTTACTCACCAGGGCAATTTTATTCTCATTAGCGACATATTCTTTGAATTTTTCGATTATGTATTGTCCATAAGATAAATGCGCTGGTATCTTAGATGCTGGTCCACCGCTTACAACGTAATTTTTTATAATCATTTTGTTCTTCTAAGGGTCTACTAATGCACATAACAAATATGAAGTAGTCACCAAACTTGTTCACTAGTGATATACATCCGCACGCATGCAATAATTACATTAGCATTTAATAATAATAATTGATTGCTCCTACAAAATAACATAACATAACAAATACAGATAAACAGTGATTAACACAAAAAACACAAAAACAAACACGGAATTGATAGTCGGCTCCGGTGGGTGCCATTTCGATACTTTTAACTACTTATATCTAATCATATATGTTAAATTATTACAATAACAAAAAAAAACATTTTTCATTTCTTTTATATATTGGACAAACTTTTATATTTAACAATCATACAAAATATTAATCGTCACACGGTTAAAGATTTGTGGATTAAAATATTCTATTTTAGTAATTTTTCAAATATGAAACCTTCTAATAACATTTCTAGAAAATTTATTGTTTGATAGTCTAAGTACTTTAAATTTTATGTATTATAAACTCAAATGTAGTCTGAAATTGATATTCATTAAAACTTTTAATAGTTAAAATGTAACATAAATGATCTGAAAGTAATAAAAAAATGGTAAGTTGTAAATCGTTTAAATTATTTTTTTTCATATTCCTATTATAATAGTCATTTCAATATATATGATTAGGTAAGTATTTAATCAAGTGCTCCGAGCTGTAGCTCTTTTGCGGCTATATAGGTGTGTCCAATCATGTTGTCTGATGTACTGTATATCAATAAGATTGTCACTATTTGAACTGAAATAAATTTGGTTAGTAAAAAATCATAAATATAAAATTACGTAACCTAGAGATAAAATCAATACCACTGATAGACGTCAAGGTACACCACTTTCACTTATTAAAAATACAAAACACTAAAACATTGTTAAAAAAACAACCAAACGCATACGAGAAAACAATTGTTAGCTACGTTAGCCTGTATGTAGCATATGTATTTATAAATATTATAGTACATTAGAATGTACAGCAAATAAAATCAAATTTCTTAATTCTAATACAAATAAAAGAACGTTTACTGTCATGTCTTTTTTTACAAACTGAAGCATGTTAATAAATTACGACTTTGCTTAATGATAGTTATTCAAAACCAATTTGCATAATCACCACACAGGCGTACAGAAATAAGAAATTTTGGCCTTAAAAATCGATGATTTAAATCATGAGAAATATCGATGTTTTTTTCACACATCCCTTCCCTTACATTGTTATGATCCCTTATCAGTACTAATCATTACTACAAAAAATTTTCATTATTAGTAAACTTTGCTTTTAGATAGGATATGCTGGTTTTAATATCTTTATCGGAAAAAGAATTTAAGCTTAAAATTCGCGTCTGATAAATAATTTTTAAAGATCTTGAAAAATATCCTACTATGTCAGCTAGTATACACAATAATATTGTTTTCGGTCCTGAAGAAGAACTTATTCCAGCTCATCTTTCGTATGGACAATTTATTTATGACAAATTTAAAAAAGGCGGAGATGAAATAGCGCTGGTAAATTCATGTGATATATTTCATAATTTGTGAATTTCATTTAAGAATCATTTTTTTTAATGCATGTAATGTTTTCTTTTGATATTATAGATAAACGCGGAGACAGGCAATAGTGTAACTTACAAGAATATTCTACAATATAGTGTAAATCTTGCAACAGCGCTAAAAACGCTTGGTGTAAAAAAGGGTGATGTTATAGCATTAAGCAGTGAAAATAGATTTGAATTCTTCGTGGCGTCAAATGCTATTATTTTTTGTGGAGCTATATTATCTACACTTAATGTAACTTACTCACCAGGTAAATATAAGATTAAAATTTTCATTGAGATATATTTTTTTTAGTAGTCTTGTTTTTATTCTAATTTATTTTTCAGGAGAATTAAAACACATAATACAAATTATCAAACCAAAGTATATATTCTCATCTGCAATTATTGCACAAAATATATATGACTGTACCAAAGATGTACCATGTGTAAATAATTTAATATTATTTGGAGAGTATAATTTAGTTCCTTCTCTTTTCTATAATGATCTTGTTAAAAAATATATTAACATTGATGACTTTATATTGGATGATATAAATGGAGCAGAAGATGCTGTTGCAGTTATGTGCTCATCGGGCACAACAGGCCTACCAAAAGGTGTAATGCTTACTCATGTAAATTTCTTAACATTGTCTGCTCACATGAAGTAAGTCACTTATACCATTTATCTTTTATGATGAATCTAGTTTCAATTCATTAAAAAAATCTTTTTTACATAATACATCAATGATTAAAAGGACAAACATCTCCAAATGCATAATCAAATCACTTGATGTAGGTCTGTTGTTAGTCATTCATATAAGAATCACCATAGGACCTGTTTCTGCCACCAAACGGTATCATATATTGCTGTTCCTGTTTCAATGCTGTTGAACCTAGAGAAAGTACTGGACAATAAGACTTAACATCTTATATCTCATGGTGCTGACACAAGTGTCTTCTATGCCACAATGTGATGCACTGTATACATGTTAATTAGCACTTTATTATTATGGGTAGGTGTCAAAAATAAAAGTATAAAAGATCTAAAAAAATTGTAGTATTTTTAGAATAAAACTTTGGCCCCAACTAAGAAGGATAAGATATGGTAAATGATCTGCTTCCTCTAATCTTTTGATAATATAAAATTGTAATGTTAATCATATAAATTGTCAATGATAAAAGCGTTCTTATGATATTGAGTGATGTAAGCCATGTATTGTTTTTTTTTTCTACCCAAGGTATTACTTATCAACAGCTCAAGGAAAGGGTAGAGATATAAAAACTAGCTTATCACTAATACCATGGTTTCATGCTTATGGTTTTATAACAACAATGGCAATCATGTGCATGCATGTTGATGTGGTTTTTCTTACCCGTTTTGATGAACAACTATTCTTAGAAACTATACAAAAGTATAAGGTAATTTAAAAGATAGACATTTATTTATTTAAGTCAAATTAGTATAGACAAAAACCTTATTTTTTAATTAATATTATATATAAAATAAATATGCTTAACTAATTATTTAAATAATATTGACACCCCAATTTATTGAAAAATTTCTTTAATTTTTTTTTCTGAACTTTCAGGTTAATATGACAACTATAGTCCCACCGTTAGCAGTATTCTTAGCCAAACATCCACTTGTCACCAAGTATGACTTAACTTCACTGTGTGAAATTTGGTGTGGTGCGGCACCACTGTCTAGTGAATTACAAAAAATGGTTGCTCAAAGGTATAGAACGTTATTTAGTGTGCATATCTTTAAATACCAATTAAATGAAAAAAAATAACTAAGATATTTTTTAGGACTGGAATAAATTTCATAAAACAAGGATATGGTTTGACAGAGGTCACCATGGCATGCTGTGTTGATTTAACAAGCGGTGAAAAAATTGGTTCCTGTGGAACACCTGCACCGGGTATGAGAATAAAGGTACTTTTTAGTAACTTCATATAAACTAATTAGAATATACTAACAACTGTAACTGTGGCACAGTGGATAACTGCTTGCCTTGTAACAAAGAGATTTATGGTTTATTTTCAGGACCATGTATTGTGGAGTTTGGTTTATGGTAGTGTTTGTTTTACTGAAACTGCTTGACGACCTATCATTCTCGTATTATGAATATATAGGTATTGTTGTGTTTTAGCTATCAATAGGCTCACGTTTTTTTTTTGTTTCTGTGGGAAATCTTAGAAAACATACTGTCTTCTGGTGGGGAAGACTCAGAGCTCCATTAAGGTAGAGAACACATTTCCTCGGTGCGCCGCGACAATGCACGTTAGTGCCACCCCGGCTTCATCTCCAAACAGGATCTGTTGTCTCTCGATCCCGCTCAGCAGCTTGCTTTTAAACCATAACAGTTTCACAAAACAAGGCTGCGGCCCTGCATGCAAACTCTCTTAGTATCACCGACACGATTGCTACCAATAATAAGTTCCGTCCAATCCGGTTTATTAGGTTCTGCCGCTCCGGTTCCCACGTCGGCAAACCGTGAGCAGGATACCGCATTGCATATGCCGAATCCTGCTTTTTTCCTCCACAGTGGAAGCAATGGGCAGACGATAAATAGGCGACTCATCTAGTCTAACTAGCTAAAGTATTCTGCGAAAGCACTCTTTATAATCTGCAACCTCATTATCGAGATGACTTCATGATTGAGAATAAATATAATAGGTCTACCGGAAATTCCACGGAATACCACGGAATACCGCATATTCCTGTGACACATATTTGGCTCTCTCTTTTGATCACTAACAATGTATATACACATTTTCGTCGCAGATGAACTAAAACGAAGTTTATTCTTTTAGTACAGGGTGTCTGGTGGCAGATTTATGTTTTCAAATTTAAATAAAAAATAATATGTTTGACATATAATTTTACTAAAAGTATTAAAAGATAGAATACAAATGCGGATTTCATTTTTTAAAGATAATGTCATCCAAATGTCTTCCATCCTGTTGCACACACTGTTCGAAACGGAGCCTCGTATTCCGTGCCACACGCTGCAGTAAACTTGGTTCAATTGCGCTAATTTCTCGCCGAATATTTTCTTTTAAGTCCACAACAGTTCGCGGATTGTTGGCGTAAACTCTCTCTTTGAGGTAGCCCCACAAAAAAAAATCCATTGGAGTTAGGTCGGGTGACCTCGGTGGCCACGGGATGTCCCCAAAGCGACTAATCAGTTTTTGAGGGAAATTTTCTCGCAACAAATCCATCGAAGCTCTCGCCGTGTGTGCGGTCGCACCATCCTGTTGAAACCACGTATGTGATGAGAATGATGAATGAGCTCGCAGGTTCGGCAAAAAGAAATTCGAAATTATGTGCCGATAATTCTCACCATTGACCTTCGTCGCTTGGCCCCGTGCATTTTCAAAAAAAAATGGTCCGATTATCCCATTCGTGGATAAAGCGCACCAAACAGTTACCCTTGGGCAATGTAATGGTTTTTGGTGCTTCAGTCGAGGATTGCGAGTTCTTAGAGCCCAGTAACGGCAATTTTGCTTGTTTACATGTCCATTTAAATGAAAATGAGCCTCGTCGTTCCAAAAAATGGAATTCACAGTGCGAAAACGCTCCAACATGGTTTCACAAAAAAAATTGCGTGACGCAGTCATTTTTTTTCAATTCTTGAATTATTTGAATTTTAAAAGGATGAAACTTCATATCTTTTTTCAAAATTTCATGCACAATTGCTCTTAGAAGTCCCAGTGAAGCTGCCCTTTTCCGTATCGAAAGTCGTGCATTTTCACGTAAACTGCGTTCAACCAGTTCAATGTTTTCGGGGGTCCTTGACGATCGACTAGGTCCTGGCCGTGGTGTGTTCATAGCCGAAGCAGTTGCGCGGAACCTCTCCACCCACGAACGAATTAAATTCACACTCGGCCCATCGCCTATCCGTCGAATATTGAAATGTGAACAAAACTGTCGGCGAGCGAGTACGTAAGAATCGTTACTCTTGAAAAATGCTTCAATAGCGAACGCGCGATGCTCACGCGACCACTGCACCACTGCGACATCGTGACTAAGAAATCCGCACGATCGGTGATTCTAATGACACCACCTTCCCCCCACACTGTTTATAACTTATTGAGATATTCGTTTTTTAAAATATAAATCTGCCGCCAGATACCCTTTATTAAGTGAAACGCGCTCGTGTACCCATGGCTACCGACAAAGTTCATTTACGCCACTATATTTTGTACGAACTCCAACAAGGAAGAAATGCTACAGAAGCGTATAGAAATTTATTGAAAGTGTTTCGTGAAGGTACAGTTTCTGATAGAACATGCATAAGATGGTTCAAAAAATTTCAAGTAGGTGATTTCGACCTTTCTGATAAAAGCCACGTTCTGGGCGACCATGTTTGATCGACGACGATACTGTTCGGCGGTTAAATTTTTGGCCTCTAGAGATAAGACATTTTTTAAAAATGGGATAAACAAATTGCCATCACGCTGGCAAGAAGTCATAAATAATGATGGCAAGTATGTTATTCAATAAAGTTTACCCAAAGTATGAAAAAATGCATTCCTTTGTTTCATTTTAAAACGGACAGAACCTTCCGGTAGACCTAATAATACAACAATTTATTTTGGATATTCCTTCATTATCTATAAGTATCAGTGCAAAATCACCTCAAACATTAAACAACTTACATTAGATTAGTTAATTTGTAGCTTATGTTATGCATATACTATACAGTGTCACAACACAACAAATCTTGAGACATGTTTTAATTTTAATGAATATATTAAAATAAAAAACACAATGATATGTTAACCTGACGATATTTTAAAAAGGTTTTAGACGTCACCACAGGGGAACTGCTACCCGTTGGAGAAAAAGGCGAGTTATGGATAAAATCACCACTGCGCATGAAAGGCTACATGAACGATCGCGAAGCAAGCGACGCCCTAATAGATTCTGAAGGTTACGTGAGAACAGGGGACATCGGCTACTACGACAGGGACGGCTACTTTTTCGTTGTCGATCGACTTAAAGAGCTTATAAAATACAAAGGATTTCAAGTAAGCATAAAAAAAAAACATTAACGCCACATAAGAAGCTATGTTGTGATTTTCGTTAAACAGAGTATGGAAATACTTACGTTTGTTGCAGGTAGCACCGGCAGAGTTGGAAGCGCTACTATTGCAACACCCGGGCGTGGCCGACTGTGGGGTAGTTGGTAAGGCCGATGAGATCGCCGGGGAGCTGCCTACCGCTTTTGTGGTGCGGCAACTCAACTCTAATGTCACTGAGGCGGAAATCGTACGATATGTTGCAGACAAGGTTAGTGTTTTTATACCAAAATTTTTATCATATTATGTTTTTATAATATGTCTCTCTTTTGATGTAATTGATATACGGGTCAAAATAATTTCAAGGCTTAACGAAACGTTGGGATAATAAAAAGAAGGCAAAATACTAAAATAAAAGTGATAAAATCCGTCAAGTATGTTTATACAGCACCACATGGTGATCGTCTTCTCTAGTACCTTGAGAGTTAAGTCTCATTATCCACATAATTTCACTAGCTACAGTACTTACACTCAAACTGAAGCGTAATAATATTTGCACATTATTGCTCGGCGGCAGAGATAGAGGCTGCAGTAGAACGTTATTTAGAGGTGCCACCAGGAAAAATTATATCATTCACACGATGAATTATCATATATCATTTTGTACTGGTTGTGCGATAATAACAATCAGAGATAGAAATTGTCCACTCATTATTTAAAACAAATAGGGCAAAAGAAAACATTATTTTCTAATTGAAATTAAATATAACACTAAACTTAACATTTTTATTAGATTAGTGTGATATTCGTAAAAAAAAACTCGTCCCCGCTCGTGTACTTATTCTTTTAAGCACTATACAATGCGGATTATATTTTTTTAAAAAAATAAATAAGTCTTGTGATACTACTATCAATTCATAACAGCGCTCGGTTCAATTGGATGGACTGTATTTCAATTTGACTCTGACCTTGCTGGTATTGGATTATGAAGACAGTAGCACTAATGTATGAAAATGAGACGACTACGACCGCCCTACCAAAATTGTAAAGAGAAAGATGCTGATATTTTTCATCAACATTGCTTAACATTTGAGCTCAGCTTCACGCGGCGCTAAGTGACAATGAGATGGATGATGTTATGGCGGCAGATTTACAGTATAGGGGTGTAGATTCATTAAATAACCAGCCGTTCAAAAAAATCTGCACCAACAAACTCATCAAGTTGTGATGTAGATCGAACCAAGAACCGCCGTGTTACTGGGCAAGCAGTTAGTCGTTGCGCCACGGTGAGAGTTAAATAATAGGTTAGCAAATATCTCCCATCCGCCTTTTTGTCTTTTGAATTTCGCGGCTATGTACAAAGCGCTACAGAGCTCGTATCTGGCAATACTATACATAATTTGAAAGGTCTTGACATAACCTACAAAACGACGCTATGCATAATTAGTTTGGATATTGCGTTCAACAGTTATAGACGTGTAAACATGCGAGTTCACTAACGCCAAATTTGCGCTATTTTAAAGTTTTCCTTCGTTAAAGGCAAATCCGCTAGAGAAACGTTCCGTGAGATTAATGGTGTTTTGGGGGATGGTACTCTATCACTTCGAACCGCAGAGGAATGGTTTCGACGATTCAGAGCCGGTGAAAACGACACCATGGATAAGCCAGCCGGCGGAAGACCTGTGACGACAAATACCGATCAAATCATGGACTACATCGAGTTAGACCGGCATGTAGCATCTCGTGACATCGCCCAGGAGATGGGAGTTAGTCACCAAACCATTTTAAACCATCCGCAGAAGGCTGGATACAAAAAAAAGCTTGATGTTTGGGTGCCGCATGATTTGACGCAAAAAAACCTTCTGGACCGAATCAACGCCTGCGATATGCTGCTGAAACGGAACGAACTCGACCCATTCTTGAAGCGGATGGTGACCGGCGACCAAAAATGGATCACATACGACAATATCAAGCGAAAACGGTCGTGGTCGACGGCCGGTGAATCGTCCCAAACAGTGGCCAAGCCGGGATTGACGGCCAGGAAGGTTTTGCTGTGTGTTTGGTGGGATTGGAAGGGAATCATCCACTATGAGCTGCTCCCATATGGCCAGACGCTTAATTCTACCATCTACTGCGAACAACTGGGCCGCTTGAAGCAGGCGATCGACCAGAAGCGTCCAGAATAGGCCAACAGGAAGGGTGTAGTGTTCCACCAGGACAACGCCAGACCACACACTTCGTTGATGACTCGTCAGAAGCTACGGGAGCTCGTATGGGAGGTTTTATCGCATCCACCATATAGCCCGGACATAGCGCCAAGTGATTACCACCTGTTCCTGTCCATGGTGAACGCCCTTGGTGGTGTAAAGTTGAACTCAAAAGAGGCTTGTGAAAAGTGGCTGTCCGAGTTCTTCGCAAATAAGGAGGGGGGCTTCTACGAGGGAGGTATTATGAAGTTGCCGTCTAGATGGAAACAGATTATCGAACAAAACGGCGCATATTTGAACTAAATCCGATCACTGTAACACTTTTTATAAAGCATTGACGAAAGAGCAAAAAAGCGGAAGGGAGATATTTGGCAACCTTATATTAGGGGGACCGGAAAGTAATGTCGTTTTCTTACGCTAAATACAAACACATACATTTTTAACGAGTCTTTATTTTTAATCAATGATGTATTCCCCATCATTGTCAATAACCTTTTGCCATCTAGTGAGTAAATTTTCAATCCCTGATCGATAAAAATTAATTGGTTTTTCGGCAAAATATCTAGAGATGGCATTTTGGATATCATCCAAATTTGCAAATGTTTTGCCACTTAAAAAGTGTTGCAGCGCTCGGAATAAGTGGAAATCCGATGTTGCAACATCGGGCGAATATGGTGGATGAGGCAGCACCTCCCACCCCAATTCATTAATTTTTTCTAGAGTTCGCCTTGCGCAGTGCGGTCTTGCATTGTCATGTTGGAGAATGACGCCTTTTCGGTTGACAATCGCTGGCCACTTTTCAATTAAAGATTGATTGACTCGCTGCAATTGTTCGCTGTAGAGGTCTGCAGTAACAGTTTCTCCAGGTTTCAGTAATTCAAAATGAACAATGCCGCGAATACTCCACCAAACACACAAAAGCGCTTTTTTGGGGTGTAAACCTGGCTTAGCAGTACTCCGAGGGATTTCATTTGGAGAGAGCCACTGCCTTTTGCGTTTTGGGTTATCATACAGGACCCATTTCTCATCTCCTGTGATCAAGCGATCAAAAAACGCTTCTGTGTTGTGTCGTTGAAGCAATAAGATGCATGTGATTGATCGGTTAGCCTTATTCTGTTCGGACAGATTATGCGGGACCCAAACACCTGCTCTGCTTACTTTTCCAATCTGCTTCAAATGTTCTTGGATGGTCGACCAAGGTTTGTTGAGACTGTTTGACAATTCCTCGATCGTCTGACACGGATTTGCTTCCACTTCCGCCCTTAACACGTCGTTGTCTAACGCTGATGGTCTTCCTGATCGATACGAGTCGGAAAGATCAAAATTACCCGATTTGAACTTGGAAAACCACCTTTGGCATTTACGAATGTCCAGTGCATTTGGATAAACATCACAAATGTTTTTGGTAGCAACTGTTGCGTTATTTCCCTTGCGAAACTCAAAGAGCATGCAATGCCGGATGTGTACCTCTTCTGGTATTTGGCTGGCCATTTTACCCAAAATTACAAAAAAAAATTGTAATTCAATTGTCTATAAGTAAAGAAATCACTATAACCTCACAATGTCTTTGGTACGCCTCTGAACAAAACAATGAGCTGACAAATGACAATCAAGTATTGGCATGCGCAGAAACGACATTACTTTCCGGTCCCCCTATTATATTAGGGACAGTTCTTTTTCTCCCACTGTTTGATTATATTTTATAGACTGTTTAGATATGAATTTAAAAGCTAGGTCTTTAGTGTTGTCTAGTTGTCGATTTTATGGCCGCTTTTGTCTGTATTTTTATACAAACTTAGACTTGTTGGATTTCTTAACACACAATAAAGTATATACATATTATATTTTATTTCGTGTTACTTTAATTTTATTCGCACGTGGCATAAAGAAATCGGGGTATCTTCATAAGGTCATCTAATTAATTGAAGTTTTTATATCACCTAAGATATAAAAAGTCTAATTATCATAAGAATGAATACTTAATTTAATAATAATATTATATTCATTGTTAATAAATTTTCATTTCTTCCTTAGATGTCGCCAGCCAAACATTTACGTGGAGGTGTTATATTCCTCCAGGAAATACCAAAGAATGCTTCAGGGAAGATATTGCGTCGCCAATTGAAAGATATGTTACAAAATAAACTCGCTAAGAGCAAGCTCTAGTGGCATGAGGTCTATAACCATTTGTATACTTGGGTCAATTTGGACATGGGATTACATACCTCAAGCTTTCATCTTTCTAGTATTAATAAAACCTTAATGTATGTATGTTTTTATTATATAGTAAGTAGTCGATATTTTATAAAAAAAATTATGCGACGAAATGTCGATACAAGCGAGACGGTTGCTTGATAAAGATATACGCCTGACCATAACAAAATGGTGCTGGTTAAGATCATGTACACTGCGTCATTTTGTATTCGTTGCTTCGAGACCAAAGGTTAATTCTCGTTACCTCCGTAGATTATCAGTTACAGCGTCGTTCCAACCGGAACAGTAAAATTATCACGCTAGAGTTTGGCGGTAGTAAGAGGCACCACGATGTTGTTTACCCAAACGGTTTTCGGAATCAGAGACATACTGCCTATAAAACATTTTTTAATTATAAATATATAAACATACATTTTGTGGGATTTATTTATTCAAATAAATAAATATTTTAACATATTTGCTTTACATAAAAAACCCTTTAAAAATCTCCCTCACACAAAATCATAGCTATTACTCTAATGTGTGTTTAAGTTCCTGTGGTATTCTGCTTAGCGCATAGTTGTGAAGTTCGCTGTTCACAGCGGCAAGTACTCCAGATTTGTTGGGTCGGGACTCCGAGACTCCGTATTTATAGAAGTTGCCAATGATATCGGTTAGTTTGCCACCAGCGGCAGACAATATCGCTTCCGGTGCGCACGTGTCCCACTTCTTGCAGCCGCTGCTCGCGAATACGTAGACTGATGCAACACCTTCCAGTAATTGTAACACCTGAAAATATTGATTTATGTCTAATCAGAATATTTAAAAATTCTTTACGATGATCAAATTTGCCTGAACATTGTGTATCCTTATCTGATAACTTCTTTGTAATGTTACTTATAAATATTAAACAATAGATAATATAAGGAAGTAATAATAATATATCTGATATGGTGTAGTAATAAATACCTTGTAGCCAGCACCACCAACTCGCAATATCTGGTTTGCATTCATAACTTGCAGTGCTTTCTCTACCTCTGGATTAGAATGGCTTCTTGTAGTGGTGATAATTAAGGAGTCAGGCGGTGGAGCAGGTACAAATCCACCAACCCCAGCCCCTTGTAAACCCCAAATAGTTCTGCCCGTTTTCTTTTCACCACCATTTACCGTATTGTAATATGGCTGGTGGATAACACCTGCCACTGGTTTTTCATTAACAGATATTCCAATGAGTACTGTCACATGTTCCAAGAAGCCTGTAACAAAAAAAAATATGCATATTTAATTATTTTTCCATTGCTATCATTCTTGGGCAGCATGCAATGTACAAAAAAACTCTAATTCTATAGGAAACCTAAAATTTTGTGTTATGAATAATTTACTTAACCTATGTTATTGAACACCAATTGAATTTGGGCCGTTGATAAATATTTTAATATTCATAAATTTATAAATAAGCATAAGTAATTAATATTTATTTCCATTTGGATATTCAAATAAAAATTCTATCTGAATAGCCCTCAATAGAAAGAAATTATATCTAATATTAACATTTTTTTTTTCAATTCAGAATATGTGTTTTTCATGAAACAAGTACTAAATAATCTAACAAATATTTATACCAATGGCCCTGCTAAGATAATAAATACACGTAAAAGCTTGCTACCTACTACTTTCAAATTTTCCATTTACCATAGTTCGATTGGAGTAAACTTAAATACCATTTAATACTAATAAATGGATGTGTCAAGTACATTTTCCATCTTTCCCATGGATCTTTCTTCAACATTAGGGCACCTAGAAGATTTTAAGTAATTTCAAAGATACTTTATAATTAATTTAGTAATTAGAGTACACTGTAATCCCTTTCTGTAATTCTAATGTTTTCATACATATTACAATAAACAGTTTCATGGCTTTATTCAACATATAGCATAAAATTCATTTTATTATAGGCGCAAAATCGATCATCGTTGTGGAGGAAGATCTTTGGAGGAGGCCTATGTGCAGCAGTGGATGTCTATCGGTTGATGATGATGCAATAATAATTTTTACAAAATGTACTACACAATTTAGTTAAATTATCTATTTTACAATTCAACTGATTACCATACAAATGATGTTTACTATATAACCTTGACTATAATCATTAAACACATACAAAAAAATATTTTAATAGTTATTTCTTATAGTCAAATAAATGAATGTATTAACGAGTACTGAACATGGCATTTAAGTTAAATATAATATGATAATTGCCATGTCACAAGTTATAATGAAATTACCTTGCGTATACTCCGAAGTTCCATCGAGTGGATCAACCCATACAACAATGTCCTCCTCTTTCACACCTTGAAGACTTGAAGGACATTCTAAGGCCAAAACTTCTTTGTCTGTATCAATGACAATCCAATCACTAGGAATTTCACCCTGGAACAGATATTAAAATTCTAATACTGACAGAATTAAAAGTTAATAATGTTTTTGAAGATGTTTTGTTCCATGTTCGATTCTATCACTATATTGAATAAGCTAGTATACTATACACCCTTACTTAAAAATTTTGACCGTTTGAATCTTCAAAAACTGATTGACTGCAACAACTTTTATATGTAATAGTGGAAAATGATTTTTCAAGGTTTATCAAATTCAGATTAATCAATTGTTACAATTTAAACCTTAATTTTTATGTAATGTGGTATAGAAAAATTCTTCCCACTAAATTTGATTGCAGATTCAATACTAACAAAAAACAATCATATCTCATATAACAGAACTAGCAAAGTGTGAAAATTTAAGTAGATGATTCTGTACCTCTGATTTCTTAAATAACAAATAATTTTGCATATTTTATTAAATGAATATAAAAAAACAACTATATACATTAAACCAATGATTCAAACCTTTTTCTTTTTTTAAATATCAATTAAGTTCCAAGACTAGCAGGATGTGCAATGTGAAGCTAGTCAGAATGATATATACTGCACCACATTGAATTTATCGCCTAAGACAAGATGTCGAGTCTTATTACCTCTGTAATTACACTAGCAACAACATCCTTCACATCAGAACACAGTGATATTATCACTAGTTTGCAGCAGAAATAGGTGCTGTGGTGATACCTACCTAAACAGTCTATGATAACAGACCTACCGCTAGTAAATGTGTTTTAAAACTTTTATAAAGAGGACTTTTTTTTATATAAATGAAGCAATACTTTATCAAGTTTTGCTTGTTTTACAGAATGAACAAGCCTATAATATTACCAAATAATACCTAATTGTATTTTGAATTTCTTTACCTCATTATCAGGATTATCTTCTTCTCCAATAATGTTTAATTTGGGAAACTGTGCGGCAAGCGATGCAATAATGCATCGTTGCGCGGACCTGTCTGCTTCAGTCTGATAATCATTTTTCCCCTAAAATTGTATAATCGTATTAAATTAGTGTAATTTTGCAATAGTAAAAGTAACTCAAGGTGCTGTTTTATACATTCTATGCCTGTGCAAGGTCAATAAGTGTGTGTATATTTATAAAACTCGATAAACCTTTTCAACAATTCCAAGTTCTCCTTTGCTCATAACATCTCTAACAATCTTCCCTGCTCTATTTGCCACTGAAACTGAAGAAGCTAGTAATCTGACAATTAGTGGAACAGTTGTCATCTTGTAATATCAATTATTTTGTAAAGAAAAGAAATCGCGAAATTTTGTACAGTACACCGTTTGACCTCCTTTATTTTGGCAAACACTGACAGATTGACACGTCGAAGTGGGAATTGCTAGTATCACCATTACTACAATGAATATTTTTATATGTTGCATTATAACAAAATAATAAAAAGCCTATTTATGTTCCAGCTGCTTAAACTCACGGCCTTTTTTCATAAAAAGGGAGTGTAGGTAACTTATCCATCACGCTGACCTAATGTGGATTAGTGTATATCACATGCTCAAATAGTTGCCGTCCTTAGAACACGGTTTTCTCACGATGTTACCTGCGCCTCTCCGAGACGTATATCGTGTACGAGCGCCTTTTAAATTTATCTATCACTTTAGTTATAGTAGTCTTAGTACTTTTAATTTTGTATAGGAACTAACTTTTTATATTTTAGGATTGTATCTCAAAAGGATATCTATCAAGCGCATTGTACCTTTTAAATACTTGTAAACAAGAAAGTTTTTTATAAATTTTCGAGGCTTCCATTGAAAAAGTTATCAAATTTTTAGTGTTGTTATCCATCAGATGTCCAAAAATAAATTATTTAAACCAGGCTACCAAGTACATCATATTTAAAAAATCTTAGAAAGTGCAAATGTTAAGATCTTTTATCTTTATTATTTTTAAGAGATTTTTTATATTTATCTACTCTCAAGAAATAGTTTGTCGAAATGATGCATAGAACCAATTAATAAGCTAAATATTTTTTTTTTGGCAAATGCAATTATTATTAACTTAAATTAACAATGAAACTAATTAAATTGTATTCTGATTGAGTTGCATATTTTTATAAAAATAGATAAAATTCAAAATTCATATGACTAAACTACAGCACCAATAATTTTATATTTTCAGTTATATACATAGAAACAAAACTAATTTTTAATTTTTAAATTTAAAGCAATTTAACTCAAATTATGAGGACAATATAATTAATAAGAATCAACAATTTGAATCCTGTAATATTGGGAACATAAACCAAGTCAGCAATTAATCCACAGAAAAATTTAGTCATTGTCTATTCCTTTTTTAAACTTTGTAAGGATAATTTAAAGTAGTAAATGATTTTAAAATGTTTAACTTTGTACATAGGTATTAAAAAGTTATTATTTGTTCCACGTTTTGAATAATATTTTACTGTTAGTAGGTTTTTGTTGCTGGGTACCGTCTCGGTAGGTAACACCGTGACGCCTATTTCTGCTGCCAAACTGTATTGAGCAATAATGAGTTATTAACGACTTCACGTCTTGTCATAGGCGACGAGCACATTATAGTGTAGCGTTTGAACTTGCGTTACATTTTTAAGGGCATACACTCGCCCTTTACTATTACTATAGAATGAACCGCCGTCTGGCTAGTCTAAACGCTTCGTCGAATAAAGTAAAATAAGTATTTTTAAATATTTATTGTCTTTTATTCAAGTATTTATAGTAAACTGTATATTTATTGCAAATATAGTACACATCCCGTTATATTTAAAAATTATAAGGCACTTAAAAAACTAAGTAAAACCTAAAACTACTTATTGTTATTAGCAGAACAATACATATTTTCCCATAAGTTATATTTTATCTATGTATACTAGATATTACAGTTGGTCATAATAGTTTATAAAAAGATAACTGTGATTATTGCGACGATTTATATAAATAAAAATGAAGTAAATTTTTCCCACAATTATATAGAGTCACCACCACTAATTTAAATCTGTCGCAGCGGATACAAGGAAAACCTTTAATCATTATAATAACCTGATAAAATAAAATTAAAAAAGAACCCAATCAAATAAAATACGTAACAATTATGAAATATTATGATCAAAAACATATACCTCCATGTACAAAATACTAATAATTCCTATTAATAGTAAAAACTTATAAAAATAATATTTCATGAATTCTGTAAGCATAACTCATAATAATAATAATTAGTCAATTATTAACATCCACCAATCCACAACTTTGCCAGTAGTGATAAATTGGCTTTAATTTTCTTCTTGGAGGAGAAAACTCTTAAGATCCAGTAGTGGGAAAATTAGAAAACCGTTTAATTTAATTATTAACAATAAAATATAAAAAAAAAACAATCTTCAAAACGACTAATTTGAAGTTTTTTTCTAAAATTCGTTAATTTAAAAAGTAATAAATTTGATATTTAATATTTGATCAACATTCCCAAAGTATAACTAGCCCCCACTTTATCAAATCTCTGTGCAAATGTGTTGCAACCATTTACAGATTCCACATTTTCTTAGTTATCATTGTAATTGACACTAATAACAATACCGTTTAATAATTTACACTTTTTACATGATAGTCTTTTAAATAAGGTACACAAAGCTATAATGTTCATGATTTAGTGATTGTATAGTTTGTAAAATTGAAAAAATGTTCCGAAAAGTGTGTTGGTGGGTTCACCCACCCAAAAACACTCAAGCAGGATTGACGTTTGGCAGGCAGGTCAGTTGTAAAATATATTCCATGGTGTGAAAGAAGACAAATTCTGTTGACCCCCACATAAAACGAACACAGAGCTTGGGGACGATGTTTGCCAGTTGTAAATCCAATAAAATAACTATAGTATCGTCATTACATATGACGTTTTTTGCAGAATATGAAACTAACTTGTCAAACATCAAAGTATTATTTATAGAATAGTCTCACTCCTTATTTATCGTTGTACCGTTGGCTACGGTTCCCACTTGTGCCAATATATGTTTTATGATTTGATCGATTGTGTGCGTGTCTAACATGCGAGCTATGTTCTTATCGTCGATCACATAGACAAACAGGTGCTTGGTGTTTTCGCGCAGGCGCTGTACTCGCGTCCACTTATCGCGATCGGCAGGCCGCGCGCCGCAATGCTCTATCACCTTCTCTAACACCTGACAAAAATTTTACGTGACACATATTGTAAAACATTGATTGAAAGCATGTTTTAAAACCAATGTCCAATATCAAGGACGAAAGGTAATAAAGATACGTTCATAATTAATGGAGATTTATCATAGCAATCTTACCCACCCATTATAAAGAATGTTTCTACAGTAGGATTAATCAGTAGAATGATCCTTGAGGTAAGCCTATATCTAGCAGTGGACATCTATCACAGATAATGGTGATGATAAGGAATGTCAAAATTTTTTACCACATCAACAGATTCATCAGGCCAACCGAAGATTTCTAAAGTCTCCTTGTCAATAAGCTGACTTAGTAATTTCTTCAGGCTCTCGGTAAGCTCTTCTTCTGACATCAGTGGGTTGCAGTCATTCTGAAATTAACAGAAATTAAACTAAATAGCATGGTACTTTATTCGTCTTCTAAATAAGCTTACTAATTAAGAAGTAGACTACATTAAAATATCGTATGAAATGAAAAATGCTTTTTGAATTAATACTTGCTTTTTTTACTTATTCTTGCAGGTATATTAAGAGCAGAAGGTATAAAAGATTGTAAAAATTACCTGTAATGATTTCTTAACACCATTAAATGGAATAAGTAGTTAGTACCACTTTGATGTAGATTGTCTACATCATCATCATCACCAGTCTTAATAGTGTTTAATACTAATTTTAATTTATGTAACTACTATGTAACTATGAATAAAAAAGTAGATCGATCGATAGGTATGAAATGCTATTTCCAATCACGGAGAATATTTAGCCCTATATTACCATACAATTAAAATTGCTGGTGGTATGACTCTGTTGTTAGAGACCATGAAGGTGCGACCAAAGCTGTGTGACAAGCACAATGTGATGCAATATTTATCATCCTAACTATTATTGTATTATTTTGAGAATGCGTATCACTTACGATTAGGAGAACGTAATACTCCAATCGTCATTTTGCCATGAAAAAAAAAAAAAGTTTTACTTACATTTACTTTGACAGACATGTCATCAGTGACATTATCAACCTCCATCATACCGCCATACAAAACACCTGTTCCATAGCCTTCTATAATCCGTTCCGATTCAGCATCCAAGACGTTTAGGATGGACTCCAATTCAGACTTTGTAACTCTCTCTGTTCCAATATTGGAGCCCTATTATATAAAGAAAAAGTGTAACATTTAACAAATTTCACAGATGATTATAGCAATTTTCAAAGCAGCGTAGTATTATTGATGAGAGCAGACATAAAAAAAATAGAAATACAGATGAAATCAATTGAAGTTTTATTGTGTGAGGCTAAAACATGATGCTCCTCATAAAAATAATAATAGGCCTCAACAAAACACGATGTATAACTAGCAATATCGAAGTGGTGGCAGAATAGAATAGTACCATCCTATCTAACTTATTAAGTGTTATAAGAAGGATTAAACATTGCAGGATGCTTGTCACTCACTTATTGTCTGAGATAATACTTTCAGCCTGCACTTAACTAAAGGTGATGTTCCCACCGGCAACAGCATTCTCAAGGAGCGTTGATGCCAAGCAGATGCAATATAATAAAGAAAACATGAGCCAACCAAACCTATAATGAATATAAGGTAGGGAGATGATGTTTCCAAACTAACCAGCACTTGTCGCACGTGGGTCAGGTGGTCTCGGAAGATGGCGCGATGCTGTGTGCGAACGTGGCGCAAGAGCTGTTCGCCGCGAACATACGCGCGCGCCGCCACGCAGTACATACATCGTCGCGGACGTTCCAGCGTGTGGGTCAGCACGTGTTTCCGCATGTAAGTCTCATTATGGAAACGCTTCGAGCACACTTCACATGTGTAAGCTGAAGGAATAAAATTATCACAAACTTGTGTTTTCTAAATGATTGTATCAAGGAAGCGCTTGGATTTTTTTTTTCGAATATGACATTAGTGCTGTTGGTCTTGTTGACATTTTTTCTGTTTCACCGGATTCTGGGCTTGCGAATCTGAATTTATAAACTAAAAACTTTGTAATGTAGATAAATTATGAACAAAAAAAATAGCTATGTACGAGTGACATAATCAATCAATGAAATTGATTTACAGTATCTGTGAATATTTGTTAACACAGGTTGTTTGTTTATTTCTGCTAGTATTTAAACCATAATAAAGTTCATTATTGAGACAGCAAAAGTATGATTGAAACAATAAATTGTTAAAAATTAAAAAAAAGTTGGTTCTCTTCCAGTGTAACTTATTAAGTGTAATGCACATAGAGTTAATAGTGATAAACATGTGTCTCCATCCCACATTTTACAATAAGACCTTGGAAGCATAATAATTTGCCTTATTGATTCATTGTACTAATCCAAGAATTAATTACAATTATTGATAGTTTCATTATTAAAAGGGTTTTATAGACTTTGCATAGAAAAAAAAAATAATAATTATTTAATTTTATCTCACGTTTATCTTCCAAATGTTCTTTTATATGTTTTTGAAGGCTTGCTTCATTGCTGAATTCTTTCAATGAAAAAGAACATTTTTCTATAGGACATAAAAGTTTTTTTAACCCTTTATGCTCTCTTTTATGGATCAATAACCTGCAACAATAATTTCAGTAGTAATAAAATCCCTATTAAGAAATTACCAGACTCATTTCATGATTAGGATATTAGCCTTATGATAAATATTCAGCTTCAATCAAACTTCAATTATCAATACTATTAGTAATGGAACAGGTAAAAAACCTAACAAGTTTTCTCAGTTTACATTAGTTCTTTAAATTTAAAAATTTAGAATCAAAGTAGGAATTTCTAAAATTTAAATAGACTATAATCATTTCTAATATATTCACAAGATTGGTGGTAAGAGAGATGGTCAAATCTCAAGATAATGGACTACAAAGAAATTATACTGTGGCTGTTAACCAAAAGCCCTTTTGGGTACACATGGATACATTAAAAAGCACACTATTAACTTGTTCAAAATAACATTTTAAATAAATTAAAGAAAAATTATGCCAAATAATAAACCATGTCTTTGGGCAATCAAGATAGATTGTAAATCCAAAAGACCACCTTAAAGAATTACTTTTAAGTAAATTTCTTTATTCTTGATTATTGTTTACTGTTAACATAAATCATCACCATCATTAAGCAACATACACCTGCTGCTGGACTTGGTCCTTCTCGTAAATTCTCCATACTGATCAGAGCATTATTAACTTACTAAAATATTATTAAAAAATTACCCAGCCTTATTGGCAAAAGTGAGTCCACAGTCTACACATTGGAAGCCATTGTGCCGTTCCATGTGTCTCTGGAGTTGAATACGTTGGATGTACGAACGGCCACATTCATTGCATTTGTGTGGCTTATCTTCCACATGAGTCAATATATGTCGGCGCAAAACTTCCAAAGTAAAGGTTGCATAACCACACTAAAAATAACCATAATTTAATATAGCATATTGGAAAATCAAAAGTTAAAATAAAAAAAATTGCATGTAACACTATTAGCAAATAGTGAAAAACAAAATTTTGATTTCTTTTATTTCTAACATTTTGTAATCTAGAACTGTAAATTATGCTAAAATAATCAAGTAGTGTATTATTTTAACAAATGACTGTAGAGAAAAATATAAATTAAACTTAAAATAAATAAAGATGTCATAAATTTATTTTGTTCATCTAATTCTGTGTAATGTTTAATTATATTTATTACAAGTGTAATATATATAAAAAATTTTACTAAATTAATATATAATTATATATTAATATATTTATATTTTATATTAAATATATATATATTTTATATATTAATATATAATATATTACTATTTTCTAATTCTTTGCACATGCCACTATATTGATAATGTAATACTTTACGGGTTATTAAGTTCCAATATTAATCAGTAACAAATCAATAGTTTTCGAAAATAGCAAACCCTGTTAACATATAATTATAATAAAACTTTACTTACCTCAAACATTCCTAGTGATAGCATTAATGAAAAATATTTGAATGATTTAATCTTTCTAGTTTTATTATCTATTAAAATATTCTTATTGAAGATATCACAAATATTGGAATGGTCAATTAAAAGCTAATATACATTACCACATCACATTTATATTTCTTCTGTCCATGTATTTCTAAATGCTTTGCGATTGCTGCTCTTGAACTAGTTGTTTTCCCGCAATGATCACATTCAAAATGGAGGGGCTTTTCTGTCACAAATATACATAAATATTAATAAATCATGTTACCAATAGTAAAGAAACAAAATTTTCACAACAATTTTTTGTAGTACCTGAATGGATTCTAAAGCGGTGAGTGATAAGTTTAGAAAAATTTTTGGTATGGTATGAACACTGTTTACATTTGAAATGGTCAGTAGCAATATGTTGCAATCGCAAATGGACCATTAAGTTATCCTTTCTTGTGAAAGATGTGTGACAGATCTAAAATAAAATAACTATTAGATAGATAAAGTTAAAAAAACTATTTAAACAAACTGAAAATATCTTTAACATACTTCACATGTGTATAAAGAAATTTTGCCACCACATCCCCTTTGTGTCATGTGTCTTATTACATGAGTATGTCTTGTAAATTCTTTCTTGCAGTGTGGACACACAAACATGTCACGTTCATGATAGTTATCAATATGTTTCATTAATGTTTCTTTATCGGGGCAGGTTACAGAACAGAGTTCACAGGAAATACTGCCTGGTGCCTTGGAATGTTCATTTTCTAAATGCATTTTGTAACTCTCCTCAAATCTAAATTTCTTGTTACATTGTTTACAACTGTAAGCAGCCTTAAAAGAAATGTAACAAACTTGGAAATTCAATAATTTGAAATGAATACTTGATAGGTTTAAAACAAACTTTTACATATAACACTCGGAATATTCTATTTTAATGGTAATTAGTGTTTTAAAATTTAAGATTGTCAGAAATATAACTGTGATAGTATATGAACACAACTGTTGAATACTTCAGTTTTATGATATAAATTGACAACAAATTACAAAACATTTTCTTTAACAATCATTAACCAATGATTACATCTAATTATATTCATTGCTATGTATTTTCCAGTGACTATCATATGATTTAACTCCTTGAAACTATTTCTACTTTAAGAATATACTGTGCCATTAAAAATTTGCTTCTATTGTTATATTTACCTTAATAACATCTGTATGCATTAATAATTTTCTTTTACATGTTGTGCTGTGTTCACACAAACTTTTTTTTGTATAAAATTTCTTATTACATAGCCCACAAGCGACATTTTTTATCTTCCCATTTTTCGCGTCAAGAGTTTTCTTGTTTTTTGAGCCAGGAGGCCGTCCAACTTTCTTTCTTTTAGGCGGCATTCTCAATTCTCAAAATAAATAGGAAAATCAAATACTCCTTAGATGTTATTATCAAATTAACTCACATAAAATTTGATATTACTTTCACTCAGGCGCTTGTTGGAATACAATAGCAATATGGCTGCTTTGAATAAGTATGTTATTGACAAAGGTATTTTTAACTTATCAAAATGTCAATTAAACATCAACCTATTTTTCAATTTTAGATCCTAAAATAATAAAGATAAAATTTCAATTCGCTGCAATAAACACCATGTTTTCGTCATTGAAGCTGTCAAATAATAGTATACGCCACGTAGCAAATAATCACATAAATGAAGGCCGTAACTCACTCTATGATTTTGGAATTATATAGATAAAAAAAATTGAAGCTTTAAATTCAACATCTCTCATTTTTAAAACAACAAAGAAGATTATTGAAATTAATGACAATTATTTCTCTTTACGTTTGTTTTGAAAACATATCTGTCAAAAATTTTTAGAATTTCGTTACCATCATCAATTGCTGTTATTAGCATAAACTGCTTGTTGTCTAACACTTTGACACTGTTGTCTATGTAGAACTGCGTTGGTGCGTATTGGTTGCGTACCAATGGTTTGTTGCGAACTGCACTCAATCATCGGTCTACCTTGCATGAGCCTATTAGATTTACGTCTACTGGTAACTGGATGCCTTTCCAAGCCCTTACCGTCAGTTCTTCAACTATTACAATTTTTTTTTGTTTATTTGAAGTGTGTTATATTAACTATTATATATTAACCTAATTATTTTACGTATTTATATAATTTTCCGAAAATTTATCAAAACGATAACAAGATGTAGTATTTTAAGGTAAAAAAAAAATTCTGGTACCAGCGTTTTTATATTTAAAATTGGCTAAAAGTTTTTCTTTATTGCCTCACTAAATTGAAAAAATGGTTGCTATGGTGATGATACTTTACAAAAACTTGTCATAATTTCAATTTAATTGGAATCAAATTATTAAGATTAAAAAATTGTCAATGAGATTGAGGTACTGGCTTTACTTTTGTAGGATAATTAGATAAAATCATTATTATCCCTTTGTAAAACAACATTTGCACAGAATGTACCATGGAAGAAGAATTAAATGCAGATGTAATAAAGACAACACAACAATTATTAGGCAAATTTGTGAAACGACCTCCACTCACCGATAAATTGTTAAAAAAGCCACCATTCCGATTTTTGCATGATATTATTACTACGGTATGTGTAAAAAACTATAAATATGAATACTACGTAGCTTAATTTTAATTATGGATTTAAGTGTTATAGTTATTCTCTTAGGTCAAATGTGCAGTCTAGGGATAAAGATTATTGCGGTTATATTTTTTTTGTGTATAAAATAAAAAAAGAAAAAATCAAGAAAAAAAGTATAACTGTAAAGTGTAATTTATGCAGTAACCAGTTATACTTGGAAATTTCAATAGTATTGCTATTGCAGGTTTTGAAAACCACTGGGTTTTTTGAAGGTCTCTTCGAAGAAGCAGAATTAATATCTGATAATGTAAAGGACAGAGAAAGTAAAATAAGATTCCTGAGTAAGATCATTATAGTTTTAGGTAAGTAAAAATAACAAATTAGGATAATATATGTGCTTAAACCTCTAAATTTTTTTATCACTACAATATAATTATTTTTGTTACCTAATTCTGAGAAAATTCAATAGTAGTAACATCTTAGCCATTTGAGTAATTACAATCAATATTTTATCATAGAATATGTTACAAAATTAATATCCGATTTGAAACTTGTTTCCTGTACTTGTAATAAGTATTGTATTTGCACATTATTTTTCATATTGATTAATCAGTATAGCTATTGCTGTAAAATGTATAAAATAAATTTTTTATTATATTATATAATCTGTCTATATAATATAATCTAAGTAATGTTATTTTATACAAAATTTTAGATAATTTTCAGTAAAATTCTTTCTAATGTCAGTGATAATGCTTTTAAAAAATAACCGAAATTAAAATGTTATGCCAGGATATACAACAGGAAAAACATTATCTGTTAAACCTTCAAAAATTGTTGCTGGACAAGATCCAGCAAAAACTAATGAGTTGCTGCAATGTCTAGGGGATGTTTTAGACAAAAAATTGTCATCTACAGATGCTGTAAAAAAATATCATGAAAGTACCAAGACATCTTCCACAAATGATAAGAAGAGTAATGAATCTGGTAAAGGTATAATTAGAAAACATGAAGTGAAGAAAAGCTCTACCAAAGATTATGACCGAAGTGTTGAGAAAAATCAAAAAACTGTTCCCAAATTACGTCTTAAAGAAAAAACTACAATTAAGGCAGATTCTCCACCCAAAACATCACACAGTACAACTAATCTAAAAAAAAAGTTAATTAAAAAAAGTTCACAAGATCAAAATACTTCACCATTAAACAAAACTAATAACAAAGATAATGCATCCAATGCAAATGAAATAAAAACATATGAAAAAACTGATTCAATAAGTAATTCTAAAATAAATGAAAGAAAAGAAAGTTGTGATCATGATATAAATGATGATAAATTGGAACAATCACAACAAGAGCAAAAAGAAGAAATGAATATTGATCACAATGATTTAGCAGACAAAATACATAGTGGTTCTGAAACAGAAATTACAGAACCAGAAAAAGCTGCTGAAGTAAATGAAAATAATTGTGTTGAAAATCAAAAAGATTCACAGAATATCACACTCATAGAAGAACAAGAAAAAATTTTTATTGAAGAAACATCGGTTGTTAAAATTGAGAATAAAGAAACTGAAGATTTGACAAAATCCAGTAACAGTACATCTGATTCAAATATTTTGAACAGTTCTGAAAAAAGACCAAAGAGTGTAAGGCCTCCTTCATCTAGACCAGGGGCTCCAAGGGTTAAAGAAAGACATGATAACACATTAGTGGGATCCGAAACTGCTATTGTGCATAAAGTTAATATCATAGTAGAAAATGTAGTGCCAGAAGAGGTAGGCATATATTTAATTATTTTTTACAATTGTGTAACACGATCTTAATTTCACACCATTAAGTAACAATGTGGTTATGGACGAAGGTGTAAACTTTGCTAGAATACTCTGGCTACTATATATTAAGAATTAGTCCACTAAAATGTTTTATATGGTCCCGTATTCTTATGAAGGTCATCCATGTTACAAAGCAAGTGTTAACCCACTGCACTGTAGAAACAGAAATAAAATACACGGAAATTTAATTCTATATAAAAACAATGTTTACAATAATGTATTCTGTAAATTTCAGGAAGAAGATGCAAGTATGATTATTACTGAAAAGCAAGAAAATACTGAACTACAGAGTGAAGAACAGATACAGTTATCCTTAAATGAACATGGGCATTTAGTACAGCAGATATTAGATTCTCAAAAAGAATTTTCTCATATTTCAGGCAAAACGGAAATAGTAAGTTACTTACATAAATTAGGTAATTCATTGAATGATGGTTTCTGTCTGCAATATAGGTGAAGTGGTGAAAGTTAAAAAAATTTGGTATATTCATTATCAAACATCCCTACTCCTTTAATCATATTATTGTTATGTATCATTGTCATCATTATTATTAACTTCATCATTGTTGTCATCAGACATAAGCCTACACCTGGTCATAATTTTTTTGTTAATATTTGTTGTACAGGTATGGCAATTTGGTGCACAAAAGGCCAGAGACACAGCCAATCAGGAAATAGAACAAATGCGATTTAATGTTCAAGCCCTTTCCCGAATAAGCAATCCCTTAGGGAAACTAATCGATCACGTACAAGAAGATGTAGAAGTAATGCGACAGGAACTTCAAGAGTGGACTAGGAAATATGAAGATACATCCAAAGAGTTATTAAAACAAAAAATGTAAGTATTAATAAAAGGATCCAGAATATTACACAATTAATGGAAGAAATTGTTTAGATTATTCTCATCACTATGATCTTTCTACTTTATTCCCAATTCCTGTGGGTTCTGCACATGTCCTATTTCATCATATTTTAAAAACCTGCCACACAACATTATGGTAATGTTGTTGCGAACTGCGATCTTCGATCAATAAGTGTAGATTAGAAACAATCTCACACTACCCATGGGACTGACGGGGGTCGACACTATTCCACTTTATGGGTGCTTTGATGCACTATTATTAGAAAGTACTAGCTAAACTTCTCTGTCATTCTTCCGCCGGTATAAATGTATTTTAAAGATATCTGACAAATGGGTTAGCACCTCTTCGTTGTGCTAATGACTCATAAAAGAATTGTATCAATAATGCTTCGGAGGTAACACCTACTAAATGCGACAGAGTCAATACTGCGATCACCATCCCGCCTGCCCAGCGTAGTGATTGGCAAACAGGTGGAAGGCAAATTCCTTATGTATTGCACAAAATACCTACGGAATATCACAATTATATTAGATTGGTTAGTTTTAAAGTTAAATAGCCTCGTGGCTAAGTCTGGAACGCGATCTGTACACATTCATATAAGCACTGCATATCCTGGCCGCCTCAACCTACCAAAATAATTGTCTCGTAAGTTACTCAAAAGGTACACAACTACGCTTTAACTATCGCAAGTTGGTTACTGAATTGGTATGTTTGTTTATAAATACGGATAAGCACAGAGATTTCAGGTGTAGTTTACACATACCCTACCCGAAATCTCTGAGGACATCACTGGGCATAGTGGCTGAATGCTTGGTTCGTAACATAGACAGCCCTGGTTCTCCTTTGGGTTATAAGATCTCCGTTATATACTTGCATTATACATTTATTTGTTTGTGTAGTGTGAGAATAGATATTAAAAGAAATAACTTCATTAAACAAACTACTATTAATGCACTTTTGATGATTTTTGTCAATAGTTATATACCAAATTAAATACATATAAATTTCAGCATAAACTCCGAATCCTTACAACCACTTCAAGCAAAAATAAAACAACTTGATGCTGATATTCTTGAAAAGCAAGATAAAATTAACGATCTTAGGATCGTAGTGCATAAGAATTATTATAGAATTGAGAAACTCCTTTCAAGTGGGAATGTGCAATAAATTTCAAGGTGTTCTATTATTTTTTTGTTTTAGAGACAATTATAATACAAGAATCATAAAAGTTTATCGTTTCTTTAATAAACTCTCTGACCATGGTTATTTACAAATAAACCCTAAAAATAAATAGCGATCATTGTTTGCTATTAAATTTTTTAAAGCATTTAACACATGCAGTATCGCTGACCCTCTACGCTGGTCCTTAGAGTGGTTGTTCACTGCCGGTGACTCGCGAGGTGTGATCATTGTTTTTCGGTAATGTATCGTGATTCTATTCGTATATTCTGTACAAACATACATAACATTCTGTACATTTTTAAATTTGGATGGAAATAAAGTATTCCTTTCCCATGGATGCACCACTCCAATGCCACAGGTTCTCAACATTTCTCATTTCTTTTCGATTCTATACGATCTGTGATTAATTCAAACAAAATGGGTAAAACATGAGTAAGTATTGTAAACATCATTATTTGATGTAGCATCTAGTTTTTTTTTATTCAAAGTGACATAGACGAACAGGACGGTTGCCTGGGTTTAAGTGATACACCTGCCGTTAACGACGTAGTGCTAGTTTGGATGTAATACACTGCACTCATTACCTTCAGATAAAATGTTGAGTCTCATTACTTTGGTAATTATACTAGCTACAGTGCCCTTTAAACCAGAACACAGTAATGTTTGCAGACTACTGTTTGGCGGCAGAAACAGGCGCTGTGGTGATACCTGCCTAGACGGTATCTGGCAAGAGATATCAACCACCAGTAAATAATAGTAGTAAAAAGGAGTGATAATATAAAAAAAAGATAAATAATATCAACTAAGTGGGTACTTGATAAATATGCGCATAAATTCACTAGGAAACAGCTACCTAGCTGCTAACAACATGCTCACTATCATGTCTAAAAATGCAATGCTCATTAAATATTTTTAAATTGTGATGTTACATTTTGAAATTACAATAAACTTATGGTGTAATTCATTTTCAAATCATAAATTACCGTATTGCCAGAGCTTTCTTAATCAAACACAAATAATAATTTATGTATTTAATTTAGACTAACAGAGGCACACCTTAAAAGTAAATTATGTACTAATATGTGAATATGCTTTATACAAAGGAATGAGAAACAGAGGTTTGTAAAGGACTGTGACAAATATGTGCAAATGACAATGATATTACAACAGACCTACATCCAGCAGTGGATGTCCATCTGTTGAAATAATGACTACATGTGTGAAATATTTACTATCTCTATATAAAAAAAAGTATAAGGTAACAGTAATTATAATAGTGTAGACCAAGAATCTCTTCTATCAGTGCTTCTCACACAAAGGTTTAGTTCAGATCCCTGTTAACAGTCACAATGAATATAGGCAGGAAACATATTTTTTTTTGTTTTCACGGCATTCAAATATTAAAGATTAGGAAACAATTAAAAAAGCTACAATGTAACTAATGATTCTCATAGGTACTAGACAATATGTTTCAAAGGCTCAACTGCAAATTATTAATTTCCTGATCACTAGTCTCCAGTTCTTTATCTAGATGAAAATATACAAAAGATTACCTAACATAAATTGTGTTGTAATAATTGTTATTTTCAATATATGCCTCCAATACGCAACATGATTACTGCAGCTATAGTAATATTTAACATTAAAAAAAATATGTAATTGTAACAAAATATTTTTCTATAAAAATAGGAAAGCTTCTTTATATTTCTTTTATTATATAAGTAATTATTGGTATGATGTGTATTTTACTTCTATTCATATTGCATTTAATTTTTTTAAAGTTTTATTTTATGTTTCCTTGGTATTCTTGACTTTCTTATTGCCATTTGATAAAAGAATCTTTGCAATTGCTATAACAATAAAAACTAAAACTTAATTTAACTTAGAATTTTAAGCTTTATTAAATAACCCAAGATTTAACACTTTTTCATTTTATATGTTAAAATATTTTTTTGCATACCTTTCTGTATACAATGCTTTAAGTTTTTATTTTGACATATATACAATGTTTTGAAGGTCATATATAATCTATTAGTAATAGAACATTATTTAGGATAGGGATGTTTAATTATTTTGGTACAGGTAATTTATGACAATGTAGTTTTCTAAGTATCTTCTTCAATGTCCCTTCAGCATATTAGCAGCTCGTTCTATACGCGTCACCAATTTGTGTTGATTTTCAAGTCGATTTAAGCAGTTATTGCAAATGGTTTTAGGTAGTGGATCTGACGGAGAAACCTAAAATTAATAATAATTTATGGTTCAATATTCTTCAAAAGATTTCGCTGTATATATTTTAATAAAATTATAACTTACATTTATTGAAAGATATCTATTGATCTTTTCAGATATGCTTAAACGAATGCCCTCTTGTCCATAGATATGTAGTACAACTCTGTGCATTTCAGAACACAAACGACAAATAAACCCTGTTAAAACTGCTCTGTCCAAACTACCCATTATAACACTGTTTTGTGATACAAAAACCGACTTTAAATAATTAAGTATTGATAAACAAATGTTTTTGCGCTCTAAACGTCAAAAAATGAAGAATAAAAATAGGATGGTTTTGTTTTATATATTACAATTGTCATCAATTGTCACAGATTAAAAATTACTTTTTAATACACAAGATTTTTATATTTGTATTTATAGAAGGTTATCATTGATTTTAATTAAAAACTTGCGTTGCTGATATTCATGTGGTTGAAAATCCTCTATATTACAATGTTATTTATGTCAAATAATTCCATGTAGTAAAAACTATAAAAAATTAAACAAAATTTTATATTACGTATTACAAACATAATATAATCCTGTTATAATGATAATGAATTATACACATAAACATTTTAATCGTAATGACCAGATTAACAATTTAAGCAACAATTACATCTACTTATCTGTGTTCTTGGCGATCAAAGCGTTACTAAAATAGTGGCTCTTCCCAACTATCCACAAAAGAGACGAAAGGTGTAATTCTGCCGAGCCAGTAGAGAAGATTTTACTGTAGTTTAGATAACAAAACGGACGGTAAGATAACAACACGCGTCAAACGGGTCGCATCTTTACGTAAGGCATTATACGTAAACAACAATCGATTTGGCACCTAAGGTATACTTCGATTCTTACATTCCATCTAATGTTATTTAATACTTATTACTATATCCTCATAGAAGATGAACTGAATCTATTTTTTGTCTAGTGTAAATTTGTCTACCCGCGAAGTCACTAGTGAAGACAATCAAAATACTATATACATAATTGTTTTTGAAATAAGTTATGTATATAAATTGAGAGTAGCTCGCTGGCCTAATGGTTAGAGCGTGCGGCTTTCATTCCGAAGGTCGGGGGTCAAACCTCGGCATGTACCAATGACTTAATATTTAAGTTATGTACATTTGTGAACTTTAGTTACAACAGCGAGATACAAAAACGGTGAAGGAAAACATCGTGAGGAAACCCGCACACCGATATCATCTTTGTGTGTGTATGGTGGTCCAAATAAAGTGGCAACAGGCTCTCCCCATGTTACATGGGACCCAATCTGACCACATCTGGCGAAACGTGGGTGGTTTATTCACCTCTGCCTACCCCTACTGGGAAAAAGGCGTGACAATATATATAAAAAAAAAAAATAAATAAATTGATCATTGTGACTGTTCTATATCTGTGAGTGAAAGTTAAAAAAATTGGTTGTAATCATTAGCCTTTAGACGTCAACTGCTGGAAATAGCCCTCCCCCAAATTTCTCCACATCGATCGATCCCGCTTTGAGAAAAATGACATAGAAAATGAGTGTAATAAAAAAAGATAATTTATTGAATTAAAACTTATGTAATTCATCCAATAGCAATTTACATTTATCCCGCAATATCTTCACAGCTTCAATAAATATAACATTAGGTGTCATGGCTCCCACAGATTCTACGTTAACTGAAAAAAAAATATTATTATACATTTAGTTTTATTATTGTTTAGTATACATGTCAGATATTATAGTACAGGCTAATAAGTATCAAAATAATAATTGTTACATATTAATCTGTAGATGGGTACGTAGCCTCTATAACGTAGCGGCTAAATGCGTGTTTTGTGACACGAAGATCTTATGTTAAATTTTAGGGCCAAATGAGATCGAGATTTATTGATTGTTTTTTTTTGCGAGTTTTTATTGGGTAAAAAACAGCTGAAGAAAGTCATCGCATCTTTGATGAGTAAAGACGAAAATCGTCAAATATTAGTAAAATTCTGCAGGGAAATTGTAGCTAATGTAACAAAGAAGAATAAAACATACACATGATAAAATAAAAAATGTGACACTAGATAAGCTATAGTAAATAATTATTTTTTTTTAAACTTATAAATTTGTTGAAAATAAAAGAAATGTCAAATAGAGTTAGGAAATAAAAGAATGCGATAAAAGAAGAAATAGAAAACAACAGAAGAAAAAATACCTATTATGGATTACAGGTTTCTTTCAGGATGCAGAAAGAAAACGGCGACTATTTTTACTTGCGAGAGGTATGAAAGAAGGAAATGAGATGTAGTATGAAAGTAAAAATGAAGTGTGGAAGATGAACTGAGTTTGCAAGATGAGAATAATGAACGACGAGAATGTTGGAATTAGAAATTAAGCAAATTGATGTTTAATGAAATGTACCCAAGAGCCCTGACCCAAAACAGGCCAGAGGTTTACAAAAAAAATGGTCGTTATTTTAAGGCTACTCCAAGACTAACAGGAACGTGTTACCCACCAGGTTGCAGTGTGGGAGTATGCCTACAAAATAAATTCATTAATATATTTTAAAACGGATGGCATAAATCGTTACTACTATACTCTATAACAAAATTGTTAATTCAAACCCTATTCAAAGAGGCTTACTAGTATATACTCAAAAAGCCTAACAGTTGTGATACATATATGTGTTAAAAGTGACTTAATAGTTTTTTCCAACAAAATATTTTCTGTAATTTTATGTTTAAATATTTTTTTTATATTTAGTTTTAAAATATTTTAATTATTTTTTTGATGAATGAGATGGCCAAAAAAATGTAATACGTACAAATAAAATGATCTCGTACTCTGCTCAATATAACTGCGTCTTTAATGTCCTCATATCTGTACACATTCCTACTGCAGGTATCATAGCGGGCGTCTTTAACAAAGGCCACTCCTTCAGGATTAATTCCTATAACACCAGGCGAAAAGCAGGTTTGGAGTAGTGAGGCTTGACCGCCACAGACTTCACGAGTCAACGTCACTTCCGGCAACAAGCGATATGAAGCTGTGGCTGTGAAGAAAAAACGTTTATAATTTAATATAATGTTAGTCTTCTAGTGTCAAGCTTGGAATTTCTAGACAGTGAGTTAATTTTTTGCATAGATTGAACTGTAAATAACTATATAATATATTAGTTACATAAATTTAGTTTCATCTAATGGGATATATAATCATCCCTAGATCAGTATCCGTCCAGACTGAAGAGAAGTATGAAGAAGATATGAATAATTAAAAAAATATGTCTACTTTGGTCAGGTTATTGAAGTTGGCTGAGGTAACTTCAACAAAGAGATCGATAGATGCAATCGGCTCTGTTGGGCAGCTTTTGAGACACTCCGCATTCTCACCTCGGAAATACTCCAAAATATCAAGACGAAAGACTTTAAACAGTGCGTCTTTCTCAGCCTCACAGAGCAGAGACATGATACCTGATCATTGGCTGGTCCACCGATTGAAACCCCTACAGTGAGCGATAAAGAGTACTATGCTTGGCATCTCTTTAAGGGACAAAATCCGGAACGAAAAAATTCGACGGAAAAGTGAAATTATCAACATAACTTTCAAAACTTTGCAAGCTGAAGTGGTAGTGGACCTGCCATATCGTGTCAGTGACGGCCGATACGGGAGGAGTCTTGGACTGGAGACTGTGCACAGGATAGAGAAGTGTAGGATGCCAGCCCGCAAGATGGACCAACATTATCAGGGCGATCTGAAGTGGGTGGATATGAAAAGTTAAGAATCACATTTGGTGGAAGACATTGGGGAGGGCCCATATCACCATCATCATTAGTAACAACTGCTGATGATGAAGGTTAATGGGATTTCATGTTTTAAATTATAATGTTAATTTAGGTTTAGATATTTGATTAATGTTATCATGCCTACTCTAAAAGGCAACATACAAACAAGCAGTTATAAGGGAAGTTGAAAGAGATGTGTGTAACATTTTATAGATAAAATAATTGATAATATTGCAGGTCTAAATAATTTATAAAAGTACCAAGATAAAAACATTATTAACATTAAGCAATCATGGAATTCAATGTTTCTAATAAAATAATTCATTACAACCACCACAAGGAATGAATATATGTTGGAAAGGTATAGAATTGTAACTTTGTATATTAATAATTTTATTTTGACAATTTACTGCAATATTTAAAAATATTGCAGTGAATAAAATCCTTCAAATTAACTCCACCAATAGATAAATAGTGAAAGTTAATTTACATTTTTAAAACTTTTCATTATATTCTTCTTATAGTCTAATTTTGAATAACAAATGGAAATCACATTTGGGATGACAGTTATTTAAAATGTTATTATTTACCAACAGGAGAAAACTTGGCATGGTCTTTTCCAATTCCTTTAACAGCAATCAGTTGAAGATCTAATTCATGTCCAGGTCTCATTTTAGAAATTAGAATGTCACCATGTACGGGCCCTATGTCTACCTCTTTATGAACAGATGCCTGGTTACCTATTGGATGCCATTTTAATTGTGATGAATACACTGAAATTTGACATAAACATTTTGATAATATCATGTTAAATTAAAATTATGAACATTACATTTTGTAAACACAATGTTAATAAATGTAAGTTTTTAAAAACAAATTGTTTTCATTTTTAGAAAAATAATAACAAATTTATGGTAATGAAGTAACTTACCACTATGATTCTCGTATAAATCTTCTGTTCTGTAGGATTCTTTAGGTTGTGATTTATTTACTGTACATTTGACTTTCAGAGAAAACTCTAATGTATCAAATTCAGTACCATCTGTACCAGCTGCATCTAGAACGCAAAATTCCCTATTATCTCATTTTTAATCATGGCTAATTATTTTTTTCATTAGATAAACTTCCATTATTGTAATAAAAGTACAAATTGGCAACTAATTTAAAACTGTGTTAAATATTATTTACCTTCAGGTCTATATTCAAATAATCTAGGATCTGCTTTTAGAGGAATAAGTCCGAGTCTATGAGCTAATACCTCATCTTGTATTATTGAAGTATTATTTTTTATTATAACTTTTTCAATTGCCATACTAGGAACTTCACTCAACATTAGCCTTCGAAAAGCATTAGCAAAGGCTGGTTGTATCCCAATCAAATCAATTTCCATTTCAAAATTGTCTAGTCTTACAATCACAATGCGAAAGCTTTTAACAAATTTTTTAAAACTCCACTTTTCATCTGCTATTCCATAGTCGTTAGCAGCGTTCTATGAGAGAAAAGGCATAATTTTAGTATGTTAATACTGTAACAATAATTGAAAAACTAAACAAATCCTTAAAACGCAGAAAGCAATAATAAAAATGTAACCTTTAAGCGATATTCTTCCAAAAATACTCTCGGTTTTTCTTCAAGTTTTGGCATTTTTTTAAGCTATATTACAAAGATTATTAAACGATATTTAATAAATCAGTGAATTTTTAAATATTTTACAGAGATTATTCATTAAATTTTTTATCGGTGTACAGTATTTTTATTTAATGATATTTTTCAACAGAACAAGCACATGTTTCTGACATATGTCAAAATTGCATGAAAATAAGATTTATAAGATTATATGGCAATACTATTTTGTAACTATTATAATTTATTCAGAATTTTTAATATCCGTTGAAATAAAGGTACATATGGAGCAATGCCATAATTAAAAAATTTATTCGTAATTTTTATTATCGTATTATAAAAAATAACTTCTAATTCTTCAAAATTAACTGTAATAATTGAATATAAGGTCTTAATTCAAATAAAATACCGTGAAATATAGATAATTCACGGTGTTGATAAATACAAAAAGAGGAAAATTATTTAGATCAGATTATATAATATTTTTTTTTGTAAATAAACTATTTGATTTGTGTATTTTAAGGAATTACATTTTTTATGAAATAGTTCATAGCTTAGTCTCCAAAGTAAAAATGATTTACAACCTACCTGGTTCTCCATACCTAACACCAACAGATTAAATAGAAATCTTAATTTAATAATACGTTTTAAACCCGACAGTTCTCCAGTTATACAACCAGGTAAAAATAGGCTAGACAAAATAATCAGTAACTGTATTACATCTCCATTTATATATACATAGAATCTAGGCTTCCATGGATACAAATGAACTCAAGATTTAGTAACACACTACTATGTAAACTATCATCAAACTACCTAAACAATGGGTCTGTTTGCATTTGGATATTTCTGGATCTTGCAGATCTTGCTCGATTTCTGCACAGTTTCCAATCACATACAGAAAGATGGACCTTCTGAGCGTTCGTGGTGTGGCTTTGCAGTGGTTCTGAAGCTATCTTACTAATCGTAAACAATCCATAAAAATTTATGGTCACAGCAACAACTATATGTCTGTAAACTATCGAGTTCCTCAAGATAGCATCCTCGACCCTACCCTCTTTCTCTTTTATTATATAAATCAAATTCATGATCTGAACCTTTACTTATCAGAGAACATTTGCTATGCCGACAATATTGAAAAAATATTTTATGAAAAGATCTTAAGTTCTGTATCCGTCTAGCTACAACTAAATTTACTTACTTTAAACACAAAGAAAACAATCTTTATGTTTCCATAAGACGTCCGCTTCCAACCCAAAATTCCTATTCAACTCTATGAAAATTTTCTCTTCACCAATCAGACTACTAAGCAAGCACTCATCACCAATCTTGGCCTCATAACTCATCACAACAACCAATCTTTGCCTGGCAAGAGCCAGGCAAATATTGGTTGTTATTGTTGCTACAGTGTTCTGTAAAAATAAACAAAGTATTGAAATTATTACTTTAGTGATCTTACTTGATTAAGTATCTCGGCATCCATCTTAATGAGCCTTAACGTTCGAACTCAACATCACTACTTTATTCAACCGAGTGCGTAAACTATTGGATATTGTAACGACACCATGCAATTAATTCTAATACTTTAAAGCAAGTATACTTAGTAATGTATCAATCTATCACTACGTATTACATCAATATTTGGGGTAGTAAAAAAAATTACTATTGTTCTTAATCTAGAAAGCATTTAAAGATATTTTCTAAAGAGAATGCTCAATGTATCGTTTAGATTCTCTACAAACTTGTTGTACAAAGAATCTGTTAGCCAACTCTGTTATCTGTCCGCTTTCTTAGCAGCACATGAAAATATACATAAATCTGAATGTCTGCCCAATGTCCGTGAAAAACATATTTTCCGGTAACTTATTTTCATCACTAGATCAAAATTTACTAAAAGATTTTTTTGAATCAATTACTTGATTATATATAACTCTGTAGTTTTTTTTTATTTCCTTCCCTCCAGGCATTTTAGGCCTGGGCTTGTAATACTAATCTTTTACATTTTTTTGTTACCTTAATTATTTTCTTCCTTCCTTCTTTCTATCTTTTATTCTGTTCGTATTCCTCTTTCTTTCTCCATTCCAGTTTCTTACATACATCGCGCTCAAAATAAGGGCAACAGCTAGCCGTTCTTTATTTATTATTTAAGTGTTGCAATTTTCTTGTTCTATTATATTGTTTTGTATTTATTTTTACGTTCTTTTTTATTTCTTATGTATTTATTTATTGTTAAATTCTTTTATTTGTTTTTTTTTACATCACATTACATTCGTACTTCTTATTCTTGTACATTTCTTTTTTTGTTCCTTTATTTATTAAATTTTTTCCTTCTCTACACTATTTTCTATTATTTTTTTTTACGTTTTGTTATCATTTATTGTTTTTACTATGACCTTTTTGCAGAACTGCAAAAAGATCGGACGGCTGTGATCCTCCCTCATTAGAGAGGCGATAATACTACCATTAATTCATTCTTTAGTTGCCATCTTTAACTCCGCTCGCTGCGCTCCATATACGGGGCAGTCAGCGATTAGATGCTGCACGGTCTGGTCCTCGCTCGGATCGCAGGTACACGAAGGATTCTCCTTGAGTTTAAAACTTAAAGATACACCGAGAATCCCCTGTGTCCTGTGAGCATCTGGACCATGTACGGCTCTAGCTGGGTCATTCGGAGCACTCTGTGGCCCGATCGGACGTCCGGGATAAAAATCCGCGTGGTGGACGCAGTGCTACTTTCCACATAGCGTCTGTTCCATTCGCCCAGCGTAGCTTGCCTAAGTTGCCGCTTCACGAATGAAACAGCGCATCCCTCGTAATCTGATTCCCTCTTACTCTTCATGGCCGCATCCTTGCCCAGTTTATCCACCATCTCATTCCCGTCCGTCTCCTCGTGTGCTTTTATCCAGTATAATCTAATATCCTTCTCTTCCGCTTTACCTTAATTCTGTAGTTAGATTATGTTATATTAACGAGAATACATTTAAAGACACAAAAATCAAAATCCGGAATGTACTTCTTCATCTTAACTGTAAGGAGACAAAAATACCGCTAGCCCGTTACAGTAGTACACAAATTATAATCCAACTAGGTAGGTCCAACTCCAAGAAAGAGATCTCTCGTCGAATCCAACTCGGATGGGCAGCATTCGGGAAGCTAAGACATATCTTCTCGTCCAATATACCGCAGTGTCTCAAGACAAAAGTCTTTGACCAGTGTGTGTTGCCAGTGATGACATACGGAGCAGAGACGTGGCCGCTTACTGTGGGCCTTGTCCGCAAGCTTAAGATTGCTGAGAGGGCGATGGAGCGAGCTACGCTCGGAGTTTCCTTGCGAGATCGAATCAGAAATGAGGAGATCCGCAGGAGAACCAAGGTCACCGACATAGCTCGAAGGGTCGCCGTCACAAAGTGGTAATGGGCAGGGCACATAGCTCGCAGAACCGACGGCCGTTGGGGCAGAAAGGTTCTCGAGTGGCGGCCACGTACCAGAAGACGTAGCGTGGGCAGACCCCCCACAAGGTGGACCGACGACCTGGTCAAGGTCGCTGGCAACCATTGGATGCGGGTGGCTCAGGACCGGTCTGAGTAGAAATCTTTGGGGGAGGCCTTTGTCCAGCAGTGGACGTCTTCCGGCTGGAATAAATACTGTAACACACATTAATTCATTTCTTTATTACACATTTACATATACGCACTAACGTACATACTCTCACAAAACCTATATTGAATTTCAGAACACTAACTATCATCATTATGATCCTGTGTTTATACACTGCCAGATATAGGCCTTCCACAATGTCTTCCACCAAATGCGATGCTCAGCCTCTCGCATCCACCCACTTCCGATCTCTCTGATGGTGTGTTTGGTCCATCTGGAGGGTGAGCAACCTATACTTCTGCAATCTGTACTCCTCCCTCATCGGCCGTCACTGACACGACAGATATGACCGGCCCAGTTTTAGTTCTCCATCGACTTTCTACGTTCTGGATTTTGTCTCTTAGAGAAATGCCAAGCATAGCTCTTTCCATCGCTCGTTATGCTACTTTGATTCGGTTGACCAGACCGATGGTCAGGTGCCATATCTCTGCGCCGTAAGTAAGGATGGGGGGAGGCACTGATAAAAGTCTTTCGTCTTGAGATATAAGGGTATTTGCGAGGTGAGTATGGGGCGGAGTTTCCCAAACATTGCCTAGCCGAATCGAATGCGTATCTATCTCTTTGTTGAAGGTACCTCGGCCAAGTTCTATAACCTGTCCGAGGTGGACGTATGACTAGGGATGATTGTCACTGGACATGACTTTAATCTTGTCCAAATTTATCTGCATTCCCACGCATCGGAAAGCAGCATTAATATTCAACATCCGGCTAAGATCCTGCAGCAATTCTGCCATTAAAACCATGCCATCCGCAATCCTAGTTGCGATAAGTACTCGCCGTTAATGTTGATGCCTCGTGTGTTCCAATCTAGTCTTAAATACGTCTTCCAGGGTAGTTGTGTACAGTTTCGGGGATATTACGCCCCACTGTTTCACCCTTCGCTACAACTGGATAGGCTTCGACTGCTGTCCTTGGTATCGCACGGTCATCGTTGCAGCGTGGTATAGGCACTTCAGTACGTCGATGTACCGGTGGTCGACTTGGCATCGCTGTAAGGAGTCCAAAATTGACCAGATCTCAATGGAGTCGAAGGCTTTTTCGTAATCCACGAAGGCCATACATAGCGGCATATTATAGTCCGTAGATTTTCGTATAATCTGTCGCAGAGTATGGATGTGGTCCACGGTGTAGTAGCCTTTACGAAACCCTGTCTGTTCCGGCGACTGGTATTCATCTGGTCTTAAGAAAATACGGTTCGTAATAACCCTAGTAAACAGATTGTATACGTGGAACAGGAGTGAGATCGGTCTATAGTTCTTCAATAACAGTTTATCACATTTCTTGAAGAACAAGACAACCACGTTTCTGGTTCACGATGATTGTATGATCCCTTAGCTTCCACTAATTTTCACATATAAGGAAATAATGTATTATAGCAATCGGTTGGCCAAATGACAGGCTCCGCCTAATTTGGGAACCTGTGGAAGCTATAACAAAAGTTAAAACTTAGCTAAACCTAGCCTAATGAAAACTCTACAAATATTTTTGTTATCGCTATTTTGTAGCATGAAGAACTAATAGTATCATATTACCCGATTGAAAAATAATAATATTAAATAATTCATATAAACCGGCGGAAACAAATCACTCGACATGCAAATTACTGAATTTTTTCATTAGTAAGTTCCGATTCGTTTTGTGTAGTGACTGTAGGTGGTGATGTACATTAACGATCATTCGATTTACTTCTCAAATAAAAATAGACAACATTATAGACCCTTTCTGTGATCCACGAGTTTGATAGCCAATAAGATTAATTACAAGATATTTGCTTCCTTTAATAGATAGATACTTACTATGTAATTTCTTGTGCAACACTTTTTACTATAAGGTTATTTCTCTTTGCTACGTATAACGAAAACTTATACGTGAACACCATAGTATTGTTCAAATAATTCTTCCTTTCTAAATCAACTCCTTTTTCTCTTATCACTTTTATCTCTTAAATTTATAAATAGTGATAAAATATTCTAATTAGCAAAGCATACTATAGCATTGAAGAGTATTTGAATGACAATAATGTGTAGAAATAAAACGCATCGATTCTTAAGCAGTATATTACTTAGCATGTTAAACATTTTGGTGTTTAAAAAAAAGGATATTATGTCCGCTGACTTCCTCGCGGCCATTCTTCTCAGGTCCGAGTCATTTCTTTTTTGAATAGGTGGTAAATTTTTACTTACAATTAATGAAAGAATGTTCCTAAATTAAATAAAAATTTTATAGGTTTTGGTAAAGTAACAGCGGACGACCGTACACACTTTTTAATGTTACTAAGGTTTTGTATGAAAACATTACTTAACAACTTGCTTCAGAATATGAACGCAATAATATCCTGGATAATTATTTAACCCAGCATTATAGTGAAATAGTCCAATGTGTTATATATGATGCACCAATAATGTTTAGGCGTAGTGCATCGAGGAACCGACGCGTTCCGTAGGAGATCCTATAAACTCTTTTGCTACGCAATCACGGTGATCACCGAGCAGGTTTTTTTGGTTACATATTCCTTATAACAAAAAACAATTATTTTCGTTTTTTCTTGGTACCACCATAAATTAGGTTACGTTATTATAGCAATAAAGTCTAAATTATATACAATATTTTTTCCATACTTGCTGACTGTTCCACTTTAGTTTTGAAGTTTTATAACAGAATTGTAAGCATGCGATGTTGTCTCCTGTGAACAAAATTGTCTGTAAGAAGACAAACATTGAACACATTGAAGCAGTAAAGTGCAGCGAAAGTGTTTTGGTGTCCGCCAAATGATAATCTGTATCAAGAGCCGCAAGTACTTATGCAACCGACTGGTCCCCAGCGCCATTCGTTAGTGTTAACTCAAGGGGCCATCATACTTGCAGTTACTGTTTGAGCTCTCAACCAACCAAACTATAGGGTGCAAGTGTCATTGTTATGATCTAATGTGATTTAATGAAATAGTGAAACACGTCTAAAATGCACTACCGAAATGTTATAGCGTTTTTTGTTTTATTCGCCGGTTCGCTGAACTTGGGTAAGATTTGTTACCCGCACTCGGGTTTTACGCTTAAGAATCATTTTTGAATCAACGTAACTATTTGTTGCGAATTTTGGAAGTTGAAAATAATATAACATATAAAATTCAATGTCTTTTGCTCTTCGTAATCAAAATAAATGTTTTTCACTGGCATTTATACGACAAATAAAAAAAATACTTGCAAGGACCTAGCAAGTAAAAGACACGAAATTTAAAATTTTAAGCGATGATGTATCGTCATAAAGTTTAATTGTACTTTTTTTACAATAAAAATTATTTAAAAATATTATTATTAAATTATAATATAAATAATAACACTATCTAATTTAGCCTGAATAAACTGTTTCGATTTCTAAGATATAATAAAATAATAATTGTCATATCTGAATTGTTATAAGTTAGAGATACATTTTTATTTTTAATTATTTTCTCGGATCCAAAATAAGTTTAAAATTTATCAAACTTACAGTGTTACTCAACGAGGTTATTGTGACAAAGACTTTTATTACAAATACGCCAACTGCTTAATTAGAAACATTGTGCTCTTTCCTATATAGATTCGATCGTAAATTGTTACTCTAAATTTTATGCAAGTCGTTACATTATCTATCAGAAGGTATATGTTTGATTACTTTATATTTATCTCTAAATATTTTTTACATAATACGTAATTACGTCATCGAATGCAATAATCTGTTCTGTCATAATATGTTTATAAGGAAAACTTTAATAACGACTTTCTTTTTTAAGTGAGTTACTTAACATTGATATTTATGCTCCCTTTGGTAATTCCGTGTAATATCACCGCAACAAAAAATCCTCTTTCAAAAATATAATTGTTCAATATTGTACGAACACAGAAAATTATTAATAAATTGTCTTGAAGCAAATTACACTTAAAATTCAATATCTTTGAGACAATGTTAAATACTAATTACGAAACATAAGCTGACAAAATTCTTATGAAGCGCTTATATAAAGTGGCTCTATAAAGTCGGTGCTATTAAGTCTCTTATGAAATAATAAGAGTACAAAAAAAGCTAGTACGTAGACGGCAATCATTATTATAAGTCACAATTACAGAAGTCTATTTACTAAAACAGTTTTACTTTCTATTACGTATATATAATGTTGAAACATATTTTCAAATGAATTGGTAAGACTGTAGAATAAAGAGAAAGAAGTGGGAATATCTACATTATTATAGTTTGTTTTATTTTTCAATATTGCCGATCACAAGGGTAGTTCCACTTTTTACAATCTTTATTAACTAAGAAAAACTTTCTAGGATGTAACATGTATATTATGTGCTGTTAAGTTACAGACAAATAAAAGTAACGGTATTTTGTTATGCAGATTTCTATACTACAAGCATCAACGAAGCAAAAGAATCAGTTTCAAACTTTCAATAAATAACAAAAATACGTTAAAATATTGCTTACTTTATAAAATATTTATAACAACACAAGAGAATAAAAATATATTTAAAAGTTTCATTATTTTTTTATGTAGAATTTATCAACATATATAATATAAATTTTCAAAAAATTATCTTTCATATTAAAAGAAAATAATTAAATCAAAAAGTATTTATTAATATACCATGATTAATGCGTTTTTTAAATATGTTCTTTAATACAGAGGTCGCAGGTTTGAAGCGAAATGTTTAATTTATACGGTTAATAGTAATTTTAACATCATTACTAGCAATAACATATAAACTACACCAAAAATTAAGGTTAACTACGTTACTCTTTTCAGTAGAAGTTTCAATAAAATACCTTTAGGATTATCAATGTCTAAGATGAACAAATACTTAGGTGTACCGGTATGAAATGAGCGTTTTTTTGTGAAAATAAAACACTAATTATTAATGGGAAAGTAAAAAACATTTCATTCAAAGTATTATATTAGCCATTGTTTTCTACATATTTTGACCACCTTTCTGGCAATTTGTGGATACCACGCCAATAAAATTGTTCGTCTTTTAAAGCAAACCAACCATACACTCAATTTTCGACCTCCTCGTAGGAACCAAAGTGCTGTTCAGCCAATGCGTATCCCATCGATGAAAACAAATGGTAGTCGGAAGGAGCCAAGTCTGGTGAATACGGCGGGTGGGGTAGCAGGTAGCAGCCAAGTGTTTTGATTGTATCCTGAACCGGTTTTGCTTTGTGTGCAGGTGCATTGTCATGGAGCAAAATTACCTTGCCGTGTCTTCTGGGCCATTCTGGTCGTTTCTCGATCAATGCATGGTTCAAATTGATCATTTGTTGTCGGTAGCGATCAGAATTAACGGTTTCACCAGGTTTTAGGAGCTCGTGGTACACCACACCTTTCTGATCCCACCATACACACAGCATTGTCTTCTTGCTGAATCGATCTGGTTTTGCAGTCGATGTTGATGGTTGTCCCGATTCTTAAAATAAATCCATTTTTCATCGCCAGTAACAATCCGATGCAAAACCGATTTTCTTTCGTGTCTTTGAAGCAAAATTTCACAAGTGAGTACAAAATTCGACATTTTTAACACGATGAAAAAATATGATGTTGTCTGTTCAATGACTTGATGTAGACTAAATATGTTTCACAGATGTCATAGCAAACAAATAAAAAAAAAAATAAAGGCTCGTTCAAAACAAATGTTTCCTATCGAGACATTTGTACTTTGACGCTCACTTCATACCGGTACACCTAGTATTTAAATATACGTTTAATGTTAATAAGCTTGGCTATGTAAACGTAAGATAAATTGAGGAAATAGGTAAAAGTGTGGAAAGTCTCCGAGGCCGCAAACACGTATGTAGGCATTGAATAAGATATAATTTTAAGTATTTACTCCGTGTTTAACTTAATACTGCTATCATTACCGCAAAACAACCACACATCATTTTTACTATTTTTATTAAATTTTATTTTATGTCGATACCAGAGATAAATTTATTTCTGATTTGCTATGGCTTCGTTCCCAATAATAGTTATTGTTCTTCAATAAATGACCTCGCTTATCGGTCAACTGGGGAAATCTCACCTTAACTTATTTGATAAAAAAATCTTATTAATAAAATTCAAATCTCTGTGATTATTTTATTCTTACCAAAACGAGCACAAGGCTTCTAACGGATTAAATTAGTCTTACCAGTTATTATCCTGGTAAATTTAAACTTTACAAGAACTCGTACGATATATATGCTGTAAGTCGTTACATACAAGTAGACTTCATTTTACTCCTTTACTACTAATCCAAGTTTTAATCTATAAAAATTTCAATTTTAATCTATAAAAGAGGAAAAATAAAAAAAAATATTTATTAGAGCATTTTCTAGAATTTTTGATTTCGATAATATTAAAAAGTAAAGGTCTACTTAATAATTAATCTGAAGTTAAAATTAACTCTAATTTTCAAAATTGGTCTTTAAGATAAGGCTAATGAAGACTAATCGATGTTGTTCGCATCACATATATACTACGTTGCTTATAACAAAGAAATCATCTATACGAACCTCTTATATTTGAAAATGTTTTGAAATTAATTCGCCTGCTTTTAACGGTTTGATGAACTCTTACTTAACGGCTACTACAAGGATTATACATTTTCTATGAATTTAATTGTATGAGTAATTAAAAAAATATTTACATCCTCATCGAAAAGTTATTCTAGTTCGAAATGATATGTTATTTATACTTGAAATTAAGTAAATGAGGTCAAAACCTTTTAAGGCTTTCACTTTTGCATTTCAGAGTTAAAAAAACCTACAAACCTGATTCTTTTGTACGGGTACAACACGGAGTGGTATAATACTTTGCAGTGGAGGTTTAATGTTATTATACTTACATAATAAGACAGCTCATATAATTTTAATAATGTCGAATACAAATTGTATAATTATTGTGTCAGATTTGTTTTTGGAATCAAAACAGTAACAGCTGCATGTTTATACAGCTAATATGGTCGAAAAAACCTTGAGAATTATCGAACATGGTATTATCAAGAAAAAGGCTATATCTATGAAGAGGATATGTAGAATATTTGCTCTCCAACGGTAGATTTTTGATTTTCAGATGTGTAGCAACTCGTTCACACTTAAAATTGAAGTTTGCTAAATTTATTTTATTAACAATGGATTAATTGTTTGTGCCGATTTTACATGATGCTATATGACAATTAACTGAAGATAGTCAAGCATACTCGGCGAGAATAATAATACTAATAATACTCTGGCTAACTATTGTCGAATGGTAGACGGTTGTTTGTTTCTATTGATCCGGATGGTGTTACCTTTCTTGTTCTTGTTCGCCAAATCTGCGGTGAGTTAAAGCTTGTTTAAAAACATGTTTTACAGAATTATATAAGTTTACCCGCTCCACGAATATTGTGCAATTATGGAGATTTGGATTTATATTCTGTATCTGTGCTGTCTGTATATGGATATAGTACGTTTCCTGTGAAAGTAAATCTATCATAACAATAAATAAAAAAAATTGTTACAATAGAATATTGTTATTCATGATAGAGAAACCATAAATAAGGCAGTGACAGCCTATAAAGTCATTATAAAAAAGCCTATATTTACAATAAACAGGATTTGTAGGTCTATAAATGAAATTTTATGAACTATCTTTGGTCTCAAATTTTTACAATAACTTATTTGAAGTATAAACAAATATATTAAGTACATGAAAAGTTATTTGAAGTTATTTATAACACAAAAAGACTATCCAATTACATTTATTTTAGATTCAAAGTGGTTCCGGAACAACTCTTACACCATGCAAAAAAATCCCTTTCAATTCATGAAGTGTGTTGCTACAAATCGTTTAAAAGTTTACAAAATCGGATTCTGCAATACAAACGTTGCTTATTTTACCTAGCCTTTATTTTATTTTCATGACGACAAAGTTCGTTAAAAGCTTTAACAAAATATTTTACGGTCGATATTAACGATAATCCGGAAGTCATGAGAATGAATTGTATACAACGTAAAACTTTATCAATTTAAAAAACTAATAATAATGTAAAGTTAGACTAGACACATTAATATGTTAACTTTGAAAATTTTGGGTACAAACTTTTTTTAATCTGTATACTTGCAATATTCATTTTAAAATAATAAGCAAATTTAATTTCGAAACCTGCCCGCTCTGATTACCCACTTAACGGTACATTTGAGCTGACCTTCGCCCGCGCTGTCAGCTAGACGGTTACCACTCTCTCAACCAATACAATAACCATTTACTTAAGCTAAATATCTGCATAATTTATACATAATCAATATCGTTAAGTTAGGCTAAAGGAATAAAAACAAAGGCAAGTTAATTATCATCGTCCTCATATCAACCGATAGACGTCCACTGGTGGTTATAGAACATAGCTGCATTGTGTTCCACAAGACACGGTCTTGCGCTCTTTGAATCCAGTTGTTCCCAGCGATTCTGGCAACATTGCGCTATCCGGTTCGGGGTCGGCATTCCAGTACTTTAAGTCCCTAACGTACATTGGTTCTACGAGCTATATGCCTCGCCCATTGTGCCACTTTAGCCTCGCGACTCGTGAGGCTATGCCGGTGACCCTGGTTCTTCTGCGAATCTCCTTATTTCTGATTTGATCACGCAGTTATCACATTTTTGAAGAAAAGAATCCATACTATTACGCCATGCTTCGAGCGTCGTGCCCTTGTGAATTACGGATTGAAATTGCTTTCAGTTCTGCCGTGATACCGACATCCCTGGGTGTTTGTTGTTTTAGAACCATACTAATCTCGCATAGATTGACGTCCGGGATATCTTCAGTATATAAGGTCGGATCAATTTGGCTCTGAGATCTTTATCCAATTCAAAAAGTGGTGAGGTTGACGTCTAAAAAGGTTTGTAAAACTTCTCAAAATCTCAGGTTAAAAATAAATGATGCTCCCACTGGTCGTCGTCAATCGCGACAGTTTGCTCTGTCCGATAAACAGATGTCATGCGAACACCGTCGAGCCTTTATTTTGCTCGATGGTGTTTTTATAAGCATGGTGTTAAAGTGGCATAGGTCGCGTTACTGACATCTAGAGATCTATCTGTTAACCTGCCGGTAAGCACACACGTATACCGAAGACTGCAGTTTCATTTCTTGCCTTTCTTCCATGAGCTTGACAATGTGGTGGAGTAAATATCTTGATTTTTGTAACGGGGAGTCCTATAAAGCTTAGAACCGACCATACGAACAATTTCCACTCGCCTGTTGTTAAATTCGTCCGTGGATTCGCAGTCAGCCAAGCATTTAAAACTGTTGTGCAGTTCTAGTTGGAAGTTCTCTGCGTTTTGGTTAGGAGCATGAGCAGATCGAAGTGTGGACTCCTTTAATATCTCTCTTTCGACCTTTATGTTAAGATTCAATGTGCCTCTTACCATGCGGGGATTGTTCCCGGTTTTCACCCTATTGATCACATAGACTTAAGGACTAAAAGTTAAATTATATTGAAACCATTTTTTTTGTTATTTGTTCTTGAAACATTTATTAAGAGGCCCAAATTAATGTAATTGTAAATTATACTAAATCCAGAGAATATATTTGTCCCCGACCGAAATCAAAAATTTTTGATAGTAATTAATAAATTATCTTTAAGTCTATTTTATAAGCATAATTATTTTAGAGCCTGAAAACACATGGCATAAAATATAAGCCTCGCCATCCAGCGCGGCAACGCCATTAGTTTGCTCAGTGCTCTGGCGGGCTGGGGAAGACCTGGGACATTTCTTTTATTATTAATCAGAACTATATTCTATTAATCTTTTTTATGAATTAGGCTATAATACTAGCTTTACGTTTTATCTTCATCATTTAACCAAATTAATTTCAATAATTTTTGTCACATGATGAAGACATTTCTATTTATTTCTATTATTTATATAACAATCATTATCAGTCGATAGACGTCTCCTGCTAGACATAGACTTCCCCCAAAGAACGCCACATCGATCGGTACCGCGTTGATCGCAATCAATGGATTCCCGCGATTCCCACTAAATCGGTCCCCCTTTTGAGAGGCCTCCCAACACTACGTTTACCGGTACGCGGGCGCCACTCGAATACCTTACTGCTCCATCGGCCGTCGGTCCTTCGAGCAATGTGCCCTGTCCACTGCCACTTAAACTAGGAATTTTTTGAGCTATGTCGTTGACCTTAGTTCTTCTGCGGATCGCCATATTCCTGATTCGATCGCGCAGAGAAACTCCGAGCATAGCCTTCTCCATTGCCCTTTAGGTGACTTTAAACCTTTTTATAAGGCCGATAATAAGGAGCCACGTCTCGGTTCCGTATGTCAACACTGGCATCATGCACGAGTTGAATATATAACAATGGAATAAATTAATTTAGCATTAGATTACGACAACAGATTCGATAGAATAAACATCGAGTTAGTAACAAAATTTTTAATAATAGCAAAATTAACGTCTCTAAACACTATTGAAGATTTTTGCAAGAAGGTAATTACAAGTCGAATGAAATAGCAATCGACTGTAAACACAGAATCTCATCATAAAAAGCACTAAACAGCAAGAGTTATTTAAAAATCTTTAACAGTCTTAATTATGCAACTTCTGCGAGTCGGAGCATTCACATCGCAGGCCAACTGCTTGTTGGCGAATGTTGCGTTTCCACAAAAGCTGCTTTCTTGGAATACTTCGATTTCTTCAGAATTTTTTCCTTTACAAAAAGCTTAAGATCAAAGGGGATTAAACCCGTGCCTCTATAAAACGTATATCTAATACAACGATAATAAGTGTAAGTTATCGGGATTTAAGACGCTTAACACAAACATCATCTTATTGATTTCCTCTTAAATATATGACAAATTCAATGTGTTGTGTTCCTTTCGCATTTAAGTAGCAAACTTTTTACTACTTGATAGGCAGTGAATAGTTTAAAGATAAAGTGAGAGATAAGTGAAAGTATATTACAACGTGCTGTCGCTGAATTACGTGGAAGCCGACAGAAATACTAGCAATGTCTTTGATTTAAGTGAATAAAACATAGTTAACCATTAAAGTATCATTTATTATATACATATTCATTAATAGTTAAAACTGATGGTAATTCATATATATTGAATATGTAATATTAACACGAGTTGCTAAATCTGTTATGTTAATAAAATGATTATGTAAATTGGAATTTATTTCATGAAGCAACTACGGAAACAGAATACGTAAACATTTATTTTCATTTGAGAATAGATAATTGCAGATATAATTACGTATACAATTTATTATGGTGGAATAAAATATAACAAGCTTACATATTTTGTTAAGTGACCTCATAAGCTTGTCGCTATTTACGTACATATTTACTGACGCTAAATTGCAAGTATTTGTTAGTTATTAAAAAAATGCTGCGTCAACATTATTTTTAAAATTATATGTTTAATAAATAACACAAGTAACAACTTTGGTTATTCTGTAACCCAATAAAGACGACTGGTGAAACGCGCGGGTGGACGCGGGTGCGAATCGGGTAGAGACGGCGTAGCATCTGGATACTTTTGCTTACACGGACAAGTCGGCGGCGCAGGCGGAGAAGTGGGACTGCAATGCACACGTGGACGAGTAAAATGTCCAAAATGTGGTCTTTCCATGTTGAGCTTATCCAACATGCATTTATCGAACACTGCTTGTGTGTTACGGCAATGCTTGTACGCATAACATCCTGAACTTTTGTCTATACAATTGGCGTATTGATTAAATTCTTCCAAGCAGTTCTTTTTTATTTTTTTGAAGAAATTGATTGTGCATGCGGTAACTCTTTTACCTAGATTGATGCAGGCCCGAGGGTCGTTTAACTCTTGCCTACATAACATAAACTCGTTATTGACGCCTTCGCAATCTTTGCCCAGATAAGGTGCGGCGGTCATTAGCGTCGTCGTCGTTACGTTTACCTCCTGTACCATAAGATCGTTGCAATCAGGTAGCTTCACCTTATTTGACACCATCGTTGAAACCAAAATCACAATAGCTAACTAAAACGTTACTATTTAAAACAGTAGTGGATATAAAACATATGTAATTCTAATGTCAATGTCATGACTTATTTTGCTGTTTTAGTATTTTATATCATGCCAGTGAAAATATTTATAATATTGCAACTTTTTTAACTGATAACGATGAGCATTTGTCCTTTTCTTAAAATTACACTTCACTGCAGATTTGTTTCAGTTTTGTGAAGTTCATTTATAAATGCATAAAATTAAATTGTATTCACTACTACATTTATTTTTCAATATCAAATAAAAAAAGAAGTAAAGGTATTTTATTAACAAACATTATGAGTGGAGTACAAGTGTAAAAGGTTGAAATTTGGTATGCCGATACAATTTCAATAATAATCTGTTATTAAAAGTATTCGTTTCAAGTAACGTTTAAAATAATTAATATATTAATTTATATGATAAGTTCCGAATAATTTTTCTGCACCTAGATTAAATGTTTGATTATGAGATAATATGACTGTTTTCAGGTGAGAGTCAATCATTGTCCTGTCCACCCGTACGCACTACCAGTGGGTGGTTGGATCTGTTTCCATTGCCCTGCAGGAAACATAGCGAATGTGGTCTAATGGGAACGCAACATCTATGCTGTAAAGGATTCTGTACTAAGGGTGTAAATAAAGCTTCAGCTATCCGGTGAGTACGATAAAGAATAGGATAAAAACATAACAAATAAAAGAAATAGATAGATAACATAGCTTCTTAGTTGTACACATTATGATTTTAATAATTAAATCAATACAATGCATATACAATATTAGTAAATAAACCACACCGAATATTATTACAATATATTGTTACAATAACGGTATCCACATTTACATTAAATGCTATACCATTTAGGCTAAATCGGCGTTACTATATCGATACAACAATAGCCTATTATAATTCTCCAAATTTTTAGAGCAAAGTTCTTAGGTAATACAGGATGGTGGAATAATTTTAAAGAATGGTGTATTAGTTAATTATAATAATTAATTAATTAATACTTCTTTAGTTTTACAATCACATTTTATATACCTGTATAAAGTGTGTGTGTTCAATTGTAAGGAGATATGAACAGTGTATTAATGGTTGCTATTTACTTATTATCTTAACTACTATTACCTTAACTATAATTTGAATCTAAGTTTCTACTTTAATTAACTGCGCAAGTAACAAAAGTGAGTGGCCGGGTCAAATCTATCTGCAGAGGCCGTCGTGACTTACAATAAAGTTTCTTAATAAATTAATCTGGCATGCAGAAAAACTCATCATTTTATGTTTACAACAAGCGGCTCTTGTGCGTTCTAAATGTAAAATTACCATAACCAAGCTGTAATATTACAAAATTCGAATTTTTTGAACGCAAAGCAACAGAATCGAACCATTTTAATGGTTATAGAAACAGTGAAAAAAGTGTACAACATATAATACCTAATGTTCTAACAACACTTATATATTAGTGGTTTAACAAAACGTTAATTTCATCGATCATCATAATAATAATTCAATTTCAAGAGTCTTTCATTAAAAAATTGGATTGGATCGCATTAAGTATTAATTCAATTCGTTAAGCAATACGCAAGTATGTTTCTAATAATTTTAATAATTTGTACATACGATCGTATTGAAAACAAAATTATAATTTTAATGTCTTCGCATTCCAATCCATTTTAAATAATTTAAAGCCAGTTGATATCACTGCTTTAGTAAATTTTTAAACATCACGTATACGTTAATATTGGTATTAGTATAAATCTTATTTTATTAATTTTTTTATTAGTAGCTTCGCTTATAATGCTTGATTATGTTTTTGCTTATATATTTTCGCTTTAATTTTTTTATATAACTCAAAGGTTTAACTATGTTTATATTAAAGAAATTTAAATCAATAAGTGCCCGAGTTTTTATCATTGGACTAGTACCGATAATCTGGACTAACATTTAAAGGTTGAACAATCTGTGGCAAAATTCTTAAGAAGCGATTCCGTTCATTAACTGATCTATTCAAAGATTTACCAGTAAAATTAAAAAGATTATCTAGAATTCAGTCATTAGACTTACAAGATAATATTTTTTTCCTAAATAGAATCTACACCTTTCACTTATCCGATATTGTCGGTTAACATTTTTGCTTTCGTGCAACAAAGTTTTACTTGTAGTAATTGAACATCTATTTAACTAATATTTACTCCTTATTTGTTTAATTTGTAGTTAACCTTAGATAGTGACTAACTATTACATACCATTATTACCATAGATTATTAACGTCACATTTGTAGCGCCTTTTCATTATATCACAAGCTTTTAGAAATCATTTACGAATGTTGTAGAAGTAATGAAGAGCCAAGCAATAGTGTAGTCGAATTAAGTAGCACCAGCACCACCACTTCAACCAGCACTAGTACCACAACGACCACTACTACCACAACCACAACTACAACCCCGAGTACCACCAGCTCAACAACTACAACTACGACGACACCACCGCCTACGACTACTACAACAACAACAACTACTGAAGCGCCCAGGCCGTTCTTCCAGCTTTTACCAATACAGATTCCTTCAACTGCTGCTCCTGTTGCACCAGCCAAAATTGGTATGTGTATATTATACTAAACGATTATATTTTTTTCAATTCACTATCCGAACAAAAGGAGGGGCTTAAAATGGACTAAGGTACCTATTACATAAGTTACCATGTACATTTTTAGTTTTTTTGATACATACTTTTTAGTAAGAAATTACACATATTTGAAGTGTTTAAAAAATTCCAATTAAAGAAAAAAATAGCTAAAATGCTATAAATAGACGAAGAAAAAAAAAACGAAGGCGGACAATAAGAATATTAAGAATTCAAGTAAATTTGTTTTGTTATCTATCGCAGGAAAATCACAAAAGTTTGTGTGCCCCAAAAACCCTGCGCCAGTGATATTGTTCCCGATTCCATGCGAATCAAATTCCCAGTGCAGAGCAAGCAGCGGACCTGATCAAGTATGTTGTCAAAACCGGTGTGTGAAAGGTGACCCAGCCCCGCGACCAACTGTACAACAATCTCACCAACGTAAGAATTTTTTTGTCGTTGTGTCCATGCGGTCAATTTATTATAGCAAAAATTTGTATAATAATAATGTAATATAAGTGGAATATAAAAATATCTTTTGTTATTTTTGTGAAAGTACGTATTGGTTACGCCGGAAAAACCATTAGAATAAAGAGAATCTTTTGGTATTTAAACTTATTTTTCATAATTGTAAAGATGTACAAAAATTGATTTTGTAATTGGAACCATATACGTTTTTCTTTCCAATCAATGCTTAATAATTATTAGATAAAAAGTGTTTTAAAAGTAAATTGATAAATAATCAAGGATAAGGTAAATTTACGAGTCTTTTGGTTCACATATGCTTAGCACGCCATTTGCTCTTTGAAATTATGCAAAATAGTTTTACAGAACATATATCGATATATATTGTAAACCGATAATTTTGAATATCAAGAAAATTGGGATGTAATTACAGCACTTCTTGGCGTGATCCCGCGAGAGTGTCCATCGGCGCCATTAGCGGAATTTCTATTTGAAGTACAATCGTGCAAGTCCGATGCAGACTGCTGGCCGCGCTTGTGCTGCCCTGATGGCACTCGCTCTTACTGTCGCACGGCTCGGGCCAGGCTTGACCTCGTGCCCGTAGCTAACGCTATCGATGCACGTAAGTTTTATTTAGATTCAGTTTAGTTAAATCCAACCTCTCTTTTTTAATGGAAGATTCAGCATTGTGCTAGTAAAGAAAAACACACCTTATGTTTTTAGTCTCCTGATTCACCATTTTTATATAGTTATCCAACGGAGGAAATTCGGCTTGTTATTTCCTATACAAAAAATTTTAACCTAGCCGACTACGTATATCTTAATTTCTTTAACAACCACTGGATAAACAGAAGTCAATACCCATGACCGTAAAGCAATTTTAATTGTAATGCTTTTTTTTAGGCAATTGTTTACAAATCATTAATTACAAAACCAAACTACCAACTGTAAAAATTACACGATATTAACCGTACCGAACTCTTGCGTATATGCGACAAATTAAACCTGTAGGAACAGGCACTACGTAAATACGTTATTTAAAATTTCTTTAATCATAGTTAATTGAACATTATGACTATTTTAAAGAATATTGTAAAACATGGATACACCAGTTAGATGTGAATACCCTTTCTGTGACTACTTTGGCGAACGAGAAAGCCGATAATACATAAAGATCCTCAGTACTTAAATAGTGCCTGTTACTAATTAATATAAAAAATCGTATTATGTTATTTTATAGCTCTGCGATCGTTTGAACAATACGTGCAATGTACAGCTCCGCCTCAATACGATCCGTTCCCACAACGCTGTAGTTCCAGCGTAGATTGTTTCCCCAACCTTTGTTGCGCAGAAGGTGGAAAGAAACATTGTCGACCACCGCAACGCAGTCTTTTCTCTCTTCTCGCCGGAGTCACACAAGTAAGTCATTGTGAGGAACCACATAAAAATTGCACTAAAAAAAATCAAATTCATAATATCTTTCAATACTTTGTTATATTTCATCATCATCATTATTAGCCGATTAGACGTCTACTGCTGGACATAGGCCTCCACCAAAGATCTCCATATCAATTTTAGTTAATTTAAATTTGCTTCCAATGGAAAATTACAAAAAAATACTTACCCTTTATTGATAACCTTATTTGGTGTAGTAAATTCAGTTATTTTTAATTCCTAACTAATATTTGTATATAGTCTTTTTCTTCTTGTTATATTCGATTTCTAAATTAAAATTGGAAATATTACTTGTATCACCAATCACTGCTTCTCAATGCCAAATTGACTAGTAGTGTATCTAAATGTATATGATATTAACATATACGTTTTTTAATTAATCTAATTTACCAAAAATTAAGGCAAGGCATAAAATCTACTTTTAAAAGGTGTAATTAAGGTTTAGATACTTTTTGAAACCTTTTCTTCTTTTTCAGAGATTTGGATGAATATGAAGAAATATATGAAGTTCAAGAAAAAATATTATTAATGTAATTTATGTTTTTGTAATTTTATATTTTTTTAGAAATAAATATTTGTATATATGTAACTCTTCTTCCTCCTCCCCTAATTCCAGCGATGTGGGGTCGGCACAGTGTACTTTTCTCTTCCATATCCTTCTATCGGCCATCATAGTGATATTTACACTCTTCTTACACATGTCATCTGTATATATGTAACTATTTTTTATTAAAGTAAAATCCTTTTAATTTAAGACAGGGGAAGCAAAATTTATGTACATAATGTTTAAAATAGTCTAAGAGTATTAAAACATGCCAATTTTCAAAAAAATCCATATAAATAAAACACCTTATTTTATTTTAAAATTTTTATTAACCTAAAATATCAACCATTTAGTCCAGCTGAAACAAACAAAAACAATATTATAAATACAAACAAAATAGATTAATATATAATGGCACTGAATGTGATTTAAAGCATTAAGAACCACTATACATACAATATAATATTTAATAAGAAATGGCATTGGTCAGAATAATTATTCTATAGTTATGGAAATAAATTTCTAAATTCATTTTCACATGTTGCAAGAACATATTACTGGTGTTAAAGTAGGTATGTGGTTTTATAATCACTTGAATAAGATAATTAGAGAAAAGATAAACATACACAATTAATCAAACTTTTTAGTTTCTTAAGATTACTTTAGTAGTAACAACAGCAATGCTATCAATCTACTCATGAATAGAATTGGCAAATAAAATTATACCTTACAAAAGTTAAGATATATAATATACAAAATGATTCTATTATCTCATGACAAATAATGTCCAAAATTTACATGTTAAATTGAAGTATAAGACTAAAATAAATACTGGTCTCTACTTTCCAGCATTAAAAAATTAAATTGACTTAGTAATATTGAATTACGTTAATAAGAAAAAATGTCACTGCTTAAGAACAATTAGTTGTACACTTTACCTTTTTAAAGCCAATGTCATGGGCATATTCTCTGAAGCATTGTCTACAAATGTTCAAGCCATATTTGCGAATAAGTCCATGTCGATTAGAACAGGCTCGGCTAAAAGTTAAGAGAAAAGCACGTGTTCATTACATTAACCACACCAAAATATTCATAACGTAAATTTGTCTGAAAAGATATATGTATATACATACCAGGAACGAGATCCTTGTCCGTATCTTCTAGGATGAGAATACCAGATATTAGCATGACCCATTGCTGAAAAATAATTTTTCGCTCGGTAAACGCTCAATCAGACGTCCAAAATGGCGGATCACAGAATAAAAAGAACAAAATCGGATGACAGCACCTTAAAACTATTCATAATGTCACTTTAGAGCATAAGGACAAAGCATAGAATATATATTAACCAAAACTTTTACCGAAAAATAATTATTTATTTTAAATACCTTTTGTTTATTTTAAAATTCAAATATCTACAAAATTGTAATATAATTTAGCGCAAAGGCAGTACTTATCCCATCTTTAAGTTTTTCCTTGATTTTATATAGGTAATTTTTTTCTATGAATAATGATACAAAATTAAATATTCTTTTAGTTTATTCGCGCTTATGCAACTCTATTCAATATTAACGTTATACAAAATTTAATTTTCTATATAATAAATGTAAATTCTTTATTATTAAAACATCGGTTATATTCTTGTATGAAACCAAGCTGAAAAGATTCGCGTCCTAGATGATTTTTAATTTATCACTATCTGAAAACTTTCTACGAAAATGTTTAGTGTTCTATAATTTTATATTTAATATTGCTTAAATACGAGGTCTATAATTGTATAATTCGGTTGAAATCTCGAAAATTAATATAAATGTTGAGGTTTAAATTCTAGTTTCACAGTATTTTCTAATAATTAATAGTTTTTGTCGTCATCATCATCATCACATGTATAGAAAATGGAAATAAAGAATACCTTAAGGTTTTACATATCAATTGAACCTGAGCTTCTTGAATTCAGTGACTTCTTTTAATAAATACCTTGTATGTTGTTTGTTAATTTAATTTTTTTATTTCAGTACCTTCCTGATATTATTTTTCAACGTTTGAATTGTTTCTATTTTATCGTTGTACAGAAATAAGAATAAATTGTGTTTATTTTATTTTTGAAATCTTCTTATTTAAAAGACAAGATCAAAACTATTAAGGCGTAATAAAGTAAATCTGATAAAAATTAATAATTTGTTTAATCGGAAAAATCATAATCAAATATCGGACGCACTTTAAAATTAAAAGAGCATTCCCATTAACCTGGGTATTAGCACAGAAGAGAGAGTTTAATATTTATTTTAAATACAATCATTGACTTTTAAGATCAATAATAAACATTTAGTGTTATTCATTAATACTATGTATATTTTATTTTATTTCAAATATTAAAATAATTTATCAAATATGCGACGGTTTTAGTTTTGAAGGTTCGTCTAAAGGTATTAACACTTGAAGCACGCAATTGTTTTTAAAACTTGGTCTTGATAATTACATTCCATCCCTAGTATGTTACACTTTGGTCTGGCAGCATTTATGAGTTCATTTTTACTCAATTTGACGTTTAGGCAATAACGTGTAGTATATATTGTTGCCTTTTCGGGCATCGCTAATGAAAATGGGATTTATAATTGGGATCTTAAAAAAAATATTGAAATTAATAATATGCTTTGGAATATTTGTAACTGCAGTTTTGCTTATTCCGAATTTGCCCCCATATACAAAGTTTACCGATATAAAGTAAGTTGGCTTAAAAATGTGACTGGGATTTACCGTTACGTGAAAGTAATAAACTTTTTTTTTAGGGTTGAAGAAACTCAACCTAGAACTGGAGTACTATCTCCTAATGGAGCTTTAAATAATGCGCAAAAATTATTTCATAATAAGCTACTGGGACCAGAGGCATTCAGAATATTTAATGGTGACCTTTACACTGGACTTGCGACCGGTGAAATAGTGAAAATTTCACTGGGAGGTCATATCACATATGTTACCAAAATAGGCCAACCTTGTAGTAAGTATTGTTTCTTTAATTATATTAAATTAAAATTTTATCATTATTTACAAAGCAAGTACTTAGAAAAGCTTATTTTATAAGTTAAGAGGTCATACAGTGCCAACAAGGTTCATTTCTTTCATTAGTTGAAAACTTCATTTAAAATATTTCTAAACTATAATTTGATTATTATTTACGTTAACAATTATTAGTTTAGTATTTTATTACAACAGCCAGCAATTCATATTCCATTCAGACTAACTGAGATTGCTATAAGTCTACAGAACAAAAATATAGGGCTCACAAAGTATTGAATCATTTTATTTATTATGTTAATATTTTTCATATATAAATTAAAATTCTCTATCTCAAATCTTCTTATACTGTAGATCCAGGACAATGTTTTGTTCTTGTGTTTGTTGGTAATAATTCTATATAGCTACAATCCAAAACCTTTTGTATGTACTCTTACAACAGAAGCCCAAGCATTATGTCCTCACTGCTGTAAAAAATGTAAAGTGTTGCTATATACTAATATAAAAATGAAACCATTTTTATTGCTTCATAATATCAGAAACATATTCACCAGAAGTTAATAATGGTTAAAAAATGTATGTTTATAATACACTCCTGCACTGCAGTGCCTCCGGAAGGTTTGCCCAAGCACACAGAAATAATTTCTCTGGTATTCTGTGCAAAATGACTGCCTCGATGCTCTGTAGGGTCTGGGATAGTCCCTACCAAATTTTATAGTGTATGAAATGATTGCTGTATGTTATGATTCATCTCTCTTGGACCACTGTGTGCAGATGTGTATATCTACTGCACAATTAGTTATGAAGTAAAAAAAAATAGTACCCCATTACTAACATAGTCATTAATTAAAAATTGTTACCATCACTATGGCTCCAGAGACTGAAATAAAGTTTATTTATTATTATAAATATAATAAAATCATTAAAAGGGTACTGCAATGACAAACAGCCATTTTTGTTTTGAAACTTTGATAACCTTTAGAACACAATAAAGTTGTAGAAATGAGATGGTGTTTTACATAATTATATTATATTAAAGTATTACATATATATGTATATATATATATATATGTATATATATTCATATATATATGTATATATATTCATATATATATATAACTGGTTTTGTGGCTCATATTTCTAATTACTTCTAGTAAAATCAATTATTATACTACTAAATATAAAATAAACATAGACTATTAAGGTAAACCAATAAATTTAACAAATAAAAATCTGTAACTTTATTAGAACATTATTGCTTTTTAATAAAAGGCTAGAAGTTTCCCAATGTAGCTTTTATATTTTTTTTATGTAAGTTCAAGGTTATCATTATTATACAGATATATTTAAATCGAAAAAAATGTACTATGCAGTCCAATCATCATTATTTTTTCAACCAATACACACCCATTGCTGCACAAAGGTCTCCTGTAATTACATAAAACATTTTCCTATTCCATTTGAGTCCAATGAATATAAACTACAGACAATATTAAAACATTTACTATACATTATACATTAAAAAAAAAACATATGTGGTTCCCCGACATATGTGTTTTTTTTATTGATTTATATTGACTATTAGTCTAAGATTGTCTAGGAAAGAACTAGAGAAATTGGACAATGTATAAAGAAGAATATTCATGTTACAATAAGAGCTGTGTAAATGAGTGTGTGTTTTGCTTGTACTCTTGCACTCTGATCCTTGAATTGAATATATTAAATGCATGCATGATGACTGAGCATAAAATAGTGACAGATTGTGTGTGAGGTCGTCATGTTAATCTATATATACTAGCGCCATTAATTTATATACGTTTTTTAGTTTTAATTAGAGGTATTTAATTACTTATACTAATAAATGATCTTATTGACAATGACACACAAATAATTTTTTTTTTTTGGAAAATCATGTTATAGAAACATTAATTATTCTATTTTGAATAATTTTGCATGTTAATAATGTTTTGAATTATATACTTATTCATCTATTTAAGTTTAATTATTGTCAAATGTTATACAAAATAAATAAATTATTTACAGTTTTAAATTCAGCACATTAAATATTTACATTGTGGAAAATAATTTAATTCCATAGAGCTGTTGCATATATTTGTATACACAGTACTGATCGATGCAAAGATCTTTGAGGGAGGCTTATGTCCAGTAGTGGACATCTATTGGCTTATGATAATATATAACAAAATAAATATAAATTGAATGCTGTGTAATAAAAAAAATGCTACTAAATATACAAAGCATATTTCTATTGCTGTCCTAAAAATGTTAACATTATGTTTGTATCTACCATGTCATTAAATTTCACTTGTCTTTTAGCTGGTCTTATACAAGAACATATTTGTGGACGTCCACTGGGTTTTGAAATAGATGGAAATACAAAAAATATGTATGTAGCTGATGCATATCATGGCATTTGGAAAGTTGACCTCAAGACTGATAAAAAACAAGTTTTGGTATCACCTAATGTAGAAATAGATGGAAAACTGCCAAAAATATTTAATAGTATTGCATTAGATCGCAATGGTAACCTGTTTTGGACACATTCTTCAAGTGACTATGATTTAAAAGATGGTGCACTGACACCTCTTTCTGATCCATCTGGAAGGTGAGAATTATTATAAATATTATTCATAATCCGCACCAATGTAACTAGTACTTTGTAAAGTGATCATTTTTAATAAAATAATTAACTCTTTTTAGATTGTTATATTATAATTCTAAAACTAATCAGAGCAAAGTTCTTCTTGACAATTTGTGGTTTGCTAATGGAGTAATAATCTCACCTGACAATCAGTTTGTATTGGTAGCTGAGAGCAATCTATTTAGAATAATGAAATATTACATAAATGGACAAAATAGTGGAAAGTCTGAAGTTTTCATATCAGGAATACCAGGTAAATTGATGAACAATGTTCATTACAGTTTTTTAATTGTAGCATTTCTAAAAAAGGTTTATCATTTACTTTTATTTATCTTATAGGGCATTATGTGTGACTTCATGAGCAGCAATGATTTTTATTTTGTGGCTTTATAAAATGTGTTCAGGAGGGAAAAAATATTCTACTTAATTATTTTTAGCTTTTATTTCATAAGAAGTAACATGATGCATTCAATAAAGTTATCTTAACGTGTATCTGAATATTTAGAATTTCTAAATAGTTTTTTTATCATGAATACTTGCAACATACCAACTGTAATCATAAAACTTATTTGGAAACCGGACCATACATCTACTATGAGGGTATCTTCATGTGCAATATAACTATCGCGTGATTTCATAGCGCCATAACGATCTAACTGATGTCTTGCCTGGCCGATGTACCTAAGAGTCCTCATCAATGATTCTGCAATGTATGATGCGTCAACGTAATATTTTTCACCGCGTTCATCAACTCCCACCCATTGTAAAATCTCTTCCAGTGGCTCTTCATCGCCTTCTGTAGTCAATGTCGTTGACTCTTCTTCCATATTTTTGTTTTCCATCAACACATAGACAAATACAAGTTTTGAATTGATGAAACTGTATGAATTGTCCATACAGAACACGTATTCACCCTCCTGTTCCAATTCCATGATAAAGGTATTTTGCGATTTTTTATAGTCTGATAGGATTTTGTTGCCATTGGGATCCAAAATATCGAAGGATATATCCAGGTCTCCATGCTGCCCATCTAAAACTTCGTAATGAGCCTCCATTACTTGTCCAACTTTACCATATTCAAAAAAACAGGTTCGCGATCCCGGGTCGACTCTAAAATTCATATCGGTCTCATAAATGTATTGAGTACGCACAATTGTATTTAAAATAGTTATGAAAATGCAATAGGTTAAGAAAAACATATTTAACGCCTTCGTTAAAGACCGTACTTACTGAAACACTGTTAATTTCTTGCTTGTATTTACGTAAAATAATGTTTAAACAGTTGGCTTAGAACTTACAAGCTAAACATATATTAAACAAGAAATATCTATTGTTTTAAAAGCATATATTGTAGTTGACCGTTGGTTAAATGAGACTTTATTTATCAAATTTTATTTCGAATTACAGGCATGCCTGATAACTTGCAAGTCCTTCCCGACGGTTCTGGAGTTCTTGTCTCGTTGTATGTTGTATTCGATGATGATAATCCTCTTATAAGTCATTCTCTCGCTGGTACACCTCTAGCAAGGAAATTCTTAGCTCGTCTTATTCGTCTAGTTGAAATACCTTTTGAATTTCTCAATGAACAATTTCCACATGTTATATTTGAAGAAATTATTTACAAGGTCAGTAACAATAATAAAAATATAGCACAAGTTTAAAATATGTTACATATACATGTAGATTATACAATGCTTCAATATTTCTTACAGATTGGACACATTTCTAGTCTATCAGCTATGACACCTCAAATGTCAGGTCTTTTACAGCTTGATTGGAATGGCAACATTGTAGCATCTTATTACAATTCAGACAAAAGTATTAACACCGCTAGTGATGCAATAGTATTTAATGATAAATTATATATAGGTAATCCACATTCGCCATATATTTCGTTAACAGCAGTTCCTTCGCCTCTAAAGAAAGCCTTTAGTAAAACTAAAACACCTAGTTCTTCAGCTGTTAAAAAGGACGAAGTAAAGAAAGTTCCACAAGCAAAAGTTGAAGTAGCTCCAAAAGCTGAAAAGATTAAAAGCCCTGAAAACGATCAAATAAAACTTTCAGAAACTAAACAAGTCCCAACTATTCCAAAAACTACTGACCAGCTACCCCCAAAATCTAATAAAATTCGAGAAACGTCTGAACAAAAACCAAACATACAGTCCCAAAACATTAAAGAAACCAAACAATCAAGCAAAAAAGGAACCATTGAAGAAAAAGGAAGTAAAGAGGAAATTAAAGTCCAACAAAAACTTAATGAAAAACAAACTATAAAACAAGAAACCGAAACTAAACCAAAGGCAGTTGATAAACAAGTAAAAAAAGAGCAAGCCATACCTAATACTAAATCTACGGAAAACAAACCAATGAAACAAGGAACTGTACCCAATACAAAATCTGGGGACCAAATGAAAACTAATCAACGGGCTGCTACGAAACCTATCGAGGCTAAAGAAATAAATGTTAAGAAAAATGTTGATACTAATATATTAAAAGAAGAAATGAAATATAATATGTTAAAAGAAGAAAAAAGCAGTACTAAAAAGTCAACAGAAACACCAGTAAATATAAACACAGGGGACAATAAATCCAAACAGAGTAAAGATACTAAGGAATCCAATATTAAAGATAACATCAGTTCAGAACCAGTAAAAGCCCCGCATGTCAAGCCATCTGTTACACCAAGTGAGCAAAGCACTAAAAGCAAAGTTAAAGCCACTTCAAAAACTAAGCCAACAAATGGTCCACAAAAGTCTGTACCAGATCAAATTCCTGTAAAAGAAGAAATACCATCTGATAGAGCAAAACCACCTAGAGAAACATTGAAAGTTATAAAGAAGAGTGGGCCGGTCGAGATTCCTAATCCTAATTAAAACTTGTTGGTGATTATTTTTATAATAATGGGTGATAAAGGGATTTAGTATAAAGATGGGATAGACAAACATATATAAAGGGCTTTTTTCAGTCAATTACATTTGATTATTGATAATGTTTATTCGATGTCAATAATTAATCGGAAAATGAGTAAATTTGTTCATTCCAAGTGACATTCCAAAATTTCTTGTGTCTAACGGTTTAAAAGTACAAGAACCAGAAACTGATAAATTATTAACGTACAGTTGATCTCGAAAAAGATTTTTTGGTTATAAAATTTTGAAGTATTTAACAATAAGGCTGAACATTAGCATAAATTGTTTAAATTTTTATTTTATATACAATTTTAAATCGAATATCATCTTTCTGCCCTCTTTCCCTTTCATTTGGTACACGACTTTTCGCGTTAGTAAAGATTTCATAACTATTTTTAACAATCATTCTGCCTGACGTCAACCTTCCTTGGAAATGCTGTTGCTGCACCCACAAGCTTCGGTCATTAAATGCAAGCGGTGTACTAACCATACTGCACGATTTAGTCGCCTTTTACGACACACATAATGGGAGGCGGCTGGCAGGATTCGGCTGTTCCGTTACCGCGTCCCAATTACAATGTTCAAACAGGCAGGTAGACTTCGTTCTTCAGTTAAATGTTTATGGTTACCAATATGGAAGTGCAATAGGTTTCAGTTATAGAAATATGTGTTTTTTTTACATGTCCTATTTTTATACAAGTTTTTACGGTATACAAATCAAGTTAGATATTCTTTAAACGTTTTGGAAGTGTTAATATTTTACTATATTGCATTTTGTGTGTTTTCTACACATTATTTATTTTTTTTTATTAAAAATTTTATTTTTTGAGAATTGTTATTTTATTTTCGTTATAAATATCCTCTAACAAAAATCTGAAAAACAGCCTAAATGAACGCTATGTATACGCGGTTAAGATTTAACCAAAGCATGAGGGTCAACTACAATGAGGGTGTAAAATGGTTGGTGCTAAGATTGATATGCATCCTTGCCTTCAGTTGTTAGGAAACGCAACACCGCCAAACTTCGATAGATTTATCCAATCCTAAAGGGATAACAGCAAATGTGTGTAGTCCGATCGTGTGAACTATTGTTGCCATCAACTTGCGCAGTTCTGAACTTGTAGATAGACGGTGACCAAGAGCTAATGAGTACTAAACTAGATATTCTAGTCGTTGATGTTGAGTAACTAATTTTCCGGTGTACTATGAAATACATTTTACAGAGTGCGCAATATTTCTAGCATTCAATACTGTCACCGCTTGCTTCATAATGTGAACAAACAAGAGTTGGAAGTCTACCGATGAATATTTGAAATATAAATTGATTAGCCTTCTTAATTATGGCGGTTTACCATCTGAATTAATTTCCACTCTCACACCACCCGATGGGATCGTATACATTAGTCTACGGTTTCAAAAAATAATGTTCAATTTCCTGTAAGCATCCAATTCTATACGAAATATTCACTAAATCGACAAAACTGCACATATCCTGCCCCATTGCGTTAACGCCTTTACGACCACTTACTACTAACCAAAAATTTAAGAGGCCTGTGCTCAGCAGCGTGCATGAATTATACAGAGTGAAAGGTAAAAGGCGTATAAGATATGGAGGGGCTAAAGTATAGCTCGTGTCCTATCTATCTATATATGGAATACCCCATCCAAAAACAATGGTTTTGGAGTAATTAATTTTTTAAAGATTCCTGATTTTCTAGAAAAAAAATCGATAATATTATTTCTACACAAATTGAGCAAAATTTAAATTAATTGTTACTTTAAACTTTTACTCTGAACTCAATACCTAAAACGACAACAATAAGCTCGCACGTGTTACAACAAAAACAAAAGGCCCAAATTTCGGCGCGACGTCTACTTTTGCGAGTCTCTACAGACATTTCATGGTACGTGTTTTTTTCTTCTAAATTTTAGACATTTTATGTATGTTCTTATACCTTGTCGGATAGGTATTGAAGTCAGGTACTTATTTATGTGCTTTATCCGTGTTGTTTATAAATAAAATTTGATTTTAAGATTAAATAAATACGTTAGTATGATGCCTTATTTGTTACTGTCACGACTTTCAAAGAACCTAATTTAAAAGTTTTATCTTCTAAGTAATGATTATTCATTTTAGGGTTTTTTTTATTTTTTATTAACGTGTGTAACAAAATGCTAACGGAATGCACACCCCGGGACCAATAGTGGGCCGGTACCGGGGTTGTGTAGGACTCCAACCGACTAAAAAGCTTCACACGGTATTCCACTCTCTTCCACCTGCTCGAGGGGTGCGTATAGTAGTAGTGCGTATAGTAGTGCGTGCGTAGCGGGATAACGTATTTCAGTTCCTCCGCGACCCCCGATCGGCGCCCGAATGAACGAGTTCACCCCGGGGAGGGATGTGATACCGCATTCCATGACGCGTCGCTACTGACCATGGTCTGGACCACGGACGGTAGCGAAAGGTCACTCCCTATCGCCGCTACGAGCGCGGCCCTGCCCCCTCTCCCCTCCCATCGCGAGCAATCGACCAAGGTGTGGGACGATCTGTCCACCGGGTGTCCACACTCGTCGCACGCCTCGTCCGTCCTACCTGTACAGTTCCGCCGGTGCAGATAGCTACCGAAGCAACCGCGCCCCGTGAGTATCTGCACCAGGCAGAAACTGAGGACTCCGAAGTCCCGGTCCAGCCAGTCACCGATGACCGGCCGGACGGCCTCAACGGTAAGGCGACGGTACGACGGTTCTAGGAGTCTCCGCCCCCATCTCCGAAGCACCTCTTGACGCGCCTTTCGGTGCCACCTCTCCACATCGTCTGGCGACGGAAGCGAACCCTCCCGCTCGAGGGCTCTCTTCTGCTGCCAGTAAAGGCGCGCCAGCAACTCCGCTTCGAGTTCCCACGGCAGCGTCCCGGCGAAGACGCACGCCGCCTCGAAGGAGATGGTACGGTAACCTCGTACGATCCGTATGGCCATGACGCGCTGCGGCGAGCGCAGCAGTGCCACGCCACGGGTCGGCAGGTGTATTTTAGAGGGTAGCGCTAGATGTAGTTATTCAGCTTAACGTGGTACGGGCATGTTATGCGGAGGGATGAATGACATATAATAAAGAAAGTAATGAGAATGAAAATGGACGGTTATAAAGTTAGAGGAAGACCTAAGAAAGTGTGGATGGATTGTGTGAATGCGATATGTGCAAGAAGAGTGTAAATTCGGATATGACGGCTGATAGAGGGATATGGAAGAGATGTACATACTGTGCCGATCCCACATAGCTGGGAAAACAGCAGAAGAAAGAAGTAATGATTATACATTTAACTTAATAAAATAATGATTAAATATATATACATAAGCCTTTCACCCTTATATATATTACTTACCATACGGTAAATGATGCTCTTGTTTCATCACGAAATTGAACAAAAAAAATTATTGACTATTCACACTAAGTTTTGTATTATGTTGTATGAAAACTTTTACGTCAGTACAGTTTAAAACTAGTTTTTTCCTCAAAATAGACATTCCCTCGCAGTAATCTTTTCCTCGCGGTAGACATATCTTTACAGTAAAATTTCCCCCCAGTAAACTTTTCCTCGCAGTAGACTTCCTCGCTGTAGACATTTCCTCGCAGTAAATTTTCCCCGCACTAAACTTTTCCTGGGGTGCTGGTCGGAATCGAGGCGTCATAGAATGCGGTATCCCGATTCTGCGACTCTGTTATGACGCAGAAACGGGAGACCGAACGTTTAGAGAGCTGGCGCCGAGGGGACAGGACGCGGTCTGAGCGTGATGACAACTCACCGCCGCAAGGTGAGCCGAGCGCACGACTGCCGAATGGCTCCTTCAGCAGAGGAACCTGGCGCCGCGACCAACATGCGCCGTCGGGCCAGCGCTCCCCTGGGAGAGGGTTCCTGGGGTGCATATGGTGATGCGTCTCGTATTCCGACGCGTCGCCACGTAAGGATTTTGTCGGGAGGGGTGCTTCACATCACACCCCTCCCCGAGGTGGACCCGTTCATTCGGGCGCCGATCGGGGGTCGCGGAGGAACTGAAACATGTTATCCCGCGACCCTTGAGTATGTGTATAAAGCAGGAATACTGTGTGAAGCTTTTTAGTCGGTTGGAGCCCAACACTATCCCGCTACTGGCCCATTGGTTACGGGGTGTGTGTTGTGTAAACTTTTCTTCGCAGTAAAATTTTCCACGCAGTAAACTTTTCCAAGCAGTAGACTTTTCGAAGTAGTAAACTTTTCCAAGTAGTAAACTTTTCCAAGCAGTAAACTTTTCCAAGCAGTAAACTTTTCCAAGCAGTAGACTTTTCCAAGCAGTAAACTTTTATAAGCAGTAGACTTTTCCAAGCAGTAAACTTTTACAAGCAGTAGACTTTTCCAAACAGTAGACTTTTCCAAGCAGTAAACTTTTCCAAGCAGTAGACTTTTCCAAGCAGTAGACTTTTCCAAGAAGTAAACTTTTCTAAGCAGTAAACTTTTCCCAGCAGTAAACTTTTCCAAGCAGTAAACTTTTACAAGCAGTAGACTTTTCCAAGCAGTAAACTTTTCCCAGCAGCAAACTTTTCCAAGCAGTAAACTTTTACAAGCAGTAGACTTTTCCAAGCAGTAAACTTTTCCCAGCAGGAAACTTTTCCAAGCAGTAAACTTTTACAAGCAGTAGACTTTTCCAAGCAGTAAACTTTTCCCAGCAGTAAACTTTTCTAAGCAGTAAACTTTTCCCAGCAGTAAACTTTTCCAAGCAGTAAACTTTTCCCAGCAGTAAACTTTTCCAAGCAGTAAACTTTTACAAGCAGTAGACTTTTCCAAGCAATAAACTTTTCCAAGCAGTAAACTTTTATAAGCAGTAGACTTTTCCAAGCAGTAAACTTTTATAAGCAGTAGACTTTTCCAAGCAGTAAACTTTTCCAAGCAGTAAACTTTTCCAAACAGTAGACTTTTCCAAGCAGTAAACTTTTCCAAGCAGTAAACTTTTACAAGCAGTAGACTTTTCCAAGCAGTAAACTTTTCCAAGCAGTAAACTTTTACAAGCAGTAGACTTTTCCAAGCAGTAAACTTTTCCAAGCAGTAGACTTTTCCAAGCAGTAGACTTTTCCAAGCAGTAGACTTTTCCACACAGTAAACTTTTTCAAGCAGTAAACTTTTACAAGCAGTAGACTTTTACAAGCAGTAGACTTTTCCAAGTAGTAAACTTTTCCAAGCAGTAGACTTTTCCAAGCAGTAAACTTTTATAAGCAGTAGACTTTTCCAAGCAGTAAACTTTTATAAGCAGTAGACTTTTCCAAGCAGTAAACTTTTCCAAGCAGTAAACTTTTCCAAGCAGTAAACTTTTACAAGCAGTAGACTTTTCCAAGCAGTAAACTTTTCCAAGCAGTAAACTTTTACAAGCAGTAGACTTTTCCAAGCAGTAAACTTTTCCAAGCAGTAGACTTTTCCAAGCAGTAAACTTTTCCCAGTAGTAAACTTTTCCAAGCAGTAAACTTTTACAAGCAGTAGACTTTTCCAAGCAGTAAACTTTTCCAAGCAGTAAACTTTTCCAAGCAGTAAACTTTTATAAGCAGTAGACTTTTCCAAGCAGTAAACTTTTCCAAGCAGTAGACTTTTCCGAACAGTAGACTTTTCCAAGCAGTAAACTTTTCCAAGCAGTAAACTTTTACAAGCAGTAGACTTTTCCAAGCAGTAAACTTTTCCAAGCAGTAAACTTTTACAAGCAGTAGACTTTTCCAAGCAGTAAACTTTTCCAAGCAGTAGACTTTTCCAAGCAGTAGACTTTTCCAAGCAGTAAACTTTTCCAAGCAGTAAAATTTTCCCAGCAGTAAACTTTTCCAAGCAGTAAACTTTTCCAAGCAGTAGACTTTTCCAAACAGTAGACTTTTCCAAGCAGTAAACTTTTTCAAGCAGTAAACTTTTACAAGCAGTAGACTTTTCCAAGCAGTAAATTTTTCCAAGCAGTAAACTTTTACAAGCAGTAGACTTTTCCAAGCAGTAAACTTTTCCAAGCAGTAGACTTTTCCAAGCAGTAAACTTTTATAAGCAGTAGACTTTTCCAAGCAGTAAACTTTTACAAGCAGTAGACTTTTCCAAACAGTAGACTTTTCCAAGCAGTAGACTTTTCCAAACAGTAGACTTTTCCAAGCAGTAAACTTTTTCAAGCAGTAAACTTTTACAAGCAGTAGACTTTTCCAAGCAGTAAATTTTTCCAAGCAGTAAACTTTTACAAGCAGTAGACTTTTCCAAGCAGTAAACTTTTCCAAGCAGTAGACTTTTCCAAGCAGTAAACTTTTATAAGCAGTAGACTTTTCCAAGCAGTAAACTTTTACAAGCAGTAGACTTTTCCAAACAGTAGACTTTTCCAAGCAGTAAACTTTTCCAAGCAGTAGACTTTTCCAAGCAGTAGACTTTTCCCAGCAGTAAACTTTTCCAAGCAGTAAACTTTTACAAGCAGTAGACTTTTCCAAGCAGTAAACTTTTCCAAGCAGTAAACTTTTATAAGCAGTAGACTTTTCCAAGCAGTAAATTTTTATAAGCAGTAGACTTTTCCAAGCAGTAAACTTTTCCAAGCAGTAAACTTTTACAAGCGGTAGACTTTTCCAAGCAGTAAACTTTTCCAAGCAGTAAACTTTTACAAGCAGTAAACTTTTCCAAGCAGTAAACTTTTCCAAGCAGTAGACTTTTCCAAGCAGTAGACTTTTCCAAGCAGTAGACTTTTCCACACAGTAAACTTTTTCAAGCAGTAAACTTTTACAAGCAGTAGACTTTTCCAAGCAGTAAACTTTTCCAAGCAGTAAACTTTTTCAAGCAGTAAACTTTTACAAGCAGTAGACTTTTCCAAGCAGTAAATTTTTCCAAGCAGTAAACTTTTACAAGCAGTAGACTTTTCCAAGCAGTAAACTTTTCCAAGCAGTAGACTTTTCCAAACAGTAAACTTTTATAAGCAGTAGACTTTTCCAAGCAGTAAACTTTTACAAACAGTAGACTTTTCCAAGCAGTAAATTTTTCCAAGCAGTAAACTTTTACAAGCAGTAGACTTTTCCAAGCAGTAAACTTTTACAAGCAGTAGACTTTTCCAAGCAGTAAACTTTTCCAAGCAGTAAATTTTATAAGCAGTAGACTTTTCCAAGCAGTAGACTTTCCCGAACAGTAGACTTTTCCAAGCAGTAAACTTTTCCAAGCAGTAAACTTTTACAAGCAGTAGACTTTCCCAAGCAGTAAACTTTTCCAAGCAGTAAACATTTATAAGCAGTAGACTTTTCCAAGCAGTAAACTTTTCCAAGCAGTAGACTTTCCCGAACAGTACACTTTTCCAAGCAGTAAACTTTTCCAAGCAGTAAACTTTTACAAGCAGTAGACTTTTCCAAGCAGTAAACTTTTCCAAGCAGTAGACATTTCCAAGCAGTAGACTTTTCCAAGCAGTAAACTTTTCCAAGCAGTAGACTTTTCCAAGCAGTAAACCTTTTCAAGCAGTAAACTTTTACAAGCAGTAGACTTTTCCAAGCAGTAAACTTTTCCCAGTAGTAAACTTTTCCAAGCAGTAAACTTTTACAAGCAGTAGACTTTTCCAAGCAGTAAACTTTTCCATGCAGTAAACTTTTATAAGCAGTAGACATTTCCAAGCAGTAGACTTTTCCAAGCAGTAAACTTTTCCAAGCAGTAAACTTTTCCCAGCAGTAAACTTTTCCAAGCAGTAGATCTTTCGAAGCAGTAAACTTTTCCAAGCAGTAAACTTTTATAAGCAGTAGACTTTTCCAAGCAGTAAACTTTTCCAAGCAGTAGACTTTTCCAAGCAGTAAACCTATTCAAGCAGTAAACTTTTACAAGCAGTAGACTTTTCCAAGCAGTAAATTTTTCCAAGCAGTAAACTTTTACAAGCAGTAGACTTTTCCAAGCAGTAAACTTTTCCAAGCAGTAGACTTTTCCAAGCAGTAAACTTTTACAAGCAGTAGACTTTTTCAAGCAGTAAACTTTTCCAAGCAGTAGACTTTTCCAAGCAGTAAACTTTTCCCAGTAGTAAACTTTTCCAAGCAGTAAACTTTTACAAGCAGTAGACTTTTCCAAGCAGTAAACTTTTCCAAGCAGTAAACATTTATAAGCAGTAGACTTTTCCAAGCAGTAAACTTTTCCAAGCAGTAAACTTTTACAAGCAGTAGACTTTTCCAAGCAGTAAACTTTTCCAAGCAGTAAACTTTTATAAGCAGTAGACTTTTCCAAGCAGTAAATTTTTATAAGCAGTAGACTTTTCCAAGCAGTAAACTTTTCCAAGCAGTAAACTTTTACAAGCAGTAGACTTTTCCAAGCAGTAAACTTTTCCAAGCAGTAAACTTTTACAAGCAGTAAACTTTTCCAAGCAGTAAACTTTTCCAAGCAGTAGACTTTTCCAAGCAGTAGACTTTTCCAAGCAGTAGACTTTTCCACACAGTAAACTTTTTCAAGCAGTAAACTTTTACAAGCAGTAGACTTTTCCAAGCAGTAAACTTTTCCAAGCAGTAAACTTTTTCAAGCAGTAAACTTTTACAAGCAGTAGACTTTTCCAAGCAGTAAATTTTTCCAAGCAGTAAACTTTTACAAGCAGTAGACTTTTCCAAGCAGTAAACTTTTCCAAGCAGTAGACTTTTCCAAACAGTAAACTTTTACAAGCAGTAGACTTTTCCAAGCAGTAAACTTTTCCAAGCAGTAGACTTTTCCAAGCAGTAAACTTTTATAAGCAGTAGACTTTTCCAAGCAGTAAACTTTTACAAGCAGTAGACTTTTCCAAGCAGTAAATTTTTCCAAGCAGTAAACTTTTACAAGCAGTAGACTTTTCCAAGCAGTAAACTTTTACAAGCAGTAGACTTTTCCAAGCAGTAAACTTTTTCAAGCAGTAAACTTTTACAAGCAGTAGACTTTTCCAAGCAGTAAATTTTTCCAAGCAGTAAACTTTTACAAGCAGTAGACTTTTCCAAGCAGTAAACTTTTCCAAGCAGTAGACTTTTCCAAGCAGTAAACTTTTATAAGCAGTAGACTTTTCCAAGCAGTAAACTTTTACAAGCAGTAGACTTTTCCAAACAGTAGACTTTTCCAAGCAGTAAACTTTTCCAAGCAGTAGACTTTTCCAAGCAGTAGACTTTTCCCAGCAGTAAACTTTTCCAAGCAGTAAACTTTTACAAGCAGTAGACTTTTCCAAGCAGTAAACTTTTCCAAGCAGTAAACTTTTATAAGCAGTAGACTTTTCCAAGCAGTAAATTTTTATAAGCAGTAGACTTTTCCAAGCAGTAAACTTTTCCAAGCAGTAAACTTTTACAAGCAGTAGACTTTTCCAAGCAGTAAACTTTTCCAAGCAGTAAACTTTTACAAGCAGTAAACTTTTCCAAGCAGTAAACTTTTCCAAGCAGTAGACTTTTCCAAGCAGTAGACTTTTCCAAGCAGTAGACTTTTCCACACAGTAAACTTTTTCAAGCAGTAAACTTTTACAAGCAGTAGACTTTTCCAAGCAGTAAACTTTTCCAAGCAGTAAACTTTTTCAAGCAGTAAACTTTTACAAGCAGTAGACTTTTCCAAGCAGTAAATTTTTCCAAGCAGTAAACTTTTACAAGCAGTAGACTTTTCCAAGCAGTAAACTTTTCCAAGCAGTAGACTTTTCCAAACAGTAAACTTTTACAAGCAGTAGACTTTTCCAAGCAGTAAACTTTTCCAAGCAGTAGACTTTTCCAAGCAGTAAACTTTTATAAGCAGTAGACTTTTCCAAGCAGTAAACTTTTACAAACAGTAGACTTTTCCAAGCAGTAAATTTTTCCAAGCAGTAAACTTTTACAAGCAGTAGACTTTTCCAAGCAGTAAACTTTTACAAGCAGTAGACTTTTCCAAGCAGTAAACTTTTCCAAGCAGTAAATTTTATAAGCAGTAGACTTTTCCAAGCAGTAGACTTTCCCGAACAGTAGACTTTTCCAAGCAGTAAACTTTTCCAAGCAGTAAACTTTTACAAGCAGTAGACTTTCCCAAGCAGTAAACTTTTCCAAGCAGTAAACATTTATAAGCAGTAGACTTTTCCAAGCAGTAAACTTTTCCAAGCAGTAGACTTTCCCGAACAGTACACTTTTCCAAGCAGTAAACTTTTCCAAGCAGTAAACTTTTACAAGCAGTAGACTTTTCCAAGCAGTAAACTTTTCCAAGCAGTAGACATTTCCAAGCAGTAGACTTTTCCAAGCAGTAAACTTTTCCAAGCAGTAGACTTTTCCAAGCAGTAAACCTTTTCAAGCAGTAAACTTTTACAAGCAGTAGACTTTTCCAAGCAGTAAACTTTTCCCAGTAGTAAACTTTTCCAAGCAGTAAACTTTTACAAGCAGTAGACTTTTCCAAGCAGTAAACTTTTCCATGCAGTAAACTTTTATAAGCAGTAGACATTTCCAAGCAGTAGACTTTTCCAAGCAGTAAACTTTTCCAAGCAGTAAACTTTTCCCAGCAGTAAACTTTTCCAAGCAGTAGATCTTTCGAAGCAGTAAACTTTTCCAAGCAGTAAACTTTTATAAGCAGTAGACTTTTCCAAGCAGTAAACTTTTCCAAGCAGTAGACTTTTCCAAGCAGTAAACCTATTCAAGCAGTAAACTTTTACAAGCAGTAGACTTTTCCAAGCAGTAAATTTTTCCAAGCAGTAAACTTTTACAAGCAGTAGACTTTTCCAAGCAGTAAACTTTTCCAAGCAGTAGACTTTTCCAAGCAGTAAACTTTTACAAGCAGTAGACTTTTTCAAGCAGTAAACTTTTCCAAGCAGTAGACTTTTCCAAGCAGTAAACTTTTCCCAGTAGTAAACTTTTCCAAGCAGTAAACTTTTACAAGCAGTAGACTTTTCCAAGCAGTAAACTTTTCCAAGCAGTAAACATTTATAAGCAGTAGACTTTTCCAAGCAGTAAACTTTTCCAAGCAGTAAACTTTTACAAGCAGTAGACTTTTCCAAGCAGTAAACTTTTCCAAGCAGTAAACTTTTATAAGCAGTAGACTTTTCCAAGCAGTAAATTTTTATAAGCAGTAGACTTTTCCAAGCAGTAAACTTTTCCAAGCAGTAAACTTTTACAAGCAGTAGACTTTTCCAAGCAGTAAACTTTTCCAAGCAGTAAACTTTTACAAGCAGTAAACTTTTCCAAGCAGTAAACTTTTCCAAGCAGTAGACTTTTCCAAGCAGTAGACTTTTCCAAGCAGTAGACTTTTCCACACAGTAAACTTTTTCAAGCAGTAAACTTTTACAAGCAGTAGACTTTTCCAAGCAGTAAACTTTTCCAAGCAGTAAACTTTTTCAAGCAGTAAACTTTTACAAGCAGTAGACTTTTCCAAGCAGTAAATTTTTCCAAGCAGTAAACTTTTACAAGCAGTAGACTTTTCCAAGCAGTAAACTTTTCCAAGCAGTAGACTTTTCCAAACAGTAAACTTTTACAAGCAGTAGACTTTTCCAAGCAGTAAACTTTTCCAAGCAGTAGACTTTTCCAAGCAGTAAACTTTTATAAGCAGTAGACTTTTCCAAGCAGTAAACTTTTACAAGCAGTAGACTTTTCCAAGCAGTAAATTTTTCCAAGCAGTAAACTTTTACAAGCAGTAGACTTTTCCAAGCAGTAAACTTTTACAAGCAGTAGACTTTTCCAAGCAGTAAACTTTTCCAAGCAGTAAATTTTATAAGCAGTAGACTTTTCCAAGCAGTAGACTTTCCCGAACAGTAGACTTTTCCAAGCAGTAAACTTTTCCAAGCAGTAAACTTTTACAAGCAGTAGACTTTCCCAAGCAGTAAACTTTTCCAAGCAGTAAACATTTATAAGCAGTAGACTTTTCCAAGCAGTAAACTTTTCCAAGCAGTAGACTTTCCCGAACAGTACACTTTTCCAAGCAGTAAACTTTTCCAAGCAGTAAACTTTTACAAGCAGTAGACTTTTCCAAGCAGTAAACTTTTCCAAGCAGTAGACATTTCCAAGCAGTAGACTTTTCCAAGCAGTAAACTTTTCCAAGCAGTAGACTTTTCCAAGCAGTAAACCTTTTCAAGCAGTAAACTTTTACAAGCAGTAGACTTTTCCAAGCAGTAAACTTTTCCCAGTAGTAAACTTTTCCAAGCAGTAAACTTTTACAAGCAGTAGACTTTTCCAAGCAGTAAACTTTTCCATGCAGTAAACTTTTATAAGCAGTAGACATTTCCAAGCAGTAGACTTTTCCAAGCAGTAAACTTTTCCAAGCAGTAAACTTTTCCCAGCAGTAAACTTTTCCAAGCAGTAGATCTTTCGAAGCAGTAAACTTTTCCAAGCAGTAAACTTTTATAAGCAGTAGACTTTTCCAAGCAGTAAACTTTTCCAAGCAGTAGACTTTTCCAAGCAGTAAACCTTTTCAAGCAGTAAACTTTTACAAGCAGTAGACTTTTCCAAGCAGTAAATTTTTCCAAGCAGTAAACTTTTACAAGCAGTAGACTTTTCCAAGCAGTAAACTTTTCCAAGCAGTAGACTTTTCCAAGCAGTAAACTTTTACAAGCAGTAGACTTTTTCAAGCAGTAAACTTTTCCAAGCAGTAGACTTTTCCAAGCAGTAAACTTTTCCCAGTAGTAAACTTTTCCAAGCAGTAAACTTTTACAAGCAGTAGACTTTTCCAAGCAGTAAACTTTTCCAAGCAGTAAACATTTATAAGCAGTAGACTTTTCCAAGCAGTAAACTTTTCCAAGCAGTAGACTTTCCCGAACAGTAGACTTTTCCAAGCAGTAAACTTTTCCAAGCAGTAAACTTTTACAAGCAGTAGACTTTTCCAAGCAGTAAACTTTTCCAAGCAGTAAACTTTTACAAGCAGTAGACTTTTCCAAGTAGTAAACTTTTCCAAGCAGTAGACTTTTCCAAGAAGTAAACTTTTATAAGCAGTAGACTTTTCCAAGCAGTAAACTTTTTATAAGCAGTAGACTTTTCCAAGCAGTAAACTTTTCCAAGCAGTAAACTTTTCCAAGCAGTAAACTTTTACAAGCAGTAGACTTTTCCAAGCAGTAAACTTTTCCAAGCAGTAAACTTTTACAAGCAGTAGACTTTTCCAAGCAGTAAACTTTTCCAAGCAGTAGACTTTTCCAAGCAATAAACTTTTCCCAGTAGTAAACTTTTCCAAGCAGTAAACTTTTACAAGCAGTAGACTTTTCCAAGCAGTAAACTTTTCCAAGCAGTAAACTTTTATAAGCAGTAGACTTTTCCAAGCAGTAAACTTTTCCAAGCAGTAGACTTTTCCGAACAGTAGACTTTTCCAAGCAGTAAACTTTTCCAAGCAGTAAACTTTTACAAGCAGTAGACTTTTCCAAGCAGTAGACTTTTCGAAGTAGTAAACTTTTCCAAGTAGTAAACTTTTCCAAGCAGTAAACTTTTCCAAGCAGTAAACTTTTCCAAGCAGTAGACTTTTCCAAGCAGTAAACTTTTATAAGCAGTAGACTTTTCCAAGCAGTAAACTTTTACAAGCAGTAGACTTTTCCAAACAGTAGACTTTTCCAAGCAGTAAACTTTTCCAAGCAGTAGACTTTTCCAAGCAGTAGACTTTTCCAAGAAGTAAACTTTTCTAAGCAGTAAACTTTTCCCAGCAGTAAACTTTTCCAAGCAGTAAACTTTTACAAGCAGTAGACTTTTCCAAGCAGTAAACTTTTCCCAGCAGTAAACTTTTCCAAGCAGTAAACTTTTACAAGCAGTAGACTTTTCCAAGCAGTAAACTTTTCCCAGCAGGAAACTTTTCCAAGCAGTAAACTTTTACAAGCAGTAGACTTTTCCAAGCAGTAAACTTTTCCCAGCAGTAAACTTTTCTAAGCAGTAAACTTTTCCCAGCAGTAAACTTTTCCAAGCAGTAAACTTTTCCCAGCAGTAAACTTTTCCAAGCAGTAAACTTTTACAAGCAGTAGACTTTTCCAAGCAATAAACTTTTCCAAGCAGTAAACTTTTATAAGCAGTAGACTTTTCCAAGCAGTAAACTTTTATAAGCAGTAGACTTTTCCAAGCAGTAAACTTTTCCAAGCAGTAAACTTTTCCAAACAGTAGACTTTTCCAAGCAGTAAACTTTTCCAAGCAGTAAACTTTTACAAGCAGTAGACTTTTCCAAGCAGTAAACTTTTCCAAGCAGTAAACTTTTACAAGCAGTAGACTTTTCCAAGCAGTAAACTTTTCCAAGCAGTAGACTTTTCCAAGCAGTAGACTTTTCCAAGCAGTAGACTTTTCCACACAGTAAACTTTTTCAAGCAGTAAACTTTTACAAGCAGTAGACTTTTACAAGCAGTAGACTTTTCCAAGTAGTAAACTTTTCCAAGCAGTAGACTTTTCCAAGCAGTAAACTTTTATAAGCAGTAGACTTTTCCAAGCAGTAAACTTTTATAAGCAGTAGACTTTTCCAAGCAGTAAACTTTTCCAAGCAGTAAACTTTTCCAAGCAGTAAACTTTTACAAGCAGTAGACTTTTCCAAGCAGTAAACTTTTCCAAGCAGTAAACTTTTACAAGCAGTAGACTTTTCCAAGCAGTAAACTTTTCCAAGCAGTAGACTTTTCCAAGCAGTAAACTTTTCCCAGTAGTAAACTTTTCCAAGCAGTAAACTTTTACAAGCAGTAGACTTTTCCAAGCAGTAAACTTTTCCAAGCAGTAAACTTTTCCAAGCAGTAAACTTTTATAAGCAGTAGACTTTTCCAAGCAGTAAACTTTTCCAAGCAGTAGACTTTTCCGAACAGTAGACTTTTCCAAGCAGTAAACTTTTCCAAGCAGTAAACTTTTACAAGCAGTAGACTTTTCCAAGCAGTAAACTTTTCCAAGCAGTAAACTTTTACAAGCAGTAGACTTTTCCAAGCAGTAAACTTTTCCAAGCAGTAGACTTTTCCAAGCAGTAGACTTTTCCAAGCAGTAAACTTTTCCAAGCAGTAAAATTTTCCCAGCAGTAAACTTTTCCAAGCAGTAAACTTTTCCAAGCAGTAGACTTTTCCAAACAGTAGACTTTTCCAAGCAGTAAACTTTTTCAAGCAGTAAACTTTTACAAGCAGTAGACTTTTCCAAGCAGTAAATTTTTCCAAGCAGTAAACTTTTACAAGCAGTAGACTTTTCCAAGCAGTAAACTTTTCCAAGCAGTAGACTTTTCCAAGCAGTAAACTTTTATAAGCAGTAGACTTTTCCAAGCAGTAAACTTTTACAAGCAGTAGACTTTTCCAAACAGTAGACTTTTCCAAGCAGTAGACTTTTCCAAACAGTAGACTTTTCCAAGCAGTAAACTTTTTCAAGCAGTAAACTTTTACAAGCAGTAGACTTTTCCAAGCAGTAAATTTTTCCAAGCAGTAAACTTTTACAAGCAGTAGACTTTTCCAAGCAGTAAACTTTTCCAAGCAGTAGACTTTTCCAAGCAGTAAACTTTTATAAGCAGTAGACTTTTCCAAGCAGTAAACTATTACAAGCAGTAGACTTTTCCAAACAGTAGACTTTTCCAAGCAGTAAACTTTTCCAAGCAGTAGACTTTTCCAAGCAGTAGACTTTTCCCAGCAGTAAACTTTTCCAAGCAGTAAACTTTTACAAGCAGTAGACTTTTCCAAGCAGTAAACTTTTCCAAGCAGTAAACTTTTATAAGCAGTAGACTTTTCCAAGCAGTAAATTTTTATAAGCAGTAGACTTTTCCAAGCAGTAAACTTTTCCAAGCAGTAAACTTTTACAAGCAGTAAACTTTTACAAGCAGTAGACTTTTCCAAGCAGTAAACTTTTCCAAGCAGTAAACTTTTACAAGCAGTAAACTTTTCCAAGCAGTAAACTTTTCCAAGCAGTAGACTTTTCCAAGCAGTAGACTTTTCCAAGCAGTAGACTTTTCCACACAGTAAACTTTTTCAAGCAGTAAACTTTTACAAGCAGTAGACTTTTCCAAGCAGTAAACTTTTCCAAGCAGTAAACTTTTTCAAGCAGTAAACTTTTACAAGCAGTAGACTTTTCCAAGCAGTAAATTTTTCCAAGCAGTAAACTTTTACAAGCAGTAGACTTTTCCAAGCAGTAAACTTTTCCAAGCAGTAGACTTTTCCAAACAGTAAACTTTTACAAGCAGTAGACTTTTCCAAGCAGTAAACTTTTCCAAGCAGTAGACTTTTCCAAGCAGTAAACTTTTATAAGCAGTAGACTTTTCCAAGCAGTAAACTTTTACAAGCAGTAGACTTTTCCAAGCAGTAAATTTTTCCAAGCAGTAAACTTTTACAAGCAGTAGACTTTTCCAAGCAGTAAACTTTTACAAGCAGTAGACTTTTCCAAGCAGTAAACTTTTCCAAGCAGTAAATTTTATAAGCAGTAGACTTTTCCAAGCAGTAAATTTTTATAAGCAGTAGACTTTTCCAAGCAGTAAACTTTTCCAAGCAGTAAACTTTTACAAGCAGTAGACTTTTCCAAGCAGTAAACTTTTCCAAGCAGTAAACATTTATAAGCAGTAGACTTTTCCAAGCAGTAAACTTTTCCAAGCAGTAGACTTTCCCGAACAGTACACTTTTCCAAGCAGTAAACTTTTCCAAGCAGTAAACTTTTACAAGCAGTAGACTTTTCCAAGCAGTAAACTTTTCCAAGCAGTAGACATTTCCAAGCAGTAGACTTTTCCAAGCAGTAAACTTTTCCAAGCAGTAAACTTTTCCCAGCAGTAAACTTTTCCAAGCAGTAGATCTTTCGAAGCAGTAAACTTTTCCAAGCAGTAAACTTTTATAAGCAGTAGACTTTTCCAAGCAGTAAACTTTTCCAAGCAGTAGACTTTTCCAAGCAGTAAACCTTTTCAAGCAGTAAACTTTTACAAGCAGTAGACTTTTCCAAGCAGTAAATTTTTCCAAGCAGTAAACTTTTACAAGCAGTAGACTTTTCCAAGCAGTAGACTTTTCCAAGCAGTAAACTTTTCCAAGCAGTAAAATTTTCCCAGCAGTAAACTTTTCCAAGCAGTAAACTTTTCCAAGCAGTAGACTTTTCCAAACAGTAGACTTTTCCAAGCAGTAAACTTTTTCAAGCAGTAAACTTTTACAAGCAGTAGACTTTTCCAAGCAGTAAATTTTTCCAAGCAGTAAACTTTTACAAGCAGTAGACTTTTCCAAGCAGTAAACTTTTCCAAGCAGTAGACTTTTCCAAGCAGTAGACTTTTCCAAGCAGTAAACTTTTCCAAGCAGTAAACTTTTACAAGCAGTAGACTTTTCCAAGCAGTAAACTTTTCCAAGCAGTAGACATTTCCAAGCAGTAGACTTTTCCAAGCAGTAAACTTTTCCAAGCAGTAAACTTTTCCCAGCAGTAAACTTTTCCAAGCAGTAAACTTTTATAAGCAGTAGACTTTTCCAAGCAGTAAACTTTTCCAAGCAGTAGACTTTTCCAAGCAGTAAACCTTTTCAAGCAGTAAACTTTTACAAGCAGTAGACTTTTCCAAGCAGTAAATTTTTCCAAGCAGTAAACTTTTACAAGCAGTAGACTTTTCCAAGCAGTAAACTTTTCCAAGCAGTAGACTTTTCCAAGCAGTAAACTTTTACAAGCAGTAGACTTTTCCAAGCAGTAAACTTTTCCAAGCAGTAGACTTTTCCAAGCAGTAAACTTTTCCAAGCAGTAGACTTTTCCAAGCAGTAAACTTTTCCAAGCAGTAAACATTTATAAGCAGTAAACTTTTCCAAGCAGTAAACATTTATAAGCAGTAGACTTTTCCAAGCAGTAAACTTTTCCAAGCAGTAGACTTTCCCGAACAGTAGACTTTTCCAAGCAGTAAACTTTTCCAAGCAGTAAACTTTTACAAGCAGTAGACTTTCCCAAGCAGTAAACTTTTCCAAGCAGTAGACTTTTCCAAGCAGTAAACCTTTTCAAGCAGTAAACTTTTACAAGCAGTAGACTTTTCCAAGCAGTAAATTTTTCCAAGCAGTAAACTTTTACAAGCAGTAGACTTTTCCAAGCAGTAAACTTTTCCAAGCAGTAGACTTTTCCAAGCAGTAAACTTTTACAAGCAGTAGACTTTTCCAAGCAGTAAACTTTTCCAAGCAGTAGACTTTTCCAAGCAGTAAACTTTTCCAAGCAGTAGACTTTTCCAAGCAGTAAACTTTTCCAAGCAGTAAACATTTATAAGCAGTAAACTTTTCCAAGCAGTAAACATTTATAAGCAGTAGACTTTTCTAAGCAGTAAACTTTTCCAAGCAGTAGACTTTCCCGAACAGTAGACTTTTCCAAGCAGTAAACTTTTCCAAGCAGTAAACTTTTACAAGCAGTAGACTTTCCCAAGCAGTAAACTTTTCCAAGCAATAAACTTTTACAAGCAGTAGACTTTTCCAAGCAGTAAACTTTTCCAAGCAGTAGACTTTTCCAAGCAGTAAACTTTTATAAGCAGTAGACTTTTCCAAGCAGTAAACTTTTATAAGCAGTAGACTTTTCCAAGCAGTAAACTTTTCCAAGCAGTAAACTTTTCCAAGCAGTAAACTTTTACAAGCAGTAGACTTTTCCAAGCAGTAAACTTTTCCAAGCAGTAGACTTTTCCAAGCAGTAAACTTTTCCCAGTAGTAAACTTTTCCAAGCAGTAAACTTTTACAAGCAGTAGACTTTTCCAAGCAGTAAACTTTTCCATGCAGTAAACTTTTATAAGCAGTAGACATTTCCAAGCAGTAGACTTTTCCAAGCAGTAAACTTTTCCAAGCAGTAAACTTTTCCCAGCAGTAAACTTTTCCAAGCAGTAGATCTTTCGAAGCAGTAAACTTTTCCAAGCAGTAAACTTTTATAAGCAGTAGACTTTTCCAAGCAGTAAACTTTTCCAAGCAGTAGACTTTTCCAAGCAGTAAACCTTTTCAAGCAGTAAACTTTTACAAGCAGTAGACTTTTCCAAGCAGTAAATTTTTCCAAGCAGTAAACTTTTACGAGCAGTAGACTTTTCCAAGCAGTAAACTTTTCCAAGCAGTAGACTTTTCCAAGCAGTAAACTTTTACAAGCAGTAGACTTTTTCAAGCAGTAAACTTTTCCAAGCAGTAGACTTTTCCAAGCAGTAAACTTTTCCCAGTAGTAAACTTTTCCAAGCAGTAAACTTTTACAAGCAGTAGACTTTTCCAAGCAGTAAACTTTTCCAAGCAGTAAACATTTATAAGCAGTAGACTTTTCCAAGCAGTAAACTTTTCCAAGCAGTAGACTTTCCCGAACAGTAGACTTTTCCAAGCAGTAAACTTTTCCAAGCAGTAAACTTTTACAAGCAGTAGACTTTTCCAAGCAGTAAACTTTTCCAAGCAGTAAACTTTTACAAGCAGTAGACTTTTCCAAGTAGTAAACTTTTCCAAGCAGTAGACTTTTCCAAGCAGTAAACTTTTATAAGCAGTAGACTTTTCCAAGCAGTAAACTTTTTATAAGCAGTAGACTTTTCCAAGCAGTAAACTTTTCCAAGCAGTAAACTTTTCCAAGCAGTAAACTTTTACAAGCAGTAGACTTTTCCAAGCAGTAAACTTTTCCAAGCAGTAAACTTTTACAAGCAGTAGACTTTTCCAAGCAGTAAACTTTTCCAAGCAGTAGACTTTTCCAAGCAATAAACTTTTCCCAGTAGTAAACTTTTCCAAGCAGTAAACTTTTACAAGCAGTAGACTTTTCCAAGCAGTAAACTTTTCCAAGCAGTAAACTTTTATAAGCAGTAGACTTTTCCAAGCAGTAAACTTTTCCAAGCAGTAGACTTTTCCGAACAGTAGACTTTTCCAAGCAGTAAACTTTTCCAAGCAGTAAACTTTTACAAGCAGTAGACTTTTCCAAGCAGTAAACTTTTCCAAGCAGTAAACTTTTACAAGCAGTAGACTTTTCCAAGCAGTAAACTTTTCCAAGCAGTAGACTTTTCCAAGCAGTAGACTTTTCCAAGCAGTAAACTTTTCCAAGCAGTAAAATTTTCCCAGCAGTAAACTTTTCCAAGCAGTAAACTTTTCCAAGCAGTAGACTTTTCCAAACAGTAGACTTTTCCAAGCAGTAAACTTTTTCAAGCAGTAAACTTTTACAAGCAGTAGACTTTTCCAAGCAGTAAATTTTTCCAAGCAGTAAACTTTTACAAGCAGTAGACTTTTCCAAGCAGTAAACTTTTCCAAGCAGTAGACTTTTCCAAACAGTAAACTTTTACAAGCAGTAGACTTTTCCAAGCAGTAAACTTTTCCAAGCAGTAGACTTTTCCAAGCAGTAAACTTTTATAAGCAGTAGACTTTTCCAAGCAGTAAACTTTTACAAGCAGTAGACTTTTCCAAACAGTAGACTTTTCCAAGCAGTAAATTTTTATAAGCAGTAGACTTTTCCAAGCAGTAAACTTTTCCAAGCAGTAAACTTTTACAAGCAGTAGACTTTTCCAAGCAGTAAACTTTTCCAAGCAGTAAACTTTTACAAGCAGTAAACTTTTCCAAGCAGTAAACTTTTCCAAGCAGTAGACTTTTCCAAGCAGTAGACTTTTCCAAGCAGTAGACTTTTCCACACAGTAAACTTTTTCAAGCAGTAAACTTTTACAAGCAGTAGACTTTTCCAAGCAGTAAACTTTTCCAAGCAGTAAACTTTTTCAAGCAGTAAACTTTTACAAGCAGTAGACTTTTCCAAGCAGTAAATTTTTCCAAGCAGTAAACTTTTACAAGCAGTAGACTTTTCCAAGCAGTAAACTTTTCCAAGCAGTAGACTTTTCCAAACAGTAAACTTTTACAAGCAGTAGACTTTTCCAAGCAGTAAACTTTTCCAAGCAGTAGACTTTTCCAAGCAGTAAACTTTTATAAGCAGTAGACTTTTCCAAGCAGTAAACTTTTACAAACAGTAGACTTTTCCAAGCAGTAAATTTTTCCAAGCAGTAAACTTTTACAAGCAGTAGACTTTTCCAAGCAGTAAACTTTTACAAGCAGTAGACTTTTCCAAGCAGTAAACTTTTCCAAGCAGTAAATTTTATAAGCAGTAGACTTTTCCAAGCAGTAGACTTTCCCGAACAGTAGACTTTTCCAAGCAGTAAACTTTTCCAAGCAGTAAACTTTTACAAGCAGTAGACTTTCCCAAGCAGTAAACTTTTCCAAGCAGTAAACATTTATAAGCAGTAGACTTTTCCAAGCAGTAAACTTTTCCAAGCAGTAGACTTTCCCGAACAGTACACTTTTCCAAGCAGTAAACTTTTCCAAGCAGTAAACTTTTACAAGCAGTAGACTTTTCCAAGCAGTAAACTTTTCCAAGCAGTAGACATTTCCAAGCAGTAGACTTTTCCAAGCAGTAAACTTTTCCAAGCAGTAGACTTTTCCAAGCAGTAAACCTTTTCAAGCAGTAAACTTTTACAAGCAGTAGACTTTTCCAAGCAGTAAACTTTTCCCAGTAGTAAACTTTTCCAAGCAGTAAACTTTTACAAGCAGTAGACTTTTCCAAGCAGTAAACTTTTCCATGCAGTAAACTTTTATAAGCAGTAGACATTTCCAAGCAGTAGACTTTTCCAAGCAGTAAACTTTTCCAAGCAGTAAACTTTTCCCAGCAGTAAACTTTTCCAAGCAGTAGATCTTTCGAAGCAGTAAACTTTTCCAAGCAGTAAACTTTTATAAGCAGTAGACTTTTCCAAGCAGTAAACTTTTCCAAGCAGTAGACTTTTCCAAGCAGTAAACCTATTCAAGCAGTAAACTTTTACAAGCAGTAGACTTTTCCAAGCAGTAAATTTTTCCAAGCAGTAAACTTTTACAAGCAGTAGACTTTTCCAAGCAGTAAACTTTTCCAAGCAGTAGACTTTTCCAAGCAGTAAACTTTTACAAGCAGTAGACTTTTTCAAGCAGTAAACTTTTCCAAGCAGTAGACTTTTCCAAGCAGTAAACTTTTCCCAGTAGTAAACTTTTCCAAGCAGTAAACTTTTACAAGCAGTAGACTTTTCCAAGCAGTAAACTTTTCCAAGCAGTAAACATTTATAAGCAGTAGACTTTTCCAAGCAGTAAACTTTTCCAAGCAGTAAACTTTTACAAGCAGTAGACTTTTCCAAGCAGTAAACTTTTCCAAGCAGTAAACTTTTATAAGCAGTAGACTTTTCCAAGCAGTAAATTTTTATAAGCAGTAGACTTTTCCAAGCAGTAAACTTTTCCAAGCAGTAAACTTTTACAAGCAGTAGACTTTTCCAAGCAGTAAACTTTTCCAAGCAGTAAACTTTTACAAGCAGTAAACTTTTCCAAGCAGTAAACTTTTCCAAGCAGTAGACTTTTCCAAGCAGTAGACTTTTCCAAGCAGTAGACTTTTCCACACAGTAAACTTTTTCAAGCAGTAAACTTTTACAAGCAGTAGACTTTTCCAAGCAGTAAACTTTTCCAAGCAGTAAACTTTTTCAAGCAGTAAACTTTTACAAGCAGTAGACTTTTCCAAGCAGTAAATTTTTCCAAGCAGTAAACTTTTACAAGCAGTAGACTTTTCCAAGCAGTAAACTTTTCCAAGCAGTAGACTTTTCCAAACAGTAAACTTTTACAAGCAGTAGACTTTTCCAAGCAGTAAACTTTTCCAAGCAGTAGACTTTTCCAAGCAGTAAACTTTTATAAGCAGTAGACTTTTCCAAGCAGTAAACTTTTACAAGCAGTAGACTTTTCCAAGCAGTAAATTTTTCCAAGCAGTAAACTTTTACAAGCAGTAGACTTTTCCAAGCAGTAAACTTTTACAAGCAGTAGACTTTTCCAAGCAGTAAACTTTTCCAAGCAGTAAATTTTATAAGCAGTAGACTTTTCCAAGCAGTAGACTTTCCCGAACAGTAGACTTTTCCAAGCAGTAAACTTTTCCAAGCAGTAAACTTTTACAAGCAGTAGACTTTCCCAAGCAGTAAACTTTTCCAAGCAGTAAACATTTATAAGCAGTAGACTTTTCCAAGCAGTAAACTTTTCCAAGCAGTAGACTTTCCCGAACAGTACACTTTTCCAAGCAGTAAACTTTTCCAAGCAGTAAACTTTTACAAGCAGTAGACTTTTCCAAGCAGTAAACTTTTCCAAGCAGTAGACATTTCCAAGCAGTAGACTTTTCCAAGCAGTAAACTTTTCCAAGCAGTAGACTTTTCCAAGCAGTAAACCTTTTCAAGCAGTAAACTTTTACAAGCAGTAGACTTTTCCAAGCAGTAAACTTTTCCCAGTAGTAAACTTTTCCAAGCAGTAAACTTTTACAAGCAGTAGACTTTTCCAAGCAGTAAACTTTTCCATGCAGTAAACTTTTATAAGCAGTAGACATTTCCAAGCAGTAGACTTTTCCAAGCAGTAAACTTTTCCAAGCAGTAAACTTTTCCCAGCAGTAAACTTTTCCAAGCAGTAGATCTTTCGAAGCAGTAAACTTTTCCAAGCAGTAAACTTTTATAAGCAGTAGACTTTTCCAAGCAGTAAACTTTTCCAAGCAGTAGACTTTTCCAAGCAGTAAACCTTTTCAAGCAGTAAACTTTTACAAGCAGTAGACTTTTCCAAGCAGTAAATTTTTCCAAGCAGTAAACTTTTACAAGCAGTAGACTTTTCCAAGCAGTAAACTTTTCCAAGCAGTAGACTTTTCCAAGCAGTAAACTTTTACAAGCAGTAGACTTTTTCAAGCAGTAAACTTTTCCAAGCAGTAGACTTTTCCAAGCAGTAAACTTTTCCCAGTAGTAAACTTTTCCAAGCAGTAAACTTTTACAAGCAGTAGACTTTTCCAAGCAGTAAACTTTTCCAAGCAGTAAACATTTATAAGCAGTAGACTTTTCCAAGCAGTAAACTTTTCCAAGCAGTAGACTTTCCCGAACAGTAGACTTTTCCAAGCAGTAAACTTTTCCAAGCAGTAAACTTTTACAAGCAGTAGACTTTTCCAAGCAGTAAACTTTTCCAAGCAGTAAACTTTTACAAGCAGTAGACTTTTCCAAGTAGTAAACTTTTCCAAGCAGTAGACTTTTCCAAGCAGTAAACTTTTATAAGCAGTAGACTTTTCCAAGCAGTAAACTTTTTATAAGCAGTAGACTTTTCCAAGCAGTAAACTTTTCCAAGCAGTAAACTTTTCCAAGCAGTAAACTTTTACAAGCAGTAGACTTTTCCAAGCAGTAAACTTTTCCAAGCAGTAAACTTTTACAAGCAGTAGACTTTTCCAAGCAGTAAACTTTTCCAAGCAGTAGACTTTTCCAAGCAATAAACTTTTCCCAGTAGTAAACTTTTCCAAGCAGTAAACTTTTACAAGCAGTAGACTTTTCCAAGCAGTAAACTTTTCCAAGCAGTAAACTTTTATAAGCAGTAGACTTTTCCAAGCAGTAAACTTTTCCAAGCAGTAGACTTTTCCGAACAGTAGACTTTTCCAAGCAGTAAACTTTTCCAAGCAGTAAACTTTTACAAGCAGTAGACTTTTCCAAGCAGTAGACTTTTCGAAGTAGTAAACTTTTCCAAGTAGTAAACTTTTCCAAGCAGTAAACTTTTCCAAGCAGTAAACTTTTCCAAGCAGTAGACTTTTCCAAGCAGTAAACTTTTATAAGCAGTAGACTTTTCCAAGCAGTAAACTTTTACAAGCAGTAGACTTTTCCAAACAGTAGACTTTTCCAAGCAGTAAACTTTTCCAAGCAGTAGACTTTTCCAAGCAGTAGACTTTTCCAAGAAGTAAACTTTTCTAAGCAGTAAACTTTTCCCAGCAGTAAACTTTTCCAAGCAGTAAACTTTTACAAGCAGTAGACTTTTCCAAGCAGTAAACTTTTCCCAGCAGTAAACTTTTCCAAGCAGTAAACTTTTACAAGCAGTAGACTTTTCCAAGCAGTAAACTTTTCCCAGCAGGAAACTTTTCCAAGCAGTAAACTTTTACAAGCAGTAGACTTTTCCAAGCAGTAAACTTTTCCCAGCAGTAAACTTTTCTAAGCAGTAAACTTTTCCCAGCAGTAAACTTTTCCAAGCAGTAAACTTTTCCCAGCAGTAAACTTTACCAAGCAGTAAACTTTTACAAGCAGTAGACTTTTCCAAGCAATAAACTTTTCCAAGCAGTAAACTTTTATAAGCAGTAGACTTTTCCAAGCAGTAAACTTTTATAAGCAGTAGACTTTTCCAAGCAGTAAACTTTTCCAAGCAGTAAACTTTTCCAAACAGTAGACTTTTCCAAGCAGTAAACTTTTCCAAGCAGTAAACTTTTACAAGCAGTAGACTTTTCCAAGCAGTAAACTTTTCCAAGCAGTAAACTTTTACAAGCAGTAGACTTTTCCAAGCAGTAAACTTTTCCAAGCAGTAGACTTTTCCAAGCAGTAGACTTTTCCAAGCAGTAGACTTTTCCACACAGTAAACTTTTTCAAGCAGTAAACTTTTACAAGCAGTAGACTTTTACAAGCAGTAGACTTTTCCAAGTAGTAAACTTTTCCAAGCAGTAGACTTTTCCAAGCAGTAAACTTTTATAAGCAGTAGACTTTTCCAAGCAGTAAACTTTTATAAGCAGTAGACTTTTCCAAGCAGTAAACTTTTCCAAGCAGTAAACTTTTCCAAGCAGTAAACTTTTACAAGCAGTAGACTTTTCCAAGCAGTAAACTTTTCCAAGCAGTAAACTTTTACAAGCAGTAGACTTTTCCAAGCAGTAAACTTTTCCAAGCAGTAGACTTTTCCAAGCAGTAAACTTTTCCCAGTAGTAAACTTTTCCAAGCAGTAAACTTTTACAAGCAGTAGACTTTTCCAAGCAGTAAACTTTTCCAAGCAGTAAACTTTTCCAAGCAGTAAACTTTTATAAGCAGTAGACTTTTCCAAGCAGTAAACTTTTCCAAGCAGTAGACTTTTCCGAACAGTAGACTTTTCCAAGCAGTAAACTTTTCCAAGCAGTAAACTTTTACAAGCAGTAGACTTTTCCAAGCAGTAAACTTTTCCAAGCAGTAAACTTTTACAAGCAGTAGACTTTTCCAAGCAGTAAACTTTTCCAAGCAGTAGACTTTTCCAAGCAGTAGACTTTTCCAAGCAGTAAACTTTTCCAAGCAGTAAAATTTTCCCAGCAGTAAACTTTTCCAAGCAGTAAACTTTTCCAAGCAGTAGACTTTTCCAAACAGTAGACTTTTCCAAGCAGTAAACTTTTTCAAGCAGTAAACTTTTACAAGCAGTAGACTTTTCCAAGCAGTAAATTTTTCCAAGCAGTAAACTTTTACAAGCAGTAGACTTTTCCAAGCAGTAAACTTTTCCAAGCAGTAGACTTTTCCAAGCAGTAAACTTTTATAAGCAGTAGACTTTTCCAAGCAGTAAACTTTTACAAGCAGTAGACTTTTCCAAACAGTAGACTTTTCCAAGCAGTAGACTTTTCCAAACAGTAGACTTTTCCAAGCAGTAAACTTTTTCAAGCAGTAAACTTTTACAAGCAGTAGACTTTTCCAAGCAGTAAATTTTTCCAAGCAGTAAACTTTTACAAGCAGTAGACTTTTCCAAGCAGTAAACTTTTCCAAGCAGTAGACTTTTCCAAGCAGTAAACTTTTATAAGCAGTAGACTTTTCCAAGCAGTAAACTATTACAAGCAGTAGACTTTTCCAAACAGTAGACTTTTCCAAGCAGTAAACTTTTCCAAGCAGTAGACTTTTCCAAGCAGTAGACTTTTCCCAGCAGTAAACTTTTCCAAGCAGTAAACTTTTACAAGCAGTAGACTTTTCCAAGCAGTAAACTTTTCCAAGCAGTAAACTTTTATAAGCAGTAGACTTTTCCAAGCAGTAAATTTTTATAAGCAGTAGACTTTTCCAAGCAGTAAACTTTTCCAAGCAGTAAACTTTTACAAGCAGTAAACTTTTACAAGCAGTAGACTTTTCCAAGCAGTAAACTTTTCCAAGCAGTAAACTTTTACAAGCAGTAAACTTTTCCAAGCAGTAAACTTTTCCAAGCAGTAGACTTTTCCAAGCAGTAGACTTTTCCAAGCAGTAGACTTTTCCACACAGTAAACTTTTTCAAGCAGTAAACTTTTACAAGCAGTAGACTTTTCCAAGCAGTAAACTTTTCCAAGCAGTAAACTTTTTCAAGCAGTAAACTTTTACAAGCAGTAGACTTTTCCAAGCAGTAAATTTTTCCAAGCAGTAAACTTTTACAAGCAGTAGACTTTTCCAAGCAGTAAACTTTTCCAAGCAGTAGACTTTTCCAAACAGTAAACTTTTACAAGCAGTAGACTTTTCCAAGCAGTAAACTTTTCCAAGCAGTAGACTTTTCCAAGCAGTAAACTTTTATAAGCAGTAGACTTTTCCAAGCAGTAAACTTTTACAAGCAGTAGACTTTTCCAAGCAGTAAATTTTTCCAAGCAGTAAACTTTTACAAGCAGTAGACTTTTCCAAGCAGTAAACTTTTACAAGCAGTAGACTTTTCCAAGCAGTAAACTTTTCCAAGCAGTAAATTTTATAAGCAGTAGACTTTTCCAAGCAGTAAATTTTTATAAGCAGTAGACTTTTCCAAGCAGTAAACTTTTCCAAGCAGTAAACTTTTACAAGCAGTAGACTTTTCCAAGCAGTAAACTTTTCCAAGCAGTAAACATTTATAAGCAGTAGACTTTTCCAAGCAGTAAACTTTTCCAAGCAGTAGACTTTCCCGAACAGTACACTTTTCCAAGCAGTAAACTTTTCCAAGCAGTAAACTTTTACAAGCAGTAGACTTTTCCAAGCAGTAAACTTTTCCAAGCAGTAGACATTTCCAAGCAGTAGACTTTTCCAAGCAGTAAACTTTTCCAAGCAGTAAACTTTTCCCAGCAGTAAACTTTTCCAAGCAGTAGATCTTTCGAAGCAGTAAACTTTTCCAAGCAGTAAACTTTTATAAGCAGTAGACTTTTCCAAGCAGTAAACTTTTCCAAGCAGTAGACTTTTCCAAGCAGTAAACCTTTTCAAGCAGTAAACTTTTACAAGCAGTAGACTTTTCCAAGCAGTAAATTTTTCCAAGCAGTAAACTTTTACAAGCAGTAGACTTTTCCAAGCAGTAGACTTTTCCAAGCAGTAAACTTTTCCAAGCAGTAAAATTTTCCCAGCAGTAAACTTTTCCAAGCAGTAAACTTTTCCAAGCAGTAGACTTTTCCAAACAGTAGACTTTTCCAAGCAGTAAACTTTTTCAAGCAGTAAACTTTTACAAGCAGTAGACTTTTCCAAGCAGTAAATTTTTCCAAGCAGTAAACTTTTACAAGCAGTAGACTTTTCCAAGCAGTAAACTTTTCCAAGCAGTAGACTTTTCCAAGCAGTAGACTTTTCCAAGCAGTAAACTTTTCCAAGCAGTAAACTTTTACAAGCAGTAGACTTTTCCAAGCAGTAAACTTTTCCAAGCAGTAGACATTTCCAAGCAGTAGACTTTTCCAAGCAGTAAACTTTTCCAAGCAGTAAACTTTTCCCAGCAGTAAACTTTTCCAAGCAGTAAACTTTTATAAGCAGTAGACTTTTCCAAGCAGTAAACTTTTCCAAGCAGTAGACTTTTCCAAGCAGTAAACCTTTTCAAGCAGTAAACTTTTACAAGCAGTAGACTTTTCCAAGCAGTAAATTTTTCCAAGCAGTAAACTTTTACAAGCAGTAGACTTTTCCAAGCAGTAAACTTTTCCAAGCAGTAGACTTTTCCAAGCAGTAAACTTTTACAAGCAGTAGACTTTTCCAAGCAGTAAACTTTTCCAAGCAGTAGACTTTTCCAAGCAGTAAACTTTTCCAAGCAGTAGACTTTTCCAAGCAGTAAACTTTTCCAAGCAGTAAACATTTATAAGCAGTAAACTTTTCCAAGCAGTAAACATTTATAAGCAGTAGACTTTTCCAAGCAGTAAACTTTTCCAAGCAGTAGACTTTCCCGAACAGTAGACTTTTCCAAGCAGTAAACTTTTCCAAGCAGTAAACTTTTACAAGCAGTAGACTTTCCCAAGCAGTAAACTTTTCCAAGCAGTAGACTTTTCCAAGCAGTAAACCTTTTCAAGCAGTAAACTTTTACAAGCAGTAGACTTTTCCAAGCAGTAAATTTTTCCAAGCAGTAAACTTTTACAAGCAGTAGACTTTTCCAAGCAGTAAACTTTTCCAAGCAGTAGACTTTTCCAAGCAGTAAACTTTTACAAGCAGTAGACTTTTCCAAGCAGTAAACTTTTCCAAGCAGTAGACTTTTCCAAGCAGTAAACTTTTCCAAGCAGTAGACTTTTCCAAGCAGTAAACTTTTCCAAGCAGTAAACATTTATAAGCAGTAAACTTTTCCAAGCAGTAAACATTTATAAGCAGTAGACTTTTCTAAGCAGTAAACTTTTCCAAGCAGTAGACTTTCCCGAACAGTAGACTTTTCCAAGCAGTAAACTTTTCCAAGCAGTAAACTTTTACAAGCAGTAGACTTTCCCAAGCAGTAAACTTTTCCAAGCAATAAACTTTTACAAGCAGTAGACTTTTCCAAGCAGTAAACTTTTCCAAGCAGTAGACTTTTCCAAGCAGTAAACTTTTATAAGCAGTAGACTTTTCCAAGCAGTAAACTTTTATAAGCAGTAGACTTTTCCAAGCAGTAAACTTTTCCAAGCAGTAAACTTTTCCAAGCAGTAAACTTTTACAAGCAGTAGACTTTTCCAAGCAGTAAACTTTTCCAAGCAGTAGACTTTTCCAAGCAGTAAACTTTTCCCAGTAGTAAACTTTTCCAAGCAGTAAACTTTTACAAGCAGTAGACTTTTCCAAGCAGTAAACTTTTCCATGCAGTAAACTTTTATAAGCAGTAGACATTTCCAAGCAGTAGACTTTTCCAAGCAGTAAACTTTTCCAAGCAGTAAACTTTTCCCAGCAGTAAACTTTTCCAAGCAGTAGATCTTTCGAAGCAGTAAACTTTTCCAAGCAGTAAACTTTTATAAGCAGTAGACTTTTCCAAGCAGTAAACTTTTCCAAGCAGTAGACTTTTCCAAGCAGTAAACCTTTTCAAGCAGTAAACTTTTACAAGCAGTAGACTTTTCCAAGCAGTAAATTTTTCCAAGCAGTAAACTTTTACGAGCAGTAGACTTTTCCAAGCAGTAAACTTTTCCAAGCAGTAGACTTTTCCAAGCAGTAAACTTTTACAAGCAGTAGACTTTTTCAAGCAGTAAACTTTTCCAAGCAGTAGACTTTTCCAAGCAGTAAACTTTTCCCAGTAGTAAACTTTTCCAAGCAGTAAACTTTTACAAGCAGTAGACTTTTCCAAGCAGTAAACTTTTCCAAGCAGTAAACATTTATAAGCAGTAGACTTTTCCAAGCAGTAAACTTTTCCAAGCAGTAGACTTTCCCGAACAGTAGACTTTTCCAAGCAGTAAACTTTTCCAAGCAGTAAACTTTTACAAGCAGTAGACTTTTCCAAGCAGTAAACTTTTCCAAGCAGTAAACTTTTACAAGCAGTAGACTTTTCCAAGTAGTAAACTTTTCCAAGCAGTAGACTTTTCCAAGCAGTAAACTTTTATAAGCAGTAGACTTTTCCAAGCAGTAAACTTTTTATAAGCAGTAGACTTTTCCAAGCAGTAAACTTTTCCAAGCAGTAAACTTTTCCAAGCAGTAAACTTTTACAAGCAGTAGACTTTTCCAAGCAGTAAACTTTTCCAAGCAGTAAACTTTTACAAGCAGTAGACTTTTCCAAGCAGTAAACTTTTCCAAGCAGTAGACTTTTCCAAGCAATAAACTTTTCCCAGTAGTAAACTTTTCCAAGCAGTAAACTTTTACAAGCAGTAGACTTTTCCAAGCAGTAAACTTTTCCAAGCAGTAAACTTTTATAAGCAGTAGACTTTTCCAAGCAGTAAACTTTTCCAAGCAGTAGACTTTTCCGAACAGTAGACTTTTCCAAGCAGTAAACTTTTCCAAGCAGTAAACTTTTACAAGCAGTAGACTTTTCCAAGCAGTAAACTTTTCCAAGCAGTAAACTTTTACAAGCAGTAGACTTTTCCAAGCAGTAAACTTTTCCAAGCAGTAGACTTTTCCAAGCAGTAGACTTTTCCAAGCAGTAAACTTTTCCAAGCAGTAAAATTTTCCCAGCAGTAAACTTTTCCAAGCAGTAAACTTTTCCAAGCAGTAGACTTTTCCAAACAGTAGACTTTTCCAAGCAGTAAACTTTTTCAAGCAGTAAACTTTTACAAGCAGTAGACTTTTCCAAGCAGTAAATTTTTCCAAGCAGTAAACTTTTCCAAGCAGTAGACTTTTCCAAGCAGTAGACTTTTCCACACAGTAAACTTTTTCAAGCAGTAAACTTTTACAAGCAGTAGACTTTTCCAAGCAGTAAACTTTTCCAAGCAGTAAACTTTTCCAAGCAGTAAACTTTTACAAGCAGTAGACTTTTCCAAGCAGTAAACTTTTCCAAGCAGTAGACTTTTCCAAGCAGTAGACTTTTCCAAGCAGTAAACTTTTCCAAGCAGTAAAATTTTCCCAGCAGTAAACTTTTCCAAGCAGTAAACTTTTCCAAGCAGTAGACTTTTCCAAACAGTAGACTTTTCCAAGCAGTAAACTTTTTCAAGCAGTAAACTTTTACAAGCAGTAGACTTTTCCAAGCAGTAAATTTTTCCAAGCAGTAAACTTTTACAAGCAGTAGACTTTTCCAAGCAGTAAACTTTTCCAAGCAGTAGACTTTTCAAAACAGTAAACTTTTACAAGCAGTAGACTTTTCCAAGCAGTAAACTTTTCCAAGCAGTAGACTTTTCCAAGCAGTAAACTTTTATAAGCAGTAGACTTTTCCAAGCAGTAAACTTTTACAAGCAGTAGACTTTTCCAAACAGTAGACTTTTCCAAGCAGTAAATTTTTATAAGCAGTAGACTTTTCCAAGCAGTAAACTTTTCCAAGCAGTAAACTTTTACAAGCAGTAGACTTTTCCAAGCAGTAAACTTTTCCAAGCAGTAAACTTTTACAAGCAGTAAACTTTTCCAAGCAGTAAACTTTTCCAAGCAGTAGACTTTTCCAAGCAGTAGACTTTTCCAAGCAGTAGACTTTTCCACACAGTAAACTTTTTCAAGCAGTAAACTTTTACAAGCAGTAGACTTTTCCAAGCAGTAAACTTTTCCAAGCAGTAAACTTTTTCAAGCAGTAAACTTTTACAAGCAGTAGACTTTTCCAAGCAGTAAATTTTTCCAAGCAGTAAACTTTTACAAGCAGTAGACTTTTCCAAGCAGTAAACTTTTCCAAGCAGTAGACTTTTCCAAACAGTAAACTTTTACAAGCAGTAGACTTTTCCAAGCAGTAAACTTTTCCAAGCAGTAGACTTTTCCAAGCAGTAAACTTTTATAAGCAGTAGACTTTTCCAAGCAGTAAACTTTTACAAACAGTAGACTTTTCCAAGCAGTAAATTTTTCCAAGCAGTAAACTTTTACAAGCAGTAGACTTTTCCAAGCAGTAAACTTTTACAAGCAGTAGACTTTTCCAAGCAGTAAACTTTTCCAAGCAGTAAATTTTATAAGCAGTAGACTTTTCCAAGCAGTAGACTTTCCCGAACAGTAGACTTTTCCAAGCAGTAAACTTTTCCAAGCAGTAAACTTTTACAAGCAGTAGACTTTCCCAAGCAGTAAACTTTTCCAAGCAGTAAACATTTATAAGCAGTAGACTTTTCCAAGCAGTAAACTTTTCCAAGCAGTAGACTTTCCCGAACAGTACACTTTTCCAAGCAGTAAACTTTTCCAAGCAGTAAACTTTTACAAGCAGTAGACTTTTCCAAGCAGTAAACTTTTCCAAGCAGTAGACATTTCCAAGCAGTAGACTTTTCCAAGCAGTAAACTTTTCCAAGCAGTAGACTTTTCCAAGCAGTAAACCTTTTCAAGCAGTAAACTTTTACAAGCAGTAGACTTTTCCAAGCAGTAAACTTTTCCCAGTAGTAAACTTTTCCAAGCAGTAAACTTTTACAAGCAGTAGACTTTTCCAAGCAGTAAACTTTTCCATGCAGTAAACTTTTATAAGCAGTAGACATTTCCAAGCAGTAGACTTTTCCAAGCAGTAAACTTTTCCAAGCAGTAAACTTTTCCCAGCAGTAAACTTTTCCAAGCAGTAGATCTTTCGAAGCAGTAAACTTTTCCAAGCAGTAAACTTTTATAAGCAGTAGACTTTTCCAAGCAGTAAACTTTTCCAAGCAGTAGACTTTTCCAAGCAGTAAACCTATTCAAGCAGTAAACTTTTACAAGCAGTAGACTTTTCCAAGCAGTAAATTTTTCCAAGCAGTAAACTTTTACAAGCAGTAGACTTTTCCAAGCAGTAAACTTTTCCAAGCAGTAGACTTTTCCAAGCAGTAAACTTTTACAAGCAGTAGACTTTTTCAAGCAGTAAACTTTTCCAAGCAGTAGACTTTTCCAAGCAGTAAACTTTTCCCAGTAGTAAACTTTTCCAAGCAGTAAACTTTTACAAGCAGTAGACTTTTCCAAGCAGTAAACTTTTCCAAGCAGTAAACATTTATAAGCAGTAGACTTTTCCAAGCAGTAAACTTTTCCAAGCAGTAAACTTTTACAAGCAGTAGACTTTTCCAAGCAGTAAACTTTTCCAAGCAGTAAACTTTTATAAGCAGTAGACTTTTCCAAGCAGTAAATTTTTATAAGCAGTAGACTTTTCCAAGCAGTAAACTTTTCCAAGCAGTAAACTTTTACAAGCAGTAGACTTTTCCAAGCAGTAAACTTTTCCAAGCAGTAAACTTTTACAAGCAGTAAACTTTTCCAAGCAGTAAACTTTTCCAAGCAGTAGACTTTTCCAAGCAGTAGACTTTTCCAAGCAGTAGACTTTTCCACACAGTAAACTTTTTCAAGCAGTAAACTTTTACAAGCAGTAGACTTTTCCAAGCAGTAAACTTTTCCAAGCAGTAAACTTTTTCAAGCAGTAAACTTTTACAAGCAGTAGACTTTTCCAAGCAGTAAATTTTTCCAAGCAGTAAACTTTTACAAGCAGTAGACTTTTCCAAGCAGTAAACTTTTCCAAGCAGTAGACTTTTCCAAACAGTAAACTTTTACAAGCAGTAGACTTTTCCAAGCAGTAAACTTTTCCAAGCAGTAGACTTTTCCAAGCAGTAAACTTTTATAAGCAGTAGACTTTTCCAAGCAGTAAACTTTTACAAGCAGTAGACTTTTCCAAGCAGTAAATTTTTCCAAGCAGTAAACTTTTACAAGCAGTAGACTTTTCCAAGCAGTAAACTTTTACAAGCAGTAGACTTTTCCAAGCAGTAAACTTTTCCAAGCAGTAAATTTTATAAGCAGTAGACTTTTCCAAGCAGTAGACTTTCCCGAACAGTAGACTTTTCCAAGCAGTAAACTTTTCCAAGCAGTAAACTTTTACAAGCAGTAGACTTTCCCAAGCAGTAAACTTTTCCAAGCAGTAAACATTTATAAGCAGTAGACTTTTCCAAGCAGTAAACTTTTCCAAGCAGTAGACTTTCCCGAACAGTACACTTTTCCAAGCAGTAAACTTTTCCAAGCAGTAAACTTTTACAAGCAGTAGACTTTTCCAAGCAGTAAACTTTTCCAAGCAGTAGACATTTCCAAGCAGTAGACTTTTCCAAGCAGTAAACTTTTCCAAGCAGTAGACTTTTCCAAGCAGTAAACCTTTTCAAGCAGTAAACTTTTACAAGCAGTAGACTTTTCCAAGCAGTAAACTTTTCCCAGTAGTAAACTTTTCCAAGCAGTAAACTTTTACAAGCAGTAGACTTTTCCAAGCAGTAAACTTTTCCATGCAGTAAACTTTTATAAGCAGTAGACATTTCCAAGCAGTAGACTTTTCCAAGCAGTAAACTTTTCCAAGCAGTAAACTTTTCCCAGCAGTAAACTTTTCCAAGCAGTAGATCTTTCGAAGCAGTAAACTTTTCCAAGCAGTAAACTTTTATAAGCAGTAGACTTTTCCAAGCAGTAAACTTTTCCAAGCAGTAGACTTTTCCAAGCAGTAAACCTTTTCAAGCAGTAAACTTTTACAAGCAGTAGACTTTTCCAAGCAGTAAATTTTTCCAAGCAGTAAACTTTTACAAGCAGTAGACTTTTCCAAGCAGTAAACTTTTCCAAGCAGTAGACTTTTCCAAGCAGTAAACTTTTACAAGCAGTAGACTTTTTCAAGCAGTAAACTTTTCCAAGCAGTAGACTTTTCCAAGCAGTAAACTTTTCCCAGTAGTAAACTTTTCCAAGCAGTAAACTTTTACAAGCAGTAGACTTTTCCAAGCAGTAAACTTTTCCAAGCAGTAAACATTTATAAGCAGTAGACTTTTCCAAGCAGTAAACTTTTCCAAGCAGTAGACTTTCCCGAACAGTAGACTTTTCCAAGCAGTAAACTTTTCCAAGCAGTAAACTTTTACAAGCAGTAGACTTTTCCAAGCAGTAAACTTTTCCAAGCAGTAAACTTTTACAAGCAGTAGACTTTTCCAAGTAGTAAACTTTTCCAAGCAGTAGACTTTTCCAAGCAGTAAACTTTTATAAGCAGTAGACTTTTCCAAGCAGTAAACTTTTTATAAGCAGTAGACTTTTCCAAGCAGTAAACTTTTCCAAGCAGTAAACTTTTCCAAGCAGTAAACTTTTACAAGCAGTAGACTTTTCCAAGCAGTAAACTTTTCCAAGCAGTAAACTTTTACAAGCAGTAGACTTTTCCAAGCAGTAAACTTTTCCAAGCAGTAGACTTTTCCAAGCAATAAACTTTTCCCAGTAGTAAACTTTTCCAAGCAGTAAACTTTTACAAGCAGTAGACTTTTCCAAGCAGTAAACTTTTCCAAGCAGTAAACTTTTATAAGCAGTAGACTTTTCCAAGCAGTAAACTTTTCCAAGCAGTAGACTTTTCCGAACAGTAGACTTTTCCAAGCAGTAAACTTTTCCAAGCAGTAAACTTTTACAAGCAGTAGACTTTTCCAAGCAGTAGACTTTTCGAAGTAGTAAACTTTTCCAAGTAGTAAACTTTTCCAAGCAGTAAACTTTTCCAAGCAGTAAACTTTTCCAAGCAGTAGACTTTTCCAAGCAGTAAACTTTTATAAGCAGTAGACTTTTCCAAGCAGTAAACTTTTACAAGCAGTAGACTTTTCCAAACAGTAGACTTTTCCAAGCAGTAAACTTTTCCAAGCAGTAGACTTTTCCAAGCAGTAGACTTTTCCAAGAAGTAAACTTTTCTAAGCAGTAAACTTTTCCCAGCAGTAAACTTTTCCAAGCAGTAAACTTTTACAAGCAGTAGACTTTTCCAAGCAGTAAACTTTTCCCAGCAGTAAACTTTTCCAAGCAGTAAACTTTTACAAGCAGTAGACTTTTCCAAGCAGTAAACTTTTCCCAGCAGGAAACTTTTCCAAGCAGTAAACTTTTACAAGCAGTAGACTTTTCCAAGCAGTAAACTTTTCCCAGCAGTAAACTTTTCTAAGCAGTAAACTTTTCCCAGCAGTAAACTTTTCCAAGCAGTAAACTTTTCCCAGCAGTAAACTTTTCCAAGCAGTAAACTTTTACAAGCAGTAGACTTTTCCAAGCAATAAACTTTTCCAAGCAGTAAACTTTTATAAGCAGTAGACTTTTCCAAGCAGTAAACTTTTATAAGCAGTAGACTTTTCCAAGCAGTAAACTTTTCCAAGCAGTAAACTTTTCCAAACAGTAGACTTTTCCAAGCAGTAAACTTTTCCAAGCAGTAAACTTTTACAAGCAGTAGACTTTTCCAAGCAGTAAACTTTTCCAAGCAGTAAACTTTTACAAGCAGTAGACTTTTCCAAGCAGTAAACTTTTCCAAGCAGTAGACTTTTCCAAGCAGTAGACTTTTCCAAGCAGTAGACTTTTCCACACAGTAAACTTTTTCAAGCAGTAAACTTTTACAAGCAGTAGACTTTTACAAGCAGTAGACTTTTCCAAGTAGTAAACTTTTCCAAGCAGTAGACTTTTCCAAGCAGTAAACTTTTATAAGCAGTAGACTTTTCCAAGCAGTAAACTTTTATAAGCAGTAGACTTTTCCAAGCAGTAAACTTTTCCAAGCAGTAAACTTTTCCAAGCAGTAAACTTTTACAAGCAGTAGACTTTTCCAAGCAGTAAACTTTTCCAAGCAGTAAACTTTTACAAGCAGTAGACTTTTCCAAGCAGTAAACTTTTCCAAGCAGTAGACTTTTCCAAGCAGTAAACTTTTCCCAGTAGTAAACTTTTCCAAGCAGTAAACTTTTACAAGCAGTAGACTTTTCCAAGCAGTAAACTTTTCCAAGCAGTAAACTTTTCCAAGCAGTAAACTTTTATAAGCAGTAGACTTTTCCAAGCAGTAAACTTTTCCAAGCAGTAGACTTTTCCGAACAGTAGACTTTTCCAAGCAGTAAACTTTTCCAAGCAGTAAACTTTTACAAGCAGTAGACTTTTCCAAGCAGTAAACTTTTCCAAGCAGTAAACTTTTACAAGCAGTAGACTTTTCCAAGCAGTAAACTTTTCCAAGCAGTAGACTTTTCCAAGCAGTAGACTTTTCCAAGCAGTAAACTTTTCCAAGCAGTAAAATTTTCCCAGCAGTAAACTTTTCCAAGCAGTAAACTTTTCCAAGCAGTAGACTTTTCCAAACAGTAGACTTTTCCAAGCAGTAAACTTTTTCAAGCAGTAAACTTTTACAAGCAGTAGACTTTTCCAAGCAGTAAATTTTTCCAAGCAGTAAACTTTTACAAGCAGTAGACTTTTCCAAGCAGTAAACTTTTCCAAGCAGTAGACTTTTCCAAGCAGTAAACTTTTATAAGCAGTAGACTTTTCCAAGCAGTAAACTTTTACAAGCAGTAGACTTTTCCAAACAGTAGACTTTTCCAAGCAGTAGACTTTTCCAAACAGTAGACTTTTCCAAGCAGTAAACTTTTTCAAGCAGTAAACTTTTACAAGCAGTAGACTTTTCCAAGCAGTAAATTTTTCCAAGCAGTAAACTTTTACAAGCAGTAGACTTTTCCAAGCAGTAAACTTTTCCAAGCAGTAGACTTTTCCAAGCAGTAAACTTTTATAAGCAGTAGACTTTTCCAAGCAGTAAACTATTACAAGCAGTAGACTTTTCCAAACAGTAGACTTTTCCAAGCAGTAAACTTTTCCAAGCAGTAGACTTTTCCAAGCAGTAGACTTTTCCCAGCAGTAAACTTTTCCAAGCAGTAAACTTTTACAAGCAGTAGACTTTTCCAAGCAGTAAACTTTTCCAAGCAGTAAACTTTTATAAGCAGTAGACTTTTCCAAGCAGTAAATTTTTATAAGCAGTAGACTTTTCCAAGCAGTAAACTTTTCCAAGCAGTAAACTTTTACAAGCAGTAAACTTTTACAAGCAGTAGACTTTTCCAAGCAGTAAACTTTTCCAAGCAGTAAACTTTTACAAGCAGTAAACTTTTCCAAGCAGTAAACTTTTCCAAGCAGTAGACTTTTCCAAGCAGTAGACTTTTCCAAGCAGTAGACTTTTCCACACAGTAAACTTTTTCAAGCAGTAAACTTTTACAAGCAGTAGACTTTTCCAAGCAGTAAACTTTTCCAAGCAGTAAACTTTTTCAAGCAGTAAACTTTTACAAGCAGTAGACTTTTCCAAGCAGTAAATTTTTCCAAGCAGTAAACTTTTACAAGCAGTAGACTTTTCCAAGCAGTAAACTTTTCCAAGCAGTAGACTTTTCCAAACAGTAAACTTTTACAAGCAGTAGACTTTTCCAAGCAGTAAACTTTTCCAAGCAGTAGACTTTTCCAAGCAGTAAACTTTTATAAGCAGTAGACTTTTCCAAGCAGTAAACTTTTACAAGCAGTAGACTTTTCCAAGCAGTAAATTTTTCCAAGCAGTAAACTTTTACAAGCAGTAGACTTTTCCAAGCAGTAAACTTTTACAAGCAGTAGACTTTTCCAAGCAGTAAACTTTTCCAAGCAGTAAATTTTATAAGCAGTAGACTTTTCCAAGCAGTAAATTTTTATAAGCAGTAGACTTTTCCAAGCAGTAAACTTTTCCAAGCAGTAAACTTTTACAAGCAGTAGACTTTTCCAAGCAGTAAACTTTTCCAAGCAGTAAACATTTATAAGCAGTAGACTTTTCCAAGCAGTAAACTTTTCCAAGCAGTAGACTTTCCCGAACAGTACACTTTTCCAAGCAGTAAACTTTTCCAAGCAGTAAACTTTTACAAGCAGTAGACTTTTCCAAGCAGTAAACTTTTCCAAGCAGTAGACATTTCCAAGCAGTAGACTTTTCCAAGCAGTAAACTTTTCCAAGCAGTAAACTTTTCCCAGCAGTAAACTTTTCCAAGCAGTAGATCTTTCGAAGCAGTAAACTTTTCCAAGCAGTAAACTTTTATAAGCAGTAGACTTTTCCAAGCAGTAAACTTTTCCAAGCAGTAGACTTTTCCAAGCAGTAAACCTTTTCAAGCAGTAAACTTTTACAAGCAGTAGACTTTTCCAAGCAGTAAATTTTTCCAAGCAGTAAACTTTTACAAGCAGTAGACTTTTCCAAACAGTAAACTTTTACAAGCAGTAGACTTTTCCAAGCAGTAAACTTTTCCAAGCAGTAGACTTTTCCAAGCAGTAAACTTTTATAAGCAGTAGACTTTTCCAAGCAGTAAACTTTTACAAGCAGTAGACTTTTCCAAGCAGTAAATTTTTCCAAGCAGTAAACTTTTACAAGCAGTAGACTTTTCCAAGCAGTAAACTTTTACAAGCAGTAGACTTTTCCAAGCAGTAAACTTTTCCAAGCAGTAAATTTTATAAGCAGTAGACTTTTCCAAGCAGTAGACTTTCCCGAACAGTAGACTTTTCCAAGCAGTAAACTTTTCCAAGCAGTAAACTTTTACAAGCAGTAGACTTTCCCAAGCAGTAAACTTTTCCAAGCAGTAAACATTTATAAGCAGTAGACTTTTCCAAGCAGTAAACTTTTCCAAGCAGTAGACTTTCCCGAACAGTACACTTTTCCAAGCAGTAAACTTTTCCAAGCAGTAAACTTTTACAAGCAGTAGACTTTTCCAAGCAGTAAACTTTTCCAAGCAGTAGACATTTCCAAGCAGTAGACTTTTCCAAGCAGTAAACTTTTCCAAGCAGTAGACTTTTCCAAGCAGTAAACCTTTTCAAGCAGTAAACTTTTACAAGCAGTAGACTTTTCCAAGCAGTAAACTTTTCCCAGTAGTAAACTTTTCCAAGCAGTAAACTTTTACAAGCAGTAGACTTTTCCAAGCAGTAAACTTTTCCATGCAGTAAACTTTTATAAGCAGTAGACATTTCCAAGCAGTAGACTTTTCCAAGCAGTAAACTTTTCCAAGCAGTAAACTTTTCCCAGCAGTAAACTTTTCCAAGCAGTAGATCTTTCGAAGCAGTAAACTTTTCCAAGCAGTAAACTTTTATAAGCAGTAGACTTTTCCAAGCAGTAAACTTTTCCAAGCAGTAGACTTTTCCAAGCAGTAAACCTTTTCAAGCAGTAAACTTTTACAAGCAGTAGACTTTTCCAAGCAGTAAATTTTTCCAAGCAGTAAACTTTTACAAGCAGTAGACTTTTCCAAGCAGTAAACTTTTCCAAGCAGTAGACTTTTCCAAGCAGTAAACTTTTACAAGCAGTAGACTTTTTCAAGCAGTAAACTTTTCCAAGCAGTAGACTTTTCCAAGCAGTAAACTTTTCCCAGTAGTAAACTTTTCCAAGCAGTAAACTTTTACAAGCAGTAGACTTTTCCAAGCAGTAAACTTTTCCAAGCAGTAAACATTTATAAGCAGTAGACTTTTCCAAGCAGTAAACTTTTCCAAGCAGTAGACTTTCCCGAACAGTAGACTTTTCCAAGCAGTAAACTTTTCCAAGCAGTAAACTTTTACAAGCAGTAGACTTTTCCAAGCAGTAAACTTTTCCAAGCAGTAAACTTTTACAAGCAGTAGACTTTTCCAAGTAGTAAACTTTTCCAAGCAGTAGACTTTTCCAAGCAGTAAACTTTTATAAGCAGTAGACTTTTCCAAGCAGTAAACTTTTTATAAGCAGTAGACTTTTCCAAGCAGTAAACTTTTCCAAGCAGTAAACTTTTCCAAGCAGTAAACTTTTACAAGCAGTAGACTTTTCCAAGCAGTAAACTTTTCCAAGCAGTAAACTTTTACAAGCAGTAGACTTTTCCAAGCAGTAAACTTTTCCAAGCAGTAGACTTTTCCAAGCAATAAACTTTTCCCAGTAGTAAACTTTTCCAAGCAGTAAACTTTTACAAGCAGTAGACTTTTCCAAGCAGTAAACTTTTCCAAGCAGTAAACTTTTATAAGCAGTAGACTTTTCCAAGCAGTAAACTTTTCCAAGCAGTAGACTTTTCCGAACAGTAGACTTTTCCAAGCAGTAAACTTTTCCAAGCAGTAAACTTTTACAAGCAGTAGACTTTTCCAAGCAGTAGACTTTTCGAAGTAGTAAACTTTTCCAAGTAGTAAACTTTTCCAAGCAGTAAACTTTTCCAAGCAGTAAACTTTTCCAAGCAGTAGACTTTTCCAAGCAGTAAACTTTTATAAGCAGTAGACTTTTCCAAGCAGTAAACTTTTACAAGCAGTAGACTTTTCCAAACAGTAGACTTTTCCAAGCAGTAAACTTTTCCAAGCAGTAGACTTTTCCAAGCAGTAGACTTTTCCAAGAAGTAAACTTTTCTAAGCAGTAAACTTTTCCCAGCAGTAAACTTTTCCAAGCAGTAAACTTTTACAAGCAGTAGACTTTTCCAAGCAGTAAACTTTTCCCAGCAGTAAACTTTTCCAAGCAGTAAACTTTTACAAGCAGTAGACTTTTCCAAGCAGTAAACTTTTCCCAGCAGGAAACTTTTCCAAGCAGTAAACTTTTACAAGCAGTAGACTTTTCCAAGCAGTAAACTTTTCCCAGCAGTAAACTTTTCTAAGCAGTAAACTTTTCCCAGCAGTAAACTTTTCCAAGCAGTAAACTTTTCCCAGCAGTAAACTTTTCCAAGCAGTAAACTTTTACAAGCAGTAGACTTTTCCAAGCAATAAACTTTTCCAAGCAGTAAACTTTTATAAGCAGTAGACTTTTCCAAGCAGTAAACTTTTATAAGCAGTAGACTTTTCCAAGCAGTAAACTTTTCCAAGCAGTAAACTTTTCCAAACAGTAGACTTTTCCAAGCAGTAAACTTTTCCAAGCAGTAAACTTTTACAAGCAGTAGACTTTTCCAAGCAGTAAACTTTTCCAAGCAGTAAACTTTTACAAGCAGTAGACTTTTCCAAGCAGTAAACTTTTCCAAGCAGTAGACTTTTCCAAGCAGTAGACTTTTCCAAGCAGTAGACTTTTCCACACAGTAAACTTTTTCAAGCAGTAAACTTTTACAAGCAGTAGACTTTTACAAGCAGTAGACTTTTCCAAGTAGTAAACTTTTCCAAGCAGTAGACTTTTCCAAGCAGTAAACTTTTATAAGCAGTAGACTTTTCCAAGCAGTAAACTTTTATAAGCAGTAGACTTTTCCAAGCAGTAAACTTTTCCAAGCAGTAAACTTTTCCAAGCAGTAAACTTTTACAAGCAGTAGACTTTTCCAAGCAGTAAACTTTTCCAAGCAGTAAACTTTTACAAGCAGTAGACTTTTCCAAGCAGTAAACTTTTCCAAGCAGTAGACTTTTCCAAGCAGTAAACTTTTCCCAGTAGTAAACTTTTCCAAGCAGTAAACTTTTACAAGCAGTAGACTTTTCCAAGCAGTAAACTTTTCCAAGCAGTAAACTTTTCCAAGCAGTAAACTTTTATAAGCAGTAGACTTTTCCAAGCAGTAAACTTTTCCAAGCAGTAGACTTTTCCGAACAGTAGACTTTTCCAAGCAGTAAACTTTTCCAAGCAGTAAACTTTTACAAGCAGTAGACTTTTCCAAGCAGTAAACTTTTCCAAGCAGTAAACTTTTACAAGCAGTAGACTTTTCCAAGCAGTAAACTTTTCCAAGCAGTAGACTTTTCCAAGCAGTAGACTTTTCCAAGCAGTAAACTTTTCCAAGCAGTAAAATTTTCCCAGCAGTAAACTTTTCCAAGCAGTAAACTTTTCCAAGCAGTAGACTTTTCCAAACAGTAGACTTTTCCAAGCAGTAAACTTTTTCAAGCAGTAAACTTTTACAAGCAGTAGACTTTTCCAAGCAGTAAATTTTTCCAAGCAGTAAACTTTTACAAGCAGTAGACTTTTCCAAGCAGTAAACTTTTCCAAGCAGTAGACTTTTCCAAGCAGTAAACTTTTATAAGCAGTAGACTTTTCCAAGCAGTAAACTTTTACAAGCAGTAGACTTTTCCAAACAGTAGACTTTTCCAAGCAGTAGACTTTTCCAAACAGTAGACTTTTCCAAGCAGTAAACTTTTTCAAGCAGTAAACTTTTACAAGCAGTAGACTTTTCCAAGCAGTAAATTTTTCCAAGCAGTAAACTTTTACAAGCAGTAGACTTTTCCAAGCAGTAAACTTTTCCAAGCAGTAGACTTTTCCAAGCAGTAAACTTTTATAAGCAGTAGACTTTTCCAAGCAGTAAACTATTACAAGCAGTAGACTTTTCCAAACAGTAGACTTTTCCAAGCAGTAAACTTTTCCAAGCAGTAGACTTTTCCAAGCAGTAGACTTTTCCCAGCAGTAAACTTTTCCAAGCAGTAAACTTTTACAAGCAGTAGACTTTTCCAAGCAGTAAACTTTTCCAAGCAGTAAACTTTTATAAGCAGTAGACTTTTCCAAGCAGTAAATTTTTATAAGCAGTAGACTTTTCCAAGCAGTAAACTTTTCCAAGCAGTAAACTTTTACAAGCAGTAAACTTTTACAAGCAGTAGACTTTTCCAAGCAGTAAACTTTTCCAAGCAGTAAACTTTTACAAGCAGTAAACTTTTCCAAGCAGTAAACTTTTCCAAGCAGTAGACTTTTCCAAGCAGTAGACTTTTCCAAGCAGTAGACTTTTCCACACAGTAAACTTTTTCAAGCAGTAAACTTTTACAAGCAGTAGACTTTTCCAAGCAGTAAACTTTTCCAAGCAGTAAACTTTTTCAAGCAGTAAACTTTTACAAGCAGTAGACTTTTCCAAGCAGTAAATTTTTCCAAGCAGTAAACTTTTACAAGCAGTAGACTTTTCCAAGCAGTAAACTTTTCCAAGCAGTAGACTTTTCCAAACAGTAAACTTTTACAAGCAGTAGACTTTTCCAAGCAGTAAACTTTTCCAAGCAGTAGACTTTTCCAAGCAGTAAACTTTTATAAGCAGTAGACTTTTCCAAGCAGTAAACTTTTACAAGCAGTAGACTTTTCCAAGCAGTAAATTTTTCCAAGCAGTAAACTTTTACAAGCAGTAGACTTTTCCAAGCAGTAAACTTTTACAAGCAGTAGACTTTTCCAAGCAGTAAACTTTTCCAAGCAGTAAATTTTATAAGCAGTAGACTTTTCCAAGCAGTAAATTTTTATAAGCAGTAGACTTTTCCAAGCAGTAAACTTTTCCAAGCAGTAAACTTTTACAAGCAGTAGACTTTTCCAAGCAGTAAACTTTTCCAAGCAGTAAACATTTATAAGCAGTAGACTTTTCCAAGCAGTAAACTTTTCCAAGCAGTAGACTTTCCCGAACAGTACACTTTTCCAAGCAGTAAACTTTTCCAAGCAGTAAACTTTTACAAGCAGTAGACTTTTCCAAGCAGTAAACTTTTCCAAGCAGTAGACATTTCCAAGCAGTAGACTTTTCCAAGCAGTAAACTTTTCCAAGCAGTAAACTTTTCCCAGCAGTAAACTTTTCCAAGCAGTAGATCTTTCGAAGCAGTAAACTTTTCCAAGCAGTAAACTTTTATAAGCAGTAGACTTTTCCAAGCAGTAAACTTTTCCAAGCAGTAGACTTTTCCAAGCAGTAAACCTTTTCAAGCAGTAAACTTTTACAAGCAGTAGACTTTTCCAAGCAGTAAATTTTTCCAAGCAGTAAACTTTTACAAGCAGTAGACTTTTCCAAGCAGTAGACTTTTCCAAGCAGTAAACTTTTCCAAGCAGTAAAATTTTCCCAGCAGTAAACTTTTCCAAGCAGTAAACTTTTCCAAGCAGTAGACTTTTCCAAACAGTAGACTTTTCCAAGCAGTAAACTTTTTCAAGCAGTAAACTTTTACAAGCAGTAGACTTTTCCAAGCAGTAAATTTTTCCAAGCAGTAAACTTTTACAAGCAGTAGACTTTTCCAAGCAGTAAACTTTTCCAAGCAGTAGACTTTTCCAAGCAGTAGACTTTTCCAAGCAGTAAACTTTTCCAAGCAGTAAACTTTTACAAGCAGTAGACTTTTCCAAGCAGTAAACTTTTCCAAGCAGTAGACATTTCCAAGCAGTAGACTTTTCCAAGCAGTAAACTTTTCCAAGCAGTAAACTTTTCCCAGCAGTAAACTTTTCCAAGCAGTAAACTTTTATAAGCAGTAGACTTTTCCAAGCAGTAAACTTTTCCAAGCAGTAGACTTTTCCAAGCAGTAAACCTTTTCAAGCAGTAAACTTTTACAAGCAGTAGACTTTTCCAAGCAGTAAATTTTTCCAAGCAGTAAACTTTTACAAGCAGTAGACTTTTCCAAGCAGTAAACTTTTCCAAGCAGTAGACTTTTCCAAGCAGTAAACTTTTACAAGCAGTAGACTTTTCCAAGCAGTAAACTTTTCCAAGCAGTAGACTTTTCCAAGCAGTAAACTTTTCCAAGCAGTAGACTTTTCCAAGCAGTAAACTTTTCCAAGCAGTAAACATTTATAAGCAGTAAACTTTTCCAAGCAGTAAACATTTATAAGCAGTAGACTTTTCCAAGCAGTAAACTTTTCCAAGCAGTAGACTTTCCCGAACAGTAGACTTTTCCAAGCAGTAAACTTTTCCAAGCAGTAAACTTTTACAAGCAGTAGACTTTCCCAAGCAGTAAACTTTTCCAAGCAGTAGACTTTTCCAAGCAGTAAACCTTTTCAAGCAGTAAACTTTTACAAGCAGTAGACTTTTCCAAGCAGTAAATTTTTCCAAGCAGTAAACTTTTACAAGCAGTAGACTTTTCCAAGCAGTAAACTTTTCCAAGCAGTAGACTTTTCCAAGCAGTAAACTTTTACAAGCAGTAGACTTTTCCAAGCAGTAAACTTTTCCAAGCAGTAGACTTTTCCAAGCAGTAAACTTTTCCAAGCAGTAGACTTTTCCAAGCAGTAAACTTTTCCAAGCAGTAAACATTTATAAGCAGTAAACTTTTCCAAGCAGTAAACATTTATAAGCAGTAGACTTTTCTAAGCAGTAAACTTTTCCAAGCAGTAGACTTTCCCGAACAGTAGACTTTTCCAAGCAGTAAACTTTTCCAAGCAGTAAACTTTTACAAGCAGTAGACTTTCCCAAGCAGTAAACTTTTCCAAGCAATAAACTTTTACAAGCAGTAGACTTTTCCAAGCAGTAAACTTTTCCAAGCAGTAGACTTTTCCAAGCAGTAAACTTTTATAAGCAGTAGACTTTTCCAAGCAGTAAACTTTTATAAGCAGTAGACTTTTCCAAGCAGTAAACTTTTCCAAGCAGTAAACTTTTCCAAGCAGTAAACTTTTACAAGCAGTAGACTTTTCCAAGCAGTAAACTTTTCCAAGCAGTAGACTTTTCCAAGCAGTAAACTTTTCCCAGTAGTAAACTTTTCCAAGCAGTAAACTTTTACAAGCAGTAGACTTTTCCAAGCAGTAAACTTTTCCATGCAGTAAACTTTTATAAGCAGTAGACATTTCCAAGCAGTAGACTTTTCCAAGCAGTAAACTTTTCCAAGCAGTAAACTTTTCCCAGCAGTAAACTTTTCCAAGCAGTAGATCTTTCGAAGCAGTAAACTTTTCCAAGCAGTAAACTTTTATAAGCAGTAGACTTTTCCAAGCAGTAAACTTTTCCAAGCAGTAGACTTTTCCAAGCAGTAAACCTTTTCAAGCAGTAAACTTTTACAAGCAGTAGACTTTTCCAAGCAGTAAATTTTTCCAAGCAGTAAACTTTTACGAGCAGTAGACTTTTCCAAGCAGTAAACTTTTCCAAGCAGTAGACTTTTCCAAGCAGTAAACTTTTACAAGCAGTAGACTTTTTCAAGCAGTAAACTTTTCCAAGCAGTAGACTTTTCCAAGCAGTAAACTTTTCCCAGTAGTAAACTTTTCCAAGCAGTAAACTTTTACAAGCAGTAGACTTTTCCAAGCAGTAAACTTTTCCAAGCAGTAAACATTTATAAGCAGTAGACTTTTCCAAGCAGTAAACTTTTCCAAGCAGTAGACTTTCCCGAACAGTAGACTTTTCCAAGCAGTAAACTTTTCCAAGCAGTAAACTTTTACAAGCAGTAGACTTTTCCAAGCAGTAAACTTTTCCAAGCAGTAAACTTTTACAAGCAGTAGACTTTTCCAAGTAGTAAACTTTTCCAAGCAGTAGACTTTTCCAAGCAGTAAACTTTTATAAGCAGTAGACTTTTCCAAGCAGTAAACTTTTTATAAGCAGTAGACTTTTCCAAGCAGTAAACTTTTCCAAGCAGTAAACTTTTCCAAGCAGTAAACTTTTACAAGCAGTAGACTTTTCCAAGCAGTAAACTTTTCCAAGCAGTAAACTTTTACAAGCAGTAGACTTTTCCAAGCAGTAAACTTTTCCAAGCAGTAGACTTTTCCAAGCAATAAACTTTTCCCAGTAGTAAACTTTTCCAAGCAGTAAACTTTTACAAGCAGTAGACTTTTCCAAGCAGTAAACTTTTCCAAGCAGTAAACTTTTATAAGCAGTAGACTTTTCCAAGCAGTAAACTTTTCCAAGCAGTAGACTTTTCCGAACAGTAGACTTTTCCAAGCAGTAAACTTTTCCAAGCAGTAAACTTTTACAAGCAGTAGACTTTTCCAAGCAGTAAACTTTTCCAAGCAGTAAACTTTTACAAGCAGTAGACTTTTCCAAGCAGTAAACTTTTCCAAGCAGTAGACTTTTCCAAGCAGTAGACTTTTCCAAGCAGTAAACTTTTCCAAGCAGTAAAATTTTCCCAGCAGTAAACTTTTCCAAGCAGTAAACTTTTCCAAGCAGTAGACTTTTCCAAACAGTAGACTTTTCCAAGCAGTAAACTTTTTCAAGCAGTAAACTTTTACAAGCAGTAGACTTTTCCAAGCAGTAAATTTTTCCAAGCAGTAAACTTTTACAAGCAGTAGACTTTTCCAAGCAGTAAACTTTTCCAAGCAGTAGACTTTTCCAAACAGTAAACTTTTACAAGCAGTAGACTTTTCCAAGCAGTAAACTTTTCCAAGCAGTAGACTTTTCCAAGCAGTAAACTTTTATAAGCAGTAGACTTTTCCAAGCAGTAAACTTTTACAAGCAGTAGACTTTTCCAAACAGTAGACTTTTCCAAGCAGTAGACTTTTCCAAACAGTAAACTTTTACAAGCAGTAGACTTTTCCAAGCAGTAAACTTTTCCAAGCAGTAGACTTTTCCAAGCAGTAAACTTTTATAAGCAGTAGACTTTTCCAAGCAGTAAACTTTTACAAGCAGTAGACTTTTCCAAACAGTAGACTTTTCCAAGCAGTAAACTTTTCCAAGCAGTAGACTTTTCCAAGCAGTAGACTTTTCCCAGCAGTAAACTTTTCCAAGCAGTAAACTTTTACAAGCAGTAGACTTTTCCAAGCAGTAAACTTTTCCAAGCAGTAAACTTTTATAAGCAGTAGACTTTTCCAAGCAGTAAATTTTTATAAGCAGTAGACTTTTCCAAGCAGTAAACTTTTCCAAGCAGTAAACTTTTACAAGCAGTAGACTTTTCCAAGCAGTAAACTTTTCCAAGCAGTAAACTTTTACAAGCAGTAGACTTTTCTAAGCAGTAAACTTTTCCAAGCAGTAGACTTTTCCTAGCAGTAGACTTTTCCAAGCAGTAGACTTTTCCACACAGTAAACTTTTTCACGCAGTAAACTTTTACAAGCAGTAGACTTTTCCAAGCAGTAAACTTTTCCAAGCAGTAAACTTTTACAAGCAGTAGACTTTTCCAAGCAGTAAACTTTTCCAAGCAGTAAAATTTTCCCAGCAGTAAACTTTTCCAAGCAGTAAACTTTTACAAGCAGTAGACTTTTCCAAACAGTAGACTTTTCCAAGCAGTAAACTTTTTCAAGCAGTAAACTTTTACAAGCAGTAGACTTTTCCAAGCAGTAAATTTTTCCAAGCAGTAAACTTTTACAAGCAGTAGACTTTTCCAAGCAGTAAACTTTTCCAAGCAGTAGACTTTTCCAAACAGTAAACTTTTACAAGCAGTAGACTTTTCCAAGCAGTAAACTTTTCCAAGCAGTAGACTTTTCCAAGCAGTAAACTTTTATAAGCAGTAGACTTTTCCAAGCAGTAAACTTTTACAAGCAGTAGACTTTTCCAAACAGTAGACTTTTCCAAGCAGTAAACTTTTCCAAGCAGTAGACTTTTCCAAGCAGTAGACTTTTCCCAGCAGTAAACTTTTCCAAGCAGTAAACTTTTACAAGCAGTAGACTTTTCCAAGCAGTAAACTTTTCCAAGCAGTAAACTTTTATAAGCAGTAGACTTTTCCAAGCAGTAAATTTTTATAAGCAGTAGACTTTTCCAAGCAGTAAACTTTTCCAAGCAGTAAACTTTTACAAGCAGTAGACTTTTCCAAGCAGTAAACTTTTCCAAGCAGTAAACTTTTACTAGCAGTAGACTTTTCCAAGCAGTAAACTTTTCCAAGCAGTAGACTTTTCGAAGCAGTAAACTTTTCCCAGTATTAAACTTTTCCAAACAGTAGACTTTTCCAAGCAGTAAACTTTTCCAAGCAGTAAACTTTTACAAGCAGTAGACTTTTCCAAGCAGTAAACTTTTCCAAGCAGTAAACTTTTACAAGCAGTAGACTTTTCCAAGCAGTAAACTTTTCCAAGCAGTAGACTTTTCCAAGCAGTAGACTTTTCCAAGCAGTAGACTTTTCCACACAGTAAACTTTTTCAAGCAGTAAACTTTTACAAGCAGTAGACTTTTCCAAGCAGTAAACTTTTCCAAGCAGTAAACTTTTACAAGCAGTAGACTTTTCCAAGCAGTAAACTTTTCCAAGCAGTAAACTTTTACTAGCAGTAGACTTTTCCAAGCAGTAAACTTTTACAAGCAGTAGACTTTTCCAAGCAGTAAACTTTTCCAAGCAGTAGACTTTTCCGAACAGTAAACTTTTCCAAGCAGTAAACTTTTCCAAGCAGTAAACTTTTACAAGCAGTAGACTTTTCCAAGCAGTAAACTTTTCCAAGCAGTAAACTTTTACAAGCAGTGGACTTTTCCAAGCAGTAAACTTTTCCAAGCAGTAGACTTTTCCAAGCAGTAGAATTTTCCAAGCAGTAAACTTTTCCAAGCAGTAAACTTTTCCCAGCAGTAAACTTTTCCAAGCAGTAAACTTTTACAAGCAGTAGACTTTTCGAAGCAGTAAACTTTTCCAAGCAGTAAACTTTTATAAGCAGTAGACTTTTCCAAGCAGTAAACTTTTCCAAGCAGTAGACTTTTCCAAACAGTAGACTTTTCCAAGCAGTAAACTTTTTCAAGCAGTAAACTTTTACAAGCAGTAGACTTTTCCAAGCAGTAAATTTTTCCAAGCAGTAAACTTTTAGAAGCAGTAGACTTTTCTAAGCAGTAAACTTTTCCAAGCAGTAGACTTTTCCAAGCAGTAGACTTTTCCAAGCAGTAGACTTTTCCAAGCAGTAAACTTTTACAAGCAGTAGACTTTTCCAAGCAGTAAACTTTTCCAAGCAGTAAACTTTTATAAGCAGTAGACTTTTCCAAGCAGTAAACTTTTCCAAGCAGTAGACTTTTCCAAGCAGTAGACTTTTCCAAGCAGTAAACTTTTCCAAGCAGTAAACTTTTCCCAGCAGTAAACTTTTCCCAGCAGTAAACTTTTCTACGCAGTAAACTTTTCCAAGCAGTAGACTTTTCCACACAGTAAACTTTTCCAAGCAGTAAACCTTTCCTCCACCAGACCACCACGAGCACCAAACCAGACATCTTGCGGGGCACGGTGTTGATCTGCCTCTGCCAATACATTGCTGAGATAGAGGCTCATAAAAGTAGACGCCGCGCCGGCCCTTAATTTGAGCCTTTTGTTGTAACACGTGCGAGCTTATTGTTGCTGTTTTAGATATTGAGTTTATTGTAAAACATGTGTAATGTCATTTTTATGTATTTATTGAGTCTGTACGACAGTTAAAATTTAACTAGTTTCGTGGGCGGACGTACATTATCGTAGTCTTCCTAATTCTGAATTGTTTATCTTTTCCATACCAAACAAATTTAATTTCAATGGCGGATTACGGTAATGAAGAATACGCTGACATTTTCTATTGTTATGGACTTAATGATGAAAATTCTTTACAAGTACGAAGAGAATATCAGCTACGTTTTCCAAATCGTCACCTACCAAGTCATGGAGCGTTTGCTGCGGCGTATCAACGCGTAAGTGAAACTGGCAGCGTTCAACAGAGGCGATATAACGCAGTCTGGAATGTGGCAAGATTTAACACAATGGGAAGTTTGGTTTATTGTGTATACGGCAAGGCCCCTATCATTATACAGCGACACCGGCACTGGAGGAAGGAGACCCCGCAAGGAGGTTAGACTTCTGCCGCTTTATGCTACATGCAGAGACGGCATAACAAATTTTCATAATAGCCATTATTGGGCATTGCGAGTTGAAAATTCTCACGTGATTAGAAAAGAAGCTCATTAGCGATGATTCTCCATAAACGTAGGGTTGGATATAATTCATAATTACTTGATAGGCCCAGTCTTTTTGCCCAACAATTTAAATGGGGAGACATACGAAGATTTACTTCGAAAACATTTTTTCAATTATCTGGGGGATTGGATTGTAAACCAGAAGAGTAATGGTGTTCCAACACGACGGTGGTCCCGCCGATTTTCTTCTAGGCGTAAAACAGTGGTTAGACACTACTATCCCTCAGCGATAGATTGGCCGAAGCGGACCAACACCGTGGCCCGCAAGGTGTCATGAATTAATTTAACACCTTGCGATTATTAATTATGGGGTCACATAAAATCTTTAGTGTAAACAACACCAATTAACTCGTTAGAAGATATAAAGTCGCGCATCATCGTCGCCGCTGATAAAATAAGAGAACAGCTCACAGGGCGACTCATTTGACCTGACTCAAGAAAAAAGTTTCGTGCTTGTATCAGAAACAGTGGCCGTCAGTTTGAACAAAATTTAAATTAATTGTTACTTTAAACTTTTACTCTGAACTCAATACCTAAAACGACAACAATAAGCTCGCACGTGTTACAACTAAAACAAAAGGGTCAAATTAAGGGCCGGCACGGCGTCCACTTTTGCGAGTCTCTACAGTTTGACATTTCATGGTACTTAGCTTTACTAAGTGTTTTTTTCTAAATTTTAGACATTTTATGTACTTTCTTTCTTACCATGTCGGATAGGTATTGAAGTCAGGTACCTATTTATGTAATTTATACGTGTTGTTTATAAATAAAATTTGATTTTAAGATTAAATAAACATGTTAGTATACGCCTTATTTGTTACTGTAACGGCTGTGAAAGAACCTAATTTAAAAGTTTTATCCTCTGTGATGATTATTCATTTAACTTAATAAAACTAAATAATAACTATTACATTAAAATTTGTGTAGAAATAAGTAAGAAATAAAATCATAAATATTTTTCCTGGATTTTTTTTTATGTTGTCACGCCTTTTTCCCAGTAGGAGTAGGCAGAGGTGAATAAACACCCACATTTCGCCAGATGTGGTCAGATTAGGGTCCCATGTAACGGGGGCGAGCCTGTTGCCACTTTATTGGGGCCACCACACACACACACACACACAAAGATGATTTCAGTGTGCGGGTTTCGTCGCGATGTTTTACTTCACCGTTTCTATCTCGCTGTTGTAACTAAAGTTCACAAATGTACATAACTTAAATATTAAGTCATTGGTACATGCCGAGGTTTGAACCCGCGACCTTCGGAATGAAAGCCGCACGCTCTAACCATTAGGCCAGCGAGCTACTACTTTTTCCTGGAAAATCGGGATATTTCTGGATAATATTTAAAAAATTAATAACTCCCGACCCATTGTGTTTGGATGGGGTATTCCATACATAGATAGGTAGGATACAAACTATACTTTAACCCATCCAAATATTTTGCACCTTTTTCCTTTCACCCTGTATAGGTAAATTTCAGGGAATATTGTGTAATAAATAACAAACACTGTCAATAAATATAAGGATGTATTTTAACAAATTAATTAAAAAAAAATGAGTACTACCCATTGTTTTATTGAAAAATAATAATTGAATGAAATTAACTTATGGAATGTCAACATATCAACAGAGGTATAATCGTAATGAACATAACAACCAAGCAACCAACCGTGCTTCTGCTGATTTATTTAGAACTATTGAAATATAAAATTCACGACAGCGATTCAGCTTTTAATAATATCTAATAAATCTATGTTTTTTTTTCTTCTAATCAAACGTTGCTCGACGAAGTTTAACAAAAATCTACAAATTCTAGCGTTCTCTATTATACAAATATTTACTGTTAGGACATATTTTTTTTTACATAATGGATGCCTGTTAATTGCAAGAGTTTAATCCAACTTGAATCTCATACTAATATTATCAAATTATTTCCTTTAAGTCTCTTCTTCTAAATTGTTAGCTTTGTCGCGGTTGTATTTTTGGTTACGGTGCTTCGTTTTTGCACCTTCGTGCAGAAGAACTTCCGCTGCCGCTCTAAGCAGGTCAGTCAAGTTTAGAGGTAATCTAATTCGTTCCCTGGCGCCTGCATTTTTCCCGGCACTACTTAGTGCTTGATGAACACATCAGTCAATGTTTACACGTAACAGAAATATGTGATTCTTAGTTGATCAACCATTCTTTTGGTGATTCTAAATGGCAGTCCACTGTTTCCATCATTCCCCTCCAGCGCATAATCTCAAACGAATCTATTCTGTCTTTTACTTTCGCACGGTCCACGTCTCCAATTTCGTTTCATTGGTGTCTTGATATCGTTGATGCGGCTCCCCGTGTTCGAACAACTTCAGTTTTAAGACATTAAAATTTATTTCACCATAATTATTAAGGGTTAAAGACTCTAGATATGACTTTTATGGATTCCATTAGGGATATTTATTTTATAAATCAAGTAAAATATTATCTCGGAATAAATAGAGATGACGTTCCGTCAGTTGGATATCCTGCGGAGAGTTTAGAATAAACGAGTCATCGGCAATAATTAATTCGTATTGCATGAGAAAAAGGAGTTTTCTAGAGTGATTCACGGACGAGTGCAGCGAGCGGATGATTTATTCTCGTTTTCGACTTCAGAGGCGAGACTACTGTTAATTTATACCGACGATACGTGTAGCGCGATTTTGAATTAGTGAAAGGCTTATTTTATTTGAACGTTTGTGGTTAGGAAATAAACCATGTTTACTGAGAATCATAACCAGAATGTAGCAATGTTATTCTACTCTGTAATCCGTAGCAATTGGTGATCAAATGTCATTTTTAGGCATTCTCTACCAGTCTACCCAGGGGACGAACTAGAATTAACATGTATTAGGCTAACAGTTACATTATTATATAATTATCCCAGTTGACTTAGGTTTTTGATAACTTATTACTATAATTTCACGGCATCATTCTTTTAAAAGTATATCCCTCTCACTTGATATCTTCAAAGAACACATTACTAACAAATTCAGTCTTTTATCAGTAAGCTGCTGGATACAGAAAATTCTCTACTGGAATTTAGACAACGATATAAAAAGGACTCAAGAAATATTGATAACACTTGTTTAAGATACAAACTGGATAAATATATAATCACCAGCAACTGCTACCCAAGAAAACCAACTTGTTTTCTACACTCCACTGACTTGTACATACAATAAACCTCAGTTATCTATCTACATAACATTTCCATTATGTACACTATCTAACAATACACTATTGGTGTCTATTCGTATTTATTGCAGTATCAAGTAATTAGTTTTTTATTATTCCTACATTTTTATAACTACATTTCTCTGTTCAGATTGAAATCACACTTGTGTCATGTTTCATTACATTTGAACCCTCGGAGATATTTGTTAGGTAAGCATAATGCTTATATTAAAATTAACAACGATGGTATACATCACTCTCGACGAAGAAATCTGTATGAAAACTAGCTTCAAAGCAATTAAATTTTATGAAATGAAATAATTTCTATGTAAAATCCTAAGTTACAAAATTAAGACCACTTTCACTTAAGTTTGTGTTAAGAGTAGAATGTTCAGCGGGCGATGTGACACGCCTTATGCCAAAAAAATTGGCGTTAGAACGATAAATTTCGCCACAATGTGCTCTTCGCCTCGAGAACTTAAGTCTCGTTACTAGTAATTACATTAGATACAACTCCTTCAAACTACAACACAATATTTGAACACTACTGTTTGTAAAAATAGGCTTTGTTGTTGTACCTACTTAAGTGGCAAGTGTGGTGATGGTAGGAACTTACCACAGGTAAACAGTAGAGAGGATGCATTTAAGTGAAATTGGTCTACAAATATTAATAAAATATGTTCCGAATGCGTGTTTTTATAAAATCAATTAACTGATTAATTATTTATTTGTATTAATTAAGCCGTATGTATAAATCAGGGCGGTGGCTAAATGAAGACCTGTTCCGCCGTTAATGCGTCCGCAAAGGGTTTGACGACGCACCGCGTTGCAAAGTAAAAGATTAGTCCGAACGTAATAGATATCGGCAACGCAGGCAGTGCCTTCTTGAATATTGCGAGGAGCAGCAGCGTTAGACAAAGACCCTGGAAAAAGAAAGTTTCGGTTTTTAAAGATTTAACAAACAATAGATAAATGGAATGTTTAGGAAAGTACATTTGTGTTTTCTTTTCCTTGCTACAGGCTAACACACTTGACCTAAATTTCAAACAATCTAAAGTGACAATGAGGTGGAAGGAAAAGAAGCGTGCTCACTTAGATTACCTAGTTCCCGTATGTTAACAGCTAGAACACAGCAATGATAGTATAGCGACAGATATACAGTACAATTTAACTACATATGGCTTCGGAATCGAACTCGGAACCACCGTATTATGTATAAACATAACATTTCGGACGAGAAGCAAACAAAAAAACATTAAGAAACAAAACAGAGAATAATAAGTATATATTCGGCAGTGAATGTCTTCCAGCTAATAATAATGATGATGAACTAAATATAAAAGATAATGCACTTCATTTTTTTTTTATTTCCTTGTATATGAAATTAATATGTACCATTTGAAAACAAACATACTCACAATAAGTATTGCTATGAAACAGGCAAGAGTAGTGTTCCAGTCCCCATATGAGCTTGCCTTGCCTACCAGCACACTGTAAAAGATGAAATCACCCAGGCCGAGTTTAACACCCTCTGAAAATTAATAAAGAAAATGTTAGATATGTTTTCAATGGCTAATTTAAATTAATTTTTATCTTTTTTTTTTTAATTTACAGGTCTAGTTCTTCATAATCTTACTTGAGTATAAGTGTAGTTTAAGTAATTGTTATATTAAAATAGTCTTTATCTCTTCAGTTACCAGCTACTTTCTGTGCATTTAAGTTTATATTGTCCATTCTTAGTGAGTTTCATTTGAGGTAATAATTAAGTATTTTACTTCTACACTTCTACAAACTATTTTATTTATATAACATTAGCCCGAGATGTATATTAAAAAAGTCATCAAAATTACCCTACTCTGTGAAAATAGAGAAGTTTTCTTTATAATAGTTTACTGTAAGACTTTATAAATGATAGGTATATGAAAGGTAGACTTATTGCCTTGTTCTTCTTATGAGTTGACCTTTGGTGAGATTTGATATTGTGTGATAGGCGATAGTTTAAGAGCTACATAAAATTATGCATTAAATGGGAACTTCCTTATCCTTGTTGTCCATTGAAAAGGCAAAAAGGATATATAATAGATGTATAATCGGTTTTTTTGAATACGCATGACTATTTTACCCAACCTAATATAAATGAAAGCCAAAGTATTCTGAGCGAATTCACTTCTGCACCATGGTCTGATCGTGTATGAATTGTTAGCGGATTATAGAAATTACAGCGTACTTTCTTCTTCGGTGTCAGGCGGCGCACGAGGTCGTTCCAGCCTCGTGGTGTAGTGCGCGGGTGCTGTGCCGTCCACCCGCAGCCGGCGCGGCGGACTATCTCGTGCTCTCCACGCTGCGTCGAAGCCTGCTTCACCGTCACCATCTCCTTCTGCTTCGCTGCCTTCTCTTCTCCTTGCGCCCGCTGCACCACCGTCTGACCGTGCCCCTACATTATATATATTTTTTTTAATTAATCATTAACTAAATTCGTCACAGATGGTATTCCAACCAGGTACATAAATATTTATTATAAAAATAATATACGTCTCTTTACCTAATAGAAAGCACCAATCTCAACAAAATATTACATGCAAATTTTGACAGCGATAGATCAAATTGTTTCAGAGAGTATAATGCGCCAACAACTAATTTATACTACATAATATGTATAAGCTAACACAAGAGAATACTACTCCATAATTTATTTAAACACAATCCTCAAATCACAGATATTTTTTATCCTACTTAAGAAACACTGTACACCATTGAAAAGTAACAAATAATACATCCTCATGCAAATATGCAAAAAAAAAATATTACATATTCTTGTACATAAACAGTAAAATTGTATCTAATAAATACATTGATAAAAATAAGTTTGGAAATAAAAAATTCTTTACTGCTTGTTTTTTAATGGCTGAAAGAAATTTTTCATCTACTAAGAACATCTGTGAGTCAGTGATCTTTCACAAAAAAAAAACTATATCAATATTGCCAATCAATTTTAGACATACAACACTACAAACTGAAAAATATACAAAATATATACCACACCGGTTTTTTTATATTGGAGTTTATTTTAATAAAACTATCAAGTCATTGACTATAGCTATATATACAGGTGACTCAGGACACCACACACACACACAGTGAGGTACAGTGAGCACCCACCGTGCGGGCAAAGAGGGCGCAGCTCGAGCTGCTCACCTGATCCGCCCGCACTGCCCCCCGGACCGCCACCGCCCGCGCCTTCGCCAGCGCTGCCTACAGCCACTCCCGGAGCCGCGAGGCAGTACATCACAGTAGCTAAAAAAACAGGGAATATATTATATATGGCTAACATTTTATATACACAAATATTATATTCAAAAAACGATGAAGACAAACTTTTTTCGATTCAAATAAATCATTCACCTAATGGTTAGTATTGTGTTACATGTGCATCACAATCTGGCACTAGTGTCGATGCACCAAATAATGCCCCTTGCCTTGAGATGCAAGATTGTAATTCTCTTTCCTCAAATTGAAACACAGGAAATATTGCACACTAGAAAAAATAGGCACTATAGGCCCTTCATAGAAATCCTCCATCAACAGTCACCTACAACTAATAACTTTGGAGTAGACTTTTATATCATGATGTTAATATTTATTAATATACACTAAGTTTGGTCCAAGCCCCACCTTCCATTTCCATTACAATAATCAAAATATAAAAAACCTTTATTTACAATTTATTTTGTAATAATTTACTGCCATTATTTTTTGGGTTTGATGTATAGCACAAAAGAAAACAATCTTCATAATGTTCAGTGACAATGAGGGCCATGGATATAAACCTCTGTGTCACAAGGCAAGCAGTTGGCTTCTGCTCAATAGTAGTTAAAGTAAAAAAGTTCTACTCACATGAATAAATAAGTGCTGGAAAGATCGGTTCATTCCTTTCCTGTGCAGTTTCAACTAATATTCTTAATGGTCCCTGTGGTGTTAATACGGCAACTAAATCTGTAAACATGTATTTCAACATAGGATTTGCTTTTAAAATAATTTTTATATAAAAAATCCTATACAAAAATATCTATCACATGGGTTAATGGCGTTGCCTTATAGATTACGCCAATGTCGTGTATATAATACTCTGCTTTATAAAGCGGGTTTCGTGAACAAACAAAGTCACAGATTGTAAGTAAGAATTAAGTGAAGAACTAAGAGAAGTGAATGTTTGATGACAGGACTGTCGCCAACGTACATCAACAGCGATCTTGTCATCAACTCTATACAAAAATATATTGTTAACAATTTAAAAAGTACACAAATGGCTTTGATTATAAAAACTTCCTATTACTCACCCCATAAAGAAATAACAGCTAGGACGGCCCATGTTGTCCACTCCGGGAGGTATTTAATAAACACTAATGCCATTAATGCTGCTATAAATATCAAGTAAGCTTGTTGCAGCCTTAATGGACCCTTCCAGTGTATAACTATCATACCCATCACCCCAAAATTCCACATGACAAAAATTAAAGTTATGTAGTCCATAGGTATATTGTAAGCCCTAAGTGCTTCCCTGAAAGAGAAATATTATAATATTACTACCTCTTTATTCAAAGCCATAACTTGCATAGACTTTTTGGTATGTGAACAGTTACACAATAATTTTAGGCCTTAATACTTAGCAGTAGATATAGATATTTCAGGCATATTTACTTTCCCTTACCAACAATGGAGATGTCACTAATCAAAACTTAAACCTAATATCATTAAGGTCATATCCTTTAATTTTTTGAAAGTAATATATGTAGATATCCAAAAAAAATTTTTTTATTAATTTTATTGTAACTTTCCACTACATTGCACAGTAATTTAAGACTCATGCTGTTAAAATAATTTATAAAAATGTACCACACTTACTCTATATATAAATAAGAGAACAGAAACAACAACATTAGTGATGAAAGAATAAGCCAGCCATGGATAATCTTGTAACATCTCTTCTTATACAATACAATGAGCAAAACTGTCATAAGTGCTATTACACTGAGCAGGATCATAGAGTTGGCTAAAGCATTCCATACTTTCGTTACTGCATATGGACTCTCTTCATGGAATGGTGTATAAGCACTGAAAAGTTTGATTAATCCTCTTTATACTATAATCAAAATAAGATTAATGTAATTAAGCAATTTTAAATCTTTTAAAACAAGAAGTTGTTAATTATAACAACAATTAATAGATTCTTTGATATTTAAAAAAATATACTAACAATAAAAAAAGGGTCTAGTGGTTTCAAGGTAATACATGCTAACACAGAATACCTAATAAAAAGTAAAAAAATGTCCCTATTAATATCCTATATGATTTATATATAAACCTAATTTATCAATTTTTCTTTCAGATTTCAAATATATGATCACAGATTTTGTAATACCATATATGTTATATCATACATTTAAACAAAACAGATAAACACAAAAAATTTTTGTTAAAGCATTTAAATTTGTTGTAATACTTTTGTTTACAACAATACTTACAGGTAGACATCCTTTACTGAATAGAAGTTGATTGATGAGATAGTTGCCACAACAACAAGCATACAAAGTGTTACGGGCACAAACAGTTTTATGACATGCCGAGCTCCATACTTTAGTTCCAGTTCTTCAGCTTGTGTTTCTGTTTGCACTCCAGGATTGTTTACACTTGGACCTGGCTCTCTATTATCCGCTGATTCACCTCCTCCTCTTTGCTCTACACTCTAAAAACACATGGTCCATGTTTACTACTACTACTACCACTACATTTTTCACCATTAAAAATATCAAAATTATGAATAACACTACAGTAAGAAAATTAAATCAGTTTACATAATTTGTTGAGTAATGCTGAAGTGATTTGTAATGATATTATTAAAATAGTTAACTATTAAATTACCAATAACACTCACAATTAATATGAACTAAAATATTAAAGAAAATCATTATAATCATTATATCATTATAATCATTATAGGCTATTAAAATGTAATCAAAATTATAAGTGATAAAAAGATAATAGTGAAATAGTTAAGAGCCAACTATATTTTAATTCATCAACATGATTTATTTAAAATGCAAACATAATCTTAAAGTTCCTCCTTGCTCCTAAAATTAAACTAAAACAAGGATATTTTTTGTTATATAAACAAAGTACATTACGGGAGATTACCACCTACACCATAATTCCGTTGACTTTCTGATTTTGTTTTTCTTTTTCTTGCTATCCGTTCAGCCACTTCCCTATCTGGACGAGCTTCAGCTATATGGCCATCCATTAGTGCTGTATGCTCTGTTGCTGACGCCTCTGAATCACTGCTGTTGTCGCTCATTAATGGAAACTTAAAGTTATCAACATAATGATAAAAGCTATTACAATACTGCCATTGATAGATAAAACTTTATGCGCTATTGTTACTATATTACATTTACATCTACTTTACAATACAAATGCAACATAAACCAAAAAAATCAAAACCTATTTTTAAACGTTATAAATGTCAAGCATAGAAAGTAGAAAGTTGATAGATAATAAAGTAAAATAAATATTATATAGTATATATTACAAAAGAATAAGACAGATACAAAAACATTCGCTAGTAATTTATATTTTGAACCTAAATGCAAAAATGATGAATATTTGAAGTTTTAATCATCACATAGTTATGACGTCTGTGTTAAAAGACCATTAAGTTGTTATTATGTACGATTACATAAAGAATTATCGTTTACTTAATTTCTATTTCGGAACTGAATGACATCAATCTCTTTTTTTTCGATTTACGTGGAGTAAACACCTCGACATACTTGCCCACGCGGGGCAAAGACAAATTGTCTTTGCCCTGCAGTGGAAGTCACAATGACGGACTTGCATCGATTAAAATACCCGCGATGTTCTTACGTCTTATCTAATGTCCTTTTATGTTAAGAAATGTAATAATATAATAGTTTTCTTTTAAAAAAAAACACATGTTTTTATATTAATCATTCTATAAGTGTTTATTATTTATTACTAAAATTAATAACGGTAAAATATTTAGAAGAGGTAATATTATTTCTAATATCTAAGTACTGTGTGCATATAAGCACTGACTAATAAACTATAAAATTATTTTAAATAATGAAATTTAACATGTTATATTAGCATATTCATTATTTAATTTCAAACATGTTATTAGTGTTTGTCATGATATTTTGCAGACACTATAAAGTTTTTCCTTAAATAACATTTGTTTTTAGTAATTCTTTTACTGTATAAAAGATGCAGAAAACCTACCTAATCAAGTTTTAACTAAAAATAAAACACGACAGATATTAGTTAAATTTATTACTTTTATAACATTCTGATAGCATTCTACAAAAAAAGTGGAAATAATGATTAAAATGCTAACGCGACATGAAATATTACAGATAGAGACCTTCCGGAGTGCCTTCTTTCTTGCGATACAACACACTCTCCTTCGACTTTTTAAAGTCTTCATTAGTGACCTTCATGCGCCGCTCTCGAAGTGCCATAAGCCCAGCTTCCGTGCAAATCGCCTGATATGGAGTAAAAAAAAAAAGTTTTTCCTATTATTTTATAGTTCACTATAATAAAGAAAATTGACACTATGATTATGCATGAATAAAATTTCTTTTCTTTATTAGTTTTTAGCTTGCATTGAGATGTCAAACATACTGTGTTTGTAACCACAATGCAAACTTTATTACTAGTGTCATCAGTATGGGAGTAAGGTTTTAGGTTTATTATAACAAATTATAAGGAGAGTGACTATAAGGAATATGATAACTAATAAAGCCAGAGAATATAACATCTAAAATAGTGTCATATTAATTTAAAAAAGAAATTGCCTATTAAGTCATGTAACAATCAAAACAATTCCTTCTTTATTTTTTTGCTAAACATAATTCAAAACAAAAAAAATACCTTAATGTCTGCTCCAGAGAGATCATCTTTAGACATTATAAGTTCAGAAAGATTAACATCATCAGCTAAAGTCATTCTAGATGTGTGTATAGTAAAGATTCTGCGTTTAGTTTTTTCATCTGGAAGTGGAAATTCGATTTTACGGTCAATACGACCAGGTCGAATTAAAGCTGGATCTAGGGTTTCTATCCTATTTGTAGCCATAATAACCTGTATAAAAATTGTTATTGATTTATTTCTAATTGGGATGTAAAGAAATAATTTAAACTCTAGTTATAAGATTACATGCCTTGACATCTCCGCGAGAATCAAAACCATCTAGTTGGTTCAATAATTCTAACATAGTTCTTTGAATTTCTCTTTCTCCGCCAGAGTTAGAATCATAACTGTAAATAGATTTATAAAATTATATATAGTATTAATAAAATAAAAGAAAAAAATACAAAAAAGTAATTAATAAAATTAAAAAAAAAAACTAGCATGAATATAATACCGTTTTGTGCCAACAGCATCAATTTCATCAATAAATACAATCGAAGGAGCATGTTCTTCTGCAACTCTAAATAACTCACGAACAAGTTTCGGCCCATCACCCTGTAAATAACATTGATTGAATTTATAGAGTATTAATTGTTAGTAGTAGTAGTAATAGTAATTGTTAAACTAAACAGAAATGCTGTATTACATCTAAAAAATCAATAACACTACTCCATTGATAAAGGCTCATGGTAATATTTATTACAGGTATCTATACATATTTACTCTTTCAGTATGAACACCATAGATATGTAGAAATATTAGTTTTTAAAAAAATAATCCATAAATGAATGTTAATAATTTCTGATACCACATTTTTAAATAATTATGAACATTTGCATCAGTGCAGCAATAAAAAATTATTCATGCAGCATAAACAATATTACGACTCATATAGTAAAAAATATTACTACTAACCAAATACTTCTGGATGAGTTCAGATCCCACGACTCTTAAGAAAGTAGCTGACGTTTGATTTGCCACTGCTTTTGCCAGCAAAGTTTTTCCTGTACCAGGAGGCCCATATAAAATTACTCCCTTAGGGGGCTTAATACCCATCTCTTCATAATACTCAGGATGGGTCAGAGGTAGCTCAACTGATTCCTAAAAAGAAAATCGTATTTTTTTTTATATAATAGAACTTACAATAATTATAAATCAATCAATCCTCTGCATAAAATAATCATATGTGTAAAGGAAATTATTGTCATCAAAACTTGTGTCATTTAGAAAAGAAGTGAAAGTAAGTTCAAAATACAAAAAAAAATATAAAACAATTAAATTGTTTGTAATACTTTGATTTCCTGGATCTGCGTATCCAGTCCACCAATGTCGGCATAAGTTTCCTGTGGTGCCTTTTCTAATTTCATCACAGACACCATTGGATCAGTGTCATCACCCAAAACACCTACAACAGCATGAACCTAAAAAAAAGCAAGACATTATGCTTTGTATTTGAACTCAAGTTTTAATTATAAAATAGGATATCGATGTTAAGATAATTTCCCACAATGCATTTATCAAAAGTCAAATAAAGCTAACATGTAGCTAACTGTAAGTAAAGTATACATGATATATAAGAATGAAATATAATTAATAAATCCAATGAATAATCTTTTCAAATAATTAAATGCATTATTAAATAAAGAAACATATTATAAAATTTTTTAAATCCTATATTATTTGAAACATTGTTAGTAACCTTACCTTATGATTTAAAAGCACTGAGCAACCGGGCTCCAGCTGATCTTTATCCACAAATGATAAAATGCTAACATAATGTTCACTCCCAACTGATGTAGAAACAATAGCATGATTATCATCGATGATTTCTTCAAGGTTTCCTACAGACATTGGTGTGCCTCTAAGGTCATCAACCTATATAAAAAATGTTTAAACATATATAAGTATAAATATATACACATTTCACTACATAGTACAAAACAAAGTCACTTTCCACGGTCTGTCTGTCTCTATGTATGCCGCTTAGATCTTTAAAACTATGCAATGGATTATGTTAAAGTTTTTTTAATAAATATATTGATTCAAGAGGAAAGTTTATATGTGTAATACATGTAATAGGGGGACCGGAAAGTAATGTCGTTTCTGCGCATGCCAATACTTGATTGTCATTTGTCAGCTCATTGTTTTGTTCAGAGGCGTACCAAAGACATTGTGAGGTTATAGTGATTTCTTTACTTATAGACAATTGAATTACAATTTTTTTTTGTAATTTTGGGTAAAATGGCCAGCCAAATACCAGAAGAGGTACACATCCGGCATTGCATGCTCTTTGAGTTTCGCAAGGGAAATAACGCAACAGTTGCTACCAAAAACATTTGCGATGTTTATCCAAATGCACTGGACATTCGTAAATGCCAAAGGTGGTTTTCCAAGTTCAAATCGGGTAATTTTGATCTTTCCGACTCGTATCGATCAGGAAGACCATCAGCGTTAGACAACGACGTGTTAAGGGCGGAAGTGGAAGCAAATCCGTGTCAGACGATCGAGGAATTGTCAAACAGTCTCAACAAACCTTGGTCGACCATCCAAGAACATTTGAAGCAGATTGGAAAAGTAAGCAGAGCAGGTGTTTGGGTCCCGCATAATCTGTCCGAACAGAATAAGGCTAACCGATCAATCACATGCAACTTATTGCTTCAACGACACAACACAGAAGCGTTTTTTGATCGCTTGATCACAGGAGATGAGAAATGGGTCCTGTATGATAACCCAAAACGCAAAAGGCAGTGGCTCTCTCCAAATGAAATCCCTCGGAGTACTGCTAAGCCAGGTTTACACCCCAAAAAAGCGCTTTTGTGTGTTTGGTGGAGTATTCGCGACATTGTTCATTTTGAATTACTGAAACCTGGAGAAACTGTTACTGCAGACCTCTACAGCGAACAATTGCAGCGAGTCAATCAATCTTTAATTGAAAAGTGGCCAGCGATTGTCAACCGAAAAGGCGTCATTCTCCAACATGACAATGCAAGACCGCACTGCGCAAGGCGAACTCTAGAAAAAATTAATGAATTGGGGTGGGAGGTGCTGCCTCATCCACCATATTCGCCCGATGTTGCACCATCGGATTTCCACTTATTCCGAGCGCTGCAACACTTTTTAAGTGGCAAAACATTTGCAAATTTGGATGATATCCAAAATGCCATCTCTAGATATTTTGCCGAAAAACCAATTAATTTTTATCGATCAGGGATTGAAAATTTACTCACTAGATGGCAAAAGGTTATTGACAATGATGGGGAATACATCATTGATTAAAAATAAAGACTCGTTAAAAATGTATGTTTGTATTTAGCGTAAGAAAACGACATTACTTTCCGGTCCCCCTAATATAACATAGTAAATAAATTCTGATAATTTTAGAGGTTTGTAATAAAAAAAAACACATTGTTTTGCGCTTACATTGAAAATGCAGGCTAAACCCTATGAGATAGATCAAAATAATGTACTACAGTAGTGTACACCTTAAGGTCTACAAAAAAGTCCATAATGGTATATGTCTATCTCTCAGGGATAACCCACAATAACCATTTTTATCCTTAATTTTTAGGTGCAATGATACTAACCGAGCCCATAAATAGTATGGTGTAATGTAATTTTCTTTTACATTAAAGAATTATAAATTTTAGCAAAAAATGTTAATAAAAATCTATATGAATGGATCTCAAAAGATCCAGTGATGCATCACAAGATTTCCGAAACTTTAAGATGTAAACACTCAAAATTAAGTAGAGATATTGCTTCTGCTATTTACAGGTCAGCTAAGAATGAATTTGACAATGTTCATTCTCCAAATGTAGTCACATGAAAAGTTAATAATGGGATGGGGCCCGAGAGACAGTGAACAGGGATATTTCTGACAAATTTCAAGTGTAAATTTCAAATCTAATTCCATATTACTGCCAGAAAAGCAGACAGGGAACAGCTAGTTATTAATAACTATAAACATATATTTCTGTTTAAAACATTTTCATTTCAGTATTAAATATACAGGTTTTTGAAATATTTACTGAAAATCAAATATTAATGTGAAATAACCTGTTAATAATATAAAAAAATACTCCACTTTCTACTAAAGAGCACTCAGATTACAGACATATAGACTCACCATTAAACATGCATCAAAAAACAATCATATATTAATAGTGATTTTTGTAACTACAACACTCCGAAATTAATAAGCACTAAGAAAGTATTCCATTATCAAATTTATTGTGTACATTACATTTATAAGCTATTAAGTACTATAGAATATGAACGAAATACACAAAAGTAATTTAATAAGCAAATAAATTCTTTCAAAGTAATTGCAAATCATAACTATTTCTTTTACTACATATAACTGATACAATGTGTTATATTTCAAACAATAGATAATAAGCAAAAAAAAAAATATTAAAAGACTTAAACAAAAGAATAATGACTACTACATATACTGTCAGTCTGTATACTATACCTTAGATCTTTCTTCCTCAATCTTTTCCTCTTGGGGCTTAAGCCTTTCCTGGTTTCTAATAAATTCCTCTTCCATTAGAAGATAATCTTTTATACGTTCCAGTTTCAAGAGTTTCAACCTACATTTTGTATGAGGCGTGACTTGTGGCAGTTTCAAAGCTGCATCGGGCCCCTTTGCTTTACGCTTCTTTTTACCCACCCTCGTAGGAATTGGTGGTTCATACTTCTTCTTTTTATCTTTATCATCTTTTTTATCACCACCACTTCCACCTCCTGACTGGTTTTGACCCTAAAACACGAAGATGAAATAAATGAAATTAATAAAGTATAAGCATCTACAGTAATTCTTTTATTCCTAAAACTAACCATAGTATTTAGTTAAAAATTAATCAGTTAAAGCTAAACCGAAATAGGGATTCAGCATCTGATTACAAAGCGAAATTTTCAACCTTTTTTAATCTGGCTCTAGGAATGTAATACCAAAAATCGAAAACCGTTAAACCGGTTAACTAAATTTATTAGAATAACTTATTTATTTTATTTTAAATTTTTATTTTAAGAAACTTAATTGAGTTTTATAAAACATAAATAATAATGGAATTTGAATATTTTATAAATAAAATTTGTTATTTTGCTTATAAAGTAACGTAAAGCACAAATTAGACACTACGACGTGTCGACATTCGACGTTTCTGTGTAATATTTTAGTTTCGTATTTAAAGGCTCCACGAGTTTACTTTCTTAAAATAATATCGTAGAATTGTTTCGGTATTTTCCTAAAAGATAAAATGAAGGAAAAATCATTTATTATTTTCTTTATTTATTCCGTATAATTTTCACTACCTATAAACTTAGTGACAGTTCACTATTATACGTCTTTAAAAGTGTTTAATTATAAGTGTTCAAAATGGTTTTGGCAGATTTAGGCCGAAAAATAACAACAGCTCTGCAGTCATTGAGTAGAGCAACAATTATCAATGAGGAGGTAATGTGAAGAAATCAAAATAATAATTGATGAAAATATATTCAGCATATGCTTAGTAATTATTACAATCTTGTTTCTAGGTTTTAAATTCTATGCTTAAGCAAATTTGTGCAGCTCTACTTGAAGCTGATGTAAATATTCGCTTAGTAAAGAACCTCAGAGAAAATGTGCGTGCTGTTATCGACTTTGATGAGATGGCAGGTGGACTTAACAAACGGCGAATGATACAATCAGCTGTTTTCAAAGAATTGGTAAAAGTAAGTATTGCCATATATTGTTAGCAACTACATATTTAAGTATTATACAGTGTATTGTCAGGAGTAATCATGTCAGAACAACAATAATATGGTCAGAAAGTATACTTAATACATTAGTACTGAAGCAATTATTTACTGTACTGCTGTAAAAAGTTCTTTTGGAGTTGGTAATGAAACTAGCTTTATATAATTTTGATTAATTATTCAGACCAGGAAAATTTAACGTTACTTTGTACCACATTTAATATTAAATATATGTAAAGAAAAGATCATAGACAATTTAAATATTTTTCTATAGAAAATAAAAGAAAAATGAATATTTTTTGCTTACAGCTTGTAGATCCGGGAGTGAAACCATATCAGCCTATCAAAGGGAAGCCCAATGTTATCATGTTTGTAGGGTTACAAGGCTCTGGTAAAACAACAACATGTACAAAACTTGCTTATCATTACTTGAGGAAAAATTGGAAATCTTGCTTGGTGTGTGCAGACACATTCCGAGCAGGTGCTTATGATCAAGTAAAACAGAATTGTACTAAAGCCAGAATACCTTTCTATGGAAGGTTAGTGTATTTATAAATAATACCAATTGTGTCAATAAAAAAAAAAGCTTTTTTATTGGAATATAATTCTGATGAGTAATTGGTAATACATGATAATTTTAACTTTTTTAGTTACACTGAAGTAGATCCAGTAGTGATAGCAACTACAGGTGTAGAAATGTTCAAAAAAGAGGGTTTTGAAATGATTATTGTTGATACGAGTGGTCGTCACAAACAAGAGGAGTCATTGTTTGAAGAGATGTTGGCAGTAGCAAATGCCATTGTAAGTAGAACTTATGTAAAATGTTGTTTTTTTAAACTAACATATTTACCAAATGTTTAGAAAAGTAGGCAGAGGTGAATAAACACCCACATTTCGCCAGATGTGGTCAGATTAGGTCCCGTGTAACAGGGGTGAGCCTGTTGCCACTTTATTAGGACCACCCCCCAAACACACATATATTAGAAAAGTAGAATGTGAAAAATAAACCATTAAAACCTTTTCGCTGTAAAAACTCAAAAGAAAATATGAAATCATCTTCATCTTCATCATCATTATCGGACAATAGTTGCTTACAGCTGGACTTAGCCTTCTAGAAAGATTTTTACACTAATTGATCCTGTGCTGTACACATTCAGTAATTTCCCCTGAGATATACCAAATTATCAGTCCACCATTTGAGGGGGGGCTTCTAGTACTATGTAATTTCAAACAAGTTTGAATTTGGCAGATAGCACTTTAGTAATGATGATTTTATTTGCCTTATAGTTTATGTGTTTAGTTGTTATAGTTTATGTCAAAGATTTTAAATTTGATTATTGTGATTATGAAATCTGTCTGATGGATCAATCTGATGAAATGATCAAATCTGACCTGTCGAGTAGATGTCAAGTCGAGACAACATATAAGAAAACCAAGTGCATGACACTCAGATAATACATCTTTCACTGTAGGCAGTAACTATGTATGAAGTGGTATACCTTAGAAGAGACCTATGTCCAGCAGTTCAATGATGCTGCTGGCCTGACGGTGATGATCATTTTAAAATCTAGTGTTCATCAATCACAAGACACAAGTTCTGCTATGTTAAAGAAGTTTTACAACATATTCAGAGAGAAATATTAATTCTTTAAAAAAATTAAACTTTAATGTTTAAAATTCTAACAATAATGTACTTATTAAACAATTTTTATAATCTTCCTGAACAGAAACCTGATAACATAATATTCGTAATGGATGCTACCATAGGACAGGCCTGCGAAGCACAAGCTCGAGCTTTTAAAGATAAAGTTGACATTGGTTCTGTAATCATAACAAAGTTAGATGGACATGCCAAAGGTGGAGGTGCATTATCAGCGTATGTATATAATTGAATATATATATACAATTCAATCTTTTTGATTGACAAGAACAAATTGGTCATTGCAACTTCATGTAATCATTTAATAATTTTCTCCAATTAAAATTGGTTATGGCCTACATTTAAATTTTACGCATTTCTTGTGAGGATGTAGTAAAATATTGGCTAGAAGTATGAAAGATTAGTTAAGTATCCTAACATAGGATCATGTCGTACAGATTGTCTATTGTAAATAATAATGTATTACACATTGATATTTTCAGTGTTGCAGCTACACAAAGTCCTATCATCTTTATTGGTACCGGTGAACACATTGATGATTTGGAACCATTTAAAACAAAACCTTTTATTAATAAACTTTTGGGCATGGGAGACATTGAAGGTCTTTTGGACAAAGTCAATGAACTTAAACTGGATGATAATGACGAGTTGTTAGAAAAATTAAAACATGGTCAATTTACATTACGAGCTATGTATGAACAATTCCAAAACATTATGAAAATGGGACCTTTTTCACAAATCATGGTAAAATTATATTTATTAAACTTAATAGTATATATATATATATATAAGAAATTTCTACTTTTTTGTAGAGACTCATGATGTCTCTAGAATCATAAGATAAGACCTAGAGATTTTTGGTAGGAATATTATTTTACCTATATAGGTCAGCTAGGAACAGATTTTATGAAAATTTACCAATAAAATGGGTTGTGGGATTGTTACAATCCAGAAAGCAAGTGGAGATAGCTAGCAAGATATAATAATTTTAAACTCAATTACCAATATTATTTAGGACATCTTGTTCCTATTTTGGAATGATTGTATTGTTTATTTTTTCCAGGGCATGATTCCTGGTTTATCACAAGATCTTATGTCTAAAGGCAGTGAACAAGAATCTATGGCGAAACTTAAGCGCTTAATGACAATTATGGATTCCATGAATGAAGGTGAATTAGATCATCGCGATGGTGCAAAGCTCTTTTCTAAACAACCAACTAGGATTACCAGAGTAGCCCAAGGAGCTGGGGTTACTGAGAGAGATGTTAAGGATTTAATTGCTCAATATACTAAATTTGCGGCTGTGGTGAAAAAAATGGGTGGCATTAAAGGATTGTTTAAAGGAGGCGACATGGCGAAAAATGTTAATCAAACACAAATGGCCAAGCTTAATCAGCAAATGGCTAAAATGATGGATCCTCGCATACTTCAACAAATGGGTGGTATGTCTGGTCTACACAATGTTATGAGGCAACTTCAGCAAGGTTCAAGTGGAATGAACAGTTTGATGGGTGGAAAATGACAGTGACGTTTTCTTTGTAAATGCCAGCAATAATTTACAGTTTTAAGGTCCATAGATTCAATAAAATCTGTTGAAAATTTTGTCTTACTCTTAAGTCAACATTTCTACAACAAAAATATTATATATAACAAAATTATAAAACAAAAATGTGTTCACCAAGCTTTTGATTTTTATTTACCTTTACCAACATTGCATCAGTATGTAACATGTGTAAATCAAATTTTTTTTGTATCTTATGATATTTGAAAAATAAATCCTCTTATTATCACTCATTATTTTCGTAAATGAAAAATATTAAATTAGGACCATTATATGAGTGATAGCTCCAAAAGGAAAGTAGGACAAATTATTTTTTTTTTATCAATCGTCACAAAGTAAACATATTCTGGAATTAACGTTTTATTACATTAGCAAGTTTTTATGATTGATGTTATCATATATTTAAAGAATTCATATTTTATTGTGAATTATAGAAAACAATTTTAGGCTGAATGGACTCTACTACTTAGCTTTGTTTTTAAGATATAAAAAAAAACTATAATATCTAATCTTTGCCTGTCTTTTCCGAGGCGAAGTAAACACGAAAACAGGAAAATTTGTGATCAATACATTATAGAAATGGCTTGTAACTCTTGTTCTCAACCATTTTCTTTTTTGCGTCCGGAAGTATGTAGTAATTTTAATAAAAATGAAGGATTGAAAGAAAATATTTCAATACATTATTTAAAATTTTTCAGAAAGGTTGTCCAAGTTGTGGTTTCAGTTATTGTTCAAAATGTTTGAATGTTAAAATATTCGTACAGAAATTAAATGCAGAAAAGAAGGTATACATTCACTCATTTGTGTAAACTGTAGTAGCTGTTTATAGGATATGTTGACAAGTTTTATTTTTCAAACACCGTTTTATAGGTTTGTGGCAAATGTTCCCGAAAAGACAAAACTGCTACAGTACATAATTGCCAACCTCCGGATGCGTTTTATAGGTAATTAAAAGAATATTAATATATATGACGAAAGAAATCAATTTACAATTTTTTTTAAATAATATTTTAATTAATTTATTAGGCATGTTAGTAAAACCAATGAAAACAACAGCGATTTGACAACGGACATCACAAGTAAGAAAATCGAACAAGAAATTCACGATAGGCTACAGAAATTAAAAGATAGTCATAAAGTAAATGAAAAGATTTCTAATGAAGATTTAGCAGTAAGGCTGCAAAATTTAAAAGGGCCAATGCCAAGTACTTCAGATGCTGAGTTATATTCTAAATTGGCTAAAATTAAAGGCGTTTCCGTAGATGCTGTTGGCAGTAACAAGGTAATGTTTGAGTTTTTGACTTTGTATTTGTCGTTTTTTAACTTTTGGTTATTATTTCATTATTTTCATTGTTGAAGCTATTTGCAATACTTACAGGCTAAACAGAACAATGGAAACAAATATTGATTTTGTATTTGTGGCTTAGTATATGTTGATAGCTTAGTATATGAAGATATATAAAAAATTGAAAAATATAGGCAAATTATATATTTTTTTATTATTAATTTGATAACATGGATTTTTTTAAGGTGAATTAGTTTACAATAATACATATATATATGCTGTAAATATACTTAAATAAGTAGCTCGCTGGCCTAATGGTTAGAGCGTGCGGCTTTCATTCTGGAGGTCGCGGGTTCAAACCTCGGCATGTACCAATGACTTAATATTTAAGTTATGTACATTTATGAACTTTAGTTACAACAGCGAGATACAAAACGGTGAAGGAAAACATCGTGAGGAAACCCGCACACTGATATCATCTTTGTGTGTGTGTGTGGGGTGGTCCCAATAAAGTGGCAACAGGCTCGCCCCCTGTTACACTGGATCTAAATCTGACCACATCTGGCGAAATGTGGGTGTTTATTCACCTCTGCCTACCCCTACTGGGAAAAAGGCGTGACAATATAAAAAAAAAAAAAAAAAAATAAATAAATATACTTAATCACTTTCAAAATTAGACAACCGGTAAAAAAATTTTAATTTGATTTTTGAAAAATTAAATATCACTTATAATATCTTCATTTTAATATGAGTTTGTTTATAAATATGCATGACAAAACTTTTGTTTTAGATGCTAATAACATTGTCAAAATTACAATACACTGTTAGCATTTATTTATGTTTGGCATGTCTCAGTTTCAAATGTGAATGATGCACCACCATATAGAAATACATTTTGCTTATTAAAATCACCTATATTGCAGAACTTATCACAAGTTTCTGTCGTGTTTCATTAATATGTTCTAAACATTTCTTCAAGCAATTACAATTTTTGGATTGAAATTGTATTGCTGGAATTAATTTTTCTCTTTTTGTATAATAGTTTTGTCCATTATTTAGCTTAATTTTGTTTCTTTGTTGCAAATATTTTCTTTTGCAGAATCTAGGTTCTTGATAACAATATTCTAATTTGATGAAGATCATTAATTTGTTGTTCATAGCAAAATTATTTTCATCCTATGAATTAAGATTACTCTTCTGTTTATATTCATGGGTTTTATGTCTGTGATAATTTATTTATAATTAAATAAAATAAATATTTTCAATTATTGAATTCAAAAAAGCTGTATTGCACAATTGCTTAACTAAATTAAAAGTAATGTACATTTGCATAATACAATTATAGTAATGTGTTAAATACTTTAGATATTGTTATCAGCTGCTGATTTAAGAACTGAGCAGGAACAAGCTGATGACTTGTTGAAACAATATGTTGCCCAAACGAGGATAGAATCCGATTACAAGAATGAATTTGGAAATACAATCGCAAACATAGAGGAAAGGTTACAAAAATTAAAAAGTTCAAATATAACTAACATTGTTCAAAAAGATGAAGTAAATGTTGATTCTGAAGATGAAGAAACCAGCATAAAAAAAATTATTGAAAAGGTGAAAATATATTTTTTTTTTTTATTTGGAAATTTACTTTTTACTACATTAAGATTTTAAATATTTTTTTTATAACAATTAAAAAATTTAATTTTATTTCTCTAATTACCTCAAAATAAGTAGGAATGTAAGTTGTTTAATGTTTCTATAAATAGGTTAAAGCGGAGGTGAATTTGGATATAGATTTTCCTCCAGATACCAATGATGAATTGCCATTCTGTGAGATATGTAATGAAGATGCCAGTGTGCGCTGCAAGGGTTGCAAGTACTTGTTTTGTATGGGGTGTTTCAATGAACACAAAGATGATGATGATGACTGTAATGAATATGTAACATATAAACCACCAAAGTAGACTACTAATAAAAGTATATTTTATGCTTAACATGGTTCCAATTAAAATGCTATTTACATATTTGAAGTATGTTTTGACAATTTAATAAGTTTAAGATCTTGTATAAAAGTGTAATTGAAATCTATAAAATATTTGTTAAAATAAAACTATGTAATTTATTTATTATTTTTGTTTTTACTTTCAAATTCTTCTATAACACTTGGTATTAATTTGACTAAATCACCAGCTGATTGTTCATAACCATTATCAATCCAAATCTCTTTTAATTTATTAATAATTGGTCCATACATTTTGCCCGGTGGTACACCGTTATCTTTGAGAATTTTACCACCTATTGGAAACCTTGGTATCTTCCATTTATCAAATAACTGTAAAAGATTCTCGTCTCCTTTACATTTTAAGATTTCACGTGTGTATTCTACAGCGTCTTTCTGTTTCATTTTTGTGTTCAGAACGAATTTCTGATAAGGTCTGAAAATATTTATGATTTTTTATATAATTGTTTAAGAACATTTTCAATAGAATAAAATACCATTATTTTAGGTATGTAAAGTAGAATATAATGGAACTTACAGTAATGATCTATTAAATTCTTTATCTGCTTTGTGTTCCACTATGAAATATGCCATATCTCTATCATAGCTTGAGAACTTAAGGCGATTATGTAATACTGTGACAGCATCAATGTTATTGAGAAGTGTTGCCAAGTAACTAATTGGGTGTAAACCCAAATGCTCGCTTTGGTTTAGAAGTCTATTCAGTTCAGTAATGTTAGGATCTGGAATACCTGTTAATATCCAATCAGAATTAATTTTAAGCCATAAATTTATTTCATGTCTCTGAAAAATATTTATGCAGTAACTACATTATTTTCACTTACCAATATATTTGCCAATACCCACATCTAACATAGTCTTTAATAATGCTCCAGCAAAATTCCCCTGAAGTGTTTTTTTAAGCTCCATCCAAATACGTTCTCCAGATATGTTTTCTAAGCCTTCTACATTCTGTTTAATGACTTCAATTGTGTTTTTATCATGGTTGTCTGGATTTTCAGCAATACGCCCATAAAACCTAAAGTAGCGCATTATTCTGAGATAATCTTCTTTGATCCTGACATCAGCATCCCCAACAAAAGCAACTTTTTTATTTTTTAAATCTTCATACCCAAAAAAGTAATCATACACAGAGCCATCAAATCCTATGAATGAAAAGTATTAATTTTAAGTACTTCGATTGTTGCATATCCTTTAAAGAAAGTACAAGATAAAAAATTGAAGCAATTTGGTGAATGGCTTTTTTATTTAATTTTTTAAGTCTTTAATTTCTTTGTATACCTAAAATTCTTTGTAGATATATTGACATTTTGCATTTAATTACCTAGAAACATTGAGTTTATTGTAAGATCTCTTCTATTTGCATCAAGTTTCCAATCTTTAGTAAATTCAACTTCGGCATGTCTTCCATCTGTAACCATGTCCACTCGCAAAGTAGTTATTTCAAAGTTTTCTTTGTCATTTATCCTTGGTGTTATAGTACCATGTTTCTCACCACTAACATTTATCATTCTTACAGTTTCTTTATTAAACATATCCTTCATCTCTTCTGGTGTAGCTGTGGTAGCAAAGTCTAGGTCCTTTGGTTGTTCCCCCATTAATAAATCTCTAAAAGATATTTAAAGTTTAATTTTTTTATATTAAATATCTACAATATTCTAAGATGAACAGCAATTGCTAAAATGTTCATGTACTTATAAACCAACATTTTACTCTTATACCAGATTTTTTTTGTCAGAATAATGTGTTATCACTTGTGGTACATTTTAGTTGCCAAAGTTGATTTTGGTAAATACCACTGCAGTTCTTGTTTCTGCGGCCACACAATGCGGTGTTAACATGAATGTGTATTACTCAAAGGAAGCCGAGTTTACCGTCTTAATTGGCATCCCAATGTTTACAAGCAGGTGTATCTGTGACAATTAGGCTAACATTCTGCTTATCTTATCCTATCACCGAATAAAAAACATTAAAACGTAATACCTTACAGCACCACCTGCTATACGAATTTCATATTGATATTTTTCAAACAATTTTTTTAGGTACAATACTTCATTAGTGAAAATTTTCTTGAACTCTGGTGTTTCAAGTTTAGTAACTACAGGATTTTCTCGATATTTAAGCTCCATGTCAGTTATCGAACGCCGTCTTGGTAAACGTAATTTCTTTACTTGACAATAATTCTGTTAATTACAAAAGAAAAGTTAACTCAAAAATAAGTATTATGCCATCCATGTGTATAAAAATATTCTCTTTACCTTAATTTGAATAAATTGTATTATTTTAAAGTTTTTCAAATATAATGTGTTCATAATAAATAATTAAAAGAAGAAAATTTCTAAAAACTATATCATTATAGCCATGTACATATTTTTCGGTAAATGGATAACTGACATTGGCATATTATACTTGTATATTTCAGTCCTATTAATGTAATATTGCCATATTGAAAATAAATTGTTCTTAAAAGAACAAAATGAATATGATTTCTCAATTAAATTCATGATGTTTTTTTTTCTGTTATTTAATGTAATTTGTATTAATGTGTAAAATCGTTTTTAATTGCAGCTATTATTTATTGTTTTGATCGAATTGACATAACAAAGATGAGAGCGTAAAGTTTACTCAGTCTAGTTACAATAATGTATCATTACCATGATGTATTATCTAGCCTTCTCCGCTAGACCAATAATGGAGGTAGATTTGCTAGACGTAAATCAAAAAAGGAACGGAACGTAATAAGTTTTATTTATCAAAAGATGTGTATATTTAAATAGCCATAGTGTCAAGTTTTGCAAAACTATGGTAAAATAATTAAGGCTCTGCGATAAAGTGTTTTCGAAACATTCTATCGAATGACAATTATATAATAATTTACTTTTTTTTATCTATAATAATTTGATCGAGACATGGTATAAGTTCATTACATATGGGTTGGTGATAGTAGACTATTCGGAATCAAATAGGTTTTAACGGATATGGATAGGATTAGCCGATGCAGCGTCCTCCTCGAGTCTTGCTGTCCGACGAGGGTTGATAGGGTTCTGTGGCAGGGGTATTTTCATCGGCAGTCGACCAGCAAGATGTAGGGTTCAGTCCGTCCATGCTGACTGTTTTCTGACCAGATGAGAACTTGATGATATAGCTCTTCTTGTTTATCTCGAGCACACGATGCAGTCTGGAGATGGGCGGAGTCAGTGGCTTCCTGGTTGCGTCATCCTGTAAGATGACATGGGAGCAGTTCTTGAGGTGCTTAAGTGTGAAACACTATGTTAGACGACCTATGCGGTTCAAGCTGCAGATGTTTAAAGTGCTCCTTAGCTTTTGAAGCAAACTTCAGGCTCATCTGGTGTAGAAGTAGGCTCCAACGTCTCTCCAGGGAGTCTTAAAAATTGGCCATACGTCATACATCATCTCAGTTGCGCTGGAGGAGTTGTCATGATGGTTGGTCACAAGGCACCGATGACTGTAGACAGTTCAGTCCATGAACTCGAGTCGATAAGATGAGCAGTGAAAGATAATTTGTGTTCAGTGTCATCTTTCTATTGCCCCGTTGGATTGAATTGAGCTTGATATGCCAAATGCCCAGGAAGTTCAAGAGTTTATTAAAGAGTTCGCTCTCAAATTGATGTTTTTCTTCGATGGTAATGCGTGCAGTAACACCAAATCTGGTGATCCATGTTCTGTAGAAAGCTTCGGCTACGACTGTTGTAGGGATGTCTTCGATGTATTCAGCTTACAGCCAGCGGGTGTAGCGATTCACCATGGTAAGGCAGAAAAGCTTTTCATTCGACGTCAATAATGGTCCGATGATGTCAACATTATTATGTTCGAATCATTCAGCCGATAGTCCCCACAAAATCTCATTGTAGCGTTTTATTTCATGACAATGTGGAGTGCTTGCCCGAGTACTATTTGATGCCCTGAAGATCCCCTTATCTATCATTTTCAGAAATTCTTCTCCTGCGTCTTTATATCGTTCAGGTGGAGGACGTCGTGCCTTTTAAGTAACTGGTGCTCCTCTTGTCTCAATAAAATTCTTGATTGTATGCTTCGGTTCTGCTGATGGATGGGTGACAGCTGTCTATTTACGTAGAAGCTGGTAATACCGCTCGCCACTGGGTACTTCATATACGCATGGTGTTGTGTTGTGTTTCAGACTGTCCTATGATGTGTGACCTGTCTTGGCATCCATATGATGTCGGTATTTCAGATCGACGAGAATCTTATGGAAGAAGATTGGGTTATTGAAGTCCGCTAAGATGAAAAACCATCAAAAGGATCTTCGCAATCCGACGTTCAATCTCTTCTTCAGTTAGTTGTAGGTTTTTATGCACGTACCATTAGCTGCAAAAAGAGTGAAGCAGGCATGGGTATAGGGGCTCTTGATGCCGTGTCGGGTAGTCTGATATTGACGCGCCTATGTGGACCGAATGTCGTTCTCCAGTACTCTTTTCTTCATTAAATAATCGGCGGTGATGAATACTAGCGACGAAGTCCGCCTTCTCAGTCGCTGATACTAGTTTCCCGTTTGTGTGGTAGGCTTCCAGCTGCAGGGTTGCTGGCACTTGCGAGCTTTCCTCGGAACTTGCGGTTGTAGTAGCAAATGAATTTATTCATGCTTCATGAACGGTTGCGTTCACGATACCTAGACGTCGATCTCCTTTTTTTGATCTTGGACATTTGATTCTTGAGTTCACTTATCTCAAGGCTTAATATTTTCATTTCGTCAAGGCCTGTCCCTAAGGAAGGCCACTGGGTTGCGCGGTATGCGAATTGACTTGACTTATATTGGGCTCGTAAATCTCGGCTATACGGTCAGTGATTTCAGCAAATTTATCGAGAGTTGTGTCTCTTATTGCAGCTAGTATAGCTTGCATTCTCTCCAGCAGTGCTTTTAACTACATATTTCAGAGCAATTCTGTCGATACTCAACTCTCAGCTAGGCATTTTAATTCGTTTGAAAAATGGTCCTTCAGTGAAATGCTGGTATTCTAATTGACTTCTAATGTGCTAATTTTCAGACACAGCATGTTTAGAAATAAGTAGTTCTTTAAAGGCATTACATGGCGTCAAAGGCGGATTCTTTACTATGTCAGAGACCTTCTGAAATGATTTGAAATTTATTTCCGGTGCTTGTTATTTCTCATGTTTTGAAAAGTACATTTGCTAGGCAAAACCATAACTCCAGAGCTGCTCTTCAACAACCAGGAATTCTGATGCAAGATATTGCAGTAGTTACTTCCACTCCTATGGGCTTGTTATTCATCTCCGCCGGCATAATGAATAAATGAGGTCACCACTTTGATTTTCATTAAGATTTTAATTACGAAAATAAGTCCAGAGTCAGCAATGACGTCGATTTATTTGTGCACCTCAAATTCAAATAAGTATTTTTTTTTTATCCAACCAGATTCATGCTGTTACATAGTTGTTAAGAATTACCTTATAATATTTAGCACTGTTTATTAAGAAGCAATGAAATCTTTTATAAATATATCTATAATAACTAAAGGTGCTCTGAATTTATTTTTTTAATCAACATTATTCACTTTATGGTATATTTTGAAGACCACTCTGTGTTATAATAAATCTTGTCGATGAATTAGGTAAATCTGGAGCAAATATTACTGTGAGTTCTCTAATGTGACTTTGCAACCTTCTGTGAAAAAGTTGTTCACCATGTAAAATTTCTTTTAATTTTTTCATCCAGAGTCTATATGTTACCATATTAGACCAAGCCAAACCAAGAGCTGGTAACACATTCATAGACTCATCAAATGATGATGTTACTTGATTAATACAAATTACAGCAAAATTATGTTTCTGCGCTAGGCTTATTAATGTAATAGCTACTTCTCTTAAATCTTCTGCTCTCCTCATATAATTTATGCCTTCACATCTGAAAGGAGCAGCAATAGAATCAATAATAACATTTGATACTTTATTAGTTTCCAGTAATTTCGGTAATCGAACTCTGATGCAGGATATCAATTCATGGGATTCTGTTACATGTTCCACAAATATATGCTGGCCATAATTACTAACACATCCTGATTTTGTATTGTTTATAATTTGGTTTAATCGTTTCACTGGAAATAAGTCTTCAGTGCAAATATATACAGTTTTATTTGGCCAACTATTGGCCGCTGTACTAATCGCGAGTTGTGTTTTACCTGATCCACTTTCACCATATATTTCTGTTATCGTGCCTGCAGAAAAACCACCATGCAGTAAATTGTCAATATTTGTACACCCACATGATATTTTCATAAATTTTTGAACCTTTTCAAGTTTATCACAGGCAATACAAGGTGGCTTATAATAATTAGAAACTACATTTTTTAAATATATAATATCATCAGTTGATAAGTTTGTGACTTTTTTCACATCTAATACTGAAAGCATTAAAATTTGCCGAGGTGTTGCAATTCCGGCTTTATCAATTTTTTCAAAAATGTTTTGGTAAATTATACTTTTCAAAACATTCATTGTCAATAAATTGTATTTAGTAGTTATTAAATTTACATATTCATGAAATATTATCACTGTACATATTTAATTTGTACTTTCAAATTTCATTTATTCATAACAAAAACTTCTTTTGTACTGACTGATAATAGCGCCAAAAATATGTTTGATTACACTGGTTTAATATTTTCTATTTCTGTCTAATGAAAATCAAAGCTGCAAGGTTCACGCAGCCTCTTCTGACTGTTTTAACATAAATCCTAAAAATTTGGCAAATTATAAATTTGTTTAAATTTATATTGTTCTAAAAAAATAAATTAAAAAAATAATTATGAAGTGTCAATTGTTATCCTATTAAAATATTTATAAAAAAATTATTATAAAAACAAAAATTAAAACGCGTAACAAAATCAATTACTGTTTAATAAGAAAAATTAGATCTTTTCTCTCCGAGGCAATATTAATAAAAAATATTTAATGCTCTTTTATTTACTTGCACTGTATCACGTTAAATGTTAGTTTTGTTACTTTCAAACTGATTTATTCATATATTTTATTTTTATCATTCAAATGATCATAATAAAAATAGTCAACCAAATGTCACAGTCGTAATGAGTGCTTAAAAGAGTATATGGAATCTTATTTTAGCATTACTGTTCCAAAGTAGCATTTACATTTTTCGGATAATCTACATATTATATGACGTCTAATAAACAATTATTGTTTGAGAACATCAATCAAAAAAAGGACCAACTTCAATTATACGGAATAAGTAAACAAAGTAATATATAGTTATAACATTTTAAATTTTGATTGAGGACATGGTTCTCTGTAAAAATTTGTACAACACGGGTCGCATGATAGCGATACACTTTCACCCCACTGCCTTGAATCAAATTACGCGGACTCGGATCAATGACGTTCAGTCGGTTGCGAGAGCCTGTTTTACGAGTGCGACTAATAGGAGGAAAATGGTAAGTACTTTATCTGCGTTTGTTTTATTTAGCCAAACAATTAAATGCTATGGTATGGTATGTGTACAATACCGTGACTCTTATTTAATTAACACTTAAATTATTCATACAACATAATTTTATTTCTCTTGTATTTTTCTTATTGATGGAATAATAATACTTATTTTTCAATAGGCGGATAAATTATTCTCTGCTGAGCGCAGTGAGCTCATTCAGCCGCTAATTCAGGCAGGTTGGAAGATTCAAAGTAATCGTGATGCTCTGGAAAAAGAATTCACATTCAAGGATTTCAATGAGGCGTTCAGTTTTATGACAAGAGTTGCATTGCTGGCTGAGAAAATGGACCATCATCCAGAATGGTTTAATGTATATAACAAAGTACAGGTAATGAAATAATTGCATAAACCAATAATAAAGTTACTCTTTTATTTATTAGATATCAAGACCTCTTTAGCCACACATCAATTTTATTGTAATAGTTGTTTTGAAACATGTTTATTCTTATGTTTTTTCTTTATGACTTAACAAATATTTTTTTTAAATAGGTGACTTTATCATCTCATGATGTAAATGGACTGAGTAAGAGAGATGTTCGGATGGCTACATTTATGGATAAAATAATCAATTAAAAGAGTTCCAAAGAAGTTTATTGGAATAGAAGACAACTTAATTTTGTGATGTTACTTTAAATAATATGAATATTAATGTGATTTAATGTATGGATATAATATTGAAATTATGTATATATATATTATATAGTGTTAACCTGTTTTTCATGTTGATAAATAGCTTAACATGGAATTAAAATTAATGAAGAACTATAATGATTTCCTGATATAGCAGGGGCAAATGTGTTTTTTATTCAATGGTTCTGTTTCAAATATAGCTGTTGTTGGGTAAGCTGCTTCAATGATTCTTTTTAGTTCTAAGGCATGCTGCAGGTCCCTCGTTTCACATACAATTTTGACCTGAAAATCAAGATGTGTTCTAATTTTTTTGAAAAGTTTTAGTAAAAGTATGAGGTTTGATTATACTTTATAATTAATTTTTGATTATTTAAAGTTTAGATGTATACATTGTACTAGCTGTTGCCATAATATTCCAAATAAACCATCTGGTTAATAATTGATGGAATAATGTCTATCACAGAGTATTTTTTTTTATCAATTAATTACTTACAATATCCTAACACTTCATCATAATTTTACATGGTAATAAGATTTACAATAAGAATGTGAAATATTCCTATGAACAATTTAATTCTACTACATGTGGGTGGAATCGAACCTGGAAATTCCATGTTACAAAGCTAGTGATTAAACACAGCACTAAAGATTTAGTTAAATAGATACTAAATGCATAAATTTTTAAGGAATACCTCGACATAATGTATATCATTCTCAATCCAGACATGATCCATAAATTGTCTTTTAACATTATAACCGCCATTTGCAAGAAGATTGAGGAGTTCAGCCATTGCCGTTGAATTAGCCTTAATTCCCACCTGGAATGTACTCAATTATTTGATTTTCATTATTTTTTTCCTCTTTATTTTGGGCAAAATAACTCGTTTATACAAACAAGAAGTGAATATAGCAAAACAATAGTGACTAACATAGGAAAATAAAGAAGAATGCAGAGGAAATTATAAAATTTTTGCTTCAGTTCCAAAGAATTACCAAATACCATTATGTAGAAATTATTATTTCTTATAAAATGTAAAATTAAAAAGTCTTCGTTTTTTTTAAAGTTATATGAGATATTAAAAAATAGAATGCAAGTGATTATATCTTTGTTTTTTTGTCTGCTTTATTTTGCCTCCGATCTGTGACACGCAAGTGTCGAGGTTGATTATGATATCTACCTCAATTTATATTCAATATTTAAAGTTCACCTTGGCACAATTATCCACGACTGAGTGTTGTAATTTGTAGCGTAATTCAAATCCATATATCGCTACTTTTTTTTTATTTAATTAAGCGTCGAGACGGGTGCGACGTTCACCCGATGTTAAGTGATACGTCTGCCCATTACAACGTGGCGCTAGTGAGGATAATATATACTGCCACCGTATTGTGCTCGCCGTTTCGAGACATAAGGTATTGAGGCTCGTTACCTCAGTATTTATATTAGCTTCAGCGCCCTTCAAACCCGGACACAGTAATGTTTGCAAATTATTGTTTGGCTTTGGAAATAGGTGCAGCGGTGGTACCTACATAAACGATCTCTGGCAACAGACACCTACCACAGTTTAACCCGGTTGATATTGTAATGTTAATATTTATCAGTACTAAAAAAAACTTCGTTTCTCACAAACTCAAACACTAGTATAATAGATGAAATTATCTTGGAATTACATATTTATCTCTAATTGTCTTTTCAATTAACGTAGGTTTCTAAGAGTAAAAGATAGTAAGATATAACGCTAGTCGTTTCATAGATTGCTTAGGACGAACGTAGTTATTTGGTACAAAAATCTCCATCATTACTTACTGCACATACTTTTGCGGCGAAATTTAAGTATAGGAAAAATAAACACAAAGGTAACAATTGACTATTTTACCTTAAATTTAACCATACGACCTTCAGCTGCAAGCCCTCTCTCTAACGAGCGATTTAATAAAATAGCATCAATGTTTCCTCCAGTCAAGATACACACGACACTAGAAAAATATGGAAATTAATAAAGTTTCGAATATTGCTCCTAGCACGACGATTTACGACGACATCCAACATAAACATTTTATGTTTTTTTAATACAGTGCGACTCTTGTATTATATGTTAATTGAGAACAAATGCAATGAAGATTTAGCGTCATCTCATAAGAATTCTGATAGTTATACTTTATATGGAAATTATTTATATAGTATATAGCCTAAAATGTAGTCAATAGTGGAAAATAATAATTATTGGGAAAAGTACACGTGATAATTTTTACTACATTTATAAACTTTCAAGTTGTATATATTTTTAAAGATCAATTGTTACGGATTTATGCATGAAAAGATGCTGTCTCTTATGTTTTCTAATTTAGAATTTGTGACATTGATATGGAAGTATGGAATATGATCTAAATGAGAACATCAAAAGCAATGATGTCTTATTTTATTGCTACCTTATTATCTATATATTAATATTCGAGTTCGCGTGAAACTATAAATTACTACTATATAGATTTTAGGGAATTCTTAGAAATCAGTACTTTTTTGTTTTTAGTTCGGGTACAACACTGCTAATGATAGCGGCCACCGTACAAGCAGCAGCACCCTCAACCACAAATCGTTCCGTTTCCAACAAATATAAAATAGAGCGAGAAATGAAGTTCTCACTTACTACAATCTGAAATATAAAATATTTTTTAGTAATTTGCGATGTAATCTGAAAAAAAAAGATACAAACATATCTGTTAAAAGGTATACTCAAGCTTAGACTTTTTCTAATGAAAAAGTTCATGACAATCGCACGAAATTTAAATAAAAATATTAGCTACAAAATAGATTAGTTCTATTATGGTATAATATCCTCTGTATCCTCCCCTGGAGGATAGCATTATTTTCAAATTCAAGAGACTAATTCCGAGATATTTTCCAACAAAAAAATTACCTACCCCTTGATTTGGTATAAACTTTACGCGCATTCCGTAAATACTTAGGCATTCAATTGATAACCTTCTTTTTGTTAGTTAAATAAAGAAGTAAAAGCAAGATATATTTTATCAATTGACTTTAATTTTTAAAACATAATATGAGGATAGGTTAGAAGATATAGCATGATATTTCTATATATATTATAAGTACTAGTTGTTCCTTGCCCGCTTTGCTGTCCCTTATATAGAATTATATTTGATATTAAGTCTTGAAATATATCAGAACTATTAACGCCCGGCGGCAACTCACCATCCTCCTGGTCTACTTCACTTTATTAACAATTTTGTAAAATCTATTCTTTACTGCTTACTAAATGACAGAAGCAATACCTTAACTAAATTTTTAGTATTTACATGAAATAGTTTCAGAGATCTCCTGACGAATCAATCAATTTCAGAATATTTCCTAGATAACAATAAAAGTTCATCGATCAGTAGTATAATAAATATGTGGTATTTAAGACGTCTTTTACCATTTTATCGATTAGCGGATGAGCATTGAAGAAGGCGTTTACTCCTACATAGGGCATGGCTATGCTTTCCGCCAGAGAGTTCTGCATCGGTTTAGTCACAGGCTCACCGCGCTCCAGCGAATCGTAAAAAGTTGACATTGCTTCTGCCTGGACCCCCTGTGGATAATTTGAATACTGTTTATTAGGTATTGAACATCTCTTCTAGTATATAGATTTTGTTAAATGAAATTTTAATTATTCTGTTTTTAACTATTATAACTACATGTTTCTTTTCAGTATACTGGTGGCATTGAGAGATGAATTGTTAGCAGCGATGCTGAATCACGTGTAAGCTTGTAGAAGTAGAATATTACGCTTTTTTATCTTTGTATAAAGATACGTTCTTTCATGACTTGTTGCTCAAATAAATCCAATGTTAAAAGTTACTACCAGCATGTACATTGTATTCAATCGTTACCGTGTGCAGTTCAGTGTGTAAAATTTAAACCTTCATATATGGTATAGTGTTTATAGTACGTACTATGCATGCTATTAATACTAGAATATAGTCATTTCTTTGTTTTGGACGTGCAGGTTAGATAGTTTCAACTTCTTCCGTAATACAATTTTATCGATAATCATGAAATAAAAAAAAATGTGACTTACGTAAACGAGACAGCTTGGTTTACATTGTTTTATAACGGTAGCGACTGCAGCTATGAGACCGCCCGTACCCACTGGTACTATAACAGCATCCACGGAGGGAACTTGCTCTAGTATTTCCACCGCAACGCTACCATATCCTGTTAAAACATCTGGATGATCGCGCCTGAAAAAAAATGATTTTATTATATGGCAATTTATAGAAAACATTAATTGTAATAACTACACACCAGCTTTATAATTTGTGTACAGGATAAATAATGTGTACAGATGCAAACTATATTTTTATAAAATCGCATTACAACAATAAAGTACCTGTGGATATTGAGGCCTAGATAATGGAATATTGTAATAAAATTATCCTATATAATGAAAATCTTTTATTATTATTAAGTCATTTACTTACGGTACTGCAACATTTGAACAAAAAATTGCAACTTTTGCTTAAAACTGCTAATATTAATCTTTTTAAAAACTCACTCTGCAGGCCTTATTAAGGTATGACAGGGTAGTAAGGCATTATCTAACATAAAAATCATCCACCACCACCATAACAGCCAATTTATTTACCCGCTGCTGGGGCATAGGCCTACCCTCAACATGAGGGCGGCCAAATGGCCATAGTCACCACGCGGGTCCAATGCGGTTTGGTGACTTTACGCACACTTTACAAAAATTTCTAATTCATGTGCAGGTTTCTTCACGATGTTTTCCCTCCCTGTTTATATTTCGCTGTTGTTACTAAAGTTCACAAATGTACATAACTTAAACATTAAAGTCATCGCTACATGCCGAGATTCGAACCTGCAACCTGAAGGCCGCGCGCTCTAACCATTAGGCCAGCGAGCTACATAAAAATCAACTTATACGTAATAGTTTAGTACTTGACACTAATCATCATACGGATAAATATCAAATGATAAATGTACTTAACGTCATTTTAACACTTAAATTAAAAAAAAAGTCTATTGTCAATAAACCGACACTTCATTCCACTAGGAGTATTGCAAGTATATATATAAGTATATTATTTCCTGATAACATCCACCCTGTTGTCATATACAAACTCGTTCGTTGTTGCGCAGTGTTCTTCGTGGTACATTTCTTCACTGAATCAGGGATTTGTTTTCATTGCAAGTGCAGAGTTCTTTTAGTTTTTGCCTTTTTTGCCTTTTTACTTTCCATTATTTTTTTTTTCTTACCTTTACATTCGCTGGCCTAATGGTTAGAGCGTGCGGCTTTCATTCCGAACGTCGCGGGTTTGAATCTCGGCATATACCAATGACTTAATATTTAAGTTATGTACATTTGTGAACTTTAGTTACAATAGCGAAGGAAAACATCGTGAGGAAACCCGGACACTGAAATCATCTTTGTGTGTGTGGTGGCCCCAATAAAGTGGCAACAGGCTCGTCCCCTGTTACATGGGACTTAATCTGATCACATCTGGCGAAAAGTGGGAATTTATTCACCTTTGCCAACCTCTACTGGGAAAATGGCATGATAATGTAAAAAAAATCTACTTTCTTTAGCGTATTTCTTCTCTTTACATTTATCGAATAGGTCTAATTCTAGAAACAGTACCTCTCTGCAGACTTGTATGTTACTCTAAGAGATTATCTTCTAACCACAATGCCCGTTTCGGACTTACCCCGACTACGGGTTGTAACACTATATATATATATATTACTGAAACACTTAAACTGTTAAAATAGGTTGGTAAAAAACCACAGATAGTTACAAAATATTTTTTTGGCCGCGACGCGACCAATTGAACGGGACGTTCTCCTGATGATATGTAATTTGATTAAAAATCGGTGCAAATCTGACTTACCTTATCTTTGCCCTTGCTAAGCCAGGTATGCGAAGGCAATTATTCCACGTACAACAAAAATTGGTTCAAAATTACAACAAATACTTACGTTTTGCCGGAATCGGTTCTTATTAATTCGTGTTGTGCGACTACTCTTCACCATTTTTAGTTTATTTTGGTTATTTCCTCACATTTTACTAGAGTAGTGTACGTACGTTGCTTCACGGAAGCTTGTTTTCGCGTTATGCATGTGTGAGGCTTCAAGCGCGAATTTCCATTTTAGTACGATATTGTTCCTTAGGCTTTGGTAACCGAAAGCCCTTATACCCCCAGGTACTTTAAGTATTATGGCGATAGTTCGTATATATTATCTATCCATTTTTCGATATGAAGAGATAACAACATCAATAAACACTTATGTTACTGGTAATACGGATATCCAATATGGTCTCTGTGTTTTATTATGCGCGAAGTTGTCAATGTTACTCACCCATTTATATAAACGAGTCCTTTTTCTCTCGCAACAGTTCGAGCGTATTTTTGTGCCTCTTGTAAGTCACTTCCCTCTACAATAACTTTAGCACCAAAATTTTTACACATCTGTAGCTTTACAAGGCATACATTTACAGGCATTACTACGATAATGGGAATGTTCAATACGTGTCCATAGTAGCATATACCCATCGCCTGGTTGCCAAGGGAAGCTAAAACTACTCCGGTTTTCTTTTTATCTCGGTGCAGCGATTGCAAAACGTTTAAAGCGCCCCTTTCCTTAAAGCTATATTGAAATTCAGATTAATTTATTTAGACGACTATTTTATTTATTATAGAAACATAAATAATTTAATCCCTCGGCTACATTGCAGTTTTTTTCTTATTTGAATTTTGATATACTACTGCTTGTTTATATTAATACTTAAATAAAATACAAAACTCATTATAATCATCGATCATGTTACATTAACAAAATGTCTACATGCAAATACAACGTGCATTCATAAAGTATTAACAATTATTGTCCAACATAAATAAAAACAAGATAATATTTTAAATTGTAATTGTAAATATAATTAAAACTGCCACATTGAAGGTCATTAAACGTATACTCTGCAGTTGGACTAAAATGTTCAAACACGCAACGGAAGTTTACTATTTCTCTAATCAGGATGAGTGTAATTAACACTTTGCAACTGAACCAATATATCTGTCGCTTTGAGATACAATATGTTCTCTTACCCCCACCTTAGAAAGTTCATTAGTGTCATGGTTTTCCAATTAGAACACAGTAATGCAACTGAAATAAGCGCTGCGGTAGTTAGTACTACTTCAGGCAGATAGGTATCTAGACCGTTTACAGCCACAGATGTTTACTAATAGTATCTAGTAAAAAATTATTTGTCTAAGAATTACTGTTTTTACGTACCTCCCGGTTTTAAGAACTAACTCCATTTTGTAATAAAAATTTATTCCGAACTCATTTCGTGTTTGGGATACCTATTTATAGAAATTAAAGTTATGAAATGAAAGTTAATATTAAAAGAAAAGAGAACAGGAAAATAAAATTCATAGTCACTCTAAGCGACTATAATCATAAACTATCCCCGAGGTTATGATCTACGTAAATCTACTAAAAATATTATCAGACACAAAGTTCACATTTCTAAAATATTTAAATTTTCTATCTTTAAATTATAATTGTATGTAATAAAAACATCTCTGATAAGGATTTGCAGATACGTTTTAGCAAGATTTAAAAAGCATCCAGAATACTTTGGCTCACATCAAAGTCGGAATACAGGAATGCTGTTATGACTAGATTAACTATTTGGGGTAGTTAACAAGGCTTTTGAAAAAACCCTTTCACCAACCGAACTTCACATGTAACCCCGGGTTCTGAACCTTCGTGTTATAACGCAAGCCACAACAGCTATGTATAGTCTGTATTCACCATAATAATAAACTGTTTACAGTCGTACTCGTACAACAAATAAGTATGAATTAAATTTAATAGCAAATGAGCTCACGTAGCATGGTGTCACAGGTATTAGTTGTCTGCTCCTCTTGGTAGCTTTTACTATGTTATCGTAACTTAATTTTCTTGGATTCTCTGGGTCACAAAACTGATCGTAGTCTTCCTGATTTCGAAGATAAGAATTTAACAAATTATATTTTAACGATAGAAAGACATTTAACAAATTTTTAGCGTCAAACGCCAGGTTGATTATTTTGTTAGATGGATAAGTACAATTTATTTAGTATATTTGAATTTGTATATTTTTTTAAAATTTATAGCTTAAAATAAATGCATTACTTCCCTCTCAAGTAAAATACGTACTTAAACACGTTTTTCATAGACATCATCATCCGCATGACTGTACGTACTAAGTAAATATTACGGTTTAATCGATTTAAAATTATGTGTTATTTGCGAATTCCTGAGGATACCTAAATTCCATTCCATAGCTATGTACCTTTGCTAATTTTCACTTCAAATCTCAATGGTTTAAGGTAAAGAAAAATGACACGTGAAAAAGATCTATAGTAGATGATGTGCAACACTCTTTAACCAAAACTCTACCTGGTTTAGAATCTAAGTTGATTAAAATATAGACCAATCTTTTTTAAAGTACATAATATTAAACTAACGTGTCGCCTTGATGACATATTGTATTTGTTCTCGTTTCTTAGACAAAAGTTACTTTAAATTTTGTTATTAAACATTGTATTCTGTATTGAAAGACGTCAAAGAGGCAATTGAAAAAGAATGATAAACTGAAAATTTTCAATCAAATCGCGATGCAATCTCCTTGGTAATCTATCATTTCCTAAGAAATCACGTTATGACGATCATCTCTTATTGTTGTAAAGGATTATTAAAATGAAAAATTCAGACGTATCTTATTTAAAAAATCATAGCTTTTATTCGTGTTAAGTAGTTCATATGGCCTGTGTAACTAATATATAATATAATCATTAAAGCTCAACACGGCTGAGCAGCGTTCAGGAGGCTACGCAGCATATTCTCATCCCAACTACCGCAGTCTAAAGACAAAGGTCTTTATTTCGTGCGTGTTGCCAGTGATGACTTATGGCACAGAGACGTGGTGGCTTATAGTGGGCCGCGTGAAAAGGCTTCAAGTTGCACAGAGCGCAACGGAAAGAGCTATGCTCGGGGTTTCCAAGCGTGATCGAATCAGAAATGAGGAAATCCGCAGGAGAACTAAATTCACCGACAAAGTCCAAAAGATTGCTAGCCTCAAATGGCAATGGGCAGAACACATCGCTCGGAGGACACTAAGGTCCTCGAATGGCGACCGCGTACTGGTAGACGTAGTGTTGGCAGGCCCCCCAACAGGTGGTCCGATGTTCTGGTGAAGGCTACGGGCAGCGCAGGATCGATCGATGTGGAGATCTTTGGGGGAGGCCTATGTCCAGCAGTGGACGTCTATCGGCTGATAATGATAATGATGAAAGCTCAAGTACTCGTAGAATGATTTGCGTTGTAATATGACCTTGCTATTATATACTGTTATCCGCACTTAGAAATGTCGCTGAAGCAGTTATTCTTATTTTTAATGATATTCATATAGTTAATTTAATGTTTTCTTATTGTCTTATCTTTACAATGGGGTCAGGATTTCCTGACATCACTTCGACCTCATTGTGTTATGCTATACGTTATTTTATTTAAGAAGATGTGGGTTATTTACACAAATGGATAAAATAAAAGGAAGGTATTTTATACAGCTTTATTTTTTACAATAATAGCATTTGCACATATTTGAAGTACACGTACTCTCTAGTAACACTTCACAAATGTTTGGAAACATATTTTGTATAATTTTTGTGACTTTTTCTGCTTGTTTTTGATCATACGCTTCACAGTTTATCAATACCTGTAACATTTCCAGTAAATATATGTATTTTTAACTTGCACCGATTTATACAGTCTTTACATATTTAATGTCAAATTTAGACTTATAAATCACACAACGAACTCTTTTTTGTGTTTTGATTTGTATCACTTTTTACCTTCGCGATATGGCATCGCAGCAAAAAATATTATTATAAATTTTGTTATTATTGCAAATTTAATTTCAGAGAAATTTCAACAACGTACAAGACGACGTTTTATTTATAAATTTTATCGTTAAGTTCTTAGGATATGTAATTGTTTTCCCCCCATTTTCATTGGCCATAACATCTCCGCAACCCCTTTAGGTAAAGTATTTTGTAAAATCCTTTATTTATTTAGTAAATGGCAAAGTAATATAGTCTCTATCAAATTTTGAGTCTTTTCTGATATTATTTTCGGAAATTTTGTGATGAGTTAATGATATATATATACATGTACATGAGATGTACGGTTTTTTGTTCGACTGATAAACAGAGTTAAATGTCCTCTAATAAAATTAGTTATTTCTTACGTTAATGTAATTTATGTATTGTTCTTCTTGCCATGATTGCTCGACATCTTGTTTGATTATGTTGCAACCCATATTTGCGATCAGATCTAAAATCTTTTGGTAGGTGTCTGTATCTTCCTTCAGAAGTAATGCCTGTAATGTTTACAAATACTGTTATAATTTTGTACTTTAATAATGTAAGCTTTGGATTATGAATACGTTTCTTCGTGTTTATATTTCTGATACTGTAGTTTGTGTAAATATTGCCCATTTTTTTAATGGTGTTTATGCTGTTATTTTTTTTAGCAATTTTTACAGCTTTTTGGGACTAAAGGCTCACGAATCTGTAATCAGCGAGCTATAAATTGTAAATAATAATGATTAAACGTACTTTGATAGTGAATAATCGTCCTTCGATTACTTTGACTCTCTCCAAAGAATGAAATAGTATTGGTTCTAAATTACCTCCACTGATAATACAAACAACCCTGCGAGCAATGGAATTAGGCTATGAAATTAAATTACAAATTTAACAATAGCTTTTGCTTTACCCTTGTGCTATAAGATTTAACATAATAAGTTTAACTTTTATTTTAAAAATACGTGAAGTAACCTTACAGGTACGAATTACAAAAGCTAGCAATGAAAATGAAAGGTCTAAAATATCAACACAAATTTTTCAGTGCAAAAACACCTTAAATTTTGGTTTTAAATTTCGAGAGATATTAAACTATAAATACGATCGCAGTTATTTTCGTTTCGTTTAAAAATTTAATTTTGGTCTACATTATGCCGTTTACTTTTTTTCTTGCAATATTTTTAGAGGCCTCGGAAGGGCCATAAGAGCAGCCACAGCAATCGCTCCCGCGCCTTCTACCACCAATTTCTCTTTATCGATAAGATGCGCTAATGCCTTTATTATATAATCATCCTGAATTCGGACCTGAAATAAATTTTATTCCATTACATAAGAATTATTTCAGTAACTCTTACTGTAGAAGAACAACATAAGCTTACACACTTTAAGGTAGAATATATTAGTATTTATAGGACATACAAAGATATTTTTCGTCAAACAATATAGACTTATAAATTTAATGTTTGGCATTTGTATAGATTTATAAAATAAATACTTACATACATATGTATAAAGTAAGAAGTAAAATTTACCACATCATCGATAACATCTCTGGCTGTTTGCAAAGCGTTGCAGCCCACAATTGGCACATCTAATGAAGTTGCTATGCTACACTCCGGCGCTGTTTGAGTTGGAATGTTATTTTCTAAGGCTCTCGTGAAACTAGGACATTTGTTTGATTCTATACCCTGCGGATAAAATGTAGACGTTAATTTAGGTACCAAAATTATTGCAAAGAAATTGCCCAAAACATTTAAAAATAAAGTGAGTGTGACGGGTAGTGAAGGTAAGTAGTGTATAATTATTTACATGCCCGCTAACTGACATTGCACTAAAAGAAATGAAAAATTATTTATTTAGATTAAAAGATAAAGTGTAAAGATATTAAAAGAAAAAAAACGTGACGACTTTCATTGAATATGTAATATATGTATATGAATATAGAATATGTATTACGTAAACAAGAACTTGAGGATTTATATGTTTTACGGCAGTGGCGATTCCCGCGAGAAGGCTACCTCCACCGACGGGAACTAGAATCGCCTGTGTTTCCGGCAACTGTTCCAGAATTTCAATACCAATTGTCCCTGCTGCCGCAATAACATGGGGATGATCGTACCTATAGTAAAATGTAGCATTAATAATGTTTACACTCTGCATTGATAAACCCAATCAGCGAATTGCATCATTGTTTATAATTATTATAGGTTCAATTTCTTTTTGATTCTAGTAATTTTGTCTATGACGAACTTTAGCGCTGTCGAAGCGTTGACTAGAAAATATTTCCGAAAGATTTTCAGAAGAAGAATGGAGTAGAACAACTGTTAGGTTAGGAGTTTATATAATATAGTGCCCAACCACATCATACTAAAGATCGTGGTTAATCATTACACTTTCACACAAAATTAAACAATATCTGTATCAATAATTCTAAATTAACTATTATTCTGCAAGCATGGCACTGTTTTCAAAGGTTCATCGCTCGGTTCGATAGGTATAAGTATTATCCGATTTATGAATATTGTTCTACATAATTTCATTGAATCATCAATCGCTTGTTACTAAATTAAGTTTGTATCACGCAATCTTCTAAAATATCATCATCTGCCGATAGACGTCCACTATTGGACATAGGCTTTGCCCAAAGATTATCACCTCGATCAGATATGGATTTATTTATACTGGGAATTTTTGCTCATTCCCACCATGTTAGCCCAATGCAGGTTGGTGGGAGCCAGAGCCTCGTTTATTGTTTAGCAGGCTACACCACGAGCAGTTACGGTTGGATTATATTTCGAAAGTTACTGTGCGGGAAACCTTACACCCCTGCGATATTGACTAGAAACTCTGGGAGGTTTGTCTCATCACAAGTAAGTACTTGTTCACATTTTAAAAATACTAATACGTATAAGTAGAGGCTCGATTTTCTCACCCGTTAATGTAATTTAGTTTGGTGTTAGCTTGAATGGTAAAAGCCTTTCTTTTTGCTTCATTCAGATTTGTGCCATAAACTAAAACTGTCGCTCCCAAGTCGTGACAGACTTTGTGACTCCTTTTTGGTACAGTGTCCGGTAATACGACGGTAACATGCGTCTCTAACTTTTGGCCCCAGTACGCTAAGGCCTGTTTAAATATTAGTAAACTATATATAATGGAAAATACGCCCTAATATACTTTTTTTAATTTAATTAAACGCAATTTGAAATTAGAGATGTAAAAAGAAGTATTTAGAGTATATAAGTTATTTTTTAAATATTTTACCATTGCCCAGTTTCCAAGAGACGCAGTTATAACACCAAAAGTTCTTTGCTCTGGACTAAGTTTCTTCAAAGCAAATAATGCACCCCGCTCCTTAAAACTGAATTTTAAAATAATTGTAATGAAGGTAAAAAAGCATTAAAAATCGCGGCCAAAGATGTTTTTGTAACGTTACCTTCCCGTAGGATGAAATGTCTCCAGTTTGTAATAAACATCCATGAGAAAATGACGGTTGTGTTTGGATATCTGAAAATACATGTAAACGCTATTGATTACTTGCATATCAATATATTAAAATATATCGTTTCGAGATTATCGATGATCTTTAAGAGTTTAAAACAGATTTAAAAAAAGAAATTGGAGTTGTAGATAGTAAAGTGCTCGCAAACACTGCTGTGTTATATAGCGATGCTATTAAGGTATAAATTTGAATACTAGACTAGTTCTTTTAAAAGCTAACAAATTCAGGAAACAAATATTAGTTTGTTACCGGAGACAATTTAAATTTTATCTAAAACAAATTAAATTACTTACCGTTAATGGGGTACATGAAATCTCATGTTTAATGGTAGATTTTGCTTTTGCAATTTCATTATAAGTAATTGTTTTTGGATATTCAAAATCACACCATGGGTCAAATTCAATATTCCGTATCTACAACAGCAAACGCTGTACAAAATTAAGCAATAACATAGAGTAGATAATAAGAGAGAAACTTACCGGACACCATTGATATAAACGTTTGGTAAACACTCTTCTAGCTAAAACACCCGGCGATATACCTAAGGGTTCGGATTCAATTTGGGGAGTCACGGCAAGATACTTTCGAATTTTGGGCATTGTTATTTTACTAATAAAATATGATATTTTACTTTCAGAATTTACATAGTGACAGCTCGGTACGTCTGAATACTGACGTATATACGTTTCAGAATTATATCATAATTACAGCCAAAGTCCCAGATCGTATCGATTATCACCAATAAAATTAACACTAACAATCGCTTAAAGATAGTATAGATATGAAAAATTTGAAATTACCGTCAACAGAAAGTAATATAGGAAATACAATAATGTTCATTTGAACCCAAATGTTCATCGCGTCACCTTACCAACAAAAAAAAAGACAAAAATATTCAAGCATGTGATGTTTGCTAAATACTATAGTTATTTTAGTTTTGATGATGTATTTTTAATAATCGATATAGGGAGTAGACGTGCGAGACGTTTACTTGATAGTAGTATACGTCTACTTAAATTACAATATTACCGAAAATAGTAGTTTACTGATTTTGTCATAACATTGGAACCAACTTAAAGTACAGACCAAAACTTTTCTAACTCGTACGATACAATATTCATTTTAAAAGTTATTTGTATAACTTTGTGATAACTAGCTTTATTTAAAAAAAAATATAATGTAACTTTTAAACCACGCTGCAAACGAGGCCATAAACACATAAAAATAATCAATCTACTAGTAGTATTGAGAACTTCCTTTTATTTGACGGTTAATAAAACAGCATACTGTAGGAATTGGTCACCGTAGTTTAATTGCACACTAAAATTATACAAAATATATGTGACATGCGTGGGATATGTAGAAGAGGGTTGTAGGAAACTATTTTTGCATACAAATAGGGTTGGGAGCGAGGCACGGGCCTCGGCGCACTGTTGGTCTGTCGGTACCTCCACCGAGCTCTTGGAAGAAGCATTCTTTGTAGTGTTTTTTTATGACTTCCATCAGCTCCTTACTATGATCAAATCCTCTCGTTTCAGCTATAATCTTCAACTATGAAATAAAGTGAAAAAAAAATTAAGTACACAAAAGTCTAGTTTGATAACTTTTTTAAAAAGCTCCTGTAATTTTTCCATTTTTTTCATTCAACAACGCGACGAAGCGTGTGAGACGTTCACTTGATGGTAAGTTTTTTTATTATTATTTTTTTTTTTTGGGGGATTTTATCCTTTTGGAATATGTCAGCCCGAAGCAATAATTAGGATGTTATATACTGCACCAAATTGTGCGAGTCGCTCTGAGGCATAAGATATTAAGTCTCGTTACACTAGTAATTTTATTAGCTACAGCACTCTACGAACTGTAACATGTTAAAGTTTGCTGACTGCTGTTTGGCGGCAGAAATAGGCATTGCATTGATATCTACGTTGGTTATCGGGAACCTACAGCGATGGTTTCCGAAACAGAGACCTATGATCAATTTTAAACTACGTATTTATAGGTTGTTGTTCATATTTTTATTACATATTAAATCAAAGTCGCAACTTTTGAAGTATTTAAACGCCACGTAAGCTCTGTTAGTCCATCCTCATTGAAATATCATCATCGACTTCAACAGCCCGCGGCATTCCACTGCTGGACATAGGCCTCTCCCAAAGAACGCCTTCTGATCTTCGGCTATACGCATTCAGTTGCTGCCTGCCACCTTGTGCAGATCGTCGCTCGATCTGGTTAGTGGGCGTCCCGTACTACGTTTGCCTAATCGCGGTATCGACTCTAAGACACGTCTACTTTAACGATGGTCACTTTTGCTTTGCTACGTGACTAGCCCATTGCCACTTCAGTTCGCACACTCGGAAGGTTGGTTGGTTGAAGGTCGGTAACTTTGGTTCTGTGGTGAATTACTTCATTACGAATCTTATCCATCAAAGAAACACCAAACATAGCTCTTTTCTTCGCTCTCTGAGCGAGTCTGAGCTTATGGAGCAGTCGCACCGCTAATACGCATAGGTCGAAGATATAGTCGTAGCGTATTCGATTGACGATTTTAAGTAATACCTCTACGCTGAACACGTCTCCCTTAACCCATGCGCGCTCGGGGATACAGTCGCGCAGGGTGACGCCACAGCTGGCCATGAGGCTGCAAACCTCCGCCATGCCGCCGGGTCGGTCGCTCACAGTCACTTTAAACTTGACTAGACGTCCCTCGGCCGCCATGCCGCGTTCCAATGCTCGCGCCAATATTGTGGTGTCAATATTACCTCCAGATAATATACACGCTACCCTGTAGATATAAAAAAACACTTCGTGGTTTTTTTTAATTAAGTCACTAGAGAAAAATTTACTTGGAGCTTCCGACGCCGCTTTCGTTTATACCATGCTTAAGTATATGTTTTAAATCGCACTCGATGCATCGTTGGTATGTGAACGTACGTTGTACGTCAGTAAGATTTGTGTTTAGCAATAGTTATGGCTTATTTTAAGAAAATTTTATCGCTTATTAAAAGTAAACGTTTGATGTATTATACAATCATAAAAAACGTAAGTGGTGTAAACGCAAATACGTAAGGCAAAAAAGAACCCACTTTTTCCCTTTTAGATTTGGAAAGAGGCCGGCCAGGACAGCAGCAACCGACACTGCACCAGCACCTTCTACAACAAGTCGTTCCTCCTCAACGACGTGCATCACTGCCCGAGCAACCCAGTCCTCCTTCACTACAACCTGATTGCAATAATAAGATTCGTTTCATTGTTGGAAACCAGAAATTTTTAAAACGAAAATATTTTACTTACTGCATTATTGTTCACAGATCACAATTATTTGAATTAAATTACTGATCACATAGGTTAATAATGGTTTGATTAATTATAAAAATAACTTGAATAATTAAAAACTTTGTTCTAAATGTTTAAAATTTATAACTAATTGAATTACATTCTATTGCATTATATTTTTTTTAAATGTTTTTTCTAGAATGTTTATTTTTTTGTAATATAATTATTTATATATATACCATTTTATCGACTATACTTTTCATTGTGTGGAAAGTGTTTACTCCGACTTTATTTACAGCTAGTCCGTCAGCTATCGTGGTGTCGATTGGAAAAAAAATTCGCTCATTCTTTCGCAATGACTCAACCATGCTACATGTTTTATCGGTCTCCACACCCTGAAAAATATTTAAAAATGCAATACATATTAAGGAACAATCAACAAAACAATTTCAATATTTTTCTTCTTTGTCGGTGTCACTCTTGACCGAGTGGTCGTTTTCATCACTTCAGGTGTCAAGCTTCACAACGCGCAGCCATTCCTCTCTGATGTCCGCGTGTGATATGGCTATATATCATATGTTCAATATTATGAGATATAATTTCATGTTTTTTTTTTTAATCTTCTCAACACTTTACAAGTACCTATAAATATGTAAATTAGATAGTTTGAAAAAGTTAGCAAACTTACGTAAATTTGTATAGTAGGCTTGAGTTGCTTACAGCAGACGCCGACGCCAGCTATGAGACTCCCGCCGCCTACCGGAATTATTATTGCCTCTACGTCCGGAACTTGTTCCATGATTTCCATACCTACGGTCCCCTGACCTTCTATAACATTTGGATGATCGTATCTAAGAACAGATATTTATATATATTGCAATGATTACTGTCTTTTTATCCATTACAAATACATGTCATTTTAGTAATGCATTTGATTAGAGATGTATTTAGTTTTGCGATCAAACAGAACAATTCGGAAAAGAACTTCGTACACAATTCATAACATTATATAAAAATAAACAGCACATATTTTTTTTAAAAAATTAGAACTGTCTTTTAAAGCTTTTTTTGCCCGTACTTCCTATAGAATTAAATAAGTCATGAAGGCGTCGGGAAGTGAGAAATACTTTAGGACCGTACATATACACATATCCAGGTACGTATATCCAGCTTCATAGAAAAGATTTGATATGATGAACGGTCTCTCATTTTTACATTATTTTGAACCTTTACGTACTTTATGTAACGTTTCAAATTTATCAAACCATAGAAAGTTGTTTTTGAAAATAGTATAATTGGCAATTAACAATTTTACGTATTCATGTATGCATACCCGTTAACATACATCATCTTCCTCTCCTTACTCAGGGTCATAGCGTGATATTTAGCCTCGGATATATTAGCGCCGTGTAGTAAAGGTTTAACGCCAAATTTCGTACACTTTGTGATCTTTGTTAGTGGCGTGAGTGTGGGCATCACTACCACACACATTATACCCAGACGCGTGGAGTGGTAGCTTAATGCCATGCCATGGTTTCCCGTGCTTGCCGTAATAACTCCATTCTTTTTTTGTTCTTCCGTAAGAAGTAACAATGTGTTGCATACACCTCTTTCCTTGAAACTATTAAAACAAACGTCATCATTTAAAAAAAAATAGTGAAACCTATGGAAATACTGGCGCACCATTACCATCCTGTGTACTGAAACACTTCTTGCTTGAAATACAATTCCATTCCAAGCGAATCAGACATATGTGCTTTCTGAAATAATTGAATAGGACAATGATAATCTGGTTTAATTAGATGTTAATAGTTCACCAATGAGTAAAAATTTAAATATTATACCTCACAAGGAGTTCTCACGAATGAGCCAACGCAGCGACGCGAAGCTGCCAATATATCATCGTATCTGATTTTTCTCGGATTTGCCGGGTCACAATACTGATCAAATTCTGGATCCTATTAAGTTAACGACAAGTAGTTACGTTAACTTTACGTTAAATTGCAGTGCAATAGCTAAGATTTAAGTAAGTTTTACAATCACGTGATAATCTTATCATTATTTTTATAAAAAGCTTATTCTTGTTATTATTTCTATTGTTAGGTTATACCAAAGCAAATATGAAAGCAAAAAGAAATTCCTATATTTGATTCAATATAAACGAGAAAGAAATTCTAAACATAACTCTATTACTATGTTCGGATGGGTTAATTTGAATATAACAGTGATAGTTCTTACAAATCAAAAAAAGCCATGTAAATATTGTTTACTTACCTCCATGTTAATGTAATTAGTAAATGTAAGTACGTTACAAAAAATTTATCATACTCAAGATAAACTATGTATCCAAAAAACTTTTAAGAAAAATTCATGATTTAGATTGAAAATTGATTGATAGTCTTGACATTGTGTGAATTCATAGCTTTTTTCTTAAAAAAATTATGAATGTCAAAGTAATAAAAGACAGAATAAAAATACATGTTTAAAGTATTTGATGATTTGCAACGTTTATTATATTTTTAAAATGTTTTTCCAAACTTACTTTCTGTACTATCGTTCAGATATTACCACTGAATATTTACACATACTAACACTGAACAATCTTAAAATTATAACATTTACAGAAAATGGAAGGAAGCAACTAAAATCCTACAATGTTTTGAAATAAATCATAGATATAAGAGTTCATGTAAAACCTTCTTACCACGCCTTTTCATATTTATGTTATATAATATATGAAAATTTTATGTACTAATCTTTCCTTTAATATACTTGTTATTCGATAACTTCATGTCAAGAGTATTTGTTGTCCAGTAAAGTTATTAGATGTTCGCTTATCGTAGAAAGCCGTATTTACAAATATATGACATTATACTATTCATAATATATAATAACCCTTTTTGTTTTATTATCAGTTTTCTTAGCGATATTTTATATAATAGAAATGAAAACTATATAACTTCAAATTCAATTCTTTATTATATGATACAATATGTAATAAGGCCAGACACTAATAATAATGTTAAACGTTTACTTAATTATTATATAATTACACTTGTAATAAAGCATACTTGAAAGTTAATTTCTATGCGGTTTATCAAATAATTCTATTTGTCTTATTACATAAATATTAAATTTTGAGGGGTACAACTGTATGTTAGAGCTCGCTGGCCTAATGGTTAGAGCGTGCGGCTTTCATTCCGAAGCTCGCGGATTCGAATCTCGGCATGCACCGATGACTTAATATTTAAGTTATGTACATTTGTGAACTTTAATTACAACAGCGAGATACAAACGGTGAAGGAAAACATAGTGAGGAAACCCGCACACTGAAATCATCTTTGTGTGCGTGTGGTGGCCTCAATAAAGTGGCAACAGGCTCGCCCCCTGTTACACGGGACTTAATCTGACCACATCTGGCGAAAAGTGGGTGGTTTATTCACCTCTGCCTACCCCTACTGGGAAAAATGCGTGATCATATATAAAAAAAAAAACAGTATGTTTACAATATTTCACTTGTAAAGTCAAAGTAGAACAGAAAACATTTTTCTTTTTTAACCGCCGTGATTAAAATATTTAGTTTGTTCAAAATAAAATATAACATGCTTTACTATTTTTTACTATTTTTATGGTAGTTTTACACTAAGGTGAAGTTTGATTTATGATATTATTCTAACAAGTAGATTATTAAAAAGCTCAAACAAATTGGATTTAACAATCAATTGGATTTAATTATTTAATTAAGTTTTGCCAACAAAGCATTATGCATCAATGTTATAAAGAATTGTCTAATGAGACACGTTATCTAAGGATTCCGAGCTATTTCTACGCGGGATGTCATAGAAGTCGCATTCTCGTGCAAAATCCCACTCGCGGTACGTATTAGCAATAACAGAACGAAGTTCTTCTAAATGTTGAGGTCCCCGAGTTTCACATACAACTTTTACCTAGAAAACAAATATACAATTAAGTTCTTAATTCATTAATCACATAACATTTTGTTTAACTTCGAAACTAATTATGAAATTGACTTCAAGGACAGGCTGGAATCTATTAGTCAATTATTATCTTAAACCATCACCTGGTTTAAGCATGACGGTCTTATCACAATCTATGTTAAATTCCAGTGGTTACCGAACAAAATACCAGTATTAAAATTTGTTTAAAAAGAATAACTGTAAACAATAATTTTTATCATACATTCGGGGACAAAATTCATCTGAGGTTACATTATTCGTCGTAATGGAAATATAGTATGATGTATAACTTACTCTAACACTAAAAATATCACCGAATATCCAGGCTCTCTCCTGCATGATATCTTTTATAGAGACGCCTATGGTAGCGATGAGTTTGCACAGTTCCGCGATGCCGCCGGGCCGGTCGCTGACGGTCACCTTGAATTTTACGAGACGTCTCTCGGCCGCCAAGCCCCGCTCCAGGCATCGTCCCAGAATTGTCGTGTCAATGTTACCACCGGACAGTATACACACAACTCTAAAAATTCATATAAATACACTAAGATTATATTTATTTTATTTGTAATGGAATAGAAAACAGAGAGTTCCAGAAGCATGTAATTTACAGTCACAGTTTTTTATCTATCATGGCATAACGATTGATTTCAATTTCACATGGTATTAAGTAGAACGTGACCATGGTTGTTGAAGTGTGCTTTCCCAGAATACTCTTATATTCTAACACAATAATGCTATTATGCCTACAGATTTACAATACGAGGGTGGCAGATAATCAATTTGTTTTGAATCAACGGTCAAGCAAATTCTATTAACATGCGAACCTGAATTAACATTGGGAACCTCCGTTTTACAAGGCAAAGGCATGGGTCAAAGTTTAAGTTAAAAGATCAGATGTTACTGAAAAAAACATCATCATTCGATCAGGTGAAACAGTATAGTTGACAGAAATATAAGTTGTATAAAATTGACAATAAATAAAGAGGAAAACCTAAAAAACCGAAAAACGAAAAATTTTATACGACTAACATGACGAAGCGAAGGGATGAGCAGGACGTTCCGTCCGTAACAATATGGCCATCACATTATATTATAGTTCAACAGAATACCGGTTATTCGTTCCGTAAATTACACAAGGCAGTGAACGCAATATCAAACAGGCATTTCATCATTTACCTATATAAAAGAAACTTGAAAGTACTAATTTGCTGTGCGCCACGATTTCATTAATGATGCAAGTCCACGAGAACCGGCTCTTTTGCTAAATTATTTTCTATATGTTAATGGTATGCACAACAAGTATTTCTAGCTAATTACCATATTTATTACTAAAATTGCAGTTTTTTTTTCAACGAAAATACGAGATGATCGGGAAGTTCACATGATGGTAAACTAGACGCTAGTCAGGACAATAAACGTACCATCACGCTGTGTATTCTCCATGGAACATTAGATGTGAAGTCTCATTCAATCATCATTAATCATTTCACCAGGGCTACGCACATTATAAGGGAACACAGTATTTTTCATACTATCTGGCGTCAGAGATAGTCGCTGCGGTGATTATTGCCTAAATTTCTCCAAGAATATAGACCTAGTACCAATTTGGAGAGTTAATGCGATAACATTATCTTACCGATATCTTATAACTACAAATTTAAGAGTTTTATTTGTATATTTAAGATAATTTAACATTAATTATTAAATAATAAAATGTGTATGAAATCTTGCGCTATTGGTTTTGTGTGATGCATACTTCTTATTGGCGAGTTCAGGTACAAGACCCGCCATGATGGCCGCGACTCCCACTGCTCCACCGCCTTCCACCACGTACTTTTCCTGTTCAACCAGGCGCAATATGGCACGAGCTAACCAATCTTCATTAACGGTAATCTGTATTAAACGGATATTAATTGATAATATGTTCGATTCATCGTCGTTTACTTTGTATGAATTTAAACGTGTGCTTTCGGGCATTTTAGTATCTCTTAAAGAAGATAATTTATTTTTAAAAAAAGAACTATTATGATAAAACTTAAAAAAAAATTGTAACGGCATATCATTATTAATAAATAAATATTATATAAGTATGTTACTACAAATTCTGAATAATGAATTACCAGCTTGTCGATCATGGGCTTAACTGTGAGGTAGGCATTATATCCTACAGTGGGCACGGCGAGGCCATCGGCCAGGGTGGAGCGGATTTCGACACTGACTGGCTCGTTGCGTTTCATTGCCATCTTCATACTGGGACATTTCTCGGTTTCTATACCCTGAAACATTTGACATAATGTACATACTCCTTGCTTCTAAAATTAATCTGTAAATTTACATCGATTGAATAATATTTAGTTTTGTAAACCCAGCAATTTTACGATGGACTCCATGCCGTGGTCTACGGTAATACCTACTTAGATGAACAATCGTAAGTTTTTCAAATAATTAAATCAGAAACATAAAGTAACAACCCTCACCACTTTAATTTTTGAAAAAATTTTTAGCGACTTATTTTACTATGTAAGTTAAAATTTACTAATTGAAATAATTTCCCTATCAAAGATTTATCTTGCATACGTTGTATTAGTCCAAAATGTTAATTGGATCGTTGTTAGTACATAAAGTATTAGAAGAACAATGATTCTACATAATGTATTTAATAACCTATAAAGCTTTGTTTTGACTTTAATCTATTAAAATATAATCGTCATTGTTTAAGAGTGAAATTGCTGGACTTTAACATCAATTTGTGACTAATTGACAGTACGGCAGTGAAACAGATAATTTTAGAACGGGTTCTTAGACATCATTCATTACAGATGTAAGGTCAAAAGTCACATTATCGCATCTTAAACATAATTGGCCATAAATATCTATGTCGTATTTATTTATGCGTATTATATTCTTACATATATAGGCCTCGTGACCATATCAACGCTGAACGTAGAAGACACGTACATTGTCTTCATTAAATTATACAAGTCAATATTCGTTTTGTATACATTATGTTTGATTTGTTTTATTCAACGAGGCGACGAGACGAAGATTGCATTCACACGATGGTCAATGATATACCCATATGGCGCTAGCTAGGACGATAAACAATGCACCACATTACGCTTATACCGCAAGATATAAAGTCTCAACACATAGTAACATCACTACCTACCAATCCAATCCAATCCAATCAGCCGGAAGACGTCCACTGCTGGACAAAGGCCTCCCCCAAAGATTTCCACTCAGACCGGTCTTGGGCCACCCGCATCCAATGGTTGCCAGCGACTTTGACCAGGTCGTCGGTCCACCTTGTGGGGGGCCTGCCCACGCTACGTCTTCCGGTACGTGGCCGCCACTCGAGAATCTTTCTGCCCCAACGGCCGTCGGTTCTGCGAGCTATGTGCCCTGCCCATTGCCACTTTGCGACGGCGACCCTTCGAGCTATGTCGGTGACCTTGGTTCTCCTGCGGATCTCCTCATTTCTGATTCGATCTCGCAGGGAAACTCCGAGCATAGCTCGCTCCATCGCCCTCTCAGCAATCTTAAGCTTGCGGACAAGGCCCACAGTAAGCGGCCACGTCTCTGCTCCGTATGTCATCACTGGCAACACACACTGGTCAAAGACTTTTGTCTTGAGACACTGCGGTATATTGGACGAGAAGATATGTCTTAGCTTCCCGAATGCTGCCCATCCGAGTTGGATTCGACGAGAGATCTCTTTCTTGAAGTTGGACCTACCTAGTTGGATAGTATGTCCGAGGTAGACATATCTGTCAACAACTTCAAGTGTAGAGCTTCCAACTGTTACTGGAGTGGGTACAATATGGACATTTGCCATGATTTTGGTCTTGTCCATATTCATTTTAAGACCCACTCGTTGTGAAACTCTACAAAGATCATCGAGCATTGTGTTGAGGTCCTCCATGGTCTCAGCCAAAACCACGATATCGTCGGCAAATCTAAGGTGCGTGATGTACTCGCCGTTGATATTGATGCCATATCCTCCCCAATCCAGAAGCTTGAAGACATCTTCCAATGCAGCGGTGAACAGTTTCGGAGATATGATGTCTCCCTGTCTTACTCCACGCTGCAATCGGATCGGTTTCGAGCTCTGGTCTTCGAGGCGGACTGACATGGTGGCGTTCTCGTACAAGCACCTTAGAACATCGACGTACCGGTGGTCTATTTGGCACCGTTGGAGGGCCTGCAACACGGCCCATATCTCAATCGAATCGAAGGCTTTCTCATAGTCCACAAACGCTAAGCATAGGGGCTGGTTATACTCATGGGACTTCTGTATAACCTGCCGCAGCGTATGAATGTGGTCTATGGTGCTGTAGCCTTTACGGAATCCAGCTTGTTCGGGAGGCTGGAAGTCGTCGAGCCTGATTGTGAGACGATTCGTGATGACTCTGGAAAACAACTTGTAGACATGACTCAAAAGTGAGATGGGTCTATAATTCTTCAACTGGGTTTTATCTCCCTTCTTGAAGAAAAGCACCACCACACCTCCGTGCCATGCCCGAGGCGATCGGCCTTCTAGTATGACGGAATTAAACAACTTCTGCAGGACTTCGAGGATCGGCTTTCCACCAGCTCTCAGAAGTTCAGCTGTTATTTCGTCATCACCAGGTGCCCTGTTGCCTTTAAGCTGATTCAGAGCCACACTAATCTCGTGTAGGCTGACAACCGGGATATCTTCAGAGTAGTGTCGGGCTAGACTAGCTCTTGGATCTGATGCTAGTCCACCAGGAGAACATGTAGTTGTGTACAGCTGTCCATAGAACCGCTCAATCTCCTCCAGAACCTCGGCCCTTGACGATACGATCCTGCCGTCCTCTGTCTTCAGCCACGTCAACCGGCTTTGCCCGATAGACAGATCTCGTGCGAATACTTTAGAGCCTTTGTTCCGCTCTATTGCCTCTTTAACACTGTCAGTATTAAATCGGCGTATGTCGCGAGTCAGAGACTTAGAGACCTGCCTATTCAGCTGCCGATATTTGGTGGCATCTTCAGGTGACTTCAGGACCAGTTCTCGTCTTTCGGTCATGAGGTTTAATGTGTGGTCAGAGATCGGCTTCTTCTTTCTGGTACGGGGGACTTTAAAAATCTTAAGTCCTGCCGTACGGACAGCATCTACGAACCTGGTGTTGTAATCGTCCACATCAATGCACTCGCCTAAGGATGCAAAGCGATTTCGTAGTTCAAGCTGAAAGCTCTCGGGGTTTTGGAGTTGGATGGGCGCTGGCCGGAGCGTGGACTTCACCAGTCGAAATCGTTCGAGCTTTATGTTGATATTCAAAATGCCTCTCACGATTCGGTGATCGCTGCCCATTTTTAGAGCATTGATCACTGAGACATCCTTGAATATCTGCCTCTTCGTCGACATGATGAAGTCTATCTCATTTTTAGTAGCTCCATCAGGACTAATCCACGTCCACTTGCGGCTGGCCCGCTTCTTGAAGACGGAGTTCATTATATAGAGGCCCTCCTTCTCCATGAAGTCGGCGAGCATTTGGCCTCGTGGATTTCTCTGTCCATATCCAAATTGCCCCACTTTCAGTTCTCCACTACTTCGCTGCCCTAGTTTTGCATTAAAGTCTCCCATGACAACGGTGTACTGAGTTTTGGAACTGTGTATGGCTTTAGAAATATCCTCATACACAGTTACCACCTCGTCATCAGAGTGTGCCGTAGTCGGTGCGTATACCTGTATGACCTTCAGCGAGTAACGCTTGGTAACTCTGAGTATCAGGTACGCTACCCTTGCTGACACACTAACGATGTCGACAACGTTATTCACAAGAGACTTGCGGACGATAAACCCGACGCCACCCTGGGACTGCTGGTCGCCCTCCCGGAAATAGAGCAGGTTGCCTGATTTAAGAGTTATCGTGTCCTCTCCCTCTCTTCGGACTTCGGATAACCCTACTATATCCCATCTTAACCTGCTCAATTCCTCCTCCAGCTCAATTATCTTCTCGTCGGTCCGCAGTGTACGCGTGTTGAGTGTTGCCAGGGCCAGATGTTGTTGATTTTGGTAGCCTGGCCGCTTCCGGAGATTCTTCGCACCCCTTGCCCCGCCGTTACCGTGACCGCTACCGTAGCCAGGAATAGCGGGGCCGCCGGGGACTAGGGGCCGTTTTTTATTTTGGGATCTCATCTTAGGGGGGAATTGCCGTAATCGCCACGCTTGGCAGGCGGCTTGGCGATCGCAGTTACGGAGGCCCTATCGTGAAACGCTGCTGCCCGTCCCACGTCCGGGATTTCCCTCCGCTTCCTTGTACTACCTACAATGTCTTTCAAAATGAAATATAGTAATGTTGACAAATTACTGTTTGGCGGTAGAAATACCAGCAGCAAAATGAAATTTTCATCGTACATAATTAAAAGGCCGGTTTTTAAAGAGTTTGAAGATTTTAAAGACTATTTTCATGTATGGACAAGTGGCAGGTTATTTATAACTAGAAAATGTTCTTATGTGTTGTAAGAAGCACTTACATTACTTATAATAAATAACGTAATACTCACATAAATAAGGACGTGAGGCTTCAGGTGTTTAATGGCCGTGGCCACTCCAGCGATGAGTCCGCCTCCACCGACAGGCACGAGCACAGCATCAACATCGGGTACTTGTTCTATTATTTCCAGACCTACGGTCCCTTGCCCCGACATTATATGCGGATGGTCGTATCTACAAAAATTTTGGTTTATTGGAAGACTACGATACTCATATATTACTATTATGTTATCGTTTTTTTATCAACGTTCCCGTTCATATGTTTTTACAGTCTGCTGATTAAAAACTCTTAGTGGCGACAGTAAGCATCATTCTGACCAGTATGTTGTGTTTTGGAAACTTAGTGATACTAAATTGTTTGAGAATTGACTAATCTCTTCAACAAACTATATTACAAATTTATTTGTCGCTTTCTGATTAAAAATTTGTAATAATGTATATATAATGAAAATCGTTTTTTTTTAACAAGTCTAATTCTTTATTACTGTCCGCTGTATATATACTAGCTGTTCCCCGGCCCCTTTGCTAGCCGTAATATAGAATTGAATTTGAAATTTGTTAAAAAGATTCCTTGAGTGCAACCGCAACCGCAAATGACTTTCCTATAGAAACCGTTACTATAGCAACCGCATAAATAACACGAAACAAAAATGTTTATGAAAGATAACTAGAAATAAAATGGTGCAGAATCTATGAAATTCAAAATATAAATAGCCTATCATCATTTACAAATGATTCGGCGTCGAATGGTCATGTTCCTATGTCGATACTTTCATTCGTTTTTACGTGATTGGCGAACAAACGAAACCCATTTTCATTATATAAATATTAATATATAAACATAAAGGTAGCTCACTGACCTAATGGTTAGAGCGTGCGGCTTTCATTCCGAAGGTCGCGGGTTCAAATCTCGGCATGTACCGATGACTAATATTTAAGTTATGTACATTTGTGGACTTTAGTTACAACAGCGAAATACAAACGGTGATGGAAAACATCGCGAGGAAACCAGCACGTGACTTAGAAAATATTCTAAGGTATGTGTGAAGTCATCAACCCGCATTGGGCCAGCGTGGTGACTATGGCCCAATCGCCCTCATATTGAGGGTATGTGCCACAGCAGTGGGGACGTAAATTGGCTGTTATAGAAACATATATATATATATATTATATATATATATATTACATACATATTTATATTTATAATTATATATAGTAAAAGCTCTTCATTCGTAGGATATATGTTCTATAAATAAATCGCGAATACGGAAACAGTTAATACGGAATTTAATTTTTTTATTAGTCCATTTGACGGCTTTTACAAAGGATATTGGGTTGGATACCTATTGGAATCCTTTTATTATATACTTATTAGATCCGCGAATAAAGAATTTTAACCGCGAATATAGGAATCGGGTAACATTTTGTAATCAGCGAATAGTGAAAACGCTAATAAGGAGCTTTTACTGTATATCTATGTATATATGTATATGCTACTTGATTGTAAAAGAAATAATCTTCATAAAATGTATATACTAGTAATACCTTTTAAATTTTTAAGAACTTTTTAAATAATCACCCATTGATGTATGTGAGAGCTTTTTCCTTCGCTAATGTCATTGCGTGGTATTTGGCCTCTTTCATGTCGTTACCGTGGATTATAACATTAGCTCCAAACGAGCGGCATTTCTCGATCTTCATTATAGGAGCCACGTTTGGCATAACCACAGTAGTTGGGATTTGAAGTAGATGCGCGTGATAACTTAAACCCTAAAACAAGGTTCATTAGTAAATGTGATGTGACCTTAGTTTTTTCGATCTGATCGCCAAACTTCAGTTTGAACAGGGCACCTAATTATGATGATGATGACCAAGAACTCTTCGGGTATCTATTTCTCTTGATAGTTCGCAGCACTTGTCCTGAATAGATTTGATTGATCCCCACTGACTTTCAGCTTTCGGCGAATGAAAACAATGTAAGGAAACTGATATGTTGAAAACACTATAGCTCTCGTGGATTTCACCAGTCATAGGCAAACATGATGGATAAATAATCTTGTATGTTAAGTCATATGGGAAGATTGCGAATACCAGTAATGGGGGCATTAAGAGGTTCTTTTTTATAATATATGACAGATATACCAATGAACACAATTTTTAATTTAAAATATGATTTCAGGACGAGTTAAAAATCAATAAAGCAAGGTTAACTTCAGTCGCCATTTTTCGCATTTCAAATATGATCACGTACTAATGTAAAACGTTCGTTTCACTAAAAATTGTTTGTATTTTTGTAAACATATTAATCATCATATTGTGAGTAGGTGCATAGAATCGATTATAATCTATTCTATCGATTATAACTTTGCGCCGACCTGCGAATGATTTCCAAGTGAAGCGGAAATGACACCACGCTCTTTTGCGTCCTTGGATAAAAGTAGTAAAGCGTTGCGAGCACCGCGTTCCTTGAAACTAAATAAAAAAAACAAATACACGGAAATTAATATATGAGATTATCATAACGGGATGTTTTTTCAATAACCCATTGTTATCTATTATAGGAACATAATAGAAGTATGTTAAAGATAACTAGAGTAAACTAACTTCACTAAATAGATAGATTTTTAAGTACAATACATACGACGAACCGACGAAAAGAGGAGACCATTCATCTGATGGTAAATATAAGACCTGCTTACAATAGTGTGGCGTTGGTTATTCTGTATTTTTCTACTTAAATAATTTTTTTAATCTGTATACAGTAATGTTTGCACATAACTAACGATCGAGGGATAATAGGACTTATTATCCCTCGATATGGATCACTGATCCGATCAAAGCGGTTGGGATCGCCTGCATAAGGAAAATAAAGGAATGTACATAGTATAGGAACATAAAGTATAAGGAAAGCACTGTTCTACTTCTATTTTATTTTTTTTATATTGTCACGCCTTTTTCCCAGTAGGGGTAGGCAGAGGTGAATGAACACCCACATTTCGCCAGATGTGGTCAGATTAGGTCCAGTGTAACAGGGGGCGAGCCTGTTGCCACTTTATTGGGACCACCCCACACACACACACAAAGATGATATCAGTGTGCGGGTTTCCTCACGATGTTTTCCTTCACCGTTTGTATCTCGCTGTTGTAACTAAAGTTCACAAATGTACATAACTTAAATATTAAGTCATTGGTACATGCCGAGGTTTGAACCCGCGACCTTCAGAATGAAAGCCGCACGCTCTAACCATTAGGCCAGCGAGCTACTTCTACTTCTAGAACAGTGCTTTCCTAATGCCTTTAAAACTTCGGGGTTAAAGAGCATAATGATTATAATATTTAAAAAAAAACGTATTAAATAATAATGAAGTCTCATTAAAAAAGTGTTAATGGGTGATATGTGATTTATAAATACTATTAATTATTTGTTCTCAATATTGTCCATGACGTCGTTACACAACATGATTAAGTGTAGGTACTAAATAGATAAAATTTTTACAGATTTAGACTTTACGAAAAAAAGCAGATTAGATCGTGTAAGAAAGAAAAAAGTTATACGTACCTTCCTGTATGCTGTAGAAAGTCATTTTTGAGATAAATGTCCATACCGTATATAGAAGACATGTGGGATTTCTGAAAGTTGATAAAAAGTTTCACTATTAAATACAATTCCTGTGTACTTTTATCTCTGAAATCACAAGAGTGTTAGAAATTCTTACCACGCATGGCGTTTTTACAATCCCGCTTTGAATTCTAAAAGCAGCAGCTGAGACGTCCTCAAAAGAAATTTTCTGTGGATTCTCTTTGTCACACATAGGATCAAACTCGACCGTCTGAAAAACCATTTTTGCCTCGCGTGTATATTATCAGCGCAACATTTATCAACCACAACCTTTACAGAACGACCGTGTACTGTGTCTAACGAAATACTGACCACACGATGAGTTAATCTGCACTATATAATGAAACTAAGGGTTAATAGGTGATGGAGTGTATCTACAAACACTATGTATGGGAGGTCGTTATTATAAACATGATATAATTAATAAGTCTGTAAATCAACATAAGCGGCTTTCATTTAACCGATAAATTATTAATGTTTTAAGGTAATCTTTACTTACTGAAAGATCATTCTTGTAAGCTTCCATTTAATTGCAATTTGTTTTATTACGCACAAAAAATCGCTTGACTTATCAGGCCACTGTCCATGCGATACTGGATGTTGTGATTACTTTTACTTAATTTTTGTAAAGGAATAGATAAAAACTTTTAGTGCTTAAGTGTTAACATAAAATAATACTTTATTTAAGTATCTTTTTAGATGTAATTTTTTGTCCATAAAACAAGATGAAATATAAAAAAATAATGTATTGTCGTGCTTCTGTTTTATTTATTGATAGTGCATATCCAATCCAATCTAAGTCATTTTAATACTTGTATAAACTAGATTTTATCTAAAATATTAGTTAAAAACTTCGATAACGTAATATTACCATCCGTACACAAATATTTTAAATTATGTAGGTTTTATTTATATTCATCAGCCGCAAATAGCTGATATCAGCATTAAAAAAAAAATTAAATCTGACTAGTAAGAAATCGATTATTGCATTTATTAACTAGTTTGGTATTTATAATTCATACGTATTATTATTCAGCCGTAGACTAGAGGTAAATTCCTTCATTCATGCCTTGAGCAAGTGTGAGTCAATTAATTTCTCGAGAACTTACTTAGTCACTTTAAAGGAATTATATGGAAAAGCTTTAGCATAGTCCATGAAAAGAGGAGATAAACCTCATTTCTTTCTCCAGGTTTTGCGCGTCGGAACAGACACTGCATCTTTTTATAGGAACTCTTAACCACACCTGGAGAAAACTGCGTCAAAGTTTTCAAATCATAATGTGGACATTGAGATTAGGTGTTCTCAGCGATTCTATTAAGGGTACGAAGAGTAGCGCAAACACAATGGAATCATTTAAAATAAAATTTTCTGTCAATACTTATAAAATGCAAATAAAGGTGTTTTATGTTGTCACAATACTTTTATCACCAAAGTAAGTAATGTCTTTTTCTCAAGAAGATTTAGACAATTATTTAAAAAATATTAGGGTTATGAATACTAAGCCTTTTTTAATGACCCGTAACTGTTACAATTTTTTAGGTATATTATATAAAACTATTTTGAATAACTTCTTCACATAGAAATGTAAATAGAAAATTAGATATCACTTAAAACTTTTGGTTGTACTAGTAACATTGGACTTTTACATTTTGTCAAACAAATACTTTACTGGCTGTATGGAAAAATCCTATGTCGTTAAACTCGTAACTTAAAACATATAGTGTCATTGGTGGTTGGTTGATATACGAAATAGTTCGATGTTTAGCTAATAAATAAATGTGGCTAAACTAAACTTTCAATTTTGTGTTTATTACCTGAAAATTTCCCAAAATGCCATACGCTAACCAACCATCTGTACATATTACGGAATTAACAGATGACAATGTTAAGTTTGTCGTTGAAGACACTGAGCTCAGTGTGGCTAATAGCATGCGACGAGTGTTCATTGCAGAGACTCCAACAATGGGAATCGATTGGGTCCAGTTAGAAGCAAATTCCACAGTTCTCAGTGATGAATTTCTCGCTCATCGAATTGGCCTGATTCCTCTTATTTCGGATGATGTTGTCGACAAGATACGTTATTCTAGGGATTGTATGTGTGCAGATTTTTGTACTGAATGCAGTGTGGAATTTACTCTTGATGTAAAATGTACAGATGATCAAACAAGGCACGTTACAACAGCGGATTTGAAATCTAGTGATCCTAGAGTTGTACCAGTGACTTCACGTCATAGAGACGAAGATCAGACAGATTATGGAGAAATTGATGAAATTCTTATTATTAAATTACGAAAAGGACAGGAATTGAAGTTAAGAGCATATGCAAAGAAAGGTTTCGGAAAGGAACATGCAAAATGGAATCCTACAGCAGGTGTTTCATTTGAATATGATCCTGACAATATGATGAGACACACTTTATACCCAAAGCCAGATGAGTGGCCAAAGAGTGAACACACTGAACTTGAAGAGAACCAATTTGAAGCCGAATTTAATTGGGAGGCTAAACCTAATAAATTTTTTTACAATGTAGAATCTTCAGGGGCTCTAAAGCCAGAGAATATAGTACTAATGGGAATAGTAGTATTAAAGAATAAGCTATTAAATCTTCAAGTACAGTTAGCACAAGAAGCACACAATGATGCTTTAGCAATCAATTAATAATTGAAATTTTAATAAATAAAACTTTACTGAATGACAGTGTTTTACATTAATCTAATCTTTTGTAATTCATACAGATGACTAAATAATTATAATGATATTAAATGTAAGTGATTTCAATTGTCTTCTTATTTTTGCCTGAATTTAAGCAAATTATTTAATTGCAAAAGTTGTATTTAACAAGAGTTATGAGTACATTATCATATTAAATTATAGTGAAAATATATATAGAATGCTCTTGATGATAACGCATCAAAATCATTCTGTAAACCATTTTTAAAGTAATGATTTAATAAAATTTGTCTATGACAAAAAGGTGTTATAAATTTATTTCATGTTTGCTTGTGTCAATGTAGTATCCAGTTGATAAAGGAGATGCATTTTTTGTTGCAAAAAGAAGTGATCAATAGTGATTAAAATGTGAGCAGCTAGGAGCAGGCAATGTAAAATAATTAAAACTTTCAAGATCCATTGTCAATGTTGGTTGGTATAAAAGAAAACAGAATAAGTGCTTTTTATTTTGTATACACTAAGAACATTACTATGTTATTTTTAAAAATAACATAGTAATGTTCGTTCATTACAGTTAACTGCTGAATGGAAAAAGAAACAAGAGGTACCCCCTCGCTTAATGGCAGAATTCAAGAGTAAAATCATATCTTTTCACTTAAAAAGTTACAGCAGTACAGATTCAAATTAAATCATCATTGTTAAAATGTTAACTTGATCAAAATACTTTTTTTTTTGTATTAGAGACTAGGCAATAAGCAATAAACATTAAATACCTTTATAAATGTTTTTAAATTATAGCTAAAAACACTTCTGATTGATACCTATAACAAAATAGTACTGGTGGTAGGTCGCTCTAGATAGAAAGTGAAGTAAAGTTACTGGAGTAACAAGATTAAACAACTTTCATAAGGCGACAAGCACAATGTATATCATCTTAACTAGTGCTATACTGTTACACTAGGTAGGCCTAGCATCACCTAGTGAACGTTGCTCTTCTTATAATTTGTTGAATGAGTAAAAACTATCTAAATTAGGACTGCCGTTTTTTAATACCATCAAGGTGGCAAACAAGCATACAATCTGCCTGGTGGCAAGCAGTTACCATGGCCTGTGGACACACATGTAATACCAGAGACATCCATAACAACCAATTTACGTCCCCACTGCTGGGGCACAGGCCTATCCTCAAAATGAAGGCGATTAGGTCATAGTCACCACCGGGCCCAATGCGGGTTGGTGACTTCACACACGCCTTAGAATCAATTCTAAGTCATCATGTGCGGGTTTCCTCACGATGTTTTCCTTTACCGTTTGTATCTCGCTGTTGTAACTAAAGTTCACAAATGTACATAACTTAAATATTAGTTATTGGTACATGCCGAAATTCGAACCCGCGACCTTTTCGGAACGAAGGCCGCACGTTCTAACCACTAGGCCAGTGAGCTACCCCAGAGACATCATAGCAGCGTAATTGTTTTCTTATTACGAAATGCCGTCTACTTGTTACTCTCAAACGTAAGATATTTTATTTCTGTTGAATATTTAAAATTTTTGGTTTAGTGTACATGTAGACTTCACCGGTTTCGAATCTTAGGTTGTTAGCAACTAAACTAATGTAATAGGATATTTAGTTCGCGGACACCGGATCTTCGAGCCCCGAGTCCGATAAAGCCAGTATATGGTTGTCAAGGATACATAACAGCGCAAACTTCATTGAAGATTTTGTTATGTCAATAAAACATTATTTTTTCTATACTTCTTTTGACAATTCTGTCTCTTTTATGACAAATATCATTCAGAAGATAAACCTTGAGACTTAGTAAAATTTTTGTCAATATTCCAACAGTACAAATGTAATTAATAGATATAATTATAAAGATTATAAAAACATTGATTTTCTTTTAGAAGAAACGATATGGTAAATATAAAATATATTCTAGTAAAGTATTTGGGCAATAAAAATTAAATAACCTTATTTTTCAGTGTGACACTGATAAAGTGCATATTTTGAGTTTCTCTGAAATTAAACAAGCTGCAGAAAGAATAGAAGATGGAATTATACATACCCCATTATGTGTAGGTATAAATGGATTATATGAGCAAATATTATAAAAGTAAATGGTATTATCGTTTTTTTATTATTTTCTTCCTTTTTAGGAAGCTAAAATAAGTAAATCTATGGATTATGATATCTATTTGAAGTGCGAAAATTTACAGTATACCGGCAGGTAATATGATTATATATTTAAATTAACATTTAACAATATTCAGGACAGTTTTAAACGACTATGAACTATCACTTGACCGTAATTTCACACGATGTGGCTGTGGATAGTAAAATGCACTCTTCCAAAATACTCCGGCACTCATATATCGAAAGGAAAACACTAGTATTAGGGGGACCGGAAAGTAATGTCGTTTCTGCGCATGCCAATACTTGATTGTCATTTGTCAGCTCATTGTTTTGTTCAGAGGCGTACCAAAGACATTGTGAGGTTATAGTGATTTCTTTACTTATAGACAATTGAATTACAATTTTTTTTTGTAATTTTGGGTAAAATGGCCAGCCAAATACCAGAAGAGGTACACATCCGGCATTGCATGCTCTTTGAGTTTCGCAAGGGAAATAACGCAACAGTTGCTACCAAAAACATTTGCGATGTTTATCCAAATGCACTGGACATTCGTAAATGCCAAAGGTGGTTTTCCAAGTTCAAATCGGGTAATTTTGATCTTTCCGACTCGTATCGATCAGGAAGACCATCAGCGTTAGACAACGACGTGTTAAGGGCGGAAGTGGAAGCAAATCCGTGTCAGACGATCGAGGAATTGTCAAACAGTCTCAACAAACCTTGGTCGACCATCCAAGAACATTTGAAGCAGATTGGAAAAGTAAGCAGAGCAGGTGTTTGGGTCCCGCATAATCTGTCCGAACAGAATAAGGCTAACCGATCAATCACATGCAACTTATTGCTTCAACGACACAACACAGAAGCGTTTTTTGATCGCTTGATCACAGGAGATGAGAAATGGGTCCTGTATGATAACCCAAAACGCAAAAGGCAGTGGCTCTCTCCAAATGAAATCCCTCGGAGTACTGCTAAGCCAGGTTTACACCCCAAAAAAGCGCTTTTGTGTGTTTGGTGGAGTATTCGCGGCATTGTTCATTTTGAATTACTGAAACCTGGAGAAACTGTTACTGCAGACCTCTACAGCGAACAATTGCAGCGAGTCAATCAATCTTTAATTGAAAAGTGGCCAGCGATTGTCAACCGAAAAGGCGTCATTCTCCAACATGACAATGCAAGACCGCACTGCGCAAGGCGAACTCTAGAAAAAATTAATGAATTGGGGTGGGAGGTGCTGCCTCATCCACCATATTCGCCCGATGTTGCACCATCGGATTTCCACTTATTCCGAGCGCTGCAACACTTTTTAAGTGGCAAAACATTTGCAAATTTGGATGATATCCAAAATGCCATCTCTAGATATTTTGCCGAAAAACCAATTAATTTTTATCGATCAGGGATTGAAAATTTACTCACTAGATGGCAAAAGGTTATTGACAATGATGGGGAATACATCATTGATTAAAAATAAAGACTCGTTAAAAATGTATGTGTTTGTTTTTAGCGTAAGAAAACGACATTACTTTCCGGTCCCCCTAATATTACTATTAATAAAAACCCTATCACTATTTAAACTCCACAAAATATCACGGAATGCCTTTCCCATCTCGCCAAAGGGGAAGATTTACTAATTACTTTATATTATGCATATATAGTAAATGTGTTTCTATTAAATAGGTTTCTATTTACTATTTTACGATTATATATAAGACTTAATAATAATAAGACCGCCTATTATACATTTTTGTTTTTATAATGTATTTCTTATTTTGGTAATTAGTGTAAAATAAAGAATAAATAATAATAATATATTTAGTTGTGCTGAACGAGGAATACGAAATTTGTTTGTGGCGCGTCATGAGGAAATTTGCACTTGTGGAGTCATAGTTCCTTCCATTGGCAACTTGGCTATTGGAGCAGCATACCATGGTGAATCATTAGGAGTTCAGGTTGCACTTTTATTTGTATAAATTTTACTATTCTATAATGTTTATAATAGCTTGCGGCAAGGTTGATCCTGGAAGACAAAATTCCTTGAAAACGTGCACCTAGTAGGCAGCAGAGTAAGATGTGGATTGATGACTTAAAGGAGTGGACCGGGCTTAAATACTATTAGTTAAAAAGAATAGCTGAAGATCGGCTTAGTTATTTCAATTTGATTGTTAATTTTCAGTTTAAGAGAGCACTTGGTGATGATGATGAGTAGCTGTGATATTGTTTTCTTTGTTCTTTAGGTAACAGTAGTCCTTCCCGACCGAACACCTCCCGCTATGGCTCAGCGTTGTTCGGAACTAAATGCCGATGTTGTTATTTGCGGCGAAACGCTTGAAGATTCCACTAATTATGCTAAAAAAGTCCACATGGAAACTGGACAGGTACTGCTTAGGTGGGTTCATTAAAACAGACCAATGGCTATATATTAAAAAAGTGTATTTTCTATAAAATGGCGTGACAGGATAAGATTTTTTTATAATGAATTTTGCGCTGCAGTTTTATTGACGACCATTACGGCTTGATCGGACTCAGAGCCCGCGGATCTAGTATCCGCAAGCTGAAATAATAATAAAAGAAAATTAAACTAAAACTTCTAATGAATACAATAATACAAAAAACTAAACACGAAAACATAAATCTGAAACCATAAACACAAAAACTAAATATACACATATATATGTAGATAAAGTTGTATGTATAAGGTGGAGGAGAAAGTTGATAAAATATTGGATGCGGAAGGGTTGAAGAGATGGACAGTACTATAGGGAGGACGAGGTACTAGGATAAATGGTAAATAATACTCCAGTCATAACATTGAGACCGCGCACAAGGTTTCTGCTTGGAGGCACAAATATGGTTCGGAAAATTTATAATCCAGTTAAATAATAGTTGTTTGTCTTTCGTGCAAAATTTATGTTGCACCTGTATGTCATTTGCGTAAATAAGATCTCCGTTGTAGTCCAGATGATCCGGCCGTAATGGCAGGATTGGGCACCGTGGGCATGGAGATTATTACCCAGTTGCCGGAAGCCGATGCAGTTATTGTGCCAGTGGGTAGCGGCGGTCTTCTAGCATCTGTTCTCGTTGCCTGCAATAAACTCAAATGCTCTTGCCTTGTATATGTGAGTTATATTATTTTAGTTAGTTACTCCTGTAGGTTTCCCATGACATGAAAACGTTAAATTCTAAGTTTTTTTTTTGCGTCTATTTATACTTTTCGCTCAGTATAAAGGTTTTTATACATATATATTCAAAAGGGAGCAGAGTGTTCAAAAGTTCCGAAGATGATGAAGGCATGTCAAGCGGGACATCCAATAGGAGTGGCTGTTGTACCAAATCTAGCTGAGGGTCTGAACACTTGTATTGTAGGCAGGAACGCCTTTGCAACCATCAAGGGACGACTCGACAGAATGGTAAGTACAAATCCTGTTTTATAACAAAGCAAGTTATAACATTATATTTTTTTTAATAATTTGAGCTAATTAGTTTTTTACTTTGATAACTTCCATAAAACTTAAGTCCACTTTGTCGAAATTTTTATGAAACCTCTGCTACGAAATTTCCATGATAATTTTCAGTTAGAAGTGGATGAGATGTACATCGCTCGGGCGATTATAACCGTATTGGAGCGCGAGCGGCTAGTGGCAGACGGTGCAGGCGCGTGCTCGCTTGCTGCTGTTATGCAGGGCCTCGTGCCGGAGTTACGTGGTAAACGGTAAGACATCATCAGACCATGCTTGAAACTCTTTTTTTATTTGCCTTAACTGCTAACCGTTAGAGGTATAACAAAATCCGTTTGCCCGCCTGGGCTGTAAAAATCGTACCTTTTACTAAAAAAAATGTCTATAGATAACTTTTCTATAATTCTTTACTTTATTTCTATAAATCAATATTTACGGAAAATATTGTAGTAGCTTTAATTTACTGCAACTATTTTGTTTGATTTATTTTATGTATAATTATTAGAGATAAGTATTATATATTGCAGTACGGTGTGCGTGATAACCGGGGGAAATGTGGACTCGAGCAGGCTCGCCCGCACTATACACCGCGGGCTCAGCGCTTGCGGCCGCCTGCTACGCTTCGCGGTGCCGATGGCTGATAACCGAACGGGCATCGAAAATCTAGCCAAGATCATATCCGACGAGCACGCAGTTTTAAAGAGTCTCGTCACAGAACAAATGTGGGTGCAGAGCGATGTTGGAACCACATGGGTATTCGGCTTTGAAATTAAAATCTTTCCTCGAGTAGTTTCCTTGTTAAATATTACTGCTCTTAAACAGCGTCATTGTCAGACTTATGCAGTGAAAGTGGAGAATGGAATAATTTTAAGATATGCAAGATAATTTTTCATTATTTACACAAATTGATTTTTTGATTGCACAACTTTAATATAAGATTCGGTCAAAATTATGTTAATCGATTCTCTATACATATTTGGTGGTCCTGACAATGCTATGAAAAACAAAATAGACCAACACAATGACATAGTAGTGATGATGGTAACCACATTGTGCTCGATATCAGGAGACAAAATGTTAAGTCTCAACATTCCAGTAATCTAACTGCAGTGCCTTGTAGTAATGTTTACATATTACTTTGTTAACTGGTAGTTTTCAGCGACAGAGAACTACAGCTATTAAACAATTTGGTTATTTCTTACAGGCTAATGCTGTAGTTGAAACAGCTAACGAAGAGCATTCTGATAACTTCAAAGATCGTATACGACACTTGTATCCATCAGCAAGATTCGCTGTCTTGGATCTTAATGATAAAAAGTGCACTCGATAAAACATTGGTCTTCCCAATCAGTGTTGAAATTGTAAAGTTTTGTAAAATATGTTACTTCAAGTTTTATGTCACGAGTAAAATTGTTTAGAAATGAAACAATTTATTTTAGATTTTTTTTTATTTAAACCTTATCCATTAAGCGACAGGGTCGTCGCCCTTAGTAGCCCTTGTGTAGATGACTTGGCCGTGGTGTTGGACTACCTGCTTTATTAAACCTATAAACAAAAGTTATAATCTGATGATTACATTTTTTTTTTAATTACACTAAACTTTAAATAAAATGAAAATCAGACTCAATATATCAGTATTTTTACTACCATGGTTTGTCTAGATTAATGAATCATCATAATAGCAATGTCAGGAATAAAGGACATTAAATATTCATAAAATTTAAAATGTTTCAAAAAATTATAAAGTAGTTGTTTTAAAGCTTAATATTTTTCCATGTTAAAGCTACAAACATGTATATCTACACAATTTAAAAATTGGTTTATATACTATAATAATTATCATTCATTATATCCAGAGTTATTTAACAAACAAAGTAATTCATAAGCTTTCTATATCACTGTTTTACTTATGTAATTTGTTAATTTTTTTTAGAAATATAAATTTTAAAACTGATTTTTATATTCAACGGTAACTTATATTTCATTCAATTCATGGTTACAAATCAATTATTTTACTTTATTTATTATGATAAAAGATATCTTAGGAATAACAAATTCAAAAAATCGGTATTGAATATCAATCAATAGGTTGAAATAATCGTAAAAAAATTATAATTTAGAATGATTACTTAACAAATGTTACCTTTTTCTCGGAGTTCAATCAAAGCTCTCCTGGCCAATGAACCCCTGACCTTCATCCTTTCAGAGACAACTGCGGGTGTGATCAATTTGTACAGAGGCACTTCCTTGAGCAGTTTCTCATATGTGGGCTTATCAAACAACACCTGATTGTTGAGCTTGTCACGAACTTTTCCTTTGGACCACTTCTGTAAATTTTAAAATCAAACATTGATTTAATTCACTGTTTAATATGGTAAGGACAATTTGTAGGTCTAAATGTGCCATCAGCCTCAATATATCAGTAAAATTTTACTTTCATAGATATCAAGAATATATGACTAATCATTTGGCATTTCCAAAATAATTGTTTGGACGAAATATTGCAACAAACACCTCTCCTAACAGCAGACTAGATTATTTATAATAAGTCTATTATCATAAACGATAAGTACATGTGACAATCGACAAACAGTACAAATAATGAAATAAATAATTGTTGAATATTTTACTTTTGTGTTTGTCATTTTTAGAAAAGGATCGCATAATATAGGAAAAATAAAACTTATTAATACAAATACAACACAACATATAACCTAACTTCTACATGTTAAAAAAATTACTAACCTTCTTCTTGGCTTTACCGCCACCGGAACCTTCTTTCTTCTTTTGTGTCTTTTGAGGTTGCTTGGCCGAAGCCTTCGCGTCTTTCTTGGGCGGCTAAAATACAAGTTTAACTTTTAATGTACCAGACGACCACGAGGTAGGAAAAAAATATATGACTGTATAAATATCACATGTACATAAAATGTATATATTTATACGTATAAAGATCACTAACATAGGGGTGAAATAATGACAGCGCGAAGTTAATAATTTATTTTTTAATAAACAAACGCAAAAATTCACCTATACTCACCATCTTAAAATCGGAAAGGAAAGGAAGAACTACAGATAATACGTGTCAGCTATTAGTGAAACAGAAGGATAAATTTATTGTCTATGGTCGTTTTCAGTTAATAGGCTGTGATAAAGATATTTTTTAAATATTATACATATAAATATTAAATAATTTATAAGTTAACAGTGATTTTGCGCAAAGGCTTTATCTCTAACTTCGTAATATTTGGTCCGATGTAAAATTCTTTTCCTTTCCTATTCCGTTTCCTTACCTTTGTCTGTGGCACTTAGCATTGCGCGAAATATTTAAAAAAAAAACTTGTAATATTGTAGTCAATTACTATTAAATTTAATGGTAATTGAAAGAAACTTTCTATTCACTGTCTAGCTTTTATTTATTCTTCTTCCTCCTGCTCTTTTCTTAGCTATGTGGGGTCGGCATAGTATGTACTTCTCTTCCATATCCCTCTATCAGCTGTCATATTTAAGTTCACACTCTTCTTACACATGTCATCTTTCACTGCAATCTATCCACACTTTCTTAGGTCTTTCTCTACCCTTATAACCATCCACTTTCATTCTCATTAGTTTCTTTGTTATATGTCCTTTATCCCTCCGCATAACATGCCCGTACCACGCTAACCTATTGCTCCTCAATTTTTCTGTGACTGGAGCAACTTTCAGACTTTCTCTAATATACTCATTCTTAATTTTATCCATCCTTGTCACACCGCATATCCATTTTAATATTCGCATCTCAGCCACATGTAATCTCCTTTCATCCGAAACCTTGGTGGCCCAACTTTCAGCTCCATACAATACGACAGGCCTTATTAGTTAGCCTTTATTTATTAGTTAGTATAAATCATTAGTATGTACTATATTTATAAAACTAATAAATTATTTGATTTAGTGCGTCATTTAATTTTTTTTAATATAGTGCTGAGTTTCCTGACATTAGCCTTACAATTATTTAAAAATGTAATATTATTTTCTCCAATGACTTTTAACTATTGTAATGTAGGTAATATATTATATAACATTCTCAAAAGTTTTTTTAATATTATTACGTCTTTTTCCCAGTAGAGGGAGGCAAAGGTGAATAAACTCCCACTTTTCGCCAGATGTGGTCAAATTAGGTCCCATGTAACAGGGGGCGAGCCTGTTGCCACTTTATTGGGGCCACCAAACGCACACACACAAAGATGATTTCAGTATGCGGGTTTGCTCACGATGTTTTCCTTCACCGTTTGTATCTCGCTGTTGTAAGTTCAGAAATGTACATAACTTAAATATTAAGTCATCGGTACATGCCGCAATTCGAACCCGCGACCTTCGGAATGAAAGCCGCACGCTCTAACCATTAGGCCAGCGAGCTCAATTTCAAGTTTTTTTAAGTAGGCGGAAATGCCTTTGTATTGCTGGCCTCGCGGGGGCAAAGACAGGTTATGTCGGACTTTCGTCAACTAAAACCTCTATGATGTTCTATCGTCGTCGCTTTACGGCGAGGCTACGGGAACGCTTTCTCACACCTCGATCTCTGCATGGTGCAGTCCCATCTGGATCTGGAGGTGGAAAGCAGTCTCTCCTGCTTTCCACCTCTGTAAGGGCGCGACCTCTTACCATCAATTCGGGAAAGGATCTCAACGAATCTGTCACCCAGAGGCCATCCGAGGAAATTCTCTCGGCTTCCTGCACCGGATGTTGTCCGAGGCTGTCGCTCACCGTTACACGGCCGCGGAAGATAGTGAGACCAGCGAAATGCAAAACTGACACTCTCCTCCCGGCCCCCCCACCGCCACCACATTAGCAGTGCAGCAACGCTTAGTTGCGGAAGGTAAGGAAAGCGGCGAACTGCAATACTACCAGACATCCGAGGCGAACTCTGGGAGCTCACCTGGAGCGGCTTAATAAGTAACCTGTTCGGAGGGTCGCAAGAGTTATCCGGTTTTTTTTTTATAATTTTGGGTATATTATTTATTGATAATAAAAATAGTAGCTTTTTAATTCCTATGAAACATATTTTAATTTCTTTTCACCATAAAAAAATATTTAATAAAAGATATTATTGAAAGAAGTTTGTTTCGACACCGTTATAAATAGGTATGAATAATAAATTTATTAACTTATATAAAAAAAAGGTGAGTCGTGACTATATTTGGTATTGTAGCGATTCATAATAAGCAAGCTCCTCTTCTGTGACCGACGCTCGGAAAGTCTCCACTCCTTGCCATAATTCAGAGACTCCGAGTATTACAGAATCTGGGTTCAAATCCGTCTCTTTCACAATTCCTGAAAAAAATTAAAGACAATGTTTTTAGTAGCAGAAGCTCTTTCTATCGTGTATCAACAAGAGAATGCACCAGGAAGTCGCCAGATTCTGTCGCTAAATAGTAACAATTTTACTAGAAAAATTATTGAATTATCATTAAGGACAAATCTATCCATTTCTATTTTGCTTCTTCATCATGCTATATTTAAATATCGTATTTTATAAGAATAATTTTGTTAAAAAAAAAAGAAAAATATAACGTTTATAATTAAGTCTATGCATTCTCTCTACTCTGATATATGACAGATCCTATAGATAACTCCTTCATTTGATAGTGATACGCCTGCTTATAACAATGTGGGGCTGGCTAGGATCGTATACATTGCATCACACAGGGGATATCCGGCAACAGACACAGCAGCGTCTCTAAATATCTATAATTAATGATTGAATTTACAGTTTTTTTTTTCGTACTTTTATGAGTTTAGTTTAATATATAAACGAACCTGCGTTAATTTTGTCGACAAGTGCGCGAATTGCGGTGGAGCGGGCGGTCGATACGACCTGCATCAAGTCCGCGCCTGTGCAACGTTCCGGAAGAGCTTCTGCTACGTCCGTTAGGTTCACTTCCGGTCGTAATTTGTAACTGTAGACAAAAACATGCTAATATTTAATTTTAACAGAATATATTTTAAGTAATAATTAACTGTGCTTAAATAAACACTATATGTGTATTATTTTAATGAATAAAAAAAAATTGTAACGATCGTTTTTGTTGCAAGGTCGCAGGTTAACTCTATTTCAATAAAAAGTATAGAGAAGGATCAGAGTGAGAATATAGAATAAAGTAAAACATGATTTATGTATATTTATTAATATCATTGCTTTTTATATCTATATATTTGCTTATTTATATAAACAAATAACAGTTGAATTAGATTAAACAATTTGTATAATAATGTGTACAACAATGTCTAGGTTTAGAATTGGATTATGTATTACTGTAGCTAGATTTTAAATAAGTTTATTGTATTGTAACTTACCCTCTACATAATGCGTTAAGTACTGAAGTTTTCTCTTTAGTCCCAGTGTATGGTCCAACGTATATTAATTTATCCAAACGTCCGGGCCGCAGCAAAGACTGCTCCAGTAGATCAGGTCGGTTCGTAGCGCCCATTATAAACACGAAACTAGATGTATCTGTATCTTTAAAAAATATATAATTTATTTATAATGTGATCACTAATAACATTCCATGTACTTTAAGTTTTGTATTATAATAAAGATGAGATTTACCTTCCCCATTGGAGACCCCGTCCACTTCGGCCAGGAGTTGACTCACAACGCGGTCGCTGGCACCGCCAGAGTCGCCAGCGGCTCCGCGGCGCGGCGCTAGCGCGTCCAACTCATCAAGAAACACAATGCAAGGCGATGATGCACGCGCCGATTCAAATACTAGAATAGAAAATAACATTGTAATTTTTTATTTAATAACAATATAAACATTAAAGGAAATAAACGTCATTCCTTGTTAAATTCCAATATCCTCCATATTCACGAATACGTGCAATTTGTATTAGTTATAAATAATATATCACGGACATTAATATATGTAGGGGTTCCTTTGAGTTACTGAATCTATTCTTTATGATATATTCTTTGTGATATTTTTATGTTTACAATGAAGAATAAATAAATAATTTTACCCTTTCTTACATTCTCTTCAGACTGACCAATGTACATGTTTAATAGTTCTGGTCCCTTCACACTTAAGAAGCTTATATTAAGCTCTGTACTAACAGCTTTTGCCACTAAAGTTTTACCGCACCCTGGTGGGCCATACAGCAATATACCTGAAAAAAAATTCTATACATTAAATAAAATAATGATATAATTATAAAACAGTAAATAATAAGAAATTACTATTACAAGTTCTATTTTAAAAATGTATCCTTTGTAAGAGAAATAATTAAGGAGGTCATAAACCATATTTAGTGTCGATTCTGACATAATATTAAAGACACCTTACAGAAGTCTGTCAACGGATCAACCTTGATGACAGTAGATTTATCTTGAAATATTTATTTTAATATTTATATTAACGATGATATGTAAAATGGGAAAACTGCTGGAATCTTTTTAGTAGGACCAATCAATGTCCAATCCAAAAATCCAATTGTGGACGACTACCAGACGATAATAGTGGCGATTCTAAAATAGATCTAAAGAAATTATTGCTCATACCTGATCTCTTCAGTGTTGAGTTTTTAAATAAATGTGGGAACTTAATAGGGAACTCTATTGTTTTTAGAAGTTCTTTTTTCAGTTTTTCCAGGCCTCCAATGTCATCCCAATATACTTTCGGTATTTTCGGCGCATCCAAATGCTGACTTTGTAGACTTCTGATTTTTTCTGGAAAAATATAACTTTTCATTGATTTTTATTACTAATGAATGTTGGTGATAAGATTGACATTTTTGAATATTACCAAGTAACAATGGTTCAGTTTGTGTGGTAGTATGCATTATGAACATCGAGATGTGGTTTGAAGTGTCATTGACCTTGAGCTTCCAGTAAAATAAAACATTGTGTGGAAAGCAATTTGTTACAATATCATCAATATGTAACATCTACCAACATGCAATTAGTCAGCATGGTGGATAAATGCCTTGACTCTCTCTAAGTGATGACCTGTCCCAGCATTGTGAACATTAAGGTGGCGGTTTATGATGTGATGGTGATCACAATTATTCATTACCTAATGCTGAATTAAAGTCTTCTTCTCTTAAAATCTGCAGATTAGGATCTTGAGGTAGGTGAGTATAGCTACTATATTGTTTTATGTAAGATTCTCTCATGGCAAAATGTACAAGAGTGTCAATATCTCCATAAACAAATGTTTCAGTTTTTGATGCAACTCTTTGCAGTATATCCTTTGAATACTTGCTTAGTGTCGATGCACCAGATAAATCATCCATGTTAAAAGTGAAATCTTTTAAATTCTCATTATCCTTCTCATGGAGGTTTAATCTCATTGATGCTGTAAACCATTGCAGCATTTCATATCTTTGCTGTACATTTAATCTGGGTATGTGGAAGCTGTCAAGAAATATTCTCATTATGTTTGGCTTTAAATCCACTTTCTCTGCCACTGCAACAAATATTATCGGATGCTTAGTGTAGTGTTGATATAAATCTGTTATTGAGTTAACAAAATATTCCATTACTCTTTGGTCTTCATTGTTTTCAGGATCAACTGCAAACACCTACAAAGTGTAAAGTATTATTACTTCTAGAGTTTATAAAGTAGTCTTGGCTCTCATAGGTTTGACTCTGTATAAGGCACTTGTGAAAGAAAACATTGACCAAGACTAACAGTTTTCGCAGACATGTGACAGTTGTCAACCCACTCTAGACCAGTGTGTTGTATAAGTGGTGTTGACATGCCTTATGAGGGAAGATTTTATGTTGCAGATAGGGCATCATTAAAGGTGTTTAGTTACTATGTAAAAAACATTTAATATGAGAAATTAAAATTTTTGTTTATTATCATTGTAATCTTGCCTCAAAGTTATCAAGTAGTATAATAGCAGGAGCTGCAGATTTCGCTTTTTGTATAGTTAAATTGATTTTACTTTCAGTCTGTTTTGCAGTGGAGCTCTGCAGTCCGATACAATCAACTTGCACACAGTTTAAACCTGTAAAATGAGGAAAATTAAACTAAAAGTTAAATAAAAAGAAAAGAATGAGAAAACCAGAATTTAGATAGGTTTCTTGAAAATAGGTAAATACAAGGCAAAACAAATTATTTTAAATTTTATATTAGGATGTCTACTTCACCAACTTGTTAGTTTTTACAGGCCTAAATTCCATGTTACTATCAAAACAAATTATTTAGTAACAACAATATAAAGATTAAAAAGAAAATAAAGATTGGACATGTCTTAACAAAAAATTAAGATATAAATAAACTTTTACTCCTATTCAAATATTAAGCCGTGACTTAAATTAGCAGTTTGTTGATAGTTATTTTATGTACTAACCATTATATTTTGCTATTGTTTTTACTAGTAAATGCCTACCAGATCCCACTGTGCCAGTTACTAGAAGCATTGGTATTATTGGACTGGATAAAGCTGATGACAAATCATCTGCAAATCAATGTTTTCTTTGTAAGATTTTTGAAGAATATTAATACTTAATGCTTTACAAAATTTAAAAAAATACTTTACTTATTTCTTTAGTCATAAATGGACTTATGGCCTCTTGTATTTGGTCAAACTTTCTTTGTAAACCCGTTGGACATAATTGCATGAAATTAAGGCACTGACTGTTCTGGTTCTGTGGCTTTAAATACTTATTTGAATATTTCACACAGTGAATATTCTCTCCCAAAGTTAATTGAGTGACACCTTTTACAATATAGAAAGCTTGTATGATGTCTTTTCCTCTCTTCGCAAATTTATTAGTATTTTCAGTATTACCATCGCCACTTATCATTTTACATTTAAAATGTAACATTCCCAATGATTCTACTAAATCTAAATACTTATAATAGTACTTTGACATTACAGAAGCATTTAAGTTTATAGTAATTAGGTCATATTCGCTTACTAGTCTAGGTTCTTCAAAATGATTACTAAGCACCTCTTTTATGAAATCATTTGATAGATCAAAATCATTGACAACAAGACATACTTCGGCACTAGATGCTATTTTTGGGGAACATTCAAAGGAAGGGACGGTATGGAATGTAACATCCAAATTATCTATAATACAAGTATTATCAACCCCAACAGTGGATAAGATGTTATAAAATTCATTCTCACTAACTAAAGCTGTATTATCTTGTACATAATGTGAGGGAGCTACTGGAACTATTCTAAAGGTAGCCAAATTGTCTGAGGCATTGTCAGTCCATAACTTTTTGTGTAATTCTGCTGTCCTTAAATTAATATTATATTTAAAAGGACTACTGCATAGGTTCAACTTTTTTCTTTTCTCTTCATAGTCCTTTTTTTCTTCAGGCGAAAGTTTTAAAGCAACCCACAAAATTCTATTGTCTCGATAAAATATATTTTCAACACTAAGTTGTACGAAATTTGCTTGAGAAATAAATATACATTTATGTAAACTAACATTTAAACTGCTTTCCCTGGATTGCTCTTTTATAAGACACTTCTGTATAAAAGTCGGTATTATCTTCATGCTGAATTTAGTCATGTCTTTATGTCCTGCTTTCTTGTACAAGAAATAATTTGATTTAATTGCCAGGTAAGCGAGGAAAATGAACGGATTTAACCTTGGATAGATAACTTTTATACAAAATTTTATGACCCATAACTTGAATAAAGTCTGTTCTTTCATAGTAATATGTTTAAGTTTTCACAACTTCTGTATACCGATATCACTTTAAATTTACATAAACTTTGAATTAAATTAAACATAAAGGTATTTATTAATATCACTGATATTTGATTACACGGTGATAAGTTTCGGATTATATGATATGTTTTGTTTTTAGCTAAATTTATCTATAGAGCAAAATCAAAGAAAAGGAAAACAAATGTTTATCAATTGTCAAATTATTTTTTTTACAGATGATTAGTGTGCACGTACAGCCTCTACATGAAGTTTTTTTTTATTATTTAATATACCAATAAAAATTATTCTTATATTAGGCTTAATAGCTTAATAGTATTTTTACATTACGAATTATTATTTATGTACCAAAATAAATAAGTATAAAACTCGGCTAGAAATCGTTTTCTGATTGTTTAACCTAAAAAGCAGTTATGAACCATATTATAGTTGTTTTTAATTTTTGATGCTTTTAAATTAAAAGATGTACTTTAAGTTGTAAAAATCTTTAGTTAGGTATATAATAAGATAGTAAAAAGTAATAAATGTGTTTCATCTATGTGACAAATATTCTAACTGACAAAAAATCTAAGACAAAAGAAATATAAAAGTGTATAATAGAAAAGTAAACTGATGATATATTATTTGTTTGACGATATATTAAATAATTCGAATAGTTTTATTATATATTAGAGAAAAATTAAGGTCATGTATATAACGTGGGCTACTTTTAATAACATAAGAATGCTTCTAATGGCGTTTATGCCGATTATTATATTTTATTTAATATGGTTAGTTAATACATCAGAAGGAATTCGAAGTGAAGAAGGAACTCTTTTGGATCTTATATGTTGGCCCGATGGTAATGCGATACCCGTGATTATTGCCTGTGGTTCTATTATAGCGGTTGTTATAGAGGTATGTCTTAAAATCCATCCATGATATAATCTTTTGGTTGCAGCTGATGCTATCTCGTTAAACTGCTTAAATGTATTTTAAATTAAATTAATAATAGATTCATTGTAAGATATTAATAATTAAACACAAGGCGATTTTAAGCTTTAGTAAAGAACCGTCTGCGATAAAATGTTCACGCAGAAGAAAGACAATTACAAACGCAAAGCAGTGGTATAGATCAATTTTATAAGTTTTTGCAATAGCTTGTTTGTCTGCAAAGAATAGTGCGCAAGCATTGTTGATCCGCTCTGAAGAGCGCCGTAAAGAAATTTCTAGGTTGTTTAAACTTACCGTTTCATATGTTGAAGAGACTAATAATTTGCGCATTTACTACCAAGTGAAAATTTGGGATATCGTTTTTAAACACGGATCATGATTTTCTTTATCGATCGTTTGATTTAAATATTGTTTCAGTTGTTCGGTTTGTATCAGCTTTTTAAAGCAGGTCTGGCGAAGAGAGAGTACAACGTCACAAATGGGCTTTATTATTACATATGGGCGTTGATTGTTATGATTATAATTTTTCTAGCGATTATGTTTTATTCCGGATTGCAATCAACAATTATACGAGGTAATTAACTTTCTTATGCGTAAAAGTAAAGCTAATTTAATTACTAGTAGTGATGGTTATAATGAATAGAATATAGTACGTAGTGACTTTAAACTATTGACCTAATTACACAGGATCATGGGTTATCTGCTCTGTACTCATAGACTATTAAAAAAAGGCAAATAGTGAGCCTGTCGTAGAAGACGACTACAAAGGTTTATCGGGTTTATAGGCTTTGAAGGTAGGAGCTCTCATTGAATGGATGACAGGCACGAGGTGGTCTCGTATTTGTAATAGCAAAAAGAGGGTGCGATTTCCACTAATTAAAATATTAAACTACTATAAGGAATGTTTTGTTAATATGTCCATAAACTCAGCAGCTGTGTTTTAAATTTTAGCGAACCAGTTTTAAAACGACGACAAAAACGTAGTCAATATTAACATTTACCTAGTTCAATTTAATTTCCTTTTCAAAGTAATATTTTGAAAAGAAAAGAAAAAGGAACAAAGCGTCCTAATAATTACATTTAATATTTTGTCTTTCATCACATTTTTAACTAACATAGCTAGACGGGTGTTTTATTACTTTTTATAGCTAAGATTAAAGGTGGGATTACGAAAGCTATGCTAAGATACGCCAGTCATTTACCATCGAAAGTTGCAATAGACAGGTTACAGACAAGATTCCGTTGCTGCGGGCGAGTGGATTATCAGGAATGGTTCTATATCCCCTGGTTCACAACTGGAGAAAGTGTTGCTACCAATGCTATGTAAGGTTTCAAAGTTGCTCTTTACATCATATTGTATTACATCTGTTTTAGGAAATGCTTTATGTAGTATCATCATGTTTTCGCCATTCTTGGAGTAAAAAAGATATTATTACCGAAGTCATAACTAAATATCTATATACATCTATTGATTATTTCGATTATAACGGCTATAACATTTTTTACGTACAGAATCGTCAATTATATCTATGATATTCAGAATATTAGTTCGCACAGATTAGTTGCCGGCTGCTCCACAATTTTTTTTTTTTATTCAGAGTGTTTATTCCGTGTGGGATATTATTTTTTATCGATTTAGCAACGAAGTTTAATTTTGTTTGAAAAAGTTTTTCTAAACTTTTACAATTCAAAAGCTCACGCTAGAATATTCCACGTCTGTATTTACTCTTGGTGAACTTAGTGCACGGTGGATCTTTAAAACATCCGGTTATGATATTGTTTTGTTACAATATCGACTTGGCAAACACACGGCGGTTTTGTTTTTTCTCCGGTTCCAAAAAATAATTTATTGTTCAATAATATTTTGATTACAGCGCAAATAATCGGTTCGTTGCAGACAACGTACCTTACAGCTGTTGTTCAAAGGACGTGCTCTCGCCTTGCATACACCACGGCGTCACAAAGCCGGGAGTTATTTATAAGTACTATCCATCGGTGCGTTAATATATTAATTTACTTTGATACAAACTTTTTAGTTACTGTCTAGGTAGGTACCACCACCTTGAGTTTCTACCGCCAAACATTAATGTAAAAACTTGTTCTGGATTGAGAGGCGCGTTAAATAGTCGGTTTCTGATAGCTGAGTTGTACCACCAGTAAGAGTTTTATCAATAATCAATCAAAGAAGCACATTGGACAGGTTCTTACTAATACCTCTTATAAAAATAAAATGTAGGTGATTTATACTTTTTTGATTAAAAAGAAAATGTAATATTTAATAAATATACGTGGGTGTTACATATCTGTTTACGTTAATGGTATTTTTTATTGCCGTCGCAAATATGTCATGTTGTTGGCCGAGAAAAAAAATATCATTAACTTATAAAGGTTTCTGCGATTGTTTCAATTTTAATAACCGAATTCGTCGCTTATATAATATTTTAACATTTATAATGGTAGTGAAAATCTAAACGGTTTAAAACAAAGAAGGGATGGAATAAGCCAATCACAGTAGCTCGAGAAGCTGCAGGTCGAGTATAGATGCTGTAGGTAGTTAATTTGCGATTAAAAATAGCCGTGATAATTTTTAAATCAAGTTAAATATTAACTCGCATTTCTACAGAAACACCTTACTATTTGGACGGAAGGCTGCGAAGAGAAGTTAATAAATGAAATGATGTCAGTATCGTGGCGATTTAATGCTGTGATGTCTTTGATTATTATAGCAATGGTTCGTCTGTATGTTATTTCTTTGGTCCGTAAAAATAAATTTACTTTTCCGAATAGCCACGCTGTATTCAGTTTATCTCATCTATTCCAATCGTTATTTCGAAATAATCACAATTGTTGTATAAAATCAATACAAATGAAACGTGGAACAACCATGCGATGTCATTGTTCCGATCCTCATGCGACCCACAGGTCGACAGGTCTAAGTAGCATCACAACAATAGAAATGATCGTAATTAAGCACTTAATGCATTATAATAATGAAATGTTATTTATATCGAGCGTGAATTATATCATAATTGGTTTTATAGGATTCGTCATTAAATCTTACGTAATTTATGTAGTTGCGTGTTTAATATATGTAGCCATTGTGCAAGTGTACTTTTATTATATATTTTTTTAAAGATAATACAAGTGATCGCGGTGCGGTATTTGCACACCGCTTACAAGAACGGTCTCCATTGCGGCAATCAGATAACCTGTTACGCTTACCTGTTGCGCTCTGCAACGGACACGAAGATTCAGCAGACTGCGAGAAGAAAGGCTTTCAGGAAGAAAAAGCCCAAGCAAACGCGCACACTGCAATGGGTTACGGGAAATTCGCCACCAGCTATAAAACCATACCTGAGTTCATCGGATATCAATAGTTCTGATGAACTATTAAAACCTATTTTCGAATGAAATATTTAAATACCAATGTACTTGTTACAATAAAAAAAATTATAGCAATGATATTTTTTATTGCTAATTTTCATTACCTTTTTAACAGATTGTGTCATTACAGAAAAAAAAAAGATCAAGCGCTCCTAATTCTTTATTAAAAAGGATTTATAATAATATTAATATAATAAAAAATGACGAAATAAAACGGGTCAATTATGTAACAAAAAATAATCCGAAACCTTAAGTATCCTGGTCCTTAAAATAACACAATGCTAGTAATAATAAGAAATTATGACATTAATATATTTTATTCGCCCACTAAATTTTTTAATTATACATATTAGGCTGGATATTATTTCTCGTTAAGGAATTTATTAATTTTATCTGGTTCAGCTAATTCCTTGAGACGGTGGAGGTTGTCCCACCATAGTTTCAATCGATGGCGGCGAACCATGTTGAACCATGGCGTTAGAGGTCCTTCAAGTGTTGGTAAGAACCTGTAAAATATCGATACAATAGAATTGTCTCATTTTTATATACAATCGTTTAACTGGACCTCATTTTCACATGGTATTAGATGAAAGGATGCGGAAGATGGTGATGAGTGGTAGTTCCCGAGAGCTACTAATAATTAAGACTGCCGGAAGACATTGCTATTTTCTTAGTAGATATATAATATAAGTCACGAAGGCTCTACCACTGTTTAAAAACCACATTTGTATCCTTCATGTTAAAAAGAGTGCGTAATATTATCCAAAGGCTCAGAGTATGCAAAATGCGCTATTGAAACTAAAATAGAAAATCGTTTAAACAAATTGTGAATACATTCCGCTAACAATGTATTTTTTTTAAATGCAGACATGTTTGCTTTTACGTACTAGATTTTTTTTTAAATACTTAGACGTAATTTTGTATGTGCTAGAACTGTTATACCTACACGTATTATAGTTTTTTTTTTATATTATCACGCCTTTTTCCCAGTAGGGGTAAGTAGAGGTGGATAAACACCCACTTTTCGCCAGATGTGGTCAGATTAGGTCCCATGTAACAGGGGGCGAGCCAGTTGCCACTTTATTGGAGCCACCACACGCACACAAAGATGATTTCGGTGTGCGGGTTTCCACACGATGTTTTCCTTCACCGTTTGTATCTCGCTGTTGTAACTAAAGCTCACAAATCTACATAACTTAAATATTAAGTCATCGGTACATGCCGAGATTCGAACCCGCGACCTTCGGAATAAAAGCCGGACGCTCTAACCATTAGGCCAGCGAGTTACGTATTGTAGTATCACACTTTATTTATTCTGTACAATTACACTTGAACTATGACTTTTTTCATATACTCATTTCTATTGTATAATCATACAATTCCAAAAAAAAATATGTTAATTTGCTATCTTCCGTTGAGAATTGTCGAGAATCGTCGTTGGTGTAATTAAGTTATCTTTCATTAGTTTTCCTTGCGTGATTAAAGAATATATTTAGTTTGTTACAATGTATGTATCTGTTATATATATATTTGTAATATGTTATTGTTATTGTATTATGTATTTGTATATGTTTGTATAAGTCCATCCAATATTGTTGTGGTGGCCACATTCATTTTTTTTCTTATAACATCTAAGAGGCAAGCGAGCAAGACGGGTCACCTGATGGTAAGTGATTCACCGCCGCCCACGGTCACCAGCGACGCCAGTGCGTTGCCTACCCTTCAAGTAAGAATATGCTCTTTTCTTGAATAACCCAATGTCGCAGTTGTTGGGGAAGACCGCTGATGGTAACGAATTCCAAACAATTACTGTGCGTGGCAGAAAACTGTCTTTAAAACGCATTGTAGTGGAACGCCAACCATCCAGATGGTGCGGATGATAGTTCCGGCGAAACGATCGGTTGCGAAAATCAGCGGCTTCTATTAAATTGAACAACTCCTCGGAACACTCCCCATTGTAAATTCTGTAAAGTATGCATAGGGAAGATAGATCCCTACGCAGTGCCAAAGGATCTAGCCGATCGGCAAGTTCAGGATCGTCGACAATCCGAGATGCCCTACGTTGGATTCGGTAAAATGGAGATAGCTGAAAACCGGAGCCCCGGCCCAAAGGTGGCAACAATACTTCATGTGAGGCCGCACCTGCGCCTTATACAGTTTAAGGCGGTGAGCCGGCTTGAAGTACTGTTTGGCCCTGTTGAGTACTCCGAGTTTTTTGGAGGCCATTTTAGCCTTGCTCTCCAAATGACCGCCAAACTGGACAACACTCGAAATGTCGACGCCCAGAATTCCAATGTTCGCCTTAGCACAAAGGTGAGTATTTCCAAAGAGTGGCGATGCGACAAAGGGGGCTTTTTTTGCGGTGAACGCGCAAACTTGAGTCTTAGAAGGGTTAAACTAGACTAGATTTAGTCCCCCCCAATTAGAAATCTTCACAAGGGATGATTCGATTTCAGACACAAGTTTGTTCTGACACCCATCGAAGTGATCCCGAGAGATATTGCTGCGGCCGAAATACAGTGCATCTACGGTACTGTCATCCGCATAGCAATGAATGCCACTGGTATGCAACAAATCATTGATATGCAGAATAAACAATGTCGGGGATAACACGCAGCCTTGGGGAACACCAGCATTTACGGTCCGGGGGTCCGAGCATGAGCCGTCTACGACTTTAACTCTCCGTTCCGCAAGGAAACTGCCGATCCACCTACAAAGTCTCTCAGGAAGCCTTTATGCCAAACCCGATCGAAGGCTTTCGCTATGTCCAAACTAACGCCTAGTGCCTCATCCCTACTTTTGATCGCCTGCGCCTAACGGTGAGTTAGTAAAGCCAGAAGATCACCAGCTGATCGGCCTTTGCGGAAGCCATATTGGAGGTCGCTGATCAGCTGATGCTCTTCCGGGTAGCCCATGAGCTGGCGGTTGATTATGGATTCCATAATTTTGGAGAGTAAGGAGGTGATAGCGATAGGCTTGTAGTTAGACGGTTAAAACCGGTGCCAGCTTTGGAGCACACACCTTCAGCACAATAGGAGCCCATCGGGCCCATACGACTTGTTGACATCCAGGGTGAATAGTGCTTTCCGCACAGCACATTGTGTGAAGCGGACGTCCGCCATTGTGGTTTCACACCTCGGGATGGTAGGAGGAGTGTTCCCCCTGTCGTCAAGAGTCGAGTTTTCCGCAAAGATAGAGCCAAGAAGATCGGCTTTCTCCCTTGCGGAATAGGCCAATGAACCATCCTCCCCACGCAAAGGTGGAAGTGTCGATCGACAGAAATTACCCTGAACAGCCTTGGCGAGAGACCAGAAGACCGAGAACCACTAGCCGTGCTAGTCTCTCGCCAATTCTCCCAACATAATTCGACTTTGCCAATGCAATTTGCCTCTTAAAGAACCTGGAAGCAAAGTTGTACTTCTTCTTGAGTGAGTCAGAGTTTACATCCTTAGCGGCCTTTGCTCTAGCCCAAGCTTTGTAGCATTCCCGCTTGCGACGATGTGCGTCACGGCAGGACCCACCAAACCAGGGCCGAGATCTGCTACCGACGGGCACCGCTGAGCTATGAACAAACAATTCCATGCCCTGCAGCACGACGCCGGCAACCGAATCAGCGCAGGTGCTAGGATCTTCTGACTTGAAGCAAATCTGCCCCCATGGGTAGGATGCAAGGAAAGAGCGCATCCCGTCCCAGTCTGCCGACCTGTAGTGCCAAACACGTCGTCTACCAGATGGAAGTGGTTGCGACGAGACGGTGAGAGCCACCACGCTCCGAACTAGGCAATGGTCCAATTACGCGAGAGGAGCATCGACCCATACCCGAATGGGTTCGGGGCGAGAGGTCAGCAGAAGGTCCAATGAGGAAGCCGAATGGTCTTCCATATTCGGCACACGTGTGGGAGAAGGTACCATCTGCGTCAGACCATTGGCAAGGGCAAAATCGTGAGCAGGCCTTCCCGCATGGTCAGTACGTGTTGACCCAAGCCAGTCAGAGTGGTGGGCTTTAAAGTCGTCCAAAACCACAATGCGATTGGATGCGGGTGGCCCAGGACCGGTTTGAGTGGAAATCTTTGGGGGAGGCCTTTGTCCAGCAGTGGACGTCTTCCGGCTGATTGGATGAATGATGGATGAAAACCACAATTTCTGCGGTAGAAATCTGCTCAAGTATTCTGTCAGTGGACACCTGCAGGTGCTCGAAGAGCCGGTCAATTTCCGAATTTCCGCTATGAGACCTGTAAAGGCACGCGTAGACGCGAATGTGATCCTCACAATCGACGCGCACTCAAAGGATCGACAGGTCTCTGCCTTCAAGACAGCTGAGCCTACGGTAAAAAATTCCATCCCTGACGTACACACACACGCCAGCGCGTGGCACAAAAAAGTGCTCCAGGCTATAGGCCGGGCACTTTAGATATGAAGTGTCCGTCGGGGAGGAAATCTGCGTCTCCGTCAGGAAAAGCAAATCTGGCCTTTCCGTCTCGAGATGGTGGTGGACGGCATTTAAGTTCGAGCGAAGTCCCCTGATGTTAGAAAAATCCACTGCTAAAGTGGAGGGGGACTTCCTTGTGATTGGGCTCAGTTTGCACCCAGCAGCTGCGATAAACGACGCTTGATGTGCCCCCCCAGAATATGATGGGCAGCCTGAGCGAGATCGAGAGGATAGCATCTCTCGCTCTCGCTCAGGGAGGGATTCTCCAGTCTCTAAGAAACTGGTACTCTCCTGGGGTATTTTATTTGTATCACTCGTCGCCATCAGAAAAAGAGCATAAGGGGTGGGGAAGGAAAGGGAAGGAGAAAGGTCACAGAGGGTGAGGAATTGTGGGACAGGGAATAAAAAGACAGGAAGGGGCCAACTGATACTCATTCCCACACGCAACGCAACAGTCCCTAGAAAATCTGTTGCGGTACGTGTAGTATAATGAAAGTGCCAGTTGCTATTTGGGCGCCGATGTAGAGGGATAAGAGCGCCGGGACTCTCACTCACCAGTCGAAACGCGGTGGTCTCTAGGAGGCCCCCACTTCACGCTGATTTTCTGTGAGAGAGTAGTGTTTCACCGGTCGATTCTGCCCACCTACGTGCTACAGCGAACTGCAGACTTGGATCTACTACCTACATAGTTATCATAATATAAACGATGCTAAAACCCAACAAATTAAGCCCAGGAGTCGAAATAAAATATCCGTGTCACAAGGCATTGGTTATCCACTGCGCCACCGTGTAACATAAAACAAGTAACTGCCCCGTGGCGAGAAGATAATTTCTAAGCAATACAGTGGTATTAACGCTTCAAGGTGACTTTCAATTACTTTTAAAATATGAAAATGTATTTAAACACAAAGTAAATATTTATGATAAAAGAAAAATCAAGTTACTCACGCGTTAAATTCATTCTTAGGCACAAAACAATATTCCGATATTTCGTTCGGGTTCGGTTTGACCTTTACATCGGTCTGTAGGAACAATATGTGGTCTATCTCGTGTTCACCATAAACACCATCGCCAGGATCGTGATAGTGCACCCGCGTCAGGAATACGAATAATTCTGGATCCATCTAACATCAAATTAAATTTTTACTTAAACCGCCAATGAGCACAAAAATCTCTTCTTGAAACAATCAATAAAATAAACAACCCTCTTATTTTTCACTACTGAAATTCAAGATTTTCTCTCACAAGGGGTGACACAAGCCTATTTATTTGCGCTATGCTGCAACGCGACAGGCACACCTCATCATCAATCAGATGATGGCTAGTGCTGGACAGAGATCTTTACACCAATCAGCTCAGCGTTGACCGCATCTACAGCTTTCCGTGATCCTAACCAGAACGTCAATTCAACTTGTGGGCGGTGCATCTACTGGTATGAGGTCATCACTGGAGAAAATCTAAAGATACCTTGCTTCTTGAGGGAAGATAAGGTTATGCTAGATTTGTCTAAACTATAATAACCTTGATGGTGATTTTCAGAGGATTGCTAGGGGCTGCGGGATTTCCTACGGAACGCACCGGAGTGCCTCACTGTGCTCAGGGAAGGTTTCCTATCACTGTTGCTTTGCTTCGACAAACATGTAATCACCTTTAATTGAGAACGCTGATGAATCTAGTCATCTCATCAGTCCTTCCAGGAATATGGCCTCATTATTGTTACTAGAGGTATCAACCTAATAACCATGTGGTGACTGTAGCTCTCTTATCTATCTCTAATTACTAAATAATTAAAATGTTGTTTGGTATAATAGTTGTCTGCAAAAACAGTAAATTCTGTAGGCATGCATTGACTATACCTGTGCCAAGGGAATGCCCAATTCGTAATTCAATCTACGCCTAGCAGCCGTGACAATTTCTTCAGGCTTGTTATCTATGTACAATGGGTGGCTGCAGCAGGCATTCGTGTAATAATCTGGATATGTCACCTAAAATGTAATACTTTTAAATATGTATCGAATTGATATCTTTAAATTTTATTATAAAAATCAAAGCAGAAAAGTGTATATATTGTAAATTTTTACTAATATCAGTGTGTAGACCTTGTAATCATTTGAAATATCGAAATGAATATATTCTTTAATGCCTACAAGAACTACTTCATATTAAATTGAAAGTAAGTTAAGAGCATAAATAATGTTGACATTCATAAATATTCAAGTAAATGTTATCATACTTACATTTAACCTTGTGTTGTTTTTTTAACAATTCACTTGGGATTTATAAAAACACTGCTAAGAGTGAGAAGTATTTTTACCTTTTGACTGGCTCTCCTTTGCAGCAACATATCACCTCGTTTGTTAAATAGAAATACACTAAATGCACGATGTAGCAGGATACTACCATCAGGTCCAACTTTGTGACAATCTCGTTTAGTTGCAGTTCCAATAAAATTGTCCTTTTCATCAACTAGCAAACATATGTCCTTATCTAACGCTTCAGCCTGAACAAAAATGAAAGTTAAGGTGCCATAGAAGATTTTGGTTAAAACATTTAAAATATTTTTTTTTTTTTTTTTTTATTTTTTTTTTTTTTTTATATTGTCACGCCTTTTTCCCAGTAGGGGTAGGCAGAGGTGAATAAACTACCCACATTTTTTTAAAATATTTACTTGTTGCTAATATAAACTTTGAAAGCGGAAGGTTACCATGTCATCATTTGCATTTAGAAGCTTATCAAGACACAACTTAAGCATTTTAATAAATATAGTAGTAAGAGAAAATTGTATATTAATTAATTCATCTTTATATAAAAACTATCATCATCAGGTTATTTATGCCCAGAGTTCTCTACACCGATCGGGTTAAAACTGCTGGCTTTCTAGTTTTCCGCTATCTATATTAGGTAATTGGTCCATCTTGACAGGGTAAGGAGTCTTTCTACTATTACATCTAACCCGTTCAATTACTATCCCATTGGCAGCCACACCTTTGACCAATGTGCCCTGCTCATTGCCACTTAAGTTTAGCAACTCTTTGGGCTATTTCAGGAATCTTATTTTGTATATCTCCAATAAAGAAAATAAATAAATATCAGTATAAAATATTTAAATTTACATTTGATACCAATTTGAGTTCATTTTCTTCTTATTAAAATTCTTCAATCTGACTATGTACAATACAAAGGTTATTATTTCCATCTATAATGTCTGTCAAAACAATATAAATTATTTTACCTGATTTTGTTCTACATCATTGATTTCTGGCTGTGGTTTTACTGGTTCTGAAGAGAGAAACCTTTTCTCATTGCGTATTGTGTTCCATAATCTTCGAGATAAGCTTCTGACAAGCATCTTCAACCTGCACAAGTCAAGGAATAAGATGGATTTATTCAAACATACAAGAACATTATTTTAACAATAGTACTATATTTGTAACAATAAGGTAGTCAGAACTAAAGGCTTGTGATTTAGCATGATAATTGAACAAAGCATCAAGATGTAGTGATTAACATTAAAAAGTCACAACAAAATAATTATGAATAAATAGAATGAGATTAGGTTATCATTATTTTAACATACTCATGTAACTTCGAGACTTACTGTATTGAAGAATACACCAAAGATAAAAGATCTATAGACTAGAGGTTATAATTTTTTTTTCAGACACAGAAACTATTTTTGTAGAAACATTTATTTTAAAAATATTATGTTAGAGTCAAAATTTAAGGTAATATCTATAGTAAACATTTTGTGTAGTAAAGCACATTCATAGTAATAATATAGAAAATTACAAAATATACTTAAATTTTGATATTTTCATGAAGAGTATTGATTTTAAGAAACTTAAGAAATATTTTCAGGCATTATTTATTTCTTGACTCTATTCATATTTTGTATTTTATTTCATGTAACTAAATAGAACAGTAAAATGAAAGTTACTAAAATGTAGAAAGGTGCAGGTGATAATCTTCAAATAATCTGTTTATGAATTTAGGTAAGAAAATTTTAGTGCAGTTGCTTATGACCAAAATTACTAGCTTAAAGTATTGGCCATTAGGTAGCAAGATGCCCCAGCTCGTACGTACAAATTCAAGCACAAACTTATAAGGTGTACTTGTTTATTAGGAATCAAGAGATTTAATGCCAATTAAAACAAATTGTTATTATGTTAGATCTTTATCTTGTTACATTTCATGTCAAGGGAAATATTAAAAAAATACGACCGGTATAATAAAAAAATAATTAGTGGAAAAACTAACTACATTTGGACATGATTTTACATAACTCCAAATGGATTAATCGAGAATCGTCACACTTGGTCAATTAATGCGTATGTTATAAACAACGATAAGAAAAACATACCTTTAATAAGTTTTGTTATATTTGATCTAATTTAATAGCACTTCATTAAAAAAGTAACAGAATGTAAGAAAGATATCAAGCTATTAAAAATTACTTTTATCGGTACGTTTGCACCGAAGAACAACGTTCAAATAAATGATATGTCAATGTCACTTGAGATCATGTCATAATTACAACGGTTACAATGTGAACAGTGTTGCAAACAAAAAATCAACTTTATGCATGATTCAAAGAAATATAGTAGTATACTCCAGAAAATAAAAAAAAATTGTCTTGTTCATTATCTGTTTTTAAAAATAAATCGGAAGTTGTTCAATCATTAATATTTTTTGTTCAAAATATTCAAAACTATTTACCTATTAAAAGAAAGAGGAACTCGCAGAAAAACTATTAAAATATATATTTTAAATTCTTATTGATAAAAGGCCTCTGTTGACAAAGATTATATAGATAAAAATCAACGCAGTTCCTATTTCAGGCGCCAAATAGGTGCAAACAATGTTGTATTTCTGTTTGACGGAAGTTGTAGCTAGTAAAATTACTAGAATAACGAAACAACATCTTTTGCGTCAAGGAGACGATTATAAAGTTATGCAATTAACTCAACCAAGCTTATTTCAAGCACACATACAATTCAATGTTCGCCTTCAGTGACTTTAATTAAGTGATAATAAAGTAATTACAATGAAATAAATTCCAACAATGCACTCTTGATTATTGTTATTTATGTTTATTACATATAGTCCTAATTAAATTTTCAAATTCTCATGAAATTGTGCTGAATATTTAACGCGTTAATAAAGAATTATTATAATACCATTAAAGGAATTTAATCCAGCTCTTAACTGGTCGTTATTATACCTCCATCTAGAACATTGCACACTAGATGATGAACTGCCAGTTTTGCCTGCCTCTAAATTTTAGACAACCACGCGAATTTCATTTTTTTATCCATTACAAATATACGCAAATCAATGTCGTTTAACTGGGAACAGCTTCCATGAGCTCTGGACGCTATTCACCTGTGTGGCTGGTTTTCAAGTTCCAGTTTGCAGAATAACACCAAAAATGCACGGTGAATTTATTACCAACCTCTCCTCTAAATACAGCGTCTATATTGAGTTTTGTTGACGAACTCATATTAAAAATTACTCGGATATTAGAAGTAACTATCTTTCAGGTCTTAGTTGTTTTTAAAAACCAATTCAAAGAAGAAAACATCGTGTTGCACGTTTTTATACATACATATATATATATCACGCCTCGTTCCCAGTGGGGTAGGCACGAAAACGTTTTTAAAAGAAGAAATATATATGGGTATCACGAGGAAAAAGTGTCACTCGAAAATCTCATACTGTGAAAGTTTTATGTTAATTCAAAATATGTACAACGGCAATTTCATGCTTTAACTCCTATTATGTTAAATATAATGTAACAAACATGTTTTATATGATTTTCATTCAATCGAAGTGCATGGGGTATAAATAGTTAAATGAATTTAAAATTTTAGAAATAAACTAATTTTAATTCAAAGATTCAACAGATGCAGGAAGCTTGCACTCCCGCAGTGTCTAAAATAACTTCGGTGAAGGATCATGGGAGAAATGCACATTCAAAAATATGTGTTATGTGGTTATACAAGTTGTTTAATAATTTTTCAGAGGTCACATCTCGTCGTTTTTAATTAGGATTTGTAATTAACTGTGCGTCATGACTAGGGTTAAATTAGCTATAAGGATTAGGCCGTTCACAGAAAAGTTAGAAGATACACGTATTACATTGGATGTTTGGCTTAGTATTTTTACAATAATTACGTGTACTTTTTTTACAGGGAATTGAAGTCCGAACAAGATCGAACTGCAATTATAAATGTGAGCGATGAACATACAATAACAATAACGAATATAAAAGTAAGTGTCAATAAAAGTTGTAATAATAATAATAATTAAAAAATCAAAACTTGAAATACTTGTTTCGTATTTGTTATAAATTTTTAGTAAGAATTAATGAATTTCATCTTTTTATAACATTCTTTATCTCTTTACCAAAATAGTAATATTAAATAGGCAGTCAATAGATTATTAAACTATTATTGTGAATTATTAAACTGTTTTGTAAGGTACTTGTATTGACATCAGTTTTGAAGAATTTTTTTGTAAATGTTTTTTTTTCATTAAATATGCGTGTGCAGGTAAATTTATCAGGCGCTGGTGACAGCAGAGAACGAGTTCGCCCATACTATGCTGATTATATTTTTAACAATATACAGTATCAGAATACTAATATTACTCCACAAGAAAAGGTATGAAATTTTATAATGTTTTTGAATAACTTTTTGTATTTGTTTAACAGATATAAGTATTTTTAATCGTTATATGGTGAACTGTCATAGAAGACCAATTTTAAGAACCTTTCATGTTTTTTTTTCTATAAAACTATATACTGGTCAACCAGCGAACAAGAACACTAAGGAACTTTACCTTTTTAATTTCTTTTATACATTGTATTGTTTTAATATATAGGTATATAATACCATTGGTCAAGAAGTGTTGAATAATATATCCCAGGGTATGTCAGTCTGCGTACTTGCTTATGGACAGAGTGCAACAGGGAAAACTTACACTATGATGGGTACAGAATCAAAGCCTGGTTTAATACCCAGACTTTGTAGAGCGCTTGGAGATGAAGAGCCGTTAGATGTTAAAGTAAGGTAAGACAATTTGCACAATGTAATCATTTTTAGAATAAAAATTAAATCGTACATTGTAAGGACAAATTGTGATTTCAGTTACAATTTATAATTTCGATCAGGCTATAAACGTAATGTAAAAAAGAGACAATTTCAGTACAAAGAAAACTAAATTGTTTTTAAAACATTCATGCATTTCGTGTGTAGAAGACATGGATATGGTTGTAATGCACGCGATACTGGCGCGTCGATGTATCTATTACCATGTATTGGTAATAGCGTCTGTAATCGTTTTATTTAGCGCGTAATTTGTTGGTATTTTTTTTCTTTATTGTTGTTTTGAACTATTACTTATGACATGTCGATTGTTGAAGTGATTATTCCCTAAATTATACATTATTTTTAAACATTCTATTATCCTTTTCAAGAATTGACGTAGAAGTCATTGTGCTTTTATCCAATTAAATCCGTTTTAAAACTTAAACTATAGATGACTTTTTTTTAATTATTCTTAGTGATATATTCGAATTATGTTACAAAGGAATGATTAGTATGTCTTGGTAGTAGTACCACAGTTAACGGATGTAGTAAAAATCAGAGAATAATTGCCAAAATGTAAATATGTATAACATTATAGTTAACTAGAATAATTAATAAGAATAACATAAATTAGGCACAGAAAAAAAGTTACATATTAATTTCATAAAGCACGCGGTTACTATATCGTCTTTTTTATTAATCGTTAGTAGGATTACTTTACTACTTTATTACTAAACTAGAAGACTTTTTTAAAAAAATATATACAAGCTATTCCGAATGTTTTTTTTGTTTTCCCTGTATTCGATTAAGGTGGAATCAAGTCATAAACACAACACCAACTTCCAGTATGAAGGTCACCACGTCACGCGAGCTCTTGCACCTGCCGACGGCTTATCTTTACCAATATCTTCTCTCATATCAAGTTATGTACATATAATCATCTGTATCAAGTTATGTGCATACGGATGATTGTATCTATATAACTTGATATTGTAAGCTAGGCTCTATATGCAACTAAGTATAAACTTAGTTGCATATGGAGCCTAGCTTCAGTCGTGGTTTAGGATTAAAACAAATAATGTACATACCGCTCAATAAATTATTTTTATTAAAGAAATTTTCGGTTATCATTATCATAATCTTCAGCCGATACACGACCACTGCGATAGGTCTCCACTAAAGATCTCCGCATCGATCAGTTCATGGACATTATAGCCTCCGTTACCGCTGGGTACTAGGGGCCGTCGTTTGTAGGGTTTTCGGGCCATTTCACACGACGCTGGACCAATGAGAGATGGTGGCAGCCAGAGCCTCGTTTATTGATTTGCAGGGTGCACCACGAGCAGATGAAGTTGGCTTGGATCGCGTGAGTTAAAATATTCATTAGGTGCGTACATGAATTTTTAAATTTCTAAAGTTATCTGAAGTCCTATTGTTTTGGATAGACGTTAGATGGATTTTACATTTAATATATAAAGTCTGTTTAGTATGAATTATTAGAAAAATTAAGTATCGTATCGGTGAACAGTGGCGATGGTACCTTGAGGAGCGACAATGGGGTGCGACTTCTAGTTATAGTTAGTATGGCTTCAGGCTTCCTTGGATTAAAACCGTCTAGCAGTTCATTCGCGCGACCGTGCCGCCCGCCCACAGACGGCAAACAACGCTATAAAGTCCAACTCTTCTCTTTCATTCATTATCAAAGAAAGATTATCAGCGGTAAGTCCTAATTAGTCAAATTAACCTAGTTGTGATGTATAAGGTAAAAGTGTTTATTTTAGTTTTTTTATACATTATAAATAAAAATTATCTAAATACATCTGTAGTAGCAAATGAATGTTTTTAATACGGTCCAAAAAAACTTGAAGTATATTTTCAAAGTATTTTTTGATTAATACAATTATTTTCATTTTCATTTGTTTAGCATACTAGTTAATTATATTACTATATAATTTTATTTACCCACATAACTTTTACAGAGAGGTTGATTTTTCTTTTTCCTTTTAGACAGGATCAAATTTACAAGTAAATTTCTAATGTAAATGCGGGAAAATATGAAAGATTTATCAAATCCCATAAATTATATTGCTACTTTGTCATTAATGGCACTTTTTTGTCTAAAATACCCCAAATTAGCTCTCTTGAACTAAAAGGAAATTAAAACTGAAGAGAGGGAATAAAGGAAAGTTAAATTTATACTTTTTAAACATTTTTCTACTTTTTTTTTAGTTATTGAGAAATATTAAAAGTATAATAAAGTGTAAATATTAGCGATAATGTCCTTTATTTTAATTAAATGGTAATTTTAAGTTTAAAAGTTTCTTGCAGATAATAACGATAACAAATCGATTTCTCCTCACTTCTCTTATGTTATGTGCAATTGTTAATATAGTCAATATTGCTCAATGTTTATTAAGCGGCGTTAATATATTTATGAACAATTTTTAATTTAGGATACTTTATTTTATTCAGTGTTTTATAATATATAGATTAAAATTCTTTATATATACCTTAACAATTAATAGTGAACAATCATCGATGAAGACCATAGGTCGTAAAAATCACGTCATTTATATATTTTTTAGATTAAAAGCTGATTTTGTTTCTTACATTCTTTGAGAAATTTAGGATCCTCGTAAAGTTTTGAAGGTGAACTACGTTTGGTTTTAATTATTAATAATAAGACTGATCTGCCTCCTTCCAGAAACCCTGTGTTGACGTTTGCCGTTTTTAGACCATTTTCATTTACGTAGCTCTCAAATTTACAATATTTGAAAACAGCTTCGAAAAAAAAGAATCTCCTAGATTCTTTATAATTAGTTCAATTAACTCGTGTACTAGTTAGCGATGCGACAAAAGGGCGAATGTTCGAATAAATAAACTCTATTATGTTCGACGCCATTGACTAGTTTTTATTATGACAATAATTTCGAAGGTGTCGGCCCGCGACGCCGTCGCCCGCCATCACGTAACGTTTGCCTCACCATTGAAATGGAATTTTGCCATTACTTCAAATGATTTTATACACTTTTGTTTCTCAAAAAAACCCTATAACTAGAGGAGGTGTGAGTACTTTAATACGTATCATATTAGGTTGGGGAAAAAGTTTCTTCGGATTTTTTAAGAAAATTCAAAACATATTTTAATATTGTTTATTTATATTTAACTAAAGTATGTAGGTACCATTTTGTTTGGTAAGTTTTTGCCATCTTGTAGGTAGGGACACGATCCCAATTGTTATAACAATTTTGGGACTTCTGATCAAAATACCGCGACAAGTGGTTTGAAGGTGCAAGGTCAGGACTATACGGCGGATGAATTAACACCTTCAGTCCAAACTCTTAATTTTTGCTAAGTGGCTAAAGATGTGTGAGGTCTAGCGGTATCATGAGGAAAAACCACACCCCCTTTTGTTGATTAATTCCGCCCGCTTTTTCTCAACTTCTTGGTTTACTCTCATCAGTTGTTCGCAGTAGAGTTCAGAATCGATGGTTCTGCCTGGTGGTAACAGCTCATAATGAATAATGCCCTTCCAATCCCACCACACATACAGCATAACCTTGTTCCGAGTTAACAACCCGGGTTTCGCCACAGTCTGACCGGCAGAAGCCTGACCGGCCTTTGACCACGACCTTCTTCGCACGTCCTTGTCGTATGTGATTCACTTTTCATCACCAGTTATCAGCTTCTTCTAAAATGGTTCAGTTTCATTACGTCGTAATAAAGAATCACCAAACGAGTACACGGTTCATTATTAGGTTTCTTTCAGTGAGCTCGTGAGGTACCCAAATATTGAGCTTTTTTGTGTATCCAACTTTTTTCAAATGCACCCAAACTGTATTGCGGTCAATTTCCAGTTCTTTAGCTACATCGTAACTACTGATATGCCGATCTTGCTCCACTTTTTCAAAAATGGCATCCATTTCATCCGTAATAGGGCGACCTGAGCGACGCATCATTGACATCAAAATTTCCGGATTATTAACGCTTAAACTAAATTTGTGCTACTCTCACAGACACTCCACACTGCACACTGCACTAGCTACATAAACATTGCAAATTTTTGTCGCGGTTTGCATTGCAATTTCACCTTTTTTGTAGTAAAATGTAAAAATGTATCGAATTTCTTCATTATATTCACTCATCTTGACAGTACGAAAAACAAATGAAAATCAAACATTTTCCTAATTTGAATTTGGAATTATGTTCTTTAAAATTTAAACTTTCAATGATACCAAAATCAGCCAGATACAAAGAGTATAGTCAAAGAGATTTTATTACAAGTTCATATATATTATAATGCGAAAAGAGTATTTCTCCAACCTAATATCTTTTAAATGGCTAAATTAACCTTCATCTATTTTTCTTAATTTCATTTGAGAGTTTTAGTATGTAGTTTGCCAAAAAATCTATTCAATCGTTTGAAGCTGATCAGGTTTTTAAGAATATCTGTCGATGACAAATAAAACGAATATTTTGTTTAACATGTAATAAATATATGAATCAAATTACACGATAAAAATACTACAATTATAAATTCCTTTGTTTCTACCTATGCGATTGGTCGATAAATGAAAACTTAAAAATTAGCTTCCAATAAAAATTTATAGGTAATAAAACGTTGATAAAACATCAAATAGGATAGGTAGTATTTTTTTATTTGATAATTTCTGAGTAGAATTTTTTTTTAAAAAAAAAGAAATATGAAAATCAAACCACTGTAAAAAAATTTAATAGTTTTTGTTTTTAATTATCTTTGGTATAAAAAAAACGTTAAATTATAGAAACAACATGTTTGCTACTTCAAAAATTTTTTTTAGATTATATCAGTTTGTTATCTGTATTAAATTTCAGATGCAAAAGGACATTCTAACATAACAATACAATCACAAGGTAGTTAATTAGTTCTTCGCAAAATTTCCAACTAGGGTAAAACACGTGAACACAGATCGTTAGAAGTTTATTAAACGGCCATTTGCGTTTCATTATTATAGTAATTTATTAAACATTAATCTTCGGTGACAATTTAATTACCCTTGTACACCATAAATACTTTAAACACAATACAAAGTATTTCTCGATTGCAAAGATTATTTTAGATTTAGAAGTTTATATATCTAATACACTATAACACTCGTATTATGTAAGTTCTTAACATAAAAACCATACGTACTAACCTTTTTTTATGATAGATAGACGATTATCTACAGTGTTTGTGTTGACCTTAAGCTTAACAACATATTCGTGGCCAGCTTTGCGAAATACCCTTAGTGACATTCTGCGGCCAATCCAGTTTCTATTTCACAATTATACCGTTGGCACCCTTGGAGCGAAACAAAGTCAGTGTCGCTTTCGAAACTATGTATATATACATGAAAGACGTTTTGGTATTTAAATATTACTGAGCCTGTTTTAGTAAGAGAGAAAAACCCTTTTAAAAATTTTACCCGAGCTACATATATTAGGAGCGGTCGGATCTACCGAAAGCTGTATAAAAACAAGCTCTGTTCAGTATAATATTACTCGATTTAGAATACAATCGATATAATTTATTACTTCTGGGAAAATATAGTTTTAAGCGTAAACAATAAAACATGTCACCTATTATTTTTATCTGGTTATTGTTCTATTGACGATATTATTTTAAAATTCCATGCTAGCGCATAATGTCTTGAATTGATTTATAATCAACAGATATATATATGGAACAATGGCATCGATGAACTATTTAATATCAAACAAGTCCTATCGCATGTTTTTATAAGTCTTTTTCGTGTGAGCAAGTTGTCCATTTATTCGGTATCACTAATCAGTGTCGAAGAGTTTCCCTTTCCTTTCAAAGTTATTATAATATTATTAACTACTTTTTCGTTGGATTAAGTGGATACGGAAGACGTTCTAGCCATTAGTAATGTCTCTTTTGATATATACCTACTTTGATGACATGGATGATAGTGTTTTCGTTACTATTTTCGACAGTTTTCTGGAAATATATAACGAGAAGGTTCACGATTTGCTCGTCGGCGAAGTGGTCCCTGAGCCAAACACCTTCAGCTCCTTACCACGACGTAAAGGCAACGCTCGAAAGGATCTACGGGTTAGGGAACACCCATCTAAAGGACCGTATGTGCAAAGTAAGTAAAATTTATTTGTATTTTCCATATAGGCTTGTGTCGCTGCCGAAGCCGGTATTAGAATAATTTTTCAATAATAAACATTGTAAACAATTAGAATTAAAAAATATTTTTTTTTCTTGTTAAGACTTTACTAAATCAACACGTTACTAAATCAAGACGTTAATTAAATCAAACAGTAGTTAATCGTTTCGACCGTCAAACAAATACATTTAAACACACCACTGCTCATATTAATCTATCACATATAATCAAAAAGAAAGTTTTTATATACTAATATACATTGTTGTTGTTATCGTAGACTTTGAGATGCGCAAGAAAGACGACACGAAATGATTACTAATTGTATCTACTTTCACAAAACAGACTTCAATGTTAATCTATTAAGCAAACATTTGCAATGTGTTTACTTGCCTAAGAGATTCAATACTACGAGAACACCGTGAGCTGTGCTATATAAATTTGTTACGTAATTAAAGTTTGTAATAGTCCTATGGGAATCAGACATTAATAATAACGCCCTCAATAATAAAGGTTAAAAACAGATGTTTATACATTTTTTTTTAGTACCGCTGATATATTATTTTGCATTTCTTCCTAGTGTTATTGGTAATACGTTGATTAAAGGCAAATGTTATTCGGATATAGAAAAATTCAATCTAACAACCCTTAATGAATAAACAGACAATTTCGATTAAGTTACTATAAGTCAAAAAAAATATAAACTGTATTAAAACCTCCTTTGTTGGATTAAGGTGTATTTTATTGTTGTCTAGTTAATTATTGAATTATTTTTTAAAGTTACACCTATATCCAGCTACTCATGGACATTTGTTTTTAAATATCAATGAGAAGAGGTTAACTTTTTCACTTAGGTTGTTTTTATAGCTACGTATATTGATCTATGATTAACGCGCTTTACCACCAGAGGCTTCATCGCCGCTTATCATCAGGTAGAATCGTAGTTGAGCGATATCTTTTACAATAAAAAAAGATTATTTCTTGTTATGCAGATCTCCGTCGAGTGCATGTCCACGACGTTGGTACTCTACTGTCTGTGGTTTCGGAGGGTGCACGTAGACGGTCCACGGCGGCCACCCGTCGCAACCCTGCCTCATCACGATCCCACGCGCTTCTAGAATTGAGTACACCTTGTGCAACTCTTCACTTAGCCGACTTAGCTGGCAGGTGATAAGGAACACTTAAGTGTACTCTTTCTGTCATCGCTTGTACTAATTTTTGTCTACTACTATACACAGATGACCCACCTGCACACCGATCACTAGTCATGACATGAATGAGAATTATAAATTCATTAAATGATAATTATTCAATTCAAAAACGCGTACATACAAAATGTTTTTAAGTTTTCTTGAACTTTGATGTTACTATTAGGGGGACCGGAAAGTAATGTCGTTTTCTTACGCTAAATACAAACGCATACATTTTTAACGAGTCTTTATTTTTAATCAATGATGTATTCCCCATCATTGTCAATAACCTTTTGCCATCTAGTGAGTAAATTTTCAATCCCTGATCGATAGAAATTAATTGGTTTTTCGGCAAAATATCTAGAGATGGCATTTTGGATATCATCCAAATTTGCAAATGTTTTGCCACTTAAAAAGTGTTGCAGCGCTCGGAATAAGTGGAAATCCGATGGTGCAACATCGGGCGAATATGGTGGATGAGGCAGCACCTCCCACCCCAATTCATTAATTTTTTCTAGAGTTCGCCTTGCGCAGTGCGGTCTTGCATTGTCATGTTGGAGAATGACGCCTTTTCGGTTGACAATCGCTGGCCACTTTTCAATTAAAGATTGATTGACTCGCTGCAATTGTTCGCTGTAGAGGTCTGCAGTAACAGTTTCTCCAGGTTTCAGTAATTCAAAATGAACAATGCCGCGAATACTCCACCAAACACACAAAAGCGCTTTTTTGGGGTGTAAACCTGGCTTAGCAGTACTCCGAGGGATTTCATTTGGAGAGAGCCACTGCCTTTTGCGTTTTGGGTTATCATACAGGACCCATTTCTCATCTCCTGTGATCAAGCGATCAAAAAACGCTTCTGTGTTGTGTCGTTGAAGCAATAAGTTGCATGTGATTGATCGGTTAGCCTTATTCTGTTCGGACAGATTATGCGGGACCCAAACACCTGCTCTGCTTACTTTTCCAATCTGCTTCAAATGTTCTTGGATGGTCGACCAAGGTTTGTTGAGACTGTTTGACAATTCCTCGATCGTCTGACACGGATTTGCTTCCACTTCCGCCCTTAACACGTCGTTGTCTAACGCTGATGGTCTTCCTGATCGATACGAGTCGGAAAGATCAAAATTACCCGATTTGAACTTGGAAAACCACCTTTGGCATTTACGAATGTCCAGTGCATTTGGATAAACATCGCAAATGTTTTTGGTAGCAACTGTTGCGTTATTTCCCTTGCGAAACTCAAAGAGCATGCAATGCCGGATGTGTACCTCTTCTGGTATTTGGCTGGCCATTTTACCCAAAATTACAAAAAAAAATTGTAATTCAATTGTCTATAAGTAAAGAAATCACTATAACCTCACAATGTCTTTGGTACGCCTCTGAACAAAACAATGAGCTGACAAATGACAATCAAGTATTGGCATGCGCAGAAACGACATTACTTTCCGGTCCCCCTATTATATACCATTGATTGTATACTTGCAGACATTTTAAAAATTCCTGTTTGTCTTTGTTTTCTTTATAACAAACAATTTTTTTAAATTTGTTCCTATTAACCGTTACAAACGTAATATAACATGAAATAATTATTTACTTACAGTGAAAAGGCAAGTTGGGAAGGTTGTGGCAGAGGAAGACTTAAAGAGGGTGCGAATATAAATAAATCCTTGGTGGCACTAAGTAACGTAATATCAGCATTGGGTATGTTAAAAATTTTTAGTGGGTAAGACGTAATATAAAAACGTATAATTTTTTTTATATTTATCGTTATAACTTACTGAATAAAAATAATCTTAATGTTAATAATAAAGTAGATTTTTCGTTTGACGGTGGTCTTCTCTTATTTTGTGGGAATAATGTTTTCCCATACCTTGGCATTGGATCACTTAAGAACAGTACGTCTAAATCTTATGTTTGGAAGGCTATTTTGGTAAACATGTTACAGAATTACTTTTATATTTTTTCTAAAATGTCATGTGCAGTAATCAAATATTAAAATGTTCATTTTAGTAAACAGAGGAAGCGTACGAAGCCGTTTCGTCCCTTACCGAAACTCAGCCCTCACCTGGCTACTGAAGGATTGTTTTACTGGCGGAGGGAATATTTTTATTATTGCTAGTAAGTTGACACAGTTAACTAAGTAGATAGCATAGAGAACTAATCGCTTATTTATTTCATTTACACTTTATTGTAAACAGAAAATATAAACCTTTTACAAGTACCCAACAAACAAAAGTCAATGTAAGCATATGGTACAAGAAAAGATTAAAAAATATATTTTATCTAAGATTCCTGATATAGCTAACAGTACTATAATTACTAACACTTGATAGCTTTAAATTTTAAGGGTTTAGACATAAGTAATAATATATTAAAATACGCTTTTGTTTTTTTTATTTGCAAATTTTACTCGTATAAGTAGTGGATTGTGTAAGAACTGTTATAGCTATTTTTATCAATAAGAGTTATTTGATATATTGGTATATACTTAATCAAGTAGTTATGTAAAAGACGGGTTGCATCATTACGTCTTGGACAGCCTGCGTGTCGTAGTCGCTAAGCGATTGTCTTGACATGGATGTTACACTGGTTCAAATATATATATATATATAATATGTAATCATGATGACGGTGGTATTCATTTGTTAAACTACTACTACACATTCTAATATAATAAAATAAATGCTGGTTTTAAAACGTAAAAATATTAAGAAAACACATATATAGCATAAAAATTCTAATCAAGGAATATAAGCCTAACTATCCTGCGTGGCAAAGCTATTAGTTTACTCGGCACTCTGCCGGACGGGGATGACCTAGGGTATTTATCTTATTGTTGTAGTGTATAATGATAGCTCGATACATTAATTGGTCATAAAAATTTAATAAAAATGACGGAATATTTTAATTCAGTAAATGTTATTTTAACTTTCATTATCTAAGAAAGCCCAAGGTTTTCGTAAAGCCACCGCATCCAGTAACTTTTAGGTTACTCTACATATTACTTGCCTCAAGCAGAGCGCGATTAAAAGGGGTTCGTGGGCTTTGAAGGTCGGGGCTTTATTGTCCAATAAGCAAACTCGGGATGAACGACAAGTACGAGGTGGTCTAATTCTTATCGTACCAAAGCGAGTGTAAAGAGACGGCCTACATCCTTCCTTGGGATGTGTTTTAGGTCTAATGCGGGGTGAATGGCACAGATGAATTGCGTGGGAGATCCTGGGGCCTCCCGAAACGCAATAAAGAAGACCAAGAAGAGGGGGTTTTAGTGGGAAAAATCTCATATAACTGTGTTTTCCCCCATAAGCAGCGTATCTTTTTTAGAATATTTCCCCCCGATAAAAAAAAAGGTTACTCTACATTTATCTTTTATTGTTGTAGTAAATATGACTGTGAAGAAATAGGTCAAACATAACAATAAACCTGACCCTAATGACGTAAACTACATAAATACGAAGAAAATTAAATAATGCATTGGAAATAGTTTTCTACGGGTGCTTCCGGCGCATAATGAAAATAGGGAATAAATGAATTTCCTGTTCATTATCGTTACTCTACCAGCTATAAAACAGATTTATGTGTATTTAGTTATTAACTATTAATAAGTGTCCTTTCCAACTCTTAAATACTTAATTGGTGTAAGTTAAAAAAATATTGTATTAAACGAGAAGTGACAAGGAAAGAAGAGAAAACTTAATAATTTAGCAAATCGGCAGCCATAACTATTGAATTGATTTTTCTCTTTATTAAGCAGTATATAATGAGGATTTAAGGACCTACCAATAAAATACTGCTTTTCATGACATTATGTTTCACCATGACAGTTTAATTATATTATACTTCTTCTTCTTTTTAAAGTACGTCTCCAACTAGTGAAGGTTGGCGATCAGCGTGATACAGTCCTTTATGTCTCTGGTTCGGCGGAACAATTCGGATGCTATATATATGTGTTATACAGTAGAGGCAATATAATATACAGTAAAAAAACAAATTTTACGAAGTTTATAGCGTAAATTTTGACTGGTGTTTCGCTTCTGTCTTTTATTAAAGAGTATTAGTTTATTTGAACCTTTAAATGTTTCACAAGTATATCCAATACATATAACGTCTTTCCGGCATGTCTTAAACATATATAATAAATTGCTAAACTAAGTTTTTTTTTTCGTATAAATTATGATATATATGTACATATAATATTTGACAAAGAAATATAGAGTTTAGTTTGTTCTCAAATAAGTTTTAATTAATAAACTAATGAATGTTAAAGCATTCGCTTTAAAAAATCTTACTTCATGTCATGGCCAAACTACGCCAGATTGAATTATGGTACTCGCCGGTGTTAAAGGCGTGTTTCCTTACATTAATGAAATATGTAGTTTTATTTTACATATATATGATATCTGTCATATCTATGATCTATTTATTAAGTTTCTAAATATCTTGTTAAATTTAGTTAGGAATTCTTTTTTTTATTCTACGTAATTCGAAGTTGTTATTCATATCAATGTTAGAATGCCACATTGCGCATCTCGTCTTGAGACAAGTTAATTTCGGTCCCCTCGTATATATCATTTCCTATGATGCTCTTCAAACTAGAATATAGTAATATTTGGCTGATAGGTGGTTTTGATAATGCACAACATGCTGATGGTTTAGGTCGGTACCAATGTACACCTCCAGTGACTAGTGTATAGTGCTTTTTGTTAAACTAAAATTTCATTAACAGTTGTTAACTATATTACTATGTTGAGATTAACTACATCAGTACAAATTTCTGCGAAATACATTACTTTCGTTATATATAAATATTTTAATCATAATATGTTCTTTAAGCTGTATCACCGAGTGTGGCGTGCTACGGTGAGTCAGCCTCCACACTCCGTTGGGCATCTCAGGCTCGTTGTTTACAGACTCCGAAGACAACAATTACTACAGGTACAATTTCGAAGACTGTTCTGCAAGCGCAGTTGAATCAATTGTTGTCCGAACTTAGCAGACATCATATACGATATGTAATTATATTATTTCTATTTTTCAATTTTCCAATTTATATTATCAGTCGCGCTACTTCAAACTTTTAATGTATTATTTTTATTTTGCAGATAATTGAAACAGGTAAAATAAGTTACGATGACGAACATTGGTCTTTAGGGGCTAAAAGTCTTGGTGCCGGTGATCCACAGCCAGCAACAAAAATAGGCAACATTATGAATACAACATATCTAAAAAGTGATACCCATAATTCAGAATCAATAAATTCATCAGCAGCAAGCGTAAGCTCTGACATAGCTAATACTTTTGATAAATGTAATATTGTAGGTAGGGAAATAAATAAAGAGGTAGATAAATTAATTGCTCCCACCTTAGAACGCACGAGAAGTGGTAGTGCTTTAGAAATAACAGCACCATTAAGAAATAAAAAGAGACAGTACTTTTCACAAGAAGTTTTATCAAACGAATTGTTTTCTCATAGTGAACATAGGGATCAGATATCTGATATTAATGATTCTCCTAATAATAATGAGCAGATTATAGCTTGTAAAGATTCTCATGTGCCGATTTTGTATGATAATCAAAGAGCAGAAATTATTGCATCTGTCACAGAAAGATTGTATTCTAAATTTCGAAAAGATGCTGCTTCTAACAAAACAGAATCTATAGTCGAAAAAAAAATAGTGCAACCCTTAAATGAGTTAAAGATTTGTACTAACGCACGTCAACGTCTGATAGAGTTAAGCCAAAAAGCAATTAGGAATAAAAGAAGAATAGGTATACCAGCTCACACACAGACAATGAAAGTTGTTGTTCGAGTTAAGGATCAAGAAATTGATATACAATCAGATCTTGCTGCTTATAGCTTGCATAAAAATTGTCGAAACACTCTTTACAAGGATGTTGCTACAGAAACGATTCCCATAACACCTAGATATAAAGAAGTAGCCGTTGGAGATGGCTGTTTAAGCTTTTTTGATAAGTATACTACCATGGAATTAACAAAAGATATCAAAATACACTCTGCTATGATGACTGACGTTATTTTGAAAAATAATATCGCGACACAAACCAATATTTTATTACCAAAACGAAAAAAATGTGCTTCATTATGTACAAAAGCAAGTAAAAAAATCAATGGTAAAAAATTTATCAAAAACTTAAAAAATAGCAATACTACTTCAGTCATTAATATAAATATTTCTCCTGTCTATTCATTTGACTCTGATACTTCAAGCTGTAGTGATAGTGCGAAAAATGGCAATATGAAAAGGAACAATGAAAATTTAGATACCTCATCTGATCTTCCGGCATATCATAATAATAGTGACAGCTTATCTGCTATGAACCAAAGTATTTCTGATGCCACATACAAAGAAAAAAATACAAGAAATGATAAAAACAAACCCGAAATTCTAGAACACAATATTAAAACAGAAGAGGACTTTCCGGACGATGAAGAATACCCTTTACCGCGTGTGACTGTAGATACAAAAAAAGCAGTCGATCAAGATGATATTAAAAACATGATTCTAGGTCGAAATATGAACTCATATCCGTATAACATAATACTTTCTCCAAATAAATCTAAAGAATCAAAAACAATAATAAAGTTTAAAGAATCCGAATCAAAATTTACGAAAAAATGTCACGTCTCAAGCAATAATAAGACAAAAGAAGATGAATGTATTAACACTGCAGATACTTTCTCTGACTCTTCAGGTTCGAGTAAACAGGGAACAGACTTGTTTGTTTGGAATGCAGGAACTACACGTAGTTTTAATAAAAAGCCACAACAAACGGAACATAAAAATCCTTCTTTAATGTATAAAAATAAACCTGCTTGCGGAAGCCAGAACAGTAGTTACTACGAAAACTGTTTCATTGAGGAAACTGATACAGATTTAAATATTGACACTGACAGTATTACGGAACAAGCATGTCATGCAAAGAATATAGACAAATATTGGATGAAGAAAACCACAAACCGATGTGGATTAGAGGAATGCTTAAACGTTACAACGGACAAACATGCCAATCGTAACAAAGGCAACAGTTTTGAAAATACTGAATGTAATATTATTAAATCTTGTAAAGGATTAGAAAATACAGTCTCCACCTATGAGGGCTACTTGGATAAATATTATGAAAATAAAGAATATACTACAAGAAGTCCCACAGAATATTTACAGTATTTAGTTAATTTAAGAAGAGAAGTAGTAAAGGAATCAATTGGCACACATAGTATTGAAACAATTTCTTCAGATTAAAATAAAAAAAATATTTTATTGCAGACTATTTAAATTAGAAGTACTTTGTGTAATTACCTAACAGGACTTGACACAGTATAACTTTTTGTAGTGATATAATATCTACTTGAAAACGGGTAGACATGATGTATGGACTTATTTAATTTTTTTTTATGATGAAGTTTGTCCGCAAGTTTTATTGACAACTATTGCAGCTTCATCGGACTCAAGGCTTGCGGATTTGGTATCCGCGAGGTAGATTAATAAAAAAGAAAATAAAAATAAACTAAACTTTATCTCACTCACAAAAAGTGTTACATTATATACAGATGCATTTATATGCCTATATAGAGGATCTTATATTTTATTTTTCAAGTTAAATTTCATTTTTATGATAAGTTAATACACTATGATTCTGTAGACTTGTAATAAAATAAAAATGTAAAGTGTTTGTATGTGGATATTTCATCTCTATGGATATTTATGAGTTTAGTGTGAAATTATTTACTAAAATATACGCACATAAGCCTTGAGAAGAAATCCGGGAACGAGAATGTAAACAAATCTTAAATATCATAATATCAATAAAGCAGTAGTACTCAATATTTCTTATTTTTTATGAATTGTTTCAAATGAAAACCAATTTTTTCTACTCATTTAAACAAATATGTGATACATTTGTTTTGTTTTCCCAGTCTTTAAAATACATCTTGATAGCGCCATAATTACATTACATAATATAATGAGTATAATATAGTGGATTATTTTTGGACTATGTCATGCAGAGGAGACTTCTCACAGGAAAAAAATTGTTTTCGGATTGGCTACATTACTTCCTATAAGCCAAATCATAATACGCAATATTAGATTAAGGACCACTTTTAATGGGCATTTTACAATTAAAAAATAAATTTAAAATTTTATATAAATATATATCACGCCTCGTTCCCAGTTGGGTAGGCAGAGACCACTCTCGCTTCCTGCACTTTCATGAGTGTCTTCATGCATGTTAGTCGGTTAATTAAGAATCATTTTATTAAGAACTATTTTCAGTTAAAATCAGAAAGAATTAAAATTTTATCTACATTTATGGCCATAGCTAAACGTGATCCTTGTAAAGAAAAATAAAATAAAATAGTCGTTGTCTCTTCCCCAAAATTCATTTTTCACTTATGCCTCGATTCTTAGTAGAGAGAATATTAAGAGTGCATTTTAGAAATTAAATTTTTACTGCTGTTCAGAAATTCCCATATTGTGTGTATAACTTTATATTTTAATATATGAAACAAAATAAAAAAACATTACCAGAAAATTATCAAATTTGACTGTAGAGAGTCCTTTAATGTGTTTCATGTTATAACTTTGGTGTAATTTTCTGTAAAAAAAAATTTATATGACACGTACACACATAACGTCTATAAAAACTAAAGGAAGTAGTGCAGTTGCCGGTAAGCTAAAGAATAATTCTTGTCAAGGAAATCGTAATTATATTGTTAAAGGTAACAATATACTTACATTCATTATATATATATATATATTACGCCGACGCCATCCTCAACCCAATATTCTTTCCCTTCCCCGCCCTGCTTTGCTGGCAGCAACACTTTTTGGGGGTAACATTTTATCAATTCTATTCTTAGGTGATCTATATTTGGCAAAATAAATATTGCTATCAAATTTCAAGTGTCCATGTTTTATGGTGCCAGAGACATTATGTTAAGCAGGTAGAAATTTCTTATATGTAGCTGTTCCTCGTCTGCTTTGCCTGCAGGTTGTAATAACTATAAAATTTGACTGCAAATTACTATCTATAGTAATTGTTATTATAGCAACCCCTTAAATACCAGGAAGCGAGAGAGGTGTGTCAGTATCGTAGCAAATTGAGAGAGGTGGTGTCTGCCTATCCCACTGGGAACGAGGCGTGATATATATTTATGTAATGTACTTAAATACCAAATGAAAATGTTTATATACGATACATATACATTATAAACGACGAGACGAGTGGAACGTTCATGATGGTAAGAGATACGCCCGCCCATGGCACCGCTTAGTCGCGGAAGGAAAGGAGAGCGGCGAAACGTAATACGCGTACACCTCTCCCTCCGCGACTCCAACTCATCTACGAAGGGCAATACTTCACAGTGGGTGACCAAGCCACGGCTACCGAGCCTCACCACCACGACAAGACGGGAACCTGTTTGGTGGGTGCAGTGACACCCGCTTAGACGGTGGCCGCTAACAGAAACCTATCTACCATCAGTGACTAAAGGTTTATAAAAGTCAATTAGAAATAAAATGATGAAAAATTTATGAAATAAGAAAAATAAATAAACAAACCATTCCGTTTTATTACCTTGTCGACACGTTCACTAGTTTTCACGTGCTTGGCGAACAAACAAAACCCATTTTCATTATATGTATATATATTATAATAAAAAGGAATGAAGTTATAACCATTGCTTGAAGTGACTTTCTGTTAAGATAAATCAGGCTCTGGTTTACAACATTGTTTTTAATAAAACGTAACTTTAGGAGTTATTTATATTTTATTGTAATATTTTATTTGATCTTCCGTCTTTGGTTTGTATGATAATGCAGGAATATATAAACTTTTTTCTGTTAAGTCTCTTCATTCAACTTAATATTATAGAGACGAAAGCGGCTTGATCGCATACACTAGTCTGTTTGTTTTAGCCTTTTTCAAGTTACATTAACTTTTTACTTTTTTAATGTAACTGATTCCTAAATTGTCATAATTACGTAAAAGTGAAAATAGATATAAATTTTAATTTGAATGTTGACAAATATTTTAAATGAAGTAGCCATTGGTGGTCGGATTTTGACCTTAGACTGGTGTATTTTGAAATAGCCTCTCGTTGCTTGCTCGTGGAGTTGCGTTCGCTCAATAGTTGCACGCGGACGGTTCTGTGCGATCCTTCTACGGGCCTAGTTTGTATTTGATGTGGTGAAGTGAAAAGTAAACAATAATGTATATCCTCATTTTAAAATTCTTAACCAAAGAATTCCTTCTTCTTATTACAACCTTATCTATTCTTATATACTTATGGTTCCAATATCAATATACGTACTGGACTAAAAGAGGTGTCTTTGGACCGAAACCCGTAGTACCTTTTGGGAACGTTAGGAACGTGATTGTACGAAAAACACAATTTTTCCAACCCTACTGTGACAATTATTTTAAATACAAGCATCTCCCTTACGTTGGGATGTTTTGCTTTCATCGGCCTGTGTTGTGTTTGATAGACCCTGATGTGATGAAACTTATACTGATTAAAGATTTTGACCATTTTCAATCGCATGGAATATTTTCTGGAGGCGTAGGTGACCCGCTTGCTGGGCACCTGTTTAACTTGCACGGGAACGTTTGGAAAAATTTACGTGTGAAGATGTCTCCGTCGTTTTCGACCAGCAAGTTTAAGACTATGTACCCGTTTGTAGAAAATATAGCGAATGATGCGTTAGCCTACGCTGATTTGGTGTATTCGAAGGGAGACGCGATAAATATTTCAAACTTCTACGAAACATACACTATGGAAATAATCGGTAGTGTCGGATTTGGTGTTGAATGTAATGGTTTTAAAAATCCAAATTCTGAGTTTTGTGCACGTGGACATGAATATTTCAATCCTCGCTCAGTATATTGGTAAGTAAATTTTGTTTTCACATTATATTAATGATATGGTTGAACTTTTGTTTTTATAAGACAGAGATTTTACTTAAGTTTGTTATATTAAACTTATTTCGTTGCTATAACAATAAAGTTTTTTGGGTAAATCTAAATGATTGGTATGTCATTGGTTTGATATCAAAGCTGCTATCACTCTAAAGTTGTGTATCGTAAACATATAAAACCAGTAGAATTGCTTAAGAAATTAGGTATAATCTTCCTAATGTATGTAATTCTATTCAAGTTATTGTTGAAAGAGTATGCAAGTACGAGGTAGCAAGACTGGATGGATAAATACCTTAATACCATCTAAAATCTATCCAGTATCTAATCAAAAACTACGTTACATTGACTGTAATAAGCCGTTGAGCTATGGAGTTAGTCATTTTTAATTATTAAAGCATAGTTTTTATTTAAAGAAAATTAAAAAATTATTCAAATTCAGACCAAAGATATTAACGCCGCGAAAGTCATAAAACGGACGCTTTTTGAAATTGGTTTACTAAAGAGCTGTATTACTTTCCCAGGACCATAGTACGCGCCCTAGCGTTTATCGCACCGGATCTATTTAAAAAATTGAAGATCAATCGTATTAATCCAGACATAATTGACTTCTTCCACAATGTAGTAAAACAAACTGTCGACTATCGTCAGAAAAATAACTATAAGAGGAATGATTTTCTACAGACGCTCATAGAATTGAAAAATGAGGATACTTTTGATGAACAAGGTACGTTATTTATATATAATTAAAAAAAAAACATGTCCATAACGTTAAACTAATATTCGACGTAAAATTTTTGAGTTAAATATTATTCTAGATTATTACATGAATCGTAGATTTCTTAATTTGACTCACTTTAAATAGAATATAGCAATAAATTTTATATGTAGTTGTTGAAGTTGGTGGTAGAAGTGATGAAATTTAAATAAAACAAGTTAGTTACCAAAATTAACAACATAATTAAGTTATAGCTCCTTTCGAAAAACATAAACATACATAACAAGTTGTTCACTGATGGCCCCAGACTGGACAAGTCTGTTCTGTGGGTGCCGGTAGTAAACAAAAACAGATCTTAGTTCAGTTCTATTGTCAGGTAATACAAGGTATTTACAAAACAATTTGAAATCGTAGTTTATCTTGAGCGAAATGTTGTAATGAGTTATTGAAGAACGTAGTATAAATAAAATAGTAAATGGCGGATTTAAAGAAACTGGTAAAATCTTACGCCATGATAAAATGCCTTTTAAGGATGTTGCTTTTTTAAAGGAGGACTACGCGATATGCTTGCGGAAAGAGATAAGTATTATGATGTTATGTAATATATTGATAAATATTTTATAACTGATAGTTAATTCAAAAACACTTTCTAATCTTGAAATTCATATATTTTTAGATCGTTTTATATTTTTAAATTTACTAATTTGGATATTTTAAAGTTATTTAATTAGATTAAAGTACTTTAACATTTACTTGTGATGCTTCATTCTTGATGTTTGCAAAATTCATATTTTAACATGCGTATTGAAATCTTTTTTTTTTAAGATAAAGTAGTAAAACAGAAATTGTGTAAAAAAACAACTATTTATAAAACAAACATACCACATACAACTTATTTGGACAGAACATACCTTTTTGTATATTTGTTTTATTTGATTTAAGGTGAGAACAAAATAAAGAATGGTGTTTTTTCCATGAATGATGTGGCGGCGAATACCATGTTATATATGTTCGCCGGTTACGAGACCTCTGCCACCGCTGGTCAATTGGCAGCATACGAGTTGGCTCTTAATCCGCATGTGCAGGACAAAGCAAGGGAGGAGATAAGACGAGTACTTGCCAAGTATAATGGAGAATGCACGTTTGAAGCACAAAGTGAGATGACTTACATGAACATGGTCCTGGACGGTAAGCTTATTTTTGGATCACTACGACCACTGTCTACGTTTCTTGCGGTTTGCCTACTAATTTAGTGGTCTTTGATTTAATTTTGGAGCTACTCTATCTAGGGATTGGGTTTTTCGAATCCTAGCTGGTTATTAATTTTAGACTAAATGTGCCATAACATCATTACTGTATTCCGGCTGTTAACGTATAAGAGTATTACAATGCACAAGGGAATTTTTGGGCTAGTACCCATCACGATGGTAATGTGACAATGATGTCACTATACACCAAGTAATATTGAGATAAAATCTGAGGTTTATTTACTATCTAAACGAGGAGATCTATGTTTATATTCAAAGTGTCAGTATATATAACATAGTATGTACCAATTTTGTGATAAAGGTTTTTTACAAACAGATGGATTTTGACACCGTTTAAATTATTACTGAGGAGCAGTTTCTCTCATATGATGTTTTATTTTTACAGAATCGATGAGGAAGTATCCACCTATGCGATCGTTGTTCAGAAGATGCACGAAGGAATACAGAATGCCTAACATAGATTTAGTGATTGAAGAAGGAACTTTAGTGTTCATTCCTATTCAAGCCATACAAATGGACCCCGATGTGTTTCCGAATCCTGATAATTTCGAACCGGAAAGATTTGCACCGGAGAGAAAAGCTAAGATGCATCCATGTCACTGGATGCCTTTCGGAGAAGGTCCGCGTAAATGTGTAGGTGCGTAGACGCGGTGAAGAAAATAATGTTTGGTCTCTAGTCCCAGTCCTGCATATTAGTTTTGTTTACAACTTCTCACTAACATAACAATAGCTTACTTTTGTAAAGAATGTAGGTCTAAATATTTTTGTAGTCATTATTACAGTACCTTATTAATTTATTACAATTCCTATTGGTATTGATAAATATGGCTAAAACAAACTTGAAATATTCATCGGCTACTAAATCTATTAAGACAGCCGGAGTATATATTGACGTAATCTTTTAGGTCTCCGTCAAGGGTACGTGCAATCGAAGCTCGCGCTGGTCAAACTATTGCACAAATACGAATTGGTATTGGATGAACGCACTCCGGTTCCTTTGAAGATCAAGGCTTCTGCACTCGCTTGCGTACCTGAAGGCGGAGTATGGCTCAAGCTCAAGAAACTAGACGTGTAAATTGTTTTAAATTGTCCGAAGGTCCTATTCAACTACAACTTTTATTTTTGACCGACAACTAATCGAATTTATTTAAAGTTATAAATTCAGTCATTATGTTTAAAAAACAAATACAAAATGTATTAGACTCTAAGCGAAGAATTTGAAAATTAAAAAAAAAATCGTTTTAAGTTTTGTGTATAGATATTTATAATATTAGAAATTATTCTGACGTCATCTTTAGCATTAGGCATAGTGTTGTATCTGCGTTGGGGTTTCAACATCGCATGACCATCAAATGGATATTTCAATAATAACAATCTCGCATATTCAAGTTTATGCGTATGTGTATAAAAAAGCTTTCAACACACCTTATTTGTCTAATCACGTCACGCAATTGAGATGTAACGCAATTATAATCCTTCAAACACGACTACAGAATCGTCCTTGTAAATATTTTTCAACTTGTTCTGATCATTGGGTCTCTATGCTCTGTTTGGGATCATCTAGGTAAATACCACCGCAGCGACTATTTCTGCAGTCAGAAAGTACTGTGCAAAAATTACATTGTTCCTGTTTGAAGGACACTGTAGCTAGCGAAATTATTGGGTTGTGACTTAATATTTTAAATCCCCAGGTGACGAGAATAATGTGGTGCTTTGTATATCATCCTACCTAGCGCTACATTATGAGAAGTATTATCACTTAACAACGTCTAAAATGTCTTAATTATTATGACATATTTGTTCGATAGTAATGTTAATTAAAGTAATTTTATTACATACCATTAAAAAAATGAATGTATCGTAAGTTTTACATGATAAGTTTGTGTTGTGGTGTAAACTCAACTACATTTTTAAGCAACACTGTCTGAGTAATTGCATTATTTTGATCGAGTAAAAATAATGTTAAGTTTCCGACAGGATTTTAGTAAAAAATTGTGATATTCTAGTTTTAAGAGGTTCTAAAATGGGAAAGATAAAAATTTTATATTTTTCTCTTCAGTTTTTTATTTTGTTCCCCCGAAAAAATTGAATAAGTTTGTGTTGAAATATAATAAAAAAAAGTGTATAAGGCAGAATATCCATCAGCCGATTGAGGTCCTCTGCTGGATCTAATTCTGAAATGCACTCATTAAATAAAGTAGGTATGATCGGATTTTTATCTTTACTCCTGTGCGTAAAATTTTTGAGTAGATATGGCTATCTGTGACCCGTGTGTCATCGAGTAATTTCAAGTGTCTTTAGTTCCAAAAATAATGTATGATTTATAAAGATTATGATGAACTTACATCCAAATCAATTGCCTCATTAATACTTGAATTTTAATAGTTTAGGACCCGCGGCATAATGATCACCGATCTGTGCGTTAATAGTCTAGTTCTCCTTGTGATCCTCCTTGATAACAATATATGGAAAATTCGAAGTTAGCTTGGTAGTACGAAATAAATTCATATAATTTCCCTATGAGAGGAAAAACAGGAAATATAATTTTTGAATTTCTAATAACTTCTCTGAAAATAGTTTACTTCCGATTTAATTTATCGAGTTTTTTGTATAAGAATTAATCTTAAAGTCTTAACTTTATTTAATTATTCCAAAAATATTTTGGTATCAACAGCATATTTGAGTAATGTTCTAAATAATTCAAAACCTTGGATCTTTTACTAGGCCAGTGTATGCGTACAAGATGGCGGAGTAGAGATCTGCCGTGAAGAAATTCCAATATATCTATTATGTTAATATGATTATAATAATTCTTGTTAATTTTAAAATGGCACAATTAATGTTTATATGTCAAGAATAAACCTTTAAGATTTATCGTGTTCGTGGAAGCGATCAGTATGAGAATAATATAATAATATTGCTTACATAAATCATATTGAAATGTAAAGTATGAAACTTTATATATAATTCTTGTTTTATAATTAAATTTAATAACGAAATAAAAACTATGGAATTAACTTATTTGAAATCAATTTCAGTCTTGCTTTTCCTTTTTCCGAGGTTTTTTATTTTTTTTATTGACATTTGAAACTCCTGGCTCTTCAGAAGTATTTGATGTTGGATCCGTTTCCGTTTGGGTTTTATTTTCATCATCAACAAATTCATTTTCTTCACCCTTTTTAACGTTTTCATCTGGTTGTTTTTCGGTTTTCTCCGCTTCTAACATAAGTTTCATGTCTGATGTAATGTTCATTACCGATGGAAACGTCCTAATTTCCGGCAATAAACCAGGATCCGATTCAGACTCATCGAAGATTTTATTTAAACTTTGGATTATGCTATTCCTTATAGTTACGTAAATCTCCTCATTTTCGTGAAGATCTATTGATAGAAATTCTTGTGATCTCTCAACCGATTCTTGACCTTCTGCTAAGGGAGCAGATTTAATTCTTTCCTGCCCAAATTGACGAACTATATCCGAACTCGACGGGCCACTGTCTGAGCTTACTGCCGAAATATTTATGACAGATTTTGAGGTTAAGTCGACTCGATCCAATATGTCGTACAGTAATTTCACTATAAATTTATTTTCATTAGAGACAGCTTCATATGCGGATAATCTCAATAATTTTCTCTTTTCGTCAGGAACTAAAGACGTTTGGGATTCAAATTCGGGTTTCCTTGAGAGGTACAATGTCGTACCATCAGAACTATCAATATTTAATGTTTTCTTAAAATGTACTTTAGTTACACTATACGATAAGTTGTAGTCTTTTGTATGTGCATCTTTGTAGTCGGGAGTAACTGTGCGCACATGCCTTTCATACTTTTGCTGCAAAATATAAAACACTACTAAGTAACACTACATATTGGAATCGATTACCCGACAACCCTACCGGATCAATGTGGGGATCTTTGGAGGAGGCCTTTGTCCAGTAGTGGAAGTCTATCGGCTGATAGTGATGATGATATTCTATCGCTCAATTGTTCAAGACATGGATATCACCAGTTTAAAGATCTGTTTATTAGATCGCCTTTTTATTAAAGTAAATACCTTTTGAATGAAATTTATAACTTATTTTGGACGATATTTTCATTTATGGTATGAGAAAATCTAATAAAAATAATAGCTTTTGTTAGCCTTTAGCCAATTACGCTTTTTATGTTTAATTAAGCGACGAGTCGAACAGTATATTTACCTGGTGGTAAGTGATACGCCCGCACATAACAACGTGACGGCTGACACGTCCGACGTAGAGTCTCGTTACACCAGTAATTAGAATTCCTACACCGCCTTACAAACCGCAACTCAGCAATGTTGGCACACTACTGTATCGCTGTTTGGCATCTACCTTGACTACATTCGGCAACAAAGACCTACCTCCAATAAATGCTTTTGGACTTTTTTGGAATATAAAGTTCAATCTAAATATTAGTATTCTGCCTTTCAAACTGCTCTCTAGTTTTTAAAGCTAGCTTCTTTCGAGTGATTAAAATTAGTAGCACATGTTAGTATTTAACTATTTTCTTAGTAAATTATAGTTATATGTTAAGTAACAAAAGTCATTACCAGCATTTTATCAATGTCGCCTTGTAGATAAACGGTGACGCGAACTAAATGAAAGTCTACAGCAAGCAGTACCCTGATCAGGGCCAGAAGTGCGGAGAGCAGCCAGCAGGCGGTGTGAAGCCAAGCAGATGCCACCGTCAGCTGTGTTGCCTGATAGACACCGCGAATGCGTCTTTCATACGCCAACGTTGCTACATTTACAGTATAAGTACAACTGAAAACAGAGATAATGATTAACATTAGTGAAATAATTACTAATTTTAGATAAACTTGTAATGTTCTTCATGTAACCTGTAACGCAATAAGAAGTGTTTGATAAAAAGTTCAGTGTTTTAGTCCTTTTAGACTATGAAATAAAGTTTATAACATATCGAAGGACTTGTATATAGAACATTTTATTTTTAAGGTGACTCAAGGATATGTAACGGAAATTTTTGGTTATTGTACGTACAGGAGATATGAAGATATTCATTAAGTCCGAAGCTATTAAACGCAGTGACTCTAAATTTGATAGAGATATTGCTACTCCCGTTTAAAGATCTGCCGAGAATGGTTTATACAAAATTCTTTCTTCAAGGAGAGTTGTGGGGATGTTACAGCGAACAAAACGGGCAAGGAATAACTAGTATGCTGTACTTGTCTTATTTGATAAAATTATTGACCCACGATCGTTGTTCGAAACGATCGTTCAAAACGAGACTTGTTACTTTTTCAATTTGAATTGATTGAATTTTGAAATAATTTCAACTATGATATCTTTTCTTTCTTACATAAAAGTAAATACTTAAAGTATATAGGTAGTGCTTAAAGAGGCTTACATCTACGGGTAGTCGTATCAAGACGGTATGCGCTATACTAAACGACCATGCAGTACAAACTGATGGCGGCACAAAATTATGGACTCGGCTTATGCATTTAGTAGTTACATAATGTGGTAACATTTATTATTCAACTTACGTTGTACTTCCTGTAATCTCGCCCAGTTTGAGGCACAGTTCTTCTAGGCCGTACTGCGTAACAGTAGATGAATATACGCAAAGACTACCCATCAATAAAGAGAACACGAACACGGGTGGCAACACTCGCCATGGTCTTTGCAAACTGGAACAAAACTATTCGTTTTAAAGCATATTCTTCTCTGAAAGTTTGACTGTCTTTCAAGTAACCCATAATGATCTAATTAAAACCATTCAGTAATGTGAGACATTACACTTTAACCAATATTCGCATCACATAGGAACATAACATTTAAAGTTTTACGACTTGTAGGAGTGAGAACAGGATTTGAGCTTTTACTGTTGAAAAACATAGGAAAGTGAAATGCTTCGGAAATAACGGCATGCGACTTAACCAACGTGGGGAACAATTAGCTTCGACTCTCTTTTAACGAGAGAAGACCCCGTCGCCTGGCAGTTGGACAAGAGCGCTACTTACTGCTACGTTTTATCATTATGGTTCGTTGATACTTAAAAAAAGGAAACAGTGTACTAAAAAGTACCCGGTAAGTGTTCGGCTACTAGCGGAACACATCAGAAACATCGTCGTCCACACCAGTCCGAATATGCCCGACAACAATGGTACATACGTAGGTAGATAACAAGCGCTCTTGTCAATCCATTGTGTGCTGAGGAAATCCACTGGTAGCACTGGAAATAACCAATTTTAATAATCAAGTTGCTTCAATTGCGAACCTTTATGCCACTATAGTAAATTTATTAATGATTAATTTTATTTATGTAATAAGAAGCCGAAGAATCATATATGGATGATTTAAGATATTGAATAGCTTATATACAAAGCCTGTCTGGAAGAAAAATCGATTAACGGTGACACCTTCCGTTGTGCAAAATAATGTTAAATAAAAATGGAGTGGAAAGAAAAATAATAATATTAGCACCAATACGAAGATCAGTTCAAAGTTATGAAACATATGTATGCATATTGTTTTATGGATATATGTGATCCATATTGAATATATTTTTTTTATTTAAAGTCATAAACGTCTAAGATAACTGTAAATATAATACTAATATTACGTACATACTAATGAACCATTTTTATTTACGTGTATAATAAATCAAAATATAGTTACAAAATAACGTCCGTAGGATTTAGGCGTATAATACTGGGTGTTAGGAGACGGCTTCCAAAAACGGAGACAGACGATACTACTAATGACACCTTTGATAATGGGACGGAATTAAAATCGATCCTGATTAAAAAAATCATATTTTTTTTTAATAATTTCATTAGAATTATTTACGCACCATCATGTTAGTACAGCTAAAAGAAACGATAGTTTCATAAAAAATACATTACGGCCGCGCCCAATCTAAATGCTAAGTGGCCATATAAAATAAGGTTCAAATTGAAACCAAATACATCCTGAGTTCCCGCCACCGCCCGGCCGTTCGTTGATCCGAGCATCAGCTGTTTTTAATAATTTTGTTTCATTGCTGTGTTTTATTTTATAATAAAGTAATGTGTTTTTTATGACAAAATCGTTTCATTTAGCTGCACTGACATGGTGAAGCATAAGTAATGCTAATAAAATGTTTTAAAAAAAAGATTTTTTTTTAATCAAGACATTTTTTCCGTCCTATAATCAAAGGTGCCATTAGTACTATTGTTTGTCTTCGTTTTCGTAAGCGGTCTCCTAACAAACAGTAGATTAAATAATAAGAAAATAAAAGTGAAATCTTACTTTCAGCCATTTTATCATCTGGGATGAACTCGTAGATGAGATTGTGTCGAAGTGACGTTAACGAGAGAAGTTTTGGAAAGAGTACGCACTTATCGTCGAATAAATACATTATCATGTGGAAACAGAATGTACAAAATGCGCCAAACACGAATGCCATGAAGAACAACAGCAGATGAGCCCCTGGAATAGTTTACAGTTTAATAAATTTACATAAGATAATATTCCCTAACTTCTGTGAGCTAAAATTTTTTTTTTATTGTTTGGGTTCATCATATTGAAATATCATGACAGTTTTATACCATTTACTGGTGGTAATGTCTGTTGCTGGAACGCCTAGATGCCATTGTTGTTTTCTGGTTAGAAACGCGTTGTAGCTTGTAGAATTATTGGAGTAACAAGTTTTAACTTCTCGTCTCAAGGCGATGAGAACAATGTGTTGCGATGTGTTAGCCTAACAACCACCATGTTGTTATATCATTTACCATCAGGAGAATATTTCGATTGGTTAGTCGTTTTGTCGAATTAAATTTCAACTATAGTAAATATTTAAACAGTAACCTATTGAAGTGTTAAGTAAGAAATATGTATGTAATATTTTGATAGATATAGATGCCTAAAATATTTTTTGAAGTACTAAAAACAATTGTAAATAGCCAAACGAAGAAGGTGCTTTTAGTGCTCGCCATTTAGACACTCTTAGTGTGATAAACACGTCATTGAATATGAGCTAATATTTGACCTCAATTTCTCATAATGCTTAATGATGTCCGAGTAGTAAAACGACGAAACGGGCAGTTTATTACACTTGCAACCAACGTCCTTGAAACTAGAACACAGTAATGTTTGCACACAACTATGTGGAAGCAGAAACAAGCTCTGCGATAGTACTTACCTAGACCTTATGGTAATAGTGACTAACCTGTCTCTTTGCTGTACGTAATATAAGATGTTTTTACTTTTGCTGTGCCTATCTTACATTTGATTTGGATAAATTTTTCATCGCTGTTAACAACTTGTAAATTACTCACCCCACCATACTTCTTGTATATAAAATTTTATCAATATAAAAAAATTCTAAGCCTTTGTAATATGCCTAACTGATTACCCTAGACAGCGAGGTATTTGAAACGATTAGTTATTTTAATGCTTAGGCAGCTAGCCTAGTTATATCAGTTATTCCGTTAATAATCCTAGATTTACACATTGCAGTTGTAGATAAAATATAATACTAATTAACGATAATTAGAGCAGTAAGTTGTACAATAATTAAATGCCATTGTTCATTATGAATATATAATACTTTTCTAATTTAATCTAGTCGTTGGGTTGAAATGATATTTTATAAATATATAGATGAGTATGCAATATAAACTGTAATGAAAACACAACCAGATATTAATTATAATAATTGAAATTATGTATAATTATAATTAATTTCTCGTGTTGATTTGCCGATAAGTAGAATGAAATCAGATTTCAAGGTAAAGTATAAACTGATTCGAACCTAATTATGCTTATTTTCCCCATATTTTTAGGAATATCGTTGTGGTGTTATAAACGAAATAAGAAGACTTTAAAAAGGGTTTCACTGTACAAAAATTTAATTATAATTACATAAAAAGGGCATGAAAATAACTATTGAGATCGTTTTGAGAACTTTATGCGTAATAATGTGACAGATGTATTCATACGCATACCTTTCCAAGCTCCATTTACCTCAGGTTCAGTTTTTTCAATTAGTTTAAACTCTTCGTACAGTTTTATTTTCTCCATTTTTATATAATTTGTATGCACTAATTGTTTATGATATTTTTAAATATTTGAAATATAATTTTGTTACTTCTCTAGCTTAACGACTTAAATCGAAACTTAAAATCATAATATTTTCATAATAGTCAAATGTCAAATGACGTGAAGTGATATTAAAATTGAAGCTTTTAAAGTATTCAAACTTATTTGTAAAATTAAGTAACATTTGGCTTTCAGTTAAATATAGTTTAAAATTTTTTTCAACATGGTGTTGTCGTTAATTTGAATAAATTAGTTTTGGCATTTAATAGTCAGGAAAACGATATTAATCGCTGTAAACAATTAACACAGAGCTAATATTTATTGAGTAGTAGTCCTCGTTCTTTAAAGGGGCCGGGGTCATGTAAATGTGTTTGCCACCCTTACCTTAATAAATCATGATATTATAATGCATTTTTTAAAAGGTCTCTTGAAGGTCATAACTATTGAATCTGTCTTGCAAAAGTCCCCTCTTGTCAAGTAGTTATATATTTATTTATATTAACATGAACAAAAGAGAACATATGGGGCGACTTTAAAGTAAGATAAGTATACTGGTGGTAGGTCGCTGTTGCCAGAAATCAAATAAGTGGGTACCACAGCAGCTCGTATTTCTACTGCCAAACAGTATGCAAATATTACTGTGTTTCGGTTTGAAGAGCGTTGTACCTTTTTTTTTTTTTTTTTTTTTTTTTTTTTTTTTTTTTTTTTTTTTTTGATATCGGTGGTGGAAATGCTGTTACCGCATACCCAGCGTCCTTTGCAGGGGGGGAACGCCGGGTTATGTGGGGCTCGGGGCCACTGAGATGTTGTGCGTGACCCCCATACCCACTAAAACCACCACCGCTTGTCCCGCCATACGCATACTGGAGACGCCCGGGTTTCAGTCAAGCAACTCTCCGGGCGCCTCCGCGTATAAAACTCCTCCTGGTGGGTCCCCGCGGGGAGCAAAAGCACCCACCTGCCGTCCCGTACCGGCCCCTCGCGGGACCGGCACGTTGGGGCCCCCCGACCCCACAGACGACCGCGCGCGCCCACGACGGAGCGCATGCCCGGCCGCCGCCCTCCCGTGAAGGAATTGGGCGGCGGCCTCCTCCCTCCAGACTCCCCCCCCACTTCGACGAGGGAGGGGGGACAAAACCAAGACTCCCCCGGGGGACGAACCCCCAGAGGAAACACGACAAAAGGCCCAAAGGGCCACGCCCAACGGCCCGAAGGCCCGATCACACCGTGCCCGGCTAGGGGCCCGTCGCTCACGGCGGGAGGAAGCGGACGGCGTGGTTCTGCCGCCGCGCTCTCCCGCCGGCCCGCCGCCGCCTGCAAGGTGCGGCAGCGGCGTCGGCCTCCCTCGTGCGCTCGGCGGCCTCCTTCTGACGCATCACTGCGCCGCAGAAGGAGGCCACCGCCTTCCAAGACCTCTCGCTGCTCAACATACGATCGATTACAGTCGGCAGCGAGAGGTCACTGCCGACTTGCACGACGAGGGAGTGGCGTTGCGGCCCCCATGCCGGGCACTCCGCCAGACTGTGGTGCGCCGTGTCAATCGGCGCACCACACTCGACGCATTCCTGCGTCATCTCTCTACGAGCCACCTGGTGCAGGTACTTGCCGAAACATCCATGGCCTGTCAGCACCTGCACCAGGTGGAACGTCAAGGCCCCGTACCGCCGGCTCATCCACCGGGACAGGTGGGGCCTGATGGCCTCCACCGTGTCCCGGCCGGCGGCAGGGTTACCTAACTCCGTCTCCCACCGCCGGATCAGGGCGTCATGGGCAACGCGCCTGATCCGGCGGACCGTGGCCGGGTCCGGCCGACGCTCTCCGGCATCCCGCAGGAAGAGGTACACTTCCGCGAGCGACTGCGCCTGTAGATGCCAAGGCGCATCGCCCGCGAGAAGCGTACCCGCCGTCCAGGACACCGTACGGTACGCCCGACAGGCTCGGTTCGCCAGGATACGTTGGGCCCTCTTCAACACGGGCCCGTTCCTGGCGGTCTCGCACCTATCCACCCATACGGGCGCTCCGTACAGTGCCATACTCCGCAGGATGCCAGAGTATAGGCGCCGACACAAATGACCCGGCCCCCCGACATTGGGCAGCAATCTGCCCAGCGCAGCGGCGGTGGCGGTGAGCTTCGGGAGAAGCCGTTCGAAGTGCTCCCCGAAGCTCCATCGCCCGTCCAGAGTGAGCCCTAAATACTTGAGGGCTCCCCGCACTGGGACCCTCTCGCCCCGGACGGGGATGATCGCGCCCCGGGGTGGACCCCTGCGGGGTCCGTGGAAGAGGAGGGCCTCCGTCTTCGTGACGGAGACCCTCAGACCCAGCTGCTCGATCCGGTCCACCACCAGCGACGTGCTAGTGGCGGCCAGACGAGCAGCCTCGTCGTAACTCCTCCCCCGGGCCGAGACGAGGGTGTCGTCCGCGTAGCATAGTACCCTCGTCCCGGGGAGGACCGGCTGCCGCAGCAGCCAGTCGTACGCGAGGTTCCACAGCAAGGGGCCCAAGACCGACCCCTGTGGAACCCCGCTCTCCACGCGCCGCCGATGTAATTCGCCGCTGCCATCAACCCAGACGATCGTCCTGTCCTTGAGGTACGCCCCCAACAGCCCGACCATGTAGGGGGGGAGCCGGAAAAACTCCAGCGCCCCCCTGATCGTCGCGAATGGCAGGCTGTTGAAGGCGTTCTCGATATCTAAGGACACCCCCAGGACCACCTCGCCGTCACCGAAGGCCTCCAGACAGAGGCCCTTCAGGTCGAGCAGGGCGTCCAACGTGGATCGCCCTGCCCGAAATCCGTACTGGGCCTCATGGAGGCCCGGTCCCACCTCGGCGAGGTGCCGAACGAGACGGCCGGCCAAGATCTTCTCGAAGACCTTACCCGCCTCGTCCAGAAGGACGATCGGTCTGTACGCGGAAGGGGAGTCGGGGTGACGGTCCCCCTTCCGCAGCAGGCAAAGCCTGCCCGTCTTCCAGCGCTCCGGGAACTGCACGTGCCGAATGCAGGCGTCGTACAGTCCCCGGAGCTCCTCGCGCAGGTGACTGGCGGCCACCCAGAGGGCCCTCGATGGGACCCCGTCAGGCCCCGGAGCCGTACGTCGACCCCGGAGACGACCCAGGGCCACGTCCAGCTCCTCTTCCGTCAGAGGAGGGCCCTCCTCTGTGGCCGCCGCGGGGGCGGACATAACCGGGGGCTGGAATGACGCGTCAGCCCCCGGGAACAACCGGTCCACCACCCCTTGGAGGAAGTCCGGGTCCAGGGCCTCCGTTAAGGGGGCGCCTGCGGCACAGAGCTTCTTCCGTGCCGTCTTGAACGGGCGCCCCCATGGATCCCTGTCGACCCCTGCCAGTAGTTCCTCCCAGGCAAGGGTCTTCGCCCGGACTATGGCGAGCCGCAGGGTCTTGCGGGCTTCGGCATACTGAACCTGCAGCCGCTCCTCCTCCCCCGTCACCTGCGTGCGCCGACGCCGACAACGCTGCAGTGCCCGGCGACGAGCCTGGGCCGCCGCCCGGAGGCCGGAGAGCTCCTCCGACCACCAGTACAGCTGGCGGCGGTCCGCAGGACGTCGCCGCATCCTAGGCATGGCCGCATCGCACACCTCCTGAAGAGCGCTGTGGATGCGACCTTCCAGCTCGTCGACGCCGACGTCGTCTGAGCCTCGGGGCATGTTCCATCTCTGGAACAGCGCCGCCTCCTCGGCGAGCTCCTTGTCGAACTTGCCGAGGACCCAACGAGGGAAGTGGAACCCGGGGCGCGATGATGTTGTGCCGCGCCCCTGAGGAGGGGAGACCTCGAACCTGATATATCGGTGATCCGATAAGGTCTCCACCTCCTCTTCCACCCGCCAGTTTGCCACACGGCGCGCGAGCGCCGGTGAGGCAAAGGAGAGGTCCACGATGGACCCCCCCGACCCTCGCACGCACGTGAGCGCGTTTCCCTCGTTGAGGAGGCTCAGACCGGAGAGCAGTGCCCATGCCTCAACTGCTCTCCCTCTCGCGTCGGTGGCGGTGCCGCCCCAAGAGCGAGACTTGGCGTTGAAGTCGCCGAGGACCAAGATCTCCCTCGGTGACAACCTGCCCGCGGCGGCCCTGACAGAGTCGAGAAACACCTCGAACTCTGCCAGGGATCGGTTGGGGGAGAAGTACACCCCGATGACAGCGTACCTCCCCCAACCTGCCGCCGCGTAGCCGTGCCCCCTCTCTAGTGACTTGAAGAGGGGGCAGGCGCCCGCTCTCGCCAGCACCGCCACCGTGCCGCCCAGGTCCCCAACCCAGGATGATTGGGCGGGAATCCTGTACGGCTCTGATGCCACGCCAATGTGGCATCCCCACTCCGCCAACGACTGCAGGAACAAGTCCTGAGCGCTGGCGGAGTGGTTGAGATTCGCCTGCAGGAGTGAGATGTGGGCCATCAATTAATTGATGACCATGTTCTCACCTCCTGCAGGCGCCCTATTCTTCTCCGCGACGCGGGAAGGTGTCCCGGCCGCAGCCTTTCCCTTGACCCTGGGGGGGAGACAAGTTCTCCCCCCCATCAAGTGGTTGGACTTCCGACCAGAGTCGGCGCAGACGGAGCATCGGAACTCCGACTGGCACTCGCCGGCCCTGTGACCCACCTTCCCGCATCGGAAGCACTGATCCTTCCGGCATTTGGGGGATGGGCACGTAGCGGAGGTGTGCCCGATCGCCATGCAGTTGAAGCAGCGCAAGGGGCGCTGCTCCAGAGCCACGATCCTGGCCGAGGTCCACCCGTCCAGGACGCGGCCCTTCTCCGCCAGCAGCTTCGCGGCGGCGACCGGACACGTTACGATGGTGGTGCCCATCCCCCCGGGCCCGTCCCTTACGGACAGGGCCTTCACCTGCCCGGCTGGGCAGCCCGTTGCTGCGACGACCGCAGCCTCGACCGTCTCTTTGGTGGCCGAGTCGTCCAGCTCGGTCACCCGCAGATCCGCGGTTTTGACCGGCCGGACGACGTCGGCCACCCCAGCCAGCGAAGTCTTCATCTTCTCCGCTAGCTGGTCTGCAACGTCGTGGCCGTGGCTGACACCCAGCTCGAACAGGCGGGCCCCCGCCATAGTGGGCCGCACCCGCACTTGGCCCACGAGGCCCAAGTCCTCGAGGGCTGACGTCTTCACCAGGGAGCTCATGATCTCCCGGTAAGACGTCCCCTCGGCCACCGCCTCGGGCCGCAGCTTGACTATCACTGCGGCCGTCTTGGGCGGCGCAAGCTTGGGCCCCTTCTTGGCGGGGGCCGCCTTCTCGGCGGGGGCCGCCTTCATGGCGGGGGCCGCCTTCCTGGCGGCCTTGGCTCGCGCCTTCCGGCCGACCACCTTCACCCACGAGCCCTCCTCCGTGGAGGGCCCGGGCAGCGGCACGTTTTCCACCTCCATCTCTCCCTCAGCCGAGGATGTTGTTGTTGGCTGAGGGCGGGAGGTCGAGGCCTTCATCGGCGCCCGGCGAGGTAGTGGTGCCGGCGCAAGCGCCTGTCGGGGCGCCGAGGGCGCCGCCGGCCGGGTCCTAGCCGAGGTGGCCGCGTCTGCAGGCGCGGGGGCCTGCGAAACGGGATTGCCACCCCGCGCCTTCCTTCCATCCGCCGCCAGAGGCGGACGGATGATGGGGGCTGGAAGTAGGCGGTCTTCCAGCCCGGCGAAGCGACCCTCGATCATCCGCGCCGTGGCACCGAGCATCTGTTCGGATGCCCGCTCCACGGCCGCGTTGATGAGGGCCGCAAAATCCGCCGGCTCAGGAGGAGGAGGACGAGCCGGAGCCTCTACTGGCACGGGCCCCGCCCCAGTGCGCAGTGCCGCCACCTGCTGGCTGAGCTCCTCGTTGTATTTTTTAAAGGCGAGGAGCTCACGCCTTATGTACTCCACCTCCGTCTCCAGGCGACGATTGTCGCTGCGGAGACGGAGGTTCTCCTCCGGCTCGAGTCGCGCCGCCAGGGCTACCACCGCCTCTTTGATGCAGAGGACGGCCTGGTTCAGCTTCTTCTGGAAGCCGCCGGACAGCGATTTGCTCGTCTTACTGACGAGCGAGATGTCGTCGGCGGCTCCCTCCACTTCGCTGACCAGCTCCACGGTGGTCATATCTCTGGCGGTCCTCCTCCGTTTTCCGGTCCCGCCGTCGCCCTCCGATGCAGGCGGCCCCGGCTTGCGGAACCGATCGGTGCCCACGATCGCCCGGAAGGTGGCTACCTCCACAGGCGACCGGGACCTCGACCGGTCCCTGCTCGTCGCGCCGCTCACCCCACTCTCCGGGGCAGGCGAAGCTCCCCCAGAGGAGTCCACGCCTCGCGACGATCCCGCGCTCCTCCCCCTGCGGGACGTCGACCTCAGCGCCATCCCGCAGTCGGTCCTCGCGACCGCGGCCACCGACCTCGCCCCCTCTCCCGATCGGGAGGCCCTCCGCCTCTTTGCTCCGCCCTTCACGGGCACCGCGTCCACTCCGCCCGTCGCAGGCACCACACCTCCGCCCATATCGGGCCCGACATCACCGCCGACCTCAAGGGGCAAACCTTGAAGTTCGACCCTTAAAATTTTTTTGTTTCCCAAATTCATATGAATCCCACGAGTCACGGGTTATTGAGGTCCACCATCGACAGAGCCCGTGTTGCCTCCGGTAAGCCTAGATATCGCGTCCAGGGGGTCGGCCGGTCCCCTGTCGGGGTCCGCAGTAGAGACTGGACTCCCCTCCAGCCATGCACTCCTCACGCTGCGTCGCCGCTTGAGTTGGGGTAGTTTTTTATAGAGGTTTTCCTCCTCGCGCCCCGGGCGGTTAAGCCAAGGGCCTCGGTCCCGTGTGACCGCGAGACATGACCACGACATCACACGGGATTACGACCGACGGTGGCGGCAGGAAAGACCCACCGCCTGCCCGGGGCAGGGTAAGTGCACACCGAGCCCGCCGTCGCCCCTCCACTGTGCCTTCTGATAGTCAGAGGGACACGCGGAGAGACCCCTCCCGCCGGGTTATCCGGCTGTCGGATTATTAGCCGTCAGCTGCCCTATGCCCGAGAGCATAAAGCAGCTGCCGTTGCCCAGGGTACACCAGTCCCAGGAGATGCCCTTACCCCCGGACCGAGGTCCGAAGGCAACTGCATCTCCCGGGCACACGAGGAGGTTATCCGACCCAGCACCCTAAGAGCGTTGTACCTAATCTAACCATAGGTAACGAGACTGAACACCTTATGTTTAAGGCGAAAAGCGCAATGTGGTGCAATGTATAATGTTCTAAGCAGCGCCGCGTTGTATGGGCGGGTGTATCGCCCACCATCAGGTGAACGTCCCGCTCGTCCTATCACGTAATTATATAAAAAATGTCTTGTATAATAAAATCTTCGTCTTCATGAAGTACTTCAGGTGCTGTCGTGGTCCAATTTATTTTAAACATTTCTTAAACCATATTTATTGAATTCTCCTTAGGGACAGGCCTCTACCCTATACTAGTTCTGTATTAGACTTAAAAATAAATATGTAAAAATCAAGTTTCTACAAATAATCTATTCTGATGATTTTCTAGTCTTTAGACTTATAAGGCTCATCGGATACTAAGCTCGCGGACCTGAATTCTGTAGACAACGCACAATAATACCAACGTCGTCTAGTCATAAGCAGCTATTGTAACGATCACGTGATATTACAGTGTTAGTTATCGAAGCCTAGGGTTGTACACGTCCATTTAACCGAAAACAAACATCGATTTATTTGCATAAAATCGATAAAACATCACTATCACTATAACTCTCATTACTATGTTGTTTCGGAGATTAAAAGTCGAAAAGAAAACTTTGCTTTTGGTACGAATAAAATTAAAAAATATTCAATAATGCAGATATATTAGGCTCAGAAGCATAGCAGGTTATGTTTAAAGATAAATTGAAATATATATTACAAACTTATTGGAAATAATATCCAGAAGGATACAATCAGAGGTGGTGTTATTTTTTTTCTAAAACAGTGGTGTTAAGGGGCAATGAAGCAATGGATATTGACAGCCGGAAAACGAAGCCTTTATAGCTTATGAGTAATGTATGTAATAGTAGTATGACAGTGGTATATCATACACTAAACTTCTTAACATGTAACCATATATTCGAACCAAGGATCGTTGTGTTGGGCAGTTTTTTTTATCGATACATTGTGTTGAAGTATTGGACATCATTAATTTTAAGTGTTTGATTGACAGGGGCACAAGTTAGTGATTACAGTATCGCGGACCACAGTATTACTTGCCAATATGTTGACATGTATTTAAATTTAAAATAATGTTACAGTTGCAAAGTATCCGTCGGACATGGATCGCACTATACCTTTAATAGTAACCATATTTTGGCTTCAAATTACCTGCATACGATGTGAATTTCACAGAATTGGTATCATATCATCTAATAAAGACGTGAATTGGACTTTGAATAACAACACAAGTAAGTACTTTTTAGTCTCTTATATAAAGCGATGTCATAATGAGTATATTCAGGATAAATTAAAATTTTAGATATGTAGATTCCGGCTTAAAATGTAATGTACGAAGTATAATAACATTACGTTTTAGTAAAATTTTAAGTATCACCAAACTTTATTAATTTTGTTTACAGTCAACTGTAGGTCGTAAGTTTGTGTCATTGTATACTATTTAGGAACAAACAAATATCAATAAAAGTTCTAATAATAAAATAAAGTAAAAATCTCTATCCTGTATTTGATGTGATTGTAATGGAAATAGATTTCAACGAAGTTTTCATTAATTTTCCTTTTAATAAACCACTTCAAAGGCGAGAGGAGTTTAGATTCACTTTACATAAAACTCTCGTAAGTTATGATAAAATTACTCCACTTAGAAAATGTTTACATTAAATACATAATAAGAAAACTTTAAAATAGTGTAAATTAATGTTAATTGAATTTTACAGGGATTAATGACAGTTTCGTACATTTTAAAAGTTTTATGTGCTATAATGATTGCTTATTAGAAACTTGTATTGGGGCGGGTTAGTAACTCCGTTTTTTCTTTTCCCTTTCTCGAATAGTCCATAATTGGCAATTTCGCGTTTATATATTTTATTTATTTCTTCTGATGAAGCATGCCAAAGTAAATCAGTCACAGCGTAAGTGTTCTTTTGAGAAGGTAATTATAGATTTATAATAATCGTGGGCATAATAATGTTTATTCAGCGGAAGCATGTCTCCTACATAAACTGTGTTAAAAATAATTAAGTATCATTTGTTCATTTCATATTAAATATGATATTTAGCAATGTTATTAATTTCCGGAATCAAGATTATTCATTTCATTAAACTCAAGAGGTCTCAGTATGCAGAAAGAAAAATTAGAGTTTAAAATATATTATATAACAAATATAAAACACAGAATTAAAAAAAATGTATGTTTTAGTTACAGTACCAGGCACTGTTCCTGGTGGGGTCTACACCGATTTGCAAAAGGCTGGCATCATCGATGACGTTCTTACTGGTTTCAATGATGTACGTACCCGCTGGGTGGCGTACGATACCTGGACTTACACTGGACATTTCAAAGGTAAATTTTCATTTACATTCAAGATACAAAATCAATATAAATATAAAAAAGTAACGAAATAAACCAAAATGCGGACAATGCGATAATGCATTCTTTATTAATGAAACTTATGGGCTGTGAAGAGAAAAAAATCCAAAAATTAATAATGATACTAATAAAGCCATGGTTATTAATATTACATTATATATAATAACTTATACGTATATATATACACGAATACATACATACAGAAATGAAAATATCAGCCAGATTTTAAAAAATTGTTTCGCGGTTTTAATTATAAGAATTATTTGTTTGGCGGAGATGATAGTTTTAAAAATCACAAACATATTTGAAGATCACGATATATTATAGTATGATATGATAATCATACGGTAATAGGACGGAAAAATTAAACCAAGGGTGATATTAATGTGTTAAATTAAAAACTTATACGTGAAAAGCAGAAATTCTCGCTCTAAATCACTTTAATGTGTGTTAGTATAAGAAGTAGTTTTAACAGAAATTATATTCTTTTAATTTCTCTACTTAGATTCTTAATGTATTTCAGTGGAGGAGAACGAGCTGAAGTCTGCGGTAGCCAACTTGGTTTTCGAAGGAGTGGATACGGTCGCGTTCGTAGAACTAAATGATGCACCAATAGGGACCACGCAGAATATGTTCGTGAGATACGTCTTCGATGTGAAAAAAAATCTTAAGGTGATTTATTTGGTTTTAATTTTATTTTTTAATGAACAGGTAACACGTAAAGACTAGATTTTACGTATATTATTATTAAAATAACTTAACATTTAATACACTAATGGTACTGATGTAAAAAACTTATATTGGAGATAATCGTCAGCCAAACGATATGATTGAGAGTGGACTTATATAAGCATACATATTTATAATCTTTGATTTAATAAATATGTAACAAAAATATACGGTACAACTCGTTACATGTTTATATATCTTTTTTTTTTCAATACGTTAATGAAATTTCTTTCGCAGGTCGGTGTAAATGAATTGAAAGTATCGTTCGCTTCGCCCGTACAAGCGGCACTGAATCGCTCCAGAAAACACTTCACAGCCCCCAACTGCGTTCCGGACGTCTACAATGGAGAATGTCACGCAAACCAGCTGAGGAAGATGCAGGCGTCATTTAGTTGGGACTGGGGCCCGGCGTTTCCATCCGTGGGACTATGGTATTTTCACATTACTTATATATAATATTTAGTCAAGATAAGATGCTTGCATTATGCACGCTCCTGTTGTATAAGTTTACGCTGTTTAAACGGAAATTATTTTTTATATATGCCGCGAGACCGGTAGGATGTGTTTATTTGTTGTTAAATGACGTGAATGCCAATAACTTGGGCCATTGGTTAGCATATGTATACCGCAACAGGTCGCGGCCGAGGCTTTGAATATTTAATGATTAATCTCTTGCAAATGCCCGCTTTAAAGCGCAGCGGCCGGAAAATGATAGTTGTTCGCTCTGGTTATAGATACCTACCAATAAATTATTCTTCTATACAAAAATCAATGAAATTGTGAAATGCTTTTCTTGCTATGATATATAAATTTTATCTTTGTGCATCTAGAAATAGAATTTTGTATAAAGCTATACTTATAAATTTTGAACGGAGATCGGATCAAATTTAAAGTCTATCTGACAATGAAACAGTCATGATATAATTTCGTGATGGTGATCTTAGATATATATTATTAAATTTCTATACTTTGATATGATCATCGTTAATTCAAATAGTTGTGATTGATGAACTTTTGTTGTCAAGGACAACGGTGTCAAGATCAGAATGTAAGCGAAAGAAATGGAAAATGGAAATGTCGAGATGATGTCGCAATGTTAAACTGTGACAAAATTTTATAGCTAGTTTTATTTGACTTTTTAATTAAAACTCCTATGAATAAAGTATGTTATAATGAATAATATGAAAGATTTCAAAATTTTATGTTAATAATATTAATGGTTAGCACTTGAACTGAATTCGAAGATCGCAAAACAATAGCTTTGATCTCTTACGCAATGAATGGAAATAAGCTGAATAATCTAGGTGTACTTTACTTGTGATATGTTTCCCTTGTCTATTACTTCTTAGCCGTCAAGCGGTAGTATGCAAACTGTAACGATTTGTAGAGCTCTACAAAACCCAACTTATAATAACGTAATTTAAAACCATGAGTGTTATGTGCTGTCAAAGTATCCTAGCAGGCGCGTCACTGATGTGAATAGTCCTTACAAAAGATAAATATATCGCTGGTCTCGAAATTTTATCCTCTAAAAATTTGTTGTTGTTTATAACAATGAAACGGTGATAAAAGTAAAAGGTTTGATATCTTCCATATCTTTTAGAGTGCCTCTTGAGAGAGGATAAAGTGTTTAGGTATATATAATAATCTATTGTGATTATAATTTTAATTATCTATTTATTTGTCTTTTTCTAACTAAAACGGCGATTTTTTTAGGAAACCAGTGTTCATGGAATTTTATGATACAGTTATTATACGATCAGTGACAACTCATTTGAATCAAAAGGAAACGAACTGGGACTTAAGTATCATAGCTCACGTGGAATCAGGAACATCAAAGAAACATTTCGTAGGATATGTAACCGCCAAATTGGATGTAGATGCTCAGCAATCTATATTTGTGGCAAAGAATATTGAGATGATGACGAGGGCGGATGGTACTGGCGAAATCGAAATCAGTATGTCCGTCCATCAAGTAAGTTATGTTTTGAATAAATTATTTAATTTTCCTAGGAAATCCTTTTGATATTATTTAATTAGACAGAATTTTATTTTTATCAAAATTATTAAATGTAACGTTCAAAAGAAAATTTGTGTCTGACCTTAATCCTCTTGCAAATTTAATGGTGATGGCGATTTTGATTTTGTGAATTTGTATTGCTGTTTTTTTTTAGGATGTCGTCAGTCTTTGGTGGCCTAACGGATTTGGTGAACAGCCATTATACAATCTCTTAGTTACTTTAACAACGCGTGGCCAAGAAGACGACGAAGATGAAGTTTCGCGTAAAAAAATTAGGATTGGTTTTCGTACTCTAGAACTGATCGAAGAGGATGCTTCTAAGCTTTTAAGTATGTAACAACATTCAAGCTTTGGTGATAAATACAAAATTAATATATTCTTTTAATTTGTTACTTGTAAAAATAATGTTTATAATTTGTATTTGTTAAGTTATAAATATTGATACCGTGTAGTAATATAAAGTAATTATAAATAAGGTTACATTTCAATGACAATAAGAATTTTTCTTATGAACTTATGAAATTCTATTTCTTTCTAGATTTTGTCTTATTTATGTTTAATTACCTGTTTTCTATATTTCAATTATGAATCAAAAATTTCAAACGTTTTAGGCAATACAACAGCTGGAAAAGGTCTAACGTTTTATTTCAAAATAAATGGATATCCAATGTTTATGAAGGGATCTAACTGGATACCGGCAAATATCCTACCAGAACTTGAATACGATAAATCTACAGGTACAATTTAACTGAATATGATACTATAAGCATTGGTTAAATATAACAGTGAGATTCAGATATTACGCATGTTTTTTATAGTTGATGAACTTCTAACGGCTGCCCGCGACACTCATATGGCAATGTTGAGAGTTTGGGGCGGAGGAGTTTATGAATCGGAGTACTTCTACGAGCGTTGCGATGAACTTGGCATTTTGATCTGGCAAGATTTTCTCTTTGCGTGTGCAATGTATCCCGCCGATCCAGAATTCATTGAGTAAGTAAGGAAAATATTGATTTTCTTAATTGTTCAATAGATAGTCTTATTATTTACGAGTAAAGGTTTTGTTTTACCAAGTTTTCTACAAGTCAATTCTGTGATGATCCAAAATTATTCATTCTTCCATAATATTTCCTTTTCCTTGTACCCTTTTCTATACTTTTTTTTTGGTTAAAAATATGGTTGAAAATAAAAAAAAATATAAGTAAATTATATTTGACCGGACGAAAAAGTAATCATTGGTTATATTACTTTGTTATTTGATATAGGTCTGCGTGCAAATTTTAGTTATGAAATACGTGGTTTAGCTGTCTTCACTGTTTTTGTAACAAACATTCTTTGTTACAGTAATGTGGTAGTTGAAATTGAACAAACAGTAATTCGACTTCAACACCACACATCCATTGCCCTCTGGGCCGGGAATAATGAAAACGAAGTGGCACTGAGAGGTGATTGGTACAATACTAAGTCAGAGTTCGCCAGGTATAAAGATGAATATGTGAAACTTTACGTTGAGACAATAAGACCTATTGTCAAAAGCTTGGACCCGGGGAGACGGTACGTCGTATCCAGTCCATCCAATGGCTTGGAGTCAGAGCGAGAGGGTTATATAGCTCAAAATCCTTACGATTCCAATTACGGCGACACTCATTATTATAACTATTTATCAGACAATTGGAATTTAAACATATATCCTAATACGCGTTTCGCGTCTGAGTACGGTTTTCAATCTTTACCGTCTTTAAAGACTATGAGAACTGCAACTAAAAACCAAGACGACTATAAAGTGGACAGTGCGTTTTCGAAACATAGACAGCATAGCCCAAACGGGTATGACTTTATAAGAGACCAGATAGATAGACATTTGAAATTAAATGATAATGATCCAGAGTACTTCGAGAAATTTATATTTTACAGCCAGGTATGTTTGCGAATCAAAATTTTTATAACAATATGATTGATTACAATGACCATAAACGGTAAGAAAAGGTAACCACCGCCACTCCAAACGATCTTGGTTGTAAGATTCTTTTTCTGCCTGTTTAGTTATACGTTTCTAATAAGCTGTGCGGGTTCATTTGGATCATCTCTTCTCGTTCATCCATCAAAATATATTAATGTTGTACATTTTAGATATCCCAAGCAATGGCAATTAAGGCTGAAACGGAATTTTATCGGCAAAGCCAATCGGATTGGTATACAATGGGTGCTCTGTACTGGCAGCTGAACGATGTTTGGCAAGCACCGTCTTGGTCTAGTATCGGTAAGAGGTAGTTTATTTTCTACACCATAATTTCTTTGAGCATATTAAATTAGTTACGTGACATCTTCAACTTGCAGCAGTTTAATAAGGTATGGTAGTTGGGGTTGCCTATTTCTACTGCCAAACATAGTGAGCAAACATTCATGTTCTTTGAATGGAAAAAAAAACTTGAGGTGTGCCAGGATCGTAGCAGGTGGAGAGAGGTGGTCTCTGCCTACCCCACTGGGAACGAGGCGTGATATATATAAGTTTGGCAAATATCTCCCTTCCGCTTTTTTGCTCTTTATTCAATGCTTTATAAAAAGTGTTACAGTGATCGGATTTAGTTCAAATATGCGCCGTTTTGTTCGATAATCTGTTTCCATCTAGACGGCAACTTCATAATACCTCCCTCGTAGAAGCCCCCCTCCTTATTTGCGAAGAACTCGGACAGCCACTTTTCACAAGCCTCTTTTGAGTTCAACTTTACACCACCAAGGGCGTTCACCATGGACAGGAACAGGTGGTAATCACTTGGCGCTATGTCCGGGCTATATGGTGGATGCGATAAAACCTCCCATCCGAGCTCCCGTAGCTTCTGATGAGTCATCAACGAAGTGTGTGGTCTGGCGTTGTCCTGGTGGAACACTACACCCTTCCTGTTGGCCAATTCTGGACGCTTCTGGTCGATCGCCTGCTTCAAGCGGTCCAGTTGTTCGCAGTAGATGGTAGAATTAAGCGTCTGGCCATATGGGAGCAGCTCATAGTGGATGATTCCCTTCCAATCCCACTAAACACACAGCAAAACCTTCCTGGCCGTCAATCCCGGATTGGCCACTGTTTGGGACAATTCACCGGCCTTCGACCACGACCGTTTTCGCTTGATATTGTCGTATGTGATCCATTTTTGGTCGCCAATCACCATCCGCTTCAAGAATGGGTCGAGTTCGTTCCGTTTCAGCAGCATATCGCAGGCGTTGATTCGGTCCAGAAGGTTTTTTTGCGTCAAATCATGCGGCACCCAAACATCAAGCTTTTTTTTGTATCCAGCCTTCTGCGGATGGTTTAAAATGGTTTGGTGACTAACTCCCATCTCCTGGGCGATGTCACGAGATGCCACATGCCAGTCTAACTCGATGTAGTCCATGATTTGATCTGTATTTGTCGTCACAGGTCTTCCGCCGGCTGGCTTATCCATGGTGTCGTTTTCACCGGCTCTGAATCGTCGAAACCATTCCTCCGCGGTTCGAAGTGATAGAGTACCATCCCCCAAAACACCATTAATCTCACGGAACGTTTCTCTAGCGGATTTGCCTTTAACGAAGGAAAACTTTAAAATTGCGCGAATTTCGGCGTTAGTGAACTATATGTTTACACGTCTATAACTGTTGAACGCAAAATCCAAACTAATTATGCATAGCGTCGTTTTGTAGGTTATGTCAAGACCTTTCAAATTATGTATAGTATTGCCAGATACGAGCTCTGTAGCGCTTTGTACATAGCCGCGAAATTCAAAAGACAAAAAGGCGGAAGGGAGATATTTGCCAAACTATTATATATGTATATGAATGGAAAAGTGTTATGCCAGATAACAATGAGCGTAGAATAGTTCTGGTGTGAAATATGAATTTCCTCAAATGAGTGTTAGTATTACCAATTTCATAAGTTCTAACTCGTTTAGTAGAATGTGAAAAAGGAGGAAATTGAGGTGAGGTTGGTTTTGTAAATTGTACATATTTGGTTGAGTATATTCTTCGTCTCTATATCTTGCAATTGTGGTTAATAAGTAAGTATTTCATAAGATTATTGAGGTCAAGGATAAATTTCCAAATTGCATCCAATGTCTTATATTGAAATGTAAATTCGTTGTTTTATTAAACAGATTACGATGATTAAAGGTCACAAAGGTCAGCAAATAGTTAAATTTTAAAAATAAACCAAAACAACATTAAATTAGGATCTGTATCCTTTAAATGGTGTTTTGCAATATTTTATATGTGCAAAATACCTTTACCTAATATGTTTAAGGATTTTTTTGGGAACTTTTTTATACGACGAATCGACGAGACGAGCAAGACGTTCACTTGATAGTAAGTACGCTTGCCTATAACAACGTGGTGCTAGGTAAGACGGTATACACTGCATCACATGGAGACATAAGATGTTAAGTCTCGTTATTTCAGTAATTTCACTAGCTACCGTTTAAATGGGAGCACAGTAGCATTTTCACGTTTGTCTTCGGCAACCACCGTTAACTCTACTTACCCTACTATCGTTTTCAGAATATGGCGGTAAATGGAAAATGTTGCATTACTACGCCAAATCATTCTTCGCACCAGTTCTTGTATCGCCTCGAAAGCTTCTAATAGATGCAATAGATGTGTATGTCATCAACGATAGACTTGTGCCAATAGTAGACGGAACCATTACTGTGGACTACTACAACTGGTCAAGTTTAATGCCTTTTAAATCGCAGAAATTTCCTGCAAATGTGCCACTATTGAGTGCTAAAAAGCAGACGTCAATCGGATTATCGAATTTCGATAAGAATGAAATTTTCTTAAGGTTTTCTTTACAAGTAGAAGATGTTGCTTTGTCACCGCACAACTTTGTTTTTCCCATACCTTTAAAAGATGTAACAGGTCTAATGGAGCCTTGTGTAAAGGTACGTTCTCTAATTAAATCAAATCGAAGTGTTTTTTTTTTGTTTGACGACGTGCCGAAAGAAGTAGGACGTTCATATGATGGTGTTGACATATATTTTTTGAACCACATTGTACTCTTCGATTTAGGAAACAATGTGTTATTATTCATTGCTCTAAATTTAACAAGCTACATTACTTTTCAAACAAGATGATGATGTTTCAATTACTCATCATCAGCCGATAGACGTCCATTGCCGGACATAGGCCTCCCCCAAAGATTGACCAGATCGTCAATCTACCATGTGGGAGGCCTCCTAACACTACTTCTACCGGTACGCGGCCGCCACTCGAGGACCCTACTTGGCCGTTAGTCCTTCGAACAATGTGCCCTGCCCACTGCAATTTAAGTAAATATTATTTACTACTTTGAAAACTAAAAAATTACACTAACATTTTTATATTTGAGTAACAGGCTATAGTAATAAGATTTATCTATAACTTTACAGTTTTTCAAGTTGGTCTCTGTTGCTGAAAACCGTTTCGATAGGTACCACCACAGCGCCTATTTCTGCTGCCAAACAGTAGTGTGCAAACATTACTGTGTTCCGGTTTCAAGGGAGTTGTAGCTAGTGAAATAACTGAGGTAAAGCCTTAATGTTTAAAGGCGACGAGCGCAATGTGGTGAACTGTCTTAACTAACGCCACTTTGCTATGGGCCGGCGAATCACTTACCATCAGATTAACGTCTCGCTCTTTAATTTCCGTCTCTTCGATGAATAAAAAAAAATATTGTATTTTATATATCAGTGCTAACCATTTTTTTGTAAAATAACATTACAGAAGTTTGTAATGTTAGTTAACAAATATCCGGTCTTTTCAGATAACTGTTTCTCAAAGCTTCTACAAGAACAGGCTAAAAAGTGTTTATACTTATACTATTAATATTGAAGTTAACACGGTTGTGCTCTTTCTTTGGTTGGAAACAGATTCCCTGGATGGCCATTTTAATAACAACGGTTTAATAATAACAGAACCTCAAACCTCCGTGAGCTACACGATCCGAAGGAGAATCACCGTAAAAGAGTTAGAGAACAGTATCACATATCAGTATTATATGAATTAATTACAAGTAATTATAACAGTTGTGCATAACAAGTTGTTGGTGGTATTGTTCATATTTTTACTATTAATTCACCAGCTTTGTAAAAAATTTACCAAAGATAATGGAAATTATACTTACTGAATAAACAGACATAAAGTTCAATTAAACCTAAAAAAGTTTAAACGTTTTTATTATTACATAAAATAACGGCGTACTTTAGAAGCAGAGTGCAAAAGTTAAACTACACGACCTATACTTGGTGGGGGTGTAAGGGGTTCCGCTCAATATCTTACGGAGCCCAAGTTAATCTGCACGCGGTGTATCCTGTTAAACAACAGACGAATCTATGACCATCCACCAATCTACACTAGGCTAGCTTGGTGGAGCTATGGCCCAATTCCTCCTCAATGAGGGAGGCCTACACAGCAGTGGGCGTTATTCGGCTGATTAGAAGACTACAATTGGTGGTGGGTACATGCAGGGTTTTAGATTTATATTAATAATGAATGAAACGAAGAATTCAAATAAATTAATTTATTTCTGATAAATAATTTTAATACAAGAGTGCAAATAAGTTACAAATTTTAGCGACACAACGACAATGAATAACCTAATCTTTGGACGATTTATAATGAACTGGTAAGGGCTTCTATTACTTTATTGAAATAATGTGTAGTTTAGTTTATTTATGCATTTATTACATTAATATTTTATTGAGATCTATTAAAACTTAATAAAATTTGTTACAAAGGATAAATGTAAATAAAATGAACGGTTCATTAATTATGACTTGCAGACTTGGACAGTGATGTTGCCAGATCTTAATCTAGTAGCTATAAAAAACAGATAATCTTGTAGTATAAATAATTACAATATAATGAATAATTAACAAAATATTCCTTAGGTTGAAAACGAAGAGGTTTGATACAGTTTATTTTATTTATAGTGAAATTGTGAAAAAATAGATTTTTACCAATTCTGTGGCCCTTACCGACATTGAGTAATATGATTTTCTTCTTAAATCTCTAACGATTCAACAATTTTGACAATTAACGTTTAAGCACCATTCATATTTGATCACATGCTTTTTATGAGATTATATAATCAGTATTAATTTCTAAGCGCTTATAATAAAAGCCGATACATTTAAAAATTGACAATTCATTATTAAAATAAGTTATTAGAATATATACATAATATATATATATGCACATAATTTTTTAATCGCTTTGGGTCCAAATTTTATTCGTTTAAAAAAAAAATTGTTTCTTTACTAAAATTAACTAATTTGTGTGAATGAAAGCAGCAATATATATTTTTCTCAAAAACATTTATTTATAATCTGTTAAAATTAACGACGTTCTCTTTTCATATTAAATGAATACCGGTAAGTACATGAGGCATCGAAAATCAGTCTAACTTTAGAAACAATGAAATACAGCAGGAAAAAAATTATGTATTATAACAATATGCACGGGGTCCGAAAGGATTAATAGTGTAAGACAAAGACAAAGTATTTTTTTTTTGGGTAATTTTGTAGTGTATATAATTAAATGTTGCCAGATATAACAAATTTTCACGAAAGCATTAAATAAAAGTTGAAACAAACAGGTTGGTTGGTGTTTTCCGAGCAATTACCTACTAAGTTATGGTTTGAGATGGAAATATACTAATAAGGAATTATTACAGTAGATACAATAATTATTATTGTAAGACGTTAGAATTTCGTAAACAAGTAATGATTTTTTTAATTATAGTTTATTAGTATATTATATTCTAAGTTCGCTGTACGTATTCTTTATTTACTAGTTGCCATTTTTAAACATTTCTACTTCATGCGACAGCAATATTTTAATAGTCCATTTAATTGGTGCCGGTTAAAAATAATAATTTAAATAATAACAGTTCATTTTTAACATTAAAATGGGTATAATAAATTATACTTATAACTACATTAAAACATTTAGTAAGTTAATATTAAAGATTGACAAAATTTTCAGTATTAACCAATATTTTATTATCTTCGTATTTTCAGATGTAAAGCGTTTTTTAAGTTGCTAATTATTTTATTAAACTTCTTAGTAACAAATTATTGGTGAAAATTAAAATTTGAAGTAACTTTTTTTTTTCCTTTCGATACTACAAAAATAGTTCAATCTCTGTGCTCAGTACATGTGAACTTTATTTATTATATTATAATAATTTGTTATGATTATTTGCTCCTATTCATAGTTCGCCAATATTAAAGCAGGCAAAGCTTTAGTTTTAGCGTTTTACTGTAGATCAGCTATTAGCTTGATTGAATAGTAAGGTCTTTGGATATACGTCATGCATGGTGTCCAAGTGAGTAAGAGAATAACAGCTTAACTTCATGCAATACGATCATATGTAAGCACCGAACCTGTAAAAAAATTATATATTTCAGACATCAATAGTACACTATCGAAGAACGCTTTACATTATACGAGTATAGAACAACATAATTAAATATAAGTGAAGAAATAAAGACACACCAACTAGTTAAGGGGTAGTTTAGTTAGTCACAAATCGTAGAAAATCTTACTATGTTATCAAATTGAATAAGTGATAATATCTTATACATATACATCAATATTGATTAGTAGAACATTTAACATGCAAACAATACAATACGCCACAGTAGCGGGAAGAAGGAACATTGAAGAATAACTACTAATGGGCAAAGTGCATTTTTTATTCGGCGAAATAATATGAGCATGGACACAGATCTACCACTAGTTAAACTTCTTGTCCAGTTGTATACTCCTCCCTGGTGCAATGGGTAAGCGGTTACTTTGTAACGAGGAAGTCCCTGCTTCGATTCTGATGCAAAACTGTAGTCTGAGCGAGCCCACTTCACAAAGCACGTTCACACTGTCAACTAACACCATGTGATATTGAAGACCAAGTGTTAGCATATTGTAGATTAAAAAACCTTTAATGCGAAGTTAAATTTTGTAAGTTAAAGAAGTATATATAAGTTCGTGTTACAACATCAAGTTATGTCTACTATGGACGTGCTGTAAAGTTAGTCAAAATACACACCTTATTTTAAGAGCATCCCAACAAAGACCTAAATGAAGAACATTTCAATAAAATGCTTAATTACAACTTAACAAAACATGTTGCTTATGTAAAAAATAGCATTTACACAACAACAAAAATAATCAATGAAATATTTCACAAAACCATGAATACCGTTAAAGAAAATAATCCATGCCTTTTACATATTTCGATATAAATATGAGTATAATATAAAACTATAGGTCCTGGTTAAAAGAATTTGGATGGAAGGACCTCTTAAAAATCATTTTGATGTCTAAACAGATACTCTGTTTACTTCATGAATATTATCAGAGGTTTATTTAGTTTTTTTTTTTTCTAAAATTGTGAATCTTCGAAGTTTACCTGACACGCGAATGAAGAGCTGCAGTCTCCTCAGATGGTGTATCCCTCAAGAAGGTTGAGGACAAGTTTAAGATGACCATCAGGCAACACAAGAGTAGCGGCCCCAAAATAGCTCCCTCCGGACCCAAGTAAAAGATGCCACCGGCTATTGCGAGACCGGTGACGTATGGGTGACCGCCACTGAAATAAAAGTGTTCTTTTTTTATTTATATAAACGACAGACAGAGACGAGAGAGAGAGAGAGATGTTGTGATGCGCCAACATATTACAGTCGGAGTATGTTAACAACAGCACAATGAGGTCATCCTCACGAGATCAGTTATAAAGTTTCGTTTGTGAGTAGAAATAGATACCTTTAAGTAATAGTGCAGAGAATTGCATGAATACTGGAAGCTTTGTTAAATTATAAAAGAGGCTCATGACTCATTCAAAGTTAAAAGTTATCAGCTTATAGGTTATCAATGTGGTGCTGTAAGTTTGATAATACATCCGTGAGCTTCAAAACAAAATAATATGTAATAGCCACTGAAATGATAAAACATTAATCTATCAATAATAAATTAAACTGGTTTATGAAGTCTTCCGTAGCTGTTGGAGATAAAGTTTCAATTTTGAGTATGAACATAAACATTTTTTTTATACAATTAAGCTGTGAGACGAGCGCGACGTTCACCTGATGGTAAGTGATACGACTGTCCATAATAACGTGTAGCTAGTCAGGATATTATACACTGCACCACATTGCGCTCATCGCTGAGAAATAGGATGTTGGGTATCTTTACTCCAATAATTACACTAGCTATAACGCCGTTCAAACCGGAATAAAGTACTGTTTGTCAGCAGAATTAGACACTACGGTGGTACCTAGACAGGCTATGGCTACAGTGATTTATCACCGGTGAATATAAAAAGATATGAAAAAGTTATAGACAGTTATGAACAAATTACTAACTCCTTAATCTCAGCGTATACAGCGGCGTCTAAGAAAGCAATGGGCGCGGCTTGTGCAAGAGGCAGCAGCAAGGCTGCCATCGGTCTTCCCTGGAGCCACACGTCCAGCGCAGCAGGTATACCCGCCAAGTACGGTCCAAGGAATGGAGCGGCACCGAGGATAGCTGCTAGAACTGCAATACACACGTTTTATATCAAAAACATGCAGAAATATGTCGTTTATCTGTCTCGAATTAGCGACATCGACTTGTTACAAAGTAGAAACTACTAAAATTAGATTGCAGCATAAAAATTGCATGACATCAGTGAATAATAGTTCTTTTATAAAGAAAAATAATATATTTTTTTCTTCATAAATGCTTCGAGTCGAGTGGAAAATTTACCGTATCGTAATACGCTTTACTTACCTACTACCTATAACAATGTGGCGCTAGTTAGGATGATATATACAGCACTACAATCTGCTCATCTTCTTGACATATTGGAATATATATGTTGATTGCATCTAATAGGACAGAGGGTATGTGGGTAGGTGCATCCAATATGGCAATTCAATAAATGACTTTGTTCCGTTGCGTGTCTCAATTATAAATACATTACACATACAAAATTTTAAGTCCTGATACGACGGTAATTTCATTAGCAATAATGGTTTTCCAACCGGAAAACAGTAATGTTTTCATTCTACTACTGAACAGCAGATGTAGACGCTGAGGTGATATATACCTAGACTGTTTCCAACAATAGACTGGTCCAGATTCATAGTAAATAATAGGAGATACAAAGTCCACTACGGTGATACTGGAGCCCTCGATGAATCCAAATCAAGCAGTTCCTTGAGAAGGGAGCCAAATATATGCGCCAAAACCAGGAAACCAAACATGTCATTGAGGGCTAAGTTTGAACAGGTTATTTTACCAATATTTTTTTTAATTCGGAGTCTACAAAGTAGATTGCATCGACTGAAGATTGCTTATAGAATGAATTCCAATTTACGATCACATTAGTTTCATTCACGAGCTATCATAGAAAGAGTAAGCGAGGTCTAAAAAAAGTCAAAAAAATTGTTTACATATTTATTTCTCGTACATTACTTAATATTAGATCTTTTTCTTGTTATCGTTCGGTTTTGGGGGCCGCAATTGCGCATATACATATTTATAAAATTCCAGCGCTTTTTGTTTATCATAGGCAACTGTATTTCTGCAATGTCCTCCTGTGCAGTGATTCACATAATCAACTTTAGATGCGGGTTTAGGAATTATTTGTTTACTCTGGCTTGTGCTTGTACTCCTCAAGGTCTCGACAAAATCTTTAGATGAATCGAATACAACTTTTATAGTCGTTCTATTTGTCATATTGAGATGACTATCTTTCAACAGATCTTCCTTATCTATAGCTGTCATTGCAGCGCTTGCGTCGCCCCTCGGCGCGTTAGCTTGTCTTATTAAATAAAAAGTTGGTGCCGGTTCCGTTACATCTTCGTCAGTTGTTATGACGTTATTGGTTGTTTGCCTGTCATTGTACAATAAACACATTACCTGAGCATCGAGGTTAATCTGACACATAGCACTGTCTAACAGTAACTTCACAACCTGTACTGGTAGCGCACACGGTGCGGAGATACATGTGTTAGAGTTTGAATCATTTAAAATTAAAGCATACAGCTCGTTCCTTGAAGATGAATTTAGGAAAGCAATATTACGACATCTACAATCTATCTTGTTGTCTCGATATATCACATTTGTGCCCAAGGATTTGCAACTTTGATAATCAAAATTTAAAGAAAACGGTTCCACGTTTTCTATTCTATTCCTAACAAACATAAAGTGTTTTTTCATTGCCCTCCATCTTAAACATTTAACGTTTGTGAAAGCATTGCTTTTTAGTATTTTAATATAGTTATCGTAAATGTCCGTCTTAGCGGCACTGAGCATCATTCCGTTGGCCCGTATCTCTTTAAAACTATTTCTGTTAATGCTTAAAGTTTCTGATGTAATGTTGATGCTGTTAGCCACGACTTCGTTGAACACATTATTAGAAATAATTGCACTTTTGCTTTGTACTGTAATACTTTTGGACTCTAGATTGTTAATGCTACAATTATTCATTATAAACGCAGTGTTATCATAGCCTATAATAATATCAATTGCTTGTGTTTGAATATTATTGATTGTAACATTTTCAAATTCAATGTTTTTCGCTCCACTGATGTTGTAAATGGCTTTAGTATTGATGGAATAAATTTTACTGTTCGCAATGCGGATTTTCTTTGGTCCCGTTGCACCTTGACATTTCGATTCCAATGTGGTGCTCGGTGATTTGAAAAAGTTTTTCGGGATAGTTACAATTTCTTTGACGTTTTCTATAGTTATTTCAGGCGGTGTTTGTACCAAAGAGTTAGCATTAAATGTGACAAGTTCTAGTCTGTCGCAGTTCCTAATTTTCAACACGTGAAGCCTTGAAGCTTTTTGTAATATCGGACAGTCGATGTTCACCTTTAAATTTTTACAATTTTCTATTGTCAAACTCAATAAATGATCGGTGTGAAAATCTCTTAAGTGTATTACGAATTCCTAAAACAAGAGAGAACTTTAATATATTGAATGAATTGAAAAAAATAAACTGCCACAAAAAACTTAATATACTTACGTAGCTTCTTACTAGAGCGCAGTTGTAAACAATTTCACTTTGTATATTATTAGCACAAAACCACTCCGATTGTTGGCAACTTGTGAAATTTATTCTCACGGCAACAGTTGATCGAAATAATAGTACGAGTAGAGATAAAAATTCTATGTACACCATGGTCACGGGCCTGACGAATTATTTGCATTTTTTCACTATGCTCCTATATATGTTTTATCGTATTGGATACTGAGGGAGCAATAAAAATGTCACACCGGCGACTGGCGAGCATCATCCGGAGATAATACTTCACTAAAATATCCGTCGCGAAATATAGCGAGTTAATTTTATCATAACGCTACTAGGAATTTAGGTTCAACGACTCGCTTAGTACTTATGCTCGCTTAGTGCAATTTTGTGAGGAAAAAAAAAACAATAACATATTATGTATGTAAGATTTTTTTTTTATTTAGTCAACTGTACTTTGATAACCTTGATTCATTTGTGTCACAGGGCAGCTTATTATATGCTCACAATGTATAAATAGATTGACTATCAGAATTTTTTTTAAATCTTGTTATCAACTGAATTACTATAACATAAAGTGACTTTTTTGTTAAGACGTTAAACGACGATAGAATAATTAGTTTTTTATTCTGTTTAAATATTTTTTTTATTTTTGCTGGTATTGTTTTAAGAATAATTAACAAATTGAACAGCGAGCGACAGAAGGCGATTCTCAAAGTATCTCTGCGCGGACAAAACAGAAATGGGATTCGCAAAAAAATTAGAACAAGGTATCGCTCGGATCACTAAACTGAGACTTTCTAGGTAGATACCACTTCTTCTTCTTCTAGATACCACTAATCAGGATTAATTAGGATAATAACATGTTATCTCACCTGAAGGTAAATAGACCACCTTGGCTCCGAATAAGTTGTGAACGAACCACGTCCACAGTCCGTAAAATAATGCCATCTTGAAAGACGCCCTGAATACCTGCGAAGTTTTGAAGACAGCTTGAAAATACGACTTTTACACTTCACCAAAAAAAATATCTATATTTTAATATCTGGAGCCAAATATAAAATTGCAAAAGGGTTAAGAGGGCGGTATTAAAATTATATTTTATAATCTACAACTACAAGTGCAGAATTCAACATTTGATAAAAAAAGAAACTTGGGAAAAAATAAACCGAAATGATGTTGATGATGGTGGTGTTACCTGATTGATAGCGACTGAGAGTGCAATGCCGAGTCTCGGTCCGAAGCCGGCTTGAACTCGAGTAATAACTTCAACTGGTTTGTAGAGAGCGTTGCTTGAAGCCAACAAGTAGAAAAGGGTGGTGAAGAACACAACCTGTATTAAAATGATAGTAAGACTTAGATTATGATATATGCAGGAAGTTTGTTTTCTTATAATCATAAGTGGAGCGGATATCTGTTGTAAATTTTAATCATCGATATGAGCCTCCGCGTAAAGAAAGAGTAATGGAAAATTGGTTCGTTTAAATTTTTTGAGAACGTGTAATTTCCGCCAACAAGTATGTATGGTCTTAACTTTTGTGAGGATTCCCTCACGGCGCTGAGCCTCAACTGTGGGGATATAAAGTGCTTGTTTATGCTGTAGAAAAAAAAAAATTATTAACCAGGTTAATAAACATATTGATGATGGCGCCGCCGCCGCACAGAAGCAGCGAGGTGACCGCGCCGAGAGAGCCTGCCAGCAGTGACACGTTGCTCGCCAGCGGCGCCCATGCGCTGGACGCGATAGATCGCAGCGTGTCCACGTTAGCGGACACCCAAGTCACCATGCCCGAGTAGTCGAACAAGCCTATTCGTAAAGCGTTTGTTAACATGTCATTAACCAGTAACTTAAACTTTAGAATAAATTAGAATTCACACGATAATGATAATTGGCTGGAATATAGCACTGCCCGAGTTTACGGAGTCTTCAAAATCTATTACGCCCACTAGAAGTACTAGCGCCGCGAAAATTTTCACTTGCCAGTTTTTTTTTTTTATTCAAAATGTTCACGACATAGATATATCCGCCTGTAACACTAGTTAGGATAACATGGACTTCGCCACATTCACATCGTCGCTTTGAGACGCAATATGTTTTGTCTGCTTACCACAGTAATTCCATCAGCATCAGCACGAGTATATAGCCGCTGAAATGTGTGTACCAACGGTACCTACTAAGAATCCGTTATAGCTTTATTTCCTTACTAGGCTAGCGAGACAATATCCTGTCTCATGGTAACTATGCCCGTGCAGCAAACTGGCCAATACTACCGCCACATTTTTATGATCACTTACCATATGATGAACGTCTAGTTTAAATATTTAATACAGCATTAACTAACCAGGAGTGTGTGATATATTATTGATGAAGTTGTCCCACGAGTCCTGTACTGCGGATCCGTCCACCTGCGGCCCCATGGTCCCGGCGAAATGAAGCGACACCCAGCTCTGGTATACTCTGTCCCATATCTCCAATATTTGCTCTTCCACATGCCCAATCTTCTCGGGATCACCTTCTTTCAAAATACTCTTCACCTAGTATTACAGAGGAATATTGATTAACTGTTATCACTCTCTAGTGTTGGAGTCCAAGACTCAATTTGGGTTACTATCCCAGGGAAGTAAGCTTGCCTTTATATTGCTAATTTGTCTATGTTACAGCAATTAATAGGGGGACCGGAAAGTAATGTCGTTTCTGCGCATGCCAATACTTGATTGTCATTTGTCAGCTCATTGTTTTATTCAGAGGCGTACCAAAGACATTGTGAGGTTATAGTGATTTCTTTACTTATAGACAATTGAATTACAATTTTTTTTTGTAATTTTGGGTAAAATGGCCAGCCAAATACCAGAAGAGGTACACATCCGGCATTGCATGCTCTTTGAGTTTCGCAAGGGAAATAACGCAACAGTTGCTACCAAAAACATTTGCGATGTTTATCCAAATGCACTGGACATTCGTAAATGCCAAAGGTGGTTTTCCAAGTTCAAATCGGGTAATTTTGATCTTTCCGACTCGTATCGATCAGGAAGACCATCAGCGTTAGACAACGACGTGTTAAGGGCGGAAGTGGAAGCAAATCCGTGTCAGACGATCGAGGAATTGTCAAACAGTCTCAACAAACCTTGGTCGACCATCCAAGAACATTTGAAGCAGATTGGAAAAGTAAGCAGAGCAGGTGTTTGGGTCCCGCATAATCTGTCCGAACAGAATAAGGCTAACCGATCAATCACATGCAACTTATTGCTTCAACGACACAACACAGAAGCGTTTTTTGATCGCTTGATCACAGGAGATGAGAAATGGGTCCTGTATGATAACCCAAAACGCAAAAGGCAGTGGCTCTCTCCAAATGAAATCCCTCGGAGTACTGCTAAGCCAGGTTTACACCCCAAAAAAGCGCTTTTGTGTGTTTGGTGGAGTATTCGCGGCATTGTTCATTTTGAATTACTGAAACCTGGAGAAACTGTTACTGCAGACCTCTACAGCGAACAATTGCAGCGAGTCAATCAATCTTTAATTGAAAAGTGGCCAGCGATTGTCAACCGAAAAGGCGTCATTCTCCAACATGACAATGCAAGACCGCACTGCGCAAGGCGAACTCTAGAAAAAATTAATGAATTGGGGTGGGAGGTGCTGCCTCATCCACCATATTCGCCCGATGTTGCACCATCGGATTTCCACTTATTCCGAGCGCTGCAACACTTTTTAAGTGGCAAAACATTTGCAAATTTGGATGATATCCAAAATGCCATCTCTAGATATTTTGCCGAAAAACCAATTAATTTTTATCGATCAGGGATTGAAAATTTACTCACTAGATGGCAAAAGGTTATTGACAATGATGGGGAATACATCATTGATAAAAAATAAAGACTCGTTAAAAATGTATGTGTTTGTATTTAGCGTAAGAAAACGACATTACTTTCCGGTCCCCCTAATATTAAACAATGGTTTTTCTGATAGGCATAGCACAATAACTTACATAATATTCCCATTTTTAAATTTAATTCTTCCCATTGTTTTACTTTTCACTATACTCTATACTCGTATAATAAGTGTAAATGCACTAAAAGTCACTGTGAAATAATTTTTTCTCTCTCTATTGCAGATCTTATGTCAGTAATCATTAATATGTATTTACTTATATTGATGTATATTTTGAATTCTCTTACCGCATTTGTATTAATTACATTTCTATGTATTATATTTATAATATTTATATAGTATTATGTGTAATAATATACTGTAACAAGATATTGTGCCCTCACTTTTGTTCTTTGCGTAACCCTGTGGTAACACTGAGAATCCCCTTTGGCGTTAAGTCCACCACTTTGTAAAGTTTTTTGTGTGTGCAAATAAAGTTTTTAAATATATTATATATATGCAAACTTACATATTTTGTTATCTAAAGAATTGCATCCAATTGTAAGCGTAAAATAAAAATAATTAAATAAGCCATGAAGATACTGATCTAATTTTTCAAAATAATAATAAACAATATTTATTTTATAGAGGTTTTGTATTATTGTGATTGCGTAATGTATAAAAAAATAAACAAGTATAAATTAAGTTGCTGTTATAAAAGAAAGTTACATTTTATTTTATAATAAAAATTGTTACTTACAGCAGTAGATATTCCTTCTCTCCCGTATGTGTAAGCATTGTCAATGAGCGAATCGAGTTTCTCATCCCAGCCATCGGGTAAATAATTTTGCAAGGGGCTGTGCTGAACAAAAGTACTGTTCAAGAGGCTGCCACTTAGTTGTACAACGACAATAGCTTCGGAGTAAATCTACAACATTAAAAATTGACATATAAGTTATCACTTAACCAAAAATGTATGCTAATAGTGAAGCAGTACTAGAATACGATTTCGGTTTGTAAATTTAAAAAGATGATCATGATTTATTGTTGAAATTTAAATATATTAATATAAACATCATTGTATATTTACTGCGACCTGTTTTAAAGAATAATATGATAAAAAGAGAAACACATCATTTTCATTCAAAGAACCATTAGACAAAGTGACATAAATCCGTCTTAATATTTCTACTACTGTGAATCGGTGCTATTTCTCACAAGGCCTAATGCCAAACTTGCAAAATGTATTTGGACAGACCTCTTTCTCCACAATGTTTTTTCTCACCAGATCTTGCTTATTGGGAATTACCGCACCTCTAAGAGAGTCCTCATACACTGTGTTTACATGACTTAATAAGAAAGTATGATACAACAAGTTACCTATTATAATTATGTTATATTCCAGAGTCAGTAGGCATAGTAGACATGTTTTTAAATAAAGCAAATCCTAATTATTTAACATGATTTATATATTATAAACAAACCTGTATGCAGACGAAAACAACTGCGACGATCACAAAGAATATGAGGCCTATGATAACAATACAAGATGAGACAGTGTCTACAGAGCTGTACGCCATGTCTGTGAGGCTCTTGTTACATATAGACAGCATCTTGCCTACGCCGCGGATATGTGCAGGTATCAGCGCAGATTGCCTGCGAAATTTTTATACCATAAAAAAAATATTTGTAATGCTATTTTTATTTGAGGTCTGCATAAGAAAATATTAGTTTGAACAATATTATGAAAAAAAAAACACTGCTTATCTCATATCAAGGAGTCGCTGATTAGCGCACAAGCACAGCTAAATAATACACTTATATAAAGTGATAAATGAGGTCAATTCACTGGTCCTCCCAGTTTAACTGGAGAAAAAGGTATCCAATACTAGCTATCTATCCTACCTATTGTATTTTATCATAGGAGATTTTAAGTTGTCTGCTTACAAAGTATATGCTATATAAATTGTGAAAAATTATATTTTATTGCATTTGTTATACATTGCAGCACCTTCATTTGCCAATTAATAATACAGTGCAAACTATGGCCTAATTTCAAGGCCTATCGCAGGTGAAATTGCTGGGGTAATGGAATTTAATACTCCGTGCCTCAATGGATAACATCATGTAATAAATGATAACATGCACAACATTGTTATGGACAGAGCTTAAATTGAAGTGAACATCTTGCTTGTCTTAAAGCTTTGTGAAATAAAAAAAAATCTCCCTGGATTACTGATACATATGTTATGAAAAAATTTATTATAAAGAAATTACCTGTTTCCCCACCAATTTTTAATTATAGCCATAATATTGTTGTAGTAGTTTTCAAAGAATAACCATACTCCGAAGAAATTTAGCATCCATTTTATGAAATGTATTGCCAAGAAAAACAACATTACTGGTAGTAACCAAATATGTTTCCAAACCAACATGCAGAAACAAGCAAAGAATAGAAGCTTGAAATAAATGGCTGACTCATCATCATTATTAAAACTGTTCCTCATGTAATTCTCATCAAGAGATCGTTGTTTAAATGAAGCTAAGATTCGATTTTCAATAGCTGGCTTTGTTTTTAAATTGGGTAAAGGTAACTCAGACATTGTCCTTGTTTTAAATAAGATTTTAGCATTTCTCACTGAGTTCTGTGTGGACTCGTTTCCAGACAAACTTCCTGTTTTCATGTTAATATCTGGAATTGTAGGACTTTCTTTATCAGGAGTTAATTCTTTATCACTGGGCTCTTCCAGTATGGTTTCAGCTATTTTTGATTTTGAATCCATTTGTTTTATGCTAACATTAACATGAGAATCATTGATGATAACTTGGTGAATTGCAATCAGTATTGAAGCATCAGGATCTGTGAAAAGGTGAATAAATTTACATTTATTTAAGTTATACAGAATATAGCTTGAATAACGGAAGGCGAAATCACTGTCTCTCGTCCTAGACATTATCCTATATCTATGCAAAACCTATTATAGAAAATTTTGTTGATATTAAGAAGATAAAACAATTTTCTGCCTACCCCGCTGGGAACGAGGCGTGATATATATGTATGTATGTATGTATGTATGTAAAACAATTTTTTCTGAACAAAAATAACCAGAAAAAAATGTGTTTAATGTGATCGCTTCAGTGCACAGATTTTTATAAAAAATTATTTTTATAAAAGACAATTTTTTTAATTGAATTAAATGTTATGGAGTACCTTTAACTTTTTAATTATTAAAGATTTAAGCAAAAAGTTGACGGTACCCAGTCACAGTTATGAAATTGGAACACCTGTCAATTCAGTCATCTCTAGCCATAGCTGCTGCACCAAACAAAAGAATAAAATAAATGCTAAAAAACTGTATAACTTAATTTTATTTAATGTGTTAAATTCAGATAAATAAAGGAAATCATTATTTTTTTAAGAAAAATAAGATCTTAGGCATTGTTTGGGCAAAAAAGGACAAAAATAATCAAAATCTTTGTACATAGTTCTGCCAGTTGGCAATTGAGTGTACTTTACTCAAATTAATTCAAGTGTGCAAATGAAAAGGGTTAATAAACTTTAACAAAATAGTTAGTTAAATACAAACCTTTTAATAATAATTGTTTATGTACATGTAACACTTCAAGAACAAAGCCAATTACAGCAATTGCTTGCAGAACAACAAACATGTACACTTGGTATGAGCCACATAAGCTAGCCCAGTAACTAGTTATGACTAGCCATAGGAGATATGATGTGGCTCTGAAGATTCCAGATCTCTCAGGTGACCATAAGGTATAGACACTAATAATATATGCTAATGCAAATGTCAGGGTCTGTGAACATAAAGATTAGTATTTTAACAATAACTTTTTTGTAAAACTATTATTTTTCAAGTATTTAATTATCTTTCTTATATTTACAAGTTAAAGATCACAGAAATATTGTCTCATACAACGTACTTACAGTATATGATGTGCATAAATGAATGAGTAATGTAGTAGATATTCCTATAAAATTAGTGATCTGCCAGAAAATGCAGCATAAACTCCGCGGAATTGCATTATAAATCCATGGAAATATAAATATAGCAGATAACAGTCCTATTATAGTCTGAAAAATAAAAATTATATAAGTAGTAAATATGAAACTTTTTTGTTTGTGGTAATTACACTTTCCCTTTATATTATTAAAAATAACATAAAAGCTCTGTAAAAATGCATTTTTACCTTATAATGTTCTCTAAATTGATGTCCAACTGTATCAGATGCGAAGTTTATACTATTAGCTGGTATAACCATTAAACCAAATATGACAGAGGTTTTTGTTTTTTCAAGATCTTCAAACCATAATTTTATCTGCTTGGACAATTTATATTTATAAGGGTGAAGTATGGATCCAACTAATAAAGCCCATAATAAAGGTTTGAAAAAAGGTTCTAATATCAAAAATAATACATATACGGCAACGCAACATATTGCCAAAATGAAAAAGGCAAAAGCGTTGTAAAATCCATGTTTCATAGGTTTTTCGTTGTCTTTAGAAAAACCACCTATGATATTAAAAATGTTTTCAAATGGTGATTGCTGCATTTCTGGGCAGTCAAAGTGAATTGAACACTGAATAATTACATCTATAGAAATCTTAATGGAAGCCGCAGTTCAACATTGTTTTTTAATGAGATCATAGTTTTTTAGAGGATTCGGCAGTATTAGCATACACCAGCTAAATGTCAATGTCAAATAGTTTGACGTTTTTTCAAAAACGTTTCATCGTTTCAATATAATATTTGATAGTTTATTTAAAATTTTAATTATTTTAATTTATGATTTAATTTTCGATTATTTCATCTATTCTTTTAATTAATTTGCTTACTGAAAAATTTTTAGTAAGTGTATTAATATCATTATGGTTATGAGTAATAAGATTTTCAGATACATATTCACAGTAACAAAAATTAAAACTGTGTTACATATAGTGACTATAACAAAGTTTTTTTTTTCTTTTTAAAGTTTTACTTATGTATGACCATATCATTTTAAGAAATGTATTTTACCAAAGCATGTTGCAATAATAATAAAATTTGTTCACTTTCAGTATATGTACCAAAAAAATTGTAAATACATTTATAAATATCTATGAAAATTAGAACTATTGTTAAATAAATTTTCCAATGTCCAATTTTATGTATTGTGAGATCACTTCCAGTTTATCTTTTGGAACATGTTGACCTGCTCCTCGCACCATAATTTCCATAAATTCCCCGCAGTTTTCACTCAGTGTGTGTCACACAGTAAATGTTTTTGTCTTTCCAATATTTTCTCGCCATGTCCTCTGTATTCTTGATTTTTGCAGCTTGTCGATGATCAACGAGACCGTGTTGCAATGCCCATTCAGAATAATATAATAAATTAGGAGGGTCAATCCAACTGTCGCCAATTATTAATCCCTAAAAAGAATAATGAACTTCAATCTTAAGAAGAATCTCTTCTTCTCTTAAGAAAGCTTCTTTTCTTAAGAAACTATTGAGGATAATATTTATGAACTATAAATACTCAATTATATCATAAAACATATTGTGTCTGTATTGATGGGTTTTGGTTATGAAGTTTTTTAATTGTGAATAAATTTAATATTAATGGCGTTTTTACAAAGAAATAAAACAGCTACGGGGTACTTATTTAGAGAAACATAAAGGATTGTTTTTCTTAGCTGGAGTAACGCTTTGTGTATTAATATTATTCTTACTTTTAAATTCATTAAAGAGCTGGCATTGTCATAATGAATGTAATGTACCAATCCGGTTACATATTTCGCTCCGTACTCTTCGCCGTCAATGAAAAGCGGCGCTTCTTTTAGTTCCGGGTACACTTGAATCAACTGCTTCATGAAATTTATGAGAATTTGGCCAATCCAAATAAAAACAATTACATCGATTATTGCGGGGTGAAATTATACGTGCCACTATGAAATGTATTTCAGGATGAATCCCATTTAACATTAGACTCAATATATTGGTGCTATTTAATTCGCAATATTAAAGAAAAGTGTTATATGAAATAAAATTCTTACTGATTAAATATTATTCATTTAGCAAAAAAGCCTACTCCTACCTGCCTACCCCTACTGGGAAAAAGGCGTGATAATATAAAAAAAAAAATATTCTAATTTTCCACATAATTGTTAAACGTAACAGAAAGTTACTAAGATGTCAGAGTAAATCTTTTACTTCCTTTCTTTATCGATTTTGGGCAACATTCTATATTATAGTTCTACCTTAATGTGCTAACTACACACAACTTTCTATCGTCACATAGTTTCCGTCCATCGTTCTGATGTTTCTATACTATGTTAATCTATTCAACATTTTTATATTTATAATAAAGAAAAATTTAGGATCAGCTAATAGGAAGTTCAATAAAAATTGTGTTTTTAGTTACGTAAGAAATACAATATCGAAAATATAAATAAATGGATGTCAACTAGTGAACTATGCAGTGTCGAGACCAAGGGCAAATGTTTAATAACACCAAGAAGTTACTATTATATTAAGACGTATTAAGTAAATAAGTTGAAAAACATTACTATTAAATTTAACAATATATGGTATACATATATAATTATGATATAAATATTATTACCTTTTCCATTAATAATCTACAGCGGGCCAACTTGTTTAAAAAGACCATCCAGTGAGGACATTGCTGGACCGCCTTGAAGCCATACTATACACGGCGTTCGTTCCTTTAACTGGTTTTTATTGGGAAAATACCAAAAGAAAAGATTCCAGCCTTCAGTTTCTTTAACATTGATGTATCTAGAATAACTTTTAACATTTTTGATGAACGGGTCGTTTTTTGATAAAGTTCTAGCTTTATCCACTTTACCTTTTACTATGAAAGGTGTAAGGACCAAAGGGAAATTTTCGTGATTTTTTAATCGTACCGCTGGATTCGATGGAGCTTACGCTGTAGTGGATAAAAGGTAGCCAATAAATAAATTTATGCTGTATTCGTTAGCAGTGTAAATTATTTATTAGTAGCTGTTTGCAATTTTGTTATGAGACTGACATAGTCATTAAGTGACAATTTTTTTCGTGTGGGTGATTTTTAATAAATCTTAAAAATGCTTATCCATTGAAATGAAAAATGTTACCGATGCTTTATAAACTGTTAAATATAACTGTGTTCGCTTGCCTTGTAACATAGAGTTCCTTGGTCGATTCCGCGGCCACGTGTTTATAACATAGCCAATATATTCATAACGTAAATCTGTTGCGAAACAGCGTTACTGTATTCTGTCTACCAACATATGATAGACAGAGTAGATAGAACGACTCACCATCATCATTATAGAGAAAAAAAAAATCTTAGAATAGTATTTACATGAACTGAATAATAAAAACGACCACTACAGAAATCATTCTGCACATAATGATTAGTTAGAAACAATGTATTAACTACAAAAAACACAAACGTTACGAATAAGTTATAAGTGGCGGGAAAATTTTATTTATTAAATATCATTTCACACTATTGTTTTGTTTATATAACAAAAGGTTTAATGATTTTTATATTATTTTTTATATATATATTATTTTTTCCGATAAATTGTATTAATACTGTTACACTAACAAACTTTTTAGATATTCAAAGTTATGTTTATTATTAAAAAGATAGCTGTTACTTATTTGCCAAAGTGATGGAATAAGCACATTAAATACAATATGGGTTATATATTGAAAAAAAAATGGTTTTTATGCTCGCCTATCACGTGAAAACTAGAGAACGATATGTGAACATGATCATTCGACGCGGAATGATTTGGACTATTTATGTTTTGAATGTCATAAATCCTCCATCATTTCATTTCTAATTATGCTTTATAAACATTTCAATTTTGCTATAGAAACTTATTTCCTGTTGCAGTCGCTATTAAGGAGTATTTCAGACAAATATTAAGTCTAATTTTATATTATGGCCACCAAAGCGAACGAGGATCTGCTAGTGATAATATATTGTATGTACAATCCTGCATACTGTGTTTATCGTCCTGATACATTAACAACTCGTTTTCCCAGAAATATCTGAAGCCACAACGCACCTGATTTTTTACGGTCATTAGAAAGTTTAGTATTACATTTTTAAACTCTATATAACTCTACTATAATGCAACCTTTTACCTACGAACAAAAGTTAGGCAACTGTGACCGGCAGTTATCTAATAGTTAACAAGAAGGATTAACCGCAGTCATCTGACGTTGACATTGTGTAAGATTAGTTAAAGACTAATTATCGATAATCAATAATTTCATGGAGTCCTTCTTTGGTAGTTACCTTAGAAACTTAGTATCGTTTGCCCACTGTCAAGTATTTAATCAAAATCTATGCGTATCATAAATGGGTCGGCACGATTACAAGTTTTCCTTTGTATTATTCATTTAGATAATATTTTATAATAGCATGCTGGAATCTTAAAATTTGTATGATCTGATGTGTCTGGCATATCTATTACCTGAGACCACATTACAAACAATGTGCAATTACAACGGATGCGCTAATGCAAGATACCTTATGTTTTGTACAAACATTGCACGTAGACTGTGAAGGTATACTTATTCATTTGTTAGCGGAAAGTTTTCCGTTTCTATATTTTTAGTATATAATTGAGTCTCTTTCTACACAAGAACGGTGAGTTTTAGACAGTTAACAAAGTAAAAAAGAATTACGGATGGTTTGTAGTAAAATGCAGCCATATTTTATAAGGTCGAGTTAGTGCTAATTTTTGTTCCACTGCAATAACATTTTAAGCTACACATACTATATTTATCGGAAAGCATTTTGAAATAACTATTGATAAAACATATGTATCTGATAAAAAACATAATATTTCTAAAATTTTTTATATAGTCTTATTTACTCTTACTACCTACTACAATATTTCATCTCACCAAAGGTTGACAGGTGGAGAATGTTAACAGGCATTAAGCCTGCCTTTTATATACTTCGTTATAAGGTTTTATATTATAGAGTGAGGGTCTCGTGTTTAAGAGCGGAGATTAATTGGGTAATATGATGACGATGAGTTTATTTTAGTAACATTTATATCAAAAACTGTTAAAAATTTCACATGCGAGACGATATTGTAAGAAAATTAAAGGATTTTGTTCTTCCACAGTTGACAATTTATAATTTCATTAAATATGTATAAATACAGTCTTCTCAACTGTCAGTAGTTAGTGGGTCTGCTATATTTATCGGAACGTAAACGTAACACTCGTAATACTGTTTTATCACTGACATATTAATATTTCCTGCAACTTATCGAACAGGATTTCCTCTAAACACATGTATTACGCATACTTAGTATTTAGATATATTCATTGGGTTCAATATGTTATGAAAAATAAGAATTTAAGTAGAGAACCTAAGAATTGATGGTACATACTCGTATTTACTGAAAATAATTACTTGCTAAGATCTCGAAAATAAGCATTTAATTAGTACTTAATCGAACGTAATGAATTTAAAGATTTATTAAAACATAAATAAATGACATAGTCCAAAAGATTGCTAGCCTCAAATGGCAATGGGCAGGATACATCGCTCGAAGGACTGACAGCCGATTGGGCACTAAGGTCGTCGAATGGCGACCGCGTACCGGTAGACGTAGTGTTGGCAGACTCCCCAACAGGTGGTGCAACGATCTGGTGAAGATTGCGGGAAGCAGCTGTGGTCAAATCGATCGATGTGGAGATCTTTGGAGGAGGCCTATGTCCAACTGTGGAATTCTATTGGCTGATAATGATCAAAAGTCTGATCGTATCTGATAGTAAGCGACGATGTAGTCATTGGCAGTTAAAGTGCACTAGTCTAGAAGTAGCCCATTCTCTCTTGTCTCTACGTCATACCTGGACGGAAGCACTAACGCCGACATAATGTTCCAATCTTTCGCAATTCGCATTAAGAAGGTCGAATCGAAACGCTTCTTTCTAATAGCCAGGATCTCGATCTCTCCTGGTAACACTCCACGAAATGCAATCGGTAAAAGACCGAGAGGCTCGCCACCCCACGCCAGTGGCACAGGCTGTCAAGTTATTGAACATGATATATAAAATTAAATTTGTAAAATGGTACATGGTGTAAAATGGCAACGTAACCTTTGCGAACCAGATACAAAAAATAAAATGTCTAGTCTTTTTAACATAAGATACATTCAATTTATGACATTGTTGTCAACGATCAAGGAATACTGGTTTAAAGGTCACTTGTTCTAAATTTATTTGTTTACTTGTTTTTTCTGAAGCATATATTTCTATATACTCACTCTAGATACTCACTAGATGCAAATATTTGATATTATTAATGATGTACATCTTTAATGCATCATTAAGATGAAAAATGTTAAGTGTCATTTAGATAAATAGATTTGTAAAGTATTATAGTTAGTTAAAGGATGTTAAGTATTTAGTCGTATATAAGATACATCAATTTAAAAGCAAAATGATCAGGTAAACTCTGTCCATGCTGCTAGTTCTTGTCATCATTTTGCATTCATTATTATTTTCCTGTTTGAAAGGCGCTATAGCGCATGTAATTACAGAGGTAACGACGGTCAACATCTTACGTATCAAGCGATGAGCGCAATATGGTGCGGTATATATCACCCTAACTAGCGCCACGTTATAGGCAAGCCAATCACTTATCAACAGATGAACGTCTGTTCGTCTCGTGGTTGAATGAATAAAAAAAAAATCGGATTAATTTTAAGAATCAAATCATTATTGTAATACATACAAGTCTTCTCGTTAACCGAGTAGTTTTACTACTTACATATTCTTAAAATCGTAAACACAGTAATGTCCGCACAATATTGTTTAGCAGCGAAGAATAATAACCATTGGTTTCTTACATTTATTAGTAAATATAGTTATTAACTGATATTGACATGTCAGTGTTTATGCGAACGATTCTATAACGAAAGGAAACAAATAGATAATATGAAAGATTCTATAGAATTATCAGAGTGCACTGGGTTCACCGTCACTTTAATCAAATCTTCCAACCACAGTCATTGTGGAAGTAATTCCATATTGGAATAAGTAGGGCTTTTGCATTTATTTCTATGTATGTTATATTTACACTGCAATTTCCGTATGCGTAAATAAATAAAATAAAAATAGAGATGTCGTATTGATTTTATAATGAATCAATAAATCTATACACATCGAGGAGCATATAACATGGCCTTGGAATGTTTTTATTGTTCATAGAAAAAAATCTCTAAACGTATTATAAACAGGTGTAACAAGATCAATTTAAACTGTTGTACTCGATATAGTTTGAAATATTGTATCGTCATCATTTCAACTGATTGATTGTGATATATATATTTTTAATTATTATTAAACACAGTCTTGATTCACTTTTTTCAATGCGTTAGTTTTGCGGGAAACACATACTGCCACTTCTTATATATCCCGTCGGGCAGGAATTACTTCTGATACCGAATCTGTTCCCAAAGCCCACTTCGTCGTCGTCCGGCAGAACGGGCCTGGGCTTTGGTGAATTGTTATTCTTATTTTTAACCGGAGCATTTCTCGCAGGATATGCCTCACTCCATTCAAGAGTCATGAGGAGAAATACGCATAAAGCCAATTTGAAGTACATTTTCACTTATTACGATTATTGAATTAACACAAGTATTTGTCCGGCTCGGGTGGTGACCACTTCGTGACTGTGGTGTTAAAGCTGCTGACTACATTTATATAAGATTTTTTATTAAGGCATTTTCCTCGTTCGCGTCTTTGCATATGTGACCTGTTATAGCTACTAATATTTTAAAAGTTAATTATTCTATTTATACGAGTATTTTACGTCGGGTGTTACTTTATTATTGTACCTAATACAAAAATATTCATAATAACGTATATGGAAGAAATATTTCTATGGATATTCAATAAGCTAGATTATTTATTAGTTATCTATTTTGTTAGTAATATTTATTATTATAAATTTATAACATTCTAAAAAAAGAACTTATGTTATATTATACTAGCAACGAGATGATCATGACGTTCACCTGACGATAATTGTTACTACCAGGTAAACTTTACGTATTAAATCTCATTACCTGTGCAATTTCACTACCAAAAACACACATCTAAATGAAATACTAACATTTGCATCTACTGTTTGACGGTAAAAATGGGGGCTGTGATGGTATGTACCTCGACGGTCGGTGATGATGATGACTTACAAATTCCTTGAAACATACTGAAAATAAAAATATTCAAATATTTATTATTTGAGGATATGATATATCACATACTTAAAACTATAAAACGGTGTAAATTCATCGATATTTCGCTAAATTCTTATAGATAAGTATTTTGTATTCATAAAACGTATGTCATAGTGAAATCATGAAATGGAGTTATTAAAATGAGTAATACACTAGTGTCGTTATTCTTAACGACCATATATAAATAGAATTATGACGACTTTTATGAAAAGAGATCATCACACAAAAATGATTTATACTAATTTAGTAGCTACTTTTTTCAAATGAACAAATGTGTTTATGTGTAATATAATAATTGTTAAATCTATTTGTTTAAATACCAATGAATGATTGCTATGACTGGGAACCCCATTATTAACAACATTAAATGAAAAACCAAATCCATATAACTACAAGTCAGTAAGCTTATTATGCCTAGATCGGACTGTAAATAATAATAAATATAACCTGAAAGTATTCCATGGTAACTTTGATATTAGGTCTTTCGTTATGACTGTCCTATTGACTATAGATACTGAAAAACACTTAAAAGGCCCGGGTAATAATAAATGTGATAAAATCAATGATATTGATAAATTAAAGAGCCGTTGTAATATTCTGGTAATCAACGAGGACGAAGATTGTAAGCTTGTCATTCGTTTTTTATTCAGAGAACCGATCATGAATCATTATATAGAAAAGATTCTATGTAAGTAGGGTTCACTGAACTATTGGTCACTTCTCGAGTAATGAATGTCATTGATGTCTTTGAATTATTGTAATAACAAAGTAATTTTATTAGGCATGTCGCCTTTCTAATAACTATACCGTAGTGTTGGCATCTTGGCAGAAATAAGACAACTGTTGGCTCTAACCATGACTAACTAATCGAATGTTTTGTTTGTAAAAAGGAAGATAGTAAAGTATTGTTTCAGTTCAATTAATTCCAATGTAGTGTTGAATATGAAATGGAAACCTATACCTAGTCTTTCAGTGTAATGTTTCTTCGCATTGAGTACTGTGAATGTCATAGCACATAGCCATTACTTTTTTTAATTTGATGACAAGTAATATATAGGTTAGCATTTTGGTACGTTAACTGACCTCCTTATATACGATGCCAAGTAACAGTAGTTTTTGTATCTACAGTTACGTCTTGTTCTGTCAATACAAATAACACGAATTCTACATGTCATATTAACTTTGTTAATATGATAAACACCTTTCTCATCGCGAAATTTTACAAAAACAATCATCAATGGTGTGCACTGTCAGTCGTTCCGAATTGCTTGTTCATCAGTCACCGAAACCATTAGATCACTGTAACTCATGCTGTGCTGTACATATGAGAGAATAATGATCATTATAATCACCATAATGAGCCGAAATATGCCTACTTTTGGATATAGATCTACCCCAAAGATTTACTAATGGATCTATAGTCAGTTCCACGAACAATGTGCCCATTAAGTGAACCCTAGGTGAATGACAAGCATGAGGTGGTCTCATGATTGTCGCAGCAAAGAGGGAGTACTAGGTAAGATTACGGCACTCCCTTGGATAGGAAAGGAACCAGTGTGTTCCATAGGAGATCCGGAGGCCTCTTGCAAAGCATCAAGAGTGACTGCTGAGAGGGTTGTAGTGGGTACAAAGATCTTTTGAAGATTTCTCCATCAACAATTATGAGCTGTCGGGGCTTCTTTCTAAGATTTTCATTTCAATCACCATGAAATTTTATTGATTAGTCTTGTTTATTCCATTTGTATGTGACTTGGAGGTTTTCTAGGTGACTTATTTTATATTACCACGTCTCGGTACCGTACAAGGGTTAGATATTGTAGTTCACACTTATAGATAGATACGTAGATATTTTAAGAGGACGTTAACAATATAATAGAAACATTTTTTACTATTTAAGCTCTTATTGCAATTAAAACGATTGTGAAATGTAACGAAAAATCTAAGCAATGCAGCGACAAGAATATATAAACAATGTTATTAATTCAATTTAATGATTTATCTGCTGTTTGTAAACTTAAATTTTTTATTCGTTGTCGATTTGCGAAGTGCCGTGCTTTGCTTTGCTTTACATTAACAAAGGAAACCACAAATGGCATTTTTAGGTAAATTTTAATTTGAATACCACAAACTGTTGCATGCGGTTCTGTTAAAACTGTGGTTTTAGTTTTAATTGAAATTCCTTATTAGCGTTTAGTTATGATTACACGTTATCGTAAGCACCGTTTCAGTCTATGATGGTTAAGTGTATTAGTCTAAAAGATTATACACTAATGACTTGGAGATATATGCATCAAGTCTGAACGAAAGTACATCACTTCAACACAATACAGTAAATAATACTCTCAAGTACTAAAAAAACATGTATTTTTGGTTATAAATGGTGGTGGTCAAATCCCCCAGGCAAGAAGACAATTTTGGGAAGAAGAGGACATTAATATTAATGTATTAGCTTCTTTGTTAAAAAAAATTGTGTGTTTTTGCATCATATAGTAATTAACATGGCAGTGATTACCACAGCGTAAATTTTGAGGGTCACAAATCTATCCCGATCGATAAAACGTCTTTAAAAACTACCTTAATAAAACTACAATTTAGACTACATTTATTTTACCAACGAAAGTAGAATATACTTAAATAGACGTGTAAGTTTTTGGTTTTTAGCTTAATCACCATTTCTTCTAGTAGTCCGCGAAATAACATAGTTTGATGATTGATAATAATTTATGATGAATCATTGTAGTTATTATTCATTTATTGAAGCAAATTGTTATTAAGTAACAATGAGTATTTCCCATAATCAAAACAAATAACTAATTGTTATTGAGGTTTGGGGAAAATCTTATAGTACAGTATTTTAATAGGTTATGACAATATTCACATCAGTTTTTAAGCAAACCTGTATGAGTATGTTATTACGTAGGTTATGGAAACGACTAAAAACACACACAGAATTATCATATATTGACTAAACTTGATGACCAGTTCTTTAAACGACTAACTGTATCTGATTTGTTGTTAGTATGCATCTGTAGGTGAACCTAGCTGAATATTCTCGGTTATTACTACCATAAGAGGTTTACTGGGCGCCAATTTTAATTATACTGTACATAATTAGGTGCTGAGCGAATAACTTATGCTGAATAAGTTGTATTATTAACCATCAATTAAAAATCCTGTCAACAATGACGCATTATCAAATGTTGTATGTAAATAAGAGAACTTTTGTACAAAATCACTTAATACCATACACGTGGTAAGGAAAACTATATCAACATAAATAAGGCTTTTGAAATACTTTGCCAGTTTACTAAGCGGGGTTTTGTGTAACGTCTTAGTTCTGCTCAAGTGGATATGAAAAGGGTATACAATGGAGGAACACGAGTGGATATTTTTGTTCCCCGGCGACATTGACCCGTTTCCGAGCTCCGTATGGACCAATACTTTAAACCGTTGACAGTTTGTATGTAGACTATAATTTCTTTTTTCTCACCACGTACCGTTCGAATATCTCTGAAATCGATAAACTCGAATTCATAAGTACGTGGAAAATAAAGATATTGTAAATCGTTTACTTTTTATTTTTAGGATTTTTGCTCCTGAGGAGTATATCAATCCCAAGGTAATAAATTTATAAATATATCTTCAGTGCTTTTTATTCTGTACATTAGACCACTACGGGTTACGCATTTGTAAAGATGTATTACAATTTACAAGGTAAAAAATTGTCACAGATAAAAAAACACAGAAATATATTATTGATTAATAATAAAATAAAATGTTACTAATAATAAATATGCAGGTGGTGTGTAATACTGAGTATATATATATATATATATATATATATATATATATATATATACAGACATAGATAGACAGATTAAAATATATAGCTAAAGTTGATCGTCATCAGTAAGAAATATTTTGCTGAACTCTTTTCATAAATCTGTGTGATCCAAATAAAAAAGAGCTTGTTTGTCGCTTTCAAACAATTGGTTACGTCAAACTATTGGTATAGGTAAAACTATTTAATTGATGAGACATTAATTGTTGGGTATAGTAGATCCCGGGGCTCTTCGCAACGCACTTATGTCAACCGAACGGGATTTAGTTAACCACTTAATCCCACGTAACCTTGTTTTCCTTCTAGAAGCAAGGTATCCTTTAGTAGATTTCCGCCTGATAGCAAGAAAATAATGGAAAATACTTTCAATATATATCAATCAATCAATCAGCCGGAAGACGTCCACTGCTGGACAAAGGCCTCCCCCAAAGATTTCCACTCAGACCGGTCCTGGGCCACCCGCATCCAATGGTTGCCAGCGACCTTGACCAGGTCGTCGGTCCACCTTGTGGGGGGCCTGCCACCACTACGTCTACCGGTAAGTGGTCGCCATTCGAGTACCTTACTACCCCATTAGAAATAAAATGATGAAGGATCTATGAAACCTATAAAGTAAAAACCGAAATGCAAATTCCGCGTGGAATGATCATGTTCCCGTATTTATACTTTGGCTAGTTTCCACGTGAATGGCGAACAATGGAACCATATATATATATATATATACACATACATACATGTATATATATATATACATAGATAATTTCATCAAAGAGTATTATACAGAAAGAGCATAATACTGGTATCAAAACTAGTACAATAATCTAAAAAATACGGAACACCGTTATTGAATATTTGTTCTGACATTGTAATCCCTAGCCACGTGTTAGAACAGTCGTGGTAACGAGCACGAATGCTGTAAATCTGCATCGACCACGTGGATGGGAGATTATAGCAACTACCCTCGTTTGACCTCCATTTTGCACTAAGGCAATTTGTGCAATTTCACACAGAACACTGACGTCCTCTTGTATGAAAGCAGTATAACAAAAAAAAAATCTTTAAATTAATATTATTTGTGTCCTTTTAGAGGGTAAGATTTTATTTAGGGTATTTTTGTGAATATTAGATAATTAGATAGCATAAGTATATAAAATAAATATATAATATATAAAATAAATCGGAATAATGTTAAAAAAAATGTATATAGCCAATAGTAGTGAAGATGTAAATAATAGGTCAAGGTAAAGCTTTAAATAATAATATCAGGGAAAATTGAAAAAAAAAAAAAAATTTTGATTTTATATATTGTTGTAAACATTCTTTAAATTAATGATAAATTGTTTATATCATTTTATTTGTAAATAGCAAAACACAAGTAAGGAAAATAGAGAAAATTATTTCAAAGGCAAAACTTTATTATGCTTCTTCTATCATTTTCAATCGTTGTAATGATTGTAATGATTGTTTAAAATACAGGTATTTATCGATACATTTGTTATTAATTTTTGTTGTATGCAAATTATGCTTTTCGCATACATATTAGAATAAAACGATTCGCAATTTAATTTCAAACATAAATAATTATATTAATACGCTCCAAGGCCTTATGTCAGTTATTATTCTTATTAATAATAAAATATATATAATGAACGGTTTCGCGAACATGTTCCCTATGTTGAATGACGTCGCTGTATAAAAGTCATGGCGGACAGGAAATGTAATTAGATTCATATATCACTAAAATACCCAGCAATATATTATTCTTGACATCTGTTATTTCGATAACACATTGCCTTTGAAGAATCCACACTGCATTTCTATCAAGGGTAACAATATTTACGTAAATGATTTATTTATGAACGTTTTTCTATAGAGTTTAACTCGTAAAGCTGTATGTGGTGTACATTGACTAAGAATTAAACTAATGATTAATAGAAATATAGAAAAGGTACATAGAAATTAGTAACAGACAGAGAATAAATATTCATATAGAGATTTATTTACAAACTCTTGTGCTTTCAACTTTGATGCTGACATTACGCCCGTCACATTTTATTGGCTTGGATCATATGACAGAAGGCCCCGAGATCGATCAATGAGCGTTTAGTAGACTATTTTATGTTACGTTTAAGTTTAAGGAAAAGACAATAGATCACTGCAGTATGTAGATTTTTAACAGATCTACGAGTTAACAAAGAACAGGGGTATGCATAAATTCATTCCAACTCCGGTGTTCTACAATCATAGTACACGATATCGCCAAATTCCCACAGCACAAATTCGATGATTGGCAATCTCCCACTGTGCATTTAAAGTGCAACTTCTCGCCTTTAGATTAGTGGTGTTAGTTGTTGTCGATGTTATTACCAGACCAATCTTGGGAAACTTCAACCACAGAACAGATAAGTGTAGCTTATCTGTTCTGTGGTCTGCACAGGAAAAAACAAGCGTACGGCCATTCACAGACGAATGTCATCATTTGCCGTTTCGTATGAATATTCATGGTTACTGTTAAAATAAAATATAATAGCTTTGTTTTATTCTCGTTTACGTGTGGCCCGTGTTTTATTTTAAAACAAACAAAAATGTTGAATGTTTAAATAACTGCGTTACGTGACTTCCTGTTTACGATTGGAACAAATATATATAAACATAAATATGCAACCTTTGGCGTCACATTCGTTTGATGTCAATGGGTTTGTAAAATCATCAACAGTTGTTTTATTTTTACATATATAATTATTAAACGTAACCCATCTGTTATGCAAATGAACCTTTTTTTGTAACATATTTATGAAGACATACAACAGCCATCTAAAGTATCCTATACTATTTCTCTGTAAAAGAATCTACATAAATATGTACATATTTATATTTACATTTATATAAATTACCTACAAATTATTAAGGCTGATGGGACGATAATGTTGTTAAGTGGTGGTCATGTACTAATAGATACAGGTCCTTCACGTGACCGATGATCTGGTGAAGGTCGCAAGAAAACTCTAGATGTGTACAGTGCAGGATCTATCGGTGGGGAGATCATTGATGGAAAGCTGTGATCAACAGTTGGCATATATACATGTCGGAGATTGGAGCACGCAACGTCACATTTTAATCGACTGCGGGTATTTGGATATAATAATGGGCACACTAAGTTTGAATCTTAATCGATTTACGGGTATTTAGATATTGTAGCAGGCAACACTGAAGATAATTTGTTACATGTAAATGGCATTTCGAGGAAGTGTAAAAAGAGGAACGCGCGAACACCAGTACAGCGGACCGTCCAACTGTTATCGTTGTCGCTTAGTAATCTGTTGTTGTATTACAAACCTATCGAGTATTGTTTAATCGACAATGAATGAAGATCGGAGAGAAGAAGAACGCCCGCATCGTATCAACCTCTCTCCGTTATACATATATAGATATTTACGTGAGCGGCTTCGTTTCAGAAGACGTATGCGTCAACCTATCGGTATAATTATTTTAAACGATAATCCATTTAATGGTTCTGTTTCTGACATGCTCTGTTTTAGATAATGAGAGCTATTTGGATCGGTTCCCAAATCTAAAATACGCGAAGTTATAACGATTGTTACAGAAACTAGTGTTAACATGCAATATATTTGCTTTTATAATCATTCCACAGTATTAACGTTGATCATTATATCTTTTTACTTACAATATACTAACTAATAATATATAACAATTATTGTTTGTTTCCATATACTTATACATTACAAGTTAGCGGTTAACAAGAATCTCGTGTATTTAAGTGGCGATTATGTATATGATAAATTCGTCATGAAGAATATATATCTGTCCTAAATACAATATTGGCTTTTCTATAATATCTTGAATCGGAACAATATTGAAATCATATGATTTAAGATTTATAGCTTTTGTATGAATACAGAGGAAAAGATACGACATATTTAGAATACACTTCTAATAGTTTTTAGGTGGGAAATCTTTGAAAAGTATTTATTTATCAGCTTATTGACATCCACCAGTGAATCTAGATCCCTGTTGACGTACGTATAATTCTATATTACACTCCGTATAAGCTTTGCTTTCAAAGCAATGATTATTATTACTAGGTCCTGAAATTTCAGCCCTGTAGTGCCTAGCCATTAAGAATAGGACTAAGGTATTCTCTGCCTGTCGTACAAGGCGACTAAAAGGGGCCTCGGTTTTGTAGGCTTTGAGGGTGGGGGCCCTCAGAGCTTAATAAGCGAGCCTTAGGAGGACGGCAAATACATTGTGGTCTTGTATTTGCCGTAGCAAAGCGTGAGGTCTAGGAGGGCTTTGGCCCTTCCGTGGAATGTTTAATCGAGAGTGCAGGGGGGCGCCGGTGCGTTCCGTAGGAGATCCCGGAGCCCCTCCTAATGCACTGAGGGAGACCACCGAGGGGGTTTTAGTGGGTAGAAGCCCCACATAACCTTGTCTTCCCCCCATAACTGAAATTTATAGTTTTTTTTTAATCCGAAATGAGATTTTTTTTTCTTCTACAAAACGAGATGTTTATCTGATGGTTAGTGATACGTCTGCTCATAATAACGTGAGGCAAGTTAGGATGATATACACAGCACCGCTTTGCGTATTTGCCTAGAGACATAAGATGTTAGGTCTCTTTACCGCATTAATTTCACTAGCTACAGTGACCTTCGTACCGGAACAGGACAACATTTGTACACTGCTGTTTGGCGGGAGAAATAGGGGCTGCGGTGGTAACTACCTAGACGGTATCCGGCATCAGGGATCTTAAAATAATGTTTCAGGTGTTGAATGTTTATTTTACTATTGAAACTATACTAAGAGGCGTATAATAATTCCTATAGCGCATTCGTCGTAGTTATATTACTACTATAAATATCAGTAAAATTTTTTTTTTTTTTTTTTTTTGGTGGAGCAGGTTTGCCGGAAGTCTAGGATGTGATAAATACTATACTCTGGTTTAAAAGTTTTAAGACGACCTGAACAGTATTGCTGTGTAAATATTCTGACTCTTCAGTTACGCGTACACTTTTACCATTTAATGAACAGTTTCGAATGAATTTTCGTACTTGTTTACAAAGAAAAAAAGTATTTAAAAAAGATCAATGAATTGTCAACACTGACGATGTTTTGTGCCGGTTTGAAGGGTTCCTTCTGTTTGTACATTGAACATAATCACGGGAACGGAACCGACGGAATAAATTGTTTGCGCGAGGCTTCTTTTTCTCATTTACGCTTTTGTGAGGGATGATTTACGTTGCTGTAACCTATCGGGTTTCCTCGCCTTGAAACCGGAGGCTGGTGCCGTTTGCTTTTCAGTTTAATTGTTCGATATTATATATATACATATATATAACCTTGTGCTGTTACGTTTCAATTAACATCCCACGGTTTTGCAGGAAATTACTATATGTAAATGAAATAACCATTCGGCTGTGAAGAACTATTATTAAAATTAACTTTGACGTTTACTAATTACTAATGTTATATTTCATAATTGTGTTGTAACGAATAATGAGAAGGTTCTTTGTAGTGTGACAGAGCTGTAAATTACATTAACTGTAACAAAGATACGTTCTAATGTTATGTTACACCTAATTTAGTATATTAAGTCCGAAACGCGAATAACTTTTTAAATCGTAAAAATATCTGTAATGGATTTAGAGGGTCTCTACAAAGAAAACATTTTTCGGGTGAAAAATCAACAAAGGACTGAATTTTTTTTAACAGATAGTAATAAACGAAAGAGGTTCACGAATGTATCTTACTTATTCAATAAAGGTACTCTGTAAGCTATGGAATTGAAGCGGCTGTCCCCGCGGACCTGAAGACGTTATTCCATTACTGGCCCTTTCGAAAAAGAAGAACAATGGTCCTCAATTAAAGGCGCCCTTGGCTGTGCAAACAGTGCGTGTGTGCGAGCCAGAGCTATGCCCATTTGTCAATTGATTCTCGATATAATGAAGGGTACATCGTAACATTGGAGCTAGCTGTCAGAGGCGGTCTTCCAGTATGGTATGGATTTCCCGCGGGTGTGAGTGAGGTGGCCGCGAACTGAAGATGCGTGCGCAGCTCTGGTAATCACATCGTCCCGTTTACACTAACCCATTTTCCATTGTCGCATCTCGACCTACACAGCCTCCCAAGGTGCGTGTTGTTTGATAACGGCACGCGTCTGTGTGACTCTTGTTTATATTGGTCTCGATGCCACTTTAAATTGATTAATACCCGCTTCGACACCTTCCTTTCTTGAAGACCTTTACTATTGTATGTGAAGTTCTAAACGTCTAGACTAGTAACAGACTATTAAAAATAATTAGACTATAATAACGATTAATTTAAAATCAAATTTATATTATTATTTGAAATATGGTAATAAAAGCAAAATAAAAACACAAATAAAGGAACTTGTGAAAGTTTCAGGAACTTGCGGACAGGCAATGTGAAATGTATCCTATTAGCGGAGTCTAATGAAAATTTAGAAAATCCTTGGGCCTGTTAAAACAGTCTAAGTGTTTTCCACAACTTACGAACACCGATTCACGGTTCGTATCCACGCAACTTTTCACGCACACACGTTTTCGCTGTGAAATAAGCTCCTGAAACTCGCGGCGCAATCTCGAAACGTGCGGCCGTCCCGCTCGCGCGCGGCCTCCCGTCCCATTTCAACAGGTTTCGCCTTTCAGCGATCGCCGTGAGGAAAGCGTGTCTCTAGTAGCACAGCACAAACAGTACGATGAACACACGTCGTACTAGAGAACCGAAAACATAGTTTCACTGACAGTTCCGACACAAGCTGACATTTGCGGCCGTCCCTCGTGCAGTGGCTTGCCGCGCTTTCCCGCGACCTCTTTATATAAGTATTTATTAATATCCGAGTAAAACGTAACAGCGAGTGTTTAGCGATTCGGAGAGTTCGTAAGAAATATTCGCGGCCGCGTCAAACCTCACGTGTGAAATATGAAAACCGTCAAACAAGCCAGTGCCAAAAACAATAGTCATATAAAGTCTCAATAGTATACTAAGGAAATGTGCTACAGTGCTAAACGGTGAATTGATATAGGATACGTGTGATGAGGCACATAAAATTGTCAAGATGTAAACTTATGTATCTCAATGTTTACCTCTTCAGTGTTGTGAATGATTAGAATATATATGTCATGAATTAGTGTAAAGCGATGTAATTATACGTGAAACTATGAACTAGACTGAAACGGTCTTGAGCAACCATGGTTGTGATAAATTAAAATAGTGCACTCAATTCTGTCCCCTCCATGGCTCATGGAAACACTTATCAATAAAATCGGTTGTTACATACAATGTTGTGAGTAAACACTAGGCGAACAAATAGTTATATTTATACAATCACTAAGTTAAAGTAAAAATAAGTTCTGTGTTAGTGCCTGTTTCAGTGTTCAAGTTTTTATTGACGAATTCATTAACGGGACTTCTCCATCAATAATTTCATTCGGGGTTGTGAATACGAATAAGGACTAAACCTACCAACACCTTCGAAACCGTTACGGATCTGACGAAGATTTTGCTTTGTATGACGTGATGGAATTATCAGGACTTCTTTATCAAATCAAGAGCTTGTGCTAATGATAGAAGAAATAAATCTTCGATTGAGGTATGTTTTGAAAGTACTGTTTTAGATATTTAAAAAATAGCAAATGGGTATGTAAATTATGAATAAACTAAAAATAAAAAAAAAATTCAAATATATATATATATTTGAGACCACGTAAAAAACGTCGTAACTTTCTTTGCGTAAGGATTTTGTGAAATCCATTCTTTGCTGACCTCTTAATGGGAAAAGCGATATCTCTACCAAATTTTGAGTGTTTACATCCTAATAGTTTCGGAGATATTGTGATGAATTAATGAATCTCTAGATATCTTCTATATATACATAGTAGTATAAAACCTTTTAATAGTAAACTTTATAAAGAGAAAGACTAATAAAATTATTTACGAAATGTTTAGCTATACTGGTAATCGCATGAAATAGGATTTGTAGTGATAGTACCATGTAATATATATACATATGAGATGAGATATATACTATACATATCTCTATTGGCAAGTAATTGAAGCCAGGCTAAAAAGTTTTAATGTATATTACACTTACAAGTCTGTTGTGTCTATTAACATTTGATATAACGCCTTCAATTCTAAACACCCGTAAACTTGGGTATCAAACATCACATTTTAACTAAACCTAGTACGAGTAAAGTCTAGATCTATATTAATTGTATATCTGTATTATCTAGAACTTCTTTCGTCGAGTTATCTAGTACACCCACGCCATTGTACAGTCAGAAAATTATATAATTATCTTATTAAACATTGAATTGAGCAAGTATTAGGTATGTCAATAACAACTACATATAAATGTGATATTGTTTGACAAAGATATTTGTGATTACTTCAACTTAGATTTATTCTCACTTTTTTTTTCTATGAAGCGACGAGACAGCCGGGACGATCAATTGATGGTAAGTGGTAAGATTGACACCCGCCAACAACAATGTGGCGCCAGTTAGAATGCAGCAAATTATGCTTATCGCCTTGAGACATAAAGTGTAGATTCTCGTTACCCCAGTAATGTTATTAGCTACAGCGTCCTTCAAATCGGAATACAGTAATGCATGCATACAACTGTTTGTCGGCTAAAATAGGCATTGCGGTGGTATCTTGACGGTTTCCTGCAATAGAATCCTACCAGTACATTTGTGGAGGAGTCGTAAATTTCGCTAAATTTAATAAAATCACTGACATTTGTGGAAAAAAAAAATAGAGCTCTTTGACTATAAAATATATCTTACAATGTTTTATTACTTAACGATACTTAACATTTTAACTTAATTTTATAGATTTTATAGCGTTTTTTTATCTGTTATAATACTTATTTAATATTACATACATTTTAAGTATTTGAACATATGAAACGTTATTAAAGTTTTATTTAAACTATAGAAAACTTTTATGACGTAAAACTCCAGAAATTCTTAAACAATACTCCTTTATTTAATATAATTTTTTTTTAATTTCCACTCTGAATCTCTCTTAAAAAGCCATAGACACTCCATTTCTTATCATCATTGTCTTTGTCATGGTTATTTAATTTAAATAGTTAAAACTACTCGTGGCTAGATGGCAATTTATGGCAGTTAATGTTTTCTTCTTTGGTCCTTTGAACATTAAATAAAAATATCAGTAACATTGTTTCTGTTAATAATTAATAAGGAAATTGAGAATACATTTAAGGTAATAAAAGAAGGTACAGTTACCTGAATTGTCTATTTTACAGTAGCTTTAAAGAGAATAATGAAACAGAAGTGCAAATACACAAAACCTACTTTAATATCTGCTTTAAATCATAAGTAAATGATGTCGTTTAAAACAGATTAAAAAAGTTTTCACTTAGAGATAAAATTAGTATTTAAACTTAGTAAAAACTATAGTATGTAATTTAATATCTATAGGTATTTTAATAGGTGTGATAAAATCTTTATAATCTTTAGATTCGAACATCGCAGAGAAAGTGATATACTTTTCACCTCTTAACTTCTCTCAAAAACTTAACTTACCTTTCAACTTCTAATTTATCAGTATGTCTTACTTAACTGGAGTAAATTTGTTAGGTGTTAATTTTGAATAGTCAATGTCGTTACTAGCTATACTTGTTTTTCTAACCTATTTAATGCCGGAATAGATAACAACATATTAAACGGTTTCGTATATGTTATTTTTTAAAAAACTAAGTTAATAGTATTCATCAAAGCGATAAGTGTAATAATCGTGGATGTATTAACTTACACGGTTAAATTTTGGGTTAATGTATACTAACTTATATTTTATAAAAAGACTGTATTGAGAATAAATAAGGCTAAAGGTTTGCATAGAGTTTATAGAAAGTGATTTTTTTTTCTCCTTTTTGAAGTCCTACTCGAAGAACATGAATTCGGAGAAGCTGTGTTGTTTATGTTGTCTGTATTTATAGTTTTTTTTTGTTGTTACTATTTTAAATACTGCTTTGTCAACATGAACATATAAGCTGTACAAACGGGAAAAGGTTACTATACTAAACATCACCGTATCGAAACACAATCACTGAATACCGTCGTATTTATATAAAAAATATTTCATCGACATGTACTTTATGTAATTATATATATAGTAGTATAAAGAAATATCTATTACTACATCTACTACAGCTACTACGGTAACGAGTATTCCGTCTAGGTAGACATCACCGTGGCTCTTATTTCTGCCGTCAAATAGTATTGTGCAAACATTACTGTATTCAGATATGAAGAATGTTCTAGATAGTGTAATTACTGCGGTAACAAGTTTTACCATATTACGTCTCAAAGCGATGAGCACAATGTGGTGCAGTCTGTATCAATTTAAGTATCCTCACGTTGTTATGGGCGTATCACTTACCAGTAGGTGAACGTCCCGCTCGTCTCGTCGTTTTGTAATATAAAAAAAAGTACTGATATTTAAATACAAAACACATATACAGACAAAAGTACAGACCGCTCTTTTTCTAATTTTAACATATTATAATTCCTATATGTTTAAAATATTGCATTAATGTAACGATGAAAATGGGAGAGGGCATTGTTTCCTGGCATGCTAATGAAAATCCTAGTTTAGGAATCGGGGGCTTCAAGTATCGAAAATATGAAAAATAATGCAATAAATTATCTTTATCTTAACTTATCTTTAGTTGTTATTAAAAAAAACCGCTCATTTTATCTCAATTTGAAATTTTCCTATGAATAGCCTGTTTTTATAGTCGGTTAAAACGATCTTTTAAGATATGTGAGGTATGAGGATTTAGTTTTACTTTTACTTTGCTTTTGTGAATTGGTTATTTAAAAAAAAAAACGTTGCCTTAAACGTTGTTTTCATTATGCAAAAGTTTAGTAAAGTGAAGTAAAGTTTCAATTGAAAATCTATATAAGCGGGCAGTTTTAGTCTGAAACTGTCGTTGGCCAAGGATTAAATCAATATGCAAGCGGTGCGATCGACTTGGCATTTCCGTCAAAACTTTTGAACTGTAATTTTAGTTTTCTTGGTGCTGCTGACAGATGCAACTTTATAATATCTTCTCCTGTACTTTATAGTTAAAGGATTTCCGTTTGAATCGGGAGTTTATTACTTGTTTTATATAATTAAATGAAGAGTCGAGCGGATGTTTACCTGATGGTAAGTGATACACTTCCCCGTAACAACGTGCGATGATATATAACATATTGCGCCAGATATGAGACATAAGATGTTGGGCCACGTTACCCCAGTAATTACACTAGCAACATCGCCTTTCAATCCGGAACCCAGAAAGTTTTGATAATTTATCTAATTTTTATTAGCAAACGAAACTTTCATAACTATTCTTTACAGTTCAACGAGAAACTCATAGATTAGCTGCGATCATAGCGAAGTGTATGTTTGCTTAGTAACACATAGGTCCCTGGTTCGATAACGTTTGTTAACGATATATGAGAGGAAGAGTATTCTGGGAGAGAACACTTCATCATCCACGGCCTCATTGTCACTTAGCACCACGTGAAATCGAGGTCAAGTGTGTGTGTGAGGCCCATTGTAGATAAAAATAAAGAGATGCGCGTCTGAAACGCCATTCGACTGCTGTTACGAACTCCTAGTTCAGTCAATACTTCAAGTATTAATAATTTATTCTGTACCTATTTTTAAAAAACAGTAAATATTGAGAAAAACTGTTTGACTCATAATGTATTTATAATTCCTACCTAGAGTTAAATGGAGTAAGAAAATTCGCGAATTACGTTTCAATGACGAAAATTTTAAGTTTGGCATCGCTCTGTCTTCAATAGCTTCCTACTTATGAACATTTTAATAATTTTTAGTAGAGAAAAATATAATATTTATTGGTGGTAGGTATCTTTTACCGTAGATCTTTTAGATAGGCATGGAAACATTACTACATTCCGGTGTGAAAGGCGCTGTAGATAGTATAATTGCCGGAGTATCGAGACTCAACTTATGTCTCAGGACGCGAGCACTACTTGAATTTTTTGAGCATACGTATCACTTAACATCAGATAGATGTCCTGCTCGTCTTTGTATAAACGCTGAATATAAAATATACTTGTAGTATGTAAGAAAAAGGGTTAATAAAGCAGCAGAAGGTAAGGAGAACATAAATTGAATTCTCTCATTCCGACTTTACTTCTCTTGCCGCCGTGTTGAGAGCGTAAATGTAAGCAATAAACAAAAATATACCGTGTTAATGACATGAAGCGTTTTTGCGCTCATTGTGGAGCGCGTAAAGAGAGTTGTTAAAATTAGTGATGGCCAATAAAAAGCCGAGTGCGGAACACCTTAAATCATTACGCTGTAAATTATCACGGCATTAAGGTTCCACTGTTTTGTAAACACTTCTCGAGGAAACTTTATTGAAGTGGAATGAAAAAAGGAAATTGCGCGATGTGTTTCCAGTCTCCATTGGATACGTTTACAAATTGTTTCGTGAATTTTCCAACTACAAACCTCTCAGATGTCTTTCACTTCCTTGGTATATTCTAAATAAGATATACTTACTTTTTTTATATATGTTTATAAAGGTATTACTGTTTTTACCTAATATTTATATTTTTTAATACCGCTTCTAAAGGCTTTACTTTCAAAAAAGACTCAATGCCGTCTTATCGCTGGTCCTTGAAGTAGACTTATTAATTTTGCATCATAAGGATCGGAAATCGCAAATCGCGATATACAGGTTGGTGAATGTCACGTATTCTCGAAAGCTGTTCTTGAATTGTGTCAGTTTCAAAAGCTCAAGCCCAGTGGGGTTCAAACCCACACAACTTGTCGTTTAACACACGTATAACGTCTTTTCCAAACTTTGCTAACACTGTTTAATATGTTTTCTCTTAACTTTTTCGATGGTTTAAGAACTAAATGAATGAAAACGGTATAACGTAAGTTAATAACGTTTTAAATATTTTCTGTCGCTTCTGGGACAAACATGTTTTTTGGCAATCTGAAACATTAGTAAGTCTGCGTGTCAATTTCTTTGATGTATACTTCATTAATTGCGATTGTTATTTAAGCACACATTGGAAATTTGTCATCGTAATGAATATTTTAGTCTGGTTCTCGCACAGTTGTCGTCGAGCCAACTCCCGCCGAGTAATGTACGCGGTATTGCCAAGGCGAATTCTATTGTAATGATACAACCGTCGACCTTCCATTGTCTCCGAGACGCGGACGTTTCTCTTGTACACTCGTAAACAATTATAGGTACACGAAAATAATTAACTGACACACCATAATTTTTAATGACAAACACCATTAGTTATACAGTTGAGTGATGGATGTCCATGCTAAATTTATAACAAGAGCTGAAGCTTTGACCACAGTGACTCTTACCTATACAGTGAGCTATTGATACCAGTATTAGTATCATTGAGGCTAAGCAAACAACATACCCTGAACTAATCATTATAAAGAAGTATTTTGAGTGCAGATTCTTACACGTTTTTCAGTATCAATCATTTAAATCGATGTCATTTGAAAATTAAAATATATGATAAAACATAACAATGTCAAGAAACATTTACTGGTGGTAGGCCCTATCTTGCTGGAAACCGTGTAGATAGGTACTGCTTTAGCGCCTATTTCTGCCGGCAAACAGTACTGTGCAAATATTACTGTTTTACTGGGGTAATGGGACTCAACATATTATGTCTCTGGCGACGAGTGCAATATGGTTCTTTGTATACCATCCTAACTAGCACCACTTTGTTGTGGGCGGGCGCATTACTTACCATCAAGTGAATGCCCCTCTTGTCTCGTCGTTTAATGAAATAAAAAATATATAAAAAAAAAACGTTTTTCTACGAAAGCTATAATTGAAAAGCACGTTGCCTGTTTTTAATCAATTCTTTCGTTTAAACAAACAATGCAATTGAGATGAATAAAGAAAGCGGAAAAAAAGTTGTATCTTCTGTTGTATACTCAAAATGAAAACAGACAGAATTAAACTATAATAAAAAAGGCGATCACTCGGTCAAAGAAAATTAAATGCGAAAAGTTATTCATTATTTATTCAGAATGCGTTAGTGAAGGCCGGTGTTGTGTAAAAAAACTGTATTCCAAACGAAAATAGAAACGGTGGCTGGATTCGTCGCACATTATCTGCTACTGTCATCCAGCTTCCGTCACCGGACACCGACTGCGTAAATACAAACGTTTTGCGGGGTTGACTTAGAAAATGGTTACATATGGCACGAAGGTTTTTTTAAATATATATAAATATAAGTATAATCGTTATTTTTTTTTATTATTCACCGCCTAACATTATATATTTCAAAAGAATAATAGCTCCCAGATTATGATAACCTAAATACAGTGATGCTGTTACAACTACAGATTGATTACGTAAGGGTGGTAACTAGATATACTGACAGCAGGTCTCTATTGCCGGAGACTGTCTGGATAGCTACTATATATGTCAGCCGCCCTCTATGTTTTCCGGTTTGTAAGACTCTGTAGCAAATAATGAATACAATGCGGTATTGAGTATAACATCCTTGCTAGTGTCAGGTTGTTATCTGTATATAGATCAGGTGAATGTTTTGAACGTTTCGATCGTTTCATCGCTTCGTCAATTCACAAATAAAGTATGAGAGTTAAAAATTCTTCTTCTCGTTGTTGTGTCTCTTAATATCTACAAGTTAACTGTTAGCGAATAAACTGGAGCAACTTGCCAGAGTGTGTTCTTGTCCAAATATAATCTAGATTTGAAGAAAACAGTGAATAATCTGTTGCTTGATTAGAATGCTGTATTACCGGACACTACATCACTACTTTATACCAGGTTGGATCATAGTCGTACACTAACTCTTTGTAACTAGTGTAATTACTGCGGTAACGAGACTCAACGTCTTATTTAACAGAGATGGAATGAGAATGCTATATGTACATGTAGAGTTATATCAGATTACATTTAAATCTCGGTCGATGGCCCTGAACAAATAAATAATATATAACATCCGATCAGTTTATGCGAAATCGAGGTTAATAGTAGTCTAGTATAAAAGAGTAGTAGTCGTCTTAATAGTTTTGTTTATGCAGAAAATGAAAAAAGGCGTAAAAGTAAAAAACGTAGCCGTTTCATCGGTGAACAATCGCAATTTGTTACGGAACATTACGCCGGCGCTTGCTTTTGTGAACAACACACCCGCTTCGTGGTCTTTTCATATATATTTTTGCTTATTAATACTCATATCAAAAGTTTTTTTATTCGACGCAGTAACGAGACGAGCGGGACGTTCACTTGACGGTAGGTAATACGCTTGTCAATGACATCGTGGCGTTAGGATGATATACACTACACCACATTGTGCTCGCTATGAGATGTGCTAGTAAGATTGTAAATCTGATATCAGAAGCGTTCGCTCCATACAGGTATATTAGCAGTGCATACTTTGGCTCCTTAAATCTAAATAATAATCTCTGTACTCGCCCAAATCATACACAACTCAGCTTTGACTATTGCTAAATTGACTTAATTACTGTTTATTTTTAAGTACATATAAGTATAGATTCCGGTAGTGGTTTCCATACCTTACCCATAATATCTGTGCTCGTCTCTGACCGCTACACCAGTATTCCATAAGCTACAGCGTCATTCAAATCTGAGCACAGTAATGTTTGCTCACTACTGTTTGGTGGTTCAATAGAAGCTGCGGTGTACCTAGATGGTACTGCAACAGAGACCTACCACTACCATAAAGATCTTACTATTATATAATAATTTAGTCTTAATATCCTTTAAAAGTTAAACTAAACAACCTTAATATACCTAAATAACAGCTACATTAAAGTATTTGGTTACTTTAAGGAGAATATTTACAATAATACGTAGTTAAATTGTTTAGATGAACCTGCGACCTTTAAATTTCAAGCCCATAAACTTTGATACTATTGACATTTTAGTTAAGAAGCTGCCACAGATAAAAAAACTAATGGCTTGAGAAAATCCTGTGTTGCTGTTTACATTGTTAAATGTCCTCTAGTTATATATAGATTTTTCAAGAACGAATTTAGAGTAACAAGTCTAATATTTAAAAAGTTGCCATATGTAGCAAAATGTTTAATTTTCCTACGGATGGATCTCTAAACAATTATATCATCAAATGTTTAATTTAAGCGGCTTGTGAAGTTGTTCTAAAGTATCTATTCCTTACCAATATGAAGTAAAACTTAAATTTGTATACATGCACAAATAAACACAATAACAGGCTCGTGTTAAGTAAATACTTCAGTTTATGTATTTGTAATAGTAAATAAGTAAAGGTGGACATTTTTAATAACATCATTTCTTTTAAAACATACAAAACAGTTCAAATCAATTCCTCTATAAATGATCTTGGCAGTAACAAAATTATACAGCCCTTATAATTCTGTAACTGTGTTTATGGAGGATTTAAGTAAGTAATTGTAAGTTCACAAGCGGGGTTTAAATACAATTACAAAGAGTATCATATACAGAGAAAGTAGATACTTTTATTAGCTATATCGATAATGTTGATCGTCATTATTCTTCCTTCCTCCGTCTTAAACGTTTTACCGGTCGTGCAAAGCCTATTTGGAGCATCTAAAAGCATTTCACTGTGAGAGTTACGATAATGTGTTTTGGATAGCTTTACAGCAATCGTTATGTTCAAATATTACGTAAACGTTTTGTTTCGATTCGATAAATATATTTATTTTTAATATTGATTTCCTATATTTATGTAAATTTTATACATTTTATAGAGTGCTTTACGAGAGGACTCCTCGCTCGGGAGTAAAGCTCTCGAAACGTCGAAGTAGTAAATAATTAAATGATCGCGATAAAATCGGTTAAGTTCAGTTTTATTAAGGGTATATATATTTTTTTTTAACATTTGGTTTCACAGTTCAATAAACTGAGGCTATAAATGTTAGAATCTTACTTGTGAATTTAAAAGCACATTAAACTAACTTAAGACGTGATAAAATTTGTGTTATAAAGTCAGATGTAACCTATATTTTATTGAAGTTGAATCGGAGGATGAACTGAGATTTCAAGCTAAGGATGTTGCTTAAGAAAGGATGATGATTAAGAAGTTTGACTAAGATCATCACTTCCAAAGTACGTTGAATATGTTGATTAGTAAACGTTTGAATTTTACGACATTTCTTAAAGCGGGATTAAATCCAACGCCATTAACAATACCGCCAAATGATGTTGGCATGGCGAAGTCATCAAATTATTTCAACGAACTGCGGGGGAGTGCCAAATTTGCCTAATTTATTTAAAATATATTGTTACGCGGATTAAGTGTATTACGTATAATATAATAATAAACAACCCTCTTAGTATTCCCGCTGTTTTAAATCGGCAAGCAGAGAGGCTCCATTTATCCATGCTGGCCAATTACGGCTTGGTTGATGTCGAAAGTTCATAAAAGCTATTCTCGGAATATATCGTTTTTGGCGTCATGTTTCCTACATCCGAAATTCGAATCTAGTGAGGATCTTTTTTGCTATTACAAACTGTGCTTACACAGCTTCGTGTGTTACGTGATTGTTGGGAAATGAGTACGCTTTGTATGTATTCATTTCTTAATGTATCCAGTGTCACTTGAGGAGCATTACGTGACGGCTGACACATTTTAACATTTGGAACGCATTTAATGTATTTCTCGATAACGTAAATGACGATCTCTGTGAAGTATTTTAATTCACAAATGGCGTTAACATATACGACAACTATTTTCTATTTATTCTTGTTACAAAATATACTAACTACCTCGTCCTCGAACCAAACTTGCAGCGCTTTGGAGTAGTCCGAACGTCTCCAGAGATAATCGCGGTGTGCACGTGCTCCCCAAACAAGCATGGGGTTTAAAGGGTTCCGCCTAACATCTTGCGGTGCCCAAGTCAACCTCACATGCACGCAGTGCATCCTGCTGAACATACGAGGCTTTAACTACCCACCAACCCGCACTGGGCCTGCATGGTGGGGTTAAAATCCAATTCCCCTTCAATAAGGATGGAGGAGGAAAACCTATATCAGGGGGCGTTATCTAGTTGATAAGATATATAAATATTATTGTAACAGTATCATTGACTAATTAAGTGATATTTATAATACACTTAATATGTATTAAATAAATATTATATGTCAAAAGTGTCAGTATTTTATAACGACGTATTAATTCTCTTTTGATACAGCATATGATATATACATAACAATATGTATACAAATGTTTGTCTACATGATTATCCCAAATTAATTACGTACGTGATTTCCTGCAAGCATAAATTGCAAATGACAGAACAAACATGTGTTGCCAAACTACGATCAATAATGCATTGTATTCGCAATTTAAGCCACCAAAATAAACGAGCAAAAAAAAGTTTTGAAACCGTTTGCCAAGCGAAGTAATGCGAAACTCCTTCTAAATTTAAACGAAATTATGATATATAGTAACACTTATGTAATAATTACTCGTTGATAAAACAATTGGGACTAAAATCAAAATCGTACGAGGAATTCTATATCTGGCAATAATCGCTTGGGGTTGAAAATTTTTATTCGTCAGTTCTTCTGGTAGTCTTTAAGAAGCACAAGCGTAGATATAAAATGGGAACAAGATTAAATGCAAACTTAACCGTCAAGTTAGCTCAAGTTTTAACGTCAGTGCGAAAAAAGACGGGGGATGAAGCTAATATAAAATATGTAAGTGGCTTCCCCAAGCTTTAATAAGTAGACGCAATGCAGCGCGAACTCAGTGGGCCCCTTACTTTTCGCTTTCATCGCATAACTCGAAACGTTTGTGAAACGTAACTGGGTTTCGTGCTCGTAAAACTATTTTATGGCTCACAACGAAAATTGTTACGAGTTTTCGACTTTTACACCTTTCCCAAAACCCAATCCGATGTACTAGTGGGGGATTTGGCAATACTCTCTTTCTAATTTCATGTGTGCTGCTATTACTATAATTTATCGGCACGTTTTGTTTTGCTTTTATAGCCTTGGTTATATATTGTTTTTTATTCTACGAAGCGACGATACGACCTGGACATTCACCTGATGCTAAGATGTCCCCACCCTCCATAATAATGTCACACTAGGAAGGTAAACACACCACCTCATAGCGCTCGTCGCCTTGAGACATAAGAAGGAGTCTGATTACCCCCAATTACACTAGCTGGTGCCATTCTAACTAATATGTACATAGTAATGTTTGCAAACAGCAGTTTGGCAGTAAAAATGAGCGCTGCAGTACCATCAGTCGGTAGATGGTCTCCGGCAACGAATACCTATCACCAGTATATCAAGTTCTTAAAGGATTCAGTTAGCACAGAGTTCTTCAAAGAAACAGCATTTGTTTACATCTGATAGAATAAGATTGTTGTGAATATATATAAGAAGAGTAATGATATTTGAATCCAGATATCATTACTTCATGATTTCTGCTATGATTAATAAATATCACTTATTAATCATAGCTTGTACAGAATTGTCTTAGCGTCATGGACATAACCCTCCCTCAAGGACCCTCCGAAGGAATTAGGCCTTAGTCCGACCAGGTTGGTTCAGTGCGGGTTGGTGGTTGATCAGACTCTCGTCTGTTCTTTAGCAGATACGGCGGAACCCATTGCAGCATAAATATTACTATAAAAATTTTATGTTAACGTAATAGTATTATAAATAGTATTAAAAGAAGAACTTAAATGTTTTTTTTTTTATTTTTAATCTATCGAATGTTTCATGCAATGTAAAGATTTTGCTGTATTGAAGAAATGTGAAACACCGCTCATATCATTCTGATGTTCTGACATCATGAACATTATAGTTGTCAGCATCAGTGAGATATAATGGATTTTTTTTTTCGTAAATCACTGGAATTTTTCATACACCTAGTTGATTTAAATATCCATGATAAAAACGTAACGAATAGCGAAAATAGCTTCTCAAAATTAGATCTCTCGTTACTAGACAAGAACAATATTCACTTGATGATAAGTGATATTCCCGTCACTAGCATAGCATTCCCGGTATAGTTAAGATGATAAACACACCTTATTATGACTGTTTACTCCTGTAATTTCCCTAGTTACACACGCCTTCAAACCGGAACACATTAATGTTTAGATTATTGTCTAGCGGCACAAATGTTTGTATAAATATACTGTTAATTACTTGGTAGTAGGTCTCTATTGTCTGACACTGTCTAGATAGCTACCACCGCAGCGTCTGCTTTTGCCGCCAAACACTAGTGTACCAAAATTCTAGTGTTCCGGTTTGAAGGGCGTATTAGCTAGTGAAATTACCAGGGTAACGAGACCTAAGATCATATGTCTCAGCGTCGAGAGTAATGTGATGCTGTGTTTAACATCTTAACTAGCGCCACATTGTTACGGGCCGGCGTATCACTTTCCATTAGGTGAACGTCTTGCTCGTGTCGTCGCTTCGTAGAACAAAAAAAAAGTAATAAAAAAGTGTAGACTTTATTATTTATTCGTCATCCAAAAAAAAAAGGTATTTTTTTTTAACTGTAAATCAAACTAGAACTGTATACCCGCCTGGCCGTGTAGGTAATTTATATCGACGACTCCGACGCAGTTTGACGTTTCCTGATTTACGAACAAAAATACCCACACACACACACACACACACCCATACACACGTATGTTTTACACGAAACTTTTATTTGTGCCAGGGTTAATTGGAAAACTTTTGTTACGTACCAATCTGTAACTATATTTAATTTAGTAAACATACTAGAAATAAACAATTTCTTTCCTACAACGGGCAGACGTTTGATCTATATTTCACATGGTTACGTAACAATAAGGCTGTGGATGGTGAAAAGTATTCATTCAGGATAATCTGGATATCATATGTTGACAACTGGGACACGGCAATGCTGTTATGAGGTCAGATTTAAAATATGAGGGTGAGAGCTGGACAGGCAGCTGGAAAACGAGAGGAGAAAAAATGTTATAGTTGAGAATATCACTGAATGGACTATATCTGGGGCGTACGAATTGTTCCGCCGAACCACAGACAGAAAGGACTGTACCACGCTGATCGCCAACCTTCACCAGTTGCAGAGGCACTTTAAGAAGAAGCTGGACAGATGGGTTCAAAAACCGAACCAGAGACTTTCGTGGCTCAACGCAAGCGTTACGGAAGCAGTGAAATAAACGAAGAAGTAAGACGTAAAAATGCGGCATGAAATGTTAAAGATTCAGTATATACAAATCTTTTTTCAGAGTATATAGAAAGGGTTGATCCTGAATATAATAACGAGTAAAATTGATAAATAAATTCTTGTTTAATTTTTATCCCTAATAATCCGACAATTATTTCAAAACGGACGAAAGAATCCTCGCCCCGGCAGCAAAATGTGATAATCGTCCTCCAATCAGTGTCAAATAAATCCGCGACCTTAAAAAAATAACGTCCGGGCAAATTCTTTAAATACATGTAAAGGGAAAAATCCGCTGGGGCAAGGAAAAAAATATAACAATGGACTGAAGAGATTTCGAGGGGGATCCCTCCTGGCCTAGTTTCCTCCGGCGCGTTGTTTCCGCGTCCCTTAATGACGGCCGCGGTTGGGGAAACTTAGAGATATTAAAATGAGCAAGCACTTGGCTCCTCCGTAAAACGGCCATTGCTCCGGCCCTCGCGCCTCCGATCTGTCCTTTGGGCGAACGTTCCAGAAAAATGTTTTTCTTTCTATTATGATTTTTATCCGGCATGCAAATGAGGGCGCGAAGGTGGCGGTGTTGCGTCGGGAATATTGGAAAGCGGCTGCCGTTTACACGTTACTCTTTTGGTTATTGAAATTTAATGGCCCTTTTTTTTTTCTCAACCATCGTCGGCTTTATTCATTAGATTCAGGTTAATTAATTTTACGTCGTTAAGAATCTTTTATGAAAGCTTGTTAATCATTATACATTTTTAATAACGTTTCGAGATAAAAGGCTGTTTTGTGAACTTCAATTTTTTTTTCAATCATTGCGTAGTTTCCATGCTGAGGTTTTTTTTTTCATTTTCATCTTATTAATATCTACTGTCCCTGAAAATTAATTACAAATATTATTAGTAAATCTTTTCATAAGTTATCAAGTAGGAAATGGTACATAAAGATAATTAAATTTTTATACCTGCTATTTCATATTTCGATTCGTTTGCCATTGTACCTGTTACTGAGTTTTATATTTTTACTTTAATAATATACTAATAATATATAATAAGAAATATAATCTGTAATTAACTCTTAGTAATTTTTTTCTTATACTTTTACCTTAACGAACGTGTAATATGATCGTAATTAAACATCCACTTAATAAGTTGGAGTACTTTATCAAGTTGGAAAAAGTGCGAGAAGGTATCATCAAATCCGTTGCTAATGAATATTGCCTCTCGAGATTTGGTCGGGTCTCGATTAGTAGGGATTTTACAACATGTTTAGGTATTGTTTTCTGTAACGTATTGTTTATTATTTAGTTAGCCTATTACACAATATCAACAGCACTTTCAAAATTTTTTCTGATTTAGTGACCACGTATGAAAAGACATATCGTAGGACAACCGTCTGCCAAGGGAATTGATGATAAAGTGAAAAACGCAGAAAATCCTTTTATCCGTTTCCTTAGTATTCATATATAAGGCCTATACCTAGTAGTGATGGAGGTTAAACTGACTAAAACGGAAGAATAATATGTTTAGAGTATTACGCTTTGTAAATAGAACTTTTTACTTACGAACAGGTGAACGGTTTGTTGGATACAAAGATAGATGACCAAAGAAGTGTGCATTGCCTGTATAGTACATGATATAAGTGTAAACTGTGTATCTATCAAGATGACCTATTACATACATAATTGAAAAAAAATATATTCTTTCAGGATGTTTAGAAATACAAAGACAAAGACGGTGGTGAACGTTCTGTTGCTTCTTCATTTCATATTGTATAAGGAAAAATAGAAACGTTTCAAGTTATCTTGATAAAGTAAAACGGATTTATTTTGAAACATTCAAAGGAACCTTTTGTTCATGAAACGTAACTGAGACCCCACTCTACTCTCCAGTTTCTTAATTATGAAGAAAATTTGATCTCTAAAATTTATTAGCAAATTAGTTTGTTAGTACACACAAAAGGAATGATGAATGGTCTTTGAAATTATAGCTTTCATCGGCAAAGTTTATGTATCAAACATTTTCATTCATTTACTCGTAATAGCGCTTTGTAGCGTGCGATTGATATAAAAATAGCTTATACAGAATATTTAGTGTACTGTGAGACAGACAGACAGTTCCCTTCTCAGTTACATTACTCTTCAATCTTTATACGATCAAATATTAATATATTTATCTAACTGTTTACTCTCTACAGTGTAAGTTTTTATTTATAACAGTTACTATCTTAAATTAAGGTCATTTTATGACTTTATTATCTATCGATTTGATTAATAAGGTAAATAAAAAAAAAGGTTTTCATATGATTATTGACTTTCTATCTTTGGTCTCTACTTTAATAGTATTTATTAATAATATGACTGCAGATTTCTATCTTAAAAGAAAGATATTGCAACAATTATGCTTCTGATTAATAAGAAAAATATATAGGTTGCGCTGGAGGTCACTATGAGGGATCTCATTAAATCTTACATCGTCCTCTGGGTCGTTGCTTTGTTTTCTTTGAAGATTTTATTTAAGATTGTTTAATTATCAAATGATTAAAAAAAACAAATATTTTAAAACCTACATTTGTTAATACAATCTTTTTTTTTTATACTACGAAGTGACGAGACGAACAAGACCTTCATCTGATGGTAAGCGATGCGCTCACTCATAAAAACGTGGCGCCAGCTAAGATGGTATACACATTGTGCTCGTCGTTCTATCACAAGATGTTAAGTCCCGTTATCCCAGTAATTTCCCTAGCTACAGATCCCTTCAAACCAGAACAGTAAAGTTTGCGTACCATGGATCTGCGGTAGATATAGACGCTGCGGTAGTACCCACCTAGAGTACAAAGACCTATCGCCAATAAGCAACCATAGAAAGCTTTGATTTTTCCGATCAAGGAATTTTAAATTGTTTATAGATAGATAGAGATTGTATAATAAATAATGATTAAATGTTATTGAAATTCAAAATTATGATGAGAATTGGTGGGGAATAACGAGGTGGTGGGGATAACTAATGATTTATGTTGTTGCTCAAAGAGACGTCATTTCATCCGCCCAGTCGTGATAAATGTCCATCGCTTGGACGGGCCGCGTACGTAATATTATCTAAGTTTTATTTACAGTTATGCATTACTTGTGTGCCTTCTGTTTGGACGTTGGAGATTTATTGTTCTAGAGTATATTATATTAAGATATATTGCACAAGTTATAACTTTTAATATCATTCTTACACTCATTGACAAATTCAAGTAAAACTGTGCTCAATCACAGCTGTCAGCCTATGCAGTTCGCGCTTTGATCACAAATGCACGTAACTTATATTAGTCGTGGTGGATTATTTGTAATGTTATTCATTAAGTGATTTATTAACTTTATATCCATACAAATAATTATTTTCCATTAAATTTATTACTTTGTTATGTTATAGTTATTGGATTAACTCATTTAATAATCAATACAGATACTTATTTCAATGTTGCTAACAATTACGCATACCTGTAGCAGTTATAGTACTCGCAAAGATCTATGACTTTTAGCAAGTAACAATATTTGAATGGATAAAAAGGTTTTTTTTTTATCCAATTAAGTGACACGACAAGTGGCACGTTATCCTGATGGTAAGTGATACGCTTACCCATAACAACGTGGCGCTAGTTAGGATGATATATACTACACCGCATTGCGCTCGTAACCCGAGACATAGATGTTGAGTCTGGTTATCCCTGTATTTCAGGTAGCTACAGCGCCTTTCAATCCGGAAGATATTAGTAACGTTGAAATTTATTATTTCCACCGTTATTAGATTTTTATGTTATCACATAAAATGTGGAGTTCCCTTCATTAAATTTCTTTTCGTTTATATTTCTTCTGTATCAACTCTACAATGTATGTAAATTAGTATAATGTTTATTTATTCTCTGTAAGGGGTCTCGCACAACAACTCATGGGACCGCAGTGCATCCTACAACTGGATCCTAACTCACATTACCCGTGTGATGGGAAGTGACCCAAATCCCCGCGTATGAACCCTTACAAATGACGGCCCCTAGTGCCCGACCGTACCGAGGGTCCTGCTGACTGCGAAGGTTGAAGGAAGCCGCTGGATGCAGGCAGCGCAGGATGTGGATATCTTTGAGAGGAGGCTTATGTTCAGCAGTGGACCTTTATTAGCTGTTCATTGATTATTTGGATAAAAAAAAATGTTTTTTAATATGAGTATGTGTTTAGTTTATTTAAAAAGATGGCTAGTCAGCTGGGTGAGAATGATTACTAATAAGTTCATTCTTGTTTATTATCAAAGATTCTAAATAAATACTTATTGTTGTATATGTGACCGATAGGTAATTCAGTGATGGAATTCACAAATATCAGATCGGCATGGCCATACTGCGGTATCGACGTGAATGATTTATAAATGTTGATAATACGGGACATTAGCCAAACCGCACACCGCGGACGGCGCTGAATTAAGTGAAAAGAGTCGCCATTATTGCGCGGCTGATTTATTAGTGGTGCTATGGGGCAGCCGGTGTTCATACTCCGCCATTTTTATCCACCACTTCAATAAAGCGAAGAATTCAGCCTTGACTCCGGTGCTCCTGATTTGTGGCTCATGTGTTCCTGATTTGGTTCCTCCTGTCACGCGCCGCGGTTTAGTTTGGGTACGGTGGGCGAAGTAGTAATGCACACTCTGGTTATATTTTCGTTGCGAATACTAATCGTTTGCTATTATGTGACAGTTTTAATTATGAAACGTGCATTTGCATTAACCTCAACATGATTGTGGTTTACATCGATGAGCTATTTTGCAGTTGTGCTGTCACAAACTCCTGCCTAGTAAAGCAATGATGTGGACTAAAAGTAATTTACTGGTGATAGGTTTGTATCACCGGAAATCTCTCAGGTACCATTGCAGCGTCTATTTCTGACGCTCATGAGTAGTGTATAAACATTACAGTCTTCCGGTTTGAATTACTGGGGAGGCTTAATATCTTATGTCTCCGGTGACGAGCATCAGGCGTCAGGTGGGGTGCAAAATATATCATCCTAACTAGCGACGGACGGACGTATCACTTAACATCAGGCGATCGTCCCGCTCGTTGTTTAGAAACACAAATTAACAATTAAATATTAAGCCTGCTTCGTTATATATGGTTTTTGTATTAAACTTGATGCGGATTTAAGAAAACATATCGTTATAAGTTATGATTTCCTGCGAGTTTTTTTAGCTTGCACATGAAGTGATACATACATACATATATATCACGCCTCGTTCTCAGTGAGGTAGGCAGAGACTACCACTCTCCACTTGCTACGATCCTGGCACACCTCTCTCGCTTCCTCCACTTTCATGAGCATCTTTATGCATGCTTGTCAGCTGCGAGTACTCTTGACCCGGCCTTTCTTTAGGACATCTTCGATTTGATTGGAATATGTCCGACTAGGTCGAGCTGCACCGATTTTTCCAATCATTCGTAGCCTGTATACTCTTTCGTTAATTTTCTTTCATCCATTATTCAACATGGTCGAACCCTCTAAGCTTCCCTTTCTCTATCTTTGTCACTATATCTCCAATCACGCCGCACCACTACTCTGTAGTCATACGAATATTTTTTATGTGTTATCTCTCAAATATTTTAGGTGGATATGAAATTCATTAAACGTTTAGTTTAAAATAATAATTTTTACAGATAATTAATAGTGTGTGGCCATCATCCCGAAGGTCGCGGGTTCGAATCTCGGCATTTACCAATGACTTTAATATTTAAGTTATGTACATTTGTGGACTTTAGTTACAACAGCGAGATACAAACGGTGAAGGAAAACATCGCGAGGAAACCTTCACATGAATTAGAATTTATTCTGTGTGTGTGAAGTCACTAATCCGCATTAGGCGCGCGTGGTGACTGTGACCAATCGCACTCATATTGAGGGTAGGCCTTTGCCCTAGCAGTGGGGACATAAATTGGCTGTTATGGACAGATAATTAATCATAGCTCCAAAAATACAAAGAACGTGCCATAGAAAATATATATTTTAATGTCACTTTTTAACATTATTCTTGTTAAATCCTTGAAGTTAATTTATTTACTTATGGAGACGGTAATAATTAAGAAAGAAAAACTTAGTAGTATTGTATTATATTCAACAAAGAGCGTGAAAAAAGTTCAGATGCAAAAGTTTTAAGATAAAGTTATTATTAATCTTACTTCAAAGCTATAATATTATTTAGGTTTTTATATAATGAGCACAGTGTATAATCCTGCACCAGCAACAGAACTGATCCAATATTTTTTGAGTTTTCGTTATGAATGATTGTTTTAAAATAGTCGAACGATAGTCTATGGTAAGATGTAAGAGCATTCAAAATAAATGCTAATGTCAGCCTTTACATGTGGTGGTAGCGTTCTAACTTGTATCCGTTACATAGTTATAGTTACGAATTTGCGTTTATACACAAACAACAACAATTAACAGCACGCGTTAACGCCTAGTGTGCTTCTTGTTACAAAGTTGCGGAACAAAACATCTTGTTTATCATCAAACTCCGCCGACGACGTTGCGGGCACCCGGACTATTAAATGAAGCGATATAAATTCAGAACATTAAAATAACGATAAATTACACTAGCCATATAGCAAACAGTTTAAATTTTTACATTATATATAACTTTCATTAATATAATGTTAGCTTGATAACGCTGTTAATATTTCTAAGCGATCTCTGTATAAGAAAAGCAAAGCTTTCTCTGCAATACACCTGTTTAGTTAAAATAAAGAAATATAAACAATTCACTTGATGGATGAGATCATGTGTAGAAGAACAGGTAAACCTAGAAAATCCAATTCCACATGTGGCTCCTGAATCCCATCAAGGGTTTGCGTACATACAACATAGGAGATTATCTTCTAAACCACAGAAGCTGTTAGAATGTTTTTCATTCTAAAATAAAAACTGGTTATTGTTATAGGCGTCCAATAGATTCGGAGATTTTTTGTATACAAAGGATTAAACCATAAATTTTTGTGTCTATTCTGTTTTAAGAGAAGATCATACTCAAATACGTGGTGATGTGACATGGAGGAATCAGTGCAAGGAGAACCTGTCGTTTGCCTGTAACCCTGACAATTTAGATAACGTAATACGCCTGAATTCAAAATACCTCAACGAGAGAAAGACAGAAGAAATATATAGAAGCAGATGTAAGAAAAAAATAAATACGGAGAGTATAGATTTTAAAAATATTGTAGCTATATTGTTGTAAAAAGAATAAATACGAGTAGTGTCAGTGGATAAAGAAGATAAACAGCTTGAGCGTTTAAGAGAAACATCATCATCGTGAGGTGTTTCTCCCAATTGAAATTTGACGGTAATTTAGTGAAAACTGACCCCGTCTCCAGCTGATCTTTCAGAGAAATATGAGAAAGGATATTCAAGGATACCATAAAAAAATATAATTGTTACGATTTAAATATGAAGAAATGTAATGTGTGCATTCGTATGTATGTATGTATGTACTTGAACTTAGATACACGTCGGGTGCTCGCCCTTCGCAAAATTATTGCACGACCGTCGAAAATAGGTCAATTGCCTCCCGTCCGAGAGGGGAGGGATGTGAGGCGGTAAAGGAAGAGAGGTTTAATTCGTTCAGGTGACGTCAGGAGCTTTTTAACATGCCCGCTCGCTTTCCTCTTGCGATACCATTGTTTCGTCGGACTTCGGGAATCGCGCGAGATCCGTCTCATCTTCTAATCAGCTGTTTTTATTCGCGCGCCGTTGCTTTGAATCAGTAATGTGTCTCTTCCATTACATTAATCACGAGCGATGTATTGTTTACCTTTTTTTTTTATCATTCGTCGTACATTTTTTTTTTAATATTTCATTCGGAGGCCCAATGAGCCGGGGCGGATGAACTTTGTAAAGGAAATGGGGGGAAATGAAACGGGTGACGTCACTTTGATGTCGGCTTTTCTATTTGTTTTATTAATCAATGCTGCAATACTTTATTTATGTTTCGTTTTCGACTGTAAATTCGTAAAATACTTAATTTTCACCCAAAATAGAAAGTTTACTATAACAATATGTCGTATTAATATACATTAATACCAAATGATTGACAATAAGAAAGGTTGAAGTAGGTGGATTAAATATTCCGACTAGAATCCAAATTTTACATACCCTAAACTATTTCTAGACTCTAGTGTTATAAGGTTAGAAAGTATGTATTAAAAGTAGAAGAAATGTCGAAAAAAAAAGTAATAATAAAGATATAATTCCTAAGTGGGCTAGAGTTATTCTTTTTTTTTTTTTTTTTTATATAGTCACGCCTTTTTTCCCAGTAGGGGTAGGCAGAGGTGAATAAACACCCACATTTCGCCAGATGTGGTCAGATTAGGTCCAGTGTAACAGGGAGCGAGCCTGTTGCCACTTTATTGGGACCACCACACTCACACACACAAAGATGATTTCAGTGTGCGGGTTTCCTCACGATGTTTTCCTTCACCGTTTTGTATCTCGCTGTTGTAACTAAAGTTCACAAATGTACATAACTTAAACATTAAGTCATTGGTACATGCCGAGGTTTGAACCCGCGACCTTCAGAATGAAAGCCGCACGCTCTAACCATTACGCCAGCGAGCTACTATTATATATCACAATAATTATAGTTATCTAAATTTATTTTACTTTCTGAACTTTACAATTTGGTCTCTTACAGTAATTTCTTTATCATCGCTATAGATGAATTTGTACTAAGCAAATAATATAAAAAAATATGTTTTTGTATCATTTTACATATATATAAACAAATTAGATTATTTTTTGTATAAAATAAGCTGTTATTATATAAGTGTTATTATTTACAATATTGACTAAATAATGTAAGTCTCTCCCTAACTGGCTTCGGAAATAATTAAGTATATACAAACAAATTGATAGTTTTTCTTCTGGTATTATCACCTGCAATGCCATACCTTCAGTAGTTCCATTGTTTGTATGTACAACATTCTGTGTATCATGAGGGGTCTCGAACAGCTGGTTTTGATCAAAATAATTAGTAGGCTCTAGCAATAATTATTATTGTCTAATTAAAGTTCGTGTCGGCTGAGGGTTTTCTGTGGGTGCTTCGCCTTTTGAAAGTCAACCGAGTGCGTGATTAGGGCGTGTTGAAGTCTTGCTCCCGGGGCTATTAAACTACATGAAATGTTTATGTGTTGTTTAATCGAGGAGCTTTCTCCGCCGAATAATTCATATACGAAGACTCTGTAATTGTTGTTCTTAAAAGAAACATCAATAGAACAAAATAGGGCAAGCAATTTGAAAAGAAGTTTCATAGGTTAACAGATATATTTTTTAGTGTACTAGATTATTTAATCAACACTTGATTTTTCTTTTAGATTTAGCTTATTGTTCGATATACGCTTTTCTATATTTGGAAATACTGTCCGCCTCACACTTGGCTTGCAAGTTATTCTGGATTAATATCGTTTTTAATTGGCATTTACATTACGCAAAGATCATCGTCATCTCCCAAGACGAATACAGATAATTCACGGTATGGAAACATATAATTATAGTCTATTTTAATATTGCATATAACAGACAAAATCATATACTCCATAAAATATTTCATATGAAACCCTATCTTAAGAATAAAAACGTATATAATATTATTAGCGAGTTAGATCCCGAGCTGGAGCAAGCACTAGAAAATATAGACTATAAATTCGAAGCTTTCGTGTGTCGGCTGCAAGTTTGTCTTCCTGTTGCAAGTTTCTCAATTGCCTGTATAAATTCTGCTTTACTTTTTCACCATCTTGCTACTAGAGCTAATACTAAGGATTTTGCTTATGTAATTTATTGATATGGAAGATATAACGTCTACAAAAATTCGAAACTATTGCATTCATTACAATAATAGGTAATAAGTGAACACGTTTAAAAGACTAAAATAGAGAAAACGATGTATTGATAATTGTTTAACTTTAATATCACATCAAGAACTCTGAAATTTTTTATGGATTTCATGAAATTCATGCTAAAAAAGATTTCATTCAAGTTAGAGAAAAAAATTAATGAACTTTCACTTTACCACTATCCAAAAAAAAATGAAAGCTTTACCAGAGTGTGGTTTGATCACATGTGAACCCACTGACGTGAATAAATGGATACTCTAACTGTTATACGAATTATCGTTTAATTCGTCTTGTGTCAAAGTTCACCTGCTTTATGTGTTTTAGACTCCGTTTGCCAATGCCAAACCAATTCCAAAGAAATACCATCCATCCGAAGCGCCCTCCCGAGTTCCCTCACAGATCCCGCCGAGAGGAAATGGAACTTTCTGCTTTGATAAAGTTTTAATATATTCTACGGCAAGTTTCCGACTTGTCTCGCTTAGGTTATGACGGATCCAAGTGCGCTTTACTTTTTGCTTTTTTGTTATTTATTTCATGTTTCCTTTTAAGAGCATTATTTGTTTATACGTTTGATACGATACATTTGATAGTATTATTTGATTTATGAATATCCTCTAAAACGCACTTGACTACCATGGTACATAAACCATAACATAATGTTTAATTTAAAATTTATCTAATTGCAATAGTAACAGACTAAACAGTAACTACTCTAGAGGTATCCGTAACTATTTAATATCACAAACCAAGATATCTGTTGTAGATATTTATGTGAAAGTAAATAAAAGACAATTTTGGTACTTACGTAAGTAGAAATGATTGTGTATCATTGCACAGAACGACATTCCACTTTTCTCTTAAAGTATGTATTTTATTAGCTACAAGCGGCTTTTAATTCGTCACATAGTAATATATGATTACTACATCTTAATAGTAAAAAAAGACGCGGTAGTTATTTTCTATAAGAGGCTTACTTTACTTCGATTATTTATATATAACATTCATGTTTAGTAAAGATTACTTCAACAATGTATTGTGTGATAAAATGTAGCTTGAAGAATCTATCAAATAGGATAATTATTGAAAGCACATTGCCTCGTAAGTAATTTACTAAAAAAATATCCATTTGTATGTCTACTATAAAATTAATACAATATTTTGTAAATATAATTCAGTTATGAACAATAGTTACAGAAAGTCTAATAAAATTCTGTCGCCTCGTCCTCCAGACAGTCTGAGCTCCTTCTGTTCCGACCTAGGTGACACTATGCCTTTGCCTATTAGACCTGTTTGTCTACATGACAAACAATGCTTTAGCTCCTAAACGAGGACAATCCCTCTATCTGTCCACGTCGCTCAACCGTCTAATCCCCCATCTCTCTTCCCCACACGACCTGTAATCTCCACTCTCGCCCGCTGGCCCAATGATATTTGTACCAGATTATAATTAAACTCATGTCCTCCTTCTTTAAAATGTCAAGCTGTCTTTAATTAAAGACCAAGTGTTAATTATAGATGTGTATTGTATGTCTGCGCAGCCGTCGCATAGTACTAGTAAACAGTTATAATTAAATTTATTACGAACTAGTTCAGCTTGGTAGACATCAGCCAGTCGATATTATTCCTTCCCACAAATTCGAATAACCTAATAGACTTGAGATTGTTCATTATTTTAAGGGTTTCCTTTATATTTTAACAAAACTACTACATTATGTATTATATGTTTAGCCATTACAAAAAATCTTGTAGTGAATTGTATTATAAACATTTATATTAATAAAACATAAGGCCCTAAATATTAATTATAGGCAATAAAGCAAAGAGATAAGTGGGACGTTCACATGATGGTAAATGATACTCCCTTACTAACGTGGCGCTAGTTAGGGTGATATATACAGCACCACATTGCGCTCTTCTCCTGAGACATAAGATGTTGAGTCTCATTACCCCAGTGACTACAATAGCTACACCAGCAGTGGCAGAAATAGGAGCTGCAGTGAACCGTCTACCTAGACGGTCTCCGGAAACAGAAACCTACAAGTAATTAGGTTAGTTCTAAACCACAACTCAACCATGTGCTTTTATTGTTAGTTGTGTATTAATTTTAGCGCTTGAAAGTATAAAATGAAAAGGGTAAGAGTAAGCAGAAAATATGTGGCGCCGTCGATATTTTGTGAGATCTCTGTAATAGTCGGTGCCTACTCCAGATAAACGTTCCGCAGCGGTCGGGGCACAAACAACGCGGCGCTTGGCGAAAACAACATAATTTATCAAGAGGGTAGAAACGGCAGGCAACTCTTTCGAGGAAACTCTGGCAATAAAAGCCGAGACGTTACCGCGTAGAAATCTATATTCCAATATGGCGGACACTTCCGTAATACCAACAATCTATTTATTGTATTGTGTTGCATTTAAAACGTGTTCAATTATGCAATTTTATTGCACTAAAATATAATATACTTCTACATATACTAACACTAGTTATAGTAGAGTTAAGATAGAGGAAGACCGAAGAAAATGTGGATGTATTGTGTGAAAGATGACATGTGTAAGAAAAGTGTGAATTCAGATATGACGGCTGATAGAGGGATATGGGAGAGAAGTACATACTGTGCCGACCCCACATACCTGGGAAAAGTGCAGGAGGAAGAAGATATACATATACTAGCTGTTTCCCGCCCGCTTTGCTGGTCGTAATAGAAAATTAGACCGCAAATGACTTCCTATAGCAACCGTTGCTATAGCAACTGCATAAACAATACGAAATGAAAATGGTCATGAAAGTTGATCAGAAATATAATGTAGAAGGGATCTATGAAATTTTAAAAGTAATAGCCTATAACCATAATCATTCCGCATCGATTGATCATGTCGCCATATGGATATATTCACTAATTTTCACGTGATTGGCGAACAAATGAAACACATTTTCATTGTACATATATATATGTGTAAGTACAATATAAAAGTAATATTTCTGTATAAAATAATATATGTATTCATATCTGAATATTATTAGCTTTACGTAATATGGTTTATGTTTTAAGATAATTTTAACTTTAAGGTTAAATTTGATTATTAGTACATTAGCGTCAGAGTTGGGAATAGATAAAGATGTAAGGTAATTCTAGGTTTCTTCTTTAGATCCGGCCACAGTAAAGTTTGGACACTGTACGAGTGTAGAAATAGACCTAGTGGTTTGTCAATCATTTGTCTTTACCAACAGGGATCTTTAAACAAGTCTGGTATTTTGTTTAATACCTAGTTACACTGGTGGTAGGTCTAAGACTGTTTAGATCACCAGCGTATATTTCTGCCGCCAAACAGTAGTGTGCAAATATTATTATGAAATTACTGGGGTAACGAGACATAAAATCTTGGGCTGCAGTGTGACGAGCGTAATGTGGTGCTATGCACATCGTAACACCCGTCAGTTGGTATTTTTTTATGTCCTACCCTGCGTGTCTTGGGTCAGGGTCTTTCTTTTGTCATTTACCATCATTTTTAATTTATTTCTTTCTTTACTTTCCTTTACATTTTTCCTTACTTACTTAAATTTTTATTTATTATATATCTTTTATAATTACTACTTATATTTATCTAATTATCCGCTTCCATTATTTCCTCTTTCACTCCAATACTCAACCGTCAGGTGGTTATGGGCGGGTGTATCATTTACCATCAGGTGAACGTCCCGCTCGTAGTGGCGCTAAGGTTAGGTATTAAACAAGACACCAGACTTGTGTGAATCTACTTTTTCCTTATAGCCTCTCCGTTTTCGTTTTGTTGTAATAAGCGTGACATTAAGCGAACAAACGTTCGCAAATTCGCAATAACAACATTTGTATTTTTATCTCTAACGTTGTAAACGACATCGCAAATGTCATTTTGTTAAATTTCAAAAGGCTCCATTATCATAATTCCGACGGGGGTAATAACAAAAAGCCGTCGTTGTGTGCTTATAATGAAGACAATGGATACGTTTCGCGTATGAATGTTTTAGTAGGTAACGAACGGCGTTTTAACGCGAGCTACACCGCCACATAACTAATACCGACTTTGCTTACAGATGCTTTAGCTAGTGTCTTCTTATCTACCGGATACACTCACTGCTGATCATAGACCTCCCTCAAGGATCCTTATTGAGGTGGAATTGGGCTTTAACCCTACCTCGCTGATCCAGTGCGATTTGGTGGTTAGTGGAGCCTTGTCTGTTGTTTAGCAGGGTGCACCGCGTGCAGGTGAGATTGACTTGGGTTCCGTAAGATCTTGAACGGAACCCCTTACGCTAAAAAATTAGTGTAAATAGCATAAATTCAATATAATAAAATTATATATATTTTTTTAATAATATCATTATGAGTGGACGTTAGTAGACACGAGCCTCCATCGAAAACCAAACCGATCTATTTCTAGCGAAAGTTATCAGATCATGTGTCTGTACGTTAATAAAATTTAGTAAAAAATTAGGTAAGTTATAATATTATCAATAACGCTTTATAGATCCTATCTTCTTAAAAATAAAGTTTTATTTATATTTAAAAAAAAAAACAAATAATTTCCTGAATAGTTTGTTATTAAACTTATATAATTCACTGGTGGTTGGTCTCTGTTGCCGGATATCGTCTAGCTGGGTACTACCGCAGTCTGTTTCTGCCACCAAACAATGGTGTGCAAACATTACTTTGTTCCTATTTGAAGGACGCTGCAGCTAGTGTAATTACTGGGGTAACGAGACTCGTAACCTTATGTCTCAGGCGATGTGCGCAATGTGGTACAGTGTACATCAACCTGATTAGCTATGAGTGTTATCGGCAGGCATATCGATTACCATAAGGTGAAGGTTCCGCTTGTGTTGTTACTTCATTGAATAAAAGAAATGTTTCTGTTCCACGATACCAGCATCGTTATGGATACGTGAAAATGACAGTTCATCTAATGCAAAGTCAAAAACTATCGTAAAATAAATTATCCTTAATCTTCCAATTATCAACTTGAACTTTGTTTGCAAGAGAGGAAAACCTGTTTTTTGTTATAATAGGATTAGAACTCGAGACCGCGATATCTACGATCATTTCCCAACCACTGAGAAACTATATTCAATGGAATAGGTAGAAAACACGTAGTTGGCGATCAAATGACTCGGCAGACTGTTGGGGCTGCTTTTTATGCATTAAGGATATTGTCGCGCAAAAGGAAAAGGGTTGTCGTAATCCCTTGTGGGGGCGGCCTCGTGTGCGATATGAACGGACATTTTTATCTACAACTGTTGACATTCAGTTGTGTTTTAATATAATATAATACGTAGCATTCAGAGAATACAAAACGAGAGAGAATTTAGTGACTGATGTATAATATATGTTTAAAGAAGCAGGAACTAGAGCAACGCATATAAACCGATTACTTTCAAGGATAACAGCCCTCTAAATATGAAACTTTTGACTTAGGAGATTGTAGTCCCGACTTTCTATATGTGGGAGATATAACCTAGTCCCACCTGTGGGAAAACAAAGCGGAATATTTATCTCATATAATAAAAACCCCCCTCTTATATAAGTCCTGCATTGTTAACTGGCTTCCAATATCTCTTCTCGTCTTCTCTGTGCTCAGAACCTCAGCTGAGGTCTACGCTCAAGAAGACATCCATTATACTTTCAGGTAAATAAATCATTGTACTTCTGCCCCAAATCACGGGGTACGGGACTAATGTATTGTGATTAAAACAAATGGGGTGGGTTTGGTATCGGGCGCGTTTAAATTGGAAAATTTCGGCAGCTTAGGAAGTTATGATCCTTCGCCCCGCAGGAGACGCAGATTTATCCGTTTACGGATTTGATTTGTTTACTCTTTATCTTACGTTCCGAAGCTGGAAAATTAATTTTCTTCAGCTATTTACCCAAATGTAATCCTGTAAAATAAATTAATAGTACTCTTTTAAATTTATTGTACGTTTACCTATAACGTGTAAAAGGGAACCTAGTCTTGCTGGAATTATCTTTCTAACTTATAAAAGATATGGTTGTATAAACATAAAATTATGATAATATATTTAACATACTACATTCGAATATATCTATACTTCATTCGGAAATCGATTTAATAGTATAATCATATATTGACTTTAGTCTAAATAGTATAAACTTCGATACTAAGAATTGGAATGAATACTCGTACTTACCCTCTGATGTTTACCGAATGTTGTATTTTATGTTAGTTCTATTATTAAGGAGTATGATGGAAAGTATGAACCAGCTGGGGCAGACCCAACCCCATTACTACCTTCGTTTAATAATGATAATGAATGCGGACGCTCCGTACCGCTGATAAATACGTGTTTAACTCGGAGGAATAACGATACTCTATTGTGTCTTTATGTCTCTATGTCGGTGACATGTTTCTTTTTTGTTCATCTATTTATCTACTGTAGACTGTAAGAGAATATTTTAATAGTTTAACGAGGTTTAAGAATATTTATTGCTCACAATATATACAATTCATTATGCGAGAAGACAATAGGCAATAGATTAAGCTAAAATTACGAGCGTACAGATATAGTAAATCAGTAAATTGAATACATAGAAGAACTGATAATGCATATAATAAAAGATACTAATAATAATATAATCTCATTGGCGTACTTTGTTTTAACATATACTTCTTACCTTACTTTACTCTAGAACAACAAAAACATAATAAACAGCTGTGAAGGTGAAAAGGTTTTGTTACGAGCTTTCTTTTATTAAACTAAGCGATATGAAGACAGCTAGATCATAGACTTAAAATTACTTGTGAGTATGAAAAGAGATATACACACACAGTATCTTGCTGGCCTAATGGTTAGAGCGTGCGGCTTTCATTACAAAGGTCGCGGGTTCGAATCTCGGCATGTACCGATGACTTCATATTTAAGTTATGTACATTTGTGAACTTTAGTTACAGCAGCGAGATACAAACGGTAAAGGAAAACATCGTGAGGAAACCCGCACACTGAAATCATCTTTGTGTGTGTAGTGGTCCCAGTAAAGTGGCAACAGGCTCGCCCCCTGTTACATGGGACCTAATCTGACCACATCAGGCGAAATGTGGGTGTTTATTCACCTCTGTCTACCCCTACTGGGAAAAAGGCGTGATAATATTAAAAGAAAGGAAAGACATGTTAAGTTATTTCATCTCTCTAGCTAGAGCTTCGAAATATAGCAAATTACTGTTGTATCAGAAATCGTTGCGTAGCAACACACTTTCCAACCACTTCTCTAGTAGTAGAGTGCATGATATGGTATTGCATGATTATGTATTTCCAGACACAATATTCACGCCTTATTGTATGACCATTAAAGTACTTTTTGTCCTCTATGTAGACTACCCAGAAATGTTTAAACAAAAGGTTGTTTTTTGTGTTGTGAAAAATGTGAATGTTACATTCAAAGCTGTCGCTTTGTATGTGAACGGAATGTGATTATTGTATAATGTAATTGTCACAGTTTAAGAGCTATTACATCAGAATACTTCGCCATATTCAATTGGCAGTAAGTTGGCCGCACAATGGAGATCTTTAGCGGAGTGCTCGCACACAAAAAGCTCAAGTGAGCGTGATTGGCCGAGCGTCCCTAAGGCTTAAGGCACATTCGCAGTGCCATCACGTAAGCTCTGTTACGGACGTGACGTCACACGCTACCTGACTGAGGTCGGCGAAAAATCCTGGAGACATCAGTATGTAAAGTAGATACTTGGTGTTGCCACTCGGCGCTGGAGGTGCGTTATGCTCCGATGCCGGATTGCCTTTATTTGCTCAGCGCGCGGCTGTATTGCCCCCCCTTTAAATGACTTATGTGAGACAACGGCTAGAATTTAAGATTAAACGTTTCAGCTTTGATGCTCATAACTGTATTCAGAGATTTCATGAAAGATATGATATATATTTCATAATTTCTTTCCGACTATGTACTGAAAATGTAGTAATAATGAAATGTCAAATAATATTAGTCCCAATCTGGAATTTTTATACTTGTTACTGAAGCTGAAGGTCGTTGTTATTAGTAACTATGTAATAAACCTATGTAATACTCAATTAATTCTTTTATTGGTAGTTTCATAACTTTCTTATTATCATCCAAATTTTATGTAATAATAATTATATTAAGAGACAAAAAAGCTGCAGATGGTGAAGCATGTTTGTTGAATATACTTGATCCTATTTTCTGTTAGAGTGGAATACAGCATTTTTGTTATGGCGGCAGTATTTCAATACGTGGGTGGTAGTTAGTTATCACCCAGCCAACTAGGTGCCTAGCTAGCTGGGTGTAATCGAAAAGGCCTTAACACCAACCAAACTTCATACGCGGATCCCGAAATGGACCAGATACATCACTGCGTCACGGAGAGAGTTTAATATACATATATCTGATTAATTTTGGAAAACTAACAAATTATATACATTTGTATAAATCATTTGAGTGACAAATTTTTATTTATTTCCTTCGTTGTATGAGTATTGTTGTTAAATGATTGTTGGTTAATAAAGAGAGACGGGGGAGAGTAGTGTGACGGACACTGGAGGGTACAATGGTTGTTAATTGTATCATTAAAATAGACAAAGTAAGGTAAAATTAATATATAAAAATAAAAGCGTTGAGGTATAGCTCGTTTTAACTAAACAGGTTGCAACGGGCGTATTAAATCAGAACCAGACACTTTATAGTCATCTAGATTGCTCGCTTTGAATTATCATAAAATATATTACACTAACTGCGAGAACAACACTTCAATCTTGTCTCCACGCAGTCACAGACGGACAGACAAATCGCCGATATAAATACACCACGTTTGTAAGATCAATTTTAATTGCGCGACCTTAACGTATCGAGCTGATCAAGCGGCGCGGGTTAAGCGGATTGCTCACAGCATCGCATTCTGGCAGACTCTGGCAGACTTCCAGATCACCGTACCGCCAACCGCCAACCGCCAACTCGGAACACAATAGCCGCCCATCTACAACTAGCTGGTGGAAATACGACTTCGGCTGTCATTCTCCATGTGGGCTCCACAGTCGTGCCAATTAATTAACTTAGTGCTTTTACAGATCTAACTTTATAGAGAGACTACCTACCTCCTCATAACAATTTTGCTATCAAGTATAATGTCTCCCCATGGTTATAAAGCAACGACAGTGGAACGTCATAGGGGTTTTAGTCGGTACAAGTCCAACGTAACCTGTGTTTATCCACGCGTGGGCAGGTATGTGAAGGCATTTCCCACGCATAAAAAGGCCTCTGTTGTAGGAGACCGTGTAAATAGTACCACCGCGGCGCCTGTTGCAGCTAACAGACAAACAGTACTGTGCAAATATTATTGTTCTGGTTTGGAGGGCGCTGTAGCTAGTGAAATTACTGGGGTAACGAGACTTAATATCTCTTGTCTCAAAGCGACTGTACGATGTGGATGAAATAAATATATATATTCTTGTTCTCCCCTCGTTTATTATCGTTTACATTCAAATTGCCTAAATTTGTTCTGGTATTGTCACAAATGTGCCGTTTCCTTTAGAATGTTTCCGAAGAAATCAAGGGCTGACGTTCGATTAGCATCGGGTCTTTTCTCCAAAATTGTTTAGGAAATTACCGACTAATGGACATCAATCTTCCGAAAGCGCTTTATTTAAAACAAATTTCTGGGAGAAAAAGAGTGTAATTTGTTACTGGACGCAAATTAAGCCAGGAAGTTTCTTAAACTCCATCCGAACGAGGAAACGGTGGACAGATTAAATATAGATTATATTAATGAATGTTTCACAGAAATGAAGCGTTGTGTTTTAGATGACAAATCGAAACGTTTGTTTATATTATGGGAACTCATATTTAATTAAATAACTTAAGAACAAATGTAGTGCAAGTTTTGGGATATCAAAACTAAAGTAAATAAACAAGCCTTTATTATAACTATGAATTAAATATACCATCAATGGTTTTTAGAGTAGAAGTCCCATCGATGTGAGTAGGCCTGCCCTTAACTCTCTCCATTGGTCTGTGTCTAGGTTTCCTTATCCAACCTGGACCATATCTTTGTATTAATATGTCTTTTTATCTTTTCTTCTGTCTTCCTTACCTTCCTTATTCCTCTTTTGTTAACAATTTTATTGCTGTCATCTAAATCGCGAAAACAGTAGAATTTAGGTTACAAATCGGACTCTCAATATAATTTTTTTTTACACAATGAAGCAACGAGATGAACAAGACTTTCACCAGATGGTAAATGATACGCCTACTCATAATACCGTGGTGCTTGTTGCGATGGTATACACACAACCCTATATTGTGCTAATTCAATTAAGACATAGGATATTAAACCTTATTACCCTATACTATAACTTGCTTAGATACAACACCCTTCAAACTGGAACACAATAATGTTTGTACACTATGGTATGGCGGCAGAAATAGAGGCTGCAGTGGTGTGTTTAAGATACTATAGAGTAGAGTGGCGGTGGGGATATTCTAACACGTCTACAACACGGTGAACGAGTGATAACATTTACTGGTGCTAGGTTTCTATTAAATCCACCCCTGTAGTCTAGGGCTAGTAAGAATAAGAATAAGGAAAGTCCTGCTTGTCGTAGAAGGCGATTAAAAGGGTGTAGGAGATTCGTGGGCCTTGAGGGTAAGAGCCCTTATCGCTCTACAAGTGAAACTGTGTGGCTCAGTGATGGTTCCTAGGAGGGTTTGGGCCTTTCTCAGAGATGTGCTAACACAAGGAGCATCGGTGGCTTCTATAAGAAACCCTAGGGCCTCTCCGGATGCACTGATGCTGACAATCGAGGGAGCTTTAGTGAATAAGAATCAGCCATAACCATGACTTTCCCCCAGAAGCAGAGTATTTTCTGAAGATCTCTCTATTAAACTGCCTTAGTAGGTACAACCACAACTAATTCTGATTTCAAACAGTAGTTTACATATATTGCCGTGTTCCGGTTTGAAGGTAGGAAGGAAGTTCCGGTTTGAAGGTAACGGTCTCACATCTAATATCTCAAGACGACGATTATGGGAGTCTGTATCATCGTAACTAGAACCATTTTGATATAGCAAGGCGTAAGACTTACCATCAAGTAAACCGCTCGCGGGTAGGGTAGTTTTTTGAATTAAAAAAAAAAATAATAACACACAAGTAAGTAATAAAACTTGTTGTATAGTGTGTAAGGTATGTTTAAGCTAAAAAATACCTCCGAGTATAAAACACAACGTAAAGGAATAACACAGCCGGCATTAAAAATTCTTTTTATGTTGCATGTAATGCCTTAGGGTGAAATGTTACCCAGCTGTTGCTTTCTCTATTTCAGTTTTTTTTTTTCCCTTAAAATTTTTACCGAAATTACTCTCGCGTTTTTTCCCTTGTACTCTTTCAGCGTTTACGTTTAATTAGTAACCGTTAGAAGTTAAGAATTGGCAATGAAACTTGAGGGTTGGAATTTTTTTTAATAATTCCCAATTGTAGCTTCTTCAATGAGTTGTCTGTTTTTTTTTATCGGAGAGAAAATCTAGAAAATATCTTGATTCGGGGGGTAGATAAGCTTATGTGGGATTAATATCACCCAACACCAAAACCTCTATGGTCACTTTTTACTCGTGACAACTGTCTGTTGCCGTAGATAGTCTATGTAATATAGTTACCTCCGTAGAGCTTCATTCTGCTGTCAAACAGGAATGTGCATACATTACTGTGTTCCGGTTTCGAGGGAGTTTCTAGTGTAATTACTGGGGTAACGATACCTAACATTTTGTCTCAGGGCTACGAGCCCAATACGGTACTGAATATCATTCCAACTAGCGCCACGTTGTTATGAGCAAGTGAATCACTTGACACCAGGTGAACGTTCTGCTCATCTCGTAGCGTCCTTAAATTAAAAAAAAATCCTTTGTCAGCTATTTAATAAGATCATTTTTACTATACTTATTTGATCGTACGAACTTATTTAAAAATGAATCAATGTTGCTACCACCGGGTCCGCATGTGATATATTTTATTAAATTTTTAAGTGATTCTAAAGCCCCAACATCGTTTCTGACCCTTTCCGCGCTTGACTGAAACGTTAAAGAGCACTTTCGCTTTGCCAGAGGGTTCCGTACTCAAGGCTGGTTGGCTGAACACATTGACTGCATGGGCACCAAGCAAAAATTACGCTCCAATAAACCGTAGCTTTGAATGCATGCGGGCCTGAGGTTACTTCTCTATTTCATTTGTGTTCAGATTTCGAAATCGAGATATTTTATTTTATCGTGTAAAAAGGTTTTATTTAACTCTTATCTGATATATATGTCGTTAGATTTTATAACACGTTATAGTCTTCTGTTGATAGAGATCAACTAGATATATATTGTACTGCTCATTACTGTCGTTAAGTAATGTGTTAATAGTTTTAAAGGCAATGAAGGTAGGTCTCTCTCTCTGTCGCCGGAAAACGTCTAAGTTCTTCCGGCAGACAGTACTGTGCCAACATAACTGTGTTCGATTTGAAAGGTGCTGTAGCTAGTAAAATTACTGGGGTAAATTAGACTTAGCATCCTACGTCTGAAGGCGACGAGTGGAATGCGGTGCAAGGTATACTATCCTAATTAGCACCATCTGGTGGTATCATTTACCATCTAGTAAACGTTCCGTTCTCGCCACTTCGTTAAATAAAAAAAAATATTGTTTTCGTTATCTATAGCTAGTCTAGATTCCGACTAGTAATGATAAGTGTAGTCAGTGAAAGTAAAAATAAAATGATGTAATGTCCTACGTTTCAAACAGATGGCGAGGCGCCGTGCAGGAAAAAGCTTATTTAAAGTATTATATTTCTGTAATAAAAGTTAAAAAAGCAAAGAAAGGTTTTTTGGACACCTTCAAAGAGGATCCCTTTAAGAGTTCCCAAGGTTGATCCTGGAGAGCAAAATTCAGCAAGAAATGGTTTGATAACATAATGGAGTGGACCCGGTTTTAAATATCATCAGTTAAAACGAATAGCTGAAGATCGAATTGGATTTCTCAATGTGATCGTCAAAGTTCAGTTTGAAAGGGCACTTAATGATGATGATGATGATGAATAAAAGTTGTTCAACAAGTTATTATAGTCGGTTAATGTTATTATTATACATATATTGTGAATCGTTAATAATTATTTACGTACAATTCATAATGTTATCTGAAATGTAACAAATGGTAAATTTTCTAATGCTTTTAAAATGGCCGCCGTCTCAGTTGACATAGTGTTTGCTAAATACGCGTAGATTGATCTAAATGTTGTCGTATTTATTCGTAGAATTCTAATTTAGTTCGATGTCACTCTGTCCCAAATAGATGTTTAGCCGCTGGCGTTTGTTAATTCGGCAGTTTATCCACAAACGTTTTATTTGTGGATCAACTGCTGCTTACATTCACTGTCCGTACATCGTTCATGTACAAAACATGCAATACACTTTCCAAAAGTGAATATTTAAAAAATTTTTTTGCAAAATATAATTTTAAGCTCGGTATATAATATTATATACTTTCTCTACTACATGATTCTTCTTCTTAGCATTTGTCCCGTATGAAAGGATTCTCTTTCTTCCTTCTTTCACTCCACTTCGCTCTATTTGGGACATCGCTTTCTTTGAGATCACAGCTTATATTTTGTCAATATCATCAGCTCACAACTTCGGTCTTCCCGTTTTGAAGCTGAGTTTCTCTACTATGTAAAAAAAAAATTAATCTAAATTCTATTGATGTATATTTCTTATTTTTTCTAACAAGAAGTATCAAAATCGGACGACGCTCTAACAAGTTCTATGCCGGTTATGTTATACATAAAATGTATGTTTTTAACTGTTATTCCATATTGAAACCGCCTATTATTTATCTACATTTTTACCCGATATATATGTATATTTATTACAAACAAAAATCTATATGAGTATGAAAAATAAGATGTTTTTAAAGGCAGCTTTATCAAAAGGACAAAAAGACAATAAAATATATATGGAATAAAAGTTGATCTGTGTCTTTATAAGAAACATCAGATCTTTTGATATTCCTGAAGAATATATTAGATTATATAATGATAGTGCCTTTTTACAGAATTTCTATATATCTTTCTTATTGTTTATCTCTTTCAAAAGGATAAGCTGATATTGTAATGTCAACGGGCCTGGAGTAAACTTATAATTTTCCTATTGACAATCAATGTCTACATTTTAGGTTTTCGAGATAATCAATATAAAAAAACGTGTAATGTAAACAGCAAAGAATTTCCGTCCAGGCATGAGCTGGTCTAAAGACTTCTAGACAATAGTAAATAATGTTATTGTTATATTAAAACAAAGATTTCTATAGCCACTTATTTTCACTGCACAATTAAAAAAAAATGTAAATAAATCTATCGATGAACAGTAACCACATTCTTTAGTATTTCTGATCAAATGGCATGTTAACAATGACAACATTGTTAAGTTACGACCGCCCGTTAAAATTTAACTGCGCGTTTTAACTATTCAATAACATTATTTTAGTTGCCGCGTAAGAAGCAAAGAGGTTTTATTGTTGCTTTACACTGTCATGGCGCTCATAGTTACTTATTACAATAACGTTATTATATTGATAAGTACACATTCGGAAAATATGTGTGACGACAAAATATATTAGGGGGACCGGAAAGTAATGTCGTTTCTGCGCATGCCAATACTTGATTGTCATTTGTCAGCTCATTGTTTTGTTCAGAGGCGTACCAAAGACATTGTGAGGTTATAGTGATTTCTTTACTTATAGACAATTGAATTACAATTTTTTTTTGTAATTTTGGGTAAAATGGCCAGCCAAATACCAGAAGAGGTACACATCCGGCATTGCATGCTCTTTGAGTTTCGCAAGGGAAATAACGCAACAGTTGCTACCAAAAACATTTGCGATGTTTATCCAAATGCACTGGACATTCGTAAATGCCAAAGGTGGTTTTCCAAGTTCAAATCGGGTAATTTTGATCTTTCCGACTCGTATCGATCAGGAAGACCATCAGCGTTAGACAACGACGTGTTAAGGGCGGAAGTGGAAGCAAATCCGTGTCAGACGATCGAGGAATTGTCAAACAGTCTCAACAAACCTTGGTCGACCATCCAAGAACATTTGAAGCAGATTGGAAAAGTAAGCAGAGCAGGTGTTTGGGTCCCGCATAATCTGTCCGAACAGAATAAGGCTAACCGATCAATCACATGCAACTTATTGCTTCAACGACACAACACAGAAGCGTTTTTTGATCGCTTGATCACAGGAGATGAGAAATGGGTCCTGTATGATAACCCAAAACGCAAAAGGCAGTGGCTCTCTCCAAATGAAATCCCTCGGAGTACTGCTAAGCCAGGTTTACACCCCAAAAAAGCGCTTTTGTGTGTTTGGTGGAGTATTCGCGGCATTGTTCATTTTGAATTACTGAAACCTGGAGAAACTGTTACTGCAGACCTCTACAGCGAACAATTGCAGCGAGTCAATCAATCTTTAATTGAAAAGTGGCCAGCGATTGTCAACCGAAAAGGCGTCATTCTCCAACATGACAATGCAAGACCGCACTGCGCAAGGCGAACTCTAGAAAAAATTAATGAATTGGGGTGGGAGGTGCTGCCTCATCCACCATATTCGCCCGATGTTGCACCATCGGATTTCCACTTATTCCGAGCGCTGCAACACTTTTTAAGTGGCAAAACATTTGCAAATTTGGATGATATCCAAAATGCCATCTCTAGATATTTTGCCGAAAAACCAATTAATTTTTATCGATCAGGGATTGAAAATTTACTCACTAGATGGCAAAAGGTTATTGACAATGATGGGGAATACATCATTGATTAAAAATAAAGACTCGTTAAAAATGTATGTGTTTGTATTTAGCGTAAGAAAACGACATTACTTTCCGGTCCCCCTAATACTAAGGTTGTTGTTTTTAACTTTTCCTATACAAAATGTTTTTTTTTTTTGTTGTATTCATGTAAATTGGGAACTTAAAGATCAGTTCTTTAATTATAGAACAACATATATTTTGTGAGATCTCAAACAATTGTGAAACTGATGTTGGTTTTACTTCTTTCATTGTTATCTAAAATCTGTGATTTGAGTTATCTGATGATGTGGAGAAAAAGGCTTAATTAGACTTAGACGTAGGGGCGTAGGGAAGTGACGACCCCACCGCCCATTTGCTGAAGTGTATATGACTATTGAGTACATTTACACTTCATCAAATGCAATCAGTCAACCGAACGATGGCGGTATATCCATCCAAGGAAGCGGAGGGAAATCCCGGACGTGGGACGGGCAGCAGCGTTTCACGATAGGGCCTCCGTAACTGCGATCGCCAAGCCGCCTGCCAAGCGTGGCGATTATGGCAATTCCCCCCTTATGATGAGATCCCAAAATAAAAACCGGCCCCTAGTCTCCGGCGGCCCCGCTATTCCTGGCTACGGTAGCGGTCACGGTAACGGCGGGGCAAGGGGTGCGAAGAATCTCCGGAAGCGGCCAGGCTACCAAAACCAACAACATCTGGCCCTGGCAACACTCAACACGCGTACACTGCGGACCGACGAGAAGATAATTGAGCTGGAGGAGGAATTGAGCAGGTTAAGATGGGATATAGTAGGGTTATCCGAAGTCCGAAGAGAGGGAGAGGACACGATAACTCTTAAATCAGGCAACCTGCTCTATTTCCGGGAGGGCGACCAGCAGTCCCAGGGTGGCGTCGGGTTTATCGTCCGCAAGTCTCTTGTGAATAACGTTGTCGACATCGTTAGTGTGTCAGCAAGGGTAGCGTACCTGATACTCAGAGTTACCAAGCGTTACTCGCTGAAGGTCATACAGGTATACGCACCGACTACGGCACACTCTGATGACGAGGTGGTAACTGTGTATGAGGATATTTCTAAAGCCATATACAGTTCCAAAACTCAGTACACCGTTGTCATGGGGGACTTTAATGCAAAACTAGGGCAGCGAAGTAGTGGAGAACTGAAAGTGGGAAATTTGGATATGGACAGAGAAATCCACGAGGTCAAATGCTCGCCGACTTCATGGAGAAGGAGGGCCTCTATATAATGAACTCCTTCTTCAAGAAGCGGGCCAGCCGTAAGTGGACGTGGATTAGTCCTGATGGAGCCACTAAAAATGAGATAGACTTCATCATGTCGACGAAGAGGCAGATATTCAAGGATGTCTCAGTGATCAATGCTCTAAAAGGCAGCGATCACCGAATCGTGAGAGGCATCTTGAATATCAACATAAAGCTCGAACGATTTCGACTGGTGAAGTCCACGCTCCGGCCAGCGCCCATCCAACTCCATAACCCCGAGAGCTTTCAGCTTGAACTACGAAATCGCTTTGCACCCTTAGGCGAGTGCATTGATGTGGACGATTACAACACCAGGTTCGCAGATGCTGTCCGTACGGCAGGACTTAAGATCTTTAAAGTCCCCCGTACCAGAAAGAAGAAGCCGATCTCCGACCACACATTAAACCTCATGACCGAAAGACGAGAACTGGTCCTGAAGTCTCCTGAAGATGCCACCAAATATCGGCAGCTGAATAGACAGGTCTCTAAGTCTCTGACTCGCGACATACGCCGATTTAATACTAACAGTGTTAAAGAGGCAATAGAGCAGAACAAAGGCTCTAAAGTATTCGCACGAGATCTGTCTATCGGGCAAAGCCGGTTGACGTGGCTGAAGACAGAGGACGGTAGGATCGTATCGTCAAGGGCCGAGGTTCTGGAGGAGATTGAGCGGTTCTATGGACAGCTGTACACGACTACGTGTTCTCCTGGTGGACTAGCATCAGATCCAAGAGCTAGTCTAGCCCGACACTACTCTGAAGATATCCCGGTTGTCAGCCTACACGAGATTAGTGTGGCTCTGAATCAGCTTAAAGGCAACAGGGCACCTGGTGATGACGAAATAACAGCTGAACTTCTGAGAGCTGGTGGAAAGCCGATCCTCGAAGTCCTACAGAAGTTGTTCAATTCCGTCATACTAGAAGGCCGATCGCCTCGGGCATGGCACGGAAGTGTGGTGGTGCTTTTCTTCAAGAAGGGAGATAAAACCCAGTTGAAGAATTATAGACCCATCTCACTTTTGAGTCATGTCTACAAGTTGTTTTCCAGAGTCATCACGAATCGTCTCACAATCAGGCTCGACGACTTCCAGCCTCCCGAACAAGCTGGATTCCGTAAAGGCTACAGCACCATAGACCATATTCATACGCTGCGGCAGGTTATATACAGAAGTCCCATGAGTATAACCAGCCCCTATGCTTAGCGTTTGTGGACTATGAGAAAGCCTTCGATTCGATTGAGATATGGGCTGTGTTGCAGGCCCTCCAACGGTGCCAAATAGATCACCGGTACGTCGATGTTCTAAGGTGCTTGTACGAGAACGCCACCATGTCAGTCCGCCTCGAAGACCAGAGCTCGAAACCGATCCGATTGCAGCGTGGAGTAAGACAGGGAGACATCATATCTCCGAAACTGTTCACCGCTGCGTTGGAAGATGTCTTCAAGCTTCTGGATTGGAGAGGATATGGCATCAATATCAACGGCGAGTACCTCACGCACCTTAGATTTGCCGACGATATCGTGGTTTTGGCTAAGACCATGGAGGACATCAACACAATGCTCGATGATCTCTGTAGAGTTTCACAACGAGTGGGTCTTAAAATGAATATGAACAAGACCAAAATACCCACTCCAATAACAGTTGGAAGCTCTACACTTGAAGTTGTTGACAGATATGTCTACCTCGGACATACAATCCAACTAGGTAGGTCCAACTTCAAGAAAGAGATCTCTCGTCGAATCCAACTCGGATGGGCAGCTTTCGGGAAGCTAACACATATCTTCTCGTCCAATATACCGCAGTGTCTCAAGACAAAAGTCTTTGACCAGTGTGTGTTGCCAGCGATGACATACGGAGCAGAGACGTGGCCGCTTACTGTGGGCCTTGTCCGCAAGCTTAAGATTGCCGAGAGGGCGATGGAGCGAGCTATGCTCGGAGTTTCCCTGCGAGATCGAATCAGAAATGAGGAGATCCGCAGGAGAACCAAGGTCACCGACATAGCTCGAAGGGTCGCCGTCGTAAAGTGGCAATGGGCAGGGCACATAGCTCGCAGAACCGACGGCCGTTGGGGCAGAAAGGTTCTCGAGTGGCGGCCACGTACCGGAAGACGTAGCGTGGGCAGACCCCCCACAAGGTGGACCGACGACCTAATCAAGGTCGCTGGCAACCATTGGATGCGGGTGGCCCAGGACCGGTCTAAGTGGAAATCTTTGGGGGAGGCCTTTGTCCATCAGTGAACGTCTTCCGGCTGATTGGATTGGATTGGATTGGAGACTTAGACTAGTTTGAACAGTAGCCAGTTGTACCACCGCAGTGCCCACTTCTGCTACCGAACGGTAGTGTGGAAACTGTTACTGTGTTCCGATTTGAAGAGCACTGTAGGTAATAAAATTACTGGAGTAACTAGATTCGAAATTTCATGTCGCAGTCGACCAGGACAATATGATGAGGTAAGAATCGCGGGAACCCACTGGAAAACCGATTGACGTGAAGATCTTTGGGGGAAGCCTATGTCCAGCAGTGTGTCTATCGTCTGATGATGATGATATATCCTTACTAGTGCCACTTTATTATGGGCGGGCGTATTACTTACCATTAAGTGAACGTCCCGCTCGTCAATTTGCATGATTGAATAAAAACAAATTTTATTAGAAAGTAATAGCTTAGTCCAGTTGAAAGGAATACCAACAGCAAATCCATGCAAACTACACACACCTGTGAACTCGACAAACATTTAGCTCCAACTTGAATGGGTCATAGAGCTATTGGCATTTGAAACTGTATATTCAAATGGAGCCACCGTCAGTGTATTGTCTACAACGTGGAAAACAAAGCGAGCCCCGTCTCCGTGAATTAGTGCTCGACAGATGCGAGTTTCGAAACGCATTCCGGACGTTCGGGACCGGAATAGAAAGATTTAACGCTTTCGGGGTTTTTAAAGATAACAACTAAGATAACATAGTAATAGTAGTTTTATATAGTTGTCGCCATTGGTAAGTCACTACTGCAGGTGGCAGTCTAAACAGTTACCGCCACAACCCTTATTTTTGTCTCCATACATTTCCGATTCCGATGGATAAGGTTGTAGTAAAATGACTACGATAACGATATCAATAAATGTCATTTTAATTAGCACTACGTTATTATCGGCAGATGATTTAATTCGTATTATACAAGCATCTAATAAAGAAAATAGATATGTTCAAGAATTAGGGGTGTAAGGAGTCCCGCACTACAACTCGCGGGATCCAAGCCAACTTCACCTGCTAATCAACATACGAGGCTCTGGCTCTCAGAAACACGCATTGGGACAGCGTGGTGGGAAATGGCCTAAATTCCCCCATATGAATCCCTACGTACGATAGCTCCTAGTGCCGAGTGATACTGGAAACCATGCTGACTGTATGTGAAGATATTTGGAGAGGCCTATTTCCAGCAGTGGACGTCTATCAGTTGATGATGAAGAAGAATTTCGTTTGGTCTTCCGCTACGTCGAACCCTATGTTAGTAAGATTGTGAGCAAGCAGTTTCCTGTAAGTATATTTTTATATCCCTCAGCCGCATAACAGGAAAGGGGTAAGTTATACGTTATGCTTCTAGTTTATTTGGTAATTGGTAATATCTATATTATATCATAGAGGATTTGTCAACTATTGGAGAAGAACGGTGAATTGACCGCTGACATCGGATAGTGGAAGAGGCACTTTAAATGGAAGATAAAAGCTTTACAGTACTTTATAGGAAGTGTTTTTTATCCTACTTGGCATTCTGTGCCAGTCAACTGTTTAAGATAGAAAGACAGGGGTGGCAAGTGCTTAACAGAACAAAAAAAAAAAAAAATACATTTGTAATGGAGGGAATTACGTTGTTAAATCTGGATTTATTTTGTGTGCTGGACTTTATTCAGCGCCTTTTTGAACCCCTTGTTTTTTTTATTCAATTAAGGGACGTGATGAATGGGAAGTTCACCTGATGGGAAGTAATACCTCTGCCCATTAAAACGTAACGCTTGTTATAATGATATACACTGCACCATATTGCGCTGGTTGTCTGAGACAAGATATCGAGTCTTGTTACTCCAGTTATTTCACTGCCTATAGCGCTCTTCAAACCGGAACACAGTACTAATTTACATACTACCCTTTGGTAGCAGAAAGAGTATGGTACTTATATAGACGGTCTCGGAGACTTATCAACAGTAACTTAGATTGTTTCAAGAAGTGATCCACTAACTTTACTCTAAATTGAACTTTATATATTTCTGCCGACAAACAGTAGTGTGCAAACAGTGCTGTGTTCCGGTTTGAAGTACGGTGAAGCTTACGAAATTAAGTGTACACCAACTTAACTAGCGCCACGTGTTGATATTCAGGTGTATCACTTACCATAAGATGAAAGTCCCGCTCGTCTCATCGCTTCATTGAATGAAAAACAGATTCATAATCAATATGACTAGGTTAAAATATCACCAAAGTTTTTTTTTTATGAACTATATAAGCTGTTTATTAGTGATCCGTCACTTGATCACTTTCCTAGATAATGTTTTGGCAGCTTTCCTAACGTTTGGCGGAAGAAACGGTGTATAATGTTGAATTGTCATATATAATTGGAACAATGCGATGGTGTCGTCATCGAGGACGGTTTTAATATAAATACTTCGCTAATAGAATTTTCACGCAGGTGGAGATATAAATTTCTCGTTTCACTTAGTCAAAGGAATATAATAGTTTAACAAATATATTTCTGTTTATCACGAAAGAAGTTTTGATGATAATTATAACTAGTTTTAATGTACAAGAGCTAAACATTGACTAATATTGTAACAGAGGTGTTATTATCAATATTATGGACTTTGACGCTTGCTTACACTGAATGCTCTGGCTCTCATGTGTTGACATCCGGTACACAGATTGTTTTTAATTTATTAAAGCAACGATTCAAGCGGGAAGTTCAACTGATGGTAAGTCATACGTCTGCACATACAAAGCGGCGCTAATTAGGATGGCATAAACAGCACCACATTGCGCTCGTCGTCTTAAAACGGGATGTTAAGTCTTGCTACGCCAATAATCTCACTAGCTACAATTCGTTTAAAACAGGAACTCAGTAAAATTTGCACAGTAATAGGAGCTGCTATGGTATCTACCTAGATGGTCTCCGGAAACAGAGATCTACCACCAGTAAAAATTACTGTTATAGCGGTAATATTATATAAAGGTAACTAACCAGGTTTGTTAGAAAACACTGTACCTCCAACCCCCTCACAACATACCGCCCCGGACCAATTGCGAACTTGTCACGATAACCAACTGCGGAAAATAATTAGTATATGTTAGTAATTTTACAGGAATATTATACATATTGACCTATTTATAAATAAAATGGGGACAAGTGACTATTTGTTTTTTATTTATTCAGCAATGCGTATGAGTTACAAGCCATACAATGTTGCGGACATAATGGACTGGGATCATTAAAACGTTGTACGATACATTTTAATGAGTTGGATAACTGAATAAAGTAGTGAATGTCATTGACGATATATAGAGTTTATTTTACGTATATATATCACCGACCTATAAAGTATATAAAGCTTAAAACATGATATATTTTAAACATATTACGTCCATCTGCAACAAAGAAAATGACCTTGTCAATAGAAATATAAACAAAACCTAATATAAACTAAATTTGTGTCAATAACAACAAAGATTATTTAACAGTAGTCAAATTTATCATCTATAGCGAATTCATTGTATTTTCTTACTGAATTAATCGAGATACGTATAATGTACATAGTTAGCGCATTTGATATCGAGACAGTAGCTCCTTTCTTGATGACGGGGTAAACCTTTAAATGATACCCTGCTTCGGGTGTAAAAGACAGGGTTATGACAGATCTGTTCCCACTGAAACCCTCTAGGTAGTCATCCTTAAAGATTTGTAAGAAGCCGTAAAATCTTCTATGGAACACACTTCTACCTGTTATGCGTCCGAGCACGTTCCGGGAGGTGCCGTAACCCTCCCCAGCTTTCGCCCTCAAAAACCCCTTTAGTCGCTTTCTATGACAAGCAGTGTTTACCTTAGTCCTATTCTTAAATCCCGAAAATACAGAGCAGAAGACAGTGGGTCTAACGTTCATAATTATAGTCATTTTAGTTTGTCAATGTTCATTGCTAAATATAGATCCCTTTAATTTTCGAGTAACCTGTTTCAAAATGGATGTTACGAATGAAAGTTACGAAGATGGTGAAGCTCACATTAAATCCTCTGGCTCTATTAATTTTTTTCTCTATTTAAGGACGGGTATAAATAGGTAGTAGATGGGTTGAGAAAGTTCTATTATTATCCTTTTATATATACACTTGGCTAATACGTATTTATTTGTGATCAGTGGGACACTAGTTTGATTCTACCATCGCTCTACCCTCCATGTATCGAGAACGTAGAGAACAATTTCAGGCAAAGGTAACAGATTTTACTTATACCTGTGACCGGTATATCTCACACAGCATATCCGTTTGCCACATACGGTGATTACTGCTCATACCTTCTTTTGAAGAGGATACAGCAGTATACATTAATAAGCTGAAATAACGTACAAGGTTACCGCAACTTAAAAGTTATTTCCACATCCGTAAATCTATTCATAAATATTCCACTAGAGACTTTACCTAGACCTCTTCAAGTACGCCTCCAATCTCGCCCGGCTACAGTACATTGTACAAAATTCATATTTTTCTATTTAGATAAAAATATTGCGAAACAACCAAACCTTGAAAGCGTATGATAGATTAACACTTGACCGGGTTTTATTATTTACCCTTTTGCCCTTTTTATCCTCAAACCGTATTTATTCTAGTCCGTGAAAGCGTACGTATATTTACCGAAGGCAGCGCGAGCCTAACGAAATCATTACTTCTTTATTTTGTAAAAGAGGAAATTCGTCGGATGAAAAATAACATCATAAATAATTCTCTGTCCTAATGGTGGGCTTGCACTCCGAACAAATTCTTCCAAGGAACCCTTTATCCAATCACAAGCATTACGGATCAGCGGCTCCACGTCCCTGGGAGAAATCTGCCGATGTTTTCATTTTACAGAATTCTTCAAATGGGCAGCGGGGCTTTGTTAGTGTAAAGCGTCAACATAATATACTTATATTGGCGATGAAATTCTTTCCACTGTTCTTGCTTAATAGAACTTTTATTTTGTAACAAAATTGTTGTTTTAAACGACTAGAAAATAGGCAAACTAAAGATTTTCGTGGCAAGTGTTTAGAATGAACACAAGAAGAAAAGAAAGATTTGTGTTTTCATTAACGGTAAAACAAGTCAAGACTTTATAATTGTGTAACTCTTTGAGATGGAATAAAGCAAAATTTCATAGATTTTATAGGGTTTTTTTTTAATTTGGTAAGCAACGATATGAGCCGGACTTTCGCCTAATTGTAAATGACACGCCCACTAATAACAACGTGGCGCTAGTTAGGTTGATATACATCGCACGACATTTTGCTCATTGTCCGAGTCATAAGATGTAAAGTATCGTTACCCCAGTATTTAGCGTCCTTCAATCCAGAACAGAGTAATTTTTGCACATTATCTTCCTAGACGGTCTCCGGTAACAGAGACCTACCACTAGTATTATCGCTAGAGGAACTGTGGTGATAGATGTCCTGATGCTAAAGCTATCATGAGATATCTGTAACGCTTTAATTATTATTAGTTGTCTGACCTACGCTTAAAGAGCTCACTGTATTTTGAAGTCTTCTAGTAGGATGCTTGCTTTGATTTAATCTTCTGTATTGAAAGGATGTTTCTTTTTTACTTGCAATAGCCTCACGAATCATCCTTAGAAGATATCAGTGTTCTTTTCTAGAGTATTGTAAGCAAAAACAATACATCATCCACAGTCTAATTATCTTTTAAGATCATGTAAAATTCAGGCCAAGTGTTAGCCCTTTAAATAAGTCATAGCTGCATGTTATCACGGAAAATAAACTGAAAAGAAAGCTCAACATGAACTTAAATGAATTCGCATCGTCGCATAACTATTCAAAATTATGAAACGGTGTACGGATATTTCATTTACTATTCACATTAATCACTCTGGAAACTCTACTTGGCACTTTATGCCATGCCGGGAGCCCAGTATTAGCATATACCGTGTGTTTTATTAAAAATTAAAATTCACCTCACAACATTTATATTCAGGCTCCATCTTGTTGGATTAGGTACTTGAATAGCAGCTAAATTCATATCAGCATAGTTGTTTTACGATAGAGCTCATAGTTTTCTTCCTCTTTCTCGGTATTACTCTTGACAGAGTGGTCGCCGTTATCATTTCAGATGTTCTCACTCACTCTTTCCTAATGGCCGTCTTTCTAGTGTATTCATGTAATGATGATAAGCCATTCACTGCCGCTTCCTTTGGTCAGTCCACCTCATAGACGATCTTCCTCTTCTCCTGGTACCCTCAACCTTTTACCTGGACAATGTTTATGTATAAATATATATATTTAATTTATAACTTTTCTCAAATTAAAATATTCAAGACGTTAATGTTTTCGTACTTTAATCATTTGTGTAGCATATATAGGTCTAGTAAACACGAAATATAATACAAAAGGTAATAAAATCTTTATAATATCATTTGCACGATTATTTAAGGATTTCGAGTTTTAGTTCTAAAGTATATGTGTATAAATTTTACATCACCTTGTCTCCTCTTCAGGTTCAGGAGATTTGAAGATTTTCTAAACTACGATAAAAAAGGCGAATCCTCTTAACACAAGGAGAACGATTATACGTTTTGCTTTCTTGAATCGTTGGAAAATATTAAACTGAAATTATCTCTACTGACAATGGAATAGTTTCCGGTTTTACGGTGTGAAACTTATCGATGTATTTTACGGAGTTGTAATGAAAATGGAACTTTCCAATAGATTAGTTGGGCGGCAGTTGGACGCAATCCGTGCGGCGTCCTGTTCATGTCGCATTCGTTCCGAGAACGTTTGGACCAACTTTTCTTATAAAAAAAAAACGACGTCTTGCTCTAAATTACTTTCAACTTTAATTATATTACTTCGACAAGTGCGATCTACATTAGTATTTCATTAAGTTATGATAGAAAATATTTTTATTTTACTCATTTATAGTATTTGTTACAACACAAATTACTTGTAATGATTATCTACTGAATGCCAAATTGTCAATAAATCTTCTCTAAACAAGTATTTCAACTAGTGATATATAAATTTACTAGCTGTTCCCCGCTCGTTTTGCTAGTCGTAATACAAAATTAGATTTGAAATTTAGACTTGAAATTTGTCAGAAAATTTATCCACCGGCGGCAACTCGCCGCTCCCCTTCTAGTTATTAACACCACCGCAATTCCTTTTGACCAAGGAATTTTGTAAAATCCATTCTTAGCTGATCTCCAAAAGGCAGAAGCCTAACCTACATTAATATTTAAACCTTTACGTCTAATAGTTTCGGAGATCTCGTGATGAGGCAATAAATATCTCCTATATATACATAGGCCTATGTCCAGCTGTGGACGTCTATCGGATGATTATACATATGCATTTCTAAACGTAGTCTGAATTTCACTGACGGCTTAGTGAATGCTTCCAATAGGCTTCTGTTGATTAATCTAAGGAATTCTAAATAAAGTCAGCGAGTCTTCGCACAAATTCAAACACTTTGTACAATACATTTCCAGAGTGATAGAAAGTACTCAGTAGTAGAAACTGTGTTTAGTAAACCGCCCTGTAGTAGTCTCACAAACTTTAATATATTCCCGTTCAAATGGGTAATCAGGTAATGAAAATGATGATTTTGGTGTAAACATCCTAACCAGTCTTACATTATTACGTATATCATCATCATTAGGTGCCCTCATCAAACTAAAGTTTGGATATAGAGTTTCACTAAGAAGTAGATGGATATTTTCTCAGGTAAACGTTCAGTGTTATGTAGAAAAAAAACTTTTTTTACGTAAAACGTTTCACGATAAATAGGTAACCTAAGAACATACGATTCGATTCGCATCGGCTCTAAAGTCCGAAGTATTCTGCATCAGCACGGGTCAGCTTTCCCAAAGTTTGTTCGCTTTAGCGTAAGAGGATCCTCAATGGATAGCTTTTACGAGTAGGCACTATCCAACTAGGGGGTGTTACATCGCTGACTTTCATCTTACCTCATGCAAAGTTACGACGAGATTATTAATGCAATATACTAAAAACTAGCATTTGCATGTCGTTGGGCCGAATCTGTAAGATATGCGTAAATATTAGTTACTCCATAGGAAGGGGAGATTAAAGCTAAATAAATTTATTTACAGCAGCTATACTAGATTGAATGTTGGATACCTGCCATATATATGAAGCCGTTTACTAGCTGAAGTGAACTTGGCTCACAGTTCCGCCATAATGCCGTAGATGTGAGATGCATTTGTTATCGTTAAATATATAGAAAGTTTATAGACACAGAAACTTGAGTAACACATTCTATTATAGATTATGTTGTTGTTGTTTATGGCAGAACTATTAACATTATAAAGAACTGTTAAAAATATGTAATATTTTTACTGATAGACAAGAAGTTAACGTTGAGGATAATATCAGAGAATATTTTAAGGAAGGATATTAAGCAAGTAATACATACAATACTTAAACGGGTTAGGGATGGGAAATACGTAATGATATCGGTAACTAACTATTACGGGGAAAGATATAATGATTATTTAGATCTAAAACTATTTAATGATATTTTTCCAGTCGCAGTTTGGAAAGAGATCAAATATTTAACTATTAACAACTAAATAGATTTCGCTTTCCTGTTATCAAAACTAGTACTCAAATGCTTCCAAAGGATGCTCTGTATAATTTATAATTCGCAAGGATCAATTATAAAAGTATTTTTTTTTATAAAGCGAGGAGACGAGCCGGAAGTTCACCTGATGGTAAGTGATACGCCCGTCCATAACAATGTGGAGCTAGTATGGAGGATTTATTGGGCACCTCATTGTTCTCATCGCTTGAGACATAAGATGTTGATTTTCATACTCCCAGTAATTACGCTAGATACAGAACCCTTGAAACCAGAACAAAGTAATGTTTGCACACTGCTGTTTGATTGCAGAAATAAACGCTGCTGTGGTATCTACCTAAACGATCTCTGGCAAGACTTACCGCCAATGAGAGATCTGAAGGGAGATCTCTGTAGCCGACCGTCTACGTCTCTAGTCTAGGTCTAGGTTCTCTGGAAGTGTCATGTTGTAATTGCTCTTATTTGCTTAATAATATTTTAATCCTGAGACAGAAACTATCTGCCGCTAAAGATTAGTTTTCAAAAATTACTGTGTTCTGTATTAAAAGGATTCAGCCAGGGAAATTAGTAAGCTGGTGATAGTTCTGTATATAAAGATGAAGAGCTTAATATGGCGCTATGTACATCAACCTAGTTAGTCACAGCCGAGCGACGTTCACTTGATTGTAAGTGAAAACTCATAAAATCGTTGTGGTGCTACATATGCTCCACATTACGCTCGTCGCCTGTGAGATAAGATATTGAGTCTCGTTACTGCAGTAATTATACTAGCTACAGCGCAGATCAAATCGGAACTGAGTTATTCTTGCAATAGTTTGCACTGATTGACGGCAGAAATAACCTAGACCTAGATTAAGAACCTAGATTGTCTCCGGAAAAGGAGACCTACCAGCAGTGACATTATATTCCATCAGTTGATCTTCCTGCTCGTCTGACAGCTACGTAAAAAAAAAAGTTTTGTTAATATATACTAGTACAATATGATAAGATTGAAGTCAATATGAACAATATTGTCGTTATGTATACAAATTGCATTAACGATTACGTTAATTATCAATTTAAGATAATCCAATTATAATTTCTAAGCTGACATAGCTTCCGTTTCACGTACTCATACGCCTTAACACTCATTGTCGAGTGTCAAAACTATAGTAATCCATCACGCATGTTACAGTAGTACAGAAAGACGAAATTACAGCAAACTCCATTTATTATACGTTTCGTAGACGCCGTTAATAATTAGGATAGAAACCCATCTATGTATATTTAACCGAACCACCTTTAAACCTGATATAAGTTTAAGCCTCATACTCTCTAGTAATGATATTTTTTGAATCTACAAGGCTAGAACTGATTTGTCATTCTTTTTTTTCTCTTTATTGTAAAATCTCACAGAAAGGTATAAAAAAGGCGTGGTTGATGTCTTCACCACAATTTCACATGATGGTAATTGATGATGAGACCGTTGATGGTAAAGCATGCTTGCCTAGTAAACTCTAGCTGTAATATTGACAGCCGGAAGAGAGCAATGCTGTTATGGCGATAGATTTACAATACGGAAGTGAGGTAGCTAGAAGACCACAACATGTGGTTGCAGAACCGTGATATCCCCGTTTTAAAATCGCCATTAAATAACCATTATTATCATTATAACTGGTGGAAAGTATCTGCTTGAGACAGTATAGGTAGGTAATACCGCACCGCATACCGTGTTCTGGTTTGAAGGGCTCTGTATCTAGTACAATCGCTGGGGCTAACTATCTTATGCCTCAGTGCGATGAGTACAATATGGTGCTATCTGATCCCACCGCCACGTTGTTAGGCCCAGCTTGTCACATCGCTTCGAAGAAAGAAAAAAAATATTATTTGAATCCTAATTTCTAAGCACTTTTTCCTAGACAATAGTTTTAGTAATCTAACAAGTACAGTATAAAATAAAGATATTGAATGCTTAGTAAAAATAAATAATTGCAACGGGAACTAAGTAACAGCTTGATAATGTTTAAAACAATTTAAGTATTTGTTTTATACCGCTTAGAATATTCTAGATCGCCCATTTAGTTTAAGAAAATATTGCGATCGCCCAGCGGCCTTGAGTGATGGCAAATCGTCATTGGTTCATCATTAGAGCTTCTATTATATATCTTCTATAAATATAATTAAATAGCATATTTATACAACATTATAGTATAATTGATCGTCGGGTGTAAATTAATGATAATTATATTGTGTTGTGATGCTGCTTCGCGAACAATTAAGAGGAAAATTACGCTGCTACAGTGATGTAAACGCTTTGCCTTATAGAATGATCTCTGTATGGATATCATCCTTATATCATCACAAATAAGTTCCAAAAAATAAACTTTACTACAGGAGTTTCCTCTCATACATGAAGAACAGTTAACATTTGTAAAATACTGATTAGTTATAGAATTAGGTACTGTTTAGTACTCATATTAGTGATAGATACCTTGCTGGAGAACGTCTGTGTGAATCACCGCAGTGACTACTTCTTCCTCCAAACAGTAGCATGCAATCAAGTTTGTAGGACATATTACAGGAGACCCATGTCCAGCAGTGGACATTATCGGTTGCAATGATGATGATGATCAAGCAGGAACAAAGGTTATAACACTATTATATGATATATATTCTATTATAATATGTTTGTGGTTTAACATAGCTGGATTTCAGAGCATATTTCACGGGAATTGCAGTCAAAGGGAATTGATTACTCGCCGCGAATTATAATTAAAGTCAAAATCGAATATCGATTCAATAATCGTTCGCTGTCTCGTTTTAACGTATGTCTTTTGTGCTATATAACGATTATTATTTAATTTATTAATTATATTAATGTTGTAGTGGTTTAAGGGTCGTACTTTTTTGCTCGTGGCGCATCCTGCTGATCAACAGACGAAGCTTTGGTTTCCATCAATCCTCATTGGGCCAGCGTGGTGGGAAATAACCCAAATCCACCAATATGAACTTCCACAAACGTAGATCTTTGAGGGAGGTCTATGTCCAGCAGTGATGATGATGATTAATGTCATTAATGAATGTGATAACGAGCATGAATAACCAGAACGGTTGAAATGCACTGATTAGGATAGTTTATTGTGATAATTTGTTTTAATGTACGAAATCGATTTATAACCAATACAACCCATATCCATATTGTTGCAAATAAAAGGATTTTTTTTTATATAATATAATTCAGCAACGATACGAATGTTCACCCGATGGTAAGTGATACGGTAGCTCATAACAACGTGGCGCCAGTTAAGATGGTATACTCAGCAACTTATTTCCCTCGTCGCCTAAGAGATAGGATGTCGAGGCTAGTTGCCCCAGTTATTTACTATCAATTACACTAGCTACAGCACCCTTAAAACCGGAATACAGTAACGTTTGCAAAATACTTATTGGCGGCTGTAATGGGAGCTGTGGTAGTAACTATCTAGACGGTCTCCGATAATAGAGATCTAGCACCAGTTAATAAGAGGAAATTCTTGGCGGCGGTGACAATTTTTCTTAAGTAAACTTTTTTAATATAGTATTAGTGGTCCGTGCCAAAGAGTTGTAAGTCATTAATGGTAGGCGTATTGGTAGGAAACTTCTATTATTCTCGTTGGTGACGAATTCGTTTATAAATAAAACTCTATTTATTTTAAATCGTCTCAATCCGGTTGCTAGGCTAGAAATCGTCTGCGGAATGTGGGCCGGCGTTCTGACGACGATTTGCGAAAATAATGATCACACTAATTGATATGTTGTTACTCATTATTAACAAGAAATAAAGATAAGTATATTAATAGTATTTCTTATGTTAAGTTCCGATATTCTTTACAAACAGCTAATATTTTATGAAAGCTTTTTAAATCATTATCAACGGATATAAACAACTAGCTGTTCTCCGCCCGCTTTGCTGACTCTAACAACTCCCTTTGGAGGAGTTTTTTTTTAAATCCGTTCCTATGACCTATGGAAGAAGCAATCTTTACCAAATTTTGAGTCATTACTTCTAATAGTTTCGGAGGTCTAGAATTAAGTCAATGAAAATGTATCAATATCTTTTTTAACTGAATTAGAGGACGAGATGAGCGAGACGTTCACCTGATGGTAAGTGATTCGCTTGTCCATAACGTGGCGCTGTTTTAATAGTGTCTATAAAGTATCAGTAATTCTATATAATAGTTTGGCAAATATCTCCCTTCCGCCTTTTTGTCTTTTGAATTTCGCGGCTATGTACAAAGCGCTACAGAGCTCGTATCTGACAATACTATACATAATTTTAAACGTCTTGACATAACCTACAAAACGACGCTATGCGTAATTAGTTTGGATATTGCGTTCAACAGTTATAGACGTGTAAACATATAGTTCACTAACGCCGAAATTCGCGCTATTTTAAAGTTTTCCTTCGTTAAAGGCAAATCCGCTAGAGAAACGTTCCGTGAGATTAATGGTGTTTTGGGGGATGGTACTCTATCACTTCGAACCGCGGAGGAATGGTTTCGACGATTCAGAGCCGGTGAAAACGACACCATGGATAAGCCAGCCGGCGGAAGACCTGTGACGACAAATACCGATCAAATCATGGACTACATCGAGTTAGACCGGCATGTGGCATCTCGTGACATCGCCCAGGAGATGGGAGTTAGTCACCAAACCATTTTAAACCATCCGCAGAAGGCTGGATACAAAAAAAAGCTTGATGTTTGGGTGCCGCATGATTTGACGCAAAAAAACCTTCTGGACCGAATCAACGCCTGCGATATGCTGCTGAAACGGAACGAACTCGACCCATTCTTGAAGCGGATGGTGACTGGCGACCAAAAATAGATCACATACGACAATATCAAGCGAAAACGGTCGTGGTCGAAGGCCGGTGAATCGTCCCAAACAGTGGCCAAGCCGGGATTGACGGCCAGGAAGGTTTTGCTGTGTGTTTGGTGGGATTGGAAGGGAATCATCCACTATGAGCTGCTCCCATATGGCCAGACGCTTAATTCTACCATCTACTGCGAACAACTGGACCGCTTGAAGCAGGCGATCGACCAGAAGCGTCCAGAATTGGCCAACAGGAAGGGTGTAGTGTTCCACCAGGACAACGCCAGACCACACACTTCGTTGATGACTCGTCAGAAGCTACGGGAGCTCGGATGGGAGGTTTTATCGCATCCACCATATAGCCCGGACATAGCGCCAAGTGATATCACCTGTTCCTGTCCATGGTGAACGCCCTTGGTGGTGTAAAGTTGAACTCAAAAGAGGCTTGTGAAAAGTGGCTGTCCGATTTCTTCGCAAATAAGGAGGGGGGCTTCTACGAGGGAGGTATTATGAAGTTGCCGTCTAGATGGAAACAGATTATCGAACAAAACGGCGCATATTTAAACTAAATCCGATCACTGTAACACTTTTTATAAAGCATTGAATAAAGAGCAAAAAAGCGGAGGGGAGATATTTGCCAAACTAATATATAAATGTAGTATAATATATTTACCTGCAATTCGGAACACAGTTAGGTTATCTAGTAATCCACTTTGTGATATATAGATGCGAGCAGCTTTGGACCGATCGATGAGGAGATTTTAGGACATGTTTATGTTCAACAGTGGATGCCAATCTGCTAATGATGAATCCAATAAAAGAAAATAACAAACATCAAACACAAATTATAGATAGAAATCGGTGAAATTAACTAGGTCGCCGCAAACAACCCGTGAGCTGAAGCGATGCCAGAGCGAGTTTCGCCGGTAACGACATTAGAGGAATCCTGGTAGCGCAAAAAGCTCCCTTTCACCTGCAGAAATCACGTTCCCCTTAGCCCGGGGTGTCCAACCCCCGCCCGTTCTCGTGAGAAAGCCCTCCGCGTTGTTAATTATCCGAGGACTCCCTGTAACCAGATATCTGTGATTTCTTTGCGCAAAAAATATCCGACAGAAATATACCCTCGATTTGAACGTTTCCATTTATTTGTTTTTTTTTTTTATAGTTAATTGGTATTAAGCTATTTTCAATAACGTTAAGCCAATAACAGATGTTCACTCTATTGTAAGTAATGGTGATTTGGTTGTCGATTTGATACACGGGATATTTGCCGTTTTTTATCAGACCCGAAATCGGTCCATTCAATATTTGATTTCGCATATATAAAATATTTTATCGGTAGCTTTTTATCTGTTAAAAGATAAAAAGATTTAAAATATACAAGGGAATAAATACCTTGTCCATTTACATATTTTAAATCTCTCTATGATAGAGTAACTAGAGCAACGTGAAATATTTGTTTAAAAGTTTGTGCTGGTTGTAATAAATCAACTCGACGGAAATTACGTACTTTGCCAAGTATCTGAAAATTTGTAACTATACGTAATATGATAGAAGTTAAATGTCTTTTAATACTACTTGTCTCTTACGAATAATACATTAGTATGTGAAGTCTGTATTTAGTACAGAATATTACATATTTCACTAGTTTTAGTATTCTTCTGCTGAGACTTTCCCTGCTGGACGTCTATTGGAAACAGCTATACTTTTATGTCGATACTATCGAAAAGGTTGGTATCAGTGAGGCCTGTTCATAAAAATCTTTATGGACTACGCCAAGGACTTATGGTACGATATTTACCACATCTCAGCATCAATATTACTCAATAAAGATACAATTGCAAAACGCGTTTGCAACAAGAAATTGTTGCGGAATATATAAAATATAGAAAAACAAGATTGAAGTCAATGTTCCAGATCTTTAAGAAACGTCCGACCCGCACGGAAGTTCCGACAATAATGAAGCTCCGGAAACGTATCTCTATATGTCAGCTGCCAGTGTTGTCAACATAAAATATCAAATTTGCCCAGAGTAACTGTTTGTTCGGGAAGTACACTCCACCAAACACACAAAAGCGCTTTTTTGGGGTGTAAACCTGGCTTAGCAGTACTCCGAGGGATTTCATTTGGAGAGAGCCACTGCCTTTTGCGTTTTGGGTTATCATACAGGACCCATTTCTCATCTCCTGTGATCAAGCGATCAAAAAACGCTTCTGTGTTGTGTCGTTGAAGCAATAAGTTGCATGTGATTGATCGGTTAGCCTTATTCTGTTCGGACAGATTATGCGGGACCCAAACACCTGCTCTGCTTACTTTTCCAATCTGCTTCAAATGTTCTTGGATGGTCGACCAAGGTTTGTTGAGACTGTTTGACAATTCCTCGATCGTCTGACACGGATTTGCTTCCACTTCCGCCCTTAACACGTCGTTGTCTAACGCTGATGGTCTTCCTGATCGATACGAGTCGGAAAGATCAAAATTACCCGATTTGAACTTGGAAAACCACCTTTGGCATTTACGAATGTCCAGTGCATTTGGATAAACATCGCAAATGTTTTTGGTAGCAACTGTTGCGTTATTTCCCTTGCGAAACTCAAAGAGCATGCAATGCCGGATGTGTACCTCTTCTGGTATTTGGCTGGCCATTTTACCCAAAATTACAAAAAAAAATTGTAATTCAATTGTCTATAAGTAAAGAAATCACTATAACCTCACAATGTCTTTGGTACGTCTCTGAACAAAACAATGAGCAGACAAATGACAATCAAGTATTGGCATGCGCAGAAACGACATTACTTTCCGGTCCCCCTATTATAAAAACATATATTTACTATCTATTATTTAAAAGAGTTTTTATATAAAGAGCATTAGCATTTACGTTGTGGTATTTTAAGCGCGAAATTTTATTGTTTTTGTTCGTATACACCTAAATATGAACATACACACATATATATACGCTTAAATGGAATCACGAAACTAAAGTTTTGACAAGTGTTACAAGGTGTTACATACGATAATAAATTAACCAATAATAAATAAATAATAATGTCTAATGGAGATATATCGCCGAAGTGTTGGACGTTAACAAGTCTATTCGGAACTCGGCTTCGCTTTTCCGAAGCCAACACCGTTGTAGTGGCCGTGGTCCCATTGAACCCTTAGCGGCCGTAATGGTGATTACGGTAATACAGCTTCCTTAGAAAATCGTGCTCTTCATTAAGAGTTATGATCGCGGTGTGGTTATTCAGAGAAACCTTTTTCTAAGCCTCATCATTTGTTACTACTCCACAATTACATTTATATATAATACGTATTATTTTGTCTATTTTATATTAGTGGTAGTTCACAAATTTACTGCTAGCAGTAAGTGTAGCAGTAAACATATTAACCAATTGTATTATACATATATAATTTGTATTATAGTTTTAAAACCATTAATCCCATATATAAGATTTAAGATAGATTAATTAGCAAATCTGACGGTCGACCTCCAGTCATAGAGAGGCACTTTAAGAAGATACTACTTCTCCAGCTCTACACCACTGGTGTACTATCTAAAGGTGGATTGATGATTTGGTTAAGGTCATCAAAAGCCACTCGTGATAGTAGCTCGATCAGTACGGACATTTTTGTTAGAGACCTATATGCAGCACTATTGGTGATATTGATGCGACTTGCAGTCTTTTAAAATAGGACTAAGGATATTTTTTGTTACATTAGTGGAATATCGTTAATTTGTTTATTTAGTTGTGTTTTTAAATAATTAGTAGCACTAATTGTAACGTGACGTTAATGTGAAATGGATACGCGGACGGACGCTCGCGGTAGCCCGAAACAAATTGCTCGCGACTGTCACCGCTGGCTGTTTACGCGCCGATTCGCGTCGACCGTTCTGCAGCCCCTAGGGACTATTCTATATTACACGTGTTTCCGATGCACTCTTTCATGCTTTTTAAAAATCAAACTTCATTTTCGCTAAAGAAACTTAGTCACAAGACTTTCAGGTGATGCTATAGTTTAGCGTTCGACTAAAACACATTGACGCTAGTTGAAATGGATTGTATTGTATCCTTGAGACATAAAATATTAAATCACGTTACCTCAGTAATTTTACTAGCTACATCGCCCTTCAAACCGTAACACAGTAATATTTATAAGCTTGGCAGCAGAAAGAAGACCTGCGGTGGTATCACTTAACCCGTCTCTGGCAAGACACCTACCACCAGTGAAGTCACAGTAAATATGTCATATACATAGTTTTTGCATCAGCTCCGAGGTACGGACGTGGCATTTGGCCAAAAGGCTGATCCAACAATTAAAAATCACGCAGCTTGCTTCATAGAGAGCAAAGATCATTTATTTAAGGGACAAGACATAATAGAACCAAAATTGATCAGAAAGTAGAACAATAGAAGTAGTAATCGTTTAGCCAGATCTGTCGTCATAGTGGATGGTAGGGTAAAATCTTAAAATAGAGATCGCGTATCTGAACGTGAAGGTGCCTTCACTCCTGATGGATTTGCGACCTCATAGGAATGGCCAAAATGTTGCATGGGAACAGCTGTAGATTGCATTGGATGGAAAACGTTAGAGAAGGCATGCAATCAGCATGGCTTCAGTTTTAGGTACAGATTAGAAAGACATTTATGATAACTGATTACATTGTTAAAGTCTACAGATTAAAATGTGAATCGTAAGACTTTTATCATTACTCTTACTTATGTAATGTAACTTATAAGGTTTCTTCAATCATAAGACTACTTATAGCTTTATAGACGAACATAGACAGAAAATTTATTACATTTATCATAGTCAAAGATGAATAATTATGTACAATATATTCATTACACTACGCCAAAGATGTACAAAGCGTACGGAAGCTACATAAATATCTTAATAGTCTTTATGGTATATACATCGACTTGTTAATTAGCACCGGAAATCCGAGAGGACGTCGAGATTGATGATATTCGAGTAACGTTTGACGTATTGATGTCCCAGTGACGCCGGCTAGTGTTACATCCAATTATCTAAATTAATTAATTGAAGACTATATTTATCAAATCTTAGAGGCTGTGACCTTGGTCTTCCTGGAAGCTTAGTTAAATCACTTCTTCGTAACAAGTATTTACGTTATAGCTAATTTCATAACATCGTAACTAAATGATGTAATACCGATGACTTTATCTCAACAAGCGTTAGCTGGGAAGATGCTACAGCATCACACTGCCGTTATCCTCTTGTGACACGAGGATAAAATGCTAGTTAAATACTTGACGTAAACATAATAATTACTGCATTCTCGCTAGTTTTCCTTGTACAATGCACAAAGAAGATTTTTAAACCAAATTCGGAATTCAATGGTTCTTCAATTATTTAGTAATTGCCAGAAACAGAAATTTTATCGCAGGAACAGATTTACAATATCAGGGTAATTGACGGTTATGATGGTTTAATAAACATCATCACAATCTAAACAGCATATTTCCTTGGAATCAAACCGGAAATTTATGTTACAAAGCAGACGCCACGGAGACATTTCAAAGCTACCGGTTATTAAACTAGTTGAATTTTCGATGATTCCTTTATATATCTACACCCACTTTAGATGAAGATAAAGATTAATTAATTCCAAATGCCTTATTTTTGCTGTCAAGTAGTAAACAAATATTGCATTATTCAGGTTCTTAGGCGGTGTGCATAGAAAACCATAATGTTATATCCAAGAAGCATCATTACCATCAGCTGTATTACCAACCCTTTCTTCCCTGTTATAAGAAAAAATGCTTTTATTCGTGCTCTTTCTGTACGTTTTGTAATACACACATTACAAGGGTAGGCCAGCTCTTAACGTTTGTATTTGATTTTATTACTGCTAGTAGTGCTTTAGTTAAGATAAATCATAGTTTGTGCATAATCTAGCAATTGTCAGAAGTATTCAAGTGTACGTTAGGGTGCTTGATGTGACGAAAATTCGTTGTTATCGCGATATAGATAGGGCTCCAGCGGACTCCCGTTGACGCGGCGCCGTCTCCCCACCACGCGCGCGCAAAGGGAACCTCGTTGGCGCCTGCTACGCTGCGAACGGAAACGGTTTCCGCATCCCGGAAAATTGAGAAATGATATATGCGAAGCGAAAGCAACGACGCTCGTTATTTTTGCGCTGCATAATTTTCACATTGACGTAATTACGTTTCTATTCGAGATCCTGTGACATTATTCAGTTTTTATTTATTCATATTTTTGCAGGCGGTGACGCTTTGTGAGTTTTATAAGCTGAACCCCATTGACTTCCTGCTACCATATATTCATCTCAATGTAATTCAATACGTTCTTAGTTATGAAAATTTTTATGGCAATCATAGCGTAATACATTCTAAATACGATCTCATTAATTATATATTCATAAAATATCATTACTAATCAATCTATGAAGAAATCAATGAGGGAGGTGTCTCTATAGCTGATGAGCATCATATCTTTACTAGAATTATCGAAATTGTAAAGTTAATAAGTGAGTTTAACTAACTCTAAACTAAAAAGAGTAATGACAGCTTTTTTTTTGTGATCACACAAATAGAAGACACGTCTCATTTACTTATCCCTAATATTAGTACCTTGTACATAGGACTAACAAAGAAATAAGGAATTAAGGTCACGAGGACGGACGCCTATGAAATGGACTGATCAGATAAACGCGGCAGTAAATGGCTCATCATCGTTGCAATATAAATGCACTAGGAAGGCGGCCACCGACACTTAAAGTGATGACCACGATCACTATCAAGAGTTATACCGACGAAGAAGAAGAATAACAAACAAATCGCTGATTTAAACTAAAAAGGATTATTAAATATTAGTTGTCTAAATTGTCCAAGGATAGCAAAGTCATTGAGGAATTTAGATTCCGGACTGTCTATTGCAGTTTGATTCAGACCAACATTTATTTTTACTCCTCGAAGCGACGATACAAGCGAGACTTACTACTATTTAGTATTATATACACTACACCACGTTGTGCTTGTCACTTTGAAACATAAAATGTTGCGTATGGTTACCCCAGCTCGTTATGTGAAACGCTGAAAGTTTTTGTAAATAAGATCGTCGCTGTTAAGAAGAACAATATGGAACCTCTTTTAATTTCCCGTGTAACTTCTTCCATTAGTAAATATGATAGCTTTTATTTGTTTTTAGAGAATAATCTATACCAATTACTTATTCTCTCTGCTGAATGTGCGATGAAATTTGCCCAAGGTTCCTTTTTATTTGATTCTTTGCTCAGGGGTTGTGTAAAGCGCCTCTGTGTTTTACGGCGAACTGTCCATTGTCGTTCAACGCGGACGGTATTAATTCAATTTTATTAATGGCTTCGCCCATTTACCTCACGGTTCGGAGGTCTTTCTATCTCTCGTCGTACGTAAGTAAACCTGGAGAAATATTATTGTTATCTTCATTGTTTTGTTGTACCGTTTGTTTACTTTATTACTTTTGTATTAGGTTATATAGCTGAGTCTATGGGATTACATTAGAAACTCTGAGGGTAATAATAAAACTCCTCGGATAATAATCGAATAAAGCTCTATGTGATGTGATGATTGTAATGGTACCGCAGCTCCTATTTCAGCCGAGAAACAGTAGCCTTTAAACATTACTGTGTTCCGATTTGAAGGGCGTTGTATCTAGTGAATTTACGGGTCAATGTGAGACTGTAAAGTAATATATCAAGGCGATAAGCACAATACGGTACGAATGTACTACCCCAATTAGCGTCGCGTTGTTATATTCGATCGTATTATCATCACGTGAATGTCTTACTAGGGGGTGTAAAGGGTCCCGCACAATAGCTTACGGGATATGCGACAACGTCACCTGCCTGTGGTGAACCCTGGTAATCAACAAACGAGGGTAAGGTTTCCATTAACCAGCAGTGGGCCAACGTGATTGGAAATGGCCCAAATTTCTCCATATGAACCCCTATAAACGACGGCCCCTAGTTCGCGGCGGTACCGAAGGCCATACTGACTGTGACGGATGTTGGAAAAACGCCGGAACCAAACACAGGACCCAACTGATGTGGAAATCTTTAGGGTATGCCTATGTCTAGCAATGTAGGTCTATCGGCTGATGATGACTGTCGTCTCGTCTCGTCGCTTCGATTAGAAACTTTACATCTGAACATTATCAGTTCTATTAAGAATATTATTTTTTCCTTGTTGTTATAATCTAAACAATATCAAATCTCCTTTTCTAACAGAATTTACAAATGTATCTTGCATGAAATGCTTGTATTTTACCGGGGCGTTTGTGTCGTGTCCCCATTTTATTAAACTTTCAGGCAAAGTGATAAAAATGATAGGCGCGCCTTAATAAAGTCTCATGCTTTGTCTTTATTTCGTTATATATATTTTTTTTAACTTTTTCTGTAACACTGAAGCATCATTATTAAGATTATTTACACAATAACATTAAGACCGTTTATATCTCAAAGAGTAGCTTAATGAACTTGTTATAAGTCCAATTTGTTTCTTGGTTGATAAAGTGACTTGGATGATGAATGAATATTGTAACACTGCATCTAATTTTTCAGACTGCTGGGACGGAGGGTCTTCTATCACAACGTTAAAGTCACGGTCATTTAACCACCACCCTGGCCATGTTCTGGTGGATATCTTCAGACATTATTCTAACAATTCGATTTCACAATATTTTCCTTTAACGGAAGCTTGTGCTCACAGAAGATCAAAGCTACTACTCCATAAGCTATAGAGCATACACCGTTATACGATCAAGCTATCACCGCTTCATATATACCGTATATTTTATTAAATATTTTTATAGATCAACAAATTCCTATTGAGAAGAGTCTCTTGCCGGAAGTTGATAGTAAAGAATTACAACCTCTGGGACATCACTATACTTTTTGATAGGTGCTGTTCCCTGTGAGATTACTGAGCTAGTGTTATTAATCATTACTAATGTGTGTAATGATGGCCGTAACGTTGTATCAAAAGTAATAACTATAATAAAAGTCCTATTAGTTTTACCGCAATAAAAATCTAGAATCAAGGCCATGATGAACATTATCAATGTCATATATATTTCGTAGTTTGTGAGTTTCACGGACATATGGACTATAGTTCATAGAGATATTAAAAAACAAACTAGTTAAGATTAGAAGCCTTTACAATTGCAATGTAGAACATTTTTAACACAAGTCTATAACAAGCTAAAAGAAATTACTTTAAAAATATTGTTCAATGGTATATTCCTAGCTGTTGATGATATAGTAAACATTATCAATCATGCGACGTCGGAGCCTGACTACAGCTTGTAGCCGGTATAACAGATGATTTTTTAAACCTCTGATACACAAACTGTGCAAATATAATAAGTAAAGCTTTCTTGTTTGTTTATTTATATTTCTCCTCATATATAAATATTTGATTATATAAAAAATCGGTGCTCACTGTGTGGTAAAGATAAACGATGAAAAGAAACTTTAGATGTCTTTAGTCTTATAAATAATAGATACGACTGAGACAGATGTACTAATTATAATTTTCTTTAAAGAATAAAGGAATTCTATTCTAGATCTTTCTTTATAAGGATATCATTATTCTTTTTACTGATCTAATAGTCACCGGTAAGATTTAGACAGTCTATACAATGAAACACATTTTTAAGCTAAGGTAGGTCTCTGTTATTGGAGACTATCATAACACTGTTCCGGTTTGCCGTTCCGGTCTACGTCAGTGTCCGGTTGCTGGTAAAATTTCTGACGTAACGAGACTTGACTAGCTCAAAGCGACAAACACAATTCGATGCAGTGTAAGTAAACCTAACTAGAACTGCATTGTTACGGGTAGATGTAGAATCTATGTAAGTAGAATGTTCTGTTCATATCACGGAAAAGAGTTATGAGACATTATGATTATTCTGGCTTGAAGACAGGATCGCTGTTGATGTGCATCGGCGGCGATCCTATCATCAATCATTCTTAGCTACTCACTTAGTTCTTAATTACAATCTGTGACCTTTGCTAGTTCACGAAGCCCGCTTTATAACGCAGAGTATTACATACACTTGGAATTGGCGAAATCTATAAAGAAACGCCATTAACCCAAGAGATGGATAGATTATTATTATGCTGTTACGAAGTTTCAAATATGATTTCATCACCGTCTGTTATAAATGTAAGAAAATGTGCGTATTGAATATTTTATCATCTCACTTAAACGTCTTCATGATTTAGTTTATGATGGTGCACGACGTTCCACAGGACTGAAATTTATTTGTCGACAGCGGCATGAATAATTTGATAAACGTAATGAATTGTGTAGGCGAGTGTGGAGATGAATTTAGATTGAATTACAAACAGACATGTCAGCAGACGTTGCGTTAACGTTATACGTCACATGTGCGCTCAGAATAGACATCATTTCAATTCACGTAACACTTCCACTTAAGTAGCCCTGTGGTACACCGCAGAGTTGTCGGAGATTTGCTGCCTTCGACATCCACATCAGCTCTGTACAGAATGCTGTAGACTTTATTTAATATCTCACGTGTACATATTGTGCTTCGGAATGTCCGACTGATTCAATTTTATTAATGGACTTGGACGTTTGCCCCACTGACTGCGTGCACGACTGTTCTATTCGCCTCGCCGCTACAGTTATTCAATTCCGGCAGTCGATATTCTACATTGAGACTTACCTTTCGGTCTTTAGGTGTATAACTGTTTGATTTCTATACTAATTTTTTATGTTCCCTACGACGAATTATCACTGAGACTGTATTGAGTCACATCGTATTAACATGATCGTGTTCGCCTTGATGCCTTTGTGAAACGCTGCGATATTACTTTCGAATCGGGTATAACTTGATCATCATTGTTAAATATTGTTATTTTTAATTTTGTAACAATGGAAATAACGTTTTTGTATTAATTTGTTTCAGAATGAGCTGGTAGTGGCCATTTCGACACTCATGCAGCGATGACCGCTATAAACTCGGTAAGATTTCATGTAGAACGAAAAGTATGAATTTAAAAACTGAAGTTTGATTTCTTTGAATTGATATAAACGAGTATTTTAACTATATGATATATTAATTAAGTGCTATTATTATATTCGTTTTAAGAATATTGAAATAATATTAATCAATTAGTAAATTTTTTGAAGTAAGCACATTGTGGAGGAAACCACTTAAAACAGATAGATATAGTTAAGAAGTATAAATCAGTAAGTAGAATTTTAGACTTAATGAAACTACTTGAAAGATAATCGTTAGCGTTTCTCCGTTTATATAGATAAATTTTATAATAACCAGTATCAATAAAAAGGTTTTTAGTAAATATCAAAACAATTTCTAGATTTTTCACGGTTTTAACGAGTTTAATAAACAGATACCTTTACATCTAAACCAATCTACGAAAACCATTGTAACTACTGAGTAATAATTATATTGAAATCTGTAGAAAATGCATAAATTAAATGTAGTAAAGTAGTTTTTTTTATGAAACTGTATTATAGTACAAATGTTACCGCGTTCGGTACAAATAAAACATTTGTAACCTGTTTCGTATACCCTTACAAAACTTGCTCTCTGCCAACCTGCCGTGGAAACTCGGTCTTTTCAAATGATGTATTTCACTAATTAGCGTTATAATTGACATACCATTAATGGTACATACCTTTACATATACCACTGTAGTAACGCTTGAGTATACTCGTTTCTTTTCATGTCTCTTTAAACCAACTTTTATTTTGCGCCCTTTACAAAAGTTAAGCCTTATTAAGTTACTTTATCTACTAACAAAGCTTTCTTAAAATTTGGAAGATAATAAAATTGGTGGTTTAAAACTTTGTGTTTATAATTAAAGTTAATATCATCTAAAGCTGTGCACGTGTATAACAGGCATATATATTCATTATTATACAACTTAGGACATAAGATAATATATAATATGCAATGCCTTTGGTATACCAAAGAAATAATATCGTTAGAGATTACAATTAAACCAAAATTAACTCTATCCGCCGGTTGTTATTACCGCAGTAATTTCAAAAAATTTCTTCCACAACTAGCCTGCTCGTTTTATCTTCTCAATGGTCTTTTTTTTTTCTTAACTATGAGCCCTCGTTTAGAGCTTAACAGCTAACCATTGAGGCACGTAACTGCGGGTTGGCTCATCACGACTCGCAGGTAGCAGTCCAATTTATCAAGACCCTCACTGTTTTACAACCAGCCGCCTAATGGACGGAAATTTTTCATGCGTTTAAAGAGCTTCGGGTGTCAAATTAAAATGGCGGGAGCTAATGGAGCTGGCGGCTATTGGGTGTTCCGCTATGGAAGACTTCCAAATCACATCGCATTTGAATAGATTCAGTTAGGCAATAGACGGCTAATGACTTTTATCGAATCGTGTTTCGCTTTGACTCAAATTGAATATAATAATACTAATAAAATCATTACGACCAAAAATAAATAGTCCAGATTTTTGTGCCCACAGCTGGAAAATGAAGCTTTCTCTCACAAAGAAAATGTTAAAGCTACTTGCGGGTTGGTACATTAAGCATATCCTTGAAAACATTTCTTTTTAAAACATATCGGTTTCTTAAAGATCTTTCGCCTATCTTCATCATTATTATTAATTAGGACCTTAATGTTTTACAATCATGTAGAGAAAAAAGTTTCTAACAATATTTAACGGGTATTTCAGTCTTCTTACAGAGAAAGTTTAGGAAAAAGATATGTAATGTGAGATAACAAAGAATTTTATAACGTGGCAACGTTTACAGGGACGTATATAAAGGATAATAATGCGGTCTTTGTTCCCGTGTTTCGGAAGCGTTGACCATTAACGTCACTCAGAACTTGGTGCGCTGGCTCGTTTATTCACCAACTCTAGGGCTGCCATCCGGCTGACTAATGTAACTATTAGAATTATGAAATAACCAAGGAGGATGGTTATAAGGTTAGAGGAAGACCGAAGAAAGTGTGGATGTATTGTGTGAAAGATGACATGTGTGAGAAGAGTTTGAATTCAGATATGACGGCTGATAGAGGGATATGGGAGAGAAGTACATACTGTGCCGACCCCACATAGCTGGGAAAAGGGCAGGAGGTCTTCTTCCTTCCTTCTTAAGAAAGAATGATGATAATCATGACAACATTAATTAAAAAAGCACAATTTTATTAACTGTTCAGACTTAAATCTAAAATATATGTTATATCTAGTATGCAAATGATCTATGTCCTAGAAATCCATGTTTTCTTATAATGGTATTGAATGTTACATTGCGAGAATATTTCATTAATCAAGCATTACTTTTGGTAAATATGGCAATAAGATATCTTCGTTTGTGGTTCATCTTGATATAGTATACTAAATCTTGACATTTGTTAAAGGAAACATATATCTCAATATTATATATCAATTCAACAAGTTTTCACTGTTGAGTATAGATAGGTTGAGATAAAAAAAAATCTAAATCCAGCGGTTTCTAGTTCACCTTATATAATCACATAAACATCACTATTAATATTCTAACTGCTAAGACTCAGGTCCTTCTCTCAGGAGGTAGTCATATCCATTTACTTACCACTTTAGCCAAGTGTGGGGTGCTTTTAAATACATTTTATTGTTAATTTGCATCAAATAATTACTTAACTTCTCTTAATAGTTTCTTGTTTGAATGCTGTTTATATATTTACGCAAACGGCCATTTAATATTACATAGAAATGCGTAATTAATACGTACATACAAGTAAACAAAGTACAATACTTATTATTGGCAGAGTATACCTTAAACTTAACAGCTGTAGTAAATATTTGTATATTATTAAAAAACTTTACTATGGTTAAACTAAGTTACATCATATTTCATGTATAAAATTTTATGTACGTAGTTTTTATTTCCGCCGCCATATTGTAGTGTGCAAATTTTACTACGTCCAAGTTTAAATGGGGTAGTAGTTATTGGAATTACCGTGGTAATAAGACTTAATATCTTGTGTGTGAAGCCGACGAATACAATCTAGTGGCTATGTATATCATCCTAGATTACGACGGTGAGTTTCGCTGGTGTCGGTGCTTCTTCGAATAAAAAATAATATAGAACCTCCTTTTGGTGGCAACCTTATTGAAGTCCAAGAAATATCACGTAACCGCGCCGATTTCTACGAAATTCACGTTCCTCGTGTCTTTTATTGCATCAGTTTCCAGTCCAGACGTTTTGGAATCGATGACGTGTACGTTTAGAGTTTTACGATCCGTTTAATTTTAACTTAAACGCAATGAATTACGTTCGTTATGAACAGCGGAGCCGTCCCGCCCGTAAATACGGACGCATTGTTTCGCAATCATCGCCGCATCCGAGAATTGCGTAGATTTATTCTTACACTACCCTCTCACAGTATCTGTTATAAATAAAACTTTAATATGTATTCTTATCGCATTCGAGAGCAAACTAACTTGTCACGCGGAAGTCCTTCGACACCGAAATCATTTGCAATGAAGTTAGGCCATTGCTAGAGCTTTACGAATACACCTGATGTACCAACAATATCATTCTGTAATTCTGTAATATAACAGTATTACTGAAACCCAAAGTATTCTGGGATGGTATACTTCTCCACCCACAGGATTATTGTCACTTAATATGAAGAATTGAGAACAAGTGTCAAGTTTTATGTATTAAAATATTAAAAAGTTCATCGAGCACCGAGTCTAGATTATTCTTGATACTTTTAACAACAATTTACATAATTGAACGATGACCTATAAATGTATCTTTTTTATAGTTAACAAATACTTTAAAGTAGGATTAGATGAACTAGCAAGCAGTTTACATGATGGTAAGGATCACCGTCGTCAATGGACTGGACCTGGACTGGCCATTGACAACTGTAATACAAAAGTAGTCATACCTTGCAATTCTGTAAGAAAGGAATAGTTATACTACTACACCTATTAAATATCATTATCAGCCGATAGACGTCCACTGCTAGACCTAGACCTCCGCCAAGGATATCCACATCGATCGAACCCGCGCTGCCTGCATTCAGCTCCTTAGTCTAGGCCTGCGAACACTACGTCTACCGGTACACAGTCGCTATTCGAGGACCTTAGTGTCTCATCGGCTGTCAGTTCAAACGATGTGTCCTGCTCATTGTCACTTGAGGCTAGCAATCTTTTGGACTATGTCGGGGACCTTAGTTCTCTTACTACATATATATATTTTTAATTAACTAAGCGACGAGGCGAACGAGATGTTCTTCTGATGGTAAGTGATACGCCAGCCCATAACACCGCGGCGCTAGTTAGGATGATATACACTGCACCACATTGCGCTCGTCGCCTGAGAATAATAAGTTGTCTCATCTCAGTAATTATACTAGTAACAACGCCCTTCCAACTGGAATACAGTAATCTTCGTACACTATAGTAGACTGTCTAACCTATCATCAGTAATATATATACACATACACTAGTACTATATTAAATAAATATATATTAAAAATATGATTCTTTACTTCAGTTTCCCGCACTCAATTATTTGCAACGACAAAATGGTCGTAATGTAATGTTTTTCCCATATTAATGTTAGTTTTACGTATCACCGACGAGAATCGAGCAATAACAAATAAATTAGTAGCTACAAAGCAGCTGGAAGTATAAAAGCAGTTAATTTAATAAAATCATTGCATATTAAAATCATTAAGCATTAAAATCGGATTGCGAATCTGTTATTTATTCGCCATAGTTGCGACTGCACCCGTAAATATTTCTGCACGAAATCTGATTTATGTGAAGTATTTGATTTATTACGTACTGATAACGCTTCAAATTTGCCAACTACTGCGTGGCCCGATCGAGCTTTTTTACCTGATCACGAAAATGGCCATTACGAGCGTGAATCTTAAAACCAATAATATCTTTTAATTATGGTCATTTACCGTAGCCTAGATTTCTTTACTTTTAAAGCAGTATCCTTGCCAACTGGTCCGCTCTCTTATTTTGTTCCATCCCATCATGAGCTTTAATTCTGTATAGTTTAAATGGATTAGGTAGATCTTAATAAATTGTCGACGTTGTACCTCGCCTTGACTGCTAAGAGATGGAGGGAAATACTTGAATAATCGTATCAAGAGCAGACCTTGAGAGACAGTTAATATTATAGGTTTTTGTTAGGTTTCGAAGCGCGTACTTTGTGGCCCCGAATAGAGTATTTTATTCGAAGTAATTTTTCCTGCTAGGTCGTAACAAAATTGATCCAGCTTTACTACTGTAGAGGGACAGAAATAGGACAGTCTTACCAATAGTTTCACTTTAGTTAAACTTAGTTGAATTTATTGCTTGCTACTGATGAATTAATTTGCTACTAATATAGTTGTTTTAACTACTTGTACACGTTTACCACTTTGACAAGGGACCGGCCGGGGTAGCTTGGCATTTGACTGTCAAAGCGTGCCGCCTCAAAGAATACTTAATAACCCCCTTGTCAACCTTCTTCGGAACGTCTTTTAAATATTCTCCTTACGAAAAAGTTGCTAGCGGCAACATTGTTATATCCATCCTTCACTTTTGTGACGTGCGAGTGGAAGGAAAAACAATGGATGAAGTAAAATGTTACCATGCGCAGGATCCTTCCCCCGCTTCCGTCAAACGTAGACTGACAGACAACGAATGGCACTTTTGGGGCCTTAAGGATTAAGAACGGAAACATTGTACCTTCAGTACGATGAGGTAGTAACTTACCGTACTGTATACTTGAGTGATACAGAGTGATATGTTACTAATGTTTATGGACTTCAAAACAATGATTTTGCTCAACGCTAATGAAGAACTATTCACTAGCTTACTAGCTATGTTAAAATCATTTAGAAAGCTATAGTAATAATTCTAAAAATTGTATATGTATACAGATTATATTGCAAGAAATTTTTTTAACAAAGCAGTTTCTCTTCTAGACTAGCGCGCTTTACCACCTAGATTACATATCTGCTTAAATAGGTGGGATCGCAGTCAAGCACTAGGCTATTCAATATATAAAAAAAGCAGCGATTCATTGTTGATATAGAATTGTAGATGGAATAACTGCGCAGCAAATGTTTTTCGAAGCTTTTGAGTAGGCGTGAAGTGAACAAAAGTGAACCGTGGAGGAAATTAATGAGAGGGAGATTCTAATATTCTAGTACTACAAGAGTAGAGTCCTTTGTAACGGGGTAATAAAGGGCATTTTAGGGCTGGAGTGGACGCCGGCGGAAATTTAATCTGACTGAGGGCTCTTTGTTACTTGAAATTTTGTCCTTAGATAAATGCCGGTGTGGAGGTAAGACTGAATATTTTAATTTAATTAAAAATTCGAGAGGTGAAATGTTTTGCTCGATTCGCTAATTTAATCGCGTTATTGCTTTCTCGATGCTTTGTCCTCGTGTTGTTGTTAACAGATCCTTAAAATAGACTTGTCCGGTTAATTTAAGTATTGTCGTGTTACTTTACAATGCAGTCTACTTGCCATTCCTTTGCAAATATATAGAGTGTAGTTTTTTTCATGTGCATGTTGAAACGGTTTGTGAATACAGTAGGTTTAAATGACGGTTTCAGAAGGGATATTAAGACATAATGTAACTTAAACAATAAACAATATTACAAGATGGCTTATAACAATACAAAATATTTTCTCTACATCCTATATACACAGAAAGTAACAATGATTTGATATAAAAAGTAAAGTTTTTATGTTAGACGGTGAAGTATTTTACTTATATTAGCAGAGTCGTTCATTTTGACATAACAAAGACTTCAATTTTTACTTATCTAAGCCTCTGCACACGTTAAATAATCTATAAAGTCCTTTTATGTCTCCTCATCGAAGAGACATGTGTGGATAAAGATTTACATCTAACGTTATGTATCCGACAAAGCTATCAAGTGCCGCAGCATCCCTGATAATGACTCGCTAGTGGATTCTCCAGAGAGTAAGACAGTGAACCAGACGCCGTCGCCGAAACTGATCTGAAATGTCCTGATAATGCAGTGTCGGAAAAATATTATACCGTCCTTTATCTTCTCTACAAGGACATTTACAGTTTTATACGCAACTTTTTATAGAAAGGATGAAGAAACTCAACGTAAAGAGAAGGAAATAATAGTTTTGATCCTATTTATAGTTTCTATCTTTTCTACTTTGTTGTTATATTAATACTTATGGCCAAAAGATTATAGATTTTTTTTTTATGCTAGTTATTTAGTCTATGATTATTTGCCAATATAGTGCCCCCTTTTGATTTGCAAAACAACAAACTATCGAAATTGGTATACTTGGGACAATTCAGATACAACTGGATTTTAGGTTGAAATTTCGATGTCCTTTAACATTGCCATTTATTTGGAAGAGATTACATTAAAATACTTGATCGTGCCTACTGATGTCTGAAAAACAATAGAGAAAAGGGTAAGGCGAGTAAAGTTTAACTTAAATTGTTTATTATACCTAAAAAAAATATATTTTGTTTATGTTTATCTGTGTATTTTGTTTGATAGCGAACTGTTTTTGTACGCTCATTTCTATTATCAAGCAATACTTTAATACCGAAGTCATCTAGTACAATGTTGTGCTGTGTATAAACATTAAGCTCCTTATTATTACACCCCAATATGTGTTATATTGATTTTTTTATTCTGATTACTTAGAAAAGGATCAATAATACAAAATTTATTTAGAATATTACACAAGAGTTAAAAAGTTACATGTTTAAAGTAGTACTGAAAGTTCTACTTAACTGTATCAATAAATAAAGCCATTGATTGTTGTGTCTATTATAAAGCATTACAATAACTCTTACTATTTATATTGTACTCTCTGAATCTTCCTCTCTTTGGGGAAAGAATTTTGTTAAATCCATTGTTAGCTGAACTCTAAACAGCAGATACAAAATCTCTGTTAAATATTGAGAGTTTACGTATAACAGTATCCGTTTATATTATAGAAATCGATTCCTAAAAAACTATCATTCAATGTTCCACATCTTCCATGACTCTCAACATTCACCCGTTTCTACTGTCTGCTTAATTTGATAACGAAAATCTATTCTCTGTTTAATTGTACATATCCAACTTAAACCCTTGCATTAAAGTTACGACGGGCATGATAACAACTTAAAAGGTCTTAATCCTTTCCGGTCTTTTACCCTTTACCCTTTCAGCGTTAAACAGTACATATATTACAGACGCCGTCTTGGACGTCGGCCAGCGTTGTACACGATCAACTTTAAACCGGATTATCATATTACAGAAAGTTTCACGTTGTAAAGTCAAAAGTCAATTCAGACGTAACTCTTTCTTACTTCATGACATCATTACTTCGTTTTGAGACGACTGTCTATACGTTTTAAAGGAAATTTCATATGTCTAATAGAGGAGACTAATATATCTATTGATAAATAAGTAATATTACTAATACAATACTAAGTTTTTTTACAACTGAAAAGTTCTATTAGATCAACTTGTGATCACCTTTACAATATATATTTTCCTGTCAAACTTTAGTAAATAATTGTTACTGTGCGATATCAAGAATACTGTATCTTATCAAATTATTACAGTTGTAATATCTATTATCATAGGTTAGAGTATATCACTTATAATTAGATAATTATATTATCTACTCACATACCCACTAGCTAAAATTGTAACAGATGTCTCTTATTCGATTTCCATGCTAAATGTGGTTTTAATATTGAAACGGTTTTTTTCTAATGAACCTGTCATCACTCTAATATATGCAATCATATCTGCATTACTGTTTTTTTTTTTTATATTGTCACGCCTTTTTCCCAGTAGGGGTAGGCAGAGGTGAATAAACACCCAAATTTCGCCAGATGTGGTCAGATTAGGTCCAGTGTAACAGGGGGCGAGCCTGTTGCCACTTTTATTGGGACCACCCCACACACACACACAAAGATGATATCAGTGTGCGGGTTTCCTCACGATGTTTTCCTTCACCGTTTTTGTATCTCGCTGTTGTAACTAAAGTTCACAAATGTACATAACTTAAACATTAAGTCATTGGTACATGCCGAGGTTTGAACCCGCGACCTTCAGAATGAAAGCCGCACGCTCTAACCATTAGGCCAGCGAGCTACTACTGTTTTTTGTGTATAAATAAAGTTAGCCTTATATGTTAATATAAGGTATATATAAAACGAGATTCTAAACCGAGCTATTCGACTTTCTTAGCAAATATTGTTAAATCTTCTTCCTCCTGCCCTTTTCCCAGCTATGTGTCGGCACAGTATGTACTTCTCTTCCATATCCCTTTATCAGCCGTCATATCTGAATTCACACTTACACATATCATCTTTCACACAATTCATCCAAACTTTCGGTCTTCCTCTACCCTTATAACCATACACGTTCATTCTCATTACTTTCTTTGTTATATGTCCTTCATCCCTCCGCATAACATGCCCGTACCCCGCTAACCTTTTTCCTCTATCCTCGTCACTACTGTTGAATATAGATCTTAAACAAAATTCATTGTATAAGTATTAAAAGAAGTTTAACAATAACTAATCTCGATTAGTTAACTCTGATGGTATGCATAATGTCAGCCGATGAGAGGGGGGTGAACGGAGACGTGGCATCGGACAGCTTGGAGGGCAGCCAGCGCCTTGTCTCTCCTCTAGTGTAACGACTAGTAACCAGATAGCTTATGTATGAAGCGGAGGCAATCGGGTCGTGTTTTCATTATGAAAACGAGTTTGTAACTGTGAAGCATATAATTCAACGGATTTTGTTGAATAGCCTCGTCCTACATTCTACATTTTTACATATAATATGTCTCATATACTTATTACAAACTGCACTCTTTCTTTTTCTCCGCTCAACCCTATAGTTAACCGGAAGAGTATTAGGTTCTTACGTATTAAAGTAAAATTGTACGAAAATAAAGCTTTGAATAAACATACGTTTAGACCGGATGCATTGAATTATTTTAGGAGATCGCATAACACTAATAAATAAGTGTTCCTAAAGATATTTTTGTTCTTATATCAGTTACATTTCAAATAAACACTACGGAAACAAATCCTTGAAAGGAAGTAGACAAGTAAGTAATACGTTTTTCGTAGAAACAAATGACGCTGAAAAACATCGTGACCAATACGCTGAAACTGTATAAATGAAAATAAAAACGTTCTCATCCCCCTACGCAATGAGCGGAGCTTGTAACATGTCTTGGGAAATGAAATCTCCGCTTTTAGACAGGATTATGGTGCGCCATTCAAACCGTTTTAATTCAAGGAAACAGGAAACTATAAACGCTTTCTGAGCCCATTCAAAATAAATTCAATACAACGTTTTCATAAAAATCTTTAAGAAGAAAAGACATTTAATGTTACACGTGTCTGTGAGGTTAGTGAAACGTGAAGGTGAAATCTATTTCGTACATTTCTGAAAATGTTTTCATAAGGGAGAAACCTGTCCAAGTGGTTAAGTGGTAATTTATATAAACAGGTGTATTTCTGTAAAAGACGTTGAGACGGGAACAGCCATTGTAATGTACCAAGTTTTACTAGTTGCATCTCTAGAGAACGCGTTGCTTTTCCTAGTGAAATTACTAAATTATAAGAATTTTGCTTCTAAGTTACGGGAATAATGTTGTAATGTTAACTTAACATTAGTTCAACCTTATAAACGCTATATTATTTCTGGTTGGTAGACCTGTTTCCGGAGACCGCCGAGACCGCAGCTTTTATTTCTTCTGACGAACATTACTGTTCCGGTTTGAAAGGCATTGTAGCTAGTGAATTTAATGGGGTAAAGAGAATTAACATCACAAGCCATAACGCAGCAATCACTATGTGGTGCTGTGTATATCATCCTAATAAGCATTGCACGATATATATGAGTCTTGTTCACCTCCTGGTATCGTCGACTAAAGGAAAATCTCATCTACAAGATTCATCCCTACATCATCATACATTAGCCTACCTCAAGGATCTTCACTTAAATCGTTCCTGTTCCGCTTCATCATCATCGATAGACGTCTACTGCTGGACATAGACCTGCCCCAAAGATCTCCACATCGATCTGTCACGCCTTGCTCGCATCCAGTAGGTTCCTCTATGTCAAAGAAAATAGAAAAAAATAATTATAACTTTAAGTTAATGAAAATGTTATGAAAGTGATAAAAAATTTAATAATTTCCGCTTTAAAATTCTGTTCGTGATGGAGCAAGTGAAATCCGCTGATAAACAACCCTTTAAGGAACTGGTGGGGCGGCGTCCAGAAGTCAGGTCACAATAAAATGTATGAAATAATTTTCTCGTTTTTCTCTCGCCGGCGTGCTGTTTCTCGTGTCTTTTAAAATGAAATTTCCGAGCTTGTAGACGGGATTACGAGGAGCAACTGTAACTGTTTTAATATCCGAGATATATTTGTGAGGATTTCTGTCTGTATGTTACAAATACTCTATATATTTCATTATGTAAACTCCCGTTTGACTCCACAATGAATGCCTCGCTCGTACCGTCGCTTTATCAAATAAAACACATTAAAGCACGCTAGTATATACAAAGTCTATGCACTTATCCGTTATTATACACGGATCTATACGATATATACAGTAAACAAGATGAAAATTACTTCAACAGAATAATTATTAGTTCAACAGAATAATTATAAGTAATAAAGGTTTTTTGATTATTAACTTTGATACAAAATTATTATAAACCTTTTAACATATATAATACGTTTTGTACTTTGATAATGTTAAATAAACAATTAAACATCCAGTTAATCTGTAAATACAAATATCGATTTCGCAGGTACTCAATATTAAATACTACGTAAATACTCAATAGTATGTACGATATGTATTTGATGAATACCATTCAACAGATTCTAACAGTAAAATTCTTTAACGATCTCTTATTTATTACTTAAGTTAATTAGAATAAAATCAAATAATTAATTAATTAATTAATTATCAAGTTAATTAGCTATGATTGTAAATATCTCTATATATATTTATCAAGAATAACAAGTAGCTTGAATTTGAAATCATTTTATAGGACTTTGAGGCTGATGATGACACTTGTTCGGACTAGTATGTTAATAACAATAGATTGATATGATGCGGATATTCAAGTCAATTTGAAAACTATCGGTCAAATCCAAAAAGTTGTGATTTGGTTAATTTCATGATTTAAGGTGATCCATACAGGATTTAAGATGATCAGAATAATCATTGTTGTTTTTGATTTTATTCAATTAAGCCACGAGATGAGAGGATATTTCATCTGCAGGTAAGACATACGCCCGCCTATAACAATGTGGCATTAGTTAGTATGATATAGACTATTCCGTATTACGCTTGTCGCCCAAGACATAAAATGTTGATACTCATTACCCTAATAATTCCACTAGCTACAGTCCCTTTCATACCGGAACACTGTAATGTTTGCACACTGTTTGGCGGTAAAAATACGCGCTGCTGTGGTACCTACATAAACCTACCACTAGTAGAAACTGCCTGTAGTTTATAAACTCATTTAATCTAAATATTACCTAACATATTATCAAACATACTTTAACATTGCTTACAGTATTACTGTATAACAGTAATTAAAGTGCAGTAATCCAGGATGAACGTCCGATACCCTGCGCCTCAGTGCGCTGCACAATCTGTAAACAAACAGCTTGGCCCGTTGCGTTTGGATACAAGCCGTTACAGATTGCATTATATGGGCCATTACTTTGTGCAAATTTAGCTCCTGTACAGCACTCAATGGTGTTAATTGCAGTGTAATTTGGGGCTAAGGTGACAGTACTTATTACCACTGACGCAAATCCAAGGTTCGAGAAGGATGATCCTTCAAAATCTATTCCATATGTTCCATATGAAATAAGTGGAGACCGTCTAGGTGGGTACCACCGCAGCGCCTATTTCTGCCGCTAAACAGTTGCAAACAAAACCGTGTTCCAGTTTGAAGGGCGCTGTAATTACTGGGGTAACGAGACAACATCTTATGCCTCAAGGCGACGAGTGCAATATGGCGCAGTGTATACCATTCTAACCAGCACCACGTTATTATGGGCAAGCGTATCAATTACCATCAGGTGATCGTCCTGGTCGTCTAATCGCTTCATGAAATAAAAAAAAAAATTGATCTATGTAGTGTCTGTGAAAGGACTAGCAGGATTAAATATATTTCTAGAATATACTGAATCTTTTTAGTTAGAAACTTTTAAGTATAAATCAGAATGAATATAGATAAGATCCGGATTGACTGTGATGTAAAATTACAGGGGCGTAAATACGTTAGTACTGAGATGATATGAAAAGGTAAAGTAGTATAGAAGAAGAAGAGGTTGTTTCAATAACAAAAGTGTGGAATAATATAGTAATAAAAGTAGATTTTATTTTAATATTATATAGATTCAATACATAAGGAATAATGATAAACTATGTGTAACTATTAACAGATGTATGGTGAGAAGGTACGCCAATAACAACGTTGTGATATTCGCTAAGTTTACTACGTGACATATCATTTGGATCGTTACTTCGGTATACAATTCTAATCCTTATTAACCAAGCAATTAAACTTGATACAATGCCCATCAGAATCGCTGATCGCCTCTTGATAGTTTATATCTAATTCGGTTATTATAATATAGGTAAAAATAACTATGGAACCTGATCAACGAAGGTATGTATTATTTTTCGCAAGAATTTAATTAGCGTCGAGCCTCAACAGGACGCGAAACGAGACACCTACTTATCAAGCGAAGTTTCTCGTAATTAAATTGAGAGCAGGTGGGAGCTACTCAAAATGAATCAAAATTAATCTGACGCAATTTGACAGCATCTCGTCGTCGGGCCGGCTTTCACTCCAATCTTAATCATCACCTCTTGAAGCGAGAAGTACTTTCTAAAGCTACGAAAATACCAAACACAAACGTTATAAACCACTCCGAAACGAAACGAAACGAAACTTCGTTCATAGGAAGGAATTAGACCATTTATATTAGGACCTCATGGTGCTCGTGGCCTTGAGACTAAGATGTCATGACTATGTACTCATTACGTCTGCAACTTCACTTGTTACTCATATTTTTTTATAGGAAGGGTGGGCAAACGAGCGAACAGTTCACCTAGTGGAGAGTGATCACTGACGCCCATAGACAGTCGCATCAGAGGGATCGATGCTGCGTTGCCGACCTTAAAAATTGATTGAGAAATACATGGTAAAAAGTTGCACTTGAAAGGCACAGTGGAGGATCGCCAGCCATTCAGATGGTGAGGATGGAACCTGATGTTGTATTGTGTCGTGAACTGCATTGGTGGAAAGTAGCGGCAGGAATAATTCCGAACAACTCCTCGGAACACTCCCTGTGGTACATTTTGTAAAGAATGCAAAGAGATGTGATGTTTTTCGTAAGGCCAGTGGATCAAGGGTATACTCTTATTCACTGGAATATAATAGTAACTATTCAGAAAGTCTTCCACCAACAAGGGTACTTAATAACGAACGTATCTTCTCTTCTGAAGGTATTCTTTCGACTAGTAGCAGTTGAGTATCGTGGCACCCTCAACCACAGTTAATTCTTTGATTTGTTTCCTTGATACAGGTTAAAAATCTTTTAATTTTTTTTTTAAATTTTACTACAGACAGTCTAAATAATCTAACAAATTGAAAAATAAACCAGATGCTTGACCGGATTGGACTCCTAAACACTACTTTTTACCTTCTCCGCAATTGCAAATCCAAATGGATTAAATTACTATCAATACAACAAATACCTTACTTTGTTCTTCTTTTTGAATGTAGACATAACCTTTTGCCCTCAGGTCTGATTATTCTGTTTTTGGCTAGAAAGAGTCTTAATTCATACTCCGTCGCTTAATATGTTTCAGAAAAAAATTCAACCCCTGCCGACTTTGCTGGTCACGATACCCTCGCGACTCCCTTTGAGAAAGAAATTTTATAGAATATATTCTTAGCTGACCTATACTTTGGACAAGGAAGAATATTCCTACGAAAATTTCTTCTCAGTCCTTATGGTTCCAAAGATATCGTCATGAGTAACATCATACAAGGACATCGTTTATATAGTCATATATACGAGTATGTATATCGATTGTTGATGATTGTTAATGGTTATTTCACTTTCTATTTACTTTATCAGTTTTATTACTTATAAGTACAATTGTATGGATTGCTAAAAATCGACAAGAAAGCTTTTATTCCGATTAAATTCGGAACAGTAGAATTGTAGTGTCGCCCCTGAAAATTTATTGAATCTCCCGAGAGGCGCTGATAGGAAGCGATCGCAGTGCAGCCGCTCCGGTGTGACGCTGCGCCGGAATTTCAAAAATTCATGGACAAGGAAATTCATTCCATGTTCAAAGATCTTTTTTTTTCGTAGTATATAATCGATATTTTAAGACCAAATCGTGAATATTTATTTTTCATTGTAATTTCTCTGTTTTAGTTAATTTGTAAACAGTTTGAAAAAACTATCGATAGCCATTCAGCCGTCTATTGCATCTGAACTGTTGGTTTTATATTACCTCAAAAATTTTATTGTTTATCCCTATTAATTATAAATACTATATAAAGTATAGCTCATATGTTACTATGATTGGTACTACATTTCATATTTATCTACAGAGAAACGAAACATTTACAAGTTTCATTGTGGCTTAACAGTCCAACACAAAAGATATATTTCTAAAACTCAATAATAACTAAATGTTTATACTTATGCCAAGAGATGATTTAAAAAAGTAGTTAAATTTTAGATTGGAAGCCATGACTTTATAAATCTTAAACCATTACACACTATTACTTACATCTTAATTAGTTTAATAATTAGTAAAGGAACTCCTTAATGAAACTTAAGTTAGTTTAAGTAATGAACGCTGAAAATGTTGATAATAGGTATTAGTTTTTTAAACAATCTTCACCGACAACCATTACTCTAATGCTTTAGTAAAAGATTTCTTTAAAATACAACGTTTTATTATGACCTAGTTCTCTATTCTTCCGTTTATTTCAATTTATTCGAGGCCTTCTAATAATTTCGTAAAGGGCCAAACGAGTTTATATATAATCATTGTATTTGGGCCACTATTGTACATAATCGTACATCAGAATTGACGTACGTTGAGCGGGACAAAGGTCCGGCGGTCACAATCATCGACTGTCTGTACTTTCATTAATTACACTCGATCCCTCTGCCCCTTCATCATGGGGTTGAAAATTGGTTCGAGCAGTACGCAGGCACAGTCGAAAACTAACCGCACATACATTTGCGGACTGCGAACATTCAATATTTTATTTATACTAGGAAACATTTATATTGTATGTTTAATAAAAAATCTCTCACATAGTATCACGGGTATAGTGCCCATTACAATATTTAAGATTTCGATGCTGTATAGAATAGAAGATTCATTTCATTGGAGCTAATAATATAATCCAGCTTTAATTCTTATCAAGGTACGTAATGAATATAAGCTTTTTCTAGAAAAGTAATAAGAACAGCTTCTACTTTCTCTTATTTTTAAGACACTAATAAAATTAAGAAGCAAAACATATTACGATATTCACCAATAACGAACCAGCTTGTTATTACTCAAAGATTGATCGTTACCACAAAACTTAATATGTGACATATCGTGTCGATACACGAACGCTAACTAAACACAGCGTAAGTTCGACCCGTGTCTCATTTCGAGATTGTCCATCATATGATTATATTTACCAGTCCACAACAAACTTTCGATAGTAACGCGGGTTGGGGGTCAATGATTCAATACTCGAACGTGTGCAATACTCGAAACTTTGTCTATAAAGGCCCTCAGATATGTTGTGACTCAAGATATTTCTCCGTTAACAAGCAAAGTTTCGCCCTCCGGTGCCCATAAAGACTCGCCCACTAGTTGTTTGTCCCGCGGTTGGGAAAATGCCAAGTTTGACAATTTCTATCACAATACTTGTGATGCTTTATCGATACACTGCTTCTCTTTATTTACTCACCTTTAATTATAAAAACCTTAATACGAATAGCGAACTACCAATACCAATAGCGAACTTATTGACAGACTAAGCAGGGTTAGAGATACGTTGAAAGAATTTATCTTACATATGTTCACATTCAGTTATAATCGTTTAAATATAAAAATACATGCTTTTTGTATATTAATACAAAATATACAGAACTTAATTCACGTAGTTACCAAATTTATAACAAGCTATCAGTTAGATTCCGATTGCAACGACACTTTCCATTAAAAATCCCAAGGCTCTTCCTGATAGAGACCTCTGGAGGCGTTTTAATGGATTAAAGTCCTGTTTAACCATTACTTCCCTCCAAAAGTTTATTATCTTTTCTAAATTCCTCTGATATTAAAAAAAATAGTATGACATTATTACACGTACTTACAAAATTTTAAAATTTTTGTGCTCTTCCTTTTACTAATGTTATAAGAAAGTAAAGAGTTTTGAAAGGCAAGTGAAATTGAAGATCATATTTTACATACACTAAATTGGTAACTCGTGTATTTAAAATTGAGTGATGTAAAATGTTCCACATTAATCGTAGTCCATTGTAAGGATCTCGAATTTCAAGAATCCTTAATGGCATGGCATATCCGTTGAAAAGGAACACGGAACAAATTCCCGCCTTTCGCTATTACCGCCGGCAATATGGCGGTTACGGCATACGGAATGAAGTAGAATCAACAAAACAAATTGGTACTGACTGGCGTACGTAAAGTGAAGTGAAATTTTATGCCCTCGTAAAAATCTACGCTCTAACCGCCTCCGGCACGGGTACGTTAGTTCGGTACTGGTACGGAGTGGCCTCTACTTTTGCAGCTCTAATAAAACGGCAGTGGACGCGCACCATTAAGCTCCCAGCTGCCAGGCTCCTCTAAAATCTTGCGTTTCACATACAAATTTATTTGTATCCTAGCACGTGAATTTTTTACGTCTATCATTCCAGGCATTAGGTCTTTTAGCACGATTAACTTTAATTCCTAGTATTTTCTTGTTTAACAACAAATATTAAATTTTCGTTTGACTTTGCTGAAGTTGCGAAGTATAAATTTGGTGTGTATTCTTGATAACTTGTTACTTACTTATCAAAGTAAATTTTATTCGTAAGTAATATTTTATTTTCTCTAATCAAAGTTGCCGCGGACAAAGGAATCTGAATTTTATATTCTCAGATATTCTCTTTCCTCGCTAATAAATGTTCGTCCTTTGCATATCCTTGAAACCTTCCGTTCAGTTTCAATTGACAGTCGCCATTGTTGATGACATTAGACAGCGCTTCCGGGTAATTGTCTAATGTGCGGTTTGTATATAAACTTATTCTATAAAGCGACGAGACCAGCGAGATGTTCACCTGACGGCAAGTGACACCGCCCATAACGCCATGGGTCTAGTCAGGATATGGACCACATTGTGTTCGTGACATTCATACATAAGATGTTGAGTCTCGTTACTACTGGGATGAGAGCTACAGCGCCTTTCCAAGCGGAACACAGTAATGTTCGGACACTATTGTTTGGCGGCAGAAATAGAAGCTCTAGTGATACCAAAGCTATCTATCACCAGTAAAATATCTATAAGATCATGTATATCAAAGCAACTACGATTTGAGCATCTAAAGAGAATATATAGATAATTCAATATACAGGTATTTCCAATGTAATGATATAAGTAATAAATATATGTTTGAGGATGGATGATGAAGTATCTAAAGAAGCAAAGCTGGAACAGAATGTTCATTGCCTTCGAAAAAAAAACATTATAAACGTTAAACAAAAACAATAATATAGAGAATTATAAAGAGATGTTTAGTTTAAATTCAGAAGTAAACGGTATTTCTTAAGAATGGAAAGAAATCTCCCCTTCTCTGAAATTGACAGCCCTCGAGGCAGCTCGTAGCCCCGTGGCAGCGGACACAATGATGGATGAATGGCCGCACGGGGTGCACTCTCGGCTGCAATTTACACTGCACGAAGGGAGGCGGAAACTCTTAAATGCACTGCAACACAGCTGATGTAACACCGGGACGCGTAAAAAACTGAATGGAGCGGTACTGTTCACACTAATGGATCAGAATGGAGGGTTCTGGAGGGTTGTTTCTTGATAATTTACCGTTAGTATAGAATCAATTATTTTTTTCTACACGACGACATCAATGAGAAGTTTATCTGATAGTGATACAAGTGTTAGAATGACATACAAAGCGTGACATTGTGCTAGTCGCATTGACACATATGATGTCCAGTCCCGTTACCTCAGTAGCTTCACTAGCTATAACACCTTTTAAACCGGAATACTGTAATATTTGCACAGAACTATTTGCCGTCAGAAATAGGAGTGGCGGTAATACTTGCATAGAGGTTATCCAGTAACGGAGACCTTCCCTCAGGTATTAACATTTCAAAATCCAAATCAGGTAAGTATACAATAAGAGGGTGCATTTAAAATTTAACTGTGAGATGATGATGATAAATAACGTCTTTACTTTGATTTAGATCTGTAGTCAGTCAAACCACTAATACCACTAAACATTAGTAGCGAAGAGTCTTCATCTAGATGTAGATTGACAAACCTCTTTTCCTTGAAACTTTGGTATCTTTGCTGAGAGCTTTGCTCAGATTAGTATCACAGTCCCTACTGGTGGAAGGTCGCGCAGTTCTTATATCTATCGCCAAATAGTAATAAGCAAACATTACTGTATTGCAGTAGAAAGTACTTAGGTAACAGGTTTCGCAACTTATGTCTCAGGCGATGAGCACAATGTCGTTGTCATCGGCGAGAGTAACATTTACCATTAGATGAATTACTTGCTCGTATGTTTCTTCGTCAAAAAAAAAAAATACTGAGGGGGAATTAAAAAAGAAATAAATTTGTTCCGGCAGCCGAAATCGGATGCAGGCAGAAGTTCGCGCGGTCGGTTGCTCGTGCACTGGCAACATTTTCAAAGTATAAAGATATTTTATTTCAAAATGATGAAGTTCCTCAGGTGCATTCTACTTTGTTATCCGGAAATGTTTTCCGCCGCACACTCAGCTATCGCACTGTATGTGTGGAATGAAGTAGATTTTTTTTTTGTTCTCCTTTTTGTATTCACTACTGTTCGTATTACTTTGCTCTGCCTTAAATGTATCAACTAAAAAAACTATTTTTTTTTTAATTTTAACTCCATATTATTGTATGTAATAAATCATTAATATTTCGTTTTACTAACATAATTTTTTGCAAATATTTAGACTAACGCTTGACTGTGATCCCACCAGAAAGGTTTTTTTTTAAAGACAAAAGTTAAAACTAGAAACAGTCTATTCACTGTTCTCTTCAAAATGATAATACCCTTTTGTTATTTTTATCTTTTTTAATACTCTTTGATATTTTCTTTCTAAGAGCTAATGAAAATACATTTCTAATATAAATAATTTCACTTGAAATCGAAGAGTCTATCCTTCTATTGTTTCAAACTCTTTGACGGATAGATTTCCTTTGTGAAGGATCTATTAACAAAAATTGAATAACACAATAAGTTACACGGCGCTATAAAAGCCATCGAAGACAATAACGGAAACAAGGTGGAAAATTAAAATTCATTTCCTTTTAAACGTTAAAGCGGGGAATAGGTCCCCGATACGGACAAAAGGGTCAAAGAAGCATCACCGGTGAAAAATGTTGCCATAAAACACCGCGACCTACTTATGTCCGCAGCAAACTCCCCTCGAGAAATAATTTCCAATACACCGTTCGATACGGCGACCAGCCTCCCGCGCACCGCCGGCGGGCTCGCCGACTTTGTCACGGAAAGCCTTTTCAACTACCACCTTAACCCCCTCCCCTTTCAGCACCGGATACCTGAATGCGGTTTATACGCGAATTTTTATTCGTAAATTGTTTATGCCTTTGTTGATACTTCGAAGTAACTAATTTAGGATGAACAGCTTGTTATAGTCGAATGACTGAAGCTCATTCCAAATAATTAATTCCCGTGATATAAAAAATTACTTTTACAAAGACAATTTGTATCTAACAAGCAAAGCTTTGTTCTAAGCTTATTCTACCTTTTATTCATTTAGTTGTTCATTAACATTTTAATTAAACACTCGCCGGAAGTTTTATACGAGTACAATATCATACGTTGCTTTTGATGAGATGTTACCGTCAATGATAAACTAGTAGATTGCAAGAACTGAACGAAATCTATTTAATTCTTCATACCATATACCTCGTATGGGATGTTACAAAGATAAATAATCAGCTTAAAGTTTCCCTCAATCCCGTTGAAGAAGTTACGCAGAGGGAATATAGAGGAAGAAAAAAATTGTTAAAAGTTAAAGAATGGGGCGGCACTGCTAAGTTTGAACATGGTTCGATTTATTTTCTAATAGTAAAAAGCCAGCCAGGTGAACACTAAACAAAAAAGAATTACAGAACTTTTGTTACAATGAAAAAAAAAAAAAAAAATACTTTGTTCTTCCTAAATTGTTCGAGCACAAAAAGTTTTCAATACATTGTTAGAATTTCGATGTCGAATTTTCGCTACGGTGCGGCCGTGTCCATATTCTAGTCGCCTAAAACGTCGTCCTTTGTTCAAACTCGGGCCTGTTTAAAACTCACGGCCGACACTTAACTACCGCGCTTACTAGTAATGGAATATTCTCGACGTTTGAATGGAAACCGCTTTAGAAATTCACTCGTACTATTTATGTCGTAAACAGGCCTACTCACGAGAAATTATTCCCGATACGTACACCGATATTCCATCATCTACCCTCGACGAATCGCGGGTCTTGTCACCGGAGCAGAAGGGTCCCTTTTCAATCCCGCAGGGCCGTCTTAAAACCAGAGCCGGCTTTTCATTTACCTATCTTTAGAGGCTTATAATTGGAAGGGACATTGAGACGACTCGTTGGAGTGGAAATGATAGGAGAATATATTGTGACGCTTGAGCTGTGCAAAATATTAGCTCCCTTTAATTCTCAATCGTTATAATATTAAATTAACTTTTGAAAACTATCTGTTGTTGATTTGAAAACTATTATACTGCGTCCTTCATAATGCTAACAAAGGAATTTTTCTTATTGCCCTGTTTCTTCTGACAAGAAACAGAGCTTTTACGTACTGTTAACGTTGTCAAAAGCTAATAAAATAACATGTAAATGTATTTAACTACATTTGTTAATTATAAATTGGCAACATTTCGAATATGGCAACATAGAACAAACGTCAGAATGTTTTGCGGACGGTCTGTCTCGAGTTATTCGGGCATTGGCTACAGAAGAGCGAGGATCGTTGGTATTAAATTATTTCAAGTGAATTGTTTAAAGGTTGTGAGTATTTCTATTATTAGTCCTTATGGAGGATATTCGAATAGTACAAAGTTAACAATTTCAGATGCTTATTAGAAACATTAAAATACTTCATTAGAATTTACACAAAGAATTGCGATTCTTTCTATTTATTGTTTCTTATTTGTAGTACTTTATTTCTATTTCTGTTTTGCTATGACGTGGAAGATTTAAAAAGGACAATAAGTAGACTTGTTTAGTAATACCGAAAAGTCGTATCGTCATTTTTCGAATGATGTTAGTCTTCTTGGTAACTTTTAGCGCTTCATCAAAACTTAAAGTTCACAGAAACGGAATCCGCGACCTGATTCGGAGAAGGTTGATCATAGTCAAGAATTAGTACATAATATTTGGAACAATTTTTCATACTACTGAGGTGACAACCAGGAATGCGGCTCTCCTGATAATAAGCAGTTACCGCAGCCAGTCTGCCAGTGATACCGAAGTTATTGCCAACATATTGCCAGCTCTGAAACGTTTTCACGCTTTTTTCGAAGAACTCTATATTGTACCTCCTGAGGAAAGCCTGAAGAACACTTCTGGAACCGGATTGCAGGAGGACGAGAACGGACTCCTTGTCGTATGCAAATAAAATTAACAAGTAGAGATAGAAGGTAGCTTAAAGTTAATGTAAAATGTTCACGTCTACTGGTACATGCAAAAGTGGAACTTTTCTAAAAAAAAAGGTGTGTCTCGATTCCCGATATTTACTATACTAGTATTTGAACAAGTTATTTCAAGGAACGGTGCACATACGCGGGGGTAAGAAGACGAGCCAACCACCCGCGTGTAAACATGCAAATTCCCCTCGGTACGAAGCATACTGCTGTTTGTACAGAGACTTCGGCAAACGTAAACTTCGCTTCCACGACGTACAAAGACGTCGGGCTGCAGACTAATGCTCTGAAAGGTTAATTGAATGATGGTACGGAGTAACGGCATTAGTTTAACGACATAGTTTTATTTCCCCAGCTTCCACACGCCACGATCTCGCTGTTTGTTGAACTGGAGTGATACGTTAATCTATTTTGCTTTACTAACGGCGTTAACTAACCATGCTATAACTTTTACCTGGTTATGTTCTTTCGTGTATAACACTATAAGTTTATTGACGAGTTAGTTAAAAAGAAAACGATAGTAATAAACAATTCGATCGGTTCTTTTTCGATAGGTGAAAGATCTTATAAACACAATCATTCTTTATGTTAGCCGTTGAAAAACAAGATTTAAACATGACTTTAAATCAGATGTTTTGTAAAAGGTTACAGTTTATTTAATTTGTAGTGTTGCTGTAATGAAAAAAATTAAAATAAACTTCAACTGTGATGATTTTTTTCAATATGAATAACAACATTTCCTTTGAAACGCAGAAGTAAAAGAGTAATAAAATCTTTGTTAAAATCGACCTCGAAGTTATAACACAGTTTTATTTGATTTTTATTATCGGCCCGGTCTCGAGGCGCAACAACATCTATTCACAAACTTTGTTTTCACACAAAACACGGGTTGTTTAGGGCACTTCCCGTTGAATAGGTATTTAGTGCTAGTGAAGAGGAGTTTAATCGCCAGGCAACGGGATAGCTCCGCCTACGGACCAACTTCAACAAGATTAAACGATACACTATTAGAAATATACTGTTTGCCTGAAGTAACAACGTACTTGAGTGTTTATTGGGACATAATATAAAAAAATTTAAACCCTTAAAGCAAAGGGTTATTCTTTTTGTGCGTATTGTCTAAATCTTATACATGCTAAACAATGGAATTGATTTGTGTACTGATGTTTCTTATAACAAAACGATGCAAGTACGCATTGTATCCTTCATATCATTACAATGGTAGCCCACTACACATTCAGGATACTGGTGATACCAAGTACCATCGAAACACTTATTTCAGCTTTAAATAATATACAAACGTTACTGTATTTTGATAATTCATAAAGGTTTGTAAAACAATATCTAAATGTATATAGAAATCTATACGTGAACACTCTGTATCTCATAGTCCTACTGAAATTCATATAAATATGATTTAAATTCAGTGTTAGCGTGTTCAAACGCTAATTATTTTTTTTTAAATTAACTTTTTAACGACATAAAACGATAAAAGGTTGAAAGGAAAAAAGCCTAATGAGAAACTCACTAATATTTCATGAAATGTAGCATCGAGGACGTTTTGTTTAACGGCGGACCATTTTCAATTTCCTCCTTCCTGAGCCCATTTATTTATTATAAACGATAAGTAGCAAAAAGGAAACGGCACTTTGATCAAGAAATGTATCGAAACATATTTTCGTATATGGATAACGTCTGATACTACTGCGGGTGCCTTTTTTAAGAAGGTTATAATACACATGCATATATATAAATATTCACTAGTACTGATATCACTAACATAAGCAAATCTCATTCGTCAATATAGTTGGAACTATTAAGTGTTATAGTATTTGATGTTGCATGTTTTTTTTTCCGACAGTTATAATAATCTATCGACAAACAAACAGTGCTTAACGTATGACAGTAACAATGATACAGTGCGGTTGTTCGTACGAATTCTGTAATAAATTTTTATCACAACCACTCCTCTCACTAGATTGTGGTATTTGTACGTACCGTATGCTATATCTGCGGTAATTTAGAACAAAAAAGCTTTGGAACCTTCGAGAATAGATGACACATCTTTTCTATTGGCAACGATTCAGCAGTGATAATGTTAGAGCAACGATCTTTGATCAAATGTGTCCAAACCCACTATAATACAAGACCATAAATACATGGACCCTTTCACAGAACTTATATGATTCATCTATCATTTTTCTTTACTTATTATTAAATGTTATTGTATATGTAATAAAATCTATCCTACAAATGAAATTGCTCTGCTTATATATGTATAGATACATTATACTTTTGCTCGCCTAACCTTGAAGTCTCATGTATCATATGTACTTTACAATAAGATTAAAAACTGGTATCTACATTAGAAGCTAATCTTAATACCAAACACTACTGTATAAACTAAGTATTGTATAGCTTTATTAGATAATATAATAACTGCTTTAAAAAATCTTGACTCTTATATATTACTATCAGTAATTACTCTTCAGTTAAAACACTGATATAAAATAAACTACTGTTAACATATAAATTGATTGGTGGTGGTATTGTAAATATATACATAACAGCAATTATGTCTTCAGGTCAACATATAAAAGCCAAAATATTCTAGGCAAAAATGATTTACCGTCTACGCCCTCTGTTACCTAACGATCTGATATTAAAGTATATAAATAATAAAAAAAACTATAATCTATATGCAAATGTATAAAATGGTTTAAACAGTCACAATTTAGGATATTCTAAGCCTCTCATTAAACATCTTGTTAACGCGACCGCTTTCTAATTGCGCCCTCGTTTTTAGTAGCGGATTTTGTAGAGCACAATTCAATTGCGGTTACGTAGCGAGCTAATAACAGGAAACAGCTCTGTACGAGATGTGCTTCCTGGTTATATCGTTTTGTAAGGACGAAACGCTACAAGTCACGTCGGATATATCACCAGTAGAATATAGATCATATATCAAAAATTTCTGCTAGAGACCTGTCACTAAACAATTACCGTCCAAGATTACTGGCGGATGCATCTCTATTGTTGGAGACCGTTTAGTTAGAGAATACAGCAGCTCCTATTTCCCCCGCCAAAAACTAGTGTGAAAACGTTACTGTTCCGTATTAAAGGACGTTGTGGCTAGTGAAACTTGAGGAAAGAAAAGTTGACATCTAAAGTTTAAAGGCGACGAGCAAGATGTGGTAGGTGTTCCTAATTAGTACCGAGTAGTGATAAGATGTAGATGAGTATCAGTTAAAATCAGGTATATGTTGTGCTAGTAAAATAAAAAGAAATTACATTATGAGGGATGTTACTCTGTTGGTAAATATAGCATTAGTTAGAACCAATATCTTATGCTTAGTAGCAGTAGGCGACGAGAACAATGTGATGTAGTATTTGATTTTTCTCTACTAATATAGTTAAAAAAAGACTACTCTTTCATATACAATTTGAAATCGATTTGATATACAACAGAATGAAATCGTTGAAGACATTGATGCTTGAAATATTATTGACATATATATTTAAACAGAAAACGCCGCACAACACATATATATGTATAACATATATGAAACAGTGCACCAGCACACATTACGTACATGTTTTCATAACAGTTTTGTATGAGTTGTAAAAGCATTGGAATGTTTGCTGTAAACAAAATTCGTGCATTTGTGTCGATGTCGGACTATTTGGTGCGGCTAACTCAATATTTGCATTTCACTCGCTTCGCGGTAAACACTATGGCAAACAAAATACTGAACGAGAACATTTTAGAAGCAAAGATCAAATACGTAACTCAATGTGATGAATACATGCATAATACATATAAGGAAATATTCTTGCTCTATTAAACCATATTTTTTAAATAATTGAGATTTCTTTTTGATCTACTGTCATATAAAAAGAAGGGTTCTAATTGTATCGCATAGAACATTTTAAGAAGTCTGCAATCTGCAAATATTTTCCGAACTATCAGGTACAACATTTAAGTCAGATTTGATAAATTACAAATCCTTACCAAAGAAGACTAAAACCCATCAAGAAAAATTGATAAACAGTTGAAATTAAAAAAAAATCCCAATTATAATACAATAAAGAAAATTGTTGGACATCTGAAGTAGATGTTAAAGTTAATGAGACTAACAGCATCATCCAACTAAAAGTTTCCAATGTCAGTTTTTTTTTATATAATCACGCCTTTTTCCCAGTAGGGGTAGGCAGAGGTGAATAAACACCCACTTTTCGCCAGATGTGGTCAGATTAGGTCCTATGTAACAGGGGTCGAGCCACTTTATTGGGGCCACCACACACACACAAAGATGATTTCACTGTACGGGTTTCCTCGCGATGTTTTCCTTCACCGTTTATATTTCGCTGTTGCAACTAAAGTCCAATGTCAGAGTCTATAACAAATATCATTAACTTTATCTTCACCACCACGTGCGTTCGCTTTAAGATTAAGTCTAATTCTGTTAATTCGATCCATGTACGTGCAAATTAAAGTCAAATTCCAAACAGAACGGGCACAATACACTATCCTCTTGCCGTACATATTCACGTAGAGAGTTGATTGGATGAGTCAGCCCGGGCCCCTGCCACTGAATGCTGTCTAATCAGCCGTGTATCGATGTTTTGTCAGACGCGCATTCACTGCGACACGGCTCCTGATTTGTGCTGAGCCAATCTATCTCCGCTTCCCGATGGAGCAGTGGGAACATTGAATACATTTATCTACATATAAATGTTAACCGTGAATTGTTAGAAGACGCTTATATCCAAAATCATACAATCATCACCAAAAATTCGCATGTTTATTTCCTTCCTAGTAGTCTTTCCTAGCAGAGACTTGTTACTAAATATACATTCTTTGATATATAAACATAAAATATATAAAGATTGGCAAGTTTCTCGTACTTGCCGACATTTATTTGGATTCCCATCTAAATGCTTTGATTTAATTTAATCTAAAATCTTTCTTCACCTTTATATGTTTTTAGTCTAAAATAATTTTCATTATCATTACTCTATGATCATTTTTTAATCTATAATGTGGCGTTTCACCAAAGACGTCTATTTTTTATAGCAATTTACCTTTACCAAACAAATGCCTAACCTAACCTAAGACCTGAGAAGAATGAGCATGAGAAAGTAAGCCATCGAATTCACCTAAACTACGTCTACCCTTACAATTGCTACAGAATCATCAATTTGTTATTTCCGGTTATACAGAGTTTTTCACGCTGCAGCCAGCTTTAGTTTCATTGAAAATGGAAAAACAGAGTTCTGTATGAATCGTGTAAGTTCTAATTGCTCTCCGGTTTCACGTTGCACTTCATGAAAGGTATCGAGTTACAGTATCCCACCCAATGGTATGTTCTGTGCAATATGAGTGTTTGATAGAGCTTTCATTCCCGAAAGCTTTTCATTCGTCTACAGTTTGTGATGGATCGGGTTTAACGTTCATGCCTTCTGATTGTACTCAATCAGTTTTTATTTGAATTGTTCAGAATTTTCGGAACATAAACCTGTCTAGCTTCACATTCATATACTAGTGATGTACTCACTGCCGTAGCAGCAATATTAAGTTTCGGATGTTAATATATTTTCTTATACTGTAATACCTGGGATTTTTTGGACATGTCTCTCTTCTGCTTCATTACTGAAGGTCGTGATTGTCATGAAACAAGGCAATATTTATCTCTCGTATAGCATTTACCTGATAGGTCCAATTTGGTGTTCCAACCTGTCGAGCTTTTCCGCTAGATTTTCCCATTACAACAAGTTTATCCAAGTGTTTATATTATAAGGATTAATTCATACATTATTATATCTTTTAATATAGTATGCTTGTTCTAAATTTACTTTGTGAAATGTTTACTAGTATAAAAAATTGCAAATACCGCGCATTCTCACTTCGATGAAGCCGTAAAAGTTTACGTCTTATACTTTTTGATTTGAATTCGTATGCTGACTTTTTATTCATATAAAAGCCGTTTGAGTTGTACGATGATAGTTAATTTAGATGAAACGCATTCGCTCACCGCAATAAATGTGTATTTCGTGTACAGTATAATATTTTCTGCAGCGCGTATGTTTTTTCAGATATGTTTACCCCGCGAACGGGAAATACGAGGCTAAGTTATTAGGTAAAGACAAACGCAGCGGGTTCGTGTACTGGATGTAAGTAATTATTCCATTTTGTGTACAATGAAAACAATGGTACAGGGCAAACGTTGAGGGCATATTAAAATCCTTGATGATAGCGCACGCAGTTGCCTGACCTTGGATAAAGATAGATAGAAGGTTTATTATTTCAATAGGATACAGACAAACTAATAAATGAGGTAATGTTTAATACAGATGAGAAGCCTGAGAAGTGTAACTGGAGTGAAACGGATAGACAAAGTGAGGAACAGTGTGATAAAGAAGCGGTGCGGCGTGGTTGATGATGTAGTGACAAGGATAGAGAAAGGGATGCTTAGATGGTTCGGCCATGTCGAAAGAATGGATGAAAGAAGATTAACGAAAGAGATATACAAGGAAAGAATGATTGGGAAAATCGGTGCAGGTCAACCTAGGCGGACATATTCCGATCAAATCGGAGATGTCCTAAAGAAAGGCCGGGTCAAAAGCACTCGCAACCGACGAGCATGCATGAAGACGCTCATGAAAGTGGAGGAAGCAAGAGAGGTGTGCCAGGATCGTAGCAGGTGGAGAGAGTTGGTCTCTGCTTACCCCACTGGGAACGAAGCGTGACATATATGTATGTATGTATTTTTAATACAAGAAATTGTATAACACTCTGTCTTATTAGATACGCTGTTTCGTACTACAATTTTACGGTAGGTCGTTGCTCAGTCTATTATTTAACTGCTGGAATTAAAACACTGAATTTAACTACATACAGAAAGAAGTTTGTTTAATGAAATACAAAATTAATCTTTGAGAGTAACAATAAGCCGAAATATTGTAACGTACAGTTGCGGCGACGATACTAACTGTGAATTTACAACTGTACCCACTCCGGTGAATAAATCGCGGTCGCTATCCGAAGTTGAGCGAGCTGCCTGGATGTAACGCTTTGTGTTAAAAACCGAATACATTTCAGTTAAACTTCCGCTTCTGCGGCTCCTTACGCTCTCCAAATTGAAATGACGAATCCGCTTCGTGTACGTATTACAATAAATTACTTCTTATAAATAAATAAATAGCCCACTTAGTATTCCCACAACTAGGGCACGCCGTCTCAGATGAGAGTCAGTGCTATTTATTGACCGTTCTGACCAAGTGCTAGTTAGATGTCACACGTCCACGAAAATATGATCTTTGAACATTATTTTTTCCTATAATATAACTAAATAATGTCCTTTATTTTTATTTAATGTTCTCTCTTTCTATATAACACTACAAGTAGGAACCAATGTCTATTTTAAACATTATTTAAGTAATAAGTCTTCAACTGATATAAGCCAGTAAAATCAAAGCGGTTTTCTTATAAACATCCTAAATAGGATCACATTGTTATGGAGAAATAATATATATCCATTTACTAGGTTACTATCCTCGAAACATCGCTTTTTTAGAAACATATGAAATTGTCTTCAATAATATCTGTTGGGTTAAATATTAGATATACTTCAAATAAATTTTTTGATTCAATCATATATTATGTAATGTATGTGTCTTGATTCTTTTTAATATGGAAGTCTTCTGATAATAATTATTTCATAACGATATCTAAGGTTAAAGCTATTATTTATTTCAAATCTGTGGCATAAATATTATAACTAAATAAACAGTTCTCATAGAAAATATTTGACTGTATTTACGTCGAAAAATATACGACAACAAAAAAACTGAAACTTATCTTACATCATCATCACTACCAATGGATATCCAGTGAATATCAATTATTTCTATAACTAATAGAAAAGTCTTTTATTTCATTTAAACATATCCTAGAATTGATTAATATCCCCTAGATTAGCTTTACTTATATACAATAAGCAGGACTTATTATGAAGTTTTATATTCACATTGACATTTGTTTATAATATATGTATATATTAAAAACAAACTCGAAGTAGGGAAATTTCTTAATTACAGATTAAAAAGTACACAGACCAAAAGGCAGAGTAACAATAAGTCAGTGACAGTCGGCCATTTTTATACATTAGTTGTATTATAGATCGTTAACATGACTATTAATATTAATACGAATATAAATCTTTTTGACTCATAGTAATTACAAGGAAAATATATTTTTACGATTTATTCAAACTGAAATTCTTAAATAATTAATTCAGTCCTTAATCGTATTGTGTTTTAGCGGAAATAACTGTCAACATAAAGGAACTGTCAATTGCAAGTCTTAAATTTTACAAATCGAGGTAAATACGCTTTTTAGCTACTCACTTAATTCTTAGATACAAACCTGTGACCATAGTATTATATACACTAGACATTGGCGAAACCTATAAGGAAATGCTATTAACCCAAGAGCAGTAACTGCAGAGCTAGTAGATGGCAGCACCATGGAAAGTTCATATATACTACATGTAGTTTGTTATTTTTTAATTTCTAACTAATGTAAGAGGCAAGATCATTCCCATTGATATATTGTACGTGTATAACGAATATACTGTCTTCCACCATATGAAGCTTGTACGTATATAATCCTGAGTCAGGTTGGGCCCCTGATCCTGAATAGTGGCTAATCAGCCGTATATCGATGTTTTGTCAGGCTCGCACCCGGATTCACCTCGTTGTGCTCTAAACTAATCTATTACCGCTACCCGACAATCGTCCGATTTCGTATACGAACCTAAAGTGGTTGTATTTAGATGTAAAGGATAATCGAATGTTAGCAATTAACACGATCTGTAATGTTTACAAGATGATAAGAGATATGCTCTATGTAAGTACATTTCGCGATCAACACATAAGATTACATGATCTATAGTTCATTTTAAATAACTATGTAACCCTGAAAATATTAAAAGCAGCTACATTTGCAAATAACTGCTCTAACGTATAGAAGTTATTAGGTGTTGCTGAGAGAGTTCTAATAGTTTTACTGATTTTCACAGTACACCATTTGTTCGTATAAATTAACCGTAAAAGATGTACAATTAGCTAACAACGTACATTAAACGTTTTCGCTTTAAAAAATTGCGTGGGAGGCTTAAAATGAGTGTTATATGAAATGCTAAAGTTATAAGGACTCCTTAAAGTTTAACCCTCAGAAATCTTAGTCTTGGAACTCAAACGCCGACCGTAGAGTTGGAGCTTTGGCGAGTGCTTACAACTCAAATTAACAACTACTCAGAGTGAAAAAAAAGGGGCCTTATTCGTTAAGTCTCCGGCTGAATGCACAATACACAGGGCCTGTACTATAGCTCACTCGAGTTCTAATTGCCCTCTCGTTTTCACAAGGTACTTTGAGCGGATTGAATTTCCGCTTTCGCGTAACAAGAAAGCAACTTCCGAGCCGACGGCGCAGTCCGGGGATCGGTAATGCCGCCATTGTGAACGTATTCGACGCGCCGCAACATACAGCTAATAGTAACCGCCGAAAGGCTTTGAAAATACCGACGAAAACAGCAGATTAATTTAAACCATTCTACATTAATATTACAGAAGCAAAATAAAAAAAAAAACTCATCTTGGTTTTACGTGTTGATAAGTGATACGCCAACAACAACAACAACAACTACAACTGAGTGCTAATGAGGAAGACACACTGCCCCATATCATGGTCGTCGTCTCGATGTATAGGTCTCAAGTCTCTTTACCTTAGTAATTTCACTAGTAACCCTTCAAATGGGAAGACAGTAATGTTTCCACACTACTGTTTGGCAGTAAAAATAGCAGCTGCGTTGGTACTCAGACAGTCTTCAGCAACAAAGACCACCAATAACATCTAATAAATCTCTTGATCGTTTTCTGTTGATAATTAATAATATATTATATGTAGTCAATTTTTTTAACAAAGAAACATTCGCTTATGTATCAGAATTTCTAAATAATACCTATTTTGAATCAATAAAACAAAATCTTCTCTAACTAACCTCAAATAAAGGTCTTATAGGAAACAGTAAATGCTCGATTTAGTCCTTAAAAGCAAACAAACCTGACGTTAGGAAGATTGAATATTTTTTTACTGCCTATATCTATTTTTATCATGATGTAATAAATATTACAGATATACAGCAACATTTGTATCACAACATTCATCGAGAGTACGATTTTTTTTTTTAAAAAAAATCTATATCTAGCCCCAGGCAGTACTCGTACGCAGGAACCCGCAAACAGTACCGCCCAGAGGCAGAGTAGGTTCTGTTAAAAAATGATTACCAGAGTAAATGGACATTGGGATAGATATTACAAGGATATATAATATAAAAACCCTCTGATTATGACATATTCTCAACTGCTTATATCAATTTTTTAATACTAACTGTCGTTTAGTTGCTACGAGACTTTCAACTTGGCGACGAGCGGAATGATCTTCGTAATAAACATCTTACTTATCAAGACTTCTTTTCTTTGCTTTTGATTTAATAAAATAATATCTTTCATTGGCACAGTATCTTACTGTTTATCTGGTTCATAGGTTCCTCGTTCGATTGCAGCTATCAGGTGACTTTAGTTGATATAATAGGCTGGCTTCTGCCCTCATACGTTTAACGGTCCGCTATAACAGTTGTTAATATATGAAATCCTGATTATCCGGTCGAAGACGCTTTTCTTTACACGGGTCCGTTGAAACTATAAGACTAAATGATATTTAGGTTCAGTTTTAGTCAAATATACATAAAAAAGTAGTAGTTTAATTATCATAGCGGCAATAGTGTGTTATTTTTATATCGCTGTTTCTTTTGAATTGGCTACATTCATATTCCTTACATAATATATTGTTTTGGGCAGTAGGGCAAAAATTAAGAACTGGCTTAAGTTCTTTGACTATAAACAGACGGAGGACTTATTGTTGCCTCTTGTTTAATTAGATTACGCTCTTTTTTTTGATTCACTACACGTATAGCTAACACACCCACACCCGCGTATATACGACATCAAAAACCAGTGAAATGTATGTATAACGAACATTCATACAAACGCAAAGAACTTTTATAATTTTTTCGTTTACACTTTGGCAATATTGTAATTTTTATATTTTTAAGTTTACGTAAGCATTTACGTAAAGATGGAACTGGGAGCACTGTTTCCTGTGACACAGGTTAAATTCCCAGTTCACGAACCAGAGGCTTCAAGTGTCGATGACATGTAAAAACAATGCAATGTATTTTGGGCAGTGAACGTCTCTCAGTTGATAATAATGATACTATTTTTATCGCATAAACACTATAACTGGACTTAGGTCTTTTCTAATATCCAACAATACACGTCCATCAGTTGAGGATGATGATGACGATGAAGCAAACTCCAAAATTATTTACTCTAATATAGTAAGTAAACTTTATGGGCACAATTGTAACAGTTTTCGTTTTTCAAAAGAGAAAAATCTGCATGTATTAGAATCTCGCGAGGCTTTCACGATTGGTATAGGCAAATCGGATGTGAGCAGGGTGAGAAAAAAAATAAATTACGCAATCTTGTCGAGTGGAGGGTGCTATTCACTCAGCATAACACTTCCCCGATGCTCCGGCTCCGAGTTTCTGACTCATAAATATTACATCGTACCACTTCAACCCCTTTAAAGTAAGGGTGAATTTAATTCCGCCCATGTTTATAAAAAAATGTGCTCATTTAACTACTCATAGTTTCTAAAAAAATTGTGATTATTTAGTACATCGTATCCTTTAACTGAAGTATTACTCTTTTATTGGATTTACTAGTATTGTAAAGTATTTTTGATTTATATATTAAACAAAAAAAAATATTCAGTTTCTCTTACTACTGTTGATATATTTCAGATGATATAACATTTCATATAACAGAGATTTTCAGATTTTGAAAAAATTTGATCAGCGATAAAATTCTAGATTTTCTCTTTACACATCTCAACTTCATTTTCTATCTATAGAATGTATATTCTACAGAATATATGTATATATATTTCAAGGTTCACCCTTGTTATTTATAAAAAGTGATACGTTACAAAATAACTCTGTTTATTTGCATGTCTTTCTGCTAACAAATAGATGTTTATGAAATGTTTATTAAGCAAAAATTACGTTCGTCCATTGTAGTCGCGAACATTTCATTTCTAATTTAAAGCCAATCAAATGCAAAGGGCGTACCGTTGTCGGAATAATAAAGAGAGCTACAGCGGAATGTAATATTGAACAATACCAATAAAATGTAGTGACGTCAAATGTACTGAATGAACTGAAATATTCACCACTTAATAATACTGTATTGACGCATACGTCTACGCGGGTATAAATAAACGATGGCTGATTCAATCGTAGTACCGCGCATACCGAAATCGTGCCACATTTAATAGACTTCCTTTTTATTTAAATACAATACAAAAAAAAATCTGTGATAGCTGAATTTTTAAGGTACTATCCGTTGAAAAGGCGCGGGCTATATCCCCAGTGAGCTTTAGTTTCCAGTGAAGGAAAACATCCTGAGAAATCCGACATATTCTAAGAACTTCCATTTACGTATTCGAGTCCACTTTAAATTTCATATTCGCTATTGTAAGAGAATACTAGTGTTTACTTTATCGAAAACAGACATTAAGACTGACAATATTAAGAGAAAAGTAGGTTAGAAGTTCCACTTAAAGCGTTAAGACTGCAATATAACGCGGCCTACCTTCTTGCACTAATCCCATTACAACTTTCCCAATTTAACTGTTCGTAGTCTCCAACGGTGATAACAAACAATTTAACTGAAGAATTAAATTTATTCTCTTATTTTTAACCGCTTATCATTACCGTTAATAGGTTATTCCTTAACTTTGAGACAATTTTTTAATCAAAGACATGTCATTTTGACTTTCATGACACTATACAGTTCTTACGCCCTAGATTGTACTTTCTACATCATTTGATAACGATAGGAAAGAATAATTTTTTGTCGTAAATAGATAAAGGATTAATGATATTTTCAATACATGATATCCACGTTACCAGAATTTTCGACAATGTTTATTATTTTCAGTTATTTCCTTACGTTGTCGAAGACTATTTCGGTAGACACCACCACAGTGTTTACTGAAACAGTAGTATCCAAATATCACGGTGTTACGATTGGAAGATTTGTTTTAATAGTCACATTAAATTACTAACCACCTGCAAGACTTGTGTATAAGGAACCATTTCTTTATTAATCTTTAAAGGATAGTTGCAGTTTTAAATACAATAAATGTAATGATCGATGCGGAGATCTTTGAGTGAGGCCTATGTCCAGCAATGGACGTCTATCGGCTGATAATAATGATAGAATAAATGGATACCGTTAAACTATTAATCCTATCTGTAGTTTCCGTAAAGAAATGTTTGTTAATTGATAAAAAGTTTGTACTAATTTTATAATTACTCAAAAACATACAAAACTAGTTAGAAGTAAAGACGTAAGTTGTGAGCTCGGCGGCCACAGGACACTCGCAGGCGCTTAACTTACCAAAGTTTGTTAATTAAATCTTCCAAGTTATGGTCACCTATGTTTGGAGCTTCGTCATTGACGTCGTACAGTACCTGCGAGATCATTTCAAACTTCATCTTATTCGCCATAAAGTCCATTTTATACAGGTAAGCCTTTTACAAAATAAAAAGACTTGGTATAAAGGATTGTAAATATGCTAGTAACGATAACATTAGTCAAAACTGAAGATAGGACACGAATTGATGGTTCATTCCTCGATAATTCCATGGTCATGTATATGGAATATTAACGTAATCTATATGGTATGATATAATAAATCTTTTCACATATTTTAAAGAGATGAAAAACTGTATATTGAATCTGATGGCGATTCAAATGAAAACTACAGTAATTTCTGCAATTGTTTTATTACAAAGTCATATAAAAATAGGATATTAAATACTTAAATTCTATAATACGTTTGAAGGTGTTTTACTCCTTTATGTATTATCCTGTTGGCTCCTCACTAGGCCGGCTGGGCTGGGTTCTTTATTCGTTCATTATTCCTAATATATACAGAATGATTACAGTAAACTTTTGTATTTTACTGTTGTTTTAAAGGTTCAGATATAACTTCATTCGGTGACAAATATTTAAATTACCGTGAGAGGGGACAACAATGCGGCTCGATATTTAATTCGCTTTTAAAACGGACCTGACACGTTATTACTTTGAAATTTGTATTGGATCCGCTCCAAAGTGTTATGCAAAGCGTTTTCTTTCACTTATTAAAACGTTTTCGTTCGCACCCACTGCTGTCGGTGTTGATTTTTTATTAAATTTCTTTATACCCAGTTATTATGTATTATGTAAATGACGGTAAATTTAAAAAAATTTTTTTTTTTTTTTCATTCGTAATAATATTAGACTTACAACACTAGACCGTCGAATACATTAGAAGTAAATTATACATCAATTATTAAGAGAGAAAAAAACAATGGATTATCAGATAAAAGATATGTCCCAGGTCATCATCGTCACGTAGAATGAAATTAGTACTGAATTCAAATCTATCTTATCAAAAAAATCTATTTTGTCTATCTATCTATCAAATAAGAAAAAAACTATGGGAAACCTCGATCTTTATACATACATTTTAAAAGCTATAATATATATATATATCTTAATTATGTATACAGATTATAAAACATTAAAAATAACCTTTGTTATATCTAATATACAATTAAACTATATCGATAGTTCAATTTTATATATATAGGGATGATAAATGGAATAAAAGGAATATTTTTTAGATTTTGACACTAGACTTGCTGTTTGTTTATAGGTTATATATATATCCAACATGTTTCAGACTAAACGAATGAAACTGAATAATATTGTTTTGTTTTTACTTCATACAGCCCGTTCTATTTGCAGAAAACAGATGTTTATTATAATTTTTCGTGAGCACTTAATGGTAATGTCATACATATGAGTTTCAATCATAAAACTGAAATTCCCATGTCATCTTATGTACGCGCATTATTTTTCACTTAGCCTGATTTAAAGCTATTTTATGAACAACGTATAAAACGGTTAATTTGGAAGTTTGTTTTGGGGATATTACTATTCTTTATACACTACATCTTACAGACAGCAAGTGTAGTGAATAAATACAAGCTACAAATGTGAAATTTTAATAAAAATACATCCTACATGATGATGATTGATGATGGTTACGTTTTAATGCGTTTTAAATAGAATCCACTGAAAAGTACAAACAAATTAAAATGTTTTCGTTTTTGGACGTTTATGTAGCGGATATTTAATGAGAAATCATAAAAAGGAAATCCAAATTATTCTTTGTTTCCTTACCAGTAAAATCGATAACTAATCACTCCACCGGGAGGCTGATTGACAGATGGGCCGTCCGAATAATTGAGACGAATGAGATTCTGCGTCTGGCTTGATAAATCTCGATTCGATTTTTATCGATATTTTCGAACGTTAACAGCGTCCATAAACACAATTTACGTTGATGTTGCTACTCAATTAAAATGGAAAATCGCGGTTAGGTTTTATACTCAATTGACTTGAAATAATATAATACATAAATTAAAACATACTATAGTACAAATACGTTTTAATTTATAACTGGACTTGACAGATTGTCACTGATTTTCCGTCAACACGTCACAAAGGCTTCAGAGTATCCAGAATTCAGTAATATTCTTTCTCTTAGTTTTGTTTGCATACTTAACGTTATTCTAAAATTACCAAAATTGCTTTTAGTTTCAAAATTTCTTTAGATATCAGATCTATTTGTCGCTTTTACCGTAATTCTTTGATGTTAGATATAAATCTATAATCATCATTTCTTCTACAAGTCTCCTCTATGAGCAGAGTAAAAAAAAACTACCAAATTAGTTATGTTTTCAGTGGATTGAAGATATTCTATTAATATTTTAACTATCCCTGAATATGACGATTTTCAGACATTTTTTTGGATACTAACTTCAATATTAAATCTTTAATCGGACTATTGTACTGATATCTTCTGGAAGTAGGTGTCTATTGCCGGAGATGATCTGGCTAGTTACCACCGCAGCGCCTATTTCTGCCACCACACAGTAGTGTGTAAACTTAACTGTCTTCCGGTTTAAAGGAGGCGTAGCTAGTGAAATTACTGGCGCAACGACACTTGCCACCTTTTGTGTAGACGACTATCACAACGAGAGTATGTCATCGTAATTAACGCCACGTCGTTATACAGGGATACTACTTACCATCAGGTGAGTCTCACTCGTCTTGTTACCCCGTAGAATAAGAAAAATTGTAATCACGTCAGAAATAAAAAAAAAAATGTGAACAAAAATTAAAAACAACGATGACTATGAGTCCAGGACATCTGTTTTATCACACCTCCTGTTACCAAGGATACTAGAAAGAAGTCACAACGTCCGGGTCAACGGTACTGGACATAGGTCGCTTATAATGTGTTCCACAGAGCACGGTCTTTGAATCCAGTGACTCCCAGAGTTTTTTTTTATAAAAAAAAGTTAATAAAATCCTTCAAATATAGTTTATTTCCATATGTATCGAATATAAGAAATGATAACTGTAAATATTTACTAAATATATCCCGCTGTATATCTAATGCGTTTATGATTGACGATATTAAGTTTTTTAATTACATGAGATAAAGTAGCTACGACTACGACTATAGTGAGTAAGAGTGAGTGTTAGTTTTACACGGAACCCGGTGGAACTATTCGAATCACCCTGCAATATAACTTATCTGTGTAACCATCGTTCGTGAACTGGTGAGATAAGAACGGGCCGAAGGCGGGCGCGCTGGAACTTTGCGCCGGTTTCGTATAAACTTCCGGCACAAGTTCGCGTGTGGTTTGCTTTAGCTTTATTGGGGGCAAAGAAATTCTTATTCGAAAGGCTTTCAACGGTTTGTAATATACGATCTAACTAGCTCTCTGCATGTTTATCTGGCTATGACACCCGTGCTGATCTTCGGTGATGGAGTTTCGTAATATCCATTCTTAGCTGACTTATACTCGGCAAAAGGAATACTCCTACCCAATTTTAAGTCTGAAGGCCTTATGGTAACGGAGACATCGTGATGAACATCTCCCTCACTTGTACACTACACATTACTCTCGATTTTGTTACTTAACAATAATAATAACAAGAGTACACGAAATTTTAAGTGTTGTAAGAAGTTTCCAGTAAATTGTTTGAAAAGTTTTATATCAACTCTGCGGTTTCGTTTCGGGTTTTGCATGATAGAAATGACATCCATCAACCCGTACTTGACCAGCATGGTTGATAAATGACCATGACTCTCTGTTTACGAGGGCCTGCTCCAAATCCCAGTAGTGGAAATATTTTTTATTATCCGCTTCACTTTATTTTGTTGCTTTTGCTAGCAATATTTTTATCGATACATGTTTAAGTTTCAAAATGATTGTAGTGTTCATTACTGATAATGAAGTAGAGATCAGTTATTTTGTTTATTTATTGGGTGTATTAAAAAAAATCACAATTAACTAATTCTAACCTATCAAATACAATTTATACTATAATGCATGAAAATGGAAGTCGTCACATAGATTGTACAGGAAGAATCAGAAATTAAAAATAAAATAAAAGATATATCGAAAATATAGAAAACGAGACAAATGATATATAATAAAGAATGTGATGATATGTATTAAATAGAAATAAATAACTATAGAGTAGAAAATAAGAAATATATGTAAACAAAAGAAATACACGTGAATAAAATATAAGAGTAAGTGGGAATGAAGTCTGAGAGGCGATGCATGGAAGTAGAACCTGAAAAATGTTAAGATGACAAGGTATAAAAGAATGGAATGAATGAAAAAAGAATGATAAATGTAGTTAGATAAAAATCAAGATATAAAAGAAAAGAAAAGAAGAACATTTATAATAAAATAAAAAAGAGAACAAAAATAACTAGAGCGACAACTAAGATCTAAAAACTAAGACCTTAAACATTAAAAAAAAAAATCTTAATAATTATTGTCAAAAAAAAATTAATCAATCTACTTTCGGGTAAGGATCTGGTCCTCCATTCATTTCCAGTCCAGTCCAGGACTATTTTTTTAATCAAACTATCATTAGATAACAGGTAAGGGTTGCGTGTGGTGGTCGATATGAAATCGATGTATTTACGCATAAATTTACTCTGCGCTGATATCCATCAAAATGGAGTACGAAAAATTAATAATTAATGTCCGGTTATAATAAAATCGTTCGCGATCAGTTTTAATTAAAATCCCGACCGGGGCAACTGGGATAACGGGTGAAATAGGTAAACATAGACGTGGTAATTGAAAAACGCTGAACGGCAACGGTTGAACTTCATTTCAAATTTAAATACACTGAAAACGTTTCCGCTGAAAGAGTTTCCCCATTTCTATAGAAATTATTTCCTAAACAGCTTTAACTGTATAATCAAAAGTTCTATAATTCGAACGGAATGATTTCTAATGAAATTCATCATCAGTCGATGAATGATCACTGCTGGACATAGGCTCCTTCAAGGATCTACAGTCAGCATAGTATTTAGTAACGCGAGGCACTGAGGGCCTTCGTTTGTTCATATGAGGGTATTTGGACCATTTCCGACCACGCTGGCCCAAAGCCAGTTGATGGAAGCCAGAACCCCGTTTGTTGATAACCAGGGTGCATCACGAGCAGGTAATGTAGGTTTGAGTCCAATGAGTTGTGCGGAACCCATTAAAAAAAATATAAAAAGTTTTAAAGTTGCTTACTTAAATATACTTATATAATAGGTAGGTAAATTAAGGCTTTAATAATATAGTAATTAATGTCAAATTAGGAATAGACAGTAGAGGATCGACGAGTGATGGAGACCAATATGATCAGCAGTGCGTCTTTCAATCAAAACATGGATTTTTTTTTAATATCTCAATGGGATCTATGAGTAGTAATAACAGCCCATTTACGTCCCCACTGCTGGGGCACAGGCCTACCCTCAATATTAGGGCGATTGGGCCATAGTCACCACGCTGGCCCAATGCGGGTTGGTGACTTCACACACAGCTTAGAATAAATTCTAAGTCATGTGCAGGTTTCCTCACGATGTTTTCTTCACCGTTTGTATCTCGCTGTTGTAACTAAAGTCCACAAATGTACATAACTTAAATATTAAAGTCATTGGTACATGTCGAGGTTCGAACCCGCGACCTTCGGAATGAAAGCCGCCCACTCTAACCATTAGGCCAGCGAGCCACATATTGATCTATGAGTACCTGCTGTGATTTGTTAACTATCAACCTTGATAAGTCATGACTCTCTTCTTTTAACGTTTCTCATTTTTTTTTCCTTTCAGTCCTCGTACGCTTGCTTGTTGGTAATTGTCTCAATTGCTTTGGTCCTTGCCACTCCCAGACAGTAATCCAATGTATCACAGACAGTAATACATAGAACATAAAAACAAACTATAGTATTAAAGTATCTAAAATATTACTATGTCAACATATTTTTGTTTATCTGTGCTCTTTGACTTTTGTCTTGATATAAGTTTTCAGCACTGCGTGGACAAATAAACTAATTTATCTATCTAGACCGCCAAACACTAGTGTGTAAACATTACTATATTCCAGTAAGTATTGAAATTATTATGGTAACGAGACTCAACATCCTGTCTCAGGCGTCGAGCGCAATGTGGTGCAGTATTATCATTCTTACCCATCGCCAAGTTCTATGGGCAGGCGTATCGCTTATCAGATGAGCGTCTCGTTTGTCTCGTCGCTTCGTAGTATAAAAAACATTACAGAAGCTTATAAAGAACGAGATTATTATATTTTATCTCTTTAGTTAATCTAAAATTCGTAGCGCGGTCTCAATTTCCGTAACTAGATGTAAAATTGGGTCAAATTTCATGCATGCACAGTGCTGGTTCATAAGCTTTTTGTTAGGAAACATGAATATAAATCTGAAGCACATTTTCAGCTCGCAAATGTAATTTTGTTATAGTTTCTCATGAAAAGGTTTCATTCATTATAGTAATGAGTAAATATACTCTTGGTCTTATGAAAAGCAAACCTACTTGTGATTGGTCTGTTGCCGGAGACCGTCTGGATAGTTACCACCAGTGACTAAACAGTACTATGGAAATATTATTATACTATGTTCTGGTACGAAAGGCGTTATAGCTAGTGTAATTACCGATGTAACGAGACTCAACATCGTAAGTCACAGACAACGAGTGCAATGTGGTGCAGTATATATCATCCTAACCAAAGCCAAAGTTATCAGAAGGTACTACTTACCATCATGTTAAAGTTTCGCTCGTTTCGTCGCTTAATTCAATCAAAAAATGGCTGTCCGTTTTTGATAGTTTTTCAAAGTTTTTTTATGTTGTATTAGATTAGAGATATCTCAGTTCTATGGTGAAGTGAGTAATAAAGAGTTTACATCTTTTTTTTTATACTAACCTAGTTTTGAAAGCCGTGTGTCATGAATATTAAGCACGAGATTGTGCGTGGTAATGGCGCACTGAGCGGCGAAGGCGACGGCTGTCCTGCCGCCGGAGCGCCCGGCGCCGGATAATTGATATTCGGTAAATATTGTCGGATAAAATAGACCGAAAATTGAGTTCTCGAAACCTGCCTAAATTAATTTGCAACTTCATAACGCCGCCGTGTTGGCATAAAATTTTTAATAAAATCAAATCCTCGAGCTTTTCGGATGGTTCCTGCGAACGACAGACGGGGTAAACAATACACGAAATTGGATGAAGAGTTGCCCTTACAAAATTTCTTATTATTCAAGAAATGTTAACGTTTCACGAGTCAACATTTCTTCAATAAGAGAAAAGTTTTTTTTTTTATAATAAACTTTTATTTCTTTTGAAAACGATAGACGTCTAATTGCATTAAAATCTCGTTTTAAGATTAAACACAATCTATACCTCAGTGTACTTCAATCACTAGTTAATAACCAATATTAGATTATTATGCCATGATTAAAAAGATTACTACTCATTTAAATATAGTCAAGCAAACTGAAAACATTACATTACAAGCATTATCATAAGCTTCATATGTTACAGATATTTTCCATGTTTATATTATTTCTATAAGCAACATAGTGGAAGTACAACACCAACATTTAAAGAAAATCTTATTAATGCGTGTTGTAACAACAGTTGCTATTGAAGACTCAGTTTACAATATTGCAAAGGTAATCTACTTGCAGCACTAAGAATCTAAGTTCCACTTGGAAACTCAAGCACTTACCGTCAAACCACACTAAGAGGATGCCCGAACTTTACCAGCCAGCTTTGAACCTGAATCCGTCTCTTCAAGTAACAACTTAGCGTCTCAAACATGCTTGTTTAAGTTTGAAAAGTGAGCTTAAATTGTAAGTTTTAACACATGCTTGATGATAATAGAAACAATGATTAAACATAACGTTTCAATATATTTTAAACTTCATCATCATCAGGATAACACACACGGATCTCCACTTAAACTTATCATACTAATTCTACAACCAGCTCTTTTCCCGATATCTTCATCAGATCGTAGTTTAACTCATGGACAGTAATGTTAGTTAAATCGTCATAAATTTACTTCACCAACAGCTATCAGCTGTATATACTTTTCTAACTTGATCGGAAATGCTACAAAAAGCTTCTGATGCGGAATAGAAAAGTACTAAACCGCGAGTTATTTCAATTGTATCATTTGTCTACTTAAAATATAAATGCAAGGATAAATTTGTTAGAGAACTATAAATATCAAAATCATTGAACTTCTACATGGACAAGGTTTGCTTCTTACGTCTCTCCTTTTCCTCTTCACCAAAACTATGCTAAGCTCGCTGGCCTAATGGTTAGAGCGTGCGGCTTTCATTCCGAAGGTCGCGGGTTCAAATCTCGGCACGAACCAATGACTTAATATTTAAGTTATGTACATTTGTGAACTTTAGTTACAACAGCGAGATACAAAAAGGGTGAAGGAAAACATCGCGAGGAAACCCGCACACTGATATCATCTTTGTGTGTGTGTGTGTGGTGGTCCCAATAAAGTGGCAACAGGCTCGCCCCCTGTTACATGGGACCTAATCTGACCACATCTGGCGAAACGTGGGTGGTTTATTCACCTCTGCCTACTCCTACTGGGAAAAAGGCGTGACTATATAAAAAAAAAAAAAAAAAAAAAACTATGCTATAACAATTTTCCAGCAACAATCGCTGTATCAATTTCTAACTATCAAAAGAACGTTTATAGATTCAGCTTTTTTAATATATAAACGTTTAATTAATCAATTACATAAAATTGATTAAGCTTAACATTTTTATATAAATCAGGACTTGCTTTGACTGAAAACTTTACAGTCGTTATAACTTTTGTTTAGACCGACCCACGTTAGACCCGTGTAGCTATATGACATTACAGAACTGGGTTAGGAAAATAGTCTACACAAAAAAGTAATACTCAAAGTTTTTTTTTTCATTGTAATTATTAAAAAATTACCCCCCCCCCCCCCGCCTTAGTTAAGGCACCTAATGAAAAAGGTTTTACAAGCTTACGCTTTTATAAGATATTAATTTCAGTATCCTTAATTATTCTGTACTTTAATGTAATAATTAGTGGAGTAGAAATGGGATGCTTATAGGAGGTTTCTTTTAAACGCAAAGAATTGTTTGATTCAAAACGATAGATAACTCAATTATGTTTTTATTTTTAAAAGGGTTTCTTCTTTACTATAATGACTTCTTAAAACGTAAAAATTAAATATGAATGCGCTTCAACTACCTCTATTATCTAAGACACTAGTAATCCCATAAAACCATCGTCTCAGCTTCTCACTTTAAGTTAATCTTTATTTAATACCTGGGGATATGTTTACTGTTTTTCATATTTCATGTATACCTCGCATAAAACACATCAAAAAATCTCACAGAAGCTAAATTCAAAAGGTTTCAAGGTATATAAAGAACTACCTGTCCTCAGCCCGCTTTGCTGGCTGTCATACCACTGCAACTTCTTTTAGGGAAAGACAAGGAATTTTTCTTCCGAATTTCTAGCCCCTAGGCCTTATGGTTTCAGAGATACAATGATGAGTCCCCACATAGGAGGAATCTTCAAGTTTATAAATATAAGGTTGGCAAATATCTCCCTTCCGCTTTTTTGCTCTTTATTCAATGCTTTATAAAAAGTGTTACAGTGATCGGATTTAGTTCAAATATGCGCCGTTTTGTTCGATAATCTGTTTCCATCTAGACGGCAACTTCATAATACCTCCCTCGTAGAAGCCCCCCTCCTTATTTGCGAAGAACTCGGACAGCCACTTTTCACAAGCCTCTTTTGAGTTCAACTTTACACCACCAAGGGCGTTCACCATGGACAGGAACAGGTGGTAATCACTTGGCGCTATGTCCGGGCTATATGGTGGATGCGATAAAACCTTCCATCCGAGCTCCCGCAGCTTCTGACGAGTCATCAACGAAGTGTGTGGTCTGACGTTGTCCTGGTGGAACACTATACCCTTCCTGTTGGCCAATTCTGGACGCTTCTGGTCGATCGCCTGCTTCAAGCGGTCCAGTTGTTCGCAGTAGATGGTAGAATTAAGCGTCTGGCCATATGGGAGCAGCCCATAGTGGATGATTCCCTTCCAATCCCACCAAACACATAGCAAAACCTTCCTGGCCGTCAATCCCGGCTTGGCCACTGTTTGGGACGATTCACCGGCCTTCGACCACGACCGTTTTCGCTTGATATTGTCGTATGTGATCCATTTTTGGTCGCCAGTCACCATCCGCTTCAAGAATGGGTCGAGTTCGTTCCGTTTCAGCAGCATATCGCAGGCGTTGATTCGGTCCAGAAGGTTTTTTTGCGTCAAATCATGCGGCACCCAAACATCAAGCTTTTTTTTGTATCCAGCCTTCTGCAGATGGTTTAAAATGGTTTGGTGACTAACTCCCATCTCCTGGGCGATGTCACGAGATGCCACATGGCGGTCTAACTCGATGTAGTCCATGATTTGATCGGTATTTGTCGTCACAGGTCTTCCGCCGGCTGGCTTATCCATGGTGTCGTTTTCACCGGTTCTGAATCGTCGAAACCATTCCACCGCGGTTCGAAGTGATAGAGTACCATCCCCCAAAACACCATTAATCTCACGGAACGTTTCTCTAGCGGATTTGCCTTTAACGAAGGAAAACTTTAAAATAGCGCGATTTTCGGCGCTAGTGAACTGTATGTTTACACGTCTATAACTGTTGAACGCAATATCCAAACTAATTATGCATAGTCGTCGTTTTGTAGGTTATGTCAAGACCTTTCAAATTATGTATAGTATTGCCAGATACGAGCTCTGTAGCGCTTTGTACATAGCCGCGAAATTCAAAAGACAAAAAGGCGGAAGGGAGATATTTGGCAACCCTATATATATATACACAACCCAGAGTAACCTCTCAATGAAGTAAAGTATTTGAGAAAATAAACAGTAATGAAAATCCTTTCTCAGAAGCATTACATTGTGGATTTTAACGTAATGATTCAGAAAGCAATTATTTCGTAAATATTAGAGAAAATAATCAATAACCTATTATTGTACTTCCTAAAGTACATTTCAATAACATCATCATCAATTCGTTTCTTTTTACTCTGTGCTAAAAGTGAATGTTTTATTAACGTCTAAACCTCGAGAAACAAAATCATGATAAATTTTAAAGGAGTTTATTCTTCAGTCATTCCTTTTATATTAAAATTATCTACAATGAAAATATATTGGTAGAAATATTAATACTAGAAACTTACTACAACCGTTTTCTTATATAGAAAGTGTTTAATATTTGATAATACTTTTTAATACCTATTATGTTTTCTGATATAATATTAGTTATGATTTGTTAAGAAATGTTCTATACTGTCTAAAATTTAGAACGTAAAACAGTTTAAATAAGATGGGGACGTAATATGCTTTAATCTATAATTTCTTAGTAGATCATTTGATGCGGAAATGACACCGGGATCGCGGGATAGCGGAAGCCGCTCGCGGAGTCTTAGAGATCGAACGCAAGCACCGCGGAAATTGGATAGTACCTCTTCATAGAGACGAATCAGCCGGATAACTTTAATTTACCGCCGGCTTCTTAAATAATTCGCAAATATTTTATCACAACATAACAAGTACTAACCAACGAACATATTTATTTATTTATTTGATTATTTATTATTTATTTTCTTACAAAACGACGAGATGAACGTAAGAGATTCCTTTGCCCAATAAGAGTCACATGTTACATGTTGATTACATTCATACAGCACTACTGACTGTTTTACTGGTAACAGAGCCTTTCAAAACGGAATACAGCAACTTCTGCTCATGTACTATTAGTAAATAAACTAGTTTAATAAATTTCCTATAAGTTTTATATATAATATAATTCTTAAGAAATGTTTAATTACTTAAGTTTTGTTAAATAATACGCCGGTCTATACACACAGCACCACATTACGTTCATCGCCTTGAGACAAGGAGTCTCATTACCCCAGGAATTATATTAGGTAAAACGTCTTTCACACCGGAGCACGGTAACGTTTACACACTACTGGTTGGTGGCTGCGATCTAGTGGCTGGTATCTATCTAGACGATCTCCGTCAACAGAGACCTAACTTGTAAAGTATCGATGATAATATTGATAAATCTGCCTGCTTCAACGTTGGTGTACGATGCATATTTAATAATGTCGGAGCTATACAAAGATTATTCATTTAATTTTAATATTAAATTCCCTTTGCCTGGCTTGATAAAGAATATGCTCTTCTGTTATTGGCAGTGTCTCGAACGGTAGCTGCTAAGGCTTCCTTTTAATCTTCCCCGCTTAAACAGGAATTCATATTCGATATCAAATATTGTTTATATAAATTCTTCGCCTCTCACAGAAAATATGAAAATAATATGAGGTAAAGTTCGCAATAAAAAAAATCCCTTTTATATAACCGTAATAAATGTTTTGGTGATAGCAAGTTGCGAGCATACCAATAAAGATGGAGACTTCCTCCCGACTTCAAAGTGCCTCTTAAGTAAAGAATCGTCAATTTGTTTCTAACGTAATACAGAAATAAGTTTGATTGATCGTAGTCTTAAAAACATTACAAGACAAAAGAAATAACACTGATTTCAAAACAAAAAGTTTGTTTTAAGTACAATTATGAAACTTTTTGTTTATTTATTAATAATACTTAATTCAGTTCCTGTTCCTGTATGCAGTATCAAAATATTTTTTCTCATGACAATGTTTATATCTTACTTTGAAGTAGTTTTAAGTAATCTTATGATTGTTAGTAGTTTTTCAAGATAGCTGAACATATCAGGATTAGCATAGGTTCCTTTTAAGTCTGAATATATTATTTTCAACAGTAATATGCTTTATATTGATATTCAATCGTTTGCTTATTCATTACTTGATGGTAGAAAATATCACTGCCGCAGGTAAGCGGTAGAAGCTACTTAAGTGGGCTCCTTTTGAGAAGACCACTTGATTTAAATCTAAATCTTTTCAACTCAGTTCATTACAAACATAAGAAGGTATGATTAAGAGCATCTTGCACGCGACTGACAAGTTGAAGTTGAAAAAAAATTTAACAGTCGTAACTTAATTATTCATAAGGTCTCCCTGAGATCCCCTTCATTGCTAGTCCCTTATTCCCTACGGTCTTGTCACGGCAATGAGTGACAAATTGCTCTTGGCGTTCAGAAATTTAATGTAAACATAAACATGTACATTATTTATCAAATATATTTAAATCTTATTATAATACAGTAACAATATACTTATAACAAATTCCACATTTTAGCATGGTCGCGCTTCAATAGAGGCGTACAGCTCCTCCCTTGCATATCAATACATATAAAGAGGAGCCCTGATGGCTCAAAAGCCGTGATGTAATCTCTACAGTGGTCAAACGCGTTATATATCTCGAAGACAAGCGGATTCTATCCTCAATTCGCTTGAGCTTTCGATGAAGGAAAAAATTGTCAGGAATAATAATAACAACAGAAGAATAACAGCTTCTGTTGAGATATGACATCCGTCAACCTGAATGCCTCTATCTGGATTATCTTTACCAGAGAAGACCCTAGCGGTGAAGATATTAGGAGAGCTGTTCATTGTGTCTATGAAAAATGAAAAAAAATAAATCACCAACTGATATATATATGTGTATTATAAAATACAAATAAGATAAAGTGAATACTGGTGGTAGGTTTCTTTTGCCTGAGACCGTCAAGATAAGAACCTATTTTACCACCGCAGTGCCTATTTCTGCCGTCAAACAGTAGTATTCAAACATTACAGTGTTCCGATTTGAATGGCGCTGTAGCTAGTGAAATTACTGATGTAACGAGACCTAAAATCTGATGTCTCAAAGCGACGAGCATAATGTGGTGCTGTGGATATTATACTGGCTTATTGTTACGTGTATCACTTACCATCAGATGAACGCTCTATTCGTCTCGTTGCTTTGTAGAAAATAAAAAAGGGAGAACTAATATTATTATTAATAAACTCTACTATACTAATATTATACTCTGTTTTATAATTAAACCATAACAAATAGAAAACGTGTTGTGTTATTTGATTTTAGTTCGCATCTCTCGGAGCGGAAGCGCTAGAGTTTTTCATTAAATAAATTTAATAAGCGCACACAAGTCCGGCGTTATATGAGAGAGAAAAAAGTCCAACAGATTTCACGGCACTCTGAAATCGAAACAAAGAACAACACGTCGTGTTGAAAATAAAGCTCTCCGACGTGAAAACAACATGGCGTCTCTAACAGGAGCAAGCGGATGTGATGTTTTCCTTTTTAAATTGAATGAATGGATGATGTCGCCGTGGTCTAATTTGGCTGTACAGTGTCGTAACATTAACGTTTAATATTATTCTACTCTTGTATTAATGGAATATATTATCTATAGCTATACTATATACATATATTGAAAATGATTATATGATATATATATGATAGATTGACTATACGATAAGGAATGATTTGTCGATGATTACAGGATATTTATTCTATGAATTCCATAGATCCTTCATCATTTTTTATAAACATTTTCGTTTTGTATTATTCATGCAGTTGCTGTAGTAACGGTTGCTATAGAAATTCATTTGCAGACTAATTTTAAATTACGGCCAGCAAAACAGGCGAAGAAGAACTAGTATTATATAAACAGAATTGTCTAACATTTATACTCAACCTTCTTAGCCATTATAATTCTACAGCAGATATAGAAAAGGGCGCAAAATAGTTCATTAATGTAATTTTGTGGTAATTCTTTAATTTCATTGTTAAATGAAGGCAACAGCTACAAAAACAGTTTCTGAAATCATTGTGAAATCCTTTTGTAAGAACCTAAATTTGTTGGTGAGTAGATACCACCGAAGCTCTTATTTCTTTATTAAACGGTAGTATACAATTACTGTGTTATATTTTAAAAGGCGCTATAGCCAGTGAAATTTCTGCGATAACGATACTTCACATATCTGAAAGTTACCAGCACAATTAGATACCATCCTTACTAGTGTAAACAGCCTGCTAGCCTCGTCAATTCGTCAATCAATACATATGAATGTCAATTAATTTGACTAAAGATATGTTTTTTTCAAAATTCCAGTACTGCATCTAAGAAGTAATTTAAGTTTATGAATGTTTTACAAATAACAAGAATGTAATGAGTTATTTTTCCGATTTTGCTGTCTTTTCATAGCTGAAGCCTTCACATGCTTAACTCCTAATAAATGCTTAAAAACCTTTCAGTATTTAGCTTCATTCATCTATTACTTCATAAGTAAGACGATCCAAATATATTTATCTAAACATATAAAAACTCCATCATCGTCGTTTCTTAAATTGTAATGCATTTAACCTTGAACGGGAGAAATAAAGTGTTTTCTCATGTTTCCCTTTTGGCTTCTTTAAATGTCACTTTAAAAAAAATGACCCATTTATACGTATACACAGGGGCGGGTAAGTGGGTGAGGAGTAAAAAAAGTTTCGCCCCGATAACTTAATTATTCATAAGGTTTTCCTGTAATCCCCGCTCTCTAAAGTTTCCTTCCCTAACTGTCAGGGCTTTGAGTGACAAATTACATGCGAGAAATATTTAAAAAAACATTATGGCTCCTCTTATATAATTATACTATATGATAGTCAATTCGACGATCTGGTGAGAGTCGCAGGGAACCTATCGATATGGAGATCTTAGGAGGAAGCTCACGCCCAGCAGTGGTCATATATAGGCTGATGATGATGATGAAAGCAAATATAAGTAATGTAAAGTCGTAAGTCCAAAGCCAGACTGAAAACACCTTAAGTGATTTATGGTTAGATAAAACAAAATTGATCGCAACATCATATATTACAAAAATTATAGTATTTCATATGAAGAATAATGATGATGATAATATAAATTTACGATATATAAATGTCATTATTCCTTTCTACATATTTGTAAACCTTTGGTCATGATTTTACAGAAAATATAAGTAATTTGTTAAAATAACTATAAGAGGATAATGTACTCATTACTTAGCGACTATATGCGTAAAGTTCCATCTATCCAAAATAAGATACGTAAGCAGCTAAATATTTGGATCGGACAAAGTAGAGATATAGCTGATAAAAGGGATGAAGTAAATCTAATTGAAGGGAGTAAAAATTTTCTAGCATTGCACGCGTCTTATAATTAAACAAAAACAATCCGCAAATTGCGTACCGTTGCGAAATCAAAACAGAGTACAACAAGTACACAATGAAAATAAACGGCACTGAACAATAAAAAAAATTCACGGTAAATAAAAAAAAGCAGTTTGCGAAAATAAAAAAGGCTTTGTTGGGCGAGGGATTTGGTGTGATGCGGCTCAGAGGCGGGGCTTATCATCATATTGGCGGAGGTAGATATCGCCGGCACAATGACGCGTAGCTGTATCAGTACCCTGGCCGTGTATCGAGCGCCTGTATCGAAAGGGATACCAGCGTATCATGCGGATGATTGGGCGGATACAATGGTGAAATTCTCTTGTTTTCATGTACAAAACAATTTAAGAAAACTATATAATATTTCTGGTCATTTAACCTAATATATGAAATACTCACTGATATATCATCTTCTGCAGTTAATTATTATGGGTAAAGTTTATGGCAAACGAAAGGTGGGGAGAGGGAAAAGTCATGGTTGAGGAATATCAGGGAATGGACCGGTATATCTGAGGCGTCCAAATTGTTCCCATATCTGTATTTATCAGCGAAAAACATCAGGAAAATTTTACTTTATCGTATAACATCATCATTATCATTGTCATCATCAGCCGATAGACATCCATCGCTGGGCATAGGCTTCCCTAGGGATCTCCACATCGCTCGGTCCTACTCTGCTCACGTCCAGCTGCTTCTATTACTCTGTTACTAGATTTTAATAAATTCATAAACAAATTATGATTAAGCTATATCTAGTTTCCTACATAGACTTTTGTTTCATGTTGTAACACCCCCGCAACTCCCTTTGGAAAAGAGTATTTGTAAAGTACATTCTATGCTGACCTTCACTTGACAAAAGGAATATTCCTACCAAATTTCAAGTCCCTAGGCCTTATGGTTTCACAGATATCGTAATAAGTATCTACATAGGAAATCTCATATATACAAATCGATGAAATATACGTATGTAAGGAATAAATTAATGAGACACTATATTTGGTCTCAAATCTCAAAGTTAGATACAAAATGGTGTAATTTTTCAAATAGATGAAACAGTAATTTTTGAGTGTTCAAACTATTACTTAATAAGTTACCTACTAAATCAGTTCGTTATTTAAGTAGTTATTCTAAGTGATATAAATTTATCAATACATATGCAAATTATTTAGAGAAACTGCTCGTTTGTACTTTACCAGCAATTGTAATCAAAGCTATTTTTCCATCCCTTTCATGTAATCTATCTGAAAAACATATAAACGATCTGTTTATAGGCAAACATAATGTAGCGTTTACAATTGTGTAGATATATATATAACGCGCGTGTAGCTCTAATGTTCGATAACATATTTATTATATTTGAACTGTGAAAGGCAAATATTACAAACATCGTGGGCGCGTGCTGGCGTCGTTCTTCATGAATCCATCTAAATTATTTCTCATTTTACGTCTTCATATTTTGTTTCATATTATCTCTATGTGAGCTTTCTCAATATGATTAAATACATCTATGTTTTATAAGTATATCTCTACTGTAAGCCTGAAGCGTACGCTCCATACAGTCATATAAACATTGCATGCCCTGGCTCTCTAAGTCTTTAATAATAATCTCTCAAGTTACTCAAAAGGTACACAACTATGCTATGACTATTGTTCAATTGGTAAGTTAATTTTTAAGTATAGATAAGCATAGTTATTTCGGGTGTGGGTTGCATAACCTACCCGAAATATCTATGCAAGCCTCTGATATAAGCAGATTGTTTTTTTATCGATATCCTTTTCTAAACTTATTATTTGTCTGAATAAACGAATGTTTGAAGTGAAAGGTAAATAGGACGGGACAAAAGGAAATAAAAATTAAAAGGAAGGATATGCACTTGAACTACAATATTTCATAATCCTGATCACCTCTATATAATAATATAGTTCATTTGTGTATTCTTGACTCATATTTTGTAACAAGGCAAAGACCATACACAATTAATATGTTATGTATTATATATGAGCAAAGAACTAAATGCAAGTATTTTTTTTATTATATATCAAGGAAGTGCAAAGCAAAAACCGTTTTGTACTTTTCTCCACGCATTATCATACAAGCGAGCGTCTTACCTATCCCCGACTAACCTCCAAGCATTCCCGGTGGTCCAACTTTAGCGTTTCCACGTCAAAACTGCCGCGTCAGCCTGAATCCTTTGTTATACCGTAGTTTACCATTTTACTACGTACGACGCTGTCATGTTTTATGCCCCAAGTTTCTTGGACCCTTTCCAGCGGCTGCGAATAAAAATCCGATGGAATTTAGCGACCGGAATAATAACACGAGAGTAATTTCCAGAGTGTCACTCCGATCGTATGCGTATGTGAATGTGCTCTCTATGGTAAATAAAAAACTTTTTTTGTGGTATTTTTGTGAAGAGTATATCACTCTCTATATGTCATTTAGTACAACCCATAAAGAAATTATTGTGGTGTTCATTGCTTCGGGTAGCGGACTGTTTATTTCGATCGATGTATACATGCCTTTTTACTTTAAAAAAATATGCAAAGATTTTTCCCAGTAGTTCGCCAATTCCGTATTTTATATTGAAGGTTATATACAACAGTTTTCCAAAAGATATTTAAAGTAATAGTAACATCAGAAAAAAATTGTGCAGTTACGAGTAGTACTTTACGCAAATAATATAAACATGCTTTAGTTATTGAAAGGAGTGTTGTTAATAACTTGGTCTTACTATAATATTGTAACTTCCTTACAACATATTATAAAGAATCAATTAAATCCAGTTAGATTCCTCGATGTGATGTAAAACCTCAAAAAATCAAAACGGTTACTGTGTGACCGCAGCCGTATGTGAAGCAATTGACATTAATATGATCAATGTGTAGATCTTTAAGGGAGGCCAAGTCCAGCAGTGGACGTCTGTCGGCTGATAACGATGATGATTCTCAACGACAAGGGTGAATGATAAATTTGGTATAGAAAAAGTGAATCCCTAAAAGAAATTAGGCCTCACCCCGTCCCAAACGGTGGCCTACTTAACGGGGTATCAATCACAAAACGACTCGCCTAAAATCCACACGAACGTATTGGACTGTGAATTAGTTACAAAGAGCGGCTAGGTGATTTATAGCAGCTTTAAGGACCCCCTCGTGGTCCCGGAGGTCGTTTAAACCTCATGAGGATAAATATTTCGCAGGGTAGCGGAATGTGAGTCTCTCCACGCGTATACCCGCTGTCGTTCCAGTTTCAATATTTAATTAACTTTAACCTTCATTTCAACCCTAATATAGTTCTGATAGTACAACAAGAGACGTACTTTAATATGAAACTAAATAATCAAAAAGGTTTTAACGAATAATTTGGCTGAACAATTAAAGGAAGAAATTAGAAAGATTGAAAAAAAAACTCTGTTAGTCATATCGATTACAATATCATACAATTGAAATTAAACAAACATCTTCAGGTACCCAAAGTTGAGACTAAAGGTCTTCTTTCTCTTATAACATGAAACTTACAATACCACAAGCATTCAGTGAGTAGTAATATAACAAATATGTTGTTAGTAAAAAAAAAAGTGATATAGACTCCTAAATATTTAATATCTCGTTTGTCCTTGAGATCGGAGACACAATATGGCTTTACATCTTCCATGCAAATAAACGAAATAGAAGCTTTCGTATGTAATACTTGAAAGGAATAACTGGATTAATGTAACCCAAGAGATGAGATCTTTGGGGGAGATCCCTGTCCACCACTGTGCGTATATCGGCTGACGAATGCCAAAGAGGCAGTGGCAAAAACATTTTATCTGTTTGTCTACTCTCGGGTATCTCTAAAGCTATAGGTAATAGAGAGATAGAGTATTAAAATAGAATAAATAGATTATAACGAAGTAATGTGAAGCACCAAAATACCCCAATAAGGTTTAGTAACGTAATGACATACTATTTTTAGAATATTATATCTTGCTTTGGATTGGAAAAAAAACTTACGTTGGCAGATTTCAGGTAGTGATAAAATCTTTCAAAGTGAAGCTGTAGATGCTTTGACGAGCTCTTATTGACATTTTTCTTGCGTACAATAGATGTAAGACGATATTGGTGTGGAGAATTCCTACAGCGAATCTCGTAATCGTGTCATAGAGATTTCGTTTAGCAGATTCGTACAAAAATACTGTATTAATATGTACTATTTGTGGAAAACTTTGGACTAAGCTTATGGAACTAAATAAAAAATCAGTTCCTCAAAATCTATGCTTTCGATTCAAAGGGATATGTTTTAAGCAACAACGAATACTGAGCATAATTAATGGTAAAGAAGTAAATATTCATGGATGTGGGAAGGAGAATACATGGAATGTCTTATTAGATCCGACTTATGAGATGAAAGTTTAGAAAAGTTGTCATCTCAGGCTACAAACACAGGAGTTGAACCTCAGTGGACGTTCCCTACACAGATGGTTGATTAGCTGTGATATCGCAAATTGCCGTTAACAGACGATGGAAGAAATGATTCCATTTAAAGATAACTATACACCAAAAACAAGAGACAAGCACTTAGATTTTCATATAACAGTATTTGTTGTTTTATATAATTTCGCATAACCATGAGAGATCCATAATGAAGTCAGATCAGGAGCAAAAATGGTAACTTCTCACTACCATTCAATATGAATAGTCAATATTCGTATAATCTTTAATTCCGAGTCGAGAATAGCCATTGGATAATTAGAGCTTGGAAAAAGTATTTATTTCCAGTAAATCTCGACAGCTTTAATTTAAAAAATTAAAACACTTAAGAGGGTTGTTAGTGGTTTTAGCGCAAATTCGCCGCTTTACTGAGAAGTGCGCTTATTATGGTACTTTTAATCGCGCAACTCTGTTTAATAAACGCCACTTAGGGCTGCGGCGTGTCGGCCATCTTTAACCCGACATTGAACTATCACTTTATATTAAAATTCTTACAAACTTCTAATAGAGTATACTCTGAAATGTAAAGTTTACTACCATTATATTTCTGAACTTGTCTGACATGTTATTTATTGGAAATTATTGCTTAATAATATGTAAGATAGTAAATAATAGAAATAAGGATAATTACTATATGCATATAGCATAAGTATAGATACGATGTATAAAAAAAATCGGTATAATGTTAGAAAGAATGTATATAGCCAAAAGTAGTGAAGATGTTGTAAATAATAGGATGTGGTAAAGCTCTGAATAATAATACCAGGAAAAATTGGAAATAAATAAAAAAAACGAAGTTTTATATACAAATGTATCAAGAAGTACCGAGTTATACGTCAGGTACAAAATTGGCTTAAAAAATAGATATAACTGTTATCCTTATTACTATGACATAAATGCTTGTGTCATGATTTAGGTCCTAACGGGAATATTAAAACACTAATTAGGTATTAATATAAAAATAATTGATCACTTAATACCCTAGGGCTGTTTAACTACATATATTTTCGAATAGACAATAATATCACTTTTTTTATATAATCACGCCTTTTTCCCAGTAGGGGTAGGCAGAGGTGAATAAACACCAACATTTCGCCAGATGTGGTCAGATTAGGTCCCATGTAACAGGGGGCGAGCCTGTTGCCACTTTATTGGGGCCTTCACACACACACAAAGATGATTTCAGTGTGCGGGTTTCCTCACGATGTTTTCCTTCACCGTTTGTATTTCGCTGTTGTAACTAAAATTCACAAATATACATAAATATTAAGTCATCGGTACATGCCGAGATTCGGACACGCGACCTTCGGAATGAAAGCCGCACGCTCTAACCATTAGGCCAGCGAGCTACTTAGGATCACCTCATCGATTAAAGCATTATCTTAAACTTTAGTTATCAAATGTAAGTAGGTCGTCACAATTTAAAAAAAAATTGCATTTCAGATAGGTTTAAAATAAATATTACTGCCGTGTAATGTATTAGGTGGACCGGAAAGTAATGTCGTTTTCTTACGCTAAATACAAACACATACATTTTTAACGAGTCTTTATTTTTAATCAATGATGTATTCCCCATCATTGTCAATAACCTTTTGCCATCTAGTGAGTAAATTTTCAATCCCTGATCGATAAAAATTAATTGGTTTTTCGGCAAAATATCTAGAGATGGCATTTTGGATATCATCCAAATTTGCAAATGTTTTGCCACTTAAAAAGTGTTGCAGCGCTCGGAATAAGTGGAAATCCGATGGTGCAACATCGGGCGAATATGGTGCATGAGGCAGCACCTCCCACCCCAATTCATTAATTTTTTCTAGAGTTCGCCTTGCGCAGTGCGGTCTTGCATTGTCATGTTGGAGAATGACGCCTTTTCGGTTGACAATCGCTGGCCACTTTTCAATTAAAGATTGATTGACTCGCTGCAATTGTTCGCTGTAGAGGTCTGCAGTAACAGTTTCTCCAGGTTTCAGTAATTCAAAATGAACAATGCCGCGAATACTCCACCAAACACACAAAAGCGCTTTTTTGGGGTGTAAACCTGGCTTAGCAGTACTCCGAGGGATTTCATTTGGAGAGAGCCACTGCCTTTTGCGTTTTGGGTTATCATACAGGACCCATTTCTCATCTCCTGTGATCAAGCGATCAAAAAACGCTTCTGTGTTGTGTCGTTGAAGCAATAAGTTGCATGTGATTGATCGGTTAGCCTTATTCTGTTCGGACAGATTATGCGGGACCCAAACACCTGCTCTGCTTACTTTTCCAATCTGCTTCAAATGTTCTTGGATGGTCGACCAAGGTTTGTTGAGACTGTTTGACAATTCCTCGATCGTCTGACACGGATTTGCTTCCACTTCCGCCCTTAACACGTCGTTGTCTAACGCTGATGGTCTTCCTGATCGATACGAGTCGGAAAGATCAAAATTACCCGATTTGAACTTGGAAAACCACCTTTGGCATTTACGAATGTCCAGTGCATTTGGATAAACATCGCAAATGTTTTTGGTAGCAACTGTTGCGTTATTTCCCTTGCGAAACTCAAAGAGCATGCAATGCCGGATGTGTACCTCTTCTGGTATTTGGCTGGCCATTTTACCCAAAATTACAAAAAAAAATTGTAATTCAATTGTCTATAAGTAAAGAAATCACTATAACCTCACAATGTCTTTGGTACGCCTCTGAACAAAACAATGAGCTGACAAATGACAATCAAGTATTGGCATGCGCAGAAACGACATTACTTTCCGGTCCCCCTAATATATAAAATAAGTAGAAATAGCAAGGAGGATGCTAGAATAAATGATAATGACGGTCCGGAACGTCGCGCGATCCATCAGCTAGCGGCGGTGTCGGCGCTACCTAAGGAATCAAATTTCCGCCTCACAAATAACTCTAGCTACACACTTCCGTATTTATTAAAGGCGAACAATATAAAAACTTGTTATATTAAACTTCCATTTAACGTCTTCATTAACAATCGTACAGTTAAACTAGAAAGTAAGTACTTCGTTCTGTTTGTACGCAACACAGAGAATGACTATTTACAAGGTTTTAACTGGTTCTCATATAACCTAGAAGCGTATAATAATGTATATATCTCCCCTATATATTAAAAACGTATTTTATGGTATACATTTTACGGATTAAAATTATTATTAACATTACCAAAACACTAAAAAATACTTACTTTGATATTGCTATTAGCATTGCTTTTATTATCAAGTTTAACTGTATATCTATAACATGTTGAGTACTCATGAAAGATACATTGACGACCTTCTCAAAGACTCTGTCTGCGGGCATTTTTTTAGTATTTCTCCAGCCTTAAGTAAATCATTTGAAATTTGTACCCATCCAGCACTTAGCGTGATAGATCGCGGGGCTCACCTCTCCCCTGGCTAATGATAAATGACGCCTAACAAGTCTTCCGGGCATAATTCAGCTACAATCATTATTTATGTCCAGCGTCGAATATTCGTCGTGATTAGTGTATTTCCTTTCACATTTTTGTATCATTTGTAACTGCGGTATTTTATATTACTGCTTCATAGAACTATAAATAAAAAGATCAATGTAATACCTTGCTTCGTACAACACTGGTTCCTTTCCGTAAGTAGTGGTAAGCCCTGTTGAACCTACCTGGAGATACCATTCATATATATCTATATATAGATAAATCATACATACGAGTATCAGAGTATTCTTTGTAATCACTCTTCCCCATCTACACGTTATCATTTATCAACATATGACAATTAAACGTATGACATTTGTATTTAAAACAGACTTACCCTCGTCTAGTTTTATATTATATTTATATTGGAAAATATTAACAAGACACGATCTGATAGTTCCTCCATAGAATATTGAGCTGGAACAAATTTATTTCATAGTAATATTCCCCCGGCTGGGCCATACTTCAACGTAACGAGGTTTTACCGTCGGACTCGGAAGTCCCGTAAATTTGCCCACTATTCTTACCCGATAGTATTCGCTAAATTTATTCCATCTAAGGTTTAAGGCGATTTCAATATATAATTCTATTAAGGCACCTATTTCATTTTTCATATTTATTTTCACAAAACCGACTAACAATGATTGAAAATCCAACGTTTTTTCACAGCGTCACCCAAGCATTTGTTGGTCTGGAATTTCATTCCTTTAAATACAATAGTAGCCCGCTGGCCTAATGGTTAGAGCGTGGAGCTTTCATTCCGAAGGTCGCGGGTTCGAATCTTGGCATGTACCTAAGACTTAATATTTAAGTTATGTACATTTGTGAACTTTAGTTACAACAGCGAGATACAAACGGTGAAGGAAAACATCGCGACGAAACCCGCACACTGAAATCTTTGTGTGTGTGTGGTGGCCCCAATGAAGTGGCAACAGGCTCGCCCCCTGTTACACGGGACCTAATCTGACCACATCTGGCGAAAAGTAGGTGTTTTTTCGCCTCTGCCTACCCCTACTGGAAATAAGGCATGATAATATAAAAAAAAATACAATATTCTATATTCCTTTTTCATTCCCTCCTTCCAATCCCTACTTTTATATTGTTCTTACCTTTCATTATTGTTTCTCGTCATCTATTCTCGATACCAGATCCATCTTACATACTTCCCTTAAATAAGCTAGAAACGCTTTTCACCAATAACATTTAAGCCTTGTAGCTAGAATTAGGTTGTATCAATTGAACTAGTAAGGTTGTTTGTGTGTGTTGATTAATTTCTATCAAGGAAATAGTATGAAGTTCAACTGGTAACAGTCAAGTTAAAAATATTTCACTAATAAAAAGCTAGGAAAGTAAAAGAAGCTTTTGATATGATCACACATTGACCATATTTCCAAATTACTATTACAACGATGTGCTATCCTTTAGGACTTAACTATTAAATTAAAAATAGTCCTCTATACTAAGGATATAATAAGGAGATAAAAAAGAATGAAAGATAAGTTTCGGAGCGACAGATGAGAAAGTATGAAAGGAGAGAGAGTAGGAAAAATTGTATAGATTAAGTATGTGATAGTGATTTGTAAAATAGAGGCCCTGGCCCGAAATACGCAGGAGAATGATTTAAAGAAAAAAAGGATATATTAAGAAACGATATAACATTACATGCAGTTAGGTAAAACATAAGTATATATTTATCTAGTTATATATATTAAAGTTTATCTTCTCAATTAATTCTTGTGTAATTACTGTTACTTTTAAATAATTAGAGAACTCTTAATAGTACAGGAGAAAACCTTTTTAAATAAATAAACCGTTAATTTAGTCTGTACAGTTTAAGGACGCGAAGGATCTAATTAAGATAAAAAAAAAACAAATTTAAAAGTGCCTCTTAACGTAAAGCAAGTCTTCAAGCATTAATGAAACGTCTAGGCCTTCGTCTTATTTAAAAAAAAAAACTGTTGAAATGAAATACTTTGATCTAGTGCTTCTAACACTACTATAGCGACAAAAGGCGGTTGCCTGTTATACAAATGATATCTCTAATTATAATAAGAACCAGCATGCACTAGTCTAGGTTTTAGGCTATAAATTAAATAATTTAATACTCTTAGTAACATTTGACTACATAAAAAAAATACAGACTTATTCATCTGGTCGCTAATTGTTGCTACATTCACTACGCAGAGCTGTGCCCAGGTTAATATGAAAAGAAAGCAATATATCGTGATGTTATAGTAAATTAAATATCATTAAAATCAATAGATTATAGTAAATATAAATACACTATAAGATACTTAATATATAGCTATAATTTCAAGTCTTAATATAGGTTTATAACAAAGCTATAACCTTTAGTAAATAACAGTACATCATGCCCGATCTTGCAAGACTCCAGTCGCGGAGGACTCTTTATTTGCGTCGACTGACGTTAATTAAAGTTCAACTTTTCTTATGTCTGTACATTTAATAGCCTTTCGCTTTGTTAAACAATAATATCAACGAATGAAGGAGCTATATTTCACATCGAAAGCTTTTCAAATGCAAACAGAAAAGCCTGCTTTAAAATAAATTAATTCGGTACCCGTATTCATAAACCGGAACAGTTCAAAATAACAATGCTCCTTATATACATGTATATAATAATGAATGACTAAAAATTCAGTAATCCTCTTGGTAATAAAGATAAGGAGTGTTTTAATAACTACAATGTTTCGATAACTACAATCATCTCGACCTTTATAAATATATACAGTAGTAACAAATTAAAACAGAAGGATACTTGATGTCTACAATGAATGCCATAAATATTGATCCTTCAAAAATCTTCGCGATTGTAGTCATCGTTATTTAATGCCACCCATTGTGTAGTTTTCCGATTTTTTTTTGATGTATAGTGAAAAGTATTACACCTAAATCTAAATATATAGCTAATATAAATACCTAGTGCTTGCGAACTCTATCAATAAAAAGTAGATATTTCTATATACTACAGTAAAAGATAGAAAATAAACATGAATTTTCTTTATATTATAAACAAAAATGTAAGGATTTAACTTCTTCATCACCAACCTATTGGATTAGCAAAGTGTTCACGTGGAAGCTGAATACCTGGAGATATAGACGAGATGAAATTACGATCTGATGAAGGTTGCAGAAAGCCGCAGCTTGTAGATGGATCGATGCTTGATGAGAGTTATGCCGAACAGTGAGCTCCAATTGTATCAGTGTAAAACGTTTTATTTAAAACATCTGCTTAGTTCCTTATGTTATCAGTATCATATGTTATTTTCTATAGGATCACCGTACGGATAAGTAGAAGCGGATCGTATAAATCGAACCTTATCAAGACCAGGTCATCTCAACAGCCATTCTATTCAATTCTTTGTTAAATCTAACGACTAAACGACATAGAACTTGGGTATATACAGAAAGAAATTCATTATGTTTATATCTATAACATAAATAAAAATTTGACGGTCATATACGAAATATAATTTTAGACCTTCAATATTACAAGAACTGATGATAATAATACTTTTTCTTATGTATATGTAACAGATTATCATGTTAACATTATAGTTATTCTTTGTATTACGTTTTTTAAGTATACATACTAATGCTATCCTTTATGTTTCCTTTCCTAAACCTTTTTATAATGTTTCAGTTTGGTTTATCTGATAAGATATCGCTAAATATATCTTTTTTAATGTTATTAATTTGTATTAGTAATAAAACGTGTATGAATAAGATGTATAATTGATTTGTTGTTTACTTATAGAAAGATATCCCTACAACATTTCCAGAGTTAAAATGCTTACGGTTTGGTTTGTGTAAATAGCTTCGTTGCTATTGTTTCCCGCTTACGGAGGATTTGTAAGAAAAATGAAGTCACAAAGAGGGACCTTTAATTCTGTATTTGTTCCACGTAATTTCAAAACTATGTCACGATAGATATGCAAGGGGCGAGATCGGATTGTGCGGTGCTTAAGCTTGGACCGTCGCCAAGACGCCAGAGGACGAAAGGACGATTGCGGCTTCAAATTGATTGCATCTATTAAGAGCAATATCAATAAAACCGAAATAAAACATCGCTGTCTGAGTTGGATTGTTACAACGGATCCACATAAACAGAAATCCTTAGTGGTAGGTATTTCGGGCCCGAGAAAAACATCACATTATGAAGCGTGAATCATCGGAGCGGTGTTTGCGACAGTTATGGCGGCATTCTGCTGAGTTATTGTGCTCCAGTCTCAAGTCTACTGTGATTTAACGTCCACCGGTCGTTATTTCTCTTATACCATTCCTTCTTATGGTCCATTGAGGTTTGTTCCAGCTACGATGTAAAACCTCCGGTGAAAGTTCTTTCTTATTCAACTGAACTCATTGAAATTTACTGCACCATTCTAATATCATACTAACACATCTTTTAACATACCTTTATGTGTTTTAATATCAAATTTAATCATTATACAATTAAAATAACTAATTAGGAAAATAACAAAGCTATCACTGAAAGCATAGATCATTATATTTTTTTTAGGAAAATCTTTATCGCAGACGCAAGACATTACGAAGATCACGCTTAGTACCCAAAAATATTTTTTGTTTGCCAAAGTCAAGAGAATCTTAAAAATTTATAATACAAATAAAAACTAAGTACGTATTTATGTTAATAACTTATAATAACATATGTATGTAATATATTCAAAGTAAATACATGGTAATATATTCAAAGTACTCTATAATGTTCGTTGGTTGGTGAGATGATATTTAGTGTTAGGTAACTACCTGGAGCACTATAAAGGAATTTTTTGTAAAAGAATTGAAACGTTTTAAGTAACTATAGAAAAATGTGTAACGAAATCGGTATCAGTAAATTGTTATGATCCTCTTCGGAGTAGTGATGTCTTCGGATCTTGCTATAAGTAATTTCTTTTGCAATGATGTGTATGGTTGGCTACTTCATCGACGATTACTTACAGCACCATCAAACTCCGTGCTAAACTTAAATTGGACAACACGACAATTGAGATGATTACAGAAGCGCGAAGCTACACAATCCGTGAAGTAATGTTGGGATTTATTAATTTGAACAATAGCCTTATCACACCCAAACAATATTTCCAGCTGATTACACGGGGAGATGTTGTATTAAAATTTCGCCCCAGCCCACGGCGCCGAGTTAGACATTCAGTCTGTGAAATGAAGCATCAAATCCACAAAAATTAGACAAGCGAACAATTTAGCCCCGAATTCGCCATTCGCACGGACCATTTAACCCAATAAATTTAGACCATTACCCGTGTCCAAGCGGCGCGGCCATAAAGCGTTTTAAAGCGCCCGTGTCGCTTCGGAAACTCGTAACGGTTTTTTTTTGCGAAGACAGTAATGAAATTAATTTTGTGTAATTGGGCTATTACGGCAACGGTACGGGCGCAACGCCGGCATAAAACGATTCGCACATATGGTGATAACAATGTACCTTTACTATCTTATATTATATATTAAAAAGAAACCTTTTTGTATGACAAAGCATTGAGATGAGCGGGATGTACCCACGCCAATAATGGTCGAGGGCTCTACACTGAAAGTTGTCGACGAATCCAACTCTGGTGGTCAGTGTTCGGAAGGCTACTTAGCATCATTTCGTTTCAGATACCGCAGTGTCTGAAGACATAAGTCTTCAACTCGTGCGTGTTGCTAGTGTTGATATACGGAACTGAGACATGGCCCCATACTGTCGGCCTGATAAAAAGGCTTCAAATCACCGAAAGGGCAATGTGGAGATACGCAGAAGAACTAAGGTCACTGACATTGCACACGGGCACATTGCTCGAAGGACTAACGGCCGATGGAACAGTAATATCCTCGATTGGCGCCCGCGGACCGATAGACGCAGTGTTGGGAGGGCTTCCACAAGGTGGACCGACGATCTAGTGAGAATCGCTGGAACCCACTGGATGCGAGCAATGCGTCTCCGATAGATGTGGAGATCTATGCGGCAGGTCTATGTCCAGCAGTGGACGTCTATCGGCTGATGATGATGACCACAGAAACCAGAACACAATAAGTTTAGTTGTGATAGTGGGAGCTATCTACACCATCTCCGGCAATTGAGACCTATCATCAGTAAACATCTATTAGTAAGAACAAATCATGCAGTCCACTTCGTATAATCAATAAGATAAGAACATATCTAAAAATTGATAACAAATTCAGATTTTTCTTATATACAATAGCCCTTAATTTTATAAAATGAGTTCAATGACAATGAATCATACTCGCGCTGAATACTCTGGCTCTCATATGTTGACAACTAGAACAAAGCAATGCTGTTTTAACAGCAGACATACGATATAAACCTGTTACCATGGATATAAAAGGACCTTATTACCGCTCTGAGAAGGAAAATAAAAAGTTTTCCTAACTGCCTCCGAGACGCTGCCGTTGCCGTGGCTCAATTCCAAAGCCACGTAAATAATGGAATTTGGTGAAAGGGTTTTCTCGAATTGTATCACAATAGTCACGTAAAAGAGAACCAGAGTATGCTCGGTCAGTATTCGTCATCTTGAGCTTCGTTTACACTTCCGCATTATTTTAAAGTTATCGCAAATGCAGAAAAAGCTCCAGAGCAAGTTGCTGTTATCACGAAATACTTTGTTCTTCTCGTTTTGCTTAAATATCTTGATGGTTTTAGAGGAAGGCAAAAGATTAAACATAAGTAACAGATGACGGCAATTATTGACATGAATATTTTCCCATCAAATGCTTTCTCTTATATATATATGTTTTAAATTGCTGCTAAAAAAAACTGTTTTATTATTAACATACATTAAATAACATGTCACAGCGTAAAGTATTTTTAACCTGTTAGGTTTACGTAATACTACATTTAATAATAAGTGCGCTATATAGTTATTTACTAATAATTAAAGCTTTACTAATAATTTTCTTAAAATGACAATTCATAACTTAAGTTATATAACACAGGAGTAAATAAATGTAAAGTTTAAACAACGTTACGTATTTTATAACGACTACCCACACATGTAAGTATTTTGTAGTGTGTTTGTTGGCGTTAAACGTAAACTGTATATTTCCAATTTATTTATAAAAACACGCCACAGAGTGCTGCTCGTCAGTTAATCCATTTGGTTATGAATTTGTTAACGTAACAACTGGTACGTGAAGCAGAGTAAATACAGAGGTACTCGCGTTATTATAGGTAACGCGCGTTCGGCAAACATTTCGCTGGGGGGCAGGAGCCGAACGAATAATGGAAAAATGGATTACAGCCCGCAGTAACAGACGCTGCATAAACTATGCATGGGGAGACAGTAAGCCCCCGCCGAACGTATGAAACAATTTGAATAAATAACCAACATCTGGATCTGTCTAATATCGGTAAGTTCTATCGGCTTACGATAATACAAAATCAATACAGTAAGCTCCAATTAATCGGCCCGTAAAGCCGCTCCGGACGGAAGTTGGCAGCGCTTACATCGCTTTATGCTCCGCCTTTGCGTGCACCGACCGAAATTATTCCTTTTATGGGGGCGTCATACATAAATAATAAAGACCAAATTTATTTTTGATGGCGTACGAGCAAGTTTAATGGCCACTATTTTTGATATTCGCGCAGCGTTTGAATTTTCAGTTGAATTACCTTTTATCGGCTTACAGCCCGCCTGCACGAGCACTCTTCAATAACGATTTTGCAGTCTGTACATTTACTATAAACACTATTTAAAAGTTTCAACACCAACCTATACCCCACCTAACCATTTTATTACATTCTTATTATTTAATATCATTTTGAATACTATAATCTATATATTAATACATATACATGTATATTATACGAGATTTCCGCCTTTAGAGAGACTCATCATGATATCTTTAGAATCATAAGACCTAGAGACTTGAAATTTAGTAGGAATATTCCATTTACCGATTGCACGTCAGCTCAGAAAGGATTTTTGAAAACTCCTTCCCCAAAGGAAGTTGTTTCCGTCAGCAAATCAGGCGGGGAACTGATAGTTAATATTTCCACACAAACTTAACAATGAATATTTTCAAAGAATAAGACATCACATATTAAAGTTACTTTCTTTCATATTTACTTAAAAATGTTATCAAGTATAACCCTTATTGTTTGAAATTTAATATAAATATATTATACAACAAATAATTTGTTTAGTCTGAACTTGTATAAAGTATTGACATTATATGAGATTAGATTCATCACACGAACGGATTCTTTGATTTCTCTCTAGGTCGTGACGTATTACGTTTGAATCTATCAATAAGCGCCGATAAAAAGGAAAATGTATTGCGGTGTAATTTTTCAAAACGGGCCAACTGGAAATAACATTGAGATTGTGAAAAGAAGCAATCTCGTTAAGGAATAGATCGATAATGAAAAAAAACAGCTTTGCTGGTGACGGATTTATTAATAAGTGTGTTATACAATAACGCAACGTAAATAATTGCAAGCGTACTTTGATCAAGCAAATATATTTTCTTATCTATCAAAGTATTATTTTCTTTAGTCATCGGTGTGCAAGCAATCAAGTATCATCTTCTTTTTATCTTCAATATCCAATAAAATATGAGCGCTGTAACTATAATTACTCAGGTAACGAAATCTAATATCTTAAAGCGAGTATGACAATGTAGTAATTGTAATGGTAACGCGTATTACATTCAATTAAGAGTACATCCTGTTCTTCTTGTCTTTAATTGGGAAGAAAGCTTAAAATGAATGAAAAATAACTTATATTACATATATATATTATAAGCAAGTTGTATGGATTCGACTGCAACGAATATTAATTGATGGTAATACGCTAGTAATAAATACTCAGATATTTCATATGTTAACTGTAACTTTGTTTAATTATATAGAAATATATCCTACCGTGTATCACCTTCATTTTGAATGTAAATACACTTAAATATATAACTATATTATCATAGAAATAAACGTTTTAAAGTATATTTATATAATTCTGGAAATATCATCAATAGTTGTTACGTACAAAAGCGTCGAATGAATTTCCAGCAATTTCCATTAAAACAAAATCGATGTAAGCTTCAATTAATCAGATGCATGTTTTGCTTTAGCAGCGCTCGGGAGCCCGGGCTTTTTACCCGGAACCGTAATTCCGTGTACTGTTGATTCGCCGGGCTTTGTGGTTTTTTTCCGGTTATGTACGCACGTGACCGATCAGTTTTCCGGTGAACAGCCGCTCTTTGTCTTCGGTGGTAAAGCGTACGTATTGAATTGAATACAAAACATTATGCAGGGCATGCCTTGCCTTTGCCCGAAGGATTAACGAGTAAGTGAACAATAAGGTCTTATTGTGACAACGAGATCGACTGACCCTCGGATGAAGGTCAAAAAGAAACCACTGGATACCAGCAGCGCAGGACTGATTAGTTTAGAGATCTTTGGAGAAGTATTTCATCCAGTAGCGGGTGTCGCTGACGGGTGACTAATGATGATGATAAATCACTGGTGGTAAGTCTCTATTGCCGGAAGTCATCTAGGTAGATATCACCGCAGAACCTCTTTCTGCCGCCAAACAGTAGTGTGTAAACTTTACTGTGTTCCGGTTTAAAGAGCGCTATAACTAATGTGCGAGCGCAATGCGGTGCAGTGTAAAGTAGATGAAATCATCTTAACTACCGCTACGTTTTATAAGCAGGCTTATCGCTTACCATCAGAAAAAAATGGGATTAATGATGTGTCAAAGATAATACAGTAAGCTTAAGCAAAATCCAATTCAAACTAAGTAGCTCTTACGCCTCTCAATGCGAGTCTTGACCTCCGATACAAGAGAACCTCAATGTCACCTAACAAACTTAACAGGAATACTCTTATAATTATGTACTCTGCATTAAGTTATTTTAATTAAAAAAGTTTATGTTTTATAACTGAATACAATAGCATACAGATTTGCTAAGGAAATCCTGTCTAATCTACTGAACAGTAGAAGAACTACTATTATTTCTATTAAAAGAATTCTACTGTATAGAGAATGAAACTTACCCTTCTGTTGTTGGTAAGTCGCTGTTAAACACAGCGTCTATTTCTGTCGGATAACATTGTTTATAACTGTACAGAGTAATATAAGTAATGAAATTATCAAGTAGATAATACATACTTAACAATACATAGACTAGATTTTTTAATATTTATCTAAGACCTGTTTGTTTCGTCAATGTTTCCCTTCCATGTCATATCCAGTGCGCGAAATTTTAAAACCTAATTCATACAAATGTTGTTTTAAATAAAGCCCGACATTTTCCGAGCGGCTTTTGTTATTTCATCCCTACGTATAACCCCCGGCATATAGTACGTTTTACATGTAACGATCGCACTATAGAATTCACAGGGAGATTTTCATTCAAAAACAAAATTGCGTATTGCGTTCGACAACCAATGCCCCGCTGAATAGCTTGTTACACAGATACTAAAATGAACGTTGGAGTTGTCACAAACCAATCACTTTAAAATGTGACAGAAATATGTCACATGAATACAAGCAATTTGGAGTTTTTATTTGATTTCAATGGAGTGACGACGTACGTGATGTTCGTGTTATGGTAAGCTACCCTCCTATAAAAACCAGGTATATACACCGCATTGTATTCGTCTCCTAGAGACAAGATGTTATATGTCATTACCCTAGTAATTTCGTTATCTACAACGCTCTTCAAACAGGATCACGACAGCTTTTACAGACATCTGTGTGACGGCAGCACGGAAGGGTTCGAATCTCGGCATGTACCAATGACTTTAATATTTGAGTTATATACATTTGTGGACTTTAGTTACAACAGTGAAGGAAAACATCGTGAGGAAACCTACACATGAGTTAGAATTTATTCTAAGCTGTGTGTGAAGTCACCAACCCGCATTGGGCCCGTGTGGTGACTATGGCCTAATCGCCCTCAAATTGAGGGTAGGCCTGTGCCTCAGCAGTGGGGATGTTAATTGGCTGTTATGGAAGAAACACAAGTCTTCTATGAGTATTAACTTACATCCGAGTTCAAATGACTCCTGTATAATAATCCCTGGTTCGATACAGAAGCAACATGAGGAGTTTGGTTGGTTATAACGACCACCATAACGTAAATCTGCTGGTATAACAGCATTACTGTGCTCTGTTCACACTGAATTCCGGCTCAATATAAGAGAACCTATACTCTGGATGAGCTTCACCATCCATGATCTCATTATCGCTTAACCCCACATAAAATTGAAGTGAAGTCTTAGTCAATAAAACAAATTACTGGATTTAAGTATATAAACAAAGATGTTTAAAGTACATGAAATTATGTTAGTCGTCATGACAACTACTTGATTTTTTTACATTAGCCTTTACTCTGATACTTCACCAACGATATTTCTTAGCAGTTTTTAAAAAAAATATATATCTGTCGACATAAATTACAATATTTATCAGGCCACTGTGTTTTCGGTGAAAAACACGACCGCTGCGGGTCTGCGGCGCTTTGTGTATTGTTATTTAATTGCATACAACGCAACAATGACGAGGTCCGAACAATGCCCACATAAAACTCCACCTTTACGTTTTATTTAGTGTAGCACTGCTTATATATTTACATATTTAATATCAACATCAGCTGATAGACGTTCTCCTTATTCCCGATTAAATTGCTCATGCTCATGCTTAATTCCTCTCCATTGCACTTGCAATAAGCTTCATTGAATTTCGTTACTAGATGCACAGTCTCCATAAAATATATTTATGATACAGCCTGAGACTAGAGCTTTTCCGGGTCTTCGACACAAGACAATATAGAAAAATGTAGTGGCTAGGAATATGCCGGAGTACCAAGTTACCGATGACGATGTCGAGGATAGAGCGCACTGGAGAAGAAACATCAAGAAAGCTAACCCCAACAACATATAACATAATAGCTAGGAAGAGCTAGGATCTCATCGCGCATGACTTTCTACAGCTTGTTCTGATTTTAGTGTTTCATCTAGCTTGGTTTCTACATGAAAAAGTTTAAACCTCACTAAACGTATATACAAATTTCTTTACTAAAGTATTTCTTAGTCCTATAATGAAATAATATCATCTACATGGAAATTCGTTGATCAATAGTACCTGCGTTTTTGCGCAGGTAAATCAAACGCGCAGTAATTAACAACATAATGCGCCTTCGGATAACACGATAAAACCGTATCAAGACAGAATAATGTTGGGGGTTGGGGAAAAAAACTGACACAAAAACATTAGAGGGCAAAGCGAGCTTTGTTAGGTAACAGCTGGGAGCCATTTGCACACAATACGTGGGCTTAATCACGCGATACTTTAGTATACTGTCTTGAGGTGGATCAGCGTAGACGGATGGACCATCTTCCCTACTCTCCACGCTCATCGCATGCGATATACCCCCTGAGAAAAAACCTGCGTGTTTTTGACCCATACTTCGTTTCAGTTTTAAGTAAATAATCTTCACATCAAACAGTTTGAATTAGACTGATAATTGTTCAGTTTCTAGGTCATCACGTGTGCTATAGGCGTAGTACCGGGAGGCACCGGTGCGTTCCATAAGAGGTACCGGAGCCTCCCGCAACACACGATGACCACCGAGAAGGTTTTAGAGGGTGAATACACATAACCACGCCTTGTATGGTCACCTAAAAATTTTAGCTCTTAGATATTTGTGTATACATGTGTGGGACATAGTAATGCTGTTACGGCGACAGAGTTACAACATGAGGTTGGTAGCTAGCATGGCGGGCTAGATATCTCTACTAGACAAAATCTATTTTCTCTAACGCGTGAAAAACTACACAAAAGTTATAGCGAACGAAAAACGTTTGCAGTGTAAATTATGAACAATAGAGTCCGTCAGGTGCGGTAGATCGTCAGCCCCGATTACAGAGACAGAGCTGTGAATAATCCACGCTCTGCCGTATCGTGTTAAACTACAATTTCCTGTATTTCACACAACGCGGCCTGCCGCTTCTGCGGCAGTAATTATTTGCCCGTACAATATTCATCCGCTTACATTCAATTAAACTATCTGCTGTGTGAATCCAGGGGTCAGCAACACATAAACACACGGAGTGATAACATATATTTAAAAAGACAGAGAATGGGGGAACGAGGTTCGACTTCTTATATCTCAAGGTGGCAAGCGCCATGTTGTTATGGGTAAAGTTAGCACTTATCATCAATTGAAAGTCTCTCGTCTCATCGTTACATCAAACACAAATGATATATGCGTGATACTAATGTTGAAATGAGTTTAAAAAGTTTTAAATTTGTTTCCTACCTAGCTTAGTAAAATGAACGTATTTCTCGCCCTTTTCACACCGAACGAATCAAACAAAAGTGTAAATAATTCATACAGAGCAGCCCAGTCGAACTGGCCGCCATTTTCATTGGTTTGGCAGTCACGTAACTGACGGGATTGCTCAAGACGTTGTCGGACCCGAGCAGGATCCAGCGACTTATTCCACATTATAATTAATTAAAGCCTCCACTAACCAAGCTTCCATCGCACCGTCTGAAAACCATTTACAAGTGAATGTACTTAATTGAAAAAGATATTTTATTCGGTGTAACAAAAATTCGTAAAATATTGTCAGCTCTAGATAAAATCAAAACTACCGATAAAAAGAAGCAAGGGTTATAAATTTAACATACATATACTATGTAAATATGCTTTATCATTGACTTGAGTGTATATTATTTTTATTGAATATATTTTCATATGGTTTCATACAAAAAAATAATCGTTGGGTTAAGGATATCGTATAATAACGTAGAAAATAATTAAAAATTTGAAGTATTTATTAAGGATTTACATGTAGTACTTTAAGTATCGAAACTATTTTAATCTTTTTTTTTTAAATATGAAAGAAGGGTTGTTAATCCCCTCTAATGTAATGTCATGTATAGGGTGTAAGGGGTCACGCACAGTTACTCACGGGACTCAAGCCATCCGCACCTGCTAGTGGTGCATTCTGATAATCAAAAAAACGAGACTGGCTCCCACCAACCTGCATTGGGCCAGTGTGGTGGGAAATGGCCCAAATCGTCCCATATGAACACCTCTTTTATGAATCATATCCAAACAGTATTGAAACGGTTCTTCTTCACTCCTTTTTACTCTGCTAGTGTTTATTCAATCGTTATAGACTCAACGTTTAAAAAATATAAGCAAAAAAAGAAATAGTAGTAAAAAAGAATAAGGTCCTTATAGCAGGTTGTGATAAAAGAGCACATATCAAAATTCCCGTCCAGCTTCGTTTATATATCGGTCAGCGGGGGATAATTGCGCCCGTAATCATCCCCCTCTCTGGGGCTTCCGGGTAACCTTGTAATATCGAACTAGGTTGTGAGTGAGAGGAAACAAAGAATCTTTAATGAAACAAAAAAAAAAAAGTTAAAACATCTGACGTCTTTGTCATTTTTCTGTGAGAGCTAGTCTTCAAAAATGATTATTATATAGGCGGTGGTTGTAACAAATTAAAACATTATGAAAATTAATTTTTTTTATACAAATATACCTTTTCTTGTATATATTATAAAGATTTCTCAACGAGAAACACAATACAGGTAAAAATTTTACGGCCTATCATCAACAACTGCAATAATAATTAACAAAGTTATATATATATCATAAAAATACAGGAGATATCCATAGATTGATTGAATCATCACGATACCTCCGAAACTGTTAGAAGTAACACTCAAAATTTGGTAAAGATATTGCTTCTGCAATTTAGAGGTCAGCTAAGAAAGATTGTCACAAACTTCCTACCTCAAAGCCAGTTGCGGTGTTACGGTCAGCAAAACCGGAAAAAAACAATCCAATGGGACAAAAACAACAGTAAATTTTGTTTTATATTCGTATGTTATTACTACACGATCTGTATTACAAACGTTCTCTAGATACGAAGCTCTAATTATTAATATTTCATCAGACATAAATATATAACAGATTCTTGGTTAATGTAACGCGTTATCAGCGTTATATTAAACCGTAATAGCTAATCACTACATAACACTCAAAGCACCGAACTAAGTCGTATTGTAATTACACAAATCATCAGTTCAAACAATTTAAGCCGCTGAAACAATTATTAAGTTCATTAGCAACAGTAAGTACATTTTATTAAGCTTTTAGTTCCGGTGAACTCAAGGAACCATCCGCTTGATAAAGAAGGAACCGTAGGATACGCCAGTACTGAACCGATCGAGATAAAGAGATGTTGAGAGTCCTTTGTCCAGCAGTGGATTTCTATCGGCTGCTAATGATGATCAATCTATTCAAAAAGCGATTTGAAACCTCAAAACTATAAGCGATAAACTTATATATAATATTTTAACTATAACAAAGCAAAAAATAACAAAGCATGAAGTCACTCTCTTAAGGATCATTCCCTTGTATTAAAATCATGTTTTAAGAATAGATGTATACAAATATATACAGATAATACCTACAGACTTATGCTTGATGATTACTGATAAGAGATAAGAGAACGGTTGACGCAAAAGGTTGTAGTTCTACATAACAAACAATACCTAGAACTAGGGTGTCTGTATCGCTGGTTCCCTTCAAACTGTGCCAGTGTGTCATCCCGATTGCTCAGCTCGCGACAAGTCTGCGGCATCAATGCGTCTTATAAGCGACATGTATTAATCGTATCGACCGATACAATACTAATCCTTTATCAACTAAGATTAGACATTAATTTAATATGTTCTTACTCTGGTCCTTGTATGTTAACAATCGGAATGACAATAATGCTATTATGGCAGACAATAGATACGAGTAAGTAAGATAGCCAAACAGGTTAGATAATAAACCTACATATATAGATAGTAAATCCGAAATAGAAAGAGGTACTTCCGTTTTATAAAGCAAGCATTTAACTCTTGTACGACGTGAGCAGTTTAATAAATAAACGTACTCAACTGCTGATGCAACATGGTTGTAGTAAAATACTACCAAAAAGTTAGCTTACTACTCAACTGTCTATTCAACTTTTGCAAACTTACCTTCTCTATATATATATTAGAGGTTCCTACCTGTATAGAGACATCACGATTTCTGTGAAACCGGAAAGCAAAGAGACTTCAAATTTGGTAGGAATATTCCCTTTAAGCTACGTTACTCTAAATTGCATTTCTTGGGATAAGTTTATGTGGAGCAGTGGAATGCCGCGGTGTTGATGTTGGTGAAGATGATGATTCTTTTTACCGAGTATAGGTCAACCATCAACAGATTTTAGAAAATTCCTTCCCCGAAGGGAGTTACGGAAATGGCACAGCCAGCAAAACGTACGGGGAAAAACTAGTATGTATATATTTACCTGGAACAATGGCAACATTGTGGTCCGCTGCTTGTTCAAACACCAACATTGTATAGCGTTTTACTCTGGTCAAAAATCAACTAGTTGTAAACCGCAACGGACTGTATGTGACTGCTATAAAAAATATAAAGGCTTCTAAAAAAGGCGCTGTGTTCTCCATTTTTTTAACAAACACAAACTCCATTCGGACTATATAACATTGGTAACAAAAAGGTATACTAAATAATAATTCAAATTACTAGATTCGTTACCTCAGTAATTTCACAACGCCTCTCAAACTACAATCTTTCAACGTTCATTTTGAACAAAGCTCTTTGGAGATAAAAACGGTGCTGTTATTGTACTAACAGTTTACTGCTACTAAAAGTAATATTCAAAGGTTTTTTTATTCTTAACGCTTTTACTCGACTTCACATATTATTGAGTGACAAAGACTTCAGATGGTGAAGCTTCCTCGCACAGAATACTCCGGCTCTCATGTTTGCAGTTGGAACACATTACTGTTGTTATGACGACAAATTTACGTAATAGAGATATCTAGCATGGTTAGTATGGAAAAGATCTTACAACTAACCAAACACCACGATACATGATCCCGGAATCGAAGCAGCGACTGTTTTACTACCATTTAGTCACTGCGCCATAGAAGTAGATATAATGATATTACCGAACAAACATTCAAGCTTCACTCTAAGTAGAATAAAATCGATGTTACTTACTATATCTCTTTCTTACCTATCAATAGTTTATTTTTCCAATTTACTTCTTCATTCTACTTTTAGACAAATAGATTTGTTGTTTATCATATTATCTATTATTAAAGTAAAAAAATATATACTAAGAGCATTCCTCCAAGTAAACGGTATGCCAATAATAAGTAGCCATGTTCAAAGTAATAACCATCGAAAGCAATTAATCATTTGAAGGATACATTATCGATAATACATCACAGTCTATGATATAGTATGAAATATATTACTTTACCTATAGAAAAATAGATCGTAAATATATTATTGTATTAACATGGCCATTTCACCATATAAATAAGATAATGTATTGGTACAAAATGATTAATGAGAAACTAATATATACTGTCAGAGAATTCCTAAGCGTCCTTAATCCAGTACTTATGTTTATATAAAATCAGTTTATTTATATATATACGTATATAACAAAGCTCTTAAAATCTAATTTGACGTAGTGTTTTTTTAAGTTTATCCAACTATCCAAGTTGGAGTCCAGGCAAACTTATATTTATCACTTAGTGCCCGGTGGTACAGGAAGCCATGTTGACTGCAAGATTGCGGGAAGCCGTTAGATCTGGATAGCGTAGGCTCGATCGATGTGGAGATCTTTGGGAGAGGCCTATGTCCAGCTGTGGACGTCTATCGGCTGTTGATGATGATCTAGAAAGAAACCGTTTTGTGTATTTACCTCTGTATTAACTTCCACCTTCGAATGAAAGAGGAGAATACAGAATATGTATGTTAACGAAGTGATGGAATACTTTGACTATAATACTGTTTAATATTTTATGGCGATTATATTCAATTGAGATTTAAGATGCCTCGTTCAGCCGCTACACTAATTTCTAAACGGTCATCAGGGGATTTCCATGGTGTAATCAACGCAGCTATACCTGCGGCCCGGGGGATTCCAGCTGGAAGCCTTTAATTACCGTTATGTACTCCTCACTGTATCCCCCAACCGATGCTGCTTATCCACGGCTTAAGATGAACCACCCGGCTTTACTTTGAGGATTCATTTTCATCATTCAATTCCTGAGGGTTTCTATTGCCGTTACACAGTTTGTTAAAGTAATTTTCTACTTGGCAGTTTAATAGCGTTTAATTACGTTTTAACTAAGGTTAAGTATAACAAGTATACAATTATAACCACCAAAGGTTTGTATATATTAATCATTGTTTAAAGATGAAGTTACTGGTGGTGGGTCTCTGTTGCCGGAGATGGTATAGGTAGGTTAATTCCCTTGCCAAACAGTAGTGTGTAAACATCGCTGTGTCGGTTTGAAGGGCGCTGTAGCTGGTGAAATTACTGAGGTATTGGACCTGGACATCTAATGTCTTAAGGTGACGAGCTCGATTTGGTCCGGTGTATAACATCTATACTAGCGCCACATTGTGAATGATGGGCGTATCACTTAACATCAGGTGACTGTACCGCTCATCGTGTAGCTTCTTTAGAATAAAAAAGTATGTAATTTAGCGTATGGGTCCACAACAAGTTGAACTGACGATCCATAGATGCTTGTGAGAAGCCAATAGATGCCGATAGCATAGTACCAATTGATCTTCAGTAAAGATGATGATGATTATAGTAATCAACAATTCATTTTGATCTTTAACATGTTAACTGCTTGCGTAGTAACAGGGAGGTTTCTGGTTAAATTTCAGTACCATTACAGAGCTTAACTGGCGATGGAGTTTTTTTAAACCCCGCCTAGCTACCACCCTCATATTGCAAACCTGCCGCCATAACAGCATTTTCGTATTCCGACTGCCAATGTACGAGAGCCAGAATATTTTTGTTAGCCCGTTACAGAGAAAAAAATTGCAAACGAAACAAAATTTCTGATATTTTTTTGAATATTCTATTACAAATGGAAAACTGAAAAGCGTTACCAATTCTGCATATAATCTGTATTGTGTTAGTTCGCTTTTGATAGGGCGCGCGGTGTTATTAAATTATCGCGGGGTTGGTTCGGCTTTAATAGCATTATAATGTACCGCGTCGTTACACGCGCCTGCGAACAATACAACCTATAATAACTCCAGAGAAACTATTTATTTACACTCCTCTACAGCTTATGTGTACCAATTATTCGCCATTGTTATCACGTACACTGTTATATTCTGAACAGCGACCTCGTAATCATATCGGGGGTGCGTATTCAACAGTTATACAGACTGGTGGTAGGTCTCTATAACCGGACACCATCTAGATAGATACTACCGCAGCGCTTATTTCTTTCGCCAAACAGTAGAATGTAAATATTATATCATTTATATACTATACATATATTACTGTGTTCCGGTTTAAACGGCTACGTAATTATTATAATTACTAAGGTAACGAGAAAAACATATTATGTCTCAGATGACGAGCGCAATGTGATGCAGTATATATCATCATCACTAGCGCCACTTGTTATGGACAGGCGTATCACTTACCATCAAGTGTACATCCTGCTCATTTCATTGTTTAATTGCATATGAAAAAAAAAGTTCATAACATTAGCGATATTTTTTGTATGTACTGTCTAAATACGAGAGTATAATAGGAGTTACCTTGATATGTATAATATAATATTTTATTAGTCCATTAATTTTGCTAACTAGCACATCTATCGTAAAAACAGTATTCTAACATCCGCTGTCAGATAACTACCCTACAACTACTACAATTTTTTTTAAACCAAAGGCCTTGGATCCTAATCTACAAGCCCAGTATCAGATGAACTGTAAGAGTCAATATTACTTTCAAGCGCTTCTAACACCAAGTATTCTAACATTTTTTGATGACAGTGAGAAAGTTGCTACAAAGGGAATTTACAACTAAGAAACTAAATCTTACTAAACTAAAAAAACCTATTAATAAGATACCGATAATTTTTATCATCTATTATATATAGATACTCAACATATCAACAATTTTTTTTCGCAGTAAATGTTATTTTCTATCACTGAATCTCCTATGTTCACAGTCTCCTAAAATTGCTTACCCAATCCTTTAGTTGCTTGTGTCTCCTTGCCGAAATCCTTGCAGGTCTTTCGTTTTCAATAAAATTATAAACACGTTCTTCAAAGGACTTCGCCGTGAATTACGACAGCTATTATATATATATAAAACTTACAATATCAACGTGTGTACGTATTATACTTACCGCTCGTTGTCAGGACTTCGCTTGCAGGAGTTCGTGTATTGTTGTGAAGTCAAAAATCTGGGTCGATTTAGTCAAGTTAGAGTCCTGGCGCGTGAGTGATGTTCCGTTCCAGCTGCACCCTGTACGAGCAACGTAACTCACTTCCTGTCGCGATCACAATCCAACCCCGAACATTATAAGTCCGAAGACGTACCAAGCGACCGCGCAAATGATAACGACTGGTAACATTTCTAGACTTTTTAAGATACTATGGTATCTTAAAAACTAAGGTAGACTAAGGTATATATTTGCGAGGCCCAAATAAAACTTTGTCAATCCTACCCTCTACCCATAACATCTATATGTAGATTGATATCTTATTCCTTGCTGAAAAGCTCAGAAAAATACTGAGTAAATGATTATACTTAGATTAAACTGTTACATATATAAAGGAAACAAAAGATTACATTAAAAATTGTTCTTTTGAATCGAAATCTTCAAATCATCGTTTCCTGTTTGGATAAAGTAATGGATGTTGAAATATTGAAGTACATTTGTGAAGGTTAAAACGTTACTGAAATTCGCGTTTCCTCTTAAAATGACTTTTAGTATAATCTCTTTAGCATTTGAATAGAAATAGTCGAGTACGGGAATTTAAATTGAGACTGTTACTCCGATGTGGATGTTACAAAGAGACTTGCAGCTTTTGTGAGCTGGAACAAGCTGGCATGAAACGTCCCCGTAGGTTTTCAACAGTGCTGACAAATTCCAACGGAACGATCCGAGTACTATCTGACTGTAACTTTTAAGTTCTTAACGAAGTTTATCGTAAAATTGTATTATATAAAACAACATTTTAAAGTGAATTTCTGGAAACAATATGAAGACTTTATCTGATACAATAGTATTTCTCTATAAAAGAATTAAGAATACTTATATAACAAATAAACTTTGCAAAGATATCAAAACAAACGCAAAATCACATTACATAAATGACTGAAAACCATTATTGGTTTTTCAGACAGTAAGAAAAAAAGCTGAATGTCCAGCAGTGGACGTCTATCGGCTGATAATGATGAAGAAAAAAGCTATCTAGCTAGATCAAAAAGCAGTAATAATCTTTCGTTTTAACGTTACCTGTAAATACAAGGTGGTGCAGTGTATACTATCCAAATTGGCGCACATCGTTACCGTTGGGAGCACCATTTACTATCTAGTGAAAGTTCTGCACGGCTCGACTTATAGTGTAATTAAAAAAATATATAACTTAACCAGTTACTGTGAAACCGATTATTGGTGACTGATGAACCTCCTGGTCCAACTCTCCACCTAGTTTAGGCTGCAAGATAAGTTTTTACAAAACTAGCTCATTTATGAGTAGTGGTAGTAACTCCACATACGACTGGTCTTAACCAATCCCACTATTATTTGTAGATGGTTTTTTCTTTCTCGTGCTTTCCTCCCAGCTTTGTAGGATCGGCACAGTATGTACTTCTCTCCCATATCCCTCTATCAGCCGTCATATCTGAATTCAAACTCTTCTTACACATATCATCTTTTACACAATACATCCAAATTTGTTTCCGTCTTCCTCTACCCTTATAACCATCCACGTTCATTCTCATTACTTTCTTTGTTATAAGTCCTTCATCCCTCCGCATACCATATTATTTTAATTATAGCCTATTAATTTTTTGTATTTCATAGATCCTTCATCATTTTATTTCTAATTAACTTTTATAAACATTTTCATTTCGTATTATAGTAACTGTTGCTATAGGAAGTCATTTGCGGTTGCGGTTGCTCTCAAGGAATATTTCAGATCTAATTTGATATTACGGCCAGCTCTGTTGTATACTTATATATGTGTATTTAAATATATATATACAGGATATATCCATAAATTCGTAAGGACTCAAAATTTTATGGATATATAGCTTCGGCCATTTAAAGGTCAACTAAGAGTGAATTTTACAAATTTATTTCCCCAAAGGGACTTGCTAAAAGGGATGATAAGGCCAGCAAAGGGAACAGGAAACAACTAGTATGAATATATATGTAAACAGCATGAATTGTTGATATGATTTCGGATGATAACAAACTTGGTGTTCTTTGGTGGTAGGTGGCGACGACACGGCTGCCGATGCCGACGTTCTCGCCGCGCGCTGTACTCATGTACAGCGCGGCGGTGGGCGGCGAGGGTGCGGTGGCGCTGCAGCTGAGGGAAGCGGCCCCCGGCGAGATCGAAGCGGCGAAGCTGCACGAGGAGAGGCTGGCCATCGCCTGCCACGAGCCCGAACTGCTAGCTGACCTGTTGCATGTCGCTGCCGAATTTGGTGAGCTCTCATATTTAAAGACGTATTCACTTGACAGTTTTTATTTTAATCGACAATGCGACGAGACGCGCGAAACGAACATCTGATGGATAGTGGTACGCCTACCCACAACATCGTGGCGCCACCACATCCTTGAAACAAGATGTTAAGTCTCGACATCTCAATAATTTCTCTACCTACGACGCCCTTCAAACCAAAGAAAAGATAGTATTTATACACTACTGTTTAGTGACAGAAATAGACACTGCGGTGGTACCTATCTAGGCGGTCCCCTTAAACAGAGATTTACCATTAGTAAACATTACTGATAGATAGATAGATCTCTGTTGCCGGTCACTATCTGGGTAAGTACTATCACAGCTCCTATTTCAGCCGTCAAACAGTAGTCCACTTACACTACTGTGTTCGGGTTAGAAAAGCGTTAGCTAATGAAATATTGCTGAAGTAACAACACAAAATCTAATGTCTTAAAGCGACAAGCTCAATGTGGCGATGTATATATCCTAACTAGAGCCACGTTGTTGTAAGCAGGCGTATCACTTACCATCAAATGAACGTCCCCCTCGTCTGGTCGCTTAATTAAATAAAAAAAAATTACGAATGATTCAGTACTTTTTTAACGTTTTTACCAGAATGCAACGTATACAAACATTCTAAACCTATACAGTTTTATCAACCACCAAATCATAATAATCACATTAATACATTTAGTATCTAGTAAAATTTCGATCTCGATATATCTAGATAGATATAAATATCATCAACTAGCAACATTCAAAATTCTCAGCACAAATCTAATAACACAGTTAAAGACAAAACCACAGTGTTTCCTGTAATTGAAGGACTGTAAAGCAGACGAGGACTTGGACTATCACGGGACCCGATCGAGTTAGCGGGCCGAAATTGAGCTCCCTAACTAGAGATTTATGCGACCTCATACAGCCCCGGGGAAATGTATTAATCACACTATATTCCAGCTATAACTTACAAGAGCATAAAACCGCCGTCAACAAAATTGGCATTCAAATGTCGCAGGCACGTTCAACTTGTTTTAGTCCAATGCCTGGGGAAGAACTGCGAGGTGTATTCCACCACCCCTCTCCTCGGTCTGTATTTTGAAATTCAAATATCAAATTTTGCATTTGAAACTGACTCAGGGCACCGCATCGAGGCTCACCGGACAAACATAACCGGTAGCGTTGTCAGTTACTACATCGGTGGAATTTCTGTGCGTTGAAATATATTTTCAAAACATTTATCTAGTGGCTTCCACATCTATGCGCTTCTCCATTTCCAATTGTATTATAATATAAACTATAATAAGAATTGTGAGGAACTTTAAGCTTATGACAACAAAATTACAGCTTATAACATATATGTGAACCCATTCTCCGCAATCAATGAATTCGTTGAAAAAAAACTTTGAACAGACATTTTCGTGTTTCTGTAATATGAAAAATAAATATTTATACATATCCTTAATATAACAATTGTTACAAAATTGCCTACGACGTACTCGTATAAACAAACAACATTAAACGAACATATGAAGATAAGAAAAGGAGATAAACAGTGTCATCAAATTTAACACAAAGTGGTCTTTGTTAAAATAGACGGATCATGGAAACGGGTCACTACACAGGTCCTTAATTGAATGATCTTATAGCAAACCAATGAAATATAACCCATACTATTAAATTAAAACTGAAATTACTCGTTTATAAAAAGACATAAATGTTTAATAAAAACTTATTTCAGTTATTGTATTGTTTACACAAAAACTTAAAGCATTTTCAAACTACTTCTCTTCAAAGAACGAGGAACAAGAAACGTATTGTTACTCTCGCTAGTTGTTTTCCCGCGCTGTCGCAGGATAGAAAAACATGGCCGACATTACAAAAAAAAAACGCATCAATGTACATATATATTTATAATTGTTATATTTCTGAATTTGTCTTGCCTTTCATACTTAAAAATGCAGTTAATCTTGCTTATAATAAATTATATGCATTCGGAGATACTTTTAAAGTAGAAAGTTCAGCCGCTCGTATAAAAGAAATGGTGATGAAAGTATTGTTTAATAAAAAGACTTTAAGATGAAAAAAACAGATCAGAGATAATCTTAATATATATTTAATTTTTGGATGTGGGTTATTTAAGTTATTATATATTATATACGAGGTGTCAGTCCCATTGGCAGCAAATATTTTATCGCACAAAACATAAAAGCACTAAAATCAAGAAAATTACGTAAACAGTCTTCTTGCAAAGTGTTTGAGGATATTTTTTTTATGTTATTGAAAATTCAGTATTTCGTAGAAGATTAACGCATGCGAACATCATAATTGGACCCCGCATAAATTCGCAGGAGGCTGCTTCTATTAAATTTTACGACAAACACGAACCCTCGTATAACTTTGTTAATAAAGGTTACAATATATCGTAACCGGATGCTGCACGGATTTGAGAAAACGCGCGGATAGTCGACCTGCGAAACTAAAACAAAGCCGCGTGAAGTTAACTAACAATTAAATAAACTAATACTATTGTTTATACTTAAAAACTTTAAGTAGGAATTTTAGCTAAAAACTACTATACGTTATTTCATGTATTATATGTTAAATATATAACTTAATATATATACAATACCTTTGTAAATTAATGCTACGCCTCTGCCGGAAATCGCATAAGTAGGCACACAGCTATACTGTTCAATTAGTGTGCTCCGGTTCGAATGGCACTATAGCTAGTAAAATTAATGGAGGTGACGAAACTAAACATCTTTTATCACAAAGCGATGGGAGAGATAAACTTTTGAATAGTCTTGTCTTAAAAAAAAATATCAAAGCAAATGACATTTCATTTCAATTAATAACTACCTAACGATTGCTTAACTTACTTAATTTGACTAAGTAGAACCATTAAAACATATAATTTAACAAAGTCGTTAGTCTAAGAAGTATATGTATACCTGAGTTTTTTTTTTTAATATCCACTCGTACGTCATTTAAAAAGGTTATATCTATCGTTGTTTAAATGAAATGCTTTGTGAATTTTATTGAAGTCGTTTGTTTCCATATAGCCAATTGTAATAATGCTGTAGGATATTATTGTTGTGAGCTGGTTATGATTTGATCCAATGAAACGATATTTCGGGATGGTAAATGTTTATTATTCTATACAACGAAAATCCAAATAAAATAAGCCTTTCCAATATCACCTACTAAATCATATATCTCTTGTATAGCTCATATATATTAATTAGAGTATCGGCTTGAAATTTAAAACGAATGTGACTCAGACGATTACTGAACGCTCTGTAGTCATCTTCTACCGCTCTAGAAATATCCAGAGAACTCTTTATTCCTGATGGAAAACAGATTAATTATTATCCATGGCTTATTGTATTTTTCTCGAATGTTCTAGTAATATTCCATTGCGATAATTTTATTAACATTATATTGATGTTTTTATTATTTTACTGACGGTTGGTCTTTGTTGCCGGAGGCCGTCTAGGTAGATACCACCGCAGCGCCTATTGCAGTCGACAAACAGTAATATGCAAACATTATTGTGTTCCGGTTTGAAATTTGCTTTCCTCGACGCCGCTGTTTACGCTGAGATTAAGGAGTTAGTAATTTGTTCTGAATTGTCTATAAGTTTATCATATCTTTTTATATTCACCGGTGGTTAATCTCTGCAGTCAGAGCCTGTCTAGGTACCACCGTAGTGTCTATTTCTGTTAACAAACAGTACTGTGTTCCGGTTTGAAGGGCATTATAGCTAGTGTAATTACTGGAGTAACGACACTCAACATCTCATGTCTTAGGCAATGGGCGTAATATGGTCCTGTGTTTACCAATCTAACTAGTGCCACGATGTTATGAGCGGGCGTATGACTTACCATCAGGTGAACGTACCGTTCGTTTCGTCGCTTAATTTAATATAAAAAAATACCGGAAATTCGACCTGTCTAATCACAAAAATTTGACAGGTGCCAACAACTCTCAACCTGAAGGATGTCACCCTGCCAATTCTTACTCTTTAGGGAACGTCAGGCGTGTTCCAACAAGTGACAGCAGCCTTGTCATAATCCGACTAAATTCCAACTGTTGACATGAAATGCGTCTACTGAGAGATAGTGCGAAGAAATGCCTACCTCTACTTGAAGCCTACTTTATAAAAACATAACGTATACGATCGGGAACACACCAACAATATCTGAAAATATAAAAACTGTTTATTTTCCATAGTAAATTATGTAAAGTTAATGCTTTGATATTTTAGAATTAAGATTGTTTAAAGAAAAATCAAATATCAAAGAGTGTACCAGAAAGCAATAATGTTAATTGTCAGTAAATAATTTAAGAAAGAAACTTCGTCTTAAACGAACGTATAAACAATATAGATACTACAATATCTGTACAAACAAAATGAGAAAATCGCTTTGTTATTAGATAAAACCCAGGAATTCCACAAACAGTGCCATCACGATAAAAACATTTCCAATGTTCAAGCAATTTTTCTCAAATCCTTACAGCAGTAGTCAATCATTGTAAATATTACACAAACGGAAGAAAGCAACAAACACAAAACGGAACGAGGTTTAAAGTGAAACACAATTTTCTGCCGTAGATAAGTCTATTACCAACAATCGTAAACCCTGCTTTGAAGTGGAGTTAAAACGCAAACCCTAGGATCTTCAACAAATACAGCCGGGCCCGGAGAGAAAATCTCTTAAACGATGATTCGATATAATTCCCGAGTGCGACTCACCAAAGTGCTTTCAGCGCAAGCTGCTCCTTTATACAAGGGCAGGTTGCCGACGGTTCCTACTTTCTACTAATCTTCAGCACAAACTTGATCTTTTCAATAAAATCTTTTTGAAACTTTGTTGCTTAATCTGCAAACGGGAATCTGCGTTTCTTTTACCTGAAAAACTTACCTTTCAATTTAGAAGTCAGTTCATATCCTGAATATAACTCTTTAAAGATCTTAAATTTAAACAATATTATTGAACATGTTTACAAAAAGGGGTGTATGAAGTTCCGCTAAACATCTTATGGAGCCCAAGTCAACCTCACCTGCACACACTCCATCCTGCTGAATAAAAGACGAGGCTCTGACCAGCCACCAACCCGCATTGGGCCAGCGTGGTGGGCTAAGGCCCAATTCCACTCAATGAACTCTGTAGAGATGTTTGGATGAGGTCTATGTCCAGCAGTGGACGTCTATCGACTGATGATGATAATGATGTTTACAATGTTAAGGATCGAAACAATTTTAATTAATGTAACTACTTTGACGTAAGCTCGATTATAGAGCTACAGAAAACTGCACGAAGAATATAAAAACAAAAGTATTAGAAAGTATGAAGAGACAGGAAAATATTTTTAACATTTAAACACGTGATAACGTAAAAATAAGTAGCATTATAAATGGACAATTCATTAAGAAGAGCTTGGTAAAATAAAAAACGAATGAGAAGGCTGTATCGCTAATTAAATATATAGTCAGCGTTTTATTTGAGAAAACATAACAAGGGCAAGTCGTTTACGAGGTATTTTTTGCCAAGTACGCGAGGGACAAAGGACCGGGGCGGCATCACGGGATAATAATTTCAAGGAAACTGCCTGAGAGTTTTTTTCATAAAACAACCGAGAGCGGAGCACTCGGCCGCCGAAAGGAAATACTGCTCCATAAAGTTGCAAATGAAGTAATATCGCTCCCGAGTTGACTTACTGCCGAAAACTTAGGAACTGCTCGAGCGGCCGTGGCTGCAGTTATACTTCACAGTTCCGACGTAGCTGTTTACTTAATGTCATTTAATTAAACCGAATGGAGTGGATCGCATCAAACGCGCCCCGAGACCGGTCCATTTTGTAATTAATGTTGACCATTTCACAATGATCCCCTGCAACCTCTCTCCAGACCGGAACCTTCGGATTATCTGTAATTATTTCAATGGTACATACTATCTCCGTTTCTATTCATTTTTAGTTACACAACTACAAACATATTCAACTATTTCATTTACGGATCATCAAATATAAGAAATAGCTAATCACTGTCCTTTTTTTTGTTTCCGGGGGAGAATCCTTCGAAAAGATACTGTCTTCTCTGAGGGAGTCAGAGATATGTGGAGATGCTTATCCACTAAAACCCCACCTTCAACGTTTGGAGACGTTGCGGGATTTCCTTTTTGAACACAACCGCGGCAGCTAATTGTTGTCCAAGTAACAAAATATATTATTTTTTATTGCATTTATGACAATTTTAAAAGAAGAGCTTTTGAAATATGTTAGTATATAAAACCAAGATATTTATAAGGTGCTAAAGTAACTGCAGTAACTTTAACCTGAAGAAAGAACTTCATGATGATGTTACCTTGCAGTATCACCGTTAGATAATATACTAACTTTTCATTTTATTAATAATGGAATTAATACTCCGAATTACCGTTAACAGATAGCCAAGGATCAGACTGGCAACTCCGACCTTACATAATTATGAAAGTGCCCGGGGCGTGGACCAAGGAAATTACTCAAATGCCATAAATAATTTATAGAGATTTGGAGCAGAGCAAGTTTTGAGTGCTTTTAGGTATTTCCACAGCGGACTTACAATGTACCCTTCGGCGAAAACGTTGCTTCAACAGGTATTATTTACTACATCAGATATTACTTTATTAACCTATCAAATCCCCACAGTTTTTCTGTTAACTGTACCAAAGCGACGTATCTATAAATACTTTATTACATTCCATATACTTATCAGCAAACGTTTCACTTTCTCTCAAGTAGCATCATGATATAAAATATAATTTTCCTACTAAATAATACAAATATACACTAAATCCGTCCTAACCGAAACAAGGGTGAATTTGTACGAGACGATATTTATTTCGTATTAGCTGAGATATAGAAAAGTCGTTAGGTTACTTATTACACACTTAGTTAAGGTACTGGAAGATAATAACGTTAAGAGATAACCACTTAAAGGATTTACTTAAGCTTCTTTCATCGAAAATGTGATAAGGTTGCTGAGTATCAATAATATTATAATGATTATCAATATACAGACGCAGTATATGATCATCAAATGTAGTATCTGGATATAATCTAAACTTTATTATATAATTTTTTGAATTTCTGTATTATATTTCTATATATAACATTAAATAGAAAAATCTATCATTTCATGAGGCATAGTCCACAGTTGGGCACAAACCTGAGGTACAGAACATATTTTTTTAATAAATTTATAATCCTTAAAACCTAGGTAATGTTAGTTTTGAAAGCGAGCAGCAAGTTTTTAAGTCTGATCACATTTTCATTGCCAGATTTTAAGCGAAGTGCTCCCGCGGGTGTAATTTACAACATTAATGCAATACTTTTGCAGATGGCGACCACGATGGCCTGACAGCACTGTTGGGATCAGCTTCACCCGACCTGGCACAGACCTCCGATGCTTCCGACAGTTTACCATTGTCTGACCACGATAATGGTAAGTATTAAACTTCGGTTACATTATTTAAATATTTTTACTTCATCGGAAATAAACCTGCACTTATATTAACAGAATGTTCCTCAAGAAATACGTGAAAATATCCTGTTAAAAATCAAGGATTGTATAGATAATGTTTTCGTATGTAAGATTTTGATATATTACTTAAATAAATATCAGAAGATATTATATCAGCGTAAGGTAACTGTATCAGTACTTCACAGAACATCAGTAAATGCAAATCACGTCAAAGGATAAAAAGACGTACGGGAAACGTTATTAAGTGAACGGAGCTAATATATGAAAGACTTACGTCGCTTGAAAGACACCAGGATGCCGTAAAGTGTACTTGGGAACACACGCTATGCTTTATACGTTTCGTCTTCTTACATAAAATTCAAGTAAAGGAATTCCTAGCACATTGTACAATCATCAAAGGCGAGTCTTTACTTCCGTTGATGAAATAGCTTGCGAAATAGGAACAGTTGTCGTTTCCCAATCAGAGATAGAGAGGTTCTAGGTAACGTTAGATCGAATTCGTTAGTAAATAATTCAACACTACGCTATTTATAACGTCAAAGATGTTGCTAACGCAAAATAGCTGTTTGCATAACGACAGGCATTAATTTATGCTGTGTGAATTGATGAATGTGGTTTCGAAGCATTAAGAGGAATAGATCTTACCGAGCTCCCATTTAGCAACTTTTGAAATTGATGAGACGAGAGAGATCGCAGCGGCATCTCGCGGGTCCCACTGACGACGGCGGGGACGGAAGTTCCAAGTTTTATGGCTCAAGTGCCGTGATGTATAGATATAAGACAGTTTATAACAATCTGTTGCGGGATCTCCTTAAGTGTGCGGAGACTGAATTGAGATTCATCAGGTTCAACCGGCGGAAAACCGTTTGAATTTTTGTTGACGTAAACGATTAAGGAACGTTTTATCATTTCCTTTAATACTTCACTCCGATTGTATTACTCGCGTTTTATAACCCATTTTATCTGTATAAATATAATATAACATCCTCTTTATAATACAAAAAAAACAGTTCCTTCCGGTTAATATTTGAAACTGATTAATCAATTTTAACGGTTATTTACGGTTTATATGCTACCGTTATAAAAAAGTTTAACGCTCTGCACTAAAAATAATCTTATACATGAAAATAAATAAATAAACTAGATAAAAAATTTAAAAAAAAAATACTTTTATAATTCTATACAATTATATTATAAACATCTGAGGGTAGGTCTCTGTTGCCGGAAAACGTCTGGGTAGGTATTACCACAGCTGCCAAACAGGAATGTTCACATAATATTATATTCCAGTTTGAAGGGCGCTGTAGCGTGTTAAATTACTGGGGTAGCGAGACTTAACTTCTTGTATCTCAAGGAGACGAGTACAATGTAATGCTTTATATGTCATTGTAATCAGCGCCTCGTTGTTGTCAATAAGTATTAGATGAACGCCTCGGTCGTCTCGTCGGTCCATCAAGGAAAAAGATACACCAGAACAGAACAGTTGTTACGGCGTCAGATCGACAATATCAAAGTTCTACTGAGCCAAAAAGTAAAAGTAAAAAAAAAACCTTCTTAAAGTGCCTCTCCAACTTCTTCAACCATGACTTTTACCTTCTCTCCACCCTACACCATCCAAATACAACCACATATTTGACATCAGAATTGAACCTGTTAACTCTGTGATACAAAGTAATCGATTAGTCAAGACGCCATAGGGACAGTTGAGTATTTTTCTTTATGGTATCTACAAAAAAGTTCTTATTCTGAATTCACTGTTTTTTTTTTATTCAACTAAGCGACGAGACGAGTCAGATTACCTGATGGAACTACCATCCTCACATAACGATATAGCGCTAGTTAGAATGGTGCACACAGCATCCTTTGTGCTTATCGCTTTGAGATATAAATTACCCCATTAACTTGATTGGCTACTACGCCCTTTAAACCGGAACACAGTTCTAATGTTTGTTTCTTATAAAATATTTTAATTACTGTTATCGTCTTCTTTCAAAGGTCTATTGCTGATAGATTTCTGTTCCCGAAGATCGTCTAGGTACTTAGTAGCGCCTACTTCTGCCGCCCAATACTAGTGTGCAAACATAACTGTGTTCCTGTTTGAAGGGGGCTGTACCTAGTGTAATTATAGATAAAACATTATATCTTAAGTCTCAAGCGATGAGCACAATGTGGTGCAGCGTACATCATCCTAACTAGCATCACGTCGCTATGGGCATTCGTATCACTAGCTATCAGGTACACCTGCATCTCGACTCGTCAAGAAAGCTGTTTAGAAGTTGCGGGCTTTCTTAATGCAGAATGTTATTTTCTTATTATGATCGCTGTTATAAAAAACTAGTGCTCTATTTGACACAGTAAGTTATGGGTGTCAGGTGTGACGCAATCTCCGGCGCGAGCACAGTGGGCTCCCCTGCGCCATTTGTCATCTGCATCTAAAATTTCAAAGCGAGTTTATTTTAGAGTGGAGCGTTTTACGCGCTCGCCGAGCTGCTACATATGGACGTTCAGTGTCTCTGTAAACTGAACCCGCCAAGCTTCACTGTCGAACCATTAAAATTTCGTTACGTTAGAGGAGAATTTACATTTCCCGTGCTTAATTTCATGCCTGAGGTGCCGCTTTAGATCTTCTTTGATGTATTCATAATACACCTCTGCCTCATTTACACCTCCGTCTACTCCGGTATTGCATGTCAAACTCAACGATTACAGTAAATGTTTAACTCATCTTTATACATATATATAAGAGATATCCAGAGATTCATTGACACATCACAATGTAGAATAAAGATTCAAAATTTAATAGTAATACAGCAACTGCCTCTTAGAGGTCAGTTAAGAAGAGATTTTATTCTTATCCAAAAAGCGAGAGTTACTATAGTTCTGACAAATTTCAGTCCTAATTCTATATTAAGGCCAGCAATACAGGCGAAGAATAGTCAGTAATCTAATGGTAAAACAACTTTATATTACGTTTGATATACATTACTATAAAACATTGGAATATGCATATGAAATATACAATTCGAAAATATTATATATACGTTACTTGATAAGATCACAAGTCAAATAAGTAGCATCGAAATGGCGTCTCGCTCAGCGACACTGCTGCTGCATAAATTGCTTACAGCTGGGGCTGGTGACATAAAAATTTAAAGTAAACAATATAATATTTATATATAACTACATGCATATTAAAAAAGGATAACATGACTAATGTATATGAAAAAAAACACGCAAGCTACTCTAAATGAAAAATTTAAAGTAATATAGCTGTACATAAACTATAACTATGACTACTATATAACAAAAAATATCTCAATAATACCACGAGAAAGATATATCATATTTAATTATATAAATCCAAACTTACTAATTATTAAGTCAATGATAGTAATGGTCCGGTGAAACTCTTATAGAGTAAAAACGTCTCAAATTAGCATCCACAATATGTTTAAACTTGTTGAAAAAAACCTTTACTAAATAATTCTGTTTGATAATTTATAACAAACTTTTATATATCGTAGATGCTCGAACATATTAAATCTCTAGCAATTGTTAACTTTGAAACTGGAGTTATTCTTTGAAACAGTAAAGAAGAAATTGCGCTGAACCGGTAAACAAATTTCGTAAATACCTCTAGGCGCCGTCTGGTTATGGCGTGACCACGCTACCTCTTAATCCAACGTCGCCATTTTAAATACACTTCAGTTCTAAACACTAGACGTTCTAGAAAATTCAACACGTTTTAACAAGTATTTTACGTGTCCCACTTCTATAACACCTACATTTTGATAATCTAATAATAACAACAAAAATTTCAGAGACATACATATCAAGGCAAAAGAAAATGCTCATAGATCTTATGTAATTAAATTTATCTGCGTACGTACTAAATGTTTAATATAGTATCGTTAGTAATAACAGAAACGAATTATAAAGGAGGAAAGTATAAGGATATAAGTAATATAAGGTTGGATAAAATTAATAATGAGTTTATTAGAGGGAGTCTAAAAGTTGCTCCGATGACTGAGAAATCGAGGAGCAAGAGGTTAGCGTGGTACGGGCATGTTATGCGGAGGGATGAAGGATATATAACGAAGAAAGTAATGAGAATGAAAGCAGATGGTTATAAAGGTAGAGGAAACCGAAGAAAATGTGGATGGATTGTGTGAAAGATGACATGTGTAAAAAGAGTGTGAATTCAGATATAACAACCGATAAAGGGATATGGAAGAGAAGTACATACTGTGTCGATCCCACATAGCTGGGAAAAGGGCAAGAGGAAGAGGAAGAAGAAGAAGAAGAAGAAAAACAATTATAAACGATGAAAGTATTTTGTAGTGGAAACTTTATCCAGTCCTCCAGAAACATTAAACACTGTCGAAAATATAAATAATGCATATTGCAAAATTGCAAGAGTAATCACGAATGTCGATGCATTTGTTACATATCCATAAAACATTATGTATCATGATAGTCCATCATTGCAAACGTACAGCTCCGGCATATCGTATAATTTTCTACATGACTAAGGGTTTCGAGGCTCGTCGTATTTCAAACATGTCGGGCCAGTCATTTATTACTACAAAGCAAGAGACGCGACTGAACGTCACGGCGACAAATTGTTGGCGCCCGGCTTCAGCCTGCGATGCACCATCTCACACCCGCATCTCGCCGTGACGGGGGAACGGAAGTTGGAAACGCGAATCGCGCTTCTCCCCCGCCATACTGCCTCCATTTCATCTCACATATCAAGCTTAAGAAATGTATGCACTTGAAATGAAAATACATGAGAGCAACTTCTGGAAAGCTTTAGTTCTGCAACAGCGTAACTCCTGGTACAGTCTAGTAATAATAACACAATTCATTTCCGGTGTGCACACCTGTAATATCAAATTAGTATCAGCCATTCAACAATTAAGCTGTGATAATTTAGTGAGCTTGAGCTGCCGGCGAGGGTAAAGATCTTGAGGAAATCTTCCTCAGGCTGAGGTTGAGGACTTACAACAGCCTTTGTTGACTCGTGGCATCCATCAATCCGCACTTGTATAGTATGGTGGATTCCCAGTAGTGGGAACAAAAAGAGTACATTTCATAAATATATATCTTTTGATGACAATATTAAATTTCTTTTAAAAACTAATTTCAAAGCAAATGGTTGACAACATTTTGGTAATAGAGTTACGATTGTGATATCCGGGTAGCGAAATTTTCGGTACATTCTTAAAAGCGAAAGTTCTCATCAAATATTTTTTCTTGACAAAGGCTTATCCTAAAAGGATCCTCTTTTTAAGGTAATTACACAAAATTTAAGCTTTGGAAACAACTTTATGCTGGCGTTAAAATTTATGTATAACTCAACTGTCTATCTGATAAATGATCGACTCGAGGATTCTCAGTCAACATGAATTAGAATATACGATGTTTGCTATAAGTTTTATTCCTGCAAGGATAATAATTTACAAAACAAAGTGAAACGCAATATTTTACTACTCTTTTCAATTATGTTTTACGAAAGTGTGTTTCAGATTGTACACTGTAACTATAGCAAAGATGTATACAAATGTACTTATAGCATATTGTTACAAAGTCAGTTAAAAAATGAAAGCAGTTTTGTACAATGGAAAACTCAATTACGTTGTGTCTCAAGAGTGGTAACTTCCAAGACTGTTATTCAGTACTTTGATTGTAAAGGAATAATTTGTTCGTTTCAGTTCACCCGTTGGCTTCATTCCAGAACTTTATAACATGCTTGTGAATTTTATCAAAGAAATGCATTGGCACATTTCCGAACCGCTGTGTGATGTTGCATACGAAACAAAAGTGTCCTTTGGTAGCGCTTTACAAAAGAATTTATATCTTACAAAGCTCTTGGAATATTACCATTCGTTAAACAACTTATAAACTCGGAAAAGAATCTCCGCTGTGAAAGATGTTATATGATATTTGTTTCCATTTCCCTAGTTCATTCGTGACGGAAGTTCTACTGATTTAACACATGGATATATTGATGATATTTTTTATCTGTAATGGCACATATGGCCTCAATTTCACAGCGTTGACAGCGAAAACACAGTAATACTGCTGCGGCGGCAGATTTACAATATGAGGGTGGCAGCGAGCCAGACGGTTTCGAAAAAACCTTATCACCAAGGTCCGTATTACAAAGAAAAACCTTAGTAATTACGCCGCGGAGGCACTTAAAAATATACTAGTATATATTAAATTACATGGAAACTGTATAATTAATTAAATGTAACATCCCCGTTACTCCCTTCGAAGAAGGAATTTTGAGAAACTGTTAATAGCTGTGCTCGTGATGTCTTTAAAAAATTCAAAGTTAAGTCTAATAATTTCAGAGATCACATGAGTCAATGAAATTCTGCATATCTCCTATATCAAAGCTGAAAACCTAAGCTTGTCTCGCTAGCTTGTTAAATGTAGGTTAGTGCTCTAGGCTTTGTTTAAAATTATCTTCGCAGTTAAACACACTAATACAAGGAAGTTTCTTATATAATTGTTTTATAGTACCGGATAGTCAAGAACATCACGGTATACAAACAGGATAATATAATTATCTGATAAAGGAAAAAGTAATGTTGGAAAAAATCATCTTATGCTATTTTATGATTGTCTTCCTTTCAATAATTTTTTTTAATTGTACAAAAGGTAATGTCGACAAAGCTTCAGGGGGAAAAAGTTGAAAAGCATTCTCATTAATTAATATAACTTCTATTTTAGTTTCAGTACTCTCTTCACTTTATTTCAAATATGTAAATCCTGTGCAGGCGACAGCCATCTTATTTAACAAAAAAAAAATTGCAACTCAGGAAACAATGCGACCTAGAAGGCAATTTGCTGTTCGCTCCGCATTCTCTATGGAATTGCCCACTTTAACTGATTACTTTATACAAAAAAGTTTATAAATGTTTTCAAATCAAACATTACTCTCTGAGTTATTTACAAAAGCGAATTTTTCATTTATTTCAAGTTACAAATTAAATTATAGCAGTAAGTTTTTTTTAATCACAATGGACCTCAATTTATGAAGCTCTGAGAGGTCAAGCTAGACCGCCTTTCTACTTTAACGATCGATCAATCGATATCATCATCACCTTTAGTCTATACATGGGGCAATCCTACACGATCGGGTAGAGATTTAAATGGGGGGATTAGGGTCATTTCCCATCATGCTTGCCCAATGCGGATAGGTAGGATCTAGAGCCTCGTTTGCTGATTAGCATGGTACCCCTCGAGCTGATGAGATTGGCTTTGATTACGTGAATTGAAAGGCGGAAACCCTTACACTCCAAGATGAAACAAATTTAGTCAACTTTGCTGTTTCCTTTACTAATATACTACGCACGGTAATTAACATGAATTCCGACTACTGCTAATTATTGTATAATTAATAGACCCATCTTCAACAATAGATATTATAGTAATGATATAATAAAATATATATATTTATATATCAAAACAGTAATTATGTCTTTCTGTTAGTTCCAAATAAAGTACAGAAGTAATTAAAGAATCTCATTTAAAACACGTTTGCGCTTAATGCACTAATACAGTGAAGTAACTGAACTATTTAATATCACCGGAACTTGAAGCTAGATATGATTGATAGCACTTTAAGCCAGTGCCCCATTTGTCTCGGAACTGTTGGGAAACGGCAACTACTAAGAACCTCCTCCGGGTTCACAACTTATTTCATTAGTCACATGCTTTCTGACATAATGATTACTACGTTAAAACTACTCCTCGTTACTTCTGTGAAATAACATATAAGTAATTGAGAGTTCACTGAGGTTTTTATCGTTTATATAACTATATAAAAACGTAAACATATTAGATAATAGACGGATTTATAAAGTATTTTGTTCTAGACATGTGAGGAGAAGCAAAGAGAAGTAGTTTTCCCAATTTTAAAAATATACCTTTTAGTAGTTTCTTCATTTTATTTACAGGTGAGGCATTCAAACTATTTGCTTTTTTATATTGTTATTTATGTATAATCGAGACGCAAGAGAATTATATTAAAGTTTCCATAACAAATTAACTTAATGAAGAAGCACATCTTTATATTTGGATATCCGCTGCCACATAACGTGAAATTAAACGGGAACGCTTAAAGCTTAGCCTAAGGCGCAGCTAAGTTCATAAACATTTTCGCACAAAGAGGGTTGAAATGACATTTAAATTTTATTTCATGTCCAACTCAGACGTTTACGTACACTTTTGTATATACCTGACATTCGCTTAAGGGTTAAATGCTATTCAATTATGCTCTAGAAAATATACCAATGTTTTAGTATGGAACATATGTTATGATGTTTAAATTTCATCTCACCGTTTGCTTTTTGGATATTACATTACTTTTAACTTTTTTATATTGTCATAAATTTTATCTCTATCGACAATGGGCTCCCAAGATCAAGTGCCCATGGTTATTTGTTAATATTGATATCGGACAGGAGTCGTCTGTATTACAAAGTTGTCGATGAACCGCTGCGCTACGAAGGTAAGTGTAACAGTAACAACAGTAAGCTAGAGGAAGTTAGTTTTGCTTAACCAATCGCTAATTTCATAGTTTCTGACTCAAAGTTTTAAAAAAAATATCATTTATGTACAAATGATGAGCTGCGATCTCAAAGAAAGTGATGTTCCAAATAGAGCGAAGTGGAGTGAGAGAAGTAAGAAAGCAGACCCTGTCTTAAGACGGGACAAATGCTAAGAAGAAGAAGAAGATATACAGATATAGATATATTAAATATACATATCAGCATTCAAAGCTAAAAAATAGAGAAGTATTTCTGATGTGGACAATGAAAAGTTACATATTCTATGGAATATTTAAATAGATATATATCTCATCTCTCCCACGAGGCTCTTTTTCTCTCTTCCTAACTATGTAATAGGCTCAGTTTTCTTTTTTTTCTACTTTGCTTCCGTCTCTTTTCGACGTCATTATCGGTAACTTCAAAAGATCTAGAGGAAAATATAGCTTTTGTTACTAGATCTTTCTATCTTGTTACGGCAGTGCCCCTGAAGACTTTAACAGGGGAGAGAAAACTGTAGCGCAAATTTGCCTACGTACTCATGTTTTAGTCATATTTCAAATAGTAATAAAATTCTTACATATTTATAAAAATATCATACTTAAAAATATTTAGTACATAAAAGCACAGTTTTATATATTTGTACTGTTATTTAAAAACATAAAAACACTGTTAGATCTTGTTTTTGTCGTATGTTAAAAAACGTACCAAAGCTTCAGTTTCGCTTTTTCGCATCTGCCTTTGAAAGCTTATTTAGTACTAATTACAAAACTCAAACATATATATATATATATATATTGAAAAAATGTTAGTACACGCAATGTTGAAATAACGTGTTGCTCTAAGACTCATAAAAAGCGCTGTTCTCATTACTGCGAGAGCGTCACAAAGGGACAAGTTGAAAAGTACTTTCGTTAATTAATAAAACTCTATCTTTCCTCCGGGCGCTCTCCTGCGGGATATTTGAAATATGTAAATCTCGCCGACGAACATTCACTCGCAAAAAGTAAAAGGAACAAATCGACATCGTGGAAATGAACAAGGCAAAGAAAATTATTTGCCGTTTTGTCCAACATGCTCGGAGGAATGGCCGTTAATTACCGACTATGAAAAGAACTTTATAACTTTCTCTTGCGAATGAATGACATGTTTTAACTTTATGTAATCAAGTTAAACATTAACTTCATTCATATTTAACTTAATATATGCAAAAAGTTAAATGCTTTTGACTGCCTCTCGTCTATATACTGATGGTGGAGCTTCCCTGAACGTGCTAGATTAACTACTACCCCTATATTATAATTCTGTCGCTATAACAATATTCCTCTATCTCGGCTGATAACATATTGGAGGCAGAGAAAATAGAAGGAGCTTTAGCACGGTTTACTATCCCCGTCCTTATTGCCACTTATTACCGTGTGAAGTTAAAGTTGAATATAAATAATAAGCTGTACCCTCTACATTTTTATAAGTAGCGAGTTTTTTTTGTGAGCGAGAGTATAGAAAAGTTGAGCAGCGAGAAGACTTCGCATTACCAAATGACATGCTTGAGACATGATTATTCCGACGGAGCGGTGCTCTCGCGGCACAGCATCCAGTCGCACTAACAAGCAATTGTGACTCTGTAATTGCTAATTTGCATCGCCGGAGAACTTCGCTAACGGATGTTAGCTGAGTTAACGGCGTTACTTAGAGGAGAGTGCATTATTCTATCTATCAACGCGACAATATGCTCCGAGTACACTTAAAATTTTATTAGTTATAGATCTCTGTTGCTGGCTACCATCTACATAGCTACCATCACAGCTCTTGTCTCCGTCACTAAACAGTAGTGTGCAAATATTACTGAACTAGTCATATCTCAAAGCAACGAGCTCATTTGGTGCTTTAACTATCAGCCTAACGCACGATTGTACGGACACGCTTATAACTTACCAGCAGATGAACTTCTTGATCGTCGAGTCGCTTCTTCAAAAAAATAGCTTCGGCGATCTTAAGATAAAGCATTGATATATGTCAAAAACTTGTGTAGAAGTTATGTCCTAATTGACTTTAATATGTGTAATAGACAACTGGACATTTACTAATACAAAATCTAATATAATTAAACATAGTATCGAAGCATTTTAACGGCAGAATTTCGTGTTATATGTATATAAATATATATGCATCAATCTTTAGTATACGATAAAAAAAAACAGTGATAATAAAACTAACTGCTACAACCATAATAAGACAGAAAAATCTAGTGACAAGAGATTTTCACTAGATCTTATTCATCTATCCTGTGTCAAGCAAGGGACGTCTATGGGCTGATAATGATGAGTGAAAATCAAACAAAAACTATAGCTTTCCAAGATATACTTTATCTCATTTATTGATCATGGTCTTTCTCCTTGTAGAAGTTCTAAGTCCTAGCCGAAAGCCAGTCTATGATCTTTATATTAAATAATAACTTGATATTATAATTTTGATGTTAGCACTATTACATAGCTTAAGCTGTTGATTAAAGTGTTTATCTGTATATCTAAAATCATGACATTTAACATGGTAATCTGATGCTATTAGCATGTTTAAAAAATTCTCTGTCCAATTTTATTTCATGGTAAACTCGTCTATGCGAAATAATGGGAAAACGCTAGTTTCAAATTGTTTAGCTCGTTCATATACTGTATAGCCTTAAAACATTTTCAAAACTGTTGTTTATTGTACATTTTCAATTTGCATACAGCAATAAAAAGAACAAAATAATCTATATATCTATATAAATAGACGATATTCAGAGACCCGTTGACTCATCACGAGATCTCCAAATTTGGAAGTGACGTTGCTTCTGCCATTTAGAGATCAGCTAAGAATGATTACAAAATGCTTTACGCAATACTTTTTTATTATTAATAAATGATAAAACAGCAAAAGATTTTGATCTAGATTTTAGGTCATACGTTAGAACCTACTATCATTTATTTCATAGCTTAAATTTTAAACACTTCAGTCTTGAAATTTTAGTTCAACTTAACGTTGAAACAAAAATTCGTTTTAGTAACTTTCATGAATGTTATGTTATACTTTACTTAATTTATATCATTTCTAGTATTTTCTTCTTTATTGTATTACTATTATTACCTTATATACACTTCCTGCCCTTTTTTTACTGTTAACGTACTTAAAACAGTTTTGCTAATGTAGAAGGGATAACCTCGCCTTTTCATATTGTACCTACATATGTATTTTTCTGTTTATAAACAAACAGATGAAATAATAATTAAATTTTACGATAGGGGTGTTGACAAAACTTATGAACAATATGTACTTTATTTTCTTCATTCTAACTGATTCAGCTCGAAACCAAAAAAAAAACCGTTCGTCTGTCGCTAATTTTCCTTTGTCCCTTCAGGCCGTGGATCCGGGTCCACGAGCCCAGTGTCAGATGAGCTGTAAGAGCCGCTGTGGCTTCCAGCCCGCTCATAACAAGAATATAGATCCTTTGTCCCGTTCGAGCGTGCATTAGCATTGCTCTTACTTGTTAAAACAAACAAACAAAAAAAAAACAAACTCGTACACGTCGCACAAAGCAAAGCCTGCAAAAAGCTGACTGCATTAACAAGCACAGACAGTAATGAATAATATCCTTTAAAATCTTACAAGTTTTTATCTAGACCTAGCATGCTAGTCCAATTACTTGCTGATACGCCTTTGCATTGATTAATGTAGACGTAATACTATTTGGTTACTTTTTTATTAATACAACTCCTTCTACTAACAAATATTACCAATGCACAGTTTAATTAAACTCCACAGTTTTGTTTAATTATGACTGTCAGTCTATATTAGGATATAATAGTTAAAATAATATAGAAGATATGTAATTTTTGATTAGATAATTCGGTCTTCCTCTACCCTTATAACCATCCACATTCATTCTCATTACCTTCTTTGTTATACATAAACACTATTTACGGAATATAATTCTAAATTGACGACTTATAATGAAAATGTTAGAGTAGTAAAATTATCAATGTTATATACCTTTTTCGATAAGATGTTCACCTGATGATAAATAATACTCCCGTCCATGACAATGTAATGCTGGTTAGGATATGTATTAAACCACATTGTTCTCGAAGGAAATAGTAGCCGCTGTGTTAGACGATCTCCGGCACCTAAAACCGATCGATTATTACGGACAATGGCAAACTAAAACTAATCATCTACTCAAACGTATACAGAAAACAACAAAAACTAATTAAAACTTACAAACAGTGGCTGTGCATGCGCACAAATCTCGACCTTATTGTCGAAACAGTAACGATAGAACAACTTAAAAAGTCCCGGGGCCCTCTGTCCGGACCCAAACCGCATAGAAATGAAAGCGAACTGTTTCCGTGGAGCTTGTCAGAGTTGGTAACTTATATCATCAATCGTCATATATATCCAACTTTCAGATTTACATCATCGACCTAGTTCTCTTTGGACATCTACGTTGTTCCTTTTTTCCAATAGGAGTAGGCAGAAGTGAACAAACACCCACTTTTCGCCAGATGTAGTCAGGTCCCATGTAAAAGGGGGCAAGCCTGTTGCCACTTTACTGAGGCCGCCACACACACACAAAGATGATGTCAGCGTGCGGGTTTCCTCACGATGTTTTCCTTCACCGTTTGTATTTCGCTGTTATAACTAAAGTTCAAAAATGTACATAACTTAATTATTAAGCCATCGGTACATGCCGAGATGCAAACCCGCGACCTTCGGAATGTAAGCCACACGCTCTAACCATTAGGCCAGCGGGCTACTACTAAATAAATCAGTTATAATTTTCGATAATCTCATATTAAAGATTCTCAAAAGAAATAATTCTTTAAGCGATTCCCATGTTTATGTACATATTTATAGTGTTAGCTATTATTACTATTATTATACTACTAATAGTTATTATTATTTATATACTTAAAATGTTCGGTGAAAATAGATTTCAAGCCTTCAAACATTTTCGATATCTATCAACCCTGGGAACCACTCTGAACATGGGAAAGAATATACAATTAGGCTTTAAACTGTTAAAAAAACTTAAAAATTAATTAACCAAATATTTAAGCATACTAATAAACATGCCTTAATTATATATTATATTAGAAATACATAGAAATTAACTTAATTGTTATATAAATGGGTTTTGTTTGTTCGTCATTCACGTGACGACTAGTGAGCTTATCGATACAGGAACGACGATTCGACGCGGAATGATTTAGAGATGATCGTACGCTATATTTTTAAATCCATAGATACTTCCATTTCTAACTTTTGTAAATATTTTCTATTGGTATACAGTTGCTATAGTAACGTTTGCTATAGAGACTCGTTTGCGGTTGCAGTTGCTCTCAAGAAATTTGTTAGACAATTTTTATGATACCGCCACCAAAGCGTGCGGGTAATAACTAGTAAACTAATATATTAAAAACAAAGCAATATATGTATGTCTGTATGTAAAAAGCGGTAATATTTGTGAACCATTAATGAAGTATATGGAAAAGTTGGAAGGCATTCATTAAAAATATCTTAATCTAAGATTTATAAAACAAAAAAAAAAAATTTTCTACTAATAGCAACAATAAGGGTGTATATACCATTGACGTTGATATCGGTATACAGAATATTAAAAACACCTCTTTATAAAACGCGAAATCGTTATATTCGTTGAATTAGTGCTTTAATACAGCATCAGCATAGTATCTCCTGTGCCCCTCGCAGATAACTCGTTAAACGCAGCAGTGTGTAAATCCAATCAAGTTATAACGCGCAAAATACGAACTCAATTAAAATTAACGATCTGTATAGTTTATTAATTTATTCAATTTAATTAAAAACGTGATATTTTAATTAACGGGCCATATTATTAACGGGAAGCGCATTCACGGCGGAAGCTGTTAGCGTTACTTGAAATCAGGAGTTGGGGCTATTTATCAGTTGCGTCACGCGCCCGGCTAAATTTATCCCATTTGGGTAGAAATCCGCCCCCGTCGAGCCCCACGCCGCACGACATGCGCCACAGATTAAACACTAACGTGCAACGCTTAAGAATTGAAACCTTTTCCTGTTTTAGGAAACAAAAAGCTCTCAACATAACACCATTCATCCGCCCTACTCAGTATTTTAAACGTAATCAACCAAAAACGTTCACTTTCATTACATACACGCCTTCATTATAAAAATTTGTTTACTTATTTACAACATCAACACTCCCAGTCCTTTCCTCCTCAAGTCTTCAACAACGAGAGGACCGTTCACCTGATGATTAGTGATATCCATAAATAACAACGTAGCATTAGGATGGTATATTTGCCACCACATTGCGCTGTCGCCATAAGCTGTTAAGTCTCGTTACTTCAATAATTTCATCACAACACCTTTCAAATCGGAGTATAGTAATGTTTACAGACTACTGTTTGACGGCAGAGATAGGAGCTGCGATGGTACCCATCTACACTGTCTCCGGCAAGATCTATCATCAATAGCTTTGCAGCAGCATTATCCTAATGTCATACACAGAGAGACACTGTTTTAATTATTGTCTAAAATCCGATCTATGCATGATCTCACTTGTTCTTGAATTTGGATGTAACTTATGAATAATAACCCCAATTCCAAGTAGGTGGTAGAACCTACCATCATCTCTAGATAGATTAGGAAGCTGGTAACGTGTTGAATATAACTGGAAAGTCACAATTTTCTATACAATAAAATGTATATCTCTATACTTTATTTAATAACCCTTAGCCTTTGTTTAGCAGTACTCATTACTTCCCCATAAACCCCTTTTGATCTAAAGAGCTAAGATCTAAAGTTAAAGCTTCTTCTATGCTATAGTAGCAATATTCATTATTTTCTAAAATACTAGACAATAGCACCATGTGCTCGTACTCACGAATAATATCTAGAAAACTGCTGAAGATTTATTATTCATGTATTGAAACATTCGGTATTGTTTTGTTTACGAAAGCAAATAAACACAATAAAGCATATTTCGATATATGTTCACTACAATATGACCTGAGACAATTTCGTACTATTCTATATAAACAGGGTAACCACACATTTGACCAATTGCTTTTTAAATTACTGATCACATTTATATTAAAATATTTTAACTTTTCTATTTGCTTATATAATATTATGAGAAGATTCCGGGTTTTTTAACAACATCCTCACCTCCTTATCAACTACAATACCTAAATAATATATCTTTTACACTCAGTACATATTATAATCGTTTCTTATAAAACATAAATTAACAATAACCTTTCAACTAAACTGTTTTGTGAATATGAAGAGGGTTCATTGCTAGGGTTTAAAGACAGCTTTAGACCTTATAGGTCTAAAGCTGTCTTAGTATTCCTGTCCTAGTATTCGCAAGTCTTTAAATTTGTCTATTGAATTCTACATTAGAATAACAACACGTTTCTCTTAACCATTACAGAATACTTCGATTAAATATAATGTCTGAGGCCTTGGAGAGTAAAGCGCAAAAGGTTTTTTTTTCTATTGTTGGCAAAAGGAAGGGGAAGTATAAAACATTATAATTAAATAGTGAATCCGGGACAATCCTCAGATCTCGTGGTGTGCCTACAAACGAAGCCTCGGTACGTGTTCAAATTACCTATCGCCGAGATACGTACCGAATTGTGCCAGCACTCAGACGGGACTAAGTCTACGCGTCAAACGATCATTGTCCCCGTACCGAATCACGTTCCATCGAACTGCTGAAACCTAAATTTAATCCAATAACGTAACAAAGAGGACAAAATACACAATATATAAATTGTTTACGCCTTCCATATGCTCATTCACGCCTTATTGAAATAATTTCTATAAACTAGGACAGATATATACGAGAATAACATATTACTCTATAAATTTAAATCAAAACTAGTTTATAAATATAGCAGGTATTGAATGATGGCCCATATCCAGTGATGATGATGACGATGATTGTTAAATTGTATTACAAACTAGCAACGAATACAATTCAAGCAGATTATATTATAATTATTAACAACCCTCTATACGTTCCGAATGTTCTCTCACAAGAGATTCAATGCAATTTATCTACTTGATCATTTCCGGATTAATAAGAATTAACAGCTATGTTTCATTCCTGTCTCATCACGTAAGCTGTAGCTTAAGTTAAGCTTTTTTACTAATAAAAAATCTATTAAAGTAATACGTCGTCATTTTGGAAAATTTTCTATATTTGTTTTATGAATATAAAACCTCTAAACGTTGAAAAGCAACTGAATGGTAATTTTCATTAACTTTTCCCAAGCGCCATATTCTTTCAGTGCTACGCGATATGTAATAAAAGACAACTATAATTATATCCTTACAGGTTTTTTTCTATAATAAGCTAACTCTAGACAGTATTTCCATGGTACTAAGCGATATTGAGCCATAGACGGGGACGAGTGCTCACTCAGAATACTTTACTCTTCTATATTAACAGACGATACGTAACAATGTTATTATGGAGGCTGATTTAGAGTATGACAATGGTACCGTACCTATTCAGCCAGGTTCAATAAACCCCTGCCCAATGCCCTGGAACCTAGTTCAGTACCAGCCAGTTAAAATCTCAATTGGATATATTGTGTATATCTTTGATCTTTATTAAGTGTAACCACAGAAATTTTTACATACTCGTCATATTTACATTCTGAAGTATTTATTATTCTTGCAAAGAGTAGTTGAGTATAGAAACATGTTATTTTAGATATTCAATCGTAAAAGTAGTAAAGGATGAGATTAAATTTTGGACCTCTAAATTCAAAAAGATCATCATGTCCGTTTTTTAATATATTCTCATTGAAACGTAATAATATATTATGACAAATCATACTAAATATAAATCAAACGTCTGTTGTTAGAAATGAGTTCATGTGTGTATTTCGGATCTTCTCTTATTCAACTAACATGTGATCTTGGGAAATAAATTTCGGGTCATTTTGTTATCGTATGGGTAAGGGGTAACAAATGTAATGCATTCTAATACGAACAGACATACGACCTACAGATAAATTCATATATACATATAACAGATAGCCGGGGGAGCAGACGCACTGGGTTTATGAATGTAGAATATTTTACATACCTCTATGTGTTCTTCTTCGTTAGTTCCTTTGTGCAGCTTTTATTTTCTCATAGAATACATTAAGAATAATATTATTAATATTAACATACCGAGCTGTGTAAATCTATAAAATTATTAATAACAGAACGAACTAACTTTAGCGTCATTATTCATCAGTTTTTCTTCGCAGCTATAACATTCAATTACTTGTAATCTTCTGCAGAGAATATTATATTTAATTTATTTCAAAAACTATAGTAGTGTAACATACAAAACCCTAATATTCTTGCCTTTTGTTATATGGGATAAATATTATTAAAGATAACCTATATACTGGAGGAAGTCTAGATTTTATTGATGGTATACAAACGCTGATGCAGCTCTGTCTCACCGTACCTTAACACGTATTAAGACATATTAAATTTATATGATTAACAAAGTTATCTAAATTCAATAAAAGCTTACTAGTTATTAATAATACGGTAAAAGATCTTCTATATACTGGATTCACGATCTGGTATTGGTCGTTGGAATCCGCTAGTCGGCGTGAAGATCTTCGAAGATATATGATCACCAATCGACGTCTATCGATTGATAGTAATATTGAACATACACGATAAGTTTCAGCGATTACTGAATTATAATCCAAAAGTATGCCTTTTAATGGTTATATACTGTAATTACAAACTGCGATGATAAATGTTGGTAGCGAGTTAACGTCGCTGTGTCACTGAAATAGTGAACGCGGCGATAACGTCACCTGTTTGTCACGACGCGAACGTGTCACTTAGGTGGCACGGGTGTCGGAGACTTCGGCTGAACGGTAAATCAGAAGGAACGTCGCAGGGGGCGAGTTCGCGTCACGTTTCCAAAGGCTAATGTGATTAAAATTTCCTATTCCGCTAACCGAGTTGCAAACTTGTTTGTTATCGCTCGAATTTCTCTCCTACAATTGTTACTTGTAGCTCACGAGATATTACATTCACTGAGGTTTTAATGCTCCATTCAAATATGTTCATCAAAACGGAATTTAACTTACATCATATACTTCATCTACTTGAGATAGTGTGATTAATAAATTCGCTCTGACTATCTCCTTTTAAGAGAAGACATCGAATTCCAGGTGGAGTCATTAACAGGTCTGTTTATCATTTTTATTTATTTACACTTTATTTCATCTGTATCTCAATGAGGAACTAAAAGGTAATTCCCAAAGGAATAACTCCACTCTACACCATACTACTTATTGATTACTATAACATGTTACAAAAGCTGCTATAACAAGACCCTAATTGTTTTATAACATAGTTATATATAGAGAAAAAAGGATTTCTTTATTCGACAATCACGTGAAAACGAGTGTACTTATCGACACGTGAATATCGCCATTCGAGGCGGAATCATTTATAGATGGTTATAGGCTATTTTTATTAAATTCATAGATCCTCCATCATTTTATTTCCGATTAATTTTTATAAACATTTTCATTTCGTTTTATTTATACAGTTGCTATAGTAACGGTTGCCATAGTAAGTCGTTTGCGGTTGTGGTTGCTCTCAAGGAGTATTTCAGACAAATTCTCGCAAACCTGATTTTGTATTACGAGCAGCAAAGCAAGCGAGGAATATCTAATTTAATAATAGATTCAAAACAACAATTGTTCATTCTCTATAAAGTTACGTAAGTATTAAATACGAAAAATACAACAAAATTAAACGTCTTTTTTTTTAAATATTTTGAAATTGGTCTTTGATACATCTCTCCTTAATATTCAGCGAACTTCCGGGGCACGGGTAAGTCGCGGAACGAATCTTTATTATCTTAATGCAAAGTAGAGACATGAAACGCATTCTGATACTGAGAGATGTATCGGTTTACAAACAAATATAAAATAGCCGGGAGTTGTGGGTCACCCTTTTGAATAATTTTCGTACCCCAGCGTTCACTAACCCTTTGCCTATTTCTCCTCCTGAGACAATTTCACCGTACATTGATTTCTCGCTATATGATATTTAGCTCGCTGGCCTAATGGTTAGAGCGCGCGGCTTTCATTCCGAAGGTCGCGGGTTCAAACCTCGGCATGTACCAATGACTTAATATTTAAGTTATGTACATTTGTGAACTTTAGTTACAACAGCGAGATACAAAAACGGTGAAGGAAAACATCGTGAGGAAACCCGCACACTGATATCATCTTTGTGTGTGTGTGTGGTGGTCCCATAAAAGTGGCAACAGGCTCGCCCCCTGTTACATGGGACCTAATCTGACCACATCTGGCGAAACGTGGGTGGTTTATTCACCTCTGCCTACCCCTACTGGGAAAAAGGCGTGACAATATAAAATAAAAAAAAAAAAAAAAAAAAAACATTGATTTCTAAAGCTTAACATTGTATGATTTTACTTTGATATTATTGATATATTTTTACGTTATTAAATAATAAATAATCAAAAGAAATGAATGAATGCAGCTGGATGCGGGCATCGCAGGATCGATCGTTAGATCTTTAGGGCAGGTCTATGTCCAGCAGCGGACGTCTGTCGGCTGACAATGTTAATGATGATGAATAAATGATTAGGAGAAGTATCGCTAAAATATATTACTAGTTTCATAAGTCGTTAAATGTTGGTTCACTATAATCAACACATTTCAAACAAAACTCAAAAGCTCTTCAAACTTTATATTACGAAGACGATATTATTCTTATACAGGAGTATCTCACGTTTACATTGCATTACATATTTTCACCTTGACACATAATATGAGAATGAAAGTGGACGGTTATAAGGCTAGAGGAAGACCTAAAAAAGTGTGGATGGATTATGTGAAAGACGATATGTGCAAGAAGATTGTGAATTCAGATATGTCGGCTGATAGTGGGATATGGAAGAGAAGTACACACTGTGCCGACTCTACATAGCTGGGAAAAGGGCAAGAGAAAGAAGAAAGAAGACACATAATATGCCCAATCCCGTTATGATAGTTATTTCTACTATATAACCTTTCAAAAAACCGCAACGTTTGCATTTAACTGTATGTTGATAAAAACAATTACTACAATGAATCCAGACGATCTCCGGTAATACAGGCTTACCACTAATTATTGTCTAAAATCATTATAGATGGCGCTACATATGTGGAATACAGTAAATTTATGTGCAGAGTAGATTAAGCTCAAGAGTAACAATTTAAAGCCAGCCACGTCGCTCTGAACAAAGCGAGCTCCAATTAGTCAATGTTAATGTCAAAAATTTCGGGAACAGTACAAATGACAAACATTATCGCATGATGGATCGCTCGCGTCAAACTGTGGAGCCGTTTGACAGTGTAATCACAAGGACAAGCGCACATTCACATATATTATAATGAATTTAAATTAATTACAAGCCGGGCGACGTAATAACGAGCCGGCGAACTGGCTGCCGAATCTTGCGGAGGTTCTCAAACTGTCTCGTGTTTAACGTCGATTCATTACGTTACCACGTTTAAGCCTTACGCTATACGCGATTCCGATCAAAACTCTGCGTGCAAAATTTAAAGTTTTTAAACATGATATAGAGAAAAGAATTTTAAAGTAAAAACATGATCAGCTACCAGTAAGGATTGCTTTAAGCGGATGCTGTAAGTCCAACATACCTTTCACTGCGAAATACTTCCATTCTCATTTATTTTTATGATCTCTCATCTATTACTATTAATACTTGTGTTAAGTTAATGGTAGGTTTCCGTTGCCGAAGACCATCTAGGTAAGTTAACAACTAGGTAGGTAACATTACTGTGTTCCGGTTGGAAGCACGATTGGAACACGAACGAGATTACGAGACAACATTTTTCGTCTCAAAATGTAGAGCACAATGTGGTGCTGAGTATATTAATCTAATTAGTGCCTCAATGTTATAGGCAGGCATATCAATTACCATCTGGTAAACGTCCGGCTTTTCTCGTCCTTTCCTTGAATATAAAAATATACACAAACATATTAAGTAAAGTAAGGTCCTCGAGTGGCGCTCGCGTACTGGTAGACCTAGTGTTCAGAGGCCTTCCACTAAGTGGACCGAGGATCTAGTGAGAATCGCGGGAACCCACTGGGGATGCGAGCAACGCGAGACCATTCCATGTGGAAATCTTTGAGGGAGGCCTATGTGTGGACGTTCATCGGTTGATGATGATGATTACACTCACATATTATACTATCTTGCATTATAGACACTAATCACGTTTGTATAGACTGCAGGCTCCCAATCTTCTAAAAGAAAAAAAAATTAACGCTCCTTTTACATGATAGTTAATTATACTAATTTCAAATTAATAATAAATTTTATTCCCTACGAAAAAATAATTTTCTCTACCTCTAAGAGTACCTTAAAATACCCCTGCGCTCACTGGGAAGCGTTGCAGCCCCCATTAGGAACTTCTGGTATGGACGATATTAATTTTTTTAAACATCCCCTTCATGTATATCTTACATATTTAAAGTAAACTGCGCCTTTACTTTTTTTTCTGTCCAACCCTTAAGATTAAAAGAGAATGCCTTTAGACATTAAGTTTATCTTTTTTGACATATTTCTTGCGAGTTCAAACCAAGTTTTAAATATACAGCAGTTTTAACTTTTAATTATCATTAAACCCTATGATCCATGAAAAACGGCCTATAAAAATGTATACAAAATGTTTCTATAAATTAGAGTAGTTTCTAAAAGATTATGGTGATAACAGTTATTGCGGCATTATTTCCATAGCATATCGCATTGGAGAAGTTTGAACGACGTCAGTGCGAGGAATTTCAAAGAATAATACCGCAGGTGGCACTAAAACCGACAGCACACTCGGGGCTCTAGTAGAAGATACTCACAAATGAGCTCTATAGCGGCAGCTTAACTTATAAAATTACAGTACTTTCAGCCACAGTTAGTATCCCAACGAGAGTTGCGTTATTGCCCCGTAAAATAATTCTTACGATGTCTTCTTTAAAAATGTTCCCATATTTTTATATTCGACGAAGCGACAAGACGAGCACCACTTTCACCTGATGACAAATGACACGCCTGCCTATAAGAACGTGAGGTTAGTTAGGATCGTCTACACTGCACCACATTGCGAGGTTCATTACCTCGTAATTTCACTAGCTACAGCACCCTTCAAACAGAAACAAAGTAATATTTGCACACTACTGTTTATCAGTAGATATTGACGTTATGGTATCTATATAGACGTTCTCCGGCAAAAGAGGACCTACCACCAGTACTACCTATTCCCATTCGTGAATTTGAGTGACACAAATTAAATACCTTAGTAATTTGGATTATCAGAAGTAAATTGATCAGTTGGTAATAGAATTAAAGTGAAGATATATTAAAAATTCCAATATAAAGTATAGATATGAAAATACCAGACATTTTCCTAAAGTCTATTTACCGATTACATTTCTTACTATTGAAGTTTGACATTATTTTTTGTACTAAATATGTAATAGCTGTTCCTAATAAAGATCTCGGACACCTTAATATATAGATTCCTTTTTTATATGTTTCATAATCAACATTATCAACCGACATATGTCCACTGCTGGATATAGGCCTCCTCCAAAGATCTCACCGATCGATCCTGCGCTGCCCGCCTTACCTTACTTATTTTTTGTTTATCCTGTAAAATAATTTAGTAATCCACAGACGACATATTTAAGATATCTTATAAAGAATACTTCACTAATTATTTTTAACAAAACCTAAATTTCCGACTTTAAACACTCATTACAGTTACATCTCGTTTAAGTTAACGTTTCGAAGTATGCGAGTTGAAATTAAGCTCAAGTTCGGAATCACGATACAAAGTTCATCAGTGCATGTGAAAGCATCGGACTGTTCCTAACAAAACTACTTCTCAGGCGGTACCAAATGAAAGACCATGTGAAGTCTTGTATTAATGTGATTAAAATTTCCTCATAACTGCTAACGACCTTTGGGAAACAGTTCCTAAGTAATTAAATAAGTTACAGAAGTAATTTTGCTTTTGGATGTTATAAGTAGTGGCAGAACTTCGATGCCAATGTTTTAACAATATACAGCCAGTGATTATATATACCGACAAATCTTTGTATGCAAATGCTACCGTGTTCCGGTTTGAAGGGAGTGGCAAATGAAATCACTTAAGTAACGAGATATACTTAACAAACTCAACCCTAAAAGCAACAAGCACAAAATGATGAAAGGTAAATATTTTAAATTACCCTCAAGTTACAATCCCATCGCTTATTCAAATAAACAGAACTGTAATCTTTGTATAATACAGTTATTTCTCTAATAATGTACTAGAACTTCACTCTTTGGTGTGTCTAACTTAGTTATACAGAATAAGTGGTTAGTACAGTAAAATAAGCAACTTTATTGCTCCACTTAGTATACAGGAAATTTTATAAAGTTTGTCTATTTAAAACAATGTGAGATATTTACATAAAAGGTTCCTTCACAGTAGTAAAGTATTATAAATTCCGATGAAGATGTCCACCTGCTTGTAAATTAAATGCTTTCCCATAACAATGTAGCGCTTATAACTGCTGATGTTTAGGAAGCACTGCATTGCACTAATCTTATTAAAACCTAATGATACGTCAAATTACTTCGGTAATTTTACATAATAATGAGACCTTTCAAACCAAAATCTGTCAATATTTGCACACTACTGTTTTGTATAATATTAATCGTGCAGATATTAACGATTTTCCTCTGAGGGCACATCTAGAATATAACCTTCTTCTAGAGAGAAGATGACATGAGATTTATTACCCACTACGACACGGAGATCACATTCAATTCAGTGCAAAAAAAACTCCGAGATCTCATACTGGTGCTCTTCTGCACTTCTCCTAAACCAGGAAGAACTGTAGTCCTCTTCAGCACTCTCGCTAAGCTACAACAAACACAAAACTACCTCGTATTTGTTGTCTACTCCAAACTCGCTTAACCCAGAGCATTTTTAGTCGCCTGCTACGGCATAAAGGTGTAACGTTAGTCCTATTCTTAATAACTCGAGTATACAGACAAGACCAATTATATACCTAAGTAACTTATGTAGATGTTCGTTGAAGTTATTTTTTTACATTTCAACGATCATCTACCACAAATCTGAATAAAGATAACGTTTAAAAGGAAACAAAGAAAAGATTGATCCGAACGATCGTTTTATCCAAACGATTGAATTTATCTGCTGTTATATTATTGTTACAAAGAGTCCCGTGATGTGATCCCAATACGAAAGATTGGGAAACGTCTATTTGTTACCGTAATGACGCGAACTTGCCGCGGGCTGCGACCCACCCGGGTCACCAATTTAAATAATTTCCCCATTCCATCGTTTATTCACTGGCCAAATGTGAAGGCACATTGTTTATGCTCATTTATAGCCGTCGTATCAAATATATCAGCGAACTGACTTTTTCATATGGAAATGTAAATAATAAAAACGTTTTAATAAAACGTCGCCCATCTGCATACTTAAAAGTAGACATAAGCTCGTCAACAGACATCGATGATTAAGGATTTCATCATCATCATCTCATCTCATCTCATCTCCTGTAAAGTATTCTACAGAACACGATCATGCGCTCTTTGAATACAGATGGATCCAGTGATGTTTTGGATATCGACTGTCCAACTAGTTAAAGCCTGGGAGGTCATCATTAAGTATAAATTGATTGGTGAATTATAAGGATAAAACGTATCTTGAAAATTTTGTACTTCTTTCATTCAAACAGCAAGGAATAGGAATAGCCAGCCAACATCGGAGTTTCCGTCAAAATATGACAGTGGAGGCATTAAAAAGTTTGTGACTGTGGTCTTCTTTAACTAGTCCGATATACTAGAAAGGATCGTAGTAAAACACCAGTCTACAAAATTGTCCGGAAGATACACATAGACAGTGTACAGCAATAATAGCAAATAAATAAGCTAAACTAAGCTATTGTGATTTATTTTGAATATTTTGACTTTTCATAAAATTATTACGACTGCAGTTGCAATTCTCTTCGGTTCCGCAGCTAAGAAGCGTTGGTATGAAATACAAAATTTACATATAGAACGATTTGGCACCACCTGGAAACAACCTTGCCGTGCTATTAGAGAACCTTAACGTGAAATCGTATCGAGTTGCCTACGTATTTCATAAGGACGTATAATAAACAGTCCAATGTTTCCACTGGTGGGACTCCAGGTCATTTAACCATCACGCTGCTCCATTGCAAGTTGGTCGATGTCACATGTCTACCTGCCACTTGCTTCGATACAAACTATAGCTTGACCAAAATCGAAACCATATCCATTAAATTTTTCTTAGGAAGATAAATATCATAATTTGACTTTATTTAGAAACTACCAAAATAGATGTTGTATTGTTAAATTTTCTATTACATCATCAAAACTACAGGGTGTCTGGTGGCAGATTTATGTTTTCAAATTTAAATAAAAAATAATATGTTTGACATATAATTTTACAAAAAGTATTAAAAGATAGAGTACAAATGGGGATTTCATTTTTTAAAGATAATGTCATCCAAATGTCTTCCATCCTGTTGCACACACTGTTCGAAACGGAGCCTCGTAGTCATTTTTTTTCAATTCTTGAATTATTTGAATTTTAAAAGGATGAAACTTCATATCTTTTTTCAAAATTTCATGCACAATTGCTCTTGGAAGTCCCAGTGAAGCTGCCCTTTTCCGTATCGAAAGTCGTGCATTTTCACGTAAACTGCGTTCAACCAGTTCAATGTTTTCGGAGGTCCTTGACGATCGACTAGGTCCTGGCCGTGGTGTGTTCATAGCCGAAGCAGTTGCGCGGAACCTCTCCAACCACGAACGAATTAAATTCACACTCGGCCCATCGCCTATCCGTCGAATATTGAAATGTGAACAAAACTGTCGGCGAGCGAGTACGTAAGAATCGTTACTCTTAAAAAATGCTTCAATAGCGAACGCGCGATGCTCACCCGACCACTGCGACATCGTGACTAAGAAATCCGCACGATCGGTGATTCTAATGACACCACCTTCCCCCCGCACTGTTTATAACTTATTGAGATATTCGTTTTTTAAAATATAAATCTGCCGCCAGACACCCTTTACTTCTTAGTACCTTTCACTTTTTGTTATAACAAAGTTTAATATTACAACTTCATTATCATATAGTATGTAACGAAAGGAAAACTTGCTTTTTATTAATAATTCAGAAAACTTAATATTAGCGGCCATTTTAAAGTTATGTTTAATAAGATTATCACAGGTGTTGCACACAATGCTGTGTTTATACTCCTTTCTTCGTGATTCTCTTCACATTTTATTGCAGTTCTTTTCTTTCTGTTTACTGTACTAGTAATAATTGTAAGTAGTAGTTAGGCATTCTTGACGGCCAATTTCTTACTAATTCTTTACTTGTTGCTTTTAACCTTTGCATTATTAAATTGTTTTTTCATAATTCCCTTTATATTTATTTCTACAATACAAGTACATGTAAAAAGAAGGATATCGAACAGTACAAAGGCGGTACTTGTGAGGCATCTTATAAAGTTTAATGTGATTAAAATTTACTATAAGGTGTATAGAAAATGACATAAATGACATGAATATGACTAAGCACATGCATACTTTTAATAATGGATAATAAGTTTTTAATAACAAATGCTCATAATTTAACTTAAACAGCTTAAGATGAAAAAAGTTATTATAATAACGAGAAAATTCTTTAAGCCACTCTGAATAAATATTTTAGCAGATTCTTAAGATTAAAGCTCACTTGCGTTGTCTTTTAAAATTTTGCTTCTAATATATTGTCTCTATAAACAAGTTATGAAAGTCTATAATTACAGGATATTACAACAAAAAGATATTTAATATAACTAAACTATACACGAATCTAGAGAAGCGATATTTTTATGAAATCCATGCTATTTTATAATTTCAAAGTAAGGATAGTATGAATATATGAAGATGCAGAAAATTGAAGTCCCATCGTTTAACTAAAGTACATTAATTTATATTATTCAATATCCTTTTCCTTTACTCAATGTTCCTCTTCACCTACTTCTACAAATCTCCACCTTTTATATTGACTGGGGGTAAATGCTCATAGGCTCTGTCTGTTATAACCTTTTTAGATGTTCTAATAGGGCTTTTAAATAAAGCACATATATTTCACATATCCTTTATTCAGTTTTTCATAGTGTTTATTTTATGAATAATTTTAAAAGATATTTGTTTCTATTATCTCAATAGGAGTCGAATCATTTTCTTTTTCAGTAAATATCCGAACAAAGTGACGCGAGTCCGCGGCCAAATCTATGAATATATTTGTCCCGTTTCACTAGATTCTTTCTATTCTTTCTACACAATCAATTGTATGTTATATCTTTTTATATGAAATTTAAATAGAGTATAGTATTATAAAACGTACTACGTATCAAAAACGACTCCATCATTTTATACTCTGTGACAACGTAGTAATATATGCTTTCTATATATCTAGAATTACTTAATACAATCAATCGTTTTAACCTGCCTATATCCAATTCTAAACCAATACATTCCGAAAACGGATTTAATAGTAAATTTGGATATTTGCCATACCAAGTACGTGGGTTGGCGAATGTAGTTTGTTGGTAACTACCAACAAACACTTACCGTTTTCTAGAGTAGTTCTCTTAGACAACTTTACGATACGATAAACTTCAAACGGTGATATGTTACAATATGTCATGCGTATTTTCGCTATCAAGTAAAACACTTGTAATTAAAACGTTTTTAAAAATCCGTATAGGATGTACTTACATAGTTAATTTTTTAACTAGAATATAGAATCATATAATATAAAAACCTTTTACTTAAACATAATGCAATATAGGATGAGTATTCGATCTCTAAAAGCAGTGCTTCGAGTCGAAGCCTTTCACTGTTGCAATTATGTCCGTTTGCAGAGTACATGCTGCCATTCGTGCCTATAAATCTATCCAGCAATCTATCTAACGCCTGTCTTGTATGTCAAAGGGCTTTCTCAATACGGTACGCAGCTCTCTCCCGATAATTAAACCTACGTTATGACTGCCTTTGTTTATGCAGTGAAGCGCATTATCTTTGTACTCGCATCTAATACCGATGAACATTACTTAGCTATGTATCTATTCAAACATATATTGATAAGTTAAACTGATAAACGACTGATATTTTACTGAATACATAAGGTAACTAGGTGTTACCGGCCTGTTTTGTTGACCGTAATATATAGATTTGATATTTAGACTTGAAATTTGTCAGAAATATTCCCGCCCGACGGCAACTCGTTGCTCCCCGATCCTCTTTACCAACTCAGTTTAGGCCAAAAATTGTGTAAATTCCACCCTTAGCTGACCTCTAAAGATAGAAGCAATCATCATCATCAGTATTATTTTAACTAATGGATGTCCACTGCTGGACATAGGTCTTTTTTAATATATTCCACAAAGCACGGTCTTGTGATGTTTGAAATCAATGAATATCTGGATATCTTCTATATAAATAAATATATAAAAACATTGATAATCTTAATTTTTAAGGATCTGTTGCCGGAGACCATTTAGATAGGAACCAACTTCTACTTCTCACAGTAAATAATATTGTGTAATACATAATAATATATGTTTCTAGTCGAAAGCCATTTCGCTAGTGAATCTATTGGGGATAATAAGACTACTTATTCCTCAAGGTAACCACCACTACGTGGCGCTGTGTATGTCATCCTAACAAACGTCACGTTATGGGCGAGGATATCAATTACCAAGTATAAATAATATAAACCGTATAAAGTAATAAAATAATCTATAACCTTATAAGGTAATTAAATCATTTGGGTGTGTTATAATCTGAAAGTTGCGCTAGTGACAGAGAAATTGAGGAGCAAGAGGTTAGCGTAGAACGGGCATGTTATGCGGAGGGATGAAGGACATATAATAAACAAAGTTATGAGAATGAACGTGGATGGTTACAAAGGCAGAGGAAGACCGACGAAAGTGTTGTGGATGTGTGGATGGATTGTATGAAAGATGACATGTGTGAGAAGAGTGTGGATTCAGATATGACGGCTGATAGAAGCATATGGAAGAGAAGTATATACTGTGCCGACCCTACATAGCTGAGAAAGGGGCAGGAGGAAGAAAGGTATTTTATTAATTATATATAAAATTCGTATTATTAAACACTATATTAATACCGACAGATATCGAGAAATGTTAAAACATATTTTGCTAACGGTTTTGTGAGCAATGTGCTCGTTGTGTATTAAAGCTAAATATTCGGAACGAGAAAATTAAGCAACTAATAAAGCCGATTGCTCTGTTCGAACGACCGCATTTACCACGAATCGATTCACGGGCATATCCAAAATTATCAAATCGAAAATCGACGAAGAGCCATACCCTCATTTAGACAGGTAATAAGGTTATAACCATGAAACTGAAACAAAATGGTCAATCGCGTTCGGGACAATGAAACATGTCAAATTCAAAGGTTACAAATTGAAGTCTATTAAAAGTACTAATCATACTTTTATTGTCTAGGATCGATGGTAATAAAGTGTAACTTCTTTTGGGATGGAATTAATCAGATTTTATGAGACGAAAGTGTAAAGAAAAAAATATATAAAATTCTGTAAACGTTAATAAGGTTGTGAAAGAATGAGATAACATGCGCTTCTAAATATACACATTTAGCTTCCCTCCTCCTTCGTTCGTCTCCTCTTTGTGAGTTATTCATAACATCCCAACAACCCTTAAACCTACATTGATTGAGAGAAATGTTAAAGTACATTATTTTACTATTCTTTCGTCGCTCTTTCGTTCTTTCCTAATTCAATAAACAAACAACAATTGTTAGTCTATCACTCTTTCCGTCTCCATCTCTATAGCGTATATATCTGATTCCTATACAAAATATCCAGAACACAAAGTTTCGCTTCTTCTTCTTCCTCCTTTTCCTCTTGCCCTTTTCCCAGCCCTGTCTCGGTTCTACAAATTCAAAATAATCGGGGACGTATTTAATAAAATTTGTATCTTGTGAACGCCTAGTACCTCTTACTATTATAATAGCAAAATATTTACTGAGATGGTATTACATACAAAAGATTACTATGGCATAGTAAATACTTGTTTTTTCCGCTAACGTCGCTGGAAAATTTATATTTTTAGAAAGCTAGCAACTAACTTCTATACATTGACTTAAACACCATAATTGTTTTCATCCAATATATCCATCATTGATCTAAAGGTGAATAGCGAATATTGCTGATCACAGATATTAATTGAAATCAATGTTATTATACTATCAACCATAATAACTATTCTAGTCATTAATATAATTTCTCAATAATTCTATTATTAAAAAGTTAATAATAAAAACCATAGATTTATTTTAAAATTGTTGATTACATTTAAATATCGCTGCGGCGGCTTGATCTAAATAGAAAAAGAGAAAATCTTTACAGCGAGGTTTCGTTTATTAGCTACGTTGCTTTCATTCTAGGATTGGAATGGTTTTTAATATAGTACTGTACTGTGAAATTTAATTTATCCCTATTATTCATTTGTATTGCAGTCCATAAATTCATTTTAACGTGTCATGGTAATAATAATGCTTTAATATTTTTATACTCCAAACAGTGTTAATTTTTTTGAAGTAAATGTTATTGTACAGAACCTAGACTAGGCCCTTTACTATCGGCCTTATAAAAAGGCTCAAAGGGCAATGGAGACGGCTATGCTCTTGGAGTTTCAGAAACGTGGAGATCTGCAGAAGAATTTAGGACGCCAACATAGCCTAAAAGATTGCTAGTCTTAAGTGGCAATGAGCAGGGCACATTGCTCGAAGGACTGACGGCCGAACTAGTAAGGTTCTCGAGTGGCGTGGGTTCACCTGTCTCCACTTGCCACGATCCTGGCACACCTCTATCGCTTCCTCCAGTTTCATGAGCGTCTTCATGCATGCTCGTCGGTTGCGAGTACTCTTGACCCGGCCTTTCTTTAGGACATCTTCGATTTGATCGGAATATGTCCGCCTAGGTCGAACTGCACCGATTTTTCCAATCTTTCTTACCTTGTATACCCCTTTCTTTAATCTTCTTTCATCCATTCTTTCAATATGGCCGAATCATCTAAGCATCCTTTACTCTACCTTTGTCACTACATCTTCAACCACGCCGCACCGCTTCCTTATCACACTGTTCCTCGCTTTATCCATCAGCTTCACTCCAGTTATACTCGCCTCTACACAGTTATAACTTAATTTATTGATTGACTTTATTGCTATACATCTAGAGAGATTTATTTTAACATAACACAGCTACTCTTTTTTAATATAATATGATATTATATGCGTGTATAAAGCCGCAACGTAATAGCTTTCATGGAACCAAAAGCTGTAACAAGCTAATATACAAATTTCAACTAATAAAGTTGCCAATTGCCAATAAAGCAATATACCGGCGACCGCGACCACTATGCGTTAACTGATGACCGAACATCAAATGTAATAACCTCAAATAAAAAAAAATGCACGGTTTAGATTTACTATCCACGAATTGTGGTTTTGATAAATAGTAACAGAATATATTTCTAATATTTTGTAACAGGTTCATGGAACTAAAACGACAAAAAAAAAATAATTATTCTCAACACACACGAACATGGTTTTGTAGTTGTTCGTCGTCATCATCATCAGCTGATAGACGTCTACTGCCCTCACCAAAGATCTCCACATCGATCAGTGCTGGACTGTCCGCTCTAAGCAGCTTCCTGCGATCTTACAGTCACCATCGCATCTGGTACCACCGCAGCCCAAGGGCCGTCGTTTATGTACGTTCATTTAGGGGGATTTGGGTCATTTCCCACCACGCTAGCCCAATGCGGGTTGGTGGAAGCCAGAGCTTAGTTTGTTGATTACCAGGATGCATTGCGAGCAGGTGAACTTCTCGCTCGTCTTTGAAATGTTCTAGACCAAACAGTTTGCACATAACCATAATCTAGTTAGTTTGGGGAAGAAAGATCTCAGCCCTCTTTGTATTTAATAACATTATAACAGCCTCGTGTAGATTAGTATATGTATTAGATATGAACAACATCCCGCACAACAACTTACGGGACCCAAGCCAACCTCACCTGCCCATGGTGCACCTTGGTAATCAACAAACCGGCTCCGGCTCCCACCAACCCGCATTGGGCCAGCGTAGTGTGAAATGACACAGATTCCTCCATATGAACCCCTATATACGACTGTCACTAGTGCCCAGCGGTACTGCAGGCCCTGCTGATTGTATGTGGAGAACTTTGGGCGAGGCCTATGTCCAGCAGTGGAGATGTCCATCGGCTGACGATGATGATGATGAATTTAAAACCAAACTAAACAATGTATTCATCTTGCTTTATTTCACTATTGTCGGACGCGAAACGCAATTTGCTTTCGATTAACAATTTATTCATTGTTCGTGTTAAATAAAAAAAAATACTAGCAAACTTTTCATATCAAACATTCTACGTTTTTTTTCTAACACAAGCGACGAGGCGAGCGGGACGTTCACTCAATAGTAAGTGACACGCCTGCCCATAACCCTCGTGGCACTAATTAGAACGATATACACTGCACCACAATTCGCCTGAGACATAAGATGATAAGTCTCGTTACCCCAGCAAATACACTAGCAACAACGCCCTTCAAACCGGAAAGCAGTAATTTTTGCACATTACTTTTTGGCGGCAAAAATAGGCCTTGCGATGGTACCTATTTAGATGGTCTCCGGCAACAGAGACCTACCACCAGTGAACCGTAACGTAATCATTTCTGTATAACTTTGATAACTATAACTATTTTATTATGGAAATTTTACTGTGTTCCGGTAAGAAGGATGCTGTAGCTAATGAAATTACTGGTGTAATTGACTCACTATCTTATGTCTCAAAGCGACGAGCGTAATGTGGTGCTGTGTATAACATCCTAAGCAGCTCCACGTTGTATTGACGGGCGTAACACTTACCATCAGGTGATTAAGTTTACTGTTTTATTCTATATAAACTAACTTAACACTACTACATAAATCTGTAAGTTAATTTAAAATAAGTTAATCTTCTTTTTTTGTATGTATTTATACTAAAACAATTTAGCTTTAAGCATATTTTTATTTTAAGGCAACACTTGTTTTTGTTTGGATATTTTGAACTAGCAACACACTGTACTAATTATGGTCTACATCATTTAATGGCGATAAGACAGATTACGACCTACCTTGGTCCTCGTTACTGCGTACCGATCTGGTAGGTATCACCGGAACCGCTATTCCTACCGCCAAACTATACTACCTAAACATTATTCCTATCCGGATTCGAAGGCGCTGTGTTAACAACTTAATATACGCCTCGTTATTAAGAACTACCTCACATTCGATTAAACGTTATGCCCTTATTGTTACTTCGTTAAAAATAAGATTTCCGTTTGGGATTAATAGTCGTCTTCTCCGATATAAAGTCAAATTGTTGTTGCAGACTGTACAACGTCATCGACCTCCAGCATGCTGGGCGGGATCACGACCGTGTCGGTAGCACTGACAGGTCTGGACTCGAGACCAATCTCCGTGAAGAAAGTGCGCCCGAAGCCAGCATCGCCGAACCGACAGGGCCCACAGCAGTGCCAGGTAAATGCCAACAAATGTTACGGTTGCCTATAGCGATGGAGTAATTTAAAGTTAACAATAATAAAGACAATGTTGGAACTGTTATAGTGTATTTATTTAGGACAGCCAAGATATAAAGAAAATATAAATACAATAACAATTGTATAATTAAAGCATTGTATTTAATATATTATAAACAATATGTTGTATAATCTATACTATATATGTAGTACAATAGACATTATTTACCCTCAACACTCTAGTTTAGCCAAAGATATGATTTTTCCGCCTCCTATCTTAGAGGTTCAATAGGAAAGTCGAAGGTTAGATTCATCATCGTCATTATCAGCCGATAGATGTCCACTGCTGGACATAGGTCTCCCCCAAAGATCTCCACATCGATCGATCCTGCGCTGCTCGCATCCAGCTGCTTCTCGCAGCCTTCACCAAATCGTCGGACCACCTGTTGGGGGTCCTGCCAACACTACGTCTACCGGTACGCGGTCGCCATTCAAGGACCTTAGTGCCCCATCGGCTGTCAGTCCTTCGAGCGATATGTTCTACCTATTTCTATTTGAAGCTAGCAATCTTTTATACTATGAAGGTTAGATTGATATACATTTTTTACAAAAAATATACATGTTTTCTTCAAGGACTGCAAGCTTGTATTGTCTCTGGTTTTACTAGCATTCGTATAGCTTATATATATATATATGTAATGGACAGCTTTTGGTGTTATGCAAGAGAAATATTGTAAACAAGTGACGTTTTTATATGAATTTAAAACTAAAATAAATACATCTTTGTAGGGATAATAATAAATTTACACGTTGAATTGAATGCCCATATCGATAAAGCTTCGAGTGGCAATAATAACACATCGTTCACTGAACTAGAAAAATACCCTTACCTTACAATAAAGGGTTTCATAGATATGAAATTTCGGATGAGGAAATGGTCCCCGTGTTATGTTCCTGTCTGCGTGTGTGTAAGACGCTAGAACATTAACGTACTTACATTTTACGTGTTCGTGTATTATACTCATAGAGCGTAAGTGTTCGTGTGTACGAATAATATTTGGTTGTGTGCGTGAACCTTTGTTGAGTGTAAGACAAATAGATTCAATAGTTTCAGACTGTCGGCCTCCATGGAACCGGAAACTCAGCGGGTCAGTGCAGGCATTGTCAATACACGTTAGTTTCTCTTAAATTTACCTTAGCCCACATACAGCGCAGGTTCAACCGTTCATTATTAATTAAATGTTATCATAATAACAATATCCTGAAGACAAAGAGTATAAAATAGTAGTTAGGAATATTCTTTGTTTATCCGAAGTAAAGAGCGGGACCTTCACCTGATGATAAGTGATACTGCTGGCTATGATAACGTGAAGCTAGTTAGGATAATACACATAGCTGCTCATTATGCTCGTCGCTTTGAGACATATGATATTATGTCCTGTTACCTCAAAAGTTTCACTACATACGACGACATTCAAACCGGAACACAGTAATATTTGCTCACTTCTTTTTGACAGCAGAAATATGTGCTGCGGTTGTTCCTTCTTAGACAGTCTCTGGCAACGGAAACTTACCGTCAATATTAAGTAGAAGAGATTAACACTTTACGCCTACTTACTTACACTGTATTTTTTTTTTTCGTTTACATATGCTTTTCATAATTTCGAATTAATAATCATACTGTAATATTGAATACAAGTCGATTAGCGATAGTAGCTACCTAGACGGTCTCCGGCAACAATGATCTATCACCAGAAATAAACATTTAAATGACTACTTTGACGCGGCAGTTGTCGTGAGAGCAAATAATGGTAATTAATAAAGACATTTGTTCTGAAACAATAAATACTACTAAAGATAATTTTCGTTTATATGAGAAGTGATTACATATGACTGTATACGAGCAATATATTTCAATTTGGTCAAACTGCAAATGAAGCGCCGCCGCAGACTGGAGAAACCCGCCGAATTGTGTTTGTAGGTCAGCACAATATCAACAAAGTGGAGGTGTGTGGGGGCGCGTGGCGGTACAGAAGGGGTGTGACGTCACCCCCCATTATTCAGAACCATGACAAAACGCTCTCGCACAAACTTTACGTAACTGGATACTCGGTAGGTGGTAAAGTAACGTTTTCGTGTAACAAAAGAGGCCCGAACAAGTATTCGGGTAAGGTAAACCTTGCCGTGCTCCGTGGGGTGATTAAAACAATTATTTTGTAAGATACATCCAAATATGTTTGGCTGGATGTATTTTTAATTAAAATTTATAAAATTCTTCGTCAATTATAATAACTTTAAACTTATAAGGATATAATATAAAAGTAATATGAATAATAATTGTTCTGCCGTAATACACCTTTAGGGTAAGGTTGAATCCTTTTAATATTTTTACCGTGCAAAATAAATAGACTCAATATATAAACCAGCTATTTACTGCTCCTTACTACCTGACAACTCCTTTTGAGGAAAGAATTTTGTAATATAGATTCTTAACAGACCTCTAATTGGCAGAAGCAATATCTCTATCAATTTTTAAGTGTTACATCTAATAGTTTCTAAGATGTCGTCTTCAGTCTTTGGTTATCTTCTATAATATACATAAAAATTCAAGATCATATTAGTGGTCATTCATTCATTCCTCATTCTTCATCTTTCTTTATCATCATCAAAATGGGGCAAAGGACGTCCACAGTGATTCTCCATCGCTTTAGGTCTTGGGCTTCACCCTTAATCACATTACATTACTACTGATAAAGACCTTATGTTTTATATATATAATTACACTTATATATCTTCCTGATATCCTAAAACTCATATGCATACCTGTGCTTCTTCTGAATAATACCAATGAAAAATATCTTCATAGTCATGAAATCTGAAAACTGTTTTGAATGGCTTCAAATACCAATGTATTTCATTGAGATTAACTTAATTCCGCCGGATTAAGGAACTAAGGTAACGACGTCATTAACAGTTTTCGTTTCCCCATTGCTATCATAATTTAATCTCTTCATCCAAATTCTGACACGAGCGGTGGAGGGGGCAGAGGGACCGTGATTCGAACTGATATTACTAATTGGACCGTCTGGGTAATGGCCTTGATGGTCCTTACCAATTAAAGCTTATTGATGTCACCCGTTGTAGATCTACAGACGACCCTCGTCTCATTTTAACCCCATCTCGTTGTCCTGCTAATAATTAATCAACCAATTAAGGAGATCCGTCGAACGGATCACTTGTTTTCGTCCTATTGTATCGCTACTGGTTCACAGGTATCTTAGATCTATACTATATAATACATACAGACTAAGTTAAGAATAACTTCAGTAAATATGACTTACACATTTGATGATTCGAATACTGTAGTAGTTCAAATAATATTAGTGATTGTAAATAAAAACTGTAACATATTTAGTGTAAACTGAAACACTAACTGTTACATCTGAAAATAAATTAGTTACAATAAGTAATGTCAATGTGCATAAGTTATAACTTATAAGTATCTTATAGAGTGTAACCCATAGATTACTTAAAAAGAAATAGTAAATAAACTAGAGAAAGAGAATATGCCAACATGTACTATTATTTCTTCTTAGTGTTGCTCCTTGAAGGAAACGCTTTGGATATATAAATATCAAATCTAAAACGACATATCTGTAATAAACTTATTTATAATTAGTTATTTACAATTAATTGGTTCTATGTAGATATATATACTTAGCTGTTAATTTCAATATATGATAATGTAGCGGTCCCCAAGTTCAATTCCCAATGCGAAGCAATTTTCAACAAGAAACTTCTTTTGGATTTAGACATGTTTTGCGTAATACAATCCTCATTGAGATTATTACACTATTAATTCGATTATTTTAGAAAAAGTATGATAAAGTTATAAATTTAGCTTTAGTTACAGTCATTTTTCAGTATTTCATTATACTACCAGTACAAGTTAATAATAACATTATAATCATTTCATGTTTTTAAATGGTGTATGAAAAAGATTGGTAAGTATTATTTTCAAAACTAATATACTCTGTAATACAACTTAAAAAAATCAAACTTTTAACTTAAATAAAGTGCTGGAATATATCCAATATTCTGTAAGCGCAAATAACGGAACTCCTGGATACCGTCCAATGAAGGTATTAAGTTTCTAATAAAACTGTACCACGGACGTTTATATAAAGTTATAGGTCAACGTAAATGTACACGGGGCAAGGGTTGAAAGGTCTGAATTTCTACTACCTATAAAAACATTCATAAAACATTTAAGAGATTTCGAATTTGAACATTTTACAATATACAGATTTTATAGCCCACTCACTCCATTCGTATCCAATAAAACAGATTCAATCAAAATTTAACTATTATCGATTTATATCACAGGTTCCCTTAATTGAAACACGTTATAACGATTTTTTTTGGGCATCCCGGAAACTCAATAACTTTGTGCTCCGAATACCTAATGCTGTTTAACTTCTTACAACTTTTTTTTTCTTGTTTCAAGTGTAAGTACTGTAAACACTGCTGTTTGCCCGCGATCCCCTCGAGTTCGCTAGGAAGACGTGAATAATAATTTCTGAAGTGTTTTGTTCCTGTTCCGACACGCGGCTTTTACTTTTACACAAACTTTCTTCATATATTCCGTTCACATTGAAAAGATCCATTGAATAAATGTTGATACTTTGTCATTGGCGAACAACGACGGAGGGGCAAATGTACGTGAAAATAAAACAATTCTAGTCATATCATGAAGTACTTTATACTAGGAAAGATTTAAGAAACATTTTTAGAAGTGATTTTGGAAAGGTTTTTATTTAGTTTCTTGGAAAACTGGAACAGCAATTTCATTGTTAATCGCTATAAAGTTCCTATACTAACTGTTGATATGAAAACCATTGATCCTCCAGACTGATACGGAGAAAACAGGTCCTTTAAGTAGTCTTATTTAAAAATACATAGTTCTTATTGTATTTATCGTAAAACTAAATCTTTTTCCTTATTATTATTTTAGTTAATAAACTCATTATTAATCATCAACAAAGTATATAGTCCTGTGTTCGCGTGGTATAAGTATAAGGGTATTTTCAGAGCAGGATCACAGCAATTCCGTTATAGCTGGACATTTGTCAAGAGGGTGGTAAGTAGCTAGCCAGGAGAGTATGAAAAAACCATACAACCACCTAAACTCCACCACGTCTAACGCGGTCGAATAAGGGAGCTTCGTGTTAAAATGTATGTCGAAGGTATCTCCTTGTTCAGATTTTATGCAAATTACCTTAATATGTTCTAAATGTTCTAGTTGTTCTTCTGTTTCTTTAACAGATGAATAAATTAATAGGCATTCTGAGTTATAACCCTAGAATAGCTTTTTCATTTTATTTTCAGAGATTTTTGTTTATGTCCAAGATATTTTAATATTTTGTTAAGTGTTGAGGAATAGCAATACTCGTATACATATCAGCATATATATATATATATATATATATATGTGTATGAAGGTGGTTTTAAGTTAAAGGCAGTTGAGCCGCGGTCCGCTGCAAAGCCAGTACTGAGCCCCACCGGCGCTTGGGCGCCTGCCAGCCCGCGATAAGCCCCTTCTTCCAACACGCTACAAGCCCTACATATATATTGTTTTAAGAAACTTTTCACTGTAACGCCCATGTCACATAACTCCATTTAATCGCTAAAATTTGCAAAACTAATTCCAACTTTTAATAGTTTTTCTTAGGTTAACTCTTTTTTAAGTTTGATTCATTTCAAACTTCAGCGCAAAATATTCTTAAATGCCAATATATAAGAACAAATTTAACTGTTATCTAAGAGCTGGCTTATAATAAGAAGGCCAGGACCATATGTGATAGTTTGTATGACGTTAAAGCTTTGTGTAGCTAGCTAAGCATCCAGCATCCGTATATTTTATTCTGTATTAGTATCTATACAAATATAAACGTATACGCATGTACTCTTTAATCAAATGAACGTATTTATATTACAAATAGTACAGCGCTGACTTTAATTAGATTTAAAAAATCATTACTGACATCAAAGTTAGGCCGGACGAGTTTATCGTAATAAAAAGTTTTCCTAACATGTACCTTTTTGTAACACATAGTATATGTAACAATAAACAAACTAATTTGTATGCTGATACCATAGGCACGAATTAAGGGGTGTACGAAACGTGGCCCGCGGCCAAGCGGCCAAGCCTCGCCAGGTAATCCGACGCGGATTCCCACACATACACCGGCAATAAACGATGTAACCTAAAACTCAGTGGCACATTAGCGGCTTTATGTACTCCCAATTTTGACCGTATATTGTTATAACCGCCATATTAATTTCTTTAATTTTATAAATCTCGAAACGAGTTAGTATACACCAAACGCCACTCTACAGTATCGTAAAAGGCAACTAACAAACAAACATCGCCAGAGAAAACATAGCAGCTGTTTTACAAACGTACTACACTTAAGCAACAGCATTATGAGGCTAAAATTGAGATACCTATTATTTATATTAAAATGCCCAATAGTTAATAATAAAACTTATACTAATATCAGGATTGGTATTTAGAACCACCCGTACAGTGATTCTAGTGCGCTGTAGACACGGGACTTCGGTCCAGTATCAGATGAACTGTCTAAGCTAAAGATGACTAATAAACAACATTATCAGAGAATATTGACAAGCATTGTGCTTCTTCTACATCTATTGGGACTAACAAGTAACAGTTTTTAACTTCCGGTTTAAAAATTCAATAGAAACACAAAATAGTCCAGTGCCAGCATTCTTTATAGAGCAATTAAAATTAAGATAATGTAGAGATATTAGAACGTTTACAGTCCAGCACATTGGACTCGACACCTTGCAGCGAATTTTGTTAAATGTCATTACTCTAGTAACTTCACTAACTGCAGAGCCTTCGAAACTGGAATAAGACAATGTTACTACTGTAATGTTCATCGGCAGAAATGTCTGCTACAGTACTAAGACCAGGAGATCTTTTAAAGAAAATGTGAGTTTACATTAGAGTACAGTATACAAACTGTAAACAGACAAGTTGCGTCTATTCTTCGCAATTTGTACCTGTGCTATTGATGAAGGTGAGATAAAATAAATCCACAGTACGGTGGAGATAAAAGGCTATGGATTTTGGCAAACTTTTATTTCGCGGAGGCGTTTTATCGTTAAGCCCTACGGCGCGCTGATCCCAACCCGGGAGTCGAACGCACGTACGCAACGCTGAGGCGTCGAACGCCTACTCAAAGTCAAACAACAAAGATTTGCCAGTTAAACCAGATTTTGTCGGATGAGAAATATTTTTAGGACAAACATAACATCTTAGTCTTATCTAAAGTAATCCTGAATAACTATACATGTTATGATTATAGCCACTTAAAAAAAAACTTAAATAAATCTTTCATCATCATCATCATCAGCCGACAGAAGTCCACTTCTGGACATAGGCCTCTCCTAAAGACCTCCACGTTTGTAGGGGTTGATATGAGAGAATTTGAACCATTTCCCACCACGCTGACCTAATGCGGGTTGGTGAGGACCAGAGCCTCGTTTGTTGATTAGCAGGGTGTGCCACGAGCAGGTAAGGGTGGTTTGGATCCTGTAAGCTTTTGTGCAATACCTCGAACACCAAAAGAAAATTATTTTGACACAGTTATATGTGAATATATATGTGGAATGCTATAGCAAGTGTTTAAAGCAAACTTTTAATCTCAAAGACTATGAGACGTATTATACTCGAGACCTGGAACATTACTATAATAGCAGAATCCTCGCAAACAGTGCCAAATAATGAATTGATCTCTTTAAAGAAAATGATAAATATTTATGGAAAGAAAGAACAAAGTATGAAGAAAAAAGTATAATGCCGGAGATAAACGACAGTACACCTAAACAATGAATAGATGAAATATAACAGTCGCAGACACCAAGCAAATGAACGACTTACAATTCACTAAAACATACTTTAGGTTCATAAGTTCGTTGTTTACAATATAAAAAAATTAACTACAAATTTTAAAACATTTAAAAAAAAGTCTACAACTTACCACTTGAAGAGAGGGGCTAAATAATATTTAAACGACTCTCCAGATGTTTTTATGACAGCTCCAATCTTTCCGTTCACCTTGCTACAGGAAATACTTTATTTAAATATACATGAACCGCTTTTTGGGAGCTACGATGCGATACACAAGATATACATACACAAGATATATATTACATACACCTGCTTAGTGTTGAAGTAATAAGAATAGGACCAAGACAAATACAGCCTGATGTAGAAGACATAAAAGAGGCATCGTATTTGCCCGTTATTGCTCTATACGCGACTAATACTCGTACAAAGCAGTTTTGCCTCGTGTTGCAGTTGTACTGTGAAATTGGCTTCTCTTGACGAACTGAACGAGTCTAGTATCTAGCAGTTTGGTATCTTCCGAAGATTTTTCCTCCCAAAAATAGATATATAGATATAAAGACAACCGCTATTTGAATTTGAAGCTGTTTCCGTTGTTGAACAAAATATCTTCAATTAGTACAACAAATCCTACATCTTTCATTAAGGTGATATAAATACTAGTATATTAAAGAAAGTATGTATTATTTTTCATAATTTATAACCGAGTATACAATATAGTTATACAATAGTGATTTTAACTATTAATCTAATGATTTTTCATTTAAATCAATTTGATCTACCGCTAGATGACGGTTTTGCTCGACGCATGACTTGAAACCGTACCGTACCCTCTAGGGATGAATCGCTTTCAATAGTTACCCTAGCATCAGCTATTTCATGCCGAGGGCTAAATGAATTTGTATTCGCAACGATGTTCTGTTCTGACCCATTTCATTTATCCAGAACATCAGAAACTATCCGCGTTAAATAAACATGAAAATATTTATTTCTAGAGTACTTTTTACTATCATAAGGCCCGAAGATCAGCTTTCAAAACAATAAACATTATATATCTTTATACATATTCAAATATTGTGCGTAGTATCGTCTATTTTCTTTTTATTACATATAGTAATCAATTTGACTAAATATTCTTACTGGTGATAGATCTCTACCGGAGACAGTCTAGGTAGATATCACCGCAGCGCCTATTGCTGCCGTCAAACATTACTGTGTTCCAGTTTAAAGAGCGCTATAGCTAGTGTAATTACTAGGGTAACGAAATTTAATATATCTCATAGCGACGAGCGTAATACAGTACAATGTATACTATACTAATCAACACCACGTTGTTATGGGCATATCACTTACTATAAGGTGAATGTCTTACTCGTCTCGTCGCTTCGATGAAATGAAAACAATATTAAAAGATGTATGAAAACTCCATGCATTCAAAATTCATGTCTATAAACGGAAATCATGTCAGTATCCTGTAAGAAGAGGAAGGAACAGTAACATCTGTTAATTATGATAATTATTAGAAAAATAATACTATTTATTTTTATACGAGGCAAAGTAGTCATACCTTTAAAAATGCTTTATGTTGGTAGGAGATAGGTTGATAAAGACTTTATTACGGCTTTAAACAAAATATTGTCTAATATATATCAACCTAATATTGTTCCACCTCCTTGTTATTGGTAGATGGTATAAATTAACAGGAATAAGGTAAGCAAGGAGTGAGGAACAAATATAAAGTAAATGCGAATTTTCACAGCGAGGACACTGGATATTGCTACGGCTTCTCTCTTTGGTTTAGTACAAAGGAGTATCGGTGTGCTCCGTAGGAAATGTTGATGTACATCGTAACGCGCTCCGAGTGACTACTAAAATGATTTAAGTCGATAGAAATCCCACAGACGATATTATAAGATTCCTTTGCCTCCCAGTTCCCTCATAACAAAAAAGGTAAAATCGATCTACCTTTTGAATATTAAATAGAGAAAATAGAAATCAATCATCCCATATCACAAGTAACATTGATGTATAAACGCGTCCAAATTACGTTTCAATGGTCGTAGCAGGCGGACGAGGTCTACTCGCAGGTTGGATGGGTGCGTGCGACCTGCCCTTGTGCCAGGATCAACACGGCGCTATAAGGATTACAGATGAAATATTTGGCCGAAACAAAACTTCACCTGAACCGACCTAATCCCGTCTGCGTCGAACATTTGTTTTATCTCAACGAAATCGATCGGAAACAACAACGTACGCTTAACTGAACATTCCATTTTGTTTCGTGGACCCAAAAGTGTAATTTTAACACATTTCTATTACAAAGACTTTTTGTTTTTTTTAACAAAACAACAAATTCAATTGATACGTATTAAACCTATTAATAGATTAATGAATACCAATAATAAACAGCAATGTTAAATCCTACTGTTGAGGTTCGAAGCTTTCTCTAACAAGGACTCGAGACCAATTACCCAGTAGTTTTGCGTGAGAGAGTATAAAATAATTATCAAACACTTATATACATTAATGTTAACATAAATGTTTCATATTAAAATAAATTATTACATAGGTTAACACAGCGAAAAGCCCTATCAAGTAATCATTTAGACGAAAACGGTGAAACTAACGAACTTTTAAAAAAAATGGTGCCCTAGTAAAATTAGTAACAATTAACATTTACATGTAAAACAAGAAGTCTAATTCACAAAGCTAGATAGCTGGTTCGTATAGATCCGTAACTAATGAGGAACATAGGAACTTTTGATGGCTTGTAAATTTAACATCCTGACGATCGACTTCAAACTCCGTTTCAGATTAAACCGAACAATTTATACGTCCCGTCTTTTCAACTTTATGACCAATAAAACCATATCCCATCCCGTATACATCGTCCCGCCCATGAGATATCTTAGCGGTCCCGCAACAAGGAAGACATTACTTATTTTAAGGCATCCATTAAATTCTATAGTTATTATATTTATACACATTGATATCAGCAATTTGAAACGATATATTATATACATTCAGAACACAGTACGGTGGTATTTCGTTCTACTGAACTTTAGCTTAGAGAAGAAAAACAAGGTTACCCTGCGTATTCCGACTATAAAAGACTCTGAGGACTTGCAATAGTTGTAAACAACTTGTATGTCATGTTGTATTACTATAGCTCTCTCTAAAATTGTTAGAAAAACCGTTATCAATCATTTAGAATCAGAGATGGAGAGATCCATAGCAGAACAAAGGACGTACGGTGGAGACTGAAGACTGGAAACTGAAGACGGCCGATCCTTGAGTATAGATCATTTGTTTTTGGTAAGAGAGCCTACTTGACGGATCGCTGATCCTGTCACAATCACAGGCACTCAATGAATGCTAACGACATCGGACCGATCGTGCTGGAAATTTAGTGTAAAATTCAGCAATAGGTAAAATGGTTAGACATACAAACTAATGATATAGTTATACATACATTCTCTTTATATTCTACTACCCACTCATCATAAATATCAACATCTACTGTGCCATTCATTATTAGTTAAGTTATAGACAAGAAATACCAAAAAATATAGCGCGTACAGTACATGGACATTAAGTGAATAGTTGTTTTCAGAAATCTTTTCTACGCCTAAGTTAAAATTCTTGTAAATGAAGATTACTTTTAATAAACGAGTTGAATAGACCAGATTATATAGAATTAACCTTTTACTATTTCTAGTATTATTAAATGTCGAAATAAAACAGTTTTTTAACACCTTACTTTCAAATAAATTTGATTAATTAATTGCAGCCGAACAACTCTTAGAAATTAGAAAACAAAGGCTGCGGCGGTAGAGTTGACAAATTGTAAGGCATCCATTTTCAAATTGGATCTTTACCAAAGGGGAATGAAAAGTAACAATTAAACAATAGAAATAGAGAATCGATTTTCTTTTCAACTCGTTTCAATAGATTTAAACATGTTTCTTATAGATTCAACACGTTTAACACAATTAAAAGAAATTCTTTAACAGAAAGGATATTTTTGTTATATTATACAGTTATCTGCATTAACACATCGTTTTTTAACAATATAAAAAATCTTTAAAAATGTATTTAGGTCCTTCTTTTCCTTAACCATTAAAAAATTTAGGCCATAAGCTCCCATTTTATGTTGAATATATACATTGGCTGAAGTTCTTAGATAATATAATTTTTGCCTTATTACACTTCTTCTTCAAGATATATTAGCTTCATTTCTCATCAGCTACGACCATAACATAAAAAACGTATTGGTAAATTGCATTAAACTTTACAAACAGATATAAATGTATATAAATAATGTAAATGGTGTTTACACATATTTATAAACGTTGTGTAGCACTGCAGCTGCTGTTTCCTGCCCGACATTACTGTGTTCCGTTCTGAGAGTCACATCACTATGGTAACAAGTCTTAACATTTTTCTCTCAAGACGACGACCGCAATGTATACTATCCTAACAAACGCCACGTTGTCATAGTCAAGCATAACACTTACCATTATGTGAACCTAAGCACACGTTATTATATATTTCCATAGTCACAATCATATTTATTTATTTATAATAAGTTACGTTAAGGAGACCTTCGAATGAATTTTATTTCTTAATACTTCTTGTTACTGTTACTCTTTAAGTTTAAGGTGTTGGAGAGTAAATAAACCTGTATATAGCAGATATCCAGAGATTCATTAACTCCGAAATCTCCGAAAGTATTAGACATAAACAGTCAAATTTTGTTAGAGATATTGTTGCTGCTATTTAGAGAATTTGATTAGATTTTACAAAATTCCCAATAGAAGTTACGATGATGCTACGGAAAGAAAATCGGGTGAGGAAGAACTAGTAGGTCTATAAATTCCTTTCAATACCTCATGTCTCAAAGAATTCGCGGCTTCGTGAAGTAAATTCCGCTACACTCACGTCCGCTGAACATAATTCGATTCCGCGTGGACAATATGTCGATAAGTAGTTGACCCAATTTCTTGTTTTCCCCGCGTTCGACTTTTTATTGTTATGGACATGAAAAGTTCGCTGCAGAACTTGTTGGGTAGTCGTAAAGTATTCAGATGTCGGCCATAATAACGCGCAAACAATGCCGTTTGGCCGGGGGTGATCCGGAGTCTGGCTCGCATGTTTGTTGTCAACATATTTTTGTTCGGCTCGAATCTCCGAGGTAAATATTTTGCCACCCTATTGCTCCAGTTCGCGGTATATCGGAGAATTCGTGTAGATCTATAATATAATGTTTACATCGCCGGTCCAGGGTAACTGATGACTTTCACATTTTTTTATAATTAGATTGAATGGAACCGAACGTCATGCTTACTTTGAGAAGCCAATGTCTAATAATAGACTAACATGAACTGATAATACTAATAAAATATTTTGCTTGATCGCTTTTTTTTGTATTATTTCGTATTAAAAAAACTTAAATTATTCAATTTCCTTATATATATAAGGTTCAATTAAATAGCGCAAAAATATTTATCATCTTCAAATCGATGTCTCTTATACATACATATATACATCACGACTCGTTCCCAGTGGGGTAGGCAAAGACCACCTCTCTCCACTTGCTACTATCCTGGCACACCTCTCTCGCTTCCGCCACTTTCATGATTGTCTCCATGTTTTCATATCTCTTATATATATGTGTTTCCATTATTCACCAATCACTTGAAAACTAGTGAACGTGAACATGAGAACTGACATTCACCATTCTACACGAAATGATTCGCAGATAGTTAGAGCTTACTTATTTTTTTAATTTCATATATCCTTCATCATTTTATAATTAATTTTTATAAACATTTTTGTTTCGTACTATTCATGCGATTGCTTTGGTAACGGTTGCTATAGTTACTCATTTGCGATTGCTCTTAAGGAATATTTCAAACAAATTTCAAGCCTAATTCTATATTACCGCCAGCAAATCGGGCGGAGAACTGTTAGCATAAACATATGTATTATTAATACGCAAACTATCAAACGGTATAAAAGTTAACACTAGAATGATAATTTAATATATAATTAGAGCAATGTACAAAACTTCTATTAAACATACATATAAAAAATGTCAGTTACATTTTCATCCTGTAAATAAATTAAGTACATGTCACTTTGGATCGTATAGCTTTATAAACTTTATTCAGATTTTTTTTTATTAATTAAGCATATACCTATGTTTGTACTTTGTATCTTTAATGTTTAGTTAACTCAGACGACAATGCCGTTTCACATTTCCAGGCCCTGCTCATAATTAAATCTTTACAGGCAACAACTGAAGCTAAATGTAATTTTATGATGAACAAATATCCTTGAAGAAAATATATATGTATAAATTTTTTGTGTATCGATTCATCCGGTTTTGCTATCCGGACCTAACCGTTCTCAAGCAATTTATAATATATCTTCCACATTTATGATATAAATTATGTTCCATAACTTATGATTAAGTAAAAAATTTATACTTTTTACACCTACTTACTTATACTGGATTGTTTGTTTGTAGGATTTTATATTCCTTTCATAGTTTTGAAAGACAAATCATACTGTAAGATGGAATGAAACTAGATTATCATGATCTCGTAATCTTAAATACATAAAATCTTGAGGGCCCGCGGTTATTCCGAATGTAAATGGTGTAAGAAAACGAAAGGCCTCCTTAATTAGATGAGAAACAAACACGGCATTAGGGTCAGCGTCCGCCCGGGGACTTGTTCCGACCCGTTTCTCCTTTATTACATCTCGCAACTTAATATTACGGTATTTCCATTTTAACGGTGGCCCCACCACACCACCCGGGCAACATTTAGGCTTCTTTGTGCACTGCAACTGTAAATAATGAATACGTACGTGGTGCTAATGAGAATTCTACCCCGTAATAGAAAAGTGTCCACGCTAGGAAAAAGAAAAGTTCTCATTAAAAGAATTTTCTATAATGATATGAGAAATGAGGTTATTTAGTCTCACGTTATTACTAGCGGCTTCCGGAACTCGTATTTTAATACAAAGCATAAACCAAATAAACTTATTTTTCTTAGGAAAAAACTCTATAATAAATATATTATATTAAGATTATTACTATTGTTGTGGCTGAGTAAGAATCACATCACGGGTGACAAATATAGTTACTAGCTTTTGAATTAGTGATAAGATTATTTTGTCTAAGACAGTCTAAGAAAGTATTGTTCTTATTTATTCGATGAATATTAATTTGATTAGTAAAGTAATGTGCTTAACGAGATATAATCAAATAAAAAAGTCAAATTCATGTTGTTTATGTATCCTTATTTACACATTATTATGAGTATCACTAACTACTTGGACATGACATGTTATCTCTTCCTTCTATTAATTATTAACTTTTTCAACCCTTTTTTGGTCAATCTTATACATATTTCCTTACATTATTTATACATATAACCTTACATTATTTTCTATCTTTTTTCCTTCAGGTGTGTAACAAAATATTCGGCAACGCATCAGCACTCGCCAAACACAAGTTAACGCACAGCGACGAGCGGAAGTACGTCTGCATCACTTGCGCGAAAGCCTTCAAAAGGCAGGACCATCTGTAAGTATTTACAGCCTTCTTCACTGATTTATTATCTTCTTTAAATAAATGAATTTATCACTAAACAACATATAATTCAATACAATCATTGAAACTGTTTGTTATACAAATGTTTACAAATACGGAGCGGTGTACATCGCACTACCTCAAACTTGCATACGTTGTAATGCTATTGAATATTTATCTATGTATTTCCGATAATATACTGTATAAATGAACACACATTTATACGTGTATATATTAATATGTGTGTATATATATCCAACACAAAGAAGTACGATTTAGCAGCATGTTATGACGAATTATACATATAGATCTGTTTTTAAGGTTACAAAATGTTTGCTAGGAAAACAGTTTGCTATTTTACTGTCGTCGCCATTATGCTCAATATTCTGTATAATATTATATATATTCAAAAGTACAAAAACATTACTCTGGTCGAATAGCATCTGTGTATCGGTGAAAGTCCCTGAAGTGTTATACACTGGCTAAGGTTTTTGTCTCTGTGAGTTTGGAAGCTTCTGGCAAACGTTTTTACAGGCTATGATAAATGTAACTTAATGTTACACCGAATAATTCAAATAACTCCCTGTTTTATTTCTTGTCATACAACTGGTGTATTAACTTTTTTGATTTTGTTTTTACAAAGACAATGAATTATCTCTTTGACACATTATTAAGTGGTAGAGAATACCTAATTTCCTAGGACATTTTTAGAAAAGCAATATATTCTAAAAACATCAACTACCCTTCTTTCTTTATTTTATTTAAATGGATTGCGATAGTTGAATACGAACCCACCTGATAAAGAGGTAATAAAATACGAGATATAGAGTAGATAGTAAAACGGACTAGTCTTTCTTAGACTAGACACTAGTCTATCATATCCTCCAGCTAATCATTTTTCACAAGCAAGGTGGGTAATTATCCCTGTGGGGCTCCAAATTCCCGCAGGAACATTAAATGGGCTGTTTATGTATGTCATGCATTAATTCCGGCATTTGCAATGCATTTACGAACTGAATACTAAATTGTGTTATATGTAAATGCCAACTCTGCGACATATCGACGTAATGTGTTTTAACACATCGCCAGAATTGTATTTGAAAAAACCTCAAGACATTGTTTTCTTTCTTCTTCACACACATTTCTACCAATGACTTTTACTGCCCTATTCAACCCGAGTAGGTTAATTTTCTTGGCTGACGTTATATATGCACATATATATTTATAAACATTTTTATATTTATATATATGTATTGATACATATATATTTATATGCTTATATTCATATACATACGTTATGTCCTGTTGTAAATTATTACATTTAATTAGGATTGTTGTTAGAGCAAGGTTTTATACATTACGTCCACCATTGCGATGCTTTGGAGTATACTGGTAATGTAAAAAATTAATTAGTATTGATTTAAATGTACAATTTATATACGTTAATTAGTATTTCGGTAGGTTTGATCCAATACGAAGCCCGACTTCAAAGGTGCTCCGCCCGCGGTTCTCGCAGTGCTAACAACAAACGTCCCGAACACCGCGCAGCCCTTTAATCGTTGCACGAACCCCCAATGAATATTAATGTAACCATTGTGTCCATTATACTCACGCGTTAACTGTACGCTACATTTCTCTTCATCTAGTGACTGGCTTGTTCAATTGTTTAGTATTCTATAATTAACTGTTAACCATGTACACATGTTATACAAAGCAGCAACCACAGCGCTAATTTCTGTCGCCAAACACAAGTATGTAAAAATTACCGTGTTTTGGAATGAAAGGCAATACAGCTGATAAAATTATTTCAGTAATATCATTAAATATGTCTCTGGACAATTTGTTGGGTGCAGTATAAACACCGTAACAATACCACAGAGCCTCATATCTATAGCGTATCATCTCACTAGTTTCATCACTTAGGTATAATAAAAAACGCTCAGTATATTTATCTGTGTATATATATATCTGTGTAAAAATACCTTGACTAATACATTTCTTTTCATTAGAAATTACTTAAATATTATTTCCGATTAACTTCCCCTTTAGAATTTTTTTTTACCTATTTTATAATCCTAACAGAGGACTGTTTAGTTTTTGTGTCGAAACTTATCTGCAGTTTTTCCAAGGTTGTAGGTCCATGCTGGTGGAATTCTATAGAAGTTAAGTACCTTATTAAGTGATCAGGATGTCATTTGTTCCAGCAACGGACATATGCTGACGCACCGGAACAAGAAACCGTACGAGTGCAAGGCGGATGGCTGCGGGAAGTCGTACTGCGACGCCCGCTCTTTGCGACGGCATACGGAGAACCATCACCAACCGTCGACAGACGCCAGTGAGTTTACACCATCATCATCATCTTCATCAGCATCATGAGCATAATATATTTTAACAAAATTAAATAGTAGTCTTGATTTTACTTTCGTAGGCATCACCGACTTTGAACGATTTTTTCCTTAACTTCCTTCTGGTGTCTGGGCTTCTTTCACCATGCAATATAGAGACGTACCCAAACTCGTTTTTCTATCGTTGTACAGTTGTATACAAATCTTACTATCACCAGTTTAATAAACACTATAGTAAGCGGAGTTAATGGGGTACCGAAATTTACTTTTGTCTTAAAGCGACGACTCCAAAGTAATCCGTTAAATACTTAGCTTACTTAAGGTGATCTTGCTCGCATTAATACTTATTTGTTAAAAAAAATGATACAGTAGTGAATGCACACTGTATTCTAAGAGTAGAATATCATCATCATCATCAGCCAACAGATGTCCACTGCAGGACATAGGCCTCTCCGAACGATCCCCACATTGATAGATCCTGCGCTACTCGCTACACCGGGAACGCCGTCGTTTGTAAGGGTTCATATGAGGGGCCTTAATATCAGGCATTCAAAATATATACATTACACAAAATAGGTAACGAAAGATGAAAAATCCCTTCAATGAAGCATAGCGCCCGCATAAATTAAACTACACACTTGCGAAGTTTACCAGGGGGAAAAGAAGGGATGACGCCTTACAGTTGACATATTTAACTAGCTACTATAATTATATGGCACTCAGTTATATACATCTCGTTCCAAACACTTTATATATAGGCCATAGTGCATAATGCACTTAATGTTATTCTCCGCTGGACTGTATGCGGATATTGAATTTGAAAACTTTAGCAGTTACATTAGAACCGAAGTGCAGCTTAAACGTAACACAAAGTTAAACGTTGCTGTATTTGTCGATTAAAAGATATTATCGTTATCCTATTACATTATATATAAACGTTAAGATTCATTTATATAAAACATATTATTTAATTTATTATTGTGTTAATATGTACTTTGTATTCAATGTCTTCCAAATTAAATTATATGCTGTTTTACCTTGTCGCAAATGTAACAACACACACAACAGCCAATTTACGTCCCCACTGCTGGGGCACCGGCCTACCCTCAATATGAGGGTGATGTTACACTAGCCGATCGAAATGACGAAACAACTGAAATGTCAACACAGCATTATTTCGTCTTACTATCTTATAAACCAGAACTACGTAATTTTTTCATTATTTTATAAAGCGACGAGACAAGCAAAATTTTAATCTGATGATAAGTCTACTCTCGTCCATAATGATGTGGTGCTAGCTAGGATGATTTATACAGATAGAGAGAATATGTGAATATGTCTAATGAATTAAAATGATACCTAATGAAATAAATACTTTATCTAGGTGGAAGCAGCAACAATAACGCGAATTCAAGTGGAGGCACGACTAACGGTGAGCGCGAGTCGAATTCCCTTCGAGTCGCATCCCCTACATCACCAATACGGAACAACCCTATCCATTCCGATGTAAGTTATAATAAATTTTGAATTAAAAGTTTGAAGCACTAAAATTAATTTTAATTATTCTTAGTTGTATATTAGTTTTGAGCTGCAGTCGGTGAAAGAAAATCGTGGAGTCATCGTATTCAAGTCGCCTAGTCAAGATCAAATCATCATCAATCAAATCGCTTGAACTATTAATTAACCGGATTGAATAGAGTATTAGCTAATTAAATTACTGGAGTAATGAAATAATATCTTATGCCTAAAGCGACGAGCGCAATGTGGTGCAGTGTAAACCATCATAACCAGCGTCACGTTGTTATGGGCAGGCGTACCACTTACTATCAGGTGAAAGTCCCGCTCGCGTTGTCGCAAAACAAAAAAGAAACAATTCAATAGCATTAAATCAATCAATCACATAAAAACAACCGTTAAAAGCTTAATAGAAAAGTTTAAAAAGCTCTCAAAAGAATTTCAAAATAAATTCGTACGTCAGGAGTCACTGAGTGGAGTTTTAAACTGGCATTTTTATTACAAGTACTTCTGGCGCAGTTCCAGCTGACCGTGTGTGTGTGTGTGTAAAATTCACAACCCGACGACCTTATTAATTAAGCAATTAGGCCGCATCCGCGCGGAGCTTTTCATTCTGTGATGCCATTAAAAGCAACCATGGAAAAAAAGTCGGAAGTAATGATAGCCTTGTTTTACCCAACCCCGATTCATTTTACAAACAATGTTCGTACTTCGTACGGCGATGTACCCTGAGACTTTTAATGAGGGTATCCTGATTTTTAAATGGTACTACATTTTGGTGTTGTATTACACTGACCATTAGCAGTCATTATACGAACCAACCGACGAAATGAAAATCAACAGCAATAATATATTTCATATATCTAAAACATATTTAATGTTACACGATATGGACTGTTGAAAATTCTTAAATAAGAAATTTCTTAATTAGTATTAGGGGGACCGGAAAGTAATGTCGTTTTCTTACGCTAAATACAAACATATACATTTTTAACGAGTCTTTATTTTTAATCAATGATGTATTCCCCATCATTGTCAATAACCTTTTGCCATCTAGTGAGTAAATTTTCAATCCCTGATCGATAAAAATTAATTGGTTTTTCGGCAAAATATCTAGAGATGGCATTTTGGATATCATCCAAATTTGCAAATGTTTTGCCACTTAAAAAGTGTTGCAGCGCTCGGAATAAGTGGAAATCCGATGGTGCAACATCGGGCGAATATGGTGGATGAGGCAGCACCTCCCACCCCAATTCATTAATTTTTTCTAGAGTTCGCCTTGCGCAGTGCGGTCTTGCATTGTCATGTTGGAGAATGACGCCTTTTCGGTTGACAATCGCTGGCCACTTTTCAATTAAAGATTGATTGACTCGCTGCAATTGTTCGCTGTAGAGGTCTGCAGTAACAGTTTCTCCAGGTTTCAGTAATTCAAAATGAACAATGCCGCGAATACTCCACCAAACACACAAGCGCTTTTTTGGGGTGTAAACCTGGCTTAGCAGTACTCCGAGGGATTTCATTTGGAGAGAGCCACTGCCTTTTGCGTTTTGGGTTATCATACAGGACCCATTTCTCATCTCCTGTGATCAAGCGATCAAAAAACGCTTCTGTGTTGTGTCGTTGAAGCAATAAGTTGCATGTGATTGATCGGTTAGCCTTATTCTGTTCGGACAGATTATGCGGGACCCAAACACCTGCTCTGCTTACTTTTCCAATCTGCTTCAAATGTTCTTGGATGGTCGACCAAGGTTTGTTGAGACTGTTTGACAATTCCTCGATCGTCTGACACGGATTTGCTTCCACTTCCGCCCTTAACACGTCGTTGTCTAACGCTGATGGTCTTCCTGATCGATACGAGTCGGAAAGATCAAAATTACCCGATTTGAACTTGGAAAACCACCTTTGGCATTTACGAATGTCCAGTGCATTTGGATAAACATCGCAAATGTTTTTGGTAGCAACTGTTGCGTTATTTCCCTTGCGAAACTCAAAGAGCATGCAATGCCGGATGTGTACCTCTTCTGGTATTTGGCTGGCCATTTTACCCAAAATTACAAAAAAAAATTGTAATTCAATTGTCTATAAGTAAAGAAATCACTATAACCTCACAATGTCTTTGGTACGCCTCTGAACAAAACAATGAGCTGACAAATGACAATCAAGTATTGGCATGCGCAGAAACGACATTACTTTCCGGTCCCTCTATTATTTATCTAGTGGATAAAATTGGGTAATTAAACATAAAGCGTTCAAGTGGCTCATGATATTTTGTCCGCGCAGTTAAGCAACGGCTCGGAGAAGTCGTGTGGTACGAGTACAAGCGGTAGCGGAGGAGGAGGAGGTAGCGATAGCAGTCCACCTTGCACGCCTCCAGCGCCGCCCACGCCGCCAACGCGTTTCATCAAAAAGAGCACCGTCAGCAAACCAAAAGTTTGTCCCAATGTAAGTAAAAAAATTATAATATTAGTAACATAAGAAATTGATAAAGTGGTACACATAAATATCTATTTATATTTACTGATAGAGTAAAAGCTTTTACATAGATACAAAATGGACTACAAACGTACTTAATCTGGATATAACCGATACTAATGTTTCGTTAAACATATCTTTAGGCCAATAAGTCTGTAGAATCGTTAAAAAATAATATTTGTATTAAAAATGACGAAAACTAAAACTTTCCGAATACCTTTACTCTATATATCACATTGAATATTTGATAAAGGTGAAACTTTGTATTGAAATTAGTTTTGATTCACATTCTATTTGAAATTCGTCGCGCGTAAATGTAAATGTCAATGTCATCTGTACTCCATCAATAGAAATATTTTTCCATTTCAAACGTTTAGATACAATGATACAAGATAGTTCAATTAGTGACATACTATATATAAATTACTGTTGGTATGAAATTAAAACACTTTTAACATATTTACCATAAAGTTTTTATACTATATAAATAGCATCGTTAAAATATATCTGTTGAGGCAAATGCATGTTTGAAAGCTACAAAAGTGCTACGCTTCACTGTTGTAGCGAATGTATAAAAATAATGTAGCACATAATAGAGTATAGTAAGTTATTTACTTAGAAATTATGTCTAACTTATTATTTGAACTTTCCATTTTATAAACTATTTTTTTTAAGTTTAGTGACAAATATATGATAGTCCAGACTGAATAATCTTCATAGACTTTTAATTATTATTGTATACAAATATTCAAAGCATTATAAGTTTTATGAACATATGTAGTTTAAATATATAATAATAATGGCTGTCCCGCCCGCTTTACTAGCCATAAACCCCTTTTGAGGGTAACATTTCGTAAAATCGGTTGTTATCTGACTTATATTCATTAAAAGGATTATTCCTACCAAATCAAGTCTCTAGGTCATATAGTTTCAGAAATATCTTGATGAGTCCCTACATAGGTGGAAATCTCTTATATATAATATTTATAATTGGTTATCTATAGAAATTTTTTTACCTACTCCACATCAGATCTTTAGTTATGAAAATGTAACAAGTCGCACAAATAAAGACAAGTAGATATAATAATAATACAAACTGAACCCGTCTACGTTGTCCTTCTGTTAATGTATATGTATTTAACTATTTAATCCCTTTATATAGAAATGGAATGGATAAAGGACGAAATGGGTTTATAGTAATGTATATTTTTATGGTTATCACTCCAATCATATTATAAATATAGTTACATAAAAATATATTGTTTATTTAGATTTAATTCATCCACAAGTTATGAAAAAACTCGTTACAAAACAAGCTGAAGAGAATCCCGTTAGAATAATTTAATCATTGGTTGTCACAGTTCTATAAGAACTAATAATTCTTAGCAGCACACACATCTGAACGAAACAATAAGGCGGGGCCGTGGGAACGAGGGCGCCGCGGATTCTTATGCTAATGCTGATACATCGCGGATTCCAGTGCGAAACGTCCACTGAATTAAATCGTCCATTCAACCTCTGCAACAATTTAATAATTTAAACCCAGCCGCCGAGACCTCCGTACCACTATCGTCCATACTTCACATCGTAACAGTAACCTATTTAATAGATACAGAAAAAAACCCTGTGTCTCTCGCCGCTCGGTAAAATGGTAAGGGGTGAACTCGCGAAACTCGATCGCGTAATGTGGGAGCCCCTCGCAGCGTCTCCACCTGTTCGCGGCCTCTATGGGAGAGATACAAATAAATTGAAGGGAGTCTATTAAATTTGCAAGAATCAAACTAGAATTATTCCCACAGACCTCTAATTTTAGTAACGAGGGGTGAAAATTTGAAATAAATCCGTCACTCGAAAACGTTATTAATTCATACAAAATGTTACGTTATTCATATCTGCTGAAAATACACGTGTACATTCAACGTTTGTAAAGAACGAATTTAGCAGCACTGCAATTAAATAACTCGTCACAAAGCTGGTATTTGCGTCCCCGTGAATGAATCGGAAATGCAATATTAATAATAATATCACAGCCAGACTATTGATGTGACGACCATTTAAATAGGAACCCGCGCGCGATAGAGGGAGTAAAGACGAAACTTTCGGATTCTCCACGCGCTACAGGCGTCAAGAGCTCAGCATTACGTAGGCAGGTGGGTAACGACGGTGGCTCGCTTTATTAAAAGCACTCACTTTGATCGGGACCCATGATTTGACGTCACCTGCAGGAAGCAATAAAGCCCGGCACAAACACTGACTCATAATTACAAACGGGCCGGGCGCAGTTTTGTTCACAACATATTGACAGCGGAATGCCTTTGAACGCAATAAATCCGCTTTGTGCTACTTCATTATAGCGGTGGTATTGTTGTATTTGCGTACATAATTACATTCGCGTGTATCAGGTGTTAAAACTTCGATTATATCATATTAGATATAAAGTTCAAATTTGGTCCGACCGCTATAATTGAACATTAGCCGAAAGCGGATCAAATTTAAGCATTAGGGTTTCGAATATCATAACATGGTTTCTACTTGCTGTTCTGATACGACAAAGTAGTCAAAATTACGGAGCATTTTTAACAATATAATTATATCTTAAATATGTTTTAAAAGAAAATAGTTACACGAGCTTCCGTCTTATAAATAAACACAAAGGGAAAAAAAAAACTTTAGTTGGTACAGCGGTATAAAACCTACAAAGCCAACGACAGACACATTAATCTTGTAACTGTTATTGGATTGGGGTCAGAAAACACATTTCATACAACTTAGCTATAGTTCTTTTAAACATCGACTATGAAAGTATTATTTTGATTACTCAAATTACGTAATTTCGGCTACAGTTTATATGTAATGGATCATAAAACAATCAATTAAATCAAAATAGTAAAAAGCAGACATTTTTATTACACTAAGTGGTTATACTATCTCCAATGAATGTATATCGTGCTCTCTAACCGGAGGCGTAAATAGAGAAATGTACGGCGAGGGGTCCCAAATATACAGAGGAAGCGAGCACAATGTATTTACACGGACGCATCAAACATTTTCATCGAGTGAGGTCATTTCGTAAATGTTTTCCAGTACATCTGTGACATCGTTCTACAACATGTACTCTCGGAAGGTTTTTACGTTTGTAAACAAGAATACTACTGCTGTTCGACACGTTCGCTATGCTTGACATATAGAATTTAAGACCTCAGCATAGCTAAAACTTCGAACCTCGAGACAAGTCCCTATCGCCAGAACCCAGCATTCGACGAGACACCAATTCACTAGTCCTTAGAATCATATCCTATAATTCAATTGATGTATAGTAATTCTGATCATCAACTTCTATAAAATTATTCCTTTCGGGTATGTTACATAGATTATTTATACGCATATGACATAAAACAAGCTGCTACATATTGAAGTGAGAACGCCTACGAAAATTCTTACTGTACGTTACCGCGTTAGATACCCTCATCTGAACTCTTAACTCAATTCCATCAAACTGTCAGTGAAGCGGTGAATATTACATCGGCGTCTCCTACTTTTTCCGTAGCAACGGGGAAATAAGTCAAACTCCTCACGATTTCATCTCCGATGCGGAAAAAATAAAATCACACGCGCATATTGTACTCGGTGCTACGGCCTCTTAATATTTTATATATCGCTACAAAACCGAAATATACAGCGCAGAATATCTGCTCACTTATATGTTATTGTTGTTTTATTTCGAATAAAACGAATAAACAAAAAGTTAATGGATAGAGCTTTGACGCAAGAAAATGTGTTATGGCAATTCCTGTATTAATACAACTTCATATATACAATCTTTACGTAACTTAAGGTAGGTTATAATCTTTATATTATAACCACAAGCAAAATATACCGTATATTATATTTACTAGGGCCTCGTTGTTATCGGGCGATTATTACTTCATGTTTATACATATTACTTTTCACTTTATTTAATACATATTTCATTGGTTCGTTTCTTTCTTTTTATTGTTTTTATGCACCTTTCAGTTCATTGCTTATCAATAGACTGATAAAACAACGATGCTGAACCTATTAAACATTATGTTTACACTGAAAATGTGGTGAAGTTTTTAATATTAAATTATTTAACATTAAAAGTCAAGAAAGAAAGGAACTGGCAATTTAAAGAACGTGTTGCCAACGGCACAGGGTTATCCCGTATACACGGGGTAAAGTGATTGCAGACGCCGCGGCGCCGCGTCCTTGGCCGCTTGGCAGCGTCATTAATAATGTAGGGTGACAAGGACGCAGGTGCGTTCAGTCCCGGCGATAAGCGTCCTGATGCATAATTGAGGGCGCATGCCTGAAGCTTTCGTGACTCCCCCTAAATCTTCAGCATCACCTACACGCAGGTTAAGTGTGATGTATGAGCGTTCGCTGCGCACATACGTTAAGTTGTCTTCGCGTGATGTAAGAAAAAATTGATACATATTAACACGATGATACACACTCCGTAAGCTCGTCTAGGTTTGAAAGAACCGTTTTTATTCATCAAAAGAAATTAATGGATAAATGGATATCGAAGGGGTAAAAGGAATTTTAAATTATATTGTTATATGTTACATTGGATTTGGTCACACGAAACGATATTCCGAGATCAAAACGTTTATTATGTCCTAAGAACAAAAGTTCATTATAAAAGCTCTTCACAAGTTCAAAACCACTAACCAAGTTGTGCATCGGTGGTGAAGTCTATATAGATAAATAGCAGTATCGTCTCGAAGTTCAAAACGAGAAAGAATCATCCGCTCGTCATCTCAACTAATGGACGTCCACTGCTGGACATGTCTCTTCTCTTATTCCAAACAATACTATCTTGCGCTGTTTGAGTCCAGTAACTCCCAGCGATCCTCATAATATCGTCCATCAACCACTCTAGAAATTTGTAAAGAATACCACTCTAAAAAGTCCATGGAACTCCTCTTTCTGATGCAATATATAAATATAATTATATACGAATAATACTCAAGTACCAATAGAGCCACATACCTCATTGGACTTGATGTGGAGCAAAAATCAAATCTATAGTTAATAAAACAAGCGTGATAGTTTAAAAGAACAACTTATCAATAACAAAGAAAGCTCGACACTTACACTGTTGTCATGTAAACATAGAAACGAAGTATTATGATAATAACTTTAAATTATTTTAACATCTAACAACAGAGCACATTAAAGAAACGTTTTTGATCTGTCGTGACAGCGACCTCTGACCTCTGCGACCCGGTCACGTGGCTCTCACCCCTTACATTTAGTAACCCGCTTATTATCTCCACACACAAACACACACATATGCACACGACAATAACGCCCAAATAATATTATTAACGCCACACTTCAAAATGAAACCGTGAGAATTATATATTATACTAGATTGTATATATAAATTTTTATTTATTATATAAAACGAAATGAGAACAAAGCTAGTTACCTGATGGTGAGCAAAATGTCTGACTATACTGGTATTTTCTTTATAAATCTATAATACACCTTGTGCTTGACCCCGTTCCCACCTGATATTAAGCTGAGATGTAACCAATATGGTAAAGTACTCTAGTCTAAATGAAACCTCTTGAAAATTCCATCAGGTCAGATATACCGACGTCGACAGACTATTCCGTTACCGCAGTCATCATCATCCGATATTAGACATAGGCCTCCCCAAAACATCTCTACATACAGTCAGCATGGCCTCCGATACCGCTGGGCACTAGGGACTGTCCTATGTAGGGGTTCATGTAGGGTGTTTTTGGGCCATTTCCCACGACGCTGGCCCAATGCAAGTTGGCGGGAGCCAGAGCCTCGTTTATTGATTAGCAGAGTGCATCACGAGCAGTTGAGGTTGAATATTTAGGGTACCTAACGGAAACATATTGTCAAAATCTCTGGAAATATTACATTTTCAAAGACGATCCCGAAATATCCGTACAGCGTTGTTATATCAAAATTTTTGAAAGCGAAACATCTTGATGTAACAATGCCTGGTTTGGAAAATGTCTATGAATTTATACCGTAGTCTACCTTTTTTTATATACCACTTGCAATAGTTAGGTTCTACACTGACATTATCAAGGTCCCGTCTCACAAACAGGCATTAGAATTTGATAGTTTCAGTAGTCGTATGGATTTTTATAAATATTCTATCATATCTAACTCATGTTATCAATTACAATTATGTTAAGTGTGTCTGCTGAAATGACAGCAGTGGTATGTACTGTAATTTGTCCACAACGTTTCTGAAGAAACGAATATATTTCTAATTATACATTAATAGTACCATATACATTTCTACCCTCATCGTATGTTCATCGAAGCACATTATACAAGTAAAATAGAAGCTTTGCGAGTAAACGTTGGAACACAACACTTCATAAACTAAATACGCTAAATGCTATTGTGCATTCGTGAAGTTTGTTATTCAATTAGCTGTTTCATGATATAATTTTGTATGAAGTGCACTTTAAGCACTTAAGTGTTTATATAAACCAAAACTTGAACAAGAACAGGCATGTTTGCGTACGAGATCATACCGTCTTTATTACGTAATAATATTAGAACATATTATTATTAAATAGGGTCTAAATGATGTTTCGTAACCGTACTGTATAAAGTGATGTTTAATTAGTAGTAATAAACACATTTTCCAGGTTAAGAGTAAATCATCAAAACGTTATCTAACTTTTATATTACTTTCTTCGAAGAAATGATAATGTTAGAATGCGATTATAATAAAATTATTTGCTTCTACCCCATTTTCTACGTCCCAACTGATCTGGATAAAGTTCACCCTATTAATACTTGTTATGACAGTGAATAGAAAGTTAGAGCGAGCGAACCCTTGTTTATGTGTTCGACGAAATAATATATCGATCTTGTAAAAGAACTGCTATATTGCGATACTAACTATAATATCTGTGTAATAAAATATGGTGAATAAGAAAGAGTAAGAGATGAGTGAGAAGTTTTTGACCTTATAAAATAACTATCTTTTAGATATTGTTTCATATCAAAATTCTTTTGTGATTTAAAACATTATAATTTCTCACTATCATCATTAACTTATAGACATCCACTGAAGGGCCTTTTTCCTTTGTTCACTCAATATACCTTTAGTATTTAAAAGCTCTGTAGTTAATAATAAACTCTTAATATACATAAATACAGAGGTAAAAGTCCACTGTTTACACAAAATATAATAACTATTAATAGGTTTTTCTATTACTTCCATTTTTGCAGTACAAGGCGTTTTTCATTTGGCCGTAAAATTATCATAGTGGCGGTATAGGGCTTATTAAACCAAGCAACGTTTATCGGAGCTTTTTTTAATTCAATGAAGGGAAGAGCCCAGCAAGACGTTCACCTGATGGTAAGTGATACGTTTGCCCATAACAATGTGGCGGTAGTAAGGATGATGTATACAGCACCACATTGCGCTCGACGCCTTGAGACATAAGATGTTAAGACTCGTTACTCCAATAATACAGCGCCTTTCAGACTGGATCACGGTAATGTTTGCATACTACTGATAGGCGCTAGAAATAGGCGCTACGGTCTATGATCTACGGTCTACAGCAACAGAGATCACCAATAAGTTATGCTCTTTGCATGACAGATAATTCTATACTTTTCCTAGTCACAATGTAAGCTAAAGATAGACAAGACGTTCGAGACCTAGTTTCCTTGTCAACGTAGTTAAGAATTATTGCATAATTGTACGAAGAAAACATCCCAAACAAAAACTTAAAAAATTTCATTACATACTAATTTGATTACGATAATGTTTGTTGAGAAACGAAATAGCTTTTAAATTAAACAAACATGAAAGTCATAACTTCGGTACGTATTCAAATCGATGTAGTTTGCGGTATTGTAGTACATGTTAATGCTAATGATACCAAGTATTTTCCACGTCGAGACCGTAGACTTTATCGCAAACGCCTGGTGCGCTAGCAAATCATAATAACGAGAACATATGCAAATGAGACGCTGGATACTCTTTTGTAATTCGACTGGTCATTTTATCTTGCAATTTGCGAGGTCGAAAACGTATCGTCGAGGGGTCATCTCTTCGATATCTTTCCCATCCATTGTGCTATCATTCCATGTTTGTGTACCGTGAGATACGCACCTCGGGTGTCTTAATACAAGATCTGATATAAACGATGCGTTATTCGATTAATTAGACCCATAGTGTTTTATATCACAATGGACAACTGGATCACACAGCTCTTTCAACCACATGTCTTTACAAAGCCAAAGGTGAGTTTCCAAAAATTTAAAATTACGCTCTTTTACTTTGTCAATGCTACGCTATAACTTTCAAATGCTTTTGCATAGATATAAAAAAAACTGAAGTTCAACCAACACCGTAAATGTTAAAATCAATAAATCCATCCCAAAAAGGATTGGTAATTGCTGGTACATTAGGCATCCGTATCACAAACGACTTCGACGCTCTTAAACAGCTGGAGCGTGTAGATCATTTGGACTAAAAACCGCTACAAGTCGAGTTAACTACGCTACAAGAATGATATACGGCAAAAACGCTACCGCCGCCCGCTCCGCGAACATCTGCTCGCACCTACCGCATTAACCTAACGAGCTAGCCTAATGGCACACGCCAGGGTTGCCGTCTCCACAAAAAAAACCACTTAAAAATAAAATAAATTAGAAACGTGTTTAGAGGAAGTTGTTTCTAAGATTAAAAGAAACCATTATGGCGATTGAGGTCAAAAGTTACAAAAATTAACGGATATTTTCTGTCGCCGTTTCCAACTTTACATGTTAGTACTTTTACAAAGAATCACTTGAAAATAAAAACCAATTTCATGGGGAATTAACAAGATTGAAATCACTTTACATACGCCGAATTTGAAATAAAAAAAAATCATTAAAAAAGAAACACTGCCTCTGTGTAGTTATAAATCATAAACAATTACGCTTCAAATGAAGATCCTCTCCCTTTAACTTTAATGATTTCAATCCATTGAACATATTATACAACAAAATATTATCTGTGTATATTTTATTTGTAGTTATTAATAAATAAGAGATCTTTACAAACATATTCGTGTACACAAATACGTCAAATGGTACAAAAAATTTCACAAAAAACGAATGTCACTAAATCTATGTAACTATTCACTAGTGCAATATACGAATAATGCTATACTAATATATATTACGAAAACTATATAATAGGAAGTCCTTAAACATTTCGACTATTAAACTGTGTAATAATTCTTTACGTTCATTTTCTTAATTTTAGTCCTAACCAATTACTAATCGAGACATCAAACTGACTTGACTTCATAACTCGCAAAATCCTAATACTACAATAAAAACAATTTTTACATTACTACATGTTTTAATCGTAGTTGTATGAAAATCAGAAAAACTAAGATTTTAACTAATTTGTAATTAATGTTTATTATTGCTTAATTAAATTTTAAACGCCCGGAAGAAACTTAAAAAGTTTAATAATTTTATGTGCCACTTAATATAATATAGAATAGTGATGTAGTGTAGCTCCACCGCGGTGCGACGGAAATCCGCTACTAATTAAAATTCCACGTAAATGAATAACTGGAAGCGCCGCCGGTGTCTCTTCCTAGGAAATTGCACAAATAAATACTGCTCGGGAACAGGTAGCTTTCATTTCAAAACACTCATTTTCGCTAATTCGAAGAAAACTTGCAATATAACAGCCACCTGTTTATTATTTCTGTATCTCCCTTTCTTCCTAGCTGTAAAACCTTTGTGGCGGAAGGATCCTCTTTCTTTATTTTTATCTTCTACTTTGCTCTGTATCCGACATCGTCAACAATTATTTGGCAATCATGTATGTCCGTATGTATTATATTCGATTAAGAAGAAAATCTACAGTCATAGTCAAGCGGCCTTTCTTTTTACAGCTAACTATTGATCTCTAATTAGTTATTTACGTACACTAAAGCAGATTACGGAGAGTCCATCAAAATCCATTAATTAACTTGAATATTAACGAGCCAACGAGGATCGAAAGTTTGCTACCTTGAAATTACAAAGTGCGTAATAGGTTTGGAAGTCTTTTGAAGTTTTGTAAAGTCATCGCTAATTTCACAGGCGCAGCAGGGAAGCCAAAAATGCGGAAGCGTCAGCAGTGTGAGCGGGATGGCGAGCGGCGCGGGGACCGCGGCCGGCCCGACCGGAGCCCCCGGGGAGATTAAACCTGTCGAATGTAATTTGTGCCACCGCAAATTCAAAAACATACCCGCATTGAACGGTCACATGCGTTTACATGGAGGATATTTTAAAAAAGTAAGTCAAAACTATTTGAAGATTCTACAAGCCGGAACCCGACTAGGTAGATACTACCGGAGCGCCTATTTCTGCCGCCAAACAAAAATCACTTACTAAGGCAGTCATTACCTTGTATCTCAAGCACAATGTGATGAATTGTACATTGTTCTAACCAGCGCCGTATCGTTATGGGCAAGCATATCAATAACCCCCAGGTGAACGACCTACTAGTCCCGTCACTTCGTGGTATTAAAAAAATAATGACTAATCTTACTCCTGTCTAGGACTCTGACAATAAGAAATTAGACAAGAAGGAATCATCTGGCCCCCCTCTACAGACTGCTTCGGTTTCGGTGAGGGCGCTTATTGAAGAAAAAATCATCAGTCGCCGAGGTGGTGCAGTTTCATCTGCTCTTACAGGTACATGAAGCGTAAACTCTTCTAATTTAGACGAACCTTTAAGTTATTTACCAAAAATTTTTTTCTCGCTAACAGGTACAAATACAGACACCGTATTGTCCCGCCCGGGGTTCGTAGCTCCTGCCCCACCGCCGTTGTCTACTATTCGAACATCGCTTGCTTCACCAGCGTCTCCCGTTATGACTACCCAATTTATAACACCCCGTGCACCATCTGTAGTCACGGTAGCCACTAATCTTGCAACAAATAATCCGGCCATTAGAGATTCCACTCTCATTGAACTATTAAAGAAAGGGAGCACAAAGGTGCGTATAATTGTTATATTTAATATTCTAATAAATTTCATAAATATGAATAAATATATCTAACTTTCCACGTTTATAGGCGGTAAAACGTTCCACATCTGATCCTGGGCACTCATCTCCTCATCAAGAATTTACCTTTCGCCCAGAACTCTTCGGCGTATCCTTTAATTCTGACGACGGATACTTTTCACCAGCTCTGAACACTGATGATACTTTTCATTTTACAACGACTCCAGAACAATTGGAAGAGTTTGCCACATTAGAAGATTACGCGTCCCTTCGAGAACGATCACCTGTTACTTTCCCATCAAGTCGTCGATTGGCCGCTGTATTAAACTCACCCTTACCCGAATCCTTAGCTGACTTTGGAGCCAGTCATGGTGGTTCACCCGTGCCATCGCCCGGTATTGGTTACACGGACAGTTCACCGTGCCTATCTTACTCAACTGGGGACTCACCAGGAATAGCATATAATGCTACTTCTCCAGGGGACAATTATTCGAGTCAACCTGAAGCGTCTCCAGGGCTTGCTTACCCAACACCACCAGCGTCTCACGACGCTAATTCACCAGCACACACAGTGCCACGAGCTTCATCACCTTTATCAGCAGCTTTTTTCACAGCTACAATGTCAAGTCAAGAAGAGGTAATTTCTCTTTTTTTTTTTTGTTTCATAGTTTAATTAAACTTTTAAATCAGTCACAGTCATTTTAATTTAAAATGTTTTAAGGTGGAAGAAGCATTAGAGGAAGTACTACCAGAGGAATGCAGATCATTAGATGCTTATTCGTTGGAGTCTTCACCTACACCCCGTCGTATCATGTTAAACTCCGAGGATCCATTGTTATCAAGTAGTCCGCGTGAATTTTCAAACCAAAGGCACTTTCGTCGTCAACGACTGGCAACGCTATCGACACCAATTCACCAATGGCAGCAAGACACTTCGTTACAGGTAATGATATAATTATACATCAAGATGAATTCACACAGTTTGTTGATGTTACGTCCAAAACAATAAGAGACAGGTTCAAAAAACTGATCCAATAATATTACTTAATTTTTATAGGTGTGTGTAGAAGGCCGGGAAGTAGTTCCAGCAGTTTTTTTGAGTCCCAGTAGTGTACCAGCATCGCCACAACGACGGAAACGTCGGGCGTCTCCAGCCGGACCATATAGAACCCGCATGCGACGATCAGTACACCACTATACACCGCAACCTATACTACCTCCTGACAGAGATGGTTCAGGACTCCTCATCGAACATACAAATGGTATTTATTACAACATTTTTATAATTGTAATAAAATCACAAGGGATTTTGCGTCTATAATATGTGCAATATATTACAGGGTTACCGAATACCGAGAATGATGTAATGGCACAGTTTGAGGAACTCCGACAACCGCAGATAAATATCGGAATCGATTATCAAGCAAATATACCGGAACTATGCAACGACCGCGTCGACTTGCACAGAGCTCCTGAACAACTGCTCTGGGACCCTGGCATCAACGACGCTCTTGATGATAACGAAGGTATGATTGAAAACGTTTTTATCAGTTATACAATTCTAACGTTATAATTTCATGTGGTGATTATTTTTAGTTCGAATGTTCATGGAATTGGCGATGTGCGCGGCGATGCCGGTCGGTGGTCACACGCGGGAGTACGCGCTGCAGACTCTAGGGGAATGTGGTGGAGACATCGGAGCCGCGACGTTGCGCCTCATGTCGCGGCCTGCAGTCCCTTCACAGCATGAATCCCGTTGGACTCCTGACGAAGTTGAAGCTTTCCTAGCTGGCTTGGGACATTATGACAAGGACTTTTACAGAATTTCACAACTAGTAAGCACAACTTAATAATAAATTATGTTCATACTGTAAATATGTTTGTTCAAATTGTTTCTATTAGAAATAATGAAACTCTAGAGATATAACTAAATTTCATAAATCTTTACTCCAGACAGTTTTAAATATTAAGTTGTGAATAAAATTTATATAAACTACAATTTACATTTTACACAGGTTTATATAATCTAATCTGTATTTTATTTAAATTTACACAGATAAGAACAAAAGATTCAAAACAATGTGTGCAGTTCTACTACTTTTGGAAGAAAGTAACCAAAAACTACAAACCACTGTACTTACGAAGCTGGAGCATGGACCCGCAGGCTGCGTCTCAAGTAAGCACTGCAACGTACACCACGCTATCACATTATACAGATTTAGTGAAGATTGAGCGACAACTTTTTAATTTTAACACAAACGACTTCTTCATGTTTAGGGTACAGTAGGGCAGGTTTCGTTACAAGGCACGACCTCGTGTCCCTCGCCGACGTCATACGATGGTGAAGAATATCCTTGCAAGATTTGCGGGAAGTAAGTGTCAACCCTGGAGCACGTCATATCCGCTTACAAACATCGCCATCAATGGCAACATTTGAGCAAACGCAATTTACTTGAAACACGCGTTCGTTCTATTATATACATCTATAAAAAAACATAGCCATTCTCCCCTTTTGTCATATAAATTGCGCATGCAGTACATAATGGAGGTTTATTAATATTTTGTATTACTAACTACTAACCATTTACGAGATATCTGTTTAAAATTCAGGCCGCTTCCGGAATAATTGTACTATTGGAAACAAATTTAATTAACGCCTATAGGAGTATGTTACATTAAACCGAGGTTTTCTAATCATGTCTAGGTGATTTCTAATGCATGCTTTAATTAACTGCACCTATTATTTAGTTTCATTATTATAATTGTTTTTGTATATCACCTTTTTTTTAGAAGTTTAAGTCAAAGTAAACGTTGATCCGTTATAATTTATTCCTGATGGGAATCTATCCCTTTCGGGAAAACAGATTTAAACCAAATCAACTTACAGTATACAAACAGTTTATTATACTTATCTTAAAACACCTGACAAAAAAAAATTAAAAAGGAATATTTTTGTGTAGTACAATTTATATAACGTTTTTGCATATATTTATGTATTGACAATTATTTACGATTTCTTCAACAATGAAGATAAATGTATATTGTAAATAAAAAAAAATATATAAAAGACAAAGCACATTTAACACCTCTTTACTTTAATATGTTAACAAGAATATTATAAAAAAATCTGAATATATCTATTGTTAATAAGAACATATATCGACGCTTCTTAATGCTTCGCCTGAGCTGTGTTTAAGCTTCCGTTTTGTTTTTCTTTTGCTTCACACGTTTTCTATTGAGTTGCTGTTGTAATTGTTGTTACCCTGTTATGTTTCAGAGTATTTAACAAAGTAAAAAGTCGTAGCGCGCACATGAAGTCACACCGGCCACTCGACGCCGAGTCAAAAAGGCCAAAACTCGAAAAGCCTTATGAAAAGGTCGAGAGACCCGATGACAGGGCTCACGCTACCGCTGACTATCAAAGCAAACATATACTGTAACCGACTTGCTCATTTGTTTCGCTGCAGACTGTACCCTCACACCGACTTAACGAATTCATCTTTATTTCTCCAGAATCCATCCTAGAATCAAATATAATATAAACATCAAGTTATTACAAAAACATTTTAAGAATAAAAACAAAGTGTCCGACTCCCATCTTCTATAGTTAATTTAAAAAAATTAACTATACGGGTAACGTGTCCGACGTAGCCATAGAGTTTCAATCAAAATATCGTGGAATTAAGACAAAAAAAAATTGAACAAATAACCACTTTGTCTATTCTAAATAGTTTTTTATGGAGAAGTTAAAGAGATGCAAGTTAATAGCTAAAATATTTGAACAAGAAATGCGGGCCGGTCCTAAAATATAAATAGACCTTTGCCGTACCTTAAAAGAGAACACAATATTTTGTATAACGATTGATAAATATGTAGATAGGTAGGTTATCTTCGTAAAGTTTTTATATGACAGACTTCTTAATGTATATTAACTTGGCAAATGAGATGTAAATAAGTGGGCGGATGTAAATAAGTCCGCGCGCGCCAACTGTAACCCAGTGTGATACGTCGTGTAGCAACTACACTACCTCGTTTCTATTTAAACTGTTTGATTTTATTGCGAGCCCAGCTCACTATTACGTTTCATTGTTTGCTCACTTTCTTGTTATTTTGTAGTAGATATTCTTTTTTTTTTTAATTTATCTAGTCTTATTAGACAAATATATTATGAAGTGTCCGGCAATAGCGTTCTCTTGCCGAACACTGCAACGGAATTCAAATCAACATCCGTACCGTAAACTACTAGTCACATATCGCTGAACAGTTTTAGAGAAATATTGACAGTCGTAGATCGGAGCTTCTGTGAATATGTATAGATAATAAATAAATATATAACAAAATTATATTAAGGAAATTAAAAAGTTGTATCGTTGCACACATGATTTAATTCGATGAAATTATAAAGAAGTGTCTGTCGTCCATTTTGTTCCGATACATTCACAGAAGCTGATGTAACAATACAAATGAGGGATAATATTTTTTTACACAAATATTATTGAAATGCTCAAATATTCTATATTTTATGTTGATAATTTTATTAACTAGTTCCTTGTTGATTCTTCTCGATAGTATTTCTATTATTTAGTCGAGTCTTACTTAATGTTTGGGTACTTATAGGTTACACTGTTTCATACGAATATTTAATGTTATAATAATTAAATGTGTACTCGTACCTACGTGTTGTGATAATTGTTTCGATGTAAAACTGTCTATAATTTTAATGGAATGTACAAATACGAGCAATAAGTGTAATTGCTCAAATATTATATGTGTCTATTATATGACTGCCTGTAGTCGGAACTCTATCCCGCTAAATCTTCTCTAACAGTTTTTGTGGTTGTGAACTCTCCTAACTCTTTCTCCTCTGTCTTCCGTGATACCTTTTACGTACCCTCTAACACCCTAGCTTTTAGTTCTTGGGCAGTATTCGCGTAAAAGACATATTTATATCTTAAATTTATTCATTGTTGTTTACTAAACAATCTTAGATTAACATAACTCTGTATTCATTGCGTGTAACGCTATTAGTCTCTGGTATAGCAGCTCAAGAAAAAAAACATTTTATTTGTTCTGTTATAAGATGGCTTCTGCCTTCTAATTATTTAAAACAATTAATTACCTATTGATTATTTCTAAAAGTATAATATATGTTTTTCTTCCATTAGTACCTGAGCGAACGTCTGCCAAAGTACGACCCGAATATAATTTGACCTCGGTATTAAAAAAAGTTAATCTAGATTTTTATATTTAAGGTAAAGTGGAATTTTATACGGTACTTAGCTACATCACTAACTTGTGTGATTATTTGGTTGTGTTCTATCTTAACAATATAGGCGATTGTTTTCAACGACAAACTGTTAACTAATTTAAGTTAATACTAGATGCCAAACATTTGCCAAAGTAAGTGTAATTGATTTATCGAGTATTTATAGTTATACATTTTTTAACGTGTTGATAAATTGGGGGACATTTTAAAAAATAGATCAAATGTTTAAGATTAAGTGGAAGGCTTTAACGAAAACCCCAGTCATGTGTTTAGAAAATAACTCGTTGCTTGTTTCAGCTAAGAATTTTGTGCCAATTTATTTCATAAGTTCTAATCGTATTTTTAATATAATTATAAATAGTTTTATTTGCTTAACAGTAGGCACGATAAACACCGAGTGCCGACCATGGTGTGTGAATTTTACTCTGAACTATGAAAAATGAATGGGAAATTTTCAATTTAATAATGAGACAGTATAAACTACCAGATCTTGATAGATGTGTTATCGTGGCTACTATTCGTTTAATTTATCGGCATTTGTTACATACAAAATTATTTTCATAAAATAAATTAAGTCGCAAATAGTGCCATTATGTAAATATGCAATATATTTTCAAAATGAACTGTAACGCCGGAGATAGGTCTATGTCTATGACGTTAAATTACAATTTATTAAAGTCAAATCCCTCCAGTACTAATTTTTACAATACTCTTAGCTATTAAGACTGAAAGGTTATTTCTAAATTCTCTAAGTCCTTATCGATTCCGCGGACATGTGAAACCTTAATATATGTTCTAAATGTTTATGTATGTTTTCATATTGGATGTAGATTTATCAAGGAGTCGCGTGCCCATTCCATGTGCCATAAAGCCATACCAGTCAGGGTACAGCTGTTTAATAAAGCCCTTATCGAACTAGCCAATCACTCATCAAACGGTGCGATTATAATCGCACTTCCATCGCGGCCATTTTAGATTTCATTAGGGAATAAAAGAGAAAATAAACCTTTCGACTAGAAATTATCATACAAAAGTCTATATAAGTATAAATATTTATAAGATCGAAGATTGTACAATCTTTTAATATTCAACGTAAATATAGAAGTGCCTTACGATTTTATTTTTATATACGGCTTTTGTTTGTTTCCTTAAGTGTTGTTTTACCCGAGAGCCGGTAATAAAGAGCACTGGAAATTGCATTTATGTAAGGCTCGTTGCACTCTGCCGGGTCAGAGCCTGCGTCCATACGAAGCCCAGTTAGTTCAATCGTTGTTGATTAATTAGTTTAACTCGTTAATTTATTTTAATATGATATAAGATCACACACATAATGTCTCTAGTGCCAGCATGACCAACATCGAAATATCGTGTTGTTTTCATAATAAAACAAAAAAACAATAAATATTATTTACATAAAATAATTAACAAGTAAGAGCATGTACCTGTGAACAACATAATAATAATCAAAAAGTCAATTTAATAGGAAAACGAACATAGCGAAATTTATTACTTAATAATAGTATAGCAATGTAATTGGGAACTACAATAAAAAGACACGCTAAGAGTTGTGTTTATTTATGAAAACGGACGTTTTATTAAGCAAGTGACTCCCAACTGTGCTGTATCTGTTTAATTTATTGCTTACTGAATGTGCTTCTGTCCAATTCCAACTTTTCTGTAGTCCCGACTCACGGCATAATTTGTAAATATTTATATGAAAACTACTTCTGTATGTGTGTCAAAAAAAATGTTATATAGTATTAATATTTTGTAAGCCTAAATGGATATTATATTCTTCTAATTTTGTATGAAATTAACGAGTGTAAGATCGGTAGATAATTTGTTCTACAACCTTATCGCGTTAAGTACGGTGTTGTCACGCTAACGTTATATAAAAAAAAACTCCTTAGGAAATTGCAAATCTTACAAAATGTCCACGATTAGATTGGTCTCGTGTTGACACCGTAAATAACGTGATCGCGTAAATAAAAAATTGTAATATTAAAGTAGACATTAAAGCAAAGCGTGCCAAATGCACGATAATTTGATATTACACTCTGTGTTGTGATTTTGAACGTTCTGTAAATTACAAACTCTTTGAAAATACTATGAAAATTTGTAGAAATCTTTTTAGATTAGCACAATTCTTCGCGTAGACACGTTAGTATATTGGATTGTAATAGGCATATAGTTTAACCGTGGAATAGGTAACAATGAAAGAACTAAGTGTATTATGTGTAAATTCTAGATTCATTGTTATATTTAATGTGATGATTAGAAAGAACAACGACTAAGCTCGAGTCCTGTCCCCTGTCGCGCCGGGTGACTCTTCATAACTTCGCATATCCTTGAAACAATAAGTAATTAAATAAAACTCTATTATATATATATTGATAAATTTATTAGGGTAACTAATTTTTTAAGACAATGACTATTACGTGATCTTTTAGATTGTCTTTATTAATAAATATATGGTGAAGGTTTTGTCAAATTGTTTTTATTATTGTTAAGCCTTTTCCATATAAACACGATATGCATACAAATATAAAGTCAGACCCTCGTTTTTGTGTCAAGTCCGTGCTACTCTTTTTTTCATCCTTGCCACAAACAAGTGAAAAAGATTAGGTAATGTTTTATTCAGTTTATGCGATAGTTTCAAATTTTATTAAGCAAATATAAACAGACTGATCGCTCTATAATATTTTAACTATTTCTAATGGGAGCGAAATTTCTAATAGTTTAAAATATGAACCACCAAATGACCAATCATTAAAGCCCGACAGATTAAATATAGCGGAGTTAGATAATCACTGTGATATAGTTCCAAAAAATTGTCACACTCAAGGTAAGTGAAGTTGATTAAATATTTTTGATAAAACTGTGTACAGCAAGCAGATAAACTTACTTTGTAAAGCAATATCCTACGATTGTATATTATTTTTTAAACGGATAGCGCGAAATAGTGTTACCAGTAACATCATCGCCCTTATATTTCATTCAACGAAACGTCGAAACGAACAGGATTTTTTCGTGATATTAGCTTAAAAGTTTTTCAGCAACTTATCCAGCTATTATATAGGTCAAAAACCAAATATCCATTTTGCAGAAAATAATCTATAAATTTTATAATTTACATTTACATTATTGCAATAAATATTTTGTAGTTAATGTATTGTATGTAGTTGTGTAATTAACTAACGATTCTATAGACAAGGAAATGTAAGGATAAAGTAAGGGGAAAAAAAACAAATGTTCATCTTCAGCCGTTTATTAAGAACATTGTATTTCACAATGATACCTTACATAGAAATCGATAAAACTCTGTCACAAACACAAAACAATACATTGGTGCGTCGCAATAAAACAAAACTCACATTTTCATTGTGAAACTGACACTTAGACAACTTGTTGTTTACTATGATACATTTCTATACATATTCTTGTGGAAATTCCTTTGTAATTTCTGATTAAAAAAATTATATTTGAAAATAATGCGCTTATGATTAAATCAAGTTATTTCAGCTTTGTTTAAAAACAATGTACTATGGTTTACTAGATTTTTAACAATTAGTAGATTCGTGTTCCTGATGCGCGCTCCGTGAAATTTTTATAGAAATTATTATTGACGTATCATTCACTTATGGTCCTACTGCAAGGACTCTAGAGACCTTCTCTCATAGAGAGGGAAAATCATTATCTACTGAATTCAAAGAATATTCATGTTATCATTAATAAAATGTGTCGTAATGACGTTTGTACATTATGCCGTCCCCGAATTTAATCACGACTAATTCTCTTCAGTACCACACACATAATGATTGCGCATCAATTGTCGCATTTATAATCAGGTTCAATTGCTTTGATAATGAAAACTACGGATCAAAATGATATAGTGATCGGATTTGATATTGACTTTATGTATTTATTTTTCCCAATTAGCAATCAACAAAAAAAGTATGAAGGTGTGATTTACTTCAATTGATAATAAACATTAATCAATCAATATCGTTGAATATAAAATGTATACATTTAATGATTTTGAAACGGTGCCGTATGGTATATCTGATACGATTAAAACATGATTTGTCTGTACTTACATACGATGCCGGCATATCTAATATCTAATACATCAGGCATATGAACAAGACCAGTTTACAAGTGGCAACGTGGTACTTTCTCACTTCCGTGTAAGCCACGGAGCACGCGAACTTTATATCGTGCAGACAGACAGTAGAGTAAGTACTAAAGATTCGAACCTATGAAAAATAACATGACCGCATTCATCGTTCAGGTAATATTATCGCTAGGGAAATTGTAAATCATCAGAGGCAAACAAAAATGAATATTATAACGACAAATAATGCTAAGTGTAACATTTAAACTAATTTATTATACAAATGGACGTAGCATTTACAAACACCTTCACAGACATGTTAAGACCTTTGGATAACATGAACGACACCAAACTCATGTACCGTAACTAAATTTTTATACTTAGATATACAGCCAAATGTCTATACGTATAGCTGTATTGCTTTGAAATGATCGTTCATAATAAGTTCAATTAATAATTCTAAAATATCCTTCATTCGCAAGGACTATCCAAAAAATACTAAACTTTTCTTTATTATAATACTTTCCGTAGTTTATTAATATTTTTATGCATAACACATGAGTTTGGCATGCAGCGAAATCTGTATTCAACGCTGGCCTAACTACCCACATTAAACAATGGAGACCCACTTGAAACATTGGTCATACAAAATAAAGAACATCAAGAGTCAACATAATCATCGGAAGTCGGTTAACGTCCTCGCTGCTGAACATAGGCCTCCCCACTGATTGATACTGCGTTGCCTGCAACCAGCGCCTTCGCGGAACCTTCACAAGTTCTCCTCATTTTGACACGCCTGCCAATACCGCTAGGAATCTTTTAGGCTATGTGGATGATGACCTTAGTTATACAGCAAGAGGTGCGGAAAATATTATGAATTAAAATAACAAACAAAAAAGGAATAGTGACATTATTAAGAGGAGTTGTTAAGCACTTGAAAATAATATAATTTCAGCAAACAAATAAATAAAGATAATCACGCTCGTCACATGTCTCCATGATCTCCAACAGCCACGGGCATAGTTAATCCAAACTAATTGAAAAACAACATTATCTAATGGACTAAATACGTTTGTCAGTCGATCTATTCAATCAGTGGTAAGTATGCAATAAATCTTTCCTAACGTAATCGTCATATCAACACAATGAACACAGCAAAATTGAAAAACTATAACAAATAATATATCATTATGTTTATTAATCTGTATTTAATGTACTAACTTTTTATAAATAAAAACAAAATGAAAGATTACAATTTTTTTTACTGCATATATAATTGAAGGCAGCTTCTCACGTTAAAAATCAAATGAAATATAAGTCTTACGAAGTAGACATTAAGTCATATATATATTGTAATGAACGAATCCATAAACATCCGCATACTGCCTTCAATAGATATGCATCACAAAAGGAACGTTCAAAATGCCTATTTTCTATTGATTATAAATCTATGACTACCAACAACATTTAGTTAAAACGCTAACATTTACGAATATGGTGTTCACGTTAACTGCACCTTAATGTATTGAAAAACATGCAAGTGTATCAAAATAATTATATTTCTTTAAGTCAATTGATCAAAAATAAATTTCATATCTTATATCCTTCATAATACAGTCACATCCCGTCTTAATTTAGGAAGTTTGCAATGTACTTAAGGCTATCTCATTACATAAACATCCACAACCCAGACACAGTGCATTAGAACAATGCAATAATACATTTCAATTGCTTTCATTTGCTTATTTTAAAAATAAATAGACTCTTGGCAAAAAATAATGATGAGTTCCAGCCAACTAACTGTATAATATTATTAATCTTCCGAAAGATTTGCTAATTATTTAACTCTTCCATGATTCAAAACTACAAGACGACAATCTATTTCTGCATTAATAATTTGTGCTTTGTGTGTGGAGAAGAAAAAACATTCTATTTGCTGAAACCAAATAATTAAAGACGTGATAAAATTAAAATCACCCTTACTGCCGACGAAATAAAGAACACCTCTCCCTCTCCCCCTCTCTCTGTCTCTCTCTCTCTCTCTCATATGTAAGAAAGAACAATGTAGTGGAATCTTAAAATTTGAAAAATAAATGTTTCATGTCTATTACATCATTTAAAATCAATCCATAATGCAATTGCGAAATTCTTCATACTTAATGTAATAATAACTAATTATAAAAAATAAATTAGTTATTTTTTATATTAAACATGAAGAATTTTAATAATATCATTAATATAAATAATAACCAATTCCCGTCAAAAAATATCAATAGTTTTGAAGGAAATTAAAATTAGTGATGATCAGTGAGAAGATACTTCCAGCGATCATTGCATCTATATTATACGAAAAATTATTTTTCAGTGTCAACAAGGATCAAAATATACAGAAAAAGTGTTATTCTAGTTTACTAAAGTGTCAAAGAGCATTGCAAATTTACCACTGATAAGGGAGACACACTAACTGGTCGCCGCCCGCGTCCTGCTCGGTCAGCATCACTCCAATCGGCTCACCTTCTTACCCTTCACTACCGTCGGCTTGTTCTTTAGAAGACCTTTTCTTCTCTTCGCCGTCTATAGAAGAAAATGAAACATTTTATTAGATAGCAAAAAAAAAATAACATTTATCTATAATAAGCAAATAACGAGGCAGTTGATGGTGAACAACGGTGATTGACAGCTGGAACACAGCAATGCTGTTATCACAACTTATAAGAATGGTCATTAACCAGCTGTCTTCGAAAGAACCTTCCAATCATTCAAACTCCACCAAAGACAGTAACATTGAGGATGTTACTAGAGAAACCGTTAGTCTCTGCGCCATAATGAAATAGAAAAAAAAACGAATATATATGTTAGACCAAAAAGATATAAACAATATAAAATTTTACTGAACTATAGAAGGAGAAGGCACTGATTAATGGAGACTTATGTTCACGATTCAATACAAGTAGTGTACAATCACATGCAATAAATATACCCATAAAATAATATTAAGGAAAATATTTATTTTAAGCTTTACCCAATTGTTTACATGAAAATTGTATCTTCATTAATATTATATTGTATATTATATATATTAATGAAGATGTATTTGTTTTACTTATTAATATCACATACATACATACACACATGTAAAAACATAAATTTATAAGACAAAATCAATTTATACAATAAATTATACTGTACCCCTTGTCCTACTCCAGCGGAAAACTGCAATAGGAAAAAAGAGTTATTAAGCAAGTTATAAGCGTTAAGTAAATAGAAAAATTATACCTTGTTAGTATTAAAATTATGAGATTAATAGAGGACGGATGTTCTAGAAAGTTCATAGTAAAGTGATACGGTTTTTGGTCACAGTCAAATTGTGGTTTCAAACCTGAATACACTGACATGTAAATCAATAAATATTGGCCACTGAGCTATTAACCACTTCGGTATGAGAGTCGACTCTATTCTATAATAAAAAGTAATACCTTATATCTGCAATTGCAGGTGTACTCCTTGAATAAATGGTTATAAATATATATAAAACACATATGTATAAATAATATAGGAGATTAGTATTTATTCATAGGAGATATCAGATTCATCGTCATCGCAAGATCTCCAAAACTGTTATAAACAAACATTCAAAATTTGGTAGGTATATTGCTTCGCCATTTCTTTTTTTATTCTCAAGGTTGCTTTGCCATTTAGAGGTCAGTTTAAAATGGATTTTACAAAATTCCTCCTCGATGACAGTAGGGGAGGTGTTACAGCCAGCAAATCGGGCAAGGAGCAGCGAATATTTCCACATTCAACATTGTATGTACATTATTCAAGGAGCAGTGCCATTCTCTTATTGACAAAAACATACACTTAATTACTACTATACTTGGAATGCATAAAAATAATTAAAATTTTAATTAAATAAGTTTTATGATTTCTGTTTTTTTAAGTGCTTATTAGAATTATTGATACCATAGGAATATTAAGTGGCCGATGAGCGACGTACGGAATTGAAGCGCATCTCATCTTTATTTATACTTTTACCAGATGGTACAGACTAAAGAAATCATGCAAGAGAACTACTTATTTTATCTACAACGGGCTAACACTAAAAGTCAAATGTATACAATATTAACTGACAAAGAGGGTGCGATGGTCAAATATGCTTGTTCTCATGTTGACAGCTGGAATACAGTAATTGTTAAAACGAGTTCAAAAAATCTTACCACTAAAACAAACTTTACAACATATAGCCCAGGACTAGAACCTGGTATTCCTGTAGTCAAGTGAGAACTATATGATATTGTAAACTTATTATATAATTTTGTGTGGTTGAAATGATATTAAAGTTAGGACAATTTCTATTGTATACAAAAAATTAAATAATTAAAAAAAATATTTATATTTATTTACCCACCTCCATTATTAATCCGTTTAGTTAGCACGTTAATATTTTATAGCGTTATTAATTAAATCACATATCTATGTTTGAAAAAGTAAAAAAAAATCTCAAAGCTTAGACAGGACTTCATTTATCTTTCAGGATTTATGAGCATATTTTTTCGAGATACTTTAGTACATATATAATCCATTTTTAAAATAAATCCCTGTATTTCCAAATAAGTCAGATATAATTCAATCTAAGCTAGCCTATAATTATCAGGGTACAAAAAATTAAGCAGCTCTCTTATTAATCCCATTACTAGCACTTGATACCTTCTCTAAAAAAATTCAAGCCCATTTATCTACTATACTGGTCAAGTAATGGTTGGTGGAAGTCATATATCTATGAAAGCTGTTTTTAGAATAGGCTAAATTCCGCGTGATGTTTTACCTTTAATGAAATCTCAAGCTCAGTGGCGATCAAAGTAGTGGGTCCTCTTCAGTGAGCCTCCTCGAATCACATAGCGTATAGTCTTACTAAGCTACCACACAGCTTCAAAGCCGTTATTTTTGGAAAATTCCAGTCAATGTTAAAGATTCTATATGATACCCTAGGATTAAACATGCGTAATCAATTAATCAAATTCATCATACAAATAATACTAAACCTTTTTTGAAACTGCATTTGATGTAGGTACTGTCCTTTTCGCGAGCGGTATGCGAGGACGGTTAAACTCATCTGGTTTCTTTACCCTGCAATAAAATATCTATGTAGAACTCATTTTAGAGCCTATTATAATTACTAGGTACCTAACATACAAAATTTTAAAGGTATTATAGCTAATGTAATTACTAAGGAGCACAATGTGGTGTAGTGTTTATGATAGGTAAGAATATCACTTACTGTCATGTAAATGTCTTATAGCTTCGAGGAATGAAAAAGATTCCTCATCGATCTTTACCTAGTTTAGCGACTGTAATGACTAGTAACTCTAGATTAAAAGATGAAGTAGGCACTTACCTGTATATTCTGACCAGCCAGTGTTCTGTGGTGTACGCTTCCTCTAAGTACGTGAGTTTGAAGCCGCGATTACCGGGCATCGACCCGCGCGTCCTGTCATACCCTGGAGGACTGCCGCCGCTATCATACCTGGATGATATTAGCACTTTTATAATATAATAGGTTGGGGAAAAAGAAATCCATTATTTTTATATGAACTTCAGGACTTTATTTAAGATGCTTCGAATTGTCCGATTTGGGTCAAATATGCACCGTTTTGTTCTATGATTTGTTGCCATTTTAAAGGTAACTTCATAATGCCTCTCTCGTAGAAGTCCTGGTCTCTATTTGCAAAAAACTCTAGTAGCCGATTTTCACAATCTTCCCTAGATGCCAATTTTTTATCACTAAAGAAATTTTGTAAGGCAAGAAAAAGATGGTAATCGCTTGGTGCCAAGTCCGGACTGTATGGCGGATGCATTAAAACTTCCCAACCAAGCTCCCGAAGTTTCTGGCGAGTCACTGTAGACGTGTGTGGCCTAGCGTTGTCCTGGTGGAACACGACTCTCTCCTTTTGGCCAATATTGGCCGTTTCTGGTCAATTGCTATCTTCAAACGGTCCTGTTGTTGACAGTAGAGATCAGAATTTAGTGCTTGGCCATATGGAAACAACTCATAATAAATAATCCCCTTCCAGTCCCACCAAATGCACAGCAGAACCTTCCTGGCCGTTAGTCCTGGTTTGGCCACCGTTTGAGGTGCTTCACCGCTCTTTGACCACGATCGTTTTCGCACAGGGTTATCGTATGTGATCCATTTCTCATCTCCAGTCACCATCCGTTTAAGAAATGGGTCTATCTCATTCCGTTTGGCCAAGGCTTCGCAGATGGAAATTCGATCCATCATGTTTTTTTCTGTTAATTGGTGTGGCACCCAAACATCGAGCTTCTTTTTAAATCCAGCTTTGTGTAAATGGTTTAAAACTATTTTGTGGTCCATTTTTAGCTCCTGGGCGATGTTACGACTGCTAACATGCCGGTCAACTTCGATCATTTATCCGATTTTATCGACATTTTCGGCGACCGGCCTACCTGTGCGAGGTGCATCTTTAACATCAAAAATTCCTGAACGGAATCTACGAAACCAAAATTGCACATAATTGTCTATTACAGTATCGGGTCCATAAACACCATTCACAATTTTAGCCGCCTGGCTTGCATTTTCGCCTTTGTCAAAGAAAAACTGTAAAATGTACCGAATTTTCTCTTTGTTCACTTCAATTTTTAACACCCTGTAACTCACAATTGAATGCACCAAACAAAAAACAGCAAACGAATTTTTTACTGCGAAATGTCACCTTTCCAAGGAGCATAAATCTGAAACTGTTTGATCGATACTTTACGAGAAATTTATCACTACAGCCATCTACCGAAAAAATAATGGATTTCTTTTTCCCCAACCTATTATATAGTATATACGCCACATAAATTTTATTATCTTATGCTTGACTACGATTCTACCAAATGTTTGGCGGAATAGTTAATTATGCTACTAACAACAGTAATTATTACATATAAATTGGCAATTTTGTAAAATGGTTTAAACTGTGATATAAAAAAAACTCTCATCAAATGAACACTACTCACCGATAATACGATAATTTGTACATTAAACAGTTCAACATTGTTTTTGACGCATCTGAATCTATTCGGTACTCTCCTCTCTCTGTAAAATAATCTGCTTCCTGTGGACAATACAGTTTCACATTATTTATCAACAAAATAAATGTCCCTGCAAAATATAGTACAAGTTAAGTAATAACTAATAAAATATATTCAAAAATAGGTCTTCCAATAGTGCTCGACTAGATGCTTTCCTACAAAAGAGACCAACTAGTATGAACTTTTGTGATGGCATAAAATATTTACTCACATGTATATCTTTGGGATGTTCACCCTCAGCGATCCGCACCATCCAGATGAACTTGTTGATGTCGTCTCCGGAGTAACCGATGGCCCCGCCGAATATAACCAACACGTAGTCAACGTCCAGCATCGTCATAATCTCATAAGCCGCACTCTCGTTACTGGCCATCGCTTTACCGACTAATGCAATATGTGAGTTGTTCCAAGTGTTATTATCGACCAGTGTTGTCCTATTACCCATGCCTGCGATCTGTAAGTTTACAAAAATATGATGCTAAATTACATTTCAAATAAAATTTACACCAAATTAAAATTTCACCTAATGTATTTTTTAATATTGGGTAAATACCATTACAGTTTTTTTAGAGAAATGATAATTAATCGTCATAGTTATTCGCTTACGGTAACTGGTAACCCTCCTAACAACGTGGTAGTAGTTATGATGATATACACAGCACCACATTGTAGTGCTTGTCGCCTTGAGACACAAAATATAAAATCAAGTTAGTTTAGTAATTTTACTAAATATTTTAATCCCGAAACATAATAATGTTTTCAAATAATTTTTTGGCTATAGACGCGGTTACTTTCCACGAGATATTTCTTTTCTCTATGAATTAGATATTTATCAAAACTTACTATTCATTCATCAATGCGAGGCACTGGACTCACAGCACTAGAATGTGGCCATGTTTTGTGAAATATAACACAAGAGGTTGTCCAGCAGTGGACGTCCATCAGTTGAGGTGAAAATTATGATGATAACTATACATATACGTTGGTTATATAAATGAGGCAAATCATACAATTTACCTTTGACTACTATAATTAATTCGTGAATACCAACAAATAATATGATAATGTTATTTCTAACCAGGAAAATGAAGTCCAACTTACCTGATAACCATAATCCCACCAGGACATAACTCTCGCGTCTTCTGCGGTATTTTGTGAAAGCCAACCATATGCTTCTCGGAAATCATCTAAGATTTTTCGTGACCTTTTAAAAGAGATATGTAATATGAGATAATATATATTAAATTTTAAAATACAATAAATAAAAACTTGATATATATAATTTTTAAGAATGCCTATATTTACAAAAATAAAATAAACTGTTCTTTTAGAACAGTTTATTGTTTCTTTTGTCTCTAGAACCACCATGAGACCATCCCTATTTAGAAGAGAGTCATGGCCAATTATGTAATATTCATTTAAACTACTGCCACGACTACTTTAGACTAAAGCAGGAAACAATTTAACTAAAATATCCACCACACTAAATACTACCTTTTTAATAGAACTTCTTGAATTAAATACTCAACTCACCCATCATTGCCATAACTTGCCAGCACAATACTTGGACTTGAATATGCATTAGAAGTTGCCCAAGTACAATGAACTGAGAACAACATCAACAAAACCATAAAGGCTATGAGTGTGCCAGAACGTAGATTAATTCCCAAGCCAGGATCTGCTGGCTGTACTGGTTCGTGAGTTCGTTTCTTCAATTTACCTGCCTGTGCAAAGATGAATATACACTTTTATTGTCTAAAAGAAAAGTATGTAATTATGAAATAAAATAGAAATCAATCATATCGTTTTGTAATAATTGAACCATTCTATGACTCAGCCTTGCGAGGATAGTTCAGGTATAGATTATATTATAAACATTGTTCATGTACTGTATTCCTGTAATCACACTGCATAATCAAGCATGCTTTTCAGCTTGCTAAACCCGAGAATGATGAGGCAGCAAAAGTATCTTCAACATCATTCGAAAAATAAATTTGCTCCTACAGTTGAAATTCTGAACTGGGTTGCCAAGTGCAGGTTGAATAATGGTCACTAGTAAAGAATTCTAAGCCCATAATAACCCATTTTCTATATTAATTATTGAATATCGATTTTTCTTCAGATTTTCATTAAACTAAATAAACCATATTACATGTACATGACTGTATTAACTTAATAATGTTATCTCAATAGAAGGAGAACAGAAATAGAACAAGTAATGACTGTATGCCTTTAATATGTAAATAAGTTCTATACAAAAACAAACAGTGTATACTAATTAGATACTTCATTTCAATACAGGCTATTCATGTTAGGGTTTTGAATGTTCTTATTATAAAGTCAAACCACATTTGAATTTCAAATGATGAGCTCTGATCTTATTACAGTATATTATTTATTAGAATTGTATAAGTACATTAATGACAATTATAAATCTACAATTTTATTTGAATTGTTATTTATATAGATTCAATAGTCATTGGTGAAAATTTTAATAAATAAAAAAAAAAAACTTTTTTATTCCATGAAGCAACAAAGCAGGAGATTCATCTAACAGTATATATTGCCTGTAATTATGGAATTAGGATGACTAACACAAAATAGTACAAGTCACTTTATGATGGCTTTTTACTCCAATATTGTGCATAAAAATAATTTATCTTTACATTAAAATTAACACATTTAAACAAAAAACGATTAAAAATACTTATAAATACCTTATCGTATAGATTCTTAGAATCTTCTGCCTCATTTTGAGTAACAGGCAAATCATCTTCTTTTAACAGAAGATCAAAAACAATGGAGAAGGAAATCCCAGCAAGTATACAAACCACTGGAGTCAGTGTCAACATCAATCTGACCATAACACCAGCAAAATATACTGCACTTAAAGCATAGAGTGCCACTGAAAATGGTAAATAACATAAATAACAAACACAATGTCATAATTATTTTTTCATAACATCAGTAAATCTCTTAATATAACCACTGCTGTTACTACTGTTGTCATAAGGAGTCAAGTTTTTTGCTTTTTATTGTTTACTACTAGCATTATGTTAAAATAGACAAATTTAATATGACAGTAATATTTATAGTTGAATCCGCTGTACTACTTACCAAAAACTCTCTCATCATTGATGTTCTTAATGCAATACCATAATCCTACAGGGAAAGTGCACACAAGGACATGCAGATCAAAGAAAAAGGATGACCAGGTTGTTGGTTGATGTTCTGATACTGAGGCTATGATTGGAATGTGGATTTTAGCATAACCAGTGTCCCACAGTGAATAAAACCTGAAAATATGAATAATATCGACCAAAATGCTTGTGCATAAAACAAGTCAAGGTGACACATGTAATGTACATGATATTTACAGACAATCAAATATGGACGGCATTAAAATATTGCATCTTGCAGATTTCTTACAATCATAAAGTAGGTTTAGTTTTATGCACATTATTGTAAAATATTGTGCCCAAATTTTTTATTATTTAACAGTTTACATACCGACCACTCCATGGTGCAATAACTCCCAAATAAGTCAACAGTACAACTGCGATGAATACTAGTGCAGCTGCTAATAATCCTCCAACTATCAATAGTTGTTTCCATTGTCCCTTGGGATTCAAACTGTGCAAGTATTTCAATGCACCGATTGCCATTAATAAAGCAAAAACACCTAAAAAATAATATTTTTATTTTATTAGCACTGTCAAAATAAATATTCCAGTAATCCAAAAATAATACCAAAACCTCTAGATATAAATTGACAAATAAATTATCAAACATTTTCTTAGTAGAAATAAATTCCATTTTTTATCAAAAAATTCTTAAATAAATATGTTAAACAAGATTATATCCAATAATAATACATAATATTAATGAATAATATATTATAATATATAAAAAAATTACAATTACCTGAAGCTGCCATATGCTCACTTGTACGGATTGGTTGAAAACCTACAAACGGTATCTGCATAGATAACAAGAGCCCAATAATATAAAATACAGTGTAACTAACAAATAGCCTTTGTGAAAATCTTTCCATAATTAGAAGAACAAATACATGCAAAGGTATTAAATTTATTATGAAAACATATCCACCCCATGCTGAAACCTAAAACAAAAACATTTATCTATAAGACCTATATACCTACTAAGTCCTTAGTTTTCAAACTAACTTTTTCATTATCTAAAACAAACTTTTACACTTGATGTTTTAATAATACATTGTGATATTTCAATAGTAAATATTTATTTATAATTAAATTAATATTGTGGACATCCAAAGTTACTTTATTTAACTTTTATGGTATAACTAAAATAAATAATTATACAAACCATATAGAAATAGGAGAGTGCAGTACAAATAGACCAAAAAACTGATCCACTTTTTACACTTTTTAACCAAAGGTAATATGTGAACTGTAGAGCAAAGATAGCAATACCCTCATTGTCATAGCTTCCAGCAACTGATCTGCTACTATAACCTGGCACTATTGCTATAAAACATGCTGCAAACAATCCCGCACCTCTTGACCATAGCTCTGATGTTAAAAGATAAGTTGCTATTGCTGTTAAACCACTAAAAGAATAACATTGTTCATGGGTTATTACTATTATCACTATAACCAAAAAACATTATATGTTAGTCATCAAATTAACGAAATAAGACAGTTTTTTCTTTAATGGATAAACATATCAGACTGGTCTAGAAATTCATTACTATAGCAGCAAAGTTATTTAATCCATGAATATAGTTTACTATTATTAAAGAGGATTAATAAAAATAATGACTACCTGAAAACAGGAGCAAGGAACACACAAATATCTCTTATATGAATTGGTATGTTTAAAGTATGCAATATCCAATGAATAGTGCCAGAGGTTATCATGAGACCAGGATATACTGTTCCACCAACAATACGACCAAGAGGATACCAGGCGCGCTCATCAAACCAATTAAGGAAGTTGTAAAAACCATGTTGTACCATGTACGCTGTAGATCTGTAGTTGAACCTGGAACACGCAATGTCCACGTCAAGTATATATATATATGTCAAAAGGTTTAATTTAAGATTTCATGGTCGTTTAGGCAGCACTCACCATGGATCAAACTCGTGAATAATACTCTCAAAACGTATCACAGCAAATAATCGAGAGGCAAAACCGGCCAACCAAGCTAATGACAGAACTGTAACCGTAATCAATGTACTGAAGCCGGCCGTATTTTTAAATAACCCTTTATTAGGGCCATTGACCGGCTTTGCCACCAATGTAGCCGGCATCTTCTCTTACGTTTATTGCTTTATTTATTCTAATAAACCACTATAACAACTTTTTCATACATCGGTTCCAACAATACGAATTTATTGAAATTGATTGACTTTTCAGTGACGGACACGTCTCTCTTGAAAAAATGTTACCAAATACAAGAACATACAAAATAAAAGTGAGAGGAACAATTTTCCTGGAAAATTACTGTTGGCTTTAGTTTTAAGACAGTTTTTTTATTGTGACTGTATTTTTTAATAATGATTTAATAAAAGCCCTTCTTACAGATCATACTGCGTTTTCTTAGTTATAATTTTTTGCTTGGTGTTAATATCAGATAATGAAATGAACATCGCAATAAAATCCTTAAAATAAAATTGTATCAAATATCTGTTCTTCGTATAAAGAAAAAAAAAACGTTAGATATGAATAGATACGTATATGTTATTCAGGATTTATGACAAGACCTTCTTAATCTGTATTCGATAGTATATTTTGCGGTATTTTGACAGTTAATGTGTCTAGATTGATTACGAAGTATTTATAACAGAAATGAAATCTCTTTACTCCAAGCTGTTCATAGCAATAAACATTAATTGAACGCTACACGCTGATATTAAATAAGAATATATCTATTTCATTTAAAAGTCATGGCCAATTATCAAGAAATAGTACATTTAAACGTGGGAGGTACAAGGTAAAATAACAAAAACATTGTTATTTTTCTTGCTTAATTTTTAACTAAACAATAAAAATAAATTTTATTCATAATTTCCAGATTTGCTACATCTTGGCATACTTTAACTTGGGTTCCTGACACCTTCTTCACAGCTTTGCTTAGTGGGCGAATACCCACTGTCAGAGACGAAACTGGTGCCATTTTTATAGACAGAGACCCAAATTTGTTTGGTCTTATTTTAAATTTTCTTAGAACCAGAGATATAGATTTAACAAATGTAAACATAAGAGCACTCAGACATGAATGTGATTATTTTGGAATAACACCACTCAGTAGGAGATTAGCACTCTGTGATGAGATGAACCATTCGTCTTGTGGAGATGTATTATTTTATGGCTATCTTCCACCACCAAGTAAGTCAGTTAGTCAGATTTTTTTTGAAAAATGTATAACAAACAAGATTACTTCTCATTTTATAATAATCTTAATATTATTTGTTTGAATTAAACGGTCATAATCAGATTAAGATCAACTTAAGAATATACCTTTTCTGAATTACAATAATATTTACCTAATGCAGTAATCTAAATTAGAATTATAATGGCAAAAGTAGTAAAATTATCTAAAATTGATTGGTTGCTATAATTATTTCATTTGCCCTTATATAACAAAGCTTTAATCCTTCATCAGAAATTCTTAGTCTTTGTGAATTCATCAATAATTCTTTAATTTCTTACTTTTCCAATGATGATGATGATGAATCCACAAATTAATTATCATGTTAGTATTCTGTAAACGCATAATCTACACTATCTACATATTTCATTCATGCAATAAATATTGTAAAATTATTATTATTATTGTAAGAAATTACATTTACTCCCTTGCACATTGATCCCAAGTGAGTCTTGATCTCAGATATAAAACAGTGTTAACTTAGCATGTCTCCTGCCAGCCTTTAAGAACATAATTTATATTTTTTCAGTAAACCCTCCTGTACCTAATAATGGGAATGGAAGAAATACAAACAACTGCTCAAGAAAAAATTCGACAGCCTCAAATACTGATGTTGCAACAAACAGATCACACTCACGGAACTCATCTCTTGATCTTCGAACTGTTGGTAGAATACCCTCACAAGACCAACTTAGGTTAGGTTTTTTTTATCTTAAAGTACATATTTCTGGATAATCAATGATGAAATGAACTTTATCATTTACTTTTAATGAGTAGCCCAAGTTAAATTACCATTTTTGTTCAATTTTATCACTTGTTTTTTGTGTTCATGACAAAAAAAGAAGTAAATATTGTTATGGATTAGGTTCAAATTACATACAAAGCCATGTCATATTCATCACATTTTTACTTTATGAATAGTCAAATAACAGAAAAAATTTTACCAGTCATATACTTTTTTTACATACCTCATGTTCAAATGAAATGTTTAGAAATAATTTATACATAATCAAACAAGTATGAAATGTTTGATTCTTGGGAGATAATAAAATGTCTATTGTTCAGACATATTACTCATAATGTTTCCTAAGTAAACAATTTTGCTTATGGTGTGACATATTTAAGAGTATTATTTTTATATATCTGCAGTCATCCTCTCAATACTTCATGAACATAATTTCAGGCTATAGTGATCTACTGCTGAACATAGGCTTACAATTTTTCCAGCACTACAAATCACATGATACTAGCATCCAATGTTTCCCTATGATAAAACTGCACTTTGTCTGTCTAAAATATGCAAAAAATGTACTACTATTTTATGTAATTAAAATATTTGATTTTTACAAATACTCAACTTTCAGCCGTTGTGGTAGAGGACATTCAAGAGCAGCCTCTTTGGGCAACACAGAAGGGTACAAAGGCCTGCGGCCTCCTGAAAGTATGATCACTTTTGTCAAAAATTGTACATTTATTTAATGTTACTATTTACCATTACAACTTATATTTATTGTTTTCAGTTAACACTTGGGCTGACAGTATGAAAGTTCAAATTATTAAAGCTCATCATAACTGGATTGCTGTGGCCTATACACATTTTGTTACAGGATACAGGTTACCTTTTTTTTATTTATGTTATGTCCCAACTTATAGCTTAATTATAATTTCACCTAGTGTTAAGTGATAATGTTTTTATAGTTCATGAATCAGACAAACCCAGAAACAACCTACCTGTTCATTCTTTTGTTAGAGAATACTTCATTGTTTTGATATTTTATAGGAATGTTACATTACTTGTAACATTATTGTGTTATGATTTGAAGAGTATTGTAGTTAATAAAATTATTTGGATTTGTAAAGTTATTACTCCAAATAATTTTACTAACTACATGTTTTATTGACATTATCCATCTTAAGACAGAGAGTGCAGCATCAACATCATAAAGTGTGTGTGAGTGTTGCAAAACTCATAAAGTTTTTCTATTCCACTTACAGTCGAAAAGACTAAATTATCTCATCATTTCATATGAAAATTGTATAATCATTGGAACAGCCAATCAGATTCGTAAAATGTTTATAGATTTTAAATTTTTTCAGATTAACTGACTCTTGCGGTTGGTACGTCGTATTTCAATCACCGGTACAGGATTCATTAATAGAACGCATAGCCCTTAACGCGAAGACTAGTGGAGGTGCTACATCCAGCGGTAGTAACACATCTGGCACAGATGTGATGTTGGGAATCGCAAGTGGTTCATTAGTAAGACTGTGGGCCTTTTCAACTCACACAGAACCTGTGAGAAGAACATTAGTAGGTCAGATTAAGATTTTTTGTAGTTGTGTCTTGCATGTGATGAACAAGAAAAATCAAATAAATACCTTTTGAAATAAATATAAAAAATATCAATGTAACTTGCTAGCCTAATGGTTAGAGCGTGAAGCCTTCAACCTGAAGGTCACGGGTTTTAATCTCTGCATGTACCAATGACTTTAATGTTTAAGTTATGTACATTTGTGAACTTTAGTTGCAACAGCGAAATACAAATGGTGAAGGAAAAACATCGCGAGGAAACCCGCACATGACTTAGAATTTATTCTAAGGCGTGTGTGTATTCACCAACCCGAGTTGGGCCAGCGTGGTGACTATGGCTCAATCGCCTTGATATTGAGGGTAGGCTTGTTGTGCCCCAGCAGAGAGGATGTATATTGGCTGTTATGGATGGATTAATAAAATATGCAAATAGTGGTAGGACACAGCTGCATACATACTCCCGGTATGTTTAACTACAGTGCCTATTTCAGCCACCAAACAATAGTGTTCAACATTACTGATCCTCACTTATTGCGAGAGGTATGAAAGAAGGAAATGGGATGGAGAAAGATAGAGATGAAAAGTTTGAAAGATAAGAACTGAGTATAAAAGATAAAAGAATGAAAGATGAGAATAAGGAAATAGAAATAAGAGAAATAACTGATGGTAAATGTAATAAACATAAATAAAGGCTTGGACCTACAACACGCAGGAGGGAGAATTAAAAAAAAAAGAAAAAAAACATTACTGAGCTCTGGTTTGAAGGGTACATTGTTAAATTACTGAAGAAAGGACAATTAATCTCAAGGTACAAAGAAAGGAGAACAATTTGTTTTTTTTTTAATTAGAACATTATTGTCCATACCAGCACCGCTTTAAGAGCATATCAGGTGGATGATGTATTTACTTCTCCTTTCGTGCAATAAAAAAAACTTTTTTTTAGGAACATTCAACTTGGGGGTTCGGGTGGAGCATCTGCTATTCGTAGGGCCGCAGCTGGTGGCTTTGAGTGGCGCGGGTAGCCGCAGCAAAGCTGGCGTATGGCACACGAGCACGCAACATTGGCAGACGCAGGATGTCGCGCATCTTACAACCCATGACACTGCCGGATCATTCCTCTTATTGGGAACTGCTACTGGTGCTATTAATTATATCGGTAAATGCCCTTATAAAAACGAACTGTTTTTACAGAGAGGTGGTAGTAAGCGAGTTCAAAAATCGTACAATCTACCAAACTCAAACTATAAGGCAAAATGATAAATAAATTTAACAATTTGGTAATAATTAATACATTTAAATTTTCAGATATGCAAAAATTCCCTCTGCGTATGAAAGACAATGACTTACTTGTGACACAATTGTACAAAGATCCTAATCAAGAACCAATCACAGCCATCTCAGTTTACTTAACACCAAAAACCAGTAAGCTAATTATAATTTATTGTAGTTAATTTAAAACAAGACTAAATAGTAATTATTACCTACTTATATGGAAGAGCATAGCCCGTAATAAAGAAAGTAATTATTTGAACTGATCAGAGTGACATGTTTAGCAGTCTAAATCAATTGGCTGAAATGATAATTATAATGATACTCTAAGGGTTATGGCCTTAAAGAACAATGGTGTTTAAGTTGAAGTCTTCATTAAAGTAAGAGATAGCAAGTTTAGATATTATGTTCCATATATTTTTTTAAATCAAGTAATTTAGTGCTCATGTACAATCCTTAATATTACATAGTGATGGTGGTCTGCAGTAGTGAATCACTGTAACATATTATTTCAAAAGATTTTCATGTTTCTATTACTGAGTGTTCATCGTAATTCCATTTAGACCTTTGCGGTAACTGGATCGAGATAGCGTACGGAACTAGGTACGGTTCAGTACGCGTGATCGTTCAGCATCCGGAGACCGTAGGCCACGGACCACAACTATTCCAGACCTTCACAGTTCACCAGAGCCCTGTAACAAAGGTATAGTGATAATAACATATTCAAGTTTTTTTTTACTTTTGAGAAATAAAGTAAGTGAATGCTGTTTGAAATATAAATGATTAAGTAAACAGCCCTGCTCATATACCCACTTCTGGAACTTGACGTTTTCTCTCACTACATTTATTCGTTATGATAACAACTGTGGGTTGATGGAGGTTATTTATCCACGAAAAGTATTCTTGAAACATTAAATTTATTTTTGTCTTTACAAGTTTTATGTAAACATAAACAAAAATTAAACATGTTATTTATTTTTATATAAAAATATTTCTTGAATTTATTATATCATTTACGTTTTAAACGTAGGTGTCGCTGTCGGAGAACTACCTGGTGTCGGTGTGCAGCGAGTACAATCACGTGCGCTCGTGGCGCGTCACCCGCTTCCGCGGCATGATCTCCACGCAGCCAGGCACTACGCCAAAAGCCGCCTTCAAAGTGCTCGCATTAGAAGCGCCAACTGCCCAGCCCCACAACGATTGTGGTAATGATAATTTTTTATCATTATAATTTATATTCGTGGTAGTAGTAGGGAATAATTCAGCAGCCAAATAATAATGTCCACACTTAACAAGTAGCTCGCTGGTCTAATGGTTAGAGCCTGCGGCCTTCATTCCGAAGTTCGTGGGTTCGTATCGCGGCATGTACCAATGGCTAATATTTAAGTTATGTATATTTTTGAACTTTAGTAGCAACAGCGAAATCCAAACGGTGAAGGAAAACATCGGAAGGAAACCTGCACATGAATTAGAATTTATTCTAAGGTATGTGTGAAGTCATCAATACGCATAGGGCCCGCATGGTGACTATGGCCCAATCGCCCTCATATTGAGGGTAGGCCTATGCTCCAGCAGTGGGGACGGATATTGGCTTTTATGGAAGGACATAACTAAGCCCCAACTTGTTAGGCGGGGTAGTTACCGATATGACTTAAATTTGACATCTTATTAGGCGTATTACTTACCTTCAGATGAAGATCTTGTTTGTCTTATTACTTCGAAGAATAAAATGTTTTGGCAAAGGCATTCGCTAATTTTAATTGCCGTTTAAAACACTCTCTTTATTCGGATACATGTGACATTTAACGTCACATCTTTTTTCTAATAACAAGAATACACAAATATATTTTCAGCACGTTTTTTGCCTGCTACAACAAAATTGTTTTTAATATGCTACTCGCATTTATCAATTCCCTTTCATCAGATCATCGGTCCAATATAAACATGTAACTTTTATTTTTGTACATAACCTTCCAGGTCCTTACGGCGAACAAGATGAAGAGCAAATATTTATTCAGAAAGTAGTACCCGATACTGACACATTGTATGTACGATTAGCTTCCAATGGAAAAAGGTAACATTTTACAGTACTATAATACCAATTTTTTGTTTCGAGAAAATTAATTCATTACATGCTTGTTCTCAATCTCATCTACAAACCTGCACTTGGTCACTGTGCTGTATAAGTGGAGGTGATCTGTTCCTTAAAAAGGGTCCGCAGCCGTGTAAAGGAAATAATAGGAAAACTGGCTTTACGTGCTGGCTACTGCTTATTCTTTTGTTATAAAATACTAGTCATATTTATTAAACTTAAATTACGAATGTTAAAAATTATCGATTTAAAAACAGAATATACCTCACCGTTGTTAGGTTATAACTGAACCGATACAAATCAAAATGAGTGAGACGTGCATATTGAGATAGTATTTGTTATGCTCACACTATACTGGGTGTTGGAGACCGCTTCCGATAATGAAGACAGACGATAGTACTAATGACACGTTTGAGGATGGGACGAAAAAAAATATCGATCCTGATTAAAATAAAATCATTTATAAAACGTTATATTAGCATTATTCACGTTCCATCATGTTAGTACAGCTAAATGAAACGACAGTTTCATAAAAAAGACATTACAAAAAAAATAAAACCAGCAATGAAACACAAAATCAAAAACAGCTGATGCTCTGGTCAAACGAACGCGCGGCCGGGCCAATCTAAATGCTCCGTGGCCCTATAAAACGAGGTTCAAATTGAAACCAAATACATCTCTAGTTCCCGCCGCGTTTACACGACATCAGATTGTTACGACAATAGTTAGTCGGCATTAATACAATACTTAATAATTTAATAATAACAAGCAATAATTTAAATTCTCCATTAATTTTTTTATAGAGTTTGCACAATACGTTCAGTGGATGGATCAGCAGTGTCGTGTTTCACTGTCGCGGAATGTGAAGGCGCATTAAGACCGCGACGGTTGCTTTTGTGCGGTCATCGATCGGGTGCTGTTCAGATGTGGGACCTCACCGCGCCCACGGATCGAGCGGCGCGCACTGCACCACCCGCCGCGCCCAATGGCAACGGTGAGTAATGGTGCTGGATAGTGCACAGGCTGTAGTTTATTGATAGTATTAGCTTCTATTTCACTTTCCACTTAACTCCTGTCTCTCTACTGATAATATATGTTCCGGTTTAAAACCAGCGAAATTAAGAAGTTAACAGAACGTATACATCTCGCATGTATGATATTACCAAGGTAAATGCGCTCACTGCAGCCACATGGTTATACATTGGTATATAACACTACTACTGCGCCTTCTTCATTTATTTACATAAATTACAGAGGGCGAGGAGTCCCCTGCGCCGGACGGCGGGCCGAGTCCGGACGAATTGGTGCGGCTTCTATCCGCTTGCGAGCTGGACGCGACGCCAGCGCCACTGCCGCATTCGCCGCATCGGCCACTGCAAGCACCATGAAGTCCCGCCTCCAAGCTCTGCAGCGCTTTGCTCAACTTCTACTCAATGATCGTGCATACATAAGTCACTGCGCCGGTTATAATTTTGTATTCGAAAACGGGAAAGCACTATTAACGCAGTGAACAGAGGACCGAATATTGCGGGTTCGAACCCCGTCATAGTACAAATGTGATATGTATGATCTGCTTTAAATATGTGTCGTCTTTAGATACAGTCTACCTATAAAGCGATAAAAACAATATGTAGGTTTTGAGATAGACATGAAAGATTTTCTGTAACATATCGTTAATGTTAATCCCACAATTTTAGTTTATACTCTCGTGATACAATAATTAATACCGTACAGTTTTTCAATATGGGGATTCGAACACGCAACACTCGGTTTTGCTGCTGAGCTTTTGCCGTTTCGTACGTTAAAGAACGTAATATCCAGTACTTGCAAAGTAATTGAAAATTAATGAAATTTATACAATGTTTTAAATAAACATCTTCTAAGATTATAGAATTGTCAAGTTTTTAAAGTGATTTAGGATATACAATTGTTGTTAAAAGAAGTTCTTAATATACATCAAATAATTTTATATACTATGTACGAGGTCACTGATTTCCGTAAACATTGGACGTAAGTAGAAAATGACATTTAGATATATTTGCTAGTTATAGATATTTCCGGAAACCTCTAGGCACCAGTAAAGTAATCTGTGTTTATGAAGCTGTGATAGCTCAGACTGTAAGGCAAGTCATACGTGCTATAAGCCTCAAAGAGGCGCGGGTTTGGAGGCCACTGAGCTTGAGCTTCAGGTGCATAAAATTTTGCGAAGAAACCAGCATACGTGCCATGAACACTAGCCTTCGTACATGTTACATCCAGCAATCCGCACAAATAAGCGTAGCGGATAGATGGTTTTAACTTTATTGTGAGGGAAAGTTAGAGACCCAGGAATGAGAATATTCAACAGGATGATTATAATATTGTATTAACATTTACCGATTTCTATTAGATCAGTAGCAAGGTTATAATAACCATGTAGTAGTAACACAGATATATTTAAAAAATCTAATTTATTGACTATAATATATTATATGTATATATATAATTCAAATTGTTTTAAAGATAATCATATTTATGAAGATAAATTATATTTATAAATGTAGTTCATCTTGTTAGTCTGTGTTCTTTTTTATTTACACTTAAACTTGATCTAAATGTCATATAATATTAATTGGCAATTATGTCATTGAGGCAAAATGCTCGCATTGAATTATTTAGTAATATGATGATAGCCGGAACACAGTGATGACAACAAAATATAAATTTACACAATGCACACATTAACAATTCCTATTTTTGTCTTCAAAACTACTTTTTGAATGTCCTAGATATTTGCTTACGGGTTTACATATTAAAAACATTTTCGGTATTTCTATCACATGTAAAATGTGCAAAGTCAAAGGTCTGGCAATCTTAAATCACGTACAACAGTTTCTTCAAGTGTAATATATAAAAACAAATTATATCAAAAATATGTTCGACCTTAACATCTAGTACTCACATTGTGGTTGATTTTTTTAAAACGTGGCCAAAAAAGTTTGTCGACCCCTAAGTTTTTAGAGATTTGCTTTAAATAACTTCAGTATAACTTAGATTTGTGTATTTCATTAGAACCATTAAATCTGGGGTGCATTTTTTAATGATTTACTGATAATTAACTTCGATTTCTTTGATGTATGAAATTGGCAATTTAAATCGTATAAGAAAGAAGCAAGACTGAATGTTTGATTTAAATCTGGTTCTTACTAATTTACTGTGTAATCAATTTATGTAAATTAAAAAAATGTAATTGCAGCTATTATAGATATATTTTTTTTTAATTAACTTATGTCATTATTATTGTTTGGGTTCGATTAAAAGGTTAAATGTTTTGAATGTTTGGCATGTCAGTGAAAGACTGAATTCGTTAGCAAGATCAAAGTGAAATGTTATTCTCATAGCTATTATTTTTGATCTTTTACTCTGTTAAGAATAATATAAGTAGCGAGTATAAAAGTTTTAGATAAATGTGATTTAAAACTAAATGTATTTTTTGTTACTACTTTTGATGTTAACTTTATTCGTATACATGTGTGTGTCGATGCATTATTTTACCACAATACGATAGTAAATATATATGTGAGTAAATATATGGCTTGTTATTACGGTTATTCCCTTTTTTTCATACATTCAATAAATGCAGAAATGATTTCCCCGCGACTCGACGGCAGCGGAGTAAAATTAAGATAGACAGTAGTCGTTGCCACTGTGTAAGGCTAAAATTTAAAATCTGGTGTATTTGTAGCTGTCTCAGCCACCTTATCGTTTATATTAAGGGTAAAATATGTTTAAACTTAAAAAATAAAAACTGAAAGGATAAGATAAAATTTTGGCAGTGGTTGTCAAACCTTTATGTAATACATTAGTTAACCTTGTGTCTCTTTTGTTTCTTTATTCAACAATATGAAATAGGAACTAAATAAAAATGTGAATGGCTGTGACTGCGGGCGTTCCTTAATAAAGATTTAATTAGTATATTAGGATTATGGTGCGTCCATATAAAATGTAGGTTTTTATTACATTGATAGGTTTGTCTCCCTGGTATTGTTAATCGAAAATCATTATTTTTTTTAAATATATAAAAGTATACTTGTAACGACCGCAAAGTGCAGCTTTGGTTTGAAAAAATTCATTCTATTGATTTTTCACCACAAAATGATCAGCGTAAAAAACACAAAACTGCTGTAGATAATAGTGATGTGAAGGCATTGGATATGATGTAGATACCATTGATTGAATGGGGGGAAGGTAGACAATTGGACAAGTGACAATAACACTAAATAACTGAGCAAAATATACTGAATCGGTTGAACGTATGCACATGGTTACTAACCCGATATCACTGGGAGCCATTTTTGTAACTATTCATGGGATATCCCGCCGACATTCAAAATTTTAAACATTTAGAACAGCTTTTTTGCGAGGCGAGTTGGCGAGATTCAAAGAGGATTTTAATAATATGAACTTCCTTTTAAAAATCTGAAAAAAAATTTCATTTATGGAAATGCAAACAGAGGTAAAAAGTATTGTGCAATGAAGTCATGGTAAAATTTATAACGTACATTTAAAACTAATACGTTTTAAAATAAGTCGTGCAAGCCGTAAAATCTCTCCATCCATAAATATACCAAGACCGTAGTTGAAGCAGGATGAAAAATGAGTAGCGAATTTTTTAGAATTCTTATGTCCAACTATTGATGGTGTAACCAGTTCCTCATATTTTAACATTGTATGCCCATCGTATCTTATGTTATGGATTTATAATAGGATAACATATGATCTTATTTACATATGGCGTTAAGTAACAATAAAGCTGTGAATCTTGTCTTTACAAGTCACCTTGTCACCTCGAACACTCAGACTCTTTTATGTTAACGGATGAAGTACAGAAAATGGAATATATACAATCTGATAATGTTTTTGTTGTATTTAATGACCCTACTGCCGTTTTCTAAAGATGTTAAGCGCTTGAAAGTGATATTGACACTTACAGCTCATCTGTTACTGGGCTCTTGGACCAGGGTTCACAGCTTGTTTTTTTTTTTAAAGTGTACTGCTTAAATTGTAGTTATCCGACAGAGAATTTTAGGATTGCGTGTCTGGATTTTTGCTTTCTGGCGAATCTCCTCGGTCGTTGAAGATAGGCTCGGGTCCTTTCGCAGGGGTACCTCGTGTATGCAGTGGGTAGCTGTAGCGCCGCGTAAAGAGAGGGTGGGGTGGGAGTGTCGAAATTCAGGGTGTGTTGGTCTTATGCGAAGTGTGTGGTGACAAGGGTGTTGGTGACGGTTGGATTGTTCATGGTGTGCGGGACCAATTAGGATGTCGACATTAGTGCAAGCAATAGTCTGCGTTTATTGGTTTTAGGGTTTGGCTGCGGCTCGTAATCGGTCGCCTTGACCACCAGAGGGTTATAACCCTACTACCAACCAAAGCCAGACATGTGGCGCCAGTCAGAATCGACCTGTGTTACCGTTATACCACGGGCTACGTAGTTGTGAAAGAAAATTAAAAGACACAAAATATTTAAAACAATTTTTAATAGGATGATAAGATTTTTTCATTGTTAAAGGATCAGTGTTAACTTTTATTAAACAATGTCGATGGATTAACAATTATTCGCAAGTAATCTTATATAAACTTAATACTGTTTTATAATATTTATTACATGTGATTTTTATCGGCTATCTGATAGTGAAGATTGATATAGCAGATCAATAAATAAACGAATATGTTTTTAATTATTATTATATGACATTCTGATATTGTAACTAGCGTTACTGTAGCGCTTGGTCTAAAATTTTATTTAATACCTTTTTAGAAATATTTATATAGGCGACAAAAATTAAAAAGAAAACTAAATAGAATAATAAAATTATTTCGCATTTAATTTTTTTTAAGTATTTAACTAATCGACAAGACGAGCGGGACGTTCATCTGATGGTAAATCATACGCCTGCGCAATAACAACGTGGCGATAGTTAGAATGTGATACATAGCACCACATTGCGCCCCGTCGCCCTAAGATGTAGTCTCGTTACCCAAGTAGATTTATTAGCCACAACTCTCTTCAAACCACAACAGTTACGTTTGCACACTACGGTTTGGCGGCAAAAATAGGCGCTGCGGTGGTACCTACCTAGACGGTCTAACGGTGCGATCTACCACCAGTCTGATCAATAACATGAAACAACTTTTAAAATTAATAAACGACTTCAAATAAATAAAACAAATACATTAACATAACATGTTAAGCAACGGAAGAATTATATAGCATCTGCTATATCAATGACGTATACATTTTACGTGGAATGCCGAGATAATTTTAACGTACGGGACAATTAAGTCTGAAAAGAGATTTTTGGGTAACTCTTTTTTCGTCCTAATCATAGAGCAGTGGACTACAACAGCCTGAAATGATGATGATGCTGAACCACAGAGTAAATACTTAATCAAGTAAACGCATAAATTGACTAGTGAGGCAACCAGTTTTCATTTACCCATGTATTTAGAACCCTGTAAATCTTAAAATTAATAATTTATTATTATGCTTTTCATTATGGCACAAATTAAAAAATTATAAATCATAAAAACGTTTCAAACCATTGAAATAAGATAAAGACATTTTTTTTTTAATTACAATGTGCTACTACCTCTTTACCTTAAATTCACAAAATATTAAGTGATAATGAGGCCGTGTATACTAAAGCGTGCTCGATCAGAATATTCTGACTCCCCTATGTTAACATCCGGAATACAGCACTACTGTTATCAAATTGACAATACCAGAGTGGTAGCTGGCCAGACAGATTCTAATCTCGGCCTCATTGTAACCTTCGAATCGAAGGAGGGGTCTCCGTGTGCATCAGTAACTGCGCCGCAAAGGCGTTTTGAGACACTAATTTTATAATAATAACTGCATTTTATCTTCATCACGGTAACTTTGTAATTTTTTATTAACATAAGGACACCATATTATAATTAACAAATTGTTAATTATCAAACATTTAGCACCACAATAGGTTAAAAATTATAGCAATAAACAAATTGCTACATAATATTTTGTGCCGTAAGATGATTATCTTCATTAACTTATTTATTATAATAATATCTTGTCATCATTCAAACAAAAATGTGTTGCATAAAAAAATTACGCACAAATCCTAAAATGATAGCATAAAAGAACGGGCCTTTTTAATATTCCCTCTACTGGAACCCGGAGCCATCTCTCACAAGGAAATAGTTAAAGCCACACTGGAAAGTGTGGGTTGGTGGATACATAAATTAATATGAATCAAATTGAAATTAAAACATAAGTTTTCATTTCAATTTGATTTTACATAACAATCAAAATAATTTATTAAAATGAAAATTACTTAATAATTATAATTAAAATTGTTGCATAAATTTGTATGCTTTTAAAAATCGCCACTTATTAATATTATAAAATATAGCAAAAAATTGTTTTGAATCATTCATTGCAGCATAATCTAACTTTAATAATAACTAACTTTGAAGTTTTCAAAAACAAGTCTTTTGTCTCTTAAAAATATGTATAAAAAAAATACTCATACTTCGCGAAGATATTACTTGATAATACTTTGAATTGAGTAATCTGCAAAGTGGTAAATTATGTGAAAGCATTTTTTTATATCTACAGTGGACTCACACTTGACCTCAATTTCACGTGGAATAAAGTAACAGAGGCCTTCGATGATGAAGCTCATATACTAACAGCGCTGCAGTGTTGAACAATGAGTATGGTAGCTAACCAAGTCGGTACAAAGGGAACCTACCACCAACCTAACTTCTAAACTTGTGGCTCGGATTCGAACCAGGGACTACCATATTACATGGCACGTACCTAACGACAGAGCCATGGAGGCAGTAAAAAAACTTTATCACTTTCATATTACATTTGTTAAGCAACAAAAAATGTACATCAACATGACCTGAATTCCGTCCAAATTCTTCACTAGTATCACATCCTATCTAGAATTATAATGGCATAAACTAATTGTAGTTTCGATGAGTTACTTGTAGTAAAGAGAAAGTTAAGTAGGGGGCCCAACTGGGGCTAAGGCTATTGTTAGCCAACTAACATACATGACCAGATCTTACCAAGACCCATATTCAAAGATATTTTTCCCATACATTATTTATATCTTAAACCCTTAATATTCTACAAGGTATAATTTAACTACCATATTAAGGTTATTAAAATGGACATATTATCAATTAGTCCGTACTAGAAATATGAAATTCAGTCGCCCAATGCAATTTATTATTATAAAATGCAGGGTCAGTGAGCGGTACCAGCAGGTAACACCATAAAGTGAAGCCTAACACAAGGTTACTTATAATAAGCAGTCTTTGTGTAGACGGATAGTAAGCAATTTCCCCAAAGTTTGGAAAACCCATGTGATTGCAGAACATGTGTGCTGCTAAAGGCGCAACAAAATGACCTGGAAAAAAAAAATGTTTACTAATTATTACAATGTGAAAGCATATTCAGATTTTTTTTAAGAGGTTTTCACAAATTTCATTGGTGGTCTATCATAATAACTAATAGTTCATTTCCTTTTAAAACAAATTTCATAAATGAAATTAAACTTATGACAAAATAAAATGGACACTGATAAATTTTTTTATATAAAGCATTAAAAATTACTGAGTTTCATTAAAACACAGAAATATGCCTGCAAGTGTGATATACCCTAATCAATCTTATACAGAGTTTGCCGATGTGTGGTGGTCCAAATGCAAATTTCACCAATCCACTGAAATATGTGCAATATCCTACTCATCATGTTGTTTAAGAGGCATTTTTTTATTCAAAAAGCTATAAGACAAGCTGGACACTCATCACAGATATTTTTTACTAAATGAGAAATAGATTGACAATACTGTGTTGTTCTTAGGAGAACAACAAAAATTTCTAATAATAGCTTTTCAAAGAAAAAGATTATTATAAATATGACAAAATTACATAGGAATAAAAATAGGACTTACCAGTTCGAACAAATAAGTATGCTGAGTATGCACCAAAAAGACTAGTGTACATGAACTGAAATGCTGAAAGAATAAAATTATAGTGTTTTAGTAAAAGACTAAAAGTTGAGACAACTTAAATTTTAGGCATATAAGATTTAGTTTTTCACTAATAAAATTTAATTCATAAAAGTATTATTAAATTATGCACTAAATATTTGTATAGTATTTTTTAAGTAATAAATTATAATCCATACCTGATACCATTAATGAAGTTTTAAAATCGAATCCAGATTTCATTTGTTCGAAAATATGGTGAAAATGAGCTGAAAATTACAAACATTTAATATCATATAGTACATAAATGAATAATATTAACATGTCTGGTTACAACAGAAATAACTCTTCAAATGAATTTGAACGTTCATTAGGTACTTATTCTATAAAAACCAATTATAATCGGTCTATTTGTTATGACAAAGAGGTAATAATGAAAAATTTCACTCACCAACTCCAAATAGCAAAGGTCCCACAAATACAGCAGTAAATGGCTCCAGGCATTGTAGTAATAAAGGAATCATACAAGCTCGGAACACCCATTCTTCACTGAGAGGAGCCATAATATGATTTCTCACCCATGTGAGATCTTGCCAGTTTGCAAACCAGTAGATTGGTTCTTAAAAATATAATATACCCTCCTTAACACACAATAAGCATCATTGTATCACTTTCATATAAATATATATAAACTCATGAGTAAAAATTTTTATGAGTGCCTCTTTTTCTAGATGATAGATATATCAAGTTAGTAACATATATGTTTTCTGTATATAGTTACAAGAATATGTAACAGATGTGGACTAAGAAAAGAAAATTAAAACCATTTTTGAGAATTTTATAGGCTATCAAATTAAAGTGTGAACTTTAACTATTCTGTTTACTAACCATGTATAACAAAAATTTACTAAAAACTCACCTATATAAATTTTCCAAGTTCCTGATAAATATTGCATGGTTAAAGGACCCAAAAACAAAATGGAAGTCAAAGCCAAAGGTGTAAAAAAAGCCACAATGAGTCCAGATAAACGAAGTCCTAATTGTTCATAAACATCCCCTTTTTTTAAAGTTTCTTCATTAAGGAAGGACCAAGTGATGAATGGTGCGAGCAGCATTACACAGAATACACTGAAGAATCTTCTTTTTATTGTAGATGGATGGTCTCTTTAAAATAAATTAAAACATAAGTTATTAAATAAAAATAAATCAATTATTTAGCATTCAAATAATAAATAGATTAAATCACATTAACTAATAACATTATAAAATTTATAAACATAATCATTAAATTTATTTACAAAACTTTTCATTTATACATGCAAAATTCTAGAAAAGTATGTATGGTAAGATATAAATACTTTACCTGCTTAAATTTGTTCTCCATACATATAAACTTGCAACATACGCAAAAGTTAAAAATAAACTGGCCAAAATAGGAAAAGGACAGCTTTGACAATAAATTTCCATTTTGTATATTTTTGTGCGTAACAACTATAGAAAGTGTAAATGTTTATGTCATATTTTTTACAATTATATAAAACACCATATGTCAAATATATTTTAGTTTTTCTACACTGAGAAACAATGACAATTGACTGATTGAGCAATACTAAAGTCAATAAACAACAACATTGTTGCCATTTGAAGGTTCCAAAATATTATGTGGCAACACCTATGACAGCTTTAATGTGTTATTTTGTAATTATTGAAACAAGCTGAATGAAGCTCGCTTTGAATCGCTGCATTAAATAAGTTAGTGAATACAAAGAGAAATACTTTTTTTAATGACACAGAGCACTGGTGGTAGGTCTCTGTTTCCGGAAACCATCTAAGAATGTACCAACGCAGTGCCGTATACAGTGGTGTCCAAATATTACTGTGTTCAGGTTCAAAGGGCGCCATAGCTATTGAAATTTCTGTGCTAATGAGAGTCAACTTCTTAGGTCTCAAGGTGACGAGCGCAATGATTTGCTATGTATAACATCATAACTAGCACCACATTGTTGTGGGCGGGGGATCATTTATCATCAGATGAATGGTCCGCTCGTCTCGCTGCTTCGTATGGTAAAAAAATAATTATATTTTTATATAACTAATTGGGTTTAGATATATATATATTTTCTTATATAAAATATTTAAGGAAAACATACATATGCTCAAACAAATCTTAATTAAAAATTTCGATTTATCGGAGTCCGACCTGACCGCGCTTTTAATCATACATAATTATTTAAATTGAAAAAAAAAATAGAGAAATTCACATTAAAAAAATAATTCTGACAGATTTTGATATTAATCTTATTGTTATAATGACTGTGTTTTATTTTGATCACATCTTTCGATGTTTTTATAGATGGCGGTGCGATCGTTGTCGCCATGTTAATTCAAATCCGCCATATTTTTCTGAGAGTCGCCCTTTGCTTTTTAGGGTAGAGTGAATTTTTGTCGTTATTATTTAAATAATGGTTTTTATGAGTTAACTATTGTATTATTAGTATTAGTGATTAGTGCAATATACGTGAAATAATAAAATTGTCTTCAGTGGCCATTGTGTAGTTTAATCTGTATTTCTTGTATCGGTTCTTCAATCTATTCTAAACAGAAAATGGCCGACGGTGTTGGTGCGGTTGTCTCCTTTGTTTAGGCTGAATTCTAGTGAAAATAAGCATTAAAAGAAATAATGCCTAGTGCCTCGTTTTCCTCTTCGCGTTCTTACGTCCGTAGATCGCGAAGAAAAGGCGGGCACAGAATACCACTTCCATCCAGGACACAATCAAGTAAGTTATCCGGGTCGGTTGATGTCGCACCAACTTGTACAAATGGCTCGTTATCGACAATTTCATCAATGTTCGTTAAAATGTATGCATATAAACTATAACGGGAATTAACAGGCGTTTTTATTAATAGATATTAGTGTTTAATTTTCGTTGTTTTTCACGTCACATTGATTTAAATATAGGAGGATTAAGTTATTGTGATTTAAGTACTTAAATGATTCTTCCATTCAATGTTGCAATTAATATTAATTATTTGATTGTTATCCATTCTCATTTGCGTACATATTATGTATAGCGCATTTCATCGACATTTTGCGCAATGTGAGTATCGATTGGTAACTCGGTCTTTATTATATTGGTACTACAAAACAGCTGTTTGTACAATAATGCTTAATATTTGTACGTTTAGTTACGAAATATTTCGCTACACGTCAAGTGACGAATTACAAACGTTACAAAAATTATTAACTAATGCAAGAAAGTTAACTGCCGCCACATAATTGGTATTTTCTCTATTTTACAATCGTAAACAGAGAATTTATCTCTAATTGCTATGATATTACGAAACATAATCCTTTTGAATTTATTTAACAATATCATTCCAGTTTTACGTAATATTAAACAAAGATTAAAAAACTTATTTTTTATTACTGATAAATAATATATTATTTCTATTTACCAGAATTTTCTGTTGAATGATTAAAGTTATTATATAAATTGTGAAGACTGAGATTAATTTTACTTTAAATATTGGTTACCAGATTCATAATTTTAATGGTACACACAAACTGTAAATAATATTAAACTAAATTATTTAAATTAATTGCTGTTATACTCAATGTTGATACATTTTTCAACAAATTATAAAAAAGTTATTTTTTATTAATTTCCTTTAGAATTATTGCTAACATATATTCAGTTGAAAAGAGAAAGAATAAGTCAATATTTTAAAACTGAATTTACTGTTCACTATAAGATATTAGATGTATGTTTATCAATAGTAAGTTAAGTTTTAAAATCTTTTAATAGTAACTCTTGTAAAACAAAAATATTTTCATATTTTAATCTACTTTATTCCTCACATAAATGCATGGATGCATAAAAAAGAAACTGCTCACAATTAAAATAATCATACTAACCTAATTTTATAACAGCTTATTACCTCTTAAATAGGTCAAGTTAGTTGGTAGTAAAACATGTTTCAATTTAAATATCTATTATTTATATACATAATTGGCAAATAGACAAATTTAAAGTGGTCTGGTAAAGTTTAGTGCATAGATTTTATACTAAACATAATGAAAATATATTTAATGTTGAATAACCATTTTATTAGAACTGACCAGGATACTGAATTGAAAGTTTTAAAAATTCCATTCATATTAATTCCTCTAGTTGTTATGAGAGTCTCTTTATCTTTATTATCATTGGGCAAAGCATAAATCTTGAACCTATCCTCAGATATAATAAAATTAAAAAAACATTAAACAACTAGAATGATTAATCATACAAAAATCAGAAAATACTTTTAGTTGTTTATTAATATGTAATTTCAGTGTCTAATTTTAGAACACATATACTATATAATCAATACTTAACTCATGTCTTCCATTAAGCTTATAAAAAAAAAGGTGAATTGAAAAGCCACATTGAAAAAACTAGTTTTGTAACTTCTTAAAAAAGGTGTGTGATGTACAATAACAAATTTTCCTTATAAATTACTAACATTTAAGCAAAATATAAGTTTTATACTATAAATATATCCCCTATTTTCATCTACAGTTAAATTTTTGTTTTAGAATTTAATGATCATAAAGATTATTATATTTTTATTATTATTATTATATATCAATAGAAGAAGTGCAATCTAAAAATATTTTTTTTTTAAGGATGTGTTTTAAATTCCATATTTATAATAATTTAAAAAGATTTACATAGTAAGAATCTTTTTTTAATTTTTATGGTTAATATTATAAATTCATGTAAGTAATGAGAAAACCCTTTATGCGAAATCACAAACACATTTTTTAGTAATGGTTATTAGAAGAGCGTTTTATATGGAACATAATATAAATTCTAGGTGAGCCATGTGAATCTGTACCTTGCCCGAACAACGTGACAGGCAGCGCGATGGCGGCCACAGCGTGCGCGGGGCCGAGTGGCAGCGGTGGCGGTGGTTCGCCCCCGGTGCCGGCTGCCGCCGCCGCCACCACCGCCGGCCATCACAGCCCCTATGATCTGAGGAGGAAATCACCGCCCGCCTATCACGAGCCGGGACCTTCCGGCGCCTGCTCTCTACCAGCTAGGAAGAGGCCTAGGACGTAAGTAACCTAGTATTTTAAACAGTTTCATTCTTTAAGGGTAAAACTCCAAAGGAGACAAGATTCAAAATAATATATCTTATGAATAATCCTTTCCATTTAAGCTCTTTATAAATTTACAAAAAATACTTCATTTTTATCATTATTGATATATAAAATTATTCTGTACTCTCACCATATTATAAGGCTGGTGCATTCAATATTTGTAAGATCTATTCAAGTATTTTTATATGGTATATAATAAAGATATGTTCATTCAAGAGTGATTCTAGAAGCATGGTATTTTTCCTGATAGCCAATAAACTTTTCATATAAGTTCTTTTATTTGACCTCTGCTCCTTGCATACTAATAAGCAAGTTTTTATTCTAAATTTAATTGTTATTTAATATGGACTTGAATCATCTAAATTATTTATACTTTCTTTTTGTTTTCATATATAGTCTAACACAATAGACAACAATTCAAATTAATATTAAGTATACTTTAAAATTTTGCAGCACTATTGTATAAGATCTTTTTGGTTTTGTTTTTATTTTGTACTATTGATTTGTTCATTGATAAACATTTTGTGACAAAGACAGACTTAAATTCAGTATGTATTAAGTTATGAACCATATATCAACAAATTAACAGTGAGTGTGAAAGAAGATAATAGAATTTATTAATACTGGCAACATTGCTATTTTCAAGTCACATTTATTGTAACAGCATGCATTGTACTACTTTGCAATAAAACATGGACTCATAACATAGAACGGCCAAAAGCTTTGGAAATGTAATTTTGAGTAAAATTATATTTCTAATAAAAATAACTAATTTCATGTAAACTATATTAGTTTAATTATGTCATAAATATTAACAAGTAGTAGAATATTTATTAGTTTTGTTTTGTGCTGCAGTATAAATATTTATAGTTATAAAACAAGGTAACACCAGTTCTTATATTGTGTCAGTTTAATATTATAACTATCATGTACATTATACTGCATATTAGATTTTATAATTATTAATATTTAAATAAAGTTAGTACCATGTTAAAGAAGGAAATGGGATATAGATTGAATAAGAAAATTGTTTATAAGTGAGAAACTGAAACAACAGGTAAATTAATGAGAAGAATATGGTTAAGAAATTAAGAAACACAAAGAAAGTAAAAAGCTCTGCCCAAACAAGCAGGTGAACGTGTTTAAAAAGAATATCACATTATAAAATATGTTTACTATAATCCTATTGTATAATTGAAATGTCGATAAATATGATTTCGAATTAAAGAATGAAGTTTATAAGAAGAATTGTCTATAGTAAAAGTAAGTTCACGGAAGATTAGCAAAGTTTCCGCCGCGAAATTTATAGTTTTGTCATCATCGACCTACATTCCATGCATTCTAACGGCGTGGCCCACTTCCCATGACGACTGCCATAATACCGCGATTTAAAAAAAAAAAACTTGAATATATAATGACGTCAGCATGGAGAAATTTTTATACATATGTCATATAGATTTGCAGTCTCATGCATGGAGAAACAGTGTAATAATAATAAAAGTAATGCAATCACCGGTATCTCAAAAATTTCCTGTGTTACTAGTTCAAAAAAAATTCATTATTTCTATTATTTATACATTTTGGAATAAATCTAATATTGCTTGTATGTGTAAAAAAAAAACTCAGGCGTCCTTGAGACAGTGGAATTATTGTTTTATTACTTTGAATCGTCATTATTTATGTGTTGGTAGAATGAAATGAAAAAACGTAAGAACATCTAAAATTTTATTACGACTATAAGTTTTGTTTAAGAAAAGCAACCTACATATTACTAAATACTTTAAACATTTAACCACATGTGGTTTACTATTTAATTATCTTGCAATCTCATATAATATATAAAACTCATACCAGTCAATTTAAGTCCCCACTGCTGGGGTACCCTACCTTCAATATGAAGGCGATGGGCCATAGTCACCACGCGGGCCCAATGCGGGTTGGTGAATATACACACGCACCTTAGAAAAAATTCTAATTCACGTGCAGGTTTCATCACGATATTTTCCTTCACCGTTTGTATTTAGCTGTTGTTACTAAAGTTCACAAATGTACACACTAGTGTACTATGCCGGCCTTAATAAATGAAGCAATATTTATAGGAATAAATTTGTAAAAATATGAAAAACATGTTTACTGTAGTATGAAGCCATGCTGCTGGCGTACTGTTTGCTTAATAATCGTTACATAGTCATAAAGAACATTTAGTGTATAACTGAATATTTTCAGCTCACTGTCCCAAGGCGTGGACGTGTGCAACGTGTCGCAGTACCTGCAGTACGAGTTGCCCGATGAGGTGCTACTTTGTATTTTATCCCACCTAACCGAAAGAGACCTCTGCCGCGTTGCACAGGTTTGCAAGAGATTCAACACTATCGCAAACGATACGGAATTATGGTAAGTTTTAGATATATTCATGTACTTATCCTTATTATTAGCATTTGATGATTTCTCCTATAAATATAACTTTATTCACGTAAAAATGATTTATTAAGAAATGATAAAAATCCGAATCTTTACCCTGTAATTTAGATAATTTTCCAAGAGGGCAGCAAATTTTTAAAAGCAACATTTATAAAGAGCAACCTCTGATGGACAGGAAAAGTCTGTATCAGTCGGTGTTTGAGTATGATACACCACTGATGCATCCAGCACCGTGCCAGTTCGAGTTCGTCGCGCCAGATGAGTGCGACGCTGATAACCCATGGAAGGAGAGCTTCAGGCAGCTCTATTACGGTATACACGTCCGCCCCAATTTCCGCCCCAAGAAGGACTCGCGGATCAAACACTTTAGTACTATAAGGGTAAGTTATAATATTTTGGTATTTTCTGTTATGAACATACTATTATCTGCTCTGTGAAATTTAGTATTATACATTAAGTTCTAATTTTTCTCTAAAACCTTTGCTCTCTATATATGTTATAATTAACCTGTTATTGATAAAGCCGAAGTAGTCAAAATAATTTGTTTAAGTATTCTCATTTAATGGCTCTAATTTAATATTTCCGTTAAACAGTGTTTAGAGAAACATAAATATTTATCTGGATCCGTGTGAATGTTTATAATGCGGGAAATAAAATGTTATGATGTTACGTTTAGGCAGCCCTGGAGTATGTGGAGGAACGGGGCAGCGTGTCGTGCTCGCCGAGTGGCGGGTGCGCGTGTGGCGCGGGCGTGTGCTCGTGCCGCCGCGCGCCTGCGCCGCCGGCAGCGCTGCTCTTTGTGCACGCCGGCCTGTACCAGGAGGAGTGTCTTGCTATTGACACAGATGTCCAGCTCATAGGTGATTTTTTTTTTACACAAGTTAAGCAACAAAACAAATCCCGTTCATCGGCATATAGGAGATAATCTAATAATAAATTACAATCCCGGCATGCATTTCAATTATTTACAAACCTTTACCACATACATGTTATATTTTACTCATAGTATAAAAAAAATCTTGATTTTACTTACTTTACTCATCTAGAATATTGGTTCTTAAACTTTTTTCGCCGCGTCAACTTTATCGGTGAATAACTGTTTCGCGCCGCCATTATCTGTTAAATTTTGGAGGCGGAAGTAATACTTAAAACTCAGTTACTTTTAATGCGATGAATGAAACTATTAGAATAATTTTTTTATTGTTTACTTTGTGTTTATGAGAAATTTAGTTAATTTTCATTACACCTGCTAAGTAAGTATGTGTGATGCATTATTAATTCGTTTATTCTTTATGTAATTTTATATCAAAAAACATGTCTTAGTACAGTGTTTTAGCAGTTTCAAAATTCTTTTCGACTTCGTTATTATATTGCGGCGGTAAAGGAACCGCGGCAATATAATAACGAGATGACACGATAACGAGACAGAAGCGTATGGCAAGTGCCATACGCTTCTGGCATCTTAGGGTTCTGCGGCACACTGAGCACCTAACATATATGGCATTAAACATATAGTATTTCATGATTGTTGGTAGGTTGTGCACCCGGTAACGTAGCTGAATCCGTGGTACTGGAACGTGAAGCCGAGTCGACGTTGACATTCGCGGAAGGCGCCAGCCGCGCTTACGCCGGACACATGACGCTTAAATTCTCACCAGACGCCACCAGTACTATGCAACATCATAAGCACTATTGCCTCGAGGTCTCTGACAATTGCTCACCCACAGTGGATCATTGCATCATACGAAGTGCTAGCGTTGGTAAGGAAATAATTATGAAATTTAAGTCAGGCAGGGTTCTAACAATTTAACAATTACTGCATCAAATGTCTTACAGCAACATGTCACAAAAATTTAAAAAATTTGGCAATTTTTGAAGATCCCCTTTTAAAATTAAACACAATTATATATATTTCGGGTTGTTTTACCCAAGTTTATATTACCAAATATACACGATAGTCGATGAAAGTTAGTAAGAAAAATGCGCATCTTTGAATTTTGTTTTGATTTTACTGCACCTTTGAACTGAGTCATCACTCGCTTGGAAATGAAAAAACGTAATCAGTGGGTGGTCACCAGATAGACCACCCACTGTTCATCAGTGGGTGGTCTATCTGGTGATGACAATAATTTATTACTTACGTTAGCTGCAATGTAGTGGGATTATTAAAATTTATTATTACAACAAAATCTTGGGACAGTCGGTGCGGCGGTTTGTGTTAGCGGCGCGGGCGCTAATCCGGTGATCAAGCACTGCGACATCAGCGACTGCGAGAACGTTGGCCTCTACGTGACGGATTACGCACAAGGCGCCTACCAGGACAACGAGATATCGCGCAACGCACTCGCCGGCATCTGGGTGAAGAACTTCGCCAATCCCATCATGCGACGCAATCATATACATCACGGGCGTGACGTCGGTATATTCACATTTGAGAATGGACTGGTATGAGAGTTTTTAGTTTATGTAACATTTAATTATCAACAAATTGATTTTTTAAATTTTCTTAAAACTACCAAAAATATATCTTACTACAGGATCTCATAACTGAACATTTATATTTTAAATTCTTACACTAGAAATGCCCATCTGTCAGAAGGATTTGAATTACTACTGAAATCGAATGCACAATTTATATTTTGTAGTAATTTTATTCCAATATACCCCTTAACAGGTTTTTTTGAAAATGTATAAAAAAAATATTTTATGCAATTAACTTTTTAACTCATAAATGGAATTCTTTAGGGTTATTTCGAAGCAAACGACATACACAACAATAGAATAGCCGGTTTCGAAGTGAAAGCTGGCGCAAATCCCACCGTAGTTCACTGCGAGATCCACCATGGGCAGACTGGTGGCATATATGTCCACGAGTCAGGCCTCGGCCAGTTCATAGATAACAAGATACACTCTAACAATTTTGCTGGAGTGTGGATTACTTCGAACAGTAACCCTACCATACGTCGCAACGAGATTTACAATGGACACCAGGGTGGAGTGTACATTTTTGGTGAGGGACGCGGATTGATCGAGCACAATAACATATATGGAAATGCGTTGGCTGGTATACAGGTTTGTAGCAATTACGACAATTGTATTTTATCATGTTTATAGAAAAAAAAAATAAAGGTTTTCCTTTATTAATATATCTAAAAAAATCTATTTTAGATTCGCACAAACAGCGACCCAATAGTAAGGCACAACAAGATCCACCATGGGCAGCATGGAGGCATATATGTGCATGAAAAGGGTCAAGGGTTAATTGAGGAGAACGAGGTGTACGCGAATACGCTAGCTGGCGTCTGGATAACTACCGGGTCCACGCCCGTACTGCGCAGGAACCGCATACACTCTGGGAAACAGGTATGTTCTTAATATATGTGTATGTGTGTATATGTGTTGCTTAATACTTTATATTATTTTGGCGACTAAATATTATATTTATTTCAAAATACTAAATCCTCCTTGCTAAAGTTTTGGGATTTTAGTCTTATTATAAACTTTCTTAAACTTATCATAAATATCTTTAAAAATTACTAATCATAAACTTAACAAAAATACAATAATATAATATAGTCTATTAAATAATAACCTCTCGCATCTTTCCATTTCAATTGGGGTAGACAGAGAATTTAAATTTACTATCCACATTTCACATGAGCTTATTATGTCCCAAACATGGCAGGGGGATGTCACAGTCGCCATATACCGAGGCTGTTCATAGCTTTTAATGTAAAATTTTAGTATAATGTCTGATATTCAATAAACGTATTTTGCAAATACATCATAGCACTCGGTATATGGTGATAATAGGTATAAGCTCAAGGTGAAATGTGGATAGTTTATGCTGTCTCTGTCAACCCCAATCGCGATTAAAGATGTGAGAGGTATTTTTAAATGACTAACGCCCACTTATCGGCAGGTCGGCGTATATTTCTACGACAACGGTCACGGGAAATTAGAAGACAACGACATCTTCAACCACCTGTACTCGGGCGTGCAGATTCGCACTGGCAGCAACCCTATTATCCGCGGCAACAAGATATGGGGCGGACAAAATGGCGGCGTGCTCGTCTACAACGGCGGGCTGGGCCTGCTCGAACAGAATGAAATATTCGACAACGCCATGGCCGGCGTATGGATAAAGACTGATTCCAACCCCACGCTCAAAAGAAATAAAATTTTTGATGGGCGTGATGGTGGTATATGCATTTTTAATGGGGGAAAGGTCAGTTTACGGCTATTTTATTATTTTACTATGTAAATTAACAAAAATAATAAGCACATTTTTATATTTCATAAAAAAAAAGCTCTGATAATATTTTGAGGATAAATACAAAATTATAAATACCACATTTTTACAAAACTTTATCCATTGCTAATGTCGGTTTTTATTGGCGCGTTTAGATATTGTTAATATTCAATATTTATATTTTTACACAGGGAGTGTTGGAGGAGAATGACATATTCCGCAACGCACAAGCGGGTGTCCTAATCTCAACTCAAAGCCATCCAGTATTACGTCGAAATCGTATCTTCGACGGCTTGGCCGCCGGCGTCGAGATCACGAACAACGCCACGGCCACACTTGAGCACAATCAAATATTCAACAATAGATTTGGAGGTAAGGTTAGGTTTTTGTTTTGTTAAAATATTGGACATAAGTGCCGAGTGTCTGCCGATATTGGTATCGGGTATTGATCAGTCTAATGATGTTTGTAAAATTGTCTATCCGTTCCTTAGGTCTGTGCTTGGCATCGGGAGTGTCGCCGCTGGTTCGAGGTAACAAAATCTTCAGCAACCAGGACGCAGTAGAGAAAGCCGTCGGTGGCGGACAGTGCCTCTACAAAATATCTTCATACACGTCGTTTCCTATGCATGACTTCTATAGGTAATTTATACATATTTTATCCTCTTATACTGAACAGATTTACTTTTAGCTCTTCTGCAATCAACACGCTGAAAATACTTAGAAATTTTTGGTAAAATATAAAAATGGAAAGTATTAATATTAATAATTATCACTTTTTAGATATGAATAAGATCTTTCATATAAAATACATTGAAACTAACACACTATATTTTCAGATGCCAGACATGTAACACCACAGACCGAAATGCAATTTGCGTCAATTGTATCAAAACGTGCCATTCAGGACATGATGTAGAATTTATACGCCATGACAGGTAAGGATCATCACGATAGTGATCATCGTCAGTATGTTTGTGAAATTTACCCAAGCATACAGTATGCATACACATAAGTTAAGTATAACAACTAATAGTGGTATCTGCAAGTTAAATGCCATGAGACCCGACGTTTTGATAACCTTATATATGTGTGTGTAATGTAGACTCTATAACACATGGCCGTTATTATCGTAGTTGTTCTAGCAATTAAAAAAAAATATAAATTGTCACTATTTCCAGGCTAGGTTTGTTTGCTAAATAATATATATCAACTTGACTGGATTGCAGATTCTTCTGCGACTGTGGCGCGGGTACGCTCTCCAATCAATGCCAGCTGCAAGGCGAGCCCACGCAGGACACGGACACGCTGTACGATTCCGCCGCGCCAATGGAGTCGCACACGCTCATGGTCAACTGAGCGCGTCGCGCCGCCCGCGCACCCCGCGCACGCACCGCGCGCGCCCCGCGCCTCGCGCCGCGCAAGCCTAAGCCAGCTCTAACGCATGTAATGTTACCGCCGCAGTTGCGCGACAGGAGCCCGCCGCCGACACCGCCGCCGCGACGCGTCACGCGCTCTACCAGAAGGCGAATTTAATTTGCATCACACGTAAACAACTCAAGTCCTGTGCCAGCGCCGCGACAAAACCTAGCAGTGGGGTGGTGTCGCACCCGAAACAAACTACTTGAACATCGTAATCGCTACTAAAGTTGAATAACAAGGAAGGCAAACATGTCATTTAGCTGTAACGCGATTGGAGATCTATCAGTTTGGATTATAACGTCATTATTTTTGTGCTAACATCTAATCAAATTGAATTCTTAGAAATTACAAGTTTTTATAATGTGGCGGTTTAATAAAAACTAGACATTTTTACATAAAGAAAAACATTGTAGAAAAAAGCGCGAGGTGGCGCATAAACGTAATATGAATATATATGTATTGCTTATAAAATTTGCAGCGCTGGGACAAGTCACACTGAACTCTACATACCTTTTGGAGTAAGATATGTTAACGAAATCACAATTTTTTTGTTATAATTAATTTATTTTTAAAGATCTTGAATATTGGTGTTTTAATACTCTGAATTGATAACTTTGTTAGTGTCCACAGTCTGACCAGCTCAATGGTAATATTGTATACAGTTCAGGTATCAGTGTATTGTACAAGCAATTATGGTGATATGATATAACCTATTACCATTGAGATAACAAGCATTAAATTACTAATTTTAATATTCGAGCATTTAAATTCTTTGGTAAAATATAATAAGATATGTGGCCATTACACATGTAATTTCCTTACTCGTGTTATGTTGTCCAGCGGTATGGGAATAATATGGCCGGCGGTCCGTTACAAGTTGTTCGACGCAAATGGTCTGTTGGAGGTGGCGTTGGCTCCGCCCAACAATTATTTTTATTATCTAAAACTTCACTCGTTCGTGGGTCTGTCTCGCTGTGTTAGGCTGTTCATTCTCACACAGCCACTTGTAGCACTAATCGGTTACATTTTACCTTTGTACTTTATAGATGACGAAGGGATGTTGTTACGCTATTTGTATATGTAGAGGCGTCTTTTTTTATATCATCGGTACTTAATAATTATGTATTTTGTCGTGGTAGTATCATGCATTCCCAAATTATAATCACCACACCATAATCTCGAAAATCGCGTTGCTGTTTAGAGTAATATTATTTCCTTTGTAAGATATACTGGTAGTATTGTTATTGTCTCTAATGTAATTCCGTGGTCGCGTGGAGATGATTTCCTTATTTTTATAACTGTTAATTTTCCATTTCACATAGACTCGATCGATGCATTGGTTGATGGTGTAACATGCTACTCACTCCGACGACTGCAACGGGCAGGCGGGATGACAACCTGTTTATAACATAACATTTATGAGTATTGTGTTTTTTATCAATTTGACGAGATGATTTTTTTGGTAGTCTTAAACCCGTAGCTCCCGTGACATTGGGGGTGTGCGTTGTTCGCGTTTTAGTTAATAAAGATATTTGTACACGTTAGGTTTTTGTTCGGATTGCGCTGCGTCTGCGGCCGCGCGGCCGGGTGCCGCCCGAACGAACGGATGTATGGGCGACTCGGCGCGCCACAGTTGTCTCACCATCGGGAGTCCGCCTCGCCTAACTATTTTGGCGCTCCTGATGAGCTTTGTAAATATTTACGTCACACAATAATCGAAAATGTAGTAATTATTGTATTTGTATCATTATATTTTTATTATTATTGATCACACAACATGTATGTTTAATTAATTAATAATGATTATGATATACGGTACGGTGCGTACGTTGCGCTCGGACGAGGCGAGCGCGGACCGCGCCGGGGATATCATGGCCGCCGCTACCGTCGCCGCCGCGGGCCCCCTTGTGTATATTTAAAATGCAAATTGTGAAAGGATGTGCGTATTTAACGAAAAAGATCTTAGGTACAATTGATATTTTATTATATTGTTAATTTAAATGTGGTATTGATATCTATCGACAAGCAATGTTTGAAGCGGGTCGAGCCGCCGTGCGCGGCCGGAGTGCCGTTAGCAATAAGTTAGCGAATAAGCTATAATGAAAGTCTAAATTACTCAATAATCAATCACTATTGCGAAACGCTATTCGAATTGTTAAATCGTCTCCATAGCACGGTATGTTCTTGAATCTGCTTTTTTTTTTTATAATCCTCAATCTGTGATCATCGATAAATGTGTAAGTAAAAATATTTTAGTTGATCCCACTTACAGAATGAATACGACTTATTACTTGTAACATCAAAAATTTATTGTGGCGCAAACGCTTCATATAATTGAATGTGGAAATTGTTATTTATTGTATTGTCAGTATGTTCATTATTTATTGACTTCAAATCTGAATAATTTGTTTATACCTGGAAATACCACTGTAAAAGCCGTGATAAACATCGTATAATATTATATATTGGAATTTTATTTCACCCTCTCCGTCCGGTTACCATTTTATTTTTTTAAACTACGATTACGTGTCGTTACGAGTGTATTGAAAGTCGTGAAATATTTTATATTTGTGTATTAAATCCAATATGTAATGCTGTATAACTAGCTCCAGCTTTATTGACTACAATAAATATGTACAAAAGCATTATTTTATTAGCTAAATCTTACATATTAATACATTTCGATTTTTTACTTTTTGTCTACAATACTGATTTATAATTATGGATCAAATGAACGTTGCAACTTCTGTCGGGGTGATCGTCTTCTTGGTGATACGTGAACGGCTTTAAGTGGAGTATTAAATTTTTTAACATCACTAGAGTGCACCGGAGTTCTTAAATTTCTAGTGTGGCCCAAAGGTTTTTTCAGGGCCGGTGTTTGGGGAGTTTTCAAAGTGTTTGGAGGTGAAAGTACTTTCTTGACAGGAGGCGTTGTTTTACGATTGAGTCGCCAGTTATTTGCATCTTCTTTTCCTTGACTAGGAGAGTTATATGATCGTAAATAATTCCTGGTGTCTTCTACCCTGTTCGATCGATTGGTGACGCTAGGCGATGTGGCGTGCACCCCAGCAGGAATCTTAGATTTAGAGTTTGCGGTGCTTTTGAGCGGTTTGCTTTGATGTCCATTTATTCTTGGTCTTCTTGCAAACCCAGACTGGATTTTATCATTTGCATCGGAGGATTTGTCGGAGCTGGATTCGAACAGCTTGGCTTTCGCGAGAACTGCTCCGGCGTTCTGTTGACGCAACTTATTCACAGAGGGACGTCCCGTGTGGCCATTGCCCGCCGCCACTTCGCCAGTTTTGTCCATAAAGAATGCAGCAGCACTTCGCCATTTCTGCTGTGAGGGACGATCCTTTGTTAACTTGTTGGTTATCTTGTTTTCGTTTCGAACGCGAAGAATTTGGTTTGAATTCGATTTAGTACTATTGTTTAAAGAGTTTTCAGGTGGACAATCAAAGCTATTGTTGATAGTAACGTTAAGCGATCTCCTCGGTAGTGATTTGCAGATTGTCTTGTCTAAATTATAATCAGGCGCGAGACTTGCGCGTTTTCGTTGCCTGTACTTTTGATTAGAGTTTGATAAACTGTTCAAAGAATTATCTGATGCGGTGATATCCCATTCTTCGACAGCTGTATTATGCATTTCGATTGAGGTATCCGGTTTCACAGTGCTGGTCCTGTCTCTTGGGATCATTTCATTGTATGGATAGAATCTATCTGGATTATGACTAGAATGGGATTGCGTGGACGCGTTCCAAGACTTATGCCTGACGATTTTAGTTACGTTTTCTTTGGATCGTCGTCTAATCGTGCCAATCTTCCTGGCGCTGGGAGATCGTATTATTTTCGCTTGTTCCTTTGGTCTAATCTTTAATTCTTTGCTTAAGCGACGCGCAAGATGTTCGGAACTAGGACAGTTCAACATGGCCACTTCCTCTAAAGTTTGTTCGTAAGCGTTTTGTACGTGTTGCAAAGGTTGCACTTTCGGTATGACGTCTGTAAATTCTCTGGACAGTCTATTCTCGATCGCCGATACCCTGCTCTTGATTTCTTCGTACTCTTGCTTGGAAATCCTGACGTAGTCCTTATCGGAGTGTTTCATATCTGGTGATAGATCAATTGTATCATGTGCACTGAACAAATTTTCAGAGGATGTCACCATGTCTTCGCTACTAACACTGGTTTCAGAATTTTTTTGGGAATTGAAATCCGAATTTATGGAAGGAGTACCTTTTACGTCCTTAAGGCTTAATCTTAATCTTTTTCTCTCTGTGATACCCCTGAAAGCAATTACAAATATTAACGCACAAAACTAAATAAGTCTTGCCAAAGTTGTTTAAAAGTCTGACTGCTGGGACTCATGGCCTAGCTCACGAGAAGAGAGCGTTCTTCTTTTTCGAACCGTGAATTTCACATGCCCACAAAAGCTGATTTTATACCGGTTTCCCCACGATCTTAAGCGGCAGCACAAGATTAATGAGTATCGAACATATGCCACTCCTATCATGACTAATAAAAATATGATGACTATTAATAATGTCAATATTCACAGTCATGATTACTATATTGCAAGTGCTGCTTACAATGTGGAGATCTTTGGGGGTTGCCTTTGTCCAGCAGTGGACGTCTATCGGCTGATGATGATGATGACTGTTAACAAATACAATACAAAAACAAACTTACATTTTCATCGGCGTAAATGATAAATCTCTTTGCGGCAGGCTTTTCGTAACTTCTTTCCTGTAAATATAATTGAAATTAGTATCGCAAATAATATTAACTTTAAAACAGTAAAATATTTTATACTTTATTTTGGCTGAAAGACCCTCGTAGCCTTCCATTTTCCTTTTGGACGCCGATTTGCTCAGGATAGGAGTTCTCCCATTTTCCGGTACAGTCGCAGGCGTGTTTGAGCTTCCGGAGACCATTTTACGTAAGCCACTGAGCATTCCTGTAACGTTAATATTTACTTAGAAATGTGTATCCAAAAAATATAAAGAGGCGGCTTAAGATAGAGAAACCATAAAAAATTGTTTTTTGTATACAACAGGTTTAAAATGCATTGACTCTGATAAGTTAATAGCAGAATCCCAGCAATATTGTTCATATAGTTATCTATTCTCTTTTAGACTTAGATCTGTCTTCAGACAAGTGTCTCCTCTCTATTTTTCCACTTCTGTTGATCCCACGCCTTCTGCATTCTTTTACCCACTTGTTGGCAGATTCATATTTCCATCTCTTCAGTGGTCTTCCCTTTTATTCAATCCCTTCCATACGATTTGGAACATAAGATATTATCTCGTTACTTTTCGTCATAATCTGTATGCAGTTTACTCATAATTGCTTACTAGCAGAAATACCCACTTTTTAATTGCAACAGAGACTCATCTTCACCATTTCCTCATTCATCATCAGTCAAGATAATAAAGTGGATGATGTACATACGGTTAAGTGAACCGCTCCGTCTTTTCTTCCTCCTCGACTGATACACGTCGGTGTCATCATCCAACTGCGCCATGAGGTCGTCCGTCAAATGACCAATGTGTTGAGAATTTTCTATGAACATCTGGAATGAATATTCAGTTGAGAAACTACCACAACATAAACAGCCCACTGTTCCTACTGTTGGAACTAGCAGCCTTCTATCACCAGAAGACAGTCTAGGTAATTGATCAACCACGGTGGTTCAATGCGGGTTGTTATATGTTACGTGTTCTTGTGGTATGCCAGGTTCCTCTCGATGTTATCTATCACAGGAAGCTTAAGCTAGGGGATCGATTAAGCAGTCATGATACAAATGTAGGGGTCCTGCACAACAACTTACGGGACCCATGCTAACCTCACCTGCTCGCAATGCACTCTGCTAATCAACAAACGAAGCTCTGGCTCCTACAAACTCGCATTGGGCCAGCGTGGTGGGAAGTCGTACAAATCCCCCCATATAAAACTCTACAAACGACAGCTCCTAGTGCCAGATGATGCTGGCGTCAGAGGACCAATCGTTACAGGGATCTTTGGGGGAGGCCTATGTCCAGCAGTGGACGTCTATAGGATGAAGTTGGTGTGTGGTGTGACACAAATGAAGCTTTCACCGGTACTCAAAATAATTCAAATACATACAAATACATTTGATCATTCATTATTTAATCTCAGTAGGTTTATATGTGAATACTATAACTTGAGAGGTATTAATCAAGTAACTCGCTGGCCTAATGGTTAGAGCGTGCGGCTTTCATTCCGAAGGTCGCGGGTTCGAACCTCGGCATGTACCAATGACTTAATATTTAAGTTATGTACATTTGTGAACTTTAGTTACAACAGCGAGATACAAAAACGGTGAAGGAAAACATCGTGAGGAAACCCGCACACTGATATCATCTTTGTGTGTGTGCGTGTGGTGGTCCCAATAAAGTGGCAACAGGCTCGCCCCCTGTTACATGGGACCTAATCTGACCACATCTGGCGAAACGTGGGTGGTTTATTCACCTCTGCCTACCCCTACTGGGAAAAAGGCGTGACAATTTAAAAAAAAAAAAAAAAGAGAGGCATTATTGTACTGTATACTGATCTTGCTATAATATAATGCTGTTATAGGGATTTATAAAAGGTCATTTGTTAACATTTATACTGTATTCAAACAAAATAACCAATAACAAAAAAAAAATATGCTAAGTTTTCGATTCTGAGAAGATTCTATTTTGAACAAATTCACTGTGTGAGCTGTACACAAAGCAACTATTTCTCTACAACAAAATTTGCAATGAACCAATTCCTTTTAAATTTCATGAATTTCACTAGTGTTAGAATTTGTATTCTTTAGATTCCTTTCATATTAATAATTATACAAATACACAGTACAATTATTTTATCATGACTATTGACATTCTTCTCAGCTAATGCATTGTTTTAAAATATCTATCTGAGCTGTAATCGGTATTTGTGTCAATTGTTAAAGAATAATAAAAAAGAGTCTATTATTTTGTTGACAACACTTATATTAAATACGATAAATATAATTTATTTACAATCTCGACTATTGCATTTAAGTCTGGGCTATTACCATTGGCATTCCATATCTTGATTAGTGTAGGAATAATTTGTAAAAAAAATCAACCTACATTTTTGTATGAATACATTCAAATAATGGATATTAAAAAATAGAGAATATTTTTAACGAAAACATGGTGACTAAGACCTGTTTAGCCTTTAATCATGAAGCCTTATCACAATTTGTATGGCTTTAATTCATTATACATATTACCCTGGGTTACATTACAAAGTATTTGATATTATATTATCAACTCATAGATAAATTATCATTTCGTTTTGGATACAATAGACTAGATTCATGATGATATTAGCACTGCAAGCCAAAGCACCTCTTATAGCTTATGTGATACTGGGCTTGTGGACCCGGATCCACAGCCTGTTGATACAATAGAGGAACAAAGTTACTAATAATAGTATAACTGTTATAAGTTACTATACTTTAGAAACAAACAAATTTCCTTGTTTTATTTATAATGGTACTCTATGTTTGACTATTTTGTTTGTCTCCATAATAATCTCATGCAGTCATTATTAAACATATATTAAACAGAATAATAAGTACTGATATGTAGCATCAAAAATAGCCTATTCATTGCTATGGCGTCTCAAGGAAAAGAATAAAATAAAAAGAATAAAAATCATTTTATAATACAACTCTATAACATAAAGCACATGTGTTAACGAGCTTGTCTTGTAGGCATTATATTGCTTTACTATACATCAAAATTATCTCTATTTCCTATGTAACTAAATATATTAGAGGATGGTAAAAAAACTATTAATTTATAACACACTGTCAGAGTAATGAATCTGTACAAATATTGCTCTATATATGTTTTTTTATAAAAATAATTTGCGAGATGAACAAAATATTCACCTGATGGTAAGTGATAAACTACAGTTAGTTTGGATGTTGTACACTACACTGCACTGACACATTATATGCTGAGTCTAGTTACCCTTATAATTAAACTAGCCACAATACCCTTCAAACCGAAACAGTAATATTTGCACTATATTGTTTGGCGCCAGAAATAGGTGCTGAGGTAGTGCCCACCTAGACAGTCTCTGGCAACAGAGACCTACCACCAATATAATGTATGATAGTAAATAATTATTATATTCTAACCATACATTATAAATAATTGAAGTCTGGCCACAGAAAATAATCCATATAGTATGTACACTAATTATTAAAAATTAAATGATTAATTTTTAAGGTAACCCTGCACTAGTCAAAGAGTTGAAGTTCAATGTAAAGAGTTATGTGAAAGTAGATTACTAAAAACTCCATGAAAAAATTACACACATGCTATATTTTAATAACAATCAATCAAACAATTGTATAGCTATACATGCATAAAGTATTTGCTTTTAATTTTTTTAAGAACTTTTTTCTGACAAATTATAAGACAAATATCTTACTTTTACAAGTGCAACATGGTGCTCCAGTCGGTGAGTTGAAGATGCAGCAGGGAGAGGCATAATACTGGGGGCCATTACTATTGCCAGATTTGATGAATCCATCAAATTATCTTTGTGTCTTGATGCAATAAAATTGAGTAACTAAAAAAAAAGAGAGATTGTATGTAACAAAATCTATACAAGAAACATTTTTATTTAAAACCTTTGAAATAAAAATATATTTCCTTCTCATCTAATTATCAGATAATGTAACAGACATAAAATAACATTTTATAATAATTAATTTGTTAGGTAAATTTTTAAAAAACTAAGTACAATGAATAAATAAGAAAATATAGAATTTATCTGCATCTACATAAGCTCAAAAGAGGTCAGTGACCATTGCAAGTATAACAATAACTTTTAGATCCTTAACATCAGGACTTATGACTAAGCCAGAGAAGATATCATTCAAATTTCTCTTAATAGTGATTTTTATTATTAATAATTATAAATCTAAATTTTTATATAATACCTCCATTATATAATGCAGTAAATGAACATGTAATACTGGCAATAACAATAAAGTGTGTAAAATGGGTTTAAGACCATCATCTCCTGCAGTCACTCTGCACCTTAAAAGCAAATCTTGCACTTCTGCACTGATAAGTGGCTCAGGTAAACAACGCAGGTATAGTTTAAGCACACTAGCCACATCAATTGGATGGTGACCATCTGATACACATCCACCAGCATCTAACAATCTCTAAAAACGTACAATTAAATTATTAATAACTTGAACAATAATTTTTTTTATCGAAAAAGCACAATTTCTAAAACTATGATAAAGATAACACGACAGATGTACCTTAATATCTTTTTGGCGTGTTTGTGAACCAGCCTTCCGGAATAATCCTTCTACGTGTGCATTTGAACGTAGAACTGAAGACATTTCACTCACTACATTAGGAATACTCAATGTACTGCCACAACAAATCACACTACAAGATGGAACTTTCACTAAAGGCGCTCCAAATACAGTCTTGTGTTCCTGCAAAAATACAATAAAAAAAGTAATACTTTTCTACCTCGAAATGTTATCAGTATGTAGGCGGAAATAATTACTTTCACGTTTTTTAATATAATTTTCTTTAAACGGTGTTTTAAACCAGCTTTTTTTAATTCACCAACTATTATTGATTGTAATTTGCCGTGATTAATTCCGTCTGATATTAACATTTTATTTGCGAGTATTCAGTTTGTGTTCATTTGCAAAATGTAATTCTTTGGCGATTCTCAAATTGGTCATTCAAATCAAGCCGATTCGTTACTAGTTACGTTCCGGTATACGAAATCATGTATATTATCAATGTACCAAACCCTATAAAATATACAAAATTTCCTATAATGATATAATATTTGATAAAAAAATTTAAACAGAGATATAATAACAATATAAAAAAATTACTTTATTGTAATAAAATCTGTTTGATTTGATGTAATTTATGATATGTCAAATATTGGTATAGGTACAAATCTCTTAGAGATTTGATTATTAATTAGAGCGTACTCTTCATTGGTATTTAAATACCAATAAAAAGTAAGTTAACTGACTTAAAAATATAACTTCTCTATCTTAACCTACCTGTACGTACGTGCTTTTTTTTAAAAAAATAAGAAAAAATGGGTGTTGTTTATCAAAACTTTAATAATAAATCGAAACATAAGCTAATTTTGTTTAAGTATAATTTTTGAAATTTTTAAATATTCATAATATTCTAATGATTTTGTGCGCATCTATGCCTCACCTTTTATTGTCAATTCAAAAGAAAAAAAGTTTTATAAGTAACCTCTATGTCTATGTTCCATCTATAATTAAAAATTTCATATCCTATGCTCATTAAAAAAAATTGTCATAGACAATGTTTACGTGATTAGATACGAGTTGTCACATACAAACAAGATATGACGCCTATGAGACTGATACAGCGAATGAATATGTTTAAACATATAGTAGTTCTGATGCATTTTAATTAAAAAGTTATAACTGATTTAACGAAGCAATATCAAAATGATAGAACTTTCAGCAAAGTTAACAACGGGCACAGTTTATTTAGCTGGCGAAGCGTTAGAATGTTGTATTACTTTTTGTCACACAACTCAACCCGAGCACAGAAATTCACAAAGCCACAGGTACAGGCCATAACATTTATTAAGGAAATATTTATATAAAAATCCTAATATATTTTGTCTTCGCCAGTGATATTTTAGAAAACTTAGCATGGGCTTCTGCACAAATACACTGTTTCTATTCTACTTCTGGTAATTCTGATAAATCTAGTGCATTAGAAAAGACAACTGCTTTGGAAGTAACATCCTGTGATATTGGTGATGTGATTTTTCACACTAAACCAAAAATATTGTTCTGTGACCTAACAATCCCGCTTGGTGAAACTAAAACCTGTAAGTTTTTCTTTGCAAATTTTACTAATTAATTAAATTATTTTTTGTAATATATAGCTGAAAATGTTATTAAAAATTTTAAGATTTATCCTCAAACATTTTACCAATATCTAAATCCTTTATACAAATACAATAATACTATTTATTGTTATTTAATAGAAAATCTTTAAAATTTATGTCTTTATTTCAGTCTGGTATAGAGAATCTCTTCCTATTGAAGCTGCTCCATCATATAGAGGCACATCAGTCAAGTATTCATATAAAATAACAATTGCAACACAGAAAGTAGGTTCACACATAAAGATGGTGAGAATACCATTCAGGGTTTTGCCAATAAGTCCTATAATGAATATGCAGGACTTGGCGGCACTCTGTGGTAATGAGACAACTGAAGAATTGCAGCCAACCAATCCATTTTCAGAGGAAAGAAAAGTAGAGACACCATTGACAATGGCACTACAAGTTCTGCAGGTGCAATACATAATTCTGTTTATTAAGTTCCTTTATAATTTTCCAATATATACCAATACTACATTCTTAAAATTAGGGTACCTTGTAAACTTAAATATTGATAATAATTTTATAAAGTTTACTGTACAGTTATTTGTAGTATTATGTTTTTATTGTATAATATTACTTGTAATAAATGCTATCATAAATATTAACTTAGTACTGATAAAGTAATTATAAATAAGAAAATAAAACAAATGTTTAAAAAAATTTAATAAAACTATTATAATTTTGTTATTATTCTTGTTTCTTATTTTTTTTCAGCTTGTTAATATTTATATTTTTAATTTCATTATAGAATCTGACAGCAAGAAGAAGCCCTAACTCATACATGATAACCAATACTAGAGGAAAAGTTGGTAGATTCTGTTTATTTAAATCTGCTTACAAGCTAGGAGAGGACATAGTTGGAACATTTGATTTTTCTGTGGGCACTGTAACGTGTATGCAGGTACTCTTGTATTTTACAAATACATGAAATTTTGTTAAGGACATATTTTCACTTCAATGTTATTGCAAAAATATGTAAACACTTAATGGTATTTTTAAAGTATTTTGAAAAGTCTGTGATAGCCATGGTTGGCACAGCCACTCAAAATGTTTACTAATTGGGGCACATAGACATAATAGCAAACACTGTAGCTCTAATGAAGCTGTATTAAAATACTTTAAAAGTAAAAAAGATGACTTAATATTTAAGTTATGTACATTTATGAACTTTAGTTACAACAGCGAGATATAAACTGTGAAGGAAAACATTGTGAGGAAACCCGCACACTGAAATCATCTTTGTGTGTGCGTGTGGTGGCCCCAATAAAGTGGCAACAGGCTCGCCCCTGTTACATGGGACCTAATCTGACCACATCTGGCAAAATGTGGGTGTTTATTCACCTCTGCCTACTCCTACTGGGAAAAGGGCGTGACAATTTAAAAAAAAAATATAAATGTATATGTGACTTTATACAACATATATTTGTGTAAATAAAATGATGAATAGATAATAATCATCTAGCACTTGGAACAAAATTTTACAGGTGTCAGTTTCACTGCAACCAGAAGAAATAGTTAAATCCAGAACACCAGCAAAAAATATAAATAAGCAAGATTCCTGTAGCAGATCAATGACAGTTGCACGGTATCATGAAGTAACTCTAGGATTAACACATTCCCAACTCATACTCCCAATACCTCTGCATATCACTCCAGCATTTGATGTAAAAGAAGGTAATCTTATTAAAAACTCTATATTTATATGTTTACTGGGTGGTACATATCTGTTGCCCGACAGTCTAGACGCTCATTCAATAAAAGTGTAATGTATATACCTTCCTCATCATCAGCTGATAGACATCCACTCATCCACATACTGGTCTTCCACAAAGATCTTACGTTAGTATATTGTAATTGATTGAGAGATTTAGTTGATGAATTTACAAGAGAAATGACATTGAACTTTACTTTTCGAGGCAATAAGAACAATGATATATAGTATTAATATTCTAACTTTTTCTATAATGTTATGGTAGGTATGTAACTCATCATCATTATCAGCCAATAGATGTCCACTGCTGGACATAGGCCTGCCCTAAAGACCTTCACATTGATTGATCCTGCACTAATTGATCTGCATGTAACTCATTGATTAGTAAATTCATGAAAATATTTTGATTTACGTTAGATGTTAGATATAAATTTTATAATCATTTTAAACTATATTGTATATTTGTTGGAAAATTTTCATCCCACATATTGCTAAGACTTAATTTTATTATCACTGCATCTCTTACAGTTTCCTTAAAATGGCGTCTTCACTTTGAGTTTGTAACTACCAATGAAAATCTTGCTCCGAATATGGAAGGAGATTGGAAAGCTCCATTGAATGTGCCAATAGAAACTATGGTTTGGAATTTACCAGTAAAAATTTACTCCACACTACCCAAGCAGATTACGCAGCATTCTTTGGGCAGTGATGCTTATACTTTATGTGTTAAGTGAAATAATAATCAAAACTCTACAGTAAGCTAAAATAAATTTTAATCTTATTGAAATATTTGTACATAGTTTTAATTTAATTAAATATACTAATTTATATTAATCATCAGTTGGCTCTTTATCCCAGTCTTTCATTTTTGCACCCATCATAAAATCATCCCTGAAAAAAAATGTATTCTTTAAACATAAACTTAATGATGCTGTGACTCGTAACTTTACACAGTTATAAATTAATGTCAAAATAATATAATAAAATATATAACAAAATATTCTCAGGCTTATTTTATAGAATTAAAAAACAAATTTAAATAAGAAAGAGACATTAAAAATACCTCAGTGCATTCCATTTAGGTTTCTCTTCTGGTTTGACTTCATTCTTTAAGGTCTTTGTCTGTTCATCAACAATTATTGATTTAGTTTGGCCCATAAGTGTATCTAAAAAGGCCCGTTTATCAAACTTTTTCAATATCTTCTCCTTTTTTGTTTCTGTTAAATCTTTATCTAGTTCTTTTTCAATTGTTTTCTGTTGATTTCTCACTGCATTAAACAACTGCACCACACCTTTTGTTGCAATTTTTGCTAGTATTCTTTCCCTATCTTTTTCTAAAATGTTGGGCTTTACTCGAATTGTTGGTTTCTCTTGTTTCTAAAAATTAAAATATTTTTTTTTGTCAAGATATTAATATGTATCAGCTACAATTTTTATTACATACAATAAAACCAACTGTTGTGTCTTGTAAATACTTGTCTAAATTTTATATTAACATCTGTATGAAGATTATTGATAAGCTAATTAATTAAAATTCTAACCTTTTTCTTTATAGGGGGCTCTGTTGAAACTATTTTTTCTGTTTTTATTTCACTTTTATCTTCTTTGCTTTCTCCAATTACTTCAAATGCTGGTTTCTCTTCTTTTTCTTGTTTTATTTCTGAATGTTTTTTAGCTCTAGACAGTACTAAAGTTTTCTTGTTTTTAGGTTTACTCGAACTTAAAATCTTTGCTACTGAATCGGCCCACCCTTCATTTGCCATAATTACATCTTCTTCACCACTTGCATCATCTGATTCTTTAAGTGAGATCTGTTCATCGCTGCTATATTTTGATTCTTCATTTTCACTCTCAGCATCAGAATCTGTAACTATACATTTTTTAGCATAAGTTTAAGTGTAATTTTTTTATTTAGTTGTTTATATTACAAAGAGTTACCTGTTATTTTAACGACTGGTTTTTTCATTGTAGAAATAACCATAACGTTACTTTAATTATATGAATTAACTTAAAGTTGTCTGGTAACAGTAAAATAATAAGATACAAAATCAGTTAAGAATCAAAACACGAGCACGTGTTTATAAAATTGACAACTTCATGCGATTTGACAATGAATAATGATAATGTGTGTAGAGAAATGAATAACTAGACAGAGTACTATACACATAAACAACTGTTGCAATAACATTACACAATACTTACCCATTAAATACACTCGACATTAATTATACTATATTTTTGCTATTCGTTATTTTTAAACTATTATTAGGTTTTTAATTTTATTGATAACGGGTAATATTAACAAACTTCGAAAGGAACGTTAAATGTTTTTAAAAATAAAATACAGCTGATCGTCAAATGTGAATGAAGTGTACTGTGGGTTTGATACTGTGGAAAATGGTGGTAATGGTCTAAACATGGCGAATATTGCAAATCCTTTGCCGTATATAACTAAAAGAGAGTACGGAATTATACCTGATGTTAAATCACAATTATTCAATAAACGGCTTAATGCTGCGAAAAATTTGTATCGGCGAGACTTAGTGTGCCATTTCGGATGTGTAAACGCTATCGAGTTTTCCAGCAATGGCGAATTGCTTGTATCAGGTAAACGAGATAATACTGTTGGTCATAATATTATTTTCATTATCATTTATTTATAAATAACTTAATTTTTATTAACTTAAACCATGTTAAATGCATACTAGTCTTCCAATTGAAAGCATTATTATTGTTCATTATCAGAAAAACATACGTATTGATAAGAAAATTGTGCCGTATAGAACTAAAATATTTATGTTTTGATAAAGGATAAATTACTCAAATGAGTGTGGTATTAAAAATATGAATTAATCGTCATATTTTAAATTGCGTTCTACTTATTATATGTCTATATATTTCTAAATAATTTATTGATTAAAAGTTTTAACCAGCATTATTATTAAGGGGAATTTTTAATTTAGTTTTACTTTTCTATAATTATATGGTATAGAAAAAATGATGAATAAAATTTTAATTTATTGCTGTTATGCATTCAATATGCCAATTTTCCCAAGTAGATAATGACAGAAAATATTAAATGGATTTAATAGGATTATGTTAAGATTGACAATTTTATGTCTTGGGTTTTAAATTCAATGTTGATTTTATGTAAATCTTCAAGTACTAATATTTACACAATTGCAAGAATTATATTTTTTTCCTAAAACTCAAGTTGCCATGTAAACTTATTTGTCAATTCTCATTTATATCCAATCCAATATAAAAAGTTTTGAAATATTAATTTTAATAGACAATAAGTGTTTGACTGTCTGAACCACATAGATTGTGATTCTGTTGTACATTTTACAAAAACAGAAATGAGAGTATTCTCAATGAACAAAAATATATTAGTATTTTTTATAATTATCACTGTAATGGTTTTGGAGTTTACATTTTTAAACAAATGCTATTAATTTTTATACATGTAACAAAAACAACAATAATTGTTATGCCAGTATTTATTTAATAGTAATGTTCAACATCAGAGGGCTTAGCATTTTATGTCTCAAGGCGACAAGCATTATGTATATAACTCTAGCTCCATATTGTTATTAACAAGTGTATCACAAACATCTGGCGAAAATTTCGCTCTCCTTAATAGTAGTAGTAATAATAGTTTTTTTTAGGAGGGGATGATAGAAGGGTAATGTTATGGCAATTTGGGCAAGCAATCCTCGATCATGGAAAACCAGAACCTATGAAAGCTGTACATCAGTCCAATATTTTTTGTCTTGGAATTACAAATGATCATCAGAAAATTTATTCAGGAGGAAATGATGATATTGTAAGTTTTTTTTGATGATATACAATTTCAACATCTCTCTTAAAGTCGGTTCCTCAATGCTGAGAGTTGTGACTCCTTATCAATAACCTGTTCTTAGTGATGTTACACCAATAACTTTTAATTGACGCTTTCTGTATATCATCATACACTGGTGTATGTATTGAACATAATTGTGACTTGTTCCATTTATTGCAAATTTAGCTATTATTTTTTTGGTTCATAATAAATTTATTGGTTACTACAATTAGCTTGCAACTCATTAAATAAGATTGTTTTATTTGTGATCTATTATTATCAAAATATATATTTATATGTTTTTATGTGATGAAGTAATAAAATGAACAAATTGTCCAGCTAAGAATAATATGCAGGCTTATAACTGCAAGCCGCTATGTATCATGTTTACAGAGCACCATGTAGCATGTACAGCTTTGAGATATGAGTGACCCTATTATCCTAGTAATTTCACTGGCTATAACACTTTTCAAATTGGCTTTACATATAGTAGTATTATTACTCTTAATAAACATTGCGATGTATATATCCCATAGGTAATAGTTCATGATCTTGAAAGCAAATGCCCTTTGGAGGTACTCCAGCATCAGAGGGCAGTGTGCAGTCTCAGCATAGATCCATTCAACCATAAAGTTGTAGCTACGGCTGGTAATGATGGTCGCCTACTAATATTTGACACAAGACAGTCTGTTCATGGTAAGATGGTTTTTTTTATTTTCTCTATTTTTATCTAGATCTATAAAAAACAGTTACCATTATAGAAAAGATAATAATTGTAACTGTTCTAAATACACAATAGTTTATGAAAGCTTTTATAAAATATATTATATCCCATCTGTATGCTGTCGCTAAAAATGTATAGTTGAAATTAATATTCAGTTTGAATGTATGAAACGATAATATGAATAATTATGAAAATACGATTATGGGCTAGGATTTTGATGCACTAAAAAAGAGTACTGAGATGCTTAATATCGTTTAGTCACTCAAACACACTGACATTTTCGCGGTCACTAGATAGACGCCTTTCGCCGACATTATCATACATTGATACGATACAAGTTTTCCTTTTATGACATACATTTTCAACTACAATGTTATTACCAGTGTCGCATTAAAAAGGATTCTTATAACAGTAAATATCCTCACAATTTAGTACGTAAATAGTAAAGACTATAATCACGCAAAAAATAAACATTTTAGCTTTAGTGTTCGTTTTTAAATGAATAAAAGTGCTGATATGTGAGGTGTAATGCTGAGAGATATATGCAGTTACTTAGAAGGCAAACCGCAAATTGACCTTTGGTATTATCTCAGTATTCATGTTTCATATTCAACGTTGCAAACAAGAATAACAACAGAATATATTGATGTTTTTCTTTACTTGAGAAAGTACAAAATAGGAAATATATAAACAAATGTACAAGAGCTTGTAGGCACCACAAGGTAAGCCCTGCCTGTCGTAGAAGGCGATTAAAAGAATTTTCGAGTTCATGGGCTTTGAAGTTGAGGGCACCTCATTACCCACTAAGTGAATCCGGGTTGAACAACAAGTATGCGGTAGTCTCGTGCTGGTAGTAACAAAGGGATGGTTCTGGGGAGACTCCGGGTCATTCCGGGGCACTCCCTGGGACGGGCTTAAGCGCGGTACATAAGCACCGGTGTATTCCGTTGGAGATCCCGGGACCTTTTGCAAAGCTCTAAAATTGACCACCGACAGGGTTTTGGTAGGTAGAAATCCCAAATAACCCTGTCTTTCCCCTCACTAGTATTGTATATTTTTCTAAGATTTCCTTGTCGACAATAAAAAGGGTAGGTGCTACCGCAGCTCCTATTTCTGCCGCCACATAGCATTACGCAAACATTACCGAGTTCCGGTTTGAAAGGCGTTTGTAGCTAGTGAAATAACTGGGGCAACGAAACTTAACGTCTTATGTTTATGAATGCGACGAGTGCAATGTGGTGCTGTGCACCTGCCCGTGCCTTGACTATAGCGAAATATATTATTGAATATATCTATACACACAGAAGCTCCTTTTTGATAGACTTTGATGGAGAATCCGTGTGCTGGTTTTGTGTCTCTTTTATCTCGGTTTCAGATGTGAATGATTATGTAATGATGTAACATGTCTGTTGTGCAGAGTCCCTGGTTTTATCCCGTAGCCGTAGGGCTTTTCACGGCGTGATGTTCCACCCACAACAGTTGGGTGTTCTGGTGTCAGCGAACGCGAGGGACGGAGTCGCAATGTGGGACCTACGCTCGCCCAAACAGTGAGTTTTCTGTCATAATGTTATTGAAATTATGAGTTGGATATAAAATTATGATCACGTAAGATATTGAAGAATTTTTAATCTGTGCTTTGCACAGAATGTAGATAAATTGGATAGCAAAAGAATTTTCACTAAATGTCTTTTATTTCTTTCTAAAAAAGATATAATGATTTTTTATACACATGATATAATCTTTATATGTCACAGTATTTGATCCTCGTAAATTATTATCCACTTCAAGTTTAATTTTTATACTGGGTGTTAGGAGACCGCTTCCGAAAACGAAGACAGACGATATTACTAATGACACCTTTGATGATGGGACGGAAAAAAAATTATCCTGATTAAAAAAAAAATTAAAACGTTTTGTTAGTATTAAATCCCCTCAATCATTTTAATACAGCTAAATGAATCTATAGTTTTATAAAAAATACATCACTTAAAAAATATAACCAGCAATGAAACACAAAATCAAAACAGCTGATGCTCGGATCAACGAACGCCCGGGCGGTGGCGGGAACTCGGGATGTATTTGGTTTCAATTTGAACCTTATTACATACGGCCACAGAGCATTTAGATTTTTTTTCCGTCCCATATTCTCAAAGGTGTCATTAGTGCTATCGTCTGTCTTCGTTTTCGGAAGCGGTCTCCTAACACCCAGTATATTAAAATTTAATAAGGCTTATGCGCTAAAATAAAACTAATATCTAGACTGACTTTTGCCGTTATAATATAAGAGGAAATGTACAAAAAGAATTCAAAAATAAATACTAGTAGTATAGTTATTCAACCTCTGGTTGTCCGCATGAAGCGCAAGGTACCATATTTTACACAATGCATCCTAGAATCGAGTTGGCGCTGAGAATCAGACGGATCAAATGACGTCACATCCCTTCTATTAAAAATGTTCATTGTGGTTTTCTTGGAAATATTAGTGTATAATAGTATCGCCGTGGCTTTCTATAAAGTATAAGCATTGATAAAAAAACGTTCACTTAACCAAATTTATAGTCAGGTCAAGTTAATATTTTTTGTCACTACACCAAGCTTTCTGGTTGGTATGTCGTATATACAGGAAAATATTTCACAATAACTATTAAGGATAATTTTTTTAAATATTCCTCACTAGCCCAGCCCTTCGGTACATGGGAAATGACGGTTCATGCCAGAACAGTATGAGCGTTCGGTTCAACTCGGCTGGCACACATATCCTCGCCCTGCGCCGTCGCCTGGCGCCGGTCCTCTACGCGGTACATTCCCCGGAGCCCGTTGCCGAATTCTATCACCAGGACTACTACAATTCCTGTACAATGAAGAGCTGTTGCTTCGCCGGGAAGGGTGACCAGTTCGTGCTCTCCGGGTCTGATGACTTTAATCTATATATGTGGAAGATTCCAGATGTCGGTGACAGTTTTGGTTAGTTGCATAAATCACCGCATAATGCAATAATGAAGCTATTACGTATTCTTCATTAGTAAAAATTGATTACTGCAAGCGAGAACAGATTTTTTTTCTGAAAATGCTTTACTTTTATATATTTAGTCCTATAATTTTGTTTATTTACATGTAATGATTTTGAAAAATATTCGATGTAGTAGTAAACATTACGCTACATTATGCTCGTCGCTTTGAGATACTACATCCAGGTTAAAATCTAAGTGTAAACTAATAATTTGCTTGCAGATATGGTAGTGGAGCCACCGCATATAGTCCTCTATGGGCACAGGTCCATAGTGAATCAAGTGCGGTACAATCCCCACTACTGTTTGATTGCTTCTTCCGGAGTGGAGAAAATAATAAAGGTATGGACGCACTTTATTTTAAAAAAAGAGAGAAGGCAATTTATCCACCACGCTAACCAAGTACGGATTGACAATGCATGTGACATATCCTCGAAAGCCGTCCTTGGTACAAGTCAGTTACCATACGTTATCTTTCACCGGAAGCTGGAGTGTAATGGGGATATAATCCGTGCTTCTTCGAGACATATGAAGTGTACTTCCAAGGCAATTAAAATTGAGCTATCGTCTGTATATCTATAAAAATGTTTATTTGTGCTTCATTATAGTATTTACATATTTCGATACATAATATTTCTTTTATTATACAATGCGCATACACTTGACCTCGTTCACCAAAGTGTTAAGTGATAACGAAGCCGTGCAAGGTAAGGAAGCTTGATCAGAATACTCTGGATTTCATATGTTGACAGCCGGAATATAGTAATACTGTTATGGCAGCAGATTTACACTTTGATGATGGAAGGGAAGGATTTTGAATAAACCTTACCGTTAACCAATTCTATGCCCCAATAAGAATAACGTCTTGGTCAAAAGGCCTACTCACTGTGTGATAATTTTACTGTAAATAATTATAACTTGTTGGCTTCAAGACGTATGGTATATTTGTCGTATTCAGGTTTGGTCGGCGTTAGAGTACCCGCAAATGCGCGGTGCGCTGCTCGAGGAGGCCCAGGGCTCGGACAACCCGCGCGAGATCTACAGTCACGAGGACTACGTGTCGCTCGTGCACCACAGCGGACAGGTTGGTTGCGTACTTTAGTGGTAAATGTAATTAAATTTTTAAAGTATGTTAGTATAACTTTTTTATATTTATAAACTATCTTCTACAATATTGTTTACGTAAGGGTGACCTTTTGCTAAATGTCATTGTCTGCTTGTTGACTTTAACTTTGAACGGAGATGAACTGAATAAAATCTTTAGCATAAATATTGACTATTTTTTATTTTGTCTAAAACCTATAAGTCACGCCGCGATTATAGCAAGAAAAATAAAATGTCGCTTAATACGTATTTTACTGTTATGTAGTATATATCACACAACTACGCTGAGCAGTCGACACGCGAGGACCAGCGGATGATGGCATTCTTCGATTCGCTGGTGCAGCGCGAGTTGGAGTGCCTTGCAGAGGAGACGGACTCGCTAGATGCTTCCAGTTCTGCCTCGCCTCCAGCGAATGACGACTCTGATGACTCGGACCGCGTGGTCGCGGACTACTTACCCCTGCAGTCTAAACGAGGTACGCTATGTTGGACAAACTATGTGTATATTTTATTCTTTCCATGCGAAAGTCCTCTGTGGCGTTTATATATCATATCATATACGTCTTTTTCAAAATTTTTTTGTTACCGTATAATAATGTTCCAAGACCAGGAGCGCAATGTGGCATTTTAGTAGTATCATACGGTCGTGGGAAGTATCACCTAGAAATTTATTGCTTGGTGAGGGGATCTAGTATCGACGCTTGATAATGAAGCAATATAATATTAGTAATATACTTACAGCCAATCTAAACGGCAACCGAAGTCAGCGATGTCCGAACAGATTGGCCCGTCTGGTCTCCTCGCGGTATCCTAAGAGTTCGCGCTCACAGAAAAGAGGCCCGCAAAGGTAAGGTGCTAGTTCTTTCTAAAAAATATATTTTTTTTATATTTTTAAATTAATTAATAACAATTTTAAAAATCCATTTCTAACTTGATTGACAGACGTAACAAGCAGACACGATCCTGTGTAACCAAATCGAGCAGGAAAAGTTCAGGCGCTGCCGGGGGTGCGAAGGGCAAGCGGTCATCGGCGAGACGCGCACGCGGCCCTCGCCGGCCGAACCCCCGCGCGACGCGCCCTGTTCCATCCCTCCGCGCACCCCTACCAACTACCCGCACTACGTTATCAACACCATCTAGCGAGCGAACAGACTCAGACGAGCCCACAACCTGCCTCTACAGAAATTCTGGCAGAGTGAGTGAAGGATACATAATCATTGGCGGAGATCGAATAATTGATTAGTGTGCGTGCGCCAACGTACACCTTTTTTATTTATTGCGTGTATATTAAAATTTATTTAATTTCTATAGACAGTTTCAACGTTTATTTATTTATATCTTGTCTTTTGAAGCATTGAAAAAAGAATTTCTCTATTTTCAATAAAATCACCGTTTTAACAAGACTATAACTTTACGGCTATAATGCTATAAATTACGCAAAACTATGAAAATGTTCATTACTAAATATCGATAGTTGCGCCGTCTTTCTGCGAAATTCCATGTTTAATTACAATTTATTAAGTGTTAATTTGTTTACAGATACTACGGCCATTGCGTAGGCGGATAAACTTGACTAGATCTGCAAAGCGGAAAACTAAAGTCACTAGTTATAGGAAAATAATGACTTTAAAGACCAATGGTGAGTTAAGTAACTAATGAACAATTAATTCATATTTTATTCACACTTTTCTTTTCATACATTGATACATTTTGTTATATCCACAGGTACTTTGGGCGAGGATAATAGTGATAACAGTTTACATAATTTTAATCATGAAGATACTTTAGCACTGCCAAGTACTAGTACAGGTAACGACACTTCATAAATTCTGATAACAAAATCAATACATAGTAATTCATCATTATCACCAGCCGTTAGGCATCCACTGCTGGATATATGCTTCATGCAAAGAATTTCATACCAATCAATAGTGGGCTGCTCTCACCTAGTGGTATCTTGTGATATCGACTAAATCGTCGGACCACTTCGTCACCTTCGAGTAGTACGCGGATGCTATTCGGAGGCCTTAACTCTGTTCTAGATCCTGTCTGTATTGTAATTTTCTGATAATAAATTAATTGTTCTTTCTTCTTGTTAACACAGGTTATAGAGGTCAAAGTTCAGCTTTGTTCCGGATAGCGGAAGTGGACTCCGATGACGATCAGTCAGTAAGCAGCCGCCCGATATCGCCGGGTACACAAAACGGCAATAACAACATTCCCAACAATCTCATCAGCATTGTCCCTACCCCCATTAACGGGTCACGGGACTCCCTGGGCGATTCCCTTCGAGCAGAATCTACTCAAACTGAGAACAATCATTACACACCACCAGAAACTCGTCTTCGAATGACGTTAAGGAGAATGAGACGAAACGGTCGCGTTAGTATTCATCGTTCCGACTCCAGTGAGTCACCACCACCCAAAGATCAAATAGATAGACCGACGACGTCAGTGGATGCACTGACACCGAAATACAACAGGTCGATCGCGAGGCTTATGAACGAGACAAATGAGAGTGAACTCGAGAGTAGTTGTAGTACGGAAGGCAGCATGTGGCTCCCACCGGAGGCTATGGGCACGCCCGACAGCGGTGTAGGCACCGTCGCGGGCAGCAGTACAAGGAACTCTCAATTAAGGGAAGACGTCTCTGATGATCCAGAATATCAGGCGATGAAATTCCGTCAGCGCGTCAAAAAAGCACGACGTAACTACAGAAAACACTTAGATTCGGATTCAAATTGAAATATCTATAGATAGGTAATTAATTTTGAGGTAAGCCTCAGTTGCCGGAGACTGTCTGGGTAGGTACTGCTGCAGCGCCTGTTTATGCTACAATCAGTAATGTGCAATTATTATTATGTTAAGGTTTGAGGGGGTGACGAGACTTAAGATCTTATGTCTCAATGCAACGAGTATAATATGGTGAAGTATATAACTCGTGGCACATTGTTTGAGCAAACGTATCAATTACCATCAGGTGTATGTCTTGCCCTTCAAGTCGCTTTGTCGAATAAAAACAAAATCGTATTCTATAACTGTCCTCTAGCCCTGTAAGCGGCGACTAATTAATGATTTGTACTTCGTTGTTACAAATTTAAGGTGTTTTAGATATACTTTGTGTTAGGCCTCCGTTGAGCACATTTTTCCAATTTATATACCTACAAACGACTAGTCTTATATTGTCAACGTTTTTTATTTCATGTGATGTTTTGGTGCGATCTCAGAAAATGTCGTGTTACAGGAGGTCCTAACTCTGCTTGTCGCATGGGTTTAATATGTACGAATAATATATATATATATATATATATATGTGATCTATTATTATATTGTAACTTAATTAGTTTGTAAGTAACATTACTGTTTGCTGTAATGGTTGTTAGATTTACGATCCATTCTGGACAAATACATTGGAATAAACTTTGTCTCAAATTTTATTAAATATTCCCAACGCTGCTTTCTCCCTAAAATTCATTTGAATTTTTGTATTTAAATATAATAAAAATGGATTAACAAGGGTTGAGTAACTATACAAGATGATTAATTTAGGTGTTTTTTTTCTTTAAAAAATTCATTTATATTACACTTAAGTCGACAGCATGTATTACAAAAGCAGCACAAGACGTCCCTTTTTTAACGGCTTTTTTTATTAAGTTTTATATTTACAAAAATTATTGTTATATCTGTAGATGTATGGGAAAATAATCTAATAGCTAGCTGATTAATCTTTTATGTATCTGTATTATTCATAGCGTAGATAAAATATAACAAAAGGAAGATATTTCTAACAATTTAATATCTGTGTAACATAAAAATTGATTTTGATTGCAACATCATTTCGTAAGGCTAATGCTTTCAAGTGCCAGTGTCAGTTTGCCGGCACCGAAGCCGTTACTGGTAGGAATTTATTTGTCATTGAAAAAAGCTAACCTATATGAAAGTCCTTTAAATTTAAGATATTGTGAACATTATGGACGGAATCACAAGTTATAATGCTTTCATAGCTCTTCACAAACCACAATTAGTTTCTTCAGGTGTACCAGAATATTTTTGGCAAACATTAAGCAAGAAGTTGCGAGACCAAATTTTTGATTCGGGGTTTGCGTTTCAATTGGTGCAAATAGATTATGAAGATGAAATTAGGATGCCTTATGAACCTGTATGGAGTGTAATTGCTATACGAGATATCGACAAATCGCACCCTGACCACATATATCTCATAGATCATGCGTGGACTTTTAAAGCAAATAACGTAAAAAATAATCTTAGAAATGTTCCGGGCCTTTTAGACAGGATGTGTAATCTAATGCAAATAACAAGTGAAGATACAGAAGAACAAATAGAGGAAGTATCTCGTAATGTCTGGCAATATGCCCACAGTTACGCCATTGCAGGCAATGAATTTACAGTGGAAGAAAGGCTACCAGTATGGTATGTTTTGGACGAGTTGGGTTCTGGCATTATACATTCTGATAATCCAAACTTTCGAGCAGTACCGTTTATTAATGTACCTGATCAGTTGACATATACTTTACTTTTTCCTATTGAAAATGTACAAGAAGGTGATACAATCACAAGAGACTTTGTGGAGGGTTATTATTCTGATCCACTTCAAAAAGAAGCAATGTTAATACCATGGAAGCATTACGATTACTTCGACGAAGATTTTACTCAGGAAGAGCCTAATGAAAATTACTTCAAGGAAGGTCATATTCCTGAATCCCTGCCTAATTTAGAAATGTTACAAGAAAATCAAATTATACCAAAAAAGTTTAAGGTTTTCTCTGAATACTCTCTAATTAATGAAACTTTGACAGCATCAGACTTTGAAATAGTTGGCAATGAAGAAGAAGCTGATATTCTTTGGTTAACAAGCCACTTTAAAAGTTATGAAGAGTTAAGTGTAACCAGTCCACACAAATTTGTTAATCAGTTTCCTTTTGAATATGTCATTACTGTTAAAGATCTTTTGGCTATTATATCACGAAGATGTGTTGTACAAGATAATAAATCTGATGAAAAAATTGGTACTTTACCTGCATGGCTGCCAATTACATTTAACATGAAAACGGAACTTTCTAAACTTGTTGCATGCTACATGCAACAAAAAAGGTGTGGGTTGGACAATCATTGGATATGCAAGCCTTATAATTTAGCCAGAGGCTTGGATACTTACATTTCTGATAACTTAAACTTTTTATGTAGACTCCCTTTAACTGGTCCTAAAATAGCCCAAAAATATATACACAATCCTGTTTTATTTGAAAGGCCTGATGTAGGTTTAGTCAAATTTGACATTCGTTACATCATTTTGTTGAAATCAGTGAACCCCATACAACTTTATGTGTATAACAATTTCTTCCTTAGATTTGCAAATAAGGCTTTTGCTCTGAACAACTTTGATGATTATGAGCAACATTTTACTGTAATGAATTATACTGATGGGGTAACACTGTTTAGGATGCTGTGTGCCGATTTTAAGGATGCATGGCATGAACAGTACAGTAATTACAATTGGGATGAAGTTGAGAAATCAATATTTAAAATGTTTGCTGAATTATTTAATGCTGCAACATCTAAAGAGCCTCCATTAGGTATTGGCAAGAGTCCACAGTCCCGGGCCCTGTATGCTGCTGATGTGATGTTAAGCTGGGACACGAGTAAACAGGCATTACAACCTAAGCTTTTGGAGATCAATTGGATGCCTGATTGTCAGCGTGCTTGTGTATATTACCCTGACTTTTACAATGACATATTTTCAGTGTTGTTTTTAAATAGAGATGTTGGTACTTGCACAAAGATACTTTAAAAACACTACATGTGTCACAAGAATATTTATTATTGCTTTAATTATTACTAGTCAATAAAATTTAAACTGTTTAAGATTATTGCTTGTTTTGTAATGTAATGTTTGTATTAATATTTCATTAAGAGCTTTATTTATACCTGTAAAGACTAAATATGTAAGATATATATAAAATAAATATTTAAAAGATCAATTTTGTATTCAATTTATTTCCTATAAATTGTACAACTTGAGGACATTATAACAAATAATTATTCATACAATTAAACTTAATACAGAGATATCACTTTGAAAATTGCTTGATTTTATTGTAGGTATAAATATTAACAATTAATTTTTTTGCAATATTCTTCTGTCTTCATCATGACTTACGCCAAATGGATTATCCTCATCGATGTTACGGTGACTTAGCAAAAATACAATTATTATAACTGCTATTATAACAAATAACATAATCCAATAGCGTCTGTAAATGCTGCCAGTTCTTCGAACACGTGATGAGGGAAGTGTGTTCCTGAAGAGAATTTTTAGAGGATAAAGTATTACAAAATAAAATGAATTGATCAAAAACTTACTGCTTTAAGATTTTTTTATATAACAAGATGAATGAGACTTAACTGATGGTAAGTTTGCTCATAGCCCTGCGGCGCTAGTTAGGATTATCATCACCATGAAAAGATATTAAGTCTCATTATCTGAGTAATTTCACTAACACCTTTGAAACTGGAAAACAATAACAATTGCTGTAACAGTAGTCTATCGGAAGATCTCCGGAAACAGAAGCCTACCATCAGTAATTTTAAGATAGGATAATAAAATATATAAAAGAAAGGAGAACAAATGTACTCACTTCCACCATCTGTTAATCCACGTAAATGTTGATTTTTGTTTGTACTTATTTTCATCATGGTCGAAATTTGTTTCTGAACTTATGTCATCTATTGGCTTAAACCCTTTTCTCGGCGCTTGTCCAACTGTAATGTTTAAGCATCTGATTAATTATAGTGATTGCAAAGGGAAAAAGAGGAAACTTGTTACTAGTACTAGTACTAAAACAGCAATTGGTTTATCAGCATATATTTGTTTGCAATTCATACTTTGTAAGTTGTCATTCCTTTTGGATGTTCCATCATATATATTGACAGGTTCTTCAGGAATCTGAACTATGGAATGTGGTGTACTTGTTGCAGAACGGTTTGTAGATTCATCATCACTTGCTCCAACTGGTGTCCCACGTTGGCTGTCCATTATGTGGTTAGAATACTGAAATTTATCTATTGGAGATTGGCTTCTTCTACTTGCTGCACCTTTCATGTCTTGATCATCTGAAAGCTGAAATATTAATTTACAGGTGTTTATTTCTTTGATTTAGCAATGAAGGTTTTTCAAAGTAATAAATTAACATAAATTTAATTTAATTAAATTTTACCAATGGTAATCCAAGACCAGCTCTAGCCCAATTCACTCCAGCAAGTTTTTCACGTAAAACATCAGCAACGGGGGAAACTAAATTAGGGGGTGGAAAAACAGGAGTAGCGCAGGAGGGACATTGATAGCCTGCTGGTGCTGTAGTTCGTGGTAGTGCTCTATAGCGAGATTCGGCACATTCCCAATGAAAAACATCTGGAATAAATAACAGTGTTTATAACATTAAGACAGGAAACACATTATTCTATTTTTTAAAGAATGGTTAATAAAGAGTAAGTACATTTCATTGTGTATGTTTCACTTCCTATTTATGGTTATATTTTTAAAACAAAAAATGGTGATATATATCTTTATTACAATTAAAAAAAAATACCGTAAGTATATACTTACGATAGCAAGTAAGGCGAATACATTCCCCTTCAGATAAACTTTTTGTGCAAATCTCACAAATGGGATTGTAATCACTATCCTGTAGCCATTGAAGATATGATTGTATTATGCACTGCATAGGAAAAAATATCGAGATTAATAAATGAATACGCTGAAACGCCGAAATAATAATTTCGCTGATTAAATTATTGATTATTTTTTACCTTTGGATGGTTTGTTACCATACAGTTTTCACAAACATTGACTCTGTGTTCGAAACAAAACTGATTGGTAACTCTTCTTTTCGGACATTTGCAGAGACCCATTTTAGCCGATTAATATGTGAAATTTAAAAATTTTTGGAATAAATTACCGTATTAATAAATTAAAAGTATCATACGAAACTACAATACATGGTTTGGTGTCAAGCTGTCAGCCACGTAAATTATATGTCATTTTGTCAAGATGCTGTCAATACGTTCAGAAAAAAAATTGCGTTTATCATTAGTTGATAGGAATAAAATTTTATTTTAGTATAATAATACTTCATATATAAAAAATTATATGTAGTAATAATTTATATTCAAGAAATTTTATATGAATTATTTATCGATGTGTTTATATACGCGATTTTGACATATTTGGTATAGTGACAATTAATCACAGCTCTGTCAATCCTTATCGTATACCATCACAATAGTGCCTGATAAAAAGCAGAGATTCCTCTCTGTTTAGAATATGGCCCTTAAATTATTTTCCCTTGGAAATTTAGTTAAAAAGCCGTTAAATGTTATCTTAAATCGGGCTTCTGTTTATCAAAACAATGTTGCTCATAACCTTACAAATTTCAGTACATCATCAACAACTTGTGTAAATTTCTTCAATAAGTGTAAGTAGAAAATATAAATCTGCTGTCACTGCTTACTGGATATGCCTAATATATACGTATAAATATTGTAGTACCTGCTGAAAAGTTATGGAAATCAGTAACATCTGTAAGTAATGCGGGAGCGAAAAAAGGTCGCGGTAGAGGAGCTGGACGCATTAGAATTCGTGATTTGAACAGAGGACAAGTAATTGGTATAGGAAAAGTTAATATGCTATGGCCAGGATTATCTGCACCAGTCATTAGAGGTAGAGAACTATTAAAACAACAACGCCTTCCTGATGATCCTGAAAGGTGAATGTTTGAAAATAAAATTAAATATTTTGTTTATGTACTTCCTTTATAATTGTAATATCATTAAATTTCTGTAGAATGGAGAAACTGATAAAGTTACGAGATTCAATGACCAAATTTCGAAGGTTGAAGCTTAGTCCTATTGAAAGAGGTTGGACCGGACCTAAAATGCCTGGGCGCAGCATCGGTGCCCCTGATCCAGTTGCAGATGGTAATTTTTCATTCAGTAAAAAAAGTTAAACATCTAGTTATATATTAAAGAAAGCTCATTTTTAGAATTAGTCTGACATTTTCCTTAATTTAAGTATCTTTTTAAAATAATTTTTATGATAAGGATTTAATAATACTTACACTTGCTACAAAAAAATTATTTAGAAGTAGTGTAACAAAAATAGAGTATATTATAATTTAATATTATTTATTTTGTAGAGGAGTTTATTGGGTTTGACACAAAGGTATTACAACTTAGATCATTGCTTATAATGAAAGGCACCTTGGGCAGAACAAGGAACTTCCAAGCGATGGTAAGTTGAAAGAACTCTCTTTGTTTTAACCTGTTACATTTTATTTATTATAAAAATATAATGTTTATTTAGTTTTGTCTTCTGTGTTATAGGTTGTAACAGGTAATGGTCAGGGGCTTGCTGGCTTTGGCATCGGAAAAGCAAAGGAGGCAGCAGCTGCATTAAGAAAAGCCAAAAATAGGGCCGGCAAGAAATTGATGCATTTTGATATTTACAATGGACACACAAGTTAGTTATAAAATTTATGTTTTTGTTTATAAAATGTATCTTTTCTTTTGCATCTTCAATGTTTTTTTTATATATATTTTAACTATATTATGGTCAGTATGTATGAGGTAAAATTCATAAATACTATTTATTATTAAGATTTTAATGCCTTGTATTATTTTTAGTTTATCATGATTTTTACACTGCTTTTGGAAAAACGAAGATTTTCGTACAGAAGAAGAACGAAGGCTATGGGTTAAGTTGTCATCGAGCTATTAAGGAAATTTGTCAAGCGATTGGTATAAAAGATATTCGGGCTAAACTAGAAGGATCTAACAATTTGCAGCACATTGTTAAAGCATTTTTCATTGGACTCCTGCAACAGGTAAAGTAGGAAAAGTTAAATTATAAGCTATAATACTTTTAAACTGTTAAAATTTTATCAAACAAAAAATTACAGACCAAAAGTGGTGAAAAGCATTAAAGAATATATTCAACTGGGGGTGGGTATATGATATGCGTTGTCATGATGCTCATTATCATAAATTTTATTGATGTTTCTCTGAAAGAGTAATGTTTTACTTTTGATAGATATATTATAGTTCCTCAATTCAACAAAACAACGGAATATGTAAGACTTATAGTGTCATACTGCATCACTTAATATTTGTTATCTTGAGACATAAAATAATGTCTAGCTTCTTGCATTTTTATTTTTTACAATTGCCATTTTGTTTTGAAGTCTTCAAATCTGAACATTAACGTTTTCACAATACTAATGGCAGCAGCCACAGGTGCTATGGGGGTATCTATCTAAATTGTTTATAGTAAGATATTATCTAGTCCTTTTATCAAAGCACAATATAATATCTTGTTTACTTTTACTTACAGACATATTAATAAATTAAATATGGTGACAGTTTTTTCCATTTTTCCATAATAGCATTTACACACTATTTACTGGATTTTACGGTAAAGTTCTTTTTTACAATGAATTTTAAAATTTCAGAGAACTCACCAACAGTTGGCGGAAGAGAAAAAACTCCATCTGGTAGAGTATAGAGCCGAAAATGAATACTATCCCACTGTAGTAGCCAGCCCCAGCGTAGTAAGGACTAAAGAAGAAATATCTAAAGATGAAACCTTGGATTTTATACAATACGTTATGAACGACAAAGTCATTCTAAAAAAGAAAAAGTTCCCCAGATTTTACGAGACTATGCCACATTACGATATTTACCTGAAGAAATTTGAGAGATACAGAAATCATGAGAAAATACGACAAAACCTCAAAATTGAATATGGCAAAATAAAGAGTTTTCTGAATGACAAGTATCCTGAGGAGAATGTTGAGAAAGAAGATTAGATGATGTGTTTAAGTTCTTTAGATTTAATATAGAAATTGTATAATATTACATCGACTTTTTCTTACCTACATTGAAGACTAACATTCAAAGCAAACAGAACAGGTCTTCTATTTCATCTAAAACTGCCTTTAATAAATCTGTAATTGATACCTAGAAGGTGCAGAATGACTGTTTGTCTTGTAACCTGGAGATTATTGGATTCGAAGCTTAGTCTGCTTGTAGTGGAGTTTTAGTTGGTGCTAGTGTTTTCTCAAACTATCTTGGCAACTTTTAAATCACATATTTTGCATACGTTGCTGTTGCTGTGTATTTTTTAAGGCGACGAGACATGATCGTTGTTTACCAAGTTATACTATAAGTAGGTATATGGTGATATATACTGGAATACATAACGCTCGCCGCCTGAGACAAGATGTTCAGTCACGTTACCCCAGTAATTACACTAGCGACCAAGTTCTTCAAACCGGAACACAGTATTCTTTTCACAACACTGTTTAGGGGTAAAAACAAGTAGTGGGCCCTACTTAGACGGTCTCCGGCAACAGAGACCTACCAGTGTGTGCATACTTTCAACATATGAGATGAGATGCTCTCACATCCATAGGTTATTTGACAAAACACTATGTAAGGTTGAGGTCAAATGTTAGGCTCATTGAAAATAAAAAATGACCCCTTCAAGATCGCAACATTATTAAACCAGTGCTGTATGTAAAATGTGATAAATTAAACATTATAAATGTCAAAATCATTTATTGTTATAAATTTGATTGGAGTAAAATCGTTTATTGCGATGCAATTGTCAAATTTGTTGATCCGTATCCTAAATACAATTAAAATTCTAAGAATATCACTCATAAAAATTAAATGTCCATAGACACGAGAATTACCTAAATATGATCACATGCTTCATATTGTTGAAGGCTACAATTAAAAAAAATATCTAAATACCACAGTTTTTTTTGTAGCAACACTTTCACGCTTGTCATGGCACCCCATATCCAATTGTACATCGATTAATAAAAAAAGAATATTTACATCTATACATATCAACTTTAAGCAGTTAAATGCTCTAAAATGCTAAAATGATTTTATTCAAGCACCATTGTGTTCATACGATAAGCTAAGTAATAAAATATACCGCTCACACTTGGCGATGGTGAGTGAACATGACTAATGACTAAACCTTACTTTGCGATCATAATCAGCCTACAGAGGTCCACGGCTGGTCATAATCTTATGTAATACAAATCGGTAATTTTATTTTAGTCAAATAAAAAAGACTGGTGCAAAGAGAAGTTAAAATGTTTACGTTAATAACAAAATAAAATTTCGCTGCAATAATTTTTTTAAGACTATAAATACTTATATGTATATGGCGGCTGACCTACAATAGAAGAACAAGGGCGATCGTAAAAACTCTACCAACGACCACCTCGACACTTGACCTCGGATCGAACTGGGGACCTTATTTGGCAAGCTGTTAGTTTTAGCATCGCGGAGGCAGTTCAAAGCAAATTTGAATACGAGATAGTGCCTCCGAATTAAAGTATTTTCAAATAACTTATTTTAGTAATTGTCTATAGATAATAATTTCGAAATGTATGTGGCAACATTATGTAAAAAAATATGTCTTTTAATCTTTGTTTTTTTTTTGGCATGTCTAAAAGTTAGAAATTCTTAAGGATCAACATGTTGATACTCGTGTCTGTGTTCGACGATGTCATAAAAACTTAAAATACATTTTTTTCTATATATAGTATTGTATCGATATTAATACAATATCGATACAATTGTAATCAATATATAAAATAGAAAAATCTTCGTCTGGTGAACAACAGACTTCATTGATATGAATATGTGGAATTCAGCCTCATTCTACTTAAGACTTGAATGTAATATCTACATTAATATTGTGACGATAAAATCTTAAGTTTTTTAATACTATAATATTAAATGAATAAAAATATTGAGACAGTAACTAAATTATTAAAAAAAAATACTAATTCATTAAAAAACGAGAGGATGGAGGGATTTTAAACATATGATCATAAAGAAAATATTACAGATGCATTAAAATTAATGATTTCTTATTAATTACGCAAATATTATACATTTAATAAAACTAAATTTAATGTATTACTGATTAAAGGCCCTATGGTGACAAATGACCAGAGCAAAAACATTTGGAAAATGGGCCTATACATGGTCACTTTCGGCGAGGAAAGTGAGCACGCCAGTAAAGATTAAAAATGAGATTGACACACCGGATCAAGATTATATTTAGTTTTATTAAACGCATTATAAACATTTCGATCCCCCATTCCTTTCCATTTTTTTTAGGAAAATTACAAAATATCATATCGCTCATGTTATCTGTAGACGATGAGTCTGTTTGTGAAATTCTTAACCTATTTTTATTACTATCAGCGAGATCGAGTACAAGAGTGTTTCTCATTTATTCCATTGCTGAATCTGTAACAAAATAATTTGAATTGAAATAATTTATGTGGAGAGGAAAATAAGGAAAGCTGACTCCACCACCATATGGGATAGTTAGGAAGAGAGAGAGAGAATTGAAATAATTTATGTGAGTGCACACATAGTTGCTTTTTTCTCTTTAAATAGCTAACACAGCCTAAATGTTACTTGGTGCTCATGAATAGGGAAGCGTGGTCGCTTAGTTCTGGTATGTTGCCAGGACACGGCGTTGCTGTAATGGTATCAAATTTATAAGAGAGCCAGTCATGCGGTTTCAAACAATACCCGATCAAAAATTAAACTTTTAACCAATCCACCACGGTTGCAGTAAAAAGCTTAAGTAAAATATTATGTGGACTCATCATTTAAGTCATCAAGTATGAGTATTACCACATATTTATAATGGAGGAGAAAGGAGCTGGTATGACATTTTGGGCAAGATGATCGTTTCGTTTCTTACTATTAAAAATCATTAATGTGATCATGAAGGTCCACTGCTGGATATCGACTTAAATAACTGTTTATTCATTGGCATTGATTGCGCACATTTCGAAAAGAAAAAACATGTATTACGGTTTGTACCAGTTTGCCGCCACTTGTCCGCGTGGTCCCGGTGCGTGTGGGGTGCGAGTGCGGCGCGCACCCCGCCGAGCACGTCCGCAGCGCCGGCGGCTGCGAGCGCGAGCGGTGTCACCGCAGCGCCCGGTAGCTGCCTCAGCACACCAACACGGGAAGAGCGCGCCGCTAGCGACATCGACGCAGCAGTCTCCGCAAATCCCTGGTAACCCAAGTGACTTATATTTATGAAATATTTTGGGTTCATCGCATCAAATTAATATCTGGTAATCCCGACGACTTAAATGAACAAATAAATAATAAGAGTTATTTCATTTGTTACTACTTTTCTCCAGAAGACTTCACATGTACCAACCTCGCGCACAGTGTTGTAAGCGCTGGTCACGCCCTCTCTTATGTCGGCTGGGTGCCGGGCGGAGTCACGCCTGCGCCTGCGCTCGCGACGAGACGCGGCCGCAGGTAGCGCGAGTGCCGGCGCCGGGGTCAGCATGTCCAGCGCCGTCTCCGCCGTCGCCTATCAGGAAAACGATAATTACAAAAACTGAATAGGTAATATAGCAAAAATTAATAAAAACATTTATATTATTTCAAACTTTCCAAACATATAAATAAATGAGATAAACACGAAATTGAATAGAAATATTTAATTAGTATCTTATCAGATTGTTTTGATGATTTCGCAAAATGGGTTAAGCTGACCAAATCAACATATGTACCTGTATAAGGTGCAGTAGGCGAGTGGTGATATCGAGCGCTGCAACCGCAGTGCGTGCGGTGAAGGAGGCAGCGCCACGGCGCAGCCCGTGCACGAGCCGCCCGTCGCGGCGCCATTGCTCCACCGGGAGCCACACCAAGTCGCGTATGCCAGTTACTGCAAATAAGATATTTTTAACGACTATGGACTAATATTTTCAAATGATGTTTGGTGATAGCCAATTGTGAATCATCTTCATCCAGAATGCTGGTGTGTATATGTTATAGGTTAGAAAACATCAAAGCTGTGAAAGCGGCAGACATACATCATCAGGGCGGTATCTGGCCAGGCAGGTTCTAAAATCTGTATTACCACCCAAAACACCGAAACATGGCCTTGGAATCGAACCATGAACACGGTGTTATAAGTACTATACCTAGCGGTTAATCGCTGTGCCACTGCGGCTATTAGCGAGCTGCAAAATATATCAAACTACAGGTCTTTTATGTTGGCATACTTTTGTAGTTCTTGTTGTAACAATGGCTATAACTATGGTAAGTAAAATTCCGGGACATCAATAGCGAATTTCGATCACAAACGTCAAAATACCTTAAAAGTGGGGATGACGTAAAATTAAAAGAAAATGCACTGAAACATCATAATTACAGAGTCTTATTATTTTATGATATATGGTATGTCGATGTAGAGAATTTCGGCAGAAACCTATATCCAGTAGCGGTCGCTTATAGGCTGATAATAATAATACGACCTTTCATGTAAACATATCTTACAAAAGGTAATATGACCCATCAAAAATTTTCTTGTAAGGAGACAGTCGGATGTTAATAGGGATTGTTAGGTTACAGTTGCACCTAGATTCTTTCTACAATCGGGATAAATTAGTGACATAAGAAAAAAGAGAGAATCTAATTTTATCGATGTACTTACTGAGTTGAAGAAGTGAGTGCATTGGACCAATGCCACTGAGCAGCCCGGGCAGTTGATGGCGTTTGATGTCTGACAACCATTCGTGCAGAGCCCATTGGACCAGTTTTTCAAGACCCAATAGACCTAATCTGTTAGGTGTTCAGTAACATTTAGAACATTTTACAACTTAAGAAATTTTATGAGCTCTACTAAGTAGCTCGCTGGCCTAATGGTTAGAGCGTGCGGCTTTCATTCAATAGGTCGCGGCTTCGAATCTCGGCATGTACCTATGACTTAATATTTAAGTTATGTACATTTGTGAACTTTAGTTACAACAGCGAATTACAAACGGTGAAGGAAAAACGTGAGGAAAACCCGCACACTGAAATCATCTTTGTGCGTGTGTGGGGTGGCCCCAATAAAGTGGCGACAGGCTCGCCCCGTTACATGGGATGTAATCTGACCACACTTGGTGAAAAGTGGGTGTTTATTCGCTTCTGTCTATCCCTACTGGGAACAAGGCGTGAAATATAAATAAATGAAATTTTAAAAGGTAGTAAATATAATATTATTTTTTTGTAAAATAAATAGCCCTTTTAATGTTTCTATTATTAGGGCTAGGGGAGGTCTTCTCTCATAAGGAGGGATTTATCTACCCCGCCAACAAAATGCATGTTGATGACCGTCACATGTCTAAGAAAACTGTTGTTCTTGGTATATATGATGTTTCTTTTCGTTTCTTGTGCACCCTGCTAATCAACAAACGAGGCTCTGGTTTCCATCAACTCGCATTGGGTCAGCGAGGTGGGAAATGGCCCAAATACCTCCATATGACGACTATGGAAGGTCATAGTCCCTCTCCGATCTTGTGGGAATTTGGGAAAGGCATATGTCCATCAGTGGACGTCTATTGTCTGGTGATAATAATGATAAGTTAGACGAGGAGACATGAGGTGTTATGTATCATAACTCCTGTAACTTTACTTGAAACCAGAGAACACTTATCACCAGTAAATGTCATATACATACCTTAGTATGGCAGATATCTGCCACATTTGAGAAACCATTTTTTTTTCGATTTAGAGTTCATAAAATATTAATTAATTAAAGAAATGCGATCCAACCTGTGGTCAAGCCTCTTAAGAGTTAGCTCGGAGCAGTTGAGTTGGCCGAGTCCCATGAGCAGACCGGCCACGGGCCCGGCCGACAGGTCCACGCGCTTGCCCACGTAATCAAGACGGATGGGTACTTCGGGCGAGAATACTACGCGTCTATGAAAGCAATAAAACTGTAACTTTGGCCACAAAGTAGAAATGAAGAGATGATTTATGATCACGATATGAATAGATACCTAAAGTATATGGGCGAGTCGTTGACCGTTTCGGTCTCAACTGGCAGCTTTGTAGTTGGTTTCTCCTGGTTGAGGCCCAGTTTCTGGAAATCCTCCTCCAACTGAATGAGATTCTCTGACACCAGACGTTCAGCTTCGTATGTCTCCATGAGCGGTTCATCGTCACGAATCACTAAATTTAAGCAATATTAGACAAATATTAATATAAACAGTCATCTCAATGTTCCTGTAGTGGAACTCATCTCTAGACAGTGTTATATTATATATACATAGCTAGCTAAGTGCGGGTTGGTGCAGTAAATATTATTTTTTATATATTAACATACATTATATATATATATATTTTAAAAGAATTTTTTGGATTCATCAATTGAACGTATTTTTCCCGGAATTAAACATTTTTTTTTCAACAGACAATTTACGTCCCCACTGTTGGCGCACAGGCCTATCCGCAATAAGAGGGCGATGGCGGTTAAAGATTTATGATGCAAATCAAACTAATTATAGTTTTAGGTAAAAAATTCTATAAACATATTTACCTGTTTCGTTAAGCGACAAAGAGTCTGCATCTCCGATGGAGGTGGGAGTGGGTGGGGGGTCGCGCAGATGGCTGGCGATGCTCATGACCGGTGGTCGGTGGGTGGGCGTGGTTTGGCGAGACCCGCCCGAATCCGTAGACAGACCGCTCACACTTTTTGTGTCTTCGTCTGAAAGTTTATATTATTTGGTTGTTTTAGTTGATGTTTTACGGTCTCTACTATATATTTTGAATGCAGTTTCGTGTATTTCTTATCTGATCTTAGGGGAAAACTTTTTAATGCCAGAAAAGAGTTGCGAGGGACATTAAAGGGTTGTAGATGATTAAAATACGGTATAGCTGTTTTGTTCCTCCTGCAACATAAGTGTATCTCATGCATGATTTCTACCGAAAAAAAACGGCAAATTTTCATGCTATTACAATTTGACTACTTATCTTAATTCGTTACTAAAGTTACTAACCACTAGCTTCATCAGAGCCAAGTTTTGAGAAGAAACCGACTAGGAAGGCAAGAGTATCTTGATCCAGATTGAAACGCAGCGGCAGCAGGGACACTTTAAGACAGCACTCTTGAGCGCTAAGCGCCGGGTCCGGACGTAGATGTACCGCTTTCACCACCAACTGTTAAAAAAGCGAAACATATCGTCTTATGTCTCAAGTTGTTGAAGGAAACCCTCTATATATTTTACTTGGTAATAGGTCTCTGTTGCCAGAGATCAACTAAGTAACGACCAATGCAGCGCCTATTTCTGCTGTCAAATAGTATTGATTAAAAATTACTGTCTGTAAGTAAGGGCGCTGGCGCTAGAGAAATTATTGATATACCGAGACAATATCCTGTGTTTCAAGACAGCGAATGCAATGTGTTGCAGTGTATATCATTCTAGCCTAGCACCACGTTGTTACGGGTGTGTACATACTATAACTTATACGTGATTGTTGATTGATTGTTAACGGTTGATATTTTATTTAGCACCGATTTTCTTTGCACTTGTAGATGCACATTGCTATATTTATTATATATGGAGACGGAATTTTGTAAAATCCGTTCTTATCTGATCTATACTCAGTAAAACCACTATTACTACCAAATTTTAAGACTAAGTCTTATGGTTTCAGAGATATCGCGATGAGTCTTTATAGGTGGAAATATATACAGATTAAGAAAATTACTGTAACCGCCTTACGAGTAAAAGATGTTACAACATAAACCGTAAGGTACAAATAATTTTACCATGTGTGCATTCTTTCTCTCTGGTTCGTCCTTGAGCTTGTACTGGCTTAGCAGCTTGTTGATGTCACTACAAACTAGCCGGTCTAGCACCTCCACTTTTGAGATGGCAAGGGTCTGCCGGGAAGCTTGTGTCGCGCCCGCCGGGTAAACTTCGTGGACGAATTTCACCTGTACAATAAAGTTATCATGAATGGGATTCCCAATTAGTTTTTATTTTATAGACGGAGTCTTCCTCCTATGCCACTAGTTTAAGTACATCCGTAAAAACAAACTCTTGCTTTTACGGGTGTACTTAAACTAGGGACATGTTATTAGATAACGCTATCATCATATTTCATACATGCGATTTCAATAGTAAATAGTAAATTAATATTTTGTTGGGAAGATAATCATTTAAAATTATCGCCAAGTGAAATTATTTATAAGTAGTACGCTGGCCTAATGGTTAGAGCGTGCGGCTTTCATTCCGAAGGTCGCGGGCTCGAATCTCGGCATGTACCGATGGCTTAATATTTAAGTTATGAACATTTGTGAACTTTAGTTACAATAGCGAGATACAAACGGTGAAGTAAAAACGTGAGGAAAACCCGCACACTGAAATCATCTTTGTGTGTGTGAGGTGTGGCTCCAATAAAGTGGCAATAGGCTCGCCCCCTGTTACATGGGATCTAATCTGACCACACCTGGCGAAAAGTGGGTGTTTATTCACCTCTGCCTACCCCTACTGGGAAAAGGCGTGATGATATAAAAAAAAGAAATTATTTATATCTCATAATATTAAATGTTAGTCAAGAGTATTATGATGATTCGGAATAGTGACCTTAGCAAGGCGCAGCTTGACGCATGTGTTGTGATCGCGGTGGCGGCCGCCGCGCATGCGCAGTTCACGCTGCGGCGGTGGCTGCGCGGCGCGCACGCGGTCCATGCCCGCGGCCCAACTAACGCCGTGCCGGTAGGTCTCTGCCAAGCCGTGGCCGCTTTCGTACGGTTCGTAGTCTTTGCTTCTTCTGTACGCGGATAAGAAATTAAAGGAATTGCCTCCGACGGGATTCTCTTATATTATTCTCCTAAATGACGAGATGAATAGCAATTTTATTCGATTGAATATCCTGTGTATCAGTAATAAGTTGACCTATGACAAAGTTTAGAAAGATTAGAAAGCTTTCTTTTAGACCTTAGGTTTACAAAATTTGAAGTACCACCACCCCCTATGTAATAAAAAGAAAATCCAACGTTAACTCCACCAATTTTGGTTTAGTTTTTTTTTTTTTTTAATTTCTTCCTCTAACACTAAACATTTCATTTTTCATATATACTTCCATACTTTTGTACCGTTTGTTAATTAATCTATATTAATTCATAAATTTTTTTGAAGAAGACATGAGCACATGATGACATAAAGTTGATATATTATTTTCTATACTTGTTTAAGCTGTTTCAACATACTTGGGGGTAACAGGAGAGCCCTGTTTGCGGTTATCGCCTTCAATGGTTACGGTTTTCTTAGCAGCATTCGTTTCAACGGCAGAACTGAAGTCGTAACCGCCGTACATGTTCCATGTTAGACTCATCTCACGTAGTGTATACCTGAAAATATTCCAAAGTGTATTATTATTTAATCATTATAAATTACTATTAATTTGAATTATTATCATAATTATAAACGAAAACTTCGTCGAAAGTCGCAGTAAAAAATATTATACTTGCGTTTTATCCATCGACAGCAACAATTTGTGGCAATAGTTAATTTTATATATGTATTTATAATACAATGTAATAATTAGATTGGTTTTTTTTTTGTAGGAGCTTATAACTCCCTTCATGGCGCAATGACTACGCGCAATCTTTCTAACTCGGATGTACCGAGTTTGATTCTGTCGCAACTTGTCATCAATTTTCGTTGATGAAACGATTTTCGAACTTTTTTATCTCATATATTTTGTAAATAAATCTATGTAAAAAATTCTTTAAAAACTGGTTTCTAAAAGTAGCAGTTAGGGAAAGTGAAGGTACACCTAGTGGAACGGCCACGACTAGTCTGTCCAGACTGAAAAATGACTGATGTTAGGTTTACCTTAACACAGGCACGGGGAAACTTTTGGGTGCCGCCAGTACATCTGTTCTGGCCGCGGGCACTGTGAAATGGTTGTCTATCATGTAAACCGGCCCCGGTACCAACCACCTGACGATTGGCTCGTCCATTTCGCTATCATCCCCGCAGCTGCTGTTGTCTATTATGCAATATTCGTCGTCTGTGTTGCTACCATCGCCACCGGAATTCATCTGTGTGGTCACATTTAAAAATGATTTTTATTATAAATATATAGATTAATTATTTATGGGAACGCAGGATCGTGCTCAGGGATGGACAAAAATGAGATAAATATAAAAATGAGTACGAAAGTGTTTCTACTGCAGTGGTGCAAAAGATCATAGCTCAGTGCTACTTTTATTTTTTAGAGGTGAAACACTGATTTTTGGTCTCCGATAATAAGTAGAGCTAAAATATGCCTAGTGTTAAATACTGCTAATTATACTGGTAGCAGGATAGTGAGGTGGTAACCGTTTCATTACTCCAGTAATTTCTCTACATTACGCCCCATTCCTTATATATACACAATGTTGTCTGCACTGTTAGACGGCAAACTGATTTGTAAAATGCTGATTATATATACCTTTTTTCGTTTCGGCTTTTTCGGTGTACACTTAGGTGTAGTCGATGGATCAGTGATGTCTTTAGTCGAATGTAGTAATGGTGGTGTGGAATCTTCTTCTTCAGGTGGCAAAGACTGTGGGTCTTCTTCGAGCGACTTCGATTCTAAATCGACGTCTATAGCCTCCGTAGAAGCTTGTCTTGCATTCATATTAGACTCATCGGGAAAGAAGAATATTTCCACTCCCTCCTTCTCAATAGAAGCGTTTAGTTCTTCTTCACCAACTGTAATTAAAAAGAAAAACATTTGAGAGTTGTATTCCAATTAACATAATTGAATTAGCCAAATGTTTATTATCTTATTTAGATTTTTTTTAACAAAATTTATTTGAAATAGCTTCCATGTACAATATTAATAATTGACAATCAGGCTGCAGATGTAAGTATGCAAGGTCAGAATATCTGGTTCTGAGATATTAAGTCAGTACATTGCAATGTTATGGAAGCAGATGTACAATACGACGGTAGTAGGTAGGTAGACGGTTTCGAAAAATATACCACCAGCCAAATTTTAGAGTTATGGTATTAGTGACTTTAAATTCGATTATGGTACCTTCGTGTTTTTAAGCAAGTGGCTAATGGCTAACCAAAGGACCCCGTAGCATGTTTAACCCTTAAATAATGCGACGTGTAACCTTCTACCATCTAATTCTATTTTAATAAAATTTCAAATCTCTTTTCAGGAGAGTGTACCAACCAGATATTATTTTAAATATTATATAGTCAAGACTTACGTGTATTATTTGGACTCTCCTTCATTGCTTCAGCCATGAGATCGTTGACTTGTTGTATTTCACTTGGAGAGAGCTCCCTTATTTCTTCTATAGGTCGATCGTCTAGACCTGTAGCATGGAAATGGTGTTGTAGTAAAAACGTAACTATAATAAAATTAACTGACATCTTATTATTTCCACTACTAAGATTCAGGGCCTTTTCCTATAAAGGTCATGGCAATTGATACACCATTTTAAGTACGTGTTGGTGGTTCCTATTTGTTCACGAAAGCGATAGTTATAGAAAGATGTCGGTTTCCTTATGAAGCTTTCCTTTACTAGAATCAACCTCAGTGAAGCCGGAACTCGCGCGTCTATGAGAGAACCAGAGCGTACAACCGCTTTGCCCATCAAGTTATCACAAAAGCTTCTAACATTTTTAACAGTACTGTAACTGGGTTTTAAAAATTGTCAATTTTGTTATAAAAACTACAAGCATAAACAAAGAAAATATTAGTACATATACAATATAAATATAGTTACGGATAACACCTAAGGGTCAGTTTTAACCGCTTACGGGCAACGGGACATGAGAACGGTAGTGTTCAAGCATAAATGTAATTTTTTATGGTTAGAAACTTACTTAATATTTTTTTAGTATCATAGTAATATTTAAAAATATAAAATATTGCTGATAGAAAATAAACGTTTGAAAAAAAATTATAATTTTTTAATGTCCTTGTCCTCATCCTTTCTTTAATGTAAAAATTAGATTATTCATTGGGAGCTTCGAGGTTATAAATGTTAAATAACGAGACCTCTCATTTTCGATGGAAGGAGAATAAAATATACGTATTTATAGTATAATGACTATGCTGCTTCTGGGTATGTGTATATTACTAGACTATACCATATCGTCACTTAACATCTGGTGAGTTTGTGGTTAAACTTCATCATCATTATTATCAGCCGATAGACATCCATTGCTGGACATTGGCCTCCTCCAAAGATCTCTACATCGATGGGTTCTGCGCTGCGTTGGTTTCGTCGTCCAACGTCCGTCATAGTCAGCATCATCTCCGGTACCGTCGACCGCTAGAGGCCGTCATTTGTTGGGTTTCATATGGAGGGATTTGGATCATTTGCCACCTCCTTGGCCCAATGCGGGTTGATTGGAACCAGAGCCGCGTTTGTTGATTAACCAAGTACACAACGACTAGGTTAGGTTGGCTTGGGTCCCGTGAGTGGTTGTGCGAGACCCCTTACACCCTCCATCATTATCATCTCCCATAACGTATTTTCTGGTCATATTTCTTTTTGTTAACCGTCAACTCGTAGACGTAGTGTTGGCAGGTTGCGGGAAGTAGCTATATGCGGGCAGGGCAGGATCGATGGATATGGAGATCTTTGAGAGAGGCCTATGTCCAGCAGTGGACGTCTGTCGGCTGCTAATGATGTCGAACCGTCATCTCAAAAATAACTCTTTTTACATGCTTTGCCTCTTTCATACACCCATATGTACTTTAGCCTTTCTTTATTCTTCTGCCTAACCGCTTATTTATCATTCTTTTAGTAACCTGATTTTCTTTCCTCCATATTACGCGCCTCCCCCATACGATATCAACCTATTATTCTTTATCTTTTCTGTTAGTGCTGTTACTTTTAAGCTTTCAAAATCCACTCACCGACTAGCTGTTCGAGCGGCGGCTCGGAGCAAAGGCTGTGGCGCGGCGAACGCTGTGCGGGTGGTTGCGAGTCCCCATCCGCCGCGGCGTATGTTAACAGCCGGCACAGAGCGGACGCGGAGTCCCAGCACGTGTGCACGCTCACCTGGTTGTTGCTCGCAGTCAGCTCCACTTGCGGCTGCTCGCCCGACTGTAAAAATGTCATAATTTATTTAAACGAACCTGGACTATAGGTATTCGTAAAATTTAAATTAAAAAAAATATGTTCATATATTATTCTCCCTGATATGTATCACATTAATTTTTAATAATTTCTTTTAATAATTCGAGCAATACTTCAAGTATAGATCGAACTATTCGCTTTAAGTTTGTTTTTTAATTCAGTAAAAGCTCTTTATTCGCGGGGTATACTTTCCACAAATATGTCGCGAATACAGAAACAGTGAATACGGGATATACTTTTTATTAATCCATTTAACGGCATTCACAAAGGCAATAGCCTTACCCGTATCCAGTAGTAGTAGTATATCCACTAGTATCCAACCCAATAGGGTTGGATACCTATTGTAATCCTTTTATTATTAGATCCGCGAATAAAGAAATTTTAGCAGCGAATATAGGAATTGAGTAAACATATTTTTTTTAATCCGCGAATAGTGAAAACGCGTATGAAGGAGGCGTAAATAAGGAGCTTTTACTGTATATGTCTCTTAGCAAAAAAAAAACAAAAATCGGGCTAGCTATGGGCATTTTAAAAATTTTAATTAACTGCCTCTGTGGTGGCAAGGCAAACCGTTACATTTGTGAAACGGAAGTCCCTAGTTCGATTTTGGCTTCATATATTCTAGGGTTTAGTTGTTGGCAGCGTTTCTTCGTACCCACCTAGATGACGACTACGTTAATAGTGTAAATCTGCCGCCATAATAGCAATGCTGTATTCCGGATGTCAACATAATACAAACAAACATAACTTAGTAATATCTCGGAAATTTACAAAAAAAAACAAATCAGATATTATATTACAAGTGGTTTATACTCACACCAGCGGATTTGTCCTCCGTCCTGAGGGATAGTTCAAACAGACCGACGTCCACAACGCAAACGTAGTCTCTCTGAACATCGGGATGTTTGTCGTCGTCGAGGGGTACCGGCGCATTGGACTTAGCACCAATTAAATGCGACAGAAACAAAGTGCACTCCTGTGCCAGGAATCTCAAGTAAGACGTGTTGGTTTCTGGTATTAGGTTACTGGAAACGCTGAAGCTGCCGAGCGTGAGGACTGTCCGTATTGGCAAGTAGAGAGGTCTGTAGCACCCAAAACAAAGGTATAAATGTAAAGATACAAATAAGGCATTTGATTTAATATTATGTAAGTTGTGACAGTTCATTTTGTAAAGCAGTGTTGTGTTTCTATTGAATGAAAACATAATGAACCAACCGATTTGTTCTAATAATATCAGCTATCGTGGACATATACCTTCAATAATTCGCTTTTAGCAAGTGTGGTGGATAAATAGTCTTGAATTTTTCGTCCAAGTAGTAAGTACTTTTTTGAGACACCTTTACAGTTAGTAATTGACATAAGTACAAAGAATATATATTTACATTTTTGTAATTAACTTCTATTAACAAACTTTTTTTTATCACAAAAGTTAAATAAATGAATCTAAGATCCATCATGAAAAGAAAAACAAAGTTTGATTTATGATAACTGTAGTGATGGCTTTAATGCAATTGCAGGTAGTTTGATGCATAAATTATGTTTTTTGTAATTATTACCTGTAGTCAATCGCACAATCCCACACGTGGACATGGAGCTCCGACAGTACAGTTGATGGCGTGTATCCCGGAACCGGGTAGTCCAACACGTCCAGAACATCCATTAATTGGCTCAGCCAAGCGATGCCTTTATCACCACGATGGCGAAGAGTCGCTTGCTCAATACCCAGAGCTATGCATATAGTCTAGAATATTAAGATTAAAACTTTATGACATCCCTGACAATATCAAGAATCAGAAAGTAAACAAAATGGTTAAGTTAATTAAATATCAGTGAGTTGTCTGTACTCTATATAATGACAGTGGTTACAAACGAAATAAGTAATAAGTTGGTTTCTTTCTTACTTTTAGATTTGGAGTTTCACTATCAGGTTCAGTCTTCAAAGCGAGGGAGAACATGTCTTTAGGTTCCAGACGGTCCTTAATAATAATTCCTTTATTGGAAGGATAAATAGTACTCTTTAGGTGCAGTGGTAGAGATGTGCCATAGAGACGTAGGGCTGGCTTTTCTGATGGTATAGTGAGGAGAGCTAAAAAATATGTTTGACGTTATAAACAACAAGTTAATGTATTAACAGATTAATACAAATTAAATATGTGTAACGAAAGTTAACAAATAATATATGTTTTATAGAACTTTAAAAGCTTTATATAAATTAACTAGCTGTTCCCCGCCCTCTTAGCTGGCCATAATAGTTATATTATGGCCAGCAAAGTTGCTATAGAAAGCCGTCTAATGTTAATTATACGGCTTTCTATAGCAACTACATAAATAATACGAAATGAAAGTGTTTATAAAAGTTAATTAGAAAGAAAATGATGAAAGTCCTGTGAAATTTAAAAGACAGTTTATAACCATCAACAAATTCGCTTTTTTATTTTATATATATATATATATAAATGTTGATGGAAGAGATTTTACACATTTTGCAAACTAAGTTATAGCGTTATCACAAATAAAGTCGATGAATGTTAGGTAAATTAATAAAGTAATAAACAATGTAACTTGATTAGTTATTATTTAAGACAATAAAACAGTACAATATTGAATAAAATATAATTTTCGAAATTACAGTTTGGTGAAAAATAAAGTAGAGACAAAAACAATGTCACTTTATCATACAGAGGATCCTGTTAAGTTAAGGAATGAAAGGTTTTTAAACTGTTTAGATATGATGTCACTATATATTCTTTCAAAGTGAGTCATTGACCAAGGATATGTAATAGATTCTAACATAATTTCAAACAGTTGATGATGGATGAGCAAGACTATTTTTGAGTTAAATGACTTACGTTCATGATACAAGGTAACCCTGCCAGATCTCAGACAAAGTTGGGCAGTCTTAGCGCGCCCATGTAGCCCACTCACTTGGCACATGCTCAGCTTATGCGCTTCAAGCACAAGTTCTCCCATTTGCCCAGGCACAACGCGTTTGTTAGTGTCCTTAGAAAATAAAGTTTTATTTTAATTCAAAAGATGAAAGAGGTGAAGCGATCTCGCTCGTAGCTTGCATGGAGCTAGATTTTCAATACGAAAAAGTTTTATATAGTCTGTCAGTTTTGAATAACCCCATACTCCACTATACATGGTCCACCGTCAATAGAGGACATCTGAATTAGAAAAGGATAGCCACCAGCCGCTGTTCGATAGATGTAATTTTCAAATTGTTTCGTGATGTTATGTTGTATTACTTTATTGTTTTAAGTGTCTTTTTTTAATTCATAATAAATATGTACTGGTATCACAAGTGTTTATCATGTAAATATTCGACAATATGTTTACCACGTTTATAACTTAGGTTACGTTTTTAAATTAAAAGGCAACTGATACGTGATTAGTATTTTATGTACGTGAATCCTGCCTTTACAATATCCTGTCTTTACATTTATGTATATAGTTTATTTATTACTGGTCAAAGAACATTGTTGTCGGAGACTGTCTAGATACGTAACTGATCTCTTCTCTCTACAATTCCTTATGGTCTCAAACAGTACTTTGAAAATATATCTAAGTTCCGATTTGAAGTGCGCTACAGCCAGTGAAATTAATGTGTTAACACAATCCTTTGGTTAACGTCGACTACGTCTCATCACTTCGTGGAATATAAATAATATTACATATAATTTTTATACTGAACATAATTCAATAAAAGTGTACTTACTCTAACTGGTGCAAAGATTGTCATTAAGCCTTTGCCGACTTTAAGAGTAAGACAGAAGTTATGACTCTCATTGTCTTTGTTTTCCGGCAAGGGTTTAGTGTTACCGATACCCTTCTTCAGTTTGTTGTCATATGTTGAATAATAGAGATTGTCTTCTTCCGATGATGTACTATCGGTGTCCGAATCTGCGAATTAAAATCACCAGAATTTTTCATATGATTTATAAAATTATAAAAAATAATACAAGTTCCCACCTACAAGGATAAAGTCATGGGCATTCATTTATCGTGCTGGCCATGTGCGGATTTGCATATAACATAAATAGTATTGAATAATTGATTCTCTATACAAATACATCTAAAGCGTTGCTGGAGGGCTCGCTAACTGTTAATGTTATATGTTTATTAATAGCTGTACTAACCATAACCGGCGCCTTTGCACATTCCAAAGGCGGGGTAGATGGTGCCGCACATGTGCGGGCTGATCTCGAACTGGTCCACAATATGAGGCTCCCACAGCAGTAGATCAGAATTTATGCGATTGTAGATAATCTCGTATAGTTGCTTTGATCTAAAATATGTATATAATGGTATGAAAAGTTATAGGATAAAGGGATCTAATAGGTAGCGATTTTACAGAGGCAATGGGATTTTCGTGCACCGCCAAAGAACCTTCCGAAACAGGTCGGAAATTCTTTTTGTCATACACGGACTGACGACATTAATTTTTCAGTCCTCATTCAGGGTAAGGACAAGTAGTTAAGTGACAAGCTCAATGTGATATTGTTATCAGTATCCTAATTGGTACACCGTTGTTATAGGTAGAAGTATTGGTTACAATTAGGGGAACGTCCTAATCACCGTTCTTTGCTGTATTGACAGAAAAAAAAATACATACTCTAGTTGCAAACTGAGTATAGGCAGGATAAAATCCAAGTGTATGGCTGATTTCTCTACAGAGCTATTAGTGAATTCTGCCATTTCCTCTTCAGTGCCGGGCACCACAAGATCTTCTTCGTGTGCTGAAATAGAGATAAAGAAAAAAATATAGTCATTTACATAAATATTATGTGCATTTTAGAACAAGGTCATTTATGAAATTTTAGTCACTAGTGTGAATGTTCGTGTTAGTGAATTTTAATCACAGTTTAAACTTTTTTGATTTTTACATTTTTTTTTAATGAGAATTGTATATTTTGTAGGAAGCAAGAGTAGTACTAGTGTACTTTACTTGCAGTATATGAGAGTGCAGTACATGACCATCATTTTGTGGGTATTTCTGCCTATTGAATGCAAATGTTTCCATTTAGTTGTCTTTTATGATACGAATTTGTCTAATATTTAATAAAAAACAAGTTACCTTGCTGGTTTTCTTCTTTAGCTATGCCTTGGTGCGCCATCTTTTTTCCACTAAACGGACTGGGCGATGTGCTTTTTAAGTTATTCATAATATACATGGAGGTTGTCATCGGATTTGAAACTTTAGGCTCGAAAAGCAACTCTTCATGCAACGAATCAAAGGGACATCGGTTAGTTTCTTGAGGTTGGAATGTTAATGAGATCCTGAAAAAGATGAAATAAATACTTGTTAATTCTTGTTTGTAAGGATAATGCTAGCTGCAATAGAAAGAATTGACATGAAATTATAATTACTAAGCAGCTTAAAAAACCAATGTTCTAGTTGGTAAAGTTAAATTTAGATATATTTATATTGTACTCACATAGGTAGTGGAGTGGTAGTATTTCCCTTCAAAATGTTACCTTCAAACGAGGCGACATCCATTGTTGATTGAGCAACGTGAGTCGGCGGTAAATGTTCACTTTCCTTTAAAAATAATGCTCAAATTAAAATAAAAGGCGTAAAAATTGTGAATGATAATGTGAAAAAACTTACGCAGTAATATAATTGGAGGGTGGTGGCCTTTAGTGTGAGTGTGGTGGGCATGGCGCGCACGCTGGCGGTCCGCTGCCAGCCAGCTGCGGCCGCGTGAAACTGGAACAGCAGGTAGTCGGGACGGACGCGGCGCGCCTCATAGTTAACACCAGCCCTCAGGTCCGCTATTGGAAACCTAATAGTGACATTAAATTAGTGCTACAATATCAAAAAGATATATGAAAAATTATAGTTTTTATCCATTTATTTTCTAGCACTGTTTATACTATTACCTTTGACAATTTACCCTGACAAGATAGATAAGTAAATAGTGCTTAGTTCCATTTTACTTATTTAGTCTAATATCTGACAAATGTAGTAGTTTATACAACTAAGCGAGGAGATGAACAACGGTCGCCTATTGTAAGTGATACACCTTATGTATTCTTTAATTCGTTGTGGGGACCTTTGAAAAGTTAAGTGAAACTCTTTTAGGCTAAAAACCTGTATTCCTATGGAAGATATGTTTCTGGACGGTGCTACGGAAATACTGCCAAATGTGGTAACCAATACGATTTTCTTTAACAGACACTAGTCGACGTTTACTTATCACCACATTGTGATCGTCGGCTTGAGATATAAAGTTCACTAGTTGCAAAAAACGCTGTACAAACTGGAATATAATAAAAGTTTACCTAACAATTTCTAATTTCATATTATTAATCAGTAATGGAATTATTACTTTTTGGAGGCCAAAGTAAGTGCTGCTATAGTATCTACATTGTAATTGTTGGAGAATGTCTCTCCGACAACAGAGACCTACCGTCATAAATATGTAGTAATATTTACCTAAGTATTACGTTGAGTTGCGGGCAGTTCAGCGCGAAGCTAACATGATTTTGAGGCATAGATACGTTTACTGTGTTGGAGCTCTTAGACGGGAAGAATGTTGCCGACATCCGCTCTATCAACGTCAGTTCCACGTCCACGTAGAAAGGTGTACATTTTACTCTGAAATTAAAATATATGTAAACGTTATGTAAGAAAAAGCATTTTAATGTGGATAAGTAAAATCTTTTGGGTTTATTTAAGGTTTTAAGATATATCATCCATGTCTTAAAGCGATGATCGCAATAAAATCCTAACTTTTACTGGAGGTCTTTGTTTGACAGACTATCTAGGTCTATAGCCGACTTTGATTACTTGAGCCGCTTCTTTGTTTGCTTATTATTAATTTACTTTTGAAGCATGAATGTTTTAGAAATTAAAATATTTTTTTTTTCTTACATAATATCTGTAGTTGGAGAGGTCAGTTTCTTTTCGCCAGATACCCTCATATATTTGGATGTTTGTTTAAAGTTGATTTTTATATTTGGTGCTGGTATAGCACCACCACCATCTGCATCGCCTGCAATTAGGTTAATTTGGTTAAGTTTTCTAAGTGAAGTTCTATCCACCTCACTTTGAATAATATTTTACGCTTATTTTATTTCTGAAAAGCCAAGAATTACTTTCAAGTCATTAACCTTTATTTTCGAATCTAATTAAATCAAAACTTTCAGGCTTCCCATTGTCCTCAGGTTCTTGTTGAAAGTATAAACACTCTCGAACAAGTGCATTTTGTATAGCCGCTTCGCATATCGTTTGACTCCCATGCGAAGTTACCTTTTCGCTTCCATCTAAAGTCATTTCTGTTGTGAGTATTCTGAAAAGAGCAAATGTTTAATAACTGAAACTTCCTAACATTTAATTTGAACAAAATTGCAACTAATCTAGTAACGTGTACTGAAGGTCAAGCTCAGCTTCGAGGCACGTGATCGCGTTACAAACTGAACTAATCAACACTTCAATATTTTTAATCAAGTGTTATAAATGATTTCTTACCTTAAATGATTTCTTTTGGTAGCCTTATCCAAAGCATCGTTAACTCTGTGGGTTTCTTTCCGATCCTCACTCTGGCAAAAAGTCTCCACACTATCAAAGAAGTCTCTAGATGCTTGTTGCATTTTGAGCATGGATGCTGGAGATATATAATCTGTACCCATTGGCGCGGGTGCAAGAATATCCTAGGAGATATTAAGATATAGATATCAAATAATAACAAATAATAGAAAAAAATTATATTTTATCGTCATTAATAGTCGATCAAAGTGTACATATAGCGACACATAGGTCATCCCTGAAGTTCACCACACCAATCGGTCTTGCACTGCCTGCTTACAACGCGCAATATATTTATATTAAATCTTTTATGAACGAACTTCGTCATATAACTGACAAGACTCGGGGCCTTCTCCCATAAGGAAACTGTCAAGGCCATTTCTACTAATACTATCGCAATACTGCCTTCACGATGTTCGAGCATACTATGCAATCGCTAAAAATATAACGATTCTTTCTCTTACTTTAACAAATTATTCACATCTTGATATATACGCAAATAATGTCGACTGTCAAATGTATTGTAGCTAAAGAAATAAACCTTTTTGATTGTTAATTTCATTTTTACATTAACCTTATCGATAGATTAAAGCTAAGAAATTGCATGAGTATCGTGGTCTTGTTACCTTGTGAAGCAGAATGCAAGAGAATGATGACATTCTTAAACTGATGTGCGAAACTTCCGCTGTGGGATCACCATCAATATGTGGCACTGTATGATAAAGTGAAATCGCTATAGTACACATGCCAAAATTTATCACTGTGGTAATTACAAAAAAAAATCAATTGTTAATTAAAAGAAAATATGAAATGCCATTTTTTTAACTCTGGAGACATCCCTTTCCTGACTTTGTTGGGGCACAAACAAGTTATGAAATAACATTATGCGAAAAAGTTTTCGTACATTTAGCAGTACAGGTGAACAGAAGTTATTGCTATTGAGCCCCTTCGTCACGATAAGTCGAGAACCAGATTTCGATCGTCCTTCCAATCTGGTTCTCCTTTAGATTTCTTACTGTGGATAAATTCGCAGCACCTATTTCTGCCACCAAATACTAGTGTGCAAATATAATAGTGTCCCAGAATAAAATAACCGGGGTCAATAAATCTTGTTTCTCAAGGCGACGAGCAGTCTGGTGCAGTGTATATTACTTTAATAAGCGCCACATTGTTTTGTGTAGTAGTATCACTTACTATCAAGTCGTGGCATATTTGGATAAAAAAAAAATTGTAAAACCAATGCATTACATTTTAAAAGGATTGTCATGAAATTATATTTTAAATGCCCGTTAATGTTTACATGTTTTAATTAAAACTTGTCTAATTACATAGCATTAAAAGTGTTTTAATCACACCTATTTTATATATATACCTTTTTTGTTTCTCCTAATCCTTGGCTCCGCTGAAGGCATGTTGACACTGGAGGTCATACTAGCACTCATAGAGCTAACAGATGATGTAAAGCTCTCTGTCATATGGTTTTGAGATGTCATCGGGTAGAACTTTTCACTTTCCGCATCACTGTCATCTATAATTTAATGAAATCATTGAGAAAAACTAAAAGTAACATCATAATGCTGTTAATATTGCAGTATACGCGGCATAGATAAAATTAATCATACCAAAGTTTGGTCCAGACCAGCCGTACATGTGTGTTGGTTTATTATGCTTTTCCATGTTGCCCAGCAGCTGAGCTTCTATTAGCTGAAAATCTGCTTGCTTCATAGGCTTGCATTGCATATTTACACCGATCGACCGAAGTGGTAAATTACTATCAATAAAAAAATATTATGTATATTCATAGAAAAATGTAAGTAATTAGAGACATTGTAAACTATTATAAGCCGAAAGACGTGCATTGCTGGAAATAAGCCTCCTCCAAAGAACTTCACATCGAGCTGGTCGCATTTAGTGGTTTCTGCAACCTTCACCAAATTGACGGCCCGTATAGAACCGTACCGTCTAGAACTACATTTAACTATATGCGACCAACATTCAATGATAATATTAAATAAATAATGTTTATTTATATAAGTATGTTTCTATAAGCTGATTTTATCCAAAAATCCAATATTTAATTATATATTAGTTGTAGCTTAATTTTAATATATATATAACCTTAATTTGACATCGCGGCCCCCCCATTTGAATCTTTGTTAAAATCTTAGGTCTATCGGTGTAGCGATGATGATTATGAATTTGATGTGGTATCAAGAGCGAGCAAGGCTTTGGATCATGAAGAGTGTTAACCCACAATACTCAGGCCCTCATGTTAACATTCAAACAGCATTGGTGTTATGAGGGTAGATTTATACAATGAGAGTAGTAACTGGACAGGTAGGTTCGACAAAACCTTACTGTTAGTAATTTTTTTTTATAATGAAGTTTTCGCTGCTAGTATTTTTTGACAACTATAGCGGCTTCAATGGATTCAGGGCTCGTACATCTGATATCCGCGAGCTAACTAAAAAAAATAAATAAATGAAAAGAGAACTATGGCGGCGAGGACTATGGGGTCATTGGAGGAGCGCTCGGGCTCGTCCTCTGTACACCCTTGTCTATGTCGTGTTTGACTTGTGTAAGCGGTGTGCGAGCCTGACGGGCGCTCCAACCAGCGGTGGAAGAGGCGCGTTCGAAATGTGTCGAATCGGTGAGTGTTTTTAGGTTTAGATGCAGTATTGTACGTGTCGATGTAGGTGGGGCATGAGTCGCGCTTGTCGCGCTGACGAGCTATTACAGAAACAAGACGTTAAAAAAGCAAGCTCTTAGACAACGCCGGTGATGTTCAATTTTTTTTTCGCTTTTGTCAATAAATTTGGCAACTAAATCAACCAGTCATTACTTACTCTATAATTACATTTTCCTTACCTTGTATCTTCTAAATCAGGTTGGTTTAGAGCGTCAACTAGCTCTCCTAGAGTATGTAACTGTCTTGGTGTCAGAAATACAATCAAAGATCCTAACAATGCCTTAACTTCAATCTTGGGTCCTTCAACTTCTTCAGAATATTTTAGTTTAAGTGTTAATTCTTGTTGACCAGTTAGCTTGGCAAACACAACAGGCTCTGGCTGATTAGATTTTTCTTCAGGAGTAGGTTCTCTGAATTGTCTTTGATTAGAGTCTTCATCAATAATTTCTTTAATGGGATCAGATTCAATGGTTGAGGTGACACTTCTTGTTTCATAAAATACATCGGATATTGTGCTTTGATAGTTTGCATCTGGAGTTGCTGCAGGTGTGTCTGATTTATCAGCTTGGGAAGACATAGATTTTTCCATGTTTAGACTTCTCGCCATAGTCCGTAGTTTTGATGGAAATTCATCTATGTATAATTTAACACCATCAAATTTAATTTTTTTGTTAGTATATGTCGCTACAATATATGTTTTGGATATGCCAGGGTCTGTACATTCTGGAATAGGTTCGGAACCAGCTTCATCATAGTAGTGAATGCTGTAAAGTATCACAAAATGGTTATGTAAAGCTATGTGACAATTTTCTATATAGCAAACATATAAATTAATAAATTGTTTAAAAATCCACTTTGAAACTTACTTTTGAATGTGGACTTCTAAAGCAATGCCTTTGATACCATTTTTAGGAACATGTTCAACTCTAATTTTAGTGTTGACAAATTTCACTTTTACTCTGCTCAAAACTGAAATAAGAAATGTAAGTGTTGAGCATGTATAAAGCAAGTTCACAAATTTTGCAAACGTTTCTTGCCAGAAGTTACTGTTAACATTTAAGAGAGCCAGATTATTCTCCAAGCTTTGCTCTCATCTTTAGTCTCAATGTTTCATAACATTATTGAAAACTGAAGTTTTACTTTTTATCACTCAACTATGGGTACTAGTGAAAAAAAATTACCTGAATCAATAGCATGTGCAAACAATTCAATACCCTCAACAGGATTGGGTTCTCGTGGTCCTGCATCTTCTTTAAGACATTCTGCAGCCAGTTGCATTGATGATGACATTGATGACCACATTGACTCCAGCATTGATGGTACTAATAAAAAACATAATAAGTTCTTTCCACCAATTTTCACTAGTAAATGCATTATAAATATCAAATGATTAATAAACAAGGTTTATGATTTTAATGGGGATATCAATAAACTCAATTTATAATCCAATACTAAAATTTAATACTTGTTATATGTTTTTAATGAATTCAATTACCTGGCTCAACTCCCACTTTTGGTTGTACTGTAAGTGATAGTCCATTAACTTCGACAATAGAATCATCTTTTAATAATGTTGACCAAGGTATGGTCACTGTAATTTCTTGCATGTGACCATCAATGATTTCCAATGGCCAATTTTGTGAGTCACCCAGTTCATTAAGAGCCTTAAAATGAACATTAGTGATATGTAAATGTGTCTAATGCAATCATGGAAAAATGCTTGCCAAGTGGATTTATGGCTCATCATTTATATAAGAACAACAAGTGAAATGTACACTATACATAAATGGTGAAGGTAGATGCAAAATAATTTTATACAGTCAGCCCTTCTATATCACAGTACTCTTACCAAGTGATTTCGGTTCAACAATGTCCTATCAGTTCTCTCCGTGCACCCAATGAATGATTTTAACTGGATATGTTTAAATGCTATATTCAATCAAGCTCACATCTTAACAGTTTACGACATTGGTTTCAGTTGTCTTGGGCACTTTCACAGTATGTTTTTTGGTGACTAATTCTTTCTAAAATTTTATTGCTGGCATTGTTCAAACTTCAGCAAAGAAGCGCAAAGTTTGAAGGAGATTTAAGATATTGCTGGTGGTGGTTTTAGTAGAGTTAGAAAAATAGTTATAATCGAAAACCAATGAAGATGAAGTTAGTAAAGAAGACATTTTAAATATTAAAAGAATATCAGTTGATCATTCATATTTGACAGCAAGGATGAGTGTTCAAAGATTACATATTTTTCGAAAGTATTTTTTTTTTTCTTGAAAATTCTTTCTCATTAAATTGTGTCATTTCATAATATAAACTATTTAATTCAATAAAAATAACTTATAATTTTTCTTGTATTTTGTATTTGTAGTGCGGTTTCCATATAATGTGGTAAGCACTCATTGCATATAGCAGGATTGACTGTATTATAAGATGGGGTTTAGAGACAAATTAAATTTTTAGAAAAATTATTACACAACTGTACTCTCCAAAATGTAGTTATTTGGACAGTAATTAGTTAGCTCGTTTAGATTACATTATTCCATAAATTATCCATATCATTAAAGGGCACTTATTACACTTAATGGTAGTAAAACACAGACTTTATTTCCATTTCATACATTTTGTAATGCTTATGAATAATATAAAAAAAATACTGAAATATTGTCAAAAGCTAATAATGCTAATATGCAACTATATGCTTTGCATGCAACATAATTAAGATAAAACATGTGTGATGTAATAAACTATAGCACTTACTAAATTATTGAGATCAAATAACTTTTAAAGTAATAATTAACAATTTTTATCTACCTTCACTTTAAAGATCTAGTCCTACACTTTCTTTAATACATATTTTGTGATCTACGTGAATTATAAATAATAAAGCATTACTAACATTTGAATATTATTATTCATTAACAAAATATCTATTGTAAAAGATAATGTCTTAAGAGTCAATAGATTATCATAGAAAGTTTATAAATTATTAAAAAATAATTAAAATAAATAATCAATTAAATATCATTGTATAATTGTAATACATCAAGAAATTTGCAGTCAAAAATAATACCACGAAAAAACGAGAATCTGAAGGTAGATTAAAATTTTTATTTTACGTTATTTTTTGTTTCATAGAATATACAGAATAAATATAATAATAAAAATATATTAATACTAAATATTTAAAGTTTTCTTTGTTTCATAGGCAAAATATTCACACGTGGTGATAATAATAAATGCGCACTTTATTTTGGCTTCCAAAGGGTAGCTAAGTTTAAAGAACTGCATTATATATAGAACTTGGTAGATAAGTAAATTATTGATATAATAATATATGTAATAATATTACCTCGCAGTCAAGGCTGACATCGCACACCGTTCCAGTTCCATTGTATAGATCGACACTCAGCTGATCTAAAGTCAGTTTTTCTTCAAGGAAGTTTCCAAGATAACGCTGTAATAGATACCTGCATGCTCTTTTTTTGATACTTTCTGACCATGGCAGATACCACAACATTTTTTTAAATTATTTTAATGATCATTACACTATGAATTTTTACTTTTGTGCGTAATGACTATTGTGATTTGCGTGTGACTGACTTAAGCACGTAAATAAACATAACGTTCCGTTTCAAATATTAAATGACTGATCCTTCATTTTAAATACAGATAATTAATATTTAAACCCGATCGTTTTTTTCTTGGCTAACCTAAAATAATATTTTGGTTTTATCTTGTTTTAGTTATTGAGTTCCCATTCTTTTAAATATACTCCGATAATATAAAAATAATAATCTAGAAAAATTGTAGATAGTTTTTATGCAAGACATGTTGAAACAGGTATTAATTGTAACAATGAACTGGTATCCACCAATACGCACAAAATTTAAATAGAAATATATATAAATTGAGTATGTATAAAAAAAATTATAGTCTTGTATTAATTTAACTTGAAGCATGTTGATTTTTTGTAACTTTAAAGATTAATTTCAATGTTTAAAAACAAAATGACACTAAACCGTAATCGAAACAAAGAAACGCATGTCGTAAGTACGGATTTTACAATAATGAATTATTAATTTAATAAATAAATAACGTTCTGTTCAATTTTTGCATTACTAGGTATGGTAACATATCACCATCAAATATAGTAATTTGAAATACTATTGATATTGTCTATACGGAACAAGCTTTGTAACCGGTTCTTCGTATTGAAACAATAGATTGAAGAAATTTAATGAAATTTTGAATTTAGTTTTGCTTCGAGTCTTGCTTATTCTTTACACTATAAGTGATAAGCAATGCATTTATATTGGTGCTTTTCAATTTTTCTTGTTTTTACAAGTGTAATCGATAATTCTAAACAGTTTATATTTCTTAGAAACATTGAAGCTGTTGGAATTCCATATTATAAGATATTATTAAGTATAGGTAATTGCAAAGGTGAAATTTTTCATAAAATTTAAGCGATACCATATTTATGCCTATATAAACATGTCAGTATAAGTTTTTAATTTTTTTTATAGAAAATATATTGTATTTTGAAAAGACGATATGGCCGCAAATTCGAATGAACAGAGTATTTGATATTTATTACGAGAGTGACAATAGTAAGTAACTCAATAAAGTTTTAATACTTTAGAAACGTCTTTTTCGTAAACATGTAAAATTTTTACGAAGTGGTTATGTTCAAAATTATTAAAATAGTACACAAATGCAAGTTAGTACATAATTAAGTGTAATGTGTCTAATAATTAATATTTTTTTATTAAATGATGGTCATATTTTTCCAGACAATATTAAGGTATCGCGTGTCGAGTTAAGACTTATCATAAACGATACGGCTTGCCAAGCTTATTCAAAAAATGGTGTGGGGGATCGCGAATTTGCAGCGACGCTATTTCTACCTACAAATTTGGCAACAGTTTTTTACACTATGACAATATATACGTGTAGTAAGGATACAATCAAAAACAAGACCGATGAAGAAGATTTGCAAATGTTGCCATTTTACGTAAAGCGCAGAGTAATTTAAAGATTGATTATTGTAAAAGGAATTTATTTAACTTAGTCGATATTAGAAACAATGTCACATAAAAATGTAGCTGACAGATTATAGATCGTTTACTCATACCCGGGAAGAAAGTTAATAAATATTGCATTAATTTACGTTTTACAAGGGGAATCCTAATCCTTCCTATTCACCGACTTATTGTTATTGACAATATTAAGTTACGTTAAAGTATATTTATATGTTTAATTTGATTTTAGTTACATCATTAAAATTATGTGTATATAAATAATTTTTAAAATTACTATTTCTGTGTTACCAGAATTTTATTATTGCTGATTTGATGGCGTATGTTACGCCCGCCAATAATAAATATGGTGCTAGTAGTGTTACACCATGTAATGCTTCTTGTCTTGTCTCGCTATCTCAGCAATTTTATTAGATAAAACGTTTTCAAAATGATGACTACACGATTATATACTACTGCTTGGTGTCGAAATCAGACGCTTTGGTGTCACCTAGACAATTTACGGTAATATAGCCTTATTAGTAAATTTTTAATTAATCAGTTTCCAGTTTTAATATTGTGTTTTATTAAATTATTAAGAATAGTTTAAAAGTTTGAAGCTTAAGGGTCCCTCATGGAAAATACTAAGCACAAAGGCTAGAGTGAAATAGATTTAAATAATTTATTGAATCACTGTACCAAAGGTTTGAATATCCGGGTTAGTTTGAATTTAAATGCCTGAATTTTTTTTTATACATAATCGATTATTCTTTTCATATATGGTAAAACAAAATAAAGCATTTTTTATTAATACATTACTGTTTAACGTAGATGTGAATTACATTTATTTTCGTAATATGATAAATGCGTAGTTAAAGTTTCCTTTAAGAGATCTAAAGCAATGGTTAGGTTAAGAAAATACATTCAGATCCTTTGATTGTTGTTTTTGTAATTTTGTAATACATTCAAGTAACTGTCCAGTTTATTTAATTATAAAAAGTGTATTGTAGTTTAAACTTAAATTTTGCTGTGGTCTCCGTAATTATCCCTTTGTTGATTTTTAAGAGGATTATAAAATGGCTAAAATCAGCAACTTTAATATTACTTGACCCTAAACAAAGCCCATAATAAAGTTTAGAAAGCTAAAGTTAAAACGTTAATACAACAGTTAAAAGTTTTAAATTAATTTTACTCGCCAGTAATGGCAGTTGTGTTTTTCGTTATTTCACATTTGTGGACGCAATAAATGGAATAACATAGAATATCAACCGGGTATCTTATAAGGTGTATGTCTTAAAATAGAATAACATGAAATAAAAAAGGTAGAATAACTGCATATTTAAAAAATAACTTACTTAACTATTCTAATTAATATAATTTTACTGCTTTTAATTCTTAGTATTTTGTTGATTTTATAAACTTCTATATGTAGTATATGATTTTCAGTTTATGTACATAGTGGTCGTGAATTCAAATCTCAGTCGGATTTTTTGTAACAAAAATATTCGGTAGAATTATGATTGTCGTGTATACGTATTAAATGTATTTCTTGGAAATATGATGTCGTCTGCAATTTCAGTGCAGACGACATCTTATATATATTTGTTTGTGTTAAAACGTTTGCTTTGCTATTACGATGTTATTGGTTCAAACCCATGTTATTCATACTTCATCATGCAGATATCGTATCTATTTATAAGAATTATTGTAACTGCAATTTAACTGTGTATGTGAGGTTAGAACATTTTTTGATGTGAATAGAGACCACGAATCAAGATTACAACATAGTTAACTGCACGCTAAAGTAGGCCACTATTAAGGCAGTAAACAAGTTTCAGAGTAGACGTTTGTCTGAAAATATAGAACATTCTCGCTGTGATCTTTTCTAATAAAGAAAATAGCGGAGCGGTGAACATTAAATAAAATTTGGAGACCGTAATCCAATAATCCACTTAAGAAGAAGTTTACGAAGTGTTAAATGAGCGTGTAATGTAATTACGAAACATTTCTTACTTTCGCTTAAATGTAGCCTGCGGGTTAACAGCGAGATTTACACTTTCGAAGACGTCTACAGGGTATTATACTCCTTTGTTTTTTAATGTTACAATTGAAGTGTTGGCATGTTTATCAAACTTAACATTTAGCTTAACCCAAGCCTCAAAAAGTAAAAGTTGTTCGAGCACTCGATCTTTACTATTATTCCCGGCGAGTTCCCAAATATTAAATATTGAGGGAAGCCTGTGCCTAACCGTTGGCGTCTGTAGGCTGAATATGCAATCTAAAGATTCTTTTATAAAAAAAATTAAGATAGGAAGGTGGGATGGAGGGTAGTCTGTGATAAGTTTTCTTTTGATGATTGCTATTTAATTTTAGACTCATGTAGTTAACAATATAATTAATATAAATTTATATATGTAGTATGAAATATAACGAAAACCGATGTTTAGATATTTATGTTATTAATGTTTAGGTGATAAAGATATTTGAACACGATTTAATGCTGTTTAATTTCAATGCAACTCATTACATAAATCAATTGGTAGATAGGACGTAGTGAGCTCCAGCGGCGATTCCTTCCCAAGTTTCCGTAACAATCTGTTCCACGTATTCAGGTGGTACTAGGAATCCGTACTCGTAGCCAGGAAGTTCCAGGGTATAAGTAAGAGGGATACCCACGGCACGCGTCCAGTCCCGTGAAGTCCCGGTAGTGTGGTACAATACGTGGGCTGCGTTACCCACAACGTAAGGATTGGCTTTGTCAAGGGCTAGTTCGTCGATAGCAGTCGCCATTCTTATTCCTGCCACGTGAAGTATCAAGCCGTTTGATGGCAGCGTTCCTATAAATCATAAATTTGTTATGATGAACAATTTCTGATGGAACCTTTTTATTGCCGCACACCTCTTAATACCAATATTAAGAGCGATGTTGCAGGTAAAATAACTGAAGTAAAGGTAATTAACGTTCTATGTTTTAAAGTGGTAACAAGCAGAATGTGGTGAAAAGTAAACATTTTTACTACCGTCACAGTGTTGTAGACGTTTTACATACCATTAATTGCACGTCCTGCTCGTCTAACAAAATTTAAGTGCAGATAATAAAACAAACAAGAATATAGACGCAAGACAGCGCAAGACTGTGTATTGTGGAACATATTACTGGAGACCTATGTCTTGCAGTGGACGTCTATCAGCTGAAATGACCATAAATAAAACAAAATAATAAAGAACTTACCATTATTACCCCAAGCATATAAAAACATATTTCCAAAACTGTGCACAGATATGTATAAAGCGGCGCGGTTTAAGTGCTGCAGGACAACGTCTCGGATGACGCGGATCTCCGGCTCAGAGAAGGGGGTTGGGCCTTCGTATATAATGGTGCATGGGTCGGCGCTTGCTGCGCTCGTACCCCAGTAATGGGCAAAGTTGCGGTTGCCGTCAACTCCTGGACATTCTTCAGCACCTTCGTGTGCTTTGGAGCGAGTTTTACGCCACATACGGTCCTACGTAAAATTGATACCATTAATGGTTTTAGTTGAATTATTTTTGTTTTTAACTTATTAATTTTTACTATATTTAACTTAATTTATACATAAATATCGGATAAACCTCTAAGACAAAAATCGGTAATCCATGACCAGCAGGCAACGTTTTTGTAGTGATCCACTTACTACAAGTGTTATATGTAATAAATTATTAAAAAATAATATTAGATCCGTTTTGTTCATATTGATATTTCAAATGATTTTCTGTCCTATTCTGGCTCCTCTATATTCACAAAATCGTGTAAACATTATCTTGCATTTACTTGATTAGTGTGCAATTATTCAGATACGAGGCAGTGTCAATTTCTTTTAGAATATACATTATAGGTAATAGACGTGACTCATACATATCGCTTAAGTTATTATGTTCAAGTATTACTCGCATGTCTCGTATGTTATAATATTTATATATCCACCACCGCCAAACGGTAGTGTGGAAACAATTCTGTTTCGGATTGAAAAGTATTGTAGGTAGTGAAATTACTGAGGTAAGAGAACTTGATATCCTATGTCTCAAGGTGACGAGTGCTAGATGGTACTGTGTAATACATTCTACCTAGCACCACGTTGTTACGGTCAGGCGTATTATTTACCATCAGGTAAATGTCCCACTCGACTCATCACTTCGTTAAATAAAAAAAAGTTATCAATTTAATAAACCATCATACCACAATACCAGTTAGTACATATTATTAAAATTGGTATCTGGATTATTGCTAATTCTTTAAGCTTCGATAATACTAATGTATTAATGTAATAATTCATTTAAGTTTTCTAGAATCTTGAATGAATGTGTTTACTTAAATAACTTGTATGTTCTATAAATAGCTAATTATATGCGCCGTCATGTTTCATATTTACAAAGTCTCAATCCGGATTTTGCTCACGAAATGCCTTCTGACAACAGTAAATCATTATTTAACGACGTGTCTCTCTGTAGTTCGTGTGAGGGAAATCAGTCACGTAAGGAGGTAGGCAATTTTCCCCTGTTATATTAAAGGTTATTTGTATAGTTATTACTTTACGTGTACTAGTCCTGAGCCTGTTAGGGGACCAATAAACGAAATACTAGGATCTGAATAATAGTTAGTTGAGAATAACAACAGTATTGGTTATTACTATTTTCTCTATCATGAAACTTTGATTATTGATCTATGTTCTGGGTCACTGAGTTGATGCTTTTTATTATTTCAAGTGTCCATCTTTAGATATAGCCGCCGGATCAAAAGCTCTTTTAAAATTTAGGTTTTTATTGATTTTTCTCAGAGGTTAAAAAATTCACTGGCTACTGTCCCGCATTAAAAAAAAAAAACACTCTGTATCTAAACTAGAGGAAGTTTATAGTATAAAGACACTATAAGTGCAAAAGAAAATTGGATTAAGTAGATTTAGAGTTCGCAAAGTTCGTTTAGTCTCTATTAAGTTTTTTTTTGCTTGAGGTAATATCTAAAACTTGTACGTTTATATTATATGAATGAGATCTTTACATTTGTAATGAAATTAAGCAAAGAGATGTATTACTGTTTTTTAAAACGAGATTTGTTGAATTTAAGTTCAAATAAATTTAATAAGTGGTATAATTTGTACAACACCTTTTGATACTTTATTATGAAATTAATTTGCCAGGAAAGATCTGACTAGAATCTTCGCTGGGTTGTTATTTACTTTGAAAACAATATAAAATTTATTAAGATAATCTATTATAAATTGCTTTAATAACCATATAATCTTATCACAAAGTATTGCAAAATGCTAGTTTACCTCCGCTGTGTTAACGATAACAATGAAGCGAAAGCTATAAAGAAGTATTTAGTACCTATAGATAATTTTCCTGTACTGTAGGTTTTTTTGTAGATAAGGGTTATAAGTAATAGGTAGGTAATATAATAAAAGAATTAAAATATATGACGGATAAGTATTCGTACACAATAACTAGTCATAAAACTTGTCTTAAAAAATATTATTACCGATACATACATCCCTTTAACAGCTAGTTAACAGCAGTCCTAAGGACTTGTCTCATAATGTGGGGGTGCTTATATCAATTCCAAGAGACTTGTGGAATTTGGGTACTAATAGGGGGACCGGAAAGTAATGTCGTTTCTGCGCTTGCCAATACTTGATTGTCATTTGTCAGCTCATTGTTTTGTTCAGAGGCGTACCAAAGACATTGTGAGGTTATAGTGATTTCTTTACTTATAGACAATTGAATTACAATTTTTTTTTGTAATTTTGGGTAAAATGGCCAGCCAAATACCAGAAGAGGTACACATCCGGCATTGCATGCTCTTTGAGTTTCGCAAGGGAAATAACGCAACAGTTGCTACCAAAAACATTTGCGATGTTTATCCAAATGCACTGGACATTCGTAAATGCCAAAGGTGGTTTTCCAAGTTCAAATCGGGTAATTTTGATCTTTCCGACTCGTATCGATCAGGAAGACCATCAGCGTTAGACAACGACGTGTTAAGGGCGGAAGTGGAAGCAAATCCGTGTCAGACGATCGAGGAATTGTCAAACAGTCTCAACAAACCTTGGTCGACCATCCAAGAACATTTGAAGCAGATTGGAAAAGTAAGCAGAGCAGGTGTTTGGGTCCCGCATAATCTGTCCGAACAGAATAAGGCTAACCGATCAATCACATGCAACTTATTGCTTCAACGACACAACACAGAAGCGTTTTTTGATCGCTTGATCACAGGAGATGAGAAATGGGTCCTGTATGATAACCCAAAACGCAAAAGGCAGTGGCTCTCTCCAAATGAAATCCCTCGGAGTACTGCTAAGCCAGGTTTACACCCACCCACACACAAAAAAGCGCTTTTGTGTGTTTGGTGGAGTATTCGCGGCATTGTTCATTTTGAATTACTGAAACCTGGAGAAACTGTTACTGCAGACCTCTACAGCGAACAATTGCAGCGAGTCAATCAATCTTTAATTGAAAAGTGGCCAGCGATTGTCAACCGAAAAGGCGTCATTCTCCAACATGACAATGCAAGACCGCACTGCGCAAGGCGAACTCTAGAAAAAATTAATGAATTGGGGTGGGAGGTGCTGCCTCATCCACCATATTCGCCCGATGTTGCACCATCGGATTTCCACTTATTCCGAGCGCTGCAACACTTTTTAAGTGGCAAAACATTTGCAAATTTGGATGATATCCAAAATGCCATCTCTAGATATTTTGCCGAAAAACCAATTAATTTTTATCGATCAGGGATTGAAAATTTACTCACTAGATGGCAAAAGGTTATTGACAATGATGGGGAATACATCATTGATTAAAAATAAAGACTCGTTAAAAATGTATGTGTTTATATTTAGCGTAAGAAAACGACATTACTTTCCGGTCCCCCTAATAGTTACCATGCTGACTTTACATTATGCATCTAATATCATATTTCTGCTCTCATATGTTGGAGAGGGAAACAACACCATGCGGATTTGAGGTCAAGTGTACCATTATGAGAAAATAGATAAAATTCCAATTTTTCATACCTCTTCGATAGAATATTCGTAGCCGTCCGGGTTCGCCATCGGTATGATCACCCAATCGAGTCTTTCCGTTAGATTACTGTCAACAATATCGACAACGAGTTGATGGATGATGTAAAGCGCAACAGGTGCTGTGACCCACTCGCGAGCGTGGACACCAGCATCAATAATTATGACAGGCTTCCTTGGGTCTTCGAATCGCGTGGTGGAGATCCTCACATATTTGATCTGACGACCTTCGTAGCTAAGCGCTGGGTTGATAACCGTCACTAAATTGGGGTAGTCCTTCCCCAATTGATCTAGGTACTGATTAATCTATAAAACAAAAAAAATTTTTAGCGCCAGCAGTTGTGGACAGACCATTGAGCGACAAGTAGTTTGTTTATTACCTCTTCGTAGTTATAATATGTATCCCAGCTGATCGATTGGCCGTTTTTCTTTGCGGCATGTTTTGCCCTCTTTATTTTAGCTTCTTCATCACGAAGAATACTAAAGTAAGTTAAAATATACTCATGAAAAGTGTAGATATAGTAAGCATGGTGTTGATGAAAGTGCATCATAAAAAATAATATTTAAACAACACAACGGAAACAATGTTAGATTATTAAGAAAAATAACAAGTTTAACTTATATTTTAAAAAGTAAGAAAGTAGGTTTATTACGTATTATATTAAATATTCAGCTCAAGCCGTTGAATTCGAAACATTTTTATTAAAAGTTTTAGTTTCCTTTCCATAAGTCGACATTTTATTACCGGTTTCAAAACTTACCACAAAGAACTGTCCAGAAATTTTTAAGTAGTGAGTTTGAACTTTTTTATTTATATTGCGATGAATGGAGTCTTGGAATGATATATGTGGAGGATATGGAATAGTTTGGTATCAGATTTGGAGTTTTTAGAATTGATTCTTAATTATTAGGGATTACTTAATTTAGTAAACATTAACAAGACCTTGTAATATTCCCATTAACCTCCTTTCACAATGACTTTCAAATATAGTTAGGTTAGCAATAATTTGAACGCTAGTCTTCATTTAACGAGTCTGGAATGAAATATATTTTTCTTACTTACTCGGCGAGGTTGTCGACTATTTTGGTGTATTTCATTTGTTTTTGATCGAAGTATTGAAGCCATTTTTGTTTATCTTCTGGCGATAGCCTGACTAATGCCTCCAGTTTACCGGAAGCGGATCGGGCGGCCGGAGTCGCCGATATGATGTCAAGGTCGGCTTCTAATGCGCCGATTTCTTCCGATGATCCCGCCACCCGATATAACTGATGTCTTTAATGAAATATTGCAAAATTATTAAAAATGAGGACTATATTATATTTTTATATTTCATACAGCGGGTGAAAAAGTAAAAACACTAAGTTTAACAGAAATTAAAATTTAAGTACAAACCTCTTTTTCATTGAAATGCATTTGAAATAGCCACAATAAAGTTTCACTGGAAATACTGACTTCCATTAAGTCTCTAAGTTTACAAACGCCGGTAGAAATGGTCCAAGTAAGGAGCGAGAGTTATGGAGTGGTGTTGTATAATTTATATTCAATTTGCCTTCATAACTAATATTAAACTTGGTCCAGTGCTGTGTTAACTACATGCACAGTATGAACACTAAACCTAGCCTCTTGGCACTGTACCAAGTTGCGGCGTTAAGTTTGCTCAATTAATGTTCTGTGGCCCTTTATAGCTAAGATAATTCAAATAATACTACACAATGTTAGTTTTAAAAAGAAGGATATTATTGATGGTAGATCTCTGTTGTCGGATATTGTCTAAATAGGTAATCGCAGCTCAACTATTTTTGCTTATGAATAGTAAGGTAAGTAGTAAGTAACGTTATTGTGTTCCAGTTTTTCGGGTGTTGTAGTAAATAAACCCAATTACTGGAGTCCTATTTCTCAAGATCATGAGCACAGAGTGGTGATATGTGTATCATCCTAACTGGCGTCACGTTGTTATCTATATGAACTATCCATCAGAAGTACGTTTTGCCTGTTACGTTGCTTTGTCGAATTAAAAAAATATGAAGCTTACATAGACAAGTTAAAAATATTTCTATGCCCGTAAGATTTGGTGCTAAAATGGTTTTAAGTTAAACGAAACGTTGTTAGATAAAAAGTCGATATGAGCTCATCAACATGATTTTCAATAAATTATTTTAGCATTTGAATTGACTATGTTGTAGATAATCTTAAAAAAACTGTTTATGTTATACCGTTAAATAAAACTATTTTCCACGTCTCTGAGTTCTGTAGACGTCCTCAGTAAATTTTATTATCCATTGGGGAAATCCTCAGTTGAGATCCTTCTACAACTTTCCATGTGAGTATTATATTTAATTGTTATGTTATATTGTTGATCGTAAACCGAAACATGTAGGCTCTTCTAGGCTATTGTGGAATGTTTACACATGCGCGATACGTGTCCTACGAGGAAAATGGAACAAAACTGATTTACAGAAGGAAATTTATTCCGGAAGGTCTCGTTACGACTACAGTAAACAACGTTAGGACTGCTTATTAGAAGCCCTTAGGGCCAAGGCGACATGTCTTATTATTTAGTTTTGTCAATTCTTTTATGATCATATCTACTAACGAGTAAAAGAATGCGTTTTATATTACATCTATACGTAACTAAAGTGAGTTTTTTTTTTTTATTAACTAATTATTGCACAGATAAAATTGTATAAAGTTATTTGTTGCATTCTGTCAAACGACTTGAAGTATATTCGTATAAAGTTTTTCGTAAACCACTAAAAAAATAGATTCACTTGTAATACCGTTAAATAATAGGTTGGAAAATATCTCCCTTCCGCCTTTTTGTCTTTTGAATTTCGCGGCTATGTACAAAGCGCTACAGAGCTCGTATCTGGCAATACTATACATAATTTTAAAGGTCTTGACATAACCTACAAAACGACGCTATGCATAATTAGTTTGAATATTGCGTTCAACAGTTATAGACGTGTAAACATTGAGTTCACTAACGCCGAAAACGCGCTATTTTAAAGTTTTCCTTCGTTAAAGGCAAATCCGCTAGAGAAACGTTCCGTGAGATTAATGGTGTTTTGGGGGATGGTACTCTATCACTTCGAACCGCGGAGGAATGGTTTCGACGATTCAGAGCCGGTGAAAACGACACCATGGATAAGCCAGCCGGCGGAAGACCTGTGACGACAAATACCGATCAAATCATGGACTACATCGAGTTAGACCGGCATGTGGCATCTCGTGACATCGCCCAGGAGATGGGAGTTAGTCACCAAACCATTTTAAACCATCTGCAGAAGGCTGGATACAAAAAAAAGCTTGATGTTTGGGTGCCGCATGATTTGACGTAAAAAAACCTTCTGGACCGAATCAACGCCTGCGATATGCTGCTGAAATGGAACGAACTCGACCCATTCTTGAAGCGGATGATGACTGGCGACGAAAAATGGATCACATACGACAATATCAAGCAAAAACGGTCGTGGTTGAGCGGCCAAGCCGGGATTGACGGCCAGGAAGGTTTTGCTGTGTGTTTGGTGGGATTGGAAGGGAATCATCCACTATGAGCTGCTCCCATATGGCCAGACGCTTAATTCTACCATCTACTGCGAACAACTGGACCGCTTGAAGCAGGCGATCGACCAGAAGCGTCCAGAATTGGCCAACAGGAAGGGTGTAGTGTTCCACCAGGACAACGCCAGACCACACACTTCGTTGATGACTCGTCAGATGCTACGGGAGCTCGGATGGGAGGTTTTATCGCATCCACCATATAGCCCGGACATAGCGCCAAGTGATTACCACCTGTTCCTGTCCATGGTGAACGCCCTTGGTGGTGTAAAGTTGAACTCAAAAGAGGCTTGTGAAAAGTGGCTGTCCGAGTTCTTCGCAAATAAGGAGGGGGGCTTCTACGAGGGAGGTATTATGAAGTTGCCGTCTAAATGGAAACAGATTATCGAACAAAACGGCGCATATGTGAACTAAATCCGATCACTGTAACACTTTTTATAAAGCATTGAATAAAGAGCAAAAAAACGGAAGGGAGATATTTGCCATACTAATATAAACTTGGTCAGGACAATTTGAGATCTTCCATCGAAATTCTTCCTTCGTTGTGGTCAGAGGTTTACTAGATAGGTTACTTAGAGTCGTTAAAAAAGAATTGGACATTTCTCACCCTTCATATTTTTCGTGGTGACCGTGGACAAAAGCAACGGCAAGCAACAGCACAAACACAATCGAACCCGCCATTTTCCAAACTGAACACTTACCCATAATCCGATACCTTACTTTTAATTCAGTATAATTTACAGTAATCCCTCGTATCTTTATTGTATTGATTCTATGATAAACTAAAAAAATGTTTGTCTTTGATGTATCGCTTGATAGCTTTTTATTATTACTTTATTAAAGAAATATTCTTTTTGATTGCGTTATGCTTGTGGCTGTTTATATGTCTTACATGGAAGGTCTCTGTTGCCGGAGATGCTCTATGTATGTATCACTGTGACGCCTGTTTCTGGGGGAAAAGTGGTATACCAAAATTATTGTATTCCGACTTAAAAACAAGGTAGTCAGTGCAATTACGAGGTTACGAGACTTAATATCAAGATGACGAACACTATGTGCAGTGTATATAATCCTAACTAGAGGCCCGTTATTATAGGGGGCGTGTCACTATACTCGCCTGGTTGCTTCGGCTAATAAAAATTAATGTATGCAGATCTTCTTTACCAAGGTCATTTTGCAGTATTAAGAGAATACTACTTTTATTATCCAATATTTATTTCTTCTTATTGATATGATTGAATTGATTTCACATTTGAATCGATTTCTTCTATTTAAGTAAACTATTAACTAAATCTAAGTCAGTGTTTAAATAAAAGTATGTACATGAAGAGAAACTTAGTTTATAATAGTAATATTTAAATTGAAACATTGTACCATAGATACTTTAAGTTAGGTAGTAATTTTATTCAGATGAAAATTATGATCTATTTAATCTAGTGTAAGAAAGACCATTACCAAGTTACTAATAAGACAAAGTGTTTAATTGTAAAGATTTATAATTTTATTAAGACAATTTGGATTTAAAAAAAAAAAAAATTAGTTGCATGGATAAAACTCGTGATTACAATATATGCAACAACATACAGTTTTGAATATAATTTATATGTATTTTAAAAGTAGGCATTGCGTATATCTTTGGATAAGATGTAATATAAATTTGTTTATGAAACGATTATCACAATGACCAAATTGATAAAATTATATGAATTTTGTGATAGATCGGCATGTCTTATCCAAAAACAACAAAGTCTTTTCTTATCAGCTTTAGTGAAAAGAATACTTTCGCTTGATATACTTAACTAAGCACAAAGATTAATGATACAACGTACATTATCTCAACATGAGAACAATCGAACACGTATCGCGTGTAATTTTTTTTGTATTTTTCTAAGAGAATGCTATTTCGGGCGAAGTCCATATATTATATATTTTTAGGTTCCTTCATAAGACAATTAATTTTATTAAAAAAATCTTGACTTTTACCTTGTAATAATACGATCCAACATATTTGTATAACCCAGCAACAATACTAGAGACCTTCGAACTGAACACAGTAAGATTTAATGAACTATTTTTTGGTATCCAATCCAATCCAATCAGCCGGAAGACGTCCACTGCTGGACAAAGGCCTCCCCCAAAGATTTCCACTCAGACCGGTCCTGGGCTACCCGCATCTAATGGTTGCCCGCGACCTTGACCAGGTCGTCGGTCCACCTTGTGGGGGGTCTGCCCACGCTATGTCTTCCGGTACGTGGCCGCCACTCGAGAACCTTTCTGCCCCAACGGCCGTCGGTTCTGCGAGCTATGTGCCCTGCCCATTCCCACTATGCGACGGCGACCCTTCGAGCTATGTCGGTGACCTTGGGTCTCCTGCGGATCTCCTCAATTCTGATTCGATCTCGCAGGGAAACTCCGAGCATAGCTCGCTCCATCGTAGCAATATTTTTGGTAAGCAAATATATATTTGCATAAAAATGGTTACTAAGTATAATAATTCATGGTCTATAAAAATGCTATGTTAATGGAAATAGCCTTTAATAAAAATGACACTATTAGTAGCAATATTCGCTGTGGTGGTACCAAATCAACTAAGTGACATTGCATAGGAATTTAAGATGAAAGGAGAATGTTACTTATTCTATAATCAGGTTTATCAGATCTCTTTTTTATTATGTTAAGACCAGTTAACAAAGTAATACATAAAATACAATATTACAGAGATTTACTGAGATAAATTTATTTATTATAAGATTATCGTAGTACATTTCTTTGATGTTATATTATGTGTGCTTTGTGTTTGTATGCTTGTTTTTGATTTCAAAATAGTAAGTAATATTTACGCCTAAAGTTTATATTACATTTGCATTTAAGATTATATTTCATTATAACAATATATAATTAAAAAAATAAAACAAGAAAACGATGTCAATTAACTGTGAAAAGATAAAAATATTATAATTTTGGACAACACAGTACGTCATAATACTTAAGCAACGGTTACCTTGAAGAGAAGATATTAAAAGGTATCTAATAACCGTGATTTATTATTATTATATTATTACGACAACCGAAGTAATTTGTTCTGTAAGAGAATAACATTTTTTGGAACGTTCCCTCGATAATTGCTTTTATCATATATAACATTATTAATAAAGGAATGCTATCCTCATTGTCCTGTCAAATTCACGTATAAGTTCTAATATAAAAAAGTTCGCATATTCGTAAGAAGAAAAATAAGAAATTAGTAATGTGAGTAAATAAAAGATTAAATGATGGTTATTCAAGTTTTCCTTTTAAGAAAAAAATCAATATTCCTTTTAAGGCATTATGTAATATAAATTCACTACAAGACACTTAATCGATACCAGAAAATATGATTAAGTGAAATGATTTAGATAAAACAAAATAAATGTACCTTTTGCTAAAAGTGTAAAACGATGAATAATTTGTTTTATTAGTTAGCAACAGTCACAATATTTTATGTAACTTAATGAATAGAGCACAGAGTTCCTTATTATCACTTAAAAATTTCCGGATGATTTACAGTTAAGTTATTTTATAATTACTAAAAGCTTTAACTGATGGTATTTAAGCTCGGTTCAGTCCTTCACATCGACAAACTGATATTTTACATTCCGAAATAATTTTGTACATTTACAGTTTCAAATTCCATATAAATTTATAATAAATTCTCCATAAAGTTCTTTTGAAACCCGAATGCCTCCAGGCGTAAATTATAGGGTCGCATATACTGTTGCTGACGGCTAAAATGTAAAGTGGCCCCAATGTCAATACCTCCAGAGGTACACAGTCGTAACCGTTTTTAGTTATGTCACATTTGACGTAAAGTATTATTGCTACGTAATACGGTGTCCAAGTGCCTACGAAACACAATAAAATGAGAAACACCGTCTTTACAGCTTTAATTTTACTAGGATGATTGACGGCCCTAGCTTTACTAAGGTAACCATTGACTTTAAGAAACTTCCCTTTCATTTTCTTCTCGACAACTGGCTCGTCCCTATTTAAAACAGCTACTTCGTATGTGTCTTTAGGTTTTTCGGATATTTCTGTAATAGTTTGCGATGATATAGTTATTGTGATTGTTGTTGTGGAAGTTTTGTGATCGGATGAAATTGCACGCTCGTCGAAGTCGAACGCTTGATTGATGTAAGATATTGTATGTAACTCTTGAAGCCCTCTGATCCTGTCGACTGTTTTCACAGCATTGTGCAGGATAATAATGTATAGGACGCACACCATTATGATCACCGATAACACCATAACTGAGATGATGATAAGGAGAGGCGGTGGGAAAACTGCAATGTACCAGCATCTGTAGTCTCTGAAAGTGTTTCCGGTCCAACCCATAGCCGGTAAACTTGCAACGAATAATCCTGAAAATGTTTGAAAAATGAAATGATACAATTTTAAGTGTAGTTAATAGTCTATTGCTTACACCAAGCATTATAATACAAACGCCAATGTCCAAAAATTGGAAGGATGTCATAAAAAAAATACATGCAAATCTATCTACCGCCTTATTGTATGTGTATGTGTCTGCTAGTGCTATAGAAAAAAAAAACAATTTATCTAGTCGTAAAGCGCGATTTTTGTTCACTACGAAAACATACGACGCATATCCTATCGCTGACAAGCTTGTTATTAGTTTGTCAGAGTTCCTGGATTTAGCGTCACAGATAATTGGACTTTAAAAGTATCCACAGCCAATATCTGAGTAACAGTCAATTTTGATTTTTATATTCAACTTTATAAGATTTTACCGTATATGTTTTATAATAACAATTTTTTCGTAGTTGTAAATGTTTTCAACATTAAAAACATTCATGATTGTCTATGATTCTATTAAATAAATAATTACAACAGGGGTGCAGCAGTTAACTGCTTGCCTGGTAATAATGAGGACTCTGGTTGGATTCCAATGCCACGTGTGTAGGATTTTTTTAGAACTCGCCTGACTTCTACTATATTTTAAATTTATACTTTAAACAAATTGAGAGATAGTCAATATATAAGAGCCAGAATTTACTGTGCTCTTCACCATCTGCGGCCTTCATCAATATCATCATTAGCCGATAGACGTCCACTGCTGGACGTTGCTGGAGATTCCTACTCACTAAAACCCCTTCGGTGGTCTGCATCAGTACATGAGAGGCTCTGTAGTTTTTTATAGAACGCACCGTTACTCCAGCACTATGTCTACCGGCCTTATTGTCACTCAATGTTCAGGCCGTGGATCCGGGTCCACGAGCCCAGTGTCAGATGAGCTGTAAGAGCCGCTGTGGCTTCCAGCCCGCTCAAAAACAAGAATAATATAGTCACTCAATATTATGTGAAATTATGGACAAAGGTTAGTTCATCATCGATGAAAAAACTTATTTTAATTATAAAAGGAATGAATTTAATATAGAAATAATAATACATACCATAACACTTGGGATTGATGTTTAGAGATTCCAACATTAAAGTGCACTTTGTTGTGGCAAAATAGCGAAAGTGCTTTATTTTATGTGAGATATTTGTGCGGAAGTCATGCAGAGATATTTGGCTTAAAACACATAATTAGAAAAATAGTTTTTGTTATTACAAATTAACAGATAATATAAAAATTATACACAGCGCGTGCAAGCGTGTTTTGTAGATTAAAAAATATCATTCTTAGAATATAAATAGCTACTACTAGCGAATTAGTTGAGAATATAAATAATAAATGTTTTCGTTCATCAATTTCTAAATTGTTCCTACATCCCTTTAAATTATCTATTCATCATCATCATCCGATGGGTATACGCTGCTGGATATATGCCTTAACCAAAGATCTTCAAGTCGATCCGTCCTACGCTGCCCCATCCATCGGTCTCCAACGACTTTCATCAGATCACTGAACCGCCTTGTGCAATGTTCTTATCTACCGGAAAACTATTTATATTTAATTCAATCTTATAATAATATTCTGAACTATACCAATTTAATAGTTCTGTAATTACCATTAATTCATATGGTAAGATGATTTGAAAATATTTTTGATATATTTTTGGAAATATGTTCTCATTGTGCGTTGAAACCCTTTATGCCACCATGCATATATTAAGGGATTTAATATACTGTTACAAAACGCTAAAGCTCCTATTGGGCCCCTTAGCATTATTCGCATATCAATGCAATTCGGATTCACTAATTTCTCCTCGCAAAATACAAAAAAAATAACAATTATGAAAAACGGTAGCCATGTGAATATAAAACTACCCGTAGTCAACATAACTATTATAACCGCTCTCCATTTGTTCGGTTCTTTAATTTTATCTTTATAACGAGTTTTAGAAATACTTATACTCTTAGGGGTTTTATTTGGTGATTGTTGTATATCAGAAACAGACTCACTAAGAATCGAGGAATTGCTGATTGTGAAAACACTTGTATCAGATACACGTTTTGTTGTTTCATGACTTTTAACTTCTGTTTGATGATTATTAATGTTGTCCGTGCTTACAGATTTGCTTCTCTGTGGATCAGATTGTGTTGGTTTTAAAATATCTGTTGTATGGAAGGAAGCGCTTCTCTTGATCGTATCGCTGTTAATCTTTCTCGCAAATTTAACTGATTGGGCTGATGATTTGTTACCGTTTCCGCGATATACTCTCATTTTGTGAGAATTGTCCAATGTGTTTAATCTGACTGATTTCAAGGTTGTTTTTATTTCATTCGCGTTTTTAAGAGCTTTAGCAAGAATAATAGTATACAAAACTACAACGATTACAATAGGTACTATACTTAGAAGAGAATTTATTAAAATTAACATTCCAGGGAATAGGGAAACGTAGGCGCACTTAGAATTAACAAGCTCGTCGTTGACCCATCCGGTCGCGGGCATAAATCCAAGTGTGATACCTGTAACGTGATATAAATAAGGTGCAAATTGGTTATCAACAACGCGAAGCGTGTTAGGCACTCAACGTTTACTTTACAAATGAAGCAAGACGCCGTATATGTACTTACCTATCATCCACATACACACAATGCTGATCCTCACTTTGGTGGTATTACACCATCTTTGGTAATATAATCCGTGCAATATGTAGATGTAGCGGTCCACGGCGATCATTCCAACGCTGAAGATGGACACCATCGCTGGACAAACTAGCATACCTTTTTTAAAAAACAATGTACTCATTATGAAATTACCACCGCAAACCAAATATTTCTTTCTTAAACCATGATTTAGAATAAATCTGTATAAAAACTATGTATGTAACTATATTGAAATGTTTCTTTATAAATGTTGTTATTGTAATCTAATATTATATTAATATTAGTTATTATTGTTTTTCTTCTGCAGATCACTTACCTATTTGAAAAATACATAATGGATTGAAACTGGTGGAGTTCTCCACGCTAGTTCCGAATATAATTGAGATACCGACAATGGTGTCGGCGAGGGAGACGTTTCCAAGGAGAAGATATGTGCTTTTTGGTTGTTGACCTACAACAATAAAAGAAAATTCATTTCGTAGTGTTTGTGTATAATTTAATATATTTTTTTTTGAGTCTTAATGGGCTTTTGCTCTAAATTTCATACAATGTTTAGATACAAAAAGCCACTGATGAAGCATTCTAGTTCAGAATTCCGTCAATCCCTTTACAATATTAAAAGTGATTTTAATACAATTTTATTATAAAATGTTGTTGGCGAAGTGAAATAGATGTAATGTTGAATATAAAATTATCTTCCTTTTGTTTCCGAAAGGGTTGCGACGAAAATTCTAGTTTAATAAGTTCACAAAGTACCGATGACTAACTTAACCTAACTTTTTCGATGTGTATTAAATACTATAAATTTATTCATAATTTTTTTATGCACCAATTTATTATATCGCATATTATCGATTACTTTAATACGCTGTTGCATCCATATATGTACATCCCATTTAAAACGAGCAATGTTATAATAACGCTTATTATTGTTTTTCATATTCACTTATACCGCACTTGTGTAACTCCTTAAGCATATTAGATTTCTCTAGATTACATGATCTATTAGCAATTTTAAGTGTTTTCCGTACAAACAACTTGTCAATATTTATTCGGAACATCTTAATCACTGTAAACTGAATAATATCCAATATTCCTACTATTATACATTACATTTTAATTTATTTATGTTTTTATTTTAAAAATATAAACAAAAATTAAGATATAACATTAAAATTATGGCAAAATATTATACTTCTGAAATAAGTAAGTATTTGTACCTCTCCTTTGTTCTTAATATAACACAGGTTCGAATTCTGTAGAGCAGTTATTAATTGTTTTATAAATAACTACCTGTACCCCGCCAGCTTTGCTCAAGCCTAGGCACATTCCCTCCAACTACAGACCGATAAACCTCCTCTGTAACATGGGAAAGGTTTATGAGCACAACAGCAGAAGAGACCACTCCTGCGTCCACCAAGTACACAGATCGGTGGAGTACGTCCTCAAATGTTTCACGCGCAAAAGGCCGCATGACACCGTAGCCCTATTGTTTGATGTAGCCAAGTAGTCCGATAAAGTCTGGCACGATGGCTTGATCTACAAGTTGTACGCACTCAAGGTGCCGGATAAGCTCTTCACCATCATCAGAGTCTTTTTATCGAACCGCACCTTTAGCTACCGAGCGGAAATCGCTCACTCCACTTCCCGTCACATCAGAGCGAGTGTTCCGCAGGGCTCCTGCTTGTCCTCTCTCCTCTTCTCGCTGTACACCAGCGACATCTCTAGAGATCCTGGGGGTAAACCTGTCTCTATTCGCAGACGACACTGCGCCCTACCTTTCGGGCCCCATCTTGCCGCGGTTGACAAATCGGCTTCAGTCCGCTACCAAGCGCCTAGGCGATTGGTTTAGGAAGTGGAGAATCGATGTCAACCCGGACAAGAGCGAAGCCCTACATTTCTCAAGGAAAACGAAATCTCGAATCCCCAGTCGCGCTTTGCGCGCCACTCCCATGCCAATATATATCTTCGACCGTCCCGTCGCTTGGTGAGACTCGAACAAATACCTCGGGGTTAACCTGGACCGAAGGCTAAATTTCAAGAGCCACATTCACAGAGTGAGGAAGAAGGCTATCTTTGTAATGGGCAGACTTCATCCCTTGCTCTGCAAATCTAGCAAACTAGCCCTAAAACACAAGGTACACTTGTACAAGGCCTGCATAAGACCTATTATGACTTATGCGTGCGTTGTATTTGCGCACTCTTCCTCTAATAACCTGAAACCCATACAAGTCATCCAAAACCGCTTTACCCGGAAGGCCACGGGTGCGAAATGGTATCAACGGAATATCGACCTGCCCAGGGACCTCAAACTTCCTTCGGTAGCACAATTTATGCAAGATTGTGCTATCTATCACTTTGCCAAGGTACACACCACTCGACCCCCTATATATATAGACTATAATAGGGCAAACAGTCAACAACGTCCCGATCCCCGATGCCATCAGTAAGAACTGACATCCTCGGAACGTGCTTCCGCTCCACTTCGATGCAGAGGGTCGGCCCGACAGGCACAACATTCCCACCAAAGACGCAAACACGCACAACACGGCACCCAAGCGTAAAGACACGAATCACGGATTCACCACATTTCGGACGCGCCGCTTCCGCCCCTGGTTGAGGCGCCCGTCAGGCTCGCACACCGCGCACAGAAGTCACACCCGGCTGCCCGGGTAGTCCTCACCGCCCTCGTCTCGCGACACAGGCGAAGGTGATCGGAGGACGGGCCCGAGCCCTCCTCCGATGACGTCATAGTCATTGCCGCCATCTCACGCGCACCGTGCTATCCAACTCTTCAACCTTTCCGCATCTAATATTTTCTCAACTTTCTCCTCACCCTTATACATACTACTTTATCTACTTACATATGTATGTATTTAATTTTTGTTTGGTTTCGTTTCCGGTTTATGTTTTTCATGTTCGGTTTTCATATTTTGTGTTCATTTATTGTTTTGGTTTCATTTTAATTTTATCTTATTTTTAATTGCTTTTCTTCTTTGTCTTTTTCTTTTTATTATTATTTTAGTTCGCGGATACCAGATCCTCGAGCTCTGAGTCCGATGAAGCCGCTATGGTTGTCAAAAAAACTGCGTTGCAAACATCGTCATAAAAAAAGCCTGCTTGCTGATCGCAACACCCCTGGATCTCCCTTTGAGGTAAGAATTTTGTAAAATCCGTTCTTAGCTGACCTATATTCGGTAAAAGGAATATTCCTAGAAAATTTCACTTGGCTTTATGGTTTCAGATATAGTGATGAGTCTGTACATAGGTGGAAGTTTCCTATATATTATTTAGATATAATAATTATTGTGTGTGTACAAGAGTTGCTACGAGTGCGTACATATTTCGACATTAGTATTTGTCGTCTAGTATTAATTTTTCTAATAGGTGTGTTTTATATTTTTTATTGAATATAAATAGTTGACGAATGAATATGATTGGGATATTATAAATACATAAACACGCTTACTTAACTTCTTCACATTAGATTCATACTACCGCTAAATTATTCACAAATTTATTAAAAATACATATCTTGGATCATAGAATAAAAAGATCTGATAAATCAATACGAACATATTTGTTTAAAAAGCATCCAACGCATTGTTAAAACTGATCTTTATTCCTATTTTTTATTTAGTCTGACATTATCAACAGTCAGAAATAAATTTAATATATATCTCACAAAATATATTATAGGTACCCTTGGCGGCATACATAGATTTCGTGGAGTGTTTGAAATCTCCCGAAATCTCTGTGCTTATCTATACTTAAAAATTAACTTGGCAATGTAGTCAATATCGAAATAGTCAAAGTATAATTATCTACCTTTTGAGTAACCTAAGAGATTATTACTTGGTTAGGTTTAGGGAGCCAGAGAAAGCCGCCGGCCGGGACACGGTGGAGGCCATCAGGCCCCACCTGTCCCGGTGGATGAGCCGGCGGTACGGGGCCTTGACGTTCCACCTGGTGCAGGTGCTGACAGGCCATGGATGTTTCGGCAAGTACCTGCACCAGGTGGCTCGTAGAGAGATGACGCAAGAATGCGTCGAGTGTGGTGCGCCGATTGACACGGCGCACCACACTCTGGCGGAGTGCCCGGCATGGGGGCCGCAACGCCACTCCCTCGTCGTGCAAGTCGGCAGTGACCTCTCGCTGCCGACTGTAATCGATCGTATGTTGAGCAGCGAGAGGTCTTGGAAGGCGGTGGCCTCCTTCTGCGGCGTAGTGATGCGTCAGAAGGAGGCCGCCGAGCGCACGAGGGAGGCCGACGCCGCTGCCGCACCTTGCAGGCGGCGGCGGGCCGGCGGGAGAGCGCGGCGGCAGAACCACGCCGTCCGCTTCCTCCCGCCGTGAGCGACGGGCCCCTAGCCGGGCACGGTGTGAGGGGGCCTTCGGGCCGTTAGGCGTGGCCCTTTGGGCCTTTTGTCGTGTTTCCCCTGGGGGTGCGTCCCCCGGGGGAGTCTTGGTTTTTGTCCCCCCTCCCTCGTCGAAGTGGGGGGGGAGTCTGGAGGGAGGAGGCCGCCGCCCAATTCCTTCACGGGAGGGCGGCGGCCGGGCGTGCGCTCCGTCGTGGGCGCGCGCGGTCGTCTGTGGGGTCGGGGGGCCCCAACGTGCCGGTCCCGCGAGGGGCCGGTACGGGACGGCAGGTGGGTGCCTTTGCTCCCCGCGGGCACCCACCAGGAGGAGTTTTATACGCGGAGGCGCCCGGAGAGTTGCTTGACTGAAACCCGGGCGTCTCCAGTATGCGTATGGCGAGACAAGCGGTGGTGGTTTTAGTGGGTATGGGGGTCACGCACAACATCTCAGTGGCCCCGAGCCCCACATAACCCGGCGTCCCCCCCCTGAAAAGGACGCTGGGTATGCGGTAACACCATTTCCACCACCATTATCAAAAAAAAAAAAAAAAAGGGAGCCAGAGAAAGCAGTGCTTATATGCCTGTCCGGAGCTCACGTCCCTGCTTGACAGAGATAATCTAGATAGGTGTCAATACAGCGCTATTTCTATTTTCAGGTAAAACTGTATTTCCTTTGTGGTTCAGCAGAAATTACTGAATTGATGGAGACTTTACATTTTAAGTCTCAAGGTGACGAGTGCATTTATGTGCTATATGAACAATATTTCAAGCGCTTCATTATTTCGACCAGGTGAACGTCCTGTAATTCAAGTTAAAATATACAAATAATTCATGAATGTGGTCGTTTTATAGCTAAATTATTAAGATGTTACTACCGGCAGTCTTCTTTAGCATCCTTGAGTCGAGCACTTATAAATATACATGAAGGTATGATTATTGATGAATGTTATATTTGATTCAGATCACAAAACAATGTAGGTGGCATTCGTTACGTATGAATTATGTATCGCAGTTTGGACATCGTAACAAATACCAGTAAGTAATACTATTTACTTATTGATATATTATTATAAGAAGAAATGTAAACATTACTGAGACATATTCGTCGTTAAAAAAGTAAGATATTTATAGAAGATTTTCCCTCGATAATAAAAAAAGCTAGTTGCTTTTACCTTTTTTTTTCTTAAAAAAAAACCTCTTGTACTTTTTCAGTCGGTGAGTTAGTCGTCCTATTATTTCTTTAGATTATTTTAATGATAATATTTACTTTACGATGCACAGATGTAACGCTTATAAAGTATTACTTTAAATTACAACGAGTGCTGTGGTAATATACGTATTTAAACAATTTTCTGTGCGGAAGATTTGTTTATAGCTAACTAGCCTTTTGTAATATTAATTTATTTAGCATATATTTGTATTTTGATCCATGCTAAATGATAGCGTGATATGGGTCATGGGTATTGCCAGTAAAATATTTTAGCTGGTAATGAAAAAGTTGTTGGCACCATTGCCATTAATCAGAGTGATATTACAAACGCTCTAAAGTTCCTAATTAAAAAAAAAAATGCTTTATGAGTATAAAAGCCAAGGTTTTAGATGACATTGATACCAATAGCAGTATATAGCCTTGATTTCGACTGCGAAGTCAGTTCATTAAAGAAGAAACCTAAGCGTCTTAGTATATTGACCGCACTTACAGAGCAATGACCACTTCTTAGTAAAGTAGAGAAGGGTATTAAAATATGGTTAATAATATTTAAAACTTTGAAGCAATTAGTTTTTACTTTGAAGTAATTATAATGTACCATATCATACTCGTCGCATTTAAACAAGCCGTTAAGTAATTCTAATAGAGCGAGAATGTTTACAAGAACGCTGTAACCATTCGTGCTGGAAAACGCTAATGTTTGCAAGTTTCTGTTTAATAGCAAATATGACGTTAGAGGGTATCCGGCATCGAGACATAAGATGTTGTCTCATTACCTTAGTAATTTCACTAGCTACAACGCCTTTGAAACCGCAACACACTCCTGTTAAATGGTAGAAATAAGAGTTACAGTAGTACCTACCTAATTTTTGTTGCCGGTGACCGTCTAGGTCGTACCTATCATCAGTTTTTGAATATTTACATGCATTTATGACAAAAAGCAAGATAAATAGTACCTCGACTATTCAAGGTAATATTTGTCATTAATAGAAACAAAAAAACCACACCGATCGAACCGTACAGATTGAACATTCACAAATAAATATAACCGTAAACGAAGGCCTTGTGTTATAGGTACAGACAACGATAATACGAGAATCAAATGATCAATAAATCAACAATTAAAAATATATAATTAAAAAAACAGATTGTCAAGGAAATTAAATGTATGATTTATGGAGTTGTTATTATTGATTTTTATATGTTTAAGTTACATTCCTCTAATGTGATAAGATGATTCCGTAGTCATTTAAAAACTTCGTCATAGCGTTTGTAAAAACATGAATATTTGTGAGTTTTAAAGTATTTAATGTAATGTGACTAATTATTATTAAATATATATAAAATTATACTTGAAAATATTATACGTTTTTAATAGTTAAAGTTCAATTGTCCCAAAAGTTCAATTTCTCCAACATACGTATAGTAGGTTGGGATTTGACCTCATGACCGCTGCATGTTCTGTCGGATGGATTCTATTGACCCATGACAATAATCGTGCAATTATTCTAGATTGATCATTATACAAATACTTTAGTATAGAATAATAAGCTTAACAATAATTGATAATATATTAACCTTTTTTAATTATAAGCCCGCTGGACACGACGACTGTCAGGTTACTGAGGAATATAATAGCGCCGAAGACATAAGCAGCGGATCTGTAGGCACCCAATGTCTCTCTTTCCTTGGTTCTGTACGCTTCGTACAAATCGAACAAATTTGTCTTTGTAACATCACTGTTGTTAATATAATTAGTAACGTTTGCACTTAGATAATTTTCCACTTGTGTCACAAAAGCGGTATCCGTATGATTGTAACTCATTATTGTTAAGTTACTAAGTCCGAAGTAAGTACGCACGAAAATCAAGTTTTGTAAGGTTTGAATAAATCATTAAAAACGAACGCACGTATAGTGTAGCGCATGTCAATACCGTCGGTTCTCAGTAAAGAATGAGAGGATGCCAAACATTGCGCATCATGAGGATAATAGTAAATGCTTGAGTTTTGTTTATTATAATGAGGTGATTTACATTTTTATAGTTCCTTGGATGGCTATCAGAATCTAAAGATGAGGTATGACACGGTTGGCATTGTAGATTACATCTAATTGAAATATAAACCAACTAGAACACTGTTTTAAATTGTTCGATTATTAACTATCATATAACTTATCGATGTCTTGTATATGATATGATAAATAAAAGTTACCAAACGTTTCCCCAAAGAATATAACAATAATAACTGTTTAGATTTATTTCATGTATTAGTACACAATACACATTTTGCATAAAGTTGCAGTCTGGTTTTTTCACATTATCATCATATTGGTTCCACACAATATTAAAAACTTATGTGATCCCAAGTTAAATACTTTTACCTATCTACCTATTCACATTAGCTGTCTCTGGAGGGCACATTGCTCAACATACATTTGCTAGTACGAGATTGCTACTTTAGACTGTATTATTCATCGCATGCTAATACCAACATAAACTAAACAAATAAAAAAAAATAACTTTTAATTCTTATGTTAGTGATAAGAAATAAACTTAGTTGTTATTTTTTTAATTAAAGAGGAAATTGGTACAAACAGTAGATGTGAATTGTTTAACAATTTCAATATTATTTTCAATTATATTTTCAACAGTATTATTATTAACTAAAATATTTTAAATTTTACATTTTTCATTGTTATTTTCAATATTTTGAATGATTTATACGACTATATTAATAATTTTGTTATTACGTAAGCGAATCTGTTAGCATATTTTTTTCATAATACAAAATTAAATGATAGTAGCAACGTCTTTTATTTTTTCCCGTTTATTATCACCTTAATCTAATCTCATTTATTATGAGTTTGTCTAACGGTTTCAGTGAATTTCTGTTTACTCCCTTATGCCGCTGTTAATATGTAGTTCATGTGGATTTCCATCATTCATATCTCTTCGTTGTGGAGTTGTTAAAATGCTTATGATAAACTCTTATCACCTCTCTAGTCGCAATTAAAAGATTTCTATCGTATTTCCAACAGCATTGGGCCCCCACGGAAATACCTTGATTTTTTAGTAATTAACTCAATATTTTCCAAAAACTTTAATACATTTAGGTTTGGATATTATCAGTTCATATAATTTTTTATTTTTTAGGGAACCGATCTCGATAATTTTTTCAATAAATGTTTATATAAAAAGTACTGAACCACTTATCGCTGCTGTACTAGCTTTAGTGTTTACACGGCGAATGAGTTATTGCCAATTATTTTGACGATATGGGCTTAGTGCGTCGACGTGAATACAAATTTTAGTCGCTTAGTTTATAGGGACATGAAAGTACAAAAGAGGTATTGTGTAATAAAAAAAATCACATGTATTCGTTAACATATACTATGTTGCAAAAAAAGTTGTATGACAAAACTCTTAAAAGTTAATTACTTTGTATACGTGTGCCGCTTAAGTAATGACTCTTATTCATTATAGAACTTTTTATGCTAACAACTCTAATCGTAAAAAAAATATCACAATTAGATTTGTCTTTATGTATCGACTTGGTCTTGTAATACGGAGTTTTGTAACACGGTTCTCAGGCCACAGTTCTCTAACTATAGTTAGTAAGTAATATTACTTCTGAAGGTAGTAAAGTTTTTCCAACTTTCACTTTCTACATTCACGAGCTTGACCATCTTCGATCGCATTGCTACTTAACATCATATGAAATTGAAATCAAAAGATGATCTATTGTAAATAACATAAGAAAAAGAACTATTTAAAATTTTGAAATAAATAAAGTATTTGAATCAGTTGTAAACGTTATTGTAATAAGGTTGGTATAATTACCGTCACGTATTTTGTTGCCTAAATTTGTATACATAAATAAATGTCGTAGTAATGGTAAAATGTATTAATAAATTGTGATTTCTAGGTAATAACAAAATCTTTAGAAATCTTATGTTTTGGTGAGACAATCAGAAAAAACACTGTATTATAACAAAATGTTAAAACAATAATGTAGATAATTAAAAATGTTCTACAAAAAAATAATATTTTTTTTGTCTATAAAAAAATAAAATCTGTCAAATTTATTTGCTTTTAATAATCATCTTTTCATACTATGCTCCATGATTGTTATCACTAACTGTCAGTGGACGCTTATGTCATTGTCAGAATTTGTTTTCAGCGAATGATTTTTATAAGTTTACAAAAATTTTATGTGAAATAGTCATAAGTTTAAATAAATCAAGATATATATCTTATATCGTAATCACAATGTTTAGTTTGTCATTATTAAAACAATTTTCCAGGTGATATATTATGAATTTCTATATAACCTTAATAACAATATTTATTTATACGTAAAACTGTGGGATATTTTACAGATTAACAATGTCTTCATCTTCGGCAGTATCTATAAACAGAAATATATTCACTGCAACTGCTTTACAATTTAAAGTCACCAATCAATTATGGTAAGACCTCAATGTAATAACATTTCTTATGAGATGCATTGTATGTCATGTATCATTTTGTGCTATTATTAGTGCGGAGCCTTTAAAGAAAAAGAAGAAAGTGGATCCAGCTATTATTAAAGCTCGTGAAGATAGGCGTCGTAAAAAATTAGAAAAACAAATAAGAAGGCTTGAAAAGAATGCAAGACAATTAAAGCCAATAGATGAACTTGAGATCCCTTTACATTTTTTGGATCAAATGGGGTAAATTTATTTCTATATTGATTTATATGGTTAGAATTTCTTTGTATTGGTTCCATACTTTCTCATTATTCTACATATAGAAAGTTTGGAATGAATATAATGCATTTATAAAATATTTCCTTAACAATATTTTTAGATTGAAGTTATAATATAATATTACTTAATACAAATGGATAGAATTATTAAGAAATAGTATAATAAAACATTTTCCAATATTTTGATGCTAGTTTTTCTTATAGTAAATTTCTGTTGCTGGAAGTTATCTAAGTTGCAGCAAATACATCGAGAACAGTGCGGTGTGATGTAGATATTAAAACAAGGGCTGTAATATTACGAATAGGGGTCACAATTACCAAAAGAACATATTTCTTATTTTATAGATATGAATATAAAAAATTTATAGATATAAGTAAAGGAATGTTAAAAGTAATGAAGGGAATGTGGTTACTTATTGTTGAGTTTCATCATTATTGTATTTCTAAAGTATGAAAATGTATGAATGAGTGCAGATGGTTGGTGCAATTTTTAGCACTAAGACTATAGCGAGTATTATTCTTGGATATTTCACCTATATCATCTTTTAATTTGTGATATTTTTTAAAGAAAACGAAAAAGACCTGCTGTACAATTGACTGCTGAAAAAGCAGAAGCACATGCAATGTTACAAAAGGAGTGGAGTCAATACAAGCGTGAAGAATATATGGCAAATGTTACTCAGATTGATAGAATCATGGCAGCACAAAAACGGGCACTGGACATGCTATATGAAGAGTCTGAAGAATTGTATAATGAGGCCGTAATGGTAAGCTATGTTTGATGAATTGTTTAGAATGGAAGCAGCACTGAGGGCAATGAAGACTATGAATTAGACACTAATATATATCACAATTTTAGTTTGTATTCTCACATCATGCATCTCAATAGGTACTAGTGGCATTAATTTTTATTGTAACATCTGCCTGGTTCAGTTCTGGAGCTGTATTTTGTGGAGTTTAGATTGTGGTAAAGTTACATAAAATCCAAGACTGGCTACCGCTCTTATATTATAAATCTGTCGCCATAATAGTACTGCTCTGTTTTTCATAGTCAATATATTGAAGCTATTTTCGATGAGCGTGCTTTATTATCTTCTGTGTCATAGTTAGTTATTATCATGTGAATTTTAGGGAAAGAGTTTTCATATAAGGAGGTTTTAAAATGTTTAAATTTTTTTATTATGTCGCTTGGGCTTGAGATCTAATTTTGATGTCAAGTAAATCTTGAAGTACCTTTGCAGTTTGCATAATTTACAATTTTTAATATTATCTATTTTTGTTTACCTCTATGGAAATAATTATATATCTATAGTATAAATATTGCGTAATAAATATATAATAATCTTTGCTATTGATCAAATCCAAATTGATCACAAGATCTTTTTGGTAGTAGGTTTTTTTATAAGAAATGTATTTATACAGTGGAAGGGCTGAGGCAATATCTGCTGACAGCATCATTATAGAAGTATTACTTGGTTTCAGTTTAAAAGTAGTTAAGGTATTACTCAAGAATATAGTTACATTCATCATGTCTTAGGACGAATGCAACATAGCTTTATGAATATTAAGTGAAACACCAAATTCAAATCATATTGTTTCAGTATTTTAAGAAAAGATATTTTTGGCCCTTTATTTAAAGTTTTTACATATGTTAGCTTTTCACATGTTTTGTAAATCGAACTTGAAATCAAAATTTTTTTTTTTCTCTTTAATCCTGGGATCGGCTTAGCAAGCCCTTAACAGATATGTTGTAGGAGTTCATTGGCAGGAGAGCACTGTTCCTCCAGCGAGGAAGCCGTCTCGTATTGAGATAGGACTTGTTAATCAACAAGATCCCAGATGTATTACCGCTTGAGCCTTCTGACATTTATTGGTTTATATAATGCTGTTGCAAGGGGATTAGTATGAGCTTTTATACAGGCTTTGTAGGATTTTGCTCAGTGTTCAATTTCTTCCTTCACAGTTCTCATTTTTGTGTATTCGTGCAGTTCACTCGTTTTGATAAACAGGGGTGCGTTTGTTATTATTCTCAGTGCTTTGTTCTGGAATCTTTGTATGATCTCCACATTTGAGTTCTTTGCTGATCCACATAACTCAAGGCCGTATGTCCAAACTGGCTTGATTATAGTTTTATATATGAGTAGTTTGTTTTCCATGGTGACGTGAGATCCTCTACCTATCAGCCAGTTTAGGTTTCGAAGCCGCATATTTAATTCGTACCGTTTCTTTTTAATATGAGTGATCCACCTTTGCTTCCTGTCAAGATGTATGCTTAGGTATTTTGCAGAATCTTGGTGGGCCAAAATATGGTTTCCGAATGTAATTGGGGGGTAGTTATCCTTTCGCAAAGTAAATGTGACATGCACTGATTTGTCTGGACTGGCTTTAATACGCCACATTTCCATCCACTTATGTATTTTGTTTAAGTGATTCTGTAGCACCAGGGACGACACATTGGGATTCTCATGATTAGAGAGTGCAGCAGTGTCATCGGCGTATGTAGCGGTTAATGTGCTATCTGTTGAAGGTATATCTGCAGTGTATATGAGATATAGAGTGGGACCCAATATGGAACCTTGTGGCACGCCAGCTTTGATGTCTTGGAAGGTTGAGTAGGTATCGTTGATTGTGACTCTAAACATTCTGTCTTCCAGGTAACATTTTAGAAGAAAGTAGAAGTTGTGTAGAACATGTTTCTTTATTTTATAGAGCAGGCCCAAATGCCAAACCTTGTCAAATGCTTTTTCCACGTCTAAGAAGACAGCAGAGCAGTACTGCTTCTTCTCGAGAGCTTCTCTTATTTTATCGACTACATGGTGAACTTGTTCTACAGTAGAATGGCCAGTTCTAAAACCAAATTGATGTTGTGGGATGACATCCTTATCGATAATTACTCGTGTTAGCCTTCTTAAAATAATCTTTTCAAATAACTTCACCAAGGTCGGTAATAAACTAACAGGTCGAAAAGAAGACACGAGATGTGGGGGTTTACCAGGTTTAGGGATCATTATTATTTCTGATGTTTTCCATATCATTGGGACATGGCCAATCCTAATAATGGAATTAAAAAGGATTGTAATACCAACTAGAGCTACTTTAGGAAGTTGTCGTAGTATTTCAGCTGTTATTACGCAAGAACCAGGAGCCTTATTTAATTCCAGGTCTTTAATTTCTCTATGGATTTCGCGAGGTTAGCAGCTTTGCATTGGTAGACATAGCTGCAAATCGGTTTCTAGATATTCTTGTATTTCTTGTTCGATTTGTGCATCACCGCCATTTGGGGTGAAGACCTCGTGCAAGAACCGCCTCAGCTTTTTCTTTGTCAGTTTTGGCCCTTGTGTCGTCACTTCTTTTGATGAGATAATGTGCAGCTCTAGGGGCCATTTTGCTTACTGCGTTCCAGAGCGAGTACTCATTTTTAGCCTGAAGTTTTAGATTCGCCAATTTATTCTGTAATGTTTCCTCCTCAATGTCTTTAAGGTACTGTTTCAGGCCAGCAGCTGCTTTGTTAAATGCTTTTTTGTCTTGGGAAAGTCGACTACAATGCGACACTCTTCTGAGTCGTCTCTTTTCCAAGATCTTTATTTTTATGTCCTGGGGTACATTCCTACTACCTTGTTTTAATGTGTCACCTGGTGTAGATTTCGTTGCGGCTATTTGTATTGCATTTGTCAGAATTGTTGCATATTTCTCAATGTCATTTTTTGTTTTAAGTGACACCTGTATGCTTAGATTGTCGCTTATGTAGGACCTCAATGCATCCCAGTCAGTGTTTTTGGTATGAAGTCGCTCTTTCGTTGGTCTTTCAATTATGGTTGTACTTATCGTGGCTATTACTGGCGTGTGGTCTGAGCTGCTGTCTAGGGAAGTCTGCACACTTAGGTAGTGATTCGACAAACCTTTATAAACAAATAAGTCTAATAGATCTAGCATTTTATTTGAATCTGTTGGCCAATATGATGGTTGTCCTGTACTTAGTATACATAGATTGTTTATATCTATACTTCTTTTCATTTCTCGACCTCTAGGTAAAGTGAGCCTTGATCCCCAGTAAACATTTTTAGCGTTCCAGTCACCTCCACATATGAATCTATGTCCAAGGGTTTTGAAGTAGTTTGAAAAAGCTTGTTCCTTTAAGGTGTGCTTTGGTGGACAATATACAGCCGATAATGTTATAGATCCACGTTTATCTTGAACCTTAACTGTAGTCCCTTGTATTGGTTCTGTTTTATACTCTGGAAGAACCACATGCTTAATATGTTTTCTTATCACTACAGCAGTACCTGAATGTGCCGTTCCATCGGGATGGGATGTTGAATATATGATGTAATTTGGCATAGTCATATTGTAATTTGGTATTAAGTATGCCTCGGATACAAGAAGTACATCAATATTTTCAAGTTCCTATAGAGCTTGTATGTCAAACTTGTGTTTAAGAAACCCATTATGTTCCACATTGCTATTTTCAGAGCGGCCATTTCAATGGACAAGTTTGTTATATATTATATATATATTAACTGTTGTTAAAAAGTTCATCATTGTTGACATTTGATCTAAAAGTTTATCTAGCTTTAGAGCTTGTTGTGTGAGAAGTATTTCTAAGTTATTGTTAGTTGTGGGAGTTACCTTCAAAATGTCCGCATAGGTCTTTGAATCCATGGGTTTTTGTTTGTATGTCTCGATTGGTCAAATCTTAGATGTTGATTTGATTCTGTAGCTATGTTTAGCTGTTTCTGAGTACTTGTTTTATTTAGCATGGTGCTGTGATATGGGATAGCTTTTGTTGGCTTCTGTCTACCTGTTTTTCTGGCTACTATTTCTTTGTACACCTCACATCCTTTGTAGTTAGCAGGACGTGCTCCATCACATAGGGCACAGGTGGCTGGTGAATTTTGGTCTTTTTTTGAGCAATCAGATGTTTTATGATCTTGTGCACACTCAACACAGCGATAGGGCCGCATGCAGCAGTTTTTAGAATGCTCGTATTGTTGACACCTTTGGTATTGAGGTATTATATTCCACTTCTTGGGCTCTTCAATTGTGACAATTTGGTTGTTTATAGATTTTATTGTTTTTGCAGCATTGTTGTTTTGACTAGCCTCCATATAACAAAGAATGTCGATGTTGGTTTTTTAACTGGGCCATACTTTACATTTATAATCTCTTCTAGTACTTTATAGCCTGTTTTTTCTACTTCCTTTATGATAGCGCTGTGTGGAGTAGAATGAAGGAGCTTTCTTATTACTAGACGATAGCAGCGTTGGTCTTGTCTATTAAAAGTGTGGCCTATAAGTCCGTTTTCACGTACTATAGTTATAATTTTCTTGTATGCTTCTATGTCTATTGAGTTTATTCTTAATTGATTTTTATTTACTGTTTTGAGGAGAAAATCATTTTTATCCGCGACAGTTGCAATTAGTTTAGTTAATTTATTTATGTCCTCAATACCGTACAAGATATCAAGAATCGGTGGAGGTTTGTTTGGGCGTTTCTCTTTAGGTTTTGGCTCATCGTCAGTCAGATCAATCTGTAGGCCATTGTATCTATTGGTAGTCTTGATTGATTCCGGGGATGGCGATTGCGATAATTTCTTTCGCATGTTGCCCCTAGGTACTTGGTACTCTCTGCCATTCGGGAGGACAGGGTGTGTTGTCGATAGTCGTTGGTGCCTGGCTTTTTTGTTCTATTATAGAAGAAGTTGTGTTGGTGGTTGCAGGCTGGGGTTTACTCCCAAGGGATTGACTTCGTTGTGTACTTATAAATAAACTCGGATGAAAGGCTTGTTGAACAAAACGTTTTCCAGTAGCCATCACTGACGTAGATGCCTCAGACGTAGATGCCTGGTCACGCACATCTACGTATTCTTCGGTAGCCAATTTCACACTCTCTGGCCCGGGTATCAGAGAGCGTCGGGGGTTAGCCGGATCGCACGACATATCGCATTTCATATTAGACTTTTCCATAATTTAAAAGGGGGTTTGGGAGATATTCCAGCAACACTTTCCCAAGGTACTACCGTTGCTCTTTTTGAGGTTATTTAATCCGCCAAGGTCTGCTGAGGCCTGATGACAAGCTATTTACTGCCGCTTGTTGGTCGGCGTTAGGCAAGGCCCTGTTACTCGTTTGGCACCACCCGGGGAGCACGTGTAGGGTGGGTCTAGGAGAAGATAGTCAGTCCTACGGACGCGAGTAACTTTCACCCCCCTAAATCATCAAAATTATTTCAGGAATAATTAATGGCTCATTATAAATAATTGGCTTGCTCAACAATGCATACAATTGGATTAAATATTATTTAAAACCTATTGTAAATTGCGCTCCAACTGTTGCAATGTTCGCTGGTAATTTAATTGTTTTCAATTGTCATGTTAGTCATGTTGGATATTAATGTTTCAACATTATAGTGAGCATAATTTGTTGCACGCGCCGCATAATAAGTTGGGGATGTTTACATAATCAACATATTTCGACAACGGCGCTGATGAATTATGCAGATGCAAATATTAATTTTGATGCAATATTATTTAATTCATCTACCGAGACGTTCATGTGATGGTGAGGAATAATAGGCCTGTCTGTAATAACGTGGTGCTAGTTAGAGTGATATTCACTATATTCTTGAGATATAAGATGTTAAGTCTCGTTACCCTAATAATTTTCTAGCAACATTTCATTCATCTCTGAAGTATTAAATAATATTATTTGATTATAGCCGGATCTACAGTTGATACCGTTTTCTATAAACGGGCCGGTCGCGACACCACCGATCAAAAACTACGAATCGCCCGACGGCGAATACGTCGACGTCTCCAAAAAGTGGGTTAATTAATTTTGTGTTATTCATAAGTTTGTATGTTAGATTGTTAAAATAAAATATTTATAGATGAAGTATGTTTTTTTTTCATTATTCCAAGAATCGATGAGACGGGTGAGATGTTCATCTGATGGTAAGTGGCGCTATATGGGATGGTATACACTGCACAACATTGATCTCTTTGCCTTGAGACATGAGATTAGATCTCGTTACTCCAATATTTTCACTAGTTACAAGTCCCTTCAATCCGCAAAACTTGAAATTTCCTATCATTAAAACCAACTCTCTGGTAATAATAATCTAATCGTATTTATAGAGAAGAGAAGATAGAATTTTTAAGAATATAGAGATTATTTGTGCACAAGCAAATAATTATCTTATCCTCTCCGTCACCGTTTTCCTATAAATATTAATATAAACGGCAATTGCTCTCCGTAGAACGTAATAAAATCCATTTTATTAACTTTGTTCTGTAATAAGCTCTATATGTGCTTACTCTTATCATTTTTAATGTTATATTTAACCATAAAGCCATTCGACAGTAAAATTGATTTTCATGCTTGATTACTTACAAAAATACTTTCTGAGAAAAATTCTGCCTTTACAGAGCCTTTTGTTGTTTTCATCAATGTAGCTTATCGAAAAGTGATTTTAAAACAGCTGTTCCGGAAATTTAAAAATGCTATTTATTTTTATAACTTGAAAGTGAGTATTGAGTGCGCTGCTAGTTACACTTAAGTTAAAGTTACTTTTTCTAATGTTATCAGTATTGTTTTTCAGTGCGCATGTTTTTATTTATACTACAGATAGTAAGTTACTGTAACTTAGTAACATGTTTAATGATGTCAGCTCAGGGAGACGACGTCGTATACGTAAACAATCCAATCGAAGCTGGCTTACCCAGCCATTGGGTGCCACTAAGCGTTATCAAGAGAGTAATCGAAATGCGGGTATCCCCAGCAAATTATTTTACCAGACCTGAAAAAATAATTTTAAAACATTTGACACGTTTTATAAAAAAGAAAAAAACTAGTGCAAAGGTAACTGACGCTAAGACATACCATAATAAAATTAATTCAGGTAATACATTAGTAAAAACAGGATCAACAAAGTTATCCACGATAGCAATCACAATGCCTACAGAGGATTTAAAATTTACTGCGAAGAATACCGGAGTAGAACCCAATAAATTAAATAAGGATGAAAAAGGAAGTATAAAAGATCAAGATACAATGGCTGAAACAACAATCAACATAGAGCAAAAATATACTACTGTTTTTACAGAGAGTACTGCTATTGTTGGTACCTCTAAAATTTACGATATAGACACAACATATACAACTGGGGCTCCCGTGGAAACCTCAGTTACATTAACTTCTACAAACGATGTAGACGAGGAGGTAAGTGAAACGACAAAGAAGGTCAGCACTATAGAAATTACCGCCAGTACGACCGATACCACTGTTTTTAGAAGCTCAACGACAACTTCAGAAACAATATTAGACGTAACAAAATTGCTTACTTCGAGTACTACCTCTGCAGTCAGTACAACGCCTTCGACCTCCACATTTACTACGACAGAAGCTACAACAATGGACGCGACTGATGTCACCGACCTTAGTACAGGCGACCCATTCTATTAAAAAATTACTGGTCTCCCCAGATTGAGTAGATAAATGTATTAGTATTAAATTTTATAGAACTGAGATTTTCGTTTTGAATTTTTAACTTTAGTTCCTTGTTGAAAGTTTTATTTTGGGTCCTCATTCGAGTTAAAACTTTTCATTGCTCGAAAGAAGGATTCGCTGGTTTTACGTCTTATTAATTAGTAATTAATGCAGCGATGATTCTTTTGCCAATAATTATTAATTAAGCATCAATAATTACTGCTGTACCAACCAATTAACCGGCACTGGGCCAGTGTGGTGGCTCACGGCCCAGTTACCCTCACTGAACTTCTACAACGATGTGGAGATATTTGGGGGAGGCCTATATCGTACGTCTGTCGGCTGATGATGACTTACTGCTGTAGACAACAAATAAATTTTATTTAAAAGAAAATTGGGAATTAATATTAGAAAACTTGTAATATTTTGGTGTCACAACCTTTCCCTCCCAACTGGCGTATACATGAACCCATATTTGGACATAAATTGCTACAGTTAAAGGGAACGTAACTGTAATAAAATATATTTTAGGGATACGGGTATGCGTTTAAAGGATTTCAGTGTTGGAATATATCATTTGGAAAGGGATTGAATACGTTTACAGAATTCTTAAGTTATAAATTTTACATACGATTGTACCATTACAACTAAAAAGGAATATCAGGAGAGATTTTACTTCGCTTTTCGAAATCAAAGTTTAGTGTGCTTACATAGTTTAAAATTTTGACAAGTTTTTTTTTTTTTAAATAGTATATAACATAATTTTTGTTATTAAACGATGAAATAATCTTTACTATTTTAAATAATAAAGTTCGATTAGTTAGAATTATCCGACAGCGTTAATTCTGTGCTAACTGTAGAGTAGGATAGGAACGCTTGACTTTAATCTGTTTTGCTACGTTTCATTGAAACGGAACCATTTTTGTTTATTCATGCGGGCTAATGGATATCACAAGTGTTTCATGTTTCTCTGCTATTAAAGATTCGAGATTAGCAGTTAATGACTGTGTCAATTATGTTTTGTAATTTTTTAACTATGTATTGCTAATAAAGGTTGCCCTTTAACATAATGTTAAGGCAAAAATTCGATTACGTTATCTTAACACGTTAAATATCAACCTATTTCAGTCCATGACTTAATCGGATATTAATTGAAAGCACATTTAGTAGTTTTAAAACCCCTTTCATTTGAATAATAAAGACAAAAGCTATATAATAGCATTCCAAGTAATTTTTATCTCACGCATACAAAACCCAACGTGAGTGCTGTACCTTTCATTCATTACCAAAATGGGGTTGTATGATGATTTAAAAAGCGCAGGTAGATCACGCGATAGATCGCCAAATAAAGATAATAATAATGTTACATTAATACGCGATTACATCAGAAAACGCATTATCATCAAGAGTAGATTGACAAAATTTTCAAATTATTTAAATACAATTAGTTGCGATGATGATGAGAACAATTTAAATGGTAAGAAATATGTAGACTTGAAGTTCGCATTCAAAGCGCTACAAATATATATACAGAATTTAATATTACTCAAACAAAATAAAAAGAGGGTAAATCTGAATCCGATTTAGATGAACAGTTGTCTCAACGCGAAGCATTTGAAGATTGTTATTATAACCTTTTAGCACAAGCAGAATATTTATATAGTAAAAATATTTCTATTCACCAAATAACCGACATCAAACAGACAAGCGCGTCGATAAAGTTACTTATTATTGATATGCGAACCCTTTGACATTACTTATAAGCATTGGCTTGAGTTTCGCGACACTTACGTTCTTTGGTTCATAACACTAAAGATTTAGTGACAAACAAAAATATTATTACTTAAAATCAACCCTTAAAGTAAGTGCTTTAATAGTAATAAATTGGTTACAATTTTCCAGTCAGACAATAAAGGGTTGCTAATTCAGAATAACGTAAAATCATTATTCAATATGCAGACGCTGAGTAAAGAATGGCCGTATCTTTAAGAACGCTAATTAATAACGTGTTTAAAAATTTATGCGTGCTAAAAACCCTCGGTATGCGAACAGAGCACTGGCATACCCTCGTTATATATATTATTGTTTCTAAACTAGACCAAACTATCGAGGGGTAGTAGGCACAGTACAAAGGTACATTATATTCCAACGCAGGCGACTACAAGCTTAAGGTCGAAGACATTCTTAATTTATTGAAGAACAGAGCGGACATGTTAGAAGCATTGCAAGTATCGCACAGTAAACCGAATAGCAATAAATATAACGGTCAATGTAATAAAAGTCACTGCCTAGCACTACGACACGGTTTAGATCTACCCACTACGTGAAAAAGTTGTTTGACATGTAACTAGTCACCCATCGTACTTATATCAAAGGATACTCGATTGGGATTTAAATTCGAGGATATCATTCGGTTTACTATAGAAAACTACAGATTTGGCAAAAGCAAGTTATGTCCAAAAAAAAAAAATTTACTCAATCATAGCATTGCGCTGCTTTCGCATACGAGCAGCACGGGGGAGCGCGCATTGGCGGTCCACGTTACCAAGGCGCACATAGACGGTCGACACGCTCATGCATCCAATTAGCATCCGGTTTTGTTATCATTGGAGTTAATAGAAACACCTGATTCGCTCAACAATTATCATTTCGCGTTGGCCTTGCTGGAGCCAACTGCTTACTTATACTTATAAAGAATATCTTATAAAGAAATCGTTGCGCGATAAATTTGATTTACTAAAATTATAGTCCACTCACGAAATAAGAGGCGTTGGAGATTCGATCACAAATACGACAAAACTGTGTTAAGTCGGAATCAAATTACGCGTTTACTATTGTATAATATAATCTCGTCCTACATTACGCTGACAACGCCGGCTCTGTTGAAGTAAGGCGCGCGCATGCGCACACCAGATGGCATCCACCTGGCCGATCCGCAGTCCCACAACATTGACATATTGTTACGCGCAGATATTTTTAGGGATTTATAGAAAACGGACAGAATTAGGTTAACAAGCGGACCTATTTTTTAATACACGAATTGGATTATATTTGGTCCAATTTTAATTCTCATAATAATTCCGTTTGTTGTAACTTTTGACAGCCAATTGACGCAGAACTGCAAAAGTTTTGGGAGTTACAACTTCCAACTCCAAGCGACGTTCTACGCACTGACGAGAAACGTACTTGCGAGGCTTATTTCGTCAGCACCACGATGTGAGGTGTTAATGGATGATTCTGGGTTCGTATCCCGTTCAAATCTTCTCCGGACAGGTTAGGTTAGGTTAGTCGTTTTCTATAGCCAAACGTTTTCTGGATCTAGAAAAACGCTCAATGCGAAATTCTACTTACAAAAAGTAATATAGTTAATTTATATAAGAATATATTAATCATATGACTCGTATTGAGAATTATCGTACAACTCATTATTTTCTTGCACATCATAGAATCAATCTAATTACAAACGACAAACAATTAAAAAATAAGCACAAGTTATTTAACTTAAATTTATTCATTGACTACCATAAGGTCTTGCGAGTTGGCGGTCGTTTGAATAACTCGAAGAATTTTGCATATGTTAAAAATAATCCTATTTTAATTTGTTCCAAAGATTGGTTTTCAGTGTTTCTTTTTCGGCATGAGCATAAACAATTACTGCACGAGGGACTTCAGGCGCTTCTGTAGAGCGTAAGTGAGGTGTACTAACCGGTAGAAGGCAGGAACCTCGCCAGGCGAGTGGTATACGAATGCGTCGCATCACCTGCCGCAGGTTACGAAGTAACACACTTAGTTCTATTATGAGTAATATGCCGCAAGAAACAGTTACGCCAAGATTTCCATTTCTACGTTTTTGTGTCGATTATACCGGACCCGTGCTCATCTTTACACGCAAGGGTAAGGGTTCAAAACTTGTCAAAGCTTATGTTTGTGTGTTCATTTGCTTTGTTACACGTGATGTTCATCTCGAACTAGTCAGTGATCTCTCTAAAGAGGTATATTTACTAGGTCTGATATTTTCTGATGATGGAAAGAATTTTGTGGGGCTTATGTCAGATTTTGTACGATTTCCTTCGATTTGTTCCGAACAGATTATGATATTCAATACGACAACGATGACAACTAGTCAATTCAATTTAAATACATTCTACCTTATTCATCCCATTTTGGTGGCATATAAGAAGCTGGAGTAAAAACATATAAGCATCATTTATTGCGATTAAAGGGACACGCATCTTACCATTGAAGAACTGAAATAATTCACTCTCGCAAATTGAGGCAATTCTCAATTCATGTCTTCTTAGTCCAATATCCGTTGATCCACACGGCCTTTAAATCCTGGTCATTTCTAGATCTGACGGCCATTGACTACGCTTGCAAGCGCTGATCTCTTTAACGGTCCTACAGTGAGGCTCAACCGGTATCAGATAGCGGAACAAGTTCTACAACATTTATAGTAGCGTTAGGCCAAAGAGTATATTTCAGAAAATCAAACTAGAAGCAAATAGGAAAGTAAAGCCGATATTAAACTAAACACGTTAACTCTTATCAAGGATGACAATTTACCGCCACTTAAATAGAACCTGGGTCGCATCATATCTACGGTTCTAGGCAAGTATGGTATCAGTCGCGTTGCAAACATCAGGATAGCTTTGGGAATTATACGAAGATCATTCTCCAATATTTCTCAATTTTCGACTTTGGAAGATTTACCATTGGAAGATAAAGTTTCCAAAGCCGCGTGCATGTTTACGCTGGTATTCGCAAAGGAGTACGACATCTACACAGAGTGACGCGGCGTATGCGTTCTTCATTCGTTCGCCATATATTCAAACATTCATTCACTACTCCCCGGGAGTACCGCAAGAGTAGGGCACAACTCTTTCATACACACGCGCATCCATTACTGTAACAGACAAGTCTTTTTCTAATATACATTGTCCATTTTTCCAAGTTTTAATTTGGCGATTGCTTTACGCCACTACAGCCTCTTACAGGAATAAACTCATTTCAATCTTTTTCCAACAATAAACCCTTGTGTTCCTGTTGATGTAAAAAGGTTGTCGATTACTCAGAGGTTATTTGAAAAATAAAAACGCAATTACAAATAAATTTACAACTCACGAAATGTTAATAAATCATCTTACGTTGCTTCTGAAAACTATTCGCTGAAATATTATTTCAACGTGCAGTTCACCACGTTATCTCATTTTATGATTTGTAGTGAGCTCTAATGGTGAAAAATATGATTAAACTTGAGAGCTCCACGGAGTTTCGTGATTCATGAGATTTTCCAGAACGCCTTTGAGGTGCATCGTGGGAATAAAATGAAAACTAACTAGCAACCTCTGGTTGAAGGCAATAAGTTCGTATCACGATCAAAAATGTACTATGATCTAAATCGAGTTATATTCACAGATAACTAGGTGAAGTAACAGATGTTATTTTATATGAGATTTAAAGTTTCATCTCGATTGTAATCCCTGTGAAACACCTTGTTTATCAGGGACTCATTTGCACATTTTATTTTTATTGGTCTAGACGGTCTAGGCTTTAAATTATTGAATTCTACAGCTTATTAAATTTTTAAAATATAAATGCAAAACGTGTAAAATTTTAAAGTTTAGTTATGCTTTGTAAAGTGGGTGCATCTGAGTAGTGGTGGCTTGCATCGGTTGCAGATGGTGCAACCATAACAGCTATTACGAAACTTCTTCACCGTTGAACTTATATTGCCTAATTTGTAGGGTCCTTGATCAAAGTTGTTAATTACAAAACTAGGTTGTTAAAATTACGGGAATATATCAATAAGTACAAATTAAGAGACGTTTCATATACATTTTATGTTTTAGAATTGTGAATAAAAATCCATTAAAGATATATTTCACATAGTTTATTAAAACTTAATGTACCGTAGTAAACCTGTAGCTGAATTTATTTGCTAAAATGATCGTTAATATGTCTGGTTTCCGTAATATGGATATTATTAGAGCAATTGAAACGTAATTCCAATGCGTTTGTGTAGTTTGTCCACAAAATGGTAGTAAGAGAAATGAAATAAAAAAAAATTGTTAGGAATCTTTCAAAATTATATTTATATACATACATCGTCTATACCAATTCGGAAATATCGGTTTGGGAGAACTCATAGGTCGATAGATATTTATGGATTCAACCCCTTTAATATTTAAATTTAATAATATTGGTTTAGATACGTAAAAGCAGTTCTTACAAACTATGTATATACTCCTAAACCTCCGATTGTGTTAGATGTGATGACTCAAAATTTGGTACAGATAATGCTTTTGACATTTAGATGTCAGATGACAAGGGATTTTTCAAAATTCCTTCCCCAAAGGGAGTTACGGGGGTGTTAATGAATATTAATGAATATTTCGTACAAATTTGAAATCTAATTCTATAATACGGTCAGCAAAGTGGGAAGGGACCGGTTAGTTTAATTATATCTAATATCATTAATTCACTTTTACAATCTATAGTAATAACAGCCCATTTACGTCCCCACTGCTGGGGCACAGGCCTACCCTCAATATGAGAGCGATTGGGCCATAGTCACCACGCTGGCCCAATGCGGGTTGGTGACTTCACACATACCTTAGAATAAATTCTAAGTCATGTGCGGGTTTCCTCACGATGTTCTCCTTCACCGTTTGTATCTCGCTGTTGTAACTAAAGTCCACAAATGTACATAACTTAAATATTAAGTCATTGGTACATGCCGAGGTTCGAACCCGCGACCTTCGGAATGAAAGCCGCACGCTCTAACCATTAGGCCAGCGAGCTACCCATTAGGCCAGCGAGCTACGATAATATAAGTAATATGGCTAAATAAAATGCTAAAAGATTCAATATGTAGCATCGAAATTAAATAAAAAATCTTCGACGTGAACGTACAGTGTTCGACGTTACAGGATATAACATCTGAAACTATGGAAAAGGTTTAAAAATACGTCGAGTTTAATCTTCAGAAAGCGCTCGCAGCAGGTGCACCGCCTTGGACGAGCGCTTGTTAAATCTCTCATGCAAGCAACAAGTTACGATGCGATAGACATAGCTACACGACTACGCTACAAAACATATACGACACATACGATTTGTTTTAACAAAGGCAAAGAAGAGGTTTATAATTGAACGGTTATCATTTTGATTTTGTATGATCATCGTCATCGCCCATAGACGACCAACTCTGTAAATAGGTCTCCCCGAAAATCTCCATATAGTGTGTTTCAGCGCTGTCACGACCTTCCACAGTTAGCATGGTCTACGGCATCGGCGGCTTCATACGGAAAGATTTGGACTATTTCCCACTCCGCTGGCTGAATGAGGGTTGGTGGGAGCCAGAGCTTCGTTTGTTGATTAGCAGAGTGCAACACGAGCAGGGGAGGTTGGCTTAAGTCCCGTTAATTACTGTGCGGGAACCCTTAAAACCCAATATTGTATATTACCACATATACTACTTACTGGTAAATGATACCCTGTTCATGTGGCGCTACTTGGGATTATAATTTTTTCCCGCATTGGGGTCGACGCTTAGAGATACAAGATGCTAGATCTCATTACCCTAGCAATTATACTAGCTACAGCGCCACTCAAACCGTCATATGTTGGGTTACCACACTATTGCTAAGTGTCAAAAATCGGATCTGCGGTGGTCCAGCAAAGTCCTACCACCATTTTAATTTAACAACGCGGTCGGTTTCTTTTAATTATATAATCTAAACCTATACGGTATTTATTAGTTCTAAAGTTACATACGGTAGCACATATTTATCTCACTGATCGATATATAAAAATAGTACAGGTTTTTTTACTTAAAGGAGAAATATAAAGACAATCTGTGCTTCAGACATCAAAGCAGAACCTGAGAAGGAGTCTCCATTAGCAGTACACAAAGAAACTGTATTGAATTACTTAAATCACCTTTTAAGATTCTTTTCAATCCCAATACTAATGAGGTTGCAGTGAAAGGTTTATTGTGATACTTCTATAAATATATAAGTTAAATATGAATTATAGTTCAAAAACAAATAAACAAGAAACAACATTAAACGAACAGTTAAATTGATGATGTATAGTCTATAAAAAAAAGTTTAACTAATTTTTCCTTACATACTTGTTTTACTTATTTGTATGGAGCAAATTTTGTAATCGGAAACTCGCCATGACCACCGCTTCAGCTTTTATTTCCATCGCTAAACAGTGATATGCAAACATTACTGTGTTCCGGATTGAATGGTTTTGTACCTAGTGAAATTACTGTGGTAATGAGAATTTCCATCTTATGAGCCAATTAGATGACACGATTTGGTGAAGTGTTTATCATTATTAGGTAATATTCTGTTTGTTAGAGAAATTAAAAAATAGTTTGTGTGACCATAGAAAAAGAAAAAAAAATAGGTGACAATCTTACTTGTGGTCTCATTGTAATAAAGTATTAAATAATTCGTTTGATATAAATATCATGGAGGGTGGCTACAAACAATAACCAGGAAGAGAAACGGAACATTATAGTTTTTTTTTCCTTCACGGCGCTCTCACGATTTATTTCAAGCTCCATATTGCATCCGCTCCTGGAGAACATTTTTCCACAATCCAGCACTTATTTCCTACCCTTGAATTAAATATGGTTTTACTTCAAATCAATTGTTCGACTTTATAAATTTATATAATAATGTTTCGTTTCATATTAACATTATAATTTCTGAAGTTTTCATTCTTGTAGCAATTAGAGAGCTTTATTATTGAAGGTTCATTATTCTTCTTCTTCCCTGTTCCCAGCTATGTGGTGTCGGCACAATATTTCTCTTCTACATCCCTCTATCAGCCGTCATATCTGAATTCAGACTCTTCTTACACATGTCATCTTTCATACAATCCATCCACACATTCTTCGGTTATCCTCTACCTTTAATACCATCCACGTTAATTAATGGAGGTTTATTATAGAAAAATAAATGATTTTCTATGACGACTCTTTGGTCGTCTCGTTAAACTATATTGAAAGATATTTTTATATAACATAAAGTAAATATCTGAAGCTTTTTAGACTATTTTTCTAATTACGACTCGTTCTTGTGTCATAGTGTCGTGTTAATTAGTAAAAATTGGAGCACCTATGAAATATATGATCTCTGGGTTGAATATTAAGAATTTGTTCAGTAGTGCTCCGCAATGCAGTAAAATATTTATACGATGAGCATTGGTTCCGATTCTCCATAAAATATCAGGTGATTTCATTAAAAACACTGCCGCAGTCAGGTGATAAATTCCAATTCGACCTCAGTGTATTAATTTGGCGTATTTAATTCGATTATCTGTTTGAATTACTGAACAATAGTTCAATTAGCAATTTAAAAAAATAAATAAATTTTAAGCTGGTACTGTACTAGTGATAGGTCTCTGTTGCCGGAGACTGTTCAAGTACAGCGCCAATTTCTACTGCTAAACGGTAGTCTGCAAACATTACTGTGTTCCAGTTTGAAAGGCGCTTTAGCTAGTGTAGTTACAGGGGTAATGAGACTCGATATGTTATGTCTTAGGCGACGAGTGCAATGTAGTGTAGTATTTACCATCCTAATTATCGTCACATTGTTATGGGCGGGCGTATTACTTACCATCAGGTGAAAGTCCCGCTTAGCTCGTTGCTTATTGAATATATAAAATAATTTTCTTGACTTTTAATTTTTTTTTATATTTTCACGCCTTTTTCCCAGTAGGGGTAGGCAGAGGTGAATAAACCACCCACTTTTCGCCAGATGTGGTCAGATTAGGTCCCATGTAACAGGGGGCGAGCCTGTTGCCACTTTATTGAGGCCACCATACACACAAAGATGATTTCAGTGTGCGGGTTTCCTCACGATGTTTTCCTTCACCGTTTGTATCTCGCTGTTGTAACTAAAGTTTACAAATGTACATAACTTAAGTCATCGGTACATGCCGAGATTCGAACCCGCGACCTTCGGAACGAAAGCCGCACGCTCTAACCATTAGGCGAGCGAGCTACTTTTTACTATAGAGCCCTTTGTAATCTAATCTTTGAAAAGTAGATTGACTAATAAATATTTTACGTACAGCCCACCATAGTACACAGTTTCAACAGTTTATTTATTACAACAAAATAATTACGATTGTAATTTTACGCCAAGTTAACATTTACCAAGGTTTTAATTAAAGAGCTGGCTTTTGTCTAAATTTATGTTTCGATCTTACTAAGTTATTCAAAATAGCAATGGGTCCATTCTATGAATTTTAAAGCAATGCCTGAAGTATACTTATATAAGTTGAATTGGTAAATAATGCTTCTAAAACATGAAGAAGGAACAACGATCTTTTTTTCTAACACGTGTTCTTAATATCAGGTCGTTATGTATATGGTATACCGGTACCTAATTATTATTATATAAAAGTATACTGTAAATAAGAGGTAGCTGCATTTAACTGTATCATGCTAGAAGTAATAATGTGTGTTAACATCTATCCTTGGTTGAAGGTCGGTATAGTAAGTTAAATATAAATTTTGACTCTTTTATCAAATCCTATATCAATGTATTCTCCTAAGAACTTATTTTAAACATGCTTTGATGGGCTTTATTTTATCCATATATTTTATTCATATCCAATTGTATAATATGTAGAGTTTAAATATGTATTATAGAAAAAAAAATATTTTTATAGAAGTGTGTACTTTAAACGTAGAGGTGTTCATGTTTGTTCATCAATCAAGAGTAAGGTAGGTTATATTCTGATTCAGTTTATTTATGTCGGTCAGTTTATATACGAAAAATCGGTGTGCATAAAATAAGCTGAAATACTATGATGTATGACTGAAGTACATAAAATTGCCGTAATAAATATGCTAAAGGATTTCGATGCTAGCCTGTAAATATAAGAAATATGAATAAAAAGTATGGTTGATACCGTAACAGGTATTATACTTTTGTAATCTATATCTCCCTCAAAATTTATGATAGTGAAAACCTGGCAAAATCAGTCTGTTTGAATTTGTTCAAAACGAATTCAATAGAAAATTGGATGTTACATATAAAAGTAAGGTATAATTATTTAAACGAATTAAGTATGAAGCAATTGTGATATTTCAAGCAGACATCAAAACCTAATTTATCTTTATAGATTTCACTGTCGCACTATCGCAGCTCCTATCTCTGCCACCAAACAGTAGTGTGCAAACATTACTGTGTTCTGGATTGAAGGAAGTTGTAGTTAGTGAAATTACTGGGGTAACGTGACTTAATATCTCACGACTCAAAGAGACAATGTGGTGCAGTGAATACCATCCTAACTAGCGTTGGTGTTATGGGCGGGCGTATAACTGCTATAAAGTAGACGTCCCACTTGTCTCGTCGCTTCATTGTATATAAAAAAAGCCATTTGTTTGTGTTTCATATTGGAGGTATTTAGAATGAATAAACAAAAATACAGCGTCTATATTTTAGCCGGTGATAAATGTTGGGGAGGGCTGTAAGCAGTTAAGCGCCATAATTCAGCTTATGACTAGACTTGGGTTGGACCTCGGCGTAATGTGTTAAAGTTATTTGTTACATAAATTTAACATAGTTACATACGTCTTTATAATCGAAAACAAAGCAAAAAATAACTCTTATAATATTAGAAAATAAATCTATTGTGTAACGTTTTGAAGCACTGTATAATAGTAAAGTAGGAAAAAAAATCTAAATCATCCTATACAAACGCAAGTATAATTAAACGAGGTACCTACGGGGTGCTTTGAAAGGGATCTATTTATCTTGTAAATATTAAGGGCTTTGCTTCTACTAGGAGCTTCATGAGGGTGCTTATCAATGGACTTTTAGAATTTAAAATCATCCATTGCTATAATACATAACAAGAAGAGTTTATTGATAGATTTAACTGTGTGTTAACTGAACAATGTAATATAATCATTTATAATATATAATCATTATATGAAAGCCTATCAGTATTATGTATTTTTATAATGAATTATTTGATTTTGACTGATGTGAAATAATTTCGACAGACAACAATAGCATGACCACATGTCATTAAAATTATAGAAGTTGGTTAACATATGAGTATAATGGATTATAATTTATTAATATATTAGAATATGATTAGTATGAAATAGCTATCAAATGCTCCAAGTCTAAAAAAGTTCATTAAATGAACATGTTTACTTACGGGGTATATTTTACTATGTTGTGTAATGGAAGCTCGTGTTTTATCTTACAAATGAATTTGTCCACGTTCTCCGACAACGAGAGATTCCGACAGAAAAGAGTTTGTGTTTAGTGTAAGAGGAGAATACATATGTTATATATTATACGTCGAACTTCCCCTCTATTCCGCTAGTTTTAGTAATATGGTCACGCTCCACCATATTCGCCCACATAAAACAAGTTCCAAATTATTATGAAACTATGTGGCAACCCTTCGGAGCGATCTCCTCTGAATACGGAGCTTATGAAGTTTGTAATTTTTACAACTCTTTAAAAAAAGAATAAAATCGACAGTTTTTTTAACACTTAACATATTAAACTAAGAGCATGATTACTTCTATTTATGAGGAAGTGTCGAGACAAGCGAGACGTTCACATGATGGTAAGTGATACAGCCTCCTATAACAATGTGATTCTAGTTAGGACGATTTACATTGCTTTGAAACATTCAGTAATTACACTGGCTACAACGCCCTTTAAATAGGATCATAGCTGTTTTCATACTACTGTACGGTAGAATGATCTTCTTCTTCATCTGAATGATATCTTTATTTTGTTTTAATAGTATTAAATAAAAAGTTTTGTCTACTTATATAATATTATTAATTTGCTAATGTATGTCCTAATGTCTTAAAATGAAGTATTTTAGTAAAAGAATAACATATGCGCTTACTTTACTTGAATCAAGTTACATTTTCAAATGTTATTTCTTTAACTTAATCTCTTTTTCTTTTTTTTTTTAATTTAACAGCTATGACACGAGTAGGACGTCCACCTTTTAAGTGATAGCTATAACAACGGACCCATAGTATGTTACTACTACACCATATAGTGCTCATCGCCATAAGACAATATGATGTTACGTTTCGTTACTGCGGTATTAACACTAGCTACAACGCCCTTCAATACGGAACACGGTATTGTTTGCACACACACTAGTGTTTGGAGTTGGATGTAGGAACTGTGGTAGTACCTAGCTAGACGGTCTCCGGCAATAGAGATCTACCACAATTGCCTTACATTTCTTCAAAAATAAGTTATATATTTCCACATACGTAATAAACGATGTTAGTTGTATATTTATATATCAAAATAAGTGTTTTGAAGAGCGAGGAGGTCGTGACAGTAAACGAATTAGATCCCAATCGACTCTGCGGAGAGAATTGCCGATGCACAGATTGCCGTTAAATGAGTAACAAGATAAAGAGAGGAAGCAAAATGAAAGCTAAATAACGAGATTGGAAGTGCCCGATGTGACTCCAGCGGATGAAAATGCAAAAACATTTTCTAGAGCTAGATTTTTCTTGCGAATCCTGACTCTTTTTCAAATGAAACGGTACCTAGTTATTTCTTTAAATGACTAGTAATAATAAGTTCGCAACTCCTATTACTTCCTCTAAACGCAATGTTAAAAATAATATCTAGAATCAACTAAAAATTTATCTTAAATGTACGAAGCAACAAGATGAGTGCGTCGTTCACTTGATGGTAATTAATACTCCTGCCCATAACAAAATGGCGATTGTTAAGATGATATACACAGCACCACTCGTGCAAATGGTGTTGGCTCTCTTTTGCCGGAGACCGTCTAGTAGGAAATACTGCAACGCCTATTTCTACTACTAAAGAGTAGTGTGCAAATATTACTTTGTTCCAGTTTTGTAGCTAGTAAAATTACTAAAGTAATGAGACTTAAAATGTGATGTTTTAAAGCCACGTGCTCGATGTGGTGTAGTGTTTATAACTATATTGGTATCATTTACCATCTGTTGAAGGTCTCGTTCGTTTCATCGCTTCTTAAATATATAAGTGATACGCCCTTCCTGTTGCAAAGTAGTACCTCCTTGTGTATCGCCTTGAAACATCGGATGTTAAGTCTTATTACCCCAGTAATTTCATTAGCTACAGCGTCTTTCACAACGGAACAGTAATGTTTGGCGGCGGAAATAGGAGCTGCTGTCGTACCTACCACTACCATTTGCAACTGTCAATACCTACCATCAATTATGCTTATCACCTTTTCTCAGGTGAATGTCTTCATCGTTTAGACGATTAAAAAAGTAATTATCATTTAAAAACTGTTTCCGATAATTAATATAATTTGTTATTGTCTATATTAGTGTTTAGATAATTCATCTGATATACTTAAAGTATGTTTGCTGTTTTATGATATAAAGATGTCGTCTGAATTGCGACGTATTGACGTGATCACTTAATATCACGTGATCTGTGAGCCTGTTAGTATCTCATTGTTGACTGAATTAAGTAGGAAAGTATTTTCTTTTAATAAGATAAGATTAAATGTAACTAACTTTAACTAACCACCCAGTTGCGAGTTATATATCCTGCCCATAATCATGTACACTGCATTCATCACCAAGAGACTTCCTGCTGCATACATTGTTCATTACTTCACTTTATCCTTTACTTAGTTATTTTTTTTTTTATTTAGTATTACTTATATTAATATTTAATTTGTTACTATAAGTATAAAAATGTTCATCCTTTCATTAACTCAGTACCTTTTTAATTTTATGTTTTTAAAATCGATCACTTGCAAAAAACTTATAAAAGTTATAAGCTCAAGCTTAATATTACTTTAGCTTATAGCTGCACAGGTATAATATTATATTCATTACCTAACCTAAAAAATAATAAAAGAGATGTTGGTTTAAGTTGAAAACATCGTCTTTGAATTTCGAGAATACTTTACATATTATTTCAGGTGTCTAAAAAAGAACTTAAACTTTTAGATTTGTTTTCAGTACTTTATTAATAGTACTATGAAAACTTTTTTTTAAATAATATTTTTGATTTTATAGACGATTCTCATTAAAAATATTTCGAATTTGTCGCGGTTAAATTAGTATTTAATTCAAAAGGAAATTTATTTGGTTACCGAAAACTTGTGGGACGCGTGAAGTAAAAGTTTTGATTAATGGCACTTTTTGGTGTGAGTTCGTGCATTGCTTTTTTGTTACTCTTTAATAATTCGCTTCGAGAGTTTGTTTTCAGAGTGTTTATGACATAGTTTTTCAACAACATTAGTTTATTATTAGCACATTAAGATGTTTTTCAATAAACATTTATATAAATATACATATCTTTCGACATACGAAACAAATCGTTACGTTTTTAATGTAAATGGCAAGAATTTTAAAGCCTGTTGACTTATATTAATAAGCTATTAACAGGCTACTGATTTTTACAATAGCTTCTAGTTCCAAAGTTAAAAGTTAAGTTCTGAAGTAAAAAGTTATACAGTGAAGTATTAATTACTTAAAAAATGGAAAACTACGCTTTTACTAGTAAAAAAGTTTTTCAGGATATGCTTTCAATGTTACTGAGAATTTCTTATAAATAATTAAATATTATAAACTTACATTTGGCTTTAGGATACAATAACGTGTCCTGATGAAAACTTTTTCTGTATAAAATTTCATATTAAATATACGTTTATACGTACGTCGACGTTCTGTTTAGATTACGACAAAGGATTTTAATGAATCAAAACTAAATCAACGAACCTAAATTTACACATACAAATTTGATAACATATTTACTGCTTTACTGAAAATAAAAGGGTACAAATAGATAGAGAAGAATACAATACAATGTTTTACATTATATCTATAATTTTACATCATTACTGGTACATATTAAGGAAGGCGTATGTTTTCCATTTTTGTGTACGAAGATAAAATATTCGTCAAGGGTTCTACAGAAAATTATTTAGTAAAAAAAAATATAAGGGCCATTGGTATTGTTAAATGAAAGAAGTGACATGGATATGTCTAAAATAATATAGAAGATATATGATATGGTAGAAGATCGGAATGTTTCTCATCAGATGTCGTTAAGGTTAATGGTACCTCCATTGCATTGCCTATTTCAGAAGAAATATGCTTTATAAAAGCGATTGCTTCTATGTGTTCTTAATTGCTGTTTTCAAGTGAAGAGGGTGCTCCAGCTAGTGAAATTAAAGAGAAACAGGACTTAATTAACTTCTTATGATGGAGGTTTCAAAGTGGTGCTGTAAAATATCCGAATTGTACACCGTTGTTGTACGTGGGCACGTGTGACGTTTATCACGTTGTAAAAGTATTAGAGAATAGAAATAAAGGTGATTTATGAAACAAATCTTTGGCAATATTTGAAATGAAAAAGAAAAGTACTAAAATGAGTCTGGATATAATCTGATTTCAGATCACGCCCGGGCAGGTTGCCGCCGGTGAGATAATGTAATGTAATTACCGTCTCGCCCTCAACGAGCCAACTCATTACGGATAATTTGATGAGACGGATCAATGTGAAGAGTGAGCTCTGCTGATTTCATTTAAATTATCAACCATATTTTTCTCTGTTCTCTAAGAAAGTCCAATTGGAACCATCTCCACAGCCATCCTCTGGCCTCTCGACTTTACAGAAACAGCAATATTTAACTTAAACTAACTTATCTTCTGACATCTATGGCTTGTGTTCATACTTATTTTCTGTAAGCTGAAACGATGATGATGATAAATTTATCCTAAACTTTTTAAAATAAATCACATGCAACAGTGAAAGTCTGATAATCGATTCATCGACTTTCAGAAACTTGGGGAATTATACTTGTTATTTGCTAAACGAATACCTGTTAGGTAATATTTTTATTCCAAAGTAATCTTATTATGGTATAAGGTAAAAACGTTTGGGTACAAACAAATTCGGTATTCTTTCGCTGGATCCATCCAATCCTATTGTTTATTCCAATAACATGCAAATTGCCGTTCATTTGCATAATTTCAATTTAGTAAGAGGCCAGCGGATTCGTATGACGATGTTGGGCAATTCAGTTCCCATAGATGTAATCAACTGTTATACGAGTACAATAGAATTAATATGCTCGCAGATTGAGTTTCTCAGACGGCTGAGGGTTCCTAGATCTAGAAACTAGGGTGTTAATATCGAAGAAGAATCTTACATGTTTGTCACTTTTAATTCCTTAAAAATGGATATTGTAACTGCGACTTTTTTTATACAGAAATCAATATATGAAGAATTAGTACTTTCTTCTTTCCACTAGTAGTATAATATTTTTTTGGGACCCCATTCATCATGTCATACATGAGCCGCCATTCGATCACTACGCCTATGCATGGTTATATTTGATTTTACTTATACTTACAATGAATAGGTTAAATATTATTATAATTTTATCCGTCTTATATATAAAGCATATATGTCATTCATCAGGAAAAGGACTGACTTCATAAAGGACTTTGGTGGACGATTGGTAAAGGATTTCTGTTGCAGGAGACCGCCTAGATATTACCGCAGCTACAATTACATTTCTATCGCCAAATTATTGTTCGTCAAACATTACTGTGTTCCGGTTTGTAGGGCGGTGTGGTAAGTGAATATACTGGGTAACGGGACTTAATATAGGAGTTTTAAAGAAACACTCAATATGGTTTAGTATTTATTATTATATTGTTATCGTTTATCGTCAGGTGGATGTTTTGCACGTCTCTCGTCTCATCGTAAAAGTAAAATTGGTAAGTGATACGGCTCTCCTATAACAAAGTAGTGCCTCTTTGTGCGTCTGCACAAAACAGGGCCCTCGTTGTCTTCGTTGTTATACAAGACGGTCTAATTAGCCGAGTAAATTTATGCTCTTCGAAATGTAACACAGTAATGTCGGATAGAATGGGAATAAAGGCTAGTACTTCTCTAATTATACAGCAGAATACTGCCTCATTGTAAACGTTATCTGTTACAAAATATATTTATTTGTCACAAAAGTTTGCTCTGAATTCTCCGTGGAAGGCATCGTATCGTTTAGTAATTATTATTATTTCAATAAAGCGACCTCACCGGAATAAAGGGTTCACGTTATTTACGTAATTTAATAACAGACAATCGCTTGGCGATGGAATAACAATAATGGAGCCATTAATTTCTCTGTGAGAGGTGTTCGTAATTGTTTTGTTAAGGAAGATATACAACACAGGTATTATGTTTAGCCAATTGCCTGATAACAAGTAAAGTATTTGAATCAATTATTTGAAATTGATAAACAGCCCTTCTAATGATTTCACTACTGGAACTACGAGATCAGTAGCTTTGCTCTCAAGTTTACACTAATTATTTACTATATTGACCAAGTGCGAGTTGGATTAAGTCTGATGTCCACGAAGACTGACGATCTAAGAAAATGTTCGTTTTTTCACAATGTTTACTTTTACTCGAAAGCTACAGCTAAAAGCTTTAGAAAGAAAGAAAGGCATGGAGCCATTAAGCTATCATGGCTTAGATGCCTACGATCCTGTTAGTTTTATTCAATGTTTCTTTAATTAATGTTAGTTTTTTTAAGGAAATAATTAATTTATATAACATTTCTGTATTTACATTTCATAATTTTTTGGTATACAACTAAGACTGTAATCGAAAAGCGCATACTTCCCGGTCACCGTATTAAACAATATAAAAGAGAAACTCTTGAAGTTTCGAGGTCGGTTAGCGACATATGAACTCATCCCGGAAACTAAACCGATTAATTAAAACTTTCGCTTCAACTTAAATGTGTAGTTTCAGCTTGAGTTTAATAAAAGTTGGTTTAAGACAATGTGTTATGTATTAAAATTCACTTTAATCCTTTTTGATCCAATGTAACGGCTATAAGTATGATACCTAACGTCCATGACTGTAAGTCAAAAGAAAGAGTAAATTACAATAAGAAAAATCCTTTTAAGTACATATCTAAGAACCTCTCAATTGAAACCATTACATTTGAGTTCTTCTATATTTTGGACTGTAATAACTTTTTACGCTATTATCCAACTTACATTATTAGTTTTTGTTAGGTAGAGTATAACCTCGACGATGGTAGATACTCATTGAAGCTAAAAATACAACGTTAGAGACGAGGGAAATTGTGAAGGTTGATTTTATGTCTCTTATATTACTTTTAAAACATTATTTAGTTTTTCAGTTTCCACTCTACGATGATGAAGATTTAAGATAATAAAATAAAATCCTCATAGCATTTATAACGTTGTTATATACATATACGACATAGCTCAAAAGATTGCTAGAATTGAGTGGCAGTTGGCAGGGAACATTGTTCGAAGGACCGATTTGGCAGTAAGGTCTTCGAATGGAACGCGTACCGGTAGACATAGTGTTCGAAGGCCTCCCACAAGGTAGACCGACGATCTGGTGAAAATCGCGAGTATCCTCTGGATGGGAGCATCGTGGGACCGATCGATGTGGAGATCGCCAAGCTTCAATAGTTAGAGAGGCACATTAAGATGAACAAAATAAAATAGGCTTCATGAAAAATTTAACTATATAAAAGTTACACTCGTTAGTATGTAAATGATACTAAAGTGTTTAAAGCTAATGGGTTACATCTTTTTTTAAATTTTGATCACCAGAAAAAAAGATTTTAAGTGTCGTTCTTCATAAGAACAGCGAACTTTCTGTTGGCGGAGACCGTCTAGACGTACCTAGGTACCACCGCAGCTCCTACTTCTGCCGCCAAACAGTAATGTGCAAGCGTTACTATCTCCCGGATGGAAAGGGGTTGTATCTAGTGAAATTATTGGAGTAACGAGATCTTACATCATATGTCTCAAGCGACGAACGCAATGTGATGCAGTGCATATCGTCTTAACAAGCGCCATGTTGTTATGGGCAGGTATATTATTTACCATCAGGCGAACGTTCAGCTCGTCCCGTTAATTGAATAAAAAAAAAGATCTGAAAATATTATGTAAATGTTAATCAGGATCGATTTTTTTCCTTCCTATCAACAAAGGTGTCATTAGTACTATCGTCTGTCTTTATTTTCGGTTGCGGTCTCCTAATACATAGTTAATAATCTAGACATTCACCTAATAGTAAGTTATACGTCTGCTCATAACAATGTGGTGCTTGTGAAGACGTTATATACTGCACCCGAAAGACCTCGTCTCCTTGGGACAGGATGTTGTCTCATTACCCCAGTTATTTCACTAGCTACAGCTCTCATCATAATTGACCGCAGTAAGGTTTGCTGGCTACTGTTTATCGGCAGAAATAGGCGCTGCGGTGGTACATGCTGAGATGGTTTCCGGAAACAGAGGACCACCACTAGTGTGTTTTTAATTAACTATCTAAATAAAAACTCTGGCTTGTGTCAGTATCACATAACAGCCAATTTACGTCCCCACTGTTGAAGCACAGGCCTACCCTCAATATGAGAGCAAGCGGGTTGGTGACTAATAGTAACAGTTTTTGAAAATTAGTTAATTTGAATTGTAAATCGTTTAAATAGGAATTTGTAAAAGAATTCTATCTGTATCATGTATACTGATCATCCATTGTAACGTTGTGCTGTACCAATCTCGTTTTTAATTTGCTTTCCCCCCTTTTATCTCGTTACTCATTTAAAGCCAATCTGTTCAGTGAAAAACCTTTTGTTCAAGCAGGTTTATACTTAATACGTTTTCTTTAAAAGCGTATTGGTTTCAAAATTGAACTATTCGTACACAACATCATAAAGGAATAAAAAAAGTAAAAACAATAATGATATAAAGAATAATGAAAAGAGAGATCAAGGCAGTTTACCTCACCAAAGTATGTGAAAATGACTACGCAGAGAGAGAAAAAGAGAAGTATACAAAATATATTATTTTAAATAAATAACATTACGTAACTTTTTTAAATATAATAACTTTACATAGATTTATATTAAATTTTAAACTTAACACGGTTTGAAGGGCGTTGTAGCTAGTGTAATCACTAGAGTAACGAGACTCAATATGTTCTCAAGCTACGAGCGGCAAGCGGAAGCACTATATTGCAGTATATGTTTTTCTAACTAACGCCACTTTGTTATGAGTAAGCGTATCACTTACCATCCGGTGAACATCCCAATCGCATCGTTTCTTAACTGAATAATAAAAAAAAAATTTTTAGTAGGTAGTTTACAAGTCAGAGATAAAGTATTTAACCTAGAATCTAGATTGAACTTGTCAATTGATTTAATGACAAGAAATACTGTTTGTACTGTGGAGACAAAGTTTTTTTTTATTATCGCCAAGTTTGAGGAATTATGCGGGTGCTAAATTCAGTGCGGGGCCTTTTATGAAGGGTCGCCACATAGTTTTGTAATAACATGGAACTTGCTTTACGGGGACCGAGATGGAGGAACGTGAGGGTATTACAAAAACTTGCATTACTAAGGAGCCTCCGGTTTATTACATGTAATATCTGACTAAAACATTATTTTAATAATATTAATTAAATAGTCTCCTCAAAATACTACCTTTTCATATTTTAACGATTCATTCTACTTGATCGATTTCTCGTAAACTCATTGTGAAAAATCACAAGATCATACTACAGTTATAATATTTCGCTAACAATATTTTTGGAGGGTGCTTAAATTACATCTTTTTATTCCTTCAATAGAAAAAAAGATGATTCTTTAAAAGGGTTCGTATGAAAAAAGATGGGGTGTTTTTAAAAATAAAATCCATTAAAATAGCTGGTTAAATTCTGAATACCTATAACACAATGCTCTGTTTTCACAACGTAACGCTTTTGTGCTTTAAAAGGAGCGAGGGGTATTTCGATGTAGACGGGTTACAGCTATGTTGGCAGTGTAGTGTTTGTATTTATTTAAAAGCTGTATTGAAAACCTAAGACTAATTCACAATAGGACTCAATGCATACTGGCATTCTCACCAGTCAACTTAGGAAGTGGCGATGCTGTGGTAGGTGAGGAGGAACACTATCTGATAACGGAATCAACAGTAAAATGTACATTTACTTACTATACATATATAAATACATATGTAAATGAATACATACATGTATATAAATGTAGATTTACCTCTTAATAGTAAAGAAGTTCCTCTTAATAGCGTTCTGCTAGAGTAGTATCAGTAGTGGGGATGGAAGTAAAAAAGTTTTACGATTGACACGAATCTTAAAATAATAGTCATTCTACAGTTACTATTTTTAACTGAATAATAGCAGTAAGTTATGAATTCCCTGTGATACTATTCAGGGTTTTTTTTAAGTATGACCAACTACAATTATTTATGCTGTAGTCCGGTTGATAGCACTTTATTTGACGCAACGACTGTTACCTTAATATTGCCCCAAAAAAAACAAGTAAAAACCGGTGTCGATCATCTGGTGGTAACATATATGCCCACTTATACCTGTTAAGTCATGTTGCCTCTGTAAATACAATAACTACAACGACCTTAATACCTTAACGCAGTAATGTTTACACGCTATTATTTGGGGGCAGAAATGAGAGCTGCGATGGGACCTAGATGGTCTCTAACAAAAGAGACACACCCCCACTAAATTCTTCGTTTACCGGTTAACAATTGATAAAGCTTTAGGTTTTGTATTGAAATGATATATAGATTTTTAGTTTATGATAAATTAAAGCATGAAAGAATTAAAAAAAATATCTATAAATAGAGCGAAAGCGTAATTAGATGTAGGAAAGAACGAAATAGAGAGAAGATTAAGTGAAAATTCTATAGATTTCAACATTTCTTTCTTTCTTACACTTTCATCTTCATATTTTTCAAATATAGAGTGTAGTATATATCTTCATAGTATGTATATAGAGCCCGTATACTACGGTAGAGTAGTAAGCACACTAAGGACTGTAACACAAAGAGGAGACAAAGGATAGGCTTTATAAAAAAGCGTTTTATCTCATTCTCTTAAACCCTATAAATACATTAGAAGTTGTATCTAAAAGAAATCTAAAAGAAGTAATCTAAAAGAAGAAAAGACCTATTCAATTCGGTCGGTTTATACGTAGAAGTTTAAACATTAACATATTACATTTGTTCTATAGTTTATACTATTCTATGTTCTACTCTATAGTTTATGTCTACAGTTTTCTTCCGCTTAGGCACTTATTTGCAATTCATAGAAGAGACCCTTATCCATTGCTATTGCTGCTTAATCATTCACCAAGAGTTAGGTTGGGATGTGCATTTAAATTGGTTCACTTGTAAATACTTTTATTCCAATAAGTTAATACATAACCTCAGTTTCTTATAACTCTAAGTGACTAACATGGAAATGTTTTAACTAAAGTTAAAAGGAGCATGTCGGTGAATAAATACATATAAAATATAGGAAATGAATAAACATAACATTCGGTTTACACGATTATGAATATGGTACTAAGTTTTATGTACCGCAAACCTATAAAACCAACGTATCATGAAGCAGTATTAAGTCGAAAGCTTTGTAATAAAAATTTACCGTTGTGTGTGAATTTTATGATTTATGAAATAAAAGAATATTTCATGATAGCGCTAATAAATATCTTCATCTATGAATGAATACGACATGCAAGTCCTTGCAGGTTCAGATATTCAGTTGATCCTTTTTGCTTATATCAACGATATATTTTATATAGGCTACACTTATCAATAGACCGAAGATGTTTTTATGCGGCGAAGCTACAATAATTCATATGCCGGCTCACTGTAAGGTAGATATATAACTTGTCAAAAGCCAGACGAAGCATCTAATGTGTAAAATAAAACTACCCCCGAAAGCTTAGGTATAATTTCCTCAAGAATAGTCAGTCTGAAATGCTCTCTTCGAATTGCATTGTTTAGTTCTTTGGGATCCAATCAAATTCACAGATCTCAGTTAATTTTCTCTACTATCGTAATACTGTTAACCCAATCGGACGGATCTTTTACTTTGTATATAATTTTTGGCATCTCCATTTCCTTTTTTTTTCTACACTATATTAATTAATACCTTACACTCACAACAACGAGGCGTTAGTGAAGATGGTACAGACAGCACCAGATAGTAGTCGTCACTTTGAGATTACTATTTTTGACACTTACCTAGACGGTCTCCGGCAGTAGAGACAAACAACCAGTAATGATGTGGACGTAAGGTGTGTAGTGTGTTGTGTTACCAATAATGATGGGGAAGTAAGGTTGGTTAAGAGCTTGAGTGGTTGACGTAGTTCTGAAAGGATCTCCACAAGGCGGCTCAACGATCAGGTGAAGGTCACGAACCCGATCGATATTGAAATCTCAGTGGAAGTAATATTCAGCAGTGGCTTTCTTTCGACTGTTGATGACACTTTATTGCTTCGTAGATTATTTAGATTTTTTAAAAAAAATGGGATGATTATACTTAAAATTCCATTTAATATTTACAATGAGACCGAAAATAGTAAAGTGTGCTGGCACAGTATTCGTCCATATATTGACTACACTAGTCCAAACTCCTATAAATGCGAGTCTACAATTTAACTGTAACTCCGCCTTACAAAACGATTAATCTATTTGTAAGCAGTTAATAATTAAAAGATATAAAGTGCATGCTTATCTTTATTCATTCGAGTTTTCTTTGTATATTTAGAATAATCTTTAAACTAAAGTATATTTGTATTTTATGCAAACAAATTTACGGTGCCGGTTTGCATCACAATAGATTAAAGCTAAGCGCTTCCATTCCATTCTCCATCCAGTACATTATAATAAATGTCCCCGCGATACTTCCGAATGATCGAACTTTACACTGAATAGATGTGAACGATTCTAACGTTATATTCTAAAGTTTCAATTGAAACATGCACTTTAATAGATTAAAATTATAATAAACTAACAATATTCCATATTAAATGAATCTTAATAAAGGTGAAGCCGTTACAAGATTCATTATTTGTAATTTACAAGCTCTTGACTTTTGATATTAACCAGTCTCTTAGAAATCAGCGACATGTTTCTAATTCATAAAACTCTTTATATAAAGAGTTCTTATTTGAGAGAATATATATATATTTAAGAGTTATTATTGAAGAGTTATATAGGGTTGCCAAATATCTCCCTTCCGCCTTTTTGTCTTTTGAATTTCGCGGCTATGTACAAAGCGCTACAGAGCTCGTATCTGGCAATACTATACATAATTTTAAAGGTCTTGACATAACCTACAAAACGACGCTATGCATAATTAGTTTGGATATTGCGTTCAACAGTTATAGACGTGTAAACAGAGAGTTCACTAACGACGAAATTCGCGCTATTTTAAAGTTTTCCTTCGTTAAAGGCAAATCCGCTAGAGAAACGTTCCGTGAGATTAATGGTGTTTTGGGGGATGGTACTCTATCACTTCGAACCGCGGAGGAATGGTTTCGACGATTCAGAGCCGGTGAAAACGACACCATGGATAAGCCAGCCGGCGGAAGACCTGTGACGACAAATACCGATCAAATCATGGACTACATCGAGTTAGACCGGCATGTGGCATCTCGTGACATCGCCCAGGAGATGGGAGTTAGTCACCAAACCATTTTAAACCATCTGCAGAAGGCTGGATACAAAAAAAAGCTTGATGTTTGGGTGCCGCATGATTTGACGCAAAAAAACCTTCTGGACCGAATCAACGCCTGCGATATGCTGCTGAAACGGAACGAACTCGACCCATTCTTGAAGCGGATGGTGACTGGCGACGAAAAATGGATCACATACGACAATATCAAGCGAAAAGGGTCGTGGTCGAAGGCCGGTGAATCGTCCCAAACAGTGGCCAAGCCGGGATTGACGGCCAGGAAGGTTTTGCTGTGTGTTTGGTGGGATTGGAAGGGAATCATCCACTATGAGCTGCTCCCATATGGCCAGACGCTTAATTCTACCATCTACTGCGAACAACTAGACCGCTTGAAGCAGGCGATCGATCAGAAGCGTCCAGAATTGGCCAACAGGAAGGGTGTAGTGTTCCACCAGGACAACGCCAGACCACACACTTCGTTGATGACTCGTCAGAAGCTACGGGAGCTCGGATGGTAGGTTTTATCGCATCCACCATATAGCCCGGACATAGCGCCAAGTGATTACCACCTGTTCCTGTCCATGGTGAACGCCCTTGGTGGTGTAAAGTTGAACTCAAAAGAGGCTTGTGAAAAGTGGCTGTCCGAGTTCTTCGCAAATAAGGAGGGGGGCTTCTACGAGGGAGGTATTATGAAGTTGCCGTCTAGATGGAAACAGATTATCGAACAAAACGGCGCATATTTGAACTAAATCCGATCACTGTAACACTTTTTATAAAGCATTGAATAAAGAGCAAAAAAGCGGAAGGGAGATATTTGCCAACCTTATATATATAGTTCATTTGTATACACGTTACATTGGATTGGATTAGTCTGGATTCATACCCAACTGTCTGAACTTCCGGCTAATGAAATCATAATTATAACGGCGACATATTACAACTGTCAAATTTGTTTTCTAGGATATGCAGCATCCTCTAGTCATTGTATTATTTATTAAATCCTTATCAATTTGTTTAAACCAAAAATGTTTTCAGTGAAACTATCTAAGAAAGTACTTGTATTTATTTGAATGTTTGTCGCCTGTTTTTGTACCTATTATTTCTCTTCAATACAAAAAATTGACTTACGTGTGTAAGAAGATCTGGTGTCCCAGTAATGGGAACATAAACTGAGCTATTTATAATGATATTACTTCCTCCATGAATGTTATGGTGATACTTGTGGAAGGTCTGTAACTAACCAAAAAGCGACAAAGTAATCGTATATGTGTCACAATAACAAAATGTTAGAAGGATTTTCAAACCCAAACTTCACGTGTATCAAAGTTAAATTCTTAAGCTTTGCAAATACCTAAAGTGTATCCGTAGAGAGTTAACAACTTCCGGTGCTACCACGGTACAGGTAAAAGGCTACACATGAACGTAGAATTGCATTGAAATGTATGAGAACTACTTTCCGAACCGTCACTATGGTAGATACTTTGACTCTTGATATTTCCTATTCAGTATCGTTAAACGATATCCCATATCAAAAGCTTTCTTTAGGACCGAGTAAATAGCTATAGATCTTCAAGTTAGTTTAGTTTTGTAGCAGTTAATATAGATTTTAATGTTCACTGTAAAAAAGAGTACTGAAGATCTCTGATGATTGAACAAAATCTGACCTTTGCAAATTGAACAAATTTTTTTGGTAAACTACCATAAAAAGGTTCAAAACCTTTCCGGTCTTTACTAGTTTATGATGAGAATTGTTGTTTTATAAATATAATACTTTGTTATAAATTGTTTTAATTCTAGTTAAGTCGATGAATGATTATACAGTTGCAAGGCTGCTTCGTAAGATAAAGGTGTCTGGCCTCGTCGGTGACAGAGTCCTTTGATCTTTAAATAAACACAATAATATATTTACTAAGTGTTCTCTGTTATGTGTCTTTAAATTTACATTACTTCATGTCTTTAAAAACTAACCTAGCTAGAGCAGACCATATTTATTGCTAATGGTAGATTTTTGGCTAATTTTATATGGTTTTTCAGTGGACTTACAATATTACAACTCTAGTTAACTATACCTGTTTCTAATGAACTGTTAACTCATGGATTAATCTTGTGCAACGATTTTACAAAGATCTATCCTGTTTTAATTGGACTATGGTTGCTTTATAAATAATTTAAGTAACACTGCATCGATGGCGTACAGCAGAAAATTTTATTTAGATTTAGCTTAAGAATGCTTACTTATATATTCGGTTTTTAATATGCCACGGAACTGCATACACAGGGAACTCGTAAAAGTAAGTCATAAAGGCGACAGCGTCATATCCGTGAGGACGACGTCACAATTTTTATTGCATTTGTGACGTTACACTATGGGACGCGGCAAATAGGGACATGTAGCTAAGAAACTATAGACTTTACCTAATTTTTTTTCTTACTTGACGGTATATGATACGCCTGTTCAAAGGAATACAGTGCTAGTTAGAATGATATACACTGCACCACATTGTGGTCATCGCTATAATACATAAAACGTTGTCTTGTTACTGCAATAATTTTAACAGCTACACACTACTGCACATTACTTTTAGGCTTCGGACGGTCTTCTGCAACAGAGACCTATCACTAGAAAATATGATACCTTATAATAAAGATACGAAAAATATCTACTTGATTTTGAAGTTTGCACAAAGCGATGATTTTACTTTTTCTTATTTATATAATCGTCGTTAGGAGGAAGAAGTTCATCTGATTGTGACCGATCTCCGCATAACGCATCAGTAGGATGTTTTCCGGCATCACATATAAAGCAATATATATTCACCTTTGAGATTATAAGTGATACAGAGAATAAATACGTTAAGTAATACTGACACCGAGCGTCAGTATTTGATATTTTGCATTGCGATCACGTAACCTTATAGAGAATAAGATAAATCAATGTCCAAAGTTAGTTCGCAGTATTCCGAAGCAACTCGAGTACACAGTATCGACTGAACAGTTTGTATGTACCCACCGGCGAGCACGTTTACCTATCTCTTCAATGGTAATGGAAGAGCTGAAAGGTTATTTGCAACGTGTTGGCTGCTGAAAGATTATTTATTTAATTGAATACCTACTCCTCTGTAAGGAGAGAACTAGTCTGAGAGAAATGACCAATGAGTCAGAAGTTTTGTTTCAATATATACAATAGTTTTTTGAGAAACTAAAGAAATTAAATAGTAATAGATAATTATGAAAGTCTACGAAATGTTTTATATTATTATCATAGTAAATCTATATTAAATTACCGTGTGATCCAAACAAAGAAATATTTGTTAAATATAATGTTGTTGGTTGTAGGCCTCTGTATATATAACCGCTACTTTTATTTCTGCTGCTAAACAGTAGTGTGCAAACTTTACTGTTATCCAGTTTTAAAGGCGCTGTAGCTAGTGAAATTATTGAGGTATGGAGGCTTAACATCTTGAGCGACGAGCACAATATGAGGTTGTGATTATCATCTTAACTAGCGCCACTTTGTTGTTAACAGACGTATCATTTATCGTCAGATGAACCTAAATGAAAGTATCGCTCGTCTCGTTTCATCAAAAAAAAAATAGTATAACAAATTGTTAAATGACGATATGTCTTTTTGCAGTTGAGTTCACTATTAACCTACCCAAAGAGCGATAAATTCACATGGTGTTAAGCGACAAACATAACAATGGGGTGCTTGAATGGATTTACACAGCAATACATTACGAGCAACGGCTAACTGTTTGCCTTCTAACACGGAGGTCCCTAGTTTGCGAAGCCGCTTGTGGTGGAGTTTGAATAGCGGAACGGTTTTTTCTGTCTAGCTAACACATATTACAAGTCTGCTATCACAACAAAATGGCTGACTTCCGGTCGTCAACATACAAAGCAAGAGTTTAGGCGATCACTGTTTTCTATTTACTTCCTCATTGTGACTTTATATAGGTTGGGCGATGTGTTAATAAAAAATACAGAAGTCCGATCGTTATAAAATGTTTGAGAAATAATTATACTGTTACTTGCTGCTTTTGATTTGGTCGAATGAAAAGAGATTTTAGTAAGGAAACCTTTATTATTCCAGACAACAAAGATCCAAATAAAAAAAGCCTCTCACAAGTCAAAAATCGCTAACCAAGTCGCATATCGCGCACCGAATGCCTATATCAATCATTCGTTTATCTGTCAAGAAATTTATAGAGAATATTATTCTAGAAATTTCCAGAAACTCCTTTCTCTGATGCGATACTGTTTAATTATTACTGATAACTTCTTTTTTCAAATTTAAGAAGCGACGATACAAGCAGGATGTTTACCTGATGGTTCTATATTCTTGATGTAGATCGGGCTGCAAGCCACAGCGGCTCTTACAGCTCATCTGACACTGGGCTCGTGGACCCGGATCCACGGCCTGAGAACCTGATGGTAAGCGATACGACTGCCCATAACAATGTGAAGCTAGTCACGATATACACTGTGCTACACTGTGCTCGTCGCCTTGAGACATATAATGTAAAGTCTGCTTACTCCACTAATTTCACTAGATACAACAGCTTTCGATCCGGGATATCGTAACGTTCACACACTACTGTTTGGCGGCCAAGTAGGTCAAGACGGTCTTCCGCAACAGAGACTTATCATCATCTACTACCAATTATTGATGCTAAAGTAATGTTCAATTCTAAACTCCTCGTCGGAGATATCTGACTTACGGCTCTTTTCTCGAATGTTCTACTTCTAATAAGCGACTGACTAATCGCTATAGTTTTCGTAACAATAATGATTTTATAAAGCAATATATGGGAAAATTACACGACTTCCAATCACAAGACAGATCCGAAATTTTCCAAGGTGAACATGGAACGTCAGGTTTTTAATTACAGATTACATTCCCGAGGGAAATTGAGGAGTAAATTAGCTACGTTTCATTTATATGCGATATTCGCAAAGGTTTCCTTTAATAAGCATTTGAAAATTATTCACAAGGAATATTGTTTTATATTTGAACGCTAACAGTGAAGCCTGATAATAAATAAACGAGAAGAGAAGAATGATTAAGAGTAGTATATTAAATTCACAGCGTAGAGTAACGGTAGTCCTATGTTCTATATCGATATCATATTCTAGGGGTGTGGATGGTAAGATTTTTTTTAATCTACTTGATTATTTACTTCTATCATATTTTAAATTTACTATCTCAACAGCATTAACATTTCAGAGCTGGATTATACTAAGCAAGAAATCTTTACCACCTTCGTCGAATTATATTACTTCGTGTTAAGTTTAAGTTAAGTGTCAGTTCATTATACATAAACAAATCTTAAAGTAACCTGTTTTTTTTTTAAACATCTGTAAGAAATAAGACTTTTATAAGTGTGTCTCTATAATATCGGCTTTCCAGCTACATCTAAGTACTCTATTTTTTGTTAATATATGTTCCGACTGCAACTATTAATCATCATTATCATCATCAGCCGATCGAAGCATTAATAATGATAATTAAATAAAAAAATCTTTAGATATTTAAAGTATGTAGAGAGATATTTTTTCTCTAGCCTCTTTTATTCTCATCTATCTTATTTTTCTTCGGCAACGGAGATCTATCATCAAGAAGTATGATATAAAAGGACCTCAATTAACAAGTACTACTAACTGTAATGTGTTTCTTCACTTCCTCGTATATAGATATACTCAATTTGATTTAATCTGTACCCCATTTGATAGTATGTTTGCTCGAAACTCATACGCTTAACGTTGACTCCAATTTGTCTAGGGACGACGTAACTGTAGGTTATCTATGCGATAGTTAAGTGGTTTTCCCAATATAAATGGACCGTAACAATAAAATTACCTGAAAGTTTCTTAATGTCCAACAATAATATTGGAAAACATTTTATTTTTGTACCTATCAACCTCTGTATTGGAACCTGGGATCTGACTAAATGCGTATCTTTTAATACCTATTGAACACAAAATTATAATGTTAGATACAGAGTTTTTTGATCCCCAACGGGCTTTACATCATCGTCACCTTCTGTTAAGTGACAGTAAGATAGAGATCAAGCATACTCGTTAAAAATACTCTATCTCTTGTATATTATCATATACTAAAAAGCTCACCACCAATCAAACTCTACGACACGTGGCCGTGTAATTGAACCTTCATACTACAAGGCAAGTGTTCACGGAGTCACTTCAAAATTATAGTAGATTTTTTTTAATCCTTTATACTTTGGTTTTATTTAATAGGGCACACCAACAGTATACATATTCTTAGCTCTAGAATAGTATTCTGATATAGATGCCATTTACAGGCAAACACAACATACACAGATTAAATATGGCGATAGTCCTCCGTTGCCGGATACTCTAGTTACCACCGCAGCTCTTATATCTGCCGCCAAATAGTTGTATGTGAATATTACCGTGTTCCGGATTGAAGGGAGTTGTACCTAGTGAAATTACTGGGGTAATGACACTTCTTATGTATCAAGGCGACGAGTGCAATGTAGTGCTGTGTATATCCTAACTAGCGCAACTTTGTTATGGACGGGCATATCACTTATCATTAACTAAATATCCCGCTCGTTTCGTTGCTTTATTATATAAAAAGAATACTAATAATTTTCTTTTGATCTAGAATATAGTAGTTTCCATATAAAATCAAACTTAATAATGATGAGATATACTTATTAGTCATTGCTTTGTGTCTATTAACAATCTCATGTCTCCTTTTTCTTATCTAATTGTAGAATATAACGTTTTAAAATAATAAAAATATAATGAAAAATATGTTATGAAGGGAAATACCTTTTTGAAGTCAGCTTAAACTGAATAAAGTCAAGCAAATAGCCGTTTACGCTTTGAACATGAGCGCACCGCAATTTCCTCTGAAGCAAGTTTGCGTCTTCTGATTTTATCCCTGCAATAAGCAAACGGTCATTTTATTTCCGCTTTTACATTCTTTTTTAGTCTTTTTAGTGCTTGTAAAAATTGTTTGCGATAGCGTTTTAATACTTATAAATTATAAACAACTTTAAATCTTACATAGTTTGGTATGTAATGTAGTAAACATTGCAAGATGACTTAGTACTTAGAAATGGGATCAGATAGCTTCTGGAGATCATGTATTAGCAAGCGCACTGTCGGATAACCTTCTGACAGATGGTTCGAGGACCTGATAGAGATCATGGTCACTGGATGCGAGCAGCATTACATCCGTCTTGTTGGAAATTGATTTTTCATGCCTACGTTCAATGTTCTGTTCAATCGACTACAACCTGAAAACAAAGCCAATGAACTATATAAAAGTTTGAAAAGTAAAGATTCATATATTTTTTATTACCTTTTCTTTTAAAACTAAGTTATATCTATATAGATAATCCAATTTTTTTAATTATCATCGTAGTTTTTTTTTATATATTTTCTTTACACTTTATGAAAGATTTTGTAAGTAATCTACCTACATGGAAATGAGTTTCATCTGTTCGTCAGTCACGTGGAAACTAGTGAACGTATCCACATGCGAACAAGACCAGACGATGCGGAATGATTTCTAGATAGTTATAGGCTATTTATTATTTCAATTTAATAGTTCTTCTTCGTTACTATAGCAACGGTTGTAATTGAAAGTTTTCGGTTGCGGTTGCTGTCTAGGTCGTGCGGGGAACAGCTAGTTTTTGATATAATAATAAATAAAGATATTCGCGTTTCCTATTACAGCCTGAATTTTCAATGCGGTTTTACGCTGTACACCGAGAGGCCTTTTAGTGAAAAAAAAAAACATTAAAGTGATAGAAGCGGCTCTCAGCACGGCAGAGAATGCATCAAGAAGTAAAACGTTTACACGACAGATTGCAAACGGCACGTCGTTACCGGAGTGCTTTCAGTAATAGCGGCGGGAACTCATTTCGTATCATTTCTGTGTCACGTTATATTTGCGTGCACTCCTGAAAACTTGTTTTTTTTTACATAACAGGCAATTTAAAATGTCTAGATTTATTCTATTCACATGCCAAACAGCTATACATTTGTGAGTACTTGTAAAGACTGTTTTAAATTAACGTAATGAAAACCAGTTATACATATAAACCTGTGTTTTAAGTATTGTTAGTAAGTTTATCAGTGGTAAAAGATTGAATATCTTTTTTTTTTTTAATTCAACTAAGCAACGAGACGAGCAGAATTTCACCTTATGGTAAGTGATACGCCTGCACATAACGTAGCGCTAATTAATTAGTATACACCACCACATTGCGCTGGTCACCCCGTGACATTTGTTAAGTAATGTAATATCCTTCAATCCGGAACACAGTAATGTTTCCACGCTACTGCTTGGTGGCAGAAATAACAGCTGCGGTAGTACATATTTAGATGATATCCGGCAACAAAGGCCCATTTATTGTTTTCTAGTTTAGGGGAGAAATCTTCGAAAGATACCCTGATTCTGGGGGACGTCAGGGTTATGTGAGCTTTTTACTCACTGAAACCCCGTCGGTACTCTGTATCAGTGCATTTGGAGAGGCTCCGAGGTCTCAAGGTCTCAAGGTAACACGTCTCTGAGGAGGGGCTTAAAACTCCTAGGCTGTCCCTAACAGGTTCGCTTCTTCAGCAATAAGGGTCCCCACCCTCAAGGCCCGCGAAAGTCCTAGACCTTTTTAGTCACCGTCTACGACAGGCAGGGCTTAGCTTGGTCCTGTTCTTTCTAGCCCGAGATTATAGGGCTGAACAGAGACCTACCACCAGGCTTTTTATTTATTTAAGGAGAGTATTGAACCAAACTAAGAAGAATCATCAAAACGGAATTATTCTGTAAAGCTATACTTTGTGCCCTTATTATATATGAAGTGCTGAATCAAACAAAAAATAATTGACGAGTACAGTTTTTCCGGTATTTTTTGATTGGGAACCTTTTGATCCAATTGTCTCCGAGTTGAAGAATTGGTGAACTGATGCTACAACGTATCCGTATATCCGAGTAAATGAAGAAGTGAAGCCTTTGACTTGAATTATCGTTGCATTATTAGTTCGAGCTGACTACCCTCCCGTTGAAGATATCTGTAATTATCCAGAATCATTGTTAAAAGTTTTTTTTTTTTTTATTTACTATAAAAATTATTATTGGTAAAATAACTCGTACGTCAACAACAATGACAAGCTGGGTAGAATGATATACAATGCTCACCATATGCTCGTCGAGTTAAGACATACATTGTTAGGTGTTACTTTAGTAATTTCACTAGCTACAGTTTCAAACCTGGATGTTATTACCGCAATAATTACGCGCTACTACTGTTTGGCAACAGATTGAGTCTCCGCAGAGGTACCAATCTAAGAGTCTCTGCCAATAGAAACCTACCCTCAGTAATAAATGTTAATATTGTTTGTTTTGTCTATTCAATGAAAGTTGGGAGCCAGAACTTACTATTTCTATTTATCCCACCTCTCACCTTTTGTCCACCTTCTCCATCATTTATATCTAAATATACACGCAATGAAGGGATGTCTTTATCAGTATATTCCTGAAATAAGTTAACGAAGAGTTTTATGTATTCGGGCAGTAGACTGTAATGGTTTTATTTGTTAGCGAAAGGGGGTCACAGTTTAATATTACGTCCGGGTTTACTCTACCCTTCGTAAAACTTTAAGGGCCACGAAACAATGAATACGATCGTCAAATTGGACGGATGGTCTCGATTAATGAAACAGTTAAACTTTCAAACTAATAACAATTTTAAATATCGATGAGATGTATTAATTTTCTATCGTTTCTCTTATCACAATTTCAGACGTTGTAATATTATAGTATTGTTATGAGGTGAAATTTTTATGTTTTTAAAACGGATACTCATCTTACCGTTATCGACACTTAGTCTCCGGTGTATTATATATCAGCGTCTGAGACCGAACGAATACGAAAACAAGTCAAGTCTATATAAATTGCTTTCGTATATAGCTGCTGTTTGTTACCTTCATATATAAAGCAAGTTGGTGAATGATAATAATTATACTAGACGAACAAACAAATCTAATGAGAAATGGAATGATGTAATCTAAGGAAATAAGCTGAGGCATAAATTTTTAATGATATTACAAAAGAAACTTCCTTAAGGATTACCAGTTTTGCCTTTTCGAAAAAGGAAAGGCAAGTAAAAAAACTTAATTCATCGACATAATTCCTCGAAAAGGAACTCGTGTAATTTTATTGTATAAGGATTTAAAAATAAGATTGTAAAACTAAAATTAGCTCTGTTCTACAGCACGAAAGCTTCCACGTTGGTATCAAAGGAGAAAATAAAGAAAAAAAAAATAAGAGAAATTTTTTAATTTCAGATGCACTGAAAGCGGCAAATTTTATTATACTGTTAGTCAGCGTTTCTATAAAATTTCATATTACACAAGTACCGTGTAAAGTAATTTTTTAAAGTGTCACTATTCTAACATAATTCAGTTTTATTATACATATATCCGAACACGATGTTTTTTACTCATATGATCGCTATCACTACTTAAAATTTAATTTAGTAACTTATTAACACAACTTAATGAAATAGTGCTTATGGATGTCTCAAAACGTTTCCTTGTTTGCTTATCCTTATTAAAAAAAATATCATTTTCTTCTTAAACGAATATCCGAAGTTATTTTCGTTTCATTAAACTTGGAGAATATTATTAAGTAACGACAAATTTTATATGTCAAAGTAAATTATAATAAACAAGTGGTACAAACGATTTAGAGGATGATGATATCTTCACATCATTTAAACTGTTTATCTATCAACTCTTTTTGAGTGTGACTACGACTATTTTCAGGATATAAACAAAAAACTATTAGAACATGGGAAAGCTATGGGGAGAGTAATATTATTTTGAGTTTCTTTTTTACCGGGACTAAAGCGCTATCGCTTTACGTTGCTCAAAAACAGTAACAGTTAAAAGGGGATAAAGCGAATGAAGTTGCGAGTGAAACATCAAAGAATTTGTTCTCAAACAATTTAGAAGTTTGACCTGCACATTTAGACTCCGACCTCGACCATCGCCGCAACGCAGAAGTTGTTAACTACGCGACACTTGCACTATGTATGTATAAAATTAATCTAGCTCTAGGAATTCCTTTCATGTAATAGGACAAAAAATAATACAGAAATATTGAAATTAACTTAAAAATGAATACTTTAAAATTATATGCCTAAGTATAACAATTTGACCCTAGTTAATATGGTATACGCTGCTCCACATTGTGCTCGTAGCGTTAAGAGACTAGGGTTCCTGTCAACACAGTAATTACACTAGATACAGAAACCTTTAAACCGGAACACAGTAATGCTTGCACACCACTGTTGCGGCAGAAATAGGGGCTGCAATAGTACCAACCTAGACAGTCTCCAGCAACAGAGATCTACCAACCCTAACTGTTTTTTGGTTCTGTTTACTCATAAAGAACATTCAACGTAATATAATAATAAACAATATAATGTATAAGTAATTAATAATATAATAATAATAAACGTAATCATGGTATTAATATAGTTTATTGAAGACCATTGCTGAATAAAGACCTCTCTAACCAATCTCCAACGCGGACAGTTCATTGCAATCCACATCCTAGGATTCTCTGACCAGGTCCAATAAGGAATAAAAATACACTTAGATCATGATCTAACATGTTCAAAGATTAATAGCAATAATATTCATTGTGATTTTTACTAATATTATACTTTACACATAAATGTCAAAGTTATTAAATTTACATTCACTGATGGTAAGGTCCTTGTTGCAGGAAACCACCAGCTAGGTTTACCGCAGCTCCTATTCATGCCACCAAACAGCAGTCTGCATACATTACTGTGCTTCAATTTGAAGCATGTTTTTTTTTATTATAGAATGGGTTGGCTAACGAGCAAACAATTCATCCAATGGAAAGTAGTCACTGACGTCCATAGACAGTCGCAATACTAGTAGTAAGGATAGATAAGGTAAGGATATTACATCCTTTAAAATGGGTTAGAGTAATCTTTATATATTGCTGAATAGGTTATTTATAGTACAGACGTTCGGCGACGTAGTTTCATGTAAAAACAAAAGTATTTCACGTTCTGTTACAATATGTTATATCTTTACAAAGTTTTAGAAATAAACTAGCTCCATAACTTTTATATGACCCCAAATAGCAAACTCTTTGAACGTAAATTTTGAATATAACGTTATTTCAAAATTCATACGCGCTTTATCCTTTCCTAGAACTTTGAATATACGGACCACAAAATCTTAAATTTTAATATATAGAACCTGATATCATACGGAATTTTCTAGTATAAGTAACTGAACTATTTTCAGGTTTATTTGTAGGTTTTTTAAAACAAATGCATTAAGGATGTTTGTGATATGAATGCCTTCCAACAAACTCTTTAAGAGGTTGTGTGTAAGATACAAAATTAGCAATAATCCTTTATATAACAAATATAGATATACAGTAAATGACGGTTTTAGAGATGATCTGTTTCCACGCTTTAGTTTTCTGTAAAGTGTCTTAATGTTCGTTGTAATTTTTAGTAAAATATCAGCTTTATAAAGATAAACGTAAAACAGTAGCACTCGCCGCGGAATCTATTTGCGCAGCTGGACCTGATGATACTGTACAATTTACGTTGACAATTTGTTTACGCCGCCACGAAGATAACACAAATAAACCGTGCGAATACCAAATTTGCTAAATTACGCACAACGAGGTTTTATTAAACTTTAGCGACGCAACCGTTGTTTAAATAATACTTTAAATATTTTAGATTCGAGTGGCAATTTTAGATTACGCACAGTAAGTAAAAAAGTAAGTAAAAACAGCCCATTTACGTCCCCACTGCAGGGGCACAGGCCTACCCTCAATAAGAGGGCGATTGGGCTATAGTCACCACGCTGGCCCAATGCGGGTTGGTGACTTCACACATACCTCAGAATAAATTCTAAGTCATGTGCGGGTTTCCTCACGATGTTTTCCTTCACCGTTTGTATCTCGCTGTTGTAACTAAAGTCCACAAATGTACATAACTTAAATATTAAAGTCTACATATTGGTACATGCCGAGATTCGAACCCGCGACCTTCGGAGTGAAAGCAACACGCTCTAACCATTAGGCCAGCGAGCTACATTACGCACACTACAAGTATCATAGAGTCCGCAATTAAAAGTAAATATCAATAAGATTAGATTAGTAGCTCGCTTGCCTAATGGTTAGAGCGTGCGGCTTTCATTCCGAAGGTCGCGGGTCCGAATCTCGGCATGTACCGATGACTTAATTTAAGTTATGTACATTTGTGAACTTTAGTTACAACAGCGAGATACAAACGGTGAAAGAAAACATCGTGAGGAAACCCGCACACTGAAATCATCTTTGTGTGTGTGAGATGGCCCCAATAAAGTGACAACAGGCTCGCCCCCTGTTACATGGGACCTAATCTGACCACATCTGGCGAAAAGTATGTGTTTGTTCACCTCTGCCTACCCCTACTGGGAAAAAGGCGTGATAATATATATATTTAAAAAAACCCAGGTATAATAGAGTCTGCAATTAAAAGTATATATCATTAAGATTTCTTAGACCCTAATCGTATGAAGACTGATAAAAACTGAAGAGATATTATACAACTAAATTGTAGTAACGCAGGATATTTATGTCTTATAGCTTTAAAGTTAAAACAGAAAAGATTTATTGATATTAATTAAAATTAATTTACACTCTAGTCTTCTGTTAATGAAAAAAAAACATTAAATTGTATCAGTTACTCATAGTTATAGTTAAGTAATGTATTCGTAAAGACTTGCGTGAACAGCATAAGCAAATACTGGAGCAGCAAGACTTAACATCTTAATACCTCAGTAGAAACGTCCTTTATCCGCCTCCGTTGAGTAATGGCTACAAGGTTACTTAACATAAGTGATCCTGGTTTAATTTCGAAGCCAACTCTACTCTGGCAAGCTATGACTATCGTATGGTAAATCTATCACTACAACATTATCGTATTCCGACTTTTAATAGATGAGAGCTAAAGTACTGCGAGCGGGCATGCTGCACCAACTTCGGTGTTAAGTGACTATCAAGAGCATCACTTAACACCATGTGAAATTGAGGTAAGTTGTTAGCCTATTATAGATAAAAACGTTTTAAATTATATAGTTAGGAAATAAGTAATTTTTATATACCAATCGGTTTAACGGATATAGATATAAGAAAAAGGAATTCACAAATTCATCAAACTAAAGAGTTGAAAGAAATCTCTTGAGATGTATATTATGAATGCAATAATTTGCAGTTTTAAACTAATTAGTAGGAGAGCTGTTTCTTTTTTGAAGTTCAGGAAAAGTGAGGACCTGGATAATTATGTTAGATGAAAAAGAACGAGACGAACAACTGTGTGAAAGGATTTAAAGCGGATTCAAGAGAAATTCTTTTGTATCACCCATTAGCGTAATGAAGAATTTTTATATCAACAAGAAGGTAGAAAAAATGGTTGAGAGCTGTCTATAAGAATTTAGTACATTTTGTTTTAATATTATAATTTAATTAATCATCTAGATATATTCATCTACTGGAGACAGGTCTCTGTTGTACCTAGGTACCACCGCAGCTCCTGTTTCTGTCGTCAAACTTTCAAACTGGAATACAGTAATGTTTGGAGATTACCAATTAGTAGTAGAAATAAGGGTTATGGTCGTATTTACCTAAAAGGGTCTCGGTCAACATACGAACATACAAATAGGCTTTTGTATGTATGTGTTTTCATTAGTCTGTCCACTTGGTCAGACTTGAATGCGTTGTAGCATTAAAGCGAATTGTAATTCAACGCTTTAATCAATACAGCTCTGGATATATTCATTAGAAAGCAATTTGGATGTATAAATCAAAGTAATATATATTAATATAACGGTAGTAATATCTGGAGAAGAGAAAATCAATCATTGTAATAATTTCAGTCTATATTAACTGTTCAGAGTAGCTCTTCTCAAGGTATGGAGGCATGTGTACTGACAAAGGCATCGTTTTAGTAAAGGTGCAAAGAGAGATAGCAGCTGCTTTCTCTGGAAGTTATCCTACTTTAGGTACCTTTTGTGTCACGCCGAGATTACGAACTATAGCTCACTACCTGTGTTAATATCTAACCACTCACCCATAGGGGTACCCCTTACCTAAAACACAAATATATAAGCTCCTGTTAGATAAATGACAATTTCCCATAGCGCTATTAATGCTCATCATCTTTTATTGACGTTATATATACAATATTCGCATTTTGTTGTATCAGTCATAGATATTAAAAAAAAGGTACTCTATTCTCCTTCCTACTTACTACAGTTATTTATAAAGAGCCTTGCATTCGATTTCCTTTGAACTTGAGCTGCTATTGATGGAAGACATCGTAATGAAAATAAGATTGTGCTTGTTACATAAGTCACGAGGTTTTATGGACTTGTGAGATCCTTCAAACTGTATTTGGTATGATGAATATATAGCCTAGACTCTCCTCGTGGATGAAGTCCTAGCAAAAGAAACATTTAACGGGGTGGTTATATACCGGTAAAAGTGATTATATATACAGGGGTGCAAGGTGTCCCGCACAACAACTCGCGAGACCCAAGTCAACCTCACCTGATCGTGCATCCTGCTATCAACAAACGAGGCCCTGGCTTTCATCAACCCGCATTGGACCATCGTAGTGGGAAGTAGCCCAAATCTCTACATATGAACCTCTACAGACAACAACCCCCAGTGTCCGGCGATGCGGGGAATGCAGGACCGATCGATTTGGATATCTTTGGGAGAGGCCTATGTCCAGCAGTTGTTGTCTGAGGCTGAGGATGAAAGGTGGATATTTCTCATCCTCTGTGCTTGCTTGTTTGCGTCTCATCCTCAAATTAAGCTAAGTTTATTTGCGTTAAATCATTTACGTTTTTTGCTGGACTATCAGATAATCGAGCTTAATGCGGTCGTGAGCGTGGTGTCACGGCCATCGGCAAAATGAATTGGCGAAATGTCCTCACGATTTATATTACAATTTGATTTCGGGTCACGCGAAGAAAATCGGTCCTCCCGATAATGTGATGTAATTACAGATAGCCCGCATAATGCGTTGACTCATCGTCAATAGCTTGGAAAAAAAAATATTTCAGTTTCAAGACACAAATCTTTATAATCTCCATTATAAGTGATTGTCTAAGTATCGGTGACTGTATAACGTGGTTGTATCCAAGATTATAAGATCCACTTCCGTTTTATCATTCGATATACATAATACTTTTTTTTATTTAATTCTTTTTATTTTATATACATTGTGTGAATGTGGACTTAGACATTATCTTCCAATCTATCAGACAGTAAGGACGTAGATAAATACACACGTAGAAAATATGAATAGGCAAAAGTTATATATTCATATATTCTGTTTACACCGTCTAAGTCGATACCACCGCAGCGTTAAACAGTAGTGTGCAAACACTACTGTGTTCCGGTTTGAGGGCCGCTGTAGTTAGTGTAATTACTGGGATAAAAAGATTTAACACCTCATGTCTTAGGAGACGAGCGCAATGTGATGGAGTGCTCACCATTCTAACTAGCGCCACGTTGTTATAGGCGGGCGTATAACTTACCATCAGGTAAATGTAGTGCACGTTTCGTCGCTTATATTACGTACGTAGTAAGCTTATATTAACTACATTAGTACACATATAATTATTTCTATCTTCTTATATATACATGCTAAAAGATATACAAAACTAATGCAATATGTTCTCATGTAACAAATTAGGCACCGAAATAGTATTGTCACAGTAAAGAAACAGAACTTTTTTGATGTGTGATATTGTATTCTGAATATTCTTTATAATCAATAGATAATTAAATAATCTACATACACATACGTTAAATAATCAAAATTGACGTATTATTATAATAACATTTGTTGTCGTTCGTTGAACAGACATCTTGTAAACGAAATCTAAACGTAAAAGTTAAAATGAAATGGAAATTCACGTTTTCCCTTATTTCAAAGGCACGTTTAACTTCTCAACGTGGTTACGTATCGACGGTTACTACGTGAACCAACGACAGGCGTCATTATTAAAGCCCTTGAGCACATTTGATGGCGAAGAATAAAATTTTACAACCCTTCCGCAGTCAACCCGGTAACACCGATAAGAAAATCTCTGGTAATGCTTTTCAAATAACTACTTCATACATAATTATCTTGTTACGTGTGAAGATTGTGAATACTATTTTTGGAAAGATTATGCTCGTTTGGGTAAATTAAGTTTTCTTTTCGGTGAAGAACTTCGCGATTCCTAAGGTGTCTGGATGGAGTAAAATTTAACAGGGCTTACGCCGCGTCCTTATTGTCTAAGACAATAAAGACAGAACTAATCTTTATTTCATATAACGTTTAAAATAAAAAAAAGTGAAGTTCATGAAAGTTAAGTATTTTTTATTTTTAATGTACTGAAAAACTTTGTAATATATAAAAGCATTTAGTAAGACCGTGCAAAAAAGTATGCATCGTGTTTTATCTAGTAATAGATCGATCTTAAGTCGGTGATCACCAATCATTGCTGCTTAGGAGTATTATATATGTTATACTGTTTTTTTTAATATACAGTCTCGTTACCACAGTAATTTCATTGACTACAGCAGCATTCAGATCGGAACACAATAATGGCTACACACAACTGTTTGGCTGCATTAATATGCCTTGCCATTTTCATTTCTTATTCAATTATACGACGAGGCCAGCGGGAAGTTCACCTGATGGTAAGTGATATCCCTGCCCATAACTACGTGGCGCTAGTTAAGCTGGTAGATAATGCACCATATTGCACTCATCGGTTGAGACATAAGAACTCTTCTTACTTCAGTAATTATAGCTATAGCGCGGTCCAAACCGGAATACAGTAATCTTTGCACTCTACTGTTTGGTGGCAGAAATGGGAGCAGCGGTTGTACCTATCTAGACGGTGTCTGGCAACAAAGACCTACCACCGGTGAACTACACATGATTAATTAATTCCCTAGTCACAAGTTATACTTAAATAGTTTCATTAAACTGATACATTATAGATTTCCTTTCGTGTAGTACTAAAAATGATAAAGAAAACAAAGAATTGAAAGCGTGAAGCATTTCAAAAGAAGTGAGAGCACTTCAATAAATGGCGCGGCGTTTTTTAATTACTGTTTCAATGTAATTTTCTTACATCTCGCGGATGTTTGGGCTTTCATCTCATTGCAATCATTGCACTTTAAGCTGTTTGCTTTAGAAAAAGTGGAATTGCTGAGCTTTCAGTTGTTCTCATTACTAAATTGACTCTCGAGCGCTTGCATTAAGTTAATGGGGTAACGGAACAAACTCACATCATTATCTAGATCATTTTTTATTTATAATAAAACATATAAACAGTTTACATAACAAATAGATACAATTATAGGAAATCACGCTATAAACTCGGTAACTAGGTAAGTTGTTATAGTACAAAAAAAATGCTTTAATATACATTTATGTCGTTGTGTTAAAAATAAAACGTTGCGTATATTAGAGACAACTTTTACGTCCCGCTTTGGCGACTCCTAACTAGTCTCATGCTGGAGATATTTGTGCCACTATTTACTTAAAAAGAGCGTCTAGTGGCCGCTGAGGTCTCATCCCGGGGGTGAACCGCGTATATAAGAGCAATATACGAATGGCAAAGCGCGACGCGGATTTGAGCCTCAAGTGAAGTGCGTAAGATCCGATTTCACATCACTTGAAGTGGATATTCGCCGTGAAGTTATTGAAAGAGGTTTTATATCGTTGCGGTGATTTTAAAAAGATGTACGAAAAGTGGGACATTTCATGAATTTTTAAGCCGTACGCTTTTGTGGTGGATCTAGGGAAATGATGTGAATGTTCGTAGTGAACGGGGTCAGAAGAGGTCTATTGATGGCACCGACGTGACCCGCGACCCGGCCCGGCTGCGAATTAATTGTTCCTTACGATATTTTCAAGCGTGCCTTCTTAAAGCTGAATGTTGGCTATGTAAGGAATATATCACTATTGGATATGATACCATTGATTTTTTTTAAATAATAACGTCGAGCTCGATTTTAGCATATCGATCATTAATTCTAGACTTATTTCTTTAGTTATCAACACTTGATGTGCTTTACTGACGGCTGGTCTCTGTTGCTGCAGATCGTCTAGATAGTTACCATCGCAGTTCCTATTTCTGCCGCCAAACAGTATTGTGCTATCGTACAAAAAAGTGTAATAATGCTAGTGAAATTACTGCAGTAACAAGACAACAGAATATGAGTCGAGACTACGAACACAACAAGGTATATCATCCTAACTAGAGCGAAGTTGTTATGAATATCATCAGTTGTAAGCTTAGCTAAAAATGCTGTAGAATCTTGATTGGTTTCTTCATTATGTTTTCCTTTAACGGAAGTGCTTTCTATATTATACTAAATTGAGTGACTTTATTGGAAAACGCTTCGTCGTATAAAAAACTAAATGCTATTAATATGTTTTTACAAAGAAAATTTAATTGATTTTTAGAAGCCAAAACAGTTCTGAAGGTCAAGTTTTGTATAAAGATTGTTTCTTCTTTGATATGAATGTAAACATTGTTATCGCCTAAAACAAATACTGAATACTGCTACACGTCCAATGCGGTCTGACATGTTTGAGCGGGCCCCAGTCATTATTTCGTACAGCCAAGAAATAAAACGCGAAAACACTGTATCAATGGTTGTGTAAACATTGAGTGACGCTGATGGGACAGTCCCATTTGATCGAACGTCGAGCGGAAATAAATCATTGCTGATAAAATTGTTTTCGACATCGCGATTCTGCCTTCTGTATTTCCGTTGTAATTGGAAATATATAGAAAGTGCGATTTCTCTATAACTTATCAAAGAAACTATAGATTTTCTCATTCAGTATATTTAAAGGTTGATAGAAACTTTACGGTTAAGTGATACGCCTGTCCATAGCAATGTAGCATTAGTTAGAATGATAAACACAGTATCAAATTGTGCTCGTCGTCTTTCGACATAAGATGTCGACTCTCGTTATCCTTAGCTACAGTCACGTTATCCTTAATATTAAACTGGAATAGAGTAATTTTTGGACACTACTGTTGGCGACAGAAATAGGCGCTGCGTTGATACTTAACTAGAGGGATTTCGGTGAATTGATGATGTTTTCGTTGAAATTGGGTTAAACTATATTATACAAGAAAAAGTTATCTTATACTCAACACATACACTTGTTATGAACATGAATGATAAGTTTTTTAAGTGTTAAATAAAAGAAAGGATATAAAACGTAGTGCGTAAAGTCTAGAGACATTCTTTATCTGGTAACGTAGTTTCAATAACAATATATAAAAGGTAAGATATAAACATGAAATCAATGATGAGTACTGGCGTTTTTTACGCTACACAAATAGGCTAAAGCCAAATACGTTACTTTTACGAGATGAAATGTTGCAGATAAGCATAATAACTAATGTAGGTGGGTGTCCTTTATAGTTCGGAGACTTTCTATATTAATTTCTCTGCTATTCGGCAACCCAAAAAGTTTTACAACGGAAATCCTTGTTGCGGCTTCTATCATACATGCGAACTTTGTCTACTTTGGTATACGCTTTCAGGCTTTAGATTACACTGAATATACGGATTGTTGAGTAAAGAAACTACGTTATCTATGTCATCTTTCAACTAGTACGACTTTGCGAGATTGAAATGTACGAGTACATTATATTTAAAGGTCGCTGGCAACCATTGGATGCGGGTGGCCCAGGACCGGTCTAAGTGGAAATCTTTGGGGGAGGCCTTTGTCCAACAGTGGACGTCTTCCGGCTGATTGGATGGATGGATGATTATATTTAAATAATATTTTAGTTTACTTTTATTTCTATTACTAATACTAATGCCTTTCAATTACAAATAAACACTAACAGTAACAATTTAAGTGTTAAATAGAAAAGAAAATGCTTTATGACACACCAAACATTCCATTAAACAAAATTACATGAGAAGCTAACTCTTTGAGATAATCTTTGGATGAAAATATGTAAAATAACAAATATTATATAATATGTATACACATTGATAGTAGAAATTACATACATTATATACATATACAACTATATCCTTATTTATTCGTATATGTATCTATTAATAAATCTTCCTCGTCATCTACCACAGCATCTCTTCACTCCCTAAGTTAACTAGTACAGATTACTCATAGGCTTTAATTTCGTCTATTATAACCTAATTCTAGGTATGATAATACACATTTAAATAAAAAAAAATTAATACATGAATAGGTAAAATGGCGACGTGTATTTGAAGCGAAAGATAATGATTACTGAAAAGGTTCTTAAAAGCTTGCTTTGACCGTGCCAGCCCTATTGTTAAAGGTCTGTATAAGGTCCATAAACATACAGCGTGTATAGAAAATGATTGGTCTATAAATTAGGTTGAAACTTACTCTGAGAAAAGATTTTATTTATACTATGGCTAGTTTTTAAGAAAACGTTGCTTTACGACCAAAACGAGAATGGAAATAAATCAGTATCAGAAGAACAGCTGCTAATCCGCATTCATTACTGTGTTCTGGTTTGAAGGGTACTATAGGTACTGTAAATACTGGGGTAAAGAGAATAGACATTTTGTCTCAAGGCGACAGAATGTGGTGCAGTGTATAACTTCCTAACTAGCGCTATGTTCTAATGTGCTGGCACACCACCAGATGAACATCTCGCGTGTTTCGTAGAATAATTTCTCTAAAAATTATCAATAAATTGTTTCAAAACTTTTCATCATCATCATCAGCCGATAGACGCCCACTGCTGGACATAGGGCACCTCCAATGATCTCCACATTGATCGGTCTTGCGCTACCTGCATCCAGCGGCTGCTCGAGCATAGCCTCCGGAACTCCAATCACTAAGGGCTGTCGTTTGTAGGGGTGATCTGAGCTGGGATTAGTTACATGGCTGAGCATTTGGGCTTCTGGGCTATTTCCCACCACGCTGGCCCAATGCGGATTGGTGGGAGGCAGTGTCTCGTTTGTTGATTAGCAGGATGCACCGAGCAGATGAGGTTGACTTGGGTTCCGTAAGTTGTTGTGCGAGTCCCTTGACACCCCAACTACACAATTTACAAATTCTTTCGTATATATCAAATATTTAGAATATTGTAGGCGGTTTGTAAACTTATAATAATGTAGTATTATTTCTCGGGTAAAACATTGATCACCTAGTACAGTGGTAGTGTGAACATTACTGGAGTCCAGTGTGAAGGCTTTGTTAGATACATCTTCTCTAGCCTTTTAGTTTAAGACAATAGTTGTGTGATACTCTGTGGAGATCATGAAATATTTTTAAAAAACGTCTGTGTAATAAGCAACTTCGAAATTGATGCTGTTCTAGCAAACCTACTCGAATCTAGCAAATCTCTGTAAATCCGACATTTATTTACGACACACTCGCAACGAGGAAGCGGTTGCATTTCAAAGTTTATTCTGCTTTATACTAACACGAGCGAAATCTACAATTTCTGTTAAACAAGCATGGCAGAACCTCGTCCTCGAGTAGAGCACCTGTCCGCTTCTATCATGATGTGCAATAAATAATTCCTTACCTATGTTGTGCACCCGCAGACGTACATCCTGTATATGGTATTATAATTGGCGACATATTAAAGGAAACCTAACCTATTTAGAGCCATCAATGAGATAGACCGACGATTTAATGAAGATTGCGAGAAACCGGGGTCCATTAGGTCATAATGGTGAGTGTACTTAAAACCGCATTGCAATTTTTTTTTATTTGAATAGTTTAAATTGGTTTACACGGAACCCTAAATTTATTCTCGTTATCTACGTAATTTCAAACAAAATAAGTCTAAACTTTTTAGATATCTGTGGAAATGAAATTAAAAATGTTAAACTTGATTTGTGTACACTTATTGTCCGTGTATGAATTCATATGATTTTTTTTCATTTAATTTAGTAATGAGACGAGCGGGACGTTCACCTGATGGTAAGTGATACGCCTGTTCCTAACAACATGGCGCTAGTTAGGATGATAATATATTATATATACTGCACCGATTTAAGATGAGACCTAAGATGTGGTGTCTCTTTAACCCAGTGATTACTCTAGCTACAACGCCCTTCATTCCACAACACAGTAATGTTTGGACACTACTGTTTGGCGGCAGAAATAGGCGCTGCGGTGGTATCTACCTAGACCAGTGTTTCCCAAAGTGCGTGCCCCACAGGGGGGAAATTGGAAATTTGACAGACTACTTAACCTTTTCGCCATAAACTTCTAAAATGGAATGCAAGATATCAGTGATAGTTAATTAATTTTTTTCTTTGAACTAGTCACAATTTTATAGTATTTTCTTATACTTTTCATTTATATTAATAAAAAAAAAAATAATGTTTTGAAATTTATAAGGAGACATGGAGCTTTTAAAATTGCTAAAGTGGGGCATGGCTCAAAAAAGGTTGGGAAACTCTGACCTAGACGGTTTCCGGACTCAAACCTTTCGTATACCTACCACCAGTAAATTGAAAGTACAAAGCTGTTATTAAGATTTTACGTACGTCGTATACATTGTAAAAATGTACTATAATAGGTATGGTATATTAATTAAATATTTATTTACACTACATATTATTTGTATAAAGTCTTAAATGGGCAGAAAATAATTTAAATGTCATTTTTCCAAAGTACAATTTTTAAAGCAAACTTGATTGTGATCGACTGGTCCGAAATAATTGCTGAAAGGTCCAACATCCGAGATGTGATAAAATTTCATTTAAAAAGCAATCAATCGCTTTATGTTTACTATAGTTTAATTTTACTATACTTTGAGCCCGTGTGTATTTACTATAAATAAAATAAGTTACCACCATCATCAGCCCATAGACTTCCATTGCTGGACATAGAGGCCTCTCCCAAAGATCTTCACTTAGAATTTGTTAGATTTTAATTGTCTGATTGATTAATTTTGTTATACTAATTAATAATGTTACAAATTATACTTTAAATAAATAACTTACTGTGCTTAATTGAGCTATTATTTATTAAATTCAGTTCATCTTTGCTCGGTCAAAGCAATTTCGTGGACGTAACCACGGTCTCGTAATCAGAAACTGTATATTTGTTGTACGTACATTTGCCAGACCACGAGGTAGAAGTAATTTAGGTTGAAAATCAAGACAGGAGTATATTTGGAAATAGACCGTAAATGTATATCATAAGGCCGCAATGAAATTTACTATAAGATTACGTGTCAATTAATTTCAGTATTACGTACTTTCAACTACCAATCTATGTCCGAAAGTTAGGATTATCAATCGCATTGTCATATAAAAGGCAAAGTTAACTAGAACTTAAAAACTAGATACTGGCAATATTAATGGTAAGAGGTAGCATGGACGAAGCTCAAAGACGTCAAATTGACCAGGTGCAAGAAGCTGTAAATATATAACATATAAGAGACAGGTTGAAATAGGAAGACGGGAACTTCAATACTGGGGAAATTAACGTATACAATTAGACACATGTATATATCGCCTCGTTTCCAGTGGGGTAGGCAGAGACCACCCCTCTCCACTTGCTACGATCCTGGCACACCTCTCTCGCTTCATCCTCTTTCATGAGTGTCGTCATGCATGCTTGTCGGTTGCGAGTACTCTTGAGCCGGCCTTTCTTTAGGACATCTTCGATTTGATCGGAATAGGTCCACCTAGGTCAACCTGCACCGATTTTTCCAATCATTCTTACCTTGTATACTTTCGTTAATCTTCTTTCATCCATTCTTTCAACATGGCCGAACCATCTATGTATCCCTTTCTCTATCTTTGTCACTACATCTTCAACCACGTAATAACTTATACAGAGAGTTATATCTTATACATAAATAATGTATATTATATCTCATTTAGTGCCTAACATCTTTTACATATTTATTCATTGAATATCGTAAGTTAGATCAATATATATTAAATTAAATATGATCAATAACATGTGACAAACTATCATTATTATTAAAGTTAGCAACGGCTAATAAACTAACAAGAAACTTATGAAGGTGTATCCTTTTTGTGACTGTGTTTACAATAATATGACAATCAAAGAGTTTTTAAAGTATAATCATTACCTTAATTTAAAAAGCTCTATTTATAAACACTTCTGTCCCAGGACTTAGCCCCGATTTCAAGCCTTAAAAGAAATTTGGATCACAGCAGTTGTACTTTATCTCGCTCTTCGCCGAGGACACGGGTTTGACAGTGCAATTGAATACTGCCGCAAAGTTATTGCCGACATCGGATTAGATAAGCGAGTGGATGACAAGGGAGAACCTCTTTGTATATACTAATTCTTATATATTAATTAATCCTCGACTTAAACAAAGAGGTGTTAAAATTTCATCGCGTATTAAACATAACATCGTAGAATACGATTGCGAGCAGTTATTAGTTTAAAATCTATATTTCTGTTGTGCTTCTGAATTGTATAATTAGTGTTATTATAATAATGCTTGCTGTTAAAAGGATGCTGACTAGAAAATAGATAAATGAAACCTTATTGGACAAACAAGTCATTTGTGAAAGGGTTGCGGTTGGTTCTCATAGAAAAGTTATATAGATTTTTTAGGCGTGGAGTCGTTCTTATGAGTCCGCTCATCAATCTGATGAAATGCCATTTAATAATTTTTTTAGCTCTATACATAATTTTTCACCAAAATTCTGAGTAAATTGGAAAAGTGATGGCAGCGAAGATGTCAATTTAAATTCTGTCGGAGTTGGCCGACGTCACGCCACGGAAATAGCTCGAAGATAATTTAAACGTAATCGTCGTCTTTTTGTAATATTCCAATTTGAGGAATGAATTCTGACACGGACTTCATTATTATATTATAAGATGTTGCCTTTGGGAGATCTCTCTATCATAAAACACTTTGTTTAAGATGAAAACTCTTTTTAGTTTTGTCTACTTTTAGATGGGTATAATGTCTTCGCATACTAGCTTCCTCGGGGGCTGATGAGATGAAGCTATGTCGGACTTGTAATGGTAAAAACCTATACAGTACTTTTTTCTTTGTCATGGGAAAGCTTTTGCACACCAGCGATACAGTAAGCGTTATTCCACCTGTTCTTTTAGCAAAGAGCTTTGGAGCTTACAACACGTCTTTCTTCTTGACATCTTATCCTATGGCTAGCCTTCTTATCCAGAGGCCAAGGGAGCCGGAAATGTAAGCTATATCGAGTACTACATAAGCTAATAATTGGTAAAGTTTCAGTTCGAAACATTGCACAGATATAGAACGCCTTAATAACCTCTGATCCGATAAGCTAGTTCAATAGATTAACTTGTAACCGGAAGCGAAACTTTACAAGCGTTTGAGAATAAATACAACGGAAATGGTTTAACTTTTAATGTAACTTTTCTTTGGTGAAACACACAATGGCTTTTTAAACTACTTGTAGAACAGGTATATTAATATATAACAGGAAAGTTCCAAGTTCTAGTTCGAAAGTGTAGACTTCTTGTGTTTTTCGCAAACGAAGTTAATCTTGGTGATATTACATCATTTTTGAGAATCGGGTATACTGTGGTGATGTTTCTCGGTCGGTCGGTTATTTTAAGCTGAGGGTCCTCCTCCTAAATCCTCACAATTAGTGGTGATTAACGAAGGTGTTTTGAAGTCCTATAAGTAAAATATCCAAGATGCAGAAATAGGTTTGACATGTATAATTTAATTCTGTAAATATTACATATAAGGGGCACCTATATCGCGTCAGAGATCATCATCAGCCGATAGATATCCACTGTTGGTCACAGGCCTTCTTCAAAGATCATACATTGTAGAGTTCATTGAGGAGAATTGGGCCTTAGCCCACCGCGCTGGCTCAGTTCCTTGTAATTATCATTAAGATTACCAGAGGTTGCTGGCGACCAGGGAACGGTTTCGCTTTACCTCTATCTAAGAGATTTATCATTGAAATTTAAGTAAATGATGATATCAATCAATATTTCATTGTTTTATTTATATTAAATTTAATACAAACCCAGCAGAAGATGGTGTCGGATCGATTATGCTGAATATCGATTGAGAAGGATGATTAGCAGTGGACAGAAATAGGCGAAAATGATGATGATGAAGCAACAGCTAATGTAAAAACTCTTGCAGACTATACATATATAGATATTAAGATGTTCTTTGATATAATAAGAGTTATATCTCGGTAAAAAGTTGTCGAGAATTTTCATTTAGTTTAGAGCATTACATTCAGCCATTCGCTGCGGAGTATCATCAAGATTAATAGCATAATAACAGTCAAGAAGCTATTTTAATCACGCGCGTTATGCTGTGAGCGTGAAGGATTAACGGAAGTTAAACTTCTTGAGGTGTTTTTTATAAAGAATGTTAAAGTCTGTGAAAAATTTTATTGAAAACTATTCATATATTGATGCAAAGAGGTTCGGAGGCACGAGTACAATGTCTGCTATTGCATTACTTCCGAAACGATAGAATCGAAATTGATTACATTTAAAAAAAAATTGTCGTCCTGTAACTGTCTACTAGTAATAAATAAAAAAAATCCTCCCTCTTTTTAATTGTTTCTTTCTGCTAGGTTTATTTATACTACACAATTGACTAAGGTGGTTAGGCCTTTGCAACATATAATCTAGTAATAACACAACTTAGTAATCTTGTTTATAGTTACAGTGATTTTCATCAAAAAGGTACTAGAAACTGCGTACGTCAAGTAGATGTCTTAGATAATGAAATTAATATGTGTTTTGAGAGAGTAATTATATACTATATATATACTATTACAGAGTAATTATATATTTTCTCTATACATTTGTTTTTGCTTTAGAAAGTAAATTATCGTTAGTATCTATACTATATAAAGTAGCTGTTAATAATTTAAAATGTATATGAATTATTAAAGAAAAAACTGTAATACGAAAAATTATTGTGCTCTTTGAACATGTTCCTTGCGGGGAAAATATTTATGCGTTCATTCCAGGCACGATAATGGCGGATGGTATGCATGCGAGGGACGTGAGAGGTGTAGTTTCGATATAATTATACAGCCACCCTTTCAACTGGAGCTTTCATTTCTAAAAGTTTATAGCATTTAATCATTATCATATTTTCTAAGTACCACATGAATTAAAAATTATGTATTTATTGAGAATAGAAGAAATTACACGAAATTAACAGCGATATGAAATCTTTACTATTAAAGGTATGAGCCATATAAGAGACGAGATATGACATAATGGTATATAAAATATCTAAAAATGTTAAAAAAAAAATTTACTTCTTACAATAAAAGCATGTTTGTGAGTGTTCAGACTAATCTAATAGATACCACAATTCCTTTTGTTAGACTAGTAATTCCACTACTTATTGTTGTAGTTAGTATGATATACATAAGCACCGCTGTGTCGTCTCCATGACGCGATGTCAACCTTAAACTTCCCTATAACGCTCTTCAAACAGGAACACAATGTTTTCACACTACTGACTTAAGAGCTTTGCTAGTATCCGGCAACAGAGATCTGTAACATTGACGATCTCTTACAAGGACGATTTCTCTTCTCTATAACGTTTTTCGTTGTGAAAAATCCTTAATTGCATTAAAATATTTTGACGCAGGATTTTTGTCGGCGCGTGATCTGAAAATAAATTATCATCGAACTTGGGCCCCGTACGCAACTTGTCCCGTTTATAAAGTAAAATAAAAAAAAATCGTAAAGTACAAAGTTATGAGCTTCGTTAATGTCTTTAGGACGTACAAAGCTCGCGGGTAACATCCGAACGTTTTTGCAAATATTGCGTAATGGTTTAATGTGATAAACTGTTTGTTGCTCTGTAACTTATCATAAATAACGTTCAGTTAATTATTACGGTTAATATTTGTGTTGGTTTAACCTTATTAATGAATTATTTGGCTTCGTTAAAGTGATTTTGTATCTATTATTTGCTGTTTATTCAATTATATCTACGATGTATGTTTTGTTAAAGAGATACAACAGATCTAAATCAGACCTCAGTTTAGTTTTTTCTATGCTTATCGATTAAAATGTCTGGTGTAAATTGATACTGATTGTTGTTATATACAAAAGTTATTCCAACGTTTGAATTTACGTTGCTATTATAGTTTTCCTTTCTAGCTGTTGCAAGGAAAATTTATTAACTGTAGGAGAATAAGAAAATACAATTTCGTTTCCACGCTGGAGCTTTTGTAACTTAAATCTTATTTTCTACTTATCTTTCATATGTGACTGAGACTGTGTGTGAGTGAATACACTTGCAGTGCGTTTGTTAAGCGACGAGACGAATGAGACGTTCACCTGATGGTAAATTTGATATTAGGTTTCGTGGCTGCGGTAATTTTTCCAGCTACAGCGTTCTTTAAACCGGAACTCGTTGCATACAACTGTTTGGCCACGGAAATAGGAGCAGCGGTGGTAGATAATCTCCAACAATAGAGATCTTTCACCAGTTATCTGTATGTTACATAAGTTAACTGTTTCGACACATGTTATACTTAACCTTAAGTAGTATATACTTATATCGTACATAGTGTCAGTTAGGAAGTTTACTCAGTAACATATTGTCTCCATCGCCATAGGTCATAACATCTTTCAATCTCATTATCCTTCTAATTTCAATAGCTCTATCATTTATCTAATGAGAAGACTTATGATTTTGTGTTACAGCATCCGATAGCGGAACTAATAATATTTTTAGGTTACCTATGTATGTAAGGGATATCACAATAAGTGGCTCAATGCACTAGGAAGGCGGCCATCAGAGAGGAATGGCGATGTATTGTTAAGCTTGCGACCAATACCTAAAGTCATGACCATGACCCCTCGGTCAGAAGTAATACCGACTAGGAAGAAGAAGGGATATCAAGAGATTCATTAACTCGTCACGAGATCTACGAAAATGTTAGACGGAAAGCCTTAAAATTCGGTGGAGATATTGCTTTTGCTATTTAGAGGTCAGGTAATAATGGATTTTACAAAAATTTTTCTCCGAAGGGAGTTGTGTGGGTTTTAATCACGAGTAGTAGCCGGAAAAGCGGATAGAGAACGGTTAGTTATATATATGAAGCTGTGTATCCATGTATTGAAAAATGCTGTAATGCTAAATTCTGAAAGTTTTAGTTGAAAATTAATTTTAAAACTTACGTTATCCAAAGTTTTGTGTAAACATCGCGCGATGAGAGCGTGCCGTGTTTGAGAACTGTACCTACACCGGCTGCTTGTTGATATTGTTCCTAACAACAGGTTACTCGGTATATTAGGTTAGTTGCTCATGCAGAAACTAGACCTTCACGAAATTCTGATAGGAAACAGGCTTTACTCATTTTGCGAATAATTTTCAACTTTTAACGAAGAATACAAAGATTCTATATACAGCATCTTTTATATAATCATTTAATTATAAAGCTAATTCAAAATAATATACAGGATATCAAGGAGACGAGCCATACGTTCATCAATGGTTAGTTACACGCTTGCTCATTGCATCACGTGCCATAGTTAGGATGATTTAGATTGTACCACATTGTGCTCGTCGTGAGACATAGACTGTTGAGTATTGTTACCTTTAAATTTCACTAGCTAGAACTTCTTTCAAACCGGAACATAGTAACGTTTGCACACTACTGTTTGACAGCAGAAATAGAGGCTGCGGAGGTACATGCCAGGGCAGTCTTCAGCAATTGAGATCTATTAGTTCTTGCTGGCATAGGAGTTGATTTGCTGTGGCTTGTTGTTCTCTTTGAAATCTATCATTATCTATCTATCATATCCATTCAGTGGTATACAGCTAGCCCAAGGTAATTGTCCTAGGTCTATTAAACCTTGGTATTTATATAGGAAACCTTGGTATTACTATAGGAGCGGAGAGAGGGTTAAGTGTATCCGCTAAAGCTGAAACTCTACCTTGAGGTAGAACTAAAGAAAAAATTTAGCTAAAAAATACTAAACGAAATTTACAGAATTAGTCGATTTTTTATACATTTGATTTTTTTTATTTCTTTACAGATTTTTTTTTATATTCAACAAAGTGACGAGACAAGCGGGATGTTCACCGGACGGTAAGATATACGCCTTCTCATAACAACGTGGCGCTAGTTAGAATCTTAAACACTGCCCTACATTGTGCTCGTTAGCTGTGATATAAGATGTTGAGTTTCGTTGCCTCAGTAATTACACTAGGTACAGCGCCTTTCAAACCGGAACACAGTAATGTTTGCACACTACTCTTTGGTGGTAGAAACAGGCGCTGCGATGGTATCTAATGTTGAATTATCGTATCGCACGTAAGAAAGTGAAGGTACGCCTTGGAAAATAATTCGATTTACATCTAAGCTAACCGCCAAGTGCGAAACGTAAAAGCTTTCCAGTGTTAACACGTTAGCTTTTATTAAAATGATGAAAACTGATATCATGGAGGCGTAAACATAAGTGGCTTTCGTTCTTGAATACGTTTAATTTAACAATATCATATTTTCATACATTTTATTTATAAGAAGAGTATGTAAACAAAAAGCTCTTTTTATGCTAACGTGCGTATTTAACTATAGTAAAAAGCTAGTAATGGAAAACTCCTTTCTAGAATTTTTTATTATTTAACGATGAGACGATGGTAAGTTATCCACCTGCTCATAACAAAATGGCGTTATTTAAGATGTATACACTACACCCATTGCTTTCGTCTACTAAAGATATCAGATGTCTCATAACCCCAGTAATTACACAAGCTTCAACCAGTCATCCTAGTACTCTTTGTAGGTAGAAATAAAAGCTGCGAAGGTACCTACCTAAATAGAACAGAACAGAAATATACCATCAGTAATAGCCAATATATGAATAGTTACGAAGCTGTGATGGTACATTAAGTATAAAAACATTAAGTCAACCATTTGGTAGACAAACTAAACATTAGTAAACTTTATAAATAATACCGTTGTAAAGTATAATATGGTGTAGTAATTATAAATTGTATATTCTTGTACTGGTGTTTGAGAATACAATTAATATTTATTATACGAAGACTATCAAGATTTTCACCCAATGGTAAGTGATACGCCCGCTCATAAGAACATAGCGCTACTTGATGTACACTACACCACATTGCGCTAATCGCATTTAGATTTAAGATATTAATTCTCGATATTCCAGTAAATTCACTAGCTATAATCATCACCTGATAGACATCCACTGTTGGACATAGGCCTCCCTTAAAGATCTCGCATTGATCGATGCCCGCATCCACCGGCTTCTCGCGATCATACAGCCAGCATTGCATCCGGTATCGCCGGGCACTAGGAATCTTCGCTTGTTGGTGTTAATGGGAGGATTTGGGCCGTTTTCTATCACACTCTATGGTAGTAGATCCACGCCTACAGTTCACGGTAGCACATAATTGAGCAGGATCGACCGGTGCGACACTACCCTCTCGCAGAAAATCAGCGTGAAATGTCTGGCTTCCTAGTGGCTGCCATGTTTCGTCTGGTGAGTGAGAGAGCCGGATGCCCATTCCTTTTCCTTTCCTTCAGACCACCCGAATTTTGACGTTTGTTAGATGGACCGGTGCGACGTTGCAGTGTTCTAGGAGCTGTGATGTTGCATTTGGTTAGAAACTAACTAGTGTCTGGTGGTCCGTCCCCTTTTATTCCTACTCCTGTTCCTCGGAAACCTATCCTATATTTTACCCCTCCCTTCTGTTAAATGTTATGAGATGGCAACGGCCTAGTAACACTTTTGTTGTTATTTGCGTCTGTGAGCAGCGGCGAATTTACCTACCACCAGGTGACCCGCTAGCTCGTTTGCCTCCGTTATTATATAAAAAAAAAACACTGGTCCAATGCGGATTAGTGGGAGTCTGTCGCGTTTGTTAATTAGCAGGGCGTACCACGAGCAGGTCAGGATTCCGTCAGTTGTTGTGCAGTACCCCATACATTAGTTACCAGGCTCTTGAAAGTGGAACACAGTAATGTTTGCACTATTTGGCGGCAGAAATAGCTGCTGTCATGCTAAGCATCATCACAGCAGCTATTAAATTTTATACGTAAGTACTTAGACGGCTTCAGGAAACAAAAGTCTACCACTTGTAAACAACTCTATTAAGCGCTAATGATGAATGACAGCTTTTAATAAGCTTCTATAATAAAACATTGTAACAACATAAAAAACTAAAATGCAGACATCAATTTAGTAAATTGGTGCAATTATATGTGATAAGTTATTCTCGTGACATATGACAGGCGATATAAAGTTATATAATACCATTCGCTATGATTGATAACTTGTCGAAGGAATATACTACAGTGGAAAAGTTATTATAACGCGAGTCCATCCAAGGATCGTGCCGTCCAACTGTTCCGCCTCGCAAGAGACCAGGCGAAATATGGTGAGCTGACCACCAACCTTCGCTAGTCGAAGAAGTACCTTAAGAGTCCATATAAACTATTAGGATGTTTACACTGCATCATATTACACTTATCATCATAAGCCATATTAGCCGCTATATAAGATATTATATATAACACAATGTGCTCGTCGCTTTGAGACAAGATGTTAAGCCTTTTAACCTCAATAATATCACTAACTACAACACCCTGTGAACCGGAATACAAAGTACTTTTTAGCGACGGCTGTAAGACATATTAGTCTCTGGCAACGGAGATCTAGCACTAGAAATTTAGCAGTACTATTAACGGAAAAACCATGAGGAAAGTCGTTAAATAGATGACTTCTTGCAAAAGGGATCTATCATAATCCAAACAATGTATACTTTGAAAGATTCAAGCCATAGCACATATATTAATTCATAGAAACATATACAAAGAAGAAGAGTAAGGATTACTTATATAGATCAAAGGATGAAAAAAGGAAATTTTAAATTGTATAGTATAAAGACATTTCGAATTTATGAACAATGTTGCCATTGCGATGTAGTCTTTTAAAAAGCTTTCCTAAAGAATTACATTTAAGCTTTACATTATCGTTGATTAATTTTTAAAATATGTATTCATAACTTTTTAATTAAAAGCTTAAAAAGATTTAATGTCCGCTTGCAGAGGAATTAAAAATTTTAAAAAAAAGTTATTGATTTACCTTAATTGCCTTTAATTAAACCGGAAGACGGTTGAGGTGTACAAGTAAAGTTTAACCAAGTTCTGTTTTCAACTATTACATATTCGTCTATTCAATCATCTGTCCATTCGTTCATACATCCAATCGTCCATACTTTTATTCGTTCTTTCGTACATTTGTTCATTCGTTCACTTTTTAAATCGTCCATTCGTTCATTCATCTATTCGTCAATTCGTCCATTTGTACAATCGTTCATTCGTTAATCCGTTCATTTGTTCATCCGCTCATTTGTCCATTCGTCCATATATTCATTCGTTCATTCTTTCACTCGTTCAATCGTTTAATAGTCCATTCGTTCATTTGTTCATTCGTTCATCCGTTTATTGATTCATTTATTTATAAATGTATTTGTTTCTTGGCATAAAAAGACTGAATATTTCATACATAGAGCATCATGTAGTTTAAATTACGGACGCTGCGTACATTGAGTAAAGGCGCAAAAACATTAACCGAACATAGAACTTGGAAACAATATTTTTTAAAGTAGAATATTAAATAAAAAAAAGAAAACAAGATATAACTGATATAATAAACAGACAGAATATGAAACTAAACTAGAATATTAGACGTCTGCGACTGCAGTGGGGTTCAACACTCTTAGGATTTTAGACTTCATAGCTGGTAATTTGTCATGGTACATATCAATAGAGCTGTTGTTTATGAAATACTTCAATAGATCGCACTATCTAGGAATTAGTAAGTGTTGAACTAAGTTGGATTTGTACGTCCTATTAGTGAGAACAGACTCGTCGATTAAGTTATTTAGCTGTTTATACAAGACGAGCATATAAGTAAGGTAAGTATTGTTGTGATAGCTTTATAGGATCATAAGCGCTAGGCCTTATAATCACATAGGCCCAATGTGGTAGGAAATGGCATAAACCCTCTCATATCTCTACCCGATCGTGTGGGAATCTTTAGGGGAGGCCTATATCATGCAGTGGACGTTCAATGGATGATGATAATGATAAGCAAAGTTTGTTTTAAGTAAAGAGTATGTCTTAAATTAAAAATAGAGAAGCTTCTACGTTCGTATTGTAGGTTAAAAAATATTACTACCTCTACATTTTTCAGATATGAAGACTATTGATATTTTTAAACTAAATGAGATGGTGAAGATGTTGACCTGATTGGTAATGGGACTTAAATAGGTATACCTCTCATTAAACTCTACACAGTAATATTTATATATAACTCTATGGAGAAATAAATAGGTGCTGCTGTGTTAACTATCAACTGTCTTAGGCAGAAGCTTGTCATCGCCAAACAAGTGTAACCTCACATTATTCCTTAAGAAATATCTCGAAAAAAAAATCAGAAAAAATATTCTGTCTATTCCAATTTCAGTGTATATCGTAGTTAAAAAGAGAGCAAGTTTTTTGTTTCGTGTAAATAATCACATGTTTACACTCTCGCGATTTGTTTCAGACGGTATGAATGCAAAAATGATGAACACAGCCGTAGAGATATTAATACGTAGAAACCAAACCACGTACTTTGTACGAGCTGAATGAATATATAGTTCAAGCGTATGTTTACAATAACAAAGACACACAGACAGATATTTGTTACAGACAAATGTTCTCTGTAAATATCTATGTGAAATTTTCCATTTGAAATGTTTGTAAAGGCCGGCTCATGAGTTAGCTGCCACACGTCTCTACCTTCATCAATGGACGCAAATTGTTTCGTTTGAATAATTTTTGTTTTAACAATGAATTTGTGGCATTTTATTCGCCTTGTTTACTTTTTTTTGTTCCTGACTATATCCTCAATGAGATGTCTTCCAAAGCGATAAAAAAATAGTTAAATCGGACTCTTCATCAGCTAATCTATTTCAGTGTTTTTATGCTTACGATCAGAACTATAGAGACCGTTTAATAAACTACTTTAGCCCCGACAGCAAATGTCTACTCTACTTTTTTTATTCGCCGAAACGATGAGATGGACGAGGCATTCACCTGATAGAAAGTGATACGATTGCCTATAAAAACGTGGTGATAGTAAGGATGGACACAGCAGCACATAACCTTGAGATACAAGATGATAAATCTTATAACCTCAGTAATTTGACTAGCCACAACTCCTTTCAAACTGGAGCACAGTAATGTTTAGACATTACTGTTTGGAAGAAAAAGGTACTGCGGTGGTATCTATCTAGATGGTCTCCGGGAGGAAATATCAATAATATAAAAAAAACTAACGTTATTAACGATTTAATTAACTTGATCAAAGTAGAGGTGGATTAATAATCATCGATTTCATCTTACGTAAAACTTGTTAAGTTCATATTAAGGAAAAATTACAATATCGTTTTTCTTTAATTAAAGTTAATTAAAACTCTCACTTTGAAGAGCTTTATAAAGAATTTTGATTGATATTGATCATTGACAAGTTTTTGTGCTCGTATATATAAAAGTTTAAATTTAAACTCTCGTTTTTTTACGTATGTCTTGACCCGACCGCTGCCAGGACACAGTTATACTTTTAACTACTGTAGTTAGCGACTATTGTACGATGCCTTACAGTAAAGAAAATATGTTGTAGTAGTGTTATAGAATAGAGATATATCCTAACTTTGCTATAATAACTCACTACCATGGATCTATGGCATTAAGTTACGAAGCTATAAGTTTACGCTTTGTTTGTTAGCAATACTTCTTCGCGACGACTCAGATTTGAAAGGACTATCGCCAGATAACGTCTCCAACGTTCCCAATCGCTGAGGTGCCGGTGACAGAGGATCATACCGACCCTGAAGACATCAATCATACTGATGGATGAGTTTAATCAATTTCAATTTATTATGCGTTGTCTAAGGAATAGTATAATGCCCCACTGAATTGAAAATTAATATAAGAAAAGGTAAAAACTTTTTTGATAGCTGATGATATAATTATCTTGTGACGGGATACAAACGGTATGAGATTGATTTTTAGGTTCCGGCTCTAAACTAGAAGTCATTATAACTGTACTGATAAATCATAGGCTGTAATTTTAACTTCTTTGTATAGACAAATTTATATAATAGACCGCTATGATAGTGCTTTCGTCTGAGAATAATTCTTAGCATCTTTTCAGTCTTTCGAAATTACTGGTGATTGCCTTGAATTGGTGTTCATCCTGAGCCATATGAAACAGTTTATTGTTTATAGACATTTAATACCATATGTATATTATTTTGTACTCTACAAAACTGTAGTATTTAACAATAATAATACGTATTATTCCACGTCTAACTGTTAGTCAATAACGGCTTAAACTTGTACAGCAGAGAAGCCAAAATACCAAAAGTTTACTATCAGTTGTTCCCATCTGACGGTGGATATGATAATAGTTTTCATTGTCAATTAGCAGTAATTGTAAAAATTCTAATTAGATAAGAAAATATGAAGTTAGAATTTGAATATGTCTCTTTACAATTAAGTCCTCTCAAAGTATTCATGAATAAGCTTTAGTCTAAAATTTCTTACACAACTGTTGGAAAACAAAGGTTTAACTTGTCTTCTGAAACGTTGTATAATAATATTAATAACAAAGTGGTTTTGAATTTGCCAATTGTTTAAATTTAGGCCAAAGTTGGCAATGTTAAATATTATTGTTTGATTGCTACCTAATTTACGTTCAGAAAGAGATAATAAAGTTCCTCTAAGTCATGCAAATGTATTAGGTTGGGGAAAAAGAAATCCATTATTTTTTCGGTACATGGCTGTAGTGATAAATTTCTTGTAAAGTATCGATCAAACAGTTTCAGATTTATGCTCGTTGGAAAGGTGACATTTCGCAGTAAAAAAAATTCTTTTGCTGTTTTTTGTTTGGTGCATTCAATTGTGAGTTACAGGGTGTTAAAAATGGAAATGAACAAAGAGAAAATTCGGTACATTTTACAGTTTTTCTTTGACAAAGGCGAAAATGCAAGCCAGGCGGCTAAAATTGTGAATGGTGTTTATGGACCCGATACTGTAACAGCCAATTATGTGCAATTTTGGTTTCGTAGATTCCGTTCAGGAATTTTTGATGTTAAAGATGCACCTCGCACAGGTAGGCCGGTCGCCGAAAATGTCGATAAAATCGGAGAAATGATCGAAGTTGACCGGAATGTTAGCAGTCGTAACATCGCCCAGGAGCTAAAAATGGACCACAATACAGTTTTAAACCATTTACACAAAGCTGGATTCAAAAAGAAGCTCGATGTTTGGGTGCCACACCAATTAACAGAAAAAAACATGATGGATCGAATTTCCATCTGCGAAGCCTTGGCCAAACGGAATGAGATAGACCCATTTCTTAAACGGATGGTGACTGGAGATGAGAAATGGATCACATACGATAACCCTGTGCGAAAACGATCATGGTCAAAGAGCGGTGAAGCACCTCAAACGGTGGCCAAACCAGGACTAACGGCCAGAAAGGTTCTGCTGTGCATTTGGTGGGACTGGAAGGGGATTATTTACTATGAGTTGTTTCCATATGGCCAAGCACTAAATTCTGATCTCTACTGCCAAGAACTGGACCGTTTGAAGATAGCAATTGACTAGAAACGGCCAGAATTGGCCAACAGGAGAGGCGTCGTGTTCCACCAGGACAACGCTAAGCCACACACGTCTACAGTGACTCGCCAGAAACTTCGGGAGCTTGGTTGGGAAATTTTAATGCATCCGCCATACAGTCCGGACTTGGCACCACGCAATTACCATCTTTTTCTTGCATTACAAAATTTCTTTAGTGATAAAAAATTGGCATCTAGAGAAGATTGTGAAAATCGGCTACTAGAGTTTTTTGCAAATAGAGACCAGGACTTCTACGAGAGAGGCATTATGAAGTTACCTTAAAAATGGCAACAAATCATAGAACAAAACGGTGCATATTTGACCCAAATCGGACAATCCGAAGCATGTTAAATAAAGTCCTGAAGTTCATATAAAAATAATGGATTTCTTTTTCTCCAACCTATTATAATTAAAAGTTAGTACACTATTACATTTGTTCTAGTCTCGCATTATGTGTGGTGACTTGATACCTTCTGCTGGCCAGTTCATAATTACATTACCCTATCTCGGCGTCAGATCTCCAGGATTGCGTGACCGGAAACTGTATTATTTTTTAATTTAACTTGACTTCCACGTTCCGTATTCTCCCTGTTTTCAGATTTTCTTTGGTATTATAATAAAAGTATTCATTTTAATTATCTGTGGCAAATTTCTTTTCTTGGTCAATTCTTTTGTTATATATCTATCTTCTATATATATATAGTGAAAATGGGTTTTGTTTGTTCGCCGATCACGTGAAAACTAGTGAAGATATCGACATGGAAACATGGTCATTCAACACGGAATGATTTGGTTATGGACTATTTATAATCTAGATTTTATAGATACTTCAAATTTCATATCGAATTATGAAGTTGCTATAGAAACGGTTGCTATAGAAAGTCATTTGCGGTTGCGTTTACTCTCAATTTTATATTACGGCTACCAAAGTAAGTGGGTAACAGCTAGTAGCAAAGCAATTAAAGGAAGAAAGGATCTTACTAATTGTGTGGACATAACTAATTGCTCGAGGAACTTGCTTCGGTGAGTGGAATTTTATCAAACTGCATGTCATTAGCTTCAAATACAGGACTACCTTTTTCGAAATTAATATAAATATCATTGAATTTGAACCTCATATCTGAATCACTACTCGGAACAAATAAAATGCTCAATTTATGTTTCAACTACTGGAACTCCTGGGCTTATCTCACAGGGATATAATCCACGCTGACCAAGTTACTGGAAGCGATTGCCTTCTCTGTGAGATTTGGATCACCACGTTTACTAAACTATTACAATTCTGTTAAGTATGGTTTTGTATATTTGTTATAGTTCTTCAAGAAATATTGTCATGAGTAATTGTTCAAACAAAAATATCTCTTGAATCGTGAGTCTTTTTTTCCACCATAGCTGCCTAGCCATAGCTCATTTGATATAGTGTCCATCAAATAGACCGTTCTATGGTTTTAATTTTTTTTCTGACAATTCACAAAATCGAGATATTAGCGTGGTACGGGCATGTTATGCGGAGGGATGAAGGACATATAACAAAGAAAGTAATGAGAATGAAAGTGGATGGTTATAAGAGTAGAGGAAGACCGAAGAAAGTGTGGATGGATTGTGTGAAAGATGACATGTGTGAGAAGAGTGTGAATTCAGATATGACGGCTGATAAAGGGATATGGGAGAGAAGTACATACTGTGCCGACCCCACATGGCTGGTTAAAAGGCAGGAGGAAAGAGAAATCGATAAAATTAAAATTATTCACCAGTCTGTTCTATGATATATTAGGTAGTGGATATCCAAAGACTTTAATATTAAAATATGTGACATACTCCCACCTTTAAGTATCTCGTGTCAGAAGACTCGTTAAGAGTCCTACTGGTTTACACATAAATTTTAACTATTTTTTTATATAGATATCTAGAGAAAATTAATTACTTAACGATCAAATTTACTTAACGACCAAATTGACGAACAGGTTCCGTTTTAGTTTAATTAATTGGTATGTGTGAGAAACAGTGTAAATTTCCTTTAAATCATAATAATTATAGACATAACTGCTGGTTCAATTAGTAATGAATAAAATCTTCACAGTAATGATGACTCTACATAAATTTCAATAGTCAAATTAAAAGCATTATCGAGCCGTGAAGTTAAATCTTTTTTCTCAAAGCATTTGTAATGATTAGGCTTTCAGATGCCAATCTCTTTGATGTCATGTTACCTTAGATGACTGACCAAATTCAGCTTTGAAACTTGACCTATGATCTTTTTTATTACGTATGAAACAACAATAGAATAGTTCTAGGACGCAAAATCGTAAGTACTATCGGAATAGGCAACGTGTTTTTGTTTGTTCATCAGTCCAAAGTAAAGATAACTTCCATTAGGATAACAAGTTTTAGTCACTCTACTGAGTCTACTCAATCGTAGACTTTTTATTACTTATCTTATTGGTTTCTTCTTTTTTTTTATCTAAAATGGGTTAATACTAGACTACAGTTTCGTCTTCTCATATGATTATCGGGTTACAACAATATTGTTATGGCAGAAGTCAGTATAAAAATTGTAGTGGTAAAATCATTAGCTGGGCTTATTTGTATACACTAGTGATGAGTAAAGTTGGTCATCGTCTCGTTCTTGCGACAAAGGAAGACTAAGACCAATATTACACGAGCAAGATCACGACTGAATGATCAAGACCGAAACAAAGACGGACCTAATGTGTAAGACTAAATGTAGATATAAAAATATGATTTAAAATATTTATTAATACTTGAATATACGCTTTTCTTCTGATAACAAGATATTTATTATATTATAAGACTGAATGTGCAAGACCAAGACTCGAAGTATTTAAGGCCCAGACGGAACAGATAAGATCTAGACCAATACTAAGATTGTCCAAGTCTTTATTTTGTTCTTGCTATAGTTATCACTAGTACAAACAATTAGTTTTTTATTGCGGTCTCTCTTACATAATTGATAGATTGATTTTCAATCATTTTCGAAATCAATCTCCGATAAGTTAGTAGGTTTTGAGATAGTAGATTGTTTCTAGATTGTTCGCAGTAATAAATCATAATGACCTTGACGCAAATTCAATCGTAGACTCTTGCAAAATGATGTGTCTACAACACGTCATTTAATTTACTATCAATTTATAATAATTGCAACGTATTCATTGCTTGTTACTACTGAGAATGATTTCTAATGTTTGTTTTTGTTTACGTGGTAACTGAATCCACACGTCACGTGTAACAACCTTGACATAAATTGGCGTAATACTTGCATTAATTGTGTTTACATTATTAACACGTTAAACGTCGACGTCATTTAATTAATTTTATAATGAACTTTGCGTTTTCAGTCGTAAAGGACAGAATGTATTTGTGAAACAAAACATACCTTTAACACGTTTGTCCTTATACGAAGTGTAGTGTTTTCATTTGGTCAAATAATTCGAATGTTTACGGATATTCAAGATATCATACAATTTGTGACAACTGTTTTTATATATTAAAAATCCCTGAAAGATATGTTTGTAGCATTCAATCCTTTTTATAAAATTTCATGACATTAGTACAAAATTACGTCAATTTAAGTCAGTAGTTATCATCTACCATATCTCACCTCACCGAAGGTTGGCTGATAGTAAATGCCAATAGGCATCAAGCCCACCTCTTATATATCTCGCTATAAGGGTTTATAATAAAGAAAAAAAAATTTGAACTAGATATATGATATGTAGAGAAAGAAAATCAAATTAGGATAGTAATAGATCAGTTTTAGGAAGTGTGCATCTAGTCCGCGAGATCAGTATCCGATAATCTGTATCCTACGGTCAAAGTACTAGCAGCATTTAACATCAGGGAATAAAGCTGATCTCCAGGACTTAGTCACTTGTCGCATAAAAAGATATTCTTAGTCACTACATTGCTCAAGTGCTGAACCCATAACAAAGGATGGCGATAAGTCACTCTGTCAGTAATTCACAGCGAATTCATGACCGCCGTTATCGCTGACAAAATGTTTGCATAGTTTAGTGTAACTTTGTTTTGTCAACAGTACATGTAAACTGTGGTATACTTAAACTCAATTTAGTGCTATTTCATTATTCATACACACTAGTTACGAAATGAGCTACTTGCGGATGTATTTCTTAGGATTTATGACATTGAGTACTTCAAAAACGACTTTTAAAAGGAAGAAGTGTCTTTCTGTGTTTGCAACAAGCTGGTGATACTTCTATTGCTGCTGTGACAGAACCACATCAAGAACAGTCGTGTTTAAAAAAACGTTTAATACTCATAAAGAATATGGACTTTCGCTGATATTCAAGTAAATCGATTTAGAAGTTTAAATTTATCAAGTGTTTTCCGGTTTAAGCGCTTTAAGATTTTAAAGTTTGTTTACGAATTGTCCTCCATAACCTCACCGGTGGTAGATCTTATTTACTAGATACGTACTACTTGGCAGCAGTTGCCGAAACTATTGTTTTCCGCTTTAAACAAAGTATGCAGCTAGCGAAATTATATTATTCACTTAACATCCTTTGTTTCTATTCCATGAGCGCAATGTGGTACATTTTAAAGATTTTAACTGGCTTACTAACGGCATAGCTTAATAATAACAAGATTTAGTTTAAAACAATCTTGCGGTTAGCGTAATGAAATGTTATACATTAACCAGTTTCAGTGGTGCAGAGGTAGACGTTTAACCAACACGGAGATTTCCGATTCGCTTTCGGGACTACATATTTGTAGATTTTTGTCGGTAGTCGGACAGTTAGGAACCTGTCTAATCTGCTGCTGAAAGAGCATTACTGTGTTTCTGTTTTCAACGTATGAGATGTAGATTATTTTGAGTGTGCTCACTACAACATCCACGGCCTTATTGTCACTTAACACTATCAAATTGTTAACCAATTATAGAGGAAATACGACCTACTACATTTATATCAAGTATTCAGCTAAAAGTAATATAGGAGCTACTTTAGTTAACCTATAACATTTTCTTTCTAATCAAAAATAGCTTACTCTATTCTGTAGAACTAACCGGGCGGGATACGAAGTTAGTTATAACTAATGAGTTGAGAACTTCAAGACGTGTCTGCATTACAGGACAGAAACATTGTTGCGCTTGTTGGAGAGGAGAGGATTGTGAATGTGGGACTTGTTTTTAAATTACAATTTGTTCATTCCGACATTTTCTCTTAATACATTTGGAAATATTTACTACTATCCTATACATAACTACCCCGGCAGTGTTCGAGTTGTATGATTTCTAAGGCACTGTCGTTTGCTTGGTGTTAGGTTTACTATTATTCGTCTATTTACCTATCACCCTGAAACTGATAAAAAAACTATTTTTCAACGTTTAATGTTTTCACAGTTGGGATTCAAGACCTTCATTCACGAGGAGAGGAATCTTATGTCCAAGAAAGCTGCTGTTATTGAAGCTCAGTTGTCTGACTATGTTTACTTTTACCAGAAACTCAAGCTTAGTTGTGATTGAACTTGCGTCTCGTTGAGATGTATAACGTGTACAGCCAGCGACTTTACGAACTGAGCTATCACGGCCTCCAAACTTCATAGGACTCATCCAATAACATTCCTGTGTTAGCCCAACGAACATCATATATACCATATTTGTTAGAATGGTTATAATTTACATAGTTCGTAAAACAATTGATAATATTTATTAACTTTATACTATCAATCGTTTATAATATTTACTTAAATATAAACAATATTTTTTTTTTTAACATAATCACACCGGACTTAAGTATTTGGTGTCGTTTATTTTAAACTTTCAGAACAGTCCACAAAGGTCTCTGTTTAATGTACACAAAAAACCACTTAACGTCCTCCATCACTCAGAAGGACTTTTTAATTTACAGAAAATGAGTGAACGAAAAACCAATGAACAGATCCACAACAAACGACGGCAGAGATACTTGTTACTTATATTTTTAGTCACTAAATAAAAAAAGTCTATATAATGTAGTCCCGACGACAATCATGTACCTAAAGTTTTAATAAGGCTAAAGATATATAAAAAATTGTTAATAGAGAAAACTAATATTCTAAATATATACATAGGATCATATTATTCTCTGAGATCGTTAATTGCAGAAACTATTAAACCAATGACTATGAATACTATTAAAATTTTATTTTACTACCTCCTATAACTTGTATGAATGTATAATAATACAAAAAAATGTTTGTCTTTCAAATTCTGTACCATGATTAAATTTTCTTGACCAAAGTTGATATATACTAAAAAATTATTATTTAAAGAATGACTATACAGGCAGAATGTTCACGTAATAATAAGTGATAGCTCATAAAATTACAGTACATTTTAGTATAATGTTATATTGCTTTGTGTTTGTTTAAGGACAAGATGTTGAGTCTAGTAACCTCAGTACCTAAAGCTACCTTCATATGAAAAGTTTTGAAAACTGCAACATTCCATACTGCCTGGAGTCAGGAGTAGAAATTGCTTGGATACCTATACTACAACAGAGATATATTACTAGAGAAAAGAAACCATTTAATTATAGATATGTTGATATTATATTAAAATTAGTACAGCCATGTTGGCAATGTATTAATTAATCTATATATGAAGGAGATATCTAAACATTAATATGTTTGTAATGGTATCTCCGAAACTGTTTGTTTCATTGTAGTCAATATCAGATCTTTGAGAAGTTGACTACGACTACACGAGGAGCAGCGATTTTGAAGTAAATAATGTTTAAGATAAAGCGAAATAGAAGGAAGAAAGGAGGAAAGCAGACTCCATTATAAGACGGGATATATGCTAAGTAAAATATTACTTAATGCTAAGAATATAAAGTGAGTTAATAACTTATGATGAAAACATAACAATTAAACGCAAAAAACAATAACTCACAAGAATTTCAAGTATGTAAGTTAATAATAAATAAATTAAGTAAATAAGTGAAGGGGAATAGGGTTCCTACATGATTTTAAGCACCTGCTAACCAATAACATTCTCGTAAAGAAATTAAACTTAGCTTTACTTAATACGTCACAGATTGATTGATCTTTGCCTTATCAAATCTGGAAATAAGTGGTGTAATAAAAAAATGATTTATGGTCGTGCTAATGTCGCATCAATTACCACCGGAAGTGGTATATAAAAACTAACCCGACAGTAGATGGATAGCGTTACTGTTTGTATTATTTATTACGGATGACGGTTGGTAGAAATCTGTACTATAGTGAACTTCCGGTAAAGGAAAACACCTTGAAGAAATCGATCAAGATCCTACAGCTTATTTTTTTTCGATGAAACGAGTGAAACTTTCAAGTGATGGAAATAAGCTTGCAACAAAGTGTCGCTTTAACATCTTAAGTCTTGTCATTATAATATTTTCACTGGCTACAACGCCCTTCAAACCGAAACACAGTAAAGTTTACACGTTGCTGTTTGGTGGCAGGATTAGTAGTTGCGATGGAGCCTACTTATATTGCTTCCGGGAACGGACACCTACCGCCAGAACCTATACCAGCAGTATCTATCGTGGTATTATAATATCCGCTAACTTACTAAGTCGGTGTGGTTAATATTGCTTTGACTGCATGGGGCTTGTCCCAGCTGTGGGAGTGTTAAGTGGGCTGTCTTATTAGTATATTTTACTATCCATTTAAGAGTAAAATTGGAATTTCCACCTGCCTGTCGCCTGCAGGATAGACCTTCTCCATTCCCATAATTCCAGTTGGGTATTATATAGGGGGATTTGGGCCGCTTCCCACTACGCTGGCCCAATGCAGGTTAGTGGGAGTCAGAGCCTCGTTTTTTATTTAGCAGGGTGCACTAAGATCAGGTGAGGTTGGCTTGGATCCCGTGACTTGCTGTGCGGCAACCTCTACACCACTTCAGCTTACGCACACAGTGTTGTATGTAGGGGTGTTAGGTTTTAGATTCCTTCTTTTTCTATCTCTCCTTTAGCTAACAAAACTTAAGTTTTTTTTATATCTTAAGTGCTTAACAAAAGCCTTCGTCTTTTATTTCTAAAGTGGTACACGTTCTTACAAGAGAAACAGGTACTTCAAGTTTCCACTGGATGTTACATAAATTGGACATACTTATCGGAAGTCGTTTATTCAAATCCTGAAATGCTGCAGCAAGTACTTTTTTTTAGCTGGATTTAAAATTGATAAATTTACTATAAATAGGTTTTATCTGACGGTAAGTCTAGCTATGATCGCAGCTGCTACTTCTTCCGCTAACCAGTGCTGTATAAATATTACTGTGTTCCGGCCTGTAGGGAGTTGTAGCTAGTGAAATTGCGGTATATGAGGCATATTTTAATGTGACTGTCTGCTATTTTGGGACCCCTCTGCATACACTCAGCCTGTACTTGATTTTAGGTAACAAAACAGGGACGCAGCGGGGCTCTTAGTGTGGGGAGGGTGCTTCACTTGTCGTATGATACCCTTCAAAAAACCTGGTAGTAATTTAGTGGAGTGTGGGTGGTATTGTCACGTCAATTATACTGCAAGTAGTTTTTGAATACTTTCTCGTACCCAGCGGAAACGTTGAGGTGGGAAGTTAAATATACATGTGTGTACAAACTTACATAAAAAGTATTGCGTGAAAGAAAATCTTTTTAGAATCTACAATAACTTATTTTTCATTAAAACTCCTCTTGAGTTCATTATGGTGTTTATTATTGCTTCTACCGGCAGAAACATTATTAATACCCTATAAAAATATACAAACATGTCGTAAAGGGGATGTAAGGGGTCCCGAACAACAACTCACGGACTCAAGCCAACCTCACCTGCTTGTGGTGCATCCTGCTAATCAACAAATGAGGCTCTGGTTTCAACCAATCCCGCACTAAGCGAGCGTGATGGAAAATGCCCCAAATTCTTCCTATCAATCCAATCCAATCCAATCAGCCGGAAGACGTCCACTGCTGGACAAAGGCCTCCCCCAAAGATTTCCAGATTTTCTTCCTATATGAACCCCTACAAATGACCAACCCGTGGTGCCCGGCGGTACCGGAAGCCATGCTGATTGCAGCGCAGGACCGATTGATGTAGAGATCTTTGGAACAGACCTATGTCTAGCAGTGGATGTCTATATATATGATTGAATGTCATAAGATGAAGAAACGCTTGATTTCTAGTAAATGATTAGAGTGATTAAAAAAAAACCAGCACATCATAAACTTGTCTTTGTTACCAGATACCGTTACGACTGTAGGTAATGTACAAACATTACTGTGTTCCAGTCTGAATGGTGTTGTAGCTACCGAAATTACTGCTATAATGTGACTTAACATCATCCTAACTGGCACGAAGTTGATATGGGCTGCCGTATCATTTGCGTGGTGATGATCAACGAAAAAAAAAATATTTCCGTTCAAAGTAAGAGCACTTTAGACGTGTTCAAACTTTTAGGACTCACTACCTCTAAATACTATATTAAACCTAATTCGCGAAGTGATGTTATGTACTGAGCTTAATGAAGGAGAGGAGATCAATTATTCCAGCGGTATTAATGGACTTAACAAAGGACCTTAGATAACATCGACGGGAGTCTTAAAAAAGGGAGGGTAAGACTGGGCACTAACGATTATATAAAGCTGACGGTCTAAGTCAGCGGTTCCTTTTTTTTTGATATAATGAAGCGACGAGACGAGCGGGACTTTCACCTGAGAGTGATACCGTCTCCCATGACAACGTAGTACTAGTTAGAATGGTATACACTGCACTACATTGCGATCATCGCCTTGAGTAATAAGATGTTAAATCTCGTCACATAATACTTTCACTAGCTACAGCTCCCTTCGATCCGGAACACAGTAATATTTGCACACTGTTGTTTGGCGGCAGAAATAGGGGCTACGGTGATACCTATCTAGACAGTCTACGGTAACAGAGACCTACAAGCAGTAAATTATCACATTCAGTCAGTCTTCAGTTTAGTTCACACATTTTTTATATATATATATCATCATCATCATCAGCCGATAAATGTCCACTGCTGGACACAGGCCTTCCCCAAAGGTTCCCATAAGATGAAGTAGGGATTCATATGGGAGGGTTTGGGCCCTTTCCAACCACGCTGGTCTAATGCGGGAGCCAGAGCTTCCTTTGTTGATTATCAGGGTTCACCACGAGCAGATGAGGTTGGCTTGGATCCCGTGAGTTATTTGTACGGGACCCCTTACACCCCTCTTTTTATATATAATGTAGTCCTCACCCGTTTCACTGTAAGACATTCAATAGTTATCATCAGTTACTTAGTACTAGTGTTTATTTTACACCTTAAGTGAGATTCGAGGTCACACTCTCACATAATACTTAAACTTAAGAATTTTACTTATTCACATGTACAAAGTGGTTTCGTTGCTGTCCGTACCTTAGCTTTAGGAACCAAGGGTCAATTATTGATCAACCTTCGAGTACTTTTCTATCATCTATTAAAACGTAAATTAAAGTTTTCAGTGATTTAAATCTTTCAGGACCAGCTCATAGAGAGTTTTTTGACATATAAGGAATTTTGTATATTGTCATATATTCTTAAAATATTATGTAATAATAATAAAGTTATTATTACTTAATTATACTTTAATTCCTGAGATCTGTAATAAGAGCTGAATTTCTATTCAAATAACTAAAGTAATAGGACGGCAGATTTACGACTAGTGCGCTTATGAAAAGAGCTGGATCCTGTCTAAGATGTGAATTAAAACCTGAACTATATAAACACGGGAGCCTTTTTTGTATACAAAGAAGTGAAGAAACGAATTGGACGTTCACCTGATGGTAAGCGATACGCCTGCCCTTAACGTGGGACTTGTTAAAATGGTATTCAAAGCACCACATTGCGCTCGTCGGCTTGAGATATAAGATGTATGATAAAGTTTCATTACCCCAGTAATTACACTAGCTACAGCACCCTTCAAACCGGAGCACAGTAATGTTTTACCACTACTGTTTGTCGGCAAATATAGGCATATAGAAATTGGACCTTACCGGTGGTAGGTCTCTGTTGCTTGAAACAGTGTATGTAGGTACCGCCGCAGCGCCTATTTCTGTTGCCAAACAGTAGTGTGGAAACATTACTGTGTTCCGGTTTGAAGGGCGGTGTTGCTGGTGTGAGTAATGGGGTAACGAGACAGTATGTTATGTCTCAAGGTAACGAGGTCAATGTGGTGCAGTGTATATCATCCTACCTAGCGCATTTTTATAGGCAAGGGTATAATTTACCATCATGTAAATGTCTTGTTCGTCTCATCGCTTTGTGATAATGTATAATGTATAAGAAATAGGCACTGCGGTAGGATCTATCTAGACGATCTCCCTCAGCAGAGACCTACCACCATTATTAGTATTTGTGGTCTATCAAATCTGGCGTTATAGCCGTTACTGCTAGAGCTTTTCATTATTAGAAAAAAAATTAATACTAGAGCCTGAAGGGTAAAAAAAAAGTGTAGTCGTCAGCGCGTGGTTATCGTGAAAAGTGGCGAAAAGTCGGCGTGCGGTAAAAAAAAAACGAAGAGATAGTTGTCCTTAGGTCGGTCGCACTTGGCTGTATGGAACAAATGCAGCTCCAGTGCCCCACCAGCCGCGGCCGGAGGTGGACGTGTCGCGCATCGCCGGTACAGTGACGCGAGTGTAACGACATTACGATGTTAAGTGTCGTGATTAATTTTGTGCTTGTTTTGTGAATTTTAGTATATAGTGCTCGTAGTTTGGCCGAATATTGTATAGAAGTACAGCGTCCGTTACTGGCGATCATCCAATTTGTAAGTTGTTTTTCCCCCATTTTGCAAAAAACGTATTGTTTTGCGTTATCTTCAAAACTTTGTTACCGTCCTTTTATAGATGTGAGTAAGCAAGTACTTTACTGGTTTTACTGCGAACAAAGTATGTATTGCAGTTGATAAAAACGTAATTTTTTTTTTGTTATAAACAAAAGTAGCAGAAAAAATTGTTTTATATATAACTACAAACGTTAAATAATTATAACAGAATTCAATGTTATCATAGCTTAGATTAAATATTGACGGTACCTTTTGTAACTCCATTCTGTTCCTACGTTGGGTCATCTAAAAAGTTACATAATTACTACCTTACAATAACCAAACCCTTATACAATGATAAAGTAAACTTTTATTTAGATTTTATTAATGTATAATAATCAAACTACAACCTTATTGAGATGAAGGCTGCTGATGAATGATAGGAACGAAGATTATTGAAATACAACCGAAATTTTTTCATGCATACCTTTCATTACATTCAGTTGCGAAAATACCTCGATTTCTTATCAATTATTTATATATTAGATATATAAAACACATTGAATACATAATAGCAGTTTATGTAATATTGAATACTCCTTTACTTGGTAACTTTAAGCAATAGTATTTCTTTTTGTATATATTTGTCGTGTAAAGGAAAATATCGCTTGTTTCCTTATAATGCATACATGGGATTTATAATAAATTGCTGGCGTCAATAACTACAAAAAATGTACGAGAAGATGCTCCACATGCATTGATAATTACCAATAAACCCTTAAAAATCAAGATCAATCAAAAACAGATACAGGTTTTATGCAGGTTAATATATAAACTATAACATAGTTCCGTTTTAAACTAAATGGTTTATTTGTTTATTGTTAATCAAAACGACTAATTTTCTGGTTAGTTAATTAATAAACTTTATTATAACTAATTAATACATGTTTACATATAAATCATAGAATTGTTTGTAGTAGTATTTTAAACGTATTATTTTACAAACAAACATCGATGCAATTTTTTAACAGTTAAACATTATGGTACATATTCTCTATGGACTAGGTAGTACCGTGTTCGATAGCAGAAGACAATGGAATGATGAGGATGATGATGATGATAGTTTTTGTTACATTTTGAAGATTTATGTGTACTATATTCGTACTATAATTATCTCGTTACGTTTGTTAATCGATGACGTCTTTCTACTGCATCGTAAAAATTCTGATAATTTATATGAAGCGAAGAAAAACGATTTTGTATGTGGATAGCGATCATTGTCATTTTCACTTTGTAAACATTTTACAACCTTTTTTAATGTATTTACTACGAATATACACCGGCGGAGATCGTCACAATCATCAGACGTCACAGCTCGAGGTAAAAGAAATATTCTCATCTGACGTTACTGAAATATATTTATAGCTTAAGCAGACGCCTTCAATTAGTCTTTACTGGGAATCAGTTAAAAGTATCAGTTAAAGATATAGTTTTGCTTAATCTAATATTACCATTTATATGTGCATTGATTTAGGATATTTTTGCTATATAAAAGGGCGTTGTAAACAACATACAATCATATGTTAGACCTTGGGGCGACCGTGCAAGCGAACAATTATTACGGCGGTCAATAGTAATTTCCTCGTTGGCAGAGGTACAATGAATGTTACGCTCTAACACTAAAATATAACAAACTAACAAAGCCCTCAATAATGAGTGAGCATTAAACGTGCATAGCAATACACCGCAGTGGTCGTTTTCTATGATGGTAAAGGTTATTGTATTAAAAATAAAACGTTATGTACTGTACAGCGTAATACACAACAATGTTATGCGATAGTTTGCGATTACGTCAATAGATTTTTTTTCTGTATCTGATATGCACTTAACAACAATCATAACTATTATTTAATAAAGAAGATTTCGGACTTAACTGCCTCCGTGGTCAAACCTTGTAACCCTGGATCGATTTCACGGTCTGCTACCACCCTAATATTGCAAATCTGTCATTAACAGTATAGATATGTTTCTCCTATCATGCATGCTTCACCATTAACTGCTTCATTGTGACAACACCATATAAAGTTAAGTGTTAATACGTTATAGAAAAAAAAAAGAAATCATTATTTCAACAGGATATATCTTCACATCCAAGTTTGGTCCTTATATATTTAAGTTTTAATAAAAGAAGTGTCATTATCATCATCAGCCTATAGACATCCCCTGCTGGACATAGGCCTCAAAAGATCTCCACATCGATTGGTCCTGGGTTGCCTACATCCAGCACCTTTCCTCGACTCTTACCAGATCGTCGGTTCACCTTATTGGAACTTCTATACTACCACTCTCCACTAAAAGGTATATGTCATACTCAAGTTTCTACTCTTATATAGTAAATCATTTGTTATTGTGATATGTTGTAAAAAGCGAGGAAACCTTTTTGATTCTATAAATAAAATTTATCACGAACAAAAATCAATGGTTAAGGTAAACATACAACATATAAAATATTTTATATATGCAGTAAAGGAAACGACTTATTTTATGTAGTGTTAACATTGTAAAGGACCCAGAATTTTAATGCTTCCGGTAGCATTTTTTTTTTTGGGTGTTAAAGCGTTACATTATCACCGTTTTAGGGAAAATGATATTATTTCTGTATTAGTTATATATTTAGTTATTTATATCATCATCATCATGGCATCCGATGGACGTCCACTGCTGGATCTCTTGCTGGAACTCTTGGATCTCTTGTAATTCCATAGAGCACGGTTGTTTATTTCAGTCTTTGTTTATGAGAAGAATTTAGTTTAGACCAGTATCCTTAAGGATATAAAATGTTTACTAGAAAAGGAATAAATTTAGATTTCCAGTAGTAAATATTATCTGTGTTGTAAGGCGATAATGAATGAGGTTTGTTAACGATGTTCACATCCAATTCACTTGCGACTTTGAATCAAGATGCATCAGCATGATATCATTGAAATGGAATGTACCATTGTCAGTAATTGTCCTCTTCTCCGACTTAATTTATTTATTTGAAAGTTAATATACCATATATAACGAAGAGATGGAGGTTGGATGTGGACGTTCTTCTTCCCTCCGATCTTCTTTCATATCAAGAAATAATACCCGGAAGGTCTTTAATTCAACAAACTGATTATAAAGCGACAAAGTAGCACGGAGATTGGCTACACTTGTGTTCACTGCCTGTCCTCCGAAAGAGTGTTCGCTCTCGTTCCGTGTTCCTCTTTTTATCCTTCTTCTAAACGATATTGACGTTTAACAAATCAACCTCAGTGTTACCCACTACTATATCCGGATACCCACAATCGATTAAAATATGACGTTGCGTCCTCCAATCTCCAATATATGTTACGTACGCATATGTCATGAGTAATCTAGAGCCTGCATTGCTTTGTCTCATGCTTTAAGGTGCGGCGGTAAAGGACAATTTTTTTTTTTTTCACAAGTAAAGTCATCTTTAAAAGAATTCATAAACAATACATTGACTTGTTTAAATGGAGACCAGGCTTTTTTTAGATAACAAAATCTGCTCGAATGAGACCTTTGTCTGGAGATAAGTGATACCTGAATACTAAATACGATTAATTATCGCAGATTCAGTACAAAGAGGCTTTAAGTGATACTGCACTAAATTTCTATTTAGTGCAGTATCACTTAAATATAGTACACACAGTATACACTTATATACTAGTTATATATTACTATTGTTGAGTAGTGATATAAAGATGACGTCAAAGATTAGAGGAGTAGACAAGCAGTTAAGAAGATTGCTATTAAATCAATTTCAATTGCGAATGAGAGAAATTATTGGTGATGGGTCTGTATTGCCGGAGACCGCCAAACAGAAGCTTGCAAACGCTACTGTGATCCGGTTTGGATGGCGCTGTACCTAGTGAAATTCTCAGTAATTTAAGTAACGAACCTTTGAAATATTGTGGTAGGTCTCTGTTGTTGAAGACCCTTTGAGTAGGTACCACCGGATTTTTGCCGTCAAAGAGTAGCGTACAATTATTACTGTGTTCCGGTTTGAAAGGCGTTGTAGCTAGTAAAATTATTGGAATAATGAAACTTAACATCTAATGTCTCAAGGCGATGAGTGGAATGTAGTGGTGTGTATATCATCCGAACTACTTCCACATTGTTAAGTGCAAGTGTATCACTTATAATCAGGTGAACGTTTTCTCGTCTCCATGCTTCATCTAATAAAAAAAAAATTATGATAATTCCTACGTTCAATATGAACTTTAAGGTTAAGTTTTCTTTTTACAACGTGGGGCTAGTTAAGATGGATATAATATACACTGCACTATATTGTGCTCATCGCCTGAGACAATATGTCCATTCTCGTGACCCGAGTAATTACACTAGATACAGCGCCCTTGAATTCAGGCCGTGGATCCGGGTCCACGAGCCCAGTGTCAGATGAGCTGTAAGAGCCGCTGTGGCTTCCAGCCCGCTCAAAACAAGAATATAGAAGCGCCCTTGAAACAGGAACACAGTAATGTTTGGCAGCAGAAAGGTCCAGTGGTTCTTCGGCAATGGAGACCTATCACAATATTTGAAATAAAAAAAGATTATGCATCACTGTACTGGACCATAGTAGAGTATATTTAAAGAGGGAATCGTATTGCCTTCCGTGCTGCGGAAAGGTCATTGACCCGTTGAACCAATCATTGTTCGCTATAATTATAACATAATAGGTGAAGTTATGTTGTTGGTGGGGTCTATAAATAAGACACAGCGTAGGCCATGGGAGAGTTCATGCAAATGTCAGTCAACGCATGTGAACTTTCATTTTTTTTTTTTAAATCCACCTCTTGCTCATTGATCGTTTTAACTACTTGATGACTTAAAGGATAATTATTATGGTATATATTACATAAATAATTACTTAAATATTTTTCTATTAAAAACAACTCAATCGTCAATCTTTATAATTCTGGTCTTTGTGCTCTTCGTGGCGCAGTGGTAAGAGTTCGTAGTACTGTCTTAGGTTCGATTTTAGGACAAATTTTTTTTGAATTTGGTTAGGTTTTTTGAAATGCCCTAGCCAGCCATTGTTGTTCCGGATGTTAATACATCAGAGCCTGAGTATTGTGCACTTCAGCATTCCCAGCGTAATTTTTTTTTATTTAATTAAGCGACTAGACGTGCGGAATGTTCACCTGATGGTAAGTGGTACGCCTACACATAACAACGGCGCTAGTTAGAATGGCATAGACTGCACCACATTGCGCTCGTCGCTTTGAGACGTAACATGTTGAGTCTCGTTACCGCAATAATTATACTAGCAACAGCGCCCTTTAAACCGGAACACGGTCATGTTTACACACAACTGTTCCACGGTAGAAATGTACGCTGTGGTGGTACCCACCTAAATATTCTCCGACAGAGACCGATTAGGTACGTACGACTGCAGCTTCCTTTTCTGCCGTTAAACAGTAGTATATAAGCTGTATACCGGTTTAAAGGGCGTTATAGGTAGTGAAATTACTGCGGTAATGAGACTTAATAACTTATATCTCAAGGCGACGAGAATAATGTGATATAGTGTATATCATCCTGACTGGTACCACGTTATGGACAGGCGTATTAACTACCAACAGGTGGTCGTTTCGATCGTCTCATGAGTTCAATGAAAAAAAAAAAAAAATTCTCACGTCTATGCTTTATTTTAATGATCAATCTACGCGTAGTTCAATGGTATTTATTAAACAACATACCGAGTTATATGGTGAATGGGTCGCGGGTTACAATCCCCGGTCTAGTCGCATTGCACGCATACTTACACTGCGAACTGGTTTTGAAACACTGTACTCATTACCTTACACAACCATGTTGTATCTTCAGAGGCCGTGGACCTCTGCTAAATGCGCATCATTGGTCCTTTTTTAATATTCAGTTTATATTTATAGATATGCAATGTTAAATATCTTTGTCGGTATAAGTAAGGACAATATAGTTTTAAGTTAACCGTATACTAAAGAAACAAATTTAATTTGAAATGTACAGTGGACGTCTTCCGGCTGATTTGATTGGATTGGAGGGGTGTAAGGATTCCCGTACAACACGAGTTCCAAGCCAACCTCACCTGCTCATAAACAAACGAGGTTTTTGGCTTCTATATCAGAGGATCTCAAGCTTTTTTTCCCATAGACTCCTTTCTAAATTTTACTGGTTCCGATGGAACCTCTAAAGGCTCAATACTACCATATTCCCAAAACTCGAAAAAAATATGAAGATTAGATGTAACAGTTTTCGAACACTATCGAAATTAGACCAATTTTCATAGATCCGCACTTACTAATTGTGCACCCCCATTTCTTTGTCACGCCATCGAGTCCCTCGTTAACCTCTTTGGGAATTACTGGTTTATATGAATCCTTACTCGATCGATTTGGAGATCTTTAAGGGAGGTCTATGTCCAGCAGTGGACTTCAATCGGCTGATGATGCTGACAGAAATATTGTTTCCTTGGGTATGGTTGTAAAATGTATTTTTTTTTTGTAGATATAACATTGTATCTTTTTAATGTTATATTCATAACCCCGTCTAATGTAATGTATATATTAAATAGAACAAACAGGACACCGGATATCGGTCAATAATAAAAGCAAAGAATTTTTTGTTGTTATTCCAACTTGTTTGCTATCTGAAGAAAGGATGATGATGATAAGTAAAGGATACCGAGGATGTGATGTGAAATGTAATAAACTCGCTATCAACAGTTATCTATTTGTGCTTTTTGCTTTTCGCTACATAACTTAAATATTAAAGTCATTGGTATATGCAGAGATTTAAACCCGCGACCTTCGCAATGAAGGGCACACAACCACTAGACCAGCAAGCTACCTAGAGAAAGGAAAGCTAACTCTAAACTACTCAAAATAAAGGTATAAGAGATTACTAGCAGCACCGTAATAAAAGTTAGATATGTTTTATAAATATCCTAAAAATAGTAGGACTGGTTCCTTTATAACTTAATGTTTACTTAAAAAATATTATCTAGTATTTCTAAGTAATACATTCGCTGCTTAATATCCGATGTACGATAAAAAATGACGTATAAGTAAGGGCAACACGGATACTCGTTTGTCTTGTACGATGTTGCCATTTATCATTTTTTACGTTTATCTCGCTGGATCACTTCGTTATGAAGAGATGTATTGGAGGCTTTTAGGAAAGTTTTTTTTTTAATTTGAAACAGGAAATACACTAGATATCATGTGATGTTATATATATATCTATAATACATTCTATGTGTAGTAAGAATTACGATCGGAATATTTTCTGTTCTGGTTTCAGTAACTCCACAATTAAGAGAATATTAAAGGTTGGATCATTTAAATAACAGAAAGCTACAGCTTCCCAACACTATTCTTCTTCTTCTTTTTCCTACCCTTTTCTCAGGTCTGTGGGGTCGGCACAGTATGTACTTCTCTTCCATATCCCTCTATCAGCCGTCATATTATACTCGTTAATTAAAAATTAATGATAATATTCATTGTAAGTAGTTTAGCTATAATGCCTTTCACATCGAACACTTATTTCATCTATATATATATTCACAATTCATTGGCTCATCACGGGATCTCCGAAACTATTAGATGTAAACACTCTATATTTGGTACAGATATTGCTGCTTCCATTTTCAGGTTAACTAAGAAAAGATTTGACAAAATTCTTTCCCCAATGGGAGTTGCGGGAGTGTTAGGGACGGTGCCCGGGGTACAGCGGGTTACCGATAGACAAAAATAAAGCATCTTAAGTCGCTGGTTCAAATCCAGTTTGAAAAGATCACTAGATTTAAGTGGCAGTGGGCAGAGCACATACCTGGAAGGACTGACGGCCAATGGGCGGTGTAGTATTCGAGGGGCGCCTGCGTATCGGTAGACGTAGTTTTGAAATGCCTCCCACGAGGTGGACCGATGATCTGGTGAGAATAGCGGAAACCCACTGGATGGGAGTAACGTGGAACCGATCGATGTGGAGATGTTTGAGAGAGGTCTATGTCCAGCAGTGGATGTCTGTAGACTGATGATGATTATGTTCGTACGATTGCACGCCAAGGCGGCTGATGTTGCACTAACAAAAAATACATACTACTAGTAGTATGTATGTATAGTAGTCATACTGTCTAGTACTTTTCATCGCCATCATCACCATCAATTAAAGTCAAGTGCGTTCCAGTTACAGTTAAGAAAATGAATAAATCCACATAGTATTCTATAGACTTACAATTGATATAGAGATATATCGACTTTCACTAAACTCTGCGGTGAGTAGTTGCGGGGAAGTTGTTCGGAATTCTAAAGTAGGTAGATCCTTCAGATGCGATGTAAAAGCCGCGAATCATTATCACAACCCTCGCAATCCTCGGGCTCAATAACATTATATATAAGTATTGCAATTATTCCGATATGTGCCCACATGAAGACTATTCATAAACTACTAAAGGTTTACTGCTTTATTGAGATTACGTTGTTTTTGTTTCCTTATTCGCCTTAAAATTACAAATTGTACGTAAACTTGTTATTTCTGTTTACCTCTTTGTGTTCGGTATGTGACTTTATAAAAAATGTTGGAATGCACTTGATAGCATAAAAAACCTACATGAAATGAGTTAAGATGTACGATATAAAGGAGATATATTTGTCTCGGTTTACATTAAGTAAACAATATGTTATTTTCAATGATGGTTTACTGGTTTTTTATAAACTTAAATAAACCCTGTTTCATGTGCCAAGAACTTACTTTTGATCAATCTGATATTGTAATGAAAATACTCAAAGACATGCATACTATACTCAAAAAATTAAAGACTAAATCTATTCGATATACGTTTTGTTTTGCTTGTACTTTACACATATTTAATATCTGTCTGTGTTTCAAATTAATGTTTCGATACAAAGGTTAATTATGTAGTTAAAAGGTATATTAAAAAACGATGTCTCTAGTATATAGTTTCAATATTACAAAGGCAACGAAATGTATTCAATCCTAGTTATAATGAACATCGGTAAATGAAAGAAAATGTATCGGAGAATTGGAAAGCGATGACAAAATCATTATTTCATGTAAACTCGTTCAGGTTACGATGTCAAGTGCCTTTTCATGAACGGTGAAATATTTTAATTCACTAATTAAAACCTTGTTTACAATATACTCAAACGCTTTCATAATACGTTGAAATGGAACAGCTAGCCATGACCGCAATAACCTGGTTTTAACACTTTCATTATAATAAACATTTAAACAGTCGTCATTATGTTCAAAATAAACTTATATGGTCAAACTAGCTGTTCTCCTCGCTTTGCTGGCCTTCATACATAAGTGGATTTGAAATTCAGACTTGAAATTTGTCAGAAGTATTCCCGCCTGAAGGCAACCTCCGCCACATGCCTTTCCGTTGAGGAAAGAATATTGTCAAATTCGTAATTAATCGACCCCTGAATGGCAGAAGCAATATCTCTACCAAATTTTTAGTTTTTACATCTCATAGTTCCGAAGTTCACGTGAAGAGTCGATGAATTTTTAGGTATCTCTATATATTATTTATACAGATAATAAAACCATTACATTATGATAATCCAAGTGAATTACTGAGAACAAAGCGATACATAAAAACACACAATATACTTGCAAGGTTTAAAAGTAAAATAAAAACAATAAACTCGTTTGGAATGGTAAACATTGTATTGTTCAATGTTTCGTATAACAAATAGATTCGCAGTCAACAGACTTGAGAAACAAAAAAAATTGATTGAAGAGAATTACTTCTTTAAAGTCAATACTAAATTTAATATTAACTTATATATTAGTGTCAGGATAAAAATCAAATTTTGTGTATGTAGACCTTATATCCTTCTAAGTAAATATAGGTCACTACCAAGGATGTTTCATGAGGATAACAAGATATTAAAATCCTCCTCTGATGAAGGTGTGGTGGCAACACTGCTGGTCTTGGGATTCAACTATTTATAAAACTAAATTAAATGCCAAGCAAACCTCAAGATATAGTGAAGACACAATGAGCTCATTCAGTGTTTGTATATATAAAGAGTTGTAGTGATCCGTGATGAGTATGATTGCAGGACATGAATCAGTCTTCACGTAACCATGGTTGCAGAAAAGCACTCCAAATAAAGTGATAAACCAATGAAATACCTTAAAATATGAATAAGTAAGATTTATTTAATTCGGACGATAAAAATGTATTGGATGTTACTATTTAGGTTAACTACTAAGTCACCCCACCGTTATCCCAAAAAACCTTATATTAGGGGTTATCAGATTTCTATAATATAATGTAAATTTTTCATAGATATAAAGAAAGAAAACAATTTTCTATGGCTTCAAGCTTCAACGTTTTCTTTGATAGGTTAAATGACATATTGTACCCTTTTAATATTTTTCTAGTCAAATATTCTATAGTACGTTTTTACCTGATGTTTAATAACAGGACAAAGCTTTTAATGTTATGTTATTGTTTAAACATTTATGCGATTTCTTAGCTGCTTCCGTTCTATAGCTAGGGGTATGTACCTATAGCCGTTTGCTATTAAATCGTGCGGAGAAACATCGCCCATCGAGCATCGCCCTCTTTGTAGCCCAGTGACTCAGAACTTTCTCAAGCGGCAAATACAATCGGGAAGGTTCTATCGGTTGTGTACGCACCTTCTACTTGCACATTGTTTCAAAACTTTAACATTTATATTAACATTATCCATACATTTTGTTACAAAATTCTCTCGAATATTTACCTATATGTATTAAATATATAGTATCTTAAAGCCACTTCCATAACAAAACTGGAGAGTGATATTTATAATTGTATCAAAGGGAAAATTATATGTTTTAGATCGGAGCTTAACTTCGATTTATCCTGATGTTGATGGTGTTGTTTATATTATAAAATCGTATAGATATCTTTTAAAAAGGCACAATGTCATCTGAAGGATAATGGAGTAGTTTATGCTCGGAATTCCTTTGCGATTTCAAATCAGAAATGTGATCAATAGAAGAACCAAAGTCAACGTAAAAGCAAGAGAAGAGTAGCAACCACGTCGCCTTCCACAAACGGTCTGGTGATGGTTGTGGAAAACTGCTGGAATGTACGACCGATCAATGTGGAAATCTTAGGGAGAAAGTGTATTGGCTGATGATGAGGATAATGGTAGTATATGAACTCTTTTATTCAACGAAGAAACGTGATGAGCATGACGCTCATACGAAGGTGAGTAAAACGCTCGCTTATAACCTCATAGCCTAGTTATAAATATATAAACTGTACCAAATTTTGCTCATCGCTGTCAGTCAGCGTTGAATCTCGGTATATCTGTAATTTAGTTAGTTGTAGCTCCCTTTAAACCGGAACATATAAATGTTTGCACACTACTATTTGGGGCAGAAATAGGAGCTGCGTTGCTATATTACGTTTCGGGTAACAGACGCCTCGAACTGATTCGGTTTTAAAGTATAGTTTAAATACACAAAAAAAAAAAAAGTTTGTTTTCATAGAGGTTATGATCAAAAGTAGAAAATGTTTAATAAGGATATTTAGCCTCGACAAAAACCTCCTGCTTATACATAAATAAGATAATTATAAAGAGATATGGATGCTTTAAAACAGTCGCATCAAGTTACTGAAGTTAAAATTATAAAGTTGTATTACCAGAAAAGGGCAAAGCAACCTTTTGCTCCAAGTCTCGACTGAGATTCGAACCCAACTGCACAAAAAGTGCATGTTATGTTTACCAACTCGTATATTTACGAACTTGAGCTAAATAATGGACCGCGGCCGTTGCGTCGCTTCGAGAGTATTTATTTACAAGGTCGCACTTTCCTTTTCGCTTTAACTTATTATGAAATCTTTTGATATTCGATCCTTGTAAAGAATTCCGATTGTATCTTTAGTACTTCAAGTGGAATGAAACTTAATATTATCATTCGTTTCTTATACAGTTAATACATGTTTGTGAATATATTTCGATATGACAAGAAATGTATGACAATAAGAGTTACTGTAATTAAGTGACTTACCACTTGTCGCTGTGTCTAAATAAAGTTTATTCACAACAATACTTATCTATCTATGTGATGTGTTATAAAAACTAAGATTTTACTCCAGCCATGTTACTACGAAATGTTTGTATAACAAACCTACGCTAAATAAACTTGTGTTAAACTAATATTTACGTTTGAAACGTTCAAGATATATTTCATTTGTTTACTTTGTTCCGATATACTTGTATGTTATATATTGTCTTATCAATATATATTAATGTATGTGAAAAAGTTAATTTATCAATGGGTCTACATAATAAAGTTATTTACGTTAAGTTTCACATGAACTTTATGAATGAATTTTCATGACTGCGGAACTGTCCGAGTCCGACGTTACTCCTGTAGGTGTAGGACAATAATGTGGAAATTTGGTTTGAATATGTCAAATACTTTACCCTGTGTTATAAAATAGAGTAGCTGACTCCAGTGCCAACCGCCAAAGCGGCGACGGGTTACCATAAACAGGCGCGAGCAATTCCTTTGTGTGTCACCACGGCCCTCGGTGGGAATTTATTAGCCGCGACAACAAAAGCAAAGCTACTGTGTCCACGACCGAAATTATTCCCGAGACTCTTTATTAACAACTAAAGGAAGAGCAGATCGTTTGACTGCAGCACATATTTTTCATCTGTGGACACTAGATCGCAATTTCACACTATATAAAGTTCTCTGTTGCAAGAGATCATATAAGTAGGTATCATCGCATCTCTTATTTCTGACGTCGAACAGACGTGTGCAAACGCTGTTGTGTTCCGGTTTGAAGGGCATTGCAGCTGGTAAAATTATTGAGGTAACGAGACAACATCATACATAACGCGACGAGTAGATTGTGATGGAAAAAAAAATTTATTTATAATAAGACGACTTCCATATCATACTAAATAAATTAACAAAGAGTAGATGATGAGTAGCCAGAATACTGTTGGCTTTTACGTGTTGAAACTCGCAACACAACAATACTTGTAACAATAGACAGTGGGCGGATGAATAATCATACCACTGTTCGAACACCACCATGTGTGGCCCCACAACCGATCTGAAGAGTACTGTGTAAGAGCAGCCATGTTAGCAACGCTATGGAGGCGGTATATACATATGTGAAATTGAACAGGAAATGAAAATACTACAGTCTATCATCGTTGATGATAGACGTCCATTGCTGGTCATTGGCTTCCTCCAAAGACAGATCGGTCTGCTCGCATCCAGATGTTTTCCTTGACCTTCATTAGATCGACGTACCATATTATGTGCTCTCCAGCATTAACTTTTTTACAGTCTTCTCTAAATCAAAAATCCGTAGACAAAGATCTCTACAGAGTTAATTGAGGGGAATTGTGTCTTGGTTCACCATGCTGGCCTAGGTTGGTCAGTTATCAGAGCCTCATCTATTATTAATCAGGGTGCATCGAGTGCAGGTCAGGTTGACGTGGGTTGGGCAGGAAGATGTTGGGCAGATCCCCTTACACTCAAACGTAGGAGATCTATGACCTAAGAAGGTATTTTAATTGGCGCATATCTCATGATGACCTTTAATTCTCGCTTGAAGCAGGTTATTTTAAAATCTTCTTCTGTCTATGGCAGGTTATTGCTGTACGTGGAGTCTTCTAAAGAATGTCACTTAGCCCGGCTACGACTTTGGAATTTTATCGTATTGTAAAAACAGTTTATTTTTTTTTTCAAAAGTGCATTGAAGGTTTGTTACTGACAGAAACTTGTTGTTTTACATTGAAAAAAAAAAAAAAAAATGAAAGTTATTTTTATGATTGAGAGCAGATTGCGGTGGCGGAGTAATCGCGCCGCCGCCGGAGCGTCAAGTGTTACTTGTTCTCGCACGCGACGTCCCCGTAATGAACAAGTTCACAGTTTCAGTTGCATGTTGTCTGTAAAAAAGAATTATGTTATAAAAACGAACAATTCTTATTTTACAATAAGATTATTACTATATTTCAATCACATTTATTACTTTACAATCATTTTTAAACTATTCTTTGTCTGTTTGTAAAGGTCAGTTTCTTATTATACAAAGCGTTGCTATATGCAGGACGGTCGTGATGGTAACACACTCATACTTGACATAGTGATGTTAATTAAGATTATGCAAACAGCACCAGCTTTCGTCGTCACCCTAAGGCATAAGATGTTGCCTTTTTATGTCAGTACTTTTATTAACTACTACACCTTTCCATCCGGAATATAATTTTTGCGTACTACTGTTTAGCTGGAGAAATGATACAATAGTACATAGAGAGTAAAGGTCAAGACTCTACCTTAAAACCTGGGACGTCTATATTTACCTAATCTACCAGCAGTAAACAATTTACATATATATGTAAATATAGGTAAATATATTTTATGTATATTAATATATATACTTGAAACGTCAACATGGAGAACAATGAAATTAATTGAGAGTAAATGCATACTAACAGACAAAAGCAAGATTATATTTGTTACTTTAACGAATTTACTTTTGTATATATTTACAACAAATGCGCAAAATAATGTATGCACAGATGTCCGAGTGTTATTTGTCCCCTTGTCCGGCTGCACGTATGCAAATTTGCAATTTGTTGCAAGTAACTCACAAACGTACCAACTGACTCACACGCCGTATGGTTTTCACTTATTCAAATGTTATCGTTTGTAATGCCAATAACATTAACAGTATGAAAATTGATAAAAATATAATATTACAAGACTATATATGTTTATAATATACGTATACAAAAATCGTGAAATAGTGGCCGCATAACATAAGGGAGTGGATGGGGGCATGGGAACCGGATCGGCGGATTCTAATAAATCGGATCGGACAGAACCTCTCCTTGCCAGCAATCGTGTCGACGATGCTGGGAGGAGACGTTGCATGGAGGGCCGTAGCCTCCTTTTGCGAAACTGTAATGGTACAAATGGAGGCTGCCGAGCGGGCCAGAGAGAGGACAGATCCCGCTCGGAGAAAAAACCGTCGTGGCACTACCGTGCGTCAACACGTCGCACCGGTGAATGGTGCTCCCCTACCATAATGGGGCCATTGGGGTTGTTGGCGATCAGGATTGGGGTTCTCATCGCCTTCTAAACGACCTTGAGGAGGACAATGGCTGGACGTGGTCTCCGGTCATTGAAGTAATACTCACGAGGCTGGTAGAGTCTGTGTAAGCAGACCCCAGGACGAGCTATCCCAGCATAGCGTTAGCGAGGCCGCGGTTGTGTTCCGAACGGAGATCCCGTGACCTCGCCAAACGCCGAAGGTACATAACTCTGACTTCCCCTCAGGAGGCAGAGTATTTTTTCGAAGATTTCCCCCCCGAAACCAAAAAAAAACAAAAAAAAAGGGAGTGGCTGGGGATCGTAAATGCCACTTAACTGTTCCGCCTTGCAAAAGACCGGGCAAAATATGATTACCTGGTCTCCAACTTCCGTTAGTTGGAGAGGCAATTTAAGAAGAAGACTGCTGGACACAGGCCTTCCCAAAGATCTCCACATCGATCGGTCTCGATCATTATTTTTATATACATAAATATATATATATAAAAAGTAATAATAAACAGTTAACTTATACTTATCGCTGCTGATGCCATATATCTTCAAAAACTACTGGTTCTAGGAACATATCCATTAGCGCTAGGTCTCTACTGCCGGAGGCCGTCTAGATAGTTACCACCGCAGCACTTATTACTATCGATAAACAGAAGTGTGTAAATATCACTTTGTTCCGGTTTGAAAGGCGTTGCATCTAGTGGAATTACTGGAGTAACGAGACTAGGTTTTTAGTCTCAAGGCGACGAGCACTAAGCGATGCAGTGTATATAATTCTGTATTAGCACTACTTTGTTAATGGCAGGTGTATCGTTTACTATCAAACGAAGGTCTCACATGGCTAATCAACTAATAAAAATTAGGTTTCGTCGCAATGATTGTCTTCGCCGGAAGCTTAATTTCAGTAAGGATTGAAATTAAGCTTCCGGTATTTCTTCAAGCTGCACCGTAAACGACCGCACTTCAAATTGAGTCATCACCGCTTTATTATGTTATTTACTTATATTAAGTAATTTTTTTTATTTTAAATCAATGATATAATCACTTTCATTATCAACCTATTGCCATTTAGTTGGTATATAAGGTGGAGGTTCCAGGTTCGATTTTATCGCTACTTACTGAGAAGTTTATTTCTGTCGAGCCCATCAGCCTAACTACAAGCTCCATAGAACTACCGCCATAACATCATAGCTGTTAAGACTGACAATATATTGGGGCCAAGGTATTGTGGGCTTAACTATCCACAGCTTAATTGTCACTTAACACCCTGATGTAAAGCACAAGGGTTATAATGTTTTATAATGCAAACAGGGAGTAAATGTTAGAGGAATCTAGAGAGGAGAAAAATGCTAGACTCCACAGTGTCGTATATTTATTAATCTTGACTGGAGATATAACAAAATCTCCTAAACTCAAATATGAGCACGAAGCCAACGAAGAAGTTTATGGTAATGATATAAAATAAAACGGATGATCTCAAGTTTTTTCATATATCCCCCTCCGATTCTCTTAATAAATTAAGTTTTGCAAGTTTCTTTTAACATTTTCGTCTCACCCCTACGTTCAACTTTTGCAATTGTTATAAAGCTCTGCGACTAACAATTCGCAAAGCGATTGCTTTGACTCAGACGTATCGTGTTAATATTAAAACATTATGGTCTAATATGTTCAAATTTAAACACTAAAGCCATAGGTAATAGATCAGAAATATGTAGGGTATAATTTCGAATGACAAGAGTATTGCTTAAACTTAAACATTTGGTGAAGAAATTTAGAGGAAATCAACCTGTTCCAAGAACAGCTTCCTATAATTTGCAACCTACACTATACCTGGATTGTAGATTATGTCCACGATTCTCTGCGAGAGGAAGTTCCACTAATGGGAATTTAAGGGGGGCTGTTATGCTAAAGCTTAGAAGATATTATCTCTAGTTATCTCTCTTTGCTTTTGTGTAGAAATAAATAAGTTACACTTGAAAAAATTACAAAAGGCTGAAACGTTCATTGTAGCGTTTGTAAAAAGGTTGCGCGAAGCAAATATTCCCCGTTTCTGTGAGGGGATTTTTAAAGAGGATAAAAGGGTATACGTTTCTTTTATATTCGAAACGTTGGTTTGGTAGCTCGACGGCGTGTGTGTAATTTTTTTTAAGCTAAAGCGAGGTACAATTGCTCGTAAAAAGTAAACATTTTAAGTCGTTTATAAGCAAAAGGCAAACAAGTAACTGTAATACTAATTACGTACATAATAAATGATTAAGTGCATTATAAAATTACATAATATAAATATGACTTTTTATATATATATATATATATATATATATATATGTGACATAAATTGTGATATATAAGGCTTTGAAAACTGGTTCTACAGTTACAAGGATTGGGAGCCTTTACTGTGATGTATCTGTTGAGCTGTCTTCGTTGGTTATTAATGGCAGACATTATACATACACGAGTTGAACTACATATATAATGAGCCAAACATCGTCAAGACTATAAACATTAGATGGTTCTGGTGGGCAGGATATTTCCTAATGATGATTGATTGCAGAGTCTCTAACCGTTGTTTAAAATTCGGTTAAATGGTCACAGAACTCAAGAACTCAATAACTTTGAAGGAGATCTTCAAAGAGGAATTGAATAAGCTTCAGATGATAGTAGTGATGATGACGTAATAAATAAGCAACTACTACTAGACCTAGTCTCTTGTAAGGATAGTAAATATATCTAATGAAAACTCACAAACATTTTTTTTCACTACATTAGTCTAAATTATCATTAAAGCCAGAGTCAGCAAATGAAGAGTAGTAAAGTTGACAAAGTTACGACTCTCACCAGTTTAACTAAGCAAGCGACAATCCCCTTGTAAGTTACACTTAAAAGTGATTAAAGATAGTAACTTTTATAGTATAACTTCTTTAAAAAAAGTTAACAATGTATATTTTAAACTAAGTTCTAATCTTACTGAACTCAATGAAGAAACTTACTTAAAACAAGCACATAGATACGTAGACAATTGTAGTTAGTAATACCATATTATTTTCTTTGACATAAATATATACACTGTACTAATAAGTATGGCCAGCAGTGGACGTCTATCGGCTGATGATGATGGTGATGATGATGATGATGATCAGACATTATTAAATCCATCCGCGAATCAAACCTCTACTCCCATACTGTCCAGCCTCTACTCATCCAGTGCTGCACATTTTATCATGTTTCCGTTCACAAAAGTTCAATGTAACAAGGCTACCGATTTTCTATCTCTTTCTACCCCGATTGGGGTACATGTCGGAGGTTTTTTTTTGTAATTTTACTGTTTCATTTACTCGCATTGTAAACTTGCGAGCGTACAGTAACCTTCACATTGAATGCTAATAACGTTGCTTCCGTCATTTTTGATACTTATCGTGCTCGCTCAAAAGTCTATTTTTTTTTTCAGACCAATCAGAGGTCATTATAAATTTTAACTTACAGGCCATTCTAATTATATCATTATAATAACGAATAATATATTTTGAACGTTCACTTGGTTTCAAAGTTTAGTTATTTCAACCAACTGATATTTATGACAAACAGTGTACTTGCCTTACTTCTCAAGCTTTGGCATGCAGGTGTTAGGTCCCAGTTTCAGGTACCACAGCAACACCTATTTTCTCCGCCAAACAATAATGTGCAAACATTATTGTATTCTGGATCAAAGGGCGATATAACTAGTGTAATTATTTGGGAAACGACACTCAACATCTGATCGCTCAAGGCGACGAGCGTTATCTGTTGCAGTATAAGCCATCCGAACCAGCTCGAAGTTCTTATAGGCAGGAGAGGACATAAAAAGTTACCAAGCACTGTACACTGTCAATAGTAATAAGAAACAGTACCAAACAGAGGGCTGGTCTTACCCTATTATCCTGATTATGGTCGTCTTTGAAGTTACGCTGGCAGTAAGGGTTTAATATTACCACGATTGTGCGCGAAAGCGTTCCTGTGGTTCTGACCAAAAGCTTAGTGTGAAACACCGTGCAGCTTCAGTCAGTTAAAGTCTGGTGTAACTTTTAAGTTGCCACCACAGCAGAAGGGTATCTAATGCAGGATTCTTCTCCTTCATGTACTTGTCCTGCCTCCACACCGCTCTATTCTCGACACGTCTTAGGGATATCTTGCATTTTGTATCATTCGGATACAGGATGCAGGATATCCCACAAAAAAATGGGTATAATATCGTTATAATAACGAAAAGTAAAATATTTTAACTTTACTGAAGAGAAGTTTTATGTAATCATCTTATAAAATTCAGCATCTCTTACCAATTAATTACGAATACTCTATGGTTTTTCACTATAAGCTATATTTTTAATGAAGCGTTTTGTAAGGATGTAACGGGTCCCGCATAACAACTCACAGGACCCAAGCCAACCTCACCAGTTCCTGCTAACCAACAAATAAGGCACTGGCTTCCGCCAACCCGCATTGGGACAGCATGGTGGGAAACAACCCAAATCCCACCATATCAACCTCTACATACTACTAGTGCTCAACGGTACCGGAGGCTATGCTGATCGTATATCGGAGATCTTTGGGTGAGAGATGTCCAGCAGTGGACGTCGGGTCATGATGATGAAACGTTTTGTAAATCTAAGATTTCAGATCCTATTCTAACACTATAGAAGCTATCAAGATTGTTATCTACTGCTTTCTATTGTTAACTAGCATATTTTAATGTCTGTTATCTTATCATATCGACTTGGAAATACTAGACGAGTACATGTTTTATCTTTTAGTTTACAGATTATTGCTCCATAAATAATCTAGCTCTTAGTCATCAGAATAACGTCGGAGATATTCTGGTGCTGTTAGCAGCTTAAACTTTGGTACTTTATAGGTAGTTACAATGAATAAGTATCAAGAAGACTGGTGCAGAGAAATTTTGTTACTTTCTCTAGAACAGTAAGACAGTTTGATTAAAGGTACATATGAGTTTGGATGGTGGAAGGTTTACGAAGATTAACTGCCGTGATATGGCAGGAATCAGATCAAAATCTGATCTAGACTGACTAGTTATCATATTTAGCTATAAAAAAAAATTGTGTCCTGAAAGTTATATATTATATATTAATATAACTGTAAGCATTTACAAATGCAAGTACTGATGGTAGGCGTCTTTTGCCAGAGCGTCTAGGTAGTTACCACCGCAGCTCCTATTTCTGTCGACAAACAGTACTGTGATAACAATACTGTGTTCCGGTTTGAAGGATGCTGTAGCTAGTGTAATTACACTGTGGTAACGAGACTCAACGTCTCTCAGGTGGGAAACGCAGTATGGTGCAATATATATTATACTAACGCCACTATATTATGGGCAGGTACATCCCTTATCATAGGGTGAAGGTCTCGTTCGTTTATTCCCTTAATTGAATAAAAAATCACACTTCATCCCCCATTGATAACTTAATGTGAAATTTAGGTTTTTTTTATTATTTTAAGCTATATGAATCGCCTTAATGTTATATTTGTTTGTAATTTGATATTTGCTGTTGTCCTTGTAACAACCTAATTAATTACAATTAATTTCTATTTATAAATGTTAAGTAACAATCCTTGTATAGTTAATTAAACTTATTAATTAATGAGACATGTTTAATTAATAATGTTGTATAGTTACCGACGTTTTATATTATTCATATTATTTTTCTTTCAAATCGGAGTTAGATATATTTAAGTTTCGTGAAATACGTTAACTATAACTTCACAAAGAAGGAAAAGTTGATAATTAGGAATTTGAAAAAAAGGACTAAGATACAAAAGAATTGAGTCCTTGATTATTGGACCAGGAATATAACATGGATCCTAGAAAAGATTACAGAAATTTTTGTAAATGGTTCTGCCGCATTGACTTTGAGTAAAATGCAATCTTATAGCCTATGAGAAAATTCGATTCCTTCATCATCAGCTGATAGACGTGCACTGCTGGACCTTCTTCAAAGATCCTTCCACCGATCCACATCGATCTGTTCTGCGCTGCCTGCATTCCCGCGATTTTCCTTTGTATGAGTTCATATAGGAGATTTGGGCCATTGCTCATCACGCTAGCCCTTTACGGGATGGTAGGATTTTATATATAATTCCTTACCAAAAATATATATCAATTGTTTTTTTTGTACCGATTGAAGTATGCCTGAAGCGCAGTAATCATTCGAGGATATTAAAAATAAACATTACCGATTGCGGGCCAATGTACCTTGTATGTATGAGTCAAGGTTTGCAAAAGGAAATCCTTGCACCCGATAACAATAATGTTGTTTTAGCTGCGCAAAAACTGTACATATTTTTTTTTTACTACAAATGAGTAACAAATGAAATATTTGTTGTTTTGTCTCCATATATTCGATTTGGAATATTAAGTAAATTTACCATACTAAAATACGTGATTGAAATATACTAGAAGTATCTGATTCTGAGGAAGTTGTCTAGGTAGTTACCACAGCAGCTCCACTTCTGCTACCAAACAGTAGAGTGAAGACGTCATTGTGTTTCAGTTTGAAAGGCGTTGTAGCTATTAAAATTACTATGGTAATTACAGAATATTATATGTCGCACGAGCACAATGTGGTGTTGTGTATATCATCCTAACTAGCGCCAAGTCTTTATAGGCTAGCGTATAATTTATCATCACGTAAACGTTTGGTTTGTCTCGTCGCTTTGCAGAAAAAAAATCGTGTTTTGTGAAATCTATAACAAGAGAGATGTCCAGCAGTGGACGTCCTTCGTATCTGATGATAATGATGATGATGACTCTTGAAAAATTGACAGAAGAAGCGGCAAGTGAATGACAGTCAGACAGTAATTTGAAGCAAGACAGAGGAGATGGTAAGTTCGATGTTAGTATACGTAGAGGTAGTATCCAACAGTAGGTATGGGATGATGATGATGAAGGCTCATAATAAAGGTTTTATATCTCCCTTGATTTAAGTTAACAAATTGTTTAACTAAACTAGTCTCCGCGTGTCTTATAAGCCGCGCCATAGTTTACGCAACACTCAAGTGCTCTTAATCAATTTAAGGAAGCGGAAGTGTTTGAACGGTTATGCATAGTGAAATTCAAGGAAGTTTACATTACCTGCTCACTAATCTGTTCTATACTGAGTTAGACCAAGTTCAGTAGCTTTGTTAACTTATCAATGCTATTTTATATTTATAAATCGTTGAAGAGGATAGTATGGTGAAATATATACATTAACGTAATAACCTTAAACATAACATATCCTTAATACGAGGAAGGATAACAACAAAAGGATGTAAAGTTCATACTGATCATTTCGCTGTTCAATGAAGACATGGAAATATATATCTGTATATAACTAATATACATATATTATATACTTTTGCGCGTCCGTTGCCTAAAATGTTACATATAGCTCATCTTTCTTTTCGGGTGTGTGGCTTAGTGTATAAAAGACCTCAGAAAACGTATTGAAGCGTTATTGGAATGTTATCACTAAGCAGAATTCAGAAAGTACCGAATGAGGAGGTCCATCGACAGGTAAACTAAAAGCACGAACTTTTGCAGACCGTAGAAGTCTAGAAAAGTATTTCGGCCAAGTGCTTAGGCACGAGAGATACGAACTGTTTCGACTCATCTTGATGGGCAAAGTGGCGGATAAAAGAAGTGTTGGTCGTAAGAAGAAAAAGAAATACATATAACAATTAATCAAGTAAACATCTGTTAATTAACTCAATGTTAACGTACTCAGACAAAGCAGTAAGATCTCTTTCCGCTTTGTCTGTGTGAATTATTTTCTTTGATTATCTCCTAATATAAAACATATTTCTATGAATATATATGAATGTTATGAATATATATTATTCTAAATATATAAAGTTCAGCAGGACGTTTAGCGATACGTCCTGTAACAATGTGCAGGATGTCTGCATAGCACCGGATTGCGCTCGCTTTCAGTCGTAAAACGATCGTTAACTGAGTAATTTCAGTCGCCATAACGCCCATCAAATTGAAACACTGTACTACAGTACTAGAGGCTGGCTGTAGGAGTATCAGTTGTCCAATGTAATTTAAAATCTATAAATAATATACTTGTTTATTCTAGAAAAAAAAATTTACTGATAGTCTAGGTAGGTACCGCCGCAGCGCTTATTTCTGCCACCAGACAGTACTGTGTAAATATTACTGTATTCCGATTTGAACGGGGCTGTAGTGAAATTACTAGGGTAACGGGGCTTAACATCTTATCACAAGGCGACGAGCGCAATGTGGTGCTGTGAATACCATCTTCAATAGCGCCACGTTGTTATGAGCGGGCGTATAACTTACCATCAGGGGAACATGGTGCTCGTCTGGTCGCTTAATTACATAAGGAAAAAATTACACGGCCCCGCTCATTAGCCTATATTCGCTTAAAAAAAATGGATTTTTAAAAGAGGGAAAATTGACTTCTTTTTTTTTATATACGAGCGCAATGTGGTGCAGGATATATCATCCCAGCGCACGTTTATATAGGCAGATATGTCTGTTACTATCAGGTGAACGTCGCGCTCGACTCGTCGCTTGATATCATTATCATCAGCCGAGAGATGCCCACTGCTGGACATGGGCATCCCCTAAAGATCTTCACGTTGATCGGTTTCGCTACTCGCATCCAGTGGGTTCTTGCAATTCTCACCAGATCGTCGGTCCACCTGGTGGGAGGCTTCCCAACGATACGTCTACGTCGCTTGGTATAATAAAAACAAATACGTATATAAGCTATCGCTTAGAAAGTTGAGTTTACTAAGTACTTAAATTTAGAAGTTTTTTTTAAATTATTCTTATTACTAGATTAATTGTTCTATTACATACTAGCTGTTCTTTGCCTCACTGGCCGTTATACCCCTGCACATCAATTTGGGGATGGAATTGTGTAAAATCCGTCCTTAGCTGACCTGTCGGTGAAAGGAATGTTTCTACCAAATTTCAAGTCTCAAAGCTTCATGATTTTAGAGACATCGTAATGAGTTTCTACGTAAGTGGAAATCTTTTATTTATATATATATCCTCATTCCTGCGTGATCAAATCAGGAATGAGTAGATCCGCAGGAGAACTAAGGTCACCGACGTAGTTTAAAATATTGCTAGCCTCAAATGGCACATTGCTTGAAGGAGTGACAGCCGATGGGGCACTAAAGTCCTCAACCGACACGTAGTATTGGCAGGCCTCCCATCAGGTGGTCCGACGATCTGGTGAAAGGTGCGGGAAGCAGCTGGATGCGAGCAGCGCAAAATCGATCGATGTGGAGATGTTTGGGGGAAGCCTATGTCCAGTAGTGGACGTCTATCGGCCGATAATGATGATGATATATATATGTATATAGATGAGGAACCGCTCTTAGAAGTTTGATCTTATAATACTTTTGATCGTGTTTGTGACCTTTAAACTATTTATTTAAAAAAAAATAAAGGTTCAAACAGAAGTGGTGGAAAGTTAGCACCAAAAGGAAATTCGTTTGAACGCTGTAAAAGCCCTTTAATTCTCAAAACTGTGTTTCGCCTTTTAATTACGTCGTTTTTACACTTTTTCGACTTCCCTGTCCGCCATAACCGTTGGCGGAATGAATGCTTTCACTTCTTTTACTTTCGGCGAATTCAAAACACTGCTAGTGGAAAATAATATTTTTAGGAGAATATACCCAGCTTATTTTGCTTAGGGAATTAAGTAAGGAAATTTGAATTTTCGCCAATGCTATGTTTTAATTATAAGTGTATATTTACTTAATTATAAACGCTCATTACTTTTACGTTTTGCTAAACGTTGGGACCATCTTTATATATATTTTTGTTTTTGATGAATTACTGGTACGTATATAATTGCCTAGTACTGCTTTATAATCTCGAGCTAGTAAGAATGGAAGTAAAGTAAGCTCTGCTTGCCGTAGAAGGCGACTAAAAGGGTCTACGGGTTTTGCTGGCTTCGACGGTGGGGGCCATTATTGCTCAACAAAGTTAACCACTGTGGGAGGGACAGTATACGAATTTTGCCGTAGCTTGGGGATGCTGTCTAGGAAGGTTTGACCCTTCCTTAGAGAAGCTTCTTTGAATGTATTGATGTGGACCACCGAGGGTGTTTTAGTGATTAAGAATCTCACATAACCTTGACTTCCGCCCAGAAGCAGTGTATTATTCGAATATTTTCCCCTGGAACCATAAATAAATGGTAATTGTTTGGATAGGTACAGCTATATAGAAGTATACGAACATTTTTTCGTTCTGGTTGCAGGGCGGTTACGATTCCCTAACCCTGGCTCCATTTTTGTCGTGACGGGGAGGAGAAGTAACTGCGGTTTGATATATGGTTAACCTGAGTTGTTCCTCCAGATGGGCTGAATGAGTTTAAAGTAGAAGCGGTTTAAAATAGTAACGAGGATTGGAATGAGCAGTATTCCAAGGCAGCAGAGCATATGTGGCGCTGTGGATATTATCTTATCTAGCGCCACATTGTTATGGACAGACGTATCACTTCCTCATCTGATAAAGGTGTACTGACTTTGCATCCACGTATCACTTATTATCGAGTAAACACCCCGTTAATATCCTAGATTTGGTAATAAAAAAAATGCTGTAGTTACGCTATTAATTATAAATGTTGTGTAAAGGGTTCACTACAATTCACGGGTTCCGACTGCATCTGCCTATGGTGCATCCTGCTAATCAACAAAAGAAGATCTGGGTCCCGCCAATGTGCATTGGGCCAGCGTGGTGGGAAATGGTCCAAATCCCTATATATAAATATACAAACGACTTGTTGGGCCCTTGACCTTAGCCTTAGTCTTTGGCCAATGATGATTGGTCCTAATGCCCGGCGGTATCGGAAGCCATTTCGATTGTGACCGACGTTGGCAAGGGGTGGGAACAAGGGCAGCGCAGGACCGATCGATGTTGGAGGCCTATGTCCAGCAGTGGACGTCTATCAACTGATGATGACATATTAATTTATATGCCCTGTTACATTGCGAATTGAATCGAAACACAAAAATGAACACTGTCATAGTACTTAAGTTGGAACTTGATCGAAAAAGTGATAATTTGCTTTTAATTGATATTAAGTTGAAAGATTATCGTTTTTAATGTATTTTTATTTCATAATTATGCAGTAAGCGGGCTGAGAGCGGCATTTTGAAATATAAAAGGCTAGTTAAAGTAGGAGCGTCTCGTTTATTTCTGCTCATAAAACCGGCGACCGCTGCGCGCTTGTTTAAAAATTTATTTTAATCCGAATCGGAAACTTAATGGAGCCTCCCTGTAATTAAAGCCTTTTAAATGTAATAAATTAATTAACCCGAAACGATTTTTTTTCATGTAATTTGAAACCAAAAATTTCCTTCTAATTTTACATTTATTTTCATCCACAATGGCGTCACTAGTGACCTCAATTTCAAATGTTAAATAACAATGAAGGTAGATGGAGAAGCGTGTTTGTCCGGAATACATTGTCTCTCATGTGTCGACAGCCGGAATACAGTGATGCCGTTATAGTGGTAGATTTATAACATGAGAGTGGAAGTTAACCAGACGGGTGTAAAAAACTACTATCATCAATCAAACTCCAAAACATGAGGGTTCGAAAACCAAATTATGTCATAAAGTAAGTGCCTAGACGCTGCCACGGAAGCAGTTAAAACTCTCATTGATATGAAGATTAACTAGAAGGGGAATTATTTATATTTTACGAAGGGACAATGAGCGAGACATTCACCTGATGGCAAGTGATAAACTCACCCATAACAATGTGATTTGAAGATTATAAACATAGCACTATATTAAACTCATTGCTTTGGGAGATAAGTTGTTAAGTCTCGTTACTTCAGTAACTTGACTGGCTACTGTTTGTCAGCTACAATAGGAGCTGCGATAGTCCCATTGCAGCCAACAAACAGTAGCTATCTAGATGCCTAGATGGTCTCCGGCGAGAGACCTAACACCAGTAAATGGAATAAATGTGGATAACGATATCAATGAATAAGTCAAAGCGATACTTTTAGTTCGTTACGAGATATCCAATAACGGAATTGAATATTTTTATACTGACTTTTGTAAGTGTAGTTATATAAATATTCAGAGTTCTTTAAAAAACGAAGTTGAATATATCTACTCTATAGCTTTTTAGGCTAGTTATGCTGTATAAGTTTGTAGAGGCGCAGGTTTGATTCCTACTTATCTTCATCTGAAGGAAAATATAAAGTTTCAATAACTGTTTTGAGCTTTCGTGTAGTTTCATAAATTCGCTCTTGATCTAGGTGGTGGATCCGAACTTCTGATGGCAGAAGGAACTGACTCTGGGAAAATTATAAGTATTATTTATTAACATTTTAAAAACTACAGATTTACTATGAGTATTAACTAAAAAATCACTCCAAACTGCGTCAGTAGAGTTGAAATGTGTAAAAGTTTAAAAATATTTTGTTGGCAATCAATTATTGAAGCTGTTTCTCAGGGTATTACACAACTACACTTTTTTTTTAGTCAATTTAGTTGATTACTGTACCGACATTGTTTTTTTTTACCGTAGGAACAGTGTTGACAGAACCATGTTTCATCGTCGTCTACAGTTTTGGAACCATGTCGCGATGCTCTCTTTACAAAATGTTGACGCATTTCTTGGCAACAGACCATGTGGGCCTTTAGCTGTAGACCAAATTATACTAAGAACATTATCAGAGACTAGTAAAGAGTTGTGACGACCATTGAGACAACATAAACAGTATCAGGCCGAGGATCCTGATCAACGAGCACAGTATCAGATGAGCAGTAAGTCAATATAACTATCAAGCGCTCAACATCTTTAAAAAACAGATCGAAACATAAACAGTAGTAAAGCATTACTATATTCCGATTTAAACAGAGCTGTAGCTAGTAAAATTACTGCGGTAACGAGACACAACATCTTATATCTCAGGCGATGTGTAATGTGGTGCTGTATTTTTTTTTTAACAGCCAATTTACGTCCTTACTGTTGGAGCACAGGCCTTCCCTCAAAATGAAGGCGATGGGGCCATAGTCACCACGCCGGCCCAATGCGGATTGGTTCATGTGCAGGTTTCCTCACGATGTTTTCCTTTACCGTTTGTATTTTGCTGTTGTTACTAAAGTCGAAATGTATGTAACTTAAATAATAAAGTCATCGGTACATGCCTACATTCGAACCCGTGACCTTCGGAATAAAGGCCACACGCTCTAAGCATTAGGCCAGCGAGACACGGTGCTGTATACATCATCCTAACTAACGCTGTTATGGGCAAGTGTATGACTTAATCATCAGGTGAACGTCCTATTCATCTCGTCGCTTAATGGAAGAAAAAAAAATATTAAATTTACTTTTTATGGAAATTTATAATATTTCCATTTAAGCACAACACGACAGGGTGCGATGTGGGGTACAACTTAGATCATTGCCTATGTCTATTCCCAGGATACCCATTCGTTAGACAAAGCCTACTGCTAGCAACTAAATTTATGGAATAACTGTATTGTTAAAATACCATTAGAGAATGCTAAAGCTTTAACTTACAAGTTTATATTTTAATTAAGTAGAATTATTAGTTGCAAAAGTTATATTTTTAAGTTGTGTTAGGGGTCCATTATTTATTTATTTACTTAGAATTTGTAAAAAAATAAACCTGTTGCTTCGTTATAACAGTTATTTTTTACTTGAATGGACAATGATGTAAAATATAAGTTTGGCAAATATCTCCCTTCCGCTTTTTTGCTCTTTATTCAATGCTTTATAAAAAGTGTTACAGTGATCGGATTTAGTTCAAATATGCGCCGTTTTGTTCGATAATCTGTTTCCATCTAGACGGCAACTTCATAATACCTCCCTCGTAGAAGCCCCCCTCCTTATTTGCGAAGAACTCGGACAGCCACTTTTCATAAGCCTCTTTTGAATTCAACTTTACACCACCAAGGGCGTTCACCATGGACAGGAACAGGTGGTAATCACTTGGCGCTATGTCCGGGCTATATGGTGGATGCGATAAAACCTCCCATCCGAGCTCCCGTAGCTTCTGACGAGTCATCAACGAAGTGTGTGGTCTGACGTTGTCCTGGTGGAACACTACACCCTTCCTGTTGGCCAATTCTGGACGCTTCTGGTCGATCACCTGCTTCAAGCGGTCCAGTTGTTCGCAGTAGATGGTAGAAATAAGCGTCTGGCCATATGGGAGCAGCTCATAGTGGATAATTCCCTTCTAATCCCACCAAACACACAGCAAAACCTTCATGGCCGTCAATCCCGGCTTGGCCACTGTTTGGGACGATTCACCGGCCTTCGACCACGACCGTTTTCGCTTGATATTGTCGTATGTGATCCATTTTTGGTCGCCAGTCACCATCCGCTTCAAGAATGGGTCGAGTTCGTTCCGTTTCAGCAGCATATCGCAGGCGTTGATTCGGTACAGAAGGTTTTTTTGATGTAGTCCATGATTTGATCGGTATTTGTCGTCACAGGTCTTCCGCCGGCTGGATTATCCATGGTGTCGTTTTCACCGGCTCTGAATCGTCGAAACCATTCCTCCGCGGTTCGAAGTGATAGAGTACCATTTCCCAAAACACCATTAATCTCACGGAACGTTTCTCTAGCGGATTTGCCTTTAACGAAGGAAAACTTTAAAATAGCGCGAATTTCGGCGTTAGTGAACTATATGTTTACACGTCTATAACTGTTGAACGCAATATCCAAACTAATTATGCATAGCGTCGTTTTGTAGGTTATGTCAAGACCTTTCAAATTATGTATAGTATTGCCAGATACGAGCTATGTAGCGCTTTGTACATAGCCGCGAAATTCAAAAGACAAAAAGGCGGAAGGGAGATATTTGCCAAACTATTATTTGATAAGATATAAGTACTCTAAGGGTTCAAGTTCAAACTTATACGTACTCTTAATATTAAGAAATTTGCAGTTTAGGATGTTCTTTTCAGTTGAATAACATAAACTGTATTTCTTAGAAATTAATAAGTTTATGGTCATTATTAATGACTGGAACTGGGAATGAATTTTAATGGTGGTAGGTCTCTGTTGCCGAAGACAGTCTAGATCGGTACCACAAGAGCGCTTACTTCTGTCGCCAAATAGGACTATGCAAACTTTACAGTAATCCAGTTTCAAGGGTGTTGTAGCTAATGAAACTACAGTGTTAATGAGACAACGTAGTTAACTCTGAAAGCGATGAGCGTAATGCGGTGGTGTGTATCATCCTAACTAGTGCCACGTTATAGACAGGTGTATATATGAAAGTCCAGTTCATCAGAGCCGTCGGATAAATAAATTACTCTAGAAATGTTTTAGTCGTCATCATCAAAAAACATTAAATGACTTTCTTCTCCTTCTTTTCTTTTCTAATGGTTTCTTTTAGAAGAACTTTGCTAAAGACACGAAAGGAAAAAACTGCTATATGAAACAAAATTAAGGTGAGTTTACATATATATCTTTACTAATCATCGTTGGGCCAGCATGATGGGAAATTGTCCAAATCCCTCCATATGAACCCTTGCCTGATTATTGTGGGAGTCTTTAGGGGAGGCCTATTTCCTGCTGTGAAAGTTTATGGGCTGATGATAATAGACATTTTGCAAGGAGGACGTATAAAAACAATTAATAGATAATTACGGGGGTATAAGAATGAAAGTATTCCCGCACAACAACTCATAGGCCCCAAGACGAAGAATGTCACCTGCTCCTGGGGCATCCTCTTAATCCACAAACGGGGCTCTGGCATCCACCAAACCACAGTGGGCCAGCGTGATGGGAAATAGCCCAAATCCCACCATATGAATCTCTACAAATGATGGCACTTGCTGCCCGACGATGCAAACAGCGTAGGATCGATCGATGTGAGGATCTTTGGGGGAGACCTGTCTCTAGCAGTGAATGTAGATTGGCTGATGATGGTGATGATAGTTATAAAGAATGAATAATAGAATTTTTAAGCTATTAAATTGTTTTGATATATTATAATTAAAATGATTTTAAAACAAACATTTCACTTTCATCTGTGATGGCGTATCCTGTAGGTACATCAGGTTATTGATCCTTTCGATGTTCTCGTTTTCGCAATGCACACTCTCATCGCACAGTGTAACCGAAGTGAGACAGTTTAGATAAACACTGGCTCTAGTCCACGTTGCCCACGTTAAATATTAATAACTTGCAGGACAGATATCTGGCGCAACATGACATTTACACGGAATATCTGAATCGTGAGTCCCCCCACTTGCACGACTATTTAGAGATTTCTAAATCGACTTTGATTTTATACTAGAAGAAAACAGACTATGATATATCAATGTATAATATATTTAGGTTGCTATTCATACATATTTGTCAATTTTATTGTATATATTTTTTTTAATGAATAAAGTTAGTGCTTTGACTTCGATCCCACCTGGTGTTAAGTGAAAAGTGAAGCTTTAATCTTTTTTTAGAGACACACGCATTTTGTATGAGATTACAGACGTTCACTTATTGTTAAGTGATGAGCTTAATATATACACCATACTAGACTACACTCGTCGCCATGATTTACTACCGCAATTACAATAGTTCTTCAAATCGGAAAACAGTAATGTTAGTCACTACAGTCCGGCGGTAGAAATATTCGCTGTCGTGGTACTTAGACAGTTTCTGGCGGATGAGACCTACCTCCAGATACAGTTCGATTGTATGTTAAAACTAACAGTGCCATCTTTAATTTTATAGTAGTCATAGTACTGTTAGAAATATGGTTATTATTATTAGATCCTTTGAAAGGATAGGCCATGATTAATCAATAGTAATAAGTGAGTTTGGAAGACAGGAACTTAGTGCCTTGCTATGAAAATCTCTTAGCAGGACTATATCATTTTTTAATATCATTAATAACAAATGTCTAAACTGTTTTAAATATTATTATCAAACGATGGATTATAACGATCTTTTCAATAATTAAATTAATAAACCAATTAACTTAGACTTGGGCTGTATTATATAAAAACTAGAGAATATATACAACTAAGATCTTACTCTCATGTTACACAAATACTTAAGTATAACTGCTATTTCACAATAAAATATTAACGATGCAGTAACTTAACCACAAACCTCTCATTCTGCGTATCGGACGCTATTTATAACAATAACAAATATTGGAAACATAGATATACTAGGACATAATAGTGTCGGAGCAAGTCTAGGTCATTATTATTACACCTAAATTTAAATGAAACTCTAGCGAAGCACTCACTGGAGGTATTTTTCGAGAAAAACATTTACAAGTATATTTTTATCTGTGTAATAATACTGTGTGATTCTCATCATCATCATCAGCCGATAGACATCCACTGCTGGATATAGGCCTTCCACAAAGATCCTGACATCGATCGGATCTGTGCTGTCCGCATCGCAAAGAAGGAGCCATCGTTTATAAGGGTTCATATTGGGGATGTGGGCCTTTTCCCACCACACTGGCTTAATGCGGGTTGGTCAGTGGTGATCCTTATAGCATTATTTATTTTAGAAATGTGTAAACAACTAATTTTGTAAAGTAAAATTCTTTTCAAGAAAACTTAATGAAGCTTAAAGCTTATGAACTAAAATCAAAACCTCTTACTGGCAGTAGGTTTCTGTTTGTGGAGACCATTTAAGTAAGTACCACCGCAGCGTCTATTTCTATGGTAAAACAATAGTGTGCAAATGTTACTGTGTTCCAGTTTGATGGTGGCTGTAAGCTAGTAAAATTACTGGGGTAACGAGACTCAATAATAATGTCTCAAGACGACGAGCACAATGCGATGGATCATCATTCTAACTAGCACCACGTTGATATTGGCAGGCGTATCACTTATCATCAGGTGATCGCTCCGTTCGTCTCGTCGTTTGGTTGAATAAAAAAAAACCTTTATAAAATAATATTTTTTTTAGGATAAAGCTAGAAATCGTTTAACTTCAGCAGCGTGTGTGTCGGTCAGAGGCATAAATAACAGAACTTTACTGCTTCCACATATTAAGATGGTTCCGCTAGTTGTTTTTAAGATATCAAACATTAGGGTCTGTGTTGGTGATGTCGGCAGTAATAAATCGATGGGGTAAGTCGGTCGTGAATCGTTCACGGGTATATTTTAGAAAAGACGGTAATTCAACGTCAGCTGGTGGTAAGTAATAACCCTGCACAAAACAATATAAAGCAAGGGTGAGATTGAAAAGAATATTGAGACAGAATCTCAAGAAAAATAGCGTTTCATAGAAAAACTGTTTAGAAGCAGCTTACTTGTAAAAACTGGTGGTTTCTGTTGCCGGAAACCTTCTACGTAGGTACCACCGCAGCATTGGTACGTGAAATTACTGGGGTAATGAGATTCAACATAATATACCTCAAGACGACGAGCAAAAAGTGGTGCAGTATATAATATGTCATCCTAAATATGCTGTTATAACACCTACCTATGATGTTAAATCTTGTTACTATAGTAATTTTAGTACCTAAAACTCGCTTCAATTCGGAACTCAATAATTTTTTCAAATGGTACCTACCTAGACTGTCTCTAACAGCAGAAACCTACCACCAGTAATATTTAGATTAGGTAGTAGGTTTTAATGTAAATGATCGTCTATTAAAGGGTATTTGATGTCTTCTCTCTTTTTTCTTATAACACTACATAACTTAAACATACTTAAGTAGAGAAACAACGAGACTATTTCTTTATTGAATTTAGCTACTATTGAACTAAGTTTAAACAGAAATGTTCCACAAAAATCTAGTATCAACAATTTACAGGCTAAGCCATTTTAAGCACAATAACTTTCAAGAGCTTTCATATCTATTGGAAGTTAACAAGAAATGTTGGTGTATTTTAGGTTACTACACGATAAAGAATTTCTCTGTCTTCTGGTACCATTATCGACAACTTTTCATGGATAGAGGAGTTGTCAGGTCTATATCTCACATAGTAATGGACCTACAGGAATTCTTCAATGGAGTTGATAAAGAGCCGGTGAGGCCAGCTCGTCGGGAGTTACAATCTAAATGACCGATGTAAACCAAACCCTCACTTCTGCCCAAGCAAGCCAACAGAAAGCTCTTATCAAATATTGTTTCTAATAAAACTTCCCATAAAACTGTCCTTTGGCTTTATCTTGACATACGACGTTGAAAACTATCGGGCAAGAAATATAACAGGACATTGCTCAAACCCTCGTGGGTATAACTCTTTTCAAAGCTTTCTTTCATTTATGCGTTTGTGTGCCCTTTTGTCCCCTAAATAAAACAAAACTTTACAGCTTCGTTAATATATGTAACAGTTATAAAGCGAACGATAAAACAGGATTTTTTTTTATATATATTAACATATTATTCTTCAACCATCAGGATTTTCATGCTAATGAAAACCGTTTAATGATTGATCAGCAAATATAAAACGTTCAATATTATCATAATGGTGGAGGATATGGTTGAATACATTTTCTACCGTACAATCAACCTTAATAATAAAAAAAAAATACCAACTGATTTAATACTGAAATAATGTATTTGTTACTGGTAACATTTTTATATATATATGTTTTTTATTATTACTTATTTCTAATTTTCCCTGATATTATTCAAGGCTTACTTACTTACTACTTATTCTCTACTAATTTAGGTTTTTTATACTTTGTTCTATCATTATTTCTATTGGTTTTTTATATATATTACTTATGCTATCATATATATAATATTAACAGAAATATACAGAATATTACTATGTACACATGTATAAACATATATATATATTTATCCCTATATCTATTGTTTACTATGTTACGTATTCTTAAGCAATAATGTATGAACTTACTTCTAATTAGTTTATATTTTATTTTATATTAATTCCTTATCCCTTTCTTTCTTATCCTTCTTACTTTCCCTTCTTTTTTACCTCATTCTTCCTTCCTTTTCTACCACCCTTAATTTTTTTATCTCTCACTCTGGTATCTTTATATTTACAGAGTATTATAGATCAAAATGCTGTGATGAACTTAACTGTCCTTCATTGAGATTTACTGGTGGTAGGTCTCTGTTGCCGGAGACCGTCTAGATAGGTCACCACAGCGCCTATTTACCCCACCAAACTGTACTGTGCAAACATAACTGTGTTCCGGTTTGAAGTGCACTATAGCTAGTGTAATTACCAGGGAAAGGAGACTCATTATCTTATGTCATTATCAATGTGGTGTGGTATATACCGTCCTATACTATCCACGTTGTTATTGATCAGGTGTGTCGCTTACCATGAGGTGAATATCCAGCTCGTGTCGTAGTTAAATTAAAAAAAAAAATTGTTATTTTGTATGAAAATCTTTTAACAGGATGACACTGTAAGAAACGATTTTTATTTATCGAAGTAATGCAAACAAAATTGAAACATTCACTGATCAAATCTGTTTCATCTTAAATTATATTTAGTACAAAGTTATTTTTAACTGTATTCCACAGGCATAGTTAAAGTTCTTATCGTAACAACAGATTCCAGCTTATCCGGATATTCTCGCAAACGTTTCATCCCATTCCGGATAGCGTGGACGTATGTGCCTGCCATTGCTGAAATACGTTCCTGTAAGATATTCTTTGCAATTGACAATCCATATATTACCCAACTGGATATATCTGCGATAGGCAGTGATCAATGAAGAGTTATACACTTGTTTTACGTATAGTAACGAAGATAAAGTAGACATGATATTAAATTATCCTTGTAGTAATAAGGCTATGTTATAGAGGAGAGGAATAAAGTAATCCTAGCTGATAACTAAGAGGCTCTCTGTAGTAACAGTATGGAATTCCGCTGGTAGCTTCTTTCATGGTGATTAAGCATAAGGCTTTTGCTGTTCAATGAATAAATAACCTTTATATCCTATAAAGATAAGTTTTATTACTATAGTATATTTTTACTGTCCATTCATCAACTACATAGTTTATTTATACTGAATTAATTAGCATAAATAGGCGCATACAGTAATTACATGGTCTTCTTGGAACTTTAACAGCATAATCGAAGCGAAGATGTAAAGTTTATGAGGAAGAGGTTCACCTGATGATTGGTGATACCGCCATAACAATATAGAGCTAGTTAGAATAATATATATAGCAACACTTTATGCTGATCGCCTTGACACGTTAGATGTTGTCTCGCACTGCAATAATCTCACTAGTTACAATAACCTTTAAACTGGAATACAGTAACGTTTGAAAACTACTGTCTGGCGGCAGAAATAGGCGCAGCGGTGGTAGACTAGACTAGACCTAGACTGTCTCCGGCAAGAGTAACCTACAACCAGTAACCAGTATTCTTGCCAATTATAACTGACTGCACGAAGAAGATACTGAATGGCAGTTCTTGGGTTGAAAGAGATACAAGACCTTGACTTCTCCAGAAAATTGACACGCATGACGCATGTTGTCCTGATGGACTTAGAGAGTGACCAATGTCAGTGTTCTTCAACCGATTGGCCAAAAGCGTAACCTCATGCTTACGGTTAAGAAACGTAAACTCTCCTACCTCGGGCATGTACTCCGTCATCAGCGATATGATCTTCTGCAGCTGATTATAATGGGTAAAGTTTCTGGAAAATGAGAGAAGGAAAAGTTATGGTTGGAATAACAGGGAATGGACTGGCATATCTGAGGGGTCCGAATTGTCCCGCTGAACCAGAGACAGAAAGGACTGTACCACGCTGATCGCTAACCTTCACTACTTGGAGACGTAGTTTAAGAAGAGAAGTCTATTAGCATTTATGTGGTCGTTGTTTGTATTTATTGTCTGCTCATGTAATAAATAAGTTATTACAAAATTATGGATCTTTAGTCTGAAATATGTTCTTATTATAAGTATAGTTTTCACTATTTTTTACCATCTCTTATCAGAAGTAAGAGAGCTTTAAAAAGGCACACTGATTGGTTCTTTGAACTGTCTGAACGGCTGTCATATTCGCGCAGGGAGCGCCTCTTTAATATGTATCAGACACCTTGCTTGTGACATGTGTTTTCGTAACGTAAAAAAGTTCCCTCCGAATTTTGCCCTCGTAAACTGTCAAATAAAACGAGGAATCCGAAAACAAAAAAAACCGTATCACCTCTTACCGGAGAGTACGGGAGTAAAGTCAGATGTTACTACGTCTTAAATCCCAATAATGAAATATTCATGCACTCTTAAAGCCTCGTCTTCGTTGGGTAGCCTTAAATAATGCATATCGGACGTCTTTTCGTGCATCCTCAGACTTCTGTTGATTGCAAACTCACTTGCAGATTATTCGAATGAGATTCTTAAAAGCTGCTGATTAAAATGTTTTTTAACCGCTCGTTGAGTTTCAGGTTAACGCATTACTTCATCAGTTTGTAGGGACAGCATTACACTTTTCATTTTGATTGTCTGCTTTATAATGGATCTTGTTCCCTGCTTGCTTTGTTGGCTGTTAAACTCCTGCAGTTCCCTTTGAAATCCGTTCTTAGCTGACCTCTAAATAGCAGAAGCAATATCTCTAACAAACTTTGAGTTTCAACGTCTAATAGCTTCGGAGATGATGAGTCAATAAATCTTTGGATATCTCTTATATATACATAGATGGCAATGAACTTCTCGTTCGGTCGATACCGGTACAGATATGCGTTGTAAAAGGTTATATTATTAATATCAAATAAAAAAACTATGTTAAAGTTTATTAATACGTACAAAGATGTGCCTTGATATGAACATATTAGAGTATATAACCAATTGCTTTGTGATTTTCCTCGTTGACTAGCGCTCGAACATTTTTGTGTATGTGCTTGTGACAATCACAGTATTATCGAACTTTATGCGTGTTTCCTTCTTTTGAATTTTGTGATTACGTCTACTTGTATCGACCCTAATTGGTGTTTCCGGTGCTGAGTAGATACTCTCGCGCGAGGAAAAAAAAACATTCCGAGAATAATTGGTTGATACCGATTATTTTCGGGATGTTGTAACTGACATTTTTCGCTCTGCTACATTTTGAAACGGATGTAACGCATTTACAGCGATAGTGTTCAAAATAAGGTCGTCCATTTTAATGGTCTTCTAATGTAAAGCGTAGTTTTGGATGGACTGATCAATAGTTGCCTTAGGAGAAAATATAGTAAAGTGTCAAAAGGACGTTAATGATTGAAATGATAAAAAATCTGGTAAGTAGAAGGCTCCATAAGTTTTACGTTTAGATGTTTTTGTTTTGATTTGTTATAATATCTATATTTTTCCTTGATATATCATAGTTAGCATCATTAAATGGGGACGGTACCCCCATGTGTGCGATGATACTATCAATGTTGATAAACGGCATACGCAATAAATATTATTCAGTCGTCACAAAGAAACTAATATGTGATGTAAGATGATACATTCCGATATAATTAAGCGGGTTTTAGTTTCATTTTCGATGTATCACCGTTTCGTATTGGAGGACTTCCAAACATTTTTTATGCTCGGAAATCATTACGCAGTAGTTCTGTAATGAGGAGAGGTGAAATTAATAACTGAAATATCAAGAGACAGGTTTGGAATCTCGCCATTGAACTCGTTAATACATAGAACAAATATGTATAACAAACAAAAGTATTAGATACAAAAACTTACCTCATTGAGAGAGCTAACTGCAAACGCAGGCTGATGACAACGGTCACGCAAGAAAGGTGTCATTTTTCGGACACCTTCAAAGAGGATACCTTTTTGAGTGCCCAAGGTTGATCCTGGAGGATAAAATTCCTGGAAAACGTGCACCTGGTAGACAGCGCAAGAATTGGTCTGACGACGTAAAGGAGTGGACCGGGTTTAAATATCATCAGTTAATAAGAATAGCTGAGGATCGAATTGGTTTTCTCAATCTGATCGTCAAACTTGAGTTTGAAGAGAGTATCTAATGAATGAATGAACTGTATTACTAACCTTAAGAAACCTTTAGCATGATAACGAAGTTGATAATATAATCAATATACTGATGTACCTTAATCAAACAGAAGAATGATGGTCATTGTGGAAACTAATCCTAACTTTCTCACTTTTCTTTGGTCTGCCCTTTAATGTTATTTAAGCTCAGTACAGTTCTTTCCATGGTTCCCTAACTAGTGATATACCACCGCAGCTCTTATTTCTGTCTAACAGTAGTGTACAAATATTACCTTGTTACGATTTGAAGGTTACCTAGAGAAATTACTGAGGTAACGAGACTTAACATCTTATATGTCGAAGCGACGAGCACAATGTGGTATAATATAATATATATATACTAACTAAAGTTAAATTGTTTCAGGTAGACGAATCACTTCTCATCAGGTGAAGGACTAATTCGTCTCGTCCTTTAAATAAAAAAAATCGTACACTGTGGACCAGGATCACATCTTTCCAATGTATATTTTGATCTGCATGATCATCATATAATATAAAACCTCATATGTAATATTTACATAGATAAGAAATATTCTCCGATCGATGTAGAGATCTCTATAGGAAACTTAAGTCCAGCAGGAAATAAGAAATAGACGTAACAATTAATTTAGACAGTTTTAAATATCCTTGGACCATATATTTTAGGTTATATAACCTATGGTTTTCTTTCTTCATTGGCGTGGTTGTTATATGGTTTCAATACGAAAATACCTAGTATGATACTTGTCTATCATGCTGTGAAGTTTTGGCCGATCTACTTAATAGAATTGTTGTGTTCAGGATAACAACATAGAGCCTCATATTCAAGCTTCACCCCACGGCTTCATTGTAATACATTAAAAAGATATGGTCGTTTTTCTACGTGGGGTTTGTTATCTTAAAGCTAATGAAATCATAATGTGATCAGTAGTATTTATAGTTTGAAATATGCGTATGTAGTAAGTAGTATGCGGTTGCGTTTATCTGTGTTTAGAAACGCTTTATGCTCTTACATTAAGTTTATTACTGCCCGCTTTAGCACTACGCAGTAAGGCACTAATCGAATGTGAGTCAGAGCATTATCAGAGGAGCTATTAGTGGTAGGACATAGGTACATTTCAATGCACTTTAAGTTAAGTGTAAATATTTGCTTATATAAGTTTTAGGTGGATCAGTTTCTAGGTTATATAATCTTATAAATTCGAGTATTCAAATCTTTTAAGTAGTGACTAACTTGAGTAAGACTTTAGTACCATTTAAACGTAAAAATAGCTTACATATTTACTAAAGGTTTATTGGAAGGTTTAGTCACAAGCTTAAGGTATCACCATCATTATCTCGCGTAAAGTATCCTCACCAAAAGCTCTTTCGTAATAAGCAATGAAGTTAGATATCTCCAAATGAAATAAGCTGCGTTCTTACCTTGGTTTTATATCGATAACTTAAAATAACCCTCTCACGACTATAATAATATTAAGTTAATTATTTCATTGTCTAAAGACAGTAAGTTTAAAAAGCTTCCGCGGTGGCTCTAAGGATGAATTTGTTTCAATTCGCGAAACTTTTACAGCAGCATCCGGCAAACAGATTTGTCCGAAAAGATATACGGATGTGCTTTGGAGACTTAAGGTACTGTCGTCATAATAAATGCTTTCCACTCAACAGAAGGAATTCAGACTTTTATGAAATAATTTACTTATGCTGAAAACAATAAATTATAATATATAGAGTAGTATAAATTATGAAAATATCCTAATTTAGGACTTCGTGTATATTTTTTACGTTACACAGTGTTTTAGATGAAGAATAATTGTATTGAAATATTTTTTGTTTATTTCTATATATCTAGTTACTTTGGAACAGGTACTCTTTTGGTATTGAAACCATCAAACCAAAATGAAATGGGGTCTTTTCAGACTATTCTATATATATATATATATACTTCTAGTTACGTAACAGATCGTTCCAATAGAAACTGGACAATTCATTATTGTTCCGACTTCTGTATTCATAACAGTCAATATACGTCCCCACTGCTGGGGCACAGGTCTACCATCAATATGAAGGCGATTGGGTCATAGTCACCACGCTGGCCCAATGCGGGTTGGTGACTTCACACACACCTTGGAATAAATCCTAATTCATGTGCAGGTTTCCTTGCAATATTTTCCTTCACCGTTTGTATGTCGCTGTTGTTACTAAAGTTCACAAATGTACGTAACTTAAATATTAAAGTCATCGGTACATGCCGAGATTCGAACCCGCGACCTTAGGAATGAAGGTCATACGCTCTAACCAATAGACCAGCGAGCTACAATGAGTCTTCTGTATCACATATAAGAATATATACCTTCGAAGGATCAGTTGTTAAAATATGAACGTCTAACCGCTAAGATCGTGATAAAACAATAACTATAACAAAAACTTATAAATATATGTTATGAATGAAATCGTAATGTTAAAGTATCATTAAGTTTACTAATAAGTTATCCAATCATAACTTTAGGCAGTTTTTATATTCAATGAAGCGACAACACGAGAGACATTTACCTGATGGTATGATTGTGATCGATGGGCAGGATTGACGTAGCGCTAATTAGTATGCACTATTAGACTTAAAGTTAGAGTTAAGTGTTCATTGTGTAATTGAAGGTTTTTTTAGACATTGTCTTAACGATCTTCATGATAACTTATGTGAGAACAAACCAGTTAAGTTAAAGAGGATTAAATCAACATAGTAATACATTAATAATCAGACAGTAAGCTGTATTGAACGCAACATATAATTACCTTGACATTTCAATAGTTTTTTTGCCAATGCTATATATAGACTTCAGGTTTTTTCACAATTATTTTTTTTTATATGACGAATACGCCATGTGGTGCTACAGATAAGTAATACTTGTAACAATGAGTCGTTGGTTAAGATCACGTACAGCATCGAATTGCAGTCGTCGATTTGACAAAGGTGGAAGTTTGTTACCAAAGTAATTTCAATAGCCAATAGTAGCTTAAAAAAAATTGAACACAGTACACTGTCTGATACCTACAGTGTCCAGCTACAAAGACCTGTCACCAGTAAAAAATGTATTGTGATATATTTCCAAAGAAAAGTCGACTGAACAAAAAAGCCGTTTCACCGCTACTGCTCTTTCTATAAAAATCTATATAGAAGCGTTTGCTATGTCGCTCATGGAAATATCCAGATTAATTGTTACCTACATTCTATATTTTTTTTCATTCCCATCTTCTCTCTCACCTGAAAATAAGTGATACATTTCCCTAATGATGCTGTAATCATTTACTACAACTGCAACCTTGATATACGTCAAGTATAGTTACTCAAGTTTAACATATTTTACGCAATTGCAACTACCTCCATGGCGAAGTGGTTAACTGTTTACGTTAACTCAAAGGTCCTTAATTCGATTCTGAGGATATTTATTGAGAAATGTGATAAGTGGTGTGGGTATTTTCAAACCCGCAAGGATAATGATGGTTCTCATACTGCAAGTCCTTCGCCATGATACCACTATTGAGAGTATTTCAGCGAATTCTGTCAACGTTTTCGTTATCACTTGACATAACGTGAAATTGAGTGTTAGAATATTTTTCATAAAAAAAAAACATATTAGTCTGTGTAAGTAGTGATCTTTATAATAAAACTATTTTAGTTTCTTTGCGGTAGTATAAAAACCTTAAGGTTTCGTTATTCCTTTGTAGCGGAAGTTTATAGATCTTTCCTTGGAAAGTTTATTTGTTCGAACTTTTTTGTTTGCGGCACAAAAAGGAGTTGGCCAATGTGTTTTTTTTTTTTATTATGTATTATTATTGTACACGACTCCACTCGGGCTAATGTGGAAAGTTATAAATATATGACTCTTCCGGAGAGTATAATTATTTATAAACCATACAAAGTTGATTTTTCCTTCACTGAGGCTAGCTTAGTGTAATAGTCGACTTTATTTAGCTGAAACATATTTAAGGAAAATTATGCTGTCGTTTAAACGTTAACTGAAATGTTTTGCTGGAAATCGTCTAGGTAGGTGTCACCGCAGCTGCTATGTCCGCCGCCAAACAATAGCGTGCAAATACAATTTGTTCCGGTTTAAATGTCGTTGTGGCTTGTGATATTACTGGGGTAATGAGACTTACTGTGTGTCTGCACGCAACGAGCACAATGTGATGGGCAAGCGTATTAATATTGCGGCGCCAGTAGGTAATATGTCACTTCAACAATTTAACTAGCAACAGGGCTTTTTTAACCGGAACACAGTAATACTTGCATACTACTGTTAGGTAGTAAATTTATGTGTTGTGGAAAGTAAAATAAGTTGTGTGCCATATTTATCTGAATAAAACCCGACATTATTTTTACTCTACTTGCTCTAGAGATTAGAGTTGAAATTATTGCGGATCAGCATTTATACCACGATTAGTTATGAAAACTCTTTAAATGGGACCTTTTTGAATATAATTCTTGTAATTAAGAGCATAATGGAGGTTTTTACGGAAAGCGCATTAACGCCGACGCCGAGGTAAATTTGTGCTGTCACGTAATAAAGCTGTTGTGGCATTTCTAATTGCGCCCTTTGTGAACTTTCTGACAATTTGCGTCATTATTAATTTCATTTGTGCTCCTTTTCATAACGTTTATATATATATATAAATATAGCTTAAGTGTGTGTCAGTTTGTTGCCGATAGCTTATTGTTTTGTTGCGTAACAGTGTCAGCCAATGGAATGAAGTTGGCACGGAGTTCAAATAGTCCATATACACTTTTACCATGCATACATCATTGCTATATTCAATTTCTTTATCAATTAAAATAGATAATAATTAGATGTTAATGTAAATCAACTGTTTATATACACACGTTTTCAGTGATTTCGATAATAATTAGTAATAATTATAAGATTGTATATAAACAAAATATTTCCTGGTTTAATTCAATACCCACAAGAAGAAATGCAGTCAATTCTGTTGACTTTTACTAGTATATGTATATAGGAGATATCCGGAGATCCACTGACTCATCACGAGGTCCATAACTATTAAGTAAGACCCAAAATTTGGTATAGGTATTGCTTCTACCATTTACAGGCCAACTAAGAAAGGCAACAAAATTCCTTCCCCAAACAATGTTTTGAGGGTGTTACGCTCAGTAAAGCGAGAAGAAAACAGCTACTATATATATATATGTATGAAATATTATTAACCGAATCCAAAAAGGTTTTATAGACTGGGTGACATATTGAACAAACCTATGAATGACCGTAAATTCATTTCCGGTTCTGTAGAACAGAAATCGTTTAAAGCAGAGCAAACTATAGTCAGCGGGTCACCAAATGAACTATTTGTTTAAGCTCCGATAAAAAGTTATTAAAAAAAAAAACTATAACGCAAATATCACGAACTTTAAAGCCTCTTTAATATTCACACTTTGTTTTTTTTTTTACCAAGGTCTACAATTATCATCTGGTCCGTAGTAGTCACTAAGAATGACTTGTATACGGTTCATCTTTTATCTGATGTGAAATCTCTAAGATTCAAAGGTTCTGAAATGAATTAATAGTTAGGGGTTTCTATCTACTGAAATCACGGTGGTTTTCTTCAATTTATTAGCAGGTCTCAGGGTTATCTCATTGTGCTAGAACCCTTCTGGTTTGGTTAAGCATGTTCCAACATACAAACAGGGTGGAGCTTAGTCCTATTCTTAATCAAAGGAAGGTCAAAGTATATAATACACCTACATAACAAACATAATGGTCGTTTTCACTTACTGTATCTAAACAGTCATCTAAGTGTCCCCTAGTGTATCTTAACATATATACCTTTTTACTGCCACGTAATATATGGACCGTTAGTTAAGTGACATTTAGTCACACTTATGATATTCTGTATCTAATGAAAAATCGTATAAAATCATGATTTTAAAATCTTTCAATCGTTGGTGGGAAAAGAGAAGAAGTCTAAATAAGTACATATATGTATTAATTCTATAACAGCAATTGCATCAGATGAGTTCAGTAATTCATATAAGATCCATTTCAACACGAGATACCTCGAATTCTACCAAGTAATAACTGTCACTTAACGGTGAGTTACAGAGCCGATGATCGGACCCTAAAACTTAAGGGTCCTTTCAACGTTTTAAGCAGCACTTAGCTGTTGGTTAAAATAAAACTTTCACAAGCTTTTTTTTACTCTATAGAGCGATGAGACGATATGTTCCCTTGATGGTAAGCGTTACTTCTGCTCATATAAACATAAAGTTAGGTAGGGTGATATATACTGAACTAAGGTCGCTGACATCCTGTCGGGCGTACCGTACGGTGTCCTGGACGGCGGGTACGCTTCTCGCGGGCGATGCGCCTTGGCATCTACAGGCGCAGTCGCTCGCGGAAGTGTACCTCTTCCTGCGGGATGCCGGAGAGCGTCGGCCGGACCCGGCCACGGTCCGCCGGATCAGGCGCGTTGCCCATGACGCCCTGATCCGGCGGTGGGAGACGGAGTTAGGTAACCCTGCCGCCGGCCGAGACACGGTGGAGGCCATCAGGCCCCACCTGTCCCGGTGGATGAGCCGGCGGTACGGGGCCTTGACGTTCCACCTGGTGCAGGTGCTGACAGGCCATGGATGTTTCGGCAAGTACCTGCACCAGGTGGCTCGTAGAGAGATGACGCAGGAATGCGTCGAGTGTGGTGCGCCGATTGACACGGCGCACCACACTCTGGCGGAGTGCCCTGCATGGGGGCCGCAACGCCACGCCCTCGTCGCGCAAGTCGGCAGTGACCTCTCGCTGCCGACTGTAATCGATCGTATGTTGAGCAGCGAGAGGTCTTGGAGGGCGGTAGCCTCCTTCTGCGGCGCAGTGATGCGTCAGAAGGAGGCCGCCGAGCGCACGAGGGAGGCCGACGCCGCTGCCGCACCTTGCAGGCGGCGGCGGGCCGGCGGGAGAGCGCGGCGGCAGAACCACGCCGTCCGCTTCCTCCCGCCGTGAGCGATGGGCCCCTAGCCGGGCACGGTGTGATGGGGCGTTCGGGCCGTTGGGCGTGGCCCTTTGGGCCTTTTGTCGTGTTTCCCCTGGGGGTGCGTCCCCCGGGGGAGTCTTGGTTTTTGTCCCCCCCTCCCACTTCGACGAGGGGGGGAGTCTGGAGGGAGGAGGCCGCCGCCCAATTCCTTCACGGGAGGGCGGCGGCCGGGCATGCGCTCCGTCGTGGGCGCGCGCGGTCGTCTGTGGGGTCGGGGGGCCCCAACGTGCCGGTCCCACGAGGGGCCGGTACGGGACGGCAGGTGGGTGCCTTTGCTCCCCGCGGGCACCCACCAAGAGGAGTTTTATACGCGGAGGCGCCCGGAGAGTTGCTTGGCTGAAACCCGGGCGTCTCCAGTATGCGTGTGGCGGGACAAGCGGTGGTGGTTTTAGTGGGTATGGGGGTCACGCACAACATCTCAGTGGCCCCGAGCCCCACATAACCCGGCGTCCCCCCCCCTTGAAAAGGACGCTGGGTATGCGTTAACAGCATTTCCACCACCGATATCAAAAAAAAAAAAAAAAAAGGTCGCTGACATAGCTCAAAAGATTGCTAGACTTAGGTGGCAGTGGGCAGGGCCTATTGCTCGAAGGACTATCGGAGGATGTGGCAGTAAGGTCTTCGAGTGGCGCCCGCGTACCGGTACACGTAGTGTTGGGAGGCCTCCTGCAAGGTGGACTAACGATCTGGTGAGAATCGCGGGAATCCATTGGATGCGAGCAATGTGGTACCCAACGTGGAGATCTCTAGGGGAGGCCTATGTCCAGCAGTGGACGTCTATCGCTGATGATGATGACGACACTGCACCAAGTTGTGCTTGTCGTCTTAAGGCATAAGATTTTAAGTTTCGTTACTCCAGTAATTTGACTTGCTAATGAATCTTTCAAGTAGTTATCGTTCGACAGCAGACATAAAGAGACCTATTACAAGTGTTAATTAACCATGTTTAAGGTACGCTTAAAGGGGTGTTGGTGTGAAAGGGCATTAGTGTGTTCAATATCTACTTTTAGAGCTCGTGTCTTTTTAAATCAACGTGCAATAAGAGCGGAGCACCGGACGGGCGTCTGACACATTTCGCGATATAAAATCACAAATTCAATTCTCCTTCGCCGGCTCTACGTTCGAGAGGTGTTATATATCCGGACGCAACGTTCAAAGGCAAACGGTAACGTTTTGTTTATGGATAAGGGAAGAAATATATCCGGTTTAGCATCGTATTTGTAACAATACCTTCGGTATGAGAATCATTTCAAACCGTTTCATATTATATTACAATCGGAACAAACAGATTACAAATATCATCCCTTTACAACTTTGAGAGACATTAACTTTTAAGACTATACATATTTTTTTATTTAGTGGTTATTGATCAGATGTACGTGAGGTGGAACATCGTGGTTTATGACTTGGAAATGCCACTGTTCGATTCCTACTGACTTCAACCTTCCGGTGATGGAAACGGGTATGCCTTGAAATAATTGTATTATCAACCGATTTGCATTTAACCAGCGTTATCGATCACAGCCATGATTCTTGTTAGAAGGTGCAGCTTCGATCTCCAGCGTAAAGTGAGCTGCATATGATTATCATGGAATATTAAATAGCATCCATTACTACCTTGCGAGTTGATATCAATTCCTTATACAGCTCCTGCTGGGAACCGATATGTCTAAAACGACACTCATGAACATAGCTTAGTTATAAAAAGATTGGTTACTTAATGAACATCCTTAAAATCCTACGTCTAATCCTTTTTTGTTACTAAAACATTATTCGTCATTATAACAGGACATATTTAAATAAATAATATGAGTTTTTTATCATTATGGACGACGCACATAACTCCTTAAGTAAACTAGTTATGTTTTTGTGCGAACAACCTTTTACGATTTTGAACAATGAAAAAAAAAAAAAAAATATTTACCCGATCATGACGAACCGGTCCTCTGTTTGATCCAATCTTTGCTCCCAAGGGTATACCTTAGTTACCGTAATGGGGTATCTGCTTACTTTTTATTGGAATACCTTAAAACGAAGGCGGGGGGTCGTAAAAAGTGTTGTTTAGAAATTATCTCGGAACGGTAATACGATTTTTTTATACTTTAGAGACACGTGCAGAACAGCTGATAATTAGGATGTTTATACAACGTCATATAACGCTTGGGGACTTAAATTTAAAGTTTCTTTTACCCCCAATAATCTTACAAGCAAAAACACTATCTCTGTGTCTATTTTTTATTAGACTATATTGATGTTTAAGTAGGATGACAGAGCTTTGAAGCTAAGGGGTGCAAAGCTAGCTAAACTTAAATGCTCGTGGTACAGGCTGCTAATCAACAAACGAGGCTCTAGCTCCCAGCAACCTTCATTGCACCAGCATGGTGGGAAATAGATCAAATCCTCCCATATCAACCCCTATAGATGTGTAAGTCTTTGGGGTACGCCTACATCCAGCAGTGAACGTCTATCGGCCGATGATGATGATAATGAAGAGCTTTGAGTACAAGTACAAAAATGCAAAAGTTGTTGAATAATGAATAATGATACATTATCTAATACACTCAGTTATTTACCTAGTCTGAATATAAATTTCCCTAACTTTAAATCGAATCATTAATTAATATAATAGAATAATGATACTCATTGACTTTTTTAGGTGTTATAAATAGGCTTTGGCTTTCCGTAAAAACTATACCCGGTCTCAAACAGAATAGTATCGCAATAATAGCCCGACATATTATTATTTTCTATTAAGAAAGTATTTAGTAACAGAGTAGGTATTGATAAGAATGAAAGCAGTAGACATATATTAAAGTGATAGTAATAGTTTTTGTATCAATACTTTCCACAACGAAGAAACTCTGTCCGAGGAATTTTACCTCCGTCACCTTTCCGTTGGTAGAATGTTCGATATCTGTCGAAGGTTCTACATCGATTTACGAGGAATTTTATCTGTATTTTAATACTTTGTTTATTTGCTTAAATATACGTTAAGTTGAAACGTCATCATCACCGTCGCAACATGTTTATCTTTGCAGGTTTCTAAACCTACGCACTGTGGGTGAACACACCGCATTCAAGGCGAGTGTCTCCTTCACGCATTTATAATATGTACCAGATATTGCTCGGAGCTATTTGTGTATGAAATACCTATTTGTTTATTGTCACATACATTATTCATCGTATATCAGATGTATAGATCGTAAATTGATATGTATAATTTGATTCTATTAATATCGCGATGCAATTTGGTTATATTTTACAAAGAAAATAAGTATGAACAAATATAGACGATCTAATGATGAAGAGGAACGTGAATGTGTTAGTTTTGCTTTTAAAGGATAATTATATTGTACTGAGGATATTCTTAACGAACTGTTTTTAGCATTAATTGTTATTAATAAAGATAACATATAAGCTAGCATCTCATGTTTATAATATAGGAAACTGGAACAAGAAGGGAGTGCTCCACAAAAATGTAATTCTGGCTCCGAAGGCTTAAAGAGATAGCGCTCGTGTTAATAAATTTAGTTTTTGCTCTGTTCCGCACAATGTAACAGACGTTAACCCATATACAGACGGAACGACGCTTAATGTAATGAAAACATTATTAGATAAACATTATTTACATACATATAGACATATCTAATAAAAACAAATACATGAAAAACTAGCACATACATTTGTTCCTTGAAATATTAAAACAAGTCTGTTGTATAACAAGATCTAAGAAGAGAAGAGAAGAGTCTATTGTACAACAAGATAGGTAATAGGTAATACCAGCCCATTTACGTCCCTACTGCTGGGGCACAGGCCTACCCTCAATATGAGGGCGATTGGGCCATAGTCACCACGCTGGCCCAATGCGGGTTGGTGACTTCACACATACCTTAGAATAAATTCTGTCATGTGCGGGTTTCCTCACGATGTTTTCCTTCACCGTTTGTATCTCGCTGTTGTAACTAAAGTCCATAAATGTACATAACTTAAATATTAAAAGTCATCGGTACATGCCGAGATTCGAACCCGCGACCTTCGGAATGAAAGCCGCACGCTCTAACCATTAGGCGAGCGAGCTACTACTACAACAAGATAACCTATACTGTATCTGCGATTTGAATCAATAACTGTCTTTCATATAAACAAGATCTTTAATAAACAGTTCACCTAATTATCCCACTGCTGGGACTCGGAGCCTTCTCTCACAAAGACAATATCAAAACCATTTATTCACTGCATTGGTCAAGTTCGAGTCGACGCCATATCGTATTTCTTTACTGATATTGGAGTATGTTGGTTTCCTCGCGATTTCTTTCTTCGCCAAAAACTTGAGTTCAGTGGGAATCGAACCTACAATTTCTATATTATAAAGTAAACTGTGACTGCACTTGTTAACTAAGCAACTATAGACAACTATACTGTAAAATTTAATTAAATATCAGATGTCATGTATATAGACTTCATTATGTTAATGGTTAATTAACATTAGAAGACTGTGGTTAAAAACAAATTATCCTGTAGTTCTCCTACAGGATTCAATCATTAATTATATAATCCTAGTTTTTTAAGATTTATTAGTCTCAAAAACAATCCGGATTTGGTACAATTATTTTCCATAAGATGTATTTGAAGCAAACATCTGGTTCAGGTCATTTTGAGGTTTTACGAGCACAGATAATAAAACACATTTGATGTTAAATTGTAAAGATAAAAAAAAATTAATAATGCAATAATGAAAAAAGCACATTTGTGCTAATGTTTAATTAAATTGATTTCGTAATGCTAAGGTTGTTAAAAAAGCTGTTATACCTTATACTGTAACGAGTGCGATTCCTTAAGGTTTCTTTACGTTGACCGACGTTTTACATTTTAGGTTATTAATAACTTTAAAGCTTGTTAAAAAAACAGTTATATGCAGCTTTATACAATCATTAAATTAGGGATGGTTATAATAATAACAGAATACGATATTAAATGTGTAGAGCGAGATATTCATGGAAACATAACTCATGATCTGATCTCAAGGATAACACAGCCAATTGTTTGCTAGTGAATGCTTCGCCAATGTTACTTCGTGTATAATCTTCTACATATATACAAAGATATTTTACATTCAATAGTACTATAATATAGATAAAGAACACTATATAATTGATAACATAGTGGTACTGAAAAATACTACGTATAGTAAGGAATAACATATTTACTATCTATATAAGAACATGTGAGATATAACAGTTTCAGTCTTTATCATCATAAAAATAATAGTAAAGAGATAATTCTGCAGAAGAAGGCAATTAAATTTTTAGGTCATCTATATTATTAGAATTTTCTAATTAATAAATCCTAGAACTTGTTTGATGTAGTTAAAGAAAAAAAATGTTTATATCAAGTAGTTTTATTATGGGACGTTGCTAAGATAGTAAGATTGCACCTAGTCATAAGTGAATAGCCTGTTTATGTAGTGCCGGTTAAAATGTTTACACAACACTCAAAAATGCTTGTCCAATTGACATGTTAAACTCTATTATTTGTTATTAATACTAGATTTATAGATTTAACTATATACACTAATATGTTTTCTCACTTGGAGATAGTAATAGCAGCTTGAATAGCACCAAGACGGTCTATAATAATAGTGATCTACAAACAGTAATATAACTAATTATTACTATATATATTATAATATTGCAAAGTAATAATTGTTGCTGAAGATAGTAAATAATAATTTTTGATTAATATGGCTTTGTTTATCATCAAGGATACTCAATTTTAAAAGGAAGGAAGCTGCGAATTTTGCTGTTACTGCTGTACAGTGGTGATTTATTGCCATCGCATTAAGCACTTCGATTGCCTGCTTTTGTAGATATATATAAATATTATCATATACTTAACAGTATATAAAGTGTAAGGGTTCCAGAATAACAGCTCACGGGATTCAAGCTATTCTCACCTGCACGTAGTACACCCTGCTATCAACAAACGAGGCTCTGGCTCTCACCAACCTGCATTGGACCAGATTGGTAGGAAATGGTTTCAATCCCCCATATAAATCCCTACGTGATCGTGCGGTAATTTTTGGGGCAGGCCTATGCCCAGCAGTGGACGTCTATCGGCTGATGATATAACAACAAGCCTTAAGCACGATTTTAGTATTTCCTGTTGCTATATCACGCTTATCATTTCTGTATGTTCTGATATTCTTCAAACAAAGATTCTATTAATCTTCTTTTATTTGCATATACAAGACACGCGAGGTTATATAAGAATTCTGTGTCCAAACAAACATGATCCGTTTGCGAGTCCTTTGTTAAAATGTATCCTTAGAATATTTTAAAATAGTTACTATAGTATTCACGAAGATTTTTATTATGTCATATTAAAGTTAAGCACACTGTTCTTTGGCGGTCTTAAGTTTCAAGAACTTTTAAGAAATAAAATGTTAGGTGAACTTAGTGTCTACTATTAAAAATAGGACTAAGGTAAGCTCCCCTGTCGTAGAAGGCGACTGACTAAAAGTATTTTTGGGTTTCCGGGCTTTGAAGACGAGAGCCTTTATCGTCCACAGAAGGGAATCTGAGTTGAACAACAAGTACGAGATGGCTTCGTGCTTATCGTAGCGTAGAGATCCAAGGTCGTCTTGCAAAGCCCTAAGTATGACCACCGAGGGGTTTAAGCGGATACAAATCACAAATAACCCTGTCTCTCCTCCCAGAAGCAGTGTGTATTTTAAACATTTACCAAAAAGATGAAGCTAGTGGATGTTTTAAACTGTAACAAATTTACGAACCCCATTTTCTTACTTCGGCCGGCGCTCCTGCGGAAAACTGGCGCAGATGAGAATGCGAAATTCAACTGTGAATTACATCTAAGTAAGAATAAAATAATTTTAATAAAAGCAAAACTGCCCGGGGATTAAAAACAGATGGAAGAATTACCCTCAGTGCTGTCAGTTCATTGTAAACCTTTAGAAATTACTCCATTTTAATTAAACTTCAACAAAAGGGATTAAACGCAATTAAACATTCAATGATTTCCGCCACTGTATTTTAATTTCCGCTTGCAGAAGCAAAAACTGTATTTTTTTTTATTCTACGAAGCAATGATACCAGTGGGACGTTCACTTAAAGGTGAGTGATTCACACACATCTACTTGGCGCTAGTTACAATTATATATTACACCCCATTGCGCTTCTCGCCTTCAGACATATGTAATGAAAACGTTACCCTAACAATTTCATTAGCTACAGCGCCCTTAAAGCCGGAACACAGTAATGTTTGCACACTACTGTTTGACTCCAGTAATAGCAGCTGCAGTGGTTTTTTATTCAATTATGTGACGAGACGAGCGAGACGTTCACACACGTTCACATTGCATTATCCTGTTCTAATAACGGAATCTCATGCAGCTTTCCAGGTCGTTTATAACTACTGTCTATTGCAGTTGTCCGGATAATAAATACGGATATTATTCTCCGCTAATTGTAGTACCTTTCGCCGGATAATTCATATAAATAACTCCTTCGCGATACTAAAAATCTTAATTTAATTCCCAGAGCTTTGAAATCATCACTAGTACATAAATAACGTCGTTTTACAAAAAATAGCGCTGTTAATAGACTAAAATAAATAACTGCTATAGAAACTATTATACTTTGCGAGGGGTTATAATTTGTATTTAATTTTTAAGGGATAGATTTTTAAGGGAAGATAATGCCAATGGCATTAAGTCTGCCTTTACAAGATTTGTATAAAGTAAAAATAAATGATTAAGATATAAACCCCCATCAAAAAACAGAATCATGATTTTTTTATTCGATATAGCGACGAGATGGGTGAGACGTTCACCATATGGTAAGTTATACCCATGCCCATAAGAATGCGGTGCTAGTTAGGATGATATATACAACAACAAGTCTCGTCACCATAATCATTTTACTAGATACAACGCTCGTCAAATTTAAAGTGTTTGCACACTTCCGTTTGGCGGCGAATTAGGACCTGCGGCTACCTAGACAGCCTAGACCTACACCACCATTAAGAACAAAACGTACACCGTTAAGATATAAGGATAGAATGTAAAAGATATTGTAACAATGTATGTAAAAAACAAGACAAAGAAATGTATTAGTAATAAGGATGAGAAATAAATAAAAGTATGTAGTCCAATTCATTTAAAGGAAGGATGAAAGAAGGAATTAGGATGGAGCATTGATGAGAGGAAGAAAGCAGAGAATGAAGAAATCAACAAAAATATGTAATAAAGAAAGAAACGAAGGCCAAACCCATAAATGCCTGGATAATGCCTTTTAAAAAAAAACGACATATAGCACCTTCTTGTTCTTGAAGTGCCTCTCCAACTAGTGAAGGTTGGCGATCAGCGTGATACAGTCCTTTCTGTCTCTGGTTCGGAACAATGCAGATGGTTCAGATATGCCAGTCCATTCCCTGATATTCCTCAACCGTGACGTTTTCTCCCCACCTTTCGTTTACCATAAAATTTGCCAGTACAGTGTTAATATCCGATTTGAGTTATTCATAATACTCGTTGCATTTCCGGTTCCGTTCGTCGCAAAACAAACATTGACGCGCTACGATATTTACAAATTCACAAATCCAATTATCCCGCTGACATTCGTTTGGCACCGAAAACCGAACATATGCCAGGGTCGGTCTCTGAAAGTGTTGCCAGTTGGGCTACGCTGTGATGTCAGCGGTGGAGCTTAGTGGTGTACTAGAGATTTTTAATTTCGTATAGCTCAGCAATCTAGCGCTGAACTTTGAGTGTTAGAAATTAATAGAGCTTTTATCTGTTGACAGTCACTTCAGAAACTTCAATATTCGACTTTAGTTATATATATATACCATAACCTTTTTTTATATAAAGTAGAAAACACCCTTTACTAGTGGTAGGTCTCGGTTGCCGGAGACCGTCTAGTTAGGTACCACCGCAGCGCCTATTTCTGTCGCCAAACGGTATTGTGCAAACATTACTATGCTCCGGTTTGAAGGGCATTGTAGGTAGTCAAATTACGAGAGTAACGAGGCTTAACATGTTATGATTTAGTCCACGAGCGCAATGCGGTGCATTATATACCATCCTAATTCGTCACATTGTTATGAGCAGGCGTATCACCATACGCATATCGCCCCGCTCTACTCGTCGCTGCTTAGAATAAATAAAAAAAAAATAGTTTTTTTTTAAACCGACAAGGTTAGCACTTGACCACGATTCCACCTTATGTTAAGTGGAGATGTGGTCTGTAGTCGTAAAGGGGCACTAACCTAGTAGCAGTCTATTCACCCTTTTCTTGAAGACACGCCGTATTTGTGCGGGATCAGTGGCGCCGGCAAGTTGTTGCACTCCTTTGTTGTTCTTATGAAGAATGAGGAGCTGAACCTTTTTGTTCACAAAGTTTCCACAAGATGATAAGCAGACATGCAGTCTAAGATTTCCAAGTCACACTTGAACAACTTGTACAAAACGTCTAGTAAAGTTTATGAAATTCGTTACTACTTGAAATATTATTTATTGGTGTGGTCTATGCTACTAGGGACTGTTTAGGTAAATACCAGCACAGCTCCTATTTCTACCGCCAAACAGTAGTGTGCAAACATTACTGTATTCCGGTTTAAAGGGTTCTGTAGCTAATATATTTACTGGGATAATGAGACTTTATACCTTATGTCCCATGGCGTGGACAACGTTGCGCTGTGTATACCATCTATTGTTATAGGCATTCGTACATATATATGTAAATATAAATATATATATGTATTTATGTATATATATATATTTATATTTGTTAAGTTGTTTATAAATATATTAGTACAGAAATGAACTATGACCTATCTTGTGGAGGATATGTTAAAGCAATAAATCTCTCTGTAATAAAACGTCAGTTGTAGCCTCCGGGGACGCTTTTAGGTCTTAAGAGAAGCTTATTTTATCACATAGTTTGACGTAGACGATAATAATAAAACAATTTAGGTCTCAGATTTAGTTACAGTGATTTTTTGTCATAACAATAACTAAGGATTTATAATTATAGAAATTGTTAGTAATACAGATTGCGATAACTATAGAAGTTATGATTATTATTTCTACTTGTCGATGTCTTCTGCTGAAAATAAGCTTCTGGAAATGAACTTTAGGAAAGCTGCTGCTCTTCTAGAAATATTATCTATCTAGAAATTTTTATACAAAGTTTAAATGGTGGATGTAACAATTCTTAACAGTCTATACCTAGGTGAATAGCAGACAAGTTTTGCTCAAAATATTTTTACGTTAATGGCTTCTATGCCAAATATCATCAGGTAAATAGAGAGCCAATATGAAGGGAACATGGAGGTTAACTTGGTTAGGTTCCGAGGCCACATATGGAGTAGATTTTTTGAACATGTCTAGCAATCTATCAACCTTATGTTGCTAATCTAATGTCATAACTTCTGATGTGTTGTTGCTGTCAAGATATGAGAGACAGAATTATAGGCGAATAAGCTTCACCATCTACTTCCTCATTGAAATCGAAGGTGACTAAACTGCTAATGTCACAGAGAAGCGAATCAAGCAAATTATCCTTTTATATAATTAATTTAGATAGAACTAATTGTACGGAGAGTTTATGCCGTCTCTGAACATTATTCCGGTGCTGAATTCACATTAAGGATTACAGGTAAACACGAACCGAATTATCCTCTGCCTTCATCGATTACCAGCATACATGCATCGGTCATCGACCTACTTGTTGGCAATGCACTGGAAATACAAAGTTAAACAAAAGTCCTTAATTAACATTTAAAACAGTTGTCGTGTATAAGTATTAAATTAACAGTTTTATAGCAATTTTTGACTTTAATAAGTGAATATTAAGAGCTGTTCTCAAGATATTACCTAAAGAATCATTTATCAGCACATTCTAACACTACACCAGATTGTGCTCATCGCATTGAGACTTAAGATGTGCGTAATCTTAGAAATTTGACTAGATACAACGCCCTTCAAACCCATACATACTGATGTTTGGACGCTACTGTTTGGCGACAGAAATAGGTACTACGGTACCTACCTAGACGGTGAGACCTTTTTTTTGGTTCAAATATACCCTGCTTTGGTGGGGAAGTCAGGGTTATGCATCTCGCATAATCCTTTTGCTCACTAAACCCTCTCGCTGCTCTGCATCAGTGCATTTGGAGAGGCTCTGGCATCTCTTATAGAATGCACCGGTGTCCCTCTACACTTTGTGTTAACACGTCTCTGATCACGGGCTTAACCCTCCTAGGTATCTTCGCTGAGCCATAAGCTGTTCCACGCAGGTTCGATGGTGGAGCGAACAGGATCCCCATCGTCAAGGCCTGCGAAACTACTAGACCCTTTTAGTTGCCTTCTACGACAGATAGGGATTACCTTAGTCTTTTTCTTACTAGCCCGAGACTCTAGGCTTTGGAAACATAGACCTACCATCAGTTAATAAAGAAATTCTAAGCTGTTGGTATTAGCCTACCATCTCTATTGAATTTAAGATATTTTTGGTGTTCTCTTGCAAGTATTTATGGTTTATTAAATCTGGTAAATTTCATATACATAATTGTACGTATGTGAACATCCGCCGTTTGTACTTTATTAAATGCGACAGCTTGTGTTATAGAATAGGGAGAGTACTCGGGAGGGTTCTAACAGAAACCCCATTGGCCAGTTCCCATCCTTCCCCCGCCGTGGCCACATGTGTTCTAACGGAAATATTCAACTGAACAATTTTATTGAGAATCGTTTCCGATTTAGAATTTATGTAAATAGCTTCGTTTTAAACAAACGTTTCATTACGGTCTCGTGTTTATTAGGTGCTATTAGCATTGTAAAACATTTACTGTTTTACATATTTTATTATAGTTTCGTGACAATAGCGTTTTCATATAAATTATAAACGTTCAATAACCTATACAAATGTATATTGCGATAGCACAAACAGGTCTCTAGTAACTAGCGGTGATTAAAAGTTCTAGTTACGTTCAAAATTACAACTAATATATCATCACATATATTAAACGCACAACAACCTCAATGCTGAAACTAGATCAGTTCTAAGCACCAACTGCTTCTAGCATATTTCTTAGACCATTATTAGACTATAGACTTTTAGTTCGCAAATCAAGTTTCCATGAGCTAGACTTTTACTAGACAGATAGTTGGTTTTTGACACTGTATATATAGTCTTTGCGTATGAACGAAACGATGATGCATGCAGGTCATAAGTCATACGCCGTCCATAATAATGATGTATTATTAAAAATATTTATACAGAAATACTTGAATATGAAGAGTATTAAATAACGTATTATTTTCTGATAATTTCTTAAGAAATCATCATCATTAAGTTATGACTCTTTCATAGTGAAATGTGGGGGTCTGATTTAGAAAACAATGACGGTCTAAGCTTATTTTTCACTAGTGATATTTAAGCAAGGTCCACTATTTTATAGCAGTGACAATACTACATTCAAACCGAAATATACTAATATTTACAAATTAAAATTAACCTCGATTACATCAGGCAACAGAAGCTAGTGCCAACTTGATTTCGAATCGATTGGTATCACTGGCAAATCCTAATATAACACAAAACCCTTGTGTATACAGAACTTAACAGTATCAATGTTCCAAAGCTTGTGTTGTCGCAGATAACAAAGATATTAGATGCTCAGCATCCAGTCTCCTGTATTTTGAAATCCGCAAATCCAATTACCCAAGTATTGGCACTCGGCCCGCTTCAAGTCTGTGCCAGATGTAATCGTTGTAAAACTTTACAAGGGCAGGCGTTAACAAAAGGTATTGCCGCGGAATTGAATCCAGATACATCGAACTTATTAATTACAGGATATATATTTAAAGGACATTTTCATTACGTACATATTTCCATAAAAATATATTATGACTATTATTACATACAATATGTCCTTAAATTGATAATACAAATGTTTTAATCACCTACCTACACGACCTTCAATGCTAAAAGACTTTAGGGTTACTTATTGCCTTTGTGGATGTCTATCAATAAATTTTATGGATGCATTAGTTTCTATAGATAATATTTTAACCACCAACCAGTAGATGATATAGCATGAAGAATACTTTGACCCTTATATGTATTGCGACCGGAAGATAGTAAAAAACAAGATGAATAGACGGTGGATTGTAGGTTCGACCGTTCGAAAATATCCTACCATTAAAACTTATGTGATTACGAAAGCTCCGAATAACGAAGTTACAAAAGCAATATAATGCTAAGTGCTACATTGGCCGAGCTGTATGTAGATCTGAAAAATACATTTAAAAACAATGATCATCATCATCATCTGCGTTATAAACAGGCAGCTGTAAAAGCTCTTTGTATTTCAAGTTTACTTTGCGGTTTACACAACGACCTTGCATACCCGCCTTTCTAAAGCTTAACGTCTCTTAAAAGGCAACGCAGGTACGATCCATTGAGTAACGCAATGGAATCCAATAAGCTCTATTCCTCTGTTTGAACAACAAACTATATTAAACCTATATATATACACTTCATATGCTTACCCAAAATACTTTAGCTTTCACATGTTAACAGCTGAAACACGGAAATGCCGTCAAAGCGACGGATTTAGCCTATAATAATAGCATGCCTAGAATTCCTATCTTATTCATACTACGGAAAAGGAATCGAACTAAGAACCACTCGTGTCACAGCTCAAGAAGGATTTAACTACCTATTAGGTTTATTTGTTTATACAGGACCATCGAGAATCATTAATGAAGGTCCTGACAAAATCAAATCGTGTCTGTTTATTTTCGATCCACCTAATACAAACGTTGCCCGCTAACAAGTGGCTTCAAAACACTTGTTCTATTGAATGTTTCGTTTAATAATTTATTTACTGTACCCCTGAAGTAGCAATCAAATATTTATCTGCTTGAAACTTTAAAAAGATTGTGATGTTCATACTGCATCAACATCTTCAATAAGTTATACAGTATAGACAGCTTTTAAAACTATAACAAAAACTACATAACAAAAACTAATAATGGTTACTTATTATACTTAATTAACTAAATATCGTTAAGTTAGTTAATTGTTATTGATATTCGTAAGAAATAGTGCAAATAATAATGTGTTATGAACTAAATTATATGATATAGAAACGATCAAGTTAACAAGCTTTCGTTGCAAGTTATTATTGTTGAAGTATAAATAACATAGAGAGTCAATAATGTTGTAATTCATAGATTATTGCTTTTCCGATATTAATACAGACCTTATGACTTTATCAAAAGGCCTTAACTTTCCCTCTTCCGTAAATAGGGAGGGTCCTTCTATAATACATGATCCAGAAAAACAGGTAAGTTTAGTTCTGTAATTGTTTTTACTTGTTAAAGGAGAGGAAACTGTTTCAGGTATTCAATACCAAGTACAAATAAGTTAAGTTTAAGTAGATAGCAACAGAAATAAATGAGAGTGAATGTATATAATAAACGTTATTTAATATCGGTATGTTACTAAGTATTCTAAGCGGAGATTTCATAAAAATTTTTAGCTGTACTTTGAACAATTTCCCTCCCTAACCTCGTCTTCTTAAAGATTTCTCCGCTTAAACTTGTTATTATAATACAAACTTTTCAATACCTTTCAATCTAAAGATTACCTGGATGATCCCTTTTAAAATTAAGGTCAACATTTACAACATTTAGCAGTTTATCTTAAAAATTACATCAATCTATTTAATTATCATCTTATCGATCATTTAGTATAAAGGGTTAGGAAGAGATTTAGCGGAAGATCCATAGGCTGAAGATGACGATTAAATTCGTACAACTCTTCATAATATCTTTACACTTAATCTTTACCGTTTGTCACCTTAGTAAATTCACGGTATGCGAACAAATCATAAAGCGTGTTAAGTAATGTTTAAGTTGAAACAGATGTAAGGTACTCGTATAACGCTCTTAGACACCCCTCGGTACACATCAGTCACGGCTTATGCCTCCGCCTCAGAATTAACGTTTTGTCGGAAGATTATGTTGAAGATAACTTAGGCAGGCGTTTTTAATTTAGACAATGATTAATTACATTGTCTATGATTACTTATCTAATGTCTTCTTTGTTGTATCACCCATTAATTCTTTCACAAACAATGTCTTTGTGAATGAGTAGAAAATCGTAACGTTGTCATGAATTTGACGAACGTTGTTGATGTATGTATGTTTTAAATGGATATCATATAAAATGACTAATCAAGGCAAAGTCATACTAGTAGCTTATTTAATATATATCAGGTATATTTAAGAGTTTGATAGTGATATATGATATGTAAAAGTTCAATAGCTTTCGGTACACCGGTTCACTTTACCTTATAACACTCTCTCTAGTTCGAATACACCTTTATTCTTCAACGAACCTTATCCTTTCATAATTATTACTCTATGTATAATCAATATATTGCATTTTTTTTTAAATATTATAGACAGAAGACTTTCGTTAAATGTACAGCCAATTTCTGAACAACAAGTCTTCTTCTATCTTCGTTATTGGAAAACTAAAATGAATACTTCAAATGAAGCAAAATTAAAATAAGAAAATGCCTGAAATTATTCATGAATTCTTCTAAAACCTCTGTATTCATAAATAAAAAAGGAAATTGTATACCGCAATAGCAAATGGACTGTTAACTTTAATAGAGTAGCAAAGACCGATGCAAAAGGGGAAATAAATCGGTGACGCGTTTAAAAAGGGTCAAATGAAATATTCCTGAATCGAAGAGTATGTACGCCGTGGGCAATAAATCTGTATGAAAGCGAAACCGTGAACCATTGCCAACAGCAATAGCAGCTAGCAAAATATACACGCGTTTGTGCTTTCCGTTTGTGTAACAGTTTATAGAGATATTTCGACAGCAAATCAAAAACTAGATAACCGTATAATCAATAGCTTAATGCCTTGGTGTAGAATTTGCGAACCTAACTTCGTAACACAATTACCTAGGAGACTAGACAATATTAAGGAGTGGTCTATCTGAAGCATCTTCATCTCGACTGTTAGGTATCCACTATTGGACTTGAATCTTTTGTAATGTTCCACAAAGCATGTTCTTCAACTGTTGAAGTCCAGTAAATCCCAGCAATTTTTCTGCCTCCTTACTACGGAGTTATGTATCCTGCTCATCATTAGTTTAAGTTTAGCTCCTACAGGACTAAATCGGTAATTTCTTCTTTTGCTGATCTCCTTATTTCTGATTTAATCAAGCTTTTAAACTTATGTAAATGATATGAATTTAAATGCTGATATATACATACGTAAAGTAGATATGACGCAATGAGCAAAGATGTGAATTAATGAGGCATTTTGTAACTAGTAGGTATGGCAGTTTCTTCACTAAATAGATGAAGCTACTCTTCATCATCATCAAAGTATAATATAACGATAATATTTTTTATGATTTCTTAGTAGCATTGAAGTAGAAGTATCATAAATAAAACTTTCCTCAGATCGTAGAACAAGAACAATATTGTAAGCATTGTTTTCAAACTTCATTCTTCAAGGAACTAATTCTTTATATAGATCAATGGGACCTGATGTCATGAAAATGGTCAGAATGTTTTGTTTTATGTTAACTACATAAAATTAATTATCTGATAAAAGTTAGAAACAATAAAGGGCTTCCTTTGAAGCGAAAGCAATGGCCTCGTAGCGTCCTATTCTGCTAACGATTCTTACCTTATCTCGCTCATGAAATTTGATGTTACTGCCACAGAGTACCATTTGATTAAAACTTATATTAATATATGTCTATTGTATTCATCAATATTTAAAACTACTTTGTATCATCTCGATTAGATCGATCATCGGATAAATCATTCATAGAACTTAGTTGATTGCGGGCTTTGTTATAATATTCACACAAAAAAGCTAGAAAGGAACTAATCATGATTTTTTCATCGCTTCATATATATATAAACACAATATATCATGATAAGCCGATAGTCGTCCACGGCTGGACATAGGCACCGCTCTAAGATCTCCACATCGATCAGTCATGCGTTGATCGTATCCAATGGGTTCTTGTGATTCTCATTAAATCGTCGATCCACCTCAAAGGCTGAAAGTTATCCAAAGGGCAATGGAAAGACCTATGTTCGGAGTTTCTCTACGCAATCGAATCCGAAATGTTGAGATCCGCAGAAGAACTAAGCCTAAAAGGATTGCTAGAGTTAAGTGGCAGTGGAAAGGGCACATTCCTTCACAAAAGACTGACGACCTGGTGCAGCATCACAGGGTCAATCTTAAGGTATTTGCGGTGATAATCTAGAAAAACTATGGTTTTCTTAAGGACAGTTGTAAGTTGCCTACTCTCGCGGTGGGAAACTTTCAACTTTATTTATTTACGCGCTTAGTAACTTAACAAAAGCTTTTGTATACCATAAAGCATTAGAATTAGTATCATCAAGTTTATAATGTACTGCAGTCTCTAATTGAAAACTTAGTATTGTAAGTAATCGTCGTTTACTATTGAGATATAAATAACGTGTAGACTCGAAAAAACGTTATAATTATTTAATTTTTAGTATGAACTTTTACAGACAGAACGAAGTCTGTCCGAGCAGCAAGTATATAATACAAAAAATATCTCTATTACTAATCCGACCATCACATTTGTCAGATAAAAAAATTAAGAAGAACGACAGAGCCGGATGAATGTAAATAATGCTCGGAATTAGAATATTTCTCAAGCACCAGATTAAGTTTAACCGTCTTGAGATAAAATCGTGTTTCAATAAGCCTACGAGTTATATCCGTTACAATAGTCTTAAAACTTTCACTTGATTATACACATGGTAATATAGACCTAACAAAAACACAACAATCTTAAAAGCTATAACTTTAATTATAATCATTTGTAAAGGTTAATCAAAATGCTAATCATTTGTCTAAATTTTTTTTTAGATAATCTGTTGGAGCTCCTTGTAGAATGTCTACGTAACATAGTCCTATTATCAAGAATATTTGCATGAGAAGTATTAGGGGGACCGGAAAGTAATGTCGTTTCTGCGCATGCCAATACTTGATTGTCATTTGTCAGCTCATTGTTTTGTTCAGAGGCGTACCAAAGACATTGTGAGGTTATAGTGATTTCTTTACTTATAGACAATTGAATTACAATTTTTTTTTGTAATTTTGGGTAAAATGGCCAGCCAAATACCAGAAGAGGTACACATCCGGCATTGCATGCTCTTTGAGTTTCGCAAGGGAAATAACGCAACAGTTGCTACCAAAAACATTTGCGATGTTTATCCAAATGCACTGGACATTCGTAAATGCCAAAGGTGGTTTTCCAAGTTCAAATCGGGTAATTTTGATCTTTCCGACTCGTATCGATCAGGAAGACCATCAGCGTTAGACAACGACGTGTTAAGGGCGGAAGTGGAAGCAAATCCGTGTCAGACGATCGAGGAATTGTCAAACAGTCTCAACAAACCTTGGTCGACCATCCAAGAACATTTGAAGCAGATTGGAAAAGTAAGCAGAGCAGGTGTTTGGGTCCCGCATAATCTGTCCGAACAGAATAAGGCTAACCGATCAATCACATGCAACTTATTGCTTCAACGACACAACACAGAAGCGTTTTTTGATCGCTTGATCACAGGAGATGAGAAATGGGTCCTGTATGATAACCCAAAACGCAAAAGGCAGTGGCTCTCTCCAAATGAAATCCCTCGGAGTACTGCTAAGCCAGGTTTACACCCCAAAAAAGCGCTTTTGTGTGTTTGGTGGAGTATTCGCGGCATTGTTCATTTTGAATTACTGAAACCTGGAGAAACTGTTACTGCAGACCTCTACAGCGAACAATTGCAGCGAGTCAATCAATCTTTAATTGAAAAGTGGCCAGCGATTGTCAACCGAAAAGGCGTCATTCTCCAACATGACAATGCAAGACCGCACTGCGCAAGGCGAACTCTAGAAAAAATTAATGAATTGGGGTGGGAGGTGCTGCCTCATCCACCATATTCGCCCGATGTTGCACCATCGGATTTCCACTTATTCCGAGCGCTGCAACACTTTTTAAGTGGCAAAACATTTGCAAATTTGGATGATATCCAAAATGCCATCTCTAGATATTTTGCCGAAAAACCAATTAATTTTTATCGATCAGGGATTGAAAATTTACTCACTAGATGGCAAAAGGTTATTGACAATGATGGGGAATACATCATTGATTAAAAATAAAGACTCGTTAAAAATGTATGTGTTTGTATTTAGCGTAAGAAAACGACATTACTTTCCGGTCCCCCTAATATAACAAAGCTTACTATTGATTCAACAAAGTACATAGAAACTTAAAGAATAGAAGTAACGTAAGGTTTTTAGTTTCCTATAATCAATAACTTGGCAGGATAATAATTTCCTTAGACACTGAAGCATTCCATATAGAGAATTTGAATATTTTTTTTTTTATATTGTCACGCCTTTTTCCCAGTAGGGGTAGGCAGAGGTGAATAAACCACCCACGTTTCGCCAGATGTGGTCCCATGTAACAGGGGGCGAGCCTGTTGCCACTTTATTGGGACCACCACACACACACACACAAAGATGATATCAGTGTGCGGGTTTCCTCACGATGTTTTCCTTCACCGTTTTTGTATCTCGCTGCTGTAAGTAAAGTTCACAAATGTACATAACTTAAATATTAAGTCATCGGTACATGCCGAGGTTCGAACCCGCGACCTTCGGAATGAAAGCCGCACGCTCTAACCATTAGGCCAGCGAGCTACTAGGTAAGAATTTGAAATTGCTCGAAAATAATCATTTAACTCAATAGTCTTTTATATGTATACTATACTTATTGTTTCCGGTTTCTTACATGTTTCTTTGTTGTCAAAATAGTATATTTAATTCCTAATTTTTTTTACATCTACCGGACTTTATATATTCATGATAACTAATAAAAACTACTGTGTATAAAGACAAATTATCTCCGCTTTTATATACAAATACGAAAGTATTTATTAAAGAAAAATAAATAAACATCTCACACTTGTCCTTAAACTGGATTTATAAAATATGTATCGTATGTGCCGGATATTAAATTACTTATATATAATTAACATTCATCGTAACCTAATTAGAATCTATAGGACAAAAAAAGCGTAATTAAATTTATAATATAACAAACTGAAAAAAAAAACCTTCAGTTAATTATTAATAAATAATAATATTACTTCAAGGCTGTGTAAGTCGTAGAACTACCTCCGCAGTGGCTGTTTGTCGTGTAACAGGAAGTTGCTTGGTTGGGTTCTGGTGCCTCATTTTGGACGAGGATATATAACATTTTTGGCCTTATGAAATTAAGGTCAAATATTGTAAAATTATAAAAAAAAATTTGAGGTATAATAGGTCGAATTTTGATATATCGATGAATGGTTAATACAAAGTTGGATCCTCGTTCGCGTGAATGAGCCATAGTTAAATTAACATAAACTAAATGTTTTATGTATATGTTAGTATACAAGCAAACTGTATGTTAATTTTTTGATAGATTTATTTACTACGCGTCTATATAATTACGTATGTTATTTATTTATTTATTCTTTATGTAACACCTTAATGGCACACATCGTAGACGTAACTCCCGATGCTTTTTCTGTCCGACACCTTAGGGGCAGATATGAAAATGTCATGTAGGTCAAAGACAAATAAATTAAAGACAAATCATAATTATATACATCATTATAATATACATATACGTAATTAATTTTTTGTCATGAAAACTGTCTATATATTTCTAACGCTGTGGAGATCCATTTCATCTTAGGTATAACATATGTTCTGTGTTATTCCAATAACTACGCATACTCCATACATTTATCTGTACGTACATTTTTTATTGAAACGAGTCCTAAATTCGTTGGTATTGTGAGATAAATAATTGTGGTTCAATCAAAGAAAAATCTGGTACACCCTCATCATGAACCGGGTACGAGTTAATTGGAATCCGTGTACCAATGCCGCTGAATACCCGGATGAATGGCATTACGCGCTAATGAATTTGGCACATACGTACACACGCTCACAGGCGGAAAACAATTCACTTGACAAGGGTTTTTTTGTTGCGGGACGATTTTTTTTTTCTACATATTACTCCTCGCTAATACACTTTGACAGTTTATTACGCATGTGCGGTTATTTTTAACATACTGTAGTAACGGCACATTTTTTATATGACAATCCCATTCCTAGTGACAAATTCGTCAAACATGTCCTCTATATATTCGGCTATTTTAAATGAAATAATTACCTGTACAAAGTTAATTTAAATTACTTGTAAGTACTTTATAAACATACCTTTTAATGCTCTTATTATTACGAAAAGGTAAGTGAGGACGAAAATCGCTAAACGTTTATTAAGTTTGCAAAAATAGTCATAACCGATGCTGTCAAAAGAAATAGCAAAAAAGACCAAAAAAAAAAGTCGGCTAAATAAACAAACAAGGAACAAGCATAAAAATAAAATAAAAGGTAAAAATGTAAAAGTGAAAATAAAAAATTGTAAAAGTAAAACTATAAAAGAAGGAGAAGAAGAGGAAACATAGACGAAAACCAAAGAAGAAATTCAAAAAGGGATGATTAGTTCCAGATTCGGCGAGGCGACTGTCTTCACTTATTTGCGAGAGGTATGAGAGAAGGAAATGGAATACAGTATAAAAGGAGACAAAAAGTATGATAGATAAGTAGAGGATGAAAGAAAAGAAGGGATGAAAGGAGAGTATGGAAAATAAAACAAAAATGTATAGATATAAGTTAAAAAAATAGGATGATAAGTGAAAGTGTAACAATGGCCCCGACCCAAAACACGCAGAGGAACAGTTATTAAAAAAAAATTAATAACAAAACATGCTCTTATTATTGGGACTCAACTTCCTCAAGGAGGAAGTCAAACCGTTTCTTCACCAGGCTTGCCAAGTGCGAGTAAAAGCATTTTAAATTTAGTTAAATTAAAAACTATCTAATCCCTACCAATTCGCATGGGCCTCACCAACCCACAATGGGCCAGCGTAGTGGGTAATGGTCCAAACCTCCCCACATGAGCCCTTATAAACGAGGGCTCCTAATAGTACCCGAGGTTGTGCTTACTCTGAAGCAATGTGGAGATCTCTAGGGGAGGCCTATGTCTAGCAATGGAGGTCTATCGGCTGATGATTGATTGATTGAAAAACAATATTCCTTAAGGATGCAGTTTGAACATCCTTACTATTATTAATATTACTGTATTTTGTTGATGATATAACTTTTAAGTCATTTGTAGATAAAAGAGTGATAGTTTTAGAGTTTTAATAACTTAACAAGGATTATTATCTACATACTAAGTTTTTATCAAAGCAGCATACTCAAAGCTACATAGACAAAGCCCGGATGCGAAGTCAGTGAAGTGTGTTGGCGTTTTACTACAGGTATTGATTAATGTAGTTATAAAAGGCGCGCTCTAATTGCATTCAGGCGCGGCGATTCATTATCGTCTAGATTTTACACTTAACAATACCTAACCGCTTTGAATGGAAAATAGATCGTTAAGTTATTCGTGTTCAATGAAAATTATTTTCATTTGTTGTCTATCAAAGTGTTTCTAGAATTACATCTTTTCTGTGAAACCAATTTACTGGCAGAAAGTAAACCGCAGATATGGTTCTATGAAAGTACGTCTAAACTATGAACGAGTAGAGTAATATATTGATGAATGTAGTCGAAGACTCTCATATTTCTTAAATTTGGCCAAGATGTTATAGAGAAAGTAATAAAAGAAAACTGAAAGTAAAAAGTGTAAGTAAAAGTTAGTAAAGATAACGATAAAGAGGTACAAAAACAGGGAACAATAAGTAGAAAGTAGAAAGCATTAGAAACATAAAAATGAATGTAAAATAAGCTAAAAATACATAAAATGCAGTAGTGTGAAAAAAGAGAAGGAAAATAAATAACTAAGCGACGATTTTTAACAAGAGAGGCGATAAAAGAAAAGAAGAAAATGTAAAAACGGATAATTATTCACGTAGAAGCCGTTAGATGGCGCTGGGTGTAGGATCAAACCCGGTGTCATGAGCGGACAGCAGTGTGACTGCATACTATATGCATAGTAATCTTAATAAAAGATCCGTTAATTCAATATGTTTATTTTTTCAGAATATTTTGTTTTTAACCTACTTTTAATTTGTTTTGTTTCTACTGCATTCTAAATATTGCCTGTTTATTTGTTCCTGCTATACGCGAACAAGAGTGAAAGATAATAAACGTAAAAAACTGAGTATAGGAAAGGAATGAAATGAAATAAAACCGTGTAGAGTATACGATGACCTGGTTGATATTAAATATTACTAGCTTAGTCATCATCACTATCATCATTTCAATCGACGGTATCCACTGCTGGACACAGATCTCTTGTAATGTGTTCTACAAAGCACTGTCTTGGGCTGTTTGCATCCAGTGGCTCCTTGCGATTCTTTTTACGTCTTCTGTCCATGTAGTGAGGGTTTGCTATTAGCACTTTAAGACCTCAACGTCCATCAGTTCTACGAGCTGTGTCTAGCAATAGCCACTTCAGCCTATACTCGTAAGGCTACTAGCTTAATAGAACTTAAAGAATCGTAAGCATGGAGTACTTGGTCGAAAATTTTATCTCATACCTAATTAGGGGTCTGCCAACGTTGTTCTTTCCGTTGTATTGTTATTGTTGTGAGTTTTAATCAATACCCAAAATCCATAGGTTTCTAAGCTGTCTCTTACTTAAACTAGAAAAGTCCTTAATATTTCTTGAATTATCTACAATTTTAACATTCCTTTTAGGTGCAAGGACGTTTAATAGACAACTAATACAAGCTACTGCGAGTTGTAAAGAATCGATTAAACATAACGAGGTTGAGTTTGACTTAAGCAGTATAGCTGTGTAACACAAACATTTTTGTAACAACGTTTGTGACTGTAATTATTAATCTTCATTTAAACATATATTAACCGCCATTAACAAATTTAATGTTATTTTTATGTAATAAAATGAAGAACTTTACACTAGTCGTGATATCGTTGGTGAAACACGAGGACAATTATACACTTCAAGGTAATTGTTTTTTAGGCGCGTGTAAAGTATTATTAATAAATTCTCCTATTCCTTATTTAGGTAAGAAGTTAAGTTAATGGGGTAATGCAACTTAATCTCTTTCTGGTTCCATACAAGGTGGTTTTATTTGACCATCCTTACTAATGCCAAATATAATAGGTTTAATGTTTGGTTCGTCTGTTCGCTTAATAAACAGGAGAGGGTTAAAGCTATTTATCTAACATACTGGTTAAGTGGGGGTAGGTGGTAATCACAAGCTCAAGAAAGCTGTTACTGGTACATGTTTATACCTTCCTTCATCACGGACTGAAGCTCAGTGGGGATCAAACCAGTGCCTCTACAAAAAGTGTAGTCGATCGCCTTACAAACTTTTTTTTTTTAAATAGAATTCCTTAGTCGACTATTACACCTAATTTATATCTGTATTAGTAGTAGATCCCACTGTTGGGACTCTAACGCTTTTCGTATAACGACAAATCGTAGGTTACTCACCAATTTAGTCAAGTGTGGGTTGGAGGATATCACATGTTATTTATTGAACTGGGAACATGTTGATTTCCTTATAATTGTTTCTGTGGTCGATTCAACGGGGATTCAAACCCGTGCCTCTTCAGCTCGTGAAGCTACACGAGCGCACTTATTGAGTCATCATCGCTTTTCACTATGATAAGTTCGATATAGTAGAAAGAGGTTGAGTGTAAAATTATGTTTGCAATCTATATATTCACGCAATATATTCGCCCTCGGCGGGGTAGACTGAAGCGCTATCGCATTTCGCACGGCGCCGCGTATCGCACACGTTTCTGCATACAAATGATTGAAAATACGATTTTTTTGGGTAATCAGCACGCTTTTTTTTTTCCATTGCGGCACTCGTTCATTTGTATACGCATTTTAACGCTGCCGTAGCTTTTTCATAATGGGTTATTTTTCTGACCTCGTTAAACATTTGACCCCGAAAACAACTGTTGTTTCACCTTTAATGAAGTAAGCAGTTTTAGGATGATATGGAAATTTTTATTGAATAAGAGTAAATTCATTATAACGTTTATAAATCATTTCTTGTCATCACGATTTTCTTTTAAAAAAAGCGACAAAATGATATAATATATATTGTAGTAAGTGATACGCCTGTTCATAACAATGTATCGCTGATTAGGATGATATACACTGTCTCATTACCTACTATACTAATTACTTTTTACAATCCTATCTTCAAGAGCTTACTGTATCTTAGTCTTTTAGAATTATACTTAGTGTTTAATTTATCTTTAGGGAAGCCCAAATCTATCCAATCTTTATTGAAATTAGGTTTTTTTTTTATTTTGGTAGAAATCCGTACAAATGCATGCTAAAAAGTATCCAAATGCCTATTGGATGTATACTGCTTTAGTTGCACACATCCATTACGCACATTATCTAATATGATAAATGTAATAAGCAAAGTAAATTAATTACAGTATCCTTCGCACCGGATCGTTATATGTTTACACTACGGCAGAAATGTGCGTAACCGTTACACCAAGCCAGACGGTTTGTAATTTAGGTGATACATTGTCTCCGCATATTTTCTTGTATTAGGTTGCCACTTTGCCAGAAAAATACAGTGTTTTAAATAAAGTAGTCTATCTAAAAGCTTAATAAATACACCAAATTCGTCTCAATAACATGTAAATGAATTTTACTGTATTATCTACATTGTAATAAAGTTTTTCTTTAAAAAAATCTTTAGTTATCCTTGTCATAAGCTTTGCTTCATTATCTCATTTGTTCTCTTTTGTTTCAGATATATCTACAAAAAAAAATCACTCCGATGAATAATCAATAAATCAAACCCATGGGCAAAACTACAAGGTATTAAATTAATAGAAACTTATTGAAATCTTTATATTATATTTATACTACATTAGTACTAAAAGTCTAATAAACACTTAAGAATCTATAAATATGTAATATAATATCTACTTAGAAGGAGCTTAATTTGATAACTAATCAATAAAAGATATTATCCTATATAAAAAGATATTATACTGTTCTGAAAAAGCAAAGGATATATAGATTATGTTTAGAGCAGAACTCTAGAAGATCGTCATCGTTATCATGACATTCGTCATTCAGCGAGGAAGTGCTGGTATAATGTCCCTCTTTAAAAGGTACACATACAATTTTCCTCAATAATATCTTAAAACTAAATTAAGATAACTTCTTTTAAAAAAAATTAGTTCTCAGTCCAACTTATACTAGTTTAACATATAAGTTAAAGTCTTAAGTAATTTAGTTTTTTATCTATTCAAGCTAGCTGAACTGTAGCTGAAAATCAGTGGGTTTCTAACCGTTGCAGTACAGCAGCAATTTTCATGATCATCAGTCGATAGACGTCCCGTCCTCCAAAGATTTCCACTTCGATCGGTCCTGCGTTGCTCGCTTCCAGTGGGTTCCTTCCATTCTCACCAGATCGTCGGATCGTGTACCGGTACGCGGGTGCCACTCGAGGATTTGGAAGAAGGATTACTGCCCAATCGGCTGTCGGTCCTTCGAGCAATGTGTCTACTGCCACTTAAATCTAGCAATCTTTTGGGCTATATCGTTGACCTAAGTTCTTCTGCGAATCTCCACATTTCTGATTCGATTGCGCAGATAAACTTCTAGCACAGCCCTCACCATTGCCCTTTGGGTGACTTTGATCCTTTTTAGCTCGCTGGTCTAATGGTTAGAGCGTGCGGCTTTCATTCCGAAGGTCGTGCGTTCAAATCTCGGCATGTACCGATGACTTAATATTTAAGTTATGTACATTTGTGAACTTTAGTTACAACAGCGAGATACAAACGGTGAAGGAAAACATCGTGAGGGAACCCGCACATTGAAATCATCTTTGTGTGTGTGTGGTGGCCTCAATAAAGTGGCAACAAGCTCGCCCCCTGTTACATAGGACCTAATCTGACCACATTTGGCGAAAAGTAAGTATTTATTCGCCTCTGCCTACCCCTACTGGGAAAAAGGCGTGATAATATAAAGAAAATGATCCTTTTTATAAGGCCGATTGTAAGGAGCCTAGTCTCGGTTCCGTATATCAACACTAGCAACACGCACGAGTTGAAGACTTGTGTTCAGACACAGACCACAGCGTAAAATTTATTAAGATCAGTTATGTTAACGCATTTCTTTATATACACTTTTTCACCTATTTTATTGTATATATGTATTCGTACTACATGGACAAACAAACAATTTCTATATGCATTAGTATGTGATCGTCGTCATCGTATATGATTCGAACTCTACACCGTGTGGTTGAAATATCACCAACGCTATTCTTAAAACGTTTCCTAAAAGAAGAACACGCGTAAACAGCTCTTGGAAAAAGGTTGTGTATGACCTTTCGCCAGTATATGTAGTATGATCTTAAGCATTTTGTTTCCTAACTCCGTCTAAGCTGAAGAATCCAGAATGGAAAACTTTGTTTACTTCTCCGCAGCTCTTCTTAGCCTATGACCACCGGCGTTTGTAATGTTGATTATTTTAACTTAGATCTCTATTCGAAACTTAGTAATAAAAGCTGATGTGACCTTAATTCCCACTATTACCATATTATGACCCTATTTAAAGACCTTAACATACTTAAGCGGAGTAAATTCAGTTGTAAATTAAAACGATAGAGTGGGCCCGTTAAAGTAGAACGAGCGCTGTGAACAGGCTGAAGGGCTCATTGTTGTTTTAGACGAGGTAACGTGGGAAACCGTTTCTAGTTGCCCATCTTCTGCTAATTTTCATTACAGCCACGATAATTTCGAGCTCTTTATGGCACTGTAAATATTTACAAAGCCGCCATTCAAACGCACTGATGTTCACGTAAGTTATTCCTGACTAGTTAACAGAGCTAAGTTATAATCATTAAACTAATATCTAAGTTCGTTTTTTCATTCATTTAAGAGACGAGACGTTCACAGTGGCGCTAGTTAGTATGATACAAAGCACCACATTATACTCATCGCTTTGAGACACAAGATATATCGTCCCAATAACTTCACTAGTTCCTTCGCCTTTCAAACTGGAACATAGTAATGTTTTCGTATTACTGTTTAGCAGCAGAAGTTGTCGCTGCGGTAGTACCTACCTAGACGGTCTCCAGTAACATAGACCTAACACAAGAAAATGTTAACGCAAATATGTGTTAGAATGGACTAAGATAGACATAGCTTAATTATACACAAAATAACCGTTCGTATGCTTAAGCTAGAACATATTGTATATGTTTCAACAAGCCGTGGATCTGGGTGTATGAGCTCAGTATCAGATGAGCAGTAAGAGTCAAAATGACTACGAAGCCCTACACTTCATTAGAGAATAGAGTGTATGTTGGGATCTATTTTCTGTCTGTAATCTTCAAAGTAAACCGGATTTGTAATAGATCATAAACTCTCTTTTATCCTTACGATTTAGTAACTCGATAACACAAATAATTCCTACTGTTAACTATGCCATGTGTTGTATAGAATAGAAGTGTAAGTACATAACCAGTTATTTATAAATGTTAATGTGATTTTTACAGACTGTTCGACGTTATAGTTTTTGTGTGGAGAATTTTGGCAGACGAGCACAAATAACGGTCGAATTTATCCAAAGATCGCGTAAAGTGTAAAAACATACTGTTTATTGGTTTAAATGGCGCTGTAGCTAATTAAACAAAGGGTTAATAAGCTACTTGTAGACTAGTACACTTTACAATTGAAGACGTAGTCAAGGTCTAGTTTATACAATTAAAAAATATGTAAAGAAAGAACATCTTGTGTCGCATTGACGTATACAATATTGTAGTGTATATTATCCTAATTAATGCCTTATGTTAATTGGCAGGAGTATCATTTACTTTTATAACATTGTAATGAAATAATGTAATAGCTATACATTAATACATTTTCTTGAGCTATCTCTTCAAAGTATGATAACTAATTAAACACGCTGTGTAAATATCATTACTAGTATACATATCAGCTTCTAGAGTATCATTTACCATCAGGTGATCGTCTCTATAGGCAGGCACGTCTTCGTTTGTAGCTAAGAAAATCCTAGAGGAGTCGTTGGACAAGGCGATGTTAAGTTTCCCCTAAGACTGCCTGAAAGCGACGATTAATAAACACTTTTCCTCTTTTCCTCATTACATATACAAATATCAAAATTTAAAACATTTCGTACACATATATAACAGTTTATTACATTTACTTTACTATGAATTAGTTGTGGTTATACTATTTATATATGCACAGAATATATTTATAATTTCCTTTCGCTTACTCTCAAGCCATACTCCTGTGACTAATATATATTTCGTATAGTAGTAGTAGACTCTTTTGTATATGTTTTGTACTTTCGCACTTTTAATTCATTTCTTTTCGTTTGACATGCAATATTTTTTTAATATTACTTTAATTTACAAATGATTAACACTTAACCTAAATTTCACACTGTATTGAAGTGACAATAAAGGGTCGCGATGGTGGAGAATCCTCGCCTAGAATAGTCTGGCTTCTCATATGTACACATCCGGAACACAACAACGCTATTATACCAGCAATTTTAAAATATGGTTGCCAACACAAGGATATAAGGCAAAGGAATCAATTCAAAAACCTCAGTATTATAACAGAACGATTGGCCGTTACATCACAGAGAGAGTCATCATTAAATTATCGTTAAACATAACTAACGTTTTTAAACTTATTTCTAATTAGCAATATAATAACTTTAGTATATCTATATATATAATCAATGTTTGTATTTTGAAGTATGATAAAAATAGATAACTTTACACAGATGTGCCGTGACGTCACGATTTATCCTCTCTATAATTTCGCTCCACGGCGCGTAATAATAATCTGTCACTATACTCGTTATTGAATAGAGTCTGGTGACTTGAAAATGACCGGAACTGGATATTTATCGTGAATGAAAACTGAAAAAGGCGACTTCACACTCCTGTGTTTATGCTGGTTGTAATTGTTTAGGCCAAAATGTATTTATATAGTCTTTACTACTTACAAAGAAAACTCGAAGAAAGACGGAGATGAACTTTGAGAGCTTACTTAAAATCACAAGGAGCTCATTCTTTCCAATAAATGTATATGTTTGATTAATCCTCTTTTTTTTATGTAAAGAACCAATTAACATTGTTTATTGTTATGTTATTAACTTAATGTATTCTAATTTATATTATAGTTTAACGATGTTAGCAAAATGAAACGGCCAAAACTGTCTATGCCTAAAATGGGAAGATCTATTTAAAATTGTAGAACGTATCTAGAACTTTAGATAATATTTTAGGCAGTTGAGGTACTAAATAAATTTCTTGTGCTATTAATATAATATATAAGAGCCAGTTTTTTTGGGCGAACACGAGTTACCATATTAGGCCTGTCGGTGTTAGTCTATTGGCGACCTAAAAAAAAACGTATAAATAATACAATACCTCTCGTTACATTATTAACTACAGTAGCTCTTGTGCTCTTCACTAGCTCACTGCCCTTCAAACCGCAACACAATTATCACAATATGTTTTCATACTAAACTCTACTACTACATAGATAGGGACTGCTTTAAAATAAACCTTTACCGGTTCACAATAAACAAGACATTGTACTAGGGGGCAGTGACCTTCAAACATTACTTTGTTTCTGGAGGTAGATAAGAATATGCAGGATTTGTACCCACTACTACGTTCTCAGTGGTACCCTTCAATAACTTAAAAGAGGCTACGGGTTCTCTCAGGGAAGTAATCGGTGGCTGTCTATACTTAGTACGTCTCAAGGAAGAGTAAGTCCTTTTCTAGCACGCCCGGGTCCACTTCCGATTTGTCACAAAAGAGGATGTGAGTCTTCATCACGATGAAGACTCACATCCTCTTTTGTAAGGATTTGGCCCGAACCCGAAGGCTTCGATGAATATGACATTTATCTACAAATTTAAAAAAAAAATTACTTATCCACTTCTTTAACATTGATATAAAATCTAGTTAGGTTTAAAATCCGTGTAATATCTTGGTGATAGGTCTCTGTTGCTGGAGACTGTCTAGGTAGGTACCACCGCAGTTCCTATTTCTACAGTCAAAGAGTACTGTCCAAATATACTGTGTTCCGGATTGATTGGAAATGTGGCAAGTGTAATTACTGGGGCAACGAGACTTAACATGTCTCAAGGTAACGAGTGCAATGTGGTGCAGTGTATACCATCCTAACTAGCGCCACGTTGTTATGAGCGTATCACTTATCATCAGGTGAACGTCTTACTCGTCTCGTGGCTTCGTAAAAGAAATAATACGGCGCTCGATAATAATTCCGCCTCGTGGCAACTTTTGCTGCGCTCATTTGCAAATTATCGCAGCGATGTATCACGAAATCTTTATGCTAATGCTTTGCACATCACCATCATAATGGTAAGTATAACTTCCCGAAAAAATGTGGTAGATTTTTTTATTTACAAAAGGCCAAAGCATTACTAACGCTGATATATAGTCTTCAGATATTCGGCAGATCATCTTCGCAAGAACACACATTGGAATTTTATTTGTATGATATCGACATGATATATAGACCTTTATGAATTCACACCTGGAGGCTTTCTTCAATGTCTCTCATCATCATCATTATCATCAGCCGATAGACGACCACTGCTGGTTATAGGTCTCTCTCAAAGATTTTCAAAATTTAGTGTTGGGTAGCTTTCTTCTACTTTTTCTATTACTAAACTTACTATATTAATAATTAAGGTTATATCGGTTGTCATTATGAAATGGTCAAACTTTACATTTAACAGGTTCTAACATTTCAAACTCATCATCATTTTCCGAAGGCTCCGTGACTGTTCCAACGTCATCACAATCAAAACAAACTGATGTAAAAAAAAACAGTTAAAAACATAGCTTTTAGTATTATTCTTATCTAATCACTGGTTGTTTTTTGATCCTGATGAGAGTCCCTCAACTCCTGTAGCTATTATTGGTGCAGTAACGTTTGACTCAACATAATTTGGTTCTTTGAATCTAAATTCAACCAAGTTTTTATTTTTTTTTTAGATTCTGCTACTTTTTCAAGCGAATGCTTGTCAGTGGTTGTAGAGGTATATAAAATGGAGGCTTTATGCTATAGGTCTTATAGCCAATTTTTGGTAAAGATAAATCTATATATAAATAGATAAATATATATAATACAATATAGAAATAAAAATTGAAATAAATGTTATAGATAAGTCATAGATTAACCTCTTAATAATAGGTATTGCTGAATTTAATTTGGGCTATAAACTTACGGAACAGCTCAAACCGCATCAAAGTATTTTAGTAATATAAACGTGGTTTGTGGTAAACTAAAAGGCTACACTGAAACTTCGTCTGATATTTTCTTGAGATATATGTATTTAAACATAAACTGTTTTACTACTAATTCAACCGGAAATTTGTCATAAACAAATTAAAAAGTTTCATTAGTTTAACCTTTATGCAAGTTGGAGGTTAACTGGCGAAAATATAAAACTCCAAGTTCCTTGTTTAACCGTTCCAAATTCCGATCTTTCGTGCGATAAACCTTTTGTTGTAATAATACTTGCATACTGAACGCTGCATAACAATATTTACAGTTATCAGCATATTTTCTTATCACCTTTACACTTGTACGTCCCCACTGTTGGGGCATAGACCTACCCTCAATGAGAAGGCGATAGGACCACAGTCACCACGCGGGCCCAATGCGGATTGGTGACTTCACACAGCTTAGAATAAATTCTAATTCATGTGCAGGTTTCCTCGCGATGTTTTCCTTCGCCGTTTGTATTTCGCTGTTGTAACTAAAGTTTACAAATGTACGTTACTTAAATATTAAAGTCATCGGTCAAACCCGCGACCTTCAGAATGAAGGCCGCTCTAACCATTAGGCAAGACAGCTACCAATAGATATACACCAGAGATATACCAATGTTACTGAATATATTAAAATATTTGGCCGCTATCCTATGAGTTCATTGTTAATACTACGAAGCTAAGAGAGGAGGACGTTCACCTGATTGGAAGTAATACGCCTGTCCATAACAATGAGGGTTAAGTTGAATGTCTGCAAACTATATAAACTTTGAGTTATACGTGACGTTAAGTTAAACCAGTAAGTTAACTAGATATATCGCTTTAACGGTTACATCTGCACTCTTTGCAATAGACTGTGGTTTTTGTTGATTTTCATCATACCAATACACTTGTTAATAATGTATATGAGGTATATATTGTTGCTTTATATGCGCCTAATGGTATACACTTCCAACATGGATCGGAAGGAAAATGGCGACAGCATGCGTCATACTTGTTTACTGCTCATTGGAGTGTCTTACAGCTTTAAGTTGATAAGCACTAACCGCCTACTATACTCGTACTGGTGTATAAAAACAGAAATTACTTGCAATATTTTAATCTATATATATACACATTTTATATATATACATTAAGGAAACAACTAAACAGAAAGTTCACTTCTATAAGCACCAATGAATGATGAATTTGGTTTATTTAAACTACTACTACATATCCTATTTTTATGACAAACTATACCACTGTGAGCATAAAAATCTTATTGTACCTATATAAATTTGAAACAGGATAATAATAACAAAATGTGACAGGATTTCCGCAAAAAAAATTTAAAGCTTAGAATGAAGTATGAAAAGGAGTGAGCAGTAAAGCAATAGTATCCGAAAGCTCTTTCTAACGTAGTTAAAACTGTTTTAGAAATTTACTTGTAAGTTTAGAATAAACAAAAAATTTAAGGAAGCTTTAGTATCGGTGGGAACTCATGCAAATTCTCTGCTAAACTTCTAACGGGGTCAACCTGTTTATGTAATCACTGGCTTTGATCCACACCTGAACAGGCTGCAGCGTAACGCCAAATACCGTTTCCTGTCCAATTGAAAATTTAATCCGTTTCAATAGTAAACTATATTTGTTATTATCTACTAACTATTTACTATTTAGTTAAATACACAAGCATATATTTATAGCATACAAATTCTGCATCACCTGCACCATAATGACATACAACACTTTTTACTGTAAGACATATTAATTCTCTTTACCCAGTGGTGATTTCACCAGCTACAACACCATCCAAACCGGAACTTAATGTTTAACACTGCATTTTGACAGGCGAAATAGGATGCGGTATTTATCTACCTAGACTGTCTCTATCTACATAGATCCATCACCATTAAATGATGAAGCTTATTTGTAGTTGTTTGCTTAGTACTACATCATCATTATCAGCCGATAGATGTCCACAGCTGGACGTAGGCCTCTCCCAAAGATCTTCACATCGATCAATACTGCGCTGCCCGCATCCAGCTGCTTCCCGCAACCTTCACTCGATCGTCGGATCACCTGGTGAGAAGCCTGCTAGCACTACGTCTTCCGGTATTCAGTCGCCATTCAAGGACCTTAGTGCCCCATCGGCTGTCAGTCGGTGACAGTTCTAAATAGGTAAAAAAAAAACCCACTTAATTTTTCCTCTATTGATACTCGAAGGCTTCTCTCACAGGTAGAGAGTTGGTAGATGTCATATGTCTGAAAGCTGTCGGCCATAGAACATACCGATCCCTTAACCGGAAGCTCGAGATCATTGGGGATCGAATTCAAACCTGTTCCAGATCTACAGCGACTTTATAAATAATCTGTGTTCTCGTGATTTATTGTTTATTAATTAATGTGTACTGATGTTCTTCTAAAGTATCTTAAACGAGTTCAAATGGAAGCTTTCAATGCAGACACCTAAGGTATGTGTGGCGAGGATCTTGTGAAATACACTTGAAAATAAAAGGTAGAATATAGTTTTAATAAAAGATAAAAGTTATTTTTGTAAAACATGCTGAATTTGATAATAAAATTAATCTGTATGTATGTGTACGTAGATATCTATTATCATACAAATTGTCGCTATCAACACGGATTCGAAAAAAGCTCATCACCAAACTTCAGCAGATTTGGAACCGGAATCGAAAGGAAAAAAAAGGCTTCACGGGTACAATAAAAAAAGTAGTTTTAAAAGCGTATACAGCGTTTGATATCATAATACGTAATCAGTGTTAGTTAAATAGAGATGTCTAAATATAGACGTCTGGAATAAGCATGATAGATCGCTGCGTAGACAAATTCTTAGCATGACGCCATTATGGCCAGACGATATCATTTACCATAAGGTGAACGTCCTCCTTGACAAGCAATTTTTTTTTATAATCATAACGAGATCTTTAACTAAGTAAGAGTATAATTAATAATGTTTAATTAGCAACGAGATCATTAGAAATAAGTTATTAGCTTAGAGAACATCGAATCAAAAGCGAAACGATTCTTTATACAATGTTGTTTTATTCAAGCGTTTGTATGTAAATAAATGATAATTTTGATATTAATTAAGATGATGTTTATCTGTAAGATTTATAATCAAATTTAATTGCTTATATAATATTATATTTATGACCAAGAGGAAAGGGGTTAGTACATTAATATAAAAAAACATATAACGTTACTGTATTTGGGGTGAGCATGATTGTATACAGCTTCCTTATCACTCAATGTCATGTGAAATAGCAATCAAATCTTAAGCTATTGTACATAATGTAAGAATATTTGCTTCCCACAGCATAGAATTCTTCTCCTTGAGACGTAATATGTTAATCCATATTCATCATCAGCATCATTTCATCCGATGGTAGTCCCCACTGCTTATAGGTCTCTTGTACTATGTGCCACAAAGCACAGTCTTGCGCCGTTACCTAGAATGTCACGTTACCTCAATAAAATATTACTAGTTCTTCCCTACCCACTTTGTTCTCCCCGCACCCTTTTTGATGGTAAGATTCCGTAAAATCCGTTCGTAGCTGACCTATACTCAGTAAACAGAATATTCCTACCAAATTGAAAGTCTGTAGATCTTTCGATTCTAGAGATATCGTGATAAGTCTTTATACAGGTGGAATTATATATATAAACAGGTTACTAGATGCAGCGTTCTTCAAACTGGAACACAGTAATGTTTGCTGGCAGATATATGAGCTGCGGTAGTATCTAGACAGTCTCCTAGAAGATCTACTTAGATCGAAATTATGTTGTACTACAGTGATGGGGTATCGCGTTTGTGATTCGTCTCAACTTCACTTTACAGATATAGTTATTAATTTTGTTTTGGTATAAACAAAATATAATTATGGACACATTGGATATATAACTATGGCGCTACCAATTTTATTGTTATTTAACCGATGTAATTTGCAATCTGTGTCACAGGTACGTTTGCCCTACTTTACCGCCAACTACACTGCAGTTCTATTTCTGTTTCGTATATTTTTAACGTTAGCTAGATGGAAGAGTCATTAGCTTCAATGACTTTTAGTTTTAAACGACCAGAATGTACTAGTCGCATATAGAGGTAAAAGGTTATAAATAAATCGTATCTGTTTTTTAACTTTGAGCAAAAGCAAACGTGAAACGTGTTTTTAATAACATACAATCAAAGAGGAATAGAAAAAATACGTGTCTTTTAGTATTATTCCACGACGAAATAAACGGAATATATATACATTAAATGATCGATATGGATCACGGGATCCAAGCCAACCATTTGCTCATGGTCTACCCTGCTAACCGATAAACGAGGGTCTGTGTCCCACCAATCCTTATAAGGCTAGCGTAGTGGAAAATGGCCGCAGTCGCTCCATATGAAGCGCTAACCGATATATGTGGTAACCTTTGGAGTAGACCTAGGTCTAGCAGTGGACGTCTATCGTCTGATGAAATGAGCTATAAATCTTTTGTTTTTATATAGAATTTTACTATTTATACTAGCATATTATTTTATAGGCAATATTTTTTGTCATATACATACACGTTAGTATCTTTTGCTTTGATCTCTGTTCAACTTAACTAAGAAAGAGTGTCGTTTGATATTAAGCTGATTTTTTGTACAATATATGTATGTATGCAAATGGAGATTTAAATAAATATAATAACAGATAAAAAATCTCAGCCGTCTGATATAAAATATTCACGCAACATACAATACGTGTTTGGCAACAGAGTTCTAATGCGGAAACCACGCATGTGTTTATATATGTACGCAAGCATTATTCACATGCATACATAGTAATAATTTATTTACAAATACATCACGGAAACATGTTTTATTGCGTGCTACTGTCGCTCTGTTGACGTTAAAGGTCGGCGGTGTAACGAGCTCGATATAAGATTCTATTTTAAAATAACTCTTTTACACAGAAACTAAGGGCGTCATTATACAACCGTACCATCCGGCGAAGGAAAATATTGTGAGGAAAATATCCCAGGATCGAAATGTTGTAAACACCAACCCGCACTTGACGATGATGGATAAATGCCTCTGATTCTAGCAAGAGAAGAAACCATCGATAGTACGGAACAACAAAAATATCGTTTGTTGTTAAGCAAACAATCCTCAGTATTAGAAATGAATGCAGTATTTTTTTTATTTCACTATAATGTTACTTAAAAAACTTAGTATTTAACGTGTTTTTCAATAGGATAAAGCATTTTGCTTCGTTCTTTACAATGACACCAATCCAATCCAATCCAATCCAATCCAATCAGCCGGAAGACGTCCACTGCTGGACAAAGGCCTCCACTCAGACCGGTCCTGGGCCACCCGCATCCAATGGTGCCAGCGACCTTGACCAGGTCGTCGGTCCACCTTGTGGGGGGCCTGCCCACGCTACGTCTTCCGGTATGTGGCCGCCACTCGAGAATCTTTCTGCCCCAACGGCCGTCGGTTCTGCGAGCTATGTGCCCTGCCCATTGCCACTTTGCGACGGCGACCCTTCGAGCTATGTCGGTGACCTTGGTTCTCCTGCGGATCTCCTCATTTCTGATTCGATCTCGCAGGGAAACTCCAAGCATAGCTCGCTCAGTCGCCCTCTCAGCAATCTTAAGCTTGCGGACAAGGCCCATAGTAAGCGGCCACGTCTCTGCTCCGTATGTCATCACTGGCAACACACACTGGTCAAAGACTTTTGTCTTGAGACACTGCGGTATATTGGACGAGAAGATATTTCTTAGCTTCCCGAATGCTGCCCATCCGAGTTGGATTCGACGAGAGATCTCTTTCTTGAAGTTGGACATACCTAGTTGGATAGTATGTCCGAGGTAAACATATCTCTCAACAATTTCAAGTGTAGAGCTTCCAACTGTTACTGGAGTGGGTACAATATGGACATTTGCCATGATTTTGGTCTTGTCCATATTCATTTTAAGACCCACTCGTTGTGAAACTCTACAAAGATCATCGAGCATTGTGTTGAGGTCCTCCATGGTCTCAGCCAAGACCACGATATCGTCGGCAAATCTAAGGTGCGTGATGTACTCGCCGTTGATATTGATGCCATATCCTCCTCAATCCAGAAGCTTGAAGACATCTTCCAATGCAGCGGTGAACAGTTTCGGAGATATGATGTCTCCCTGTCTTACTCCACGCTGCAATCGGATCGGTTTCGAGCTCTGGTCTTCGAGGCGGACTGACATGGTGGCGTTCTCGTACAAGCACCTTAGAACATCGACGTACCGGTGGTCTATTTGCCACCGTTGGAGGGCCTGCAACACGGCCCATATCTCAATCGAATCAAAGGCTTTCTCATAGTCCACAAACGCTAAGCATAGGGGCTGGTTATACTCATGGGACTTCTGTATAACCTGCCGCAGCGTATGAATGTGGTCTATGGTGCTGTAGCCTTTACGGAATCCAGCTTGTTCGGGAGGCTGGAAGTCGTCGAGCCTGATTGTGAGACGATTCGACAATGACACCAGTGAAGATTAATTAGTGGTAGGTCTCTGCTGCCAGAGATCGTCTATGTAGGTATCACCTCAGCGCTATACTTATACCGTCAAATAGTATTGTGCTAAGATTCGATTTCCGTTGTGAATGGGGTTGTGGCTAATGAAATAATGGGGTAATGAGACACAATGTGAAGTGTATATGATCCTAATTAGCGCTAAAATGTTATGGGCATCAGGTGAACGTCCCGTTCGTCTTGTTTCTTCCTTAAATATAATAAAGAATAGTTGAAATAGGTTGCCGGCCTCAATGTCCAGGTCTCACTTGGAAATATTTTTCTATACTAGTTCTTTTTAGATTATACCATCGCTTGATCAGATGAAATCGTAATAAAGAACTGGTCTATATATATTATGTATCATAAAACAATAAGAGGCTGTGATGTTCTGGTGTGTAATGCTGTCATCCAAGCTATAGATTTCGAAAAAGCTTCCAGTGAAGGTAATCGTAATATAAACAACTTTTTTTTAAGATAAACAGTTTCCTTGGACATCTAGAAACCTAAAATGGGTAGTTAGAAGAACGGTAGATAGAAATACAATACAGTTTTAATAAAGAATGAGAAAGAAAAGAACAAACAAAAATGTACACATAGAATAACGTAAATAAAATGTAGTAGTATAAATAACTGTGATTGATTAAAGAAATATAGAAATAGAAATAGGTAAATGTAAAAATAGAATGAGAGATATTGTTAATATAAAAAAATAGGTGTTGTGCTTATTTATGAAAGAGATATGAAAGCAGGATATAAGATGGAGCATGATTGAAGAAATGAAGTATTTTACAGTAAAAGGTGTGAAAGATGAGAGGAGAGAAAAGAGAGTATGAGTGGGAAAATATGTAATAGAAATTAATATATGTTATAAAGATTACAAAATAAAGAACATCGAAGCACCTGAATTGAGGGAGAGCGTAAAAAAATCTAAATCAGATCAGTGTGAACGTGGCTTTGATCCTGTCCTTGTGAGAAAGAAGCAGTGGAAACATTAAGAGGATCGTTTGTTATATTGTTATTTATTGATACAATGATTCAAAATCTACTAAATGTTGATGCTGCTGATCGAAGATCTACATTATATTGTAGTACGTTTAAGAATTTTTTCCTGATGAGGAGTAAAATGTCGAAAGACTTTATAATTGTAGGAAGAGATGATTTATATCTGGCCTTGGACTCTACACCTTGGTGCTCGAAGATCAATGCCCGATGCGCTCCGTTCGTTAAACTGGTTTTTCGTGCAACATTTAAACGAGACCTTCCATCACCGATCTGCACCATTATTGTAAGAAAAGTCTCCTTTATTACAACTATCATTTTTTTTTTTCAACGAAGCCAGGAGACGAGCGGAACATTCAGCTGATGATAAATGATACGCCTGCTCATAACAACGTGGCGTTTGTTAGGTTGGTGTATACTGCATCACATTGGGGTCGTTGGCGGTCAGGGTGGATGTTTTCATCGCCTTCTAAACGACCCTGAGAAGGAGTATTGAAGTACTCACGAGGCTGGTAGGGTCTGCATAAACCAGTCCCCGAGACGGACTATCCCACTATAGAGTTAGCAAGGCCTCGACCCTTCCAAACGCCGAAGGTGATCACCGAGGGGGCTTAGTAGGTAAAAATCTCCACATAACTCTGACTTCTCCTCAGAAACCATAAAAAATTAAATACTGCACCACATTACGCTCGCATTGAGACAGGTTGTAAAGACTCATAATTTTATTAGCTACAGCGCCCTGCGAACTGGAACACAGTAATATTTGCACACTACTGTTTGTCGGGAGAAATATAAGCTGCGGTCCTATCTAGATGGTTCACAGTGTGGTTATCTTTGTTAATAAAAAAAAATATTGTCACTGTCGCGTTTTCAATTAGGGTTTTAATTTAACGCTAAATGGTCTTTTGAACCGTAGTTAATGGTTAACTGAGTAATAGATATGTCTGGCATTTTTTTTTACAGCTACTAGTCTTATTTCTTAACCGTTTACCAAGATCGTGAATTTAAATTGAAACGTTTGGTATCGTTTCTTTGTCATTGTTACCTCCGTGTACAGAATTTTAACTTTGTAACCACGCTGTTAACCTTTATAACCTATTCTTGAAGTTTTTCCTTATCTATATGGTGATACAAACTAAAATTATTTCCAAACCCTCTGAATGAGACTTATGTTGTATGGCTATGCGATTTGTTTTTAATAGCCTTTTAAAACCTTTTCTGGTATATTAATAATATATACTTAGTTAAGTACATAGTGAAGTAATAAAAAAAACACATACTAAGTACTAAGCATAAGTTACGTGACATAGATGAATATGTTAAGTAAGAGCTCATATAGGCTTTTTCTTTTTAATGATGGTTATTCTCTGATGCTGGAGACTGTCTCCGTAGGTACAACTGCTCCTATTTCTGAAACCAAACAGTAGTGTACTTTTTTTTTATTACATGAAGCATCGGGACGAGATATTCACGTAATTATAAGTGACACGCCTCCCCATAACAACGTCGCGCTAGTTCTGCCACATTGCGCTCATTGCTACAGACCTAAGTTGTTGAGTATCGCTACCTCAGTAATTTTACTTGCTACAGCGCCCTTCTAACCGGAACACATTAACGTATCCACACTGCTATTTTGCTGCAGATATAGGAGCTGCAGTGGATACCTAGTTAGACGGTCTCCGGCAACAGAGACCTACCTCCAGTATGAGTTCATATATCAAAGCGAGAAGAGGTGCAGTGTTAAGTGTATGTAACATTGCTATACATGCGTTTCACTTACTATCAGGTGAATGTCCTGATCGTTTTGTTACTTCGAATAAAAAAGGAACTAATGTAAAACAGTTTCGTTTTGGATCATAGTTATTTATTTTCGCTCTATGTAGTGAGTGCAGTCAGCCATTATAAATTAGTTACGCGGTGACAGAACGAATCGAGGCATTATCCGTGATTACAATGAACCGTTAGGCGATTCCGTCTACTGCTAGAAATGTAGTCTTTTTTTTTATTCACCGAAGCGATGAGACGAACGAGACGTTCATCAGATAGTGAGTAATACGCTTGCCCATAACGACATGGCGTCAGTTTCGCCACAACTGGTGAAACTGACAAAACGTTACCAGTGATAGGTCCCTGTTGCCGGAGATCGTATAGGTGGAGACAACCGCAGCGGCTATTTCTGCTGACAAATAATAGTGTGTAAACATTACTGCCTTCCGGTTTAAAGGGCGCTGTAGCTGTAATTACTGGGGTTACGAGACTCAACATTTTATTTCACAGGCGACAAGCCCAATGTAATGCAGTGCATTTCATCTTAATCTTACCATCAGGTTAATGTGCCGCTCGTCTCGTGGGTTAATTACACAAAAAAAAAACTATTTCTCGTCATAAGATGTTAAGTCTCGTTATCTGTTATTTCACTAGTTTCAGAACCCTTCAAACTGGAACACAGTAATGTTCACACACTACTGTTTGTCGGCTGTAATAGGCCTGCGGTGGTCTAGGCAGGTACTACCGCAATACCTATTACAGGTGACAAACAGTACTGTGTTCCTTTGTTGTGAACAGGCGTAGCACTTAATATTAAGTGAACGTCGCGATCGTCTCGTCGCTTCATTTAATTAAAAAAACATCCGGCTGTCAAAGTATAATAATTATAAATAAATCCTTTAAGTGTTTGATGCTATAGTGTTAGTAATTTTGTAACAGTTTTTGCTTGAAGATAATAGTAATAACAGGTTAGTATTTTACAGTATTTAAAAAAGTGTATAAGAGCTAGAGTTTCTGAGGAGTACTCTTCACCGTCCAAAGCTGGATGGGTCGTCGGTTCTAACAATAACATTTAAGCTTGATCCATCCTAGAATGTGTGAATATCTATTTATAGTTAACAGGTTATTTAGTATTTTTTTGTTAAGTTCAAAGTTAGTGTTTCTCGTAGCAAATGAGGTTGTCTGTCAAAATTTATAACACTAATGAAGGCGTCCGGAAGAGTGGATGGACATATCGGTTAATTTATCTAAATGTTACAATAGCCACATATCCAATTACTGGTAATGATACAGCGTATCCGTTATCTCTTTCATAGGAAGTATATACAAGCGATAGAGTACAACTTGTGAGCCGCAAATAACATGGACTAGTTATCTAGAGGTGTATCTGACAACTGATTGTATCTTTTAAGTAGTGCCGATTAATATTTAAGAAAAAAAAAACTGTTATTTTTTCGCTTTTAAATCGTGTCTTTAATTATGTATCTATGAATATATTAACATATGAATAGATTCCATAAAACTTATTTAAATACTAGCTGTTCCCCGCCCGCTTTACTTTGTAATAGGGGGACCGGAAAGTAATGTCGTTTCTGCGCATGCCAATACTTGATTGTCATTTGTCAGCTCATTGTTTTGTTCAGAGGCGTACCAAAGACATTGTGAGGTTATAGTGATTTCTTTACTTATAGACAATTGAATTACAATTTTTTTTTGTAATTTTGGGTAAAATGGCCAGCCAAATACCAGAAGAGGTACACATCCGGCATTGCATGCTCTTTGAGTTTCGCAAGGGAAATAACGCAACAGTTGCTACCAAAAACATTTGCGATGTTTATCCAAATGCACTGGACATTCGTAAATGCCAAAGGTGGTTTTCCAAGTTCAAATCGGGTAATTTTGATCTTTCCGACTCGTATCGATCAGGAAGACCATCAGCGTTAGAGAACGACGTGTTAAGGGCGGAAGTGGAAGCAAATCCGTGTCAGACGATCGAGGAATTGTCAAACAGTCTCAACAAACCTTGGTCGACCATCCAAGAACATTTGAAGCAGATTGGAAAAGTAAGCAGAGCAGGTGTTTGGGTCCCGCATAATCTGTCCGAACAGAATAAGGCTAACCGATCAATCACATGCAACTTATTGCTTCAACGACACAACACAGAAGCGTTTTTTGATCGCTTGATCACAGGAGATGAGAAATGGGTCCTGTATGATAACCCAAAACGCAAAAGGCAGTGGCTCTCTCCAAATGAAATCCCTCGGAGTACTGCTAAGCCAGGTTTACACCCCAAAAAAGCGCTTTTGTGTGTTTGGTGGAGTATTCGCGGCATTGTTCATTTTGAATTACTGAAACCTGGAGAAACTGTTACTGCAGACCTCTACAGCGAACAATTGCAGCGAGTCAATCAATCTTTAATTGAAAAGTGGCCAGCGATTGTCAACCGAAAAGGCGTCATTCTCCAACATGACAATGCAAGACCGCACTGCGCAAGGCGAACTCTAGAAAAAATTAATGAATTGGGGTGGGAGGTGCTGCCTCATCCACCATATTCGCCCGATGTTGCACCATCGGATTTCCACTTATTCCGAGCGCTGCAACACTTTTTAAGTGGCAAAACATTTGCAAATTTGGATGATATCCAAAATGCCATCTCTAGATATTTTGCCGAAAAACCAATTAATTTTTATCGATCAGGGATTGAAAATTTACTCACTAGATGGCAAAAGGTTATTGACAATGATGGGGAATACATCATTGATTAAAAATAAAGACTCGTTAAAAATGTATGTGTTTGTATTTAGCGTAAGAAAACGACATTACTTTCCGGTCCCCCTAATATTATACTAATAGATTTGAAATGTAAACTTGGAATTTGTTAAAATTATACCCGCCCTGCAGCAAGCCGCTGCTTATCGAACCTATTCCCATTATTAACACCCCCTATAACAGCCCCTTTATAAAAAAAAATCGTACCAAATTTCAACAAGTCAACCTCACCTTCTCGTGGTGAACCCGTTACTCAACAAACGACGTTCTGGTTGCCGCCAACCTGTGTGGTGGGAAATGGCCCAATTCCCCCTATATGAAACCCTACATGATAGTACCTAGTACCCGGCGGTAGCTAAGGCCATGCTGAATGTATGTGGAGAACTTTGGAGGAGGCCTATATCCAGCAATGGACGTCTATCGGCTGATGATGATGATATTATGAAGAGCTTCAGCAATAGATATCTTTGTTTCTTAATATCTCTCTCAAATTTTCTAAATAATATACCTTTACTCAAAAGATATCATACAAATAACATCATCATCATCACTACTTCTCTTGATGAGCTGGTGGTGAGTAGAAGTGAGGACAGTAAAGCTTTTGGGTACTAAAATATTGCGATAGGAAATACAGATATTTAGTTTTCAATTTTATATTTAGTTTAGAATACCTATTAGGTTTCTTTAAAAGCAGTATGTTTGCGGTTGGAAGCGAGCCAGGCATTTTAGTGTGAACTATCTACTATTTTTTTTTGTTTTTGTAAAAAGTATTCAATGTTTTTATATCACATACTAGTAAAAGAATATATATAGAAGAGGATAAAGGTAAAATATCTAGTAGTCTGGTGGTAGGTCTTTAGTGCCGGAGACGGTCTTAGTACATACCACTACAACGCCTATTTCTGCCGCTAAACAATGGTGTGTAAACATTATCGAGTTCCGGTTTGAATGGCACTGTAGCTAGTTATATTACTTTATCAAGGCGACGTCCCCACTGTTGGGGCACAGGCCTACCCTCATACGTGGGCAAAAGCTTGAAGTGGAGTAATTATTAAAAGTTGTGGCGCTCACCATGGATGATTGTGATAATTTATAATTTCGTTTGCTTACTTCCTTCCTCATTAAAAAAAAAAACTGTTTTTATACATTTGTTAGATTAAGCTCCTTTTAACTAAGTTTTAGATTAAATACGTATATCCTACACCTTGTTCCGTTCTTTTTTAAATCTCTATACTCTCACTTGGTAAAAGACATTTCTACATAACCCTGAAGGTTAGTATTTTATCAGCTAAAGCGTTAATTTTATCAAAAGTCTTTTAAAAGTTTTCATATTTATTAAAAGAGAATAAATCGCTTTGCAGATTCTCGGTTCTTTTTTATAACGTACGTCCCAGTATGAATTACATCTATGAATAAAAAGCCGGAAGCTTTTATGACGTTGGAAGTGAGGAACCTCTTGGTACCTTGAATGTTTGAAATAAAAAAAAAACGCACTTGCGGCCCGCTGTGTTCAAGAACTGAGTTAATTAAAAAAATAACCGACTATTTTAATCGTTTAGTTTGTGTACGAGGAAAAGGTTTACTAGCTATCGCAGCGTTTATGCGATGTGGAGTGTACTAATTGCCTCCGCGGTGCAATGGTTAACCGCTTGCCTTGTAACACAGACACCTCGGTTTGATTTTCGGGATAATCAAGACAGTTTGGATTGTGGAAGGGTTTTTCGAACTTGCCTCTATAGTTAAAGTTTATTAGTCTGAAAGTAAATCTGCCGCCAACGATTCCACTATCAACATATGAATCCTCGAGTATACTGAGCGCTTTTCTATGGTAGACTTTATAGTCTCTTACCATTAAGGAAAATTTATGAATGATAAGTCCAACCTAGATAAGATGAATAATCGATGTTTTTAGTTATAACTATAAATAGAAAATATCTATTTACTAAAGTTTGTCGAACTGTCTTAAATTTTTCATAATACAGCACCAATTTTCTTTTACATAACTTCTTTTTCTACTTCTTCCTGCTCTTTTCTCAGCTATTTGGGTGCGGCACAGTATGTACTTCTCTCCCATATCCCTCTATCAGCCGTCATATCTGAATTCACACTCTTCTCACACATGTCATTATTCACACAATCCATCCACACTTTCTTCGGTCTTCCTCTACCCTTACAACTATTCTTTAATATAAGTAGAGTGTTTAATATTTTTTGTCGACAGGTCGATAATGCTGAATTTGCTGACCATTACACTGGTCACAATCGCTTTCGACTACGCATACGCCCAGAACAGCCGGGAACACCAAGGTCCGCAGACATGCGGCGGTCACCTCAGGGGTCACGTCGGCACGATACAGACGCCGAACTTTCCAAATCCGTTTCCCGTGCCGATAAAATGTCGATGGATCATCGAGCACGACGTGGTGAACGGCAACATATCTATATATTTCACACAGCAGTACACCACAAGTGGGCTAACGTTCACAGAGTACATGTACTACGATGAGACGTACAAACTGGGCGAGAGGAGAGCGCTGACAGTGACGGAGCAGAACATCACAAAGATCAAGTGGCTACAGGTAAGATTAAATAATCAGCTATATTAATAGATGTATTAATTGATTCTTCTTAATTTTTTTTAATAGCGATCCTCCCAGTTTAGTTGGGCTGGGGAATATTTACACAATTCTTTTACTATCTTGTTTATTTCTATCCTTTTTCTCCTTCTCTTCTTTCACGCTTCCTTTCCTTTCGTATTATCATTCTCAGATATTGTTACTTCTACATATTCTTTTTTATTTACTTCTTTCACTATTATTTTTGTTTACAATTTTAGTAACTCGCGTTCAGTATTACACAATTTTACACTTCTATTTCCTTTCATTCCATTATCGCAATTCTCTTTCTTTATTCTATTATATTTCTTTGGCCTTCCACTGATAATTACTATTTCTATTTCCTTATTCCGATTACATCACATTCCCTTTATGGTTAATTTTGCTCGATGATCCTTTTTATCATATTCCTCCAAAATTCCAAGAGTGTGCGACGACTGCTGTCCTCACCGCTAACCACTATCCCACCTGATGTTAAGTGTTGATGTGGTCTGTGATGGTAAAGCGTATTAACCCAAAAAGCCTCATGATTATCAGCCGATCAACGTCCACTGCTGGACATAGGCCTCCCCCAAAGATCTCCACATCGATCGATCCCGCGCTGCCCGCAGCCTTCATCAGATCGTTGGACCACCTGGTGGGGAGCCTGCCAACACTACGTAAAAACCTATTCACTGTTTTGTTGAAGACACCCACGTTGTATTTGGACGGAATCATCGACGCCGGCAAGTTGTTGTTATTTGCTGTTCTTATGAAGAACTAGGAACCTCTTTGGTCGTAAACCGAGGATGTGCACAACATAAGAATAGTGACTCGATATCCGTCTGGTCGAAATACATCATATTTTAGGAACAACTATCATAGTAGACTAATCAGGCTAATTACAATAGATTCCTAAAGTAACTCCACCACTAGCTATGTTTCAATTTATATCGTTCACATGGATTAAAGTTCTCTGCCTTAATACGTGCTTCTCTATGTGACATTGAAGATATATCTTCAATTCAAGTAAATTAAACTTGTCTTTAACTTTAAAAATACTCGGATGTACTTCATAGAAAAATTTGAAATAACTTTGCAATTCAATTACATCCGTTTCCTATGATGTCATGAAAATATTTGTTCGCTGCAGAATATATGGTAATTCAGAATTTTGAAATTTAAATCACTTACATTTTACTAGACTGGTTTCCCAACATATATGTCAGCTCAAAATTTACTGCATTAATTTCTAGAAACATCCTTTTTATTGTTACCAGTTAAACTACGATAACAATATTTTGCTTTCAGTGTTATAGAAAGATGAACTAGTAAATACTATAATACATATTCAGTGCCATATAAACGAAAAGATGAGCAGGAATTTAGATACAAAATAAATCTATATAAAAACTACAAAATAAACAACTTCGTACTTAGAAGTGAATTGGTAGATCATCATCATCAGCCGATAGACTGCTGGACATAGATCTTCCCCAAAGATTTCCACATCGATCGGTCCAGTGTTGCTCGAATCGCTTATTACAGTATATAAATATATATTTACATTATTAAGTATAAAATTTAACTTATTTAAGTATTAGTCATTATTATATATAATATTATTAACGTTTCTTTATTATTTGTAGGTTCAAAGCCCGGTGCTGGTGGTAGAGTTAATTTTAGACAGGTTAGAAGGTACCCAACTGCGGGCGCTCGGTTTGCTCTCAGTGTTTGGTTTCAACGTAACATACGTGGTGCAGAAGCCTCAGGATCCACCAGGACCTTCTTCCTGTAGCGCAATCGAATGCCGACTCTTGGGACACTGCTACGCCCGTCACGACTATAAGTGAGTAATAGTATTAAAGCTTTATCAATATTTTGTCCAAAAAAAAAGGACAACCCGTTTCTTTATTCTACGAAGCAACGAGACTAGTGAGATATTTACCTTGTTTGCTTTAGTTAGGATGATATACACTGTGTATGTTCCTCGCTTTGAGATTTAAGATGTTGTTTCATTACTCCAGTAACTTCACAAGCTAGCTCTTCAATTCGTAACACAGTAGTTTGCGCATTACTGTTTGACGGCAGAAATAGTAGTTACGGTGACACCTAGATAGTCTCCAGCAATAGAAGTTTACAACAAGTAATGAGATTGTTCATAGAGCACCGCAATGCAGCTACTGAAACTACTACAAGAAATTCAGTAGCTTCAGGTTCTTTCAAAACTGTAACTTTAACAGTTTTTTAAACAGACGACTCCAACTTTAAGTAACAATAAGTTAGAAGATAATGAAACGATCTTGCTTATATCACTGTAGTTCTTATATATATATTTGCTAGGGTACAACAATACTGTGATGCAGTTGTAAAGACAATATGAAGGTGGTAAATTAGCCACTAACCAGGCGACGGATCTATCAACAAACTTTACTTTTATTCATGCAGCCGCGGAAAGCAGGCCTCTTGATATTTATATGAATATAAATCTATGACCAAGATACCACCTTAGGTACTGTAACATAAAGATAGGTATTTGCATACTACTGGTCATCGAAATTCTCCAGCAAATCTATGTGGTTGATGGCACAGTGTAATGTTAATTCCGGTTATATGCATAACTATTACAATGCGCAAGTAAATTGCTACTCACATGGCCGCCATTACAGTGAAAATGATATTGCTCTGTAATATTACGGGAGATTGGCTCTAAAAACAAATAAAGTCAAAATTAAACGTCCTGTACATTTTAATTATTGTCTATAATATATAAGGTTGCCAAATATCTCCCTTCCGCTTTTTTGCTCTTTCGTCAATGCTTTATAAAAAGTGTTACAGAGATCGGATTTAGTTCAAATATGCAGCGTTTTGTTCGATAATCTGTTTCAATCTAGACGGCAACTTCATAATACCTCCATCGTAGAAGCCCCCCTCCTTATTTGCGAAGAACTCGGACAGCCACTTTTCACAAGCCTCTTTTGAGTTCAACTTTACACCACCAAGGGCGTTCACCATGGACAGGAACAGGTGGTAATCACTTGGCGCTATGTAGCGGGCTATATGGTGGATGCGATAAAACCTCCCATCCGAGCTCCCGTAGCTTCTGACGAGTCATCAACGAAGTGTGTGGTCTGGCGTTGTCCTGGTGGAACACTACACCCTTCCTGTTGCCCAATTCTGGACGCTTCTGGTCGATCGCCTGCTTCAAGCGGTCCAGTTGTTCGCAGTAGATGGTATAATTAAGCGTCTGGCCATATGGGAGCAGCTCATAGTGGATGATTCCCTTCCAATCCCACCAAACACACAGCAAAACCTTCCTGGCCGTCAATCCCGGCTTGGCCACTGTTTGGGACGATTCACCGGCCTTCGACCACGACCGTTTTCACTTGATATTGTCGTATGTGATCCATTTTTGGTCGCCAGTCACCATCCGCTTCAAGAATGGGTCGAGTTCGTTCCGTTTCAGCAGCATATCGCAGGCGTTGATTCGGTCCAGAAGGTTTTTTTGCGTCAAATCATGCGGCACCCAAACATCAAGCTTTTTTTTGTATCCAGCCTTCTGCAGATGGTTTAAAATGGTTTGGTGACTAACTCCCATCTCCTGGGCGATGTCACGAGATGCCACATGCCGGTCTAACTCGATGTAGTCCATGATTTGATCGGTATTTGTCGTCACAGGTCTTCCGCCGGCTGGCTTAACCATGGTGTCGTTTTCACCGGCTCTGAATCGTCGAAACCATTCCTCCGCGGTTCGAAGTGATAGAATACCATCCCCCAAAACACCATTAATCTCACGGAACGTTTCTCTAGCGGATTTGCCTTTAACGAAGGAAAACTTTAAAACAGCGCAAATTCGGCGTTAGTGAACTACATGTTTACACGTCTATAACTGTTGAACGCAATATCCAAACTAATTATGCATAGCGTTTTGTAGGTTATGTCAAGACCTTTCAAATTATGTATAGTATTGCCAGATACGAGCTCTGTAGCGCTTTGTACATAGCCGCGAAATTCAAAAGACAAAAAGGCGGAAGGGAGATATTTGCTAACCTATTATATAATCTGTATGATAGTTTAAAATTTGTTTATGGTTTATAAATCTAGTGTTTATTGTTATCAGGGAATTTTTCTGCTCGTGTTTCGAAGGCTACACTGGAGTTGACTGCGGGGTCGGGCCGCTATGCCCAAAAACTTCCAATATGTGCAAAAATGGCGGAACTTGCAGGTAAAATATACGCCACGTTTTTTGTTTATCTGTGCTACTTTACAGGCAAAAAACTGTCGACAATTTGTGGTGAATTTGTTTCAATGTCCACTTTACTATCAAATGTTACTTTATGAATATTTTCCACTGTACCATATTACGCAGACAGATGGGCCAAGCAGCTGTGAGCTGTATCTGTGCTCCGGGGTACACTGGAGACCTATGCGAATCGCAAATAGCAGCACCAGGTATGTATGTACCCTTTTTTTTAATAATTCCAATACTCATATTACCTTTTCTTCTGCCTTTAGTCTAACAGAAATAAAACCTTTATTACAGTTTTAATATATAAGTTATAGCTTAGGACTTACTTAATTTATCATTGAATATCAATAAGATACGGTACATGAGTGTGATAAAGGAAAAACTTATAAGTATCTTCAACATATTGTTTTAACATTATCATCGTTAATATGTTTACCTTAGTTTAAAATAAGTTAGTTAATAGAACTTTTTCATCACCTTTATCATCATTATCTGATAGACGCCTAATGTTAATAGAACTTTTAATTGATGTTTTATGAGAACTTTTGGGAACAGTATACCATCTCAGCACCCTATAAAACTCAACCTTACATTCCTTAGCCGCTTTAATAATAATAAAAAAAATTTAGAAGTAACGTTTCAAAATATTGCTATGTTTTTAGGAGTAGAGCATCATTATGTTTTGATATCTTAGAATAATAATTTTTAGAATGTGGCATCGAGGAGTGCTTCGAGGGATGCCAGAGAACAAATGGCTGCGACTGTAATCCCAGAGAGAACGATGCAAGTAAGAATATTAGAATATCTAATAAGTCGTTTATAATAAAATCAGTCGATTTATTCATTAAAATATTAGCTGATGATTCGACTAATGATAGTGTATCGAGAATATCTGTTAATAAGATCGGATGTTTGTACATAATTCAAAAACCCTTCCGTATCTATGATGCTTCGCTTCATAGAAAATACGCAGAGAGTATGACGAGCTGATTATTATCATGATTTCAGACTGTAAAAGTTTTCTCCTGAACACAAGCTTCTCCACTAACAGGTGCTCTATAAGCGTGGTCTGGAAAGAATGTTAGTTAATATCACCAAGATCAAGGTAGAATATACTGTAGTTAGAGTGGTGGTGAGACAATTCTAACCTGACTCCCACTCTAAAGAGTAATACAGTTTAATAAATAGATATGAAATGAAAAGTCTAGACAGCCTTCAATGATCTTAAATAATCATGTTTGCATTTTTTTAGCCTTAGCACGATTTGAAACAAGATTACAGGTCGTAGACCAAGGAAGTGACAATATGACGGAAGACATCATTAGACAGGTAAACTTATTATAAAGAGCACTTAATGTTCCCACTACTGGGACTAATGGCCTTCGCTCACAAAACGAAACTCGAGGTTATATTGGTTAAGTGTGGGTTGACGGATATAATTTTACGAAGATTTTTATTGTTAAAGCTTCGTCCCGTTTCCGTTTATCTACGAACTCTTTCTTTACCGGATGTTCAAACTTAACAATGATCGAACCAGCTCTTCTTCGAGTCGTATAACACAGCCTTACAAATTGAACTATTACGGCTTTAGTTAATATATTTCAGTACAAATAAACAGTTCTGGAAGGAGTTTAGGAATACCGCAGCACGTTTCTATCACCAAGCATTAGTATGCAAATGTTCTTGTTCAAAAGCCCATGTCTAAAAGCAGAAAGCGAACAGGTTCTGATGTGTAAACATCCTAAGTAGTATTACAATGATTTAAATAGGATTATTTATCAAGTTAACTACTCGTGCTCGTCTCATATCTTTATTGTTGAGTGTACGAGTATATTCCTTACTAAAAATAAGCAAAGGAATTTTCGTACAAATTTTGGCCTTTATTTAGTTTCTGTAAACTTGTTAACTTAAATAAAGCAATATATTAATGTATAGCAATCTTTTCAGGTGTCCAATTACTTGAGAGCTTCCAATATAACCTTAGACGACGAGATTGAAATTTTAAATGTGAGGTAAGCGCTGAAGTCTTTTTTAACTCTGACATTGTTTGGGAAATTGCTACAGCCGGGTTTTTCAATTTCTATGTTAACTTTTCAATTTAAATACATCACATACAAATTTTAATTAAATTTTTAACATATATATGATAGATTATTTAATTATTTTTAAATTTTTAGTATAGTTATTGTCTGACAACAGAATAGTTACTTCACTATCGTATTAGATTACAAGAGAGAATATATACCTAGTATAACATTCATAGTGATTATATAGCACTGTTGTCGAAGAAATCATTTTGTATTAAATTGTGATCGTTTAATATATAATACACATAAAAAACTCCTATAATTATATATGATAAAAGTAAATATATACCTTGAAATTTCGCTTTGTGATACTACCTGTATAAATATAATACTTAGTATTATATACAACGTTTGTCTGTACGCAGAATGTGTATACATTCAATAGATGAATCATTTTCTATTTTATTACCCTGCTTTTGCTATAATAACTAGTTTTTATTGTATCAGCTCTGTGGAACCGAATGGTGCTCGCACTGTGCGGTTGAGGGTCTGGAGTGCTCGGCGAGAGGCCGGTGCGCTGAGGGCTGCTTTTTCTCGTCTAGCGGCTACACGAGCTCGCACGGACCGCCTAAGACTGTTGCCGGCTACACTATACTTCGATATGCAACCTGCACTCAGTCTACATGTAAATCACTAATTTTTAATCCTTTAGCTAACACTTCCTCAATTTCACATGGCATTAAATAACAAGGCCGGAGATGGTAAAGAATAAATTAGTACAGTGGCAGTATAAACGAATAATCTTACTTGTGTGTTAATTAGTTAATTTAAGTACAAAAAGTTGTAAACTTTTCATAACTTCCTCTTCGCAAAAGTTCGTAGACTTTCTGTTCTTGATGTCTCGCATATAAATTCTCAAAGGCGACAATGAATTTCTAACTTTCTTCGTGATATTTGTAGATATCCACAAATTGTTGAGTCTTAGTATATAAGTAACTTAAATAATAGTAACTTAAGGAACTTCTGAAGATTTCTTCAACTTGTAATTGATATCTTTTATTTTACTAAAATCAACTTTACGAACTTCTACTTTTTAGGCATTAATAGTCAACCAACGACCCGAAGTTTGGGAGGGTTCAGAATTCATTCTAAGTTGCATGGCCTACGGATCACCTGATATAGAATTCTCATGGTACAAAGACGGTGTTAAAATAAATTTCAACGGCACTACCAGGTATGATAATTATTTTTGTATACGTTTGTAATATATAATAAGCGTTTGATGAATACACAGTTCATATTTACATACAGATCAGTTTCATATTTAATATAAACGAACGACTTCACCTGCATTGAAACTTAGTTAATATTGAACTATAAAGTTTTAAAAGCATTCAAAAGTTGTTAACAAAACAGTTACAGTAAGAAAAATATAGACAGCTTTAATATATAAAACTTAACTATTTAGCTGTGGATCGAAAAAGAGATATGATAGTTTTTGCACATGTTAGATTCTGATGAAATGTTTCCTGAGTTTAGTTATCAGAATTAATATACAATTTAGACATCACATATTATAATAACTTACTTATTGATTAACAAAGCGAATCACATTATCTTCAACATCAACATCAAATAAATTGAATCATTCGTTTATAACTATATTACATCATAGACATTCGAGTTATAATACCAATTTAAATATAGGAGATATCCAGAGATTCATCGACTCATCACGAGATCTTCGAAACTATTAGATGTGACGTCTCAGAATTTGGTAGCAATATTGCTTCTGCTATTCATAGGTCAGCTAAGAATGGATTTTACAAAATTCCTTTCATAAATGGAGTTGGGAGAGCGTTACGGCCAGCTAAGCGGGCGGGGAACAGCTGGTACCTTATAAGTACAATTAGTTCAAAAGCTAACAGAAGAGTTTTTCTAAAATAAAATCTTCAAAGTCTATAACTTTACTCTAAATATCAAAATTTACATATGCTAGAGACGTGGTGTACTAGCTCTAGGATTACAGGACAGTTGTTAGCCTCAGAAATTAGAAAACTAATTCATCTCTAGAAATGGATTCAACAGGCTCTAATGTGACTTTGTTGATTGATCGCTACATAGAAATATTTGCTGAAGGCAATAAAGATTTGTAAGTTCTTGTGTCGAGATTCGTAAATAACGAAATCTTAAACTATTTAGATTACTAGAGCAGAAATACTTGTAAAAATTGATTATCTACATGTAGTAACTAATATTTAGTATCTAAGACTAACTATGAAGATATATGTGAATATTACTTATAATCAAATCTTTATGATATGTCCTGATATCATCCATAATGGATATATGATTCTTTGAATTCTATCTACATTTTAGAGATATATGGACTCGGACCGTAGCAGAAGATGCTTTGGGGAGACGTATGTCAGTACTTGGAGTATCAGAAGCGAGAACCCTAGACAGCGGTAGATGGTCTTGTACAGCCGATGATGCAGGACGAAGAAGGTGTAGGGCTCTAAGACTCGTGGTACTGCGACCGCCTGACATACGTCTAGCACCGTCTGCGTTAACTGTTAACAAAGTAGGTTATAATTCAATCATAGATCCTTTAAAGGAAGATTAGAGAATAGTTAAGATAATAAGGACTAGTTAACTTTAATATAATGATTGTACTACGATGATGATAATGGCAATTTATTATTTGTCAACTTATAAATACTTCTTACATATGACCGAGATGCAAATATTAAGATGGATGTGTGGTGTGACGACGATGGATAAAAAAATGAGTATATCAGAGGTAGTCTGAAAGTTGTTCCAGTGACAGAAATTGTGGGGCAAGAGGTTAGCGCGGTACGGGCATGTTATAGGATAGATATGTTAACGGAGGGATGGAGGATATATAACGAAGAAAGCAATGAGAATGTATGTGGTTGGTTTTTTTTTTTTTTTTTTTTTTTTTTTTTATTTTTTTTTTTTTACAATCATTCCCCTGCGTATGGCGGGTCAGGGCCTTTAATTGCACTTTTAAGCTTTACTTTACATTTATCACTTATCATTCAAATTTTCTTATTTCTAGTACTACATTCTCTCCTTTCGTCCATCTTCTCTATCATGCCTATTCTTATCTTTCTTTCTTTTTATTCTCCTCCTCTTTTCTCTCATACTCCATTCCATTTCCTTCTTTCATACCTCTCGCTGAGTGAAGACACCGTCGCCTCGTCAGTCCTGGAACATGTCATCGTCCTTTTTCTGAAATAAATCATCCAACTTTGTTCCAATTTTTCGTTTGTTGATTTCTGTTTTTAATTATCTACTGTTAATTTTAAATTTTTTATATTCATTATTCTATTCTATCTTTGGTTTTTGTTTCAATTTTGATTTGTATTTAATAGTATTTTACATTTGTTCCTTATTATTACCTTTTCTATTATTTTTCTACAATATCTTATAAATATCTGGCGACTTTCGTCCTCACTCATCAGAGAGGCAACTGCTGCCATCTCTAACTTTATACCTATCTCTATTTCACATTTCACCCTTTCTGCCCCGAATAAGGGACAGGAAAGCAGGATGTGCACCACGGTCTGGTCCACCTCCGGGTCACACGGGCACGCGGGACTCTCCTTGAGCTTGAACCTGTGGAGGTACTCGGAGAATCCCCCGTGCCCGGTGAACATCTGGACCAGGACCGTGTCGAGCTCGATCCGGCGAAGCACCCGGTACGCTGACTTGACGTTCGGGAAAAACATCCTCGTTGTTGAAGCCGTCGTACCTTGCACATACCTCCTGTTCCATTCGTCGAGCGTCTCCAGCCTTAGCTGACGCTTGACGAATGAAACGGGGCAGTCCTCGTATTCTGGTCTTCTTTTGCTCTTCAGGGCCGCTTCCTTGGCCAGGTGGTCCGCCCTTTCGTTCCCCTCCAACCCCACATGCGCCTTCACCCAATATAGCCTTACATTCGTCCCTTTCTCGCGCGCTTTCATTATGTTCTCTTTTACTGCGATCGCCAGGGGATGGAGGGTGTCAGGTTTTGCGACGGTCTCCAGGGCGGACCTCGAGTCGCTGAATACGGCGCACGAATGCGCCGACCCGCTGGCCGCATACCCTGTTGATCTCGCCAAAGCCAGCAGCTCTGCCTGGTATACGGTGCAGAAGTTGCCCAACTTGAGTTTTTTGTTAGAAACCTCTGCGGCGTCCCGCAGGACGCAGAACGCCGCACCCACCTTGTCGTCGATGCGGCTGCCGTCGGTGTAGTATGTGGTTTGTTACAAGGGTAGAGGAAGACCGAAGTGTGGATGGATTGTGTGATAGATGAGATGTGTAAGAAGATTGAGAATTCAGATATGACGGCTGATAGAGGGATATGAAGGAGAAGTACATACTGTGTCGACCCCACATAGCTGGGAAAAGGGCAGGAGGAAGAAGAAGAAGATACTTCTTTGTAGATAGAAACTAATGATTTCTATCGCAAACAGGTTTTAAATTTGAAACATTTGTAAAGTTAAATATCTTTAGTAATGTAATTAATAATTAACTTGATCGTAGATATGTATTTGTTGTATGTAGTCAATTTAATGGTAAATTTGTGGAATGTTGTAGTGGAACCAGCTTTGAAGAAATTCAAAAGTGCGATGTTTATTGTGTTTCCTATACTTTTGGACAATTGTCTTGTTGTCGTTATTGCTGTTGCCTGTCGTTCTGAAATGTTCGAATGATGTTTGTGTTAATAGGGTGACAACGTAAGCATCACGTGTTTAGCCGGAGCCGGCCGGGTGCACGGCGCACTCGGATTCAGCTGGGCAAGGGAGAGAACTCTGCTTAAACTTGCTCCCGGTAAAGAAGTTTGGGAGGATTTATATCCAGCCGGGAGCGTTTTAAAATTGTACAATGTTCAAGTAAGAACAATAACAATATTTTCATCCAAGACATATTATTTTTATACTAAACTTTCGATTGTATTGATGATATCATAAGTAGAAACTTCAATAAAACCTAGCAGAGACAGTATATGTAAAGCTTTTTGTGTTTGTTATCTCTAGAACATTATTTACAGCTTTATTTGAAAGGATTGATTGAGTTAGGAAAATTAGATAGATTTGAAAACATCAGACGCACAGAAAGCTTGTAAACATCAGGGTCAGGTACATAAAATATAAATTTGTAAAATACCACAAGCTCAAATTATTTTGTAGAAATCCACTGAATTCCGCTGCCAAGTATCATCAGTGGCAGGAACCAATGCCAAAGGTGTGACAATGTGGGCGCTTGGAGAGAAAGATGAGGCATGTGAAGCTGAGGCGTCCCATGGTCTACGTTGGCCAAAAACAGCGCCAGGGGCTCACGCTTCCGCATCCTGCCCACCAGGTCATACGGGAGAAACAACAAGGTATGACAGTACTATCTGTTAAAGTTCATTTCCGAGACGAAATGTGTTACGCTACACTTCCATCCAATTATATCACATGGTTTGTATTTAACATTAAAAAGAAGGTTTAAAGATAACTATTATTTTAAATTTTTCATAGTTACTAAAACATTTGTAGATACGATGGTTTTTTTTTTTTTAGATTTTGCGAACCAAAAACAACACAACACGGTGTGAAATGGATGCTGCCGGATTTCTCCGTTTGTATTGCGGATTCCTTACGTGATATTTACGAGCAGGTAGACTGAATTGCTTCAACAATGTTAAATAAACTGATTTCTACGACATATTACAATTATTTAGGACACCCTCACTTTGGTATAGAACTTCATCATAGACTCATTAAAGAATTCTTAAAACCTTAACTACTAATAGAAGTATTAAATATTATAGAATAAATAACATATAGTTGTAGTTTAATAGTATTATAATGAAAAAAAAAATTTAATAATTCAACTTTTTTTCAGTTTACACGTGTCTCATATGGTTACTCGTGGTCGAATGTGTCAGATATAGCACATCAGTATGGTGCAATACTCCGATCCCTCCCAGCTCATCCCGGCGAAGGTGCTATACCTCTGCGTCACTCCCGTAATATGGTCCAATACCTTTTATCAGCAGCTGGCAATCCAAGAGACAGAGCCGAAAGTATCGAGCATTTGCTCAAGATCTATGACACGCTTTTGAGACACCCGGACGCATTCCTCGATGAAGAAGTAAGTTTTTAGTGAAGGAAATGCAAAATATAAACAAATTTGTTGTTTACCGTTAACCAAGTTTTTTTTTTTAATTTTTGATGACATAAACAGGACGTCCATCAGATTATAAGCGATATATGTCCTAACAGTATCTGTCTGAATTGGTATACGCTCTGCTAAAATAATCATTACATATAAAAAGTCTGTCATTATAGCAACTGTTACTAATATTACCTAAGTAGATTACTTGTTAGTATAATACGTAAAAATCTATGAAATGTAAAAAGAAACCGTAACAATCTTGAGTTTTTGAAGGCCGTTTAGGTTACAAACTTTTAATGGGGTTGGAAGTTTAGTAAATGGAAGCTTAATATAAAATGATTACAATTCGCATTTAAAGTTTACTAAGAGTTCACTTTAGAGGTTATACTTAATTAAGTTGATTGGTGTTTAATTGTTAACTTAGTAACTAATTGTATATGTACACTTTGTCTATGCAAATAATATGTAAGCTTTTGTTTGACACATAACAATAGCAGCTGAGCTAAATAGTTAATATTGTTTGTTAACGTTTAAAAAGTTTGATGTCACCTATAGATATGTGATCATATTGAAAGGTCAAAAAACATTGTCTAAAATTTAACTTCTTACATACACGAGGATCTTGCGATGGTGATAATGAAAAAATTGAATATGCAGTATAATATTTACAGACGGCTCCTAAAATTACAAGTTCAGTATATATTTTTTTAATACTTGGTGTCTTCAATAGTAGTCTGTTATCATCAAGAGTAGAGTGAATAGACTGTTATTAGGTTAGTATGCTTCACCACCATAGACCTAATCACCAGTTACCATTAGCTGGATCGTGATCAAAAAATTACAGATATGTACTTCCTTTCAGTTGAAAAATTATGTATATATTTATATTTCGTTAGATATAAGTTATTATACATAATATATCAAACTGTGTGTTGTACCTAAGCGTTAAACTATTTCTTTATGGCAGGCGCTTATCGTGAGCTCCGATATAAATAATATCAGATATGTACTTATATATCAGTTTACTTATTCATGAATTTTTTTTTAAATAAAAAAGGTACTTAACTTTAAGTTAAAACTTAATCAAATCCAAAGTATGTGTATTAAATAAAACCTTTAGTTTATGTTAAAATTAAATTCTTGTTGTTTGTAGAAAATATACGAGCTACAAGATGCTGTGATGGAAACGGCCGGAATGAAAGAGCAAGTGGATATAATAAATCAAGAGTTTACAGTGCATACAAAGTCGGTGAGAGACGACGACGCTGCCCACTTCAACTTTGTACCCGACCTTGGCACCCATGAATGGGACCTCACGTCTGCCGGTGTGGAGTTAATGGGGAGGTCAGGGAATGCTTCGGTTGTTGTGGTGCAATACAATGATTTAACATCTCGACTGCCTTCTTTGAGAAGATCAATCGACCTTAAGTAAGTTTTAAGATACTTTTTGAAATTCTTCTAATCGTTATTTTATCCGACGAGGATATGTCGATCCATTGGGAACAGAGTTCTTTCACGCTATCTCGTTGGCCAAGTACGGATTGACGTCCAGCATATTTTAAAAAGGTACAACAAGCAGTATATTAAGTTAAGGAATGGAGCCGTATTCTTATTAAGTTTTCTGAAATCCGTTTGATTTTCTAGCCGCTCATTTTCAAGAAATTCTCGTGAACTGGAGTACGTACCGGCCTCACAGCAAATACAGGTATCAGCATACGGCAGCGGCGTGGACCAAACATCCCAACATTCCGTCACTCTGCTTTTCACACATTCCAAAAACTACAGTGCTGTGGGTAAGAAACGATTTCAAATACAATCATAATTTCAGCCATATATTCAAGAGTATAAAACTATCATCTAATGATGATAATGATGATTAAATTACTGAAGCTTAGGCGTTGAAAATGTACTGAAGAGAATTATTTTAACTTTCCTCGCACCTTCGAAATCTTAATAGAAGAAGTTCCTAACTTCTATGCTTATATTTCTTCTTTTGACTCTGCCTTTAAAGTGATGTAATCAAAGTAATGCAATTAATCCTCCTTAATGTGTATGGCGGAATCCATGTTTATGTATGGAAACTTATTTCAGAATCTCTTAATTAGTATATCTTCACAACTATAATATATTACTTATTTCTTATATTAATCATGTCAAAAAATACTTTAACAGTCTTTGTGACGCAACAGATAACTGTTTGATTAATAGTGATGTTCCTATTTGGATACTGTGGCTTACTGTGGTACGGCTTTTCTAATCTGCTATCTAGCACTCTTATAGAATTAATCTAAGGAAGGAAGTGATATCAAGTTAAAGTCGATTTCAAACTTGTTATATCATATGATGTATGTATCTTTAACTATGTTCTGTCGTTTTATTGGACAGTATCAAAATTAGCCTGTGGATTGCGTACACCGAAGGAACCACGCGCTTGGAATATAAAGGCGTGTGATGTACGGATACCGGAATCCAGCTTCGTCTCTTGTCGATGTCGTGGATTTGGAACTTTTGCCTTATTTACAATAGCACGAACAAAACTAGTGAGTAATAGAGTCTTATCTAAATACATATTATTTTTAAAAGCTAGTTCATTTTTATTCTATCCTGTCTTGTTCATCTGCAAAATGTTCAAAGAGTTTTGTCAAGCGTATCGCTGCCAATATCTTATTGATATTTAGCTGTTGAACTACGCCACGATGAATAGTGTATATATATATAAAAAAAGAAGGAAACTGTTTGTTGAAAAGCTATAAATTTATTTTATTAAAGCTAACTAACTACAGTTTGACTTTATAGCTTTTATAACTGAACAAAAATTGGACAAAAAATGCCTGCACTGTATGGGAGCGTTATTCACACAAAATTGAGTTTCGGTCACTAATAAGTTTTATACAAAAAAAAAAAAAAAAATTAAATAAATAAATAATGAAAAATTAAAAAAAAAAATTGTCGTTAGTTCCTGCGAACCGATAACTCTAATAATAAACGTACGGAAGCTTCAGAAGATCGTTAAATATATATGACCATCAACAGACGGACGTGGAGAAAGACTTGCGGGGTGTGGTAAAGGTCACCGTCGGGCTGGGTGGTGCGATGTGTCTAACAGCGGCAGCGCTGCAGCTGCTGGCGTTGGTGCCTGGCAGGAAGCCACGGCTACCTGTTCTGCTGAAGGCCGCAACAGCGGGCACGCATTCCGCAGCAATACTGACGCTACTGGAATGTGATACCAGACAGGTTAATATACGCAAATTCCTTTACTTATATAAATAATAATAATTGTAAGCATCTCATTTTGTTTTAATTAAATATATTATACACCCTATCGATTAGATCAGGGGTTACTAGACTTATTTCTCATAGGACCTGACGGATCAGAAAAGTTACCTAGTTCTGGTGGACTCCTTGTAGCTACACTTATATTCCCAAAAATCGACAACAAATTTGAAGATTAGAGCCACTGTAGACTCCTTCGATTCTCTTTAGAGAGCTCTTTGGAGCTCTGGGGGTTCACCTGGATCACTTTGGGAACTAAGGGTTTAGATGAAACCCGAAATAAGGACAAAGGTTAATTATGGTCTCCGAACATGACACTTGAAAGAAAATGAATTCAATAACTTCTAAGTTAATACAACATATTATATTTAATATATGTATTATTATAAAAAGAAACGGTTAAGGTTGTTAAAAAATAATGAAATATGGAAGGAGGAAGCATGTCCTGGAGCACTTGGGTGGGTCTGCGCCGCTTGCTGGTGTGCTGGTTGCGCGGCTCTATGTGCCCAGCCATTGATGCTGCAGGCCGAGTTAGCTGGTAGGGGTCAACGCGCTCCGTCCGTGGGTTTAGTCGCAGGTAATAAAAAAGTATGAGGTCTGTAATAAATCACCAAGAAAGCCCCCTGTCAGTCAAGCGCCATTTGTCTGGACGAATATGAAAAAAAGTTGGAAAGAATAGTAATTAGTATTGAAATCTTATATTTTAGTTTAAGTTAACAGCTTATGTTTACTTAAATTCATATTGTTAATTTACTAGGCCTATGTCCAGCAGTGGACGTCTTTCTTCTGATGATGATGATGATGATATATGCATTTTTTTCATCCTACTTCACCCACAGTAGGATATTTACACAGTATCACACTTGTCGTTCATTTCAAACTGAAAAACAGTACTGTTTAATTTACTCCTTACATCATCATCATCATCATTAGGTGCCCTCTTCAAACTGAAGCTTGGCCATCAGATTGAACATGGTAACAACTCCTCACAACATGGTAGCTGAAAAATTTTTATTATTACATAACCATGATTATGGTGTCTCTGTTGCCGGAGACTGTGATCCTCAGTTCTCATTACAGCTGCCAAACACTACAGTGCAACATTACTGTGTTCCGGTTTGAAAGTCGCTGTAGCTTGTGAAATTGTCGGGGTAACGAGGGTTAATATCTTGTCTCAAGGCGAGCACAATGTGATGCTGTATATATGATTGTATGTAACGCAATATTGTTATGGACAGGCATACGACTTACGGTCGTCTCTTCGCTTTAACAAGTAAAAGGAAATAATCCTTCTTGTCCTTAAATTGAAGATATATATGTAATTATATGTATGTGATCTTAAAATTATTTAGGTTTAGAATTAAATTGGAATATTTATCGGCAGGAGTGTGTACGTTAGCATGGCTGACGGCTCGCCTTTGGGGCGGTGCGCCGCTGCAAATAGGGTCAGCAGCGCAGGTCGTGTGTGCGGCGGGCTGCGTTCTACTAGCTTTACTGTGTTTCGTATTGGCCCTGTGTACATCTCTGCGACTTAGGACTATAACGCATAAGATACCGCCGGAGAGACGATCTTACCTCAAAGATCGGTAAGTAGAGGAATATCCTTACTGTTTTTGTATGAAATATATATTACAGCTAAATTTACATATTATTTGTTATATAGAATAAATATAGCTTCGTCTTTATATTCTCTTTAATAGGAATATAGGCTTTATCTATCTATACTGCCGCTTGACAAAAGGGAGAACATGAAACAAGTGTTTGAAGCGAAACTGTATTCTGGTTAGTTTGTAAGAGAATGAGATGAATACCCTTTGAAGATGGTCAATGAAGAGAGCGATGATTATCGGTTCCTTTTCTATAAATTGAAAACAAAGTAACGTTTTAGTAAACATATAAATTATTTATATCATCCAGGTTGTAAATAAATTTTATCTTTACTACAAGAGGATATGAAGGATAAGGAAACTATATCGAAACGCGTATCATTTCATTCTCTTACATCCTATAAATATATTTATAGTTGTTTACCTTTACTATGAAGATAAAGATATCCTTTATTAATACAAATTTATTACCATAGCGACATAACAAAATTATTAACCGTTACTATAGCAACCGCATAAATAATACGAATTGAAAATTTTTCTAAGAAGTAATTAGAAATAAAATGATAAAGGATCTATGCAATTCACGTGATTGGTGATCAAAGAAAACCCTTTATTATGTATATGTAGATACAGATTGTGTATTTTTATATGATCTTATCTAACAGTTGTTTACTTAAAACAAACAGGCGGAGGGTCGTCAGGCACACGTTGGTATTGCTGTTCACAACATCAGTAGCTCAGGCGACTGGTGTGGTGTACGTACAACCTGGTACCCGTCACATCGCCCAGGTCGCAGCCTTCTCCGCGGCCGTACTAGCAAACGCAAGTATCATTTACAAATCCGAGCCCTTACTATCAATACTATAACATAAATAATTTGTAAATTTGTTGTTGATGTTGTTTCTAATCAATCAACAAATTCACTCAAAAGCAAGTGACGTATTAGGTACAATGTTGATATAGAATTCTTGAAGATCATCACGTTATAGACGTTTACTATCGGACATAGGTCGTCTAGAAGTCTCACTGGTGGTAGGTTTCTCTTGCCGAAGACCGAAATCATTGTTCGAAGTTCACGATCCATGTTTTTTTTTAGGGTAAACAGATAAACGAGCAGTGTGTTAGTGTTGTAAGTAAAAAAATCAAATGTATTGTAGGGTGTTGCTATGCTGGTGTGTTACGTGATACACGACGACGAGTGCCTGCAGTCTGCGAAGAAGGTGCTCTCATTACCCTCGCATCGTGATTGGGACGGCTCCCCCGCTGGTGACACCTCACTGAGCTGTCAGTAATTTCGAGTAAATCCATCATTATTATTTTATTTTTATTTTAGTTTCTCGAAACTTCCAGCACACCTATCCATAATTAGTTTAACTGATGTTTTAGCTGTTTTGTTGATATATGTCGAAAATGCTTTCGCGAGTTAGTAGTATTCATCATCGTCATTCATTCATCATTGGCAGTAGATCGACGTCTACTTCTAAATATAGGTCTCACTTAAAGATCTATATCTCGTCCTTGCCTTGCCCGCCTGTCACAATTTCCTTCGATCTTCATCGAATCAGGCAAACCATCATGTTGATGCATCATTATCGGTCGAAAGACCTTCCACTGTTAGACATAGGCCTCCCCCAAAGCTACCTACATCGATCGGTCCAATGGGGAGACTTTTGGCCATTTCCCACTACGCTGGCCAATCCGGTGATGGCCAGAGCCTCGGACCACTTACACGTTGATTATTAAAACAATTCCAATGTCCTTTACTTATGAAGCTTTATTTAAGTAAATACTTTCCATATGTTCTAATCTCAAATATTAAATGGCTCCTAGTAGTAAAGTAACTTTGCGTCCATATATAATTATAACATGGTGCTTGCCAACTTTTTTCCCTGAATTAAGTCCATTGATATACCATTGACATGAAGTTCTACTTTCGACGCTCCGAAATCATTTATCATGACTTTTTGTATTTGTATATGTAATTTAATATAATACTGATCGTATACGATTTATGTATGAAATTTAATAGCAATTACAGATCTAATTTTCGGCTTTTTAACATAGATGTCTTGGTTCGATTCCGGGGTCATATGTAGGATTTAGTTGGTGGCGAAGTTTCTTCTAAATTGCTTGACTAGCTCCCTGTCTCATACTTAATACATATGGTAAAGCTATAGTTATTAAAGGACTATTTACGCACTTCCGGTTGGCCGTCTTTAACCATCTGGAATACGCCTGCCGCATACTCAACCATCTCACACACGTAGGAAAATTAAGACGTAAGGACACTAATTAATTTAATCGCTTTTAGTGTACATTAAACAAGGAGGCGAAGTGGAAAGTCGCGGAGGGGTTGGTGTTTTGGAATCTTCCTCATCACCGGTGTCGCCCGTTTCCTCCTACTGGAGAGCACCGGGCCTGGAAAGTCCTGCTGCAATGCATAGGTAATATTATATATAACCTATAAACCACAAAAATCACTTAAACATCTGTTTTTTCCAAGTTTTGTTCTTTTCATTTCATACCAATTCTTTGTTTCTTATTTTTTTTTTGTTTACATCGATATTATTTTTTTTTTAGGTTATTAACATTAAAATCACTGTGTTTAAGTCAAGTTGATTTAAAGTAAACAAAAAACAAAATTGCAGAAGACAATCGACACCAGACAGTCGAGCTGATATAGTGCGTTGCGTTGAGTTTAAGGATTCCGTGTTAACGCCGCATCGGTACGAGAGCCGGCATGTCACCACCACACATGCGATCTGCGATCTCATACCCCACTCACCACCACAGAAAGACTACATAGCTCGCGTCTGTCTGGAGCTCGGTGTCGTCGGTACACCACCGCCGAGAGAATCCCCGGTCCCCTTACTCACTTGCTCCGTAGACTTCGAGCCGTACGCCGACAAAAGATTCGACATCTCCAAAGAGTCCTGCTCGATATGCGTCCAGTCCAATCCTGACGTTTCGAGGATACCATCACCGCCTATAAAGAGTTGCTTGAAGAAGAACAGTAAAAATCACGAGTTCACGTCCAGCTCGTCCCTGCCGTCCATGGAGGTGGTGTGCGACGAGCCCAAAGTGAAATCCGACATAGAACAAGTGAACGAACAGTGGAATAAAGCTTACGACTCACCGGAGACGAACAGGATGTTGAATAAAATATCAAACGACTTAGATTTCCTGTTGAATAGGACTAATTCTGTCAACAAGAAAACATTGAATGATCACATAGAGAAAGCCCCAACTTAGATGTAATAAGCCAAGTTATTTTTAAGTGATAATTATAGAAAACATGGAAACAGGGGTGCAAAATGCAAAACATTAGATATTTATCATGTACATACAGATAAGTATAAATTAAAAAAAAAAATTAAGTTCCCTTTTACAACTTAACCGGAATATTTTTTAACAAGTATTTATTAACAAACAAGTTAAGTTCAAATGATATTTATTTAACATAACATCTTAAACGTTACTTAACTGTAAATAAATTTGTATATAATGTAAATACTATTGTATATATCCTCAAATATGTTATTTAATATAGAAGTAAGTAACAATGATATTATTGAAAGTAAGTATTATAAAATAAGTAGTTTTCATAGAAGTTGTTTTATTTATAAATGTCTCCTAATTTCCTTTGACTTTAATATAAATACAGATAACATATTTTTATAAGTTACCTTCACAATAACCTTGTAATACATCACAGTAATATGTTATTATATAAGAGTATTTGTTAGAAGTATTATTACGTTATAAGGTATCAGTTCAAATATTGTATAATTTGTCTGAAAAGGAAGTAAACTAAATATCTGAAGGGATGATGATTGATGATTAATCTAATGGTAATTAATACTCAGTTAATACTAACCTGTAAAATCATTCAAGTTAAACTTAATCTCTATATATTTTTGTAAAGTATCATCCAGGATAGTGTGTAATATTTAATATACTACCTAGTATATTCATGGCTCTATCTAGTCATATTAATTTTACCGTTTGAAACTAGTACAAATATTTTGAGGTTATATTAGTAAAAAATTTTATTAACACTAAATCGAATACCTTTAGTAATAATACTAATGTTATCAATACATTATTTACAGTATTAATGTTTTACTATAATATAACAGTTATCTTTAATATGATTTAACAATCACTATGTGTGATTTTATATAAGTTAAGTTATTTCTTAAATAAATACATTAAAGGAAGTTAAGTATAGTAAAACATTACCGTTTGGTTAAGTGAAATCTAACTCTGGTTTTACATAGACAATATATTAGTAAACACTAGTTTACTGTTGATGGAGACTGTCTAGGTTGATACCACTAACGGCCTAGAGCAGCCGACAAACAGTAGTGTGCGTACGTTACTGTGTTCCGGTTTAAAGTGCGTTGTAGCTAGAGTAATCACTGGGGTAACGACACTCAACATCTTATGTATCAAGCGACGCGTCCAATGTGGTGCAGTGTATACTATTTTAAATATCACCATATTGTTATGGGTAGGCGTATCACTCACCATCAAGTGAACGACCCACTCGCCTCGTAGATTATTTTTTTTTTTAAATATTTCCTTTTAAATACGTCCTTGAGTTAATTTTGCTATATAATGGATCCGCTATGAAAACATCCTTTGGACCATAAGTTCTATTTGTAAATAACAAAAAAAAACAATAGATATACTTAAGATATTCTGTACGAATTATATATAATTTACTTTAATGTATATATATATAATATATTTTTTTTTATAAATAAATTTTTTACAATTTATAATCTGTTTAATTTTTAACGGTGGGATTGGTTTCAGTTACTACAGTAATAGTTATTATACTGATCACTGATGGTAGGTCTCCGTTGTCGGAGACCATTTAGATACCAACTACCGCAGCTCCCTTTTTCGCCGACAAAGAGTAGTGTTCAAACATTACTGTGTTCCGGTTTAAAGTGAGTTGTAGCTATTGAAATTACTGGGGTAACAAGACAACATTTTATGTCTTAAGGCGACGAGCACAATGTTATGCTGTGTATATCAACTAGCGCCGTTTGTTATGGGCGTATCACTTATCATCAAGTGAACATATCGCTCTCCCTATCGCTTCATATAAAAACAGATTAGAATATGTAATACAATATACCACCTCTGTAAAAACTCATCACGATATCTCTAGAACAATGAGACCTGGATACTAGAATCTTGGTTGGAAGACTCCTTTTCCGAGTATAAGTCAGTTAGGAATAGATTTTTCTAAAATCTGACCCTTAAAAGGGAGTTGCGGGGATGTTACAGTCAACACAGCGAGCGGGACAATAGCTAGTATATTGTCTTAGTGGAAGAGGGATCGTTGACGGGGGTGTCTTCTAGACTAGTAACGCTTTACCACCTAGATTACATCTCCGCTTTTCTTTAGGTTGGCTCGTAGGCAAGCACTAGACTACATAAAACAAAAAGAATTCTACCCATCTATGTAAACTCGTTAACTTATAGAAATCTTTAATGATGACTACTTTAATACTTAATGGTATTAAAGCACTCATTGTTTATCATATATATTGATCTGTATATTAGATCTGTATAGTAGAAAGATCAATATATATTAACAATTACATATTTCTTAGCAAAGATTAAAAAAAAAATGTGTTGAACTTAGACTAGCTTAAATATAAAGCTGTAGCAGAAACAAATCGCTGTTTAATCCTTGCTTATTATCACATATATATTATCTTTAAATATATAGATAGATATATAGTTTGGTTCTTGCGTACCGATAGATGTGGTCTTGGGTGACCCTTCACAAGATGGACCGATGAGCTGATGAAGGTCGTGGGAAACTGTTGGTACCAGGCAGCACAGGACCGATCGATGTGGGGAGATCTTTGGTAGAGACCTATGTCGAGCAGTTGAAGCACGTGTATCGGCTGCTGATGATGGTAGTTTGACGAAGCTCAAAGTTGTTATCCTTTGATACCCATTAGGATATCTTCAAGGAACTGGATTATACAAGTAATAATTAATCATTTTGACTGTCAGCTGGCACGAATGTCATACGAAATAATCCAATATATTTCCTGGTAAATGAACTAGATACGAATGAGCCGCAGTGTATGAGGGTAGAGGAATAATTTTGTGTTTGGTTTTGTGTATAAACATTAATCAAGTTTTAATCTTAGTGGTGGTAGGTCTCACTAGCCTAAAACTATCTAGGTTGTTATCGCAGCGTCTATTTCTAGCGGCATACAGTACTGTACAGACCTTACCGTCTTGAAGTTTGAACGGCTCTTTAACAAATGAAATTACTGTGGTAACGAGACCGTGTTTTATGTCTTAAAGCGACGAACACAATGTGCTGCTGACTACACTACATCCTAACTAACGCCACGTTGCAATGGTTACGTGTATTACTTACCATCAAATGAACGTCGCGCTTGTCTCGTCGCTTAATTGAATAAGTCATAATCATTTCTTGATTTTACATCCATAGATATTCAGATTTTTTTATTTTTATTCAGAAATCCATAGAAATTCAATTAAGAATTTAGATTATTCTAAAGGTCTCCTTAAAATTAGATACAGAGTATTACAAATAGAAGAAAAAACTGTAAACAGTGAAAGACAATAATGTTCCGATCTCAACTCTATACATAGATCATTAATATATTATATAATATATATATATATTTGGATATTGAATAATACATAAACATTATGAAATTTGTTAATTCACTAGTAAATATTATTTCTCCCCCTTTTTTATACATTTCATCCCTTGTCTATTATGATTTTGTTTGCGTAGAAGACAAATGTTTGGCTAGGAAATAATATTTGACTTTACTTATTTGCGTAGTACGTGAACAAAATCAGCGACCGTCGTTATATGACGGATCCATGTATATATTCATAGTGAATATAATAAAATTGGTATTCATATATTATACTCATATATAGTATATTGGTATACATATAAATTTGTATACAGATTTATTACTATTATAAAAGTACTAACTCCTATAACACGGCAGACGTATTCGCTTTATTCGATATCAAGTTAAGATTAAATTGAAGAAACAAGAAATAAGTTTTTTTTTTATTCCATTTTAATATGTTCATGAAGGAGTGTAAGGGTTCGCGTACAATAATTCACAGGATCCAAGCCAACATCACCTGCTCGCAGTGCATCCTGCTGATCAACAACCAAGGCTCCAACCAATCCGCATTGAGCCAGCGTAGTGGAAAATAGCCTAAATCCCTCCATACGAATCCATACCCAATCGAGTGGGAATTTCCGAGGAGGACTGTCCAGCTGTGGACATATATCGTCTGATGATGATCACATGGTTTCAAGCTGTTATTCCCTAATACTGGACATAGATAAGAAGTATTTTTAAAAGCGCCAATTACAAAGACAGTTAAATTCAAAGATAACATTATTGAAATACAAAGTAAAAAGGATTGTAAAAAAAAAACTACTCAATTAATTTATTTTTTTTCAATGAATCTACGAGACTTGCGAGTTCTTCACCTGATGGTAAGTGATACGCCTGCTCATAACTTGGCGCTAGTTAAGATAGTATACACAACACCGCATCGCGCTCGATGCCTCATGCAAAATGTTGTCTCGTTACCCTAGTAATTACACTAGCTACAACACCCTTCAAACCGGAACTGAGTAATCTTTGCATACTGTTTGGCGGCGGAAATAGGTGCTGCGTTGGCACCCACCTGGCCGGTCTCTGGCTATTCTAGTTTTAGGGGAAGCACAGGTTTTTACTCATCAAAATATTCTTGGTGATAATCTTCATTGCGTTGCGGGAAGTCCAGGGCTCCTAAGGAAGACACCAGTGCTACCCAGCATTACGCTTAAAGACGTCACTAATGTAGCCCTCGACCTTGAGGAAGAGACCACCTCGTACTTGTCGTTCATCCCATGCTCGCTTAGAGGACAATGAGGGCCTTCAAAGTCCACGAACCCTTACTAGCCAGAAGACAAGGCTACTAGAAATAATGACCTACCACCAGTAAACACTAGGAGATTACTGTATTTAATATTAACTTTTAAGTAAGCTGTTACCTTATTTAATTTACTAATACATGTAGATACTAGAAATAAATCTAGATTTAGCATTTATAATGAAATTTATTTTGTTATTATTAATTTCTCTTAAGATGGTAGGCCTTAGTAAAATTTGAAGAGTATTACCATATTTAATGATTCATGTTTAGCTTGGTAATTGTATTAATTTCAATCAAAATCATCTAGATACAGATGATATTTAAATATTTAATGTAATATCAACATCTTTATTCTTTGCATTCATCATCATCATCAGCATAGATGTTAAATTCTGGACGTGGGCTTCCTCCAAAGATCTTGATCGGTTCCGCGCTCCACGCATACAACGGCTACCCGCAACCTTGACAGTACCGGCGGGCACTAGAGGTAGACGTTTGTAGGGGTTAATTTGGGAGGTATTTGGGCCATTTTTCACCACACTGATCCAATGAAGGTTTGCGGAAACCATAGCTTCCTTTGTCGATTAGCAGAGTGGGTTGGGTTCTGAGAGTTCTTCTGCGGGACCCCTTACTCCTCCCTCAAGCGATAAAACAGAGATAATCAACATTCCGATATTTGGTTGATAAATCATATGGGTATTTGATCATATATTTAATTTTACTGTATATAGGTCTCTGTTGGTTTAAATCTAGAAATAGGTATTAAAGTGGCGACAAGAAGACCCTAGGACACGAATAAAGTATCCAAGAACTTCTAATAAATCAATGGGGGTAACGAGACTTAATATACATCTTATGTCATACGGCACAGTAGGTACAGTAATGTCACTTACTATCAGGTGAACGTCCCAATCACCTCATCGCTTCGTTTGTTAAATAAAAAAAGCGATAGGTCTTTGTAAATGATCTAGGTATCTAATAAAATGGCGACAAGAAAACACGAAGAAAGAAGGAATCCAAACATTTGTCAAGTAAAAAGAGTTTACATATATCATTGCGTTGATAGGAGTTTGTTGTTGTATGAACCGGTTTGAAGGATGCTGTAAGTGATTTAAGTAACGTGAATTTACACTACTTAAGGCTATGACTAAAATGTGATATAAATATCCTAACTATATTGTTATAAACACCAAACAAAGAGCCTATTTACTATAAGGTTCTTTACATTCTTTTGTCACTTCATCATCATCATTTCAACCGATGGCCATCCACTGTTGGTCTCTTGTAATTTGTTCCACAAAGAAAGGTCTTGAGCTGCTTGAATCCAGTGGCTTCCAGCGATTCTTTTTGTGTCCTTTATCCACCTAATCAGGGAACAAAGGATATTAAAACACAAAACGCTGCGCTTTTCCGTTCGGGGTCGCCATTCCAGCATCCAGCATCCATCGGTTCTGGATGCTATGTACCCATTGCTACTTCAGCCTCGTGAATTGTAAGGGTATGTCGGTGACTGGTTCTTCTGCGTATCTCCTCATTTCAGATTTGGTCTCGGAGAGATACTCACAGCCGATGGGGTACTAAGGTATTCGAATGGCGACTGTTTATCGGTAGGAGTAGTGTTGGCAGGCTCCCCAACAGGTGATCCGACGATGTGGTGAAGGTTGCGGGAAGCAGCTGGACGCGAGCAGCGCAGGATCGATCGATTTGGAGATCTTTGGGAGAGGCCTATGTCCAGCAGGGTACGTCATCTCCATCGCTCGCTTTGTAACTTTAACTAAAAGATATATGTGAAGTAGTAAACTAAACTTTTTAGGTTTAATTGGTGTATTTAACTATACTATATATTTGTTTTTTACGTACTAAAATTAGAAAATGTTGATGTTCCTATAGAACGGTGTTTATAGACCTTATGTGTCACTGATGAAACTCAAACATTAGAGGTCTAAAGGCTATACGGGCGGCTATTAGTTCAGTGGAGTGGTTAAGCCATGTTTCAATCGCATCCCTCCATTTTCGGGGTGCCCCTCATTTCGATAGCACATATTTGATTACGACCACAAATACATAGATATGAATATTATTCCAAATATGAGGCTTTGTCTTGATATTAATAACTTCACGTTTACGGTAGAAATACTAGGTTGTTTTTTAATATCATGATGAAGATAATGAAGAAAGCTTCTCATAAGTAATAATTTTAATGTATTACAAAGTAATTGTAGTGTGTTATAGTGTTAACTAATTTTCAGAGGGTTAAATGTTTTAGTTTGATTTCAGCTATAAAACAAGGATCAAGAAAATCATTATACTGAAGGATCGAGTGATTTATTTTGATGAAAATAATACAGCGGCGGTTTATGTGTGTGCGTGTGGTTTTATTTCGTCACAATCTATATGTTGATGTGTCGTTAAAGAAGAAGAAATGAAGCCGTGAATCGCTCGTGTATCCCCTAACACGCGATGTTTATTACTTTAAGTACGAAGAGAGAGCCGCTCTCGCTCTTGGCACTTGGCACATTGTGCGTTGTAAAAAATTGGCATGTTGACAAATCGATTCACGCAGTACTAGGTACAGTTGATGTACAAAATGTAAAACACTGGAAAGTTGTAACTTTCAATAATTACATATGTAATTATTGAAAATTACAAGTAAGAATATTCTTACCATAAACCATACTGGATGAAGAAGGTAGAGAGATGAGAGACCAATGGTGAGAATAAGACGTTCGTACATACATACATACATACATGTCACGACTCGTTCCCAGTGGGGTAGGCAGAGATCACCTCTCTCCACTTGCTACGATCCTGGCACACCTCTCTCGCTTCCTCCACTTTCATGAGCGTCTTCATGCATTCTTGTCGGCTGCGAGTACTCTTGACCCGGCCTTTCTTTATGATATCTTCGATTTGATCGAAATATCTCCACCTAGGTCGAGCTGCACCGATTTTTCTAATCATTCTTACCTTGTATACTTTCGTTAATCTTCTTCCATCCATTCTTTCAACATGGCCGAACCATCTAAGCATCCCTTTCTCTATCTCTATCCCTACATCTTCAACCGTTCGTAATCGTATAATAATAAGTTTAAAAAAAAAAACAAAAACGGACGCATTCGGACGTAAAATGTATTATTTTTTACATCAAACAATAACTATAGACCGAAGGAGAAAGGAAGAGAAAGAAAGGATGAAACTATTTACTTGTCTATCTGAAAGAATTTAAATTTATTTTTAATATAAATCCAGTATTAATAAGATATTCATAGTTTTTTTTTAAGATTTTTAATAAACATTTTTTATATCATCTTCCTACTATCGATACTCTAGTCCTCTCACAAGGAGAGGGCTAGGGACGTTTGACATAGTTAACTTTAACAGATTTTTTAGAAGTATTTTATAAGGTAATTGGGTATTGATTAATGTATTGTTCTTCCCGTTAATTTTATGTTACTTAATTCAATTCCATCATCAGCAGTCCGACGATATCTAAAACAATTTTAGAAGTCGGAAGTTGTTCAACCAAACAAAACTGAGCTCTTCGTTAATACCGACGGACTGTATCCATTTCTCTTTATTAATTTGCCGAATAAACTTTATAAATTCGTTATTACTTCCTTTACTGATGTTAGAATGGACTTGGTAATGAGTTCCCTCTCCTCCTATGCCTTGCCTTCATACTTATTAGTCGAGGTCTTTTGTTTTAGGTCCTTTTGGATCCTCGTCGGCCGGGTGCCTCGGAAACATCCGCGTTTACTTTCTTCGTTAGCAAGTTTAATATGGTCTTAATACGATCTTCTGGTCGACTTTGAACATTGTGGAACTTCGAAACAACCTCTAACATGTTCATTTCTTACTTTCGAAGTTAGAAATTAATTCTAACTTTTTAATAGTTACTTGAAATATAATTTGGTTGGACACTTCGGTGAGTACATACATGTATTATATTTAGGAGATTCATTATCAACAATTGTATGAGTTTTAACCCTTAAATGCATGATTTTTCCTTTTTGAATACCATAAATTGAAACGGGTAGAAAATTAAACACAGATTAAGATAAAAAAAAAGTTTTTTTCCTAAAAATTATATTTTTATAAAAAAAAACCTACTGATGTAGATCTACATCATTATGCATTACGGTTACCATTAATAATGTCTAAGTACTGTTCTAATAAACGATTGTCTTCGCATTAGGCTTACTGCAAGTGTATGAAAGTCTTTGAAACAATTATTTATCTGATTTAGATACACGGGACATTACATTTGGTACACGACCATTGTGTGGTGCCCTTCCGATTGGGCATCTTGCACCGTAATCGATTGGCAAATACAGACAAATAAATCCAAATAGGATAAGAAGACAGTTTTGATGAAGTAATGTTCAGCTACAGAGGAATTTTTTTTAATTAAAAATGTCTTTGGTTTCTTATGAAGCCAAATTCCCAAAAAGCTTGATCGCTCAGAATTTTGGCTGTCATGTGTTGACAAAAACAATGATACTTTTGAGGAAGCAGATTAACAATATGATGATGATAAACATCCTATTTCGATCATGTGATTTAAGGTGTTGTAAGACCATTTTATCATAGACTCCTCCATCGCAAACTGGTCTAGTCTTTGCACATCAGAGGCTGTTTTATCTTTGAATCTATTGTTGTAAATTTTACCCACCACCACGGCCACATTTATTTTAACTGCTAAGATATCAAATTGTAGATATAATTATGTTAATATAACGTTATCGATACGTTTGATATAAATTGAGAGAAAAATTTTATTTGAGAGACCGAAGATCCTATTACTTGTTACTTTTCAATTTGTAATAAGATCAATCATTCTTTATTCTAACTGAATGTGGGAGGTTTTCCAGCTGATTGTTTATTTTTAACACTTGTATATTTAAGTATATAACTTGAAATTGTTTGTTTCTATTTAGAAAAACAAGTGGTGAGTTTAAGGTTTCTTTCGTAGAACAAAAATTTTAATTAAAATAATGTTTGTACGTAATTTTCTAGGCCGCTTCTACGAATAGAAATTTACATGTATATTACATAATGATGATGATATATTACATTAGCTTTGTTATAACAATTATATAACAAAGTATTGTAAGTTATTTAACTGTAAATATAATTTTTTGGTTAAAAGTCTCTGTTGTTAGACTATCCTGATAGGTACTAACGAGCTGTGTAAATAAATATATAAACTAGCGCCACGTTATATGCAAGCGTCTCTATATAAGATGAATGTCTAGACCGTCTCAAAAGTACTTCGTATAAAAAAAACATAAACATACAAAATGAAAACATCCTACATCCTTATGCTTGTTGAAGTATATTAGTTTATTACCTAAGACTTGGAAGACATAAAATAAGTTATCCACGTTTTCTCTCAAGTAAATCTTTAAGTTACCAAGCTCTTTCAAATTCAAGGACCAACGGTTTTGATATCGTGCAAAATTATTTTTTCTTCTCTGGACTATTACAGTAAACACCTATATAAATCACAGTTAGTAATAGTTGTATGCTTTTTCCTTGTTATGGTACAAATTTAAATACTAATGTTTAAACTAGTGGCCTAAAGTCTAAACCTGTCCCTCTTGAGTTCCGTTAGTAGACGAGGAGCGGTTCCAATGACTGAAGCTCAAAAACGAAGCTTTAATTAAGTAGGATACTGTGATGCTTTTTATGTAAATCATAAACTTGTAGAAAGTATCAAACAATAAAAATATGATAGTATATTGAATATCTTTGAACAGGCAAGAGAAAGATGACAAATATCGTGACAGTACCAACTGACAGACGATGACATGAAGGAAAGAGCGAATTTGAGGAGGAAGATAAAGAAAGCTGACCTCATCACTATAAAGGATAATGGCAAGGAACAGAGAGAGTATATTAAATAATTCTCAGTAATTTAACTGTGAGATGGAAAAACAGTACGATTATGTAGTGTTTTTATGATTAATGATTAAATAATGAAGGAGGCCTCTTTTGACAGTGATTAATACGATTTTACATAAATGTTAATTCAATGAAAGGAAACTAACAAAGTTTATAAAAAGCTTTGTTTAGGTAAACCAAATAAGTATTTATTTATCTCATCTTACTCTAATTGACTTTTTAATGTAAGATATTACTCAAGTTTTACACAGACGTAAAAGCTTTTAACTTATATCAAACTTCTTAAATATAATGTGATCTTCTACTAGTATTTTAATAATGTTATAATCTTCTCTTCTTCCTCCTGCCCTTTTCCCCAGCTTTATGGAATCGGCACAGTATGTACTTCTCTCCCATAGCCTTCTATCAGCCGTCATATCTGAATTCACACTCTTCTCACACATGTCAACTTTCACACAATCCATCCACACTTTCTTCGGTCTTCCTCTACCTTTATAACCATCCACTTTCATTCTCATTACTTTCTTTGTTACATGACTTATGTAATCTTCTAATAGTTTAATAATGTTTATCATCTACCAGTAATGGTGAATACTAACATGAACATTTTTCGCCAACACTACACTTGAAGAACACTGAGGCTAGTTAATTTATTGAAACAAGAAGTTCCTGTCTCTCAACGAGCACGAAGATATTGTAATTATTCTAACCCTAATTTTTTTTTCTACAAAGCCACGAGACTAGCGGTACATTCACCTAATGGTAAGTGATACACCCGCCTATAACAATGTGGCGCTAGTTAAGGTTACATTGCGCTCGTCGCCTTGAAACATATGTTGAGTCTCGTTATCCCAGTAATTACTCCAGCTACAGCGTCCTTCAAAGCGGAACACTGATGTTTGCACACTACGGTACGGCAGAAAAAAGCAATGCAGTGGTACCTACCCAGATGGTATCCAGCAAATATGATGGTCAGGATTATCACTTAATATCAGGAGAACGTGTTAAGTATTGTGACTAAGTTAAAAAAGACATAGCTCAATGCCTATTTACCTTTATATCGGATTATAGAAGGAGCTACTTCTATGATCCGATATCCATATAGATAATTCCCCAGTCTTTTTCTCTCCTTCTTCAGGTGTCCTAACCTTCCTCTATCATCTCCCTCTGTATAAATTTGTAAAAAGTTATAATTAAATGCATATTTCTATAACAAAAATATATTATTCAATTTGAACTGCACTGAAAAGTCGTAACTAAAGGACTTGTTTCGACGGGCCTTATTTCCTGTTGGCAATAAAAGCGCCCTAAGCGTTCTCATCCAGCGACGGCCCCATTCAATTATCAAGTAGTTTAAAACTTTTAAAAAGTCCTACTTCTAGAAAAAGTTCACTAGTTTCCTGCGAAACTGGCAGCCATGGCTTTCCTTAAAAGGTGATTTGAAAATAATGACTTCTTGTTTGCGAATAATTCTTCCGAGCTTAAATTAAGTTTGCGGAAGAAAAACAAACTTTCTCTTCCGATTAAAGAATAGCTCATTCATCTATCTTTTCTCTTTTCTTGGATAAAAGGTAACATACGGGCACATATATTAAATTCTATTATTATTTAGTTAGGTTATCGATGTTGAAACAGGACAATGATAATTTATTAAAAAGGCAATAGCAACGAAGGTTTTCTGTACAAGCTCTTCCTCCAAAAAAACTAAGGACAATAAGCTAAATACTCACTTAGTATCAAGCGATTTCTGTAATGTTTCCAAATCCTTAATCAGTTCTCATCTAGTAATAAATTAGATAGAATAATGATGATCCTAATCGTAAGCTTTACTTTTGTTATACGAGCACGAAAAGGATTTTTTCTATCTATACGTATATGTATAGTATGTACATAAACTATATAGATCCTATGTATATATATAAGAGAAATCCGGAAATTCATTGTCTCCTCACGAGAACTCTGAAAGTATTAGTAAAGTCTCAAAATTTGTTAGAAATATTACTTCTGTCATATAGAGGTCAGCTCGGAATGGACTTCACAAATTTCCTTCTGCAAAGGAAGTTGTGAAGGTAATAAGGCTTGAAAAGCAAGCGAGGAACAACAAGAATCATATCTAATTTTTTTTTTATAAATTTAAGAATATAATATTTTTTGATTTTATTTTAATGGTTTATATTATTTATTATATTATTATTATATAGTTACATGTAATTTAAATTTTTATTGAAGTAAACTTCTTTAAAGGGGTATACTAACGATTCTTCTTCACTTCTTCTTGATTTTATACTATTATAATAGTGTGGTTAGTTTGGATGATGCACAGCACCACATTGTGATTGCCATGTAGTAATTTTCTTTGCTACAATTATATTTAATACATAATAACGTCTGCACAGTAGTGTTTGGCGGTAGATAAAGGCGCTGTATTGGTACATAAATGGCCTCCAGCAAAACGACTTACGACAAGTACACAAAGGTTTTAAGTGCTGCAAGTGACAGCACAGTTGAGTAAATCCATCTTATAAATGTGGGAAGTTTTATTGAATAAACCTATTCTTATCATTTTTTTTTGTACGAAACGACAGCAAGATCGGGAGGTACATCTGATGGTAAGTCTGCCCATAATAATGTGGCACTAGTCATGATGATATACTAAGCACAACACAGTGCTTGTAGTAAGACATAAGGTGTTAAGTCTCGTGTTAACTTCACTAGCTACAGCGCCCTCCAAGCCGGAACAGTAATGTTTGTAGTACGGTAGAAATAGGCGATGCGGTGATACCTACCTAGACGGTCTACGGCAACAGAGTCCTACCTCTATTGTAAAACCTTTCTTTGACGTTCTCGCCATTGCAGAATTTAGTCCTTCTGATCGAGTTGTTTTTCATATTACAGAGCTTTTGTAAACTAAATAAGGATACTAAATTTAGTTATGCATTACGCAGTTAATGAGTGTGCAGTTGTTTACTCCCGCAATCTCACATTTCTATTTATAAGTAATATATTAATACGAGCGCAGAATTTTAGCAGCCATTGGCCTCTTTGTTTGATACTCGCCAGTTGTATATTGTGTAACGCGTCGCTGCATCAAGCTCTCGCAGAAATAATACCGCCAATAATAGATGTGCGGCAACCGTTTCAAATTGATATATTCGACTCGTTATATCTGATTTAGTCGCTTAATAATTCAAAGAAAGGAATGATTTTGTATGTTTTAGCATGTAATGTTGTGAAAGATGGTGCAAAGGGTCCCGCACAACAAATCACGTAATACAAATCAACCTCTCTTGGTCGTGGTGTATTCTCCACAAACTTGATTTGAGCCAACATGGGAGGAATTGGCCCAAATCAATCCCCCTATATGAATCCCTACAAACGACGACTCGTAGTGCCCAGCGGTATCAAAGCTACGCTGGCCGTATGAAGGTCGCAGGAAACTGCTGGATGCGGGCAGCTCATGATGTGGAGATTTTGAAGGAGGCCTATATCCAGCAGTGGAGTTCTATCGGCTGATGAGTGATGGTGAAAGGTCTTTATCGCCTCAAATTCTCTAGACCGCTAAAATGGTCCAAGTGAACCCCGGTAGTCCACAAGAGATTCGACGTGGGTCTACTTTGGCTCCAATCTTCACATTTTTCTCGAGTTCAGAGAATATCACAGAGGATCTACCGGAAACAACTGAATTTTGAAAGTGGTCCTATAATAGAAAAGTTTGGGAACCTCTGGCATAAACCGATCCAGTTTGATAGGAACTATAGCTAGTGAAATTACTGGGCTAGGAATACTTGACATCCTATGTTTCCAAGCGAAGACCACATTATAGTGTAGTGTATTTTATCCTAACTAGCGCCATTTTTTTGACGATTCTAACCACCATTTTAATAAACAAATCAAAAGGTTAGAACCGAATCAAAATTTTGACTATCTTCCTGTTATTAGTTTGAGAAGTAATTACGAATTGTCTTAATATCAGTTATACTCTTTAAAATTTATATACAGTAGTTGTGTTTTTATTATATTGTTATAAAACACTAAACAAGTAAACAAATTTATTTGTATATCTATAAAAAAATATTGTTTTAAAGACATTACCTCTAATTTAAACATTATTCCCTATTATGGATATAACGAAAAGATATATGTTATAAAACATGATAATATATATCCTATTACAGTCTTTTCCTATTGTTGACTTACTTAAAATTATGGGTTAAAGACCCGTTGTGATATTCATGAGCAAAATATAATTCCTTTGCTTTAGAGAGAAGACAATATTGTTTTTTTTTTATATAACAGTTAAATTAAACCGTCTTTAGTTACACGTGTACAACAACTGTAGCGGCTGGGAATAGCAAGTCGCTTTGGCATAACGAAAATAGAAATAGCAAACTAAACTCCTGTTAGACTTCTATCGGTTTGTAATAGCTTAATAGTTAATACATTTGTAAATGATACATATAGGAAAAACTAATTAAAACAATGCTTGTATGTCGGTTTGTTTCATATGTTTTTATATAGCAAAAATATTCTAGATATTTAGAAAGAAATTGTTACTTTATTCTAACAACTAAAACTAGCGGTCATTGACCTAATAGTGAGTGCCTGTAATGACATTAGGCGAAATATTGTATGTATTTAAATATATATAAGTACATTGTAGTCATTGACTAGAAACATACATGAAAACCCATTAACCCAGTAGTGTAAATGACCATAACACCATTCAATATATATTAAAATTGACCTACTACTTTTTGGTGACAGAAATAGTTTATCTTCCCAGATGATCTCTAACAGCGGAAGACTACCACAAGTAAAAAGGTTCTGAAAAAAAAATTCTGAACAACATTGAATACAGTATTATTGGCAAGTCACCAACCAGCAAGATATGAAGTACAGTAAATATGTTTATATGACCTTAATTCTATGTTTCGAAGATTGTTTTCAGCATGACGTCATACAGTACAGTACTGTATTCTCTGAAAGAAAAATTAAAAACTACTGTAATGTTTATTAGTAAGACAATCTAACAATATTCTAAATATAAAGTTTTCTAAACAAATACAATGGTTAATCAAACATATCATCAAACATATATATATATATTAAGTATTAATTCGTAAACCCATCTATTGTATTGTATGTTTATTGTGGCGATGATATCAAGGATAGAGCGATATGGAGGTGATGGACAGAGAGCCACCACTGTACAGGATAATAGCTAAAAGAAAGACAGTATATATATGTATTATATAAGGTTGGAAAATATCTCCCTTCCGCTTTTTTGCTCTTTATTCAATGCTTTATAAAAAGTGTTACAGTGATCGGATTTAGTTCAAATATGCGCCGTTTTGTTCGATAATCTGTTTCCATCTAGACGGCAACTTCATAATACCTCCCTCGTAGAAGCCCCCCTCCTTATTTGCGAAGAACTCGGACAGCCACTTTTCATAAGCCTCTTTTGAGTTCAACTTTACACCACCAAGGGCGTTCACCATGGACAGGAACAGGTGGTAATCACTTGGCGCTATGTCCGGGCTATATGGTGGATGCGATAAAACTTCCCATCCAAGCTCCCGTAGCTTCTGACGAGTCATCAACGAAGTGTGTGGTCTGGCGTTGTCCTGGTGGAACACTACACCCTTCCTGTTGGCTAATTCTGGACGCTTCTGGTCGATCGCCTGCTTCAAGCGGTCCAGTTGTTCGCAGTAGATGGTAGAATTAAGCGTCTGGCCATATGGGAGCAGCTCATAGTGGATGATTCCCTTCCAATCCCACCAAACACACAGCAAAACCTTCCTGGCCGTCAATCCCGGCTTGGCCACTGTTTGGGACGATTCACCGGCCTTCGACCACGACCGTTTTCGCTTGATATTGTCGTATGTGATCCATTTTTCGTCGCCAGTCACCATCCGCTTCAAGAATGGGTCGAGTTCGTTCCGTTTCAGCAGCATATCGCAGGCGTTGATTCGGTCCAGAAGGTTTTTTTGCGTCAAATCATGCGGAACCCAAACATCAAGCTTTTTTTTGTATCCAGCCTTCTGCAGATGGTTTAAAATGGTTTGGTGACTAACTCCCATCTCCTGGGCGATGTCACGAGATGCCACATGCCGGTCTAACTCGATGTAGTCCATGATTTGATCGGTATTTGTCGTCACAGGTCTTCCGCCGGCTGGCTTATCCATGGTGTCGTTTTCACCGGCTCTGAATCGTCGAAACCATTCCTCCGCGGTTCGAAGTGATAGAGTACCATCCCCCAAAACACCATTAATCTCACGGAACGTTTCCCTAGCGGATTTGCCTTTAACGAAGGAAAACTTTAAAATAGCGCGAATTTCGGCGTTAGTGAACTATATGTTTACACGTCTATAACTGTTGAACGCAATATCCAAACTAATTATGCATAGCGTCGTTTTGTAGGTTATGTCAAGACCTTTCAAATTATGTATAGTATTGCCAGATACGAGCTCTGTAGCGCTTTGTACATAGCCGCGAAATTCAAAAGACAATAAGGCGGAAGGGAGATATTTTCCAACCTATTATATTAAGTTAATTGATGCTTAAGCAAATAAACTTCTTACAGATTTGCCAGTGAAACATTAAACTGGATCTGACTTTATTATTTCATGTTATTGAGCTATGCTGAAGTTGAATGATGTGGTAGCCAATGGAATTGTAGTAGTAATGAGACTAAATACAATGTTAGACAGGAGAAATACAGTAGTTATCCTCACAATCATATCACAAATGAAAGTCCTGTTCCGCTATCTTTTTTGTATATAAAAAAAACAATGTTTATCCTGAATGTGAATATGTAGCTGTTTGTCTGTTAATATAGTAGAGCGGTCGCTGTCAGATCCTTGACGTGGGTCCGTGTGACGACGTAACATCGTCAAGGTTGTTAAGGATAGCTAACATATACCAAAAAAAAAAAATACTGAAAAGTTTTTAGCAACAGTATTAAGTATTCAAATTAAAAAAACTGTACTACATTAATTATATCCATATTGTTATTATTTTCGGCTGATGGTGATGATGAAAAATCTACAGTACTTCGGTTCTTTTGTTGGGAATTTGGGTCTTTCTCTACAACTTATTGCTATAACCTATCACACTGGTAAATCAAGTAAGAGTAAATAAAGACCCTGCCCAACCTACGCAGGGGAATTATTAAAAAAAAAACCTATCGCATTAAATATCAGCTGATTGAGCGATATCGGTAGTCTTGGTAACGGTAAAGTCAGGACATGTGATGCCACCATTCTCAGGAAACTCAGGAGAGAAAATATAGCTTTGCTAATAACGCTTCAGCTATTTATTAGTAATGATTGTACGACATGTTTCGATTTTTTTCTTACATAAATATGTGTAGATGTTTGTTAGAGCAAATTCCTTATTAAGGTAGTGAAAGAACCCAAATCCTCATAAATTATTCTGCTGACGCGTACTTCATTATGACGCTGTCCACCTTTCGAACCAAAACCCGTGTCTAATATTGGTTCGACCCTTTTTACTTTCGAAAATAACCTAAAAAGTCAAATCTCCTTTTTTCATTTGCTTCGATTGGTCCATTTGTTTTGGATTATTCCATTGTCGCGATATTTTCTTTCTTATAATCACGGAACTTAGTTTTTATAAGTTATAGTACCGAGACATGATAGCTTACATTAGGTCTCATGAAGGAGCTCAAATCGCAGAGGTAGGAACGAAAAGGGCTATGCTCGGGGCTTATCTGTGTGATTCGATCAGATTTAAGAAGATACGCAGAAGAACTAAAGTTACTAACATTGTTCAAAAGATTACTAACTGTAAGAGGCAATGGACAGGACACATCGAAGGACTGACAGCCGATGGGGCAGTAAGGTACCCTATTGGTGGCCGGGTTCCGGCAAACGCAATTCTAGCAAGCTACCCCACTAGGTGGTTTGACAATCGAGAATGGAGATGCTTGAGGTAGGACTACGTTCAGCAGTGAGCGTTTTCTGGCTGTTAATATAATCAGGGAACTTTACTTTCCCTGCTTTCAAACGATAAGAATTTAATACTTCTACAGATAAAACGAAACGACAAAGTGAGGTAAAGTAAACAAATTCTTGTTTAGATTTAATGCATAGATATCATTTATTTTACTCATAAAAAATATGTAGATGAAAGATTACTGAGAAAGTACTATAATGTATAATATCCTAATGCAAGAATCCAAATATATATGGATCTGTTAATAATGCCTCCTCTTAAACAGACAGTGGAAGTATTATACTTTTTCACTTTCATCGGGAAAATATTAAGGGTTCGACTAGCGAGTATATCATGAGGATATCATGTTAGATATGATTGTTTATTATGATATATATCACAAGAATAAAAGTAGAGATACATTAACAGGCTAATTGATATTGACTGGTAAGTTATATAACTTACAATGTTTAGTTTAAATAGTTTGATTCTTGATTTCCGGTGGGGTGTGTTAGTTATTATACGGATGGTAGGTAGGCAGTCGAAAATTCAAATAACAGTTGAACGCAACTCGTTCGCCTTTTCACATAGAACATAAATTGGAATAAAAGATATGTAGGTGTAAGGTGACGTATGAAATTTCAAAGAAGGAGCAATTTATCCTGGCCTACTCTAGTAATAGAAACAAATAGCACTCCGTCCCTGAGAAATGTTTGGCAATAACGACCATCCCGCCCTGGATAAACTGTAACGTTATACAAAACGACTGAAACAGATGGACATTGTTTTTATTCGTATAGTTTGTAAGAAAAAATATTGTGAAGGAAAGTTATGATTTTACTTTCCTGTTTACAGGCTAATACGAGTCTCTCTAATATCAAATATCTCTAAGGACATAAAAACAAAAAGTATTTAAGCAAATAAGAAAAACATTAGCTGCTATAGAAGTTTTTTAATATCGATATAGGACAGTAATTCAATGAATTCTAGAAAAAATTGGAAGCATATAAGATAAATACTAATTGTTTTACAAAGTTAACCAGAAAAGTAAAAAAGTATGTGGGGCTATAACTTTGGATAAAAAGAAATTGGAAGAAAATCAAATAATTTGTATAGAGTCAACTTTGAACTGATTTTGAAAATACCAAATAAATGGCTAAAGTAATCCACGAATAAAAAAACTACTTTGTAACAAGAAGTTTTCAAACAACCCAACAGATGGCGCCACCATAAACAATAGATCACGCTATCGTTTATCATATCGTAAATTCTTATAAGGATCGGTATTTTTTTGTAGATTGCCTGTAGTCAACCGATCATTACGGAGTGTACAATTGTATCCATCAACTGGATCTCTCTGGATCTTCGTGATGTCAAGCCTTCGGCCAACAACTCATTAAGGCGTATACGATTGTATCCATTTACTGGATTTCCCTGAATCTTTGTAATACCAGGACATGGGTCACTAAGTCGTTAAGGAGTTATACAATTGTATCCATCAACTAGATCTCTCTGGATCTTCGTAATATTGCCATACTTAGTAACTTGCTCTGTACTTTAATCGCTGTCATTATCAATATTGTGCTGATATTGTTGGTTGCGTTGTCATTTACTAAAGACTCTACTCCCTACCCCCTCATACTTCTAAAATTTCTTATTATTTATGCTTAATGGGAGGTAGTAGCAGCAGTAGAATCCTACAATTTTCCTTAACTATTTTTAATCATTTATAATAGATATGTTTCTCGATAACAAATATTCTATGTCCAGAAATAAAGTAAAACTTCTGATGTCTATGCGTTTAGATACAAAGATAAGTTGCGGGTTTATCTGTTCATTTGTTATATCAAACGGAGTAATGCCGTAACGCACCACAAATGTCTGGCACGTTTATTAACATAGCTTTAGTGAGAATATAGTAATACTTAGAAAGGTGAGAGACAAGTTGCAAGGCTATATTAACCACAAAACCAACAGGCTATATTATTTCAAAAAGCGTCAGTCGACTAGATTTATGGGAATGCATAAATCTACCTTCAACAGACAAACATTTAATCCGAACAAAACTGAGAACTCGGCTACATACAGAATTAAACGATCAAAACGGCTGAATATATTCATGTCTGAAACAACAACTTTATGACTTCGCTCAACTTGTTCTCCGTTTCCGAGTTCTAGTAAGGAAACCGCCTGAAGTTGTCTTATCTCGTTCCACGTTTGTCTGAATGTCAACTTCTCTTAAATAACCATTCTTCAAAAGGATAGGAGAGGTAGGATAGGAACTAGTAAAATTTTTTGATTGCTTCTATATTCGCAAATTTTTGACGGTACATGTGCTGGTGATCTACATCTGTTATAGATTATGTTGAATCCTGTTTGGGAGATCGGTTAGGGTTTCTTGATTACCACTTTATCCTCGACTTGAAGGATTACTTAAGAATAATTCTAGAGAAAGATCAGCAACATCCCTTTGACCTCTATCAAGAAACTGTACTCGACGCATACGCTAACTAAACCAAATAAAAAAGAAATATTGCAAGAGCAATCCTGTTGCTGTAGATATCAATAGATTTAAATAATGATGATGAAGAATTGGTAAATGCTTTAGAATTTTTTTTTTATTCTGTTAAGAGATGAGACAAATGAAACTTTCACATAATGGTAAGTGGTCCGCCCGCCTATTACAACGCGGCGCTAGTTAGAATGATATATTCTTCAACACATTGCGCTCGTCTCCCGAGTCTTATTATCCTAGTAATGACACTAGCCACAGCGCCATTCAAATCGGAACATATTACTGTTTGCACACTACAGTTTGGCAGCTGAAATAGACGCTACGGTGTTTTACCTAGATAGTCTCCGGCAAAAGAGAACCATCAGTAAATCTAATTATAGTATTTATATAGATTTCTTCGATCATTATCAACATCAGCCGATAGACCGTTGCTGGACTTGGGCTCCTTCAAAGATCTCCACAGTTCATTGCCTTAGCCCACCATGCTGACCCACTGCGAGTTGTTGGGTGGTCAGAACCTCGTCTGTTATTCAGCAGGGTGTACCGCGTGAAGGTGAGGTTGACTTGGGTTCCGTAAGATGTTGAGCCGAACACCCTATACCCCCTTTTCTTTCTTTGATAGCATTACATTTTATTAGGTAATGAATAGTCTAGCACAATTCAATGTTTAAACTATGATTCATGGTCAAGAATTTATTTAGAATAAGAATATTTTTTGTTATATTGAAAAAATCTTTATTTTGACATAATACTTAAAGGAATAAAGTAAAGAAGCAAGTAATGAGGTGCTGCTTAAATCATTCTACAGGTGTATCTCTTACTATAAGATCAAGCTCTCATCTCTCCGCTTCTTAATAATATATAAAAAAATTATATAAAATAATCTCTTAATACTCTTCATTGAATTTAAAGTATTCAATGGAATAATACAAGCTTTAACAGTTTCAAACGGCGTGGGTACATTGTTATGGTGCAGTTGATGATTGTTATGGGCCTTATCGGCCTCCAACAGCAAGGGATTTGGTGCGAATAGTTCACATTCAGCCTTAACTTCCCGTTTCATTTCATTATCGAAATTTCTCATGATTTATCTTTGTTAATATGAAATATTACTTGTACATTCAACTGTACGACTAATCCAAAATAAATTTTTTTCCTTGTTATTTTCTCTGATAGATTGTTAGGGGAAGGTGAAACAGGGAGGTGTATTTTATCTGTACAATCGCGACTTCATGGGACTAAAAAATTGTTTTAGTATTACTGAAAATTTTAATTGGTATTTCAATTCCATATACTTCATAAGAACAAGATATTTATTTAAATAAACAGATAACACTATGTTGGAATCGAGAAGCTGATTGTCGAAGCAAACATCACAGGAACAGCCAAAGCCGACAGACTTCATTGGATAGGCCACTTGCTAAGTATGAGAGGCGATCGTAGAGTCAAAAAAGCGTTCCTCGGAGCCCTGATTGGCTGGGCAAAATATCACTGGAAAGATACCGCAGGGCACGACTTACGTGAGCTCCAAGTAAAGGACTGGTAAGACTCAGTGGGAGACAGACGACGCTGGCGTTGTCCTGTGTCAGAGGCCAAAATTCACTTTCGGCTGCTGCGCCAGAGTATTAGAAATAGTCATCTTCATTATCAGCCGATAGACGTCCACTGCTGGCTAGGCCTCTCCCTAAGATTCCTACATCACGCTAGCCCAATGCAGGTTGGTGGCAGCCAGAGCTTTGTTTGTGATTAGCACCTCGAGCAGGTGAAGTTAGTTTGGATCGTCATTATCATTATCAGCTGATAGATGTCCACTGCTGGAAATAGGCTTCCCCTAAAGATACATCGATCGATCCCGCGTTGTTCGCATCCAGTCGGTTCCCACGATTCTCACCAGATCGTCGTTCCACCTTGCTGGAGGCCTCAAAACACTACGTCCCATGTACGTGGGCGCCACTTGAGAACCCAGAGTCGGCTTGGATCCCGTGAATTATTGTGCGGGAAACCTTACACCCCATAGTAGAAGTATTTAAATAAAACGCCGGAAGTTATCAAATAATGTCGTCAAGAATTATTACGTTAACATCTAAATATAATTATAACCGTGTGTTTCGCCTTCTAGCTATATAGCTATAAAGCTACCCGTAGTTGGTTTCGCTTTCTTTTTCTCTTCCACTTCATTCTGCCTTTGATATCCTTATAAAGTTATTAAAAAAGGATTATGTGGACACAATGTCTTTGTTTACCCAGTTTTTTGTTTTATTTCTTCGCCCCATATGTGATAATGACGATAGAGTATAGGGTTAGGACGTAATTTCAGCTACATTTCGAGTTAGATTTTTCTTTACTAGCATGTTTGTGCTGACTAGTGGTGATACTCTGTTGTTGAAGACCGTCTAAGTCCACTTCAGCTCTTATTCCTTCCATCAATCATACTTTTTCTGATCTTAATGGTAATAGTAGTAATTAGATTATGAAGGGGAAAATAGATTCATTGTAGTGTATTGACGAGCACAATGAGATGCTGTGTATATCATTCTCACTAACTTCACAATATTATAGGAAAGTTCACCATAACTTGTTAGCGTATATCCCTACCCACCTTATGATGAGGTCAGTATTGATATGGATTATAAAGAGACAGTTCCTTGAGATCGCAAGGTTTCATATCTTTTGTACACATAGCCATCGCAACTTCGGTCTTCCCCACTGTCGTTTGTTGCGTATTTTAAAGTAATCTTAAATGAAAAAAAAAATCACTTCAGTAGTCCTTCAAGCCAGATTATTCGTGAAGATTTGAAATGCAGCATTCAATTCGAAGGTAGAATATTGACACTGTCAGCCTTTATAGTTTCAGATGCAGAGTGCAGGCTCTTTATAATGGGGACCGCGCGACGCTTTGCTTTACTGCAGACCGACGACACTCGCGCCACTTTGAATAATATTATTCAGGCTTCCGTAAGTTGTTTTCCAACCGCAAATGACAGCCTTAATCTACACTTTAAATTCAGGTGCCACAACCAAAGCATCACGAGAGATTTCTATCTAAACTCTTTATTTTTTTATCTTACTGCAAAGGTGTTGAAAATTCCAGACATTTTCTGTTGAACATGCCAAACATGTTCTGTTTGCAACATATTCGAGTCCATCAAATAACACTACAACAAAGACTCGATAACATTCCCTTTTTTGTGTAGTAATAGAAATAATATTTAGCTTTGTATCTTTAAATAATTTTATTTTACATATAAATATTTTAAGAAGTATTAGTAGAAGAGAAGGTAGTTGTCGGTTAGGTTAGGTTGCATAATACAAAAAAAAAATACAGTATAAACTAAGAAGTTAATAATGGATTACAACACATGCTTTTTTTCATAATATAACATATGTTCCTTAGTCCTTAGTTGTTTATGGCTCCTTCGCGCCATAAATAAGACCAAAGGACTCGAGATTTCCAGCAGCTATATAAATTTCCCCAGAGTCACAATACAACACATGGTACTTTTTGTGTATCAAGGACATTGTTTAATACACATATAAGTTATTATCTGTAACTTTATTAAGTTAAAGAAGTAGTTAAGCAAGAGATAAAATTCAATAATTTGAGATATGCTCTTCTTTTCTGAAGGGATAACAAATCAATTAATTTGTTTATCATATTGATGAAGTGCATGAACGAGTCTATAATAGAAGCTGCGAGTGATAACTGCTACATTATATGCTCGACGGCTTGATAAATATAGTATTCATCATCAGTCTATAGATGTCCACTGCTGGACATAGGCTTCATTTAAAGATCCTTATATCACTCAGCAGCTTCTCGCCACCTGTCAGGCACTAAACAAGTCAGACACTAAACTATTTAGGGAGCTTTACATCTGGTTATTTATCTGTTATTATATTTTTTTGTGGTGTTATTGAGACAAGATCAATTGAGCCGTGAATATTATCTATCGCTAGTGGAAAAATGATACTGTGTAAGACACTGTGCGGTTTCTTCAACACTAATGCAATGTACAGAGCGTGTAACTAACCACCGATTGAACATCACGCCCATCTTGTTTCAAAGAGATGAAGTGTGAAAATGTTTGGATCAACATCGCCACACTTCAGCTAGTCCGCCAGCATCCTTTGTTTGAAGATACGTTTAAATTGGAAAAGTTAAACCACACAAGAGTGCTTTGATGCATTCAAAGGTGAAAGTTTGTACAAAGGATTAATTAATGAATGAATATTCAAACTTGGGAAAGGCGGACTGTTGCGTTTCCCAAGGATGTATATTAATAATGTTTATAAAGAAGTTATATACTCTTTTAACATTCTGTTAACAGGATCCTTTTGTAACAGCTTTAAATGAAAAAAAAAATCTGTAAAACTTTTACATGCAGTCTCTTCTCAAAAATATTTGTGAACATCTTTTACAAGATCTGTCAGAATATATAATGAAAGGATAAAAAATAGTATCTCGTCGTCTCAAGGATATGTTTTAATTGCAATGCTCTTCCTAGTTAAAATGTCTCTTTCTTGTATATGACGCCGCCACTAGAGGTATGAATGACACGCGGTAATATTACTTGGGTGTCCTGCGATAGCACTTGTGCGATGTCATTTCGTCCTTTGAGGACGACCTGCGTACTCCAACCTTAATTAATGTCACATCGTATACATACCCGTACACCCGTATTTCATTAAAATTTATCTGTATACATTTGTGTTGTGAAAAAAACGTAGTCGCTTTTGAATGAAGATTTTTCCCAGAGATCAGCTTTCGCCAGAATACATCATGTATATTATTACCACCATCGTCAGCCAAAAGACGCCCACTGCTGGGCATATACCTTCCTCAAAGGGATAAGGTATACTACGGAAAGAGTAATAGTATATATATTGCACAGCAGCAAACCGCTTGGCTTGTAATAGATCTCTGGTTTGTTTACAGGTCTAGATTCCACTTCCAGGTGTTTACCCTAATATTGTAAACATTGCTGGACTTAAGTTGTAACGGACAGGGAACTGCTCGAAGGAGGATTACTGGAGATGTTATGTTGGGAGTTTAAGGTAGACCAATGATTCGGTGAATATCGTGGTAGGCCGCTGCATGCAGGTAGCGAAGGACCAGAGGAGATCTCCGGGGGAGGCTTATGTATAGTACTGGACGTGGAATAGGTTCTGATAGTCAACATATGAGAGCTAGAGTATCCTAAGCTTCACTAGTTGTTGCTTCGTTATCACTTAACAAAGTCTGAAATTGTATTCAACAGGAAGTTGAATGTAAATAAAAATTAACTAAATTGATATTTCTTTTCAAATTTCAGACCTTGAAATGATGATGAACCTTAGACAAACAGTTTTAGACATACATTTTTACAAGCTGTTCCTCTTTTGCTGGCCTTAACATTAGCATTGCGGACTTAAAGTACTGGAATGACGACCACGCACCGGAAGGCGTAGCGTTGGCAGTTTAGCACTAGGTGAACAGAGGACATAAAGGAATCGCTGGGAACCACTGGATTTAAAACAGCGCAAAGCCGCGCTTCTTGGAACACATTACAAGAGACCTATTTCCAGCAATGGATATCCTTCGGTCGGATGGTGAGGCCTTATGGTTCCATAGATATCTTGATGGATCACTACATAGGTGAATACCTCTTATATATATTTGAAAAGAAATATATAGATCAATTGACAATCGTGGTACTTCCGTTAATGAAGACAGCTCATATGCCTTTACTTAAGGCTGTATGATGCCAATTAGAGGATCAATTACTTATTGCAACCATGAAACCTGTTCGCATATTAATTTGATATGTTAATACCATACAAATATTACTAATTTATTACCAATTAATATCACAATAAGCTTTAATAATATATTTCTCTTATATATATTTATTTATCAATTAATCTTTAGTATATTAAAAATGCTTGAAAGATTTCAGGAAATCTTTTTCTTTCTTTCCATATGGCTCTCTGTAGGATCTCCATGTCTATCCGTCTCGCGGAGTCAATATCCACCGATCTCCCGTATTGAGAGAAATTAGGCCTTAGCCCACCACGCTGACCCAGTGCGGGTTGTTGGATGGTCAGAGACTCGTCTGTCATTGGGAGATGCACCCCGTGCAGGTGAGATTAACTTCGTAAAATGTTGGGTGGAACCCCATACATCCCCAAGTTGCAAGTAATTGCAGCAGATTAATCCTGTGGCGAGTTACATAAAAAAAGCATTATTGTCATTATCAGTCTTTATTGTTCTCTTGCTGGATTCCCTTCTCTTCCCCAATACCTTCGATCTGCAGTCATCAGCTTTCAACATTCCACTTCCAACAATCCTTATAAGATCGTGGGTTTATCCAGAATGACGGCGCACCACAATCCTACCAAAAGGTCACTATTGTTGGAGACCATATAACTAGGTATTACAACTGCTTCTATTCCTGCCTCCAAACTATATTACTGTGGTCCGGTTTGAAGAGCGTTATAGCTAAAATGTGTATATCATCTTAACTACCGCCACGGTATGGACAGGTGTATATCTTACCATCAGGTTAAGTTCTCCCTTGTCTCATCGCTTCCTCGAACAAAAAGTCCCTCTCTAAGAAATAAAATCGCCTGGAAATAATGTAATTGTTTGTATAGAAACATATGAATTATAGGTCACGGAACAAAATATTAGCTGGATATGTCTAGATATTATAGATCAACATATATATATTTATACACATATGTTATTATAATCAGCCGATAGACGTCCACTGCTGGAGATAGGCCTCCCCTAAAGATAGATCGATCTGTACAAGGCTACCCGCATCCAGGCTTCTCGCTACCTTCGTTTGTAGAGGTTCATATGGGGGTATTTGGGTAATTTGGACCCAATATATATAATATATATATTATATATACGTTGTACGCGAAATATAGTTAAATTTCTTATTACGGTCAGCAAAACAGGCAGGGATCAGCTAGATTATATTATATATTGAAAATTCTTTTCTGATATGAAAAATAGAGTTTTGGCCTGTCTCTAAAGATACGATACTTGGGACTGTGGCGTCGAGGGGAAAGTGGTATCGTATGTACATCCTAACTAGCATCGCATTATTGTGGATAGGGGTATCGTTACTACAACATTCCCCTACTCTTTTAGTTTGGAAAAATAAATATACTTAACTTAATGTTTACTATAGTTTTTTAACCATCACTTCGGCGTTTTAAAATTTTACCACAACCATAAAGTTATGTTTTGGATGCTGTTGGGCCTTGGATAACTATCACCTTCATATAGAAAATCTGCCGCTTTAAGAAGACTGTTATTTTTGCTATTGATATACTAGAACCTGAAAATCCTGTCTCTCATGATAGACCCTTCGATTCCAGAACAGGAATGGGTTGGGTTTCATTAATAGGATATAGATAGGTTTTTTTGAAATCGACTTGGCTAGTTACGACATTTGTAAACCAGCAAGAATAACAGTATTGTGAATTTTCTGAGCTCACTCATCACGCGTACACTGCGGACCGACGAGAAGATAATTGAGCTGGAGGAGGAATTGAGCAGGTTAAGATGGCATATAGTAGGGTTATCCGAAGTCCGAAGAGAGGGGGAGGACACGATAACTCTTAAATCAGGCAACCTGCTCTATTTCCGGGAGGGCGACCAGCAGTCCCAGGGTGGCATCGGGTTTATCATCCGGAAGTCTCTTGTGAATAACGTTGTCGACATCGTTAGTGTGTCAGCAAGGGTAGCGTACCTGATACTCAGAGTTACCAAGCGTTACTCGCTGAAGGTCATACAGGTATATGCACCGACTACGGCACACTCTGATGACGAGGTGGTAACTGTGTATGAGGATATTTCTAAAGCCATACACAGTTCCAAAACTCAGTACACCGTTGTCATGGGAGACTTTAATGCAAAACTAGGGCAGCGAAGTAGTGGAGAACTGAAAGTGGGGCAATTTGCATATGGACAGAGAAATCCACGAGGCCAAATGCTCGCCGACTTCATGGAGAAGGAGGGCCTCTATATAATGAACTCCTTCTTCAAGAAGCGGGCCAGCCGCAAGTGGACGTGGATTAGTCCTGATGGAGCTACTAAAAATGAGATAGACTTCATCATGTCGACGAAGAGGCAGATATTCAAGGATGTCTCAGTGATCAATGCTCTGAAAATGGGCAGCGATCACCGAATCGTGAGAGGCATCTTGAATATCAACATAAAGCTCGAACGATTTCGACTGGTGAGGTCCACGCTCCGGCCAGCGCCCATCCAACTCCAAAACCCCGAGAGCTTTCAGCTTGAACTACGAAATCGCTTTGCATCCTTAGGCGAGTGCATTGATGTGGACGATTACAACACCAGGTTCGTAGATGCTGTCCGTACGGCAGGACTTAAGATTTTTAAAGTCCCCCGTACCAGAAAGAAGAAGCCGATCTCTGACCACACATTAAACCTCATGACCGAAAGACGAGAACTGGTCCTGAAGTCTCCTGAAGATGCCACCAAATATCGGCAGCTGAATAGGCAGGTCTCTAAGTCTCTGACTCGCGACATACGCCGATTTAATACTGACAGTGTTAAAGAGGCAATAGAGCGGAACAAAGGCTCTAAAGTATTCGCACGAGATCTGTCTATCGGGCAAAGCCGGTTGACGTGGCTGAAGACAGAGGACGGCAGGATCGTATCGTCAAGGGCCGAGGTTCTGGAGGAGATTGAGCGGTTCTATGGACAGCTGTACACGACTACATGTTCTCCTGGTGGACTAGCATCAGATCCAAGAGCTAGTCTAGCCCGACACTACTTTGAAGATATCCCGGTTGTCAGCCTACACGAGATTAGTGTGGCTCTGAATCAGCTTAAAGGCAACAGGGCACCTGGTGATGACGAAATAACAGCTGAACTTCTGAGAGCAGGTGGAAAGCCGATCCTCGAAGTCCTACAGAAGTTGTTTAATTCCGTCATACTAGAAGGCCGATCGCCTCGGGCATGGCACGGAGGTGTGGTGGTGCTTTTCTTCAAGAAGGGAGATAAAACCCAGTTGAAGAATTATAGACCCATCTCACTTTTGAGTCATGTCTACAAGTTGTTTTCCAGAGTCATCACGAATCGTCTCACAATCAGGCTCGACGACTTCCAGCCTCCCGAACAAGCTGGATTCCGTAAAGGCTACAGCACCATAGACCACATTCATACGCTGCGGCAGGTTATACAGAAGTCCCATGAGTATAACCAGCCCCTATGCTTAGCGTTTGTGGACTATGAGAAAGCCTTCGATTCGATTGAGATATGGGCCGTGTTGCAGGCCCTCCAACGGTGCCAAATAGACCACCGGTACGTCGATGTTCTAAGGTGCTTGTACGAGAACGCCACCATGTCAGTCCGCCTCGAAGACCAGAGCTCGAAACCGATACGATTGCAGCGTGGAGTAAGACAGGGAGACATCATATCTCCGAAACTGTTCACCGCTGCATTGGAAGATGTCTTCAAGCTTCTGGATTGGAGAGGATATGGCATCAATATCAACGGCGAGTACATCACGCACCTTAGATTTGCCGACGATATCGTGGTTTTGGCTAAGACCATGGAGGACATCAACACAATGCTCGATGATCTTTGTAGAGTTTCACAACGAGTGGGTCTTAAAATGAATATGGACAAGACCAAAATCATGGCAAATGTCCACATTGTACCCACTCCAGTAACAGTTGGAAGCTCTACACTTGAAGTTGTTGACAGATATGTCTACCTCGGACATACTATCCAACTAGGTAGGTCCAACTTCAAGAAAGAGGTCTCTCGTCGAATCCAACTCGGATGGGCAGCATTCGGGAAGCTAAGACATATCTTCTCGTCCAATATACCGCAGTGTCTCAAGACAAAAGTCTTTGACCAGTGTGTGTTGCCAGCGATGACATACGGAGCAGAGACGTAGCCGCTTACTGTGGGCCTTGTCCGCAAGCTTAAGATTGCCGAGAGGGCGATGGAGCGAGCTATGCTCGGAGTTTCCCTGCGAGATCGAATCAGAAATGAGGAGATCCGCAGGAGAACCAAGGTCACCGACATAGCTCGAAGGGTCGCCGTCGCAAAGTGGCAATGGGCAGGGCACATAGCTCGCAGAACCGACGGCCGTTGGGGCAGAAATGTTCTCGAGTGGGGGCCACGTACCGGAAGACGTAGCGTGGGCAGACCCTCCACAAGGTGGACCGACGACCTGGTCAAGGTCGCTGGCAACCATTGGATGCGGGTGGCCCAGGACCGGTCTAAGTGGAAATCTTTGGGGGAGGCCTTTGTCCAGCAGTGGACGTCTTCCGGCTGATTGGATTGGATTGGAATTTTCTGAGAGAGACCTAGAATATCCTGTGATAGCGTGCTTCATCATCTATGACCTCATTGGCACTTAATATCACGTGAATTTAAACACTCACGGGATGGTATATGATATTATAATATATAGGTTTTACTACTGACATATTTATACTATCTTTTAAAAAAAATTGTAACTATTATATAATAATAGAGGTTAGATCTAGTTTTATTGAAGTCTTATCCTTGTACACAGAACGACAGGAAATAGTTTTTTTTTATACATGCGATCGAGCGGGAGGGATCATTTATCATTCGAGTTAATGTGTTTATTTCCTTGACAGTGATATGCGAGATAAATTTTGTTTTTTTTTTTCACTGTATTCACTATACCTTCTGATAAAATACAGTGAAGTTAAACAGTAACTGTTTATAGTCAAATTAATGGTTTCAAGTTTTGTGTCAAGCTAACGTAAACCCATCAGCAGAAGGCAAAATGGAATTGGGATGGAGTTTTCCAGGTTTTGATGGTGGGATGCATCCTTGATGAGATAAATGAGAGGTGGTCTTATATTTGCCATAGCATAGCAAGAGGACTACATTTCCTTGGCAGGTGTTCTCACAAAGTGCCGAGGAACGCCAACGCGTACCGTACTAGACCTCTAGTGCTTTCTTCACTTCTCCTCGAAGCTATCTTAAGGAGATCCATGTTCTCCATACCAAAAAAAAAAAAAAAATTGTATAGCTCAAATTTTTTCAAAAAAACATTGCAGTAAGGTCTCCGGCAACGGAAACCTTTTATATAAAAGTCCAATTACTTAGCTTGAGAGACATATAACCTAAAATCCATAGACAACGAGTGCAAATGTTCAGAGTGGGGCTTTATGGCAATCGGTATGACATTCCTATGACCGCACCGTTGGCTTTGTTTAAAAGACCTAGTTCAGACAGACTCCATCCATAGATGATACTATAGCAGTCTTTTTCAAAGTACTCACATAAATATATAAAATTTTGGCGGTTCTCAATTCATTTAGATCTATGTATATATTAGGGGGACCGGAAAGTAATGTCGTTTTCTTACGCTAAATACAAACACATACATTTTTAACGAGTCTTTATTTTTAATCAATGATGTATTCCCCATCATTGTCAATAACCTTTTGCCATCTAGTGAGTAAATTTTCAATCCCTGATCGATAAAAATTAATTGGTTTTTCGGCAAAATATCTAGAGATGGCATTTTGGATATCATCCAAATTTGCAAATGTTTTGCCACTTAAAAAGTGTTGCAGCGCTCGGAATAAGTGGAAATCCGATGGTGCAACATCGGGCGAATATGGTGGATGAGGCAGCACCTCCCACCCCAATTCATTAATTTTTTCTAGAGTTCGCCTTGCGCAGTGCGGTCTTGCATTGTCATGTTGGAGAATGACGCCTTTTCGGTTGACAATCGCTGGCCACTTTTCAATTAAAGATTGATTGACTCGCTGCAATTGTTCGCTGTAGAGGTCTGCAGTAACAGTTTCTCCAGGTTTCAGTAATTCAAAATGAACAATGCCGCGAATACTCCACCAAACACACAAAAGCGCTTTTTTGGGGTGTAAACCTGGCTTAGCAGTACTCCGAGGGATTTCATTTGGAGAGAGCCACTGCCTTTTGCGTTTTGGGTTATCATACAGGACCCATTTCTCATCTCCTGTGATCAAGCGATCAAAAAACGCTTCTGTGTTGTGTCGTTGAAGCAATAAGTTGCATGTGATTGATCGGTTAGCCTTATTCTGTTCGGACAGATTATGCGGGACCCAAACACCTGCTCTGCTTACTTTTCCAATCTGCTTCAAATGTTCTTGGATGGTCGACCAAGGTTTGTTGAGACTGTTTGACAATTCCTCGATCGTCTGACACGGATTTGCTTCCACTTCCGCCCTTAACACGTCGTTGTCTAACGCTGATGGTCTTCCTGATCGATACGAGTCGGAAAGATCAAAATTACCCGATTTGAACTTGGAAAACCACCTTTGGCATTTACGAATGTCCAGTGCATTTGGATAAACATCGCAAATGTTTTTGGTAGCAACTGTTGCGTTATTTCCCTTGCGAAACTCAAAGAGCATGCAATGCCGGATGTGTACCTCTTCTGGTATTTGGCTGGCCATTTTACCCAAAATTACAAAAAAAAAATTGTAATTCAATTGTCTATAAGTAAAGAAATCACTATAACCTCACAATGTCTTTGGTACGCCTCTGAACAAAACAATAAGCTGACAAATGACAATCAAGTATTGGCATGCGCAGAAACGACATTACTTTCCGGTCCCCCTAATACTTATCATCATCACCTGATCTGATGGATGTCCACAATTGGTCTTAGGCCTTTTGCCATCACCTATATCTCCCGATAAAATGTAGTGATTAATTTCCTGTTTCAGTACCAATATGAATTGTTAATCTTTTTTTTCTGTGAGGGCGAAGAGTACAGGGATGCTGTGTGAACATTCTTAACTGGCAATCCATTGTCTTAAGTATTTTATATACAGATATATGAAGGTTCTGCGTTACCACAACCCCTGATGTATATGAAGTTCGTTGTATAAGAAGGATAACGGTGAATGATATTTTTGATCCAAGTTAATTTATCGTTATTGGAATAATGATAGGATTAATTCAGAGATCTCCTCGTGAATGTCTCGGTTAACCCCCGAGTGAGAACGATTAATTTTGATTTATTCCTTTATGTTGGTGAGAGCTTTCAGCGCATAATTTATGATCCCTAAGACCAATATTGTAAAGACCCTATTGGAAGTAAACAAGAACGTGAAAATATACAAATTTCGGCTGTAGGAGATAATTTATATAACGTTTTGCTTTTGATTGCTTCATATCTTGTAATCATTAGTAATCATCATCATCATTTCAACCGATGAATGTCCACTGCTGGACATATATGTCTTGTAATGTTATGATTAAAAGCATTTTATTTTATTATACGAGACGAAAGGGTTGTTTACCTGATGGTAAGTGATACTGTTCATAACAAAGTTCCAGTTAGGAGTCATGATATTGTGCTCCTCGCTTTGAGTCATAATATGGCAAATCCGCTACTTCAGTAATTTCACTAGCTACGGCGCCCCTTAAACCGGAACACAATGTTGTTTGCATGCTCCTGTTTAGAGGTAATACCTTGCTTCCTAACAAAACTGCTTGCAACTATCAAGACTAAGAATTGTTCTTAGTCTTGATAGTAGAGAAGATAATTTTATGGATATTCATTAATCTGAAGCTATAGATAACACATGACCTAGGTATTAAATAAATTATGAATGCTTATTACGTTCCAGACTTTTTTTAAGCCCAGGCTACAGAGAAAACATCGCAGAGTTTATTTCTAGTATGAAACAGTAGGGTAAAAATATTAAGGTGCTCCGGTTTGAAGCGCCACGTTGTTATGGATGGGAGTAAAGCTTACTGATGGTAAGCGGTACGTCCAGCTCGTCTCATCGTTTCGGTGATTAGAAAAAAAAAACCGAACTAAGGATTTTAACTAGGTACAGCGCCGTATTAGTCCATATACACTGATACCATGCATGCAATTATCATTGTTAAATTCAATATCTATAACTATTGAACATTGATAATAATTAGATTTTAATGTAAAACAGCTGTTCATGTAAACATATACATTTTCACTGATTTCCACAATAATTAGTAATAATTATATGATTGTTTATAAACAAAATATCCATTGGCTTAATTCAATTTCCACAACAAACAGTACTAGAACAGCAATCAATTCTTCTGTCTGCTGGGCTTTTACTAGTATTATATAAGAGATTAGTACCTAGGTACACTCATCAGGATACCTGAGTAACCATAAGGCCTAGACTTTTGTAATTTGGTAGGAACATTCCTTGCAGTAGTGTACATCAGCTAAGAATGTACTTTTACAAAATTCCTTCGCCAACGGAAGTTGCGACGGTGTTAAAGCCAGGGAACGGGACATAACTAGTATTTAATATATAGGACGATATTAACAAAAACATTATAATAACAGTTAAATGTTATATTTATAATCTTACTATTAGTTATATATTTATCTCTTTTTTACATATATGTTAAATATTAAATGAAATGAATATAACGCCGGTAAATAACGATCTTATCGCCCAAAGCGATTTCTCACAAACAAGCAGTATCATTAGTCCTTTTTCATTTTTATTAATAAAAAAAAAAACATATCAAACTGACGTGTACGGTACGAAGCCATAAAATAAGTAATATTCGTTTACGGTGTAAATTGGAAACCGTTAATTAAATTTAATATGGGTTCTCAAATTGCTTCAGGCTGCCGGTGCCCATAGGAACAATCTACCGGATGTATCCAAAAGGAAACAATTTTGTTAGGTGAAGGTTAAAATATATATATATATATATATATATATATATATATATATATATATATATATATATATATATATATATATATATAACGAAGAAAGGTTTATAGGATGCGGGTGTTCTTCTTATCTTCATTCATTGTCGATTCAACAATACTCGATAGGTTTGTAATACAACAACAGATTACTAAGCGACAACGACGACTATATTCTTGATGTAGATCGGGCTGCAAGCCACAGCGGCTCTTACAGCTCATCTGACACTGGGCTCGTGGACCCGGATCCACGGCCTGTGGTTTTAGAAACCAATGTGCTCCGCGGGATGTAGCTATCTGCCGGAGTATTCTGTTTATTGTGTGTGTCTGGTTCTTGTTGTTTTTTATCTGGCGATTCTACTCGGTCGTCGAGGCCGGGCGCGGGCCCGTTCCCCGACTACCTTCGCCTGTATCGGAATCTCTGGGCGGCGAGGACCGCCACGATTGCGGGTGTACTTAGTGTACGCGGTGTGTGAGTAGCTGCGGCGCCGCGTTCTGAAGCGAGGGCGGCGTGATGCTGAGATTCGGAGCGTGTTGGTAATGTTCGAAGTGTGTGTGGTGACGTTGGTGACTGTGGGGGTGTGTGTAGTTTGCGGGATCCCTTGGGATGTCGGAATAAGAGTGTTCGCTCTCGCACCGCGTTCCTCTTTTTATACTTCCTCGAAATGACATTTACATTTAAAAAATCATCTTCAGTGTTGCCCGCTACTATATCCAAATACCCGCAAATGGTCCTCCAATCTCCGATAAATATATATCTGAATCTGAATAAAAAGGGACGTCTCCTATTAAGTTTGTGAGGTTAAGACTATGCTGCATATGTGAAAACGGAATAGATCCTTCTTTTTAAAGATCTTTTAAATCGCTTTAAAGTCTTATATCATCATCATCATTTTAGACTAGTGATGTCCACTGCTGCATCTCTAATTTTCGAAGTAAATGCTGTAAACATCTTGCAGGTTTTGGGAATTTTTTCTTTAGTTTTATTCAAATTCATTCCCCTGGTTGTGTAAACTCGGAGTCGTTTAGATCCTTATTTTCTTTCTCGTCTTTCTCTTTTTTCTCTTCTTTCTTTTATTTCTTTCTTTGCCTATTTCCAACTCATACATATTTCATTTTCTCCTTTCATATTTTCAATCTTTCATACTTTGTCATTTTCAAATTTTTCTAATTTATTCTTTCACACATCTACGTCGCCTCTCAGACTTCACTCGCTACTTATTATTATTTCTTTACAAATTTTAACTTTTCTTTGTACTTTTATCTTACTTCTCCTTATTATATTATTACAGTTTGCTCTTCTTTATACTATATTGTCCTTTTCCTACTTTATTTACTCATCTTTTTCTATCTCTATTACATTTCTTGCTTTGTCTTAACCTTACAATTTATGTTTCAGCTTTCTAATACTTATTCCTCTCTATTGTTTTCTTTATTCCTTTCCTGCAATACTTTAAAAATATGCGGCGACTTCCGTCATCACTCATCAGAGGGGGATGCTACCTGCACTTATATCCTGCCCCAACTTCATCCGGCATTCAAAGCACTCCTTGCCGTAATATATTATTTAATGGTCACAAGAAAAGCCGCTGCTCATTTTCTGAAGCTGTTGCTTTATTCCCTGTTAGTAATTTTTGTAGCATGTATAGTTATTTGGAAATCGTGTAAACATCCTTAATTTTTACTATAAATGCTTAAATTTTTGATTACAAATTGTTTTCGCATTCAAATCTCATCGCTGTTACATCTCGTTTCCTTAATATTGTTTCAATGGAACTCGAATCCGCGTCATTTATAGAGAAGTATGCTTTAATAATTTTCACTAAGATCGTATAGATATGATGGCAAGCTGTATGCCAAATAGCTTTTGGCCTCGAAAAGGCAAGCACAATAACATAAACCATTGACTTTTGGAGGAATATCAAACTTGGGTATTGTTAATATCCATCTCTTGTTAGTGTTATTGGAATAATGTCTTTGCTTTTGGTGCTTATAAAAGGAATGAAAATAATTCCATTCCAGCTAATTCAACATCCGCGTCATGCGTTTTTTAACCCTCCTATAGCCTACTTATCGCCCCCCGACAGAGTGAGGGACTTTAAATAATGGCGACGGAGTCCGAATATTGGCTGGGAAACGTCTCCGATATTTATTAGAGGATAAGGTCATGGTGCGTATATTATATATATTAAAATATCTTCTTTTGTCTTCTTCCGGTAGTCCAGCAACCACTGGCTCATTGCAAAAGTCGAAGGTTGTCAAATTCGGAAGCACAATTTTCTAAGCAATTGAATACTTTTTCGTGGGTCGGTAAATTGTCATAATTTAATCTATACTTACTGAAATTCGTTCAGCGAGCGAACGCAACCGAGCGTTGGCAGCCGGAAGTGGACATTTTATTACGATCAACGTTGGGCAAAATTTATTTAGTATGAGAGGGTACAGATTCTTTTGTACTGAGCTGGTTTAAACATCGTAATGATATAGGTAAAAAATCCAATAGAGACTAATACAATTCCTATAAACAATTCGTAGTATAATGAGAATACTTTTGGAACAATAGGATTGGATAGTTATGTATATATATTAACTTCAATTGGTTTGTATCTAGGTTCTGCATAAAATATTTTGTAAAATCCAATCCTAGTTGATCTCTAAATGGCAGAAGCAATTTTGAGTTTACCAAATTTTGAGTGTTCGTGATGAGTCAATGTATCCCTATATATATGTGAGAAAACATTTTTACATACTTGCTTCCATTTTGGCAGCGATGATCGATCGTTATCTCTTTGTGACAGCTCTATTACTTTAAGCTCACCGTATGAATGCATCAGCAGAGATAAATGTCTCACACAGCATTACGTCTTACTTATACGACACCTGGAGCTATAACGTAAAGCACCTAGAAGCCACACACTTCCTCAGCCTTCTGCAGCCAATGAGTTCTAGGACTCCAACGTCAACCAATATTTGTTGCAGCATCATCAATCTTCGTCAATCAATAGTTTATGAAGAATAGTAAGAGAGCTTTGATGTGTCAAACCGTAGGCAGGGTACGTAGGTTCCTCTTCCCTTCGTAGCTCATAGAACCCATGTTTCTAAGCTTATCTACCACGAAATTCCAAGAACCCAGTTAATTAGAAAAGTTTATAGGTTTAATGCAACGTTTGTGCACGAGTCTGTTATAGACAATTTCGACTACTCTTACTCTTTCCTGTGGAGTTTCTATAAAACAATCTTTATGTACGTCTGTTACTAATGCAAGATTCTCCCTCCTAGTTGCCATAATGTTCCCTAAGTGACCAATAATGGATTTTTACACCGGAACGTCTCTGGTGCCTTTAATAATTAATTAATCTGGTCCGCAACACGATACAAATTTTGTAGCGGTGTTTTTGACGGAAGCGGAAAATAGCGGATCGACAAAAAAAGAACCTCTAGATCTTTTATCTCAGTTCACATTGAGCAATTTTTCGCTTTATGGAGCAGCGATATAAAGAAAATTGCAATTACGTTTTGTATCAGAGTTTTTCCGCTTTTACTTTTAGCGACTACATGCTTTTTTCGTCTTTAGCGTTTTCTGGTAATCTCTTTTGACGTTTAAATTACTCTCCTATTCACGATGTGTAAGAAATCATTCTTCATGGAATGAAGAGAACTAGGAGGTTTGTACAAAAGCATGTTAAGACATAAAGTAAGCACAGATCTCTGCCAAAGACATCCACAACATTCATTCACAAAAAACTCCCAATTTCTTTTTTTTTCTTAACAAAATCAATACGACAATTTTTGTGTCTACTAAGGATATCAATTTTCAGATATACAGAGTACAATCGGCAAGATCACTTGATCAGGGCTTAATCACTTGAATATTAAAAGAGAATTGTAAAGATAGAATTATTCTCTAAGGGATTTTATCATCAAAAAAATATTCAAGTTTTTTTTTATATGGGAAGGATGAACTAACCAAGGAATAGTTCACTTGATGAAAAGCGATCACTGACGCCCAACAGTCGCAATACCAGAAGAGTCGCGGCTACGTTGACGACCTTAAAAGGCAAATAATATATTTTACAAGATACTTTAATACATTATAATATAATACAAAACATGAGGCACTAATGGGTTACCTCCATGGCGTAGTGACTAATTCCTTACAACACGAAGCTGGAAGATTCGATTCCGGCACGTTGTAAAATTTGTATGCTGGTGAAATTTTTTGGAATCGGCCTGTCGAGGATTCTACGTAATATTGTAAATATGCCGCCACTATATTGCTCTGTTCTTCATAGTCACTTAACATCACGTGATATTCGCATGAAATTCTAGGTCATAGGAAAAAAAAATACATATTTTGCTTATTTAGATTACAGGGAGGATAACGTTTTCTTTCAATCTTGTGTAAGAAACTTAGCGAGGCACTGTTTGTGACCTTTGTTATTAATGATGTGATATGATCCCAATTCTCAGCAGTAAATAATAATACAGTATAAACGATCTCTCTATAGAATACCCTAAAAAGTAAGTCTTATAAAACAATTTATATCCGCCTGGTCTGAGCGGAAATCATTTAGGTTCCGGATGAAGTGGAAATTGTGTTACAAATCGAGTCGTATTAAGCACCTGAAGTTTTTTAAACCCGGTTTTTTCTACTAAAGAAGTCCTGTTAACTGAAATTAATAACCATGACTAGTCTTCTACTTATTCGTCTTCTTGATAGCAACAGTCTTGACAGGTATCAATTTGTCACATCACCACAATCATGTGGTCATCAAGTAGTGACCGTTCCAATAAGATCGTCCTTCCAGCTCCCTTTCTCGCACATTTGTGTAAGAGGATATCTACAGACCTACCTTGTACCTTAACTACGCTTACCTTCATTAGCACTACTAGCCACTCGATAAACACTTCATTCCATCTCCACACATCATTACTGCGATGTCTTAACAAATATGAAGAGCATAGAAAAATCACAACGTATTATAATCGTATTAGTCAACACCTGAGTGTTAAACTAAAAATTTAAAAACTGACTATTGGACCAAAAATATTACTAAAATTATAATTAAACTAGTATATAAAGATATATTTATATAACATCGAAGGCAAAAGGAAATCAGTAAACTGAAGTAAACATTAACAGCTTTAGTATAAGCTCATTGTAGATATAATCAAAACAAATTTTATCTATTACACATATATACAATACTATTACCCACCCATTTTGCTAGCTGTTACACCCCCTCCCCAACACCCTGTTGGGAAGAAATTTAAATTCCGTTCTTATCTGACCTATATTTGTATGAGGAATATTCCTACCAAATTCCAAGTGTCTATTCCTTATGATTCTAGAGTTAACGTGGTAAGTCTCTACGTAGGTTAAAATCTCTTATACAATATAAGCTTTAACAAAACAATGATCAGACGTATAAGAACCGTTACGGTTTTTTAAGAACTTCATAAGATGATCCTTCTTCTTCTTCTTCTTTCATAAGGTAATAATCCAACAAGTATTATATAAACAACAACATAACTTAAATCAACAAAATTAATAACCGTGTTGTTTGAGTTGAATGCGAATAAACTATACTACAAAATTTCCTATTATTCTAATTTACATACGTAATAAGGCGTGGTGTAACTGTGTAAACTATTACGTTTTACTGAAAGCCCGTGGAACCGGAGTAGAATGTATTATCAGTACGGTTATGAATATCCTTTGTTGTTAACTCACCCATATATTTGTTGATCAATAAAAAGATAATGGAAGTGACACGTATGTATACATAAGTATCGTTTCTCTAGTCCAGAGGTTCTCAAATGTTTTCTCTTAGGATCACTTTTAATAATCAAACTGCTTCCGGTGGACACTGCAGCTATGTTTGTGCCATATTCAGAAAATTTTAAAAGTTTAAGCCAAAGTAGTTCCTCCGTTAAGTCTCTCCTCGACCACTTTGGAACGTTAGGCTCTAAACGGTTTCCGGAAGCAGCAAATTAATACGGAAAGGAATAATAAGGATAAACATTAATAACAACTATTAATAAATAATTATTGACTTGTATGTCAAATTACTATTATACAACGAACACAGGCTCCTATTTCTCCTTCTCTTACTAACTACCAATCAGACAAACTGCTAGAAAAAGAAAACGATATTAATTAGGATTCCGACTTTTGACTGTTTATTTGTTATAAATAAAAAAAAAACATAATCTTTAAATATTATTATTGTTATAACAAGCGTAGTAACCGATTGACGAAGTTCCCGACATACAATCTTCAAGTCTTGCAACTGCGTCTATGTTAATTTATTGTTATTTATGCAAACAAGTGGACGTCTTCCGGCTGATTGGATTGGATTGATTTTTTGATGCAAACAAGTATAAAATAAGTTCAAAAAATATATTAACAATATCTGAAAGCATATATTATATTTCGTTTCTGAATGAAGATACATCTGAAATTTAGAATATATTACAAGAAAGATCATTAATAACTTCCCTCAAGGTTTCCAAACATAAATCAATTGAATGGCCGAATCGGGTGTGAGAGACTTGGACATCGCCATGGTGAATCCGTGGATCAAAAACAATTATTTCATATCGGATATTCTGGATCTGGGATCACAAACAATGATTAATAGATCTATAGCTTTTTTTATAAAGAAATACTCCAAAAACCGTTTTAACTCAAATAGGAATGGATAGGTAAATCAAAATAGCTTTCGTACCATTCTAGTGAACAAGTTTTAAGAAGCATTTAAGAGAGAATCAATAGCTCTCTAATTCCTACTACTGAAGTACTTACTTTTTTAATTATATAACGTACAGTACGTTTCCCATCTGATTGTAAAAGATATAGTCTTTAATTATAAAACGCATTAGTCTAGAAGAAGCTATAAAAGTTCATAGTATGGAGGAAGGAAGTTGAATAAGCCACTGCAATGACAACCAGACCCAATGCTTTCTTTAAAAGAGAGTAACTCAAAAAAATAGTTTAATTTATAATTTTTTTAACACATACATATGTACTGCGAGATAGTTGAATATCAAATAATAATAATAACGAGGATAATGATAACCGTTGTAATTAATAACTGAATTATTAACGTTACCGTCATTACTCACATCAATTACCAATCCTTTGGAAATGATAGATAGATGAGATAGGACCTATACAGCACAACTTGATACTTATTTAAGTCAAAAACAAAGTACAATGTGGTAATTAATTATTTTTCTTCACGTACTGTCTCCTTACTAGAGGTTAGTAAAGATTATGACGATTTCTTAACTACAAACCGCTGCGCTTAGGTGATTTGGTGCTTTTTCCAAACCATTGCCTTATGTTCCTTAGCCGTGATTTCCTTCCGTGGTAAAGTCTCCTTCTACTTGATATTTTCCTTTACATGATTTAGTAAAGGATATCATATTTTTGTTACTCCTCATCAGGTGTAGATGTTAACAATAGTTTACGAGATATTGCGGTCTTCGCTTTTGAATTTTGTTTGAAATTGAATAATAAGGGTTGTAAGGGGTCTCGCACAACAACTTACAAGACCGAAGTCAATTCCACTTACTCGTAGTTCACCCTGGTAATCACCTAACGAAGCTCTGGCTCCCACCAACCCGCATTGGGCCAGTGTGGTCGGAAATAGCCCATATCCATCATATGAACCACTATAAACGTGGAGGACCTTTGAGGGAGGTCTATGTCCAGTAGTAGATGTCTATCAGCTGATGATGATGATTAAACCTTAACATTATTAACTTACAAAACACACAAAGGTTTAAAAAAATGTCAATACTAGTACTAACTTACTAACCTATGACATGTTTCACTGTTTCATGAGGTCCTACTAGACAAATTAAAAACTTATTTAGGTACATACTCTCAATGCGGTAGAAGGAAGGTGCTTGCAACGTCTCCAAGAAGCACAAGTTCGATTTTAACATAACTTTTTTATATCTACAAGATCAGCCCTTAACCATGACCCCACTTGATGTTAAATAGTGATGTCACTTTTCTTGATGACACCCATGTCGTATTTAGACGGCAACACCGACGCTTACAAGTTCCTTCTCTTCTCATGAAGAACGAAGAACTGAACCACTTTGTTCGCAAACTATGTCCACAACATGAGGATGGTAACTTGCTGTACGTCTGGTGGTGAAAAATATCGTGTAATTTCATGGCTTCAACTTAAGTTACCTTTGAAGTAAAGCATGGTAAAGTAACCTAAAAGTATTAAGAACGACAGCTTTCAGTGTGACATTTGGTTGTTTTGTTAAATTGTGTATGTATACTAAGTTGGATCAGTTTTAGTGTCAATAAAAATGTTTTCTTACTTGCTTTCTTTCTTTCACGAACAGCCGACATCCAACACACTGCAGTTGGTCAGTGTAGTTGTATACTATTATATTAATAGTCTTGTGAGAGAATACGCTGGGTCTCGATAGTAAGAATATAAAGTAGGCTATATATTTTATGACTTTTGTCTGTGAATTTAACTTTAACAACTTATCGCACTCGGATGTGTCGTGCAAGAAAGTACTGTCCCATTCTCAAAGACGCATAGTCTTAAGCTCGCGTCTCCGCGCGGGCCTGACTTACGGCTCCATAAAGATGATATACATCGACAGAGCCGCTATTTCTATATACACTGCTTTAATATTAATATTAAAAAGGTGACAAACTCACTATACGATTAATATTTATCAAAATACGAACGCTTATAGCATTTCATATGTTAATGTTAAAATCACATACTCTACATGAACGTTTACTCGATATTTATTAGATCAATCTATACGTTTGTTACGAGTAATCTCTATAAGGCCGTCACAATTTATAACCGGATTTTCATCGGCTTATTGCTGTAGATACGATGAGCATGAAAAAAAAAAACTAAAGTTATAAAAGAAGTCATAAATTGCCACCTTCGTTGAATAAATACTAGAAATCAGACTCTGAAATTATTGGGTAATGAGACTAAACATCTTAAAGCTATGAGTTTTATTTGATGCAGTCACTATAGCTGCTTGTACATTTTTAAGGGTATAAACAACCAATAGTCATCGAAGAAATAAAGTCATTTAGGTACCTAAATGGGTCATCAAACATGATAGGTTGAGAACTTTCTAATAAACGTCGGTTCAGTTTTAGGTTAACAAGATTTACATAATGGCGTCAACAAATATATCACTACGTTGGCTCAGTATATCATAAATGAAATACAGTGTATGCGGCAGTTAATTAACATGATGTAAAGGCTTGATGCAAGGCAAGTGTGAACTTGTTACTGGAGCACGGGGATGTATGCTGATGGCAATGCAATCAGCGCTGAATGCAACAGGATATATAATGAGAAATTTTTATAACAAAGTTAACATGAACGTATCGGATCTAATTATTATGTAATACGAAATCATACAAATATATTAAACATTAACAAATGCGCCTAATACAACATATAGAAGTCGGAATATATCCTTAATGTAAGGATTTAGAAAGGGGTAATAAAGGTATAAAAGAAAGATGGTATCTGTAATTACTCTCTCTGTAGCTAGAGACCTAGTACCTGTAGTGTAGTGTAATAGGTGAATTTTAAGCGGGTACTAAATAAATAAAGACTTATACTACAGTTTAAATACATCAAAGCAAATCTACTTAGTATTTTGAACGACTAAGTCCGTATTTCTCTTTTTTTTTCATACTATAAATCATACTCCAGTCCTGTTGAACTCCTGTGACAAATACGATTTGGTCGTAAATACAGTTTGAGTTGTTTAAAAATCACAAACAGAAACTTTCTGAGTACCGATTAATAAAATCAAGTTTTGAAGTTACTCTCAGTTATTAATAGTTTGAAACAAATTCAAACTGAAATACCTTCACAGTTGTCGGACATTTCACATTAACTATGAACAATAGTTCTCTTTTAACAACTTAGGTATATAAAAATCACACTTAAAATTCTCTTAAATCTATCATACTATAAATAATATTATAATCTATATATATATATATATATATATATATATATATATATATATATATATTTTTTTTTTTTTTTATATAGTCACGCCTTTTTCCCAGTAGGGGTAGGCAGAGGTGAATAAACTACCCACATTTCGCCAGATGTGGTCAGATTAGGTCCAGTGTAACAGGGGGCGAGCCTGTTGCCACTTTATTGGGACCACCACACACACACACACAAAGATGATATCAGTGTGCGGGTTTCCTCACGATGTTTTCCTTCACCGTTTTTGTATCTCGCTGTTGTAACTAAAGTTCACAAATATATATATATATATAGGTTTTCTTTGTTGGACCATCACATAAAAACTAGTGAAAGTATCGACATGGGAATATGACCATTTACGGCGTATTAATCTGTAGATGGTTGTAAGTCATTTATTTTTTGATTTTCATAGTTCCTTCACCATTTTATTTCCAATTAACTTTTATAAAGTACTTTTCTTATTAATTATGCGGTTGCTATGGTAACGGTTGGTACAGAAAATCATTTGGAGTAAAATTTTATATTGCGACCAGCAGGGCGTGCGACGAACAGCTAATATTGTATATAGATGAATTCATACATCTAATTAAAATTAAGTTTCTTAGAGTCTACTGAGCTATAGTAACAATTGCACAATGTTTCAGTGTACCAGAAATGTTGGTAGTTAAATAAATTTGCAATCAAGTTTCTTTTGGTTCAGCTAATGTTATTATTACCAGCGGTACCACGGGCGCTGCAATAACCACCGCCATGGCAAATTTCTCTCCACTCTAGCGTAAACTGCAGTGCAATTTTGATTTCGCTTACGAAACTAAAATCATTTCCTATTCCAAATCGAAATCGAAAATGTGATTGCCTCATTTACATAACCAGTCGCAGCGAATTTTTGACTACAATCAGACTTTTAGTGCTACGCGAATTGACCAGAACTGTTACTCGATACTAGCTATCGCACTCAATATTGTTACAATATTGTTTGCATACTACAGTTTGTCGACGAAAACAGGAGCTGCGGTGGTAAACCCACCATCAGTATATATGTTGAGAACAGGAGAGTAATTGAATTTCACATTCCTGTAGTATAGTTGTCGCCGACAGCTGTTTTTTAATCCTCGCCCTCATCAAGCGGACACTTGACAGACGCCGGAGGCGAGATTCCAACAAAAGACGCCGCGAGATAAATGGCACTGACAAGACTTCAAGTTGGAATAACTTCATAATTTATGTTTCGTTAGAGAATAATTTGTAATGCTAACCTCGTTTGTCGCAGTGCTGTTTGAAGATTTTAAATAATCGGCAAAGTTTCGCCCTGCGAAATATTTAGATGGGCGTTCGCGTAAAGGAAACGTTCAAGATGTCAGCAGAGGAGTTACGAGGCACCTCTCAACTGCTGAGGGAGCTATTTCTGTATACATACTCTCCGGCTATTGAGACCTCCGCAATAAGTAAAACCCACTAATAATTAATCGAATACACATTCACTTCATTGTTGTCAACTTTTTTTTTACTTCAATCATGTAACAAGACCAGCTGGTAGCTTATCTGATAGTAAGTGATCCGCCTTCCCATAACAACGTGGCCACAAATTAAAATGTTTATAAAAGTTAATTAGACATAAAATGATGAAGGAAAGATAAAATTTAGAAAATTAATAGCCTATAACCAACTTTCTTTTTTCGCGGGTGAAATCTTAAAAGATACCTTGCTTCTCGGGAGAAGACTAGGTTATGTAGGGCTGCTACCCACTTAAACACCGTCGGTGGTCTCCGTCAGTGCATTAGGAGCGGCTTCGGGATCTCTTACAGAACGCACTGTTTTTTTTTTTATTAACGTGTGTAACAAAATGCTAACGGAAATGCACACCCCGTCGCCAAATTGGGCCGGCGCCGGTGGTAGTGTCGGACTCCAACCGACTAAAAAGCTTCACACGGTATTCCACTCTCATCCACGTGTTCGTGGGGTCACGGGATAAAGTATTGCAGTTCATCCACGACCCCCCGAACGGCGCCCGAATGACCGGGCCCACCTCGATAACGCACTGGTGTCCCCCTACATTCTGGCTAAGGCATCCGACGGAAGTGCAAAGTCCTACTTAGCACCCGCGCTGTGCTACAGAAAAAAAAATAAAAAAAAAACCAAGACCACAATGTATTTTCCGTCCTCCTAAAGCTCGCTTATTGACCTCTGAGGGCCCCCACCCTCAAAGCCCACGAACCTGAGGACCCTTTTAATCGCCTTATACGACAGGCAAGGAATACCTTAGTCCTATTCTCAATAGCCCCGAACTACAGGGCTGTGCATTTAACCACCTGCGAATCATATCGCGTCTAATGCTGATGTTTTCATGCCGATACGTTCACTAGTTTTCACGTGAGATGCGAACAAATGAAGCCCATTTTCATTATGTATAGCTAGAATACGTCATAATGAGAAATATTATTTATAACACACATATTATTAAAAATTGAATGCGTGCTTATTTCAATGCGATTAAAACAGCTTTCGTTCATAATTAACCGCTGATGAAGTGTGTCAATAAATCATCATCACTCGATACGAGGTATTGTGTTGTACCTAATTGGAAATCGCGTTTTCAGTTCGCGTGCGGGCCCGGTCCCTTGTGCTCATTTTCCCCGCTTTCAATTCAGTTCACCGGAGGCTTTCATTTACGCAAATCTGTGAAATAATATTTGTATAGATTTTTTACAGACTCACAACTTTCCATAAAAACACTAAATCGACAATAAATAGAAACCGAGCGGCTTTAAAATGTCTATAGATATCACCATACCTATATTTTTTCGATTATCGTAATCACAGTCTGAAGGTATTCTCTCTCGTAAGATCTCTACTTCCGGTATGCGTCTAGGTGGGTAGCACCACAGCTTTGCCCTATAGTCTAGTCTATCAAGAATAGGACTAAAGTAAGCCCTGCCTGTAGTAATAGTGTAGTGAGCACTGAAAGTAGACCTCATTGTTCAGTAAGCGAGCCCGGCTGTAACGACAACTACAAGGTAGTCTAGTGCTTATCATACCAAAGTGAGGGTGCTGAGGAAAGCTAGTCTCCTGGGACGTACTTCAGGAGTAGTACCGGAAGTCTCCTGTGCGTACTGAGGATGACCGCTGAAGGAGTTCTAGTGGGTAAAAATCCGGCATAAAATTGCTTCCCACCTCTGGGGAGTAAGCAGAGTATCTTCTTAAACAAGTTTTACCTCCGATAACAAAAAAATGTATCACTGCTGCTTCTATTTCTGCCGCCAACCAGTAGAGTGCAAACATTACCGTGTTCCGGTTTGAAGAGAGTTGCAGCTAGTGAAATTAGTGGGATAACCACACTCAACATCTTGTCTCTGGCGATATGTGGTGTAGTATATCATCCTAACTAGAGCCGATGTTATTGGCAGGCTTATCACTTACCATCAGGGATAGTCTTGCTTGTCTCGTCGCTTTGTTAAATAAAAAAAAGTATGATAATCAAAGATAACGTGCATTTTCATTGCTTTCTGAGATACGTTAATGATGAATATGTAATTGTTGAAATATATAATGATTCAAATTAAGTTGATAGGGTGGCAACTAAGATAATTTAAGATCCTTAATAATACGTTTAATAATAATAATACTAGTGTATTGTGTGGTTTCCACCAAAGACAATTTTAATAAAGTCAATAGAAAGTTTTCTTGTTATGGGGAATTGGAACTGAAAACTGAGTCCGCAGTGTGAGGAGAAATCTAAATTAGAAAGTTATAATACATAGTTTATTTCCGGCGCGCCCGTTGAATGTATAAGTATTTAAAACTAAGTTAGCTATCGGAATACAATACTTTTCAGTAATTGTTAATAACTTGAAACTAAGCTATACAATAATTGTAAGACGAGCGAGATATTCACCTGAAGGTAAGTGATACGACTGTACATAACATAGTAGTAGATAGAATGGTATATGAAGCACCATATTCTGCTCACACTATAATACAGGATGTTGAGTCTTGTTACCTTAGTAATTCCACTAGCTACAACATCCTTCAAAGCCGTAACACGATCATCTTTGGCGGAAGGAATAGGAACTGCGGTTGTATCTAGACGGTCTCCAGCTACTACTAATAAATCTTTAACTGATGAAACAACTGCTAGGAATGATGATGATGAATTGATGATATGATAGTAATAATAAAGCGTACACACATGATTTTATACAGACTAAGAGCACAAATAATAATTCCATTTTCTCCAGTAAATTATGCGAGGTCACGACTGGCGGGGGCCATTTTGAGGAAGGAAGGGCCATAAAATTAAAACTCTCTAAGAGAAGCGCAGTTTTGAAATTATGTCCCGGAAATATGAAGCTTTCTTTTTGACTAAGTTCTGTTAAGTGATTACTCACAGGATCTATTATCCTGGGATTACGTATTAAGCGATTCCTAAAACAAAATCGATTATTTGTGAACTTTTCATATATTAATATTGAAATAATTATAATCTAGTATAGTTGCCAGATGGATGTGAGCAACGCGGGACCGATCGATGGGGAGATCTTTGAGGGAGGCCTATGTCCAGCAGTGGACGTCTATCGGCTGATGATTATGATGATAGTTGCCGTATATGCCATAGTTGCCATTTTATTAAAAATATTGTCTTCTTAACTGCCTCTGCAGAGCAGGAGCATTTGTTTAACCTGTGTTTCAGCGTATAAACATAAATATCAAACTATTGTACCAGTCATTACTCTTAAATTCATACCCCTGGTTATAGTAAAATTTATGCCGATCCATTTCCGTAACTGGAGTAATCCGGTCTTCCATTACGAAAAGCAGTAAAGAGTGCTCTAGTCAATATTCTCCACCAGCACAATCTCCAGCTGCCGGTATCGATCTTGTACTAAGACATGAGGAAGTTACTTTTATTACATAGCTCGTAAATTTTATGTATACATATCAATAGGTATATTTTTCATATAAACGTAAGTATTAATTATAGAAAAAAAACTGAGATAATGATAATGAGGCGTTTTTATAAAATTTATGGTATAAAGAGAGTTCAGAGAAAGGGGCGAAAGAATGTAGAAGGGTGCGATAGATAGTACTAATAATCATATATGTGTCTTAGTATTAATCAGTACTAAGATCATATTTCTAAAAGACGATTAAAAAGATGATTTCTCATAATAATAGTCTTAATAACCAGCCCCCCACATAAGTGGAAATAAGTTTAATTGAATCATTAATGTTGTTGAATTCAAATCTATCCATACCAGAACTGGCGGAGGTTGGAACTTTAGAGAGTAGACTTTAGAAATGTGATAGCATGAAGAATAGAAAAAAAAATCGTCTTATTTACATGGAATCTTTGAAAACTAGATTACCAGGTCACGTATTGGTCAAGGTGACATTGTAATAAATTATTCATTGCAAGCTAGGTCAACAGTCTTAGGATGGAAGAGAGTTTCAAGCGATCAGTTGGAATTTTTAAGGTCACTAATTAAAATCTAATTTAGTTCTTTCAACACCTTTATGGAATATTATAAAGTATATTAAATATTACGCTCATTATCAACATTATGGAATATATAGGATTTTACTTAATATTATATCGCCGTAATGAATTTCCATTCCGCTTCCTCCATTTTAACAGTAGGCGGTTTATAACATAGAGGTCTCTGATCCGATTCCGGGGTCACATATTGTGGAGTATGGGTTAGGGTACGGCTTTTTCGGTCACATCTGGATACCTATCATCATATTGTAAATCGTCCGACATAACAGTATTGCTGTTTTCCAATTGTCCAATAAAGTAGAGTTTAGGGTATTCCGAGTGATCTCGTTTTATCGTCTACGGTCTCATTATCTATGAATACTATATGAAGTTGAGGTTAAAATTTTTAGCCTGTATTAATTAGAAATAACTTAAGTTCTCATTCCCACACACTAGACTATACTTAAATAATATTATTGTGTAGAAATTAACCTAATTATAATATATATTCCAAGCTTTATATTATCATGTTTTACCAAGTAAGTGACGAGAGCAACAGGACGTTCACCTGACATTATGTGCTGCTCCTGCTATTATAAACGTGGCGCTAGTTAGGATGATATTCACAACACCACATCGTGCTCATCGCCTCGACGATACAATAATAAAATCGTTACTTCAGTAATTTCTGGACTTACAGCGCTATTCAAACGCGGAGCCGGAGTTACGGTAGTATTTTGATGGTCTCCGGCAACAGAAACCTACTAGTAAAACGATCAAGTAAACCTTTTACATTTTCTACTTAATTGTTATTAACATATAAACTTACACAGATAGTTACTTATATTATATGTTGAAAAGATATTTTACATCACAATCATCTACGCTGAAAGACGTCCATTGCTGAATATAACCCTCCATAAAAGTTACCCACGTTTGAAAGGTTCATATTGTGGTGATTTGAAGCATTTCGCACCGCTCTAGCCTAAAGCAGATTGGTGGAAGCCAGAGCCTTGTTCCTGACTAGCAGGGTTCACCACGAGTAGGTGAGGTTGGTTTGGATCCCGTGAGTTGTTGTGCGAGACCCTAAGCGGTCTAGGTAAGCACCCACCACACATATTTTACATATAGATCTTTATCGACTAAAGACTAAACTTTGTGAATCGTACCATAGTAAGTTTTGCAGATGAAAAGTTTTAGTCATAATAAGTATAGGAAATACCACAAACACAACACATGGTATAAATTTTATACTGATAGTAATTCGAGCGTCGGAGTGGAGAGACTTTAAGCGAAGGAGTATTGATACAGTTGTGGAACTAAATTACATCAAACATCTCCTTTTCAAATATGTGTCAGATGTTCTTGACAGTGAAACACTTCAGCCTGTTCACACATCTCTCGAACCCGCCCACGTCACACTCGGACCGATATACTGATGGCGACATGATATTTCATCTCGTTACTATCATCATGGACGACATTGTGAAATGCTTCCTTCGATATCGCAAGGTTTTCCATACGATGAGATATATACGAGCTTAGTATAAGTAGATGAAAGACATAAATTATTAAGTCTTCAAGATATTTCATTCAAATGTTTCTTGTATTTTGACGAGTGGGACGTTCACCTGATGGTAAGTGATACGCCCGCTCTTAACAATATGGTGCTAGTTACAGTGGTATGTACTAGCTTTGAATTAGTGGCCTGAGACATAAGATGTTGAATCTCGCTACAGTACAGCTCCTTTAAACCGGAACACAATACTCTTTGGTGGCAGAAATAGACGCTGCATTGATATCTAGACGGTTTCCGGTATTTGCATTGCCCGGATGTTGAGTTTGACGGCTCAAAAGCGGAAATACTACACTACACTACATATCAAATTATGTTTAGATTAATATTCAAGTTATACAACTACACTAATCCTTCGATAGTCGGAGGCACCTTAAGAAGAAAAAGAAACTATACAAGGTGTTATATAGTCAACAATATTTTGTAAGAATATAATACTTTAGTATGTAGGCCATTTTGGAAGTAGAAATTACTGTATTAAGGGGACGTTCCAAGTATGAAGATAAAAAAAAATTCGATTAAACGACAAGAATATTTAAAGTAGCAACATTTTGATACCAAGTTGCTAAAAGAGAGCAGTGTGGAGATTTCAAGAAATATGACCAGTAATGAGCGTATTGGCTGATGAGAAGGATGATGATGATAAACTGGTCGAGATATTGACTTTTTAGGTTAAACAAAACTATTTCATGTACTTTCTATACAATGGCGTAAAAATTATATATAACACCATAAAGCTTTCAAAAAATATGTATATAATATGATTTTTTCTTCATTCTCTGCCATTTGTAAGATAACTGCATAAATATCTACGATTGCTTTTTCTACATATATGAGATATCCAGATATTCACTGACTCCACGAGATCTCTGAAACTATTGGATGTTGAACTTAAAATTTGGTACAGATATTTCTTCTGTCGTATAGAGGTCAGTTAATAATGGATTTTACAAAATCTCTTCCCCAAAGAAGGTCCAGAGGTGTTACGCCAGTAAACGGGGAGTAGCTAGTTGTTTGATAACGAAACCATTAATAAATTTATTCTTTTATTAACAAATTTGCTATTTTTATATTTCCGCATGTAGTTTAGTGTTTAATAATACAATAAAATCTCATAAAATCAATTTCTCAGTAAATTCAGACAAACCAACAACCACGTCCACACATGTCGAACGACAGAGCGCAACTGAACAACTGATAACATACCTGTTAATTTTGTACTACCTACATTTATTTTATTATTATTGTATTTATAGTTTTTTGTTTTAATTATAATACACAATCAGTAGTAGAATATATTATTAGCATCTTACTACGTAATGAACGTCGAATCTATTCTAGCACAAGAATAAACAGTCGATACAATTTTACTAGCTGATTACTCGTCTGGCTTGTAGTAATAACGTTATCGTAGGCGGAGACATCTGGATAGCGTTAGTTTAGTAATGAAACTGTCTGTAGTACACAAGCTCTGGTCTAGCCTCTATAATGATCTGGTGCTAGTTTACGAATACAATATTTAGGATACCCTAACAGTTTCCGGCAAAAACGATCTAGAACCATATCAGGCCTATTACAAAGTTTAAGGTCTGTACTAGAAGTCACATTTTTGATTATTAATTATGGTTTAATTAATTGTAAAAAAAAATAATAATAAACGATAATTAGTATGAAAACGTTTTACTATTATACGTAAATATAACAAAAGTAATATATAACAGTTACAATTAAGAGAGCTTAGCTTTTAATACCATGAGTAGTTAAATTGACTGCAAGCGGAAAGCTTTTGGAGCTGTATGCAATAAATTTAGAGCATTGTTCGTACTTGAAATCCACTTTTCAGTGAGGGAAGAAATTTTAAACGGTACAGTATAGACAATATAAATTTAACTTAACATTGATATACATATGAACACTAAATTTTTGTATGTCGACTGTCTTCAAGTAAAATGTTTCTTAGTTGCAATTAGGGTTACTAATTTATAAATTTCTATGGAATCGTAATAAGCAAAAATAATTCTTACACAAACGTTCACTCAGAAAACATTTAAAATAAGTAATAGATATAGATTCATGAACTGTATAAAATTACAGAGTTATATAATCATAACATCCGGCGAGCAAACGCTCCTCAAAGTTTAGCTGGAACTGCTCTTGATCGGTTTTTATTTAAATTGGTTCTTGGTTATGGTAAAAACTTTTATTATATGATATTTATAGATACTCGTTTGTAAATCGCGTTAAGAAGAACAAGCTTAAACTGATGGAATTAGATTATACACAATAGTGCTTGAATTACTTTAGTCTATATACGTTACGTTGTAAAGACGTCGCTTCCGATCCGATTCCGATCTATAATTAAGAAAAGTTCAGCAGTTTAACAATGACCGTTTTGAACCCAAGAGAGACTAACCATGATTCCACTTGATTTAAAGAGAGATAAATATTGTGACGTTGAAGCACACAAATGCTTTTTTCTTAACGACTACTATTTAATAACTACCGGAAGTATGTCAGATTTCATTTTAACCTAATCGAAAGATAAACAGATCGTTGTGATATTGAAGAGCGATTATGCTGAGCAGTTCGGCGTCTTCCGACTGATAACTACTTCGTAATAGAAACGAATTTAATTCACGTATATAATATTTTACAATACTTACCAAATATTAAGTGTACCTAAAATTTCACAAGAAATTTCATCAGGACGTTCCAAATTTCAAGCAAATTATACGCATCTCCTCAGTGGCTACGCCTTACTTCGTCTGGCGAAAGGTCTGTAATTAACTTTGCCCTCCCACGGGCTCGAGGAATTATTTCAATTAGCGTACGCCATTTCTGCGGTGCGATGCTGTCGTTATGCATCTCAATTATATGAAAATTACTACACAATTTTAATATATAGGCCCGTTTTTAGGTCACCTACGTCATTCTCTTAGAAAATGGCATACTCTTTTTCTAATATATATAACACAGCGACAAGGCAAGCATGTGGTATATGCGGTTATCCACAACAATGAAGCGTTAGTAAAGAGAAGGTAAATATTACGTCGTCACTACAGTAATTTCTAGCTGCAGCGCTCGTCAAACCGAAATATAGTAATTCTTCAACTATTCTAGTCGATGGAAATGGAAGCTGCATTAATACCTGCTTCGAGCAAGTTCAACAATAATAAAGATTTATTTATTGAAAATCAGATCAAATGTTTAAGAAATTAAACGTCTCTAGTTACCAAAGTACATCAGGAAATGGACTGGCATATCTGCGGCGTCCGAATTGTTCCGCCGAATCAGAGAGAGAAAGGACTGCACCACCAGTTGGAGAGGCACTTGAAGAAGGAAGAGTTACCTAAGTAATAGCACTAGCTCTATAGCTAGTGCAGTATTAAATAGACTTTAAGATTATATGTACATAGACCTAACAACAGATGTAATTATTAAAGAATTTCAAATTTAATCATCATCAATTCATATTAAATTGAAGCAAGCTGATGATGATGATGATGATGATTCATATCCCCGCACTTACAAACAGGACGCTAGCAGAGGAGCTTAATATTATCATAAATTATGATGTTTAATCCCTGAATCCTTTGAGTTGGGTAATATAACACTTTACAAAGATTCGAAGAAGGGTCCATTCGTTTACCTTGCAGGTTTACCTTTAATTATTTATACATGTAATATAATATATCAAAACGTGTTAAAGCTATAATTTTTAACAATTATTTTAGCAATTAATCTTTAATTTATCAATTAAATAACTATTAATAGATAGCTAATACTTTGAAGAAGATGTTAACGAGAGACAACACCTAAAATCCTATCTGATTTTGATTTTGTCTAAAACTGTTTTCTTTGGTTGTCAAAAGGAGACCTAGCACCGATAAACTTATTTAACTTTGTCTCAAACTATTTTATTCTGTTGCTACCGAGAGACCCAACATCTACAACCCTATCTAATTTTGTCTAAAACTGTGTCCGATAATGTGCATTTTCCAACCAAATCCACATTTTTACTGAATCGAAACATAAACTAACCTCTTAAGAAATAAGATTCTTTGCTAGTCCAGCACACAATTGTACGTTGTAAACTAAATACAATTTATATAAGTTCTATACAAAGACAATGCTACTATTGTTTTATTTAAATTGGTGGACCGTTTTCTGTTTTCTAAAGTACAGTAAATATAGACATGTAACTTTAACGTACGAAGTTCATACCTATTCAGGAAATTGTTTATTTAGTCAACAAGATATCGTAAGATTTCAAAAGTAATTTTAATAGCCATTATCTATTCTCAATCCCAAAATCAAAAAAATCAACAGCCGATAGACGTGCACTGCTGGACATAGGCCTCCTCCAAAGATCCTCACTTCGGGTAGGAATTCATATGGACGAATTTGGGCCATTTCCTACCACGTTGGCCTAATGAGGGTTGGTGGGAACCAGAGAATCGTTTGTTTATTAGCACCACGAGCAAGTAAAGTTGGCTTGGATCCCGTGAGTTTTTAGCTTGACCTCTTAGACCATATAACACTGTATATACACAGTTGAATAGTGATGGGATTGAGAGCTACTAATTTTCATCCCTCTTCGCCGCTGAGCGTGTTTTTTCCATGCTTATAGCGGTGCCCGCTCCCTATAAATAGACATATTCTTTATAGAACTCTAAGACTATGAATTTCTTGAATCGTAGTTAAAAAATATTTGCCATCATTAGTACTAAGAGTAATCAAAGGGTAAAGAGAATAATATTTCTATTCTTAGATAACAGACACTTGTAATTGGAACGGTAACTGGTTTATATTAATCGCCTTGAAAAATGACTCTCAGCGTTTTTGGCAAAGATAATACTTTTGAATCTGAATATCAAATTTGTCTTGATAGGATTTCTGTCTTTATAGATTTTATTTTCTGATATCTTATTCGTTCATTCATACAAACAACTCTTGAATACAATTAAAAACAAAACAATGAAGTTGATATGTTTAATGTTGCCGCGTTAAAGTGGACTATCAATGATCTAAAATTCGGGCCCATGCACCGGTTGCTTGGTTCGGATTAACGCCTAAATGGCAATTCAAACTTTTAAACCGTCCATAAAACGTAAGGCTCAGTTTGACGACCGTCATTATCTCTAGATACGAGCCCCTGGAAGACTTCCAACATGCGAACTATTACGGCGGACCCAGTACCAAGTGAAACAGCGGTTAAATACATTGTTTCAAACGTAAACCTTAACTTTAGGGGGCTATGAATTTATGTAATATATATAAAGTTCATTTGCATAAAAAATTATGCAACATACTGCTTTAACAATAATAATGATTTAAACAATGATGATAATTGATTACAAGTAGGCGAAAAAAATGGTGTACCGGTAGACTTAGTGTTGGTAGGCCCACCACCGGTCCGACAATCTGGTCAAAGTTGAGGGAAGACGCTGGACGCTGGCAGGGCAGGATCGATCGATGTGGAGAACTTTCGGGGAGGCCTATGTCAAGCAGTGGACGTTTATCGGCTGATGACGATGAAGCGAAAAAAAAGTTTGTAACTGATACCAATTTGCAAGCATACAATGACAATGGTATTGATGATGAATCAATTCTTAATAATTAGAGAAAATCATGAAAATAAGCCACGTTGATTCATCATCATCACTAGGTGTCCTCATCAAACTGTAGTTTAGCGATCAGAATAATTGACGTTCAATACTGGTACTAAATGATGATGACATTTGGAAAGCAGAACTTGTAAAACTCTCGCCATTATGTGGAAATTTCTACTTATCTCGTGTTTATTATATTACAAAAAGCTCAAAGGAGTTTAAATCAGCAGCCATACGTTGAGAGCTCGAATGCGTGCGTACATTCTTTGTCATATTTATTACCGCAGTAATTCTCCCGTCATATTACGAGATCATCCAATTAGACGAGCTGCTACAATTCCACCTCAGCATGATGTGCGCTAATTGCTACTTACCCATAACGCTTGACACTTAGTTTTCGTTTTTTATTTTTAATTTACAAATTATTAATAAACTTTTACTTGGTAATGATAATAAATCTATTATTATGCTCGGCAAGCAGCAGCTTCTTTTCAGATGATCTGACAATCGAGTGATAATTCACAGGAAGTCCGTTGCAGATGACAACAGACCAGTCACGCTGGATATCTATTGAGGATGTTCAACATAGACCATTTACAGCAATGATCCTCAATAAATTATAATAAATGTGAATTATAAAATCTTTTTTTACTGTAGACAATAAATGAAGATTTTGATGAAGAATAGATCCTGGATATGGATCAACTTCCGCTTAATAATTATCAAGCAGATTTCACAAATATTACCACATCAATCAGTGTTGTGGAGCATCCAGAGGCTTTCCGTGACTCTCACCAGATCGTCCCTCCATCTTATAGGGTCTACGTACTTACATCTAGTACATAGATACTATACACCTATTTCAGTGACTAATGCTAATGGTATCCAATATCATTACTGTGTAAGGATAACTGTAGTATATAGGTATTTTCAATACATTCCAATCATGTACTAATATATGTCCTATTCAATAAAAAGGTTGAATATGTGTACTTTAAGTTTTCTAAACAATCACGATTTGTCTATTCTCCACAGCCAATTTACGTCTCCACTGTTGGGGCACAAGCCTACCCTCAATATGATGGCGATGGACCATAGTCACCACGCGGGCCCAATGCGGATCAATGACTTCACACACACCATAGAATAAATTCTAATTCATGTGCAGGTTTCCTCACGATTTGTATTTCGCTGTTGTAACTAAAGTTCACAAATGTACAAAACTTAAATATTAAAGTCATCAGTACATGCCGAGATTCGAACCCGCGACCTTCGGAATGTAGGCCGCACGCTGTAACCATTAGGCCAGCGAGCTACTTCGTCTATTATCAGCACAAAATCGAGTTTTATTGGTATGTAAAGGTCTTTAGTGCTGTAGTTTTGATTAGCAGTTATTTTATGTTGTGATGATGATGATGATTATGACGAAAAAAGTTAAAATTAATATTTTGCCTATTTTTCTAATGGTTTTAGAATTTACGATGCATTAACAATGTTTTCCTGTATTAATAAATCCAAAAAAGCGTTAAACTTTTCTTCGTCCCTTCTTTATTATTTATTCATTGTCTTTGTTTTCGAGTTTTCAGTCTCCAACAAATTAAGAACCCGGAAACACTTTCATTTCAACTTTTTTTTATTTATTTATATTTAATGTGCCCTGAAATATGAATAAAATGGAATTTTTATGTAATAATATAAATGATATTTATTATCACCAGGTGGTCCGACGAACTGTGTGAAGGTTGCGAGAAGCAGCTGGATGCGGGCAGGATCGATCTATGTGGAGATCTTTGGAGGAGGCCCATGTCCAGCAGTGGACGTCTATCGGCTGATAATGACGATGATGATTTGAAAAAATCTGAAAAATTAAAAATCAAAAAAATACTAGAAGTTAAGAACTATACAGATAATTTATATAAAAGACATGATGTTAATATCGGTAGGATGTCTTGAGAAAGGAAACTACATGGTAAGCGTCAGTGTAACTTAAAAAACTAAAACATCTATTGATTTATATTTTAAGATATCATTTCGATGTAAACAGTAAGAATATTAAGACATTAATTGTTTAATTTATTCTCTTAACCAAATTTGATAGTCTTTTATCATTCATATAAAAGCTAAAATGATGACGGACTGGGCACATACTATATGAAAATAGAGAAAAACTAGCGAAAATAATAACGAAGTGGTACCCAAGAGATATCAAAAGAAGCGAAAGAGACAGAGTAGATGATAGGAAGACGTTTTGAAGGAAGTTGCTGGACAGGAATTGATTCGGAAAGACAAATAGAGAAACTTGTGGGAATTTTATAGAGGAGGCCTTTATCAAATGACTAACGACAGAACATTAATAGTTTACACATATAAATTGAGTTTTATTATCTGAATAAAGGATAAATAAGTAAAACAATGTATTTGTATATGAATACAACGAGATTAACAAACATTTAAATTTAATAATTGCTATACTTTTAAATTTTATAACACAATGCCTACGGCGGGCAGATATTTCATTTAAATGACAAAGCTGTTAGTACTCCCTTTGTTATGGACGGCCGTGTTGAAATCAACCCAATTAAGTTTTAAATAACTTAATACCCCTAATTCAGTCGCTCGGTGTGAAATTTTATCGCAAAATTAATTATAGATTTAATGGCAATTATTTAAGAGTCGTTTATTTGTGATTTCTTCTTATATTTGTCCATATAACAGGGTTCTTAAGGGGAGGCACATGTCGAACAGTCTACTGAAGTATGATGGTGATTGCGTATAATACTTTTTATTAATAATATTTATTTATTCATTATTTCATCATTAAATGCTTATGTATATAATAAGAAACAATACCTTAAACGTAAAACGATTTAAGTTTTTTTTTTTAATATTAAGGACATTCATAGTCACAATTACAAAGAAATATTGATCAACATGACTAACAAACATTCTATGTAGGTCTCACCGCAGCGCCTATTTCTGTCACCAAATAGTAGTTCAAACATTACTATGTTCCGGTTTGAAGGGTGTAGCTAGTGAATATACTGCTGTAACGAAACTTAACATCTTATGTCTTAAAGCGACGAGCCCAATGTGGAGTGTATATTATCCTAACTAGCGCCATGTTGTTATGTCCTAGTGTTTCACTTACCATCAGGTGAACGTTAGGTTAGTCTCATTGCTTTATGGTTAAAAAAAAACTGGTCTATTAGTTAATTTCCTATTTATACAGCTGACTTATACCGTTATATTTGTAGGTAACCTCGTTGTTAAGGGTAAAATTATAATGAATAATATAAAAAATGGCGGAAGTAAACGGGCGATATTTTCTATCGTTTATTTTATCGGGGGCTGGTGTGTTCATTTGACAAAGTACGGTTTTCCTATTGGGGGACACATTTCAGGTGATGAAAGGCGGAAAATTCTATGGCAGCGTACAACTGCGCCTTTCACGAGAGCCACTATCACTGAAATGACCATCTCTTAATGTGTGCGATGGTGGCAACATTTTTTTTCAATAGCAAAAGTTGAGTGATCATTACTCATCAGACCATTCAGTTAGATACTTCCGTTGTCTCATGTCTTAGTGAATTTCGAGAATTTTTCCTGCATTTAATTTTTTTTACGACTAAGCGATGACACGAGCAAGATATAATGTGGTGCTAGTTAGGATACATAACAACTAAGTCTCTTTATCCGAGTAATTACACTAACTACAACGCCTTTCAAACCGGAATACAGTAATGTTAATCAGCAGAAATAGGCGCTACGGTGATATCTTTCTAGACAGTTTCCGGCAACAGAAACCTTTTTTTTTATTGTGGGGGAAATCTTCTTAAAAAACACTTGCTTCGTGAGAAAACAGGGTTATGTAGAGCTTCTACCCACTAAAACCCCGTCAGTGGTCTCCTTCAGTACATTAGGAGTCCGGCAACTCCTACGGAACACACCGATGCCCCCCTGCCTCTGGCTAAAATCCCACGGAGGAGCAAAGCACTCCTTTGCACCCACGTTGTGCTACGGCAAATACAAGACCAGTATGCTTCTGCCGTCCTCCTAAGGCTCGCTTATTGAGCTCTAAGGGCCTCAACTCTCAAGGCTCATGAAGCTGAGAACCCTTTTAGTCGCCTTGTGCAGGCAGGAAATACCTTAGTCCTATTCTTATAGCCTGAGGCTACAAGACTGGGTAGCAAAGACTTACCACCAGTAAACTACAGATACACTAAAACATAAATGTTTAGGTTTAATACTATAGGAAATATAAGGTTGTCAATTATCTCCCTTCCGCTTTTTTGCTCTTTATTCAATGCTTTATAAAAAGTGTTACAGTGATCGGATTTAGTTCAAATATGCGCCGTTTTGTTCGATAATCTGTTTCCATCTAGACGGCAACTTCATAATACCTCCCTCGTAGAAGCCCCCCTCCTTATTTGCGAAGAACTCGGACAGCCACTTTTCACAAGCCTCTTTTGAGTTCAACTTTACACCACCAAGGGCGTTCACCATGGACAGGAACAGGTGGTAATCACTTGGCGCTATGTCCGGGCTATATGGTGGATGCGATAAAACCTCCCATCCGAGCTCCCGTAGCTTCTGACGAGTCATCAACGAAGTGTGTGGTCTGGCGTTGTCCTGGTGGAACACTACACCCTTCCTGTTGGCCAATTCTGGACGCTTCTGGTCGATCGCCTGCTTCAAGCGGTCCAGTTGTTCGCAGTAGATGGTAGAATTAAGCGTCTGGCCATATGGGAGCAGCTCATAGTGGATGATTCCCTTCCAATCCCACCAAACACACAGCAAAACCTTCCTGGCCGTCAATCCCGGCTTGGCCACTGTTTGGGACGATTCACCGGCCTTCGACCACGACCGTTTTCGCTTGATATTGTCGTATGTGATCCATTTTTGGTCGCCAGTCACCATCCGCTTCAAGAATGGGTCGAGTTCGTTCCGTTTCAGCAGCATATCGTAGGCGTTGATTCGGTCCAGAAGGTTTTTTTGCGTCAAATCATGCGGCACCCAAACATCAAGCTTTTTTTTGTATCCAGCCTTCTGCAGATGGTTTAAAATGGTTTGGTGACTAACTCCCATCTCCTGGGCGATGTCACGAGATGCCACATGCCGGTCTAACTCGATGTAGTCCATGATTTGATCGGTATTTGTCGTCACAGGTCTTCCGCCGGCTGGCTTATCCATGGTGTCGTTTTCACCGGCTCTGAATCGTCGTAACCATTCCTCCGCGGTTCGAAGTGATAGAGTACCATCCCCCAAAACACCATTAATCTCACGGAACGTTTCTCTAGCGGATTTGCCTTTAACGAAGGAAAACTTTAAAATAGCGCGAATTTCGGCGTTAGTTAACTCAATGTTTACACGTCTATAACTGTTGAACGCAATATCCAAACTAATTATGCATAGCGTCGTTTTGTAGGTTATGTCAAGACCTTTCAAATTATGTATAGTATTGCCAGATACGAGCTCTGTAGCGCTTTGTACATAGCCGCGAAATTCAAAAGACAAAAAGGCGGAAGGGAGATATTTGTACTATATATAAAGGAAAATTGTTATTTACTTATATTAAAATATATAAACTAAGTAAAGTTTATATTCCTTAAAAAAAACAATGAAGTCAAAATTTATTGAGTTTACTTTGTTTCTATAACATTTTGCTTTGAGTTTCTAAATTAGCAGCGTTAAGTTAAATAACTTAGCAGCTGGGCCGTTCGTAACAAAGGTGGTATTAACGGCATTTTCATTTATATTTCATATCTGGTGGCCGCAGGAAACTTTGATGGCGGATAAAAGAGTATCCCTTTTCTTTTATGCATCCGGTGGAAGTCCATTGTCATCGATATTCAAAATTTTGGCGCATCACTAATTTCCTACTTGGTTTCAAATCATTGTTTATATCTATTGATGAACGTAGGTCACTTTTAAACGTACTTACCGTACTTTTTTTTGGTACAGCACCCATTCACAAACTGGAACACAGTAATGTTTACACACTACTGTTTACTTTCATGATGTCTGGAAACAGAGACTTACCACCAGTAAAACTTATCACGCTTGGCACAAAACCCGCTCTACATTTCCTGAAGTTCTTACTACTTACTCCATAAAGAACTGAAGATTGATTTATAATCCATTTATATTTGTTTCCTGAAAATATTGTATAAAATAGTATAAACTTATCTCATCTAACACTGACATCTCAATAATTTTTTTTATTTAAGACTAGTAGATCTTTCACCTGATGGTAAGTGATACGCTTGCCCATAACAATGAGACGCTACATTGTACCTATCGCCTTAAGATGTTAAGTCTCGTTACCCTTCTAATTTATCTAGCCACAGCACCCTCCAATAACCGGAACACAGTAATGTTTGCAGAATACTGTTTGGCAGTAGACATAGACACTGCGGTGGTACCTAGACGGATTCCAGTAACAGAGACCTACCAGCAGTGAACTCCAAATCTTCAGTTCATAAAGTCTGAAGTATTACTCTGCAGACACAAGAAGGTCAGTTATCATATAAATACTTTTTTTAAGGTCATTTATTAAGGTCCCAATCAGTGTATACCATCCTAACTAGCGCTCAGTTATGAGCAGGCGTATCACTTACCATCAGGTGAACGTCCGGCTAGTATTGTCGATACATTGGATAAAAAAAAAATTCACGCTTCATAAAAATCCAAGTAGATTTCAGCCTAATTCTATGAAAATATTTGTCGGTTCTGTTTATCATCAAATGTTTTCTTAGGACTAAAAACGCTACTGCACGGTAGAATAAAAATCGTATATTATTTACAGGAAACCGGAAGATCGTTAAGGATCATTATAGTGTAAAGAATTGGTATTTATTTTAAAGCTTTAGGTTCTTCTTTAGGTACGAGACGACGACGCTCGCCTAATGGTAAAACATACGCCTACTCATAACGACGTTGCGCTAGTTAAGCTGGTATACACTACACCATATTGCGCCCGTCATCTGAGACAAGGTATTCAGTCTCGTTAACCCAGTAATTACCATTACAGCGTCCTTCAAACCGTTATACAGTATTAACGGAAGAGAAGACGTAGCCTCTCTTTTTTTCTAATGATGTATATTCTCTTAGTTATTTCGACTCTTGAACTATTGCCCGTACGGCTACATCAGTATCTGAATCCGCGATAATAATGAAATAATTATAAAAAGAACTTGTGGACAATTTTCCTAAGAGAGTAGAGGAGAAGGAGAATATTAGATGAGAAGAGAAAAGAAGAAGGAATGTAGAAAAGTAAATGAATAGATATATAGACTGCCTCTCAAGTAATAATAGCAGATATAAACTTTAGGATTGAGATGCGATTTTATAAAAATTACTTACCTACATTAAACATTTATTTTTCCGCCAAACAGTGGTGAGTAAATATCTTCCGGTTTGAAAGACTCTGCATGTGAATATCAAATTTAATATCTTATGTCTCAGAACAACGAACACAGTGCGGAGCATTGTGTGTTATCTTAACTAGTGTCACAATGTTATTGGCTATCGTCATTTACATTGTTACATTGAATAAAATTAATAGTATCATAAAAATCATATTTCATTCGGTGTGATTGAGGAATACCAATAAATCGGGATTTGCTAAATTGATCTTGACGAATTATGGATCAATATTTATCGTTTGTATTCATGAAAAGTATCTAACTATACGGCTGTTTTTATTTTGAATTTGGTTTGAAAGTATTAATTGAATATCGTAATATTTTTTTTTTTATTCAACGAAGCGATGAGACGAGTTATACGTTGGACCCGATGGTAAGTGATACACCCATAACACGCGCTAGTTATGATTGCATACATTATACTACAATGCATCGGTCGCCCTGAAACAGAATGATAAATCTCGTTACTTCTACTACCCCCCGAACAGGTTCCAGCCTTGTCGTGGTGGTGGAGCTCAGTAGTCGTGGATTCGACATCCACGGTGAAGCTAAGAAGACCCTACCCGGCCGGGACCCTGAGGTGCGGGAGGAGGAACAGCAGTTCCGGGTGAACTTTGTGATCTCACCTAGGATATGTGCCGGTGGGCTACGGAGGCAAGCTTGTACTGCCCTTCGCAGCCGTGGTGGAGTTGCGGAAGAAGAGGAGTTTTACTGCTGATCTTCTGATTCTCTTCTGATAACAGAAACCACCAGTAAAACTCCTCTCATATATACGTAACAATATATACAACAATAATTCTTGAGTGCTGGGCAATATAGATCACCAATCCGATGCCAGGCGCGGAGGGTTGCTTTTGCATCGGTATGAATCTTTTAAGTGAAAATTTAAGAAGCTATTTTGAAAATATTCCCGAAATAACATTGGGAAGAGAAAGAGTATTATAACCATTGAACGTTCCCGACCAAAGATCGGAGCATCCGATAAGCCGGAGCAATTTTCTTCGGAGAAAGGCTCTGATATAAAAATGTGTGAAATACTTTTAAACGTTATCTTTATGAAAAGATTCCGGGCGAGAAACTGCGAACATGTTAAGCAACTCTTGCAGCGCGTTTATGTGCGATCCAACTCCAGTTTTCTGTACCCAGTGATATTACCGGGGTAACGAGAGTCGCAATTGTAACCCGATGTTACTGGTGGTAAGTCTCTATTGCCGGAGACCATTTACGTAAGTGGCCGCTGCGCATATTTCTGCCGCCGAACAATACTCTGAAAGTATTAAGACGACAAGCAAAATATGCAACCTATCTAGAAAAAATTAATTATACCACTAGGTGATTGATTAATATTTCAAGCAGGAATCATTTAAGAAAAAGGTTTTCATATACTTTTTTATTAATAAGTTTAAGTATAATATTGTACTATGTCACTAGAACTACCAAATTCCTAAGAAAAGAAAACCTTTAAAGCAAGTAAGACACAATGAAAGCATGGATTTTAAAATGTCCTTGATTCAGAATTCTATGGATCTCATCTTATTCGGACGACGTCTGGACAGACAGATCCAAAAAAACTATCACTAACCAAACTCCACAGCGTATGGACTCGTATTTGAACTAAGGAACAGGGTGTTACAAGGTATACTAGCTTCACGGAGACTTTAGGGTCTGTTGCTACTGCTGCTGAGTCTTTAGAGTCGTGGGTGGTTAGGATGGAATCTTTATGGGCGTTCTAATCTCTTTGGACGAATTTTGGGTTATAGCTGGACGTAGTTTGCAGCTATTGTAGTAGAAATCGCAAGTGCTGGTGACTGCATAATGCAGACCCTTACCCATCATAACGCTAGAAAGGCGACGACCTTCTCAAAAGCATAAAACGACCACCGATGTTTTACTGGGGGGAAATCTCCACATAACCTCGCTATCTCTCAGAAGACAAGGTATCTTTTAGCATATTTCCCCTCCCAATAAATGAGGATGTAATATAGCGATCGAATAACCAATGAGCCCGCGCTGTGGTCAATATTCCAACATTGAACACTGGTGTTTGGCGTTGCCGTTGTATCGCCGGAATGCTTCCGTATCGCCGCTGTAACGTTTGCGTTTCGATTTGATCCGGATCACCGCTCGCTGAACAGCTACAGAGAACTTAATGGGTCACCAGATTAACGGAGATTTAAACGCGTGATCGATGGAAATCTAACAGTATTAAAGTTAAACTTTTTTATGAACAAAACCTACAGACCTATATTAGAATAGAATAATAATGTAAACTGTTTTTGTTTTGGTGGTACATCTCTATTGCCCAAGTCCTAGGTAGGTAACACCGCATTTCTGTTGCCAAGCAACTGTGAGTAAATATTACTGGGATAACGAGACTTAACATTATATCTATCAAGATGAAGAACACAGTGGTTCTGAGTATATCACCTTAATTCGCGCCACGTTGTAATGGGAAGGCGTATCACTCGCCATCAGATGAACGTGTTGCTTGTTTCTTTGTTTGGTATAATAAAAAAAAACTGTAATAAATATAAATTGTCCTGTTTTCTATCAATCTTAAACCACAATTAACAACAACAATTAGAGACAATATAATGTTTATATTTAGATTTATATTAAAGGGAATAAAACATTCTCTTCGCTCAAAGAATAACCTGTCTAAATCTAGACGTTCCTATGCTTTGATGAGTCTATACAGCGTGTAAATTCATTGTTAATCCATGAAGTAGATATCTTTTCCACAAAATATTCTGTTAGTCATAGTATCAGTACCATAACAGAAAATAAAACTCCACTCTTGATAAGTATCAGCCAAGAGATGTCATCTAGTTAAGTATCACCACAGAGTATATCCATGTTGTTTGATACAATTCACGTTTTTTTAATGAAAGGAGAAACTGTTATAGAAACTAAAGAGATAAAAATATCTAACTACTCAAAGGGACGAGCGTAAGGTGCTGTTGTGTAAATTTCCTTCAAGGGAACATCCTGCCTGTCTTCTGTTTCTGCTGCAACAGTCCTTCAGTCCTGCAATCTGTAATTAACCCGTAGCAACGTTTATCGTAGTTTAATCTAGACATCCAACCGTTACCTACCAAATCGACTGTCGCAGATCACTGAACAGACAGACAAGGAAGTAATTGGATATTTTGTATATCCTTTTTAAGTCTTACTTCCGAATTTTAAGTATAAAACATTGTTGGGACCTGTGGGTCACCGTGTCCCATTCTTAATTTCAATTGGAGAGGATCTCTTTTGTACTGAAAACAAACAATAAAAGTATTATATTCAAAAGTAAGATATAAATGAATTTATCTTTGACTCATGTTTCTCTTTAGTTTAACAATTTAGTTGTTATAATTCTGGAGTCAATACACTTAATCTAGATCAAAGATTTACATCAGTTTTTGAGGAAGATCGAGGAATGTGACACTTCAGTGAAATACATAGGAATAACTGACCATACATGCAAGCACATATATATCATCATGCCTCGTTCCCAATGGGGTAGGCAGAGACCACCTCTCTCCACCTGCTACGATCCTGGCACACCTCTCTCGCTTCCGCCACTTTCATGAGCGTCTTCATACATGCTCTTGATCCGGCCTTTCTTTAGGACATCTTCGATTTGATCGGAATATGTCCGCCTAGGTCGACCTGCACCGATTTTTCCAATCATTCTTACATTGTATACGTCTTTCGTTAATCTTCTTTCATCCATTCTTTCAACATTGCCGAACCATGTAAGCATCCCTTACTCTATCTTTGTCACTACATCTTCAACCACGCCGCACTGCTTCCTTATCACACTATTCCTCACTTTGTCCATTAGCGTCACTCCTGTTATACATGTCAGGCTTCTCATCTCCACAGCATTATCCTACTTTCATCATTCTTCTGCCATACCCAACATTCAATACCATACATCAGTGTGGGGATCAACACGCCCCTATGCATTCAAATAACTAGTCTATAATGGAAAGAAAAGTTATACAGGATGGTTTTTATATTCCGAGTAATGAAATATAATTCAGCTAGTCTAAATACGCAATGTAATTTCAGGATGAACCCTGTTTTTTTTTTTTGGAAAAAAAAAATATATACCTTGCGGAGATTGTTACAATATTCATCCATTTGCTCTTCTCGGAAAATGAGTTAAATCCCATTTTATACGAACACTGTGAATTATAAACGAGAATGTGTTTTTCAGCGTCGTGACGTAACTGGTATATTATTTATTCATCACATTTTTACTTACGTTTACACGCAGAAATGAATTCACAAGAAAAAAGTAAGGAAAAACTAATTCAAATTAATATCTATATATATATATATATATATATATATATATATATATATATATATATATATATATATATATATATATATATATATATGTGTTTTTTTTAATCTAAATTAAGCGACGAAACGAGCGGGATTATCACGTTATATGCGATAACAACGCGGCATTAGGATGATACATACTGCACCACATTGCGCTCGTCGCGTAATATATAAAATATCGATTCTCGTTATCCCAGTAATTACATCAGTACCCTTCGAACAGGAACACAGTAACCTCTGCACATCACTGTTGTGCTGCAGAAACAGGAGCTACGGTGGCACCCAACTAGACAGTTTCCGACTATACATATATATCACGCCTCTTTCGCAGTGGAGTAGACAAAGACCACCTTACAGCCTATATATATTTAACGTTATACTATAACTTATATATACTATAGGGTATAGTTATAATATATAGTTAAATGTATATAGAAATAATAAATACAAATGATACATCAGGTACTTTACTGGTTGTAGGTCTCTATTACCGAAGACCGTCTTGTTAGGTACCACCGCAGCTTCCATTTCCGCCGCCAAACAGTACTGTGCAAATATTAATGTGTTCCGGTTTGAAGGATGCAGTAGCTAGTGTAATTATTGAGATAACAAGACTTAACATCTTATGTCTCAAGACGAGGACAACATTGTGGTGCGATGAAGTACATAAATTTATGGAGGGTGAGAACTTCATCATTCTTCATCACTATAAACTTTTAACTGTTAAATATATAACATCCAAGGATATTGTAAATATTATAATATATCATATATTATGTTATTTAAAGAGTGCTCCTTTATTTTTAGTAGTTCTTCTTAGGAGGTACTATCCTACTAAGTTTTTAATCAGCAATGACTTAATGACTGATTACTATTATCATAGTTAAAACGTTAGTACCAAACTTTTTGACAGTTACTAATACATTGTATAGTTATTATATTTAGTTAAATGGTGTATGTATATACGTTTATTTGTTACTTTAATTACATATCCGTAAAGTAAAATAGTAGAAATAAAAGTCTAGAATTCAAATCTAAGAGCTCTGAAAATGTGAAAATTCTATGCAAAATGCGTAAGAGCTTATTTTTCATTAGTACAACATTCGCATCCTCCGCCCTAGTAATCCTTTTGGGTCACTTGGTGCGTACCCGCATCCGGTTATTACCGCAACATATTTACCAATGTTTAAACAGGATCGAGGGTCCGTAATCCTAAGACTACATATGAATTAATACATCTCTGGCAAATTACTGTAAACGTACATAAAAAATATAATGTCCCAGGACTATGAGGAGCATCTCAAATTGAGAAGTGAATCTTCACTTTTATTATGTATAACATTTTATATAATACCTTTTGTAAGGAAAATTTATTTATCAATTCTTTCTTCTTCAGTCCTTTCTCCGACTTAGGTCTAATACGCTAAGATCTTCTTCATCATCAGCCGATAGTTGTCTACTACTGTACATAGGCGTTACCCAAAGGTCACCACATCAGTCTTGTGCTACCTGCATGGCCGAGCGACCTCGTCGTTTGCAGACGTTCATATGGAAGATTTGGGCCGTTTCCTACCACGCTGGTCCAATACGGATTGATGGGAGCTAAGGCTAAGTAATATATATATTAAGGGCTAAATAATATAATTTCTAGTTTCACAAGGCGAAAGTGTTCAGCAGAACACGAGTTAGACAACGACCTTGTCTACTTTTTTAACTATCAATCTTCACACGTGCCTCCCCTCACCAACTATACCTCAATGTAGTAGTAAAATAGGAAACGATAAAATGTATTGCTTGATAATTATTCTGTAATTTTTTTTTTTTAATTTCTAGTCCTTGTTCGTCCAATTTAAAAATTTTCCTCGTTAAAGTTCAGACTTACATAGGTGTTATTACCTCGTTCTTTCTAACGACTCTTTCACTAAATTAAGTGTGAGTTAAGTACTAAGCATGAATGTAGTATAAAAATAGAATAATGTGAATAGCTTCAAACTCCTATAATTCACGGTTCATGTAGCTTTAGTGCTTGAACGTTGGTTGAAGGGTACATTGTTTTTCGTAGCAAATGATCCATCAAGATCAGTTCAAAGTAACTGACGAGGGTTTTACAAAGCGCTGTTGTTTTTCAAGATTATAACAAGTAAACAAATTACTAAATAAATAATCATAAAGTAAATTACTTAAGTAACAAAGTTAGTTATAAGTAGTGTGGTATAACCTTTTCCGTGCTTAGTTTAATAGTTGCAACAAAGACCTTACAATGAGATGCTCTTTGACAGTAAATTTACTACGCAGCGATAAAAACTTTAAAACTCGTTAATAATAAATGTCGACAAGTAAAATGTTTAACACGTAATATAACGTACAGCAGTGGACCACAGTAGTTTCATCAGCAGAATTACGCCCATTAGTGGTGCTCAAATGTTCACCGGCGCTTCCGCGCGAGGGGACACGAAATTTTCGCTTAATATTCTCGCTGATATATATTTTCACACTGTACCAACCATTTGGTATATACTACTATTTTAAACTAGAGAAATATTTATTTAAAATTACATTACAAAGTCATAGCAGTAACTTTAAAATAGTTCTTCTTCTTCTTCTTAAAATACTTCTCCAACTAGTGAAGGTTGGCGATCTGCGTGGTACAGTCCTTTCTGTCTCTGGTTCGGCGGAACACTACGCCACAGATATGCCAGTCCATTCCCTGATCGACCATGATTTTTTTCCTCTCTCCACCCTTCGTTTTCCATAAACTTTACCTATTATAATTAGCTTTATTAAATAAACATTATTAAATTGTGAAATAAGTAAACAGCCCTCTTAATGTTCTTTCTGTTGGGAGTCGAGGTCTCCCTCACAAACAGACTTGGAGACAGGGACTTTACATACTGACTAATAAATAAAAGTAGTATTTTAATATATCACACAAAATGATGTAAGTGATGATTTGAGAATAATAAAAATATTTCTTTTTTTATTACTAAGCAAACGCTGGATCTCAATTTCATATGGCGGTAAGTTACAAAAGCTCTGATGATAAAGGTGTTCGCTTCAAATATATTGGTATGTAAAGAAAATAATATATATTGAGAAAAAAAAATTTCGATGACAAGAAACTGGAAGAAAAGGTAGAAGCTTCATCCGAAATTACTAAACAGGTCAATAAACTTTGTTTTATACTATTTGAACATATGTTTATCATTAAAATTACTGCCATAAACTATCAGCTCATGGACGCTCCGGGGTGTAAGTGGTCCCGTACAAAAACTCACGGGACCTAAGCCAATCTCATCTACTCGTGTTGTACCCTGCTAATTATTAAACGAGCTTCTGGCTCCTACCAACCCGCATTGAGCCAGCGTGGTGCGAAATATCACAATTACCCTCGTATGAACCCTTAAAAACGACGACCTCTTTGTACTGGCGATGACGGCAACACAGGACTGTTCGATTTGGGGATCATTGAAGGAGGCCTATGTCCAGCAATGGACGTTTATTAGCTGACAATAATAATAAGATGCCCACTGCTGGACATATGCATATCCCAATGTATTATCTCTAAACGTTTATTATATATATAAATGTAAGAAGTGGATTGTTATGTTCCTAGAAGGTCCGGTTAAAAATGAAACGGTTAATAAATAAACTTGTCAGTTGCAGACGACCCGCAAGAAATCGTTAAGTTTTCTATTTCAATTAAAAGTTTAAAATTTGAACCGTTTGTGTCTTAATTGGTTAGATAAATTCAAACTTTAACTACAAAAGTATCTGTAACTTCTCTCTTCACTATGAAGTAGAGTTTGATTGTGTAACATCTACAGTAGGCGGGAATTGAAGACGATTAGTTTGTACGCCTCATGAAAAAAGAGTGTACGATATTTTTAGCCAATTTTTACTAACTAAAAAGGTACTGAGAGGAAATATAAATATAACACAATCATTACTCCTACGATGAGTAGGATATTTACATGATGGTGACTGATACACAGCACAGGACTCGACTAATGATGAAGCAATACGCCTATCTAATACAATATATCACTGATTAAGACGTTGTATATAACACTTTTCTATATAAATACTTGTTGTATATTAAATAAAGTTACTCCTATAATATCTCTAGATACGTCTTTCAAACCGGATCACTAATATTTGCATACTACTGTCTGGTGGCAGAAATTGGAGCTGTAGTGTACTTTGACGGTCTTTGGTCACATGGTGATATTTTTAATATTGTATGAGACAATAATTTTTTTCAGGGCAGTGTTTAGTTACAAGGAAATAAATGAACGGAAGGAGATGATTTAAAATATTTAAGAAAGAAATAAAGATAATTTCAATATAATTACATACAAAATCTTATAATTTTGTTTTTGTTTTTTTTCTTTGTAGGAAAAGCTTGATTATATTAGTCTTCAAAATCTTAAAATGATACAATAAGAGTAAGCATACTAAATGGGTTGTCATATATTGATATTAACATAACAATACTGTTATATGAGTAGATTTAAAAAAATCTAGATAGTCTAGTTCGACGGGTTTGAAAAAACTCTACTTCCTACCAAACTCAACCACGTGTAGACCGAGAATCGAACCAGGGACCTGTAACAAAGCAAAGGGTTAACCGCTGCGTAATGCATGCGGTCTGTATACGTTATGTATGTATACTGTTTACAAACTTAGTATGCTTTGCTCAGTCCTCTAGAGATCTAATCAGGCTTTGGAGGTTACCGGAAATGCGTATACATGTTCACTTGTGGTTAAGTGTTACGTGGTTACCACTGTAACACTACAGACGCGATAAACCAGCGCGTAATCAAAGTTTCAGTTTACTCCTGTCTCCATGTCGTTCAGTTAAATAGCTGAAAGCACTTAATTTCTATATGCAACATATACAAATGATTTGATGACATTTTGATCAATCACAAAAAAAAAATATTTGCTTCGTAGAATACATTCTTTTGAACAAACAGGAAACTTCATTTCACCCCTAATAATAATTTCTGTTTACTCTTTTCAGTATTTACATATCTATGGTAATTTTAATAAAAATAACATATTTGTTACATCTATATATTAGTTTAACAGTATGTACTATATGTATGTATGTTGAATGTATATCTCAATGCTTTCACTAAGTCTTGCCTCTGCCTACAATATTACTTGCCTCCCATTGTAGACAGGTAATACTATTGGGTTGTTCGGAAAGTCATCACGTTTTTTTTGGGGAACATGAAAGACAATATCAGTATGTAAGGTATATAATAATAAATATATAAGTATGAAAGGCAATATCAGCTCTCAAGACATATAATGGTTATGCGGCTTAAGTGTGAAGTTGGTTTCGAAAAAACGTAATTAAGTCCTCTAACGGGATGAAACGAAATGACTTTCCGAACAACCTATTATTATGGTATTAAGTCTCCACTTGCAACTTAACTATGTACCGTAATAATAAATAACTAAAATAACCATGTTTTTGATAAATTCGTTAAAAAGGTAGTTTATTAAAATTACAATTAATATGAACTAATATAAATCAGCTTTATTATATATCCAATCTAGATAAAAATTTTCGACGCTATCATCATTTCAACCTTTAGACGTTCACTGATGGAAATAGGTCTCTTGTAATATGTCCCACATAGCACGGTCCTGCGCTATTTGAATCCAGTGACTCTCAATGTATATAAGAAAAGAGTTAAAGCTACTAATAGTGGGTAATAGGGATAAGTTATGTTAATACCCTCATATCAGAGAGTGAAGAGTTACGTAGTGACTCACGTTAAACACTGTGAACATCGATATTGTTATATACCACAATATCCTTTAGTAGATTTCAGTTTCTAGACAGTCAAAATTGTCAACCCAGGTATTCCAATCGTCAAACATTATTGTGCAAACATTACCGTGATCCGCTTTGAAATGTGTTGAAGCTATAATAATTACTAAAGTATATGAAATTCAACATCTAATGTTGTGTATGTCATCCTAACTGGCGCCACGGCTTTAAGATCAACTTCCTTTTAGAGTGAGTCTTAATACCTCACACACTTGAGATGCTTTTTCCTTCAATGATGTTCCGTTAGCGACTGTTTCATTTAGCTCACAGGATACAGGATTTGCGGAACCGAATGATATAACATGATTTATTTGATCCTCGCGATATATTTATTAATTTCAGTTAGTAGCATTACTGATTACCGTACTACATATGATCTACGGCTTAAACATTTTAAAATAATATCGCTCAGCAACCGTCGTAGAATAATTAATATCATGTTCTTAAAAAAACTAATTTCCGGAAGCATACATTGTAACCATTTACTTCAGAAAATCAACTTTAACGTTCCATACCACTGCCCACGGCATCCTATCACTAAAATTTTCCATATTCCCTCCAGTAGAACAAACCTCTTTAAATATTGCCCTTTATCAAAGATTTGTGATGAATATAACCAAATATGTGCATTAATTGACAACATCGACATTTTTTACGACACGTGTCCTGGTCTCAAAAACAAACTAGTATCCAAGTTTCATTGTTTATAATAATTAAAAAAAAAATGTTAAGTAGTTAACTTTTGTTTTGTGTTCTTTTCTTTTTTAGGGTTCTGTTTTTCTCATATCGTACTGTTAACATTCAAATTTGACTGGTTTTTCGGTTGTTTGTAAACTTGTTGTAACATGTCATAGTGCGATATAAAAGATTGCTGTACATGCCTGTTATTGGCTTACATACCCGTACTTAATTTTATACTTGTTAATTTTGAACTTGAATGTTTTGTGTGTATTGCTGTTGGTGTGTCTAAATAAATAAATAAATAAATAAATAAAAATAAATTACTGCAGCAAGGCGTTGCTCTCTCTTGAGCCTGTATGGTCATACCGCCGTCGGTTACGATATCGCTTTGTGGCTACGTTCACTGGGACCCGAATCTGCGTTTGTTGGGTTGTTAAAGCATTGGATATTAATCATTCATAACGTACTCCTCTCCCAAATTCCCTTTTGCAATTAATGGAAAATCCTCTTTGGTAATCCTTTGTTATTATCTGCGCGGCGTAACCTTTGACTTACAAAATTAGATTATTTTGTGCTAAGTAAATTATACTCTTAACTGAATCAGTATAACCTAAACTAATCTAGACGTTTGATTTATAACAATATTTTTGATTTCACTCCAAAGACAAACTGTGGGAAGTTTTTACAAATCGTATCCTTAAGTTAGTCACTGCCACAAAATTTTCTTACCATTACATTGTCGCTGTATTCAGATATTTATATATGTACCCTATAGTATTCTCCTTTAATCGTTTACGAAGGTATTTACCGGAAGACAAATTTTCCACCGATGAACCATAACATAAAAATTAATACATATTCCAAGGTCTACCAAGATCTTTATAAACAAATATTCTCCTACCAACCCGCATTTAGCCAGCGTGGCGAGCAATGGCCTAAATTCCCCCATATGAATCCCTACAGACGAAGGTCGCGGGAAACCGCTAGATGCAACAAAATCGTATATAGACTAATTAGATGATAAGTGAACTGGAAAATAAAGGCTCTGACCCAAAGCACGCAAGGAAACTATTAAAAAAAAACCGCTAAATGCAGGCAGGACTGATCTTTGTGTAGATCTTTAGAGGAGGCGTATGATGTGTAGTGGACGTCTACCTGTTGATGATTTAACAAATGTTCTAGTCGCCTTTAAATCTACTCAAACATATATAGAATACAACAGATACTGCAATAATGAACAAATATCATTTGAAAACAAAAAAAAAGTATGTGTCGAGTACCTTTTTTATTTTGTTACTGTAGAAAATTGTTTTTCTAATATGATTTCCGGACCTCCCTCGAAACTTGGTTATTATAATTACGTTTACTTCATCGCCCTTGTAATTCTTTTGCGGTCAAAGTAATTTCAATGTAGAAAGAAAACATTCGTTTTATATTTACCCTATAATATATACTATTTGTGAAAAAACTCATAGGTTTATTATATACCCGTGAATATATATTATGTAATACATACTTTCATCAAAATTTTGTTATATGGTTAAAACAAAAATTAATACGAAAGAGATCTAAGATATTAGAAGCAAAATAAAATATTAATATGTTTTTTTAAAGGAAGCATCTTACTTATATTTATAATTAACGTCAATTTCCTTTTCCTTTCCTTTTTTCCTCTATCGACGTCTTAACTTGATTGGTAAGGAAGCCCTCGGTCTGCCTGTTTAAACGTTATTTTGATGTTTAAAATAAAGCTTAAGGATATGATCTGTGACAATATTATAGGAAGTATACATATATAAATGAATGTTTATAAGCCGTACAGTTTATTTAATCTCCGTGCCCGACAGTCAGCGTTTAATTATAAATAAAATATACAGAGGGTTAACGATTGGGGAGTGCCTGTGGAAGCAATCACAAAGTGAACGCAATCCACTTGCAAAAATATCATTCCGGTATATATCCGATATACGAACGAATTGACTAATTCATTTATTCTCAATGGACCTCTTATCCTTATATGCTCATGCTATTTCGATTTAAAACATCCTATTTCCCCCTTGTGACAAACCTAAAATTTTACCCGTTTTGGAATTACACAGGGTGAAAGGCAATAGCTGTAACAGATCTGGAGGGGCAAAAGTATACCTCGTATTCTATCTATCTATGGAGTTTTTAATATTTTTCAAAAAAAATCCGATTTTCTAGGAAATAATTGGATGATTTTATTTCATACTTATTTCTACAGAACTTGTTGTTTTATTAAATAAATTAATAATCATCACTTAGAGGTTAAAACTTTAAAATTAGGTTCTTTGAAAGTTGTGACAGTAAGAAATACAGCGTCATACTTACATATTTATTTAATCCTAATATAAAATTATATATATATAAAATACTTATAAAATAGATAAACAAGTACCTCACTTTATTATCTATCCGACAAGGTATTAGAAAGTATATAAAGTTTCTAAAATATAGAAAAAAAAACACTTGTAATAAAACCAAGTACCTCGAAGTATCAAACTGTAGAGACTTAACGCCGTAAACGCCGCGCCGGCCCTTAATTTGACCCTTTTGTTTTTGTTGTAACACGTGCGAGCTTATTGTTGTCGTTTTATATATTGAGTTCAGAGTAAAAGTTTAAAGTAACAGTTAACTTAAATTTTGCTCAAACTGACGGCCACGGTTCCTGATACAAGCACGAAGACATTCTCTTAAGTCATAATGCCATAACCATATAACTAATGATCGCAAGGTGTGAAATCAGGACACCTTGCGGGCCACGGTGTTGGTCGTCCTCGGCCAATCTATCGCTGAGTGCTGAGTGAAAGTAGTGTCAAACCACTGTCTTACGCCGAGACGCAAATGGGCCAGACAACCGTCATGCTGAAACACCATTTTTTTCTGGTTTCTAATGGTATATCCCCTAAATAATAAAAAAAAAATAATTCCAAGAAAATCTTCGTACGTTTCCCTACCAAAATTGTTGGTCTGGGCCTATCAAGTAATTATGAATTATGCCTATCCATATATTTACGGAGAATCTTAGCTGATGAGCTGCTTCTCTAATCACGTCGTTAATAACTCCAGAACCATTGTTTTTGGATGGGATATTCCATACATAGGTAGGATACGAGCTATACTTCAGCCCCTCCAGATCTTTTACACCCCGTATAGAAAATAATGTCTTTTGATTAGATTCCTTCATCATAACCATTTTTGTTTTACTATATATTATGCTGTATTATATTATTAATATTATATAAGTAGCTCGCTGGCCTAATGGTTAGAGCGTGCGGCTTTCGTTCCGAAGGTCGCGGGTTCGAAACTCGGCATGTACCAATGACTTAATATTTAAATTATGTACATTTGTGAACTTTAGTTACAACAGCGAGATACAAACGGTGAAGGAACACATCGCGAGGAAACCCGCACACTGATATCATCTTTGTGTGTGTGTGGTGGTCCCAATAAAGTGGCAACAGGCTCGCCCCCTGTTACATGGAACCTAATCTGACCACATCTGGCGAAATGTGGGTGTTTATTCACCTCTGCCTACTCCTACTGGGAAAAGGGCGTGATAATGTATATATAAAGGCTGATTGGATTGGATTGGATTGGAATGTATATATATAAAATATTAATTATTTGATAGCTCTGTACACAAACAGCACAAAGCCGTTCTTTGTGAAATTGGTGGAGGTGATGATAGTGTTTATCTTTTTTAACTAATTATAGCCTCTTTACATATCATTCCTGTGGTGGTACTTGGACCCTTTTCTCACAAGTAGAATCTTTTCATCTACCACGCTGTCCAAATGAATTTTAGCTTATGTTACATATTGATAACATGATTTAGAGTCCTCATAATACTTTCGTTCATCACTTTAAGCTGAGTGGGAGTCGTACTTCCGCCTTTATCGATCTATACCGATTGAGGCCTTGCAAACTGAGCTGTCGACAGAATTATAGTAATTTTTTTGTCGCTCTAATAATTCCTATTGAGGAATATAAAACCTTAAATATCAGATCTCGAATGAAACTGAAATTGAAGAGAAACGTTTTTACGTTAGAAATGTCGTGAAAAAAATGATAAAGGAAGCTCATTAGTAGTTGTGTTACTTCAAATGCTCCTTGCTGAAAAAGAAACGTCTTCAATTCATCACTCGAGATTCTGTAATCGCTTTGTGACAAAGTGTAGCTCTAATTATGATCTTATAATAATGTTTAATTGATCTGAACAATTGGCTGTATTAACTAAAAAAGGTCTTCAGTATAATTTAATTTACTAGGACGTCTAAATCATGATCCTAAGACTTGCTTTATTTATTTGTATTTATATCTGTGTTATTATAACTTAACATTTGATGAAATTATACATTTATCTTTAAAACTATTTATCTATTTGATACTACATTCTCGAATGCCCACATCTAGACTACGTGCAAGAAATCTGTATCAGCTTCTGAAATATCTAGGTAGAGGATAAAGTTTACTATCTCCATGTGATAAAGTTCAAAATAAGTTACAGTTAAAAACACCAACTGACCAGAGGGGTAAGTAAAGCATGTAGGTATGGACTTGTAAGTAGTTTGTTGAGCACTTAGAAGAAAACCTTATCTTGGAGACTGGATAACACAGTAGGATGTAGCGTGGATATATATGTCGTATAATATTCTATCTCTAACTTACAAACAAAGAAGTTTTACTATTCATTCTTGATAAGAACAGCGAAGAAGTAGAACAACTTGTTCACTTAAAAATATGATGTTGGCGTCTTCAAGAGAAGATTTGCCTAATCAATCTTACCACCACCTAACAACAATTTAAAGTTCTATCGGGTTCTATCTCATTTAATTTAAAAAACTGAGAATTGGTTTTATGTAGTACCGAAACCATCAGACAGTTGTTTATTTATCTCGGCTTTCACTTTAATAATGCAATAACATAACCTTTCATATAATAATAATAATGTTAATTATGAATTTTACTCGTAAACTACAAAGATAATAGTGATATACAGTTTATCCATTCGTCCACAAACAAGTTTTATGTTTAGACCTAAACTCGTAAAAACTTTCCGCTAACATAACACTTGGTTATATTATTATTATTAAGTTAGTTATCACTGTCATGGTGTTTTCTTTTATAAATATCTAGTTTATATATTTATATATATATCTATAGATATATATATATGTATAATTAGGGACCTATGTTAGTTCTTTTTATGTCGCTATTAGTCGTAACTTTGAGTAATGAATTTGTAGTATTTTATATACCAAAGCAAATGGATATATGTATTTGTCTTCTTCTTCTTAGCATTTGTCCCGTCTTATGACAGGGTCTGCTCTCTTTTCTTTGTAAAAGGACAATATCGGTAAAGTAAAAACATATTTTTTATATATTAAAAATACACGAAGAACAATAAATGATTTATGTTTCTTTTTCTAACGAAGAAACATTGGTAAAAAAAAAGCTGCGTAACTGTAGTGATATTGATTGGAGGCCGCACCGAGGACACAAGGGAAAAAATATTTCGGTTATCTTTAACGGTCAAGATTTTGGTACCCGGCCAACGGAAAGCTATTAATTTTAATTTATTCCATTGTGTTACTAGTAACCGGAGAGGCGTAATTTATCATCAGCTGATATTAATAGTTAGAAAGATGTGATGTGTCATTATACAGATAGCTTTTTAAAGGAAAACGACGGTGGAACTGTATATCAATTTCACAGCTGCATAGCAGTTCAAGAGTATATATATATACGTTTATATATATATATATATATATATATATATATATATATATATATTCTATATATATATATTCTATATATATATATATATATATATATATTCTATATATATATATAGAATATATATATATTGTTTACAAATCTTCAACAACTGGGGAAGAAAGCAGAGGTTGTAAACCAGCGCTGATCGGATCTGCCGTTCCTGTCAGCATTAACTGAGCCATTTCCTTTTGCCTTACTAATAGACTATTAATAAATATTTATATGTAATATTATAATAATGTAAAGCAATAAATGATTTATTTTATTTATTATTTTAATTTAATAGACGCTGGAAGTAGTCTAATTAATTTTTTTTCCCTTCAACAGGTAATGAGTAAACGTCGCAATTAGAGCAAGTTAACGTCCTATTCATCTCTTCGGTTAGTTGAACATTGAATATTTATAATTTTAATTATAATTAAACATAAATAATTATAATTAAACATAAATAATTATAATTAAGCATAATAATTATAATATATTATATTCTTATATGCTTTTATGATATCACGACACAAGAACCTCTTCCTAACTTCCTTTATTCTTTGTCTGGTTAAGCTTCCTCTCTCGAGTCTGTTGCCTATCTTATTACCAGTCTCTCTCTTTCCTTTTTGATTTTGTGTCGTGAAGTACAGGAAGTGATGGTTTTAGTAATTTTTTTTTGTTGGGTCCTTTATCATGTGATTTAACTAGCACAAGACCAGCTGCTTTACCTTTCCCGCAAATTGGGAATATCAACATTCCAATAAAGAGACTACACTTCTGCAGCCAAGCTTTAGCAGCAGTGTGTTCCTCTTTGGATATTTTAAAACTGCTTCCATAGATAATCTTCTCTTCGTTTTTTTTTTTAAACGTACGAAGCGATAAGACAAGCTGGACGTTCACCTGATAGTAAATGATACACCCGCCCATAACAACGTGGCGATGGGATGTTATACACAACTCCACATTGCGCTCGTTGCCTTGGGACATAAGATATTAGGTCTCATTACCTACTGTGTACTGGAACACAGACTTACCACCTGTAAATTATTGATGATTAGGATATTAGCTCGAAGACTTCTATAAAACTAGATTTTTCTTTATTTACATTATGCAACGAATGAATTTGGACGAACAGCCCCTATGGCGTTTGATATTTCAATAGATATTTTTTTTTTTTTTTGAAATCGAAAAGGATCACTGTTTACCACGGTCTCACCTGATGTTGAGTGGTGATGTGGTCTGTAGTGATAAAGAGAACTAACCTACTGATAGTACTTTTCACTATTTTTTTGAAGAACTCCACGTTATAAATGAACAGAAACACCAACGCCAGCATATTGTTCTTCTTCTTTGCTGTTCCTATGAAGAACGAGGAGTTGAACTTCTTAGTTCGCAATCTGGGGATGTCCACAACATAAGGATTGTGACTCGCAGTGCGTTTTGTAGGAATCATCAAATCTATAATGGTAGGTGGGTTTCTGTTGCCGGAGACTAGGTACAGACCATCGCAACGCCTATTTCCGCCGCCTAACAGTAGTATGCGAACGTTACCTTTTTCCGGTTTGAACGGCGTTCAAACTACTGAATTTAAAGGGTTAATGAGACTTAACATCTTATATTTCACGGCAACAAGCACAATGTGATGCTGTATACAGGAAGCTACTAATGCCACGTTTGTAATGAGCTTTACCATCAGATGAAGGTCTCGCTCGTCTCATCCGTTCTTTAACAAAATACTACATGGTTTGTGAAGATATTTTCAAAACAATACGAATATAAGAACAAACTATATTATGAAAACAATTACACAGACTGAGACGGTGAGGATGGTATGAAGATAATTTAAAAAAGTGTACTTTTTATAATGAAACAATCACAGTAATTGTCTTTTCAGAGCCCTCAACATGTTTAAAGAACAAGCTTCGGGCTGTTTGATCTCGTTTAAAATGTTTGCATTAACCTTCACCCAACGTTTCAGTCCCGAGCAAACCGACCGACAATTCTATAATTGTGTATTAATTATTAAGGACAATCATATTTAATTGTAATAAAAAAAAATTAAATCAGGTTCTACCTTTTCAACCAACTGCTATCACCTTTTACATAGTGGAAGATTTTTTTTTTATTCGAGGAAGTGACGCGACGAGCGATACGTTCACCTGATGTAAAACTATACACCTGCCCATAACAATGCGCTAGTTAAGATGATAACTGCACCACATTGTGCTCGTTGCCTTAATAGATAGGATGTTCAGTCTTGTTACCGCAGTAATTACACAGCTCCAGCGCCCTTCAATAAGGAACACAGTGATGTTTGCGCTATAGAAATAGGAGCTGCGGTGGTACGTACATAGACGAACTCCATGTTGTGTGTTAAACTGTCTTTACACCTAATAGTTACGAAAACGTCAAGGGGAGTCAATGAATATCACTCTCTCTCTCTCTCTCTCTCTCTCTCTCTCTCTCGCCATATAAATATATATATATATATAAACATTAACAATCTTACTACGTGCTTTCTATCCAAACTGGGCTATGGTGGAAGGTGCTTTAATAAAATCATGTATTAGTATACGAAACTTAAATAACATTATACATCAAAAGTTGATATGAATAATTTGAAGATTTTAAAAGTGTATAGAGTTCGTGTAATGGTTTTGCGTACACACCGCAAACAAGACTCAACATTCTCATCAGTATTCTAACGTTGCACGGATTTATTAGCACATACTCCGCAAACTACCTGCGACTGCACAAGATCAGATCTGCACGGCTCATAACTTCCACTTTTCGATCGATTATGTGGAAATGTTTGATACTTCAGCATTTCCGACTTTATATAATTTCATAGTTAATGTAGTAACCATGAGATTAAACGATAAAAATGTATCATAACAATCTCATGTTGTACAGCGACGAGCATAGCTTGTTGCTGTGTAATCCTAACGCCACTCCTATCTCCACATTGTAATGGAAATATGTTTAGCTTGCCAGATTAACATCCTAATTCTCGTTTCATCACATAGCTGGATTAAATACGAAAACACACAAAAACGTTAACACTTATCGGTGAGTTGGATGGTCAACATTTCATGTTGACGGAAATCGGGAAATTTCCTAACTTTGCCATAAAACCATAAAGATGTTGGAATTTTAAGAGCTGGAATGGCGATCGCACACAAGTAAGCGATGGCAGAACCTGCTAAGTAGATAGACGACATTATTAAGATCACTGGCACTGTCTCAAATGACTCAAAATCTTGCTTCATAGAAGAAACTTTGAATAATACATTGAATAATGTACATCCACAGATTTAGATAACGATGACATTAAAGATATGTATTAGGCAATAAAAAATGTATGCTTACAGAATTGTAACGAAAACAAAAAAATAACAAAACAAATAATTTAACCCTAATATACTCACAGGGTCTAGGACCCGTTGTCCTGCGTAAACATTAGCATATAAGTAGCCGTGATAACCCGAATGCGAATATCCATACAAAACGACCCAATGGGATTACGCCGGCGGGGATAACGTTTGTTAAATAACATACTTTGTGGTCCGGCTCCAGCGAAAGTACTGAAAATAATGCCGTCCTGCATTTAACTACGGATATAAAAGGTTTAATGGCAGTAAACGACTGTAGGAAAGTAAAAAAAAAATGTTACGTTAGAAGTACAAGAAGTGCGGACAGATTTTGCATCGATTTCCGGATGAGTTACATCTGAAGTTTGTTAATAGCAGAAAAAACGTTACACTATCAAGAAATAGATTTAATTGTAAGTTTAAATGATACACTAAAAAAATATTTTAGTACTTTTACTGTCTGTCTGTAGCATTATTGGACTGTAGGGAATCCTTTACAAACCATTTTACCAAAACCATTTTATTCCAAACATTGAAATTTCAATAGTGCTTTCATTCTCACTTCCGACGCTAAAATCGCTCGTATTCATTTTATGTGCAAACAATCCGGTTGGGAATTAGAAAACCTTTATAAAAGATAAACGATACTATTACAATTACTATGTTTAGGTCTAGATTCATCATCAGATCCAAGATACAAAATTATCTATTACTTCGTTACAAAGTTTAATATTCCGTTTAGTCCCAACAAATTTTCGTGGAAAGCAATTTTCTACTCGGTATACTTTTAGTCTGGTTAGGTTTATTATTAAAAATTATTTTTAGACCGCCACAGTATTTTATCGGCTATTATTACGTATTACTTCCGCTTGGTCTGCGGTTATGATGAAAACTTTGGCTTGCAGGTCAACTAGAAGTAATATGTAACTCGGGGCCCCGTTCAATACAAAGTAATATCTACTCTTTAACAGGCTAACAAGAAATACCAAAGCTAAGTATAATGTACAAGGACATCAATGTCATTGTCCTGAAGAATTTTCGTAACAATTAAACTGACTATACTTAATCTATTTATTTATATGACAGTAAGTAATAATGAGGAAGAAGATGAAAAAGGATGCATGTCTAAAAACTACTCTGTCTCTACTAGGTCGTCAATTGCAGCATAGTGAAGCTGGAAAGGCGGAAAGATAACAGCATGAGAGTAAAGGTAACCGGGAAACGAAGACAATGACCCTAGCATACCATACCATACCACCCTACCACCATAAAAAATATTCGTTAAAAATTGTATTGTTTATAGAAATAGCTTCATTTTTTCCATTTAACTCAAACAACTTTCACTTGTATGAATATGGGTAGAACCATATATTGAGTCTATATTTATATAGACTAGCTATTCCCCGCCCAGTTTCCTGACCTTAATACCCCTGACCCTGACCTCTGAATGGCAGAAGCAATATCTGTACCAAATTTGTAGTGTATAACAGTTTCGGAGATCATGCGAAGAGTTAATTAATCTCTGGATGTCTCCTCTCTCTTCATAGCCTTTATTCCAAGGGAGCTTCAACCATTGAAATTCTTATAAATTTGGATGTTGAGGTCTGTCAGTATAAGGTGGATCAGATCAACATCCATGACATGGTCTCTTTGCAGTTCTATCGTTAAGAGCTGGAGCTCTTTATTTGTGAAGATATCCTCTGTTGCTTAATAAATATAGTTCTACCCATATTCATACCAATGAGAGTAGTTTGAAATAAATTTATGTAATCATGTACTAATACAATAAAAATGGGTTCTGTTTGTTCGCAAATCACGTGAAAACTAGTGAACGTATCGATATGGTAACATGACCATTCGACGCGGGATTATTTCTAGATGGTCATATGTTATTTACATTTTGAATTTCATAGATCTTTCATCATTTTATTTCCAATAAACTTTGGTACGTATCTTCATTTCGTATTAATTGTGGTCGCTGTAGTAACGGTTGCGTTAGTGTCATTTGCGGTCTAATTTCATATCACAGCCAGCACTGCGAGCGGAGAACAGCTGGTATATATATTACTATACCGGGATAATACTTAAAATCAAAAAGAAATTAATAAATAAGTTTTACACGTATACAGTATAGATCTATGATTAATTTCTGAAGAATATTATGACCTCGTGTCACGCTATGGACCCATTTGGTTGGGGTAAAATACTGCCGTCTCCAGGGGTATAAACCTCGAGGGAGTTAATATAATAAGAATGATACCATTACCTTTTTTATTGTGGCAAAAATAACTACAAAGCAAAGGCAAAAAAGCGAGTCCTCAAAGAATGGGAAGAAGCCAGTGCGCTTAATTATTCACAAAGTGGCCGGGCGCGATTTTTTTTTTTTTTTCAAGAATATTTTTCATAAAGCAAAAACATGCTGAGTTTATGTAATGAGTTTTATATTCTATTAAATTTTAAATTAAATCCTGCTATTGTAATGAAAATAAACATTTTTTCGAAGGACACAGTTCTTGCAATAACGATACACGAACACTCGTGTGGAAATAAACATCTATATCAATGCGAGAATTAATGTCTTATTTACCTTTTAATAAATGAAATTATATATATATATATAGGTATATTGTTAAACATATCTAATATTTTCCTATTTTTTATTATATTATAATCATATATTAGCTAGTTAAATTACTGGGGTAACGAGACTTAACATCTTGTCTCAAGGCGACGAGTACAAAATGGTGCTGTGTATATTATCTTAACTAGCGCCACGTTTTTATCGGCAAGCTTATCACTTGTCACCTCTTGTCGTTTCATCGAATAAAAAAAATACTTAATTATATTTTTATATTTGTTATATCGTTGATATTATATCATATCGTTTGATTGTGTATACATGTTTTACTTAGAGCATCTAAAAACCTCTCCACGCTAAAGCTTTGTTGGAAGAGAACTCTATTATAATAAAGCTCACATTTGTACGTATTTTTTATGAACACGGCGTTTATATTTATATAAATAAGCTCTCGTTTTTAAAGCTTTGTAAAAGTATCATTGCTGGTTAAAAATAAAACGGAAATAAACGTACGAAGCTTTAATAGTATTGAAAGCCTTTGCCAAAAATACGAATAATCTCGTTACAAACGTATATACACTTTTTTTCTTTTAAACTTATATTTTAAACTAAACTCAATTTAAAGTTTCTAAAGTTTCTCGTCTAGCTTGGTGTGTTCGCTGTATGTACTATTTATTCCCTGAATTGCAGTAAACTTGCATAATACACTGATAACAGACGAACCTCCCTTTATATTACCTTAACAATACTCCAAAGACAAATGTTGTGCTTATTTAAACTTTATCTATGGGAGAATATTTAAAATAAAACTAAGCTTCAGTATTATTAACCATAGACAGAAAGGACTGTCCCACGCTGATCGCCAACCTTCGCTAGTTGGAGAGGAGCTTTAAGAAGTATTATTGCCGTACTTCATATAATTTCATAAAAAAACACGGATCAAGATCATGCAGTTTTAAAAGGATTTGATTGTACATCAACGTAAATCACTCATAGATCTCTGTTGCCGGAAACCGTTTGTGTGCCGGAAACAGTAGTGTGCCTACATTACTGTGTTCTTGTTTGCAGGGCTATTGAAATCACCGGGATAGAAATTCAACGTCATTTGTCCATGAGCATAATGATCACATTACCAGCACCAGCTGTTTACCATTCTATCTATCGCCATGCTGTTATTGGCCAGCCGGGTTTAGTTACCATCAATTGAACGTCTTCCTCATCTTGTTACCTTTTAGAATAGAAGTAATATTAAAACAAACTTGTCCTCAAACTATCAAGTATCAAATTTTAAGTAAGTACTGAATCACTCGCAGGACTCTTTGTGAGGACTGAGGTCATGCTATGAGAATGTTCGCATATTGCTGTTGATTCTCATGACCCAGGACCATTCCTCAGCGAAATACTGGTTCTTATTGGCTATATAAGGTAATGATTTTTGTATTCTACATAGCGATACACGAACGTTCACGTTAAGTTCATCTGACAGTAGGTTATAAGCTTGTCGTATACCACTGCACCATATTGCGTTCGTCGCCTTGTGATATAAGTATCGTTACCACAGTAATTACACAAGCTACAGCACCTTTAAAACGGTAATGCTTGCATATTACTGTTTAGCGGTAGCACGAGGCCTTCCACCAGTAAATAAAGTTATACTCTCTTATATCTGATATTTCTTGCGTATGATCGTGTTTGTAGATCATATTATAAATAAGCTTATACATTTTGTTAACTATAGCATAGTAAATTTAATGGAAATTGTTAGTCGATTATCTGTTTATGATGTCTACAGATGTATGCGTGTACGCTAAGATCCGGTTCGTGCTTGAGAATCCTGTAGATTTTGAATTGCTCTAAAGCCAATGCACCCTCTAGCAATGCAGATGTACTGCCGTCTATTCTCATTGCGGCTCCGCTGAATTGGAATCCCATCGGCAATCCATGTTAACAGGTTTCTAAGCACAAAGAGCGTGTGTGTGTGTATGCAAGAGTAGACACTCGGAATGTATTATTAAAGACTATCCGGAGTAACCCGTGAGGCTTAAACAGCACATGAATATTATATTGCTTACATTTAAGGCGCCGTAACAGCAGACTCCGATACAGTACGCTTTTGTAAGATATGTTGTAGTTTTTTTTGTTTTATATGTTATATAAGAGTTATCTATTAAATCAAGAAATTCTTAAGATACAAGTTAAAAGAATAAGATAAACAGGAAAATGGTTAATATATTTGAAATAAACATCAAATTATAATACCTACATAGATCATACAACAAAGTACTAGTGGTAGTTACCATCAGGTCCTACTGTTGGTAAACAGTAGTGTGCAAGCATTACTTTATTCCGGTTTGAAGGGCGCTGTAGCTAGTGTGATTACTCGGGTTACGAGTATCAACATCTTATGTCCCAGGCCACGTTATAGGCTGACGTATCATCAAGTCATTTTCTAATCGTATACTCGCTTAATCGAATAAAGAAAACATGCAATTATTACCCTGTTTATATCAAAATTTTAGATCTAAGATATCTATAGGAGAACCTATATAGTATAGACTCCAACCATGCGATCTAGACCGTGTTGATCCCCGGGACTTTCCTTGATTTGAATCCCGCAAAGCGCGAGTGGCAACCTACGTCTCCGTGAAATTAAGTTTTCAATTCATAATATTATAACAGCTTTCTGCAAATAATGGAATGTTCAATAAATCAAACATTTACCCTTAAATATTCTCGATGGGGTAAATTTGCTTAATTATATTTTAACACTTGAAGTATAGTTAGGCTTTATTTGTAAAAGAGCGTCTTGATCTTGAATCATTTATCTAAATTTTGCATAAGTGTTTGCATATTGATGTTCTTTACCTATTCCACCCCGATTTTAAGAATAATATTCACCACCCCCTTCACGCAGATTAGAGGCTGGGGTATATTTATAGACATCACTAAAATCAATTTCCATTATTTTAGAGTCAATGGTTACTATTTGTGAACCCTTTAATATATATCTATCTATTATTTAATAGCTACATTACATATAGATATATGTTAGAAGGTTTCCAATACTTCTGTAACTATATATTTATTTTTAAATCATAAACTTTGTATGAAATACAAGTTATGATATGATTTTTTGTATCTTATTTTGTTACTAAGTTGACTAGGTTAATGCTCCATACCACCGCAGAACCCATTACCACTTAACATAGGCTTGGTCTTTGTTGTCGGAGACCATCTAGGTGGGTACCACCGCAGCGCCTATTTCTGCCGCCAAACAGTACTATGCAAACATTACTGTTCCGATTTGAAAGGCGTTGTAGCTAGTGTAATTACTGGGGTATTACACTCGCTACAACGCCTGGGGTATTCTTTGAACGCTGTTATTTAAACATACTCTTAATGAATTGTTGTTTTTACTTCTCTAAGATATTATTAATATATTATTAAAATGTAAGGTATATCGAAGTCACCCAAAGGGAGAAAGAGAACTATGCTCAAAGTTTCTCTCTGCGATCGAATGAGAAATGTGGAGATCCGCAGAAGAACGAAGGTGACGGCAAAGCCCAAAAGATTACTAGACTCAAGTAGCAGTGGGCAGGGCACATTGCTCGAAGGACCAACAGCCGATGGAGCAGTAAGCTCATGTCCAGAATGTATGACACTAGTGAAGGTGGTCGGACAACGGCCTGAGCCCGTCTTCAACGACCGAATAGATTCGGCAGAAAGCAAAAATCTAGACACAATACGAAAATGCGCTGTCGGATAACTACACTCCAAGTAGTACTTGCTGTGGATCCAAATACACGAGCCCAGTATCAGACTAGCTGTAATATGACTTTCAGGTACTTAATATCTCCAGAAAACAGACTTAGTAAGGTCCTCGAGAGACAGCCGCGTACTGGTAGACGTATTGTTGGTAAGCATCCCACAAGATGGACCGACGATCTGGTGAGAGTCACAGCAACCCACATGATGTGAACATTCGGGACGGATCTTTGTGATGATCTTTGGAGAAGACCTATGTCCAACAGTGGACGTATATCGGCTGATAATGAAGGTATATTTATGTCAGTTTGCAAACCAATTTCTGAGTCTCTCTTAACTTTACGAATATTATTTTGTATAGTACAGTATTTGTAAGTTATGAAAAATTAAAACTTTTTCACGTTGTCTCAAGTTGGTAAACTTGTTATAGGTACTCAGCTTGAACTTTGCGAAGTTCGCGTTAGAGTACAAATTAGAGAAGCGCCGTGCTAAGTTTATATGGAAGTCGTTGTTACTTAGAAACTTGTTGACGTAGAGGAATTTATTTAAGTATATAATTAACTTCATTGTTAAGGCTCAAAGTAAAAACTAATTGAATAACCAATCAGGGATGTATAGCGAAGTTAGATTTAACAGGTTCATCACCTACGGGCCCGTACTTAATTAAAATCATGTTCAATGGAGGTCTACTTCACCTTAATCTATTTTAGGTAACGTAAATTAAGTTTGATCAAACCTGGTGCTGAGGTTTAGAATGTGGGTCCTTACGTTAAGTTTAATAAGTTCAGTTGGTTTTTATGAGTGTAAGGGGTTCTGCACAACTACTCACAGGACCCATGCCGACTTCACCTACTAGTGGTGCACCCTGCTAAAAAACAAACAGAGCTGTGACTCCCACCAACCCTGATTGAGTCAGTGTGGGGAATAGCCCAATTCCTCCCTTATGAACCTTTACAAACGACGGCCTCTAGTGCCTGACGGTACCAATAGCTGTTCTAACTGTGTGAAGATCGCAAGCCGCTGTATGCAAGCACGGCGGGACCGATTGATATAGAGATCTTCCGGAAAGGCCTATATCCAGCAGTGGATGGCGTTGATGATAATAACGTTTAGTCTTCTGAATCGTTTATTAAATTATACGGAATATCGCTTTGAAGCAGCGATTTATTCATACTGTTAATATATCATCCGTGCTACAGTTTCGCGTGTGTATTTTTTAAATCATAAGTAAAAAGGTTTTCATCGTCCACCCCCGGGTGGTTTACGGTAGACCGTAGTTAAATACGGCTCACGAGTGGTTTATAAACACTCGTAGCTGGCATCATAATGAGTAATTATATCATCACCACAAAGCCAACATATTACGCACGAAGTATTAAACTTATTTTTGCGTTAATATAATTTATAACGATAGTCGTAAACAAACCGGAATTGACTTTGGTCTTCAATAATACTTGCTGGCGCTACAACTTTCACCAGTTGTCGCGCCTTCTTACTCCATTCAGTATATTCTCCCATTCTTCTAAGATCTTCTTCTATATCATCTGTAATAATACCTAATACTAAATGACATTACGAAAGAATCAAGGTCTACACAATTGCCATGTACTACTTGGCGAAAATCATACAGAAGTTGGCTTTATGATCACTTCAATTTTCTTACAATGATTCTCCTAAAGAAACCTTGAGCTCAGTGCTGTTCTATATTCTGCCTTTTTGACGTTAATAATAAGTACTCCCTCAATTCAAAACTAGCTCAGTTTCATCACCAGCATCTCGACAACGTTTAAGTTAAAAGTTCACATTAATGTTGGTTGTAAAGAAATGTAAGGGTAACGTAATTAGTTATAACTTTCGGTGTACGCAAATTTAATTGGGAGCCATTTTGCTCTCAGTAAATATTTACGTAGCGTTTACTTAGTCCGTTCGTAAATTTAATACGTTCGTAATTGTTAACCCGGCATCCTTCCGGTGTCGGGATGAGGGTGTTGCTGTTGAAAATTCAATGTTTACTTCCTCACTAAGTGGGGATTACTTATCGAAGTTTGCTTCATAATCATTCTACTTATTGTTATGAAACAAGGCGATCAGTTCAAAGTGTAAACATTAAACATTTACAGCGCCACTTTGAAGCTATCTCTACTTCCGTGCAAGTGAATCTTATCGCCTATAGATAACAAATAATGAAAATACATAGAAATAAAAATAGTTAATATTCATATAAACGATTCATCTGATATTTCTTAGTAAAATTATACCCATGTAAACTTTTTTCTCATGCTCATGGAGAACAAAGAAGAAACTAGGCCGCGGTGATAACTTACCATCAGTTACACCATCTATAGAGCCACAAAACCTGAACAATTCAGCTTTGTTACCAACCTTTGAAAAGTAGAAAGATCTCACCTTTATATATATATAGGAAATATCCTGATTTTGAATGACGTATAAGAAGATCTCCTGAACTATTAAACTCTGAACTTAAAATTTGGTAAAGACTTAAAGGCTCTGCTTTTGTCATTTAGAGGTCAACTAAAAATGGATTTCACAAGTTTTCTTTCCCCTAAAGAAGTTGCGGGGATGTTGCAACCAATAAATCGGTCAGGGAACAAGTAGTACTTATATATAAGAATAGTATTTTTCTAACCCTAGTACTTTATATTTTAAAAATACTCTTCACAATCTTACAAGTTCAATGAAATTATTTTTTTTAAACAGTTATCTATTAAACAATATTTAGGACAATACAACTATGTTGATTTGATTCTATCTTATACCATTTCAATCTTGAAGTCTAGATTATTTTATATTACTGTAATGAACTTAAATATATCTTAGAATACTTAATTTACTCGGCTGAAAAAGAAGACATATTCTCTTTCTCTCTCTACTTAGTTTTTAATATATTTTCCTAAGTAACAATATAGTCTATGAAGGCGAACTAAATAACAATTTATTCAGCATCAGGCGGCGGTCGTTAATTTAACTTGAACAAGATTACCATTTATTACCATTTAACATCTCCTGTTCCCGTTTATTAATTAGATCAGAGCTTATCATGCTAAAAATGATATCGACGGCGGTATAAAAATTAACATAAAGCAGCATTGTGGGTAAACGACGGTAAATGGTACTGATGGTAAGTGATACGCCGCGATATATACCGCACCACGAGTTCGTGTTCTTGAGATGTTGTGTCTCGTTACCCCAGTGATTTCACTAGCTACAACGCCTTTCAAACCGGAATACAGTAATGTTTACACATTACTATATGGCGGAGGAAATAGGCGCTGCTGTAGTACCTACCGAGACGGTATCCGGAAACAAAGACCTAACACCATCTATACGTTTTGTAATAATCTTTTAAAGATACCCTGCTTTAAGGAGGAAGTCAGAACAATGTGGAACTTACCCTTACTAAAATTAACTAGGTCATCTCCTTCAATGCCTTAGGAGAGGCTCTGGGATATCCCACTGAATCCACAGGTGTCATTCTGAACTTAAGCTTAGCAAGTGTCTAGGATACATATGATTCCCTAGCAGCTCTTATTGTACTCCTAGAAATAAGAAGTAATCGTCATGCAATGACGACATCGTTTACTCGAAGACCGTATTAGTCGCCTAATACGATTGGTTAGACTTGTCTTAGTTGTATTTTCACTACTCCGCGGCTAAGGAGCTGGTACATCAGAAAAGTGGTGAATCTAAAACATGCTCGATATGACCTAAACATTTCATAAAATTAGACTAATCTAACTTCTGATAAACGGCGAACATTAAACTAGATTAAAGGCTTAAGAAGTAGCTCGCTCGCCTAATGGTTAGAGCGTGCGGCCTTCATTCCGAAGGTCGCGAGTTCGAATCTCGGCATGTACCGACGATTTTTTAATACTTAAGTTATGTACATTTGTGAACTTTAGTTACAACAGCGAGATACAAACGGCGAAGGAAAACATCGCGAGGAAACCTGCACATGAATTAGAATTTATTCTAAGATGTGTGAAGTCATCAATCGGCCCGCGTGATGACTATGGCCCATTGCTCTCATATTAAGAGTAGGCCTGTGCCCCAACAGTGGGGACGTAACTTAGTTATTATGGAAAGGCTTAAGAGATCAAATAAACAGATTTAATTATCTATGAATAACATTACCACAGACAAGCAACAAGATGAGATAAACTTACTCTTTCATTTGTTTTTTTTTTTATTCAAAGAAGTAACGAGATGAGAGAGACATTCAATCAATCAATCAGCCGGAAGACGCCCACTGCTGGACAAAGGCCTCCCCCAAAGATTTCCACTCAGTCCGGTCCAGGGCCACCCGCATCCAATGGTTGCCAGCGACCTTGACCAGGTCGTCGATCCACCTTGTAGGGGTCTGCCCACGCTACGTCAACCGAACGATGGCGGTATATCCATCCAAGGAAGCGGAGGGTAATTCCGGACGTGGGACCGGCAGTAGCGTTTCACGATAGGGCCTGCGTAACTGCGATCGCCAAGCCGCCTGCCAGGCGTGGCGATTATGGCAATTCCCCCCTTATGAGAGAGACATTCACCTGAAGATAAATCTTCAGTAAATCAGTTTTTTTGTTATCTGTAAGTATTGAATTGAATTCTATATCAGCAACGTATCCTAGATATATATATTAATTGTGTTTACTGGTGTTAGGTCCCTGTTACCAGAGGCCGTCTAAGTAACACGCAGCGCCTATTTCTGCCGCCTAACAGAAGTGTTCAAACATTGCTCGGTTCCGGTTTGAAAGGCGCTGTAGCTAGTGTAATTACTGGGGTCACGAGACAACGTTGCCGCGTTGGTGTGAGCGGGCGTTTCACTTACCATCAGGTGAACGTCGTGCTTGTATCGAGTGGTTGAATAAAGGCTGTAAGTTTGGGAATGAATCTAGTATCAGCAACGAATATTAGGTATACGAAGGGTTGTTATAGATCTTTAGCTCCAAATAAGTGTAATTAGGGGTGAGGTATTATGGAATCGTTTTTGTTTTTGTGAAACTTGAAGCGAATGTGGATTTAACTGCTAATGACTTTTTCTTCGAGCGATTTTTCCTCAAGTTCTTACATTAAGAATTTTTCTAGCCAAATGGATATAACAATGGGGACGTGAAATAACGCAGAATGGTATAGTTTTTTTTTTTGTGCTACATTAACTACAGTAACAGCGGCACGATTTAAAATCTAGATTTCAATAGTTTCTTCGCAATAACTTGTACTTTACGGATGGTAAGTCTCTGTTGGCGGAGTAAGATCCACAGCTCCCATTTCTTCTACCAAACATTAGCATTACCATTACTATGTTCTAGTTTTTATGGCACTATAGCTAGTGAAATTACTGGAGTAACGAGATTTAACATCTCATATTTCAAAGCGACGAATACAATGTAGTGTAGTGTATATCATCCTACTCGGCGCCGCGTTGTTGTGGGCAGGCGTATCACTTACCTTCAGGTGAATGTTCCGCTGATCGTCGCTTCTTAGAAAAAAAGCTCAGATACTGTATCTATTTACTAAAGTTCTTCCTAATAAATGATGTACGTTAAAATTTGATTTAAATTCCTTCACGTTGATTCTTCTCCCGTTTCTGCAAATCCTTCTCCATATGTATATGCGCTATATGTAACTACACTCGCAAGAGATTTAAAGATACTTTACTGCAGGTACTAAGAATACTATAACAGGCGTAAACGTGTTCCACGTGGAACGTCACTGCAGGGAGAGTTTTATTTAACGCCTTCGCTAAAGACCTTACCCACATTCAGTTGCACTTAAGTATTTTATACTGTTCCATAAAAAAATATAAAGTTTATTTGTATTTGAAAACATATATACCACCACAAATATATTCGACAAAACGAGTGAGACGAGAATGAGGGATGAGGTTATAGTTACACCTACAACCCCCTTCAAACAGTCATATCTAAACACTGATATCAAGCAGAAATAGAAGCTGCGATGGTACCTAGACTGTTTCTGTATACATAGACCTAATACTAACAATTTCCTTTACATGATGAGACTTTACTCCATATCTTCTCATGTACTTCATAAAAGTAGGTTTTAGTCAAAGCTATGTTAACACACACATATGAAGATTTTACAGATTCATAAATGTAGGGATGCAAGAAGTCACGGGACCCAAGCCAAAGTCATCTGCTCGTGGTGCTCCCTGCTAATCAATAAACGAGGCTCTGAAACTGGCTCCCACCAACTCGCATTGGGCCAGAGTGGTGGGAAATGGCCCAATTTCTCCATATGAACCCATACAAACGACGGCCTCTATTGCCCGGCGATACTTGGAGCCGTACTGACTGTGGTCAGATCGTTGTTGAGATCATTGGGCGAGGCCCATGCCTAGCAGTGGACGTCTATCAGCTGATCTTGAAATAAAGCAAAATATTCTTATTCCACATAGTGTGGCTACACACTGAAATATAATGGAGCACTGCGTCTGATAGTTACTTTAACGGCATTTTTATGATTTTCTGTAATAATAAAGCAATAAACTGTGTAATATTTTATACTCTAAGATTTTAAGATATTTTATGTTCGCGAACCATCTTATCCTCTGCGGATAAGATATTGTTAAATGGTCACCAGAAAGAAAATAGAGTAAACTGGGATTACAAATAAAACGGACTTACTGCTGAAAGTACCCTTGCAAATATTACTTGTACGTCATACAGGCTTGAAAGACTGAACAACCGTTCAGTGGTAGTAAACTTAGTAATGAGATAATTCATAGTTAATATAAACAAAACTGTTAATAATTCTAAAACAAGCGAAACTACAAATGTTTACGTAACAAATGGCCGCAAGCAATAAATGCTCTGCCAAACGTAAATAACCAATTATGAAGTTATACTGAAGTACGGTTATGTACACAACCTCTGGCGAAACGTCTGTAAGGAGTTCACATATGGTTTTAATTTATGCCGGCTTAGATATATATGCGTGTGTTTACACCACACGGTATATCATTTAGCTCCTCAGATTTCGGATCCAAACAAGGGAGAACACAGAAATTGAAGGGTTGATTATTACATAAAAATCGAGACCCCGTAGGTGGGTGCAATATTGTGAAAGAAGTCAAAGCCAACTCTGTTAGATGATTTACTTATTGAGGATGGGAAACGATATCGAGAAAGTTACAGTAACCAGATTGGCCGATGATCTAGCAACCAAATCAGGTATAGGAAAAGGCGAAGGAACTAGAATTTAGTAAACTTCAATTTACTAAATGGTAGAAGAGAGTGGCGTCAATCACTGCGCCTTAGGATTTACCTTAAGTTTCTTTACCCTCTGATATAATTGGATAGATTAGAAAATACATATAAATCTGTTTGATTAGACTTAGCCGAGGTTTACTTTTAGAGTGACTGTTGTGAAAGAAGTTCGATGAAATGACGACGGGTCACTGGAAGGACTTGTGATCCACGAATGCCTCTTAAACTTAAGGGAAAGACCTAAAAGTCGGTCGATAGACCCGTCATATTGTATGGAGCTGAGTGGTAGGCCATCAAATGTTTGGGTGAGAGTAGATTACATGTGGCCGAGATGCGAATGTTAAGATGGATGTGTGGTGTGACGATGATAGATAAAATTAAGAATGAGTATATTAGAAGACGTCTGAAAGTTGCTACAGTGATAGAGAAATTAAGAACCAAGAGAATAGCGTGGTACAGGCATGTTATGCGGAGGGATGAAGGAAATGTAACAAAGAAAGTAATGCGATTGAACGTGGATGGTTATAGGGGTCGACGAAGACCGAAGAAAGTGCGGACTGTGTGGTTGATTATTAAGGTAATAAAAATATCATTAGTTAACTTACTAATAGGATTTCAAAATCAGCTGACCTAACAACTATACATATTAAAAGACGAAGAATTTCACAAAACTATAATTGAACTGTACTTTTCCTATAATATACTATAACTTACATTAAACATCTCGCTTTTCACGGGATGGAGTTCGCCGACGCAATCTCGGGACGTATCACCGGATATTAGCATGCAGCGTAAGTCACAAAGCCTTACAAGACAGGCTTCGTCCGTGTTCTTGACAGGGAAGACTAAGTGCAATGTCTGTATGGTGCAGTTGCGTTTACTTACCGTCGCAGCAAGATTCATCTATATAGTTATAAAACAAAAAATACAATATTTCCAAATACTTAAATATCACGCTTATCTCTCTACTAACAAATTGGAATATGGAAAAATAATTAGAGGCAATTAGCAAAACGAAATATTGATGAATCTAATCCAATACTAAATCAGTCACATTGTTGTGATGACTTTCTAATTCGTGAACTTTCTGTTCGTCTTTTTTTGCATTCTACTTACGCAACTTGGCAATCCTTTCTAGAAGATTAAAGGATAAATTCTCTTTTAGAAGATATCTGTGAAGTTTCTGATAGGACTATAGATATATTTATTTGGTGATATTGGCAAGTTAATTCGGTAAAATTAATTCAAACAAGCGACGAGTCGACCAAGTCGATTACCCAATGGCAAGTATAACAACATGGGACTGTGTGGTTAGAACATTTATTATATATTGCCCGTTGCTTTGAGATCTAAAATGTTATCTCACTAGCGTGTTAATTTTACCAGCTACAATGATAGACTAGCTTGAAACTAGGACGTAGCTAGTTTCACACACTACTGTTTGATAGAAATTATCGTCGTAATATCGGCCTAGACTATGTCTATTAACTATATACTAATCATACTACTCATGTTAACTACTCAGCTGAAATAGCGATGATGTCAGATGCTTCCTTCGTGGCGTAACAGTTTATCTCCCTTGGATGTCTCTGGTTTGATTCTAGACACTTGTTGTCCTGTAGTTAATAAAAAGGATGAGGCGTGTACCAATGCGACACATTAATGTCAGTTGAGAAGAGGGATGAGATACTGTGTTTTTGTCATTTCCTGTTCCGTAATTTGATATTACAAAAACAGGGTTCATCGAAAAATAAAAACAATGTAAAACACAAAACAAAGAATATGCATAAAAAATTGTTGTCATGATTATATCATCATCATTTAATAAAGCCTGCGTCAAGAACGTTCAAGGCGTATTCTGTGTGCAGATAGAGCCCATCAGTGGAGTCGGTGTTTCCATCAGCGTAATTACGTCCATTAGTGAAGCTGAAACAGCGTCGAGGACGCTCTCGTGAGGGTACACGACATCCTCGGTAACTTTCGCATAGGATATTTATCTAAGGGTGATAATTCACTGTCCGTTATGTTTGTGACAGGTGCTTGAAACTACAGACATATTTTACAAATTTTATATAGGATTAATTATTACATTAAGTTGATGAGAAGCTATACGCCTGATTATGACATTGAAACGATGATTAGGATGTTTACACTAGACTCATTTCACCGTGAAATGTAGCATTAATCAATTCAATATTATCCTTAGCAGCGCTTAGACTTCGAAGTCGTACTATGCACTAGTTTCAACTACTGCTGAAACACTGTATAATTATTTATTATTAATGATTATATTATCATTATAATATAAGCTATACAATAACCTGTTAGTTTGAGGAAGGTCTATATTCAGCAAGAGACAGCCATAGACGGAAATGATGATGATAATGAAACTCAAAACAGATTTACTGTTATTTCGCTATTTTAGCTTGAGTTACTTTTGGTTTTATTTTTAAGTAAATAACCAAAATGAGGATAATGATCTCTGGGGGAGGCCTGTCATGCAGTGGATGTCCGTCGGCTGATAATAATGATAAACAAAAATGTTTAATGTTATTAATTGAAGTAATTTCATTGCTATTTACAAAGCTGTTCCTCGCCTCTTTTATTTGCCCCTTGCAATTTCCTTTGGAGAAAGATTTTTGCAGAAACCGGTTTTAGCTAACCTCTAATTGGCATGAGCAATGTCTCTATACTCTGTTGAGTCTTAACGTCTAATAGATTCGGATATCTCGTAATGACTCAATGATTCTATATACATATAGCATACAGATTACATCATACCTTTACTAAAATACCATAAACTCTAAAATCAAAATTAATCTGTTTATGACTCTTTAAATATATTTTCATATAAACTCAATATAAATATTGGACTACGCATAATTAATGAACGTAGTTACTTTATTAATATAGAAGGAAGTTTAGATCAGGAGCGCTGGTAATCGATGGAGTTCGTTCTTGTTTAGCTGAAGACGGCGATAAATTAAAATTGACCATAAATACTGTTGCATCATCATAATCATGCCTTGTTTTCACCTGTCGTGAAGTTGCCACAGAATATCTCTTACTCAATGATGATAAAAAAGACCATTGCGTTTTACGTCCGGCCGCCAGTCCGACGTCAGCTCTCCTAAAGGATACTGTTGTAACAACAAAGATATTAAATAGAAATAACATCTAATCTATTAAAATAATAACAATCCTGTTAGGAAAGTATACAATTTCTTACTTAAGATAACAATCTTGTCCGAAGCTAAACATTATAAATTGTTAACAACAAAATGTAACGGAAGTTTGTATCGTGGTGTACTTGCAAAACTAAGGCACACCGCAAGGGATTTCCTACAACATGATCCTTAAATTTGATCCCTGCGGCAAACTCCCTTGTCATTTTGGCCGTAGATTAAATAAAAATTCGTACTCAGTAAAACGTATTTGATTTTTTTTTCCTGTTCATTTCTCTTGAATACACATTCCGTAGATTTCTCAGATTCCGTCAGTATCATTATTGTTGTTTTATCACAACATTATTTGTTGGAACAAATCTAAATAACGATTTAAGTTAGTGATTGATATTACTGTTCATACACTTAGCTTTTTATCGAAGCAAACGGACAAGCCTTGAGAGATAAGGTATTAAGCGTCGATGTCCTAGACAGTATTGTATACAACACACATACTCATGCCTTAACACCAGAACCAGGAAATCTAATGAACCCTTCTCCTTCCCGGTTAAAAAAGGGGGTAATACTACAAAAAAGCATGACAGTGGAACACAGGTGTCAATTAAATAAAATATTTTAGTTCAATATTTCTTTTAACCATAAGTTTAAGTGTTTGAACTATACGTTATCTTAATGTTAACAGAATGTATTATTGTTAACTGTAATGGTCAGTGTCGTAAATCAAAACTCGATGTTATATAAACGCGGTTAGCATTTACTAACTTGAATTGACTAACTCACCAACACCGTATACACTTGGCAAATTGTTTCACCGTAAAGTTGAGACGGCTATCGTCTGCCGAAAACTAAATTTAATTAAGTTATCAGTCTATCTACTATCATCTCTCGCTAAATTACAGTTCTATTAAACTGTATGTTAAGACAAAGTCTACAATTTTATCTTTTAAGCTTTCTTTTAAAAAGTATGTATTCGTGTAAACGGGCAGAGCTTTGACGCTATTTTATAGAAATAACAACATCAACTCTTCCAAATTCTTTTATACGAAAATCTTCTTTTATCCTCTCTTTACAAATTTAATATTCTACTAGGTATATTAATCCATTATCCTAATTAACATTAAGCTGAGAAAACTACCTAAAAACTATTAGTAAGTGGAGTTGATTGAAAAAGTTTCCATACAATAAATATTAGTAGTGATGAACCTTTCCGCGCATCTAGAGTATTTCCCTAAGGTTTCTTCGTGGGGGACATATCCTTTGATAACGTACAAAATATTAACTACCCTCTTAATATTCAATATTTATAAATTGAAATACTTATTTTATTTATATTAAATGCATGTGTTCATTAAATGTTTTTGTTTGCTAGACAATATGATATAATTATGATGCATTGGGGTGGGGTGCAGAGAGCAGGAACTGTTACTTATAATAATAATAGTCCCCCTCTTAGTATTACGAAGATCCAGAAGGATCCAGTTAATTGATACTATTTTATATTCCATAAGGATTTGTTGGCCTAAGACTATGTCCACAAAGGCATACGTCCCTTATTAGGATTTGCGTGAAACGATAGCGTGATATATTCTTCATGGTGGCGCCATCTGTTGGATTTTTTGAAAACTATTTTGTTACAATTCTAAATATATTCTTTTAACATACTACATTTACATTCAATTGCAAGTAAGACGCTACATAATTACAACTTAGAACTAGTTAGGATATACAGCATCACATTTCGCTTATTGCCTTGAGACATGAGATGTTGATTCTCGTCACCCAATAAATTCTTTAGTTACAACGCCTTTTAAATAGAAACACAGTAATGCTTGAATACTACTGTATAGCATCAGGAATAGGAGTTCCGATGGTAGTAACGCGATTCCAGAAAATGAGGCCTACTGACCTACAGAGCTACAGTTCGTAGGAGAAATTATTATAGACAAAAAGATCTTTGGAAAGAATACATATTGTTATGTTAAATCGGAGACGACCTTCTGGAATAAATATTCGCGCAATATTACTTTGCGCTAAAGGGAAAATAGTTTTTCTTTATTCGTATAGAGAAAAGCATTTTTTTTAAAAGCAAACCCATTCCGTGTAAGACGAAAGGATTGAATGTATTATTTGAGGAGCTGAGCCTGTTTTAGATGATATCGTTTACGTGTAACGTAGTATGAGATATTAAAACGTTACTTCACGCTATATAGCATCATGAAGACAAGAGCAGTGTTACATAAACTGCTATTTTTATGCAGTTTTTTTTTTCAAACGAGTACCAGTTAATAAATAACTTGTCATTTATTAAATCACGATAATAGACGTTTATAATAGCTATCTTATCAGCCGGTTCATCCCGCGATCTGCATCAGATCGACAATTCGTAGTATGGGACCGACCTGCACTACGTCTTCCAGTACGCAATCGCCATTCAAGGACCTTAGTGCCTCATCGACTGTCTGTCCTTAGAGCGATGTGTCCTGCCCATTGCCAAACTGAAATCATGATGATGATGAATTATTATCAGCCGATGTACGTTCACTGCTGGACACAGGCCTTCCCCAAAGATGTCCACATTAATCGTTCCTGCGCTGCCCGCATCCTGCTGCTTTCCGCAACCTTCACCAGATCGTCGGACCACCTGGTAGGGTGCCTGTTAATACTACGTCTACCGGTACGTGGTCGCCATTCGAGGACCTTACTGTACCCATCGATATGACAGTCCTTCGAGCGATGTGTCCTGCCCATTGCCACTTAAGGCTAGCAATCTTTGGACTATATCGATGACCTTAGTTCTCCTACGGATCTCCTCATTTCTGATTCGATCACGCAGGGTATGAATATTTTGTTAGAATTAACCATGTGTTCCAAATCTAGAACTATAGTAAATGGTAACTAAAAAGTTACTAACTATAAGATTTTCTATGAATTTCTTTATAAAAATTTAAACCGTTTTTTCATATATTTAAACCTGAATAACAGCGACATTGATGTGTAAGAAATCATTTGTAAAATCTTCATTTATCTGGTACTCGTGACCTTTACTTAGCCTAAAGGTCACCGGGTGGCTAGTGTGACCGCACTTTGTGTACCCTAAGAAAATAAGACTACAGCAGGACAATATTATTTTTATTCTCGGGTATTGCTTGCCTCCTCTTCTTTAATGCTTTGATCATTTCGTTCTATTGTATTTTTAGACTACACCAATAACGTTTATATATCTATTATAATAATAGCTTTAGAAGCAGCTAACTGGCAACATTCAGACATGATCAGGCATGGCAATGAGTAGGAGATATCAATATTAAAAGACATTACTATCCAGTACACTTTGAAGTGAAATTCACCAGTACATTAATATAGTATATAGGTAAATAGTAGTTTTACAATTTTTTTTTAATTCGACGAAGCGCTAAGACGAAGAGTGATATGCTTACCTATAACAATGTGGCGCTATTTAAGATGTTGCGCTCGTGAGATGTAAGATGTTAAGTCTCATTACCCCAGTATTTTAACCAGCTACAGCGGAGCTAAACCGGAGGACGATAATATTTGTACAGTACTGTTTGATCCGGCAACAGAGACCTAACACCAGTAAAGGAGTGAACCGGGATCGCGAGTGGCGTCCAACTGTTCCGCCACGCAAGAGACTGGGGGAAATCTGATGAACTGACCGCCTACCTCCGTTATTCAGAGAAGTACTTTAAGAAGAAAAAATATGAATTTGAATAAAACACTGTTTTACTCTAAATCAAAATTCGGTTTTTTTTTTATATTTATTCAGATACAATTCTTAAAGGCATGGATTTAAGTTTATAAACTAACTAGTTATTCTCCGCCAGCTTTGCTGACCGTAATATAGAATTACACTTGAAATATCCCTTGGGGGCAACCGTTACTGCAAACGACTTTCTAAAGCAACCGTTACTATAGCAACCGCATAAGCAATACGAAATGAAAATGTTTATTTAAATTATTTAGAAACAAAATGATGGTTCTATGAAATTTAAACTATTCTCTCTACAAATCATTCCGCATAGAATGATCACGTTCCCATGTCGATACGTCACTAGTTATCACGTGATTAGCCAACAAAGGACACCCATTTGCATTATCAACACTCATCTATATACATCATCATCATCAGCAGCCGATATACGTCCACTGCTGAACATATTCCTCCCCCAAAGATCCCTAAAAACCTGGCAGGGCCTTCGGTACCGCCAGGCACTGACGGTCGTCGTTTGTAGGGGTTCTTAGGACTTACGCCATTTCCCACTACGCTGTCCCAATGCGGGTTGATGGAAATCAGAGTCTCGTTTGTTAATTAGCAGGGAGAACCACGGGTAAATGAGTGTGGTTTGGGTCCCGTGAGATGTACGGTACCCCTTACTCCCCTATATATACATATCATATATATAACCATTTCCTTTTCACAATCATACTAAACTAGCAAAGATCATGAATATGTTATCGATCTGTTCTTTTCTATTTATCTTATGCAATAAAATAAATATCTTAATTGTTATATAAATAAATAATACTAATAGCAGTTTAAACAACATTAAACTAAATCAAGAAGATCGTGAACGAGTACAGAAAGATTTTTTTCAAGCCAAAAGTCTCTACCTCGAGTAAAGTTAAGTGGTTTGACAAATTGCCTATTTCCAAAGGCACTCAGTTGGCGGAAACACGGGGATTTGAGTGTGTACTGTTATTCTGATATTATTTCTTACTGTGTAACAAAGCTCTTATAAATTGTTTTTATAAATCTATGACAAATTACCTTTATAGACAAGTAACAAAGTAACAAGTATATTGTTATAACGAGACATGTTCTTGTTACTGATGTCTTCATATATTTATAGGACCAACTCATACCATACTCTTGCCTTAAAAGAGTGTTCTCAAAATCGAACTACTTTAAAAATTAAACGTGGTAATTACTAAAGTAATATATATGTTAGGATTTTAACATATTTTTGGAATACATAAGTATACATTAAAAATTCATATCGTTAAAAATACAAATGGAGTTTTCTTATCCATCAACGACGCTGTCATTGCTCTTCACAAACATATTATAACAGATGTCGTCTTAAACATTAATAAAACTATTTGTTAAAGGTGTGTGTGTGTATGTGTGACATCCACTCCCTTTATTTCCTATAAAAAAATAGATCTAGACAAAATACGACACAGTACAACCGCTTCGGTACTGACAGGTGATTTAGACTGCGATCGTTCAGCTGCTGAAAATGTTCGATGGGGAAACACGAATGTTACACGAGAGCTAGAATGATTGACGGAGAGGATCTGCTTTTGTACAGCATCAGTTCATCCTGAAACTCAACATTCAGTTGTAGTCAGTGACTGGATTTAATTTATTTATTAGCACATCAAGAGCATAGCATGTTATATGTTATCTTAAATACTAGATAATCTTCTTGTGCCTGTCCAACTATTGAAGATTGAACACCAGTTCTGATAATCCACAATTTTAATAGTATGCTGGTTACAGCTTTAGACACAATGATATCAAAATCTCTTTCAAATACACAGTGCAGGACCAATCATCGTGAAGATCCCTGAGAGAGGTCTATAATCATCGGTGGACGAATCCAGCTGGTAATGATGATGATGTAATTACTAAATTAGATATTTTTTTGTCATTAAAGAGAGTAGACACGATCATCTTGTAAACACATCAACATGGCAGCAGATCATTATTATTATTATCATCATTATCAGCCTTTGTTTCTCTTCTGCTGGATATAGACCTTCCCAATATCTTCCACCAAATGCAATACTAAGCTTCTTGCCTTCACCTTCTTCCGGCCGCTCGTCGTCGGTCCATCTGGAGGGAGAGCGACCTACAACCTTCGTCCTGTACGCGGCCTCCACTCCAAGACTTTTCTTCCCCATCGGCCGTCACTGACACAACAGACATGACTCTCGGCTTGTAGATTTTGAGAGCTATGTCGACAACTTCAGTTCTCTATCGAATTTCTTCCGTCCGGTTGTAGTCTCTTAGAGTAATGCCAAGTACGGTTCTCTCAATCGCACGCTGTGCGATTTTGAATCAGTACACAACCTCAATGGTCAGGTGCCATGCCTCATTCCTAATGCCTCATGCTTCACGGCAGCAGGTATAATGCGGCGACGTCAGCATCATGTTCACTTGAATCATACGTTCGCTTATAACAAATAATGCTGATTAGGACGATTACACAACAACACAACGCGTTCTTCATTAATCAAACCGGAACAATTTATCATCAAATTACTGGGGTAACAACACCTTATGCCTTTATGTGTCAATGTGTGTGTGAACCTAACTAGCATTATTTCGTTCTAGGCACGCATATACTTACTAAGTGATGAAAGTTCCGCTCGTAAACGGCGTGCGGATACAGCGACCCACCGACCAACGGTGGTGATAAATTTGCATAATACAAATGATATACTGAAATAACCGAATTCACACACGTCTGACGATATCAATGAATGTGAAGTTATTATTAAGTTAGAGCAATATATGTAAAGTTAGATTTTACGAGCCGATATTTTACGGTCGCCTCTATAACTCTGCGAACATTAACATTGTTATTTCAAAATATATAGCTATGATATACACGAGCTATTTACAGCAGTCGTTAAGTTCGGCGTAGGGAATTATGTTTACAGTCTAGTTATACATTGTTAATAATAACGTTATTATTACTGCGATGTTTATTAGAACACTTGACAGTTTATAATTTTACACGTTTGCTAGCTATTTATAGTGTCACATCACTTTTTAAGCTATATCTTCCAACCTTTTTATCACCTACATTCACAATCCTGGCTGGGAACATAGCAGCCATTTTATTATCATTAGTTCTATTGTTATTTAATAAAGCGACAAGAACGAGAAGTTTACATAACGGTAAATGATACGCCTACCGACAACAAGGCGCTAAATAGGATGATATACACAGCACCACATTGTACTCGTCTCTTTGAGACAGATGTTAACTCTCCTTACCCCAGTAATTCCACTGGCTGTAACGCCTTTCAAATCGGAACATAGTAATATTAGCACACTAGTCTTTAGCAGAAATATGACTTCAGTAGTTCCTACCTAGACGATGTCAGGCAACAAAGATCTGCCAGAAGTAAACACCATCACCAGTATACCTATACTTAGTGTGCGTTATTGATACTAGATACCATTTAGGTACATCTTCAGTCAATCAGTTTTTTTTTTTTTAATCTTGTATCAATAACGTATACTTCACACCACAACAACAAGCCACCTGCCTACCAGTCAAGGCACCTACTACATAACGAGGTAAAATCTCTTTTTCATAACTTTGTTGAATAAAAAAAACTATAGGAAAGTTACTAGTTGGTAGCAGATGTGGGAACAGCTGTGGTCTAGACCTAGACAATCTTCGTACGCAGTGGACCGATGATCTGGAGTAGATATGAAACCGCTGAATGCCTGTAGTACAAGACCGATCGAAATAGAGATCTTCAGTGAGGCCTATATCTGATGACGATGAGGAACACAGTGTAGAATTGTATGAGCGTAATACAACTTAAGTAATTAAATTAATTGTTTAAAATAAACTTGAAAGCTTTCATTATTAAACAGTGATCCCTTAAGTGAATGATATGTGAAGTTACGATTATAACTTATAACTTTATACCCTCCTTATGTCTTAAATATAACTATGACAAATAAAAATACAAATTTCAAAGATAACTTCATAAGATCTGAAATAGCCTCAGCTACTAATATATTGAAAGGAATGAGGTATTGTTTTTATAATATATATATATATATTAAGTTGGGGAAAAAGAAATCCATTATTTTTTCGGTAGATGGCTGTAGTGATAAATTTCTCGTAAAGTATCGATCAAACAGTTTCAGATTTATGCTCGTTGGAAAGGTGACATTTCGCAGTAAAAAAATTCTTTTGCTGTCTTTTGTTTGGTGCATTCAATTGTGAGTTACAGGGTGTTAAAAATTGAAGTGAACAAAGAGAAAATTCGGTACATTTTACAATTTTTCTTTGACAAAGGCAAAAATGCAAGCCAGGCGGCTAAAATTGTGAATGGTGTTTATGGACCCGATACTGTAACAGCCAATTATGTGCAATTTTGGTTTCGTAGATTCCGTTCAGGAATTTTTGATGTTAAAGATGCACCTCGCACAGGTAGGCCGGTCGCCGGAAATGTCGATAAAATCGGAGAAATGATCGAAGTTGACCGGCATGTTAGCAGTCGTAACATCGCCCAGGAGCTAAAAATGGACCACAAAACAGTTTTAAACCATTTACACAAAGCTGGATTCAAAAAGAAGCTCGATGTTTGGGTGCCACACCAATTAACAGAAAAAAACATGATGGATCGAATTTCCATCTGCGAAGCCTTGGCCAAACGGAATGAGATAGACCCATTTCTTAAACGGATGGTGACTGGAAATGACTGATAACCCTGTGCGAAAACGATCATGGTCAAAGAGCGGTGAAGCACCTCAAACGGTGGCCAAACCAGGACTAACGGCCAGGAAGGTTCTGCTGTGCATTTGGTGGGACTGGAAGGGGGTTATTTATTATAAGTTGTTTCCATATGGCCAAGCACTAAATTCTGATCTCTACTGTCAACAACTGGACCGTTTGAAGATAGCAATTGACCAGAAACGGCCAGAATTGGCCAACAGGAGAGGTGTCGTGTTCCACCAGGACAACGCTAGGCCACACACGTCTACAGTGACTTGCCGGAAACTTCGGGAGCTTGGTTGGGAAGTTTTAATGCATCCGCCATACAGTCCGGACTTGGCACCAAACGATTACCATCTTTTTCTTGCATTACAAAATTTCTTTAGTGATAAAAAATTGGCATCTAGAGAAGATTGTGAAAATCGGCTACTAGAGTTTTTTGCAAATAGAGACCAGGACTTCTACGAGAGAGGCATTATGAAGTTACCTTTAAAATGGCAACAAATCATAGAACAAAACGGTGCATATTTGACCCAAATCGGACAATCCGAAGCATGTTAAATAAAGTCCTGAAGTTCATATAAAAATAATGGATTTCTTTTTCTCCAACCTATTATATATATATATATATATATAAGGTTGGAAAATATCTCCCTTCCGCTTTTTTGCTCTTTATTCAATGCTTTATAAAAAGTGTTACAGTGATCGGATTTAGTTCAAATATGCGCCGTTTTGTTCGATAATCTGTTTCCATCTAGACGGCAACTTCATAATACCTCCCTCGTAGAAGCCCCCCTCCTTATTTGCGAAGAACTCGGACAGCCACTTTTCACAAGCCTCTTTTGAGTTCAACTTTACACCACCAAGGGCGTTCACCATGGACAGGAACAGGTGGTAATCACTTGGCGCTATGTCCGGGCTATATGGTGGATGCGATAAAACTTCCCATCCAAGCTCCCGTAGCTTCTGACGAGTCATCAACGAAGTGTGTGGTCTGGCGTTGTCCTGGTGAAACACTACACCCTTCCTGTTGGCCAATTCTGGACGCTTCTGGTCGATCGCCTGCTTCAAGCGGTCCAGTTGTTCGCAGAAGATGGTTGAATTAAGCGTCTGGCCATATGGGAGCAGCTCATAGTGGATGATTCCCTTCCAATCCCACCAAACACACAGCAAAACTTTCCTGGCCGTCAATCCCGGCTTGGCCACTGTTTGGGACGATTCACCGGCCTTCGACCACGACCGTTTTCGCTTGATATTGTCGTATGTGATCCATTTTTCGTCGCCAGTCACCATCCGCTTCAAGAATGGGTCGAGTTCGTTCCGTTTCAGCAGCATATCGCAGGCGTTGATTCGGTCCAGAAAGTTTTTTTGCGTCAAATCATGCGGCACCCAAACATCAAGCTTTTTTTGTATCCAGCCTTCTGCGGATGGTTTAAAATGGTTCGGTGACTAACTTCCATCTCCTGGGCGATGTCACGAGATGCCACATGCCGGTCTAACTCGATGTAGTCCATGATTTGATCGGTATTTGTCGTCACAGGTCTTCCGCCGGCTGGCTTATCCATGGTGTCGTTTTTACCGGCTCTGAATCGTCGAAACCATTCCTCCGCGGTTCGAAGTGATAGAGTACCATCCCCCAAAACACCATTAATCTCACGGAACGTTTCTCTAGCGGATTTGCCTTTAACAAAGGAAAACTTTAAAATAGCGCGAATTTCGGCGTTAGTGAACTATATGTTTACACGTTTATAACTGTTGAACGCAATATCCAAACTAATTATGCATAGCGTCGTTTTGTAGGTTATGTCAAGACCTTTCAAATTATGTATAGTATTGCCAGATACGAGCTCTGTAGCGCTTTGTACATAGCCGCGAAATTCAAAAGACAAAAAGGCGGAAGGAAGATATTTGCCAACCTATTATATCTATGTATATAATATATAATACGATAACTAACTGTACTGTATTATTATGTTGATTTATTATCCCTCAATCGAGAAGACAATAAAAGGTGTCCCAACCACTGCATGGGATAATAACTAGAGAGAAAGAGAGAGATTATCCATAAGTCAATTAATATACTCAGATTGAGGACATGTTATGAAACAGAAGGATACTCAATCAAGGAATAATCTTAGTTATTTGATGAGATCTTTATTAGTGCGTAGGTACGATCGTAAAACTGGAATAGTATACCAGCAAAATCAAATATCAGCTAACTAGATATTGATAACATATAACGATGTCTATGTAATGAAATTCTGTTATTATATTACTTAAGTTTTAATAACATATTCGATATTAATATCGTTTGAAGCGATATTAACTGGTAATAGGTTTTGATACGTCAGACCGTCTAGAACCCACTGCTTAGTACATAAGGCCAAAAATTAATATGTAACAGATCAATCTTAAAGTATGCTAAGGGTATGATTTGAGACGATGTTCAAGACTTTCCCTCCATTACCCCAAATCTAAGTTAAATTTGTTGTGCTTACAGTAATGAGTTTCCTATCATAGGTTAGTTAAATGCTAAAGAGTTGTCATTACTTGAATATTTATATAGGAGATATCTAGAGATTCGTTGACTAATCACGAGATCTTCGAAACTAATACATGTAAATATTCAAAATTTGGTATAGATATTGCTTGCTTCTTCTACTTAGAGGACAGCTAAAGGATTTTACAAAATTTCTTCCCCAAAGAGCTGCAGGGATGGGAATAACGGGAAGGGGCCCGAGGAGCGGCAGGTTGCCACCGAACTGGAATGTGGTGGACAAATTTCAAATCTATTTGTTTACAATCAACAACGCAGGCGGGGAACGGGTAGTATGGTATATAGGTTGAAAGAAATAACTCGGTGTAGTTTAGCAGCAGGTTACCACTAACACTTGTTCTCTGATGACTCAGAAGCAGGTGATTTCTCTATGGACTCTGTATTATCGATATCAACTGCTCGCCAATTGGTACGACGATGAAAAGGACTTCAGCACACTTGAAACTATACTTTACCTGATCAATATACCGGAGTAGAATATCGGCTGATGATGAACGTTTTTTTTTTAATTTGTGGTTCCTCGCCATCCTAAGATGCGATCATTCACAATACATAACGTCCCCTTGCGTCTACATCGCTATTACTACTTAATATAAAAGCAAACGACGCGTAGCTCAGAATTGACCATTTCTTAGTCCCAAAAGTACCGTTCACTCTACCGTCAAATTTATGGTAATGGAGCACTTCAATGACGGAATTGTTGGTTATTTCTTTGAAAACTTTATATGCCGTACTTAGTAAAGGAATTTACTGCTTAACTATAGATTATTTTAACTAACCTGTTAAACGGTAAACATCACTGTTAATGCGACAGACAATTTTTTTACTGTTTCTTATATATTTTCTTCTATACATTTTCTTATTTACTCTCACCCTCTCCTTTTTCTCAATGATACCTTAACCATCTCTTTTCCTTTATACGCAGGTTTTTTTTTAATTTTTCCTAATATTATTATTCAAGCTCTGCTTTTGTTACATATTATTTACTACTTATATTTATTATTACTACTTATATAAGTTCTATTTGCTTTCACTTCCTCTATACATATTTTTATGTATACGTAAAGCAATATTTATTCGTCCTTTAATTTATATTGTTAACTATACTAAATATTTCTAAGCGATATTTTGAAAACTTATATCATACATATTATGTCTTTCAATCTTTAACTCTGTCTCTTATTCAAGATTATGTAAAGATAATAAATACCATTGAGAATAATGATTTTACAAGATGACAAAAGTAGTTACCACCAGGTCAACATATCACTGGTCAAGTTACAACGAAAAAACTTTCATATTCAATTAGATTAAGTTAGCGGCGCCGATGATAAATGATTACTATCTAATTAAAATACTTCCAAGAGTCGACTTCCTAACGAATATAACGACAAATGGTACCCCGAAGTTATTAAGTAATCACTTATTTACATCTAAAGCTACTGAACTAATCTAACCCGATACTTAAAGCATAATCGAGAATTATTGAGAAAAATCAAGTAGCAAAATTCTAGTAATGAAGTAAAGAAGAGTAATTAAAAAACAGGAAATACTAACTTAAGGAAATGTAGGTTGAAAATGAGTTTATTGTACAAAATGTCATTTGAATAACGACTGTAGTTACCGTGTTCCGGATTTAAATCTCAAAGTTAACTCCACCGGAAATTGAAAGCGATGAATGAAAAAATTGAAAACTAACTGACTCCACGAGCAATTTAATTCCTTCGATTACACTGAAGAAACGTGAAAACGAGAATTTTCCTCTTCAGGTGGTTTAATTAAAAATTCTCTGTGTAATATGGAAAGTTGAATTTTCATTATGTTCCCACATCGATGATACCGTTATAATTAATCTTCGATTTGTGGAAGCTGAAAAAACGCTCCAATCGATAGGAGAAAGTAGGTTAGGAGGAGCAACCATCTCCAAATAGAATCGTTTGAGGTCAAGGCTCACATTTGGAAAGAAATTAGGACCTCGGTACCAGTACTCATTATTGAGGCCCAATACTAGGTTAGTAACAAATCCTCCAAACCCTCTTTTAGAGACTAAAATAATTAAGTTGTACTTACTCCCACTTTCTTAAGCATTTCTATCTTGCCACTCTTTAAAGTAAGATATTATATATAAAACTAAGCTGCTCCTCGACCTCTCTGCTGACTGTACCTTCCTTTGGGAAAGGAATTTAATAAGATCCTATATTTGCTGACCTTTAAATGGACCTCTACAATATTTGAGTGTTTACGTCTAATATCGCGTGACGCTAAACGAATCTCTGGATATCTCCTCTGTATTTATTTATATCATCTCTCCATGGCTAAACCTAGCTAATTTTAATTTGACGAAAACTTATATTCAAATGTTCATAAAAATAAATTTAAGAAAAATTCTCTTTCGATCTAAATAGAACGAAGGACCGGTGGGCGTAAAGATCCTTGAGAAAGGCTTGTGGACAGGAGTTTGCGTTATTCCGCTGATAATGTAATGTAAATTTGTATTAACATAGTGTTTATTTATGAAGTAGTAACAAACTAGCCATACTCACGATTGGCTTTCATAAAGTATCAAATTCGTTTCACGATCTGTATATATATGAGGTTTTCTACTCTGCAGACTCTCATCACAGTACCTTTGGAAGGTAGATATAAAAAGGCATTGAGACTTAAGATTGGATAGGAATATTCATTTTGCCGAGTATAGGTCAGCTATGAACGGATTATACAGAGTTTCTTTCCTCAAAAGTAGTTGTGGCCAGCAAAGTCCAGGGAACAGTTGGTTATATATAGCTATGAAGCTACTTAAAATAGCAAAAATAACTTAAGCTATAACGGTAAAGCTTTTTCTAGTTTCATTATCATCATCATTCAGTCTATAGCTGTCTCTCGCTGATGTGACACGTTCCCCAAAGATGTACAAACCGAAGGGCCGATGATGATGATGATAGATTAAAAAAGTATTAGTTTTGTTATTTCTGACAATTGTGATGATATAGAAATATACGTTACGTTATAATAGGTTTATGTTATTTACAAAACAATTATTTTACTCTTGTTACGTTAGATGTAAGCCAAACATGTGTTAGAAGATTTAAATTATCTAAGTGTCACAACGTTAAGCGTATCAGGTAGATAGGCCAGTTATGAATGATGAGAGTCAAAATGTCACATTCCCTGACGAGGGTGTAAGGCGCATTACATTTTCCCCCGGTATCACCTTCGTAGCGTTATGAAGTTGAATTGAATATATTGCTCGGCGCAGGCATGAGATTATACTGAGGCACAATTATACATCATACTTAAGCACCGTTGGGTGAGTGATACCAGTGTGCTGCGGTTCACAGAGTGATTGTCCTGGGTAACTAGGATTAGCACCAAAATTCGTGGTTAAACTAAGCGTTATATTTGAGCTCTAACGGAAACAGACTTGAGAATGTTTCGGTCAGTTCTGGTGAGTTGTACTAGCCTCTCTGAATGTCTATGAGTATATCCCAAAAGAAAAACACTACTCTCCCGTAAATGCTATAAGGGTATATTATATAAATGTGAAGTACTTACGTATTTGCAAATACTAGTATAAAGAAGTAAATTCTTTAGAAGCATATCAATCTATATTACATCCATCATTCACAGTCCACCGCGACTTCAGTAGGTAATTTATACCGCCAAGCGTGTATGTAAAAAAATGGCTAAGTTTCGGCTTAACAAACAATTACTATAATAAAGAGACCACATTAAATCACAAAGTATTAACTTACTTTTCTTATATAAATCCAATCCAATCCAATCCAATCAGCCGGAAGACGTCCACTGCTGGACAAAGGCCTCCCCCAAAGATTTCCACTCAGACCGGTCCTGGGCCACCCGCATCCAATGGTTGCCAGCGACCTTGAACAGGTCGTCGGTCCACCTTGTGGAGGGTCTGCCCACGCTACGTCTTCCGGTACGTGGCCGCCACTCGAGAACCATTCTGCCCCAACGGCCGTCGGTTCTGCGAGCTATGTGCCCTGCCCATTGCCACTTTGCGACGGCGACCCTTCGAGCTATGTCGGTGACCTTGGTTCTCCTGCGGATCTCCTCATTTCTGATTCGATCTCGCAGGGAAACTCCGGGCATAGCTCGCTCCATCGCCCTCTCAGCAATCTTAAGCTTGCGGACAAGGCCCACAGTGATAAATTCCACAAAATAATTCTTATATAAAACTACTTAAGAACTCTTCAATACTTTAAGCAGTTGAACTATCTTAACTAAATGTCCTACTTATTTTCTTAATTTAACAAAGTTTCTCAATATCAAAAAACAGCAAATAAACTTGTGGTAAATTTTAAAATATTTTCATTGTAAACTTTATATTCTGAATTTTCCAAGTTATCGGGGAAGGTAAGTTTCAATTTTAAACAACTCTCTCGTGCCGTAACTTAAACAAGTTACATCACAAAGGTGTTTCACGCAAAGGCCGACACAAACCGTGTAAAAGGGAACATTTTTAGTAACTTTAATCTGAATATTGTACACAAAGGAAATAGAATTATACGCGCACAATGACCATCCGGCTGATAAGCCTCAATCACACTGATACTAAAATGATAAGTAAAAGATTGATCTTTGTTATCAGTTAAAAACAATGTTTCTATACAGTCATCTATTCTAATATTGTCTAGAGATTTATATGAAACTTATTTTGTATACATAAATTCTTGTAATAGTATTTACATATGTATTTTGTTTAAAAAATGTAAATAACATTTCAAGTGAATGTTTAAAAGCGTTCATTTCACTGAAGGTATGCCAGCCATTAAACTGGCAAACATTTTTATCAGCAGAGCTTCGGTGTTACATTGAAGTGGCGTTTTAAATTACAAATTTCGATTCATCGGATCGATAACAATTTTTTTTTAATAGTAAAATTTTGTGGTAAATGGAAAAGGCACAAACAATTCGACATTATGCCATTAAACATAAATATGAAATTGCCGTTTTATCGTACTGGCCACTTTGATCTTAAACGATCTGCCATTTCCAAGGTTGTTAAACAATAAAAAAAATAATGTGGCGTTTGGTTAGGAATTCCAAATTCAAATGTGTTTGATAAACATAGGCTTTGTGTTGTTTTCGGCGAATTTTTACTTTTTTTTTTTTATACAACGAAGCGATGAGACAAGCGGGACATTCACCTGATAGTGCTGAGATGGTTTTCATAGCACCACATTGCGCCAGTAATACTGGAACATAGTAATATTTGCACACTACTGTCAGGCCCATCCAGACGGTCTCCGGCAACAGGGACCACCAGTAAACTTTTGTATCTATTACATATAACCTTTTAAATTTACTACAACTTTACTAGTACTTTTTAGGACTCATACGTCTAAAGACCAACGGAGTCTACGGTTAGACATAGGCATCACCCAAAGACCTCCACATACAGTCAGCATTGTTTCTGATACTCCGGGGACTAGGAGCCGTCGTTTGTGGAGGTTCATATGGTGGGATTTGGGTCATTTCCCACTACGCTTGCCCAACGTGGGTTAGTGGAATCCACATCCTTGTTTTTTGATTAGCACAGTGCACCACAATCAGGCGAGGTTGGTTTGGATATCGTATGTTGTTGTATGGGACCCGCTACACCCCTGTTTGAAAAAAGGACCTCCTGCGAGTACTTTATCTATTAATTTTGTTTTATATAGAAATTTAGTAAATAATGGATTCCCTCACACCGTATTTATTTATATAGATCGTGACATTTAAATTTATCACACAGTTCTTTCCAATAGCCGACGCGGTTGGGACTTTTTAAAACCGGACCCTTATCAAACGGGCTCCTGACAACTGCCGCGGGCGTACTCCTCAACAAAAGACATCATGAGGGTAAATGTCACCAACAATATTTCAATTTCGTAATAAATACATTCGTAGGCGTTTATCTATTCCATATATATTTATTATCTATTGTCCGACATCGAAAGTGAATTTTTTCGTACGTATATTTAAAGAGGGGAAAAATATTTGCGGTCACATTTTGTTATTTAGATATTCATGAATCAAAACGGGAGTATATGTATATTATATACCTTCGTTTCAGGATTATCGTCCTCAAAAAAGCTTCATGTTCGCTGCTATACAATGTGCGAATTTTTTAGCACCAGCAATGTGTCACCAAGCCGGAAAACTAAATCATGCGTATAGCCGCAGAAAAATACGTACGCGAAAATTTTTACTCTCTCCCTTCTAGTTTCCTTACAAATACTGTTAGCAAGCAATTTGTTAGTTTTGACCCGTTTTCATATTTTCCAAACCCTTGACTGTTTTTTTTAATTTCCAAAAAGATAATACTAGTGCTTATTTTGATATGTTGTTAAGTGATAATGAAGATGAGTATGCTGTCATATATGTGGCGATTCTTCTACTATAAAAGCTTAGACATAAGTGATATAGAAATTGAAGCAGGAACCTCCGTGTTACTAACAAAGCTATTCTAGCCATGTCTAAGGTCTCGTCGCTGACTAAGTGCTAAAACATTATAAAAATTTATTATTATATATTTTTGATTGTTTTAAACTTTTTGTATTCGTGTGTTTACTGTAAAGGGTGTCTGGCGGCAGATTTATGTTTTCAAATTTAAATAAAAAATAACATGTTTGACATATAATTTTACTAAAAGTATTAAAAGATAGAGTACAAATGCGGATTTCATTTTTTAAAGATAATATCATCCAAATGTCTTCCATCCTGTTGCAGACACTGTTCGAAACGTAGCAGCTATATAACAGGAATAACTTCAAAGCGGAGCTTTTCTTACAATTTATACTTTGTGCTTACAAATCGTGTTAAAATCAAGTAAAGTATTTCTCTGTAAATGGTTAATTTTAAGTATGGATGTGATAAGTGTTATGAACAAGAAAATTTATACAACGTTCGTTTAAACTGTCTTCGCACATTTTCTCCAGAACTAAAATTTACGAGGACAGAAGTGGATGTATGAACTTTGGCGGAAGTCCAAGTGAATTATTGTTTCTTATTCTATGTGAACATTCCAGTATGTACTTTACTTTTTTACTTTGCCCGTATAATAAAACATTAATATATAAAGATAGTTTAAGTTTTCGAATGTAACAGTTTCTTGACGATATTTTATTTGACCAGGTTTTCCATCATAGTGGTGATTAAATTCGCCATTTATACTTTTTTCACAGGATATAGAAAAATAAATACGATAGGGATAGATAAACAAAAAAGCGAACATAATGCCACAAGGCTTTCTCTTCCAGACAACCTTTCGGCTCAATCCGAAATATATAAAAAGGAATATATTACGAATACATAAAGGAAAACAGATACAAATTTTTACCTAGAAATATTGACTAACTTTGATCTAAATTAAATAGTACTTCTATAACTATCCTCGAATTCAGGAATCTTTACAGAAGTACACATCTATAGTCTGAAGTGGTGAAGACGTTCATTAAAAAAAAAAATAGAATTTTTAATAGTTTTTTCTGGTTTTGACATTCTTGATATGATGTAATAATCCAATTTATTTTATAAAGTATAAAATTTAAGTTATGTACTATAACTTATATACGACGCTTCCTATTGAAATAAATTATTTATGTGTATAGAAAAGACATAATGACTTAATGCTTAGAGCTTTCATGTACAATAAAAGTAATGTCCTTGTATGAATAATAATTATATTAAATAATTTATTTATATTAAAGTTATATATATTAACAATAAATGAAATATCCCCAGATCATCCCCGTCCGGCGGACTGTAGAGCAAACATGATATAAAACTTTATGTACAAACATAGATTATTTTTTTTTGTTAAATATATAACTATGTTTTAGATTTCTTGTTAGTGTAGAAGTATAAAAGAAAGCTTGTACATTTGTTTTTGAATAACATTATGTCGCGTTTCCGCCCAGATCCTATTTTTTTTCACGTAACGAGCGTCCTCGGAAAGGCGCAAATTTCAGCTTCTATATGCTGTATGTACGTACATGCATAATATAATACTTTTTCACTGAAACAAAAGCTAAATTTCAATAGAAAGTACACAAATAAACAAAATTTATCTTTTCTATTTTGTAATTTTAAAGTATGAAATTTTATTTTTAAGTTTCCGTTAAAAAAGCACCAAATTCACATTAAGTTTAAACAGAAATTAAATTCTGTACTGGTGGTAGTACTCTATTGCCGGAGACAGCCTAGGTACGAGTACTCTTATCTACGAGTACACTAGGTCTAGGACTCCAGGAGCTGGTATCTACCACCACCTGAAGTCCTCCAACTCCCGCAATGCAGTGAAGATGACCGCCAAGAGGAGTTTAATCAGTAAAACAACCCCCGCGACAAACCCAGGCAGACATTCCAAGTGTGTACCACCACCGCACCTATTTCTACCGTCAAACAGTAGTGCGATAACATTACTGTGTTCCAGTTTGAAATGCGCTTTATCTAGTGTAATTACTGGGGTAACGGTGCTCAACATCTTGTGTCTCTCACCAGCGCCACTGTTATTGTCAGACGTATCACATACCATCTGGTGAACATCCGGATCATCTAGTTGTATAATTGAATAAAAAAAAAATATGGGTTTACATGTCCAAAGGGTTGTATTTTTTTAATTAAAATTTTTATGGGAATATATAAGATCGTCAACCAAAAAAAATTTGTATTAAAATACATGAAAGAAAAGATTTAATATTCATTGAGTTGGAAGCTTCAGTTTTCTTGTAACTTTGGGCTCAATTCTATTTTCAGGAAAACGTTATCAGGTTTGTTTTTAACATTTCCTTGATATCGATATAAAAAAAAATTAATACCGTTTCCTAATGATTGTAGTGAACCGAACACAATGATCGTGTCTTTGCTTTTTGATACGTTTTCCTACGAAATAAATATTTCGTCACAAAAACATGAAGAGGAAACGTTGAACGTTTTGGTGATGCTTCTACGTGATTCTTTTTCCTCTTGACTCGACTAAAGGAAATAATCGTCCCTTACATAATGATTAAATATTACAGCAAGAACTTAGATAATATCCTTTTGTCGTAGTCGAAGCAGTTTTAGACGCCAAAAGTTATATTCATATAGTATGCATTAATGAATTTCAGTTAGGATATATACGTACATCTAGGCATTAAAATCAATTGGTATAAGACGAGAAATGAAAAATTAAACTTTATACCTAAAGTAATATATATACAAATTGTGAAACACAAACTTATTTTTCAAATATATTGTAATTCCTTTACTACAACACTATATCTAATATATGTATACTTCAAGACGAACGTTATACGTGCTGTAGTTCATGAAAAGGGATAAAGGATGGTAATAACTACATAACTCTACTCGTTCTACACATTTTCATCATCATCATCAGCCGATAGGCGTCCCAACTTCCCTACATCGATCGGTCCTCATCTCAGACACCAGGGGCCATCGTTTCTAGAGGTTCATATGGAAGGACTTGAGTCATTTCCCACCACGCTAGCCCAATGCGGGTTGGTGGGAGACAGCCTCGTTCGTTGATTAGCAGGAAGCAATACGTGCAGATGAGGTTGCCTTGGGTCCCATCGTTTTAAACGACAAGAGTTCATTATGATTAAAATTTATTACAAACCCTATAAAACTCTATAGTTTATAAGGTTTTCTATTGTTTTAGAAACCAAGATAGGCTTCTACTAATTTCATTTAAAAGGTTTAAGTATACGCTTAATTTATATTGTATCTCTTTAAATCTACTCGATTAGCTGATGAGAAGCACGACTACAGAAGAATTTCATAGATCGAGAACTTTAATGATTTGTCTCATGTACTAAAACAATTTATACAGCAGTTGTTTCTAGATAGAAAATGTTATAATGCTTGCCAACCTTAAAAGTTGGTTACAATATAATGAACAAGGGATGTACACAACCATAGTTGTTTTAATATTAAACTACATTCATTCTTCCGGTAATTTCATGTGAAATTGTATAAGAAGTAGTCGTCTTTTGCAGCAGATAGAAAGTTTGTAAATATAGCAGGAAGTGAACTCTCTTCTCGGCGCTGATCAGAAATCAACTTCGCAACGCACACTTAGAAATGAATCGAGATAACAGAAACTTTTAAAAGAAGACGACGGATATTAAAAATTGTAAAGTTGCCAGGAGAATGTTATATATGAAATTGTGTTTGAGTTCGCGGAACAAGCATTTCGTTAGAGCGGAAAAATAACTTGTACCGGAGGGTTGTTTTGATACGAGTCTTTATTAGTTCAGAACGCGGGAGGAATAAATCATAATGCTTCAACATTTCTGATGTACCTATACTATACTTTGCGCGGAGAAGAAAAATAATAATTTGTTTTTACGTACTTCCGTACGGCGTCCTGAAACACATTTACGTATACACTACATACTAAAACAAATATTTATTTATATCTGATGCCTGTGATAGGTAATAAACCCGTCTTACAAGTCACCAGGTCTCCAACTCTCGTACAGTTAACATTACAGTATAACTTAAGTAAAGAGCGAAAGAGATCATCTCTAGTGTATAGGTGTTGTGTTTGAGCGTGTATTATGAGAGCACGTGCATGTGTGTCTGTAAATGTGTATATATATACAATGTATATAATACGTATAAGTCAATTATTTTGAATAGACGACAATCTATGAAGGATGTTAAGTGAAAATCCTCAAAAAGAACAGTTAAGGATATATTCAAAATAGACGGTACAGTCAGAAACAAAATCTATATTTTCAAAGGAACTGAAATATTAATTTACTAAATGAAATGATCGTACTAAGATTTAAGTACAACATGATAACGTTCTCGTAACTCATATATCCCTTGGGAGCAAATAATTTATGCCAGCAGCTTTCGAAAAGCTTTTATGCGGACATAAAACTGTTTCCGACCGACTCTCAATTATTACAGAAGGTATAACTGCCGCCGAACTCCACGTTCACAATTTCTTATTTCCAAACATAATTACCGCTACTTCTTTAATGATTTCTTTCATCATCAGCCGATAGATGTCCACTGCTGGGCCTAGTCCTGGACATAGGCCTCCCTTAAAGATCCCAACATAGATCGCTGCTGCGTTGCTAGCATCCAATGGCTTCTAGCGACTTATTGTTTACTTATTTGTTATTGTAAAACCTAACTCTAGATTACAAAGAACCAGGACACGACCAGCTATAGATGGTCTGATAATTGGAGATAAACTAAATTTATTAGTTAATGTTCTCAGTGCACGAGGACTTCTTACGCAAGGAGACTCAGTGTTATTAATCCACACTAGCTAACTTAAGCTGTTCTTTAAACATGTCTTCTTCTGGTCTAAGTAGGTTCTACCGCAGCGCCTATTTCTGCCGCCATACAGCAAGCAAAGTAGGCAATAAAATTACTGGGGTAATGAGACTCAAAATTTTACGTCTCAGACGATGAGCGCAACGTAGTGCAGCGTATACCATCCTAACTAGCGCCACGTTGTTATGGGCTGGCGTATGACTTACCATCAAATGACCATCCCGCTCTTCTTGTTGTTTGATTGAATAAAACAAAATGTCGGTTTCCTCTCGATATTCAACAAAAGATTTCACAGGAAACTCGAATTCAGTAAGAACCGTATATGGTTGCAACTTCAGCTGTTACAGGTTCCTATTTAAGTCATATATATATTAATAATAAGGTTATAAACATTATAGGTTAGTACTTAACTGAGACCTGAATATTCTTGGTCATCTTATCCCATCGCGGTTGGCAAGCGAGCTGAAACTTTAATATTATTTGGTTTGTTCAGCCAAGAGGCTGCAGCTCTCGAAAGCAATTCAAAAATTTTCCTCCATTAGCTACTGGTCTAGTCATAAATACTGTCCATCATAAAATAGACCCTAGGGTTGTTTTTAAGGTTATTCATACATTACATTATTGTTTATGATATAAGACAAAAGCTAGAATCAAAATTACAAAAAAAAATGGCAGTAATAATATGTTGTTACTTAAATTACATTAGTATGTTACGTTTAACTTGTTGTTTAAGCTACAACTTATTCACAATCGAAGCCTCTGAATCATTATGATGTACTTACACTGTTTGGCAACGGAAGGTTTCTAAGGAGATGCTTAGACGACCTATCTTATTAGAATTTTCTGAAAGTAATTTATACAGATAAAGAGGACTCTTCCTGGGAAACTTAAAAAGGATCTAAAGTGTACCAATATTAAGTTTGAAGCAAGTTTCTTTTCTAATTCACAATGAATCATAAGGTTCAAGTTCCTATACTTGTTTTAAACTTAACACTGTACGTTTATTGCATGGAATAAAGGAGACTTAATACTTATTAAACTATTCTCATCAGAGTTGAAATTAACTTTTAATTAGGGAAATGTTTCAAGGATCTCTAAAATTTACGTTCCTCAGCTTATCAGATATCAATTGATATACGCTGCGCTAAATCTCAATACTTGTTTATAGTTTTAGTAGTTATAGTATAATATTGATGTAAAAAAAAATACTTATTCAGTGATCTGGTCGTTCTTATATATACTTTGCAAATAATATTACCTTTCAGCAAACATTACTTTCATTATTTGTACGAATATGTTAACCCACATTAAGCGCCTGTCTATCTTCTGTCAAGCTCTTTCAACGTAATAAGAAGAAAATAAAAGTCACGCGCGACCATCATACGTAAGAATCTAATTTTCTCCATATCCATATAAAATATGTTAGTAATTTTTTTTCTGGGAATTAACTGTTTCATTAACATTACAAAGATCTAAAAATAACAAAGTATGAGCTATATTTGTAATGATTATTAGCTTAAATGTAACTTAACTCACTATCGGTTGTACTATTCATATTAAAACACAACTCTATACGAGAGTCATTGTGTGGAAGTCTATGTTATATAATTTTACAACCCTTATATTTTTTTTTATATAACAAAATTTTCTATAACTCTGATCAACCAATTTTTTAAAACATTATAACTACAACGTAGTAATATTCCCTCTTGCCTCTGTAGCCGGAGACCTTCTAAGTAGACACTACTGCAGCTTCGTCTCTGCCGCCAAACAAAGTAGCGTGCAAACATTACTGTATTCCGATGTAAAGGACGTTGTAGCTAGTGAAATTGATGAGACAGCAAGACTTAAGCATCTTATGTCTCAATGCGACGAGCATAATATGGTTGTATAGAAGATATCATTATATCTAGTGCTTCGTTGCTATAGGCAGGCTTATCACTTTCCATCAGGTGTTATTATCGCTCGTCTCGTCTTTTGTAGAAAAAAAAAATCTTATACTATAATACTATACAAAGAGTACCTTATATACAAGTCATATTAAAATTTATTAGATCAAAACTATAGAAGTCGCGATAGCTCAGTTTATCAAGCGACCTAACGCGTTGTTTGTCTCGAAGAGGCGCGGGTTTGATCTTTACTGAGCTTGTGATTCCGGTGAAAGAAAATATCGTGAAGACTCCAAAATATTCCAAGAACAATAGCTTTCGTGGATATGTGATACCTGCAAACCCGCAATTGAGCAGAGTAAATGGATAAATAGCAGTGACTATCTCCTTATGAGAGAAGGTCTCAAGTTCCAATTGTTACACATAAGATAGGCTATATATTTATATTACTAACATTGAGTCTAGAAATTTTCGTACTTAGATTTAAATATAAAATATAATTGTATAAGTTTTTCTACCCGCAGTTCTATTATAACTAGCCTGAACGTTCAGAGCATTAGAGAGACTTGGCAAAATAACTTTTGTCATAGAAAAGAGTGCTTGGAGTTAGATTAAGCGGTTTGACAAATGGTCTAGTTTCGCACGGAGCGCGACTGGCGAAAATCCGACTGTAAATTTGTCGCCTATATATCTTTGCGACCTTCGCACAAAGGCTTTTATTGATGCTTGTTACATCTCCAGCGGGAATGAAAAAAAAAACTACTCAGCGTCGGCAAATCCCCGTCCATTTAGTTTCAATATAACAAAAGCTTGAATAACGCGACGTTATAACGAAACGCTTGTAATATAATCGATTATGTATATGATAAATAGATCAGAACAAGATCTATATTGTTAGTATATAATACCTTAAGAAAAGACCTATATATTAAATAGTGTGTCTACTTCGAAATAAAGTAGCCAATCCTTTGTAAGTCAGCTTTCCTTTGACTATATCGATGAGCATTCGCTTCAGGCTTTAGCGAAGAAATGTTGTTCTTGTTACCTGAAAAGGAAATCGGATACCTGTGTACGTATTTAAAAGGATTTACCGGAACAAGTTTCGAGAACTTTTAACTTAATTATCTTAAATCGCTAACATACACTTAAGTTATATATAAGATAAAGCTACGAACATTATACGAAAACGTTTATAGAGAAATTTTCAATTCCGCATAGTTTTGTAGAAACTAAAATCTGTTAAAAACATTTCTCCCGGTGCTATTGCGAATGAAAGCTTTTATGAATTTTTAAATACAATCCACTGGCAACAATTTAGATGCGGAAATGCCCACGAAAAAATCAAATCCGGAAGCCGTTCAAAGGAAATTTAAAACACATTGAATTTTATGGTCGCGTGCTTCGATGTCCCGCTGCCGAAACGAGGATCATCCTCCTGCAATAGCATACAAAAGCTTTTAACTGGGATTTTTATGCGAAAGATAAAACATCACCTATTACTAAGTGTAGCTTTTAATTTTTTTTTTATAATACGGAGCGTAAATAGTGTGTTAAGGGTTCTGTCTAACATCTTACCGAGCCCAAGTCAACCTCCTCTGTACGCGGTGCGCCTTGCTAACCAACAGACGAAGCTCTAACCACTCATCAACCTGCACTAGACAAGCGTGGTGGGACTAAGGCCCAATTCCTCTTCAATGAGGATCCTTGAGATAGGCCTACATGCCCAACAGTGGGCGTTATCCGGCTGATAAGAAGAGCAATAATACTAGTAAGGCTTTCATCTGTTAGTAACTGATACGCTTGCCCATGATAATGTGCTTCCGAATAATAAATACTATATATAATAGGTTGTCAAATATCTCCCTTCCGCCTTTTTGTCTTTTGAATTTCGCGGCTATGTACAAAGCGCTACAGAGCTTGTATCTGGCAATACTATACATAATTTGAAAGGTCTTGACATAACCTACAAAACGACGCTATGCATAATTAGTTTGGATATTGCGTTCAACAGTTATAGACGTGTAAACATGGAGTTCACTAACGCCGAAATTCGCGCTATTTTAAAGTTTTCCTTCGTTAAAGGCAAATCCGCTAGAGAAACGTTTCGTGAGATTAATGGTGTTTTGGGGGATGGTACTCTATCACTTCGAACCGCGGAGGAATGGTTTCGACGATTCAGAGCCGGTGAAAACGACACCATGGATAAGCCAGCCGGCGGAAGACCTGTGACGACAAATACCGATCAAATCATGGACTACATCGAGTTAGACCGGCATGTGGCATTTCGTGACATCGCCCAGGAGATGGGAGTTAGTCACCAAACCATTTTAAACCATCTGCAGAAGGCTGGATACAAAAAAAAGCTTGATGTTTGGGTGCCGCATGATTTGACGCAAAAAAACCTTTTGGACCGAATCAACGCCTGCGATATGCTGCTGAAACGGAACGAACTCGACCCATTCTTGAAGCGGATGGTGACTGGCGACGAAAAATGGATCACATACGACAATATCAAGCGAAAACGGTCGTGGTAGAAGGCCGGTGAATCGTCCCAAACAGTGGCCAAGCCGGGATTGACGGCCAGGAAGGTTTTGCTGTGTGTTTGGTGGGATTGGAAGGGAATCATCCACTATGAGCTGCTCCCATATGGCCAGACGCTTAATTCTACCATCTACTGCGAACAACTGGACCGCTTGAAGCAGGCGATCGACCAGAAGCGTCCAGAATTGGCCAACAGGAAGGGTGTAGTGTTCCACCAGGACAACGCCAGACCACACACTTCGTTGATGACTCGTCAGAAGCTACGGGAGCTCGGATGGGAGGTTTTATCGCATCCACCATATAGCCCGGACATAGCGCCAAGTGATTACCACCTGTTCCTGTCCATGGTGAACGCCCTTGGTGGTGTAAAGTTGAACTCAAAAGAGGCTTGTGAAAAGAGGCTGTCCGAGTTCTTCGCAAATAAGGAGGGGGGCTTCTACGAGGGAGGTATTATGAAGTTGCCGTCTAGATGGAAACAGATTATCGAACAAAACGGCGCATATTTGAACTAAATCCGATCACTGTAACACTTTTTATAAAGCATTGAATAAAGAGCAAAAAAGCGGAAAGGAGATATTTGCCAAACTTATATATTCAATATGATTACTACAGTAATTTTACTAGATATAGCCTGTATAAAACTGAAGTATAGTAATATATGACAACAGATAAAGAAGCTGCAGTAACATCTCTCTACACAGACAAAGCACTCTTACAATTAGTAAAAAAATTAGATAACAATTTATATAATGCTAGGTTTGTCAAAGACCGTCTAGGTGAGGTACCAAGATCCTAACATTACTGTCCGTTCCTGTTTGAAGGGCGCTGTAGCTAATAAATAAGTGGAGTAACAAGACTCAACATCTTATGTGTCAAGGCGACGAGCACAACGTTCTGTGTATTATCACAACTAATGCGACGTTGTTATGGGTAAGTGTATCACTTACTTTCAAGTGAGCATCTTACCGGTCTCGTAGCTTTGTCGATCCTACATTTGAAACATATAAATAAATAATCACGAAGGTCATATACTCTACGTTAAAGAAGACTGAATGTTGGTTACACATAAATCATATGAAACGCATCTGCCATCCACTATCAGTTTACCTTCCACTTTTGTGAATATCTTTAATATATATAGATCCTTATTATAATTAAGGATATAATCAAATATTTTATACAATTTATCGCAATTATTTACATTTATTACCTGAAATTTCAAATACTGTACATTAACCCAGAGGAAATGAAATGATAAAGGTTCTGATATGATAATTATTATAGAGTACTCTGAAGTTAGGGAGAAATCTAAATAAAATCGATAAAATTTTTATAAATATATATAGATCCTGATGAAAATATTGTTTATATACATATTGTATAATAAAATTGTTAATTTTTTTTCTCATATTCAACGAAGCGACAAGACAAGCGGGATGTTTACCTGATAGGAACTGATACGCTTGCTTACATCGTGGAGCTAGTTAGGATGTTAAACGGCACTACATTATGTTCATCACCTTATAACATAAGATACTGAGCCCCTTTACAGCAATAATTTTACTAGTTAGAAAGCCCTTCGAACTGGAACACAGTAAATTTCCACATTAGTGTTCAGCGGCAAAAAAAGGAGTTGCTGTAGTAGACGATATCCGGCCACAGAGACCTACCACCGGTAAAACTTATCACGCTCCGCAGTCAACCCCCTTTCCGTTTCCTAAAATTCTTACTGACCCACCACCTGTATAAAGTTATGTGAAATTCATATAAATATATGAAATCATTAAGTTAGTAGACAGCTTCAGATAAAATTGTCAAAACTCAGCCTAGATTTCACAGATGAGGAAAGAGGATCGGTGTCAGCGTTTCAGCGAGCTCGGAGCAGTTTAATTCTAATTAACATCATCTGGCTGCCTGCACTTGCTGCAATACAGGCACTGGGTATTCCGCTTAAACACGAAATGAGGACGGCGCTTGGCGAATCTGACAAAATCAAAATTAACTTAGACGGAAACTTAATTAATTGATGCGAAATCAAATAGACGCTTCTTGTCAATGTTAGTACACTACACAGCCTGTTAAGCTTGTGACGAACATCTGAAGTGATGACGACGACCACTCTGTCATCATCATTCAATTTTTTTATTGAACAGTTCTGAAGAAGCTTAAATAATATAAGTACATAACATTAACACCTCATAAATGCAGAAACCCTTGAGAATTTCGTAATTTTCACATAATTACATGCCTTACGAGGGAAAGCCTGCCGCAGAATATTCTTCACTAATTAGAAAACTTCGTGAGAGTAAACCTTAAAAGAATTTAAAGGGTAATGGAGAACGGCGAAAGAAAATTATAAAGCTTTAAAGAAGAACACAGATATGAATCAAATTATTAGTAAATAAACATTCACTTAACTTATAAACAAACTAAAATAAACAACACGTCTACGAAGGAAACGGACTTTATCCATTCGTACTTTAAACAATATGCAAAAGTCTTCCTCAGGATAAATCTAAAGCAGTCTCAAGCTGCTTATAATGAAAACCAACTGCTAATTTTAATGTTAATTAGTACAAGTGCTTAAGCTTAATGGATACGGCTAAAGTAGCCTTTTAAGATTCCATATTCATGAAGTTTAAGTAGACGTCCGGCGTATTCTTTTTCAAATAGATCCACAAAGAAATGTCCGGTGAAATCGTACTCTTATAATACATCTATATATATAATAAAGATGTGTTCTGTTCGTTCGCAAATCACGTGAAAATCAGTGAACGTATCGACACGGAAACATGACTATTCGAAGCGGAATGATTTGTAGACGGTTGTAAGCTACTATTTTCTCAAATTTCATGGATACGTCATCGTTTTAACTCTAATTAAACCTTTTCATTTCTTTAGACGGTTGCTATGGTAACTGTTTCTATAGAAAGCCATTTGCGGTGTATTTTTATTTTATCATTGACAATTTAAAATTCTTTATATGATCAAACTTATGTCCTGTTTTCTTACACGAGTATTCAATATCTCTTCTACCTTCCGGTCTAGAAATTCTACGTAAGTCTCGGACTATTAAGAATAGGACTAAGGTTAGCTCTGCTTGTTATTAATCATTAGCGACACCGGGTGGCGATGCGAACGAGGTGGTCTCATGCATATCATAATATGTGGATGCTGGAGTAGGTTACATCACTTCTAGACGTGCTTAAACGAAATGCAAGGAGAGTCCAGTGTCTTCCCTAAGGAATCCCGGGGTAGTTTGCAATCTCTCAAATTTGGCCACCGACAGGGTTTTGCTGAGTACAAATCCCGAATAACCCTGTCTTCTTTGAAGTAGGGTATCTTTTGATAATATCCCCATTCCACAAAAAAATCAGGTCGTATGCAATCTTGAGCGAAACCGACCTATAAGCATTACAATAATGTGGTTTATGGATTTTATTTATTTTTTTTATATTGTCACGCCTTTTTCCCAGTAGGGGTAGGCAGAGGTGAATAAACCACCCACATTTCGCCATATGTGGTCAGATTAGGTCCCATGTAACAGGGGGCGAGCCTGTTGCCACTTTATTGGGACCACCACACGCACACACACAAAGATGATATCAGTGTGCGGGTTTCCTCACGATGTTTTCCTTCACCGTTTTTGTATCTCGCTGTTGTAACTAAAGTTCACAAATGTACATAACTTAAATATTAAGTCATTGGTACATGCCGAGATTTGAACCCGCGACCTTCGGAATGAAAGCCGCACGCTCTAACCATTAGGCCAGCGAGTTACTGGATGGATTTTATATTACAGATATATATGACAAAATTTACACAAATACTTTGTGGGAGGACAATGTATGGTGGGGTTTGTGTTGATTTCCCAAAAGTCACAGGAAACTTGACAAATCGTATTTCTTTTACCGCTACCCTAATACGATTCTGTTCAACGTTTTCACAGGAAAGTAAAAATGGTTCACTCAAGGACATTGTTTTTTCTATACTATGTAACAAAAACTATATACTTTAACGCTTTTTTCAATAGTTATGTTTTATCTTTACCTGACACAAAGGAGAAAGTATTTATTTATAATAAAGGTGAAGCAACAACCGTACCGGAAGACGTAGCGTGGGCAGACCCCCCACAAGGTGGACCGACGACCTGGTCAAGGTCGCTGGCAACCATTGGATGCGGGTGGCCCAGGACCGGTCTGAGTGGAAATCTTTGGGGGAGACCTTTGTCCAGCAGTGGACGTCTTCCGGCTGATTGGATTGGATTTGGAAGCAACAACATGCATAACTTAATTTCTAAATAAGTATTAGGAGGACCGGAAAGTAATGTCGTTTTCTTACGCTAAATACAAACACATACATTTTTAACGAGTCTTTATTTTTAATCAATGATGTATTCCCCATCATTGTCAATAACCTTTTGCCATCTAGTGAGTAAATTTTCAATCCCTGATCGATAAAAATTAATTGGTTTTTCGGCAAAATATCTAGAGATGGCATTTTGGATATCATCCAAATTTGCAAATGTTTTGCCACTTAAAAAGTGTTGCAGCGCTCGGAATAAGTGGAAATCCGATGGTGCAACATCGGGCGAATATGGTGGATGAGGCAGCACCTCCCACCCCAATTCATTAATTTTTTCTAGAGTTCGCCTTGCGCAGTGCGGTCTTGCATTGTCATGTTGGAGAATGACGCCTTTTCGGTTGACAATCGCTGGCCACTTTTCAATTAAAGATTGATTGACTCGCTGCAATTGTTCGCTGTAGAGGTCTGCAGTAACAGTTTCTCCAGGTTTCAGTAATTCAAAATGAACAATGCCGCGAATACTCCACCAAACACACAAAAGCGCTTTTTTGGGGTGTAAACCTGGCTTAGCAGTACTCCGAGGGATTTCATTTGGAGAGAGCCACTGCCTTTTGCGTTTTGGGTTATCATACAGGACCCATTTCTCATCTCCTGTGATCAAGCGATCAAAAAACGCTTCTGTGTTGTGTCGTTGAAGCAATAAGTTGCATGTGATTGATCGGTTAGCCTTATTCTGTTCGGACAGATTATGCGGGACCCAAACACCTGCTCTGCTTACTTTTCCAATCTGCTTCAAATGTTCTTGGATGGTCGACCAAGGTTTGTTGAGACTGTTTGACAATTCCTCGATCGTCTGACACGGATTTGCTTCCACTTCCGCCCTTAACACGTCGTTGTCTAACGCTGATGGTCTTCCTGATCGATACGAGTCGGAAAGATCAAAATTACCCGATTTGAACTTGGAAAACCACCTTTGGCATTTACGAATGTCCAGTGCATTTGGATAAACATCGCAAATGTTTTTGGTAGCAACTGTTGCGTTATTTCCCTTGCGAAACTCAAAGAGCATGCAATGCCGGATGTGTACCTCTTCTGGTATTTGGCTGGCCATTTTACCCAAAATTACAAAAAAAAATTGTAATTCAATTGTCTATAAGTAAAGAATTCACTATAACCTCACAATGTCTTTGGTACGCCTCTGAACAAAACAATGAGCTGACAAATGACAATCAAGTATTGGCATGCGCAGAAACGACATTACTTTCCGGTCCCCCTATTATATCTGATATGGATGCCACTTATACGCATTCACAAATTAAATACTATGTAATTAACAACAATTAAACTTGATATAAACAAATATATTAATTATGAAGAACTTAAAAATAAGATAAAATAAAAGAAAAACAAACAAAGCAATATACAATATAAATGTTCATAGACAACAACACTTTCGCTCACTTGTTCCGGCGGAATCAGTTCTCAATTAGTCTCACAACTTTATATAAGTACTCGTACATTTTAACTTAGTGTAACTTAATACTTTTTTTATTAAAAACAGACTTCCTTAAACATTAATTTATTAATACATATAGATCATTAAATTGTTTTTGTTTCAGGCTCTCCTTCATTAGTTTAATAGTATTACGAAGTCTTGTCTATAGACGTAGAGTCGTTAACAAACAACTTGTTAATATCATTTACTCGAACAGTTAAACTTATTAAGAATTTATTGATAAATCTTACTTTAACTCAGCAATTGAATTATATAAGTTAAATTTATGAACGTACTTTAACCCCTAATTGCGCTTCATGAATCTAATGGATCTATTGTCGTTTGTCCTTGAGAAATTTATTTTAGATACGGGGCTTTGTACCTTTAATATTTTTTAAAAGTCTAAAAGTGAATTTGAACTTTTTAGCATTTTGAATTCTGATATTTATGAAGATTTGTCCGCTGATTCTTTATTCTCGTTCGATAAGAAAATAAAATGGTTGGAGGCTATTCGCTGTTCTGTTTGCACAAACGTCCCATACAATCAAGATTCACTCAAAACGTTTCTGTATTGAATAAAAGGTCCCTCGTTAAATCATTTTTTTCTTTCCCCCCTCGCAGTTATTTCTACAGTGTTTTTTTTTAGTGACGAAACGTGTATTTTATTTAGTTATTACAAGTTTATCTACTCCTTTGACAAAGTGGTTAACCTTGCCAAAGAGAACAATTCCATTCCGCCACCACATGTTGTAGAGTTTGATAGGAAGTAGTGCATATACTACTCTAGTTTAGTTTATCTGTCTCCATGACAGCTTATCTCTCTTCCGGTTGATTACATATGAAAACTAGAGTACTATAGACAAACATGTCTCACCATAAACAACCTCATTGTCTACTAACAGCCTGTGAAATGAAGGTCAACTTTTATCCAACCATAGATAAAAATTCACAGATGATTTTTTAAAATATATCATTAGGCAGGAACTTAGTTATCCTTCATAAGGAAATTTTTAATAAATTAAAAAGATTATTATATAACATTCATATTATATTAACAGTCAGACAATTATTATCTCTTATTATCTATATGTTATCCAGAGATTCATTGACTCATCACGAGATCTTTGAAGGTATTAAACGTGATGAATCGAAATTTGGTAGAGATATTACTTCTGCCATTTAGAGATCAGCTAAGAATGGGTTTTACAAACTTTCTATCCTAAAAGGGAATTGTGGGGGTGTTACAGCTAGACTTAAATGCTCCGGATCCCATGGACTACGTTTGGAACCAACGCATCGATACTACTACTATACTCTCCGAGTAGCCAGAAATAAGACGAGATAGAGAAACGTCATGAGAACAAAAGTGATTGGTGGAGATAGTCACGACTCTCAGACTTGAGGGATACGATTTGAGAAGGAGGAGAACAGTTAGTTGTATAATTTTTCAGTCAACTCGCCCTTATTGTTAACACTGTGATATTAAAAGGGTAGAGACAAAAGTGGCGTAAAGAAGACGAGACGTATTATTGGATGTTAAGTTACATCTACACTTACAATAATAATCACATCTTTCTAGTATATATATTTGATTAAAAATATATAATACAGTATATATACTGACATACTGTGTCGCGAAGTGTCCGTTAAACGAATGCGAATACGAAAACGTATATTTTTGTTGTAAATATATGAAGCAAACATTACAATACGGAGAGCCTTTCTAATTGATATCCAATACGTTTAATGCGATACTTGATTGTTTGGGACAATTGAACAAGCAGGACTACGAATGCTGTTCAGGAATTTTATTATCGTCATCCGCTGCTGTCGAGCGTATTAATGTAACATTGGGGAATCCGCTTCGACCCAACGAGGTCCAAACGTTGGACGTCTCCGAAGGCGACATATTTCCATTCTTTTGTTAAGAGCTCACCCGGCTGAACCGCTTTGCTTTCTTAAGTACAAAGGAATGACATTCCCATGTACGGTATATAGTACACTTCGTGAATGTATTTAATGGAAGAATTACTCCGTTTCATCAGATCAATTCTTACATATATATTTATTTGTGCTAGAACTACTGAAACAATAACCTTCTTATATATTTCACTGGAATTTAATAAAGGTTAAGTAAAAATATCTACTCGTCTGTTATCTGGTTAATATATTCGCCTACCTAAAGTTCTGATCACATAATCTATGAAATAACTGTGTAAAATGTTTATTTATTTACTTTAAGTATGTTTACATGAAACATTAATAACAAAAATATTGTTATAAGTAACTTTTTTTATGATGAATCTTGCGCCGCTAGTTACTTTGATGACCATAGCAGCAATAGTATACATATAAAAGAGAACAAAACCAATTAAATAAAAAACTTAATTAATGGAAAATATTAGCAATAATAATAATAAAAACAACATTAATTTAGCCGGAAGTAAGTTCTACCACAATTGCTTTCAACTTCATGAAGATATCAATACTTTTCACTCCTATTTCAGGGCTTTCACCTATTATTTATTTCTAATTGCTTTAACTTATATCTTAAGCTTTTACTTATGCTACCTTATTATATACCATTAGTTACAATACTATAGTTAAACAATCGTCAATTTTAAGACCTCGTAACTTTTGCATCGATTAATAAACACGAAAGCTGTGTTTTTACAACAAAAAAAAGTAATACGAGGTAATCTTAGCCGTGCCATTAAACTGATCTTGACGGATCATTTACATCGAAAAACGATGAACGCTTGTTCAAGTGCTAAGACGGTGAAGCTCGTAATCCGTGAATATAATAGCCAATTGGAACTTAAACCTAATAAATTACTTAAACTGAAACCTTCGCTTAGTCGAACTGAATAAGGGACGCCGTTGTGGAAGATGCAACGGTGCATCCCTAAGCCTCTCCTAATGCACTAAGGGAGACCACCGATGGGGTATTAGTGGGCAGAAGCCCTAAATAACCTTGTCTTCCCCCCCAGAAGCAAGGAATCTTTTTAAGAAGATTTACTCCGCGATAAAAAAAAATGCTAATAAGGTTAGTTAGGTATAGAATAAAGTAGATATAGGCATTAACTTAATGCAAACTGACATCTGCTATTACCTGATAAGACTCGTAAAGGCCAGTAGCCTTATTACCATATAGTTAAGTTTCAATTATAGTTGACTAGTATTATATAAACATTCAGTTTTAATGGTTCAGTGTCCGTGTAACGAGAACCGGGCGCTGTAGAGGGTAGAATAATCAGGACGATATTACTCTGAAAACCATTATGGAAAGGAAAAGCTAGAGCTAGGTATCTTCTATTTTAACTACCTACTCCGACAAAAGACCACCATAGAGTCTACTCCTATCGCCAAACAGTAGTGTAAAAACACTACTGTTCCGGTTTGGTGATTGCTGTGACTTGTATAATTACTGGGGTAATTAGACTGGACATCTTAGTGAATAGGCTGTTACTAGCTTTATGCGTCTTTCACCAGAGAGCACTTAACATCAGTTGAGGTCGTAGCCAAGATCTAATTTTGTAGACTGAACAAAAACATTGGATTTATATAATGAAGATAGTTCATTGGTGGTTGGTGTCTGTTGCTGGACACCGTCTAGGAAGGCGTGGTGATGCTGAGCTGCAGCAGCTGCAGATGCCGATAGCTCCTATTTCTACCTTCAAATAGTTTAAGTCAATTTGGGTTGTTGCTAGGGAAATTACTGTGTTAACGTGGTTCAACTTGTATCTCAAAGCGACGAACATAATATGATGCTGGGTATACCAATCTCTCTAGCGCCACGTTATGTGTAAGCGTATCACTTGCCTTTACGTGAGAGTCTCGCTCGCTTCGTCTTTTGTCGTTTTATCAATCACAGCATTAAGTAAAAGGATAGTAACAATATCTTAATAATTTATGCATAAAAACAGGAATAAGAAGGATGACAGATTTTTAAGCTGGAAGTAAGCCATGATTTATAAATGAATTTGAAACGCGGAAAAGTATTTCATGGTTCTTTAACAAATCGCTTTATTCTAAATCTTTATGCAAAGTTTAATCTTTCCCAGATCCGGATATCTGGGATAAGAAAAAAAAATTTAATACAAGAATCTCATACAAGTGTTTAAAATTGAACTTCCGGCTGGTAACGATGATGACAAATAAATCATTCCCATGTTGATCCTTCTGAAAAATACCTTCTCTATTCTCTGAACGTCCTTATAAACATAATCCTTATTGATTTTAAAAAGTCTGTCCAGTCATATTTTTTTTTATTCAACTCAACGACGAAGCGAGCGAGACCTTCACGTGAATGTAAGTGATACGCTTCCACATACCGTGGCGCTAGGTAGATTGGTATATCCAGCATCACATTATGTACCTCGCTTTGAGATACAAGTTAAATCAAGTTACCACAGTAATTTCACTAGCAATAACCCAATTTGAGCTATCGGCATCTGCAGCTACTGGAGAGCAGCATCACCGCATCTTCCTGGACAGTGTCCGACAAGAGACACCAAACACCAGTGATCTTGGCTACGATTTCAACTGTTAAGTAGTGGTGTCGGGTGGTAAGATGCATGAAGCTAGTAACAGCCTATTCTATAAGATGTCGAGTCCAATTAAACAAGTCACAGCAACCTTCAAACCGGAACAGAGTACCGCACACCAATATTTGGCGGCAGAAATAGACTCTATGGTCAGGACTTATCAGAGTAGGCAGTTAAAATAGTGAAGATATGAAGTATCATATACATAGGTTTGTAGTGGTAGTATATTATTTTCTGCAATTAATTATTATGGGTAAAGTTTATAGCAAACGAAAGGTAAGGAGAAGGAAAAAGTCATGATTGAGGAATATCCGGAAATAGACTGGCATATCTGAGGCGTCTGAATTATTCCGCCGAACCAGAGACAGAAAGGACTGTATCACGCTGATCGCCAACCTTCACTAGTTGGAGAGACACTTTAAGAAGAAGAAGGTGCACAAAGCTAGTAACAGCTTATTCACTCCTTTCTTGAAGAGACCCTCGAATTGTTATAAAGAACAAGAAGCTGAACCTCTTTGCTTTCAAGAAACGTCCACAATACACAGGTGGTGAAAAGGGGATGGAGAAATTATGTGATATTTACTCTGCAAGTCATTGTAAGTTATGTTTTTCTCTATGCATATATAAATTTATATATACAAACATACATACATTCCCCTACACAATAAAAACGTGGGCCCTTTGTACATTCAAAGGAAAATATCCGCTCTCCAGAGCACGAAGCAATTTGATGCTCACATTTTTCTCAAACCTGCGTCTTTTGCATACTTCCTGATGGATAAAACTAAACCCGAAGTACCTTCAAAGAGAAACTATACAAATATCTTCATCAGCTGACAGACGTCCACTGCTGGCCTCCCTTCAGAGATCTCCACGTTTGTAGGGATTCATTTGGGCATGACTCGTTGCAGGTTGGTGGGAGCTAGATCCTCGTTTGTTGATTATCAGGTAGCACCACGAATAGGTAAGATTAGCTATTATGCGGGACCCCTTCCTCTTCTTAGTCGGTATCACTCTTGATAGAATGGTCGTGGTCATTACTTTGGGACTCTTTACAACCCATATAAATCGAGTGTTTTCTTTTTTTTTATTCACTTAGTCTAAAGTAAAAATATTTTAGTACAATTAATTATTATTTTAACTACATATACTTGACTACAGTTGATTTTGGTGTAAAGTAAGATTGTAGCTTTGGATAGTGAAGCTTGCTCGCCCTGACTACTATGTCCCTCTTCTTGGCTGGTGGGGTAACTTGATAGTTCAACAATTAGCGATCAGGTTTCACTGTAGCCATAGAGCCTGGCCGGGGTGAGATTTTTCTTTCATTGATTTCTATTGATTAGTATATTTTTTTCTGTGTTCTAATTACATGGATCTTGGATCTAAAATAAAAGTGTTATGCTGACAGCTGGAATACAGTAATGCAGTTATGGCAGGAAATACACTACCAGCAATCAAACTCCACGTGTAAGTAAAAACACGAACCTCCATGTTATAATTGTGTTATATATATTTGTGAGTGATCGATTGTGAAATAGAAAGTTCGAGAATAAACTTTGTAATAATCAGTTTATTGTAAACAAATTTACAAAAAACTAAGCCGTTGTTCTTGGTTGAGTCGCCTTATTTGTTCTCATTCTTATATCGACGATATTACAACAAGATTGATTAAGAAAGGAAAGAAAAAAAATAAATAACTTTACAAGATTATAACAATTCTGCGCAATTCATCTTAATCAACAAAAAAAAAGCGAAATCATCTTAAAATCCCAGCGCTCCCATCTGTTATTGATGGCTTAACCGTCGGTGATACCCTCGGCTTCGGTAAATAAAAGATACGTAATAATACCTTCTCTAAGGATTTCGTTATGAAGTATTAGTCTATGCGGAATAATTTGCGCTAGTCGATCTGTACCAGCGGTTCTCAAACTTTTGTACTATAACCGACCGCATATAGCAAATCTGTATGTATTTTTAAATATGACTTATTTCCGGTATTTAAAAAGGTTAGGAAATATAAATACAAACTCGAAACTTGTAAATAAAACTTTGCGCTTGTCGATCTATACCAGCGGTCCTCAAACTTTTGTACTGACTGATTGTATATAACAGATAACACACTTGAGTAATCATATGTACGGAACCTTACAATTAATAAAATAAATAACTGAAAAGTTGCTAAGTGATCTGTTGTTTCTGGAGGTCATGTTTAACTTAGAATATCTTACCAGACAGTAGAGACCTAACTTAACCGCCGACCTACGTTTTATTATTTCGCACGTGTTTAAGACCCTTCTAGTGAAGTTGTGTATTTTGTGTGACTTAGATTTATCCCGAAACTTTGTAATGAGGGTCAGTAGAGAAGCTACGGTCAGAATAAATTTCAGACATTAACAAGTTCAAGTTGATAAATACTTCAGCTGACTTGTGACTTGACTGACTACATTTTAATCGCTGGACGGTATTAACGGAAAATATAGAATATATCGGCGAGTGGTCAGAATTATCCTCAAAATCTATATTTAAAACAAATTGGAAGTCATTGGGGAGTATTGCCCATAAGTCACCACACTGGGTATGAGGGTTGGCGAGTAAAAGGTAGGAATAGGGAGATGTGGGAGGAATGCAGACTTTTGAGAAGAATGTTGCGAAACACATAGGAACAACGGGTAATGTAGGATGTTACTATTTGGAATATTGTTGGGGGATGAATAGTAATAGGTGTACCGGAAAGTAATGTCGTTTCTGCGCATGCCAATACTTGATTGTCATTTGTCAGCTCATTGTTTTGTTCAGAGGCGTACCAAAGACATTGTGAGGTTATAGTGATTTCTTTACTTATAGACAATTGAATTACAATTTTTTTTTGTAATTTTGGGTAAAATGGCCAGCCAAATACCAGAAGAGGTACACATCCGGCATTGCATGCTCTTTGAGTTTCGCAAGGGAAATAACGCAAAAGTTGCTACCAAAAACATTTGCGATGTTTATCCAAATGCACTGGACATTCGTAAATGCCAAAGGTGGTTTTCCAAGTTCAAATCGGGTAATTTTGATCTTTCCGACTCGTATCGATCAGGAAGACCATCAGCTTTAGACAACGACGTGTTAAGGGCGGAAGTGGAAGCAAATCCGTGTCAGACGATCGAGGAATTGTCAAACAGTCTCAACAAACCTTGGTCGACCATCCAAGAACATTTGAAGCAGATTGGAAAAGTAAGCAGAGCAGGTGTTTGGGTCCCGCATAATCTGTCCGAACAGAATAAGGCTAACCGATCAATCACATGCAACTTATTGCTTCAACGACACAACACAGAAGCGTTTTTTGATCGCTTGATCACAGGAGATGAGAAATGGGTCCTGTATGATAACCCAAAACGCAAAAGGCAGTGGCTCTCTCCAAATGAAATCCCTCGGAGTACTGCTAAGCCAGGTTTACACCCCAAAAAAGCGCTTTTGTGTGTTTGGTGGAGTATTCGCGGCATTGTTCATTTTGAATTACTGAAACCTGGAGAAACTGTTACTGCAGACCTCTACAGCGAACAATTGCAGCGAGTCAATCAATCTTTAATTGAAAAGTGGCCAGCGATTGTCAACCGAAAAGGCGTCATTCTCCAACATGACAATGCAAGACCGCACTGCGCAAGGCGAACTCTAGAAAAAATTAATGAATTGGGGTGGGAGGTGCTGCCTCATCCACCATATTCGCCCGATGTTGCACCATCGGATTTCCACTTATTCCGAGCGCTGCAACACTTTTTAAGTGGCAAAACATTTGCAAATTTGGATGATATCCAAAATGCCATCTCTAGATATTTTGCCGAAAAACCAATTAATTTTTATCGATCAGGGATTGAAAATTTACTCACTAGATGGCAAAAGGTTATTGACAATGATGGGGAATACATCATTGATTAAAAATAAAGACTCGTTAAAAATGTATGTGTTTGTATCTAGCGTAAGAAAACGACATTACTTTCCGGTCCCCCTAATAACTGCTGGTCTTCGGGGACGCGAACCCGGAAGTACGTAAATAATTTGTTTATAACAGAATAACAACTGCGCAGACCGGTCTAAGTGGAAATCTTTAGGGGAGGCCTTTGTCCAGCAGTGGACGTCTTCCGGCTTCTTCTTTCCGGTCTTCCGCAGACCAAAAGGCAGAATAACAATGAGTCACTCAGTGACAGTCTGGCGTTTTTAAACCTTAGTTGTCGATCGGTAATATGACAATTTTTAGTAATAACATATAATATATAAATCTTTTAGACACTTTGTAATTACAAGAACAATATAAAATTACGATTTATATAAACTAAGTCTTAATTAATTATTTTAATTATTAATAGTATTGATTTCTAGCGGAAATAACAAAGTGTCAACATGACGAAACTGTCAAATACAAGTCTTTTATATTTCATGTTACAAATCGAGGTATTTATAGATAAAGATAATAAAATATTATTACATTAATTTTATGGTACGTGGCAATACCATGGAGCGCCTATATATCCTTTGTTACTTGCAACACTCATGATTTTTGAAGATCTCTGTGGCTTCCATCTCATGACGTCTTAACCTCTGATATCATTTAAAAAAAAAATTTTCTTCCAAATATAAATAACAAAGTACTTATCTCTTTTATTGATGGTATGACTCTGTTGCCACAGCAGCTCTTATTGCAGGCGACAAAGAATACTCTGTACACATTACTGTGTTTCGGTTTGAAGGACGCTGTAGTTAGTGTATATATTGGGGTAACGAGAATCAACATGATTTATGGCAATTTGATGCAGTATATATCAAACCTCATTGTTATGGACCCGGCGTATCAGATATCATCAGTTGATTTCTCGATTATGTTCTCGATTAATTATATAAAAAAAAAATAACAAAAATTTCAAATCAAAAAATGTGCTAAATTTAATATATACAAGTATACTCGTAATACTGTTATAAAAAAAATAATAAAATATTTTATTTTTTATGTTGGCAAATCTGCTTTAATTATAAATTGGTAATATTTTGAATATGGCAACACTGAACAAACGTCAAAATGTTTTGCAGGCGTACTGTCTCGAGTCATTCGAGCATTATCTACCCAAAAGTTGGGCCGTTAGTATTAAATTGTTTCAAAAGAATTGTTTAAGTTTTATGAGTAAAATCGTAAGTATCTATTTTTTATTCAACTAGAGGATATTTCAACAATATATTAATTTGTATACATTACAATATAATTAATCTATACATATACGCTATAATTGTGTCCGTCGCCTTGAGACATGAGATATTAAGCTTCGTCGAGTCGTTCTACTGTCACTAGCTACACCTTCAAACATGAACAAAGTAATGTTTTCACACTACTCCTGCTGTAATCCTACCACCAATAAATTTACTCGGGAATTAATCAGCACACAGTCATCACTTCTCAACGAAAACCAACCGCAGAGCACAGACTTAATACAATTTCAAAGGAAGCCGCATTGTTAAATTACTATACGGCAACATTCGCTTGCCTCTGAATAATATTATTCCGTAACATATCTTCTCGCTGCAGTCTTACTTAATCTGTATTTATGTCAGTCTAGATCCTAGCATATATTACTGTACTTAAAAAGGTTAGTTTAATGAGTTGCGCCTATTAAGGATAAGATACAATAAAGATAATAAACGAGCGAATAAATATTCTATATATGTCTATCTATATATACATGTATAATGAAAATTGGTTTTGTTTGTTCACCAATCACGTGAAAACTGGTGAAGCTATTGACTTGGGAATATGAGCATTCGAAGCAGTATGGTTTCTAGGTGGTTATAGGCTATTTAGGTTAGGTTTAGGCTTATAGATGTCGGTCGAGATCTTTAGTAGACGCCTATGTAAGGTGTTATTAAAACGACAATTGTTATAAGATTATATAGATCCTTCGTTAATCAGTAAAGCCTTATATATTAATTACATAAGACATAATTAGGTCCTGGAGGAGTTTATGTTGCTTGACAAGTACATGTCTAATGCTGTGTAACGGGTCATCCGGTAATACTTAATCGGATACCCGTGGGAACTGAAACAGTCTGTAGAACATTCGCTTTGATTCCTATTTACCGCGGTAAGCGTATGGTATATTCAACATAACTATATACTTTACCATTTGAGATGTGAAATTAAGATGAGGATTTAACCCACAATAAGCATAGTTTGAAATATAAAGAAAAACATTATATGTAGACCTTTATCTCTTTATATATACATTAGAGATTTCCACCTATGTAGAGACTCTTGAAATTGAAATTTGGTAGCAATATCCCTAAGAATTTACAAAATTTATTCTTCCTAGCGAGTTACGGGGGTGTTAGACACATATATATGTAGCATATATCCAGAGATTTATTAACTCATCACAATATCTCCGAAATTATTAGTCGCAAACACTGTCAAAATTTGCTAGAGATATTGCTTCTGTCATAGAAGTCAGTTAAGAACGGATTTTACGAAATTCCTTCCCTAAAGAGAGTTTCAGGGATATTACGGCTCCACAACTGGCCAAGAGCTTATTCATTAAGTACTTGTTACAAAGAAATCATAAACAAACACTGATCGTTATTAGCATGTTATAATTAATAATTTAAATAGCTACTTCTACTATTGTAACATAGTCAACGAAGTGACGGTCACAGGGGAGGTAGTTGCAAATGGATTTTGTATTGAAACAGACATAAGGCGGCATTCGCAGGTAAGTAAACTAAGGCTATTTCACTAGTGAATACTTAAAATATATTGATAATTTATTTAATAATAAAATTATGAAAGAACTGGTCCAGTTTTAATATTTAAAAGCGGTTGGAATATAAGTAAAACAAGAACGAAAGTTGAATGTTAAAACTTATCTAATTATACGTTAAAATTTATTACACTGTAATACAGCAACAAGTTATCTTCCAAAAATCTGTCGTTAAGACCATTCGCCGTATTACTTCCTCGTTTCACGGAGATGCAAGCTCAGCATCACTTAAACATTGTATAATTTAGAATTAACTTTGAAACTTTTAAAGCTAACACGCCTCGGCTAAAGTACGAAGAGTTGTAGGAACTTACTTATTCCTGGACTCCAGTAATTCCTGCATAATGCAACTACAACAGACTGTCTTGCCTTATGCTTTACTTAAACAGCACTTTTAGACGTCGCTTATGCTTAAAATATATACTTATTTGGAAACTTAAAGTAAACTGGTTTAAAATATTTTACACCTTTTGTAGAAATGCTGTCAGCAGTAAGATACATATTAAAAAGGTTATGTTATAAAGAAATTGCGATAAATTTTTTATCATACATAGATAGAGATATATAGCTAGAGTCAAACAGGACGATCACCTGATTTTAAGTGAAATGCCATCACTTAGCAAGTTGACCTGAGGACGATAAACACTCCACCAACATTGAACTCCTCGCCTCAAAACACATGTTGAATCTCCCAGTAATTTCACAGATTCCTTTAAACTAGAACACGGAAATGTTTCAAAAATACTCTTTCAAGGAAGCGATAAGACGAGCGAGACGTTCACCTGATGGTAAGTGATACTCGTGCCCATGTAGCATATAACAGAAAGAATATTATACGAGCTTCACCATCATCAGCCTCTCAACATCACCCAAAATGATATAAAAAAATTATAACACAATGCATTCAATTACGTAGTAGATCTCACTTCCCGGAGCCTCCAGATATTTGAAGAGCCCATCATCAAGAAAGTCATATATGTAACATTTTTAAATATGACTTATTTCCGGTATTTGAAAAGGTAAGTAAATATACTAACTCGAAACTTCCTTATAAATATTTCTTTGCTACGAAACTAGCGGGAAGTTCATCTGATGGTAAGTGATACTCCTGTCTATAGCAATGTAGCCACTAATAAGGATGTGAAGCACCTTGTTTCCCAGTCTCATTTTCCTAGTAGTTTCACTAGCAACAACGTCCTTCAAATCGGAACAGCAACGTTTACTCACTCGTTTGTCGTCGGGAATATGATCAGCGGAAGAAGTAAGTGACACATTAAGGGCTTAGTTTTTTTCTAGTGTTTTCTGAAAGTATAAAATATATTCTATAACCTGCTTTAAACGAGTATATTAGATAAAAGGCACAAAGGTAGATACTGCTTGTGCTGAGCTCGAATCCCCACCAGTGGGAATATTAAGAGATCTATGCACGTTGTAAAATATATGATATTACTTTACATAGGAAAAAAATGGTATAAATCAAAAGTCTGAAAAATTTTTTTTTTTTGTAATTTAGTCACGCGCACGTCGTGGAAGACGTGATGTAGTGTTGAATATTACTGAAATTTTGTGATACCTACCCGACGTCATGAATATATTCAACGTTCTCAGGGACATGGAAATAAAGACGGCAACTCGCATTGGGTTCGAACTTAGCTATTCAAGGTCAACTCTAACTGCCTTTGAGTCGCAGTGGCTAAGCACTAGCCTTGTACGGAGGTCTCCAGTTCGATACCGGGCCACAAGTATTTTATGCTGGAGTTATTCCTGACCCGCCGAACTACTATCTACATGTAAATCTGCTATTACATCAGCATTGTTTGTTCCGACTGTCAGCATACCACTGATAGAATGTTCTGCACGAGCAAGTTTCACCATCAACAGCCTCTGAACATTACATCAAATGGTATAAAGAAAAAAAAACACAATGCATTGAATGTATTTAGTAGTAGATCTCGCAGTAGATAGAGATAGGTAGATATTTGAAAAGCCATTTCATCATCAAGTCATCTATGTAAAATTTTGAAATATGAATTATTTCCGGTATTTAAATAGGTAAGTAAATATATACACAAACTTGAAATTTCTTTATAATTTTTTTTTTATAATATGAAGCCACGAGACGAGCGGGAAGTTTATCTGATGATAAGTGATACGCCCGCCCACAGCAATACCGCGCTAATTAGGATGTTATAAACAGCACCACATTGCGCACGTCGCTTTATGCTGTCTCGTTACTCCAGTAATTTCACTAGCTACAACACTCTTCAAACTGGAAAACAGTAATTTTTGCACACTTCTGTTGGGCGGCAGAAATAAAAGATGCTGTGGTCCCCACCTAGACGGTCTCCGGCAGCAGAGACCTAACTCCAGTGGGTATTACATATACACTTATTCACTTTAATATACGCGGAACATCTTTTATTACTGTAATAGGACGGGATAATAAAGCAAATGTATCTCATTTCACGCAACATCGCATCATGTTTGTGTTAAAAAATAGGATTCAGTTTTGTAAGAAGGAAGCTTTTTCAGCGTCTGAGCTGAAGTTACTCGTGTAATGGATGGACGTAATCATTCTCCGCGAGCCTTGCGGGGGGGGAAAGAAAAATGAGTTTAAAACTAATTGTGACTCTACTTCGGCACTTCCTAATACTTTGCAATAATTACTTTTGCCTCTCTGTTTTATTATAAAAGTAAAATCGTTAAGAACTTTATAATAACGGTCGCTTTTACACGAAACTGCGAGAGTAGTTACCATTGTATATTAAAGATGATAAGCATTTGCAAAGAACTGAGATATCTTTTGATACGAAAAGTACTGTATCCTGTTATCGACAAGATCTTCAAAAAGAGACCATCTCTTAGAAGAAAATCAAACTCCTTAGAAATTAACACATTTTCAGAAACAGAACAGATTTCTGTTCGGAAAGTAAACGCAGCCTTTTCGACACAATAATCTGTTATCTCATCTCTAGACCTAAATAAATCCTTCAACTTTTTCAGGTTCTACTACAATAATCATCGTCCTTTTAAAGTCAATGTAAAAGTTAGAAGGATTCGTCTTGACGACTTCATCGACAATTCTTAACCACTCAACACGTAAAATGACCATGTTTGAGCTTGCTAATAAAGAGAAAACATTTCATAGAAATTTTAATCGATTTATACCTTCCTAAAACGTTAAGGATATTGTATATATTTTTTGCTTTGATATCAATAAAATATAAGTTTGGCAAATATCTCCCTTCCGCTTTTTTGCTCTTTATTCAATGCTTTATAAAAAGTGTTACAGTGATCGGATTTAGTTCAAATATGCGCCGTTTTGTTCGATAGTCTGTTTCCATCTAGACGGCAACTTCATAATACCTCCCTCGTAGAAGCCCCCCTCCTTATTTGCGAAGAACTCGGACAGCCACTTTTCATAAGCCTCTTTTGAGTTCAACTTTACACCACCAAGGGCGTTCACCATGGACAGGAACAGGTGGTAATCACTTGGCGCTATGTCCGGGCTATATGGTGGATGCGATAAAACCTCCCATCCGAGCTCCCGTAGCTTCTGACGAGTCATCAACGAAGTGTGTGGTCTGGCGTTGTCCTGGTGGAACACTACACCCTTCCTGTTGGCCAATTCTGGACGCTTCTGGTCGATCGCCTGCTTCAAGCGGTCCAGTTGTTTGCAGTAGATGGTAGAATTAAGCGTCTGGCCATATGGGAGCAGCTCATAGTGGATGATTCCCTTCCAATCCCACCAAACACACAGCAAAACCTTCCTGGCCGTCAATCCCGGCTTGGCCACTGTTTGGGACGATTCACCGGCCTTCGACCACGACCGTTTTCGCTTGATATTGTCGTATGTGATCCATTTTTGGTCGCCAGTCACCATCCGCTTCAAGAATGGGTCGAGTTCGTTCCGTTTCAGCAGCATATCGCAGGCGTTGATTCGGTCCAGAAGGTTTTTTTGCGTCAAATCATGCGGCACCCAAACATCAAGCTTTTTTTTGTATCCAGCCTTCTGCGGATGGTTTAAAATGGTTTGGTGACTAACTCCCATCTCCTGGGCGATGTCACGAGATGCCACATGCCGGTCTAACTCGATGTAGTCCATGATTTGATCGGTATTTGTCGTCACAGGTCTTCCGCCGGCTGGCTTATCCATGGTGTCGTTTTCACCGGCTCTGAATCGTCGAAACCATTCCTCAGCGGTTCGAAGTGATAGAGTACCATCCCCCAAAACACCATTAATCTCACGGAACGTTTCTCTAGCGGATTTGCCTTTAACGAAGGAAAACTTTAAAATAGCGCGAATTTCGGCGTTAGTGAACTATATGTTTACACGTCTATAACTGTTGAACGCAATATCCAAACTAATTATGCATAGCGTCGTTTTGTAGGTTATGTCAAGACCTTTCAAATTATGTATAGTATTGCCAGATACGAGCTCTGTAGTGCTTTGTACATAGCCGCGAAATTCAAAAGACAAAAAGGCGGGAGATATTTACCAAACTATTATATATGTTTTCATACACATTTCGCTGGCCGAAGTTATCTCAGTATGAGCATACAAAAGAATTCAAAAACCGTATCTTCTATATATTTTATTGAAAGTTCACGTAAAGAACTTCACTTTATCCACGTAAAAGAGTTTTTAAACATTTAAACGACAAAAGAACTAGTCTAAATATTATAATGTTAGTATTAAAAGGAATGAGTAAATATACTAAAATCTCCTCATACATATATTCTGTACTTACTCATCAAAACATTTCGTGTAATGTTTTACACATATGTAAACAGGAATGTCGCTGTGCACAAATTTAAATTATTAATGTGCTTAGGCACATCAAATATGTAAATATGAATGGAATTTACATTCTCCTCCATGTTCCTTTTGTGACACAAAAGTCACAAGGGGTCTAAAAAGACGAAACGAGCAAGACATTCATCTAACGGTAAAAGCACACAACCTTTTAACTACACCAATATATAATAGAAAAACATATTAAGATTCACATCCGAATGAACCTCGTTATCTAGCATGGCGGACTGGCTAACAATTAGTTACAAGTCCCAGGTTCGATTCCTTTCCATGTTGAATTTGGTTGATGATATTGCTTCTTCAAACGTTGAGCTACTTATCACAATTCTGACGCTATAACAGCTTTATTGTATTCAACGTACGAGAGCCAGAGTTTCCGGTAACATCTCTATCCACGGCGTCACTATCACTATGTACAGCTCCTTTAGCTGCCTACAAAGAGTATTGCGCATACTTTACTATTCCGGATAAAAGGGTGCTGTAGCTAGTGAAAATGTAATGAGAAGGACCATATTACATCACAGGCGACGAGCGTGTAGTGCAGTATTTATCAACCTAAATAGGGGCACATTGTTATGGGCAAGCGCATCACTTAACATCAAGTGAACGTCTCACTCGTATAAAAAAAAAACTTAAAACTATGTAAAATTCAGGTCAAGTTTTATCTAACTACAGACAGAATAAGCATTAGTTTAGTATCTTTACTAGCGTATCAAATAAATATAAGCTTTAAGGATAACAGATCTAACGAAGTAGAATGATTTATAATCATCATCATCAGCCGATAGTGTCCACTGATGAACATAGGTCTCTCCCAAAGATCATCATTTACTTCAAGCGACCTTCACTAGGTCATCAGACCATCTAGTGGGCCTAACACTGCATCTTCCGGTACACGGACGCCAATCAAGGACTTAGTTTAATGATTATTTATCGAAATTATCTATTGTCCAAGCTATTAATCATCAAGGATATATTAACCGTAATTATACATATTAGTATAACAAAAACATAAGACGAAACATCTATAAAGGAAATTACTTCGATTTTATGAGAATTTTCTCTCTCATTATTATCATTTCCCTTGTTATACTTTTGATTTACTACGGATGTTGAAATTGCTGTTATTTGTCTCACGAAATATAATACATCGCCGGATGTTGTAAAGTAGATTGCGAAGGAATTCATCACGACCTTTTTTTCATTTCAAATATCTGTGTATATTATCTACCATATTTTTTTGTTATATTTCCTGATCGTTTCACAGTAAAATAGTTATTACTTTTACTACTATTTTAAATGTACTAATGATACAATGTAACATACTAGTCAAAAAGAATTTTTGTTTTCTATCACTTGATTATTATCAAGTTATAGCAGTTAAATAACAAAATAAGCAGTTCCATACAAATTGGTAAAGGGAATGATAGAATTCTCCAAACGACTTCCAAAGTCGTAACGTGCTTTATTTTACCTTTTACATTGATTACTATAATGATATACTTTATTAATCCTGTGACCTCAATTTCAAAGTTATTTTATGTATTGTCTTGTAATGTAATTGTATTAGTAAACTAGTAGTAAAATTTTTATGGTAGTAGATCCACGCCTACAGTACACTGTAGCACATAATTGGGCAGGATCGACCGGTGCGACACTACCTTCTCACAGAAAATCAGCGTGAAATGGCTGGCTTCCTAGTGGCTGTCATGTTTCGTCTGGTGAGTGAGAGAGCCGGATGCCCATTCCTTTTCCTTTCCTTCAGACCACCCGAATTTTGACGTTTGTTAGATGGACCGGTGCGACGTTGCAGTGTTCTAGGAGCTGTGATGTTGCATTTGGTTAGAAACTAACTAGTGTCTGGTGGTCCGTCGCCTTTTATTCCTACTCCTGTTCCTCCGAAACCTATCCTATATTTTACCCCTCCCTTCAATGTCCTCCCTTAAATGTTATGAGATGACAACGGCCTAGTAACACTTTCGTTGTTATTTGCGTCTGTGGGCAGCGGCGAATTCACCTACCACCAGGTGACCCGCTAGCTCGTTTACCTCCACTAATATAAGAAAAAAAAAAAAAACTTCTTTAATTAATTAACTGATCTTATATACAACAAAGAGCGGAAATAACGACCAAAGACGTCACAAGAGTTAAAGTTAGTAAGTTTTCAGGAAAATTGTCGGTAACTCTGACTGTAATCAAACCAACGCATTATATAAAATTTAACTAAGGTATTTCTTATTACGTGGAGACAGAATGTCTTCAAAACTTTTAGGTTAAAATAAACTGATTGTTTGAAAACAATGTAACCGTCCACCGTTGTTACCTCTGGCTTGTAAGTTTAGAACAAAACGAAAGTACGCCGCAAGGGATTTGTGAAAACGATACTAACAAATGTGATCCCTTCAGAAAACCCTTCGGTTATGGAAACAGATTTAATAAATATAATATATTTTTGGGATACACTTACAAGAGTACATGCCCAGTGGGAGGTTAAATGTAATTTTACAAGCAATTCCACCTCGATACGTAAAACTTAGTACGGCTTGTGTGTAAAACATTTACGGACTAATAATAGTTTGGCAAATATCTCCCTACCGCCTTTTTGTCTTTTGAATTTCGCGGCTATGTACAAAGCGCTACAGAGCTCGTATCTGGCAATACTATACATAATTTGAAAGGTCTTGACATAACCTACAAAACGACGCTATGCATAATTAGTTTGGATATTGCGTTCAACAGTTATAGACGTGTAAAAAATGTGTAAACATATAGTTCACTAACGCCGAAATTCGCGCTATTTTAAAGTTTTCCTTCGTTAAAGGCAAATCCGCTAGAGAAACGTTCCGTGAGATTAATGGTGTTTTGGGGGATGGTACTCTATCACTTCGAACCGCGGAGGAATGGTTTCGACGATTCAGAGCCAGTGAAAACGACACCATGGATAAGCCAGCCGGCGGAAGACCTGTGACGACAAATACCGATCAAATCATGGACTACATCGAGTTAGACCGGCATGTGGCATCTCGTGACATCGCCCAGGAGATGGGAGTTAGTCACCAAACCATTTTAAACCATCCGCAGAAGGCTGAATACAAAAAAAAGCTTGATTTTTGGGTGCCGCATGATTTGACGCAAAACAACCTTCTGGACCGAATCAACGCCTGCGATATGCTGCTGAAACGGAACGAACTCGACCCATTCTTGAAGCGGATGGTGACTAGCGACGAAAAATGGATCACATACGATGCGATGATACGGATGGGAGGTTTTATCGCATCCACCATATAGCCCGGACATAGTGCCAAGTGATTACCACCTGTTCCTGTCCATGGTGAACGCCCTTGGTGGTGTAAAGTTGAACTCAAAAGAGGCTTGTGAAAAGTGGCTGTCCGAGTTCTTCGCAAATAAGGAGGGGGGCTTCTACGAGGGAGGTATTATGAAGTTGCCGTCTAGATGGAAACAGATTATCGAACAAAACGGCGCATATTTGAACTAAATCCGATCACTGTAACACTTTTTATAAAGCATTGAATAAAGAGCAAAAAAGCGGAAGGGAGATATTTGCCAAACTTATATTTGGGATTGTACTAAAGCATACGAGATATGAGGATATTAAAATTAACCGTTATATTGTTTTACCGGTTAAAAGTATAGTAACCGTCATAGCGTCGCAGGCGCCATCCCTCTATGTTAACTGACGATTCATTATAGAAGTCTTATATCTAACAATAGATAAATGTTAGAAAGAACTTTTATAGTTCCATCATAAGAAAGTTCGGAGATTTTTTTCATGCCTTTCAGACAAAGTTATTTGAAAATGGAAATTATCTGTTACTGGTTTAAATTAGAAATGAACTTGCTACGTCAAAGCATCATATCCAACCATCAGTGAATTTATAATTCATCAATCTGAGAATATAATCATAGATAATCTCGAACATAAGCAAAGGAAACAATGGGCGTAGATGGTTAAATAAGGATTTAGCTTTGAGTTGATGTTAACGAGAGTTCCAAATGTAACATTCTCAGGCAACACGCGACCCGGTAATTGGTATACATTTTTCATAAACAAAAGACAAACGGAAACAAAAGGTAACGACGGAAACGTCACGAGAGAATGAAATTTACTTACACATTGCAACAGAGAGACAAATCTCATTTATGTTCATACGCATATTATGCGTAACAAACGTAAATATATATTAGTAGAAGTTTCCTCCGTCCTCATTTTTGATATAATGTACAGTATTATATCAAAGATGACGCCAGATAAGGGAAGGTAGACATAGAGAAGAGAGAGTACAGATACGCTTGATGTGTAGTACTGAAGATGAATGCTGGGAATATACTGGATCCCATAAACATACAGATGAATGAAAACTCAGGATTAAAAAAACGTCTGTTTCCAATTCTTGTGATTTCTATCAGAATAATGAGTCAATCCAGAAAAAGATTAGAGAAATAAAGCACATGGTGAAACCCATCGGTAGAACCGACCAATTCATAGCTGATATAGACTCTTCATTGCACAAATGTACAAAAAAAGCAGTAGGAAAAGGATATGAAACGGATAGTGAAACTGTAACATTTGACAAAGAGAAGAATTACATTTTAGCGCTGAAAAAACCTGTTAAAGACCATATCTGTTGTGTCAACTATAATAGGCAGATTAGGAAATTCGAATAACGATGGATTCGCAAGGCACATCACTAAAACTACCGGAAGTAAATGCGAAAAACAAAGAATCGCAGTTTATGGAGAGCTTTAAAGAAGAATAAATAATACCTGATAATAAATAAGGAAATCTGTATCATATATAGTTACATTGGTATACAAAACCCAAAAAAAATCGTATCAATTACTACAAGGCATGAAGGTGAGAGGAGCAGAGTATTTGACTAGTTCTTTATCCTTTTAAATCTATACTTTATCGAAAATCTTCGGCAGTTCCTGATTGATAACGATAATGAAAAGCTGACCAAATCCGCATTTGAAATCAGACTTTGGACCTCAAAAAGTAAGCTACTATACAATCACTATAACAGGACAGCGGAAATTCAGAAAGTTAGAATTTGTATTTGCAAAACTCTACGTCAGTCGCCCCTGTCCATATATTGTCCCAAACTATCCCCAAGAGCCTTTAAGCTTAATTAGAGCTGTTAACAAGAATTACAGCATGTTAACAGCATTGCCAGCATTCCCTAAATCTCCACTGGACAGTGTCCCGGGCTAATTTAGCGTAGTCTTTTTAAATATAAAACTTTAATATAACTATCGTTATAATATCAACGTAAGACTGCTCTATGTTATAACGTACTCATTTTATTAAGATTATCGTTAACAACAGAAACAAATATAATTAATCTTCTTATCATCTGTCTTATCAGTAAAAAAGGGGGGCAAGATAGTATCAATGTAATTTTTTAAAGTTAAATATCTGTAGCCAAGAATATTTATTGATTCTTTGCTGTGAAACATTCGCAATAATATATAGAAGTGGCAAAGTTCAAAACAGTTTTCTTCCAGTAAATCATGGTGAATGGAAAAAAAATTAATATAGAGACAAACATATAGTAATAAAAAAACATATAGTATATCCAATTGGGGCCTATATAAAGTAATAATTTTTTTTTATTAAAATATAACTCAAGAATAACTGCCTTGAATGTTGTAAGGAGGACAAATCAAAGTTTCTCCTTGAGTGTACTAAAAGAATCACTGTGGAGTTTTGAAGGATGTGACGAAGTTTTCAGGATTAGAGATTTAGAGTAGAGAGTATAAGTTTCGCTGCACAAAGCACTTATAGAGATAAGAACTAAAGTAGTAGAGGAAAGCAAATATATGCCAAAACTAAAGTAATGGAAGAAAGCAAAAATTTCTCAATTACGACGGAATCTTTAGAGAGAAAACAATTTTAGTTGAGCCATTCAAAACAATATCAATTGAGAGTTTTTATCTAGTTTACATAATAAACTTTAATTCCAAGAAGAATTATTATTTTCAGGTTTTAAAAATATTTTAGTACACTTAAGTACTTTCTTCTTGCCGTCAAGATAAACATCAGCATATTTAATAAAACAGTACCGTCATAATAAGCTAATACAATATAGCAGATCGTTCAAAAGCAACATATATATCCCCTTCATATAAAAAATTAACACCACCTAATAAACCTTGGTAAATCATTATATATGATACTTAATAGTTAATAAAGGCTAATATATATTATGATCTAAATATATAATAACAATGACGAAACCTCTGTGGAATAAACTTGAGTAATCAAATTAATCTACTGCCATCAACGCTTAGATGTACGATCTATGTTCTTATATATTAAATACTACTGTTAGGCAGTAATAAATTTTAATAAACAAAGGATGATTTATGTTATTCTATATATGTTTATTTTCATAAATATATAATTACGTTGATCGATGATCTGAAAGTCGCTAAAACATGTATGCAGGCAGCGCAAGACCGATTGCTATAGTCATCTTTAGAGAGACCTTTGTCTAGCAGTGGGCGTCTTATTATCATCAGCCCATAGACCTCCATTGGTGGATACCGGCCTTGTTCAAAGAGTTCATATAAAGGAATTAGAGCCTTTTCTCCACCATGCAGGATCAATGTCAGTAGATGGTATCCAGAACTCCGTTTTATTGATTAGCAAGGTGCACTGCCAGCAAGTGAGGTTGGCATACCAACACCTACCTACCATAATAATTGATAGGTTACGTGAGTTGTACGTGAGCCCTTTCACCCCTTCTGGGCGTCTATCGGTTGATAATAATGATGATGATAGACATAATTTTCGTTGTAACATCAAACAGAGGTTTGTTTATTTAATAATACCTTTAGTTCAAACTTTATTGTATTTTTAGATATATTATTATCATTTCATGCTATATTCGGCGCCAATAACCCAAAGAATTTGAGTGCTTTTTTCAAATCTAGACATAGATCCCATGCCTAACCTAATCTTCCTAATAAGTCTCGATAAAATAGACTAACATGAACAATTTTCTATTATTTTCATTCTAAATTTTGCTGTAATAATATATCAACTGTTAACAATGCACGTATTTATTACAAAGTATGACATACCATACATTTTTCATATTATGATAACATAAAAAAAAAACAATGCTGTTGTGAAATATTACAGTTTTACAACGAATTATATCACTATATACCAGGCCACTCAGAAGGTTTAGCTAAAAAAGTTTTTATGTATAAGACACTGGCCATTTGTAATTATTTTGAAAATTTCGATTATTTAAAGGTAAAAATACCACTGTTCGAATTTCAAATTTCCCTCTCCAATTTTTGGTGAGCCAATACAAATTTTCTTGACTCCCACTGTATGTCTTGAAATAGACAATTGTAGTGTTAAGAATTGTATTACCTGACTTGTTTTACAGTTATTATAAGGAAAATTAGTAATTAAACATTTCATTGATAGTATGTTAAAAATGCTTATTATATGCTTGTAAAAAAATATACAGTTTCTCATATAAGAATTTATGTGAAACAACAAAAGGACGTGATTCATTAAAATAAAAATTGTCGCGACAATTACATCGTCGGATGGGGGTGGTTCGTAATCAAGAATATTATACTTTCCGCCGCTTTCCGATAATAAATTATTCGGTTCCCGATAAATGGAAGCTGCACGAGGATTGTACCGGCACGTAGTTTGAAACGAGATGAAATTCAATTAAGAGTGAGAATCAGAATTATGTAAAGCAAACAAACAAACGCGCCCTCACCTCCCTCTCACCCCCACTCTTCGCGCAACTATCACTGCTTCATGTAATTCATTATTGAAGACTGTTACGTGTTTTTTTTTAGATAGTATAGAACATTAATTTTTTTTATTAATTGTATATTATTTTTAAATGCACTGAGGATCTTTTAAAGGTCACGAGAAGTCCCTTGATAGCAGGACAGGATCATTATGGAATTACTTACCAGCATCTGGTAGGAAGTTGGCATCACTTAACTAACAATTTATAATATATAATCTGTATTTTTTTGTTAAAACCATTCTTAAACATTTTCACTACAATAGTAAATTTTTACGTTTTTTCAAATTGTAAGCGTTATTTGCTACTCTTGCATAGGTTATGAATGCTGCAACATCTATTATATCTTCTTTTTATCTATCTTCTTTCATTCAGATATTGTACATGGAACTAAAGTAAAAAAGTACTTAATTGAAAAGTATTTAGTACAAAGATCTTTTAATTAACTTCAATTAATAAATTTCAATATAGATGACAGGCATTCATCTCCTCGTTATTGATACTATGCTTATAAGTACAAAACATATCATACTCGTATATTTCTTTATATTAGAATAACAAAGGATTGGAGTAGTCTCCTACGTCAATGTGTCCCAATGACATATAAAGCGTTTTTTTTTTTTTTTTGTTAAATCAGACCGGATAAGCTTCTTTCTGAATAGACCGCTTTACCTCTAAAGACTTAGGTCCTCTTTTGATATCAGGGGTTATCGTTCTCAAGCACAAACAGAAATACACATTTTATCTAGATTTTAGTAAAAGAAAAAACTTTCTTCATTTAATTTCATAGACATTAAACAATTTTTAAATGTCCGTATCAACCGATGAAATTTCAGAGCGTGCATTCACGTGGAGCAGCCGACCGCAGCATTTCCATCAGATGAATTAAATCCATTAGTGGTGCTCGAATGTCCACCAGAACCTACCCACTACCAGAGTTTAAATTTCCACACAAAGAAGTGTTTGTAAATGTACATCTTTATTAATCTTTATTTACTATGCAACTAATTCTTGATCTTACATTCACTTGATGTCGGCAACAAGGCTGTAAATGGTGAAGTGTGCTCATCCAAGACACTCACATATTTATGACTACTTAAATTATGAAAATGATAGGTAAGCATATAGGTTCAAAGAAACCATAAGATCATATAAAGAATACTATTTATGAGGCCTCAGATTATTTCTTAAAACATCTTCTCTGCTATGGATATTGGTAATTAAAAATTTGTTGTCTCCTTAGTGGGGAACTGCCAAAATTGTTAGCATTACACTACTCTTCATCTTACTGCTTAGTGGTAAATCGACGGTAATGTGATGTATATTTTAAATCTGAATCTTTCTATAGTTAAGTAGTTAAGATGCTACACATCTTAGCGTAAAGTAATTCTTAGCTTTTAAACTACTTCATGCGACAACTGGTATGAATATTTATTGTTTTTCTTAGAACGAAAAAAACCTTTTAATAAATATCATGTTCAGGTAAAAAACGGAATTATTCTACTGTCCTAAATCCCGACTGTATCAAAGCTTCAACATAACGACAAATTAAATTCTTGTTTCTAATTACTGAACAATTTAAGCTTAACAGGCGTTAACGATAGCAAATTTGACTTAGTCCAACATGATAACAAATCCAACTTAAGTTGAGCCGTACTTAACGTTTTTCAAGTGAAATACGGAGTTATAAAATCGTCTCTCCCAATGGAGACGAACAGATAAACAGATCGTTAAGTTTTATTTATTCATTCGTAAAGTTTGTTCACTGTATAAGAGATAATGGATGAGAGGAGCAGGTTCATACATTCTGTAGACAACAATGAAAAAACTAACATTTAAGTGAATAAGTACTTTAAAGAGTAATGAAAGTTTTTGTTGAAAACAACAGACAAATGGAATGTTTTCACGGCGACTATGTATAATAATATATCATTAAAGTCATAACAAACAAACATGTTGGAAAACAAAGCGTCGTCTGAAGTAACCAGGGTGTTGTTAACCCTAACGCGGGTGCTTAATGAACTGTTTCTTTCATGAGAGCCAACAGACTCTCATAATGGAGTGATGCTGTGCTTCCCTGGTCTAATGACCAACGACCAACATCAGTTTGAACTTTACACACAAAACTTAATGTTATTCATAACTAAATGAAAGTGAAGGTCAAAGGAGAAATTAAAAGAAAATTTTCTTTTTTTTTTTTTTTTGTTTATATTCTTTGTATCATTCGATAGCTTGTTACCCACGCTATGCTTGTCTGTAACTGAAGTAACACTTATTGATTGTTTAAGCCCTTTTTTCAAGTTAATTATCTTCAATATTGTATATCATGCGTTATATAACTTAACTTAGATAAAATTTCTTCCACCTTCACGTCTCCATGTCCGAGATTTGGCTTCGGGGAAACTTTTTTCATTAATGTATTACATTAACAATGTTTTATGCCTCGAAGCGATGAGATGAACGAAATAATGACTTTTTTTTGTTATCGGAGAAATGTTCTAAAAATATATCCTGCTTCTGGGGAGAAGAGATGGTCCCTCCCCACCCCGATGGTCATCCTCAGACCATTGCGAGAGGTTCCGGGATCTCCTACGTAACGCACCGATGCCTCCCGGCACTACCCTTAAAGCAAGTCCCAGAGAGAACTTTAACCCTCCTCAGTACTCTCGCTTTGGTACGACAAGCACTATCCGACGTAGTACTTGGGGTTCATCCCGCTTAGTGGACGATAAGGACCCTACCGTCAAAGCTCACGAACCTGAAATTTATTTTAGTCGCCTTCTACGACAGGCAAAGCTATAGCTATAAAGATCTTAGTCATATCAGCTTGATAGCGGAGACTCAGAGCAAACGAGATTTTCACCTAATGATGTATTCGCCTGCTCATAACCAAAGTGGCTCTAGTTAAGATGACATACACAGCTCTAAATTGTGTACATCGCCTAGAGATATAAGATGATCAAGATAATTAATGAAATTACTCAAAGATCAAAGGGTAGCTAGTGAGCTACAATTACATTGAAACTGGAACACAGTAATGTTTAAAGATTAGTGTTTAGCGAAAGAAATAGAAGCCTACTTTACCTAACCTAACCACATTTAAAACCGTTATTGTTTGTTGAATATTTTTAGTTAATTCAAATATTTAAACATATGTAGTCTAAGGGAACAAAAAAGTATATAATACTGCATAAACAAACACATAACTATTAGTAAATATCACCCTTAGTGTTATGTTAGGTCTTGGGGCCTTCAGTCACAAGAGGAAAGTCAAAGTCATTGATCGACAACTCTGATTAAGTAAGCGTTAGAGTATAGTAATAAAATAAGTATAATATATAACAAACATAGTATTTCGATCACAGTTACATAAGCGATATTTTACGTACAGCGTATTTCATAAGAAATCACGTTTTCTTTCTGGAAATTATTTCCTCGTATACTGTGAGAATTGATTGCTTTATACATCTGACTCCTGAACGTTCCCCCAGCGTTTACTTCGTCGCCATTGTATGATTGAAGCATTTCCGGCGGAGGTTAAATCTTACCTCAGTATTATATAAAGAAATTGTTTCCTTCCTTACGTGGATGTCGAATATTTTTTACTACGACGAGGACATATATAAGTAAAGTTAAAATAAACGATACATATATAATATGTTTCTAAATATTATATATCCATGCGGATATGCTGTGAACGAGAACTGAGAGATAGATATTACTACCTGTAATACACAAATCGATGTAATAGAACAACATGTCAGCACAACTCCTGTAAAGTACCTATTGGTAGTACTATCAGCGTCTGGAAGATAAGAGGAAATAGGTTGATATTGATGAGTTAGAATATTTCCACTGGCACTCTACCTTCAATGGGTAATTCAAAGTGATCATAGAAAAAAAAATATTCATAGAAAAATCTCCAGCTTTCCTCATAATTGAAACTAGTTTACAGCGGTCGCCAACTTATATACTTAGCGTAGAGAATGCGACAGTCACAGGGGGTACTTCAGGGAAACCTTTGTGTGGTGTAAACTTAGGCGATATGATAATGATTAAGTTTTTCTTCTTCAATACTAACCTAAGGCTTAGTGTTTCCAAAAATATCCAGATCAAACATAACAGAACATAAGTGTTGTATCGAAGTTGCAAGATGGTAGTGAGAGACGTTGCGATTGCGACTACCATGAATTGTACCGGCAAATCATTATCACTACTGGACAATAAGCCTCCCCCAAAGATTCCCCCACAATCGGGTGGTTCAAAAGGCCATTTACCACCACACTGGCCTAATGCAGGATGGTGGGAGTCAGAGCCTCGTTTATTAATTAGCAGGGTGCACCACGAGTGGTTGAGATTGGCTTGGATCCATCGAGTTGTTGTGTGGGAACTTTTACACCCCCATCAGCAAATATGGCACATCACTAATACAAAAAAACTACATAACCTAAAAAGCTTAGTAAATGTCCTACTAGTATCCATTGTTTACTAAACTTTTCGACATCAAGTAAAAGTAAATAAGTTTTCTTGAAATATAACGAAGCCGTAAGACCAAATGAATTTATTTCCAAATATCACGTGTATGTTAAGGGGAAGTTTCCTGAAAACGATCGGAGTTCTCAAATTAATTGCGCAATACGATAGCAATTAAAACAAAAGTCGATGCCTCAACAGCTTCACCGCCGGGAAGTTATACATTCCACACTTATCCGTTACTTGCGAACGCAATTTACTGGTGGTAGGTCTCTGCAGCCGGAGACCGTCTAGGAAGATACTGCAACACCTGTTTCTACCGCCAAACAGTAGTATGCAAACATTACTGTGTTCCAGTTTAAAGGGTGATGTAACTAATGTAATTACTAGGGTAACGAGACAACATTTTTTGTATCGTTCCTCTGCGTGTGGTACCCACCACCTATTAGGGTACATTACATTTAAGATCAGTGTTTTCTAGCTCTATCTCCTACTTATACTCCTCTTTCATTCTCTCTACTCTTTCATACTCTGCTCATCTTCGAAACTTCTCTATCATTCTCTATTCAAATTCCTTCTCTCATTCCTCTCTCTCGAGCGAAAACCGTCGTCTTACGCCCTTCTTCCGGACTGAAAAAGACCTAAAAACATCAATCTTTTTTTGCATTCATTCTTGTATATTTTCTTCTTTTTCTTGCTTACTGATTAAAATGTATAGTTTTCTCTACTTGGCTATAATAATTCTAGTATCACAGATTTTTAATTTTATTTATTGTATCTGCTATATCCGTTCTGCAAAATTCCAGGAATCATCAGTGAGGCAATGACTTCTTTATTTAGCTGTCTGCCTAACTCCATTTCGCAGTCTGATCGCTTCCTTCCGTTTACGAGACAAGAGGTGACAGTGTACACTACGGTCTAGTTCACCACAGGGTCATAAAGGCACAACAGATTGATGAGTAAAAAGTGGTGCATTCCTACTAATGCCACATTGTTATAGGCAGGCGCATCACTTACCATCAGGTAAACGTGTAGTCGCTTCTATATAATAGTAACAGGAGTGTGTAAACATTGCTGTGTGCAGATACGAAGAGTGCGAACCCAGTGCTCGATATGTTGTCTTAGCCGAATAATGAATAGCAAGTGTTATCCATCATCAGAAACTGCAACAAGTGAAATTAGCTGGAAAACAATGTAACGACTGACATCGTTTGTCTCGAGACGGGGAGCGCAATGTGGTGCAGTGTATACAACCCCAACTATCACCATACCGTTTTACTTGTCTCGCCGCTTCAAACAAAAAAAAAGGTTGTTTATGGAACTTCTCACACAAGTCTATCCCTATTTTTTTTTAAATTTCTCCTGCGTGTTGTGAGTCAGGACCTTTATTAATCTATTACATTTACTCAATTAATCACATTTCTTAGTACAAATTTCCTCATTCTCATCTTTCGTACTCTCCTTATCAAACTTCTTATCTCTATCATTCTGCATTCTACTTCCTTCTATCATTCCTCTCTCAACTTATGATGACTGTCTGCTAGTATATCTTATATTAAACAGTTACAGTGTCTATTAAATCTAAAAGTATAAACTAAAATTAGTTGAATGAGTGAGGGTAAGTTCTCACATGCATCAAGTTCAGGACACAGTTTTCAGACTAATTAAAACTTTCCACACAATTACAATTTCAAAATTCTTACTCAGCATCACAAACCGCCCGCGGCGCTGTCGGTTAAATCCGAGACACTTTTGTTTCTGCCTGAAGAAATGTTTCCCTGCTAAAATTCAGTTACAAAAACTATACTAATGAGTACGCCATGAAATTTCCAACTGAAATATCTATTTCATATAAAAAATAAATTAAATCTACGTTTGCAGTTGTGGAAGAAGTTTCCAGATACAAAAGATATTCAAACACTAGACGACAAGTAACATCATCATCATCAACCGATAGACGTCCACTGCTGGACATAGGCCTCACCAAAATATCTCCACATCGATCGATCCTGCACTCCCTGTATCTAGCTGCTTTCTACAACCTTTACCAGATCGTCGGACCACCTGGTGGCCTGCCAACGCTGCATCTTCCGGTACGCAGTCGCCATTTGAGAGTTTACACAAGTATACAAGACATAAAACATCTAACGATGTGGAAGTGCTGGGAGAATTAGATTTAGCCTTAAATCGTACACCGGATATAAATATAATACATTCCCAACACATACCTTTTGTTAAATCTGTTTCAACCACAACTCAAGGGGCTTCCCAAAGGATCATATTTGATAGTATAGTTATCACAAACCCCTTGTGGCATAGCTTCGTTTTGTTCTAAACTTACAAGGCTTAGGTAACAACAGTGGGTGGTTATATTTTATTAACTGATCTCCGACCAATTTTCTGGGAACAACATGCTTCCTTCCAGGCCCCTTCTCTTTATTATCCCTGTCGCAATTGACTATTGGCAATGTTGTGTAAATCCATTCTTAGTTGACCTCTAAATGGAAGAAGCAATATCTCTACAAAATTTTTAATCTACGTGCAACTGTGTCGGAGGTATCGTGGTAGGTCAATGAATCTCTTGATATCTGCTATATATATACATCAAACCTTCAAGGTCAAACTTAAACAAACAACGAGAAGTACGAGTGAGTAAATCTACGACAGTGATGACGTCACTGATGAAAATGCCATAAATTTTCCCTCAAACAAACGGTACAGGGGAAATTTTTTACGAGTTTCCGCCAAGATATAAAACAGGTTTATAGGCGGGCCGTTAAGGGTAAAGTTGATACAATTCAATGATGGAGCGATTAAACTTTATATTGTTTCTTTTAAATAATAATATTAGCAATAATTATAAATAATTATTAAGTAGAAAACTCTAATTATAATGCAGAGTAGGTTTAATCTTTGATTAAACTGGTGGTTGGTGTCTGTTGCTGGAGACTGTCTAGGTAGGTACGCCCGCAACGCTTATTTCTGCCACCAAACAGTGGTGTGCGAACATTATTGTCTTCCGGTTTTAAAGGCGTTGTAGTTAGTGAAATTAATGCGGTGAGACTTTGTCTTATGTCCAGTGACGAGCTAAATAGTGTGTAGTGTATGTCATCTCAACTAGCGCTGTTGTTATGAGCAGGTATCATTTGCGATCGATTGAATGTATCGTTCGTCTCGTCCCATCATAAAATACAATAAAAAACCTATTACATTCGTTTATGTAAACACCCTGTTTATCCCTTCAATAGTTATAGGGTGGTATACTATAACAATGTGACATTAGTTAAGATTTTTACACTACACTACATTTTAAATAATGTTGTACAAGTTATTTCATTAATAACAGTAACCTTACTGGAACACAATAAGGTCTGCATAATATTTTTCAGTTGTGCGGGTACTTATGGGTACCCGACTAATGTGACCTTTATGACCGAGGGTGTAAGGGGCCCAGCACATCAACTCACAGGACACAAGCCAACCCCACATGCTCGTGGTGCACCCTACTGATCAACAAACGACGCTCTGATTCCCACCGAAGAGCAATAGGCCAGCGTAGTGGGAAACGGCTCAAGTACCTCAATATGAACCTGATCTTTGGAGCAGGCCTATGTCCAACAGTGGACGTCTATCGGCTGATGAAACGCGACCTTTACAGAAATATATCCGGTTGTTTTTTTTTTCATAGATAACGACGCGTTCTCACGTGAAAGTAAGATTTTCTTTATAATAAAGATTGCATGTTATCTTTGTGAATACAATACGAGCGTACGCGTTACTCAAACTTTCTTCTCTATTCACAAAGGGAACATTTCCCTCTGAAAAGGGGATAAAACATTTCCCGGATAAAGATTCCGTGAAGTGATTCTGCTTATTTCAGTACGATACGTAATAATCATGTTCGCATGTTATTTCAGTGTATGAAGAAGAAAAAAAACATTTCTATGCAATACGTGTTGAGTAATATCTTTGGTGGAAGACATTGGGAAAGGTCTCAAGGCAATCTTATGTATCAAGGTGATCAGCGTAATGTGGTGCAGTATATACATATGTCATCCTAATTAACGCCACATTGTTATGAGGAGAGAATATCCACGGATATTTTTTTTTTTTATTCTACGAAACCACGAGTCGAGTTGGACGAGCACCTGATGGTAAGTGATGCGCTTCTCCATAAGTGAGGCTAGTAGGACATATAGGATACACACCGCCACATTTTGCCCGTCGCCTTGAGACTTAAGATGTTAAGAGTCGTTACCTACAACGTCCTCCAAACCAGAGCACAGTAATGTCAGGACACTACTGTTTTGCGGCAGGAATATAAGCTACGGTGAGACCTATCTAGACTATGTCCGGCAACAAAGACCTACCGCCAGTACTTAAAAAGCTATTTTAATTTTTTTTTAGTTTTGTACTTATCAAGTTTACACAGATATGTTTAAGCTACCTATTAAATATTAATAAATTACAGTCCTTAAAAACAGCAATACCCTCTATAACACGATTTCATGTTATGCGATATGTTGACCCTCGTATAACATATTTCCCTCATACAACACGGGAATGCCCCGCGTTCTGTTTCTATTTCGGAATTATGTTATTTGACTTTAACTATTTTATAGTTAGGTATGTTAAAAAGTTTATCTATTTATTTATTTTTTTGTCATACAAATAAAATAAAAACTAATAATGATTACAGGAAATTGATATAGTACACACATTGAGGTTTCTACCAGTGAACTAGATATATATAAAAAAACTATATGGATAGTGGAAAGCATAAAATACACCACACAACGCTTCTTTGTACATAATCACATTCTCAACAAAGCTCGTTTGCAAGAAAGCTCTTACAATATTTTTTTATACAATTAAACGACGACACGAGCGGGACGTTTAAGTGATGATGAGTGATACCTCCGCGCATATCAACGTCGCGCTAGTTAGAATGTTACACACTGCACCACATGGCGCTCGTCTCTTGAGACATAAGATATTGAAACTCCTTACCTCAATGATCTCATTAGCTACAACGTCCTTCAAATCGGAACACAGTAATGTTTGCACACAATTGTTTGGAGTCAGAAACAGGCGCTGCAGTGTTACTCTCCTAAATGGTCTCCGACAACAGCGACCTATCACCAAAGATAATTGTATAGAGTTACAGAAGAAATTAGTGTAATTACTAAAATATCTGGCTTGTAATATTAATGGCGTATAACACTTTCCTGTGTTTTCTTTTCTGCAATCTCTTTTTGCGCAACCCGAACATGAGATTGTCAAAATCAGGCGCCACTGAAGAGATGTGGGTCTAATTGAGTGCTTCCTTCCTACTCGTCGGTAAAAAAAAAACTGGCAAAGGGACAAATGATTTAACGAAAAATGATCAGACTTCTTTTCAGTTACATGACTGCCCTTGCCGGCGACACTGCGAATGCACAAGGGTTATAAATTTCCCTCCCTGTCAACATCACTGGGCGGAAGCACCAGAACAATGCAGTACGAGCGCCGCGTTAAAGCAGTTTTATTAAAAATTCAATATACGTTAAAATAAACGGCTGCGAATAAATTTTATTAGCTTCGAACGTATATTCCGCTTCATATGCTGATAAAGCACGGGTGCTGAGCTGATCGCGTTTTAAAAAAAAATACATAATGTATAGACCTAACAAAATGGTACGTAACTTATGATATGGTGGCAATAAAGAACCTGTTAAATGAAGCAGATATTAAGTAAAGACTAGAAACTCGTGTAATAATAATACATTAATCGATACTGGTTATAGATCTCTGCTGCTGATGACTAGGACTTAATATCTCATGTCTCAAACAGATGAAAGCAATATGGTGCTGTGTATATCATCCTAACCCTTCTTCTGCTTAAGGTGCTTCTCCTACTACCGGAGTTTGGCGGTCAAGTCACCATATATCACCCGGTCTCCTGCGAGACGGAACTTACGATCTCTCATGTTTCGTACCCAGGATTCTAATCATTATAAATAGCGCCACGTTATTATGAGCATATCACTTACTATCAAGTGAACATATTGCTCGTCGCTTCGTAGATTTAAAATATATATATCGATCTTCGAAATCTTTTATGTACAATCGCAGCGATGAACTATTTACACGTATTTACTTCATCTTCTCCGTCTCTTCTTTTCTCCATCTATCTCAAAGTAGAAAATTATATGATAACAAATTGTCTATATGATAATAATAGCAAGCTTGACGAGTTTGAAAATGCTTTACTAACTTCCAAACTAAGTGTCTACGTCTACAGGTGTCTATTACTTGTGTGACCTCTGAAATTAACTAAGGACTTGTCATAAGACAAGCGATTAACTGACACACGGAGGCCCCAGGATTGGGCTGGTCTTACAGTAGTATTTTGCAAACAGAATGAGAATCTAAATAATCGTTTCTCCCAAAATGCCGGTACACTGTTATTTGTTGAGAGAAAAAAAAAAACACAAAAGGGAAAAAAGGCGGGCCCTTTTATTACAGTACGAAATGTTCAAATTATACCGTTCTCTGTTCTATTTAAGGGAGAAAAAAAATACAGAGGCCATTTAAATATTTTTAGTATTATGAAGGACAATTGTTTCAATTGTGTAAGTCTGTAGTAAAAAGATGACACACACACAAAATAAAAAAAAACCGTTTGGATTATGAAAAGTACGTCCATACTCGTGATAATGAGCTATGATTATTTTAGGTCTTAACCTTGTGAACCTTAATCTGACGATTCTCAGGCCTTAAACTTCCGATCGTCTATCACCTCTCATCCCCAAATGTATAAAAAAAATATTTTCTAAGTGATACGATATCGATTAACATTCAAAGAGGGTTATGAAGAAAAAACTTAAATAGGATTGTTAGTATTTGATATGTGCAAATAATTTCTCTAGCCAATAACTGCCTTGTAGAATGCCATTGATACGAGTCGTTCAGATGCTAAAGCGATCAAGTCTAGAAAATAAATCGGGAAAATAATGTCGTTTCATACATTATAATAGGTTGGGGAAAAAGAAATCCATTATTTTTATATGAACTTCAGGACTTTATTTAACATGCTTCGGATTGTCCGATTTGGGTCAAATATGCACCGTTTTGTTCTATGATTTGTTGCCATTTTAAAGGTAACTTCATAATGCCTCTCTCGTAGAAGTCCTGATCTCTATTTGTAAAAAACTCTAGTAGCCGATTTTCACAATCTTCCCGAGATGCCAATTTTTTATCACTAAAGAAATTTTGCAATGCAAGAAAAAGATGGTAATCGCTTGGTGCCAAGTCCGGACTGTATGGCGGATGCATTAAAACTTCCCAACCAAGCTCCCGAAGTTTCTGGCGAGTCACTATAGACGTGTGTGGCCTAGCGTTGTCCTGGTGGAACACGACACGTCTCCTGTTGGCCAATTCTGGCCGTTTCTGGTCAATTGCTATCTTCAAACGGTCCAGTTGTTGACAGTAGAGATCAGAATTTAGTGCTTGGCCATATGGAAACAACTCATAATAAATAATCCCCTTCCAGTCCCACCAAATGCACAGCAGAACCTTTCTGGCCGTTAGTCCTGGCTTGGCCACCGTTTGAGGTGCTTCACCGCTCTTTGACCATGATCGTTTTCACACAGGGTTATCGTATGTGATCCATTTCTCATCTCCAGTCAACATCCGTTTAAGAAATGGGTCTATCTCATTCCGTTTGGCCAAGACTTCGCAGATGGAAATTCGATCCATCATGTTTTTTTCTGTTAATTGGTGTGGCACCCAAACATCGAGCTTCTTTTTGAATCCAGCTTTGTGTAAATGGTTTAAAACTGTTTTGTGGTCCATTTTTAGCTCCTGGGCGATGTTACGACTGCTAACATGCCGGTCAACTTCGATCATTTCTCCGATTTTATCGACATTTTCGGCGACCGGCCTACCTGTGCGAGGTGCATCTTTAACATCAAAAATTCCTGAACGAAATCTACGAAACCAAAATTGCACATAATTGGCTGTTACAGTATCGGGTCCATAAACACCATTCACAATTTTAGCCGCCTGGCTTGCATTTTCGCCTTTGTCAAAGAAAAACCGTAAAATGTACCGAATTTTCTCTTTGTTCACTTCCATTTTTAACACCCTGTAACTCACAATTGAATGCACCAAACAAAAAACAGCCAAAGAATTTTTTTACTGCGAAATGTCACCTTTCCAACGAGCATAAATCTGAAACTGTTTGATCGATACTTTACGAGAAATTTATCACTACAGCCATCTACCGAAAAAATAATGGATTTCTTTTTCCCCAACCTAATATTTAAATAGTATTTAGGTATTAATTTGATCAGAAAAGTGTCTAGTGTTTTTTCTAAGTGTAAGCACTGCAAAAAAAAGGAGATTAATACAGGACGTGTTAATATGAACGTACGTATTTATATGAACAATTACAGTATCATAATAATTTTGGGATTTGCATCATTTATAAGGTAAAAAGATAAAAAATTTATGTCAAAAGATATACTCATTCACATTGTCTTCTGAAATTATTATACAACATATACAGAACCTATAGAAGAAAGAGCTGTCTGACCTAGAATATAAGAAGCAACGAAATCCTTTAATAACTCTCTCTCTCCCTAGCCCTTATCCTATATGGTGGTGGTATTATAAATCCTTTAATAACTTAGAAAAATATCCAATATTACATACATAAATCCTAGGTTTGGAACAAGATATAACCACTCGCTATCAATCTTGCGGAGGTTAGTTTGTAATCAAGGAAACTATTTTATATCTTGAACTGAATGACCCTCCGGCAAAGTTACTCCATCTAAGATGTGGCCGTCTGACCCTTATCAAAAAGTTTTATTTAGACAGAATTACAAGTATACGTATTAACCGAACTCCGCGGTAAGGTTTATCGCCTTGCGCACGCTACTTCAATTGGGAATAGCTCTGATTACTGCTTCGGATCCTGTTCACTTCGCGAGAAGGGATCATTTCTCTTTCTAAGATGATACATCTGATACTCCACCAAACGTTTGAATACTAAATATAACAGAGAATCCTTTAGGTAATGTTAATATCCTTTATTTAAAAAGTAAAATATTCCTTTAGTTATCTATAACACCTGCCATTTGTTTATAAATCATAGTAACATTATAACTCCATGCCATAAGGAGTATAGCAAATTTAAAAGTTTTATTTTAATTCTTTATTATTTTAGGAGCTTTCAGCCTATCCAGGCTATATCAACCCCATCATAACCTAATAATCTAATTAGTACTAATACTATAAGTATTATTTTATTAAGTCATATAATCGATGATGTACATCTGGTCTTACGTTAGATTTCAAAGTAAATGAATAAATTATATTGTAAAACATATAATATGGAGTGATTCGCGAAATCCTCGAAGGCCTCGCATTATAAGCTCGGGGACAAGTTTTACGGCGGCAAGTTTCGATAACGCTGCGGTGTAATTGATGACTTAAGTTATCTCGGAGGGTTTCTATTACTAAGTAGTTCATAGTAATTGAATCCTTCTGAGATAAACTCGCCCTTACACCGCGAACTGTAATATTTTACAGTAACTTGTTGAAAAGTACCGGTTTAAGTATTTTCATCGATTTTTCATTAATTCAACCCTTGCTTTAACAACAGCCCTTAACATCATAAGACAGACAACTTAAGATATATTCTACAGTAAATTAGTATAAGTAGGCATAGTGGACAGAAAGTCCGCTGACCAGATCCTTAACATACCTTCTACAATACCATCCGAAGAACCGGACATAAGAAAAGAAGGAGTAACACTTGTTTATTACATATTTTCTCAAAAAAAAAATATTCCATTAGGCGATAAGACGACCTTGACGTTAACCTAATGGCATGTAATATCTCAGACCATAAGAACACGGCGCTAGTTAGAATGGTATACACTGCACCACATTGCGCTTATAGCCTAGAGACATAGATGTTGAGTTACCCCTGTAATTACACTAGCTACAACGCCCTTCAAACCGGAAGACAGTAACGTTAACTTACTACTGTCGAACCGGGCACTAAGAATCGTCGTTTGTAGAGGTTCATATGAGGATTTCCGCGATTTCTTACCTCGCTGGCCCAATGCGAGTTAGTGGTAACCAGAGCCTCGTTTTTTGATTAGCAGGGTTCACCACGAGCAGGTGAGGTTGATTTGGGTCCCGTGAGTTGTTGTACGGAACCCTTACAACTTATTGATATTTGATAAACTCTAAAATGAAAATGAACTAAACGCGAGGTGTACGTATGAAGCGTTACGGCGGAGGGAGATATGGTGCCACAATAAATTCAATGCTTTCATGACTTTTCCATAAGTACTGTAGTATTTAACAGAGATTTCATCGCAATAAAAATTGGCAGCTTTCAACCGATGGTTAAAAACGAAAGGCCATGCTCGCAGCCAGAAATGATTCCCCGCTGTGAGCCACCTACATTTTAATCCATTCGGATTCGCTTTACGTATGCAAAGCTAAATTGATTTTTCTACGGTTACCCCTGCCGTGGAATATTCTTCACTTATATAATAATAAAAAGTATATATATATATATATATATATATATATATATATATATCTCTTTTAAAGAACGAAACCAGCTGAACGTTTACTTCATAATACACGTCTGCCCATAACGACGCAGCGCTAGTTAGGATGATAAACATACACCGCGTTACGCTCGTCGCCGGAGACATAAGATGTTGAGTCTTGTTACCCCAGTAATTTCACCAACTAAAGCCCTTCAAACTGGAACATAGTAATGTTTGCAGACTACTGTTGGACGACGGAAATATGCGTTGCAACAGTGTCTCCGGCAACAGACGTAGTAGTAATAATAATGGTAATAGTAGTGTGCGAACATTACTGTGTTCCGGTTTGAAGCGCGTTGTAGCTAGTGTATTTACTAGGGTAGCAAGACTCATCTTATGTCTGAGGAGACGAGTGCAATGCGGTGCTGCGTATAATTTATCCTAACAAGCGCTACGTTATTATGGGCATATCACATACCTTGAAGTGAGGGTCATGCTCGTCTCGTCGCTTTGTAGTGTAAAAGAGAAGATGTTTATCGGTCGGAACTTAATACCAATAAATTAAGTTACTTATTTAATTGTCGCTATGTATAATGTATCAGGAAATAGACTGGCATATCTGGCGCGTCCGAACTGACCCTCCGAACCAGAGTCAGAATAGACTGTACCTCGCTGATCACCAACCTTCACCAGTTGGAAAGGCACTTGAAGAAGATAAATAATGTTCATATTATTTCAAAAAAGGTCTCTCAGTGTCAATTTATATTTAACCTGATATGTACTTATTTACAATTATTTCAAAGTGAACGATTTATATCAAGAATTGATTTATTTTAATGGTGCTAGGTCTCTATTGCTGCGACCATCTAGGCACCATCGCAGTGCCTATTTCTACCACCGAACAGTAGTTTGCAAACGATTACTGTGCTTCAGTTTCGAAGGGCGCTGTAGCTGGTGAAATTACTGAGATAACAAGACAACATCTTACGTCATATTGTGATGCTGCATCATTCTAATTAGCACCGCGTTGTCATGGACGGGCATATCACTTACTAACAAGTGAACGTCTCGCTCGTCTCGTCTATTTGTTTTTCTACTTATCTAGTATACTGCTATCTTCTCTTTCCAGTGGGTTGTCTAGTAGAGATTGCTTTCACACTAATAATACCGCCCTTGATATATACTCGCTTTTCTATTGAAGTATTATTACCGTAGTATATTATTCGATATGTAATGTACTTTATATTATTATTATTAATTTAATAATAAAATTGTTATCACGTTATTAACACCCTTGCAATTCTCTTCGGTGAAAGAACTTTGTAAAATCCATTCTTGTCTCACGGCGACGAGCGCAATGTGGTGCTGTCTCTAACATCCTAAGTTTATACAGACGGGCGTATCACTTATAATCAGGTGAACGTCCCGCTAGTCTCGTTGCTTCGTAGTATTAAAAAAAAACGTTTCTTTTCGCAAAGAGAAAGAAAAGGAAAGATAAATGTTAATGTCTCTTTCTTTAAGCCTTCGTGTCTCCAACAAATTAAGTTCAATCTAAGTTTACGTATAATTTTTATAACTGTTTTGTTTATATTTTTCACTTCACGAATGTGCGCAAATATTTATGTGGGAAAAAATACATCAGTGTTGCAACCACAAGTTTTTCATTTTCGTGCTAACAATGCACGCACTAGTTTTAATATCTCATAGGTTTTTTTGACTAGCAACATCATTTGAAAACAATAAAATGTAGAACATTGGTGGGCATGAATACAGTGTTCATCTTTTTCTCCGCAGTGAAATGAGCTGTTTGTTTGTTACTTCTAGATACTGTATATGTTGCTTTTAATAACTCGGACCTAATTTTTTTTTATTTCCACCTCCCATCCATTCACTTCCCTTCCTCTTCTTCCCTTGACAACGTAAATCAGGGTCTTCGATTCGATTGAGCCTTTCATTCGTTCTATATTTTCAAATTTGTATTTCTACTTTATTCTTAACCAATTTATCCTATTTATACTTATTATCCTAATTTTTTTCTATATTTCTTGCTTATTATAAGTCACTATAATAAGTCACTTTTTTTTCTGTGAAGCGACGCCACGAACAAAACGTTCACATGATGGTAAATAATACGCCTGATCATAATAATCTGGTGCTAGTAAAGATGATATACACAGCACCACTTAGCACTCGTCGCCTTGAGATATAAAATATAGTCTCGTTACCCAAGTAATTTCACTAGCTACGGCCCTTTAAACTGGAATACAGTAATTTATACTCTTTAATATTTGCCGGCAGAAATAAGAGCAGTGGTCAACCCGCCTAGATGGTCTCTGACAAAAGAGACCTACCACCGGTAACACAACATAGATTATGTTACCCTTCTTTCTTTTAGCTATTTTACGATTCATTTAGACTTATTTTGTATACAATATATTAGCCTATTTACTTTACTTATTACAATATATTACCATAACCATTATCTTCTATTTTTACATTAATGTAAAGGCTAATAGTTTCCACCAAAAAACTCATCATCGAAATCGCTATTACTTAATGGGGCTATGGATCTTGATTGCTTGCGAGAAGGAGAAGGTCAATCAATAATGGAAATGTTGAGACGATTGTTTATTTATTAAAACTATTATAAAAGTAGAACATTATTACTTGCTCCTGAATTTCTTTTTACAACATCAACAACTTTCTTCTAACTTAGTAAAGTTCATAAGTTGTAAACTTATAATAAACGTTCGATGAAAGCGAGCTGAATGTAAATTCTGAGTCTCGAACAAGAACTTTATGGCCCCCACTTGTTCTTAACTTGTTCATGTGATGTGTTCGAATCTGATTTCAGTACTGAACGCTGAATGGTTTCTTGCGTAAGTTTTCCAGTTCTTGTTTATTGTAGAGATCATTCTCTAACTTATATATGATAACTTTAAACACGTCGAGGGTCGGATTCTAAAAAAATATCCACCGAGGTAGATCTCTTGTACTTTACAAGACCTTATCGACATAGACACAAAATTATCTTTATCTATTACCCTCGAGGAGCTGGCTTTGTAACAAAACTGCCCTTTTTGATTATTAACAAATTATTTAAACAAATGACTCCACTATGACTGCTCCAGAATAGGAGGAGGGGGAATAAGAGGAGGGGGATTGAAAGACTTTTATTTAAGGTTGTTGTTCACTGGATAGTGTCCAACTCAATTTAATTTTTTTAAGCTCAAACTGAAGATGAAGTTGAACGCGGCTATTTTAAAAACACATTCAAGCTTGTTTACAATTGTAGAGTCGTACAGTGTCACATTTGCAGCATCAGCTAATTATTCAGATGCTACCAACAAATGTAGACTTTAAACCAAAAATACATATGTATACATACACTAGCTGTTTCCGGGCCGGTTTGCTGGTTGTAATATAAAATTCGATTTGAATTTGTCTGAACTTTGTATAACAAACGTTAGTATAGCAACCGCATAAATACTACGAAAGGACAATATAAAAATTCATTAGAAATAAAACTATGAAGGATCTATGAAATTAAAAATATAAATGGCCTATAACCAATTACAAATCATTCCCTGTCGAATGATCATGTTACCATTTTGATACTTTCACTAGATTTAGCGTGATTGGCGAACAAACAATTTCATTATATGTATATGGCACCGTCTCGAAGGAAATCCAGCAGAAATGCAGGACGCTCAGCATTATCTTAATTTACTCATATTTACTGATGATAGATATGATTAAAATGAACCATACTAGCCGATAGTAAATAAATACAAACACATATAATTGATTTAAAGTTGAAGTTTAATTATTATACATATTAACAAAATTGTAATTACTCGCATGCGAAATGATATAACATAGCAATGGCGAGACTATCGAGATATTATTGAATTTCATATAATATCCTCAATTCAGTTAAAATGTATCGAAAGGTAATGAAATTATAATCACTAAATAATTGTTGTTTGCAGAACATTCATAGATTTCTACATTGTTTTGCAAACAAATTTGTATGGTCAAATAACTGATTATAAGTAAGAAATCCATAATAACCGTAAAATGTCTTCTTTGACCCAAAATATTATTATTAACCCCAAGTTATAACTCAACCTACATTCGATTAGGTTTCCGCTCAAAATCTAAAGGAAATGATTTATTTTACAAAGCTCAATGAAAACTTTCATAAAGTCCGATGTAATTTCTGAGGCGATTTGTTTGAACTTTTGTTATAAATCAATATGTAGAAGTTTTTTTTAAGCTTTCAGGGAGATCTCGGTTATTTTGGTCCTACCGCCCGCAGTGAACAGACGACCTGGAAAAACTAGGACTTGATGGAAAAGTGCATGGCTAATGGTCTCGTGACCTGGTTTACTAGGTTCAAGCCTAGAAGCCACGATCTTTCAGAATAGAATGGAAAAACTTCCCTGTTGATAAGTCTCTCTTATCAGAGACCGTCTTTGTCACAACATTTTTGTTCAAACATTTCTGTGTTCCGGGTTGAAAGGCGCTGTTGATAGTATTACTAGGATAACGAGACTCAATATCTTATGTTTTAGGTCACGAGCGCAATGTGGTGCAGAATATACCATCCCAACTAGCGCCACGTTATGAACAGACGTATCACTTTCTAACAGGTGAATGTCCCGTTCATCTTGTGGCTTCATTGGAAAAAAAAAATATTGATGCTGTTATTTTAGTTATGAAGCTTCTGATTGTAGTCTTTAGATCATTTGGTTTAATTTTGTCGATAACCAAAGACTTTTAGGAAATAATTACGGATATATTTGTATGAAGATGACTTTGACAAGAATATTAGTAGACTCGACTTACTCTTACATCCATTGTAATGAATATTACTTGTCATATAAATGTTTCATTTACTCTGTATAGAGTTTTTTTTTTTAAATATATCTCGACAACATAACTAAAATAGAAATCTGTTCGTTATGATGGAATCATTCATATATTTAATTTTTAATTTCCATTTGCGACTTTATTACAGATGGATTATACCGAAATGTATTCTGTTTACAGCTGATTTTCAGCGAGCTGAATAATCTCGCGCCTGCGATGAACACGTACATTTCAAGAGTGCGCCGAGTGTGCAATTTCCAAGTACTTGATGCTAATTAATTCTAAAATGCGCTAATTAACTAAAACGTCACAAATAGTTACCGGTAGGTCTATTTCAGTGTTACTAAATTTGTCTTTAACGATTCCATATTGTAGTTAACCTATTACAAGCAAAAGATAACGAACCCTGCTCGACTTCAACATATTATATTCTACTGATCTTTAGGACTTGTTTCTCGTATTTTTGTTTTCTTTAATTACTTTATAATTAGCCTTAAAAAAATATATTGTATCATCAATAATACTAGTTGTAAGCCAATGGTTTTATGTATCGATAACATGGAGCTTAGATGATGCATACATTTTCTAGGCCGCCTATCAAGGTACAACAACCATGGTACCAGTACCAGATCACAGCATTGCTATGGTCAGATCAACTATTTATATAGTTTATTAAATTATTCATTCGGTAATCTTTGATAATATTGCTCACAATATAATTTACTATGACTTTACTCCTAGTGATAGGGTTTTATTGCCGCAGCTCCTATTAACACTAAAAAAATAGTGTGCAAACATTAGTGTTCCAGTTTAAAGAGTACTGCAGCTGAAGAAATGATAGCAATGAAACTTAGCACCTTATGTCTCAACACGACAAACACACACATGTATGTCATACTAATTAGCGCACATCAATACAGGTGAAGATATCAGATGAACATCCAACTCGTCATATAAAATAATAGGACCGCTGAAGTCGTTTTATTGAGACTTTTCTTCAGATTTTCTATTTTCCAGTCACCAAAGGCTCTTTAAAGTAACAAACAAATTAAAATGGAACTTTCAAACAGCATTAAAACAACGCCGAAGAAACAACTTTTCCAATCGGAATTTCACTGTAAGTAACAATATAATTCAAAGTTATTCAGAAATCTCTTTGTCAAACTAAACAGATTTACTCTTTGTCATATAGTTTCCGATTTATTATGCGTCAGATTAATTAACCATTTACTTTGGCATGAGAATGATTCATAATACTTCTTACATCTGTTTTACATAATAGGGGGACCGGAAAGTAATGTCGTTTCTGCGCATGCCAATACTTGATTGTCATTTGTCAGCTCATTGTTTTGTTCAGAGGCGTACCAAAGACATTGTGAGGTTATAGTGATTTCTTTACTTATAGACAATTGAATTACAATTTTTTTTTGTAATTTTGGGTAAAATGGCCAGCCAAATACCAGAAGAGGTACACATCCGGCATTGCATGCTCTTTGAGTTTCGCAAGGGAAATAACGCAACAGTTGCTACCAAAAACATTTGCGATGTTTATCCAAATGCACTGGACATTCGTAAATGCCAAAGGTGGTTTTCCAAGTTCAAATCGGGTAATTTTGATCTTTCCGACTCGTATCGATCAGGAAGACCATCAGCGTTAGACAACGACGTGTTAAGGGCGGAAGTGGAAGCAAATCCGTGTCAGACGATCGAGGAATTGTCAAACAGTCTCAACAAACCTTGGTCGACCATCCAAGAACATTTGAAGCAGATTGGAAAAGTAAGCAGAGCAGGTGTTTGGGTCCCGCATAATCTGTCCGAACAGAATAAGGCTAACCGATCAATCACATGCAACTTATTGCTTCAACGACACAACACAGAAGCGTTTTTTGATCGCTTCATCACAGGAGATGAGAAATGGGTCCTGTATGATAACCCAAAACGCAAAAGGCAGTGGCTCTCTCCAAATGAAATCCCTCGGAGTACTGCTAAGCCAGGTTTACACCCCAAAAAAGCGCTTTTGTGTGTTTGGTGGAGTATTCGCGGCATTGTTCATTTTGAATTACTGAAACCTGGAGAAACTGTTACTGCAGACCTCTACAGCGAACAATTGCAGCGAGTCAATCAATCTTTAATTGAAAAGTGGCCAGCGATTGTCAACCGAAAAGGCGTCATTCTCCAACATGACAATGCAAGACCGCACTGCGCAAGGCGAACTCTAGAAAAAATTAATGAATTGGGGTGGGAGGTGCTGCCTCATCCACCATATTCGCCCGATGTTGCACCATCGGATTTCCACTTATTCCGAGCGCTTCAACACTTTTTAAGTGGCAAAACATTTGCAAATTTGGATGATATCCAAAATGCCATCTCTAGATATTTTGCCGAAAAACCAATTAATTTTTATCGATCAGGGATTGAAAATTTACTCACTAGATGGCAAAAGGTTATTGACAATGATGGGGAATACATCATTGATTAAAAATAAAGACTCGTTAAAAATGTATGTGTTTGTATTTAGCGTAAGAAAACGACATTACTTTCCGGTCCCCCTAATACTATATTTAATATTATCATTGCTCACATTATCTTTGAGTGATTCAGTTTTGCAGACACAATCGTCTTTTTTTATTTCTGGGGGTAAATCTTCGAAAGATACTCTGCTTCTGGGTGGAAGTCACGATTGTATGTAACTCTTACTCAATGAAACTCCCTCGGTCGTCGGCATCAGTGCATTCGGAGAGGCTCTGGGGTCTCTTATAGAACACACCGGTGCCCCTCTACTCTTTTCTAGCTCTTATATACAACACGTTTCTGATGGGCCTAACTCTCCTAGGCACCATTGCTGAGCCATATAGTATCCCACGCAGGATCGAATGTTGGGCGATAAGGGTTCCCACTCTCAAAGCTCGCGAAACTCCTAGACCCCTTTAGTCGCCTTCTTCGATAGGCAGGGCTTACCTTAGTCCTATTATTACTAGCCCGAGACTATAGGGCTTATAATCGTTTAGTCTAGTATAATAATTTATTGTAAGGCTTCTAGAATTAATATTTATTATTATTAAAACTATAGATAAAAGATAGCATTGCATTATGAACATGAATGCTTGAGGTTTGAGGTTCGCTGTGAAAGTAGCTACTACTAACGTTCATTGACCTCGATAAATGTCAAACTTCAACGAAGTCTTACATCAGCTATTAGATTTTATTATAATAATTAATTTCTTCACCCTCTATCTCATTCCAGAAGGGTGAAGCACAAAACCGAACGCCATGGAGGATCACTGTAGATGCCGTTACCTCCATCTAGGGGTTATAGGATATTAATGAATGATGATAATGAAACTCATTTCTAATGAAAGACAAGCAAAACCATGATTAATTATGAAGTTTTTTTCTTACATAAATTATATTTTATATTCTCTTAGTATTTATATAATGAGAAAAATTTAGCCTTAGTTTCATCAAGTCTTAGTTTGCGACGTAAGACCAGTCACAGTTTTTTGTTTGTGAAACATGGTAGCAGCTATTATGTGGACAATTTACTACTCGCATCCATTATTTTAGTTACAAATATCACCGAAACACTTTTGTGGGGGCTACCACAATGGCCTTCGCAACACTACTCGCTACTGTGCTGTTTCAACTGTCAACTCGCAATTGTTAAATGGTCCATTTTGAAAGGAAAGCAAAGCGAAATTGGCCCACAGCCGAATACGAGGAGTACCCGCGATAAATCTTCATTTGGTTGGTTCAAAATGCTTTGAGCCTTTCGTACTTACTTCCCGGTAAGTGGAAATGAGTTTCATGTTTGTAATATAAGAGTTTTTCACTTTAAAGTATTTTTCAATAATAAAAGTGTTTGATTTTTTTTTTTTGCAGTGTCTCAATACAAAAGTCTTTGACCAGTGTGTGTTGCCAGTGATGACATACGGAGCAGAGACGTGGCCGCTTACTGTGGGCCTTGTCCGCAAGCTTAAGATTGCTGAGAGGGCGATGGAGCGAGCTATGCTCGGAGTTTCCCTGCGAGATCGAATCAGAAATGAGAAGATCCGCAGGAGAACCAAGGTCACCGACATAGCTCGAAGGGTCGCCGTCGCAAAGTGGCAATGGGCAGGGCACATAGCTCGCAGAACCGACGGCCGTTGGGGCAGAAAGGTTCTCGAGTGGCGGCCACGTACCGGAAGACGTAGCGTGGGCAAACCCCCCACAAGGTGGACCGACGACCTGGTCAAGGTCGCTGACAACCATTGGATGCCAGGACCGGTCTGAGTGGAAATCTTTGGGGGAGGCCTTTGTCCAGCAGTGGACGTCCTCCGGCTGATTGGATTGGATTGGATTGTTTGATTTTTGAACGTACTAGCATTCATCAAACGTCCATCTTTCTATTTTGTATGAAATATATACATTTATATACGAAATATCCAGAGCTCCGTTGACTCATCACGAGATGTACGTAACTGTTAAAAGTACGCACTTATAATTTTAAAGAGATATTGCTTCTGCTATTTAGAAATCAGCTGAGAATGGATTTTACAAAATTATCTTCCCCAAATAAACTTGCGAGGGTGTTACGACCCGCACAGAGGGTTGGGAACAGCTACGCTTCAGAAATGAACGATTTTCCATAGATATATATTTCATGTTTAGTCATATGTTGTCTTATTGAATTTAACACGTACTACTAGTACTTTTACTTATTTGTTTGTATTTTAGAAACCATAGCTATCGGTTATTTATACCGTAATATATAAACAGCTATATAATATATCATAATATTTAATCATGAAGGATTTCTCAATGATAATAACTAGTATTACTCAAATGTATTTCGACGGATAAACGATCCTGTACTATTTTATTCTATTCATGTTTTCAGGGAACAGATGAAAATTTTCATCTGCTTAAAAGTTCGCTTTCGCAAATTACATACATTTTTCACATTGTTGTTACAAGACGGGTACTTCCACAAAAATGGTGTAGAGCTCCGTGGAAATGTGTTTTAATTGCTTCCAAATTTATTGCCAGCGCCGCCGCATTTGCTTAAACAAAACCTTTTTTCCTGCAAAAATGTTAGAGCGGTCAGTGTTTAAACATTCAAAAGGCGTAGAATGTGGTACGTCGAAGCTTCTGGTATATTTATAAAGCAAAATTCCCTTGTAGTAGTTCTGTAACTATAATAATGACAATTATAAACCTTCCATTTTCAAAGAAAATTTTACCTAAAGACGAAATGAAAACATTTAATCAAATCTCGTTACTCCGGTAATTTCACTAGTTAACAAACATCTTTCCTAGCTACTTCCACAGCTCCTATTTCAGTTTTTTTTTATTCTAGAAAGCGTCGAAAAGAGCGAAACGTTCACCTCGTGGTAAACGATAAACCTGCCTATAACAACGTGGCGCTAATTAGGATGACACACTGCACCACATTGTGCTCGCTTTAACACTTAAGATGTTCAGTCTCATTACCTCAATAATTTTACTACCTACCCTTCAAGCTGTAACAAAGTATATATATGCTCACTAGTATTTGGCGGCAGAAACAGACGCTATGTTCGTACCTACCTAGACAGTCTCCGGCAACAGAAAACTTATTTTTTTTTTTTTATATAGTCACGCCTTTTTCCCAGTAGGGGTAAGCAGAGGTGAATAAACACTCACATTTCGCCAGATGTGGTCAGATTAGGTCCAGTGTAACAGGGGGCGAGCCTGTTGCCACTTTATTGGGACCACCCCACACACACACACAAAGATGATATCAGTGTGCGGGTTTCCTCGCGATGTTTTCCTTCACCGTTTTTGTATCTCGCTGTTGTAACTAAAGTTCACAAATGTACATAACTTAAATATTAAGTCATTGGTACATGCTGAAGTTTGAACCCGCGATCTTCAGAATGAAAGCCGCACGCTCTAACCATTAGGCGAACGAGCGCGCAACAGAAAACTACCCCTATAAAATGACCACACAGTAGTGTTTAACCATATTCAGAGAGAAATAGTAGCCGTCGTTATATCTAGATAGTCTCCCACGGTGGAAACTTACCATTTAGTATACTACATATGTTTTTCATGTGTTTCGTCAACTTTTCTTTGTGCTAAGTTAAAGATAGATGGTGCAGTAAAGATTATATCAATCAGAGGCAGCTAAACTTCTTTTAGCAATATCCTTTGATGTCTCGTGACGCAACAGCTAACGGCTTGTAACACGAAATTCCCTGTTTCGATCCTGTGCTTACATAAACTGTATTTTAGATATTGCTTAGATTCCCTTGAGCCCGCTTGGCTATCTACCAACTTCATATTATTTATCTCTCGCCATAACGCCATTTTGTCTCTACTGACAACATACAAGAGCGTACACGAGGTGAATACGCTTCACTATCTACATCTTCAGTGTCACTTAAAACCATGTGAAGTTGATATCAAGTGTTAACTCATTGTGAATAAAAACGAACATCAGATTCTTCTACAGACAACTGCGAGAACTTAAAGTTTATTAGAACTTCCTTTTTATTTCTGTTACAATTTCATCAAACGTTGTCTCTGGAGTTACTTCTAAGTATATTTAATATAATATTTCCACGAACAGCTTTACTTAGTTTAAGTGATATAAATACCTTTCAGTAACAATTTTCCTTTAATTTTTTTCTAGAAAAACCTTTTTGAATCAATTTGAAAGTATTAATTTCACGACACAACCTTTGAGAAACGTCGCCATTATTTTAATCATGCTATCTTTGTCGCTATTCTGAATCTATACTGTTGGTAGGTCTCTGTATTTTTTTTTAATAATTCCACCTAGGTGTGGTGGGTCAGGGCTTCTTTTATTATTAACATTTACCATCAGTACATTATTTTCTTATTTATAAAACACATACTCGTCTTTCACACTATCTTTCCTTCTATCATTCTATATCCCATTTCTTTCTTTCATACCTCTAGCAAGTGAAGACGACGGCTTTTCATTTTTATATCCTGTTAGGTCTATGTTGCTGGAGACCGTCTAGGTAGGTACCACCGCAGAGCCTATTGCAATCGCCAACAGTAGTGTTGCAAACATTACTGCTTCCTAGTTTAAGTAGCTAGTAAAATTACTGGGGTAACGAGACTTAACATCTTAAATCTTAAGGTGACAAGGACAATGTGGTGCTATGAATTCCATCTTAACTGGCGCGACGTTGATATCGGCAGGTGTATCGCTTATCATCAGGTGAGCGTCTCGCTCGTCCCGCCGCACTCCCAACAAAAAAAACAATCTATAATTCAAAACTGCTTAATATTACTCCCGAAAGTTACAACTTTATTAGTTCCTCGTTCGCTTTGCTAGTTATAATGTAGATTTAGATTTGAAATTTGTCAGAAATAATGCCACTGTCCCACGGAACCCTTCCCGTTGTTGACACCCCTGCCACCCGTCTCAGGGGTAACATTTCGTAAAATCCATTCTAACCTGACCTATACTTAGTAAAACAAGAACTTTTAGTACATATCAAATCTCTATGACATATAGCTCTTGAGATATTGTGACGAGTCTTTACATAGGTGGAAATCTCTATGCCATCATCATCAGCCTTTGTTATCCACTGCTGGATATAGATCTTCTCTAATGTCTTCCACCAAATGCCATCCTCAGCTTCTCGCATTCACCAACTCGCAACCACCATCATGATGTCTTCTGTATATCTAGAGGGAGGGCGTTCTCTACTTCTACAATCTGTACGCAGTCTCCGCTCCAAGACTTTTCTCCCCATCGGCCGTCACTGACACTACAGCTTTCAGATATTGAGAGCTACATCGACAACTTTAGTTCTCAGTCGAATATCTTCGTTCCAGGTTTTGACCCTTAGATAAATTCCAAGCATAGCTGTGTCCTCTCGCTGTGCTACTTTAAATCGGTGGACCAGCGCGATGGTCAGATGCCATGTCTCTACGCCGTAAGTAAGACGGTAATATATATGTATTAGTCAATTAACACTTACTAATACTACTTAATTTAATAGTTATTATATTAAACTATGTGTACAGATAATAATATAAAAGCTTTTCACATTGGAAGTTATTACAAATTAACGTAATGAGTATATAACCAACGGTAAAGTGAATTTAACGAACTGCGGTTTGTGTTAACTTTGGAATACGCCATTGTGGTGAAGTTTTACTACAAGGTGGTTTATTAGTATGCATTATTCCACTAACACATGGACGAAATGGGCGTTGATTAAAATAATATTTGCTTTTTCGTACAACACGATATAATTTGACCACTAACGGTATTGCGATTAGCCGTTGCACTAAATCATCGATTACAAACCTGTGGTATGGTTACCACTGGGGATATACCTGTGGTATGGATATGTCAAATTGGTAATTACTGAGAAGTTAAAACTGTTAATTATCTATAAACATTATTAAAATGTATTATGTTTACAAAGTGTAATTTAAAGTGATCCTTTTAATTAATAATTCACGAAGGTGCTAGAAAATAGAGACGTAGAGACTATATTTCAAAGAGAAGACTTTCTGGTGGTCAGATTTTATTTCCAGAGACCCTCTAGATAGATATAACTGCAGCACCTGTTTCTACCGCTAAACAGTAATTTTTTCAGGTTTGAAAGGCTGTATAGCTAGTTTAATTATTGGAGATAAAGGATAACGAAACTTATCCTTTATCTTCATTAATACCCACTATCTCAAGGTGACGAGCGCAATGTGGTGCTCAGTGCATAACATTGTAACTAACTATCTGGTGATCTTCCGGTTCGAATTATCACGTAAGTAAAAAATAATAAATAGAGAGTATGTTTAAAAGTTCAAAGATTTACATAGATAGAGCTTAAGAGAAACTAAACACATTTTTGCGAGTAGGTTGTTCCGGGGGAGTGGTATTCATAAATCAAAAGTTATATTAAAGGGTTCGGGAACTAGGAAGGGTTGAGAATCGTTGCAGTAAATGACAGAAGTTATCTGTCTTTCATTGTTGCTGAAATATAATAAAAATATAAATCATTGTATATTAGTAACATAAATCTATATTGATTTCATTCACTAAATTCACCTACACTCGATTTTCGGTACGTTAATTCTTTTCATGTTCTCTTACACGGCGTATATTTTACTATTTACTGGCAAAAAGGCTGCAACCGAAAAAGGCTCGAAATTCATTCCGGTGAGTTTTATTTGAACTATACCGCTCGCGGGTCGGCCGCTGTTTGCGGACAAGGGGTACATTTTATTTCAATTTACAACATTACTTATATTTCTAAGTTTCGGTGCTTATAAAGCTGTCGTCATTTGAAAAATTGTATTCGACCGTGAGCTGCGAACAGATCAAATGTAAATACTATGGCCGAAGCTGTGTACTCGTGTAATAGACATACATATTTAATATTGTACAACATACCTAAAACAAGATAATATATAATATACTATGCTGTTAGTGTACCAAATAAATAAGTTTTGCATAAAAAACTATTTAACTGAACAGAGATAAATTCGTTGTTAAATAGAGAAAGATTTAGTTTCAAAAGATATAGAGAGACAATATAATCAATACATATATATAAAGAAAATTGGTTTTCTTTCCTAGCCAATCACGTGAAAACTAGTGAACGTATCGCCATGGAAACAAGAGCATTCGCCTGATGGTAAATGATACGCCTGTCCATAATCCAATCCAATCCAATCAGCCGGAAGACGTTCACTGCTGGACAAAGGCCTCCCCCAAAGATTTCCACTTAGACCGGTCCTGGGCCACCCGCATCCAATGATTGCCAGCGACCTTGACCAGGTCGTCGGTCCACCTTGTGGGGGGTCTGCCCACGCTACGTCTTCCGGTACGTGGCCGCCACTCGAGAACCATAACGTGATGCTAATTAGGATGGTATACACTTTACTACGATTGCCCTCGTCGCCTTGAGTAATATTATAAAATGAGGAGTCTCGTTACCCCAGTAATTACACTAGCAACAGCGCTCTTTAATCATCATAATCACCAGCCGATAGACGTCCACTGTTGGACATAGGCATCTCCCAAATATCTTCACATCGATAGGTCCTGTGCTGCTAGCATTCGACGGCTTCCCACTACCTTACAGTGAGTATAGCCTCCAGCACTGCCGGTAACTGACGGCTGTCGTTTGTAGGCGTTCGTGTGGGGATTTGGGCCGTTTCCCACCACGCTGGCCCAATGCGGTTTGGTTGGAACCAGAGACTCGATTGTTAATTAACAGGATACACCATGACCAGGTGAGGTTGACTTGGGTCGCGTGAGTTATTTTGCGGAACCCTTTACACCTCTCTTATCCGGAATAGTAAACGGCAACAGAAACCTACCACCAGTAAACATTTGCTTATTACTACACTTGAAGTTAACGACGTTGAATATTCTCCTAAGAATGTATAGCGAAGGTATTTCCGTTGCGAAGGACTCCGAAAAAAAATCTTCTTTGTACAGAGATAACAATGTTACGGCATCCTTTGATACGTAAACATGAAAAGCTAATGGATATTTAAAGGACTTAATTTTATTAATAAGGGATACTTTGGTTCTATAAAAGAAAACTCTGTAAGAGGGGAAGAAAATTAATATATGCGATACAATTATATCACCCTTATCATTTTGCAATATAGATAATATTGTTTATTCTCTTCTGTTACCCTTAAATCGGTTCAAGTATAGAGAAGATAAGACCGAACGTGGTGCAAGGGTTGCCGCACAACTCACGGGATCCAAGGCAACCTCACCTGCTCGTGGTGCACCCTGCTAATCAACAAACAGCATTGGGCTAGCGTGGTGGGACTTGGCCCAAATCATACTATATGAATCCCTATCCGTGGTGGAAATCTTTGAGAGAGGCCTATGTCCAGCAGTGGAAGTCAATCAGATGACGATGATGAACGAACAAGCAGATAGGATAAGACACAGTACAAATTTAATTTTTTTTGATAACAGTTATAAATAGGGATTAGTAATAAGGGTAAGGGGAAGTTGGTTATAAAGAATCTGTATGTATTTTTTTTTATTCAATTAAGCGACCAGACGAGCGGGATGTTCACCTAATCGTAAGTGACGTGTGACTGTACCATAAGAAAACATACAGGATATCCTCTATCCTTAAAGCAGGATTGTGTACCACAATAATAAATTATAATATATATTATATATTAGTTGTGTAAGGACTCCTGAAGACCATTGCCGTCGCAGCATTTCCCCTTGTTCTCAAACTGTGTCACCTGCATCAGTCGATGGAATATCTTCCTTTTTTACACTACAAAGCGACGACACGAGAATGACCTTCACCTGATGGTGAGTGATATGCCCATAAAATCGTGGCGCTGATTAGCATGTTACACGCAGCTCCGCATTGCGCTCGTCTCCTCAGACATACGATGTTGATTCTCGTTACCCCAGTAATTACAATAGCTACAACACCCGTTAATACTTGCACTGTACTATTCGGCGGCAGAAATAGGCTCTGCGGTGATAATACCTCGACGGTCTCCGGCAACTGAGACCTAACACTAATATTAGACCTACCACCAGTGTGTGTATTTACAACGTGTTATCACTTTACTTCAATTTCATACGGTATTAAGTGATAATGAGCCTGAAGATGGTGACGCTTTACCTATGGTACGAATTCTTGGACAAATCCTGCAATAATGCTGGTAAGTCTCTGTTGTCAAAAATCACTATCAGTTGAACATTCCGCTCTTCTCAGCGCTGAATTGAATAAAATAAAAAATATATACAAGTCCCATAAAAATACCTATCAGAGAGTCTCATTCTCCTGATAGTATTTTTAAGTACCAAGGCCGCAATAACAAAGAAAGTAATGGGAATGAAAGTGGATGATTATAAGAGTAGAGGAAGGCAAAAGATTGTGTGAGAGTTAACATGTTTAAGAAGAGTGTGAATTCACATATGACGGCTGATAGAGGGATATGGAAGAGAAGTACATACTGTGCCGATCTTCCAGAGCTAGGAAATGGGCAGGAGGAAGAAGAAGGTCACAATAACGGTTTAACTGGTAATAACAGTTTCTACGGTTTATCGCAATAACGAATGTAATCAATTGGAAATGTAAGGTCTGGAGCCGGCTGGACGCAGGCACATCAAATTACTTCCAATCGGTAAACTAGATAGATAACATGTTATTAAAAACCTCCTTTCTTTAATAATCTATTATATAGACTATTATATGAATTATTAATGAGAACCGACCTCTTATGTATCAGACGACGAGCGCAATGCGGTGCAGTGTATAACACCCTAACTAGTGGCACGTTGTTATGTGCGGGCGTAAAACTTCATCATCATCATCATCAGCCGAAATACGTCCACGGCTGGACATAGGCTTCACATCTCCACATAGATCGATCCTGTACTGCCCGCATCCAGCTACTTCCCGAAGCCTTCACCAGATCGTAGGACCACCTGGTGGGGATCCTGCCAACGCTACGTCTACCGGTACGCGGTCGCCATTCGAGGACCTTAGTGCCCGATCAGCTGTTAGTCCTTCGAGCGACGTATCCTGCCCATTTCCACTTGAGGCTAGCAATCTTTTGGACTATGTCGGTGACCTTAGTTCTCCTACGGATCTCCTCATCACTATCGTATCACTTACCATTAGGTAAACATGCCACTTGTGTCGACGCTTAGTTGTATATAAAAAAAATATTCAAAATATTATGCTATCACTGATGGTAGGTCTTTGTTGCTGGAGACAGTCTAGATAGGTACCATCGCAGTTAGTCTTATATTCTCTGGCTATTAAGAATAGGACTAAGGTAAGCCCTGACTGTCGTAGAAGGCGACTTAATGGGTTTCCGAGTACATAGGCTTTGAAGGAGGGCTGTGCATGGACTCTCATTGTCCATTGAGCGAACCTGGGATATACGACAAGTACGAGAGGGTCTAGTGCCAAAGAGAGCTATAGCCCTCCCTGGCATGTACTTTTAGCGTAGTGCCGGGAGGCACTGGCGCGTTTCGTAGGAGATCCCGAGTCATCTCATCAGAATCATCATCAACGGATAGACGTTTACTGCTGGACATAGGCCTTCCAATCCCATCATCGGTCGGCCCTGCGCTGCCATCGCCGGTCACCAAGGGCCCATCGTTTGCAGGACTTCATATAAGAGGATTTGGGCCATTTCCCATCACGCTGGCTTAGAGTTGGTGGGAGCTAGAGCCTAGTTTCTAGATTAACATGGTGCACTAAGACAAGGTGACTTTGGCTTAGGTCCTGTGAGCTGCTGTGTTGGATCCCTTACACCCTCATAATTCGTCTATAAATAATTTATTTTATATAACAAAGGACTTTAAACTAATAACTAGTTCTTTTTAGGTGTTGCTTCCGAGAAACAATGTCTTATTTACAGCTCGTCAGGTTTTCTCGCAATTAGCTCTTGTGTTTATTTAACAGTTTGCAAGGGAAATGGTATATTAGACAAGATATTTTTTTTTAATCAAACGATATATATGTATTGCGCGAACCGCTCTGAAACAATATAATAACATTGTGTCCCCTATCAAGAAGGCAATTCATACTAATGCTCAACATAGACATATACGGCGGACATATCGCGCCGGCTGACTCAAATTCATTCCGAGCCCGTTAGATAACCGCTGGGGATATTCTTGTCTATTTCAACATTATATTATATATTCTCCACATATTCGCGAACAAGCAAGTATGAAAAATGTATTAGAAATATTATTTTTCGATCATATCAACGAATATAATATAAGAATAGAGTAAGATGCCGAAGCACCTTACGCTCCAGAGCTCGCGTACGTAGAAGGTAAAAAGTTAATCGACGATCTAATGGAGGTTACCGGATGCGAGCAGTGCAGTATCTATTAAGTATTATCCGGCTGATAAGAGAAGGCCGGTTAAGCTCATTGACAATAATACAGAAAAGAGAACCATTCAATGTGGTGTTCTTTGGGGATGCCCATTGTCAAACAAAGGGCGTCATCTGCTGATGATGATTATGATGAATAATTCTCAATACATGCGGTCAGTACTAAAGTAAATCAATACTCTTACTTAAAGAGAGAACGTAATGGCTCCGTGCAAAGTGAAAGTAGCAGGTTCATATACGCTGTAGGACTATTGTCAAAGCCTCTAAACACAAGCGAAAAAGGTCAAGAAAATTTATCAGAATCTTTTGTATCTAAATATTTGAACGAAATCTGATTAAAAAAAAACTGTTTTATACCCGCATACAATAATAAAACAGTAGTAACAATGCAATACACAATTAGAAAGAATATACAAAACACAATACATGTATATTATTTTACATCTAACACTTCTAGCTCAGTTCTTATCATAAAATTAACATTACTTTATAATAAAAAACTTTAGTAATTAACACACCTGGTGAATAGTGAAACACAGTATAGGGGTGGAACTAATTGAAGTATTTGTAATTTAGCGAGAAAGTCTCACCATAAAGCTTATTCCGTATTCATCGCCGGCGCGGCTGTGTGCAGACGTTTAATTACATTTTATCTTGAATCAGTGCTAGCTTCCGATCTTATTGGTCTGCGAAGTCGACGCAACTCAATTTCTTATGCTAATATACTCGTCGTACATTTTGATATCCGGTAAAGTATGCGTCTAATAAAAAGAGTAAATTTACAGCAATCGTCGCACAGCGGTTAACAGTTAACAACAACAACAACCGTAACGAAGATTGATCCTGATTCTGAGGAATATTTTAATAAAATCTGAATGGTAGTACACTTTTCTAGATCATTCTCATATTGTCAATATACCACTACAACAAACATGACTGAGTGTCAACATATGAAAGCGCATTCATATGTAATATTACTCTTTTTTATCCGTATATCATCCGCTTCTTGTCATTGGATCATATCTTCATTCGTCTTTATATACTTATGAGGAATATTCTTCAATATTGCTCATCAGTATGGTGTCCCCACTTTCCCACGTATAGCTCTAGCCTCAACTAGAGCGTTTTCAAAAGAGGTTGCTTTGGTACCTTGCTAGAAAAGCAGAGCTTTTTTTTTTTATAACATCTAAGAGGCAAACGAGCAAGACGGGTCACCTGATGGTAAGTGATTCACCGCCACCCACGGTCACCAGCGATGACAGTGCGTCGCCTACCCTTCAGGTAAGAATATGCTCTTTTCTTGAATGACCCAGTGTCGCAGTTGTTGGGGAAGACCGCTGATGGCAACGAATTCCAGAGACTTACTTTGCGTGGCAGAAAACTGTTTCTAAAACGCATTGTAGTGGAACGCCAACCATCCAGATGGTGCGGATGATAGTTCCGGCGAGACGATCGGTTGCGAAAATCAGCGGCTTCTATTAAATCGAACAACTCCTCCGAACACTCCCCATTGTAAATTCTGTAAAGTATGCATAGGGAAGATGCCCTACGCAGTGCCAAAGGATCTAGCCGATCGGCAAGTTCAGGATCGTCGACCATCCGAGATGCCCTACGTTGGATTCGGTCAAATGGAGATAGCTGATAGCCCGGAGCCCCGGCCCAAAGGTGGCAACAATACTCCATGTGAGGCCGCACCTGCGCCTTATACAGTTTAAGGCGGTGAGCTGGCTTGAAGTACTGTTTGGCCCTGTTGAGTACTCCGAGTTTTTGGAAGCCATTTTAGCCTTGAAGAGCTGATAGAAAATATTCATATACTGATAGTCTTAACTATTTTAAGATAACTTCTTTAAATAATCATAGAGATATTATGGAGTTAATATCCTTGGTTAAATTGTTAAACAATAAAATGTACCGCTTCTCACTTTTGTCGTTTCAACATAAGGATTCCTACTAGAGTTCCTATATGTGCAATTGCCTCCACTGCTGAGTACTGTGCTTTTTTGCAACTCTTTAGTTTTTAGGCTATGCAAGCTGTTGAACTGCTGCAGTACATCTGTAGACATTCGTGCAGACTCATTATTTATCTTTCTTAAAATAACTTTTTATAGTTTACTTTAACCTATTTTATCCTTAAATAGTGAGCATAATTAGAGAATTCTGTGTTACTCCTTCTTATAAGACTTCTTGTTTGCTTTTAAAATTCTTTGCATATATGTATAATCGATTGTAAACGTAATAAAAAATCTATTCATATATATATATAATGAAAATTGGTTTGGTTTATTCGCCAATAGTATCAACATGGGAACATGAACAGCCGATGTGGAATGATTTGTGGATGATTTTAGATCCTTCATCATCTTATTTATAATCATTTGTATATTTATGCGGTTGCGGTTGTGGTTACTGTCAAGGAACATTTCTTACAAATTTCAAGTTTAATTCCATATTACTGCCAGCAAAGCAGGCGAGGAATAAATAGATTATATTTAAGATTAAGATCAAGTGTAATAGGCCTTAGTTAACATGTTCTTATTCTTACATATTAATATAAACAACATTTTAGACCTTAAACTACTGTATTAGTAGTAGGGTTGTGAAACAGTAAAGATATAAATTGTAAGCTTCAGTCTTACGCCATTACGCTCTGTGCGAAAATAGGCAATTTGCAAAAGCAGTTTATCTGTCTAAAGGTCTGGTACTGGTAAATGTAATTATAGAGCATGTTACTGATGATACTTCTATATTACTAGAGAGTGTATGTGTAACCTAATTCTGCCTTTAAATGGCGGTGTGCAAACATAAATGTGTACTCGGTTGGTGGGCGGCTGTAGCAGGCGAAATTATTACACTAACTAAACTTAACATCTTACATCTCAAGAGGAGAGTTATGCGATGCTGTTTAAAAATAACTAATTTCAATGTTGGAAAGGTTACATATAAGGTTGCCAAATATCTCCCTTCCGCTTTTTTGCTCTTTATTCAATGCTTTATAAAAAGTGTTACAGTGATCGGATTTAGTTCAAATATGCGCCGTTTTGTTCGATAATCTGTTTCCATCTAGACGGCAACTTCATAATACCTCCCTCGTAGAAGCCCCCCTCCTTATTTGCGAAGAACTCGGACAGCCACTTTTCACAAGCCTCTTTTGAGTTCAACTTTACACCACCAAGGGCGTTCACCATGGACAGGAACAGGTGGTAATCACTTGGCGCTATGTCCGGACTATATGGTGGATGCGATAAAACCTCCCATCCGAGCTCCCGTAGCTTCTGACGAGTCATCAACGAAGTGTGTGGTCTGGCGTTGTCCTGGTGGAACACTACACCCTTTCTGTTGGCCAATTCTGGACGCTTCTGGTCGATCGCCTGCTTCAAGCGGTCCAGATGTTCGCAGTAGATGGTAGAATTAAGCGTCTGGCCATATGGGAGCAGCTCATAGTGGATGATTCCCTTCCAATCCCACCAAACACACAGCAAAACCTTCCTGGCCGTCAATCCCGGCTTGGCCACTGTATGGGACGATTCACCGGCCTTCGACCACGACCGTTTTCGCTTGATATTGTCGTATGTGATCCATTTTTCGTCGCCAGTCACCATCCGCTTCAAGAATGGGTCGAGTTCGTTCCGTTTCAGCAGCATATCGCAGACGTTGATTCGGTCCAGAAGGTTTTTTTGCGTCAAATCATGCGGCACCCAAACATCAAGCTTTTTTTTGTATCCAGCCTTCTGCAGATGGTTTAAAATGGTTTGGTGACTAACTCCCATCTCCTGGGCGATGTCACGAGATGCCACATGCCGGTCTAACTCGATGTAGTCCATGATTTGATCGGTATTTGTAGTCACAGGTCTTCCGCCGGCTGGCTTATCCATGGTGTCGTTTTCACCGGCTCTGAATCGTCGAAACCATTCCTCCGCAGTTCGAAGTGATAGAGTACCATCCCCCAAAACACCATTAATCTCACGGAACGTTTCTCTAGCGGATTTGCCTTTAACGAAGGAAAACTTTAAAATAGCGCAAATTCGGCGTTAGTGAACTCGCATGTTTACACGTCTATAACTGTTGAACGCAATATCCAAACTAATTATGCATAGCGTCGTTTTGTAGGTTATGTCAAGAGCTTTCAAATTATGTATAGTATTGCCAGATACGAGCTCTGTAGCGCTTTGTACATAGCCGCGAAATTCAAAAGACAAAAAGGCGGAAGGGAGATATTTGCCAACCCATTATATCGTATCTGTACTAGTAAATTTTTAACATATTTACTTAATAAAGTAACTTAATTACATTAACATACTTCCATGGCAGCTAAATAAGTGAACGCGTTATTTTCAAAGTTTAATTAATGTCGATATATTTACATTATTTATAAAGGATACACTTCACATGTATACTTTTCTTTAAGTTTTGAAAGATTTTTATATAGATAGCACTTATATATAATATGTGAATAGTGAATAAATATCATTGAATTACTTGATACGACAATTTTTAAGATGTTCCGTCATATATCTCGAATAGGCATTGGTTTGATCCCCCTCAAAACTTAAGAACCCGATGAAAGAAAACATTTTACTGATAATCTATCTTGCTGAAGACTATCTACGTCGGTACAGCCGCTCCTATTCCTGCCGACAAACAGTAGTCTGCTAGTGTTTGTGGACAGGAAGAAGTAGCTACAGTATTAGGTAATGAGATCTCCGGTCTCAAGGTGAAAACAAAAACAAAATCTTTAAGCTTCTAGATAATAAATAATTCAATACACCCTATGAAAACACTACAGTTTTATGAAATACGTAATATCCGCGTATGAATAAGAAATCGTTATAAAATGAAACTCTACATTTTGCTCTTGCGCCGAGGGTGTGAGTTGATTCAAAATTGAAATGCAAACATTTTTCAGCGATTCGCAACCGTTTCAAACTTTGAATCCACACTTCCAATGAAACTGTGAAAAGTATTCAAGTATTTTTACACGTATTTCGTTTGCCGATCGCCTATCTGTACGGAGTGCAATCTGACACGAACAGTTTTAGTATTTTTAGAAGACTATAATACACAAAGTAATACATACCAAAACAGTAACGACATTAAATCAATCCTCAGTATAAAATCGCAGTTAAATATTAACTATAACATTCATTGTTTTATAGCATTGTTACTATTTTATATTGTTATCAGCTGTTCCCAGCCCGGAACATAAAATTTGTCTTGAAATTTGTCTGATATATTCCTTGAAAGCAACCGCAAATGATTTTCTATAGCAACCGTTACTATAGTAACCACATAAATAATACAAAATGAAAATATGAATAGAAATGATCTATGAAACTCGAAAAATAAATGGCCTATAACCATCTACAGATCATTCCACGTCGAATGGTCCTGTTGCTATGTCGATACGTTTACTAAAAACTACTACAAAGAAAGCTCATTTTCATGAAATTTGGAATCATTATTACTTTCAGAACCTTTTAAGCCTTTTAACTGCTAAATGATAGTGAAAACAAAACCTTTATTTAATGAAGAAAATCCACTAGTTATTATAATACGTGCAAATAACCGACAGTCAAGTGATTCTCCTTGCTGTGTAGACTTCGATTCCTGAGGTTTCTCTCAGCCAAATCATTTGTCACTTTAATGATAACCTAATACGTTGGATAAAGAAATTGATACATTGTAATCGCGTGAGTCGGGACGTTTTATCGTTTTAATTTCAGCAGCACAATACCCCTCGAGCCGTTGTCCTGATAACAATGGACTGAACAAAAGAAGGATCTATCTAATCTCAATAATATTTTAATTCCCCGAAGACCTTTATGCTGTAACTCAGCTTCGTATTTTGAGGAAGGGAATTACTTCGTAAAGTAATTGTAATAGATATTTCAAGCCTCATGTAATGGTTGTTTGTCTGGTATTGCCAGAGCGAATATAACTAACACTACACAGTTTCCACATTTTAACCGTATTTAACAGAATTTAACCATACGACGAGGAAATCGGTTAACCGCAGTAGGGAAATTCCTGGTTCGATTCCCGTGTCACATAAATACAGGCTCTAATGAATATTTTACGAATCGATCAAACCTAGATAACTTCCTCTACATTGTTAGTCTATTATCCAACAATGAGAACTAGAGTATTTTAACCGAATATTCATCAACATCTTTGTTACTAAACATCGTGTGACGTTTAGATCAAATGTTACCTCGTCCTAAAACAGCTTTATACAAAAGTCTGTATTTGACAATAATTTTGTATAAATCTTATGCTTTTTATATTCATTATAAGTTAACTTAAAAAACTCTTCTCGAAGCGATTACTTAACTCGTTAAATTCAAATTTGAACTCTTTGTTACTTCAATTGACAGTTCTTATCCAAGTCGTTTATTTGCCTAAGCTTTATTCAAATTAAGGAGAGTCGTCCATAATTTATAATTAATCCATAAATCATTATTAAAACCAGCAGTGTAAAAAAAAGAATGTTTTAGTAGCTAACTGTTATGTAGTTAATTGGTTTATAAAGACCTACTACTTAAACCAATTAAACTACTTGACAAAAGAGTCTTAAATATTTCGTAGCCTTTTTTATCAAAAGCCTTAACTAACTACACCACCACCACAGCTTTTAGTTCTGCATCCGAGCAGCGGTATGCAGACATTACTATATTTCCGTTTAAAGGGTGCTGTAGCATCCAATAACTGGTATAACAAGATCTAATATCTTACATCACAAGGCAACGAACATAGTGCGATATAGTATAAATATCTTAATAAGCACCGCATTATTTTATAGCCAGAAGAACTAGGCGAATCATTGGTCATATCGTGTATATGAATATAATCATAAACAATCATAAAAATTTAAACATTTAATCAATTAAACTAGAACTAGACTGACCTAAAGCTTCCGGTGACGAAAGTACATTGGGAGGAATTGGATATGATAAAAGAAAAACAGTACGTGAGGTCCTCATAGAAGATAAAAGGCCTTGACCTTTGTTCTTATGAGAGAAGGTATAAGTGTATAGTGGGAATATTAAGAGGGCTGTTTGTAATGTGAAGTGTGGATTATGGATAGTCTTAAAAAGAGCTCCGTCTACAAAAAGTAATCACTAAGATAAAGCACTCACATTCAGCGTCCTTATATTTAAAGTTATTTTAAACAGTGCTCGCAACTTTTGCTATGGCTCTGACTTAAATAACTTTGCCTTGGCGCGAATTAAAGATAAAACTTGTAAGCACAGCGAGTGCGGATTGTTAGGACTGGAAGTAGCGTTTTGTGTTTAGCGAACACGACGAACTTTTATACTGACACTCTTAACAAAAATGTTGATAAATTTGATCTTTCGACACGTAAGTCTCATAATAAACAGATTAGAAAATTTTAATTTTCTCGTCCTCCTCTTCAGGTAAGACAAAACTAAAATATTACCTAAACGATAAAGGTTTTGCGAATCTGATATGAGATTTGATCTCGCAATCGTGTGCATATGTAACGGGACGAATTTTAAATCAAAGCTGTATGATAACGCTTTGTACACAAATTCAGTGGAGCAAGAGGGGACAAAGAGTTCGTTCATCCATGAGCTCGACCCACGGGGTTGACGTTATACTGCCGGAAATTGTTACAGTTTCGGTCAAAGTTAAGAAGAGAATAGTTCGCGATTCAGAAATTTATCTATACAGCTTATATTCATTTCCTTTCTAAAAGTCCGGACGAATGAGATTTCTAAACCTTGACCTTAGCACTAATTGTAGAAAGATACATATATATCTTTACATACACTGAAATATTCATAAAACATTTAACCTTTTATTGATTATCACAAATGTAGACGGGTTTCAAAGAAGGAGAAAAAAGTAAATAGAAATTTTACTATAAAAGCAAGTAAATGAACTTTAGTGAAAGATTTCATCAATTTCTATATTAGACAATATCTTGCGAGTCGTTACAAATTTGCTTTTTTAATGAAATCTTTGAATTAATTATATTTTAAATACTTTTTTCACACAGAAAACATTTTTTTTTTTGTAATAAGCAACATGTTTACCTAATGATTGAGACAATAGACTTCCACAATTGTACAATAAGCCAGGTCACATCAGAGCAAAATGTGTTTTTTTAACCAACATTTATCTAACACACTGTACTTAACGACACATCATCATCACTTCTAGGTGCTCTCTTCAAACCGAAATTAGGCGATCAGATTGAGAACACCAATTCCATCCTCAGCTATTATTTTTAACTGATGGTATTAAAATCCGATCTACTCCTTTACGTCGTCAAACCATTTCTTACGCTGTGCCCCAGGTGCACGTTTTCCAGGAAATTTGCTCTCCAGGACCAACTTTGGGAACTCATAAAGGGACCCCTTCATAGGTGCCTGAAAAATGCAACCTTTCTCTGAATCACAGTTGTTATCTGCCTATGTTTGCAGGTAGCTCTCTCAAGAACTTGAGCATTGGAGACAAACTGCTTCCACGTGCTCTTAAACATTCGACGGAGTCCCCACATTTCAAATACTTGTATTCGACGACAACATTTTTTTTTAAAGTCTTTGTCCCACAACTATATAAAAAATTACACAATCTTCTCTATAACTTACCACAGGTAAACGAAAATCCTTACACCGATACTAGCTCACTGTTCCCATCAACTTTGAAGATATTAAACCCAAAAAACACTTGTAATTCCACCTGTAACAATGTAATTTTTTACTTGAACAGGAAATGCTGCTCTTTAAATTCATAGCTTCACACGCGGGAGATAAGATTTACCGGTGGAACTATTTCCGGCGTTCATAAATCAACTTTAAACGTCATGTACCGAGTACACCGCATTGCTGTAGAAAACATAAATTCAACACGAAACGTTTCAGCATTAGCTGGTAATGGATGATTTGTGATCAGTGTTGCCGTAAAAATTGGATTATTTATAGTTCCCTGTTGTTTATTGCTTCAAATAGCATTGATGAACAAAACTTTACTAGTAGTAGAACTGTGCCATCGGTCATAGGGGTTCATACGGGTTATATGGACCGTTTCCCACCACGCTGGCCCAATGCGGATTGGTGGAAGCCAAAGCCCCATTTGTTGGTTCGCAGGGTACATACACCACGAGCAGGTGAGGATGATTTGAGTCTTCTTGTGCTGGTCCTCTTACAACAATCTCTGTAGATATCTCGTATATATATACAACAAAACAAATTTAGATTTTTTTGTGTCTAAGTATTTATGTTTCGGATAACTATGGGAATAGCTGCTTTAGTTTCGATAGAATTTAATTTGCACACTGTTAAAGATACAAGGCAAAACTTAAGATATAATTTAAAAAATATAGAGATGCACATAATATATTAAAACTCAAAATTACAGACAAAATTCTAAACAGTTTTATTGAACTTCCTAGCATTGAAACTTGTAAGAACCTCCATAGATATTACTACTAAAAATAAAGATTATAACGTATATGAATTTTACCTATACGTAATATAATCACCTACAAAATATGAAGGCTCCTTTTTACATAACATACATAAATAAAATTCATATTTTCCATATATCTATATAAAATGTATGTATAATACATTTTAAACGATTTCATTCGTATCAAGTTGAACCAAGGATCAACTAATTCATTTCTGTTGTTTAATTTGTACATTTAAACTTTCACTGAACCGCTTCCTGCCTTTTTGACAATTCCGGAACGGGAAGTTCCAAACGTTGAACGGACAGTCAACCGGAAGCCTGCTTCAAAGGATTTCGCTTTCATTATGCGAAATTAGTTTTATGAAAAGCCTTAAAGGAACAAAACGTTTAAATTTAGATAATACGAAATGACACATTTTAAACTAAAACTATTGAATGTACTATGTATATAAATAGTACATCCGATAGTTATGTATATATACGAAATCATTTAAAATGTCATACTGCCTCATCTACCCATGCATTTCCTCACGTTCTAACTTCACTGGTGGATAAAGCTCATAAGCATTAAACTGCCTGTTGTAACCTAATTTTAGGTGTTACAATATAGTTTAAGCTATTTCGCCATAAACAGTGAATATTACAGATTCAATTTCACAATAGTATTACATTTATTTCGACTACCCCCTGCTACATACACCTGTAATCGTTAAAGAGTATAATTCAAGTAAATCACTACTTATTCAGATGTGTAAAGCACATTAAAATACTTAACTTAAGCTTATCCTTATATTGATCCCATTATAAGATACCTTTTGACGTGCCCTGTCGTTGGATTATTGATTAAGTATAAACTACCTGTGTGGTATTTGGATTATCTATAATTTTTGTTCTTTGACATATGCATGTATGTATCTTCTTCACTTTCTTACTAACTAGTCTATATGTTTACACTGATTTTATATCATATTTTACTTTCACCGCCATGTTTATGTTTTTGTTTATAACCATATACCTACATACAAAATTTAATATAATTCTTTATCAAAATGCACGTGGTTTAGATGGGAAAATACAACATACAAACATACTCTTTCATCCACTATGAATCCAATTAGTAACGTCTTGTTAATAAATTTTGTAGCAGGTGAACTCCATTGACTACACTACCCGTCCAATACACTTAGGCTCTACAAAAAACATCGTTAAATAAACCGAAAGTTAACTCTAACTACGGTTATATTAATGTAATTGAATCGTGAGCAGACGGTTAATTGTATGAAAACATAGAGCCCGAGTCGAAACATTCCGTAAATCGTTTTCGTTGAATGCATTTATTTGTGAAAATTGAATGAAACTGTAGGAAATTAATTTAAATTATTTCGCTTTTAACTATTCGTATAGTTTTATAACGAAAGTTTTCAATTTAAAATATGTCGCTTTATGTATGCGAAGTTTAGCAATACTAAAACTCAGTAGCTCGCTTGCATGCGGCTTTCGTTCCGAAGCTCGCGGGTTCGAATCTCGGCATGTACCGATAAGTTATGTACATTTGTGAGCTTTAGTTACAGCAGCGAGATACAAACGGTGAAGGAAAACATCGTGAGGAAACTCGCACACTGAAATCATCCTTGTGTGCGTGTGGTGGCCCCAATAAAGTGACAATAGGCTTGCCCCCTGTTACATGGGACCTATTCTCACCACATCTGGCGAAATGTAGGTGTTTTAGCTCCTCTGCCTACCCATACTGGGAAGAAGGCGTGATTATATAAAAAAAACTTCCAATAGTCTTTGTCCTTCATAAAGTATGAATGAGCAGCTCCATTTCGTGAAACTCTTTTGATCATGACAGGCTTATAGATAGATATCATAATGATAGAGATCATGATTGTATTTAATTATAGAGGTTTGCATATAAAGAAATATTTATGTAATCCGGACGGTGTAAGTGATGCCATAGAATCCAATGAAGAAGAACGACACAAATGATTCAAATTCAAAAAGCTGTCTTTTTAAATGAAAAGGATGTCCGGAATTTGGTGAAAGAAGTAGAAAATCAGACCTCGTAACAGGACTGTTGCTACGAAAGAGTAGAAATCAAATCAAGTTTTCTTAGACAACGAATTGGTAGAAGTTGAGAGACTCCCCTTAAGAGCCATCGATGGTATAGTGAAGAGAAACCGTGGTATACGAGCAGAGCTAGATAATGTGGGTCTTTAAAGCCTATGTCCAGATGTGAACGTGTATCAATTGATGATGTTTATGTACTTTTACTTTCTCGCATACTTCAATCTAACAACACATTATGAGTATATGAATAACATGTATCGACTTTTTCAGAACAGAATACTCTTTATACATTATGATAATAAGAATGGAGAGTCGTTCTTTGTATGTCTGTTATTTGACGATTAGTGCCGTAGTAAGTGAAGAAACAATGTAAATAGTGAAATCGAATAATTTCGCTAAAGTCTGTCCCAGGTTAACAGAGATGTTTCAATTACGGCTGCTGCGCCGATTTCCCAGGCGGCCCACTACAGTAAGCAGGGGTGGAAATTGTTTTTGTACTTAATGCTTACTGTCAGTTTTGTCTCGGAGAAGGTTTTACTGCGAACAGTTAAGGCACTATGTATGTTTCAGCTTTAATGTAATTGTTTTGACGCTTTAATGTTCCTTAATTCAATTCCTTATATTATACAACGAAATGTTGTTGATACATAGAGACTTTAATTATTAGATCGCGAACCTATACGAACAGTTACAGCTTGCAGTTAACTACTTCTTTATACAAAGTTTCATCACTTAATTAGATTTTCCCATAATCTAATTGAAGTTTACCCCCTTCAACGTTGTGTCTACTGAAACTTCAAATATTTTACAATTCCAAATATACTTTACTAAATCAAATCATATTTATTTAATTGAACGAAAAAAGTTCAAGAGCAATTACGTTAACCTGAAGTTCTATCAAAGAGGCTCTTTAGAGTTTTAAAATGTATTTGCGATTTATACGTTAAATATATTTTTCAATGGTTACGGTTTCAAGTTTTAATTACAAAATATTAACTTAACGCATTGAATATATATAACATAATATTTATGATGTGGAAGTTCGTTAGGGTCTAACGTTATAAAATTTTTCGGTTAAAGTAATACGAGTATAAACATCATACAGTGAAGTTACCACTTAAACTGCAGGCGCTGCTATTATATACATAAGTGGAAAATTCAGCTCATTAGAAAAAAAAAAACATCAGTTCTAAACCAGACAACACAAAAGTTTAAATCTGTACTAAGAAGTAAAATAAATTTTCTAGAATTAATCTGTTTACAGAGAAATATACCCTCTGAACCTTTTCCCTGAACTCTAAGGGGTGATTTTTTATAAAATTCATTGTTAGTTTAGCTATACTCAGAAACGAAATGTTACTCCCAAATTTCTAGTCTCTAGGCCTTATGTTTCCAGAGACATCGTGATGAAATTCTACATAGTTGGAAATCTCTAATATATATATTGATTATTATATAAAACAGTACATTTCGTTAGTTCATATCAGCCAAACAGTCAACTCTTGATAAACTTACTTTCTTCGAACTTGTATCTCATAAAGTGTATTAGTTTGTCAAATTCAAATAACACAGTGTCCAATCGAAACTTCCCCGGATGTATTCAGATTTATGTATGAAGATTCAGCTAAGACAAAAACCTAATTCCAAGTGGACAAACAATTTTATATATAAACTTTCTTGGCAACTTTACAGTTCAAAGTAACAATCCCAACCCTTTTTTCCTTGTTCTCATATTGTATTATTCTTTATTTGTGGAAATAAACCGCGGTACTATCGCTCTATACTTAGTAGCAGCCGAGACAAAGAGCTCTTAAGGCCTGACAGCCTTCAATTCATCATGTTATAAAACAGAATAAACCTTTGAACTTGTTTCCAGGTTTAGTTTTGATGCGTTTACAGTAAATATCGAATATTTTATCACACCTTAATCTATCAAACTTTCACTATTTGTAGGTGATAACAGGAGCACAAAAACAGACAGAAAAGCATAAGCGATATATATCTACATAACTGTTGATCAATTCACTTTATATTATGTGAAAGTGAGTACGGAAGGAAACGCTTGTTCCACCTTACTCTCGCTCTCACGTGATGAGAAATAAACGCTGTGTGAAAAGAAGATAGAAATCTTCTTTGTATCATGTATGTTTACAAGAACCATCTTAGATAACATGATGTAATAGATTCTACTATTCCTAGGTCATTCCTGTGATTGAATCATAGGCATATTATTATACACCATTTCAATCTACTTTCTTCTCCATGGGTTAATGGAGTTTTCTTACAAAGACGGAACAGATTATATATTCTCAAAACGTTAAAGAACTAACTACTAACTAATTCTACATTCTGTATGAGTTAGAAAATAAAAAAATGATCGATGTAGATCATTTTTAAAAATATTGATTATTTTATAGAGAGTATATGATACACACATTGAGGGGAGGTGGCTATTAAGCGACTTGTGGTCCAGGAAAGGGTTGAAGGTACAAAACCACGAGGAAGAACGCCTATGAAATAGACTGACCAGATAAAGACGGCAGTAAATGACTCTTAATCGTTAGTAGTAGTTATAATAACAGCCCATTTACGTCCCCACTGCTGGGGCACAGGCCTACCTTCAATATGAGGGCGATCGGGCCATAGTCACCACGCTGGCCCAATGCGGGTTGGTGACTTCACACATACCTTAGAATAAATTCTAAGTCATGTGCGGGTTTCCTCACGATGTTTTCCTTCACCGTTTGTATCTCGCTGTTGTAACTAAAGTCTACAAATGTACATAACTTAAATATTTAAGTCATTGGTACATGCCGAGATTCGAACCCGCGACCTTCGGAACGAAAGCCGCACGCTCTAACCATTAGGCCAGCGAGCTTAATCGTTACCACTATATTAATGCTGTTGTTAAGCTTGCAACCAACACCTGAAGTGATGACCACGACCACTCAGTCTAGAATGATACCTTCGAAGAAGAAGTATTAACTTTTGTTTATTGAATGGCGAACGTTCAATTTGTTGTTGATTTTATATGATTTCTATGAGCTTTAAGCTATCTAATATAACAAGATATCCGATGTGATTTGAAAATGTCACACGTCGAATACAGCTTAATTTCACGTCCTTTACAGTCGTCCTTCTACCTTATCTCACATATTAACATTTTGATGCCCTCGCCATTGAGTGATAGGTTCGCCGCTGGATGTAAAGGCGGCTTTATTAATGAAGACATATTACAGGGATCATTAATCGAATGTCCTTAATATATAAGAAATCTTCAGTGCTTTTATATTTAGTAAAGACATATAAAAGCATTCCCACAAAAGTTTATATCTTATATAGTATTGGATGTTCAGAATTAAGCTTTAACTTATAGCTATTTTCAAGTTTCTTTTTTCAGTTTTCACTCATCATCATCAGAATTTTGCAGCACTGCTGGTCTTCCACCGGTTCTCGACTTTTTGAATCCACCCACTTCCGACCGCTCTAGATTTTCAATATTTTTTTTGGCAATAGCATAATCTTAAGATACCTGTTATCATTTATTTACTAGCTGTTATACTGTTTGGTGATAAAATATCCTAACATAATTTAGTATCTAAATTTAATTGTCAAATGAAATGTAGTTATTTGCACAAGTTTAACTATTAAAGTTAAATCCATCAGCACTCGCAAATAGAGCAGCAATTGTGGAAGGTTTGCAGTTAAATTTTGCTTGACGCCGGTGTTACGGGTAACATTACCGAATGTGCAGTTTCGAAGTATGTGCCTCTAATTAGAGTTAAATCTCGCTAATATCTCTGTAAGCTGGAGAACATGACGTGCATAACCGACGTGCTTAGTCGTCATTACTTGCAACTAATAGCTGCAGTTGTTACTTTACTTAAACCAACTCTACCGACAGCGTTTATATATTTTTTTACAATAGCGTGGATAAATAAAAAAATTTAAACTACATAAAGTTTCTATAGAGTAGCTCGCTGGCCTAATGGTTAGAGCGTGCGGCTTTCACTCTGAAGGTCGCGGGTTCAAATCTCGGCATGTACCAATGACTTAATATTTAAGCTATGTACATTTGTGGACTTTAGTTACAGCAGCGAGATACAAACGGTGAAGGAAAACATCATGAGGAAACCCGCACACTGATATCATCTTTGTGTGTGTGCGTGTGGTGATCCCAATAAAGTGGCAACAGGCTCGCCCCCTGTTATAACCCTAATCTGACCACATCTGGCGAAATGTGGGTGGTTTATTCACCTCTGCCTACCCCTACTGGGAAAAAGGCGAGACAATATAAAAAAAAAAAAAAATTACACATATGGTGTTGTATGAACATTCTTTAACTCCTCGTTATTATGAGCAGACTTTCTATAATAGATTTACTTAGTAGTTAAACCAGTGGATTAGTTTAACTTTGTCCTGTTGTTAATAACCAAAGACATAATTAATTATAAACATACCATTTTTTTTACTTATTTAAAACCGTTTTTTTTTTCACCAATCACGTGAAAACTAGTGAACGTATGGATATGTGAACATGAGCATTCGACGCAGAATTATTTGTGGACGGTTATAGGATAGTTTTTGAATTTCATAGATCATTCATCATTTAATTAGGTTCTAGTAACATTTTCAATTCGTATTATATATACGGTTGCTATAGTAACGATTACGATGGCTTTGAAGTAATATTTTAGACAAATTTCAAGTATAATTATAATACTTATTTATATTATAATACTATAATACTTATAATTCTATATAATTATAATACTTCCACGAGGGAGGTATTATGAAGTTGCCGTCTAGATGGAAACAGATTATCGAACAAAACGGCGCATATTTGAACTAAATCCGATCACTGTAACACTTTTTATAAAGCATTGAATAAAGAGCAAAAAAGCGGAAGGGAGATATTTGACAACCTTATATATCACAGCTGCTATATAAATTATAAATGAGAGATAACGTGATTGATAACGCACATAAATACATATGGCTACTGTAACTTAGTCATAAAGCGGTTAATAATTTCAAAAATATACTTGACTTTAAATATGAAAACGGACCACGGGAATAACTGAAACAGTTTAATTTTTTTAATTAAACCAAAAACGAATAAGAAATTTATATGAAAAGTTCACATCGAGAGCCGGCCCTGGTATAAATTAGCAGCGGTCATTGAAATAAACCTTTTAGTCTCTCGTTCCAACTGTCCCCGTAAATCACTTAATGATACTAAAAAGGTAAGTCACCTGCACCCGAATTATCGTTTTACTTATAAAGCTATTCATTGTAAAGTATTTTTATCATATACATCGAACAGAATAATGATGCTAAATACAATTTTTTTTATTCAACGATGCGATAGAACAAGCTTGAGCGAGATAAGTGCTTTAGTTAGGGTGATATATATAGGATCCTATTACGCTTGTCGCCTTGAGACATAAAATCTTAAGTCTCTTTACGTTAGTAAATTCACTTCCTACAGCGCATCTCAAACCGGAACACTAATTTTTGCATACTACTATTTGGCGGGTGAAATAGGCAATGTGGTATACACCTACTTTCACGGTTTCCGGCAACAAACACCTATCATCAATGAGAACCAATGTAAGGAGATAGTAAAAATCATTCTTGCTCTTTGAACTATGATAAAATAAATTTTTTAACAGCCTATTTACGTTGCTACTGTTGGGGCAAAGGCCTACCCTCAATATGACGGCGAAGGGTCATAGTCACCACGCAGATCCAATGCGGATTGGTGACTTCACACACACCTTAGATTAAATACTAATTCATGTGCAGGTTTCCTCACGATGTTTTCCTTCATCGTTTGTATTTCGCTGTTGTTATTAAAGTTCACAAATGTACATAACTTAAATATTAAAGTCTTCGCTACATGCCGAACCCACGACCTTCGGAATGAAGGCCGCACGCTCTAACCATTAGGCCAGCGAAATATATTACATCAGTACACATCTGTTTCCGTGTTAGATTTTAATTTCAATGTAAATCAACAAAATGTTTATACGGAGCGTAATATAAAGCATTTAAGTAGAATGTAACTTAGTTTAAGTAAAAGATAACATTAGAAAATTTCGCATTAAGCGCAATGTAAACTACATTCGCTTAGCCAAGCTACAGTTGTACTGCATAATGCAACGGCGGCACGCGAGCGTCGCTTCCGCTTTACATAAACAACGTCCTAATGTCCGCCCAAATTCTAATTTATACAAATATCTACTGAACAAAGCGTAAGTTTTCCTCTGCATAACTATAACTACTACTCTTAGGAAGAATAGAAGCAGTGGTTGCCCGGTTCCTTCTGGTCCAGACATTTTTGGAATTACTTATACTCCAAAACCACCGATGTCTCTTTAGTCGGGTTTTTGACCGGTGATATTTACAATATACACAATCATAAGAACTGGTGGAAGCAGATCGTCCACTCTCGACAGCAACTCTAGCACTGAACTCGAGCCTCATGACATGACATGAGAGAACGACCCTAGAGAGAGAACGGTAACTAACCTAAAAACTATTGCTTTTATAACCCTATAAAAGAAAAGTAACAAAAAACTCCACATCTTCCTGAAACTCTCAGCACTGCTGATAGGTCTATTGCCGGAGACTATCGAGACAGTTACTACAACTCCGATTTCTACTGCCAAACGGTACTGTGTAAACATCACTGTGTTCCGGTTTGAAGAGCGCTGTACCTAGTGAAAATTTTTGGGCGACAAGACTCTTATTTTCACCAGGTTAGAAGATACAGAGAATGTTTTGTTTTCACCAATAGTTAAGTGTGCCTTAAAGCGTTAAGGGCTCTTTAAATTTCGTAACTCGATCATCCACACCTTAATATACCCCCAATATTAAATGACAATTAGTTTTGATGGAATTCGTACAATCGCTTATACTTCTTGTTAAAAAGGGTTACTTTTGAGGAATTATAAGATACAATTGATGCAAAGATGACCTGACGAGGTCGTATGTTCTGTGAATATAATTAAAAATTATGACGATTGAGAATTCTTCATCGGATACAAACTATCACAAGACACTATGCTAACCTTCACTTGACTAAGATTCCCCTCACTAGGTAGCTTTCTTCTTCGCCATGTGCCCCTCCAACTAGTGAAGGTTCGACACGTTCTGCGAATCTCTTTCTATTGCTTTTTCACTACAGCACATTATTCATGTGATATATAATAACCACTCTGTTTATTCAAATTAACAACTAGAAGTAAATAACAAACATAATCTCGGTGTTGCTATGTTTATAAAAAGCGAAATCCGTGGACGTAGACTCTAACATAAACCTATCAAACGATAACCATAGATTTCGGAAATGTATACTTTATTAAAGCAATAAATACATTCAAGTTACAAGTATATAGACAGTATAAATGTTCACTGACAGAGTACAGAAGAAGATAAAGAAATATAAATAAACAAATATGAATCCTTTAACAATTTTACTTGATGTGAAATATCTTTGTCCTCTTCATATAATCGGAGTATTCACTTCTACAGAAAAAGTCAGTCCAATTTTTTCATCATCACTGACAGACGTCTACTACTGGATATAAGACTCAAAGTTCTCCCTACCGTTCAGTCCTAGGTTTCAAGCAATTTCTTATGATTTCCAGCACATGGTTGGACTATAGACGGCCTTCTTTTTGCTATATTTTTTATCACTGAACTGTAAAGATTGTTACAATTATTTCATCATCAGACGAGGTTAAAAACAAACTTATACAACTATACTACTTATACTTAAACTTACTATCGTAGAATAGAAAGGTAATGCTAATTCTTCTTTACAAACTCAGATTAGCAAACAAATTAATTTCTACGTATTAATATTGCTGTCATGAAAAATACGGATCTAGAATATCGCATACAAGAGCTAAGATTAAAACTAAACAAGTAAATGCAAATGTATGCCAACAACGAAACAAACACAACATCATTACGATGTTAAATAATTAAAGGAAGTGGCGGCGGCACAGCCTCCGGTCCTTTGAGACTGCATCACTAAGAAAGCTTCGCATATAAACTTAATATTATGATGAAAGGGTTTCTTTTTTTGGTACGACGCATTCTTTTTTTTCGTACGACATTCTTAACAAGAGAATATAAGCTTTACAGTATTTTCATTAAATACTTAAAGGTAAATTTATTAAAATTACTGGTGGTCTCCGTCTCCAAAGGTCTAGGTCCCCATTGCCAAAATAATATATAAGAACTAGATCAATCAACTTTTGACTTCTTTAATGTTTATATTAAGATTTTTTTGTTGAATGTTACATATACTATTTATTTTTTATATAGATATTACCTTTGATAAATAGTATTAATATGGATAAAAATTTCTTGTAGGACGCATTTGTCAGAGACCGCCTAGGTAGGTACTGCGGCAGCTTCTCTTTCTGTCTGAAAACGGTAGTGTAGCAAACATTACTGTGTTCAGGTTTGAACGGTGATATAGCTAGTGTAATTACTGTGGTAACGAGCCTTAACGTCTTATGTGTAGAGGCGACGAGCGCAATGTGGTGTTGTGAATACCGTCTTCACTGGCTGGACTGTTATGAGCGGGTTTATCACTTACCACCGGTTGAACGTGTCGCTAGTCTCGTCGCTTAATTATTTAAAAAAATAACACAGGCCCGCTCGATAGTCCATACTGACTTTAAAAAAATGTACCTTTAAAAGAGGGAAAGCTAACTTCTTTCTTTTTCTTATTAATTAACCGACGGGAAGAGTGGGACGTCCATTTTATGGTAAGTGATACGTCTGCCCATAACAACGTGGCGCTAGTTAGAATAGTACATACTGCACCACATGGCGCTTGCATAGAGACATAAGATATTGAGTCTCGTTACCCCAGTATTTACAATACCTACAGCGCCTTTCAAACCGTAACAGGGTAATACTTGCACACTAATGTTTGGCGTCAGAAATAGGCGCTGTGGTGGTACGTAACTGAGCAGTCTCCGGCAACAAAGACCTGACACCAGTAAACTTTAAAAACATACAAGTGTGTGAAAATAAAACAAAGTGGAGAGTTACAAGAGACTCTTAAAGTATAAGAATCAATGACTCAGCCACTTGGAGTTAAGCCAAACTTCATTTATCCACTTCCACTTCCCGTAAATTTTAAGACGTGAAGATAATGTCCTGAAACCGTTTGAAAGGGGCTCTATAACTTCCCTGGTTAGTAGTATATCTTCAATTCCTATACATCATCTAGCTGTCCTTTTTCATCACTCATTTCTATTCAAATAATAGTAATTACCAATAGTGAACTAATTAGTAATAAGTACAACTACAAACTTGGGGCGTAAGGGGTTCCGCACAACAACTCAGGGAACCCAAGCCAACGTCATCTGCTCGCGGTGCACCCTGCTAAAGAACAAAGGAAGCTCTGGTTCCCGCCTACCCGCATTAGGTCAGCGTGGTAGAAAATGGCCCAAATCGCCCTATATCAACCCCCACATACTGTCATATACAACCCCTAGTGCCCAACGGTACCGGAGGCCACGCTCACTGTATGTGGAGATCTTTGGAGGAATTCTATGTCCAGCAGTGGACGTCTATCGGCTGATGATGATGATGATAATAACTAAAAACTTAAGTAAGTTTACGTTATCATTGACATCAAGATTATTTTTCTTGGAGAAAGATCTCTATTGCCAGAGACCGTATAGAAACGTACCACCGCAGAGTCTATTGCAGCCGCAAAACAGTACTGTGTAAACATTTCTTCATTCCGGTTTGAAGGACGCTGTAGCTAATGTAATTACTGGGATGACGTGACTCAACATCTTATCTCTCAAGGTGACGAGCGCAACAGGTTAAAATATATGTCATTCTAACTAGCATCGCGTTGTTATAAGCGAGTGTATCACTTACCATGAGGTGAACGTGCCGTTAGAATCGTCGCCTAATTGAGAAAAATAACTATTGTAATACAGTAACTATTTAACTTTTTTAGCGAATACGTAGTTTCAGAAGGGAAACAGCTTACATAGATGCTAAGCATATACTAGTATAATGTGGAGATATATAAATGCAACATTTGTTATATATAAATACTAAGGCGTTATTGCCCCAGTTCTTTCACCAGCTTTAACGTCCTTTAAATCGGAACACAGTAATGTTTATACACTAACGTTTAAGCAAAAAATAGAGGCTTTGGATGACAATTTAAATAAATTATTAAAGTAATTAATTTATTACTATAATTGTATTTAATCTTCGAATTAGTCTAACATCAGAAGCTTACTCTCTCATTGTGAGAGAAGGTTCCCATTTCCTGCAATGATTTACTTATTTTATGTTATTAACTAACAAAGAGATTTGTTTAAACTGTGAAGTCCTTTCTCCATTTAAAATATATATTTTAAATTAGAGTAATACTGCAGCAGAAGAAATAATTTCGATTGAATAAGTTTCATTAGAAGTGGCAATAACCGGAACATTCCGTGCAGAATAACGTCTTTAACGGGATCACCTATTAGAAACATGCGCCGGGACTTGGCCCCCTGCCACCGCGGAGTACCTCAACAATGAGGTTCTTGTAAACGACAAAACACTTCTATTGTTTAATTTTAATCTAACTTCACAAATAATTATTAAAACAACGAAATTTATACTTCATCACTTTCAGCTTAACATAAGCAAATGCTTTATTAGCATAAATTGTATTAAACAATTTCATATATACTTATACACAGCCTAATCAATAATCCCACTATCTCTGGTACGTCTCTGATGCTGGAGACTATCTAGGTCTAGAACACAGCAGCTCCTATATCTGCCGCCAAACTGTAGTATGCAAACATTACTGTGTACCAGTTTGAAAGCGGTTGTTTAGCTAGTGTAATGACTGAGGCAACGAGATTGAATACCTTACGTCTCAGGCGACGAGCGCAATGTGGGGCGGTGTATATCGTCCTAATTAATGCCACATTATTATGGGCAGGCGTATCACTCACCGTCATGTGAACGTCCTACTCGTCTCCTTAACTGAATTAAAAAAAAAAAACTATTGGCATTCGACATCTCTTGAAAGTAGACATAGTTCGCGACATAAATCAACGTAAATGATTATTCTTAGAACATATTAGTTTTCGCATTATGCTTTTCATTCACCGGAAACTAAAGCTCAATTACAATAGAAACCCTAACAAAACTTACAAATTGAGCATGTATATAATACATACATAATCCCAGGTTAATTTAATCGCAACATATAACATTACTAAGTGAATGATGTTAATCAATGTGTATTGTATCCAGTAGCGGCACTAAAGGCCGGGCGTCACAATGAGAGGTTCTTCGAGCGATTACACGGAATCTCTCAAACAATTCAACGTGCTCATACATTGTTCGAAACTCCTTCAAACGTTTGAAATTACATTTCATGGGAACTGTTATTTAATAGTTCTGATTGACTGTACGATGTAATTATGTATTTAACTTAGAACTTATTAACTATACCTAACGGGTGGTAAATCTTACTGTACGACTAAACATTAGCACACATAATTATATACTCGTATATAAGAGATTTCCTCCTATGTTACTCATCTCGATATCTCTGGAACCATAAGGTCAGGAAACTCGATATTTCGTAGAGATATTGCTTCTGCTATTTTTTTTTCACTCGTTCCCCTGCGTATAGTGGGTCAGGGCCTTTGTTTTTACATTTCTCACTTATCATCTCTAACTTATTTCTATACATTGTTTTACTTCATACTCTCCTTTCGTCCTTTCTTTTCTTTCATTCTGTAACTTATCTTTCATACTTTTCTCTCCTATAATTCTCCATTCCATTTCCTTCTTTCATACCTCTCGCTGAGTAAAGACATCGTCGCCTTGTCATCATCAGAACAAATCATCCCTTAGGAGCCTGAAATAAAATCATTCCTTTTTGTCATCCATTTCCTCTTCTATTTCTTCTTTTCTTTTTCTCCTTCTTTTAATTCAACTTTACTTTAGCATTCTAGTTCTAACTTAATTTTTTATTATTTACAGTTTTTTACGATTTCAATTTTTATTCAATCCACGTTATTTTTATTTTATTTATCTATTATTTTATTTACTTTTTCACAACCTTGCTTTGTTCCTCTCTATCGTATCTCCTATTACTTTCTTGCTACATTTTATAAATATTTGGCGACTTTCGTCCTCACTCATCAGAGAGGCAATGACTTCCGTTTCTACCTTTTTTCCTTACTCTATGTTAACATCACTTCTCTCTTTCCCAAATACGGGAGAGGAAGCGTGCTTCTGCCATTTAGAAGTAAGCTAAGAACGGACTTTACAAAATTCTTTCCCCAAAATGAATTGCAGGGGTGTTACGACCAGCAAAACGGGCGGAGAACAGTTAGTTTATAATAAATGTAAATAATACCTAATTATTCTAATCTCAGACTTTTAGACAACTTGAAACAGCCCTGATCTCGGGACGACTGAATCTATGTCCTAACGTCATAGTGTATTACAATCCTATCTTCGTAGACCGATCTCAGTGTATCTATCTAATGGTATCTTTGGTAATTGATATATCAATATCAAAAGCTCTAGCTTTATTAATAACAGGATCCCAAGCAGGTAGTAAGTAGTACTCAACCATTTCTTTTTTATTTATTGGGCTGTTTTTATGCCTTGCGAATCATATTTGATAGGACTCCCGTGTTCTTTTGCAAGGATTTGTGGTCTATCTAAAAGTTGAATGGATCCAATACAATGTCACAGATTACTTATATTCTTTTTACTTTTCCATTACTATATTACGGTTCAATGGAAGCCGTAGCTATTTATATGTACTTATCAGATAATGAAATGTATCTCTATCATTTTCTCTAAAAGATATGAAGCACTATGTGATGTCATTTAAACATAGTACAAATACCTTTGTATAAATAAAAGTTGGCTTTCTCTAAGCTCCCTTTAATAGTTACATGTTGTATTGTACTTATTTTTCGTTAATTAAGTGATCGTCTAATACTTTTTTGAAAAAAAAACTTAAAATAATTATAGACATCAATCTCTATGTTCACTTATCATCATCATCTTGACCAATCCACTGACTTTTGACTCAATCCATTGACTTTCGTCTATCTTATCTTTACGTCTTAATACTCTTATACATAAGATATATATGCACGGTGTAAAAACAAAATTTTATAAATAAAAAAATATATTGAGGGTGTTTATAAATTTCCCTTTATTACCATCCCCAACTGACAGCGCCTACAAGGCTATTTTCATGCAAATCTGAGCATCTCTGGAGAAAAATTTCAGCAATAGAGTCTGAGCCACCTGAGCCTATAATTTATTTTAACACTTCTGTAAAATCGCGTTTCATTCCACTGATAACACAATCTTCATATTTAACAATCAACTTATTACATGTATAATTAATATTTACATTGTTAATTTTATATATAACATTTTATTTAGCTGTAAATACCTTTTTTTTATTCAAAGAAGCGACAAGAAGAGCGGGAAGTACAGTGATGGTAATTGATACTCCCGCTCATAACAATGTGGTGCTAGATAACATGTTATTCACAGCACCACAATATGCTCGTTGTCTGAGACAAGATACAGTCTCGTTATGACAGTAATGTCACTAGCTACAACTTACTTCAATCCGGAACCGAGTAATGATTGCACACTACTACTTGTCGACAAAAATGGCAGCTACGATGATACCTACCTAGGCGATCTCCGGCAACAGAAGCCTACCACCAGTAATAAAATTTTCATTTCTTACGATTAACAAATGAAAATATGTTTTAGCTTAAAAGTTATTGTTTTAGGTTATCCATTCAATTGTGATCTCATCTTGCATAGCAACCGAAAAGCTTCAATAAATTATATACTTGATATAGATATAGAATAAAGAGAAAAAAATAAAAGACCAAATCTTATTACATGAGCCAATAACTAAAGCCCATAAAAAACGCCTTAAACTAGTTTAATTATATAAGTACGTACCGTAGCTTGGCAAATTGCCACCGACAAAGCCCTCCATGACTTCAGTTACTGTGACAAGCGGCAGTTACAGTTAACTTTGTGAAAGAAGACATTAGCGTTATTCTTTAATGTTTAACTTTCGTTTCAACTCATTAGGCTAAGCACGCCCGCACAAAAGTTAATACATTTCGCGTTAACTGTTTATTAAAAGATATTTTACACAATTCTCGTTAACAGTTTGTTTTCAAATATTACGAATCGATTTTTTTTTTATTCAATTAATTGATGAGACGAGCGGAAAGATCACCTGATGGTAAGTGATACGCCTGCCCATAACAACGTGGTGCTAGTTAGGATGATATACACTGCACCCCATTGCGATCGTCGCATGAAACAAGTGTTGGTTGGGTTTTTTTTTTTTTTTTGATGGTGATGTTCTCGCCGCATTTTATTGACAACTATAGCGGCTTCATCGGACTCAGGGCTCGCGGATCCGGTATCCGCGAGACAAAACGATAGAAATTAGATATATACATATATATGTAGATAAAGTAGTATGTATGAGAGGGAGGAGAAAGATGAGAAGATATTGGATGTGGAAAGGTTGAAGAGTAGGATAGTGCTATGACGGAAGAGAAAGGGGTGTACTTAAATATATACATAGATAAAAATACATATGAATTTAAGACGCGCACGGTGCGCGTCGGATGGCGGTAATACTATGAGGTCATCGGAGGGGGTGTGTTGGTTGGGTCTAGTTGCTCCAATATTTATACTAGTTACAGCATTCTTCAAACCGGAACACATTAATATTTGCACACTATTTTTGGTTTGGTGGCAGAAATAGACACTGCAGTGGTACCTACCCAGACGGTCTTCGGAAAAAGTGACTTACCGCCAGTAAATTTTATTCTTTATTAATACCATTTATCAAATATATCTATATAAAAAATAAATATATAACTATCAACAAAAAAACGTTAATATTAACTTTAAAAAAGTCGATTGGGCTAGTCTTTACGTACTTTTATTTTGGAATAAACAATCAAAGCACGCATTCAACAGGCCGATACACTTAATCTAAGATGGTTTTACCCAAAGGTTTATATATATATAAATTATACTTCACTTTTTTTTAATTTTTGGTAAGCTTTCTACAACTTTTCTTAGCAACGTTACCATAAAGCATTTGAAAAATAAAAACTCAGTTACAAAACAATATAGTGCTTTCGTCACTTTTTTTTTCAAAATATCTTTTTATACAAAAGCCATAAAAAATTAAACCAAGTTTTATTTTTCACGCCATCTATCGTTAACACGAGGAACTATCCTGCGTTGTAGTTTAAAGTTTTAGTAGAGTCCAAAGGATTTAGCTTTTCCATATTAGCTGTTATAGAGACAATGCAAAATGATTTTTTTTTATTTATGGCAGCATTATGATGAGTCTATTAGAAGCAAAGAGCACTGTAATGTGCTTACATAGTAAAATAATTTTACTTATTATATTCTTCTTACCTTATTAATTTCAGTGATGGTAATAATAGAGACCTATTGCCTGAGATCGACTAGGTAGGTACCACCGCTGTACCTATTTCTGCCGCCATATATTACTGTGTTCCAGTTTGAAGGGCGTTGTAGCAAGTCTAATTACTGAAGTAACGAGACTCAACATCTTATATCTCAGGCGACGATCGCTATGAGTTGCGGTGTATAACATCTTTGTGTGAATTATGTTACGTAAAAAGAATATTTACTGAAAATCGCAGTGATTTCTTTACAAAACAATTTAAAACAAATTGTAAATAAACTACGAAATTAACGAGTAATAAAATATTTATTAAAGCTCAACTAGCATAAACAATAAGTGAAATTAAACAAAAAATACACATACAGCCAAAGTTATTGACATAGCCTAATTTAAAGTTAAATGAGACAAACATACAAAATAGAATTAAATAATACATTACAATGTATTATTTGATTCTAATATATATACACTGCACTAATCAGAAACACCCGGAAACGTAGTGCAAGAAATTTATACTGATTATACATTTTACAAAGAATTTTCAAAACACTGTCCTGAAAGTAATAGTGTACTATATTTGTAATTAAAATTATTATTGCGAAATTACATTACGGATCCTCTGTTTCTTAAGAAACTAACAAAATCCTTTGCAGAAAAATCTATAATGGCTCTGATAAATGCAGTAATTTTAATGTTTAATAGATCCCTTACGTATTGGCTGATATGTTTGAATTTACTTGAACACAAATAAATAGTATTAACACAAAGCACACCTACAGAGTAACAGTTAGCTGTCCAGAATAATAAACTTTCATCGATTGACAATCAACAGGACAGGAAAAAGCATATTATGATTACATATACAAATTTATAGCAGCCGTAATACAGTTTAGTTCTCTTTACAATCATGATATAACAATTCGCTTACAAATAATTTCATCTTAGACTAGTCCGAGTAACATTTATATTGTGACATCTATTTTTCTGGATACTTTATGATTTATCACATACAAGTTATATAATACACGTGGTAGTTAATAGTAACGTACGAAGAAGTTTCACCTATCAATAGGTAAATTACACACATCTATTACAAAGTGTAAAAAAAGTAATACCTCTACAGGAGCTTAACAGAGACTTGAGAAAACAAAAATTAAATTGAAATAAACTAAAAAAAATCGCTTCATCATCATAAGTTCCCCACGGTCCACTGCTAGACACTACGGCTCTCTCAGGAAAGGACTCTTGTCCTGGTCTTAGTATTAGTCGTTGAATTACCAAAAAAGAACGTACGTACAGATTAAACTTCCATAAACTATTATTATGATGGTTTTGTTGCATAGATCAATAAATTCCCGAAAATATGTTGTGGAAAAAAAACTACAGCATAATGCCAACGTACAGTAAATTAAAAACACAGTGTATTACGTACTAATGGAAGCAGACTGTTTTAAGAAAAGTATAAATATATGTCAACGACATTTATTTATCAGTAGGCCTTTATTATCTATATCTATTGATAAAAAAATAATTCGTAAAAACATTTCTTGTATGCATTTAGGTACGCTGTTATGGTTCATACAAGTCATTAACAATGCAAGAGTTTAGAGGACACTGCATTATAACATCAATTAGCACATTTAATAACCATCAACAAAATGGTGGACTTTAAATACACAGACAATAAGAAATTACTTTAATACTCTCCAAACAGGAGGTCGCCTTAAAAATTCGCCATTATCACATAGGTCGTGATGGGACAAGGTAAAAAAAACTCTCATACAGTTGCCTTATAACTTGTAGATTCGGATGGTACGATGACGATTAGATGGTAGGAGACGATGGGGAAGATAGTGAATATTTACCACTCTTATATTTTGACAATATGGCGATCACAACAGTATTGCAGTAATCTATCATCATTATTATTATTATTGTTTATTATCAAATACACTCGAAGGCTCAACGAAGTTTTTATATATATAGACCAGACAAATTCCGAATAAGAAGAGATATTAGTTTACTAAATAAATTTTGTAAATATTTCTTAAACTTCATTATACGTAAATTTAATGCAGTGTACTATTATAAATATTAAATTTATATAATTCTAAAATAACATTCATAACATCTTGAAATTTTTCGCCGAAAACAAAATTACTTCAAGCATACAAAATAAACCACACTTATTTTTTTTAAAAACATTTGGTAATAATTTTTTTAATTATTTCTCTCACATTACATAGAGTTTATTATTTACTTAGTTTATTTAATTTTCAGTGCTGTTAATCATTCCAGTTTGTACATCCTAGTCAAGCTTTGGTACAGCCGATTTAAAATCTGCGCAGTGTCCTATAAAGTGCATTATTACAAATTTTTATTACAAACTCTCTCTTTATCTATTTATTATTAAATATTGTAATCAGGCTTCGCATATACTTTAAATGTATCAAATTTATTCTCTAAGATCCAATGTGTTGTTATACACTAATTTTAAATTATGATATATATTTAGTGATAAAATTCACAATATATCTTTCGTATAATTTCATTTTTATTTACTAACACCTGACTTGATTACAGACGGTCTTAATTAACAATAGTGTTAGATGATCAAGTAGAGTCTAGAACACTCTGGCGGACAGTTTGACCATATAAGGGTAGAAGTTAGCCGGGATTGAAAAATCCAGGAATGGAAAAAGGTATACCCATGTAACAAAGCCAGCGCTTAGGTATTGCGCGAAATTACTATCATTATTGTTTGGCTATGTATAGATCACTCAGCACATCATCATGGACATTTATTTTAGTTGTTACTGATATACAATTTCAAGAATACTAACACAATGATATAACACATAATTCTTGGACGTATGAAACAAGTGAAAATATTTACCGTACGTTATATAGGCTTATATAAATTCAGCTTAACTACATATATACACACACGTTAACATACATAGTTATGCAACGTTATGCAAGTAGCTATGAAACTCATATTTATGAAAATATATTTAATATGTAAAAAATTTATGCAAAACATCGATATAAACAGCGGAGTGTAGTGTGTTACGCCATTTTTTACGTTTATACATGTATATAGAAATGCAATATTAAAAAATATTCAGCGGTGTTAGTACGTAGTAAATGAAAAGTCGTATCCCTTAGAAGCCGCTTTGTAAAGATCTATGTACGTTTTTATAATTTTTCTTTAATCACAGATACATGGAAAAGTTTGAAAAAGTAGTTTACTATATCGTAATAAATCATTTATATTTTAAACGTTTAGAGAATTCAAAGATTATCTACATATTAAATTAAACTTATAACAATCATACATAAAAGGAACGGTTCCCTTCACCGACCATACTGACCTTGCAATTTATATGATACCATTGGGACAGGAAAAAAATAAAATTTAGCAAGAAAGAAAAATAGCATAGTACAATAATATACTGTAAGATTACAAATAAACAACCTGTTTTCAGAACGTATTAAATGTAAACAAATTTACTGCCGTCTACACGATATATAATATAATAAAAAATAACTAGGCAAAAAATTTATTAAAATAAATTTGCTGTAAATCATCATTAGCACTAAAGAAGCTGGAGTTTCGTTCGTTATAGGACTTTTTACTTACTACGTTAACAAGTTCATATTAGATCGAAGGAAAACAGATCGTGCTGCGTTGGACATACGGTCAACTATCTAATATCACTCGCCGTCCGCAGCGTGAACTCACTGCGGTGCGTACAGTACGCGCCGACACCCACACCACGACAACGCACGCGCGTGCGCACGCGCCCCGCCCGCCGACGGTAGTGACGTCACACGGCCGGCACCGCGCTCAATGGAACCGCGCATATCTGCAACACAACATTATTTAAATTACTCTACTGTCAGTACTTTTTAAATAAACGGATCATCATTATAACCCGATAGACGTCCACAGCTGGACATAAGCCAAACCATCGGATATTTATAACATTTTCAGATTTCATTTCATATATTTTGTTATATGTTTCATAACATATTTATGTAAATAGTTATAAATATAATAACCAATAGAAATACGACGGATTGGCAATATTCTGTGCGAACCGCTTTTACTGATGAAAGTCTTGACTAAAAGGTCTAAAAGAACAATAGTATGACCTACAGTAAAAAACTATTCACTACATCATCATCAGCCGATTGACGTCTACTGTTGAACATAGGCCCGAAAGATCTCCAAATACAGTTAGCATGGCTTCCGGTACCGCTTGGCACTAGGGACTGTCGTATGTAAAGGTTCATATGAGGGGATTTGGGCCATTTCCCACCACGTAAGGGCAATGCTACCAGCGAGAGCTAGAGCCTCGTTTGTTGATTAGCAGAGTACACGAGGAACAGATGGGGTTGGGTCCTGTGAATTGTGTGGCAACTCTTAAACTCATTCCCTACATACTAACAATATATTTGTTATTAATGGAGTTTGTCTGTTTATTAGAAAAAACTCCAGCTCCCATTAGTGGCAGCTTTAAGAGAGCTATTCACGTTATATTTGTATTATAGTATTTACAAAATTTTAATAGCAAGACTCATATAAATAGTCCAGCTATATTTCTTACTCTTTTTCTAGATAACCTGTTTGAGTGTACGACCTATATGTAGATAATAAACAATAATAAAAGTGACAGATTATGGCAATGCTGTTATAGTCGCCATATTATCAAAGTATAAGGGTTGTAAATATTCACCATCTTCCCCATCGTCTCCTACCATCCAAATCTACAACTTATATGGCAACTGTGTTAGAGTTTTTTTTTACCTCTTCACTATCACGACCTAAGTGATAATAGCGTATTTTTAAGGCGATATCCAGCTTGTTGAGTATTAAATTTCATATTGTCTATGTATTTAAAGTCCACCATTTTGTTTATGGTTTCTAAATATTCTAATCGATGTTATAATATAATGTCCACTAAACTCTTGCATTGTTAATGTCTAAAATGAACCATAACAGCGTACCTAAATGCATACTAGAAATGTTTTTATCAATTATTGTTTTATCAATAGATATAGATAATAAAGGCCTACTGATAAATAAATGTCGTTGACATGTAATTTTACTTTTGGTAAAACGGTCTGCTTTTAATAGGCGGACCGGAAAGTAATGTCGTTTCTGCGCATGCCAATACTTGATTGTCATTTGTCAGCTCATTGTTTTGTTCAGAGGCGTACCAAAGACATTGTGAGGTTATAGTGATTTCTTTACTTATAGACAATTGAATTACAATTTTTTTTTGTAATTTTGGGTAAAATGGCCAGCCAAATACCAGAAGAGGTACACATCCGGCATTGCATGCTCTTTGAGTTTCGCAAGGGAAATAACGCAACAGTTGCTACCAAAAACATTTGCGATGTTTATCCAAATGCACTGGACATTCGTAAATGCCAAAGGTGGTTTTCCAAGTTCAAATCGGGTAATTTTGATCTTTCCGACTCGTATCGATCAGGAAGACCATCAGCGTTAGACAACGACGTGTTAAGGGCGGAAGTGGAAGCAAATCCGTGTCAGACGATCGAGGAATTGTCAAACAGTCTCAACAAACCTTGGTCGACCATCCAAGAACATTTGAAGCAGATTGGAAAAGTAAGCAGAGCAGGTGTTTGGGTCCCGCATAATCTGTCCGAACAGAATAAGGCTAACCGATCAATCACATGCAACTTATTGCTTCAACGACACAACACAGACGCGTTTTTTGATCGCTTGATCACAGGAGATGAGAAATGGGTCCTGTATGATAACCCAAAACGCAAAAGGCAGTGGCTCTCTCCAAATGAAATCCCTCGGAGTACTGCTAAGCCAGGTTTACACCCCAAAAAAGCGCTTTTGTGTGTTTGGTGGAGTATTCGCGGCATTGTTCATTTTGAATTACTGAAACCTGGAGAAACTGTTACTGCAGACCTCTACAGCGAACAATTGCAGCGAGTCAATCAATCTTTAATTGAAAAGTGGCCAGCGATTGTCAACCGAAAAGGCGTCATTCTCCAACATGACAATGCAAGACCGCACTGCGCAAGGCGAACTCTAGAAAAAATTAATGAATTGGGGTGGGAGGTGCTGCCTCATCCACCATATTCGCCCGATGTTGCACCATCGGATTTCCACTTATTCCGAGCGCTGCAACACTTTTTAAGTGGCAAAACATTTGCAAATTTGGATGATATCCAAAATGCCATCTCTAGATATTTTGCCGAAAAACCAATTAATTTTTATCGATCAGGGATTGAAAATTTACTCACTAGATGGCAAAAGGTTATTGACAATGATGGGGAATACATCATTGATTAAAAATAAAGACTCGTTAAAAATGTATGTGTTTGTATTTAGCGTAAGAAAACGACATTACTTTCCGGTCCCCCTAATATAAGTACGTAATGCACTATGGTAGTTCATAAAGAAAACACTGTGTCTTTAACACTATATAAAAAGCACTACATCACTTTTTCAATATAGTATTATTTTTATGCTAAGCCACAAACCAAAATGACCTGCGCTGTCTCGGCCGCTACAATTGGAAGAGGTCATCGTGCGCTCTCTCCAGGCGTCTCAAGGAGCTGTCCACCCTTCGCCCTTGGGTGAGGGCGGATGGCGGTGGAGGCAGGGGCGGCGGTATCACCTCGTTGTAGGACGTCGACGCACCCATGGAGGCGGACTGACGTAACCGCGCGGTCGGCCGGTGACGCACGAACCCGTCCTCCAGGTCTTTAACGAATCTGGAAATATTAATAAATATTTCAGTTTTAGATCTATCTATCATCAATCAATAGACGTCTACAGCTGGACATAGGCCTCCCTTAGGGATCTCCACATACAGTCAGCATGACCTCCGGTACCGTTGGGCGCTAGGGGCTGTCGTATCTAGGGATCCGTATGGGAGGATAAGAACTAGTCCCTACGCTGGCACAATGCGGGTTGGCGGGAGCCACGGCCTCGTTTGTTGTTTAGCTGGGTGCACCACGAGCAGCTGAGGCTTGGATCCCGTGAGTTGTTGTTAGGTCATATAAAATTCATTAACGCAACAGACAACGCCGTTCCCATAATAAAAATTATTAATTCCGGTGACAGATATGTAGCCGGAGACGGGCTAGGTGAGTATCACCGCAGCTCCTAATTTCAATCATCAAAAAAAAAGTGTTCTAACATCACTTTATTCCGGTTTAAAGGGCGCTGTAACTAGTGGAATTGTTGGGGTAACGAGACTTGACATCTATGTCTCTTGGCGACGAGAATAATGTGATACCGTGCATACATCCTAAGGTCGCCTTGGGAACAAGCGTATCACTTACCATCAGGTGAACGTCCCGCTCGTAGAATAAAAACAACCCGTATCAGATAACAAATATAAACAAACACGTTATCGATTAGTTTATTAATTAATAAGTAAGGGAAAGTAAAACATTACCGTTCATTATAAACAGTATATATTTCCTTTGCATGTAAATGAAAATTGTACTTTAAAATAATATTAAGCTATGTTGAACACGCTAGCTTTCAAGGTGAGGCAATATAACATTAACAATACAAATTTGAAGGTAATTAAAAAAAAAATGTTTAGTTCCTTTTTAACCACTTAGGGATATGTCAGTGATGGTAGGTCTCTATTGCCGGAGACCGTCTAGGCATGTACCGACGCAGCTCCTATCTCTGCCGCTAAAAATTACTACGCCAGCTTACATGATATGTTACTAATAGGGGGACCGGAAAGTAATGTCGTTTCTGCGCATGCCAATACTTGATTGTCATTTGTCAGCTCATTGTTTTGTTCAGAGGCGTACCAAAGACATTGTGAGGTTATAGTGATTTCTTTACTTATAGACAATTGAATTACAATTTTTTTTTGTAATTTTGGGTAAAATGGCCAGCCAAATACCAGAAGAGGTACACATCCGGCATTGTATGCTCTTTGAGTTTCGCAAGGGAAATAACGCAACAGTTGCTACCAAAAACATTTGCGATGTTTATCCAAATGCACTGGACATTCGTAAATGCCAAAGGTGGTTTTCCAAGTTCAAATCGGGTAATTTTGATCTTTCCGACTCGTATCGATCAGGAAGACCATCAGCGTTAGACAACGACGTGTTAAGGGCGGAAGTGGAAGCAAATCCGTGTCAGACGATCGAGGAATTGTCAAACAGTCTCAACAAACCTTGGTCGACCATCCAAGAACATTTGAAGCAGATTGGAAAAGTAAGCAGAGCAGGTGTTTGGGTCCCGCATAATCTGTCCGAACAGAATAAGGCTAACCGATCAATCACATGCAACTTATTGCTTCAACGACACAACACAGAAGCGTTTTTTGATCGCTTGATCACAGGAGATGAGAAATGGGTCCTGTATGATAACCCAAAACGCAAAAGGCAGTGGCTCTCTCCAAATGAAATCCCTCGGAGTACTGCTAAGCCAGGTTTACACCCCAAAAAAGCGCTTTTGTGTGTTTGGTGGAGTATTCGCGGCATTGTTCATTTTGAATTACTGAAACCTGGAGAAACTGTTACTGCAGACCTCTACAGCGAACAATTGCAGCGAGTCAATCAATCTTTAATTGAAAAGTGGCCAGCGATTGTCAACCGAAAAGGCGTCATTCTCCAACATGACAATGCAAGACCGCACTGCGCAAGGCGAACTCTAGAAAAAATTAATGAATTGGGGTGGGAGGTGCTGCCTCATCCACCATATTCGCCCGATGTTGCACCATCGGATTTCCACTTATTCCGAGCGCTGCAACACTTTTTAAGTGGCAAAACATTTGCAAATTTGGATGATATCCAAAATGCCATCTCTAGATATTTTGCCGAAAAACCAATTAATTTTTATCGATCAGGGATTGAAAATTTACTCACTAGATGGCAAAAGGTTATTGACAATGATGGGGAATACATCATTGATTAAAAATAAAGACTCGTTAAAAATGTATGTGTTTGTATTTAGCGTAAGAAAACGACATTACTTTCCGGTCCCCCTAATATATTCAGTATTCAAGGACGCTGAAGCTAATGAAATTACTTTAGATAATGAGACATCTTGAGGTGACGAGCAGTGTGTACATCATACTATTTAACGCTGCGTTGTTATGATTAAGCAACTTACCATCAGGTGAACTTCTCGAACGATTCGTCGCTTTTACAGATAAATAAAATTTTAGCCCAGTTGATATTAAAAGTATTCATAATATGTAGGTCTCTTATTTGAATCCGGGACCACAGATTGAGTCTGAGTTTGGTTAGTAGTCAACCTCTACACCAACCAGGTATTTACCTGGTTTCCGCTGAAAATGAGCACTATAGCACATGCTAAGCCGGGATCCATTGTCGTTAATACATCGCTCACACAAAGTGAACGTCTATTCACACAGTACATCCATGTTTAATTTCCAACATAAAAAACTTACTGTGGTCCGGTTCTCAACAAAAGACCCAGAAATCTCTGGGCGAACGCTTCCACTACATCCGGCCTTGCTGTCTTAACATACTAAATTTACATACAAGTGTAAACAGACTAAGACGAAATACGACTCATCTTCGCCGCGATGGATTTTCGTTCACTCGAAATAAAGTGTAAGTTTTTTTTTTTTGTAAATTAACATTCGTAATTCACAAAGGATAATAAAACAGGTTAAACGAAAGCTTATCGATCGAAAACTTATTATCAGATATTAATACATAATAACTGGAATTATAGGTTATCAACTGTGAAACCGGTTTCAGGATGAAATCGATCCGCGATGAGGTTATTTTTGGCGGTATGTGAACTGCACCGTCAATTGACCACTTGCCGCTTCCGTTCCCTCTCACTACACCTCGCTTTTCTATACTAAACCATATCCCAATACAAATAAAGTCAAATTTCGCTCGAAACCGACGACATCGTAACATCATGATGATCACAAACACTTCTTATATTTTAATATACGGATAAATTTGTTACTAAGAAAAGAGAAACATTACTGCAATATACATAAACCTTTATTCGACTTAAAAAAAAATACTTTATCTCTATTTAGTTTTTTTTTATTTCAAACTATGAGACAAGCGTGAGTTCACTTGATAATAAGTATTAAGAGTGATAACGACGCAGCGCTAATTGGGATGATATATACAACACCACATTCCGCTCGTCGCTTTCAGACGTAATATAATATTAAGTCTTGTTACCACAGTAATTTCTCTACCTATAACTTCTTTCAAACCGGAGCACAGTAATGTTTTAAGCTATTTTGCAGCGGCAGTATACTATCTAGACAGTCTCCGGGAACAGAGATCTACCAGCAATAAAACTTTATAATAATTTATCACACGAGTATATTATTTATCTAGTGCTAAGATATATACACAACATAGCACATAGTATAAATATTCCGTTGAATATTTAAATTATCAATCGTGTGTGGGAAAAAACGAGTTGATTCTCAAACAGTATATTAATCAATTTTATAAGACAGCGTGAGATTTAGATGTATACATATATTTATATATGTACAGAGGAATTAAGATAACTTTGTGTATATATAGGAGATTAGATCCACAGATTCATTGACTAAAAACGATCTGAAACACTTCGAAGGTAGAGATATTGCTTCTGCCATTTAGAGGTCAGCTGATAACGGATGTTACAAAATTCCTTTTCCAAAGGATGTTCCGGGGGTGTTAATAGTAAAGGTCAAATCTAATTCTATATTACCGCCAGCAAAGCCTGCGGGGAACAGCTAGTATATATATGTACTCACAATATAAATATATATTGCAAATGCGTTGTCGTTTCGAACGTCCAATAAGTAAACATATGCTTCTTATATTTTATAAAAAAAAAAATTGTCTTTGACTTTGCCTTTGCGAATGTCACTGAGACATGAAATTCTCATTAAGATCCTTTGAAGTCGGGACGCAATATTATTATCATATTACAGACGACCGACGAAAATAGACACCGTGTTTATATGAAATATTGTAGAGACAACGACATACAAACATTTTAATATATTTATATATAGAAGGTGGATTCGAAACGAACGATTCAGAGATATAAATGAATAATATAACAATCGTAAGGATCTCGGCGTGCGAATGTCGCACAATGGAGAATGAACGGGCCCGAGTGCACTAATATTAGAAACTCCACATCCAGACCTTGATTCAAACGTATCTCCATAAATAGGTAGTCAGTCGACTTGTAATTTTGCAATGCAAATCGTGAGAAAAGAATTCATACAGTTGACACACATTTATTCGAGTGGCAACACCATCTTTATACATCCAGCGCTAATTTATGCAAAGTCTAATCCGGTTTATATGTTGCTTTAGATTAACATAAAATATTCGAATTTAATGGAGTAGCATATGATAATACTAGTAACGATAGTGACAAACAAGATGTGATTTTTTTTTTTATTCTTATTAACCGACTAGATGAGTCGGCTTTAAGACAAGATGTGGTCTAGTTACCCAAATAATTTAACAACCTACAATGTCTGTTCAAGCAGTACACAGTAATGTTTGCACACTACTGTTTGACGGCAGAACAGCAGCTGAAGTGGTACCTACCTAGACCGTCTCTGGCACCAGAAGCCAACCACCAGTGATGTTATTAGAAAGATAGAAACTTGTTTGACTTAATGAGAAGGAATTAAGGAATGATTCTTTTCCCTAGAAGAGCAACAAACAAATATTAAACGTTTGTTTGAAAAGCGTTGAGACATGCAAATTTAATATGTGCTTTAAGGTTTTCATACAATTAGTGACTTTCCAATAATTTTAAAACCTGACTAATTATATGAAAACTCTTATAATAAAAATAGAACTTAAGAAAATACACAAAGACGTATAGAAGAAGTTGCTTGAATCAATTTAGGCTGAATACTTCAGGTCCGTGAGCCCAGTGTCCAAGCTTTTAAACATTAACAGCGAATAGGTTTAATCCAACGTTTGCTATTAATTACTTAAATTACAAAAATTACTGATTACTTATATATTAGCTCGTACTGAGTACATGTGCTCAAGACTATGAGTATGACTACTAATGCGTTGTATCAATGTTATTTGAGCTATAGGAAGTAGTTTATTTTAAAAGTGACACCGCACAAATTGTTTTACTAATTAATGATTTCATTTAAGTTATTTAATAACAATTAAATAAGCGATTTTCGTTAATCCTTAACAATAAATTGGTAGTAGATCTCTGTGGTCAGAGACCTACGTAGGTCCTATTTCTACCGACAAACACTAGTGTGCAGACATTACTGTCTTCCGTTTTGAATATATTATATTATAACTAGTGAAGTTATTGAGGTGATGAGTCTCAAGGCGAACACGATGTGGTGCTGTCTACACATCCTAACTATCGCCACGCCGTTACCAATAGTATTACTTACCATCAGTCGTCTCGTTCGTCTAGTAACTTTATTGAATAAAAAAATACATTATTAATATTGATATATATTACTAACTCTAGAGGTGTAAAGGATCCCGCACAACAACCCAGGATCCCAGCTAACCTCACCTCCTCGTGGTGTGCATAGGGCCAGCGTGGTGGGAAATAGCCCAAATCCTCCTTATGAACAAACACACACCCCTTTTTTTTTTTTTTTTTTTTTCTCTGGGGATATCCTGCATGGATACTTTCTCGTTGCGGGGGCAACGAAAAAGTTATGCCAGACTCTTACTGGCTAAAACCCCACGGTTTCCTCGCTGCGCCTTTGGCCGAAACTGTGGGAACGCTTTCGCATACTACCGCAGTTCCGGTAACGTCGGCCTAGTAATAGCCCCAACATACATATATGTCTTGGGTTTTTTGAAGACACAGGGATTCTACGCGGAAAATACATGCGCCTTCGCATAAGGCTTACATTACTGGGTGTGGGATTTCCCCGTATCCGCCACTTAAGCCTTTGTTAGGGAGGTTGAAGGAGGGCATGATCCCTTCTCCTCCGATGCCCGGGTCTCTGTCTACGGATGGCGAGATGAGAGGCACTTTCCCTCACCCGCTCCGCAGCCTCCTTCTGCGACATAACTTTTTCAGAAAAGGCAACACAGGCGTTCCATGCCTATTCGTTTTCCACCATTGCCTTCACGAATGCAGGAAGAGAAAGGTCGTTACCAACAATAGCGACGAGTTCTCGCCGCAGCCCTGTCCAACTCGGACATACCTCCAAGGTATGTTGCGCCGAATCTTCGCCGCTACCACAATGGTGGCATATGGCCGTTGGCTCTCTTCTTATACGGTGGAGGTACTTGCCGAAACATCCATGCCCCGTTAGCACCTGCACCAGTCTGAACGTCAGTGCGCCATGTCGCCTGTTAATCCAATTTGTCAAAACTGGACGCACGGCGATAACAATTTTACTTCCTGCTCTGGGATTGGCCAGTCTGTCATTCCATCGCTCGAGCAATAGTTTTCCAATGTGGAACCTCCGTAAACCCCATTCCCTCGGTGAAACACACACCCCTACCCCAAACCCTACAAACCTGGAGATCTTTGGGAGAGGCCTATGTCCAGTAGTGGCCCTCACAAAAATATTTTGCATTCATAACATATAATTCCTATAAACTAAAACCAAGTCTTCCGAAACTTTCCATACAAATTAATATTTATTTTGTTGTTATTAATAATACATAAATGAAACAAGAAAACGTAATATACCTTATCGAGTATATTTTAAGTTGTTTTTCAAATGTGACACGAACACACAGACAAGTGAACGAGTAATAAGTCGCCAAAGTTCTTATCAGGCACGAGGTCAATATACGAACGCACGCCACGAAGCGCCTCCCGTTTATACGTACATATACTACACCAGCGGCTCTCAACCTTTATCACTTAGCGACGCAATAACATACTCAACACAAAATAAATTTAATTAATTAAACACAAGTAAATTTTTTCATAGTTGTAATTAAAGTGTTTGGATATATATAAAAATAACGTAACTGTGTACTTCGCGATACACTCGACAGTAGTTTGCGAATGTAGTTGAGAACCGCTGGATTATACGATGGAAGCAAACTGGAGAGGGGCTCTTCACTGATATGAAGGTAAAGGTATTTATCAGGTACACGTTTGAAAACATTTACAGCTAATAATAATACGAATAATATTACAGTAAAAAAGCATTCCATATAAAAATATTAAATATATATATACAAGAGATATGACTGATCCTAAATTAAGAGACTCATCACAATATCTCTGGAACCGTAAGGTCTGGGCTCTGTGAAATTTGACAGGAATATTCATTCATTCATCAGCTGACAGACGTTGACGTGACGACTGCTGAACATAGGCCTCCCTTAAAGATCTCCACATTGTTTGTTGGAGTTGAGAGGAATTGGGCCGTAACCCACCACGCTGGCTCAATGAGAGTTGGCGAGTAGATACAGCCTCGTCTGTTATTCAGTAGGGTGCACACAAGTGAGGTTGACTTGGGCTTCGTAAGATGTTGGACGGAACCCACCCGTTTACTGAGTCTAAGGTCAATTAAGAAGCTATGAAGGTGGGGGCCCTCGTTGCCCACTAAGAAAGTCCGGAGTGGACAAGTACGGGATAATCTTGTGTTGGTCGTTGCAATGATAAGGTTCACTGGAGGGTTTTGACACAGTGTATGAGAATAATGTAGGAGAGTCAGAATCTCTTGACACTAAGGATAACTACTAAAAGTGTCTTATTGGGTATAAATCTCACGTAACCCTGTCTCTCCCTAAAAAGCAGGGTATCTTTTGAAGTTTTCCCTCTTTACAAAACAAGGGTTTAAACAGACATGTCGGTGCACAAGTATGATATGAAAACCGGAAAAGAAATCGACTGATCTAATCAATTGCTAGTATATACCCGTACCAGCCACGAAGTTTTATGATAATAGGAATAGTTGCATGAATATAAAGGGATGATATGCATACTTAATAAAACAAAGTGTATGTATATATTCATCGAAGGGTAGAACCGAAGTTGTGTAAACGATTGAAATTTTTTTTATTCGACAAACTGACGAGACGAGGGAGACGTTCATCTTATGATAATATGCTTGAATATAACATGACGGATGGATCTACACATGATATACACTATACAACATTATATTAGACGCCGTGAGACATAAGACGTTAAGTCGCATTATTTATACATCTGCATCATCCTACGAACCGGAAGTTAGTAGGATGATGCAGTTAGGTAGGGTTTGCACGCTACATTTTGCTGATACAAATAGGATCTCCGCTGGTACCAGGTTGTCTAGAAGAGATTGCTTTCAGAGCACTAAGACAGTCCATTGTACATTTTATATTATATTCACGTATTGTTCTGTTTAATTTTTATGTTGTACAATCAAGAACATTATTATTACTACCTACCTAAGACTATCTCCAGCAATAGAGATCTAACACCAGCTCTGAATGATTTACGTTAACACTATCACACAGAGAAGTTATTAGATAAATAAAAAAAAAACAGGTTCAGATATCAACCACTGAATATCCGATTCTAAATTGATCAAACCGAAGATACTGATGGATCTCTGTTGCGTCTAGGTAGGTACCGCTACCATACCGCTACAGTATTGTCTACGTAGGTACCGCTGCAGCTGCTATTTCTGCCGTCATACAGCACTCTGCAAACATTACTATGCCGGTTTGAAGGTCGCTGTAGCTAATGCAATTACTGGGGTAACGAGACTTAAAATCCTACGTCTCAAAGCGACGAGCTCAATGTGATGCAGTATATATCCTAACTAGCGCCACATTTTTATGGGCAGATGTGTGTCACCTACTATCAGGTGAATCTTGATATTATCGTCACTGCATCAAATAAAAAAAATTCAGCTTAAATATTGTGAAAATATAGCTATGAAGTAAAAGATAATGATTTATAAAAATAAATCTCGTAGAGTCTTATCAGTTTTATCTGTACAGATACATAAATAGAGCAATTTCGATCAACGCCATCGAGTTTGCTATAACGTTAACAATAATTGTACGTACAGTGTTGCGATATGGAAAATTTATAAGAGATAAAAAAAACGACTGCACATCGTGCACATGCGTCGAACAAGGTACAAAGCGGAATTCTATTAATTCTAGGTGATTACTTCCCTTCTCGCGGAATGAGATAGAAATCGCACCACGAACTCGTGATCTAGTGAAAAAATTGCTTTGTTTTTAATTGTCTAGAAATTTATTATTCGTGTGCTTTAAATATAAGGTTGTCAAATATCTCCCTTCCGCTTTTTTGCTCTTTATTCAATGCTTTATAAAAAGTGTTACAGTGATCGGATTTAGTTCAAATATGCGCCGTTTTGTTCGATAATCTGTTTCCATCTAGACGGCAACTTCATAATACCTCCCTCGTAGAAGCCCCCCTCCTTATTTGCGAAGAACTCGGACAGCCACTTTTCACAAGCCTCTTTTGAGTTCAACTTTACACCACCAAGGGCGTTCACCATGGACAGGAACAGGTGGTAATCACTTGGCGCTATGTCCGGGCTATATGGTGGATGCGATAAAACCTCCCATCCGAGCTCCCGTAGCTTCTGACGAGTCATCAACGAAGTGTGTGGTCTGGCGTTGTCCTGGTGGAACACTACACCCTTCCTGTTGGCCAATTCTGGACGCTTCTGGTCGATCGCCTGCTTCAAGCGGTCCAGTTGTTCGCAGTAGATGGTAGAATTAAGCGTCTGGCCATATGGGAGCAGCTCATAGTGGATGATTCCCTTCCAATCCCACCAAACACACAGCAAAACCTTCCTGGCCGTCAATCCCGGCTTGGCCACTGTTTGGGACGATTCACCGGCCTTTGACCACGACCGTTTTCGCTTGATATTGTCGTATGTGATCCATTTTTCGTCGCCAGTCACCATCCGCTTCAAGAATGGGTCGAGTTCGTTCCGTTTCAGCAGCATATCGCAGGCGTTGATTCGGTCCAGAAGGTTTTTTTGCGTCAAATCATGCGGCACCCAAACATCAAGCTTTTTTTTGTATCCAGCCTTCTGCAGATGGTTTTAAATGGTTTGGTGACTAACTCCCATCTCCTGGGCGATGTCACGAGATGCCACATGCCGGTCTAACTCGATGTAGTCCATGATTTGATCGGTATTTGTCGTCACAGGTCTTCCGCCGGCTGGCTTATCCATGGTGTCGTTTTCACCGGCTCTGAATCGTCGAAACCATTCCTCCGCGGTTCGAAGTGATAGAGTACCATCCCCCAAAACACCATTAATCTCACGGAACGTTTCTCTAGCGGATTTGCCTTTAACGAAGGAAAACTTTAAAATAGCGCGAATTTCGGCGTTAGTGAACTATATGTTTACACGTCTATAACTGTTGAACGCAATATCCAAACTAATTATGCATAGCGTCGTTTTGTAGGTTATGTCAAGACCTTTCAAATTATGTATAGTATTGCCAGATACGAGCTCTGTAGCGCTTTGTACATAGCCGCGAAATTCAAAAGACAAAAAGGCGGAAGGGAGATATTTGACAACCTATTATATCGAGAGTGGAGTGTAAGATATCCCGCACAACAGCTTATAGGTCCCAAGCCAACCCATCTGCTCGTGGTGCACTAATCAACAAACGAGGCTCTGGCTCCCACCAACCCGCATTGGTCCAGCGTAGTGGGAAATGACCCTTGTCCCCCACATAAACCCTTAGAAACGACGGTCCCTGGTGGCCGGCGATGCAAGCAGCGCAGGAACTATCAATGTGGGGATTTTCGGAGGAAGCCTACGTCCAATATAAGAGGTCTATCGGCTGATGATGATGATTTTTTAAATGATTCTTAAATACCAATTATACGAAAATCTATCTTAAACCAACATTTATGTCAAATGGAAAGAAATCTACGTTGTTGTCGGTTTGATTTTATTAAACGAGGCGATGATACCCGCGAGAGATTCAAACGCCTGCCCATAAAACATAACGATAGTTGGGATGGTATACCATACTCCACATTGCGCTTGTCGCCTTGAGACATAGGATGTTGTCTTTTTAGCAGTAGTAAATTGACTAGGTACAGCACCCTTCAAACCGAAACATAGTACTGTTTGGTGGCAGAAATAGGAGCTGCTGTGGTACCTACCTAGACTGTCTCCGGCATCAAAGGATCTGAAGACTAGTAGAAGTGTGTGTGGCTTAAAAGTGGCTTAGAAAGATGGAGCCCCATTCCGAATTAGTAAGGCTAAAACTACACTTATAAACTTAAAGCAAATAATCCTAAGCTATCTCTTTTTATTGTTGGTTAAATTTCAACAAAGTGATTACGAAAAGTTTAATCACAGTCATTAATAGTTTATTTAAAAATTAGCTCAACGTGAAGTCATTACGATAACAGTCTGTTATAGTAACAATATTAACATTATCGCACTACGTAATGGCGTAAAGTTTTGTGACCCAAAAAAATTCGTTGACCTTGATCTGTACTTTCGGTAATGTCTATATCGACCAAATACGGCAACCACAACGTAATTCTACTCCAATTAATGGTTATCATTATAAAGTGAAAGGACTACACAACTAGTGACAAGTTGTATTTTACCTAAAAAAACAAAGCATCAAATAAATAATCATTTCAGAAATTCCTACGCTGAATATTTACTGAGATGGGTTAGAATTCAGTACTGAAAGATACTCTCAAAACTGATAACATGACATCGCTAATTACTTATATAAACGTGTCCTACATAAAGGTACAGAAAGTGGACTTGATGGATAAATGGCATTATCTGCTAGTAAACCCAAAGAGACAGACGAGAAATTTAATACAGTTGTGAGGGTAGAAAAAAAATAAAAAATCAGTAACAGGTAAAATTATAAACTACAATAAATGTATAATATATTCGTTTAAAAATACAGAAATATAACTATTTGTGAATTACATCAGACTGTATATTTCCCGACTGGAGATGAAGCATTCTTGTAAAAACAAAGGTTTTACTAGTATTAAGTTTCCGTTGTCGGAGACCTTCCACCTTCCAGCAGAGAACGTAAAGCATATAACAGACATAACACAACAAATAATTAATAATCTCTTTTATAACATATACCGATTGTTCAATAGTCTGGCTATAAAGAGCTCGTGAACATGCTAATAGATAGTAAAACTTGTGACGTTATTGCATTAATTAACATTAAGTTCAGTTCACTCCAGTTTTTAATGGCCAACCGAGTTGCCAAGCTTCTATGACACGTCATTTACTTTTACTTCCCAAAATTCATTTATATAACTAAAGTCGTAAGTTATCACTGATTTAAATTGTTAGACGATGTACTGCATATATCATCAAATATAAACTATTATTATTGAAACGTTTCATTGTAAAAGTATTACAAAATAAAGCAGTGATTTACCGTAATTAACAGCAGTTAAAGCGAGCGTTCGCTTGCAGTGGGAAATAAGAAAGGCACTTGCCTCGTCACATGACTGCGCGGACGCATGGAAAGCGGCAAAAACTAGCAATCGCGACCTTGAACGCTGAGTCAACATTCGCTAAAGATCTAAACAGCACATTTCCTATACGACTCAACAGTCTGTAGTCAAATCTCCTTTAACGCGGTTTCTATCTAAAGCGGAACAAAATTGACGGCAGCTATAGTTTAACTGCACTACACCGATGATGAATAGTAAAACAATCTTATATAACGCAAATTATGTTTTGTTTTAATAGAAATAATATTTTTTGTTTAATATCCTATCATATTAACTATACATTATATGCAATAAACCTACATACAAATACATCAAATTCTATATATTTATTTAAATTCATATTGACATTTTTAATAGGTCTGATTTGTATAAAATTTACTGTATTTATAAGTTTCTTATAACGCCGTTTCTATATAATATGCTATCAATTTGAGGAATATATCAGTCACACCATAAAAGCATTGTCTTGGTTTATTTACTGTTTAGTACAAAAAAAAAATTCTCAATGAGACAATTGTTGCTTAACTGATTCATTGAAAAAGCATCTGTAAATCCGCCGCAAAATTAAGCCAACGAAATATTTATATTTATTCATTAATATTATAAAATGAAAACCGTAATAAAAGAACTAGACAATATTGAATGTATTTACTTGAACCAAGTATCAAATAACTCCACTATAGGAAAATATCTGGCGACAGATAACAGATGATGCTAAACTATTGAATATATTTTTTAACTGCCGAACAGTATTTTAAATATACCATACTTTAATGTAGGAATGAGTTTGAAGCTAGAAATCATAGAATAATGATATTGTTCTCTATATTGAACAGGTAAGTTATATCATCATCATCAGCCGATAAATGATATATGTATGTCGATGATATATCTATGTAGAGATAATATTGTAAGTTACATACAATATAACTACAGCTAGTGATAAAACATTTAACACAATACCTTGGTATCATTGACACAGCTGCCAGCTTTAACCATTCGCAACTCTCACATAGAGTCATTTGCCCTATTTTGGTAACACACAACAAGGGACACATTTATATATAAAATTTTCCATGACTGTATGTTTCTATAAATATAATACCAATAAAAATCTTTGTCACAACTAGAATTTTTTGCATATCCATCTAGACAGCTTAATTTTTAATCTATGATAAAACAAATTGTCTCCAATGTGACAGGCATATTTTTAAGTTTCTCAAGTTTTGTAAAAAATTTATGATTGTTGAAATGGGTATATGTGAAAGAAAAATAATACACTATATTCATATTATGAACAATTGTTACCGAAAATTTCATTCCATACTGAAACTGAGATTTCATTTTGGTTGACATTTGTTAATTAAATCATTCTTAATATAACTTCTGAAACCTAGGACATAAAAATTTATGAGTAAACAGTAACTTTGGCTACAACGCGTGCAAAGCTTTTAGTTTCTAATAAAGCTCTATGGGAACCATGTCGTTGAAACAGTATGCTTGATAACCTAAATAATAACATACATGTTTCGACATTATCTATAATTGTACAACATTGAGGGGACAAAAGTCATATAGTATTATTATTTAGATTTACGAATCATGATGGAGTAAAATCTTTTAGTAGTAACTTCCATGTATTATCAGTGTCTTTGTAAACAGGAGTTATCAAGTTAAGCTTATATTTACATTTTGCGCATGTTATCTACAGTGATGTACAAAAAGATTTAAGATTGCTGAAATAAAATTCAGAAAAGAAATTCAGTTACATTTATAATATTTAATATAGAAAATATATCTCAATCGTTTAAATTATATGTCTCAACTACACTATAGTTCATTATATGAAGGATGTAAACAAATTATTTAATTTATAATTATTATAATCATGCATTACTTTTTGATATCAAAAGCTACAAAATTGAAATTTTGCTTAAGTATTACCATGAAACTAATTAAAAGTTTTAAACATATTTTGGTTTTAATATAAATTGAATAATCAATAGTTTAACATGTTCATTCAATATTATATAATATCTTTGGGAAAAGCTAACTTACTTATATCATAATTTTTACTAACTAGACATAGTTACATACCTACAAATTACACCTTGTTTATTCCTTCCTAAACATGGAATAGAATTACTGTTAATGTTCCCACAAATGATAATATAATACTTTGTGTAATAGATATATTCATTATGTGCTTTTAAGCTACCTTTTATAAAGAGTTATTTAAATTCAGATTCCATTATTTTATGAGAACATCTATGTATTACCTAATTATAGGGTTTTTGTTCTTAAAATTATTTTTTAATAAACAATTGTTTGTACTTACTCGCTATTTTCTTTGCTTTTTTCGACATGTTTCTTTATGTCAGCAAGAGAAGAATCCAATCTGTTCAAAAAATTATCAAAACTCTTCTTTTCATCAGGGCTTCCAGGAGAAAAGTCCCGAGAGTGTCTCGACATATCGGACATAGATGCGCGATGCAACGGTACTGCAGGCTCTGTCACTCGTTCTCCATTTTCATAAAAAGGCGAATCTCTAGTTACGGGAATTAGTAAATACTCTCTCAAAAACAAACTGTCAGTCGCGAACAGACGATTAGCACGTCTTATCTTTTCCATCTAAAACAATATTAGTATCGCTATTATAATTTCATGTATTGTTTAATAATAGATTAAATAATATATTTATTATGATACACTTACTGTAACGCCATATTTAAGAGCAATTCCTTGAAGTGTATCACCCTTGGCCATAACATGTTTTATGTATTCTTCATTCCTTTTCATATGATTGCATGTACTTCCATATTTTTTTAATGGTCGAGCAGAATCTCGAATTGAAATTCTTTCATCGAAAAGACGTTCCTCCTCCATGTTTGACGTATGCGAAAATGAAATAAATGACAATTGGCACTGTGACAATTATCTGAAATTGACAACTAGAGAACAGATGTTGTTACAAATATCATAAGGTTCATAAAACAGATAAAATATATCTTAAATGCAATAACAATGCAAAGTTCATAGAATACAAATATTTACGACTCAATATTTAAAAATTTAATTTATTTAAATTTTATGATTACAACGCCATATTTATTTATTTTCAATATTTAAGCCTTTGCGAAGATATAATTAAAAGTGGACTTAATATTTAGAGGCATTCTTTATCAACCATAACCAAAACAATTTTCATACAAGCAAAATAAATTGTATTTTAATATATTATCACATGACAAATGTTTATTAAAAAATAACAAATAAAAATGATTATAAATTTTTTGCAATTTAATTCGTAGATGGCGCTAGTTTTAATATTTATTACGCTCTCGCTCCCAATGCCTGTGTTCCGTTCCATTCCTCGAATTCATTGATTCATTCAATTCATTCATTTAGTCTCGGGGTAATTCTTGTCGAAGGTGGAGTGTTGTTGTGAAATTTCATATGAAATTTGAATTGTTTTGGTTAAATAATTTATAGTGTATTTATGAAAATCTACTTAATTTTGAAGCTGTTTCACTCGCTATTTAGTCATACAAATAATTTTTCGGTGATAAAAAGTTGCACTTTTTATTTGTTTGTTTTAACATATGAGATCAATAAAATTTAATGTGAAGTTTTTGTGATATGTGAAGGTATGTATAGAAACATTTCATATTATACACGATTTTGTAGTATTATAATAATTTGGTCACGGCGCCTGTTTTCCCCAATGGTGCGCACCCGCCCTGTAGCGAAATACCGCGAGGGTTGCGAACACGAGCAGATTTATATTGGGCCATATTTTGGGGGTGTGCTTGTGTGAACTCCGTTTATTGCATGTTTTGCTTAGATACATTATTGAAATTTACGACCAAACTAACACGTTACACGGACATTTTTATAAAATGTAGTTAAACTGTTCGATTTTTGCAAACACAACAAGTACTTCGTAAAGTACTATTTAAACATGAATAATATTTAAAGAAAAACTGCAAAAAAAATCATTGAAGTATAAAAAAAATTGTATATTCATTATAGTTCTAGTAAATTGTGATCGTACCCTTTCTCTCATTGGTAAAAAAATATATTCACAGTATGTAATCTTAGGGAAGCTAGTCTAAGATCGATATCTGATAATTATAGGCAATTACATATGCCGTGAGCCGGAATATCTTTTGATCTTTAATCCTGTTTTCTCAAACATAGTATGGACGTTGATTATTATCGATTATCGAAAAAAAAAAACTAAGATTTCTCTAAGATTTTCGGGTACATATTCTTAAAGGACATCTTTTTATTTTCAGTTATACGCTATCAAAATAGATTTAGTAATCAATATATAATAATTAATATATCATGTTATATTAATTGGGAAAATATAATCGATTTCAATAATCGCAATTTTAAGATACGACACTTCACTAGTTAAGTGAATTTAAAATAGAGTTTTAAAGCCAACATCGATTGTGAAGAAGAGTACTAATAAAACTTTCACGCAAAAACTGCACCGATTTGAACTAAGCACCCTCAAGACCCTTTAAGGTATTAAGTAGTAAGTTGAGTATAAAAATACCTATCGAGCCCTATGGCTAATACTAAGCTCCGATGACTGGAATCAAGATTCTTTCGGTTAATGATGGTAGTATCCTGTTTACAGGAGTAATACAAATTCGAGTGATGAGGTTCATTATTAATTTTAGAAATTTTTAAATAATTTTACTAAGCACAGAATAAACTGATAGTAGGTCTCTGATACCGGATACCGTCTAAGTACCACTCCTGCTCCTGTCTGCAACAAACAGTAGTATATACGAGTTTAATGAGTGTTGTAGCGAGTGAAATTACTGGGGTGACAAGATTTATTATCATTTGTCCCATAACAATAAACAAAAAAAATTAAAAACAAAATATTTATTGTCATTATGTAAATATTAATTAAATCCATCAAAATTAACTTGTATACCTGACAGTAATATTATAAAAAAAAAAATAATTTATGAATACGTCTATAGATGTGATCATGATCTATCGTTATTATTTAACTGTACTATAATTACGTATTTTTAACGTGATTGATTTGACCTTAGCCGATTAAAATTCCACTGACTCACAGTAAACCTGTTGTATACCGGTCGTTAGTAATATCTCGTTATTATGTCAACAAAAAGACCGAGAAAAGAAATGACGCACATGACTCACAATATGAAAAGAGGAATTCTCAAAACTTTAGAATGCACTGATAGTAATTATTTTTTATTGTTCTTTAGATCAATTGTAGTTAATCTTTCCATTAGTATCGAGAAATATATATTATGAAATGTAAAATCTTTAAAATGTATAAGATAGATCCTATCTATAACGGCATAACATTGTAATGAGTCACGACACCGACATTTGACCTCACGGGATCTTATCTTGAATCACGTCTGCTGATGTTATCAGAGATAAGCCATACTGTCATTAACTAGTCCATGAAAGTAAGTGTGTTTAAGGCCTTACGAGTCAAATTATCTAAAAATATACATTCACAAGAAACATTAGAAACAATATATCTTGAAAATAAGTATTGGCGTTATACCCAAAAACAATTTGTTTAATACGAGTACTCTAGTTTCAAAACCATGATTGCTGGCATATTGGCATACTGGATTAAAGAGAGGTCCATTGTTTTTCTGATGAAACTTAATATACAATAAAAATTTTTTTTTTTCAATTAATCTATAAGATGAACGGGGCGGTTCACCTGACGGTATTTAATACCCCTGTCAATAAAAATTCAGCGCTATCTAGGATATACACAGCACCACATTACGCTCGTCGTCTGAGACAGGATGTTGAGTCACGTAACCTCTCTAATATCAGTAGCTAGAACGCCCTTCAAACCGAAACAGTAATGTTTGCACACTACTGTTTGACGGCAGAGATAGGAGCTGCGGTAGTGCGCCTACCTAGGAAGTCTCCAGCACCGGAGTCCTGCTCCAGTTTTTAATATATACCATCAAAGACAAAGTCAACTTTTCACCTGAGAAGAATGGAACCAAGAAACTGTAATTTACATTCCGAGCAACATACTGCTTGCAAATCAGTATCAGTAATGTGGTGCAATGTATACCATACCAACTAGCGCCACGTTGTGGTGCAGGAAGAGCAGCTAGTCTCATCGCTTCGTTGAATAAAAAAAAATACGTTTGATCGGAAGGCTTGAGGTTGATACGCCTATCCATATATAATTCCCAACTATCGCCACAATATTAAAATCATTGCAAAAAAAAAAGAACAATGACTATTTAAAACAAATTGGTATGGCTGGTGTAGTTGTTCACAGCTGTGACACATCCAGGTAAATTTTACAGTGCACTATTGCAGAGCCGGGCGCAGAGGTGAACAAAGCGCGGTATTGTTTCCCGTCGTGCTTATGACCCGTTTAAGAGGTTAAGTATGAATGCATAAAAACTACATAGGAGAGGGTTGTTTTTTACCCTCTTGAAATCGTGGACTCTTCAAAAATAAAACTTAAGAAACCTACAAAACTTATGTATTAAACACATAGCTTAAATTTCTTCCTCCAAACAGTAATCTACCAGCATTACTGTGCTTCGTTAGTTAAATTACTAGGGTATCTAGATTTAAATCTCATGATTCAAAGCGACGAGCAAAATGTACATGGGTTGGATGGGTTTATCATCCTAACTATAACTATGTTGTTATGATCAGGCGTATCACTTACCATCAGCGAAACATTATGATCGTCTGTCTTATCGCTTCGTTAAATAAAAATAAATTCATATGCAAAATAATATCAAAGAATTTTTAAAAATAAAAAAAATGGTTGTACATTTACGTATCATCATCATCATCAGCTGATAAAGGTCCACTGCTGGACATAGGCCTCCTCCAAAGATCCCCACGTTTGTAGAATTTTATAAGGGAGATTTAGGCTATTTTCCACCACTCTGGGCCCAATGCGGGTTGGTGGAGCCAGAGCCTCGTATATTAATTTGCAGGGTGAGCCACGAGCAGGTGAGGTTGACTTCAGCTCCGTGAGCTGATGTGCAGAACCCGTTACACCTCATCAATATATACATATAATTTAATATATCTGTTCCAGTGTTTGTCTGACATTCTCGTCATTAAGTATGTAAAGGTAAAACATACTTTATTTCTTTACAGAACAATTGTACCTGTATAAAAATACCTTTTTAAATAAATTTAAGCATATTTCGGAAAAACTTGTTATGGAGAAACAATTTCGAAGACCAGACCATATTTACTATATACAAAATTTTTTTTTTAACATTAACAATTCTTCGAATCCTCTAGATGCGTGCTGCTTAAGAGATCTGCTGTCCATCTCCATTCTTACGTTCAGCAGTAGGCGTCTTCCGACTGATTATTTTGTATATAACTAATTTAATTAGACAGGTTGTTAAGATTTAAATTAGTGACTGCCCGATCACAGATACGTCCTGTAAAGCGAACATACTGAATGCGGAGCTCCATGATGTAACGACCAAAATACGTTTTTTCATTACAGCAATACATACGAAAATAATAAGTGATTACATTTTTTTAGACTCGCGCGTTATATGCTAAAGAACAAAATATTTTATGTTTTATACAACCGAAAAACTACAAAAAAGAAGTAATTTTAAGCGACACATAACAGTTTTTTTACACTTCCTTACTTTAAACATACCAATCTATAGAGCTCGAAAAAATTACTGCATTTGAAAGTAATTTTCACCATAGTGGTGATTATGCCCTTTTGAGTCCAAAGCTATCGATGTAGGAATACAAAATTTACTTTTTTCGAATAAACGTAGACTATTCGATAAGTATACAGTGCAGAACCTTAATTCAAAAGCAAATCAAAAGAAATTATGTATATGTAGTGCTTCCTTATATTCTTCCTATAATAAGCCCGGTATGAGTCGATAGTTCGTCTCTTCCGCTCATTGTCTTCATACAATAAATGAACAAAGAAACCCGACGTCGACATTATAAATGAAACGACTAAACCTACCATTTACAGCGAAAGCGTAATTTTTTTTTCGCATCTGTGACGTCAGTCGTCGGACTGATGATGCACCGGGTTCGCGGATTCACTGCACAGATTCCGAGAATGTGTAATAGCATTACGATTGTAATACCACTCGATGCTATTACATATGGTTTTTAATCTTTGTAATCTGTAATATTATACTGTGAGGTTATGTGCTTCATGTCAAAAACCTTTCATGTAGGATTACATTACCGGCCAGAAGATGAGGAAATAGTTGTGAGAAAGATAAGGATTTTTTACGAAAAAGAGGAAGAGTAAGACAAATAAACAACAACATATTACAAATGCTCTTTTCGGGCAAAATATATTTATTAAGTCTATGATTAGGACAAAAGCTCATTTCTTTAAATACCCTGTAAGAGGGAGAGAATTTTTTTTATTTATTTTGTAAAGGCGGAAGAGGATGCGTGATAAAATCAAGAAGTTCTACATTAAAGCGAAAAGGAATCCTCATCACACCTTATCGCTGAACATAGGCCTCTCTTAGGGATCTTCATGCCGAAGCGTCTTCGCTCATAATACTACCAGCCGGAACACAGGAAAGCTGTTGTTATGGCAGTTGATCAACAATATGAGTGTTGTTGTTAGACAGATGAGTACTAAGAAACCATACCACTAATCAAACACCACACCATATGGCCTTGAAATCGAGCTAGAGATCTAGCCTGTCGACGAAGCAAGCGCTTAGCTATGGAAGCAGTTAAATTCTTACATATTTACGGGTGATAGGTTTCTATTGATAAATACTATCTAGTTAGGTTCCACTGCAGCTGCTATATCTACCGCCAAACAATACTGTGCTAAATTACTGTTCTGATTTGAAGGACGGGGTGACTAATGTAGTTACTAGCAACGAGATTAAACATCTTAGACAGGTGGCATTATTACCCATAAGGTTAACATTTCGTGAAAAAAAATATTAGTTAGCAAGTCACATCGTTTGAAGTATCTATAGATCTCTGGCTCAAATTCAGGTCGGGGACCATGTACCCCGATTAATAATAGATAATAAGTAAAACTTTCGAATCTAAGGTGATCTACACTATCAGCGTGAATCACTTCAGCATTGGCTACATTACTGTCTACATTTTTTTTTATGCATCCTAGATTATCAACATTTCTAATATCTATTAATTCTAATACCTTTAAATCACGTCACATTTAAAGCTTATCTATTAATAATGTTATCAGTGTCACAATACATGTAGATGTAATTTTCTTTTATCTTGTACTGCATTGTTTCCGAACGACAAACTTACTCATAGTGCATATAAATTACTACGATCTCTATCTGTTGAATAATTAATTAAATTAGTACATTTTAAAATTACTAAAAGTTATATGAAGTAAATAGTTATTATATGTTCAAATAGAAAAAAAATATAGTGATAGTGTATTGGGTATAGTATAGAATAACGTTATAAGAATTTGTATCCTCACTAAAAGCGATATTTATTAAAGCTATACTAAAACCGTATTATATTCAATTAAACCCATATGTTACTAGTAGTAAAACTACTAAATTTCACTTTGTTCTGATATCTTGCACTTGCTAGTAATAGAGCTCTGTTGCCGGACTCCATCCAACTAGTTATTATCGCAGCACCTATTACTACCGTCATACAGTTCTGGACAAACATTACTGTGCTCCGATTTGAAAGGCGTTGTAGCTAGTATATAAGGGTAACGACACTTAACATGTTATGTCTCGCACTAACGAGAGCAGTATGCTGCTGTGTATACCATCCTAACTAGCACTACTTTGTTATGGCAAGCGTATCATTTATATTCACCATGTTACCATCAGGTGAACGTCTCGCTCGTCACGTCGCTTTGATGATTCAAGATGAAAATTAAAAACCTATGATTATTAGGTTTGGTATCATCATCATCATTTTAGCCTATTGATTTCCTATGCAAAACATCGACCTGCACAGTAATGGATATATAAGCTGCACTAGGCATACAGGGTTACGAGGATATTACGTTGGTAGAACTACCCCAGAAGAGCTACTACTCTCTTCTAGGATTAGTTCTCTATTAGTTATTTTTTACGACACACTCAGGATAATGTGATTGCAGGCATAGCTCAATCCGCCTTCCTCACGTGGAAGTCGAAGTATCTATATGATCAACAAAGGATCAAGTGGTGTTATACCTTATTAAGTTAAACTACGTTAAAATCTGATTGTTATATACAAAGTTATTTAATCTTACAACAGCTTGTCTGGCTAACTTTGTGCTAACTTTAAAGTCATTGATTACAGCCGCTACGAAAGCAATTCCGCATGAAAATAAATTGCACGGCCTTTCCAAAGCACTGCTCTCCGCATCTAGATTGCTTTTTTTTTGTTACAACCCCTATTTTCCAATGATGAAAATAAAACCATTTTGTCAGAGCACTATCCTTTGTTACGAAGTTCAATAACATTAATTTAACAACCGATTGGAAAAAGTTTTCAAACAATAATCTATGATATGAAAAAAAATTGTTCTATATACTTTATCAGTTCTTGTGACCGAGTCAGATTTTTTTTTAATTAAATTTTCTTCCACTACCATTACTGGTATTGCGCTTATAGTCACTGCTGCTGGAGACCGTCTAGAAGGTACCACCGCATCGTCTAACACTGCCGACAAACAGTACTGTACAAATATCACTATGTTAGTTTTGATGAGCGCTGTAGCTAGTGAAATTACTGGGGTAACAAGACTTAACATCTTACGTCTCAAGGCGACGAGCACAATAATACAGTGTATAACATCCCAACTGTTACATGGGACCTAATCTGACCACATCTGGCGAAAAGTGGGTGTTTATTCGCCTCTACCTACCCCTACTGGGAAAAAGGCGTGATAATATAAAAAAAACATCCCAACTAGTGCGACGTTGCTATGGCCAGATATATCACTTACTATTAGGTGAACGTCCCTTCCGTTTAGTCGCTTCGTTGAATTAAAAAAAAACCAATAGACTTCTACTGTTGGACATAAGTACCAAAAGTACAATCAATATGCAGTCAATTATAAAGTATCAAGTCAGTTCGAATACCCAAGCGTCCATTTTTCTATCAGACAACCAAATAATGGAACAGCTCTTTACCATTACAGCTCTTTAACATAACAGGTGCACACGTTTCCCATTTTTTTTTATTTGTACCTATCTTCCGTCTCGCTCTTTCAGCAAGCGATAACGTCGAATGGTAAATGAGCTTTGATCTTAATATTCCGTATCGTAAAAAAATTTGAGGGTAAGCGTCAATGCACTATTTAAATTAAAATCGAAAGCAAACGATATATTTCTTAAACATCATCGTCAAGTTTTTTTTTTTTTTTTTTATATATTAACAAATAAATACTTTTTTTTATTCATTTAAACGACGAGACGAGCGAGATGTTCATCTGATGATAAGTAATAAGCCTGCCCTTAATAATGTGGCGGTAGTTAAGATGTTATACACTGCACCACGTTGTTCGCGTCGTCAGACATGAGATATTGATTTTCATTACCCCAATAATTACACCAGCTATAACACCCTTCAAAGCAGATTACAGTAATGTTTGCACACTACTGTTTAGCGGTAAAAATAGGAGCTTTGGTGAGAAGGACATCGGCAACAGAAATGTAACAAGCGAATTGTATGCTTTATGTTTGTCTGGTTTCGGGTACGTTTTATTCAGGGCTTTAAAGTTATGTTATATTCAGACCTATATTTATTAAAACTTGTGAACTAACTTTTATCGTTTACGAATAGATCATCATCATCATCACCTGCCGATAGACGTCTACTGATGTACAAGATCGCCCCCAAAGATCACCACATACGGCCAGTTTAGCATCTGGTACCGCTGGGAACTAAGGGTTGTCGTATGTAGAGATTCATATGGAGGGATTTGGACCATTACCCACCACGCTGGCGCAATGCAGGTTGGAGGGAGTTATTGCCTCGTTTGTTGATTAACAGGTTGCACCACGAGCAGCTGAAGTTGGCTTGGAGCTCGTGAGTTATTGTGCGGAACCCCTTACACCCCTAAGAATATATATTTAAAATTAATTTATAATGACAAACATTTAATTAGAATAACAGCAGTTTCAATGATTTGTATGAAATTGGAATGAAACGAGAATAAATCTATATACTATTGTATTACTTCACGCTATAGTTATTTAAATATTTGTATATATTCATTAAGCTTGATTATTTTTTTGAGAATATTTGTAATCTATAGTTTATACAAAATTAATATTCATAATGATAAAGTAGTTATATTTACTAATTCAAAGATTGAAGAGTAGCTACTTTCTTGTTATAAAAGGCTACTGCAGATTTCGCGTCATTCTGTTCGTGAGATCATATACATATATTATGTACACTTTGACTTCAGAAATAAAATATTTATTTAATATATTTTTATATGTGTATGTATATTGATTATATAACTTATATAACTTATTTTAGGTCGGAGTCCTGAAGTCCGATTAACATCATTAAAAAATCTGTTTCATTGGAGCTTGTTCAGGGTTAAACTTGTAGACTTAAATAATATATATGTATATATACATACAGAAGATTTTGTCATTGTGAATACAAAGACTTAACTGGATAAAATAGAAATATATTTGGAAGAAAAACTTTTACACGTTTAGATATATGTATACGTAAAACACCGAAATCGCTTCTGAGTGGTTCATTGTAAAGTTCTTACATCTACAATAATATTAGGTTACCTACACGATAGTTATATTTCAGAAATATCGATGTGGTGGTAAAAAACATAATTAAGATCATATCGCGAAAGCTGCACCGTGCATATGAAGACAGCTGCCACTGATTTGTATTTTTTGCGCGTGCGCACACTGAGGCGATTCGCAATGTGCAAACCCCATTTTATATTGCTACCTGCCGTTCGCTAATAACCAATCTACGGATAAAAAAAAAACGACAAAAGATAACGTTAGAACGTTATTTTTATAACTTGTACCTCGAATTATGACACAGATCACATTTTAAGAGAAGAGGGAATAGGCTTCTTCTAAACTAATGCTCTGTACTACCTTAATTATATCTCTCCTTACTATTAGGTCGGATTGTAGTAAAGGTACAAACCGCCTAGGTAGGTACCCACTGCGTCTATATCTGCCGACAAACAGTAGTGTGTAAACATCACTATTTTCCGGTTTGAATGGTTTTAAGGCTAGTGAAAATACAGTGGCAACAAGACTTGATATCTTTTGTCACAAGGCCGTGACCAGTTACAGGCAGGAGTATCATTTACCAGCAGGTGAACTTCTTGTCGCTCGTAGCTCGCTGGCCTAATGGTTAGAGCGTGCGGCTTTCATTCTGAAGGTCGCGGGTTCAAACCTCGGCATGTACCAATGACTTAATATTTAAGTTATGTACATTTGTGAACTTTAGTTACAATAGCGAGATACAAAAACGGTGAAGGAAAACATCGTGAGGAAACCCGCACACTGATATCATCTTTGTGTGTGTGTGTGTGGTGGTCCCAACAAAGTGGCAACAGGCTCGCCCCCTGTTACACTGGACCTAATCTGACCACATCTGGCGAAATGTGGGTGTTTATTCACCTCTGCCTACCCCTACTGGGAAAAAGGCGTGACTATATAAAAAAAAAAAAAAAAAAAAAAAAAAAATGAACTTCTTGTCGCTCTGTCGAATAAAAAAGTAGGTTCCAAGTCTGCTGAGAAAGAAAAGATTGATATGAAATGCTTGATACACTATCATTTTCTAAATATTGGAACTGTCATCTCTAATACACTTCACACGCTCTTAAGAAATAAAAAAGATCATATTGTGGTTGTTTACCGTGGTGTTTTTATTTTGTTTCTCAATATTAGACCTGATATATTTCCTTATATCATCATCATCAGACGATAGGCGTTCACTGCTGGACAGAAGCCTCACCCAAAGATCTCCACATCGATCGGTGTGGCGTTATAACATTTACTTTTCTTTATATATGTTATAACAGTATCTATACATAAGCTCTAAGATGTATTGGTTTGTTTTTTAAAGCAGAACATCTTCGAAACTTCCTACCCTTAATGTTTCTCTAAAATCATGACAAGAGTGACCTCCGTCGTCGAGACAAGGGCTTTTTTTTCATTATTCGATGAAGTGACGAGACGAGCGAGATGTTCCCCGGTTGGCAAGTGACACGACCGCACAACGGTGATATATACAGGATCACATTGTACTTGTCTTGAGATACAACCACGTTAAATCTATTTATTAGTAATATTAACTGGCTAGTACATCTTCCATAAAGGATTACACTACTGTTTGTTGGCAGAAATGAGAAACCTACCCAAAGGGACACCGGCAACAGAAAGCTTATAATAGGGGGACCGGAAAGTAATGTCGTTTCTGCGCATGCCAATACTTGATTGTCATTTGTCAGCTCATTGTTTTGTTCAGAGGCGTACCAAAGACATTGTGAGGTTATAGTGATTTCTTTACTTATAGACAATTGAATTACAATTTTTTTTTGTAATTTTGGGTAAAATGGCCAGCCAAATACCAGAAGAGGTACACATCCGGCATTGCATGCTCTTTGAGTTTCGCAAGGGAAATAACGCAACAGTTGCTACCAAAAACATTTGCGATGTTTATCCAAATGCACTGGACATTCGTAAATGCCAAAGGTGGTTTTCCAAGTTCAAATCGGGTAATTTTGATCTTTCCGACTCGTATCGATCAGGAAGACCATCAGCGTTAGACAACGACGTGTTAAGGGCGGAAGTGGAAGCAAATCCGTGTCAGACGATCGAGGAATTGTCAAACAGTCTCAACAAACCTTGGTCGACCATCCAAGAACATTTGAAGCAGATTGGAAAAGTAAGCAGAGCAGGTGTTTGGGTCCCGCATAATCTGTCCGAACAGAATAAGGCTAACCGATCAATCACATGCAACTTATTGCTTCAACGACACAACACAGAAGCGTTTTTTGATCGCTTGATCACAGGAGATGAGAAATGGGTCCTGTATGATAACCCAAAACGCAAAAGGCAGGCAGGCAGTCCTCGGAGTACTGCTAAGCCAGGTTTACACCCCAAAAAAGCGCTTTTGTGTGTTTGGTGGAGTATTCGCGGCATTGTTCATTTTGAATTACTGAAACCTGGAGAAACTGTTACTGCAGACCTCTACAGCGAACAATTGCAGCGAGTCAATCAATCTTTAATTGAAAAGTGGCCAGCGATTGTCAACCGAAAAGGCGTCATTCTCCAACATGACAATACAAGACCGCACTGCGCAAGGCGAACTCTAGAAAAAATTAATGAATTGGGGTGGGAGGTGCTGCCTCATCCACCATATTCGCCCGATGTTGCACCATCGGATTTCCACTTATTCCGAGCGCTGCAACACTTTTTAAGTGGCAAAACATTTGCAAATTTGGATGATATCCAAAATGCCATCTCTAGATATTTTGCCGAAAAACCAATTAATTTTTATCGATCAGGGATTGAAAATTTACTCACTAGATGGCAAAAGGTTATTGACAATGATGGGGAATACATCATTGATTAAAAATAAAGACTCGTTAAAAATGTATGTGTTTGTATTTAGCGTAAGAAAACGACATTACTTTCCGGTCCCCCTAATATATCTTCCAACGATCATGATAAAATTTCATATTTCAAAGCCCGCTGAAGTGATAGCAATTTTTTATTATTATTTAAATGGAAGTCGAAAATATATCTATAGATTAAGTCAACCTTTAAGTTATATGTACAGTTTAACAGTTCTGTAATTGCCGTCGCGACAAGCAAATATGTTAGTTACTATACAACGCAGTAATATGTGCATCATCAACATTTCAACCGATGGACGTCCACTGCTGGACATAGGTCTCTTGTTAGTGCTCTACAAACCACGGTCTTGCGCTGTTTTAACCCAGTGACTCCCAGCGATTTGCGATCTATGTATACTACTTAGGGAAAGGCTGTAGTAGCAGGTGCTGCGGTGGTAACTACTTAGACGATCTTAGTCTTAGTCCAGTGCTAAATACATTTAGATTAATACCATTATGAAATTATTTTAATTTTTTTACATATTATAATATAAATCGTATCAATTTGAAGAACAACCTGCAAGTTACATTGTGCGATCCTTTTGGGAGCAAAAAACTGTCCGCACTGTCTGCGACGTATATGGAATAAAGAATGTTGACAAAGCGGTCCGGTAATCTCTACCTGCTTTTTATTTTTGGGTGAGAATTCAAGGCTTTATCCTTACTTACCGAAGCACAATTAGTACTGATAAACCGTCTTAAATTTATTGTATAAGTCACTAGTTGTTCCCCTCCGCTTTGCTGGATTTAACATCCCGCAACTCCCTCTGGTGAAGGATTTTTGTAAAATCCGATCTTAACCGAAATATACTCGATAAAGCCTTATAGTTTCATATCGTGATGGATCTCTACATATGTAAAAATATCTTATATTTATAATAAACAACACGCTTATTGTTTTATTCTACTAGTACTAAGGGACCTTCTTTCAAGAGGAGAGTCAATGCCATTTTTGTACTACGCTAGTCAAATACCTATCGGTCAACTGTCAATACTGTACGACTGTGATTATTTCTTCTTTATCTTCTTCTGCATTAAACAACTATTTAATTAAGTAAATATTACCTAAACTTAAAATTTTGTATAATAAAACATTTGCGTGACTTTCATTAGCTGTTTCAGGTCATGCTACGATATGAAAGTATTGAACGTTAGACTTCATATATATTAAATGACTATTGTATTTCATAGACGGTTTTTTTATTATTTTAATAACCGTCATATTAAAACATACTTCTAAACAATCAAAACGTAGTATATCTTATCTATTTATAACAGTAATAAGTAATTTTTGGATTAAAATGTTTCGTAGCTATTAAGTTGAAGTAATAAAAAGTACTTTAGCCAAAAAGCTTTATAACTTTGTTATGAAAATAGAAAATACTTAACACTAACAATACGACCCTCGGTAATGGACGCGCACGCATTAATGCTCATAACCTTAAATTCAGATATTGTGTATTTCTCGATAATGCTGGTATTGAAGCACTTTTCTTATATCATCATCATTTCCAATCAAGAACCGGCACTCACCATCAGTAGGAGGTTGTTCGTTACATAGCAGTTTCGTATAGTTATAATTTTTAAACTATTTCATCATTACTTACTTCTAAAAATACGTAGTGCGCCGACCATAATCGGAACCTACTTCCCATAATTTGCTTTGTTTCAAATACCCAATTGTTAACAAATAGAAACGTTTAATACTTCAATTACTTACACTATCGCGCCGGTCAGTGGTGTTTTATTTTCGTATTGAATTACACTTGTTAAGTTCATTCATTAGGCCGACCCTAAAACAACAAGTGGACGTCATCGTTACTTCGAATCGATAACCAACTCGTTTTAACGCAATAATGACGTTAATATTTAACTTTCTGCTTCTTCGAAATACAACATTCTAGATTCTAAATGCTACTGGATACCTAACTTACCATAATCCAGAAAATGCCGAGGTTGTTTTCAAATGATAAGTAAAAGTGTTTATTTACCGATCACGGTAGATGTAGTGGTGGGAATACTCCTACGAGGTGGACCAAACGATCTGGTGAGAATCGCGAGAATCTACTAGATATGAGATCTTAGCGGGAGGCCTATGTCCAGCAGTGGACGTCCATCAACTGATGATGATGATGATGTGTTTATCTTCATTACAAAATACATAATTAAAGGAAAATTGATGTAGGGTCTCCGCTAGGCCTTACAGCTGACAGTATTGTTAGAGAGCATGCTTTTTATTTGTTACTTAACATCACGTGATATCAAGGTCATGTCTTAACCACTTTCACTAAAAAAAATAGTATGTATTACTGTTTCTTCGCACACTATCGATCACTTTAGCACAACACACTAATTGTACTATAATGGAGGACTTGTCGTATAACAAAAATAATAGGTAAACAAAATGTATGTGTTTATAATACTGGATATGCAATTTTTAACATGTATGTAATGGCATAATACGCAGACAGACATTGTCGTCTGTTTTGTTACAAAAAAAAACTAATAGCTAGTAGTACTTCAGAAAACAAAGGATGTTCTTTGCTCTTTATAACAATTGTAATATACCAGACTGGAATTACAGTCTAACAGTCGTATGAAGTTTTAAGTAAATTAAACAAATATCTATATTGCTATGTATAGCATAGAAACTGCCATTTAATAATGAAACATAATGTTAATTTAGTATTGACTAAGTTGTTTATCATGTTCTAGTGCTTGACAATTTTCTTTGAAGTCTTCATACATCAGCACCAGTATTTAACTCAATAAATTTCATTGTAGTAATGAAAAAATATTGTAATCTTACATAGTTACCTTATTTTAATAAATTTCATAAAATTTCAATATAAATATGAAACGTATGTTTTCATTATTTACTGGTAGTAGGTCTCTGTTGGAGACCGTCTAAGTAGGAACCACCAAACAGTAGTGGGCAAATATTACTGTTTCAGTTTGAAGGGCGCTCTAGCTAGTGAAATTACTAGGGTAAGGAGACTTAAAATCTTATATCTCTAAACAACGAGCGATATGTTGTAAAGTGTATATCACCGTAATTAACCCCACGTTGTTATAGACAAGCGTATAATATACCATCAGATGAACATCTTACTCGTCGCTTCGTGGTGTTTCTTTTCATTAAACGACAAGACGAGCGGATAGTTCGCTTGATGGTAAGTGATACGCCTGCACGTAACGGCGCTAGAATGGTATAGACTGAACCACATTGCGCTCGTCACTTTGAGACATAAGAAGTTGAGTCTCATTACTGCAGTAATACTAGAGCTACAGCGCCCTGCAAACCGGAACACAGTAATGATTGCACACTACTGTTTGGCAGCAGAAATAGTCGCTGTGGCGGTACCGACCCAGACGGTCTCGTATAAACAAATTAACAGTTCAAGTTATTTCTCTATAATCTATTATTTTTTTAACTACCTTCCTTAACATATTACATATTTACATGTTTATGCATTGTTTTAAAGAATTAAAGTTGTTACAAATATCCACCCTCTATTTTACAAAACGGCTTTAACACACAAAACAATGTTGTTATCAAAGCAACGCCGAAAGTCTATAAACAGTTCAAACTTGACAAACATTTGTGAACTTCCCGACAAAGGGATTACAAACTAGTACTTGCTTTACATAGAAGTCTAGTTTAGGAGTGACAAGATATTTAACTTATTTGGGTTGTAAGTTCATCAATTTGAGGAGCTTTCTTCACACTTAATTTAGCTGTCTGATTGAAATCACTAATCCAGTATTTGATAACATAAAGGAGTTGATCGGCTTATACCATCAGTTAAAAAGAATAGCTAGGGATCGAATTGGTTTCCTCAATCTGATCGCCAAACTTCAGTTTGAAGAGGGCACCTAATGATGATGAATTCAGTCTTCAGCTATTCTCTCATCATCATCATCACCAGCCGATAGAAGACCATTAGCGTAGTAATATTTCTGTGTTGCAGTTGAAAGGGCGCTATAACCAGTGAAATTACTGGAGTAACGAGACATAACAACCTATTTCTCAAACCAACGATCACAATGAGGTGCTATCTGCGTGGATGGTAAATCCTAATTAGAGCCACGTCGTAATTGGCAGGTGTATTACTTACCATCAGGTGAACGTCGTTTTGTTGAATAGAAAAATCTCTGCATCATTTACAAAGAAATTTTAGTATTATTATTAGCGTTGTGCTTAGTCACGATAGGTACGAACTGCTTCAACTCATCTTCACGGGCAAAGGGTAAAAGGAGTGTTGATGGAGGAAGTCGTGGCTGCGTATCATCAGAGAGTGGACCGGAATCGCTAGAGCCGCCTATACGTTCCATCTCGCAGAGACCGGGCGAAATATGGTGAACTGACCGCCATCCTCCACTAGTCGGAGAGGCACCTTAAGAAGAAGATTAGCCTTGCTTTTTTATCAAATTACGATAATAATAGAGTAAATAAGATTGTTAATAGTTATTGGTAATTTCTTATTTGTACCATAAGTGTGTGAATCATTTAACCAATTCCCAGAATGTATAGCCCGTTCAGTTTCATGCACCTATTCTTCTCAAGGCCAAGGCGTTTACTTTACGAATGGATGGATTATGATCTCCAATAAGTGAATGTATGTTTTCTGTACTAAATAAAATATACAACTTCGGTATATAGGAAATATGAGAAAGTGTATTCATGCTTGATAAATGTTGACGTAAAAGATATTCATCAAACATGTTGTTTTTGATTTAAATACATACATTGCCTTATCCTCATTAAATATAAACTGTTCGTAGGTTCGATTGTTAAGAATAGAAGCGATATCATCACATAATTGGCTCCGTAGTGGCTAACACTTGACCTTGTATCACGGAGATTCCTGGTTCATCCTTGGAGCCGAATTCTATTAGTAACAGATTCTTTCGAAGCTCGCTAGTTACCATTAGGATATTGTAAACCTATTTCTACTATTAACATGTGGATGCCAGAGTATTTTGCGAAAGATTGCTTCACCACCGATAGTCACTGCGACTTACCACCATGTGAAATTGAGGCTACACATGGTATTAAGTTGATGGTTATATGTCGGTTATAAGTTGTTAATTTTCCACTGCATATAAGAAAACATGCATTGCAAAACCCTGGCTTGCTTAACCAAATTATAACTACGAACAAAGTTTTATGGTTTTCTATTTAAATATTCTAAAAATTGCAAAGATGAAAATAGTAAAATTACAGTTATTATATATGAACATGTATTGAAAAATACGATTGTTATAGAAATACCACAGCTGCTTAACAATGTGAAACAAAAACGATATAACTATATAATTTATTCCGTAAACTCTTTCCGTTTCCAAAACGCTGGAATTAGAAAAAAACAACACATAATTTTAACTGTAAACCGGACGCTGTTCGTCCAGTATCGTCCCTTATCAGTGACCAGTAACAGGAACATTGCGCTTATCAATCGCCGCAACCCGTATAAGGATAATTTGAATGTTAACCGTCATAAACATTTTGCAATAAGCATTATTCGCATTGCACTTTTGATTTATAATCGAAAATCACAAATCTGTGGTTAATAAATAACCTGTTGACCATAGAGTATATTTGTCAAGCTCAGAAACAGTCAAACATCACTATTACAGTGTGAGAAGCTCTCAAGAACAGTTCACAGAAATGTACTCAACGTTGTGCTGCGTAAATATCTTATCATACAACACATTGGTATGAGAACTGAATTTTATACCATCAGGTGATCACAGCTCCTGAATCTACTAACCAACAGTAGTAGCGATTTAGCTAAGGAAATCATTGGCGTAATATATTCTTGTGTCACAGAGATAAGCACAATAATATAGACGTATCTCTTACTATCAGGTAAACATTTCATTCGTCTCACCTCCCCCTTAAATAATATGTTTTTATGTATCGTAATGAACATACATCAAATTAAATAGTATTAAGAAACTATTGCGATATATTACATTTTCCAATCAGTTAAAAATTCTCACAATTTGATGGGTATAAAGCTTTTTATTATGCCCACTGGTGGATTTACGATATCGAAAGTATCTTTGGGAAACACTGAACTCGAACAGTCCAGTGGTATTATGACTTATGTTCAGTAGTGGCCGTCCATCGGTAGGTATCATAAGTGTCTGTCGGCTAACAAAATAGTTTTTCTAATATAATTAATTATGTAAAATATGGAATCGAGTCCGATACGTTTGGTGTAACGGTATCGGTTCTCTCAGCGGACATTATTGTCACCAGAACTAACCCCGTGGGGTCCGTGCCCCCAAATAAAAATTCTTCACGCTGCATTAAGATTAGAGCGTTCCTTGTGCTGTTTACATTGAACGTTCGGTCGCGTTGTGTAAACTCCCCTGTACTCTTGAATCGTGGGCGAGGTCTGGTTTTCAACGGCTACCTAATGATTAGTGGACAGATGCTTCTATTTATGGCCGTTGAGTTCAGTTGGAGATCGGACTTGAATACTTAGAATAATATCAATCTTAAGAGATGTAAAGTCTTTGATAGAATATTTTGTGTACTTTCTTTAGCATGCAACAGAATATTTTACCTACGATCGATCAGCAGCGATAGACTGAGATTATGATTATTATGAATAAACAACGATATAACTTTTACCTTGATTTATTGTAATCAATTAACTTTCTTCATTTCCTGTTTTCGCAGCGAATTGTTATTCTGGTATATACTCTAGATCAGGGATCAACAGCTTAGTGCTCTCGTATCAAAAAAGTAACCCGTTCAATAACTTCAAGTGATTTAAAATCTCTTAATAAAATATTTACTGACAGGCTGTTTTATTATGAAAATATCTATGACCTCAAAGTCTAGTTATTACTAATAATATTTAGTTAATTTTGACTGGCGACTAAAAAAAACTCCACGCGGTAGACCGAGATAAACGCAATTGGTGGTAATCAGTAGGAATATATGTATAACTAAATGTAATATAATATATAATAATGTAATAGACTTAAATATAATATATATGAGATTATAGGGTTTTGTGATAATTCATTAAATTTTAATATATGTCAAAAACATTTAGCAGATGAACTCCCTGTCAGAACAAGTAAAGAAAAAACTGAGGTTCAGTTGGTGAAATATAGAAAACAAACATACATATTATAAAATTGCATTATTTAATTTAAAAAACTGTCAACTAGAGATTCAATGTTACCATTATCTCAACAAACGTCATTGCTCGGAGAATCATTACACTTCCTTACAGTTCTTCGAAATCTATTGAAGAATGAATCGAGCAGGTGGTCACCTTCGTATGACCTACCATTTACTTGTAATACGTACTGTATGCGGTCGGTAGCTGTTATTTTATGCAGCATGAGATAAACTGCTTGATTTATGTTTATATTATAAGATATGACGCGTACCATTTTTAGCAACACGAAGTAACGAGACGAGCATGAAATGTGTTGCCTCTGGTAGACATTAAAGAAACCATTTTACATCCAATTTACTGTTTAAAGAGCTGATACCAGTATAATAACGTTGTAATTTTAAAAAGTAACATGTAGAACCGTATATACGTTCTTGTTTTTTTACACTTGATATGCTACTAAATGAACACTTGCAAGTAAACTTTGAATTAACTTAAAATGAAATTGAAAATAATTTAATCACTTTGTACGTACAGTTTTCTTCACAAAAAAACTTTATTACACTACATAAATATACAAAATAAGCTTGACCATCATCCCTAACATTTAGCTTGCGGATTCTGGATCCGTGAGTCATGAGTAAGATGATGCTGTAAAGGTCTTCAAAAAGACACAAAATAAACTTCATCCGAAAAAAACCTCTAACTTTGCACTCGGCAAAGTAGCCAAGTAAGACAACCACAAAAGTATTCATCTTCGCAACTCTTATTGCAACTCTGCGCTTCAGCACAAGTTTTTGAATGTTTACATGATAATCCAAGTTCACTATAGACTCCAGAAATCACTCCTAATAAGTAATATGGTAAGTATTGCCATTGACGCCTCACCAGAGCCCTACTTAATGACTTTTTTTATTCGACAAAGCGATAACCAGTAAGACTTTCAACTGATGGTAAGTAATACACCTGCCCATAAGAACGTAGTCCTAATTATGATAAATATATCTGATAGCAAATCTACTAGCTACAACGCTCTTCATACCGGAACACGAAGTGTTTGCACATTACTTTTTGGCGGCAGAAATTGGAGCTGATGATATCAACCTAGACAGTCTCCAACAGGGACTCACTCACGCTCTACCAATTATCCTTAAAATACACATTGAATCTCTATCATGAATACCGAAATGATGTACATGTAATTATAATTAAGGTCAATATGTTCCTTAAAATTAAATAAACTGTGCATATAGAAATTTTTATCTTCCACTACTCACGATTCATTCAATAATATACACGATCTAATTATGGCAGTGAACTAAAAAAAATTCTGCCATGTCCAAATTATGGCTAATAAAGTGCTGGGACCACGTGGCAGAGGTCGGCGACCCCGTCAGCGAAACCGAAGCCCCCACAGCGCATGCACTCGCCTTTTCAGTCAGCACGGCGTTAGCGTTGTTTGTGTGAAAGTTTGCCTCTGAAAATTTATAGCTCGTAATTTTTACTGATGTACACATTTAGTAAACAATCTTTTGCGAGCAAGGAAACAAACAAGAGAAATATTGTTTGTTCAGACGCAGTGCAGCCGTATGAAAATATATATTTATCCTTATTTTGTAACCTAAAACTAAGTGCTGTCTAGTTTCATTGTATAGTACATCTATAAATTAAGTTTTATTTGATAACTAATCTAGACACCTTTTTAAAAAGCCATATTTTTTTTCACCAAAATGTGTCATTGTCGTAGCTACGTAAAGAGTCTATCGCCGAGTAATCTTTACAATTATTCCGATGGACATACACTGATAGACATAGCCCTCCCAAAGATTCCCACTGCATCGGGTAGGAATTCGTACGTGGGGATTTGGGCCATTTCCTACTACGCTGGCCCAATGCGGATTAGTGAGAGTCAGAGCCTTATTTGTTGATTAGCAGGATGCAAAACCAGCAGGTGAGGTTTGCTTGGTATCCCGTAAGTTGTTGTTTGGGAAACCTTACACCCTTGCGTGCTTTACGTTGTGAGTATTTGGTAGAAATCTGGCTGCAAGGGTTTTACCGGAACCAGCTAAATTTTAAAAATGGCCATGGTCTCATAAGAAAAAAGTCTGGGAACATCGCCATAGACGATTTCATACCATATATTGCTTTGTAATTTTAAAGTGCATAAATTGAAGTATGTTTTCCTATCTAACATTACAACCTTCAGGTTTCAAAATTCAATATTTAACTATAGAGATAGAGAGAGAGTAGCTCACTGGCCTAATGGTTAGATCGTGCGGCGATCATTCCGAAGGTCGCGAGTTCGAAACTCGACATTTACCAATGACATTTTAATACTTAAGTTATGTACATTTGTGAACTTTAATAACAACAGCGAAATACAAACGGTGAAGGAAAACTGCACATGAATTAGAATTTATTCTAAGGTGTGTGTTAAGTCACCACTCCGCATTGGACCAGCGTGGTGACTGTGGCCCAATCGCCTTCATATTGAGGATAGGCCTATTCCCCAGCAGTGGGGACGTAAATTGGCTGTTATGGTGGTAAATATAGAGAGACTAATTGCTAATGTTGCGTGCAACCTTCCATCGATTGCATGTCTGGCTGAAGCAACATGAACACCTCGTCTCTCTGATAACAGTGTATTTTTTACCAGGTTTCCATTAAATTTTACAGAATTATAAAGTATTTATCTGCCTTCGCTGTATAAAAATTGCATACGATTTCAGTATATATATAGTTTTATTTTAGCTGTTGTTTGATCTTATAATTATCATGTCAATCATTTTATATACAAAAAAAATAGATATTAAGAATACTTATTTGTGTATTGATCGATGGTGATCTTTGAAGGAGGCCTATGTCCAACAGTGGATGTCTGTCGGCTGATAATGGTGATGATGTAAACAATATTACAGGCTGGTGGTAGGTTTCTGTTTGCTGGAGATCGTCTAGGTGAGTACCACAGTGCCTATTTCTGTCCCCAAACAATAGTGTGCAAACATTACTGTGTTCCGATTTGAGGGGCGCTGTAGGTAGTATAATCACTGGGGTACGAGCCTCAACATTTTCTATATTACGCGACGAGCGCTATGTGGTGCAGTGCATACCACTTTAATTAGCGCCACGTTGTTATGAACGAGCATATCACCATCCGGTCTACCATCATCAGATGCTCATTTCGTCGCTTAATTACATAAAAATGGGCAGTGTCAGATCTAGATAAGCCACAGCAGCACCTGTTTCTGCCGCAAAACAATATTGTGCTAATGTTACTAGTTTCCGGTTTGAAAGGCGCATCTCATGAAATAATTGAAGTAAGGAGACTTACGTCTCAAGACGAAGAGTACAATGCGGTGCAGTGTTCGTCATCCTAAGAAGCTCATGTTATAACGGACAGGCGTATCATTTACCATCTAGTTATCGCCTCTTTGTTTATTAATGAACACTGATAGAGTAATGAAGAATGAAGGAATAAGTAAGCTTATAGCTTTCTTATACCTTGTGCTGATTACATTTATTCATCATCATCAGCCGATAGACTTCCACTGCTGGACAAAGGCCTCTCTCAAACATCTCCACATCGATCGGTCCCGCGTTGCTTGCATCCAGTAAGTTCCCATGATTCTCATCAGATCTTCGGTCCACCTTGTCACTTTTATCACCTAATAAAATTTCTATACACCTCATACTTTTTCTCTAGATTGGCTAGAATTTTAAAATCAGTTTTGATTAAATTTTGCATTTTTTTTTTTTAATTATTGTGACTTCGAAAGTACAACCATTTCAACATATTTACATGAAATGGATGGTCGTACTTTTTTTTTTTTAATTGAAGCTGTTTAAAAGTGAAGCCCCATCATTTTGTGGTTCAGACGTCTGCAAATGCGAAATGGGTCGCAGGGTGAATGCACGCCGCCGGTACCGGGGTTCGGAAAGTTCGCACGAACTGGGAACGGGGAAAAGGCTGAATAATTTCGCGGCTGTGGGTGAATCATTATCTATTTTGTCTCCACACTGATTTAAGATTCTCATTAAGCACACTTTCAAAATAAATATTAAAAATGATACGTAAAAAAGAATTGAACATACCTAAATGATGAATTTAATTTGTTCATCTTAAAATTATTTCGAATCATCTCTCTGCTCTCTCTTGTTTATATCAAATTTGTCATTAACTTTTCGATATTCATTATGATTATCAGCTTAGCAGCTCGCTGGCCTAATGGTTAGAGTGTGCGGCTTTCATTCCGAAGGTCGCGGGTTCGGATCTCGACATGTACCGATGACTAATATTTAAGTTATGTACATTTGTGAAGTTTAGTTACAACAGCTAAATACAAAACCCGTGTGGAGTTGCCAGACCTTCTATCGGGCGCGTCCCCAGGTTGGCGGATAGGGGCACGCTACCCAGATATGGGTAGTATCGGAAAACCGACGTGGACCAAAACTGGCAGGGTTCGGGGCGTACCACCAGTTCATTAGAACTGAGAAACGGCCAAGGACATATTGTCCGCGAGGCGGGCCTACAAAGGTTCCAAGTCGCTCCTAGTACCCCTCTATTAAATAGAGGGGACTGAGGATGCGACGTGTGCGGTGATGTGCTAGGTGCATTTGGCTGCTGCCAACACCGGACAACCCGTAATCCCAGTAGGGACCGGGGGCTTTGCCAGGGGGGGTGGGAATTTCTGCAAGGCTGCGAGGAAGAAAACCTCTATACAAAAATAACCCCAATCCTAAGGTCGGGCTGTGCCGAAGGGATGAGTGGCTGGTGGGGAATCCAGTCATTAACAGACCGGGGGTTGTTTACTTTGCACTAATGCTTTACAAATATCTCTGTTTTGAGTGATTGCAAAGGATTAGTGTAGACATGAAAAAGATAGTTTGAGGGGTGGGGGTTTATTATTATCAGAGGGGGGCACTAGGGGGGAACAGTTGGGACCACACCCTATAAAGGAAAACCATGAAAGCAGGTAACAATGAAAAACTACCCCAGGGTGGTACCGGCATTGCCGGAGAATCCACCCCCGGGCCAGACCCGGGCTGCCCCATCGTATCTGGGGGGGGCACATTCCTGCATCTCGGCGATGCTTCTGCGTCGGCCGTGGATCCCTGCCCATCAAGGGATCAAATCACCGGAGAAGTGGTAGGGCCGGACATATCATCGTGTCCATCCAAAAACACACGTGGGAGATTAAAACGCGCCGTAATGACAACTGTCAAAGCGGTTAGTTACAGCGAAGGAGAGGACGTCTCGGACGTATCTGTGGCATCACAGTCGTCCAATAAAACGATGACTACAAAAATGCCTGCGCTGACAGGTAAAAGAAGGACCAAACCTCCAAGCCCTGATGCTATCGCTGCTAAATTCGTAGCAGTGTCGGCGGAGGACTCAGAGGACGGAAAAGCAGTGGAGGAATCAGAATTCTCGGAAGACTTATCTGATCCCTTTGTGATACCATTAAACACAAGAGCAAAGAAAAGTCTTCCGAACAAGGAAGAGTTGGCCCGATTTATGCGCATCTGTGCAGATCCACGACAACAAATTGATGCCAACCTTGAAGTGATTGAGAAAGTCGCGGATCGTTCCGGTAATCTTAAAGGAACGTACGTCCGGGGCTTGAGATTAGCTGCGCGCAATGTGAAAGCTGCAGCAGAAGAACTTTCACGGAGATACGGTAGCGAGTCTGGTGACTCTTACACTGAGAGGTTGGCTAGAGAGAATGCAGAGCTGCGGTCCCAGTTAACCAAATTAACCGCAAGACTCGACGGCCTAACGGAGGAGATCAACCACCTCCGTAAAGGTACTAGCCAACGTCCTGACTCTAAAGAAGCTGCACCTCGTCCTCCCAGGCGTGGTCATGCTATCTCTGGATCTATGAATGACGGAGAAGGGCTCATGGAGCGCATATCTGCCACGATTGATATTAAGTTAGCTGCCTTTGAGGCTAAAATCTTTCCCGATAGAGCTATTAGACCTCCGTTGGGTCAAAGGTATGGAGTCGAATCAAGGCCGCCAAAACCTGGGCCGCTATCGTTGGCAGAGATGAGGCCACCACAGCAGCCGGAGATACTTCCGCGGCGCCGATCCTCTTCGATAACCGCGCAAATTCCAACCCCGAGCAGTCTGACTAGTCCACAGCAACAAGCGAAAGGGAAACCTGCGCGACAATCACGGAAAAAACGGAGGAATAAACATCCACCAGTGGTGGACTTACCTCCGGTGATGAAAACACAAACGCTAGCGGCGTCGCCGCAGGCAACAACAAACACTTGGGCTGAGGTTGTGAGGAGACCCACCACAGAATCGAGAAATACCACGATTCCCAAGAGGCTGCGAAAGAAGCCTCCTCGTGCCCGGACTACTGCAGCTGTGACTGTAACTCTACCCGAAGGATCCTCCATTACATATGCTAAGGTAATGGAAACGGCCAAAGGCAAGATCCGGCTGTCGGACATCGGCGTCGAAAGTCTTCGCCAGAAACGAGCTCTTACAGGAGGGCTCCTATTAGAGATTGGTGGAGACGAGTGCAACCAGAAGGCAGATAGGCTAGCTGCAAAGATGCGAGAGGTCCTTTCTGATATAGGAGTGAAGATTAATCGTCCAGTTAAAACAGGAGACCTCCGTCTAAGAGATCTCGACGATGCCGTCAGCACGCGTGAAATCGCGGAAGCAGTTGCAGAGGCGGGTGGTTGCTCAGTGGATGATATTAAAGTCGGGGAGGTACACCGAACAAACACAAACATGGGCACGTGTTGGCTGCGGTGTCCAATTAATGTAATTCGGACATTGATGGCTACTGGACGTGTACGCATAGGCTGGGGATTGATTCGGGTGGAGCTACTGGATCCCAGACCTATGTACTGCTTCCGGTGCCTGGAAAAGGGACACGTTGGTAACAAGTGCCCGAACCAGGTCAACCGGAGCACACGTTGCTTCTGCTGTGGAGAATCTGGCCATAAGGCAAAAGAGTGTAAAGCAGTTACACTCAAATGCCCATTATGCTCGGATCTGGGGCGTCCCTCTAACCATAAATTTGGAAAGAGGTGCGTTCTATCGACGGAAAAAAGCGGTAGGAAGACTAAAAAAGCTCCTTTAGCTTGTACAAGTGCGGCAGCGATATTACCTACAGCTGCAACCTCGAGCTCATGCTCGAGAATGGAGGTTTATACGGCCTAAAGTTCACGGCGCTCAAAGTTCTTCAAGGCAACCTTAATCATTGCCGTAATGCACAGCATTTGCTGTTGCAAACGGTTAATGAGTGGAAGGTTGCCCTGGCAGTGATAGCGGAGCCTTATATCATACCCGAACATCCTCGCTGGTTTGGTGACGATACAGGCTCTGTAGCGATCTACTGGGGCGGCGGAGATGGTGCACGACCCTGCTCCTTAATCAGAGGACGGGGTTACGTTGCAGTGCAATGGGGAGTCGTAGTTGTAGTGGGTTGCTACGTGTCTCCGAACAGGTCTCTCGCCGACTACGAGGAGTACCTAGACGAGGTGGCAGTTTGTGTTCGTAGTTACCTACCTCGTCCGGTGATTGTTCTGGGGGACTTTAACGCTCACAACAGAGCATGGGGGAACCGCAGAGATGATCGAAGGGGAGACACGGTGTTAGAATGGGCGGCTGGATTGGATCTCCGTTTGGTAAATAGGGGGTCAGTTAGCACATGCGTGCGATGGCAGGGGGAGTCGGTTGTGGACCTAACATGGGCGACTCCTGCTGCGATTCGCATGTTATCGGGCTGGAGAGTTGCAGAAGAGGTGGTTACTCTTTCCGATCATCGCCACATCGTCTTTGATGTTGCAATGCGAGGGCCAGAAGGTAACTACTGCCGCAGAAAAAGCAGTCCAACGCGACGCTGGTGCTTAAAGCGACTTAACCGGGATATGGTTATGGCCGCCTCCTATATCGCGGCATGGCCTGATGCCGAAGAAGGCTCATCGGATCCGGAGGTGGAAGCAAAATGGTTCCAACACGCAGTCACGCAAATTTGCGATTCCTCAATGCCTAGGGCCAGTTGTTTAAAGCGCGGAGCTGTGTACTGGTGGTCTGAGGAAATTGCGCGTTTACGCGCAATTTGCCTGCGGAGCCGACGCCAATACACTAGAGCTCGAAGGAGAAATAGGCGAGCTCCAGACGATCAGATAGCCAGACTTTACGGCGAATATCGAGCGGCTACAAAGGCGCTACAAACTGAAATTTCTAGCGCAAGATCTCGGTCCTGGTATGAGCTCTTGGAGGGACTTGATAGAGATCCGTGGGGGCGTCCGTACAGGATGGTGCTGGGCAAGCTTCGCCCGTGGATGCCCCCAGTGACGGAAACTTTAGATCCGATTCTCTTGGAGAGAGTAATTAGTACTCTTTTTCCAAAGAACCGGACAAATCGCTTCACACACTATACGTCTTCGTGGGAGTGGGAGAGCGAAATGGAGGTAACTGAACAAGAGTTGGACCTAGCTGTGAACCGCTTGAAGCAGCGGAACACGGCACCAGGACCCGACGGAATCCCCGGACGGGTCTGGGTCTTAAGTCTGGCTGTTTTGGGGAACAGGTTGAGACAGTTATTTTCTAACTGCCTTCGTAAATCCAAATTTCCTAAACCCTGGAAGGAAGCCCGATTGGTCCTCTTAAAGAAAGACGGCAAGGACTCAGAATCTCCATCTGCGTACCGTCCCATATGTCTATTGGACGAGGTCGGCAAGTTGTTCGAAAGGATTCTTGCTGTCCGTCTCAATCGGCATCTGTCGCGCGTCGGTCCGGATCTCGCCGAGAGCCAATTTGGCTTCCGACGCGAGCGTTCCACCGTAGACGCCATTTTACGCGTCCGCTCCCTGTCTGAACAATCTGTAGGCAAAGGTGGTGTAGCGTTGGCGATAAGCTTGGACATCGTCAACGCCTTTAATTCTCTGCCATGGGACGCGATTAAAGAGGCACTAATCCATCATCAAGTGCCTCTCTACCTGCAAGACGTGATCGCGGACTATTTGCGTGACAGGTACATTACGTACGTGGATCAACACGGAAATAGCATCCGAAAGGAAATTCTGCGAGGGGTTCCACAAGGATCGGTCCTCGGACCACTCTTGTGGAATCTGGCGTATGACGCTGTTTTGCGAGTTAGTCTCCCCGCAGAAGTAAATGTTGTATGTTATGCAGACGACACTTTGGTGATTGCCAGTGGAGACAACTTTGAAAGGGCCAGGGAGCTCGCCGAGCTTGGAGCGGAATCTGTCGTCGCTAAAATACACGAGTTAGGATTACAAATAGCGCCACACAAAACCGAGGCGCTATGGTTCCACAAAATGCCGAGGTCTAGGGAACCACCTAACTGGTGTGTCCAAGTAGGTGGGCACGATGTGGAAGTGGGCCGGTACATGAAGTACCTTGGCCTGACATTGGACAGTCGTTGGGGCTTCGAAGAACACTTCGAGCGTCTAGTACCCCGGATCGAGAGGATAGCCGGTGCAATGCACAGACTGCTACCCAATCTCGGGGGACCAGTAGAGGAAGTTCGCCGCCTCTATGCGGGAGTAATACGATCCGTAGCCTTATATGGCGCGCCAGTATGGGCTAAGAGGCTAGCCATCCGACGCTGTAGAACTAAAATCTATAGCGTTCAGCGAAGAATGGCCATAAGGATCGTACGAGGATACCGTACAATATCCTTCGAGGCGGCGACAGTCTTAGCTCGATTTCCACCTATGGATATTCTGGCGGATATGGATGCGAGGGTGTACGACCGCATCCGCGCCATCCGCCAGAGCGGTGGGAGTGAGCCAGACGAAGTACTCAAGACGGCTCGACGGCAGGAGCGGCGCAGGGCTCTTGCAGCGTGGCGCGAAAAGCTCTCGGAAGAGAGGTATGCGCGCAAACGCGTTGTGGGGGCGATCTTGCCGGTCTTCGATGCCTGGATGCAACGACGCGGAGGAAGTCTCACCTACAGACTTACACAGATACTTACTGGGCACGGGTGTTTCGGTGATTATCTGTGCAAGATTGGACGAGAAGCAACGGCGAATTGTTTTCACTGCGGAGGAAGAGAGCTGGATTCCGCATCGCACACGCTCGCGGTTTGCCCGGCATGGGAACCGGAGCGGCGGATCCTGATAAACCAGATCGGGCAGAACCTCTCCTTGCCAGTAATCGTGTCGGCGATGCTGGGAGGAGACGTTGCATGGAGGGCCGTAGCCTCCTTTTGCGAAACTGTAATGGTACAAAAGGAGGCTGCTGAGCGGGCTAGAGAGAGGACAGATCCCGCTCGGAGAAGAAACCGTCGTGGCACTACCGTGCGTCAACACGTCGCACCGGTGAATGGTGCTCCCCTACCATAATGGGGCCTTTTGGGTTGTTGGCGATCAGGATGGGGGTTCTCATCGCCTTCTAAACGACCCTGAGGAGGACAATGGCTGGACGTGGTCGCCGGTCATTGAAATAATACTCACGAGGCTGGTAGGGTCTGTATAAGCAGACCCCGGGACGAGCTATCCCAGCATAGCGTTAGCGAGGCCGCGGTTGTGTTCCGAACGGAGATCCCGTGACCTCGCCAAACGCCGAAGGTGACCACCGAGGGGGTTTTAGTGGGTAAAAATCTCCACATAACTCTGACTTCCCCCCAGGAGGCAGAGTATCTTTTCGAAGATTTCCCCCGCGAAAAAAAAAAAAAAAAAAAAAAGCTAAATACAAAAACGGTGAAGGAAAACATCGTGAGGAAACCTGCACACTGAAATCATGTTTGTGTGCGTTACATGGTACCTAATCTGGCCACGTCTGGCGAAAAGGGGGTGTTCGTTCACTTCTGCCTACCCCTTTGGGAAAAAGGCATGATTATATAAAAAAAAAATATCATCTTTTGTTATTCCAGAGCTGGATATAAGCCTTTCCCAATGTTTCCTGTCTGTCTTCTTGTGACCTGAAATTTTTTTTTTATTTTGTTCTTCTTCTCAAAGTGCCTCTCCAACTAGTGAAGGTTGGCTATCAGCGTGATACAGTCCTTTCTGTCTCTGGTTCGGCGGAACAATTCAGATGCTTCAGAAATGCCAGTCCATTCCCTGATATTCCTCAACCGTGACTTTTTCTTTCTCCCCACCTTTCGTTTTCCATTAATTTTACCCATAATAATTATTTAGTGTTGCATACCTCACGAATTCGTTAACATCTAAATTAGTTTCGAAGTTTATTATCCCTTAGAAATGAACACTATATCTTTAGGTTTAATATAAAAGTTTATGAAGTGAAACAATCAAAGAGAAAAACTATACTAATGCGATTTAAATAATAGAAAATTGGTTTCATTGCGAAATACGTTCATCATGTCAACCTGTTGATATCCACTGCTGAAAATGAGTACTCTTAATCGATATCCAGTTCAAGCTGTCTTCACGATTAAAATTATCATAATACTGCTTAGATTTTTATTATAATAATGATTTCAAATAGAAGACATCTTAATAACGTCCTCGCTTTTTCGACTCCTTCGAGACTGGGAGGTAGTTACCCCTCGCCCGATTCTTCCCAAGAGTATGCTTCATTTTGTTACATGTTATTTATATCATATTTTAAATGAGATGACAACTACTTTTATTTATTAAACTACTGAAATTTCTTTGGCAAGGACAAAGTCTAAACTATTTATCCACCACCATAGCCAAGTACTGGTTAACAGACCTTTAAAAAGCTGCTATATGAACAAACATATGGGTTTCCTAACAATGATTGTCGGAATGCCAAGCTGTTACAAACCAACAACCCTTAGAAAATCATCATCATCATTAGGTGCCCTCATCAAACTGAAGTTTGGCGATCAGATTGAGAAAACCAATTCCATCCTCAGCTATTCTTTTTAACTGATGGTATTTAAAGAGCCATTCCTTTATGTCATCAAACCATTTCTTGCGCTGTCCTTAGAAAATATGTAACTGTTACATTTATGTAAAACGGTTCTTTGTGAGACTACTTCACATAATAATAATCCTTTGCCAAAATATTTTAATTAACATGAAACAGCCACGAGCTAAAAAAATATTTAATATTAATTACAAAGTTCCTGTTTCATGCAGATGAAGTGCAAAAATCCTTGAGTTAATCGGGTCAGTAGTTTTCACAAAGTGAGAGGCTCGCGACAAAAAATAATGCACTCCCCACTCAGGGGTGATAATTTGTAAAGGTGAGAACTTCAGAGGGAACTTTTGACGTTATGAAATGAATAGTTATGAAATGCAATTTTTGGTTTCAATATTTTTTTCTTACGTATGCTTTACTATTGGTTTTTAACGAAATTTGTTTATAGTACAAAACAATCCCACCGTTACTTATGTAACTATAACATTATTTATATTAACTCTTATAATCTCTCTGCTTCATTCCAAAAATTTACATAAGAAATTATATCAATAGATCATTTTCGAAAGTGATCTAATTTCTTTATACGTAATTAAACGACGAGACAAGCGGAACGTTCACCTGATGGTAAGTGATGTACCTGCTCATAACAACATAGCGCTAGTTAAGATGGCACTGCACCACTCTGCGCTCGTCGCCTCAGACACAATATGTTGTGTCTCGTTACCCCAGTAATTACAGTAGGTACATCGTCCTTCAAATTGGAATACAGTAATGTTTGCACACTGCTGCTGTGTTTCCTACTCAGAAGGCCTACGGCAACCGAGACCTACTACCAGTATAATTGCTGGATTTTACAAGCATTTTACACGACTCACCATCAGTCGATAGACGTCCACAGCTGGACATAGGCCTCCCCAAAAGATCTCATTAATCGGTCTTACGCTGATCGTATACAGCGGCTGCTCGCGACCTTCAACAGGCAGTCGGCATGACCGATATCATTCATATAGTTGGAATTGGGCCATTTCTAACCATAACCACCAGTGCGGGTTGGTGGGAGCCAGAGTCTCATTTGTTGATTAGCAGGGTGCACCAGGAGAAGGTAATGTCGCCTCAGGTCCCGTGAGTTGTTGTGTCACAAATATTCACATGAACATTTCTAGTAATTTTCCAGCTCTTAATGTAGCGATTTAAATAGCTGTGAAGGGGAGAGCGTTAAAGCAGATGCATTTCATTGCTCAGACCTATCGCAATATGTGTTTAAAAACAAAGGCCCACGAATGACGACGCGAAATGAATAAATCACTAAGGCTTTTTTTTTACTCTATTACGGGTAAAGGTTATTATTTCTACGGTTTGACAATTCTACACTAAATATAACGTTACTTTGATTTTATTATGACATAATCAATATAATAAGTTTTATTTTAATTAACCTTATTTACTGGTTATAAATAAGGTAGCTCGCTGGCCTAATGGTTAGAGCGTGGGGATTTCATTCCCAAGGTCGCGGGTTCAAATCTCGGCATGTACCGATGACTTAATGTTTAAGTTATGTCCATTTGTGAACTTTAGTTACAACAGCGGAATACAAACGGTGAAGGAGAATATCGTGAAGAAACCCGCACACTGAACTCATCTTTGTGTGTATGTCGGTGTCTCCAATAAAGTGGCAACAGGCTCGCCCCCTGTTACATGGGACCTTTTTTTTTTTTTTTTTTTGATATCGGTGGTGGAAATGCTGTTAACGCATACCCAGCGTCCTTTTCAAGGGGAGGGACGCCGGGTTATGTGGGGCTCGGGGCCACTGAGATGTTGTGCGTGACCCCCATACCCACTAAAACCACCACCGCTTGTCCCGCCACACGCATACTGGAGACGCCCGGGTTTCAGCCAAGCAACTCTCCGGGCGCCTCCGCGTATAAAACTCCTCTTGGTGGGTGCCCGCGGGGAGCAAAGGCACCCACCTGCCGTCCCGTACCGGCCCCTCTCGGGACCGGCACGTTGGGGCCCCCCGACCCCACAGACGACCGCGCGCGCCCACGACGGAGCGCATGCCCGGCCGCCGCCCTCCCGCGAAGGAATTGGGCGGCGGCCTCCTCCCTCCAGACTCCCCCCCCTCGTCGAAGTGGGAGGGGGGGACAAAAACCAAGACTCCCCCGGGGGACGCACCCCCAGGGGAAACACGACAAAAGGCCCAAAGGGCCACGCCCAACGGCCCGAACGCCCCCTCACACCGTGCCCGGCTAGGGGCCCATCGCTCACGGCGGGAGGAAGCGGACGGCGTGGTTCTGCCGCCGCGCTCTCCCGCCGGCCCGCCGCCGCCTGCAAGGTGCGGCAGCGGCGTCGGCCTCCCTCGTGCGCTCGGCGGCCTCCTTCTGACGCATCACTGCGCCGCAGAAGGAGGCCACCGCCCTCCAAGACCTCTCGCTGCTCAACATACGATCGATGACAGTCGGCAGCGAGAGGTCAATGCCGACTTGCGCGACGAGGGCGTGGCGTTGCGGCCCCCATGCCGGGCACTCCGCCAGAGTGTGGTGCGCCGTGTCGATCGGCGCACCACACTCGACGCATTCCTGCGTCATCTCTCTACGAGCCACCTGGTGCAGGTACTTGCCGAAACATCCATGGCCTGTCAGCACCTGCACCAGGTGGAACGTCAAGGCCCCGTACCGCCGGCTCATCCACCGGGACAGGTGGGGCCTGATGGCCTCCACCGTGTCCCGGCCGGCGGCAGGGTTACCTAACTCCGTCTCCCACCGCCGGATCAGGGCGTCATGGGCAACGCGCCTGATCCGGCGGACCGTGGCCGGGTCCGGCCGACGCTCTCCGGCATCCCGCAGGAAGAGGTACACTTCCGCGAGCGACTGCGCCTGTAGATGCCAAGGCGCATCGCCCGCGAGAAGCGTACCCGCCGTCCAGGACACCGTACGGTACGCCCGACAGGCTCGGTTCGCCAGGATACGTTGGGCCCTCTTCAACACGGGCCCGTTCCTGGCGGTCTCGCACCTATCCACCCATACGGGCGCTCCGTACAGTGCCATACTCCGCAGGATGCCAGAGTATAGGTGCCGACACAAATGACCCGGACCCCGACATTGGGCAGCAATCTGCCCAGCGCAGCGGCGGTGGCGGTGAGCTTCGGGAGAAGCCGTTCGAAGTGCTCTCCGAAGCTCCATCGCCCGTTCAGAGTGAGCCCTAAATACTTGAGGGCTCCCCGCACTGGGACCCTCTCGCCCCGGACGGGGATGATCGCGCCCCGGGGTGGACCCCTGCGGGGTCCGTGGAAGAGGAGGGCCTCCGTCTTCGTGACGGAGACCCTCAGACCCAGCTGCTCGATCCGGTCCACCACCAACGACGTGCTAGTGGCGGCCAGACGAGCAGCCTCGTCGTAACTCCTCCCCCGGGCCGAGACGAGTGTGTCGTCCGCGTAGCATAGTACCCTCGTCCCGGGGAGGACCGGCTGCCGCAGCAGCCAGTCGTACGCGAGGTTCCACAGCAAGGGGCCCAAGACCGACCCCTGTGGAACCCCGCTCTCCACGCGCCGCCGATGTAATTCGCCGCTGCCATCAACCCAGACGATCGTCCTGTCCTTGAGGTACGCCCCCAACAGCCCGACCATGTAGGGGGGAGCCGGAAAAACTCCAGCGCCCCCCTAATCGTCGCAAATGGCAGGCTGTTGAAGGCGTTCTCGATATCTAAGGACACCCCCAGGACCACCTCGCCGTCACCGAAGACCTCCAGACAGAGGCCCTTCAGGTCGAGCAGGGCGTCCAACGTGGACCGCCCTGCCTGAAATCCGTACTGGGCCTCATGGAGGCCCGGTCCCACCTCGGCGAGGTGCCGAACGAGACGGCCGGCCAAGATCTTCTCGAAGACCTTACCCGCCTCGTCCAGAAGGACGATCGGTCTGTACGCGGAAGGGGAGTCGGGGTGACGGTCCCCCTTCCGCAGCAGGCAAAGCCTGCCCGTCTTCCAGCGCTCCGGGAACTGCACGTGCCGAATGCAGGCGTCGTACAGTCCCCGGAGCTCCTCGCGCAGGTGACTCGCGGCCACCCAGAGGGCCCTCGATGGGACCCCGTCGGGCCCCGGAGCCGTACGTCGACCCCGGAGACGACCCAGGGCCACGTCCAGCTCCTCTTCCGTCAGAGGAGGGCCCTCCTCTGTGGCCGCCGCGGGGGCGGTGGTGGACATAACCGGGGGCTGGAATGACGCGTCAGCCCCCGGGAACAACCGGTCCACCACCCCTTGGAGGAAGTCCGGGTCCAGGGCCTCCGTTAAGGGGGCGCCTGCGGCACAGAGCTTCTTCCGTGCCGTCTTGAACGGTTGCCCCCATGGATCCCTGTCGACCCCTGCCAGTAGTTCCTCCCAGGCAAGGGTCTTCGCCCGGACTATGGCGAGCCGCAGGGTCTTGCGGGCTTCGGCATACTGAACCTGCAGCCGCTCCTCCTCCCCCGTCACCTGCGTGCGCCGACGCCGACAACGCTGCAGTGCCTGGCGACGAGCCTGGGCCGCCGCCCGGAGGCCGGAGAGCTCCTCCGACCACCAGTACAGCCGGCGGCGGTCCGCAGGACGTCGCCGCATTCTAGGCATGGCCGCATCGCACACCTCCTGAAGAGCGCTGTGGATGCGACCTTCCAGCTCGTCGACGCCGACGTCGTCTGAGCCTCGGGGCATGTTCCATCTCTGGAACAGCGCCGCCTCCTCGGCGAGCTCCTTGTCGAACTTGCCGAGGACCCAACGAGGGAAGTGGAACCCGGGGCGCGATGATGTTGTGCCGCGCCCCTGAGGAGGGGACACCTCGAACCTGATATATCGGTGATCCGAGAAGGTCTCCACCTCCTCTTCCACCCGCCAATTTGCCACACGGCGCGCGAGCGCCGGTGAGGCAAAGGAGAGGTCCACGATGGACCCCCCCGACCCTCGCACGCACGTGAGCGCGTTTCCCTCGTTGAGGAGGCTCAGACCGGAGAGCAGTGCCCATGCCTCAACTGCTCTCCCTCTCGCGTCGGTGGCGGTGCCGCCCCAAGAGCGAGACTTGGCGTTGAAGTCGCCGAGGACCAAGATCTCCCTCGGTGACAACCTGCCCGCGGCGGCCCTGACAGAGTCGAGAAACACCTCGAACTCTGCCAGGGATCGGTTGGGGGAGAAGTACACCCCGATGACAGCGTACCTCCCCCAACCTGCCGCCGCGTAGCCGTGCCCCCTCTCTAGTGACTTGAAGAGGGGGCAGGCGCCCGCTCTCGCCAGCACCGCCTCCGTGCCGTCCAGGTCCCCAACCCAGGATGATTGGGCGGGAATCCTGTACGGTGTTACATGGGACCTAATCTAACCACATCTGGCCAAAAGTGGGTGTTTAATCGACTCTGCCTACCCCTATTGGGAAAAAAATAAAAATAAATAAATAAGGTGTTGGAAGAGAATGCTGCGCATACCATGGACAGCAAAGAGATCCAACAAATCCATTCGCGAGTAAATAAAAATCACCACCATATTGTCCACCATTTGCTAAAAACGAGTCTTAAGATACTTTGGTTATATTGCCCGGAAACAACCAGACAACCTGGATAAGCTGGTTGTAGTAGGAAAGATCGAGGGCAAAAGATCACGGGACCGATCCCCTACCGATGGTCTGACCAGATACAAGCAATCTTAGGCACCAATATTCCAAATGCCATGCGACATGCTGAGAAGAGAGCGGTGTGGAGGCAGCTGGTTGACGAGTCATTAAGAGCATTTCAGCACAAGCACGACCTTCAGTCATGAAGTACACGAAAGAAAAGACTAGTTATAAGTCCGTTTTCGGAAAATGTCTAGATAGATGACGCCGCAACCCCTATTTCTGCCAGGACTGTTGAGTGCAAACATCCGGTATGAAGAGCGCTGTAGCTGGTGTTATTACTGAGGTAACGAGCTTTACTGTTTTATGTCTCAAGGCGCCGAGCACAATATTGTACAGTGATTAACATTCTAACTAGCTCCAATTATTATGGGCAGGCGCGTATCACTTCCCATCGAGTGAATAAAAAAATAAAAAAAACCTCTGAACTAAAAAAAAAAACTCTCATTAAAGCGTTAATATTTACATAACAGAAAATTTTCAATTTTGTTAGTCACTTTTACGCGAAATAAAACTTATTACCGCAGTACGGCGACGTGTTCAAAGAAACAATTAACACAATATTAAAAATACCTGGTATTATGGCGAATGTAACGGTGAGCTGCAATTTTGAGTTGCTCATCAAGCTAACAGCACCGCGGCGCTGATGCCGTGCATGTCCTACATTATGGAACATGAGAGCACTAGTGCCTTTGAAATCCTTTCTGACGCTAACACCATTTCTCCTCTACCTTCCACTGTTGGCTGAAATGGGATGCCATCATGAAGTGGCCGTCTGTTCATCCTTAACAATGATTACTATAACAACCATTATCATTATGTCACCGATGGACGTCCACTGCTGGACATAGGTCTCTTGTAATATATTTCACAACGCACTGTCTGACGCTGTTGGAGGTCAGACACCAAGGCACTACTACTACTTGCACTATGACAATAACAGCCAATTTACGTCCCCATTGTTGGGGCAGAGGCCTACTCTCAATGTGAGGGCGATAGGGCCATAGTCACCACGCGAGCCCAATGCGAAGTGGTGACTTCACACACACCTTATAATAAATTGTAATTCATGTGCAGGTTTCCTCACGATGTTTTACTTCACCGTTTGTATTTCGCTGTTGTAACTAAAGTTCACAAATGTACATAACTTAAATATTAAGCCATCGGTACATGCCGAGATTCGAACCCGCGACCTTCGGAAGGAAAGCCGCACGCTCTAACCATTAGGCCAGCGAGCTACATAAATTACTGTATAAATAATAATTATTAAAGTACTGTAATATATTTATCTCAAGCAGACAAAGCTCAGCCAGTTTAGTCATAATATCTTGCTCGGAAGACAGTGGCCATCACTCGAACCTATCACGCGGCGAGACAAAAAGCGTGTAAAAAATAAACCAAGAAACACTGAATCCAGACGAGTGGTAGCCTTATCAGCGGGCGAATGAACGTAAGGACGAGCTTTTAGAGTTTACATTCATGTTTGTTACTGAATTGGATCAGTATAATAAAACTTAAAAATACAAAAAGAGGACCACTCATATAATAACTTAAAAAGTAATTCGGTGTCGATCATTATCTTGATTGATCTTCCATACAATATAGATAATCGCTTTTAATGATATCACTTCAGCATCCAAATAAAAACAATCAGGTTGACGACCTATCCCACCATTAATATAAGGTAAATATATTCTGTAATAATTATAAGGGATGCTTAGATGGTTCGGCCATGTCGAAAGAATGGATGAAAGAAGATTAACGAAAGAAATATACAAGGTAAGAATGATTGGAAAAATCGGTGCAGGTCGACCTAGGCGGACATATTCCGATCAAATCGGAGGTGTCCTAAAGAAAGGCCGAATCAAAAGCACACGCAACCGACGAGCGTGCATAAAGACGCTTATGAAAGTGGAGGAAGCGAAAGAGGTGTGCCAGGATCGTAGCAGGTGGAGAGAGGTGGTCTCTGCCTAACCCACTGGGAACGAGGCGTGATATATATGTATGTATGTATGTAATTATAAGGAAACCCTTTGTGGTCTCACTAATAATATATGACAGAAATAACCTCTATCATGAAAGTCTCTTATTTATAATAAACAGGAACACAACCAGAGGATGATACGAAAGAGCCACCATCCTTATATTGTAACTATCTCCAGATTTTAATCAAAAGGATTCAGCTCCTCGTATCAGGGTACGAACAGCAAAGGAGTGGAACAAACTGCCGGCGGTAGTATTCCAGTCCAAATAAGAGGAAGATTTCTTTAAGAAAAGAGGGAATTATCTGTTATTTGGTTTACGCTTTACCACCGTAGACCACATCACCATTAAATATTGGAGCGGGATACAGTTAAGCACTAACCATTTTGATTTTTTTTTTATATAATTCATATGATCGACCGATCGACCTCCGGGAGTGCCCAGCAGTGGAATATCGACTGAAGATGATGATGACGATATGTACGACTACAATACATTTATACTAAACAACCCTTAAAGAAATATATGGTTAATTTCAACTTTTTTTTATTATACAACGAAGCTATGAGACGAGCAAGACGTTCACCTAATAGTAAGTGATATGGTTACCCATAACAATTTGACTTTGATAGGACGTTCATTGGCATATAGCTGTTGATTCAAAGCCAAATTAGGACTCTGCTTAATTTATAAAGGTATATAGTTCTAGGTAAAATCAACTTTTTTTTTAAATCTACAAGGTTAATGCTTGACCACACTCCCACCAAGCCTTATATGATAATGGTATGTAATGGTGAAATGTATTAAGTCAGTTACGGCCTATTCACTCTTTTCTTGAAGACGCGTCGTATTTGGACATTAACACTGGCGCCTGTAAGTTGTTCCATTCCTTTGCTATTGACATGAAAGATCAGGAGCTGAACATTAGCAAACTTCAGATCTTGACAATAGGATCTTCGAACGAACTCGCCGTGAGTCTAACCGTTCGATGGTGGAAAGCGGATCAGAGCATTATATCATATATCATGGGTACACTCCAAAATATAATATATCCTATATAATACCGTGAGACTGGTCATAGGGTGCCAAGGTTTAAGACTGTCTGATAGTATACTCTTACATTATATAAATTCTTATTCTTCAAAAAAACAGATTACTCTTATTAACTTAAAAAGTAAATATTATACCATATACTTCACTATCTTCATCTTAAGGTGCTGCTCACAACGGAAGTATGGTCAGTTCGCTATATTTCGCCCAGTCATCACGAGGCTGAACATACTATGCTACTCTACAAGACTTGCTGATTAAAGTATTAATTAATCAATTATAAAGCATTAGTCAAGCGTGAAAATTAAGCAGAAAATTAACATTCACAATGCGTACGAAGTCAACCCACTCGCGTCCCACTTTGCATACGCGGGACCGTTAAACTGAATTTAATTAGTGTTTGTTTTGTACGTACGATAATAATTGGTCATTTGATAGACAGTTCGTGTATTTACAAGATTAATTAATTATTATACAGTACAGGAAATTGATTTTTTTATTTATCAAATGTACCACCGCGACTTAAGTGAAATCCATTCTCTTTATATTATAACGGTATATTTTTATATATATATAAATGGTGGTGATGGTATAGCTGGTGGTAGGTCTCTGTTGTGGGACATTGTCAAGGTATACTACCGCAGCTCATATTTCTGCTGCCAAATAATAGTATATAAACTTTACTGTCTTCCCGTTTGTAGCTAGTGAAGTTATTTGGGAATCGAGAATTAATATTTCATGTTTGAACTACGACCACAATGTATATATAAATATATATAATAATATGTATGTGTAGTGTTTATTACCGTTACCTAAACCATATTAGTATATTTCTTTTTTTTTTATATATAATAGGTTGGGGAAAAAGAAATCCATTATTTTTATATGAACTTCAGGACTTTATTTAACATGCTTCGGATTGTCCGATTTGGGTCAAATATGCACCGTTTTGTTCTATGATTTGTTGCCATTTTAAAGGTAACTTCATAATGCCTCTCTCGTAAAAGTCCTGGTCTCTATTTGCAAAAACCTCTAGTAGCCGATTTTCACAATCTTCCCTAGATGCCAATTTTTTATCACTAAAGAAATTTTGTAATGCAAGAAAAAGATGGTAATCGCTTGGTGCCAAGTCCGGACTGTATGGCGGATGCATTAAAACTTCCCAACCAAGCTCCCCAAGTTTCTGGCGAGTCACTGTAGACGTGTGTGGCCTAGCGTTGTCCTGGTGGAACACGACACCTCTCCTGTTGGCCAATTCTGGCCGTTTCTGGTCAATTGCTATCTTCAAACGGTCCAGTTGTTGACAGTAGAGATCAGAATTTAGTGCTTGGCCATATGGAAACAACTCATAATAAATAATCCCCTTCCAGTCCCACCAAATGCACAGCAGAACCTTCTTGGCCGTTAGTCCTGGTTGGGCCACCGTTTGAGGTGCTTCACCGCTCTTTGACCATGATCGTTTTCGCACAGGGTTATCGTATGTGATCAATTTGTCATCTCCAGTCACCATCCGTTTAAGAAATGGGTCTATCTCATTCCGTTTGGCCAAGACTTCGCAGATGGAAATTCGATCCATCATGTTTTTTTCTGTTAATTGGTGTGGCACCCAAACATCGAGCTTCTTTTTGAATCCAGCTTTGTGTAAATGGTTTAAAACTGTTTTGTGATCCATTTTTTCGCTCCTGGGCGATGTTACGACTGCTAACATGCCGGTCAACTTCGATCATTTCTCCGATTTTATCGACATTTTCGGCGACCGGCCTACCTGTGCGAGGTGCATCTTTAACATCAAAAATTCCTAGACGGAATCTACGAAACCAAAATTGCACATAATTTGCTGTTACAGTATCGGGTCCATAAACACCATTCACAATTTTAGCCGCCTGGCTTGCATTATCGCCTTTGTCAAAGAAAAACTGTAAAATGTACCGAATTTTCCCTTTGTTCACTTCCATTTTTAACACCCTGTAACTCACAATTGAATGCACCAAACAAAACACAGCAAAAGAATTTTTTTACTGCGAAATGTCACCTTTCCAACGAGCATAAATCTGAAACTGTTTTATCGATACTTTACGAGAAATTTTTCACTACAGCCATCTACCGAAAAAATAATGGATTTCTTTTTCCCCAACCTAATATAATCACGCCTTTTTCCCAGTAGGGGTAGGCAGAGGTGAATAAACATCCACTTTTCGCCAGATGTGGTCAGATAAGGTCCCATGTAACAGGGAGCGAGCCTGTTACCACTTGATTGGGACCACAAGGATACACACAAGGATAATTTCAGTGTGCGGGTATCCTCAAGATGTTTTCCTTCACCGTTTGTATTTCGCTGTTGTAACTAAAGTTCACAAATGTACATAACTTAAATATTAAGTCATTGGTACATGCCGAGATTCGAACCCGCGACATTCGGAGTGAAAGCCGCACGCTCTAACTATTAGGCCAGCGAGCTACTTCCTACATTGATAGATAATGTTCTTTCAAATTTTCTAAATGTTACGTATCATGTAGTTATTTAACGACGTTATTTATTATAACAAGTGCTATAATTTTATCTATATTCTTATTCTAAAAATAAAAGGAAATGTCTTGATTATACGGGGTAAGGGGTTTCGTTCAACACCTTACAGACCCCAAGTCAACTTCACCAGCACGTGGTGCACCGTACTGAATAACGAACGAAGCTCTGACCAACCAACGATTCCCTCAATGAACTACAATGTGGAGATCTTTGGGGAAGCCTATGTCCAGCAGTGGACATCTATCGGCCGATGATGATGAATTGGTTACTTTAGTATGAATCAAACAATCCGCAACGCTTACACAAGCTTCGTCGAGTTAATATATCTAATTATTGTGTCTGTACTAAGGAGAATGATGTTAACCTCAAAAAGTTTTTATTATCTAATTTCTACTTCTCGTTATCATTAATTATACTGCCTTTTACTCATTGGTTCAATGGATAAAAACTCAGCTATAGAGACATAGATCGCGTGTCAGCACGCTATGCAAATAGTAAACGCGCTTATCTACCCTGCACTCATCCGAACGATCCACACCATTTCCGCCATTGTGACTAAGCACTACAAAAGCTACAGTTGCATACAATTATAATGCTATATGACGTAACTATGTTGCCTAGTGTAAGTGTACTCCTATCACAATTGCACAGAATTGTGTTAACATTCACATGTTTTTTCCACAAAGCTTCCTCCTTTTGAATTGAAATCAATGTGATACCGTTGGAACTTTCAGTTGTTACTGGGAATATATAAATAGCTCTTTTCATACCAACCGCAAATATATCAAAAGTTGAAATAAATAATTACTCTATAATGTGGAACATTATTGAGAAATTGTACAAGGGGTGTAAGGGTTCCCGTACACCAACTAACGGGATCCAAGCCAACTTCACCTGCTTGTGGTGCACCATCCTAATCAACAAACGAGGCTCTGCTTCAAACCAACCTGCATTAGGCCAGCGTGGTGGGAAATGGCCATGGCAAAAAACCAAGTCTCCCCATGTGAGTCTCTATCCGATCGTGTGGGAATATTTAAGGGCGGTCCATATCCAGTAGTGGACGTCTATGGGCTGACGATGATGTCGACGACGATTTACAACATTAAATAATTAAAGTATCATTATCCAGCCCAGGAGTGGACTTTTATCGACTTACATTATGATGATGTATCGAAAATACGGGAGTAGGCATGACGTAATTTACTACAAAACTCCGTCTACCCAAAATTTCTTATCAGGTCTGACGGAAAGTCTCTATTGCCACAGATCTCCTGGATAGGTATCATTATGACACCGTTTCTGCCGCCAAACACTAGTGTACAACCATTACTGTGTTCTGGTTTGGAAGATGTGGTAACGAGTGAAATTTCTGAGGTGACGAGACTTAACACCTTATATCGCGAACATCGCTAGTCAACGCATGCAATGTAGTGAATCATCCTAACTAGCAGCACTTTGTCATAGGCAAGTTTATCACTTACCATCAAGTTCAAAATAAATGACGCAAGATCCAACAGTTCCATCTAAACCATCTGAATTGCTCTGTGAAGTTAGTTCATTGTAAAATATAGAAGTTATCTCTGGTCAGTGGTTTAAATGAACACAGAACAGCGATAATTATAATAAATACCAGTCCTAATATAACTTGGTATAAGTATCATATTCTATCGTCAATCGTTTAAGGTTTATATATAGTCAGACTATAGTTCAATGATGCAAAACTCGTAATTGAATCAGCTAAGCAATTCTAAAATGATATTTGTATCAACATACGGCGGCCGAGCGCCGCTGGCTCATTAAGCTGCCGACGGGGAAGTAGTCATTAAAAAGTGTGCTGCAACGAGCAATTTCCGCCGGCCAACTCCCAGCAGCACAGAAGAAAGTGGAGCGTGGCACAAACTGCTATTATCTGCACACTATATTCAACACGCTTTATACATTGAACAACGATAAAGATAACTGAAGATAAATTGTCATTGGTGACTAAAATAATGTTACTATAGTCTGTTGTGAAGAATTTTTTCCTCTAAAACTCCTTTGGTGATCATCTTCAACTTTTTAGGGGTTGTGAAATCTCTGTACGAAACTCAACCGCGGCTCTCTAACACTACACTATAGATTGTCCATCCCGGGGTTTGATTTATTCAGTCCAGCAACCTCGCCTCAAAGACCAGACATTGTCTTCCTAAAAGTCGTGACGGCAGTAAGGAAATGTTAATATCAATGGGCTAACTGTACTACAACAAAAGAATTGCTGCGAGGTCACAGATCTCAAACAGCGCTAGACCGTATTTGGTGTTAAGAGACAGCTATACCCAAACATGGACGTCTATCAGTTGAGATGAATCTAGTTATTTATCAATATATATCATTACTTATATGTGATTGAGGTAGCGATAGTTTGGCAAAACTTGTGGTTGGTAACACTGAAGGCAAAAAAAAACGTGCGTTCATTTAGGCAAATGACGCAGCTATCTAGTGAAAGACCTGTTTTAGTCTAAATTTTCCACAGACGTTACAGAAATGCTGCATAGCAACCGATTGAGGAAAATCGTCCAGGCAGCGCCCCTTACACAACACAGACATGAGGCATGAGGAAAACAACTAACAAAAAAGGAGAGAGAGAGAGAGAGAGAGAGAGAAATATATGATTGCTTTTCCGCTACAGCTTTAATTGTTGATAGAATTAATTAAATTACGTCTCTCGGTAAAACTTATTCAACCAAAATGATTTAACTTTTACGGAATTCTTAAGTTTGTAATTTCTTCAACAGCCAATTTACGTCTCCACTGTTGGGGCGTAGGCCCACCCTCAAAATGAGGGTGATGTGCCATAGTCACCACGCGGGCCCAATGCGGATTGGTAACTTCGCACACCCCTTAGAATGAATTCTAATTCATGTGCAGATTCCTCACCATGTTTTACTTCACCGTTTGTATTTCTCTGTTGTTACTAAAGTTCACACATGTACATAACTTAAATATTAAAGTCATCGGTACATCCCGAGATTCGAACCTGCGACCTTAGGAATACTAAGTTTATAAAAAAATAGCTTTTATCTATAACATTATGTAATAAGCCAAAAAACTTAAAGTAAACAAGACATTGTGTTATTAAAAAAAACCGGTTACTTTAAGTGCTTGCTTTACGAGTTTTTTTTTTTAATTTTTAGGCGTGAAATGTAATTTGCACGCCGGAGCACTTTTTTATGCGGGTACTTAAAAAGTTACGATATCACACGGTGCACAAGTGCGGGGAGAAATGGAGACTTGAGTTTCGTAAAACGAAGAGTTTTATATGTACAAAAATTATTTGCAACAATTTAATACTTCTATATTAAATTTTAACTAAAAACCATTTTTTTTTAATAGAATATAGTATTGACGTATACTAAATATCGCTTAAAATCGATATTGTTCTTATAGACTAGTGACCTTGACAACCATAGATAACATTGTCGTTTATCAAGATCGGATCAAGGACTAGTCTATATAATAAAAAAAATATCTCTTCTTGTAAAATTATAAGCTTTATTACATACAGAAAGAGTTAGTTTAATTATATATATATATTTGTCGAGTTCGGGACTTGAAAGTGTTAGGAATGACGGCCTCACACCGATAAATGCAGCGTTAGGAGACTCCTCCTTAAATGTGCAGATGAAATTTAAAAAATCACTGCTCCCTTCTCCCCCCCAGTAAACACAAACACAGTGCAAGACTGTTATATAAACCGTCAGTTGAGATGATTATGTTGGTGATATTTTTCTGTGGGGAGTTGCAGTAAGAATGTTAAAAACTTTTCGAGAAAACTCATACTTGACACAGACAACCCTCTGCTCATTATCCAATTAATTTTCTCCCCTACCTTGTTCAAATGCGCAGTAATAAATCGCAATTTCTTTGACGTTTAGTTACTCTTTTCCAGTTTTCAGACTTATACCTACTACAGAAGCAGCCTCTCAAAAAAAATTTTTTTTTCCACAATTCTATTAAAAACTACTACGGGGTAGTATTAACATTTCATAGGTTTATTGTTATACTTTGTATTTATATGAAAATCGAGGTCAATAGCGATGAATTGTACAAGTTGGTCAAATTACTAGTAATGGTATCAGTAGGGAATAGGCGTGTCTTCATTTAATTAAAATTATCAGCTTTTTAAGTACTGTACAAAATTAATTTGAAGCATAATTATGTAAAAAATTTATTACAATTTTATGTGAGATAAATTAAAACATACACTTTGCCACACATATATGTATTAGTATGGAATTTGTTTAAAATCATAGAAGATCGAAGAGAAACGCTTCGTCCTAATGCCCAAGGGATGAATGTCTGGTGTTAAAAATGGCGATGACAGTATCAAAACTTACAGTTCCTGCACATACTCTTCAAAAAGCAATTGGTAAAACACCGAAACGCTCGCTACCCTACGCCTGTAACTTGGGCTTAGTTTAGTACTTGTCAGCTCAGTCACCATCTTCATGGTGCGCCTCCCAACCGAGCCCAAAACGACCGGAAAACTGAAGGCAAATAGCCATTAACTGGATGATATCCAAATATTATTCAACAAGAACTATTGGAGAGTGTGAATTGCCGACTAGTCCGCTCATTAGTATTCAGATCACATGAGGAGTTCACAAACCTTCGTCGAAAAAATAAACCGCGTCGAACGGGTACCGTACCGTTGCCATTTTCCGGTACGCTCGCCGTAAACGTACTGTCGCCTGCCAAATTATAATTTTTCGCTTAATGGCTGTGTAATGAATTTTTAATGCGCGACACTGATTCGCTCGCGTGGTTTTGGAGTAGTCGTTGAATGTTTACTTCCGCTTTTTTTTTATTCGACGGAGTCACGAGACGAACGAGCCGTTCGCCTGGTGATAAGTGATACATTACCCACAACAACCTGTCGCCAGTTAGAATGATATATACCCCACTACTTTACATAAGTTTTTAAATGTCTTTACTCTCATAACTTCATTAGCTTACAACCAGCCCTGTTTAAACTGACCCACATTAATGTTTGGCATATAATTGGAAAATTTACTGAGTAGTTTCACTAGGTAGAGCTCTTCAGACAGAAATATTTGCCCACTACTGTTATGCAGCAGAAATAGGTGCTGCGGTGGTACCTACCTAGACGGGATCCGGCAATAGAAACTTTCCATTAATGTTCCTTCTGTCTTACAGAAGTCTCGTCTATATATTTTATTATTAAAATATTTGTTAGTCAATGTACTTACAGAAGAAAGACATGCTATATCTATAAGGTAGAATGTGTTAGGTAATCGATTTCTATTGTAAGAAGCCTTCTGGCAAGGACTACCGCAGCGCCTATCATTGACGCCAAATAGTTCTGTGAAATTAATAACCATACCTAACATCTTATATCTAAGACAGGCACAATATATGTATAATGTCGTGTACATTATCCTAACATATCAATATATACAATCAGACCTGAGTATTGAGAAATGGAATTAGTCTTATTTTCTGGGTGATGTGAAAATCAAGACTAGGAAATCGCATTCGCCTTACAAGCCATCGCCAGCAAGCGTAGGGTAACCATTCAATATATTTTCATGTACTAAAATTTTTGATAAAAATAAGGATATTATTTATTCATCATCACCATCAGCCGATTGACGTCCACTGCTGGACATAGGCCTCTCCCAAAAACCCCCACATCGATCAGGTGGGGATTCATTTGAGAGGATTTGGGCTATTCCTCACTATGCTGGCTCAATACGGGTCAGTGGGAGCCAGGACTTCGTTTGTTGATTAGCAGGGTGCACCACGAACAGGTGAGGTTGGCTTGAATCCGAATTGTTGTGAGGGTCGTAAAAATATAAATAAAAAATAAATTATCCAAGGATATGAAGATTTCATTGGAAGGTTTCAAATATCTCTACGAATATTTGATATTTTACATATTTTAACACCCATACCATTCATCTTACTCACCATTTATCTTATATATAAAAGGAGAGCGACGAAAGATTTGTTCATTTTTTAAAACTTATCCTGCTGTTACGTTAAATATGGAGTAACCTATTGAGCGTCGAGTTTGCAAATTCAATACCAGATATCACCTGCAGAGCATGGAAGAAGTATTTCCGACGGCATTTGACCCCGATTCGTTTCACATTTGTATTAGTAGGTTTAATCAAAGTCTGAAATTGAAAACTTGACTACTTTTAGCATTTTTTTAATAAATAAAAATGACATACTAATTTCCTACGTACGATATATTGTCAATCACGAAAGTTTACTTAACCAGATAAGGTAACATTTGGGTGGTTAAATAAGGGCAGTTGGTCCTCTACATTAAACATTTTAATTTAGTACACTACATTTCATAATTAACGGTTACAGATTGGTCGAATGCAATGTTTATTATTTCTTACTCCAGTCCACTTGCATTAGAAATCGGATATCCTGTACAAAGTTACAACCGCCAATACCGAACACACTGAAGTAGCCGTTCTGTCCTCTTCAGTATTAAATTGTAGCCTGTTGACTTTCAATGTAGGACACCATTTACACAGTTTTCAGAATACACTCTTGATTTTTAGATTTATTTATACTTTTGTGACTATAATTTCTATGTAGTACCTTTGAACTTTTTACAAAGCGAAAATTTCATAATTTTTCTTTGTTTATTAAGGGACCTTCTTGAAGGATGTTAACGCGGTTCATCCAGCATCACATTGTGCTTGTCGGCTGTCATTAATTATTGTTACCACATTAATTTATTAAAAATGTAATACTTATGGTGTAGTATAGGTTGGTGGTAAAAATAAACGTATACTTTGAACTAGGTATAACAAAAGTAAAGCCTTATCTTGTACTACTTACAACCCGTTAGTGTTTAATATAAATATTTAAATGTTATGCTTTGCTATCCATTTTTAATATATGTTATTTTATTCTTTTCAGATTTACAAACATGAGAAAGCCGTAAAAGGGTGATCTTTCGAAGAAAGAAAACATAAATAAGGTATGGCGAAATAACCTATTACATTTGCATTCATGAGGATCAGGACACTGACTTTTATTCAACAAAGCTATTTCCGGCTACACAGTAACTGTTACTTAAGAAAAATATTACGTATTTATTTTTCAATAGGTTTTGTGTATTTTTCAGTTTTTTCACAATTTAGTTTCAACAACATTGACATAATAGTAATTTTTAATCATTTTGCTGCTATGATATTCATAGATTGCAAAGAGAAATGCTGAATATAACAAAACGAACTGCAACAATAATCACTGAAACCATTGGTTTACGATCTTTTATAAAACAGTGCGAATGTTATTTTTATGAACAAGTTTATTCCATTTTAACTTGCTATCAGATGGAGCTGCCGTATACGAAAAGTTGTCATACAAATTTGTATGCATATATTATAAATGTAAACGTGAAAAATATATTGTAGACAGATTCATTTATTTATAATGTTAACATTGTCATAGAATTAAATTTCTTCTGAATATTAAAGGCGAAAGTTTACAAGGAAAAGATTTTCATCGTTATAAATTCTGTCACAAAATATTTGCCTTTCACAAAGCTATACGAAATACTTTAAAGTCGGAATGTGCGATGATTACTTTGAGCCAAAGTATACACAAGAAACCGCCGAGAGATAGTAATCTTAAATATTTTCTCTCCTGTATAGTTTATTTTATATTTCACAAATATGGAAACGATGAATTTTTTAAATATATTTAAGAGAGGTTTCATAAGAAATCTTAAGATTGAGTAAGATAATAAACAAAACCTTTTTATTGTGTTCGTTTCAATTTGTGTATGTTTTTATAATATAACTATGTTATCTTATATATATGGTATGTTATAATAACAGGATTTAAAAAGCCTAAAATTGTTGTTTTTCATACTACATGTACAGTCCATGAAAATTGAACGTTTTAGGTATATGTCATACCATAATAATGCATTAAAAGAATACAAAAAAACTGCATATGATCTACCCTACATTAGTTGAATAATTAATGGATTAATTAAGGCAAAAAACGCATCTAAAAGCAGTTTGAATTTTCCACATTTATTTGTATCCATAAAGCGCATACACTATCGCCGTCCACAGCGGTGGTTCTGAAAGCTCTCTCGACATCGCACCAGCAAAAGTTTAACCAGCATCGCATTCAGCGGCAACAAAAGTTCGCAAAACAAAGGTTATTGTACCGGGGGACAGGTTGCCGAGTCAATGTGTTACGCTGAGCATTACTCATCGCATCCCTACATGATCACCCGCTAAGCCCGAAGGCGTATCCTCCACCACGGAGCGGCCTCCGTTTACAATAGACAATGGCCTGATTGTCATTCCGGCTGGAGTCTTCTACGGAAATGTATGCGTGTCGGCTTGTGTTACTGCACCGTAGAAGCTATTAGGGTTACCGAACAATGTTTTTTTCTATTAATTTCTTTATACATTCAAATATTTTTCATATAGAAATATGAAAAATATTTAAACGACCAACGACCAGGATGACTGACTGGTCGTTGTTGTTAAGTGGAAACCCGTTTCATTAGCCGCCTCTTTCCCCACCTCCTACAACAGCTGTCGTTTTGTTCGCACATTCCTGCAAAACAACTGCTACTCTAACCTGGTCTGTTAACCACGTGAGTAACCATCTGCTTTTCCATACTAGCCGCTAGATAAAAACACATATTTCCTTCTTATTCCTTCTTTCATTCAGCACACATCAATATAATTATTTCAAGTCTTAAACATTAACAATATAAAACATAAATTTATGTAATAGTCAGATCATCATCATCATTATCAGCCGATAGACGTCCACTGCTGGACATATGCCTCCTCTAAAGATCTCCGCATCGATCGATCCTGATAATAGTAAGATATACTTGTGTAATTAGGTTGTTAAAGGAATATTTAAAAAAATGTGTAAAACAAATTAGCGACAACCCTACAGTGGAGTGGTGCATAAGGCGCTACGAGTGCGGAGCGGCTCGTAGTTGGCACCAGCACAAGGCGCAAGCATGATAGCGCCGCGCAGGAATCATTTCCGTTCCAATAACTCCTTACCATTTTCTCTCATATTGAATAACTTGTACGAAAATGTGGTACTTGTGGTAAATTGCAGTTGCCGGATGCCGTCCAGGTAGATAGATACCAACGCAGTTCCTATGTTTTTTTTTATATTATCACGCCTTTTTCCCAGCAAGGGTAAGCAGAGGCGAATGAACACCCACTTTTCGCCAGATGTGGTCAGATTAGGTCCCATGTAACAGGGGGCGATCCTGTTGCCACTTTATTGGGGCCACCACACACACACAAAGATGATTTCAGTGTGCGGGTTTTTTCACGATGTTTTCCTTCACCGTTTGTATCTTGCTGTCGTAACTAAAGTTCACAAATGTACATAACTTAAATATTAAGTCATCGGTAAATGCCGAGATTAGAATCCGCGACCTTCGGAATGAAAGCCGCACGCTCTAACCATTGGGCCAGCGAGCTACTCAGTTCCTATGTATGCCGCTAAATAGCACTGTTCAAACATTACTATGTTCCGGTTCGAAGAACGTTGAAGCCAATTAATTTGCTGATGTATCCAGACTTTACGTCTTATATCACAAGGCGACGAGTACTTTTTGGTGCAGTGTATGTCATTCTAACAAGGGCATTATAGCTTTGTCGTTAAAGAAAAAACTTGAGGCATGATTGAATTACATATGTCGTAAGCTAAGAACTGTGATATTACTGAAAGTTTAACAGTATGCTTACATAACCAAGCTTACTGTATACAAATGTCGTAACGCGCTGCTAATCCTCAAAATCAGATTTTCACCTACCAACTAGATTAGCAGCTATAATTATATTAGAAACTTGGTAATATTGACGTTAAAAAACTTTCTTTTCTCAATGTTACTGTCAAGTATACGGGATAGCAATGACATCTCCATATCCATTTTGAGGTAGTTTGAAGATATTTAAATCCAATTAAAATGTGATATAAATTCATAAATAAGTTATTATGATATATGAGTAACCTGTTATTGCAATTAGTATTTTTAAAATTGTATGTAACAAAAAGATAAGGTAGAAAGAGAAAATTCCAATAACGTTTGTAGTAATCAGCTAAAAACCTAGCTACGGATCGCTTACAATTAACAATTAAAAAACTTACATACAAAACATTTTGGATTAAAGTAGTTGATTAGTGTATTAACAAAAATGCACCCCTATAGTATAAGTTATTTGATCAAGTATTTATATTATGTAAGTCAGCATGTTATTTATTATAATATGGCTACTGACTTATTGTTAGAAAGATAAAAATCTAACGTTAACGTTACCTTGCGCCTATATGAAGAGGACAAGGGCACAATGAGGACTACTTGCAGTAAAGCTTACGTCACAAATAATTGATGTATTTAGATGTGGTCACTTCTTGATAAATATGGTCATGCCCTTTTTGTAAGTATTACCGTATTTACATTTCGTCTATACAAACACTCGAAATCACTCGAGGGCAGACAATCCATCATGCTGACCATAAGCGAGATGATATGGAAGAAAGGCATTCATAGGATAAAACGTTGTACATATGCTTTATTTATTATAACGTATTTCTAACATTAATCATAATATATACGTTATTATTGTTGAGTCTTAACATGTACCGATGACCGATATTTAAGTTAGGTACATTGGTGAACTTTCGTTACAACAGCGAGATACAAACGGTGAAGGAAATCATCGTGAGGAAACCTGCACATGAATTAGAATTTATTCGAACGTGTGTGAAGTCACCAATCCGCATTGGGCCAGCGTGGTGACTATGGCCCATTCGCTTTCATATTGAGGGTAGGCCTGTACCCCAGCAGTGGGGTCGTAAATTGGCTGTTATGGATTATCATTTAAGACCTCTGTAAATAACTTCATCAGTGCGGAAAATCGTAACTACTCCTAATCATGTAACAGCAGCTCGGTGTTTTCGTCGTCTTAACTATTTACGTTTAGCATTTATATTTTAGATAAAAACTATTTATGTATCAGCTTAACAAAAATTTTATGTAATTATCTCTGAAAATACGCAACTTGTCAGGTCAGTAACCCTGCACGACCGGGCGCCTGAACCACCACTCCCGCACCCGCTCAAGTGCGCCCCAGTTTATTACTTTCGTTACTTACCCATTCATTATATAAGTTTTATTCACAAAATGTGTTAAACAATTAACTACTTCCGAATTAAAACCAACTTAATATTCTACCCACAGAATAGATGAGAAAGTCAAGTAGATGTCCAGTGGTAGGCATCTGAACGGTTATCATCAGCCTGTAGCAGAGTGTGGGCGCAAGTTTCTAAAAGAACTCTACTTACTACTGTGATCTTATTGTACAGCTGTGCGACTGTAGTAGTCGACTATTCTATACACCATAGTTATTACGATTTGCGAGAAGCCGATGCGGACTTGTGACTAATTCCTAATCCTGTGTAGATCTTAACGTCAGTGCGTAAGTTTACATAATCAAAGGTCTTTCAAAGAAAGAACACTGCACACGAGGGGGAAATAAAGTAAAAATGACTACACATATGTCCAAACTTAATAGTCCTGGGGGTAGTCTGTTGTCGGGGATCGTCTTAGTAGAGTACCACCAGAGCTAGTTAGAGGATGTCACTGTATTTACTAAATAGTTCTTATATTAATATTTAATAACCTGCTTACATATGTTTGTGTAAACTTGAAAAGTTAAAATTTAAAAAAATAATATAAAACTGTCTAAAAAAAAACATTGTTTTAAAATCGCTTTTTAAGTACTAGTGGTAGGTCACTGTTGCCGGACACTGTCTGTATACTTGTTTGAAAGGCGTTGTGTGCTGGGGTAACGAGATTTAACATCTTATATCTCAAGGCGAAGAGTAGAATATAGTGCAGTGTATATCATCCCAACTAGCTCCATATTGTTATGGATAGGTTTATCATATACCATCCGGTGAACGTCTCGCTTGTCTCATTGCTTCGTAGAATAAAAGTCCTGAGGAAAGAAAGAAATACTTTACCTGAAATACATCATAAGGCTTATAGCCAACCATCGTTATCAGTAAATTACATCGTTTCTTATCACTAAAGATAATTATAAAATATTTACAATTGAAACAGTAGTCGATATAATTAAAAAAAAAAAAAAACAATTTGGGTTTATAGTAATTCGTTTCGAGTGATTCTTTTGTACTTTTGTTAAGAAGTAACAATAACAAGTGGAGACCACTTTATTTCCATTTGAAAATCCAGCTCAGGTGACTCTCAATCCGCGGAAGTAGCGTGAAACGGCTCTCGAACGTTCACGACCTACTTCCTCTCTTGATTAGTTCAACAGCCAACACTGGATTGCATATTAGTTTGCTTTTTGGATTTAGTTTCGACTTTATTGCCATTGCACTGCTAAAGCCATCAGACTTGCTGTAGCAATGAAATACGTTCCATGGTGTCGCATTGTTTCTTATGTAAATCTTAAGTTTGTTTTAATGTACAATAAACTTAATACAATTACACGTTAAAGGTAGATAATGATGTATTATGGTAGTCATCAAATCTTGATCCTCATCTTTGATTACCTCCACTCATCACTCTTGTCTTCACGATGTATTGCCACATCTCGTCCTATCTCCGGCTACTCGGAGAGCATCGTAAACTGTGGAGTCGAGTGGTGTCTTTAGCTGTAAGGATTCAAAAACATTGATCACAGAAGGGTATGCTGTTTATATTAGTATTTTGAAATTGTGGCTTAGCTTTATTCATTTTATATCAGAAATAATAGCTGACTATAGACATAAACGTTATACCTGTAAAAAGTTGCCGAGCACGATATTTTTATTCTATTTTAGCTTTTGTTCAAAGCCTTAAGTAAGCCAAAGTAAACAATAAAATGTACTCAAGCACCCTCGTCCTATTATTCTGTCAACGCCAGTTTTCTTCGGGCTCACTGTTTAGCTAATTGGGGCGCATTGTTGAGTTAACCCAATTATTTTATTCAAGGGAAAAGTATATAAAAGTTGAAGTATGTCTTTTAATATATATATATACTATATATAAAAGATTTACTTAAAGTGGTCACACCTCTGACGATACTGAACTCTCACTTTGTTTTTGAGAAGTAATGATAGGTGATCATAACAGGCAGGCGGAATTAACATCCAATAGTTTTTGATAGAGGAAATTTAAGGTTATTCAGAGCCAATATCTTATCCCACAAGGTGGACCGACGACTGGTCAAGGTCGCTGGCAACCATTGGATGCGGGTGGCCCAGGACCGGTCTAAGTGGAAATCTTTGGGGGAGGCCTTTGTCCAGCATTGGACGTCTTCCGGCTGATTGGATGGATGGATGGATCTTATTCTTAATCTAGCCAAATCAGGTAAAAATAGTCCTCTGTCAACAGCCTGAAAAATACTCATTGGCATTTTGTTTCTACAGTAGACTGTGGCTAAAGGGCATTCTTTAGAAGTCTAGATCCAGCTGTGGATCGCCGTGAGCTTTATTTTTCTAAGGCTGTTTTATTATTTCGTTTAACATAATCCTAATGAAAAATTCACATTTGTTTTGGGCGTTTTGTTCATGATATATTTATTTATATTATATAGGCTACATTGTTACTGCTATAAGCTAATACAGCTACAACAAAACATTGGAGAACACTTTCATTAATTTCTTTAATATAATAGATCATTAATACAATCTAACATACATTTACAGGTTAATTCATATTAAAATATGCGGAAGTGTTCTGAAATGCATTGTAGGTCAAAGGTCAGCGGGTTTCTGGGACGGGCACTCCGCAGTTCAGGTGTGACCCACATTGAGGATACCAGAAATGACCCAGAGTTGCGGGCAAAGGCTTTATTACGTTCTATATACCGTACACGTTAACAACAGTATCTTTACGTTGTGTAGTTACAGTGTAAAGTTTAATAGTTAAATATTAATTAATTTAACAATACCGAAGACATACGTTCTGCTGTGGACCATCCATCCATCTGTTGTGGTATCCATCGATCGAGATAACGATGATGATGTCCTTACTACTGCGGTAACAGGAATCTGCTAATGTGACATGGAAAAATTATAAAAAATACTACATAGTTTGTAACACGTTTTTTAACTTACTGTATTTATATTACTTACATACTAGTTTATTTATGTATAAATATATATACATAAGAATTTGTATTTAGTTATATGTAAAAATGTTAACACAGTCGAACGTTATTTTAAAAACTAAGTACACACATATATTTCGTCAATTTTAAATATAATATGAACATTATAAAATTTTTAGTGTTTCTACACATATATATTTATTATATAATACTGTTATTCATATATACACTTTAATCTATAGATCAGTTAAAATATATTAATATAATGCGAAAGTCCAAGAAACAAATTAAGTGAAAGGTAATAAATAGTAAATACCTTCCAGTGTATATATTTATATATATATATATAATTAAGGTTTGTACAGATGCAATCATTTTACATACCAATGACCCTAGATTTCGCATTAAAATTATTTATATAACGTTATCGATGAACGACCATAAATCTTGAGATGGTACGACTGCTGCCGCTCAGAGATATATAGACTTATTATTGGACTCCTCGACTCACTGTTTTAGGGTACTGTTTGTATTAAATCAAAATAACTAAGTCCATATGTACAACAAATATATATTTTTTTATACCTTTCAAGTTATCTTGTGTACTATATATAGAAATATATTTTAATGCTGGAAGATCTCTTACCGTTGACCATCTTTGTAGTTCTATTTCCACAGCACCTATTTCTGCTACCAAACAGTAGTGTGCAAACGTAATTGTGTCCCGGTTTGAAGGTCGCTGTAGCGCTGTAGGTGTAGCACATCTTGTCTCAAAGCGTCGTGCACGATGTGGTGATAACATCCTAACTAACGCCACTTTGATATGGGCGCATATCGCTTACCATCAGGTGAACATCGCGCGTTTCTCGTCGCTTAGTTGAATAAAGAAATATGATAGAAATTTGTGTTAGAGTTTACATTTTGATGATGTACACCGAAATTTAATTATTCTTAAAGCTTTTCTTTTATGATACGAAGCGACATGACAAGCGAGACATTCACCTGATGGTAAGTGATACGCCTGTTCGTAACAACGCTGCGCTAGTTAGAATTATATATACAGCACCGCATAGTTCTCGTCACCTTGAGACAGATATTAAATCGCATTACCGCAGTAATATCACAACTACAATACCTTAAAAACCGGAACAAAGAAATGTTTAGCACACTGCTGTGTGACGATAGAAATAGGAACTGTGATGGTGTCTACCTAGTAGGTCTCCGTCAACAGAGACTGACTACCAGTTGCAGCTTAAGGTAGAAGCTGCCTATTCCATCAAATTTTTAAGCTTCCACTGTACTTCAAGTCATCGTCAGAATAAATATTTCAAAGCTACTGAATCCTCTGTTAGATTCTCCTACTCGTTCTTCGTTTATGATTTTTTGTCTATCATACGACGCTAATAGTAGAGCAAGAAGATTTATTGCCTATAAATGTAACATTTAAACGTGTTCTCAAACCCATCAATTATTTATCTCCCATGCAAATGCCATTATGGTTATTTTCGTTTTAGATATAACTTATCAAGGTAAAAGTAAGTAATTTCATCGCATATTTCAGTACTTGTATTTGGGTTAAATTTTATTTGAAAGTCATTATTAACGAATCATAAACAATATGAAATTACCTTCAATTTTTTCGAAGATTTCCTATATTTTTTGTAGAAACTACTCTAAAAATCACTTAACACATCGAGGCAAACGCGACATATACCGGACGTTACCAAGGTGCCTGAACCAAGGAGACTCAGAACCGATCGATGGAGAGTTCCTTTGGCGTGCCCTGTCCAGCAAGGAATGTCTGTCAGCTGATGATGATCATACGTTGTCCCATAACAAGGTGAAACTAAAGATCATAAACACACCATCTCGTTCTCTTCGTATGAAGACACAAAAAATTTTAATTAAATATCAGAAAACATGATCTAAATTTAAATCTTCTTTGTCATCGAAGACAATTAAGAAAGTTCCGAAGCTACCACTATGAATTTCTGGCATTAGAACTTAGTATACATATTGTTTTGTTAGCCATTTCCGCATTAGCCCGATAAGATCGGAAATAGCGAAAAAACCCCCATATGAATCCCTACCCGATCGATGAGGAAATCGTTGAAAGAGGTTACGTCCAGCAGTGAACGTCTGATGGCTGATGATGATACATACTCTTACAGAAATCTCTGTACACTGCCCTGCTATTACCGACTTTGCTTTAAATTATATGTATATTAATTTTATTAAAGGTAGCTAGCTCGCTGGCCTAATGGTTAGAGCGTGCGGCTTTCATTCCGAAGGTCGCGGGTTCAAACCTCGGCATGTACCGATGGCTTAATATTTAAGTTATGTACATTTGTGAACTTTAGTTACAACAGCGAAATATAAACGGTGAAGGAAAACATCTTGAGGAAACCTGCACACTGAAATCATCTTTGCGTGTGTGTGTGCGTGTCTTGGCCCCAATAAAGTGGCAACAGGCTCGCTCCCTTTTACATGGGACCTAATCTGACCACATCTGGCGAAATGTGGGTGTTTATTTACCTCTGCCTACCCCTACTGGGAAAACGGCGTGACAATATAAAAAAAAATTATTAATCTTTTTTACTATGTAAATTATTATTTTTTAGCGAATGTTGTTAATTTTGTAAGAATGAGTAAATATGTTACAATTGGGGGTGAATTTGAAGCGGCCGTATTAAGCTGCGATAAGAGGCAGCGGGTACAATATAAAATAGACAATACGTCGCTGGTCTAATGGTTAGAGCGTTCAGCTTTCATTCCTAAGATCGCGAGTTCTATTCTGGGCATGTACCGATGTTTAATAATTAAGATATGTACATTTGTAAACTTTAGTTAACAGCGAAATACAAACGGTGAAGGAAAACATCTTGAAGAAACCTGCACATGAATTAGAATTTATTCTAAAGTGTGTGTAAAGTCACTAACCCGCATTGGGCCCGCTTGATGGCTATGGCCCATCGCCCTCATATTGCGGGTAGCCTTGTACCCCAACAGTTGGGACGTAGATTGGCTGTTAAAAAATAACCGAGGTGAATAGTAAATACTACGACAAAATCTGCAAAGCATACAACATAAACTAGTAAACGGACAATGTATGTGGCATTGAAATGTGTGACATTATCCTTTACCATTTCGAAAGGACGATTATGCGGGACAAGTGTCTGCTGGGAGTGTTTTGTTTACACTTACCCTCTTCTAAACCCCTCCGTTGTTAAATGTCAAGCGGCTGCGAAGTGAACACAAATGCTGAATTTAAAACAGCTGTAAAATTAAAACTTACTTATATTCAAGAAATTTTGATATGAATTAAGGATATATGGAAATAACTGTTAACATGAGGACTTAACATATAGTTGGTAGCTATTGTTTTGTGTCATAATATAATATCTACTGTAGGTAGTAATACCAAGATAAGTATTACCAAAATATATTTTATAAATTAATATGTTTAATAAGTATCATTGTCGCGAAAGTTTGAGAATAATAAGTAACATATGTATGTATATATATACATTGTATTTGTAAGGAATTTGTATGAAAGGCCTACAAACAATTGAATAAGGCCACACGTATCTCACACACTACCGCATCCTAAACCATCTTCATTCAAGAGCTGAGCACGAGCTGGCCAGACTGTTTGTACGTTGCCACCCCCACCTGCCTCCCCTTTCATCTTCTGTCTAGCAATTTGGCTGTAGTTTAAACACTAAATTTCATCTAACGACGGAGAATTTCATTTATGCCTTTATGCTGCTTTTAATTAGATGAAAATTGTTTTATAAGCGAGCGATTACCTAATGATAAATGATAAGCTCATGACAACGACGCGCTAGTTAGGATATTATACACTGCACCATACTATGCTCATCTTGAGATGTAAGATTCGTTACCCTGTCACAAGGGATTTCACTACCTACAACTCCTTTCAATTCGGAACACAGCAATATTTACACGCTACTGTTTGTCGGCAGAAAAAGAAGCTGCTGTAATACCTACCAAGACAGTCTCCGGTAACAAAGCTCTACCTTTTATTATAACCTTGATAAAACTAGACAAGGTAAAGCTTATATTAAAAAAAAAAAGTAAATCACTGACAATATATATTTGATGATACCAACAAAGAGCAAGTTGATAAATCAATTTCAAGTCAAGTTGTGTCTCATCAAGTTGCCTTGCGACGTCTTCCCCGTACATGAGACGTTAGTTTTATCTCTTCGATAAAGGGGAGTGCGTCGTGCTCACTCGTAGCCTTTGTTCCTTAAGTGGTAGCTCGTGATTCGCCTCTAAGCTTAAATCGTGCACAATGAGGTATTCCTGAAGGCTTCTTCGGCACATACTACTTTCCTTTACCCGAAGAGGTACATGCCGCCGCTAGTTCTTAAGCATGAACCAACTAAATTAGACTGTTGATAAAAAAAATTACACAAATGATTATTGAAATGTTATAAATAAAGTTTAAATAATGTATTAAAGAGAAATAACTTGGACTGTTGATTTTTTTTATAGGGTGAAACGATGAGACGAGTAAAACGTTCACCTGATAGTAAATCATAAACTGGCCAAACAACGCGGCGCTAGTTATCATGTACAAAACACCATATTGTGCTCGACGCAATGAGACATGTAGATGTTAAGTCTCGTTACTACAGTAACTTCACTAGCTACAGTATCTTTTAAGCCGGAACACAGTAATATCTTCACATTGTTCGGCGGCAGAAATAGACACTACGGTTGTACCTACTTGACGATCTCCGGAATCAAAACTCTATCATTAGTATTTCTAGTTTTTAATATAAAATAATATCTATGAGGAGTATTCATTTATGAAAGTAAAATAATAAATGTTTTAACTTATTCAATAATTATATACGCCTGTAGTTTGTATACTTAAAAAAAAAGGCTATTACTTCAATTAAGTTACCCTGATATAAAGTAACAATGATCTCAAGGATGATGAAGCGTATACGTCCAGAATACTTTATTTGAGAGACAAATGAGCATGTTAGCAGTATAACATATGAGTATATTAACAGCTGGAACACAGCGATGCCGTTATGATAGCAGTGTATGTTTTTATAGGTTACTAGGAAGACGGGTCCGAACCTTGAAATCGAACTAAGTGACCTTCGAGTTATAAAATAAGCTATTAACTGCTTTATAGAGGAAGAAATGAACAAAAATTTCAAATAACCCATGGTACAATGTATTCCATACTTACAATATACAAATTCATAATTAAGATTGGTCTATAGATCTATGGGGTAGGCAGAGACCACCTCTCTCCACCTGCTACGATCCTGGCACACCTCTCTCGCTTCCTCCACTTTCATAAGCGTCTCTGCCACCTCACTGGGAACGAGGCGTGATATATATGTATGTATGTATGTATAGATCTTTCGTAAGCACTAGTACCAGATCTCGTGCCTAGTCTAATTACGGTCCTCATTAACTTATCAAAATCGCTTCTCATACGTCTTACCCATTCAACAATAATGCGATTATGTCAAGGGTTAAATGTTCAGATGCTGGTGTTTGTTTTATTCGCTATATTGTAACAAAAAAAAGTATCTAATCACATTAATAATGTATAAACTGGTAAAAAACATTTGCAAGCTACGATCCAAGTATGTGGGAAGGTCCACCAGGATCAGATTATTTTTCTAGGCCAAGAGACAATTCCGCAAATGAATATAAATTACAGTATAACACGGTCACGTAATTTGCGTTGAAATATTTGAATGTGCCAATTATTCATTCATTCATTCATAGAGCGCCTTCTTCATATTATTTAGTATACTCTAAATTGACACAAATACTGAGTTTCACGTAGCTATTTAAAGTAGCACAGCGACAAGCGGTCTTCTAACGCTGAAGTACCTGGTTCGATTATTTTTTTTATTCGATGAAGCGATCTAACGAATGTTGTAGATCCGCATGCAAACAATTCCTGCTGAATTACTATATTCCAGTTCTTGCTAACATGAACAGTTTTTTCTTACTCAATGATATACAATGAAAAACAGAAATGCTTACTGAGTTTAAAACTTCTGAACCAAGAAATTTCATATGATGTTACATTATATGCTGTGAAATTTAAGTTATATGTTAGCCCAGCATTCTGTAGATAAAACTGCATATGTCTGCAATTATTCTAGCTTTAAGTTTATATTCATATCAACAGATAAAACTATGTTATTTAAATGTTGCTACCTAAAAACACTTGTCATCACGAAAACATTCAAAATTCGTTCATATGAATATTTTTCATATGATTCACCATGTTTTTAAAGCTATGTGTGGCACAAAAACTGTTTCAACTAACACACGGTTTTCCTGCATTTAACCGCAAGCCCGGAACATCCTCCAATTAAAGTTGGAAAAACAACAATAGGGAAATTTAAAAAAATGCAGTGCATTTTTCAAAAACCTTGATTGTCCATTTCACACTTGTTTTAAAAACAAAACAACGCTGTTTGTATGTTTTATTTATATCCGTCTGAAATGTGTAATCACTATTGTTTCCAACAATAATTTTAATACCCAAAGGAACTAACAACATATTTAATAAACTATATGAAAATCATAAATGTCTTGATCCGCTGTAAAAAAAACTTAGGTCGCCGACATAGCTCAAAAGATTGCTAGACTTAAGTGGCCGTGGGCAGGGCACATTGCTCGAAGAACTAGCGGAGGATGTGGTAGTAAGATCCTCATTGTTGACATACGAATCCGCGACGTGACCCCTTACCATCGGCCTTATAAAAAGACTTAAAATTACCCAAAGACTAATGGAGTGAGCTATGCTCAGAGTTTCTCTGCGTGATCAAATCAGAAATATGGAGATCCGCTGAAGAACTAAGGTCGCCGAGATAGCTCAAAAGATTGCTAGACTTAAATGGCAGTGAGCAGGGAGCATTGCTCAAAGGACTGTCGGCCGATGAAGCAGTACGGTTCTAGAGTGGCGCCCGAGTACCAGTAGACGTAGTGTTGGACGACCTCCCACAAGGTGGACCAACGATCTGGTGAGAATCGCGGGAATCCACTGAATGCGAGCAACGTGGGACCGATCAACATGGAGATCTTTGGGGGAGGCCTATATCCAGCTGTGGATGTCTATCGGCTGATGATGATGATATGAAAATGGCCTCACATTAAATGGTTCGACGATCTGGTGAAGATAGCAGGCAGCGCAGGAACGATCGCGTTGGAGATCATTAGGCGAAGCCTATATCTAGCAGTGGACGTCTTTTAGCTGATAATCATGATGATGATATGAAAATCGTTTTGAGAGCTCTATATACCATTCTTCAACACTTCCATCCCTTTCTATTAATCCTCTTTCTCTACCATTATTTTCGTTCAGAAACACTAATTTACATATTATTTTTTTTAATTAATCGTAGTAGTTACATTTAGCTTTTCTTTTATTCGGGATTTCAAAGTATTTATATCACTATATGTTTCATATTCTAAAATAAAATTTTCTCCTTACCAAGACTGATCAAACGCAAGAAGTGCGCGTACTTATCTCTTGTATTATAAGCATAAAACTCTCATTTTCGGGCAGTTTTCTTTACCAGGCCACCAAGTGTAGGAATAATATACTTTCACCTATGCGTCAATGTAACTCCGTTTTAGTATTATAACGTTTTTTAAATTTTGCTTATTCGAAAATCATAAAGAATTGAGCATCAAATAGACGTTATTGACGTAAAATCATTAAGAAGAGGTTATCGAAAAGGAGTCACGACCCTCAGCATTGAGGAACCGACTTAAAGAGTGAGAACTTGGAAAATCAAGATATTAAAAACACTTCATACTTACGACTCCGGCGCAGCGCCCCAAAGTGAATCTTGGCTTCCGACAAGAGACTGCCAGCGTTGTCTGTCTCAACTCATTCGAAACATTCAGGCCGTGGATCCGGGTCCACGAGCCCAGTGTCAGATGAGCTGTAAGAGCCGCTGTGGCTTCCAGCCCGCTCATAACAAGAATATAGATCATTCGAAACACTTCATATTGGCATATAATTCAAATTTATGGCTAGCATTGTTGACAATATTCTTGGCAACATATATATTTACGTGGATCAATTCTATTTACATTCATCAACAAAAAAATTAATGATTATCATTAGGAGCAAATTCTCTCCTCCATTGCGATAGCACCAGGTGGTAGCTGAAAATCAATGTTTCGCATTTTCTACAATTGCAGCACATACACTCGCGCGCACACACGCATACACACACACTCACACACACACGCATACACACACACACACACGCATATACACACACACACACGCATATACACACATGTCTATAGTATACAATATATCAAAATTGTTCATGCGCTTATGGAAGGAAAACTCCTGTCGTTAATGTGTATATTTGTGTATTCTATTTTAGCTACAATAAACGATTTATCTATCCATATATGTTTTTCCTGTTATAGTTATTATTTTACAGATTAATGTCATTATTTTTATTTAATGAAGAATCGATATTTTTTTTAAACCACGGAACGATGAGATGAACGAGAAATGATACGCTTGCCCCATAACGCGGCTCTAGTTAGTGTTCATCGCTTAGAGACGACACACTATATTGTCATCTTACCTCAACAATTTGACTAGTTAGAAAACCCTTCAAACCGGAAAACGGTAATGTTAGCACACTACTATTGGGCGGCGGAAATAGGAGCCACCGTGGTACCTACCTAAACGGTCCCCGGTAACAACTACCAGCAAAATAAATACCATATCCTCTTTAGTCGATATAAACTACTCAAGCAGGGGAATCACTTAAACTATCACTATGAATCGTCGATAAATTAAATGGAATAGTTAATGCAACATATATGTATACACATATATATTACGATATAACCTTACCACGTATACTGTGGCATGCTACAATTTTCCATTCTCTTCCGTACAACATGCAAAAAAAACTACAAGTTCTCCACTTCACCTCGCATTTTTTTGTCCAGGATTCACGTATCCATTTTTTTCTTGTTGCAGGTACTTTCGCCGCTCGCACTTTGCCGTGTATGCACTAAAAATCTGAACAAGGTTAATTCTTGTACTTTTTAACTGCTACGTTATACCTACGACCAGATACAACAGGACTCTTTCTAATATTAAACTTCATATATTTAACATAGGAATATTATATATTCTCTGCAATGATTAAAAATTAATAATAGGTTGGAAAATATCTCCCTTCCGCCTTTTTGTCTTTTGAATTTCGCGGCTATGTACAAAGCGCTACAGAGCTCGTATCTGGCAATACTATACATAATTTGAAAGGTCTTGACATAACCTACAAAACGACGCTATGCATAATTAGTTTGGATATTGCGTTCAACAGTTATAGACGTGTAAACATGCGAGTTCACTAACGCCGAATTTGCGCTATTTTAAAGTTTTCCTTCGTTAAAGGCAAATCCGCTAGAGAAACGTTCCGTGAGATTAATGGTGTTTTGGGGGATGGTACTCTCTCACTTCGAACCGCGGAGGAATGGTTTCGACGATTCAGAACCGGTGAAAACGACACCATGGATAAGCCAGCCGGCGGAAGACCTGTGACGACAAATATCGATCAAATCATGGACTACATCGAGTTAGACCGGCATGTGGCATCTCGTGACATCGCCCAGGAGATGGGAGTTAGTCACCAAACCATTTTAAACCATCTGCAGAAGGCTGGATACAAAAAAAAGCTTGATGTTTGGGTGCCGCATGATTTGACGCAAAAAAACCTTCTGGACCGAATCAACGCCTGCGATATGCTGCTGAAACGGAACGAACTCGACCCATTCTTGAAGCGGATGGTGACCGGTGACCAAAAATGGATCACATACGACAATATCAAGCGAAAACGGTCGTGGTCGAAGGCCGGTGAATAGTCCCAAACAGTGGCCAAGCCGGGATTGACGGCCAGGAAGGTTTTGCTGTGTGTTTGGTGGGATTGGAAGGGAATCATCCACTATGAGCTGCTCCCATATGGCCAGACGCTTAATTCTACCATCTACTGCGAACAACTGGACCGCTTGAAGCAGGCGATCGACCAGAAGCGTCCAGAATTGGCCAACAGGAACGGTGTAGTGTTCCACCAGGACAACGCCAGACCACACACTTCGTTGATGACTCGTCAGAAGCTACGGGAGCTTGGATGGGAAGTTTTATCGCATCCACCATATAGCCCGGACATAGCGCCAAGTGATTACCACCTGTTCCTGTCCTGGTGAACGCCCTTGGTGGTGTAAAGTTGAACTCAAAAGAGGCTTATGAAAAGTGGCTGTCCGAGTTCTTCGCAAATAAGGAGGGGGGCTTCTACGAGGGAGGTATTATGAAGTTGCCGTCTAGATGGAAACAGATTATCGAACAAAACGGCGCATATTTGAACTAAATCCGATCACTGTAACACTTTTTATAAACCATTGAATAAAGAGCAAAAAAGCGGAAGGGAGATATTTTCCAACCTTATACTACGCATATGGAGTATTATAAATGGCGTTCTTTGGGAGATGTCCAGCTGTGGACTGCTATCGGCTGATAATGATATAATGTATCTTTACTAGCTGTTCCTCGCCCGCTTCACTAGCCCTAATATATAATTAGATTAGAAATGAAGACTTGAAATTTGTATTATAAAAAATATTCCCCCAACCCCCTGACCATTACTTGCCAGTATATAAATAAATTTTATAGCATTCATCATCAACAAGACGTCCACTGCTGTACCTCCTCTCCCTAAGATCTCCACGTCGATCGGTCTCGCGGGGTGCTTGCATTCAGTGGGCACCGTGATTCTCACCAGATGGTCGGTCCACCTTGTGGGATGCCTCCCAACACTACGTCTAGCGGTACGTGGGAGCCACTCGAGAACCTTACTGCCCCATCGGCCATCGGTCCTTTGAGCATTGTGTCCTGCCCACTGCCACTTAATTCTAGCAATTTTTTGGGCTATGTCGGTGACTTTAGTTCTTCTACGGATCTATGTGGAGATTCTGATTCGATCGCGCAAAGGAACTCCGAGCATAGCCCTCTCCATCTACTCGTAACATTAATGAAGTTATAAAAGAAGCTTCAGCTTTAACCAGAAGAATCATATAGTAAATAACCGGTGGTAGACGACAAATCTATGTATTACAAGAAAAAAAAAACGGAACTATCTGTTACTGAAGAATCTAAGAGATTATCTTGTCCCTTCCTGCTTCTGCTTATTCTTATACCAGTGATTGGTCTTTCTTGCCGGAAACCGTCTAAGTCAAATTAGGTTAGCCTTTACAGTCTATTGCTATCGCTAAACAGTAGTATTCAAAATTACTTTGTTCAGGTTTAAAAGGCGTTGTAGCTTATGAAATTACTGAGGTAACTACACATATTACATCTCAAAGCGAAGACCACAATATAATGCAGTATGTATCATCCTAAGCGTCATATTGTTACAAGCAGGCGTATCACTTACCATCATGGTATAGAATATAGAATAAAATAAAAATTATCACTGTTCTTTACTTATTGTTATTCTACAAAAAAAAAGTTAAATGTTATACTGATCGACCTTAAACAATATATTATACTACGTACTAGTCATCAAGAAATTTCTCTTCTAACTTACTGGTGGTAATAGGAGGACCGGAAAGTAATGTCGTTTCTGCGCATGCCAATACTTCATTGTCATTTGTCAGCTCATTGTTTTGTTCAGAGGCGTACCAAAGACATTGTGAGGTTATAGTGATTTCTTTACTTATAGACAATTGAATTACAATTTTTTTTTGTAATTTTGGGTAAAATGGCCAGCCAAATACCAGAAGAGGTACACATCCGGCATTGCATGCTCTTTGAGTTTCGCAAGGGAAATAACGCAACAGTTGCTACCAAAAACATTTGCGATGTTTATCCAAATGCACTGGACATTCGTAAATGCCAAAGGTGGTTTTCCAAGTTCAAATCGGGTAATTTTGATCTTTCCGACTCGTATCGATCAGGAAGACCATCAGCGTTAGACAACGACGTGTTAAGGGCGGAAGTGGAAGCAAATCCGTGTCAGACGATCGAGGAATTGTCAAACAGTCTCAACAAACCTTGGTCGACCATCCAAGAACATTTGAAGCAGATTGGAAAAGTAAGCAGAGCAGGTGTTTGGGTCCCGCATAATCTGTCCGAACAGAATAAGGCTAACCGATCAATCACATGCAACTTATTGCTTCAACGACACAACACAGAAGCGTTTTTTGATCGCTTGATCACAGGAGATGAGAAATGGGTCCTGTATGATAACCCAAAACGCAAAAGGCAGTGGCTCTCTCCAAATGAAATCCCTCGGAGTACTGCTAAGCCAGGTTTACACCCCAAAAAAGCGCTTTTGTGTGTTTGGTGGAGTATTCGCGGCATTGTTCATTTTGAATTACTGAAACCTGGAGAAACTGTTACTGCAGACCTCTACAGCGAACAATTGCAGCGAGTCAATCAATCTTTAATTGAAAAGTGGCCAGCGATTGTCAACCGAAAAGGCGTCATTCTCCAACATGACAATGCAAGACCGCACTGCGCAAGGCGAACTCTAGAAAAAATTAATGAATTGGGGTGGGAGGTGCTGCCTCATCCACCATATTCGCCCGATGTTGCACCATCGGATTTCCACTTATTCCGAGCGCTGCAACACTTTTTAAGTGGCAAAACATTTGCAAATTTGGATGATATCCAAAATGCCATCTCTAGATATTTTGCCGAAAAACCAATTAATTTTTATCGATCAGGGATTGAAAATTAACTCACTAGATGGCAAAAGGTTATTGACAATGATGGGGAATACATCATTGATTAAAAATAAAGACTCGTTAAAAATGTATGTGTTTGTATTTAGCGTAAGAAAACGACATTACTTTCCGGTCCACCTAATAGGTGTCTTACCGGAGACCGTCTGTGTAGGTAGATACCACCGCAGCGCCTATTTCTATCGCCAAATAGCAGTTATCAAACATTACTGTGTTCCGGTTTGAAGAGCTTTGTAGCTAGTGTAATTACTTAGGTCAAGAGACTCAACATCTTATGTCTCAGAGGATGAAAGCAATGTGGTGTAGTGTATAACATCCTACCTAGCGCCACGTTGTTATTGTGCGGGCATATTTACCTTCAAGTGAACTTCCCTCGTCTCGTCGCTTAATTGTATAAAAAAAAAACGAAACTACTAAAGCTCCATAGTACAAATATTTTCGTTATAAATAGCACAGATAATGTGACATTCAATGCGCACAGTGAATGTGCAATAAATGCACCGCAAAAGTCATGAAGGGTTCATATCCAGTGGCAGTGTTCATTGTTGCATATAAGGAAGCCCGATATCATTTGCACAGTAAATATACAAGCTCTCTGTGCTGTACTATTTTAATATATATGTTATTGATAATTATATATTTATTTAAGACAGAAACAAAGTCAAAATTAACATAACATTGTGTTCTTGTTGCAATAGCAAATGCTTCTCTTTCTATTTATGTTATAAACTTTATAAAAAGAAAATATATATACTATGTAAAAATCTGCGTAGAAAGGCGTCTTTTGATCATAGTATGATATTGTATATTTAAAGATCAGTAAGCAGTAAATCACTATTATCTGTCTCGTAAAAATACTCGTTAAGTATAATAGACTATCTCGTTCCGTATGAAGACAGAAAATCGTTTCTAAACTTGCCTAATATATTCTAAAAAGACAATCTTCTTAACCAGCGCTTGCCAACGTACCAACGTACCTCTGGGGTTTGCGAGGGTACATAAAAATTATATTACTAATGGCGGAAATACTGATAAGTTAAAACGGTTATCTTCCGCCAACTAGGAATTACTCGTAGAATAGAAGATGTACATCATGTATGAAATGGGCCCTGAGTAGACCGCTGAAGTAAATATTGTTGGATAATATACAAATTGATATCAGTAGTAATAGTAATGGATTTAATTAAAAGTACTAAGTAATTTTGTTTTTAGTATTGTTATTAATAGTAATAATTAGGTAATAGGTGTTTAGGGTATGATAGCGTTGGGATAAAGCTCCTATAATAGTAAAAAATAAAAAAAGCAGTCATCTTTTATAAGCATTCGTATAAAGTATTAAGTCTACAATATGTTGTTTAGAAATAACTTTATAACTTACCTTACTTAAGGTCGTAGAAAATAGAGAAATACATTTAAAACTTAAGAGAAATGCGACAACTTATGAGTACTTATCGAGTTTATAAAGGAAGGATAGTCATTAATGAAAAGTTTTATTAAGTGGTACGCGAACGAAAAGTTTGGGAAGCACTCTTTTATATGTTCACGCTTAATCATTATCGTTATTGCGCCAATAACCATCAGCTATCCACTGTTGGGCGTGGGCCGAAAAATTGCTTTCTACCTATTAAGCGGAAAGAAAAACACGTATCTCTTTACATCAATAAAATGCATAGCTTCTATTATTTTCTTTACGAATTTATTTAACTTCAAAAAATTCTAGTTTTCGAATCAATTCATAGACCAACTTTGAGGTCAACATTTAAAGTACTGCTATATATTCATGACATATAATCATATCAATTTAACTACTAGATATATAGACGTCCATTCATCTCAATATTCAATCAATTATTTATTATTAATTACAAAGACCATAGTATCGGTGATCGTAAGGTTGCATATTTTTACTTTCGTATAGTGTTACAGCAAAATAGCTTTTAAGTTTTCTAGTATTAGGTTCAAAACAGTATAAAAATCTGTATGTACAATCGTTACTTTTTATTACACCGCACCACTGGAGGTAACGAGCTTAGATTATTCTTGTTAGCAAAAAGTATCACATCGTTTTTCTATTTTTTTATTGCGTTCATGTTTTATATAATAAAAAAATATCGACTTCCACTTCCCTATTTCATTAAAAAAAAACTCTCTACTACACTAATCAACAGAATGTAGTTGCTAGAAGATCTCTGTTGTTAGATCCTAAGTAAGCACTAATCCAACTCCTGTTTCTGCCGCCAAACAGTAGTATGCAAATATCAATGTGTTCCGGTTTCAAGGCGCTGTTAATAGTAAAATTACTTACATAACGAGATTAAATATTTCATCTCAAGCCGACTAGTGTAATGTGATGCATTTAAACCTTACAGAGCTCACTTTGCAACTGTGTAACTACCATCTCTGTTATGGGCAAGGGTATCAATTACCCTTAAGTAAGTTTCTACTGTCTTCGGTTCGTTTTATTGCTAGGGAAGTCATATATCGGGTTTATATTATAATTATCTGCCTATATGGAAGTTCGGGTAGTAAGACTTAAGAAATAATTCATTGATAACATGGTACTTAATACAGCCTATAGAACAGGGAAACCTATGTTGATGTACTACAACAAATAATTTATGATAACCATATAAAGTCACGCAATGTGAACCTGCTTCCTTATTGTATATTTTAATGTCCTTTTTATACAATCATAGCATCTTATGTACATTTTATTTCTTATATATCATACCACATGAACGTTCAAATTCCAATGTGAAACTTTGTCTATCCAGTTCTAATAAAAAACGTTATCAAAGACAAGGTTTCAACAAAAATTCATAAATGAAAAGAGATAAGGAATTTTCTATTCTCTTATAAGGTTATTACATTTTTTATGATATCGTCGTATATCTTGTTTAATCAAAAAGTTTCATCAAAATCGGACTATTAGATAAAGTCACTTGGTTAATTTGATTAAGTAAAGTAAAATTAAAAAACCTGTTTTGAAGACTCTCTCTGTTTAATAACACTCCATCAAACCACCATTGATGAGGTCCTTTAATTTTTAAATAGACGACCTAGGAATATTATAGACACAACACAAATAAGAATTATTATTTTATTTATCAATATGTCCTGTCTTTCTATGTCATGTATTTCAGAAAGTCGCTGAAACTATTACCTGTATTTTTTTTAGTTTTCTAAACATAAAATCAAGTGGTTAACTTTGTACGATCGTGTATGTAGGCTGAAGAGGCACGAAACTAGGACATGAGCCCAGTATAGCCCGCGGGTACACGATGTGGAAGTAATGCTCTTATAACGCTATGCACAGTGAACGCCACTAACCCAGTGCAGGAGATAGGATGCAATATTGGATTTTACCTGCTGCAATCTACTATCAAATATTGCCACTCTAAATTTGAAACCACAAACTGTAATAGGAAGTTTTCAATTTAAAGCAGTCTCATTAAAACAATCCGAACAAATCAATATATATGTAAGGAAAATAGGTTGTTTGTTTGCCAATCACGTGAAAACTAGTGATGCTATTAACATGGCAAAAAGAGCATTCGACAGGGAATGAATTGTAGACGTTTATAGGCTATTTTCGATATCATAGATCTTATATATTTTAATTACTTATTAACTTTCAGACAAACTTCAAATCTAATTTTATATTACGACTGGTAAAACGAACAGGAGACAGCGAGTATATATACATACATATATGTATATATATTTATGTATATATATATGCATTCACTAGTGGTATTGTGTGATTACTATTGGTAGGTCTCTGTTGCGGAAGATCGTCTAGGAAGAAACTGCCGTAGCTCTTTATTCTACCGCCAAACAGTAGTGTACAAACATTACTATGTTCCGTTTTGAAAGGCGTTGTATCTAGTGGAATTACTAGAGTAACGAGACTTAACATCTTGTCCTAAGGCGGCGAGCACGATGTGGCACTGTGTATTTCATCCTAATTAGCGCCACGTTGTTATCGGGAGGCGCATTGTTAACTATCATGTGAACAACTAGCTCGTTTGATCGCTTAGTTGAAATATATATATCATCATCAGCCGATAGACTTCCAATGTTGGACATATGTCTACCCCAAATATCTCCCTTCCGCTTTTTTGCTCTTTATTCAATGCTTTATAAAAAGTGTTACAGTGATCGGATTTAGTTCAAATATGCGCCGTTTTTTTCGATAATCTGTTTCCATCTAGACGGCAACTTCATAATACCTCCCTCGTAGAAGCCCCCCTCCTTATTTGCGAAGAACTCGGACAGCCACTTTTCACAAGCCGCTTTTGAGTTCAACTTTACACCACCAAGGGCGTTCACCATGGACAGGAACAGGTGGTAATCAATTGGCGCTATGTCCGGGCTATATGGTGGATGCGATAAAACCTCCCATCCGAGCTCCCGTAGCTTCTGACGAGTCATCAACGAAGTGTGTGGTCTGGCGTTGTCCTGGTAGAACACTACACCCTTCCTGTTGGCCAATTCTGGACGCTTCTGGTCGATCGCCTGCTTCAAGCGGTCCAGTTGTTCGCAGTAGATGGTAGAATTAAGCGTCTGGCCATATAGGAGCAGCTCATAGTGGATGATTCCCTTCCAATCCCACCAAACACACAGCAAAACCTTCCTGGCCGTCAATCCCGGCTTGGCCACTGTTTGGGACGATTCACCGGCCTTCGACCACGACCGTTTTCGCTTGATATTGTCGTATGTGATCCATTTTTCGTCGCCAGTCACCATCCGCTTCAAGAATGGGTCGAGTTCGTTCCGTTTCAGCAGCATATCGCAGGCGTTGATTCGGTCCAGAAGGTTTTTTTGCGTCAAATCATGCGGCACCCAAACATCAAGTATTTTTTTGTATCCAACCTTCTGCAGATGGTTTAAAATGGTTTGGTGACTAACTCCCATCTGCTGGGCGATGTCACGAGATGCCACATGCCGGTCTAACTCGATGTAGTCCATGATTTGATCGGTATTTGTCATCACAGGTCTTCCGCCTGCTGGCTTATCCATGGTGTCGTTTTCACCGGCTCTGAATCGTCGAAACCATTCCTCCGCGGTTCGAAGTGATAGAGTACCATCCCCCAAAACACCATTAATCTCACGGAACGTTTCTCTAGCGGATTTGCCTTTAACGAAGGAAAACTTTAAAATAGCGCGAATTTCGGCGTTAGTGAACGGTCGGTTTACACGTCTATAACTGATGAACGCAATATCCAAACTAATTATGCATAGCGTCGTTTTGTAGGTTATGTCAAGACCTTTCAAATTATGTATAGTATTGTCAGATACGAGCTCTGTAGCGCTTTGTACATAGCCGCGAAATTCAAAAGACAAAAAGGCGGAAGGGAGATATTTGCCAAACTTTTATATGCATCATCTTACCAAGGCAATGTACGATACAAATCATCTCAATAATTACGTTAAATTGACTCTAACTAGTGTCGCTCGTTACAGGTTATTGAAACGGTCATTTGTAATCTACTTACCGCCGCCAAATACGGCGATCTCGAAATGCTGCGAAATTGCAAACCTTTGTTGCAGCATCGCATCTCCACATGATCAGCGACCTGTCCGCTCATTTCTGAAGCCGCAATTGCTGTAATTCAATCCGCGCGCACGCTAATGACCACTTCCGTCCAATTATTGCGGACTCTTTACCTTCCTTTGGCTCGTGAAAATCACACTGCTTATTACGAAACGACCGAAAATAGTATCTTCAAGTTTGTAAATTCGCTTCATTACTTAATTTTTTTTATTAAATAACAGATTCCTCTGAAGTACACGTCCGTCATCGATTATGTCCTATAGATGCTCTTAAATACTCACAGCTATAAATTTGCCCTGATTATTCAACAACGCTATTTATTCTATTTAACAAACTACATATAATATTTATAATATATTAAAAATCTAAAAGTGATGTTTTCTGCCTTTTTAGGATTACAGACACACGCCGGGTTCTCATCATACTTGTGGTTATACTTGGAGAACCCTCCGTGCCCCGTTATTGTGTCCAAATTAATTTTCGCTGATTCAATAGGCCTTAATATTATCTCAATTACTGCATTATTAGCAACATAGTGTTATTGTATTAGCAGACGTTGCAGAGAACTATGTAAATTGCTTCATATGCAGGAGGAGAGCATGTTATAATAATTAATACACATTTGAACACTGTTTAATATCATAATTGATTAAACCTAACAGAGATTTCGTAAATTTCAATATTTTTTAATAAGCTGTTGATAAATAAAAAAAAACACAAATTCTTGCGATTTCTTCTCACTACTGTAAATTTCACACTTAACCCTGTACCACCAACCAGCTTCTGATAAACGCACAAACGATTTTATTATACCTGTAGATAAATTTATTTTTATTCATGTCGCACAAATGGTTAAATATTCTAAGGGATAATATCCACTGTATGCAACTTATACGTCTATTTGTGAAAAGCAAACATATATAGCTATGTGACAAATAAAATGAAGACCTTTTCACCGGACAAAGCGTACATCTCATAAGTTTTAATTATAAACAGAACAGACACAAGTGTGTACGTACTAAACTAATAATCCTGTCTTTTCTGAGTCAAGGTTTAAATGCTCCTATGATGATTAATTCCTTAGGTCGTGCCATACAAATTTATTTTAAAAATAATCCTATAAATACATCAGTAAGAGCTTTAAAGGAATTAATAACTCGTGTCGCGGAAGCCATGTTTCCGTCAGCATTTAAAATGCGGTGTACTATTTAGGTTCACGTTTTAAAGTATTAAATAGCTTTAAATTTTTTGTCTTTCTAACATATACTCATTTTAATGGCTTCTAATATATCTATTATTCAAGTCATACGTGAAGTTTCCTCGCTGTTTGAATAAGTATTAAGTTAATATATTCCGTAAATTCTTAACCTGCGAATTTCCATAAAATGTACGTTTCTTGATTAACAAGCAATAGATTTACTCAACATTAGAGATCACTGTATGCATTGAAACCAGTTTAAAAACTCTGGGAAGAAAGCCAGATAACTGCAAACTTAACCACGAAGTATCATATACCATGGAACTACGATATAGGAAATAAAATTCAAAATCTCTACATTTCGTTATTTGACAAAGACACGGAGAGTTGCAAAATTTTCATCTGTTCCTAACTGATAGGTCTGTTCTTAATAATTAGGAGACATTTCTATAGAACATTAACTTTTTTCCGGGAAAGTAGAAATTTGCGATCTAGTAGACGGTCTCCACATGAGATGATGATGATGACCTACAAATAAAGAAAATTTTTGACAGCATCATCATCATCATTTCGTCCCACTGCCTTCCATTGCTGAACGTATGTCTTACCGTTCAGTTTCTAGCGCGACCGATTTCTGACCACCTGCATTCAATATCTGTTATCTTCGCCACGTCTTCCATCTGGCAGGCCCTTGGCATTACATGGTCTCCACTCCAGGGCCTTTTTACGTTATTAGCCGTCTGATCTTCATGCTGTGTCCCACGCATTTCAACTTCCGTTTACTAATCTTGGAATATAAACCAGTGACTATAGTCCTTATCAGCCATTGTTCCTTTTGTTTTAGATAGAAGTAGGAACATCTTGCTCCATTTTGTAAATTATACAAGCGCGGCCAATGTTTAACAAGGCTCACATTCCTCGGATTATTTCTCCATATGCTTGAACTATTATATAATCAAAGTATCCTTTTAGTTTCGAGCTATTTTGTTTGAGATGAAAATTGCTAACTTATCGCACTTGGAAATTATTTATTGCTAGTTATAAACTATATATTAAGCCAATATAATTGTTGGGTATGTCAAAAAGATATTAAAGCTTGCTGGGGCATGTGATCTCATCCCAAACAGGTTCCCGCCTTGTCGTGGCGGTGAGGCTCAGTAGCCGTGGCTTGGTCAACCACGGCAAAGCTAAGAGGAATCTACCCGACCGACTCAGCTGTAGGGCCAGCCTAAGGTGGCCTTCTAGGTGAGCGCCGTAAGGTCACCTCTGGATGTTTGTCGTTAGGCTGAGGGGGCATTGAAATAAATAATGTTTGTACAAAGTAACTGTTTTAACTTAGTATTTTCGCTAAAACCAGTATAATTTTTATGTACCTCCAAGGTTATGAGAATAGGGTTGGGAATCGCGGCTCATGATTACAACTATCCACGCATACTGCACAATACAAACGTTTGACAGAGTTTTTATTTTATCTATTGTTATAATATAAGTTGCCAAAAATTAAACCAAATAACTTGTGTACCGCCATAGGATGTACATTTGTACACAGCACTTATCTCTCTCCTGTCGGATAATACCCGTTTGCAATGTCGCCGTCATCCTTCCTAGACGCTTATTTTGGGAGTGGGATCACTGGTCTCACTATTTTAACACTGTACCATACTGTACGGTTAAAATAAGCCATCTAGTTATTAATAATTGAACTCTTGATTTATACTTATCCTATAGTATCTAAGCCTTAAGTATGTAGAATATTTAGTTGACCTTGCTCACTTTTTACTGAAACTAACAGACTTCTGCTTAAAAACACTAAAAGTCTGTCTCAGTGTCTAAAATTACAGAATCTAATTTAATCTATATTGTTACACGACTTGCAGACTGTATGCTTTAAAATTGACATTAACAATCGTTTAGGCAAATAATTGTAAACTGATTATAAGTATCTCCAGAGTTTTAATTAAGATATCGGTCAGACTCAAAAGTTTTTTTTTTTAACTCTAAAACTGGACTTGTTCACTTCTTATCGAAAAGTAACTGATTGTTTCAAAGAAAAGGCAAGACGAAATGCGCTCCCGGAATAGCATCACATGCACCGCGTCTCGCATTGTTTTCCACATTAGGTTAAGGAATGTCTCCTCTCCTCTGTCTCCGTGGACAAGGAGTTCTAGTGATGGGATTTCTAACAGCAATAAATAAATTTTAAGAAATATTATTTTACATACAAAAATCTATTTCATTTTTGTGGAGATAGTATTAATGTAAACATACATTAGACAGTAGTCCACATTGATATGATTAGATGATAGATGACGCTGCAGCATATACAATTTCATAACATTATTAACTGGTGGTAAGTCTCCGTTGCCGAAGACCGTTTAGGGAGCTACTATATCAGCTTCTGCTTCTGCCGCCAAACATTACTGTGTTCCGATAAAAGTCGCGATAACTAGTGAAGTTACAGCGGTAACTAGACATATCTTCTTGTCTCAAGGACGAACCCAATGTAGTGGAATATATACTATCTTAACTAAAACCATATTTTTACAAGCATGCTTACTTCTTTCACTTAAAATCAGGTGAACGTCTCGCTCGTCAAGTTGACTCATATTAGCAGGATGACACTTGTTAAGTTGATTTTGTATTTTCTCAATAACTGATTGATATATTATTGAGAAATTTTAGTACAGCCAAGTGTGAAATGAGTATATTGTTAAAATCATAAACTAAAGTAACAGATTATTAATACATAAGTATTTTTATTGCCTGTTAATGGTATGGTGATAAGTAAAAAGTGATTAGTTTGGCATCAGGCAGAGTTTGTAAACCCACTGCGGGTACATCACTGATCTTCACCGCATCGCTCATCTTGCGCGCTCACGTCTCCTCGTCCTTGTCCAAGAAAACCGACCTGTATAATGCATTGCGTTATTAAACATACTGTATTATTCATTGAGATGCCCTTTAAGATGCTTCCATCATACCGTTCTTTAAACATTTGAATTTTAATATACTGTCAACAGATTTCACTTTTCAACGTATGGTTATTACTTAATAAAATACGATCGGGAATAACTTTGACAAAAAGAAGGATATTTTGTCTTCTTGAAAACATTACTTTCATTGATATTTTTTATGTAAAAGGAAGACTCGGATCGAGTCTAGTCGCTAGTGGTGCTCCATTGTAACGGCGGTTTGTCCTCAGTGCGATGTCCCTGTCATTTGACTTACATCGGTCAATATTTCCTCTTCCTGTTATGTTCGAGAAGCCAAGCAGTGCCTCATTTCAAGTAACCAAATGCATTGGCTACGACAATTTAGACATCCTATAGTTAGTCTAACGAGCTAAGACCTAACTAAATGGCGCTTCCTGTGCTTTTATTGCGGATATCAATATGAAGTATCTATAATATAATGGTTCATTGTTTTATATTTTTACATAGCAAAAAAATATATTTTATATCAGATGATTTAACATCTTGAGTCAGAGCGACAAGTACAATATTGTGCTGTGTATCATCCTAACCAACGCCATGTTGTTATGAGCAAATGTTTTACTTAACATCAGATGGTCTCGTTCGTGTTATTGCTTCGCTGAATAAACAAAAAAAGTTTAGTAAAACACACCACCGAGATGATATAACTAACACAGTGATTTATAACGCCTTATTTGTTTATTCGTAGCATAAATTATATGGGATATCTTTATGGTAATGACCTACCTTTATGTCGTCGATCGTGAGCCATGATTTGAAGACTTCCCCAGGGAACCGCTGCGGCTCTTGACGCTCCGATGAGTTCGACTATTACGTGAACGATTCCTTTGTTCAAATTCCTTCCGGTTTTCTTGTAAGTGATTCAGAGGGCAACAAACAGGAGGGGCGTCTGCCATCCAGAACTAACACCACTCCACGTCATAGACGACAACATGAACGAGGATGATTTTTATTCGACAGAATCGAGCGAGTCTTCGACCTGATGGTGATATGTTTGATGAAAATAATACAGTGCTAGTGTGATGATATACAGTGCACCACATTGTGCTCGTAGCTTTAAAACCTAGGATAATAAGTATGGTTATCTCAGTTATATCACTAACTACAGCGCCATTTAAAAGGCAACACAGTAATATTTGCACTACTGTCTGGCGGCAGATATAAGGGCTGGATGGTGGTACCAATCTAGTCAGTCTCCGACAACAGGAGCCATTACCATCTTACCATCAGTAAGCCCACCCATTAATCCATAAAAAGCTTGCATTATACGACACACGAGCGTTAAAGATAGGTTGTATAAGGCACCTGTAAAAACACTGCGATACGTACCTTCTTCGCTGTAAAGTATGACAACAAGAGTTCTTTCGCACCTATCCACAATCACTCCAGCGCTAAATGTAGAGATCGGCATCTACTCATTAGTATCATAAATCTTTCTTTTTCCTCTCCTTATAAGCACGTGTTGGAAAATACAAAACGCCTATTAACTAGACATCTCTCTTTCAAACTATACCTTGGGCCTCATACGTGTAACAGCTGGAATCGATATAGTACTAGACTCATAATTTGAAGAGTTGACTTTACGTATTTGGATCTGGAACAGATCTATTATTTTAATTTTAAATGACAAATGTGCTATGGTAGAGTTTAGTATCTGATGAAAAGGATAACCTATCGACTTATAAGTATTGGTGTTTTTATGGTATGATTATAGAGTTCAAAACGTAGTTGTACGCTTTGTGTGATTGTGTGGTCACAAATTCGAATCCGTTAATGGTAACGGATTCGAATTCGGCTGAAAAATTGTTCAGAATAATGGTATTCTGAACAATTTTTCAGCCGAAAGAATGGATGGAGTAAATAATTTTTTTCAAAGACAACACAGTTCGAGAAACACCATACTTAATTTTCATTATCTACAGTACCCTTCAAACTGAAACTCCGTAATGTTGTACATAAGCTAGCTAGTTACAATCGGATAAACATCACGCTACGCTCTTGCTTTACCGCAAAAAGCACGATAGAAGTAAACTAAAGAAAAAACAATCTTTTTTAAAAATCAATAACACATGATTGTAGCAAAAGATCGATAGTTTCCATGTTTTTACGTAAAAAAATACGCTCTACTTGCTCACATGTTTTGTCCCATATGGAATTGTAACCAATTGTTGAATTATCGACTTTATTCCTAGAGCATGTGGAAACTTGAAGTAACTTCATAAACTTCATGCATCCATGATTTGTTTTTACGATACGGTGATTTTATGTAAAGTGAAGCGAATAAAAAATTAAACGCACTTGTAGTATCGAGCACATTTACCTTGTAGATAATTGCTCTGATTAAAGATCATTAAACGTATGTCTTAATTATTAAAAACTAAGATTAACGATCATACTTACCTAGTATCTACATATACACTAAGTAAAGGAAACACTTTGTTTTCCTCTTCTCAAAATGATAATATATTTACACTATATACTATTACCCTAACAAATGTTTAGATGGGTAAGATTACTGGTGGGTAGGTCTCTATAATAATTTATTTTCAGTATATACTATTTTCATCAGCCGACAGATGACCACTGCTGGACATATCGCAAAATGAAAAACATCAGCTTATACCAAATTTTTTTGTCGTAATGTAACTAAATATTCTATTCAAAATAAAGGCTTTTATTAATTATTTAAGAACACTCATTGGACCGGTATGTAAGGGGTCGCCGCATAACAAGGGCTCAAGCTAACGCCACCTGCTGGTGGTGCACCCTGCTAATCAACAAACGAGATTCTGGCTCCCTCTACTTCGCATTGGGCTAGCGTTGCGGGAAATAGCCCTAATCTCCCCTATATGAACCCCTATAACCGATAGCCTCTGGAGCTCGGCGGTACTGGAGGTCATGCTGACTGTAAGGACAAAATCCCTTGGATACGGGCAGCGCAGAACCAATTAGTGTTGAGATCTTTGGGTGAGGAGGAGCCTCTGTCCAGCAGTGGACGTCTAGCGGCTGATGATGATGATGATGAATAATTTGGCCCTGAAGTATAACGTACGTGAATGTTTTAAAACGAAGATCTTTACTAGTTTTATTTAAGGATATAGATAAATGAAATTTAAAGGTAGTTAAAATTTTTGAACTGTCTCTTTATAAGGTTTCGAACTACACAAGAACAAGGCGTGAAGTGCGCCAATACTGGCAAAGGCTTCACAAAATACTAATTACGACCTCCGTGTTTCATGTTACATTAGGGTAGCGATTAAAAAAAACCCAAATACAATACCTAAAGGCTATATAGTATGTTTAAAACAAATTTATTTAAAAATATATATGGATTTATTATAGTTATATGAAACTAGTAAATACCCGCCAGTCAACAGAATTGACTGCTGTTCTAGATATTATGAATTGTGATTAAGAATATCTGTGCAAAGGTGTCTGCTTATTATAATTGCAAAAATATTTACTATTTGTTGTGGATATAGAATTAAATCAGTGGATATTTTGTTTACAAACAATCTTAATTATTACTAATTGTTGTGGAAATCAATGAAAACGTATATTGACTATACTTGTCGATTATACTAGAGCGGTTTTACATTCACATACAAAATTTTCAAATTATTTTCAATGTTTAATTGTTATAGAAATTTAATTTAACAATGATAATTGCATGCATGGTATCAGTGTATATGGACTATTTGAATTCTTTATTAATTATATTAACTTCACTCCATTGACTGTCACTACAAACCAATAAGCTATCGACGACAAACTGACACATAAGCTACAAATGTATAAGAACTTTGACACTAATTCTTTTACTCATTTAAAAAAAAATCTGTGTAACGTCTACTTGATCTGTATGAATAGTATTTTAATATTAAGGTTTTTCAAACCCACGCCATTCCCTTTTAAGATGGGTTTCAGAGATTCCTTTACATCAGTTACGCTACAAGGCCTGTCCGCCCACTTTGCAGACGACGGCTGCTTATTTAACTACATTCAGCTATGTCACTTTATTTACTCGATGAAAAGCATCGTAACCTTTTTTACGGGCTTTTATACAGGTAATAACTTATATTTTCAGTTACTCTTTTATCAACCAACGAAGTATCGTACAATAAAGAATCAAGCACCTACTGGTGGAACTTGGTGTATGTCGTCACAAGAAGAGTCAGACGCCACCACGCTCGCCAATGCGAGTTGTTGAATAGACATATCCCCGAAAGCAGTTGTTTTAGACATTTTAACGGTGGCGATTTCCTCTCGATGATTTCTTTGACCGGAAACTCATACTTAGTGGAGACGCCACACATCTCATATCAACCACTTTACTAAATGAACAACCACTTATATATTAGGATGTTTATGTCATCTTCTTACAATAAAAAACTTTTAACCAATGTACTTTTACAAAAGTAAAACCTTTAATACTTACTGACTAAGAGTTTTTTTTTTTTAATTAAAAAAAAACGTTAGCATAGAACCATATTCTCAAACAGAATTTATATATCATTGATATTAAATATTTTTTTAATGACTTCACAAGATATAGTTCGTTTTGAACATTAAAATATGTCCCGGATACATCCTCCTTTTTTGTCATAAGTTAAAAATTAAGGCAAGATAACGTGCCGACCCATTCTAATGAAATTCTTTATTGAATCACAATTTCGGTAAAGAGGGTATGAGGGTGGTACTTGTTCTGTCTAATAAAAATTGGCAAAAGGGAGTGAGAGAAACCTCCCGTGCCTCCTAAAAGCTGTCTGGAGCCCTTATAAAGGACAAACAAATTTCTATTGACCTTTTTGTCCTCGTTCTATTTACTTGCTCTTAATCAGTTGCTATGAAACTGTAAGGACGTTTTCAAGGAATTATTTTACAAAAGAACTTTGTCGAAGTGATGAAATTTGTATATTATAACAAGTTGAGGAAACAAATACATCTTTGATTTGAGATCTTACACATTTGTATTTTCTTTGATAAACTTCATCAAAATAGGAGGTGATTAAGATTAACTTCCCTTTCATGGCTAAAATATTGACGATTCTTTCTCATCGGATGAAAATACATATCCTGTGTCAATGGATTTATTAACAAATAGCAACGGCTCTTTATAACTATATGAATAAAAAGACATTTTTTGGATAGAGACCAGTGAGTATAATTTACTGAATGACGAAATAGATTGCAACTGGCAACCAATGGATGCGGGTGGCCCAGGACCGGTCTGAGTGAAAATCTTTGGGAGAGGCCTTTGTCCAGCAGTGGACGTCTTCCGGCTGATTGGATTGGATTGGAATAGACAACAATTTCGAAGCTCGAACAATCACAGGCCAAAGCTTCAATCTGGATATGGCAAGCCTTGCAAATCACACTATGCTACTACTACACATGAGAATACTTGCCTTTAGGACTCTAGATGAGAATACAGGTGATGAAGTAGGAAGGATCTTACAATTCCTTTTTTTTAATATAAATCACTAAGTAAAAATAACAATATGGGATAAACCGGAAATAAATGAGTGTAAATATTATTATTACTAGAAAGATAGGAATAAATATATACCAAAATTTTTTCTTTGAAGTACTAACATTGGTTTTATTTTCTTTGTTGTGTTTGTTTGATCTCGAGTCTGTTATATTGTGATATTTAGTAATACTTTTCTTGTCTACTTGTTGTACTAAATATTTCATATTGATTGTGCCAAATATAAGAGAAAACAAAAATTGTACTAGACTGGTTTTTTTAAAACACGTATAATCTTTCGACTTTTAAACTTGTTCACTAGAGAATCTCCTTCACGCTACTTACACTAATCCGATTTGGTTAATCGGCCTCTCTTCACTTGCTTGAAAAAATTCCCAGTGAACTCTCCTGCCGCTATCGGAGTTTAGCCTACTTAACTAATGTCTCAATTAACCAAGCCGATTTCTTAAACTTATATTTAATCTACTTATTCAAAAGCCAGATGTTATGACTTAACCATTCCATATCCATCTTCCATCGGTTCCTATATTTCTTCTGCAGAAACGATCGGTACGGGAATGTTTACGGGAGGCCTATGTCTAGCAGTGGACATAGTGGACGTCTATCGGATGATGATGATGATTTCTATTGTCCCTTTTCCAAAATATCGACTCATTACTTAAATAATTACTAGAATTTTTCTGTTATGATTTTTACAAACTATTGCGAAGAGTTAATTTTTTTTCACTTGTCGGTTTACTCACAATGTTTTCCTTTACGGGAAGCTGTTGTTCAGTAGAATCCAAATGTAAATCATATAAAACAATGTATTGCCTAAAATCCAACTCGACTTATTAGAATATATTTTAAACTAAAAATTGTTTAACTACTATTACAACTGGTGTTTTAGAACGTTTGTTACGAGCCAAAGACAAAACGGTAAAATTAAGCCACGTCATACCAACTAGATACAAATGGTATTGGCTTCAGTCCAAACTTCTACCATACTAATGTAATAGTAAATATTTACTTGCTGCTACGACTTATGAACGTTGGTTATTGGTACGTAGACAAGTAAATTAAAGTTGAAGTTTATTATCGTCAGTAGTAACAACTTTACATGTCGCAGACCGTGTAGGTACCATTGCATCTAGGTCGAGATAGTGAATGTTCAAAAATTGATCTCCGAGAGAAGACAAGGTTATGTGGGATCTAAACCTACTAAAATATCTTCAGTGTTCACCCTATGTGTATTACGAGAGACCTGTAAACGGAACTAAACATCTAAGAGGCCGTAGTCCTCCCTAACATCCTGTAATGCTACACAGAAGAGTGCCCTGTATTTGACATTCACGTTGGATTCGAATATTGGGCAATGAGGGCATATCGCCTTCAAAGACCGTAATTGCGAAGACCAATTTAATAGTCTTCACCAACAGGTAAGAGTACCTTATTCAGTTTGAGACTACAGAGCAGACGAATCAACCTCTTATAAATATAGATATCTATAGGTAATAAAGAAAATATGCAAGGATTACTATTACATATTATAATATCGATTATCTAGATGACTCCAAAAAATGTTTTTAACGATTAACAACAATTTAATTAAAAAAATCGCAAATGTTTATGTAATAGTAATATTCGGTTAGCAAGGAAATTCATCAGTCATAGTGATCGTTAAAAATTTTTGCGTGATAATTTATTAGGAGGGACCAACCCCGTCTGGGTTCTCCCTATGGATTTTGGGCAGACGGCGTGGGTGAGTCAAGAGGGTGCAACGGTACCGATGGCTACCGTACTAAAAAAAATCAAACGTTGATCAACAGTTCCGACTTTCATTCTCACGGTTAAAAAATATTTAATACGGGAATAGTTTTTTTTTTGTTATCATACTATAAAATGAGTGTAAATATACTAAATATTTGTATTATACTATTAATTGTTAGTGGTGGTATGTCTCTGATGCTGAAGAACGTGTAGATAGCACTGCAGCGCCTATTACCGTCCCCAAATATTACTGATGGCTGGTAAGCAGTAAAGTAGACGCAGTGCTGGCAAACCTCTTACAAGGTAGATAATTTTGTGAAGGTTGGAAGCCCCTGGATGTAAGCAGAACAACCGGCCGGCGTGATCATTGAGGAATGCTCAGTAGTGGACGCCTTTCTATTGATATTGTAAACTTTACTATGTTCCGATTCGAATGGAATTAATACTTTGAAATTACTATAGTACCTAGTCCGTGTTCATCATCCTAACTAGCGCCGATTTTTTTAATTTTTTTGTTTTAAAGAAACGACTTCATCCAACATCGTTATTGCCGTTTACCAATATTTCTGAATATTTAACTTGGTTCAATCGATGGCTCGGCGTCGCAATCGAAACGAGCGATAAATCGCTCATTCATCATAATTGAATCAATCGCTTGTATAGACGTAATTCGTTTGTCGTTGCATCGAACGCAGCACGCTATTACACATTATGATAGATTGGATTAACTTCAAAAAAAAATTTTGAAGCACTAAATATATTTATGTACAGTAGCACTAAATATACTATGATATATACCAACTATTCATCATCAACCGATAGATATTCACTGCTGGATATAGAGCTCCCCTAAAGATTTACAGGCTTGTAAGAGTTCATATGGGGGATTTGGGCCATCTCCTATCCCGCTGTCCTAATACGGGTTGGTGGGAGCTAAAGCGCCGTTTTTTGGTTAGCAGGGTGCACCACGAGCAGGCTGTTCTACGGGACCCTTCACACCCTTTCTTTGTTGTTTTTTTTTTTACATGGGAGAATTATTTTACATACGTTCACGATGTTCCACCTTTGTCGGTTTACAGCCGGGCCACGGGAACGCTTTTGCTTATTTTCGTGACCCTGCCAGTGCCGGCTGCACCTCGGGAGGAGAGATTCCTTTATGTCCACGTATGTAGGAGACAGTCGAAACATACAGCGCGCCCTCGTCTCAACTTAACTCTTATCGTCACCTGAGCAACTGATCTCACCGAATCCCTCACCCAAAAGCCATAAGAGCAAAGAGATAAAATTCTCCCAACCCAGGGGTTGAGGGACTTTTCTCTCTTCTCCCCCGCGGGCGGGGGATCTAGTCACATCCCAAGTTAAACCCCCATTACAACTCACGAAACATTTTTAACACTTGTCCACGAGCACAGTTTGTTGTTGTATAAACTTCTTAAGTAGCATTTTATTATATAAAAAACTCTACGCTGGCTAGGATAATATACACGGCACTACACTTTGTTTGACGCTTTGAGAAAAATGGTATGGTCTTACTACCCCAGTAATTTCACTGGCTACATCGGCCTCTAAACCGAAACGTAGTAATGTTTGCATACTACTGTTTGTCGACAGAAATATAATCTGCTGTGCTACTTACTCAGACGATCTACGGATACAGAGACCTACCACCATTTTATTATTTTTTTAGCGTATAAAAAAAATTTACACTGCACTAAATGGTATCAAAGATATTTCCTTACTTACACAAACCAGGGCATTAATCAAGAGGCCAATAATAACTTAGTAAGGATGCGGTAGTAATCCTGTAGCTCATTATTGTGTACAAATAAGGTATCCTCATAGAGTACCTACAACATGTTTTCCTTATTTATAACAGTTTTTAAAGGTAAACCTGGTTTTGTACCATACCCAAACAAATGTATCTTAAGCATTAATTGCATATTAAATTAAATTGTTAAGTTGTATATGTACTTCTATGTATTTCGTTATCACACACACAAACACGTCTATACGCTGAGATATAATATGTACTCTAGAATTATTTGCTTGTAGTTATAATCAGTGGCTAACTTATATAGAAACCCCAACATTAAAATACCTCCCCACATAATAGGTATATTTTTTTCAACCATAGACCAATGCTTTTCAATTTAACATGGTGTTGTCATAATGAACCTAGTGGATTTTAAAGGGTTCCTTAATATATTATATTCTATCTTTCACATGTTATCATCCTTAACAGCAATGCTGTTATGACGGATTTACAAGGATGGTAGCTAATCAGGGGGCTTCGAAAAGCATTAACATGATCCACAATCTACAATGTATGGATCCGGAAACTAACCTTATCATAAGGATATAAACAATAGTTTACTTAATTACTATTGTTGGAACAAACATGAATATTTCTTTGGCCTCTGAATTACACGTGTGTGTCTAACATAATTAATAATTGAAATAAAAGAATCATTGAGTAGTACTCGCATTTTGTAATTAACATAAAATAACATTTACTTGTTTCTCAAAAAAATACCATTTTTTTATATAGGATATCCTTCCTCTTCAATCGCCGCCAACAAACTGTCGAGAATAGAGCGATCATCGTACAGTCAGTATATCTCCCACCATTTTATTTCCCCTTCCTTAAACCAAGCTCGTATTCTGATTGGTTGATTGATTGCGCCGATACCGACAATAACAAGTAAACAAGTCAAAAGGTGACTTGTTTTCAGTAAGTTATTAAGTAAATAAAATACTAAAACTAGGCATTGATAACACTATGTTTATTAATACCGCTGTAATGAATGAAAAATTTGCAATAGTACATATTATCCATCACTGACAGCAAAAGTACCACAATTAGACCTAACAGACAATATTTATGCTATCGATTAATATGTAACTATCAAGAGTATCGATATCTCAGCTTGATATATTGGATTCGTTTGATAACACCGTGGGTAGCTATTAATAACAACCTCGACGCCTCAGCGCTATTGGCATCAGTCGGATTAATTATCTGCAAGCTCAAACCAAGCTAATCATGCCATAATTGAGATTATAGCCGTTGTAATTCATTTAAGGATTTCGTCCTTCAAAACTAAGATGATTAAAGAAAAATATTTATTGTATATATAAATATTAAAGCAGCTGTTTCCTGCCGCTTTGGATGTAAGAACTCCCCCGCATCTCTCTTCGTGGGAAGGAATTTTTGTAAAATCAATTTCTACTGACCTATACTCCGGTAAAGAAATATTACTACCAATTTTAAAATCTAGGCCTAATGGTTCTAGTAGTATCGTGATGAGTCTCTACATAGGTGGTAATCATCTTATTCATATGTATATGAATTGTGTGTGTGTCGCCAATAGCTTATTGGTTCCTTGTGTAACAATGTCAGCCAATGGAATGTAGTTGGCACGGAGTTCAAATAGTCCATATACACTGATACCATGCATGCATCATTGCTATATTCAATTTTCATAATAATTAAATGTTAATATAAAACAGCTGTTCATATACACACATACATGTTCACTGATTTCTATGACAATTAGTAATAATTTAAAGATTGTATATAAACAAAATATTAATTCATAATATCTGAAACATCAGTGAATTCTGTTGACTGCCGGACTTTTACTAGTGTGTATATATTGATATTAAATAAGTCTAAAGTAACATCCTCGTTATGAAATTCTTCTTTCTCCTGCCCTTCTCCTACCTATGTGGGATCGGCACAGTATATACTTCTCTCCCATATCCCTCTATCAGCCGTCATATCTGAATTCACACTCTTCTCGCACATGTCATCTTTCACACAATCCATCCACACTTTCTTCGGTCTTCCTCTACCCTTATAACCATCCACTTATATTCTCATTTTCTTCGTTACATGTCCATCGTGTAAAAAATCCATTATGATAAAAATAATTCGTTTTCAAATTTTCATTCGTAATTCATAGGAAGTTGATGATAAAGTCTATCTGAAAATAGTAGTGAACTTTCGATGACTAGACAGTTACAGGATATAACTTAATTATTTAACACATCTTAATTCTGATCAGATATCACCTGCCACACAAATTTATAGTACAAGATGCTCTAGAGTTCACGCTTGCCCTCTATAGCGCTTCATCGTAACATATAACTTTTTGAATAAGTAAGCTGTTAGTTAAATTTGCTGTAAGTTGTAGTAAGTAAATAGACGGATATATAGCTTTATTTTGTAGCATACATATGCGACTACTGTGTAACTTCGCCAATAATAAGTATATCGAGGGCGCGAAGTGCTGTTGTCGTCCGCAAGTGATATTTCCGTCCGATAACTTACCGTCCCGCAGGATTATTACCTATCCTGTTAACGATTAGCGATAGCGAAAATCGCACAGTATTTCTGAATATATATCTAATTCGTATTACGTTTGCAGTGGATAGACGATATTAGAAAAATTCTTGGAGCCATTGGAGTCATACGTCACGAAATATCCAATAATGAATATCTATCAGTTGCTATGATGATGATCGATTGGTTTTTTCGTTAGAGCCATTGCGACAAAAACTAAAATTTTTAAACTATTATTCATATGGACTATAGTCACTGTGGTGTCTCGCTGGTGGTAGGTCTCTGTTGGTGAATACTAGTTAGTTAGTAGTTAGTCTATTTAGGTAGCACTGCAGCGCCTATTTTTGCCGACTAACAGTAAAGTACAAATATAACTCTTTTCCGATTTTAAGGGCGCTGTAGCTAGTGTAGTTACTGGGATGACTAGACTCAACATCTTTTATCTCAAGCCGACAAACGCAATACGGTACTGCGTATCACTTACTATCAGGTGAAGGTCCTGCTTGTCTCATCGCTTCGTCAGTACTTTGATTATAATACGACCGTCGCGCGATACCTGCGCTACTATTGCTAACTGCATTTCTCCATAATAAGGACGCCGTTCGTCCAGGGGCATTATAATGTCATTATTTATATAATGATAGTGTGGAGACCCTATAATGTTATTTCATTCGCATTATGTACAATAAACTGATGCGACGCGTAGACCCACGTCTTGTTACTGGTTAAATTACCAAGGAATAACATACCGGAAGCTTATTGCGTTAGTTTTATGTCGCGTGTGTATTTTTCCAGTTATAACTGTTATATGACATAAAGTAGTTCTCTGCTATAGCAATCTAAGTAGCTACCACAGCATCAACTTGTTTCAAATCTTGTTTCAAAGCGACGTTCACAATATATATAACAGTGTATCGCTTGCAATCAGTTAAACATACTATCATCATGTTACATCTTTACATTTTTTATTCAATATTTATATATAGATATATCAATGCCATTTTTCTACCCACTTTACACAGCGGCTTTGTTCCGATTAACTCCATCTATAGATTGTCTGGAAGAGATCCCTGTTATTGATAAGACCGCCCATTGAGAGTCATAAATTTGTTCCAGTTACTCCATTTAATGTTTATTCTAAATATACTATAATCTCTCAAGTAGTAGTAGCCCGCTGGCCTAATGGTTAGAGCGTGCGGCTTTCATTCCGAAGGTCGCGGGTTCGAACCTCGGCATGTACCGATGACTTAATATTCAAGTTATGTACATTTGTGAACTTTAGTTACAAAGAGTAAAGGAAAACATCGTGAGGAAACCCGCACACTGAAATCATCTTTGTGTGAGTGTGGTGGCCCCAAAAAAGTGGCAACAGGCTCGCCCCCTGTTACATGGGACCTAATCTGACCACATCTGGCGAAAAGTATGTGTTTATTCACCTCTGCCTACCCCTATTGGGAAAAAGGCGTGATAATATAAAAAAAATATCTCTCTAATGATACTTCTTTCCTCAATCCGCGAAGCCAGAAACTAGTAATATTCAGCAAAAGTAAGATATACAAATGATATCTAATATATAGATCAATCAAGTGGATGAAATGAACAGCGCAAAAATATTTAGACATATTTTTTTTACCTCTGATAACGATATATACAATCTTCTCATAGTTTTCACAGCTGGGACCTTGGGACTTCCCTTTTACAAGGAGTCAGCTAGTCAAGATCAAATTCATGTCGGATTTCTCACGACTTTTATCTTCATCGGAAGCTTAAACTTAGTTCATCGCACATACAATCTAATCTATCTACTCTTGTTACTGTTTAATCGCCTTTAATATTAAAACTGTATTCCTTCATCTTTCCTTTCTGTTTATACTATTAAACGTCGCCGATAATAAATATGAAATGAGTTGGCATAAAAAGCTTTTTTTTTTTTTTATATTGTCACGCCTTTTTCCCAGTAGGGGTAGGCAGAGGTGAATAAACCACCCAACGTTTCGCCAGATGTGGTCAGATTAGGTCCCATGTAACAGGGGGCGAGCCTGTTGCCACTTTATTGGGATCACCACACACATACACACAAAAATGATATCAGTGTGCGGGTTTCCTCACGATGTTTTCCTTCACCGTTTTTTGTATCTCGCTGTTGTAACTAAAGTTCACAAAATGTACATAACTTAAATATTGAGTCATTGGTACATGCCGAGGTTCGAATCCGCGACCCTCGGAATGAAAGCCGCACGCTCTAACCATTAGGCCAGCGAGCTACTTTAAGAAGCTTATTTATGTTATATATGAATACGTTCAGACTATGATATTACTGGTGGATAAAATTTATCCCACATACAAAGCCCACGCAGTAGTAGTTTGTAGGCGTTAAATGAGTTAGTCTCTAGTTCTTTATGATTGCCAGCGAACCATGGGCCTATCCTGATCTTCACGATATTATTAACATAAATGAATAGTATCAAAGTGTTAATTTTTAATATGTAAAAACCATTGTTTTGATGCATATGAATGTTTACAGTATCGTGTATAATAACAATTAAAATTATAAAACAGCTTGGATATGACTTCAATGTTTGTGATTTGATTGTCTACACCTTAATACTGACATAGCCTAAATAAAGATTTATTCTACAATAATTTTTATATATTCAATAATTCATATACATCGAACTCTATAAGATCTTAAATAACAAGTTTTTCTTATTACACTTTTTTTTATTTAAAAAATAGACAAAACTACTGACATTTTCACCTGATAGCAAGTGATACTCTCGCCCTTAATTACGTGGCGCTAATCATAAACTGCACCATATTGTGCTCTTTAAAACAAGATGTCCAATCTCGATAGCGCAGTAATTTCACTAGCTACACCACCCTTTAAACCGGAACGCAGTAGCTCTTGCACACTAATATTTGAAGATGTAGTGACAAGGATAGAGAAAGGGATGCTTAGATGGTTCGGCCATGTCGAAAGAATAGATGAAAGAAGATTAACGAAAGAAATATACAAGGTAAGAATAATTGGAAAAATCGGTCCAGGTCGACCTAGACGGAGATATTCCGATCAAATCGAAGATGTCCTAAAGAAAGGCCGGATCAAAAGCACTCGCAACCGATGAGCATGCATGAAGACGCTTATGAAAGTGGAGGAAGCAAGAGAGGTGTGCCAGGATCGTAGCAGGTGGAGAGAGCTGGTCTCTGCCTACCCCACTGGGAACGAGGCGTGATATATATGTATGTATGTACTAATATTTGACGGTAGAAGTAAGAGCTGCGATGAAACTTATCTAGGTGATCTCCGTACAGGTATTTTTTTTACTTTAGTGAAAATGGTAATTTATCACATCATCCAACTGTTCAAATATTTTCCCAAAACGTTGGTTTTATTTAGATTTGTACATTAGTTTAATAATATGCATACATAAAAACATTTTATAATATGTTTACTATTGAATATTTAATTGTATATACCATACAATTTGATAATATATAAACGAGGGTAACCAAATGAAACTTATTTAATAAAGCTAAAAGATTGATTGATTACGAAAGTTTCCATTATTTTCTATACATAAATAAAACTATGGATATATATTAAGCAAACATTGTATGTTTGTTTGCAAGGATATCGTGTAATGGTATGTATACGTCGTTCCAATCCACCCCTAATGAAAACAGCCAACAGTCTATCGGACCGATGGATCCATTTTGAATCTCGTTCGTCGGGGCGATGAATCGAGATAAATGCGGCCAACACACCTGCGGGGTCTATCCTGACATCGATCGACTATTCCAGACTTGTTAAATTCTTTTAGAAATATTGTATTAATAACCGTTCTTAATTGCATGTATTACAAGAGACCTGTCCAGCGGTGGGCATCCATCTCTTGAGAAGATATGATTACATTTTAAAAATTTTAGACTGGTGATAGTCTTAACCTACTTGAAATAACTTTTAAAACATTATGTACGGTCTGTTTATTATAGATATACATAAAATATTAGTTAGCTGTTAGACAAAATGGCCGTCCATTCCTTGTTTGATAAGCTCTTACTGGTGGTCGGTCGTTGTCGCCGGAGACCGTCTAGGTAGGTACCGCAGCGCTTATTTCCGCCGCCAAACAGTACTGTGCAAACATTACTTACTGTATTCCGGTTCAAAGAGTGTTGTAGCTAGTGTAATTACAGGGGTAACGAGTCTCAATATTTCATGTCTCAGGCGACGAGCGCAATGAGATGTTTAACATCCTAACGCCACGTTGTTACGGGCGGCCGTATTACTTACCATCAGGTGAATGTCCCACTGGTCTCGTCGCTAAATTGAATAGAAAAAAATATATTTTTTTAATACGAAACTCAGCAAATCATCATCAGCCGATAATGGTCCACTATTTGTTATAGGCTTCCCCCAAAGACCTCCACAACGGTAAACCCAGCGAAAATGTTAGTATGAAAGAAAATTATGAAATTACTAAAACTATGAAGCATAACTTTAAGTACATAAATTGCCAGAACATAACTGAAAAGTCTATGTCCTAGAATTAGATCAAAATTTCACGTTCTCCATTTTAAATTATGTGTTGTAATTATGTAATTTTTTTTTGTAACCCATTGAAAAGTTTATCTTTTTAATGAAAACTGTGAAGCTAAACTCGATAATTTGTTTATTAACCTTTGAACCTGCGACCCGTTCGACATTGTACGAATGACTTTAAAATAGTCCCCTTCAACCCTCGCTTGTATAACTGTAGGTGACATAAAAGCCGAGGGGGATGAATCCCAGGCTTCATTGTGCGCGATTTTATCTCATTATTAAGATAAACATTTTTACTTGTTTACTTCTCTTGAGGGTTATTTTCCACGATTGATTGATTCGTTAATGTTATGACGTTGATGATAAATCTTACAATTTAATTGTCAGTAGAATATAAAAAAAGCAAAAAAAGGACTGTAGTATCTAATCATCATCATCAGCCAGAGGTCACCTACTGCATATACCTGACACCAGAGTTTGACACCGACTGATTCTACTAAACTTCAATTTCAAGCACAAATTTTAATTTTTAAAAATTAATTAGGAAGTTAAGAACAAAATAATTAGGTCTCTTATTTAATAACAATAAGTTAGTTGAAACAGTATCACCATCGTACATATAATACCTCTTTTTACGAAAATTACAAGATTTTCCATGATTTCTTGTGATTTTAGCGGCACTAAAATGATATAAAATATTGAATTAAACTAATTATTAAACTATTAAAAAAACTTTAACTGTGCCAGCAAAGTTTTCAGTAATAAGGTATTTTTGATTTCAGAGAAGATGGAGGAGCGCGACGCTGACGAGGGCCCCGGGGTGCCCGACATGACCATGATGCCGGAGATAACGGAGAGCGCCATCAATGACAACCTGAAGCGGCGCTATGTGCACGACCTGGTTTACGTATCCTTTGAAAAAAACTCGAAAAATCTGACATTATAAAGCTAAATTATACAATAGCAATAAACGGTAAAAATTTATATAACATTGTTTGTCACTTGGAGACAAAAGGTGATAGAGATGAAAGAAACGACGGACATATGACAAAAAGGTTATAAAAAGAAAATAGAATTTTCGGCAAATAGATAGATCATTTCATTGAGAACAATCAAAAAATTAAAGATCTACTATCTTAAAGAAAAAAAAAGAGGAAGTCTGTAGATTTCGTATGTAGTTCAAAAAAAAGAGAAACGCTCGAAACTAATAACTCAAGGAAGGAATATGTGCATATGCTGAAAGCATCCAAGTAGATTTTTTTATCTACTAAGGGTTGCTAGGGTGACATCAATTTCACGTGATGTAATTGATGATGTAAATGTTTACAAATGATGTAAAATTTCACGTGTGTAACTGACAATGAAACTATGAGAGATGGTATAGATACATACTTTAAAAAAAAAGAGTAGTGAGTTTTAACCTCACAGCATTATTAAATAGTGTTATAATAATGGTTAATACATTTTCAGTACTCATATTCCTTAACTGTGGAATGTTAATGTGTTAACAAATTTTCCATATATATATTTATATTCTAGGAAGTTTGTTGTTGCCTATATTGTTTTCCTCGTCCCTGATTAGAAATATTCTTGACGCAAACAAACAGACATACACCGGCTCTATTCTGGTCGCTGTGAATCCCTACAAGGAGTTGGGATGTTACACAATGGTGAGTTTAATTTCCGGTGTTCTGTTCATTCTGCAAATTAATCAACTATTTACTTATTCGTTTTATATCGTAACTATATCAAAACTTCTATGTTCGGTGCATCTCCAATAATACTAATAAGCTTATTTTTTTATACTTATTTAAATCGATTTGTCACACGGTCTGAAGTAATATATAACATGAAATCAGCCCAATCGATGATCCCACTGCTGAAAATAAGTTATAGACAGTTCATCATCATCATTATCAGCCGACAGACGTCCACTGCTGGACTTAGGCTTCTCCGAATGATCTCCACATCGATCGATCCTCCGTTATGATCACACGGCCACCGGTCACGCCGGGCACTTAGGGGCGTCTTTTATTGGAGTTCATTAAGGGGAATTGGGCCGTAACCCACCACGCTGGCCCAGTGCGTGTTGGTGGGTAGACAGAGCCTCATCTGTTATTCCGCTGGGTGCACCGCGTGCAGATGAGATTAACTTAGGTTCCGTAAGATGTAAGGGATTCCTTACATCACATGAACAGTTCGTAAAGTGTTTTGGGGAGGATCAAAAGTTTATGAAGACTATTGTTCTTTGAATATGTTCGTTAAGTTGCGATCTTGTCCTTCACCTAAAATACAAACTAAGTGAGCGTTGAACCTAAACTTCTTTAACCAATATAGCACCTGGTTCCGCCACAATAATAAACTCACCTGTCACTATGAAGATCAATTTGAAAAGGAAAACTTAGGGTATATGTATCAAAATATTCTGTTGTTTCTTTGTATACGTTATGAATATTCCTTTTATATGTTAATTTAACTTCGACAGGAGGACATGCAAAACTACCGCGGCAAAGCTTTCGGAAGCATGCCGCCGCATGTATTCGCACTCGCCGAGTCAGCCTACAGTTCCTTACAGGTAATGTAAGGTTACGATTAAAAGTCAAGATATAACTTAAATTACAATAAACTGAACTCATTACTTAGAAATAGTTATGGGAGTACAAGCATAAGTAACACAAGACTGCAGAATAGTTAAGTAATTGTTACTAGAGGCTGTTCCCGGTAGAAACTAAAACTAGTCTTATGATTAAACAGTAATGAGTAAAGTAAATTCTGATTAACTAAAATTGTTGTAAATAAAATCCCCAGAATTATGAGGAAGATATAAAGTAACTATACCTCTTTAGATTATTACTACTCTATGTACAAATTAATGATATCTAAATTTTTTTGGTAGTTTAGGTTAATAGGTAATTGTAAAAAATACTATGGAGTTGACTTGTCTTGTCGGGGATAAAACTCCATAAAATGTTAGAAAGTCTTGATAGAATAGATAAGTTAATGAATTATGTTTTGAACTATGTATACCAACTTTAACAATTACAATACTATGACATATGACAGAACGGTGAAAAGAATCAGTCTGTCGTGATATCCGGCGAAAGTGGTGCCGGCAAGACTGAGACCACGAAGTTGATCCTGCAATATCTGTGTGCCGCCGGCGGGCAGGCCACTTGGGCCGAACAACAGATCCTCGAAGCAAACACAGTGCTCGAGGCCTTCGGTAAGATTCCAGTGTATCATTAAACTGAAACAATTTTTTTCATATTTCATTTTAACGGAGCAATAGAAGGTAAAAAGTTGGACAGCATCAAACGTTTTCACTTATGATAAAAAAATTCTTCTCAGCCCTATGGTATACTGGGTTAGAATGCCTAAAGCATTTAGATTGTCTTTTTTTGTGTTTAAAAAAAAAATAATATTAAATTTACCCTTTTAACACACATGTATGTTGTTTAACTATTATTTTAAAGAATGATATGCTTAAACAAAAATAGTTCTGAACACATTTGTGTTATAAAAAATTCTTGCTAAAACTGTGTACGTCCTATGATGAGCTAACTAATATTGTGAAACCGTTCTGTTACGGAACTGAATAGAAACCAAGTAAAGTTCGTAAATGCTGAGTTCAGCAGTGGAAATCAAACAAATGATGATCAAAACTAAAATATCTGTGAGGATCTTAATCTTATTAACTTATCATGCCTTTAATAATTTACAGGTAACGCGAAAACGGTGCGCAATGATAACTCATCTCGTTTCGGCAAATTCGTCGAGGTGCGTCTGGATCACCGAGGTGGTATTCGCGGAGCCGTGCTGAGGGACTTCCTGCTGGAGAGGGCACGGATAACCGGTCCCGCACCCCGGGAAACCAACTACCACGTCTTCTACCAACTTGTAGAAGGAGCTAAGGTACATTAAATGAATCATGTACAGAATATCAACTGTGTCGTTGATGCTAATACATGCATAACCAAATAAAATATTAGACCATCCATTAAGTAACTAAGATCACCAATAGAGCCAAAAGTTGTAAACCTTAACCTAATTATCACGAGAGGAGCGAAACTTTCATCTGTTGGTAAGTGATGCACATGTTCATAACGACATGGTGCTTGTTAAGATGATATACGATACACCAAATCGTGCTCGTCACCTTGAGACATAGGATGTTACGTTTCGTTATCCCATCAATTCCACTAGCTACAACTCCCTTCAACCCGTAACAAGGATATGGGAGCTGCGGTGGTATCTACCTAGATGGTCTCCGGCAACCGACCAGTAAAAGCTTATAGAACGAGGGATCGACGACTATTTTGTCTGACAGCTAACTAATATTTCATGTATATCTATCTATAATAAACTTCAAACTAAACAGACCGTACATAATGTTTTAAGAGTTATTTCAAGCAGGCGTTTCAAGTAGGTTAAGGTCCCTAATACTTCCTTTTAATTGTTTTTAAATTGCTCGATAGGTAGCACACATTAACGCCTTGTTGAGCAATCTTCGTTCATCATCATCAATAGAGCGTCTACGTTAAAATAAACCGAATTTTCACAAATTTATCCATGTTGTTTTGCTGTCTTAAACAAATCACATTTGTCTATATATTAATTAGAAACTTTCTATGTCAAATCCACATGTTTGTAAAACTTACAACACCGCACAAATTTGTTATGATGAAATCAATCAATAATTCAGAAATCATTTAAACATAGTAATTTAGTCGAGAATTACGCCCATAGGGGTTTTCACCCTTCAACTTCAGCATTCCCATATAATGCAGTCAAAAATATACTCTATAGTCTATATGATAAAAGTTAATTTGTTATTTATGGTTGATTGTTTAACATAAATGAGTCAATAATTAACCCTACCAGGATTTAAGGGATTCGTTGGACGATATTGTCCAGTGATCCCATTGTAAATTAATTAGATGTGCTAATGCACGTTGGCATTGATAGGGTTGTAGTATTTATCTACTCTTTTATTATTCAATAATACAGCGAGACTAGTGGAAACTTGACCTGATGATTTTACGCTTACTGAAAACAACGAGACGCTTGTTAGGACGATATAATGTGCTAAATACAGTAATAATTGTACACTGCTGTTTGATAGTAGATATAGATCTTTTTTTAACTGTATAACTATAAATTATATAAACATATTTAAACTACAAGAGTTTTACCTAAAACCTTTTTTGTACTATTCGACTCTGACAAGGACATATTTTGAATGTCATCACTAAGAATTACTTGTAAATGATTGTTTCCAGCATAATGCGGAGCTTCGCACATCCCTGCGCCTCCGGGATGACGTCCAGTACAAATACCTCCGCATGGACGACGTGGAAGCGCACAAGGGTCGAGGAGGGGAACAGGGGAAATTGGAAGCGCTGCAGCTCGCTCTGACCGTGCTCCAAGTACCGCTACAAATGTGCGAAGGACTGTTCAAAGTGTTGGCCGCCATCCTCTGGCTCGGGAACATACAGTTCCAAGTAAAACTATTTTCTTTTTTTGAATAATTTTCTCAATGTATGAAAGATAGTCGAACAGATTTTAAAATAAAGAAATTTAAAATAAAAAAAAAAAAAATTATAATCTGTCTGCTACCCGCAACATCCTTTGATATGTATAAACATAATATAATATCATTTAAATCTTTCCGATAGTAAGCATAAACTTTTGTTATTGTAATATGATTAGTATACAGAATAATATATGAATTCAATTAATAATCTCTGTAGGATGTAGACGGTGAGCGCAGCGCCCTCTGCCCGGAGGATGCGGAGGCAGTGGAGGCGGCCGCGTGGCTGCTCGGGCTGGCCCCTCCCACCGCTCGCCGCGTGCTGCTCGAACGGCAGATCAACGTACGAGGGAACGTCACCGACATACCGCTGCGCCTGCCCGAGGTCAGTTACATAGACAGAATACATCGAAAATACATCGAATAAGCAATTAAATATTTATTTAAATATAAACAAAATAAGTAGGTTATAACAGTTGAATAAAATCTCTACAATGAAAGGCGCATCAATATGCCATTTTTTTATTCCAAAATAGACATAGAACCTGATTTCATATGATATTAAATAACAATGAGGCCGCGGACAGTAAAGCAGAGGAGAGTTCAAAATACTGTGGAGACTTCTAGGTACTTTACTAACAGAATTTGGAAATGTATCGACAGTCTGAAAACAGTAATGACTATATTGCACCAAATTCGTAATATAATAATAGATAGAAATTCAAAATACCATGTCACTAATTTAACTCTAGTAGCTCGCTGGCCCAATGGTTAGAGCGTGCTGTCTTCATTCCGAAAGTCGCGGGTTCCAATCTCCAATCAAGTTACATACATTTGTAAACTTTAGTAACAACAGCGAAATACTAATAGTAAAAGAAAATATCGTGAGGAAACCCGCACATGAATTAGAATTTTTTCTAAAGTGTATGTGAAGTAACCAATCCGCATTAGGCCCGCGTGGTGATTATAGCCCATAGCCCTCGTATTGAAGGTAGGCCTGTGCTGCAACAGTAAGGAATTAAATTGGCTGTTGAACATTGAACAAACAGACTACAATATGTAGCCCTGGAATCAAACCATGGCAACTCGCCGCAATAAGCCTTGACTTCATAGGAGGTAGTTGTGAAGAATAACACAATAACAAGTATGGTGTCTTGACAGGCCCGCGAGAACCGGCACGCGATGTCCCGGGCCCTGTACGCGCGCACCTTCGCCTGGCTCGTGCGCCACGTGAACAGCTGCTCAGCGCCAGGGCGGGAGGCGGCGCGCGCGCTCGGCGTGCTCGACATATTCGGCTTCGAGAACTTCGCGACCAATTCCCTAGAGCAGCTCTGCATTAACTACGCCAACGAGAAGCTTCACATGTTCTTCAATAACTACGTTTTTGCGCTCGAACAAGAAATTGTGAGTCACTTGTTATTAACGCCTCATTATTACTTAGACGCATCACTTACAATCAGTTGAATGTTTTAATCATCGAATTAAAAAAAAAAGTAGAACTACTCTTAAAAGACCCGCATTCAAATATTATTTACAGTATGCTAAGACAACAAAAATATGTATAATAGATTGAAATAAAAACATAACAAAACAAAAGTAACTAACTTTGATTTAACATCATAAACCACAACAGCTAATTACTATGACTTACTCGGTATAGTCTCTTAATTATTGCATATATTTTACTATATTTATTGTATTGTCTTTATGGTATATAGTATTTTTAAAATAATTAATCTTTGATAAAATTTGCAGTTACAAGAAGTATTAGTAAAATTTTATAACCATTCATTATAAAATTGTTCTCTATTTCAGTATCGACAGGAAGGAATCATTTACAATCAAATACAATTCACCGACAACGGCGCCTGCTTGGAGCTGTTGGAGAAGCCGCCGCGGAGTTTGTTAAAGTTGTTGAGTGAACAATGCCATATGCCAAAGGTAAATATAGGCTTTCACCGAATATACCTTTAAAACATTCTTGTAATATCTATTATATAACCAGGTGAAAGTTCGTCTTACTGCTTTTGACATGAAAAGATTTTTTTTAATGTAACCAATGTTTGCAGGGTTCCGATGGAGCATACTTAACAAACATACAATGTGAATTCGGCGATCACCAGAGCTTCGTCAAGGGCTCCCGTAGAAAATGGGAGGAGGAATTTGGCGTACAACACTACGCCGGCACTGTAACGTACAGCGTGCAGGCATTTGTCGATAAGAATAGAGACACTCAACAGGATGCCTTTATCGATCACCTCAGCCGTTCTGCTAATCCTTTTGTGAGAGAATTAGCGGATTATGCACAGGATCTTGTGCCTCCTGGAAATGTTAGTTTTCATTATTTCACTTAAGCTTAAAATAATACAGATTAAGTTAACTATTAACTGCTGGTTGCCGTTGAGTGCCGGATAATTTACTATCTTGCACTTATATTTTCTTCTTATGTTGATAGAAGTAAATGTTATTACAAAACCTCTATCTTCTATATTTTTATGTATGTAATAATGGATTTTTTTCTAGGATATGTCACTTTCGAGCCCAAATTCTACAAGCACTACCCAACGTGGGACATCTAAAGGCCGACCCACAGTGGTTGATACATTCAGAGCACAGCTACAGTCTCTTGTCGATATGCTTCAAGCCACTGATGTTTGGTTAGTGAAAAAAATAAATTTGTTAATCTATTGTTCTATAGTTATACATGATAAAACAAAAAGCATTTTCAAATTTACATGCACTGCTTTTAAAATATTCCAAGTATTTCACAGTCAACAAATGAAAGCCAGAGCATTTTAAGCAAAAACGTATGACATTCACAGCCTTTTTGTCACTTATCAGCATTTAAAATTAACGTCAAATAATCCATTGTAGTTATAAATAAAAAAATGTCTTTTCAGGTACGTCCGCTGCATAAAGCCAAACGAAAACAAAGTGGCGGGTAAATACAGCGACCATTTGGTGCTGGAACAGCTGCGGTACCTAGGCATGAATGAAATCGTGCGCATCCGTCGCGACGGTTACCCAGTGCACCTGCCCGCGCCTCTCTTCCAGGCGCGGTACCGATGCCTGCTGCCACATCCCAGACCTAACAATCCGGATATTGCGTTCGTACCTGTTTTTTTTTTATAAATTTCCTCTGTAATATAAAAAATTACTGTCTGCATAGTACAAACCATTTTAACACAAATATTAGTAAATCCAATTTTATACTATTTCTATTTCCAGTGACTATCAAAACAAAACTTAATGAACCAGTTTTATTCTTCATAAAATCAAATATACCATCGTAATTCCTCTTTTATCTGTTGGTGTATATCACTTGCTAGTCATTTTTTTGACTTATACAGCTCATCTGAGCCGGATTCCACAGCATAATTTCAGCTCATCTGTCCGATTCGACAGCCTAATTTGTAGTTACTATTTCTACTTTCAAATAGGGACCGTCATGTCTTTTACCGTATGTACATTCAGCTCCTTTTATTGCTTCGTGCATTATAACAAACCATAGTAATATACCTTTTACAAATGTATAATCTCTTTTTAAACTGGGTCTTGAGTCTTCTCATTACAAATAAAATTAATATTTACCTATCATCTAATTCACAGAACCATAACATCTTTAGTGAACGCGCCCGAAAATGACTGGCAAATAGGCCACACGAAAATCTTCATGCGAAGCTCGGTGCACTCACCTTTAGAAGCTAAAAGAACAGCTTTACTTCAGGCTTCAGCACTTTTAATTCAAAAGGTACTTTTTTAATGATTTATTCATATACACAAAAGACTAAAAGATTACCATCATATTATAGGAATATGACAATAAAGACATGAAAATAATTTTTGAATCCGTAGAGATTAATCAATGTAATATTAACGCATTTACTGTATTTTCGATTATTTTCTTTCTCAATGAAAACTGGAGTACTCCTTCCCTTTACTTTTAATCTATTACAAATTCTGTACAATAATTACATGTAACATGTTAGTACATTAACGAAAATCAAAACCAAGAAAAATCGCCAAAGGCTTATAGTTTTATTTGTACGTAATGTATATGATGATTCTTTTTGTAAATTCTTTGCGAAGGAGTGTATCGCTTTTATGTTATAGATCCATGCAATTTTTATAAGGTATCAATATATTTGTCCACAGTGGTACAAGGGCTGCGTGCAACGACGTCAGTACGTGCAATACCGAAACGCCGCGGTGGTCTTGCAAGCGGCATGGCGCGGTTGGAAGGAGCGCGCTTGTTTCCTGCGCCTGCGTCGCGCCGCACTTACGCTGCAGCGACATCTACGCGGTGCATTTGCGCGCGAAGTTGCCGCGGCACTGCGCGAAATGCGGCGTGTTAACGATGAGATGAAGCTGCGCGAGGAACGTAATAGGTATGCTCGTTTCTACCTTTCTCACTCTTTAAAACGTACTTAATAAATCAAATACTGAGACTACGTTAATTCATTCCTTTCTCAATAAAAATATTTTTCAATTCGACTCAAGAAGAAGGCTGTAACAATTTGAATACTAGCCCCTGTCTTATTGTAACATAACAATCAATTTACGTCCTTCAATATAAGGGCGATGGGACCATAGTCACCATGCAGGCTCAATTTGGATTGGTGACATGAAGTCACCAAGAGCAAATGTGTATGAACACACCTTAAAATAAATTCTAATTCATGTGCAGGTTTCCTCATGATGTTTTCCTTCACCTTTTGTATTTCGCTGTTGTTACTAAATGTCACAAATGTACATAACTTAAATATTAAAGTCATTGGTAATTGCCGAGATTCGAATCCGCGACCTTCGGAATGAAGGCCGCACACTCTAACCATTAGGCCAGCAAACTACTCTTAATCTCTTAGTCTTGTAAGAAGAGTCGTAATTCACTAACTAATAAAAAGATTTTGATTTAATTCCTTTTTTGCAATAGGAAGCCAATTTTGTTGCTTGTTAAATTTAGTGTAGCTTATTGCTTGTTAAATTTTTCATAGATTAATGTTTTTGCTACTGACAGAACATTAATGCTGCTCATATAATTCAATTGTAAAAATCAAGACTTTTCTTTCTGCAGCTTGGCCGAGAAAGTGGATCTCGAGCGAGCGGAATTGGAGACAATGGCAGATCAGTTGCGCGGACTTTCTTGCCCCGGAAGTGGGCGCACCGAATCAGTTAATTTGGATAACCTGTTCGACTTTCTGGCGGATGTGCCTGCACAGCGCGGTGCTCCTGACGGACAACCGGCACACCAGCCCACTATCGCAGAAATCGGAGACTCCATGGAGAGACTCGCTGATGACCTTCATCAGGAGGTAATTTTAAGCAATATCTAATGAAAATTGGATGAGAGTTATTTTTCGCATTGTTCCTACACTTAGAGGGGCCTTTATTTAGCAGATGACTAATGTAGGCAGATAATTTTAATGCAGTTTTCATTTTTATCGAGTTCAAACTGCTATCTTTTCTTTTTGTAATGTAAAATAATACACTTTTTATGGTTTAAAGTTAAAATATTTTATACTTTTCAGTTGGAGCATGTACTAGCAGCGGAAATGAATGAGCTCAGTAAATCGCACACTGAAGCGCAGCGGAAGCCAGACGGGGCGCCTTCAGACGATATTCTACCTCCACCGCCGTCGTCTCTTGCTTTGCAATCTATTCTCCAACCGGCAACGCCATTAGCTAGTATGACATCCTCGATGACAAACGGCATGACTTCATCAATGACGAACGGCATGACGTCATCGCTAACAAACGGCTCAACGTCACTATCGAACGGTGACGCAATGACCTCTTCACTTATACTTCCACCTCCACCACCTATGGAACCGCCGGTAGAGGATTCACCTATCTTTCCCTCTCCACCTACAACTTGTACGTTACCGGAACCAGCCGGTCCTCCTCCACCACCACCCGGTGCAAAAGGTAATAATCCATTATGTTTATTATTAATAATTTTTTCCAACGTTATTATGATCATTCGCACCCTTCACCCTCACCTAAAAGTATAAATAAAAATAAATATTTTTTCCTGCGATCTTAAATTAGTTTAATCTTAAATTTAGTTTTTAATTATACATTATTAAGAGGTATTCTCAACACAGATACAACTCCACCGGAACTTACAAATGGGGTAATACCCAATGGCAAGCTGTCAGTTGTTAATGGAAAGGAGCCAATTTACGAAGCTGTTATACCCCGACCGGCGATAAGCGACCCACCGACCACATCACCACCACCTCCGCCACTGCTACCACCAGAAAATAATGGGTAAGAAAAGATGTCATTTATAAATATGTGATGTTATAAATTACTCATTTTCTGTTCTTGTATACCAAAATATTTTCCATTCGTTCAGGTTTTCAAGTAAAGAAGCAGATGTAGAACAATCAGAGGAACCACTGCCCAGTACTGTGACGTCACCAGATAATACTTCTTCCACATCAGCAGCTATTCCCCTGGACTCATGCATCAGCCCACCACCCATGATGAATGGAGACTCCAATGTAATTTACATATCCCTCTTACTATGGCAACAGAAATAATATCAAATATTTCTAATATAAATACGTACAATTGTTTTATAAACACTACCATGGGTAACCTCAAAAGAAGGTAACTCCGCAGCGCCTAATTCTGCCGCTAAACACTTGTATGCATAAATTGTCATGTCCGGATTTAAAGCCGCTATATAATAAAATTATTATTTTAACGAATGTATAAAAAATTTACCTGGGTGGAATTTTACAGAGCACAGAACGCAACGCCCGTCGCAAAGAGCGAGTGGAGCGACGCCTGCACCAAATGGAGGCGGCATCGCCACCGACGAGCGCCCCGCCCACCACACCGCCGGCAGACGCGAATGACCTCAGCGAGTTCGCCAAGCTTTATTTTAACGATCACCCACGCTCGCCAGAAGGTATGTCACACTTTTATTACTAGACCAGCTGTACTTCAATCCTGTGGTCCCGGATTAGTAGGAATAATAAAAATAGTGAACTCTGTCTATCCTAGAATGTTATTAAAAGTGTTTCCGAATTCACTTGCTTGGAGAGAAAGGCTTTTACTCCGCACAGTAATTGTACTGGGGTGGGAGAGAAACGTTGAATACAAAGTAGTCTCCTTTGCATCCGGATCATAACAATAGTGTTATATAAAGCCTTGAGACTTGCAAAGCCAAAGTGCAGAAGGACACCGGTGTTATGATTGCAATGTCACCGCCGATATGGTTTTCTAATATAATATACAAAATATAACTACCCACAACAACTGATGAAGTCTATAATATATTATATCCCGAAGCGGCATCTAGCTCACTGAAAGAGACCACCGAAATGGTTTCAGTGGGAAGAAATCACACATAACCCTGACTTCTTCCAGAAGACTTAAGTATTTTGCTACGTCAAAATATTAGAATATCTGCTTGGAATCCCGGCATGCAACTGACTAGTGTGAAAATTTTGAAAATAACATTTATATTGTAATAATTCCATATAACAATAATCTTTTTTTTTTCTAAAATTTCTCATCAAATACATATGTATTTTGTTTTAAAATAACCTAAATGCGGAGGAATTTAATTTATTTTTGTGTCAATCTTCATGTTTTTCATCTATTACGCTAAATAATAATAAACAGTGATAATTTTCAAAATATTTTTTAAATTATTTAGGAACAATCATGGCCACGTTGACGCGGAAGAGCAAGTCAATGGAACTTCTAACTAAAGAGGAAATGATTACGTACCACAAGGGCAACAATATACCGACTTCACACATTCAGCTGCACGACCCTGACAGCGTCACGGCCGCCGTCAACATATTCCGGGCAAGTAATTTACTATAATTATTATTTCTCGAAACGAAAACATGTCCTGGACATTTTCCTGATCATGAATTCTCTAGACCTCTCTTCTCTGAAAAAATATAGCTCTAAACACTGCTCCACAAAATGTTCTCCTTGTACTTAACGATATTATGTTTCATTACCTTAGTAATTACACCAGCTTGCACACTATATAACGAACCAAAATTTAATTTTTTCACAAACTTAATTTATACGTATTAATAAGAATAGTTACGCTATGTATTTAATTTTTTTTTGTTTACTTTAACAGGACTTATGTCGCTACATGCGCGGAGAGTTGACATCGGACAAGGAGACGCAAGTGATTCAGTCTGTGATCGGTAAAGGACTGGAGCGAGAAGAATTAAGAGACGAAATACTAATCCAATGCGTCAGACAGGTATGGAAAGATTGAGTTACTAGATCTATATAATTTAATACTGTGACTTTGATATACTTTGAAATTAATATACATTATTTAAAACTTTACCACGGTCTTATTGGTACCTAAACTGTAAAGGCCTCTTAAGGAAGCCCCATAATCCGACATTCCGATCACTGCTATATTAAGCAAATTGGTTATTTGTCTGATACTAATTGAGGATGTTTTTCAGTTATTTAAAAGAAAAGACAGTTCATTGTGCTCTTAAAGATACTTTATTATAATCGGACGGTAAATTGTCTCTGTTCAAATAACATAATTAATACTTTAATATTTATATTTTTCAAATATATATATTTTCTTAAACAAGATTACAGAGTGTCCGGTAGAGGATTGGGCGGAGCGTGTATGGCTAATACTGTGCCTTTGTGCGGTGGCATGGCAACCGAGCCGCGGGTTGGCGCGATATTATAGTGCGTGGCTACGAGCACGCGCCCGGGCGGCGCCCAGTGCACCGCGAGCCGCACACTGCGCACAGTGGTGCCTCGACAACTGCAGAGGCGCCGCCCCGCGGTTGCTGCCCCCTAGCACTGTGGAGATCGCTGTAAGCATATACCCCTACGCAAGTTCTACCTTCTTGTACTTACTCGTACGGGGTAACATGATCTTGATCTTTTCCAAATACTTATAACGCAGAATGAGCTCATAGTTTTTTTATTTTTATTTTATTGGTAATGTGATTCTCATTTTCTCTTTGTCTTGTGAAGGCAATGCGTCGTCTCGGTACAATCGTGTGCCGTTTCTTCTTCCTGGATGGACGCACGAAAGCTATCGACGTGCACCCGGCAGACACTGCGGCTGCGGCTGCTGCCCGCCTCGCTGACAAGTTGGGCCTCGCTGCACACTCGCGCGCAGGCTGGGCTGTATACCAACAGCGCGCATCACGCGAAGACCACGTGCGCGCAACCCACTATCTGTACGACGTAATCGCGGCCTGGGAAATGTAAGTGATACAAACAATTTACTCAATCATTCTCCATTATCTCTCTAAATGCAAATGCAGCCAATGCAGCATTTATTTTCGCAAGGAAAATATAATGATATGTTAAAGTGGTATACATATTATTTTATAGTTATTTAACAAATTTTTGTTATGTATATAAATTTTCATACTATTTACGTATCTTCAAGTTAATTAGAGGTCTGTGCCCAGCAGTGGACTTTATATGGCTGATAAGTAAGTTAATTAGAACGATTACAAGTATTAACTTTTTTAGGCCTATCTGAATTTTTTTTAAGTGTTTTTTGTCTAAATAAATATTATTGGCGCCGGCAAGATTTCATCCGGTTACAATCACTCGTACTCGTCTCCTACTGTTCTATCATATAAAACATTAAATAATAACTAAGAATAAAACAATTTTAATGTTTAATCAAATAGGCAACAAGGCCCCGGTGGTGGGTCTGCGGACAACAGGTTCGTGTTCAAACGGCGATTATTCAGAGGTGGTCGCGAGCTGCCCCACGATCCAGTAGAAGTGGCACTGCTCTACGCTCAGGCCGTGCATAGTGTTGTAAAGGTACCTTTAAATTACTTTGTTTTGAATGAAGCTAGTATTTTGATATATATAGTATTCTATCTTGGTATATATATATATATATAATTCAGCACTTATTTTCTTAACAATATTAAAGTATTTTTAATAAGTAATGTTTTTCTTTTGCTAGATGGACGAATTTCCCGTGTCGGAAAAGGTAGCGCTGCAATTGGCCGGACTCCAGGCACAGGTGTCACTGGGAGAGCCGCCGCCCAGTCCTGCACCGCCACACACCCGCGCTTACTACTCCCACCCCGAGCAATTCTTACCTCAGCGTATAGCTAGGACCCGCCCCGCTCACCAGTGGGTCAGTACTTGTACCTTACAAATTGCCCTAATTACTAAATGTTATCTGTGTAATAAGGCTGCTTTATGATCTTTAAAATTATTTAATAACGACTTTTTGATACATTTCTTTTACTTTTATAATAATTATACTTAATTTTATTCTAAAAAATTTAATTCTCGGTGACTGATTAAAATAAATATAACATAACTAAGGTCTTAATGATTTCGTCTTTTCGGGGAAGAAATTTATATCTAATTTTTAATATGTTTATCGAAATTTTTAGATCAAACAGTTTGCATATATTTTAGTCTATTCTCTGTAGATGGTTGACCAAGAAGTATACAGATAATCTGGATAAGGAAACTAAACCTAACTTTATTTCATTATTAGGCAACAATACTTGCACAAGCACACCGACAGTACGGCGCCGGGCGGGCCGAGCTAACTGCCAAGGCGCTATACCTCTCGTGCGTGATGCAGTACCCACTATACGGGGTCACCTTGTTCCCTGTCACATATAAGGGATACTGGGCGCATGGTAATTTTATTTTACAATAATTTAAAGAAAAATTTATACTAGGGATTAAACGGAAAGGAATATTTTGTACTGAATATGAATCTTAAATATTTTATCAATTTCAATAGAGATTATTATTTAACAACAGGTCCTAATGTGCTGCTCGGCGTTGGAGCCGAAGGAGTCGTGCTCGTCCGACCTGCTGACAAAGTCGTTCTGGCCGAGTACCCATATAGTAACATCGCTGCGCTGTTGTTGGATCCTGTCGACAACGGACTCACCATCAGCTTGACGCACCATGGTCAACACGACGGCCTTAGGTAAGGAAATTATGGTGATAACACAACTGAATAATACGCATTCATTAACCTGCTGCCCTAACAGCATTGCTGTTTCTACAATAACTAACGTGTAAGCCATAGTATACTTGCCATTATCAATTAAAACCTCATTGTCATTTAATGTTTAGTGATTAAATTCACTATGAGGTGAAGTACCACTCAATGTAGTTAAAAGGAAAGCTGTAATTTTTCTATCGTTGACCATGTTTAGTGATGGGGTTGCCCATCATGCAGTCACTACGGGGCGCTAGTTAGCCGATATACACAGCACATTATACTTATCACCTTGAAACTTAAATATGTTAAGCAAGAATAGGGAACACATAAGAAGGAATAAGAAAAAATTGTAGATGAGAATAAAAATCGACGGTTGTCCTTACTTATTTAAGAGTACGGAATGCAAGAATGAAATAGAATTGAGAATGACAAACAGTGAATACGACGGTGAGAACTGGTATGAAAGAGGAAAAAAATGAAAGGGAGATCAAGTTTACTGCGAGGAAAAATCTACTGCAGAGAAAAGTTTACTACTAGGAAAAGTTTACTGCGAGGAAAAGTTTACTGCGAGGAAAAGTTTACTGCCAGGAAAAGTCTAATGTGAGGAAAAGTTTACTGCGAGCAAAAGTTTACCGCGATGTAGAACAGTAAATAAGAGAGCACTTTGACGTCTCTTTCGAGCTCAGCCTTAAGCAATACAGGCCGCTATCCGCAAAACTTGCTAGCCTGAAATTGTTTTAGTCACTCATAATAACATACAGGGTGTATTCCTACTAGCCTACGACTACGATGTTGAACAGAGGCCTTCTGCCAATAATTATCTATTTGAATAATTTTTGTATTGATTTAATTCGAATTTATCATTTAAAAAAAGTCTGAAACAATTGCTTCATTCAGATAAGATACATATTTATTAAAATTTTCCCATTCAGGTGTATAGTACTGGAATCGGCGCAAAAACAGGAAGCTGCATGGTTGATGGCTGCGTACAGCCCTACTCTCGGCAACGGCCTCGCAGAGGAACCGCCGCGGCGCGCCGCCCCTGCCGGTGAACGTGCTCGTCTCGCAGCAGCACTGCGCTCCGCACGGCGCGCCCTCGTTGATTCAGGACTGCTGCGGCGCCCCACTGACCTATCCGCCGGAGGCTTCCTGAGAAACACACTGCGAAGGTACTTCATTATTTGATCAACAACTAAAATGTTTGTTTTAGAGGCTTGTTTTACTATCATCATCAGTCAAAAAACGAAAAAAGAAACTACTTCAGGACATAGTTTAAAAAAGATAATATTATCTTGTCGTAGTCTGAATTGAAGGGAGCAGTAGCTAGTGAACCTATTAACGTAACGAAACCAATTCCGAACTAATGTCATGCAAACTTAAATAACTTAGACCTTAAGTAATGCTTCATACTTATAAACAGCGTATCGTAGTATAGTAATAAATATAATATAGTAAGTGTTGACGCTTGGTCAAATTACGACTATTTGCAAGCACTTTGTCCCCATATCTCTCTAGTCTAAAATGTATATAAATGGTAGTGCAGACCGGACTACCTTTAATACTTAGGAACTCGGATAGGAAGCATTGAGCGAAGCTTTATGAAGCTTGCGTAACATCGCACATGAAGATAAGTATGATAAATTTTAACGAAATCTGCTTAGGTTAAGTAAGCACAGACTGGAGCGCGTGAGGCTGGACACCGCGACGGAAACACAAGGCGAAAGCTACAAGGGCTTCCCATCGGGCTACTGGTGCTGGGCGCGCTCGCTGCCACACAGTCTCACCAAGCTCAACGAGGCAGAGGAAGTCGCTGCCATGCAAATTTTCAAAGTAACTATCCGATATACTTCATCACGTTGGAATTAAGTTATAAGTAATATGCAGATCCTAAAAAGATTTTTTTTTTAATCTAACAATAATGTCCAGATCATCTTACTTATAGTTTCTTTCCATTTTATCTTTTGTGTACAAAAGTATTATGGCTCGCAAGAGATTTTCTTTTGTTCATTGTAAATTAAGATAATGCAATCATTATATATTTTACCGACAAACCAGTTAAGATTGTAGTTAAAGAATCGATTCAGTGACCTCTGTGCTCGTCTATGCCATGGAAGCAGAAAAAGAATAAAATTAAAATTAGAAATCTCTTCGATTATTCTTGTTTTAATCTACTCCTTTACAGGACATCATGAGTCATGCTGGCTTGAATACCAACGAAGGCAGCACTACCAACCTAGCGAATAACAATAGCTCGAGCAGCCACGAGGGCGACGGTGACGACCGCGTAGCGTTGGCACAAGCGTTGCTACAACGTTGCCTTCAGAAGGACACGCTCCTTTGCGAACTGTACATGCAGCTCATCAAACAGGTGAATGAATCAAATGAATCTATTTTATATCTATCAAAAAAAAATGAAAATAAAAATTCATATATTTCTTTCACAACTTGGCGTAATAAATCCAAATGTGATTTACATTACAGGACAGGTTACTGTACAAATGTTCTAAATATATCGACACTTACACTGTACCATCAAACTGAAAACAAATTACTTTGGTAGATGTAAATATCCTTAAGTAAATTGTCGGTACATTTTCAGACGACAGATCACCCGGAACCATCATCGCGCGTGTCGGCGCGGCACTGGGCGCTGCTGTGCGCGGCGGTGGGCGCCGCTCTGCCGCCAGCGAAGCCGCTCCGGCGGCTGCTGCTCGCTCACCTGCGTTACCGCGGCACCGCTCTGCACGCGGGCGAGGAGGGCAAGTTCGCACGCCGCGCCGAACAGGTACGCACACAATCTTACACTAAACAATGTCAAAAGTACTTACAACAAAAGAACCCACTTGTCTTTGCCGAAAAAGCCTACGGTTACAACTTTCCGACTATTCTGAACTACTGCTGTCTATCATCCCAACGGATTCCCTCTTCTCATTATAACTGTAAAGAAACTAAATATTTTTTACCAGATCTTCTTATAACTGCTGTCGGAGAATTATTAGTTGCAATAAAATTTAAGTGATAGCACATTGTAAATAAAAAACACATGAAAATAATATACAGAAAAATCTTTTAACGAGATCTTAGTCATCAGATATACTTTGATCATATGACAAAAATACATTAAATTTAATATATTTATATAAATAAGTTCACTTCAAATTCTATAAATAAATATGCGTATTATACGTCGGACGTTTTTAATTTGTTCCTCACACCTGTTCTTTTGGGGCACTTGGTGTGCACCTGTCCCGGTTTGCACATCACGTATATGGGCTGAATGTTAAATTTTAACTGCGTCATATAACAGCGGACATAGATCTGGCCTCAGTGGCAGTTAAACATATTTTGATTATTATTTTAAATCGTAAAGCACACGCACTCATTAACTATAAATAACAAAAATACCGTGAAAAACCTATTAAGCAAATATGTTCTTTAAATACATGTCATAAATGACCAAAGCATAGTTATCGAGTGACTGAAGTAGTAGTATTTGATAAATTGGGTACGGTAGTTGCCATAAAACTCACTTATTAAATGACGATCAAAATGCAAATGAAATTTTTTCTCTTAACTTGATTGTTGTAATAATAAATGACAAACTTTATATTTTCCTTAAAAAAAATTATAAAAAAACCCGTTGCTTCAATAGGTGGCCCTGAGTATAGCTCAAGTAGGGCGTCGCGGGAGTGCACCCTCGCGAGAAGAGCTGCTGTGTGCGGCGGCGCGGCGACCCATGCATGTACGCGTGCTTCTGCTTGACGGCAAGCAGCACGGGCTGGTTTTTGGTCCTGCAGCAACCGCAGATCACCTGGTCGCCATGCTGCGTGAAAAAATTGGTTTGAGCGACGCTGCGGCCGGTAAGTCATATGACATTAATAATAATAGAAAACAACTCTATTTTTTCTGTTAAGGCATAGAAATTATTTTTTTTATTCAATTTCGCGACGAGACGAGCGGGAGATTCACCTGATGGTAAGTGATAGACATAAGATAGTGTAATTTTTCTCCAGTAATTACACTACCTACATTGCTCTAGACACCGTAACACAGTAATGTTTGCTCTAGACGATCTCCGGCAACAGACATACTGTCAGTAATTTATTTCCGTTAATCTCAAAAATTTAATATCGATCAGGATACGCGCTGTACGAGGTATGCGCGAACTCCACCCCGGCCGGTGCGGGGGAGCGCGCGCTGGCGGGCAGCGAGCGCGTCGGCGACGTACTCGCACGCTGGGAAAAGGCCGGCGCCACTGCAGCCTCTTGCAGGTACCTTACATAAACACAACAACATGGATTAAACTAATAATGTACGGCAGCGTTAACAACGTATAAAATCTTCTAAACCTTTATGTATCGAAAATAGCTCATTCCTTGATTTGGATAATGTAAATTTGAGAGTATGGCGTCTATAATACAACTTGATATCGATATCAAATGGATAAAGGAAACAGTTCCAAGTCATTACAGAAAAAACATAAAATGTAGAAGTTTGTTGCATTTTATACGACCCTAATTTCACATTCATTAAAATTTTAAACAGATTAGTATTCAAGAAGCGACTGTTCCTGGGCGAGCGGCCCCTGCACACTGCCTGCGTGGCTGAGATGGAATTACTCTACTATCAAGTGCTACACGCGATACGCCACGACCGCCTGCCCATAGAAACGGATGAAGCTGTGAGTTTTCATACTGATCTATTTGATAAGAATATTAAACTTAAGATATTAATTCTTAACATATATTACTTTGTAATAAAAGTACTTTATGTGTTACAATTAATCAAGATGCTCACATAGTTGAAAACTAACAATTATCCGTTGAAGATATGTAATGTAGTGGTAATAAAAAACATTAGTGAAACCTTGATGAAATATTTCTCTCGTCTGAGACTAGCAGGCATTAAATTGTCCTCGTCTCAGCGGTTTAATGACATTATTGTGAACTTGTTTGAGGGACACTGTAGCAAACTCATGATCTGAAAGGTGAGGAGACGGAAAAAGTCATGGTTGAGGAATATCAGGGAATGGACTGGTAAATCTGGGACGTCCGAATTGTTCCGCCGAACCAAAGACAAAAGACTGTACCACGCTGATCGCCAACCTTCACTAGTTGGTTTACTATGTACTTCACTATTACACCTTATGGCATTAAATGTGATGTTCGCTATTGTAATTTTCCTAATAAATGTGACTTTGTTATAGATTCGCTTTGTCACAAATATAACAACAATGAGACCGTTTTCAGGTGATGGTTGCGGCGCTGCACGCTCAGGTAGTGAGCGGTGAATGTAGCGGTGAGGGCGGTGAGGAGTGCCTGGCAGCGGCTCGCGCGGTGCTCCCTCCGCGTCTCGCACCGCTGCCCGCGCCCGCTGTGCGCCTGCATCACCTCGCACTCCGCGGCACGCCCCCACACGCCGCCATGCAGCGAGCACTAACACTTGCTGCATCTTGGCCGCTCGCACGCGCCACCGTCTTTGACGTCATGGTACATATCAAACTAACATACACTAGATATGGCAACATTAATAATTATGACTCGAAATAAAAGTGCAGTGTTGTTCTCACTTTATACTGCTTTACATATTTCTTCTATTAAACCAACTCCGAGAAAGTATTATAACTGAACACAGAACTCTTCTTCTCTTCCATTTTGATGTTACTCTAGCAATCTAAATTTATATGATTTTCGAATATGTAGATAATTTTGCCTTTAAATAGATAAAAGTACTTTAAAGAAAATATATACGTGAATCATTTCCTTCTTATTGAATATTACACATTAGTATATACCTAATACTTACTTTACTGGGTAATAGGTTTTTGTTGCCGGAGACGGTTTAGGTAGTAACCATCGCCTATTTCTTCCGCCAAATAGTATAGTGCAATCATTAGTATGTTTTGGTTTGAAGGGCGCTGTAGCTAGTATAATTACTGGGGTAATGAGATTCGATGTCTTATACTTCAGACGACGAACGCAATGTGGTGCTGTGTATATTATTCTAACTAGCGCCATATTGATATTGGCGGGCCTATCTATTAACAACAGGTGGACGTTCCGTTCGTTTGGTCGCTTAATTTGAATTAAAAATAAGAAAGGAAGTCACAAACTTAGTGTTACAGGGAACCTAATTTATTACTTTCCACTCTGTTTACTATCTTCTATAATCTAGTTATAAAATGTTATTAATGAAGCAAATTAGTAATAATATTATTAATATCATAAATCTGTGAGGTTATTGCTTTTGTTTTTCGCAGCAATCATTTACATCGAACTGGCCGCGCGCGCTCTGGCTGGCGGTGGACGCACGCGGGCTGACGCTGCTGCGGCGCGGCGCGCGAGCTGCTCTCGTCTCGCACGACCACGAGCAACTGCTTGCCGTGTCCCCGGCGCCTCGCGCACTCCTCCTAGTCACGCGAGCCGATCGCAAACACGCGAAACTGGTGCTCTCCACGGATCAGGTACCGCTACCTACTCTTATAAACACCACATCAATAAAAAGCGCAAAAGACCCTTAAATTTATTTTATCCACCACCCACTTTGAAAATATCTATTTTCTAGTATTCATTGAAATAACATGTCATACAGTCATCAAAAATATCACAGTCATTTATTATTTTATAACACTAAACGACAAGAAGAACACAACTTCCACTTGATGGTAAGTTTTACACCTGCCCACGACTGTGTCGCTAGTTATTATGATGAACACATCATAAGAATTTTCTACGGATGTGTTATCAGTCTGCTTCCGCATGTTACGTAATCACGACTTCTTTTCGTTCGCCTTTCGCCGTCTATTTTGTCTATCATGATCAGCTGCAAGAGGCTGTATCTAGCATGAGTCATGGCACAACATATCTGAGACATTCAAATTTGCTTTTTTTTTCACAGTTCTCACAGTTATACCGATAAGTTGAATAATATTTTTTTTTAATTTGACACTTAGAATCAGCTGATGGCTACGACGGGAGCACATCTCAAAAGCTTCTAGATTTCGTCTTGGATCTTCTCCGCAAACTCGTGTCTTATACCCATTGAAGGACTACTTTTTACTTACTAATAAAATATTGGTCCACAGGCATATCAGATCGCAACGCTGATCAAGGACTACATAGAAGCAGTCCGCGGGCCGGTGTCGCCCGCCGTGGCTGAGCCCAGCGGCCCCGTCCCCCGTACTTCGTGACATCCGCCCGCCTAGTGCCAGTGCTTCCACGTCCGCCACTGAGACCCGGACGCCGCGCCCGCTCGCCACCGGCTAGACCTTTTAGCCCGATGTAACCTTCTATAGCTAACTAAAGCTCCCATAAACATCAATCTACATTTATTTACTATCTATATAATCAAAAAATGGAGGGTTTACAGACATACCTACGAATATTTCTGGAATACTGGCTTTACCATAAGTAAGCTATCACATCCATTGCTTAATATACAGACGTCACATAACCCTTCCTAAATCTATTACCAGTTTAGTGAGATCATGCATATATAGCAAAGCAACGAATTATAATTTTGTGAATCATTCACTAAAGTAAATATTTTTTTTGACGAGACGTTATTTCTTTACATAAATACTATTGTGGCGCTAGTTATTATGATTAATAATACACCACTTTCTACTCGTCGCTATGGTAGACAAGATACTAAATCTCGCTGGTATATTAATATTTCAAACTACAATGCATTACCTAAGTAATGGTTGCACACTTTTGTTTGTCAGCATAAGTAGGAGCTGTGATGCTACCTATAGACAATCAGCGATAACAGATCACAGTGGGAGGTCACTACCATTATGTTATAATAATTATTTTAAAGCAAGATGTTTATGGAGTATTTTCGTGGCTGTAATGAGAAAAACAATCGGGCTGTAGATCAGTCGACACGGTGGCCATCGCGCGCGTCGCGGATACGTTAGAGTTGGATTTGATTGTAAGTGAAGTAGGAGAAGTAAATGTTGATGTGATGCATTCGTTTCCCTCCCGAACGGGGAGGACATTGTGATGTACAAAGAGAATAAAACTAACACTGATATCACAAGATTTTAAATCCGTAACAGTTTCAATCGATCCACATTTACTTCATATAAAGGACAGTTAAATGGTGTTCAGTGCAAAGTGACAGGATGAACAGTTGACAGTCGCCAGGAGACGGGGAAGCAAAAACAAATTACAAATTTAACTATAATTAAAATAGCTCAAGATTATAATCACAAGTAAAAAATAGTCGATATATTCCGGTCTATATATTATACAATACGTTACGCCAGTATTATAACTGTTAAAGTACATGTTATGTAGATAAAAAAAAATTAAATTTTGTCTCATAGATTGTTAAGGTTGTTAAGATGTTTCTGATATTATAGATTCATGTTGTAACTTCCCCTTTGTCCCTTAGGTAAACTTATTAGATCCCTTCAGATGTCGATGTTTTATCCTATTACAATAAATTGTATCAGATACAAATACTAGGTATACCTAAAAAAAAACCATTAAAATTTACGGTAAATGTAAAGTTTAAACTCCTTAAACTGTTAGTGTAATCCATACTATATTGGTTGAGGGATTAATTGATAAAGGATCGATTTAAAAAACTTGTCGTAAATTTAATGAATTTGATGTGAAATTAGTATGAGGTTAATACATTAGTGTCCACCATGTAATGTATTGGTTAATAAGAAATACCAACTCTATTGGAAACCGGCTCACAAATGATAAACAAAACATAATTGCAAATGTACGCCTTTTGTTAATTACTACTGCATAACTTTAAAATCAATTATAATATAAGAAAGATGATAAATATTTGATAATGGTAACCTATTTTGCCTTTAACCCTGGCGTGACGCCATTTTTCTCTGCGTATAGCACAGTGTCCTTGTAGACGTCCTTAAGTATTCCTATATAAGAAACATTTCCTAGAATTCCTATTCTATAGATTATATAATATTTCGCTTCTTGACTTCGTGTAAATACACAGTATTTATAAACAGTACATTATATAAATATATATATATCATTGTTTCATATAGCGAGCGTGTATAAATCAGTTTTCATATATCCCCGAAGTCTTTATTTGTGCCTTGTAAGTTTGTTGAAGCTTCAATGGTGATTTAACTAGATTTGCGGCTAGCCTGAATGTATAATGGATTTTTTTTTAATTTTCCTTTCAAGATGTTAGTGTCGTTTGACTTTTACTTCTTTTGATTACTGATTACAATTCTCATCTTCCCACCACTGTTATGTACTTAAATTGACGTATCACATACATTTTATCCTGAAGAAATCTTTTGTTTATCACATTCATTACTTAGAAGGTATTTATTGAGAACATTGACAACAGCTGTTTGTAAACGAGGTAAAATAAATAAATGTAAATATATTAACAAAGACATTTCACTACTTAAAAGTCCATCTAATCAATGTGAATTGTAAGGTACAAAAATAACTGAAGAACTGTTAACCAGTGTTTTTTGTTATCAGCCATGAGAAGAGCAGTACTTTAGCTGGTGAAAATACAACTGCCCATAACATTGAGCTAGCTAATATTCTTACACGACCACACAGTGTGCTCACCGTTGGAGAGACAAGTTCTTGAGTCTTTTTACTTCATTAATATGACCAGCTATAACAACTATGAAACTGGAACACGGTAATATTTGAGCACTACCAACTATCCAACAATAGGGACTTATCACTAAATAAATACCCGCAGACATATTGTACTTCTAGTATGTAGATTTATGAAAAAAATTACATTGTTAGTTACTCTGAATTAAATATTTATTGCGTTTTTCTAAAATTGATACTCAAAAAAATGTCTTACAGCATCACAATCTTTTAATTGTAGTTTTATTGAGTACATATGTATTTATATATACATAATAACGGAAAAAAAACTAACAAATTTGATGGTATCTAGGCTAGCCTGCATAGAAATATTGAGAGCTGAAAATGAGACAGATCTATGTAAAACTATTGACAGCTGAACAATTACCAATTGTTCGCAGTATATCTTCTATCATATTTTAAGACATATTGCACAATGTTATATCTCAATATTTTATATTAAATATATGTATATTTATTATGATTAATAGATATAATGTAATTGTAAGCGTGTCTTATTTAAGCCAGTTAATATGATGTTCAGCATCACATGAGCAATATAGCGATTATGCTTCAGTTTCATTAGAGGCTTCCGCTGATATCGTATAATGTGGACACCATGTTGGTACTCTTATAATACGGCCAGATTGGTGCTTAGATAGAATCATTACTTTGTTTGTTCTGATCTCATATTAAGTATTATTTATTTTGATGCCATAACACTTTAATTACGTACACGTTTTGATTAAGTTAATTTATTTTCTTTTCTTTCTGAAATATGTATATAAAAAGTAAAAAAAAACCAAAGACTCGAAATTGTCCATTGGGATAATTTTTTATCATTGACACCATAAGTTAATTTCAATTTATTTTAGATTATATAATTTGTGTATATACTTTAATAGACATTGACTAAACTTCATATAGATACGTTAGTATAGCTGCTCGCAGAAATATTTTATTTTATAATTTTTTTTTATTAAATCAAATAATTTTTATATAATTCTCCTAACCCGATACATTTGTATATTTCATTAATAGATATCTAAATGTCTGCAATAAACTATACAAACATATTCACGATGTAATAGAACATACAATCATTAAATTTGGCATTCAATACAATTAGTGTATTGAAATAGTTTACGGTTTTTTTTTTCAATGCTGCAGTATGTTAAGATTCTTTCTAAGTAATCACAATTTGATATTATATTTGAGCACTGTATCAATAAGGTGACTTTTTTTAATACTAAGTATATGTTAGACTTTTTTTAGATTTAGTATTTGATACCACTGGAAGTACTATTTAAACAGATCAACTGACATCACCACATATGCTGCCCAAATAGACTGAAAAAATCCAAATATTTTATTCAATTTTTTTTTCTTGATAAATTGTTTTTGTTACATTGTGTAATGTATTTTTTATACTTTTACTTGAATGCCAAATAAATAATAACAAATAAAGTTGGGTTTTATTTAAAATTTTATTATTAAGCTTATAAATAAATAACATTAAAATTATTGTGTCACCAGGCCCAAGTAGTCATCCATTAATGTTCCAATGGCGAACTGAAAATAGATCCAAATACTTATTAACGTTTTTCCTCTTTTACATAATGATGATGATTAATATTTATCAACTTACAATGCCGGTTGCATCCACCCGAGTGCCAACAATTTTCAACCTAATGACATCCTCTTCCTGTATGACGTTGTCTTCCTGTTTGCTCTTGTAGCATGGGGGATTTATATTAGGACAGAACTCCATATCGGCAGGAATTGACTGAAATAATTAAAATTGTTCCAATTAAAATTTGGTTTAGAGACAAATGTAAAGATATTACTGAAACTACTAAACTGATGTGCATTAAGTTTATACTAAAGCCATTTTGATGAAATTTTTGATTTTATTAGGTAACTCCTCAAAATAAAGAACAATTAAAAGACATGTTAAAATTAAAATCTACATTCAAAAAGAATGAAGTCATTGGTCGAAAGTTGGATAATCACAATTTGGCAAAGACTTTTATACTTACTTTATGAGAGAAAGTGAAGTGCCAGTAGTCCAAAAATTACTGTTTTGTTTAAGATTAATTTGTACACCAATATCTTAATGGTAATTTTTAAAGTTCACTTACATGATGGGATATGAAACAACTGAGAGGACCGATTTGTGCAAACATTCCAACCTGTAATTAAAATATTAGATAGATATGAATTGCATCCTAGAGTGCCACTGTGATTAATAAATAGGATTCACTTTCAAATTATGGCTCAGTAATAAGAACACTTAATAATTAATAAATAGAAATATTAATACAAAAAAATCAAAAAATTTAAAGGGTATTCTTTTTTTTATCAAATTATTAAACATTATAACTTTCTCTCAATTATCATACTCAATTTAGTTTATAATTGAGAACATTTGCTTAAGGTGCTGTTAAATTTAAAGCTTTAATTTCTTCCCCCTATTGCAAATTAATAAAACTCTTAAACCACCTTATTGACTTGGGTAACTATCGCATCCAGGACTTCTCCCTTAAAAGGCCTGAACACAATTGCCTTGTATTTAACAGGATACACCACAAAACCCTGGCCAGGCTGAATGAGACCAGCTCCTATACTGTCTATTGTAGTTACTGCTATTACAAATCCATACCTAGAATAAAAAAGAAATGCAATTTGAAAAGCTTAAGTAATATACATAAATATATATATAAGAGATTTCCACCTATGTAGAGACTTTCTTCATATCTCTGGACCCATAAGGCCTAGACTTGAAATTTGGTAGGAATATTCTTTTTGTCAAGTATAGAGCTAAAAACAGATGTTTAAAAATTTCATACCCAATGTCAGTAGCAGTGGTGTTGCGGCCAGAAAAGCGAGTGTGGAACAGATAGTTTATTATAAAAGAATCATGTTACTTTGAAATTAAAAAATTTACTGATTAGATTTAAATTTATATCTATGAATAAATGAAAAACATTTAATCAACTTTAATATGATTATTGATCAGAAACAAAGACGTCTTCATAAAATGGATATGGTTAAACATAATTCATACAGATATATTGTGAAATTTGTTGATAGAGAAACAAACGACAATTTTCTCACTATCTTTTACTCCAAAATCTTAGCCAAATAATATTTATGGTATATTTATATTTCAGACATTACAAACAAATTAAACATTTATCTCTGTACTATGAAAAAAAAAGTCAAAAGCATTAATAAAAAAAAATGTGAATAATAAAATTTAAAGTGTCTTCACAATATTATTTTGTGATATAAGCTTTTCTTTGATTTTATTACTTAATTTCCTTGGAACATTTAAATATATTAACATAAAATAATGACCCATAATTCTCTACATTAACATTTTTTATAAATTTTGTAGTACTTATCTTATTATTGTTGATCAACATGATAATTAAGGTTAACAATACATTTATAATGGAGAGATAGACTTTAAAAACAAAACATGTTTGTTTAGATATAAAATGTCAAAGAGTATTTAACAACTAATTAGAAATCATCAATGAAATCAAATCAATCATAAGCCTATAAACATCCACTGCTGGACATAGGCGTTCCCCAAAAATTTTTACATCAATAGGTTATGTACTGTCCACATATAGTGACTTCTCAGCAGTCAGCAAATAGGAGAGTCATCTGTAGGAGTTCATGTGGAATCATTTTCCACCACGAGCCAATGTGAATCAATTTGAGCCAGAGCCTCATTTGTTGATTAGCATCACAAGCAGGTGAAGTTAGCATGGGTCCTGTGAGTTATTGTGTGGAGTCCCTTACACTAGAGTGCATCTAAGTGTCTAAAATTCTTATAAATTTAGTTTTACATATTATTTAATGAACCTTCTTCAATATTAAACATAACACTTAATGTTTATGTCTATATACATACTTGCCAGTGCATGTTCCTTCGACTTCTGTATATAGTTTTTGCTTTACAGTATCTAATAATTGTGGCCCGAAGTACCGAGGATGTAATAATATTTCATGTTCTAATGATATCTGCAAGATAGGGCCAACGTTATTGTTAATATTTAACACAGAAATGATATTGTCAATGACACATTAACTTACATGATAGAACATTTTTAAATTAAGGGAAATCTATTCGTCTCTGCTGACAATCTCCAATAATAAACATCAAAACAAATATACGAAATTATAAACTAATAAGTAAAACATTTGCCGCGACTTGTTTTGACAGATCTCTCTAGTTTTTTAATTTTTAGCCGAATAATGCTTCTTGGTAATTGACTTAAAATTTTATAAATGTAAGTATCTAGTCTGCCAGCTATTTGATGATCAAGATGAATTATTTAATTCTGTACTTTACTAAAACTTTCAAATAATAAATATTGCAAAGTTATCTTTATATTTATAAAGTTTATTACATCTTCACTTACAATAGTTGTCTAAAAAAAAGTAGAGAAAATAAAGGTAAAAATAGGAGTATCTAACCAAAAATTATAATTTTAGGCAGGTATATAATGACACTGCCAAATATATGGTTTTATTATATTAGGTTGTTTACATAACCAGTTTTGGATCTTATTTATCAATGTTATTTTACTGTGTAAAAACTAAGAAAGAATAGAGCAAGTTGTACATAGTTTAAAATAAAAATATAAAGAGTTTTCAAATCATAAACCACTTTTGTTAATATATTAAACCATTTCAAAATTGGATATATATTTTATTAAATGGTATAGTCCATCGATGACACTTCCGTGATTTGATCTACATCCCTAGAGATTACTCAAAAATGCCAAATGAACGACCGTGTATTCTGTAATCAGATTGTTGTGAAAAAATGGCAAAAACTTACGATTGTTTATTTAAATTACTTTTAATAGGTGATTCAGGGGTCGGTAAAACATCTATATTATTCAGATTTTCTGAAGATGCGTTTAATATCTCTTTCATATCAACCATCGGTAAGTGTCTTTAAGTCTTTGTACCAAAGGTTATTGTCAGAAATGTTGTATTTTTTGTGTGTAATTGTCATTGAACGGGTTTTTTTTTATTTCATCTGCTGTTGGAACCGTAAGCTTATACATTATCAAACTTAAGGGCGCGGCACTACGCAAATGAGCCCTTATCAAATTAAATGAATGAACTGTTTATGACATCATACTCACTAATTTTAATTAGTGGTTCGTTTACAACAGTGTTCTGTTTTCAGGTATTGACTTTAAAATACGGACGATAGACCTTGACGGAAAAAAAGTCAAATTACAAATATGGTGAGTTTTTTATAAATTAAAACAGTGCTATTTTATGAAAGATACTTACTTTCTATTAACTTTCTTAGGGACACAGCAGGGCAAGAGAGGTTCCGCACGATCACTACTGCTTATTACAGAGGTTCTATGGGCATTATGCTTGTTTATGATGTGACTAATGAAAAAAGTTTTGATAATATAAAAAATTGGATAAGAAACATTGAAGAAAATGCCAGTGCTGATGTTGAAAAAATGATACTCGGAAATAAGTGTGACCTGGATGCTAAAAGACAGGTAAACATTAGAGACAACAACAGAAAGGGGCTTTGTTGACTCTTTTAGACTATTAATTTAATATCATCTTTGCAATTATTTTTTAGTTAAACTTAATATGGCTTATAATAATATGCAATATAATCATAATTAGATTTTTTATGCATGGAATATTCTCTATAGTTAAATTTACAATATTAAATGTCTTGATATTAGTAACAGTGTATGCTATTTAATACAAAAGATTTAAAAATGTGAGGAATTAAATTAAAACAATCATCAATGGATTCTAAGTGCAATTATGGTTTGCATATAATTAGCATCTTTGATAGCATACTTCAAGATTATGAAAATTATTTGATAGATACTTTTTTGTTGTTGCAGGTATCAAAAGAGAGAGGAGAACAGTTAGCAATAGAATATCAAATTAAATTTGTAGAGACATCAGCAAAGGACTCATTAAATGTGGAATATGCATTTTATACATTAGCAAGAGATATAAAGGCAAAAATGGAGAAGAAACAGGTATTTATATGTACTTAATGAATTTACAATTTGCAAAGTTATTTAAATGTTTATTCTTTATAGAAATTAAGTTTCAATCAGTTGACATTATCACTCAATACCCCACCTTAAATTTGTAATAATACGAATATATATACACATGCCATTTTAAAAATTAAAACATGAGAGGACCAAAAATTTATATGTAACGTGGTAAAGATGTAAATCAATTGATTTTTTTATTTGTAAGTAACAAAATGAGTGCCATGTTATCATTGTGGGAAATGATGTTACCAACAATATGATTCATTCCAGTATTAAAGTCCAGCAAAATATATTAATTTTATTTTCATATGTAAAAAGGATTTACAGTGTTATCAAAAGTTATATGAAAATAAAGTGAATTTCAATAATTAAAATCTATCTCATATATGTAATTTTTTTTTGTTTCATGCCTTGCTATACAAAAAAAAAACCAGAAGGTAATTGGTTTCAGATGTTGTGTTGTTAGATGTTATTGTGTGACTGTATTTTTATTTCAGCTTTAAATTAAATTCTTAGCACTAGTTTTTCATAATAAAATAATAATAATAATATTCAGATTGACTTTTATATGTTGTATTTGTTAGAAACTAGTGCATGTATTTAGAATTTACCAAACAATTAAAAGGTCTAATAATTTTTTGCATATTATTATAGGCATTGTTATTATTCTAATTGTTGTGCTTTTGCATGTCCAATTCTAGTTTTATTAGTGTTTATCTAAAATAGTTAAAAAAATCTAATTCTTTTAATCTCAAACATATTGCTAAAAAATTTTTGCTATTACAAAGGAATTGTTATTTTTTTTTACTAGTGTACATACTTAGTTTTATTTGATGAAGCAACAAGACAAGCGGGGTGTTCATCTGATGGTAAGTGACCTGCCTGAACCATAGCAATGTGCTCTTCTCCTTGAGACATAAAATGTTAAGTATTTCAAATCCCTTTACTGCTGCCAAAAAGTAGAGTGTAAACATTACTGTGTTCCAGTTTGAAAGCTAGTAGAAGAGAATAGCTAGTGGAGTTACTGGAGTAACAAGGCATATCATATTATGTGTCAAAGAAATGAGCATATTTTTTATAATTCTTAATTATGCCACATTTTTATGAGCGGGATGTGTCTCTTGTTATCAGAACGCTTTCCGCCGATCGCTTTATCAAACAAAAAAAAATTAATAATTTGTAATTTAATTGATAATTAGGAGGCAAGCAATCCGCCCGGTGCTAGGAGTGGCGCACACCAGCTGAGAGCGAACGAGCAGCAACGCAAGCCGCCGTCCTGGCTGTCGCGGTGCAGCCTGCTCTGACGACGCCCCGCCACCGCGCGCTCCGCTCGCCGCCCCGCCCGAACACCCAAGTAGCGGCGGTAGGCGCACGAGCACACCCACCTCGACTATATTTTTCGACCTACCATTTTATCTGGTGCGATAACTCCAAATCGGGGATCAGATTTGCTTTTGTATTTTTATATCCACGAATTCATTTAAAGCGAATCGCAGTTGCACAAAGCTGAGTTAAAGGTGCAGTGTTTTAATAAAATTTTTAATAACGCTAACGATATCGTGTTGTTATAGCAATATGATATTTTTTAATGATCCATATCTACTAGATCTTAATGTGCAGAGAAGCAACTGTTTGAGAGTATTAACTTAAGCTTCGGTGACTGCTGTTTCATCAAACAGTATTTTTGTCTTAAATTATCTGTAAAATATTTTTACTTCAAGTGACAATTATTTTATTAAGTCAAAATTACTTGGTACATATAAAACAAAAACATGGTTCAATGGATATTATTTCTTTCATTAGATTAATAGCTGTATTTTCTTTTGCTATTTTAATTAAGATATATATATATATTTTAATGTAATATATTACATATTTAATTTGAATAAACAGTGCTTTTTTACCAACGTTTTTTAATTAAAAAACGAACTTATTAAACAATATAGACTAGTTACTTTAATTAAAGACACGACCAGAGTCTCTTGTTAAGAATCGATTAAAAATTTTGAATAAACAAATATATCTTATAATTAAAAGTCTTATTTCAATAATATAATTGAAAAGGCTCTGACGTGCTTATGTTAATCTAATTGTACAAAATAATATATTAGTTTCTGGAGCTTCAGGAATAACAACAAAATTTATTTTTTAATTTCAATAATTAATTAAACAAACAATGGATAGTCCCCGTGATTATACTCTTGCTTATAATAGAGTGATGCTATTACGTTTATTTTGCACTAATCGCCTTGAAGGTTATCACTAGCTACAGCGCCAATTGAAACTGGAATATGATAATGTTTGCACATTACCACAATGGCGGAAAATATTCATGTGATGCCTTTTTTAGCATTTCACAGTAAATACTAAACAGGTCATAGGGATTTTATAGATTAAAGTGTAATAAGAAAATGTAAACGAATTTCCATTAAACATTGGCATTACAGAAATGACGTTATCGTTAAATAAAAGTCGAAATTTGTTACAAAAATTTATCAATCAACATTATGTACATATGTTAGAACACTTTTTCCTGAACAATTTAAAAAGTCCATAATTTCATACAGTATAACTACAATTTATGTAACAATATGCTGAGAAGGTCATGTTGCTTGAATTTGTTTTGGACGGGATCTAAATGGTCGTAGCGCAAGATTTTTTGTTCCAATTAGTACACTTTTGAGAACTAAAGATGTAAATTGAACAAATTTCTTTGCTGATAAATTTAAAATATTGATTGCAACATTGGAACCTTTCCTCCAATAAACAACGAATAATGGTATGGGAGGTAATTTGTCAGACCAGACACCATTACGTTTTCTTTTTGCACAAGACTCAGCTGATATTATAATAGGTGCCAATTGTGACTCCAAGGACTTTTTGCTAATTGGTTGTGGAACTGATGCCTGTGCGAATCCAAGCTCAACCAGTTTTTGTCCCACATCTAATGTCTCCAAAGATTTAGTCTGAAAAAATATAATAAATATACAAATAATTTATATTTTATTCAATATGTTTAAAAAAAACTTTAAAAGTGAAACATTACAAATGTATCGTAAATATTATCACTGAAGTTTTATTATGCAACAAAATTATCAACCTTTTGAGATACTCTGATAAAGCCAACAGAGTTGTTTCAAGGTTACAATTGAAATAAAATACACACATTTTATATAACTATTATACTTTGCATATATGTGTGAAAAAAAAATTAAATGTATTTTCATATTTCTATGGTACATTTTATGACACTCCTCAAGTCAATCAAAGATGTTATATTAGCCCCCAAAATTATATAAAGATTTATTATGAAGCCATTTGTTCTACAATAATAATAAAATCATGTACCCCAGGTTGCGATAAATGCAGCAAAACTGTCGAAACAAGATCGTCTTTGTCCCTTCCAATTGGTTTGAGAGTCACATTTTGCCCTTTAGCCACACATTCCAGCCAGTTGACTGCATTCCCACTCACAATGTCCACTCCCCATAACTTTAAACAAATTTATTTACATAATTAACAAAAACAATACATGTATTCTTTACAAAACTTTGATGTTCTTCTTATGAGAGGCTTCAAGTGCAAGCAATAGGAAAATTAAGAGTCCTGTTTATTATTTTAGTTATAATAATTAAGAATGATAAATAACAAGACTTCTTTACCTAGTGTTTATCTACTCACATCCTTGACCTCCAAGAATAATGTGCAAAGTTGTTGTTCCCATTAGACAAATATTGAAAGGGTTTCCACTTTCACTATTACTACAATACATTTTTAGTAAAAAATTGAATATTAAAACCATTCACTGCAGCCAAATAGAAAGAAAACCAAAAGTAAATGAAAATATTATTTATCAATAGACAAAATAAATCATGTAAGAAAAAAAGGAATGAGCTAATACTCAGCAATAGTTTGGCATTTATAAAACACAAAATATAACCAAAATTAGAACTTAAGTTGTGGGTAAATGAAGCTTTATCAAGTGACAAGCTACACTGCCATCATTTTTTTTATATTATTACGCCTTATTCCCAGTAGGGACAGGCAGAGGTGAATAAAAACCCACTTTTCCCCAGATGAGGTCAGATTAGGTTCTCTGTAACAAGGCGCGAGCCTGTTGCCACTTAATTGGGGCCATCACACACACAAAGATGATTTCAGTATGCAGGTTTTTTCACAATGTTTTCCTTCACCGTTCGTATTTCACTGTTGCAACTAAAGTTCGCAAATGTACATAACTTAAATATTAAGTCACATGTAGTCACAGTACATGCCGAGATTTAACCCCGCGACATTTGGAATGAAAGCCATACACTCTAACCATTAGGCCAGCGAGCTACTTTACTGCCATGAAGTCTCAAGCTATTGATAATAGAACTGAGGTATAACTTGTCTGTCATATAATAAATTATATAAAAGCTGCCTTAGTTATTCTTACCTACATTGACTGTGTTAGTGAAATGCCTATCAAAATAAGTCCTAAAGTTTCAAAGATTACCCTCAAAAAAATATGCATATTTAAATACCATTTGGCAGTAGTATCATGTAAATTATGTTCAATGGTGAATAAGCCATTGGTTTAGATAATGTAAACATACATCTAAATTAAGTGTTTGTATAGTGATATTACCCATGGAGATGTAAATTTTATGTTTACATAATAAAATCATATTTCATGTTATTAAAAAACTTTAATCTTATTTATATCTCACCTTGACTGGAAGAGGAGGCTTATTGGAATGCCATAAAGGTAAATATATTGGTGCTTTATGGTTAATCAGGAGACGCACAGGCGAGTGTTGAATTCCTGTGTACACTCCCTTTAAAGGTTCATGATTTCTTATGAAATGATCAGGAACTTTGGAAGCCTTTGAGAATTTACTAACCTAATAAATTGATATTTGTTATTAATGTTATATAATATACCGTCATTTGCACCTAAAACAATAAGATATATATTTACCGGGCGAATTTTATGTATGGAAAATGCTAACGATGCAGTGGCGAGCGCGTATACCGCAATCTGAAAATACCAAATATTTTTGAGGAAACATATGACTATGATTTATTTGACTTTTATGAAACATACGTTTACGCCGCGATAGTCTTGATCCAATAAACTTTGTAAATTGTAAAAAATTCCTCCTTCTTTATCAGACATTTTCAAAGCACTTTGATACCTTCTTTTAAATCTACATTCTTAGCTCATCAATATTTTCAGAATGCTAAATTTTCATTTGACGTGACTTTTGTCATAGTAAATGTCATTAAATAACCGAAGTACATGTTTAGAATAAACATTTGAAATTAACTCGATTTTAATAATTTTTTAATAATAATTATAAAATTCTCTAAACATGACTTATCTTGTTATTATATTTCTTACTGCTTTAATATTTATGTTTTAAACAAAGTTCAATGAAATCATATGTGTAGCATAAATAATAGCAATACTAAATTCCACGTCAACTTATTTGACAATCACAAATATTTTAGGCTGTATTGAGACAGTAATTATTTTATAATTACTACGATATATTTTGTACAAAATGATCAGTGTTTTAAATACTATCGATACGGGCCATGAAGATATGATCCATGATGCCGAACTAGACTATTATGGTCTACGACTAGCAACATGTTCTTCTGATAATACGGTTAAGATTTACGATATTAAGAGCGGCACACAAACTCTCGCTGCCGATTTAAAAGGTCACTTTGGACCTGTATGGCAAGTTGCATGGGCACATCCTAAATACGGTAACCTACTGGCTTCCTGTTCTTACGATAGAAAAGTTATAATTTGGAAAGAATCCGGAGAATGGTCGAAATTATACGAATACACAGGGCATGAGAGCTCTGTCAATTCCGTAGCATGGGCTCCTGCTGAGTATGGACTTATACTAGCTTGTTGCAGTTCCGATGGATCTATATCTATTATCACATATAATCAAGATGGTAACAACTGGGATGTCAAAAAAATCCCTGGAGCCCACGCGATTGGTGTTAATTCAATAAGTTGGTGCCCAGCAATTTCTGCTGACTTAAACCTGGATCCGCTCAGTAATAAAGATGCACCAAAAAGAATAGTGTCTGGTGGATGTGATAATTTAATTAAGGTAAAGTTATCATTTAGCTGTTAAATGCTTAAAATTCTTGCTTGAAATCGAAATATATATTATCATAATATATGGTGATATTTGTAGTTGCACTATATTTCTTGAAATATCCAGCATTTATATACAATCATATTTAAAAATATTTTAATAAATGTTCCTAAGATTATAAAAATCAGGTAACTAAGTAACTATTATCTACATCATAGTTAAAAGAATTAAAAAAAAATAATGACAAGACTTATAATGAATATTTAGTTTAAAATTTCATTTTAATTTTAGATATGGAAAGAACAAGGTGATCAGTGGGTTGAGGAAAATCACCTTGAAATGCATATGGATTGGGTTCGAGATGTGGCATGGGCACCATCCCTAGGTCTTCAACATTCTATGATTGCTAGTTGCTCCCAAGACAAGAGAGTTGTTATTTGGACAAGTGATGACAATGTTTCTTGGACACCAACCATCCTAAATACATTTGATGATGTTGTGTGGAGTGTAAGTTGGTCACTCACTGGTAACATCTTAGCAGTATCAGGTGGTGATAATAAAGTCAGCCTTTGGAGAGAGAATGCTGATGGCCAGTGGTTATGTATCAGCGAAGTTGCCAAAGGCTTGGGTCAAACACCTAATGAAGAGAGAAGCACCCTTTAAGTTTACTTGTCAATATTTGCTTTAATAAATATTTCTAATTATCAATTTCTGAAATAATGTAATTGAATTTTATTGCTGTACCTTTGTTTTTGACAAAAGTGTGTTCTCTATGGTTTTGTTCATTGATTTTTTTACAACAATTCAGTTGACAAAAAATGTATATTTTATATTGATAAGAAATGTAAAGATGGTGAAATAGTTTTTGTTAATAATTAAAAAAACAATCATAATCATGCTTTTTTTTGTTGCCATTTGATTTACTGCAGTGTGTAAGGCAGGTTCACATATATTTTTTTATTCAATTAAGGGACCAAAGATGTGGGATTTTCACCACATGGTAAGTGAAATGCCGATCCATAATAATGTGGTGTTGGGATGATTATATTATATATATATATCCTGCACTATATTGTGCTTTCTACCTGAGACAATAACTTCAGTCTCATTACCCTAGTAATTTCACTAGCTGTGGCATCCTTCAAACTGGGACACAGTAATGTTTGCATGCTACATTTTGGTGGCAGAAGTAAGAGCTGTGGTGGTATCTACCTAGATGGTCTCTGGCAACAGAGGTTTATCACATCTATGTTACCTTACTATGTTCATATAGAAGCTAAATAATAATATACATCATGGGGGTGATTATTGATCAGGTAGATCTGGTAAAGATTGTAGGCAATTGTTAGATGCAAACGGAATTGGACTAGTTGCAATGTGGGAAGACCTAGCAATGGTTTATAATAATGTCATCATACAAAATCATTCTTAAATTAATAAAGAGTAATTAAAAAGATAAACGAATCTGTACATTGTTTTAATAAAATAGATTTTATTTTCAGCATAACTTTAAAATTCATTTGATTACATGTTACTTAAATTAAATTCGAGCTGTTCTAACAACAATGGCATCTTGTAGTATTCAGCGATAGTCTTGAAGGTTATCAATTGATTTTGGATTTCTTTCTGTGGGACCATTAGGGCAAAGTCACCGGCGCAGTCGCATACAACTGCTAAATTTTCTCTTTTCACCTGTAATATGAATCATTAACATCAAAATATTATATTATTTTCTGTATATTAATCATTAGGAAATAATATTTCAATATGAAGGATATATTGTATTGAAATATTACTGCCACAATGAAACTATAAATATAATATATTATAAATTACCTGATGGCATCTGGTACAAATCAGGTCCTGCAGTGTGTAGGTCATCGCTCGTTTATTCATTATCTCTATGAGCCTCCATTCTAACTCTTGGTTATCGTAAGGGGTGCCGCACGTTGGGCACAGACACACTGGCCTACATTAAGAATGATAACATAATTATTACAATATAGTTATATTTGATAATTAAATAAATATACTAAAATAATTTAATGCCATCAAATAATAACTGCTTTGTTTTAGTTTTAATTATAAAGTATAAATATGGGATATTTACAGTAAATGATACGCCAGTCCATAGCAACGTGGCTCTAGTTAAAATGGATATAGTGCACCATGTTGCCGTCATCGACTGGGACATAAAATGTTGAGTCTCTTTAGCCCAATAATTTCCCTAGCTACGACACCTTTCAAACCGGAACACAATGTTTTCACACTACTGTTCGGCGGTAGACAGGTGCCGTGGTAGTACCTATCTATACGGTGTCCGGCAATGGAAACAACGTAAACCTACCTAGGTATATAGCCGTAATTATACCATTGTATATATCGCGAACATAAAATGTTTAGTCTCATTACCCCAGTAATTTCACTAGCTATAGTTTAGTGACAAAAATAGTAATTATGTACAATTGTATGTATGCACAGTTATTTAAGGGTAAACGACTACATGCTCATATTCGTATACATACGAATGAGTTAACGTGTTGCTTTCATTATATGCATACGTACGTATCCGCGGTGTCACGGTGTGTGTCGCGACAAAGGTCGAGGTCGCGGCACGCGTTGCACACGTTGCAGATCAGCTCGGGCAGCACGCACGGCGCGCACGGCTCGTGCCACTGCGCCGCCGCACTGAACTCTCCGACGCCGATCAGACGTAGCAGGTTGCGGCGCAGGAGTGTCACCTGAACATACCCTCCGATCAATCACGGGCGGATAGTCATTCTGACTACTTCTGTACTTACCTTCAGTCGACTCACACAGAGGAATAGGTATAAAGTAACACCATACATATAAAACAATTACAACCGTCACCACGGGGCAATGGCTAACCGCTTACCTATTTTTCTTTATATTATCACGCCTTTTTCCCAGTAGGGGTAGGCAGAGGCAAATAAACACCCACTTTACGTCAGATATGGTCAGATTAGGTCCCATGTAACAGGGCCTATATTCTTGTTATGAGCGGGCTGGAAGCCACAGCGGCTCTTACAGCTCATCTGACACTGGGCTCGTGGACCCGGATCCACGGCCTGAAATGTAACAGGGGCGAGTCTGTTGATACTTTATTGGGGCCACCACACACACACAAAGATGATTTCAGTGTGCGGGTTACCTGACGATTCCTTCACCGTTTGTATCTCGCTGTTGTAACTAAAGTTCACAAATGTACATAACTTAAATATTAAGTCATCGGTACATGCCGAGATTCGAACCTGCGATTTGCGGAATGAAGGCCGCACGCTCTAACCATTAGACCAGCGAGCTACCCCTAGTAACACGAATGTCGCCAATTCGATTTCGTGATCACCTGTTGTGGATTATGGTCGACGGTAAAGATTGGCTTACTTCTAATACAAAAAATCTAGTTCTTATTGAAAAAAATAATCACTATAAGATTGCTGTATTTCGATACGAGAGAATTTTCGACAAGCGCGCTTCATTATCCACGGCCTCATTGACAGTAAACACTACCTGAAGGTTAAGTGTTAGCCTATTGTAAATAATAAAAAAAAAACTAAAATTGTTGTATATGACTTTAAACACTTGTTTTGTTCCCATTTTAGTTTTTGGCTGCGGTGATATTGCAAGTGAAAGCCAAACTTGTGAACGGGAATATCATTGAGTGAAGAATGGCAGACGGCACATACCTGCTCCTCGAGAGCCGCGTCCAGCGACAGCACCTTGCACACCGCATTGACGAACAGCAGCGCGGGTGTTGCGTCCTCGCTAAAGGCATCCGGCCGCAGCCCGGGCTGGGGCTCTATGTCCGACGCGCGCAACGCCGGCATACGGCTGTTGATTTTCTCCGTCACTCTACGAGTATAGTATATTTTTTAATTCAATATAACCATTATTTTTACTTTACCTTCCTCTTACTTATTACCTTCTTATAATGAAATTTTCACTATAAATATTTGCATCGCATGCATTACCATAATTTTATTTAAATTCACAGAAAGAATAAAAGTTAACAAAAAGATACAGGAAAAAGTCTAGGAACCACCAGCTTAATAATATTTTTTTTACAACAATATCCCATCAATTGTGTTTATGCTCATCATCGTTAGCCCATAAACGATATTTACATGGGGGGATTAGGGCCATTTCTCACCACGCTGGCCCAATGCGGATTGGTGGGAGCCAGAGCCTCGTTTGTTGATTAGCAGGTTGCACCACGAGCAGGTGAGGTTGGCTTAGATCCCGTGAGATGTTGTGCTGGAACCTTCACACCTCTTGTCTATGCTCGTGCTAGGTATTCCATGGACGTGTGACTGTGTTATCGTGGGGTACAATGTAATGGACTCACTGGAACAGTTTTTGCGAGATCTCGCCTGCGACGAGCGCGGGCAGGCGGTCCGGCGCGGCGTACGCGGCACTGACGAAGCCAGCAACAGCCGCTGAGAACTGATCGCGTACTGCGCGCGGGAGGAACTGTGCCAGGTTCCATTGCATCGTCACCTCGCCCTGCGTCATAATTTTATATTGTTATCCATTATTAATGGCTTAGCAGTTTACAGTTAGTATCCTAAGAAGAAAATGGGTTAGAATGTCCCTACCGTCGTACAGCGTATCATAAAAAGCGATTATGTAGGGAATAACTTCAGGAAAATGAGAAGTAGCTTTCTCTGGTAACTTCCTTTTGGCAGGCCTGTTTAAATATATCTATATCACTTACGACAGAAATATAATAAACAATATAGCGGCCAAACTGTTCCATGTTTGTTAAGCAAATATAAAGTTATACTTGTTAAATCCCACTTTTGGGTCGGTAAAGATACATTTAAATTTAATCAGATTAAAAGAAAACATAAATAATTTTTTAACGTTTTATAAATGAAGCATTGCTTGATGAGCGATAAATAAAGTATCAAGGAAAGGGGAAGTTAGTAGTATAGTATGTATATGTGATAGTTATCTGACCAACATAAATTTACAATTAAAACATTATTACAGTACATTTGTTTATGATAATATACTAACTAGTACTGACTATTGTAAATAGTATAAAGTTTATATTTATCTGGTAATTTTTTAAGACTGACCTATTGAGATTTAAATAATATTTATTAGTATGAGCACTGGAGGTCAGTGTACTCTGATTGTGTTTCAGTTAAATTGCAATAATGTTTGTTACCTCCTCTTGTGCGTCGTCTTCGCTAGCCGCTGGCACCTGTGACGAGCCCACCTCCACTAAACCTTGCGGTAGTTTACCCTGGGACATTGAACAAACTATTGAAGCGACAGCAACTTAATCTAGAAATAATGAAGTCGACTTTTTGACAATTAAACTAATGCACTTAAAATAAAAAAAATTACGATCTCGTTCTCACTTAATACTATACGAAATTGAGGTCAAGTGTTAATCTCCAACTGAATAAGAATTAAAAATAAAATAAGTTTAATGTAGTTAATTACAAGCTAAAGCCTGCTATACCTGAACACCAGCATGGTTGGCCTCATCCAGCCACAGCAAGTAGGACCAGCACTGCTTATACCGAATATCTATGCCGTGGAACAGCTCTTTGTTCCTGATGCTCTGCACCACAAACTCAACATAGCCTATTGTAAGGGAATAATAATTTAGAAAATTGAAATTTTTTTTAATCTTTCTTCTCAAAAAGAGGAGTATTACTGATTTTAACACATTTATTCTACTGTATTATAAGCATGAAAATAATAAATTTTGGTTAATTTCGTATAAACAAGAATTGGTTCCTCTTATTATTATTTTTTTTGTTGGTTTCTGACGTGGTATTAAAACATAATGTAATATTATATCATTCTGTTTATCTATTGTTGCTTCTGTATCTATTGCCGAAAAGCGTCTAAGTAGGTACCACCGCTGTTCTCGCTGCTAGACAGTAGCGTATAATGACTACTGTATTCCGGTTTGTATGATGTTGTAGTTAGAGAATTGACTAAGGTAATGCGACTGAAAATCTCATGTCTGAAGGCGACGAGCATAAAGTGGTGCTATGTATATAATCCGTATTACCGCCACGTTGTTACTGATTATTCAACCGACGGTTATTCCATTTTATGTTAGTCTATTTCCTAAACCATTCAATTTGATACATTTTATCCTATTTTTGGAACATTCATATACTAGTCTAACTTTTGCTCTTATAGATACATGGTGTGATATAGACTCATCATTACTCACCTATACCATCTATAACAGTGTTCTTCTTTGTGTAGAGTAAGATCTTGTTAAAGTCCGCGAACACGATTGAGGAGCCGAGTCGCTTGAACTCTGCTACGAGCATGAGGAACAGTTTCTTCATGAGGTTGTAAAGCGTGCGACGGAGCGCAGGGTCGTATAACAGCGACGTTGGGGTCTTCAGCCACCTTGATAAATTAAGTTGTTGATTTAATACAAATTAAAGAAAACAATCTAGATCTCGTGCTTTCTAATTTCGTCCAGTTTGACCAATAATTGTAAAGGTAATTAACTAATTTAAATGAACATTTGAAGTGGCAGTTAAATATGCGCTTCGTCATTACTATGTCTAAACTTCTGGGTTTGAACCCTTCATATCGTAAATTCAAATTCACATTAATAATTTATAAGATTAAAAAAAGACTACTCTATAAAATCAATATATTTTTTTGACGTATCCGTACCTATAAAAATGTGAAATTTGGTAATCGGCGAAGACGTTCTTGTATAGTGTTACGTCACGCAACCACGACGCGATCATTGTGCGCAGGATCTTGAAAGCGGCGCTACACTGCGCCGTCTCGTCGTAATTCACCGAAGCATTTGCACCTAAGCAAAATTTCAGGAACTTAATTTAGAAGTCCCCATATTTCTTTGATACTAATAAGATGCTTAAAATTACGCAATTAACGTAATAATGTTACAGCTACATCACCCAGCTCTTTATTACACTGTACTAATAGGTCTGTGTTACTACCGGCTCTTCCTCTTGCCCTTTTCCCAGCTGTGTGGGGGTTGGCACAGTATGTACTACTCTTCGAACTCCCTCTATCAGCCGTCATATCTGAATACACACACTTCTTCTGTGTTACTAGAGACTAACTACATAAATATCACTTCACCGTCTATTCTGCCACCATGGAGTAACCAACTCCAAACATTACTGTTTCTAATGTAAGAGGTATTTTAGTTAGTAAAATTGTGACGAGCATAACATGGTGCGATGTATGTCGTCCTCATTAGCGCCACGATGTTATAAGCATACCACCATATGCGCTCACCGGTAGGCGCAGCTATCGCGTCCTGTATGGTGTGCTGCTGCGCACCGAACGAAGTCGCGACGCTCGTTCCCTCCAGTTGCAGAATATGCTGCGCCTGCAGCAGAGCACACACGCTGAGCGCATCGCTCTCCAGCTCCACGCAAACGCCATACGCACCGCTCGTGTTGTGCGTGCAACCTGACATCTCCTCCACTTCGCTTACCAACCTAAACGACAGAAAAAATAATAGTTAGCAGATTTTTAACCAGGATTTTTTAATATATTATAATTGTCAATAGGTACATTTAAACGTGTACGTAATTTGTAAAAAATATATGTTTAAATATTATTTTAAATAGGATAAGCTGTTACTGCGATCCCATCTGGTATAAAATGATATTGTGGTCTGTGCAGCTAAAATGCACTAACCTATTAACAGTCTATTCTATCTATCTATTCATTCTTCTCTTCCACGTTTTATATCAAGTTTAATAATTATCTTAGTTATATTGTTTAAACTGTTTGTTACTACCAGGTGTTTACTGTATATGTATTATATGTTATTAATTTTTCGATACTTACCTATTATCATCTATCTCTCGACCGCCTAAGTCAGGTCTTTCTAAATTCGAGCACCAAAGCACAAAGTTATTTTTAACCAAATGCCGCGCGTAGAATAGATCTGCTCCAAACAGAGTAGGATCTGATGGCATATTGCCTAGGGGTACGTGGAAATATCTGAAAGAAAATCGAACATAATTAAATATAATAGAAGTTACTAATTTATCTCATTTTTTTAATATTCGAATTTTACATGAGCAATTTACCTGCATTGTTCAATGGTTAAATTCAATACAGATTCTAAATTGAGATAGTGTCGGATGATGGCTCTAGCCCCAACCTTCTGCCATTCTAATGTGCTGTAGAGAGTTTCAACATCCCGCACGTGAAGTGGCACTAAAGGAAAGTCTGACAGACCTGCGAAGAAATGTGTATAAGAAATTAACAAGCCTCAATCTTTTGCTAACTTAATTTACAAACAAGTTAAATAATTTGTTTTGAGAAAAACTTTTTACAACACTTCTTAACATTTAGCGAAGAGTAGAGTTTTAGAAGAATTAGAGTAAATTGAGACACACCGGGTACAAGTGCGAGCAGCGCTGCAGGCGAGAGCGCAGTCTGCAGCGCTACGAGTGTGGCGCCACAGCGCTCGTCGCGGTATCGCTGGAGAGCGCGCCCTACCCCTCGCCACACCGCGCGAGCCTCGTTCTCTACTACCACCTCCCACGTCAGCTCGGCCCCGGGGAGCTCGTTCTCCGCCGTACCCAGCTTTATCCTAAATTGAATTAATCATTTACGTAATTATTATTTACCTGTACAAAGTATTTCTTTTCTTTAAAGATCAATATAAAAAGTAGGGAATCATTTTCATGACTTGATGATTACACAAAAACTATTTACACGCTAAGGTAGTCCCTGCCATTTTTTTGTGCCGAGGGAGAATTTCTTATTGATACCGTGTTTGAAATTTTCCACCCACTAAAACCGTCTCATTGATCTTCTTCATCAGTTTAAGATCCCAGGACTTACAAAATGCACTGGTGCCTCTTTGCACATTGGCTTTGAGCAAAGCTTCGGTAAATATTCCTCATTTGATCCCTCCCTCGAGATCGATTAATGGGCGATAAGGGCCTCCAACAGTAGCTTTGACGGTAGGCAGGTTTTACATTATGCCTGTTCTTTTAAGTCCGAGACTGAACAGTAGTTCTCTTGGTAACGAGACTTAACATCTTGTCTCAAACCAACGATCGTAATATGATGCTGTGTATATCATCCTAACTAGCGCCACAATATTATGGGCAAGCGTTTCACTCATTATCAGTAATGGTCTTGCTCGTCGCTTAGTGAAATTACAAAAAAAAACCTAAATAGTTTTTTTTTATCAATATTTAAATTATTTTAAATCAAAAATGATATACCAAACATTTAGAATAGAAGAAAGTTTAGTATAGTAAGTTATATTTTTTGTTGCATTGTAATAAAACAGTACATCATAATGCCGTGAATAAGGATGAGCACTTACCTTATAGGACCTTACAAGTGGTTCTTGGTTCGATATCTGGGTTATTTAAGAATTGAGGTTATATGTTTGCAGATTGTTGACAAAAGAAACAGTCCATTTGGATAGATGATTATTTGGACTTACTTAGCAGTTCGTTCCGCAGAAAACAGAGTGTTCATGTTGGGAACCTGATTTGTTTTAACAGTGTCTAGTACAAATATGTACGCCCTTTTGGTTGGACCCAATATTAACGACCACATACTTCTAGTAGAATTCAATGCAGAATGTTGGTAAAGAAATACATGCTTTACAGGTGACACTCCATCCTGAAATAAATAAAAAAATACTTTACATTTTAATTACAACAATCGTTATTCTTTTAAAACATTATTATAATGAATATCACCACAGGTGATGAGAAAAGTGTAGTAATTATATGGCCAAAATATGTACCTGTTTCGGTAGATAAGGTTGATAGGCAACACTTTTGAACTGCAGTTGACTCAAAGTAAACGTATCCATGTTGTTGGAACCCATTTGAATTAACCTAAAATAAAATAATAATAACTTTCGATTTTATTTCACTGAACTAAATATGTTTGTCTTAAAAGCACTATACATTTTATTTCAAAATCTACACCAGTATGTCGCTTTTGTGTTTTAAAACTGAAAGAAAAATGTCTATTCCTATTAATTTTTATGGTAATCAAAAATTGTATTAACCTTCTGGCCTCCTGAGGATCGACTGCACAAATACAGCCCAGTTGAACAAGTACTCTGAATTCTAGGCTCATCTGCGTTTCATAGATTCCTTCAATTTCTGGTGCAGATAATTCTCCCATTAATTCCCTGTGAATTTTTTTTTTTTATTATGAATGGGCTAAAACTGAACTTCATGGTTTTAAAAGAGAAAGGAGTAGCTGACGGCGCAACGTGCTCGCCCGAAATACTTTGACGACACTCATGTCGAAAGCCGGTCGATACCCTAGTACCATCTTAATTTCACAACCTGTGACCCGGAAGTCAAACATAGAACCTCCAGCAAGCACAAAAATTTTACAGGTGAACGTGTACTTGTTGTCACAGCAAGAAGTTCCCCGCAACTCATTTTTAACTAAAGTAGACACCAATCTTTCATTCCATCCACTCCCAGTGAAAAAGTAAGTAAATGTAGAATTCTAATCTGATAAATATGATGGAGGACTTACTCTTGGTGCTCGCGGTATATCTGTTCGGGTACGCTGTACTGGTACAGATGCAAGACGGGATGCGCACGCGGCAATACGCGGCTACAGCGCTTCCAGTAGGGCCCGCTGTCGTTGCCGCGCCCGACTCGCTGATTCACATAAAAGATCCGCGGCACCGTCAAACGGATCTGGTGCAACTCATTGCCCAGGAGTGCCCACACCCTAAACAAACCCGGCTCCGATGTCTCTGCTACCTGACCACATAAAGGCAGTCATATGTGTTATAATAATTCCATTAACAATGTTTTGTTCCTTTTCTCAATGAAAATATTATATATGTAATGTTTAGAGTATAATAGTAGCAGTGGTTAAGCATTTGCCTTGTGACGTTTAGGTTCCTGGTTCGATTTTTGTATATTGTAGTTTCACCCATCTGCATAACTTCCACTCTCATTATGTTAATCCATTGCCAATAAAAACTTCTTCAATCTCACTTAACACTCGATAAAGTTAAGTTTAAGTGTTAACCTATTTCGATAAGAAAGTTACCTTCGCTGTAAAAGTTACTAGCAGTCAGGGAAGTTCCATAACCAAAAATACTTCGCAATGCATTGTAAATACTACATCACCAATTATCGAGTGATTGTACCACTTTGGACTATCTTCACAAATTAATAAGTTATATTGACCTGTATGATTTGCCAAGGAGTATTCAAAAGAGTACGCTGCGCTCTTCGTATAAAGCCGCCCAAAGTGTTCACAGGTCCAGAGCTTTTGAGCGCTATCGGACCAGAATTATCTACTTTACCTAAAAAAAACATTTATTTTGTAATTCAATAAATTATAAGAACAGGTATATATACACATTAAATTTCTATGTGTCACTGGTGACTGGCATTAAACTAAATGGTTTCATGATCATTATCGACACCAGCCAATATACTTCCACTACAGTAAATAGAATTCAAAAGACCTTCACACCGAGCTGTCCAACACTACCAATGTATAGCGATTCCTCGCGATTTTCATCAGAGAGTCGGTTCATCTTAAGGACGGCCTGTTTCTACTGCTCCTCCAGCCATCATTGTTTTGAGCATTAGTAGTACTAAATTTTTAGTGCAAAAAAATCCGTATACAGCTAAATGTTAAGTAGTAAAGGGAAAATAGATAAAAAACAGTAGTAGTAGTAGTAATGTTTACCGCGCTTGGTTCTGTTTCTCAGACCTCTCTGTTCCATTTGCCATTTCCATTTCTTCTTTTGAAAGATTATCCACGCTAGACGCTCCTCCTGTAATAGGAAAAAAAAAGAATTTCAAATATAGATAATATATGAGTGTTAAAAATATATTTTTTATACAAGGACACAAACCTGTGAAGTTCCGAATGGCGGAGGTGGACCCAATGCCTCCTTCCAAGTGGCGAAGTTCTTTGTAGGTGACTCCTCCCGTTTACGCTTCACTGTGTGTACTATTGGACGAATCTGAATTTTATCTACAGGTGCTTTGCCAATATCCTCAATGTCTATCTCTTTATTCTAAAAAAATATGTAAAGCGGTTTATTTTAAAAGTAAAGGCTTAACTAAAAAAAAATATTCTATGTACCTATAAATAAATGGCGGCAAGTACTGTTTCGGAATATTAATTCGGATACTAATATTCAAGCTCTATGTACTCATTACCACAAATATTATATTAGCATTTATTTGCAATTTTTATAAGGTGCTGGAAATTCTTTATAGAAATCGTGTATAGAAGTACGATATCCAACAGTGGCAGTCAATGGTGATGATGATAACAACGATTTTTTTTAGGTACTATTTATTATATTAGTCACTTAAAGATCCAGATAGAAGTTTAATTTCTACGACGTAAAAAGGTTTTAATTTGTAATGTAATGTAACCACACTATATTTATCTAAAAATGGGCTAATACTTAACCTCAATTTCTTATGACGTTTAGTAGCAATACTAAAATCGTGGATGGCGAAGCGTGCTCACCACAAACTCTGAATCTTGTGAATTGAGAGTTGGAATATGGCAAATTAACAATATGAGGGTTGTAGCTAGCTAAACGGATTCTATAAAGCTTATCGACAATCATACTCCACAGCATATTGCCCCTGGATTGCCATTGTGAAAAGGGGACAGAGAAAATAGTTATATATATAGATAGACACTTGTATATTATATTTATTTGTAAACTTAGATGGCAAATGTTTCATTTAATCATTTAATATATGAGTACTTAAATAAAGAACTTACATTGGTATCATCACTATGGCTTCCTCCTGCTTCATTACTATCATGCGACTGTTCCGATTGCTTGGGCTTTGCACTAAACATGTCCGTGATTTTTCGTGTTTTATATTTATCTTGCTTTGCGAGCATCTTCTTATGCAGCCAGTCCGGGTACTGGACTCGCGGAACCGGGTTATCCAACTACAAAAGTGTTACTTGCACATTAATGATATCTTTAAAGCTGAATGAGCTAATAGAATTTAGAGAAAAATTTATATAATTTCTCCTAAGGAACATACAGATTAAAACTAACAATGTCTAAAGTCTCCTAAGGTAAAAAAAATATTTAACACATTAAGTACTAGTTATACTGACCCCCTGCATGGCGGCGGGGATGGTGATGATCTTCTGTATTGCGCCGCTGAGCCGCTCGATGTAGTAGCCCCAGTCCAGCACATCGCGGATGTCGATTTCCTCGGTAATGCTGTTGTCTTTCAGCCAGCGTCGCAAGTGGTGGCGCTTCACGGCAGCTGGCGATTGGAAGATTGCCAGCGGGATCGCGCGCTCTGTCACAGGCGCGCCATCCGGCTTTCGTGAAATTATGAATCTGTAATTATATTCATTTAACACTAGTTTTATAATAATAATATTTACTTTAGATTATTTCATTGGTTATATTTATATAAGACTTGATGGCAATAGGTTAAGCCTAAACGTTTAAATAAATATCTTTTTGAGGAAAAATCCTACATATGACACACTTCGGCTGCAACAGCGATGAAATACTTAATCTAGACGAAAAGACGAGACGTCCTCCATACTAACTTGGTGCTAATTGGGCTGATATACGCCGATTCACATCACGATCGTCGCCATGACAAAAAAAATTGGGTACTGCAGTATTCTCGAATTTATGTTTTTAGTACGAAAAATCTAATCAAAAAGTGAAATTAAATTCTTCAGCAAAAACTACAAAATATTGGTTTTATACCTGCAAGCTAAACCCGCGTCCTTCACCATCTGATCACCAAGAAACTCGGCGAGCCGTTTGGCTGTGGATATGGAGGTAGACTTTTGTCCTCCATAGTCTTCTAACTTTTTCGACATTGACCGGTTTTCGGATATCAGTTCGAATAGCTCAGAGTCGGGCATGTTGGATCCCTTGCTGTACAACACATCCAGCCAGTAGTCCGCGACTTTTGCCACTGCACTATAGCACGTCTTCAGATCGTTCCCCTTGAGGAAAGCTTCAAATACAGACGACTGGAATATCTTTATCAACTGTAATTCACCTCTGCGCTTCACCTCGAAACCTGTTGTAATTACATTACGTTTAATTTTAAAGATTTTTCAAGCAGGTAGAGAGTACACTGCGATAACAGCAGTTCAACTTAACTGGGTCATTGGCTTCAAAAGTAAATATGACTTAGCCTGTAAAATACGTAACTCTTAATAAATATTCCGTTGTATAAACTAGATGCGACAATAACTGGATTGTATGATTTAATTGGATGGATGCACATTCTAAATAAAAGCCTACTAAATAAACCTATATGTCAATATATCTTTGGAACTCCCTGTTTTTTTATTTTCAAATTACTTTCATTAAAAAATACAACAGTGCTACTAGCTCAATTTGACAATTATGAATAAAGTATAATAAAAATAGAACAGAAATTTCTGATTTGATGATGAGTTTTAGTTTTAGTCGCCCCATTTTGGTTCATTTTGATCTGCAACCAGTAAAAGTTTCCTAACCGAATTCGAAACCACTTTATGTAGTAATAACTACTTGTACTTATATTTGTTTGTACTTAAGTATTGTCAAATTTAGAAACTGTTATCCACCTCCATGGCGCAGTGTCACCATCGGCGTCCTTAGTGTCACTTAACACCATGTGAAATTGAAGTCAAGTGTTAGATTTATCAAATCTCATTGTTAGATAAAAAGTTATAGATAATGGCTACAAATCTATCCCGAAGTACATACCTTTTAATTCAGCTAGAGAGCCATCGAAGTTGAAAACGGCGTACCGCTTCTTCAATTTCTTGCCTTCCTCCTTTGAAGCGGGCAGCACCATAGCAAGGTACGGCCCGTCGACTTCGAAGAAGATACTGTTCTCAGCACGCTGTTCGTACGTCTTCGCCTCTTGGTTCAGTTCGAAGTATTGATCGTTTGTAAAGTAATCCTTAAACATGAATTTGATCTTTTTATTAAATTACTACATTAAGCAAACCACTTAATGTTATCACTGCTCTCACTAGCAGAGAGTCAAGACCATTTATCCATCGATCTGGACATATACACCCAATTATCACTCGATCTTCACACATACTATCGTTCTTAGAATATATCAATATCGTCACGATTTTTTCTTTTTCCTACTCAAGTTTATTAAGAATCAAACCCACGCCTTATCGGGACTCATAGCTTGTATGATCGCCTTATAAATGAAGCTATAGAAAATAGAAAAAAATCCAAATCTATAATTAAATATACGTTCGTGATAACATGTTTATGGTGATCTAGTGGAAAATAAAAAAATGGGAAATGTTTATTGACAAAAATAAATAAAATCATATCATGTGTACCTTGACCATTGCGTTAAGGACAGCGTTAGGATACGACACGTTAATTTTCTTTTTCTTTTGATGTGTACTTGTAATGGTAACGTTCTCAGGAAACGATGATGGCAGCACACACCATATACCTTAAAATATTACTAAATATTTTAACATTTTTAGTATTAATATTTATATGTAAATACATCTATGTTTATCAAAAAAAACCTTTACCAATAACGTATCGACATGTGAACATGACTATTCGACGGAGAATGATTTGCAGATGATATAGGCTATTTATGTTGTTTAAATTTCATAGATCTTTCATGATTTTATTTCTATTTAACTTTTTAAACATTTTCATTTCGTGTTATTTATGAGGTTGTTATAGAAAGTCATTAGCCGTATAATTTTATATTTACGACCAGCAAAGCGGGGAACAGCTAGTATATATATATATATATACAAATATATACATATATATATAAATATATACATATATATATATAAATATATACATATATATATAAATATATACATATATATATATATATAATCACGCCTTTTTCCCAATAGAGGTAGGCAGAGGTGAATAAACACCCACTTTTCGCCAAATGTGGTCAGATTAGGTCCCATGTAACAGGGGGCGAGCCTGTTGCCACTTAATTGGGGCCACCACACATACACACAAAGATGATTTCAGTGTGCAGGTTTCGTCACGATGTTTTCCTTCACCGTTTTTGTATCTCGCTGTTGTAACTAAAGTTCACAAATTTACATAACTTAAATATTAAAGTCATTGGTACATGCCGAGATTCGAACCCGCGACCTTCGGAATCAAAGCCGCACGCTCTAACCATTAGGCCAGCGAGCTACATATACATGTAGATATATATATAAATATATATTGAATTAGGCATTTTGTATAATATATTTGATGGCTACAAATGATAGAAGGTTTAGAGCTAAAGCATAAGGGTTGCTCTTATGTTGTAAATATCAAATTTGTATATACCGTCAGTATCCAACTCAAGTGGGCGGCCTACTTGCTCGATAATCTCCCTCGCACGCATAATAATGTTTGCACCGGTGTAGCACACGATGCCCGCCATCTCCATACTGTGCCAGCGAGCTCTGAACATAAAAAAGTATTCTAATAATTAATGTGATGAAATCGACATGTTCGAAGCTATTCTCTTTTTGAGGAAAGGTCACGATTCACAGAAATTGAAAGATTAATTGGAAAGTTTATTATATGACTGCTCGATACACATTAAGCCTTTCGCTTAAACCATACTTATTTTTTATCTACTTTTAGCAGAAGTGGCTACATTAGTCAAAGTGGATTTAATAAGATTTTTTATTAGCTTACAATGTTATTGACAAGACTTGTAATACATTAAAATAAATTACAAGCATCGTCTAAATATGAATTCTCTTTCTAAAACATTAACTCTCTTTTTACGTATCACCTACCCGCGCCTCATCACGTAGCCATAAAACGAATTGAGAATGCACTTGTGCGCGAGCTGCAGCGAGTCGTACAGCACTTCGCGGCTCTTCGCGCTCTTGACATCGGCCGCGTCGCCGCCTTTCAGCGCGGCGGCCACCATCGCTTTCGCTTGCTTATTCAGCGCTTTGTACTCGTACCGACGGTCTCTGTCAAATCATTATCGCATTACCACAGTAATTTCACTAGCCACTCTTCAAACAGCTAAACAATAATAATTTTCTGCAAAAACGAACAATGTGAAGGTATCTATCTAGACGGTTTTTAGGCAACTGTACCATCGGTTCATATACATTAAATTCACAATAAAGATCATAACTTTATAACTTCATACACTTATTTTGATGATCATAAAATTGTGATAGTAATAAATCGTACACAGTGTTGGTGGTATGAATTTGCCCGCACGAGATTGACGTATTCATTATATAACATGTTGTCTCGTTAGAACAATAATTTTAAGATTAATGATTTTATCTAAAATGTTAAATTTTGGACTGTTTTTATATTTATATATTTTTAACGGGACCGGTCGAAATTGAGATCTTTGGAAGGAGGCCTATATCCAACAATGGACGTCTAACGGCTGATGGATGATATATATAACCCTCAAACCTGAATGCTCGTACAGTGTCCACATAGAAAGAATTCTCTTTTTGACAAACTGTTGTTGTTCTGACTTCGGTTCTCGTCACTTTAGTTTTCTTGTAAGCAACTTTACAATAATCTGCCAATCGCTTTTTTTCATAAGCTGCCTGAAATTGTATCATATATGAAAAAAATATTAAATTTAATTAATAAAAATAAACCGCTTCCTCAAAGTTCTCTCAGATGGGACCTTCGTGCATCTACAAAACTCCTGAAATCAGGGTTAATGGATGTCACATGTTAACGAAAACTTCTGATTTTCAAACATTACGTTTTTCTCAAAACGTTTTTCTTCGGAATTTTTTTGTATTTTAAAAAGTAAAAAGAAAATGCAGGTATGCTGATACGGAAATTAGTTTTGCTTTTTACCTGATCTTCTTTGGGCAGCGCGTGAAAAGCTCTAGGAGGTCCACCGGGATACAAAGGTGGAAACTTTTCTGTCTCAAGTTGCTGTTGGATGCGCTGGTACTCGCTCCTAGTTGCTGGCACTGAAATTTTTATAAAATTATTAAAGACCAGTCCCTAGGACAAGTAAGAGCTTTAATCGATACTAGTTTCAGAAAAGAACATATTTTCACGTTTTTTTTATTCGTACGTCAAGGAAGATTTGTTTGACGTCAACTCACAATATTCTCCGCGCCACATCCAATCCATGTGCCTCTGGCAAGCGGCGGCCGGACGGTTGTGGTCGCACACTGCGCATACGCTCGAGCTCACCATCGCAGATGGCTGCAACCTAAGTAGAAAAAATGTATTAAATTGTTGAAAGATATTCATTGCCGAAGACCGTCTAGATAGGTACTACTGCAACTTCCATTTCTGCCGCGAACCAGTAATGTGCAAACCTTACTGTGTTCGGGTTTGAAGTGCGTTATAAGCTAGTGAAAATGGTGAGGTAATAGGACTTAACATCTTGTGTCTCAAAGCGACGAGCACAATATGGTACAGCACCACATTGTGCTCGTATGTATTTCATCCTAATTAGGACGTTGTTATGAGCAGGCGTATCATTTACTAACAAATCAACATCTCTTTGTTGTCGACACTTTGTAAAATAAAGAACAGCTACAAAACTTATATTACTTAAATTAAAAACATAAAAACCTGTTAGTCAAAATAATATTCGGGTACATAGCACCCACGTCCAGATGATATATCAATGGGTTCTCATCTCTCCGTGGATGGTCCTTCATGTGCTGCAGTTTGGACTTGATTTCAGCACAGACCTCATCAAAGTTCGTCACCAAATCCATTGGTATACCCTCTTCGACCTCTATGGCGTGCTTCATAGTCTTCTCCGTGGTCTCCATGAGCTTGTCAATTGCCGAAGGCACTATACGGAACTTGCATTTTATGTCAGCACGGAACACACCTAAATACAATGTAATCACATTTTTAATCTACAATAAGTTAAAGCTAGAAATCAATTCCATGTAACGATAAGAGATAATAAAACCGAAAACGATGGGAGGTGCTCTCTTGCTGTGATACTTTGATTACTGTTAGACAGTAATACTCTTGCAGCCGTCAAAAAGGTACAAAGAACACCTGCAACCATCTAGACACAGGAAAAGACCAAATGCTGATAGACCGACATCTTATGAAGACGGCAAAGGCGCTGGCGATACACAAGATCTAAGTAACCCATAAAGTTCTGAATTAGACAAGTTGAAGGTGTCTACCAATTATAACGATAATGATAATCAAATAATTACCTGACTCCAAAGCTTCCACATGGCCGCCTACATACGTCTCCGATTCCAGCACGTGCCCGTCAGTGGTGAGTTTGTTCAATTCCTCAACCTGTTTGTTGGGGAATACGATGTTCGCGTGGAAAGCCTCCACCATCAGCAGCGATTCGCATAGAGTGCCAGAACCTTTACGTAGCACCTGCAGCAAGTCATTATATATTTACTATAACAAAAATAGATAACAATTGTTCTTTTTTTTTAATCTAAAATAAGAAATTACTTTATCCTTATTTCCCGTGGTGATAAGTGACAATGACGTGAATAGTCAAGCGTGCTCGCTCACAATGCTCTGATCGTCACATGTTAGACAAAATATAGTAATACCGTTATGCCAGCAGATTTAAAAGATGAGGATGGATAATACTGAATTTGGTGTTTATGAGGCCCATCAGTAGTAATAAATTAACTAATCAATATGGGTTAATTTACCTCATCAGGCTCCAATGGAATGATAGTACAAAGTGCAAATATGAACGGGTGCACATATTTCATATACAAATAGTATGTGGCGACTGCATCTGACACAGAATAATTTGACAGCACCTAAAATAAAGGAAAGATATATCAACCCATTTAATGTTCCAACTGCTGAGTCGAGACCTTCTCAGACAAGAAGAGAATCAAACCTTTTATCAACAAACTAAAGATATATGTAATAAAAACAAAAAGTATATTACATACATAATGTTAAAATCGTTTTTATTTCAACTCATCGGTCTATTTACGAACCCACCCACTGCTGGGGCACAGGCCTACGCTCCCCCTCCAACGGGTTCCCGCCTTGTCGTGGCGAAGGGGCTTAGTAACCGTAGCGTCTGTCCGTGTGGACGCCACAATGGTGAAGCTAAGCGGAACCCATAGGGTCGGCCCGCGGTGAAGGGCCGGCCGAAGCGGCCGCTCCAGGATCGGCCACAGGTTGGGATAACTGGAGCGGCCGGGGGCGGCTTTATGCTGCCCCCTACAGCCGGCTGCAACGGCGGTTTTATACCACGTCTACAGCCGAGGTGGGGTTGCGGAGGACGTATCCTCCGCGACCAACCGGTGTCGTACCGGCGATGCGACGGCGGTGGAGCCGCGGGGGAAGAAGAGTGTCGGTATTACGATGCGCCGTTCTCTCTGCCCTTCGCGGCCGCTAACGGGTAGCGGTGGGCCCAACATCTGTCCGCCTCGGGGAGCCCGGAGAGGATATCTTCCGAGGCTTTCGTGGCCTCTGGGCGGCGAGTTCGGGGGAATCCGTCGTCCGCACACAGGAGGCTGAGGTGAAGGCGCGCTGCTTGTTCCGGCGCGGCCTGCAGGTAGGGTTTATCCCTTCCTATCGAGGTGGCGCTGCGTAAGCGGCCAGCGCCGGTGAGTAATAGTCGATGCGAGTCCGGCATAAACCGTCGGTTGCCCCCGCGAGGGCGGGTATGTGTAGGCATTCCCCCCACGTAAAACAAAAAAAAACAGGCCTACCCTCAATATGAGGGCGATGGGCCATAGTCACCACGCGAACCCAATGCGGATTGGTAACTTCACTCACACCGTAGAATAAAGTCTAATTCATGTGCAGATTTCCTCACGACGTTTTCTTCCACCCTTTGTATTTCGCTGTTGTTACTTAAGTTCACTTTTTTTTTTCTTTTTTTTTTATATTGTCACGCCTTTTTCCCAGTAGGGGTAGGCAGAGGTGAATAAACCACCCACGTTTCGCCAGATGTGGTCAGATTAGGTCCCATGTAACAGGGGGCGAGCCTGTTGCCACTTTATTGGGACCATCACACATACACACACAAAGATGATATCAGTGTGCGGGTTTCCTTGCGATGTTTTCCTTCACCGTTTTTGTATCTCGCTGTTGTAACTAAAGTTCACAAATGTACATAACTTAAATATTGAGTCATCGGTACATGCCAAGATTCTAATCCACAACCTTCGGAATGAAAGCCGCACGCTCTAACCACTAGGCCAGCGAACTACGCCTCTCTAATTACTAGTAGCTACGCTAAGTATTTTTATTTCAGCAAATATACTTAATTAGTTGCTATTAAAACCTGAGCTAGGCCTGTCTGTTGTATTTGAAATAAACTTTTATAGAAATGTCTATAAATCTTTGAAAAGTAAACATATTTTTTTTACCTGTGGTTGTTCAGCTGCCATTCTGCACATGTCTTCAGGATCTAACTCCACTGGGTCGTACCGCAACTTCGCTTTTGCGACAGCTTTTAATCCTTGTGATCCCACAGGTAAATAAGAGTCTCGTTTTACCCAACTAAAATTGAGTTATAACAAGTGAAATTATTGTGGTAATATGTCTTAACATCAAACATCTTAAGACAATGAGAACAATGTGGTGCAGTGCACATCATCATAACAGGCACCACAATATTTTGGACCGGTGTATCATCTACAATACTAGGTGGATGTCCTACTTGTCTTGGTGTTTAGTAACATAAAAAAATTATTCACCATAAACAATCCATGTGCATAGCAGAGCGACATGCGTATGTGCCGTCTCTCGCAGCAATTTTACTAAAACCGATCTCTTGCTTCATGTCCAAACCTAAAGATGCTGCACGTGCTTCTACAAATGGCCAGTCGAAGAAATCACCTGGCCAAAAAACATTTTATTATTATAAACTACATTGGAACCATAAATGTTGTTTCTATGCTAAAGTAGTTTATCCCCATTAATTGGAAGGGCCTATGTTGTATTTAAAAAATATTTATTTTGTGTGTTAGCGAAATAAGAGATTTGTATGTGATGACTGACTGAACCAATTTCTGATATAGCAAGAGACGTCTTCTATGTTTACGTATTATAGGAGACTATATTTAACTCATGATCATGGCTTCTGTAAAGTGTTTGAAACATAGGACTATGAAATAAATAAACACAATAAAATCAGTAACATTTAGTTTTCATAAATATAATGCAGTGTAGCAAAAAAATATTGCATCTACCTGACAAAATATTCTGAATAGTAATTTATCATATAATGATAGTATTAAGAAATTAGAGTGTAACAAAAATGTGCAACACAAAGACCAACATATAATAGTTTCATGATTTAACTTTGAAATATAAGTTTGGCAAATATCTCCCTTCCGCTTTTTTGCTCTTTATTCAATGCTTTATAAAAAGTGTTACAGTGATCGGATTTAGTTCAAATATGCGCCGTTTTGTTCGATAAACTGTTTCCATCTAGACGGCAACTTCATAATACCTCCCTCGTAGAAGCCCCCCTCCTTATTTGCGAAGAACTCGGACAGCCACTTTTCACAAGCCTCTTTTGAGTTTAACTTTACACCACCAAGGGCGTTTACCATGGACAGGAACAGGTGGTAATCACTTGGCGCTATGTCCGGGCTATATGGTGGATGCGATAAAACCTCCCATCCGAGCTCCCGTAGCTTCTGACGAGTCATCAACGAAGTGTGTGGTCTGGCGTTGTCCTGGTGGAACACTACACCCTTCCTGTTGGCCAATTCTGGACGCTTCTGGTCGATCGCCTGCTTCAAGCGGTCCAGTTGTTCGCAGTAGATGGTAGAATTAAGCGTCTGGCCATATGGGAGCAGCTCATAGTGGATGATTCCCTTCCAATCCCACCAAACACACAGCAAAACCTTCATGGCCGTCAATCCCGGCTTGGCCACTGTTTGGGACGATTCACCGGCCTTCGACCACGACCGTTTTCGCTTGATATTGTCGTATGTGATCCATTTTTGGTCGCCAGTCACCATCCGCTTCAAGAATGGGTCGAGTTCGTTCCGTTTCAGCAGCATATCGCAGGCGTTGATTCGGTCCAGAAGGTTTTTTTGCGTCAAATCATGCGGCACCCAAACATCAAGCTTTTTTTTGTATCCAGCCTTCTGCAGATGGTTTAAAATGGTTTGGTGACTAACTCCCATCTCCTGGGCGATGTCACGAGATGCCACATGCCGGTCTAACTCGATGTAGTCCATGATTTGATCGGTATTTGTCGTCACAGGTCTTCCGCCGGCTGGCTTATCCATGGTGTCGTTTTCACCGGCTCTTAATCGTCGAAACCATTCCTCCGCGGTTCGAAGTGATAGAGTACCATCCCCGAAAACACCATTAATCTCAGGGAACGTTTCTCTAGCGGATTTGCCTTTAGCGAAGGAAAACTTTAAAATAGCGTGAATTTCGGCGTTAGTGAACTATATGTTTACACGTCTATAACTGTTGAACGCAATATCCAAACTAATTATGCATAGCGTCGTTTTGTAGGTTATGTCAAGACCTTTCAAATTATGTATAGTATTGCCAGATACGAGCTCTGTAGCGCTTTGTACATAGCCGCGAAATTCAAAAGACAAAAAGGCGGAAGGGAGATATTTGCCAAACTATTATATATGGTCAAAGAAATAAACTAAGTGGAAATAATTAAAAACTATATATTATAGAACTAAAAATTATACCATTGTATGTGACAAAAATGTGTGGCTTAACATCCATAATGTGGTCAAAAAACTTCTGTATCAGTGCCAGTTCATTTACTTCATTGAAAATTAAGAATTGCCTGAAAGAAATTAATTTTATAATATACAATGATTTAATGATATATGAGGTGTGTGAGGGGTCCCGCATAACAACTCAAGGAACCCAAGCCAATCTTACCTACTCATGGTGCACATGGGTATTCAACAAAAGAGACTGGCTGCCACCAACCCACATTGGGCCAGCGTGGTGAAAAAAGGCCTAAATCAATATGAACCTATACAGACAACAACTCCTAGTACCTGGTGGATTTGCAGGCAGCAGGAGAAATTGATGTGGAGATCTTTAGGCGAGGCTTATGTCCAGCAGTAGATGTCTAATGGTTGATGATTAATTATATATTATTATTTTTCTACTTCATATAATCAAGTGAACAGCATGAACATTAGAAGTTTTCTTAATGTCAACAAGTAATGTATTCTAGAGACAGAAAAGAAATATATAATATAAATCAATGTTTCTTATTTAGCCAGTCATAAGTTTGATGTTTTTGAGAGCACTTTGAATGTATTCCTTAATTTTCTTTTCAACAGCAAGAGGTTCTTAAAAAATGCCCACTTTATAGGAAGTTATATCATACATACATACGTAAATACAAAGTCCCAAAACAATAATTAATTTGAGTATTTCCTCCTTGAGATGAGTTAAACAAGTGCAGTTTTGGTAAAAGAATTTGTGTAATAATTTATAACTGGTGTCTAAGTAAAAGATAATAAGTAAGTTTTTACCCTTCAAATTCAGGTTTCGGTGTATATTCAAAATCCTCAACATCAGTAGAAATTATCTCCCTATTTGTAATTAGATATCCTTGCCCATCAATCATATATGAAATCATCATAATTTGGTCTGTTTGTGCATCAGGGAATTTAAGTGGAAGTTTAGTTGTTTCTATATCAAAAGCTAAAACAATAGGATCAGGCCTCTCTAGTATATCATCTCTTTTTGTGAATATTGGTACATCAGTTCCTCTATACTTCACTGTGTACCATGTACCACAAAATATTTTCATGTCTATTGAAACTCTAACATGATATGGTACATCATGTTCTCTGTGAAAAAAGTTTTAATATAATTACCTATAACCTGAAAACTTACAACAGTATGTATAAATATTATACCAACTATCTTGACATTATCATCAACAGCCCATGGCAGTCTACTGCCTCTTTCCCAACATGGTAATTGACAAAAGTGACCAGCTTAAACATGTAATATTTACATAAATTTTACTATTATAAAGTTACCTGATATCAATAATATTTTCCATGTGATCAGTTGTTTTTTTAGCATGCTCAATAGCAGCAGCACTCGTTAGTGCATTGGTCAACATTTCAGAATAAATAGCATCTTTTTTCTCTCTCTCCTTGTTTTTGTTAACAGCAGTCAATATTTCTCTTCTTACTTTCATCATTTCATTTTGTGACATAAATGATAGTTTAATATAATTTTGCTTCAGTCCTGATAAATGATTGAGCTACAAATGTTATTAGTTCACACAGTTAACTCTTGAACCTTTTACACAAATAAAAAAACTTATAAGTTTACATCCTATGATAACACATACCAAATCCAAATCCTCTTTCACAACAATATCTATTTTGTGTATTGACCCTGCATATTTTTTAGACAAATACTGAATGACCTCTTGTTCACATTCCTTCCTGGATAGTATAAGAAAATATGGTTGAAACATTAAGGACACTTTGAACCGTGATCCATCCATTTCTATAAAGTAATAATCCATAGAGGCAACAAGCCTTTTATCCTCATCCAATATTTCAGCCTAAAAAATGATAATTTAAAAGTAAAAATTGAGTCATCATCATAATAACATAAACAAGGCAATTAACCAGGTTGTTAAACTTAGACTTTCAACTAAAGGTTATTTTACTTTGTCTGATTAGACAGAGACCCTTTTGATATTATTTCCCCATAGCTTACAAAGTTTCATGTAATTAAATTGATCATGTAGTTGTAAGAATTCAAAAGAATTCTTACAACTACATGATCAATTTTCATTCTACATTAACAATTCAAATGAATACCCCTAATATGGTATGTACTCTGTTACATTAGACCATCTAAGTAGAGACCACTGCAGCTCCTGACAAACAGTAGTGTGCAAACGTTACTGTGTTCTGGTTTTAGGGTGCAATAACTAGTGAAATTACTGTGGTAAACGTCTCCTTCGACTTGGTGCTTAATTGTAAGAAAAAAAAAAGCTTAAGAGCTGATTCTTTTGAAAATCGAAGGTTTAAAAACTTTTATATCTTGAAAGGACTTCAGTGGACTGTCCAAGTTTGTATTACTTACTGTGTGCATGTTGATAAGGTAGCCTGTTCGCTCTTTAGAATCACGTATTCTGTCAAACCCATATTTCGAATCAATTTTATCATTTTCTAAAGCATTACGAATACGAGATTCAGAGGACTCTTCTCTGGTGAAATAGAAACAATAAATAAATAAAAGTAACTTTTATAATTTAATAATTAACAAAAAATGTAAGACCTAGCAAGTGAAGATGATCCGGCGTCCTTTTTACTTTCACCTCTATCTGCTCTAAATTTTCCAGTATTTTGTAGCACCATAATAGAGACTAAAATAAAAAAAAAACAATTCGGTATGGTAGTATCGTATGGTTAAATGTCAATAATTGTCATATTATTATAGTTTCCCGCGTTTACAAATTTCGGATACTCATTGAGTGTTCTATATTATAAAAGTAGTGCTACCCAAAAGTTATTTATTTTGAAAATAAAAAAAAAACGTTTATTTTATATTAATAATATTATTTGAAATCTGTAATATTAAAAATATATACTACATCTCTTTATGAGTAAAAAAAATAGTTATTACATATGATTGCCTCAAAAATTACAACAAACACAAAAGTAAGTGCAATAACGTTGTCAGATACACAAAATAAGATAATATATTCCTTAGTATTAACTACACATAGGTGCCATTTTCGAATTGCTTCAAAGGATGTTAAACAGTTCATACTATTCGCTTATGTTTTTATAGTAAAAATATATTATTTTTATGCAAAAGTAGCTTTGGTTAATCCGTATCTAAACATCTTATTAAAAAATGTCTGGCCGTAACGTAAGTTAACAAGAACAAACAAACAAAAAACAACCTTTTAAAAAGCTTTTGTATTTTGTTAGATATTCATATGTATAAATTAAAAAGTTTTCAACGTTATCACGTGAAACAAACATTAAATTTGACCGACTGAATTTATGTAATAAACAATTCGCTCACCAAAATACGAAATCAAAAAACTTTTAAGTAGTTTCACGTATTTATAAATTTACATAGGCCTAAATCTAATTAAACACCGTAACAATTAGTCTGTAAATTATTCCTGATTAAGATTTCAAGACTTTAATTACATCAAAAAGTGGATTGGTGTAAGATTAATGGGAGTATTTTTGAATAACAAAGGGCACAGCCATTTTTATTGACAGAGTTAAACATTTACTTATAAATCTATGAAAATAAAACTAGGTGTTGCACCATTATTCTTAAGAATTTTATTGTTTTACTATGTTTCTTTTAAAATATTTGCCTTTTTTTGTAATAAAATTGATTTATTGATTACATTATGTTATATTTAGGGTTCTATAAAAGATTGGCATAATCATTTATCTTATGTTTAATCGAATTAAACTTGTGTTATTTAACATCAATTTCTAATACATATTTAAAATACTAAAAGACATGGTCTAATACAATATTATACTTAATTCTTAGAATTCAATTATATCATACAGATTATTAACTAAATCTTAAATTAATTGTTTCCTACCAAGTATTTTGAGGTAGTAGTCCACTGGGTGGTGGTATATGCCCCGTTTTCAAGAGATTCTGAATATATACTTCCAATCTAGTCTTCGGGCCACCTTCATCAATATTTTCTAGAATCTTTAGGTAATCAGTACTTATCAATTTTATAATTTTAATAAATTGTGTCTTGTAGTATATATAAAAATCAGAACCACAAACTGAAAAGAAATCAAGCAAAAGTGTTGCACAAATGTCTGGTTCTGGTTTGAGATTAATGAATGAGGCTAGCCATTTCCAACCATAACATAAGCCATGAGGATTTGAGGAATTCACAAATTTAGGTGTCTTTGTTATCAAAATGGCACAATAAAGTCGGAAAATTCCAGACATTCTTTTGAGAAACTTATCCTGTTTCTCAACACTACCTTCATCATTGTAAGTGTAACCTCTAGATAAGTAGAATTCTTTATCAGACTGACCTTCCCTTTGTGGCAATAACATTGGTACTATGTAAGGGCAGTATTGATGAAAGTTGGCTTCTAAAAGCTTTCCAAATTCTGGAAACTGCGACCACAATGTAACTGCTACAGCAGCAAGTGGAAAAGCAGCTTCTGGATTGCTTGAAACTAAGAGGTCTCCTTGCCTTACTATCTTTTTAGCTAAGAGAGCTGTGCAATAATACAAGCCCTGTGGATGTTGTGCAGCTTGAACAAATGTGTCCAACACTTGTACACTTTCACCTCTTAGTAACTTTGATAACTTATCAAATTTATCTTTAATGTGTATACCACTCACGGATGACAAAGCATTTATTGGTGTATTAACAGCTTTTTGACAATCAAAACGAAATTTTTTCAGAGTAGTATTTTCTAGCAGATCTTTATAAGAGCTTTCATATGCATTTAAGTAATTCTTTAATTCTTCATAATAAGTATAATTTTTCAAAGAATAAAATTTTGGAGCTATATTCATTGGTTGTTTTACAGTGTTTTCAATTTGCACAGCTGCTTTTGTTTCTTTAATTTTATTTGCTTCAAGTTCTCTTTTTGCAAGTTCTTCTTTCTGTATCCGTTCCTCTTCTTGTTGTTTTAACTCATTTAGTTCTTCAATAATTTTCTTATGTATATTTTCAAAATTATTAGCACATAATTCAGCCTCTTGCACCTCTTTGTCAGTGATTATGCCAGTTTTACAAAGATCCATAATAGTATTAATACTCTCAATTATAGTTTTAACTAGTGTCTCATATTTAATAAATATATTTTTTGCCAGTGGATCAACATTTAAAATATTACATATTTCATTATAACAAATACATATCTTTGTATGACTATCTGTAACTGAAGCAAATCTACTAGTTGCTTTGTTTTGCTCTTCTAATATACGGTTCATGTTTTCTATAGTATTTTTATTTATTATTTGACATTTTTTTTCATCTAATTTAGCTTTATCTAATACAGAAAGGTTGTCATTTTCTTGCAAAAGTTTTAATATTTGTAACTTTTTTGTTCGTAATTCTAAAGCTTTGCGTTCACATTCATCACTTTGTTTGTTCCTAAATGTTTTCACACTTTCAGCATGCTTTGCTATCATTTTTTCTACTAAAGTTTTAAATATATCTTCCGAGGTTTTCAATACTTTTGATTCATATTCTTTTAGTATCAGAGTATAGCGTAAATCTTCGCTAATTTTGTCTTCTAATAAATTAATATCATTCTTTTCATCAGTTTTAACAGAAACGTTTTCCTCTGCTGCAGGTTTTTTCATTGGACTTTTAGGACCAATAGTGATTTCTTTCACAAATGGGCTAATTTCTGCTGCTTTTGTTAAAGCTGATATACGTAGTTTTCCAAAATTTGCTAACTGGCTAGAAGGACTCAAGTCATGTGTTCTACGCAGTTCGTCGCAAAAGTTAATTTTGTTATAACTATTTTCTAAGTCAGAGAATGTAGTTAGATCCATGTTTGTAATAGAAAATTTGTAATGAAAAGTTATATCTTAACTTATAAATTTGCTTAAAATATGTAATAAAACCCTACTGACAACTTCAGATCGAGTTTATGTACCGTGATTGTCAAAGTCAGTACAATATGGTCACAGAGTACTTTGTATATATTGATTATGCTGCTAACATTATTCAAAATAACAGTTGATACAGACTATAGTATTAGACTATAATCTGTATCAACTGTAATCAGCATTAAATAAAGCATTGTATCTTTAAACATTATATAACTACCTACCTACCTATTTTGCTTCGTTTAAAGTTATTTGTTTAAATTTTAACGGCCATTAATGTTGCCCCCCTCTTAAGTTTTATCACAACTACGCTGACTGTATTTTACCAACAGTTACATGATTTCCTATGTTTACGCCAATACTAAACATTAATTGAAACTATATTATACGGATTTAATATAATTTAAACATCAGTTTTATATTAAATTTTATAAAAAAAAAACTTACAAAAATTGTTCGCATTCTTATTTGAATTATAAAAAAATTGCTATGCTTTTTATTTTATATTTAAGAAAAATTAATAAAGTAGAAGAGAAATGTAAATATGAATTACTTTTTGACTCGCAAAAAAAAAGGAATTTATTTGTCTTTGAATATCCACTCCACTTGAATATTTTTATTAGCAAACAGAATTTCCGCATTGTGATGTCTGTGTCTCATTTTTAGTCTTTACGTATACTAATTTTATACCAGAAGAAAAAAATGTAATACCAAAATTTAGATTATGATCAAACTGCATTTATAATAATAATTAATGTTATATGTGAAGTACTTAATCAATTAAATACAATTTTCACTTTCTCTTTATTAGTATTTTAATATGGAGCCATATAATTACTCAACTTTTATGGCTAGAAATTCAGCTTTCAGCCCTTATAGATTATTGAGAAGAGAGACTGGATTTCAAAATCCAGTAGGTGCTGAAAATGCTTTAGCGAAAAGTCTTTATTGCGGTATGAAACCCGTTGCTTTATGGGATTCAGAAAATGCAAATGATGTTCCTACAGGAGGAGTGTTTAACCTTGAGTTCTCACCGGAAGGGTAAGGAAAAAAATAATAATAATCACTTAAAAACAACACGCCAATTTTAAAGTTTAATTAAATATGGTTGTTTTTGACGTATTAACTGGTTATCTATTTTGTGAAATTATATGAATCTGACAATCGTTTTACAATGTAAATAATTATTTCACTTCCTAAATCGTGTTAACATATGAAGATTATGGTAATACAATAATTAAAGAAACATTAGTTAAAAACTAGTAATTTTTTAATTAATATTCTTTTTTAATTTTTTAAAGGCATCATGCTACATAATGATATAACAAACTAATATTAACATATTTACAATTAGAGTTTGAAGAGATTTACATTTAAAACTTATTTATTGTTTGATGATATATGGAACAAATTTAACTTACAAATAATATTTAAATAAATGTGCTTATAAACAAACCTGTAGAAATTTTTATCCCTAATTTGTAAAAGTTAAAATTTTTATGTGTTCATTTATATATATGTAATGATGTTATTTAATAAATTAATGTAAATATAATATAGTGCCATACATTCTAAGCAATTTGTATTCTTTTAAAAAATTTAACTTTATTTTTTTTTTTTTACATATGATATAAATTTGTTAATGAAATAATTTTGTGTTACAGGTCTCTATTAGTTGCAGCTTGTGAAAAGAAATCTATTCAAATATTTGATCCCCTTACACATCAAAGGATTCATTCTGTAAATGGAGCACATTCAGACTGTGTCAACTGTGTTAAGTAAGTAAACATAATAATGAACTATAAGAATTAAATAGAAAATCTTTATTTTTGCCTATTGGTTTAAACATATCCTTGCATAAGCATTTATTTAATGTTTGTTAATTGTATTTAATGTTACAAAGCAGTTATTTTTAAGGTTTTCAATTACTTCCTGTATGGTAAATTTTCTTGGGTAGGAGCTCTCTACAGCTTACTCAAATCATTTCCATTGTTCCCTTCATTAGTGTTGTTATATTTTCAGATTTTTAGACAGCAGAATGTTTGCAACTTGTTCAGATGATTCAACTATAGCACTATGGGATATCAGAAATTTGAGAAAAAAAATCAGTTCACTCCTTGGACACTCAAACTGGGTGAAGAATATAGAGTTCTCTGTTAAAGATAAACTACTAGTCACATCTGGGTTGGATGGTAGTATATTCACTTGGGATATAAACTCTTACACTGAATCAAATGTTGTTCATCATAGAGTTTTTCATACAGCTGATTTAATGAGGTGCAGATTATCTCCAGATGCAAAGCAAATGGTCATGTGCACTACAGGAGGCTTGCTTATTATTATACATAATTTAAATTTGTCTACACTTGCTAGAGATTTACATGGATTTAAGGTAATTACTTTAGCATACTTTATTACTTACAGTATTATCAATACATGATCCATCAATGTATGTACTACTTTCAGTAGCTCAAACATTCATCATACAATAATGTAATTGTTTGTTGGTAAATTCATACAAAGCAGTACACTGAGAAGCTTCATCAGCCGATAGATGTCCATGGCTGAATATAGGTCTCTCCAAAATTCTCACACACTCGGAGAGGGAGTATGGGGAGACTTGAGCCATTTCTCAAGGTTTAAGGGTTCCCACATAATAACTGATAGGATCCAAGTCAAACTCACCGGCTCATGGTGCATCCAACTAATCAACCAATGAGGCTCTAGCTCCAACCAACCTGCATTAGGCCAGTGTTTTGGAAATGGCCCAGAATAATCCCACTGAAAAGCTTTTGAACAAGAAACTTACAATTCTTTTATAGAATACATGAAAGTGTCACTCAATTTTTAAATAACATAAAGATTTTAAAGACTTGTTTATTGCAACGTAAAACCTTTGTTTACTTCGTACAATAAAAAAAAAGGTGTACAATATCGCTGGCGAGAATTTCTCTTGATGGTAATTAATATACCTGATCAGAATAATGTGGGTCTAGTTAGGAAGGTACACACTACACCACACTGCTTATTGCTTTGAGATATAAGATGTCAAATTACTCTAGTAATTTCACAGGCTATAATATCATTAAAATTGGGACAATTAAATTTTTCCACACTGTTGTTCAGTGGTAGAAATAAGGACTGCAGTCTACAGTTACTCGAACCTATTACTAGTACATTACTTGTAAAGGTACTTTGATAGCTGTTACATATTTATATTGCTTTGTCTACATTTGTATTTTATCATTTTCTCTAAGATATTAAGATAAAATATTATTAAGTAAAACTATTAATAATGTATATTAGTCTGGTTGTATTTTTATTAAATGAATACTACCCATAACATTGGTCAGTCCTTCATATATGTATGCCTCTTACAGCCCAACCTGTACAGGCTAATGCAGATGAGCCAGCAGCTGATCCCCATCGCGGCAATGTATGACCATCTCTTTGATGAGGAGCGGCGTGAGAATCGAGTGGAACTCGTCTCTGACTTCCCCGACGGTAATGACGCCAAGGTCGTCAGCGCATTGCAGGTAACTATCGCATAGCTTTTATTTATTCTTTTTAACTGATTAACTATTACATTTCTTATTTGAAAGGTACAAGTGGTTATTAGTTTTCTTTTTATTGTGTGTGATAGAGTCAATAACCAAAAAAAATATAATAGTGAAGGTATCCGAAGAACATTCACTACTACATTATTTCATCAGGCTTATATATATATGGCCACCGGTAGACGTCCACTGCTGAACATAGGCCTCCCAAAAGATCTCCACATCGATCGGTCTCGTGTTGCCCGCATCCAATGGCTTTCCGCGACTCTCACCAAATCGTTGGTCCATCTTGTGGGGGTCTTCCAACGCTACGTCTACCGGTACGCAGTCGCCATTCGAGAATCTCTCTGCCCTATCGGCCTTCAGTCCTTCAAGCAATGTGCCCTGCCCACTACCACTTAAGTCTACAAATCTTTTAGGCTATGACGACCTTGGTTCTTGACCTGGAGATTGCAATCAACTTGTAATAAATATTAAAACTCTATTACATTTTAAAATATTAACAAAAATAAACAGCTTGAATTCTTAACTTTCAGATTCATCCTCAGGGCTGGTGTGCTTTGAGTAGAAATATCAGCCATGGCGACCGATCAGAGGTGATCATACTTACTATTGTAAACATTGTACACATTGAGCAATTTTAATAATAATTTATGTGACACGTGTATAATGTTCAGTGGTCGTGCATACATGACATACAACCAAGCGAGGCCGTGTCGGAGAAGTCGACGCGCGACACCTCGGCCGCCGCCCCGCGACACTCCACGCCCACCAATTCACCTCGCTCTCCGCCGCGCACTCCGCCCCGTCGCTGGCGCCGTCTACCGCGTCATCTGCCCTTCCGTACGCTCCGTCCGCACAACACCAGAGCCAGGTATAATCTACTCTTGTAATATTTAAAGGGTATGTTAAGATTTAATATTAGGTTGGGGAAAAAGAAATCCATTATTTTTTCGGTAGATGGCTGTAGTGATAAATTTCTCGTAAAGTATCGATCAAACAGTTTCAGATTTATGCTCGTTGGAAAGGTGACATTTCGCAGTAAAAAAATTCTTTTGCTGTTTTTTGTTTGGTGCATTCAATTGTGAGTTACAGGGTGTTAAAAATGGAAGTGAACAAAGAGAAAATTCGGTACATTTTACAGTTTTTCTTTGACAAAGGCGAAAATGCAAGCCAGGCGGCTAAAATTGTGAATGGTGTTTATGGACCCGATGCTGTAACAGCCAATTATGTGCAATTTTGGTTTCGTAGATTCCGTTCAGGAATTTTTGATGTTAAAGATGCACCTCGCACAGGTAGGCCGGTCGCCGAAAATGTCGATAAAATCGGAGAAATGATCGAAGTTGACCGGCATGTTAGCAGTCGTAACATCGCCCAGGAGCTAAAAATGGACCACAAAACAGTTTTAAACCATTTACACCAAGCTGGATACAAAAAGAAGCTCAATGTTTGGGTGCCACACCAATTAACAGAAAAAAACATGATGGATCGAATTTCCATCTGCAAAGCCTTGGCCAAACGGAATGAGATAGACCCATTTCTTAAACGGATGGTGACTGGAGATGAGAAATGGATCACATACGATAACCCTGTGCGAAAACGATCATGGTCAAAGAGCGATGAAGCACCTCAAACGGTGGCCAAACCAGGATTAACGGCCAGGAAGGTTCTGCTGTGCATTTGGTGGGACTGGAAGAGGATTATTTATTATGAGTTGTTTCCATATGACCAAGCACTAAATTCTGATCTCTACTGTCAACAACTGGACCGTTTGAAGAAAGCAATTGACCAGAAACGGCCAGAATTGGCCAACAGGAGAGGTGTCGTGTTCCACCAGGACAACGCTAGGCCACACACGTCTACAGTGACTCGCCAGAAACTTCGGGAGCTTGGTTGGGAAGTTTTAATTCATCCGCCATACAGTCCGGACTTGGCACCAAGCGATTACCATCTTTTTCTTGCATTACAAAATTTCTTTAGTGATAAAAAATTGGCATCTAGGGAAGATTGTGAAAATCGGCTACTAGAGTTTTTTGCAAATAGAGACCAGGACTTCTACGAGAGAGGCATTATGAAGTTACTTTTAAAATGGCAACAAATCATAGAACAAAACGGTGCATATTTGACCCAAATCGGACAATCCGAAGCATGTTAAATAAAGTCCTGAAGTTCATATAAAAATAATGGAATTCTTTTTCCCCAACCTATTATTTATATTCTACAAAGTGATGAAACGAGATAGAGATCACCTGATGGTGAGTGACCCGCCTGCCTATAACAATGTAGCGCTAGTTAGGATGATATACACATCGCTACCTTGTTCTCTTCGCTTTGAGACATATCATATCGTCTCGTTAATCCAGTAATTTCTCTAGCTGCAATCTTCTCCAAACTGGAACACAGTAATTTTTACACCATGCTGCTTCATGACAGAAATAGGAACTGTGGTGGTACTTGCCTAAACAGTCTCCAGTAACCGTGAGCTACCTCCATAATGTATATGTAATATACTTTTAAGACAGGTTTTTTTTTACAAGGACATATACAAATGTCATAGATTACATGGTACCAAAGACTTTTTAGGTACCATTGCAGTGCCTATCTCTGTTCCAAAATAATAGTGTGATAACATTATTGTCCTCAATTTTTGAAGATATTGTGAAATTACAGTTACAGTAGTAAACAAGGTTTGAGTATGTTAGTCATGATGTTGAGGCTAGCATATTTCATCATCTTCATGGTTTAGCTATTCTATACAAAATTGTTCTACAGGGCGGACGCAGCAAATCAAAGAGAGGGGGAGAATGACGAGGGAGAAGCGGTTTCAGGCAGCGGCAGTCGAAGTGAAACAGAGCCTTCAGCTCCGCTCACTTCAGGCGCCTCTTCTAGATTAGGACCGGTCAGTGTTGTATAAATATATGGCAGCTTAACATTGAGATATGACTCCACCACTCTGACCAATGTTAGTGGATGTCCCATGTCAGCTAGAGATGTCTTTGTTTCAACAATGTTCAACACGTTTTCCGGAGATCTGCAATCTAGGTCTCTGTAGTAGTGATATCTTCCTTATTCAACTTAATTTTTTACTGGTGGTAGATCTCCATTGCCAGAGACTGTCTATATTTATATTGTGACAGTGGTGCCATCCTGCTGCGAGGCTAATTACTTATTGGATTGCTTTGATAGATTACCTCACAATATTTTCCATAATTGAAAACTCATTATTAGTGGAGATTGAACCTGTGCGTTTTTAAGATGGTTACCAGGTATCCGCCTTTAGCTGGTCTTAAATAGCTGATACCTGAAATATGAATCTATGGAAGGGGCTAAATTTTTTTCTGTGTTTGTTTGTTGCTGCAATGTGTTCAGAATAGGGAACTATAAAGAAATAGATTCAACCGTTTGACTTTATTGTTGATTCTAATTTACACATATCTTGTACTCTATGTATTATATTAGTGTTGATAGCAAAATTGTATGATTACTTTCTAGGGCCTTCCAAGTATCCAAAATGATGTATGGGAAGCTTCAATTACGATCAAACAACATAGAACGGTGCAGGAAATGTATATCAGGTAAGATGTATGAAAAAAAAAATTATAAATTAGTTTTCTTACTGTAAGTTAGTGAACTTTAAAATTCTCTTTACTTCGTAAAATGTCGAGACAAGCGGAACTTTCACCTGCTGGTCATCGATACTGCTGCCTTTGACGATGTGATGTGTCGCTAGGATGTTATACAGAACACAATAATGTTTGCACAGAACTGTTTTGCTGCAGAATTAGTGTACCTACCTAGATGGTCTCCGGCAACAGAGTAATGCCACTGGATTTGGTTGCTTGATTTCCTGAGCTTAATTAATAATGCCTTATTTATTTAATTAGAATCGTGAATTTCTTTGAGAAATTGTTATCTCCAAAACCATTTCTAACGCAGTTTTTTTTATATCCAAACATAAATTATATTTATCCAAATAATATTATTACTGCTAGTGTTAAAAAGAAGGAAAATGCATTTATACCACAATAAGAAGAAAATGTAATACGAAAAAATTTTTTCGTGGTTTATTGTGGTAAAAGTGCATTGTTCTTTTTTTTTCGTGTTACATTTTTCCCTTATTGTGGTATTAACTTTTTTCTTGAACTGAAGGGGACAGGTTGGTCGGAACTTTAACATGCAACGCATCATGGGCATCAACACGGGTATCACTCCGCCTGCCGCCACCCTGACGCGCTCGCTCACTGTACCGCGCTTACTGCAGCTACTAAACTCCACGGACAGGTTGCTCACTCACTTAGTTTCTCTCTCCGCTTGCTCTCTCCTTACGTTCATTTTTTTTTATATAATTAAACGACGAACCGAACGGGACGTTCACCTGATGGTAAGTGATACGCCCGCCCATAAAAATGTGGCGCTAGTTAGGATGTTATACACTGCACCTCATTGCGCTCGTCGCCTGAGACATAAGATGTTGTATGTCGTTACCCCCGTAACTACAATAGCCATAACGACCTTCAAACCGGAACGCAGTAATGTTTGCACACTTTTATTTTACGGCAGAAACAGCCGCTGTAATGTTACCCACCTAGACAGTCTCTGTCATCAGAGACCGACCACTAGTAGAAGTACCACCAGTCATTGAAATTTGTGTCTGCAATGAGCTAAAAGTATTTTTTACATGTTAAGTGACAAAATGGTCAAGAATAATGTCACCATAATTTGTAATTCAAAATAAAGCTCTCTTATTCCTACTAGTGAGACTTAGGACCTTGTCTCACATGAAGAAACTCAGGGCTATTTGTTGACCATGTTAGTCAAAAATGTTTTGCCCGGATGTTTATACAATACAACATTAGCCTATTGTGGGAGAATAGGATGATGTTATGTTATCACATGGCTTTTAATCTACACAGATATTATAGTAACTACTGTAGAAGTACTCCATATAAGAGACCTGTTACGACTTAAACGAAAAATATAATAGCTCAAATGTTTACAGCACTACACCGTCCACTTCCGGTCAAACACCTATACCAAGGCACAGTCCACCAACTCGTGAAGAGGATGAGGCGACAAAGCACTTCGTCCGGCAGAACAGGGACCGTCTGCTTTACTTCATTGAAGAGACTAATGAAGGCAGAGGATTTATTAAGGTTTGATACTTTACTGTGTTTTAACTTCTCCTTTGGAGTGTCACCAATGAGAAACCTTATCACCAGGTAACATCATGAGCTTGACTCACTGGTGTCACAACTTTACAAAAAGAAAATGTTATTAAACACTCTTCCTGACTATAGTGTGTAAAATGTAATAAATTTAAAGATAAATTGCTACATACTCAAGGACATACACATTAAGGACAGATTATATTTTTTATACGATGAAGCAATGAGATTAACAAGACAATCCCCTCATCTTAAATGATATGCTCCTAAATTCCATGAACAGGTTTCTCACTGACTTGTAGTTTCTTTCTTCACTCGCCCTTTTTTGACGTAATTTTTTTTTTTATACGATTAAGCGACTAGATGAGTGAGGACGTTCACCTGATAGTTAATGATACGCCCACCAAAACAATGTGGAGCTAGTTATGGTAATACACAGTCACATTGCGCTCGTCGTCATAGGGTGTTTGTTATTATATGTGTGTATTTGACTTATATGTGTCAATGACAAATAATATCAAGTGGGTACTTCATAATATATTCACATAATGTCACTTTAAAACACGGCTAAGTAGCAAGTAATACACAGTACCTATTTATGTGTTTTATCATATATTCAGTACATAACAACATTTAGCCTCCTAACCCCAATAATTTCCTTAGCAGCAAGCCTTTCAAACTGGAATAGAGTAATGTTTGCACACTGCTGTTTTGCGGCAAAAATAGGAGCAGCTGGATACTCCAGCATTAGTAAATTTTCTCCCAGTCTATGATAGGATTAACGAGAGACTAACTGTATATTTCAGTTCTTGTGTAATTAATCTTATCGGCACTGTAGGAGCTGTGCTTCTCGGCGGACGGTCGTCTGGTCTGCTCGCCATTCGGGCGCGGCATGCATCTTTTGGCTTTAAACGAAAACTGCAGCGAAATGTCGCATTGCATGCAAGATTTTTGCGGCCCCACATCGCTCGTAGAGCTCGGTCAGTGTCTCGGCATTCATCAAGACCTTGTCGTCAGCTCCAAATTCAGTCCCCGTCACCATCTACTTGTCACCGGGTGCCTCGAAGGAAAAATAGTCTGGTACGAGCCTTACAGCGGCGAAGATTACTGGTAGGTCTCTGATGCCAGAGCAGCAATGTTGTGCTATGACAACTATCCTAATTAGCGCCAATTTGTTATGGGCAGGCAGTATCACTTTCCATCAGATGAACGTGCTGCTTGTCTCATCACTAAATAATAAAAAAAAGGTTTATATTGAATACTTAATAAAATAATTGATAGACTGCTAGTCTTTCATTCCATCTATTTTTGAGACTGTAATTGAATGTTAGTTAGTTCTTTTAGTTACGGATCTTAGTTAGTGAGCCAATTTTTAAAGTTTGTAATAAATCTTAGCTACATTAGTGTTATTTTTATGTGCTGTAATATTTGTATATACACCAGGGGTTAAAAAAATTGTATATAAAGAGAATTTCATTGGAACATTAATTTAAAAAAGATATCTTAAATATGACTTGCATTTAAAAAACAGTTGCATTAAGGTTTATACTCAACAAAACTTAATTTACTTACAGGATGCTCTGTAACACCAAAAAGAATTTATTTTAGTGTGTATTCAATTAAGCTTAATGTAAGAGAAAGGATTTGTTAATAACAAAAAAGATAACAATTTTAAATGTATTTTACAAATTGTGATAATCTACAACTTTCATAACTCCATATAAAATACAATGTACAAAGATTTTAACGATTGGCATAATAAACATGTGATCAATTTTTCTGATGTGATATATATTTACACATGCCCTCCTTCCTTGAGTTTAGATATTAGGGTGTCCACATCAGGAACAACAGATCCAGCCTGCCTTACTGGAGGATCCTCAACAGAGATCACTTTAATCCTGGGCGATAGATCGACCCCTAAATCCTTAGCTGTCAATTTCTTCAATGGTTTCTTTTTTGCTTTCTGAAAGACAATGCTTGGTTATTTCAATGATTATTTACTGGATTTGTTATATGTTCATCATCTGCTACACCAATGAATGTGTATTGCTGGACATAAGTCTCTTTTTTCAGTTATAGTTTGATCTAAATTATTTTTATGTTACTCTCTATATGTTGTGTATAAATATCAAAAACTCCAAGAAAATGGTAGGAACTTTCTCTGATTTAACCATCATGGGGTGAACACCAATCCATATGAATACAAAATTTGGGGAGGTCTTTGTTAAACAGTGGACAGAGTAGATTCAATGATAAAACAAATGTATAAAGTCTAGTTTTGTTTTTGTTTAGAGTAAATGATAATTTCTAGAAAATCATGTCAATGTTTTATAATCAAAAGCCAAGTTTTATATTACAAATAAAATTTCGAAATCATAGTGAAGTGTACGTATTACGCATACGTAAGTACGCTATGGTCATATTTAAATAATTTCAATGTTATATCCATAAAAAAGTAGGTAAAGGAGATGTATATATTTACCATGATATTCGGCAAAGTTGCATAGCGTGGCTCATTGAGTCGAAGGTCCGCACTAATCACGACAGGTACCTTTGTCTTAATGGTTTCTAAACCACCATCAATCTCACGGGTGATTGTCAACCCTGCATCTGTTTTCTCAACCTTAAATTTTTTTTATATAATCATATTACACAAATAAGTGATACAAAAAAAAATATTTCCCATTTAAACCTGCAGTTTGTTATTTGTTCAGGTATACAAATTTTGGCATTTTCATGCAAACACTTTTTTTACTTCATGTCAATAATGTTAAAGTAAAAATTGTTTTTAGAAATCTTATCATTATCATTATGTAAATAAGGTTAAAATGTCTGTGATGAATTAATTGAAACTTCTATATATTGTCTTTATCATCAACTTAGGTTATCAGTAATATGTTGTTTTTAAACATGTTGCAAAACCAACCTTGGAGGCAAATGTTCCTTGGGGCCAGTCCAATAAAGCCGCAGTCATTTGAGCAGTTTGGTTCGAATCATCATCAATAGCCTGTAATAAAATTTAGTATATAAATTTTTAGTGATACAATGGAGTAGTAAAATAAGAAAAAATAATGACTCTAGATACCTGTTTACCAACAATAACTATGTCAGCTTTCTCATCAGTTGAGAGCTTTGCTAAAATTTTAGCTACATGAATTGGCTGCATGGTTTCATATTCAGCTCCTGCTACTTCCACATGGATAGCTCGATCAGCACCCATTGCAAGAGCTGTTCTTAAAGTTTCCTAAATAAATTTAAAAATAGTAGATACTGTTAGTATTTTACAAAAATTCTTGAGTTATAAATTAAAAATATGCTATTAATAAATTGTCAACATCCAAATATAATTACTTTATATAGAAAGTATTCTTTGAATACAATGATTGTACATTTATGGAAAATTGGTAAATAAAAAAAGTGTAAGAGAAAAAATCTTTAAGAAAAAACTTAGTTATTTATAATCTAGAGTGAACTTGTACACTATCATTATTTATCTCTAAGTCAGTGTGCTTTAGAATAGAAATTATTTAGTACAAATGCATTATACTGTTCTCTAGATTTTAAAATGTTTTTACCTGTGACTGTAATGGGCCACATGAAACAGCAATAACTTCACTGGCTAGTTTCTTTTCTTTCATTCGAACTGCCTCTTCCACAGCAATTTCATCAAAAGGATTCATGGAGTGTTTAACTCCATCTGTCACTACACCCATCTTATCAGGCTTAACCCTAATCTATATAAAAATTGAAGAAAACATATTCTGTAAAAACTATGTTAAATGTATGAGTTTAAGAAAATCTATGCCTTTAATAAAAAGCAGATAGTAGAAGTGGTTAATCAATGCAATTGGACAGTCTTGATGGTAACTATTTATTGTAATTAGTGGGACTCATATTCTGTGTGATATTTAAATGTCTATAGCCCAGGGTTTAATCACACCATTCTACTGTTATGGCGTATCATATTATTATGTATATTTTTACTGAATTATTACTATAAATATATAGGCTATGATAACACAAATGTTGAACTACAAATTTACTGAACAAATAAGATTAAAAATATATTCCTATACAATATACAAATAATCATAGTATTTGTCATATAAATATTTAAGTGTTAGTTTGATGTTCCTATGTATAGTAATTCATGAATATTTTTGAGAATACATTTACTATAATTATCTTAATACTGTCAATATATATAAATGTGAATATTCTACATAAATTTTTATTTTAATAGCGGCCACTAGTTATAACTGATTAAATGTGTTAATAATTACAATTTTTCCACACGATACATATATAATAATTTATACAAATGTAAAAAAAGTTTTCTTATGAACTACGGTGTACTTGAAACTGAAATAACCTTTGTACTTTTGACTTACTTTGACCGCATAATCAATAACTCTTTTTACTCCGACTAAGACTCTAGCCATTATTGTTTACTTAAATATTATTTAGAAATATGCAATCTAAACTTAAAATATTAGCTTAGATTTACTTTATTTTCACCAGGTAGAAAACTTCTCTAAAAGTTTAAACAATTTGACATTCGAGTATAGTGTTGCAAGAATTTTTTTTTATACTTTTAATCATTTTTAAATTAGAGTTTTTAAAAATTCATGAAATCGTATAAAACTACGTAAAACATGTTATATAAATCATCTATTACTATTTAGATACATTTTCTGGTTTATAAATTTCTAGGGCACTTTCATTCAATAGTGCAACAAAATTTAAGGACGGAGTGCCTAATACTCTTCTGCATTCGGACATACTTATGTAAGTACTGGAATCTAGCAGACAGTGCTCGTCTACTTTTTAAATTTTTTTACATCTTTGTTTTCATCATCATCAGGCGATAGATGTTCACTATACATAAGCTTCCCACATCGATTGGTTCTGCGCTGCCAGTATCCAGCGGCTTCTCAAGACCTACAGCCTTTTATAGAAATTCATATCTGAGGATTTGGGCTATTATCCACTATGCTGGTATTTTTCACAAAATTTACTCCTAACAATTTTTTTTTAAACAATCGGAATCTATGTAATTCGGGAATATAATGTTGTGTCCGTGTATACTACATTTTATTAAATAAAGTCATATTATCAGCTATATATAGGTAATCATACAATTAGTTATGTTGTGTACATGTTTCACCAGTAACTAGAAATTATATCGTTTTTTTTATTTGGCAGTATGTTATAAACGTAGTATAATTATTGATATATAAAAATCTGTTATGTTGCATGCAGCACTTGTAATTTTTATTGATATTACCATAACAAAAAATCGTCGATCATTAAATTAATGTTATTATAATTCTCCATTATAGGGTGAAAGGTAATAAGTGTAAAAGATCTGGAGCGGCTAAAGCATAGTTCGTTTCCTATCTTTCTATGTATGGAAAACCCCAACTAAAAACAATAGTTGCAGAGTTATATATTTTTTAATATTTTTCAAAAAATTTACGTTTTTGTAGGGAAAAATTCGATGATTTTATTTCTTAGATATTTCTACACAAATTTTAATGTTACAATTATTGTTTAATCATTGTTTTATTAAATTAAATTAATATACGTCACTTGGCGGCTAAAACTTTTAAATTAGGTCCTTTCAAAGTCGTGACAATATAAAATAGCCCGTTATACTTACATTTTTATTTAATCTTAAAAAAAACATATTTATAAAATATACGTTCAAAGCACATAAATAAGTACCTGAATTCAATATTTATCTGACAATGTATAAAAAAGTACATAGATTCTAAAATTTTAAAAAAAATTCAGTTAATGAGTTGGTACGAATCGATATTTAGAACAACTACTTTCTTGGGTGAACGTACATTATTGATATCTTCTTAATTCTGAATAGTTTTTCTTCTCCATACCAAATTAATTTAATTTCAATAGCGGATTTAGGTAAAGAAGAATACGCTGACTTTTTCTGTTGTTATAGACTTAGTGATGGAAATTCTTTACAAGCACGAAGAGAATATCAGCTACGTTTTCCAAATCACCTACTCAACCGACTTTCCAACTCACTACTTAGTCGTAGAGTTGGTGCTGCGGCGTATCGACGCGTCAGGGAAACTGGCAGTGTTCAACGGAGGGCACATGACGCATCTACGATACTGAAGAGGAAGAAAGAAACATTTTGTTGTAGACCCGACTACGTCAACCAGGGTCGTGGCAAGATTGCTGGGTCAACACAATGGAAAGTGTGGTTTACTGTGCATACGGTAAGGCTCTACCCCTACCATTATACATCGGTCCGGGCCCTGGAGGTAGGAGACCCTGCAAGGAGGTTACGACTTCTGCCGTTTTATGCTGCATACAGACTTAGAAAATAATAACTTTCTCACCAAAATATTGTGGACTGATGAATCGAAGTTTGACAGAGACGGCATAACAAATATTCATAATAGTCATAGGAAATATTTTTTTAGTTAGAGCGTGCGGCCTTCATTCCGAAGGTCGCGGGTTCGAATCTCAGCTTGTGTACCAATGACTTTAATATAATATTTAAGTTATGTACATTTGTGAACTTTAGTTACAACAGCAAAATACAAACTGTTAAGGAAAACAAGCTGTGTGGTGAAGTCACCAAGCCTCATTGAGCCAGCGTGGTGACTATGGCCCAATCGCCCTCCTATTGAGGATAGGCCTGTGCCTCAGTAGTGAGAACATAAATTGTCGGTTTATAAAAAAATCTTTTAATTATCTATAAGGTTGCCAAATATCTCCCTTCCGCTTTTTTGCTCTTTATTCAATGCTTTATAAAAAGTGTTACAGTGATCGGATTTAGTTCAAATATGCGCCGTTTTGTTCGATAATCTGTTTCCATCTAGACGGCAACTTCATAATACCTCCCTCGTAGAAGCCCCCCTCCTTATTTGCGAAGAACTCGGACAGCCACTTTTCACAAGCCTCTTTTGAGTTCAACTTTACACCACCAAGGGCGTTCACCATGGACAGGAACAGGTGGTAATCACTTGGCGCTATGTCCGGGCTATATGGTGGATGCGATAAAACCTCCCATCCGAGCTCCCGTAGCTTCTGACGAGTCATCAACGAAGTGTGTGGTTTGGCGTTGTCCTGGTGGAACACTACACCCTTCCTGTTGGCCAATTCTGGACGCTTCTGGTCGATCGCCTGCTTCAAGCGGTCCAGTTGTTCGCAGTAGATGGTAGAATTAAGCGTCTGGCCATATGGGAGCAGCTCATAGTGGATGATTCCCTTCCAATCCCACCAAACACACAGCAAAACCTTCCTGGCCGTCAATCCCGGCTTGGCCACTGTTTGGGACGATTCACCGGCCTTCGACCACGACCGTTTTCGCTTGATATTGTCGTATGTGATCCATTTTTGGTCGCCAGTCACCATCCGCTTCAAGAATGGGTCGAGTTCGTTCCGTTTCAGCAGCATATCGTAGGCGTTGATTCGGTCCAGAAGGTTTTTTTGCGTCAAATCATGCGGCACCCAAACATCAAGCTTTTTTTTGTATCCAGCCTTCTGCAGATGGTTTAAAATGGTTTGGTGACTAACTCCCATCTCCTGGGCGATGTCACGAGATGCCACATGCCGGTCTAACTCGATGTAGTCCATGATTTGATCGGTATTTGTCGTCACAGGTCTTCCGCCGGCTGGCTTATCCATGGTGTCGTTTTCACCGGCTCTGAATCGTCGAAACCATTCCTCCGCGGTTCGAAGTGATAGAGTACCATCCCCCAAAACACCATTAATCTCACGGAACGTTTCTCTAGCGGATTTGCCTTTAACGAAGGAAAACTTTAAAATAGCGCAAATTCGGCGTTAGTGAACTCGCATGTTTACACGTCTATAACTGTTGAACGCAATATCCAAACTAATTATGCATAGCGTCGTTTTGTAGGTTATGTCAAGACCTTTCAAATTATGTATAGTATTGCCAGATACGAGCTCTGTAGCGCTTTGTACATAGCCGCGAAATTCAAAAGACAAAAAGGCGGAAGGGAGATATTTGCTAACCTATTATATAAATATAATATCTTGCAGGTGCATGATATACAATTGGAAACCAGAAGAGAAATGGTGTTCCAGCATGACGGTTGTCCCTCAGCGATGGATTGACTGAGGCGGACCAACACTGTGGCCTACAAGGTGTCCTGATTTAACACCTTGGGATTATTACTTATGGGGTCACATGAAATGTTTAGTGTACATAACACCAATTAACTCGTTAGAAGATTATTAGAATTAGAAGTCAAGCATGATTTATGTGCTTCATACTTGCTTTACATGATTTATGTGCTGTCTTTAATAATAAAATTAAATAAAAATGTAAATATGATGCCTTATTTTTTACTATCACAACTTTCAAAGAACCTATTTTAAAAGTTTTTTAGCCTCTAAGTGATGATTATGAATTTAAATTAATAAAACAATGATTAAATATTAATTATTACATTAGAAATTTGTGTAGAAATAAGTAAGAAATAAAATCGATTGTTTTTCCTAAAAAATCGAGGATTTTTTGAAAAGTATTTAAAAACAACTCCAGAACCATTGTTTTTGGATGGGGTATTCCATACATAGATAGGATACGAGCTATACTTTAGCCCTGACAGATTTTTTACACATATTACTTTTCATCCTGTATATGTTTACCTAAATATTACGCAGCAACCCACACACTAATCTGTATAGGTTAATCTGAACACTAAGAATTATGTAAAAATGTAACTTTTATTTTAAATTAAGCATGTCTAGGTAGTAAAAATTTATTTTTGTTTTCTTTAAACTAAGTAAACCATACATTGTTTAATAAAAAACCAATACATTTTTATGAATTTTATTGCATTATACTAATTAATATTCTTAAAGAAATATTCTTAAATCTAAAATAATATTGTTTAAAATTTGAATTCCTTGTACTTTTTCGCTTGTTTTGAATCCGTGTTTTGCTGACGTTTCCTTTTGTTCTGAAAAGTAAAAAAAATATTGAGTATTGTACGCAATTAATAGTAATAACTTAAATTGAAATAATCCATGGCTGTCATACAACTTTTGACAAAAAAAACTCATATATGAAACTGTATATAAACGTCAAATATTTAAGCAAGTTTACATTCAATCTTTTTTTTTTTTGGTCGTAGGTTTTAATAGAAAAACAGATTTTTTCTATTAAAAACTAGTACGCCAATGTAATAATTAAATAGTATTATAGGTAATGAAATTAACTGGGGTACAAGACAAAGTCTTAAGTCAATGAGCATAATGTTGTGCTGTTTATCATCCCTACTTGGGCTATATTTTTATACGCGAGTAAATATATCTCTTGCCGTCATGTGAACTTCTTTTTGCTTGTATTCGAAAAATTTGTTTCATGGAGTTACCTTTTGCCGCGCGACGTGGTCTGCGAGCATATCGGACAGGTCCTCCTTGTGACGCGGACGCTGCTCGCGCAGGTGCCGCTCGTAGCGCGCCGCCACCGCCTCGGGCTCAAGCTCGAGTTCGGACGGGTCGAGCGTCACTTCTACCCCGCCTTCCGCCGCACTGGATACACCTCCAGATGCGGCCGCGCTCGTTGCTCGCTTGCCTATCATAAATCATCAAAATATTTAGTTTTATAATTTATATTAATGTTTATTTGTAGTTGTATTAAGTCTCTCTTACCATACATGATTTTGAGTTACCAGAAACAACATTTGAATTGGTATCACCACAGCATCTATTTCTGTTGTCAAACAGTAGTTCGTAAATATTACTGAGTTTAAGTTTGACAAATATTATGGCTAATAAAATACTAAGGAAAATAAAATGTAATAAATCTTATCTTCATCAGCGCCACATTTGGAGTGATTAAATTTTTTTATCCCCAAGAAACCAATCATTTCATTAAACATTTTTTGTAATTTAAGTCTCGCGAAATAAACGTACCAGGGTTGGCTGCGTTGATATCGTATACGTGGGTAGACGCCATCATGCCCGAAGTGAGGCCCACGCGTCTTTCTGGCAGCACCTGGTAAAGTGCCGGCGTGTCGCCGCTGTAAAAGAAGATACACAAACTTAAAAATAATCTTTATTATCTCACATGTGTCTATTACTATTCTACAATTTGAATGTTGTCTTACATTAAGGAAGTCAAGGTATTTTTTTTTTCAACCATCAAGTCAAGTGCGAGATGGTGGATGTTCCTGTTGATGTAATGTTAAGAGAAAGCTCAAAGTTCAGTGATTTTACTGTAATAAAGTTACCGTTACAACTTTTATTTTTAGTTAAGTTAGTTTTTTTTTTTCATTTCCTTAAAACTTTAAGCAACCTCTGATGTTTATAAGATAATCACTTAACAGGCTCAATGACACTGGTATACTGTTTAAATTTTTTGACAGGTATGTTACTTGTAGCTCTAATGTAGACATATCATTCTACGAAATGAAGTCTACCCCTAAGATGTTAAGTACCATATCAATTTTGTAGCTAAAAGGGCCTTTACACTGGAACAAAATAACATTTACTCACGCATTTTTGGCTGGAGAAATCGAAGCTGCGATGGCATCCAACTACGTACTGGATCTTCATAACCTAACCTAACACTAATACTAGTAAATACGCCATGCATAAATAAATATCCTCACCCCTCCACATCGTCGAGTTTCTTCTTGCGCAGTTCTATGGTGTCGGGAGTTTCGACGCCGGGCGGCACGGAGCTGATGCCGAGCGGCGTAACAAGGCCCTCGCCCGGTGTAGCCGTGCCCGCCGCTGCAGCACCCGCCCCGGCAGCTGCACCAGTCTCCTCTTCGGAACCAGACTCTTCTGCAAATTTTATAAAAATATAGCAAGGGCCATTCTCTCAAAGCAAAATAAAATTAAAAAATTAAGCTGCTATAATACTAGTTCGGGTTTCAAACGCGGGTTGTGGTCAAGTCAAGTTCATTAAAATAAAAATAAAATATTTTAAGCACTTCTGCAATTTTAACCACAAACACTCCACTGTCAAATCCACTGACTAAATCGTAATCAAAACCTTTTTACAAAATTACTACCAAAAAATTAACACTTTCTTTATCATTGACAGACATATAGACTTGTATGAATTAACATCTGAATTCTAATCCTGCTATCATCAACCAAAAAATAGTGAATTTCTTAATTGTGTCATTGTTTCATATTACAAATAATAGTTTACCTTCTTCAGATTCTTCTTCAGACTCCGATTCCAGTTCACCCCACATTGTTCTATCTATGTCTACATCTTCATTGTCCTGTTGATATTGTCATAAATATTATTTCTAAATTATACCATCTAAAATTCCATACTATAGTCAATAAAAGAGCAACATCGTAATTATTAACTGGTGGCAGTACACAGTTCACTGGGACAGCAAGTAATATATAACATAAAATATATTATTATACCAAATGCAAAGGAGAATGTTCTCATTTCGATAATGTGTGTTGACTGACACGCCATAATTTATGCTTCTTTGTAAAATTTTCAAATTGTGTAGAATGGAGTCTTTATGACTAAATTAGTGGTATTTGATAATTACAACATAGAAATTTTAAGTATATAAAAAAACTACGTCTCTTTGATAATCAATTTGATTTCGGGCCTTAACTAAAAAAATTCCAGTTCTAGGTTATAAAAGTTAATATCAATGATTTAATTAAAATGACATACATCCTGTCCACTGCTTTGATGACCAAAGACGTCACCATAGAGCGGTTTACCAGCTTCATCGACCGGCGGCTTGCCCCATCCACCGGCGTGGTAGCCGAAGGCACAGCCCTCGGGGATAGGCGCGTTGAGCCCAGGGATCTTAAGATTGGGATATGACGGCGGCGGTCCATAACGTTGCTGGGCAATGAGCCATGGAGGAGGAACCTAGGGAACAATGTTAAAAAAGTTCTTTATTTTTTATTGTGAATACTTATTGCTATAGAAAATAATTATTTCACGAAGATACGTATTTTGTGTATTTTACGTCAAATAGGGAAGAATAACTATGTAAGACTTATCTTCCTGCAAACCCTGGCCAATTGATTTGATACAGTGAGAAGAATAATAATATTGTAGAGATACTTTGTATTATGTGAATTTGTGCTAAAGTGTATATCCATATCAATATATCAAAAGAGTTCTAGGTCTATATGATGCAGTCAATGTGATTACCTTATGTGATCCGGGTCCAACTGGCATACCCAAAGCTGTACGCAGTTCTTCTGACAAATCACCCGGTTTCTTTTCGCGTAGTCTAGTCTCAAATTCCTTGCCTTCGTAGTATAAGTCGCCGTGGATTGTCATTCGCGGCTTGGTCTGCCATCTACAATTTTTTATATTGTTAACATGTGGTCTTTGCATGCAATATTTATTTTAATTGTTAAGTAATGAGACATTTTTATAAAATGATTTGTTCCTAATTTATTTCAAATAATAATATGTAACTATATATGGGTATGTGTCAAATATATATTATTTAGATATATTTTAAAAGGATACTAATACTAACTATCAACAAAATTCCACTACATGTGGCCCTGAAATAGAAACAAAGACCCACCTGTTACAAGGTAAGCACTCTGCTACTGCATCATTATGAACATTTCAGAAACTGCTTTAAGGAGATTATCAGCTGTATGGAAAGTAGAGATAGAAAAACCAGTGTTTAACTGGAAGACAGATCAACATGGCGAAGTATACCTTATATTGATCATAATACCATAAAAACAAATTGAATGTAAAATAAAAAAAAATATCAGAAAGCAAATTTTTATCTTGTTTAGAATTCTATACCCCCCACTCTATCAATCCCATGCAAAATTAATTGAAAAAAAAATTGGATACCGTTTGTAAATACAGTTGTGTGCATGTGACTTGAGGCATGGGTTCAATCTCCACTTAGCTTGAGGTTCCATAAGGAAACCATGCTGGCTATTTATTACTATCTCTTTAATATCATTAACTCGGTTTATATAATCATCATCAACTAAGCCTGTTATGCCCATTTTCACTAGACACTTTTAATCCACATATAACAGACAAGCAGACACATAACCTTCGTCCTGTTTTTAATAGTCCAAGACTACAGGTAAAGGTAAAACATTAAAAAACTAAATCAGGTGCATCAATGAGGAGTATCAAGTTCTTACTTGAAGAAGGCGTCATGCAACTTCTGGTAGTCAATATCAATCTTCCCCAGTTTGGGTCGAGTGCGTTCCCGCATTTTAGCTTTCAAAGTCTTAGTTTCCTCCTTGTCCTGTAGAGAGGCGCGCATCTCCATAATACCAGTTTTCTTAATGAAATCTGGCAGGTCGAATGGTGGCTTTTCAATACCTCTTTTCCCTTGCAAGTACTGCAAATATAAATATATTATATATATACTCAATAATCACCATATATCAACAATTGTTTTTCGATAGTATTCGATCTGAATAAAATAATAAAATAGATGTGCTATGACAACGGGTTAAAACTTATTAGCATAAACAAAAATAAACCATTCATATAATTAAGTGGCGTACCACATATACTGTGCTTGATTTTTCGGTGAAGGAATACATGATGAGAAAACCCGAACCAAGGATAAAAACACTTTCATGGATATGTGACAAATTCCAACCCACACTTTAATGGACCCCAACAGTGTGGTGGATTAATGACTTAGACGCTATCTATTTTATAAAATAATAGAAAAGCTGTTTATTTTTTCTCAAGTTGTTTTAACTTTTTACCATCTAATGTCGGAAAAAGATATCCTCTAATGGTATATACTATATTCATATTATTTGGTTTAACGGTTGGTGATTGAAATACGTCGATAATTTACACAGCTTCCTACCAGAATTGATAATTAAAGCAGTGCACTCAAGATTAACAGACCTTCACTAGGTTCTGATGTGAATCAATTAATTAATAAGTGAAAGAATCAGCGGGAGTGTTCTTATTTATCGGATTTTAGTACTATCTTGTTACCTAATACCTAGTGCATGAAAATAAGTACAAGCAGTTAATATATGGAGGTCAATAGTACATTAGTTACTTACTTTACGCTTGTAGCACCAGTGTCGTGGGACCTGCACGGTGTTCCTATGAGCCTTCAACTGCACGAGGAGTTTTGGGTCGCGCGCGGTTACGTCGTACATTTCTACCACGTCTGGCCGCGACACCAGCTGCTTCAGCTCCGCCACCGACAAACGCGACAGTTTCTTCAGTTTGCGCTTCGACAGGCGCTCCTTTTCGTCTGCCGCGTGTTTCTACAGGTACAAAGTCGTAAATTTTATTTTATTGAATAAAGCAATAATACAATCAGATCGTTACAAGATGTTCAGTGTTACGTGTGAGCATAACAATATGGCGTTACTTATATATACTGCACCACTATGCTCGTCATTGTATATATTATAAGTTAAGGCTTGTTAAACCAGTAATATTGTGAGCTACAATGCTATTCAAACTGGAACATGACAATGTTAGCCTCACGAGAGTGTGCACAAATAGTGGTTTGGTAGATGCAATAGGGTCTGGGGTGGTACATATTTAAACCCAGTCTCTAGTAATAGCCACTTACTGCCAGTAAACTGATCAGCAAATACCAAAATTGTTAACCAAAACTGACCCTTTAATTAGCCTGGTTCTACAAGTTTTTCATATTTATTACCATATAATACTTAGAAAGTAGTTAATATTGGCATTAACACTGTTTTCTGTTAGACTACATGATCCCACTTCTGGTAGATAAAGTCTCCTCTAACAAGAAGAGAGATATAACAATAATTTAACTAGTTCAATAATGTGCAAGTCGTGCCACTCCCACCAACCCGCATACCATTAGGGGAGGCCTATATCCAGCAGTGGACATCTATCGGCTGATGATAATAATGTGCAAAGCAAATTATGAGTTTATAAGAACCCCCGAAAACTGTAATTTTTAGAATACATGTGTCAATTTGAGAATCCAGTGGTGGTTGACCCTCACCTTTTGGAGCATATAGCATGTAGTTTCACCACATTAATAACCTAACTGTAATAGATACCTTATTCAACAGTACTTCCAAAAACGAAATTAATTGGTATGTATATTAATTTACTGATATTATTTTTTTATATTATCACACCTTTTTCCCAGTAGGGGTAGGCAGATGTGAATAAATATTAATCATCATAAAATCAACTAAACTAGAAATACTTCAAAGTGAAACATTGGAAACATTGTACTTCAACATACTTCAACAGCTTCTTCATCAGCAGCAAACTGGTCTTGAACTTTCTCCAAGGGTTTTGAACTAGTTTTGGGTGCATCTTTACCTATCTCTTCTTTAATATCCTCTTTCTTTTCTGTTATTTTAAAAGCTTCAAGGATGCGATGAAACTGACGATACATTGGCTCAAGTTCATGGAACTGTATATTCTCCTGTATATATCTGAAGAAAAATGGGTAAGCATTAGATGTTTTTATTTTATGCAGAAAACATTCCATATTTTACATGGATTTAACTCTCTACAAGGCTAAAAATGGTAAAAGTGCACAACCAGAATACATGACCACTCAATATGTTGATAATCAGAACAAAATAAATGTTGTAAAGGCAACAGATTTATTATATGAAGGTGGTATTTATTTAAGCATGTCCCAAAAATATCATTCCACTATTTAAACTCCATCTTCCACAACATTGATTCTGGAAAGAAATATCACCAAGAGAAGCAGTTATATACTGAATAGACTGCTAATACTTAAGGTTGTACAACTTTCCTAATTTTGCTTATATACTCTCTATCTTCTCTAATGTCTTCTTAAAGTTTATTTATGATCATAAATGCTTACTCAATTTCAACCTCTTTTTCATTTTCTTTATTCTTTGCTTTTTTTGTATAATCTTGCTTCTCACTGCTCTGCTCATTATCTATCTTACTTTCATATCTCTTCTGTCTGGAGGCCTTCTTCTTTTTCTTCTTACGTTTATTTTTGGTAGTTTTGCTAGTTTGACCCTAAAAATAATATTATATATATTATTTCTGCAACTGCAGTAATGGTTACCACAGCCAACAGCATCTTATCAAATTTTGTATAGTTAAATATATCCATTTAAAAGGATGGAAAATATATTACAAAGTAAAAGTGAAATATAAAAATTTATATAAGTTGATATTATTTAATATTTAAAATAAACATCAACACATAATAATACCTATATTATAATAATAAATCTCTTTCATAAGTTATGCACCAAATGTGATTAACAATAAAAGCATTTATTAAAAAAAATGGATTACTAATTATGATTACCTCTTGTTTAGAAATAACTGGTGGTGCTGGTGCCTCTGGAATATTATCATCATCTGAATCCCCTTCATCTTCCTCAGCGTCATATTCAGTGCTGATCACAGGGCCAGATGGAGCCTTCAGAGTGGTTTCAGATTCTGAAAGTAATCACTTAATTGTTAAATATTTAATTGAAGAACAGTAAATATATACATTGCCCTGTTAAAAAATTGATAATCTACCAATTTATTGAAAGCAAATCAACATAAATATTTTTTTTTAAATTATCAGATTACTTAAGGAATTATTATGTCTAGGTATTTATTACTAACATAAGCTGCAAAATATATAATAATTGTTAATAAGCATATGGAAAAATTCTAAAAATGGTTATCTAGAATAGTACAAATTCAGTGCTCACTCAAAACCGCATCTATGGCTTAGTGGCCCTGTAATCTGATATTCAATCAAGGGATATTATTTATAGCAACACTAAAAGTAAAATAAGGCAATACTTACCAGTTTCTTTTCCTTCATCACCCAAAGCTGCTTGTCTTTGATCTTTGTAAGCAAGTGCTTCTTCTAAAGCCTTTGGCAACACAACTCCTCCAACAGCAGCAGGTTTATTACGAAATTCTTCAGGAGTATCAATCTTCATAGTTAATAATGATGGTAATGATGATGCAGAGCCTTGTGATGGTCCAGAGTCTTCCTCTTCTGCTTCATCTTCATCATCTTCATCCTGATGGTCATCCCACCCTGGAGGACCATCAGTTCTATTCTGCATTCCCCAGCCTGGAGGAGCAGAACCTTCCCAAGGCCCCATTCCTGGAGGTCCTATGTTGGGAGGACCTAAACCAGGTGGACCCATGTCCATACCCATACCTTTCATATTTGTTCCACTACGCATAAGGCCAGGGGGCATCCTAGGAGGACCCATTCCAGGTGGACCCATAGGTCCCATACCCATACCGGGCGGTCCCATACCTGGCGGTGGCGGACCCATTCCAGGAGGGCCCATGCCCATCATTCCAGGTGGGGGACCCATTCCCGGAGGCATACTTGGTGCGTTTTGTGAACTTACAGGTGGCATTGAACCCGGCGGACCCATTGGTGGCGGTGGCATATTTCCAGAACCAATAGAACCCGGCGGAGGAGGCATTGGCGGAAAATTTTGCATGCCCGGCGGACCCATCGACCCATTATTAGAAGATCCAGTACCGGGCGGCTCCATGTTAAAAAATAACTATTAAAAACAGCTTAATGTCACATTCAGAACATAAAGTAGATTTAATGTAAGTAATAAACGATAAACAAATTGATTACTGTTTTGAAAGAAAAAAATCGATTAAATTAGGCTATTTGCTACACAACGACGCCAGATTGAGTTTGACAGTTATTTTTTTAAATTAGTTGGACTATAAACATTATACACTTTTGCGTCTGATCTTTTAGACACATTTACTTATTAGCAAAAATTTCATGTGGGTAATTTTTTTGCAAAAAGTTCAGAATCTATTCGGATTTATTCTATATGTAAATTTTCTATGCTAATTATCAAGAACTTTTATGTAACATAAAATAAATTTTTGCGTTTACGAGTTCTTCTAAAATTTGGTAGTAAAATATTCAACGAGAAGATTAGAACGAAATATATATAAATTTATATAAACCAAGAGTTAACATTATATTTAATATTAACACTTTAATTATTATTTTGTCATTTATTAATTTATTAATGTATATAAATAATCCTTAATATTTACATATGGTATAAATAATTGACAGAATTATATAAAAAAATTGACAGATGGTAAAATCGATTAAATGTTTTTTGTCATATGATTGTAGTTATTGGTAGAGTTATCAACGACTTACATTTTGCTCTAATTTACATCTGTGCGGCTGTGATTGGCACATACAGTTTCGTCACCAGTTTACTACTCGTAAATATAAAATCGTTTCGTGTGAAATAGTGATTTGAGATCGTTAGACATCGCAATCGTATTTGTAGCATTTTTTAAATAATATGGCCGAAATTGGAGATAAATATAACACAAAATGTCCTGGAGTGAAACGACTGATGCGAGAGGCTATAGAATTGGCGGATGCTACCGAAGAATATTGTGCTAGACCTTTAGAAGATAATTTATTTGAGTGGCATTTCACTATAAAAGGCCCCAAAGGTACTGACTTTGAGGAAGGAGTTTATCATGGTAGGATATTATTACCAAAAGAATATCCGATGCATCCCCCTCATATAATATTATTAACTCCTAATGGAAGGTTTGAAGTTAACAAAAAGATTTGTTTGTCGATTTCTGGACATCATCCCGAAACTTGGCAACCATCTTGGTCAATTAGAACAGCTTTGTTAGCATTAATTGCATTCATGCCAACACCTGCTGAAGGAACTATTGGATCACTTGACTACAGTCCGACAGAACGAAAGGTATTAGCGAAAAAATCGAAAACTTGGGCTTGTATTCAGTGTGGAGAAATATCAAATTTATTATCATCCACAGCAGCTAAGCCAATAACAGAAGAAGAACAATCAGTATTAAATCAGATAGCTTTTAAAGGTGAAGATGATCAAACTGCTAAAACTCCTGTGACTGTACCTCCAACAGAAGACCCTGTACCTGAAATTGTAGAGCAACAAATTTTGGAATCCACAGATAATACAACAACTTTTTTGGACCAGCTTACAGAGATTCTTGTAGCATTGCTTGTTGGGGCAGTAGCCATATTTATTTATAGACGTTGGAGTATACTGGAAACTACAGCCAATGAGGACTTTTAATTTTTATGCCTTTTACAGTAATCTAACACTTAAATATTTTTAATTGACAATATTTAATTCATCACTACCAGTTGTGGTCTTTGCATAAATAAAAGGAATGTTAACCTTTCTATTGTTAAATACAGTATGCTAAAGGTCAATAATTTTCACTGCTACTTTATTTTAAGCTCTTGATACTATGCTTCCAATATTGTGAAATATGTAGGGACCTATAATGATAAGTATTACATGGAACTAAAATTTTGCTTCATGTAAATTAAAACTATCAAGTATGTCCATAGAAGTTTTTTTGGTAAACAGGGTCAACATGTAATAGTCAAAAGGTCACCCTGGTTATCTAAAGAAACAATACGTTGAACAGTTTTTTTGAAAAATGAAATATTGAGGCATAAAATGACAACTATGTCTATGGTTTTTCTAATCCCTGTTTATCAAATATTGTGTCAAATGAATTTACCTAAACCAAATTATTTAGCAATTGGTTAGACCTAATTGGTTTATTCAAAACAATTTGTAATAATAATTGCTAGCTTTATTAGTCAAAAGGTAAATAAATTTTGTTAATAAATATGTTGCCTTTAAATTAAGGCATAAATTTAGGTGATCAATTGAATTGCCATATGAAAATATTTATATTTGTTTCTGAAACAAAGTTTTTATGATATATATCATGAGTAATGTAATCTATTTATTATCTGGTGAGAATAGCGGGAACCCACTGGATGCGAGCAATGTAGGACAGATCAATGTGATAGTTGGGTGAGGCCTGTGTCCAGCAGTGGACGCCTATGGGATGATGATATTATGAGAAGGATTATTTTAATATTTCTAACTTTAAATGTGATGTTATTTATGTACATTATTTTTTAAGATTTTGAAATATGGTATTGATAAAAACTTACTGTTAAATGTCAGTATTGCTATATGCTATTGACACTATGCCAAGAACATTAAGATTTGATTTAATTAGACAAAATATTTTTATTAAAAATTTGTTTTAAATGCATTGTCATCATTAAAGTTTAAAATGTCATTATTTTCTAAAATTTAATCTGGTATAAGTTTATTTTGTTAATAAATACATTGTAAATAATCAATTACATAATTTGTTTTAAAGTATTCAATTACATTATTTTACTTTTTATCACATAAGTATTTCAGATTCTTTAGTCCTTGAGCCTTTTACTAAATTTGATATCCGAAGGACTTAAATGTTTATTCAATGTTAAATACTATCCCATGTTCTGATGAGTTAGTTATTATTATATTATTTTAAATATAACATTCCGAGGGCCTACATATAAATTTTAAATTGTAACTTATCACAATCTTTAATTTATTAATAAATGTGCAATGATAACCTTTGTAATTAATCTTAAGTCTTTTTGTATTATACCTAGAATAAACTTTTCAAACATTATTTTCTTCTTTATGTATATCATTGGTTTCTATTTATTTTCATGAATTTAGACGTTTAGAATACTAGATTTCAACCAGCAATACTGATAATTATGATTGAAAAAATTAAGAAAAACCAGATTTGTACCATCCTGTTGAACTGCTTAGTCTATAGATGGTGTACTGGAGTTTGTCAAAATGAGAATAAATAGTAGAACACTCTCTCAGTATTATGATACTGAGAGAGTGCACTTCCCATTTCTATCCTTTTTCATTACCTAAATATAACACATGTTTCGAGGCTCATAATGAAATGAAACAAATTTCAATATCTAGTGAAGTGTGTATTAAAATTTAAAGTACAGTAAGTATTAATAGGTAAAAGTAAAACCTTCCACCATAGCACAAAATGTTTTTGAAATAACTTGGGGAAAAGATTATATTTTAAAACTTATATCAAATCGGCTACATTCATTGGCATTTCATCAATCTGGGTAGAGTAGTACTGTTCAATATCCCTTAGAATCCTAATGTCATCAGATTTCACAAAGTTGATAGCAACACCCTTACGTCCAAAGCGGCCAGAACGACCAATTCTGTGAATGTACAATTCACGGTTGTTTGGTAGATCATAATTAATAACTAATGAAACTTGTTGAACATCAATGCCTCTGGCCCATACATCTGTAGTGATAAGGACACGACTGAAAAGAAAAAAATACAGCTGTTTGATGACATTTCTTAATAAATCGAGAACTGTAAAGGAAAAAACAATCATTATTTTTACTTTCACAGTGAGTTTATCAACAGGGTCTTACTATTTCCTTACATAACTGTTTTTGCCATTAACATTTATATAGCAAAAACCCTTCTAAGCAAAGCAATAACAGAATAATAGTCAATATTATTGAACTGGTTAATGGCTGGCTCTGTCCTTGTGAGAGATGACCCAAGTCTCAGCAGTTGGAATAAATGGATTGTTTATAATTGTTATAACTTATTTAACCTTACCTCTGTCCTGATCGAAATTCTTTCATAATATTGTCTCTCTCCTTTTGGGGCATATCACCATGCATCGAGCTGACAGTGAAATTTGCTTCTTGCATTTTTTGAGTCAGCCAGTCAACCTTCCTCTTAGTGTTACAGAATATAACTGCTTGAGTGATGGTTAGAGTATCATACAAGTCACAAAGTGTGTCAAACTTCCATTCTTCCCTTTCAACAGCCACAAAGAATTGCTTGATTCCTTCTAATGTCAATTCATCACTGTAGATTAAAACAGAAGGTTCATATGTAAGTTTAATTATTAATAATTTTCAATAAATATATGAGTTCACAACCACCAGAAGAAATAAATATATATTTTTAATAAACTAATTTTGTAAATACGGCAATAATTATTCGCACTTTGTTATTTATACAGCAAAGGTATTAGACTACTTTGGTTTTTTGACAATGGCAAGTATGTAAGTTCATGATTTTAAAAGAAATTAAATTATTTCTCTAGATTTTCACATAATTAAATGCAAGGAAACAATTTTATACAAACCGTTTTACTAATATTCTGATGGGATCTGTCATAAACTTAGAAGTCATCTCAAGTATTTCATGGGGCAAAGTAGCAGAGATGAGAACAACTTGAGTTGCAGGTGGTAAATAGCGATACACATCATAAATCTGTTCTTTAAATCCCTTATTCAACATCTCATCAGCTTCATCAAGTACCAACATTTTTATTGATCTGGTGCGCAGAACACGTCGTCTTATCATATCTATAATTTTCAACACATCAAAATAATTACTAACATATTTAGACTATTACTAGCAGTGTTTATTTAGCATTTGAGAATAATACTTGAAACAAAATTTAACAATAATTATTTTTTTTTATTTATTTATCGTTTCAATTATCGATCAGTACAACAAAAAATAATATAGATAGATTTGAAAAATCCACAAAGCTTTGGTAACAATGCTATGGGTAGAATTTTTATTAATTAAAATTTAATAAAATGGTTTACATACCAAATACCCTTCCAGGTGTACCAGATACTACATGTTGACCATAATCTAGTTTTCTGATGTCCTCACCAAGATTTGTACCACCAATACATGCATGGCATTGTACATTCATGAAATCACCCAGAGCAAGTATAACTTTTTGAATCTGTGTAGCTAATTCTCGAGTTGGGGAAAGTATAAGCACTTGTGTCTCTCTCAAAGTGGTATCAAGTGATTGTAATATTGAAATTGAAAAAGTTGCAGTTTTTCCTGTTCCTGATTGTGCTTGAGCTATAACATCTCTGCCCTTAACAATTGGCTGGATGCTTCTTTGCTGTATAGCAGATGGTTTCTCGAAACCTAAAATTTTTTAAGAAAATATGATGTAAAGTGTGTTTTTAGATTGTGACAGGACAGCAAAATTCACTGTGAGTGGACAATATAATTATGAGAATTTAGGGGTAAGAGGTGCCACACAACAATTCCCAGGACCCAAGCCAACCTCATCTGCTCATGATGATATACCATATTAATCAACAAACGAGGTGCTGGCTCCTACCAACTCGCATCAAATGAGAGTGGCGGGAAATGGCCCAAATCCTCATATGAAGCTCCTCATGCCCGGCGATACCGGAAGCTGTGATATCTACGGACCGATTGATTTGGAGAGATATGGAGGAGGCCTGTCTCCAGCAGTGGACGTCTATCGGCTGATGATGATGTTTCTAAATCATATTTTTATTCGAATTCATGTTTAGTGAACTTTCAATAAAAAAATGTTGTAAAATGTTTTCATTACCATACGTGTATATTCCTCTTAGTAACTCGTCTCGCAAGCCCATTGAATCAAACGTTGGAATAACTTCCACATCTTCGCTTGTGTCGAATTCAACATTCGACAAATCTTCTGATATTAATTTTCGATTAAATGATACTTCCGACGATGTCATGATTTGTTGTTTTACCAAATGAATTAATATATAATACAACAACTTTCTAATATCGACGAATGCGGTATTACAAAAACAAATTGCAATCACGCAAGGAAGTATGACACACGAAGATGTAGACTAGATTGTTTCTATTATTTATTAAGCACAGAGTAAGTAACGCTATGCTGGGACATTAAAAATCGTTAAATTCAGTGTATGCTATTAAACAAGGCTAGAAATACGTTTCAGAAATTGTAGAAAATCAAAATGGCGGGATATACAGTAGCTAATTTTTAATATATTTTTATGTATTATATATGATTTATATAGGCCACACATACATTTTAATAATGTTTTTCATTTTAAATTAATACTAGTGGAGGCTATTTATACTTTTATTGTAACTAATTTTTGCAAGAGAAAATATCTTATAAAATAAGTAGAAGCATTAACATTTTTATAGCAGAAAAAAAAAATGTGTTATTGTAAAAAATATAGCTTTATTAACACGGCTGGCTGTATGATAGCATTATACAAAATACGGTTAAACCGCGAGTGTTCAAATTATTTGTGTTGGTAATTTTTAGAAGTTTTTCATATATACACATATATATAAATGAATAACTATTACTATATAAGGCAATGTTATAATATAACAAAGAAAAATTACTTTAGCTATCATGGATAATTTTTTAAATTCTTTTATTGGCAAACGTTTTAGTGAAGAAATGCTTTCTCGTTTTTATTAATAAATAATGTAACATTTGTGCCTTTATGTGCGTTTTCTAATTTGTTTAAATAACTTTTACAAAATATGTTTAAATTTCTGAAAATTTTTTTTGTTACATTAAATGTAACTCATATATATAGTGTTTGATACTTACAAATGTTAGCAATTACAAAATTTAATAATTAATAAAAACTTTTAAAACAAAGTTAATTTACTTAAAATAATCAATTAACATTTAACTTTTATTTTTTATAAACATTTTACAAGCTTGGTTTATATTTGAAATATATTTCTTATAAAGGAAACATTCTAATTAAACAAAATAAATAAATGAAGATAAGAATCGTGTACGATTTTATATATTTATCATTATATGGACGTTCTCAACAACACATTCGGATACCAAGTTTATTTGTGGCCAAAATGAACGATTATATTTGGATTTTGAACGAATCAAAATGGATGCTGGGTGTGAATGAACTATGTACTGAAAAACGAACAGCTTTTTATCGAGTTGTGTCGTGGGTCCGATTATAATCGGGAATCCGGCGTTACGGTTTTGTTTTGTAATTATTTATATAGTGACAAACCTGTTCATGTGCTATTACTTTTAGGATTGATTAAAATAATTGTTTAAATTGGCAGTCACGGTGTCGGTAATGTGTTTATACGAAGGTATCAGTCGAGCTTCCCGCAGGTGGCCCTATTAGGATGAGGACTTTGACGGAAATATTAAGTGACGATCTGATTCTACGATTGCTTACCGAGGAGCCACCGTTCGCAGAGCTTAGTGCGACATGGCGACTTTATTTAATTTAAAGTGGAGCTCGTATGTATGAGCGTTTAGAAATGAAATGCATATACAGGAAGGAACGGACACAACTCTGACAACATGTACCAAAATGACAGAAGAAGTAGACAGAAGACATGGTGTGAATGGTAACAGCAGTAATAAAGCTGCGAGTGAGGATGTTTCTGGTCACAATTCTGCTCTCGCTACGACTGGTGGGAGGCTCAAGTTCTTCAAAGGTTAGTACCTCTTAATCAATTTCGTTGGTTAACATTGGCTACAGATCTCAATTTATGTAATGAGCTAATAATATCTAGAAAGTCATTTATGCTCTGATAAACATACATAGCCACATTTGACTGAGCAGTTGCCAATTGTCTGAGTACAGCCTCTGTGCTATTGTTGTAAGTTTTGTAAGTAGTTAGGAGCACTCTTGCGTAAACAAATGTAATTGCCTTTAAATCAGAACAGTTATTAACACTTTTAAGTCTGTGATGACAAGTAATATTTTTGTTTTAGATTGTTTACTTGAACAAATAAATGCATTTTGTTTTAAATAAAACTAACCATGATATCTTAACCAAAATATTATCTCTATCAATAAAACTCAATACCAAAATGATGTAAAATTGTTCTAAAGTATGTTATACTTATATTTGTATATTAAATGCCGGATAGATATCGATTTACAAATAAACCTTTATTTTTTTATTTTAAAGTACCATAAAGAATATATTTTTCATAAATTTATTTTAAGAACAACTTGGATTGGAAATGATAACATATGGTTCTTATTTTACAATAAAGATAATATAAAAGTGGAATATGCATTAATCAGGAAAAAGATTTGACAGTCATACCTGATTGTTTTTATTTTACAAATATGCAGTCATATACAGCATGTAAACTTAAAAAGGTTAAGATGTTGATGTCATGAAATGTGCATAGGAATTGCACAACCAATTCCCTTGAATATATTCTAATGCTACATTCAAACATCATCAAAAAAAAGTAAAACATGATTCATGAGTTCTTTAAATATTGAATATTGGTGCCATCAGAATTGTACTGTATTATTATGAAGTACTGCAGTGATTTATTTAAATATATTATATAAAACTATTTTTTCAGATTAATATTTAACATATTATATGTACATTGTATATTTTCATTAATTAATATAATAGCTTCTATAATTGCAAATGATTAAACTGTTGTCATATCCAGCAGAATTTGCTAAAATGATTTGCCATTTATGAGTATCCATAGAATCACACATACATAACTTTACATTTTGTTTTTTCTTAAGTATGATGATTAATTTTTGCTTTAAATGTTATGTCTACATAGATTATATGTATGTGAGTAGGTACTAGTGTTAAATGTGTGTGTGCATATGTGCAAATTAAATGATATAATTTAAATTTAACTTTAGTTCTTCTTTGTTAGAAGATTTAAAAATCTAGGTATAGACATATAATAAATAAGTATATGTTTTTAATTAATTTTATATATTCCTAATTTCTACTGTATTGTAATCAATCTTTAGTGTATAGACATATCCACGTAAATTAAACTAGATTATTTTTTTATGACATCTGAAAATGCAGAGTATGTTAAAAAGTAACTATTAAATTTTATGTGATATTCTATTATAAAGAATTTAGTAATATTAAACCTAAATTCCTTTTCATGTCTAAGATAATTAAAATTGATTGTTGAAAGATTATGTAGATTAACATATGTAAATTGGATGATTTAATTAGGATTTCCTAGTAAAAAAAAAACAGGTTACTGGTCATATACTTCATGGCATTGTAATATATGGCTTGATTCTATTCATATTTGCAATGCTAATAAAGATTTTTTTTTGTTTTATAATGACCTAACTTTAAGGTTAGATTTATAAAGGAGTAGGAAATTTTCACATGAAAAGGTATCTTTTTTACAGATTTGTTAATTGTGAATATTATATCTCTTTTCTGTAGAAAGATGCAATACTATGATTCTCTTTGGAGAATGATCGGAAGATCTACCGAACATTCTCCAATTTTTGAAAATATGCCATTTTCAGAAACTTTAATAGATTGAAAAATACTTGATTTTAATAAAAACAGTGACAGTCATGTGGGATATAAAATCTTTTCACCAGACATGTTCCTAAGGTTGCCATTTAAAATTAAAGCCAAATTAACACAATAAAGGAGTGCTGCAATGCCATCTAGTACCATGACATTTAAAATGAGGGATAGTTATCATGGAGTTAAGTAAATATTCCACTTGCTTAGAATAATATTACAGGTGATTACATTTGATAAGAACAAACCTAGCACTTGCTGCATATCAGTGTTTATGTGAGCAGTATGTATGTTAATGATCTACATATAAATAATGTTATACTTTAAGTTCTCGTTTTATTTTTGTCTTAACTATAAGATTGTGGAATAACTCGATGAGTGAAATGTAAATGTTTATTACACACCACATCAGTGTAGTAAACTAATATGCAAATGTTGGTCTGGTTTAAAAAAGTGCTGTCGCTAATAATTTTTTTTTGGTATAACTTGAATTAATGGTCTGTATTAACTGGCAACATCTGATATTTATAGGCCCATATGTCACCTGGTGATCATCTTGCTTGCTTCTTACATTATATATTTAACACGTTCTCTGCTAACGCGGTCAGTGCTGACCGTCAGTGAAGTTTCCCTTTAGGCCTATTAAAATTTTAAATCTGTATAAAATTGCTAAATTGTTTTTTTTGATTATACGTTTTACTGACTAATAACTTACGCATCACATACTGACGCGGCTTGAACTGAAAGTCTATATATCATCACTGACCGACACGGCCCGGACAGGAAACTGCGATTTTTTTCTCGGCATAAAACGTGTTAAGACATAAGATCTAGATTTGGGGTAAGGTATTTAAGATTAATTACAAGATAAATCTATTTGTGTTTGCAATTTTTATAATACTTATATATAATAGTGGCAGAAATTATTGTAAGGAGAGTAACTACATTTTTATATCTTAACGTCTGGGGTAATCTATAGGGAATATTTAAAATACACATTTTTACATTAGTTGTTTATTACAACTAACACCTGTTAATATAAAAATTTTATTATAATAATCTCTGAAAATAAAGTAAATAAATAAGCCATTAAGAATCTTAGTGGTGTATAAACTGAACATATTATATACATAGGACATATATAAAATATTTGCGGTTTTTCTCTCGTGTTTTTACTTATTAAAAATACTTATTTTAAAGCAAGTTAAGTTTCATTAAAAACTTGTCTCTTATGCAGATGGCAAGTTCATCTTGGAGCTGGTGCGTGGCAGCGCGCGAGAGGGCGAGCGTGCGGGCTGGGTGTCGGTTCCGCGCAAAACGTTCTGGCCGCCGGCCGCGGCGCCTGCGACACCGCCCGCCTTGCCGCCGCCCTGCGCCTCTTTATCCGTCTCCGATGACAACAGCTCTGTGCAGTCCTCGCCCTGGCAACGCGACCACTGTTGGAAGCAGGCTGCGCCGCGCCGTAACATATCCAAAGAGCTAGCTATGTACTACTGCAGGCCCAGCACCCTGCACAACGCTGCTATTGATGCACCGTCCCGCCTCAAGCGCCGGCGACCGTACGATGTGAGCCTCCCGGACCCTGCGGCCATAGTTAATGGCACGGCGCGTCGGAGTCTCAGCAACGGCATGTGCGACAAGAAGAGAAACGGCGACCTCATGGCCGTCGACGTTAAACCGTGTCGTGGGGAGGACGTTGTCGATGCAGCGCTCGTTGACATTAAACCGAAAATAAACCAGGACGACGACAAGAGGACGGATTACGACCGCGAGAAGTTTTTTCATATGAAACTCAAGAAACCATATCAGTATCATAAGTTAAGGGTGTATAAAAAGACGAGGCCGCAAATGCGACGCAAGTTGTTAAACAGGACTATTGATAAACTGCGCGAGAAGATCTCATCGCTGCCGGTGCTCGTGAACGCGAAGCTGGCGAATTGCCGACAGGAACACATGATGGTGTCGCCGCGGAAGCGTATTTTGAGGGAAATGGAGCGTGTGAGTCTGGAAGACCAGGCGACGAAGCGGCGCGCGAAGACAGTGCCAGCATTGAGCACAGCCTCGTACCCGCCCTCGCCGGGCCCGAGCCATGTGAACAAGCCGGAGCCCGCGCGCTCGAATGGCACCGCACCCCGCAAGGAGGCGCCTTCAAAAAACGTGTGCAGCTACAGCATCCATTCGTTGCTGAACCGGCCGGATGAGAGCCCGTCCCGCCGCTCACCGCAGTCGTACGCGCCACTGCTGTCAGAATCTCCCGGAGCCTTGCCGTCGGAGCCGAGTGGGAGCCCGGACGGATATCGGTACCGGTACAGCGCGTTAGGACTCAGTTCACCGGGGCCTCCTACCCCGCCGGAGGTGAGGCAGCGCGCGGCGGGCGGCGGGTACGCGCGTGCGTGGCCGGCGTACCGCGGCGGCGACGTTTACGCGTACCCGTACGGCTTCGTGCCGGTGTACCGCGCGCCGCCGCTGTGGCTGCAGTACGCGCCGCACGCGACGCACGCACCGCACGCGCCGCACGCACAGCACGCGCCCGGTCCCTGGGCGCCGTTGCCGCACCCCCACCCGCTGCTCACCGACCACATACCCAAGGACGAACACACCTCCGGTCAGTGCAAAATTACTAGCATCCACACCCATCAACTATTGTGTTTAGATATGACATTGCCGATGGGACACTAAGGTCCTCGAATGGCGATCGCGTACCGGTAGACGTAGTGTACGATCTGGTGAAGGATGCGAGAAGCAGCTGGATGCGATCAGGGCACAATCGATCGATGTGGAGATCTTTAGGGGAGGCCTATGTCCAGCAGCGGACGTCTATCGGCTGATAAAGATGATGATGATGACATTATACAGATATAACAGCACCGCGCAACAAATGGAAAATTTTATTTAGTTTATGTAAAGTGAAAATATGTATAAGCTAGTTTTCATAATTTTAAACGTAATACTGTTTATATACAAGTTTAGTGTAAACTTGCATATTTTATCATTGACGCATCAGTAAGACGCTACGCCTTGCCGTTACAGATTTGCCACTGAACCTGTCGAAGCACTGAAACAGGCGGCGTGCGCTCGTTGCCGCCGCGGCCGGGGAGCGTTCGGGTGACGTGAGCGCGTCGCCGCTACATCCACGCGAGCACGCAGCACTTACTGTGCGCCGTTGCTCGACACTTCTCTCGCCGAGCTGACCGTGTGGCCGGTGCAGTGCTAGCGCGGTGGGCGCGCGTCCTCAGACAACCGTAGTCCTGTAAACATTCCACTGTCGCACACAAAACGATTGGCGTCCAAAATGTCCAAAAATCGTATCCCACCTAACCCGACCTTCGGTGCCACCACCGCGGCTTAATTATATTAGTGATAGCTGTAACGAATATATTTTGCTTTACCGGCAAACAAACAAACAAACAAACGATATTTTTGTATGAAACGCGATCTTCGGACGGACGCGATCGTCCGGAAGTCATATTTACAAACTAATGTATATTGTATACTGAAATGTAACTATTTTAGTATAGATGTTTGTACACAGAGTCAGGCGTGTATTGTATTTTCGTACGAGTTATTTGTACTGCAAGTTGAATATTTTAATATTGGCTATTAATTTAGGATAAGGATACTAAGACGCTCTAAACAAACAAACGAACAGAACAGTTATCAATTGTTGGAGAACAGTGCCTTTAAACAAATTAAGATATTATATGAACATATTTATGAGAAAATATTAAGAAGAAGATTAACGTATATAGGTATATATATTTCACCGACGTCTACCTACTGTCCCGGCAAACATTAAAATGATATTTTCCTAAATGAATTTATTATTCGGTTAACCGATCGACGGCCGTTTCCGTTTCCGTATGACTATGTACGATCTCATTATTTAATTTAGAAAATATGACGAGGTAAAGACTACAGTTTTTGGGATCAAATTTGATGTGTGTCGTATGTTATACATGTATATTAAACAAAAAGACATTGTATATAACTTGTGAATGGTGTAATATTGCGAGGGGGGGGAGTAGCGGGGCTGCACCAGACGGAGGCGCGCGCGCGCGGGGCCGGGCCGGGGCGGGGAGGCCGGGGAGGATGAGCATTGTACCGGAGCGCAGCCCTCTGACGATTTGTCTGTTCGTCTTTTATTGCCTACGCGTATAATAATAATTGTAATTTGTACAGTATTTTTGTATCGAGTATTTTTGTGGGTAGAGCGAGGCCCGAGGGCGCAGCGCGGTGTGGCGCACGGTGGCGCGGGGCTTCGGCTGTCGGGCTGCGGGGGAAGAGGGTGCAGCGACGCTGGGGCTTGAGATTAAATCATAGACATAGTTTACTGCAATTTTAGTTGAAGTACGGGGTTTATGTATTATAAGGACAGTTAAACGACGGTAAGGGACTGACTTCTGATGTAATATTATATTATTATTAATAATGGAATTGTATAAAATAGTTTTGTAATCGGAGGCCTACTCTAACGAACCATATAGTCCGCCAACAAAGTTGACTTAGTGTAAATGTAGCGTTAATACATTCTGCTCAATTTAACTCACACAGAGAGTTAGGGGTGGCGAGCGGGCGGCGAGGGGTGGCCCGTCGCCGGGTGTAAACTGTATCCTGTTTTAGCCTACTTCATATCGAGCTTCAGCAGTCCCCCAGGCATTTGATGAAAGCTATACATTCGAAGGATTGCTGAAATTCGATCCGTGTGAATCGATTTTTAGATTTTGACGATACTTTTTTTTAAAGTGAAATGATATTTCGATTTATTTTACGTGGACATTTTTACCGCCCCCACTACTACTAACTACTTTTCGCACGGCTCCACTGCTTTTAAAATTGTCCACGTGAAATGTAATGCGAAGCGAATTTTAATTATTAATTCTCACCAACATTAGTTCAGGGAGTAAATTATATTTTGTTTGCTTTTCATTATAGTTGGTGATTAAATAGTGTCTAGGTTTTGGAATTAGAAATGTAACATATGAGATGTAATGGGATTTAGATTCTTCACTCGGTAATCGTAAATAGGAGAGTCGAAGCAAAGGAAGTACAGTCAAGTGCCATTTGGAAACAACGCTTGTATGTTTCTTGTTTTAAAAAAAATACAGTTGCATCCCGGCGACGTTGTCGCTCCGCCGATGTTGATAGAAAGTGAATATTTTTTATATGAACATGTAACCTACGAAGTATGTGATAGAGCTTTTCGAATAAAGTGAGACGTGGCGATGCAGGGGTCAAAAATTCACTTAAAAACATATTTATCATACGGAATAATAGCTATTATCCATTTATCGTAAGATGTAGTTATGTACTCGAATAAATATAACTTTTTAAAAAAGAATTTACACTATTATTGTTCCCAAAGCTGGTTTGCCAACTTAATGGTGGTGTCGACGACTCTGACCACTTAATAATTATTTTGTTTATTCGACGAGATAAGATGTTCACCCGATGGTAAGTGATACGCCTGCGCATGATATACACGCTGTCATATTGAGCTCGTTGACTTTTTAAATAAAAGTATGCTTATCCACGACTGCCGTCGCTTCAATCTGATTATTAATATCTTGCCTGGTAACATGTTCGTACCTTAGTTCGATTCTGAGCAAGTTCTTCGTACCCGTCTGGCCAGTTATGATCCCCGTACTGTACCACCACAACTGCATTACTGTAGTTCGACTCTCAATACATTAGACACTTGCATGTACGGTCTCATTGTCACTTAACAAATCACTAAAAAAATTTTAGGGCATATTGAAAAGTTGTCAGTCTTGGTTATAACCAAGGCGTTGGGCCAGCGTGATGGGAAATGACCCAAATATACCCATGTGAATTCCTACAAATTCTGGGTGAGGCCCATGTGCAGTGGTGAACGTCGATCAGTTGATAATAAATCGGTCTATGCCGCCTCCTTACGTAAACTGTGGAGTGATAATCAATGGAATACTTAGATACGATGATTTAATTTGTAACCACCGATGCGGTAAACTAATTTTCATAATTTAAAACGCAAGTTATTGATGATTTGGGTATTGCCAGCGAAGAGAACGATTCGGCGGCTGTGATCGCAGACCACCAAGGTAATATTACGCTAATATGAGCATTCGTCTGAATTTAAAAAAAAATACGATTAGATTCAATTTAAAACATAAAACATTATTTAAAGGAAATATTTGGTATTTGTAATCTTTGAGTACTCAATTACCTTTTTATAATTGCTTTTCGCGCGGAATACGCTTGTGTATCGGAAAATCTGTAGAGCGGAACACTGTTATTGTAATTAAAAGCTTTCACGGTTATACTATAGTATTGCTTTCACTATTTTATACTGTAAGGTCACAAACCAAAAATTATACAAAGTTTTAAATAGACTAGAACAGGTGCAATTGAGAGAAACAACATAAACGGGCGAGGGCTTAAAATAAAAAGACAGTTTTCCAATTTGTGCTTTATTTATGAAAAAAATTGTAAATTATCCTACAATGAATCTCCGAATGAAATAGACTTACATATCATTTTATGTATCAAATACATTATTTTGCTCGTCGCCAGATCAAACCACATAAGAACAATATAGTTTTAAAGTTATTATCTACAGAATCCGTTCTCGGCGATTCGATTACCAAAAATACAATCTTCGTTTTAGAGGGCGCGGGCTCGCGGTCGCGGTCGGGCGCGAGCCGGAGCGCGCCCGCCGCGCGTTCGGCCGGCGCGCGGCGCGCGGGGCACGGGGCGCAGAGCGCGGTGCGCGGGCGGCGGACCGGGGCGGCCGCCGCGGCGTCTTCCGGCGGCGGACATATTTACACGGCGAATGTACAAAGGAGCGGGGCCGCTCAGCCGAGCAGCGCCTCCATGGTGTATGGGTGCGGCGGGTGCGGCGGTCGCGGCGGCTCCTAGACGAGGACATCGTACAGTCTTTAATCATGAGTATAAAAATATAAATAAAAATTTATATATTTATATTATTACATAAATAAAAATATTACTATTATTGCTACACACCTGTCAGTCGAGAATGACGAGCTGCAGCGGCGGCGCAGGTGCGGGTGCCTTGCCGGGCGCACCGCCCGCGCCCGCGCCGCCCGCTCCTGTCGCGCCGCCCAAGCCTCGCATCGCCCGCCACGGCGCGCGCGCTCCACGACGCAGCTCGCCGCTACTGAGGGTTCGTCGTCCAGCCCTTACACAATAAATTATTTTTTAATAAAAATATTTTCACTGTTTCATAACATATATGGCTATATCTAAACATTTATTTATACAACCTACTTTATTTTGTGGTTAGTAATTAAATATATAATCTAATATAAACATGATAAAAATTATAGAAATAGAATAATACATGAGCTGTTAATGTTAATCTAAATACACGACTATCAATATGCACCATCCGATGATCTTACTAATTAACTTAATTAAAGACGCAGTGTATCATTTACCACCATATATACTCATATATACAGCTTAGTAACAATAAAAAATGAGTAGCGACGGAGACTCACTTGGCGAGATCGGTGGCTCTAAAGTAAAGGTCGTCCGGCGCGTCCATCCACGATATGCCGTGTCGCCGACCGCCGCGACCGGTCAGGTTCGTCGGCTTGCCATTCACCTGCCAAATTATTTGAAGTTAAGTATACAGGTACACAAATATATATTGTTTTTATTGTGTATTAACTGTATTAATTGATAACATTACATTATTATCGATGTTTTGTTTCAAATTAAATTATGATGAATTTAAAAATCATGTCATTTAGGAATTTCATATAGTTCTTTTCTAAAATGTATGTTTGTCCAATAAGAAACTGAGATAGTTCAGTTTATAAGGTAGACGTTACGCTATAAGTTTCGAAGAAGCAAGAGTTGAATATCCATTGAGCTTGAGCTTCTAATGAGCGAAACTATGCCATTACATTTGGCCAGCCTGGTGTAAAAACGGACTTCACCCTCTTTACAATAGAAGACCTCAGCAGCAGTACAAGGTGAAATAACATTGTCCGTAACGTACGATAAGACGATATAAGATAAGGTCTTGGGGTGCCTGTTACAGAGATGCAGTGTTCGCTTACGTGTGTAAAGACATGCGCGGGCAGCGGCTGACCAGTGGCCTGCGCGCGTGCACACATGGCGGCGTATTGCTCACGCGATGGTCGCTGCATGGGCGCTGGGTGCTTGTTTGGCCGCTTGGCGGGCGGCGGCGCCGGGGCCTCGCGTGCGCCCGTTCCAGCTCCTAAGTAAACATTTATAAAAGTTAAGTTTCTCTCAACAAATGTCTAGTGTTGTTCTTAAAATAGTTAAAAATACTTGAAAAATATTAAATAACCATAAAACGCCAAGTACATAGTGATTATCATCGTTTTTTTAAAGAATATTTTGTACTAACCTGTAACTGTGTTATGGACAGAGAGCATTAACAAAAAAAGAACAACTATACATCATTTTTTTTTATTTGTATGCTATTACCTCTGACCTGCAATCAGAGTTGTTATTTAGACAATTAATAATTGCTTATGCAGTTTGAATATGAAACAGAAATGTAATACTTTCTTGAGCTAATGATCATCTAAATACATTTTTTGTTAAAGATGAACAGAAAATAACGAGTTATCAGTTGTTCAGATAAATTATAAAAATTTAAGCTAAATAACGTAGATCAAAGCTCATTAAACTTAGCGCGCATTGTGTAAGAGTGTAGCTAAATTTAGTATAGGCTACAAAATCATCGGTTCTCAACCTTATTCATTCTATTACTTTTGAGAATTAATTATTTTCATGCACCTTAGTTACATAAATATTTAAATGTGACATAATAATAAATTAAAGCGTGCCTAACATTTGCTACTCGTTTCGAACTTCCATTGCTTAGTGTGCCCCTCCAAAACGGAGTCGAAATCGTGTATTTTGAAGAAGTGTGCTAAAAAGTAGTTATTTTTAAAAGATTGTATATACTGACTGTCGAGTCCGTTGATGTCGTCATACGCGCGGCGTTTAAGGGGTGGCGCGGGCGCAGGTGCGGGGGCGGGTTCGTTGCGACGCGTCTCCAGCTCAGCGCGTGAGGCCACGCGTTCATACATAAGGCTGCCATCTGTAGACGCAATGTGAGGTTATAAAAGATCATGTCTTATGTATAAACATACATACATATATATCACGCCTCGTTCCCAGCGAATGAAGCGAGGGAGGTGTGCCGGGTGTGTATAAACAAATTTCCTTTATATGTTTTCCTATTTCAGTAAGTTTTAAATTTTTTTGCAAAACCATAAAAATAATATGAAATGCTATCATGCTCGCGCTATCCAGCTATAGAGGTAAAGTGAAGCAAAAAAAAAACAAAAAGGACAAAAAAAGTGCGTAGAATGTTGGTAACATGCACTGACCGGGTGCTTTGGGCGGCTTGGGAAAGGCGACATGGTTAGGCGCCGGCATGCGGTCTCGTGGCGTCAATGCGAGCCAGTCTTGCGCACGTGGCGCAGCGCCACCATGCGAGGCAGCGAGCCGCGCCGCTACTGCGCCCACCGGGCCGCGCACACGCGCATTTCCGCGCACCTCCGCGCCGACGCCAGCGCCTACACCAGCACCCGCCATCGCGATAGTACCTGCAATAATGTGAAGATCTAATTTAACACACACATTTTTTTTTGAAAATTAATTTTACAAATAAAGCATTCTTTTTATATTTTTACAGTATGATATTATAACTGTACTATATAGTGCTATAATTAAACATAGTTCTTAATCTCTTTTTTGCAAAAACAATTAAACTGGTTATCATTGAAATTTATATATAACTAAAGAATCATTTATGGCAAAGGCGTCAAAAAGGTCAAAGAAATTCTTCTTTCCTTGAGATTATAGTGTTGTCATGTACACATTGAGAACAAAAACCAATAAAGTTTATTGAAATTTAAAAACAGTAAGTGTTGTTGAAATACATAGACTTTACACTTGGAAGATGAACGCAAGAAAATGCACAAAATGGTAATAGCGCTGAGCTAAGCGCAGGTAAGTGAAGCTGTTTAAGTGTGAAGTAGTGTTGAGAAATTGTCATGTGTACTTACACTCGTGCTTGACCTGGTGCAGATTGATGGGCGAGAATGGTGAGCGCGCGTAGTGTCGCGGGCGGCGTAGGGCCCGCGCGAGCCTGCGCGCTAGTCTCGTGAACGGTGACGCGCGCAAGTAGAACGCGGCACGCGTCTTCATGACGGGTCGGGCTCCTTCGCCAGCGCCGTGCGCAGTGGCTACATGACGCGCTAGGTGCGCGCGTAGCTTGAACTCCTATAAAGTATACTACATTAAAAAAATCATGACTTACCCCAACCCCAAACAATGGTGTTATGTAGTATGATTGTACATCTTTAGTTTAGTATAATATTCATAGAAATTACAATGTATTACAATCCGATTAGTTGCAAAGGACAAAAAATATTTAATGTTAATACATTATTATTGTGTACGACAATATATTAACTAGTTTTTTTATACTTTTTAGTTCACAAAATGATTTAGTGGGATGAATTCAATCTAGTCAAAACATAGTCTTATGGTTGATTTCCATTTAGATGTCTAGTTATTCTATATGCCCTATTGAAGGAAAATCTAATTTAATCCTTGATTAATTTAAGTTTGTTTTCTTACAAAGTTTGTATTTTTGGACAATATTTGACAGTGAATCTTGAAGTATTTTTTGTGTAAACAATGTTTTGTAAATATATTTAACTCACAAGAGTAAGCAAGAATACATTCAGGCAATAGAGAAATATTGTATCAAGATTGTCATATCGTGGTAATAAGTTATGTGCAATACGAGAGTAATTGCGTGCCACGAATGCGCGTGCATGCGTTTATATTACCTTAGCACAGTTGAGCACGGTGCAGCGATGCGGGCGATGCGACGCGGACAGTGCAGTTTCGTCGCCCTCGCGCGCACCCTTCGCTGCCTCGGCCTCGCTCTCGCCGAACACGCCCGCCGTCTATAGCGACATAAACGTTAACAGATCATATGTAATATATATATATATACATAAATATATGTACTAAAATTGCCAGCAATGAATACTGATTTGTAACATAAAACAGAAACACCAAATTTTAGATTTGACATTAAATTATAAATTTATAGACACGATATGTTCATAATATTCTTTAACTTCAAAAAAATTTTATATTTTCTTAGACAACTTAAGTATAAATAATTTTACTCAACCTATGACTATGTGTATCATATATATGTATTTAATTATGTTTAGATATGTAATAATGACCCGCGGTTGTGTTATTAATCAAGATCTCATTACCTTTCCCAATATACAAAGCACGATCAACAAAGAGGTTTTAGAGAGTAAAAATAAGTTTTCATTTATTACGCATATTATAGATATTACTAGTGATACACATGTTCTTAATATGCCTTCAATTCGGCTTTACGTGTTATACTTCACGATAAATCATTATTTTCGGTTAAATTAAATATGCACAAATAACCTTCAATCCACCATATTTTTTCCAATATTGCCAGCAGGAGCCACAGAGTCTGTACTGTAAATGTTGAGGGCCCCATGCGTACCACTGGTTTGAGTTTGTAACTAAAATGCAAAATTAAACACTTGTTAATTATTTGGTTATTCATAGAAGTTGTCATATTATGGTTCGGCTTATAAAGCACTTCACCTTTTTTGTATCAATACGATACGAGTATTTATGATTCACGTCATTTAAACATTATGGTACAACCTGAAGGCATATGCGGTAGTACTGATTGAAACAGATAAGTTTACCTTGACAGGACGCGCACAGGTTTTGTGCGGCAGTGCCGTTCGTGCCTCCATTTAGCACAGCACCCGCTTTGCCCCCCGCGCCGGCAGTGCCGCCCGCGCCGCTCGCCACCAGCGCTGGGTTCGGCTTGTTACTGTAAAATTAAATTCAAACACTGTTACAAAACAATATTCTATATAATTATTAAAATAAATAATACTAAATCATTTTTTAAATAATAACCTACGTTTAAATTTATGTTAATACTGTATAAAGATACACATCCTACGTCACAAAAATTATAACAAGCAACAATAACTTAGTTGCAGTTAGTGCTGTTGATTTGCCTGTATCTACGATCCTCATTGGCATATAGCCTCCAGTAAAGAAAAATGAAGTAAGACGTTTTAAGAATTCATCTTGAGACATGCTACATCAAATCGCACCTGGCCAGAATTATAGTCTAAACTATCTCTTTGCGGCGAAAGGCTCAGCAGTGGAAATATGAAATAGACTGCTTCATATATCACATATTTTAAAAGTCAAAATGACTCTAAGCTACGATTTAGTTCATGAGCTAATATCATGCACAAAATAATAATTAAAAGAAGCATACAAAAATTGTGAACACAAATGTAATAAACACATAGTGACATAAATAAGTGCAAACAAGGATACCACTTGAATAGGTAATGTGGTGGTTGGTACAAACACTCACTAATTGGGAATGTACACTTGTTTCAGCTTGGACTCTGCCTCAACCGCTTTCACGCGCTTTTGCTGAACGTAGCGGTCCGTCGTCTTCCACATGTAGTAGTACTCTACCAGGTTCTTTAGCGTCTTCCATGGCAACTGTACAAAAGCATTCATATAAATAAACTATATGCGGAATATAATGTGATAATTTTTAATTATGCTTACAGTGTAAAATAACATGTTTTCAGTGTGTATTTAAAATCCAAAGAAAACCAAATTTTCTATAATTTTATTCTTACTATTATGTTATATATTTAACAATCACATTGTTTACTTTGTTAGAATTGGTAAGTGAAATTGGTGAGAATTCGTTACTTTAGTAAATGTTTTCGAAAATAGAACATTTTAAGAACTATTTTTAATTATTTTAAAAAATATTTCCTGTAAACACTCAAAAATGGGTTTACAATAGGTGAATTTAATGCCTTTAGGCATTGTCGCCATTTGTCATATATTCGAGATGCTGGTTGAGTTAAGAAATTGATTACTTAAAATAGCAAATTATAGATAGTTATATTTTATCGGCAAAGGGACACAATCTCAATTGCACATGAAGTAACAATGAGGTCGTTTACAATGATGCGCGCTCGCCTACATAATTTTCATGAGAGCTAATATAAATTGACAACGGGAATATTGCAATACTTCTATGGTTGTATGTTTACAAAATGAGGTAAGCTAGACTGAAAGTTTTTTAAAAAACTCTACTAACAGTAAACTTAGTTTCGTGTGACCTCGCATTCGGACTAGGGACCTTAGAAGACAAGCAAGCGCAAAACCGCAGAGTCATGACCGCAAAGCCAAAGTAGTATGATGAATACTCACAAAGTCCTGTCGTATATCAGCAAAGTCCTTGCCGTATTTGTCGAGCGCCTCCTCGAAGAGATTGGCTTCTGAGGCCGACCATTCCTCCATCTCGTCGCGGCAAAGCACTGGGCCCGAGGCGGGTACCAGTGACGATAACGCCGCCTCTATGCTGTAGCCCGATTTGTGAAGTGTGTCCATCGCATGAAACTGAAACCAGATTGAAGTTTGTTTCATTGTTGTAATTTGTATGTATAACATCAACCCATATATAAGAATAGGGCTCTGATGCTGGTTGTTAGTTTATTGATAATTAAATACTGTATTTAAAAGGATAAATTTGTTATTTGTGCTATCACAAATTTTTAATTTAGTTAAAAGTGACACATGTAAGATGTGACATGAAGGCGTTTGGAAAAGGCACTGTTAGAGAATTTGTTCGAGATTCCTACGAAAAAGAAGCATTGTCGATTCCGACGTTTTAGTTAGTTTTATTTTACTCTATAACATTTATGACACACTATTTTATAAAAATATATTAAGTATTGTAATTGTTTTGTAGAGTCCAATAAGCTGATTATAATAAAATATTCTTATTAAATATCCTGCCTGCACTGCTCTTGTCCACAACCAACACAAACAGTATTCGGCATATTTTAAGCAAAAAAAAATTCTTGTCAAAATTTGGAGTAGAAGTGTGGATAGATGGTAGGGCATAGAAACGATCATATCCTTACCAAGGTGATGTCCCGGCTAGCGGCAGCAGCTGACATATGCAGAGAAGGTTGCTTAACACTGGAGGAGCAATCGAGAGCGCGCGCGAACGTGCCCACCGAACGCGAGACCACCAAGAACTGGTCAATCTGCCGGTCCGTCAACCCATGCTCCGGGGTCCATACCAGCGTCTCCAGGTCTTCGCTATTACGTGGCTCCTCCTCGCCTGTAAGTTGTAAACAACATGTTCATTAACCATAGTTTAACAATAATATTAAATACATCTAATTCTTGCAAGAATAAAATCTACTTCTGGTTGTAAGTATAGGAGATTATACAAGTACTTTTTTCATGTTATTGTTTTTTTCAATTATATCTTTGCATAATATTTGTTTTATAAATTATAACTTTATCAACCACTTTTCGTGTAAAGTTTTCAATTTTGTAAATATAGTTTGATTATAGTTTTCACCATTGCCTTAAACATTGAAACGCCACTAAATATCGTTCAGTTGCTTGGATTTAGTTCATTAGAAAATGATAATTCACGGATATAGCAGTTATTTTCAAATACTTTTCAATATCAATTTAATAACTTGTAAGTGTGGAATGGGTCCCGCACAACAACTAACGGGACCCAAGTCAACCTCACCTGCTCGTGGTGTACCTTGCTAATCAACAAACAAGTCTCTGGTTCACGCCAACCTGCGTTTGGCCAACGTGGCGGGAAATAGTCCAAATCCCCTCAAATGAACCCCTACATACGACAGCCCCTAATGCCCAGTGGTACCGGATGCCGCGCTGACTGAATGTGGAGATCTTTGGGGGAGGCCTATGTCCAGCAGTGGACGTCTATAGGCTGATGATAAAGTACGGAATGTATTTCAATGCGAGAATATAAAACATTTCATATTAAATGTAAAACATTCGATACATACCTTCTTTTAATAAATTAGTTACTTCAGTCTGATATCTACTTCCAACTCTGATTTCTCCCTTATCTGCTAATAAAGTCTTTTGTGAAGGATCAAATACTAAACAATAAAAAAATGCGTCCTGAAACAAAGAGAAAAGTGGTTTCGTTAAAAAACGGTGACGCGAAGACATTCTCGCAAAATGGTTTCATAACAACAGCGACAATTGAAATCATCTATAAAATAATTTCCGAGGTTAATTAAACCGGTTGTTACACTTAATATCCGGTATCTATGCAAACGTCCAACTTTTTGTGTTAAAGCGTTAATGAATCGCGCCGCGACCCACCCGCCTAAATTGCGATAAAATTTCAAATTTGGCAACAATTTAAATGAATTATGGAAACAACAAGACATTGGTATGTGCACATACGTGACGACCGGAAGTGGCATTCGAGTGGTCGATTACAATCCAAGGTAATATTTAAGGTAGTAGCTATATTTTCGAAAGTAATAAAAACTTGGTAATTTTCAAACTCGGTAAAGTGGTTAATAAAGGAAATTTTCTTAGCTATATAAAAATTACGTATTAATATTTTTTACATTATTAGTATTACTATTTAAAAAAATTAATAAACTCTTAGTTTTTACAGTTAATAAGAAATTTTTAGTGTGTTATGAAAAAAAAACAAGCTAACAAAAAAAAACTGGTACATAAACAGGAATTTCTTAATATTATTTTCTATAATAAACCGTTTTTGAATACATATTGTTAAATTTAAATAGTGTTTTGGTATTCTTATCTAAATTGCATTTTACAAGTAAATAACATTAAATGTTAACACTTTGTGAATATTTTTTTTTTTTTTTTGTTGAACAAGGCGAAACATTATTGAGTAACTTATATATTATTGAAATACTAAGTATCGGTTCGTTAATGTTCATTTATGGTATTACTAGACACAAGTCCAGTTAATTGTGAACCGGATTGTTGTTACCTGTCATTATCATTTAAACTGATTATTAAATCAGTTAGAGCATCTAATACTACAATGGCTTCAATGAGAACGGCTAAAACAATGTGAGCGTGAACGTTTGCCTGAACGCTGCTAGAAATAAATCAATAAAACATAACAGGAAGCGCGGACGGAGATACGAGATAGGCCGCCAAGTGCATGCCTCATTTCCTTATTAGTTTGTGTACATGTAATATAGCGGTTTGTTATACACTCGTGTCGCCTATGTATCTCTCGCGCTGTGACGACACAACATAGTGATACTCTGTTCTATTTGAAACTGCAGAGCCGAAACCTCAAAAAGAATCGATTTTAAAATCATTGCACCTGCTCTATTTCAAACTAACGTAACTATTTACATGTTCCTTTTCACTGACAGCACTACATCAATTATCTAACAGAAATTACGTATAAACATTCTGGACGTTTAAACTGCATGCGCCACTTCGCTAAGGCTGAACAGTATTCTTCATATATAACGGAATATATTCGGTTTGAGGAACGCTATCATTATCACACAATACACTAATCACACAATCTGGTGTAGTGTAATCATATTGACTAGCCTTGATATGTGGAGTTGAATCACTAGATGGTATTAGGCGAAAGTTCTGCTCGTTTTGTGGTTGTATAAAAATCTTTACTGGTCGTGTGTGGTGGTGGTAGGTGGTGTGTTCGTGTGCCGCGCGTCGGTGGTACATACTCACATCCTTATTGAGATAGCTGAGTAGCGATTCCGTCTCGTTCAGGAGCGTGACGGTGCACTTGCCGCGGATGTGCGTCGCCGGCAGCGTCTCCACGTGGCGTGAGAGGAACAGCTCGCGGTGCTTTGCCTGGTGTCGCTGTTTCGGTGCAAGCCCGTCCGTGCCCGGCAACTCTGTAGATTCCTCCTCCATCGCTGCTGTGGAACGGGAGATAATTATAGATTAATATTTAGCGTAAATGATTGCCGAAAATTGCAGTAAATTTTCTAGAGACCATGTAGTCGAATGCACAAGTGAACAAGTTTAAAAAATTATAAGCGATAAAAGAGATATCCATACTGCTATGACATTGAGAAAAATTTAAATCTTGCCATTGCCATTATTACTAAGTACATAGTACATCTTATTTAAATATTGCTGCTTCTGATATCCGGATCCCGTCGATTACTCCAAAACCCCAGCGACCGATGACTGCTATTTGGCTTTTTTGGTTTAGCTTGATAATATTCAATTAGTTTCTGCAATGCTTTATATAATATATGCACTCTTTAGCAGAAAGTACACGGGTGTAACTCAAATAATTTGAATTGGTAATTAAACATAATTTCGGTTTAAGTTAATAATTAATGTGATAATGAAGTGTAACAAGTATACACCGGATCATCGGAGTGTCGTGTTCCGAACGCAAATTGAAGTGTACGCAGTGCAGTGCAGTGCAGTGCAGTACTCGGGATTGAACCCAATCGCTATTACTAAAATCCCATTATTTCTAGTTGTTGGGTAGATAATTAGCGATGGTTCACAAAACAACCACTACACAGAAATGGAACAAAGTTGCTTCCACGTGCAACGTATTCCAATTCGACGTCAATTAAAATGCAAAAAGTGGGTTTTGGAAAGAATGTCTAGACGGAAAGATTAATTACTGACATGTTTGATTGAAATACATGTTAGAAATGATAATGCTCTTCTTTAACCGGAATTTTTTTTTTCATTTCATCTACAACAGACAGTAGATGTTTATTTACCCGAATGATTTTATACTATTTATTTTCTCTTTTTTATACCACTTAGGGTGTAAACAGGCATGCGGCCCGCCTGATGTTGAGCAGTAATCGCGGCATATAACCGTTAGTAACACCAAAGGTATCACTGGCCGTGTTGCCGACCCTGCAGAAACCTTTTCTGTCTTAAATTCTACGACTCTTAGAAGCAAGCATTTTGAAGTTTTTGTTTTACCGTTAATAATAAAGCAGTATAACTATGTTTTATTTAAATCAATCGTCAGACGTTAACCTGGATCAGACGTTCATGGTAAGAGTCAAGCTATAATAACGTGGCGCTAGTAAGTTTGATATACACAGCATAACTGCTCGTTGCTTTCGATATTAAATGTCATATAAACTACAGTAATTTCATTAAATAACAAGCTCTTTAAACCGGAACACTTTCATATTTGTACAATACTTAGCAGTCGAAGTGGTATCTAATTGGATACTCTGCGGCAACAAAGGTCTACCACCAGTACATTATCAAATCTTTCTAAATTAAGGCATATGGTATTTACTGGTTGTAAGTCTCTGTTGCCCGAGACCGTGTAGTGTAATTACTGGGGTAACGAGACTTAACATCTTATATTTCAAGGCGACCAGCGCAATGTGCTGCAGTGTTTACCATTCTAACAAGTGCCACGTTGTTACGGGCAGGCGTATCACTTACCTATAGGTCAACATCCCGTTCGTCTAGTCGCTTAAATAAATAAAATGCTTTATATTGCATAATTTGTTGTAATGTTAAGGTAGCAAAAAGAGCGCCTGATGGTAGACAGCGTAGCCTATAGTTCCTTGTAGTACTAGCGGCATCACAAGGGCGCACATCGTCTGCCTGGATTAGATTTTATGCGGCGGTAGTTTTAGGTTTTATCTAAATAGATTGCATATAATATTTTCGATGGTTACAAATGTATATAAAGTTTAGTGTAATAAACATTTTTTGTTAGTATTGGTTGTATTTTGCTGGGACGTCGGTGTACCCCATGTTAGTTTTAAAGGAGCCGTTGCCGCGTCATGTCATCTCGATGATGTGAGCGAGCAATATTATATAGTTTAATTAGTGACGGGAGAAGTGGAGGGGATGTATCGCCCTCGGCGGCTGGCGTTGCGGTGCGGCGCGACGCCGGCAGGTGTTGCGAAACGTGCCCACGTCAGCTAACAATTTTTATGCGCCGATGTCCCGATCCGACCGCCATTACAACCACGCACGCTCGTATCACAACATGTCCGTCATTATACATTATCAGCATTCAATGAAGTACCTGAGAAATTCCATCGCTACTGTTTCACGGATGTGTCTACGGAGAGGGGATACTGCTTGTAATGTTTAAACATTTCAAACAACAAAGTTGTTTTCTTATATGCAACCAAAACAAAACCAGTGCTTGATCGCGGGCCCCGCCCACATCATAATGTAATCGGTTATCTTGTCTATTTTTTTTATTCAACGAGTAAGTAATTGATACGCCTGCCTACAACAACGTGGCGCTAGTTAGGATGATACCCTGCACTACATTGCTCGCGTCGAGACTGTCTCTGGCAACTGAGTTCTACCACCAGTAAATTGTTTAGGCAGTAGCAATAGTCTAGATTTTTCTATTATTGAAAATATAAAATGAGTTGTACATTACCTATAAAAGTCTATACGAAGCTATCTTTAGATCGATATCCAACATAAACCACCAACGCAACGGTTTTATATTATCCTTCATTCATAGCGCGCCAGTCAATGCACGGGTTATAAAAACGTAAGCAACGGTACCTCAAAAAAAAAAATCTGAACGGTGAGGGATTAATAGATCCGCTGCTGGTCGACTAGCCCGCGGGTCGACCCCCGCGGGGCCCCGTGATGGTGGATCGAGTTAAACACGTCTTCAACATCGTCGGAAAAGACTAAACGATATCCATTACAATTACATCGCCTCGGTAGAGTTACATATAAATATCACGATTAGAAATAAGCAATTTTAAGAAGAGTTTTGAATGTGGAGTGGTCTGGGCGGCCGGCGCGAGGGTCGCTCGGAGGGTGGGGTAAGTAGGCATCGACTACTTATTATTACCGCACGGTCTCGGTCTCACGTAGACACCGCAAAGGTCAGGATAATATAAAAACAAACCGTGAACATTTTTATTTATTATACTTATACATGCTTAAATACAACGGGAGTACACGCAATCGTTTACCAAATCGATGAAATGTTGAACCAACATTTATAAATTATATATTTATTTAGAATAGTAAACTAACTCAGACCATTATTGGAATTAGGAAGAGGGTGAAAGGAAGTAACGAAATTGCCGCATAGGGTTGACTGTCTATTCTCATGATATAATATCGATATTAACAATAAAAAATGGATATATTGTAAGTGTCAACAGAATCGTGGTGTGTTGATAACTTTTAGTTTATTTGAATTATGATACACAAAATCATGATTAGAATGTTTGCTCAGTGTGATCGATAAATAGAGTTGTCGCGAGTTAGCCAACACTAGTGGTGTGTCGACAAAGAGTCTGGGGGGTACGGGGGCGGCGGCGGAATTGCGGGGGATTTACTTTATGATAATTATTTGGATTGCCTCGCGCGGGAAGGAGCCGGGGTGAGCCCGACGCGATCTGGAAGCGGCGGCCGCGAAGTGTCCATGAAATTACTACTCCCGCGAGCTACTCTCACTACAAATAAATTAAACTTTAGATCAGTCTGAATAACCTTACATAGAGATATATGTTCAGCGAAGTATCACCTCACATTGCTAATAAGCGGGGCGAATTGAATATTGAATGACTTCATTAGATTGTACCTGAAAGACAAACTTTTCGGTACTAACTTTATTGTTTTCTCGTCATAGTCCACGATTTAATGGCGACGAGAGTAAACATATAATTAATAATGTTTCAATGAGAGTTTCTCTGCGTGATCGAATCAAAAATGATGAGATCCGCGAGGGAACTAAGGTAACCGACATAGCCCAAAAGATTTCTAGCCTCGAGTGGCAAACACATCGCTCGAAGTACTGATAGCCGACGGGGCAGCAAGGTGATCCGACGACCTGGTGAAGGTTGCGGGCAGCTCAGGATCGATTGATGTGGAGATGTTTGGAGGAGGCCTATGTCCAGCTGTGGACGTCTGACGGTTGATAAGGAGGGTATTATTTTGCAAATTGTAAGATTATCTTTCTCTCTACTGTTATCGTACATCTCGCTTCATAGCTGTAGCGCTCATTCTTAATCTGATTGAAAGGTTAGGATAGAGTCGACTACCGCTTCTTGTGTATTAAGAATTAAAGATTACTTGTTTCATCGCATCCCTGGGTAGGCTAGTGTACGTTTGCCGTCATATTTCTTATTGCGGAGTGGTGGAATGCAGAGACGCACGCGTCGCTTTAACACGTGCATACAAAACAGTTATAATGTCACTCCACAAGTGTACTCACTTGTTTAACGAGTCAATATTTATCCGACGGACATAGTTAGACACAAAAAGATGGGGTTGAACTGGGGAAGTACATCAAATACCCTATTTTCTCATATAAAAAGAATTAAAGAATGATTATAAATTTTGGAATTTTCTGTTCGGGAATAAGTTATGTAGATTAAACGTCGAGGTCCGTCCAGCTTTGGCATTGGCTTAACGATTGATAATTAAATTCATAATAGTAAATTACTACAGTTTTAGTTAATTATTTTGTTTGCCTTATAATCACGTACTCAAATTGGGATAATTAAGTTAATTAGAAATATTTAAGAATTTTGAATTGATGTTTCTGTGCCATGCTACGTGCCAGTGTGGTGACCGCTGTGCTGATTTTGTGAACTAATAATGATTTATATGCAAAAACATAGTTATAAATTGTATTGGAGATTGTTTTCATTTCAAAATGAAATGTACCGTATTGTTTTTAACAATCGATATATGTTTCTTTATACATAGGACAATAGGTGCGATGTATCGGTATTTATAGCATTCGATCGATTCATCTCGGCGAGCCTTGACCGGTGAATGTGACTTGTTCGCCAATTTAATAATACTGGATTATGGATCCACACGCGTCACTACGCAACTAATTAAAGCGTAGGCAAAGAGAAAATGGCAATCTGTGGAGTCCTCCTCCACCCCGCTAGTGGAGAGGAGCGGAGCGGAGGGGGGTGGGGGGGGGGGTGGCGCGACTGTTACGTGTACCCCCTTGGGGTGGTCGGGCGTATGGTTTTTCTGCTCGGGCATCCTTTGCTTACTTATTGATCCAGTCAAATGTGTGGAGGTGGCGCGGTGGGTGGCGCGCCCGCGCCCTCTCCCACCTTCGGGGGGTACGTCCAAATAAATCTGCCCGCCCGCGAAACACCGCAGTGACAACGGCGGCCGCCGGTAAGATGCGGTCGCACCGATTCAATTCCATGCTCATCTTAGGGGCCCACGGACGAGCGGCCGGCGTCGCCCCGGATCCGTCACGGGCCCGCCGCGCTCCCTTTTAATTTAAATCATTTCCATCGGAAGGCACGCCGGGCGCGACCTTAGGTACAGGCATGCGCGCGCCAGCTGAACGTACCTCCTAGTTCAGACCACGCGAAGGCTCTGCTATTTTCATGGAGGTCAATGACGCTTCGCCGCTAAACAAAAGACACGACATGTGCAAATGAGTATTGATCTCGGGTCTCATTCTTATTACTTTTGCATTTATTTAAATAACGAGTCACGATCTTGTTTGTGAAAGCGAGCTTCGACGAATAAGAATTTAATACATTAAAAACTATTTGTATTTCAATTTAAAACAGCATCACGTTAGGATTTTATTACAACAACACATTATTATATTCACTTGAAACATATTCCCTATGATTCTTTTATCTACATGCTGAGTACCTTAGTCATACTACGTCCGGCGTAGAACAGATTAGACTCTATTAAGTTTAGTCATATTAAAATAATGATGAGATAGTTACTAGTAGAAGAATAACAATAATAGGTAACAGCTATGTTTAAATTTTTGCCGGCATCATAAGTCATAACTTTTAATATTGACAGTTAAAATTTAGTAAACGAATGCATTATTTAACAAAGCGACACAAACAAGAATTGGTAGTATGTTAATGTAAAGTCTGCATTAAGACTAACTACTAATAATGTGTTAATTGCTATGACATCATTAACCTACTGGTTCATACTAGTTTAATTTTAATTAAACTGCGAGATAAACGTAAAACATTAAGATTATATACTAACATAACATTATTATAGAATATGTACGATAGTTATAATTGTTGAACCAATATAACACAATGGACGTTGACGCGATGTAGAGTTAATGGGTAAATAAGAAACTTGTTTTGGATTACAAATATCGTAATTTAATATTTTTGATTAATAAGTATTATACTCGTATTAATTAAACGAAAGAAGTATGTTAAAACATGACCTTTCTACTAGAATTTGATCAAGCAATGACTTGTACAAATTTCAGTTTATAAATCAAACACATTAACTTTTAGCATGTGAATTCCGGAAGTAAATCCTGAAACCAATGAAACTATAAAAGTGTTCAAAAGAGCATCAGCATTGACAAAAAAATACGTACATACATCAATACATAGTGAATATCAGCTGTACTCAAACATAACAGTTTTGTAGCATTCGCAGTTATATAATTTTATGATATAAGAGATTTCCATTTATGAAGAGACTCATCACGATCTCTGGAACTATAATCTTAGCCTAGAATCATGAAATTTAGTATGAATATTCCTTTTTATTAGATCAGTTCAGAATATAATTGAACAAATTCCTGCCCCAAGTAGAGCTGCGGGTGTACAACGGCAAGAATTGTGATAAATACCAATATACAAGGCCTGACCCATGTTAGAACTAATAAGGAAAATCTTTTTAATCTATATATAATTCTCGACTTACGTAAATTATTCTCGATCACGGTACGGTCTGTTTAGTAACAAAATTTATCTCAGTAGGGCACAGGATGAGTAGCACGTAACGTTTCAATATATACAAGCAGTCACACACAACCGTCTAGACATGTTGTGGCAACCTATCAAATAATATAAGTGATATGTACGTAATGGTATCATCATTATCATTTCAACCGTTGAACGTCCACTGCTGGACATAGGTCGACTGCAATGTGTTCCACAAGCCGCGATCTTGAGCTGTTTGAATCCAGTGGCTCCCAGCGGTTTTTATATCCTCTCTTCACCTTGTGGGGGTTACCACCCTTATATGGTAATGGTATAAAGCATGGTATAAGCAGACAAACCAGATCGGAGAACGTTGACTACGTTGGGGGCAAGGTAACAAACAAGCGTTTGATTCACCATAATTATTTTAATTAGTATTTTTTAATGATGGTAATACTAGTTACGTTTTTAAGATAAATACTAATATTTAAACTTTTTTTTTTGATTGAATTAACAATTATATATTGTCAATTAAATGAACTAAAAGGCTAGGTAAGTTAAGTTTCTATAAAATATCAACATTGTGAATAACTTAGATAAAGTTCAATTGACCTGGCTGAACTTCATCAGCTATTGTTATCATCATCATGAGTTGTTATTCGGGTGTCAGGGGTCCTGCATAAAAACTCACGGGACGTAAGCCAATATCACCTGCTCGTGGTGCACAATGCTAATCAACAAACGAGGCTCTAGCTCCCAATAACCCGCATTGGGCCAGCATGGTAGGAAGTGACCCAAGTCCCCTCATATGAATCCCTAGAAACAACAACCCTTGGAACCCGGCGGTACCGGAAGTCACGCTGACTGTAAAGTCGCAAGGAGCCGTTGGATGCAGGCAGCGCAGCATCAATCGTTGTGGAGATATTTGAGGGAGGCCTATGTTCAGCAGTGGATGTTTATCGCCTGATGATGAACATCTAAGTTGTGGCGGTGTCCGTTCTTTGAATTTATAAAATCAGCGATTAGATTTTCCCTGCTCGACAACGATTCCTTCCATCAAAGATTTCTCAAAAGATAGGACTATATGAATCTGCATTATCTGGCTACCTCTGACCTCTGAGATAGGTGGTATATATTATAGTGGAATGTAGTTTCGATGAACTATTATCATCTTGTTGAGTAAATAATAGCAGATCGTAAAGTACGTAGGATATTTAAAGTGTTAAGATTACTAGGGATTTCAGTGAATATTTCAGATAACTTTAGCTTCAGCAAAATTTTTAATATTTAGTACAGAAAAGTGTAATTATTATCTTTTATGTTTACGCCGGCGTTGGCACGGCGCTGCAGACAATACTTTCAAAAAGTATATTTTGATCAAACGGTTTTGTGGAGCGATTGTATACTATACATACTTCCAACATTTTTCTTGTATTTTTTTTTTCAGACACTAAAAGTATTCGTGGGTACCATCTTTCGTATTGTTTTCTTTTTAAGGAAAGTTCCTTTTTTTTAGTCTCCGTCGTCAATTTATAGTTTGGTTATTATTTTTTTAAACTTTCATCTTAAGAAAAAAATTCTTATTTAACTCCAGATACATTTGTAACGTTAGCAGAGATGAAATATATTTTAAACAGACAAAGTATAAATTTAAAAAGTTTCATATGATCACCACTGTCATATTGTTTTATATTAAAACATCCAAACTAGCTGCTGCAGAATAGTACTAATAATATGTAAGTCATTATTGATAATATTTTGAATTTTTTTTTTTATTCAAGGAATCGACGGAACGAGGGGTACGTACACCTAACGGCAAGCGATACTACACTCTTGCCCATTTCAACGTGGCGCTAGTTAACATGGTATTCATAGCACCACACCACATTGCACTCGTCTGCGCTCGTCATCTTGAGACATATGATATTAAATTTCACTAGTTACAGGGCCCATCAAATCGGCAGAGCAATGTTTGCACGTCACTGTTTGGCGGCAGAAATAGGCGCTGCGATAGTACTTAGACGGTCTCCGGCAACCAGAAACTTTCCACTAGTACGTACTATAAGGGACAGTAATAGAAAAATATATCTAATAGAGACAAACCTAATTTGTAATAAGTAATCAAATAATGAAATTAACGAACATGTACGTAATACAGTGAGTTCAGTACTTGTAAGTATAATAAACAATTTTGGTCTGCTGTCGTTTTCCTTTTAGTATATAAAAGCAAAGCTATTTTGGTTGAGGTGTACATTTAAGTAACGAACGATAACCTATTTTATTTGGATAATTATTGTATTCCTGGAGAAATTAAATCTCGTGATGGAAATAAACATAACATTTAAAAATTGTAATGACATGCAAACAAAGATACCGATGAATACGACTCTATGATGAAATTAAAATGGAACTTTCCGAGTTCCGTTAATACTAAAATTGCATGAAGTATTGAACATTGGTATTATTTACATTCGACAAACTGATCTCTTTAGATCCGTATACATATGCGGCATCTCCACAAATACCAACATCTCACATCTCATCGTTGTTCTAACTCAACTTGCCATCCAATTGATTTCCTTTGATCTGTGCTCTATTTTATAAATAGTTCCGTCGTAATGTAGTTTCCTTGTTCCGGGCATTCGTACTACAAAAATTAGAATTAACATCATTTTTGCTTCGGTTCGTAGGTATAAATGTAGATTACTATCATCATCATCAGCAGCCGATAGATGTCCACTGCTGGACATAGCCATCACCCAAAGATCTAAATCTAGTAGATTAATATATTTTTTCAAAAATATGAATGCAGCAAATATATGTATCTATACATGGTGGGGGTATTATCTTAAAAATTATGTGAAGCTAATTGCTGCTGCCTTCAAGGCTAAATGTTATTGTAATATGCAAATTGCTTATTATTACTAATATATTAATAAACATAATTGCTGTACCTGAATATTAACGTTTGACATTAAAATCATTTAAACAACTTCATACCTCTGCAATTACTATGTTCAGTTGTTTCCTAACATAGAAGGTACATTTGAAGTGTGTCAAGTAGATTCTATGTTATATAAATGATAGTTGTATAAATACATTCGCCTATATATATCTACTGTGTATAAGAATGTTTTATAATACTTTTTACTAGTTGCACATTTTTTTTTCGTATTCAACAAATCGATTAGACAACCAGGACGTTCACTTAGTGGTTAGCGATACGTCTTCCCATAACAATGAGGTGCTACAGAAGATGTTTACATAGCACCACATTATGTTTATCGCCTTGACTTAAGTTATTAAGTCTCGCGACCCCAGATATAATACTATCTACAGCCCTTCATATTGGTCCACTGATGTATTCATACAAATGTTAAGCGACAAAAAAAGACACCCTATCGGTACCTTCTACCACAGTCTCTGTCCTCAACTAATACATGTGAAAATGGTGTTCTTATGAGACTGATTATCCGCTCCTGAGTGATAAGATATTCCGAGATGGCAAAACATCTAGACGTCCTTCAGATGCTCGTGTTTATTAAAAAGCTGTATAAGGGAACCATTTTAATACCTTGTGCGCTCTCTGGCAGCATCGCTTGATTAAATTCGTTATGTATCCCAAGATAACGCTACATTCCACCAGGTATACCTAGGCTAGCTTGCCTTTAATTAGCGGTCGCCATAATTAACGTTCACTGCTCATGAAATACTGTCTATGTGAGACTCTCGTAAAGCACTTCAAGTTTTTTCATCATCAAATAAGTTTCGTTCTATTTGTTTTCTCAACCGTTTTACATTCGTCGAGACAGTAATTAAAACTAAGGTAAGCATTAAAGTACTGTTTTAAGAGGTTATAAGTAATATATATTTTGTCTTCTTAGACATTGAAGTATCAGCAAAGCTATTTCGTATATACGTTCTTTTACTTCATTCTAATTTGAATATTTCGTAATAATATTTCACAATATATATAGACATACGTGTTGAGTAGGTGAATCGCTTCTAAGCAGACACTACGATTATAAATAGATTCCATATCCTACAACTGTTAACATTCCTTTTCCAATCTAAGGAGGTTCAGAAAAAAACTTAATATACCTTAATTGAAGTGAGAATCGCGGGAACCCACTGGATGCGAATAACGCGGGACCGATGGATGTGGAGATCTTTGGGGGAAGCCTATGTCCATCAGTGAACGTCTATCTACTGATGATGATGATAATGATACCTTAAATGTTCATGTGGTGAAGTTCAAAATGAAACAATAGTTAAAAAATCCTGCGAATTTTATTGGAATTTACTTGAATTTGTTAATTTAGCTTAAAGGCGAATTTCTCATAGTGATCCTAATTAAATTGCTGCCAGTAAAATAAACGGCGTTTGGACTTGAGTAACCTTCGTCGGCAAGGGCGCCGATTCATTTCTTACAAGTCTACGGTGCCTCGGCAAAGAAAGTTTGACCTCCACACTATAACTTTACTGAATAATTTAGCTTTATACTGTATTGCGAATGTTGAATTTTAATTGGATATTTTTAGCAAAGCAATTTCGACACAATAAGAATTAATAAGTGTAGATTTTAGATTTGACAATGTATAATAATAGTCATTTGTTGTCAAATGTTGCTCAGTGGCCCAATGATATTGTAGTGCATCTCAATAAGGACAAGAACTAAACAAGAGGAATTGTGTTTCGAAGCTGATACTCGCTGAGCATCTAGTTCAATCAATCCAATAACTTCTAAAAAACATTATCTGCGATCTGAACAGTCTGTCTTTGACATTTTATCCCAGTTAGGTAGAAAATTTAATTCTTTCTCTAAACAATAAACAATTTTTACTAAATCTATATAATTACTTTGTTTCTAATCCTTGCTCTCGGATCGTACTCAACGGATTTGTGCGTGTAATGTTTCATTTTAAAGGTTATTATGTGTTCATAAGTGAATGAATATAAATTTGTTGCAAATTCGCGTTGTGGACGACCGAGTTGCGATTAACTTGAATGTCGTTGACCAATCTGAGTACAACGTAAGTTGCAAAACGAACGGGTGTCGGCGCCCCGACGTCAGTGCACTTGCGACCTGCCGCGGCACGCTTTCTACCCGGCTTTTAGGGTTTACATATTTCGGCTCCGGTCATTAGAGTATAAATTCAATGCTATACCTCATTGAAAGGAAAACATCGTCAAATGAGTAAACTATACATATTATACAGTTGATGGATGGAGTACCTCTTGGCAGATGTATTGTCATGTTCTCTTTGATAATTTTGACAGTTTAGCCTTATAAATAACTAAAATCATACTTTTGTTACATTTTAATCTGTGTTAAATAAATATGTCTCATATGGAAAAAGCTCGTGGGAGTTCTATAAAATCCAAGTGGTTTGTTAATTTACTTAATTATCACAAATATAATATAAACTATTAGCGTGCGTTGTAAGGTTTCGTAAAGTCATACATATTAAGTTAGCCATGTGATTACATGAAGTGAGGCATGCCCGGGGGCAACAGCGAGAGGCGTGTAAAAGTATAACGCAAGGATCGGTGCGGTCCCGCGGCGGTGACGCGGCGGTGCGGCGGCGATGCGGCGGTGGTGCGGCGGCGGTGCGGTGGCGCGTCCGGGCCGAGGGGGCAGGCGGCCGGGGCCGGCGGCGCGGGGAAGGTCGGGCGCGGAAGGAATGCGTCGTTTTCGCATCGGGAGAAACGAATGCGTTTAAGCGTCGCGGGTACACAATGGCGGCGTGACGAGATCCGGTTCGCGGGCGGCGAGGCGCGAGGCGCGCGGCCGGGGGGCGGCTCTAATCGATAGCCGCCGAGCGACGGCCGGCCGGCTGCGGCGCATAGGTGACAGCCCCGGCCCCAATCAAATTACCGGCGACGTGCAACTGAAGGAGTCAGCCCCTTGCAGATACATCTCAAACGACAGTTACATTCCGCATATCAATGAAAACCTTTTCCATTTATTTCACAAACTAATTGATTCCGCGTTTTTATAGACAATATTTTTTCTTCGCAATCTATTCGTAAACAGTACTTGAATCTAACGGTAATTGAAAATGATCAAAGAGCAGATGTTTATAATAATCGCTATACACAGCCAGCGTGTAGTGTGCCAATCTTGAATTCGCAATCGTTACCCGCTAGCGTGCAATCTAAATTGTTCCCGTTGTAACCCGTTGGGCCGTAGCAACGCAACGGCTTATTGTCCGAAACACCCAACACCCCTCTCCTCTCCCCTTAACTCCACGGTCCGGGTGCAACATACTGAAGGATAGTTTGCACTTATCACGTCAGCCTGTATATGTTCGTTCCTCCCTTAACGCCCACTTGGGTGATTCGAATTTGGCAATTTATTCTAATGCTGCGTTCATATATTAAGTGTCTACGCTTCGTGGCACTTTTATTGCCCCTGCATGCCATTCAATATGCGACTTTGCTATGCGAAGCTTCTAATTTAAATTTCTTTAAACTAAAAAAAAAAAAGTAAGACTCTTGTACGTATGTATATCATGAATAAATATTATTTATAACTGAGTAGATATATATTACAAATGAAATTAAAGACTACGATCGTAATTTAACTGTAATGAATTCTAAGCAACGGTCTCCACATAACAAATATTTCCGACAACCAAAGTCGTGCACAAACAGTTACGGTTTTATAACCTTTTCCAGTGTATTAGTTGTGCTGGTGGACGGTTTCTTTAATAAGAGTCTATCTACATAGCTACCACGGCAGCGCTTATTTCTACATGAAATAGTGTGCCTCGATAAGCTTGTTCCGTAGTGATTACAATCCCAGTATACAATGAGACCTAACTGGACTCATTGTGCTTAAATCGCAGTGTAAACATTAATTAAAACTTGAAGGTATTCCGTGATAACTATGACATCAGAACATATGTCACTATAGTCCTTCCGTGACCATGTAGCTGAAAAACACTCGAAATCTCATATTCATCTATCATTAATTGCCTGTGTTCCCAGTTTTAAGGAGTTTATACAGCTAGTGAAATTACTGGAGGGAATGAATTAACATACACAGCAAATACCGGCTGTGTGTAAATAGCCTTACAAGCCAGCCTCATCGTTGTGTGTAGGCCTGTGTCACTTCTTTCATCAGATAAAAGACCTTTCTTCCTCGGTCGTCTCAGAAACCATGTATAAGAATCTATAAAGGACTTCAATTTGACGACCTGCAACGTAACTAACGAAATGCATATGCGAAGCGTTTGCTGCTTCTGATGGATTGCAATTGCTTTCTGATACAGTTGTAAGCATAATATATTATAGTTTAATATTACTTTTCCTGCAAGATAATGAAGTTGATTACTATTGAAGTTATTCGACGAGGTGTGAGTTTGATCTCAGCAAAGCGTCAGCTTTCTGTGAAAGAAAAAATATGAAGAAACTGATATGTTTCAAATGCATCCACTTTCGTGGGCACGTGACATCCGGCAACCTGCACTGGCCTAGCGTGTTTGATGTCAAGGCTATCAAACACTCTGACCAAGTGCGGGTTTCCCTCTCCTTGTAAGAAACGATATGTCAGAAAATCTATATTTTTTTTTATTAATTTTCTTTTCAATAAATCCTTTATTTTTGAGTATAGATCATAATTTGTAATCAAAATTGAAATCTATGCTCAAAATTTCAAATCCGACCCGTAACAAATATTAGACACGAGTTTCCTTTTATTTCTACCGGATATAAGGTGAGATATTCATTACAAAAATGTACACCATTAATAATATTACAGTCAACCCACATTCAAGACACCCAAAGAACCTGCTTATTTTCACTTTCTTATGACTGCACTGTTATGCCGCAAAATTGTATGAACCATTGTAATTATAATAAATTTAGCATCTGAAAATATTTTTTTTATATATAATCACGCCTTTTTCCCAGTAGGGGCAGGCAGAGGTGAATGAACACCCACTTTTCGCCAGATGTGGTCAGATTAGGTCCCATGTAACAGGGGGCGAGCCTGTTGCTACTTCATTGGGGCCACCACACAGGCACACAAAGATGATTTTTATGTGCGGGTTTCCTCACGATGTTTTCCTTCACCGTTTGTAATTAGCTGTTGTAACTGAAGTTAACAAATGTACATAACTTAAATATTAAGTTATCGGTACATGCCGAGATTCGAACCCGCGACCTTCGGAATGAAAGCCGCACGCTCTAACCATTAGGCCAGCGAGCTACTGAAAATAATGCTGTACAATTATCGCTACAGATTTTTTTTTATTCCCAAAAATACTTTTCTCTACGTTTAGTGTTAACAGTTGTAATTATCCTTATATATCATACAAAATAATAGCTAAGTCAAATTGAGTGAAAATCGCAAGATATTAACGTAAAAAAATCTTGAATTGTATAAGTTAACAAGATTTCGAAAATATTGTAGTTATGTGAAAAAAAAAATTGACCATGAATATCAGTTGAGCGCTTGTGCCCTAACGTATCGGACAATTTGATGCAGACGGCCCGTGAACGAGACGCATGCGAGTTGGCGTTTCCGCCTCCGAGGATCGGTGTACGCTCATCTAATTTTAGGTTATTCCACCCGCGCACCACGACCGCCACGCTGCACCATAAAGACAGACACGTTACGATATTGTGCTTTTTAATCATGACGAGTGGTCGATGCAATTACTAAAAGCGTTTGATGAAACCACGTACATATATAAACTAATCCGATTATTTCGTGACCGTTAAATAATTCATTAATGTGTATATTTTCCCATTTCCGGTAGATTTTTATTAATACTACTTAGCTCCTGCATGATATTTGTAACAACGAAAAAGAAATTAAAATAATCATCAATTTGTTGTTACGAAAAATATAGTCGAAGCAACACATAACAGGAGAAGTAGTTTAAACAAGTGTTATAAACAGTTAACATAACCCCAAGCGATAATCCATCTGGAAGCTGGCGAGGTCAAACAACTACGATTTCACAATTATCTCAGCAGGTATTGCTGCAAACATTATAAGCAGTTGAAGGAAAATAAACAGAACTAATGGCAATTCGTCTGCTATATAACCGGTGGTAGATCTCTGTTGCCGAAGACTGTCTAGGTAGTTACTACCGCAGCGCCTATTTCTGCCGACAAACTAGTTTGCAAAGAATACTGTGCCGGTTTGAAGGCCGCTGTAGCTATAGAAACTACTGGGGTAAAGAGATTTTAATAACTTATGTCTCCAGGAGACGAGCGCTTTGTTTTGCGGTGGATATCGTACTAAGCACCACGTTGTTACGGGCAAGGGAATCACATTCAAAAAACTGAATGATGAGATATCCAACTATTTATTGATCGTTGTGATAAAATTTAAATTGATTCAATATTATTTATTAATAAAACTGTTGATGACATGTAATAACCTGATATCTAAATAATGGAAACTGTCATACTTAGCTTAAAAACATACATTAAAGGGAACGGATGAGATCGTCTAATACTCTTCCGCCTGTTCTATTTATCAAAGTGTAGTAGTTTCTGCAGGTACAAATTGATCAGTGAGCAGTGTCGCGGAGGCAATAAAGTCGGCACAATAAACTGAAAGAGGCCGAGCGCAGAAAACGTCAGAACTTGACATTGAAAACTCACGAATGAAATCGCTTTACGAGATAACGACATCATAAAGTTTCCACGAATCGATCGTCCAGCTGTAAAATTTTGCTGCACGCGACATTGACCGATATACAAGAGGGTAAAGTGTCTAAAAAAATGACTGTCAATTTTTTTTTCTACAATTACAGGGTAACACCTTGTCAGCTTTTTGGTGGATCACACCCTGGATTGAAAAATTTTACACTTACGATATTTTATTTCGAATGTAAAAGCACCACCAATTTCATAAAGGATTTTTAAATGTTCCCTTTAACAAGATGTTTAGGTTTTTTTTTTTTTTTAATAATTAAGATATTAGACAGTAGTCGTCACCGAAGTATCAGATTTGTATATAAATAATATTTGGTTTTATGAGTAATTGCAATCGTCAATTGCTTTATTTATCTAAATTCAGTTTCTTATTTAATTTCGACGCATTGGTAGTGGCCAGTAACAATCTGTGCATCTCTCGAAAGTTAATTTCGTACAGTGGTTTGCGTAGTGGGGTTTTAATTCTATTGCCTGTTGCAGCCGATAACTCGATACGCGCACACACTTATTGATGAAGGTCTGAAATGAGCGTTGTTGTCGATTGATGTGTATCGGTGCCGCAATTAAATCGATGACATCAGAGTGTCGACGCGGTGAATAAAAGCACGGTTCAATCAACGGAGCAGCGTCGCGCCGGCGGGAGCGCCGCGTGTGAAAACGCACCGGGCGAACGCTCAAGAAAACCGGTACGCGCGCCGCACCACGCCGCGTCACCTTGAAAATGTCCTAAAACGAGTGCACAATGAAACTCCCGTATCTCTCGCCGGTACCGCCGCGGCGTACCCATACCGACCACTTTACGCCAAGTTAAACGACTCCATAACAATCGCTATATGGCTAGGGTTATACTATATTAACGAGATACCCGGGTACCAAATGATGCAACAATTAAAAGATAACATCAAAATAATCGTTGAATTCTTTAAAGTATTATAAATTGACATCTCATAATAATAGGGGGACCGGAAAGTAATGTCGTTTCTGCGCATGCCAATACTTGATTGTCATTTGTCAGCTCATTGTTTTGTTCAGAGGCGTACCAAAGACATTGTGAGGTTATAGTGATTTCTTTACTTATAGACAATTGAATTACAATTTTTTTTTGTAATTTTGGGTAAAATGGCCAGCCAAATACCAGAAGAGGTACACATCCGGCATTGCATGCTCTTTGAGTTTCGCAAGGGAAATAACGCAACAGTTGCTACCAAAAACATTTGCGATGTTTATCCAAATGCACTGGACATTCGTAAATGCCAAAGGTGGTTTTCCAAGTTCAAATCGGGTAATTTTGATCTTTCCGACTCGTATCGATCAGGAAGACCATCAGCGTTAGACAACGACGTGTTAAGGGCGGAAGTGGAAGCAAATCCGTGTCAGACGATCGAGGAATTGTCAAACAGTCTCAACAAACCTTGGTCGACCATCCAAGAACATTTGAAGCAGATTGGAAAAGTAAGCAGAGCAGGTGTTTGGGTCCCGCATAATCTGTCCGAACAGAATAAGGCTAACCGATCAATCACATGCAACTTATTGCTTCAACGACACAACACAGAAGCGTTTTTTGATCGCTTGATGACAGGAGATGAGAAATGGGTCCTGTATGATAACCCAAAACGCAAAAGGCAGTGGCTCTCTCCAAATGAAATCCCTCGGAGTACTGCTAAGCCAGGTTTACACCCCAAAAAAGCGCTTTTGTGTGTTTGGTGGAGTATTCGCGGCATTGTTCATTTTGAATTACTGAAACCTGGAGAAACTGTTACTGCAGACCTCTACAGCGAACAATTGCAGCGAGTCAATCAATCTTTAATTGAAAAGTGGCCAGCGATTGTCAACCGAAAAGGCGTCATTCTCCAACATGACAATGCAAGACCGCACTGCGCAAGGCGAACTCTAGAAAAAATTAATGAATTGGGGTGGGAGGTGCTGCCTCATCCACCATATTCGCCCGATGTTGCACCATCGGATTTCCACTTATTCCGAGCGCTGCAACACTTTTTAAGTGGCAAAACATTTGCAAATTTGGATGATATCCAAAATGCCATCTCTAGATATTTTGCCGAAAAACCAATTAATTTTTATCGATCAGGGATTGAAAATTTACTCACTAGATGGCAAAAGGTTATTGACAATGATGGGGAATACATCATTGATTAAAAATAAAGACTCGTTAAAAATGTATGTGTTTGTATTTAGCGTAAGAAAACGACATTACTTTCCGGTCCCCCTAATACTTCATCACTAGATTTATTTTATAAAAAAAAAAAAAAAAAAGACACTATTCATTTTCTCTTTCTATTTAAAATTATTACCCCCATCGCTTATGCTAGAAGATAGATCAAGTTACGATTTTAATTTCGTTACAACTGCGGATGTGATAAGTAGCAATTCGGTATCCGATTCCTATGATACAGATGTTTAGTGTAGTTTAAGGACATGTAATAAAAAAAAATATTTTTTTTTTTACTTATTTATATCTAAATTTCTTTATTCGACTATTAACATAATGGCAAAAATTTAAAAAATTTCTACAGTAAAAAAAAATTAAATCAAACAAGTTACATCGTTTTAAAAAACTACTAAATAAATAATTTAAATATACCCACAGGTGGTAGGTTTCTGTTGCCATAAGCCGTTTAGATAGGCACCATCGCAGCGCCTATTTTTCTGCCGAACGGTATAGTGTAAACATTACTGTGTACCAGATTGAAGAGCGATGTAGGTAGTGAAATGACTGCGGTGACGAGACACGACATCTTTGCCTCAGTCGACGAGCGCAATGTGGTGCAGTATATACTATCCTTACTAACGCAATGTTGTTATGGGAAAGCATATCACACACCATCAGGACAACGTCCCGCTCCTCTCTATCGAATAAAAAATTACTAATATTATCTTGTAACCTTTGTGAACCAACGGGTTTACTTTTAATCATTCAATCAGAGTATTATTAAAAAGGTTTGAAAGTAATACAATCGCGAGAACCATTTACCAAGCAATAAAATCGAGTCTTGTTTTTAAACTTGTTACAGAGGCCTTTTCCGGTCATGCGATCTGTGCCAACACTTTTGTCGAGTGCTATTACGAACCTGCCGACCCTAGACCGTGGAGCTATTTGGCTACTACAAGCCGAATTCAACCAGCTCAGGAGCTTTCACTTGTCAGTATGAATATTGTTTTCTATAATATGACATACACATTATAGTGCATACATTATAATAGATATATATAGTGCATACAATATACATTTAAACTCACAAACAATAAATAACAACAAATTTGTATGTCATGGTTATGATGTCACAATGATATTAGTGCTTACCTAACGCTGGGTCTAGGACTGCTTGTGCCGCCTGTTCCTCGCCTATCGGCGTCTTAAGGCATATTTTCTTCAGTTTCATTGCACCCGGTGAGTCTTCCGATTGAGCCACTGCAACCATAACACTAGTATTAATAAAATTAAGAATATATGTGAAATAATTAAAAGAAACCAAATACGTTGGTTTCGTTTTCACTAACAGTTACGTGATACGTGGCGATAGAGGCGCGTCAGATAGGATCTTTATAATTTTTTCGTTTAAAAATTTCCCTCAAATCTCTTTAAACATCTCGGATGTCATATATAAACTATTTTATCACGTAGCCATGAAAAAAACATCTTGACCTATACAACTGTCTAGTCAATGGGTTATGAATTAGCACTTTATTTTTCGTCTCATATCTAGTTATGATTTTTTTTCTCGCCTCCATTCGGTATCGAGCACTGCGGTTTCGTACATTGTCAGTTTAGTTTCGCACACTCTGAAAGTTTATCTGCTTTTAGTAAACTTACATTAATATGGTAGAATCTCCGCTGATTGGAGTGGCATCTTAAGTAGTAAACTTACGTTTTAGTGTTATAAGTACATTAAGTGTACATTTATTATTAAAATAATTATGTAATATTAAAACTAAAATGCAATATGTTTTACATATACCTTTAAGTTCAAAAAGATCATCTAAAAAAAATCCAATTTACTTCATGAAACTGTTAAACATAGCCGTTAAATATTTTGTAACATCACTGCTTCACCTAAAGAATCCGTTCCGTGCCGATGAGATGAATTAATGACCACTTAAGGATCATTAAAACATCGTGACTATAACAAATGTTTTTTAATTGTACAATCTTTTTTAATAGCGCTATGATTTTATATTATAGAAAAAAAAAAAAAAAAAAAAAAAAAAAAAACAAAACCGCTATATACTTTTTTTTTATATAATTCGCGTGGGAAGAAAGCGCTGAAGTTGGTAACGACTTAATGACAGAAGCTAACGAGACTTAACAGCCACCATTAAATTCCATAACACGGCATTAAATAAATGATACAACCACTTGGTTATTGCCATTTCAATTTTATATGCGGCAGTATAATTTCTTTGCAGTGGTTAAATCGGAAACCGCGGAGGTGTTTTACAGCGGCGTGGAAATGAAAGTGGACTAATTTTTAAGTTTAAAAAAAAATCGCGCTTGGCGTAGTTGTCGAGGTTACATGTACTTAATAATTAACCTTAAGAAATCGCATATGGCTGTAAATTATATTATATTAATTATAATGTAATTACAGCACTCGGTAAATCTTCTTTTTATTCCTCGAAGCGACGAGAGCAGCGAGACGTACACCTGATGGTAAGTAATACCGCCTGGCCATAAACGCGTCGTTAGCTGGGTGACATACACAACACACATTGTGTTAATCTCTTGAACATTAGTCTCGTTACCCCAGTAATTACACTAGCTACAACGCCGTTCAGACCAGAACACAGTAATGTTTGCACACTATAGTTCAGCGATAGAAGTGGTACCTGCAGTTGCACCTATCTAGACGGCCTCTAGGGTATGTTCATCATCTAGTTTATCATTTCACTTTTGTTCAATAAAAATGCTTTAAAAGAAATTTTTGTGGTAACTGTTATTTTTTTAATGTCGGTTAAGGGAAAAGTAAATATTGATAATTTCATTGCAGGTAGTAGATGTGCGTCAAAGGTTTACATTATGACCTAGTGATTATTTAAATAGTTGAGTCTCACTGAACACACCCGCTGACCTTCGCAATAGAGTAGATCGCCAGGGAGAGTGACGGGGTCGCAGAGGACACGACTCTCGACACTAAGGGGAGATGCCGGGTACGGAGCACTTGTTGAGCTTAAGGCAAAAATTTGAAAATAACATTTTTATAACCATCATCACCATTTATATCGATGGACGTCTACATCTGAACAAAGATCTCTTGTTTATATGTATTAAATTAAATAACTAATAACTGTACAATTTGGAGTTTCATAAATAATACGATCTTGCTTACACGTGTTAAATACAAAGGCTTTACATATATAGTATAGATGTTGAAAACTTATTTGATTTCGAACGGATACAAATATTTATTGTGAATATAATAAACGCAAAAAAAGATAACAGAAAATACAGTAAGGTTATTTGCTTGCTACTAAGTTTAAATGTATACTCATACTTTACACACATTAAACATTAAGCAGGCGGTATATATGTATATATATATATAAAATCGTGTAGCAGCGGGTGAGATGTCGCTAGTGTGTCGCCGCGGTCGCGGATGCGATCCGGGCAGGTGCAAGCACGGCTGCACGGCTGCACGCTGCGCCGAGCGGAGCGGAGCGCCCCACCTCTCGCGCCCACACCGCACAATTCCGCTCCCCCCCTCACCTCCACCACCCACGTGCGCCATCTTAACAAATCGATAGGATATGACTGTTCTCTACTTCGCGGGTGCGACTTTTGGGCGCGGACGGGATGACCCCCTCTCATCCCCCATGCGGCCTTGCGTAACACTACAACGGAGTACAAGATGCTTCTCTGCCTGCGGTTCGTATCACCTACACAACGGTTTGACGTGAAATTATTCTGTTCGTATTCGGCTAATAAAAAACTTGGAGACGTGACACTCTGATCCTGTTAAGCAGACGCTATTTAGGAATGCGAATTGCTAAATTAAAATAAATACTTACTAATTTGTGTCACTTTAATACAGAGATACGAAAGAGATTCGCGTTAGAATATATTTATTTTCTAATGTTAAGACAAAATAAAAAATTATATGGTAAGGGACGGTGTTCTGCTTTAACTTAGCTTCAAGTTTTTTACCTGACAGACACTATAACCTATTCTAATTATATTATTTATAAATATAACTTAACGAGAACTGACAGCTCGACCTTACAGTAATTGAACGTACCATATTATAACTACAATAGTGGTGTTCGTTAATTTTATGAGGACTATACGAAGTACTTTATACTGATCAAAAAATTATAAGTGAACTGATAAATTCAATATTACCTTGTAATGTAACTTTCATGTATTCCATTAATTAAACCTAGAAAGTGGAAAATAGGTTCATCGTTATAGTATAGGTAAAGATCGGTACTGCCTTTCCAGATCTCCACTTGTTAGATAGAGATAATTGACTATATGCTATATGAGCAAAGGGCACTAATTCAATGTAAAGGTAATCCGAACTGTCCTTAAGTGCGACCGTCGCGCCATCGCCGAGCCACCGCCGGCCGCCCGCCGCCGCACTGCTAAAATATTCACGCCCTCTAATGACACGGTGTCGTCGCGCACATTAATAAAACCTCTCCTGCTGCTGAACTATCATAATGCGATTCCGTGTTTATTGTCCACAGAGCCCTTTAGAATTTTAAAAAAGTTAAACAACAACAAATGCAAATTAATATCGAAATATGTATTGAACAAGTTAATGTTAATTTTCCGGTCATATTGTCTCTTTTAGAATGGTGGTGATCATTATTGCAGTTGTAACTGTTGCTCTGAACAATTGTGATAAGGTATATCCTTCTGTGATATGTCCTACTTATACCTGCCTCCTTGGGTTATTACTACTTGAAGGATATTTTTTTGCTCTTTGCATTACATGTCAAAGTTTTTTCTATAGTTTTCTAAAGCTTTCGCACGACGCATTTTCTGCAGTATTAAATAACAGTATTACAAGAAATAAATTGTAGTAGGCCTTGGACCCTAAATCTGCAAAAGCCCAATTTCAATTTTTTTATACAATTAAGCAACGAGACGAACCGGACGTTCACCTGATGGTAAGTGATAAGCTCGCCCATAACTAGTTAGGATATTATACACAGCAACATATAGCGCTCCACGTCTGAGACAAAATGTTGAGTCTCGTTATCTCAATATTTACACTAGCTATAACTCTGTTGAAACCGGAACACAATAATGTTCGGCGGCAGGAACAGGCGCTGCGGATGTACGTATCTAAACCGGTCTCCGGCAAGAGATCACCAAACTATGTCAAAAAAACTAATAGTAAGCGATATACATCAACAGAGAATAAGGAGACTAGTTTTCATGAAACATCGATCTTCTGCCTAAAAAGTTGTAAAGGATACAGCTTACATTAAAGTGGTGATTCGTAAGTTCGTATGACTCTTCTATTGAAAGCAGTTTGAAGTCCAAGAAAACAGAATTTTGCGAAGGTAATTACGAAACGGCTTTTGTTTCTGCATTATAGGTACATTTAACTGATAAAATACAAGTTCACTTGTTGACGCTACAGTATGTCAGGGTGAGCGGAATTTTCCGCCAATAGTATATCAATTAGTAACAATAAAAAACATAAAAGATTATATTAATAGAGTCAATGTAATGCGTTTTATAATGTAGAAAATAGACGTCTAGGCAAAAGGAGCCTTTTTTCCGGAATCTGTAAGTTTCAGATAATGTAATCAATGTTTAAAATCATTAAGTAAAGATTTGACTTCCCGATAAAGGAATAAATAGTAGTTGATACGGGAGTGAGTTTAGTACAAAATTATATTTCTATTACAGTGGTAATTAAGACGTTTCCATCTGTACCTGGCTAAATACATCATATGACAGTGTAAGCCTTTAATAATAAATCCACCACATAGCCCCATGCGAGTAGTTTTAATTTGGTTTTCAAGTAGCGTGTAAAATTGAAAAGTATAAATATATGTTTCTGATTGTAACATAACATACACAGATGTACATTTTGTTAAAATATAAATGTATTAAAAAAAATTCATTAACTTTACCTATGTTGCAAAAGATACTTTAACGAAACATACGAGTCTATAATGATTAAACACAAAAACTGCAGTCTACTTGTTGTATAACAATAAAGGCTATTTTCATTGCATTCGATACATTCTAGACTATTCTAATAAATGATTATTACATATTCTAATTTATCAAAAAAAAACTACAGATAGTAAAAGTAAGAAGCATTTAATATTAGATGAATTTGAGATTTACTCTTAGTATTTATAGAAAGCTTTAAGTCTAAGATAAATTACTTTTATATAAATTGAATAAGAGTATAATATTTAGGGTTCGACCGTTACATAGAAATAGTACTAAGAGATTGTTCGTTCAATTTCGGTCAATAAAGTTTCAAATGGATTCTATACGTTACACCCCGGCAGATGGGTGTTTATAATAGTTTAGAGAAAAAAAAAAGCATAATACCGTATTATATTTGTGTAAGTATTAAATACAACAGATGTCACCCGAACACGATGTGGGTCTGCGCGGGCGCAAGCGACGCGTGCGTACGCTCATTCAAAACGTTAGACAGGCCGCCACGCGGTGGTTGCAGGGTTGCCAACGTATTAAAAAAAAAATACCCTACATTATCAACGCTGATTTTATTATAAGGTAACATTTTGTAAATATATTATATTTCATTACAACATATTACGTTTTCTTCAAAGTTACTCTCAAAAAGCCTAACCACTAAAAAGTGAAAATTTATGTGACAACATTTCATCTGAATTTATTTAAGGATAATAAGTTTTATTCGATTTGCTACGGGAACAATTACGAGTGAATCTTTAAAATAGGATATACTTTGACCAAAAAATCTATAAACCAAAAATTAGCATCAAGAACAATTAAATCATGAAGATCATGAATTGTTTGATTAAATCGCAATGAAAGCATTAACGTTTTTTTATTTAACTTTATTATTAAGAATGATAGTAGGGATAAAATTTTAAACAGATAATAAATGTAATTGTTGAATTTATAAGTCAATGAGGAATAAAAAACTTAAAAAACCTGGAAACAATAATAACTTCCGGAAGGCCTTGATGACAGAACGTAGAAAACAACCCAAACAAGAGGAAAATAACCCGTTCGATATCGTGTAACCAAGGAGTACCATATCAAGCGGGGACCAGGCGACACCTGCGGAGCCTTGAAACATCTGACCTTCGAGCTTAAAGCTATGTACGCACAACCCAGCGGGGCGGCGTGGTCCATATATTGTATACTGCACCGTGACGCGTCTAAGTAAAGGTCAACCATGAGAACACAACTACACGGGATATGATTTTTTTATATTCCAATAATGTTAGTTGCTGTCAATACTTCCGACGATTACAACGAAGTTAAGGATCCCGTATTCCGTATTCGCAAAGTATACTAAAACTTGCCATTATTATTTTAAATGTAATTATATCTAGGTTCTATATTTTAAGTCCAAAACCTTAATTTAGTAATTATTGTAATTGCGTACTTAATGCTCTTTTTGTATTAACAACATGTTTTATGGAATTTTCATGATTGACATCATCTATCACCTTTAAAAATATGAGACCTTCGATTCTTAAATGGCCTATTAAATTTATCATATCCAAGTAAATAGTGTATATGAAAATCTTTAAATAATAGACGGACACGTGAGCTTCTTCACAACTCCTCAACCTCCGAATACGTAATGCAGATGCACATTCATAATTCATAAGCCTACAGTGGCTCATATTGTTGCCTTTCTTGTGTTTGTACTTAAGAAAAAAATTGTATTCTCGGAGACTACTTTCCAGTCTCTCGCCGGTCTCAACGTTTTAAAAGGGATTATAAGGTTATTTCAATGTCTGACACTTACAAATCACATTATTAAATTATTTAGTACTTTCATCTCCTTTTGTTTTATTCTGCTAAGCGACTTGACGAGCGAGGCATTGATCTGATGGTCAGTGATGCGCCTGCTCAAAAAAACCACATTGCGCTCGTCGCCTTGAGGCATAAGATATTAGGTAAAATTACTCTTGTAATTACATTAATTACAGCGCCCTTTAAACCAGAATACAGTAATGTTTACCACACTACTGTTTGGCGACAGAAAGTGAAGCTGCGGTGGTAACTACCTAGACACTCTTCAGTAAGAGATCTACCTTTATTTTCAATAAAAAAAAATGTTTTGAATTTAAACTATGACCAGTTATGTCCTCCGTTTTTTATTTATTTATAGTATTTTAAAAAAAAATTAACATAATTTTTGTTTTAACATCACCATTACAACTGTCACAGCGACAGATGGTAGTAGCAATTTGAAAAATATAAAGGGAGTACGTGACGTATAACTTATTTTACTTTTAAGGCATTCCGTAGGTAACGTATAGCAATTAAACAGTACCTAGTCACAGCCGTTAGGGTATTTGAAATGTATATAAATAGTATTTATCACAAACATTTCCGTAGGTACGGTACGACGGCGCGGTGCGGCCCGTTCGCACGGCACGCCGAACGAAGCTAGAAGCGAGCGGATATTCGCTTCATGTATTCGCTTCCGCTAGATAATTGCAAGTATAGCTAGTAAATGTCGCTTTCCCCAATAGTCGCGGTGCTATTGTGGAGTATGCGGCGTCGAGTCAATGGCATGTTACATCAGTGCTCAATTCGCCCGGTAATGCTGAGCTGGCATAACTGCAACGTGCATTACCAACTGAACGGTATCTACCGCTTGTATCTATGACCCAGCAAAAGTGCGTCGGTATTGATTTAGCACAACAATCTAATTTATATACACATTGCATTTTTGTGAGGATGTATAGATTTTATACTGATTAGTGAGGTAAGATAATAAATGTTTGTTACCATTGATTTCACGTGTCTAATATCAGATACGAATTTGTACTGATATTGACTACATAATTATTTTAAACATCTCAGAATTCCGTTATGTAAGTAGAACGAATAAACTAGCAACTAAAAATGTTTCAATGAACCCTATAGTTCACAAAAACCAGTTTTGATATTAGTTGAAAGTGTATTAAAAAGTAGTTTGATATAGTTTTTTATATGTACTATATTTTGTCTAGCGCGGCTCTAGTATACACGGATATCGAAGGCGATGGAGACGGTTTTCAAGTGCGGTGCGATCGGATGCGCAGGGGTCGTCGACACGGAGACTCCTCACCTCTCTGCCCCCCTCTCAAGCCGTGGCCCCCGCCGCCGAGTCTCACTTTCGATGCGCCCGCGGCTGTGGCGGTTCCACGTGCCTCGACGCCGGTGACGTCACCGCCGTCAGGACGCGCCGGCGCAACGGTGCTGCTAGCGACTGGAGCGCGCCGATTACGACACGTACGGGAACCGTGCTAATGTACCTCTCGCTTTGATACCTAGATCCGATCGTTTGAATCTACAGGTTAACCGAGAAACGATTATCCGATATTGATTACAAATTCTAGTTTGAGCTTGAAATCTTGTGCGTTACTAGTGCTTCGCCTGGTTATGTCAGTAACCAACTAAGCGTTTGATCTTCTCTGTACGAAGAAAGTGTGAAATATCGCACATCAGTGTAAATGCAAAGTAGTCGTCTACTTTGCATATGTGTACAAATTTTTGTCTGCCACTGGTTTGAGGTTACAATTGTTTCTTTGTTTCAATACTTTGTATGTTCGAGAATTCGATTCGCAAGCTATATTGCATTGCCTCGCAAACATAATTTACGAAGGATATTGTCAAAATTTTTAACACATCACATAAATAAAAATAGATGTACTACTGAAACAAGGCTTCCTTACAAGCCAACTGACTTTATTGAGAAGATACCACATTGATATGTAATAATATCAGGTTGTAATTAAAAAAAAATACATTTTTTATTAATTAGTCGATTATTCCAATTACACATTTGAGCTTCATTAACATTTTGCTACTTAAAATATAACTTGATGATTACAGTAAAGTATTTTCCCCCTTCGGTTGCGTAAACCGTTGACGAAGTTAAATGTTGCAGTAATCTCAAGAACTTGAGCCGGCGAGGTTTGCGCAATTATAGCTCAATTTAAACTGGACGTTGTAACCCTTGCATGGGTTCTGTGGGGCGATAGAAACAGGCGGTGCGTTGATAGCGACCTAAGCCGCTACTTGATCTACCCGCATTAAAAAGTTATTTCAATTATTTACTGATAGTAACATACTGGATAAACAGGATGATAATGACCATATCCATTTTCATGTGTAGACACCGAGCAGTGTTTGATACGTGAACAGAATGACTAAACAACGAGCCTACCTTTATACAGCAGGAGTTTCCTGGGATGTTAATATCCATCCTGGAACGACCGCGATGGTGGTATGGTTTATTTTGCAGCTACATCATATGTATGTATATTTCCTTACTTTTTAATACTATTTTCGTGTCTTCGGAGAAAACTAGAAGATCCGCCTTGTAAAGGGTACGCTGGTTTCTATTAATATCTTCTTAACATGTATTATAATTATCAACCCGTGGCTGTAACGTGAAACTGTTGCTACTTAGACAATTGTTTAACATTAATACAACAAAAAACTAGACGCCGGCCACGTTGAACTGCTGCTTAACGGCGACGGTTTTAATTAATTAGATACATTTATATAAAGATGGCGGATTACAATTCAACCAGTACACATTATTCAAATTAGGTTGGTGTCTGCCGGTTGGCCACGGTGACGGGCACTAGCTACAGGGTAGCCATCAAATTCAATTTGAAAATAAGGACCGATAGTGAATTACCGAACAGGTTCAAAAAGGCATTATTTTCTCCTTAACACAAGTACATGGTGTGAAATATATATATAAATTATCCAAATTACAAATTATGTAATACATTAAAAAAAAAAAAAAATCTATATAAATTACTGTAGTAGTGCTGAAAATAGAAAGATATGTTTAACCGAAAAGACGTTAAGGAAACTGTAAACACAAAACAAATTAGTAAAATGTTTAACTAATCTCAAAGTTAGATTTGCGACCAATTCCTGAAAATACCATATATTTGGTGATACTACTCTATCGGAGTTGGAAGCTCGGGTCATCGGCGCGTGGCGACAATTAAAACCGGGATAAGTGTTGCGTATACCTGCGAGATGAGGGCGCCACGGTCGATATGGGGAGGTCGGTGGGCCTGGGAAGGGAGGTGGAGCAGAGTGGGGGGAAGGGTTTCCGGGCATCTAGTTAAGGAGTTTAGAACGCGACTCACTGAGTATTGATGTCTTTCGGACTCTTTGTTTTAAATTTGTAACAGATATGGAAATTCTGCTTTAAATCACAAGTATTAATGTATTTGTGTTATATTGTTATACAAATTTTCTACCATTCAATAACATACTTGAGATGAAATGTTTAATAGTATTTCAGTTCGGTTTATGTAATGTTTAAAATATAGCATTACATATGTATGTGAAAAAAAACTTAAAAGTTAACAAGATAGTAATCATGAAGCGAATGAATTTGTTTCAACTGTTAGAGAGCATAAGGCCACGGCCATCGGAGCCGCGAGCCGAGTAACAGACCAACTGTTTCAGTTAGGGTTGATGAGGTTTCCACTTAATGCTGAATTTCATATTTTCACGAATCGTCTTCCTCATTCGTTTCCACAAGTAAAGATTTAAAAAATACTCTTCTTCTTCCTCATATAATGGAATTATAAGAGTATAAGTTATGTCTTAATTGTAAAGGTTTAATAAATGTTTTGCTACAATAATACATTTATTTCTACTCCTCTATCTGTAATAACACGCCGTCATCCCCATTCGCGTTTTCTTCCTCATCAAGCCTACTTTCAGTCGGTCAAGCATGATATATCAACGGTGAACATATATGTTTGTTAGCTACTGTGCGTCACAGACGTACCAATGCCCGCCTTTTACACCACTCTTTTTTAATCATGGGGTAAAAGGCGACACCCAAATGTTAAGTACAGTGCTTCGGATGCGATCGTAAAAGCATCTATTGTGGTCCACGTCGCTCTGTGGAAGTTTTATTCGTCACGTACGTTACACATCCATGTCTGCAGACGTGATGTTTGAAAAAACCACCAAAGCTCTTTGAAGCCTTCATTCTCGATAATTTATAAATATATGGAAAATCAATATAACAACGATATAAAAATATCAATATAACAATCAATACAACAATATAAATGATGTTTATAGTGTTGGTCTTTTTGACTATTTTTACAGGTTCGTCAGGACTTTGGTATCCACGAGAGACAGAGTCTACTGGTAAGTAGACACACGTGCACAAAAGTTTCGTGTAGGATATGCTATCACACCTAATATGGTGGATACAGTATAGCAGGGTATGCAGTGTTTATTTGTCTATATGAAGCGCACGTTTCTGCTAGGTTGTTATCTCCGCAGCGCCTAATTTTGTCGCAGAATATAACTGTGTTCCGGCTAAAAGGACGTTGTACATAGTGAAACTATTGGGGTAATGAGGTTTGATATCGTGTCCTTTAGGCGGCGGGCGCAACGATGTGCAGTGTCATCTAACTAACACTACATACCATCAGGTGAATCTTTCGCTCATCTCATTGCGTTATCGAATGAAAAAAAAGCTATATTAGTTTTTAATACAATTTACTGCTATAAATTATTTTCATAGACACTTATAGAGTCATCCTATGGTAAGTTGTACACCTACACTAAGCAATGTCGGGGTAGTTTGGCAGCAATGCCACTGTGCTCATCGTAATGAGAGACCAGTTATTAAGTCTATAAGTATTCTTCTATTCTTTCTATAACGCTCACAATCACACGCAGCATCTGTTTTATATTACGGTGACGCGTCCAGCTTTAAATGATATTATAGCTAAAGGTTATTTCTTTCAATAACATACAGAGCTGTTATAAGAGCTCTTGTATATAATCTGTGGCATTAAACTTTAAAATGGCTATACTGGTTTAATTTTCAATTAAAATTTCTCGATTTTTATCAATTTAAAAAGTGGTTGAACCGTTTCATATTGTATATTTAAATTTATTTATCCCTGTATTGATAAGGAATTTTAGTTTACTTTTAAGCCGTTTTTATATATTTTTGTTAATTTCTAAATTCGTATATTATTTTTGTAGCTCGCTGGCCTAATGGTTAGAGCGTGCGGCTTTCATTCCGAAGGTCGCGGATTCAAACCTCGGCATGTACCAATGACTTAATATTTAAGTTATGTACATTTGTGAACTTTAGTTACAACAGCGAGATACAAAAAACGGTGAAGGAAAACATCGTGAGGAAACCCGCACACTGATATCATCTTTGTGTGTGTGTGTGTGTGTGGTGGTCCCAATAAAGTGGCAACTGGCTCGCCCCCTGTTACATGGGACCTAATCTGACCACATCTGGCGAAATGTGGGTGGTTTATACACCTCTGCCTACCCCTACTGGGAAAAAGGCGTGACAATATAAAAAAAAAAAAATATTATTTTTGTTATCTAACTTATTTTGACTTTATTTTTTCAACATAAAGAAAAGATTGTGTAAAAACTATTAATGATGTTAATATAGTTAATAATATAGCGTTAACTTTAACTGTGTAACCGTGGGCTGAGGCATACTTGAAGACAAATATCGTGTGTTAATTCTGGCGGCGTCGGTCGGGGGTGGGTTGGGGTGCGTAAACAGGGTTTCGGCCGCCCGCTATTGAATACGAACGGAGACGGTAGCCCCGTCCCGGCCGCCCGGGAGAACCACGTTTTAACTATTCAGACCATTTGGGAATCGATGCTTTTTTTTTTTTGTTTAACACTTATTACACTACCTGAAAACGGATGCTTTGATGTGATGAAACAGTAAACTGTAGTAGGTAAATTTTTTGCTGGTTAATTATTTACATCTATATAAAATAACTGACAATTTATGTATGTAATAATAGTTCATGATATGTTAAAACTCCATTTGCGAAACCATTTCATAAACTATGTAGATTTATATTTTTATAGAAAAAAATAGGACTAATTTTTGCTTACAGTGTATTTGTTAGCTTGTACTTTATTGACATTAGCTTTTAATCATATGACCCGAGTAAAAATAAAAACAGCACACGACCCGGGTTTCGTAATAACAAATATGAGAAATTAAAAATAAATCTACATCAACGACACACCGACGCGAGCCCAGCCCTTCATATAAAACGCTCGCGCACACTGCAAGTATCAAAAGCAACATATTGTTTATATGAGGCGTTACAGTCTCACAACAAAACGTAACATAGCTAAACACAAACACACACACACACACACATATATATATAAACGGCCTCGTCTGCAAAGTTGCGAGTAAATAACGCTATTCAGGTAGACGGTCGCCTGATGAAAGTCGATGAGATGAATGTTTCGGTTTTAATTAGAATTGATTAAAGCCGCCACTGAGATTGTAAAGAACAGCAAACAGTCACAGCGAGGGCGCCCTCCCATACAATCCTTATTTAACACGAGGATCACTAAATACTGTTACCCTTATGCTCTAACGTTCAGTGTGGGGTGACAGAGAATAGGAGGAGCAGATCGCTAATGATAGTATACTCACCACAAATGTTGTAGAAACTAGTATCTCATTAAATTATGCTGTTTATTAACTAGCATCAAATAACTAACACAATACTAAATAAAATCTCATATACATATAAATATCTATATATAGCAGTCCTATCCAACTGATATGTACATGCAATATGTTTTTTAAGTGTCGGGTCAAGCGAGACATTCACCTGATGGTAAGCGATACGTTTGCCCACAATAAAGTGACACGAGTCAGGGTGGTATATACAGTACCACATTGCGCTCGTCATCTTGGGACAACATATTAAGTATTGTCGATCTTCATTTTACAATTCCCTCTCATCGAGTACCCAAAAGTCCTGGTTTCTACGAATCATGTGTCCTGATTTATTTGCTCTTGATCTGTGACTACTTTAGGTATTAAATCGAATCTATAACCGGTGTATAAGCCATGATAGAGAAGTGTTTTAATATTGTAGTATAAGCCGAAATCGTGAAAAGTATATTAAATGAGCCGAACGATATATAAACAAAGAAAATACATAATCGCTTCCACTCAATTTTAGATGATCACCTAGTGATATGTGTCGGCCACGTGATTTGCATTTCGTAGTGCGATTGGCCGAGACTGAGCTGACGTCGATCTCTTCCGACTCGGGTTCACGTTATTAGAGCTCATTGTTTAATTCAAATCAATATACACATCAGAAAATAACCGTCACACATTACACATATATTTGCGTTACATTTGTTGTCTATTTTACATAGATTTGTGACTGAAGAAATCTTTTGAACATCAAATATAATACTTTAGTTCAATAATTTTCAAGATTAAAGATATTAAATTCTTAACTCGGATGCGGGCTTTCAGCTTTAGGTTGTCGTATTACATGAAATTTAGCACGGAGAACAATTTCGTTACTAATGCCTATGTAAAATGTCGATCAAAGCTTAATATTGGATAAACTGGCACATTGTGCTATAATCTTGTACACGGCAGCGGTTATTGTAAATAAGGTTAAAGTGTAAAATAATTACATTTTAACTCAAATTGTTAGAAGAGGGATATTGTTGCTTTAAATTGTCGCGAATAGCCCCTGGCCTTTCAATTATTAATTATAAAAGCTAATTGTTATTATGATTGAACTTCATACTTGTTTAGTAGTTAATTCTGGCAATTGTATGATTTAATAAATAATTTTTTATAATCTTTAAAAAGCGATTTATGATTGGTGCCTAGTCAGTAAATCATCACAAGGTGGACCGACGACCTGGTCAAGGTCGCTGGCAACCATTGGATGCGGGTGGCCCAGGACCGGTCTGAGTGGAAATCTTTGGGGGAGGCCTTTGTCCAGCAGTGGACGTCTTCCGGCTGATTGGTCTGGTCTGGTCTAAGTAAATCATAAACTATAACATACGTAGCCATATGTTTAAGCAAAGTTGTGAAAGAATCGTAGTCGACGAAACGGTATATAAAAATAGTTGATTACTTTTACTTTAAGGGTATTTAATAGATTTGCACTAAAAAGCCTTAATTGAACGCTGAAAACAAAATTCAACGAAAACCAACAACGCTATCATATTCAGTTGTGATAGTAATGGCTGTTAAATGAAACTGGAATAATAAAATCTAGTAAGTACGTGTCGGACATATGCATTTGCGGTTCCGTAATTAGATGTAATGAAATTATTTTTAATTATTTTACATGGTTCATTAACTTATATTTACTACATGTTTTACACATCAACTTGATCTAAGTAATTTTCAATTGCAATAAAAAATTAGCAATTTGCACGAAATCCTTCACACTTTCAACACGAATATTTTAAATTATAGCTATTATCCATTACCTTGTAATACCTAGTATTATTATTTAGCTGTAACAGTACTATCGTTGAGTTTTTTTACATACCAAAAACTCAGCATTTTTCTGGCTGAAAAGCGAGAAAGGAAGTCTGAAAACTGTTAGATTTTATAACTTTTTAAAATAATAATAATTCGTATTCGTTGATTTTTAAAACAGAATATGAAATATTTTTATACTCGTTTACCTGCAGAGTAGCGCTCAAAGTAAACGTTCATACAAAGGTTACCAAATAAGAGAAAACTTAGTCGCAGATTAAACCAGATGCTGGGGATGGGTCAAAAAAAATATACAGGGCAAAATTTATGTTATTTATAATTTCCGCGTACAGGTCGCAGTGTAGGACGCCCTCCCTCCAGATGGAAGGACGACATCATCATGGACGTAGGAAATGGGTGGATGTGAGAAGGTTAGGATCGCATTTGGTGGAAGACATTGGGGAAGGCCTATATCGAGCAGTGGATAAACAACGGCTGATAATGATGATGATGATTTGATTGTGAAATTTATATGAATAAAAAATCAATGGTTAGATACCGATGTGGTGAAAATGTTCAACTACTGTAATGTACACAGAAACTTCTGGACAAACGTTAAACGTATTAGTTCCTAGGCGCCATTCTTAATGTAGTATAATCGTCTATTTATAGAAAAGTATGAAGCCGCCGGGGAGCCGCATGGGCCCGCGCTTTGCAGATTATACCGATTTACCAAATCAATTTTGCCCTCTCATTCTTCATATTAAATCGTTATGTTTAGAAAATCGATATTACATTGAATTTTATTGTTACAAGGTCGCTGTGACTCATAGCCATTGAGTGTATATACAAACGCTTTCATTGCACATAACCTCTTATTAAATGCGATACATGATATATTTTTTAATTCAATGAAGCGACGAGGCAAGCGGGACGTTCAGCTCATGGTAAGTGCCAAGCCCGTCCATAACAACGTGGTGTTAGTTAAGATGTTATACACTACGCCATATTCTGCGCGTCGCCTTAAGACATGATGTTAAAACTCATTACCCTAGTAATTAAACCATCTTTTTTTATCGCGGGGAAAATCTTAAAAGATACCTTGCTAATGAGGAGAAGACAAGGTTATGTGGGGGTATCCACTTAAACCCCTTCGGTGGTCTCAGTGCATTAGGAGGGGATCCGGGAATCATTTAACCATTTACAACTCCCTTCAATCCGGAACACAGTAATGTTTCTACAATACTGTTTGGCAGCAGTAATAGGAGCTGCGGTGGCACGTACCTAGACGCGGTCTGCGGTAGGAACGCCTTACCAGTAAAATTTTACTATTATAGGCAGCTGATGAATTTTATTAGATGTTTATTCTCTCAAATTTTTGGACATCAATTGAGTGGAACATTTTTTATAATAAAATTGGCGGTTACATTAAAGTAAGAGTAATGATCTCTTGATATACTAAAACTAGTACCTATGGTATAATATATATACATACTAATATTTGAGAGTAGTTTTTTGTTAGTAATCATACTTGACTGTAAAGTTTAAATAATCCTCTAAAAATAATACATAACAAAGACCACATCACTAATACTGACACATTTTATTAAGTAACACTATATCGCTATTCAATATACGATTGAATGAAACACATTTGTATTCTTCATGGTGCGAGTGGAAAGATAGCAATACTCACTTTGATGCTTATCAGCTAATTGTATAAGGGGGTTCGGCAGGTCCCGCCGCCTGTAGAAACACATGACTTTTGCCTCCACGTTGCCCGATGCTGTCTTGTTCAGTTCTTCTATCCGCCGGATTTGGTACGGAGACGTCGACGACGTCTCGAAATAGACGCAGTCTGTGAACAATAAATATTGTCTCAAATTTATAACGTTGCATGAAATCAATTACTAGATCATGTTAATTTCGGGATTGGGATAGACGCCGCTTGTTGACCACGTGTTCGTACAATTTTGGTGAAGATTACAAATATCTCGGAAGCTTCTACTTCAATTGGCAACCGTTATACAAGTGTTAATACGATGCAAATGAAGAATACTATCGCTCAACCGAATATGACTACCGAAATAAAAGTCAGTCAAACGTTATATTATCTCTGCGTTATTAAAGATATCGAAGGAGAAATGTTTGAAAAACACCAAGGCTTCTGGGAGAAATCAGGGTTATGTACGACTTCTACACGGTAAAACTCACTCGGTGGTCGGTCTCAGTACATTACGAATGGGCCAGGTATAATCAACAGAACGCTCGGGTGCCTCTAAATACGTCCTAGAGAGGGTGTAACCCTTTCTTGAATCTCCGCATAGCGATGCAACCTTAAGATTATTCCGAGTTTGACGTCGTTCTCGCACTTGCTTAGTGGGAAATGAGTGAAACTCGTTATGAAAATTCACGTAACCTAAGTCTGCGATGGTGTTTTACTTCTTTTAGATTAAGTTACGGGAGCTTAACGATTATATGTATAGTTAGAGCTTAGTTACCATTGTAATGCTATGGTAACTTAACTCTAACATTTAACATCGACCCGACGTATTTACACTTCCACGCGGCGTAAATGATGATTGCAGTTGTAGTAAGCACGCTAGAGTTTGTTTGTCTCTAACGTACGTATTGAATTTTAGACATATTTTATTCGGTGTTTTTTTACGATTACTTTGCCTATGTATGTATAAGAGTAACAACTAGAACATTTATATCACATAAAAATAGAAACCACATGGGAGATAAAACAGTGTTACGACAGTTATAAAGTCCACCAATTAGGATGTTTCAAAATGATTATATTGATGAGTACGCGTAGTCTTTTACCTGTTTGTTCGTATGATGGGTTTTTGAGTAATGAAATATTTATTAGTATATAAATCCAATTTTTTAAATGTTTATGAAGATGTATCTAAAACGGCAACATTCAACGGAGTATAATTCCAGCAATCATTTCTTACTTACGCAAGGTATGTGATTTGCAGATGAAGATTTACACAAGTGTTTTAAATCAGAACACATGAAAAAATATAGAAATTTAACAACCGCTTAAGAAACGTTTTGACAACCGGTTTTTTAAACAGTGTTACCCTAGATGGAAAATAAAATGTGTGGCAATTTCGATATTCATTATCACAGGAATTTAATAAAAGCAAGATATTACATAAAATCGTTTTTAATTACACTGTGCGATTGTCGAATATCACAATATTAAGAAGACGCCTATAGAAATGGATGAAGCATCATGCATGTGCCGCGGCACCATTGGACCGCTCCATGGACGCCATATCACATGGCCAATGAAAATGGCGGCTTACCGTTACGTGCAATAAAATAACACGCGACGCGGACAATGCCTCGGTGGTCGCTTTGTTAAAAACCACGGCTAAGGTGGACATGGATACCGCTCCGCTGCTCTACTCTCCGCGTTGAATAAATCTAATTTACCATCTACCCATAAAAACATATTCTATAGAATTCGTTTATTTGTAAACTTATATTTAATTGTATACAGGTAAATGAAACACAAGACACTTTAAAAATTAGATATATAATGTCAAACTATTAAGTCTATTTTTTTTATTATTTGACGAAGCGACGAGACGAGCAAGACAATCACCTGATGATAAGTGATACGCTTGCTCATAACAACGTGGCGCTGGTGGCGCTGCTTAGGATGTGCTGTGCACTGCACCAAGTTGTGGTCGTCGCTTTGAGATAAGATGTTAAGTTTCGTTACCCCAAAAATTACACCAGTTACAGTGCCGTTGAAACCGGAACACAGTAACATTTGCACACTACTGTTTGACAGGAGAAATAGGCGCTGCGGTGGTACCTACCCAGACGGTCTCCGGCAGCAGAGACCACCGATACGGAGAGCATTTAAAGCATATGACAAAAAAGTTTGCTGCTACCGATCTTACTTTGCTTAATTTATTTTATACCGAAGAAACCTGATGAGAGTTTATAGACTTCAAGTTGTTGTTTAGAAAAATAATAGATATTTTAAATCAATTAATCGACAAAGATAAAGAACGATAAATTGAACTTAAGTGATAATTTCCTATATTGTCTATAACAATAAATTTCACAAATGATGATCACATAACACTACGTTGGGATCGTCAACCAATGTTACAAGTAAAATCCTTTAATCTTTGCATAATTTCGATTTTAATTTATACGTTTATGTAGGTTATCATCTCAGCTACTATTTTTGTCTTTAACCAGTAGTGTGCAAATATTACTATGTTCCAGTTTGGAAGCCCAAGTAGCTAGTTTCATGGGGTAACGAGACTTAAAATCTCAATGAGCACGAAATGATGCAGTGTGTATAACCCTAAACAGCACCACGTTGTTACTCGGGCGTGTCTCTTACCACCAAGTGGACGTCTTGCTTTGTACCGTAGCTTCGTAAAATAAGAAAAACATAGCTACAATTTTTTTATATCAATCAAAAATTAAAACAAATCCAACTGAATTTTCCTTTCAGTTTTTCTCCGCAGACAAACTCACGCGTTGTGAACTTGAAAAGAAATATTTCGAAATGCAGCGTTTACTACAGAAAAAAAAAAAAAACGTTTTATGTAATTAAAACCTAAGTAATAAAAAGTAATAATTTTTAATCTAGGCGCGCATAGGAGCGGAGAAATGACAGATTAAAAAAAATGTACCTACAGATCCACGGATTGTTAAGCTCGCGCTGCTGCTATAGCGACTCGTAAAATATAGAGTAGCGACGCTCAGCGACCTAGCGACTGTAAGAACAACATACTTGTGTGTACGCGAGTGCTATACAATGCGCCGACGACACATACATACGTGCAGGCAGATATAGAGATAGGAGCGTGGCGCTTGGCTCTATGCTGATGTGAGCACACAAACCGTACGTAACGCTGAACCCGGCGCTGGGTGCGTGTGTGTAAGTTTGGGCATTATGCGGTTGATAGCAATGTTAACGCCCGTTCAGTTTTGCCAAGACCGACGGTATTTTTGGATCACGTCAATAACTAAGTGTATTGTAAATTTAGATCGGACACGTCACTGGAGGGCGGAGAGTGATTGCTTTTCCGCAACAAAATTTTAAATACGATTTCTTAATAATAACTTTGAAATTGCTTCGAAGTTAATACTGGTTGTAGCCCTCTTCTTGCCAGACACCGTCTAGGTACTAGAGCAGCTCCTCTATGTGCTGGTAAACAGTAGTGTGCAAACATGACTGAAACGGTACTGTATGAAAGAGCGTTGTAGCTAGTGAAATTACTTCGGTAACGAGACTTAACATCTTATGTCTCAAAGCGACGAGCACAATGTGGCGCCGTATTTAACATCCTAACTAACTGTTAATATGAGCAAGCGTATCACTTGCCATCAGGTGATCGACCGGCTCGTCTCTCCGTTGAATAAAATAATAATTAGACAAGTAATATAAATCTACAGTTTAGTTTTCATTATATGAAGGTTACTTTTAAAAAATTGTTCCTCGATAGAAAACATTTTTTATCTTCCTCTTATTATTCTTCGAGGCCGCTTGATAGCAATTAAATTATCATTAATTTATTCGGTAAGACGTTATAAGTATTCTTTTGAAAACGCTTTCCATTCCTCGAATGTGAACACTGACGTACTCTCGAGTCTATAGCATATTAAGTGAAGTGTATGAAATACCATTGCTCCATAAAAATTTGTTGATAGTACGTATCAAGTGATATTAGATTAAATCTTTAGTTTCATATAATTGCTTTTATGCGAAATTAATCACACTAATATGATAGGAACAGTATTAAAGCAGATTGAAATAATTAAACGGGCGATTTTGAATAACTCTAATTAATATAAACGAAATTAGAATATACGAATGTTAAGGCTAATTATAGATAAAAATATGTTAATATATAACTTATGTTATTAAAGAGATTCCAAAATATATGTAAGTGTCAAAGACTTAGCAATACTTACGGTAGAGCCAATTTGCTGCTTGATTGTAATCGTAAGAAAACGCAGTTGTAAGCGAATCGGTAAAGATTTTTATGATGATAAAGATGATCTTACCAAGGTAATAGAAGCATATATTACAATCACAAAAACAATATTTTTGGTAAATAATATAAAGAAAATTTATCTAAGTGAAAATTGTCTAACACAATTGAGTTTTTTATGTTAAAGTTATATCAAAGACCAAAAGATAGTTTTAATGTACAGAAGGTCGTAAATAAAAACAGGTTCAGTATTACATCTGATATCATATAGGGATAACTTATTCGAGTCACGTTGTTGTGGAATCTATCGGTAGCAATTTATCTATCGCGACTGGACTTTTATGTATACCAAGGCACTAGCTGTTCCCAGCTCGCGTTGGTGGCCGTGATACTCCCACAACTATCTTCGGAGAAGAAATGTAAAATCCATTCTCAGCAGACCTCTTAATATTTCTACCAAATTTTGAGTATTCACGTCTAACTGTTTCGGAAATCTCGTGATGTGTCAATGAATCTCTGAACATATATTATAAAAAAGCCATGGGAATCCGTGTTGTTAGTGTTATTAAATGTGTAATATTCGCGTAAATATTAGACATTTAAATAAAAAAAAAAAAAAAATTTACAATAAGCCATATAAAAACTTGTATTTTAATGTAAAACTTTAATAATTTTTCTTTCATATATGTAGCCAAATATAGTTTATTTACATGTATATATATTGCACGGGTGTTAATATTAGTATGTTGCCGAAGACCATCTAGGTTGGTACCAATATAACTCTTATTTCTGACGCCAGAAAGTAATATATAAATGTTACTGTGTATCGATTTGAAGAGCGTTGTATCTAATGGTATTATTGCGGTAACTAAACATAACATCAAGGCGATGGGCAAAATGTGTTCCTGTATATATAATTCTACCGCCGCGTTGTTATGAGCACGCGTATTACTTTACCATAGGACGCCAGGCTCTTTCATAGATAACTAAATAAAAAATAGAGTTAACGATTATTTTCTAAAAATATCGCTAGAGACTAAGTTGAATGAGGTCGTAGTTATATAAAATAACACTAAACGTATTCATATATTATACGATATCAAAAATCTAATCATTATCAACAATAAGTATGCATATTTTCTACATAACTTTTATGACGTGTATATACTAAAAAAAATTTATATATTCATATATTTTAAAAAAATATATAAGAAGTATTAATACTTCATTCTCATCAGAAAGGTAAGAGTTTACGAGATTTTTCTGTCTATATCTAATTTATTGAAAATGACAGAATCTGTAGACTAAGTGTAAATCGTTTAACGGGTTCAAATTACCACAAGAAAACAGATTAAAGGAGTCATCGATGGTACAAGTCGTCCAATGGGGACACGACTACGTAGTCGCGGAGGCACACTTTGGCAAGGGTTCCGGGTTCTCCTACGGAACACAATACCTCTCCCTCTGCACTCGAGCCAAACACTACATTAGGGTAAAAGCATATTTACTACTACGGCTCATGGGGCCTTACGATCAAAGTCCCTAAACTAGTAAATCTTTTTAGTCGCCTACTACGACACACAAGGGTTACCTTCGTGCTATTCTTACTAACCCAAGACTACATATATGTGGTGAAAGAACTCACTGCTGGGTATAAAGATTTACCAAAGATCTCATCGATAGGTCTTATGCTCCCTACATCTATTGATTTCTAGCGTCCTTTTAAGAAATTTGTATACAACGGGTTTGTCTAGGTTATTACTACCGGTAATTAATTAAAATCCATGTAAATGAATGTAATTTGTTGTAGCTGTAATAAAGAGCAAAAATCGTTTTGCCAACCAATCAGACCGTACCCGAAATCTCTGTATTAATCTATAGTTAAAAATATTTGCTAATTTCAGTTCAGAATAGGCCTACCTTTTGACATGAGGGATTAATAGTAGATTTTAGATAGGTTCAGGGAGCTAGATTAAACAGTTTTTATTTGGCTAAATTAAAGGCACGGCTTCGACTATAGGTTATTATGGCCTTAGTGATTGTGTTGAATACGTAAAATGACAAACAAATTTTAAAACAAGTTAATTATTTTGTGGTCATTTACAATACATTTAACAAGTGGGCGGTCACAATTGCGGTGAAATTAAATTTCCACCTGTTAAAAGAGCATTGAGGGAATCAAACACTTTTTAAGCCGCAATCGCATTTCGTTATATTTCATTTACATTCGGCGTTACATCTGTAAAATTTATGATATCAATTATAAAATCTCGTACCAGTTTACCTATTTTTTTTTTCTTTACTAGTATACCATTTTATGTAAAGACACGGAGAAACGGCATTTTTTTTGACTAAAGTTTTTAGGCGTCGAACGATTAATAAATGTTTTGGATAAATAATGATTGATGGTATAATAAAAGATGTATACCTCGCGTTATAGCGTTCGGAAAGCCTTTGATAATCAACATTTAATAATATTTAGTAGTAGGTGATACTGATGTCACTAATTATAGCGTTTCTGTATGGTTAAAAATCACCGTCACTCTTCCCGCAAGTGTAAGATTATTGAAACTTTTTCTTAAAAAGCTCTATAGTAATATAATTTCTTCAAATGTTACAAATAAAGTTTTAAACGACATGATTAGACATTAAAGTATCTAGTATCTTTACATAGAGGATTGTTAAAAGATGCGCAATTTTGGTAAACGTTATGAATGTACATGTTATTATTATTATAATCTAAAAAGTAAATAAAAATAGCCCTTTTTTAATTCTATAGTGACGGGACGAGTGGGACCTTCACCTGATGTTAAAGCACGCCCGCTGATAACAACACGGAGATAGGTCGGATAATTGACACTGCAACATATTGGTGCTCCCCGCCTTGAGATATAGGATCTTAGGTCTCGTTACTCCAATCATTTCACTAGCTACAATGCCCTTAAAAACCGGAACACGGTAATGTTTCCACAATACTGATTGGCGGAAGTAAATTAATTGTTAATTTATTTAAGATAAAGGATATTTCAAAAAGAAACGTCCCATATACTATAGCCAAAGGCATCAACGAAATAAGCATAGAGTTTAATTAGCAACAAAATTATCAATTTCTCTAAAATATAACTACTACTATTAATAATACTACTAAAAACCGTTGACCGTCTCAATAAATTTTTGAGACCTCTTTCATTAGACATTAGACATTTTGTGTTATAGTATGATGATAAAATCCTTCGCCTCGATTATTACCGCACATGGAGATCAATAGCAAAAAAAAACACATTCTGTGAAAACCTTCATACAATTACATTTATATACCTTCTTCCGACAAAACTGAAATAACACAATCGATGAAATGTTAAAAAATACCATCAATAATGAGATAAGACGTCGCCTAAAAAGCAACGTGAATAATGAGTGATCATTACTCGTATGTAAGTATTTATTATTAGTATGGTGTAAAATATCGTGGAAACATCTAATGTTGTACCATATCTCACTTGCCTTTACTAGATTTCCTCATATTTAAGTTTTGACAATAATATGTTTAATTCCTTTCTAATTTGACTTAACTTGGTCCAGCGTGTAATTAATTATCAATAGACTATATTTGAGATATAACAAAAAAAAAAATTATTTACTACCATTAATAAATAATTTCGTAAATAACAAACTAAGTGGAAGTTAAGGGTTAAAGTCAGAACTGGAAAAATATGATGAAGAAAACCTATAGGTAGTAGCAGCAACATTAGTAAATAAAATTTTCCACTATGTAGTACCATTCACGGCATTTAACTATCTTCTAGTAGTTTGAACATATACTATTACGATAGTTTTTGCGATATAACTAGCTCGGTTAACATTGGGAAACCACCGATACATGTGTTAATACGGAATAGATAACGATACATTATGATATATAAAACAATTCCCGTATTCAGTAGATCAACTCAAGATTTAGAAGAGCGACAGAAAACAATTGTTCTTTATAAAATTCACAACAAAATAGTATAGCGTTGCTGATACTAAGTCGCCTTATTAACCGGGATATGAGACTATTTATACTACTTCATATATATCTCGAGGAATAAATGCTGAAGCGGTAGCGAATTACAAGAACCTTAAATTATTAGATACGCATAAAAAAATCCCACTGCTTGCTGACAATTCTATTGAGGATAAAGAAGTGTGGAGGCAGTTGAGTGAAGTATCAGTAAAATAGTTCCAAGACAAGCATGGGCGAGAGAAGAGAAGACTAGTGTGTTATATTTTCCTACACAAGTAAAGATGAGTATCCCGAAGTTAGAAGATAGCTCTAATGATTGCTACATTTAAATGGCAATGGGCAAGGCATGTTGCTTGCAGTACTGACAATCGATGGGGCAACAAGGTCTTAGTCGCAGCTGCACATGGCAGACGCAGTGCTGGAAGACCATCCGCATTTTAGAATGATCTAATGAAGCTCAGGAAGAACCCCTGGTTGCGAGCAGTACAAGACAAGGAGATCTATAGTCAGTAATTTTGTAAGAAACATTTATTGAGGTACGTTCAAAACGCTCTGAATTGGTTATTAACAGCAGGTATGATATAATAATATTTAGAAATTCTGTTTGACATCTAAAAGGGCCTCATCAAAACGCTCACGGTTAACAGCGTGCCGTGTGACGGCACCGTCCGCAATAATGGACGTACCGGCGACCAATGGTGAAAGTCGCATGCCTAAGTACGTTTCCGAACAATAAACTGGTCCTGTCAGACTAAACCCGACCGACCACTTGCCGTCAATTTATTTCTTATTCTACTAATGATATCACTACATACACATCCGTGCTGTCACGTAGCTAATCACTGTATCAGTAAAACAAGCCCTAAAATTTTGTGGAAAAGAAGTCTTTCTTGAGAAAAGACATTCTAGACAAGTAGCTAAAAATCACGTAGATGACACTACCCCGTCGTCACTTCAAATCGTAAAAAACACGTTTTTTTTTATTCAACGAAGCGTTGAGACGAGCGGGACGTTCACTCGATGGTAAGTGATTCTCCTGCTCATAACAACGTGACGCTAGTTAGGATGTTAAACACCACATTGTGCTCGTCGCTTTGAGGCTTAGGATGTTAAGTCTTGTTACACTCGTAAGTTCACCTGCTATAACGCACTACTATTTCGCGACAGAAATGGGAGCTACGGTGGTATCTTCCTAGACGGTCCCCTACCACGAGTGAACCAGTGGCGCAGTATATACAATCCTATTGAGGACCACATTGTTATAGGTAGACTGATTCACCTATCATTAGGTGAATGACTCGCTTGTCTTGTTGCTGTGTTGTATAATAAAATGTATTTAATAGAGATTTAAAGCCGTTTTAAAAACATTTGAAGTTTTTATCTTCTTTTGCTGGTCGGAGTAATGTTTCCTTCTATATCTCGTGTGCTATACGCATCATGTGAAATATGTCCTTATAAATTTCACATCACTAGTAAATATGTATTTACTTCTTCATTGAATGATTAAATAAATCTCTTTATGAATATTAAAAAGAATACCTAATACGATCCACGTCCGACGCGAGTGTAATATGGGTAACATTCATATGCCTAGACCGGCTCAGTGATATCAATAAGTAAACACAAGTTTAACATATTTGTTGGGGCTCAAATAGTATGTACTCTGATACCCGTAACTGACAATGCTGTCAGCGCTTCAACTTTGCACAGTACTGGTACGAGGTTTACAGATAATATCAACCGTATATTGAACTAATGTTTAGTGGTATAGGGTCCCTGTTGCCGGAAACAGTTTCAATTTTTTTTATGCAACAGAATGACGCGACGAACGAGTCGTACACCTAATGAATGATGCGCCGACCTATAACAGTGTGATCTTAGTTAGGATGATATACACTGCACCGCTGCTTTATTGTTGCCAAAGACCGTCTTGGGTAGGTACAACCAAAACTCCTATTTGTGCTGCCAAACAGTAATGTGCAAATATAACTGGGGTAACGAGACTTCTTAACATAAAATTAACATCTTAAGCGTCAAGGCGATGGGGACAATGTGGTGCAGTATATAACATCATAACTAGCTTCCCATGTGTTATACGCAGGCGTATCACTTACCATCAGGTGAACACGTTTCGCTCGTCTCGTTGTATAAAAAAAAATGTTGAGTCGAGACAACGCCACGCTCGGCCTAATGTACAGGAAACGATCGCGATATCTCGTTCGTTAATTCAAAGAGCTTCTAACGGTTTTGTTAAGGGAACGCATCGCATCGCATCCGAATCGCTCGTTGCTTCGACGACTAATGTTATAGACATTATAAACATTAATAATTATAACTATAAATATATCTATTAACAATTAGGTTATTAATAATAATATTTATGATAGAGGTTCTTAGAATAGTTTGTTTATTTAAAAGCATTTTTTTAAATTTTAATGTGATGGATGTTCATACAATTTATTTTAATATCGATTAAATAATCGATGAATGGCTAATGAATAGTTTAAAAAACAAATCTGCTTTGAATGATTATTCATAAGTCATTTATATAACGGAACTGATGCCTGCTGGTGACATTTTGGCTCTTTAAAATTTCTCTATATGTGATATCTTAATTACCAAATGGTAGAAATGTTGAGATACTACGGATCATAACTTTATTTTTTTTTTTAATTCGACGAAGCGACGAGACGTACGGGATGTTCACTTGAGGATAAAAGAATCGTTTGCTGCCCATAACGTGGCGCGAGTTAGGATGTTTGACACTGCATTACGTTGTGCTCTCTCCGCCTTGAGACAAGATATTAAATCTCGTCAGCCTAATAATTTCACTTGCTACAACACTCTTCAACTCGAGGCGTTAATGTTTGATAGCAGAGATAGACGCTGCGGTGTTATGTGCGGAGATCACCGGCAGCAGATCTACCACCAGTTAAGTTTATGTTACTGTTGTTACTTTTTAACAAAAATGGCGGAAGGTTCCGTTCAAGCGCCGTGGTCATGGTTAGATTGGGATTAACAACAATAATTCGCTTAGCGAAATGACAAAATTAATTTTTATTGATAACAAATATGTTTCAACAAAACTTAATTTTACACAAATCTTAGTTCAGAAAAATGTTTTAGGTGTCCATAAAAAGATAATTTTATAGTAATTAGATTGTAACAATTTTGTTAAAATATTATTATCGGAAAGTCATAGATATTAGGGATTCTAAATCAGAGTATTCTGCAATCAATATACTTTTGTACATATAATTCTTAAAATAATTGTCGACACTATGAAACTCTCCGACACATTTGCTGACGTGTTCATGATAAGAGTTACCTAAACTTGTTATCACAATGTACATACGTAAGTCAAGCCAATGGGAAATAGCTTAATTAATTAATACACTTTTATTTCATAGAATGGAATGGCTAGATATATATATAATAATTTAGCCAGAATGAGCAAAAATGGATAAATTTATTGTATCAACAAATAGTATTAAGAATTTGTTAGGCAAAGCGGTTTCATACAACAATTATTGTGATAATGGACAAAAGGATAATTAGAACCAAACCATTAACCGATATTAGTTTTAAGTCCTTAACTACCATCCATCCATCCATCCAATCAGCCGGAAGACATCCACTGCTGGACAAAGGCCTCCCCCAAAGATACCAATCTTAACTACCAGCGCACCTATTTACAATGTCAATCAGTAGTCGTCAAATGTTACTGTATTCCAATTTGAAAGGAACTCTGCAGCATATGATATTGCTGGGGCATCTTACATGTTATGTATAAATATGGAGAACAATGTGGTGCTATGTAGCTTCCTATTATTCAATACCATAATAATTATTCCAAAAATTAATCTATATGCATAGCCTTTATCTTATCAAATAAATAATAACGTAATTTTCAGTTTCATGGATTTCTAAACATTTTGTTGAATAAGTAAGAAATAGAGAAATCTAACTTTTGTGTTGTAATTCTAAAAGAAATACTTTCGGTCATTAAATTGCAATATCTTAGGTTTTGGTTAAGATACTTCACACATCTTTTTATAAGATATTACATTAACTTTTTTGTGAAAGTTGATTATAAGTTACAAGTGACTCTTATAAAGAAGTCTTCATATAGAACTAGATATATGTTAAGATACAAACCATACAGAATTATATATGGAACTTTTAATTTCTTTATTCAATGGATCTTTGTTTTTAGTATTTTTGTAATAATGTATTAAGCAGTTTTGTTGTACTTTTTAACAACATTCCAACTACAATTAATATGTAGTTGCAGAATGTATAAACTATGTGTAGCAGTTTAAAAAAAAACATTTTTACGTAAATCTTGACTCACACAAATTTAAAATAACTGTAAAGATAAGGCATACAATAATTATTGAAATGAATAAGTAACAAAGACAAGTAACACAGTTAACATTTGAATATATGAAGAATAAAAAATGAGGTCAATGAACTCCAAAGTACTCAAATTTTGTTACAAAAATGTACAATAAATGTTTGAAGTCATTTTAGGTGTTTGTAAACACTTAAATACACAAATTTTAAGTAGTATCACATCTCGTAAGTATAGTATAGTAAAAATATTTATTCTCTAAAACAATATATATATTTATGGGTAATTATATATTATAATTTCAAGAGCTGATAATAGTGTATTAGTTTCAATTGCTTCTGATTATAAATTTTACAATTTGGCTAAAAACATAAGGTTAGATTTTTTTTTGTAAATAGATTTTTCATATTACAAAATTAGTTTGACTACCAAATTGATAATTGGATATTTATTTCATGGTCATTAGATAATAAACTATTATAATCTTCCTAAAATTTTGTGCCTTGGAAATATATTAGTTTAAACTTATTTTAGTCTTTTTTCAGTTTTATTAAAATTTTTAGAGAAATATGATATATTTCATAAATGATCTCCTTCATTGGCTATACTAATATGGGTAGTGAATAAAATATTCTTACTTAAAAAATAATCACTATCTTAGCAAATAACTTGAATTCCATCACACGACAAGGTTTTTATTATGTTTTGTTGACAATTGATTTTAGACACAATAGTTTAATGCTTTAAGTAAAATTCAAGGTGATGAATGTAGGTCAAGTAATTCTTTGTCAGATATAAATAATTACTTATGCAGTTATTTTATATTGACTTTAAGTCAGTATAAAACGATAGATGTTATTACACATGCTATCATAAAGTAAAATCAACTTAGAAATATTGGGTTAACTTAAAACATTTGTGCTGGTTAAATGCGGGTTTTCAATGACACGATATTTAGTAATAGGAAGTAATATAAAAGGAAGAGCTAATTAGCATTCGGCGCTGCGACCGCCGAACGAGGCACACGAGTGCCCGGGGAGCCCGCCACAACGCCGTCAAATCAACGAAGAACCTATACACGAACACTAACCAATGCAATCAAACAATGTTACAATCACACCCGCCAAATCCCTTCTTGTTTCTACACTAACATGCAGATACTTTCGAAAAATGTTTTGACAACACTTTATATAACCTAAAATTTCATGTCAATATTCAACCAAACTATATTAACTCGAAATAACAAACGTTTTATCGACGCGATGTTACTTGTGCGTACGTATTCGAGAACACGCAGATATGCAAGCCATTACAACGATACCTAAGTGCAATGATATCACGATATTTAAAATTTGGTAAAATAAATACAAGTTTTTCATAAATAAAGATAATTTTAGATATAAACATAGTTTGCCCGCGAATATGTATACAATATTAAACAAATATTATGATATAATGTTTCTGATCTAATTAATGTAAGCAATTAATAAAGGTACGACAATCAAACGAAAGCACCGCTAGTCGGCTGGCGGTGAACCGGCGAAGCTTCAACAAAAATAACCAATTATTGTTACTTACCGCCGACTCTGTACATATTCGCAGCCATTTTTATACACAATCACTATTCATTAACACTTAATTAATCTACATCTGACACAATTAATAACTATAACACTATGTAATTGAGCTTTTAACAATGTTTTTCATCACGTTAACTCCGGACGCCTTTCGCTGATCGCCATTTTCTTTCACACTACCTACTAATTTGGCCAGTGCGCAGTCGCACTTTTTGGCGTAAACTTCCTGCTCTTAAAACAAAGCAATGACATGTCAGTAAATTTATATCCACTTCTTGTAACAAAATTACAGCTGCTTTACATTAAATTATAAGAAATTTTATAAATCATGTCCTACAATTGAAATATAATTTACTATGTCCTAAAAATAAAAAAAAATGTTTCATTCAAGAACGTTTCATTACTACAGATTACCGTTTATGTCATAAGCACATTCCGCGTCCATAAATAAAAATGAAAAAAAAAATTGTTTACCACTAAAAGAATAATAAATACATTGTGTATTACTTTTTTTATTTATAATATATAACTACATTTTATTTCACATAAAGTAAGGATTGTACTCTACAAAAAAAATAAATAAATATAATAGTAGTAATGATACAAAGGAACGTTAAGAATAGACAAAATTTGTTAGTTTTGTGTAGAACTATTTAGTCTTTGGTTAATATTTTTTTACAAGCTTTATAAATATATTACTGGTAAATTATAACCAAAATAAGGATATTATTTTTAAAATGGTTACACGTGCGAAAATATTCCAACATTTTTATATTATGAAATGTAAATACGTTTTCCAAAGTGACGTGGCTAAAATGACAGATATGTCTATGGTGTTGACAATTGCCAAATCAGCCAGTCTCGCCAGTCGCATAGAAAATTAAATTAATTTTACAATTATAACACCTTTCTGAATGAACGGTCATTGAAGATCTGTTTTAGTATATATGTAAATCTGGATTAAGTGCCGTATGCGTTCGTGGTACGTATAAAGTTTAATAAGGTGTGTATTCTTTCGTCACTTTGTATTATATTTTGATTCATGGTCCCAGTTGTTTCATATTAGGTTGGCGACATGGCGACATACGAGGAGTTCATTCAACAGAATGAAGATCGGGATGGTATAAGATTTACATGGAATGTTTGGCCATCTAGCAGAATTGAAACGACGAGGCTCGTGGTACCTTTAGCGTGCCTGTACCAACCGCTAAAGGAACGTCCAGATCTACCTCCTATACAATATGAACCGGTGTTATGCACACGAAATACATGCCGTGCAATCTTAAATCCAATGTGTCAGGTAGACTACCGTGCTAAATTGTGGGTTTGCAATTTCTGCTTCCAAAGGAATCCTGTAAGTTTTCCCTGTAATCTTGGTTTTAATTTGTGTTTATTAAATCATTACTTATTTAATTCTAATAAGATATACCTTTTAAAAAGCTTTAGTTGAGGATTAAGTAAATCTATATCTACAAAATGTCAGTTTGTAGCAAACAATGATAAATGTGACCATAATCAATATTAAATTATACATCTACTTTCCAGTTTCCCCCTCAGTATGCAGCTATCTCTGAGCAACACCAGCCTGCTGAACTCATACCTAACTTCTCCACAATTGAATATACAATCACACGTGCACAGGCCATGCCACCAATCTTCCTATTGGTTGTGGACACCTGTTTGGATGAAGAAGAACTTGGAGCTCTTAAAGACTCACTGCAAACTTCTCTGAGTTTAATGCCACAGAATGCACTAGTTGGCCTAATCACATTTGGCCGTATGGTGCAGATACATGAATTAGGTAAATACAATTATAATTCTTCTTAATCAGTGATGATAGAAAGAGGGATTAATTCATATAGTTTCTTGCCATAGCTAAATATTTACATGATCTAAAAGTGTTTCTTTACTGGTAATTGGTGTTGTATCATTGCCAATAAAGAATATGCAATTAAATAATACACAATTCTGTACATTTCTATTATTCCAGACATTTTTTTTCTTGTTACATGGTCCCCTCTGGGCATTTTTGGGCCTGGGCTTGTAATGCTATTCTTTGACATTTCTTTGTTACTTTCATTATGTTCTTTCTTTCTTTCTTTCTATTCTTATCTTTCATTCTGTTCTTATACCTCTTTCTTTCTACATTCCATCTCCTTACATACATCACACTCAAAATAAGGGAGACAGCCACATGTTCATTATTTATTATTTAATTGTTACAAATTTCTTATTCTAGACTATTGTTTTCTTTTTATTTTTACTTTATATTTTATTTATTAATTTATAGTTACATTCTTTTATTTGGTTGTTTACATCACATTACATTCTTATTTTTTATTTTAGTACATTTCTTCTTTTGTTCCTTTATTTTTTACATTTTTTGCATTTATACTCTACTTTCTTTTATTTATTTTTACATTATATTATCTTTAATTGGTTTTCCTATGACCTTTTCGCTGGATTGCAAAAAGATCAGATGGTAGTGGTATTCACTCATCAGAGAGGTGATAGTACTACCATTAACACTTTCCTTTGTTGCTATCTCTAACTCTGCTCGCTGTGCTCCATTTATAGCGCAGTCAACGATGAGGTGCTGCATGGTCTTACTCCAGACATTATTTGTACTTGTACAGGGTAATAAATTGAATATTAACCTTTGCAGGTACAGAAGGCATCTCAAAATGCTATGTTTTCAAAGGAACAAAAGATTTAACTGCAAAACAAATACAAGAACAGTTAGCTATTGGTAGAGTAAATGCTACTAATCCTCAGGGTAGGCCAGGAGCACCAGCTCCACAGCCTCCGGCACATCGTTTCTTACAGCCAGTAAAACAGTGTGACATGGCTTTGACAGATTTATTAAGTGAGCTTGGTAGAGATCCATGGCCTCTTGGTGTTGGAAAGCGTCCATTAAGAAGTAGTGGAGTAGCGCTTTCTCTTGCTGTCGGTTTACTTGAGGTCACTTACCCTAACACAGGTGGTAGAATCATGCTATTCCTTGGTGGGCCATGCTCACAAGGTCCAGGTCAAGTAGTAAATGATGAACTGAAACAGCCTATTAGGTCTCACCATGATATTCAGAAAGACAATGCTAAATACATGAAGAAAGGGATTAAACACTATGAGGCCTTGTCTCTAAGAGCTGCTACTAATGGTCATTCCATAGACATTTATTCATGTGCATTAGATCAAACTGGACTGATGGAGATGAAGCAATGTTGTAATTCAACTGGGTATGTTATTAACTTTTATTGGAAACCAGAAATTTATCAATCTGTCCATCTTAATGTTCAAAAACATTAAATGTGCTCATGTATATATCCAATATGTTTAAATTAATATGTTACATTAAAATTATAAGTTTATGCAAGGAATAAAAAAAAGAAAAAGTTCCACGCTTCTGGAAGATGTACATTTATATAATGTCTGCTTATCTATCTTGTGGTCATTTCAGTGGTCACATGGTGATGGGTGACTCTTTCAATTCTTCACTTTTCAAGCAGACTTTCCAGAGAGTGTTTGCAAAAGATCAAAAGGGAGAATACAAGATGGCATTCAATGGCAGCTTAGAAGTCAAATGCAGTCGGGAACTTAAAAGTAAGTTAATTAAAATTATTTACTTCTTCAGGCTAAAGATAAAAAATGGATGAGAAATAAAAATAGGAATCTTGTCTGTGTAATTGCTATGGGTATTTTTAATATAGATTTTTTATTGAGTATTATTATACTTAATAGTTTTCTATTCCCCCTATTGGAGCTTAAGGTCTTTCATAAGGTGGGTATGAAAGCTATTTTCGAACTATGGTAGCCAAGTTGGTGGATGTCTCTTATCCTAGATAGCTGTTATGTCAGAAACATTTCAATTCCATGTCTTTTAACCAACAAGCACAATCTCATTGGGGTATTGAACCCTGTATGTTTTCAAATCATATAAAACATATAACCACCCTACAAATTGGCCTAACAGTACCTAAAACAATTAGCGAAAGTATGTAAAAAAATTTATTATTCATTAAGAAATTACTTATGAATATTTATAATCATTAATTTATAGACTGTTCAACATAGCCTCATTCATAGATTTTCATATCAATTGATTTTAAAGTTTGATTCATTGTTACATATATATACTAAATGAGAGCTTTATGATTACAGTAACAGGTGCGATCGGTTCGTGTGTGTCATTGAATGTGAAGGGTCCATGTGTGTCAGAGCAAGAAGTAGGAATGGGCAATACTTGTCAGTGGAAGATGTGCACTTTCACCCCGAGCACCACCGTAGGAATTTTCTTTGAGGTAAATTACTTAACTGCCTAATAACAATCACTCAAACTTGCTTTTAGTACATTTTTTGATATTCTTGTGCAGTTTACTTTTTTCCTGCTATAATATTAAGTATGTATATTTTTGCAACTTAAAAAAAAAAATAGGCTTGTGTTTCGAAGTATATTTTCTCTATTATGAATTGTAATAAAAAATTCTGAATTATCCCTATTGCAAAAAATTTTGAACAAAATTATCATAAATGTTTTAATAATTAAGGTGGAGTTATATTTATTCTTAAATCTACTATTAATAATTTAAATTTAAATCAATTGTTTTTTTTCTCTATTCGGCTACATCATGCTCGCACATAAGCGTCTCTAAAATATAGTCGCTCTTTAATTAGGTGGTAGCTGAAAATCAGTGTGTTGTTGACTACGTGGCAACAGTTACAGAGCTATGGCTATTTTCTACCATTGCAGTACACATGGCAGCAATGATAATCTGAAATATTACTATGCCCACATATTTTTGTTTATCTGTGTTTTATGATGTAATGTTTGTCCGTATACATATGTTCTGTCTTGGGAGGAGCATATAAACGGATTTATCTATATATCTAAGATTTATACATATTTGAAGGTCTGTGGCATTATTAATGCTTTAGATTACTTAACCCATATATTTGTTTGTTGCTGTTTGTGATGTTTTTGCATTGTTTATATATATTTTAATGTTAATTTTTGACAAAAATATTCAATGTATCATTTATTATAGTCTTATAATAATTATTGATAGGTGGTGAACCAGCATGCCGCACCAGTGCCGGCCGGTGGACGCGGCTACGTACAGCTCATAACTCAGTACCAACACTCGAGTGGGCAGCGTCGTGTTAGAGTTACCACAGTTGCACGCAAGTATGTAGTTCTTATGTATACCACAACGGTGGCAAAAAGGCATACAGCTTATCTAATGGTAAGCATTTACCGTAGCTTATAGATGCCTCTATAGACTAGTAGAGGCATCCCGGAGCACCCCGGAGAAACGTTACCACGCCCTTTTTGAAGTACCTCATTCTGTTAATTTTTGAAAAAATCTGGTTAGGAAGGTAATGCCATAGCTTGATGGTTCTTGGAAGGAAGAAATTATTTTGCTCGTTGTATTCACTTCAAATGTGAAGTGCAATAAATTATTTACTATAAACGGTTGGTTATTTAAAATAGTTTGTGAACCTGAACAGAACAGTACCTTTAGCGCTTAGCGCTGTAGTGAGATTTATCAATCAATCAGCCGGAAGACGTCCACTGCTGGACAAAGGCCTCCCCCAAAGATTTCCACTCAGACCGGTCCTGGGCCACCCGCATCCAATGGTTGCCAGCGACCTGCACCAGGTCGTCGGCCACGTACCGGAAGACGTAGCGTGGGCAGACCCCCCACAAGGTGGACCGACGACCTGGTCAAGTGAGAAAAAAAATATTATTAATTATTTCTTAGTTGGGGCGACGCTGCGGTGAATTTACACCACATCGCGGCTGGCTTTGATCAGGAGGCGGCTGCTGTAGTGATGGCGCGTCTAGTAGTGTATCGGGCCGAGCTAGAGGACGGGCCCGACGTGTTGCGCTGGCTAGACCGTATGCTCATTCGTTTGGTAAGTCTCGCCTTTTAATTAACTACTCATACCATGATCCTTAATTTTTTTTTGTATACATAAGTGTGATTTTTTGTGCATTATATAAATATTATTGTCAATTTATTTATTTGCATGTCGGTTTTTATATTATTCCATTTTTTCTTTATAATTCAAAAGATAGATAAGAAGAGAAATTTTTGAGGCATTATGTCGGCCTTTATTTATTTCTATTGTTTATTTTTTTCTTATTTATTTAATGTGTAAGCGCGTGTAAGGTTCACACATACACCAGCCCTGTAGTCTCGGGCTAGAACCTGCGTGGGATAATATATGGCTCAGTGATGGTGCCTAGGAGGGTTACTCTCTTCGTCAGAGACGTGTAACAGAAAGTGTAGAGGGGCACCGGTGTATTCCGTAAACGATTCCAGATCCCAGAGTAAAAATCTCATATAACCCTGACTTACTCCCAGGAGAAGGGCATGTTTCCCTAATTTCCAGTCCGATACTGAAAAAAAAAAGAAGGTTACATACACACAGACACTATAATATACACAGAGATTCATTAATTCATCTTAAGATATCTGAACACGTAAGGATTCAAAATTTTGCTAGAGATATTGCTTCTGTTATTCAAAGGCCTGACAAGTATCAAGTCTAAATTTTAAATCTAATTCTAACTTACGGCCATCAAAGTGGGGAATAACTCGTGTTTGTCTGGGAACAGACTCCAGTCTTAGCAATATTAATATTTATTTACGTTACCTGTATGTTGTGTTGCAGTGCCAGAAATTTGGTGAATACGGCAAGGACGATCCAAATAGCTTCCGTCTGTCGGAGAACTTCAGCTTGTACCCTCAGTTTATGTACCATCTTCGTCGTTCGCAGTTCCTTCAGGTGTTCAACAACTCACCCGATGAGACAACCTTCTATAGGTAGATATGTGAAAAGTTCTACATATAATTATATATTGTTATAGAGATCTAATGTTACTAGTGAATAGTTATTCCGTGGGTAACCACTGATCTTGTAATACTGACCACTCTGGTTTGTTTCCAAGGAATATATTATGGAGTTCGCATGGTGGATCTATTATGACAGCATTTCTATGCTCTGTCAACATGTGGGAGCCAAAATCTTTTACTGGTGGTAGGTCTATTTCGCCGGAGACCTGGTAGATACCACCGCAGCGTCTATTTCTGCTGACAAACAGTAGTAAGCAAACATTATTGTGTTCCGGTTTGAAGAGCGCTGTAGCTAGTGCAATTACTGGAGTAACGAAACTAAACATCTTATGTCTCATGGCACCGAACGATAAGTGGTGCAGTGGGTACCATCTTAACTAGAACCATATTGTTATGAGCAAACATACCACTTAGTATCAGGTGAACGTCTTGCAGGCGTTGAATTAAAAAAAAGAGTATTTAAGGCGAACGTCCACCAACATCAAAATAACAGCAGTATAGAGCAAAAATAGCCGCAAAAATTGTAGCTCGCTGCCCTAATGGTTAGAGCGTGCGGCTTTCATTCCGAAGGTCGCGGGTTCGAATCACAGCATGTACCGATGACTTTAATATTTAAGTTATGTACATTTGTGGACTTTAGTTACAACAGCGAGATACAAACGGTGAAGGAAAACATCGTGAGGAAACCCGCACATAACTTAGAATTTATTCTAAGGTATGTGTGAAGTCACCAACCCGCATTGGGCGAGCGTGGTGACTATGGTCCAATCGCCCTCATATTGAGGGTAGGCCTGTGCCCCAGCAGTGAGGACGTAAATGGGCTGTTATTACTAGCCGCAAATAAAATTATTTTTCTGTTTTATGATAAAGGTTGTAATTTCGAATTTAAAGCAACCATTTAGTAGTGATATTACTAAAGTTTTTTTAATATGTTTACAGACACATGCTAATGCGCGAAGATCTTACTCAGTCATTAATAATGATCCAACCGATCCTGTACTCTTACTCTTTTGGTGGACCACCGGAGCCTGTACTGCTCGACACTTCGTCTATACAGCCTGACCGCATTCTCCTAATGGACACGTTCTTCCAAATTTTAATATACCATGGAGAGGTTAGTTCAAATATTTAGAAAATTGTTATTTACTCCTACTTCTTAATGATGTATATAAAATATTTGTAACAGATACGTCATTATTTAAATTTATTTATTTTGTCGATACTAAATCACTGAATTGGTTGAACTGTGTTTTTTAAATTTGAGCAAAGCAGTTTAGTTGTCTCTGCTTGATCACGCGGTTCTATCAATTCTCACTTTTGAAAGTTCCGAGTAATCTATATATAAGCAGCCTCCTTATTGTTTCCACTGGTGGGACTTGAGAGGAGGGCTTTCTGTCATAATGTTGTCGAGGTTTTTTATCCACGTTGACAATGTTTCACATCCACAAAAGCAGTGTTTATGCAACATACCAGTCTCCTTACTATGGTTTGTTTTAATTAAAACTTAAAGATAAAAAAAAAAAAGATCGAAGCCACGCCTCATCTATATTTGTAACGTGGTACGACGGTCTGATAAACTGAACTATTATGGTTCCATAACCTTTAGTTTCGATCATTGTGGATTGTAAAGTAATGTAATGCGTCGCATGCGCAGACGATTGCCCAGTGGCGGGCGCTACGCTACCAGGACATGCCGGAGTACGAGAGCTTTGCGCAGCTGCTCCGCGCACCTGTAGACGATGCGCAGGAGATACTACAGAGCCGTTTTCCAGTACCACGGTACATCGACACAGAACATGGCGGCTCACAGGTAACAAACATTAACTTGGCATTTAAAGTTAAATTTTCCATATGGCGTTCAGATCTCTTTTAGTTCAACGATGGGACGTGTGAATAGTGATACGTATACTATAATATTAAAGCGCTAGTTAGGGTGACATGCACTGCACAACATGGCGCTAGTCGCCATGAACGCCTTCGATATTAATTTTCGTTACTTCAATAATTTAATTTACTACGTGACCCTTTAAAGTAGAACACATTAATCTTTGCATACTTACCGGCAGAAAGTTGAACTACCTCTTCCTCCGACAACAGAGACCATTAAAATTATAATACTAAATTGTTTATGCACTGTTTTTGTTATTTCAAACAGTTGTCAGTTTTAGTAAATAAGTAATTTAATGATAGTTTATTTTTCACTACATTGCCTACGAAGTGGAGTCAGTTCTGTCTATAATTAGTACTATATAACTGAAATTCATTTCCTGCTTAGCTTCAGCTTTCAGTGAAAGAAAATACCATGATGAAATTGTAATGTGCCATGAATATCAGCGTATGAGGCGATATCAGCTTTCATAGTCTTCGTGTTGTAGTACTATACTCAATTATTATAATGATAATAGAATTAAGAAAAGAAAAAAGAACATAATGTTTTTATTTTTTTAAAAAAAACTAAGCTGTCTCCACGCTAAGCGGTTGCTCGTCTTTAGTTCTAGCTAACATCAGTGCCAACATATCTGTAACCCTCTGTTGCGTTCTTAGTAAATTTTTAAAGGATGCCTCATCTCGTGTTTTTATATCATCGACGGGATGGTGCTGCTCCTCATCGGTAAATATTTCATCTTTACAACAATCATCCTTATTCAACTTGTAATCAGCTCTCGGTGTAATATGTTCCAGTTTCTCACGTAGTCGTTTTACGTTGTTTTCGGTTCGCGTACGGTATCGACTATGGCCATTTTTGTTTATTTTTTTTGTTTTTATATTATTATTACTTTCAGTACCAACGTTTATGACACTGCTAATTTTATTATGTACTTTTTCACTGTTTTTCTTATTATCGATCCTTTTAAGATTTTTACTCCTGGGCGTACCATCACCTCTGTGACTTCTGTTTGGCTTGTAGATTACCGATTGTTTATACTCAGATTTAATGTTTCTCTCGGGTACTTGGTGTTGTATTGGTCGAAATGGTCGCTTTGTGCTCTCTATTAAATCGTGATTAGCAATAGGTAGTGGGTTTATTAAAGCAATACTTAACGGCGGTATTTCCAATAGATTTGTCTGAAGCATGATCGGCTTGGATTGGTAAATCTTCGGACCCACAAATGAGGTTATTGAAGTAGATAAACTTCTTATTGGAACAAAAGGTATTAATTTATGACTCTCTGTCTCTAACTTTGGTACTTTCTTAGATTGAGGAGATTTATATGGGTAATACGGATTTAAGTAAGGCATATTGGATTTGGAAGCCATTGCGTTATTCTCATTGTGGTACTGTATTTTAGGTGTGTTTTGATTTATATCCCTAAATGTTGGATGAGTAATATATTTTACCGTACTTTCATCGACACTTTTGTATTTTTCCAAAATTTCCAAGATCTTCTCTAGAATGTGTGGTTTTTCTAATTTTTTTTCAGAAATGATTGTGGTTGTTGTTGTTGTTGTTGTCGTTGTCGATTCAGTTGATCCTAAAATTGTAAAAGTATACATTTAGTTGTGGTAAGATATTTTAAATTCTAACGTATTTTTTACCTTTGGTTGTGGTTGATGTTGTGGTTGTTGGTTGCCATGTGGCTGTGGTGGATACATCTTTATGTAAGTCCCTTAATATCAGGGCTTTAACATCTTCAGCAATTTGTTTAATTAAACCTAATGGTATAGCGCTTGTTGGTTGTTTATCGCTTTGTATTTTTAAACTTTTGTCGTGATTTTCTACACTACTGATATCATTTGAACCCTCCGCGCTGTTTTTATGTTTACTATTTTTCGTTTTTAATAATTTCAATTTATCGTTAGATTTTAAATGTTCTGAATGATTTATAAAGAATATACGTGGTTCATCAAATTTCAAAGCTCTTCGCATATAATTTGAATTCGCTCTATTGTATTTGACATTATCGTCATCTCTCACATTTTTATGATTCATTAATTCGTCCGTATTAAAATTTTCGTTATTATTGACTAACATGTTTGTAACATTAGGTTTGATATCGTCCTGAATATTTTTGTTTGGATTTAAATTCTTATTTTCGTATTTAATTTTTGAGTAATTAAATTCGTATGAGTATTTACTCAAATGTGCGTTTATATTGTGTGTTTCTAAGCTCTCTTTATCTCTCGAGTTTAAAAGATATTTAAATATATCCGTATCGTCGTCACTAACCAGACTAGCGCTTGTCGTAGACGGAATTATCTGTACGGGTATGCTTTGTTTAGAAATATATTCAGGTAACATGTTTTTTAAATATCCTCCTTCAATTCTATCTTTATTATCTATATAATTATTAACCACAGCTAGAAGCCCGTCAGCTTTCTTCTGTCCACGATTTGGGTTTATTGCTATATTCGATATTTTATTTTTTTCACTCTCCATAGGTATAACTTTAGATTTACCAGCCGCAATCATTTTGTTCCTTTGCGCAAGTGTTTGCCAAAATGTAATAACGTTTTCTAAATTAGGTTTTTCGTTTGTATATTTTATAACTTTTTTATCAGTAACAGTTTCTATCAAAATTGTTGTTGAATTTTGAATATTAGTATCCGTTTCATCTTTTTCAACAGTTCTTCTGCCACGCGTCATGGCTATGTTATTTCCGGAATCTCCTTGGTTGATAGCATATGGTTTATTTGTTAAATTTTTGGAATAGAAATTTTCGATGCTAATATCTGTAAGAATGTATTACCTTTAGCAGTGATTTAATGACATTGACAGTTTTAATAGAAATATACTCACTATTTAATTGTTTTATTAACAATTGGATAGAAGTAGAATTAAGTATTGTTCTTAACATTTCCTCATTATTCATACCGTCTGCACTGCCGTTCAAGAGACATTTTTTTTGCAGACTCCTGTAATATTTAAAATTATTATTTTCATAAACGCATACATCAGTATTCCTTTATGTACTGCTGAAGAATTTTTGTTTCTAAAATCCATGAATAATTAACATGTAAATTTTCATTTTATAGTATAATTAAAAATGTTCTACTTACTCATTATTTAAAACGTGTATGTTTAAATTGGACGGCAGAAGTTTTCCTTGCGAGTCGAGCCCCATGTTGTCCTTTTGGCCACCGCTCAGTATCAACACGCATATCAAATCTGAAAGTTTATTCACTTTTTACACTTGTTTTAAATATACATTATTACGCGCTAGTTGGTGGTTTGTATAAGTATTTACAATATGATTACTATCGGAACCTTTTATCGCTAAGCGCTGTGCGTTCTCACTGTGAACGTAAATCGATTCGCGGAACGTACATGAGAGGACGGCGACGGCCAACAGAGCACGCCGGAACATACTGCGGCACTTTATCGCCTAAGTAAATATAAATATTTTTACGTTTCCTCGATTATACGACATTCATTATGAATACCGTCGCTCGTCGACAATGCCTGTTTCGAGTCGATCATAAATTTGAGGTACTCGTAGCATAACAACCGTTTCAAAGGTAATTAATCTCTTAATAAAGATGATGCTCTATGAGAGTATCAAAGATCGTTACAGATTATAACAAGCGCTTGGTGGTTTATTACAGTATTCCGGCTGTCAACGTATAATTAATACTGTTGGTAGGTCAATTTTGCCGAATACCGTCTAGTAAGGTACCACCGCAACTCCTGTTGGAGGCACTAAACACTAGTTTGTAAACATTACTGTGAATCGGTTTGAAGGGTGTTGCAGCTAGTGCAATTCCTGGTATAATTAAACTCAACATATTATTTCTCACAGTGGCGAGGTCAATGTGGTGCAGTATATATCATAGTTACCTAACTAGCGCCACGTTGTTATGGGCAGCAGTATCTTTTACCATCAGGTTAACGTTCCGCTCGTCTCGTCGCTTCGTCGAAAAAAAAAAACAAAAATAGAACTAAACTATTCTGAGTGAATATGTTATTCTATCCACGGCCTCATAATCACTAAAGACGAAGTGGAATTGTTTTCAAGTGTTAGCCCATTGTATTCAACTATTAGACGTTATCCAGTAGGAGTCGTTGGTTGAACGTTTTTTGTTTTTTCAAATATTGTTAAGCTTTCGAAAAGAGTGTGACCGATCGATGTGGAGATCTTTGGAGGAAGCTTATGTCTAGCAGTGGACGTCTATCTGATGATGATGATAAAAAAAGGGCGACATAACTCTATCTTTACTTCTTATTGTATTTGTGTAACATTTTACATCAAATTAAACATTTAAATATATTCACAAGTAACATCTACAGATATTAATAGTTTTATTGTGTTACAATATTTAATAATAAAATTATTTTAATAGTTTAATATTAATATGTAATCATCATTAGCCGATAGACGTCCATTGCTGGACATAAGCCGCCTCCCTCAAAGATCTCCACATCGATCGCTCCAGGGTTGCTCGCATCCAGTGGGTTCACGCAATTCTCATCGATCGATATGAAAACTACAACATAATTATTAAAAACCAAAAAAATGCTATAATCAAATCTACACTAAATATATGGACCATAGATCCTACAATTATCCAGAGACATAATTTTTTTATTAATCTTCAGGCACGATTCCTGCTGTCGAAGGTTAATCCGTCGCAGACACACAACAACATGTACGCGTACGGAGGGGTGAGTTCACGATAATTATAATATACTACAATAAGTAAACTGTTTAATACAAAATGCGCTTTATTTGATGTAGTAAGTGCTCGATGTTGCAATGTAAAAAAAAAACTATACTACTTTTAAAATATTTTACTAGTCATTACAATCTTAAGACATTATCTAAAGAATATAGAATTTAATACAAAACTGTTGACGGTTCTTACTTAATGCTGACTTACTACTACTAGTATATAGTAAACAGATAGTCGGTAAAAATTATAATGGTTATTATTCTTTAGATGGAATATTTTAGTAGTTACCGGTATATTATTTAGTAAACGGTATATTAGTTTACTTAAGTTTTTTTTAGACATATACCTTTATTATTATTATTATTGGTAATTCAAAAATAAACATATCATGTACATCTGTCTACGATATTAATATTTTTGAATAATCAATTGTTGGAATTGGTTTAGTAATTATGTCTATTTATAAAGTTTTATTAGTAGTTATTATTTTTTGCATCGTTTATTTGTAATTGCTATAACCTATACAATATGAAAAGTCAGTGTAAGGCTCTAGTGGACGAGATATCTTATAAATTGACTGGTGCCAATGTATAGCTTTTGGTAGCGTGACAATAATAATGAAAATTTTATTTATTCAATTTTTTTTTACAATGTACTATTGACAAATATTACTATATAATAAATAAAGAATGTTAATATTTAGATTCCAATGCAAATATAATGCGTTGTACTAATTGATATCAAATCATAATAATTTCATTATGAAAACCATCGTAGCCTATGTACGTGCAATGTTTGGTGTGCAGCATAACAAAATAAAAAAGTACCACCAACTTTCCAAGTTAACAATGTACGACGTCACCATTCTTATTTTACACAGCAGGTGTATGAATGCTGTTTGCCGCATTTTTTTTTTTTTTATGAAATCATCTGCATGTTGACAACATATATAGCATGGTGTGATTTTGATATTTTGTTTTTTTTTCTTTTTTGTTCCATCGTCGTTGCGTCGAAAACCAGGCGATGCCGATACCATCTGCGGTAGAGAACCTTTTTTTTTTTCTTTTTAAATTCAAACAATTTCTGGTTGTGGGTCACTAATTAAAGCAATGTTTCATGTACTAACCTAATTATCATTGTGTTTGATTTGACGTCTGCTTCTTTCTGTTCTTAGTATATTAATATTGTTTTGAACGTTTGAGATTAAAAAAAATATATTGTCATCGTAGTACTAATAAGTAGATATATTTTTGATCTCATATTTTTTTTAACATCTAAAATGTTTTAACTTATTTTAGACTTGTGCTGGCCTCTTATCCAAATTATTATTAGGCTAGTATTGCTTGTATTAACGTGTGTATATAATATTGAAGATACCGTTGACAACCCTTAACTTAAATAAAACTAAGTAAAGGAGGGGGAGGAATTTATAAGGAAATACTAAAGCTACAGAACCATAGTCATATAAATAAATCCATAAGCAGGATATAGACAAGATTAATTTAAAATAAAATATTATTTAACACGGGAAGCTACATTTCCTCACACCATATTTTTGTTTTATATTAGTATCTTCCAGGGTAATAAATATATCACCTGTGTATATAACATATTATCAGTGCTTAGCTTTTATGTGCTTATACAGCTGTCCAAATGAACTTTAATTTTTAAGCTTCATGCTCAAGTATTACTTTATAATAATACCTCACTATTATATTATATTAACTTCTTTACATCCACAGCTGAACATAGGCTTCCTTGCATATGCCGTACTTACCATACTTAGCTTTCGAGTTAGCGTTCTTCTGGTAATGGTTACAGAGAAAGCTGGTCTTATAAGAATTTCCTTTAAATTTTTTTTTTTTTGCTTTAAGAATTACCGTGAATAGTTTTTTTTAGATTTATTCCTTTTTCTGATATTACAATTCTATATATTTTTTTTAATTCTTATACAATGTAAATGTAATTATATTTCTTATTATTTTGTACTAAATTCTTCTTAAAACATTCGTATTGATTACAAACAAACTTAGTTTAACTCTGAGATAAATGGTAAAGGTTTCTTGTTTTAACTGCAAGTCATTTTTTTTTATTATAAATTACCTATAAAATTTCATTTATAGCTCAAAGTGTGAGATGGTGGCGGGTTAGCGAAGTCATGTTTACTTCACAAATATTTAGTATTTCCTACTAATACTAAATTTTCTTCAGGACGGCGGGGCACCCGTGTTGACGGACGACGTCTCGCTCCAGGTGTTCATGGAGCATTTGAAGAAACTGGCCGTATCCTCCACAGCTTAAATGTGGCGATAATACGACTGTTCCACTATTACAGAACTGAAGCATGACTTCAATGTACACTATATTTAAGAAGCTAGTTTTTTCACAGTTACGAATAAATATTCTTTAAGTTTTCATTTCCATTTCTTCTTCCTTAACACTATGTTTCAAAACTTAATTCCGGTATCAATTCTCGTCTCTAAAGTTCAGAGCAAAAACTGTTTTAAGAATTAAATTGAATTCTTTTGCATAACTTAACATTTTATACTGAGCATTGGATTTCAACTGCCTCCATGGCAAAGCGGTTAAACGCTTACCTGGTAACAAAAAGTTTTTTTTTTGGTGGTTAAGATATTTCAAAACCAGTCTAGCTAAATACAACCCTTGTATTGTAAACCAGCAGCTGTGTTCCGGGTGTCAACTAATGAGAGCCGGAGTAATGGGACCACTGGGCTTACCATCTACCGTCTCAGTGTTCGTTAACCCAATGTGAATTTGAAGTGAAATGTTAGCTAATTGTAGACTAAAAAAATATAGCTCCGTATTTTTTCATAATACAGATTATACTGTACTTTTTCTTAAAAATAAAAGCTTTTAATATTTCGTTTGAGATTTGTGCAGTTCTGTAGATAATATTGACGTAAGACCGACGACATTCTCCATTATTATATTTTGTATAATGTAAATTATGTAATGAAATAAAATGTTTATGGTACGATATTGTTTGGTTTTAAAACATAATATTTTTAATTTATAACTGTTAATCCAGTGTTAAACGCTACGGTAAGAACATCGAGTGGGCCGTTAGCAGACGCACGCGCCCCATACAGGCAAAAAATTACTGCATATTTTGGCTGGCTCCCTTAACCCTTTTTGTTTTTTATTTTGATAACTAACTTATAATATAATTATAAAAAATCTTTATATTTTTACTTTTACTTTCATTTATATGTTTTCACACCTATCTCTCTCTTGGTCGAAGTTGTTCGTGAGCACTATATTATTTGAACATATTTTACCATATATAGTTTCACGTTATTGAACCAGCGCTTATTTAATAAAGATTTCAATACTATGTGTATTTGATGTGAAAAGATAAAGATCGGCCCGGTCAACCAATTCCTTAAATTTCTTTGCAGATCTACTGAAAAATTAATGTTTTATGTAGTTGACTTGTAGAAGGAAGCATACCAAAAGGTAAAGCGTCGACCTTGCAGGAATATATCTATGATTGATAAATTTTAGCTAAAAATGCAATGTTCGCGATTTTCCTTCTTTATTGGAGTGAGAGGAAATTATGTGTTTTGGACCTCTCTTCGTAACTTGCATCATATTTTTTACATTTGTACTGCACGAATTTAAGATATTTACGCTGGATTGATTCCAGCTTATGTAGACATTATACTGGGGATTCCATATCTGGAAACCAATACTCGCGGATGCTGCGCACAAAAGAGCAGAACAGACAGTATTTTGCATACTTTAATATCGGTAAATTGTGAGCTTTGTTACATAAATGGTTAATGTTTTTACTAAAGGTGAGTTGTGAGTTGCGAAACATTACGTGATCGCATACTTCGTTAACTTTTTGGATGTGACTTACATTAATTGTGTAGTTTATGAACTTTTGGTTTCCGGGTAAAAGTTATAAACTTACATTTAGATACGTTTAGGTCTAGGCTATTTATCCCACAATAGTCTTCAAATCTTTCTGTAATAGAGTACAATCGGAACTTGAGGAGCTCTCTATGAGATGAAGTTCCAGTTGGAAATGAAGCCATTAACCACAACCGTCTGCGATCGGTTATTTATATAGGAACAAAATCATCTGAATAGGATGCCATGTGTCCCCGTGCCTGTAATCAGTAAATATCGTATCGGCCTGGCCGCCTGCATCTATATCTTGGGTGACAAAGTCTACAATTGTGAGAATGGAGGTTTTAGACCTTTTTTTTTTAATTTAAATTAATATTGTTTAGGAATAAAGGTGGGGATCAGAGCTTTGTATACTTGTGTATTTACGATTCCTTCTAAGACTTTGGCAAAGACATAATTTAGAAATTAATTTATAAATTTTAATGTTACTTTTCCTGCGCACTTGTGGATGGGGGCTACATAAGCCGATTTCCAAATTTTTGGAACTTCTTCATTAATCGAGCGTTCAAATAAAATATAATAGATAAAGATTTGGTTAAGTTTTATATCTAAATAATAATCTTTCTACTCACCCGTAGGTCATAAGCACGGAGATTTCGGGTGTGGTATGCATACACAGCTCGAAATTTCTCTACACGTTTCTGGTCTTGAGCCGTTGTGTTAGAGATCAGATTTAGCTTAAAGACAAAGTACTACTAATCTATACTGTATTCAAGAGTTAAATTATATTAACAGTCTCTATTTAATACTTCGGTGTTATAAGCTTCTTTAAAAAGTTTGTCATAATTATAATCAGCAATCTAGTTAATGTTCCTACTGTTGGGACGCGGACTTTCTTTCACAGCGGTCAAAGCTATTCACCCACCAAACAGGACAAGTGTGAAATATCATATCTATTGGATATACATCGATTTGCTCAGTCTTTATACTTCGGAAACTTAAGATTGTACAACCGCAATCACTAAACCATCAGCGCTTGAATATAATAAGTCTATTGTAAATTCAAATGGAATGCTACACGATATTTAAGTGGACTTGAAAGCTTATGTAGCTTTCAAGTCCGACCGACGACACGCTGACACCTCCGACAGCCAAGAGCCTCGTGAAAGGCTGCCGCCTGTAATAAATGTGTTACTTCTCGTTCATTATTTGTAATGAAACAAGATTTTGAATAAATATATTTATTTATAATATCTATACAAGCAATGATTTAAATAATTTACATGTCTCCTATCATTAGAACAATTTCCGATACATCATCTGTTTGCTCCTTAATGTAATAGTTTATACAAGTTCGCGCTTTAATAAGCATTCTCAATGTCTCGGTAATACATAATTTTGTGATATTAAACCGCCGCACACCACATCACCACGACACCAGGTGGAATCGGTGGTCAAGCACTAATCTATTTGAATATAAAAAAATACCAAATAAAATATGACCGAATAAGTTAAATTGTATCTTAGTTACTTTAACCATTTATCCATTAAACTAAACTTGATAACTCTTAGATACTAAACACCATTAAAACAAAAACAAATCTTCCCAAAATAAAGTAGTCTGCTAATTTTTATTAGAATTAACTCGTACGGTGACAATGTACCACTGTGAGGATGGTTTCGGTCTATAGATGCGGAGGTCAATTGAGGAAACGGATGGACATCTTTTGCTCCACGTCCGTCCTCTCCAAAGCGTGGCAGAACTCCTCGAAGGATATCATTTGATCGTTGTTGGTGTCCGCCTCGAGTATTGTGCGCTCGGCGATGCTCGTTAGCTGCTCCTCACTTGAGAAAGAAGTTGAATGATTTATTTTTTTTGTTATTACGGAAACTACACTGGGCTATGTTAAAAGTGATGACATCACATTTCTCCCGCCAAACAATAGTGTGCTAGTACTGCTGTATTTTAGCTTGAAGGGTTCTGTACCTGGCGAAATTAATGAAGTAACGAAACTTATCATTTTCTGTCTCAAACACAATGAGCACTGCTGTAATGTTCGTGATCCTTATTAACGCCAAAATTTAAATCCTGACTATCCTGTCATATTGGTTACACTATAAATAGCTGACAATCTCCACAAGAACAGGTGAAATGATACAATCTATTTACAGTTAAAAACAATGAAAGAAAATGCTTACCTAATATTAACTCCTACCATCATGTGGAGGATGGCCAGAAGCTCATCCCTGGAGATCTTTCCGTCATTATCCAAATCGTACATAGAAAAGGCAACTGAAAAGAATTATTATAAATGTCAACATTGAAATTTACCTTACTATTGTTTCACCCCCCCAAGCATGTATTTTTAATTTATTATAAATACACCAAAAAATAAACTAACTTTGCTAAACTTAGTAATAAACTAATATACTTTAACTTACATCGCAACTTCTCTTCGCGGCTATTCAATTTATTCTCACGGTGTTTCCGGATAGGCCGAAAATGAGCGAGCACCCTCATGAACTGCAGGAAATTGACACGATCGTCGTGACTCTCTGCGAAGAACGAATGCACTATCCTCTCGCTCAAAGGATTGATCGCCAGTTCCGGTATACGTAAAAAGTCTTCCCGCGAGAGAGTGCCACAATCGTTCTTATCAAGAGATGTGAAGCGGGAGTAAAGGCGTTCTATTTGATTTGGTGTAACTAAAAGAAAAAGTTAACTTGAAATATATTTAGATAAAAGATAATCGTAGTTGTTACATGTAAAATTACTGGGGTAACAAGATTTAAGATCTTTATGTCTGAAGGTGAGGAACATATTGTGTTGCTGTACATATCCTAACTAGTTGCACATTGTTATAGGCCAGCTCATAACAATGAGGGACTATTTAGGATAATATGTATGAATATATTGTGTTTGCCATCTTGAGCATGTCAAGTTTCATTGCTTCAGTAATTTCACTAGCTACAACACCCCACAAAGGCAAACATGGTAATGTTTACACACAATTGTTTGGCAGAACAAATAGGAATTATGGTGGTACCTACCCAGAAAGTCTTCGACTTAAAACCTAACCCCAGTAAATCTCTTTACAAAATATACAACAAATTCTAATTGAATTAAAATAACAAAAACATTACAATCCTCCAAACTTTAAAGTTTCATAATACAATTATTCCTTGAGATGTATATTCAATCAATACATGCAAATGTTTTACATATACTAATAAAATTTAACGTCATCATGGTCATCAATAGCACCTCCTATACAATTTTCACAAATGTTTAAATCTTTTCCTGTCTAGTAATAATTTCAATGACATTGACAACGGAAAACAAAAACTTAACGGAATTGATAATAATCATTAATCATAGTGTGTTAAGTAGATAAGATATAACATTAACAAGACATAAATAATTTTTTATTTCAACTAATGATATACTTAAACATGAAATAATGTGTAAAACTAACTTATAACACAAATTAATGTTTGCAACACAAACTTCTTTAATTCTTTATGACACACTCATAACTTATCTACCAAAAGTTACTGATGCTAATTATCAAAGTGTATCATGTATAAATCATAATTTCAAATCTACTTATTTTATAATCACTTAATTTAATTTAAACAATACATTTATTTTTTTAGTATTTACTCTTCACAACAAGAGAATTAATTTCTTTTATCATTAATTGCATCCAGCGGTGGATGTATATCAGCTGATGATGATGATGATCATTACTTGTTATAAAAATTTTCAGTTAATATAGTATAATTTTAATTACAAATTGTTCTGTTCATTATTCTGTGCACATTTTATAATTTTTTTATAATTAATTAACTTACATCCTGTTTCTTCTTGAATTTGTGCAATTTCTTCCTCTCTAAGTAACAATGATGATTTATTCCCCATTTTCTTGTAATCTTACGAGCAAGAGTGACCTTTTAAACTATACGCAACATGTAATTTTGCAATTCCAAAGGTAAATACGTAAATAATAATTGATTAGTCACAGTAATGCACGAAAGCATAAGATTGCATTGTTGTATGGGCACTTATTAAACTTATTTATAGAGAAACAATAAAACTATAATAATTAAGGAATTTTTATTATGTTATACTTATTTCACTGATTAGATTAAGCATAAGGATAGTAATTTTTAAAGTACAATGAAACGATCACAATTTTTTGACAAAAGGACATTTGGTTTTGACATATCTGGTGGCATAGACAATCATTACGTATGTCATTGTAAATAGCATAATTTGTGGTTATAGATGGCATAAATAATAAATGGTAACATTAAAATTTCAGCATAATATTTTAAGACATCATTTGTTTAGATAAATCTATTAGTAATCAATACGAAATAGACATTAAATCTAATGAAGTACTGAACACAGATTATAAGTCTCCCGCAGATTTAGGTATATGTAAGCCATAGAAACCTATTTATATTTAATATCATATTTTTATTTGCAAGAGCGTAATTAGGTTATTCTATAGCATGTTGAGATATGTAAATAACTTATAGATTTTATAATTAATCAATTATGTTTGATATTTGCAAACATAAAGAAGTCTAAGATATTGAATTTTAAGTGTGTGTATCACTAGACACGTCGCTTAGCGACAGAAATTACAATGTATTACAAAAGTGTACAGAAACAGGAATATTGAAATAAACTCTCAAAACTGTAAACGAAAATATATTTTTAACAATGAGTGGTAAAATATCTTCGGAGGCTTTTTCAACAGAAAAAAAAACTGATGGCGAGCAATTAGACCCCGTAATAGAAATAAATGAAAGTATAGTAGATCAAATTTTTGATAGACCATGTGAAGAAGGTGAATTCAATGAAATATCGCCAAGAATTTTTGGTTTAATTGATATTAAAGAGCCTCTTACAATAGACTCATTAGTCAATGCAATATATGAACTCGGAGTAGTTAATCTATGCTGGCCCGAAATAAAAGAACCGGTGTTTGAGACTAGAACATGTTTTCCGATGAGTTACTATACAAATACTGATAAAGAACGACTTTTACTGGCTTACGCAGAAAACTTGAGGCGACAATTTCAACTTTTTTATACGTTCCGACGACCTTTATTACTACAAGCTCCAAATGAATGCGGTTTGCAGGTGGGTATAGTGGACAAAAATTAAAAACTTACTACTTTTTTGATAATTTTTTACATAATCTATTATAAAAAAATCGCCTTGGTTTTTAATTTATCTATTAATTAGCTATTTAATTTTAAATTATTAGTTGAATTTCATTGTGGCTACTTAAGACTTTTTAAATATTTTCCTAGAATATTATGTTCAAGTTAATTTGAGTAACTGTATTTTCATTTATTTTAGTGTTAAAAGCTTTAAGTTATATATTATATATATGCTTGATAATAGTTCATAATGTTTGTTAAAGCGACATCTCTTTAAAACATTTAAAATTACTGTCTACTATTCTTGAAGTAGTAAAATGTTTGTGCACATTTTTGATAACTAGATGACACTATATATTTCAAATATTAAAATTTTTAATTATGTTTGTTTTTGTTTGAAGAAAATGGTTATAACTTCGATCAGACCTACTAAGCTCTGCTTCGCTGATACCAACACATGGCAAGGCGTAGCAGCGTTGGTGTCGGATTATTTTGATTACGAACCTCTCACGAAGCCTATGCTGCACGTGAGTTATTTCTATTATAGCATACTTTTTTATTTAATTAGTTATATATTTCTAAATAAAGTGTTTACATGACTAAGTATTATGACAAACTATTTTAAAACTTTATCGATAGTACCGATTATGAATAATAGATGGCGCTACAAACTAAAATTTAGTTTTTTTTTAAAACCATTTGGTAAATTTTTCTTTTATTTTATACTATTTTTATATACTGATAAAATGAAATCATTTTAAGATATAAATTATCTAACAAAGTTTCTTATATTTTAGACAAATTTGCTAACATATAAAAGAATGTTTTAAGGCATTTTAAGTGGTATTTATTTTTTACGGTGTTATCAAACCGGGTAGTAGAGTATTTAGTTTACAAGTATATAAATTGGTGACGACTGCAATTATAATACTTTGCCTCAAATTATTATAGGTATAATGTTTTCTGCTAAATATTTACGCAAATAAAACACAAAATTTCGTTAAAGGTTCATATTTTATTCTTTAACATTTCCAAGATCACAAACTCTGCGTTAAGGAGTATATTTAATAATCCACTTTTACATTTAATTTTGTACAAAATATCGTCTCTCTAACAGTTTCCAATGGAGCTAACATAATTAAAATGAACGCAATACAACTATACTAACTTCAGTGGAAAGGTGATAGAATCTTTGAACTTCTCGGTGAAGGGTGAGCGGCGCGGCAGAGCGCGAGGGGCCGCCGCGCTGCTCACCGGCACCGACAGACAAACACTTTTAACATCATGATAATACACTCTATTCGTTAGGAATGTACTTATAATATTAATAATCTCTCAATAATTTATAATTTTGATCACAGAGTCTTTAACTGTTAAACTTTTAACATATTACACAATTCCTGGCCCGAGCCGGGGCGACTGAGGCGGGGACATTGTCTACGATATAAAATACTGAGCAATAAAAACAATCATACGAGTGCCGCTAGCCACCGCCAACCGTGCACGCCTGATGCATCAGAACCTCGCTCGCAGCGTTGGCACCTCGGATGCAACCTCGCAATATTTGGTACTTGTGCGGGTGCACGACACGGCCACCGCGGCAACCGGACACGCAACTATCCCCTAAACGGCCGAAAGGACGCCATGACTTAGTTTAAGATTTGATTTGAGGTAGAACATAGGGATCGCACTACGGTAGGGTACAACTAGGAATGTAATCGACAATGGCAACATACAGCAACACTACCTAACCTAATCACGCAACGACTCGGCACTCCTCATCCTGCTGACTGAAGTCTGGCGGTCACGTGGAGAAAACTTAACGACTGCGACGTGCGCACCGGAAACTAACATGACTGTGGATCAGTAACATTTATGACTTACAAGTATTAACGTAATAAAGTTTGTTAATAGACTCGGAAAAAGATTAACTATTCATGTAGAGATTCGACAAGCACGCTATGGAACCGCCGCGGCACCGTGCGCCTGCGCCGTTCTTACGGACTAAGGAAATACGATGCATAGCTTTTCTTTTAGAACAAAGAAATTACGCAAATTTGGCTACACATATCACAAGAGAACGCTTACTGGCGACGACGTAATTAAATATTTACAGACATAATTGAAATATTCCCTGTAGCGAGCGCGCGAGGCGGGGGGCCGACTACTTCCGGCGCGCCGCGTGGTCGGTGGGCGCGGCGGCCGGCGCGGCGCCGGGCGGCGGCTGCTGGCACGCCCGTCGCGTCCGCAGGTTGTGCAGCAGCGCGCCTAGCTGGTGCACGTGCATCCGCGTCACGCTGGGGTCCCCGCTCGCTTCCAGCCACCTCAGGAATTTCTCTCCGTGCTCCAGGGCCTCCGCCGTCCCAGACTCCCACTCACCGTTTGCTACCTCAGTCGGTTTTGTCTCCTCGCCGGCCGCTTGACTGGTGTTGTTGAACAACAAGTTGTCCAAAACTATCCTGGCCTTTGTTTGGCTCCTACTGGAATCTACGTTCTTGTCATGGGTGGGTTCTTTATTTTCTGCTCCTACATCTGGGCTAGCAATTGGTTCCGGTACACGGGGCTCCGGCACACGTGGCTCTGGTACACGGGGTTCTGCCACGCGGTGTTCCGCCACACGGTGCTCCGCCACACGGTGCTCCGCCGCACGGTGCTCCACCATCGGTTCTCGTATTTCTCCAGACTGTAATGGTGGCTGCGCATGTAACGGGCTGATCGAAGCGGCGTGCTCCTCTTCCGTTTTTCCTTTGGTCAGTTGTGAATATAGAATATTCTCAGCATTCTTATCCTTAGGCACTTGTGATGCTGATTTGAGTTTATCCTCGGGGAGGGGCACGGCGCCGCCGAACTGTTTATAATATTGCCACAACCATGAGTTTCTGTTGTAATCCAGATGCGAGTTTAGGGGAGGTGCAGGTACCACTGGTTTCGGAGGTAGACTAGGTTCACTTGGTTTGCCGAGCTGTAGAGGGTGAGCAGTTGTTGTTTGAGCGGTCAGATCGAGCATGGCTTGTTGCGTTTTGAGCCAATACCACAACGTGTCATCCACTGGTTGGCTCGCGCTCTGAGAACTGCTGTGGTGGCTAGATTTCGATCCGCTGTGTCTGTAAGGGTCCGTGGAGTGATGCGATTTGCTTCGATGTTTGCTCTCGTTGAGGTTAAGAACTCCATTGTGAGCCGGCTTCGGCGAGCGCACTGAACGGAGGGCGCGGCTGGCCGGTTGAGCCGAAAGACCAGATAAGCCGGGATTAAGTTGAGCAAGGAGAGTCAGATTTGTGGCGATTTCGTTAAAACTGAGACCGAGGTGGGAGTGCGTGAGGCTCGGCAGGTGTGCCAGGCCTGACAACGGACTGATGGCGCTCATCGACACGCTGGCGCCGGGGTCGGGGCGGCGCTCGCGCGGTGCGGAATGTTGTATTGCAGGCTCTGTCCTTTTAGTGGTAAGCTCTACCGGTGCGTCGATCGGCGGCGGCGGGGCCTGGGGCACGCTGTGCGCGGCGCTCACCGGCGCCGACAGGTCGAGGCCGGCCGCCACAGGGGAGTGCGGCGCGATCGGCGATTCGGTGCGTGCGCGCTTGTCCGGCGGCTCGCCGTCGTTACTCTTGTCGGTGTCGGGGGAGGACAGTCGCGAGGTCATGTAGCGCAGCTTGTCCTCGTTCTTGCACCAGCCGCGCAGCGTGGATTCGGGCACGCCGATGTCGCGCGCGACCGACGCCTTCGATTCGCCGTCATTGACACGCTGGATCGCTTCGATCTTGTCGCTGGGCGTGAGCGCGCGCATCGGACGTTTGCCCTTCGTCGTCATTGTGGCGTTGCGGCGGCCCAGTACCTGCAACAATACAAAACAAATATAAATACATACAACCTTAATAACCAATTTTACTAACAAAGTCCTTCTGAAGCTATTAAGTGTCCCCATAATATACAAAGGTTGATTTTGCTAAATTATTCCATATGTAATATAAAACGTAATATAAACTTAATAAGTATATAGGAGATACTGTAGGGATGTATTTATACACATTGCCGCCTAAATATTATAAAATATCTTTGCGCGACAAAAAAACTACAAATAAAAGGTGGTCCGACAAACATGCAAGGTTGCAGGTCGCGACTTTAAAGCTGCGCTCGATTCGCACATTATTAAAGAGGTTTAATTTAATAATAGTAATAGAGGTTTGGGGTTGGGCTTGGGGCCGCTTGGGCGCGAGCGATAAACTGTTTACGCGGGAAGCTATAAAGTTACGAAAAGATAAACAAAAAGAAGACATAAAATTATGACCTACGACAACAGTAAACGGCAAAAGTTGTCGGGTCGTTGGCACGGTGACCTTGCGAGAGCGGCCCCCGCGCGCCCGCCGGCCGCGCTCCCGGCGCTGCGGCCGCTCGCCGCTAGGTGGCGCTGAGCGGTGCGCGCGTACACATTCATAATATAATTCAACATACGTAAACATAAAAATCATATCTACTCAAAGTTGTACGAACTTAAAAACTTTTAAAGTGCCTTTAAAATAACATTTAGTATCCCTCTCTTCCTCATCCTAACCGTTATAACATAAGATAGTGGGGTCAGCTTTCTTTAAATCTCTTCTCCACTTTGCTCTGTCCTGGACATCATCAGTCACTTATTTAGTACCATCGTAATTTTTTAATTTGACAGTGCGACGAGACGAGCTGAACTTTTACCTAAATATGAATGTCACGCCGTTTAAGATACGATGGTTAAGATGATATACACTACAGCACTTTTATTCGCAATTGATAAACATATAACTTCTCGATCGACCGTTTTATCCTTTCAACGAAATAAATTGCTCCTTAATACATCCCTAATATTTCAAAACATAAATACAATAACGTCGATGATAATTAAAAAAAAAATACGACACAGATATCGATGTTACATCCCTTGTGTATATATACAATTTAGCAGTGTTAAGTGAAAAGCTAGCAGCTTTATTGTGATCTGCGGCTAAGTTATAGTTATCTTTAGATATACATATTATTTTCTGCTTTTTGTGATTATTACAGACTGATAAAATTATAGTGGATTCGTCAGAGTTGTCTTTATAAATGCATTTGTTACACATTACCGCGAGATCTATACATTCTTATCTACTTTGTTAGAAAGACCGGCTCTTTTTTGGGCTGTCAGTCTGGATTCTAGACTTACTGCTTCATTGGAATAGAATTCGTTAAAAAATAAGATCGGAGGGAAAATTTATCCCGCTTCATATTTTGTATATTGTTATGTTTTATTTGCGGTTGTAAAGATTGTTTACTTCTTAAATAAACTTCGTAAACAATTGTTAGAATTAAGTTTTATTTAAAAACTTGTTAAGTTTTATGCAAAAGGTGAAATTTAATTAAATAACTAGTACTGCTTTTTGAAATTTTAGTCTGTTTTTATTTGTCTTTTTTTTATTGTTTATATAAATATGTAGTAATGTGGTGCGAGTTGATGTGGCGGCGGGTGTACGGGTAGGGAGCTTACTTGTGTGCCGGTGTCACGTGCGCCGTGTTTACAATGTTTGACAGGTCGGAAGTTTCGCGCCCCGCAAATAAAGTGTGCGGCGGCGGCGGCGGCGGTGGCGGTGGTGGTGGTGTCGGTGGCGGCGTGCGGGCCGGGCGCGCGCTCAGCGCTCGGTGGTGCTCACTGGGCGCGCGGCGCGGGCTTCACTCACTGTCACAAGTCACTGGCGCGGTTCGGTTCGCGGGTCGGTCGGAACTCGCGGAAACGTGCGTCGCGGGGAACGCGAGGCGACTGTGTGCCGTTCGGTGATAAGGCCGCCCGGCCCGCGGCCCGCCGGCCGGCCGCGCCTCTCCTTTGTGTCCGTCCAACTCCGTCCCCCGCCGCCGCCCGCCTCGCCCCGTCACACCGCGCCGCGCCGCGCCGCCCGCGCCGCACACCCCCGCCGCGCCCGTCCCCCGCTCGCGGTACCCCGCACCGCGCACCCCGCGCGTACGGCCTAGCCCCCGCGCATTATTAACGTAATTAATTCCGAACGCATCGACTTTCTACCGTACACAAAAATTGCATCCAAGTACGCGCCCGCCGCGACCGCTCCTTAACTCTCGACGTCGTTAACTAATGTTCAGGTCCGAAGGGTTTTTTTTTCCCCCCCTCCACCTCCGCGGAGATTGTGCCGCAATAACATTATTCGCAAATGAATGATGTGTTATTAACCGGCGCGCGCTACGCGTCGGCCGGCGTAGCGGGCGCGCTACGTTTGTAAACAATCCGTAGAAAGTTGTTGAACCTGTAATTGCCGCAATAAATTCCCGGCGCCGCGTCCGCCGGTCCGGACACACAACTTTGTTTGAAATTTTTAATTGCTTCGACTTTGAAATTTCTTCGAACTTGATAATGTCGCGACTTATTGAGTAATCATCTCTCTGATTATATGACATGGCAACTGTTCACTGCGCGCTTTGTTAGCTGTTACATAAAATTAAACCGCAATTGACTTTCTATAGCAACCGTTACTATAGCAACCGCATAAATGATACGAAATGAAGATGTTTATAAAAATTAATATGTAATAAAATGACGAAGGATCTATGAAATTCAAAAAATAAATAGCCTACAACAATCTAAAAATCATTCCCCTTCGAATGGTCCTGTTACCGTGAAGGTACGGTCACTAGTTTTCAGGTGATTGGTGTACAAACAACAAAACCCTTTTATATATATATATATATATAGATTTGTTTTACAATTCAAAGATTAGCGAATTCCGGTAAAGTTTACATTGTAAAAGGAGTATAGAATTGACATTTCATAATCACTTTTAATCTCAAAAGTAGTTAAAAAGTTTTATTTCTTAAACCGATACAGATTATGGTAATAAACACTGAGGGATTATTGTTTCCTCAAATTTGATTTTGAGGTATTCGTTAAAAGTGTTTATAGTTGTTTTAACTAGATTTTGGTGGAATTAACATGTTTCTACAAAAGCAATTTATTATACCATGAACTAAGGCGAAAGCGCTCATTTTGGTTTATCGCCATCATTATCGTCGTTACTTCCGCTTATTGTTTCCACCGCTGAACATAATCCTCTCTAATATATTTTTAGTTGGAGCTTTCAATTAAAAGAAAATTATTCTTTTTTTCTATAAATCAGGATTTTAATTGGTCTAATAACATTTATCTTCAACTTAACAATGTAGTCAGATGGTTTACTTCATTATTCCCGATCGGTTAAAAATAATCCTCGAATTCCTTCCCCCTTCTGAATGCAGTGATAATTTATCTTTAGCAGTATCCTTGGGTAAGGTAAAGGATGCCTTATTTAGTTAAGTTTAAGTTTGTATATAAGTTACAGGACTTGGGTTCTTCGTGAGAGAGCTTTGTTTGTTTCAGTTAAAAACAACACGGTCATAGTGAACTCTTTTGAGTAGTTGCGGACGCAGGCTTTGCTCGGCCGCGCGTATAGCAATGCGAAGAAAATTAACAGTTACCCTGGTCTCCGAGAAGTATATTAAGATCCAATCTAAATTCTAGTCAGCAGGTAGTAACTTGCTTGGTAGATGTGGATACATGTACTAGGATTATATACGTATTCCCTTTATTTTGTTATTTTATCGTCATCATCCTGTTTCTACTTATTACCAGTCATAGGTTTACATCCCAGTCTTGGGTTCTTCAAATGTAAAAGTTCCAATATTCTGTTTATCATCACATAAGTAGAGTTTACTTACTGTCGATTAAACTTACTTCATATGAGAACGAGAAATTGCTGTCAGTATATACCTTCATCACATATAAATCCAGCATCAGTCGTTGTTACACGATTTTTTTTTTGTTTTGAGTACCAGAGAGCATACTCATCTAATCGTATATTTTACTAAGTTTGTCTATGTCAACTCTAGAAACTTCCACGCTACTAGAGTACAATCTATTAGAGAATGTAGCAGTGAGGTCGCGTCCCTCAGCCTCGAGGCAGCTGCGAGGAGGAGGACCGGATTCACGATTAATGAGATGGGCAGTTCACAGTATTTCACGTCGTATAATGAACAATCGATTTTAAAACAATGGCTCCTGAAAAAAAATGCGCCTTCAGTGGCACGCGCGAAACGTTACCCTTAAAGCATTGTGAGGGTAATCATAACTTGAAATATACTTGTGATTGTCCTGTGGCACGTGTTTACTAAGGGTTTTATCACGTGGGTGGAGGTGAAGCCTCGAAATAGCCATTACGGGTATAACGCATGCAAGTTAACAATCTATTAATGTTACCGGCTCCAAGTTATAAGCTTATTTACCTGATGCAGTTATGTAGACCGACGTGCGAGCGCCACAATGGATTGCTCCAGGCGCTGTTTTGAGTTTTGAATGCAATCCATCAGTTAAACCTGCTTCATGTTGGTCTAAATGATAATTTATTAGAAACAGGGTACACCACAATGGTAACTTGTTCAATCAGGACCATCACTTATTAGCCGGTGAAAGTGTTGTCTTGTCGGTTCGTAGAATACAAAAAAAATCTCTCGGTACTGCAATTTGTCAGGGGTGTACGTGGTCTCGCATAACAGCTCACTGGATCCAAGCCAATTTCGCCGGCTCGTGGTGCACCCTGCTGATCAACAAACGAAGCTTTGGCTCATTGGGCCAGTGTGGTAGGAAATGGTCCAAATCCTCCCATATGAATCCAAACAGACCCCCGGTGGCCGGCGGTGCTCACAACGCCGGATCTATCGATGTGGGGATCTTAGAGGAGACCATTGAAAGCACTGTCTGGTTACGACGGTGATGGAGCTGGTCGTTTACAAACTCGTCATTGCTTTTATAGGTATTAAAGCTTTCAGTAATAATTTTTCAGCTCAACGAGTTGTTAGGCTCGTTTTCAGTATTACCAAAAGCTACAGGGCGCTGTACCTCGTTAATTCTCCCAACGCCAGCTTTGAGTAATGGCCTCCCGCGTTGGCACGCGCACCACCTACGTACCCACCGATGTACTTTATTCATCAAACTTACTGATAGTCGAATGTTTGTACCAACGTTTGTACAAACATTTACGATCTTTGTTACAGTTATGTGAATATGTAATCGACTTAGCACTTATCACTTAGTACTGTTTGTAATATTAAGATCGTAAGTAGCATGTCTCTGTTTACAACTGCCCTGTGGTCTCGTGCTATTCAGAATAAGACTAAAGCTTGGTTTGTCGTAGAAGGCGACTAAATGGGTTTTCAAGGCCGTGGGCTTTCATTGCTCATAAAGCGAGCCCGGAATGAAATACGAGATGGTCTTGAACTGGTAGCAAAGAGAGCGAGCTGGAGAGAGTTAGAAAAAACAGTAAAGCACCGGTGTTACATAGGAGATCCTAGGATCTTTTGCAACATCGCTCAAAACCCTTTCTTCTCCCTCAGAAGCAGGGTATCTCTTGAAGATTTCCTCCTCTACCAAAAAAAGGTCTCTGTCTATGTAGCTTCTATTTCTGTCGCCAATCAGTAGTGTGCAGACATTATCGTATTCCGGTTTCAAGCATGTTGTAGCAGGCGTACTCTTTACCATCAGGTGATGAGTAGTTGTCATATTCTGTGGAGCAATTGATTGCAATGAGCATGCGTGTATCCGTATCACTCACGTTGCGGTATTGTACGTAAAAAAAAGTTTTTTTTTGCATAGAACATACAATATGAATAAAGTCTGCTTTTTGGTATTGTCCAAACATACTCTACGTGATGTCTCCTTGTCAGTTTTCAATATCTACCCAGTTCGCTATGGTGATCTTTTCTGCTTATTTTCGAAAGGATTTACACGTATTTTGTACTGTAGTTTCTGTTTGATCCAGTGAACAATGAATGAACAGATTGCGCTGCACATCAGATGTACCGCAGAAGCTGAATGAAGCTCATACCGAACCGGAACCATTGCGTTTGTTATTTTAATTAAATCTTGACATTATTAATGCAAAATATGTATACAATATGTGATAGAAATAGGTTTTTATATTGGGTTTATACTTGACAACGAGGCCGTTGAGGGCAGAATTTACAAGTAGACCTCTGCATACGAAAATTAAGGCTATAATAACTAGCCCTCATGCAAGTTTAGGATTATACTGTGACGCTTGCTGATTAGTACCTTTGGAGAGGTTAAAGAACACTGTTGTTTTCTTTAAGCTGAGATCGTGTATGCCCTGTAACCATTTGAGGGGAGATAGGGGGGGTTGTCGGTAAACAAGCGTTTAGTATGCGATAACAATGACGCAGTGCCCCGACGGCGCTCTCTCGCGTCTGCGACGCGGCCCCGGGCGAAGCTCTCCGATGGTGAAATTTTGAACACGCTCAAATAGTACGAGTACTAACTTCTGCTGGTACTTGCGTTGTACGACCTTAACGTGTGGCACGTTATAATTGTATAATCTGTATAATCACGATTTCATCTAAATCATTTCACACGTAACTTGCTATCGAGGTGATCTAAGCAAGTTGCGGACTTTATAAAAAACTCCCTGTTTCCCGTCCGCTTTGCTGGCCGTAACACCCCTCGTAACTCCCTTTGTAGACGAATTTTTTCAAAATCCATTCATGGCTGACCTCTAAATGACTGAAGCAATAACTCTACCAAATTTTGAGTGTTTACGTTTAATAGTTTCGGAGATCTCGAGATGATTAGATGAATGTCGGGATATCGCCTATACTCTAGGAACAATTGTGATTCGTTCTTACATATATATGTTCATTCTATGCATAGATATCTCTTTTTAATATATTAACCTTTTAAACTAGAAGGACAATTGATGAATGAAATATTTCTCGACGGTTTGTAGAGGAACCGATCATTGTGTTAAAAAAACGTATGACCCACTGTCCCTGTCCTAACACTTGATTGAAGTAGCCCGTGGTACTTAGACGATGTGACATTTGTCGATTTGAAGTGATGACGTCACTGCTTTGTACAGCTGAATGTGGTGGGTGTTGAAAAAAAAATCTCATACTGCTCGCAGCACCGCGATTGTTTAGGAGGGTAGGCGCAGAATAAATATTGTGTGTCGCTTTAATGATTACCACTTCAACAGATTATTATTATTAGTGATGAGGAGAGCAAGATCTATACTAAGATTATTCAAGTCTTGATATTGGTCTAGGTCTTGGTGGAATATTTCTTTGTCTCGCTTTTTCGCAAGATCTACTTTATTCATCACTACTCATTATGATCAGATTATCGATTTCTGAGGATATTCAAACCTTTAACTCCAACGTCTAACGCTTCCTAAGAACAGCATTGTTATCTATTTTTTTTTAATTATAATATACAGAAAGCACCGGGAAGACATTCAACGTAAAAATATGTCTATGTCAATAAAATATGTTAAAGAGCTTTCTATGCCCAATCGAATTGTAGTAAGGAGATGGATGGAGTTTTAGTGGTGGTTGGAGAGGTAATCACTGGTTGGGAATGATAGAGGCCGTGGTGGTGCGTGCGGCGTGCAAGTGGCACGGCAGTAGGTAGCTGGAGGCTGGCGGCCCGTAGGTATGTTTTTGCCAAGTCGAGGCCACACAAAGGCCCTCGCCGGGCCGCGCCGCGATTTACGACGCGTCGCCCGCACTGTATTTCGGGCATTGGCGATGCGAGCGGAGCGACGAACGAGCACGGATGCGCTATCATATCTGTGTATAGGGTTTTTTTTTTTCCGCACTACGCACATTTCATTTCATTCAAGGTTTCATTGTTAATCATGCATACATCTACATTTGTTATTAGTGATACCATTAATGATCATTGTGTGATATTTGCAGGTGTTTATTGTTAGTGTTTATAGATAGGTTAATGTTTATTAATTACAGAGTTGTGTTTTTTCTATTAGGTTATGTGACTGTCGCGATTTTTGATTTATTTGCCGCATCCGTAGCAGATCGCTTCGTGGCTCTGGCCGCACGTTCTCTAGTGATTTTGTTATCGGCGGCGCGGCGGCACCCCCCGGCGACATCCGACGCCGCGCGCCATTACCGCGCCCCGCCCCGCTCCGCTCGCAGTCCCCGCGCGCGTCCCAGTCCGCCGCTCGCCCGCCGCGCTCCGCCGCCGCGCGCCGCCCGCCGCCCGACACCCGCCGCGCCCGCACCTCCCGCTCATTAGCCCGATGGCGCGAGACCGGCTGCACTCGGTGACGCCGCGACTTGAATTTTTAGACACGTTTTCTATATACACATAGACGGGCGCGGTGTGCGTCCGTGTATATATACTCGTATGTACGCCGGCGAGTGTGCAAAGTGCACGCAACGCGGACACGGGGGCCCAAAGCAAACGCGGTCGTGTCGCTCACCCTTCAATTCCACTTTCTAAAACAAAGAGCGAGCTGAAATTGCCGCCGGTGGAAGTTTGATGACATCATTGCGTTACGTTAATGTTGTGGGCCGGAAGCTCTGCGCGGGCGCATGGGGTTTTGTTATGCCGCCACGCAAGCGTTTAGTTGTTGTTATTTAAATAAATTCAACTACCAAAAGAAAACTTAATTACTCCAATTAAAAAAAATATAAAGTATCTCCTGAGATAGTCACTAATGTAGAAAAGGATATTACTGGGTTGGATTGTAAACATCTTAACGAGCACATCTTCTTACGGGAAGAGGTGATTGCTCGTCTTGTTGCTTAGTTGGAAAATAGGAGGAGTTTCTTTTTGAAACTTAGCATTACGAAAGTTCGCTGTGTTCTCTTTGCTTTTATAAATATAAACAGGAGAATTCAGTTCAACAAGGTGACAGCTCCGTCTTTTGTATTCGAGCCGGCGCGGCGTGGTGCGGCGTGGCGCGGCGCGGCGTGGCGCGGCGTGGAGCGGCGCCCGATCGCCAAGTATTTGTGTACGTCTAGACGTACGGCTATATCACCTCTATTTACGTAGCCCGTAAGAGTAAATTACAGTGCAAGTTCGGTCAAAACAACGGAATTAGTTTCTCTATAACACTGAGGTTACACTCTCGCTGACGTCGCGTTTGAGTAAGCTGCAACCATTTAGCAACTTTAACTTTTGATTAATTTATAAAACACTTTAATGCAATAGAAATAAGATCGAATTTTGCGTACAAGCGGTTACAGAACAGTTTACCAAAAAAAAGATCGCTCCTCAATTGATTTTTCCGCAAACCGACGTAGGGGTTACCTTATATCAACGGGATCCGGTCCGCGGCAGTTGGGGAAGGACCAGGCAGAAACCGTGACCAGTTCCATGTCCATTGTTCCATTGGACAAATTTGGGGCGCGGAGGTGAAAGTGCATGTGTGTTTGTGCGCAAATGTGCAACGTATTGTCCGCGGCGCGGTGAAAGCGCGTACATTTGCCTCTACTGAAACATGTTCCTACTAATCATTCCAATCAGGGTTGCAAACGTGGGGAAGGTAGTGTGTAAAAAAAAGAGAATTGATTATCTTTTGCGAGACGTTCACCTCGTGGTAAATGACACGCTTGCTCGTAATAACGTGGCGCCAGTTGATATGGTAAATACAGCGCCACATAGTGTTCATTGTTTTAAGACGTATAGTTTAGTTACTTCAGTAATTTTACTAGCTTCTGCCTGCTTCTAATCGAAACACTGTAATATATTCGCACTACTATCTGGCGAAAGAGATAGTTGCTGTGGTGTCGGTCTCTGGAATAGATCCGCCACCACCAAAACGTTTATTTCATTTGAAACACTTTATAAAAGAAATTGTTAACGTCTATCAGTTGCGATATACATAAAAACTCGAAAGTTTCTCTTATAATTGAGCAGCAGTGGAAATGTACAGAGCGTTGTGGTCTGAGTTTAATTGTTATCACGATAGCCGCGAGTGCATCAGGGCCGCGGCGCGACGACGCGGCGGCCGAGGCCGTCCGTCTGCAGATAACGGCCCAACCCTGCAACCTTCACGAGCTGCCGATGTGCCACTATTCACCTTAAAGTTTAACCGTACGATTGGTATTCAATTGGCGCTCCGTTAGGGTTCTCGCGTGATGACGTCAGCGGACGCGGCTGGCCGACGGAACGAAAGACAATCGCGATCACAGATAATTACTGCGGGAAGTGGTTGAGCGACGTTGCAAGAGGCCTTTTTTTTTGTTCGTGGCAAAATCCTACATCCGATACTCCTCCGCTGCGGAGCACAAGAGTTACGCTGGATGTATCTCTCGCAACCCTTCGGAACGCTCGCGCATACTTCCGCAGTCCCAGCGGCATTGGCCCTCCCAGAGGGCCACATCTTAGAGTGGAGCTGAAGCTTCCCACCTTTCAGTGAAGCGCAGAAGCATCGCCCACTCCACCTCGAGTCCTTCCATATGATATACGACGACGAGACATTGCAAAAGGCTCTCACCAAAGAACTTATATATACTAAAGTTAATTTGCATAATCACATATAAATCATTTGCTAAAGAATGAAACCGTTCGAAGAAATATAGATCTGTATAATAATATAGGTATGCTATACAACTTAGGTCTTCGGGTTACTAAGGCAGCTAGCCGCTGTATCATATAAGCTGTATTAGTAAAGTCAGCAGTATTAAACACCTAGCTAGATAATACGTGCGGACGATAACTCTCTTCTAAAGAACTTTAAATATCCTCTCTTAATATCCAGTGGGACCCTAAATCGTTTTAATAAAAAAAAAATCTTTAAATCACATCGAAACACCACATAGGCAGTGATCAGACATTGTCTATGGATTTTAAGAATGGTGAGCTGTAGCGGAAATCGTATGATGATTGCCATTGAGTGATTGAATCAGCGATAATTAAGCAATATCAAATAGTATTTTTCACTGGATTAAGTATTCACTACAGGTAAGGGGCCCAACATCTCACGGGTCCCAAGCTAACTTCACCTGCTCGTCGTGCATCCTGCTAATCAACAAACGGACCTCTGGCTTTCACCAACAGGCATTGGAACAGCGTGATTAAAAATGGCCAAAATTCATCGATGAACCACGGCTCTGTTGCCCGACGGTATCAGAGGCCATGCTGACTGTGACGGATGCTAGGAAAGCGCCGGAACCAGGGTAGTGCAGGACCGATATATATGGAGATTTTTGGTGGTATATTCACCAGTGGATGGCTATCGAATCATCGTAATCAATATCAGCCGATAGACGTCCACTGCTGGGCATAGGCCTCTCCGAAAGATCTCCACATCAATCGATCCTGCGCTGCCTTGGCTATCGAATGACGATGAAATATTCACTTAAGGTTTTCAACAGTGAAATAGTTCAAATGCTATCGCTAGTAGATGGCAAATTATATAATAATATATTCATATAAAATAAATGTACTACATGATAACTTTGCTTTTAACCTTTTTTCTTTATAATGTATATTAATAGTGTATGTGCTTTTTGTTTTTGTACTAATCAACTTTTCGTACATACGCGCACAGTGGCTTGACTCCACGATTAGTGTTTGTAATTTCGCGCAACATCGGAATACAATGAGCTAATATGGAAAACGTTTAAATCGTACCATCCCTATATTAAAACTAAACATTTCACCTTTTGTTTGTTTAATGTATCGTGGAAATTTATTGTTGTGCCGCTGTACATTTTATCGATGAATGGACTCCTTCGGTATTTATTTTTGTTTGCATCGGACGCCCTGTCATTACGTGCACAATGCAAATGAGTGCATTTAGCATTGAGAAAAATGTAGTCCGAGCTTAACGGTAAGCGTGCAATTGTCGGAAATGTTGGCACATTATGTTTTTAAGGTCGGCATAGCGAAATGATGGCGCGGAGGTGGTGCTCTTGAACAGGTATAGATGCGTTCGTGAGTACGCGGGAAGTGAGCGGCCGCAGCGACGCTCACTGGTATATTTCTTTATTAAATTAAGCGACTAGACCAGTAGAAGGTTCACGTGATACGCCTGATAAGATGCTGAGTCTCGTTACCTCAGTAATTTCACTAGTTACAGCGCCATTCAAGCGGGAACACAGTAATGTTTGCATAATACTGTTTGTCGGCTGCAATAGGCTCTGCGGTAGTATCTACTCAGACGTAACACAAAAATACTAACTTATTTTTATCAGCTTACTTTGGTCCCCAACTTCATTTAATTCTAGACTAAAAGAATATTAGAAAAACCTGTGTATTTCAGTAAGAATGGTGGCAGCAAAGCAGTAATGGAGTTTTCTTCAATTTTAAAAAGTAATATTGGTTGGTGTAAGGGTTCCTCCATAACTCACGGAACCCAAGCCAAGGTCACATACTCGTGGTGTACCGTGTTAATCAACAAACGAGGCTCTGGCTCCCACCAACTCGCATTGGGCCTGCAAGGATATGGCCCAAAATCCCCATATGAATCCATACCCAATCGTGCGGGAATCTTTGGAGGAAGCCTACGTCCAGTGGTGCACGTCAATCGGCTGATGATGATAATGATGAGTATTGATCTTGTCTATGGCTTCTTGAACTATTTGGTCTTGATAGAACCTCGAGACATATTTTACGTTATAGTATAATATGTGAATACACCTTTTCGTAATGTTGCTAGTTAAAATGATTATATTACTATTTATTAATATATTAGTAAAATTGGTAACTTATGGGTAGTCTTACAGTTTGAGCTAAATATATATGTAAACAATGTATACGTAAACATTACAATACATTTATGTACGTAAACAGTTCATGACTCGTTTTCCTTTTATTACTGCGTATGTACAGTTTTAATATTTTTTTCTCTCGTTATAGAATGTCAAATCCAAGGTTAAAAATAAAATGTATCTATATGAATACACAAGATTTTTGTATAGATTATGTACACGTTTTACTCAAACAGCTGTTCTATAGATCCTATAAACAGTATAAGGGAGTTAGTAGTGTGATCGAAGGAGCTTTTGGTCGTCAGCTAAAAAACGATATTAAAAAAAAAATTATAAAAACACGTTCCAGTTAAATATAACTACGAGGTAATAATTTCATTAGAACCCTTAATGTTTTTTTTTTAAATTAGGCGATGAGATGAGTGAGAAGTTCGTCTGGTTGAGAGTGGTGCCTGCACATAACAACGCGATGGCGCTTGTTAAGATGATATATACTGCACCATGTTGTGCTCGTCGCCTTGGACATAAGGTGTCGAATCTCGTTACCTCAGTAATTACACTAGCTAGAGTGCCCTTCAATCCGGAACACAGTAATGTTTGCATACTAATCTGTGGAGGCAGAAATAGGCACTGCGTTGGTACCTACGCAGACGGTCTCTGGCCACCAGTAAAGAGACCTACCACCAGTTTAGTAACAATGATGTAAAGTATATTAATTGCTTATCAGCATTAACACTTTTATTTCCAAACGGAAATATTCTGTTAGACTGACAAATAATAAAAATTATTTAAGGAGCAGTCGTGGCCTTATCCCGCGGGTATCTTTGTCCGTTGGGGAGTTTGAAAGAAAAGAAGTTATCTTGTATGGCGGCTAGTAAAGGGTTTGGCGTATAAAAAAACGCGCGCATTCGCGGCCGGAGCGGTCGCAACAAAAGTCGGTGCAGCTTTCCGCTTTTACAATTATTACACGGACGACAAAAAGACGTTATTGCGGGGCCCCCATTGTGCTGGCGACGTGACGCCGTGGAAGATTTTTATTAGACGCTTGTTCTTCCATTTCCCGAAGTGAAACAATAGAGTTTCTGGAAGGGTCACTCGCCGCTGCAAATGGCGGCTCCGTGAATATTATTTGGAGCAGAAAAAAAAACAGTGTTGCACTGCATCTGTCACCATTCATGCATCTCGTGTTTCTATCGCGGGAACACAACGGTTGTTAAGCCGCCATGCATTTGGTTACGTCTTAATATATTTCAAAGTTTTAGATGTTATTACAGATTATATATATTATTACCACGGACAATTGGTCAAGGTGAATCAAAATTGATTAATAATTTTATAATGTAAACTTTTTTAAAGCGACATTATTTTATTAACAACAGAAGGATACTTTATGGTCTTTATATTTTATTTGCTAATGGCGGATCTGTCGAAAACGGACCAATGTGGACCAGAGTTCACATGCATAGACAAACATGTTGGAAGACAAGAATGTTTAAAAAAGCCTTCAGTTAAAAAGTTACTGCTTTGGTATTTAATATAAATAAAAAAAGTATTTGTTTATATATGTTATACTATTATTATAATAATTTTTATCAGTACATTATCCATTTTACAATATTCTAGTCCAGTATGGTATATGTAAGTTAATGAATCATGGTAACCCATCCAAGGTATACATGACAGTCATTTTCGGTATAAGTGAATTTAAAATGAACATAAACACTGTCTTGTTTCAATGTTAAGCTGCATATTGCTAACTAAGCGATAGCTTTTAATATGTTTTAATTAGTGCAAACAGAGTGGAGAGAGAGGGAGAAAGGACCGGTGCAACAGGTGCTCGTAGCGAAGTATTAAAACTTTGTTATGTAAATTTTGTAAACGCGAAATAGCTCCATGCTGAAGTAACTCTTTCAGTAAATTATATAGTTGAACCGTTTACAGCAATTAAAATAAAACAAATTAATTACATACTGATCTTAGATATCTTATTTAGGGGCTGTTCAAATGCTTACCAAGGCATATGACTACGATTCCTTCTATATCAAATGACAGTAAACCAGACGATGGTTAAGTGAGCTAGTCTAGAATACTACGGGTGTTAATTAATAGTCTGAATACAGCGATGTTCTTAGAGTATCCAATTTACAATAGAGTGGTAGTTAAACAGGTGGATTAGTAAATACCATATCATCAGTGTTGACTTTAATACTGTGATTTCGAAATAAGCACCTCAGCTTCATGAAGTTGGTGTTGCCACGGTGTCCGGAATACCTGGTGATGGCAAGATATACTCTACCCATAATACTGTCGGGATTTAAGTACTCTTTTAATGTTTCTATTACTGAAACTCGTAGCTATAAGGTGAAAGCAAAGACTATTACGCTGGCCAAGTGCGGGTTGACAGGTGTCACGTGTCCTCGAAAGTTGTTCTTAGAATATACCGGTTCCTTCCCTATGTTTCCTTCTTCCGGAAGATAACGCTCAAGCGATAAGACAGAGTTCAAACTGATTTGTGACGGTAATTGTGGTTAAAGTCTATTACGTTTATAATTAGTCGTTCACAAGACCCCAACAAGTGTTATACAACCGGAATAACACTTGTTGGACAATAATAATAATAAGCTTTTAATATGCGTCCGGTTAGAAGTATAAGTGGGTGGTGTCTTCAGTCTACTTACTCCTACACGGAAGCACCTACAGTCAGCTGTTTGATAATGATCTTTAAACTGATATTATAACAATATCGTTTTTAAAATCCTTCACATACTGTCGAACAGGAGCCAGGATGTATATTTTTTGTCTGCTTTTACAATCCACTACGCGACGAGTCCAGCAGGATGTTGGCTTGATGACAAGTGCTTGCTAATAACTGTGTGGCCTGAAGATGATACACTACACCACTTTATACTCGTCTTGAGATACGAGATGTTAAGTCTCATTACGCCAGTAATTTAATTACTGGGGTAACGAGACTGAACAATTTGTCTCAAGACATCGAGGGTAATATGGTGCCATGTCATCATCAGCCGATAGGTGTCCACTGTTAAACAAGCCTTCCGTAGAGATTCCCACCTAGATATGAGGGGAATTTGGACCATTTCCCGTCACGCTGGCCCAATGCGGATTGGTGGAAGCCAAAGCTTCGTTTGATTAGCAAGGTAGACGACGAACAGGTGAGATTGGCTTGGATGTTATGGGTGGGTGATATCATTTATCATCAGGTGAACATCCGGCTCGTCTCGTTGCTTGGTATAAAATAGTAGTGAACATTTTTCTACTATCTATATAGCTCGTAAGTCATTCCCGGTTGATCCGTGGTAGTGAAATGTAGTTCTGAGAATCGTCATCACAATCGGCATTCCTCACTATCGCATCCTCGGAAGCAACAAAAGCCGGGCCAAACTCCCGGCCGCCTCGGCTTAACCGTAATAAGTGTAATGAGCGCGAACAATGCCCGGGCAGCGAGCGTCCTATTCAATTAGTTTTTTCGCGGCGCTGATAATGATTTAGAGCGGTCGGGCCGGGCGGCGCGCGGGTAATCGCGGACGGCCATCTTTTCCCGGAAACCGACAATGGCGCGAAAGCGCGCCCGCGGCGTCCCGCCCCGCCCTTTGTTTGCTCCCTCTAATAATAATGTACTTTCGTTGTACTGCGGGACGCCGGGACGGCGGAACGGCGGAACGGCGGGCTCCCTGATGCACTGCTGCTGCGCTTCACTTATTGTCGGGCACGCAGATGCGGCACTAAAACAAAAACGAGCACGGCACGCAATACTATAACATTTTATTGCTGTAATAAACCAATAAACATTATATTTAAGTATACATGAAACAATTAGCTGTTCTCCGCCCGCTTTGCTGGCTGTAACATCCGAGGAATACGCTCAAAAAATTGTTAAATCCATTCTTAACTGATCTCTAAACGGCAGAATCCATCTCTACCAAATTTTGAGTCTACGTCTAATAGTTTAGGACACCTCGAGATGAGTCAATAAATCTCTGGATATCTATATAAAAATATACTAGTTCGATTTACTGGTCGTAACACCCCTGCAACTTCCTTTGTAGAAGGAATTTCGTAAAATCTGTTCTTAGCTGACCTACACTGGCTAAAAGCAGTATTCCTATCAAATTTCTAGTCTATGGCCCATGCCATATGGTTCCAGAAATATGGTGATGTCTCTACATAGGTGGAAATCTCATATATATAGATGTAAGATAGTATCAATCATATAAATTTTGCATCTCTCTTTACTTACCACCAAATATTATTGTTTAAAGATTACACTGTTTTGGTAAGAATGGTGTTACAGTCGGTAAAATTACTGGTAACAAGATTTAATATGTGACGATGAGCTGAATATCATTCACACTGTATTTGTGTTACATATATCATCTACCGCCACGTTCTTACTGGCGGACGCATCGCTGTCAAGTGAACAACCTGTACATCTTTTTATTTACTTCAAAATGTAGTAATTCTCCTAAAAAATTGTTAAATATTTAATAATTATTAAATAGCAATTAGAATGTTATTATAATATAACAGAGGCTCCATGTTACATTTGGAATTGTCGGTACAGAAGCGTCTCCCAAGTTCGGCAGACGTGCGTCAGGTGAGTACTTGGAGTGATGCCAATGTTTTTGCTGCACTTTCTTGAAACGCCTTTTTCAAGAAGTGCTCTTCTTCTGCCAATATTATAAATAGAATGGACTGTTTATTCACTACTATCAACTACTTCAGAGATTCATACAGTGATAAGTACTACCCCCAAGGGTAACTAATGTTCAATGATAACAGATTTACTGGTGGTAGATCTCTATTGTAAGAGACCGTCTAGAAATGTACCACAGCAGCGCCTATTTCTGTCGCAAAACAGTAGAGTGCAAACACTACTGTATTCCGGTTTGAAGGTGCTATTGCAAGTGAAATTACTGGGGTAATGAGACTTAATATCTTATGTCTCAAGGGGACGAGTGCAACGTGGTGCTATATACGTTATATACTTTACGCCGCGTTGTTATGAGCAGGTGAATCTCTTACCATCAGGTGAACGTCCTGCTGTCATGAGCCCTGTAGCAAGTAAAATCTACATGGTAATCGATATGTTGATGTCTTTGTCTCAAGATGTTCTACTTTGACGTATCTCGTGGTGTTCTATAGGATACATTTCAGAGAGTGTGCGCTGGAGTCAATTGATGTAATTCCTCCATCCCCATTTACAACTGGACGATTAGTTGCACGAAGAATCACCATCCGAATGTTGTGGACATCCCCAATTTACGAACAAAGAGGCTCAATTCTCCATTCTTCATAAGAAAAGGAATGGAACAACATACTGGCTTCCGTGTTTTCGTACAAGTATGACTTGGATGTCTTCAAGAAGCATGAATAGACTGTTACCAGATAAGTGTTTTACCACCACAGGCCACACCACAAATTAACATGAGGCGGGATTGTAGTTTATAGCTTTGTCGATTTAAAAAAAAAAAAACACCAATGTTACAGTTACAGATCAGCTAGCCCTGTAGTTAGGACATTGAAACCTGTATTCTCTTTGCTGATTGTCTGTATGTCAGGATCGAATTTGTCTCCTAAATCACATTGGGCTAACGCGAGAGTATCCTTTCCTATTATTTGTTTTAAAACACCGACGGCTGGTACTCTGTTATTATGTTGAAGCGTGATTTGATGATTTGACTCATAAATTACAGCATCCCGGCCGCGCCAGAGATTTTTTGCGAATTATAATGGCATTTCGGTAATCGTTTATCCTTCCGATGTAAGAATATGAAACTGGTTGTAGTTAAAACACTATTAGGATGAAATCAAGTAGTAATAACTTGGTAATAATATATTTTTTTTAACTGACGCTTATTTCTATAAGCTACAGTTACAATCGGAACTGTAGCTTTACTGTTAACCTTCGAGGATAGTATAATGGTTGAACTGTTTCGGGAAGGTATCCTTGAAAAATGTTTTAAATAACGTTTTCGATCTATGTAATGTAAATATATACATTTCTGTAACTGAATTTGATATAGTTCTAAGGTTTTGGTGTATTGTAAACTTCATCTACTGATGGTCTTTCTTCAAGGAATACCATCTGGGTAGTTGGTACTGTAACTGAAATATTTACATCCTTGTAATGTTTAATATTACTTCTATGTGATGAATAATGTGTTGTACAGCATTATATTTATAGAAGAATGTTTTTTTTATATGTGAATCCTTTTTGCAGCTTCCATTTTGATTCAGGTTTGAAGGATACATATGTTTAAAATGTAAAATTGTTGTATAGGAGAACTATTATATACGAATCAAAGATACATAGATTAGATGTGCTAGAATTTCTTGTCAAAGAAAATATCGCAAGTAAACAAGTATCAATAATATCAGCATTCGAGGAGTTACTTCATTTTGCGAAATTGACTACTTAATAGAATCTGGAGGAGACAGAAGGATATCTAGTATTCCAGCTGTGTGAACAATACGTTACGAAAATGAGGTCTCTATTGTCTAGGTACTACCGTAACTCCTGTTTCTGCTGTCAAACAGTAGTAGTAGTGTTATTGCTAGTGATGTTACTGAGGTAATGAGACATAGTATGTATCAAAGGGGTTAGATCAATGTAGTGCTGTTTATCGGATATATCTAGCACTACATTACTTCGGGCGGGCGTATTACTTACGAGTATCATTAGGTAATGATTCTTGCTGGTCGCGTCGCTTTGTCGCTTTGGCGTTTATGTTATAAAAACTATGAAGGTAGGTATGGTAGGTAGATGTGAAGCGATCAGCATGCGAGCGGTGCCGCTGCGTGCGCGACGAATCGCGCGTCCATAGATTGCGGCGTGTCGTCACACCCGCGCCCACCACGACTCCGTCTAATAATGGAACACGCTTCCTGGTGCACCGTGCCGTCAGCTAACACCGTCTACATTATTTAAATTTCTACACTCACACTACCGCCCTGCCTTTCGTACAGCCAAGTAAGCACCGCGTACACTACCTCCCCAACAACTCAATCTAAATACTAATCCTTCAAATCACACAAAAGGTTTTCTGAATTTAAAACATCAAGTTTATTATTAACCTAACTTTTTATTTAAATAAGCAAAGCGAAGAGCCGGACGTTCACTTGATGTTAAGTGATACTATTACCCATAACAATGTGGCGCTACTTAGACTAATACACAGCACCACATTGAGTTCGTCGCCTGTGACATTAGTTGCCGACCTCTATTACCCCAGTAAATGCACTAGATACAACGCACTTCAAACCGAGACATAGTAATGTTTGTCTGAACATATAGGCGCTGCAGTAGTATAATACATACTTAAACGATCTCCAGCAAGAGGGAACTACCACCAGTACAGTATAAAGAATTGGAGTACAGTATACCTTGCATCTATGCACACCTCTTTCTGGATACCACCACAGTTAATATATATTTTTTTTAACTACAATGAAATGCTTCACATATGATATCGTATTAGTCGTAACTACTTGTTAAGGATATATATACTGCATCAGATTATGCTCCTCGTTTTTAGAAATATAATGATTCACTGGTGTACTTTGTTGCCGGAAACTTTAATTAGGTACCACCGCAGCCCCTATTTCTGGTGCCAAATAGTACAGTCCAAAGTTTACTGTGTAGGGGTCTTATGTCTGTAGTGATGAGCGCAAAGTAGTACAGTGTGTATGACATCCTAACAGCTAACCATCAGGTGTTCTGTTCGTCTCATCGCTTAATTATAAAAAAAAACTCTGAGCAGAGTTTTTTGTAAAAAATCTACTAATCTTAAGTTTACGTGATAAGTCTGTATAGATTATTTAGCATTACTGTATTGTGATAAGTTGTGTGATAAGGAAAGATTTGTTCGATTGTTAACTTCGGACAAACACTGGCTCGGGTGAATCATCAAACAAAAGGCCCTGTGGGAAGTGCGCGTCACGCGAAAAAGGGTAAAGCGCGTAGCTCATTGCCCTTAGATATTACGTTAAGCAAAAATCAACTTTATTACATTAAGAATAAGACTGTTTATTCAGTAATTGAAATTATATGACAGTTGTTTATTTTTAATTTTGAACCGCCAAATTATGAAGTAAAATATCCGTACTGCCTCCGGTATCAGTCTGGCTCGGTCATAGATTTTTTTTTAAATAAATCGTGACTGCGAAACGAAGGTTGAAGATTAGGTGTGCTCGGTCAGACCCTGGTTCTGACAACCAAACAACCGAAATACAGCAATGCTAGTATGACGGCAGATTTACAAGATGATGGGTGGTGGTAGCTAGGCTCCTAAAACTCCTGCTATCATGAAAAGTCTATTAATTGTGGGTCGAGGATCGAATTAGGAAGTTCTGCGTTATAAGGTTATATGACTGGCTGGACGTTCACCTGATGGTAAGTAATATGCCTGCTTATAACAACGTGGTGCTAGTTAGGATGTTATACACTACACTACATTGCGCTCGTCGCCTGACACATAAGGTGTTGGTCTCGTTACCTCAGTAATTTTCCTAGCTATAGCGCCCTTCAAACCGCAGCACGGTAATGTTTGTCTGCAAAAATAGGCGTTGCGGTAGTACCTACCTAGATAGTCTCGGACAACATAGATCTAACACCAGCAATGAGCACAGTCGATCAATGTGGAGATCTTTGGGGGAGGCCTATGTCCAGCAGTGGACGTCTATCGGCTGATAGTGATGATGTATACGCTACATCTGTTCCGCCTCCAGATACCACCACAGTTTCTTCTATTTTATTTATTCTATAACGGCGAAATGCTTTACCTTATACACCGAGCATTGATCGTTACTGCAGGTTAAGGTTATTTATACTGCATCACATCGCGCTGAGTCCTACCACCAGTAAACTTCTAACATATCCATTGGCATTTATGGTGATGGTTTATTTGTGAAAGGATTAGACCGAAGATAGTGTGGATGGATTGTGTGAAAGATGACATGTATAAGAAGAGTGTGAATTAAGATATGACGGCTGATAGAGGGATGTGGAAGAGAAGTACATACTGTGTCGATTCCATAAAGCTGGGAAAAGGGCAGGTGGAAGAAGATTTGTGTACAATTTAATGTGTTTCTGAGTTTCATTAATACTGTAATGGATACATTACCTGTCTGGATGTGTGGTGGTGGTGACGCGGTGGTCGGCGTGCTGCTTGGGCGTGGCCGGCTGCGGGTAACAGTAAACCGAGTGCGGGCGCGCTAAAACCTGTCAGCGCGCTGTAATTGCCACGGACGCGGGCGCAGGCCGCGGCGACGGCTCAGGTAGTGCTAGAGGACCCACGTCTACACCATTTTAAGGATAATATTCAGAATATATACCAAACACTATAATATACACGGTGCAGATACAAGAAAAAATAATTACAACGCCGTCTGCATACAATAGTAACCTTCACATGTCCCCGTGTCTTTTTGAACCTGAATGATATTGAAAATCATGTTAAACATATATTAATTAACAAAGCATATACTGAATATATATATACATATATAAATTTCAATGATAATATTGACTGATTGATGATTATCAAGCAGTATGTTAATCAATAAGATTTTGGAATCGAATACAACTATATATAGCCAGAGGCCTGCGCTTCATACAGGCAAATAAACACGCGTACCCTCCCTCCCTTAACCTATATAAATATATCTGAACTGTCTCCAATTGTATACAACTACCCTTTGTCTATTGATAAATTGACAAGTTTATGTTTAAGTATAGATAAGTACGGATTTCAAGTAGGATATGCTGCTACTCGAAATATCTGTGCACGTCCCTGTATATAAATCGCTGTTTCCTGTTCATATTATTCTTATGTCCTATTACCTTTGCGAATGGGTGCTAGATTTTAAATTACAATAATCGTTTCTTATCATCATCATCATCATTAGATGATAGACAGATATTTTCAATGTTTCCTATATAGAATTAAAAAAAAGATTTTGATTATGAACTTGCAATTAGTAATAATTACTCGCTCGCAAAGTTTAGCTTCTATCTTCTATATTGTTTCTAATGGCAATGTGTTGTGTAAATATCTTAACAAACACCTCATTATCTAACAGCTGGTTTGTAAATAAATTTTATGTATTAAGTGATCGCTTAATAGTTGCTTATAGAAACGAACAAGCTGTTCACCTGATGATAAGTGATACGCCTGTCCGCAAAGTAGCGCTAATTAGTATAAATACACAACACTCATAATACTTGCCGTCTTGAGACTTACAACTATCATCACCTACAACGCCCTTTAAACAGGAAAGTATGGCCTGTGCTATTGTTTGGCGGCAGGAATAGCTGCTGTAGAATCTACATCCTATCTAGATGGTAGGTACGTGAGACCTCTGTCTTGTCATCATCAGCTGATAGACGACCACAGCTGGACAATGGCCTGCTCCAAAGATTCCCACACGATCGGAGAGGGATTTATATGGGGGGATTTGGGCCATCTTTAACTACGGTCGCCCAATACTGTTGGTGGGAGCCAGAGCCTCAGTTGTTCATTAGCAGGGTGCACCACGAGCAGGTGAGGTTGGCTTGGAACCCGTGAGTTGCAGTGTTGAAGCCTTTCCACCCCTCTGTCCTGTAGTCCCGGGCTATTAAGAACTAAGGTAAGCCCTGTTTGTCGTAGAAGGCGACTAAATGGATTTCCATAGACTTTGAAGAGGCCTTCATTACCCGTTAAATGAACCGGAGATGACGAACAAGTTCGAGATTTTTTAGTACTTATAGCAAAGAGAGGATGCTGAGGTGGGTGACAGTATTCTTTGGGATTTACTTAAGCAGATTCACCGGTGTGCTCCTCTTGCAAAGCACTAAGCATGACCTGGGGGATTTTAGAGAGTACAAATTATATATAACCTCGTTTGTTTTTGGGAGATTTCTGTCTTGAAAATAATAAAATGATTGGAGATGTATTGATGTTTAGGCTTGGTGGGATTTGTCCTGCAAGTGTGAAGGATGTCGTAGCATTACGTGGAGGGATAATGAGTGTTCAGGTAAGTGCGTGACGCGGCGTCTACCTACGAGCGCGGCCAGGCCGTCGGCGTCAGGAGCGTGTCTCTTAAACGCCTTAATGATTACGAATTATCTTCCGTCTCATCTGTTGTTTCAGCTATTTGTGTGGACGGAGAGCTTCGTTGCTTCTTTTTCTTCCTGTCCATTCTACGTCACATTCACTAGGTGCAGTCACATCTAGAATTTTACTATTGGCAGTTCTCTACAGGACACCGGGCACCGCCACAGCTACAATTTCTACCGACTATATAACAGAATGGCGTTGTGTATCTTGTCTCAATGCGATGAACACATTGTGGTGTTGTTTATATCATCCTAACTAACACTACGTTGTTATTGACAGACGTATTAATTACCATCAGGTGAATGTCCCGCGAATGTATCGCTTCTTCAGTAACAAAATGAGATTATGTTTAAGAGAGTGAAAAGAGGGTTCGAAATTAAGGGTATTTATTTTTCTCATATCCCCCATATCAACCCCTATAAAGGCGCTTGGTGCTCGGCGGTACCGGGGGCCATGTTGATTGTAAAATCGCGTGAAGCCGATGGATGCGGGCAGCGCAGGACCGATCGATGTCGAGATCTTTGAGGGAGGTCTACGTCCAGCAGTGGACGCCTAAACTATCATTGTATTTGTACGAGTGAAGCTTAGGAGATAGACGACTATTTATGCTCTCAATCCAATTAGGGATTACGTGATAACAAAGCGATGTAAACACAAATTGGGCTTGGCCGTACCCGAAGCCCGATATCTGTGCTGATCTTCCTGAAGCCGCAAAAACTCTTCCCGCCATTTTTTTTTGCGCGGCGAGCGGTTTCCGAAGCGGCCTCGCTCGGGATCTTTATTAAAGCGGCCGGTCGTGTCGCGGAACTCTGCGCTCGTAAGTAATTACCGCGGCGCTCGCCCCGCGCGCGCCGCGCCCCCGGCCACCACCCGCCGACGCCCGCCGCACCGCCGCCTGCACGCCACCCGCCCGCCCGCCACCCTGCTCGCGTGTATCTGTGTCGCGCCGCTAATGGCCCCGCAGGGTTTTCACTCCGCCGTGTTTTGCGCTCGATTTTTACGGATATAAAAAAAAAATAATCCCTACTTTTTTAATATCGTTTCATCAGAATCACTTATTCAATAAAGTTAATCTAACAGATTTATCTACTGTAGACTAATATATAATTCAACAAATAAATTAGTTTTGTAGACGCACTAAGATTTAACAAATTATTGAAAAAAAGAAAATTAATACAGTCAGAAAAGAAGGAATTTATTACTGTATTATTACATCCTAACGACAGAAATATTTTAAGAGATCTCTAAGTATATATATACATACTTCTCTCTATATATAAATTATATATAGAGAAGTACGTACTGTGCCGATCTCACATAGCTGGGAAAAGGGCAGGAAGAGGAAGAAATTTTAAAATTACATTGAAAGTATTAAATGTCTTGTATTAGTGAAATTACTACTGACTACTATTACGCCATTTTATGATAAGGAATTTGGTTATTCAACATAGTGGAATAATTCAGCGAGGAGTCTGTTAGTAAGTCGCTAGTAGGTTGACGTACATCGGATTGCATTCGTCGCTTTGAGACATATTATTTTACTGGTGGTAGGTCGCTATAGCATAATTCCTTTTCTTCCTACTGAATTGTTTTCTGGTTTGACGGGCGCTGTAGGTAGTGAAATGGCTGGGGTAACGAGCCTCAACATGGTAAGTCTGAGGTGATAAGCGCAATGTGGTGATGTGTATAATATTATAACGGGCGCGAAATTGTCATAGGTGGGCTAAACATCACATAAAAGTCTAGCTTGTTTTGTAGTAAAAAAAAAGTATGGCATGAATGTAATTTTTTTATAAGGTAACGCGACAACCCTGCGTCCGCGATGGCGGCGATCGGCCGGTGACGGCCGCGTAAATGCGTAAATGTAAATGCGCTGCGCCTCGGCATCCGGTCGCGTCGCCGCGCCTCGCCGCGCACCGCCATAATTTAGGCGCGCCCGGCAGCTTGCTTCTTCGGTCCCCCGATCGGGCAAAGGCAGCCGGCAGATAAGTCCAAAGCGCACTGCTTCCGCTAATAACATTCAATTAAACTTAATAATTAATATTTATAGCGACAATTATCCTTTACGCTCCCGGGTTAAGGTCAAGGTCTTTAAAGTTATACTTTTATCGTATAATTGTATGCAAATAGTGTTTAAGACAGTTATTACAACATAATTCTTATGCATTACTTGTTATTATATAGTAGTGTACTTTAAAAATAAGTTGCATTGACGTATCTTTTTGGTTTTTTTAAGAGCACAAGAAATCTAGCAAATACTGCCAAAGCAATCCATTTCATAAAGCATAAAGCACTATTAAAAATTTTACATTAAGAGATATATGGATAGATAATTTATTACTAAATAGATTCAATACATATATCCCGTTAAAATCGATATTAAATAACAATATATCTCTTCTGATCTAGGTCTATCTTTGATGCTGTTTAATTCTGCATGACTGATACAGCTTATCAAAGACAGCAACACAAAATCGAATATATTTTTACGTCAAAAGCGGTTTTTTTTATAGAAATCGTCGTTGATTGTAGATCATATTGAACGCTTGAATATATTTCTTTGCTTCTGTTTGCTTTATTCAGAAATCCCAAACGATTGCAACACGTCATCGAGACGGAACCGCGGGCGGCGAGCACTCGATCACGCGTGAAACGTTACAGTGTGTAATTACAAACTAATTAGCGGTTCGCGCAGAGCGAAAGATCGGCACTCTTACCTAAGAGTTATTATGCGCGCTCTCTATATCTTCGAACCATGTAAATAATGATAATCTTGACTACCACTACGACTTTATAGGACTGCACTTCCGGTCGTGGAATCCGTGAGAAAAGTTGATTCTTCTAAGTCATGTATCGCTTACAGAATGCTTAGAAGGGCTTTTACTGGAGTCGTCTAATCATCGCAGCGTTCTATTTCTACTGGTAAAGAGTTATGTGCAAATATTACTGTGTTCCGATAAGAGAGGCGATGTAAGAAATAAATCGTTCACCTCATCTATAATTATCCATCAATAATTATTGCAAATTTCTTTTTTTATAGTCTAGTTTTTAGGTCAACCCTATCGATTAAATCTTTAGACCATTGTAGTAGAAATTTTTGTATGGACTGTCGATGGTCCCGCGTTTTGATGCGAGTGACCATTGGCAGAAAAAGGTTGGAAATAATGAATATTAGTTTTGTTAGTTTGCTGGAATTTCTGTTTGGAATCAAATTCGATACTGCAGCAGCGGTGTGCTGTGGCGGTCCCGGCTGTTTCGAAGTTTCGAAGCTTTTGGTTACGTAGTCGTATAATAATGTTTGGTTCCGTTCTTTGTTCGCTCTGCGGCGTTGGATACTCATTTGGAGTTGAACTCATTTGTTGCTTAACTCTCTTCCATATCAGCAATCATTATATTGATTAGACTTTTAAATAATATCAAGTAAGTTATGCATAAAAAATTTACGAGGGCAAGCATGATTTGAAAATTGGTTAAATGACAGTCATGTCACCCTTTCTTTAAGTTAGGCTTTTAGACGTATCCCTTGAACAGGTTTGCGCCCTGTCGTGTGGATAGGGCTCAGTAGCCGTCGCTTGGTCACTCATGGTGAAGATAAAAATCTGCTCGATTGGCCGGAGGCGTGAGACTGGTCCTAGCGGGACGCTCCAGGTGAGTTCGTCAAGCTCTCCTTAGACGTGTGCCGCGGAAGTGTGGGCCGCGGAAGTAAGCTTGCACTTATTTTCGCAGCAGCGGTGAGGCCGCGAGGGAAGAGGAGTGTCGGTATTGCGTTTCGCCGCTCTCCTGCTCCTCCTCCGCGGCCGTATAACGGTTGGCGGCGGAACCCAAGATCATATCCGCCGCAGGGAGTCGGGAGAGTTTTATTTTTTGGCTCCCATGGCCTCTGAATAACAGATTCAAAGGGGTTTGTTGCCCAGGTCACGGTAAGACGCCGAGAGGAGGGTGTGCTGTATGTTCTGGCGCGTCTTTACAGTGGCGGAAAGAGGTTCTCTTCCCTCAAGATATAGTTGCAGAGCAGAGATGGAGCAAGTCCGACATAATTTGTCTTTGCCCCCGCGAAAGCAGGTATGCGGAAGCATTTCCCACACGTAAAATAAAAAAAAAGGCTTATAGATGTAAGATTAAAGATATTTAGAGAGCTATGTAGTACATTCATTTCGTTTGCCGAAAACAGTTACTTTGTAATAAAATCTAGATTATTTTAAAGTCTAAAGATGTAGGTCTCACAGTGAACGTAAAGTAGTACTGAAGTGGTATCGCGAGAGATGTATTCGCGGAAAAAGGAAAGTAGACGAGCCCGCACGAGTAGGCTACGCCATGACCTTGGAGCGGGCCGGCTCGTTTTATCTTTATATCCCGCCGGTAACACGCTACACTTCACAGTTCGCACGCTTTGTTTTTTTTTCCAAAATGGCGCCTGACGGTATATGGTTGCGTAACGATAAGTCGCAAAAGGTTTTATATTACTTCCACAATTTCGATTGGTACATTAGAAAAAGAAATTTTTTTTTTTTTTTTAAATAAAAAAATTGTTTATTTTTAAAAATATATTTGTATTTTTTTTTATGATTTTTATAAAAAAAAAACTAAGTACTTCCGTTCATATATATAAGGCATATAATAGATAACAATACAAATAAAGCCATCTCGTCCATCTTTTGTGTCGTTTCCCTCGATCGGTAACTTTGCAACCCCTTTTTTGTTCTTAAAAAAAAAACCTCCATTGTTCTTATAGTTATGTTTATTTAATCTGTTACACGGGCGCCCCAGCCTTAGCGACGATAAAAGCTCCTTACGTGATTACCTGAAGAGGTGACAGGCCAGCTTCCCTTATACCTCCGGCTACGGGCAAGTACAAAGTGCGATGAGATATTCAAAGGGTTCAGTAAGGGGAAGAATAAGTAATTTGCTGGAAATTGGCTACATTGTAAGGCACGCTTACTTAGAATTTTTAATTTTATACTTCTGTTTAATAAATATAACCTACATAAAGAGGTTAATAAAAAGGTAATGACGATCTTAGCAAGGTCTTTTTTAGTATAGAACAATATTCACAATGAACATGGGTTTAACTATATAACACTTTATATTTAAGGATCTGCTGCAGCATCCCTTGGTATCAAATTGGAATAGATTGTTTAGAACAAATTTCATCGTTTTTTAATATTATAGGTGACGAGGGTTGGAGAATATAAAAGCATATATACTATAGCGTTAGTGTAGTCGGAGACCGTCTAGGTAGGTACCATGGCAGCTCCTATGTCTGTCGACGAATAGTAATGCAAACATTACTGTGTACCAGTTTGAAGATAACTGTATCTAGTATACAAATACCTAATAACATTCTACATGTGCAGACATCAATGCGGTGTTGTGTAAATCATCTTAACTATCGCCATGTTCTTATCCGCAGATGTACGAAAACGTATTCCTACTTAGATTAAAACAAGGTTATCTTTTATTTATACTTTTACTGATGGTAGGTCTCTGTTCCCGGAGACAGTCTAGGATAGGTACCACCGCAGCGTCTATTGCAGTCGACAAACAGTCGTGTAATTACTGCGGTAACGAGACTCAACATTTTATGACACAAGCGAAAAGGTCATTGTGGTGCTATATATCATCCTAATTAACACCACGTTGTTTTCAATACGTATCACTTACCATCAGGTGAACGTCCTGCTTGTCTCGTTTAATTGTATAAAAAAATGTACATATGTCATACTCATTCATCATCATCATCATGAGGTGCCCTCTTCAAGTTTGGTGATCAGATTGAGAGAACCAATTCGATCCTCAGCTATTCTTTTTAACTGATGGTATTTAAACCTAACTCGTTGCATCTCTGATTATAGATGAACGCGGTTTAACAAGTGAAAATAATATTATTGAACAGTACAGAATACTGAATATTAACAGTAGAGAGACACAGGCACAGTAATAGTTTTTTTTTTTATTTAATTAAGGGACTATACAAGCGGGATATTCACCTGATAGTAAGTGATACATCGGCCCATAACAACATGGCGCTAGTTAGAATGATATATACAGCACCACACTTCGCCTGTCGTTTGAGACATAAGATGTCGAGTCTCATTATCCCAGTAATTTTATTTGCTACAGCGCCCTTCGAGCCGGAACACAGTCATTTTTGCACGGTACTGTTTGGTATTGAAAACAGATCTACCACTATATACAATAATGATGAAACAGAGTTATGGTTTAGGAAAGTTGCATTATTTAACCTTATATTTGTTATATTTATATGTTATTATGTCGGAGTGTTACGAGACAAAGATCCCATGGTTTTACTAAGATTTGATGGTCACTTTAGTGTGTTTTTTCCCTTTGAAATCAGTGCGAGCGTGTCACGTATTCGGTTCAAAAGCAAACGTCTCCCGTAGTCGCTACCTGACAGCCGCAATGCAGTGCCATCGGAATACGATCACGAGGACTTGAACTTTCACCTTCTGTGTACGTGGAAAGGGTTCAGTTTCGGTTATTTATGTTAAAGCGTTACGTTTGCTAACTCCATTTCGGTAATACGACTTTGGAAATAAAGTAAAAAAAAAAACACTTGAGTTAATAAATTGCATACGTTGCAATAGGGAAGACCGTCTCTTAATTAACTGGTGGTAAGTCTCTGTTCTGGTTTCTGCCGTAGCTCATATTGCAAATGATATAGAGTAGTGTTCAAATACTATGGTTCGGTTTGAAGGGCGTTGGAGCTAGTGAAACTACAGTGGTAAAAAGATTTAACATTTTGTGTCTTAAAGCGGCGAATATAATGTCGCCGGTGTCTGTCTAGGTAGGAACCATTGCAGCTTATATTGCAGCTGGCAAAGACTACTGTGGAAATATTACTATGTTCCGGTTTGAAGGGCGATATAGCTAGTAAAATTACTAGGGTAATGACTTAACATCTCATATTTTAAAACGAAAAGCACAATGTGGTGTAGTGTATACCTTTTTAACTAGGTGAACGTCTCGCTTGTCTGTTCGCTTTGTAGTGTATATATATACATTATTTACTGCAGTATTCATTACTGTGTCGCAGTCAGCAGAGCTTACCTTCAGACGTATATAAAAAACAGAGTCAAGAGTTTTTTTTTACATCTAAAAAAATTTTGTTAATAAATGTAAGTGAAGCCGCCGGATACTCTATACAAGTTCTTATTAGGGGGCGTCGTAGCCAGCGGACGTGCCTTATCAACCCCTGGCCGTTTTTTCCCGCGCCAGGGTCCGCCACTACATCCTGCAGCCGACCTGGTGTATGTACCAACTAAGTGTATTAACCAAGTTGTATGATTTTACTAAAACTGGCAATTACATTATTGGCTGCGAAAGGAAACCTAAAGTAGAAAGAACACCGGAAGCTTCTAGAGAATTACTGGTGGTATCTCTCTGAATGGAGACCATCGAGCGGTGATAATTTTTATTCCTGTGCGATTGCTTTATAAGGTTTTTTTTTTATTCTACAAAGCGATGAGACAAGCTCGGCATTCGCGGTAAATGGTGCACCTGCTTATAACAACGTGGCCCTAGTTAGGATGTTGCACAGCACCACATTGCGCTTGTCGCTTGGAGACAAAATGTTAGGTCTCATTCCCGCTGTTTTGGGCTGTTAAGGTATGCTCTGCTTGTCGTAGAAGGCGACTAAAAGAATTTTCGCGTTCGTGGGCTTTGTTAGGGGAGCCTTCATTGCCCACCAAGCGAGCCTAGAGCGACAAGGAGATGGTTTAGTGCTTGTCGTACCAAAGCGATGTTGGAGATCTGACTGACGATGATCACCGAAGGGGTTTTAGTTGGCAAAAATCTTACATAACCTGGTCTTCTCCTCAACAAAGTATCTGTTTAGTCCAGTATACTCGTTACTCCAGCAATTGTACTAGCTACAATATCCTTCAAAGCTGAACACAGTAATGCTAGCACTGTACTGTGTTGCGGCGGAAAAAGGAGCTGCAGTGGTACCTAGATGGTCTTTGGCAGCTGGAACTTACCACTAGTACCTGTACGAAGCGCGCTTCTGTAGATATATTTTTTTTCATTTATCCGTATAGGGTGGACTGGTAGGTGTACAATGAGGGCATTACAGTGGTAGGGTAGGTGCGTTCGTGGGAACGGCGCGGCGTAGGGTCGGCGACGCGGCCGCGGCGGGTTAGCAAAAAACTAATGAATATCGGGCGTCCGCCGTCGCGGCTAGTGCCACCACGTCGACAGTGAGACTAGACCTTTAAAACATTCTAGTATTACTATTTCATATCTACACCTATTACAGTAACAAGTACTTTCATATAAACCTAATGCACAAACATATTACGGTAGCTCATCTACTCATCGGAGACCGTCTAGATAAGGATCACCGCAACGCTAAACAGTAGTGTGCAAAAGATACCGGCTTGAAGGACGTTGTGGCTAGTGAAGTTACTGAGACAATTTTTTTCGTTCAAGAATTCAACGAGACGAACAGGATGTTCACCTGATGATAAGTATTACGCCCGATGATAACGTGGTGAGAATGTTACTACAATATTGTGCTTGTCGTCTAACCATAAGATCCCCTAGTTATTATATTAACTACAGCGCCTTTTAAACCGGAACACACTAATGTTTGGCGGCTGCAATAGGCGCTGCGGTGATATCTAGATGTTCTCCGGCAACTGAAACTTACTCTTGTGTTTATAACCTCCATTTTTCTTAAATATATATACTAGCACTTGACTATTACCTATCACGTGATGGTGATGGTGGTGGTGGTGATGGCATGGCTTTACCATTACACTAGTCTAGAAGTAGTCTATAGATTTTTCTCGTCAAAACTACTTCTACTTTACTAAACCTTTGCGTTTGACCTTTTTTTAAACGTACGTAATAAAAGTAATTATAAGTGTAGAAAAAATATTAATTAGTCTATGGTATACGTGATAATATCCTCTAGGTTTTATAAAAAAACCATAAAGATTTTTTTTTATTAATTTAGTAATAATAGGGGGACCGTAAAGTAATGTCGTTTCTGCGCATGCCAATACTTGATTGTCATTTGTCAGCTCATTGTTTTGTTCAGAGGCGTACCAAAGACATTGTGAGGTTATAGTGATTTCTTTACTTATAGACAATTGAATTACAATTTTTTTTTGTAATTTTGGGTAAAATGGCCAGCCAAATACCAGAAGAGGTACACATCCGGCATTGCATGCTCTTTGAGTTTCGCAAGGGAAATAACGCAACAGTTGCTACCAAAAACATTTGCGATGTTTATCCAAATGCACTGGACATTCGTAAATGCCAAAGGTGGTTTTCCAAGTTCAAATCGGGTAATTTTGATCTTTCCGACTCGTATCGATCAGGAAGACCATCAGCGTTAGACAACGACGTGTTAAGGGCGGAAGTGGAAGCAAATCCATGTCAGACGATCGAGGAATTGTCAAACAGTCTCAACAAACCTTGGTCGACCATCCAAGAACATTTGAAGCAGATTGGAAAAGTAAGCAGAGCAGGTGTTTGGGTCCCGCATAATCTGTCCGAACAGAATAAGGCTAACCGATCAATCACATGCAACTTATTGCTTCAACGACACAACACAGAAGCGTTTTTTGATCGCTTGATCACAGGAGATGAGAAATGGGTCCTGTATGATAACCCAAAACGCAAAAGGCAGTGGCTCTCTCCAAATGAAATCCCTCGGAGTACTGCTAAGCCAGGTTTACACCCCAAAAAAGCGCTTTTGTGTGTTTGGTGGAGTATTCGCGGCATTGTTCATTTTGAATTACTGAAACCTGGAGAAACTGTTACTGCAGACCTCTACAGCGAACAATTGCAGCGAGTCAATCAATCTTTAATTGAAAAGTGGCCAGCGATTGTCAACCGAAAAGGCGTCATTCTCCAACATGACAATGCAAGACCGCACTGCGCAAGGCGAACTCTAGAAAAAATTAATGAATTGGGGTGGGAGGTGCTGCCTCATCCACCATATTCGCCCGATGTTGCACCATCGGATTTCCACTTATTCCGAGCGCTGCAACACTTTTTAAGTGGCAAAACATTTGCAAATTTGGATGATATCCAAAATGCCATCTCTAGATATTTTGCCGAAAAACCAATTAATTTTTATCGATCAGGGATTGAAAATTTACTCACTAGATGGCAAAAGGTTATTGACAATGATGGGGAATACATCATTGATTAAAAATAAAGACTCGTTAAAAATGTATGTGTTTGTATTTAGCGTAAGAAAACGACATTACTTTCCGGTCCACCTAATAGATCAGTTTGAAATTTGGGACACAACTCATGGTGTACGTATTCGCGTGAGACTCAATTATTACATCGGTACGCGTTGATTGGACCCCTTGTTTACTTCGTACCGGTTTTTGTCCGTACGTACCGTTTTAGAAATATTGTTACGATCCGCCATCACGGGGTAGTAGTGTGCGTTATCGTCAGCAGCCGGATGCAGCCAGCTTGGACGGAAACCCTGCTAAACTTCTCCGCAGCGATGTACCTCGCTCTACCTTCATACAGTCACTTGCCACTAGACTAAATTTATATACAAATAATATACGAGCTCGATACCATCTCGTACTTCCTGTTAACCTTGGGCTTGTTTAATAGACAATGAGCCTTCACTTTCAAACCTTACGAAGCTCCAAACAGTTTTAGTCGTCTTCTACGACAGGTAGGACTTATCTTATTCCTATCTTAACAGCTCAAGACTACAGAAAACGAGATAAATATTACTGGATTTTTATCTATATAATAAGGGGTTCCGCATCATCTTACGGAACCCATGTCAACCTCACCTGCACGCGGTACACTCTGCTGAACAACAGACGAGGTATGTCCATCCATCAACTCGCACTGGGCCAGAGTGATGGGTTACAGACCAATTCCCTTCAATGAACTCCAATAAAAGACGGCCCTGAGTGTCAGAGCTGGCGGATCTGGTAACCGCGGGTTAAAAATCTTTTTTGGTTTGTCTTTATATATATATATATTCGTTAAATGTTATATTTTTTTTCTGCTGATGATTGAGAGTTGCATTCGTGAGTCATGTGCGGTCGCTGGGTGCCTTATCGGCGGACCTTATCGTACGCGGCCGCGCGTGGTCAGCCGCGGCTGCTTATCATTGCTCACTCAGCAGGTCCGCCTTGCTGTTATTATTACCAGTAACAGTCGCTTGCGATTTATCGATACACCGTATTTTTATAATACAACATATACCAGTACGGTTGCGTATATAAGAACTTGCTGGAGACGGAGGTAGATATCACTACAGCTCCTATTTTCGCCGCCAGACGCTGTAGCTATACTGTAGTTGGCAGAAGAGAGAAGTGTAGGACGCCCTCCCTCCAGATGGACCGACGACATTATCAAGTCGGTTATGGTTGCGTTGGACTCGTGGAATAAAAAAAAATAGTAATTATCCAAGATGATGCAATTAAAAATTCTTTAATCAGAGTTCATTCCTTTTAAGCTTGATATTAAGTTCTTCTTCGTCGATATCACTCTTGATAGAGTGGTCGTCGTCATCACTTCAGGTGTAAGTTGCAAGCTTAACATCATGTCGCCATTGCTCTCTGATGGCTGCCTTCCTAGTACATATAGTGGCAATGATTGTGAGCCATTAACTGCCGCCTTTATCCGGTCAGTCCATCCCGTGGGCTTTCGTCCTCGTGGCTTGATAAGCTGAAGCTTTACCTAGACCACAAGTCAAGATATTAAGTTACTTTAGTTTTCATCGCTGTAATTTTTTTTTATTCAACAAAGAGACGGGACGTTCAACCGATGGTAAGTGATACGCCTGCCCATAACAATGTGGCGGACGGATAATATACAAAGCACCACATTGTGCTCGTGACCTTGGGACAAGATATTGGGCCTCTTTTTCTCCCTTATTTAACTACCTACAGCGTCCTTCAAAAAGGAACACAGTAATGTTTGTACAGTGCTGCAACAATAGGCGCTGCGGTGGTGCTTAGCTTAAAAATTACTTACCTAAGCAAAGAATATTCTAGTACATCTATTTCTTAATCTACGACCTAGCTACGATGTCAATGCGTGCTATAACTACCATACTTCTTTTTGTACGGGATGTTAAACCTATTACTTTAGTCTCTTAAGTTATTGAAAATCAGTCGGCATAAGTTGTCGAGCTCCGCTTTCACCCGTTACTTAGTGATGCCGGAAATTGTTTAAACGGTTTGTTGTTGTTTTTTTTTATTTTTATTGTTTAGCCTTGTGCTGGCCGCGGGTCGGTGTAGATATCCTTTCATTAAATAACCTAAAACTGTAATAAAATCGATCACTACAGCGGGACGACCCTGTTCCGGGAACGGGGACCTTCTAATTACGCCTGCCGCCGCGCTTGAGTCAGCGCCGCGAGCTGGCCCGGCGATGGAGGGGCTGTGGGACGCGCGAGCGGTGCCGGGGGGGGTACGGGGGTACGGGGATGTAAGGGATGACGACGCACCGACGGGGGCGAGGGTGAGGGTAGGCGCGCGGCGCATCTTTATAATAGTACATCTGCACGGACAATGGGCGCGTTCGTTGCGGTGCAGCGCGAGCTTATACTTTTTTTTTTTTTTGTAAACGTCAATGTGTCAGTAGGTAGGCGACGTGGGCCGGCCAATGCTCAACTTAACCACCTCCGCCTAACTTAGCGATCGGTCATTACAATTGTATACCATTACTACAGCACTAACATCTCGTTTTAAGTCATATATATCCTCGCATACATAAGAGATTTCCACCTATGTAGAGACATATCACGATATGTCCGAAACTACAAGGTCTGGATACTTGAAATTTGGTACGGATATTCCTTATGCCACGATCAGATCAGCTAATTTAAGGTTTTACCAAATTCTTCCACCAAAGGGGGGCGATGTGGTGTTACTACCAGAAAAGCGGGACGAGTCCAGCTAGCCTGGATACGTACTTTAATACAGAAATGATAAGACTGAAGTTGATTTTACAGATAGAATTCTACAGGGAACGAGGCGTGATATATATGTATGTATTCTACAGATAGAAACAGACCTATATATAGTATACATATATACTATGTATGTAGTAAAGTGTACGAAAACTTTTACACTAAAGTGAGAGCAGCAGAATACTGCAAAGAACTCTCTGATCATGTACATCGCTTGCTAGTAATTTTTCGACATGGATAGGTCATCTGATACTGGACTGGATCTTAGGTCCACGTTATGCAAACTGTTTGGCAAAAGAAAATTGTGTATTGATAACTATTGAGTGTTATTGCCTCTTCACTTTAGGAGTGTTTGATATATTTGTAGGTGCTGCAAAAAAAATGTTGTTGCTTGTTCACGTTTTTCTAAAAGTCCAATTTACTTGTTTGTCGGTGGGTTGCATTCGCCGGTCGCCGCTCGCCGCTCGCCCCTATCTATACCTGACGTTGACGCGTGGTCTTATTACCGCGGCGGCTTGAAAAAAAAAACAAAGGAAGCGGCGGCGGCGGCGGCGGAGAGCGCGCGGCCTCGCGGAGATTTATGGAGGCGCGGCGCCGCCGGGGGCCGCGCCCTAGCGAGCGGGGTGACTACCCATAACGTCCAGCTGTGGACACATTTTACAAATTTTCTCTTCGTTCTACGAAGCGACGACACCAGCAGGACTTTCACCATATGGTAAGTTATACACCCGCTTATAACAATATCACTTACCACCACGTGAACCAGCCGCTCGTCACAAAATAAGTGATATACTGGTTGCCGTAAACCGTCTAAGTAGATACCAACGTAACGCCTATTTCTGTCAACAAATACTAATATACAGATACCGTATTCCGGTTTAAAAGGCGCTGTAGCTAGTAGTTAGTAGATAAGTGTAGTATTAGCGCAATGTGGAGCAGTATATATCATTCAAACTAACGCCACGTTATTGTATTTGTTTAACTACGGAACGAGCGGTACGTTCACCTGATGGTAAATGATACGCCTGTATGATATTCATTCAGTCTCGTTACCACAGTAATTACACTAGCTACAGTACATTTCAAACTGGAACACAGTAATGTTTGCACAGTAGTATTTGTCGGCAGAAATAGTCGCTGCGGTGGTACTAACCTAGATGGTCTCCGGCAACAAAGACCACTAGCAAAAGCTTTATTAGTTTTTTTTTAGTATATAAATATCGAAGTGCGTTAGGACTGTCCTGGTGTGGCGGTTCGTGTGGCGGCCGTAGCTGCACGTGTAGCAGCGGACGGGTGGCAGCCAGCGAATGTCTGTCGACGTGGACGTGCTCCGAGACTTTGCAAACAGGATGTGCATTCGATAGATGAATCCTAAAAAAGCTTTCGTCTAACAATGCGCCCGAACGCTGCGAACTTTCCAGAGCTTTAATAAATTATCAAAGTACCCATCAGCTGTTTGAGTATACCTCATGGATAACATCAGAACTTAAGTTAAACCTGAATGTTACTTAACTAACTCTGCCCCAGGTTCTCATTACGGACATACTTATACTACTACTCTTTAATGTAGTCACCATCACAACGCTAAATAGTATGATTATAACGACGTTAAATCCAGTAACATTACTGTAGTGTAGTGCGTACTATGTTCCAGATTGAAGGGCGTTGTAGCTAATAAAATAACTAGGGTAACGAGCCTCAACATGTTACGCCTCAGGCGACGCAATATGGTGCTATATGTCATATAACTAGCGCTACATTGTTATAGGCAGACGTATCACTTGCTATCGAGTGAACGTCCTGTTTGTATCCTCGGTTAATTGAATAAAAAAAAAAAATGCTGCTTAACTATGTCTGCAGTGGTTAACTCCTGTGTGAGGTTCTCGTTGAGATGTCGGTGGTGGTATTCATCCATTGCTGATACCATCTAATATGGATACTAACGGTCTTAATAGTTTGGAAGACATTGAATCTAGTTGCGTTACTATGGTAACGAAACTTATGACTCGCGAGTAATCAGTGTATAGTAACGTAAGAAAGCACTGGACGAACATCGCGATGATGATGATGAATATCGTAGTTTAGTTAATAGGAACATTCCTGTAATGGTGCTTCGGTTTAGGGCTTCGAAGGTGGATGCTCATCAGGAAACGAGCTCGAGGAGGACGACACGAAGTCTCGCATTTGTCGTAGCGTAGCGAGGTTGTTATAGAGGGCTATGTCCCTCCCTGGCACGTGCTTCGCTGCAATCCGGGGAGGCACTGTTCCTTAGGAGATCCCCAGGGTCTCTCGCGACACACTCGGACTACCGAGCTGATTTTAGTACGTACAAAATCCGTATAACCTGAGAGGTTAGGTATTTTTAATATTACCCACCGATAATAAAGGGGTTATGATATCATTAGTAACTTGGTGAAGGATAATCATTTCTTATGTGTATTTATTGATGTGATGTTTCAAAGAAGCTATGGTCACAGGAAGATAGAGACGATAGATATCCTGACGTCTAAGTCATCACAGAGTACCTAGAACTCTATATCAGATAGGAGATAACCAGAGATCCAACGACTCATCAAGAGATCCTGGAAACTATTAAACGTAAGCTTTCAAAATTTGATAGAGGAGGCTTCTGTCATTTAGAGGTCAGCTCAAAATGGATTTTATGAAATTCCTTCCCCTAAGAAGGTTGCAGGGGTTGTTACGGACAGCAAAGCGGGTGGGGAACAGTTAATCTTTGTATTCAATTCAATCTACAAAGAATGAGCTCACTGTGTCTTGAAGTCCTAGTAGTATGCTAGGTTTATTTAAATTTTATTGATAACAGGATCTCAAGCTGATACCCCACCATCATCTCTATTGAAATTAGGATGTTTAACTAGCTTAATAGCTTCGCGAATTATCCTTGGTAGGAGTCGGTGTTCTTTTGCAAGGATTTCTGGTTTTACAACTTGGTGTAGTGTGATCTTTAATATTGTCGCTGGTAGTGATGAGGAAAGCAACAATAAGAAAGAGTTGGACAGTCTGTTCGGTCTTAATCTTAGTCTAGCTTATTTAGTCGCGATCTAGGTCTATAAATATGACGTTGTTGCTAGTGAAATTACTAGGGTAACGCGACATAACAGCTTATGTATATTATTCTTACTAACGCCACAGTGTTATGGGTAGGAGTGTCACTTATGATCAGGTGAACGTCGCGGTCGTTTCGTCAAATAAAGAATAAACATTGGTTTTTAGATCTCTAGGTTTGTCTTATATTAGATCTAGTGTATGTAGGAGTCTAAATATGAGACCGATATTAAATCGGGTAGAGAGAATTGTTACTTTCGGTGGTGTGGCGCTGCTGGAATATTGATCAGGCGCGCTAATAATAGTGGAAGTCGGCTGGCTGCCGGCCGCAAGTCCTTTCCGGTTTTCCGCACCGCTAATTGCTGGCCACACCGCTCCGCTTCACATGCTGATCTGGACAAAAACTGTTTCCGATTTATTCGTATTTACAGCTACAGTTGGCTTAACCGTTCCACATTAAACTAACAGTAAGGGTATTAGAATAGCTTTACCCTGTATCTTTCCTGTATTCGATGAAGCGAGGGATTTATATCTTCGAGGGAGACGTGCACTTGATAGAGTCAAGCCTGCCCATAATAACTTGGTGGTGTAATAAAGGCCCTGACCCACTATACGCAGGGGAACGATGTAAAAAAAAACTTGGTGTTACGATGATATACACAGCATTATGTACTCATCATCTTGAGACACTTAAGTCTAGTTACACCATTCACTAGCTACAACACCTTTGAAACACTACTGTCTCTAGACGGGCTTCATCAACAGAGACCACCAATAGGTGTAGTGTAGTGTAGTGCCCTTTATATGAAGATAGAATGAACCGAAAATAATTTGACCTTCATCATGATTTTTATATGACAAATGTCAACGGCGGGAGAAAGTTAAATTCCCTCCACCGCAGCGTTATAAAAGGCAATAATTGTAGGTAAATTATCGGTAATATCTGCGCCTGTTATCATCATCAGCGATCCAGCTAGAGTCGAGTACATAACTATGAGGAGATATCACCGAAATCCGAAACGGCAACGTAACGACGACGATGCTATCAGAACGACCTTTAGCACGGCAACGTGTACTGTACGTTATTAAAACTTATCCTTATCGCTGCGGCCACCCATACTTGAGTTTCAGCGTTGCCAAGGTGAAGTTCGACCCTAGTTACCGCTACTCTCCACCATTATTTGTCACTGTAAATATTTTGAACTCTATTGTCTATTAAATAAGGTACAGTTTCAAGTGATATCCTTATCAATAACGCATCACAGTTAATATTAAGGAGGTATTAATTATTATGCATTTTTTATCGGCGAAGACAGATCACGCGCGGAAGCGGAAGTAAGTAGGTAATTACTGTTCGCTACTTAACTCCCTTTAGGTTATGTTGAAGTTTAAGTTGAAATTATACTTCGGTATGTATTTTTTTTTTATTTAATTAAGCGACGAGACGAGCGGGACGATTAACTGAGAGCGACACGCACGACCATACCAATGTGGCGCTAGTTAAGATGTTGAGTATCGTCACCCCAGTAATTATCCTAGCTACAACGCCCTTAATACCGGAACACAGTGTTTGCATAGTACTGTTTAGTGGGACAAATAGCCGCTGCGATGGTACCGCATTGAGCCAGCGTGATGGGAAAAGGCTCAAATCCCCAACAATCAACTTCAGTTTGAAGATGGTACTCGATGAGGTGATGATGATTAACTAACCATATTATACGAATGATTCCTTCCTTCCTTCATGAGACTTCTGTCAGCCATTTTGATTATGCTATCTCTATTGTACTTTTCTCTTAGAAATAAAATAATAAACATTGTCAACTTTTCCCATAGCGATCTTATGATTTTGGCTTGTTTTTATTATCCGGAAGCTGTAAGCCGGCTGCTATGACTGAGGACTGTGAGGAGGGCTGATGTGACTTGCTCTGACTTCATAGCCATTATGGGGAACTTATAACTTTTTAATTATTATTTGCTGTTCGATCTATGAAGATTCCACTCAGTGATTTGAAGTTGTGTGTTGAAGAAACGAGCGAGACGTTCACCTGATGGTAAGTGACACACCCGCTTATAACGCGGCGTTAGTAAGGACGATATACTGCACCATTATGCTCGTCGCCTTGAGACATGAGATATTGGGTATGGTATTTATCTAGACAGTCTCCGGCGATAGAAAACTACCACCAGTAAACGATGTTTACAGTAAATATAAAAAATCATTGCAGCGTGAAAATAGTTTATTTTGTTTGGACGTGACAGTGGATGACATCCGGGATGTTTGGGACGTTGGTATGGAAGTCGGCGACAATGCGTGGACGGGGCTCTAGAAAGTTCGCCGGCGTTGCCCGGCCGGACGGACGGCAGCCACTGACCCGCGCGTCACGCGCCGCGCTCGTGCGCAAGCGCCGATTGCCCAAGGGCTTTGGTGATGTGTCGCTTGTCGATAAGTCGATCGCGTCGCGGTTATCGAAGCCTTTTAAAGCGGACAAAGGCAGTCTGACGCTCACCGTTGTCAACTAGCTGTTGCCTACCCGCTTTGATGGCCGTAATACCCCCGCAATCTCTTTTGAGGTATAAATCTTGTAAATATCATTCTGAACTGATCTTTAAATGGTACAAGCAATATCTCTATCAAATTTTGAGTGTTTACATCTAATTTCACAGATCCCGTAATAAGTCAATGAAACTCCGGATATCACCTATATATATGCATAAGCCGAGAAATTAAATAGATTTTCCCAAAAACAGAGAGTAAAGTTGTACTAATGGGTAGTCAGTGATGATTGAAGTGTATGAATATAGAAATTACACATGAAATTGAGTAACCATAACAATAAACAGCTCAATACTGTGTTTTGTGAAATACATTACATTACAGATTAAACTGTGGATGGACTTCTAGCTTCCGGATTCAGGATTCACGATCTTTTTGTCTATTGAAGTTGTAAAAGTCGCCAAAAGGACTAACATGATAAACACTATATAAAAAGAGTATTACCATAAGTTGATAATAAAGAATAAATTTGGAATATTATGTCAGTCTTGCTGAGTCAATCTAGGGATATGGAGCTCTCTATTTTCCAGCGCCAGTCGATTTCTTGCCGTCTGTATTTATGCTGCACTCGTTTGTTAGCGGATGTCATCTTTCTCTCTTGTACGTGGTCTATCTTTTCCGCGCGTGTTTGCGCGGTGTCTTCACTCTAAAGTGCGTGTACTATTGTGTGTGCGTGTACTATTGTGTGTTCGTTGTGAAGTGATTTAACACAGTCACGTGAAGTGGTGAGCGGTGTTTCGGCCGGTGCACCGGGTCCGTTCGGCGGATGTGGAGCGCATTGGAAACATCGTGGGTACAGTTAGAGGCGCGTCACTGGCCGCGAGGCGCGCGGCGCGGTGACCTCGCGGCGCGCCGCCTCGTCGCCCGCGCAGTTACACTACATACGACCGACTACTGTGCGCTGTTTATATATTTAATTATAAACTCTCTCAGACACTCACCTCATTATAAGTTATATGCTTGCTAAAAACAACGTGTAGCTAATTAAGTTGAACTTACTGGACTACATTATGCTTGTGTCTTAAGACAGAATTTTCAGTATTGTTACCTCAATAATTTCACTAGCTATAGGTCCCATAGTAATATTTTGCACACTTCTATTTAGCGGCAGGAGTAGAAGCTGTTTAGGAATTAGGACGTCACTAACAATTTGTGACTATTGCGTCGTTACAATTATAACAGTCAACAATGTCGACAGTCTTAAACTTATTTGAAATACTAAACAAGTAAAACAACAAAGTAAACGGTAAGTAATATTGATGTAATTAACTATTATTTAATACTAACTGGTATCAGCTGTTGATTTTAGAAATTGCCCTTTTCTTAAAAGATGCGAATGTAAATTACAAATAAAAAAAGTTTTTTCTGTTACTAATTTAAACAAATGTATATATTGAATTTATATATATTCCATTATTGTTGATATCGACCACAATATATATATATATATTGTCGCAGCACACTTGGGCGTACGCGTTGCAGTTTGTCGGCGCTGCAGCGTTGCGTCACCGCATCGAACGGATATAGCCGCGATCGATCACGGCGTTTCCTTTCTTTTTGTGCGACGCTGCTGTCCGCTGCTTGCTGCTAGCTATCCGCCGCTTGCTGCTAGCTGTCCGCCGCTCGCTGTTCACCGCTAGCCGTCCGCTGCTTGCTGCTCGCTGCCCGCTGCAAACGCAACTGCCTACCGCCTTGCCACTCGCCGACGGAGCGCTGCCATCTGCATACATTTACATCTCACTACTAACGTCGTATCGATCTACCTCACTAAGATTATCATACGAAAAGCGAAAAGTTTAAGGTTTTATTTAATACATTTTTCAAGTATAAACAAATAAGTGATTACTTGACAATTACTCTTCGAAATCAGTCGCAGCAAAAGCCACTATATATCAGTCCGTAGTCTCCAAGTCCTCGAAAAATGACCACCAATATATACATCAACAGAGAATAGAGCAACCACAGAATATATATCACCAAATATTACAACGGATAAAATTTTCAATTAAATAAAAATGTTCTGAGACCCTATAACCTTCGTGAACCCTACAACCTCATCACACATGCGAGCCCAGTAATAATAGTAGTAGGGGTTTTTGCTAAGACTATCTAGTAAGGTACCACCGCAGCTCCCATTTCTAGATCTAGTGAAATTACTGAGGTTATAAAACCATTCATGTCTCAATATGAGGACAATGTGATGTACATTGTTCTCATCGCCTTAAGAGACAAGATGTTGAGTCTCGTTAGCACAGTAATTTCACTAGCTAAAACCCCTTTCAAACCGGAACACAGTAAAGTTCTCACACAACAGTTTGGCGGGAGAAATAGGCGCTGCGATGGTATCTAGCTAGACGGTCTCCGGCGACAGAGACCTAGTGTGAATTGCTGATTTAAATGTAGAAAGACGAGCATCAGCAGGTAAAATACACACATCACTCGGACTTCCTCATCAGAAACATGGCATCTTGAAAAATTCTCCATGACTCCTAAAAAAAAAGGTGATTCTCATATTCTTAAAAACCTATAGATGTGGGACAAACGCTGATTGCTTTTACTATTATTAGGTTTTAGGGCATCATAGCTATAATCATCTACAAATTACTATAGTGCTCCTCTATACGCTTAAAGCCGTTCCTCCCTCTAACTACTATGACAATTAGATCATACATATCCTTATTTCCTTGCAATCATGGTGGCTTTGGAAGGACTGCTCTGGAAATTCACCACGGTCGCTGTATACGCTACGCCGTTTTTCTATAACAATAGCTTTAAACAACCGTTGATTATTCAGCATTTGGTAGTCACTCTCCGGAGGACTCCGGCATTTCTAGGACGGAGTGCCAAATAATTTATGCATCAGTCAATTGACGTTTGCCTGCTCTTGTTGTATCTTTGTATCGCACTCGATTTAAATTAACGGTATTACTTGGTTCACTTACTTTGCCTTTCAAGTGCCTGAGGACACGTTAGTATGCTGATGACGTAGTTATAGATAGAAACCGCTGGTGATGCTTCCAATGCGTCGTGTCTGATACTCAGGTGGTTCTTGAATATATTTAGCTTCGTTATAACAAGGGATCCGGCTCTTCCGCCTCCGGGGAGACGTCTAAACCATCGCTGTTGTCGTTGCATGATAGACCCTATGCCAGAAACTTCGTGCACGGTCTGTCCATTTGATTCTTAACTGTCTTAGACATTTAAGATGGAACCAGTCGCCGTAGCCAGAACATCATGGAGGACACACACGCACACATTGTTACTTTGAACCATATTAATTACTGGCTAAGTTTCATATAGACTGCATACGTAATGTCAAATACTTGATCACAATCACAGCATCACAGGAATCAAGACTCTGAATGCTGATTGAGTTGAAAAATAACAAAAATTAATTAAAAGAACAATTAAGTGATTAAGTTGGAGGGGCGGGGTGATTGAGACTTAGATCTGATGGTAAGTAACTCACCTGCTCGTAACAACGTACAACTAGTTAGGTTCGGATACACAGCACTACTTTGTCCCCATCGCTTAAGATAATAAGTCTCATTACCCCAGTAATTTAACAAGCTAAAACGCCCTTCAAACCAATACACAGTAATGTTTGTACGCTACTGTTTAGAGACAGAAGGAGGGTACTTAGATGGTGTCCGGCAATCAGAGAACTATGTTTTAGATTACACTTAAACAAAAGTTACACTTAATTTATATAGCCTAGTGCTTGATCTACGATCCCACCTGATTTCAGATAAGATGTAACCTAGGTGATAAAGCACAATGGTATAAAGTCGCTATTAAAATTTGACCTGTTTACAGCATCACAGATAAAAAAAAAATTAAATTGTCAAGGAGTTCCACCATCTTAAGTAGAGCCGCGTTGGTATGAGCAGGTTACCATCAGGTGAACGTACTAGTCTAGACGCTCAGTTGTAAAAAAAAAAAAAATTGATAAAGGAAACAATTTGGAGAGATGAGGATCTTCACAGGGTGACTTGTAGAAGATGGAGAACCTTCAAAAATTCTTATACCATAAGATCTATTTATTTACCCACTTGTAAGGGACTCCTTATCCCGAGAATTGCTGCAGGAGTCGGCGGACTGAGGGCTACAGCCTGCTGGCTCTCCTCCAAGCGGTACCTATTTGACTATGATGACCTAGTACTATCACTAAGAACGTAAATATCTAAATAAGTATTCTAACGTAGGATGAGAAATAAACAAAAACCTAAGTATAAACACACCGTCATCTAGCTTTGAAGGTGACTCCTCGATTAAGAACTGGTGAGCGTGACTCGCTGAGTGACAGGCCCGGGTAGTGGGGTACAATCCCGAGGCCCGTATAATCTCGCAGGCCAGGTCATCAGTCTCGCAAGCCTTGCGAACGGCTAGGTAAAGTACTTAATTTTATGCACTAATTGCATAAGCTGTCTTAATGCCTTCAGCGGTATTTTATTTATTTGAAATTCCTCTAAATTTCAAAACCCTCGATCCAGCTGAGAGATGCGTCAGCATATTTCTGCATATGCCCCAAGTGATACAACCCCAGGCATCGTTCAATCGCGTCCATTCAAAATGGCGGTTAATTATGCAATCAAAATGTCCGCATCCGGTGATTTTAGATCACGCAACGCGCCGTTCCGACTTCGTTCGAAACGCGAAGTGTATCCCGATTTTTTTTTAATTCAATTACGCGCTGAAACGAGTGAAACGTTCACCTGATTGTAAGTGATACGTCCGCTCATAACAACGTGGCGCTAGGTAATATAATGATGTACTGTAACACATTGCACTCGCTTGAGACAAGTAGAGTATTGTTACCCCAGTAATTAACACTAGCTACAACGCCCTTCGATCAGGAACACAGTAATGTTTGCATAGTACTGATTAGCGGCAGAAATCGCTAATTTTTTCATTTAAGAAAGTAACTAGACTTGCGGGATGTTCATCTGATGATAAGTGATACGCCAGCCAATAACGACGTGGTGAGGATGTTACCACATTGTGCTGGTCGTCTGACACATAAGATAGCCCAGTAATTACACTAGCTACAGCGCCCTTTAAACCGGAACACAGTTATGTTTGCACAGTACTATTTGCCAGGTGTAATAAGAGCGGCGGTGATATCAACCTAAACGGTCTTCCATTGAAGCACCAGTAGTCCAAGTACCAACGAGCCAAGTTTAAGTTTGATGCAACAGTATACGGCCGTGTTACCAAACGTCGGTGCTTATCGTCACGTAATTTTCAGTGATGTTGACAACGGTGAATCCGTTCGCAATTCGCGTGCCCTTCGATACGGCACACGCCGCGGCCGTTGCTTAACTACTTAACCGTAATACGTGCGGCTGAACCGATTCACTTTACTTAACCTCAACTTCACACGGTGTTAAGAAACAATGATGGATAGTGAAGTCTGGTCTTTAAGGATATTCTGCTCTATATACATTGACTATAGGAACTGTACGATGCTTTTTTTATTCAAAAAAGCGACGAGACTGACTGACCAGCGGGGCTGTCCATCACAACGTGGCGCTAGTTAGGATGATGTATATTCCACCAAATTGTGGTCGTGTTGAGACAAGATGTTGAGTCTCGTTATCCAAGTAGTTACACCAGGACCACACTTCTATTCGGCGGCAGAAAAAAGAGGATGGTATCTATCTGGACGGTTTCCAGCAACGGAGATCTATCATCTATATCTATATACTACCTCGTTGCTATAAGAGTAACATACGATCAGGTAACCGTCGCGCTCGTATCAATAAAAAAACTATAGAAGCTCTGTGGTTGATATTAATTTGTTAATATAAGTAAATTTGTATTTCTGAAGCTTTATTCTTCAGCAGACTGAAGTTGCTGTAGCAGCTGAATATCCTTTGGCGGGATACGGCGGTCGTTAACGGCGAAAGCCGCGTGGGTGCGACAGCGAGACCGACCTCTACCACGTAACTTGCTCACAAACTATACGAAAAACAATTTCATTATACATCGAAGTATTTGTTCGTAGCAGATATAAGTTCTCCTCGTATATCGAGCAATGGATGATGTGGGTATTCGTTAAGATCGCGTTGGAGCTGAGTAGGAAGTGGCGGAGCGGAGGTGGCCTCGTCTGCGCTGTGCAATAAGTTTCAAAGTTTTATTTTGCGTCCAGCGTGTTTCCTTCTAACTTGGCACCGGATCCGCTTGATGCGCTGAGTTACGAGCTGGTGGGCGATGTCTACAGTCCGAACCTTCCAGCTTGACACGAGTGACACACGATGAACTTCCATTCAAGGTATATGTAAGTTGGGTCGTGTACGATGTTCTGTCGGTTTGGCTTTAAGTTCTGATGCGTTGTCGGGTGAATGTATAAGTTAATATTGAAGTAAGCTACAGTTGGCTTCAAGCTCGGTACCCGCACCTGGCTGCGTCGTGCTGCTGAATACAAATGGAATGCAAAGGAAGTGTGCAGTATTCCGGCAGCGCGGCAGAGTAAATAACGTATAAGGAAAAAAGAGGTCGCTAAAAACTATCTGGGTCCATGACACCGGCGCGCCGGGCTCGCCGGTGCGCGGGCAGGGTTGACTCACACGCGACTCCCACGCTGCCCGACTGTGCGCGCGGCGGTAGGGTTGTCACATACATCTTTTTTTATTCAATAAACGACACCACAGACGATCACCTGACATTAAGCAATACATCCGCCTATACCTTTGGGCTAATTACTATGGTTATAGTACACCACATTGCGATCGTCGCCTGAGACATAAAATGTTGAATCCCGTTATTCTATTAGGGGGACCGGAAAGTAATGTCGTTTTCTTACGCTAAACACAGACACATACATTTTTAACGAGTCTTTATTTTTAATCAATGATGTATTCCCCATCATTGTCAATAACCTTTTGCCATCTAGTGAGTAAATTTTCAATCCCTGATCGATAAAAATTAATTGGTTTTTCGGCAAAATATCTAGAGATGGCATTTTGGATATCATCCAAATTTGCAAATGTTTTGCCACTTAAAAAGTGTTGCAGCGCTCGGAATAAGTGGAAATCCGATAGTGCAACATCGGGCGAATATGGTGGATGAGGCAGCACCTCCCACCCCAATTCATTAATTTTTTCTAGAGTTCGCCTTGCGCAGTGCGGTCTTGCATTGTCATGTTGGAGAATGACGCCTTTTCGGTTGACAATCGCTGGCCACTTTTCAATTAAAGATTGATTGACTCGCTGCAATTGTTCGCTGTAGAGGTCTGCAGTAACAGTTTCTCCAGGTTTCAGTAATTCAAAATGAACAATGCCGCGAATACTCCACCAAACACACAAAAGCGCTTTTTTGGGGTGTAAACCTGGCTTAGCAGTACTCCGAGGGATTTCATTTGGAGAGAGCCACTGCCTTTTGCGTTTTGGGTTATCATACAGGACCCATTTCTCATCTCCTGTGATCAAGCGATCAAAAAACGCTTCTGTGTTGTGTCGTTGAAGCAATAAGTTGCATGTGATTGATCGGTTAGCCTTATTCTGTTCGGACAGATTATGCGGGACCCAAACACCTGCTCTGCTTACTTTTCCAATCTGCTTCAAATGTTCTTGGATGGTCGACCAAGGTTTGTTGAGACTGTTTGACAATTCCTCGATCGTCTGACACGGATTTGCTTCCACTTCCGCCCTTAACACGTCGTTGTCTAACGCTGATGGTCTTCCTGATCGATACGAGTCGGAAAGATCAAAATTACCCGATTTGAACTTGGAAAACCACCTTTGGCATTTACGAATGTCCAGTGCATTTGGATAAACATCGCAAATGTTTTTGGTAGCAACTGTTGCGTTATTTCCCTTGCGAAACTCAAAGAGCATGCAATGCCGGATGTGTACCTCTTCTGGTATTTGGCTGGCCATTTTACCCAAAATTACAAAAAAAAATTGTAATTCAATTGTCTATAAGTAAAGAAATCACTATAACCTCACAATGTCTTTGGTACGCCTCTGAACAAAACAATGAGCTGACAAATGACAATCAAGTATTGGCATGCGCAGAAACGACATTACTTTCTTTACTAGTTACTACATTTAATAGTTACATTAGCTACAACACCTTTCAAACCAGAACACAGTAATGTTTTCACATTACTATTTTCGGTAGAAATAGGCGCTGTGGTCTCAGAAAACAGAAACTTACCTACCACCATTATATTTAGTGAAAAAACAACTTCATATTTACAATAATAAGTAAACAGTACAGAAAGAAAAACTTTTCAACTGCCTTTCTCTGCCTATATATTATATGGTGGGGGAGTCAGCTTTCTTTATTTTTCCTCTCCCCTTCGCGCTCTTCTCGACATCATCGACCTCCCAAACAGCCCGTTCATTTCGGCTTTAATATTATTATACAAATACATACAGAGTATTTGAGTATACAATGGTGTCGGAGAAATTGTAACTAGCTCCCCGATGACATGACTTACAGTATAGGAATGGACCTCCCCAACATCATCGTCAGTCACTTGGCACTCATGCATGTCTCTTGATAATACCACTTTTTCTACCTTTTTTTGGGTGTTCCTGTGGGTCTTCGACCAGGATAAAATCTTTTTGAGTATTTAAACTCTCAAGTTACCCTTATGTTGTAAATAAGCCGTCATAGAAAGAATCGCTTCTTAGCAAGAGCTATTCTATTTTAGGCGAGCTTATTTCCGTTAAGACTCAGCAAACAAGAGGAAAAGGCTAGCTGGTCGTATGAGCTGTATTTGTACACTTTATGCAATGCTATTCCCATTCATCTAAAATACTTAAATTTCCATTTTCCAATTTAGTTACATCTAAAATTATCTAATACTAGCTGTTACTCTGTACTCGCCACCGCATATGAATTTCTATAGCGGCCGTTGTTATAGCAACCGTATAAATAATATGAAATGTGTTTATAATAGTTAATTAGAAATAAAATGATAGAGGGTCTATGAAATTAAAAAAAAATTGTTAGCTAAATATGTTCACTAGTTTTCACGTGATTGCCGAAGAAATTAAACCCATTTTCATTATATTTAAAAATATAGTTAAATAAATAATATGTCGATGTCGTCTTGTGGCAGCCCTACGCGACGGCCGTGGGCAGCGCGCGCCGCCCCTCGTACGTTACTTAATTGTGCGCCGAACATTCGTCCAAGCGGGTTATTTATCGGGGGCCCGCACGCCGCCGCTCGCCGCCGCACGCCGCAGCACGCCGCCGCACGCCGACACCCCCCGAATCTTGCTCGTAACGAGTTTCAAACGCTTTATACCTCAGTGTGACGCTATATCTTCATTAGCGCCTCGCCTGGTGGTATATTTATTGGCAACTAACCGCATCGGCGCTGTCGCCGACGGCGCAGCGGGAATGTATTTTGGGAACTTTTTTTTTCCACGCAAGCCGCACGTGATTGGCACTACCCTCGCGCACAAACAGCCGCAACACAATGCCAGTCACAATTAAATTTAACAAACTTCTATTAATACACTGATGGTAAGCTCCTGATGTTGGAGACGATCTAGATACCACCGCAGCGTACATTTCTACCGCTAAACAGTAGTGTGCAAACATTATTGTATTCCGGTTGTAAGGAAGTTGTAGCAATTGACATAACTGCGGTGGAGATACTACAGGACAATTTGGTGTAGTGTATATCATCCTAACTAGCGCCACGTTGATGTAGGTAGACGGCGTATGACTTACCATTAAGCCAACGTTCCTTTCATCAGGTCGCCTTGTTGAAGAAAAAATATATATATATATACATCATTGTAAGGAATGTTTATATACGTTTTTATATAAAACTGTCTAAAACTTGATCCTAATTTTGCATGATGTTATAACTAGGTCGTAAATGGTAAAGAGTTTGGTCATGTATACGCCTCTATAGATTTGACAAGTGGAAAATACCAAGAGCAGCAGTCCATCATTTCCTTGTGATTGTTTCGATTGTGGATTTGTTCAGCAATAGGCTGATGAGAAATGCTATGGAGAAAGTAATGCTCGAAGTTTGTGTTATTGAATGGTCATCGACTACAAGACATTACCGAAGTGGATTTAAATGGCAATACTGTGTATTGGAAAGGTGGATGGTTGAGCTCTGATCTGGTGATGGTTTTGAAAGCGGATGGATGGAGGCGGTGTGTGATTTGTCGTATGTCGTGTATGTGATTGGGATGATGGTCCAACCGTCAGTGCGCGGAGTCGAGACAAAGGCGGTCGACAAACAACGCGATAAGATACGGCGCACGGCGCACGCTCCTGCTCAAGTATTCAAGTATGCGTTCACCTTCGCGGCGAGTGGGTAGGTAGGTATGCGTCCGCGATAAAAAGGTGCCGCCGGTCACCTCTGCGCATAGCGCGCCGCTTAACGACCACACGACGGCTCCGCGTCGCGTTGCCTCGCGTCGCGTCGCCTGGCGTCACCCCGTTCCGCGTGACTCACCCGCGGACCACTCGCCGGCGACGCGACTCGCGGGCAACAAGCCACAAGCGCGCGCGACTCCCGTCCGATTAACCTCCAATAATTTTTTTTTCAACTAAACCACTAGACAAACTACTACTGGTATCATCATCAGCCGATAGACATCCATTGCTGGACATAGACCTCCCCAAAATATCCCTACATCGATCGGTTCCACGTTGCTCGCATCCAGTGGATTCCCGCGATTCTCATCAGGTCGCCGGTCCACCTTGTGGCAGGCCTTCCAACACTACGTCTGCCGGTACGCGGGCGTCACTCGAGGACCTTACTGCCCCATCGACCGTCAGTACTACTACTACTACTGATATATCAGGTAATAAACATCCACTGCTGGATATAGACTTCCAGCAAACATCGCCAAGTTTGTAATCATATTGGGTGATTTGGACCATTTCCAACCACGCTACCCCAATGAGAGTTAATCGAAGCCAGAGCCTCGTTTGTTAATTAGTAGGGTACACCACGAGCAGGTGAAGTTGACTTAGATCCCGTGAGTTGTGCGGGACCCACATTTATATCAACGTTCAGTTGATATTAAGTAATGCGACTGCTTATCACAACATCGCATTATATAACTTGACATAAACTACACCACATAGTCTTTATCTCTTTGAGACATTATATGTTATTTCTCGTTAGTCCAGTAATTACGTTAGCTACACCACCCTTCAAAGCTTAACACGGTAATATTTGCACACTACCTACCTACCTATAGGGTCTCCTGAAACAGAGGCGTATTACCAGTAATCGATTTTTGTGAATCAATAAAGTAGTGGAAGGTGAGAGGTGCTCGCTTATGTTACTTTTTCCTCCCATATTGATAACTGGTATACAGTTATCTAGATACATAGATCATCAGAGATTCATTGGCTCATCACGAGATTTATGCTAACTATTATACATAAACACTTAAAATTTGGTGGAGATATTGCTTCTGCCATTTGGAAGACAGCTAAGAATTGATTATACAAAATTCTTTCTTCAATGGGAGTTTGGGGGATGTTATGGCTAGCGAAGCGGGTGAGGAACAGCACGTACTGTTATAGGTTATTAGAGTAGTTGTGGAGGATTCGTAATACTTTAACAACAAGCAAATAAAATATGTGATTCCGTTGGAGTGGAATAAAAAATAAAGTAGTTATTTAATTTTGTCGCTTCCGCTGTTGTCGCGCGGCTTGTTTTCGCGTTTCAAGGCAAAAATGGCGCAGCTGCGGCGCGACGGGTGCGGTGCGGGTGCGGGTGCGGGTGCGTTACCTCGGAGGGGAAAACACGCGGACGGACGGACTGCTCTGCACCGCCGCCCGCACGACCACTTTTTTTTGTACACAATAAACTGACGAGACGACCGGTACGTTCACCTGATGGTAAGTGATACACCCGCCCATAACAACGCGCAAGTTAAAATGGTATATTTTACCTCACGTCGCGCTCGTCGCCTAACATAGGAACTCGCATCTCGTTACCCCAGTGATTACTAGCTACAGCGCCCTTCAATCCGGAACACAGCAATGTTTGCACAGTAAATAGAAGACCTAACCTAACTAGAAGACCACCAGAAAACCCCGCAGTGGTTTTATTTCATTGTACGAAGCGACAATACCAGCGATACCTTCATCATCGTCATTAGGTGCCCTCTATCTCTACCTCTATAACCAATTCGATACTCAGCTATTCTTTTTAGCTGATGGTATTTAAACCCTAAGCTTCACCTGATGGTTAACGCCATAACCTGCTTTCATAAGAACACGGCGCTAGTTAGAATGATATACACAGCACCGCACTGTACTCACCTTTAAACATACATCTCGTTATCTAGTAAACTATAACACCCTTCAAACCGGAACAGTGCAATATTGCACACTACCTAACAGACCGATCAAATAAATAACAGGGTTTAATAAGCCTTGTACCAGGTTTAAAACGCGTACGTGCGTACGTACGTTTCCTGCTCTATTTTCCTTGGTACTATTCCTTAAAGTGGTGGGGTTAGCTTTTCTCCTCCACTTGGCTTTGTTCTCGACATCATCATCAGTCACTTGGTATTCACACGTCTCTGGACACTACGGTGGGCCTTCGACCAGGTTGGAACACATGCAGTGCTCAATTGTAAACTAAGTCGGTGCTTAGATTTAGCTCTCGTCTCCATATCACCACGGCTGGATATCCAGTGCCGTCTACATCCACCATCACCTCCTCACCAGCTTGTTGGCAGCTTTCTATCTATAGTCTTCAGTTTCCGTGGGTCTTCACTCCATTACGCCTCATCCTACAATTGTAATCCATCAGAAAGTAATATATTAAACAACCACTGTTCCCACTACTGGGACTCGGGTTTTCCCACAAAGAGAAATACAGTTTACTTCAACGCTGGCCAAGTGCAAGTTGGCAATATCAAGCTGTCCAAGAAAGCTATTGCTCTTGGAATGTAACTGGTTTTCCTCAACCGGAAGCTCAAGCTCTAACCTCCATTACCTTCAGAAGTCTTGTTCTCATCTCATCTAACAAAGTAACTCCTGACTTCCATCTCAGCTCAAAGGAGAGGACTTGGAAAAGATTGTGATAAGTTTTTTTTTTTTTATTTAATTAAGCAACTAGACTAGTGTATCATTCACCCGATAGTAAGTGATACTTCTACTCATAAGATGGAGGTAGTTGGGATGTTATACCCAGCACAGCCTTGCGCTCGTCGCCTTGAGACATTTGATGTTGAGTCCCGTTACCCCAGTAATCATACTAATTAGAACCTTCAATCCGGAGCACAGTAATATACCCGGTTAGATTGAATGTTTTCCTGTATCCTGCTTGAGAAGACTTAGTGCTTAATCATTCAAGGAAGAACTAGAGATGTTCGCATATTTCCTTCTCTTTCCACCGGAAGTTGTATCAGTTCAAATATGCAGTAGCTTATTCATCCATTTCATTTCCTTACGCTGCTTCATAGTCTTACATTGGTGTTTTTTTCTTTTTAATTAAGCGACGAGTCGAGCGGGACTTTCACCTGATGGTAAATGATACTCCATATTGCACTCGTCGCCTGAGATGTTAGGTCTCATCCCAGTAATTATATAAGCTACAGCGCCCTTCAAACCAGAACACAGTGTTCTCACATCACTACGGCGGCAGAAGTCGGTACTTAGTGTAATGTCACGGTCAATTGATACTTAGGTTCATTATGATAATGTAAACATCTGTATTACATGCATCTCGTGCTGAATGCATCAAGTGGTTAATGCATCAATGCATTGCGTCCTTAACGACCACTGCATAGAGTTCATATTTGAATGAACGTTCAAGGGCAAGGACAATAAGGCATAGTGAACTCACGACCACTGTACTCTGAACTCCGGCGCTCTCGCGACGTTAATAAACGTTGAGGGATAAATGCGTAAGTTGGAGGGTCGGGAGGTCATCTTAAGGTGGTCGCTTATTGCGGCCGACTCAAAAAGTTTTACAATATTAAAACGAATAGCGCAACCTGTTGGATTCATGTCGCATTTCACTTAATTGATGTTTTCATTTGTCATGTTTATTGTTGATCTGTCGTCGTGTGTGATATTTACTGCTACTTAAACTATAATCATCGTTTAAGCTGCGGTTAACATCATTCATGTTACTGGAGCGAAATTATACTTTTTATTTAAATCGTTAACTATTTTTGTTGATGTTAATCATTTTGTTGCACTGTACTTAATACGACGCACTTGCTTTTGTGCTAACTACAATTCAGATGATTAGCAAATAATGTTTATCATTAATAGAAATTGTTCTAAATAATATCGCAGAACAAAATTCAACAAGTGATTATTTAGAGAAAACATCTTTGCTTTTCTAACTTCGCTAGATAGTGGTTTTTTTTATTTAGTCTTAAATATATGTACATATATGTATAATTGTAATATATGTAGAGCCTTCTCTTCAACCAATTCTCACCAGGATGTGAGAACCCAGTATCCGATGAGCTTTAAAAGTTGATGAAATGACTAACAGTGCTATACAATAATCTTTGCAACGCGGTATATTAGTGCCGCGTTATAAGAAATCGTGTTGTATGAGCATTGATGTAATAACGAGGGCTAAATTGAATATTAATAAAGTATGTGCGTTTTATTATAATTATATTAAATCAAAAAACAGAAAAAAAAGTGTAGAACCGGTTACACAAGAGACGTGAAATGAAGTAATATGTGACGTAAGTGTGTGGGGGTGAATTAGGGTATACTGTACGTCACCTGAGGATGGAACAGAAATATTAGCGTAAACAAAACATAAAATATGTGTACAGGTATTTTATGATAAAACGTGTGCGATAGCAAAAAAAACAAAAAACGCTAGCGACCTGAATTTCATGTGGCAGCTTAAAATAATAGTGAAATAGTGATGGTGCTGTACGGTCGGCGCGGCGCGGCGTGGCGCGGCGTGGCGCGGCGCTGCGTGCGTACGGCGGGCGCAACAGCGCGCGCCGCCCGCGCCGACCGCGCCGCCCGCTAACAAAGCGCGCGCCGCGCCGCGCGGGGAATTTCGGAATCGGCTAGAAATCGGCGCCGCGCTCATTCCGCCCGGCATTAGAGCGGACGTGCGTTCCTTCGAGCTCCATTTAATTCCGTGACGTAACCGTCGCGGCGGACGGAGCGCGGGACGGGGGTGACCGGGGGACCCGTACAGCAGCGCGGGGTGCGGCGGGGTGCCGCGGGGGAGGCTTATTACGCTCGCAGGCGCTTTATGGCGGCCGGACCCGGGTCAGCGGCGGGTTTTTTGTCGCCGCACGTTCCGGGAATCCCGCGCCCCTGCCTCTCTCTACACCCCCCGTTCCCCATCTACCCTTCCCCCCTCCAGCCCCCGCTGTCCGTCCGGCCCCGGCCACAGCGCCCGCCACCCTCGCGAATATCACGCGCGACTCGAGATAGGGGTGGTGGCGATCGGCGCTGTAGGGCTGTCGCGTACGGTACCACGGTACACCCGCTTGAGTATATTTTATATAATTCAATTATTTACGTTAGGTTACGTATTATCTTAATCTCTATATGTCTTTTGATGTTAATGTTTTAAATGCGATATAATATATATTAAAGTTAGTAAATTTATCAAGGAAGCCCTGATAACTATTATTATAATTGATGTTTTAATAATTAGTGTGTTTGTGTGCGTGCTTTGTCTCGGAAATAATTCTCTATTATATGAAGATGTTTAGCGTTTGGTAGACATTTCGACTCTTACAGCTCATCTGATACTGAGCTCATAAATTAGAGAATATATGGTTACTACATCAAAGCCATTCTACATTGGATTATATACCTTGGGTATGAAAATTAATGTAAGTTAGGTTAAGTAGAATAAGTTATTGTTGTAAATGTCGCAGCCCTGTTTCAAGAGCATCGCAGCCTTCATTGTAGAGCCGTGCCCGAGGCCGCGTCGCGTCGCCATAACAACCCGCCCGCCCGCCGCCTCCGCACCTACCGCTACCCTCGCTTCCTCTCCACCCCCGCCGCGGCCACCCCGGCTACCTGCCCTCATTAATATGTACCCGGCCGGCGGCCGGACACCGTCTTGCAGCGGATACCCGTAACTCCGGGCAAGCACACCCGTAGCACGAATCGGCAACTGAAAATTTTATCAGCAAGCAAACCGGGGTGGAAGTTGCGCCGCGATCGCGACAGGGCCGCATTCAGAATTATTGTCTCTAAACATTTATAATTAATTCATTAATTTGACAAAGAAAATATTATTTAACCTTTTTACTCTTTAAAAAGATGTAAGGGTAGTGCATCAAGTGAGAACTAGGCTCGTTAACCCATAGTCATATTTAGAAGAATATTAATTATTAGTACATCAGAATCAATTTTTTTTTTATATGACCTTAAAGGTCCTAAAGTGCCTGCCTACAACGTGGCGGTAGTTAGGATGATATACACTGCACCACATTGTGATCGTCGCCTGAGACACAAGTTTGTTAAGTCTCGTTACTCCAATACTCCAAAGACTAGCTACAGCGCCCTTGAAACTAGAATACAGTAATACTACTGTTTGTGAGCTGCAATAGGAGCTGCAGTGTACCTATCCTAGACGGTCTCCGGCAGCAACGACCTACCAGTAAATTCAATTGATTTAACATGAACACTGTTACAAATCTAGTCTTGAATAGATAAGCTTCTTCTAAGCTGTTACCGTTTGTAACACGTTATAACATGTGTTAATAACGTCTGCTATTAATTATTTAGAATGTTTATGATTAAGCGTCTATGCAGTGATAACACTTATCAGTAAATAAATAAATAAACAACCTTGTTCCGGTGTTGGAACTGAAGGCTTTCTCTCACAAGGTTTAACTGGCGGTAGCTCTGTTGCTAGGACCCGTCCGAGTACCACCGCAGCTGCTATTTCTACTGGCACACAGTATTGCGCAAATATTACTGTGTTCCTGTTTGAAGGGAGTTGTAGCTAGTGAAATTGCTGAGGTATCGAAATTTAATATCTTACGTCTATGACGAGTACGTTATGGTGCAGTGTATATTAACCTAACCGTCACTAGATACAGGCGTATCACTTACCATCGGGTAAACCTGCTCGTCTCGTCGCTTGGTAGTATAAAAAAACGTTAGAGACTAGACCATTTATCCCATATAGTGACCATGTGCGGGTTGGTAGATGTTAAAGAAAGCTGTTTGTTTTTTTTTTATTTTACGAGGCAAAAGAGACTTCGAACTGATGGTAAATGGTACGTGGCGCTAGTTGGAATGTTTACACAGAGACAGACTGAAGATGCCTCCATTCCATAATCGTTTCACTGTACCGTTTGACGACAGAACTAGGATCTACGGTGGTACCTAAATGGTCACTGGCAGCAGACCTACCGTCAGTGACCATACGATTACATGTTTTGTTTCTTTACTACTGGAGATCATCTAGCAGTTGATTTTTTCATAGAACCGTTTAATGCTTAGCCAGGATCTTACCTGGTTGTGATGGAGTCTGCTGTGGTAAAGCGTTAACTTTGTCTCCACCTATTCACTCTTCCTGAAGACGTTGGCAAGTTAAGTTCAGCAACTTAGCTTGAAAAGTGTTGATGGCTTGTATTGAGTCTGGTCGTCCGATGGTGCAGAAGATGTGAGGTTTAAATGTGTGATTCCATGGTAGTTCTACCGTCAAACAGTTGTGTTGCTGTTGGACAGAAAAAAAAATTGTTTTTCCGTGTTCATTTGTATGATTAGTTAACGCAACGAGGAACGTACGACGAACGTGGAGTAGTTGTGCGAGCGCCTCGTTGAGCTGATGTTATGGTATCAATCATTAGCCTGGTGCAGTCGAATTGCACCGAACAGTAGTCAGCCATCTTGAAATTCAATCGGTTGGTTGTTTTTTTTTTGTTTTGCCTGTTTGTTTGCCATCAGCACAAAAGGAGCCCGTTGGAAGATCGTGAGGGTGCTCGATATGAGTATACATTGTCTGTATGCCGATTCAGGCGCAGCATTCGGGAATATTCATCCATACACGATTCCAGGTTTATACTCTGTGATGATTTAAGTAGCCGATCAAATGCCGACTTCGCCTAGATCCTTTGTACGGCACTAGAACTTAACATGTGCCTTTATCCAACCATAACTTGACTGGGGGAATGTCTTTTGGGGACGAATTTCTTTTGTGCGAATAAATTCACCGGCTTCACAGCTACAGCTACAGTCAGCATGGCTTCCGGTACCCCCGACACTAGAAGCTTCCGGTTGTAGGGATTCATATGGAGAGATTTGGGCCATTTCGGGCCAATGCGGGTTGGTCGGAACCAAAGCTCCGTTTGTTGATTAGCAGAATGCACCACAAGTAGGTGCGATTGGCTTGTCTCGTAAGTTGTTATGCGGGACAGCTTTCATATAAACGTATTCAATAACAGTATCAAGAACTAAAGTAAAATTATTAACAGTACTCTATATATTAATAAAGCTAACTTTTTTTTTTAATATTTGTTATTTTCTGGTGTAGCTCCTTCAATTTATACCATTTCTCTCTAGCCTTTGACTTTTCCATCCAATCATTTGTAGCTATCTCTTTTAGTTCTTATTACTATCGCTTACATCCGGTGTGTCGTCTTCTTCTCTCACCTTAAGGCCCTTTCAACAATATCTCTTAATTTGTACTCTTATTAGTACCTCTTTCAAGATGAACACCTTTGAACTTCGAAGTCGTTACTTTAGTTTAACAGAACATTGTAGAGCACTTACGGTGTTTGTCTTTTCTCTTATACGTTTATTCCTGTATTGTGATTTTTAGTGTACTAAAAACAGCACTGTGTACTTCTAATTGTTTTTTAACAAAGGAGCCGGGAGTAGCGCGCGATCCGTAGAATAATCATAAAGTGAGCGCGGCGGAGTTATAATAAAAACCTGCCAAGGGTCGTAAAAATGCCGGACTCCGCGGACCCGCGCCATAAACAAGCCGGGGGTGTCCGTTCGCTGTTATTATTACGCACTATTTTCTATCCAGATAAGGAACTAGTTTTTTTAACAACACAGACCGAAACTAAGAATGAGTATATTAGAAGTCTAAAAGTTGCTCGTGACAGAGAAATTGAGGAGCAAGAGGTTAGCGTGGTGCGGGCATGTGCGGAAGGATGAAGGAAATATAGCAAAGAAAGTAATGAGAATGAACGTGGATGATTATAAGGGTAGAGGAAGACCGAAGGAAGTGTGGATGGATTGTGTGAAGGATTAAATGTGTAAGAAGAGTGCGAATTCAGATATGACGGCTGATAGAGGGATATGGAAGAGAAGTATATACTGTGCCGATTCCACATAGCTGGGAAAAAGGCAGGAGAAACGGACCGAAAATCTAAATACTAAGCCTTCATTGCTCTTTACAGCTGTCCCTTTGATACATCAAGGTAGCTAATCACGTATCAGAAGAGCTTCATCAAGAGCTTCAGAAGAGGCTCAGGAGTCAAAATGACTATTGAGAGCTACTCATCATCAGAGAATAATAAATCTGCTATCAGTTTAAACCATTTTATTCCTGAACCAAGGGTATGAAAGGCGCTGTCTTTTATTGTTTCCACAGTACTGTTTGGCAGCAGGAACAGGAGCCGCGGTAGTGTCTCTGTGAACAATCTCCGGCAAAAGAGATGTACCGTCAGCATAATCCGTGAAAAGCTATGTCTTTAATAAGAATTGTACTAATAGAGAAAATGTGGAGAGTCTTCACCTTCTAAAGGCGCCTTTTCTATTTACGATGGTTGACGAGAAACAGGATCTCATTCGTCCCAATTGTCAATCTCTCTAGAATGGGTTGCTTGTCCTCATTAAGTTATTCACTGAATCAAGTTGTCATCATCAACCGATAGACGTCCCCTGCCACATGGACATAAGCCTCGCACAAGGATCTCCATATCGATTGTTTATGTTCTACCTTTAGTGGAGACCCCTTTTAACCAAGGGTTGAGGATCTCTCGTTCGAAGAATGGCGGTATAACCAGATGTAATAGTGGTCTCTGTTGCCGGAGATCGTTTAGGTATCAGGCGTAAAACATTATTCCGATTTGAAAGATGCTGTAGCTAGTGTAGTTACTAGGGTGCTTAACGTCGAGCACAATGTGGTGCTGTGTATATATTCTGAACTAGTATCAAATTGTTGTGGGTAGACGTATCGCTAACCATCACACGAGTGTCGCTCGTCTGGTCGCTTCATCTTAATATACTATGCTTTGAATAGGATAAGACTACAGTCTTTCTTAAAAGTCTAATGCAGAATAAAACGGGAAACTATTCAATCATTTTATTCCCTACATATTAGTCTATGATATATCTATATAACATATAAAATATCCGCTTTAAGTTATGAAGAATTAAAAAACAAACTGTAACTCTTCTTACCTCACACAGGTCTCGTTGATGTCTTTTACGAAAAGGATTAATGTCTACTATTTCTATTTGATCATTCTCTTATATTTATATACAATTATTATATTATAATAATTATTATTAACGTTAATTTTAAATGGAATTAGAGGAGAATGAGGGGGTTGTTGTAAAGAGATTTTTTTTTCTGCTATTTTGTAATGAGATGTAAGAGAAAAATATAATATAGTAGATAGATAGAAGAAGATTTTTAGTATATTTATAGAAGTAACTTCAATGAATAATAATTTAATTGTACCAACTAATTATATTAATTTGACTGATCATCATCAGCTGATAGGGGTCCACTGATGGTCATAGCACCCCCGACCCTACCCCCCAAAGAGGTCCACATAGATCGGTCCTGCGCTGCCTGTATCCAGCGACTTCCAGCGACCTTACAGTCAGCATGGCCTCCGGTACCTTCAGACACTACACGCCGTCGTTAGTAGTGGTTCAGGAGGGGGGGATTTGGACCATTACCCACCACGCTAGACCAATGCGGGTTGGTGGGAGCCAGAGCCTCGTTAGCAGGGTGCACCACCAGCAAATGAGGTTGACTTCGGTCTTATGAGTTGTTAGTCAAGGGGATATGTATTGCAGCACATTACGCTCGTGCCGTCGAATCCAGTTACCCCAGTAATTTCACTACCTACAGCACCCTTCAAACCTGAACAGAGTAAAGATAACAGTAGATTAATATTTTTTTAATATCATCCAGGTCAGCGTTTGACGACGATCCCAACTGATGTTAAGTGGTGATGCGGTCTGTGGTGGTACAGCGGACTAAGCTAGTAACAGTATATTTGGAAGGGAACACAAGTTGCTCCACTCCTTTGCTGTTTTCTTGAAGAACGAGGAGCTGAACTTGTTTGTTCGCAATCTGTGGATGGAGGCGAAGAACGGAGACCCGCCTTTATATACACTTTGGAGTATATAATCTGTGTTCTGCGAGTAGATCGTGTTTGTGTTTAGATGCGAATGTGATGCTTATGTTGTGTGTGTTAAGTTCGATTGTTGCGTGACGCAGCGTGATGCAGCGGCGACGTCACGGATGATCTAATGCGAGCGTGCCGCTTGCCGCGTGCTCCGCGCCGCGTGCCCCGTGCCGCGTGCCCCGTGCCGCGTGCCCCGTGCCGCATCTGCCGCATCCGGTGCACGCGGGCTGGACGCCCAAGCGCTCCCGTATGAGCCGTTAAGCGGCGGCCCGTTTCATTATAATTTATTACGCATTCTTCGTACACTTACATAACGCCCGCCGTCGCTATTCAGATTTCGCGCTCGGACTATTTGGGGGAGAGGAAGGAGGGGAGACAGATTAGCTTTTTTTTTTCTGTATGTCTAACGATGCGACACCACTGCTGCCTAATAATAAATCCTAAGCGGCAATGATTATTCTATTATTTCAGTACAAGGCGTTTTGCACCTTGTACCAATAATAATCATCGTTCTCCTGCACTACAGGGCGTTTTACGTCTGGTACTAAAAATTATCACGGTCACACTGCAGTATACGAAGTTTAAAGCTTGATATCAAATTATTATAGTAAATGTACAAGGCATTTTATGCCTGGTAGCAGAATTATCGCAGTGATTCTGCAGTACACTGTTTTACAACTGTTACCAAAAATTAAATAGCCCTTCATTAGTACAAGGCATTTTAGAGTTGGTATTAAAACCATTGTGACGTCACAAGGCTTATAAAATCTTGTAAAATTTTAAAAAAAGTTTCGTGGTTTCACGTTCTTCGTACATATACCCGGTTGGCTATAATAATCATATTATTAATAGTAAGTCTATGGTTTTCGTAGTCGCACTGTAAGCGATACAAGAAGAAGATATTTTAGATAAACTTTTGCTTCACCACACCCCCGCTCGTCACTGTGTTGGTGATGACGATGATGATAATGATGATGATGATGATGATAATGATGATGATGATGGTGACGGTCGTGAAACTTACCAAATGGTTCATCATCATCACCAGCCGATAGATACTAAATACTAAATGGTTATAGGCTATTATTTATGTGGTTGCTATGGTATTTCCATTACTACCAGCAAAGCGAACGGGGAACAGCTGATACGTTTGTTTGAACATTTTCCTTATAATTTTTTGTTAATCTACATAAAAGTTATACACAATCATGTTTGAAGTACTGCATACTAATGTACTGAAGACTAGACGAGGGAGACCTTCACCTGATGGAGTTACATCTGCGTATAACGTGGTGCTTGTTAATCCTAAACAGCACCTCATTAGGCTCTAAGACCTATGTTGCCTATAATATTTTAACCAGCCACAACGCCCTTCGAACCGGAACACGGTTACGTTTACACAGTACTGTTTGGCGACAGAACAGAATAGAACAGAACAGAACAGACGCTGAGGTGATTAATAAAAAAATATATGTGAGGCGTTGGTGTCTCCTGGTTCCACTGGTCTCAGTCTCCCGCCGCCATGATCCAGTTCATACCAGTTCTACTGGTGGTAGGTCTCTGTTGCCGGAGACCGTCTAGATACCACCGCAGAGCTTATATCTGCTGCTATATAGTACTGTGCAAACGTTACTGTGTTCCGGTTTGAAAGGCGCTGTAGGTAGTGAAATTAAAGGAATGACGTGACTCAACATGTCTGAGCCGTCGAGTGCAATGATGCAGTATATATCATCCTAACTAGCACTACGTTTGGTTGGCGTATCACTTACCATCAGGTGAATGTAGCTTAATTGAAAAAAAAAAAATATGTTGATAGATGGTTAACATTATATTCTGTGGGTTGTGCTGCTTTACTCCTGGAGCTGGGCTGGTCGATACGGAGCGCAGCTGTCGATTGGTTTTTGTCCGACACCGAATCTGGAGCAGGTGGCATCAGCGACCTGAGCCAGTTCACTGTCTCTATGATATCGATGCGGATTTAGCGGTCGGCGGCTCAAAGCCTTGCCGCTCCATCCATTTTATTTACTATCGCAATGAAATGATGTGGACATCTTTGAGGGAAGCATATGTCCAGCAGTGGACGTCTATCAGCTGATGATGATGATGAATGTCATATGAAATGTAGTTAGCAGAACTCATGGTAGAATTTATTTGAGAAGCTTTTTTTTTAATTTACTTAAACGATGAGATGAGTGGATTGTTCACGTGATGGTAAGTGATACGCCTGCCCATATCAACGAGGTTAGGACGATTAAGGATGTTATACACAGCATATTCCACTCGTCCCCTCAGACATAAGATGTTGAGTCTCGTTACCCCAGTTATTACACTAGCTACAGCGCCTTTCAAACCGGAACACAGTAATGTTTGGCGGCTGCAATAGGCTCTGTAGTGGTACCTACCTAGACGGACTCACCTACAGCCTGTTGGCGAATGTATAAAATAGACAAAAACAATAGTATTTCTTTTAGAAATATAGACAGGCAGTATGTCTGCCGGATGTAGCATTGATGTGTGTGTGTGTGTGTGTCACACGACAGTTTGTATAGATAGGTATATAGCGTGATATATATGTGTGTTGAGAACATATAGTTGGTTAAGACTGTAGTTTCGGCGAGGACGGTTTACATGTAGATATGGTTAGGTCGGGGGCAAGATTCGGCGATTATTGTCCGTCAGCACGGCCGGGCCGAGGGGGTGGACGGGAAGGGGGGACAGAGAGGAAGGGGTCGGCAGCAGCGGGGGGGAGGTAAGATGGCCACCGTAATTAATTGGCGCGACGCGAGGGGCCGACCGCGGCGCGTCTCAACGCGGTATTGCGCCCGCGTGGGCATTGACCATCATTTCAAATGGATAAAGTATTCATAATATGTCTCTATACGTCTAAAGCGGACCTCTATGCCCAACAGTGGACTGCTACCGGCTGATGATGATACATTTTTAAGTTATCATTGTAATATATCCGACATTGATATAACGTGTATTCTTCATCATCTAGCTCGTGTAAAAGATTTCGTTCGTAGTCCTTTGTGTAATTGTCGGTGATGTTTTAAAAATTAAACTGAGTAAATTACAATATTATATATTAATAGTGTATACTTAATATGTTATATATTCTAATTTCTATTTTTAGTAATTTCATGTGCGAGTGGAGTCGGGTTCTATCCCGATTTCGCTTTATGCATTTATGGTGCGACGGGCGCCGTCGACCAGCGATCCGACCGTAAAGGTCTCACCCACACGCCGCGGGCGCCCGCTCGCCTCTTGCCTCACTACACATCTACCCTTACTACCTACACAACACGTTGCACCTAACCAGCTTAACGTGCGACCTCAACTCTCAGCTGAAGCCCCCGCGCGGCTTGGGGTTTATAAAGCGCGACGCGAGGCGGCGCAGATCAAGTTACAGTGGCCGCTCGCCGATCCCACACTATTCCATAGTTTCACAAAACCAGAGCTCTAACCGCGGCTCGGCCGGGCCCCTCGGGCGCCGGCGGCGGCGCGGCGCGCGCGGGCCGCGGCGGCTCACGCCACCTCCGCTCCAAGCTCATACAAATTGCATGGGTGTGAGTGAGCAACGTACTGGCGGACCTCAGCTCACTTAAGCGTAAATTCTGTTGCGTAAGTTAGAAAAGACGTGGCTCTTGAGATAGCTTCGAGTGTGCAGATATTGGAAGTGTCTGGGGCTTTAGCTCGTCGCGTTGTGTGCGAGCGGACGCGACGAGTGGATTTGCGAAATAAATTCCGAACGAACTCCGCTCAACTGGCGACGTTATCGACGTATCGGAGTAAAATGCGCGGGCACTCATATTTACACCAATCAACAACAAACAAACAACAACAACTGAGTAGAAGGAAGCATAGAAAACAGAAGAAACGATGAAGAAACATGATCACAGGGAAACATGCTCTACAACAGATCACGGAGAATCAACTTAGATCCATGGGAAGAGTTAGGAGAAGTCTTCTGTTGATAGGGTCTGTTGCCGGAGACATTATAGATACACCGCCAAAGGGTGTAATGCAAACATTAATATGTTCCGGTTTGAAGGGTGTTGTACCTAGTGTAAAGCAGTTCAGTTTCTTTATCACTTAGCACCTGAAATTGAGGTTGAGTAATAAAGAATATAACCTAGACTTTAGACTGTATCCTTTAAAATGCACAGAGGTTTTTGAGGAGGCGCACTATCTTGGAGGTGTAGGATGAAAGACTTTGAGTCAAGGCTGTGCTCGCGGCGTCGCTGCTCAGCCAGGTTGGTTTGGACAGCAGCCTCCAGGCTACTCCATCCCGAACGTTACGTTTCTAAAACTTTCATTTTTAAGGGTCGAAGAGTAAAAACAATGTTATACCAATACGTGATGGTAAATGATATTCCTGCCCATAACAATGTAGCGCTAGTGATGATTCACTCTGCGCCAGTCAATATTCAATACGTTGGTTACTTCACTAGCTACAGCGCACTTCAAACCGAAACACAGTAATGTTAGAAAAGTACTATTTGCCGGCATATATAGAGGAGTGTTACCTACTAAGATGATCTTGATCAATAAAGAACTACCACAATTAATACAGTATAGATGATAACTAGTAAGATGAAATCATCATCAGCTGATTAGCGCCCACTGCTAAACATAGGCCTCCCCCCAAAGATTCTCATATCGATAGGGTAGGGATTTACATGGGGGAATTTGGACCATTTCCCACCACGCGGCTTGTGGGAGCTAGAGCCTCATTTGTTGATTAGCAGGGTGCACCACGAGCAGGGGAAGTTGGCTATGGTCCCGTGAGTTGTTGTGCGGGAACCCATACACTATAGGCATATATACTGCAAAGTTTATCCATCGTCTTGAAATATAATAAGTTTCGTAATCTTACTAATTTTACTGCCTACAGCGCCTCTCAAACCGGAACACATTAATGTTTCCACAAAACTGTTTAACGTCAGAAACACGACCTGCGGTGGACTTAGACCTGACTGTCTCCAGAAAAAGAGACCTACCACCAGTACAAAAGTAAATATGTCGATAATTGTAAGGAGGGGGTGAAATGGGTTCCGTCCATCTCACCGAGCCCAAGTTAACCTCATCTGAACGCGGTGCACCCTGCTAAACAACATATGAGGATCTGATCACCCACCAACCGGCAATGGGTTAGCGTGGTCAGGCTAATGCTCAATTGTCCCTCAATAAGGATCCTGGAGACAGGCTTATGCCCAGCACTGGGCGTTATCCGGTCGATAAAAAGATAACTGTGTCCGATACGTCTCCACATTAGATCCCATTTGTCCCGAACAGCGCGGTTGTTAGCGTTTCACGTATGTAGGTCATTGGTATATCCTCACGGGAGCCTTTTTAGGTTTAACGCTGGAGTTTCCCAGTCCTTATCCGCCTGTTAGTGTTTGAAGATGCAGAGCGCTGCAGATTCGCGCTCGCCTTTGACGCAGATAAGGTGCCAAGAGCTAAAATAACTGTTACCGTGCGGCCCCTACTAATGGCTACCGGTTAAACTGGAACTCGTGAAGTTCATATTATTAACTGGTATATATACCAGTTAAAAAATAGCTCCCACCAACCCACGTTGGGCCAGCGTGGTGGGAAATATCCCAAATGGCCCGTGGGGGAGCATGATCCCATTAATCCCTACTCAATCGATGTGGGATTCTTTGTGGGAGGCCTATGTCCAGCAGCGGAGGTCTATGATCATCATCATCACCATCATGATCATGATGGTGATGATATATACCATGAGTAATTACTCATACAGAAATGTGGCGATCCACAGAAGACTAAGGTTACCGACGTAACCCAAAAGATAACAGTGTGGCAGTGAGGAGCATGTTGCTCGAAGAACTGTCGGCTGATGTGGCAGTAAGGTCCTCGAGTGACACCCGTGTACCGGTAGACCTAGTGATGGGAGGCCCTCCACAAGATGGACCCACGATCTGGTAACAGTCTTCACAGTCATACAGTCAGATCTTTGGAGGAGGTCTGTGTCCAGCAGTAGACGTCTATCGGCTGATGATGATGATGAAGTAACTATCAGTACTTAATTCCGAAATCATATGTATGCTAATCAACATGTTTATTGGTGTTGGGTGATAATCTTCACCCTTTAAAGTGGAGGAAAATTTAATTAATGATGAATGCTAATCTGTATTGTGATGGCTTCATCATCATCACGTGTCCTCTCAGAATAGAAGATGGCGATCAGATTGGGAAAACCACTTCGATCCTCAGCAATCCTGATTGTTTGGTGCACCATATTTATTGTATATAACTTATATAAGCTTAAACTTGGCGAAGTCTATTACTGGTCGATCTTCGTCTTCGGATACCGTTTAGGTGAGTACCACCCAAGCCCCTATTGCAGCCGACAAACAGTACTTTGCAAACATTACCGTGATCCAGTTTGAAATACGCTGGAGCTAGTAAAATTACGTATTGCGGAACGAATACCATCTTAACTAGCATTATGATGTTACGGGCATTGTTTACCATCAGGTGAAGGTCCAGCTCGTAGCGACGCAAAAAGATGAAGAGTGATATCTAATTTTAGTATTATATATAATGCGTATGTAAATGATTGTGTGTGGAAGTATCGAGTTGGTTGAGGATCGAGGGTCCGTGTTTGGGGCTTGGGTCTGCTCATTACGAGTCGAATTCCAGTCGGTCCGCTATAAAGCCGACTCCTAGCGCCGAATGTAAAACGGGCCCCGCTTTATGTGCGCGCCGCTTTGATGGCCGTTTAAACATCGCACGGCGTGGACTCCACCCCCCACCATCTCCGCTCCACGCCAGACCCTTATGCACTGTGCGTCCCTCCAACTCCGCATTTACCAAGCCATCCATTAAGCATTACCGTGATCGAAACGAAAATCTTCAACTGTATATACATTTTCTTTAAATATTCTTCTTTAAATGTTCACCTGATGGTAAGTCGGGTACGACTGCAGAGATTATTAAAAAACAATTTTTAACTCTTCTCTTCTCTACTCTTCATGATCTCTTCGATAATTACTGGGTTTTTATATAAATACTTTTATGTTTCTCTAACAGCGTAACGACTTATCGAGACGTCCGAACACGCCGGCGGTCAGACCGCAACTGTCTTCGCCAGCCGTACTTTTTCATTTATACCCTCACAAGACTACCAAAAACGTACAAACATTTTTAAAATAATTAAAATAAAATGATTTTCTATAGCGACCGCCTAAATAATAAGAAATGAAATCATGAAGAATAAATGACCATGTGATGATGAATAACCATCTACAAATCATTCCCCGTCGAATGGTCACACCACAACAGCACCACATTGCGCTCGTCGCCTGTGACATAAGATATTCTGTATCGTCATTCCAGTTATTACACTAACTACAACGCCTTTCAAACCGGAATACAGAAATTTTTGCACAGTATTGTTTGGTGGCAGATATAGCCGCCGTGGTGGTATCCACCTAGATGCTCTCCGGCAACAGAGACCCCTCACCACAAAAGGCTGGTACTAGCTTTACGCTTTACCGTCGGTGATCAGATCACCACTTAATAGGTGGAAATACGGTCAAGCACTAGTCCGTTTAAAATTAAAAAAAAATATGCTAGTCTAATAACAAAATTAGGTTAAGATGAATGATATTCATTCATCTCAGTAACTTAACTCTTACGAAGTCTGTCGATTACTCGTCGGTTAATTAACCTTTCAACTTAACCGCCGGTTAACTTATGTTAAATAATAGATTAATACGAAATTATTTTACCTTATGTCTTCTCTCGATATATTAATAATAAGAAAGAGGTTATATATCAAGTATTTATTTATTAATAAATATGAACGGACTCAATGTCTTCAAGTCTCAATGTTTCCACTGGTGGTAGGTGTTTGTTGCCGAACAGTACTGTGCAAATATAGCTGTGTTCCGGTTTGAAGGCTGTAGGTAGAATAATTACTGGAGTTGCGAGACTCAACACATTATGTCTCAGGTGATGAGCGCAATGTGATGCAGTGTACGTCATCATGATTAGCGCCACGTTGTCATAGGCAGGCGTATCACTTACCATCAGGTGAACGTCCCGCTCGTCTCGTCGTTTGATTTTATAAAAGAAAACATATAAATGTTAAAAATCTATATACACACATACGTACTATAGTGTATATATATATATATATATATATATATATATATATATATATATATATATATATATATATATATACTATAGTAACTTTGTGTTAGGGTCGCGTAAATATAAAGGAATGTATAAGAAAGACGGCTCTTATAAGTCGCGGGTGTTTTTCAACGCTGGAAGGTTTGGCGGATGCCCTCGCGACCCTCGGCTGCGTTTTACCTGCCAAATTGTACGCGGGGTGCGATGGGAGCGCGATGGGGGCGTGATGGGGGCGCGACGGGGTCGCGACGGGGCCGCGACGGGGCGAGGGTGGCACGAGCGCGGAGCGCGCGCTGGACTTACAAACGGGGCTTTACCAACGCCTTGTTATTCAAGAACCCTGTATTCGTTTGTGTACACAACGTGTATAGAAACGAAAACAAATATACTTAATATGTCTGTATATAGTATCGATTACCTTCTTTTTTTTTTTAAATCAACAAGGTTAACGCGTGACTACGATCCTACCTGATGTTAAGTAGTGATGTGGTCTGTGGTGGTAAAGCGTACCAACCTAGTAACAGCCTATTCACTCTGTTCGACGACACCCACGTCATATTTGTAACTGACTACTGAACACTGACGCCGGCAAGTTGTTTCACTCCTTAGCTGTTCTTAAGAAGAACAAGGAGCTGGACCTCTTTGATCGGATTCTGTGTATATCCACAACATAAGGATGGTGACGCGCTCGTTTACTATCTGTTCACAGCCAGCTTTTTTGATTGCTTTCAAACCCCGCAACACCCTTTCTGGTAGGAATTACGTAAAATCCATTCTTAGCTGACCTCTAAGGGCATAAGCAATATGTCTACTTAATTTTAAGTATTATTTTCGAATAGTTTCGAAGATCTCGTGATGAATCAATAAATTGCTGTCTTCATTATTTTCTGTTATTAAGAGTAGATGACCTTCTTCCACGCTCTCCTTGTCTTTCAAAGTCTCAAAAATGGAGTGCTTAGTGTAACTTGAATAAAGATAGTAGTTTTTCAATTTCCGGTGAATGTAAGCCGAGTTATATGAATTCCTCGTAGATGATGATTTCTGCTATTCCTTCGTTCAAACCTGTGTTGGAACTGACTGCAGTGGCTATCGTTTGTACCTTTCGCGGTTTTCAGAAAGTTTTAAGTATTTCTATGTACCACAATGTGGTGTATTAATACATGTCCATTAGCTGGATTCAGAGAGTGACCAATGACAGTGTTCTGCAAGAAATTGGCCAAAAGCGTAACTTTATGGTTACGATTAAAGAACGTAAAATCTCCTACCTCGGCCACGTACCCGTCATCGGCGATATGATCTTCTGCAATTAATTATTATGGGTAAAGTTTATGGCAAACGAAAGGTAGGGAGAAGGAAAAGGTCATGGTTGAGGAATATCATGAGACTGTATCATGCTGATCGCCAACCTTCACTAGTTGGAGAGCCATTTAAATAGAAGAAGGTGTTAAAGATATATGAGATGAGTAACAATTTCATACATTAGAACACATGTTATATTTATTTACATTATATGTAGTATAGTAGCTCGCTGGCCTAATGGTTAGAGCGTGCGGCTTTCATTCCGAAGGTCGCGGGTTCAAACCTCGGCATGTACCAATGACTTAATATTTAAGTTATGTACATTTGTGAACTTTAGTTACAACAGCGAGATACAAAAACGGTGAAGGAAAACATCGTGAGGAAACCCGCACACTGATATCATCTGTGTGTGTGTGTGTGGTAGTCCCAATAAAGTGGCAACAGGCTCGCCCCCTGTTACATGGGACCTAATCTGACCACATCTGGCGAAACGTGGGTGGTTTATTCACCTCTGCCTACCCCTACTGGGAAAAAGGCGTGACAATATAAAAAAAAAAAAAAAAACATTATATGTTAACTAAACTGTTTCTATATGTTTAAAGCACATATATTTGTAATATTGAAGTTCAATTGTATCGCTTAGTAATAATTTTACGGCAAGCATTGTTTCTAGCAGGTTTGAACAATCAATATCATTATCATGGTAAGTTTTGTAGTACGTATCGTGGTGTTATAAAATTTCATCAAGCTCCTTTTTACAAGGGGTAAAGGCTTTGTTTGCCTTCATGTTGAAATTTATAGCGATTTGTTATAATACTCTATAAGAACTGGAGTGCCACGATGTATATCGCGCGTGATATATCACAGTTTACGTAAATCGAATAAATTATCCAATAATATAAACAACGATTTCGACTGCATACAAATAAACCGTAATAAATTAATCGTTTATAACTTTATTGAGCCTAATGTGTAACGTTTTGGGGAGTTTTCGTGTTTGCGGTAAAAAGTGGTTTCTGTTTGCGCGCCAACGGGGAAGTATAACGCAAAAGTGAACTGTCAAAACTGTACGCAGCCCGCCGCCCGCCGCCCGCCGCCCGCCGCCGCGATTTGATCGCACAGGGTAAAAAAAAACACCATCGGCTCGATAACAAACAGAGTTCGGTGAAAAAGCACTGGAAGCGCTCGAATCGATGACCGAAGCTCTATATCAAGTTTATCGTTTTCGCGGCGTCCATAACTTGGCACCCTCGCCGCCCGCCGAAAGCGGTAAGTATGTAAATTACGGTCGCGGACGGACGTCCTCGGGTGCCCACTTATCTATTCAAATTCGGGGCCCGGCGCTGGGTCGCGCCGCCGCCGCCGCCGCCGCCGCCGGCCCGCGCTAATCAAAATCCGATCAGCCATTAAGTCCTCTCGCTATCGCTTAGTTTACGAGCGGCGGGGGCCGAGGGGGAGACGGACGCGCGGCGAGGCAGGAGGGCGCGACGATCGCTTGTTTATGGCCGCGCAGCTCGACTGAAAAACTACGGCGAGCGGGCGCGCTCATAAAGGCCGCTCCGTAATCAAGCAGCGGGTTTTATGGGCGCGCGTTTCGCTGCGCTCCGGTAAATTTAGCCCGCCGAATTCTAGAAGCGTCCCGGCTGCGCTGCGCGGGCGGACGGGCGCACCGCGGGGGACAAGGGGAAGGTGCGCGCGCGCGGGGCGCCGAGCGCGGTGCATTTTCCCGCGCGAACGTTTTCCAAGTTCGCCTATATTTAACGTCCTCGCGGCTCCCTAATGAAGGAGCGCCGCGCGGCGTGTCGCGTGGGCGTGGGAGTGGGTGTGGGCGGCGACGGCCGCGTGTATTTTTACCGCGTAGGCAACACGCGGCGGCCGTCACACCACAAGCTCTCAGCGTGACAACAACATTTTTTTTATACAACGAAGTAACGAGCGGGACGTTCACCTTAAGGTGACGCTACTTAGTATGATTTATATTGCGCTCGTCGCCTTGAGATCCGTTACCCCAGTAATTTCATTAGCTACAACGCTTGTCGGCTGCAATAGGCACTTACCTAGCCGGTATCCGGCAACAGAGACCTATCACCAGTGAATAACAGTGATAATAACACTGTATGGTGAATGCAACATGGGTTCTGATTCTGGTATGTCTGCAGCCGAAGACACGTCTTGCTCTTATGATAAGTTATGAATCCTTTCATTTACTAGAACGGAAATAGAAATTATAACAAAGGATTCAAAAAAGCTTTCAGAAAATTCCAAATTGTCCAGAAATCGCTGTGGCGCTTGACTTGCGGCCATTACGTAAAATGGAAAGAGCGGCGTAGGCAATATACGGCATTATCGTATTTTTACGAGATCGATGGGACGCCATCCAACGAAGGGACTTCCGCGTCTTCCGGTCACCATTACTCAATAACCTAACCAACTGAGATAAACCTAGATACCTAAGAACGGTGTGTCTACTACCAATAGTAAAACTACGCGTCCAACCTATCTGTTCTATACAAGATCTCTGTTGCCAGAGACCGTCCATGTACCACCCCAGCACATATTGCAGCCTATAGACAGTAGTGTGCAAACACTACCGTGTTCCGGTTTGAAAGGCGCTGTAGATAGTGTAATTACGGGGGTAACGGTACACATATTAAGGCGGCGACTGCAATTTGGTGCAGAGTATATCATCCTAACTAGCGCCACCATGTTACAGACAGGCGTATCACTTACCATCAGGTGACCGTCTCGTTCGCCTCGTCGCTTAATTGAATAAAAAAAAAGTTAGTACTGTGTCCGGTTTGATGTTTTGGAGGATTAACGTTCTTGTAATATATGTGTTTGTTTTTAATGAGCTGTTTTTTGTATATTAATGAAATGTACAACGTGTGGCAAGAATTATATACGCAATATATATATATGTATGGAATATATATTTAGTTGGAAAACTTCAGCAGTGCCCATTCGAGTAGAATCCCCGCTGTGGACGATAAACGCGCGAAGGCGCGTGCGGCGCTCAATTAAGCGGGACAACATGGCCGCCGCGCCGCGCCGCGCCGCGCAGGGTTGCGTGCGTGCTGTCGTGCCATTAGGCGATTATCTTTTTTTTTATTCCGAAATAAAAACAGCCAGCCCTGTGTGACTGTACCACTAAAGAGTCGCTATTGTTTTTATATATATATATATATATATACTAGCTGTTCCCCGCTCGCTTCACTGCCCGTAATATAGAATTAAACAAATTTATCTGAAATATTCTTTGAGTCCAACCGTTACTATAGCAACCGTATAATACCAAATGAAAATAGACATAAAAGCCAATTAGAAATGAAACGATGAAGGATCTATGAAATTCAAAAGATAAATAGCCTATAACCATCTACAAATCATTCCGCATCGAATGATCATGTTTTTATATCGATACGTTCACTAGTATTCACGTGATTGGCGAACAAGCAAAATCCTATTTCATTACATATATATAGATCTCTTTTTGCTGAACATTAATGTGACATCGTTCTCATAATTTCAGATTCTTATACATATATCAAAGCGTACTTCAATTTCGCTTCATATGAGTATTTCTTAAATTAATTGAACGCAATTTCTTTGTAAGAAATACATGGTAAGACTAAAATTAAATTTCGATTGGCAATAATTAACAACGTAAACAATTTTTAAAGTGTAAATTTTTCAAAAATATGTCATAAGAAATATTATCAATAGATTGTCATACTTGGCATATCCTATACTATTATTTTAAAAACGAAAATATTTCTGCTTTTTTTATGCAAATGAAAGAGCGATTAAAGATAAAAAATAATGCTTCTGGGTTTCCACATATCAAATATAGTCTGCATTTCAAGTGGATATTACTCCTCTGCCGCAGCATCCCAAAGTGAATCTTCCTCCGCCAGCCAGCAGCCAAAAACGCCAGCAGCCCGTCTCCAAACAGATATATAGTACAAATGGATTACCAAAAATACTAATAGTACTAAAACAGCGAAATTGAATACCAATAAATAAAAGTATTTAGGGCAGTTTAGTATAGTTTATTGGCGGTAGGTCTCTGTTGCAGGAGATCGTCTAGGTGGGTACCACCGCGGCGTCTGTTTCTGCCGCCAAACAATATTGTGCAAAAATTACTGTGTTCCGGTTTGAAGGGTACTGTAGCTAGTGTCGCTCTACACTCAACATCTTGTCTCAATGCGAGTATCATGGTGTAGTGCATACCATTTTAACTAGCGCCACGTTGTCATGGATGTCGTATCACTTACCATCAAGTGAACGTCTCGCTCGTGGCAACGCTTAATTACATAAGAAAAGTATTTAAGTTTAAAGTTGAAGTACTATAATATGCTTAACGAGAATTTCGTTTTAAGGTTTAAAAATATGTTTTAAAGCTTAAAGCTAAATTATTTAAGCTTTTTTTAGCTAATTCTAGGTACCCTTCGCGGAATATATGTCATGGCGGATAACGCTTCATCTGTTCCTTGCATAATTTTTTTTATAGAATGTCAGTAATACATTCATCAGACATTTATCATTGTATCAGACAATGATCTTCGTATTATGAATGTCCTGATTACTGACGCATGCCAGAAAGTGATGATATTTGTGTAAATGTTATAGCATTCATCATCATCATCCTGATGTGACTTCTTCAGAGCCGTTTGGTTATTGCATTGAGAAAACTATACCGTAATTCAATTACTGTTTATACGCTTTTATGATAATTCGTATGACACATTGATAAAGATTGTATTCAGAATTTACATTTTTTAATCTGTGAAACGATTAGACGAGCAGGAAATTTATTTGATGATAAATGATACGCGTTCCCGTAACGATATAGCGCTAGTTATAATTGTACACAGCATAACATTGTGTTCTTCGTTTTGAGATGTAAGATATTAAATCTCATTGTCTGAGTATTGATAGTAGCTACAGCCCTCTTTAAACCGGAATATTTCCGAAGTACTGTATGTCGGCTGCAATGGGTGTTGCGGTGGCAGCTGTTTAGACGGTCTCCGGCAACAAAGACCTATCAGTTTTATGATTGGTTGAGAAAAAAAAAAGTGATTAATTATCTGTTGCAAGTTGGCAGCCCTAGGGCTCGCGACGCGGCGGCGGCGGCGGCGGCGGCGGCGCGGGCGTCGCGTCCGGTCGCCCGCTATCGCGGCAGGATGATCGGAATCGTTGACACCGCGCCAGTCGCGGAGGAATGACCGCGCGTTAATTGTCGCCTCACCTTCGCGCAAGGGCGCCTCCCCTCTCCACCCCACCACTCTCCACATGCCCGCCGCGCACCCGCTCGCCAACCGGCCTCTGCCTCCTCCCCCCCTTCGCCAGCTCGCGTCACGCTACCCACGGCGGTCAGCTCCCGCCCGCACCGGACGCGACAACTGACGAATGGCGAAATTAATGGGCAACCTTAAAACCCTCCGGCGTAATGGCCCAATATCGATCCCGTGGAGATGAGCGCAATAACTCTTGCCCGCAACCCCTAATGCTCCTCAAGACCTATTTGTCTGAGTGATGTATAATTTATTAGCCATAAAGTCATGGAGAGGAAGCGCTGTACCAGTTTTAATGATCGCAGGTCTTTTGCCGGACTGTCTAGGTCAGTTATGACCTGAACGCCCGTTACTAATACTAAAATATATTCACAATGAATCCGTTCGTATTTCAGTAAGATATTTAAACCAAACCCTTAAACTTAAAAAAAAAACACGATGAATACGTCAGTGTGGCTCCATGAAAAGGTTCACTACCACTGGTTCAGCTACATGATACATCAGCTCCTGTTTCGCAGCTTTAATCTACAACCTTCATAAATGCTTTACTAATAGCTTGAATCGCTGTTAGATTCACTGTAGGTAAGTACCACCGCAGCGCCTTCTGCAGCCGACAAACATTACCGTGTTCCGGTTTGAAGGGCGCTGTATGTTTGAAATTACAACGAGACTCGACCATCTTGTCTCATGCCACGAGCGGAATATGGTGCAGTGTATATCGACCTAAATAACACCACCTTATTATGGGCAGGCGTATCACTTACCATCAGGTGAATGTCTGATAACTGTCTCCTTGGTGCAGTGGCTTACCTAGTAACCCGGAGGTCTTGGTTCGATTCCGGATCAAGAGGTAATTTCGTTGATGGTATGACTTTTCCAAACTGGCTAGTTGCCATCCTAATGTTAAAATCCCATCTGCCAATAGTCCAATCTGAAGGATTTTCCGCTAACACACTATAACGAGTGTTAGCTGGATGTAGTAAAAAAGGACTTCTTAAATATAATCATAAATTATTAATTAGTATTATTAATTAGAAATTTACTAGTGGTAGATCTTTATAGTACAGACCTTGGAGGTACGATCGCAGCACGTATACCGACTGAGAAACAGTACTGTGTAAAAACTTCTGTATTCCGGTTTGAAGGGCGTTGTTGCCAGTATCATTACTGAGGTAACGAGACTCAAAATCTTATGTCTCGAAGCGACGAGCGCAATGTGATGCTGTATATAAACTTTTAACTAGCGCTAAGTTTATAGGGGGACTATCTTACCATCAGCTGAACGTTCACCTCGTCTCCTCGATTCGTAGTATGTGTGTGTGTATGTTAGTGTAAACAACACGACAACACAACATAAGAAAAACCAACAAAAACAAAACGACGGCGAGGCTTTTATATTAGGGGGACCGGAAAGTAATGTCGTTTTCTTACGCTAAATACAAACACATACATTTTTAACGAGTCTTTATTTTTAATCAATGATGTATTCCCCATCATTGTCAATAACCTTTTGCCATCTAGTGAGTAAATTTTCAATCCCTGATCGATAAAAATTAATTGGTTTTTCGGCAAAATATCTAGAGATGGCATTTTGGATATCATCCAAATTTGCAAATGTTTTGCCACTTAAAAAGTGTTGCAGCGCTCGGAATAAGTGGAAATCCGATGGTGCAACATCGGGCGAATATGGTGGATGAGGCAGCACCTCCCACCCCAATTCATTAATTTTTTCTAGAGTTCGCCTTGCGCAGTGCGGTCTTGCATTGTCATGTTGGAGAATGACGCCTTTTCGGTTGACAATCGCTGGCCACTTTTCAATTAAAGATTGATTGACTCGCTGCAATTGTTCGCTGTAGAGGTCTGCAGTAACAGTTTCTCCAGGTTTCAGTAATTCAAAATGAACAATGCCGCGAATACTCCACCAAACACACAAAAGCGCTTTTTTGGGGTGTAAACCTGGCTTAGCAGTACTCCGAGGGATTTCATTTGGAGAGAGCCACTGCCTTTTGCGTTTTGGGTTATCATACAGGACCCATTTCTCATCTCCTGTGATCAAGCGATCAAAAAACGCTTCTGTGTTGTGTCGTTGAAGCAATAAGTTGCATGTGATTGATCGGTTAGCCTTATTCTGTTCGGACAGATTATGCGGGACCCAAACACCTGCTCTGCTTACTTTTCCAATCTGCTTCAAATGTTCTTGGATGGTCGACCAAGGTTTGTTGAGACTGTTTGACAATTCCTCGATCGTCTGACACGGATTTGCTTCCACTTCCGCCCTTAACACGTCGTTGTCTAACGCTGATGGTCTTCCTGATCGATACGAGCCGGAAAGATCAAAATTACCCGATTTGAACTTGGAAAACCACCTTTGGCATTTCCGAATGTCCAGTGCATTTGGATAAACATCGCAAATGTTTTTGGTAGCAACTGTTGCGTTATTTCCCTTGCGAAACTCAAAGAGCATGCAATGCCGGATGTGTACCTCTTCTGGTATTTGGCTGGCCATTTTACCCAAAATTACAAAAAAAAATTGTAATTCAATTGTCTATAAGTAAAGAAATCACTATAACCTCACAATGTCTTTGGTACGCCTCTGAACAAAACAATGAGCTGACAAATGACAATTAAGTATTGGCATGCGCAGAAACGACATTACTTTCCGGTCCCCCTATTATTAGAAACGACCTTTGCAGCTAATCTGCGCGTTGACCTTGGATGGGTGATCGCTTTAATGACATTTATATCCCACGGCCTGGTGCATCGGACTACACCAGCACCGGTATTCGCACGGCCGAGTAATTACTAGTTAATAGAAGAAAAAAAAAAAAACTGTTCACATGTCAATTATTTGTATGCCGAAGCGACGATCACCTAATATTAAGTGATGCACCCGCCCACTAACAACGTGGCTTTACGAAGTTCCGTTACCCCAGTAGTTATACTAGCTACAGCGCCCATCAAACCGGAACACAGAGTAATGTATGTCGGCTGTAATAGGCGCGGCGGTGATACTTGGTAGATAGTCTCCGGCATTGGAGACCTGCCAGCAATGAAACTGGTTTGAAGGTCATAAATTGACCACAACACTACCAGTTTTGACCCCAAGGTAAAAGACCAATTTGTGGTTGAGACAAAACTAAATATCCTATAACTGGGTTAAGGTGTTATCACTGCAGACCACTTTGATGGTGGAATAACATCAGATGATATTATAACATCATTATCATCAGACGATAGACGTCCACTGCTGGACATAGGCCTCCTCCAAAGATCTCCTCATTGATTGATCCCACGCTGCTTGCTTCCAGGTTCTCTCTATTCTCACCAGATCGTCGGTCCACCTTGTGGGAAGTCCCCCAACACCTTACTACCCCATCAATGTGCCCTGCCCACTGCCACTTAAGTCTAGCAATCTTTTGGACTATGTCGGTGACCTTAGCTCTTCTGCGGATCTTCACATTTCTGATAGTATTATATTTCATCACTAATCTAAGCTCACAGGCCGTGGATCCGGGTCCAAGAGCCCAGTGTCAGATGAGCTGTTAGAGTTAGAATGGCTTCCAGCGCGAACATCACCACGAATCTAGAATCTAAACATAATAAATCAAATAAGTTGCCATAATAAAAATGGCGGGATTTTTAAATATGACCTTGTGATGTCATGCTCGTATATAATTCCGAACTCGATACGTAAGTCTGACCATATAGAGTCCAAAAGAAAAAAAAAGTCCGATTATAAATAAAACACCAAATAATCTCAATACATTGCAAATTTACTGGTGGCAGGTCTCTGCTGCCGGAGGCCGACTGGGTAGGTATCACCGCAGCGCCTTTTTCTGCCGACAAACAGTATTGAATTCTAGTTTGAAGGGTGCTGTAGTTTGAGTGGCTGACACTGGCATATCTGAGGCGTCCGAATTGTTCCGCCGAACCAGAGACAAAAAGGACTATGTGGTCAGATTAGGTCCCATGTAACAGAGGGCGAGCCTGTTGCCACTTTATTGGGACCACCCCATACACACACAAAGATGATTTCAGTGTGCTGGTTTCATCACGATGTTTTCCTTCACCGTTTCTATCTCGCTGTTGTAACTAAAGTCCACAAATGTACATAACTTAAATATTAAGTCATTGGTACATGCCGAGATTCGAACCCGCGACCTTCGGAATGAAAGCCGCACGCTCTAACCATTAGGCCAGCGAGCTACTTTATTGTACTGATTCTAATTAGTGCCACGTTGTTATAGGCAAGCCAAAGCAACCATCATATAAAGATCTCGCTCGATTCGCAGCTTATTTATTTCAAATAAATAATTATATATAATTATACCATACTACTAAAATACATCAAAAATGTGATCTCATTATGCGTAGAACGGACTATAGACAATAATTAAAGTTATTTTTACTCTGTGATTGACGTTAGGACATCTGTCATATCGAACATATGACCATGGCCGCTGTCGAGGTTGAATGAAGAAGTAATAAATAAATCGGTAACGTTTTGTTTTATTAAATATATAGTGTTAGAGTAAATGTAAGAAGTTATTAAATAAACATAAATCATATGGCGTGCCTCCCCCCGCCGCGCGCCGTTCAATGTTTTGATAACAATCGCCCGCCCTCCCTCTGTTTCCCGCCATTTCGCTTTCATTCATGCCTACTACACAACTAAAACAAACTTTATTTCAATTTATAAATGTGTGTCTTACCGTGCCAGTTTCCACTGCGCATGTGTGCGTTTCGTTCCGCCACGGACTATCTTACGCAGATACTACTTTACGAAACTCCGATATAATGCCCACGCTTGTGAAACTTTTGAGAGTACATTTTTAGATAAATTATTTTTACCACTACGAATGGTTTAGTTAATTAAATGGAAATGGTCATGTCACAATTTTGTTATTATATATATCTTCTACTTTGATATAATCTAAGTCACTTATGGCTGGGTGATAACAGATTACAACAAAAGGGTAAACTTATGTTGAAAATTTATAAATCAGCAATCATTACTGTATAGATTTTGCGTCGAAAAAATATAATAAATGAATTAGCATTAATCGTGTTTACCTTTTAACTTTATTAATAGTTCAACAAAAATACAATGTTCTTTTAAATTCAAAATTATTTTCGTAATTCGTTATATACAACACATCACTACTTATATTTTGGCATATGGACAGATAGTTTCTTTCTTTATTTAAAAAGCAAATGTATATGAGCATTTATGAAGACGCTTATAAAAGTGAAGGAAGCGAGAGAGAGTGTGCCAGGATCGTAGCAAGTGCAAAGAGGTGGTCTCTGCCTACCCCATTGGGAACGAGGCGTGATATATGTATGTATATATATACAAATGTATAATTTCACATACAATAAAACAATGTCAATGTTTTCTGAAGTTATATCATTAGTTGACCCAACACGTGTAAATGAACTTATTGGTTTTGTACATGTATGTAAGTATCAATAATATTTGATGATGTAGAATTTTACGATAAAGATACTCCGCCGCGCGGTGGCTAAGTTTCGGGATCACCACGAACCGAGTGTTACATTGCGTGTAAGTTTTTCAGGCCGGGATTCAAGATGATTCCTAGTCCACGTGTTGTGATCTTCGGCCATTGCTATTTTCTTTTTTTACGTGGATACGGGTAGATGTAAAATAAAGATGTTGCGTCTGAAAAATATGATATTTATAGTTTAATCTTTGTTTCATCGCAGTCGCAAACACATAAATATGTACGAGGTATCGTCGCAGATAAACTTGTAAAAAGTTATGAATGAAACGGAGAGTGCCCGTAGTAGAGTTGTAGGCTCTCCCCCCCATGCGGAGAACGGTGGGCCCTCCCCGCGCCGGCTGCCCTCCGCGCCGCCGACGCTGTTCCCTCCCGCTCACTCCGCGCGGCCCCTCCGACGATTTGTTTGATGCATTTAGTTTTAAAACATTTGCTCATAATTCACAGCGTCGCAATAGCTTTCACCCCCACTCTACGTTTCTGAACGCTGTTTCCCGCGCTTTGCGTCTCCACCAATGGGCTCACGTAGTTTTTTTTTCTATTCAAACGACACGAGCTGTCATCTGATGGTAACTGATACGGTTACCCATAACAACGTGACGCTTATTTCTACGGTTAACGTAGATCGTCAATGTAGGTATCACAGCAGCGCCTATTGCAGCCGATAGATTCAAACATTACTGTATTCCGGTTTGAAGGGTGCTGTAGCTAGTGTAATTACTGGGTTAAGAAGACACCACATCTTATGTCTCAGACGACCAGCGCAGTGTGTATACCATCTTAACTGGCGCCATGTTGTTATTGGAGGCCCATTTTGTTGTCACTTTCTATCGTCAATAATCAAATTAAAAAAAAAATTCAATTGATTTATTATTTTGTTTGGTATACAACAAACAATATTATTATGACGAAATGACAATCAATATTATTATGATGAATAAATATGATGAAAAACTATACAAATCTATTTATTAAATAGTTTTGCTACAGGTGGATGGATGACTAGTGATCTGGAGCTGCAGTATATGGCAACTATCTAATACGTCAAACGCACGTTATGTATTGTAGGTTGGTATATACGTTGGTGTATGTATGTTGGTAGCTCCGGAGGTGAGGTGGCGGAGAGTGGAATGCGCGGGGAGACACGTGGGGCCGGTAACTGGGCCGTTGCCGTGGCAACTAAACCGGCTTAGATGAATACTGCACAACGGATCCAGGTCTCGAATATCCAACCACTGAACTATTCCACACGTACGCGGTGAAATTTAATGATGATGGGAATTGTTTATGCCGTCCGAGTTAAGCGGTGGTGTGTGGTCTTCCACTGTGATATGTATGAAGGATGTTTTTTGAGGTCTATGAGGGTTGAGGGACGCTTATATATTTTGTGAAATGTGATATATAACTATGAATATATCACAGATGTTAGGCCTCCATTACCGGCGGCCGTAGGCAATGCTCCGTAATAATAGGGTGTTGAAGGCAAGAACAGTCACTTATCCTCTCTCCACCAACTCCACTCCTATAACTATTACCTTTGGAGATATAGGTCGACAAGCAGCTGGGAGACAGGGTATCACTTACTCCGAATGCAGGGACGCTGGCATCTGGGTACTCATGTTAAACGTATAACATTCAGGAAGGAAGGAGGGTAAACCAGTGCACTGTTTTCCAGTGAAACTTATGATGAATGATGCGAGATGCTAAGAGAGCAGCTGGACTAGGAGAGTGTCAAGGTCATTTATACACCATGTCTGTCCTGGTGTCGTCTTCCAAGTGCGACACTTGCTTGATACGTTGGTAAAAATAAAAACACCAGTTAGTCATCAGCTTGTTCTAGCATGTTACCGTTGGAAGAGTAAACGGACCCTCAGGCGGGAGACCAAGTCGTTATAGTTGTTGAAATATATATAAAAAAATTATTGCGAAAAAGTCAACTGAAATGTTACTGTTAATGGAGGCAATTTGCTGAAGCACCGTCAAGTTTAAGTGGTCATTGTCACCTGGCCCTTCAAGGAGCCAGGATAGGAGGGGGGAGACGAGTGGGAGACGTTCAACTGGCATTTACAATAGGAATGACCTAGAATATAAATCGCTTCGCATAATTTTTACATGATACGCCCACTCGGCCGCCATTGTTGTTTTTTTACATATTGTCGTGTCCCACTGACATACGTATTATTTTTTTAATTAGGCAAAACAAACTTTGTCGTGCGGCACCATTATACTTTTTCGTTTAAACTAGGATTATTCTGGTCTAGAATTAGGTTTTTTTTTTATATTTAGAACAAGAGTAGTGTAGTAGCGAGAATTATTTATTGAATATTACTTTTTTTATTCGACGACTCAAGCGGGTCGTTTACCTGATACTAGTAAGGATGACATAACATTTTTCGTTAACCGTCGTTATTACACAACGCCCTTCAAACCGGAATACAGTAATGTCTATCGACAGAAATAGGCTGCAGTGGTACCTACTAAGATAGTCTCAGGCAGTAGAGACATAACATCAACTTACTTTATTAGTTCTTAAGGTTGATCCTGGAAGGTACACAGACCGTGGACCTGGGTCTGCTAGGCCAGGATCAGACAAACTGTGAGAGTCAAAATGATTACCAAGTGTTACTCTCAACTGGAGAATAAAACATCCTGGAAACTTGCTCCTGATAAACAGCTGGAGTAAAGAACTTTTAATATCATCATATCACAAAGAATAAGCTAAAGACCGGATTTGTTTTCTCAATCTGACCGCCGAAGGTCAGTTTGATGAAGACACCTAATGATGGTGATGATGATTTAATGAGTATCAGAGTCGGAGTTGAAGTATGAGGTTGAGAGATTAATCCTTGAAACCTATATACATCTAGATTATTACAACAATATGACAAGACCTAGAATTTCTGAATATACCCCTCGGTGCTTCTCTTGAAGTTCAGAGAAGAAGAAAAGTAAGAACATCTCATTTCTAGAACTTTCTAGAAATTCGTTAAATAACAACAAATCTAAAACAAATGTACTAGTGGTTTCTGTTGCCGGAGACCGTTCAGATACCACCGCAGCTCTTACTGCCTCCTATTGAGGGTAGGCCTGTGCCCCAGCAGTGGGGACGTAAATTGACTATTATGTATATGTTGGTGGTATGGCAGCTCTTATTCCTACCGCCAAAGAGTAGTGTGTAAATATTACTGTGTTCCGGTTTGAAGAGTGCTACAGCTAGTGATATTACTGGAGTCTTAACATCACATGACTCAAGGTGACAAACAGTGGTTCTGTGTGTATCATTCTAACCTGGGTCTTGTTGTGGGTAGATGTATAACACCATCAGGTGAACGTCTCGCTCGTCTCTTCGAATTAAAAAAAAAAAACATCTCTAGAGTGAGAGCTACAGAGAGCAATGGAAAGCTATGTTCGAGGTTTCCCTGCGTGATCGAATCAGAAATGAGAAGATCTGCAGGAGACCAAAGGTCACCGACATAGTCCAAAAGGTTGCTAATCTCAGGTGGTAAAGGGCAGGACACATCGCTCGAAGGACTGACTACTGAGGCCACAAAGGTCCTTGAATGGCGTTCGTGTATCGGAAGACTTAGTTGACAGGCCCACCACGAGATGGTCCGACGACCTGGTGAAGGATCGATCGATGTGATGATTTTTAGTGGTGGCCAGTATCCAGCAGTGGATGTCTGTCGGCTGATGATGATGATGATGATGATCTCTACAGTACTTGTGTTTCTATGTACTGAATTTACTACTACTTCTAGTTAAGTACTAACGACCTAATGTACTGTAATCCAGTCTACTAGGTCGCTAGTAAGATCTTATCATCGAGTAAATTTTGTAAGAGTGATCAGGCATCTCCAGATCATTATCATTATCATCAGCTGATAGACGTCCACTGCTGGACATGTCTCCTCCAAATGTCTCCGTATTGATTGGACCTTCGTGTGTAGGGGTTCACGTGGGGGGATTTAGGTCGTTTCCCATCATGCTGGTCCAACGCGGGCTAGTGGGTGCCAGTGGTTTGTTTGTTGAGTAGCAGATTGCACCACGAGCAGGTGAGATTGGCTTGGGTCCCGTGAGTTCCTTCAGGAGGACAATGGCTGGACGTCGTCTCCGGTCATTGAAGTAGTACTCATGAGGCTGGTAGGGTCTGCATAAAGCCGCGGTTGAGTTTCGAGCGGAGATCTGGCGACCTCCTCACCGAGGGGGTTTTCGTGGGTAAAAATCTCCACATAAGTCTCACTTCCCTCTAGAATATCTTTTCAAAGATTTGCTCCTCCTAAACAAAAAAAAGGATCCCGTGTGTTGTTGTACGGGATCCCTTACATATTAGGTAGACCTGAAAGTAATGTCGTTTTCTTACGCTAAATACAAACACATACATTTTTAACGAGTCTTTATTTTTAATCAATGATGTATTCCCCATCATTGTCAATAACCTTTTGCCATCTAGTGAGTAAATTTTCAATCCCTGATCGATAAAAATTAATTGGTTTTTCGGCAAAATATCTAGAGATGGCATTTTGGATATCATCCAAATTTGCAAATGTTTTGCCACTTAAAAAGTGTTGCAGCGCTCGGAATAAGTGGAAATCCGATGGTGCAACATCGGGCGAATATAGTGGATGAGGCAGCACCTCCCACCCCAATTCATTAATTTTTTCTAGAGTTCGCCTTGCGCAGTGCGGTCTTGCATTGTCATGTTGGAGAATGACGCCTTTTCGGTTGGCAATCGCTGGCCACTTTTCAATTAAAGATTGATTGACTCGCTGCAATTGTTCGCTGTAGAGGTCTGCAGTAACAGTTTCTCCAGGTTTCAGTAATTCAAAATGAACAATGCCGCGAATAATCCACCAAACACACAAAAGCGCTTTTTTGGGGTGTAAACCTGGCTTAGCAGTACTCCGAGGGATTTCATTTGGAGAGAGCCACTGCCTTTTGCGTTTTGGGTTATCATACAGGACCCATTTCTCATCTCCTGTGATCAAGCGATCAAAAAACGCTTCTGTGTTGTGTCGTTGAAGCAATAAGTTGCATGTGATTGATCGGTTAGCCTTATTCTGTTCGGACAGATTATGCGGGACCCAAACACCTGCTCTGCTTACTTTTCCAATCTGCTTCAAATGTTCTTGGATGGTCGACCAAGGTTTGTTGAGACTGTTTGACAATTCCTCGATCGTCTGACACGGATTTGCTTCCACTTCCGCCCTTAACACGTCGTTGTCTAACGCTGATGGTCTTCCTGATCGATACGAGTCGGAAAGATCAAAATTACCCGATTTGAACTTGGAAAACCACCTTTGGCATTTACGAATGTCCAGTGCATTTGGATAAACATCGCAAATGTTTTTGGTAGCAACTGTTGCGTTATTTCCCTTGCGAAACTCAAAGAGCATGCAATGCCGGATGTGTACCTCTTCTGGTATTTGGCTGGCCATTTTACCCAAAATTACAAAAAAAAATTGTAATTCAATTGTCTATAAGTAAAGAAATCACTATAACCTCACAATGTCTTTGGTACGCCTCTGAACAAAACAATGAGCTGACAAATGACAATCAAGTATTGGCATGCGCAGAAACGACATTACTTTCCGGTCCACCTATTATATCTTGATACTATATATATTCTTTTTTTTTGTGTCTTGGTTTAAATGACCATTTAGAACAAATGGTTGACTATGGCCTTAATTGTGATAAAATCACGTTTACCTTTCTTCACCCCCACATGTAATTATGAAACGTTTGAGAATTATTTAAAGTATAATCTGTATGCAACGTGGGGTTGGCGCTGCGGCAAAGTCGTTCCGGAGGCAGGCGGCCCTCGAGGGTAGCGGAGCAGCTCCGGCTGCTGCATTAGTATGCCGTTTGTGTCGAATCGGTCGTGTAATGCATAAGTGGATGCATATCCCCATGATGCTGACGCCCGTCACTCGAACATTCGTGACATTGCCTAACGCTTATCTCCGTTTATGTGTGAGCTAAATTATCTATATACTTAGTTGTCCAAACATTCATTGACTGATCACGAGATCTCCGAAACTAAACACTCAAAATATAGTAAAGATATTGCTTCTGACAGAGATCAGTTAAGAATGGATTTTATAAAATTCCTTCTCCAAAGGCAGTTGCAAGGTGTTACGACCAGCAAAGCGGATGAGGAACTGCTAGCTGTATTTTATACGCCAGCATCATGAACTCAATAAAAAACATAGGAATCGAAATATCGTTGAACTTCAACTTTGGGTGGCTGATCTAGCGAAGGTGCCTTCAGGGAAACTTGGAGTTTTAGCTACAGTACGATGGTACTTCAGCTTCTAACATCGTATAAAGCACAGGTTCGATGGTGTAAAGTACTGCTTCTACATATAAACAGGTGCTGGTATGTACCAACTGGCAGTTTTGGACACGGCTGGGAAGTACCAAACTTGATATCCTGATTCACCAGCATAGCGAGTCTCTCGATGTTCTACCCAATTCATTTCGAAGGGTTTGCTCCAGAACTGTATGATTGGATTCCGCCATCATCGCCTATGTCTGTATCCCATTCATCAGAACCTTCACGATGCCAACAGCGACGGATTGGAAGTCCATCGGCCTCAATATTTCCGTCCAGATATGACGTGGGGAAGACTTAATTACTTCTAGACCAGTGGCCTTTACCACTAAAGACTATACCTCCGTTTACTTTCAGGTCGGATTGTAGCCAAGCGCTGCTACTCTACACAATTAAAACATGACCATAGAATAGGAGACCTTCATTCTCAGGTTATCAGGAATAAAACTAATTTAAGCACTCCCTACTGCAAGGCAGATTAAAAGCGTTCACGGGTTCTCAGGGTTTGAAGGTGACCTTCATTAAACGAGTCTGAGCTGGTCATGTATTTGTAACAAAGCGGTGCTGGGGACGTATCTGGCTTTTCGGGACTTGCTTAAGCGCAGTATAAGGAAGCAATAATGTGGTTTGGAGGAGAACTTTGTCTTTCCACTAGATGTGGGGTATGGGTAGATGATCCAACAGCCCCCTCCCTCTTCGATAGAAAAGGATAGGAAGAGAGCTTTACTTTGGAAGTTGAAGACAGTTGTAAGCTCTCCGTATGTCTCACCATTAAGAGCTGTCTCACGTAACAAAGTGAGTTCGGTTTTGTTTATTTTTTCACTCAGCTCTGGACTTCTGGAGAACTTCATCAGCCACTTGGTTGCTAAGTATGTTCTCAAGATCATAAATATACGTTGGTGCGAACCTTTAAGACTTGACTAGATTAAGTAAGTTCAACTTTAAATGAGAGGTGAATCTATGTATGCAACTGGAATTGGCAGCAGCATTATCTCCTCGAAAATACCTCAATGTCTTACAACTAAAGTGCTTAGAGTAATATAATTCCCACCACTCCACCTTTGACGTGTCGTAAAAGGCGACTAAAAAGGTGTTTGTGAGTCGTCAATCGTTGCACTGTTATACCCCGATTCTGTAAGTCATGTTGCTAAGCCAGCTCCGATGCTTGCATCTTTCTATCACATCATCAGTTGTAACCCTGAGAAGCTACATCTCTTCTCTAACTTCTGACCGCGTAGACGCCATGAGCGGTAGATAAGGGGTTGCTATGTTTAGCAATAAATATGGATCTGGATAAAGAGGTGTCAATGGTGGGCATGTTCAAGGACGCAGGTTCGGCCCTTATTTAGGTAAACCCTTGTGATTGAAGGACAAAAGCTGTGAGGTGGAAAGCAGTATCTTGCTGTAGGTGCGGAGCGAGCTGGAGGTGGCGTTACGTAAGTCCTGTAGGTGTGACGCAGCCGCGGTCCGCTTCTACGACGTTGCAGCTGACAGCCGCAGGCGCGCCTGCGACACACTCATAAGCGGAGCGGACGATTAATTAATATTAATTACATTCATGTTTTGGTATATTCGCAACAAAGAAACTCTACCATCTGAATATGATTACATTCAGCTCTTAATCGAAACCGGAACCTCGGCAGTAAAGAAAGCCACCGGAAGTTGCCACTGTCAAAGCATAGGAGTTATGATTTAGTAAATTCCCATCATTGGTTTAATAAAACACGCCGTCACTTCTAAGTATTTAAAAAAACATATAATTTTTTTTATTTGAGTGAAGAGGCGAGTGGGACGTTCACCTGATATTAAGTGATACTTCTACCCATAACGTTTTACTTTGTGGTCCTTGAGACTTAAGATTTTGAATGTCATTACTGTAGTAAGTACACTAGCTACAAAGCCCTTCAAACCGCAACATAGTAATGTTTGTACAGTACTTTGTAGTGTTATAAATAGCTATAGAGGCCACCAGTAGCAATTATCCTATTTAATGTTCTCAATTTTTGGGATCAAGAGCCTTGGTCGCAATGACAGAGTCAAAGGACATTTATTTACTACACTGACCGAGGTAAGGTGAAGGAGGCGCAGCAGGAAGCTGGAATCGGACCTGCACTTCCTCTCATTGCTGAACTGACTGTATCATTGTTGGTGGTATTAAAAAAAATTGCGGTCGCTAGGTTCCATGTTGCATTCGGACCCTAAAGACGTCATTAGAGGAGTTGGTGTTCTAAGCTCGCCCGTTCAGCCGAACGCTCGCGCTTAGCCTAACTGAGTACATAGGGTCCTATGTTCTATGTACCGCGCAGTACATAAGGCGCAGCGGACCCCGGCGCACGGGTTCCGCAGCCGATGTTTATTTGGGTTACGAAAACCTTTAATGAAATCCAACACTTCGCTTGACAGACTTCAAATATCCAGATTCAGATCTTACGCTATATTTTAACAAAACATTACTATATACCTCCACCTATTAGTTACTGTTATATTTTTAAGTTAATATTGTTCATCATCATCATCGTCATCATCATCATCATCATCATTAGGTGCCTTCTTCAAACTGAAGTTTGGCGATCAGATTTCGTAAACCAATTTGATCCTCAGCTATTCTTTTCAACTGATGGTATTTAAACCCGGTCCATTCCTTTATGTCGTCAATCAATTTCTTCCGCTATCCACCAGGTGCACGTTTTCCAGGAGTTTCGTCTTCCAGGATGAACCTTTTGGATTGTAGTCATAGCAAAGTAAGAGATAAGGAAGTGAGAATTTTATTATATATAATAAAAACCGATGTAACGTATCATTTAACCGGTTTTGAACGAAATATATAAGGTTGTCAAATATCTCCCTTCCGCTTTTTTGCTCTTTATTCAATGCTTTATAAAAAGTGTTACAGTGATCGGATTTAGTTCAAATATGCGCCGTTTTGTTCGATAATCTGTTTCCATCTAGACGGCAACTTCATAATACCTCCCTCGTAGAAGCCCCCCTCCTTATTTGCGAAGAACTCGGACAGCCACTTTTCACAAGCCTCTTTTGAGTTCAACTTTACACCACCAAGGGCGTTCACCATGGACAGGAACAGGTGGTAATCACTTGGCGCTATGTCCGGGCTATATGGTGGATGCGATAAAACCTCCCATCCGAGCTCCCGTAGCTTCTGACGAGTCATCAACGAAGTGTGTGGTCTGGCGTTGTCCTGGTGGAACACTACACCCTTCCTGTTGGCCAATTCTGGACGCTTCTGGTCGATCGCCTGCTTCAAGCGGTCCAGTTGTTCGCAGTAGATGGTAGAATTAAGCGTCTGGCCATATGGGAGCAGCTCATAGTGGATGATTCCCTTCCAATCCCACCAAACACACAGCAAAACCTTCCTGGCCGTCAATCCCGGCTTGGCCACTGTTTGGGACGATTCACCGGCCTTCGACCACGACCGTTTTCGCTTGATATTGTCGTATGTGATCCATTTTTGGTCGCCAGTCACCATCCGCTTCAAGAATGGGTCGAGTTCGTTCCGTTTCAGCAGCATATCGTAGGCGTTGATTCGGTCCAGAAGGTATTTTTGCGTCAAATCATGTGGCACCCAAACATCATGCTTTTTTTTGTATCCAGCCTTCTGCAGATGGTTTAAAATGGTTTGGTGACTAACTCCCATCTCCTGGGCGATGTCACGAGATGTCACATGCCGGTCTAACTCGATGTAGTCCATGATTTGATCGGTATTTATCGTCACAGGTCTTCCGCCGGCTGGCTTATCCATGGTGTCGTTTTCACCGGCTCTGAATCGTCGAAACCATTCCTCCGCGGTTCGAAGTGATAGAGTACCATCCCCCAAAACACCATTAATTTCACGGAACGTTTCTCTAGCGGATTTGCCTTTAACGAAGGAAAACTTTAAAATAGCGCGAATTTCGGCGTTAGTGAACTCCATGTTTACACGTCTATAACTGTTGAACGCAATATCCAAACTAATTATGCATAGCGTCGTTTTGTAGGTTATGTCAAGACCTTTCAAATTATGTATAGTATTGCCAGATACGAGCTCTATAGCGCTTTGTACATAGCTGCGAAATTCAAAAGACAAAAAGGCGGAAGGGAGATATTTGACAACCCTGTATATGCAGTCCTCTCATTCAACAACCTCTCAACTCCTGGAAATGAGAGTCGACATTGTCGAGGAGAAAGTAGAGATCAATTTCAACCATATAAGTTAAGTGTTAATTTGTCTATCATGCCAATACTAATGGTCGAAACAGTTGAAAGGCAGCTGAAATATCTGCTTTATTTTATTAAGGAATAATTATTGAAATATGCCCACAACCAACGGCTATGCCCACGCCCACACCGATTCCCGCGCCTATGCCCAAGGAAGATGGAGAAGAGGGTCCAAATTTAGATACGCTGGTACATTGCTATATTTTATTGAACGAAACATCAAGACGAGTAAGACGTTCACCTGATGTTAAGTGATACCTGTTCCACCTGTTCATAATGTAGCTCTAGTCAGGATCATATACACTGCACCATATTATACTCGCCACCTCATGATATAACGTTAAGTTTCGCTACCCCAGTAATTTCACTAGCTACTCCACCATCGAGGTACAACACAGTAATGTTTGCACACTACTGTTCGGCAGTAATTGTCGGTGTGGTGGTACCTTGATGGTCACCGGCAACAGAGACCTACCACCATGGAGTAATATTGATAGTGTACCTTAATAAAAAAAGGTTGAGCACCTCTCGTGTGCTGGGCGGAGTGGGGCGCGGGCCTCACTCCGGCTCACGTGTGGCCTTTATCGCGTGACCTATTTGCCTCGCCCCTAAATGGGACGCTTTCGCCTGATAACGTTCTTTCCATTTACAACTGGAGATCAGCTACGGCACCACTCCTGAATCCGACTACTCCAAAATCTCCGGTTCGTGTATCGGTGAACTCCTCGTGCATCAATTACCACACACAAACAGTTAACTGACGTAGTTAAATGACCATATTTATATATATCGCTTCTTCTTCTTACTGCCGTCAAACCTTACTGTGCAGATATTACTGTGCTCCGGATTAAGGGGCGTTTATAACTAGTGCATTGGAGTAACGTATTTAACATCTTACATTCTAATTAGTGTCACATGGTTATTGGCATCAACAGGCGACCGTCCGGTTACTTTCGTCGCTTCGTAGAAAAAAATATATACCTCAAGCTGTGTGTATCATATGAGTGCTGAGTTTTGATCCATCGCATCCAAGCTGGTCGTCCGGGGTGTGTGGGTGAAGTAAAAAGAGCAGTGATGCTATAACTGGCAGGTCTGCTCTATCAAGTATTAAAACGGTAATTACCGAGCTGACGGGGCCCGCGTCCTGAGGCGAGCTGCCGCAGTGTCGCGCAGCGGCTCCGGAGCCAGGGTTACATAAGGCTATGTACTTTATATAAACCGGCCCGAAGGCTGCGCCGACCATAGCAACCAAAATACGGGCACCTGACGCCCGCACTACGTACCGAGCGGCGGCCATGTTGAGAAGCGCAGCGACTCCTGCATAGTTTTTTTTTATATAGCTCGCTGGCCCAATGTTCAGAACGTGCGGCTTTCATTCCGAAGGTCGCGGGTTCTAATCTCGGCATGTACCGATGACTTAATATTTACGTTATGTACATTATGAACTTTAGTTACAACAGCGAGATACAAACGGTTAAAGAAAACATCGTGAGGAAACCCGCACACTGAAATCATCTTTGTGTGTGTGTGGTGGCCCCAATAAAGTGGCAACAGGCTCGCCCCCTGTTACATGGGACCTAATCTGACCACTGTGACTATTCCTACTGGGAAAAAAGGCGTGGTAATATAAAAAAAATATATAATCAAGTGATGAGACGAACGGGACGTTCATATGAAATTAAGTGATAAGCCCATCCTAAACAATGGTATACAATACACCACATTGTGCTCATCGACTGAGATATAACATGTCGAGTTTAGTTAACCCAGTGATTACAGCTACAACACCCTTCAAACAGGATCACAGTAATGTTTTCACAGTACTATTTGTCGGGTGCAATAGGCGCTGCGGTGATACTTAGACGGTCTTCGACTACCGAGACCTGCCACCAGTGAAGTGAACTTATAGCAATCATTGCTTCAGTTGATTAAATGAATAACTAGAAAAACATATAAGAGATGTATAATGAGTATATGCAGATTATATGATCAAGAACGACATAGACTTCTAACAATTTCTAGACTTCAATGAGTCTTAATAAAGATATATTCTTTATACTCTGTACGAATCCCTCGTATCGTAGCTTCAACTTCAATCAATTTTTATCTACTTCTATCGAGTGCACGCGCTCTTCTTCTCAGTAATAAATAAAATTAGTGAACTGGTGATAGGTAATGCTTACTTCTACCACCAAACAGTAATATGCAAACATTACTGTGTTCCGGTTTTAAGGGCGATTTAGCTAATGTTATCACTGGGGTGATGAGTCTTAACATTGCATATGCCAACTAGCGTCCAACTGTTGTCGTCGCTTAATGTAATTATAAAAATTGTACAGATTAAACATAAACAGTAACTTTTATTTTTTTTTGTTTTTGGTTAGTGTTTTAATATTTTCATCACGCTCCCGCTTCCGCCGCCAGGTAGGCCGCGGTGTAATTTAGCAACGAGCCCGCACAAAGCCTGCCCGCTGCGGTCGCTCGTCTTACCGGCGCGGCTCGATTGTGCGCCGCACACACACACGCGCACGCACGCACACACGCGCGCTCGCACACGCGGCCTCACGTCCGCACGCCGTCACACGCCGTCGCACGCCATCGCACGCCGTTGCTCGCCGTCGCACGCTGCCGCACGCCGCGCTGCGTACAGCGAGCGCCTCATCGCCAACCTATTCATAGGCTCAAGCTTTGTTATATAAAACCTTAAACTTTCGCTGGTGGTAACACCCTTGCTGCCAGCCACCATCTGGATAGATACCACTGCAGTTCCAATCCCTTCCACAAAACAGCAGCGCACGAACCTTCCTGTGTTCCGGTTCGAAGGGATCATGTCTTATGTCGCAAGGCGGCCAGAACATTGTGGTGCTGTCATCATCGCCGACAGACGTCCACAGCTGGAGATAGGCCTCCCCCAAAGATTCTCACAATGATTCATATGGAAGATTTGGGCCATTTACCACCAAGCTAGCCCAATGAGGGTTGGTGCTACTGTATATATCATCTCAACTACGTGGTTATAGACGAGGGTATCACTTGACTTAATGCTTCCATTGTAACAGAAGATCCCTATTTCGGTTCCAGAGCTGAATGTCATGGGATTTAGATGGTGGTATTGTTTTTCAAACCTACCTACCTTTTTTTTAGCAGGGAAGATATTTAAAAGTTACCCTACTCCAGATCGGAAGACAAGGCTTAGTGTAATTTGTACCCTTAGATCTCCCCAGGTCCCAAGGTCCCAGAAAGGGCTGTAACCACTCTCAGTATCTTCGATACATTACAACAAAGGATCTCGTGGAGTCCAAGAGTCGAGCCTTGGCTAGCTTAATGTGATAATGAGCCCCCATCTTCAAATTGCTTGGACTCAAAGACCTCTTTTAGTGGTTTACTACCACCTTGCTGTAAATTTACCACCAAAACAGCATTACTGGGTTCCGGTTGTCACATCACTTGTTTCCGGTTGTCAACTGTGATGCAGTAGTTTATAAACTACTTAGTGATATCAGATTTATAATTCAGTAACTGTTCGTACTCTTGACTCTTTACAGCTTGATGATGACGGTCGCTGATGACCAGCCTCCCACTCATCCATTGTGTAGTTTTATAGATCGCACGTGTATGTATTCGAAATATGCTAAAGTGTATTTAAACCTCAACGAGACGATAGCGATACGATTTCTATTATAACTCTTTAGTAGTGAAAGATTATTTCATTCATCATCGGTCGGCAGACGTCCACTGCTGGATATAGGCCTCCACCAAAGATCTCCAATTCAATCGGTCCTATGCTGACTGCATCCATCGGCTTCCCGTGATCTTCATCAGATCGTCTGTCCACACAACTGCGGTACTGCCGGCCACTGAGAGCCGTCATTTGTAAGGGTTCATATAGAGGGGATTTGAGCCATGTACTACCACGCTGGGTCAATGCGGGTTGATAAGAGCCAGAACCTCGTTTGTTGATTAGCAGGATGCACCACGAGCAGGTAAGGATGGCTTGGGTCCCACGAGTTGTTGTGCGGAACCCATTAAACTCACTGATATCACATACATTTAATTTTCTTTATTTATATATAACAATAAATATTATCCGGCCAACTCGCAGCTAGTGATCGTGGTATATAAACGACCTTGATTCTCCGAAGGTAGTTTTCGATTCCCACTCGTGGGAACAATATCCATTTATTAATTACAAAGCTGTGTGTGTGTCTCAGATATAATTTAACTATATAAAATGAGTGAAATCACTTCCGCTTCCGTATACCGCGTTAACGAACTTCCGCCGCTGGGAACATTCAAAAATTTTCATCTTTGATTAAAAGCTTCTCTTTTTACGAATCCCGCGCGCGCTCCTTCCTCTCTGTTGGTTCTTTAATTTTCTACTCGAAAACCGGAAAGAGAGCACAAGGACCCTCCGAACTAAACTTTGCATTTACTTCTATTTTTGATTTCCGTTTTAGGTTAATTAACTGACGTTCCTTATTTGTTTAATAATTTACTTTTTTATCAAACGCAGACAGGTTTGCAGTTTGTACAAGGTATAGTACCAAGTGGAGGACCTGATAATTCTATATATATCAATCATCAGCCGTTAGGCCTCCGCCAATAATCTCCATATTGATTGGTACCGCGCTGGAGCATCCAGGGGTTTAGTGTAATTTGTACCCCATGACCCCCTTGTAACCCCTAAGTACTAGTCACGCGCAACAAAAGATCTCGTAAGGTCTAAGAGGCTAACTTTGGCTAGCTTAAAGTGATAATACCATCATCAGCTGATAGACGTCCATTACTGGATATAGGCCTCCCTAAAAGATCTTCATATACAGCCTGCATGGCTTCCGGCAATGCTGGGCATTAGGGGTTGTCGTTTGTAGGAGCCGATATGGAGAATTTGGACGCTTCCCCCGATGCTGGCCCAATGCAGGTTGGTGGGAGCCAGCGCCTCGTTTCTTGATTAGCAGGGTCCACTGCGAGCAGGTGAGGTTTTGGTTTTGGTACCGTAAGTTGTTGTGCAGGACCCCTTCTACCCGATACTTACTTATAATGTGACCTGTAGATGAACTAAGGTCATCGACATAGTCCTAAGTATTTCTAGGTTTGCTATACACATTGCTGGAAGGAGTAACGGCTGATGGTATAATTTTCTAATTACCACCGCAGCTTCTATTTCCGCCGACAAATATTTGTGTTGATATATTACTATGATCCGGTTTGAAGGGCGCTGTAGCTATTGTAATTACTGAGGTAATGGTTTTTAACATCTTATGTTTATCGCGACGAACACAATGTGGTATTGTGTATATCATCCTAACGCCGCGTTATTACCCTAATAATGTCATTAGTTACAGCTCCCTTCAAACCGGAACACAGTAATGTTCGCACACTACTGTTTGGCGGTAGAAATAAGAGCTGCTGTGGTACGTAGACGGTATCCAACAACGAAGACCTACAATCAGTGAAGATGTGAAGATATTTAAAATGATGTAGGCATCTAACTGGATGAAGACTTTCATCTTCATCAAATCGCTTAAAAGAACAATTCGAGCATACTGCTTAATAAGTGCCTTAAAGATTGAATATAGCGAGGAGATATGATGGAGAAGGTTCAGGGGTCTGGTTGGTGAACTGGAACACAATTGTGGTATTAAACCAGTTGTGTAAATAAAGCGATTGGCATCGCGAACTAGCTCAGCCGACTTCGAACCTCGCAACTTAATAGACCATAGGAACAGTATTCTGAAGGAGCACAGCTTAAGCATTACCGTCACTTAACTTCCTAAAGTTAAGGTCAAGTTAGACCGTAAAAGATGTAAGTCGCATTAAACTAATAACAGCGTCATAAAGGGTTCGAAACGTAAATTGTATATTCTCATTTATAACAAGCATAAATGGCGTTAGGGGTGGATGGGGGTGCGAACGCTTCTTGCTCTCTTTGCGTTTCTTTCCAATGCAAATTCGACGTAACCGGTACCCCGTGGATGGGGTGGCGAGGAGGGGTATATTCGGCAATGCATTTCGGGCTCGTTACTGTTCTTTTCGAGCTTGTTTGGGCGGGCTTAGTTAGACGGTGACCATGAACTGGTCATAATATTGTACTCCTTTTTTATTTGGTCTATTACCGGAGAACTGGGTACCACTACAGCTATATAAGTTCCGGTTTGAAGGGCGCCGTAGCCAGTGTAACTATTTAATATATATCTTAAGGCGAACACCACAATGTTGTGTACATGTCTATCGCTATCATTGATACATACATACTAGTACATATTTTATATCATCATCAGCCCATATCTGTTTACAGCTGGAGCTAGGCCTTCCCTGAGGAACACTAGAAATAATGTTATGTCATAGATAATCTTACGCAGATAATTTTTCCTCCACGGAAGGTTTCTCATCTTCCTAATGGAATTGTATTCATTAAGAAAATTATAAACTACTTCCGCTACTTTGTAGCTCAGTATGTGGAGCTAATCGTGGTAAATTTAGGGGTGGGAAATTTAGGTACCTTTTCTGCTGCTCATCCATATTCTGTGTATCAGTTATAGAGAAACAAAGAGAATTTAATTAAGCGCCGACATTCGTTCGTGTAGCGGCTGAATTCTTTGTCTGCAAGCGAAACGATTTTTTTAGAGGATCACGTCGCCATCGGAGCTGGTGCATTGATAATTCCACTCTTTTTGCGACGACCCCTCCTTTAACACCCTCTACCCCCTCCACCTTAAGGCCACAATGGGGACTTTCCGACTCGCTATTTCACGATCGCGATTGATGACTGAAATGTGGGAAAATGGGTCGAAACGCGGTAGAGCGTTTCAATGGAAATTTTCATTAACGACAAACTTATAGTATATATTATTTTAATTAATGGTTGATCTATAGTTACGTTTCTACATTAATCAATATGTTTGTATATCTAATTATTTTTTTTATTACCTTTTAATTGTGCCTCCAATAACGACTAGTAAATGAGGAGACATACTGTACAGTAAATTGCATGGATACAATGAAGTTGTAACTAAAGAATACTCAAAATAAATTATCCTGGTGGAAGTTCTCTGTTGTTGGAATCCATCTTAATATCACCCTAAGTATTTCTACCACCAAACACTAGTGCCCAAAGATTACTTTGAACCCGTTTAAGGACTTAATTAACAAGATATAACATTTCTCTAGCCGACGAGCACATAGCGTACCATAGTAATTATAATTCATGTCGTCGCTTGTAATAGAGAAAATACTCAGAGATTTTAAACAAGTTTAAATCATTTCTGATCCTTTTTTCAGGCTTAAAGGAAGAAAATAACTAAAAAGAAAATAAATATTACAACCCCCTTGTTATATTTATTAAAAATCATTATTTTCTAACAAAAGTTCAGTTACGAGAACTTAATGTCTATGGCATTGTCTACAAGTCTACTTACTACTACTTCTACTACAATTATATATATATGACATATATTTATTACTAATCGTTTTCATTATGTCGGTATTTAAATATTCTAGGTTTTGTGATTTATATGTTAGTGTTTTTCCGTGTGTTTCATGTATTAAAGACTAGTTATGTCTAGCTTTGCTGGCGGTAATACCCTTGCAACTCCTTTTGGGGGCGATATTTCATAAAATCCATCTTTATGTGACCTGTATTCTTATCAGACTCGAAGTCCGTAGGTTTTATGGGTTCAGAGGCATCGTGATGAATCTCTATATAGGTGGAAATGTGTTATATGTATATGTTATATATATAGATAAGAAGGGAATGTGGGTCCGCGGAAACCTCGCTCATTGAAGTTTATCGATGGGCAACACACGCGGTGCCTCGTAAATCAATATCGACGGACCCTTATTAATTAGTGCGTTCGCTCGCGGTCCTCCTTCTCCCTTCCATCAACCCCCCAACCGTGCCCCTCAGCCACCTTGCGATGAACGTTTTTAATTAGGAGCCCAAGTGAACTGGTCGCGCCAGCGCCGTTGACACCTAAGACTTAATAAAGGTGGGATTGAGCCCGGAGCGAAGCGAAACGCGTCGCTTTCTCGCAAGTGAAAACTTTGACGGCTTTTAAAAGCACCTGTTTTTTTTTTTATACGTTTAACTTTACCACGCTTTTAACGCAAGTTCTGAGAGTGCAAACTTTGGATTAATAGCACTTGGGTCCGATTTGAAATCCACATTTCCAATACATATAATACTAACTATGACGTTATTTATACTTACTTTTAAATCTGATTTACATCTTCTGTCCATCGCCGTAGTACTTTACTTAAAACAATATTTAAACTTTAAGTTTACTGTCTTAGTAATTAAGTCAATATACCTCCGATTACAAGGCGGTTGTATACAGTACACATCTTGAAGAGAATTCGACCTCCGTTGAACTTGGTTATTCTTGACAAACCATCATGAGCATAGACTCCAATAACCCAACCCACTAAGATAGCGTGGTGGATAAACGACTGACTGTAAGCGAGGATCCAGTGGTAGAAACGTACTATTAGAATCTAATAGAACAATAACTTAGTAATAGTTATGATTTTCAAACCGGAAACGGATTGATTAATGAGAATTAAACGTTATTACAAAGTGTATTAAGAGGTCAATGTGACTCTCTCACTCTATGAGATTCTTACCTTCCTACCTTCCATTGTAGGAAAGTCCTTGTCATTTATGATGGGAGTAATGGTTAATTTTTTTTAAGGTGTAAGGGGTCCCGCACAACATTCACCTGCTCGTGGTGCACCCTGCTAATCAACGAACGAGGCTCTGGCTCATTGGGCCAGTGTGGTGGGAAATGGCCCATACCTCCCATATGAACTATAAACGCGGAGTTCTTTGTAGGAGGTCTATGTCTTGCAGTGGACATCTATCGGATGATGATGATGAAGTTAATTTTACGTAATGTGATGACAAACTTATGGTAGACCCGGTGTTAGTAATCAGGAGACGCAATCCCGCCAAATACTTCACCCACGTCACTAAATTCATTAGTGTCAGTAATGTGGGGTTGTTTTTTTTTCTGTTTATCACTATCGCAAGTTGTCTGGTGTCATCAGAGGAAGATTATCGGCCGATGCTGTGAATCGGGGCACGGAGACCGGAAGGCGGGGAGGCGGTCCCCGCGGGCGACGTCCGGCGTCAATTAGACCTGAAGGGAGGGGAGGGATGAAGGTGGCGTTCGGTGGGGATGCCGGGGTGGCGCGCGAGACGCTCCCCTGCCCACGTATTAGGTACACGCCCGGAAACTCGAGCCTACTATATACAACACATAGCGCACGCCTTGGGCCGTAATTAATACTCTGGCGAGGCCGAAGCTCGCCGTCGCCGGGCCTAATCTCCAGTCCCTGATTACTATTCAAGAAGTTTTTTTTTTCTCTTCCCCCTGAAAGCCCGTTCGCGCTGGCGGCGGGCGCCGCTTGGAGTCGGCTGATCGCCAGACGCTGGGGAGATGTCGCACGTGAGTCGAATAGGGCTGACTTCAATCGCAATTACGCACGAAGTTAACTTGATAACACTGTGCTTATACATACTTAAACTCTTGGACCTGTTCTCTCACGTACCAGAGCTGATGATTTTATTTAAACCTCTACTCTACTTACAAACCACCATCTTCTTTCAAAGGTCGGCGACTGTTGAAGCAATCTGAACTTTCCATACTGCGAATCTGATGAGGCAACGGACGCTCCTTCCAATCGACTTGCATAAGATTTATAATTAGAATGTCTCCCCAAGATATGATCAGCATTCTCCTGTATACCCACATTTCGAATGGCTGAATGGTTTTCTGTAAGGGTTCAGCTTCAAATCCGTATTGGAAATTAGAAGAGACACCACATTAATCGTACACGTAGCTCGATGCATAGGTTTTGATCTTCTGTATCATTGACCCAGCATCCCAAATATTTGTATTAGGTCCCCACCACATACGCAAGGTCAGCTGATGGGACAGTATAAATCTTCATACATTTAACCATAGCTTTGATGACTAGACGTCTCATCGACATACTGAACAAAATCCAGAAGAAACTGATACAGTGTGATAGGCGTAACAGATGATAATAACCTGGTCATTCACTGTTACATCCATATCCAGTTCATCAACTCCTCTGAAGATCTTCACCGAATATATATAATATTTAACAGTAGAATTGAAGACTTTGTATAAATGATGTGAAACTGTTTATAAGATCTGTCTAGCAATAGACTTCTGACGATATGCACTGTTGAGACAGACTTCACTTTCTCTTCAGTGATGTTCAGGAATTTAAATGTAAATCGTCGGACGTTTCGCTCGTTACGATTATCGCCGCTCCTTCGTTTTGTATTCGCGTCACGTTCGCTTTTATTTTAACGGGAATCTGTAGCTGGCGATCTGCGTAAGGTCTTCGGAGAGCCGCCGGTACACGTACGCGACTTGCTTACAACCTGAACTAACGTCTGCCTCGTGTTCAAGGATACAATGCCTCCGAGGAGTTGCTGAATATACGCGTGATTTAAAAACGAATCGTCCAACTCGAAATAATAGTTTGTAAGTAATGATATTGAACATCCTGTTTTAAGGACAATTTTTGAGAAACTGTCCTGCATTATAATCTTTCTTTCTGCTTCTTAATATACAGTTGTTCCTCTCCCGCTTTACCACTGTAACTCCTTTTAGAGAAGGAATTTAGTAAAACCAATTATTAGCTGAACTCTACCAGTGCTCATTTATGTTTATTTATAATAAAAAAAAATCTTTAATTAGTACCCAGTTTCTGTGGAAGAAGACGGAAGTATAAGGAATTTGTACGCTCTAAAATCCCTTCCATGGTCATTCTTAATGCTTTGCAAGAGGGTTCTTTTGCGGAACACATCGGTTCCTGCACTACCTCACCACGTTCCGAGGAGTGCTGTCATACTCCCCAGTACCCTCTTGTTGCTACCCCACTTTCCCAACTTTAAAGCCCATGAATTCGAAACCTTTTGCGACAGGCAGGACTTCCCTTAATCCTATTTTTAATTCCCCGACACCACATGGCAGGCTTAGACAGAGGTAATTTTTTTAGGATTTTCTTCCGCATGTGATGATAACATTCCACATACTGTAATGACAGAGCTCTTCAATCAGGATCTTAGTATTCCGAACAGTATGAAGCGCACACAGTACATATTGACATAACTGTACAATGATCGCAAATGTTTGTACAAACGTTGGTAGAAACATTCGACTATCAATAAGCGTGACGAATAAAGTAAATTTTAGGCTTTGGTTTTTTTACTAGTGTAACGTTGTTATGGCGTTATACACCGCACCACATTGCGCTCGTCACCTGAGACATAAGATGTTGATTCTTATTACCCCCAGTAATTAGATTAGCTACATCGTCCTTCAAACCGGAACACAGTAATGATTGCATACTGCAAATGTACCATAGGCAATGTTACGAGGAGTTGTTCGGAATTGTTCTTGCCGCTACTACTAGCGCTGTACACGACACAACGCCAAGTTCCATTCTCACCCCCTGGACGACTGGTGTACTAGGAATTACTTTGGTATAGTCAGAAGAAGGAAAAAGTCATGGTTGAGGGATATCAGGGAATGGACTGGCATATCTGGAGCGTCTGAATTGTTCCGCTACACCAGGGATAGAAATGACTGTACCACACTGATCGCCACCCTTCACTAGTTGGAGAAGAACTTTAATAGGAAGGAGAAGAAGGCCAGAAGAACACCTAGTGTGTTTGGCCAGAGACCTACCACCAGTGAATATAAATTATAGGTATGTGTTTCAGGTTGCGCGTGTAGTCTGGGACCAGGTAGAACAGGTGTGTGACCTAAACGACACGAACATTGGTCGCGACGCGGCAAACGTTCGCGACAAATTGCATTAATAATGGCGGTCGGCGGAAAGCAAAAGTTGGGGGGCGCAATAAAAGTTGTTGGGGCGCGCGAAGTGGGTCAAAGTTGCGAGGGTGGATAATATATATGTAAGTGGGTCCGTCTGGCATTCCGGCGCTGGGTCGTTGTCTGGCCGGGCCGTCTGCGATATTACGCGCGACGAATCCATAATTTTAATTGGCCTCTGAACACTTTCGTGAGACCCACTCCTCGAGTTCTTCGGCAACAAACTTACTCCAAACCAACTGACACAGCCTTCCATACAAGATATATATTTTACTAGTACATTTCCGCTGCTGGAGACCGTGACATTACCAGCGTTTATACTTCCGAATATCGTGATCCGGTTTGAAGGATGTAGCTTTTAATAGAGTAACGTCATTTTTTTTGAGTAAAATGCTTGTACACCTGTGTGTTGAAGAACACGTTAAATTCCTCCTCCTGACACCGTAATCCTTGTGTCTGAAAGAAGAACATCACAGGAGTGGAAAAATTTTCCAGCGTTAGTGTGACCGCCAGGACTTCATAAGAGTGGGTAGTTTGTTGATAAGTTAGTGCACTTTATCACCACAGAGCACATCACTAAACATCAGGTGGTATTGAGGTTAAGCATTGATCATCTCAGTCAAAAAAAAAAGTGTCGTGACTACCTCCATCTATGACTCTTGTCTTCAAATTTCACCATCCTTATCCTGTCTCCGGCTACTTAGAGAGCATAGTAGACTGAAGAGTAGGATGTGTTGATCTGATCAAACCAATGCATCCGGGTCCTCGAGGCCTACTTCCTTCCACTTTGGCAGTAACTACTGATATTTCAGGAGTATCTTCATCTCACCTTACAATGAGTCCGAGGTACTCAAGGATTCGCTTCATTTCACTCAACGAAGCGACGAGACAACCGGACGTTCACGTGATATTAAGTGATACGCCTGCCAATAACAACGACGTTTTAGTCAACGTATACACTCGACTGTCATGCTCGTCACTTTGACACTGACTACAGCGCCCTTCAAACCGGAACACAGTCATATTTGTATGCTACTGTTTGTCGGCAGGAATACGAGCTGCTGTCGTACCCAGGCGATCTCCGGCGACGGGGACTTACCACCAGTGGTTAACCATCACTGGGTTATACCATAATATTGATGTTAACAAAAGATTTATTCGAAGTTGTACACATCCGGCGGCATACTAAATTAGTTCCGGTGGAGGTCTTCCGGTTGCAATTAAGGGCCCCGCCGCGGTCTGGATCGTCCTTGAGGACTTGTATCGCGAGACCCGTATTAATCAGCTGCGACTTATGTTTGCTTAGCGCTTGTATATGTGTATGTGTGCGTGTGTGTGTAGATGTGTGTGTGTGTGTGTGTGTGCGTGTGTGCGTGTGTCAGGTACGAGCATTGTTTGCTACAACAACACACGTGTCGGCGTAGGTAAATCTGAATACAAATGAAGACATTAGGCGAGTCCCGCGCGGTCGCCGCTCGTTAGAGACGACCCACGTACTCTGCAAGGATATTGTACACCTGGATGTGGTTTCCATTTTATTCTTCATCATCACGATTCTACCACACGAGCTATACGTTGACCTAATAATAATAATGAGTTATTACACTGGACGTACATTTAAATAAAAACAGTCCAGTTAAGAAGATGATATATCTTCTGTGAAGGAAAGTCATCTGTGTATGATTAACTGTCACATAAAATTTTTTTGCCTTTTTTTGGTTTTGGGGATAAATCTTCAAAAATTACTCTCCTTCTGAGGAGAAGTTAGACATATGTGAGATTCTCACCCACTAAAACACCCTCGGTGGTCTGCATCAGTGCACTCGGAGAGGCTCCGGGATCTCTTATTGAACGCACCGGTGCACCTCTAGACTTTGTGTTCCACGTCTCTGTCCAGGACACAAACCCTGCTAGGCACCATCGCTGAGCCATACGGTGTCCCACGCAGGTTTCCTTGTTAAGCGATAAGGACCTCCACTCACAAGGCCTGCGATACACCTAGACCCTTTTAGTCGCCTTCTACGACAGACAGGGCATACCTTAGTCCTGTTACTATCCCGACACTACAGGCCGAACCTCGGGGAAAATCTAGGACCTGCTGTAAACTGCTGATACTGATAGTGATTGATCTGTCGACAACAACATGGCGGTAGCTGGGATGATATACACCACATTATAATCTCACTACCCAATAATCTTGCTATCTTCACAACTGTTTGTCGGCAGATGAGCAGCGACGACACCAGCGAGTCGTTCACCTGATGGTATATGATACGCCTGCTCATACTGTGGTGATATAATATACACAACACTACGTTATGCTCGGCACCTTGAGATATAAGGACGTTAAGTTTCGCTACCCCAGTGATTTCACTAGCAGCAACCCCCTCCTTACTGAAATATAGTAATGTGTGCAGACTACTGTTTGCCGCCGGAAGTAGACGCCGCGATTATAACTTTTCATACAAATTGTGTAACATATTAAATGATTAAATCTCCATTGTCATTTCCAGCGTAGTTGGATGTTCGGTTGGAGCGACCCACCCTGGGGTGGCGGGTGGCTGACCGGTGGCCATCCCATCTTAATCCCCGCACTCGCGTCAGCCGCGCGATAGCGATTAGGCGTCTTGCAGACACTGCACTACACGTTAGGCAACCTATACACGAAATTGAAAACCGGTTTTTACTAGTATCTAATAATATTTTCAATACTTTAATACTAGCCGAAAATAACATACTGATATTTTTTTATATATACAAAAATTAAAAAAATACTTATAAGTACTGATGGTAGGTCTCTTACCGATGACCTAGGTACCACCGTAGTTCCTATTTCCGCCGCCAAACAATACTGTGCATGTACTGTGTTCCGGTTTGAACGACGTCGGTAGCTTAAACTCATGGTTAGGGTGATATACACAGCACCATATTGTACTCCTCATTTGGAGACATGGCTCATCATAAATAAAGGCTGATAATGATGATCATTATCAGCCTTTGTTTATCCACTTCTGGATTACCTTACCCAATGACTTCCACCAAATGCCATCCTCAGCTTTTCACATCCACCCACTTCCGACCGCCCTGATAATGCCATTGGTCCTTCTGGAGGGGTAGCGTCCTACCCTTCTGCGTCCTATACGCGGCCTCCACTCCAAGACTTTTCTCCCCATAGGCCATCACTGAGACGACAGACATAACCTGTCCACATGGTAAAATTCTGCATGCTGAAGTGACATATGGCTTGTTACCTTAGTAATTTGACTAACTACAGCGCCCTTCAAATCGGAACAGTAATTGCACACTACTGTTTGGCGACGGAAATAGGAGCTGCGGTGGTAACTACACACTCTCCGGAAACAGAGATCTACCATCAGTAAAATGATATAAAATATGGTAACTTTTCTATGTAATTGTAATTAATACACCAACTTTTTTCTTCTCTATTTATAATATACTTTCTTCTTCTTTCTCACTCTCTTTTACTTTGAGTCTACTTTTATCGTGTACTTTATTAGTTCCTTCATTATCCAAACACGAAAAGGTTCGCCTTAATTTGTGTATTTCTCTTTTGGTTCCCATTCCATAGATTAGTAACAGGAAGTGAGATAGAGAAATGCAAGTATTTCCGGCAACTGACACCTGCTAAGAGTGGATTCATGTCCAGCAGACTCCATCAACATTTGATGTTTACACGAACATCATAATTACGAAGTCCTTCATTACTATAAAATGGAGGAGAGCAGACGCCAACTCAATTGGAAGATTATACATGTATTAAATTGCATACAACTGCCATTCTCCTGTCACCTGTCTACCTGATTGTATGGAGATTAATGTCCTCACCACCCTCACCTCCATCCTTACCACGGTTTAAGAATAAAAAAAAAAGAAAAGCTTATATACTATTCATAATTCAATGGTGGTAGATCTCTCTTACTTAAGACCGTATAAGTATATGCAGCTACTAATTCTGATATGGAAACGTTAGATTAGTCCGGTTTGAAAGGCGTTGTAGATAGTGAAATAGTTAAGAGACCATATCCATTGTATCAAGACCACAATAGGAGTAGAACCCTCCTTCCATATCAACGCGGCCCTGGTTAGAATGATGTAGACACCACCGCTTTGTACTCGTCGCCTTGAGATACTTGTGAAGTCTCATTACTACCAGTAATTCCACTAGTTATAAAGCACTTCAAACCGGTACTCGTTAATGTATGAATGCAGAAATATGATCTGCAGTTATACCTACTACTGGCTAAAGGCAGTTATCATTACCCATGACATGATGGTTGGTTTTCTGGATAACCAGCTCGTATTCTGGCTGTAAGGATAACGATAAAGATTTTAATGATTGTTCCCCCGCGTTTAATGCTGCAGTAGGAGCGAAGTAAGGAACCTCGCCGCCCGTCGGAGCAACTCAGCTATCGTACACAAACAACCGGAAGCGAGGGACTCGCCCCACTCACCCACTCGCGCCCCCACCCCTACGCATACATATACACAGCTACCCCTACAGATTGCAGGTCTAGCAAACATTTAGATAGTATAGTGAAGCTCCTTTTAATTGGTGGTAGGTCTCTGTTGCTGGAGGCCGTCTAGCTAGGTACTCTATGTATTCCGGATTGAAGGGCGCTGTAGCTAATGTAATTGCAGAGGTAACGAAACTCGATATCTTATATGTCAAGCGACGGGCGCAATGTGGTGCAGTGTATATCATCTTAACTAGCGCCACGTTATTATGGGCGTCACTTATTATCAGGTGAACGTCCCGCTCGATTCGTCGCTTAATTGCTTAAAAAGTACTGCTTAAATTTTTTAAAATGACAACCCTAATATCGAAGTATAGTGTTGTCACTAATGTCGATATATTTTTTTATTTAATTAACGCCTTCATCCTAATATACTTATTATGAATAATGTATAAGCCATTACTGTTTTTTTTTATATATCGATAGTAGTGATGGGCCGCAGCGGCGCTGCAAATTACCCGTGCACAGGGGCCCGTCGTATTTTCAATTAATTTCTTACATAGTGCGCCGCATGGAGGCATCTAATCATTGAATATTTTCCCCTAAGCGCGCATACCTCGTTAGCCCGGGAGGCCGGGAGCCCGGGAGCCCGGGAGCCCGGCAGCCGCCGTTTTGATCGGCATAGCGACATCATTTAGCCTGCGAAAGCATTTAGGCGTACCGTGCATGCACCAGCGAGGCAGAAGCCTAGGTAACCCGGGTCGGACCTAAAAGGCAGCGTGCCCCTATTTACTCGCCCGGCACATAGCCCCGGCATATACTCTACGGTGAACTGAACGCAGAAACGCGGCGTAGTGACGCGCCGTTTTGTTACTTTTGTCGCTTATCGATATTCTATTGGACATTTTTATTTCAACGGACCAACGAAACTAGCGAGATGTTCACTTGATGGTAAGTGATACGTCTGTTCATAACGAGGCGCTAGTCAGGATGGTATACCCTGCACCACGTTGCGCTCGTCGTCTTGAGATATAGGAAATTGAGACTCGTTACACACTCTCATTAACACTAGCTATATGTACCTTTAATCCGGAACACAGTCATGTTTGCGCAGTGCTGTTTAGCAGCAGAAATAGAAAATGCGGGATGGTACCTACCTACTCGGTCTTCAGCAACAGAGATCTACTATGAGTACATTATTCTGAAATCAAGTTTACGCCTAATCTTATATAGATATAAAGCTTTCTCCTCTTTACTTTAAATGCATGAAACGTACTAAACAATATTAAAACCGAAAACCATTACCAATCAGTTAAGCAAGCTGTTGAAAAAAAATTGAAGAAATATAAATTTCGATTGCAAAAAGTTTCCTTCTTTCTTTATCTCGTGTTCTTCAAATCTGAATATTGATATCCATTCCCTAATTTTAGCTGATTTAAGAAGTTTTCACTAAAAATTCACAGTCAAAACAGAATTTAAAAAATTATGTTAAAATACCAGTAATAAGGTGTAAAGATTCCTGCACAATAACTCATGCGACCCAAGCTAAACTTACCAGCTCTTGGCGCACCCTGCAAATTAACAAACAAGGCTGTGGCTTCTACCAACGAGCATTGGGCCAGCGAGGTAGGAAATGGCCTTAAATGCCCCTATACAAATCCCTACTCGATCAATGTGGGAATCTATGGAAGAGGCCTATGTCCAGTTGTGAACATCTATCGGCTGATGATGATTATGATAACAGTAATAACGTTTATAAATAAAAATACATTAGACAATAATCTGAATACCAAAACCAGTCTTTTAAAAGCTCTTTAAAATTTTGGTATTCAAAATTCGGCACAGCATTGCATTTGTTTTTATCTTTGGTTACCACAAAACTTGGCGGTTTAAAACTTTACAGAATCTTCAGTAACCATTCTGCCACTAGGGAATCTGTCTGGACCAGAGGATTCCAAACTTTTTTTCTCATAGACCACTTTCAAAATGTAGCTGGTTCGTTTGAATCTACCTCAGTTACATTTCTACGATATTCCCAAAACTCGACAAAAAATGTGAATATTAGACCCTACGTAGACCCCCGGCGAGTCTCCCTGGGGATCATAAAGGAGGTAACTAAACTTCATAAGACGTCGGTCTTTGAATAAATATATTGAGGAATAATATCGTAAAACAATATTTACAAATACGTGTTCATGTGTAATGTAGATGAATATAAGACATAAGAATATTATAATTAAAAAATAACAAATTATAAGATGATGTGTCTCCTGTATAAGACACCATAAATGTAATTGTGGGGTAGTTAATATTTTCGTAAAACTACCCAACAAAATAATGATGCACGAATAGTTTGTACGATATAAATTCTGTTGTTGATTTTGGTTTGTTTATTGTATGTTGGTCGGGTAGTAAGTAATGGATTAGTATTAGGAACGGAACTGATTGTATTACAAAGATGTGCAGCGCCGAGACAAACGCACACGGTTTACCGGCGTATAGCGATGTAAAGAAAATATATATGTATAACTTTATAGATAATAGTAGATAAATAAATGAAAGTAATCGACAAGTTGTACAGCACTAGGCGCCGGGAGCGGCGAGTGTGCGCGTCGATAAATTCCGACCGCGTTGTCAATCGCTCGCGAGGAGCGCTCAGGAATTAACGGCGCTGCGCTGTCAAGGCGCCGCCCGGCCTCCGCCCGCTCCCGCTCCCGCACCGCAGCCGCCGCGCCGCCGCGCCGCCTCACGGCCCCGCAGCGCCCAGGGCTGTGCGGCGAACGCGACGATATAATGAGACATTTACACTCAATAGGTGAACCGTGTATTGCGACCTTTAAGAAATACATATTTCTGGTCTCTGTTGAGGCTCTAACACTGGAAGTTGTTGATGTATGTATTTACCTGGAACAAATAGTTCAACTTGGTAAGTCTCACTTCCAGAATAATTTCAATCGACAACTCCAACTCGGCTGGGCAGCGTTCGGAAGGCTACCACAGTGTCTAAAGACAAAGGTCTTTAATTCGTGCGTGTTGCCAGTTATGAGTTATGGCACTGAGACGTGGCCGCTTACAGTGGGCCAGTCGCATAGAGAGGGCTATGCTCAGGATTTCCCTGCGTGATTGAATCAGAAATGAGGAGATCCGTAGAACTAACTAACCGATATAGTCCAAAAGATTGCTAGCCTCAAGTGGCAACGGGTAGGACACATCGTTCGAAGGACTGAGAGCCGATGGGGCACTAAGCTCCTCGAATGGCGACCGCATACCCGTAAATGTAATATAGGCAGGCCCCCCACCAGGTGGTCCGACGATTTGGAGAAGGTTGCGGGAAGCAGGTAGATGAGGGGCAACACGCGCTAGATGTTCACCTGATAGTAAGTGTAATACTACACATTGTGCTCTTCGCTTTGGGAAATGTGATGTTTAGTCTCGTTACTACAGTAATTTCACTAGTGACAACGCCTTTGAAACTGAAACAGTAATGTTTGCATACTACTGTTCAGTGGCAATCTGCAACAAGAGACCTACTTAACGCAATTATATTTCTAATGATACTGCGCATGAAGTGGACATAATTTTTAAATAACCTCAAATACTTAAGTATTCTTAACCAGAGTCATAAGTACCTCTTTTAACCACAAAATACTACACAAAGTAACCGCTACCATTGCGAACATTTGGTCTCTTCAACTACCAAAAATAACCTATAAAAGGCAGCTGAAAACTATTTTTGATCCTGATTCAACCAAAACAAATTACTACCCGTTAACGGTTAATTAATTTTTGTAATATGATAATGAGCAAAAAAAAGAAAGATTAACATTTCGTTAATTAGCCTAATTATTTACAAACGTTTCTGTGGCACTTTGGCGAAACTCTTTAATATTTTTACGAAGTACGGGCTTTAAAATGTGCATATCTAAATATCTTTAGAAACTATCATGATGCACTTAATGAGCTGGTGAACTTTGGTTTTTTTACCATTAATTGGTGCTTTATAGCAATGAACACGAAAAATGTTATTACTTAGATTGCCTTTAGTGTAGATTATTTATTTAGCGAAAATAATAATAATAATTGGAAAGGTACATTATATAAACCAAAAAAAACCAGTTGAAATAAGTACATATATCATATTACTAAAGGAAGAAAGAATCGAACTATATATATAATATGTATATACTAGTAGTATATTTTGACTAAAATCCTTCCATAACAGCCCCTATAAACGAGAGTCGCGGGAAGCTGCAGCATGCGGGTAGTACAGGAGCGAACGACGTGAAGGTCTATAGGTGAGGCCTATATCCAGCAGTGGATGTCTATCGGCTGATGATGATGATGATATTTACATTAAACAAAATTACTATATGTTGTGTATTGTAAAAAATTATAATGAAGCCACTTAAACGGTTGGCAGCCCTGAATAAATTGCGCGTGTACACTGGCAGCGTGAATTATACGGATTATGCGGCGGGCACATGCGCGCTATGCGGGCGAGCGGCCGCGGAGCCGGAGCTTTATCGATATCGCCGCGCGCGGCCAGCTCGCGCCTCACTATTTCCAGAGGCGCGCTTCCCGCCAAAAACAAAATTAAAACGGTCGCGCCGGCCGCGGCGGTAGTTAAATATTTTCGAGCGTCTGCGCTTTTCCAGCCCGCGGTAACGTCACTAGTTATTTTTATTATGGTTACGTCACTAGTTGTTATTATTAGTGCACTTCCAGCGCACACGGGATACGATTACAAATCGTTGACGACGCACTGAGAGGCAAGTTAAGATGTTTATATCGGTTGAAGTCAAAATGACTACACTTCATCAGAGAATAGAATGTTTGCAAAGCACAAGATCCTATACTCTGATGATCATCAGTTCAGAAATAAGCTTAAAATTTTTATTATAGCATCAGGTACCGGAGATTTATGATCATCAGCCGAGAGACGTTCACAACTGGACGTAGACCTCCCCCAAAGATCTCCAGATCGATCGGTCCTTTTTTTTTATCGCAGGAGAAATCTTCTAAAAAGACACTCTTCTTCGAGGAGAAGACGAGGTTATGTAGGATTCTTACTCACTGAAATCCCCTCGGTAGTCATCTTTAGTTCGTTGCGGGATGTCCCAGGATCTCCTACGGATCGCACCGATCCTTCCGTGCATCTAAAGCATGTCCCAGAGAGAGTTGTAGCCGTCCTCGACATCCTCGCTTTGGTACGACAATAATTAGACCACCTAGGACAGACAGGTTTTAACTTCAGTCCTATTCTTCTTAGAAATGATCTGTTATTACTACACTACTACACTATTAAATAGGTAGGAGGTAGTATTATATAATTAATAGACAGTAAAATGCGTAGGTTTATTTCCGGAAACTGTACGCACCAACGCAGCTACTATTTCTGCCGACAAACAGCAGTGTTGCAAACGTTAGTGTTCTGGTTTGAAAGGCGTTATAGCTAGTGAAATTACAGACGTCTCAATGCGACGTACACATTGTTGCGGTATGTATATCACTTACCTTTATCATCAGGTGAACGATACATTCATCTCGTCGTTGTTTCTTTACTTGTACTTTTACCGCTGATAATGTAGCTTTATAATAAAAAAGAATGACATAGCTTTGTTAAGTTGAATTTAAGCAAACGCTTCAACTTGTCATGTAGCTATACGTATGTATATGTAGCTTATATCTGCGATGTATACACGGCAACGGCTTTAGGAGCTCGACTCTCAGTACAAATGGCAGTGTATTTCTCCGCACCCGCGGGCTGTCGCTGCTACTGGGTCTGTAACGAATGACGCTTTTCCATAAAATAATATTAGATTTTTTATTTTTAATAAAAATATTAAAAATTAAAAAATAGGGGTGTAAGGGGTCCCTCACAATAACATAGTGGGAAACGGCCCAAATCGCTTCATATAAATCCCTACCTGATCAAGAAGGGAATCTTTGGGGGAGGCCTATGTCCAGCTGTAGACATCTATCGGCTGTTGATGATGAATAAAATAAAGTATACCGTAATTAACACATATTTCAATTGCTATAACTTAAGAATCTAAAATATTTATATGAAAAATCATTAAGTAGGATGGAAGGATGTTTTTTTTTTAATTTTACGAAGTCGAGCAGGACGTTCACCTAATGGCAAGTGATATACGCCTGCCCACTGCACACTACATCACATTGTGCTCGTCGCTTTGAATCATATGATGTTAATTATCATTACCAAATCATTTGACTCACAATCATCATCATTATCAGCCGATAAATGTCCACTGCTGGAGGACGTAGGCTTCTCTCAAGAATCTCCACATCGATCTGCGCTGCCCGCATCCAACGACTCCATACTGAATTTTGAGTCATTTTTAATTTTTATTTATCAAGGTGACGATACTGTAGTGCAGTGTAGATATCTTAAGTAGCGCGGAGTTATGTAAATGTGAACATCATGCTGTTTGCAAGAAAATTGAAGGTTTTATATTTTTGTGTAAAATAGTGACATTCGTTGCGGCCCTGGGGCGGGTAGAGTGGGAATTGGAGCGGCGAGCGACGCGAACCCTCGCCGCTCTTTGTACGCGCGGCCCTCGCGCGCGGGGAGCGATGTCTCCGCCTCGGCTGGATCATTTCACCGCTTTTAACCTAACCAGAGGCCATATTCATCGCGGTACGGCAGCTGGTGAATGTTGCGAAGTTTTTTTTTTATTTTCAGCTCGCAACGCAACCGGTTCAACCGGTTGCTAATTAACAGATGGCTTGCGGTTTGGAAGCGTGCATTTCAATTAGTCTGCACGCTGATACAGAGTTGCGATGGCAATGTCATTCGGTGTACGAAATGTAACTAAAGGGAACGATATCTCGTATTATGGGACTAGAAACAGGAAGTACTTAGCCTCCGCACAGTGTTAACTCATCTCTGAAAAACGTATGATTACTATCAATTAGTCAAATTGAAAATAATCGTTGTTGTTCTCCATTGCTGGAGACCATTTAGCGCAGTATCAGCGCGGTTCAGACTTCTGGCGCCAAAAAGTAGTGTGAAAACATTATTTTGTTCCGGTTTGAAGGGCGCAGTAGATGGTGAAATTACAGGAGTAACGAACTCATATCTCAAGGCAAGGAACACAATGTGTTGCTTACCATCAGATGAACGTCTTATTTCGTCGCTTCGCAGTGATCTCACTCTCCGTAGATAACAATTAAAGAGTATACTCTCCATATACTTCATGATGACTGTGACGTCATGATATCTATCTCCATCCTCCGACCATGGCTACCGCGAAACGTCACAGCAATAAACATTAAGACAATTACTTAATATTTTGATTCATTAAATGTGTAACGTTCGCGTATAGGAAACTGTTATACGTTTACATTTTGCCCTGGAGCGGTGTTGTGGAGTGATTTGCAAGTGGCTGCGAGTGGATTAGATCCCCACGGTCCTCGTGGGCACGAAGTGTACCCGTCCCACCGTGCCCGTGCGGAACGGGAGGACGCGTCGCGGAGTTATCGCGCCGGGTGGTATTCCCCACGCACCCCCGTCATTGACGTCTTTATTGACCGATACCACATTATAAACCATCCCCATTTTAAGTAGCATGTTTCTAATTAAAATTAACACCATTTTTTTTTAAATGCTACTTAACATCTTTAAGTTTGATGCGGATGAGTGATACAACTGTCTCTATGTCACAATGGATGTTGGTACCTTATTTCATCATCACACTGGTTAAGGTCTTTGGATGATTTTATTATTTTTCCAAAGCTACTTGGCTAATGACTTATTTTATTTACTATATTATAATAGTTTACTATATTATTTTGCAAATTAAATGCTACAGCATCCATCTACAAATAAGTCTCAATATATTCATGACGATCACACGTTGCTCTTATTTTCACTTAACATACTATTTCTTAATAATTTTTTGGTTGAGTTTAATATATGTTAATCTATTTACCATTTAGTAGAAAAACAGCTGATATTTGCTTTTTATATATTTTTGTGTACATTGAGTGTTTTATATATACCTCATGATTTAATCACTGAACAACCGGTTTATCCTTATCACCCTTACCAGTGAAACGTACATTCGCTAAGTCATTTCGTTACAATCCACTTCCGGTAGGAATATAGCAACTTTTTCATACTGGTATTGGGTAACCTGTAAGGGTCTAGAATAAAATTGATTTGATTCCAAATTAGATATTGGATAGGTAAGTAGTTTTGCAATTGACCTGATGAACTCTGGTGTAGCTGCAATAGTCGTCAATAAAACTTGCGACGTCCTTGTCAAATAAACTTCGTCATAAAAAAAAATTATACATTTGTCATGTTTCCAGTGAAGTAATTTAAGTTATGGATAATAATTATGCCCTCCTAACGTTCTGATTAAAGTTGGTCGCTGATAGTAAACGAAAAGTATCCGCAGCGGATATCCTCCGCCGACTGGTATCTCGGTGCGCAGCGTTCCCCGGTTATTTGCTTTAGTTTAAGGTACTCTCACCCCAAAATAAACGGTGGAAACCGAGCTCGTTTATTATTCAATATCAGCGTCGGGAGCAGGAGCCGGCTCGGCAGCGGGCGCGCCGCGCCACTGTGGGCTGAATCCCGAGACCGGTAAGCGCGACAGTGGCGTGCGCGGCGGCGGCGGCTGGACACGGGCGAGCCGATTCCGTGCACAATTAAGAGCTCCTCCTTTATTTTGGAAAGTGTACTAGGAATGGAAGGGAGGGACGGGGGTGGATAGGTCTCTAAGCCATTAGCGCGGCGGTGTCCTCGGCGAATGTCCGCGACAATCCTAACCAGTGCCGACGTCGTGCCGTCTACGTCTGAGTGGATAGAGTTGGTTTTAACTTGTACCCTCGAAGCAGTCAGCTGGTTGGATGTGGTGCATAATTTACTCGCGTCCGATAGATCGCGATTGTTATTACGCGTCGGGATATTGGATCTGGTGCCGACGTCGCGGCCCAATGTCGACCAGATGATGCCCGCCGCCTCGCGACCCGGCTCCCAATCCAATTCCCTTCCGCCTCCCTTCGGAAACACCTTCAAGTGAATGAGTACAGTTACATTTTTTTTCTTTTGTTATTAGACGCTTGAAATTTTCCTTTCAGCGGAATTTCCACCAAACATTCTGTATTACTATCGGCTGATGATGATGGAATAATATATTTACAATGCTCACCACTTCTACACAAATCACCTATAGACACACTATATTTTTTCATATTTATTTACTATATAGATTAGAATAGAATACTATGTGAATCTATAGATCATGAAGTAAAATTAAATCTACGGTAGTTTTATATTTGCGGCTTATAACAAATCATACAAGAAAAGAGCAAGCAGTGTTGCCAACGGTACGATATTATTTTACTAAGTAATGGTTCGCGATGTCGTCAAGGGTTTTGGCTATTTTTCTATACTTTTAATTTAGAATTAGTTATAAAAATTAATCTTTTAGTACATTTAGAGGAAGAACATAATTTTTCATTTAAATTTTATTTATATCTTGATATAAAAACTGTTTAATGCTAATGGGTCTGTTATATTTACATGTTCGTTATGTTGGTAGTTCGCTATATTTTAGAGCAGTGACTGTTCATGGCGTCAGTGGTAATAAGTCCATTTATGATTAGATTTTTATGTATTCGAAGTAGATTAATAGCTTAGAGAGATTATTTTTTTTATCAAATATTTGCTAGGATTCACGTCCGATCAATTTGTCTTTAGACAACACATCACCCGGCGCCCTCAGGAGGGGTCACGACTGAAGGCGACAGTATTATGTTTGCGTGCCGCGGCCGGGGTACTAAGCGGGCATTAGCAGAGGACGCAAGTGACCAGCGTAGCTAGAGCCCGACCCTCCCACGACGCCGGCGTAGCGGCGAGGCGCCGGCGGACGGCGGCGCGGGCGTGGCGGGTCTCGCTCGGCCGGTCGCCGCTTGTAATTTACGCGTGAGCGGTCACCGTTGGTGGTGATTACGCTCGCTGGCTGCCGACGTCGCTCGAACCTGATAACGTGAATTGTTTAAGTGCGGCTGTTCTCTCAGATAAAGCCGGCCACTCGCGCGCCCTTATATTAATGTTGTTTCCATTTAAATATACTACGTGTGAAATTATTACGTTTATGAATTTACTAATGAAACTTTGGCATAAAGTTTTTATCTCTTTCAATAGTTTTACCTACTTTGAAAAAAAAACTATTACATTTATAAACTATCTATATAATATAGTTAAAATGGTGTCATCATCTAATACTTTTTTTTTTCATTCTTGGGATCAGCAATTCTATTACAACTAGTAGCATTACTGATTGGCATTAACCTATACTTTTACATCCACTTGTAGAGTTGCCCTGTTTACCATCAGGCAGTCCGTAGGTTTGTTGGCCCCTTAAAATATATATAATAGTAAGATAGTTAAGCATATTACTAGTTCATTAAGGTACATAGCGGATGCAGAGGAGGTGCTGGGTAGCCAGAGCGATCACATAAGCGAACTTAGTCTTAAGTTGGAGCTGGTTGAGAATAATTCAATATTGTCTTGACACGTAATTGACTGTATGATAAGTATATTATTTCACGCGTCAAATAATGAGATATGTGACAAGTTTTATCTTAATTCCTATCTTTAGGAAGTAATGTAGTAGATTAAAAATTTCCTCACAGCATTGATGGTTAATTTAGCTGATGCGCTGGTGATGTGGCTCGGCGAGCATTGGCTCCGGCTTAGCGTCGCGGGTCATTAAGATTGCGCGTGTGCGTCCGCGGCGGGGTGGCGCTGGGGGTGTACGGCGGGGTGGGATAGAGAGATGAGGGTAGTACGGTGCTGTTTGTTGAAGCTTTCAGGTGCGGCGTGAGGACGGTAGTGACAGCGGACGAGTATCACTGACGATAGAGCCGTGCTCCTTCGGATATCTATAGCTATTATTCCAGCGTACGCTAACAACATTGTCTTTCAAATTAAACAATTAATAGATAAGTTATTCAATTAAGTAAATCAAGTGTTAAGTAATATACTAAGCTGTAGTATTATGTAATAATACCGTTAGATAATAAAGAAAGAGTTGTAGAACTGGAATGAAAGAAATAAATGGAAAGATTCGTATAAACCCTACACAACCATACTAGAGAAAGATTTACTAAAAAAATGATATTTTACTAGCATTGAGTATGTTTACTAGGAGATATTAATACACCATATCCTGCTTTATATACTTTCATCGTAAAATTCGCAATTACCGCAGTAATTTTAATGAACATACAACTTATTTAATTGGATATGTCGCCTAGGTTCCATTACGCCTGGTGGTAGGTCTCCGTTGCTGGGGACCGTCAGGTAGGTACCACTACAGCGCCTGTTTCTACCGCCGAACTGTCCTGTGCAAACATTACTCTTTTCCTGTTCGAAGGGCGCTGTAGGTAGTAAAATTACTGCGGTTGGCTCGTTGCTTTAATATCTAATATCTCGTGGCTACGAGCGCAATGTGGTGCTGCGTATATTATCCTACCTAGCGCTGCTTTCTTCGGAGCAGGCGTAACATCAGTTAGATAACCCGTTCGTCTCGTGGCATCGTTGAATAAAGAAAATGTTGTTAGAGACGGTCTAGATAGGTACCGCTGCAGCTCCTAAGTCTGATAGTGTGCAAACATTATCATATTCCAGTTTAAATGGCGCTCCAGTTAGTGAAGTTATTGGGATCATCATCAGCCGATGAACTCTCAGTTTTGGACTTAAGCTTGCCCCATAGGTCTCCACCATTGTAGGGATCCCACCACGCTGGCCCAATGCGGGTTGGTTGGAGCCAGAGCCTCGTTTGTTGATTAGCGGGGTACACCATGAGCAAGTGAAGTTGCCATGGGTCCTATTACCCCCATGGAATAATCAGTAGTGATTGTATGTACCATCTTAACGGCCTCGTTGTTATAGCCAGGTTCTTACCATCAGATGAATGACCCCAACTAGAGCTATAGACATATCATATTGATTAATTAAATACCTTGTTCATGTCTGTTCAAGATATCCCTCGCTACTCTGTTCTTGATTTATGGTATGATGGGACTAAAGACACCAGAGAAAGGTCAGCCAGATGATGGTGAAATGGCTATATATGTTTACGCTATCGGTTGTCTGCTGTAGCCGCACCCTTGTCCTCGACCATTGCCCTAATTACGTATGCCGTTCGAAGTCGCCGCTGCCTGCTGCCTGTCACACAGCTGATACATCGCAGTAACGCATTTACCACCCCCTCACGAATCTCTTGGCGTACAAAAATTATCGCCATCGAATGTAGTACTAGAATATTCAAGAGTATCATGTGGTGAGGCAGATATTCATCGGCGATTCACATTCCATCAGACAAAAGAGTTCTCTAGAAATTTCTAGAGTGGTAGAAGGAAGATATATATATATACACGTTCAGCTAGCTGATGACTCGTTCTCCTTTTTATCATTAAGGCGGACCAACGATAATTTTTTTAGTCTACCGACGAGACGAGCTGGACGTTCACTTAATGGTAAATGATACTCGTACCCATAAAAACGTGGCACTAGTTAGTATAACATACACTGCACTTCATTGCACTCCTCGCCTGAGATATATGAATCTCGTTACTCTAGTAACTACACTAACTACACCGCCCTTCAAACCGGAACAGTAATGTTTGAACACTGCTCTTCGGCGGCAGGAATAAACTGTTAACTAGACGGTCTCCGACAATAAACACCTGCTACCAGTAAGATAAACGCTTTGGCTTCCGATTCTGGACTCCTGAAGCGGTAGACTTTTACTGTCAGGGATAAATAAAGGTTTCCATCTTGGAGTATCACTCCATTCGTCCATCTGAATCAGCGCGTGACGGTACTATTAAAAAACTTCACAATACTATCAGGGAAGGATAATGCTGAGAAAAAATCTACTTGACTCTATCATCATTATAACAGCGTATTACCTAAGTAATTATAACATAGGTCTTTACTGCGATTCCGTAGCTAGGTATTGTAGAGTTTGGGTCGTGGGGGGATTATTTAATTAGCTACAACCCTAGTGTAGTTAATTTTTATCAGTATTGGTGTATTTCCATTGTTAATATATAAGAGCTGAGATATTTTGAGCGAGGACTCCTCATGACGCAATGTAGTCGTCAGCTCTGTTAGATTATGGTTTAAAGGTACTGATATCATATGATATTTACACTTTTGAATATCAAAAGAAATCGCGTAAGAAACTCTAACTTATTCCAGATATCTTACATCTTAGGTCTTAAGTTATATTCAAGTTATTATATTGAAACCGTTTGATGTAGCTGATTGTTGTGCGTTTATGGTATGGTGGTAAGTTCCCGAAAACCGTCTAGGTAACCACGGTAGTTTTTCTGCTGGTTTGAAGGGCGCTGTAGCTGGTGAAATTACTATGGTAATTATACTTAAAATTTTATGTCTGAAGTGACAAGCGTTATATGGTACAGAGTATATCATTCTGATTAGCACCACATTTTAATGAGCATAGTCTCGCTCTTAACTATCACATTAAAACGGGGAGTATAACTTACTTTGATCGTTTTTAAAGCATATAAAAAAAGACTAGATGTAGGTATTAAGGTCTAGATGTAGGTGCACATATAAACTATGTGATATAGTAGATGTGCTGAAAGTGCGGAGCGCTGGAGAGCAAACGGCCGGCGCCAGGTGGCGCATCGCGTGCCGCGACAGGGGACCCGCTGCCCGAACATCTACCCTCGTTACATTCTGAAAGCCCTTAGGGTAACTGCACACTACACCACTACGAACAAATCATTAAATATATTACAAAAGTTTTACATCACCGAATATTTTATGTAGTGCGCCTTTTAGTAGACTAACGAAGAGTTAACTTAGTCTCCTAGTGCTTGACTACGTTCCTACCGTTTTTTTTTGCAATCAACGAAGCGACGGGACTAGCAATACATTCACCTGATGGTAAGTGACTAGTTAGGAAGATAAACACTACATTATATTGCTTTCGTCGCCTTAAGATGTGATAGTCTGTCTCATCACTACCTGCAACGCCTTTCAAACCTAAACAGTAAGGTTTGCACACTAGTATTTGGTGGTAGTAATTGGCTGCTATAGTACTTACCTTTTTTTGGTTTCTTGGAAATCTTCGAAAGAAACCCTGCTTCGGGGAGGAAGTTAGGGTTATGTGAGATTCTTACTTATCAAAACCCTCTCGGTGGTCTGCGAGCACAATGAAGGAACGAGACGTGGGGAATGGAAAATACCTTATCAATGTGGAGCTAGTAAGGATAATATACATACCACCACGTTGTTCTACATGTACAATGTAAGACGTGTTATCTCGTTACTACTGTTTACTATCTACGGCGCCCTTCAAATCGGAAGACATGTTTGCGCACTGCTCTTCGGCGGCAGAAATAGGACTTGCTGACCTATCTAGACAGTCTCCGGAAATAAATTTTGAATGGGGGTGCGGGCTGAGTTAAAATATGATATGTTGTAATATCTGGTGTGAATGCGCCTTTAGGCAAACGTGCGGAGACTGTTGGACGCGAGGTTCGCGAAATTCCATTTAAAGATGTCGGGATAATTTAGCGCTGACGGCGCGGAGGCCAAATTGACGCGCCCCGGGGGCCGGCGGCGCGTCGGCGGATCGATCACTCGCGGGGACCTCCGAGGGGCTGCAGAGGGCCATGGAGGGGCCGCAGCACGCCTCGGGGACTCGAGTGTTCGTAAACAGCCCTCGTCGCTCCCGTGAGCAGGCGACGTTGAAAAATTCCTCGCCTCCGCCTCCGAGATGGTGCGCGATCGACCCGCTGCCGACAACGCGGAGTATTAACTTCAGCGGCTTATGTTCTGAACGAGCACACGAAGTAATTCTTTCCAGTCTATACTTATGCTGTATTAAGTACACAGCGGACAACTTAATTACCTTTGCAAGCACTTCAACGACTCTGAAGATCTTCAAGAATATTTTACAGTCCTCCCGAAGAAAAACAAGCAGCACGTATACCTTAATTCATTGGTGCAAGGTCTGTTGCCTTAGACCGCAGTTCCTATTTCCGCCGCCGAACACTAGTGTAATTTATTCCGGTTTAAAGGGTGTTGTATCTAGTGAAATTACTCGAAGCAAAATCTTATGTCTTAAAGCTTTGAGCACATTACTATGGACCAGAGTATCACTTACCATCAGATGTTAATCATTATAGTAAATTGACTCACAAAATCTGTTACAGTCTTTGAAAGCTAAAAACTATATTAATTTTACTTATACAATATCTTTATATGTGCAGTAGGGTATATACCAACGATATGGTCATATATCATCGTCATCATCATCAGCCATCCACTGCTGGACATACAGACCTCTCCCAAAGATCTGCACATCCATCAATCCCGCGGTGCTTGCATCCAGCTGCGGATCATATATATAATATTAAATTAGTTTAGGTCATTAAAGTATATTTAAACCTGTCTTTAATATGACTTAACTTTCAAATATAACTTAGAGTGATTAAGTATGCGTCAGGACGGTGTTTATATATTACGTATAATGGTGTACGGACGAGAAGGCTTGTGAAGTCCCTCTCGCGATGCCGCGGGCCTCATCAGCGGAATTCGACGAGCGACCCTTGTCTCATACTCGACCTCACACCACCTCACATACCCACACACATATATACCTGATACAGTCCAACGTGTTCACTATATATTTTGTACATAACCATTATATATCAACAATTTTTAAAATTACCTCAAATACTGGATTATGATTATCGCAATACGGGATCCAGATCTCTGAAAGCTGAAGAAATAATTAAAACAATGATCATTAGTCTAGTACTGTAATAATGATTATGAAGATGCAGACAGCACCATTTTTGAGCTGCTAAGTGACATGAGATTTTAAGTCTCATTAACACAGTAATTTTATTAGCTACAAAACTCTTCAAACCGGAACGCAGTAATTACATACAATTGGTTACCAGTTGGAATAGGAACTGCGGTAAGATGGTCTCCGACAACAGAGCCCCTTTACTGTTTACCTAATATTAATATTAACTCTTTGTATTAATAATATATTAATTCACACACCTTTTTTTTTAATTTTCAAGGTCGACGATCTCACCAGATGTTAACTGGTGATGCGGTGCGGCGGTAAAGCACACTATCCTAAAAGGAAATCCACATAAAAAGCACTAAGTATTCGTATACATATACAGGCGTCAATCATCAGCCGATTGAAGCCTACAGCTGGACATAGGCCTCCCCTAAAGATATCCACATCGAGCGCTCTTCCTCCATAGATAGCATCCGCTACCATTGGGCATTAAGGAATGTCGCTTGTAGAGGTCCTTATAGAGAGATTTGGGACATTTCCTACCACGTGGTCCCAATGTGAATTGGTGGTAGCTAGGGCCTCGTTTGTTGATTAGCAGGATGCACCACGAGCTGGTGAGGTTGGAGTAGATCCCGTGAGTTACAGGCATTAAGTAATAATTATTATTAATAATCATTAACGTATATAGAAGGCATATGTAAAATACGTTTGTAGGTAGGGGCTGGGACGCTCGTAGCGGCCGAGTGATGTACGGCGTAGGGGCTGGCTGCTACGCCGTAGCGGGTTTTGATTATGCGCGGTAATTTCCGCCGCGTCAGGCCGCGCCGCCCCGCCCTTATCTGTACACGATGGCACTTGGCACCCGCGCGCCTAGCCGCTGCCATCTAACGCCTGAATGTATGTAGCCACGTCTGCCACGTCTACCACGTCGGCTAACCGGCTCCATGTACTCCTCATATATACACATGATATTACCACCTATGTCTACTTACACGAAATCTCTACAACCATGAGGACTAGTGATTTGAAATTTTATACGAGTATAGGTCAGCTAAGAACGAATACATTCCTTCCCCAAAGAGAGTTGCGGGGGTGTTACAACCAGTTAAGCGGAGAACAGCTGTTCCATATAAGTTCCTAAAGAATCGATACATATGTAGCAATCCGATTTTATCACACACTCATATATTTAAATGTGTCGTCGTGGTAAAAAGGAGGGCAAAATAAAAAGATGTAGTATTAATACATTTATATGGGTTCCGGCACAACAACTCACGGGACCCATGTCAACCTTACCTGCTCGTGGTGCACCCTGCTTACCAACAACGAGGCTCTGGCTTCCGCCAATCCACATTGAGTCAGCGTAGTGGGAAATAGCCCATATCCCCCATATGAACTACTACATACGACAGCACTTGGTACCCAGCAGTATCGGAAGCCATGCTGACTGTATGTGGAGATCTTTGGGGGACGCCAACGTCCAGCAGTGGACGCCTATGATGATAAATACATTTACTGGTGATAGGTATCCGTATCTCATATTTCTGGCGCCAAACAGCAGTGTGCAAACAATACTGTGTTCCGATTTACAGGAAGTTGTAGTGAAATTACTTGGTAAGCGAGACAACATCTTATGTCGCAAAGCGACGAGCGCAATGTGGTGCAGAGTATAATCATCCTAACTAGCGTCATTACCATCAGGTTAACGTCTCGCTGGTCTCTTCGCTTCATAATATATATATATCCATTCATCATCAGAAATCTCATCCAGAATCCATTATATATAGAGGATTCTGTAGTCTCTGGAAAATGAGGGATGTGGAGGTAAGTGTTACACCTGCCTATGACTACGTGGCGCTAGTAAGGAGTTCTACTGCACTAGATTACACTCGTCGCCTGAGACAGGATGTTGAATCTCGTTGCCCCAGTAATATCACTAGCAACAGTGTCATATTTCCAATTTCCTTTAACATTCATTACAATATCGTATATTTTATATTGAGAAATAAATTCTTACAATATTCAGGGACAAGGATCCATCCAAGGATCCATCATTATCCATGGGAAGAAGACATATTGGTTACATTTAAATGTACTACTAACAATAGCTGAACTCTTGCTGACGCCTAGTTTCGCGAGTAGATATAACCTGATTTAGGCCGACCCTAAATAACTTAAATAGACCAATTTTAATCAATAAGGTCACATAAGGGTTGTTTTTTGGAATGATGATACTTTGAGAAATGGGTCGGCGCGGCGGAAACCGTCAGTAGAGCTAAATTGAGATAAATAAAATTAGAAAGTATAGATCGGACGGATGGAGCAGGTTAAGTCGATCAGGTCGTCCCGTTGTTTGAGAGAGGTAGAGAGAGAAAGAGAAAGAGAGGTAGAGAGGAAGAAGTATTCTACTTTACTTTAGATTCTAACATTATTTGTTACTCACCTGATGATAGTATTTAGATAATATTTCAAAAATGTTCAACTAGTTAATATGTTTACACTACACCACGCGGGTTTTTTCATTAGTTTAATAATTAAGATAACACGGACAACAATTTGTCCAGCAGTGGACACCTATCGGCTGATGATGATGATGAGAAAACCACTAACTGCTTTCAGGTTAAGTTAAAATAAATCATATCCTGTGTTAGAAGCTAGTTCATGTTACTAAAACTTTATGATGTTAGGTCTCTGTTGTTAGAGACACTAGGTACCACCGCAGAACCTACTACCGCCGCCAAAGAGCAGTGTGCAAATATTACAGTGTTTCGGTTTAAAGGGTGCTGTAGCTAATTAAATTATTAAAGTAAGGACCCTTAAAGTCTCTTAAACGACTTGAAAGTCTCGAGGTGATGAGCGAATGTTGTAGTGTATGTCGTCCTAACTAGCGCCATGTTGTCATGTTCACTCGTCTCGATTTTAGTTTACGCTGCGACCAACTTAGAGAGATTAATTCGTCGTACATCGCTAGTTAAGATGATATACACAACATCACTTTTTGCTTATCACCGTGAGACATGAGATATTAGTCTCGTTAAAACAATCACTTCATTAGCCCCAACGCCCTTCGAGCCGAACCATTGTTATATTTCTATACTACTGTTTGGCGGGGATATAGGAATTGCGTTGGTATCTATCTAGAGATTGTGAGACTTACCACCAGTAAAGCTACAGCGTCCTTTAAACCGGTACACAGCAGCATTTTTAAACTACTGTCAATAGCGGTTAATAGCGGCAAATGGACGGTATGGGACCTATTCATAATAAAGTTACAGCGCCCTTCAAATCGGTATATGGTAGTATTTTTTCACTACTGTTTGGCAGCAGATATAGGGGTTGTAGTAGTGCCTTCCTACACAGCATCAGACTTACCAACATTAAGCTACAGCGCCTTTCAAACCTGGACAAAGTAATGTCAACAACTTACCTCACGTTAAAGAACGTACCCTCGTCTTCGATATGTCTTTAGATATATATACACTATCCGTTGCGTACGTCTTCAAATGAAACTCCAATAGGTTATAAAGGAGACACGTGATACGTAAAGGTTAATTAAAATGGCGGCCCGTGTAGGTTAACAGGCGGGCGGATGTGCGGAGTTTTACGAGGCAATCTTACCCGCGGTGCGTGGCTCTCCTTTTTTACATCGCCGGCGCTTCACAGCCGAACGTCATAGAGCACTCACACTACTACGAACCGGACAACATATATATGTACCTTTTTTTTTAGATTCGACCGGAAAATCTTCAAAAAATACCCTGCTTCTGGAGAAGTCAGGGTTTGTATCAATGCATTCGGAGAGGCTCCAAGATCTCTTATAGAACGCACCGGTGCTCCTCTACAGTTTCTGTTATACGTCTCTGAAGAGGACCCCAATCCTCCTAGATACCATCGCTGAGCTGTAGCCTGTCCCTCTGCGGTGTTCGCTTGGTGAGCGATAAGGGCCCCCACTCTCAAGGCGCGCGCAACTCCTAGACCCTTTTAGTCGCCTTCTACGACAGGCAGAGCTTACCTTAGTCTTATTCTTACGAGCCCGAGACTACAGAGCTGATATATGTACCTATAACATTGCATCCTATTGTAACACGGCCCTAATTAGGATGATATACACAGCACCACATTGTGCTCGCCTTGAGACATAATATGTCTAGTTAATCACGTAATTAATTAGTTATAACCCTCTTCAAACCCGAAGACGTTAATGTTTGCACACTACTATTTGTCGGCTGCAACAGAGCTGCGTTACTACCTACCTAGAGGGTCTCCAGCAGCAGAGACCTACCAGCAGTTAAGGCAGTTCTCCTTGCCGGAGACTAAGTAGGTACCAATGCAGCACAACGCGTGGATAGCGTTGGTTTTCTTCTGTCAAGTTTTCTTCTCTCTGACATGGTGCAGAAGGAGTCCGCCGAGCGGAGTACTGACTCCATTCATAGACCAAGACGTCGGGGCGATGGCAACGGACGGCCGAGGCTATCAGCCCTGTAGTCTAGGGCTATTAAGAATAGGACTTAGGTGTCGGTCGTACAAGGCGACTAAAACGATCCTCGGGTTCGTGAGCCTTGAGAATGAAGGCCCTCAGAACTCAATAAGCTAGCTTTAGGAGGACAGCGTCTGAATCAAGGAGGGCTTTGTCCTTCCGTGTCGTTTTAGCCAGAGTCAGAGGAGTACCAGTGCGTTCAGTAGGAGATTCCGTAGCACCCCCTAATGCAATGAGTGAGACGACCGATGGGGTTTTAGTGGGTAGAAACCCCACATAACCTTGTCTTCCTCCCAGAAGTAGGGTATATTTAATGAAGATTTACCACGCGATAAAAAGAAAAGGTAACAATGGAGCTCCTATTGCGCCCTACAAACAGTAGTGTGCAATTATTGTGTTCCGGTTTGAAAGGAGTTGTTACGAGTGAAAAAATTGGAGGTAACAACATTTTAATGTAGTGCTTACGATCCTTACGTCACATTATGGGTATCACTTACCATCAGGGTTCAAGTTTCGCTGGTTTCGTCGCTTCGTTAAAAAAAAAGTGGTAACTAATTTTATACCTAACGAAGGTTCTACATAACTGATCATTGTACATATCGGGTGGCAGTGGGCGGGTCGCAGGGTGTTTTAATTAGCGCGCGGACCGCGGCCGGACTGCAGCCCGTCGAGGTTCCGAACACCCTGTACACGCGGCCCCGCAGCCCCTTTGTCCCGCCGCCTTTGTTCCAGCTCCAGATAAGCATGGAACCGCAGCAGGATAGAGCCCGTCTTAACAATACCACGCGTTCTAATCGACTCGCGAAGATTGCCTCGACTGCGGGCCACTTGCTTATAACACTGCAGGCCAATAAATGAACAGGAACAGGTGCAGACCTTAGTATATTTTTTATTTTTTTTTTTTTTATAAGATCTAGTAGGCAAACGAGCAAGACGGGTCACCTGATGGTAAGTGATTCACCGCCGCCCACGGTCACCAGCGATGCCAGTGTGTTGCCTACCCTTCAGGTAAGAGTATGCTCTTTTCTTGAATAACCCAATGTCGCAGTTGTTGGGGAAGACCGCTGATGGCAACGAATTCCAGAGACTTACTGTGCGTGGCAAAAAACTGTGTAAAATTTAAAAAGAAATGTCGGCTAGTAGCCGACATTTCTTTTTAAATGACCTTAACAGAAAAGTAAACCCTAGTATATTTTAACCGCACATACATTTACTTCTCACCTACGAAATGGTTCGCGTACTAACAAATGTTTCGTTGGTTTGCACCAAATCGTGCTCATCATCTCAAGAGTTAGATGGTATCTTTAATTTTCTAACTGGAGTATAGTAATTCCGCACATTACTGCTTATAGATAGAGACGATGCAAACCTTATTGTTCATCTTTCGCTACAGCTGGTTTGAGATTCGATTCCCAGGCGGCATATTTTGGACTTTCGATTCATAGAAAGGTTCATTAAATTGGAATATAAGATGTGTCACGAATGAAACGTTCACCTGATGGTATGTGATACCGCTGACCACATCATAGTACTAGTTAGGATGATATCATTATCATCATCTATGGATAGCCTTTCACTGACTTGTCTCACTATAGGTCAGTGGGTTTGCGCAATTCTCACCAGATCGTCGGTCCACCTTGCGGGAGACCTCCCAACAATACTTCTACCGGTACGCGGCTGCCATTCGAGGACCTGACGACCCAATAAGCTGTTGATCCTTCGGGCAATGTGCCCTGCCCACTGCCACTTAAGTCTAGCAATCTTGTGCGCTGTGTAAGTGACCTAAGGTTAGGTTGGTATACAGAGCACTACATTATATGGTACATACGTAATGTTGAATCTCTTTACCACAGTAATTTCATCAGCTTCAACGCTCTTCAAATCCGTCCAAGCTAGTGTTTGCATAGTACTGTTTATCAGCTGCAATAGAAGCTGCAGTGGTAACTACCTAGACTGTCTCCAGCGTCAGATCTACCACCACTAAAATCACCAAGTTTGCGATTACTCTCGTATTGTAAATTTATTGCTTTAGAAGTACGGGCGTATTAAAGCTTTAACCATAAGATACAGATTGTGCTAGAAAAAAAGAAATAGTGTAAGCTGTGCTGAGGATGTAAACCTCAAGATGCAGCGTGGAAGCTCGATCAGTTCCGCATCGACGTGTCACATCAATTACAGCACAATATAACACAAATCTATTTGAACTACGGATACATACGGAGCGTATATCGCAATCAGCTGGATCGATATGTGGACTCGGTGCTAATGTGTCAGCGCTGCAGCACCAGCGCACACAGATCCTTAACGTCTTTGACGCGATGTGTCATAGGATCATTGACCATATGTATGGAGTTAATTAGTCAGAGTTGTATGTACGTATGTCGTATGTACACAACTAACTTGTATACATACGACAAGGATTTGATCTTGTTTAATAGATAATTTATATCACCATCAGCCTATAGATACCGATCAGATGACGCTGGCTTCATCTGATAGTCCTTTCACCAGATGGTTGGTCCACCTTGTAGTGATCCTTCCAACACTTCGTCTACCAATGCTTTACGTCTTAAAGAATCTTGCCGCCCCATCAGTCAGCCCTTCGAGTAACTTCGAGCTATCTTTAGGGTTGTCGATGAACTCAGTTCTACGGGCCTCATCTTCTTCTTTCAACTATATACATTTAAACAATTAAGTAAAATTAATATATATATATATAACTTATATAAGGTGTTTAAATTACTCGGTCCTTTATATATTATAAAAGAAGGAAGAACTAAGTTACTTAACATCTTTAAGCATTAAGATAAATATGTATGTGTGTTATTACTTTAAACTTTTTTTTTAACTGGCCGAAGGTACGATACAAGAACAATCATTAACTGAAGGTGAATGATACCCATAACAACTTGTCGCCAGTAAGAATGATGTAAACACGACCGCATTTTGCTCGTCGCCTTGAGACAATATAAAGTCATTAATTATAACGCCCTTCAAACCGGATCACATCTACTGGAGACAGGTCTAAATAGGTATACCACCGCAACGCCCAATTCTGCCGACAAATATTACTGTGAAGCGCACTGAAGCTAGTGCAATTACTGAAGTAACGAGATTAGAACAGCTGATAGACGTCCACTGCTGGACATAGGCTTCCCTCAAAGATCCCCACATGCAATCAATGGCCTCCGGTACCTCTGGGCACGAGGAGCTGTCGTATGTAGGGGTTCATAAGGGAGGAATTGGGCCATTTCCCACCACACTGGCCCAATGCAGGTTGGCGGGAGTGGTGGTGTACGTCATCCTAACTATCGCTACGCTGTTATAGGCAGGCGTATCACTTATTCATCTCGTGGCTTCGTCAGATCTATTTGGATTAATAATTTTGTTCATCTGGTGCTGCAGCTCATGCTTACAATGTTACATCTTCATCGGACTCATAGATTTTGGATTGGAGCTAAATATATATATATAAAATTAATCCGCTCTGTATATATGTAGTTGTATATTCAGCAGCTACGTCAGTAACATCAGGGCCGGTATCCGGCGTCAGCTGAGAGCCGCCCCCGACTGCCGCCCCCCAGCCTCCATTGCGGCCGCTCCAACCCCGTCGGAAGGAGTACCTGAGGTGCATTCTGAGATGTGAACTACGGACCTCCACGTCAATAGATTTCGACTGTCTCAAAGCTTTGACGGGTCTTCGGCGAGCGGTGATTCAATATAACAGCATTAGTCGGAAACACTAGTGTCTGTAAATAATTTTAGTTCGTGATACAAAAGTTTAAAGCTTACTACCAATGAAAAGATGATAGATACATCATTTCTATTAAATAACGCTGTTACATACCTATAAAAAACACTTAAAATATTCCGGAAATTACAAATAGCTTCAAAACTTTTTCTCATTACATCCTTCATAAACGTAAACACTTCTCTATTTATATATTTCCATATATATAAGTTAATTTTAATCTAAGTTATTGTATAGACAAATATAGTATTATAATACTAAAATATGTGTCTACCTACAGTAAGATATTGAGATGAGACGCTAGTTAGGAAGGTTATACTACATCGAGGTCATTGCTGCGAAACACATGGTTAACAGTAACTGATAGTAATAGTTAGATATTAGTACTTGGCAATTAAAATATTGAGGTACGGTTTCCAACACTAATATCATAATCATTTCCGTCAGAAACTTTTATTCCTTCTGTTTTCAGTACAAAAAAGATTTAACTAAAGATGCTCATAATAATAAAATTCTCCGTCTTCTTGTTAATGCTAAGATGGTTCAAAAATGTCGCATGCCTTACAGTACTTGCAAGTTTGGCCAACATTCAAACATTTGAATATTGGTGTAATTTGTACAATCAATCCAAGCTTGGATCGGAGAGTATTCACCTCCATGTTGACATATTATTTTTTTATTAAACATGACTGACTACAGATACTTCTGTTTGTATACAGCGAACAATTTTTATTACTATAGTAACTGTAGTGTTTTAATGCACATGTTGTAAGACTAGAATTCGGGAAATCTTTTTTTTTAATTATTGTAGCGATGAGACGCGTGTGACGATCACCTGTTTATCTTTAACAAAAGGACATTTAATTAAACATACCCTGTAACAGTTTAATCAGTTCGCTTTGGAACAATAAGTTGTTTCGCTATAAAATAATTTCTCTAGTTACAGTCCCTTCAAATCACAAGGCAGTAATGTAAAAACATTACTGCTTAGCAACAGAATCGTGTGCTTTAATAACACCTACCTAGACCTCTGATAGCATAGAAGTATTATCAATAAAAATCTGACGTCTAGATCAGTCATAATTAGATTATTACAATTCTTCCGCAATCCAGCTGTAAATATATAACTTAAATATTAGTTTTTTCTATTATTTGATAAATCCATTAATAATGTTTAAATTTGCAATAAAAAGTAGATTTTTTTTTTCGTGATCAGCCAAAAGATGTCCACTGCTGGACAAGTAAAGGCGACGCCACACCAATTAGTGCCGCTCTCATCATTATCATACTCACAAGATCTTCAATTTTAATATTTAACTAATATAATTGTATTGATATATTAATAACATAATACATTTAAAATGGTGAAACAATCGTTTAATTTTCTTTGCGAAAAAACAAAGGCCTAAAGCTCATACAGCCTAGTTTCGTATTTATTGTTCCACGGTTATTTTTTTTATATTTAATTAGTTTAATGGCTTCAAATTCTTCCATACAGCCTATACATTAACCATCATACACCATTGAATCACTTGACGCGATCCGCGTTTAAAATTTTCGCGTTGACAGTTCCGTTGACAGATTAAAAATTATAAATTTAGCTGACATCTTCAGTTGGAATACAGATAATATAATTATGTTTATTTTTTACATGCAACAGCTGTAAAACTAGACTTGAGATTTGTCTGAAATAATACTATATTGATGGTAGGTATCTAATATATTTCACTAATTATTATTATTCCGCAGCTCTTATTTTTACCGTCAAACAATATTGTGTAAATATTACTGTGTTCCGGTTTGCAAGGCGCTATGGCTAGTGTAATTACTGGTGTAACGAGACTCAATATCTTATGTCTCAGGCGATGTAATATGGTTTAGTGTATATCGTTCTAATTGGCCACATTGTTATAGGTAAGCGTATCACTTACCATCAGGTGACCGTACTAATCTCGTCTCTCTCTTCAGTTGGAATAGAGATAATAAAATGATCAGTTTGCACCTAGTATATACATCAGTAAGAGACAGTAGAAATATCTTCATGTAATTTTCAGTGTTTTCGAGACTGGCGAACCCTCGAATCGGATCCGCATCGCAAACTGCACGGTGTATAAAAGGCGCCGGGGGATTCCTGCCTTTGAGCGGGAAACGCGCCGGCCATATTGCCGAGTTGCATTCCCGCCTAAATGAACTTCCGATCTAGGCCATTCGAATTTCTTACCTAAACGTCACTGATATAGGGGCAAAAACTGAACGCTAGTTTAATTAGTGGGTCATGGAACATACGTATGTGTGCGATATGTTCGACTCGGGCTTTCGTGTTTGTAAAAATTAAAACATCTAATCGAAAAGTAAAGAGTCTCATGGACATTTTGCTGCATTGTTGGTTTATATTATAATACTTATTATATATATCCCATTTCTTTGTTAGGTAAACTAACAAACCCTAGGACGTGCTTAGATGGAACGCAAGGTTTTCTGGCAATCATCACAACTAACTACTTACTTACTCCTCTGGCGTAACCCAAAGCAAGTCTTGACCACCGATACAAGAGAATGTCAGTTTTGTCTGTCTTACACTGCCTCTTGTCAGTCCACTGCTTGAAACTCACGTGAGGTGTGCTCCTCCAGCAATATGGGAATTATATAATATTACCACCGAAGAAATTTCAGTGGGTATTAATCTCTCATTATCATGTCTTTTTTATCCCTATATTATGGCGTTAGGATGATGTACACAACACCATATTGTTCTCGTCGTCTTGAGACAAAAATGTTTACTCTCATTACCCCAGTATGTTCAATAGTTACAATTCTGTTCAGGCTAGAATACAGTAATGTTTGCACACTATAAAATCACGACGGTATCCGGCTATAGACACCTACCACCACGTAGCAGATGATACTGAAGACAGTTCGATTCCCATGTATTTTGTTAAGGCGAAGTTAATCACTAACCAACGGCCAACTTCCCGTAATGAAGAGGCACTTCAATGGCAGTCTATAAGAGGCGTGGCTATAGACATATACAGGCTACTTCTAGACTAGTGTGCTTAGGATCTACATTACGAGTATCCCGTTGGCTTGGCTGGTTGTAACAACCCTGCAACACCCTCTGGTGAAGGAATTTTGTTAAATCCGATCTTAGCTGCCCTATACTCGATAACATAAATATTCTTACCAAATTTCAAGTCTGTAGGCTTTGTTTCCAGTGATATTGTGATGAGTCTCTACATAGGTGGAAATTTTTTATATACAGTACGTTTAAAGATAAAAAAGAGTATTTTTTTACTTAAACATAGCATAAAATTCATAAATTACTTGCCAGCTTAAAAATATGGAGGATATTTTGTAATACGGGCAACGTTTGCGCAGCCGGTCGGACAGCTCCGCGACCCTTTTAAAGATTCAGATCACCGCGGGCGAGCACGCCGCGCGCGGGGCCCCTTTGAAGATCGCCGTTCATTAATGCGGGGCGTAGCTGACCCCCGCGGGGCTGGCTGGGGCCCCTTCACTACGCTCCGTATATACAGTAAAGAGGACAGCACGCTCCAGCGGCCGGAATTCCGCCCAAAGAGCTTCAAATACCGATCGCGAAGTTTCCTTTGCCCGATATTCAAACACCGACTAAAAAAGGCGAGTGTTTTAACTTTAACGTGAAAGTTTCTATTAGTGGAATTTCATATATATATATAATAGGGGGACCGGAAAGTAATGTCGTTTCTGCGCATGCCAATACTTGATTGTCATTTGTCAGCTCATTGTTTTGTTCAGAGGCGTACCAAAGACATTGTGAGGTTATAGTGATTTCTTTACTTATAGACAATTGAATTACAATTTTTTTTTGTAATTTTGGGTAAAATGGCCAGCCAAATACCAGAAGAGGTACACATCCGGCATTGCATGCTCTTTGAGTTTCGCAAGGGAAATAACGCAACAGTTGCTACCAAAAACATTTGCGATGTTTATCCAAATGCACTGGACATTCGTAAATGCCAAAGGTGGTTTTCCAAGTTCAAATCGGGTAATTTTGATCTTTCCGACTCGTATCGATCAGGAAGACCATCAGCGTTAGACAACGACGTGTTAAGGGCGGAAGTGGAAGCAAATCCGTGTCAGACGATCGAGGAATTGTCAAACAGTCTCAACAAACCTTGGTCGACCATCCAAGAACATTTGAAGCAGATTGGAAAAGTAAGCAGAGCAGGTGTTTGGGTCCCGCATAATCTGTCCGAACAGAATAAGGCTAACCGATCAATCACATGCAACTTATTGCTTCAACGACACAACACAGAAGCGTTTTTTGATCGCTTGATCACAGGAGATGAGAAATGGGTCCTGTATGATAACCCAAAACGCAAAAGGCAGTGGCTCTCTCCAAATGAAATCCCTCGGAGTACTGCTAAGCCAGGTTTACACCCCAAAAAAGCGCTTTTGTGTGTTTGGTGGAGTATTCGCGGCATTGTTCATTTTGAATTACTGAAACCTGGAGAAACTGTTACTGCAGACCTCTACAGCGAACAATTGCAGCGAGTCAATCAATCTTTAATTGAAAAGTGGCCAGCGATTGTCAACCGAAAAGGCGTCATTCTCCAACATGACAATGCAAGACCGCACTGCGCAAGGCGAACTCTAGAAAAAATTAATGAATTGGGGTGGGAGGTGCTGCCTCATCCACCATATTCGCCCGATGTTGCACCATCGGATTTCCACTTATTCCGAGCGCTGCAACACTTTTTAAGTGGCAAAACATTTGCAAATTTGGATGATATCCAAAATGCCATCTCTAGATATTTTGCCGAAAAACCAATTAATTTTTATCGATCAGGGATTGAAAATTTACTCACTAGATGGCAAAAGGTTATTGACAATGATGGGGAATACATCATTGATTAAAAATAAAGACTCGTTAAAAATGTATGTGTTTGTATTTAGCGTAAGAAAACGACATTACTTTCCGGTCCCCCTAATATATTATATATATATGTATATATATATTATACATTACTATAACAACTTGTTTTTAAGTCTAAATAAAACTAACCGTTTGTATTGTAGCTACGGTCTCGGGTTATCTGGAGTGTTGATGGATGTAAGGTTCATTAAACCCGCCCTGCTAACTACCAACCCTTATAATCTTGCATCAAGCTCTATTGTGTTCCGGTTGTCAACAAGTGAGTATTATAGACGAACACCCTTTTCTATCAGAAGCCTCCTCTTCACTTAATATATGAGATAATGCGATCAAGTTTGATCTCAATATTGAAATGATGTAGATCTACCCTTAACCACACTCTTGTTGATCGTACATTAAAAGTTTAGATGTTTTATATAATAATAATTTTGAAATGCTTAGACATGGATAGACTCATAAATGTTTAGACACGCCACCGTATTTAAGTGAGGGAGGAGGTTATATATGTCCGTAGTGTGAATAATGAATGAATAAATAAATTCAGAAGGGGGCTCGCTAAATTCTACACTCCGTTAAGTACAAGGCAGGTCTACATAAAACTTAGAGCGTAGTCCGTTTGCTTGTTTTGCTATCGGCCGAGCTCGACGAATCCCCACATTTGTATCAAGTGGGCAAATAAAGAAGGAAACAAGCTGGATCGAACGAAGCCGGACCGCGTTCGCGACTAATTAACCCTCCCCTCCCTCACCCAAGGGGGTGGCGAGGCCCCGGCACGGGGATGGGGTTGGACCGGCGTAAAAAATACGCGCGACTCCCGTGAGACGCGAGCGACGGCCGCACTGCCGTTACATCGATCTTGCACTGGATTATGCTTTAACATCCCACACTTATGTCCAACGGTGGACTTCAGATGAACCCATAATAATACAAATCAGTAGCTAACATGTGAAATAACCACATAGCAATATAACGTATTAACCAATTAAAGATAAGTTATAACAGCAATGCTTTATCGCTGTATCTAAAACGCACAAGCAAAATCCTAACTTTATTCTTACTTAAAACTTTACTTAACTTGCTTATATATTACTTATAATATTTATAATCGTATGTAATCATAACATAAAGTTTCATGAAACAACACACCTTTTACGAGACAAAAGACGAGAGCTTTAATGCTACTTGAATTTCTTTACAACTTCATTACACTCAAAAGTAAGTAAAAAAGAAACTTAGAAGACAATTCACATTACAATATGAGAACCGTAAAGTGTATTTGAACTTGAGATTGTCAAATTATAGGACTTAAATCTAAACCATCGCATTACATAAACTTTACTTTGGTAAGTCATACAAAGTTATTAGCAAGACATCTGATATCAAGGTTTTTTATTATAAGATGAGACGAGCTAGACATTCACCTGATAATGTTGAATCAAGTAGTCCACGTATTTTCACTATCTCCAGCGCCATTCAAACCGGAAAGCCGTAAGCCGGCTTACCAAAGAGTTATGTAGAATATCCCAACCTGTCTTGGCCAGCGTGGTGGAGGAGCCGCGTCGACTTTCTCCTTAAGGGGGAAGGCGCCTAATTCCAGCTGCTGGAAAGTTTATTGTATTTATTATTTTCACAAGCTACAATATGACCAAAAGATACAAACTATATATATATATGTATATACTATAACATCATCATCAACATCATCGTCAGTCGACAGACGTCCACTTCTAGACATAGCCATATTGAGGGATTTAGGCCATTTCACACCACGCTGGTCCAATGCCGGTTGGTGGGAGCCAGAGCCTCGTTTCTTGATTAGCTGGATACACCACGAGCAAGTGGGGTTGGCTTGGATCTCCTGACTTGTTGTGGGAGAACCCTTACACCCCCTATCAATAGCTATTAAATACAACAATCAACTACTACTTAAGTTACGGAGACCATCATAACATGATTGATACATTAAACACGATTGATTGATCTTTGAGAAGTATAATTCTGTATACCCTCAGAATAGTTCGAGAACCATTACATCGTTTATAGTTACCACCATTATAAGATTGTTGTCCTTAACTCTCAAGCGGAACCTTTATTGCGTATTGTACATCCGCCGGCTTATACTATATAAACGTTTAATGTACGGTGGGCATGTTTCCCATTTCGTCATAATTTCTAATACACAACAAGGTAAAGCGGAAAGGTGCGCGAGGTCCGTTGTGACCCCTTTTAGGGAGGGTCGCGATTTTACGATCTATTTACGACGTCGGGAGCCGTTAGCGGCTCGCAGGTGCGTCACCGCTACGTTTCATTTTTTAACCTCCTCTCACGGAAGTCCGGCGAAAAGCCTGCACGATGCGTATAAAATAACAGTAACGAGGCGGTTGTTAGTATATATACACTACACCATTTATCTCTATTCGGGAATAAGATGGTCACGCCATGTTAAATTATCGCGGTCGACTTTAATACTGGAACATTCACGTCATGTCATGAGTCCAGGTATCCGTCGGCGAGTTTAGAATAAACAATCAGTCATCACTTATAATTAATTTCTATTGCTATAAAAAAAAAAAAATATCTAAAAGTTTCGTGAAAGTTGTTCTCTAGAAATTTCTGTAGTGGTTTGACCATACACATCCGTTCGGCGAGTAGATCATTCATTTGCAACAGACTGTACCTAGATCCAAAAACCCTGTATCACTTGAGCTGAAGAGTCATGACTACCAAGTGCTCGACATCATCACAGAATAGAGATGACCTTGGCCACTGCTTTTGGACTTGTGAAGAGCTTATTTTAGTGGACTTTTATTGTAATAATAATTAACTTTTTTATTTCGTAAAAACCCCTTATTCTTAATAATTTCCTTAATGACTTCAAGTAGAAAAATATCGTTTGCCGCTAAATAATCTCGCGGGCCCTAGTTCCAACCCTTGAGATCGATGAAACCTTAAAAGTCGAAAGAGTTAACGGTCTCCGACAAAAAATTACCGAAATAAACGATTACCTTTTACGTATATTACAGGTAACAGAATAATTATTTTTCCAAGTATCTAACAAATTATAGATAAATCATCTACTTACTACTTACTCATGACAAGAGAGCCCCAGTCCATTGCTTGAAGCTCGCGTTGGTTGTGCTCTACGGCCTCCTTCAAACGATATCTGGGTCGTCCGACAGGTCCACGACCAATTTTGGTTCCGAGGAAAGCTTTTCTGATTTGTTCTCCCATCGTCAGCAAGTGATTCTTCCAGCGAAGTCTGTAGGCTTTGGCTTACTTATGATGTTCGGTTCGCCAACCAGCCTCAATATATGCGTCGGGCTCGCCACCTACCGTCCTCTCTGGGTCAGTCCGAAGATCCAGTTCATGATTTTCTTCTCGGCATTATCTTATCATTATCATTAGGTGCCCTCTTAAAAGTGAAGTTTGGCGAGTAATTATACACAAAGTGGCAATGGTTTAGATACAGTATTGTATATTTACGAGCCATGGATTGAATGTACACCGGAAACAATTCTTTGAATGATGCTCCATTAGCTGCTGAAACCAAGCACCAAGGTCCCACAGATTATGTAAAAAACGCAGTAGATCTGTTGTCGACTCCTACAAGTTATTTATTCTAACACGTTGTTCCTGTGTCTTTTCTCCCATCTGGTTAATAAGCATGCTTATTAACTATAAGGTAATATAGTATTGCAGTTTGTAGCTGAGTAACAATATCTAAAGGATGTGATGGTGTGCAGCCAGCCGCCGGCAGGAAACGGCGGGACACGGCAGGATGCGGTCACGCAGGCCCGCGAGATCGCATCGCGGCCTCCGGGCCTCACGCGATTACCGCGCCGGTGATACGAATGCACTACATCCGTGATAATATCGATATCAAAACCAAAAAAATATATTTTAATAATAATAAATTTAAGATAAGAAAGAACGTGAACGTAACAACGATTATCACTCGGCGTTTATCGACTGATGAGAATGATGAAGTATTCGAGTGATAGTAATCATCTACAAATCATTCCGCGTCGAATGTTTATATTCCCTTGTCGATACGTTCACTAGTTTTCACGTAATCAAACAAATAAAACCTATATAGATAGAAGATATAAATATCGATATCGCAATGCTCGCATCACTACAACTGACCGTCGTGATCGCGAGAGTCGCTCGCGCAGCTGGAGGCGCGGCTCGCCCCCGCCGGCGCGCACCTGGCGGCCCCACAAATTGTACCATACAATCGCCTGATCACTACTCCACAGACTGACACGTATACCGGACAGCCGCACCCATCTCAAACACACACTGTTACCAGCGGCAACTGGTGCAGATGAAAATCGTTCAAGGATTTGATTAAAAAAAGAATGAAATAGATAACTCCTTATAACATTAACTAGCAGAATTACATAATATTAAGTTAATGAATTAAACTGGGTGTTAGGAGACCGCTTCCGGAAACGAAGACAGACGATAGTACTGACACCTTTGATGATGGAACGGAATAAAAATTGATCCAGATTAAAAAAAAAACTTATTTTTAAAGCGTTTAATTAGCATTAGTTACGGTTCATTATGTTAGTACAGCTACATGATATGATAGTCTCATAATAAATACATTACCTTAGTTACTTTACCTTACTGTTTACTTACATTACCCGGGCGCGCAATCTATATGCTCCTAGGCCCTATGAGATAAGGTCCAAATTGAAACCAAATACATCTCAAATTCCGAGCATCAGCGGTTTTTAATTTTGTGTTTCATTGCTGGTTTTATATATAAAAATCAATATCAAAACTATTCTGTTATTTGCCGATACATTTGTTTGTTTATAAGTGTTGGAGTGAAGGGTATTAGGGGTCCAGCAAAACATCTCACTGAATCCAAGCCAACATCACCTGTTCCTGATGCACGCTGCTATATAAAAAACTAGACTCGCTCCCACCAACTAGCATCAGGCCCACGTGGTGGGAAATAACCTTAATAAACTCCTACAAACATAAAGATCTTTGGGAAAGGCCTACTTCCAGCGGTCGTCTATCGGCTGTTGATGTATAACTGTTGACATTGGTCTAAAATAAATTAAAAAAAAAGTGGTAGCCCGTAGAAAACTGTGAAATTTACTCATTCATCATATCGACTTATGTTTCGAGATGCATAGAAACATTATTGTTTATTTCACCCTTTCATAATTAATCAATCAATCGTCAGCTGGACATAGGCCTTCGCCAAAGGTCCCCACATGTATCGGTCCTGCTCTGCCCGCATACAGTCAGCCTGGCCTGCGGCACCGTCGGGCACTAGGATCAATTGATTGGACCATTATTGGGGAGGGTTTGAGCCATTTCCCGCCACGCTGCACAATACGCGTTGTTGGGAACCAGAGACGCGTTTATTAATAAACAACACAACCACAACACACTGAAGGTTACCACTGAGAGGGTATCAGTGGGTAAAAATCTCCAAATAACTTTGACTTCCACCCAGAATACAAAGAGGATCTTTTCGAAGATTTTCCCCTCAAAACAAAAAAAAGGGGTCCCGTGAGTTATTGTGCGGGACCCCTTGCATCTAATTTTCATTTTCTTAACTAAGTACATTTTATTTATTCTTGGATCACATTTCTTTATAAACATATTTAATACTTTAAAAATTCTGTTGGTGATCTGTTGGATTTAAATTATTAATTTACTCAGAGGTCAAAAAGGTTGGCGATCGCTGCTTCTGTCCGTTACAATCAGACATCTAGCAGCATACTTCAAGTTTCGTATGTAACAATCCTTATGATCATTAGTAAACTATTCAACGGAAGTTGGCTTCTGCTTTAACATATCCTGTCGTTTTCATTACTAGGGCATCTTACTCTCATAGTATATGACTGATATAAAGATATTGTTAAATAGATTTTTATTGGTCTCCGTTACTAGAGACTGTCTAGATAGGTACCACCTCAACTACCTATTTCTGTCGCCAAACAGGAGTATGCTAACATTACTGTGCTCCGGTTTGAAGGGCTCTAAAACTACTGGGATAACGAGACACAAGATGTTATGTCTCAGGCGACGTATACATCCTAACGTTACGTCCCGTTCATCTCGTCGCTTTATTGTATAAAAAAAAAGGTTTATTGTAGTGTATTAATATTTTTTATTAGTTACCTACAAACACACACTACTAATCTATATACATATATATGTAACTTAATTGTAACCTAATCATTATGATATAATACTTAGTTTATCAAAATGGTTCTGTTCATTTAACTATCATCCAGTTTACAATTGAATTATTGACTTTACATTAAAGTCTTTAAAACCTCAACTATACTTAAACACTTGAATTAAACGTTGAGGTTTTTTTATAAATCAACTTAATCCACAACGTAACCGGCGTCGGCTCATAATAACTTGATCGGCGATTATAAAGTACAAAAATTCTGCCGGGCGTTTATTTCGCTGCAACATTATAAAATAAACTGTTAATGACACCCACCTGTTGCTTTATCGCGCCGACGGGGGACAGTGAGGGGGCAGGAGAGGGATAAAGAGGGACGAGGCGGCGAGAGGGGGAGGGAACTAGTTATGTAACAAAACTTCCGGTTCGCGCACGTTACGTTCGCGGACATATATTAACTGGATGCGTCGTTAGATTGCATTTATAACCTACAAATAAAAAGAGGTTCCATTTTTTGTTTGCCATAAATAATTTAGTACCTGTTTGTGATATTTTTTTTTATCTGTATCAACAACACCGGATGCGATGGTGTATCACTCTGGATGCCTTTAGTTCCATACGATGCTCGTGGCGCTAGTTAGGATGACATACACCACATTACGCTCAACGACCGGGAAATAAGATGTTGAGTCTCATTACCCTTAGTAATTACACTAGTTACAGCGCCCTTCAAACGGGAACATAGTAATGTTTGAAATAGGCGCTGCGGTGGTACCTACTTGGACAGCTCCGGCCACAAAGACCTCGTCATCTATCAGGCAATAGACGTCCGCTGCTGGACATAGGCCTCCCTTATAGATCTTAGTATACACTCAACATGGCCTCCGGTATTGCTGGGCACTAGGGGCCGTCGTTTGTAGGGATTCGTATTGGGAGGGATTTGGGCCATATCCTGCTGCGGGTTGGCGGGCGTCAGTCTCGTTTGTTGGTGAGAGGTTGGCTTGGATCCAGTGACTTGTTTCGGGACCTCTTACACCCCAACAGAGCCCTACCACCAGTAAAACCATGACAGATTTCATTTAAAACCTACATATAAAACCTCTTTGTAAATATCTCTTTGTATGTATGTCTTCTTTCTCAATATGAATATTCAACATCATTAGACGACAGAGGTCCACAGCTGGGCATAGACCTTCCCCAAAGATCTCTACATTGATCGATTCTAGGCGATGGATATTCACGATTAAAAAAAAAAACTTATTTTTAATATATCTGTATGTTTCTTTCGAGTAATCTCTGAAACCTTTGGACCGGTTTTAATGAAACTTTCATTGGCCCACATATTAAGATATAAGTTATAACCTTTAATCAACTGGTCAATTATTGGATACTTTACTCTCTAAACAATACTGTGTTCCGGTTTGAAGGGCGCTGCAGCTAGTGGAATCGCTGGAGTAACGAGGTTATATATCTGTGTCTCAAGGCGACGAGTACAATGTAGTTCAATGTATATGAACCTAACAAGAGCTACGTTGTTAAGGGCAGGCGTATCACTTACTATCAGGTGAACTAGCTCGTCTTGTATATTTGAGAACATTCGCCATTTCGTCAAGTATCAAGGAGATTAAAAAAAAAGTATAAGCTTAATACTAAGTTAGTTACACACTTAGTGTTAAACTTCTAACGTCTCTATTTAAGTTTGTTCTTAGCTTTTTTTTCATGAAGCGACGAGACCTTCACCAGATAAAAACGTGGTGCTAGTTAGGATGGTATACACTACACTGCTTTATGCTTATCGCCGTGAGACAATATTTTATTTTGGGGGCTTTTATCCTTTAGAGGATAATGTATTAAATTTCATTGCCTCGGTACTTCCACCAGCTAAAAAGCCCTTTACACCAGAACGCGATAATATTTGCACAATACCATAGACAGTCTGGCGATAGACCTACCACCAGTTAACGGTTAAACTAACTGAACATGATACATTTCTCACAGAGGCGTTAACTCAGTATTATCGTTGACGGAACTTCCGGCCGCTCGCTAAGCTGGGGACGCACGCATGTCGACAATCGATATCGCGTGATTATCGGGAATAATGGCCAAAAGGGACTCCCACGCTTGTTGCCCACGGGGCACCTCGGCGGTCCCGATCCCCCTGACGTCACAACCACCCCCGTCCGCGATCCTTTTAGGGGAAGCGATATATATCGTCCAGCCGTACAACTACATATTAAAACAGGAAGAGTTTAAAGAAAATATATTTTTTTTATGAACCAAGTAGGCGCTCACGTGATTATGAGTGATCCTTCTATCTATAACAGTGTAATAGGATGACATACACAACACCACCTTCCACTCATCGCATTAGAAGTCATATAATAAGTGTCACGTTTAGCTACAGCGCCCTTCAAACCGGAACTTAGTAATGTTTGCACTCCAGCAACAGAACAACAACAGAGTAAAATAATTATCGAAGAAAAATATTTTATATCCTCATATTCATCATTTCCTGGTGGTAGGTATCTGTTGTCGGAGACAGTGTAGGTAGGAACCACCACAACGCCTATTTCCGCCGATAAACCGTAGTGCAAATATTTCTATGTTCCGGTTTGAAGGGCGCTGTAGCCAGTGAAATTACTGAGGTAACGAGACTTTATATCTTATGTCTCAAAGCAAACTCAATGTGCGGTGTATGTCATCCTAACAAGCGCCATGGCGGAAATCCCGCTCCTCTCGTTACTTGCCCAATGATAAAAAAATATTTTATCTGTTTTTTTTTGGCTTTTTGTTTTATTTTGTAAAAAAAAAAGTAATTTAATCTGTGGACACCGCTCCCGTTAATCCACTAGAGGATAGTTTGCTTTGACGCTAGCTTTGTACATACCTTGCGACGCAATCGTGTGTTTATTCACTAAATTAGAGATCCTCTCACACGTACAATTTATGATTGGGTTCATTACCTGTTTTTTTTTTTTTATTTTAATAAATCTACGATTTAATATTAAATAATGATCTAACAACAATTGTACTGTTTATTGATTTAAACATTCATTTGTGTACAAGTATCGTCCGATTGGATTTATTATATCAAAAAATTTATATAAGGTACTAGCTGTTCCCCGCCCACTTTTGCTGGTTGTAATATGGAATCCAACCGCAGACGACTTTCTATAGCAAGCGTTACTATAGCAACCGCGTGAATAATACTAAATGAAAATGTTTATTGGAAATAAAATGATGAAGGATCTATGAAATAGTACTGCTACATTTAATTTCAAGTTTGAAGAGGGTGGAATGATGATGATCGACACAATCTCACCAATTCCCACCAACCCGTATTAGATCAGCGTCCTGCGAAATGGTCCAGACCTCCCCATATACAAATCCCTATCCGATCGATATCGGGATCCCGTGTCCAGCAGTGGACTGATGACCTCAATCGGCTGATGATGATTTGGAAATCAAGTTTTTCTAGTGTATCATTTGTATTATAGTTAATGGTTGGATCATAAGATAATTTAGGACGATGCTTTGGATCACCGACTAAAAAAATAGGTGAAATTGGTTGGAATATAGATATTAAGTTTATTTTCTGGCTAATTTGTTTAAGAAATCTAGACAACACTTAATTAGGTAGTACGACAACTAATCTGTATACATTGTGACAGGAAGATCCCTGCTTTGATTCCCGGAGTCTAGTAACTGAAAGAATTTGGATGATGTCTCCATATTTTCAATTCTCTGTAGTAATACTATACCGGTTCCGGTTGGTACGTGAGAGCCAGTATTTTGTATGAGTACTCTTACTCACCTCACATGATATGAAATTGAGGTCAAGAGCTGCTAGCTTGAAGTACTTAAATCATGTGTGTGATTTAATAGGAGTAAAATGGACGCTTGGTGTTCACCCACATCAGTTAAATTTGATCAGTAAGTATACATTGCTGTAAGTAGGGGTCAGTGAAGCTTTTGCGGACACCGATGTACCCTTCCTGGGTTACACAGAGCCGGTTGTATCACGTGAACGTATTCGGTTTGCTAGGTACGTCGGGAAAATCCCGGCTGAGACTCATCAATAAAGGTCCGTGCGAAATTCCCATCTCGAATATCTTCGGCGGGTGGCCCGTTTGTACGTAAACACGCAAAATCCCTCTAAAGGTACGCCGCGGTCTCCAGACATGTGCGGGACATAAATTTGGCGAGCGTTACGTAGCTACCGGCCGGCTATGTGCCGCAGTACATAGCTCCAGGGTGCCCACACGCAGTCGCCACCGAACGGGACATTCTGCTTCAAGGAAACATACACAACACACCAACCATACAACCCCAATAAACAAATAAAACTCATAGTTTGTATACTGATTGATGTGTAACGTTTGATCGACAGATGACAATGGCGTTGGTGTATTGTCTGTAGAGTGGAGTGGTGTTGGATGATGGAAACTGGGATTTGTCCGAGGAAATGGTTGTAGTTTGGTGGGCCTGATAAGGAGCTATGTACCTACGTAGGGAGCAACACGGGCGTCACTTATCCGCGCGGAGGATGCGGCGGCGTCCGATCGCCCCCCGGCCACCCCGTCGCACCCACCACCGGGCCCCCCCGCGATTCATTAAGTCGGGCGCGGCCGACGCGGCGGACGCGTCGCGGAGTCTCCGTGAATTCAAATTAGAGGCGGCTCGGACGTTGTGTTCTAGGGGTGGGACGCTATCGATATCTTAGAATAATACATTAAACTTTTTATAACATTATATATTTATGTCGTTTTCATTACCTTTTTAACATAGATTAGACAAGAACATACGAGGCCCTTAAAAATATATATTTTTCGAATTACGTCCATATATCAGCCATTATCGTATCTGGTCTAGAATATAGAACTAGCTGTTCCCCGTCTGCTTCGGTTGCCGTAACATCCTCGCAACTCATTGTCTCGCAACGTCTATTGCTGGACATAGGCCTCCCCAAAGATCTTAACTTCGATCGATCTTGCGCTGCCCGCATCCAGCTGCTTCCCATAACCTTCATCAGATCAGTGACATCTCCCTTTAGGGAAGGATGTAAAATCTATTTTTAGCTAGTTTCGAAATGGCAAAAGAATTAAATCTATCGAATTTTGATTCTTTATGTCTAATAGTTTCAGAGATCTCGAAATGAGTCAATGGGTCTTTAGATATCTCCCATATAAATATATAATATATTAGGTTGGGGAAAAAGAAAACCATTATTTTACATACGATAACCCTGTGCGAAAGCGATCATGGTCAAAGAGCGGTGAAGCACCTCAAACAGTGGCCAAACCAGGACTAACGGCCAGGAAGGTTCTGCTGTGCATTTGGTGGGACTGGAAGGGGATTATTTATTATGAGTTGTTTCCATATGGCCAAGCACTAAATTCTGATCTCTACTATCAACAACTGGACCGTTTGAAGATAGCAATTGACCAGAAACGCCCAGATTTGGCCAACAGGAGAGGTGTCGTGTTCCACCAGGACAACGCTAGGCCACACACGTCTACAGTGACTCGCCAGAAACTTCGGGAGCTTGGTTGGGAAGTTTTAATGCATCCGCCATACAGTCCGGACTTGGCACCAAGCGATTACCATCTTTTTCTTGCATTGCAAAATTTCTTTAGTGAAAAAAATTTGCATCTAGGGAAGATTGTGAAAATCGGCTACTAGAGATTTTTGCAAATAGAGACCAGGACTTCTACGAGAGAGGCATTATGAAGTTACCTTTAAAATGGCAACAAATCATAGAACAAAACGGTGCATATTTGACCCAAATCGGACAATCTGAAGCATGTTAAATAAAGTCCTGAAGTTCATATGAAAATAATGGATTTCTTTTTTCCCCAACCTATTATATATGTATAGATTTCTGACAACCCATTGCCGCATGCATCCGGCTTCAACCATCTTATCAGTAGGAAAATAATTACATACTGACACAATTAAAGTTAGTCTTTTGTATAACCCATTTTTTTATAGTGATGGAAAGTGATATGATTATCCATAACAACGTTGCGACAGTTAGACTGATGTACAGCATCACACCGCGCTCGTCTCGAGACATAAGATGTTAAATCTCCTTACCTCGGTAATTTCGCTATTATCTATGCCTTTCAAAGCGGAACACAGTAATGTTTCCGCACTACTGTTTGGCGGCAGAAGTAGGCGCTGCGGTGGTACCTACCTACACGGTCTCCAGCAACAGAAACCTACCATCAATATTGGTGGTATTGGTGGTTGAATAGGATTAGTGTTCCGGACACTTACGATAAATAAGTGTTTATATATGGGTACGACTTTAAGTATTTATTCACATACTTAGAAATTTATATAATAATTTAATACTATCAATTTGTCTCTTCAAGGATTATATCTATAAGTTAACATCTTACTGATAAGTCTCTGTTGCCGGAAGTAGATACCATCGCAACGCCTATTAGTGCCACAGTATTATGCAATTTAGCTCGCTGGCCTAATGGTTAGAGCGTGTAGCTTGCATTCCGAAGGTCGCGGGTTCGAATCTCGGCATGTACCGATGACTTAATATTTAAGTTATGTACATTTGTGAACTTTAGTTACAACAGCGAGATACAAACGGTGAAGGAAAACATCGTGAGGAAACCCGCACACTGAAATCAACTTTGTGTGTGTGTTGGCCTCAATAAAGTGGCAACAGGCTCGCCCCCTGTTACATGGGACCTAATCTGACCACATCTGACGAAAAGTGAGTGTTTATTCGCCTCTGCCTACGCCTACTGGGCAAAAGTACATTCCGATTTGAAAGGTGTTGTAGCTATTGTAATTACGGGGTTAACGAGACTGAACATCTTATGTCTCAGACGACATATTAATAGGAGTGAATATCAACAAATTATGTATATATATCGATGTCGATTGATGAGAAATAAGTACATCTCTATCGCCCCTTTGTCTCGGCAAGACAGACGCGCTCGTTGCGCGGGTGGCGCGGCGAGGGTTTGAACCGCGGGCGGGCGGGGCGGATGGGAGAGGGAGGCGAAGCACGTGCCGGACGGAAGTCGCGCGGGGCGCCGAGCCGCACCGCGCTAAATGATTCAAAACTCGCCCGGACCTGCAAGATTTATGCCCCTGCCCGATCCCGGCCAGATTAAAGATGTCGCGCCCTTATTGAAACGCGCTAAAATATTCCCGATGCGAGCGCACCCCGGCCGCGGCCAACCTCATTGGCATCCCTGTACCTTCACAACATTCTTCATATTCACATCTCATACCATCAGAGCTGTTCAGCTTCCACATGACATCTGCCGGAGACCGTCTCCGTAGGTACCACTGCAGCGACTATTTCTACCACCAAACAATAGTGAGATTTATCATCTTACATCTCAGACAACGAGTATTATGTGGTATAGTGTATACCATTCTACCTTGTTATGGGGTGGCGTATAACTTACTATCAGGTAAAAGTCCCGCTCTTTTCACCGCTTAGTTCAATATAAAATAAATCGTCTTCTTCAAACTGGGCGGTCTTCAGCTATACTCTTCAACTGATGATATATGAATCCGGTCCACTACTTTACATCTGACTCTGCAATATCATATGCAATAAATAAACAATCCATCACCACCACCAACCAGCAATTGACTAGCGTGGTGGATTGATGGCCTTGATTATGTTTGTGAGTCAACCCAGAGGTGGTAGCAACGTTATGATTGTTTACTGTCTTAAAGCAACAAACAGGTGTTGCAGTGTAGGTGATAGTAACTAGCGCCGAAGACGCAATCGCCTCTTTACTATTTAATACATCTAGACTTTTCAGTTTACTACATTGCGAAGCAGTGAACCCTTGACTCCAACCCTTCACGGTTTTAGAGCATCAGCTGTTGTACAACCCTCTGAGTAAAATCCCTATAATCTCTTTTTTTCTTTCACTGTGGTATTCAACAAATCTTTTACTATACGGTAGTATAAATTTAACTAAGCTCGAGTACCACAATAAGTCATTCAAAAGTATGATAAGATAGTTATACAATGCATCCTTAGAAGACGCACGAAGATGAGGCTGCAGCTAACCGCTAACCGGAAGTCCCGTCCGACACTCTGGGAAAATGTGATTGTTTAGTAACAGGATATTTTTGAACGAGACTGTCTATTACTTTCTTTATACTACCAATTTTTTATGTTACTACAGAAAATTCACTAGGTACAAACTCAAACTGAAACACAGTAATGTCTGCCCACTAGTGTTTAGCGGTAGCACTACAAAGATATCTACTTAGCAAAAGTTACTTTACTTCTTACTGTACTTTCATATTGTAAATATATTGTTTTGACAAAATTGGTGTGTTCTGAATGATGGTCATCAAATGAGAGAGAGGCCGTGCTTCATCATCTTCAACCACAACGACATCAAGTACTTGTAAGTGTTAAACGCCTAGAAGTTATAAAAATGAAATGTCAACTTATGTCAACTTATTTCGACTTTAAAGTTATGGTAACGCTGTTAGTCGAACGGAGTTAGTTCGAGTTGGCGATGGAGGCCAATATGCAAATGTGAACTTTCCCTGGTCGGCATCACATCGGGCGCGGGAGGGCGCAGGAGGGCGCGAGAGCGGCAGGACGGGAGGCACCGGCCGCTGCACTTGGCCGATTTATGGTCCTCCCGAGTTTCCAATTGAAATTCACGTACTTTTACAAGTGGTTTGTGTCATTTTTAGTTCAACACTTCCTGTTATTGTTTACTGTTTATTTTACACGATTTTTACAAGGACAATAACGAGACTTAATATATTAAGTCTCAAGACTACTAGTACAATGCCATGTAGTGTATGTCATCCTAACTAGATTCAAGTTGTTGGACAGTCGTATAAGTTACCATCAAGTGATCGTCTCTCAGCGCTTTGTACAATGAGGAAAAAATTAACTGTTCTTTATCTTACAAGAGTAGCATTACAGTTTTAAACTTAATTTATCTTTAAGGACGTTCACCTGGAGATAGACCAGTCTCCATGCGCTCACAACCTTGATATTGAGCTGACGTTTAGCTTACATAAAATGCTAGCTCATTTCCTAACATATTACAGTAGCTTAAAGTTTGGTAAAACCGTGAATTGTGTAATGACTTCTATACAAAATGTCTAATATTTCATAATAATACTCGTACACCACAAATCTTCAAAGTGCGTGAACTGGGAATGAGGCAGTAGATGGTGAAACGAGCTCGTGTAAAATACTCCAGTTCTCATAGGTAGATAGTCGGAACAGAGCAACACTATTATAACGGTATATTTATAATATGTAGGAGCTACTAATTGGTAGGAAAAGTCCTACCACCAATCAAATTATGGATCATATGGTTCCGGAATTGAATCAAGGATTCCGCCAAGTTACGCGGCAATCGGTAAGGTTAGGTTCTTAAACCTATCTCACAAGCCGTTTGAACGATAGTCGATTAATAAGAGCTAGATTCTTGTGAGTCGTTGCCAGCGTCCACTTCATGCTTCAATAATTAAACTGATTGGCTAGTTGTATGTGCGGGTCAGAGTACGTTCAGTTTTGGACGAGATTCGTAAAGCGGCGGCCGGTGCTCCAAGGCCGTGTCTTGTATCAAAGCGGCCGGGCGGCAGGCGCAATTCGGAGCGCTCCTTGCGCATATTGCATGCACGTACCAATGAAGTTTGCTTTGTAGGCGGTAATCTGCGGGGGTGTATCGGAGCAGGCGGTGGGTGGTGGGTTATGTACACACGAGCCCGAGGCGTCGAGGTAGGCAAATGGCCGGCGAGGCGGGCGCGTAGGCCGGCATCTCGAGCGATATCGATCCGCGGCCGGCCGACGCCACGGACACGCGGCCCGCGGGAGGGTGGCGCCGTCACAAAAACAACTCCTTTGTTCGCCGACGTGACAGGCACCCCGCAGCGAAAGGGCTCACTGTTTAAACCGCTCGGCGGTGCCGCGCGACACGCCGACATTATGTCCAAAACATCATTACTACATCATATACATTCACAGTAACGATCTATGTAATATAAAATTTATTACATAACGATATTAATAACACATCGATTATGTTGCGATCATAAATTGATTAACGAAAATATCGATAATGAAAGAATTAAAGTTTAAAGTTACAACACTAATTCGCGAGCGCGTGGCGGCGGGTGGTGCAAATCAGTCGCGCGGACAGCCGTTCTTGAAGAGCTCGCCCCGTCCCCAGCCGCGCGCCCCGCCGCGGCCGCCGCGCGCGCCCCCGCTCGCGCGTTTTTATTTCTATCCATCGACAAAAACGTCATGCACGGGGAGGTTAAGAATGTAACTCGATTCGCGATTTATCGAAATCGATTTTGAAATCAACGGTAGAAGAGAATATATCGAAAAGATACTCAATGAAATATTTCAAATAATGCGTTTCCAATACTACACTAATACTACTAATATATCTAGTAATACTAATATGTCTAGTAAAAATACTTTATTCGTGTAGTATATGCTCTATAAATATGTCGCGAATACAGAGAATGTGAATACGGAATATACTTTTTTATTAGTCCATTTGACGGCATTTACAAATGATATTGGAGTTGGATACCTATTGAAATCCTTTTATTATTATTATTATTATGTACGTACTTATTATATACGCGAATAAAGAATTTTTTAACTGCGAATATGTTTTGGGATTTTTTTATTTACGTGTATAATAAAATGCTAACGGAACGCACACCCCGGAACCAAGGGCCGGCAACGGGGTAGTGTCGGACTCCAACAGACTAAAAAGCTTTATACGGTATTGCAATTACTTCCAACAGTATGCACGAGGGTCACGGGATAACATCGAATAGTTCTTCCGCAACCCCCATAAGAGTTGGGTTTTCTTTTTTTAATCCGCGTATAGTGAAAAAGCGAATGAAGGAAGCGCTTCACTTCACCATCTTAGTGCAATTACCGCAGCGGCTATATCCGCGGCCAAAGATTAATGTGCTAATATTACTTTGTTCCGGTTAAAAAGACGTTGTAACTGATCAATTTACTGGAGTAACGAGACTTAACATCATATGCTTGCGCCGAAACAATAGGATGTTGTGTATACCATCTTATCCAGCGCCACGTTGTCATAAGCAGGTACTTCAAACCTTCAGATAAACGACGCGCTTCTCTCCTCGCAGCTTCAATACCAAAAAATATTATTAAGAAAGTTATAAAGTAATAAAGTATAAAAATTCGGGATTAAATACTTACATATATATTAATAAATGAGGGAATAGCACAGTTGCCTATTGCAAACGAAGGCGTTATACTATCTGGAGAGGCACGCTTCTAGGACTTTCGTGTAGACATGTGACATTCACTAACTCCCACTTGGCCAGCGTGGTGACCTTTAAACTTCTCCCTCTTTGTGAAAGTAAGGTTCTGCTATGGGTAAATTAAGTGAACTGTTAATATATAAATGATTACATAATATCCTTGAAATTAAATGGTGTTTACTATTTTTTACATTAAAGAAACGCAATATTGAAGTCAACAAATTTTTAACTATTACAGCCGCTGATTAATTTGCACTTAATTAGATAAAAATCTGTTCGATGGAGAATTAATTGCTCGGTCGATTAGTATGACATTACATAGAATCATAATTCCCATATTATACTAGCTGCTTCCTGCCCGCTTTGCTGATTGTAACATTGAGGAAGGAATTTTATAAGATCCATTTTTGCCTCATCTCGAAATGGCAGAAGCAATGTCTCTACCAAATTTTGAGTATTTATGTCTAATAGTTTCGAAGATCTCGTGATGAGCGAATGAATCTCTGCATATATATGTGAACACGAAGTAGTCAAGTCTTGGCATCTTAATTGAAGGAAACTAATTTTGAAGGTACCAAGAAGCAGTGCGGTCTATAAGGTCATAGCATATCTATGAGTGTTGATGTTTCTCGTATACATATAGATAGACATACTACCGGACAATATTTAGATAGGTACCGGCGCAGCATATATATCTGCCATCCGTGCACTGGACTGAGTTAACGAGAATCGTGTCTCTCAAAGTAACAAGTACAATTTGGTGCAATATATACTTTACCAAATGTGACTGAAACTGTGTATACTGTACCAAAATGTGAATGAAAGTGGATGGTTATAAGGGTAGAGGAAGACCTAAGAAAGTGTGGATGATGATTGTGTGAAAGACATGTGCAAGAAGAGTCTGAATTCAAATATGACGTCTGATAGAGGGATATGGAAGAGAAGTACATACTGTGCCGACTCCACATAGCTGGGAAAAAGGCAGGAGGAACAAAGATACTTTACCTACTGACACCATATCGTTATTGGAAGACGTACCATCTAACACCTTGGTCGTATCAACTCTTTGTATAAAAAACTCTTCTACACATGATATGATAGACAAGACAGTTAAATATATTATAATATTTGCAAATTTAGTAATAATTTTATTTAAGGTTTTAGTTACTGGTTTACTCAAAAGGTATTACTTTGGCGTAGATTATAGACATAACGATAATTATAGTTACTCATATTAATTCTTACATTGAATAATATTTTATATACTATCGATAGTCGATAGTGAGAGTGTTGTCGCAGCGCATTCAATTAGAGGCGCAGCACGGTCTCGCATGAGTGGCATCTGTGCGCGTCGCCGGCGGCGTTGTTCGCGCTAAAGCCACCTCCTCTCTCTCCTCTCTCCCCTCCCCTCCCACGGTCCCGCAGCACCGTGGCCCCTGCTGGACCCTCGTTGGAATCGATACTTACGATAAGTCGAGAATTTGATGGTCCGCTCAGCTGCCAACAAACCCAACATCCCAAGATAAAGGTCGTTAGTTCAAATCACCTAAAAACATATTGAGTTTACATCGATGAGTGCAATCAACACGCTCGGTAAAGATTTAACTTATATACTAAGCAATATTACTTAAAACTAGTTAACTGTCATAACTTTCCACTCATATATAATATTATTGTTATAACATATACAGTGTTCACTTATTGTTATATATAATCGTATTATCGTAAACACAACATAGATTAGAAAGCAGAAGTAATATTTGGTAGATAAAAAAACATTGACATGTATAATTGTGAAAATATGATCAAAAATTAAATATAGTAATAACGATAAATGGGAAATGGTATCAAACTATAAATAGTAGAGTTTAACTGGGTCAAGGTGCATCACTAGGGCGCATCGATAGCGGCGCGGCGGGTCGCGCGCGTCACTATGCACCGGCGTCTTGTTCGAAATTCGAATAACGCTTGGTCAAGCGCATCTCAAAGCGGGGAACGTGGCACGGTCTAATTTGCGCCGGGCTCTGCGGTGCCCGTGTTCCCGCGCTACGTACCGGCCATGTGCAGTGCCCGCTCGCAGTCGCTATGTACCCCGGCCTTATGTACTGCGCCTCGCCCGCGTCACCTCCAGCTCCGCAGTGAGGCTCTGTCTTTGTGTCTTCGGGGATTCGCACGGCGGACTGCACGCGTGAATTACTGATGGGCAAGCTAAAACTGTGGAGATCTTCATTTCAGAGAAGAGGGATGGAAGAAGGAAATAGAATGGGGAATTACAGAGAAGAGAAGAATGAAAGAGGGAAAGAATGAAAGATGGGTATGAGTAAAGTAAATGACAAATGTAAATATTAAAAAACGTAAAATGATGATAGTGAAATGTCATGTAGTAAAAATTAAAGTAAGATGGTAAATGATGCAAAGGGAACAATAAAGGCCTAGACGCAACATACGTAGAGAGAATTATTTAAAAAAAAAAAAAAAAAACCAGCTAAAACTGTTCACTACGAAGCAACGGGATGAGACGGATGTTCACCTGATGGTGAGTGATACGCCTGTTCATAACAACGTGGTGCTAATTAGGTTGTTGTACACAGCATCACATTGCTTTCCTCGCCTTGAGACATCAGTTGTTAAGTCTCGTAACCTTAGTAATTACAATAGCTCCAGCGCCTTTCAAACCATCCTCCGAAGACCTACCTTGTTGGTATTAAACGTACGGCGAGCGGTTTATAAGAGTTATTGTCATACCTCCTGGTGGCTGGTCACCATCTAGGTAGGTACCACCGCAGCTTCTATTCCCATCGCAAACATCACTGTGTTCATGTTTGAAGTGCGCTGTAGCTAGTGTAATTACTGGAGTAACAAGACAACATCTTATGTATCAGGCGACAAGAACTATGTAGTATAATAAACAACAATAGAATATATAATATTTTAATTTGTTCTACAATACACTTTTAATCATGGACATATCCTCGCGATAGTACTCTGTTGAATATCCTTTCTCAAGGATATCAAGTATATTAGGATTAGGATCAGATTTTATTGGTAGGTCTCTGTTGCCGGAGTCCGTCTAGGTACCAACAAAGCGCTTGTTGCAGCCGACAAATAGTACTATGCAAACATTACTGTGTTCCGGTTTAAAAGGTACTGTGCTAGTGTAATTACTGGAGTAGTAAGACTCAACACCTTGTCTCAGACTACGAGCGCAATGTGGTGCAGTGTATATCATCTTAAACCTATAGTAACCACGAGACTTTCGATGGTGAAGCTCCTGAAGAAAATTGTATGTTGTATTGTATTAGTTTGGCAAATATCTCCCTTCCGCTTTTTTGCTCTTTATTCAATGCTTTATAAAAAGTGTTACAGTGATATTTATACGGAGATATTTGCCAAACTATTATGAATGTTTACATTTTGGCCTATGCTCATCGGAAGATATCAATCATCAGCCGGTTGTTCTGCTGCACGTAGGTCTGTTCCAAAGGTCCCCATAATGAGAGAGAGATCGATGCTGCATCCAGCGGCTTCCCGCGGCCTTCACAATCAACACGAACTGCAGAACCGCCGGGCAGTAGAAGCCGTGTATAAGGTTTCATATGGGAGGATTTGGGCCATTTTCCACCACAATAGCCCAATGCTGGTTGGCGGGGGTCAGCACACGTATCGCTTGCTTTATCACGAAACGTTATTGAGGTTAGGTTACGGGCAAGCGGAGCGTCGGACACCCATTAACCGACGTAACGTTCCACCCCGTAAACGTGTCTTGCTCCAATTTGCGCGGGCTTCGCCCCGCCGCACTATGTACTTACGGAAATTGCACACACGGCAGTATAATCCAGCTGAGGAGTACGTGCAGACGGCCACCCCCACCACCACCTTTATACTATTAAAAAGGATCCTACTGATCGACCCCTTCGCACCACCCTTCCTTCTGTTATATTAATTACATTCTCTTCTTCTTCTATATGCAACGACGTTATAACGTGGCGCTAGGATGACATACACTGCATCACATTTTACTCACCTTGGTAAGACACGTTACTTCACTAATTCCACTAGCTACATCCCCCTTCAAACCGGAACAAATATGTACCTTTATTGGTGATGGCTCTTTGTTGTCGGAGACGTCTGTACAAATAATACCGCAGCTGTACCTACCACCAAACAGTAGTAGGCAAACATTACTATGTTCCGGTTTGAAGAGCGCTGTAGTTAATGTAATTACTGGAGTAAGTAGACTCAACATTTTATATCTCAAGCGACAAGTGCAATGTGGTGAAGTGTATACTATTCTAACTAGCGCCACGTTGTTATAGACGGGCGTATCACTTATTATCAGGTGAACGTTCCGCTCGTCTACAAGTATATTTCTTTCGTATCTATTAAATTGTGATTTTATTATAAGGGGATAAACTATTGAAAGTGGTGGCTATCACCAATTGTTCGATACGTGGGGGGTAGTGCAGCCTTTGAAGTACTATAAATATTGGGTAACTAGAATTGTAATGTGTTGGTTTCCTAACAATGTAGACCTTCACCGGAAGCTCAATAAGCATCGAAGCCGTATCAATTGGAAACATAAGTCCGAGCAGCAATTTTTTTATGTCATACATCCAAGCAGCAACTTTTTCATGAACGCATTACAACATCAGTACATACTAACCATTCATTTGATATATTATAGATATAACAGTTTAGACCTTTGGGGAGACCTATTTCCAGCTGTGGACGCTTATCAGCTGATGATGATGATAATTTAGATTGTAAATATAGATATTAGATTCCAGATTTAGATATATTTTAGATTAAGAAAAAGAAAAAATATTTATAATACGTATACGTCAAAATGGCGGCCAAACGATTGTTAGATATGAAACGTTTGAATGAAACACTACGAAATTTGTATCCAAGCACGTGAAGACATTAAAAACTTTCATTCAACGGACGATCGTAGTAAGAAAACTGCGACAAAGAAAAAGAAAGAAGCAGCGGTAGTGAGAGTGATCAAAAGTTTCCAACTGAAAGCGAAAGTCACTCGCAAAAGTTGCGGCCGCAGACTTTGTTTTCACTCAACTTTAGATTCAATTTGCCGGGTGGCCTCCAGCATCCGCCCGCTGCGCCCCTGCCCCGCATCAGCGCCCGCATCCGAACCCTCTCGTCGTCTCACCCCTGCGTGCCCCTGTGAGGCCGACGTGCCCGCGCAACAATGGGCCGTTTATGATTTTACTCGAGAACAAGTGTCGGGATTTGTTTATCTTTATTTTACGTTTAAGACGTTTGATGTCTGTTATAATAATGTCTCAATTGTTTCGTTGCTTTTCATACTGTTAATTTATTTATGTATATATTTATCATTGCACGCAATTATGAGACGTGCAAGACGTTCACGGCAATATGGTGAAGGGTGACAGACACTACACAGTTTAGTGCAACACTAACCAACCTCTAGTAAAGGAAATGCACGTACCTCGGCTCTGATATAGAATACATATTTTACAGTTTGCGGCAAAAGATTTATTTAATTTTTACAATATTTACTTGGAATAAGAAAAATATTTAATTAACTAGTACAAAATTTTAGTTTATGTCCATTGAGAAAGCTCATCATCATATAACCTACAAACAATAATAATATATCTTATGATTTTCTTTAAACCGAAGTCCTACAACAACCTGTTGAATATGGACTTTAATGTAAACACTGCGATACTCTCAATAAATGAACGACCTCTTGAAAGAAATTGGTAAAATTGTTTTAACGCCATCTAACGGTTATTTTATGAACTAATTTAAACATTTCTATCTAATGCTTCACTAAACACTTTCGGTTTTCTGCGAATAGATGGCGCTAAAATTTATAATTCACATCTCTTTAGGGTTGGTCCTTCGTCCCTGGGTATCGAAGTTAACATCAAGATTGTATGTATAAACTATATAAACATTTTATTTATGTAAAAATAAAAATAGTTCTCTATCCGTTCCAGCCTGAACGCATAATGTCGCCGTATACGGTGATAATGAGACGCAGCGGCAGCCCGTTCGAGTTGGCGCATGTGCTGGTCTCCTGGCTGATTGGAGCCGGGTACGAGGCTTACGTCGCCGTGGGCTGCGCGAAGCGCGACGTCTGCATGGCGATCCGATACCGTACTGAATGTCCATGCATACCGGATGAGACACCTGTAAGCGAACTCACCAAATTAGTAATTAAATATTAGTACGTAATATAGATTTTAAAAATAATTACATTGATGATGATCAACGTGAAGCGAAGTATTAACATTAATGCTTCATAGACGTGGCAGATATGAGACCAGAGACCATCTAGGTACTACCATAGCTCGTATTTCTGCCACCGAACAGCACTATACAAATATTTCTGTGTTCCTGTTTGAAAAGCGTTGTAGCTAGTGAGATGACAGCGGTAATGAGACTTTTAACATTTTGTTATCTAAGTATGTGAATCTAATATATGAAAGTTCTCTTATTTGTAGTAGATTTAAGAACAATTTGGTATAGCACATTGCACTATTTCTTCTTTATGTAGAAGTTTATCATTATAGTAGAACAGTGATAGCACAAGAAGACAAAATAATTAAACCAATTTGCATTATTTCAGGTCGTAGAAGAGCCTCCACCGCCGGAAGCAGAACCGCGCTATCGTCTCGTCCCTTTACCGGATTTCACATCCAAGTACTGTAAGGATATGGAGATAAAAGAAGAAGGTTTAAGACAAAGAGAGCTCGATAAGATCGAAAAAGCAAGACGTGAGAGGATAGCAGTGAGATAAATAATATATTCTTAAAAAAATGGTGTCACATAAAAGTTGCAAGACTTACAAATATTTTTTTTTATCATTACTATACTGTTTTTCAGTTCAAACGATCTAGATTTAATTCAATCTAGTTTAAACCAAGAACCCATTTTCTAGGAACTGGAAAAGCCTCCACCGGACAGTATTGACGGTTGGCGTACCCACGCGTGGGTTTTAGTGTTACCGGGCTTTATGGGGATAGAAGAGCCGTTCTTCATCGAGCCCAGCGACGGCAGAGGATATCCGGTGGATAGCAAACAGTATCAACAACTGGAATCGGTTTATAACAACGAAAATTATTACGTAAGTTTCTAGAATATTTTGTTAAGAGAAGATTAAGTTTATTTAAGGAGTCCTATCTTTGAACGGAAATAGCATACCCAAGTAGAGCAAACTTTAATGGTGGTAGAGTTTTACCAATTTCGACAGGTAAATACACAATCGTGCGAAAACGGCCTGGGGTCACTGAACTACGATTTAGGCGATTTGAACTGTTGGGAACATCTGCTGGCCGGGGAACCACACCATAGGCGGCAGCTGACGGGGATCGACTGCGCTGATCCGAGGACAGCCGTACTTACTGAGAGACACCTCGACGCACCGGCCAGCTGGGTGGAGAAGCTCGACATCAGCACTGACGGTGAATAGTATTAGTAGACGACAAGACTAGAGGAGAGGGGCGTTGATTAAATGGTATATAAGCGTTAAACGATAAGATGGTAAGTCTCATTACCAGTAAAATGTTACTACCTAACATAGTATTATTTGCAAACTACTGTTCGTCAGCAGCAAATGACGATGCGGTGGTACTTACACGGTCTAGCATGAGAGACATACCACTTATTACACTATACAATCACTTGCCTATGCTATCTTCTTTTCTTTCCTCTTGCTTGTATCACAAGTTCTCAGGCATATACTCTTCTTTACGTACAGATTTACATACAATTCTATTTTTAATACCAACATACATTAAAGCTTTAATTTAAACATAGAAACTAGTATTTTTATATATACATTTAAAATACTTTAAATATTTATACTAAGTAAAATATCTGTAATGTCGTACTGCCTAGTATGAGGTATCGTTTATTATAACTGGCTCCATGTCCTGTCTTCCACCGCCTTATTCTCGCTTACTTTATTATTTCTTTCTAATATAGAGTATCAGCAGCGCTATCCTGGCTTCCACAAGGTGATCCACTACAAGAAAGTGCTGCTCGAGCTGTTCTCGCCGTACTCCCAGAGCGACGGCGTTGTCAAGAGGATCAAGATATTTGATGACTACGCGCTGAGCGTACCCTTGCTTACGTAAGCTGGGAATAATAAAAAAATCATTATAGAAATTTTTTTTACTAGCAAATGACACGAGTGGAACTTCACCTAATGGTATGTGATACGCCTACCCATGCCGAAATGACGCTAGTGAGTGAGGATGACATACTCAGTACCACATTGTGCTTGTTGCCTGGGACATAAGATGTTATTTGAAGATGTTCTTGAGACAAGCTGCAGCGCCCTTAAAACCGGAACACAATAATATTTGCACACTGCTATTTGGTGACTGAAATAGGCGCCGCGGCGGTAGCTACTTAGGCGGTTTCCGGCAATAAAGATCGACTACCAGTAAAACCCCCTGCTTTCTGTTGTCGGAGATCATATAGGTACCACCGCAGCGACTACTTCCGCCACCAAACATTACTGTAAGTTGTAACTAGTGAACAAGGGTAACGACACCTGACATCTTACGTTTGGAGGTGACTATCACAATATGGTGTTGTATGTGTCATCCTCTAACTAGCCCCTCATTGTCATAACCTCCTTTTTGTCTGTTCATTTCGTCTAATAAAAAACTTTACAAGCTTGTCATATTGTGGGTAAATGCAATGTTTTAAAAGATTATGGGAGAAGCAGTTGTTTTATTCCTGGAGCTGGACTTAAAATATTGTGGAAAGATTGTCGTTAGAGATTTTCTTTCTCTTCCCGTTTCGGGAAATAACTATCTACTAATAATCCAACAAAATCACTAGCTTCAAATTGCCTATGAGATGAATTAAACTGAATGCTTGGCCACCATCTTGACAGTAATCATGATTCCAATTCAAAAGGTATCATAATAATGATTTTTGGATACGAAGGATAATTGATAGTACTGTAATTTAGGTTGGAAAATATCTCCCTTCCGCTTTTTTGCTCTTTATTCAATGCTTTATAAAAAGTGTTACAGTGATCGGATTTAGTTCAAATATGCGCCGTTTTGTTCGATAATCTGTATCCATCTAGACGGCAACTTCATAATACCTCCCTCGTAGAAGCCCCCCTTCTTATTTGCGAAGAACTCGGACAGCCACTTTTCATAAGCCTCTTTTGAGTTCAACTTTACACCACCAAGGGCGTTCACCATGGACAAGAACAGGTGGTAATCACTTGGCGCTATGTCCGGGCTATATGGTGGATGCGATAAAACCTCCCATCCGAGCTCCCGTAGCTTCTGACGAGTCATCAACGAAGTGTGTGGTCTGGCGTTGTCCTAGTGGAACACTACACCCTTCCTGTTGGCCAATTCTGGACGCTTCTGGTCGATCGCCTGCTTCAAGCGGTCCAGTTGTTCGCAGTAGATGGTAGAATTAAGCGTCTGGCCATATCGGAGCAGCTCATAGTGGATGATTCCCTTCCAATCCCACCAAACACACAGCAAAACCTTCCTGGCCGTCAATCCCGGCTTGGCCACTGTTTGGGACGATTCACCGGCCTTCGACCACGACCGTGATCCATTTTTGGTCGCCAGTCACCATCCGTTTCAAGAATGGGTCGAGTTCGTTCCGTTTGAGCAGCATATCGCAGGCGTTGATTCGGTACAGAAGGTTTTTTTGCGTCAAATCATGCGGCACCCAAACATCAAGCTTTTTTTTATATCCAGCCTTCTGCAGATGGTTTAAAATGGTTTGGTGACTAACTCCCATCTCCTGGGCGATGTCACGAGATGCCACATGCCGGTCTAACTCGATGTAGTCCATGATTTGATCGGTAGTTGTCGTCACAGGTCTTCCGCCGGCTGGCTTATCCATGGTGTCGTTTTCACCGGTTCTGAATCGTCGAAACCATTCCTCCGCGGTTCAAAGTGATAGAGTACCATCCCCCAAAACACCATTAATCTCACGGAACGTTTCTCTAGCGGATTTGCCTTTAACGAAGGAAAACTTTAAAATAGCGCAAATTCGGCGTTAGTGAACTCGCATGTTTACACGTCTATAACTGTTGAACGCAATATCCAAACTAATTATGCATAGCGTCGTTTTGTAGGTTATGTCAAGACCTTTCAAATTATGTATAGTATTGCCAGATACGAGCTCTGTAGCGCTTTGTACATAGCCGCGAAATTCAAAAGACAAAAAGGCGGAAGGGAGATATTTTGCAACCTATTATATACAAGATATATCCAGAGATTCATTGATTTATCACGAGAAGTTCCAAATAATTAAACGCAAACACTCAAAATTTGGTACAGGCGTCGCTTTTACCATTTAGAGGTCAGCTAACAATGGATATTGAGATGGAACAGCTAGTTTTCAAATATTATTACCCTCCTTTTAGATATGCTAAACTTAGTATTAGTATTAGGGTGGTCTGGTGACGAGACTATGCTTAATGTCTTAAGGCGACGACCGTATTCTAGTGTTGTATAAACATCTTAACCGGCACCACATCATTATTACTATCGTTTCTGCACGTCTTGCAGATACGAATGGTACCAACACAGAGTGGACAAAATGGAAACCAGCCGAATAGATCACAAGAAGAGGGAGGTACGGGAGATCTTCAGCATTGGTAGAAAGGACCACCTCTTGAGTGAGTTGGATGGATTAATCAGTTTGCTAACCGTGTTTTTTTTATGATGTAGTTTGCGCTACTAGTTACTTTGACAACCATAGCAGCTTCATCGGGCTTAGGGCTCGTGGATCCGGTGTCCGCGAGCTAAATTGTTAGCCAGTCATAAATGTTTAAATAATAAAAAGCTTGCTATCGGTTAAGGCTGCAATTTTTTTTTAATAATTTCATCAGTTTTTATTTATTGATTTTTGTTTCGCTCGTACGTTCATTCATTTATTCGTTAGTATGTCCGTTAGTTCATTCATCTATTCCTTCGTCAATTTTTCATTCTTCCGTTTGTTCGTTAGTGCATTCGTTAATCGCTCGTTCATTTATCCATTCATTCGTCAATTTCTTCGTTCGATCCCTCATTTTTACGTTTGTTCGTTCGTTCGTTATTTCGGTCGTTCATTCATTCATTCATTCATTCATTATATCGTACGTTCGTTCGCTCATTTTTCTATTTATTCGTTAGTCATTCGATGATATGCACGTTCGTTCATTCATCTGTCCATTCGTCAATTTTTTGGTTTCTTCACTCATTCTTACGTTTGTTCATTCATCCATTTATTCGTTCATCTTTCTTTTATTCATCCATTCCTCAGTCAATTCCTTCGTTCGTTCGCTCATTCTTCCTTTAGTTCGTTAGTTCATTCGATAATGGCACGTTCGTTTGTTGATCCATTAATTCCTTCCTTCGTTTATTATAATACTTTATTGATTTATTTATTTATTATGTAACGTATATGTACAGAAATTTTAACAATATTTGCTATTAACACTAAGCTACGCTTGTATCCTGGGCTTTTACAGTATATATAGAATTAGTCGCTTACAGTGTTATGTTCATATAAATTACTTGTCTATGGTTCTTAGAAGTTATATGTACCGTTGTATTTCGATTAATCATAATCATTTCAACCTGACGCGTCCATCAGCCGATAAACCAACCATTCTAAAAGGCAACTAAAGAATTATATTATCCTACGTCGCCTTTTACAACACAAAAGGAAAATATAATTGTCTGTATAGTTTAGTATCTAATGACTTACCTTGTTACACAGAAGTCCCTGGTTTGGTCCCGGAATAACATCTTGCGATGTTTTAACGGTAGCCACCCCCAAGAGAAATTCTCAAAATACTACGTATATTTTTCTTATTTAACTTTTCTACCGTGTATACCAGAGCATGAATACTCCCTCGATGCCCCCATGACGTCAGTGGTGGGCAATCGAACTCTTCACTTCAACTACTACCCGCGACTCGACCACCTCACCACCATCGTATGCACCCCGCTGACCTTCGACGAGTACTACACAAACCGGATTGATAGGTATGGCTAGATAGAAGTTATTGTAGAAATAGATTATTTATATCAGACGAGTAGGACGTTCATTTGATAGTATGTCGTACACACGCCTACCCATAACAAAATGGCCTGGTCAGGATGATACAGTGCAATTCATGCTCATCACTCGAAGATATTATGTCTCGTTCCACTAGTAATATCACTAATTACTAGGCTCTTCAAACCGGAACATAGTAATGCTTGCATTCTATTGTTTTGTAGTAGAACTAAGCGCTGCAGTGAGATTGGCGATGATCGCCATCTCATTGTAATAATATTAGAAAATCAATCTTTATCAATACTACATTTAAATGGAATAGTCGCTTACTAGTAAATGAGTTAAGTAACCAAGATTTTTATACTGACACTTTATCCGAGTTATGGCGTATGATGTATTCTATAATATATGAGTAATATAAGTAAATATACGAGTCTATAAATCATATTGGTATATCAGGACCCAAAGTACGTTTATTCAGTAGAATAAAAAGAAACAACCCGTTCCGGTCACATTTTTTTTATAATTAATGAAAAAATTATATGAGATAGAATTTTCTAAAATCATTTTGGACTTGTACGTTTTTTGTCAAGGATCAACTGTTCTTTATACGACCCTAAAACTAGAACATGAATCATGTTAAGCGCATACGTTGTTTTTTTTTTGTTCTCTTTTTACTTCTATTTTAGATCATTATTTATAAGAATTGTTCTATTATTTTATCAGAGTGCACCAGAGTCATTCTCGCCATAATTGAATCTCCCAACCACAGGCCCACTGGAAGAAATTCCATACTAGAATAAATTGTGCCTTTGCATTTGTTTCTATGTAGGTTATATTTTCATATTAATTTCTATGTGCATAAATAAATAAGAAAGTAAACGTGTTCGCCAATTTATTTTATTTTCATAACCTTAAATATACCAATGAAGAGAGGTCGAAAACCTGAGTAAGATTGTACTTTCGTCATAATGGCGCTTATGCTCTTTAGGCTCAGAGGTATCGATATGTTAATTAAATCAACTGATCTAGATTGGAGTCCAGGCTGATACTGTATACGGAGGGTACTAAAGCGGACCCTAAACGTCAAGTGAAGAATGTTGAAGAGACTTACAGCAGGAACCCGGACTTGCCGTCCAAAGACGACGTGTGGAAAAGAGTTTTCCATATACAGGTACCTTGAGAATTTTATTTATTATAGTTTATTTTAATACATATTTGTTAAAATAAAATAAGAAAAAAAAGTAAACTAAGGTGACCCCAGTACAACATGCGATATATCTATATATGTCTATTAAGAAAGAGAGGAAGAAAGAGAGATACATACTGATAACAGAGAAAAATATAGGATGAAAGAATGAGGAAGAGAGACAAAGAGAGGTCGCAAACCGTGCAGTATAGACTGATGATCCAGTAAAAGTCACAGAAAGGCACTGAATACAAACAAGACCTATCGGCCTTGAGGTTTTCTTGGTAAGCCTATCCTTAGCATTATTCGTCTTCCGCTAGATGATGATGACATACACAATATTATTAACATTTACTGTGTGTGTTTTGTAATTATTTTAAAACGGTAAGATATCTTACTAAGACAAAAGTATAGCGCGAGTATTACAATCCCTTAATAAATCCAGAATTTTTTCTTATATTTGATCATTAAGAAGTTCATAACAATAAATAATTATTTCCAGGATAACAGCATAGAACTGTTCTACCACTACGCCTACAATTTCGTCACCAACGACACACGCAGTTTCATTAAGCCCAACCTCGCGGAGACTGGGGGAAAAATTCTCTTCTATCCCGACAAGACTTCCGGTTATATTGTAAGTATCCTTGTTACTTTTCCCACTATTTCCTCACTGCTTTAAAATAATGATTAAATAAATAGTAACAATACATTTTCTCAAATATCAAGCATCATGTTCCGGATTCCAGAAACTTTGTTATCAGGGTACATCGCCTCACCGTGAGGTGACTGTATATAAAATCTAGTTATTCGTATTATGTAATATGTAACTTGTGTTATATTTTAATGAAGTGAATCTCAATCTATTTATAATCCATCTGTAGTTATGAGTGATGTATTCCACAGGCGGACCCGATGGCCAATCAGCCGCGCCCGTTGAACGTTTACTACGCGCTGTGCGACAATATGGAATGGGAGAACTGCACCAACAAGCACATCAGGGACCGCGAGTCCGACGTGAACGACTACCTGGTGCAGAGGCACAAGGAGCTCACCGATCCGCAGCTGTACGTAGCGCTGTTCGATACAGAAAAGAACGAAGAGGCCAAGAGAGGTTGGAAGGAGCAGGTACGATTTCATGTGTTTGTTCATTACCCTTTTCTATCCTTCTATGCACTGGTAGCACCGCAGCTACTATTTCTGCCACTAAACAGTAGTGTGCAATAATTACTGCGTTCCGGTTTGAAGGATGTTAGGGCTTGTGAAACTAATGAATACTGAGACTTAACACGTCAAGGCGACGAGTACCCACATAACATACAAAGCACATTGATGAACAAGAATCAACATCTCATGTCTTAGGCGACGAGCGCAATGTGGTGCAGTATATATCATCCTAACTTGCGCCATTTTGTTATGGAGTATCACTTACCATCAGACGAATGTCCCACTCGTCTCGTTGGAAAATTAAAAAAAAAGAGGTTACTGTCTGTCTGGATGTCTTTGGATACTTAACATAATTTTCAAATAACCCGCCGTCATTTAGGAATCTCAAAAAGCTGAAGTGACGGAGCGCGAAAAGGAAGCGGAAATAGACCCGTTGGCGCCGTACTTGGCACGAATGTTCGGCTCGGGGCACGGCTCTGGCGCGCCGCTGACCTTGAAAGAAGCCAGCCTCGTCCGGGAGCAGTGCATCAACGACTTCAAATCTAAACAGCTCGCGCGGCAGAGCCTCATTCAGGAGAGATATGAAAAGGTACATATAAAAAAAACTTGTGTCTTTATCTAGATTTTATTCTGAGCTGTATGCTACAAAATCTACTATTGATATTCATCATGAGCCGACAGACGCCCACTGCTGCACAAAGGCTTCCCCCAAATACCTCTCACGATTGGGTAGGGATTCATATGGTGCAATTTGCGACATTTTCTACTACGCTTGCTCAATGTGAGGTGGTGGGAGCCAGAGCCTCGTTTGTTGATTAGCAGGCTGCACCACGACCAGGCGCGGTTGTTTTGGATCCCGTGAGTTATTGTGCGGGGATCCTTAAACTCTGTACTACTAACAATTGATATAATTAATAGATATTTGTTATTATTAATTTGCAGCTGAACAACGAGTACAAAGCGAAACGGTTGTGGTACTTGGCCAATCAGTTCATACTGACGCCCGAGAAAGAGTCTGCCTATTTCGCTGCAAGGTAAAAAAAAAGTATTTATGCCTTCCATCGACAAACAGAAGTATTTTTTTATTGTCTATGACATGACTTTCTTTAGTCTATTTTTGTAGTGAGAGTCGTTAGAAACCGTTGGTGAAAGGAGAGCAGTAGCGCTCAATGTAGAACTCTTCAGAGGATATGTCCAACTGTGGGCATCTATTTCTAACACCGCATGTTTTTTTAAGTGTGTCCCACATTTTATTACTTGTGCATATATAAAGGAAAAAAATTATAATTACAGTGCGGAATTGGCGTTCCGTGTGCACTCGTTAGAAGTGAGACTGACAAGACACAGGGACCTCTCGGGTCCAAGATTCAAAGCCTTAGAGGACTACCTGAACAAGCACCCGCTACTCAAGGAGTTAAATCGCATGAGAAAGAACTACCATTAGCGTGAATTGGATCTTTTGCGGAGTTGACTCCATACATTTTATGTTATACTTATCTCACAGATTTTAAAAATTAAAATGGCGGCGACGATGCATGGGTATACATGTAACTATACACAGGAATGTGTGCGTTTTCCAAATTACAGTACCTAGGGAAATATTTTACAATATATTAACATATAATGTTTATGTGTGTGTAACTCCACATTACAGATATGTATGCATGTGTCGGCCATAATATTGTATTTATAGCTAATTTTACTTGCTGTTATATGTTCACAAATGTATTGTTTATTTATAACTGATACGTATTTTAATATTATAAAAAATATTGTTTATTATAATTTTGTTAACTTTATTTGTTTTTATGTTAAATTAGAACAATAAAATGCAATAAAAATTTAAAATAACTTTAAATTATAGTAACATTCTATTATCTACAATGGACTAACATGGTGTTACAAGACAAGCAGGCCATGGAAGGTGATGAACCATGCTCGCCCAGAAAACTCCAGCTCAGCTAGATCATTAGCCAGAATACAGCACTGCTATTAGGACTGTAGATTAACAATTTGAGAGTGGTAGATTAACTGCGCCATAAAAACAGTTCTATTATGTTCCTTTTTTTCTTTCTGCTAGAATTCTTTCTTCTGCAATTATATTAAACTTCTAATGTTTGGGTAGTATCCAAGATGGTTGTGGTCGGTCTAGATCGGTGTTCCAGTCGCCGGCGCCGCCAAGTAGGTGGCCCCTGCCGTCGTGGGTAGCAAGCGCCAGCCGCGACAGCTTGTTCGCAAGACGTCGCTGCGGTGAGTCAGGTCGCGACAGCGGCGGCAGGGAGATACTGCCGGAGTCTGTGATGAAATGTCAAGGATCTGATGTTCTGAACAACTTTTTTTTATTATAAACATAAGAATTGTCTCCCGTGTGTATCGTAGACAACACACATGATATTATGCACAAAGGAAACTGGTCCGATTTCGTGATCGAATGTTGAACTTTGCATGATGGCAGTATATTTTCAAAGGTGCATCCAGTTTGACAAACGGCTGTGAAATTAATGTGATAATGAAACACTTTGAATCTCAAAACGACGACCACAACTTGGTGTAGTGTATAACATCCTAACTGGTTCCACGTTATTCTCTTCCAGCACAGATGAAAAGTTACTCTATGATAGGTGAGTTCTGATTACTATTTACTAGTGATTACTCCTGATGACTTTCCAAATATTACCAGAATGGTAGTCGTAGTTGGCGTGGTCGCTGGGTGTCTCGTGGCCAAGCCGCTTCCGATACTCGCCCGCGAAGTACTCGATCAGGGTGTCCATCATCACCGCTTGCTTCGAGAACACCTGGTGATTTATGAAACAAAAACAGATGCATTAGTATGACCACCATTGAACTTTAACAGCCCTCATAATGTTACTACGCTAGAGCTCTAGGAAAACTAAATAGGCTCATTTCTAGATTAATGCGCGTTACTATCAACTACTACAACATATATAAACCTGGAGTATCTTAGAGACACGCAGTCCGTTCTCCACCACCATGAATTGTAAAAATAGACACGGCAAGCAGTCCTCGTTGTCTTCAGACGGCAGACCGATATCCCAGGACAGTTCCTCGTATAGAAGACCCAATAGTACCGTCTGTGAATATATCAGGAGGCCGTTGATGAAACCTGAACTTGTAGCGTAAACATTGGGCGATGTAGTTAGTGCAATTACTGGAGTAATAAGACATCAACATCATATGTTTCTAAGCTTCGAGCACAATCTTAAAAATTATTTGATTTTTTTTCTACAAATATTTTTTAACAATCATGCATTAGTATCTCTCTTCTTCATCGCTGCCTGAATACTGAAGATAATTACCAGTTCACAGCTTCGATTGGATACAGTCTTACGTGGAAAAAACCGCATAGTGCTTCCCAGAGGATTTCTGTTTTATGTCGGTTGTTGTTGTATATCGGTTGACGTCAAAATCAAATCTAATAAAAACTGTAATAAATATAACAGAAATAACTAAAGATATGGATCGAATTAAGTATCCAGTTTTCGTTGATGATAAAAATAAAATTAAGGATCTTAACAGTCCTCACGCTCTCTGTGTCGTCGATCACGTAAACCCCGTTGGAGTTGACGGCGACCAGCACGGGGATGTCCTCGTGCGTCAACAGGCTGGTGAGGCTCCGCACCGGCTGCTCGATCTGACCTTGGAAGAAAGCCGCACTGAAATCAAATCACATGATAGTTTCTCAATGAGATCTTTCTCTTAACTACAATGAACTTCAATTTAATTTTAAGTGACAATGAAGATGTGGAGCATGACATCGAGCTCATCATTTTGAGACATAATATGCGTATGATGCCTGTAACATTGCTACTTTCTTCAGCCTCTGGGAATAGAGAATAAAAAATAGTCTAAGGATTTAATAACATAGCAACCCCTGTTGATAGGAACCATAGCAGTGGTGATAATTAAAAAAAGACCCAATCACCGAAAAATCGATGTATTTTTTTTATTCGGCGAAGCGACGAAACTAGTAAGATGTTGAGCTGATGGTAAGTGATCAGTTTGTTCATAAAATCGTAACGCTTATTAGAATAATATACACATCTCATGGTCGCCTTGATAAATAAGATCGTTAAGTCTTACTATCTCAGTAATTTCACTACCTACAAAACCTCTGAGGTGGTGCCTACTTACATGGTTTCTGGCAACAGACTTTCCACCAATGAAAAAAGCTTTTGAAATCGGTATACTTCAAAAGCTCAAAATATGCTGCATCACCTGATATGCTTCCCAAGTACTTACCCATAAGTGGGTAACATCCTAGTGTGCGCGAGGTACTTATGGCGCAGCTTACGCGGCGGCGCTGCAGCTGGTCGCTGCGCCTGTTCAAGCAGCCGCGCCTCCGGGCTGCCCTTACGGCCCGCCGGCAGCAGCGCCGCCCACCGCCCCGACCGCGCGTGCTGCGGAAGGTACTTATCCTGGTTCTCTCTGTAACACAAACACACGATTTATATATTTTATACAACTAAACAATGAGACCACCAAGACGTTGACTTACTAAGTAATACGGCCAAATCATTTAATGTTAATTACTATTTAATTAAAAATATTAAACAAGTTCACCTGAAGAATTTAGCCGTATGCCTATGAGGATCATAAGGTCCGAGCTGTACTCTAGCCTGAATGCCCCCCAGCATTAGCGCCTGAGCAGTCTCCAAGGGATATCTACCGTTCACAACATTGTATCGCGCCTCCTCGTAAAGCAACTCTTGTATTTTAGAATCTCTGTAATAATACATCTGATATAAAATAAACAGCTTTTTCACACAAGTAAAATCAATGTCATTTATCCACCACGTTTGCCTTGGTGGACGAAGCACGTCTTTTTTCCTTCACCGGAAACTGATGATCAGTGGGAATCGAATCGCCTCTTCAAAACTTATTTAAAAGTGATGATAATGATTATTATCCAAGTGTAACTATCTATTGATCTATCGTCAAACAATTTTTCAAATAAAGAAAGCTCGATGTTTAATTATACAAATTATCTATCAACTACCTAATAATTTTGTCTATGATCGCTTAAATTTTTTATACTTGATCCCTTCTTCTAAGTGCTTGGGGAAGAAGACGTTTCTCTGCAGCCGCAGTACGGGCTGGTCGCGGGCACGCCGCGACTCCGAACCGTGCCCGTAGCGCTGCAGCAACTTCTGCCAGCTGCCCCAGATGCGCCACGGACAGTGGTGTGGCTTTAGCTGGATCTCTACAATAATTTTTTAAATTGCACCTTTCATTTTTAAATCAACTTGGGACAACCCTAGCAACACTCCTGATGAAAAAGGAAAGCGGACAGAGAAGGGGACGCAACGTATGTGATATAGGAGGGAAATGCCTGCCCCTTCTCCTGATGATCCTACGACTTCATAAGAGTAGAGAAAAAGCATGGGACCGAACTAATGTGTGTGAAAGTCTGTCCAACAATTCGATTCCTAAAGGTTGAAAATGAAGAATAATTATTAATTTCCAATACATTTTACAATATTCATAAGCATGCTCAAGACTTTTGAAGCTTTTGACTTACCCAACAACGGGCTGCACATCCACAAGGAGAAGACATTCGCAGCCAGACTTCTTGTACTCGGCTGTATCAAACCCATCTCTTCAGTCGCTAGTACGGCGTTAAGGAATCGTGCAGCGGTGACGTTGGCCGGCACTTCTTCAGAGCTCATCTCCACCATTATTGCAGTGCGTGACATCAGGTACACACAGGTGACTGGACTCGATGAAACAGTTGAAGAAGAGGCTGTACTGCCCGAGGAACCTAGTTTGAAAAATAAAAGTAATATAGCGTAACAATAACTTCTAAGAGGTCGGAATTGTTTCAATATTCCATAATAACGTAAAATATAAGGACAATAAATTTAAATAACATGCATAATTTATTTTCGAAAAAGTTAAAATAATACCAGGCAGTGGCGGTGATATAGCACTTGAAGAGCTACCGCCGCTAGTTATCGGCTCCGTAGTGCTAAATGACCCTGCAGCTATACTGCTTGAACCGGTTTGATTGGAGCAACTGCTGAGGTTAGACCCTGGGATAGACATGGGTTTAAAGTACAAATAATGAGATTTTGTCTGTAGAGATACCGCCACTACACAGATCGAGAGAAGATGCTTTCTGATTAAATGAAAAAATGCTCTCCTTAAATAAGATGATAGAGAATCACTGATCGCCCACAATGTTATGTACAAATAAGTGTTACCTTTGTGGGGCTTGTTAATTCTTATTTATTTATTTAAAAAAGATGTACCAACAACATGGATATCTAAAAAAAAAAACATTTATTAAATAATTGCCTGATATGCATTTCACTTACAGGTATATACAACATTCATAAATTAAATACGAAGGAACTAACTATAAATAAAAGTTGAAATAAAGAAAAATGACACTACAGGAGAATAATAGAATCAATTTCAATGTATTTTCAAAAAGAGATTGAAACATGAGATTACGAGAGAAGATAAAAAAGTAATATTGATATAATACCCATAACACTCTTTTCGAGTGAATCCGAACTGTTGCTCTCTTTGGAATCGGGCTGAAGAGGTTTATGAGGATCATGTTTGTCCCACTCATTGTGGCGACCTAACGGGCTATAGGATAGATGGGGAAGCCGCTGTGATACAGAATACAAATGTGCATTCACTTCAGCCTGAAGCTTCTGACTTTGCACGCTGTAGTATTCTTCACGAGACCTGAATTCGCTACGGCATAAAAGATAAATTTCTCATACAATAATTTTACAAATACGACAATTGTTTTAATGTCTAGTCTTGTTTTGTTATCGATTATAAAGTATTAGGGGGACCGGAAAGTAATGTCGTTTTCTTACGCTAAATACAAACACATACATTTTTAACGAGTCTTTATTTTTAATCAATGATGTATTCCCCATCATTGTCAATAACCTTTTGCCATCTAGTGAGTAAATTTTCAATCCCTGATCGATAAAAATTAATTGGTTTTTCGGCAAAATATCTAGAGATGGCATTTTGGATATCATCCAAATTTGCAAATGTTTTGCCACTTAAAAAGTGTTGCAGCGCTCGGAATAAGTGGAAATCCGATGGTGCAACATCGGGCGAATATGGTGGATGAGGCAGCACCTCCCACCCCAATTCATTAATTTTTTCTAGAGTTCGCCTTGCGCAGTGCGGTCTTGCATTGTCATGTTGGAGAATGACGCCTTTTCGGTTGACAATCGCTGGCCACTTTTCAATTAAAGATTGATTGACTCGCTGCAATTGTTCGCTGTAGAGGTCTGCAGTAACAGTTTCTCCAGGTTTCAGTAATTCAAAATGAACAATGCCGCGAATACTCCACCAAACACACAAAAGCGCTTTTTTGGGGTGTAAACCTGGCTTAGCAGTACTCCGAGGGATTTCATTTGGAGAGAGCCACTGCCTTTTGCGTTTTGGGTTATCATACAGGACCCATTTCTCATCTCCTGTGATCAAGCGATCAAAAAACGCTTCTGTGTTGTGTCGTTGAAGCAATAAGTTGCATGTGATTGATCGGTTAGCCTTATTCTGTTCGGACAGATTATGCGGGACCCAAACACCTGCTCTGCTTACTTTTCCAATCTGCTTCAAATGTTCTTGGATGGTCGACCAAGGTTTGTTGAGACTGTTTGACAATTCCTCGATCGTCTGACACGGATTTGCTTCCAATTCCGCCCTTAACACGTCGTTGTCTAACGCTGATGGTCTTCCTGATCGATACGAGTCGGAAAGATCAAAATTACCCGATTTGAACTTGGAAAACCACCTTTGGCATTTACGAATGTCCAGTGCATTTGGATAAACATCGCAAATGTTTTTGGTAGTAACTGTTGCGTTATTTCCCTTGCGAAACTCAAAGAGCATGCAATGCCGGATGTGTACCTCTTCTGGTATTTGGCTGGCCATTTTACCCAAAATTACAAAAAAAAATTGTAATTCAATTGTCTATAAGTAAAGAAATCACTATAACCTCACAATGTATTTGGTACGCCTCTGAACAAAACAATGAGCTGACAAATGACAATCAAGTATTGGCATGCGCAGAAACGACATTACTTTCCGGTCCCCCTATTATATAAAATAAAGCTTTCAATAAATTTTAATAAAAATTGAAGACTAATTTATAAAGTTTTCTCCAATTGACGACCGTATACCATGTGAACATTTTTTATAAACACCAAAGCGATGAGACGAGTAAGATATTGATATATAACTGATGGTAATGATGCACCTACATATAATACTAAGGCGCTAGTTAAAATGTAATAGATTGCGCTCATTGTGCACGTCGTCTTGCCAGAAGTCTCGTTTACCCAGTAATTTGACTAGTTACAGCACCCTCTAAACAGGAAAACAGTAAACTTTGCACATTACTTGTAGTGAAAACTATCTAGATGGTCCCCGGCAGATGAAGATCTAGTGCTTAAGATATTTTAAATTTAAGAAATAAATGACGAAATTTTAATGTATAGTGTTCAAAATATTTTTTCTACATTATCAATTATTATTACTAAACAAAGAAATTTACTAACAAATAATGATTGACATTCCTTAAACTTAACTGTATTTTTAAAATATATAGTTCAATAAATGAAATCTTACTTATACTGATATTCCGCTTGAATAGGATAACCGCGCCGCGAATAATCAACAGGAATTATTGTAATATAATTCCCGCTATTTTGCACATTAGAATTTTCACCGTAAGCTCCCATCTCGGACTTACGTTCCATTTGTTCTTACAGTAACTTTTTATCATACCATGCTCTTAAAGTATTCTACGTTTTAATACTTAAGCCAAAACGGGGCGAAACAAACCTTAATAACAAAATATTGATCGATTTTTCTGTAGGTTAAAAATATCGCTGACATTTGAAGTGTTATGAACATTTATGTAAATTATAGCGGAAATTTTATTTTATTTACAATAAATTGGTATATTTTGATGGCAGTGACCTAAAATTTTATTTCTTTAATAAAAGAGAAATATTCTAAAATTATGGCAATAACATGTCACAGATAATAAATACACTAAATTCGCCGACATTAACAAATTTGCCAACATGTCAATTTTGAATTAGAGGTTTAATTATTTGTTGTAATATTCACTGAGTTTTATTTTAAAAAAAGTTTAACCAAACTTATTTTCTTTGTGTCATAATTTAAAGCTGACATTTCGAAGTTAGTAATAAAATCAAAAGGAATAGTATAAGCTATTTCTACGTGAATTAAAGTAGTTTTATCCTTTTTTAACGCGATAAGGCGATATACGAATCGTATGGCGACAAAGATAGAAGCGCAGTTGAAAGAATATCGTGCCCTACGCCGCAGAAAATACTTAATTGATAATGCCGAGGATACAATAGAATCAAAGGAAAAAGAAACAAACTCTTTGGTACCTAAATTTGGAATGCACCAAGGAAAACAGCAAGATGAAGTAGTTCTGGTAAGTTTGATAATTGCAATATATCCTAAGACGTCACTCGCTTGAGTATTATACTGAATGGAAACCTCAGGTGATACCGGGGGAGGAGTTTTTTAAAACTTGTAATTACAAAAACAAAATCATCAGTTCACACAATATAAAAAGCTTATTAAAGTGTTATATGACTACAAGATAATTATTTTAGACTTTAAATACCATTCCGTTACAGTTAAAAAGTGATGAAGCTTCTTCTACAAGCACATTGTTGATTCAGCCAGAGGATAATGATGAAGTCGCATCAGAAACTAGTGAATTGGCAGAGGCGTCGCAAGAATCCTGGACATACTTTACTATAAAATGGTCTATTTATTTTATTATATGGCTGACTGTTTATATCATATTTTTAAAGCTACAATTTGGTGCAGTATACTTTGTTTTTTCTGTGTTAATTGGCATTTACCTGAACACTAGAACTAGACCCAAAAAGGAGGGAGAAATATCAGCATATAGTGTTTTCAATGAAAACTGCGTCAGTATAGATGGTACATTAAAAGCTGAGCAAATTGAAAGAGAACTTATGTTTGGGCCTGGCAGTGTGAGATAGCCTAGAAGAGGAAATTTAATATTAATATTTAAAATTCTTATTTATTCTCAAATAATTCCAAATTAACAATGTTTATCTTATTTTGTTATTTTTAAGTCCATACTTAGTAGATACATAAAAAATAATTGCATTAAATATCTTTGACTATCATTTTTATTACAATGTAATGCACAATGACATTAAATTTTCAAAGCTGTTTTGCTTATCTTTGAGGTTTCATTAAAAATAAATAGATGTTAAAGATTCTGTGCTGAAATGTAAATGCACATTAACAAAATGTTATTAAGTTTTTAAAAAGAGAGCTGTATGATAGAAACTACTATAAATTTGATTAATAATGAAACAAGGTATCATAATAAACTTTAGTTTTAATAATCACATTTACAAATAGTCAAAAGTACTTATATATACACAAAGTACAAAAAGCAATACCAACACTATAAATAACCAATTTATATTTATTTGACCATTTCTTCACAAATAAATATGGTCGCCAAATTACCCAAAATAATTTGTGTTGCTAGTTTGCTTAGAATTTTAATATATGGCAAACAAAGGAATGTAATTAATGTTGTTCAGAATTAGACAATTCTATGCCTGATTACTGCTGATATATAAAACTTTTATCTTTAAATTTTTGGTTAATTCTTCACACTGTGTTTGATGATTGTAAACATAAAAATACTCTCCAATTATTCATAAACTTAATATCAAAGATACATATGATAAGTAGAGTATGTATGCATCTTTTTTAATATAATCAACAATAAGCAATCATGTGACTTGTTATTGTTCTAATGAAAAGATAAAGAAGATACATATTAACGCCACTGTAGCAGCATGAAGTGTAGGTAGGTTAGGTTATATGTAGATTATTTATATTTATTAAAAATTGTGCGTTCCTTAAGTGCCACCAAATCTGTAGGTGCGGTGGTAGTATTTGATAAATGTAAAATAATGTACACCTGACCTAACTTACACCATGCCGTGCTGCCGTGGCATTAATACGTAAGTACCATAAATAATTTTAACAATGTAATAATAAATCAATAACTGTTCTAATAAATTTACATACAATAAATACTACTAATGAGTTGTGAGAGAAACAATTATAAATATAATATATTTTTTATTTTCAACATGCCTTTCTTTTTAATGGTTTATAATGAATAACAATTACTTACAGCTGCATGAACAGAGAAAGTGGAACAAGAAATCTAAGGAATTCATACTAACGAACAGCAGCACATTATGAAGCATTAAAGATATATAGACCCTTAATGTTAAATGATTCTTCACAGGCTTGATATTGGATAAGAATTAAGGTCACTAGACTTCACTACTTACTACCATGAGACATAATGTCGAAGGATCAAAGTAAACCAAAACCTGGTCCCATAAACAGTCCAAATTTCGGAAACCGTATTCCAAGTTTTAATATACATATACATTGCATAAAGAAAATTTACCGTATAACTAAATTAAGAGGATATTTTACCAAAAAACATCACTTTGCTACACTATGGAAGATTAATCAATTGAGCTAGAAAAAAAAACGGAATGTTGAGAATAGGAAAATACCTAAGGGACAAGCAAATATTCTATAATTTAATTCAAGTTCATAATTTTATTTTTAAACTGTTCGTAAGTAAAAACTTGCTGTTTTAGATCGCTAATTTTGCATAATAATTGACTAACGGACATGACAAACAATCGAAATACCGGTAACAAGCAGGTAATCATGATGTTATAGCAACACTGACAGCGAAAAAAATTTAAAGTTTTACACTCTGATATAATTAAAATTCCCAGGCAATATTTGTCCGAAATTCACTTAGGATCTAATATAAATGTTTTGATTAAATATAATAAAACTACAATTAATAAGGACTATACATTAAATGGCTCACAAATATATCGACTTAACCTAAACAAAATGTCATGCATTGTATAAATACTGCTTAATGGCACAAGACTATTGTTATTTAAATTTGTAAGTAGACTACATAAGGCACAGAGTATTTATGTGTGATGGACGTTGATACTTTATTCAATCGGTGTCCATTCTATTACGTAGAAAATTCTAGATACATAATTTTATCGACGTCATATACAACCATAATAATGATTTACGAACAATCATCATAACATTTATAAACAATATTTCAAAAATAGTACAAATGGAATGGATAAAAAAGAATATGTTTCAATGCTACTTACAATGAAACAATAATTTTTTTTAAATCCATTTTTCAAAGATCCAAACTATTATGAAAAGTAAACAATAAAATTGCATTGTTTATATATTAATAAAATTATTACTGTTATCATCCACATGCTATGAATCGCAGAAAACACTGCACCAGATAACTATTTTCATAAACTCATAGATATATTTATACATATAATCTATTCTTTTATCTATGACTATTGACAATTGTATATAACTTTATCTCTTTTATAAAATATATAGGGAGCTATTGTTACAAAACTAAACAAAATTGATGGTAAAAACAGACGAAAAAAAAAAAGAAACAATTGAAATTAAATAACATGATGGGAAAAAATGTACTGTCATTAACACAACGTGCATTCTAGGTAGTATTATTATCTGTGGTTAAATTTGAAGAAATATAGATGAACAGCTAAACAATATTTTTAAATTTGCAACACTTGACTTATAATAACTTACAAGTAGTCTTGTCAGAATATACCATATATATAAATTTTGTAGCTCCGCAATGAATCGTACAGACTTACACGTGTTTTTTTTTTCTGCACTAATTATTCCTATAAGTCCGATGGTCAAGTAATTTTGAGATAATAATGAAATCTTTGTTATTAAAACAAACTATTTAAAATAAGCGGTAGAAGAAATAACTGTCTAAATAAGAGCTAACAAATACTATCTTGTACTCCAGTTAAAAAATTGTTAACAAATAACGATATAAAAAAGATAGTTACTATGAATCACCAATATTTAACGATCTTTAATGTTGAGGTAGGTAAGCGCTTTATTTATTAGTACTAATATCGGCAGCAAGGAAATTTTAACATCGATTTAAATTAAAGCATAATCATTTAACAACTTGATCTTATTTAATTTAAACTGATTGCGAGTATATTAGTGAATGTCTACACAAGTTTTATGTTTATAAAAAGAATAAAAAAATTGTTACTTAACTGTCTCAATGACTAGGTACATAATTTCAACTTAAGAACTAAACTAAAATGTATTGAATAGAGAAACTAATGTTTTTTTTTTTTTGTGTAAGAAAATATATATACAAAGTCTATATGATGATGAAGTGAAGACTTAAATCTTTGATTTCTTCAATAAGGAAGACTAAAAAATGGTACGTTTAGACGGAGCGATGCTTTACAAGTTTATTTTCTAATTAAAAATCACAGTTAACGTGTGCTTTAATATTCTTTGGTATAAATGTATCTAATAGTATTAAACAAATCTGATTATTAATGAACGCAACAGTAAATCAACTGTAAAAATTACTTTTCTTATTGTTTAACGGAACGAGTAAGTTCTTGCTGTGTGTTAAATGATATACATTTCTACAATAATGTGGCGCTAGTTAGGATGATATACAGTGCACCACATGGTGATCGTCCCCTTGATACAAAAGTGCACAAGCTAGAGCGCTTTTCAAACCGGAACACGGTAATGTTTACAAACTACTGTTTGGCGGCAGAAATAGTCGTTGCGGCGGTACAAGACAAAAATGTTCCTAATTTGCCTCGAATAATCCAGACCCAAGTATGAAATGTAGTAATTGTAATTTTTTAATACAATATATACAATTATTCTTCCAAAACTGTTATATTATTATTATTATTGATAATAATACGTTAACCACCTATATAAGCATCCCACACACTAAAATATACATTGCAATAAATTGTCTAATCAGTATTTATAGGAGTTTGTGATCTGTCAAAAATTCTCCAAAATGGCGATTTGAAGTAATCCGGACCGGGCAGAAACGGATTGACGCCGTTCCGTTTCACATCCGGTAATAAGAAGACAACGCTGATCGCAATTATCATATGCCAAAACGAATGTACTATTTTATAATTTTGCTCGGTCTGCAAAAATGCGTAACAAATCAAACCGACGGACACTAGCGCCACGCCCAACGGCAAATAAGTCGTGTAATATGAGCGAGGGTACCGAAGGCTTCGTAATTTCCTAAAGTCCATATACCAGGAGATCAAAAGTATAGTGACGCCGATCGCAACAGGAAGTAAGAATGCGACGAACGAATGCATATCCCATGTGGTTAATAAGGCTATCACTATTGCACCAGTGAGTTGGAAAGAGGACCTGAATTTTTCACTCACAATACTCATGGCTAATAACGTCACCCAGAAAGACATGAGGCCGCAGTAGAAATCGCCGAATTGAAGGATGTTACCTCTGGTGATGCAGTAGGCGACTTGAGCCGGAGCATCGCATGCGTGGTAAAAAGTAGAGAAGACCATGGTAAATGTATACATCATAGCTTCGGAATAATACAAGCGAATAATAGCCACGTAGATCGAAAGGATGAATAAAAGATTGCTCAAGGTGAGGAGTAGAACAGAGACCAACATGTAGATCCGACTGTCCATTCTTGATTCATCTGAACAGTCCCAACCTGGAAATATAAATGACAAAATGAGCTATATACAGAAAACTTCAAACCATTACTATTACTGCCAGTTTAAAAATTACTTACTTCCGTATCCAGCAGAACAGGAACAGAAGGACATTACCAATCCACCGAAAGTATTTAAACCGCAACTACCATGGTTGCTACATCTCCCACTGACACACGAAGTAGATGATAAGGATAAAACAGTAGTAGCATTACACACGCTCTCTCCTTGCCTCGTATTATTCAATGAACTTAAATCATCATCCTCATTCCTGTGCAGCGCGTTAGGGTCAACGTAATATTTGGTACCGTTATCTGATGTTCGACACGGACAGACAACCTCGTCACAGAACAATCGAAATGTTATATACCATGTTCCACTTTCTGGATAAGGTATAATCACTTTATCGTAAATAGACTCTGAATCTGTACTGTTCAAAACGAAGAGAGCCGGTTTTACGTGATCATTGAACTTACAGTGACCAGTTTCCAGAGGCACACTGGTATGTCCGATGTCCAAGCATATGACGACCTTGAAAAATTGGTTATCCTCTGTGAAAGCGATTGAAGCGTCTTTTCTCAACTCTCTCCTATATCCCATGTAGTACTTGAGGCTCATGAGCAGACTAGCTTCTATTGCCAAATTGCCGCCGATGTCTATAATTTGATTGACCCCAAACCTCAAACTTTTCACCTCGCCTGACGTCAGATTGACTAGACTAGTGGCATCTTGAAGGTCGGTCGTGGGTAGTCCGTAATCGAACGTGAAAAACCTGCCTTTGTCGTCTCGCATAAGGTCCAAAGTGCTGTGATGGCTGACATCGTCGAGATCGGACCGGAAATAATAAGACTCGCAATCGGCGTATCTGGTTGCATTGCCCACGACGGTATCAAGTTGCACGTAATGCCAAGTGTCAGGAAACGGATTGAATGTAATAACCTGTGCGTTGTTCGACCTGGGATCAAACGCGCAGGATATTATATAGTTATCCTCCGTTGGCAATGATTGAGACTGTATTCTGACGAGGACCTCTGTATCAATTGTGGAAGTGTTTTTGATAGATAGATTAAAACTAATAGGCTCTGTGCTGTCCAATGAAATGCATTTGAATGCTGCTGGTATACTACTGTAATCAAGTGTAAATTCTGAATAACAGTCGATGAGACCAATATTCTCTCCCCTTTTTACCTGCAGGTCGGTGTACAAAATCGTATGACAGTCCGCAACGAGACCTGGAAACATGATATAGTTAATTCATAAAAAAATATATATTAAAGAAGATACGTAAGAGTACCATTATTACAATGAATGTAAAAGATGATGAGTCTTTATCATAAGACGAATCTTTTATATTTGGAGAAGTGGATTATATTGCAAGTGATACGCTTGCCTATAACAATATGGCGCTAGTTAGGATTAGAGTAATCCCCCCTATAACACGGTACTTTAATAACCCATTTTCATATTACGTGATTTCAATAAATCATCCTTCGACTAACGTCCACGGCTGGACATAGGCCTTCCCCAAAGATCTCCACATCGACCGACCCTGCGCTGCTCGCATCGAGCTGCTTCCCGCAACCTTCACCAGATCATTGGACCACCTGGTGGGAGGCCTGCCAACACTGTCTTCCGGCGTCGCTATTCGAGGACCTTAGTGCCCCATCGGCTGTCAGTCCTTTGAGCGATGTGTCCTGCCTATTACCACTTGAGGATAGCAATCTTTAATATATATTTCGTTCATAATAGTGTTTTTTTTTTATTTTTTTATATTGTCACGCCTTTTTCCCAGTAGGGGTAGGCAAAGGTGAATAAACACCCACATTTCGCCAGATGTGGTCAGATTAGGACCCATGTAACAGGGGGCGAGCCTGTTGCCACTTTATTGGGGCCACCACACACACACACGCAAAGATGATTTCAGTGAGCGGGTTTCCTCACGATGATTTTTTAATATTCGATTTAAATCCCAATTAGTGAGAAAAATTAAACATGAACAATTTATACGTAACGCGTTATACGGGAATACCCCTACAAAGTTTTCCTATAAGGCGGAACTAATGTACCGTGTTATAAGAGGGATTACTGTATACGCTGCACCACATTTTGCTAGTCGTTTTTAAGACATAAAATGTTAAGTCACGTTATTCTAATAATTTCACTGTCTACTGATTTAAAGTAAAGTTTGCACACTACTGTTTAGCAGCAGATATAGTATCTGCAGTGGTACCTACTTTTTTTTTATATACAGAGACTAGCGGGACGTAAACTTGCACTTCTCTTTGAGCACTGGATGACAAGACATCGTGTAATTGGCAAACATTACTAACGTTCTTCACCTTTGTCCAGTAATAGTATACAATCACAATGTATACGTATACATGACAAGGCGTAGTCTCATGACGTACGAGATTCGGTGTTAAAGATTATACATGGATCGTAGCCAAGTGAATTTAAACGAGGTCTATCTCAATATTGCCGCAGCAACGATGCAATATCACTGCATACACTGCATTGTTGTATTTGATATATTTTTGTTTCACATATTTTATATGTAATTATCAAACTGCTAGTGATAACGTATAAAAGATAAATATGAGATAACGTGTAATGGTTTTTCAAAGTACATTTTATGATAATAAAGCGACTACTTGACTATGATAGAGTTCACGTGATGGTATATAATATGCTTATCCGTAACAACGTGGCTTTGTTTAGGATGTTATAAACTGCTCCACATTGTACTCGTCACCTTGAGGTATAAAATAGTCTCGTTACTCCAGTAATATGATTAGCGGATTTAAACTGTAACATAGTAATGTTTGCACACTACTGTTTCGTGGCAGATATAGGAACTGCAGTGGCATCTATGTAGACTGTCTCCACCAACAGTAAAACTAAATATTTCCAATCCACTCATAAGTAATAACCGATCCTTCACCTGTTAGTATTATCTGATTGTTCATCTCCCCCTAAAATATTAAAATAGGGAGTCAAGAGTAAATCCAACAAATAAGACATAGAGAACATACAAGTAGTTCATCTCTACGTATAGCAATCAAATTTCCTCATAGAATAGGCAAAATCCCACCAACCCGCATTGGGCCAGCGTGGTGAGAAATGGCTCAAACCTGACCATACGATAGCCCCTAGTGCCAAGCGGTACTGGAGGCCATGCTAACTGTATGTGGAGATCTTTGGAGAAGGTTATGTCCAGCACGACATCTATCGCCTAATGATCAAAGGTCAATTGTACTTGGGCTACAACTGTAGTGGTGGCAGGTTTCTGTTGCCTGAGTCCCTCTGTATAGGTACCACCGCAGCTCCTATTTTGCCGCCAAATAGTTGTTTGCAAACATAACTGTGTTGCACTCCATTTTAAAAGGCATCGTATCTATTAAAATTACTTTGATAACGAGGTTTATACTTCTTATGTCTCAAATCGAGCACAATGTGGTAGTGCAATGAACGGCTCGCTAGTCTCGTCGCTTCGTCGGATAAAAGAAATGATGTGTAAATGTTGTTCCCTGCCCACTTAGCTGATCGTAACCCCCGCAACTCCCTCTTGATAAGGAAGTTCATAAAATCCGTTTAAAGTTAATCTACATTCGGCAAAAAGAATATTCCAACCAAATTTCCAGTCTCCAGGTCCTATAGGTCGAGAGATATCGTGATGAGTAGAGTAGTGAGAGAGATACATACGTGGAAATCTCTTATATATATATATAGCTATTTATATATATCTCATATAGTAGTGGTATATATTTATATGTATATATTATAGATTACCCCGTGTATATATTTTTATAGTAAAAAAGTAGTCGTAGTTGATAACCGTGTTCATGAGCGTAGGAATAACAACAACAATCTTTTAATATTATATTATAGATGACACACGAAATGGTCCGGGCTCAGGTGTACTTAATGGATAATGATACAATTGAAGCAAAAGTGGGACAGGAAGCGGCGTCAATGTGATGTGGGCATCGGGGCCACGGCTCCGAGCGTTGGTCCCCATTACGCTTATCATTTCATAGCCGGCGGTTACTGCGCCCGCTCGATTGTTAGATAAAAACTGAATATAAGCGGAAATGAATAGCTTTTTAATTGCACATATATAATAATGAAATAGCAAATCAAATTACTGATGATGACTATATATTTCCAAATTAAATTTCTATAAATATGAAACCTTTAGGCCAACCTTTAGGCTCATATAAAACACATATCCCTAATAAATAGACTGGATTGGAACAGTCTGTCGACGTCAATTTTTTCGTCCGGTTATGACGTGGTAATATTTAACAGAAGAGTAAACAGGCTACTTCTATACTAGTGCGCTTTACCACCAAACAACGCCGCTTATCATCAGGTAGGATCGTAGTCAAGCGCTAGTCTATATATTTAAAAACGACAATAGCTTGAAAAAAAATCGTGTACGGACATTATGATAACTCTAAAAATATCTAAAAGCGGAGGAAGGCTCGTCGGAAGGAACATCCTTGAGGGAGGTCTATAAACAGCACAGGACTTAATTCGGTTAATAAAGTTGAATGTTTGGAATAAAATCACCCTCTATGAATCTTTAATAACTTAACACACCTTGTTATAAACTGTGTGTTAGGAGATCGCTTCCGTAAACGAAGACAGACGATAATACTAATGACACCTTTTATGATGGGATAGAAAGGAAATCGATCCTGATAAAAAAAAAACATATTTTTAAAATGTTTTTTTTTCATATTATCACGCCTTTTTCCCAGTAGGGGTAGGCAGAGGCGAACAAATGCTCACTTGTCGCCAGAGGTGGTCAGATTAGGTCCCACATAACTTTGAGGCGGCCACTATCCTGGCCCGATTCCCACCTCTGGACATTCTGGCGGAAATGGACGCACGAATTTATACGCGTCTGCGTTCTCGACGAGAAGAAGCCGAACCTCTGGATACGGTGGAAGTGCACAGGCATGAGCGCCACCGCGCTTTGGAGGTGTGGAGAGAGAGGCTTGCAGAGCCGCGGAACTCACGGCAGCGTATAGTAAGCGCTTTTCTGCCAAACCTCGAAGCCTGGCTTAGATCGGGCGGAGTGACGCATGTCACCTTCAGGCTGACTCAGGTACTCACAGGACACGGGTGTTTTGGTAAATACCTGAATAGGATTGGACGTGAACCAACTACAAAATGCCACCACTGTGGTGTGGGAGCTGGATTTCGCTCAGCATACGCTCGCAGAATGCCCTACGTGGGAGTCTGAACGGCAAACTTTGATCCACAAGATCGGCCTGACCTTTCTTTGCCAGCAGCGATATCAACTACACTGGCAAAGAAAAATGTGCGGATAGCGTTGGTTTCCTTCTGTGAAACCGTAATGATGCAGAAGGAGTCCGCCGAGCGAAATCGGAAGAAGGTCGACTCCGTCCATAGACGAAGACGTCGGGGCGATGGCAACGGACGCCCCTACCCGTCAGCCCTGTAGTCCCGGGCCATTAAGAATAGGTATGCCCTGCCTGTCGTACAAGGCGACTAAAAGGGTTCTGGGTTCGTGAGCTTTGAGGGTGGGGGCCCTCAGAGCTTAATATACGAGCCTTAGGAGGACGGCAAATACAATGTGGTCTTGTATTTGCCGTAGCAAAGCGTGGGGTTTAGGAGGGCTTTACCGTTCCGTGGAATGTTTTAGCGAGAGTGGAGGGGGGGGGGGGGCACCGGTGCATTCCGTAGGAGATCCCGGAGCCCCTCCTAATGCACTGAGCGAGACCACCGAGGGGTTTTTAGTGGGTAGAAGCCCCACATAACCTTGTCTTCCCCCCAGAAGCAAGGTATCTTTTAAAAAGATTTCCCCCGCGAGAAAAAAATAAATAAAAAAGGTCCCATGTAACAGGGGGCGATCCTGTTGCCACTTTATTGGAGCCACCACACACACGCAAAGATGATTTCAGTGTGCTGGTTTCCTCACGATGTTTTCCTTCACCGTTTGTATCTCGCTCTTGTAACTAAAGTTCAGAAATGTACATAACTTGAATATTAAGTCATCGGTACATGCCGAGATTCGAACCAGCGACCTTCGAAATGAAAGCCGCACGCTCTAACCATTAGGCCAGCGAGCTACTTTTTTATTAGCATTATTTACGCTCCATCGTACAGTTAATGAAACGATAGTTTCATAATAAATCATTACTATACTAAAAAAAAAAACCAGCAATGAAACTCAAAATTAAAAACCGCTCATGCTCGGATCAACAGACAACCGGGCGCGGCTGGACCTCGAGATGTATTTGGTTTCAATTTGAACCTTATTTCATAGGGCCATGAAGCATTTAGATTGCGCGCCCGAGCGTTCGTTGATCCGAGCATCAACTGTTTTTGATTTTGTGTTTCATTGCTGGGTTTTTAGTAAAGTAATGTATTTTTTACGAAACTATCGTTTCATTTAGCGGTACTAACATGAAGCGTAAATAATTCTAATAAATGTTTTTTTTTTTCATCAGAATCGATTTTTTTTCCCATCATCTAACGTGTCTTTAGTTTTATCGTCTGTCTTCGTTTTCGGAAACGGTGTCCTAACACCCAGTATACGAAAAGGGAAACTTTGAAAGCCTATTGGAAGCTTTCAAAGTTTTTAAATAATTGAGTGTAGTTATTACATTTTATTTATTTTAGTAGGTTTAATCAATTTATTAAGCAAATAAAATATGTATGCGATATTTTAACACCTAATAAAGTTAAGGCTCCAGCTAGTATAATTACTGGAGTAACGAGACTCATGTCTCAGGCGTCGAGCGCAATGTGAAGCAGAGTATATCATCCAGACTAACGCCACGTTGTTATGGGCAAGCGTATCACTTATTATCAGGTGAATGTCCTGCTCGTCTCGTCGCTTAGTTGAAATAAAAAAAAAACAAAAATCCCTGATGTTATATGGTCGCGAATACCATAGTGATAGGTTTCTGTTGCCGGAGACCGTCTTGGTAGGTACCGCAGCCCTTATTTCTGCCGACAAACAGTATGCAAACCTTACTGTGTTCCGATTTCAAGGGTGTTGTGGGTAGTGAAATTACTAGTGTAACAACACTTTATATCGTATATGTCAAGGCGTGTTATAACTAACGCCTCGTTGTTTCGGGAAGGCATGTCACACCTTCGGGTGAACGTTTCGCTCGTCTCCTTAATTGATTAAAAAAAAGGTTTATAGAGTAATGTAAATGTTGTAAATGCGATATCAAAAAACATTATTGTTTATATTATCTTAGGCTTTATTCTAAAAGCTCGGTAGTGTCGGGCTAGTAAGAATAGGACTGAGGTAAGCGCTGTCTGTCGTAGAAGGCGACTAAAAGGGTCTAGGAGTTACCTGGGCCTTGAAGGGGTGGAGCCGTTATCGCTCAACAAGAGAACACCACAGTGAGACAGCGTATGGCTCAGGATGGTGCCTAAGGAGGTTAGGCTCCTGCACAGAGACATGTAATACAAAGTTTAGAGGGGCACCTGTGAGTGCTATAAGAGATCCCAGAGCCTCTCCGAATGCACTAACGCTTTAGTCAGTAAGAATCTCACATAACCCTGACTTTCGAGGGTATCTTTCGAGGTTTTCCCCAAAGCCAAAACAAGAATAGAACTATGATTCATCAAGCTTTATTTACACCAAAGATAAAAACTGAATCTGGTGAAGATAATATGCTTAATCAGAATGAGAGAACTAATTGATATATACATGTACCTAAAACAATTACGCAGCCTAGTTAAATTAGTTGATCATCATCTTCAACATCATCTCAACCGATGGCTGTTTACAACTGGACATATGTTGCTTGTGATGATTCCAATAAAAATTACATTAGTTAAAAAAACAATCAAAGTACTTTATACAAATAAAAGGAAAACATTTGGTATATGGAGATTTCTTGTGAGGAATTATTCTAGACTAGTAACTTTTTTTTCTTCATTCACAACATTATATTTGTTTTGGTATCCATTAAAGGAATAAAAGATAATATCAAAGAAGTATTACCTTCAGTAAACATTTATGATATATCAAATATGACACTCATTTGTTTAATAGATTATGTAAACCTTTGTCAATGTATTATGTTATGATAATTAAGATCATTTAAAAACCAGTTCCAGTTTAATAATTTTTTTTTTATCTCAAATAGGCTAAAACTTGAACTCAATTTTGTATGGTGTTAAGCAACAATGAAGCTGTGGATGGTGAAATGTGCCCAAGCAGAATACTCTAGCTGACATATATTGACAGCCAGAATATCACTATCTACTCAGTTTAAAAAAAAACCCTACCATCAATGAAACTCCACAACATATGGATACAGTAGTTTGATTGGCGGTAAGATTTTTTCAGAGTCATCCTTAGCAATGAAACAGAGAATTATGCAAACCATAAAGATCAGTATCTATTGCCGGGGACTGAATAGATAAGTAACACATAGTTCCTATTTCTACAGCTAATCAGTGTGTAAACATATTCTGTTTTGAACAGAGCTATAACTAGAGTCATTACTTGGATAACAGAACCTAACATCTTGCACACAGCACAATGCTGACCAGTGAATAATATCCTAACTAGCTCCCGATTGTTATGAGCAAGCGAGGTGAATGGATTGTTACTCTCATCACTTTGTGGAATATAAAAGAACCTCTTTTCTTTATGTATGTAAATTTCTCTTAATTTAAGGTCATGGTGTAACATAACTAAATTTCTATTAGAATAAATATTTTGGTGGTCTCATTGTATTTATATATAGTTAATGAGATCAAAAGGTTACCTTGTTGCTCAACTTTCTGTGTCCTCGGGTCTTCCCATTTAATATATACGAGAGTATACCAGTACCCTGGTTTAGGGTTCCTTATTGAATATGTTCTATTTTTTCCATCTGAAAGTAATTCTATTGTGTGTATGTGCTCTCTCGCTGCGGGATCAATGAAGTACTTAGGGAAATCATAGCCATCAGGATTCAATGCTGGATATGAACCTTGTTTTATATTGATGATAACATCTTGCGGTTCGCAAGAGCCTGTTAAAAAAAATTATCATTCATACATTAATACAATACGACAATGTCTTATCAAATATCTTAACATCTACTAAACACTGTTTAAATGTATTATACATTATACAGAATAAAAGGTTTATTAGCATGCTTTTTAAATGTTTTATTTACATGAATAATTCTTTTTATTTTTTTGGCATCTCATGCAACAACTTCACATCTTGTGAGCTGTGCAAGCAAAAAATTAGATGTATAAATAATATTGTATAAATTGTATCAACAGTAAAGGCAATACATTTTATACAAAACTATTTACATGAAAAATAATATACAAAGAAAAATAAAGAAATCACTCTTAGTTTAACTGCAAAATTTAAATGGTAAGTGTATGTAATTAGAGCATTGCATTGTTAATCTTAGTGTCTCGATGGATTTATTGATCAATAATTTAAATGCAAGCTAAATTTAATTAATTCTTAAGTCCTGTTATATTCCTTCTTTTGTAATAAACACATTATTAATCTATTGTTGTAAAAATTACTTTCAATATATTAAAAGTATGTATTTTAGAATTCAATAGTAGTAAATCTAGTTAACAAGCACCTCATAGTTATATGCAGGCATATGACTAATTGTAGTGGACCACAAGTATTTCTTTCCCTACAAATAAGCATGCACAGGGATGTTTCTACATTGTAATATCACTAAATTTACAAGTATGCAGTCAATGGTTAGGATGGCAACACAATCTTGCCATTAAACTAGTTTTGTTTCTGTTTTTATCTTTTTAGATCACTGTCTTGATGAAGCAGATTTATTTTAGACTTCTTCAATATATACATGGAATATTAAAATATTTGAAACAGATTTTTTATTGTACATCAAATATATGTAAGTATTTTAATTGTATTGAAGTAACATTTTAAAAGACAAAAAAATTTAATTTTCTTTTATCTTATCAATTAACCCACCAGTAATACAAAAGACAATTATTATATTTTGCTAGTAAAATAGTAAAGAAGTGCATGTGTAACCTACCAATATTATTCAAATGGAGCTCCTCTGACTGGAAAGTAAAACGGGCGTCAATAACGTCCGTCATGATATGATAAAAAACAACAGAAACAGTGCGATAACTTCTGAACATATAAACATCAGTAGCTATTTGCCGTGTCACTAAGGTGTAATTATCAAGGATAACCGTCCGTGTTTTCGTCAACTGATCAATTATTCTCTTCCTTTTACTATCGTCTTCTAATTCTTTATCACTACTTGTCACAAAGCACACGTATAATAACAAAAAATAGTAAACTTTCATTTTATTAACAATTCTCCTACCTGTGAAACGCGACTTGCGTGTAGCACAGTTTTAAATTTTTTTTATAATTTTACTATACTTAATTGTAAATAAAATGTCCAGATTATATGTACTTTTAAATAATATAGAACGGACGGCACCTAACAATTGATTCTAATCGATCGACAACCGCTGTGCTGTCGCCTCGCAAACTTCAAAATGTGTCAACTGATAACAAAGTCAAGTTGACATTGTGTTTTTCGTTTAAAAACAAGTCTCAAGTAAAAATAAACATGCATATTTTAATAAGAAAATTTTCTCTTTTATTTATTGAATAGTATGAGTTTTGATTTTATCGCTTCTATTTGATATTGCTAATTCAACAAAGGTTAATATAAAAGCACAGATTAAATTTAAAAGTTTTGCTACAGTATATATATTTTTCATTATCTGTAAAGATTTTTAGAGGTTTTATTTACTGTTCGCGGTTCTCTTCTAGCTTTTCGGTTTCTGCGTGCGCATGTCTCGCTTGCTTGTATAAATTTTCAAATTTTGCACTTCGCAGAATAATAATAATGGCTTCGACTACAAATTCGAAGATCACGCAATTTAATGGCGAGCTACCTTGCTATCCATTTCCAAAACGCGATATGCAATCAAAAACCAAAGTGACTGTAGTCCTAGGTGCACAGTGGGGTGATGAAGGAAAAGGAAAAATGGTAGATTTATTGGCCATCGACTCCGACATCGTGTGCCGTTGCCAGGTTATATTTTTATAGTAATTATATTAATGACATAAATAGTTTATGTTTATAATATCATTATATGTTACGAGTTTCTACATAAGTCCTAAGTATAAACAATAATATTCATAACATTTCATTAAGGTTAGCATTTGTACTGTTATTTTATTAAAATTTATTTTAATATCTTTTGTACTATTTTATCTTAATCGTTGTTGTAAGTTTAATCTTGATAGTAAATGCTAACATGATTGGCATTCCGCCAGTTTGTTTGAAAACATGCAAATATTGTTTTTGTATTATTTTTATAACAACTAAGGGTTCTAATGAGAACTTGCGTAAGCATGTACAAATCAAATAACCTTACGTAACATAATTTATTCTTATATCTCGCAAACGATGCAAGATGACTTTTTTTACAGTCATGTGATTAACATCGATTGACTGTCACATAAATAAACCTCGTGAGCTGTAGTCTGTAACGATGGATAACTGCCAAGGTCTTGGCCATTTATTGTCATGGTTACGAGCGGCTTCGTCCTTTGAAATTTTTAATTGCTTTAGGCATTATTTATAACACTAAAAAAGAAAAAGAAATTAACAATAATAAAAATATTAGCTATTTTTTGTAAAAGGTATAAACTCGGTAGCAAATTCGTAAAAAATCATTTTGAGTAAACTATATAAAAACATAACGTTAATTATATATTATATAGATATATCATTAATCCTATTCATATTAAATTTATGAATTTTATTGATACTGTGATAAAATCATTGTATTACAACACAATCTAGATTGAACTGCTTCACACAAAACAAAGTATGATTATATTTAAGTTAATTAGTCACCCATTGAACTTATGATTGTACAGGCTGATACAACATTTATTTTGTCTTATGTAAATAAGGAATAAGTTAAAACTCTTCCTTCTCATATAAATACTTTTTCTAATTAATTGTTATTAATAATATCAATTAATTTTTTTTCATTAGTTATTCTTAAAGTTAAATGTATGCTTAATTTAATTACAATGTTGCTTGTTATATTTTGCAAAAAATATGTTAAGGCAATTTGTAATTAAAAATGTTTATCAAATATTTAACTGTTATAGACAAATAAACAAAAATGTGGTTATCTATATAAAGGCCAGTTGGGATAGACATTTATTTGTAACAACTCTTATTATTAAAACTTTTATTTATCGATATTGAATGTAGTTGATAACCATAATTACGTTATATAGAGAACCAATTGTTACTATTTCTACATAAAATGTGTTCAATATACAACTATGTATTTGTCCCATATATGTGTATAGAACATGTTTCTAATGGTTAACAAGATTTGAGATTATCAAAAGGTCAGACTTTTGTTTGCATTTTATGCTGTTCACAAAAATATTATCCGTGAGTATGTATGAGTGTGTATGTGTGAGTATTATCTATGATCTATATGATTTGTTACACATTATGTATTAACCATAAAATATTTCCATGCAATAGTGTTGCACAAATAAGATTACATTTATCTTAACCAACACTCGTGATTGTTTTTAACTTGAGATATGTAAAAGCCTTGAAAAGAGTTGATAACAGTGTTCTAATAATTGGTAACATTTGTAAGTATAAAGAGTTATTTAAAAAAAATTGTGTAAAATAAGATACGTTATATTAGAATAGTAGTAATTAATGCAAAATTGTTCAAGAATTAGGTTTAGAAAACTTTTTTTTTTAATTCTATTGAATTTTTGCGCACACCGTCATTTTATTAAGGCTATTTTCTCTGATGGTCATCAACGTTATATCAGAAGGTATACCCAAAAGTTAACATAGTACAATAAATATTTAAATAGAATAATACTAATTTCTATCGTTTCCATTTTACGACAAAAATAATAACACCATCTCAACACAGTCAGATAACTGGTGATCACTGTTGCCGTAGACCAGGTTGGTAACCGCAGGGCATATTTCTGTCGACAAACGGTCGTGTGCAAACATAACTGATGTTCCGGTGTGAAGACGCTGTAGCTAGTGAAATTACCGGAGTAACGAGATTTAATATGTCACGTCGCAAGACGAGATGGACTATGTAGTATTGTGTTTATCGCCTCAACTGGCGCCACATTACGTGCAGACGAATCAAGTACTATCAGGTCAACGGTTGAATAAAAAAAGTTGTAGCTGCCCTTTGTTGCTTAGACCGACTGTCTATTTGGACAGAAAACGTCTAAAGCTTTTTTTTACTGTGAAGTCTACACACTAGGCTGATCTCTCACAGGACAGGTTAGGCCAGGACACTAACTATATCACTTCTACGTCATCATCCATTACCATTTCTATTTGATAAATGAGAAGTTATGTTCGAAAACATGGTTTTCAGACAATTTGTCTAATAGTTCGTCATTATGACCCATTTTTAAGCCACCGCTAGATCTACATCCAGCATGCCTAAAAATGAGGAAAGATAGTGGGGAAGGCCTACGCTTAATCTTTCACTAAATACAGCATCGGTATTCCGTATCTACCCTTTCTACTTACGATGCCATAAGTTGCCCGGCGAAGTAGTCCTACACCTCTGGATCTCATACCCGGCTTCCACTCCAAGACTATCGTATCCTGCCCAACATAGCCGAATGCGTGTATCAATATCTTTGTTGAATGATATATTATAGGTGCGATGCAAGTGGATTAAAATAACACTTTGGGTCAACCACAAAAGATTGCACGACTCAGGTTAAGTATAGCTGCTGTCAATGGTCTACTACAGATGCAATCAATCAGAGGCACGAGGGACTTTAGGAGTTGATCCATCTGATGTTACTTTATTTTAAACCATTTTGGATTTCTTACCTATTAGTAAAAATGATGTACAACAAATTAAATGTTTTTATCATTCAGCCTCATGGAAATTGGTTGAATACCACTGGTGTACTCAAACAGCATTCGAGTTTCTCCTAATACAGCGTTTCAAAGTACTTATTAAACTATTGCCAATACTTAATAATAAAAAAATTGTTACAAGGTCGCTTTACAGTTACATTTCAATAATGAGTTGTCTGTTGTGGAGGCAATTTAAAAAAAAGCATCAAAGAACTATAACAGAACTGTTTGTTACTAAATTATGAACTAATAGAACCTTGAGTGATATATTTTTTAATAATTGTATTTGGGCCTAAACTCCACTGTTGGTAGGCCTCCGATCCTGGGGACCGTCGAGGTGGGCACCACCGCAAATTCTATTTCTGCCGACGAACTGCGTACTAGCTTTACTAGGTTTCGATTTAGATGAAGCTGTAGATAGTCAAATTACTGTGGTAACTGACTTACCTAATGTCTCCTCAAAGCGGGGAGTACAATGCAGTGAAGTGTTTATCATATATAGGGTCACCTAGTTATGGACAGGCTTATCGCTTACCAGGATAACATCTGGCTCATCTCGTCGTTTTAAATTAAAAAAAAAAACAGTCTGCGAGAAGAACATAACCTGATAGTATATGATACGCTTACACAACCAATGTGATGCTACTTAGGATGATAAACACTGCATCAGACTACGCTGCGGCGGTATCTACTTAGACTGTCTCCGATAATAGATCTTTTTCCATGCTTTTTTTTATCTTAAGAAGGGTTGACCACGAATCATTTTAATGAGTTCATCTTTATCATCAACCGGTAGACGTCCACTGCTGGACATAGACCTTCCCCAAAGATTCCGACTTCGATCGGTTAGGGAATCATAGTAGCCCCAATGCGGGTTGGTGGGAGACAGCCTCGTTTATTAGCAGGGTGCACCACCAGTAGGTGAGGTTGTCTTAGGTCTTCTTATAACTCCTAGGCTATGTTAAATCGTAATCTCAACTGACGGACGTCCACTGCTGGGCATAAGCAACATAAGCCTAACTTTCATTTGGATCAGTCACTTCATATAATTTTATCCTTATTTATCTTATCCGTTTAAAACTAGTAATACTATATTCTTTAACTGTAGTAATTTTTTTTTTTTTTTTTTGAGATTAAATAATCTCTTTGCGTGTATTGGGTCAGGGTTTTCAGTAGTTTTACATTTACCATCAGATTTTTATTTATTTATTCCCATTTCATTCTCATCTTGCTTCCATCTTATTTTTCATACCTTTACCGCGAAGGTTATCGCCTTTTTTCTTCTTTTACATCTGTAAAAAAAACCTGAAATACATGAAACATCTTTTTATCTGTTATTTTCTTTTGTTCTCTATGGGAGTTTTACAATTTTTATTTTCATAACTATAGCTTATAATATAGCAGTTTAAATCTTTTCTATTGTCTCAGCTATAGCATTCTTATAAGATTTTATCAGGATTAGACGACTTTCGTATTTCAATTTGTTAGTGCCTTATTGAATGATTCTGTAGGTAGTAAAATTACTGGAATTAGAATTGTTAACATAAAGCAATTAGAGCAACGGGGGGTAGTTGTGTAAACATTCTTATAACCATCTCATTGTTATATCAATTCGCCTTCGTTGTATCGTTTCTATATCGTACATTATATATTTGTGTAAACAGGAACACTTAGAATTTAGTGTTTGCATAAACAATTGTGATTATAGGAGCATTTAATAAAAACATTCTTGATTTCGTACAATGTAGTGTTTGTATGTGTGCTCTGCAACATATTCGATATCAGTCGAATCACGTGTAAGTTAATTGGCGTAACGTTAGCAACACAAATCGTTTGTTTACTGACGTCTTAATAAACATCGGGGGTTATATTAAAAGTTATAGTTTTTTTTTAATAAATACCCACAAGTCATGAGGCTCGAGCCGACCTCAACTGCTCAAAGTGCACCCTGTTAATCAACAAATGTCTCTCACCAACCTGCACTGGGCCAGCAGGGTGAGAAATGATCTAAATCCCTCCATGTAAACCACTAAAAACAGCCCCAGGCACCCGGCGGTACCGGAGGCCTAGGAATAGCTTAACTACGAAATTATCCAATAATGATATAATTATAAATTATAAATACGAAATTACCTTTGCCTTAAATCGTGTTACTCATATCTGAGGCTCTGATCACCTTCCGCTGGCGGCAGGTCTCTGTAACCGGAGGCCGTCTAGGTACCTACCACGTCTACTGCTGTTCATGTTGCTAAACAGTAATGTGCAAACATTATCGTATTCCGGTTTGAAGGGCTTTGTTACTACTGAAATTACTGGGATTACTACTTGGGACTTATCAGCGGATAAATGTCCACTGCTGGACACAGGTCTCCCTCAACATCTCCACTACAATCGGTCCTGCGTTGCCGGCGTCCAGCGGTTTTCGTACGACCTTCAGCAGATCATGTCGGTACATGACCACCACTATAAACTTAATGACTAATCAGCCACTGAAGATGATTTATATACGTGTATATGTATATATATATATATGTTTATAAATAAAAATTTTGCTGGCCCTACCACCCTTACAACTCACTCTCTTTGGAGAAAGAATTTCGTAACACCGTTCTTAGTTGACCTCTAAATGACAAGTAAATTTGGGTAATGATGTCAGAGACTCCATGATAGGTTAATGAATCTACTGATTTCTCTTATGTATATATAGATATATGTCGCGTTTTATATTTAAGTATATATAGTACACTATAAGTCAAATATGTTTCTTTTTGTTTCATAGGGTGGAAACAACGCCGGTCATACAGTTGTAGTGGACGGCAAAGAGTTCGATTTCCATCTGCTTCCTAGCGGCATCATTAACACTAACTGTATATCTGTGATAGGTAAGTTGTTTTTTTTTTTATCTCCAATAAATATGAAGACCTTCGTAATTTAGCAAAAGACGAGTAACAACTCTTCAGACATATTTGAGGATACTATGTATATATAGTTTTACTTTTATTACTGTCTTTCTCCTATCTCTATGCGAGGGAACTCTGCTTGAAGTCATCCGTTTATACTTTAACAATCCTTAGTCCTACTACATTAATATATCCTTGTTATGTACAGTTTTATTACATTAATTATTTAGTCCTTAACTCCTATTCGTTCCAGTTATTATTACAATATACTACTTAGTCCTGTCTTTAATAAGGCAAATACTACCTATAATCGTATTCCATAAGTTCTATGTATAGTTAATTTTTTTTTAAATCTTTAGGTTATTATCTTGTGATATTGTTTATTACGATATAACGATCCTTGTATTTACTATACTTTATTTGTACTAATTACTATATTTGCTATTAATACGTAATTATGTCTCACTGTCCTATCTTGCATTAATTCATTGAAGGAACGACACTTTCCTCCTCTATACATATATAAGATCATATATTGTGTTATACATAAGTAACATGAAATATTCAAATTTTAGTTTCACGAATTCACAATAAACATGATTTCCTTTAAATTCTTTGCATACAATAATTAAGAAGATCACGTTATATAATCGCAATTGTTGCAAAGTTTCCTCTAGTAAAGAGGTGATAAATCCAGAGTAAGAGCCTCTATATTCAATTAATTGCGATAAGTATTAGATAAAGATATAGAGTGTAAAGGGTCTCGCACAACAAGTCACAGGCCCCAAGACTATCTAACCTGCTCGTGGTGCACTATGTTTATCAACAAACGAGCCTCTGGCTCCCATCAATCCACATTGGGTCGGTGTGGTGGAAATAGGCCCAAATCCCACCAAGAACCCCTACAAACGAAACGAACGAAACAAAAAAAAAATAAACTGGATACAGGAACCGCAGAACTGATCGATGTGGTGATTTTTGGTGGAAGCCTATGTCCAGCAATGGTCGTCTATCGGCTGATGATGATGATACGGTTAACAAATACAATAATGACGGTTAATCAAATATTGTTCAGACTAAAAACAGCAATATCAATTTCTTATTACGTTTTTTTTTTTTGTCATTTCGATATTGGTACAGAATATGTGGTGGGTATGGAAGGGCGTTGACAGAGCTCGCAACTGTATGGAGCAATTACACGCCAATTGCTTCAGCGCAAACGTGCCAGCGTGTTTGCGTCAGTTGAGACCAGTATACGCCGACACTAACCCTCCCAAACCCATCTAATGTGCCGCAGGCTCGTTCCTTGCCAAGCATTCAAAATACTAGTATGACCACAAACCAGGAGAAGTCGAAAGGTGATAATCCAAAATAATATTACAACTCATCCAAAATTTATAATTCTCCATATACTCTGCCACTTATGTTTCAAAACTGTTTTTTCCAACTAGCTCATCTATTAGTTGTTACCATGGTGCCTAAGGTTCTTTTGCAAGTATTTCATCTTTAGATTTTAATGCCTTTACATTCTATCTATAATTGAGGATTTTAATTTTGACCTCCGACAATTGAAGATAATCATACTTGAAGGTCAGGGGCGGGCGCTATGTAAGCACTGCTTACCCTGTGTAGCTCCCTTAACCTATATAAATGATAATCTCTCAACTCACTCTAATTGTACACAACTACCCTTTGGCTATTTATAAATTGACCGATTATCTGTAAGAACCAAGGTGGACTGCTGAATTCAATTTCAGGTGCCATGACCACAGTCGGAGATCTTTTGAGTCTATTTACGTCCCCATTGTTGTGGCACAGGCCTACCCTCAATATGAGGGCAATCAGATGGAATCAGAGATCGCTTGTTAATATAATATTAAAGCCATATAGATACGTCATGTGAAATAGCCGTTCAATTCTCACAAGGGCCTCTCCTCAAAGATGCATGGCATATGATATGGGTCCATCTATTATTTCAGCCATGTCATCAGTCTTTCGTTATATTACTGCCGTGTAAGGTTAATGCTACAGTCTGCAACTATTTGAACATATAAATCTTTAACATCAGGTATCATGTATAGGAAAATAATGAAGAATATCAGTATTATCACATCAGCTCAGTATCTTTTTTATTCCAAGAAGTGACAAGCGGTTTTGAACGTACCATCTTTAATCGGTAAATATAAATATATAGAGTCCTCTCATTTGGCCACCATTGGGAAAGGGAGTCGTCACTGTCAAGACAGTCGAGATCGTATTCTACCATATTAGCCAAGTGTGAATTTGTGCATCATGCCAATACTAATGGTTGAAACTATTAAAAGGCAACTGAAGTATCTATTAAAGTATAAATACTGAATTACGTGTCCACGGCCATGACCACGCCTATGCCCATCTCCATGCCCAAGAAAGGTTGAGACGTGGGTCTAAATTCAGATACGCTAGTACTACTGTATTTGATTTTATTCAACCAAGCATCCAGATGAGCGGGACATTCACCTGATGGTAAGTGATACGCCTGCTCACAACAACGAGGTTCTAGTAAGGATGATATATACTCCACCACATTATGCTCGTCGTCTTGAGACCTAAGATGTGAAACCTCATTACCCTAGTATTTACACCAGCTATAGCGACCATCGAACGGGAATGCGGTAATGATAACAAACGTTTCTTGTAGGTCGTGGTGTTCATTTGAGAGATAGGTTGATTTAGTACAAAATAAAGGGATGCAAGTTTCGTTATATGTAGTGGGGTTAATATTACTTTTATTTAAACAATTAAAATGTCAACATTAGCATTGTTATACGCCAAATACGCCTGGTGGCCTCGATATCGCAATGTTGAAATATAACAGCTCCTAATGACTAATGATTTATATAATAAACATCAAATATAAGTTTGTTTACAAAATTAATATACTCTTATTGTTATTTGCTTTCATGTTAAAAAACTAGAGCGTATTTACTTACGACCGATAACGTCGCGGGGCCTCCTCCTTCCCTCCACTCCCACCGTCGTTTCGACGACAGAGGATTTCATCATCGTATTACGTAGTTGTTCAGCCAAAAAATGGTCTTGCCTTAATGAAGTTTACAAACGGATGTTCCGGCTAAATATAAACAAGCACTAGGCATTGTGAACAGCGCGTTGCCCGTGACGACGTGTTGAAAAAATAATGGGCTACCTTGCCAAAAACTATTTTTATACTCACTCTTACAACACATACGATTTAACGAAAGACAAAAAAAAATACATTCGAGTTAAAAGCTCGAGTAAAAAGTTGTGAATAACGTAAAAAAAAAATTTTTGGCGATGGGTGGTAGGTCACCGTTGCTGAAGATCGTCGAGGTAGTACCACAACAGCTTCAATTTTTACCACCAAACATTACTACCTTCCGGTTTGAGCGTTGTATCTACTGTATGTGTATGTGGTGCAGTACATATCATCATAAATACTAAAAAAAGCCTTGACTTCAATTTCACGAAAAATGCGAAGATCAAAATGTTCTGGTTCTTGGATGTTGACAACTTGAAACAGCCCATTTCATTTTGTCACCAAACATTTCACTTATGTAGATGAGTTTGGATGATCCTTCCAGCCGGACTGACTCGCTTTTTTTTAATCGACGAAGCATCAACACACTTGATACGATACGTTCAGCCGATGACATACAATTTCCGACAGAAGCTGGGTAGGGGAATACGTATAGTACTGGTGGTGGGTCTACAAATCCCTGTTAGGACCACCGCAGCTCCTATTTTTGGGGCCTACATTATGCCATGTATACTCCGGTTTGAAGTTTTTTAACTAGTCAAATTACTAAGATAATGAGACAATATATTTCTAAAGGTAATATTCACATTTTGGTGTTAGGTACATCATCCTAAGTAGTTCAACATTGTTATGGGCAGTTGTGACAATTACTATCAGGTTCGAAGCTCACTGGTCTCCTCGCTTTGTCCAATATAGAAAAATTTATTATCTGATTTCTACCGACAAGGAGTTATGTGCAAACTTACTGTGTTCCAGTTTGAATAGCATTATATCTAATGTGTCTCAAGCGAGGAGCGCAATGTGGTGTACGCAGTATACATCATTCTAAACTAGCACTACGTTATGGGCGTCCGTATCACTTACAATCAGGTGAACGACGCACTAGTCTCGTCGGTCGTATATAAAAAAAATTTAATCAGACTTGTGTATTAGCATTTGATACTACTTAGTTGCGTGTATTGGATTTGGAGGAAGTGGAAGTCCCAAACGAATGTATCTGCAATTTCGATACGAACCAGACAAATGATTATATTGCATGTAAAAAAGGATGTTATAAACGTAATTATGGAAATAACGGAAGGCAAGCAGCTGAAGCAGGAGCAAGGCTGTGCCGGGTACGAAAGGCAGCACACCTTAATGGTCTTTTGGAAATTAACAATCCACCAACGTTTTACAGTTTTATGTAGCTTGAAATTATTTTACTTTTCGTCTACATTCAAAGCTATAGCTTACCGTGGTTTATTTTCGTTCTCCTTCCAATAATTATCTAAAGCTCAGCGTTGGCATATCCTCCTTTATATAGACCGACGATTCTGAGAGGATCGACAAATTCAAATTGAACTTATAATTCCTGTAGCATAGATAATGGCGATGAAGAGGGCCTTGCCTTTGTGACATGTTAAGCTAAATCCGACAAGGTCCATAGGAGATCCATCAGTTCTCCCCAATGCATTAATAGAGGACCATCAAGGAGGTTTTAATGGGTACAAATCCCACATAACTATGTCTTCCCCACAAGAGAGTAGTTTTCAAAGATTTCATACATAATAGGGGTGAGGGCTTCCTTCCACCCCACATATTACGAAGCCCAAGTCTACTTCACCTACGCGCGGTGCAGCTTGCTAATCAGGCGTGGGTCTGTCCACCCATTAACCCGCCCTGAGCCAGCGTGCTAAGGCTTGATTCCTATTCAATTAGGATCCTTGAAGGAGGTCTGTGCCCAGCAATGGGCGTTGTTCGGCTGATAAGTAGTGACAAAAAACCCATAAAAAAAATATGTAAATTAAGCGTTTTAAGTATACGGTAACTTAAAGGTATCATTGGCATATATTAAGTGTTTATATTCACCGAAGTGTTATTCAAATTGACTATAAACCGGAAATTAATGCATGTTTATATCGAATAGACGGTAGTTGTAAATATAATGTAAATTTTTTTAATCGACGAAGCTACGAGACGAAGGAGAGGTTCTGCTAGTGGTAAAAGATACTGATACATTCAGCACCACTTTGCGCCCATAGCGTTCAAATATAACAAGTCAAGTATCGTTACCCTAATAATTTCACTAGCTACAGCGGCCTTTAAACCTGAACACAGTAATGTTTGCGCTATATTGTTTAGCGGTAGAGACAGTAATTGCGATGTTAACCTATCTAGACGGTCTCCAGCAATAAAGGTCTCCAATCCAATCAGCCGGAAGACGTCCAGTGCTGGACAAAGGCCTCCCCCAAAGATATCCACTCAGAAATAAAGGTCTACCACTAGTAAATTATACTTTATCATATATATACTATTATTGGACTTTTCCATGCTGAATATATTATCAGTATAGCATATTATCAGTCCATATAAATTTCGCGATTGACTATATTAACTAATGCTCGCAGGTAACGGTGTGGTAATCCACCTGCCGGGTCTCTTCGAAGAATTGAAGAAGAACGAGTTAAAGGGCATGGAGCGCTGGCAGTATCGCCTCATCATATCGGACAGGGCACACATCGTATTCGATTTACATCAACAGGTGCGTAACAATTAATTATATCCGGCTCGAAGGGCCTATACCGAGTTCATTAACAGAAATTTTTAGTTTTTTTTTTTTTTATTCTACTAAGCTACGGGATGTCTGTCTAATGTGCCTCGTCTCAGTAATTTCACTCTGTTGTGCGGCGGAGGAAATAGTACCTGCGGTGGTACCTACCTAAACGGTCTCCGACAAGAGGCTTGCCATCAGTAAAATGAATCATCATCTCGATGATCAAGATGTCCAGGTCGTTCGGTCCCGCGTTGCTCGCATCCAGTGGGTTCAGCGATTCTCACCAGATCGTCGGTCCACCTGGTAGAAGGCCTCCCAACACTACACGTACCGATACGCGGGCACCACTCGAGGACCTTACCACCCCATGGCCGTCGGTCCTTCGAGTAATGTGCCCTGCACACTGCCATTTAAGCAAAACGAATAATATATTTTTTTAAGTAGCAACGGATAATAAAAAGGTGATCTTCAAATGGCTGTACAGTTTTTTATAGCTGGAAACATTCATCGATTTCAAAAGGACGGCTGTGGGTATTTTACATTCGGCCATTTATAAAATGTCAAAGAGCAACTCTCATTCATACGTTTTTTTTTTATCTTATCTCAGTGTTTAATGAGGAGTCGCTTCATTCACGACGGGCACTTCTCCAGTCGTCTCACATCCGTTACTCTTTAGTTACAAAGAGCTCGGCTAACGATAACAACGGTTATATTTTGGGATTCCCCGTTTTTATCTACTCGTGCATAATTTTTGTATTGTATATATAGTCAAACGTATCGTGTATGCAATAATAAACAATTTATTCTTTAATATAAACAATAGGATTTAATATGGAAATAGCTCTGACCAAATGGTATGGTATTGCGATGGATTATGTATCAATAAATTAAACGATCTTAATCTTCCCATCGCTGGGATTCAGAATATGCTCTCACAAGGAGATGAGGTAATTTATCATCTACACTGAAGTTCAGGATGACTTCGAAGATATCGGTTTTTTCAGCATGTTTTTCTCAATCAAATAATCTATACAAATAACATTTGACTGTTCCGAGTAATCTGCAAATCGTCTCTAGAGAGTCTTTCTCTTGTATATAAATGATGTTCTAAAAACATATAATGGTTTTGTATAATAATAAAGTATTAAACATTGCAGCGAGACCAATAAAAAAAAAACATTTTTTTTTTATTACAGATATCGTTTATTATTCCCCAGATGCTCTAGTGGTAGGTCTCTGTTGACAGAGACAGTCTATATTCTTGTTTTGAGCGGGCTGGAAGCCACAGCGGCTCTTACAGCTCATCTGACACTGGGCTCGTGGACCCGGATCCACGGCCTGAAACAGAGACAGTCTAGGCACTACTGCAGCGCCTATTGCAACCGGCAAACAGTACGGCGTATACATTACTTATTACTGTGTTCCGGTTTGAAGGGCGTTGTAGTTAGCGTAACTACTTGGTTGACGAGGCTCGATATAGTTTTCGGCGACGAGGGCAATGTGGTACTATATATTATAATAAGTGGACCGGAAAGTAATGTCGTTTCTGCGCATGCCAATACTTGATTGTCATTTGTCAGCTCATTGTTTTGTTCAGAGGCGTACCAAAGACATTGTGAGGTTATAGTGATTTCTTTACTTATAGACAATTGAATTACAATTTTTTTTTGTAATTTTGGGTAAAATGGCCAGCCAAATACCAGAAGAGGTACACATCCGGCATTGCATGCTCTTTGAGTTTCGCAAGGGAAATAACGCAACAGTTGCTACCAAAAACATTTGCGATGTTTATCCAAATGCACTGGACATTCGTAAATGCCAAAGGTGGTTTTCCAAGTTCAAATCGGGTAATTTTGATCTTTCCGACTCGTATCGATCAGGAAGACCATCAGCGTTAGACAACGACGTGTTAAGGGCGGAAGTGGAAGCAAATCCGTGTCAGACGATCGAGGAATTGTCAAACAGTCTCAACAAACCTTGGTCGACCATCCAAGAACATTTGAAGCAGATTGGAAAAGTAAGCAGAGCAGGTGTTTGGGTCCCGCATAATCTGTCCGAACAGAATAAGGCTAACCGATCAATCACATGCAACTTATTGCTTCAACGACACAACACAGAAGCGTTTTTTGATCGCTTGATCACAGGAGATGAGAAATGGGTCCTGTATGATAACCCAAAACGCAAAAGGCAGTGGCTCTCTCCAAATGAAATCCCTCGGAGTACTGCTAAGCCAGGTTTACACCCCAAAAAAGCGCTTTTGTGTGTTTTGAATTACTGAAACCTGGAGAAACTGTTACTGCAGACCTCTACAGCGAACAATTGCAGCGAGTCAATCAATCTTTAATTGAAAAGTGGCCAGCGATTGTCAACCGAAAAGGCGTCATTCTCCAACATGACAATGCAAGACCGCACTGCGCAAGGCGAACTCTAGAAAAAATTAATGAATTGGGGTGGGAGGTGCTGCCTCATCCACCATATTCGCCCGATGTTGCACCATCGGATTTCCACTTATTCCGAGCGCTGCAACACTTTTTAAGTGGCAAAACATTTGCAAATTTGGATGATATCCAAAATGCCATCTCTAGATATTTTGCCGAAAAACCAATTAATTTTTATCGATCAGGGATTGAAAATTTACTCACTAGATGGCAAAAGGTTATTGACAATGATGGGGAATACATCATTGATTAAAAATAAAGACTCGTTAAAAATGTATGTGTTTGTATTTAGCGTAAGAAAACGACATTACTTTCCGGTCCACCTAATATTATCCTAACTAGCGCCATGGTGTTATGAGCGGGCGTATCACTTACCACTTACCATCAGGTGAACGTGCCGCTCGTATTTCATTTTTGGAAACACGTTAAATATAAAAAAAACATATGCTAATAATAAAAAGAAACCGGTTTCAATATCGCCCAGAACATAACATCATCGGTTTTCTTATCTATTCAGTTTTTGACTAAAGAAAAATTTATTTACATTCGTTGTGTTGTAAATGTATTTGTTATTTAAATGGTAACATTATCCAAAATACCATAGACAAAATATTCATTAAACTATCTACAATACACGTTATCTCGTGTTTTTTACGCATAAATATACATACACGAACACTTGTATAGATATGCATACAAATGAGAGTGTTTATGTATACAACAATTAATGATAATTGATTATTTACTAAAACAAATTAAAGAAAAAAATTCTTATAGATTGCACTAAAACGATGATGACGACTACTTTTAACAGTATCTATATGGATGAGTTTAGATAAGTTTTTTTTTTTCATTCGACTAGCTGATAGGACCCAAGTCATCCTCACCTACTCGTGGTGTACCCTGATAATCAACAAAGGAGGCTCTTGCTCCTGTCAACCCGCACTGGGCCAGCGTATTGGGAAATGGCCCAAATCTCCTCATACGAACCCTTACAAACGACCCTAAGGCTAATGGATATGGGGATTTTTGGCTACTTAGTACCCACACTGTGCTACGGGATCTACAAGACCACCATGCATTTGCCATCCTCCTAAGGCTCCCTTATTGAGCTTTGAGGGCCACCACTCTCATCAATACGAACCCGAGGACACTTTTAGTCGCCTTGTGCTACAGGCAGGGAATACCTTAGTCCTATTTTTAATAACCCGAGACAACAGGGTTGAGGAGCTGGGACATCCGTTGCCATCACCCTGACGTTTTCGTTCTCTGCACCATGACAGTTTCACAGGATGAAATCAACGCTATCCACACATCTTTCTTTGCCTTCCAATTACAGTTACCGGCAATATAAAACTGTCCCCAGTATATCATATTCTCGATCTTCAGCCATAACAGCATCGCTTTGTTCTGAGCGAATGAAGTGGCGATCATTAAACGTGTAGATCGGTATTTTTCCGTATATCCTGTTAACTTGTTCACAGTTTTATCTATGAGTCACATTGGAACTGCGAGTGATGTCAGATATTCTAATCAGTTCATTCGACGTTACACTGACACCCCTTCACATGCCAACAGGATCTTCAGTGCTTCCATATGTAGAATGAGGAGCGTATGTCCTCGCTGGAATCAGCGAAGGCTGTAGAGAAAGTCCAAACATAAAAATACAAACAACTGCTAGACCGTATAAGTAGGTACCACCGCAGCTCCTGTCGCTACTGCCAAACAGTATTATACAAACGTTACTATTATCCAGTTTGAAGGGCCATATAGCTAGTGAAATTACTGGAGTAATGGGATATAACATGTTATGTATCAAAGCGACTTTATGGGCAGGACATAGTCTTATTCGTTTCGTCGCCATACCGATAATTTTTTTTTAACAGTCAACATACGACCGATGCTTTCTGATCGTCTCGCTCTGGGTAAGATGCATACACCACATTGTAGTCGTCTTCATGGAACACAAGACGGTTACTGTAGTCATTTAATTAGCTACAGCTCTACAAATTGGAACAGCAGTATTTGCACATTACTGTTCAGTGGCGGAAGTAGAAGTCAGAGTGGTCCCTACCCAGACAGTGTTTGGAAACAGAGGTCTTCCACCAGAATAAAAAATCTAATTTCGATTCATATTAATAAATTTTACTATTTGAATTTATATACAGATCCTAAGGCTTCCTTTAGGAGGAATAAGAATAATGATTAAAATATTATTGTCTGCTTTGATCAGTCTTTGTGTAAGATGTCTTAGAGATCTTAGAAGAGTTAATTTGCCAAAAAAAAAAAAAAAATTACTACAAATTTTAATAAACGTTAATTTTTTCAATCCAGGCTGACGGTCTGCAAGAGGCAGAGAAAGGCAAAAACTCTCTGGGAACCACCAAGAAAGGCATCGGACCAACTTACTCTTCCAAAGCGACGCGCAACGGCGTCAGGATCGGCGACCTGCTCGGAGATTTCGCGATATTTGAGGAGAAGTGAGTCACATATATATTCATTATTTATTATTATTCACCAAAAAACAACATCTGATAGACCAAGGAATGGCAGAGTACCTACAGTCACCGAGTGACTGGTTTAATACTTACATTTTGATAAGCGATCACCAGGTGGCTGGCTGGTGTGTATTCATAATAAGGTCGTCCTGTGCTAAGGTGTTGTGTAAACATCTCCCTTTAAGGTTCCGTACTCTGGCAGCTGGATACAAACGAATGTTCCCAGCATTGGAAGTGGACATAGAGAGTGAGTTGGCCCGGTACCGCGAGTATGCTGATAAGATCCGTCCATTGGTGCGCGACACCGTTTCCTATTTACACAACAGCATCAAGGCTGGCAAGAAGGTGCTTGTAGAAGGAGCTAATGCCGCCATGTTGGATATCGATTTTGGTATGTTACATACATGTTTGGAAATTTATTTTTATGTAAAACAATTTCTTTATTTCCTTCTTCCTGCTCTTTTCCTCGCTATGGGAGGTCGGCACAGTATGTACTTCCACATCCCTCTACCAGCCGTCATATCTAAATTTGTACTCTTCTCACACATGTCATCTTTCACACAATCCATCCACACTTTCTTCCGTCATTCTCTACCCTTATAAAACCATTCATGTTCATTCTCATTACTTTCTTTGTTATATGTCCTTCATCCCTCCGCATAACATGCCCGTACCACGCTAACCTCTTGCTCCTCGATTTCTCTGTCACCTGAGCAACTTTCAAACTTCCTCTAATATAATTTCTTTGATTACTATATACTTAAAACCAAATAAACATAAACAACATATTTACTGTTTCGATTGCTGTCATGCTATTTCTCAAAAGGAGAGAGGGCTGGCCAAGTGCGAGTAGGCGGATATTGTATGTCAACGTCAGCATTTGTTCTGAAAACTTTTTAGTTTTCTCATAATCTTTTCATTCACCGGAAACGAAGTTCTGAGGGAATCGAACCCACGCCTCTGATACGCACAGCGCAAAGCTCGTCCTAGTTTATGTATTGAGCTATCACTGCTTTTGATTTTTGCTTCTAATATATATTGAATCCGTGAAAAATCTGAATTTAATATAAAAAATTATTTTTTTTTTTTTGCACATGAAAAAGATTTTTTTATCTACATTTGGGTTTACACTTTATCTTTATTTCACATTTGAAGAAGCAATGAGGTGATAGTAAAAGCATGCTTGTTGTCCAGGCTCTTAGGAAACACAATGTGGTTATTGGGGCAGATTTACAATAGGAGTGTAGTAGCCAGCCATGTGGGTTCGAACAAGACCTAGCACCAACCGAACTCCACATATTACCCCAGAATCGAACGAGGGACCTCGCATTTTATATGTAATGTATAGTTAAATGTTGCAGGTACGTATCCATACGTTACGTCATCGAACTGCAGTATCGGCGGCGTGTGCACCGGGCTTGGACTGCCGCCGAACGTCATCGGCGAGGTCATCGGAGTAGTCAAAGCGTATACCACACGAGTAGGCGACGGACCCCTGCCCACGGAGCTGCTCGATGTGAGATTTGAACATTTTCAATCTTTTTCATAATAATATTTTATTAATAAAATGAAGAATCTTAAGGAATTTAAATATATATATATATATATATATATATATATATATATATATATATATATGGCACTGGTGATAGCGCCATATATTCAGTTCGGTTCTGGAAAAAGTTATTTTGTGAATTTATCTAATAAAGTAAAACTATGAACAGGAGACGGGCTCGCTGCTCCAAAAGCGCGGGCACGAGGTAGGCGTCACCACTAAGAGGGTGCGCCGCTGCGGCTGGCTGGACTTGGTCGTAGTGCGGCATACCGCCATGGTCAACGGATATACGGCGTAAGTGAAAACAATAATAATTCAACAAAGTAACGAAACGAGTAAGTTGTTCACCCGATGGTAAGTGATACGCACTCCTTCATGACAATGTAGTACTAGTTAGGACACTACCGCTTTGTGCTCATTGTCTTTAGACATCATATCTCTTAATGACACCAGTAGCCCACTACCTACAGCGCCATTCAAACCGGAATACAGTAATGTGTACACACTACTTATCAGCCTCCCGCAATTAATATCCACTCTAGTACAACATAGACCATACATTAGCACAACAAAACTCTTCAGCCAGTAAAAGAGGAACCAATCTCGAGCACAACAGAAACTACCACCAGCACACCAAAGGATTACCACCAATTCAGCAGATACCTACCATCATAGCCATAGAGACTTACCACAAGTATTTATACAATACATCAATCATTCATACAAATTGTTTCTCTGCTTCAGGTTGTGCCTAACGAAGTTGGATATCTTGGACACATTAAAGGAGATCAAAATAGGAGTCGCTTACAAACTCAACGGCAAAGTCATTGACTACTTCCCGTCATGTATAACGGAACTCGCTAAAGTTGAGGTTAGTTTTTTTTTTAATTTGAATAAGTAATATCTATACATGATATAATGTAATGGTTAATAAAGCACTCGTTTATAACAATGCAGTGGTATTAGGATGATGAAATCTGCAATACGCTATGCTTTGAGACTTAAGATTTTATGATTAATTTCTTCAGAAATTCCACAAGCTATAAAAGTCTTTAGACCAGAACAGAGACTTACTTACCAGACAAGTTAACAGAAATCCACCTTCATCCAAACATTTATGCACCCAAAATTGAACCATGCACATCCAAGTTATAACACAAACGGCTTAGCTTCTACACTGAAGCATAAAGAAAAGTTCTTAAATATGTCCCTTATCATGTTTCAATGTCTAGGTGGAATACATCACCATCCCCGGCTGGGAATGTAGTATAGAAGACGTGAGGGAGCTGCACAAGTTGCCGCAGCAAGCACAGGTCTATGCCAAGACAATAGAGGACTTCCTGCAGATACCCGGTTAGTTAATAACTTTTTTTATACAAAACCGAGACCACCGTGACATATCACTTGGGATACGATTTCATTGGATTGGTAATAATTTGTTACTATTTAATATATTTACACAACACTATACAGAATAAAATATTGTTATAATATAGATGGTAAACACATTGTCTCTGTTCTCATTACTACATTAAACATACATACAACTTTACTAATTCTAGCTCTCTAAACAGAAATAAGTGATGTCTGTAAACTTTAGTTTGACGGTAGAAATTAATGATGATGCTTCTAAAAGACTAGTGATTAGACTCCTAATCTAATTTGTCTTTGAGTTATAGACCTAGTAAGATCAAACTGTACCAAGATGGTTTACTGGAAGGGTAACCAGAATTGGAGAGAGTATATTATCATAATTATTATATTAATTAACGTTTCCATTGTTGAGAATTTGGAGTGATCTTTGGCAAGGAAAGAGTCAACACCAACAATCTATCACGAATGTCCCTGATCCGATTCCACCCTCACATGTTTCGATGGTTGATGGCTTTCTTCGTATCCGCTTTATTGACTTCGCACACCCGCCTACATACTGATGGTTTCTATTCATACTAATTCTACTGGTAGTAGGTTCTATTTCTGCCGCCAATTAATAGTGTGCAAACATTACTGTGTTCCTGTTTAAAGGGTGCTGTAGCTAGTGTAACTACTGGGGTAAAGAGGCCTTACGTCTTAAGTAGCAAGTAGCTGGAGTATTCTGGACAAAATAAGCCTGAATGTTCCATGGCCTGGTCAGGCCATTGATGGTTCAGACGTACTGTGTGATATATGTGTAATTTCTATGCTCGTTCATTTCAGTGAATTTCATCGGAGTGGGTCAAGGCAGGGAGTCGATCATCAGTATTAATCGCATCAGGGAGGCCTAAGTTACAGATTAGTGTTCACTTAAAGTTACTTAAAGTACAGCCGCTTCATGCGCATTAGCCAATTGTATCTTCACTTAATGTTTAAGATTGTTGGGAACTTTATAGCGTATGATGTAAACCTGCCGACGCACTAGTGCGATCGGCGTACATTCACTCGACCCGATGCAACTCGCATATCCATTTTCTTGTACGCCGTCGTTATGTTCACACTAGTGTGTCAGCAGCTTTTAATCTACATGAGTGGAATAATATTCCAGTAACAATAAGTGGAAATTTTACAAACACTATGACATTTTATTTTATTTTTTTATTTGTTTACAGTAAAAATGTAAACTTTTTTTTACAAATCGTTTCAAGGGCTATAATATTTAATTATTCAATCCATTGAAACTGTACTAAAAAATCATTGTTGGTAAAGGACAAACCTTTTTAAGATTGGGTCAAATTTAACTGATTTTTTTTACTTCCATTGAGTGGGTCTTTCCCATGTGTTACTACCCTTATGTTAACATAAAATTCTTACACTACATCTATTAACAGTATTTATTACTTAATTTAGTATTATAATACGCAGAGGGATGTCTAAAAACTAGTGATAATAAAAACTTGAACCTATCGCATGGATGTCCTGATCGATACATTTTCCTCCAAGGTTATATTTATTTTTTCTCTTCGTATACTATATTACTTTATTATTATACTTTTTACAGAAATTAAAAACTATGTGAGACTATCCCTCACAATTTCAGCATTATATTAAACTTCAATAAATGTAGCCACATCATCATCGCTACCGATGGGTGTCCACTGCTGGATATAGGTCTCAACCCATAACCATATCATGTTTTATTGTATATAATGGAGACGAATGAATATATTTTATTTATCGCTGTTTAAATATATAACAAATCGTTTACTATTCTACTTTTAAATATTATTATTTTGATTATACTATTCATGGAAACATAAAAAAAAATATGTGTACTTATATTTTTTTTCTGTATCTTCGTATTCTGTTTTTATGATTTATGTCTAGATTGAATGATTCATTAAAATTATTGATGGAACAATGTCTGTGCCGAGGTCCTTAGTAATTTTCAAAAATGTAACAACCTCCGTGGCGGAGCGGATATCCTTTTTATAACGGAGGACCCTGATTCGATTCCGAGGTTACACGTTGCAGAGTTTGGTCGCTGGCAGAATTTCTTTAATGCCGCCTCTGGGATAGCTAATCATCCTCACTTTTGAGGGACAGAATATTCTGAAAAAGGCCGCTCCATCATCCGTGGCCTTATAGTCACTTAACAACGGGTGAAGGTAAGGCCAATACACAGCCTGTTACAGACAGTAAATATTCCCGGCGCTTAATAATGCGACACTAAAAGTCTGTGCTACAGCAATAATGTATAATTCATTTTTTAGAGTATAAATAGTTTTTTAGGCAATGGTAATATAAAAATGTGTGTGAATTGTCTATGACTAAACTCTAGAGTTCCTAAGGGGTGTGAACACCATCCGAACACGTGCTTCATTTTGAATAGGTAAAAAAAGAAACTTAGTTGTTCAGCACAAACTGATTTGTAATTAAACTTTACCGGAAGCATTTCTCATAAAGTATACCGCAGACAGAATTATCATAACCTAGATAATCGTAGCAACACCGAGGTGATTAAATCGATACGGACATTTTATTATCGATCTGATTGGACATGGGGAAATTTGAATTTTTTACATAAGCAAAATTTTTTAAAAGAAATAAAATCATGAAAATATTTCGCTACTGTTTTGTAGTTATTACTTCGTTGATCGATTATAGCTACGCTACAACGTTTTAAGCGCTTTTACAGACATTTTGATGGTGTGTTTTATGTGATATCTATAATATTTTAATGGCAATATTTTCATTAAAGTTATTATTATGCCAATAAAACAATGGTTTATTCTTTTATGTGTTGTTTGTTTTCATAATGTGTATGTAACAACCCAAATAGTACAATTGCATATATTTTTAATTGAAAGTAACCTATGCGTTAAGTAAGCAGTTGAAAACATAATTTTTTCAATGATTCATTTAATATTTTTTTATATTACGTTATGAGACAATTAAAACGTTCACTTGATAGTAAATACGCTGATAATAATAATTTGGCGCTATACTATGATATACACAGCTCCACTGCGATCGTCGCCATGAGACATAAGACCTTAAGTCTCGATATTCCAATAATATCACTAGCTACAGCGCCCTTCAAACCGCAATTAAGATACATGTGGCATTGAGGTAAGTTAATGTTAACAATTCTATATAATTTATTAATTACATGTAATTAAAGACGAACGTTTTGTGTTTGCAACATCGCACGCCATCGAATTGATTTGACGACATGAAGGAGTGGACCGGGATTAAATACCATCAGTTAAAAAGAATAGCTGAGGATCTAATTGGTTTTCTCAATCTGATCACCAAACTTCAAATTGAAGAGAGTACCTAACGATGATGATCGCACGTATGGTAGCAGGAAGCTAGTCTTTTTTTAATTCTACGAAAATATGACACTAGCACATATTTATTATATAACACATTTTACTCGTCGCCTCCAGAGGTAAAATATTAAGTTTGACTAGCTTAATAACTTTACTTGCTACAGTGCCCTTCAAACCATAGTAATGTTCGCACACAATTGCTTGGCGGCAGTAATGGAGCTGCGGTGTATCTACCTAGACGGTCTCCGACAATAGAGATCTGCCACCAGTGAATGGTAAGTGTGAAGATGGTAAGAGTGTCTTTTTTATAGAATTTTATTTGGTAATAAAAACATATTGAAAGTATTTAATAGTATATTATTTTATAGGCGGTATAAAACTGTAATTAAATAATGTAAAAGCTTCAAGTCGCACAGAAAGCAATGGAAAGGGCTATACTTGGGGTTTCCCTGCGTGATCGAATCAGAAATGAGATCCGCAGGAGAACTAAGGTCACCGACATAGTTCTAAAGATTGCTAGCCTCAAATGGCAACGGGCAGGACACATTGCTCGAAGGACCGACAGCCGATGGGGCACTAACGCCACTGGTATGCAACAAATCATTGATATGCAGAATAAACAATGTCGGGGATAACACGCAGCGTTGGGGAACACCAGCATTTACGGTCCGGGGGTTCGAGCATGAGCCGTCTACGACGACTTTAACTCCCCGTTCCGCAAGGAAACTGCCGATCCACCTACAAAGTCTCTCAGGAAGCCCATAGGAAGGAAGCTTCGATAGTAAGGCTTTATGCCAAACCCGATCGAAGGCTTTCGCTATGTCCAAACTAACGCCTAGTGCCTCACCCTTAGTTTCGACCGTCTGCGCCCAACGGTGAGTTAGTAAAGCCAGAAGATCACCAGCTGATCGGCCTTTGCGGAAGTCATATTGGCGGTCGCTGATCAGCTGGTGCTCTTCCAGGTAGCTCATGCGCTGGCGGTTGATTATGGATTCCATAATTTTGGAGAGTAAGGAGGTGATAGCGATAGGCCTATAGTTGGACAGATCTGAGAGGTCGCCTTTTTTAGGAATCGGGTGTACTAGAGCCGTCTTCCATGAATGTGGGACAACGCCGAGGACATAAGAGTGTCTGAAAAAGCGCGTTAAAACCGGTGCCAGCTCTGGAGCACACACCTTCAGCACAATAGGAGATACTCCATCGGGCCCACACGACTTGTTGACATTCAGGGAGAATAGTGCTTTCCGCACAGCACACTGTGTGAAGCGGACGTCCGCCATTGTGGTTTCACACCTCGGAAAGGTAGGAGGAGTGTTCCCCCTGTCGTCAAGAGTCGAGTTTTCCGCAAAGATAGAGCCAAGAAGATCGACTTTCTCCCTTGCGGAATAGGCCAATGAACCATCCTCCCCGCGCAAAGGTGGAAGTGTCGACCGACAGAAATTACCCTGGACAGCTTTGGCGAGAGACCAGAACGCACGAGAGCCAGATGGCAGGCGTGATAGTCTCTCGCCAATTCTCCCAACGTAATTCTACTTTGCCAATGCAATTTGCCTCTTAAAGAACCTGGAAGCAGAGTTGTACTTCTTCTTGAGTGAGTCAGAGTTTACATCCTTAGCGGCCTTTGCCCTAGCCCAAGCTTGGTAGCATTCCCGCTTACGACGATGTGCGTCACGGCAGGACCCACCAAACCAGGGCCGAGATCTGCCACCGACGGGTACCGCTGAGCTAGCAACAAACAATTCCATGCCCTGCAGCACGACGCTGGCAACCGAATCAGCGCAGGTGCTAGGATCCTCTGACTTAAAGCAAATCTGCCCCCATGGGTAGGATGCAATGAAAGAGCGCATCCCGTCCCAGTCTGCCGACCTGTAGTGCCAAACACGTCGTCTACCAGATGGAAGTGGTTGCGACGAGACGGTGAGAGGCACCACGCTCCGAATTAGGCAATGGTCCGATGACCCGAGTGGAGCATCGACCCATACCCGAATGGGTTCGGGGCGAGAGGTCAGCAGAAGGTCCAATAAGGAAGGCGAATGGTCTTCCATATCCGGCACACGTGTGGGAGAAGGTACCATCTGCGTCAGACCATTGGCAATGGCAAAATCGTGAGCATACCTTCCCGCATGGTCAGTACGTGTTGACCCAAGCCAGTCAGAGTGGTGGGCATTAAAGTCGCCCAAAATCACAATTTCTGCGGTAGGAATCTCCTCAAGTATTGTCAGTGGACACCTGCAGGTGCTCGAAGAGCCGGTCAATTTCCGAATTTCCGCTATGAGACCTGTAAAGGCACGCGTAGACGCGAATGTGATCCTCACAATCGACGCGCACCCAAAGGATCGACAGGTCTCTGCCTTCAAGATAGATGAGCCTATGGTAAAAAATTTCTAGAAAACGCATTTTTAGAAAATTTTTAAATTCAATTAATTATTAGCCATAACTCTTCGTTTATGGTTAACTGCTCAACGGATACCTGACTGAGGCATTCGAAAATTCTAATACTACAATCGATCGCGGTATTTTTTATACCAATAGTAAGAGAAAAATAAACTACTGAATACGAATATCCATAGACTCCTTGGAGTTAAAAATGTTATAAATTAATAAGATAAGAAAAAGTTACACGAAATATTTTATTCACATCATTTATATACAACATCAGTCCATAGATTATACATTTTATCATAATTCACCATATGACCGGCGCGAATAACATTTCAGAGAGTTAAAAAAAAAACATGGCGGTCATGACATACAATTCATTAAATACTTTACAATATTACATTGAATATAGATAAATGCGATAATCGATTCACTTAAGCGTATAATTTGTATACTACGTGTAAAACATGGTATAGTTTTCATCATCATCATGTTATGTATGTCCACAGTTGGACATAGGCGTCCCACAGAGATAACGCATGCAATAGGACAAACCACCACCCTGGTGCATCCATTACTTAATAAAATATTCTATTCATAAACCTTTAAAGCGATTTTTTTTTATATACAATAGGCTAATACTCGAATTGTATTTCACGTGGTTTTAGATGGCAATGACATCTAATATGAGGCGCGCTTACGCAGAATATTACAAGCTCTCGTGCGTTTACAGCAGGAACACAACATACCAGTTATGGTGGCAGATTTACAATACGTGTTAGCTACACAGGCCGCTTCAATAAAACTCTACCTCCAACCAAACTACAACATGCGACTCCTGAATCGAAGAAGGAACCTCCATATTACCACCAAAGTACTCAGCCCTAACCAATCATTAAATGATAATATCATTATTCCTTAAAAAAAAAAATAGTTTTCTATAAAAAAATTCGACGTAATTGAAGTGAAACAAAATATTAATTTTATATTCTTTAAGTTCCGCATAAAAAAAATAAGACGAATACGTTGTATTCCTGTCAGTCACCGATAAGTATAACGAAATCATTACCCTGTTAACCGCTCGGGACGTATAAATATATCAAAATGAAACAATAGAGAGTACGTACATGTAGGACATATAAATACGTCCTTGAAATATATGTTGCACCTTGAAACGGGCAGGACGTAAAAAAATTAAAGCATAAAATTTCGTCCTCCGGGCGTGACGTACTGGCACGTCCTAGTGAAAGAGCTCGCGGCCGTTATATCTTAGGAATCCCGTTAAAAAGGGAATTCCCCGGTTAACAGGTTAAAAAAGTATTTATATTTACAATTGTTATAGATAACATTGAATGTACAATTATTTCTACATAAGAAAACTGAACAATAGCGTTTGATCAAAATGGCGTTAGTTAGGATGATATACACTGCACCACATTGTGCTTTCGTCCTGCTTACCATTAAACCTGAATACAGTAATGTTTCCATAATACTGTTTGACGGTATACATAGGTGTTGTGGTTCCTACCTAGACTGCCTTAACTGGTGGCAGGTTTCTGCTGTCGGAGACCATCTAAGTTGCTACCACCGTAGCTACCTTTTCTGCCGCCAAACAGCGTGCAAACATTACTGTATTTCTGTTTGAAAGACGCTGTAGCTTGTGAAATTACTGGAGTAATGAGACAACATATTATGTTTCAAGGCGACTAGCACAATGTGGTCCTGTGTATACCATCCTGTATAGCACCATGCTATGAGCGTATCACTTACCATCACGTGAACGAGCGCATCTCGTCGCTTCGTAGAATAAAAACTAAAATGATCTACGGCAACTGTGAGTAACTAATCTTGTCAAAGATATTTGACTACTTAACAATAAATTGTCATAAATTATAAATTGTCAGGCAAATTGATCTATTAATCTTTTCAAGATAAAACATAAGAACGTATCAAGCAGTCATTTTTATAAATATTTCCATATTAATACTCCATTTGAATTGAAATGCATTAATCATAGATATGGCACACACTGCATAGAATTATCATTCAGATTATACATAGAAACAATTTATTATATGTGCTAATGTATTCTTCAATATATATTAGAACTAAATATTACAATGGGACATACATTTAAACATATATTTTTTCATCATGATATTGGGATGAATTATAAATTGATTTTTATTAATTCATGAGTTATATACATATATTTAAATACTACAAATCATTTTTTTTTTTTAATTTTCATTCGTGACGCATGACGTTACCAAAGTCATTTGTTCTTATTCATCCTATTAAAGTAACATAAATATTGGATGCCATTTTAGAGGACTAATTTTTTTTTTTTCATGTTACATATTACAATTATTTTCACATCAATTTTTCGAGTAGTAAAGTATTTTTTTTTTAATCTTACTCATGTCACAAGTCATTATTACATTCACCATAGAGCAGTTTTTTTTTAATTTTCATTTTTGTCTCATATTAGCTGTAAAGTAACACAAATGTCTTAATTCATCATAGAACAGTCAATTGTTTTAAATCCTATATAATATTTATGGAATCTCACATATCTATTCCTTCCTTACCTAACGTAAACACTGAGAATGCATCCTAGATAAACCAGCTTTAATCTCTACCATTAGGTGATATATTCCTTTCGCGCTTGTTCTTCATCTTGGGTGGGGCGCGGTGACGGTCGCGTTTGCGGCTTGACGAGGAGCAGGACGACGATGGACTGGAGTCAGGCGGCGAGCCGGCCTCGTCGGCGGCCATGCCCATGCTCTGTGACTCCGGTGTGGAGGGTTCTAGAACACTGTTGCGCAACGCGCGCCGCTGCTCCTCGGTGTGCTGCGGGCAGCGCGTGGATCTGTAATTACATGTATCAAATTGATCACATGATAAATAAATGTTAAACTCTCTCATCTACAAAAAAAAAAAAAAATGTACTAAATAAATTTTTATAAATTCAATTAAGAGACGAGATTAGCGGTACGTTCACCTGATGATAAGTGATACGCCTGCCAATAACAACGGTTGCGCTCGTAGCCAAAGAAATAACATGTTGAGTCACATTACCCCAGTAATCACACTAGCCACGACACCCTTCAAACCGGAACACAGTACTGTTTGGCGGCTGCAATAGGCGCAGCGATGGAACCTACTTAGACGGTCTCCGACAACGGAGACCTACCACATGTACATGTATTATTTAACTTGAAGTGTTAATATAGTTTTATTTCAAAGAGGCTGATATAACTCAAAAAAATATCCAGGCATTGTTATCTCGAACCAATGTATTACACAGGAAATACAGGATACATATTAAACAGGAAATAAAAAAATTGTGACCCAATACATTTTGCATGTCCCTGAATGTTTTATGCTCATTGTCTCGGGTGAATTGAATGCATGATTTATATATGTTTATCTGAAATCTTTCGCAAGAATTTGTAATGTTCATGATTAACCAGTAGACGTGAGCTGCTGGTCTTAAACTTCGAGTTCCAGCACTGCTCGCATCTAACGGTTTCACTGTCACCAGTACATCGCTCCACTTTACGAAAGTCCAAATTGTGATACCTACGCAATTCAATGTAATACTTCTAGCAAGTTCTGCTGGCGGTAGGACTCTCTACCTGGATACCGTCTACACTAAACAATGACGTGCAAACATTGGTGTGGTTTGAAGGGCGTTATAACTAGTAAAATTACTGGGGTAAGGAGACATCTTGTATCATAGGACGAGCACAATGTTGTGTAGTATACATCCTCCTAACCTAACCGGCTCCACATTATGGGCGGATGTTACCATCAGAGAAAAATCAAGTGATTAAAAAAGAAAGTTAATGCTTAGAAATGCTAAAATTTTATGGATTTTAATACAACTAAACAATTATTAGAAATTATAAAAGTACTAGATTAGTTATTAAAGAGTTATTTGTAAGGTCTAAATTGTTTATTTATATCCGCCAGGGATCCGTGACATCGAAAGCTTTATTACTCACGTGATGCTGTCAACATTACCTTGTACACAACTTTTTGGTGTGTTCGGAGACCACACCACATATCTGCAGCAGCAGGTTCTTCCTCTCATTGGCCGTCATCGTCTCGTAGGTGGCGCCGCCGTCGTTGCAGTCGGCGTTATGATTCCCATTGTTATTCCGACTGTTGCCACTTCAGTTTTGGTGAGAAAAACGGATTACTAGTGGTGTGCTCATTAGACAAGAGCACAAGAGTTAATGCAATGCCGGTGGTGCTATCACTCAATATTTCAATATGGTTATATCACCACATGCTCTTTACAGACGAAGACAACCAAACTAAGACTTATTTTTTTATTAAGTTAATAACATATGATGCACCAATAAGATATAGAGAAAGCTCAAAAATTTATTTGGAAGAAAAATAAAACCTTTTTTTTTAAGTAAAAATAAAAATTCTTTATTTGGTTTTCTCCCACAGTATTTCATAATTAAAGAGAGATTGGATGGTGTGTTACATTTATTTTTGTTATGAGAGAGAAGAGTGCAAACTAAGTTACTCCATCATTCCTCTCTCTTGGGTACATGTGTAAGTGTATGTTGATGTTAGTATAAATAAATTATCTTTTAAAAACTCCATTTTATAGAAGGTGTAAAAGGTCTTTATCATATTAAACAAGCGATCTCTAATCTTTAGCACTCGTACCTCTGGAGTTAGGGGGCCAAATTACTTACAAAGTACTTGGGAATTATATTACTAACAGTGAAAATTATAAAGAGTAAAAAAATTAAAAATTATAATATTTTGTTGATATGCAAAAAGAGACAGAATTACTATTTAAAGATAATAAATTTCTAGATGTAGAGAGAATATTTCAAAGTTGACAAAAGAAGGAACTTAAAGAGACAAATTTTTAAGGTGTTGGTGTGGAGTTATGAAGAGAGGAGTATACATAATTAAAAAGTATCAAGAGGTATGGGAACAAACAAATATTGATTTAATAATCTTCTTTACAAAATGTATCGTAATAACCCATAAATAACAGATTATTTGGAACTATTTATGGATGTAGAGAAAACTGATTACATAGAAAGAAAACTTTAACAGTCACTAAAACAAGGGAATAACACACAAAAATAAAGATATATTAGAGATATTGCGATATGATCAGCAGGATCTAATGCTGCAATGCTGATAATACATACATTTGCAAAACAGAAAGAAACAGAACATAATTAGCTATAATGATAATAATAATAAAATAAATATATATATATTAGATATCCAGAGATTCATTGACATATCACGAGATCTCTCTAACTCTTAGACAAAACCATTAAAAATTTGGTAGAGATATTGCTTCTGCCATTTATAGATCAGCTAAGAATGAATTTTGCAAAACTGCTTTGTTAAAGGAAGTGGCGAGGTTACAGCCAGCAAAGCAAGTAAAGAACAGCTAATAATAAATGAATAAAGCAACTGTTGATGAATGAAAAAATATGTATATAATAAATAATGAGATGGAAAATATTAATGAGATGGTTCGGTCATATGTACACCTCAATATGAGCACACAAATTTTGTAACGGTATTACTTAAAATATGCAACTAATACCACATAATATATAATGGCTATTTATAATTTAAAGATTTAGCAACTCACTTATGAATCTTGTTGGGTTTCCTATTGTTGTTCTTCATCCTGCGCTTGCGGCGCTCAGTGTGCAGGGACCCGCCGGCCCAGTCCGCGTCGTCCTCATCATCGCTCAAGAGCCCCGCATACGAAGTCGGCTCACGGCTGTTTGACGCTATCCTTCGAGAAGCTATCCGTGAACTATTGCGCCCCATGCCTGAGGAATGGTCAAGCAAAACATACATGAAAATAGCAATAGTAACAAACAAGGGACCAACGCAAATCCTAATCCTGCCAGCAAACTGTAGTGTGCAGTCATTACTGCATTCGGTTTGAAAGGTTTTGTAGTACTCACTGGGGTAAAGAGATTTAACATAATGCAGCCAAAGATGATGAGTATAAATTGTGCAGTGTTTATCAACCTAATAGGGGGATATCCTGTTATTTTGTCAAGGTCACAAATAAAAAAAAACAAATCTAAAACTTCCACACAAATTATGATTTGTCCCTTAACTCACTATCATTCTCCAGTCCAATTTCTCATCATCATCATGGGAGTGATTCTTGTTCTAGGTTTATACATACATATATAACACGCCTCATTCTAAATGTGGTAGGCAGACACCATCTCTCTCCACTTGCTACGGTCCTGGCACACCTCTCTTGCAACCTCCACTTTCATGAACATCTTCATGCATGCTCATCGCTTGACCTGGCCTTTCTTTAAGTTTATGTATATATCATTGGCATGATGTCAAACTATGCTTAAGTCACACTTGTAATGAAGTATTATTTTAAATTTGGAATAAAGCAATACATATAACAATATGAATACATGGATCTCTACAAAAGTCTAAATTATATTCTTAGTGACAGTAAACTAAGTGGATTATATTATAATTACTATCACATATGTAAATTGACCAAACTAAAACTAAACCTCTTTTTCATTTCTTTTTATAGAAATTACTTAACATCCTTACCTATAATAACAATTGTACACTACAATAAAGCCAGTAAATTATCTTCAGTTAACTTTGATTGCAATCCTTGTAAATACTAATTGATAAAAGCTGTTTCAGTTCCACTACTATTATGTTGGAAGTTAAATCCTTCATACCCAATTTTTATTAAAAATATATTAAACATTACTAAAGATCTTCACAAAATATCGTCACATAATATCTTACAACTTTGCTTCTTCTCTAAGCAAAGAGATTATAAGTGCTGAGTTGTTTATTTAGACAAGTTCTTTGCTAATTCCACTGTTCTGCTAGAAACTAAGCTATATTTTTTTTCTGATATATCTTTACCTTTGTAAAGCAAAGGGACTATAAGCATAGTTAATTAACAGATTTTGGGTTTCTGTATAATTGCAGAATTACTACATATTTTTATATAAATAGATGTTTGGATTCCTTGGTTTAATTTATGCCTAAAAGGTCTTTCAATTTGACTGTGTAATATCTACTTAACATCTATATTATGTAATTGTAGCAGAAAATAAATAACTATATTCATAAAAATAAATAAATGTCAGTTAATATTTTATAACATACATGTATTACAAATACAGAAGAAATATCCATTGCAATTCAAGAATAAAAATATGAACTTACTAAACTGAACTATAAAATACATTTATCTGTTGTTTTACTTACCCATGCATTTTTCTAAATGAGGAGCGAATCTCGTAGCAGATACTGGTCTCTCGCAGTTAGGACAGGCGCAATTCGAATCTTGAGTCTTTTTGAGAATGGACATACCGAAAACATCACATTCTGGCGAATTAACTATTTTGAAATTTTCATCCTCTTCTTTTTCTCCTTCAATCAGATCTGTGAGTCCTGTTTTAAGACCATGATGAAACTCGAAAATAAAGCCCAAAGTAACATCATCAAATACGTTATCGTAAATAAAATTGGCTGCTTCTTCAGCATTACTCTCGTTCTGCATTATTTCAAAAAATTTCTTATTAAGATCGTGCATGCTAAGTTCACTATGAATTGTATTCATATTATAAACATATTTTCGGATAATTTAGGATGTAAGCACCATACTTAAAAACTGTACTGCAGCACAGCTGTGCTGCGAAATCAAATCATAAATTAAATCAAAGTCAAACATAGACTTTTCGTTGAAGTCGATCTACAGGTAAGCATGGACAAAACATATTTAGCCTGTCCTAGAGATGAAGTATTGACATCGACCAGAAAATAAAACAGCCGTCTGGTCTATTTTGAGCACCAAGAACCCAAGCAAAAAAACTTTAGAGTATTTTAAACTTCGAAGTTTTTCATATTTTTTTACAATTTAATTTTAAATTCCTATTTTTAAGTATGCTTATACTCTTTCTAGTTAATATAATACATCATGTACGCCAAAGAAACGATTGTAACAATCAACCTCTAATTAAAAAAAATATGTATTATAAATATGTGTTATAGTCCGAAAAGTGCAGTAGGTATATTTGTACCAAGTAAATCAATTAAGTAAGATCAGATTTCAGTCATAAAACTAAAAAAAATTTATGCGTAACTTATTTCGGTGAGTATCTACAATATTACTGCTGGGAATACCTCAATGTGCTGTTAAGATTAGTGGAATTATAATAAATCGCACATATCGATAGGTGGCACTGAGGTTAAGAAAAATATTTATGTTTTCATTTATATAGATTATTTATTTTCCTATCGCGACATTAATAACTAATAAACTAACTTAAACTCTTAGTATTTTGGATATTCTAAATTAATAATACCATTTTCCCAATGATATTACTTTTTTCTGGACACTGATTTTGCTTTCTGTGATAACCTGACAAACTAATTTTGAACACTGACGACACTGCCTGTTTGTATTGATCCTTATGTTCTGTGTCGATGTGTAACAATTTTAAAATGTCTTTTAAATGTTGTATACCAAACTGTAGAAAAACTCGTAAGTACCTTTTTTTATTACCTAAGTATACTAAATTCTACTAATTATATTATTGATATATCTTTGGAGTCTTGCTCCAGCATGATCAAAAATCGTCTCTGCTTAACATGAAAGTAATTCGAGGAAGGCAGTTTCTGTTAACTGCAGCCTTCAAGAATCGTGAGACACCGACGTCCAGTCCGGGTTGTGTTTTATGTATTTTATGTTCTGAGATTTGTACATTTTATATATGATAAATTATATTCCTAAAGGATAGAAATGACATAAAACGAAGTCTTTCTCCAGACATGCTAATGTATTTCTTTTTAATGCAACTGTTTTCATTTTCATTTAGACATTAAAAATGTAGTATACATATTCATTTATATATTTGGTATTTATTTCAGGTTCCGACAAGACCATACTGCATATATTTCCAAATCCAAATATTGATTTGAATAGATTCAATAGATGGATCAATGCTGTTGGAAGAGAAATATTGGCTTTTGACAAAAAGTATGTTTTTACAAAGTTCAGAGTATGTCATGATCATTTTGAGCCACAGTACTACACACGAAGCAAAAGGTTGACTCATAATGCAGTGCCTACTTTGCACTTATCAGGTAATTTTCTTAGTACAATTTACTTTAAAATATTTTACAATTGCTCATAACTGTATATAAACTCATTTGCATTACAGAGAAATTTACAAAAAATTTGTATGCTGCTTACTTCAACTCAAAGGTAGTCTATTTATTTGTAATTGAAGTTATAGCAAACTATAAGTGACTGATGGTTTTAGGGTTCTTAGGTGACTCTTTCAGCTTTTCAAGATGTGACCAACATGGTATCCAATGAGAGTGGAGATCTTAGCACTCCTCAGTCATTGTCAGAGCTGAGAACTCTCTGTATATAAAAAGTACTCCATGTTAGGCATAGGTCATACTTGCAAAACTCAATACCAGGATGCTCTAGTTTATGTATTATTTAAAACTGGAGTGGGAAATTAGGTATTTGGGCACTTTAAAGGTTTTTCTTGAAAATTAAACCTTATTAGAAAGGTTTAGAATGCAAATTCAATTGTACAAAACAAATTATCTCTTGAGAAGTATTCTTTAATTTTTCTTTTATAATTACTTACTACCTGTTTTATGGAGCTACAACTCTTTGTTGGTATTAGCTTCCTGTACTATTCTTCAGGAATCACAACTCTCTGCCTTCTTGCTAAATCCAGTAAATTTTTCTTTTCTTCTAAGGTCTTCTACTATACCATCTGTTTATTGGTCTATCCATTACTCATTTGTAGAGGCATTCATTGGCTGAATGTCCTTACAGCTCTTGTATATTTCATATAGTGTCCTGCCTAGAGTAGTTGTTATGACTTACAGAAACTGACAATGATGTCTTGATGTTTTAGGTGTTCAAGTTTAACATTCCTTCAGGAGCAGTAGGTGTCATCCACTTCCCTTTTTGGACCATAGATTTTTCTGAGTATTTTTTTTTCGAAAATGGCAAGTTTTTATTTGTACCTCTGGTTTAATGCCCAGGTCTCTTATACCCTACTATTATTCTTGATTTGATGTCTTTCTTGGCATTGTTTTGGGATGATAGCATTCTATTTGCAGAGTTAATATTTGAATTTATCAATAGTTTCAGTACCTGTTTCCATTCATGAGCCTTTGTTTTTTTGGTCTTGTTGCTATTTATATGAAGTCCAATGCTAGCTACTTTTGTCTCTAATATTTGGTAGTGTTCAACCATCCTATTTCCTGTCCTGCTTGTGATAACTACAATTTATTTATTCAATTAGCCGACAAGATGAGTTGGTTGTTCATTGGCAACATCAGCACATGTTATAATACACCGCAAACTATATACCACTGCAGCTTCTATTTCTACTGACAAACATCCTTCCGTCTTCCGGTTTCAAGGTGTTGTAGCTGGGGAAATTACTGGGGTCACCAGACTTAAAATCTTAAGTCTCATGGCGACGAGTACAATGTGCTGCTGTGTATACCATCCTAACGCCACGTTAGTGTGGGCGGCCGTATCACGTACCATCACGTGAACGCCCCACTCGTCTCGCCACTTCGTAAAAGAAAAAAAATTCGCAAAAGCAGTTATAATTTAATACATGTGGCACTTGATGATTGTTTATATTAATATTTAATTTTAAGAATTCGAAACAGCGAACATTAACGCACAAAAAGAAACTTTGAGAAAGGATTTTATTTTAGATAACATATTAATATAATTTATTACTAAAATATTAAGACTAGTTTCTCCTTTTAAGCTTGCAAGTTTTCAAGTTTTACCAAGAGTCGCATTCGCAAGACTCGACATCATGGCGCTCTGGTAAATAAATATCAGGTATTGAAATACTTTAAGCGCTTTTAAATACTTGCTTAATAAAACTGGAAAATGAAACATTTTAAAGAGCAAAATCAATTATAGAAAATGGTAATACTTTTTGATATTTGTACTCTATTTCCTTCATATGGTATTCGTATCGTATCAAGGTGCCCCAAAAGTATTTTAAAATCCGGAGCAGAAAAAATTTTTTAAATACTTTAAAAACATTTTTCATCATCGTCTGATTCTGTCATGGATTAGATTTATTAAAGAAATAATATTTAATTACGTTTAAATTAAACAATGATTTAAACTTACCATAGTAAGTAAATATTTTTTGATGTTAATACGAAAAGATGATAACTAAAAATTAGTTAAATTGATGAATTCGTTTTACGAATTAATTTATTACATACAGCAATCTCGATTTAATTTGTGAATCGGAGACTGATTATATGGGCCATTGGTCCAATGCCTCCCTTTGAAAGAGTGCCCGAGGTGGAGGCGCATCTTGTGTTCCGATGCGTTGTCACGTAATTGTTTGATGGGAGGGGTGGTTCTCATCCTTCCTCGAGGTGGACTCGTTCAAACCGGGTGCCAAGCGGGGGTTGCGGTAATCTTTGTATCTATCCCGTGACCCTCGTAGATATTGGTTGAGGTGGAAAACCTTGTGAAGATTTTTAGTCAGAGTCTGACACTATCCCATTGCTGGCCCTTGGTTTCAGAGTGTGTAATCCGTCAGGATTTAGTTATAAACGTAAATAAAATAAAATAATGTATATAGTGTTGTGTCTATAAAGAAAACTTAAAAATAATAAATGCTTGAAGGTATTTTGTCCTGGCTCCCGGTGCGTATACTTGAAAGAAAATACCTGGTTTTAAAAACTTGTGTAAGTACGTCTCGTCTTTACTTGACAGTATTTTGTTATAGCACCAGGTGCTTGTAATTGAAAGCAAATACCTGGTTTTAAAAACTTGTGTAAGTACGAGTAATTTTTAATATATGTATCACCTGTAGTACCGAGTGTCAAAAACAAAAAAAGTCAAACATTAGTCATATGTAACGTTCAGTATTTAGTTTTAAAGGAACTGAAAGAAAAGTTTTTTAAAACACTACGCTGCGAATAAGTAAGTTGTAAAAATTAATAAGAGTTAGATCTACGGTTTATTTTTTAGTAATTATTAATGGATTTTGACTGTGTGTTGCAATTTGTTTGAATAATTCTTACTGCCGACAAAAACTCGTAATAAAATGCCTAGAAATTGCGCTTTTGGATGTCAATATACCCGTAAGTTTTTAAATGATTGGGTTAGGTTTAAATTATCACCTGTATTCTATCTGATTCCTATTTATCCGATGATTCGGTCTAAGAGTTGAGGTAATATATTAATAAAATTTATATTTCATTCTCTAGCCATTTATTCAGATCTAACCTGCAGCAACGTCCATATTTATTACATAAAAAAAGTTCAGTTAAAATTAATTACATAGGAATTTTTATTGCTGTAGGTGAGCATAGCAACATAATTTGATTTGTATGGTAGTATTGGCATTACTACTTTCACTGCAAAATTCAATGTATTACACTGATACATGGCGGTGTGGTCAGCTCCCTATTTTTTCATCCATATCACACTGTCCTCACCTTAAATTGGTCATATGGCACTCATCCATGTCTCTCGACACCTTCTTTTTTCACGATTTTGGAAAATTCTAAACATATATAATATAAAACCATGCAAAAAGAATTTTTAACTTGAGACTATTTATTCCAGGTTCACTAACAAATTTGTTTCCGAATCCGGAAAAACAATCAGAGAAGTTCCAACCTTCGCTGAATTTCTTTGGGAAGAAGGTGGATGCAACAAATTTTAAGCAGTATAAAAAAAAAGGGGTTTGCAATATTCAGTTTGCAAATGAACATAAGGTTCGCAATGACCGCCTCAGTGCAATAGCAATTCCTACATTGTATCTTCCTGGTAAGTTAATGACAACTGGGAATAATATTACAGCATCTCTTCTAAGTAAATTAATAAATAACATTTATTTCTGCAGTCATATACACTTTTATCTATTTTAATGGTATTGTATTTCAATAATATGTGATCTTGTAAAGTGCAATGAAACAATTTTGTATTCTTTAAATTTATTCTGCTGAGTAATCAAGTACAAATGGCATTAATATATACATTATATTACATTACAAATACATACATACATTACATATGTATATACATGTCCCAAAATTCAATAATACAAATGACTTGGATACAAATGGACCTGCTCCTGACTTCTCCAAAAAAAAAATGAGAAAAAAAAATCTATTTTAAAATTACAAAAAAATATTTGAAAGTTTTTGATAATCAACACTCGTAATGGTATTTGTTACTATTGTGACCACAATTTTTCAAACATTTCTGATCCTTTGTTTGTAACAGCAACCTAAATATATATATCTATCACAACTCTTAAAATTATCAGAATACGTTCAGTTTTTACAAAAAAAATAATCAAAATTAATGTTTTCTCTAAAAGTTTGCATGATTTCAACTTACAGTCCACTTTCACTCATCATTGTGTGAAAAAAATAATTTTTATTATTTATATTTATTTTGGACTGTGATTGTGTTTTGTGAAATGGACTTTTGGCGTAATTTGGACTATTTAGCGTGTATCATGTAGTCACCCTGTGGTGCATTTTTATCATTGAATTTTTGGACGCATATATATACTAATCAATTCACTTATTTTTTTCTCTAACAAGATTAGGTGGGGGAATATTGATATCAATGCTCACAGCCCTAATCAGACTTATCCATTGTCTCAAATGAATGTATTGCTGAGTAAGCATACTAATCAGTAACAATTACATGGGTAGGAATATTACCACTAGTAACTTGATGTTTTACTTGATTTATTCAATTGACAACTGTTTAAAATATAAGGAAAAATTAACAGTAACAATTTTACATTACCGGGAATGAGGCACATTTTAGATTTTGGACATATGCATTTTATTTTATATATAATATAGAAGATATCTTGTGTTGTAGGTAACAATGATAATGTAATGAAAACCGAAATGGAGAAGAGTAACTTATCTGCTGAAACGACTGTGGACTCTAATAACACTACAGGTACATTATTCAACCCTTGGAAAAAACTATTAAGAAAATACTAAACATCAGCTATCATGGGATGAACATAATGTATAATTTTTTTTTTACTATTGTCATAATATTTTAGCTTAATATTACACTGCTAATATAGCATTTGCTTTACTGTATATCTTGAGGCTTTCTCTGGACAATTTACATAATTATATATATTAAGAATAACTTTTAGATGATACACAATGTATGTGTGAAAAACTCATTGGTGAAATTTTATTCCAGATATCATTATTGTAGAGTTTTAAAATTTGGATACAAATTAAAATGAGATATAGACTTCCATCTGTTGAAGTGATAATGATGATACAGGCTTGAATTTTTGAAACTGTATTAGAATAATTGTACAACCTAAACTGTATATAAATTACAGTTACACAATTTAGGGAACAAGTAGTATAATTAAATGAACAGTTACATAATTTGTCAAATAGGCATTTATAAATAGTCAGGCAAGACAGATCCTTCATTATACAAAAAGTATAAGTTAAGCCAATAATATATTTCACTAAAATAAATTTAATAAAAATAAAACAACTTTATCTTTAAATTGTTTAAACATAGTGTTGTTATTTTTAGATTATTATGTTTATTCAAAAATTTATTAGTGATAAAATACAATTCATTTCATTTTGAAGGTAACAATGCAAATGTAATTGAAGTAGTTGAAATTGACATGGACAGCTGTTCTGATAGAGGGTCAACTGCTATGCTTTTTGAGACTGATATAAAAGGTAAACGACTTTATACACATTCTATTAAAGTAGGCGACCTTCCCTAAGAGCACTACTTCATAGTGTTTTTTATGGAAATTGGCAAGTCTCTACTGTTTCTATTTTGCTGCCTAATTCTACGAAGAAAACATTACTATCCTTCGGTTTGAAGGGCAATATAATTAGTGAACTTACTGGGGTAAAAAGACGTAACTCTTGTCTTAATAATTAGTATGAAATATAAACAAAATAATATCATCTTAACAAGTGCCAATTTTGTTATGGACAGATGTATTGCTTACCGTCAGGTGAACATACTACTTGTCTGTTGCTTTGTTGAATAAAAAACGTATGCAGCGAGTGTTCGGATTGATTGGCTATTATTCAATGGACAATATTTAAAAAATATGTATATCTGAATGCATTAAATTCTCTTCCATTACTCATACATAATCACTTTTACAGATAACTATCAAAGTACTAAAAGTAGTACTAATATTTCAGAGCACAGTTGCAGCATGATTAACAAAAGAAAAGCTTTACAATCTGAAGGTAATTGTAATTTATTGTACTGCATTGATTAGTTTACCTCCAAAATGTTATATATTCATGATTATTCTGTAAACATTGTTGTTGTACAAACGGAAGCTATATCAGAAAATATTTATGGAGTTGTTAGTTTAGATCAACGTGAACAGTTGAATTTACTGGTGGAATGTTTAACATCCTATGTTCCAAGGCGACGGGTGCAATACGGATCTGTGTATACTATCCTAACTAGGTCCATGTTGTTATGGGCAGGTATATTGTTTACCATAACGTGAATGTCTCACATGCATAATTTAATGATATGTTGCCTCACTATCTAAGGATCGAATTGGTTTTATCAATCAGATCTCCAAACTTCAATTTACACAGGCCACCTAATGATAACGATTATGTTTCACCAAATTTTATTAAATACTTTTTAGACGATCCAGTGTACAATGTTACCGCAAAATGCAATATGTGCAATGTGAAAATTGCTTCACAGTATAACTTGTATTGCTCTTTGTGTAAACATATCTTCGACCTCAAATGCTTAAATATAACAAACGACACATTTAAAAATCTGACAAAGAAAGAGAAATTTACGTGGATTTGTCCATCTTGCGCCAATCAAGAATACTCTCTTAGCAACAAAGAGGAAGGAGACTTTGTAAGCCTTCATAAGAGTGCAAAAATATTAGACTCTGAGGAAGAAACTGACATTTTGGGTATAGAAAAGCTAAAGGAGGACACCCAAATTTTAAAATCTGAAATTAAAAATTTTTCTAGTAGTTTGAAAAAAAAAACTAAAGAATACGATCGTTTACTTCGAAAGAAAGATATGGAGATATGTCGTTTGAAGGAAATCGTAGCTGAGTTACAGAATTGCATTGCGAAGAAGTAATAAATAAAAGAACTGAAAATGAAGATGGCCACAAAATATGTACTTGTCTTTGCGAGTGAACATTACTTATGTTATACACAATTAAGTATAAAAAATATAATATTAGAAAATGAAATTATTTTTATTTTTTAATATATTTTTTGTATGAAGTAGCTCGCTGGCCTAATGGTTAGAGCGTGCGGCTTTCATTCTGAAGGTCACAGGTTTGAATCTCTGCATGTACCGATGACTTAATTAAGTTATGTACATTTGTGAACTTTAGTTACAACAGCAAATTACAAATGGTGAAGGAAAACATCGTGAGGAAACCCGCACACTGGCGATAAGTGGGTATTCATTCGCCTCTGCCTACCACTACTGGGTAAAAGGCGTGATAATATATAAAAAATAAATATTTTTTTGGATGTTATAACCTTTTTTTTTTTGTTTCGGGCGGGAAATCTTCGAAAGATACCCTGGGGGAAAGTCAGGGTTATGTGAGATTTTTACTCACTAAAACCCCCTCGGTGCTCTACATCAGTGCATTCGCAGAGGCTCCGGGATCTCTTATAGAACGCACCAGTGCCCCTCCACAGTTTCTTTGAACATGTCTCTAAGGAAGGGCTGTGTGAGATAGCCTAGAAGTTTTTACCTTGTAGGCTATCTCACACAGGTTCGCGTGTTGAGCAATAAGGACCCCATCCTCAAGGCCCGCGAAAGACCTAGACCCTTTCAGTCGCCTTCTACGACAGGCAGGGCTGACCTTAGTCCTATTCTGACTAGCCTTCGGGCTAGTAAGAATAGTTACGAATACGTACCAGCCCGTCAGCCCTGTAGCGAGTCCACAGGGCTGACGGGTTGGTACATCCATTACCACTGCCTAGTCGTCTTCTTTTTCGAGCGGAATCAACCCTCTCTCGACTCGGTTCGGCGGCCTCCTTCTGTACCATTACGGCTTCACAGAAAGAGACCAACGCTGCCCATGCACTTCTGCTTTTCAACGAAGCCGCAACTGCTACTGGCAGCGAAAGATCGTGTCCGATCCAGGTGATCAGGCTCAGTCGCTCGGACTCCCACGCAGGGCATTCAGGGAGCGTATGCTGCGCGGAATCCTGGTCCCCGCCATGGTGGTGGCATTGCGTTGTCGGTTCGCAGCCGATCCTTTTAAGATACCGAAAACCCGGGATGTTATAACTTGCCTGACAAGATCCTTTATCTGTGTTGTAAATCTGTTTTTTTTATTTCAATTAAGCGACCAGCGGGATGTTGACCTGATAAATCATACGCCTGCCCATAATGTAGCGCTATTTAGTATGACATACTGTTCTCCATTGTTTTTGTCGCTTGATGTTTAAGATTGCTAGTATCCGTACGCCAGTATTTACACTAGCTACAAAACCTTCAAACCAGAACAGTGACGTTTGTGCGCAAAAAATAGAGGCTGCGGTGGTACCCCCTAGACGGACTCCGACAACTGGGTGCTTCCACCAGGGAAATCTATAATTGCATTAATGAATTTAAATTGTGAACATATAAGAGCTAGCCAATGTTATTTTAGTGAGCATACTCGCTTTCCATGGTTTCATTTTAACACCATTTAAAGTTTAGGTTGTGTTCCATCCATTATAGATAAAAAATAATCTCCTTAAATTAGATATAATACTAATATTTTTCATTGTTAACGTAACTATATTTATTTATTTCATAAATTTCACAATATTACCATAGATATAATGAAAATAAAATGCTGTTACTGGCAACATTTTCTTCTTTTTATTTAGGTTGATATAAAAAAAGTACTGCAATAACGTAGATAGGGCTCAAAAACTTGGCTATGATGATGTTAAAAAATTATTTACCATATCACAATTTCGTAAGTAAATATATGTAAATAGTTTACATTGTAATAAATTAATGAACAAATCCTAAAATCGGTAAAAGTTAAGTACATTTTTAAAAAAAAACAGAAGTGTTTCATTTATAAGTGTTATTTGTATGAATTAATGTTGCATTAAAAAGCTACAATGATTTTTTTTTAAAAAATACGAAATAAATCGGACAAAATGGACATAACTTACTGGTAAGCGTTGTTAGCGTATATACTAATAATATTAGAAATATGCTGTCTTGAATCGAAATATCTTCTGTTGGCTAAATTTCTCTCTGTAACATATATCAAAACTTTATGAAAATTATTTTATTATTGTATTTATGAATAACCAATAATAAATATTTGCAGTTAGTATTTTTTTTTGATAACAGATACGCTTCATATCTAAGTACAGGAGTAACTCGAATGACATCGTTGAAGAACGTTGTCCAGTTAACTGAGAGTTTTGTTTTTTAATACAATAATTTACAAAATATGGTAAGCATCTATTTTATTTTAAATCGTTAATGGGTATTGTGAGAGTTTATTCTATTGAATTTTTTTGAAAGTAAAAGGTTATTAAAGTGAATACTTTGTTGCGATAACTTAACTTGTTTAACAAGTTAAATAAGTGTAGGGAGAATTTTGTATAGGTATATATTTTTCTGGGCGTAAGTTTAAATGTGATGAATGAATTTTTAATAATTTGAAAGAGAAATAACAAAAATAGATTAGAAATGTTTTATTAATTTGCAGTAAATTATTTTTATTATTAATTTATTGATATTACTTCTTCAGAATCCGTAATTATTTAAAGACAAAACAATACATGGACTTATTTCAGGGTATATAGAGAAAGTCGCATTATTCTCTACATACTTGGTTACTTGTGTTTTTGTGCTAATCAATTAACTATTCAATACATAAATTAAAGAAATAAAAAGAAAGAACAGTAAATATTGTATTTTTCCAATGCCAACTAAAACATGTTAGTATTTTTGCTTTATAATAAAATAGTATTTTTGTTCTATTAATGTTATCAAACTGTTTAATTATGAACTTCAAATAAATAAGGTTTATTTGACAATAAATATTTTATTAGGTTGTATTTGAAGCCCGCGGCTTGATGCCACCTGTATTTACTCCACTGAATGAAGACCAAACAATAAACTATGAAGTTATACCTGGTTACGCCGATTACCTGGCTAAAGCCGGAATAAAATCTGTTCTTGGTAAGCAAAGGATATATAATAATTATTATCAATACAATATGTAATAATTAATTAAGCTGAAGCTTGTCGTGTTACCAAATGGCCGCAAGACTAAAGGGGTTTCGGCATTGTAGGACCACCACCACTTAACACCAGGTGAAATCGAAGTCAAGCATTTGGCCTATTTATATAAAAGTATCTATTATCTTAAGTGGAATGCTTAGGAAATCGATAAGCTGTAATTAAAACGTAATTAAGTAAAGCTATGCATGTCAAACGCGAAAACAAATACCGACGGTTTTAAGATGAGTAAAGTGAAAACATACTTCGAGTTGTAGTAGAATGTAACTTATAATAAATACACCGATATTTTTATGTTACAAGTTATAACCCTTAACCACAAAGAGGGATATTATTGCCTACTTTGTAGAGTTCAATAGATTTTTTTGGGTTAAAGGGACCTCGTTCTGGAGCTTTTGTAGTTCTAATTTAAAAAATGGTTCAGAGGTTTGAACATAAAAAACTTTAAATATTTAAATTTTATGAACATTTGCAAGAAACAATGAAATATTTCTTAATCTGTAAGTTTATTATTAAAGTGGGTGGCACCACGGGAGAGCACATGTCCCTCAGTGTTGGGGACAGAAAGAAGGTAGTTGACGCTTGGGTGAAAGCTGGTAAAGCTGCCGGGCTGCATATACAAGTTCAAGTTGGTGGCGCTCCTTTAGCAGATGTATTAGATTTGGTAAGAATTTTTTTTTTATTTTACGAAGCGTTGAAACGAGCAGAACGTTCACCTGATGGTAAGTGGTACACCTACGTCTACCTATGACTTGCCGCTAGTTAGAATGTTGTACACAGGACCATGTTCTAATCGTCGCCTTTTGATATAAGATTTCAGGTCGCATAATTTCAGATAGACCAGCAGAGAATGAAACAGAAGGCAGTAATGTTTGGACACTACTGTTTGGCGGCAGACATAGTCATGAATCTAAATCTTTTAGCACTTTATGTGTTATATTTACCTTTAATTATATTTTGCATATGTTATCGCCATCTCCTTCAAAAGTTGACTAACAAACAATAGTAGTCTTTCCTGTTAGTCTTCTTTCCTAACTCTTGGTCTTGGTCAGGGAGAAGCACAAATGAATAAAAATATATAAATATCGTTTCGTCTAGATTTATTGTTGACGTATAAACAATTTTGAAGGTCACACTTATCAGTTCCAGGGGCGGTCGCGTTTGTTTTATCATTTATGTAATATCGACCTAAGCCGATAAAGTATTCGCTCTCTGTAAACATTTACAATACATTCCACCGTAATGAACGTTCAAATAACACCAATTAATATTACATAACTAACTATTATTATACTGCATTATCGACTAAACCCAAACCTTTATTGAAAGGAAGAAAAATTTATTAAATTCAGCAAAATTTACACTTTATCTACTTCATAGTAAATTTACAAGTAGTTAGTCAGTTATTACAAATAGATTTTTGTATAGTTGTAATTAGTTTGCAAACAATGTTATTTCCCTTGGTTCTAACCTCTGGGTTCCTCATTAGGCGATGCATGTATTGATGAAACTCAGGACACAGTACATAACATTTTCAATATTGTCTCTTTTTATTTCCTCGCAGGCAGCTTACTGCGAGAAAGCAGGTGCCGATTCTCTCCTGACCCTTCCGGAGTTGTACTTTAGACCGCAAAATGTTTCTGAACTGGTACTATACGTGGAGCTGGTAGCGAATGCCGCGCCCAAGTTGCCTGTACTCTATTACCATATACCGAGTATGAGTAAAGTGGAAAGTAAGTATTAAGATGTTAGAAAGTCTATTTACACTGTGAAGTCGTTATTGGCCACGGTGTAAAACGGTCATAGCCGCTGTGTGTTTCAGAGGGGTTTGGGTTCGATCCCCACCGATTTGTAACTTCTGGTGAGGTACATTGTGTGGCAAACCTGCATCTTCTAAGAACACCGGCTTTCACGAACATGTTATATCTACTAATCCACATTTGTCCGGCGTGGCGGAAAAATGGATTTGATTATCTAATTTTAAGAAAAAGCGTTGAGTTTAAGTTGTGGGAAAATTAAAGGGCTGGTTATAAATATTCTTATTCCAGTATTATTTATAGATTTTTTTATTCAATAAAGCGACGAAAACAGTGGGAGGTTCATCTGATGGTAAATGATACGCCCACCCATAACAACGTGGCGCTAGATAAGATCATATATACTGCACCATATTGCGCTTTTCGCCTCAGACGTAATGTGTTTGATCTCATTACCCCAGTAATTTAACTAGCTATAGCGTCTTTGCCTACCATCAGCAGTAGCTCCTGTTGTGACTCTTAATGCATTCACTAAGTACGTTATACATAAGTTACTAAAGTAACGGGACTTAGTATTTTATGGATGAAAACTAAGTCTCTTTGCTCTAGTAAAGCGCTGTTCAAACATACTCTTCATTACCACACTTAAATGAGCGGATGTATAACTTAAAATCAGCTAAGGTAAGTTTCTTTTTACCCACAAGCAATAAATGTAATTACAATAATACCTAAATAAATAAATATGATACGTTATTAACAGTAGATTATTTATCGAAACTAAACTTGTTGAAATTGGATTTCTTCCGCAGTCAACATGCCTGCCTTCGTCACTGCAGCAACCGCCAAAATTCCAAATTTCAAAGGTATCAAATTTACATCGAACGACCTCAGCGAAGGAGCTCAGGTATTGAGAGCGCTAAAAGATGATCAGGAGATGTTCCTCGGCGCTGACACTGTAAGATATATGGCCTAGTATCCTAAAATTAAGAGTAGGTCTTTCTATGTGCTTCAACAAAAATGCCTTCAATTTGATCAGACGAAAAAACTTTTATTCTAAACTTATTAATTCTTATGTTCCACGTAACAATGTAGAAGTTATTGATCGATTTTGACATAAGATATTTATTTAAAGTACGATATTTATTTACCTTTTATTTTTTCTTAGCTTATTGCTCCTGCAGCTTTATTGGGAATAAAATCTAGTATCGGTACGACTTGGAATCTGTTTCCGAGATTAGCTTTGGATATATTAGATGCTGTAGAGAAGAATGATGTATCCAAAGCGAGAGAGTTACAGGAGAAACTGTGTTTGGCAATCGAAGCACATACAGCTGAAGGTAAAATTATAAATAATTGTGATGGCGTTAAAGAGATAGGTGATTTGTTTATATTGGTGTGTATATTGTACACATTAAAAACATAAAAAATGTCGACACCATATATAGTGTCAAAGGCATAAAACTTGTAATATATTTTTTTTACATAGACGAAAAATTTTAAATATCCTTATAAGAACGTTAATAAAAAATTTATATTTATCATCGTTTTGTATAGTTACCCGTAACGGATGTATTTATTACCATAACTGTTTTTTTTTTAATTAACAGGTGCTTGGGTACCCATAATGAAGGCAGGCATGGAATTAGTCACCGGTATCAAAGTCGGTCCACCCTCTTTGCCTCAAAGGCCAATATCTAAAGAAGCAAGAAATAGAATCGAAGAGAAATTGAAGAAATTGCGAATTATTAATTAAAACCAATTGTGAATATATTTTAATAAACTATATGTGATGAATTAAATCGACTTTCTGTGATTTTTTTATAATATTTTAGAATAAAATCAATTGATCCACACAATGCTTTTTTCAATATACGATAATGTATAGTAATTTTCTCAAATCTGAAATATCTTCGGAGCCCGGTTCCTGAACTATAAATTAGTACTGTGGCACAGGAATCAGTACCTTCTCTCTTTTTCATAGTAACCAAATTATAATATTTGAAATTACATATTATTATTTAGGTACGTTACATCGACATGTGTGCTTGTGGTGTTTGTCTGTTGTAGGTAAGAAAGTAAGTTTGAGTGGAAAAAAGAAAAAAACCAGCTCAGTGTTAACATTAAATTAATACATTGCACGTGTTTGTATTACAAATGTTTCGTTGATTCGTGTAATAGAAAAACTTTAAGACAAGATTCTGTCTTTTACTCTTTTAATTTTACTAACTACAACGTCCTTTTAATCGGCACTCAATAATAATTTCACAATACAGTTTAACTGCAGAAAAAGAAGTTGCGATGGATATAAATTCATCTTCCATGTTTTACTTTTGAAAACATCGATACCAGTACTTGATTGATTTCACATCCCTAAGGTAATGACATTGACGTTTCTTTTATTTATATTGCGTATTTGTCATCACACAGTGCAATATTTTTGTTGTTTTTGATATTTCTGGGTCAGTGCATTTAAAAGTTGCAAAATGGCCCTAACTAATGTGTTGTTATTAAGTCAGATTGCAGGTTACGTTATCGGTTTCATACTATCATTATGTATCATTGTTCCCATGAGTATGCACCAGAATGAGTTTGGGTAAGTACATAGTAGTTACAAATATTTTAAAAATCGAGGACCAATTTTAAACCTCCACTAATTTTACCACGCATAAACTTTTTTACATTACATTTTACATCGACAATATTTTTTAGATACTTTCACAATAAAGAGCTCCTTACAACTTAAAGGATTTTAATTCGACTATGTACAAAATCTAAAACCGTTTTGAATAAAACTTATAGTTATTTTGGTATTATTAACTTAAATACATCATAAAAATTTAACCAGCTATTCATTTAAATAAGTTTATATTAAAACCGAATATTTAAAATTTAATAAATAAAATACAAAAATATTCTTTTATTGACTTCTATCTCTTGGCACGGATATTCTCTTTACAGAACTATGTAAATTATTATTTATCAATAATTTGTGATAAAAATATTAATGTGCTTTTATTATTATTGTATAGAATATTCTACAAAGCATCTCAGCAGTCTCGTATTGTTTAAATTCAGTGGTCACTACCTCATGTAGGGTGTGCCAACTTTGTGTATTCTGATGTGGGGTCACAATTTCAGTGCTTTAAGAACCAATATCCATCAGTTCTAAGAGCTATGTGCCCCGCCCATTGTTACTTTAGCCTCATGACACATTACAAGAGACCTATTTCCAGCAATAAGCATCCATCAGTTGAAATGATGATGATGATGAAATGAATTTCAATGTATGTTATATAGATGATGGTGTTTGAGATTTGATCTGACTTATTCTATGTATTGGCAGGGGTCACTGCCTATTGTTTTCAAAAGGAATATGGCAGGAAGAAGATGGCCAACTGTTGGTGTCATGGGCTCCTCAAGCATACTGCAATTATGTTATCACTGTTGGAGTATTCATGTTTATAGTATGTCTTGTGCAAATATACAGGTAACATGTTTATAAATAATAATACATTGAAATTATCTTAAAATATGATTTTTTCTTTAGATTGCATTGAGTTTACAACTGAAATTATTGTATTTTTTATCATCCATGATATTTGTTTACATAATTTCTTTTTGCTACTTCAGCGTTTTGTTAAGCACTATGTGGTCTACCAATTGCCACTTCAGTCTTATCTTTAACACAATGTCAGTTTCCTGCACTAAATAAATTTTTATTTTTGTTTATTATTAGTAAATAATAAGACATATTTTTTAATTTATAATATATGATGCTATTTTACTTTACAGACTTTCTATATTTATGTACAAAGGACAGGATAGTTCTTTTCTGTCAGCTTTTATTGAGGCTGTGGCATGCATGTCCCTTTGTGGACTAGCTGTGTCGGCTGCATGCTTGGTTACTCTAGGCTTTATGACTTGGTGTCAGATTATTGTGGAAAGGTTTCCAAGGTATTCCATTTTACAATAGCTTTTTGTATTTTTTATTAACCAACAACCCGAATTCAATTTTTTAGTTAAAATTAAGTTTGTCTTAAAAAAAAAATAGAATGGATTAGAAACCTTTTTTATAAAGATTTACTCACAGAAGAGTTTAAAATAAATCAGTTACTGAACTATATTGGTTCTGATATTATATTCCATTTTAGTCCTGAGTTACTGTGCAAAGAAATTTTTTAAAAAAGGAACACATATGTTTTATCTGCAAAGATAAATATTAACATCTATAAATATTGTTTTAGCTGTGAAGATTCTGCTGGACAGGACATAGACAAAAAGGATAAAATATCCACAAATGGTTTCTACATTGAAATGGGCACTGCTCAAGTAAGTTTATAACTCTATACTTTAAATGGTACAGAAACAGTTCACTTAACATTCCTCCTGCAGGGATTTAAGGTCTATTCTCATAAGAATGGAGTCAATGTACACTATGCTGACAACTATAGTGGTTCGGCTAATGTCCACAAAGGTTGTTATTAGAATATGACAGTTTTCCCACTATATTCTCTTTCAACGGAAGCTCAAGTTCAGGAGTAATTAAATCTTGAAGAGAGCTTCTTGGGGACACATACTTGTTCTTTACTATGTTGTACTTTTTATACTATCTTAACAATTTTTCCTTATTACTTTACTATCAGTTTGGTGCATGGGGTGCTTTCGCAACATGGGTTGGTCTTGCAGTATTCTCCACCCTCAAGGTGTGTCGCTACCACCAGCTGCAGAACATCCAAGTCTCAATGTACAGGGAGAGGCAGCGTCTGGTTAATGAAAGTGGTTCACCTAGCACATTGGATGGAAGATCTACACCACCCGCTGGCCAGTAAAGAACAAGGTTACACTCAAAGGAATTATTGTAAGAAATAAACCTCTTATTAAAGTATTGGTCGATGTTGATTAGCATATTCAAATGATTTATAGGATATTTTCATTAATTATAATAATCCATGTTTAATTAGTGATAATAAATATTTAGAACATCAATATGATCAATAAAGATTCCTAAAAGTAATGCTAATTATAGCAGCTACAATTAAATCCATTTTAATAAAAAAATATATATGTGTAACCTTTAATTAGAGGTCATATGAAATAATGATGTTGAACACAAAAATATCTTAAGCATTAATCGTCATGGTAAAGGGCACTGGACCCTTTTTAAAGTATTAAGGGAGACTACCAAGAGGTGTTTTAATAGGTGGAAATACCACAACCTTGATTTATCTTCAAAAGTATATATATGAGGATTCAGATCAGATTGAAATCTTAGCATGTATCACATTTGTTATATCAAACACCATCATGTGTATATAATTTTTACTCTAATCCCGTAAAAGGAGAAGAAACTTTTTTTTAACATTTTGTTACTTGCTGATATCTAGATTAAAGGTTAGCCTTTGAAGCTATTTATTAATAAAATAAGCAATTTTAACTACAGTATACTAACTAATAGTCCCGCCCAAGCGGCAATTGGCTCCTCCCGGGGACCCTTCCCTTTATTAACACCCCCAACTAGCTTTGGGGAAGGAATTTTGTAAAATCAATTCTTAGCTGACCTAGAAATGGCAGAAGAATTATCTCTACCAAATTTTTAGCTTTCTCATGTAACAGTTTCAGAGATCTTGTGATGAGTCAAGAAATCTCTGGATGTGTTCGATGTAATTTTTAAGCAACCAATTTTTTGTTAGTTACATATGTTTGTATGATTTATGGTATTCAATTTAAAAAAAATTACCTCTAAAATATCACCATCTCCCTGCTAACTGCATGTAGTGATTGGTACAACAAGTCTTCTTCCATTTTCTTTGTATCGAATATACAATTTGTATTTTAATTGTATGATTGGTTGAAACATTAATATGTTATAAAGGAAAATTTTAAACAATTCTTTTTTCTTACTTTCATATGTAACTAGTTTAATTTTTTAAATTAACATTGTGATATTATTTTGTACAATACAAATTATTTTGTTTAAGCCATTTATAAATCCTGCACCATTTGCTACCCCATATAAAGGGGCAGTACTGATGATACAATTATTTTTTTAATTCTAGTTTTGGCATTTATTTATTTAAAATAAATTAAAAATAAGAAATAGATTATTGGAAATTAAAAACGAAAAGGCTTTAGAAATTGTTTTATTTAACTGTTTACATTAATATTTTAATCTCATCGTTCATTGAATATTTTTAGATTAATCAGTCTTGCAATATGTATTATGTCATCATTATCAGGAGGAAGACCGCCCACTGCTGAGCATAGTTAAGCGTGCTTCATCATTAATTGATTGTCATTTAACACTGTATGAAATTGAGGCCGTGTTGGTATTTCATAGCAAATGAAAAATATGGATTTCTATCTTACATTTGGGTTGATTATTATTTATCTGGTTGTGTTGTAGAAATTTTTATGCAATGTTTCTTCAGCATGTGCACCCTGAGATATCTCTGCTGCGCAAACTTCATGTGGCACTCGTCGCAGGCGTGGCTGCCGGCGGCGTGCGTACGCGCATGTCGCAGCAGGTCGCAGCGCACGTTGAAGCCGCGCCCACATGTCGCGCACACGTGGGTCCGCTCGGCCGCGTGCCGTTTCACGTGTCGCAGCAAGTGCGTGCGCCACCTGAACGATTTGCTGCACTGGTCGCAGGACCAGCTCCTCACATCAGTGTGACTTTGCTCGTGGATGTATAGACTGGCCTTCGATTTGAATCGCTTCCCGCACTCCTTGCATCCCAAGCGACGCTCCGCATCGTGGACGCACGCGTGTTGTGCCAGTGTGCTCCTATTTTGGAATTTCTTCCCGCAGACGTCGCACTCGTATTCTTTACTCTGTTGGTGAGAGTTTTTCAAGTGGTAGAAGTAGCTCGATGCCGCCGTGTACACCTTCGAGCAAATTGGACATGTACGCTGTTTTTTATGTTTCTTTTTAGCTTTTTTCAGAGTCCCAGCGGGAGGATTTGGACATGATGATGATTGTTGTGAATCGCACCTTCTCCTATACGTATCTATATTTTCGTTGGGACCGTTGTCTACTGGAGACGAACAAGTATTATCATCATGTTTGCTATCCTGTGAGTCTTCAATCGCCTCGAAAACTGATTCTGGTAGTCGTCCAAAATAATCAACGTCGCTGTGATCTGAAAATTCGTTTTCTACTGTCTCTTTGCTATGAGAATTGACTGTCGGACGGTTTTTTACAGTTTTCTCCAAATTATGTTCAGTATTGGTTAATTTTTGTTCCACGCTCACCCCGTGGTCTTTTTTATCTTTGCTGTTTTTCTCTTTTCCGAGTTTCTTTATCCTCTTCCCAGTTTGCTTGTCGCCGTCGGTTGAGACGCAGTGAACTGCGTGCATAGACATGTGAACAATGAAATCTTTTCTATCTAAATACGTATCGCATTCGTGGCAGTGGAATACGCGTTCTGAATGTGTGGTGATAAGATGGTTTGTATACGTATCACGGAGTTGTTTCACACCGCAATATTCGCAGAGTTTATCAAGCTCCCTGGTTTCGTTGGAGTTATCGACAATTTGTGGACAGACCCTCGATTGGACCACAAATTCCGTGCGATTCTCGAATCTGCAACAAAGCGGGCCCGTCAGCTAAAAACGACGTGGCATTATCTTCCTGTTTTAATGAAACTTCGTGTGTTTTTATGTGGCCGGTGAGTTGGCTCCGCAGACGGTAAGATTTGCCGCACCAGCACACGTAAGCCTTCTCTCCGGTGTGGACTGTCACGTGGGCTTTTAGTTCTCCGCGGCGTTTGAATTTAGCACCACATTGCAGGCAATCGAACTTGCATTCCCCTTCGTGTACTTTCCGGTGCATCCGTAAAGCGGCACCAGATTTCGACGCTTTCCCACAAATATCGCAGACATAGTTTCGGCTTTCGGAATGGGATTTTACGTGGTCTTGTAGGTGGCTGCTCCTGGTGAACGTTTTGTTGCATATGTGACAGCAGAAAGGGCGTTGTTTCACGTGCAGGGCTTTTGTATGCCTTACCAAGTTTCCACTGTCGTTGAACGCAAGCCCGCAGGTATGACAGCTATATCTCTTCTCCCCGAGATGCGCACGCGCATGACGTTTGTACGAGCCCAGCGATACATTCTTTTTACATATACCACATTGCGCATATTTTTTTCCTTCCTCCTCTATTATAAGCGGCTTGTTGATACTCCCAAGTATTTCTTGCGTGGTGTTATTTACGAAATCACTCGATTCTACTTTCACGTCTACCTGCGTTTCGTTTAATGATGTACTGAAAAATCAATGCAGTTACTCTATTAACTGTTGAAATAAAATAAATAAAAGTACAATAAAATTTTGATTCTGTTATACTTTAAACGTACAGGTCATAGCGATCACTGGTACTGCGCTACTTGACTGAAAACTAAATTGTTTACGATATCTCCCGACGGTTCACTTTGGTGCACTCTTTTATAATGGTGCTTCAGCGCTCTCCTTTGTCGGAAGGCAGCGTTACAGATGATACAGTTGTGCGGCTTCGGGTCAGTGTGGGACAGTGCGTGGCTGTAGAGGTCGTGCTTTTGCCGGAAGCCTTTACCGCATTGTGTACACACGTGCGGCCGTTCGCCGGTATGTTTTAACCTGTGCCTCGTAAGGCCCAATCGCAGTCTGAATTTGGCGCCGCATTCCGCGCACTGGAATGGGAACTGTTCGCTGTGCGTTTTTAAATGCACGTGCAGGGATCCGCTCTGCGTGAACCGCTTGCCACATTGTGAACAAACATACGGACGCTCACCGGTATGGATGCGGATATGCTGTTTGAGATTCTGCGTGTTCGCGAAGTTTTTCGGGCAGAAGCTACACGAGTGTCGGCGCAAGCGCTGATGGGTTTCCGTCAAGTGCCTCTGTAAACCGTTGGGTGCTCGGAACTGCTTGCCACATATGTGACAAACGCATGGTCGCTCGCCCGTGTGGATCCGCTTGTGAAAGATGTACGTGTGCGCTGAGCTCAAATTCTTATCGCATATTTTGCATGTAAAATACACCTTCCCGTTAATCTTCACCTGAACTTCGTTTAGTTCTAATCTTGTCTCTTCATCCATTCTGTCTTTACGCATGTTATGTTGAGTCAAGTCGTCAAATTTACTTACATCCTCATTGCCATCTTCACTTTTATTGTCATCCAATATCTCTTCGGAATCACTAGAGTCTGTAAACTCTGGATAAACATTACTATTCCGTTTATGATCCGTGACAAAATGATTTCTGAAATTAACAAGGGCTTCATAGAACTTATTGTAGAAATCGGTTGTCTTTTTAGCCGCTAATTTAGCTAGTGGCTGGTCATCGTCAGCCGATTCGTCATCAAGGTCAATACTCGAAGCTGCGGACACAGTATCGAATCTGTCCGAGTCTCTCACAATTTTATGATCGTGTATTTCCGGTACATTAGTGTGGTACATACCCAAGCTGGCGTAGCTGGGTGTCCATCTGTAACAAAGAATCCAGTTAATTTACTTCTTCCTCCTGTGCGTTTTTAAATGGTAGTTGAGGTGTGTGCTCTTCCTGAATTTTTTGGAACATATTTGACATTCGTATTTTCGAATGTCGAGATGGATTTCGATGTGACGGTCAAGTGTGTTCTTCGCGCGATATGATTTCTGGCAATAGGTGCAAGTGTACGGTTTGTCACCGGTGTGTATCCTGTTATGAACATCCCGGGCAATGCGCGAGGGGAAGGCTTCACCGCAGTGCGAACAAACAAAGTTTAGTATGCCTTCGTGAGTGACTTTTTGATGATTTCTCAGACTTGCTTGGCTCTTGTAACTTTTACTACACTGATCGCATGAGAACTTCTCTGCAATATTTCCATGGCTTCTCATATGAACGAGCATATTGTATTTGTTAGAGAAAGTTTTGTTACATTCGGGACATACAGCAGGTATATATTTTTGGCATTTATCACGCTTCTGTAGGCTTTCTTCTGTCTGTTTTATGTGACTTTCCTCTCTTCTGTGTTTTTCAGATATATGTTTCTGAAGTTCATATCCTTTACTTGCAACAAATCCACAACTTTGGCAAGTATTTGTTTCATTTATTAAACTATGATCTTGTAAATGTATTATTAAGGATTCGGTATTGTAATAAATAGTATTGCAGCAATTAACACCATCCTCCATGCAGATATCGACATGCTGATTCAAGTGGCAAGTAAGGCGGGTGGTTGAAGAAAATGCACTCTCACAGAAAGGGCATTGTATTCGTCGTAGTTTAACAGCTGTATCTTCTTTATCTGGTTCACTATCAATAAATTGTTCATCAGTAGCCAACATTTCTATAATGGATACATTATCTCTTATAAATGTTTCTATTGATGTTATGTGTTGGCAATCATGATTGTGTTGCAAATATATATGTTCAATAAAGCTTTCCATTGTAGAATATGAATTGTTACATTTTTCGCAAAGAAACTCCAAATTAGAATTCTCCGAATCTATGTCTGATATTTGGAAATATTTTACTAAAAGATCCTTAACATTTATTGCGGATTTTGTCATTTTTAACCTGAAATAGGACACATAAAACTGTTTTTGTGGGATTATATATAATAGTGAGGCTACATTTAACATATACTTACTTTTCTTTGGTTTCCATCTCCAAGTTTTTATCTTCATTGTTAGATGGTTCTTCCTTCTGAAAACATTGTATATTATATGGACAATAATTAGGTACAAAATGTAGTTAACAGTTAATTGAGTTTTATGTATAGCATCTAATTCAAATAGGATATATATATATATACCACTAACTGGAGATAAATCTTTATTGCTACACAGCAGCTCCTATATCTGCCATCAAATAGTTGTGCAAACATTATTGAATATTGGTTCAGAGGGTGGTGTAGTTAGTGAAATTATTAGAGTATGTTGGAGCATCATTAGGTAAAAATGTTAAATTTAAAAATTATGAACTTATTTAACTATTAAATAAAAGTACATACAGCAAGTATAACAGTCAACCGGGTCTTTAGTGCATTGTCAGCCTGTACACAGCATTGTACAAGTTCATGCCAAGCCAAAAGTGTGCTGGCGCACTGGTAACATACCACTCTTGGTAGGACATCTTCTTCTGTGACCTATATTAATAACATTATAAATTACTGAGAGTTAGCTGTTTTATAAAAAACACTGTGCATTAGCACTTTTTTCTAATAGGGATTCTAGAGCAAAGACACTATATGGTAAAAAATGTAATAAAACTGTTTGTTACCTTTATTGGTAAATGTTTTTGTATCTTCTCAGCTAAGTTATTCTGTAAGCCTTCACCCATAAATATTGGTATGACAAACTCCGTAATCGTTGCACAGGTGCGACAAACGTTAGTAAAATCTTCAACATCTGCAAATAATATTTATCTGCACATTAAAAAGGTGATAATTTAAGTTACAAATATCTGTTAAATAACAATTAAGTAACCTTAAAGGAAATAGCCGAACAAAAGACGAAACGTGATAACACTTACTCTCGAGATTCACTTGGCTAGAACCAGATTCTACCACTTTTTGATTCTCAATTGAAGACTGATTATCTGAAGCATTTATTAAAAATATTTGCTCAGTGTCGTTGTTCATATTAATTTATGAACGATACAAATACACGATTCCGAATAGAAACAGTGTTAAATTAATTGTGTCTTCATTGAATACTTAAACTTATTACTATTGCTTTAACGACTAAGAGTTTCTTAAAGCAGCCTTTCCTTCAATGTAAATTAATTTGTTTTGAAGTTAAGACTTTTTTTGTTTGTGAGTTAAGCGGCAGAAGATTTCGCCATACAGCCAGAAGTTTACACTGATTTTGATTTTGACACTATGGCACAATAGGCGCAGACGGTGACTAGTCTACATGGCTTAACTTTTATAACGTATAAGTAATTAATTGGTGATTAAATAAAATACGTAATTTTAATACTTTGCATGTAATAATTATCAAAGAAATACGAACCAATAGAACTTTTGCTTAAAAGTAACACTTATAAAACAAAATGAAATATTGAAAGTATTTTATTTCATTGTTCTGAAAATATTATTTTATTACTTTCCTACTTCGAGTAATGTTCAATTTTTTTTTATATTATCACGCTTTTTTCCTAGTAGGGGTAGGCAGAGGCAAATAAATACCCACTTTTCGCCAAACGTGGTCAGATGTAACATTGGCCGAGCCTGTTGTCACTTTATTGGGGCCACCACACACACACAATGATGATTTCAGTGTGCGGGATTCCTCACGATGTTTTCCTTCATCGTTTGTAATTCGCTGTGGTAACTAAAGTCCACAAATGTACATAACTTAAATATTAAGTCATCGGTACATACCGAGATTCGAACCCGTGACCTTCGGAATGAAAGCCGCACGCTCTAACCATTAGGACAGCAAGCTACTATATGTCTGAGCTAATGTTCAAATTAAAAATAAATAATTTTTATATTGAATAATATATTTAATATTATAGATTTTGTAATTTACAGATAAAACAACATTGAAAATAATAAGTTAGTAATAACAAGTTTTAGTTCCGAGTAGATTTTTTTATAATAGTAGCAGCTCGACCAACTGTTGCCACAACTGCCGGAGTCACCATCATTGTCTTAGCCTTGTACGTATGAATCACTTGCTGAAAGTAAACATTTTAAAAATAATGAATATTATTCCAATTACAATATTTAACGTCTTGTCCGAATATTAGCTCCTTAGATTTTTAAAATTATCAAGTTTTATAATTAAATGATTAATCTAAATGCAATATTTATCTCTAACAGAATAATTTCAGAAGAAAAAATTTATTTGAACTGTATCATCTTAAAACTTAATTCGACTAGAAAAATTTTTGTATTTCATGTATTCTGAATACGTGTATGTCAATTCCTTACCAAAACAAGTTTAATGAGAAAAACTGCGAAGGTCAGAAATGATATAGTCATTAGAGCACTTTCAGAGGAAGGAAAGTCCACGTGACCATGAGTGTCTGCGCCTGAAGCTCTCCGGTGTCTTTGCTGTTCATCGTTATCGTCCGGAAATGCTGAGTCGATACGCTCTTCTAAAATTAAAGATATGTTCTTAAGCTAAAATTTTAATGGCATGCTAAAGCATTTGAAATTATTATTATTTTTTTTTTTTATATTGTCACGCCTTTTTCCCAGTAGGGGTTGGCAGAGGTGAATGAATACCCACATTTCGCCAGATGTGGTCAGATTAGGTCCAGTGTAACAGGGGGCGAGCCTGTTGCCACTTTATTGGGACCACCCCACACACACACACAAAGATGATATCAGTGTGCGGGTTTCCTCACGATGTTTTCCTTCACCGTTTTTGTATCTCGCTGTTGTAACTAAAGTTCACAAATGTACATAACTTAAATATTAAGTCATCGGTACATGCCGAGGTTTGAACCCGCGACCTTCGGAATGAAAGCCGCACGCTCTAACCATTAGGCCAGCGAGCTACATTTGAAATTAATAGGTGCAAAATTTGCCTGCCGTAATTACAATTGATTTAAATTATAGCACAATTACAGAAGTTACCAATAGTTCTTAGTAATGACTCCTTAAGACCTTCTAAATATCTCACTTTGCCATTAAAACTTCTCTGCGCACTTTGGTTGATTGTTTGAGAAACCACCTTCAAAAACTTCATTAATGTTTCCATTGTATTAATTTTAATTTTTTCTTTCCCTTTGTGTTTGGATGTTTGTTCGCTTTTGTTACCATCATTGATAAATTCGTTATCTTTCAAAATTGTCTTGTTATTTGTGTGTGTTATTGTTTGTTTATTATCAATTATTTTCGTAGATTCTTCATCAACACTTTCATCAAAGACATTTTGTGTTGACGTAAATTGACTTTCCGAGCGTAGATCCTTTGTGTCTTTTTTATCCATGTAGGAATTCTGTACAGAATTCACCGTTTCAATTACTTCATCATTATTACCGTAAATATTTAATAGATTTTTAGAAGTATTTATGTTGCTCAATTGTTGCAGGGGATTTGTCGTAGCTGGAGTAGTATGATGATGATGATGCGGGATATGCCTATGATCAAGTCTCTCGATCAAAGCGTTCCCGGATTTCCATTGCGTGATTTCCGTCTTTAGTCCTGGTTTCTGAGTGGTTAGTTCGTGACGACGAAATGTGTTTATTTCATTTTTCACTAAGGATTCGTTTCCACTTTCTTGTAACTGCTTGATGCTAAGGCCTGGTATCCTTTGAACGTACCCTTTGCTCCATTGGTGATGCACAGAAGAATGATTATTGAATATATTGTACGCAGCGGTAGTTTTTTCCTGAATATATGAATGTCTGTAATTTGGTTCTTTTCTATAGTGATTTTGTGATATTTCCACCCATTCAGCAGTGACCAGTAGGGGCAAAATTAGAGAAATTAACATCATAACTGCTCGACGTAACCGTTCACATGTTTTACTTAGTAATAGACTAAGACGTGCTACAGGTAACGAATTCTTTAGATACAGTTACGCCAGGAGTGTAAAATCATGGTTAAAATAGAAAAAAATATATTGAAGTCAGCATTCCTTGGTATTGCAATGGATTATTAAAGTTTTACAAGACCGCTTCTAAGACAACAGGAGTCATATTACCAAAATAGTTAATTTTAACTCAAAAAAGGCTATAAAAGGTTATTAACAGTTCTCTCTAACAGTGCCCGTTCAAACATATAATAAAACTGAATTTTACGGATGTTATCACATTTATTTTATCATGTTTGTTGTTTTCCTATCCGTTTATATATCCTGACGTTTCGGCCGCATTCCAGTGTCCATTGTCACGGGGGACTGAGGTGACTGATGTGTCGACGTCATAGCTATCATGCAGTACCTATAACTTTTTAATTATTATTTGATGTCCGATCAAAATTTCGGTATCATGAAAAAAAAAACAAAACAATGAAATGAAAGCGATAAAATCCGTTAAATTTTATTTAATGTGTAGTATTTGTGCTAATATAAGAAATCGTTACGTATAAACATGTTAAAACTACCTTAAGGTTCATCACGTCTCAACATTACCATGCCAAGTTTTAATTATGTTATAACTTTAAATTCAAATGAAAATTATCTCTATATAATATTTTATTAGATTCTTAGAAATACGATTTTTTCGTATATTTCTGCAATTACTTTTATTAGTACTATATCTATACAGAAATTATCACATTTTTGTAATACCATACAAAGCCAGTAAACAGAACACTTGATAGAAAAATGTTATTTACCTATGTATCATTGAAAGCAAGCTTTGTCTCAATTACTCGCTCTATGCTCACGTTAGAATCGAGGCGTGAAGCTCTTGTCACCGTAAAGACGTAGTTTTATAGATAACTGTAATTTACCTGGTATTTCAACGATATTGTAAAGCTTTCACACAGTATCATTTGACACACTTGTATCACCATCAGTAAGTTAAAAATAGATATGAATAAAAGCTTCTTCATTAGCAGCTCTTGACTTTCGGAGGTAGAGACCTCGCTTAATATCAGTTCACAATTTGCTTTGCTCTCGTATACAACTAATTAGGCGTTGGATTGCTAGATAAACATATCCGATAAATCTTCCCAAATAGGTCTCTGCGTGGTCCTGGAGAAGTCTCAGTAGCCCTAGCCGTGATAAGGAAAAGAGTGGGTATACCACTACCAAGAGATTGTGACTAAAATAACGATATTCATCCAGTGTTAGGTTTGTGTGACTCCCATCGCAGATTATCTACGAAATAGTAATAAAAAGCGGTGTTCGACAATTTCCTATATGATATCGAAGTTATTTTTTAATTCAGCGAAGCGACGAGTCGAGCTGGACATTCACCTGATGGTATCATACGTCTGCCCATAATAACGTGGCGCTTGTTAGGATGGTATACACTATACAAAATTGCGCTCGTCAATTTGAAATATAACATGTTAAATCTCGTTATACCAGTTATTTCACTAGCTTTAACTCCCTTCAATTCAGCAGTCAGTAATGTTTGCACAATACTGTTTGGCGACGGAAATAAGAGTTGTGGTTGTACCTACTCAGACGGCCTCCGGCAACAGACTTTTTTTTTTTTATTAACGTGTGTAACAAAATGCTAACGGAACGGACACTCCGTCGCCAAATGGGCCGGCGTAGGTGATAGTGTCGGACTCCAACCGACTAAAAAGCTTCACACGGTATTCCACTCTTCCACGTGCTCGAGGGGTCGCGGGATAACGTATTTCGGTTCCTCCGCGACCACCCGAACGGCGCCCGAATGACCGGGCCCACCTCAACAGAGACCTGCCACCAGTAAGTATATATATGCAGTTGTGTTGGTTACAAAAGATCAAAATGAAACAAATTACTTAGTTTAATATTCGTATAATTATTTGCGGTACATCCATCATGTAAAATTAGTAATTTAACCTATAACATCAACATGAACCTAAATCATAGAACAATTGCTTCAGTACCATTTTTTATTTTTTTTTAATCAGCTACTAGATTTGGTGTCGCCCTATGAAGCCTATGTTTAATTGTAAACCGTTTAAACAACCGCAATATGGTTATTGGAGCGGTTTTTTAATATTGGCGACACATCAAGAGAATGTATAAATGTTTATAGATCGCACTAATTTTTGAAAGGCCAATGAAATGGATCTAATACACTAATCAGAATTATCACGATACAGTAATGAAGAGCAGTAATTATTTAAATTCTCAGTAAATTTAGGCTTCTACAGCTTTGTCAAACATCAAGGTAATTAACCGTGTTTGAGAGAATAAAAAGCCTTCATGTCCGTTCAAATACATTCAATTGTTCTATGAATCAAGTCTTAATGGAACTGTGTATCATGGTGCGTAGATTTGTCAGTTATTATGGCAATACTGTAAAATAAAACGCCATATTTAATATAAAATGGCAAGAGTGTAATGGATAGAGTACAGACAACTAGCTGCAAATGCCGTACAGCAATTACTGTGGAAGACATTTTTAGGTTACCAAGCCCGTTTTTAAGAAATGTTGGTAATATTGGAACTGCTAGTGAAATTTTAATGAAAAAAAAAATTGTAAGGAAAGCATCGTTCAATATTTAATTGCAATCAAATTTTTGATATTTTTCGAGAAGAAATGTTTTCTTTCTGTATATATCTTCAAATATTACTAAACCAATGAACTAGTAGTGTTCTAATAATTTACTATCGTTTTTCAATACATTCGCTGAGAACAACCGCATGATAGGAAGCTGTCAATTACAATAAAAAAAAAGACGTCACCTTGTGGTCTATCAGCATATATAGTCAGCATCCATCCATTCAGTCACTTCTACATATGAAGGATAGTCACTTCTACATAGGAAGGCACTATCTCGCTGGCCTAATGGTTAGAGCGTGCGGCTTTCATTCTGAAGGTCGCGGGTTCAAACCTCGGCATGTACCAATGACTTAATATTTAAGTTATGTACATTTGTGAACTTTAGTTACAACAGCGAGATACAAAACGGTGAAGGAAAACATCGTAAGGAAACCCGCACACTGATATCCTCTTTGTGTGTGTGTGTGGGGTGGTCCCAATAAAGTGGCAACAGGCTCGCCCCCTGTTACACTGGACCTAATCTGACCACATCTGGCGAAATGTGGGTGGTTTATTCACCTCTGCCTACCCCTACTGGGAAAAAGGCGTGACTATATAAAAAAAAAAATATATACTACATATGAAATCGTGTGAACTTATAAATGCATCAAATGTTATATATTGTTTATATATTACATACGCGATTAGTACGTTACGATACACAGTTCCGAAATATAATAACGATATAATTTTCACATCTAATTACAAAAAAATATGCACAATATTTATTATTCGTTATCCATAACAACATTATGCAATGTCACAAAACTACAACAACAACTAATTATAACGTTAAATACAATCTCATTAACATGCTGTGGCTAAAATGCTATTATCTATGATTACATTGTGGTTGGTCCGAATATTTATATTCTAAAATTTGTTGAAGACTGGAGAAAAAATTTATCTACTCATGGCTCCATGGAGATGGTCCTTTGCCCTGTTAACTAGTTGAAAAGAAGATATAGGAATAATACTTTTGAAGGCTGCTGACAGTTTTAAAGATGATACGTATTTACTTACATCGATATTAATAGAGCCTAAATATTTTAATACGTAGTTTAAGATTACTAATTAACGTCAAAATGACTACTAGATTGAAGGTGGTAATAAAAAAAATAATTGAAGAGACAAATACTAAGACAAACTTTGTATATAAATGAGTATGTGTAAAGTATATAAAATAATTTATCTAACTGCACACAAATAAAAAAGTATACAATGTAAAAAAAAAACATTTTGAATAAGTTTAGAGATCACAGTGTTTGGAAGCTTGCATTGCTTAAATGTCATTAAATACATAAACCATAAGTAAACAAAATCACAGATGCAAAATTGTGAAAGTTGAGGTTAGAGTTTGATAAAAAAAAAAAATAAACAGCTTTGTTTATTTGTAATAATATTTTTTTTTTATAATTTGTTTATATTTTATTAATAAAAGTTCCGCAATGTTACACGGAGGATTAGGTAAAAATTTACATCACAACATTTGACAATAGGACCGGATGACGGGACAAAGGAAAAACTGTTTAATCCTTCCGTATTAAAATATTAAAAGGATTAATTTTGAAGTAATATTTTGTATTTTTCTTACCCTGTGTATTACTAATTCAACAAAAAAACACTTCAATTATTTTCTACTTAATTTCTTGTTGTGTCAAATACTTTTGTTAACGCAAATAAAAATAAATTTTAGTTACGTAGATTTTACAGGCTTCTCGTTTGTATTTTCGGTCTAAAAGTAAGAATATCCGGTCCCGTTTTCGAAAATGGTAACAAGATCGGTGACATTTTTTAAATGTTATAGAATAATAAAAAATGATAATAAAATAATTCAAAGTTGGCACTATGGATTACATTGATAAGAATGCTATAAATTTATCGTCTAATACTATTTTATTCGTAAAAAAGATATTAGTAACAAAATAACGATTCTGTTGTATTTATAATCTGTACTTAAATGTATTACACGTCCTATTTATAGTAGAGGCCTTGTAGAATAATATTTGTGATGACTACCGGTCCCGTAACTTCTAGGCCCAGTGAATTATGGGGACATAACTAAATACATATAAAGTTTTTTTTCTTAAAAAAAATATTTTAGAGACCGCTTTTGTTACATAAAACCTGGTACTATAATTTCAATTATATATTGATAACGTTATAGTACATAATATCTTAGCAATATAAAGAGGCAACGAGCACAAGCCACTCATTGTTGTATAGAGGCACATCACCATAGTGATTGGAGAACTTTTTTTTTTGGTTTATCATCACCCAATAGGCAAGATAAAGAAACCTAAGAAAAAAAAGCAAAAAATGATGTACTTGGATATAAATTCAATATGTTTAACTAGTTTACTACTATTTATACATATTTGAGTGTCAGTGTTTTTCGGCCGTTAATAGTTTTAACATTCATTCTGATTACTTGATAAATACATAAAAAAACTTTTATCAAATGTTTATCAGATTTTTGTATCGAATAAAAATTATGTTCAGAACAAAAACCTTTACTTGGCACATTTTAAAAACTATCGTCCATTCAAATCTGTTGTAAGTTTAATTCCTTCCAATTTGTATCATATACATAATTAGAATAACACGTAGAGTCAATTTAAAAAAAACTCTTTCTATTTATCGGATATTTATAGGTATTGTATTAATTAGTGGCAACATTTTATTAAATGAGATGAAGTATCATTTATAACTTCACATAAATTTTAACATATTAAATGATATTAGGTTGGCACCGATCACCTTAGAGACGTGATATTAGTAACCTGCCCATTTAAAGTTTCCACTGCTGGGATTCGGGGACTTCTCCCACAAGGATATAGAGACATTTACCTTAATACCTCGTGCCGTCAGTAAATACCTGCCATTATATTCAACTCTCAATTCACCTATCTAGTCTAATTAGGCCGACGTAACAAGAGATTTTTGTCTCGACTATCTATCCTATCTATTCTAAAGTTAGCACGAAATATATATTGAGGAAAAAGATCTTTAAAAATGTATTTTTTTTGTTATTAGAATATATATACTGCTATATAGCAGAGGTTATTTTAAATAATCGCTGATAGGCAAAAATACTACAAGCTGGCTATGATTTCATTAGGAATGTTAAACTTGCTTATTACTGTTTCGAATTTAAAGCATATCCTATGCCTCCGTGGTGCTGCAGTTCATTCGTTTGCCTTGCAAAACGAAAGTCGCCGGTTCTATTCCGGATCTCGTAGTCAAATTAAATTAACGCTAGTGGTTTTTTTTTACATTGACCAAACTACCGCCGTGACATGATTACCGTGTTCCGGCTCTCAACATATGAGAGGCGAAGTATTTTGGGCGAGCACCATCGACGGCCACTTTATAACCTAACAGTTTTTTAAATACTATATATACAAACATAAACGCAACAACAGATTACAAAAGCTTATATAAAAAAAAAAACATACAGTCATGGTAGTTCAACGCCATGAGGTATGATTGTTTTATTCAAGTTAAAAGAATTACTAACATTAGTCACGTCAAAAATATTTATCTGCCGTTTAATTCAAACCGGAAGCAATTACGTTATATAAAACATTAGTCAACATTTAAAAAAAAAAAAATTAAACTTAAAACGAATTTACAGACAAGTGATATGAGTGGTGTACTTTATTTAATAATATTTTAGGTTAATCGCATAAAAGGTTATGATAACGCAAATATCGGGAGATATGCAAAGTGTATTGCTTCGTGACTTTTCTACTGAGGCGGTTAATAACCAGCAATAGACAATCGCTTTATCTCACACAGCATATAGTCCATACACACAACAATAAAAACATCGAAAATATAAAAATAAAAAAAACTTTTTGCTCAAAATAGTTAAGCGTTAAAATTGCCATCATAATAATTAACTATATAATAAACTCTAATAAAGATTCATTTAAAATATATTTTTTTTTTCTTAAATTAATAACAATTATTATTATTACTCGTGTATAATTGGTAATTATTCGGGAATGCAAAATATTAATAAAAATATATGTGTAAAAACAAAAACACAGATATTGTCTATACACGTTTCATATTACGTATCTAGCTGTACCAAAAATTCTAGAATAAAGTTGTTCTCTCTTAAAATGGAGTACATAGAGAATTGCTTATTATTAAGTACATTAAAAGTATTTATGGATTTTTTAATATAAACATAATAACTTTTGTGATGTAAATATCCGTGATGTATTTGTGACGATAGCTAATACATATGATCAGGAAATTTATCTAGTTGTGTGATTGGTCCTGACTAAATATACTAAGAGAGAGAGAGAGAGAGAGAGAGAGATAATATTTATTATCTGTATTGCATATATGCAGTAATTTTTTTTTGTCGTTCATAAATAACATTTATTAGGTCGTTTACAGACGAAAAAAATTACATATATCTACAACCGTTTAAATAGGCCTTATAACAGAAATATTTTTATTTGTGTTAATTTCTTTGTAAATAATTTCTTAAATTACTTTTTTTAAGTATCATAATAAAATAAAGTTATAAAGTATTATTACGCAATTATTATGATATATGTGTTAAGGCGCAGTCGTAAATGTAAATATATGTATATATATATAGTCGTAATATAATTTAATGTATTAATCTATAAAAATAAAATTCACAATGTATGTTAAGTCCGCCATCTTCCTATTCCTTTTTTTAATAATATTTTAATTGGTGTTATTTGTTAATGCGAATTATAATTTCGTAAAGAAGGATTCATTTGATGAGTAACATACAGTTGGTAAATGTCTACAGAACCATATACTGGTTAATATGAGGAGCTTTTGATATATCAATAAATTATACTTAAATGTGAACCTGGCAACATTGAGTAGTAAGTTATGAGCACCAACAACGCTGTTCGTGATCTACCGCCACAGTTTTATCTTGACTAAGATGAACTTCAAGTTGCGTTTCATCATTTTGGATTTGGTTGTTGCATCCGGAGACCGGCTGGTGCTGGAATTTATATATTGCTGTAATTAAACCATATATCACTAACCAGCTGTTATCCGCCAGCTTTGTTACTCGTAACATCCTCGAAACGTTCATTGGCGAAAATAATTTGTAAAATCGTTCTCTAATTGGCAAAAGCGATATCTTTACGAAATGTTGTGTTTACATCAAATAGTTTCGGATATCTCGTGATGAATTACGTCATCTTTCAAAGATTTCTGTCCGATAACAAAATGAAGTAAAGGATAATCCAGTGTCATGCAAACGGTCTCATCCATAGTCGACGCATTTTAAACTGAGTCGTCGGGCAATAATTTATGATAATTGATGTATTAAAATTAATTTAATTTGTATGATAAAATGTTTGTTTCCACGTAACCATAGAGATTTTTTTATTTCGGAGTCAGTTTTCAATTCTTTTAAAAATAGGAACACGTTGTGAGTTTCTCCGCGTCCCAGGTAGCTAAGCATCGTTAGCGGATTGCATTGCGTTGCACATTGCTATTGTCAGTGACATTAATTGCCCGACTTCTCAGTGTAAAATGCGTTGACTATAGTTATAATTAAGCTTTAAAGGGTATGTAATTGTTAATAGTGTAGTGTACCGTGTCGGGGTCTGGTCGGGCGCGGCGCTGCGGTGCAATGCGTGGCAGTGAGCGGCATGGGGCGCGGCGTGGGGTGTGGGCGCGCGCGGCCGGCGGGGTCACTGCCAGCGCGCGTCGTCGCTCGGGTGCGTGAGGTATCGCGCGGCGACGCGGCTTTCGAGCGCTCTCAGGTCCAGCCACGCCTCGCGCGTCTGCAGCCACGCGTGCGCGGCGCACTTGTCTACCGACAGCCGCTTGCGTTGCTTCACTTGCAGCAGGTTGTTAATCAGGTCGATGGCTGCGCAGAATGATTAGGAGGTTGATAATAGTCAATTTACGTCCCCACTGCTTGGGCACAAGCCTACCCTCAATATGAAGGCGAATGGGCCATAGTCACAACGCTGGCTCAATGCGAGTTGGTGACTTCACACACACTTCAGAATAAATTCTAAGTTATGTGCAGGTTTCCTCACCATGTTTTCCTTCACAGTTTGTATTTCGCTATTCTTACTAAAGTTCACAAATGTACATAACTTAAACTTTAAAGTCTGGTACACGCCGAGATTCGAACTCGCGACCTGGGGAACGTAGGCTGCGCGTTCTAACCATTAGGCAAGCGAGCTACCATTAGGATATTAAAGCTCAAAATTGTATTTTATATACAGATAGACAAGATGATCTTGACTCTCTGTTATCCAGTCTATATATAATGATAAACACTTTATCATTGTTCTTGCTAGATAGTAATGTAATATTAAGACTCGTGACTCCGTTAATGTTATTAGCTGCAAAACCCAACAAATGGGAACACACCATTATTTACACATTGCTGTTTGGTGCCAGAAATTACACTGCGGGGGTAACCGAGACGGTAAACAAGATTTATCACGTCATAAATTACATAAATATAAAATTACTGTAACATTGTAATTATAACAAAACGTTTCTCAGGGAACATACCTTCGGCGGATATTTCTCGCCAAGGCGTAGGCGGGTACATGAAGGCAGCGTTCTGTATCTGCTCGTTGATGTCCTCGTCCTCGTTAAACGGAAACGTGCCTGATAGGGATACGTATACGATCACACCCACCGACCACATGTCCAGTGACCGGTTGTAACCCTTGTTGCGCAGCACTTCTGGGGCTGTGGGAAATTGCGAGTTTCTCAAGTTCTTTATTATAGAAGATTAAAATAGCATATTTCTTTAACTAAAACAAACACTAAACAAAAATCGCAGATAACGTAACTTTTTTAAAATCAAGTGTAAGCTTCTTGTATATGTAAAAATTTCTTATCTGTTCGTCTTAGTAAAATGAAACTTACGAATTGTCTATAATTAAAAATGGAAAACAGTTAAAAGTGATTGAATGATTCCAATGTCATAATGAAATTATTAGGTTGAGTTTAAGTAAATCCGTTACCCAGGTAAGCGGGCGTCCCGACCACGGAGCGGCGGAAAGACTTCTCGCCGATGATCCTCGCGAAGCCGAAGTCGCACAGCTTCACTTGCGGGAACTCGTCGTCAGACGACAGCAACACGTTCTCTGGCTTCAGGTCGCAGTGAACTATGTTCTTCTCGTGAAGATGCTTCAAGGCCACTAGGATCTGTACCAAATGCCAACTAAATTAATGCTAGTGTTGACCTTTTGTGTTTGCTACTTTCTATTATCATCTTCTTTCTGTACGAAGGAAAGATTGGTGGTCTTGATCCTATGTAGTAAATGGGTAGTCCCCTAATGAATAGTCCCCTAATGCTTAGGTTCGCAAATGAACACTGCACTTGTCTATACTTGTTAAAGTATACATTTTAAATATTATTTTGTTCCACTAGTACCGTACTCACCTGTGCTACTAAGAACTTTGTGATCCTTTCAGGGAGCCGGCCTTTCTCGTGGGACAGAATCATCTCGAGCATGTCACCCTTCAGCTTTTCCATCACCACGAATATTCTCTCCGGCGTCTCGAACATCCGCTCGAGGTTTACGACGCCCGGGTGCGACAGATTCTGTAGGATAGCGACCTCGTTCTTCAATTGTGCTTCCTGTTTCGTCGGGAAGCGGAGCTTGTCTATGACCTGAAGAGAGTAGTTCAAAATGTTCAGTTCAACTTGCTCTCAAAGTATACAACTGAGTCAATACTTTAACTTTTTTAAATATATTCAATTTAACTTAATGGTAATTCGTAGAAAATAAAAGAATAAAAGAAATAAAAATAAGTATATATATCGCAGTTTCTCTCTCACCTTGATGGCGACGGGACGCTGTGAACGCCGGTGCAGACCGCCGTAAACGATGCCGAACTGCCCGGAGCCGAGCACCTCGTCCGGATAGATCTGGTACAATTGAGCCATCTCCGCCGCCCGCCCCGTACGCCCTTCGCCCGCGCCTTCACCGCCCTCGGCCTCCGCGCCGCCCTCTCCCTCCTCCGCTGTAGGAACATTATACGATAACACTGTGATTGTTTAAGACTTACAAATATATGTGTTACGAAAAAACGGAGTATCCTAACATAATTAATGAGGAAGTTTATTGGTATTCAGTCTTCATCCTTTTGTTAGGAACCATAAATTTATGTCGCCAAACAATGCTCAGTTATGGTTTGAAAGATGCTGTGACTAGTGAACAGGAGTAAAGAAAATAAACAACTTATGTCGGAAGGCAATGAGCACTATGTTTTGTGGTTTATATTATCCTAACCGGCGTCACATTATTTTAGATAGACGTATCATTTAATTGGATGATCGCCACACTCATTTCGTAGATTCTTCTGATAAAAAAAATCAAAGACTGTTTTCGTAGAGGAAAATAATGGTAGCTTTAGTTAAATAAGTTTGTAGTATAGTGTTTCACACCAGAGCGATGGGTGACGGGCATCAGTGCCTGCCTAACGGCAGTCTCCCACGAGCGTGCCAGGTATGCGCCTACGCCGGACTGCGCAGGCGGTACCGCGCCTCCCCCCGCTCCACTCGACCCCGCTGCTCCTCGCCACGCGGGGTCCACGCCCACCATGTAGTCCACGTTCGCAGTTCGAAGCTCGAAGCAGTGCATCACCTCTATAAAACAACACGTTAATGTCGCGAGGATAATAACCAGTATGATTTGTATACGTAGTACAATTTTACGTTCGATGCAATAATAGAAAAAAAAGTTAATTAAAATTTTAAATACTCTTCACAGAAGCCTGAAACTTAAAATATTAAAACAGTAAACATATTTTATCGTAAAATTAATTGGTGACTACATAACAACCTATTTAATCATTAGGTAGCTACCTCGTATTAGACAGAGAGAGATAGATGCTTGATACCAGCAACGTCAAGATTATATTTTCTAGTTTATTAATTTATATATTATATTTTCTGTCCATATAGGTTATTATATGGTCATTATACTGTAACATATTTTCTATTACAATATAGAAACAACGGCAACACCTTACCGGAGTGCGGCTGTCGCGCCGTGTCCACCGCAAGGATTTCATTCAGCGGGATCTCTTTGTAGTACTTGGTGCCCTGCTCCGACGTGAAAAGTGTTATCGATTTGCTGTCTAGCCGCCAATAGTGCCTTTTGATCTGAAACGACATAAACACGACGGTCGTTATAACATTTATATGGTAGTATACATACACGTGTTAATGAAAATGAGCTAAGATGCTCACACTACTTATACACACTATATTGCGATCGTCATTTGGAGACAAGATGGGTGAACATAATCATCAGCAGATAAACGTCCACTGCTGTACGAAAGCCTCTTTCGGAGATCTTCACGCTGATGGGGATATTAATATTGAGGGGATTATTTATATTATAGTAGCATAGTGAGTAGTACTTGATAACTAAAAAGTAGTAGTGGCTGTTACCGCGGTTTAGTCTTAAAACAGTCGAAGTTTACCAGATCAGGTCAGGTAAGGCCCAGGATAACTCTTTTGTTGTCAAAAAATTTTATTTGCTTACAGTTTTATCCTTGTTAGTGAAGTGCACCATCCAACCCTCCTTTAACCACTGACCCTCTCTCTTCTTCGTGTGCTTGACGGACTGTACAATGCGCATCAGTGGTATGTTTGCGCTGGGTGACGACGAGGAGCTGGAACAGTCAAAGCATCAGCTACATCTGTACGTGTGTGCGTATAGCGCGATGTGCTGTGCGGTGGGGTGCGGGTGTATCTTATTTTAAACAACGAAAAGAAAGACAATTTACAGTGAGGTGTTTTTTAAACCCAGGCAAAGTTTGAAATGGTTGGAATCTGGCGATACTTGGGATTAAAAAAAAATTTCAAAATTATTCCTTTCTCCATAAACAATCCTTTAAGGCGAGAAATCAGAAAGTAATAATTATATTCCTGTTATTTACATGAATTTGTTTTTGGGGTAAAGATTTATACGATTAAGGCTATCAATCAATTAAAAAAACATACATAATTCTTTTTATGTTTTTTTTTGATTGGCCCTATCTTGATGCTATAAACGATCTTAAAAGACAGAGCTGTCATGCTGGAAATATTAATGTTATCACATAGTAACACGCATATTAATAAAAAAAGCAACACATCGAATTTTAAGTGTGTACTGTAATTTGAACCATCAATTTGAATAAAGAACTATAATTAACTAATAACTTTATGAACCTGTACAGATTTATTTAGAAGATCACGCCACAGGATTTAGAATAAGGTTACTAACGAGGACAACCACGGTCAAAACCCATGTAAACACCAACACCACCGCCACCACCAGCATACAGCGGAATTAAGCGCCAGGCATCATCACCTGCTAGGTCTACTGGCTGAGCGATCCGGTAGAACATCACGCTGCGGCTCCTCGGCGTCCTCCGCTCGCCTTCGCAGCTGCACCTTGGACAAAGTCAATATTATCGCTTTGTGATCTACATAGTATTCTAATTATGAAGTTATATATCGTTTACCACATTATACTACTACGGGATAGATTTTATGACAAAGCTTCAAAATGGTTTAAACACTTGCCTTTGAAAATCATTGGAGGATAATAAAAGATCTAAAATATCACTGACGGGCTATAAAAAAAATTATCCTTTTGAAGTAATTATGTGAAGAGCTCATAAAAGATATATTTAAAAATAGTTTTCTCAACTTGTTACTAGATGGCGCTAAGTATTATACTAAATGACCATTTTAAAGCATCGTTTCAACATGAGCTGATGGACGTTCACAACCGGACATAGGCATTCTTCAAACATCTCCATATGGATCGCTTCTGGTAATCGTTTAATAACTATAACAAGTATTTTCTACGCCACATAAATAAAACTTAAAGACTTTAATATCTACTAATCTTACCATATATAAATTATAATGAAATATTTAAAACATTAATATTACAGGCATAAATGTATGTATTTTAATATCTAACTTCTTATTATCATATCCCTTTTGTAGATTTTTTTATAACTTGATAAAGACAAAAGGAAACCCCCTACATGACGTTGGAACAGGGCAGTGGGATGATTATTGCTTTTCATCATTAGGTAATCTTATAGTAGTAGACGTCCATTTGAAGGTTTTACATTATAGGATCATATCTATAGTAAGTTATTCTTGGGCCATTTGGAGTTGACTGACATATTGATTTATTTATTCCCCTAAGTCCTATGACACTATCCTCCAACGCTGCAGCGCTCACCTCTTGGTCCGCGTCATCTGTGCCACCATCGGCGCCCTCGTCGGACTCGTCGTCGGGTATACGCGCATTCTCCGACAGCTCCGAACCGGTACTACTATCCTGGTACTCGCCTGGAATCACGTAGAGCCATATATATATTATACATCTCCATCTGGTATTTTTATTGTTGATAAGTCTCTGTTGCATTAGACCGTCTAGGTGGCCATCTCCACTTGTATTTCTGTCGCCAAACATTACTGAGTCCCGCTTTGAAAGGCGATAGTCAAATTACTGCAGTAACAAGGCTTAACGTCTTCCGTCTCAAACTGACGAGTAGGATGTAGTGTAGTATTAATCATATTAATATGCACTACATTATTACAGAAAGACGATTTTTTAAATTATATTAAGCGACGAAACGTACGGCACGTTCACCTGATATGATATAAACTGCATAACATTGCGCTCGTCGCCTGAGTCAAGATGTTGAATATCGTGATCTCAGTAATTACACTAGCTACAGCGCCCTTCAAACCGGAATATTATTGTTTGCACACTACTTTTTGGCGGCAGAAATAGGAGCTGCGATCGTACGAGTAAAAAAGTATAATACTTATAATCTTATAAACCTATAAGAACGATTACAAGATAAGTATTATACTTTTTTTTCGTTTTATCGCTTTGTAGTTTAAAAATGGGTACTCTTAAGAGTAACATTGAATACTGTTTTAATAATACCATGTATTATTAATATATTATGTAAATGTAGTTAGTCACTTCTATGAAAATTCTATTTTTAAGATTTTAATTGATAATTATGATAGATTATAAATTATTTAAATTTATGAAATAAGCATCTTTAATGGCGTAGAAGCAGGTATTTTTTATATGGCTAATATCGTTGTGAATATTAGTGCTGATGGAAATCCAAAAAGCGCAATGGAGTACAATTAAATTGTAACAGATAATAAAAGTTTGATCACACAGCACACTATAGATAAATACAAAAATAAATATTATCATCATCTTCATCATCAGGCGATAAAATTCGACTGGATATATAAGCCTTTCCAAAAACTTGAACACAGATCGGTCCTGAATCAATATGCCAAAGAAATTTTTTTATATTATCTGTAAGTCGGAGATGAACCATCTTTTTATTTTTGCCGCCACACATGTGCAATCATACTGTGTTCCGGTTTGAAAGTCGTTGTAGTTAGTGAAATTACTGGGGTGACAAGATTTAGCACAATAGGATGCAGTGTGAATACCAATCCTTATTAGCGCTGCGTTCGGGGTAGACGGTAGTACCATCAGGTAACCGTCTCAGAAGCCATCAATAGACCTGATGGAGGTGAAATGATTATAAAGCGATGGGTTCCCATTGTCAGAGCAGCAATGATCCCCTGCGATAGTTATAAAACTTCAATACATTACACGCACTGTGCGCGTCTCGTATTTCCGCGCCGCAGTCTTTGGGCACGAAGGGTAAGCACTTGCGGTGAGCGTTGTAGTGGCAGTCACCGCACTGCATGCCCTGCTTGAACAGCCCGCGCAACAGCTTCTTGCACAGGCGGCACACCGTCGGTCGGGTGTACGTGTGCACTTGGAATGTGTGCGGTATGCCCAGGGAAGTGGGCGGCGGCCAAGCTCCCGCTGAACGTTTGCTGGTAGCTCCAACCTGAGAAAGTTTACGTAGAACAAGGGTATATATATATTTTTTTAAGTGATGGGCAAGAAACTTTGTTGTAAAAGATACGACTTTCATTGACAAATTTCTGATGCTATGCACTCCTCGTTTGTTTAGTAGGATGTAATGATTGCTGTAATCGCAATAGCAATACATGGGTCTCGGAGATGCTTCGTTTCGATCCGTACTATGTAAACTTCCGGTAAAGTACCAGTACCTTTCAAGAGTATGCAGTTCGCCATCCCATCGTTTGCTTGAAAAGTGCTCAATCTACTTGTGTGGTATATCTAAACAATTAATAAATAACGACTTTGATTTTCTTATGAAAGAAAACCCTATTTTCCAATAGCGGGTTGCCAATGGGCTGTTTTCTTATCATAGTGGATTACAACCTTCTAATATCTTGTCCAATACATTCTGGCATATTTTCCATTAGCAGCAGTGTCCCAACAACATATAGGTGTTTATAATCTGCTTTTTTTTCATGAATCTGATCAAACAAGGTGTCCAGGTGTTTGGATGAGACGATGTCAAAGACATGTATATACCCTTGTTTTTTAAATGCAAACATTTCCCATGTTTAATAGTGTTTAAAAAATTTAGACTATATTACTCTTGATTAGTTCCTACCTATCTACATCAGATATAGAAAATAATATATAAAGAAATTTCATTAAATTTTTTTTTCCTATCTACCGTCTGACAATGGATGATGGGTTTTTTAAAAAAATGAAACTCAAAAATTTGTTGTTAGTTTATTTATTGATTAAAAAAAAAAATTACAAATATGTAATAATTACTACCCACCACCCATTGTTAGTTGAAACATTGTATAAGAATATTCATATCAAAAATTAACTATTATAGTTTAAATAATACAAAAATTGGACGGATTATAACGATATATCGTTAAATTAACATAAAATAGTCGTAATTTCAAATACTAACTAAATTAACTTAGAAATAAAGTTATAGTCATACCTAGAAAATAGACACATGAATAAGTCAGTACAAATAAGTTTAAATAAGGTTTTGTGATGAATTAATACTAAAATATTTTCCATATAATCATTAAAAAATATATTTAATCATGTCAATAATAAACTATTGAGAGATTATTAAATATAACATATTTTTTTAAGGAATTTCAACATTAGTCAAAAGTCTAATTTTTTTTGCTATATCTGAAACTAAACTGTACTGAGTCATTACTTGTATGTTTAATAAAACATAAATATTTGTTTGTCCTTCACATTATTTATATTAAAAAAGCAATATAATTAATACTTTCAGTACAGGAAAGTAAATTATAATTAATACTTTATTAAAAATACTACCACCATCACCTCTCCTATGATATTAGGGGGGTTCTGTTTGGGTGGAACTACATTGACATGATATTTTTGAAGGCATTTGTTGGTAGTACCGAACGATGTTCTTGTTGGGTGTTGTACTGTGTTCAGTTGTTACCTGTAACAAGGTCAGCTATGCGCCTTACCAGGGAGTCGTCGCGCGAGGCATGGCTGTGCGCGGAGGTGCGGGAAGGACTGCGCGGAGCTCCGGAGGCCCGACGCGCGGGCGGCGCCGCCGTCGAGGCGCTGCTCACCGGGGCTTCGCAGTTCGACGGCACCTTCACGGCACACCGCTTGTGGTAGTTCAGACCGCAACCTTAACATGTTAATATCACAATTTACGGCATTTTTCAACTACTATCGGCAGTCTTCAACTACGATCCTCATTTGGTGGTGAGTGATGCTTAGGTGGCCTGCCAACACTACGTCTACCGGTATGATGTCGCCATTCAAAGACCTTAGTGCCCCATCGGTTGTCAGTCCTTCGAGCGATGTGTCCTGCCCGTTGCCACTTGAGATGGTCCGATCTGGTGAAGGTTGTGGGAAGCAGATGGATGCGGGCAGCGCACAATCGATCGATGTGGAGATCTTTGGAGGAAGCCTATTGACAGCAGTGGACGTCTATTGTCTGATAATGATGATGATGCTAAGGCTGCAGTAGCAAAAAACATCAACTTAATAATAATCTATTCACTATTGAGGAGTTTAAAAAAAAATAAACTAAATTTGACTGAGTTTTCTAACTCATGACATTTCTCTATATAAGAAACATATTTCCACAGTAATTGGGTTTCTTATGTCCTCAACGAACATGAACTTGCTGAAATAGTAGGGGGACCGGAAAGTAATGTCGTTTTCTTACGCTAAATACAAACACATACATTTTTAACGAGTCTTTATTTTTAATCAATGATGTATTCCCCATCATTGTCAATAACCTTTTGCCATCTAGTGAGTAAATTTTCAATCCCTGATCGATAAAAATTAATTGGTTTTTCGGCAAAATATCTAGAGATGGCATTTTGGATATCATCCAAATTTGCAAATGTTTTGCCACTTAAAAAGTGTTGCAGCGCTCGGAATAAGTGGAAATCCGATGGTGCAACATCGGGCGAATATGGTGGATGAGGCAGCACCTCCCACCCCAATTCATTAATTTTTTCTAGAGTTCGCCTTGCGCAGTGCGGTCTTGCATTGTCATGTTGGAGAATGACGCCTTTTCGGTTGACAATCGCTGGCCACTTTTCAATTAAAGATTGATTGACTCGCTGCAATTGTTCGCTGTAGAGGTCTGCAGTAACAGTTTCTCCAGGTTTCAGTAATTCAAAATGAACAATGCCGCGAATACTCCACCAAACACACAAAAGCGCTTTTTTGGGGTGTAAACCTGGCTTAGCAGTACTCCGAGGGATTTCATTTGGAGAGAGCCACTGCCTTTTGCGTTTTGGGTTATCATACAGGACCCATTTCTCATCTCCTGTGATCAAGCGATCAAAAAACGCTTCTGTGTTGTGTCGTTGAAGCAATAAGTTGCATGTGATTGATCGGTTAGCCTTATTCTGTTCGGATAGATTATGCGGGACCCAAACACCTGCTCTGCTTACTTTTCCAATCTGCTTCAAATGTTCTTGGATGGTCGACCAAGGTTTGTTGAGACTGTTTGACAATTCCTCGATCGTCTGACACGGATTTGCTTCCACTTCCGCCCTTAACACGTCGTTGTCTAACGCTGATGGTCTTCCTGATCGATACGAGTCGGAAAGATCAAAATTACCCGATTTGAACTTGGAAAACCACCTTTGGCATTTACGAATGTCCAGTGCATTTGGATAAACATCGCAAATGTTTTTGGTAGCAACTGTTGCGTTATTTCCCTTGCGAAACTCAAAGAGCATGCAATGCCGGATGTGTACCTCTTCTGGTATTTGGCTGGCCATTTTACCCAAAATTACAAAAAAAAATTGTAATTCAATTGTCTATAAGTAAAGAAATCACTATAACCTCACAATGTCTTTGGTACGCCTCTGAACAAAACAATGAGCTGACAAATGACAATCAAGTATTGGCATGCGCAGAAACGACATTACTTTCCGGTCCCCCTATTAGTAGCGAGACTTTTATTTGATGGACTCACCTTCGCACTTGAGTCCCTGGCGCACGAGGCCGAACAGCATCTCGCCGCAGAAGTCGCAGAAGGTCGGCGCCTTATAGGAGTGGACGGCGAGAGCATGGGGCCGCGGCACCGGGGTACCTTCGGCGCCGTCGCACAGCAGAGCTGCAATCGGTTAGGTTTTTGATTTATATATATAAGACTAAGTAATCGTCCTTGAGATGACGGTAGGATGTAGAGCCTATTGGAGTCCTTAAGAAGTAAATCGTAGAGTTCTAGCTGCAGAAGTCCAGCAACATTTTCCTTCCTCCACTAATGGGACGATATGAATACTCTTATAATGATCACTTGTGGTACTCTATGCTTGGTAGCACCAATTTCTGTCGCCAAACGTAGTCTGGTAACACTGGTGTGCTCCGGATTGAAGGCAGTTGTAGCTAGTGAAGTTAATAGGGTAAAGAGACTTTTTTTTCCTTTTTAATTTTTTTTTTCATGATTTTCTTTATTATTTTCTCATTCTATTCTTTTCCTCGCTTACTCACTTCACAATATCAATCTTTCCTTTCCTTCTCCCATCCAGCACAATTTCCTTGATACCCATTTTCGTTCATTCCTATTTTCTCTTTTTTACATCACCTCTCATCCTTCATCACTTTTTTTTATTCTATCCTTAAAAATTTATTTATCTTTCTTGTTATAATTTTCTTGTACATTATCTTATCTTTGATTCCTTTTACTTACAACTCTTCTTACTTCTACTTTATTTATTGCTTTACTTCAATGTTTTATTCCTTCTAATTACTTCCTCTATAACCTTCAACTTCAACCTTTAAGGCGACGGGCGCAATGCAGTGCTGTGTATACTATCCAACTAGCGCTGTTATGGGCAGGCATATCACTTAACATCAGGTGAATCCTCTTCGCGCTGTTCGTCGCTTCTTTGAATAAAAAAAAACGCAATCTAAATCATTTCTTGGTGTACTATATTTTCCGATTTGCTATATTAACGTTAGTATAGTTCATAAAGTATATACAGGTATCTGGAAGTAACTTATGGTAATTTTATGTATGTGAACCTTCATCCGAACCTGCTCAAGCAACCCTTGTGAAGGTATTTGGATAATATTAGTAATCGATATAATTTAATCGTTTAAATACTTCGTAAGAGTATGGAGTTGGTTTAATAATAATTTCAGTGACTGTGATTATTTTGACCTCTTCACCATCAGCACTGCCTCGTGTAAAATATTATATTGCAGTTAAGTCGTAAATAGGCGTCCTTGACCTTTAGTTCAATTTCGGTTAAAACTACACGTGAAAACTTGTTTTGACTTTTAACCGCTTAAATTAACATATTTAAGTTGTAATGTTAATTCTAATGTAAACTATATGAGCTCACTGGTCTAATGGTCAGAGCGTGCGGCTTTCATTCCGAAGGTGCGGGTTCGAATCTCGGCATGTACCGATGACTTAATATTTATGTACATTTGTGAACTTTAGTTACAACAGCGAGATACAAACGGTGAAGGAAAACATCGTGAGGAAACCCGCACACAGATATCATCTTTGTGTGTGTGTGGTGGCGCCAATGAAGTGGCAACAGGCTCGCCCCCTGTTACATGGGACCTAACCTGACATCTGGCGAAAAGTGGATGATTATTCACCTCTGCCTCGTCCTACTAAAAGCGTGATTATATAAAAAAAATTGTAAGCTATAGTGTATCTTTTAATAAAAATCAGTCAGCTCACCGTTGGCTGTGAGGACGATCTCCACGAGGGTCTCATCGGTGATATCCGAGGCGGAGTTGACGAGCTGTAGTACATTAGGCGAGCAGTAGTCGTGACGGAACAGTAGAATCCTTTCTGACAGCCGATTTAGTCCGTTGTCCGGGATCTATGAAAGCAAATCAATAAAAAAAAATACGAGGATATCAGTTCGCCTCTTCCAGCGTAATCCTTTAACAATCTACCAGCACGCGAGTTCTTGTACTTTTACAAGTATACTATGATCATTAATTCTGCTCGCAAGCATGACGAATACCAGCTCTATTTAGGCGGTGATCAGCAACGTGTACAATAGGCCGTAATGACGATGATCATCCATTGTCAATGCTTACAAATTAGGAAAATATTTTGCAATGTGATAAAATATCGTTACTGGACTCTTCGACTGACGCCGTTCTTACCTTCTCGTGCACGAACTTGACAGCAAGCTCCTTGAGGTGCGCGAGGGTAAGGAGGTGAGCTGGTGCGGAGGCCACGTCCCGGAGGACACCCAGCTGAAACATGAACGTCACCTCGTCCTCCATGGCGCCGCGCGCCTCGCCCGCTGCCACACTGCATAGAAAAGACAATGTTTTACTTTTTTACTAACATTACCGTATTTGGAAGGTTATAAAAGTTTCTTCAGCACAATTATTATCTTTTTGCCTTGTAACACGGAGATCTCTACTTCCATTTCCGCCTAAAATTAAAGGTGGAGTTTTAATGGAAGTAGAGGTTTTTTTGGTTAAGGCAATAGATGATGCTTCTGGTACGTAACTAAGTGAAATGATGAAGGGGTAGGATTGTAAGGTTATAGTATAATTTCACATTGATATTAATACATCATCCAAACAATATCAAACAGTTTTATTTAAACAGCAGCAGAGTAGGACCACGATCTGATGAAGATCATAGAAAAAAATTCATATAATGCAGGGGATCATGAATCGATTGGAATTGGCTATGTTCAGAAGACAACATCGATACGTTGATAATAATGGTAATAGAGAAGACGAATTTGGTGCTAACTAAAGCCAATTCATGTCTTAATGTTGGGGAACAGGCCTACCCTCAATATGAGGACGATGGGCCACAGTCACCACGCGAGCCTGATGCCTGATTGGTGACTTCACACACACCACAGAATAAATTCTAATTCGTGTGCAGGTTTCCTCGCGATGTTCTCCTTCACCGTTTGTATCTCGCTGTTGTAACTAAAGTTTACAATACATAACTCAAATATTAAAGTCATTGGTATATCTCGAGATTTGAACCTGCGACCTTCGGGATGAAATGCACGCTTTAACCATTAGGCCAGCGATGTACTAGAGCTTTACCTATAGCTATATCAGTGTTGAATATAAGTTTGTGTTAAAGTGCACCCGGATCACGATTATTTTTTTTTATTAATCTACGAAATACCAATAAAGCGATATAAATAGGCTATCAAAGAAAACATGACCTTATTTTCGTTGAATATGTTGTTACCTTGTTGTCTGCAGGTTAAATAACTGCGTCGTAACATTATAATGCTTTTTGGATATATCTTTCTGTATATCAACAACAGCAGTCCAGCAGTGGACGTCTATTAGCTGATGATGATGATATTTACAAGCATAATTTCAATGATTCATCTTTGGAAACATACATAACTCGATTTCCTGTAGCGAAAGACGAGAAACTTCATAAGTGTATATACACTCTTACTCTTCTACTCACACTATTCACTAATAATTCCTCTATTTAGTCTATCAACTGTTGATGTCCAAGGACTCGCCAAAGTTGTTTTTGCCGGATATAGTATACTGGTAACTGTTCAAGGAGAAACAGCTGCTTTCTACTTGAACAGTTACCATTTTTCTCCTCAATCGTCTTTTATATTCTATAGTATTACAATATGGATTTAATAGTGGAGGAGGTAGTGTACAAAATTAAGGCTTAGGTCTCAGTAATAACCAAAGGAACGAGGCTAATAACTAGGTTTACTATTCTAGTTAGTAGTTCCTTAGTAAAAGTATTGCTCATTACATGACGTTAGTGGATAACGAGATCGATGGGAAAATGGTGAAGTGTGAGCAGACTGGAAGGCTTACGGTAATGCAATAAGCGTGAGTCAGTCACCTCATAAGCTCCTCTACAATGTTGATAAAACCTCTATAATCGCTTTCCGAATCGATTATCACGATATTTATTTATAAAGTCATTATCAGAACAATGTACTCCTCTCGATGCGATTTGGGATCGATGTGAGCTTCAGCTACAGGTAAAGTAAATCATCGATAGGAAATCAGTTTGTTCCAAAAACAAGAGCTTTCATCATGTAAAATCCACCAAATTTGGCTGGCGTGTTTGATAAATAAACTTTACTGCCTCTTAGTATTATTTCCATCAAAAGCAAGTATGTTTCATTAAGAATAGTTTAAAATTGATTCAAGCGTTTGTGCTTAGGAGTATTGCCGCATTCTGTCAGAGATATGTTTTCTCTAGCTCAGTTCTAGTAAAAAAACGTAATGATACAATTTTTTATTTAAACTCTTTATGTATCAGCAACCAAATATAGATATAACGAATAAAAATATATAGAACACATATATAAATAATAAACCAGTAAAAAACTTTGAGTATCCTCCGAGGACATATTTCTTTATGTAAGAAGTACTATGAATTGCAATTTTAACGTATAGTCATCCTTACACGTTGGACTGTGGATAAAACTTGACACTATCAAGATAAACTTAGTACTTTTTTTTTGTCATCCTTTTGTTGTGTAATAATCACACTGAACGCGTGCAATTAAGATTTAAGATAATGCATTAAATGAAAAACAATCCATTAACCTTTGTTATCCTTCACAAAGCCGGCGCACGTGTAAAGTATTTTTTGATAATTTCCTTCCACGTACTAACAAGCGAAATTGGTGCTAATTGCTTATGCAAATGGTGTCATCGTGTTCACAGCTGAACAACCCAATTATGGTAGTACGGGTTGTGTTCGCCGCGCTAAGAAATTATTGAAATCCACTGGGAAAGATGCAAATACATCTAAACTTGCCTATGCTTCAATTCCTCAAAATTCCATCTACCCTGACCTGACTGAATGCTTCAGCCAGCTTCCTCCACTCTGTCAGGCTCTGTCAAGCCTTCAGTAATGAAATCTACAAAAAATAGGAATTTAGATTAATAGTTTTTTTTACGTTTAAGTTATTAGGTATGTGTAGAAATAGATAAAACTGGAGTGCTAGCTTGCAATAAGTAAAAACAAAATGTTTACTTTCTTCATACATATATAATAACCAGGGGCTTCTAGTATCGATGATATGTAAAATAATGCAATAAATTATCTTTATCTTTTATCTTTACAGTAAGAAAAAAATAATTTTTCACTCCATAAACGTCTCGATGTTAGTAAATTGAATATAACTATTCGCGATATGAATAATTGATTACGTATTATACCCTATTGTTATTTAGCGATAACCCATCGCTGTTTGTTATTGTTTTGAAGAAAGTTGTAAATGTTTACACAACATCACCCAACTGCTATTTGTGGAGGGAATGTTTTCGTATATCAGCATTATATTTGCTATGATAACTCTCGTTGTTTGTATTGCATCTAGTAATGAACTTCTCTACGTAGCTTTAGAAGAGTCGCCGATTCGACTTTCACACTGAACAATTAAAATTGTGAATAAGTAATCAGTATTTAATAGCTTAACTAGAAACTTGTTCGATGATGTCATATTTGAACAAAAAGATATATATATAAAAACTAGTTAAACTTCAATGTAATGTTTGTTAAATACTTTGTATTCTGTTTAAGTTAGAAGAGTATGAGATGAATAAACAATGGATCTGGTAATCGGAGAGAAAGCGATTGATTGAATTTTTTTTTTAGTTCGTGTAAAAAGGATACAAAGGTAGGAAAAAAATGGAACAGTCTAGAATTCGTCGTTTCTCTCTCATCATTTATTTCAAGTAAATTCTGAGGTGTAGTATATAGCACACCATGAAGACTTAGTCTCCATGGTGTGCATAGTAGAATAGTAAGCACGTTACGAAACAAAGCATAAAGAGGAGACGAATGTTAGAGAAACCTAACAGATTCTTGTTCCTAAAAGATATTTGTTCCTAGCCCATGGATTCTATGGAAACTCATTTACAATTCAGGCTCCATTACTCTGGAACTCCTTACCCAGCTAGATTCAGAATGTTTCCACAAATAGTCTCTTTAAAAAAAGGGTCTGGGAATACCTTAAGTAGAAACAGACAGACATCGTAGTGTTATACATTTATATATACATATTTGTACTATTTATATGTATGTATATGCACGTATATACGTTTTATCTATATATATAATATATGTATTGTTAGTACTGCCAATATAGTTTGTCATTAGCCTACCACAAATTCTCACCTCACCGAAGGTTGGCTGGTAGAGAATGCCAACAGGCATTAAGCCCGCTTTTTGTGTACTTGGCTATAACATTTTATATTAAAGAAAAAAAACCTATCTATAAACGCGTTATATCTAATTCTCCTACAGACCAAACCATATAAATAAACTTATGTCTCCTTGTCGTTACACGTTTTCGTTTCATGAGTTACAATTCACGCAGTTCCTAAATGGAGTGAGAGATGTTAGATTTGAATTGTCTTCCAGAAACATTTCTTGTGAATAGGATTAAAGGAATGCGTCAGTTCTTGTGTGTGTGTATGTTTGTGTATGTGTACACTCGTGTTATGTTACACTGGACGGCAACGGATTAGCAGGCGGCGTCAGGACTACACCGTTGTAGCGCTTGGTGGGTTTCGTCTGGTGCCGGCATTGCCTACAGGTATTATCGTGTGCACTATATAAGACTTAAGGTAGTACTTAACTTTAATTTTTATACATAAATTAGTTTATAAATATAGAATTTCGTTTTACAAATTAAACTATGATAGAGTTTAGTAAATTTTGGGTAAACGGGGCATGGATCGTCGCAACACCTGAGGAGACGCAGGTGCGTTGCGGACCTTTGAGAAAGTGGTATGCTCGTTTCTTGAGGGTCCACAAGTTGTATTAATTCGCAAATACTACAGCTGATACCACAAAGTAGTTGTGCGTGATGAAATGTTGCGTTCAAAACGCACAGTGGAGAATCATCTCACACATCCACCTGGATGTGTGAGGTGATTCTCCACCACCTGGTGAGGACGGAATTTGTACTTATGACGTGTACTATGGTGGTGGAAAGCAAACAGCTGAAATAATTTCGCTTAAAATCCTCGAAACACTTTCTTTCGAAGAATGTAGAGGTGCAAGATTTCTTCGCAAGTCCATAAGCTCAAGAGGGTTTATAGTATTTTGTTGTCAATGATTCGAGTCGTTCTCCTTTACACTGGGTGTTAAGACCGCTCCCGAAAACGGAGACAGACGATAGTAGTAATGACATCTTTGATGAAGGAACGGAAAAAATCGATACTGATAAAAAAAATCATATTTTTAAAACGTTTCATTAGCATTATTTACGCTCCATCTTGATAGTATAGCTGAATGAAGCGATAGTTTCATAAAAGTATATTACTTTCCTAAAAAAAAACCAGCAATGAAACCCACAATCAAAAACAGCTGATGTTCGGATCATCGAATGCTCGGAAGTTAGAACTATCGTCTGTCTTCGTTTTCGGAAGCGGTCTCCTAACACTCAGTATATCATCAAATGTAAGGAGTCGGTACTGGTACTGATTAGGTCCTTTATACTGAATATGATGGGGAATGTACTTCATATGGAGCCAAACTTTGCACCTTTGTAAAGAAGCAAGGTGCGGCTTGGAGAGAAATACTATCCTGTTCTATAAATCACAATTAGCATAAGAAGCCGAAGACAAAATCACTGATTTGATACTTTCGAGTTCAGTTTGGGTAAAAATATTTGACTTTGATATAATTTTAAATTTGTTTACTTTATCCATTACATAGTGAAAATATAGTCTGCAAACTTAGGTGGTTGTTAGTAACAAAATAACAATGTAAGGAGGTCGATGCAAAGAGGTTTCACTTAGATATAGCGACACGCGTCAAGGCATCGAGCGCCGCGCGTAAACAAAACCACCACGTGGACTGCCCTCTGATAACCTTGCACTGGAACCAGAGGAAGTGGAACGTATGGAGACGCGAATCGGCGGGCTGCATCAGTAACAACAAGCATAGCGATATCGATAGTGATTAAATATGATTTGATCAAATTATAAGACGATCTCGATGAAGACGAAGAGCGGTGTGCTCCCAATTATTTTTACTACCAAGAGCATCCTTTAAAAAGTAAAGGACTGATATTTGCACACTATCCTGATTGGTGTGGAGATCGTCGGGGCTACGTCCAGCAGTCTGACGGCTGACGATGCTGATGACATTATTGATTGGTCGCAGAAATTAGGAGCGCTGTAGCATTTATCTAAACGATCTCCAATAAGGACGACATTACAAACCGTACTTGTATACTGTTGGTAAGTCTCTGTTGCCGGAGAGAGTCACAGATGCTATTTCTGCTAAACAGTAGTGTGCCAACATTACTGACGGTTGGCAATATGAAAGCCAGTATATTTTGGGCTACAAAGCGCACTGGTTAGAGCTTAGTCACTTGCTATCGTGTCAATTTGAAGTCGTGGTAGCTATATGATCGTAGGTGGTCATGTTTTGGTATGAAAGGTGCCTCGTCCTTTGGGAAGTAGTCGAACGTTATGTTTGATTTCTATTAACTTAACTCTCCCTAGCCACTTGGTTATATTATCGTCAAATATAAAGTCCATGTAACTTTCCAAGTTTAGCAGAAATTGAATGTTATAAAGCAAACGTTTCACAAGTTTTGGGTGAGGAAGAAAATCGTTTGTCGGTATATACCATTGGTTAATGTTTGCAGTCTACCGACCGGCCTTGAACATCACATCAATGTAGCCGATATTACCAACTCGTGTCAATTGTATAAGGGCCAGAGGTTAAGGGTATACTTTCCCATCTAAGCTTGGCTTCCACCTATATCGCTAGTATTGGGAATATTCCGTTAATCTCGATGAAGATGCTACGTGTAACTGTGGAATTTTTTGTTACAACTAGGGTCAGTTAGAACGGTTAGTGTGTGTTGTTAAATCTTTTATGAGGCGATACATCAGTCATAAAGTATTATATGTTACCAATAATTACTTTAACTAAAGATTCTGTTAAAGGAAGAGAATACTTTTTTGCATTTTGAACTTTTAACTTAACATTTAAAAAATTTTAACTGCCTTCATTCACTGATTTTATCCGGAGTTAAAAGTTAAGTACCTGTCTGACTAGCTACCACCCTCATATTGTATACTTGCTGTAGTAAAAGAATTGTTGTGCTCCAACTGTCATCACGGCCTTGACTCTCTCCTTTTGAGAGAAGGCCTTGAGTTGCAATAATGGGCTGTTTATTATTATTTTTCATTTAACCCTCAAAATATGGGAGGCAGAGTATCTTAGGTGAGTACGCTTAACCGTCCCCGTCCTTATCGTCATTTAACAAAAGATGAAATTGAAGTCTTGTTAGCTTATTGTAGATAAAAAATCACAGTTCTTTTTATAACCGTCTCATAAACCGTAGTATCCTCAATTGAAACTTGTGGTAGACATGTAGAGATTATTAGGGATCGTCGCCAAGGTCCCTTTGCACGTGGGGCCCTTCGCAACCCTTCCACGGCCGGTCGCGATCGTCGGCCCAGTTTGCCCGATAACCCCCCGACTTTTGCTAAGTGAAATAAATAATAGTTCCCACTGCACCGTTGGGTTCATTGCTGACCGTTCAACGGTGACCTCTCCAGAGATATATCGCGTCCTACATCTATTTAAGTATTTATTGGGGCAATGATAAATACGAAAAACGCAAACGAAGCTCGAGGCTTGGCATCATGCAATCTTCATCAATTTATTAGCAAAAAGTGAGTAAAAATTAAGGCAATTAATAGACAGTTAACTTCTTTCCTTATGCTTGATGAATCACAAAAGATGAGCAATATAATATAAACTTGGAATTACATTGATATCTAGACGGTCTACGTCGAAACCCACTTTTTCTACACGTTTCTGAGGAGGAGCTTAACCCTACTAAGCACCATCGCTGAGCCATAAGCTGTCCTACGCAGGGTTGCTTGTTCAGCGATAAGGGCCTGCAAAACTCCTAGACCCTTTTAGTCGTCTTTTACGACTGGCAGGGCTTACCTTCGTTCTATTCATACTAGCCCGCGATAACAGGGCTGTCGACCATACGTACCTAGTTACAAAGGAATAAATTTTACATAGTACTGTTTGATGAGATTGTCTATTACATCCATTACAAATCTTACAATAGTTATTGGGAACGGAGTGAAGAGAGAGTATCCTTTATATATATACAAATATAATATTAAATATATATATATATATACAAAAATATAAATTAGATTCCTAGCAATGTAAAGACTCATTTCGATATCTCTGGACCAATAAAGTTGAGAGACTTGAATTTTGGCAGGAATATTCCTTTTGCCGATTATAGGTCAACGAAGTCTTGCTCTGTGTCAGCTAATGGTCCTGATGACTGATTCTGATCATAGAATTGTTGACAAACTTTCGTAGTTTTTTCAATGCCTATGTTATTTTCGATGAACTAGATTAATAGGAAAACATGAATAAATAAAAAAAATAACAGATTTTATGAAAAGGGTTATGAGGGGTCGTACAGTCAACAAGTCAGGCGGGAAACAACTACTTGTTACATATGATGCTGATTAAAGGTTCATTTGCGTTATACAATGTGACGTAGACGAATGTTATAGATAATATCAGTCTACGCTTGTGTCCTGATGGCAGCGTGTGGTAGTGACGTATCGTTGCCATGTTTTTTGAACTGCACCCGTTGTGCACCGAGTTTACGATGTTTTCATATGATAAAATTGTGCAACATTGTTAACGGTACACGCCTCAATCTCAGTGGCGGGGTCTAACTTTAAGCGCCTGGTAACATACAAACGACCTTAATAGAAATAAGCACTGCCCATAAACAAATTAAATCTTTTACTTTTAGTAGGTTGAAAAATACTTGATCCGATTTGAAGGAGGTTGTGATTAATTTAATTAATATTTCGAAGGGACGAACGCAACTTTGTTCTGAGTGAGCTGACTACATTGTTAACATCTTACCTTTTCCTTAAGTGGGTATCAACTTTGCGGCTATTTATTTCACCTATCACTAGTATGAAAATATTACTGTGTTCCGGTTTAAAGAGCGTTGTTGGCTAGTAAGTTATTGGGGAAATGACATCTACGTATCAAGGAGACGATCGCAATGTGATAGTCCTAACCAGCGGTACGTATTAGTCAGCAGTATCATATACCATGAGGTGAACGTATTGCTCAAGTTTTTTTTTTTTAACAAGTTAATGTGAACTTGCAACTTTTGATTCGGTAGTTGCTCTTAACAGATAGACTACTTGTAATCAAAAAATTATAAATTGGCTTATAAAAAAAAAAACTGTTTAAAGTAAATAAACGAAGAAGTAGTAAAACCATACTTCCGCACAGTGCTGTCTTCATGACAACGATGTGTGATATGTCTGACTATTAACAAAGTAGCGCTTACTTAGGATTATATACACAGCACGAGATTGTGCTCATCGCTTTAAGACTATTAGATACAACGCCCTTTAAACCGGAACTTGGTAATGTGTCTATACGTCAGCGGAAACAGGAGCTGCAGTGGTATCTGCCTACACGGTCTCCGGCAACAAACTCACACCCAATCATTAAGTATAAATCTTTAATACATCAATATGAAGTCATGTAAATAGTAATATATATTAGAATAGTATATCTTAGATATGTATCTTTATGTTTAATCTGTATTTAGCAATTGGTCTAAGCTCTAATAAGATAATTCGATATAACTTGACAACATATTGGTATATATATAATCACTTATCCACGTGCCACTTTAACACGTACGGCAGAAATATACCTCAGTGGCACAGTGGCTTAACGCTTGCTTAACACGGCCATACCTGGTTCGATTCTATGGCCAGCCACACACACATATATATATACATGTATATGAGAGACAGACTATCCACGGACCTGTGGTAAGTTATACTTCTGGCTATAACAACTTTTCACTAGTTAGGATGGAAGACACTGCACCACATTATGCTCGTCTTGAGATGTGAGTTGTTCAATCTCTTAACTCCGGTTGTTTGACTGGTCACAACAACCTTGAAACCGGAACCCAGTAATGTTTTCATACTAATATTTGCCGGTTGTAATAGTAACTGCATTGGTACCTTAGCTACCTAGACGGTCTCCGGTACCTGACACCTGCACGAGGGTCATTTAAGCGATATTAAATAAATACGGTTACTAAGTAACGAAAATCTATTGTCTTTTTTTGTTTATTCAAGGAAGTGACGAATCGACTGGGACGTTCACCTGATGATAAGTGATATAGAACGCCCTTCAAACCGGAGCACAATATTTTTTGCTCACTGTTTTGCGGTAGAAATAAGCACTCGTAACTACTTAGGCGATGGTATGTACTTAGACGGTCTTCGGCAATAGAAATCTGTCACCAGTATTCAAAATACACTTCAGTATCAGATATGAGTTATGACGTACAGTTTATGTCAGCATCAAATGATAGGTATTAGGTTTTTGTAGATTTTTAAGACCTAAGACGTAACCTTGTGTGCGGTTTAGTCGCGGGGCTATTTCGATCCGTTTCTCGTACGGAACAAAGATTTGTGCAAGCGCATTTTCAGACAGAGCCGATGGACTTTTTGTTTTATTCCGTCTAGACCTCGCATCCCGGACTGGAAACGTCGGCTAGGTTCGACCGGTGGCCAGGGGCTATTTCGAATTCGCATGATAAAGAAACGTCTAGAGGTCGGGTGGGGGCCATCGATGTTGTGTTAATTAAGTTAATCGCACAGAAGATACCAAGTGCATTCGGTGCTGTAGTGTTTTCGTTTGTGTAATCAACACTCACGGCGGGGTTAAGTCATCCGCGAATATAAATAGTACCAACATTAATTTCTGTAGAACATATAGAAAAATCGATTTCTAGAGAACTGTACGCACAGTACACTGCAACATCAGACACGTCAACTTATTAGTATATGACATAATAACGGCACTTCAATATTCACGAGGATTCCACTTTGCAAACATACAAAGTCTTTTCAATCATAACATAGTAAGATTTATACGCCCTGTCAAATCCAATGCTGAAGGTCTAGTGTTTTGTAGATAACCTAACTACAGTTAAAGGACAAATAGCAACGTTACTGATAGTTTTGTTATAGATATTTATTTACAAAACTAATAGGAAGGATGAAGTATGTCACATAAACTTAGGAGTGTGTTCTCTAAAAAGGAGAGATTCGAGGTATGGTGTAGCCTGGTGAGGCTGTTTAGGCAGTAGATACAGTTTAAAGGGAGCCGAAGCTAGTGAAATTACTAGAGTAGAGATTGATAAATGGTAAGGAATATCCTTTTATTGCGCTGCTATGGAAAGCAAGTAGAACTGACTGATATTACTTGTTCACGAAATAGGTTCCTTGTATATATGTAGCTTTCCTTAATTTATAATCAGTTAAGAAAAATAATTCCTACCATAGCATTTTTATCAGTAAGCCACATCATCAAATGAACGTCCTGATCAGAAAAAAAAATTAACTTGTTTCGGATAAAATTAACTGAGTATGGAACGAGTTCGTCTGCAATGACCTAGTGCCGTCGCACGTTCCGTATGGTAACAGTGTGTTGGATGCTTAAGGTCATAGTGCCTGATAACGAGCGCATATCCGACGTATGGCCGTCGATTACATAAGATTAAAAAAAAAAAAAACAATAATATTCCATCTATATTTTGGACGGGTTGTATTGACTGTTTAAACGTGGCGCAATGGATAACCGATTTTACGGAGGACCCTGATTCAAACCAGGGCTAGGTTTAGACTGGTAGGGTTGATGTCAATCAGCCGCTATAACATCGATTCCCTTTGCCAACAATACTTCTTTACCATCCCTAATTTAGATGAGAAAATTAAGGGTTAATAATTTATAAAAAAAATGTAAAAAAGCCGTAATCTCTTTTGGTTAGTTGTGATGTAAACAGGAAAGAGGATCCGATACTGAGAACCATGCTATGGACCGAAGTCGAGATTTTGGGGGAGGCCTATGTCTAGCAGGGGACGTCTATACCACTATAACCTACTGAGGATGATGATGATCATCATCCACTGCTGGTTATAACCTTAATGTCTTGCATCAAAGGCGATTCTCGTCTTCCCCGAGTTGACTACTTCCGACTCCTTTACTCACAGTAAATAGGCCATATTTCCTTTGCTACAAAAAGCTCTTATTCTTCGTATATATACACAACAACTGTAATACTTTGTTTTGTTGCATAGTGATATGGAATTTTATGAGGATAATCATACATTATTAGCGACTGATAAATAACGTCGAACATAAAACTTAGTTCAAATATATCATGTTTGCGTAACACCGGCGCGTGTTTTTAGCTATAGTGTTATTTTAAAGTCTAGCACGTACTTAAGATATATATCTCAAAGATAAGATGTAACAGATAAATTATCACATATCACGATTTTATCTCCTAATCTACGGAGATTCTTTTTTTTAATTGAACATCTCATTCCACACTGTGAAACAGCCTTCATATTTTATATTACGAAGCGACGAGACTAGGGAGACGGTCACCTGATACTGAGTGATTCACCAGTAAATCCACTAGCTACAACGCCCGTCGAACCGGAACAAATTAATGTTTGCATAATAATGATGGACAGAAATCGCAGCTGCTGTGGTGTTTATCTAATGTCTTTCATTAATACAGATCACCTGTAGATACCAACCCCTTCACTGATATTTACCAGGGAGATCTATCTTCTAGTTCTATCTAGTTCTTAACAAAGAGGTTTAGCTTCTCATTCTGGACAAGAACAGGAAAGGAATGGAGCAACTTCTTGTGAGTGTTCTTGTTGAAAAACGAAGGAGTTTTCAAAAGGAAAAAGTTTCTTATGCAGTAATCTAGACTGCGCTTCATCAGAGCATATCCACATCACCCCTTAACACCAGATGGAATTGAGCTATAACCTTCTTGATTTTTTAATACATCACTATCATCAAAAAAAATACAAAGTACAAATGTGTAGTATAGGCTAAATATACACGCGTTTAATATATTTACAGCATGATTATATCACATGGGTGCAATATGGTTAGTATCCAGATAGCATCATCACGGTTCAGAGACGGTGAACTTCCTCAGTACCGGTAGTGTGCGGTCCAGACTGCGATTAAAGATTACGACTGCGGACTACACGTGTTCCAGGTTATCAATGTAATAATATTACCCGTGACACTAACACTGCAACAGCTTTCTTTATTTTATATTATCATCAGCCGATAGACGTCCATTGCTGGACGTAGGTCAGCCTCAAAGATCTCCATATCGATCGGTCAACAGTAGGCATGGCATCCGGTACCGCCGGGCACTAGAGGGGTTTGTAGGGGTTGATGGAGGGAGAATTGCGCTAATCCCATCACGCTGGCCCAATTGGGTTTTTTTTAATGCTGGTATACCGTCTACATAACCACCGCAGTGTATGGCACCTAACACTACCATGGTTCTCCGCCATGCTCCAGCTTCCGGTGAAAGAAAACATCGTAATGAAGAAGATCCATTTCAACAACAGATTTCATGGATATGACTTGACCCGCACTTGTCCAGCGTGGTGGTTAAAAGGAATGAACCACTCATTATGGAAGAAGGCGTCTAGTCCCAATAGTAGGAATAATGGAAAGGCTGTTTCTTTATTTACTTATTCTACTAACACCATACTGTTAGGAGATGGCGGAACACTCACTTTCAGGTGAATGTCAATTTAAACCTACTAGCCTTATAGTAAAATATAAACTAGTTCTAACATAACAGGAAGTGTTTTTAATTACATAGACAATTCCAAATTATCATCATCTGTCCACAGCTGGACTTGGCTTCTCCTTAGTAATATTAACATATACATATTAGAAACGTATATCGGCTGATGATGATGATGATGTTATAAATGCCGTAAATGTACATACACTTTATTAACATACTGAGTTATAACTTAACCTTTTAGGTGGAAGTTTTATTACTATGTTGCTTACTTTGTATTGAGCTGCTGCCATAGTGTGACATAAAAGAGGATCTTCAAGAAGTACACAAACGCTAGTATTAAAAAAAAGAACTATAGTATCTTTTAATTTTTCTATATTTTATACTTTTTCTGTATAAAGTCTCGCAGATTGCATGTTTTCTGCTATATAATCGTATATACTTGGAGACAAAAAATATGAAACGTGTTTTTTTTTTCAACGCAGCGAATTTACGAGGACGTTCACCTGATGGTAAGTGATATGGTAGTCTATAACAATGAACATACCACTGCTTCTCGGAACAAAATAATAATATGTGACGAGAGACCTATTACTAGAGGCGTCGGGTAATATAGTAGTTTTTAACGTATTTATATTTTGGATATTATAAAACATACAAGTATCAAAGGGTTTAGGTTTAGCTATGGTTATAGATACTTTAACTCTCAGTTCATCGCTGGCACTAAAAGTAAATAAGGGTTATTGTAAAAGATAACTATGGTATCCAGAGATCTTAGCCGCCGGAGAACGTCTAGGTAGGTACCACCGCAGAGCCTACTTCCGCTGCCAAATAGTAGTGTGCGAACGTTACTGTTTTCCAATTTGAAGGAGCCTATAGCTAGTGAAATTACTGCGGTAATAAGATTTAACATCTTATGTCTTAAGGCTGAAAAGCGAGGCTGAGGTTTGGTGATCTCAGTACCAAAAAAAACATGAATTTTTAAATATATTAAGATAACTGCCACCGTCTTAACAGGTTTGAAATAACTGGTATTTAGACATAGTAGAATAAAAAAAAAATAGAAGGAAAAAGTCAACTGTATGCCATGTTCCAAAAAATAATTAAGAAGCCATAGAGGAAAAAAACTCTTTGATATAATATTTGGAAACTATAAAACACTACGCCTTTTTCCGTCTAGTAGCATAGGTAGTACCTAGTACAGGCAAACATTTAACCGGAATTTCACAGGGTGTTATGTGACAAACCAGGTGTAGATGGTGGACGGTGTTCGCCCAAAATACCTCTGCTTTCAGATGTTAAAGGTCAGAAGACAGCAATGCTGTTATCGTAGCAGATTTGGGTATAGCTTGCTAGAAGAGTTCCATATTACTAATCTAACTCCACCATAGAAGTAGGAACCTCTTTATTACTAGATAGATCTTTATCAGGAGAATAGTCTTCGGCCAAGATCTATTGTATCAAATGTTGAAAACTAACCTTGGTACCAATAAGGGTTTCTATATAACGCTAAACCCTTTAAATATAAAATATTAAAAATTTTCCCCTATTGTTAGTAGATTTTTATTACAGTGCTATATAAAGTACTTGTTATCATCCGCTTTGAATATATATAATACGGATACAAAGTCATGATCCTGGAAACGGATATTTTAATCAGAAATAATGCAACGTTCATGCTGCAGGAGTCAAGGGAATCTGCAGCATATCTGGCTGTTTACCATGTGGAATATTAAACCTACGATGAGGAATAAGTAAGGTTAACCAACAACACTTATATTAAACTTGCTGGTGGATGAGTATAGTTAACGTAGAAGAACCCTGAGGACCGAACATTCTTGTAGGCCAGGGCATTCTGGAAAGTCTTTTTTTTTTAAATCGACATGGTTAGCGCTTGATCACGATCTCATCTGTCGTTAAGCCATGATGTGGTAGTGGTAAGGGCATTAATCTAGTAACAGCTTATTGACTTTTTTCCTGACTATACCCTTGCCTTGCTTGTGAGTCGTTACATACGCGTGTATCAAAAATATACGATATTAAAAATGTTATTTAGCTAAAATAATTTCAGAGTTTAAACAAGGAAAGGTTTCCCTAAAAAGGAACAGGCTTTACAGTCGAAGGCTTAATGCCTAGGCGAGCCTAGGCATTAAGCCTTCGACAGCGGCGCGTGTAAAGTTACAGCCGCGCTAAGCCGCGACTCCGCTACATATGAAAGATAAACAAACAACAGACTTGACACTGCATATATCATCAGTTGAGTCTCGTTACCCTAGTAAACGCTAGCTACAACGCCCTTCAAATCGGAGAACAATAATTTGTTTGCACGCTACTGTTTAGCGGTAAAAATAGATGTTCCAGTGGTATTTAGTTAAACAGAGACCTACAACCAGTATATTTTTTATGAGACAGAGATGCTGTTGTCAGCCCAAGATCCAAGAGTCTAACCACAATAGTATACAATTATTGTTGTGCACTATTTAATGTTGTTACCATAGTACCATGACCATCTGGTCAACGACCATCAAGTATTTAGTAAGGAAATTTCAAAAGATACTACAGGAGATGAAAGTACAGTGTGTACTTTCTAGTGATGATCTTCAAAAAGGTGATGTTCCGCGATATTTACATTCGTGATCCTGATTTTTTTTTCTGAAATTACTTCCAATTGGGAAATTATTACAGCTCATTACAGCATAGTGACAGCAAGACTCAAGTTTGAAGAAGGTATATCTCATGATGATGATGATACACAGCATCCATTTTGTTAATTTGAATATACTTTACGAATAATTCTATATATATACCACTCGGCTGTACAGCTGCTTTTGGGAGGCTATACAGCATCTTTTCGTTTAAGATACCGCAGTGTCTGAAGACAGAAAGTCTTCAACTCGTGCGTGATGTCAGTGCCGTTACTATGGGTCTTATAAAAAGGCTTAAAGTCACCTAAAGGGCAATGGAGAGGACTATGCTCGGAGTTTCTCTGCCCGATCGAATCAGGAATGTGGAGATCCGCAGAAGAACTAAGGTCACCGACATAGCCATGCTAGACTAGGACATCGGCCGATTGGGTAGTAAGGTTCTCGAATTTCATCCGTGAACCGGTAGAGTAGTATTGGGGGGCTTGTACAAGGTGATCCGACTTTCTGGTGGAAGTCGCAAGAAGCTACTGGATGCGATCAAAGCGGGACCGATCGATGTGGAGATCTTTAGGAAAGTCCTAAGTCCAGCAGTACACGTCTATCGACTGATGATGATGTAAACTACAGTTATTTTCTTCTCTTTTATTTACCGATCAGATAATATAGATGTATAGACAGAATTTTTATATATCTACAGGCACTTGCGGAGTTTACTAATTGTTCATTTTAGCAGGTAAAATATATCTAATTACTTAATTATTATTATCTACATTTAAATGATGCAGATGAACATCCTACTGATATCAGTTTCGTAGTTGTTGGAGTACTAAATACCAAAGCTGAACTCATTACTTATATAGTGCCGCGTTGTCTCTGAGAGGCTGAGAGTTGCAAGGGACAAAAGATTTCGGCGGTTAAGTGTGGCGTCTGTAGCGTTGTATTTATACAGCCGACGGACGCTCGGTCAGCACAGTGCCCGTGTGTTTGCCGGCCAAGTGAGTCATGAAGGTGTACGATGTGTACCAACTCGCCGTGGTCTTCCTACTGCACGGTGAGTTACTTACGAAACCGTGAACTTACCTCCACGAAATCTCTTATACAGTAGTATAGTTTCAGTGTTTTTATCAATGGTATATATCGCGTGAAGCGATGGATATTCTCGTTACTATTTCTCAGATCATTAAATCAGTTTTTTTTTTTTTTTTTTTTTTTTTTTTTTCGCGAAAATCTTTTCTCATAGAAAACAATTGCAACGAAATGGTTTAATAACCGCGATAGCATAAACGTGAAAGTAAATATTTTTATCGATAAAATATAGAAAAATACTTCTATAGTATTAAATACGAAGTATTTAATTTTTTTTTTTTTTTTTTTTACAGAACAAGTATTTTTTCTACTTCTATTTCGAAGGTTAAAATACCACTTGCACTGTTTTATTAGAGTATGTAAATAAGCTTATTACATCTTCATCATCAGCTGATAGACGTCCATTGCTGGACATAGGCCTTGCCCAAATATTACCAAACGATCGGGAAGGGATTCATAAGCGGGGTTTGGGCCATTTCACTTGATGGCCCAATGCGGGGCCCAAGGCCCTTGTTTGTTGATTAGCGGGGTCCACCATGGTCAGATCAGGTTGGTTGGGATTTGCGCCCGGAGAGTTGCTTGGCTGAAACCCGGGCGTCTCCAGTATGCGTGTGGCGGGACAAGCGGTGGTGGTTTTAGTGGGTATGGGGGTCACGCACAACATCTCAGTGGCCCCGAGCCCCACATAACCCGGCGTCCCCCCCCTTGAAAAGGACGCTGGGTATGCGTTAACAGCATTTCCACCACCGATATCAAAAAAAAAAAAAAAAAAAAAAGGTTGGTTGGGATCCCTTGAGTTGTTGAACGGAAAATCTTACACTTAAGGTGTAGAAATCGTAAAATCTCATAGCGTTATAAAATTATTTATACACACATACATATATATCACAGCTTGTTCCCAATAGGGTAGGCAGAGACCACCTTAAATTTAAAAAAAAAATTGAGTGAAAATTATTTATATGTAGTATATACATATTTTACTGGGGGTTGTTCTGCGTTACCGAAGACCATCTAGGTCCATACTAAAGTAGCGCTTAATTCTGTGCCGATTTGAAGGGCGTTGTAGTTAAAATAATTAATGAGGTTACAACACATGTTATGTATCAGGCGACCAGCCTGTGTAGGTCATGTAATAAGTCCTGTATCATTCTAATTAGCGCCACTTGTTATGGGCAAGCGTATCACTTCACCATTAGGTGAACGTACCGTCCGTCTCATCGCTTAATTGAAAAAAAAAAAACTTGTTGTTTTCACAGTAATATTTACATTACTGTTTGACGGCTGCGGTGGTAGACGGTCTCCAGCAACAGAGACCTGTCACCAGCTAAATACATATTTCTAGTTATAGAATACTCTAGTACTACTCCAAAGATTATAATATTGGTCATGAAAGGTATCTATTGGCTTGGGTCCCGCACAGCATCTCACCTCAAGCCGACCTCACCAGCTCGTGGTGCACCCTGCCAATCAATAAACGAGGGTCTGGCTCCCACCAACCCGCTTTGCGCCAGCATGGTGGGAAATAGCCCAAATCCCCCCACTATCAATCCTTACAAACACGATCTTTGGGGGAGGCTTATGTGCTGCAGTGGACGTTTATCGGCTGATGGTGATGGTTAACATTTCAGTTTTTCAATATTTCCGCCATTAAGAATATATTTCTGACCAGCACAATATGTACCATCCTTACTTGGCATGAGTATCACCATCAGGTGAACGTCTTCGCTTTGTGGATAAAAAAAAAACGCGACCAACATCCAAACCCTTGTGCCTCCAGAATCGAAGCAAAGACCTCTCTTTCACGATGGCTACTCCACACGAACATTTTTTGATTTTTTATTGTTAGTGGGGTTTTTGTATGTAATTTTTTTTTCTTACAGTTTAAAACTATTAATCATTATTAACAAAAACATAATTTATTTATTGATTACACATACTTGGAGCAACGGTTCAAGGATTTCCTTGAGACAGAGCATTTGTATGTGTAAAGACGTCAATTCAATTTTTTGTTATATATTATATAAACATTAAATAACCTCTTGTTAATTACCTACTATTTGATACAATGGACACACATATATATATATATATATATATATATATATATATATATATATATATATATATATTATAACAAAGTTCCGTTGTTGCCTTAAGACATAAGATGTTATGTTTCGATACCTCCGTAATTACATTAGCTACAGCGCCCTTCAAACCGGAACACAGTAATGTTAGCACACTACGGTTTGACCGCAGAAATAGAAGCTGCGGTAGTACATACCTAGATGGTCTTTGAAAAGATACCCTGCTTTTGGGGGAAAGACAAGGTTATGAGGGATTTCTACCTACTAAAACTCCCTCGGTGGTTTCCTTTAGTGCATAGGAAGGGGCTCCGGAGACTCCCATGGTATGCACTGCTGCTTTCCTGCACTTTAGCTATAAAATCCCACGGAAGGGTAAAACCTTCCAAAGCACCAGCGCTATGCTACAGCAAATAAAAGACCACCTTGCATTTGCCGTCCTTAGGCTCGCTTATTAAGTCTTGCTCTGAGGGCCCACACCCTCAAAGCTCACGATCTCTAGGATACTTTTAGTCGCCTTCTTCGATAGGCAGGGAATGCCTTAATCCTATTTTCACTACACTGAGAATACAGGAGTGCCGAAAACTGAGACCAATTACCTGTTTAAAATTAGTACCTCGATCTCGGCACATAGGGTAGTATAGAAAGCTTTACCATCTTGGGCTTGGAGCTTAGCGTTTATCATCCCAGCTTTTGGGTAAGATTAGAAAGCGAGTTATACCTAGTATAGTAGAGAAACCTAGTATAAAAAATTAACCAAACCGCTGCGGTATTTAACCTTGAAAATTCTTACCTTATCACCAGCAATAATCGTACTCATGTACCGTCTATGATATGCTAGTCACGAGAAGTAATAAGCCAGAGTACAAAATTCGATTCCTATTCAATACATCATCATCATTATCAGCCGATAGACGTCCACTGCTGGACATAGGCATAAAATGCACGTAATGGATATTTGCTAATGATGATTAACAGCTTTCGTATTTGTTGATTGGTATAACTCATAATAATTTAGTTCATCATCATCATCTCAATCCATGGATCTTAATCGCTACTGCTGGTAGGTCTCTATTGCCGAAGCCCTGCTGTCTTGGGCTAGTAAGAATAGGACGGAGGTAAGTCCTAAAAGGGTCTAGGAGTTTCGTTGCCCTTGAAGGTGGGAGCACTTATCGCTCAACAAGTGAACTTGCGTGGGACAGCGTTCAGCGATCAGCAGCGCCGGTGCTTTCTATAAGAGATCCCGGAGCCTTTCCGAATGCACCGATGTAGAGCACTGAAAGGGTTTTAGTGAGTAAGAATCTCACATAATCCTGACTTCCTCCCAGACTCTTTAGAAGATTTCGTCCCCGAAAAAGAAAACAAAAAAAAGGCCTCTTTGTGGTGAGGAGCTTTGAGGTGAAATTACTGGGGTAACGAGATTTCACATCTTATGTCATCTTAGTCGTGCAGTGTATATCATCCTAACTAGCACCACGTTGTTATGGGCAGGTGTATTGTCAAGTGAACGTCTCACCCGTTGCGTTGCTTAAAAATTATTAAGGTCTTTGTGGGTCGGAAATGAAGATCCGAAAACATAGCGACAGCAGATTCATCATCCAAGAGACCAGGGACTCAAACAACGCGAGGCAAGACATGAGAGAAAGAAAGAGAGAGAGAGAGTTCTGTTTGATTAGTGAGAATATATCAAGTTATTATGAAAAGTAAAATATACTGTGCTTTCACCATGTAAATGGTATAATACCACTAGCTGTTCCCCGCCAGCATTGCTAGCTGTAGAACCCTACAAGTCCCTTTGGAGAAGGTATCTCATAAAATCCATTCTAAGCTGACCTCTAACGGCAGAAGCAATATCTCTACTAAATTTTGAGTGTTCACGCCTTATAGTTTCGAAGATCTCGGGATGAGTGAATGAATTCCTGGATACTATTTATATATATTATATTAAAAATGGTTTGCTTTACTCGCCAATCACTTGAAAATTGGTGAACGCATCGATATGGCAATATGACCATCGAAGCGGATTGATTTGTAGATGGTTAGAGGCTATTTTTTTTTTTTTAATTTCATAGATCGTTCGTCATTTTATTTCTAATTAACTTTTATAAACATTTTCATTTCGTACCATTTATGCGGTTGCTATAGTAACGGTTGATATAGCAACCAGCAGCCAGTCCCACATAATATTATAGTTCATTTGATTAATAGTAAACAACTTCTGAAGAAGATAGTATGAGGATAAGGTTTCTCCAAACCCTTCACATAAGCGTACACGATGATGACAACCTTGAGAACTTGATACTACAGGAAGTAATGATTTTTTTTTTAATAAAGCTCCCAGACGAGCAAGACATTATACCAAGCAGCGCCTTTGGTTATAAAAAAGTGATACTACTTAGGATGATATATAACATACTACATTGTGCTCGTCGTTGAGATACGAGATCGTAAGTCCCGTTATCTCAGTAATTTTACTAGCTACAGTGCCTTTTAAACCGGAATACAGTAATGTTTGCACACTACTGTTTGGCGGTAGAAGTAGGCGCTGCGGTGATACCTACCCAGATCGTCTCTAGCAACAGAGACCTATCACCAACAAAATAATTAAATAATAATTTTCATGGTCATTTATTATAATTCCTAAAAAACCTAACAACTTGAATTATAGCAATAAATCGACATCTTTTAAAGAACTTCCTTCAGATATGTATAGCTTTGTATATACTGGTGGTAGGTCTCTGTTGCTGGAGACTGTCTATAGACCAGCGCAGCTAATGAGCTGCGATGGTACCCCAGGTAAGTAAATTTCAAATTTAATACAAAAAAAAATCCGCCGACAAATATTAGTATGCATATATTATTGGTTTGAAGGGCGTTGTAGGTGAAATTAGGGGTACAGGGCATATATCACAATGTGGAGTAGTGTGTACCATTCTAACTGGAGCCATGTTGATACAAGCAGACATCAAATGCAGTCAGTGAATTTCTCGCTCGACTCGTCGCTTCGTAAATTAAATAATAAAAAAAAAAAACGATATTTGTCTAATTTTATTGAGCTTTATTAAACAACTATTATTACAGCCTACTTTAAGCAATAGTTAAATTTAACTTCAAAGTCAAACTTCAAGTTAAAAACATGACTGAGAACCATACATATGACTATTCCGAAAAACAGTCATGGAATAAATTATAATATATTATTAAGTAACATTTATTATTAATATCGTAATCAATTTTATTATAATTAACTCATTAACAATTCGTTAATTGAATAACAAGTTTTCGGTTGTGATTTTTTTTTTTGTGAATACTAGCGGAAATGATTATGTAAGAACGCGTCGTTGCGAAGGTCATGTATGTTAGTAGCGGTTAGTTCAGCAGGGTGTTTGATACTAAAAATAACAATATATTCAAGTAAATGATATCAGCAGGACATTTATTAGTTAGAACTGTACTCCACCACTTACTTAAGGAAGTTGCAGGACTAATTAGTTGCTGTTAATTAACTCAGCGTCTACAGTTCAAAATATTCTGCTTACACGTCCGAGTTGATTGCGGGGTCCGTAACTAAGTTACATAGTATATATAAAATATATATACTAGTAGTAACGTATCGGTACGTTTTAACTAGGAGCTAGTATAATTTTATTTTAATATTTACTTCTGGTCGTACTACACCGAAAAAGCAATAATTACTAATTATCCCCCTGTCCTTTTGCTGGTTGCCGCAGACTCATTTAAGGGGAAAATTTTGTAAAATCAGTTCCTAGCTGAACTATATTCGGTAAAAGGAATATTCCTACCTAATCTCAAGTCTCCAACCCTTACGATCCTTATACAGGACTTCTACATAGGTAGAAATTTTATATTAATTATAACACTATTACATAGGATTACGATTAGTTAGTCATTTCCATATTAATTTTGAATATTTAACTTATTTTTTTTTTATTGAATAATTCTAGTATTTCTTACATATAGAGATTTTATTTGAATTTTAAAACTATAAAATTTTAATAGTAATTAATAATCATGAGTTATATTAGATAATGCATATGTTAACTGCTGACATCTTGTTTCAACTGCGCTAATGTCCAGTGTAGTTTTAAGTTTGTCCAATAGATGTCGCTGTAAACAAAAATTAAATCACTACCTCATACAAATAATACCAAAAAGGTTGAGGTTTTGGAAACTTCCGTCTTTGCATCCTGTTCTAATGCGATAATTTGGTGTAAGTTAAAATAATTTTAATACAGATATGTACTGAAATATTCCGCGCCTGAAGGTCTAAATTGTTTATAACGAATTTTAGTATTAAGATATATGAAACCATTATTATTAATTATTGTTGTCGAAAGAATGGATGAAAGAAGATTAACGAAAGAAATATACAAGGTAAGAATGATTGGAAAAATAGGTGCAGGTCGACCTAGGCGGACATACTCCGATCAAATCGGAGATGTCCTAAAGAAAGGCCGGATCAAAAGCACACGCAACAGACGAGCGTGCATGAAGACGCTTATGAAAGTGGAGGAAGCGAGAGAGGTGTGCCAGGATCGTAGCAGGTGGAGAGAGGTGGTCTCTGCCTACCTCGCTGGGAACGAGGCGTGATATATATGTATGTATGTATGTTATTAATATAAGCTACTTTATCTCGATTAAATTTTTAGCAGCAAGAAATACTTTGAATGAATCGTTACAATGCGTCATCCGATTATCCTTTAAGCATTTTTTTTTTCAAGCAATCCTTAAAAACGGGTAATACCATCATAATTATCCATATGTTTTAAAGAGTTTATTTGTTAGTCTAAAATAAATATTATGGTGTACATTAATGGTTTCTGTATAGATCGACAATCAGAATCGATTGACAATATCTATATGAACTCGAGAGAAGTCGCGGATAAAAGTTAGTTAATAATAATGAATGTGAAAAAAGTGAGGGTTGTTTAATATTAGACATTCTTTAATAAGCTATAGTATACTTTTATTACAGCTAATGCAATCTACGGGGATCCAGTAGGGTGCGAGGTGCGAGCCCGTATAGAGTCGGGATGGGTGTGCGGGAGGAGACGAATTGGCGACAATAACAAAGTATACGCAAGCTTCCGAGGTGTGCCGTACGCAAAACAACCCTTAGGAGAATTAAGATTTAAGGTAAGTAAATACTATTCAATGGATACCATCAGCAGGAAACAGGTCTAGTCGCGAAATGATGTCTACAGCTGTACAATTTTTCTCTTGATTTTATGATCAAATTACATAAAAAATTACTTAAACACATTAATAATCGATATAAATACTATGGTATAAAATCTGGGCATCTTTTTGGAAACAGGAACTACAACCAGCTGATCCCTGGGATTATCTCGACGCATCCGAAGAGGGACCAATATGCCCTCAAACGGATGTATTCTACGGAAAGCTGATGACTTCAGAGAAGATGGATGAAGCGTGTATATACGCTAACATACACGTCCCGATCGAGTCATTGCCGGAGTTTAGCCAGAGGAGGCCTGCTAGAGACCTCAAGCCACCTTACGAAACAGCTCGGAGCGATGAAAACGAGCGGAAGAATGTGACGGGTCTACCTATATTGGTTTTTGTGCACGGCGGGGGATTCGCGTTCGGTTCCGGCGACACCGACTTATACGGGCCAGAATTTTTGATCAGCAAAGATTTGATCGTCATCACATTCAATTACAGGTAAATATAGGGTTGCCAAATATCTCCCTTCCGCCTTTTTGTCTTTTGAATTTCGCGGCTATGTACAAAGCGCTACAGAGCTCGTATCTGGCAATACTATACATAATTTGAAAGGTCTTGACATAACCTACAAAACGACGCTATGCATAATTAGTTTGGATATTGCGTTCAACAGTTATAGACGTGTAAACATGGAGTTCACTAACGCCGAAATTCGCGCTATTTTAAAGTTTTCCTTCGTTAAAGGCAAATCCGCTAGAGAAACGTTCCGTGAGATTAATGGTGTTTTGGGGGATGGTACTCTATCACTTCGAACCGCGAAGGAATGGTTTCGACGATTCAGAGCCGGTGAAAACGACACCATGGATAAGCCAGCCGGCGGAAGACCTGTGACGACAAATACCGATCAAATCATGGACTACATCGAGTTAGACCGGCATGTGGCATCTCGTGACATCGCCCAGGAGATGGGAGTTAGTCACCAAACCATTTTAAACCATCTGCAGAAGGCTGGATACAAAAAAAAGCTTGATGTTTGGGTGCCGCATGATTTGACGCAAAAAAACCTTCTGGACCGAATCAACGCCTGCGATATGCTGCTGAAACGGAACGAACTCGACCCATTCTTGAAGCGGATGGTGACTGGCGACGAAAAATGGATCACATACGACAATATCAAGCGAAAACGGTCGTGGTCGAAGGCCGGTGAATCGTCCCAAACAGTGGCCAAGCCGGGATTGACGGCCAGGAAGGTTTTGCTGTGTGTTTGGTGGGATTGGAAGGGAATCATCCACTATGAGCTGCTCCCATATGGCCAGACGCTTAATTCTACCATCTACTGCGAACAACTGGACCGCTTGAAGCAGGCGATCGACCAGAAGCGTCCAGAATTGGCCAACAGGAAGGGTGTAGTGTTCCACCAGGACAACGCCAGACCACACACTTCGTTGATGACTCGTCAGAAGCTACGGGAGCTCGGATGGGAGGTTTTATCGCATCCACCATATAGCCCGGACATAGCGCCATGTGATTACCACCTGTTCCTGTCCATGGTGAACGCCCTTGGTGGTGTAAAGTTGAACTCAAAAGAGGCTTGTGAAAAGTGGCTGTCCGAGTTCTTCGCAAATAAGGAGGGGGGCTTCTACGAGGGAGGTATTATGAAGTTGCCGTCTAGATGGAAACAGATTATCGAACAAAACGGCGCATATTTGAACTAAATCCGATCACTGTAACACTTTTTATAAAGCATTGTATAAAGAGCAAAAAAGCGGAAGGGAGATATTTGCCAACCTTATATTACCTCTTTTAAATGATATTTTATGACGATTCTATTAAACTAAAAATAGAAGCTCTTATAACCTTGTAGAAGGTATATGCAAGGTTTATCAAATGTCAAGTTCAAATTCCCAAGCTTTAAATGAACGGGGAATAAACTTTAAAGTTTATTTTCATACTTCAATTAATAATTCAAAGCCGTATATCTAATATTATGATTTATTACATTTTTCTTTCTTCACTACTATCACAGACGTGTAAAAATTTTAAGTATAAACAACAGTTCAAACTTTAAATTACTATTACTTAATATTTACATAAAGACTGATATTGAATTTACTGTCGTGATTCTTACAGCTTGTAGTAGACACCAAAACATGATTAACGATGTACACCAATATACTTTATCAAGTACTAGAAATAGTTACTTATCATACATAACAAGGTTTTCTTTAAATCGATTCATCGCTCGTAAGACATAAAATATCTAAAGTATTCATGTTTTCAGACTTAACGCTCTTGGTTTCCTGTCACTTAACACTCCAAGTATTCCCGGGAACAATGGATTACGCGATATAGTTACCTTGTTACGCTGGGTGCGAGCCAACGCAAGGCACTTTGGTGGGAACCCTGAACAAGTAACATTAGGCGGACAGAGCGCTGGTGCCAGTGCAGCACATTTGGTATCGTTATCACCCCAAGCTGCGGGTCTGTTTCAGAGGTGCGTTTAATCATTTTATGTTAAGCTATAAGAGCAGTTTTTTGGATAAAAGATAACTGAGGAATCTGTTATACTGAGAATCTTATCTTGGTTATGCTAAATATTTTCATTTACTTATTACAGATTAATCCTGATGAGCGGCACCGCACTTCCGACGTTCTTTACACTCTCCCCGGCTTATGCCCAATTTATTGCCAACCTTTTCCTCACACATCTCAATATTAACACAACAGATACGGAAGAGGCACACCGACAATTGATTGAGATCCCAATAGAAAAAATTATAGACGCCAACAGATTCTTAATAGACCAGTTCGGAGCGACTACCTTCTTCCCAGTGATAGAAAACAAGTTACCGGGAGTTACACCAATTGTAACTAGAGATCCTGAATTGTTAATATCTAAGGGAGTAGGGAATAACATAACATTGTTGATAGGTTTTACAACCGCCGAATGCGAGAGCTTCCGTCCAAGGTTCGAACAGATAGACTTAATGACAAGGATACAAAAGAACCCATTATTAATGTTATCACCTGACATTACATTTAATACGCCATATGGCGATGTGCATACCCTCGCCAAAAGGGTAGAAGAAAAATATTTCAACGGGATGCCTAGTATGGATAAATATGTAGAGAGCTGTTCCGATACTTATTATATCTATCCTGCTTTAAAGTTAGCAAAAGTGAGACAAGCAATTGGTGGAGCTCCGGTATATCTGTACCAATTTTCGTTCGAAGGGGAATACAACGTGATAAAGGAGGCAAAAGGAATTCAATATAAAGGAGTGGCACACGTCGAAGACATGACGTATGTGTTCAAAGCGAATTCGATACTTGATAAGCAGGCTCCGTTCACGCCAAGTCCTCATGACGTTTTAATGAAACAACGAATGTTATCAACAGTGCAGAATTTCGTTTACTGCAGGTAAATATAAAAATAGACGCCAACAAATTAATATATACTTCATTGATTCTTATTATAAGAGTACATGCAAATGAAATACTTATCTTTCAGCCATCCGACGTGCATAAACACCGACATTAGAGCGTGGTTGCCCGTTGACAGTTACCTTCGCTATCAGGACCTGGAGGACCCCATGTACTACCGAACCACCGAGCCGAGCGATTCGCAAATTGATATGATGGAATTCTTCGATAGTATATACGATAGAAACACTACTTGAACCATCTTTACGTAGACTGACAGTGTGTTAGTTGTATGGCTGAATAAGCAAGGCTGTGATTACATTTCGGTTTAATTATTTATAATCTTTACTTTTGAAAGAAACAAGTCCGATGTTTCTTTCAAAGGTAATACTTTAAAAAGTTTAAAATATAAGACGTAATAATCGAGAAAAAGCTTTACGCTTTGAGCTTCAAGATGAAATCTGTAGGTGCTGTTACTGGGTTTCTTGAACATTCCTATAAGTTTTTGATTTGATATTAACAATAACAGCCCATTTACGTCCCCACTGCTGGGGCACAGGCCTACCCTCAATATGAGGGCGATTGGGCCATAGTCACCACGCTGGCCCAATGCGGATTGGTGACTTCACACATAGTAATAACAGCCCATTTACGTCCCCACTGCTGGGGCACAGGCCTACCCTCAATATGAGGGCGATTGGGCCATAGTCACCACGCTGGCCCAATGCGGGTTGGTGACTCCACACATACCTTAGAATAAATTCTAAGTCATGTGCAGGTTTCCTCACGATGTTTTCCTTCACCGTTTGTATCTCGCTGTTGTAACTAAAGTCCACAAATGTACACAACTTAAATACTAAGTCATCGGTACATGCCGAGGTTTGAACCCGCGACCTTCGGAATGAAAGCCGCACGTTCTAACCATTAGGCCAGCGAGCTACTATTTGATATTAAACATTTTAAATAGTTCAATATATCCATAACATCGGATGCGGGTGGCCCAGGACCGGTCTAAGTGGAAATCTTTGGGGGAGGCCTTTGTCCAGCAGTGGACGTCTTCCGGCTGATTGGATGGATGGATGGATCCATAACATCAAAATGAAATATATTTTCCATTTTTATATGTTTTTGAGAAGATTTGCAATTTCCACTAACGTTGCATTTCCAATAAACCCGCTTCCGGAGTGGGTAGGCCTATACGTTAAGAATTGAAAGACTCGTATTATTGTGTGTGAGTGTGTGTGTACTTATTGCTTGAAGAGGTAATATTTTTAATTGTTATTGTTGTAATATTTCAAGTATTACTGTTAGATATTAGATTAAGACTATATTTAGTAAAGCGATATAGAATATAGGAGAAATCTACTTTGATGCTGTTATGAAGAATTCGATTTTCATGAAGTAGATAGACCAGTTTCGATCAGTGGTTGAACAATTGTAGAGAACGGCGGTTTTAAATAAGTGATTTGATATGATTTTAAGGATTTTTTATGTTTGATTTTTTTTTAATAAAATGAGTGCCAGAAAATATAGTTTTTGATTTCTCTGTTAGTTTTTTTTTATTCACCTGATGGTAAGTGATCCGCCTGTAGTAAAATAACCGTATTATATATACATATCTGTACTAATATTGGAATGTATGGTCCTTACATTGTAAGATATCTTGTTCTGTATCATATTTTCGTTCACTGAAAAATAAACTAAGCTTTCGTACATTTATTATAGTACAATCGATTTATATGTGCATACATGTAAACATATATCATGCCTCGTTCCAAATGGGGTAGGCAGAGACCACCTCTCTCCACCTGCTACGATCCTGGCACACCTCTCTCGCTTCCTCCACTTTCATAAGCGTCTTCATGCATGCTCGTCAGTTGCGAGTACTCTTGACCTGGCCTTTCTTTAGGACATCTTCGATTTGATCGGAATATGTCCACCTAGGTCGACCGCACCGATTTTTCCAATCATTGTTATCTTCTATTCCTCTTTCGTTAATCTTCTCTCATCCATTCTTTTAACATGGCCGAACCATCTAAGCATCCCTTTCTCTATCTTTGTCACTATATCTATATATATATATATATATTAGGTTGGGGAAAAAGAAATCCATTATTTTTTCGGTAGATGGCTGTAGTGATAAATTTCTCGTAAAGTATCGATCAAATAGTTTCAGATTTATGCTCGTTGGAAAGGTGACATTTCGCAGTAAAAAAATTCTTTTGCTGTTTTTTGTTTGGTGCATTCAATTGTGAGTTACAGGGTGTTAAAAATGGAAGTAAACAAAGAGAAAATTCGGTACATTTTACAGTTTTTCTTTGACAAAGGCGAAAATGCAAGCCAGGCGGCTAAAATTGTGAATGGTGTTTATGGACCCGATACTGTAACAGCCAATTATATGCAATTTTGGTCTCGTAGATTCCGTTCAGGAATTTTTGATGTTAAAGATGCACCTCGCACAGGTAGGCCGGTCGCCGAAAATGTCGATAAAATCGGAGAAATGATCGAAGTTGACCGGCATGTTAGCAGTCGTAACATCGCCCAGGAGCTAAAAATGAACCACAAAACAGTTTTAAACCATTTACACAAAGCTGGATTCAAAAAGAAGCTCGATGTTTGTGTGCCACACCAATTAACAGAAAAAAACATGATGGATCGAATTTCCATCTGCGAAGCCTTGGCCAAACGGAATGAGATAGACCCATTTCTTAAACGGATGGTGACTGGAGATGAGAAATGGATCACATACGATAACCCTGTGCGAAAACGATCATGGTCAAAGAGCGGTGAAGCACCTCAAACGGTGGCCAAACCAGGACTAACGGCCAGGAAGGTTCTGCTGTGCATTTGGTGGGACTGGAAAGGGGATTATTTATTATGAGTTGTTTCCATATGGCCAAGCACTAAATTCTGATCTCTACTGTCAACAACTGGACCGTTTGAAGATAGCAATTGGCCTACAGGAGAGGTGTCGTTTTTCACCAGGACAACGCTAGGCCACACACGTCTACAGTGACTCGCCAGAAACTTCGGGAGCTTGGTTGGGTAGTTTTAATGCATCTGCCATACAGTCCGGACTTGGCACCAAGCGATTACCATCTTTTTCTTGCATTACAAAATTTCTTTAGTGATAAAAAATTGGCATTTAGGGAAGATTGCCAAAATCGGCTACTAGAGTTTTTTGCAAATAGAGACCAGGACTTCTACGAGAGAGGCATTTTGAAGTTACCTTTAAAATGGCAACAAATTAGAGAACAAAACGGTGCATATTTGACCCAAATCGGACAATCCGAAGCATGTTAAATAAAGTCCTGAAGTTCATATAAAAATAATGGATTTCTTTTTCCCCAACCTATTATATATGTATGAAGTACGTGTACTTGATAATTATACCTGAAAAGATGTATAGGTACACTCCAGTTCTGGAAATTCATAATAACTTGGCCATGCAGTCAGGTTTTATAGAGGTTTACATTGCGGACGGATCAGTATAATTAAAAAAAATTGTTTAATTACAAATAGCAATTTTATATTTTACGATTTGTTATATTTAATGATAACTTTAATTGCAAAAACTATTTGCAATTAACGTAATCCTAAAATATAACTCAGTACAATATACAGCCATACAAATTCATCAAAGCCCTATTTCCAGTCGCACGAATAAATTTAGTTACAATATACTTATCATTCAATGACGGAAGTGAAAATAGAAATCATCGGATGTAACGCAACGATAAATAGAAAAAGCGAGCAATTTTAAACACTAGATATAATGGCAGTCGACATATCAAAAGTACGATATCAATATCATTGAAACACTAGACACGAGCAACACTTTACGTTCAGCGCAAAAGTGAATTCAAGCTCAGTCAAAAATGTTAATTTCTATAATAATAACTGTTGCTTTGTTTAAAATGACTCAACAAAAGCTGGTTAGCACAGCTCAAGGAATGGTACGCGGCATCCCCAGAGACGGATACATCTCTTATATCGGTATACCCTACGCCACAGCTAATAGGACTGGTAGATTTAAGGTAAATAATGTCAGTTAGTCCGGCGAATTGTTATAGATTACTAGAATTTATTTCAATTATAGGAATCGGAATTTCTACAAATATATACTTTTCTAATTCTTTCTTTACAAGAGTTCGTAACTTCTATGCCCACGTTAGTAAGATCCTTGTCAAATTCAAGTTTTCCATGATACACCATTCAAATTTCTGATAAAATATAGGAGTGTTTTGAAAATCAAAGTTAGAGACTATCATTTATCACATGATCTTCACCTTATATCTTAATAATTTGCATAAAACGATATTTTATTCAAATGACCTCATTACAATACAAATTCAAAAGATTTTACAAAATTACTATTGATAAACAAATTTTTTCTAGATGGGAGGCCTGGCGCCGACTTGGACAGGAATAAGAGAACCGAATGATCAATATTGTACAATGACTTCACAGATTGAAACATGTTTGCAGTTGGATGTTTACGTACCAGCCTCCAATGAATCAATTTGGCCTGTATTAGTTTGGGTTAAAGCTAGTAATGGATTTTACCATCCAGGACAACTAGTCAAAAGAGGGATTATAGTTGTCGTAGTCCATCATAGGTATGGTATATTTGTAATTAGCAAAGTAAATTAAAGTGGAAATATAGTTTGTATATTAAGCAAGTTAATGACTTCCATTGTTAATGATCAAATCTAGGTTATATAGACTACACATAAGTTTATTTACAGAATGGGTGTACTTGGATTTTTATGTACACAAGAAGAACAAATACCAGGCAATGTTGGAGCCAAAGACATAGTGCTTGCTCTGCGATGGGTCAGAGATAATATTGTGGCATTTAAAGGTAATCCGAATAACGTAATTCTCGCTGGTGAAAGTTTTGGTGCAGCCGTAATAGAGACTATAATGCTTTCACCAATGTCTCAAGGCCTATTTCATGGAGCTATAATGCAAAGTGGAACTGTTTTAAGTCCATGGGCTTTTAACTATGATCCAAAATCTCGTGTACGAGCTTTGAGAAAAATCTTGAACACTTCTGAAAATTTTACATCAATTTTAATAGAAATGAATATAGACGATTTGATATTGAAATCGGAAAAAATAGATATGTCATACATACCATATGGCATTTGTATTGAGAAGTCATTCAAAAAAGAAGAAAGAATGTTAGCAGAATCGCCTTTTAAATTGCTGACTGATAGAAAGCTTATTCATGTTCCAATAATAATAGGTTATAACAATAATGAAGCGTACATATTCGCTAATGTACTGAGACAATCTAAAGCTATAAAAAGGCTTCCAGGAGATATGACTTTTCTTCTTCCTATGGAACTAAATGATGTAATAACTAGAGAATTAAATCACACTCGTGATAAAATAAAAGAGGTTTACTTCAAAAACAATAATTTCAGTAATGCGGCGATACTCGCTTACCACAGGTACATTATAATATTTCAACTTATTATATATTTTATTTTCGATTTGAACTGAATATTTCTTTCAATTTTAGTGACGCTTATTTCATTAATCATATACATAGGAGCGCTCGGCTCCATTCGTCAGCATCACAGTATCCCGTTTATTATTACCAGTTCTCTTATTCTGGAGACACGGGAGTTGAACCAGAAACTGGTATGGACAAAACAGGAGCTGCCCACTCAGATGAATTGTCCTATTTGTTCTCTGAAGGTGGACGTAGTCTTAATGGTGATGATGGCAAAGTTCAAGATAGACTAGTCACGCTTTGGACAAACTTCGTGAAATATCTGTAAGATATTATTTATTATAACTAAACTAAATTTTTCTCGGATTCGATGTTGCTGTCCTAATACGACTTGGGTGTCTTTAAGAAAATAGTTAATAGGCTGTTACCACCACGGATCACATCAATACTTAACATCAGATGAGACCGAGGTCAAGCCATTTATATAGTCGACACAAAAAGTAATATAGTCACATAAGTCAATAATTTCGCATAAACGTTTTAAAAATATAGTATTATAATAATCCTTTAGGAATCCAACACCACATCTGGCCGATCCAGTGCACTGGGAAGCACTAGATCACCGGGAGCCCCGTCTATTAAATATTGAAAAGGAGATAGAGATGATAGACTATCCTTATGCTTCAACGACTGACATATGGGATGAGATATACGAGAAATATTACACAAGAATGGTAAATAAAGCTAAACAAACAAACGAAGAGTATTAAAGGCAAAAAAAAAGATCACGAATACAGTTTATAATTTTTGTCCGCTCTTTAATTTTATGTTATCGTTATATATAAAAGAATCAAAACTGATCGCAAGACTAACATTTTAACCGTCATTAACCTCTAATTAAAATATCCTACCTCGGTCATGCACTCCGTCATCAGCGATATGATATTCTGCAGTTTATTATTATGGGTAAAGTTTATGGAAAACGAAAGGAAAAAGTCGTGGTTGAGGAATATCAGGGAATGAACTGTCATATCTGAGGCGTCCGAATTGTTCCGCAGAACTGGAGACAGAAAGGACTGTATCACGCTGATCGCCAACCTTCACTAGTTGGAGAGACACTTTAAGAAGAAGAAGAACCTCCAATTATGGAGAATTTTTCCAATAGTACGCTGTTTCGATCTTAAATTATCGTCTACATTGTAAAGGCATGACAGAGTAGTTGAAAACATAAGTATAGTCGCTTACGCAACAATGCGATACCACTTTGAGGATAGTGTATAATGACTATCAGCTGAGTCTTGGTGTGAAATATCAGACAAAGTGGCGAGAGAAGATAAGAATAAATTTGAATACATATAAGGTTGTTAGTAGCCAAATTATTTACTTTGAAAAAAAAAAAAAAAAATTATGCTTTTTAGCTAGTCTTTAATAACAGTCACTATCGCCTAAATCATTACCTGTTTTCGTTCCGATGATAGAAAGTCATAAAAACAAACGTTTTATTTATCATTAAAATGTAAAAGCAGCGGTTTATCGCCAATTCTATTGCAGCTTGTAAAGCAGTCTTTTAGCCTTTGATCACATAAGCTGGTTCATAGCGAGCAGTAACTAAAGGTTATCACAAGTCATGGCTATCTACGTGACGGGTGTCCTCTTATAATTAATTAAAAATCAAAAGTACTTATAACTAAACTCACCAAATAATGCAGATCAAGGTATGATTGTAATTTTACCGAAAATTTACCTGAAAGAAATAAAGAAAGTGTCAATAATAAATGAAGTATTTTATTAGGTTATGCTAGATGACCCTGAGGAGGACAATGGCTGAACGTGAGCTCCGGTCAATGAGATAGTGCCATCGAGTGTGGTAGGGTCTGCATAAAATAGACTCCGGGACAAGCTATCCCGGCATAGCGTTAGCGAGACCGCGGTTGTGTTCCGAATGGAGATCCCATGACCTCTCCAAATGTTGAAGGTGACCATCGAGGAGGTTTTAGTAAAAAATCTCCACATAATTCTGGCTTAGAATCCCCTAGAATTCCCCTAGAAAGAGTACTTTTGAGAAGATTTCGCTTCTCTTACCAAACCAAAAAAAAAGTAATATGAGTACACATTTATATAATTATTCTTTACATAAAACCGACATGCTTATTGGAGTTAGTGTAGAAGCATCAAATAAAACTATCAAACATCTATCCCAAACAAAAAAAAAAAATATGAGACGTATTTTGAAAACCTCATAAACTTCATGGGTGTATTACAAACTGTAATCTATTAACGGTTTCTGCTGAGCGAAAGCCTTCCTAAGGAGTGGAGATTGCGTTACTAGCCACGATTATCTCATAGGTTGGCGACCGCTGTATACTGTTTTAAATATCACAGGAAATGTTATTGTTTTCTCTGGACATATTCCGTCTGTTTACGCCTTTTGAAAAACAACAACAGAGTGGCGGTAAACAAAAATTGGCGCTTACCCGTCTCCCAAACTAGGTACAGCTGTAATACTTAAATATTGTGTAGCTATTAATGGTGATGTTTCGTAAGAGATTTTCTATATTTAATAAAATCTATATAAATTACAACTACTTCGTACACTTTCAAAATAAACAGAAGTTAAACAAAAGGCTTTGACGGCGTATCTTTAATTTAACGAGCAGTAAGTAAAAGTGATTTGGTTGAAAGTAAAATATACACGCGCCTTGAACTTTATATCAGCTTACTTTTGATATATATAGCATATTTGTTAATTAAATATACTCACGCGAGAATCGAGCACTAAAGGTGCCAGGCTTGTAAATGAATTGCAAACATTGTGCGATACATAGCTGTCAACACGGTACACATGGAGAGGGTACGAGAGAGGGCACAAGGGGGACGGGGTGTAATACGCAGGGGCCAATAACGGTGGGAGTACCAATAACCGTTATCGCCAAAATCACAAGTGGTGAGATAGTGTTCGATGTCATGGCTTTTTCTGTCGATAATGAATTGGTCTCAGGTACTGTCAGTGTGAAAACTATTGCAATCGCTTAAAACTTAAGCTTAAGCAATTTCGAGATGCATGATAACTAAAAATTGAGACGACCTAGTTATCTTTCATTTTAAATTTTATTTAATGGACATAGACCCGAAAACTTGTAATGTAATATATCGATGAATAATGTCTATAACAACACACTATGTCTTTGATGTAAACATTTGACTTGATTATTATACCATTCATCTACTCTAATTTAACTTTTTCAACGTACCGAATTATAAATTTGCATGTTACTGTACCTGTTGTGATCGATTGCCTTTCGTCGTTATGGTATCAGTTTAGGGCTCAGTAGAATTTCATGTTTTGATAAAGTTGGACGAAAAGTTAGCGCTAATTATTTTGGTAATAGAGTCAATTTTAATATTTATCATCAGAAGTCAAAATCAGTTTGAACAAAATTAACAAAGTAGTTATGATAACATAACGATATGAATTCGTTACGGTGGTTTATAATATACTTTACTTTCAAAGCAGTAGTCTATGCTTACGATGAAACTACAGAAGCAGTAAGTGATTTAAAGTTCACAGATGATTATGCTTCGGAAACATCAACTTCTAATTATGACGAAGAATATGAAAACAAGGACATAGTCTACACGGAAAATGGGCCTGTTCAGGGTCACATACATGAAAACAAACCAACAATTAAAATATTTTATGACATACCGTATGGATCATTTAGCGCGTCAGATCCATTTGAGGTGAGAAATTTTTATACCAAAGCTAAAATCATATTTTCTAACAATATGTCATATCTTAAGTGGTATACTTAACACATGAGCACAATCTTCTTTAATAAAAAATAATGTATACGCTATTATTAGTGATCTTGATAGTAACCCAGAAGTCTAGGAATGTAAAAAGAAATAATCTAATAAATCGATTAACTTACAGGAGCCTTCGCCATCAGAACGTTGGGATACAATTCATAATACGAGCGAACACAAGTCACGATGTCCACAAATTGGTTACCCGAATGAAATCATAGGTGGTACAGATTGTCTTACATTAAGCATAATGACACCAACGACAACATCAAAATCAGATGTATTGTTTTACATACACGATGGAAGTTTTAATAATGGAAGTGGAAATCCATCAATTTATGGGCCAGAATATATAGTACCTCAAGGTATTATCTTAGTATTACCTAATTACAGACTGGGAGCACTTGGATTTTTATGTTTACAGAATGAAACTATACCAGGAAATGCAGCACTTAAAGATTTGACATTAGCCTTGAAATGGGTTAAAGACAATATAGCAGCCTTTGGAGGTGATCCTTCAAATATCGTTGTGAGTGGGGATGGTAATGCAGGTATTTTGGCAGGATATTTGGCAATCTCTCCAAGATCAAGAGATTTATTTTCTAAAATCATAGTCGAAAGCGGTTTTTTACTTTCCCCGCTAGCCATAGATAGAAATCCAATAAAAACTGCGGAAAATTTGTTGGAGCAACTAAGTAATCCAATTAACCCAGTAATATCAAAATATCATAGAAATCAAAATTTCCACGTAGGAGCGTATGTGACAACAGCAAAAAATATGAAATTCGCTCCTTGCATTGAAAACGGCAATAAATCGTTTATTACAGAAACACCTTGGGCTATGCTTAACAAAATAAAAACTAACGTGTCCTACATGATCGGTATCACAAACCACGCTGGTATACATGAGGCTCTACAGCATACAGAAATTACTTGGTCCGAAGTGAATAATAATTTTAGTATTATCTTGCCCAGCGATTTACATTTTAGGAATGCCAAGAAAATGACTGAAATTGGAAATCGGATAAAATTGCAATACTTTGGAGATCAGAATATTACGTCAGATACTAAGGGACTTCTTTCATTTTATTATACTGATTCATTATATTTGGGACCAATGATTCGAGCTGCTCGACCTTTAGTAGCGGCAGGAGCTTCTGTTTATTTATACGAGTTTGCTTTTGTTGGAAAATTAAATCAGGAAATATTTTCACCGATAAAGTTCCACGGTGCATCTCGTGGAGATATTGCCAGATACATCTTTTGTAAAGAAGGGCAAGTTGTTGATGATGATACAAAAGAAAAGCGTATGGTAGAAACTGTCGTTGAATTATGGAAGAATTTTATTCGTACAGGGTAACTATTAAATTAAAGCTTTAATTCAGTCAGTATTTATTGTTATTAGCTTTTACATATATACATATATATCACGCCTCGTTCCCAGCGGAGTAGGCAGAGACCACCTCTCTCCACCTGCTACGATCCTGGCACACCTCTCTCGCTTCCTCCACTTTCATAAGCGTCTTCATGCACGCTCGTCGGTTGCGTGTGCTTTTGATCCGGCCTTTCTTTAGGACATCTCCGATTTGATCGGAATATGTCCGCCTAGGTCGACCTGCACCTATTTTTCCAATCATTCTTACCTTGTATATTTCTTTCGTTAATCTTCTTTCATCCATTCTTTCGACATGGCCGAACCATCTAAGCATCCCTTTCTCTATCCTTGTCACTACATCTTAACCACGCCGCACCGCTTCCTTATCACACTGTTCCTCACTTTGTCCATCCGTTTCACTCCAGTTATACTTCTCAGGCTTCTCATCTCCACAGCATTAATCCTACCTTAGCTTTTGCAACCACCACTACAATATCATTGAAACTCATCCTTTACTTTTTTACTATTTAAATAATTCATAGCTCCATAATAAGTTAATTTATGTATGAGTTGACATTTAAACAAAAATTATTGATTATTTTTGTTTAAATGTCAACTCAAGAAATATTTTTTCATTAAAGAAAGCCATCAGCGAAAGGCATCCAGTGGGATCGTTTGCACCAGACCACGGAGGTGAACGAGAGTTGGTTGCTGATTGACTCTGAAGTAAAACCAAAGAGAGGTTTTCACGTCGAACGCATCAAACAATGGACGGAAATATATGAGACATATTTTGTTGAACACAATCGCGCATTCGGATTATCCCCTTACCTATATTCTCTTATTTTCACTTTATCTATTTTTATTTGCTTATCCAAATTTTTAGTTTAAACGCCTAAAGTACCCCGATGTTTTTAAAATAGACGAAGGCAATTAGCACGTAATTATTTCAATTCATATTTGTATTGTAAAATCCAAAAAAAAAAAATCTTTTATTAACCGATTTCTACACGATTTCGATTATAGGAACATCTAAAGAGTTGATTTTATTAAAATAATAGTCCTATACAATGAAGTCGGATAACTATCATATAAGAAAGGCTATGCTATTAATATTTCCGTATGTATTCCTCTTGACTACCGTATCACATCATGTAACCTAGAATGCACTAATAAAATTTAAATGGATCAAAAACATTTATATTATTTTCCCTTCAACAGAACAGAAAAGCCTAAGTTTTGTATAATCAAATTACGTTATAGGTTTTGTGTTTAGATTAGACGGCGAGATATTATCATAACATTGTATACTTAATGATCAGATTAGTCATCGTCCAGCATTAGGACGAACCAGTCACGTTAGTCTAGTGCTTCAAAGTATTAGAAAATCAAAAATGTATACTGCTACATAATGATTTACAAAGAGTTTGTTATAATCTTTTTGTGGCGAATGATTGGACTTTCATGTCAGACGAAGAGGCCGTATCGCGATGTACTGACGACGCAGGGTCGCGTGAGGGGGTACCTTTTCCCAGACCCACCCCATTATGCGTTCCTGGGGGTACCATACGCCCGCCTCCCCGCACGAAACGCCAGGTTCAAGGTTAGAGCCGTTTGTTAGTGGACACAAATCTAATTTACTTTGTTATTTAGATCCTTATCGAAACGTTGCTGGGCCAGGCTACGTTTGTTTTGAACACGTCGTTGTTATTTTGTGTATCACCATAGATAAAAGTTGATTAAAAAACGGCATATGCCATGGCAGTAAAAAGGTAGCCGAAGCCAAATAGATAGTAGAAGAAGACATAGAAAGTAAAACAACTTAATTTTTAATACCTTAAATAAACTATTTAAGACCAAGAGGCGATTGAGATCTAAAACATTTTGTCAGTTGTTTCTGAAGACGGGTATAATGAAAACTGTGGTATAGATCTTTATATTTGTTATACTTTAATATGTGTGCTATATTGTTGTTATTATTTTGCTTATAGGCTCCAGAACCACCGACTCATTGGGACGGTGTGTTTGAAGCTACACATCGTATTAAGTGTCCACAGATAGATGAGGACGGTGTAGAAGATTGTCTTGTTATCAATGTATTTACACCCCAACACGGTATATCGCTGCCCGTCATCGTTCACATCCACGATGGTGACTTTCAGACTGGGTATCGTATCATATTAAACATATAATAATTACATTAACATTTGAACTCGTTCTACAATTTATTATTTAAACGTTGCACTTGTTACGGCAATTAAATCCAATACGCGAAAGGCTGAGGTATGTTCCCTATATTTATTTATATTTGTACAAATACATAAATTAAAAATAACAAAAAAAAACTTAGCTCCGATAACGTACTAGATAATGGTATAATTTCAGATGGGGTTCCTATAGAGCACCGTTGCGACTTCTAAAAGAGAACGTAATTATTGTTACGTTCAATTATCGTCTTGGCGCATTCGGGTTTCTCTGCCTCGGTGCGACTGATGCGCCAGGAAATGCTGGCTTGAAGGATCAAATTGCAGCTCTGTACTGGGTGCAAAGAAACATCAAAAATTTCGGTGGGAATTCTATGGACGTCACTGTTTATGGTACAGGATCTGGAGCTGTGGCAGCAGAATTGCTCCTAATATCCGGTTCGACTACTGGACTCTTCCATAGAGCTATACTGGAATCTGGCACAGCTTTGGCCCCTACTTCAGTGACATATACACCATTCTCTACAGCGCTAAAAGTTGGATCATTACTAGGGTTTGATGGTGAAGCAACACCAAACGAGCTTGCTCAATTCTTCATGGATGTTGCAATGAAAAAGGTGATAAATTCAACAGAAATGTTCCTGCCGTGTATTGAGCGTGATGTTTCCAACACTAATAGCTTACTTGATATGGATCCATTGGATTCACTCAAGGATGCCCACTTTTTCCATATTCCGATCATGATCGCGTATTCGAACGCGCTTGAAGTTAAAATCATATCGAACGATCTAGATAGGTTTAGATCGATACCGAACGACTTTGAGAATCTATTGCCAGATAATTTGGATTTTGAGAATGACGACTTCAAGACGAGGCTTGCGAGATTGGTGAAGGAATTTTATTTCGGAGAGAACGAGATTGGCACTAGCTTGATTCCAAATTATGTAGACTATGTGAATGACATTTTTATCGAGTACCCTGTTGTGAAATCGGCAATACTTCACGCGAGAGCTACTCATCCGGTCTACATTTTAAAGTTCACTTACAAGGGCACCCTGAGTAATATGAAGGAAGAAGAGATTCCTGGTGCTGGGCATGGTGACTTGTACACATACTTATTCACAAATGAACATCTAACCAGGGAAGAACAGTTGGTTGCTGAAAGGCTTGTGACTCTGGTAACAAATTTTATAAAGATAGGGTGAGTTATATTAGTAGTTTATATTTACACATATCTAAAGGCCAAAGAATTTAGCATGCTGATATGACATCCGCTAGCCTTGAGTCTGATAAAACTGCTATGGTTGTGTAGCTAGTCCCACAAACTCCATCATAAAAAAAAATGTTTAAGGAGTACATAAAATTTTCCTTTATTATGAACCAACAAGAGTAATTAAATATATGTAGATATGACAGTATCTGATATTCCTGCCTATAATAATGTGGTGTTTAGGATATTAACACACCACCTCATAGCACTTGATGCCTTGACATATATCTTATTATGTGTCTTCATCCTTAGTAATATTATTAGCTAAAATTCCCTTAAACCAGATGAAAGTATTTTGCACATTTCTATAGTGGAACTGCAGTGGTTACATCAAACAATTACTAAATTTGTTCTCATTCTTTTTTTAATATGAAGAAAAAAATAACCTTTTCAGACTTTTTTTGTATAATATTATGAGTCAAAAGTATCTTACATATTAATTATTACTCTTTTTAACTTTGTTAGCATTTTCTTTGGACAATATAGGACTATATGGTATCATTGTGAACTATATTAAACCTGATTAAAAGTATTTAGTATAACATTTACTGATACATATAGTGTACTAGATGTCTCAAAACACTAATATCTGTTTAAGGTTAATAGCAGAGAGCTTAATTTTCTATCCATCTCTAAGAACTATGCACCAGTTCTCTATGGCATTGACATCTATGACATTTGTTTATCATTCCTTTATCACCATAAACTTATGTCGTTTCTTGTATATAGATAAATGAATGTACATTATTTGATCAATGGTTAGCAAGTGTATAATTTAATATAACCTTGTTTACAGGGATCCAACACCATTAACAACAACTCTTTTGCCAGTGATATGGGAACCAGTGCCATACACACAGAATGTAGATGGTAAAATAACTGTAGTTCCATACTTGTTATTTGATAAAACACCCCTCAATCAATTATTACCTGGGCAGCAGCTCATATTTTGGGATCATATTTATAATAAGTTTTATAAGCGGCATGAAAATGTATAAAGTGTGACATAATTTCTGTGATGACTCATTTAACATTAAAAGATTGTGACAACAAAATCAAAAATAAAGCACAAGTTTTGCCTAATAGTTTATTTAGTGAAAATAATTAAAATTCACACCATGGTGGAGATCTACTTGCTAATTTTAGTTTATTTTAAATGTAGGTAATATATTGTAAATAAGAATTATTCAGATAGTATAGAAAGTTCTCTCAAGCCAAATAAGTGGAAAAATAGGAGGATTTACATAAAAAGTTTTTTATGACTTACAGGAAACAAATGCCTTAAAATTTTTCTATTTTTAATGTCTGCTGCTGAAAATTGCCTAAGAGTGATAATAAAAAGTAGCCCAGAGTTCTTTTCTCAACACAGGAATCAAAATTTGATAGTTCCAGCCTTTATTTGTAACAAAACTAATAAATATTAAAAAGAAAAAAATATTACAATATAGGTCCAATACACATAGTAACTACCAGAAACATGCAATAACAATCCAATAGATTGTATTGGAAAATTTATATGTAAATTTGTCTTTAAGCACTTGATCTCTGGCAAAGCTATGCAATATTTTACAATAAACCTGTCAAACATATCATGTTATTGTTTCAGGAAAAAAGTATTAAAGAACATTCTCAAATTACTCTTATATAAACTATATACGATGAAAAGAATATCTAACGATATTATACTTTCAAATTAGTTGACTTTTAACTAGATATTGCCGTCGACATCTAAAAACAAAATATACCGTTACCTGGACAATATAATTCCGGTGCACGTTACGACGAGTCCAAAAGAGTTATTTCACTAAATACTCATGTGCAACATATCTATTACTGTACTGGTATTTGAAGTTTACAGCAAATCTACATTAAATTTAAGTAATAAAATCAACAAGTTACACGCTTAGACAAAACATGAACCACCCGTCACATTTCACTTCACTGACATGACAGACATGACGTAAGTGTTGTTCGGATATACTAACCATATTTCTGTACCGTTACTTGTACTCTCACATGATTTACAAAATGAAAAAAGATCATTTCATTTTATGTGTAGTTTAATGTAGTACAGTAGTAAAATTATGTTATAAAAGAAACATTTAAATGTAACTAGGGTAGCTATATCAAGAAAAGCTAAAAGATCATAAGTTCGCTTACTGAGTTTTTTTTCTAAGGTACAATAAAACATGAATAAAAAGATCCTATTTATTCTTTAATGGGTTTCATGTCCATAGGTTTCAATCTTCAATTTTTGTTATTCTTGTGTCGCTGAATTTTAATTTTTTAATGATGTAAAATATTATTAAATACTCTTTAGTGCTTTTATGCTCTAATAGGCGCTATAGTATATTTACAATTTTCTAAGTTAAAAAGTTTATTTACACTCATGGTTTAATATCTGCACAAAATAATATTATTGTGGAGATGCTCAAAATTAATTTCGAATAGTCTGGTTTGTTTATTTAATGTGAAAATAGTATTTGTAATTTTTTTAAAAGTTACGTTAGTTTACAGAAAATCTCAGAAAAAAAATTTTTGACATGGTTTTTATAAGTGGTATCTCTCCAGTTGATTGAAACAGTTTCTAAAAATATCAGCTTAAATAAATATATCTAAGAATTTCATCGAACTTCTTTTTTGTAAAGAAGGAGAAAGATCTTGCAGAAATCCTTTAAAAGTTCGAAAGAATTAATTCAGTTTTCCCACACCTACATGTAAGTTTTACTTCTTTAACTGGCAGAAAATGCCTCCATAGTATTATGTATGTATAAGGCGACTTGTAGCCTTAGCTCGGTTTTATTTAAAAAATAAATAAATATGAAGTAGAAGAAAGTAAAAAAAATCATAAATACAAGTACATTTAGAGGTAGGTATTTATAGTAATAAAACACTATATCTAATAACAGGAATGTCTCATTTATTATATTTACATGCTACTTGCAATAATAGAGTTAAAACTTAATCTACGTTCATTTTCGTTATCACAAAATGTATAAAATTTTAAATTCTTGCGCTCAAAACATAAGTTTTAAATTTCAATTCTCAAAACGATATTGCTTTATTTGTTTATAATAATACCCTTTAATTGACCACATCTTATTTGCATTAAAAAAATCTTTAATTTTACAATTGAGCGCACTTAAAAACGTTTATTTGAATATAAAATATTAATAAATTCAGACTGTAAAAAATAAAGTCTGCTTTATTTTACTCATATGAATGTAGATTGGAAAGATATTTTTTTTTAAATATTATGACTTTGTGTTTATTTAATAATTCATAATGGTATGGATCAAAAAGAATTAATACTTAAAATAATGGAGTTAAACGTGCGATTACAATAATTGCCTCATTTGTTTACGAACGTTAATGTAACATACTTTACAGTATCTTAATAATTCACAAACGATAGTTGTTACATCATGATTGAAATTCTCTTGTAGTGTCTCCCAAATTTGAGGAAAGTTGGAAATCAGTTTTTTATATTTCTTTCCGTTTTCATCAGGATCAGCATCTACATCGACGATCATTACTTTCTCTTGCGGCATTAAATGCAAAAGTTTGGGTCTGCCTGTCTGTACACGTGACCATGTCACCCAATATTCTTCAATATTTCCTTATTAGTAAACTTAAACTTGCCTTTTCTTAAAGAATATATGAAATAAATGACAGAGCGCCTGTTAAAATTTTAAAGCAAATCTACTATACAATGTATTACTTAATAATAACAAAAATAATAGATTATAATAGCTTTATATTATATATATACCAAGACACATGTTCTAAACCTTCCCATATTTTAATGATATAAGTTAGTTTTTAATATCTTGTGTTAAGTCTGGACAATCATTAGGGCAACATACGGCACGTAAGGCACTTATTCAGGTGTACGTTGTATTTAATAAAATGTATCAATGTATTAATAGCTGACTTTCACAAAGATTTAAAGATAACAAACAGATTTTTCGTCTTAAAAATATAGTATTCTGGGTCCTTAGAAGAAAATTTGGCGTCAAGGTATTAAGTAAGCGTAATATATACGTTGTTTGTGTAACTTAATTTTAATATTTTTGAATAGAAAATAATGTTCCTATACTTTGTCAATTACAAGTAACTAATAAAACAGTGTACAAGGATAACATCGTAAATAATCAACCTTATTTAAATTAGATACTTCTGATACTGGCAAGATAATTATTGTATCTGTACTGATTACATGATTAAAAAATTCAATGTTAAAAACTTTAAACCATAGCCTAAAAGTAATTAGTATCTAAATACTGTAATTTTCAAAAGTACTTCATTAAACGATTGGTTGTTAACTTTTCCTGTAAAAAGCTCTTTCAATTACATCAAATTCGTAAAAAAACTGTTCCAAAATTAACGTTTTCGTCATAGCAAGTTATTTAACGAATCTCTATTAATTGTTGGAACCCGTTTGAAAATTAAGAATTATTGACAATGTTCGGTGACATCCACAACGGTACTCTTTCTCCAGCCGAAGAAGAAGTAACCAACAGCCATTCCCAGTACTAACGCGATGCACAGCCATACATTATATGTCATGAACACCAACATGAGGATGTAGGAGGCAGTAGATTGCACAATGTGAAGTAAAGTCTGCACTATGTGACCGCTGGACATCATCGAGTATCTGAAAAACAGATTATTTTGAAATATACTAGTGTTTCTTTGTTATATTGCGTAGTGGTAATTTGTGAAGCGGATCTTGAAATAAGTTGCGTAGCACTCCGTCACGCTAAGGTCTGAAAATTGAATGAATATAAAAAACGGAAATAATGTGCCTTTGAAGTTATTTCTTTAATTCTTACAATTAAATTTATACCAGCTAAATTTTAGTACTTTGACAAACTCAGTTTCGGTGTGCTCCAATCACTACTCTGATCATTCGTCGGTGATTCGTTGGTGGTAAGTAGTTACACATTCTCGTAATTCTTTTAAAGTACTACTCCAACGAATATTTCACACTAAATAGTAGTGTGCAAACATTACAAATTTCTGGTTTTAAGCAGTTTTGGAGCTAGTGAAATTATAGGGATAAGCACAGGGACACTGTGGTGGCACCTTATCATTTATCATCAGATGAACTTTCTATTTATCCGGTCGCGTAATCCACTAAAAAATATAAGAAAAATAAAATACCAAACATGTCTTACTTAACAACTGCGGTTCCGCCGCAAGAGCCTTGGTTGCCACATTCGTTCTTAGTGATGTTGACTTGTGAGTCGCCGGTGGCGGTGGTGGCCCTGGCGTGCAGCGCCTCCCTGTAGTACTTCAAGCCCTCGTATAGTATGCCAGCGAGAAATATGGCTACTGCTGAACCGAACAGCTCCAGTGCAGTCGTCGTCATCCAGCCGCTGAATAGAATCTCCTGACACACGCCTACGTGGAACTGAAAATATCAAATGGATTACAATTTAATATCACATAAAATCAGAAATTTTTATTAGTAATTGTTTATTTAAAAAAGACATATAATAAGTAAATATTCAAACATCTTGTAATCTCCACTCCTATTACTGGTAACATCTCTACTGCATGTGAATGTCTTTTATAATCTGTGGATTTAGAATAATGACAATCACGTGATGTTGGTGGAACTGCACCCAAACATAAGAGTGAGCAACTAATATTTTCAAGTTATTGTTTGACTAAGCGATGAGAGGATTTGGACGTTGACCTGATGATAATTTATATGCTTGTTTATAACAACGTGGTGTTAGTTAGGATAATGTACACTGCACTACATTGTGCTGTTTATTGTGTAGTTTCGTTAACAGCGCTCTTACTGAACAACGTTTGCACGTTATTGTTTACTTAAGTCTTCGGCAATAGAGACTTCCACCAGTAATACTAATACTTTAATTATTACTTGTTCATCAATGTTGATCTATAAGTGTTGGATAGTTGATATGGTTGATATGAATCAAAAATCATCGATAAATAGTCCGTAGCTTTGTGATGTATCTGGCGTGTGGAAGAAGATTCCAGGAATCCGTTTGTCCGTGTCAGTGGGGTACACGGTACCGGCGTGTTTGCATTCGGTACCGCAAACGACCGGATTCCCGCGTGACCATTGTTTTGGCACCTCACCATACTCAGAATACGAGGAATGCGTGCAAATCACTTTGTATCTCTACACTTTTATGTGTATACGTAAAAACTTCGAGAGTATGTATCGTTCATAAAAATTTCTAAAGTAACTGTCACGTTAGGTACGACAGCGAAGTCTATATATTTGTGTATTAATCTCACTGGTGGTAGGTCTCTGTTGCCGGGTACCGTCTAGGTCAGTGATTCTCAACCACTGTGCCGCGGCAATTTTGTGTGCCGCGAAATTTTAGATGAATAGTAATTTTAATATTATTAAATAAAATTATATATTTTTTTTAAACTATTTGATTATTTGTTTGGCAACGCGTTCCTTCTTAGTGCCGGATGCCGGATTATAGTAAAGCGACGAGCATACCAGTGGGTGAAGAGAGAACATAAATAATATTTAAGCTTACTTTTTTCTTTGTGGACCGCCAAATTTTGCTATTGTTAAGTGTGCCGCAACAAAAAAAGGTTGAGAATCACTGGTCTAGGTAGGTACCGCAGCTTATATTCATATGTGTATGAGCATAAGTGTGTTCCGATTTGAAGGATATTGTATCTCAGTAGATACACCGCCTTTCACTAAATTACTGAGGTAAAGAGACTTAAAATCTTATGTCCCAAGGCGATGAGCGCAATGTGGTATTGTATATATCATTCTAACTAGTGCCATGTTATGTGCAGGAGTATCACTTACCGTCAGGCGAATGTCTCACTTGTATCGTCTCTTTGTCGAATTTAAAAAAATATATATCTTTATAATAAACTATTTATTTATCTATGTATCTATGTAACACTATCTGTTCCCCACCCGCATCGTTCGCCATAACACTCTTCCAATCCTTTTTGGAGGAACATTTCGTAAAATCCATTCTTAGCTGCTGTATATTCGGTAAAAAGAATGTTCCTAACAATTTCAAGTCTCCAGGCCTTGTGGTTCCAGAAAAATCGTGATAAGTCTGTACATAGGTGGATAGTCAAGAATATAATCTAGTCAAAATGTAAGATATTTTGGCATTTTAAAAAAGTGTATATCAAATCCATATTTATATACCTTTATATCAATGAAAATAATAGGTTGGAAAATATCACCCTTCCGCCTTTTTGTCTTTTGAATTTCGCGGCTATGTACAAAGCGCTACAGAGCTCGTATCTGGCAATACTATACATAATTTTAAAGGTCTTGACATAACCTACAAAACGACGCTATGCATATTTAGTTTGGATATTGCGTTCAACAGTTATAGACGTGTAAACATATAGTTCACTAACGCCGAAATTCGCGCTATTTTAAAGTTTTCCTTCGTTAAAGGCAAATCCGCTAGAGAAACGTTCCGTGAGATTAATGGTGTTTTGGGGGATGGTACTCTATCACTTCGAACCGCGGAGGAATGGTTTCGACGATTCAGAGCCGGTGAAAACGACACCATGGATAAGCCAGCCGGCGGAGGACCTGTGACGACAAATACCGATCAAATCATGGACTACATCGAGTTAGACCGGCATGTGGCATCTCGTGACATCGCCCAGGAGATGGGAGTTAGTCACCAAACCATTTTAAACCATCCGCAGGAGGCTGGATACAAAAAAAGCTTGATGTTTGGGTGCCGCATGATTTGACGCAAAAAAACCTTCTGGACCGAATCAACGCCTGCGATATGCTGCTGAAACGGAACGAACTCGACCCATTCTTGAAGCGGATGGTGACTGGCGACGAAAAATGGATCACATACGACAATATCAAGCGAAAACGGTCGTGGTCGAAGGCCGGTGAATCGTCCCAAACAGTGGCCAAGCCGGGATTGACGGCCAGGAAGGTTTTGCTGTGTGTTTGGTAGGATTGGAAGGGAATCATCCACTATGAGCTGCTCCCATATGGCCAGACGCTTAATTCTACCATCTACTGCGAACAACTGGACCGCTTGAAGTAGGCGATCGACCAGAAGCGTCCAGAATTGGCCAACAGGAAGGGTGTAGTGTTCCACCAGGACAACGCCAGACCACACACTTCGTTGATGACTCGTCAGAAGCTACGGGAGCTTGGATGGGAAGTTTTATCGCATCCACCATATAGCCCGGACATAGCGCCAAGTGATTACCACCTGTTCCTGTCCATGGTGAACGCTCTTGCTGGTGTAAAGTTGAACTCAAAAGAGGCTTATGAAAAGTGGCTGTCCAAGTTCTTCGCAAATAAGGAGGGGGGCTTCTACGAGGGAGGTATTATGAAGTTGCCCTCTAGATGGAAACAGATTATCGAATAAAACGGCGCATATTTGAACTAAATCCGATCACTGTAACACTTTTTATAAAGCATTGAATAAAGAGTAAAAAAGCGGAAGGGAGATATTTGCCAACCTTATATATAAACCACTGAGTTATTTCAGTCCATTATTATCAGAAACAAGGCATTTCTTTTGCGAATGTCTAGTAGTTTTTAAGTTTTATAAGTAGGCGAAAGTTTCCTATATTCAATAAAAAACTGACTTGAATTTCCAGCTACACATTAGTGGAAAAATTAAAAAAGGCTGTAGTTTGTCATCATCATCATGACATCATCATACGCCGATAGACTTAAACTGCTGGATTTAGGCTTCCCCCAAAGATCTCCAGATCGATCGATCCAGCTCTCCAGTTTGTAGCAAGACTAAAATGTTCTTAAATGTTGGCATGTGTAAGTTGAAATGCAGTTTGGTAACCCACACGTACATCATTTCTGCTGTTCAATCTTTTGGCAGACTGGGTGAGAATGTCCTTTGGTAGTAAGCTCGTTTGTATTAGAAAATATTAATCTTTGTATGCAAATGATAAATAAGTATTTAGTGTTTTTTACTTTAGTCTTGGTCTATACCGTGTTTAGTCTTTTAGCCATCTAAAGAAGTGTCTTAACGATTTATTGCTTCTCGTTTTTTTATAAAGGTTCGATCTAGATTTTTTACTGGTGGTGGGTCTCTGTTGCCGGAGATCATCTAGGTGGGTACCACCGCAGCGCCTATTGAAGCCGACAAAACAATAATGTGCAAGCGTTACTGTGTTCTAGTTTAAAGGGCGCTGTATGGTGTAATTACTGGGTTAATTAGATTGTGTATATCAATATAATCAGCGTTGTATCACTTAGCATCAGGTGAACGCTCCGCTCTCATCACTTAATTGAATAAAAAAAAAAGATTGTATACTTTTCTAGACATGACGTAATTTGTAATCGATACTTTTGAATACTTTGTCCGGTTAATTAGTTGATAAATATTAATTCCAATGATATAATAGTTAATACTGATACATTGCGCATTAATAGATAAAAAAGTTAGACCTAATATTGTAATCTAGATAAGCTAACTTAATAATCGATACATTAATAAACAAAATAAATATAAATTTTCATGTTCTATATAAATGACAAAGGATTTTAGAGGCCGCTTAGACAAACAACGGCAACGCTTGTTTATCGTTAAGGAGTCTGGATAATTTACTGTGTTCCGGTTTGAAGAAGGTGGTGAATTTTTATAGAATTGAGCGACGAGATGAGCGGGACGTTCACCTGATGGTAGGTAATACGCCTGCCCATAACAACGTGGCGCTAGTTGGTACTATATATACTACATCATATTGCGCTCGCCACTTGAGACAAGATGGTGTCTCCTTACCCCAATAATTACATTAGCTATAACGCCCTTTAAACTGAAACACACAAATGTTTACACACCACTGTTTTGCTGTAGAAATAGGCGCTACCGTGGCACCTATCTAGACCGTCTCTGGCAACAGAGGCCCACCATCAGCGCCCGTTCATAACTACATAGTGCTAGTAGATTAGCTGCTGTTTGGCGACAGAAAAAGGAGCTGCTGTAGTTACCTTAACCACGACGGTTAACCTAGACTACCATTGTTGTGAGCAGACGTATGAATCCATCCCTACACGTAAATATCGTGGTCATCTTATTACCTTTTTTTTTTGCGGGGTAAATCTTAAAAAATACTTTGCTTCTAGGGGGAAGAGAAGGTTATGTGGGGCTTCTTACCCACTAAAACCCCATCGGTGGTGTCACTCAGTGTATTAGGAGCGGCTCCGGACCTTATGGAACGCACCAGTGCCTCCCTGCACTCTGGCTAAAACAACCCACGGAAGGGCAAAGCTCTCCTTAGCACCCACGCTTTGCTACTGCAAATACAAGACCACCATGCATTTGCCTTCCTCCTAAGCTTCGCTTATTGATCTTTGAGGGCCACCACGCTCAAAGACCACGAAACTGAGGAGCTTTTTAGTCGCCTTGTACGACAGCCAGTGAATACCTTGGTCCTATTTTTAATTGCCCGGGACTACAGGGCTGGTCATCTTATTACCTGGTCTTTTCATAAAAAATATCCGTAAATTCCATCACAACTTAAATTATATCTTAACTGTCATAAAGGTAAGATATAATTTAGCAAACAATTGGTAATAATATATATTTGGTTTTTTTATTATTTTTATTATCCCGTGCTAATTACTATTAAATATTACAGTAATTACTGCATACTGTACATAAGTTTGTTTACAACAATTGTCATGTTATAAATATAAATGGCGTCTTGATTTTAGTAAACTATTATACAAACCATGTGTTATAAAAAAAACTTCAATTAGTTCGCAATGTGCCGCCATTTTATAAACCAAGATCTTGGTAACTACGTTTGGGTGTTGTGATTAATTTAACTTCATAATTATTCAATTATTCAGTATAATATAATTTTTTTTTATACTACGAAGCGATGAGTCTAGCAAGACAATCACCTGATGGTAAGTGATACGTTCTCCCAAAACAATGTGTCACTAGTAAGAATGTTATACACTGCACCACATTGCGCTCTTCGCTTTGACACAAGATCTTAAGCTCGTTACCCTAGTAATTTCACTAGCACCAACGCCCGTCAAACGGGAACACAGTAATGTTTGCACAGTACTGTATGGCGGCGTATAGGTGCTGCGGTATTACCTAGACGCCCTCCGGCGACGCAGACCTATGACCAGTAAATAATTAATAGTCAAATAAAAATAATAGTAAGTAAACAATTTTAGTAGATTACGACGACTATATAGTTAATAGCTCTATATAGGTATATTCAAGTTATTTAAATATTAGTACATTAAGTTGTGAAATACTTAAATATAAGTTATCGACGTACTGCGGCTAGTGGCAAACCACATTTACGATTCTCACGCCTGATAACAGTGTTGGCGAGCAATATACAATATGGTGGTTCCATTGATAAAACTATTCACTTTGTGGACAAATGTTTGTTATAATATATATTATATGATGATGGTAAATATTGATGGTAGGTCCCTGTTGCCGTAGACCGTCTAGGTAGGTACCACCGCAGCGCCTACTGCAGCCGACAAACAGTACAGTACAAACATTGTCGTGTTCCGATTTGAAGGGCGTTATAGCTAGTGTAATTACTGGAGTAATGAGTCTCAACATCTTATGTCTCAGGCAAAGAGCGCAGTATGATATCGTCTCAACTAGCGCCAGTTTATTACGAGCGGGCGTATGATCACCATCAGGTGAACGTTCCACTAGTCTCATCGCTTAATTGAATAATAAATATTTATACCAATTCTATATTACAACAACACAACATTACCATGTTCCTGTTTAAAGAGCGCTGTAGCCAGAGAAATTAATAATGTGAGTTCTTATCGGGAGCTCATGGCTCGAGTCGTCAAACACAATGTTCTGTAGTGTATATCATCTTAACTATGGCTATGTCCTTACTGGCAGAGACATCTTTCTTATGTACGCCTTTCCTCATCACTTTGTTAATTAAAAAAAAAAACAAATAAAGGATTGTGAACATGTCTACCATGCCCAAGCCTCGCTTTGACTTCTATACAGTAATGAGGAGCGAGGAAGTAAACAGTAATATTATTAATAATTCTTACTCACCGTCATAGCGTGAGACGTGCTGCAGCCGTCACCGTGGTCGTGATCATGGTCGTGGTGATGGAGGCTGACGTCGGCCGCATGCATATGGGCAGAATCCATTTTTTAATGCTGTAATGAGAAATATTTTACTTTTAGATATGTCAGCATTCGGTTATTGCATCTTCATCGAATTCGAAAATACTACAAAGTATTTATACCAATTTTACGTACTGCGTACAAACAAAACAATTGTACTTGTATTTAATAAACATGCTAACAGTCTGATCAAATTTTTTATATAAATATTTTCTAGTTGACAATACTTAAAATTTAAAGCATTTTTTTTTTTTTTGTTTTAAAAATATGCTTTATAACCTAAAACATGAGTATTTAATAGGCTAGTAGGCATTTCATAGAAGCCAATATATTGTGAGGCGCTGATAGGAGACAGAATAAAAATAATCACAAATAAACTATTACATAATTTAACATTTACATATTAAAATAATAAAAAGTGATTGTTGTATAGATATAAATATAAAAAATATTAAAATGGTTTTTATATTAACATTTAATATAGTATTATGGTAATATAAGCCACATCGTTTAAATAATATTTTTAATATATATTAAAGGAAGTTGCCATAAGTCATGTGTCTTATTTTAAATCGTTAAATAACGTAATGAAGCTTTAAAACTGTAATTCACAAAACACTTATCTGCAACAAAATAAAAATGTATACAACAGTCGAAAAAGGTATTGCCTGTTTCTATTAGCAAATCATTAATCGTTTGCAAGTGATTATAGACCCAATGTCTTTGGATTTAAAGTTAAAAATAAACTCTTCGCTGTTACGCATCTTAATGTGAAGTCTGTTCAAGAATTTTGGACTTTAATCTGTATAGTGTTAGAGTTTAAAATAGCTAAAAAGTTTAAGAGTAAGTTGAGCAAGACCGGCTTTCTCTGCGCAGGGCAACCTCACGTCTTGCGTAAGTAAATCTGACGCTGCAATTGCACCACACCTGTACTTCCTGACTGTTGCTTCATTAAGGTCAATAAATTTCGGACATTGAGACGACCATCAAGTGACTATATAGATGGCAAATTTAATATAAGACGGAAGTATGATTAATTACTGGTATTGATTGGTAGACGTAGTGTAAGCAGGCCCTCACCAGGTGGTCCGACGATCTGGTGAAGGATGCAGTGCAGGATCGATCGATATGGAGATCTTTGGGGGAGGCCTATGTCCAGCAGTGGACTTCTATAGGCAGATAATAATGGTGATGACGATGATGATTAATTCATAATTCACAACATATATTGTTTGTATACAAAGGTATGTACATTTGTGAACTTTAGTTACAACAGCGAGATACAAACGGTGAAGGAAATCATCGTGAGGAAACCCGCACACTGAAATCATCTTTGTGTGTGTGTGGTGGCCTCAATAAAGTGGCAACAGGCTCGCCCCCTGCTACATGGGACCTAATCTGACCACATCTGGCGAAATGTGGGTGTTTATTCGCCTTTGCCTACCCCTACTGGGAAAAAGGCGTGATAATATATATATATATAAAAAATTAAATAAAATATTGTTGGTAGGTTAACATCTATTTAATATTATGTTATATATATGATATATAGTTATAGTATTATCATTGTTAGTAATTTGATAAAAGCCTAGTGTAATATAGGTATTGATAGGTGATTAAATTTATCTGAAACTAATTTAGAGATGTATCAGTAAACATGAACCGAAGTAATTAGAACGGTTTACAGTTATATGAGTATTAATTATTTTGCACGAAACCTTTATACTATTTTGAAATAAAACTAGTCTATATATCTCTTATCTGTGAAAAGTCCGTTGCATTACATCTTTATTTTTGGAGATTACGCTGAACAAACTTATAAATGAAATTGTTTTAAAATTGGTTTTGAAGGATCTCGTTAATATTAATATGAATCCTTGTTAACATTAGTATAAATATGAAAATGTATAATTTCAATAACTTATTGATAGCTATACAATACAAACGACACTCGCCCCATGTGTGTACACTTTCAATTTTCTTATCAGCAATAAACCGCATTGCACCTTTGTATTGAAACCGATCGGGCGGCCTATTGTATTGACGTAATTATACTGTATAACATCTGGCGCATTCGCAATGGTGTTCATATATTATTTAGTTATATATTTTACAACTGCACATTTATTTGATAAAACTGAACGTCTCAACAGACATTTACAGCCACAAACTCAGCCTTAACCATTTACCTTCGCCTCACTTCATCGCTATGATCGCTTTAGGATTGCAAACTGATATCCCAGCAGTAATGATATATGTATTAATAACCAATATGGTTGTAATTGTAGGTTAATATACAATAAATAATAAACAGAAGTATCAACAAGGACAACATCCTGTGATATTCTATTATAACGCATAACTAGACCGCGAAATATCAAAAATATGATACAGACTCGAATTTTTACTTACCTTAATTACTGAAAGCCTCACACGTTATTTGATAACCTTCTCACAATTGTCGGTTAAAAGTGAACAATAACTAAACTAATACATTTCACAACCCGGTTATTATAATAACCCGCATAACCCTCGTTCTCGTTGTCAAAACTGAACATTCATAACCGAAGAATCGGTGAAAACGTTTGAGTGTATGGTAAAAGATATAGGCTCGCGCGTGGCAATAATCAATTGCACCAAACGGATGAGAATTGTTCATCTTGCATTCTTCATTGTTGATTGGTTATATAAGATCATCTCGGCAGGTAATTGTAAACAGTAGTGTGCAAACATTACTGTGTTTCGGTTCGAAGGGCGTTGTCTCTAGTTAAATTACAACACAACATTATTATGCCCAATCGATATGCAGTGTTGTACTCTATTTTCAACTAACGCTACATGATCGTGGACGGGAATTACCACCAGGAAAACGGTCTACGCATCTCATCACTTTGTCAGTAATTAAAAACACATTAGAAACTTAATAATTACATTTTAATTAGAAAACAGTTTTGATTTAAATTTAGGTGTAGTACTAATTTAGCTGCGTAAAACATGTGACAAGGTGGCGTGCACTGAATGTCCCATTTCATATTGGTAATCATTACTATTAATCACGACCAATGGAAATCGTGATCGGTGTTACCATTTTAAAAATAATTCATAAATAACTGTAAAAATAAGGTAATAAACAATATGCAGATAAGATATGCTTATCTTGTCTGAACAATCTTTCGATAGTTGTTCGAAATATTCATTTCCTGCATGAAAGCATTTTTTACTGGTAGGTCTCTGTTGCCGGAAACCATCTAGTTACCACTGCAGCGGCTATTTCTGCCGCCTAGCAGCAGTGTACAAACACTACTGTGTTTCGGTTGGAAGGGCGTTGTATTTACTGTAATTACAGGGGTAACGAGATTTAACATCTTATGACTCAAGGCAACGAGTAGTAGTAGAGCAGCATGTGTCAATCTAATTAGCGCCACCTTTTTATTGGCAGGCGTATCACTTATAATCAGGTGGAACTACCGTTTGCCGTACCGTACCGTAGCTCGCTGGCCTAATGGTTAGAGCGTGTGGCTTTCATTCCGAAGGTCGCGGGTTCAAACCTCGGCATGTACCGATGACTTAATATTTAAGTTATGTACATTTGTGAACTTTAGTTACAACAGCGAGATACAAAAACGGTGAAGGAAAACATCGTGAGGAAACCCGCACACTGATATCATCTTTGTGTGTGTATGTGTGGTGGTGCCAATAAAGTGGCAACAGGCTCGCCCCCTGTTACGTGGGACCTAATCTGACCACATCTGGCGAAACGTGGGTGGTTTATTCACCTCTGCCTACCCCTACTGGGAAAAAAGCGTGACAACATAAAAAAAAAAAAAAAAAAAAATAAAAAAAAAACTACCGTTTGTACCGGCGATTCATAAAAAAAATTGCCAAGAATTTGAATTAAACGAACTGTAGGAACATTAAGGTAATTATTTGATTTAGAGATACAAATTTGAGTATGCATGAATTTTTGCATAATCTCATTTGCTAGCATTTATCTGTTGTACCATACGATATATGTAGTGTGTCCTATGATTGACACAATTACGATTACTGGTAACAAGCACGTTGCCCAATGCTCGGGTAGTTGTTAATGTCGTGATTGCGTTTTCCTCATCACACAGTTCACGCCTCAAGAGTCGGAGCGCTTATCTCGCTCGTTTCGTTATCTGTTCCGATTTCACTTTTCAACGAAGTCGATAAATAATATGCGTGATCTTATTTATAATATATTTTTTTTTTTTCAAATAGTGATATTGTAATTAACGGGTTGTCCTGCTTGAAAGTCTATTGCTGAGCCCGAGGAGGAAGTATTTGTCGTAACATACAGCGAGGGAAGAGCTACAGACGTTACTCTATTTAAACGTAGTGAAAAAGGGTACTAATGTAATCTGTAATAGATCTTGATAGTTAAAAGTCTTTGTTACCGGAGACTGTCTACGTAGATTCTATAGAAGCTGCTACAAACAAGTAAATATTACTGTATTCCGATTTAAAAGCTGCTGTAGCCAGTGAAATTATTGGTGTAATGTCTTAATATCTTGTCTCGAGTACAACGTGGTGCAGTATGTATAATCTTAACTAACCTAATGTTAGTTTAGGCAAGAGTACCACTAGGTGAATACCTGTGCTGTCTGATCGCTTCCTCGAATAATAAAAAGTCCCGGTGACGTTCGGAACGAAGTAACGGTGACCACCAAGTGGGTTTTAGTCTATACTAATCTATAGGAATGTGTCCTAGCTTTTTCCCATAAACCAGGGCATCTTATCAAGGATTTCCCCTCTATAACAAAAAAGGTATCTTTCTATAGATGTCTAGGTGAGGACAGTGAAACAATGACGTGCAAACTTTGCTTTGTTTTTATTTGAAGTGCGTTGTGACTAACAAAGTTATAACTGTTTAGATTTTTAGCATAACATATCTCAAGAAGACTTATTTAACTTATAACTTCCAACTCATGAATATTTAAGTACTGTAAAAATAAATTATTAATGTATGTGTAATTGAAATCGAAATATTTGTAGAGTTTCCAATACTTCTTTCAAGGTCCCGCAATGTACGGACGGAGGCCGTCGGGTGACACGTTTCATAATTATGTGACCCTCTTTGATAAGATAATAAATTAAGAAGAAGAAAATAAAGTAAATAACATAATAAGTACTTAATTCAGAAAGTATCTCTAAATCAAACGTTTCTAATATATTGTGGTTTGAATTAGACCCACGACCAACAAATGTTGCCGAGCCCTGCTGTGCGGTTTGGTGTTCATGTTTCGACCTACCAGAATATTATTGTATACCGCTAGAATAATAAAATCGCTTTGGAATCCATCTTGATAACACTGAACGTGCAGGAAGACCCAAGGTTAACTGCATTGGTTGCATTGCGTGTACCAGCCGTAATTAATAGTAGAATACCACGATCTTTATTTCTTCCACATTTTTAGTGATCGATAATTAAAAAATCGATAAGTTAAAAAATATCTATATTATTTCTTATCTGTGGTATCATGGACGAAGTAGGGTATAGATAAGGTAAGGATTGGTAATGCGTTTTTAATTTGTTTCAGTTGTATTTTAAAAAAGGTCTCTACTATAGCAATAATAAAAAAAAATCAACTAATATTTTCTATGTTTAAGATATTTAAAAAAAATACTTATAATTAAAAAAGAACAATCTTATAATACAATAACATCGTTGCTTGCGTTTTAAAATTTTGTTTTCATAATATCGATAAAGATATTGTTTCGCGCGTAACAGGCACATCACTAAGCATTTTTTTTTAACACACAATACTCAGTTTAACTATATATACAAATAACTGTAGTCTACAGTTTACATGTCCGTGTGAATATTATACGTTTAGTTTTCCTTTTACAACTTTTCTCAAGCAACGGCCACGTGGTGTTTACTCAGTAAGCGGTTTTTATTTTAAATTATCTAGTATATTGTTATGGCTACGTTTCTTTTTTTTTCTATATTATTGTAAGTTTTACTAACGTGGGAAAATCGTACGAAATCGATTGCAATTGACACGTAGGTAACACTGCGGCAGAGTAGTAGCGAGTACTTTGTAGGCGAGGTACTTTACTTTCAGGATAAATTAAGGTTAAATTGTCCTGTCATAATTATATTTGTTTCATAACAATGTAATGGAACTACGGTTAGTGCGTAATTATTATTCTTCTTCTTAAGGTGCCTCTAGGACTAGCAGAGGGTGGCGGTCAGATAGTCACATATTAATTTTGACCAATTTATTTGGTCTGCGAATGCGACAAACAATATAAGTTTAAGCAATTTAAAATGTATGATTTTTCTGATTTAGATTCCGGTAAGAAAAATTCCCTATACGGTGGTTTTTGCTTATACGATATCCAGCAATAGAGATTGCAAATTAAACATTTTTCTGAAGTTTCTTTTATCATCAATCGTCCGCGCAGTCCACAGCTGGACAAAGGCCTCTCTCAAAGAATGCTACTCACCCTGGTCTTCAGCTATACGCATCCAGTTGCAAGTTCCTGTCAGTATTGATAAATTAAATAACACATAAACGATCCACTCAATGTTCCTGATTTTGAGACTCAACGCATTACAGGAAATACATGTATCAAGGCCATTTGCCAGCTACTCTCGATAAATGTGTCAGCGTATATGTACACGAAACCTGTTGTTCTTAGAACATTTCGATATTATCGCGATGTGTTCATCTAGGTAACCAAAAACTAAAATTAGTTAACTTATAATATGTTAAAAAATAGTGCGTAATAAGTAAGAAATGTTATACTCGAAAGTTTATAAAATACGAGCATAATGAGGTAATTGAGCGCACAGTGTGACTACAATAATATTTTTGTATAAGAAACTATTCGATACTGTTTCATCGATACGAGGGATATGTAAGATATTTTTTAAATATTACTTACATTTACTCTTATAACAGCCGAATTTCATAACTGTTTAACATCTGAAGGATATATCAACTGCATGCTGTCCACAGCTAGCCGCTTGCCTTGTAAAACGTTCCTAAAACCTTCCATTCTAGGGTCAGATACCTACAGCCCTGATAATGTACTAGTTTATAGCATTGTCGTGTCTCTAAGGATGTACTTATGAGAGTTGGAGTATTTTAGGCAAGCAGATATGTTTATCATCGGTGCCGTTAGAACTTAATATCATTTAAAATTTGGACTATATCTTAGCCCATACAGATACAAAGTGAATAAGGATTGCCATGGAAATCGATATATTATTATATAATATATATCTCATTCAGATTCGATGGTGATATCGTTGATTTTAACAGAAATTTATTATCTTAAACTATACTGGGTTTAATAATATTAATGGTCTTTATCCTCTACATTTCTTACTACGAAACAACGAGACTAGGTCGACGTTTACCATATGGTAAGTGCCTAACCTTATGGTAACCAGTCTACAACAACGTCGCGCTGGTTAACACGGTATACACATTGTGCCTGTCGCCTTGAGATGCAAGAATTTAAGACTTTAAGTCTTGTTACCCTAGTATCTACAGCTCCTTTCAATTCTGAACACAGTAATATTTACACAATTCTGTTTGGCGGCAGAAATAGTGGCTGCAATTGCATCAACCTAGAAAGTCTCCAGCAACAGAGACCAAAAACATTCTGCTATGTATGAAATTATTCTTTATAAATGTTCTTTTACATATATAAACTCGTATTCAGTTTCAATATATGATCACGTTGAATACCTGTAACGGGGAATAACCCAGTGCATCGAATCACGCTGGTCAGCTCTCATCATCGTCAAGCGAAACTGCGCAATTGCTCATATCCGGATACTGCATGGGGTCTGACATACAGCGATTTTATAGACGAAGCAATAAGCGTTTACCACACAGATAACTCAGGTATATAAATCTATCATAAAGAGAAAGTTGTAAGGTTGATTTTATATTATTAGGTGGACCAGAAAGTAATGTCGTTTTCTTACGCTAAATACAAACACATACATTTTTAACGAGTCTTTATTTTTAATCAATGATGTATTCCCCATCATTGTCAATAACCTTTTGCCATCTAGTGAGTAAATTTTCAATCCCTGATCGATAAAAATTAATTGGTTTTTCGGCAAAATATCTAGAGATGGCATTTTGGATATCATCCAAATTTGCAAATGTTTTGCCACTTATAAAGTGTTGCAGCGCTCGGAATAAGTGGAAATCCGATGGTGCAACATCGGGCGAATATGGTGGATGAGGCAGCACCTCCCACCCCAATTCATTAATTTTTTCTAGAGTTCGCCTTGCGCAGTGCGGTCTTGCATTGTCATGTTGGAGAATGACGCCTTTTCGGTTGACAATCGCTGGCCACTTTTCAATTAAAGATTGATTGACTCGCTGCAATTGTTCGCTGTAGAGGTCTGCAGTAACAGTTTCTCCAGGTTTCAGTAATTCAAAATGAACAATGCCGCGAATACTCCACCAAACACACAAAAGCGCTTTTTTGGGGTGTAAACCTGGCTTAGCAGTACTCCGAGGGATTTCATTTGGAGAGAGCCACTGCCTTTTGCGTTTTGGGTTATCATACAGGACCCATTTCTCATCTCCTGTGATCAAGCGATCAAAAAACGCTTCTGTGTTGTGTCGTTGAAGCAATAAGTTGCATGTGATTGATCGGTTAGCCTTATTCTGTTCGGACAGATTATGCGGGACCCAAACACCTGCTCTGCTTACTTTTCCAATCTGCTTCAAATGTTCTTGGATGGTCGACCAAGGTTTGTTGAGACTGTTTGACAATTCCTCGATCGTCTGACACGGATTTGCTTCCACTTCCGCCCTTAACACGTCGTTGTCTAACGCTGATGGTCTTCCTGATCGATACGAGTCGGAAAGATCAAAATTACCCGATTTGAACTTGGAAAACCACCTTTGGCATTTACGAATGTCCAGTGCATTTGGATAAACATCGCAAATGTTTTTGGTAGCAACTGTTGCGTTATTTCCCTTGCGAAACTCAAAGAGCATGCAATGCCGGATGTGTACCTCTTCTGGTATTTGGCTGGCCATTTTACCCAAAATTACAAAAAAAAATTGTAATTCAATTGTCTATAAGTAAAGAAATCACTATAACCTCACAATGTCTTTGGTACGCCTCTGAACAAAACAATGAGCTGACAAATGACAATCAAGTATTGGCATGCGCAGAAACGACATTACTTTCCGGTCCCCCTAATAGTAACTTCACCATACAATTCTCCAAATATATCAAATCTTAGATATAAAAAGAATGAAGTTTGAGAACCTTGAAAGTATCGGGTTTTTTTTCCTTACCTTTGAGATCTTGTTTAACCATGTCTTATTTACTTAAGTTATAATAGGGGGACCGGAAAGTAATGTCGTTTCTGCGCATGCCAATACTTGATTGTCATTTGTCAGCTCATTGTTTTGTTCAGAGGCGTACCAAAGACATTGTGAGGTTATAGTGATTTCTTTACTTATAGACAATTGAATTACAATTTTTTTTTGTAATTTTGGGTAAAATGGCCAGCCAAATACCAGAAGAGGTACACATCCGGCATTGCATGCTCTTTGAGTTTCGCAAGGGAAATAACGCAACAGTTGCTACCAAAAACATTTGCGATGTTTATCCAAATGCACTGGACATTCGTAAATGCCAAAGGTGGTTTTCCAAGTTCAAATCGGGTAATTTTGATCTTTCCGACTCGTATCGATCAGGAAGACCATCAGCGTTAGACAACGACGTGTTAAGGGCGGAAGTGGAAGCAAATCCGTGTCAGACGATCGAGGAATTGTCAAACAGTCTCAACAAACCTTGGTCGACCATCCAAGAACATTTGAAGCAGATTGGAAAAGTAAGCAGAGCAGGTGTTTGGGTCCCGCATAATCTGTCCGAACAGAATAAGGCTAACCGATCAATCACATGCAACTTATTGCTTCAACGACACAACACAGAAGCGTTTTTTGATCGCTTGATCACAGGAGATGAGAAATGGGTCCTGTATGATAACCCAAAACGCAAAAGGCAGTGGCTCTCTCCAAATGAAATCCCTCGGAGTACTGCTAAGCCAGGTTTACACCCCAAAAAAGCGCTTTTGTGTGTTTGGTGGAGTATTCGCGGCATTGTTCATTTTGAATTACTGAAACCTGGAGAAACTGTTACTGCAGACCTCTACAGCGAACAATTGCAGCGAGTCAATCAATCTTTAATTGAAAAGTGGCCAGCGATTGTCAACCGAAAAGGCGTCATTCTCCAACATGACAATGCAAGACCGCACTGCGCAAGGCGAACTCTAGAAAAAATTAATGAATTGGGGTGGGAGGTGCTGCCTCATCCACCATATTCGCCCGATGTTGCACCATCGTATTTCCACTTATTCCGAGCGCTGCAACACTTTTTAAGTGGCAAAACATTTGCAAATTTGGATGATATCCAAAATGCCATCTCTAGATATTTTGCCGAAAAACCAATTAATTTTTATCGATCAGGGATTGAAAATTTACTCACTAGATGGCAAAAGGTTATTGACAATGATGGGGAATACATCATTGATTAAAAATAAAGACTCGTTAAAAATGTATGTGTTTGTATTTAGCGTAAGAAAACGACATTACTTTCCGGTCCCCCTAATACTTTTATTATTCTAATATCTTTAACTACTCGTCCATCTCATTAATGTAATCATTCTCATTCAAAGTAAAATACAGAAACAAGACATAGCTGGACGAGATCAAGGAGTGGACCAAGATCAAGAGCGCCGCGCAGCTGATCCACAGCGCGCGACAGGAATGGATTCGCAGAACCGGTGTCCAATCTTCATTAATTGGAGAGGCACAAGATGAAGAAGAAAGTAAAATACATATATATATAACAAAATTTGTTTCAACTAACACAATAATAACATATACATATTTATATCACGCCTCGTTCCCAGTGGGGTAGGCAGAGACCACCTCTCTCCATTTACTACGATCCTGGCACACCTCTCTCTGTTCCAGGAGGAAGCAATAATAACAGACTAGTATATATCTAAATATAGCTATCATTATCATCATCATCATCAGCCGATAGACGTTCACTGTTGGACATGGGTCTCACCCAAAGATCCCCACATCGATTGGTCCCACAAATATAGCTATTATATATAGCAAATCATACTTCTTCCATACCAGGGTTAAGTCTTTCAGTAACAATTGGTATTCGTGAGACAAAATATAGTAGTAGTTATTTCAAGATGTTTTTTTGGTGAAATACAGGATTGAAATATATTTACGAGAATAACGTATTTTTTTTTTTGAACTCAATTGTCTAATAACCTTCTTGTGATTGTTAACTGTAACTCCTAACTTATACTATATTTAACGCGTAACTAACAGGCTATTATATATAAGGTTGGCAAATATCTCCCTTCCGCTTTTTTGCTCTTTATTCAATGCTTTATAAAAAGTGTTACAGTGATCGGATTTAGTTCAAATATGCGCCGTTTTGTTCGATAATCTGTTTCCATCTAGACGGCAACTTCATAATACCTCCCTCGTAGAAGCCCCCCTCCTTATTTGCGAAGAACTCGGACAGCCACTTTTCACAAGCCTCTTTTGAGTTCAACTTTACACCACCAAGGGCGTTCACCATGGACAGGAACAGGTGGTAATCACTTGGCGCTATGTCCGGGCTATATGGTGGATGCGATAAAACCTCCCATCCGAGCTCCCGTAGCTTCTGACGAGTCATCAACGAAGTGTGTGGTCTGGCGTTGTCCTGGTGGAACACTACACCCTTCCTGTTGGCCAATTCTGGACGCTTCTGGTCGATCGCCTGCTTCAAGCGGTCCAGTTGTTCGCAGTAGATGGTAGAATTAAGCGTCTGGCCATATGGGAGCAGCTCATAGTGGATGATTCCCTTCCAATCCCACCAAACACACAGCAAAACCTTCCTGGCCGTCAATCCCGGCTTGGCCACTGTTTGGGACGATTCACCGGCCTTCGACCACGACCGTTTTCGCTTGATATTGTCGTATGTGATCCATTTTTGGTCGCCAGTCACCATCCGCTTCAAGAATGGGTCGAGTTCGTTCCGTTTCAGCAGCATATCGCAGGCGTTGATTCGGTCCAGAAGGTTTTTTTGCGTCAAATCATGCGGCACCCAAACATCAAGCTTTTTTTTGTATCCAGCCTTCTGCAGATGGTTTAAAATGGTTTGGTGACTAACTCCCATCTCCTGGGCGATGTCACGAGATGCCACATGCCGGTCTAACTCGATGTAGTCCATGATTTGATCGGTATTTGTCGTCACAGGTCTTCCGCCGGCTGGTTTATCCATGGTGTCGTTTTCACCGGCTCTGAATCGTCGAAACCATTCCTCCGCGGTTCGAAGTGATAGAGTACCATCCCCCAAAACACCATTAATCTCACGGAACGTTTCTCTAGCGGATTTGCCTTTAACGAAGGAAAACTTTAAAATAGCGTGAATTTCGGCGTTAGTGAACTCTATGTTTACACGTCTATAACTGTTGAACGCAATATCCAAACTAATTATACATAGCGTCGTTTTGTAGGTTATGTTAAGATCTCTCAAATTATGTATAGTATTGCCAGATACGAGCTCTGTAGCGCTTTGTACATAGCCGCGAAATTCAAAAGACAAAAAGGCGGAAGGGAGATATTTGGCAACCCTATATAACGAAATCGTTAATTCTCTCCAATATATCGCGGTGTGTTTATACTGCGAACGGAATTAAAAAATACTTTCAGTTTTTATTTACTGTGTCAATGTCAAATTTCTTGAGTATAGACCGATTTTTTTTAAAGATCCATTACACAACGTACAGATTAGCGGATTTGTAAAGAAATTTAACAATACAAGGCTATAAAGTGATATGAAATGAGAATTCTAACATTTACAATGTAGAGTACGGAGATACGAGATTATCGTTTGCAAATATTTAATAGCGTAGTAACTTTTTTTTTAATGTAACGAAGCGATGGGACAGGTCGGACGTTCACCTGATGGTAAGCGGTGTTATTCATTGTCACACATTACAGACATTAGATATTGAGTCTGATCTTAGTCATTTCACTAGCTACAGCACCCAACAAACCGTAATATAGTAATGTTTAGTACTCTGGTGATCAGAAATAGGCGATGGAATAGTATCTACGACGGTCTCTGACAACATACACCTACCGCCGGTAAATACATATCTACCACTAGTTCTTTTGGTACTATATGATGATAAGTGATTCGCATGTCCATAACACTTCAGCTTTTAAGTATCAGCATCAATTGTGTTGTTCGCTATGATACTTAGGATGTTCTTTCCTAACTCTATTAGTTTTAGTACAGCACCCTTCAAACTACAACACGATGTTTGCATTGTACTATTGGGCATAAATAGAAGCTACAGTAGTTTCTACAAGGTCTTCAATAACAGAGATTTATATAATTTAGAGGCGATTAAGGTACAATGGGGTTGATATGCCTCTTATTAGCTAAAATCCTGAAAAAATAAAACAGAGAGGTATTTCTATTTGAGAGTGCATTACCGTATGTTCATTGCCGAACAATGGTCCCCCTTATAGGAGGGTACGTCGTGCTGGTTTTGATATTAAGGATGGTAATTCGCTAGCAGCTTGTCCCCACCCTCAGATGAATAGTTACTGCTCGATTGTTCTCTGCTCGTAGCATCGTTAATGGTAATGCTAGACAATTGTCCGCGACAATTTTATGATGAACGTGTGAGCGGCGAAGTCGTCACATTTGTTTGTTCGCGTTGTAATTAAGTTACATTATGGATATTGTAAACTCAACTTGTACTTGTACTAGGTCTCTGGTTGCCGGACACAGTCTAGGTACCATCGCAGCGCCTATTGCAGTCGACGAACAGTGCAGTTGCACGTTACTGTGTTTCAGTACGAAAACTGTGTAAGCAAGTAAAATTGTTGAAGAGACGACGTGATTTTTGTCATCATTTGTGACAAAGTGGTTTTTGTCAATGATCAGCGTCACTTTTCTTTGGGCGGGAGTATCACTTCGGATGAACTTCTCAGTCATCTCATCGCTTCGACTAATGAAAAAACTTTAATATTATATGTTAGTACTAAGGTTATTTGATCCTTATACTGGTAGAAAATCCCCCTAGCCTGTCTTACTGGTGTAGTTAAAAAAGTCTTTTTCTGAGTCTCAGCAGAATTTATGAGCATGGGTAGCTTGGCAGTAGAATCTAGACAAATTAACTCATACGTAAACTTTTTTTTATGAAGTACTATTTAAATAATAACTTTTAATCCAAATATTGTTAAATATTAGAGTCAAGATGCAGAGAGTTCTGCTTTCCGAGGAATTGGATAAAAACTTGAGAAGTTTGCTTTTTTCAATCTTACTGACAATTACCTACTAGTTATATGGTATATTTCAAAAATTTATTATTACAGTAATTTATTTTTAATATTACTTGCTTTTTTTAAAAAAAAAACAGCAATTGGCTTTGTCTTACTAAAAGAAAACTATCAGTATAAACGATCAGGTCAATGTAAGGCAAGAAATTTATTAAACGAAGCATCTGAACTAACCTTTACTTTGTACTTTGGTTATGATCTATGCCTTCCTTAATTTATATTGTTATATTGTCTACGATCATTTAAAGCGGTGAGAGCTTAAAGATATCGTTAAACTAAATTAGGAAAGTTGACGGGAATGTGACTTTCAACAAACAATCATCATCTGCAATCAACTACGGCGGACATCACAACGTTGATTACTCTTCACTTCGATGCTCAACTACAACATTTACAAAACAAATTACCGGAAGTCAGCTGTTAACAATAACCCCGAAAGTGGGTGATCTAAATATTTGTTCAAATATTTGCGTACGCGATTTCCGATGCGCCAAATGGAAAGTCGGTGAATTTGTTATGTAAACATTCTAACATTAAATTGTCAATAACGTGTACAATATTCTCGTCATGAACACCCTTCCGCCGATTTAACTCGGACATGTTTATCTATATTACGTAATGCTATATATGCTGAGAAGGCTCCAGTTCGATATCCGCTGGCTTGAGCTTCCGGTGAAAAAAATGCATCGAAAGGAAACAGAAATTTTTAAGAATGTCACCTTTAGTAGATGTCCATCAATAGTTCAATGGTCTTGACTTTCTTCTTTTGAGAGAAGCTCTCGAATCCCAGAAGTGGGACCATTAAGAGGATTGTTTATATGATTGTCTGTGTCTGTTTTTATATCTAGACTATGATCTAGTCCTTGCTCGGCTGGTTGATAAATGTTGGTAATATTTAAGGCTTTTTGTAAGTCATCATAGTACACCTAAGTAAGTGAGCTATAAGGAGTTTTTAGAATACCACCTAGTTTTTAAAATTTAAACATTGCATACATAAAAATATTAAATTCTAGCCTAGACCTAGCCTAAACAGTTAACACCCAATTTTACGTGTTAGTTTGACAGCACCGTTGGGGTAGTATTGGTAATGTAGAGAAAGTTATAGAAGAGTTATACATTATACCATTTGTAAAGATCGCTAGTAAATATACTAACTAAAAAAGTTTACTGGTAGTAACAGTAGTGTGCAAACATTACTGTGTTCCGGATTGAAGGGAGTTATAGCTAGTGTAATTATTGGTATAGCAAAACTGAATATCTTATGTATGAAGGCGACGAGTACAAATGGAGTACTGTGTATAACGTCCTAATTAGCACCACGGTGTTATGCGCAGGCGTATCACTTATTATCAGGTGAACGTCCTGTTTGTCTCGTATCTTCATTTAATTAAAAAAAAATATATACTTAATACTGTATTGCTTGTATATACCAGTTAGCTATGTCCTTCGTAATGTTACATAGAGGCACGATGTATATATTTAACTGATATTTTTCCTTGACTCATGATCTCACTGTACCATAAGGAAATATACAGGATATCCTCTATCCCTAAGGCAGGATTGTGCACCATAGCACATTATATATTATTTATGGAAATAAACTTTACTGCTATAAATAGTTATCGATAGTTGAATACGGACCCCTAAAGACCATTGCTATCGCAGCATTTCCCGTTGTGGTTCTCAAACTGTTACTGCTCCAGTCAGTGAATTTCTTTTTTTACACTACAAGGCAAGACGAGCATGATGTTCAGTTGATGGTAAGTGATACGCCCATAACAACGTGGTGCTATTTAGGGTGTTATACACAGCACCACATTGCGCTCGTCGCCTATAGACATAAGACGTTGGTAGGTCTCTATTGCTGTACCACCGCAGCGCATATCTCTACCGCTAAACAGTACTATGCAAATATTACTGTGTTCCAGTTTGAAGGGCGTTGTAGGTAGTGTACTGGGGTAATAACACTCAAGATCTCACATCTCAGGCGATGAGCACAGCGTGGTGCTGTGTACATTCTAAGTAGCACCACGTTGTTATAAGTGAACGTTCCGATAGTCTCGTCGCTTCGTAGAATAAAAAAAAAGTTACTAATTTCACGAACACGCTTCACTATCAGTCTTATTGCCATTTAGCATAATATGAAATTGAAGTCAAATGTAGATAAAACATTTGTATGTAAATTCCTTTGTTACAGAGAATTCTTTTAGTTCAATTAAGCGATGAGACGAAGTGACAGAGAAATAGAGGAGCAAGAGGTTAGCGTGCGCGGGCATGTTGTGCGGAGGGATGAAGGACATATAACAAAGAAAGTAATGAGAATGAATGTGGATGATTGTAAGGATAGAGAAAGACTGAAGGAAGTGTGGTTGGATTGTGTGAAAGATGTCATGTGTAAGAAAAGAAGAGTGCGAATTCAGATGTGACAGCTGGTAGAGGGATATGGAATAGAAGTGTATACTGTGCCAAATACATAGCTGGGAAAAAGGCAGGAGAAAGAAGAAAGAAGCGATGAGACTAGCAGAACGTTCACTTGATATTAAGTGATACACCTATAACAACTTGGCGCTAGTTAGGATGGTGTACACCACATTATGTTCGTCGCTTGAAACATAAGATGTTGGGTCTATATAGCCCAGTAATTACACTAGATACAGCGCCCTTCAAACTGGAACGCAGTAATGTTTGCACACTACTGTTTGTCTCCTGCAACGGAGACCTACCACCAGTAGTTTAAGGAACTGCAATTTGATATATTTTTCGTATGACGTGTACATGAGTTTCAGTTTACAGCAGCTGTGTAAACCTCTATTTGAACTGTTTATATATCAGTTAATGTAACTTAGGTCGTTGTATTGTTCTCACACTTAGGTAGCTGCTTGTGTGATTTTATTGTGTTAAGTTATTCTAAGTAGAAGGCTGTGTACATGAAAACAACTCGTATAGACTATCACAAGTTCCGGTTAGTTATAAAGCAACGGAGTGTAAGAGGTCCCGCACAACAACTCACGAAACCCAAGCCTCGTGCTCGTGGTCCACCCTCCTAATCAACAAACGAGGCTCTGGTTACTGCTAACCCGCATTGGGCTAGTGTGGTGAGAAAATTCCCAAATCCCACTATATGAACCCTACAAACGACAGGCCCCTACTATCCGGTGGTATCGTAGGCCATGCTTATCGTAAGGCCGTGGAAAGCGCTTGATGCGGACAGAGCAGAACTGGTCGATGTAGAGATCTTTGGGGGACACCAATGTCTAGCAGTAGACGTCTATGATGATGATGATGATAAAGCAACAACGAAAACCTGTTTGTATATTAAGGGTTACTCCGATATGCCGTTGAGGTGCTTTAGATCCTTTGGTAGAAGATAGAAATGTAACTTAGATGCGACCAGACGAGAAAAAAGTTCATCTGATGGTAATCCGCTTGTCTATAACAATGTTGCGCTAGTTCGTTGATATACACTACATCGCATTGTGTTTGACGCCTTGATACAGCTACTATACTAGCTACAACTCCTTTCAATCCGGAACCCAGCAATGTTTGCGTACTACTATTTGGCAGTAGAAATAGGAGCTGCGGTGTCACTGCTACAAGACGGTCTCAAGCAACAGAGACTTACCACCAGTAATGATTGCTGTCTTCTTATTCTTCTTAAAGTCGCTCTCCAACTCGTGAAGGTTGGCGATCAGCGTGGCCCAGTCCTTCCTGTCTCTGGTTACTGTATTAATTAGTTATGTATCTCTCGTCTTCTTCTTGGCATTTGTCCTGTCTTATGACATGTTCTGCTTTCTTATTTCTTTCACTCCACTTCACTCTATTTGGAACATCGCTTTCCTTGAGATCGCAGCTCATCATATCCTTTGTCACCCCACTCAGCCATCGGTCTTCCCTTCCGTCGTTAGCCGGGTATATTGTCACCTTTCGACAAGTCCATACCATCGCAGCCGTCATCTCTCTTAATTTATATTATATATGTAAGAGAATTTTACCTATTTAGATACTCATCACGGTATCTGTAGATCCTTAAGACCTTAGATACTTGAAATTTAGTAGGAATATTCCCTTTGCCGAATATTGTTCAGCTAAGAACGGATTTTATAAAATGACTTCCCAAAAAGCTAGATGGTTATATACTTAGGTTAAGATAACAAGATTAACTCCTGAGCTTACTTTCAGCTCTTCTTATAGTAAAATGTGTTCCGAACTTAATAGTAATAAAAATGTGATAAAAAAACAAGCATTCTTCTTACTAGTCACTAATTTTAGGTCCATTATTGCAAATATCGCAAATGCAGCGCCTATATCTGCCGACAGATTGTACTGTGCAAATATTCTTGTGTTCCAGTTTGTATGACGTTGTTTGTAATGAAATCTATCTTAAAATCCAATACCTCAAGATGAAGTATTGTGTTGGAACTAGCCCCATGTTACGGACAGGGTTATCACTCACCATCAGGTCGTTATGCTTGTGTCGTCGAGTATAAAAAAAAGTCGTTCGGTGTTTTCAAATTATTGTCTCTCATTGCACCTACGACAATATTACCCTTATTAATGAACCCTATATCTGCTCCAGTGCATTGAACCTCTTTATTATAACATCCTGAATAATGTAAATGCTATTGTTTGTTTTTTTTTTGTAATAAAGCTTCTGTTTTTATGGACAATACAATACATTTATAGGTTATTCACAGAAAATGCTTTGTAAAAGTTAAATTCTTTTTAAAGCAGACCCAGACTTGAAGATCGTTCATTATTATATTAATATGCAAACTGATGATAGTCTAAGATTTGTTATAAAAAAATGCAAAAACATGTCAATAGAAAAACCATTAAATATATATTTCAATCTTTGTTTATTATAAAAACGTGGAGCAGCAGGAAATATAAATGCATTCTTGTCCTTTTAGATACTATAGGTTTTTTATATAACCTTGACGTTCTACAGAACATAAAGTATCTTTATCTTCATCTCTCTCTAGGTTCGTTCTCTAATGTCTGAAGTACTGTCCAGTGAATCTCTTACTTAATTTAGAAAACGACAAGTCTTTAACTCGATCAGTCCATTTTGTTGGTGAACCACCGAATGATCCTTCACCTTCGCAACTACAACTGTAACTACCCAAAGACTACCAGTTATTCCAAATATCGTCACCATTGCGCAAACTGTGACCAAAATGCGAAAGGATTCGTTGTTGGCATGTGTTGGACAGACGAGTTTATATCCTGCGCTGGGTCTGGATTTTGCGTTTGATAACCTAAAGTATTCTAAGCATATGTCTCCAGCATTACATCTCGAATGCATCAATCTTTTGTCCCTGTCTTTTATCTTCATAAAAATCACAACAATATCGTTATAAAAAAAAAGTATTATAAAATTCTAGAAGAATATGGTTATGATTCGAACTGGAATCGTCTGTGAAGAGATAAAACATCAATTCGCGTTTTAAGCACAGAGGATCTCGGTCGTGACAATTGCTACATGGAACCGGAATCGTAACTTGTTCTAAAGACGCCGAGTGCACGAGCTTCGCCCTGATCCACTAATGTTTGCCTGTGTGTAATCTAGACGCACACACACACACACACAGCTCAGTACTTGCTTCTAGGGTACCTGACTGGGACCGGTGTAGTGTTTCCGTGTTGTTAAGATAGTTTATTATATCATCTTACGTATCGTGCAAAATAAGGTTTCGGTTATTTCATAATTTTTTATAGTATTTTATATAATAGCAACATTATGATAGATTGTTTATGTAGTTCATATATATAGAAGATATATATAACATATATGAACTTCATAGAGATTCACTCATCACGATATCTCCCAAATTATTACACGTAGACTCAACATATTGGTAGAAATATTGCCTCTGCCATTTAAAGGTCCACTCAGAATAGATTTTACAAAATTCCTTCCCCAAATGAAGTGTGGGGGGTTAATAATAACCGGCGGGGCGGATGGTTGCGGTTGCGATTGCGGTTACTCTCAAGGAACATTTCAAAAGATTTTCAAGTCTTCATGTCAAGTTTTATTTTATTTATAGTCAGCAAAGCAAATGAACAGCTAGTATTGTATAAAAACTAAAACACTATGATAAGCAAATCTATGGGTATTCTATACTTATAGAATTAGTTCGTTAAGAAAGTAGCTTCACAGAATAACTTATGATAAGGAAATACGCTCTTAAACAGGCATATTTCTCATATATTAGGAGGAAACAGGATGAAGCTGGCATTAGTCGGATTACAGCGTGGATTAACCCATTAATTATAACTATGAATGCTTTGACTCTTTTGAGAGAAGGCGTCGTTCAGTTGAAGAAACAAAAAGACAGAGAGTTGTTCGCAATAACGCTTATCATCTAATTCTTATTACACAATTTCTAACGAATAACTGGATAAATTTCTTATTAACTTTAACTAGTTGTTTGTTAGATATTGTGTAATAATATTTCTGGTTATATTTCCTTTCCCTTTATTCATTAATTGGGAAACATGAGAAACCATAGAAATCAGGAGCAAAGCTGGAATCTAGCTAGATACATGCTTTGTCAAAATTCGGTACAAACAAAAGTCAAATTTTCTTTTATTTCAAGAAGGGACGAGACTAACGGGGTGTTCACCTGTTTTCAAGTGTCCACAACAACGTGGCGCTAGTCAGGATTATATACACAAAAGATGTTGAGTCCCTATACCTCAAAAATTATATTAGCTACAGCACCCGTCAAACTTGAACACAGTAATGTTTGCCAGAATTAGGAGCTGCAGTGGTACCTAGACCGTCTCCGGAAACAGAAACCTACTACCAGTAACGTATAGTTTTAATACCACAGTAATTTTACTAAACTCCATTAGAGTTTAATAGTTAATTTGAATGAAATTGTTTTGTAATATTTAATAGTATATTATTATTAACGTAAGTTTCAAACTTGAATACAGTTTCTTAGCCTACCTTTAGGCTGATAACACAAATTTACAAACCACTTACCGGATAATAGTTGATTTCCTCTACATAATGCGAAACTCGCAGCCGCAGCCAACCGCCATCACTGTTTTATTGTTTTAAATTAAACGAAACGACCCGCCACGTCTTCATATAATAATATCTATATGTATATAAAGAATGGTTACTTCAGAGGGGCTATAGGTTCATCAGAGGTTCCCAGAGTTTTTTTTCATAAATCCACTTTTAAAATTTAGCTGGATCCAGTGGATATAGCTACATTTCTACTATACTCTCAAAACACAATAAAAAAGTAAAGATTAGGGCCAACGTTCACCCCTGTTGAGTCTCCTGTTATCCCTGAGGATCCGCTGAGGCCATTTCGGGAACCAAGGGTCTATACGAATTAATAAAATTGAAATGACTGTTTGTAAAGTTAATTAGTTTCTTTAATAATTCATATAATTTTTTACATGATTCGTTATTTATAGCAAGAGACCAATTTTGAAAAAGTTTATTTAGGGTAATATATGAAATGGCTGATAGGATTATGTTGAACCTCCGACAGACAAATAGCTGATATAGAGTAAAATATAACTAGATATATAGAGCAAATTAAAACTAGATAACCATAAAGTTTCATGTATAAATACTCAATTGTGTGTATATATAGGATAAAGTTTATTTACATCATTATTTTGTCATCACCATCATCATTGGGTTGCCCTCTTCAAACTGAAGTTTGTCGATCATATTGAGAAAACCAATTTGATCCTCAGCTTTTCTTTTTAACTCATGGTATTTAACCTTTTTTTTTCTTTTTGTCATGAAGAATATTTTCATTTGTTTAAATTGACTGAAAAACAGATTGAAAAAATGTTTTCTTGTCTATTTGTTATGAAATGTAAATAAATAAGGCATGAAAACGTTAAGCTCAAAAAATTTCTTTATGAAACAGATTAATCAATTTCATTAGTTATCTGTGACGTTCAGAGTATAGCATGATTTATGAAGTCCAAGACTAGACCAAGCGTTTTACCAGTCTAGAATAAAAAAAACATATCCGCAAAACACTAGTAAATATATGCAAATAAAAACCCAAGACGTGTACCAAGTCAATATGTTTACTTTAAACGATTCTCGATTATTCGAACATTTATAAATAGACGTGGTTTTTTTTCTATATAAAATATTCGTACTTCGCAGTTACTCGAAAGCGTTGACAATACAATATATATACTTGCCATACAAAGCATATAATACACCTCATCATCATCAGCATGAATGTATGCAGCATGAAGCAGGGAATGGATTGGCATTACTGCGGCGTCCGAATTGTTCCGCCGAACTGGACACAGAAAGAACTGTACCACGCTGATCGCCAACATTCACTAATTGGAGAGGCACTTTAAGAAGAAGAAAATCATAAGCATCATAGCCTATAGACGTCCACTGCCGGACAAAGTTCCTCCACGTTTGTGTGTTCATATAGATGGATATGGGCCATTTCTCAACCCGCTGTGCTAATGCGGGTTGGTGGGAGCCAGAGCCTAGTTTGTTGATTAGCAGGGTGCACAACGAGCAGGTGAGGTTGGATTGGTTCCTGTGAGTGTGGAATTACACTCCTTGAACAACATCACACTTACTGAAGACTCTTTTCGTCTATCATATCATCAGACTGCATCATTCCACTAGACGTAACCTTTCCCATTAAATCTTTACAGTTTACACTTTAAAGTACTTTGTTATTAATACGATCGCCATTTTACTGTGGCAAATTTCTTCGTACTTCGTTAGTATCATCGATATCATCAGCTCACATCAACCAACGTGACCCAGACCAGACCCAGAGATTGAAGTAGAACTTATCCTTACCTGGATCACGATGCTAAGCATCGCCCCAATTATCTAATCCAAGTAATAATTAATTGAAAGTAAAAAAAAAACTGTTGCATGATTACCATTTTTTTATTTTCTTCTTGATTCTTCAAGGTTTTTATGACTGACTTCTTGGTGTTTTCCATCTAACATAGAAGTCTCTAGTTCCATTCTAAGACTACATATGCTAGAATTTAGGTAGAGTTAGGATTCTTACGAATCTACCTCACTAGCTAACACCATCATATTGTTAATCATCGTCATATCAACACTGCTGTGTTCCAGCTGTTAATGTAAAAGAACTACAGTATTCAGTGCGAGCGTGCTTTACCATAAACTACGCGAAATTAAGGTTAAGTGTTAGTCCATTGTACGAGCATTAAAAAAATATTCGAAAAACATTTTCTACGAATATAGAACCTCTTTCGGTCGTCCAATATCAGGATTAATAGTCACCATATAACATTGACTAATATTTCGTAAGTGAACGTACAAACACTGTTGCCTCCACAGCGCGACCTTTTCTTTAAAACTTGACGTTACTTAAACATTACTTAGGGGCTACGCTTAAATTAATAATTACAAAATTTTTTTTTTTTAATTATTTTATTTTAAACTTTATACACATCGTGTGAGGGTCGACCTAATGCCATTGGCAATATCTTTCAGTCTACTTTCCGTAATACAGAGATGATGAGGAGCATTAAATAAATACAAATATAAGACACAAATATACCCATATAAAAACACACACACACACACTCTTATACATATATATATATACATATACATACTTGATATTAAAAATTATTTCAACAGTGTCCTAATTTTATTGAGGAGAAATTCCTGTACTTTCTACTTTAAATTACACCGATAAGTTTCTCTTCTGATATTTAGAAGGAGTGCATTCCAGAGAAGAATAGATTGAATAGAAAAAGCATAGAGCACAATATCAGAGGTGTGAGAAGAATAAAAGAAGCAGGATGTTAGAGGAGCGAAGATCTTTGTCGTAGAACCTAAACAATGGAAATAAGGTAAGGTGCTGGTTTAGGTGTAGTCAGAATAGAAAATAGGATGTTGAGAGCGCACAGGCTTCTACCCCTGACGGATGGGTAACCATTTTAACTGTGAACGAAACGTAGATACATGATCATACTTAAACTTTATTTATGTACTACGTTTTGAAGCATTCTTGTTACTAAATTTAGTCTTAAATTTTAATGTCAATTTAGTGAAACTTTGTGCTAAGTTGTTGTTGTTCTCAGATCAATAATTTTAAAAGCTACAACGCACTTCAGATGTATATACTCAGGTGTAATGGAAAGTAATATTTGCATACTACTGCTATGCTGATGATACATGTCTGTTCGTCTCATACAAAGTCGTTTCTGTTGTTAATAACTCATCAACTTGTGTATTATGTGTGTACTTCTGAGGATTTAAATTAAATTTTTACTTTAATAAAATGTCCTAAATAACGCCAAAATGATAGAATAGAAATTGCGAGAAATAGAGAAGAAGAGGATAGATGCTCAAGAGATGTGGTGCTGAAGGAGAATGCTCGGAGTATTGTGAACTGAATTACGTACCAACGAGTCTATACTTCGAGAACTCGACACAAAGCAGCGTTTATCACCTTTGGTACTTATCCTCACCTTTACTGGCTATGTATGCCGCCAGGGAAAGGTTGAGGGTACCAGGCCACGAGGATGAACGCCTATGAGATGGACTGACCAGATAAAGACTGCATTATGAAGGCAGACTTCAGAGAGGAATGGCGACGTGAGGTCAAGCTTGCGATCAACACCTGAAGTGATGACCACGACCACTCTATCAAGAGTGATACCGACGAAGAAGAAGATATAGAGATAAAACTAAATGTAAAGGTAAAAAGAAGTATTAAGAAGAGAAGAAGTGTATAAGGAAAAAGAATTGTAATAAATAAACAAACAACAATAATGCGCTTCAGACTTTGAGACTAATGAGCAAAGCAAGAACAAGATCAAGACTTGGATATTGGTATTGGTCTTGGTATTGTCTGTTCAGTTTTGGTCTTGGTCTTGCATATTTAATCTTATAATATGTTAAATATTTTGTTTCCAGAGGAAAGACATTCAAGTTATGATGAATATTTTAAGCATCGTTTTGACGGAATTTTTATTTTTGCACATTTGGTCTTGAATTTGATCTTGGTCTTGTTCATTTGGTCTTGGCAACCGTCCGTCTTTCAAACCAATACCACTTTTGCTCTTCACTATATGAGACCTCGAATGACAGATCCTATTAGGTATAAACAATCACTCCCGTCGCATTAAATATCTATTTGTGCCTATTAATTACATAAATGGTTACAGCTCTGTTATTTAACTGCCTCAGTGACGAAAAGGTTAAGTGCTTGCCTTGTATCACAGAGGTCTCCTGTTCGAATTCTTCTGGAGATTGGATAGTGGTAACTATCTTTAAAACCTGCCTATTTACTTATCTCATATTGTATATCATGTGGAAGCATATTGTCTCCAATGATCAAGTCCTTAAGAGAGCTAACTGCAAATGAAGGCTGATGGCAAACGTCATGCAAAGAAAGCTTGCATTTTTCGGACACCTTCACAGAAGATCTCTTTAGGAATTCCCAAAGTTGATCCTGGAAGGCAAAATTCCTGGGAAACGTGCACCTGGTAAACAGCGCAAGAAATGGTTTGGTGACATTAAAGAATGGACCGGGTTTAAATACCATCAGTTAAAAAGAATAGCCGAGGATCGAATTGGTTTTCTCAATCTGATCGCCAAATTTTATTTTGAAGAGGGCATCTAATGATGATGATGATATCTACTGCGATAAAAACATTGCTGTATTCCAGTTGATATTAGATGAGAGCCAGGGTACTCTGGATCACACTTCGCGATCTACGGACTCATCGGCATTTTACTATGTGAAATTTGAACCAAGTTTCAATTGAGTGTAGATAATGAAAGAAAGTATGGTTGCAGACATAAATAAAAACTACGTTAGTATAGTAATTTTTATTATTTACGCCTATGTCCAGCAGTGGACGTCTGTTGGCTGATGAAGATGATAATATTTTTACTAGTTACAAGATTCACACTTTAATTTTACTGGTAATTGTTTGAACTTGTAAGAAATACTTATGTTTTCTTTATCACCCATTTAGTAATGATAATATGTATTTATATTATCATACGGAAAGTAAAACGTTTACCGATTTCATTTATCACAGTAGTAAGGGGTTTGTTAACAGGTTTATTTATCTATTAATGCTTGTAAATATCCTTACAAAAAACAAAGGATAATATTGTGTGTATTTACATCTCTGTTTAACTATCTCTGTAAATATAGATTTGTCTCTTTAAAAAATTAGGTCCTAAGGTTTCAACGAATCGAAACATAAATCATAATTTTTTAAAGAGTTTGATATTAACATAAAACTATACACAAACAATTTTTTACCTATGTTGTATACACGTGCAATTACTCAACATCAGTACCCATTATAATTACGAGTACGGGTTTACTCGTACGCCTGTGGACATAAGGTCACATTCACCATCCGGCACTAAACAATACCGAAATACGACCTTAAAATTCAGACAATAGCACATAAAATTCATAACGTATTATTTATAACAAATAAGTTTCTATTATACACAAATATCTTACAAACTTTTGGTTTAATACTTGGGGATGCTGGATGTTGCAGAGGACTACGTCCAGCAATTGTTTACCGACTGACGATAATAATGAACTTATATCAAAATATTAACATAAAATACTCACAGTATTTATGAAGGATTTGATAGGAATAAAGCAGCAATTCCGTTGATGATTTTTTTTTTGTTAAATAATGTTTTCGATCACTCGCGTAATAATACGTAGAGGTGTTTGGATTCAAACAACGCGTGTTCACAGCGCCGCGACGCAGACAACAGTGTCCCACAGCACAGCGAGCCTGATACTGAGCTCCGTGTTACGTCACACAGATTATATACACGGTGACGTGTTATTATCGCACCGAAACACTTGTTAACGTACTCAATTATCTATATATATCGAAATCTAATTTATCAATAAGCCGATTTCCCGATAATGAAAACGGAGCTGATGATGTATGACGACGGAAAAAAGCGATTTTTTCTATTCGACGCTACTAACAAGACGTTGCCTTGATAGCGAATATTACCCCTTGTCCCCTCTTAACAATATAACGCTAGTTAGGATGATGTACTGGTGTTAGGTCTATGTTGCCGTCTAGATACTACCGCGGCGTCTATTTCTGCCGCCAAACAGTAGTGTGAAATCATTACTGTGTTTCGATTTAAACGCCGTTGTGGCTATTGTAATTAGTGGGGTAACGAGACTCAACAGTTATGTCTCAGGGGAGAGCGTAATATGGTTCAGTGTATCCATTCTACTGTGACCCGACGATTTGGTGATAATCGTGAGAACCCACTGGATGCGAGCAACGAGGCACCGATCATTATGGAGATCTTTTGAGGGAAGCGTATGTCCAGCAGTGGACCTCTGTCAGCTGATGATATCAATTCTAACTAGCACCTCATTGTTATGGGTAGGCGTATCACTTACATTCAAGTGAAGGTCCCGTTCTTCAAATTTTTTTTTTACCTTAAAACTGGAATACAGTAATGCATATTATTGTTTAGCGGGATACCTAGGCGATGTAATGATAATTAGTGGCGACTACCACTAGTAAATAAATCCCAAACGTCGTCATTTTAATCTATGGAAGTCCACTGCTGGACATAAGTTCCAATAAATAATAACTAATAATTAAAATTCTCGTACCATTTAAGTAAACGTTTGAAAGTACAACGCCCTAAACATTCTAATGGCGTTTAGTGATTCGACATTTTAGGTCACGTCGATAATATATTAATAAGTTATATGTTTTGATTTAAGTTATAAATATTATTGTGGTATTATAAAGGTGTTAAAGTCCTTCAACTGTTTATTATAATTTCAAAATAAGTTTAAATATGCAATAAAGTTAACTGTGCAAAAAAAACCGCTTACTATTTTATAGGTCAGTAACTATATCTAGTGACTAAGTAGATTTTTCTCCCTTACGCAATCTGTAACTACAGGACCCATACTAACATATAACATAGCATATAACATAATAGACATATTTAAAGATTTTTTTTTATTTAAGGAACCAACGAGACGGGCGGAACTTCACTTGATGGTAAGTGTTACGTCTGCTCATAACAATGAGGCACAAGTTACGAATATACTGCATCATATTACGCTCGTCCCCTGTGACATAATATGTTGAGTCTCGTCGCTCCAGTAATTATACTAGTTACAGCGTCCTTTAAACTGGAAGTCAGTAATATTTGCAAACTACCGTTTGGCGGTAGAAATAGGCGCTGCAGTAGTATCTACCTAGATCCGTCCACAGAGACTCACTACCAGTACATTATATTTTATTTTTATTTCATTCATTATGTATTCAAAACTAAAACTGAAAATAAATTAGTAATGCTTTTATATAATGTTTTGATATATTATACAAGGTTAAGAAACAATAAAAGATAATTAAATACTTTAGTTCTCGTACATATATAACTATCTGTTCCTCACCCGCTTTGCTGGTCGCAAAGAACTGTCTGTACCAACCGTTACTATAGCAACCGCAAAAATAAAACGAAATGAAAATGTTTATAAAAGTTAATTAGAAATAAAATTATGAAGGATCTATGATATTTAAAATATAGATAGACGATAACCATCTACATATCAGACCGCGTCGTATTCTCACGTTCCCATGTCGATACGTTTACTAGTTTTTACGTGATTGGCGAACAAAGAAAACCCAATTTTATTATATATATATATAATACATGCGGGCCTACCTCTGCGCTTATTTCTGCCGCCAAACAGTTGCGTGCTAACATTAGTAAGTTCCGATTTGAAGGGCGCTTTAGCTAGTGTAATTACTGAGACCCAATACCTTTTGTTTCAGGCGCCAAGCACAATATTATGCAGTATATATCACACTAACTAGCGCTTCACTTACCAAGATGTGAACGTCCCGTCGGTCTCTTCGCTTAGTTGAATAAAAAAATATATGTATAGATAAAAAATAATTATTAAAGGAGGCCCGTGTAATAGCCAAAATCGTTTTTTTAGATGCATTTCTGCAGTTACGACACTAGCTGTATCGTATCGAATGAGCGCCCGCTACGTCACTAGCCGGCCTCATTGCGCATGCGCGGTCCGGCGCGACGCTTCGGATTACCCGCCACACACGACACGTGCGCCGGATTCGCCTGCTCCTTCATCACACGGAGCAGGAAGTCATGTAATCAGTATAATACTTAATTATACATTATTACTGGTAGTGAGTGTAGGTAGGTACCACCGCAGCTCCTATTTCTGCCGCCGAACAGTAATGTGCAAACATTACTGTATTGTGCAACTAGTAAAATTACTGAGGTAAAGAGACTCAACGTCCTATGTCTTAAGTCGACGAGCACAATGCAGTACAGTGTATAACATCCTAACTAACGTCACATTGCTATGAGCGGGCATATCACTGACCATCAGGTGAATGTCCCGCTTGTCTCGTCGCGTCATAGTTAAAAAAAATCACTGTACTTAGTTACACCTTTCCCGCCAACATAGCACAATACTTCTTGCTAAACGATAAGCGATTGCTGAGTAGACCCTTAATACCTGGAAGGCACTAACGGCCAGAATAACTAACTGGATATGCCCACAGGGTTTTTTACGGAGACACTGTGACCAGTTCTCTTATAGACTCCACTGCTTTTTGGTACCTTTAAAATTTGTATCTTTCAATTAACATACCAAGACTGGACTACTTCTTTTTCATATATATTATACTTACAGAGATTCATTAACTTGTCACGATATCTCCGAAACTATTAGACGTAAACACTCAAAATTGGGTAGAGATATTGCTTCTGTCATTTAGAGGTCAACTAAGACTGGATTTAACAAAACATTTTTTCCCAAATGGAGTGGCAGGACTTTTAATAACGGATAGGGGCCCGAGGCTCAACGAATTGCCGCCGGGCGAGAATATTTCTGATAAATTTCAAATCTAATGCAAAGTGGGCGGGGAAAAGCTAGTGTCTTTAGGGTGTATTGTCACCAGGTGATAATTGGTGCATCCTTGATAAACAAGAGTAGCGTTTACCACCAAAAGTGTTATTTTCGCCATGTAAAAATATTTACGTCCGCAAGTACGTTTACGGACTCACAACTTTTAGATTTCGCCATATCTTTTGATGTAACATAAATATTAATCGATTTTTCTTAAATAATAGAATAATTAGAAACTGATCGGTACAAAAAATAAACATCATAACGATAATGTTATCAAAAATGTATCTAACAATATTATTTTCATCTTCTTCGTCGGTATCAGTCTTGACAAAAAGGTCATGGTCATCACTTTAGATGGTGGTCGCAAGCTTAACAAGACGTTGCCGTTCTTCTCTGATGGCTGCCAAAATGAATATTACAGAAATGTTTAATATGATAAATGATTTAAAATGGAACCTACTCGAGGATAATAAACAATGTAGATTTTTTTGGAAAAAAAAATTCTAAGTCCAAATTGCTGAATGGACTTTTTTTTTAAAATATTATCAAGAGAATATATGTAACTAATCTATTGTCATAAATAAATCGATAAATCTTGATAACAGTTGAAATGTGGATTTGAAACCGTGTGATATAAAGATATAAATATTTTGCAATGGAAAGATTTTTGTAACAATATCATCTAATTACACAAGAGTATCTATCGCTCTTACCGTAGTCGCCATTTTAACCGAAGACTATCTATCTCCGATATAATCTTATTTAGTTAAATAGGTGTTAAAGTTAAAATTCTGAAGCGATATCTAGCGGTAGTCGCCAATTGCCAATGCCAAGAAAGTTGATAACATTTTTGTTTATTGTAAGTGCTATAAATAACAGTAAGAAAGTATTGGAAATATATTTTCTTATAATTTTTATTCTAAAACGCGGAAGAATACATTCAATGGTAGAACTGTTGCCAGAGAAACGTCAGATATTTCTTCGCTATCTTTGAAACATTCGCGAATCTGATCGGACTCCCGTCTTTGTCGTACGTCGCGGACTCCTCGCCTATCGCCATCAATCTACACGCGGCTGTCGCAATAAAATCAAATAGTTGACAAGAAAACAAACACTGTATTAGAATCTTTGAGTTTATTTCTATCATCATCATTATCATTTCTTTTATAATACCTAATCATCGAAAATTGTGTTAAATGTTTGAGACGCTTAACCCGTACTTACATCTGTAATGATGGATAGCTAGTTGAAATGTTTACATATCATCATATTATCTTTAGATAGATTTATTTTTTATTTATTTTATAGACTAGCGCTTGATTACCCACCTGATGGTAAGCAACGATGTAGTCTTTGCTGGTAAAGCGCACTGGTGTGGAAGTAGCCTATTCACTCTTCTCTTAAAGATCCCAACGTCATACCTGGACGGAAACACTGACGCCGGCAGACCATTACAATTCATCCAATCAATCTAATTCGCATTAAGAATACATATCTCATTACCACTATAATTTTAGATCAAGTCTTCTCCTCTCCTTCAGCTTATATAAACTTCGCAACGCTGCACTGTACTCTGCTCCTCTGATGTAAAGAATGTTGTCTATGAGTATTTATAACTTTACTAAGATCCTCTTAATGCGGAAGAAAGTTATGTTCATAGACTGCTTATTGATGGATTAAAGTTTTACATACATACATACATATATATCACGCCTCGTTCCCAGCGGGGTAGGCAGAGACCACCTCTCTCCACCTGCTACGATCCTGGCACACCTCTCTCGCTTCCTCCACTTTCATAAGCGTCTTCATGCACGTAAAAATTTTAACAACTTGATTAAAGTTTTACGGTAGTATCAATCCAAGCAGTTTTTTGAAAAATCTACCAAACACTGTACCACTACGTAGTACATCTGGTTATAAATCTGTCGTAGAAATGGCTTCAATAAAATTTGGATACTTCTTCTCAGTGTGTTCTCATGCTCCTTATTCTGTAGACTAGTACAAAGTAAAGTATTAGAAAATGGTAAAATGCCAGTGTTAGTATGTTTTCTACAGCGACTTCTTCCTGGCAGTATTCCTGGGTACAGAGAGACGACTCTTCAAAGTCCTGCACCATCTAATTGTTTTCATACGTTTACGGTTTTTCCTCTTTGTCTTCGCCTTCCGCAAATATTTTGTTAATATGATTAGGTTGCCGATGGATCATTCGAAAGGATTTTTTGCAAGGATGTTACTTACAAGGCTTGAAAATACAGTAACGATTTGATAGTTTGCAGTCCACATGGGGTAAAGAATTAAGTTCAAGGTATTTTAAAAAAACACAGAGTATACGTTATAAACACAGTATATCGTTGCAAACCGCAACTCGATACAATGGGGCATTCCGTTATAGATAACCGGCGGTTAGACAGTAAATATTTTTACCGTCTTATCACATAAATGCAAGGACGAATTAGAAAGACAAAAATATCTCTGGGTGGTATTTACTTTGTGAAAGTAAATGAAAGAGCCGTAAATTAACCCATTGGTGGTGCAGTCTACTCATGAAGTCATCCAATCTTAGGTTGACTTCACTTATTGCCTTCAGACAACTGATAGCATTTCACACAAAAGAACAAACTTTATAGCAGATTAGTAAAGTACAAAAACAAAAAAGAAATCGAAATGTGTGGAAATCTTTGGAGCATTCCTACATTCATCAAATCAAATGATGATGATGAATGGGAAATGGATGAGCGGTCTTATCGCAAAAAGCTACTCTTTCTAGTCACCCCTTAGATGGACTTGTTAACTAACACCGTAGACGATCACCTTTGATAAGACTATGGATATCCATAAACTATCTATAAATTTAAGACTTGACTACAATTTGACATTACATTGAAATTGACAATTAAAATTTAAAAAGTAAATTTTGTCAATGGATAGGCCCAGTGATATTCTTAGTTCATGAATAGAATCCTAATACTTCTCCAAGTGGGCAACTCTATAATTATCTAAATTTCATCTTGTGTTGCGCCAGATTGGAATCAGAGTCCATTTTATAATGGAAATGAAGAGGAGATAGTAAATTTATCTTTCCAACATTTCTCTCTCTTTCTAGTCAGCTTTTTTGTCTTCCTTCTCCACTTTACTTCCTCTTCAATGTCGTCTATCACTTGGCACTGCATTATCTATCCGACACCAATAATGCGAAGTGTTAAAAAAATATTTGAAACTTGTTTTATCTATATTAAATTTAACATTATGCATTCTGTGCGTTCATCGACACGTGATATGAATTGGAAATCAAAAAAAAAAAATCTACCACAGATATAATTTGCAAATATATTGCGCATTAAGAATGGAAGAGGAATTAAGATTGTAATGTTAATTTATAACATTATGTTCAGCTCTAAAAATCTGGGTTTAACTGGGGTTTTCCAGAGGTCGTGTATCTACAATTGGACATGTAATCGTATCTAGATTAGATTACTAAGGTTTCCTTTTTCAATAATCGTAAGACTACGATAACACGTAATAATAAAGATTACATTTTTGTTAATGTCGTTTGTCCTCGACTGCTTTCGGAGATTAACTATATCCGCCATCCCACGCGTAGTTAGTATGGTGGGTTAAGGTTGTAGCTCTCTCTTTAACAGAATATCGAATGTTTGTGGAGATTTACTAGTTAATTTGGTTAAAAAAAAATATGAATTCTTTATTTCGTATCTAATCATCTCATTATGATTTCTCATTGAAGGATTTCTCAGGACTTGTTGATTGAAGATGTTCGATATACATTTAACGTGTAAATATACTTTGATTGTAGTAATCTATATGTATAAGAGATTTACATCTATATAGAGATTCATCACAATATCTCTGGAACTATAAGATATGAAGATTATACAAAATGTTACCCCCAAAACATGTTGCCGGGGTGTTAAAATAGAAAGGAACTATAAGGCAGCAGTTTGCTGCCGAGCAGAAATATTTCTGACAAATTTCAAGTCTAAATTTCAAATATTATTCTATATTAAAGTCAACAAAGTGAAATAGCTAGTATTCTACTAATTTAAATTTTTATATTTCATTAAGTCACATTTCTACATTTAGTTTAGTATATTATAATGCATAAATAGCAAACGATGAATCCTTTGTCCGTTCAGCGGCGTTCAATACATGGATTTATTTGTTGAGCTGTTCTGCGACATTAATTAATTAAAATACATAAGTGTCTTTGTGAACGCAATCGGTTCATTGAGGTCATATCGCCGGTAACGCAGTAGTCATCATAATTAACTAACCGCCAAGAATCTAGTGTTTAAGAATTGACAATCTGATAACGTTGCATGAAACATTTTTAGCGCAACTAAATTATAGTTATCAGCATAAAGCTAACATAGACGAACCAGAAAAATTATGTGTTATTTATATAGAAGTTATAGTAAAATTAACAAATTTTTCAAGATGCTTAGTCGAATGATTGTTTAACAGATATATGATGAATGCTTATTTACAGAAAAATATAACTACATCAATGTGTTATATCAACACCGAAATTAAGTCAATAGGTGATTATGTTGTTTGAAGTAATAATAAATAAATCAATATACTACTAGCGACATCTGTTAACAAACTTGAAGTTTTTTTAATAGGTTTCCAGGTAGTCCAGTAAAGTTAAAAACTTAGTCAACGTTTCAATCTAACAACCACCGCTTGGCTTATTATTTCAATATTCCTTTCTTTAAACATGTTTTTACTTCTGTTTAATAAATGTCTTTGAGTAATCAAAGAAGTCAAAGTAATGACGATATACAAAATTCATTTTATACAATAGGTTATGCATCAAATGAGTTGGTTTTCGTTAGTAATCAGTAAGCAAAGCAATCAAACACACGCGATAATTACATTCGCCTAATTATATCGCAATTACACCTTATATATACACATTTGCATTATCGATGCGCATTCCACACGTAGATTATAAAACAAGTTTGTAATCTACGTGTAACTATACAAACAAATTAATTTTAACTGTCTGTTTGTACTATCGTATTGACTGTTTTTCTTTTTAATTCATATCAATATTTTGATGATGTTTTCCTCAAATTACTAACTAACAAATATGTTACTACTGTACCAACCCAGACGAAATACACCTAACCACCATTACATATTTTAAATTTGTTTGAAGAAAATTGTCTTTCGCTTTTGAAAATTTTCTATATATATTATCATCATCACCAGCTGATAGACGTCTACAGCTGGACATAGGCCTTCTCCAAAGATATCCACATCAGTCGATCCCGCGTCGTCTATATATAAATAGATACGGCATAACATAGTCAGAAACAGTTAAGCTTTAAAAATATATAATAGAAATAACGTAATTGCTCTATTTATGATAAAGGGACATTATACCATATTCGTCGAGGATAACATCTGCATACTTTCTTATACAATACTATACAACATTAAGTAAAATCTTTTACATAAAGGTATAAATATTAAAAACAAATAGATCGCGTTTGTTCTGGGTAATATCAGCAATAGACGTTTGTTTGTATATACCATAGTAGTTGTATACAATCGTTTTTGCAATTGATATATGACAAAAAACAATGATTAATAAGTAAAAAAAATTATAAATTATTAATATTTTAACAATATTGCATAAATGTTTAAAAACTGTGAAAGCTAAACCTGACCTAAACTGCAGTACTAACATCTGTATACTATTAAATAACTTGTTACTATTCTCATGGATTGAGTTTACCAATGGAATAAATTATTAATATTGTTGAGTATATCCAGAGATTCATGTTTTGGGGGGTGTAAGGACTTCTCCCCATCTTTGTATTACGGTATACCATATCCATGTTACCACCTGCTTGCGGTGTATCCTGCTAAATAACAGACGAAACTCTGATCATCCACCAACTCGCACTGAGCCAGCTTGGTGAGCAACGGCTACTCCTTTTACGAACTCTAAGAAAAGACGGTCTCAAGTGCCCAGTGGGAACGACAGCCGATGGGGTAGCAAGGTCCTCGAATGGTGACAGCATACTGGAAGACAGTGCGGATAGGCCACCTACTAGGTGGATCTGATGCAGCCCAGGATTGATCGGCGTGGATATTCTTGAAGGAGGCCTGTAGTCAGCAGTGGACATTATCCGGCAGATAAGTAGTGTTTTGGAAAAAATCTTTTATCTTCTTTATATTGTAATTAAACACATCAGTACTGTCATGGCGGCAGAATTACTATATGAGATTTGTAGCTAGCTGGACTGATTCGAAAAAAAACTTCACCATCATCCTTACATCACAGGATGTGGACTTGGAATCTGAGGATGGATCTCTGTGCTTAAGACAAGATGCTTTATACACTGGGACATGGTGATAGTAAAGTATAAATTAGAGTTATGAACTTGATGTTCAATTTAAACTTTCGTACGCACGTAAAGGATAGAAGAGCTAATTTAATTATTAATCGTTATCTTTAACAATAACTTCTTTAATCAGTATTTACAAGACAAAAAAACTGATATAATGTAATCAAGGATAAATAGGATTTTCCATAAAAATAATTGTAATGAGGAAAATCGAAAGTTGATACATTAAAAACAGTAGCTTATCTGTATCATAAACAAATAAAACTTTATTAAGTATGTATCTATATGATCTTCCTCGTGTGACAGAGAAATTGGTTATTCATTAATAATAAACAATCCTCTTCATATGAAGAATTAAAACTCTTTATGTGGGAATATTCCCATAATTGGGATTCGAGGTTTTCTCTGAACAGATTCGAAGTCTTTTATCGACGCTGGCAGAGTTGCAAATTATTGTTAACTTCTACATCTTCAGCCGATGAGCATTAAGGTAGTGTGTTATTCTTAATCATCGCTCTATTGTGAGGACCTGTGTGTCATTCACCCCTCAGGCCCACTCAGGTGCTACTCACAGGTACCACTCATACCCAGGTCTTGTTCATGTTGTCAGTTCATCGAATAAATTATTCCTTCTCATATACTGTATTTGTTGATTGTTTGCTGAACCATCTTCTTTTATTTACTCATTTAGAAGTATAAGACAATCCTATAAAAAAACGTAAATTTTTCGTTCATTAATTACATATTTATTTATTCTTAAGAATAGATTACATAGAGCGCATGTTATGCTGCAACAGCATTCTCTGCCATGGACCTTGGGCGGCAAGAGATATTGTAGGCAAGAAACGCCATGTACTACATACGAAATTCATATGTAATGTTATATATAACATTAATAATAAATTAAACGTCGAAGTGAATATATATTCATCATCATCATCAGCCAATAAACGTCCTCTGCTGGACATAAGACTCTTTCAAAGATCTCCACATCGATTAGTCTAGCGCTGCCGGCATTCAGCAGCTTCCCGCGTACCTTCGTTTGTAGAGGTACATATAACGGGATTTGGGCCATTATCCACCACGCTGTCCCCGGATAAGTATTCTTAGATATATACTGCAATTGGATGGGTCTCGTAGCCTGGTTCTGTATACAGATTGTCATGGTAGTGGTTTCGTTCAAGCTGACGATCACTACTAAAATGAACCAGCAATGAAACACAAAATCAAAAACGGCCGATGCTCGGATCAACGAACACTCGGGCGCACAATCAAAATGCTCCGTGGCCCTATGAGATAAGGTTCAAATAGAAACCAAATACGTTCATTAGTTGATCAATTGTTTTCGATTTTATGTTTCATTGCTGGTTTTCTTTAGTAAGGTATTGTTTATGACACTATCGTTTAATTTATCTGCACTAACATGATGGAGCGTAAATAATGCTAATGAATTTTTTTTTATAGTATCACGCCTTTTTTCCAGTAGGGTTAGGCAGAGGGGAAAAAACACCCACTTTTCCCTAGATGTGGTCAGATTAGGTCGCATGTAACAGGGGGCGAGCCTGTTGCCACTTTATTGGGGCACCACACACACACACAAAAGATGATTTCAGTGTGCGGGTTTCCTCACGATGTTTTCCGTCACCTTTTGTATCTCGCTGCTGTAACTAAAGTTCACAAATGTACATAACTTAAATATTAAGTCATCGGTATGTACCGAGATTCGAACCCGCGACCTTTGGAACGAATGCCGCATGCTCTAACCATTAGGCCAGCGAGCTACTTATACTATTAGCCTATTAATATATAATATTATATATAACATTAATAATAAATTAAACGTGGAAGTGAATATATATTCTGTATCATCATCATCAGCTGATAGACGTCCACAACTGGACATAAGACTTCCTTAAAGATTTCCACATAGATCAGTCCTCCGCTGCCCGCATCCGGCGGCTTCCTTCATTTGTAGGGATTCATATGAGAAGATTTGGGCCATTTCCCACCACGCTGCCCCAATGCGGGTTGGTGGCAGCCAGAGCGTCATTTGTAGATCAGTAGGGTGCACCCCGAGCTGGTAAGGTTAACTTTGACCCCGTAAATTGTTGTACTTACCATTACACCCCATTCAAAAGTGTAGCTACTCAAATAGAATGTAAATATGCACGTCTTCGTAATCTATCAATCTTGATTGAATAATTTTAGATCAAATCATTTATTTGGTAAAGAGAGACGTGGTGTATGTGTATTCAGGCAGGATTCAAGTGTTCAAGTCTTACCTTCGGTGACAGTGTTTACTGGCTGCGTTGACAACTCATCAGGAAAACCGCACCTTTGTCTCACCCGTTGTAATAAAAAGGTTGTATAAGTTCCGGTTTACTATCAATTGTACTTAATTGCTTTTGATAACCATCGCGATATGATTGCGTTATAAATTCTTAATCATTATCAATTGATTTTAGTTTTTTTTTAAAGTAAATTCATTGATCCGGTGACTAGTCTTCATAAGCCGAACCAGATTTGAATAGTAATACTACCTAAGATATTCAGTCTCGTTACCCCAGTTATTACACTAGCTACAAGGTCTTTCAAACCGGAACACAGTACTGTTTGGCGGTAGAAATAGGCTTTGTAGTAATTCACCTAAACGTTCTCCGGCAACTGAAACCTTTTTTTCTATCGTAGGGGTAATCTTCTTAAAAGATTACCTTACTTCTGAGGGGAAGATAAGGCTGTGGGACTCCTACCCACTAAAACCCCTCCGTGGTCTCCTTCAGTGCATTAGGAGCCATAAGTGTTCTAGGATACTTTGTCAAATAGTTTAGATAATGACAGGGTCTTATTGAACCTCCCTGGCTAACTACCACTATCACCAATCAAAAACCCATAATAGCTAGTATAGTAAATCTAGTAACTATAACAGTATGTCTTACAGCATCCAAACCAATGAAGGTCAGGTTATTTTAATCCAGCAAGCTGCACCATCTCCAGCCTAGTTGTCACTTTATAGATTAACCACATCATTCTCTTGAAAATAATCGAAGAGTTTCCTTTGCAGAGTTTGTCTGGAACATTCCTTGAGTGCAACCGTACTCGCAAATGGCATTCCATAACAACCGTTACCATAGCAACCGCATAAATAAAACTATAATAAATAAAAATGTTTATAAAAGTTAATTATAAATAAAATGATCAAGGATCTATGAAATTAAAGAAGTAAGTAGCATATAACCAAATCATACCGCGTTGAATGCTCACATTCCTATGTCGATACGTTCACTAGTTTTCACGTGATTGGCTAACAAAGAAAACCCATTTTCATTGTATATATATATATATCTATATATATGGGTTTGTGTGTGTATGTATGTAGTACAAATCTGTAGTTAAACTACGTATTTGTCATTTGTTATATTATAATAAACATTTATCTTATCTTCCATATCGCCGTTGTAGCACTTGTTAAACGAGACCCAATTACCATTAACAAGATGTCACTTACATGTCAATAGTACCGTCGTGTTTTTGACTTAATCTTAACCTTTGATTTCATATTATTGCTTACCATTTAATACCGTGTAATATAGCGCCGCACAGTAGCAAATGAGATGAAGACGATAGGGAAGACGAGGAACGAGATAAAGGGTCAAGACGGAATGCTATGGAGGATCACTGTAGACGCCCTTTGCCCCATCTTGGAGCCATAGGATACTAATGTAATGATAGATATTTATAATTACTGCCTCCTCAATTCAATCCTTTAATCAGTATCACCGAAGGAATGAAAGTTGTACTGTCGCCCAATGACCCTAGCAGTACAAGATGGTCACTATTCGGAATGTCGAACGTCTGGACAGTTATCAATGATGATAATTGATATTAAAGCTAACGATAAAGAGATTGGAGACGCGTGCAACGGACTCTGTTAAGGGGAAGCAGTACGTAACACCCAAATTAAATGATCAATTGATCATAATCATTATTAAGCGTCATTTTGAAGTAGGGCGGTTAGTACAAGAAAAGTTTTGCGGACATGTGCTGCTCTTTAGTTCAAATTGTCCATTCTCCTGTATTATAGAATTGCTTCTGCCATTATCTTATCTTAATAAATTAATTAAGATGTTATTGGCTAAAGATCTATCTGGTTTAATGGCAAGTGGATAACCACGTTGTCGATTTCGTATGCCAAATGATTCAGTGGATATGTAACTGTGTTAATATTTGAATGCTATTGTACATAAATTAATTACTATAATGAGCTTCCTTTTACACCAACGATGATGATAGAATAATTACGCAGACAGGTTTATCATGTATATTAATATAGTGTTTATTATCAAATTTCTTATTCGTTATATACGATTCAAAGGAGATAGCCTAGATATGTTTGTAACAATCTTAAGTAAGTACTCCAAAGTTTTCTCGACACAATATGTATTCCTTTAACTGTATTAGGTAAAATAATTAATATCTTGAACAACCCGACGTACGTAACATTATCACGTTCTTATAAATACTAAATTATGTTAATAAGATTACTTTTGGTATTTCTTAAATTTTAATATAAAGAGCACATTCGACGTTACATTATTGAAACATTTGGATGAAATTGTTGTTGATCAACGAGCCTGTTATGTAGATAAAACATGAACACACTAGAAATACACTGTATTTAGACAAGAATTGGCATTAGATTATGACAATTAGTTTATGAAGGTTAAAACTTCATCAGAAAGCTTTTCCGGCCTGATCATAACAAGTCGTATTATTTAGTAACTTATAAGCAAATCATCAAAACGGAAATGGTGGCGCATAAAGCAATGTAGCGCTAGGTAAGATGATATAAATAACATTGTGCATGTTGTAATAAGAAACAAGATATTAATTCTCGTTATCTTAGTAATTTCAACAGCTATAGCGCCTGTCAAACAGGAACACAGTAATGTAAGAGTACTGCTGTTTTGTTAAAAAAGACGGAACTGTCGTAGTATATAGATGGTCTCAGGTAAAGAAACTTTAAAGTTAGTCTTTAGTAATCGTTTCGCCTTAAGTGTAGTTCACACGACTCTAATAGATCTGTACCAATATTGTGCACACGACACTGCCGTGTGCAAAAAGGCTTTAAATGTTTTATCTTTCAAACTTATTTGTAAATAATCTAATGATAAGATATCCTTAAAAAAATCATTGACCGATTATTAATTTAATAATCTCATATAAAATAAAATTTTACTATTAAGAATCTTTAAAAATTCTAAATAATAATTAAGAACAAATAGTTAAAGAACTTATACGTGTATATATTTTAGCGCCATCTAGTATTAACACCTAAAAACGTTATAGAAGTTGAGTTTTAACATGTCCTATGTTACCACTAGATAGAAGAGAAACATAATATTAAAAATTGTTGTAATGACTTATTTAACATTATACATAATTTAATAAATTGATGATGATGATAAATATTAATTTTGTGGTTTATATTATTTTAGTTTTTTATTAAATATATTTAGATATGTAACAATTATGATGTAAAAGAGGTCTGCGTGGCACAAGTGGTTTCACAACTTCAAATGTAATCACAATGTAAATGTTATATATTGGAAATTAATAAATTAAATTATCGTAAAATGTCATAGTGCCTACTGTTTATATAAATAGGTAACATTTTAAGTTTAATGTTTTCTTTCTTTGCACAATTTTTTCAAGAAAAAAAATTAATTAAGACTTTTTTAAAAAGATTTTGATTGTAACAAACTTTTATACAAAAACATAAAAATAAAATTCTTTTTTTATTGTTATTCAATTAAGCGACGGGACGATAATAAAGTGGCGCTTGTTATAATGATATATATTGCGCTATTCTAATCAAAATACAAATTTTTAATGCTAATTTCCTCGTGGTGGAAAATATTTGTCTGAGGAAATTTGATGCTCTTTTAATGGATTTTTCACATCTTTAATAAGGCGCGGAAGAAAATTATGATAGTGTTAATTTAATCCCACACAAGGAGACAATTGTAAAATATTTGTTTTAATTATACACAATAACATTTTATTTTTACTATAACAATGAACAGGGATGTAGGTATTAGATATAATTATTTGCGTACGTCACAAAATTATCGATCTTATATGTAATCAATTTTTAAACTTCGGATAAAGACACGACCGTGTGCAAAAAGTATAATTAAGGAGAAGTAATTTCATAACAACATGTATGTTTGCAAAAGTTTTGTTTTTATAAGTATAGCATAATTAAAAAAAAAACGAGATATATGAGGACACAAAATGTAAATAAAATTTCTAGCCTTTTAATGTACAATAAAAATTAATTGAATGGATCCTAAAAATATTTAAAGCCTGGGAAATCTGATCATCAAATTATATTAATGTCGTATGAATTATGTTGCAAGATAAATTATGCAGTGAGTATAAACATAAATTTGGAAAATGTCTAGGGATTAAATAATCAGTAGTAATATATAAAAGCTATTGGTCTTTAAGTAAGGTTCACACGACACCAAATCTTTAATAACTAAAGAGCCGCGTGCAACCAAATTTTTTTATCAAAATATTAAGATATCTGTTTATGAATATGATTGCGGTGAAATTGGTTAAATATATTGACATTTTTTGTTGATAAGGATCTGTTGTCTTAATTGATATATCTTTTACCTTTTATAGATAATGTTCCGCTATTGCTCACTAGATGGCGCATAACATAATTTATTGTTAACTATCGTCGAAATAGTAAATGAAAGATTTAAAAGTGACGCTATGATTGTTTTATTAATACATACAGTTTTCAGACTATTTTAGAGTTTAAAAATCATATATATATATTTAACTTTGTCACTTTCAGTCTATTCTTTAATGCGCTACTACCATAGAGCCGTGGTAGATTTTTTATTTTTACTATAATTAACTACAATTATTTATATGAATCTTTAAATGGGCACATAAAATTTTACAAATATCATCTTATAACATAATTAATAGGCAGCTATTTTTAAAAAAAATATAAAAGATCTTTATTTCAGCTTTCAATTATTCAGATTTCAAGATCCATATTAGTATAAGGGAAAAAAATAAATAAAAAAACCAAAAATAAAATCTCAGGCTTGGCAGCAATGTTTCACCATTGTTTATAAGTATAGCTATAGTGCAACTACATTGCCAATTCTTGAACTATCAAGTTACTACACCTGCTAAGCGTGGATATCAATGATGCGATGCATTTCCTCTGATGACGTTTAACGAGTCCACTCAAGCTTCAAAGTACATTTCAGAAGCACTGCAGTACCTTTTTAGCCCCCACAGGTGTCTAAATACGTTGTTATACTGGACACGGATGCCATTCAATGACTTTCTGGAATAATTGGTTCATAACTTACAGGATTTATGAAAAACTATTTTCTATTTATATTTATTCTCAGCTAATTAATTAAGTGTCAAGTGATAAGGTCATGAATGGTGAAACTTACTCGTTTGAATAGTACTGCTACCATATCCGTAAAGTTGAAATACATCAGTACTTTCAAGGTCGAATATGTGCATATTCAAGGTGGTAACTAATCAAGCGATTAGAAAGAACGCTGTCACTAACCAAAATTAACAACGTGTGAGTCATGAACCGAACTGGGGACCTCCTAGTTAACGATCCGCCTCTGCTCCACGGACACAGTTAATTTTTAATACTTTAACTAGTGACTTTTAACTATATCAACAAAAATCATTAACTTTACGTAGATAAGGTTATTTATTGACATTTAACATAATAAATATCTATTTATTCATTATATTATATAAGACAATAAATATTTGAGGTTATCGCGACCTTCTATGAAATATGTTTTTTTTTTAAACGATGACAGTTTTTTTTCTTTTCCGTCATCAATGATGTACAAGGTAAATTATTGTTGGCCCCAAGGCCCGCACGTGACGCGGCCACTTTGTAACGCGAAACGACACGCCCAGGGTCGCAGTTCGAGTCCCGGCTGCAACCTTTTGATATAAGGCGCCAATGTGTCAATTTTAATTATACATTTTACATATTAGTTTTTAAATTTTTGAAGCGACGATACGTGGCGATGTTCACCTGATGGTAAGTGATACGTCCCCCATAACAATTTATCGCTTATAAGGATGCACAGAACGACATTACGCTCGTCGCCTGAGTCATAAGATGCTGATTCTCGTCGAAGCGAAACGTGCACCTGACTGTAAGTGACACGACTGTCCATACCATGGCGTTAGTTAGGATGATATATACAGCATCAAATTGCGCTCGTCTCTTGAGACAATATGTTGAGTCTCGTTACCCTAGTAACTTCACTAGCTAAAGCGCCCTTCAAACCAGAACACAGTATATTTTGGCGACAGATGTAGACGCTGTGGTAATACATATCTAGACGCTGTAGTAATACATATCTAGACGCTGTGGTAATACATATATAGTCGCTGTGGTAATACATATCTAGACGCTGTGGTAATACATATCTAGACGCTGTGGTAATACATATCTAGACGCTGTGGTAATACATATCTAGACGCTGTGGTAATACATATCTAGACGCTGTGGTAATACATATCTAGAAGGTGTCGGGCGACGGAGACGTACCACAAGTGAATTATTTAGAATTGAAGACCTTCGAAAGGCCTTCTCTGCAGTCCAGGGCAATATTTCGCCAATTTTCAATGCAAGCGGCATTTCAGAGCTTCGTGCGATATTTTCAAGGATCGGGCTCAAAGCCACCGCTCGGTTACTCTTTCATTTTTAATTACGTCTGGAACTGAGCGACGGTGTCAGATGTCGTTTTAACGCTTTTACTGCAGGGCTGTCGACTGTCAGTAAAAATTATCACCAGCTCCCTCATTTTTCACATTAATCGACCCCTTGAATATTTCCCACGAGAGGAAAGATTCGATGCCATTTATTCACCACCATGCCCAAGAGCGTATTGTCAAATGTAAAACCTCTAACGAAGCTGTTATACTTAGTTCAGACACGGTGTTGTCAACACAACACAATTGGATATTACTATAATATATCTGAATTATATTAGAGGGACCGGAAAGTAATGTCGTTTCTGCGCATGCGAATACTTGATTGTCATTTGTCAGCTCATTGTTTTGTTCAGAGGCGTACCAAAGACATTGTGAGGTTATAGTGATTTCTTTACTTATAGACAATTGAATTACAATTTTTTTTTGTAATTTTGGGTAAAATGGCCAGCCAAATACCAGAAGAGGTACACATCCGGCATTGCATGCTCTTTGAGTTTCGCAAGGGAAATAACGCAACAGTTGCTACCAAAAACATTTGCGATGTTTATCCAAATGCACTGGACATTCGTAAATGCCAAAGGTGGTTTTCCAAGTTCAAATCGGGTAATTTTGATCTTTCCGACTCGTATCGATCAGGAAGACCATCAGCGTTAGACAACGACGTGTTAAGGGCGGAAGTGGAAGCAAATCCGTGTCAGACGATCGAGGAATTGTCAAACAGTCTCAACAAACCTTGGTCGACCATCCAAGAACATTTGAAGCAGATTGGAAAAGTAAGCAGAGCAGGTGTTTGGGTCCCGCATAATCTGTCCGAACAGAATAAGGCTAACCGATCAATCACATGCAACTTATTGCTTCAACGACACAACACAGAAGCGTTTTTTGATCGCTTGATCACAGGAGATGAGAAATGGGTCCTGTATGACAACCCAAAACGCAAAAGGCAGTGGCTCTCTCCAAATGAAATCCCTCGGAGTACTGCTAAGCCAGGTTTACACCCCAAAAAAGCGCTTTTGTGTGTTTGGTGGAGTATTCGCGGCATTGTTCATTTTGAATTACTGAAACCTGGAGAAACTGTTACTGCAGACCTCTACAGCGAACAATTGCAGTGAGTCAATCAATCTTTAATTGAAAAGTGGCCAGCGATTGTCAACCGAAAAGGCGTCATTCTCCAACATGACAATGCAAGACCGCACTGCGCAAGGCGAACTCTAGAAAAAATTAATGAATTGGGGTGGGAGGTGCTGCCTCATCCACCATATTCGCCCGATGTTGCACCATCGGATTTCCACTTATTCCGAGCGCTGCAACACTTTTTAAGTGGCAAAACATTTGCAAATTTGGATGATATCCAAAATGCCATCTCTAGATATTTTGCCGAAAAACCAATTAATTTTTATCGATCAGGGATTGAAAATTTACTCACTAGATGGCAAAAGGTTATTGACAATGATGGGGAATACATCATTGATTAAAAATAAAGACTCGTTAAAAATTTATGTGTTTGTAATATATATACTTAGCAATATTTAATGTAGAACCACAGTCATTTCACTAGCTACATCGCCTTTCCAACCGGAACAAAGTAATGTTTGCGCAGTATTGTTTGGCGGCAGAAATAGAGTCTGTGGTAGTACCTACGTATACGGTTTCCGTCAATAGGGACCTACCACGGGTTAATGTTGTGGTTGAATGGTGATAGGTCTCTAGGCTTAGACCTGTAGTCTCGGGCTATTAAGAATAGAACTAAATTATTCCCTGCCGGTCGTACAAGATGATGATGAGATTTGAGAGTGAGGGCTCTCAGAGATCGCTCAAGCCTTAGAAGGACGGCAAACGCAAGGTGGTCTTGTATTTGCGTAGCACAGCGTGGTTGCTCAGTTATTGCCCCTCTGTTGGATGTTTTAGTCAGAGTGCAAAGGGGTACCGTTGCCTGTACCCTAGGAGATCTCAGAGGCCTTCCTAATGCACTGACGAAGGCTACCGAGGAGGTATTAATGGGTAGACATCCCACATAACCTTGTCTTCAACCTAGAGGCACTGTATTTTTTAAGGTTTCCACCGCAATAGTGAAAAAAGGTCTCTAATCTTGTTTACGAACTAAGACATACCTTAAAGAATTACAGATAACGATTTTTTAAGTAAAATAACAATAAAAAAATGTTTCTTGAAAGTAAAACATTACAAGTTGCGTTTGCGCTGGCAACCCCGCGTGCGTACGTTTTTTGCCGCCGCACCCGCGCTTTTTCCGCGCGCAGAAATGGCCGCGCTCGTAAAATTTGTTATTAATACAGTAAAATTTCGGATTAGGTGGTATTAAATTCGAAACAAAGCAAGGATTTAATTGGTAATTCGTGTCCGGAGGGTGATATCCGTATGGGCCGCAATTTCCGTTTATTGTTTTCGGTTGTAAAGCCGGTTGAAGGCGCGCCGCCGCCTGCCGGGGGCTGAATCAATTAAGCATTGGAAGCTTTCCGAGCAAAGCATTAAAAAAAAAGAGTTTTACGAGAACATATCGTTGAGAATTGCGTGAGATGTTAAAATAAATATTATTGTATCTATTATATATAAACTATACTGTACCGATCGAGACGTTCACCTGATGGCAAGTGATACGTCCGTATCTCTCGTTAATCTCGTTACCCCAGTAATTACGCTAGCTACAGCGCCTTTCCAACCGGAACATAGTTCGCACTAGTGTTCAGTGACGGAAATAGACGCTGCATTAAGCAAATATCTAGACACAAATCAAGACAAAATTCGCCGTCAAATAACTACAACTCTAAGTAGTACACTTTTTTAAAACAGACTATGGATCCGGGTCTACGAGTCCAGTATAAGATGAGCTGTAAGAGTCGATATGAGTTTCAAGAGCTCAACATCTTCAGAAAACAGAAGGCGCTGCGTATATCTAGAACACCACCATTAAATGATAAGTGGTCAAAAACGATGGTTAGTGATACGTTCGCCAATAATAATATTGCGCTAGTTAGAACATATAAAATGCAGCATACTGTGTACTCTTACCTCAGGAATTCAATTACCTGATTTAAACTGGGATAAAGAGACTTTAGCATACCTAGTATTTACTGGAAGAAAACCACCAAGAAACGTACGTTAATAACAAGACAACGATATTTCGTTTTTATATACACATTCGTAAGAAATATGGAAACAATATTTTATCTAGAATTAATAGGAATAATATGCTGATGGTAGTGTTTCTGTTGCCGGAGACCGTCTAGGTACTAACGCTGCTTCTATTGCAGCCGGCAAAGAGTACTGTGCAAATATTGTGTTCAGGATTAAAGGGTGCTGTAGCTAGTGAAATTACTGGAGTAATGAAACTTAACTACTTATATCTCAGGCGACGAGCACAAGCTGGTATATTGTATACCATCCTCACTAGTGTCACGTTGTTATGGGCAGTATCACTTACCATCAATTGAATGTCCTCCTCGTCTCGCTACGTTGTATTAAAAATAAAAATCATCATATTTGTGAATCTGTGTATGTACCAAAGTTCAGTTCTACCAGGTCGTAATCAGAATCCGATTGTTCACTTCATCATTTTCAACATAGATTAATCTCCAACATCACATGAAAGGGAGAACCATAAAAGTCTATTGTAATTAAGGAAATAAACATTTGTGTAATAAAACAAAGCGAAATTTAAAGAAACAGTTTATTTCTTGATTAAAAAAAATTATCTTCTAAATTGTTTTAGACAAAGAAAGAGATATTGACTGGAATTGTTTTAGGTAATATCTTTATATAAGTAATTAGTTTCTACTTAACTCTGTTAGGTTCAAAAACTCTTTGCTATTTCACCTCAAAAGTAAGATATTTTGTTTTCTGTTCAAAAACAGGCGGTTCTCACTGCTGGAACAGCGGCCATTTACAAGAGGACAAGATAAGGTGTTACTCTACTACGCAGGTTAAGGGTTTGTCGATGTCGTATATTCTCGATGGCTGTTCTTGGATACCCTAGTTTCTCAAGGTGATTTCCTAAACAACATATTCATACTCAATAAAGATTGAATGCATGCATCTTCAGGTCACACAGGCTATAGTTTAATCACTACTGATCTATCACCACTACAGAATTGTTTTCTAGATCTACTAGAACTTTATATTAATAGCTAAATAAATATTTTAATCGATAACTTATGCAGTATGGTGTAAAATTAACAATTTTTTTTTAATTGTGTACTCTAATATTAGATCTCTTTTTATATTCTTCTTTCTGTATTAATGTAGTTGATGGAGAATGTCGTCGTAAAAATAATAGCAAGTAAACAATAAGTACGTTTATTTATCATAATAAGTACCCATAATCGCCATTTATACTATGAACTTAATATTAATTTTTATTATTTACATCATTGCACCCGACTAAAGTAAGTGATCACGGAAATTTCAATTATTCAATAATATTATAATAATCAATATAAATTACTACTAACAGGTAACTGACGAAAAAAAAATTACTATTGTCTATGGCTGTATTTAATTTGCTTCAAACGTACAGATGCAAAAATTAAAAAAAAAAACGCCAAGAAATGTTTTGTTTCTATGCCCAAATTACAATAAATTATTGTTACTTTTAACAAAAAAGTTTTTTTTTTTTTTTAAATAAACAACTGTCACAATTATTTCGTGATCACTGAACAATATAAACTTAAAATCTATAAATGTCACTAATATCTTACAAGTCTCACATTACATCTATTTACATTATATTAATACTTTTCACTATGAACGCCGTCTGTCCATAATTTATTTATTTTATTATTTTGAACTTAATTATAATTACCAAAAATAATTTAAGTGCAACTGGTTTATTATTACGACTGTAATAATAAAGCGATTGCTATACTATTTTATTTCATTGTAACAACGAAGCAATAATTTTAACCGTTTCAATACTTCATTATTATTACATAAAATTCTTTAAATTCTTTCGTTTCCTCTATTTTCTCATAATTTTCAAAGTCTTGATCGTCGAAATCGAGGGATTTGGAAGAAAAAATTTGATTAGATTTGCTATCTTCAATCAGAAGTTCCATGTCCAGCTAGTGCCTGCGCATGGCTCGGCAAGTATGTCAGAGTGCGTGCGCATGCGCGTGCGCGTGAGCGGCCGTCGGCTGATGGGGGTGGTGAGGTAGCGAATGTGGAGGGGCGGCGGCGTGTTGGCGACCCTGCGTAATCATTGAAAATATCAGTCATAGATTGTAAACTTACTCTATGATTTTAGCAAAAAACTATTAATATAATCATTAGTCCAAATGATTGCTGGTTGGACAATGAGAATAACACATCACACAGACTAACGGCTGATGAGACGGTAAGGTGAACTGGCGGCATTGAGAAGGTAATCGATATACTGGAAACCTTCAACAAGGTCAATCGTCATTCTGGTGAAGGTCGGAAACTGCTGTCTTGAAGCTAGAGATGATGACGACCGATAGAAATATGATTCTGGTTAATTTCTTTCTAGACTGATACATTGTTATTGTTTCGTCAGTACACATACCTGTAGATAGACATAATAGTCGTAGGGTTGGTGCAAAGGCCAGCAGCGTTGCGGCGGCACGGGGTACAGAGGCGGCACCGGGTAGAGGGCCCCGCCCCCCAATTTGTTGCGGAGTATGCGGCTGATGCTCGACACGGAGGGCACGTTGTACTTGTCGCAAACGCCATCAGCCAACAATCTGTCACGGATCTCCCACGCGAAGATGCCGGGGTCCTTCGCTTTTAGCTGCTTGATGTAGGACACGACCTGATATGAAGATTATGATTTACATTTTTATTCGACAAACGACGTAATGATCAAGAATATCTGATAGTAAGTGATACGCCTGCTCATAACAACGATACATACTGCATCACATAGCGCTCGTCGCTTTGAGACAAGATGTTAAGTTTCGTTAGCCCAGTGATTTCATTATCTGAAAATCCTTCCGAACTGGAACACAGTGGTTTCCACAGTACTGTTTGCAGAAACAGGAGTTGTGGTGTTACCTACCTGGACAGCCTCCGTGAACAGACAGCGGAATTTGGAAATTTAGTTAAGGATATTTTAAGAGTTTGATTTATATGTTATTAAAGGTTTTCAATGAGGTACCTTCGGGGTGGTGACTCGGGGCTTGGAGCCGCCGATCGCTCCAGGCAGTATCGATCCGGTCTCGTGGTACCTGGCGAGTATCTTGGAGACGCAGCCGTGGGAGACGCGCAGCTGCCGGCTGATGTCGCACGGTCTGCCAAACGGACATTTATTATTAGATAAATATCGTCTAACGCACCGCTCATCTATCAGACTACCATCAAGATGTGAGGATTTCGCTTATGAAATTCCTGATAGTAATTATAATTTTTTTTAAGCTGCTTTCAAACTTATTTTTAATCTGTTTTATGAAGCGTGCGAAGATTTCACAATCACGCTCACATTCGCGGCGGAGTCATCTTCAGAAGATTTAAGCTCAGTGTGTTGGATACTTATTAGGTCTTGTAACCGACGTCTCACGTTTTATGAGTAAACTATTGAATCTAACTAAAAGCAGGAAGCATGTTTGTATATTTCTTTCTAGCAGACATAGAAATAAAGAAATTACGGGTTCAAGCATAGGAGAGAACATAGTTTTTGGCGCCACACTGACTGTAAGAGGGCTAGAAGATCCTTCAGATCTTATAACGCTGAACATGCTAAACCGTTGAAAGTAGTAAATAAATACTTGCGGTAAATATTGAAGTTATCATTATAACCTTAAAAATTTAAAACACCGATGACTTTTAAGAAATAATTCCTACTTCAAATGTAATCCCTCAAAGAGAGGAAGCTAGTTTGTTTAAAACCTATCGTGAGAATCATAGAATGTTATATACAAAAAAAAATATCATCAAATCTTCACAAACATTCTATATAGGCGACTGATGACTAACAAATAACTTGCTGCATAACTAGATGGCGAATCTTTCATTATCATACTGGTTGACTGCTTGATAAAGCAGTAACTTAATGGTAGTCCAATATGTGTTCAACTAAATACAATAGGTACCTTATGCCCAACTGAGCGAGTTCTACAATCCTCAGTCTGACAGCATTAGGAAGGGGCCGCCCGTTCACGAACACGCCACCGAGCTGGTTTACCTCACCGTACTGTTGGCTGCCGGCTCCCCCCATTCCTGGATTGCCCATCGCCCCACCACTGGGATCTGTAGCAAAACGATAGTAATCATGACAAAAATATCCTGACTATTTTTATTGCGTATCCTGAATATTAAATTGAATTTATTATACTCTTAAGTATTTATTTTTAAATAAGTTTTGTATCAAAAAAGCAACCCCAAGTTTTTTTCTAAGATAGATCTTCAAATGTCTATAGGCTGCAAGGATCACTTGATACAAAACCATTTAGAAAAGAAGACTATTTGATTACCCTTAAATTATTTTAACATCGATGATGTCTTAAGTAAGAGTCTAAAATAAGATTCGAAATATTCTAATTAGTAGATGCTCTAATTCGATGTTTTTCATATAACTACTCCTTGTGAACCCTGGAGGAATATGGCGATGATGTTAAAGAGAATAAAGAGAAATTAAGTGTAGTAGTAACATGCTGTATTTTGTTACACTACGAAGCGACACAAGCCGGACGTTCATCTGATGGTAAGTAATACGCTTGCCTATAACAACGCTATTTAAGATGAAATATACTGCACCACATTGTGCTCGCCGCCTGAGACAAGAAGTTGAGTCTCGTTACCCCAATACTTACAATAGCTACAACACTGTTCAAAACGGAACACAGTGCTGTTTGGCGACTGTGATGCCTACCTAATCGGTCTCCGGCAGAGATGATGCATAAAAACAAAAGCAACACTGCTACTAATACCTTAAATTTATATTTACATTAACAGTATACAACAATCAAAATCAGAACCGAAGTTTTTACCACGGAGATCGGGCGATGTCTACAACTCCACAGGCCCACGAAGACACTAGATTTGAACATTTTAATGAGTACTGAAAAACCGTCGATTCTCTCAGTGGTGTAAATAAGAAATTCCGTATTAAACAAATTAAATAAAACAACCCCGTCTATAACTTCTAATACCATGACTGTTAGCGAGTGCCGTTTCTGTGACACCGGACACCCGATCTTTGATGTCGACATCGCGCGGGACTCGGAACATTGTACTCTTTTTGTATTTCCGTTCTAACGACCCAAAGTGTAGAGTTGCATAACTATAAAATCTTGCCTTGTTAAAAAATTCTGCTGAACACGCCGTCGCAGAGCTAAACCAGTTCCGCTTTTTAACTATGCAGTTATGCATTCTGGTTAGGACTTGCCAGAATACCTATTTTGGTAATCCGTATATTCCTGTTAAAACTTCTGTTTTGCAATGAACAAAGTATATAAGAGACGGGACGGACTGAACGTTCACCTGATGGTAAGTGATACGTTAAAAATAAATACGAGAACAAAGCAACGCTAGTTAAAATTTACAATGCACCGAGTTGTGTGCGCCTTCTTAAACGTACGATTTTAGTTTCGTTGCCTCAGTTATTTATTTAGCAATAACTCTCTTCAAACTGAAACAGTAATTTTTGGGTACTACGTACGTAAAGACTACCAGCAGTAAAGTGTTATCTTCGCAATTTTTTTTTTGTTACAAAACGCTTTTAACAATGATAAACATGGCGTCGTATTAGAAATGTCACTCGATCTCATATTGCAGCCGCCTAATAAACGTCACCGCTGTCGCTGTCAAAGTGACAGTTCTGACAGCTGTCACTGTCACATGATGCAGTATCTGAACAGTGTACGCTTCAGTTTAGATCAAAATCATTTTCAAATTATATGTCTATTACTAGAAAGGTAGGATATAGTCACAGGTTTTTAATTATTTTCCTTTTCGATGTTTTTGTTATAAGGTTGTCAAATATCTCCCTTCCGCTTTTTTGCTCTTTATTCAATGCTTTATAAAAAGTGTTACAGTGATCGGATTTAGTTCAAATATGCGCCGTTTTGTTCGATAATCTGTTTCCATCTAGACGGCAACTTCATAATACCTCCCTCGTAGAAGCCCCCCTCCTTATTTGCGAAGAACTCGGACAGCCACTTTTCACAAGCCTCTTTTGAGTTCAACTTTACACCACCAAGGGCGTTCACCATGGACAGGAACAGGTGGTAATCACTTGGCGCTATGTCCGGGCTATATGGTGGATGCGATAAAACCTCCCATCCGAGCTCCCGTAGCTTCTGACGAGTCATCAACGAAGTGTGTGGTCTGGCGTTGTCCTGGTGGAACACTACACCCTTCCTGTTGGCCAATTCTGGACGCTTCTGGTCGATCGCCTGCTTCAAGCGGTCCAGTTGTTCGCAGTAGATGGTAGAATTAAGTGTCTGGCCATATGGGAGCAGCTCATAGTGGATGATTCCCTTCCAATCCCACCAAACACACAGCAAAACCTTCCTGGCCGTCAATCCCGGCTTGGCCACTGTTTGGGACGATTCACCAGCCTTCGACCACGACCGTTTTCGCTTGATATTGTCGTATGTGATCCATTTTTGGTCGCCAGTCACCATCCGCTTCAAGAATGGGTCGAGTTCGTTCCGTTTCAGCAGCATATCGCAGGCGTTGATTCGGTCCAGAAGGTTTTTTTGCGTCAAATCATGCGGCACCGAAACATCAAGCTTTTTTTTGTATCCAGCCTTCTGCAGATGGTTTAAAATGGTTTGGTGACTAACTCCCATCTCCTGGGCGATGTCACGAGATGCCACATGCCGGTCTAACTCGATGTAGTCCATGATTTGATCGGTATTTGTCGTCACAGGTCTTCCGCCGGCTGGCTTATCCATGGTGTCGTTTTCACCGGCTCTGAATCGTCGAAACCATTCCTCCGCGGTTCGAAGTGATAGAGTACCATCCCCCAAAACACCATTAATCTCACGGAACGTTTCTCTAGCGGATTTGCCTTTAACGAAGGAAAACTTTAAAATAGCGCGAATTTCGGCGTTAGTGAACTCCATGTTTACACGTCTATAACTGTTGAACGCAATATCCAAACTAATTATGCATAGCGTCGTTTTGTAGGTAATGTCAAGACCTTTCAAATTATGTATAGTATTGCCAGATACGAGCTCTGTAGCGCTTTGTACATAGCCGCGAAATTCAAAAGACAAAAAGGCGGAAGGGAGATATTTGACAAACTATTATATGGTCATAGATCGAATGACCACGTGGGCCACGAACATAGGCCTCCCCCAGATCTCTGGGGGAAGCCTATGTTCACCCGTGGATGTCTATCGGCTGATGATGAAGAGACAGTATTGAGATTATAAATAAAAACTTTCATAGTCCATATAAATTATGAAAGTGATTGTTTTTAAAACTTAATATTTTTTCGTGAAACTTATGGTTTTGCTCTATTCCTTGATATTTCCATTTATTGTTACCATTAGTGTATTCCTCAGAATAATCAAATTATTTCATTATTCAAAGAACATTTGGAAAATGAATTACGACGAGTCTGAGAATGAAGTATAAGTTACAAATATTGTTTAGTTACTCGTTAATTACAACTTAGTGTTTGCGAAGATTTGCTTAATCTTGTGTTACAAGTAATGAGAATTTGTCCGCGTTCATTTCTCATTAAAACAACAGCGCCCTGGCTTTTAAGGTGACAGGAAAAAGGACTAAAACAGCGAGCGCTGATATATCGGGGCCCACTCCTCGCCGTTTGTTCTCGAGGAGTTGCAAATTACTCCGCGCTTACAAAATGCTTCACTGACGGTGATTTGTTTTATTGCGGAGACACATCGAGTCGGATCTTTGCCTTAAATAGCTCTAATGATCGAATATACATATTGAAAGTAGTTTTTAAATGTAACTGGAATATTGGCGTTAAATAGGTACAAACATTTTACTTTTAAGTATACGTATTTAACATACAATATGTATTTAGATAAATCATCATCATTATCAGCCGATAGACCTCCACTGCGGGACATAGGTCTTCCCCAAAAATCTTCACATCGATTGATCCTGCGCTGCTCGCATCCAGCTGCTTTCCGCAACCTTCACCAGATCGTAGGACCACCTGGTGGGGGCATGCTAATACTAGGCCTTCCGGTACGCGGTCGCCATTCGAGGACCTCAGTGTCCATCGGCTGTCAGTCCTTCGGGCGATGTGTCATGCCCATTGCCATCCATTTTATTTAGATACATACTAAAGTGATAATAATAAAAGATATTGTGGTGACATGGTGGTACCCAGGAAATAAAAAATATGTTTCTTTATAGAAAGGTGCCTATTACTATGAATGTCTTTATCGTTTATGGTATACTCATATTCGACCCCCTAACTCCGATTTAATTATTTATAGATAGATAGATAGATAAATTAGTTTATTTGTCCACGCAGTACAGAACACTTATAAAAAGACAAAAACATTACATCAAAGAACACAGATGAACAAAAATATATTGACAAAGTAATATTTTAGGTAATCAATACTGCCGTGTGTACTGCAATGGTACAAAATGGCCGTAGCTCAATGTAACTGTTGCCACGTAGTGAACAACACACTGATTTTCAGCTACCGCCCGCGGCGCGATCGCGAAGGAGATATGTTGCTCTTATTGGTAACCATAGATCTTTATAATTGTACTTGTAATTGTAATTGCAATAGATTCATGTGAATAAATATGTTATATGTATGTTGCTAATGACATAGTCAAGAGTGCTACTACTAACTATAGATTTGAATTATAAGCCACTATCAAATGTTTTTGTTTTGATTTTCTAATAAAAATTGTTTAAAATATTTTTTAAAGCTGAAAACAGAGTTACATTGCCTTACAGGCGGAGGTATATTATTCCAACACTTGGTGGCCTGATGTCGAAAACTGCCGGTAAATGATACAGTTTTATGCTTATAGTAGGAGAGATAGGTACGCGCACTTCTTGCGTTTAATCTGTCTTGGTGAGGAGAAAACTTTATTTTAGAATATAGATATTCTGGTGTCTTATATTTTAAGATTCCGAATAAAAGAGAAGCTAAGTGTAATTGCCTGCGCGATTCCATGTTAAGCATGGACGATTTATAAAGATGTGGAGAGATATGACTACGAGCTGGAACGTCGAAACAGAATCGATAGCAAGCATTTTGCACACGTTGAATTATTCGGCGTGTCCTAGAAAGAAGACGAGGTCCATAAACAACATCGCCGTAATTTAATTTTGAGAGAATTAAGGATTCGGATAAGTGAATACGAGTTTTAATGCAAATGAGATGACGGATTTTATACAAGACTCTTAAACGATAAAAACAATTTCTGGCCACATTATTAACGTGTTTTTCAAAACGTAAATAACCATCAAAGGTGATGCCTAGATTCCTGGCTTCATCTGTAAAGCCTATTTCTTTTCCCTCGATTACAATTTTAATATTTTTAGCTAAAATTGTGTTACGATGATGTTTGTTTCCAAGAACCATAGATATCGATTTTGAAGGATTTAGAAGTAGAGAGTTTCTGCGTGACCATTTAGCAATACGATCGAGGTCTTCATTCATTTTAAGAACAGCATTACCGATAGCTGATGGTTTTGCCGATATGTAAAGTTGGACGTCATCAGCATAGCAATGGAATTCACAATTATGGATAACTTTTGCGAGATCTGCAGCGTATAAAATAAAAAGTAGGGGACCAAGAATTGAGCCTTGAGGAACTCCTCGTTCAACTATCCTTGGATTAGAGAATGCGATAGAGCCATCGCTTCTAGTCAATTGTACCGCTTGCGATCGTCCCGACAAATAACTATGAAACCAACTCAAAGTATTATGGTCCAGCCCATAATAAGCCAATTTAGATAAAAGTAACGATATATCAAGACTGTCAAAAGCCCTGGAAAAGTCTAATAACGTTAAAATAGTGCCTTCGCCAAGGTCTTGGTTAGCAAGGATATTGTCAGTAACGTCAAGCAAAGCAGTAATTGTACCTCGGCCTTTACGGAATCCTGATTGGTACAAAGGTAAAATATTATTTTTTTCAATGTATTTTGTAAGTTGAATATGCACTGCCTTTTCCAGTAATTTTGACAAAAATGGTAAAATACTAATGGGACGTAGATCTTTGAGATGTTTAGGGTTTTCTGTTTTAGGTAGTGGTGTCACAATTGCCTCCTTCCATTGACTAGGAACAGTAAAAGTAGACAATGAAAAATTTATAATATGTGTAATGACATCTAATGTACGAGGAAGCGTCAAAAGAATCATATCTCGGCTTATTCCGTCCTTTCCTAGTGAATTAGATTTTATAGATTTAATATAAGAAGCAATATCAAATTCAGAAATGCATTGAAACTTAAAAGTGTTGTTACAGAATCGATGGAATTCGTAGTATGTCATATCTGAAATAGAGATATTGCTTGTAGAAGGAATATTTAAGAAATAATTATTAATATCGTTTGGGTTATCAAAACAGTTTGGCAGGTGATTGCTTTTAGTGGGATCAGTTAATATTTTATCTTTGAGATTCCTCCAAAAAATTTTGCCATTGTTAACTTGCGAGTTTATGTGTTCATTAAAGTAGGCACGCTTTTCGTTATAGATACTGTTCACCACTATTTTTTTCAAGTTTTTGTAATATTTTCTGTGGACCTCTAAACCAGTTTTCCGATATCTTTTGATTTTTAATCTAGTATTTTTAATTTTAAATCAAATTCGACTTTACTAGTATTTTTAATCACATTTTGTATGTAGTGAATTTTGATGAAGTGTTTAAATAAACGCATTATTTCTGTTTAATAAATATATTATACTAATTAACATTTGGTGATTTCAATTATCAGTAATAGTAGCAGACATAACATTAATATATAGTCCAAATGAAAGCAATCGCAATACAAGATATTTTCGATACATTTAAGCATAGACAATGACTTCTTTTTCCTTTTTTATATTGTTTAAAAATTATGTCTTTTTATTATTTATTTTTTTAATATAATGTAGTTTTATGTCAATATCGTTAAAAGATTAAAGCTCCAAAAAATTTATGTAGAAAATCCATAAACAAATGAGATGACGACTTTAGCTAGTTTATATTTGATCCAATTTAAATGACGTTCCGACTTCGCGCTAACAAGAACAATGGAGATCGTAAAAAATAATAGAATTAATATTTCATAACATTTAAAGTATCTAATGAATATATCAGAGATATTTATTGTGACATAAACAAACTGTTTCTTAGTTAAACGCCGCCAATTTGTGGAAAACTGTGTTAGTGGAGTAATTTACATTTCATTCGTTAGATAAAACAAATATTTACTTCGTATAGTAAATACATATTTGTAAAAGTAAATGTATGTAAACATGGAGACAGAAGAATGAGATGCTTTATTGCAGAATCATGCATTAATAGATGCAATGCATGTCTATACATATGATGGTCATCATCAGCCAGGACATAGGCCTCTGAAAAAGATATCCACGTTTGTAGAGATTCATATAGGAGGATTTCCGTACGAGGAGGATCCGTACGAGTTATAAACTTTTTCTTAGAATCGTCTGGTAGAGTCATTTTACGCATTGGGCATGCCCTTCATAAAGTTTTGGGGGTATTCAATTTAGTTTAAACTGTAAATATAACATAACGAGTTCATACGTAAGTCCGAGGATAATTTAATAAGTATTCGCACCTACTATTTTATGGTATATACTAGTAGTAGGTCTCTGTTCCCAGAGATCGTCTAGGTATGTACCACCGCAGCGTCTATTTCTGACGCCAAACCGTACCGTGCAAACATTACTCTGTTCCGGTTTGAAGGGCACGGTAACTAGTGAAATTGTTCAGGTAACAAAACTTAATATATTACGTGTCAGTTTATAGGTATCACTTGACATCAGGTGAACGTTCCACTCGTCTCATCGTTTCGTTGAATAAATAAGATTTAGACACGTATGCAAAAAATAAATGACCTTTCCGTTAACAGATTCGCTTTAAGGAGCCGAAATCGGATTTCTTCGGGGTCGTTATACTTATTATGTACAAAAACATGTGACGCCGGCGTTTGTATTGTGATGTTCAGTGGGCGGTGTTGCTACCTAACCGCCTGAGCACACACGTGTGGACGTGGCGGTGAATTTATGGTGTATAATCTACCACGCATGCTGACATCACCGATGGTCCGTGCTCCGACAGAGTAAAAAACACTGTAACATCTAAAATCGCAACAGATTATAAATAATATACACATGTTATTAATATTGTTTTAAATTTCAATTCTTAACAAATTGTTTATTCATTGAAATATTTAAGGTGTGTAGTAATCTAGATATATAATGCAAATGGTGTTTGTTTGTTCACCAATCACGTAAACAGTAGTGAATGTATCGATACGGGAACACGAGCATTCGACACGGAATGATTTGTAGATGGTTATAGGCTATTTGTTATTCGAATTTCATAGATCCGTCATCGATTTATTTCTATTCAACTTTTATAAACATTTTCATTTGGTATTATTTATGAGGTTGCTATAGTAACGGTTGTTACAGATTGGTTGCTACAGCCAGCAAAACGGGCGGAAAGAATTAGTCTTTTATCATTTAATTAGCTGTTTATTTTGTATTTAGCAATAGACGCAGTGGCTAATTACGGACTTAGTATCACGGAGATTCCTGCTTAGATATCGATGTCATATGCTGTGGATGATGGTATGGTATTTTCGAATCTTGTAATCTGAGGACATAATAGAACTACTGCGTCCTATTTAACAACATTTGACGGTCAGAATATTCTAGGCTAGCATGCCTTACTATCCACGGCCTCGTTGTCACTTAACATCATTCGATTCGAGTGTTAGTCAATACGATAAAAACATATGAAATTAAATGAAAAATTACGTCTTTTGTGTTAACCATACATTAAACGTTTCTAATGCATAAGAGTTGTTTGTGAAATTCTAATTGTGTTGACGCTTAGACGGTAATCGACGCAAATGCAATACCCACCGCTTTAAGTGATAACCTTACATTAATGGAGAGAATGCAAATCGTCTAGATATGTCTTAAATATAACGATTATTGTTTGAAATAATTGAATAATTATATAGATAATAGAATATTTATAAACACGATAATATCCGTAAGTTCAGTGTTAATAATTTTTTTACATAGTCACTGTCAATTGTATTATTATAACCTAACAAGAAGTTTTCAAACAACCTAACAGATGGCACTACTATGAACAATATATCACGCTATTGTTTATCATGGCCCAAATCCTTATAAGGATTGTACATCTTTGTGAACATTGCCTTCGACCAATATGTCATTACGGAATATTCAATTATATTCATTTATTAAATCTCCGTAGTCCTAGGTAATTCGGTCGTAGGTAGATCAACAAGTCATTACGATGTAAGCAATTGTTTCCATTATCTGGATCTCTCTATATTTTCGTAATATTAAGAGGGTGACTACTATTGTTCTAAGTATTGGTCCCTGCTCTTTTCATCTCACTTCAACACTCCTACAGTGGAGCTCAACTCGTGGCCAAGACTTACACACCTGATCGATTACTACAGTAGAGCCCAACTCGCTGCGACTACATAAATGATCGACTACTACAGTAGAGCCCAACTCACTACGACTACATACCTGATCGACTACTACAGTAAAGCCCAACTCGCGGCTAAGACTACGCACCTGATATACCCCTATAGTGGCGCCCAACTCACGTTTACGACTTCGCACCAGACTGAGTACTACATTATTCTATTTTGACAAACGTAATAAATGTCTATATTTATTTAAGTACATTTAAGTAATTGTAGTGTTGTTAACAAATTACGGCTACTTGAAAATTGCTGATGAAGAAATAGGTAGACTAAAGATTTAGTCAAAATGTAACATTTAACTCACCGCGGTATGTAAGTCGGATTAGGATATTTCCACCGTCATCATGATCGTACATAATTTTTACTGGTGGTATGCCGGTTTCCGCATATGGTCTAAGTACGTACCACCGCAACACTTATTGCAGCCGACAGACAGTAGTGTGCAAACATTACTATGTTCGGTTCGTAGGGAGCTGGAGCTAGTGTTATTTCTGGGCTAACGAGACTTAATATCTTGTCCCAGGCGACGAGCGCAAAATGGCGCAGTATATATCATCCGAACCAATGCCTATAAGAGCGAGCGTATCACTTACCATCAGGCGAACGACCCGCTCATCTCGTCGTTTAATTAAATGAAAAAAAAAATATCCTCACAGTTAAATTTCACATGTTTGCAACACCAACACAAACAACAGTTCCTATAATAAGAAATGTATTTAATTGATTCATTAGTTTAAACAAATGATTACAAATAATTTCTACATGCGATAAACAATGATTGGGTAAAACATTGCGTAAGTTCTAAATTTCCACATTACAATTATTGTGACTGTAGAGTAAAAATCTGTAATCATAATGCAAACACTGTATTTTTATTAACATAACTTGATCTTAACACACTGTTATTATTATTAAAAAGGCAACAAGCATCAATGAGTAGGTGGAAAACTATTCCTGAATAACCAGTGGTGATATTTGAATTTAACAGGCAGTCGTTCGAGGTATATGTTTCATGGAAGTGGAAGTTCGATTTCCTGCCAGTTAGAACTTCCGGTAAAAAAAAACACGGAAGTGAAATCAATATGCTTCAAGAGTAATAGTTTTGATTGACATGTGAGATCATATAAATCAAACTTGACTAGCATGGTGAATAAACGGCCTTGACTGTATTCTTTTGAAGAAGGTTTCGAGTCCCAGAAGTGGGAACTAAAAGCTATTTATTTTATTTAATGTTCAAACAAACTAAATAATATAAGCGAATGTTTCCAAAAAAAAATAGTGACTGAAAATCAAAGAATGTCTTTAGATTTTGTAATATTGGAGAATAAAGTAAACGTTTCAAATTATGTGTCTATATATTATAGTCGGCGTTACAGAAAGATTTTAACGAACCATTGAACTCTTTGTTGTGGTTAGAATTCGTCGATTTCAAACGGGAAAAGTAATATATTTTAAGCGATATTAAACATGAGAGGGCGTTTAAATTAATGAATGTGTTATATTCGCCGAAAACACTAGTAACTGTCAACGGCGAAACGTCAAAGGAGGGCCGTAAATAAGGCGCGCAAAGAAAGATGTTTCCCGCCGTTACGTCAGCCCTCTCTTTCCTTTCCACCACACATCCCATACGACGTTCTCTTTCTTTAACCAATTAGCATCAGCTCAAAGGAGTCCGATACAAGAGAAGGCTATTAAATTGTTGTTCGCTTTGCTTGTATCGATCTTTTCATACCATGTTTAAACAATTGAGGTTGTAACAAAATGTCGAATATCATGTATTCTTATATAAAACATTTCTACACAAAAGCAACAAAAATAAAATTGGTCAAAGCAATCATTAAAATAACATATTTTTGTAAAACATACCGCTACTATTTTTTTTTATTACATTTTGATGAGATGTGTAATGAAAATTACAGCCAAAATTTTTTTTTTTCCCAAAAATTCATTCTCAAGCAAACAAAATTGATTTAACAGGAAATAGCGAGTTCGTTATTTCCCATGTGGTGCCTTAATTACATTTTTAATAAACATAGTGTATATTATATTTACTGTCTTCTAGTAAAATCCCTTTAAAATATTTCCAGTTCGTTTCCGGTATTACCCACAATTAACAATAAGACAATTTTCTACCATTGGTCTTAAGTTACTTTGTAATATTTAAATTAATTAATTTCTTTTTATATTCATATTAGAAACAGAAACTTATATTTTTTATATTTGTAGTAGAAATGTATAGATGCAAAGATTTAAAAAAATCGGTCGGCGTTTATAATAATCGACACCCATTAGCACTTCACTAATGAAAGCGGAGAGCGTCAATGTGTTGATCAGCGGGTCCTCCATCACCGATCCCGAAGCTCGTCATAAATAATTTCACGCGTTTTACACTTTATTAGTTATATCGCTGCAAATAGCCAAATTCCCCGCAGCATTTATTTCTATTCTCTTGAAAGAAAAAATAACTTACGCCTATTCAGTAGTGAATCAAAAAGTTTCCACCTTACAAATAACATAAGTATAACATAATAATAAAAGTTTTATTACTTATTCTTCGCGTAGTAATTAAAATTTTAAGCTTTTACTGTTTACTATGAGCTAGCACATAACTACAATTAGACATTACTACAATTTTATGTGACAATAACGTCTTAAAAGGTGAAATTTCCTCATCCAGAATACACTGGGTCTAAAATGTAAAAAGCCTCAACAACAGTACTGACGGCAGATTATATTATGAGAGTGGCAAAACTCAACCATCATCCGTCATACTGGTTGTAGGTCTCTGTTGCCGGAGACCGTAGGTAGGTACCACCGCAGCACCTAATTCTGCCGACGAACAGTACTGTGCAAACATTACTGCGGTCCGAATTTAAGGGTGCTGTAGCTTTTTTTTTTTTTTCTCGCGGGGGAAATCTTCTTAAAAGATACCTTGCTTCTGGGGGGAAGACAAGGTTATGTGGGGCTTTTACCCACTAAAACCCCCTCGGTGGTCTCCCTTAGTGCATTAGAAGGGGCTCCGGGATCTCCTACGGAACGCACCGGTGCCCCCCTGCACCCTCGATTAAACATTCCACGGAAGGGCAAAGCACTCCTAGACCCCACGCTTTGCTACGGCAAATACAAGACCACAATGTATTTGCCGTCCTCCTACGGCTCGCTTATTAAGCTCTGAGGGCCCCCACCCTCAAAGCCCACGAAACCGAGGACCCTTTTAGTCGCCTTGTACGACAGGCAGAGAATACCTTAGTCCTATTCTTAATGGCCCGGCACTACAGGGCTGACGGGTTGGGACGTCCGTTGCCATCGCCCCGACGTCCTCGTCTATGGACGGAGTCGGCCTTCTCCCGACTTCGCTCGGCGAACTCCTTCTGCATCATAACGGTTTCACAGAAGGAAACCAACGCTATCCACCCATTTTTCTTTGCCAGTGCAGTTGATATCGCTACTGGCAAAGAAAGGTCATGCCCGATTTTGTGGATGAGAATTTTCCGTTCAGGCTCCCACGTAGGGCATTCTGCGAGCGTATGCTGAGCGGAATCCAGCTCTCCACCACATTGGTGGCATTGCATGGTTGGTTCACGTCCAATCCTATTCAGGTGCTCACCAAAACACCCGTGTCCTGTGAGTACCTGAGTCAGCCTGAAGGTGACATGCGCCACTCCGCCCGATCTAAGCCAGGCTTCGAGATTCGGCAGAAAAGCGCTTACTATACGCTGCCGTGAGTTCCGCGGCTCAGCAAGCCTCTCTCTCCACACCTCCAAAGCGCGGCGGCGCTCATGCCTGTGCACTTCCACTACATCCAGGGATTCGGCTTCTTCTCGATGAGAACGTAGACGCGTATAAATCCGCGCGTCCCTTTCCGCCAGAATGTCCAGAGGTGGGAACCGGGCCAGGATAGTGGCCGCCTCAAATGATATCGTCCGATATCCCCGTGCGATACGAATGGCTATCTTCCGCTGCAGACTGTTGACTTTAGCCCGGCGACGTCGGCTGCCCGTCAACCGATCTGACCAAACCGGAGGGCCATAGAGAGCCATCGATCGCACAACACCCGAATAGAGGCGGCGGACTCCTTCCCCGGAAAGGGTGCTGTAGCTAGTGTAATTACTGGGGTGACGTGAGTCAACATCTTGTCTCAATGCGACGAGCGCAATGTGGTGCAGTGTATACCAGTCTATCTAGCGCCACGTTATGTGCAGGCGTATTACTTATTGTCAGGTGAAGGTCCCGCTCTTTTCGTCACTTAATGGGAAAAAAAAACAACCTCAAAAATAAGAGGCCGTCGCAGCTTATTACCACTACCTCACGGAAAGTCTTCAAAGGTGTATCAATAGAATTGCTTGCTGTTAATACAAACTTAACTATAAAGTCTTTCTCTCTCTCTCCCTCTTGATTCACCCTGTATGAGTATGACCTAAAAAATGGTGGTAGTTGGAAGTGGTTATTTCTGTCTAATGTAAATTCATATTTACTGAAAATTCAATATTACTGGGATATATATATATATATTAGGATTACTAAGGAATTCACTGGATGCGAGCAACGTGGGACCGATCGACGTGGAGATCTTTGGGTGAGGCCTATGTCCAGCAGTAGACGTCGATCGGCCGATGATGATGATGAAATATTAATAAGCGTTAAACAATGGGTTTTCCACAAAGGAATTTTTTTTATCTAAGACTAGCGAGACGTTCAGCTGATGGTAAGTGAAACGACTGCTCATAACAAAATGGCGCCGGTTACAATGATATATATTACACTACACAGCGCGTCGACTGAGATATAAGATGTTTCATTGCCCCAGTAATTACACTAACTACAACATAGTTAATACCGGGACACAGTAATGTTTACATACTACTGGTTCCTGCGGTGGTTTCTACAAACAGTAAAAATTATATAAATAATTAATATAGTTAAAAATGTACGCAATTTCTAATAACAAATTGCGGGGGAGCGAATATAAGAATGTGCTTAACGAATCGAACGCGTATGTAATTATATCATATCAGCGAGCACAAAGTAACTGGCAACACCGACGTTACATCTGTAATGGAAAGTTGATTAATTCCCGCGCAGGCCGCTGATTGGCCGCGCTTCAGTATCGTAAAAACGACCATAAACAGGTGGATTTCATCTGCGCCGCGGCCGCAAGCGATAACGTTTATTTAACAAGGACGTTTTACTCTGCTTATTTACATGTTCATTTTGTTTTGGTGGTACTGTTCTACTGGTGGTAGGTCTCTGTTGCCGGAGATCGTTTAGGTGGGTACCATCGTTCAGCCCTGTAGACTCGAGGTAGTAAGGATAGGACTTAAAGAGTCTAGGAGTTTCGCGACCCTTGAGGGCCCTTATCGCTTAACAAGCGAACTTGCGTGGAATAGCGTATGGCTCAACGAGGGTGCCTAGGAGGGTTAAGCTCCTTCTCAGAGAGTTGTAACGCAAAGAGTAGAAGGGCATTGGTGCGTTACTATAAGAGATCCCGGAGCCTCTTCGAATGCACTGATGCAGACCACCGAGGTGATTTTAGCGAGTAAGAATCTCACATAACAGAGACTTCCCTCCAAAAGCAGGGTATCTTTCGAAGATTTCCTCCCTCCGAAAGTAAAAGAAGGGTACCAACGTTGCGCCTATTTCTTCTACCAAACAGTAGTGTGCAAACATTACTATGTTCTAGTTTGAAGGGGGCTGAACCTAGTGAGTAATTACTGGGGTAACTTAACATCTTATGTCTCAGGCGACGAGCGCAATGTGATGCAGTGTATACCATCTTAACTAGTGCCACTTTGGTTATAGGCGGGCAATTCACTTACCATCAGGTGAAGGTTCCGCCCGTCTCGACGATTAATTAGACAAACAAAAACCTTTAAAGTAGACTGGCTTTCACTTTTTACTGGCGGTAGGTATCTGTTGCCGGATACCGTATAGGCAGGTACCATCATGGTAGTGGGAGATGACCTTTCATCATCAACCTTAGCTAAAACTATATTTGATAATGAAACGTCGTGAAGAGCTGGAAGTCACTTTTGGGATCAGGTAATATACCAAAAGGATGCTGCAGAAAGAAAGAGAGAGAGGACTACAGATCTCCCTATTTATAAGCAGAGAACTGGTAGAAGGATGTACTCTGTTCTTCTCCGATACCCATAACCGTGGAGGAGGATAGATGAGGCGATCCGCCATCAGTGTTATGGCCTCAAGATGGTGTTTTTGGTAGGAATTGAGGGTTATACCATTTCCTCCCTTTTTCCCGGGAAGGGATACGTAATCAACGTAATCGAGTGTACGGTAGTATGCGTAAGTAGTTCCGACTAAAAACGTCAGAAGGGTCATCGTGTGGTTTTAACCGATAAGAGTCCGACATAACCCTTTCGTTTCCCCCCCGGCTAAGGAGTATCCGATTCAGGATTTCCCCACTAAAAAAAAGGTAGGTACCACCGCAGGGTCTATTTTTCTCCCCAAATAGTACAGAGAAATGTTTCTGTGTTCTTGATTAAAAACCATTGTAAGTAGTGTAGTTACTGGAGTAACGAGACAATATCTTATATCTTAACGCGGCGAGCGCAATGTGGTGCAGTGTATACCAAACTGTCTAACGCTATGTTGGGCGTATCATTTATCATCAGGTTAACATCCCACTCGTCTCGTCGCTGCATTAAAAAATGGAGACAAGTACATTTGTTTAAGTTAAAGTTTCACAGGCAGCAGTATACCAGATTTTCGTGATCTATGTCTGACGACAGACTGTGTCTTAAGAAATTAATTGAGTAATGAGATTTAACATCTTACGCCTCATGACGAGGTGACGATCAAAATGTGGTGCAGTGTATATCATTCGAACGCCTTGTGATATGGTCCATACTACTCAACTCGTTGCTTCGTGGAATGGAAAAGACATAAAGCACTGGCCTAATGGTTAAAGCGTGCAGCCTTCATCCCGAAGGTCGCGGGTTCGAATCTCGGCGTGTACCGATGACTTAATATTTAAGTTATGTACATTTGTGAACTTTAGTTACAACAGCGAAATACAAACGGTGAAGGAGAACATCGCCAGGAAACCTGCACACGAATTAGAATATATTCTAAGGTGTCTGTGAAGTCACCAATATGCATTGGGCCCGCGTTATGACTATGGCCCATCATTGTCATATTAAGGGTAGACTGTGCCCTAACAGTGGGGGCGTAAATTAGCTGTTAGAAAATTTGAGTAGACTTAAAGAGGAGGCTGCATACAGAATGTAAGGACATTCTCCCTCGGACCGACGACGTTGTAAGAGATCGGTCGGAATTGAGTAGATGAGAAAGGCGGAGGACCACATATGGTGGAAGACATTGGGGAAGGTCTATATCCAGCAGTTGATCAGTAGCGGCTGATGATGATCAAATGATTTTAGTGGCTGCAACAATATATCACTGTTTAACCGTACTTTTATTACAAACCAATTAATTAAATCTTATGTATATACATACCATGATTGGTGAAGAACCAATATATACATATATATATATGTGTGTGTGATATATGTCGGAGATTGGAGGACGCAAAGCCGCATTTTAATCGACTGCGGCTATTCGGATATAATAATGGGCAACACTAAGGTAGAATCTTAATCGATTTGCGGGTATTTGGATATAGTAGCAGGCAACACTGAAGATAATTTGTTAAATGTAAATGTCATTTCGAGGAAGTAATAGGGGGACCGGAAAGTAATGTCGTTTCTGCGCATGCCAATACTTGATTGTCATTTGTCAGCTCATTGTTTTGTTCAGAGGCGTACCAAAGACATTGTGAGGTTATAGTGATTTCTTTACTTATAGACAATTGAATTACAATTTTTTTTTGTAATTTTGGGTAAAATGGCCAGCCAAATACCAGAAGAGGTACACATCCGGCATTGCATGCTCTTTGAGTTTCGCAAGGGAAATAACGCAACAGTTGCTACCAAAAACATTTGCGATGTTTATCCAAATGCACTGGACATTCGTAAATGCCAAAGGTGGTTTTCCAAGTTCAAATCGGGTAATTTTGATCTTTCCGACTCGTATCGATCAGGAAGACCATCAGCGTTAGACAACGACGTGTTAAGGGCGGAAGTGGAAGCAAATCCGTGTCAGACGATCGAGGAATTGTCAAACAGTCTCAACAAACCTTGGTCGACCATCCAAGAACATTTGAAGCAGATTGGAAAAGTAAGCAGAGCAGGTGTTTGGGTCCCGCATAATCTGTCCGAACAGAATAAGGCTAACCGATCAATCACATGCAACTTATTGCTTCAACGACACAACACAGAAGCGTTTTTTGATCGCTTGATCACAGGAGATGAGAAATGGGTCCTGTATGATAACCCAAAACGCAAAAGGCAGTGGCTCTCTCCAAATGAAATCCCTCGGAGTACTGCTAAGCCAGGTTTACACCCCAAAAAAGCGCTTTTGTGTGTTTGGTGGAGTATTCGCGGCATTGTTCATTTTGAATTACTGAAACCTGGAGAAACTGTTACTGCAGACCTCTACAGCGAACAATTGCAGCGAGTCAATCAATCTTTAATTGAAAAGTGGCCAGCGATTGTCAACCGAAAAGGCGTCATTCTCCAACATGACAATGCAAGACCGCACTGCGCAAGGCGAACTCTAGAAAAAATTAATGAATTGGGGTGGGAGGTGCTGCCTCATCCACCATATTCGCCCGATGTTGCACCATCGGATTTCCACTTATTCCGAGCGCTGCAACACTTTTTAAGTGGCAAAACATTTGCAAATTTGGATGATATCCAAAATGCCATCTCTAGATATTTTGCCGAAAAACCAATTAATTTTTATCGATCAGGGATTGAAAATTTACTCACTAGATGGCAAAAGGTTATTGACAATGATGGGGAATACATCATTGATTAAAAATAAAGACTCGTTAAAAATGTATGTGTTTGTACTTAGTGTAAGAAAACGACATTACTTTCCGGTCCCCCTAATATAAAAAGAGGAACGCGGTGCGGGAGCGGACACTTTAGCTCGCGGATACCGGATCCGCGAGCCCTGAGTCCGATGAAGCCGCTATAGTTGTCAATAAAACTGCGGCGAGAACATCACCATAAAAAAAAAAAAAAAAAAGAAAGCGGACACTTGCTCGGAGGACAGAGTACGGTGAACACCAGTATAGCGGACCATCCAACTTTTGTCGTTGTCGCTTAGTAATCTGTTGTTGTATTACAAACCTTATCGAGTATTGTTTAATCCACAATGAATGGAGATCGGAGGGAAGAATAACGCCCGCATCTAATCAACCTCTCTTCGTTATATATATATATATATCACGAAAATAGGTTTTGTTTGTTTCCCAATCACGTGAAAACTAGTGAACGTATCGACATGGGAATGTGAGCATTCGACTCGGTATGATTTATAGATGGTTACAGGCTATTTGAATATAAAAGATCCTTTACTTTATTTCTAATCAAGTTTTATAAACGTATTCATTTAGTATTATTTATGCGGTTGCTATAGTAACTGTTGTTATGGAAAGTCATTTGCGGTTGCGGTTGCTGTCAAGGAATATTTCAAACATATATCAACTCCAATTTTATATTAAGGTTAGCAAAGCGGCCGGGGTACATCTAGTGATGTTATGTAGTACTTCTTCTCCTCCTTAGCATTTGTCCTGTCTTATGACAAAGTCTGCTGTTATATGTTGATTTAAAAAAATGTTCTGTTGACAATCCGCTGCATTGGTGACTTAAGTGCTTGGGACCGATTTCGCAGTTTACCCAAACAAAGGAATAAATGATGTTTTTGTTCAGCATCCCAGGTTGCTTGTACGAAATATTGCCTTCAAAGCGTGTCTGCTTTGAAGGCTAAGTTTATGATTTATGATAAAAAGGGACAACATATTTCAAAGATCAATGCAGCTCTGCTCGGAGTTTCTATGCCCAATAGAATTAGAGATGAGTATATCCGTAGAATAACTAAGGAAACCCACATTGCCATAAAGATTGCTAGACTAAGTGGCAATTGGTAGGACTACTGCTTGAATGCGACCGACGCAGTGAGATACAATGTCGAAAGGCCTTCATAAAGTGTAACGACCTGGTGAAAGTCGCGAGATACCGTCGCATGGGTGTACCGAAGGGTTGTTGTGATAATCATTGAGGTATACCTATCTCCTGGAGTGGATGCCTATCGGCTGATGATCATTTTTTTTATATTTGGCAGCGATGAGACGACAGGGACTTTTATATAAACAGCACTACAATAACGTAGTGTTGACAAGCATAAGCTTATCACCTTAAGACAAAATGTTAAGTCTCGCTACTCCAATAATATCATTTGCTACAACGAGCTTTAAATCGGAACACAGTAGTGTTCTCTTACCCAGGTGCTTAGGTAGTCTCCGGCAATACCTACCACCAGATATTGAAAGTGAAGTAATAGCAAATTTTTCATTAAAGTTTGATACCAAACTGTAGGTATAACAAATCTTAAATAAAATTAGTTGTAAAATGGTTAAAAGTGGTGAAAGTTTTTTTTTTTTATCGTATTACGTATGTGAGATTCTTCAGTAAAGTTGATATTATACAAACGATCGTCTCCGCGGCGTGGAGGGCCCTTGAGCGACCACACACGTGGACAGGCCGCCGTCAAACGCAGCCGCTGTCCAAACACGCCCGACTACCGCTCGTCAGCTCACGTCCCTTACGAGGGCCACAGATTATTTACGATTTCGCTACTCACCGCCTACCCGGTCAGCCATTATAACGGTATACCTTACCATCGCCGCGTAATGAGTAAAAGCTTACCTCATAACGCAGAAGACTCCGATTCGATTCCGATGCCATATTGATGTCCAAGTGCTGGATAATCCAACAGACCCTTGACCAAATTTTACACAAGGAACATTTTTATGTTATACTACTTGTGAAGCACGTATAGGATGATGATAATTATCTATTAATATAATTATTAATGTTTAAAGAAAAGAAAACTATTAATACGGAACCGATATTTATGTACTGGTGGTAGGTCTCTGTTCCCGGACACCAAGTGGGTACCACCGCAGCGCCTCATAACTGTATTCTGGTTTGAAGAGCGTTGTAGCTATTGTAATTATTGGAGTAACGAGACTCGACAACTTATGTCTCAGGCGATGAGCACAATGTGGTGTTGTATATGTCATCCTAACAAGCGTCGAGTAAGAACTATTTCTTAACTTCATTGAGTGCCAAATATACAGCGAAGACTGTTTTTGTCCTGCTCGTGTCCAGCAGTGGACGTATATCGTTTCATATAATGATAACAAGGATTCCTTTTAGACAGTGGCTGACTAAGGCTAAAGTGGGCCCTAGATTCTAAGTTTTGGATGCTAAAAATTACAGGCCTTAGGCATGTACCTAGTCTTGCCTAGGCCTTAGTCCACCAGCCCTGTAGTCTCGGGATGGTAAGAATAGGCCTAAGGTAAGCCCTGCCTGTCTTAAAGAGTCTAGGAGTTTCGCGGACTTTGAGGGTGGAAGCCGTTATCGCCCAACAAGCGAATACAGCTGTGGAACAGTGTATAGCTCAGCGATGGTGTCCAGGAAGGTTAGGCTCCTCCTTGGAGACGTGTAACACAAAGCGTAGAGAGGCACCGGTGGGTTCTATAAGAGATCCCTGAGCCTCATCGTATGTACTAATGCAGACCACCGAGGGTGTTTTAGTGAGTAAGAATCTCACGTAACCATAACTTCCTTCCAAAAGCAGGGTATAGTTCGATCCACCCCCCCCCACTCTAAATAAAAAAAATTTAGTCTATGTCGTACAGAAGTAAAATAAAATTGTTTTATATACGTTGCCTATCGTTAAAAGATCGATCCGATGTAACAAATCAAAAGTACGTTATTAAAATTTCAATATAATAAGCGTTGAGTCTTTGATAATAAATATATATTAATTCAAGTGAAATTATTAACGCGTATTAAACGTGACTGAGTTGTTACCAATAACAACTTAAAGTTAAAACATCTGGGTATATTTTCAACGGTGTTGCCAGTAAAAAGTGCTCATTTTATTGGTAAATTGTATATAATTTTTATGTGGACTCTTTAAGGTTAAAACTTGTACTTTAAAGTGTTATAATTTGATAAAAAATTTAACTATTACAATTATCTATGGTAATACATAGATTACAGTACCATCCTAACTAGGACCATGTTATAGGCGGGCGTATCATTTACCATCAGTACAACGTCCCGCGCGTTTCTTCGCTTCTTTGAGTAAAAAATTTACGAGAAATGTCTTCATGTGTATATTTTACGATATTAATACACAGAACTAATTCCAAGGAGATGTGTAACAAATCATTATCATCATCTCAACGGTTGGATGCCCACTGCTGGACATGAATCAATGTTACCAATGGCAACCACTTACTAAGAGCCCGCACTGCAATTTAAATTTTATTGGACTTGGACTGGTGGTAGTATCTTTGTTGACGGAGACCGTCTAGGTAGATACGTGTACTAACACTAATGCGCTCCGGTCTGAAAGGCGCTGTAGCTAGTGTACTGGGGTAACGAGACTCAACGTCTTATGTTTCAGACGACGAGCGTAATATTGTGCAGTGTATATCTTCCTGACTAGTGTCACGTTCTAATGATCAAGCGTATCACTTACAATCAGGTGAAAGTTCCGTTAGTCTCGTCGCTTAGTTGAATAAAAGAAAAACTTATACAAAAGAAACTAAGTACAGTCAAAACCTTTTATTCATTTGTAAGGAATATGACATTGTCGAAGAAATATCGAACTGAAATATTCCTGATTAAACCTAACGATCTATCTAAAATAATGATGTCTTGCGGTTGCTGAAACTTATAATCTAACTGGAGATATAGTGATGATCACAATAAAAAAATGCCACAGACAAACAATTAGAAAATAATTAACTTTCAATGGTTAAAGTGATGAACTCGAGTGAAGGAAGAAAGTATTACCAACGTACAGTGGTGCTGGGACTAAAGACAGGCTTCCATACTCGTGAGGAGTAAAATCAATCGTAAGCCTTGTATTACGTACGAGATACTTATTACTGCTATGGACCAATGATAAGGTATATTAATCATTAAATTACTTATTTCTACGTAGTTTTTAGGTATCTTTGAAGTTTTATAAAAATAGTGATACAATTCTAATTAACAGGATTCTATAAATTAATTAGTATTATATGTCGCAAACAGATGTATCTATAAATCTTTTATAATTTATAATATAGTGAGCGGTATTGACAAAAAAGCCGATGAAGAAGCCTGAGAGCTTAGGATACTCTGGCTATCACAAGAGTACCGGAACGCACCCACTTAAGTTTGAAAAGAGCACCTAATCATGATGATCATGATGATGATGATGACCGGAACACAACAATACATATTGGTAAGGGAGAGATTTGAAATAATACCAAAAATCAAACTCAACCTTTGGTTCAGAATCTCTGCGTTACCAGAAAAGCGATTTGATACTGTACCAAAGGGAGAGTTTAAAAACACTTTTCTCCTTAAACTCATAATATTTTTAACAATGACTAATGAATCAAGAAAACAAATGACATTTCAAAGTCAACATGACCTCCCGAAGGCATGTTACGGCGTAGTGTCAGCTGCCCTTATTAACCCCCTATAAACAGTGTCAAACTATTCGCCCGCCATTACTCATGTCTACCTAATTATCGACATCCACGTGGGCTACGTAACTGAAGCCCGTACCGCACACAATCAGCTCGATTATCGTCACGAGGCAATTTGTTACTCTGTGGCACTTTTATGGAGTGAAACGATTTTGATTTGTACGACACTATTTTTGGATATCCGCACGAGCTGAGTTCAGCTGGAAGTAGACACGTATTTCTGGCATTTTTTTTTTTTATTTGAGAAACCGACGAACAAGATGATACGCTAAATCACATCACTTTGACAAACTTGATGTTAATAGTCCTTTTCCTCGGTATTTTCAATAGCTGCTACAATCTGCCAATCTAGATGCGTGGTGATGTTAGCTGCAAGCCATTGCGACTCTTACAGCTCATCTGATACTGGGCTCATGGACCCGGATCCACAGCCTATGAAATCTTCCAATGTTTGCACTGTACTGTTTGGAGAAGCAGGCGCAGTAGTACTTAACGTTCGCCAGCGACAGGGTTGCCAGTTAAATCATACAAAATTAATACTAATAATCACGTTTGTAATATACAATATCAAATTGCTTGCAGTATCAATCAAATAGTAATATTCAGAGTCATAGTTGTTATAAAAAAAAAAACTATTAATGATGTGAGCAACACCGGTCCGTCTTCGAGAGGGTAAAATAAGCGATGGGTGTATTGAGGCAACAGGCAGTGTTTGCGCACGCATTAGCCGACTTCGATTGTCAACAGCGTAATGGCGGCAAACACCCGCCTCCCCCAGCCCCACCACCCTACGTAGCTGCTCCCTTCCCCGTGGCGCCCAGTCGTCGTCGCTACCGTCTTGACAGATATGCGCGCGCATACGCTTCTTTTAATTAAGAGCACAGATTATATATCATAAAATAATCAGATGACGTGATTAATTTCATTTATTCATTATCATTAGCCGATTGACGTCCAGTGTTAGACATAGGCTCTCTTCATATCTACATCGGTCGTGCCCATCGCTGCCCGCATCCAGCATTTTCCCGCGACCGTCGTTGGTTTTAGTCCAACTTAGATTTATTAATGTATCTAAAACAAGCGATGTTTTAACATCACAAATGTATATAAAGTAAAGGTTAACATTTGAACTCAACTTCAAATGATATTAAAAAACGATATTGAAGCCAGCTTGATCTGAATTCATTGCTTTTAAATGGTATACAACTGGAACACAGCAATATGAATAAGGTACTGAGAGAATTTAAATTAAATACTTCATAACCGGATTATTTACATGTATAAAAAATATAGAGAGAAAAAGCCTTAAATATTATATAAATAAGAGAGTAAAAGAGATGTTCTCAAAAACTAAATTTAGAGTTTTCGGTTAATTAAAACAATGCGGCGGAAGGACCGCCTCTCTGTTCTCATATTTGTCGATGAATTCGTTTTCGGTAGCGTTTGTCGATCACGGTCTTTTGAAAAGCAAACCAAACACGTCGCCCGAAAGTGACGCGCCGTGTCGACGGCGCTCGGTGCCGAGAGAAAAAAAAAGTACAACAAATGACATTTATTTTTTTTAGACCGTTTACGTAAAAGATTCCAAACGAGCGGGCTTTTAACTACATTATACTATACTTAAAAATAATAAGCGATGGGCGCGTGGATATAAATTGGAATTTAAAAGACTGTACATAATATTTTATTGCAGCAGATTTTATAAGAAAGATAATTTGTAAAAAAATATCTTAATTCTTCAAGCGCTTATCTATCAATTAGTGAAGGTTATTTATTGCTATTTTCACTATATCTCTGCAACCAATGACAATCCTAAAAAGTACTAGTACAGGGCCTATTATTGAAATATATATGATAACTTTATTATTCCCATTTGCAGAGGAAGCTATTGCAATTACTGAGCTGACGAGACAATTGACATCCTTTCGTGGAATAATAAAACAGTAGCATTATCTATACGTATATTATATCATTTTCATTATCTGAAGTTTTCAAATGTTGTCACTCCTTTGTTAAATTAATATTGCGATGAAAGGTCGGTAGTTAAATATTGCAAAAACGGACTCGTCCCTAAAGCCTCGCACAAAAGTGCCAATGTTTGCCAAACATACAAGCCAAACAAATTTCAATCTCATCGATCCATTGAAAGCATAAAATTTTCATTCAATACTTTCTCAGCGCGCAGGGTTCAATTTCCTCTGACGGTCTTTACATATTAAATCCAGAGCAGCTTTGTTGTGTAAACAGTGGCTTCACAAATAACTCTAATTTACAGGAAGTAGTAACATAATTCGTTATTTGGACATGTACTCAGACTGCTTATCTTTTTTGTGGCTGAGGATTTGCTGCAGTACGAGTAGAACAATTATTAATATTATTAGTTATTTATTACGCATATGAACTTTTAAATAATATATTTAAAAGCTTACCATGAGGCACTAGTTAAAAGGTTTATGTAGTACGTACCGTGATACCCTTTCGTTGCCCTAATAATTTCATTAGTAAGAATACATATTAATGTAAAACACAGTGATGTCCACATATACTTTTAATTTAGTGGAACTTTAAAGAGAAATACTTAATTTATTTAGGCACGGTCTATGACCTATAAATAGTATTCCGTTTTTTTAATAACAATATATAATACAATAAGAGTATATTTACAATAATTCTTTTGTTCGTGATGTGGCCACATGATAATTTTAATACTGAAATAATATATAAGTATGTTATTTATAAGTATAAATATATTGTATATACCTAAATATTATTTTGGTACATACTACTATTCGTGACAATAACACATCGAGCATTTTTTTATAACTAAAAATCATACCTGATTAAATGTTTGCAACTACAATCAAATTTAAAACTAAATCTACATATATATATAAGAGATTTCCACCTATGTCGGGACTGAAATATAGTACGAATACTTCTTTTGCCGAATATAGGTCAGCTAAGAATTTTTTGCGAGGGTGTTACAGCCAGCAAATCAAGCAAGGCATAGCTACTATTTTAGTAAAACTTATTAAATAATGAATAGTTCATATAACGGTAACGGCATTGTACTCCTTGACCCTTGTCTATGGCTGTAAGCAAAAAGAACGAAATACCGGCGCCAACGCCAAAGCCAACGACGCGTGTTAACGTAGTATTCCTAATTAAATTCATAAATCGATGCCGAAACGAGTTATTTGTTGTAATGAAAATAAACTGCGATCGTTAACTCGTGCCGGCGGCTCGTGCGGTGACGCGCCGTCGCGCGGATAACCTCTCGCGATAAACCGCCAATTATCGACGAGTCGCCCGCTCGATATCGATGCGGCGTGCCGTTACGTCACTACTCGATTTCAGCGACAATCGATAATATATATATATAGATATATACACATCGATATTATATATTCTTAAAGCTATTTCGTTTTGTTTAGTTTTTTTTTTTGTGATTGAGTTTGTTTTGTTTTTATTTATTCTTTTTCATTTAGCTCGCGAATACCAGATATCGAATACTGAGTCTGATGAAACCGCAATACTATACTCATTAAATACTGTGACTGTGATACATCGATATTATATATTCTTAAAGCTATTTTGTTTTATTTAGTGTTTTATTTTATGTTATTGTATTTTAATTTTATTTTTTATATATCTCGAGGATATCAGATATCACATACTGAGTCTGATGAAGCTGCAATACTATACTTATTAAATACTGTGAGCTAAAATATTTATTAGATAATATGCACTCAACTTACAAAAGATTGATGTAAAGGTGTAGTCTCCTTTGCGTTGTTTCCGTACTTTTTTCCTTTTTTTTTGTATAGTTTAGTTCCCCACTTATCATATATATATTTATATTTATAAGATTTATTATTCTGTTATATATACTTGTTTTTATCACGTATTCTAAATTTTATACTGGGTTGGGTCCGTTCTGAGTGTTGATTTTCTATTAAGTATTTTTACTTTTTTTTGTTGTTACTAGCATTAGCATATAGCGAGTTGGATGCCATTACGGTGTGTGTAAATTTTATATTTGTATCATAAATTGTTATGGGTCGAATAAAAGTTTTTTTTTTTTCAATAGTTGTCAAAAATCAAAAGCTAGCGACGCAAACTTTAACCATAAAAAATAAAATCTTAATGCTGTGAACTATTTATTACACGACCACATCCGATTTAATATTTACTAAATTTTCACCATGAAAACGCCATATCAAAACCCTTTGTTGCATGAGAAATTTATAAACCATTGAAAGACGATTCGCTTTCATTGGTTCATTTAAATAATATAGGAATTTAATAGTATTTGTCGTAAATATTATCAAATATTAACGCCCTGTTTAACTTACATAACTGAAATTATAAGTTTTATATAAATTATAAAATAACCGCAGCGTGTGCCGACCACCCACTTGGTCGACAGATGATATTAAATAAATCGCTGGGAGCCACTGGACTCGAACAGAACAAGACTGTTTTGTGGACTACCTTACACGAGATATACATATGAATGTATAGCAGTAGACGCCCATCAGTTGAGCTGATGATAAAATAATGTTATTCTCAAATAATGTGCGAAATAATTTATCTGGTCAATTAGCAAAAGAAATTACATTACTTTAAAATTATGCTTAAAAAGTTAAATGTAACCTACAAACAAGTGAACTCCTTTGTATTACCTGGTACAGTTAAATATTTTATACTTGTTTTATATGTTATACGTTGTTATCATTGTTGTTAACGTTGTATAATAATAAAAAATATGTTAAACTAGCGATTCACTGGCCGCTTTGGTAGCCGTAATATTATATTAGTCGGTAAATAACTTTCTATAACAGCCGTTACTATCATCATCATCAACCGATAGACGTCCACAGTTCAACATAGTTATCTCCTAAAGATCTCCACAATCTGCGCTGCCCGCATCTAATGGGTTCCCACAACCTTTATACAATCATCATTCCAATTTATAGGAGGCTCCTAGCACTAAGTTTACCTTTACGCGTCCAGCACTCGAGACCCTTACTGCCCTATTGACCGTAAATCCTTCAAGCAATATGTAATGAGTGCGTGTTACTATGGAAACGGCATAAATAATACGAAATGAAAATGTTTTTAATAGTTCATCTCTCTCTCTCTCTCTCAAAATCTACAAATCATACCACGTCGAATGGTTGTCTTAATCACTAGTTTTCACCACCACCAATTTTCAATTAGTCTCTATGCTTTAACCGTTACGGTTTCAATAATTGGTATTTTTTTTTCGTAAAAATCTGGAAACTCTTATTCGTTAGTATTATCTGTGCTCCTTTACTATTCGTTAACAATTTCAAAGATTTTTTTTTATTAATTTTCACTTTGTTTATTTGTTAAAAGATTAAAACTTAGTGACGCGCATTGTAACCGCTATCGGCTATCGATAACCCTTGACGCCCTGTGAACCGGCGATAAACCCAACTCGCACACGTTAAACGCAGTGTTACGGTGGCTACTGTATAAACATTACAGCAGGTAATTAAATATAAATAATGACGAATGATTTGTATGAGAAATAATACTGAAATTATGTAATATTAATTCTTCGATGGGTGTAAAAAGATCCGCTCAACATCTTACGGAGCTCAAGGCAACCTCACATGCACGCGGTGCATCGTGCTGATCACAAGAACGGGTGTAAAGACAGACAAGGCTCCCACTACCCACCAACCTGTACTGGATCAGCGTGGTCGTGTTAAGGTACAATTCACACTCAATGAAGATCCTTTGAGGGAGACCTATGATGATGAGTTCTTATTATCTGCCTAATGAAAAGTCTTTGAGGTAGTACCGCGCGCAAGAGACGACTTAAACAACTCAAATTTGAAGGCTAATACAATCACAGGCGTATTGCAAATAAGAATGAAGAAGATGATGAAGAATGAAGAGATTGCAGAAAAGAATCAATTCTAATAATGTCGATAGCTATACGTATGTAATAAATGACCTTGATTTTACAAGGCTTTAAATGACAATGAGGCCGAATATTGTGAATCCTAATAGTCCAAAATATCCTGGCTCTGATATATTAGCAGCGGGAATACGACACTGTTATGGCGACTGATTGTCAATATAAGGGTGGTAGCTATTACGCAAACTACAATAACCTTACCACCAACCAAACTCCACATGTCACCGTAGAATTGAAGCAAGCGTTTAGTTTACTGGTTGCCGGAATTCGTCTAGATATTCTAGATATCACCGCAGCTCCTATTTCTGATGTCGAACATTAATGTGAAAACATTACTGTATTTTGAAGGGACAACGAGGCTTAACATCTCAAGTCTCAAAGCGACGAACAAATTGTCGTGCAGTGTATACCATCTTAAGAAGTCATATTCGGCGGGCGTATCACTCACCATCAGGTGAACGTCGAGCTCGTCTCGTCGCTTCGTTGGTAACAGAAAAAACCCTTTCTACCCCTTGTGACAGTTAAATATAATAACCGTTAATAATATAATTTAATTTGAAGTTTGTTATTTTATTGCCAGACGATAAAAAAAATGTCTGTGAAAATATTGTTTCGTTACATATTTTATAGATAATTTATATATAAAAAAAAATATATATAGGCAATGGTATATAGATAAATGAATTATTTGATAACAAACATAACACATAATTAACCGCATGACTGGTAAACGCGATCACAGTGCGACGCCGCTGCGACCTCTGCCACCGTATTGAAATTTATCTACATTTATCATTTCTGTTTTATCTTATATATATCCTCAATAATTAAGAACATCACATATTCTATTAGGAAGTTTTAAAGTAATAACATAAGCATATAATTAATAGAAACATTAAATCTTTATATATCTAGGAACGAATTAATCAACAAAATCTTTTGCTAAAAGACAGCACAGTCATCTGTCCGTTTGTTTATATAACAAAATAAGATTTTATGTTATTACCAACTTTCTTATCATGGATGTAGGGCAAAAATTAAGAACCGGCTTATGTTCTTGGACCATAAACAAGCGGAGGACTTATTGCTGTCTCTTGTATAATTTAATTATGTTTTTTTTGGTTATTCGTTTTTCTTCTCATACTCTTCTTTTCAAGCCGCACACGTATACATACACACAGACGACATAAAAAAGCACTGAAACATGTACGACACGTACAGACAAACATTTTTGTCTATTTTTTTTGTTTAAATTTTGACATTATTGTTATTACAATATTTTTAAGATAAAGCATTTGTGTAAAGATGAAACTGTGAGTGAGCATTGTTTCCTGACATACAGGTTAAATTCCTAGTTCAGGAACCAGGTGATTCAAGTATCGAAGACATGTAAAATAATCCAATAAGTTATCTTTATCTAACAAAAACAATCTTTAAACATATTTTCTTCCATCTCATTAGTTATAGCCTTGACAGACTGGTCGTGATTATCAAGTAATCATAATGATTACTAGCTAGCAGTTTATCGTAGACTTTTATTTTGCAAGTGACATTTCTTCTGTTGTAACATCACCAGTTTGCGAATAAAGACGTTTAGCTCCTATTTTTTATATAAATAGCAAAGCAGTGGAACAACATAACAGTTAGTTATGAGATCTAAAGAATCTTTTACGAGTCTTTAATTTCTATTTGTCTGCCGGAGTCAAATACATGTATCCTGCTTTCATTTGAATACAGTTAGTAAAATTATTGGAAATCGATTAGGTCCCAAACGCATTGCGATTATTATCAGTTACGAAACCTAGTAGGTCTTCAATGCACCCGCTATAAACCTATGAAAATGACCTTGAACCAGTGTTGAATCCGGCGAATCAGTAACCTTGAAAATCAGACCACCGATACAGCAAGAAAATCTGGAAAGATCCAGGTTAGAATTACGAGAGACCACCGCCTGTCAGATGGATTGACGACCTGGTGTACATCGATTGTGGAATAGGTATAGTCGTGTCAGAGACCAATTGGTAAAAGCCAATATTCATCAATAGATAATAATTATTGTCTATGCTCACACATGCCCTAAATATTATATATTTATATTTTTCTATTACATTTATTTGTTTTTTACTTAAATCTAAACTTAACTATAAAGTAGTATTGTGTGAAGAGAGAACTTATCCCTGATGGATAAAAGCCTCACAGAAAAAATGATTTTTCTTATTATGTGTATATATATATATATATATGTTATTACATACACGTTATATATTTCGTTTATCTAATACATTAATGAAGTACCCCGATTTTCTTTAAGGAGGAAATGAATTGAGAACTCTCTTTGATATAATGTTTAAATTTTATCATCCCTCTCTAATTTAACTTTTAAGACAATTTTCGTTATATTAGATACGTTTTAAAAATTATATTTATAGTACTTCTTCGAATAGTTTTTTTTAACTCGCAAACACGCGGCTAGGTCATGTGGTCGAGGATCCAAAAAATGAATACGACGTCAGTTCATCATGATTCAAAATTTCGTATGAAATTTCGCGATGTTAAATGTATAAGTAATAAATTACGGCGGAGTCGCTGATAATTCGTTGATTAACGGCCTTGCAGTTGCCATGTGGGTAGACGAGGACCTAAATCTAGTCCATCGATCATTCGTTACCGAGGAGTGGCTGCCGAATTAGAAATATCTGGCGAACCTCGTCTTCGCTGTGCTCTTCGGGTATATATGTCTATACGTAATTCATGTTTATTAAAGTGTGTTTATTGCTATTCGCAATGGAAATAAATCATCATTAATATGATAATTCTTTTAGTTAGCGCTTGAACACGATCTCAGCTGATGTTAAGTGGTCTGTGGTGGTAAAGAGCACTAACCTAATAATAAACCTATTCATTCTTTTCTTGAAGACACCCACGTCGTATTTTGACGAGAACACCGACGCCGTCAAGTTATTCCTGTCCTCGGCTGTTCTTATGAAGAACGAGACGCTAAACCTCTTTGTTCGCAAACTGGGGATGTCCTAGTCCACTGTAGTGTCAGCTTATACACAGACGTTAGTGTAATACCTTTTAGCCCTAGGGTAATGGCTAACCATCTCCAAGCGACGAACACAATGTGATGTTGTGTATATCATCATAACTATATTGTTTTAGGAGGTAGTATCACTGACTATCAGACAACATTGTTGGTCATCTTATCAATTTGAGGGATTAATTACAAAAAGTTACTTTATTTAATGAATTACATGAAAACGAAGCATGAATCAATATCTTCATCTCAATATCTGTGGACCTTTGGGTATAAACCCATTGACCATCGCTATGTATTCTGTACTAGTTGTGGTACTTACCTGTGGTAATCAGTGGATTACAAGTCATAATATAGATCATATTTGAACTTAAAGTTTAATATTTTTATTATCATATGTAAGCTATATTATCATAATATTTTTTTTATGTAATTAAGCGACAAGACGAGCAGGATGTTCACCTGTTGGTAAGTGATACGCCTGCCCATAACAATGTAGCGCTATTTAAGATTGTACACAATTCACCACATTGCGCTCGTCGCCTGAGACACCCTTGAATCTCATTACCCCCAGTAATTAAACTAGCTACAGCGCCCTTCAATCCGGAACACAGTAATATTTGCACCCTCCCGTTTGGCGGCAGATATAGGCGCTGCGGTGGTACCTACCTTGACGGTGTCCGGCAAAGCTTTAACGGTGTTATAAAAAAATATATTTTATTAATTCATTTCTACCGTGAAACCATTTCTTCTGCTATCTACCAGGAACATGATTTCCGGATGTCATATCTATATAACCGCACGTCATCTACATACAATATATAATATATATATATATATATATAAATTATGGTAACGAAGAAAGATGGTGAAATGGATATCAACAGGTTGTTGCTAGATAATAAATGCTCAACCAATCAATTTCAATTTCGACTTCGATTGTTGAAGAAGTTACATCCACCAATCTCCACTTGCAAGTATATTAATTTCATAGATGGAGAGCCTTGACTCTCTTTTTTTGAGAGAACTCCGTGTGCCAGCCACTAGTGGTAAATTAAGTCTTTTTATTTGAAATGTAATGAGTTTATTTATAAATAGTTATATTACTCTAGTCAGTGTGAAAGGTACTGAACCTACCAGCCTCCATGGCGTATCCGGCCGCGGCGGCGGCTGCGTGCAGCGCCCCGTACTCCTTCCCGTCCATGCCGCCAAGCATCATTGCACTCACACACACAACACCATGCCTCGTTGAAAACCGTAAGCTAATCTCCAGCTCTTCCGGCCGCGGCGCGAATGTCCCGCTTCAGGTCGGCGGACGTTTGGCGCGTATCGCGCAAGCGTGACATGTGCGCGGGCGCCGGGCTCGGTGCGCGGACGCAGCGAGTTCCGCCTCCGCCCGCCATTGGTGCGCGTCGGCCAATCGCCGCGCTTCATTTCAAACGGGTACGTTTTTATCACGCGTACTATTTGAAGCGTGCTGATGAATCTTTGCACTTTCATTAACAATTTTCGACTTTGACACCGATACGAATAAAGGTGATATTAAACTGTACGGCGAGTGTGTGTGTGTCTGTTTTCCCGTTCGGTCGGTTGCGCTCGGGCAGAGGCGAGACGAGTACCGATGGAAATGTGTCGCACGCAAGAGCGTGCATGGGGGAGTTATAATTATATACTAACTTGCTACAGTTTTGTTGCTTATGTGGGTGTAATATACAGAAGAGTATGTATTCGATTAAAATAAAAATAAAAATGTCATCTACTTTAATTTATATATACAGGAGATATCTAGAAATTCATTGACTCATCACAAGATCACCGAAATCATTAGACTTAAACACTCAAAATTTGGTACATATATTGCTTATGCAAGAGATTTAGAAGTCGCGCTAAGAATGTATTTTACTAAATTCCTTCCCCTAAAGAAGTTGCGGGCGAGGCGGGTGGATGCGGTTGCTCTCAAAATATATTTCAACGGCCAACAAAGCGACCAAAGAACAACATATGTATCTATTATATATTCATGTCCTTAAAAGTAATGTCATAATTTATGTCATATCTTTTGTATATCAGGAAACAGTTCTAGCATTGTCTAAATTCAATGGCTGAAAAGTGGTCCCTCGTCGAATAATAGGGTCGGTATGCAGTTTGGACGGGTTTGTCATTTAAGCCGATGTCTAACCGCAACAGCAGGGTACGATTCGGTTAGTCCTCTTTGCCTGCTCTCTGCTGCTATAGGCGAGTCAGAACAGGAGAAGGGTGTGCCGTACCCTCTGTAATTAAGCAGCATCTCTCCGCGATTGCATAATATTTATGTGGTGGAGTTAAAGATCATATCCATAAAAAATACATGGGTAAATAAATTACAATACCCTTCTAGGACTCATCATTTATCCGAGACGGGTCGTCAGATGCCACTATCTTCTAGTTGCGAAGAAAGAATATGGAGTGGGTTTTAGTCGGTGAAAATTCGACATAATCTGTACATCTTGTCGCGAGTAATCTTCATATTTGTAAGGGTTTCCGCACGACAACTCACGGACACCAAGGCAACCTTACCTATGCGTGGTGCACCCTACTAATCAACAAACGAGGCTTTGGCTCTCACCAACCCGCATTGGGCTAGCATGGTGGAAAATGGCCCAAATCCTCCCATATGAATACCCACCTGATCGAAGTGGGCATCTTTGGAGAAGGCTTATGTTCAGTAGTGGACGTCTATAGGCTGATGATATGTTTCTTCTGTACTATATTATTATCATTACGTTACCACCGCAGAGATTACATACAAATAGATCCATCGCTGTTCCAATACCACAGCTTTTTTCCCCAAATACCCTTATCATCGGTTCCCTTATTTCATAACCTAAAAAATATTTATCTCAAGTTCAATAATGTAATGAAGTATCATGAAAATTGGTCAAATGGAAAAAGGGAAGACGTAACGTATTTACTTAGCAATGTGGGACAGTTATCCTTGTACTTCATTATTTATTTTTTATATGTATAGGTCTCCTTCACAGCAATATGGCGGATAGTGTAATATTGAATCTATCACCGAATTATCATTGCCGTGGTCCGACAGATCCGAATGAGAATCAGAGAGAATTCAGGGTTAGTAAACGTCACCATCTCCAGCATTATAAGTACTATATTATTATTAGAGTTTTTGTACTAAACTAACTATTGGATCTATGTTATCTGAATAAAAAAATATATTATTATTATTCTCGCTCGACATTATAGAAAATGGAGAACAAGATTTAGCTAATCGTACGGTTGGACCAAAAGTTAGAGCTAGTCCGTGCTTACTGCGTCAGATTGACTTGGTAAGTTTAAGTATATTTTGACTATACAAAACTAGATGTGACAAATTTGTATTAAGAGTAAAATATGCAATTCATCATCATCATTACAACCGATGGACGACCACAACTGGACATTGGTTTCTTGTAATGTGTTCCACGAAGCATGGTCTTGTGCTAATATGAAATTCATCATAATCATCAGCTGATAGACGTCCGTCGGAGAGGGGTTTATATGGAAGTATTTGGACCCTTTCCTACCACGCTGGCCTAATGCGACTTGGTGGGAGCACCTCGTTTGTTGATTATCAGGGTACACCACGAGCAGGTGAAGCTGGCTTGGATTTCATGAGTTGTTCTGCGGGAACCCTTACACCCCAATATACAATTACTGAAAGTAAAATACTGACATTTTGTGCACAAAACTCAGGGTTTTCTGATACACGTAATTGTTTAGTTTGAGAACCAGAGGTTTTTTTAAATCATCGCAGCTGAGATTAGCAATGAACTTTAATATGACAGTTCGTGATTTTTGGATCGCCATGAGACTGTTTCTTTGACACAGTACCTTGGGAGAGCATAACATCTATATCGTATTTACTAAGATATGAGAAGTATTTACTGGTGGTAAGTCTCTGTTGCCAGAGATCATCTAGGTAGGTACCACCGCAGCGGTTATTTATGCCGCCAAACAGTAGTATGCAAACATTACTGTGTTCCGTTTTGAAGGTCGTTGTAGCTAATAGAATTACTGGAGTAACGAGAGTCAACATTTTATGTTTCAGGCGACGATCACAATGTGGTGCATTATATATCATCCTAACTAGTGCCACGTTGTTAAGGGCAGGCGTATCATTTACCATTAGGTGGATATCCCGTTCGTCTCGACATTTAATTGGATAAAAAAAGGAAGGGATAAGTAAATATTATACCATGTTTCTTAGTGCATAAACGTAAACCGTAGCTAGAAATCATATAAACTATATTTTTATACTCTAAGAAGCGAAGAGACGGTCGAGAGGTTCACCTGATGGTAAGTGATACGTCTGCCTGTAAAAACATAGCTATTTACATCATATGCTCGTCGTTTTAAGGCATAAAATATTAAGTCGTGTTACCACAGTAATTTCTCTAGTTACAACGCCTTTCTACGATGTAATGACTGCGTTGTCATCTTCTGAGGAAGAAGTAGGAAGTAACACTGATGTCAGTTGATTAGTCAATAGTAGATGTGCGTGGTTGAAAGTTACGCTATAACACACAGTTGAGGATCACTAGTCATCCAGGTGCTGAAGTTGGAATTAGTCGTTATGTTGTGTACTGCAGTAGTCGAAAGCAGCGGTTAGTGGGTTTGGTTGGCTGGTACCAAACTCCTCGGAAGTCTCCGTGATACATTTTATTAAGAATGCAATGAAATACAACATTCCTTACTTATAAATTCTAAAGATAGAGAAAGGGATGCTTACATGGTTCGGCCATGTTGAAGGAACGGATGAAAGGAGATTTACGAAATAGGTATACAAGGTAAGAATGATTGGAAAAATCGCTGCGGTCGACCTAGGCGGATATTTGGATCAAAACGAAGATGTCCTAGAGAATTGCCGGGTCAAGAATACTCGCAACCGACGAGCATGCATGAAGACGCTCATGAAAGTGAAGGAAGCGAGAGAGGTGTGCCAGGATCGTAGCAAGTGGAGAGAGGTGGTCTCTGTCTACCCTATTGGGAACGAGGCGTGATATATATGTATGAATGTATGTAATGTTACTCATCATAACAAAATTACAATACATATATGTATTCTGTATTGTAATCACGAATTCTATATGTATAATAAATATGCATAAAAAAGGTATTCATGTTGTAAAAACACGTATATCCTTTACAATGGTTTAAAAAAAAAACATCGGAAAGCGCGGGAGCATCTTTGGCGTGTCTCGGGTCATTTGCTTTGACAAAATTTGTTCGGCGTGGCGCTCACAGGGTGCTGTCGGGGTGCTCATAGGGTGCTCACAGGGCGCCGCTCTTACTTTTTATACGTGCGCTACATATCTGTGGTAATTAACAGAAATACGCCTAATGCGGCCTCTCTGTGAACTTTTTGTAAAGCTTTACGCTTATTTGGAAGTTATGATGGCCGGAAATAATAAAAGTTCCTGTCTTCTTTCTGTTGATGAAACTCCGTTGGTAGGGTCCCTGTGGCCAGAAAACGTCTAGGTAAGTACCAGTGTAACGCCTATTCTTGGTGCCAAACAGTACCTTGAAAACATTATTGTGTTCCGAATTGAAGGGCGCTGTAGCTAGTGAAACTACTGGCGTAACGACACAATACCTTATGTCTCAAATCAACGATTCACTTAGCATAAGGTGAACTTCTCGCTCCTCGTGTCACTTAATTGAAAAAAATATATATATAGCTTAGCCATAGATATATATATAGATTAGTTCTGTGAAAGTGAGCTAGTAAGAATAAAACCTTGCAATTCATAGGAGGGGAATAATAGACCTCTGGTTTACGGGCCGTGAGCGTAGGAGCCCCTATCGCTCGATATGCGGGCCCAAGTGGAGGTAAATTCAAAGTGGTCTCGTATTTCCCTTAACACAGTGAGGGTAGTTAGGAGGCTTCACGTTTCTGTGGGACGTATTAAGCCAAAGTACTGGCGTCAGTCTACGACATAAAAAATCCAGTGAATCCTCTAACGTAATGAATGAGATCACTGAAAAGCTTTTTGTAAAAAAATCCGATGTAACACGAATTTCCTCTCATAAGGAGAGTATCTTTAAAACATACTCCCCATCACCAAAAAAATGGAGACACCACTCCAAAGCCTATTTCGCAGCTAAAGCGCCAAGGTATAAACAAAGCTTTCACTTGGTAGTACAATTTTTTTGTATAGTTTAGCAATATGAATAAATAAATAACATTCAGAGTATTTTCTCTCAAGAAGACAGTGAAGGTAACTTGTACTCTGCGCTGGTCAAGCACCTACTGGCTGATCTGACATGACAACGGAAGCAATTGATTTTGGATCGTGACGATTTTCTCATTATAATTTTTCGACAGAAAACCCTGGCGCTCCTTTGTGTTGGAGGCCAAGACTTTGGATCGCTGCGATAGAGGAGTAAGGGTTTTTTTCACCGGAAGTTCCATTATGTTCAAACCAGCGACTCTTCAAGACGTACAGCACATGTGCTTTGAAACTGAGCTGCCTGGCTTCATATATTATATAGAAATAATATATAACAATATAATACCTCCTTATTATATAAAAAATATATAACATAATGGGCCAGCGTGGTGGGAAATGGTCCAAATCCTTCCATATCATCCCCTACAAATGTCGGATCCTGGTGCCAAGCGGTACCGGAGGTCATCCTGACTGTTTGAAGATCGCGAGAATCTACTGGATGCAGCTAGCGCAGCGCCGACCGATGTGGAGATTTTTGGGGGAGGGCTATGTCCAGCAGCGGACATCCACCTAAAATGCAATAAGGAAAGCCTTTTACAGGAAAAAACCGTATTACATATTCCGTAGAATACCCATTCGTTCCTCAGCTATTCTTTTTAACTGATGATATTTAAACCCTATCCATTCCTTTACGTCGTCAAACCACTTTTAGGAATTATGCCCTCCAGGATCGAAGTTGGGAACTCATAAAGTGATCCTCTGTGAAGGTATTCGAAAAATGATTTTCATTGCACGACGATTGTCATTAGGCTACGTTTGCAGTTAGCAGTTATCTAGTGAATATCTTTTTATTTTTACACTCAAAAACTGTTTTTTCTGATGATATTAAGCACTTGACAGTGATATTGACTCTTACAGCTCTTCTGTTAATGGTCCAGTGGACCCGGATCCACGGCCTGTTAGTCCAAAACTGTAGTATAACGCTTTATCCCATGCAACATCAATCACAGTACAAACAAAAGGGTTTACATTTGAAATGTCAAAAAAAAAAATTGATCACCGTTAAACTAAAATAACCTTTTGGAAAGGAAATAAAATATTAATAACAAGCTTGTTTGTTAAGAATCATATCGCTGTCGATGGCGGCGGGGGCCGGGTTCGATTCCTTAATAATAACCTATAAAACCGATTGTTCTGTGGCAGAGCGCGTGGTTTATGCCCAATTGTCCCGCACTTGGACATTCGCAGCACACAAAAACGTTACAACCTAAGCGAATATACAGTTAAATTTATACTTAAACGGCCCACCGTAAAGGTTAACTTTAAGCGTTAAGTTAACGGAGATGTGTTGTAAATGTGGGGGGTAGTTAAACTCTCGCCCCACGCAGTATTGTTTCGTATCAGATTATCTTTATAAACGCGCTTTATAGCGATCGTTAATGCGATATTTTTCGCGAAAATTCAAATGTCCGGCCGGCCATTGTTTCGTTTATTATCGGCGGAATTCAATTCCACTTTATCTAAACGTATAGTTTGTATAATAGGCGGTAATACACTGATTTCTATTTAAATTACTATTGACACGTCTCTGTTGCTGGAGGCTGTCTAGGTAGATATGACTACACGGCTTCTGCACGTACTTTCTAGTCATGGGCATTTTGGTAAGTAGCTATGCCGCATAGCCCGAAGAGAGCCGACAACTGAGTGTCATCACTGCGGATGCGAAGAGCGTACTGCGCAGCATAGTTTAGAGCATTGCTCGGCATAGGATGCCCAGCAATAAGACCTCGACGCTGTTGGGATGAGCTCTCTCTTTTTGGCTTTAACAGTCTTGGTCAGTAGAAAAGAGGTCGTGGGACGCCAGGGTGGCCTTCTGTGAAGAGGTAATTCTGCAGAAAGAGGCTACTGAGAGACAATAAGAAATAAATACGCATGTTTAAATTCGCAGGAAGAGACTGGGGCATCGAAGGAGAATTGTATTATGCCTTCCAATCCCAATAACAGAGGCCATGGTGGCGAATTCGGGGGTAATCTGTCCACAAACATGAAAGGTCTCATCGTGGTGCGTGCGGTACTTCCGCCTAACACTTGTATAGGGGTGGAGAGCAGTAGCTTTACTCCGAGACATGGACTAATCAAGGCCTCTCGCTATTGGGACCACGGTAGTGTGCGAAAGCATTTCCATTGTTGCGGTCAAATGCGATGAGTGTGAAACCGTGAGGTTTTAACCGGTAAGAGTCCGGCATAACTCTTCTGTTGCCCCGACAGCAGAAAGGTATCCAATGCAGGATTTCCCTACAGAAAAAAAAAGGGATATCACTATAGAACCCATTTCTGCTGTCGGGCAGCAGAGTGGGAACATTACTTTTTTCCAGTTTAAACGGTGTTGTCTTTAGTAAAATTACTACACATTTTCTATCTCATGACGATAGACGTATACCAATGTGTATGATGAATGGCTTGTCTCGTTGATTCGACGTTACGATACGTTCACCTGCTGGTAAGTGATACGCCTATCCATAACAACATAGCGTTAGTTAGGATGACATACACATCATCGCATAGTGCTCGCCGCCTTGAGACACGAGTATTGAATCACCATAACCCACTAACTACAGCGCCTTTTAATTCAGAACACAGTTATGATTGTACACTACTTCTGTCGGTAGATATTTCTACCGGAAACCTACTACCAATACCCCTACGAAGAGGTAATTTGCAAAAGTCTTAATATAATATACATCTTTATAAAATAAATTCGAACGGTATGGTTTCACCACAACATTGTCACATCAAAGGTCGACCGCTCACCCCTTTCCCGCCCCTAAGCGTTCGCTAACACGACACAAACAGCGATAAAAACCCCCGTACCTACATCATTAAGTCTGAACATCTGATATTTAGGATCCTCGTCCGCCCTCACTATAAATACCCGAGTGTTTCCCAAATGCGAGAGCTCCTCTGATCTCAGCGGCGGCCGATATGCTCCACCGCCGGCCGTAATCGCGCCGCCTACCACACTCACCAGCAACTCCTCACCAACCAAAACACAACCTTCCTGCATCCACATAAAACTCAAATTCCCACAACAAACGTTAATGCTATCACCCACACATCTATACTACAGACAATACTTATCCTAAAAGTAATGTAAATTGAACTTTAACACCAAAGAATAAAGTTGTTTTTGCAATAATACTCAGATGGAGCTGCAAGGAAGCTTTAAAAATGTTTCAACAGGAAATAAGCTGTATATAAGTGGTATAGAGTTCAGAATGGAAATGATACAAAAGTGAAGAAGCAAAGACAACGGAAGATGTATCAAGCCGAAGCTATCTGGAAGCTTTAATTAGTTGGTTTAATTAAGAAATGGGAGTTATCGTAAGCGATAATTAGATCATTAATTTGGTTCTCTCGATCTTCAGTCATCGCACTGGTCGAATTTAAACTCTCTTTGAATTCACTTCGCGTATTTACGAATTACATCTGTAATATCCTGGCAAAATTGGCTAGGATATAACAGAATTTATACTCAAGAACAGTATTTCTACAAATTGGCAAATTTACATAGCTTTGAGTGTTTACCATACGTAGCGAGAGCACTTAGTTGAAGATACTTTATGGATGGTTGGTCTCCGTCGCTGGAAACCGCCTAAGTACCACCGCAGCTCCTATTTCAGTCGCCAAACAGCTGTGTGCAAACTTGACTGTGTTCCCATTTGAAGGGCGTAGTAGCTAGTGAAATTACTGAAGTCACAAGGGTTAACATCGTCTCCAGGGGTAGAGCGCAATGTGGTGCTGTAAATTCTAGCTCGCCATGTTGTAATGGACAGGCGTATCATTTAACAACAGGTTAACGACTCGCTCGTCTCGTCGTTTAATTAAATAAAAAAAGAGAGTATTGAATGTACTCTTTTTACATTATAAGACTTCAATAAATAGATGTAAGCAAAACTAAGAATCTACTTGTTGTAAATAGAGCTGATATATATATAGATTTCTCATAAATAATATAATATATTAAGCAATAAATTTTAACACAAAGACAATAAACACCAGAGGAAGGATGTTTAATTATGAAGTATGTATATGATAACTTACATAAAGAGATTTTCGATATATAAATAAGCATAACAAAGTGATTATAATTTATTGTCTCCATAAAACATCGACCTTTGTCAAAAGGAAATTTCCTTTTCAACAACTTACCGCTCACATTTACTATAAAAGGTTTAATAGACTAGAAAAATTTATGAGTATTATTATAGACTTATACTTAGAATCTTATTCATAAGGCTTAAAATAGCTTATATATGAGAAAAAGCAGCATACAGTATAAATCGTTTGTTCACGAAAAACGATAAAAAAAAAAACAAAATACACGTCGTCGCATGTAAAATTATATTTGTAATATGTAACATATACGACCCGTCCCCGACACATCCTCTTACTAATAATCGCCCTCACAAACAATCCGACAAACCGGAGTGACAAGCTCCCGGTGTCGGTATCAAAGGGACCGCCCCGAGCTTCCAGCTACATCAGTGATGTGAACTATTCAATCATTAATAAGTATAAAATCATAATAATTTTTAATAATCATAATCGTATATCTAACGATAGATCACTGCCGATAGATCTCGTACAAAAGGCTATGCCAGGAATAATGCCTCAGAAGATTAATAAGACGAAGTGATAATGGGCAATCCACGTGACATAATGGTCCTTGAGTGCGGATCGCGTAATGGCATATGCACCATGGTACGATCGCCTACCAAGTAGACCGATGACTGATTAAAGATTGTAAGGAATCATTGGATGATTTAGCATCGGTCTGGTGCGCTGGAAATCGATTGAGAGAGTCCTTGATCAAATGGGTGGAAGAGCAAAGGTACACCAAATAGATGTGTGAATAGAGTAAAGGAAGATTGTGGATTATGTAAAAGAGGATAGGCACGGTGGATTGACGCGAATGGAAGATGAAGATCGTCGTCATCATCATCATCATCATTATCAGCTGATAGATGTTCACTACTGGACATAGGCCAGTCCCAAAAATCCCCCAACGGGTAGTGATTCATATGGAGGATTTAGTTACTATTCCCCACCACGCTGGCCCAATGCGGGTTGGTGGGAGCCAGAGTCTCGTTTGTTGATTAGCAGGGTGCACCACAAGCAGGTGAGGTTGGCTTGGATCCCGTGAGTTGTTGTGCGGGAATCCTTACACCTTTTAGAAGAAGAAGATATATGAAATGAAGATATATGCAAATCCTAAGGGGATGTAGATGATGATGACTTCTGGTTTAGTAGGTAATAGCTTTGAAATATGTATATTTCATTAAATACTCTACAATTGTCGTTAGTAGGTTGATGAAAAAGCATCTAACAAAAACGTTTTTTTTTTATTAAATTAATCGAATATCAATAATCGGTAGGACAAGTACATCCCTCGATATCGAACGACAGCGGCATAAGTCAAGTATAGAGTCGCCTACACTACACCACATGCAACTTATTAGCTAGTGAGGCGCCGGCGCACATTGCTGTAGGAAACTGGATTCATGAGCTCGTAATACGATCTCGGTGTCACGGAAAGTCTCCAACATTTTCTTTCAATGTAACGCTATACTTATTTAAGCTAAAAAGTTACCGGAGCACAAAAAAGTCTACTGGTGGTACGTCTCTGTTCTCGAAGATCGTATAGAAAGGTACCACCGCAGTGCCTAACGCAGCTAATCAACAATATCGTGCAAACATTACTTTGTTCTGGTTTAAAGGGCACTGTAGCTAGTGAAGTTACTGGAGTAACAAGACTTAATATCTTTTTTCTCAATGTGGAGTACTCAATGTAGTGCTATGTATAACATCCTAACTAACGCCACATTGTTTTCGGCAGGTGTATCACTTACCATCAGATGGTTGTCCTGCTCGTCTCGTAGCTTACTGAAAAAGATAAGAATATTATGAATATTTTCGACACGGAAATATTCTTAGTATTCTTTAAAAAGGTGTTAATCTTTGTCGTTAGAAATTAATTTTATCAATCATGTAGTTTTCCTAGAAATAATTCACCTTATTACAATATTATGTATATTATTACATTGATGGTAATTGGTGGTTCGCTATACTTATTTACTTAGGATTTAAGGTATACAATTGTATTACCTACTGGAACTGGAACACTATGATAGTTACACGACTACTTGAGGTATAGTCATCATAAAAATCAATACAATAAACTTCCAGGATAAGATATATATATAAAAGCTCAAGCGTGCCAACTGCTCAAATTAAAGCATGTATCCATAGCTGCCAACGGTCTATCTTTAAATTAACGCATGTATTCATGGCTGCCAACTGTCCATCTTTAAATTAACGCATATAATCAATGCAGCCAACTGTCTATCTTTAAATTATCGCTTGTATCCATGCCTGCCAACTGTCTATCGATACGATTACAGCCAACGATTAAAAATAAATTGGATACTGAAGGCCTGGTTAGACGGGAGATTGGACGTTATGTGTCATCGTCTTGCGCCAAGTGCTTTGAATGCGCGTCGCTGAACAACTGATTTACGATCTATCACGACAAACGTCCAGCAGGCGATAGTTACTGTGGGTACCTAAATATATCTCCTATTAATTTATAGCCGATTAAAAGCCATAATAACTCATGATAATACTGTCTCTCTCTATAAATCGCTTCACTCTTGTCAGAGTGGTCGTGGTTATCATGTTCCCGTTGGTTGGACAGAAAATAGTGCCCGCTTCACGACGTCTCGCCATCTCCGTGTGCTGTCCGTTAATCGGGCACATTCGTGTACCGGAGCGCCCACCGCAGCCTTTACTTGATCTGTCCATCTCATGGGAAATCTTCTCCGTGGTCTTGTGCCCTCGACTTTGCCCTGAACGACGAGACGTTCTATGGAGTCGTTACCCCGCCGACTAACATGCCCGAAGAATTTCAGGATCCGACTGCGCACTAGAGTAGATAGACGCTCTTTGATGCCAAGCTCATCGAGGATGGAGGCATTTGTTCGAAACTCGGTCCAGGAAACTCCGAGCATCTTCCTCTAACACCACATCTCCAGTGCGTCTATCTTGTAGGTTTCGGTTTGCCGTAGGGTCCATGTTTTGGCTAATGATAATACTATCATTAGCCTCCATTAGCTCGTCTAAGCATTTGATTGAAAAGAGTGACCTTATTAGTCATCGTAGTGTAATCAAACTGATTATAATAATTGGTTTTAGGTATACGCCCAGAGTTTACTCAATTTACTAAAAGACATATTTCTTTCTGTACTGTAATTGAACCAGTAATATATGAAGCATTTAGCTTGTAAACGAATCATGAGCTAGCAGAAAATTAAAATTTTGTTAAATTATCATGTATTGACAAAATCGCGAGCATTTTCTTGTTATGCATCATTATATACACAAGTATAGAGCACAAGTATTTTAACACCTCATAAAAAGTACATAATTTTCGCGCGATGTACATGAAATTGGCTATTTTATACGAGCGAAGCGGCCCACTCTTGAACCGTTCAAGCGACGCCATCTTTATGTGTTTCACGTTTAAGTATATAACATCTAACCTCTAATCCAGATATGATACCACTAAAAATGAATCATAAATCAAAACTGAAACAGACATTTTCTTTATTAATTTGTAATTGTGCAAATTTAAACAGCACCAATAGGTCACAGAAACCTGATGAAATTCTCATTTAGCTGAATTTTCGTGGTTATATTCATCATAATTTTATCCGTTGGTCGTCCACTGATAGACATAGTCTCTTATATATAATTTTATTTCCTACATGATTTTTACTTTAGTAGCTTGCTGGCCTAATGGTTAGCTTTCATTCCGAAGGTCGCGGGTTCGATTCTCAGCATGTACCGATGACTTAATATTTAAGTTATGTACATTTGTGAGCTTTAGTTACAAAGGAAAAACATCGTGAGGAAACCTGCACACTGAAATCATCTTTGTGTGTGTGTTGGTCCCAATAAAGTGGCAACAGTCTCGCCCCCTGTTACATGGGACCTAATCTGACCATCTGTTTATTCACCTCTGCCTACCTCAACTGGGAAAAAGGCGTGATAATATAAAAAAAAAATTACTTAAAATAATATTTGCACACTACTTATATCAAGGCAACCTTGGCTGACAATGACTGAATGTAGTGTTAGAAGTTTTTTAAGAAATCTATGTTGTTTGATTGTGAGACACAGTTGATTGGCGTTAATTGATTATGATCATATAAAATATTTTTATAACTAGTTTAATAAAATTCAATTCATGTTAATTTACTTTCTTAGATGTTTAACAAAATACATCAATGTACTTAAGCACAGGTCGCTGAAGTGTTCCACGCCATCCCCCCAGATGGACCGACGGCACCATCAGAACGGTCGGAAGTAGGTGAATGCAAAAAGTTAACCATCGCATTTGGTGGAAGACATTGAGGCAGGCCTATATCCAGCAGTGGATAAACAAAGGCTGATAATGATGGTGATCATTGGACATCGGTGCTTCACAATACACCAGTAATCAATTATGTATAGTTAAGTAGATTGTGCGCTGATACAAATCCGTGAATTCCGTAACACCTACATATAGTATAGGGATGTTTATCATCTAATGATGATAATTCTTTAGGCTGCTCACACACTGATACTGGACCACATTTTCCTCGTCGCCTTCAGACAGGATGTGCTCCGCCTTTCAAATCGGAATACAGTAATATTTGAAAACCACTGTCTATATGCATTATAATATAGTAATGTCTATAATAGAGGATAATGTTTTAAGTTTCCAAAATCGCAATAACTAAAATAGACGAAACTAGATGAGGCCGCACTTTGCTTTAAAAATCTTAACTGAAAAATAAAACAAAGTTAACTATGAATTCTTCGAACCACATTTTGAACTTATTCACATATCTATTCAGTTTCCGTTTTATGTTTGGCATCCACGAGGCAGCCATACTGGTGAAAGTAGCCGCTGTGCTGGATACCCAGCAGGCCTCCGACGACGACGACCCACCAACGCTAAAACATGTAGTAACTAAACACTGCGCTGAATGGTGTCATTATTACTATGCAAATGATGATGCTGATCAATGAAAACAGAAGGCTTAATGATGATTATCACTATTTGATCCAATCGCTGTGCATTATTGAACATTAGCTCCGATTGGCATTTAAAGAGGAATTATCAGTAGTTATCATCGGTGTTCATTCAGTCAATGGGAAATCTAAACACGTTTGAAGTATTTTAAGAAGAGCTATATATTTCGGGATTGTAATGTAACAGGTCTTTATAAATGTCTACTTTACAAACCTCGTAAGCTATGCACTATAAAGCTGGCAGTACACTGGGGTGAACGCTCCAGCGACGCGTGGTAGCGCACAACGGCTCCCACTCGAGCGTTCCTTCGCGGAAACCATCCTTTCATCTCCACCAACATACTTAGAACTGGTGACCGATGCAGTGCAAGAGTAGCTATATTTCTTTTATTTCAAGATCAATGGACTTTCAACTGTTATGTGGTAATCTTCTCTAATTATGCACGTAATTTGTGATCTAAATTGAAAGCAGCTGTAATCTATATACAGTCTGAAGATACGGCTCCTTCATCATTTCAAGCCAGTTGCTAAACGTCCACTTCGTTAGCGTATGATTTTTTCTGAAAATAACGAAATATTAGGAATTATTTTGAATTGGTGAACACGTTGAAGTAATATCAGTATAATTTTTTATTCAACGAAAGGACAAGACAAGAGACACGTCTACAGAATGGTAAGTGATGGAGATGAGTTAAAATGATATAACCTGTCCTACATTGTGCTGTACATTTTATTGAAACGTTCGATGTTAATTCTCGGTACGCCAATAATTTCACTAGCTAGAACGCCGTTAAAACCGGAACACAGCAACATTTGCACACTGCAGTTTAGCGGCAGAAACAAGAGATAAGATGAGATACCTACTTATATGGTCTCCGGCAACAGAGACCTACCACCAGTAATTATTATTACTAGTGTTTGAACTATAATGTTCCTCATAAATTTTAACCCTCGCTAAGTAAGGTATTTATAAAATTTGTGAATGGCACTATATTCATAATATTTCGATTTATAAGGTTTTGCAGGTTGCCATAATTCTTTTTTTTAAATAAAACTTATTTATGTCATTGTAGTGACAGTACAATTAAAATATACTCAATAGTAGCTAACTAGGGAAAATTTGTTAGAAATGTATACAAAATAATGATTTTGTGTTTGCGGAGAGTGTAATCGTTTTCTACGCGGTATATATAGTACAAAATAAAAAAAAAAATCTGGTATATTTCCCTTATAAAACAATACAATAATTGAGTCTATAGCTGAAAAGCATCATTAAAACTCTCTATGTAGATGTAACGGCGACGCCATCTTGCTTTAATTCACCCATCTCATTGCGCACGAAATGGCGGGCGTCTAGTTGGCCGGCAAATGGCGCAGACCGGGCGCAGGTACGGTAGATGTGGCGGTAACAAGTTGTGTCTGCTTGGAAATGGCCTGCGGCGATCCAGAGCGCTCGCGCTGCTGTTTTGCAAACTAATTGAACGCACCGCTTCGGCACCGGCGTGCGAGACTAATGTTGTGCGACCACGCTCAGTATACCTTTAATTGCGAATAATAAACATATTATTTTTTCACATTTATAGAGGCGAGTGACGCTGGTTGTACACTGCACCACACTACTCGTTATTTTGAGACATGTTGAGCTTCGTTACCCACTAATTCCACTAGTTACAGCGCTCTTCAAAACGAAGGCTAGCTAGGTAGCTGCAAAAGGCGCTGCAGTAGTATCTACTTAGACCGTTTCTAGCATCAGAGACCTACCACCAGTATTTGCAACTGTCTCCGCAGCGCAGTGGTTGACCCAGAGCTTCTTGATTTTATTATTCCCAATAGTTGCGGAGTTCAGTTGGTGGTAGGACATTTTCGGACCCGTCTAGTTATCCACTGCCCTCACAACGTAAATGCACTGCTATAAAAGTCCAGTATGTCCAGCCTGTCAACATATGAGAACTAGAGTAGTCTACTCGAGCTCGCGTCACCTTCTACATTTTTATTGTCACTTAACATCGTGTAAAATTACTAAAGATAAAAAACTATGTTCTTCCATTAAAACAAAAAGTTTTTTATTCAAAATCGCGACGCGACGAACAGTACGTTTACCTGATGGCAATTGAAACGCCCGCCTATATGAATGTGCAATGGCACGGGCAAACACTGCATTAATTTCACCTCAACAAGGTGGAGAAACGCAGTGACGGTAATACCTAGACGGCATTTGGTAAGCAGAATTTACTACCAGTTCAACATAAACAAAATGTCGTTTTTTTTTAATCACTTATACGTCTAGACGAGCAATACTTTCACCTGTTGGGAAGTAATACCTCTACCGATAAAAACGTGGCGCTAAATAGGTTTGTGTACACTGCATCACATTGCGCTCGTCGCCTTGAGACATAAGACGTAAGTCTTGTTACCCCAGTAATATCACTAGCTTTAAACCGGAACACAGTAATATTCGCACAGTACTGTTTGTCGACTGCAATAGAAGCTGCGGTGATACCTAAACGACGTCCGGCAACAGATACCTATCCACCAGTATGTAGATACTATTGTCGATGTATGAGATATTTTAAACGAATAAAAAGAGCTGTTATTTTCATATGAAGTAGCAAAAATTAAGAATTTCAAATATTTCCATAGATATTTTAGTATGGTGTTAAATAGACGATTATGTATATATGATATATATCATAAACGATTTTAATTTTAGCTGCACATACTAAATATAATGTTACGTTAATGTTTCAATCTTAATATTAATATTTAACGTTTACATTTTCAACGCCATTTACTTTTATCGTTTCGTTTTAAAAGCGTAAACATTTATCTGAAATTATTTAGTTTTTTCTCTAAACATCGATTCGTCAGGGCGGACTTGAGAAACACGTTTCGTTCCGCTCGGTAAAGTCATTTTTTTTAATGAAATACAATTTTCACGCGTGTTACTCTGTGCGCATGTTTTATTTTAAAATATCCACCGACACATTGTTAATGATACGAATACACGTTAGGGTAATGCGTTTTTGATACTTTAAAAATGATAAATAGTTTACACAAAGCATGAGAGGAAAAAAAACAACTCAAACTTTGATGGTTCAAAATCAACAGCAATCATGAAATATTTCCATTCCGAGTATAGTGCACTACTGCAAAGGCCCCAGGCTCAGTACACATGCCCTCATAGGTACAACACTGATTATCAACCTTCACCCAGAAAAAGGAGACCGATAAAATATGAGTTTAATACGTGATAGAAAAAAAAACGAAAATATGTATTTTTTTATTTAACGAAGCGACGTGATGGGCGAGATATTCACCTGTTAGTAAGTGACTATAACAATGTGGCGTTAGTTCGGATGACATACACTACACGACATTGTGCTCGTTGCCTCGAGACATACGATAAGCCTTTTAAGTCTCGTCACCTCAGTAATTTCACTAGCTGTAGCGCCCTTTAAACTGGTACACGATTTTGTTCACAGATTACTGTTTGGCGGTAGGAACAGGAGCTGGAAAGGTATCTAGACGGTCTTCCTTAACAGAGACCTCACCGGCCATGTTTCTTTATTCATTAATTTATATATATTACTTCGTTTATTTAAATATATATATATTAGGGGTACCGGAAAGTAATGTCGTTTTCTTACGCTAAATACAAACACATACATTTTTAACGAGTCTTTATTTTTAATCAATGATCTATTCCCCATCATTGTCAATAACCTTTTGCCATCTAGTGAGTAAATTTTCAATCCCTGATCGATAAAAATTAATTGGTTTTTCGGCAAAATATCTAGAGATGGCATTTTGGATATCATCCAAATTTGCAAATGTTTTGCCACTTAAAAAGTGTTGCAGCGCTCGGAATAAGTGGAAATCCGATGGTGCAACATCGGGCGAATATGGTGGATGAGGCAGCACCTCCCACCCCAATTCATTAATTTTTTCTAGAGTTCGCCTTGCGCAGTGCGGTCTTGCATTGTCATGTTGGAGAATGACGCCTTTTCGGTTGACAATCGCTGGCCACTTTTCAATTAAAGATTGATTGACTCGCTGCAATTGTTCGCTGTAGAGGTCTGCAGTAACAGTTTCTCCAGGTTTCAGTAATTCAAAATGAACAATGCCGCGAATACTCCACCAAACACACAAAAGCGCTTTTTTGGGGTGTAAACCTGGCTTAGCAGTACTCCGAGGGATTTCATTTGGAGAGAGCCACTGCCTTTTGCGTTTTGGGTTATCATACAGGACCCATTTCTCATCTCCTGTGATCAAGCGATCAAAAAACGCTTCTGTGTTGTGTCGTTGAAGCAATAAGTTGCATGTGATTGATCGGTTAGCCTTATTCTGTTCGGACAGATTATGCGGGACCCAAACACCTGCTCTGCTTACTTTTCCAATCTGCTTCAAATGTTCTTGGATGGTCGACCAAGGTTTGTTGAGACTGTTTGACAATTCCTCGATCGTCTGACACGGATTTGCTTCCACTTCCGCCCTTAACACGTCGTTGTCTAACGCTGATGGTCTTCCTGATCGATACGAGTCGGAAAGATCAAAATTACCCGATTTGAACTTGGAAAACCACCTTTGGCATTTACGAATGTCCAGTGCATTTGGATAAACATCGCAAATGTTTTTGGTAGCAACTGTTGCGTTATTTCCCTTGCGAAACTCAAAGAGCATGCAATGCCGGATGTGTACCTCTTCTGGTATTTGGCTGGCCATTTTACCCAAAATTACAAAAAAAAATTGTAATTCAATTGTCTATAAGTAAAGAAATCACTATAACCTCACAATGTCTTTGGTACGCCTCTGAACAAAACAATGAGCTGACAAATGACAATCAAGTATTGGCATGCGCAGAAACGACATTACTTTCCGGTCCTCCTATTATATATATATATATAATATTAAAAGAGAGTATATAGTATAAATAAATATACTTTTTCCATTATATTAATTTATAAGACTTCTCAAATATTAACTTACTTCTGCTTACAAAGCAAGTTAATTAGATTGATTGTTTAATTTTTAATTCCTTTACTTATCCCACCAATATTTTTGAACTGTAAGTTAAGTCATAATTTTTGTTTATTCGACGAAGCAACGAGACGAGTAAGGCGTTCACCTGATGGTAAGTGATACGCTTGCCCATAACAATGTAGTGCTGGTAAGAATGATATACACTGCACCACATGCTCGTCACCTTGAGACATAAAATGTTGAGTCTCGTTACCCCAGTAAGTTCATTATTTACAACGTTTTTTTAAACTAGAATACAGTAATGTTTGTAGCCTACTGTTTGTCGGCTGCAATAAGAGCCACCTAGTTGGTCTCCAGCAAAAGAGATCCACCAGAAAATATAAACACAATTAAAAGTGAGTTAAGAAATACAAAGCCCAATTTAGTTTGATTCGCGCTTCGTATAACGGTAGCCCTGCCGTAGACAGAAGCGGCAAAAGTTATTTGTACGAACATAAGCAATTAATCAGCTGTAAGCGTTTTATTAGGAGGGATAGCGTGCGCGTGCGCTGTTCCGCCAAATAATTCCTGACGAGCGACAAGCAGACGCCCGACCAAACAAACAAAATGGCCGTGCGACATGTCGAGTGATACTCGTTCAAGTCGTGTGCCTATTGTTAAGTTCCCCGTCTGCTTAGATAGCCGTAATATAGAATTAAGACTTGAAATTTATCTGAAATATTCCATGAGAGCAACTGTAACCGCCAATGACATTGTATAGCAACCGTTACTATAGCAACCGCATAAACAATACCAAAAGGAAAATGTTTATAGAAGTTAATAAGAATTAGAATGATGACAGATCTATGAAATTGAAGAAATAAATAGCTTATAACCATCTACAAATATTTTCTCGTTGAATGCTCAAGATCCCATGTTAATAAATTCACTAGTTTTCATGTTATAGGGAACAAAGAAACCTCATTATCATTATGTATATATATATATATATATATATATTATAGACAGAAACTATTTTGTTCGATAAATAGATAATAGATGCTGATATGCACCAAACGTTACAGACTTATCTTAAAAAACAGATACAAGTAATAATATAATTTTCTTTTTTAATAGTAGGCAAAAGATCTAAATATAAAATGAAAATAGGTTTTGTTTGTTAGCCAATCAGGTGAAAACTAGTGAATGTATCGATATGAGAGTATGAGTATTCCATGCAGAATATGTAAATGGTTATAGGCTGTTCATGTATTGAATTTCACGGATCATTTATCATTTTATTTTTAATTTTCTTTTATGAACATTTTTATTTCGTATTATAGCGGTTGCTATAGAAATCGTTGCTAAAGAAAGTCATTAGTGGTTGCTGCTGCCTTCAAGGAATATTACAGACAAATTTCAAGTCCAATTCTCTATTACGACCAGCAAAGCGGGTGGGGAACAGTTAGCATTATATAAAAGAAAAAAAAGAAGGAATAGACAAAGAAGTAAAAAATTATCATGAAGTACTAGATCGCATTAGTATTGAAATTAAAAGAACATCACTATACAGTTAAACTCCTCACTTTACCCTCAAAATCAAAAGATTTGTTCATGGCTTCAAAGTTATATAAAGTCTATAAAGACAGATTTTCTAGTATTTCATAGCTTTAAACTGAAAGCTATCATGAAAGGCAAAGAATTATTAAGAAAGAAAAATAAGCATATATAAATAACATCTTTTCTATTATTTAATGACCTGTACATGTTCATACGTATCATCATACGTATGTTCATATATCTACTAAAATTTCATGCTTAAATATATGGTCGTGGTTTATTTTGAAATTCTTTCCGATTTTAGAACATCCGCGATGTTTATTATTAGTGTCATGTATAATATATTATATATATATTTATTAGGGTCCATAATTTTTCAACTTGTTAATAACAAAAGACACAGACAGACATATATACAATATAATAATAAATGTGTATAGGAATAACTATAAAGTGCTCAATGTATTTAGAAAATTTATTACAAGTAAGATTTCTCAGAATCGTAATCTGAGAGTATTTTTTAAATGATGATATTAAAATACATTAATTATCTAAAATTAAAAAAAAAACTGGATGAGTTGTCTTTATTAGGTATTATACACCTAAAAAAGAAATTGCGACTCTTGAAGAAAATATGTAATCTAAGGAACTATTGTAAGCATGTCCTGTAAATTTCTTATAAGTTACAAGTTTGATTCTGATGACTACATATCATGTAAAGAAATCATTTTAGTACTTAAATATTAGACGTATGCGTTAAGGTATTTTAATTCATTTATAAAATAGTGCAAGTTACGTTGCATTAATAGTTATATTTGTTAGAAGATGAGTTCCGGAGGAAACAATTGGATGGCGTAGCTGATGCTGGCATCAATTACGGTAAGGAAGCGTGACCGCGGCGCGCCGGACAAAAATGCACGACGGAACACAAACAGTGACGTAGTGTACAGTCAAGCACACAATATCATCCTGAATATTTACCTGGCCCCTAGTTCCGTTCCGAAGCCACATTTTGTGACGTATGGTTGGTGGTAAAGTTTTTTCGACCCCGTATGGCTAGCTATCAACTTAGCATTATAAATCTGTTTGGGTTATCAACTTATGAGACTCAGAATATTCTAGACGAAAGAGGCTAAACCATCTGAGGTTATCAGCCAAGTATTCTAAAGTCCGTAAAAGAAATAATTATTAAGTTGCCACCGCGCTACTAACTTGCTTTTTAAATATATGATGAATAGTAGCTACACTTGGTGGTGATAACGATCCTGTAACCTTCAAAGCAGAACTCGATAAAGTTTAGAATTTACTTCTCGGCAGCAATAATAGGCAGTGCGGTAATATCTAATAATGCAGACTCTTGCAAAGGGACATCAGCGATATTTAAGTAAGAAAAAATACCAGTACCATCCAAAATTCCTTTTAAATTGATATATAAAAATGCTTTTACGATATATAGCTTAAATAACAAGCCCAGTTTAAGTTAGATTGCCAAGAAACTCAGAGCAATGTTAAGGTTTGATATACATTCTGTTGAATAGTACTGAAATAAACATAGTGCTTATTATTATTTATCAGAATTAGACATTTTACCTTCTTCTTGGTCAGTTTATCTTTGCAGTTGTGATTAACACATGGTTAATTAGGCACAGTATTAGGCACACGTCATACCACCTCTTCTGCCTATTGGCCTGTGTGTACAGTATTAGTAGCCTTTTTATAATGTACATGATAATAAACGTTAACAAAAAGAAAATGTTTGAATATGATTAGATTACTAACGTGCGCACTTTCGAAAGCGATTATCCGAATGGTACGTCAGCCATTTTTCATAGCATGCGTGAACGCTTGGCCGAAGAAGGACGGATTTAGCCGCCGCGACTGACGGCGAGAAGACACCGCACATTTCAGCTAATTGCTTTTTTCATAGTCACACTACCAGGCCCCTATTATTTACAGTTATTTTAATGCACTGAAAAGCCGCAAAAACAGAAATAAATGATCTTTAATCCATTATAATACTTTGAAGAATTTACGCTAATTTATATAAAATATTTTCATGACTTTTTGGTTCATGTTAATCTGAAAGGCATTTTTTAAGTATTGTCAATAAATAAGCAAAAGTTTTGATAAAAATGCAGATATATTTTAAGATACCTACAATTATTAATTATAGAAGTATTAACGAATATTTAAACAAGAAAACTTCTTTTCATGAACATTATTTAATTGCCAATTATTCAAAAAATATATAAAAATGAGAGCATTACAATATATCTCTAAACTAAATATATATATAAATATAAATATTATATATACATATGTAAAATATGTCTAATATAGTATATATACTGCAGTATATCTAATACATGTATATATATATATATAAATATATATATATATATATACATATATATATATATATATTTATACATGTATTAGACATACTGTAGGATAAATAAACAGTTTTTTGAAATAATGATTCGTATAAACATTATTTTCTTTATTCGATCAAATAACAAGAAAAATATCTTATAATCTCTTGATGATGAGAGGTATTATTGCTAATATTAATGTGACAATAATTATCATAAACCCTGCAACACATTGTGTCGGTCGCTTTGAAAAACAATATGTTGTCTCGATAACCCAGTAATCTTTAACTGTAATGGGTTTTAAAACAGAACAGTAATGTTTGCATGGTACTGTTTATTGGCATTAGTAGGCGCTGTGGTGGTATATACTTCGTCTCCGGTAATAAAGGCCTTCTGCAAGTAAATAAATACTTTGATTTTGTTCATAGATGTTACTATAATATGATAAATTTAACAATAACTTGTTTCATTTGTTCTATACCTAATAAAATAATTGCGCCGGTATTGAAATTCAGGTAAAGGGATAAGAATTTTAAATTATTGCTATTTAGATGTAAGTAACTTATATATTAAATTATTTATAATAGTAATAAAAACAAATGCAAGAAATTATTTATAATCAATTTATAAACTGCAACTCAATACTTATTAAAATTTCCTTTTGTTTGCTGATAAATATTTTTTTTTATCTGTGTAGTTTTGTCTATTAATTTATAAGCTGTAAGAAAACTATCAAAACTTTGTAAATGAATTTTCGCTGTTTTAATGATTTGTGACATGCATTAAAGCGATTGTAAATAACATGGGGACAGAAATAGCAATATCTTTTAATTCTTTACGTACTCAGCTTGAAAATGAAAGAAGTAGTTTGTTCAAATTAGACGAAAATATTAAGAAAATCGTCCAAACCTCCGGAAGATTTTCTAACGATAGGTTAGTTGAACAATAAATCGATTTCGACGATACTATTGAAAATTTTCTAATTGTGCTTGTGTTTATTTAGATTCAATCAAACCGGCCATTATACACGGGGTGGACAACAGTCTAGTGGGGGACGTAACTCATTTGTCGATTTTAAAAATCACAAAACCGAGGATCAATTTGGCAAACGGAAAAATGAGACTAAAACCGTTTTTAGCAGGTATGTTTATTGACAAATTACCAGAAAATAATAGATTATATTACTCATTAAGCATGGTTTATAATTATGATGAAAATCGTATTAATTAGATTATTTTAATTATAGAAAAATTTATTAATTTAACGGGTCCCGCACAACAACTCGCGGGACCCAAGCCAATCTCAGCTGCTAGTGCTGTATCATATCAACAAATGAGGCTCTGACTCCCACCAACCCACATTAGTCCAGCATGGTGGGAAATGCAACTATCTTCAGCAGTGAATGTCTATTGGCTGATGATTGATTTATTATATTCATTTAAGTATAGATCAACTACTATTCATGTTAAATAGTTTATAGTTCAAACGTAGAACTTCTTGCAGAGGACCATATATAATACACTGCCATGATGAAAGCAACAAAAATATTTGTTACAATTCCTCTGCTGCAACTATTGAATAGTGTCTAATTGTTTTTATTTAAAAGCTTATCATAAAAGTATACTGCTGCATTTTTGATATTTAATGTTGCATGATGTATTAAAATAATAAAAAATTTTTGAAGGTTATCAGCAAGAACACAAGATAGTGATGGAGAAGATGACTTTCCAGGAATCAAAAGAGCTAAAGTACCTTCTGCTGTTTGTCGGGAGTTACCAACTAGGGCAGCCGTGCTTAGAGCTCAAGGTGATGATGAACAAGCAAGAACAAGAAATAGGCGTATATTTGGATCACTGCTTGGAACATTACAAAAATTTAAACAGGAGGAAATTGTTTTACAGACAAAAGTATGTGTGATACTTGGTATTTCTTATGTATTTAACTTTTAGCAATTTTACATTCTATAATTTTTTTTGTAAGGATGTCTATAAACATTTTATTATTGACATATAATTTTGTTATATTATACAACATATATTGTTATACATAAATCCTGCTATATTATGTTGCGAGAAAGTCCCTATTTTCTTATATTGCAATTATAGCCAAAGCTATTTTAATAATGTATGTAAGAATCCTCAAAAAAATTAGGAATCCTGTATAAAAAAACCAATTTTCAGGAAGAAAAGAAAGCACAAGTAGAACGCAAAATAGAAGAGCAAGCACGATTAGAAAAAGAGCGTGAGCAAAAAGAAAGAAAATCTTTGTTTGCTGAGAGAGAAAGTAGGAAAGCTACAATAAAAGCACTTGAAGCTAAAATGGGACGGGTGATAGAGTTTGAAAGGTGGGAGGCTTCACAAAAGAACCTTGCGAACTTCATCTTGACAAAAACAAAACCGCATATTTACTGGTTGCCTAAAAAGATGACAGATAAAGCATTAGAAAAGTTGAACATCAGTAGAAAGTACCATGAGAGTAAGTAACATCAATTTCTCCCTTGTATAAAGTATTCAGTCCAAACTTCATATATTAATTTCATTCTTAAATAAATTATCATGTAGTAAATGACATTTATGACTGCATAAATTATCAACAATATAGACGTCATCAGTTAATGCAATAAACAACTGTTAATGTTGTTTCCTGTACTTCTTTTAATATTAATCATTTATAATTTTAAGAAAACATTAAATATTGTTTATCATATTTCAAAAGCATAGATTCTACAACAAAGGGTATGTACAAGAAAATTTTATTCAATGACTGTCAATTACTTTTAATAGCTTGATCTATACTTTCGTATATCATGTCTTTAAATTATATGTAATATTAATTTATATAATATGAGATGTACTCTATGTCTTAATAAAATAATACCCCTTTCAATGTTCCCATTGTTGGGAAGTTTGTCTTGCAAGGAAATTGTCAGGGCTGTTTATCACAATGACTTTGTGTAGGTGGGTGGATTGAGAATGTACTCAAAAGTTGTTGTCTTAAGTAAGTAAGCTCAGGGATTAGTAGGGATCGAACCTACACTTAAAAATCTATAACTCTTACAACAACTTTACAAAATCTTGGCATGCTATATGCTCTAGACATAACGATAAACTTAAAATAGTTTTTAATTGCAGCCAAATACGGTCCACTATATCGCAGTGAGTAGACTGATGTAGTTATTTATATTAAGTTACTCTCTTTTATGAGAGTTCTGTGTTATTATCTTGACAATTATATGGTTTATTAGGCTATTATAGATTCAAAACTTGATCTAAATTTATGACTTTAAAACTAGATTAAAAAAGGTCAAAATAATACCTAGGTAGTAAGTTATTCATTTGTAACCTAGATTTTGGTTTTATGATTAGGAAAATAATTAAAATGACGTAATTGTAAAACAAAAACGTTTGACTAATGAATAGTATATGTAAAAATTGTTACATTTTCTTTCATAAATAATAAAATAAACATTTTCTCACTTTAATTTTATTTACAATATCCCAATATGATTCATGATAATTTAAAAATTTACTTTTTTTATAGGATGTATGATCAAGAAACGCCAAGAGTTACAAGAGGAATTGCTGCGAATAGAACAGAGATGTATGCGACCGCGCGGCCCGGCCATGAAAGAGAACGACCCGGAGATCACTCGTAGCGAACCAGAGAAAATAGAAAACAATGAAGTAACCATGAAGAATCAAGAGGATAAAAGCAGTAAGAGAAACAAGTTCGCAATGGATGTGGACGAGAAAGATGGTGAAGAGAGTGATGGAGATGATAGAAATGATGAAGCTAGTATAGATGATAAGTCTCAGGAAGAAAGTGGTGAGTTATAATTAAAGTTATCTTGTATAATTAATAGACATACAGCATTGTGCAAACATTACTGTGTTCCGGTTTCAAGGGTGTTGTAGCTAATGTAATTACTGGGGTAATGAGACGTCGTATGTCTCAAGCGTCGCCTTGAGATATACGAAGTTTACATGCAAGGGTATCACTTGCGGTCTGGTGCAGGGCTAAACAGGTTATTTTTACGATTTCCATGGCGCAGATGTTAAGCGCTCACTTTATAAAACTGAACTCTGATTCAATCGCGGGACCCCATTTGTGGAGTATGCTTGGTGTTAGTATATTTTCACACCAGCCAGAAGAGCTACTCCCACGCTGCAAGTCTATCGCCATAACAGCACTGCTGCATTCCAGCTATCAACATAGAACATAAGAGAACTAGAGTCCCATTGTATCTTAAATTCCATGTGAAATGGAATTAAATTATTAGTCTATTGTAGATAAAAATTGTATTTCCTTTAACTTATTTAAATAACTTACATTTTTCTAGTAAAAGAAGATAGAAGAAAAATAGTCACAAATGCAGAGCAGGAGGCACCAGTGGAAGTAATGGAAGTACAAGAGAACATTAGTGGATTAGAAGAAAGTACAAACAAAGAAATTTATGATAATGAAACAAATGATCGAAATAATGAAGCTAATGATCGAGAGAATAATAGTAATGATAAATGTAATGAAAACAAGGATCAGGATAATGAAATGAATGAATTCACAGAGTTTGAGGAACATTCCTAGGTTCAATTTAATTTAATGTCTGTAGAGAAAGTATTTCAATTTCAAATGAAACGACTAAAGCTGATGTTAAGGTACAGTATAAAGGAAGCCGTTTTGTATCAATAAATGATGTATGCGATATTTGAATTTGTTCATGTATTTTTTATATTAATATAAAATGGCGTCAATTGTATAGACTAACACAAGGTCAAGGATTTTTTTTGGCGAGGAATTCTCGACAAAATATTAAAGTGTACACTTTAATCTCACAGAGACGTCGACACAATCGTTAGTGTAGTTAGGACGTTCAGACAGCATTACATTGCGATTATAGGCAGTGAGATATTAAGTTATTATATAAGTTGTATCTTCACTGGTTGACAATTTTCTTCAAAAGTACAATTGTTTTATTTTTTGTTCAATTGTATGTGCTGTGAGTTTTGAAGAGGCGCTGAATCGAATTAATCCGCCGAGTTTAAGCTCCCAGTGATCTAAAACGTCGATAAGTAAACTCACATTCTAAGACTAATTTTCACGGACATCCATCAACTGGTACTGATCATCTTAGTGGACAAATAGCCTTGACTTCCAATGTGAGAGAAGGCCTTACAGTGGGAAAACTAATAATTATATTCCAAATTCAACATATACTCTCATATAAATTTTCATTTGCAACTAGAAGACATTGCTAAGTTAAACATAACTTACACACTCATATTAGAGTAGTTAATTTCATTGATTAATTATTTTCTGGTGATAAATCTGTTGCCAGACACTGCCGAAGTGATTGGTACCTTTACTGCCATAACCCTCAAAAAGTGAAGTGTAAATATTACTGTGTTCTAGTTTGAAACTTCTGTCACATTATTAGCAAACATATCACAAACCATCCTGTTGGTTATATCTACTTAAACAAAATTTGTACTTTTAGGCATGTCCTTACAAAACATTCATTGTACATATATTAAAATATTTAACTGGAAACACCATTTTTATTAATTAAAAAAAAATTATTAAAGCTGATATATAAACCAATCAAGCGAATTATTGTTTAAATAAATGTGTGTAGTATACATATACAAATAATTTTTACCGCCTAAAAATCTTAAGCTCACTGGGGTGCAGTGGCTGCTTGTACAAAAACATGAAGATAAGTTTCTAGATTCTCGTGAGATATACCTAGACCAATGATAGCATTTTTTGAAAAATCGATTATACAGCACACAAACGATTGGAGTGAAGAACCTTAGTGGAAGTCTATATCCAGTAGTAGGCTTCTTTCGGCTGATGATGAATATATGAATACGGTTTTTTTAATATTCTGGATTAGATATTGTTATATATGTGGTTATTATTTTGTTTGTGTTATTGACAAATAATATCAACTAAGTGGGTACTAAATAACATATTCACATAATGTAACTTTAGAACACAGCTAAATAGCTGCTAACACATAGTACCTAGTCATGGGTTTTAACATATATTCAATACATAACAAATATCACCCTCATATCAAAAATCTGCCGCCACAACAGTATTACTGTGCTCTGACTGGCAACATACAAGTCTTCTTATCATTTGTCTTATGAGTTTTAGCATATAATAAATGAAATAATCTCACTCCTTGATCGTTTTCGAACATTCAGATACAATAAAGAAGAGCAGTGATAATATTTATTACTATTTTGAAGCTAAATCACATTTTGATTTTCTGATGCTACTATTATTATGTAACTTGTACATTACAATTTTTTTGTTTTTAAATCTTGAATATATGGAATGTGAGCCTAAGTCACATCTGGTTCTAGAATTACACCAGGAAACCATATACTACTAGAAGACTAAAATAAATAATTACATGAGAGTTAAAAGTTATGTATTAGTTCACTAAAATTATAAATAAAATTATTGCAAATCATTTGCATGTATTCATTAAATAATTTTATTGCAATATAAAAGCAAAGCTTGGAATTATGTTTTTGCACTAAATTAGTGCTATATTTGCCATAAAAAATCAGTATCTATAACTTTTAATTGTACTCGTTACAAAATATATTATTAATACATGAGTAAAAATAGTTGTAATAGCACTGTTAGTCTAGTGTAAATATTCTGGAAGCAATGTCATCTAACATCCAGTCCATGCCATCAAGAAGATTCTCTCCTGTGACTGCAGAGCAACGAACAATGCGCCAGTGGTGGGTTTTGATGTTATCCAGATCTAGAGCCTGTGAAGAATTTTTTTATTAAATGAATAGATAAGGAAGGGAAGGAGGTTGTCTACTGGTGAGATGTCCTATGGTTTCAAATGCCTCCAGTTTTGTGAAGTGTGGTCCCACTGCATAACATTGAATTTGATTCCTCGTATCTGTGGTTGCATAATAGTACATGTGTTCAGACATGTGATATTTACAAATGCACACTCGGCCATAGCATATATAACTACTCTTACTGACTACATATATAAACTAGTAGATGGACCCAAACATATTAAACTTGATATTTGAAAGAAAATAATGATCATATGGTGCTTATCAGTACTTTTACTGACGTGAAATTGTCATGTATATGTAATGAATATATGTATCATGTTTATTTAAATGTACTTCTCTAATTTCTTGTAGTGTGAGAGCTCCAGGTAAGTCAGCTTTGTTTGCTAGAACAAGTAGTGTTGCTCCTGCCAGTCTCTCTTCTCTAAGTAATGTATGCAGCTCCCGAGCACAATCTGCCAGCCGCCGTGCATCTGCACTATCTACTACCCATGCCACCCCATCTGTGCTTTCGAAATAATTCTTCCAATATGATCTAAAAATTAAATAAATGAAGATAATTTGTCTTATTATTTACTAACATAACATATATAAATGTTCAAGTCATTACGATTTACCCCTTATTTCTACAAAAAAATAACTATAATTATCTGAGAAGTATGTATTCACAAGGAGGCTAATAATGAGATATTTTTTCAGGGACCTTACCTGGTTTTATATAATTAGACAGTGTTAATATTTTTATGAAGGTATAAGTCATTTAATGTTACTGGAAAACTCTAAATACCACTATTTCTTACCTTAAAGATTTCTGTCCTCCAACATCCCATATATTGAGTTTATAGCCTCTGTGTTCGAGAGTTTTAATGTTAAAACCCAATGTTGGCGATATAGTGTCGATTGGCTCCCCATTAAACCTTTTCAGTATCGTTGTTTTACCTGCATTGTCCAGACCTCTGAATTGATTGTTAAATAAATGATATATCCCGAAATAATAATAAAATATAAAGTGGTGGAAATACAAAAGCATCAGAAAAAACTGAAATCTAGAATTCAATAGTCTTCTGTCCACCTAGTGTGGGGCGTCTGCCAACGGCAATATAAGATCTAATTATTCTGTAATAACTACTTTTACTGTTTTGATTCTATATATTTCAACATGTTTTTATAAAAGGATACAGCATAAGAATTCTCATTTCCTTTTCTTTTTGTCGCAGTTTCTTTAAAATTGTTAAGAAACCCATATTAGTGATTAACAAAAGTAAATTATTTTTTATTTCTTTATCATACTTTTAAACAGATCAGCAGTAAATGTGAAAACTTGTTTAATGACTGTGTTTTACAATTGACAATTTGTATTTGACAATTAATATTATACTTATAACAGATAAAATATTTAAAAAAAAATTTGCTTTAAAATTTAAAACCTAATTTACATTGACACCGCTTTTATATTAAAAGATAATTATAAAGCTATTCATTAGAGAATGTGTAAGTAAAACTGAATATGTGTCTTATATCCGACAAATCTATTTCAGATAAGAATTAAATGGTATTCAAATAGAAGACCTAAACTTAATTAAGATTTCATAGTCTTATGAAGTAGTTTTTCAATAATTCATTAAAAGCAGAAAGAAACCCTTTATAAAATAAATATTTCAACTAACTGACAAATGCTATTTATTGCTTAAAATAATAAGTGAATTTAATTAATCGCTAACGCCTTTTGTTATAACATTTTCAACCTTGCTATACACATTTATAAATCATTCGCCAAAAATTTCAAGTTATTGCGTTTACTTAACAAATGTACTCCTAATTTTACATTGGTGCGGAACGTACTAAGGAATTAAAAAACCAAAAGCAACAAGGTTTTTTTTTCCAATCGAATAGAATTTGAATCCATTTAAAACCATAGAGAAAACATCCATCCATCCATGGCCGATCTCATCAGTGTCAACTTTATTTCTATTTCAATTATGAAGCATCTTCAATGATTTTAAGTGGGTTTATAGTGTGGAAGTGATCGTGTGGCGGCGCGGTCTTGGTGATACGGCTCTTTGGTCGGTAGCACCATGTTCAGCGGAACGGTGCGTGTAAAGGTGTGCGAGGCGACGGGCCTCCGACCGACCGACTTTCAGAAACGGCACAACATGACCTTCGGGAAACCTGGTTAGTCCATATATAAATATTATTCAATACTGAATTATCTGAGATGATACATTAGTATTATATTGTTTCGCTTACATTGAGGTGTTGAAAGTTGCGCATGAATAAGGCGTAACGTGTTTACTAAAATGGGTGTTGGTGTGGTACTATTTGTAAATATGCGCTATCTCCGTAGACGATCAGCCGATAGACCCGTACGTCTCGATCGACGCCGACGAGCACCATCTAGACCGCTCAAGCACTAAACCCAAAACTTTTGACCCCGTTTGGAATGAGAGCTTCATTCATGAAGTGCATAATGTGACCAGGTATGCATATATCTATATACTACTTTGGCTTTTATATTATTTTTTAGTTATTTCATTGTTGTGTTTTTTTTTAGTTTGGGTATTACAGTGTTTCATGATGCTGCTATACCTCCAGATGATTTTGTTGCAAACTGCACTATTCCTTTTGAAGATCTGATGCATCGTGATAAAGAGGCTACAGATTTTTGGGTGAGTACAGATTTTGTACATAAAATAATTATGAAATGTTTATGTATTTGGAATTCTATTATTATTATTGTTTTTTTATTTATCCATTTCATACATGGTAATATTTAGAGACAAATTTCAAATCTTACATTAATAAGAAATTATATTTTAGTCTTACCTTAAGTAACCAAGATGTAATTGCACCATAATTGTGATTTTATAAGAAGCCAGTGAAAGTGGCTATAGGAGTTCTGCGTGTCCATCATATCTTAACCTTTAAACAGTAATATACAATTTACAAATATTAATGTAATAAGAATAGTTAAATCTTAGAGTAATTGGTATAAGTTATAAATATGTATTTGTTACGAATATACTGTGAAGGTTTGTTGAGTTAAATGTATTACAAATAAGGACACTGAAAAATTTAATAAATCGAAAACATTCTGTGATTTAATTTCTTATTTATTTTAATACAAAAATAAGTATATGATCAATAATCAGAATTTGAGCCAAAATTATTTTGTACGAGTGCAATTAATAGACAAAAATCATTTCTTTTCAGCAATGATTACAATTACTAAGGATTTGTTAACTAAATCTCAACTTGTCTAAAATATTCTATCCTGCATTAACATATCCTTATCAATGATGTGAAAAGATTATATTAAAACCATTATTTAAAAAAAAAACATTCTATGGATAATCTTAAAACATACTTTTAATACACTGATTGGAGAGAAATATGTCCAGCTGGTGGACAATACGCTATATTGATGATAACTCAAAGCCAACTGGAGTATCAACAATTTCTATTTAGATAATTATTAAGGGATTGTTTCTTTTTATAGATGTAATGAATGCTGTGTAATTATTAGAATTTATTATTGTATATGTTATACTCTTAGTGTACATTAAATTATTATCATTTGAACCTTATTTTATAGAAATCATGATAAAATTTTAATAGCATTAATTAATATCTTGTGCAAATATCAATACTTGTTTTGTTTAAATGTAGCAAAGTGTTTAATTATTAATGGAATTTTTAGGTGGACCTAGAACCACAAGGGAAATTGCATCTGAAAATAGATCTGAAATGGAATTCTCAAGGTTGGTATATACAATAATAGTGGTATAATGTGATTGTATAACAGGCCAGGCTTGCTAGCATCTTTACATTGAATATCTGAAAAAAAATTACAGTAAGTATTAACTTAACAAATCAATTAAATGTTTTTTTTGTTGTCAATTCCTTGTCAAAAGACATGAAGTAATTTTAATTGAGATTAAGAATGATGATTCCTTCTATAATTGTATGAAGGTAATCTGTGAATAAATCTATCAAATCAAGATATGCTAGTAACTGGCTGTAGAAATGAACTCAACAATAGCACCTTCATATTCAGCCCCCTAGTAGAGACCTTTCATTACTATCGGGTATAAATGTACTATTACAAGTTTTATAAATATTATTTATAACAATGAAAACATATACTTAGTGTAGAACTGATCGGTGAGAAGATTTTGGGGTGAAGTTGTCCCACAGTAGATATATGTAACTTTAGAGAATGATTGGAATTTGCTGTTTTTTTTTTTGCTTAAATCTTTAGACTGCAAATAGGAAAAAAATATTTTGCCTATATTGAATTTTTTTCTCAGTTTCTCTTTAATGATGGGTGGATTTTTGGTGAAATAATATTATACTGTGAGTGTTGTTGATTGAATTATTCCATGTGTTCATTTAAAAGTTATTAATTCTTTGCTATTTATAGGTGGCGGGGGTGCGGAGGGACGCGCGAACCGAGGGCGCGAGTTCAAAGAGGGCGCGGGTTTCGCTCGGCGGAGGGGTGCTCTACGTCGCCGCGTGCACCAGGTCAATGGGCACAAGTTTATGGCGACCTTCCTACGGCAGCCGACGTTCTGCAGCCACTGCCGCGAGTTTATCTGGTGAGAACCAATTTCAAATTTTTGACACAATGTTAGATTTCCTACAATTGAGTGTAAACTACAGTGAAATAATTAAAACTTAGTTATACACTACAATTTTGTCTTGAAAGTATATATAATTTATATTTCTCTATTTTAAATTTGGAGATGTTTAATTAATGATGAGAATATTAGATTTATGTTTTACCCCTATATGAGCTGACCAAAATGGTGATCTGATTGTAAGGGATGTGTTTGCTGATAACATGTGATGCTAGGTAGAATATTGTACATTGCACCAAATAGTGCTTGTCAATTTGAGACATCTTGCTAACTCTCATTACCCTAGTAATTTTAATAGCTGAAGTAACCTTAAAACTAGAACACAGTAATATTCAGTGGCAAAATAAGACCCATAAGTGGTGGTTGCAAAATGAGTGTGTAAATTATGCTTTTTATAAAATGTACTTGCTGTGAAACCTTAATGGTCTGTTTTCACAGGGGTCTTGGCAAGCAGGGCTATCAATGTCAAGGTGAGACTTTTTTTTTTAAATTGTAATTAATATTAAATTACCCTCCTGTATATAACAAGATTTTTAGCTCCTACTGAATCGAATAAACATATCCTAATCAGTTCTCTTAACATTCCCAATGCTTTGACTTGGGTCATCTCTTACAAGGATAGAGTCAAAGCCATTTATGCACCACCCTACATAGAGGTTGATGGATGTCATATCCACAATAGGTAGTTGTACTTTTAATATTGATTTTCTCTCGTTTTTTCCTTACTGGAAACTATATTTCACGTTTACCGCATCTAATTTTAGTGTAGTATATATAATTAGTAATGGTGATGTGAAACCAATTGCTTTTATTTTGTTTTACATCATACCAGGATAAATTAGTGTTGAGCCATGGGATCCCTATCTGCTGATTGATGATGACGACGTCACTATACTAACAGCATCCCATTGACGTAATACAAGTTGGCTAGTGAACATGATACAAATTAATTTTTGTTATTAATTTAACATCTGTAACACATTACTGTAAATATGTAAATATTATTAAGCATTTTTGTATTACAAATATATATTTTTTTCTCAGTCTGTACTTGTGTGGTGCATAAGAGATGTCATTCATCTGTTGTCACCAAGTGTCCCGGTATGAAGGAAGAGGTATGCTCTGTCATTATTTATTTGTTTTATACTTTACTTTTGTAGAACAGACAGAAAAATAAGATTCTGTAGACAAATATAAATATGCCTGTCAACAACATTGGGCTAATATTTAGTAGGTTCACACCACCACACTCTGGTTTCTGGAATTTAGTTACTGCATTCTATACTTGAAAGCATAGAGAAGTTTGCTTTAACTATGTTTTTATATTGTAAGGTTTTCAAAGAAATTGAAGTGAGTGAATTCTGGTGGATGATATCTGACCTTTCAGTGAAATTACTATTATTGTATCAAACTCCCACTGCTAATGTAATTTAATTAATAATATTATAATAGTATGATTTTTTTTGTTTATATAATTTCTGGTGGTTGAAGTTGAAACTGTAATAACTGTTTCTATGAGAAAGTTTTAAAAACGCTTTCATGAATGTTGTTTTTTTTTCCACAGCAACAAAGCGGCGTGACAGTGTCGAGCGGGCAGCGGTTCAACGTAAACGTGCCGCACCGCTTTGTTGTGCACTCGTACAAGCGTTTCACGTTTTGTGACCACTGTGGTTCACTGCTCTATGGGCTCATCAAGCAGGGCTTACAGTGTGAAGGTAGGAGCTAGTGTGAGAGTGAGCTAGTATCATGAGAGTTGTTTAATTAAATGTTTATCTGCCTCCACGGTGCAGTGGCTAACTTCTTGCCTAGTAATACTGAAGGCCTTTGTTCTATTACAAGGCTACATGTTGTGGAGTTTAATTGGTGGTGGGCATTTTTAGAATCTGCTTAGCTACCACCCTTATATTGTAAATTTACTGTTCTAACAATATTGATATATTCTGACTATCTACACATGACCACACTCCACTATACATAGCTTCATGGTCATTTCTGACCACGCATGCGGAAGCCAGATCTTCGTTTGTTGATTAGCAGGGTGCACCACGGGCAGGTGAGGTTGGCTTGGATCCCGTGAGTTGTTGCGCGGGCACCCTTTACACCTCTGTCATATGATTAACTACAAAATATGAAAGAGAACACTCCAATAATCTTCCAGGTCAGGATCTTCAGCATTTGAACTTAAAAATATATTTTTTTTCCCAGTATGCTCTATGAACGTGCATAAGCGTTGCCAGAAGAACGTCGCCAATAACTGTGGTATCAATACCAAGATGATGGCAGAGATACTTAATGAGATGGGCATCTCGCCTGACAAGAACCCACGACCCAGGCCTTCAAAGGTGAGGACCTAACTATATGGACTTAACAATTTTGACCTCTTTTCTTTTGTGCTTTTAAATAAACTTTAAATTAATGTAGTCTGTATTCTACAAATTGTGATAGTTTTTCATTGTTGCCATAAGTTTACTGATTATAAACTATTTTAATAATTCTTCATTATACTAAGTAATACAAAAAGTTTTTCTTCCAATTAGTTACCACACTACTAGTACGTAACAAACAGGCCTCTTAAAGTACCTATTATTGGCTCTCGAGGCATTCTCTAACAAGAAGAGTCCAGGTCATTTATACATCACTCTAGGTTATGTGCGGGTTGGTGAATGTCACATTAGTAGCAGTTTTTGAAAAATGTTGTTTTTACTAGAATCTTAAGAAGCCATGAATGCTTGGTTTAGAAAGTAGTCGTACATCATATTTGTTTCGAAGAAGCACTGGTTGTAGTCCCTTTAAGTTAACACCACATTTTTTAATACCAGTTTAATATTCTTGTATTGTGCTATCAGGAAGTTAATAGAATAAAGTAAACTGCACATCATATATACATACAACAATCCACCATCCCTACACAGTTTAAAGAGGATTTATCTTCTGGATGCATGTATTTTTTAAGGTATATCTTAGAGGTTTTCATTTTTTCAGTACTTGAATACAGCATTGATGGAAGGGCCGCCGGAGTTGGCTTCATCAGGCGATTCGGACAGCAAAGATCCTAATGACAAGCATGACGATAAAGGTATGTTGGTTTTTAAAAAAAACATGCTATAGATATTAGCATCTTTGAAGTAGTTTCAGATATATAAAACTTCATCTTGGCAAACAGAGCTGATGTTTAGTGGATCAGATAAGAGCTGGAAGGTAGCAGTAACTACATGCCACTCATTAATGTGGGTGAGTGGCATTCATGCCTTTACCTAAGCAGATGATTATGAAATCTTTTATATTCTACATCAAGTTGAATCCAGCAGATATTTCACTAGCACTGTGTCATTTGTATACAGCAAACCCAGTGTTCCTCGCAATTTTAAACATGGTAAAACTGATTATAATTCAAGTAGTCATTAATAATTAATTCAAATATAATTATTAAACTGATTCAAGTCCCTTCAAAAATTTTGTATTTTTTTTTGGTTTTAGGATCATGTCGACTTTTATATCAATTGAGCCAAGAAATGTTATTTCGTATTTTAAGTTTTTTTTTTTTATATGGTTGGCTTGAACGGATGGAATTGCATCCCATTTTTATGATTGTTTAAAATGGCTTCTATATTTTGTAAAATACGATGCAGTTTCTAGACAAAGAAAGAAACTTTTAATATTTCTAAAATTTTTATTTTATATTCGTTAGTTGCATGTACGCAAATGAGTGTTGTGTTGCGTTACTTAGGTTTCCAACATGGCGGCGCGTTGTGTTGGGGACCCCATTGGGCTGAGCTGCAGGAAATATTCAGCAGTTACCAAGGTCCCTTTTACTGTGCGCTTATGGTGGCGGGACGTTGCTTTGTCTGTTTGTTTCTATGTTAATAGTTGACCGTCATTGATAATCCAATTACCATTTTATATTAAATAATTTCTTTTAACCAATATTTTTGTTGACTGTTCTAATGTTTAACATTTACACAGAACAATTAAAATAACTATGTTAAGTTTCAAATGCTCCTATTATATTTACTTTTTTTTAGTATTAAATAAGGCACTTTTACTATTTAATTATTTGTTCTGTATTATTTTCATAGGTAATATTTTTACTGTCTTACCACCCAAGTAAAGAAAGCTGACTCTGTCACTATATGGGATATACAGCTAGGAATGTAACTTAATTATGTAAACTTCCTAAATGTTAAATTACGTTATGGTTATGGATAATTTCGGTAAAGACGGTCGACTAATAGTGTGTCCTATATTCATTGTTTGTGTGTTTGTGGCGTACAGGCACGGATAACACAGCGAACCTTTGGGATAACTGTGTAATGGAACAGAACAGTACGTCCTGGCGCTCACATTGGGATGATCTTGAAGAGATATTCACTTGTTACGAAGGTTCCTCAAATGATACATTTAGCTTTCGGTGATGGGGCTCGCTATAATTTACCTATTCAGTGGAATATTCTTATAAAACTCAAACAGTTGTAACTTTGAATTAGTGTTTTTAATTGACTTGTGATGTTAAAATTTTTTTCTTTACTCCGGCACAAATAGTAATGTCTACAATATAAATAATAAATAAACACGAATAACAATACATATGGAGTGGCCATTATAAGGAATAAGAAAAAGAGTCGGCAAGAGTAAATATTGAAAAGAAAGAAGTAAAAAGAGTCACAATAAAAATAACTTAATTTACATTATAATTTATGTGCTACTTAATGTTAACTATTGTATGCATTCATATAAACAATTTTTTATATTTACTTCACCGTTGTGAATGTAAAAAAAATGCAATCATTAACAGCACCAAAAAAAGCAACTAAATACACTTATGCTTGCTGTTACAAAGATAGTCCCGACTCAAAGGACCAAGTTCCAACATAAACTTGAACTTGATCAGTAACACGCGTGACGTAATAAATCACGTTCATAGGTGACGGTGACGGTGCGGAGGGCTGCATGCAAGGGAAAGTGTCCCTCGAGGACTTCCACTTCATAAAGGTGTTGGGCAAGGGGTCTTTCGGGAAAGTGATGCTTGCTGAGAAGAAGGGGACTGATGAAGTGAGTAGTTGGTGATGGTGATTCGTATAAATTGTTAACTTGGTTTGTGTTGTGTTGTTTTTGTTACTATATCTGACTTTGACGCTATCGATATCTTATGTACAATAATGATGATAAATTAAATATAAAATATATCTGACAAAAAATATAGTTGAGTTATGGAGAGGTGATAATTGTCGAATTATCCCATGACTTGTCAATAGTGCATGGTGAAGAAAAACCACTAATACTGCAACATCAAAAAAAGCTTTGTTTTTCATATCTCTGTTTTTGGTTTATTCAGGTTTACGCTGTGAAAGTCCTGAAGAAGGATGCTATAATCCAGGACGACGACGTGGAGTGCACTCTGACCGAGCGTCGCGTGCTAGCACTTGCCGCGCGCCACCCTTTTCTCACCGCTCTACACTGCGCATTCCAGACCAGGGAACGGCTGTTCTTCGTTATGGAGTACGTGGATGGAGGAGATCTTATGTTCCAGATACAGCGGGCGAGGAAGTTCGATGAGCCGAGAGCTAGGTGAGATATTGATATTCGCTCAATTTGCATTTGACTAATTAGTTATCATTTTTGTTTTCTTTAAAATATTCGTAAACATACACACACACACTGTCACACTAAATGCTGATGAAAATAAAAAAAAAACAAGTGCCTGTATAAGCTCATGGTTTGAATTTGTGTTAATTTAAAACCTGGTAAAATTTGACTTATGTTAAAATTTGATAATGGTAAAAATATAATAAAGCATATTATTGAAGCAAAAGTTAATGAACCTGATTTTTAACTGAACTGAACTGAACCTTGATTTCCTGTCTGTTGCCAGAAATAGTTTAAGTAGGTCCCACTGCCGCGCTTATTCCAGTCGCCAAACATTAGTGTGCAAATGTTACTGCATGTCGATTTGAAGTGTTGCAGCAGCAAACGAAATTACCGAGACAACGAAACTTACTATGTTGTGTCTCAGGGTAAAATGTGGTGTAATGTACGATATTTACTTGTAAGCTACATATTATTTTAAGCAGCCTTTAGCTATAATGATAAGCTGCGATGTAGTTTGTGATGATAAAGCGTACTAGTCTAGATGTAAGTAATAATAATAATAATAATGGTCATTTATTTCTTTTTTTTTTATATCGTCACGCCATTTTCCCAGTAGGGGTAGGCAGAGGTGAATAAACACCCACATTTCGCCAGATGTGGTCAGATTAGGTCCCATGTAACAGGGGGGCGAGCCTGTTGCCACTTTATTAGGGCCACCACACGCACACACAAAGATGATTTCAATGTGCGGGTTTTCTCACGATGTTTTCCTTCACCGTTTGTATTTCACTGTTGTAACTACATACATACATATATATCACGCCTCGTTCCCAGTGGGGTAGGCAGAGACCACCTCTCTCCACCTGCTACGATCCTGGCACACCTCTCTCTGTTGTAACTAAAGTTCACAAATGTACATAAATTAAACATTAAGTCATCGGTACATGCCGAGATTCGAACCCGCGACCTTCGGAATGAAGGCTGCACGCTCTAACCATTAGGCCAGCGAGCTACTCATTTATTTCTATATTATTTATTTCAAGTCTATTCTATTTCTACTTAAGATTGCCATGTTATATGTAATTAAGGTTAAATTATATTCTATAGATTCTACGCTGCTGAGGTAACATTAGCGTTGCAGTTCCTACACTCCCACGGAGTCATCTATCGCGACTTGAAGCTTGACAATATCCTGCTCGATAGCGAGGGTCATTGCAAGCTCGCTGACTTCGGCATGTGCAAGGAGGGTATAATGGGTTAGTAGATAAAACACATATATCTTTTTATTCATTTTAACAAAGTACTTTTTTTTTAAGACATTTTGTTCTGTGACTTCGGCAGTCCCATCAGCTTTGCTCCATTCGCCTTAAATAGTGTCCTAATCCCTACCAACCTCCTCCGATTTCAAGTACCTAGGTTAACTCGTAAGCCAAATAAATGCTGGTTGGATGAAATGGCGACAGGTCACTGGAACGACTCGTGACACACGAATGCCCCTTAAACTTAAGGGACAGATCTACAAGTCGGTCGTTAGAATTGTCGTATTGTAAGGAGATTACATGTGGCCGAGATGCCACAAGAAATTGAGGAGAAAGAGGTTAGTGTGGTAGGAGCATGTTATGCGAAGGGATGAAGGACATATAACAAAGAAAAAAGAGAATGAACATAGATGGTTATAAGGGTAGAGGAAGACCGAAGGAAGTGTGGATGGATTGTGTGAAAGATGACATGTGTAAGAAGATTGTGAATTCAAATATGACGGCTGATAGAGAACAAATGTTGTTATAAACAAGCACTTCCCTTATTATTATTACGGGGACTCAAGACTTTCTCTTATTAGAAAAGAAGTCCATTTATTCTTCATGCTGGCCAGGGGAATTTTAATGGATGTCGCATGTCTTTAGGTGGACGGTATATTTATACCATGCGTAGGAAGCACATCACATCTTTTATTGCTAAGCTTGCTAGGTGTCATTAACTTAATGGTTTGAGAATTGGCAATTAGATTGTACCATAACTTATAAATAATGGTTAAATATTGCTGATTATTTAAGTGCTTGCTTTAAAACATTGAAGTCCCTGGTTCAGTTCTGGTTTTCAAATTTGAAATTTATCTGGCTGTCAACAAGGCACAATCATGGGCACCATTGTGTCCATGATTGTGCCTTGTCTCAGACTACTTTACACCTAAAGATTTTGTCGTAATGTGTTAGTCCATTGTCAATAAGAAATTTCTGTGTATTCTTGCTGAGCATGTTTCACTATTTTCTATCTCATTATTGGTTAAATTCTCCTCATGTAAAATTGTGGTTGAAAGTTGTATCATAGGAATATTCAGTACAGTTTAAATTTCAACAAGCTATAATTAATATGGTTAATGTAATGAAAGTTTTGTGATGTCATATGAGGAAATTTACATAGAATTTTCAGTCTTTCGGTTATGGGCTAGTGATGTCCTTTTATTGAAGATATTCTAAGCTTATTTCGAATAATTTAATGTGATGTATCTTTACAGATGGTGCGACAACGACTACATTCTGTGGAACTCCAGATTATATAGCACCTGAGGTAAAGTAATTAAACAGCTAATCTGTATTGACTGTATCCTACAAAAGTTAATGATCTGTAAAAATAACGGAGAATAAAGATTAATAAGAAGAATAAGAAAAACATCATAAGAATAATGAGATGTTTAAAGAATAACAGCTTTCATTGACTTATATAATTTTACAACATGTATTTGGCAGCTAGATGGATAAATTACCTTTTAATCATCTTCACGTGAAAGAAGACCTGAAAACCCAGTAGTGGGAAAAATAAATTAAAGAGAAATAAAAGAACTTAAGATAAATGTATACTTTAATAATATCTGTCTAAACTGGATACAATCATTTCACATTATTTTCTTGACGATTTCTGTTTATGATTCTTCAAGGGCTGGAGACTAGCTACTAAATTTTGTAGGAAGATATTATCAACATCATCATTTCAACTGATGAACTTCCACTGCTGGACATAAGTCTCTTGTAATGTGTTTAACAATGTACAGTCTTGCGGTGTATAAATCCAGTAGCTCCTAGAGATTTTTTCTATGTCCTCAGGATGATATGCAGTTTTACAAACTTTAATTTACTAATTATGTTTGTGAATTATTGCATACTATTATTTACAGATTCTTCAAGAACTGGAGTATGGTCCATCGGTAGATTGGTGGGCGCTTGGTGTATTGTTATACGAAATGCTAGCTGGTCAACCGCCCTTTGAAGCGGACAACGAGGACGATCTGTTTGAGAGTATTCTCCACGATGACGTATTGTATCCTGTCTGGCTGTCGAAGGATGCTGTGTCTATACTTAAGGGTAAAGTAATTTATTTAATGGATTTATTTTATTTCTGAAGAGGATGTTTTCGTTTTATTAAAGCATTTTAATATTTTTAATGTTTTTGGTACTTTAGCGTAAACAATAATGTTTTGTGTTCACCACATTGACACATGATGTTAAATTAAATATAGACAGCGGTGATCGAATTCGCACACAGTAATCTTTGCAAAGCACTGTCACAGCAAACAACAGCAATCGTGAAGGTCTTTATGTGAATAAAAATGTTATAACTGAGTCATATATTTAAGAACTAATTATTTTTTAGGTTTTATGACGAAGAGTCCAGCGCGACGGTTGGGGGTAGCGGGCGGCGCGGCGGGTATACGCGCGCACGCGTTTTTCCGTGACATGGATTGGGATGCGCTTGCGCAGCGCCGTTTACGCCCTCCTTTCCGGCCAAAAGTTGTAAGTACTAGTTTTGAATTAACATTTTGCAAAAAATTTGGAACAATTTTGTGTGGGTGCTTATTTGGCTTATGAGCTATAAGTATAAATGTCTCAAAGAGATCTAAGTTGATCCTCGCCGAGTTTCCAATGGAGAACATTATGGTAAAACCGACAGATTTAAAGTCATCGAGTCCCACTAGTAGGCGTGTGCTTCATACGGACAAATAAGTACTGCATATTCTAGCACATCTAACATATGTAAATAATCTTTCGTCACTGAAACAGTACTTAACTATGGTGATTTAAATATTTGTAAATTTATTTTTTATTATGGTCATGTACAGAGATCTCGGGGTATGGTTTATATATTAAAAATATTAGTAGACGTCTCAGTTAGTGAGGAACATTAAGAGAGAATTTAGTGCTAGCATTAGATATTATAAATAATCACTTAAATGTATTTTATTTATAGAAAAGTAAGCGTGAAGCGGCAAATTTTGATGCGGAGTTTACAAAGGAGGAGCCTGTGCTGACACCTGTCCCACCGGATGTTGTGCGTGCTATCAATCAGGTATGGTTGGCAACGAATATTTCAACTTATATATTTTTTAACATACATATCTATAATTTTTTATTAAAAATTTATTTGTTCATGGTCTAATATGATATTTACAATTAAAGCTTCCTATAAGTATTTATGCTCATGGCATTACTCCAACTAAAATAAAAAAAAATGTTAAAACAAATTGCTAATGGTTAGGTCTATGTGGCTCCTTCTAAACAGGTTTTCCGTCTGAAGCGGGGCCACCTCGGATATGTGCGAAAGCGTTCCTATGGTTCCGACGTTTCTGACGTAAAACGATAAAGATAGAACATCGTGAGGATTTTAGTTGGTGCAAGTCCAATGTAACTGATCTTTGTTCATGCGACGGCGTTACCCCTACTTAAAATAAAATGTCTATGTGGCTGGTAATAATTTAGGCGGTCTCAAACATTACTATTACTGTGTATTGTTATGCCATACCGCATTGATATAGGTGGGTGTATCACTTACCACCAGGTAACGTTTTTTTAGTTTCGTTTCTACACTGCAACAATTGATTTTTCGTGTAGTTGAACGAATACTTTCTTTCAAAGATGATTTACGATCACTCATATATAAACACCGTCTTTAGCATAACAGCCAATTTACGTCCCTACTATTGGGGCACAAGCCTACCCTCAATATGAGGGAGATGGGCATAGTCATCACGCGGGTCCAATGCGTATCGGTGACTTCACACATACCTTAGAATAAATTCTAATTCATATGCAGGTTTCCTCGCAATGTTTTCCTTCACCGCTCATATTTCGCTGTTGTAACTAAAGTTCACAAATGTACATAACTTAAATATTAAGTCATTGATACATGCCGAGATTCGAACCCGCGATCTTCGTAATGAAAGTCGCACGCTCTAACCATTAAGCCAGCGAGCTACCAAAACACTGTCTTTGCTTTTAACTAAATATCAACTTTTCAATACTTACAGGAGGAGTTTAGAGGATTCTCGTTCGTGAACAAGGATTACAATCCGCAGCCAGCTTGCGATAAGACTCCGGTCGCCTGAACTTATCGAAAACGGCGCGTCAGGGGAGTTCGCACCCCACGGGCGGCCGTTTACGGTATCAATACGATTGGCGACGCCCGCCGTCGTTACCTTCAGACTTTCGCAGCGAGAAGGTACCCGTTCACAGTGTCGTCGCCGGACAACCGCGCGGGCGACGGCGTCGTCGGTCACTGTGCCATGCTCGTCGCTGCGACACACTTTGCGATTCCATCGTCGCTCCGACGACTGAGATTTTTTTTCTATATAATTTTTAAGTGCAATGCCAACAACAGTCTAGTCATGTCGATACAGCCGCTCAGGCGGTTTTTTTTATTTGGATCCTCGCGCCGATTTTTAGTATTAGTGCGAACGAAGTATTATTTTTTTTTAATATTTTTCTTAATTTACATAACCTTGTATCTTTCTCTAGGGCTTAGATTAGGTTAGGCTCCGACATAACATTAGTGTCAATACACTACGAGGGTATTGCCCTGTGGCTTCGTTATTAACAGTCGATCCTTAAACAACTCGTGTACCGTTTCGACCGTCATTTAGCTGTAGGTGCAAGCAGGTTGTTAATTAGTTATCCGTAATAGTACGATTACAGAACGCGTGCATTTAACCGAATGTGACGTAATATTTTTTCACTCCTAGCCCTACACGTGAACTTGTTTTTTGACATCTGTTCAACTGATGTTAGATATGACAACTACCATGTTGATTTTAAACCAACAGTCAAGTGCTAAAGGCAACTGCTTATAAAGACATAAGGCAATCTGACTTTCATTCAACATACTAAAATAAACAAATTATAGCGTCGTATTAAAATAAATATATTTTTTTTTAATTTTTGGAAAACATCAAGAAATTACATTTAGAATAAATATCTTAATACGTTAATATCCTTTCATAACATAATCATTGCATAAACAATGTAGATAAGCTTTGTTGTAGGAAACTGTGCCTTTTCTATTTACTGCCTTGATGGTGCAGTGGCAAAGCATTTGCCTTTTAACATGTAGCACTGATTCGGTTTTGCTGTTTGGTTGGTGGCAAGATGTTTCCGAATCCGCCTGGCTAGGTACCACCATTATATTGTAAGTCAGCCGCCATAACAGCATTGCTGTATCCCGGCTGCCAAAGTACGAGCCGCAGTATTCTCGGCGAACTTCTGAGATCCATTGCCACCCATCATACGAAATAAGGTCAAGTGTTGCATGTAAGAAAAAGTAAGTTTATATTGAATAGGTTGTTTGTTCTAATGTAACCTTATGTCGATAAGCTCTGCCTTTAGATTCTTATTTAGTGTAGATATTAATTAGTAAAGAAGTAGGTAAATAAACAAAAGTTATATTTCTAAATTAAAATTCTTCTTGGTGCGTTTCATCAATGAAAATCATAACTAAATTGAAAGATGTCAAAAACCAAAAGTTCACGCATGTAGACCTAAAGTTGTACTCCGATAACAGATCATAAAAGGATGATGCCAAAAATGGATTGATATTTTAGTTTATATGGGGTCGGTTTCTTATGAGATTCTGTCCAAGACGAAACACTAGCCAGAATATTTACACAAGTACCAACCTGAAGTGTGATAGACGTATTTTACTATTAAACAAACTCGACGCTTTTTTTTATATATTTACGGTCGTTCTAAGCTGTAAGAGAGGCGACGCGGTATTGTTAATAGTATACCTTACGTTGAAGAAATAAGATTTTAGTATAAAATAATGCAAGAGTATGTGTTGGATGTATGCCGCTGCCGCGCATTCACGCGAAAATTATATATAAATAAAAAAATGAAAAAACCTTAAAAAAAAACAATCGACATGAAGCTTGTTGATAGTAGTTTCCTTCGAGATTTCCTTAATAATATAAAAGTAATATTTAAATATGAAAAGGTTAGAGCAATTATTGATTGTTGTAAATATAAAAAAAAAATGGTGAGAACTAACTAATCCGTAAACTTGGATGTCATGTTGTTTGGACGCGCTGTGTTGCCAGTGCTGATGTTTTTTTTTTTCCAAAACCAAGGTTGGTAATTATTTCGCTGGCAACACAGCGCGTTGCGGGGCGACGGTGGGCGGAATCGGAAAACCCCATTCGTTTGTAGTGTTATTATTGTAATTTCGTGTGTGTATTGTTGACATCGCGTGTGTGGTGTGTCTGTTTAGTTGGAACGAAGGAAAGGAGGTAGAAGATGGCGAAAGGACGAGAGGGAAGATCGTTACGTGTTCTTAACAGTTTTATGGTTTTATGTTATTACACAGTGATTAGTTCCGTAGCTTTGTATAGTGATAGGTGATACGATATCTTAGCTGTAGGTTTTTGGCGAAAATATTATTACCCACAGCAGCCATTTATACAATGGAGACCAATTTTAGGTTTTGATGTTGAATCGAATTGTGTAATGTGTCTGGTTATGTAGCGAAAGATCTGATGTCGTTAGGTGAAAGTGAAGTTTCTAGATCTGCTATTTTTTGTCTTTACAAATGCACAATAACAAAATTTATTTACAACATTGTAGAATAAAATCAATTATAATACTTTTTCCTAAAGATCATCACCACTTTGAAACTAAATGTTTTTTATATTATCTTTTTAATTATGCAAATAGTGTCGTTAATCGCCTTTCTATTTAACAGTTGTTTATGGTAAATCAATTTTTTTATTATCACCATTTTATTTGAAAGCTAACGGAGGTCCGTCTTGTTATGTAGTCGCCTTTAGTCGTAGTTATACGTATGTTTGTCCCGCTTCTAGTCTTGCGTTGTACTATCGAATAGTTATATTTATTATTGCGAAGCATTTCATATCTAATACTCAGTTTTAGGGTCCGCACCAGTTGCTTATATTCATTTGATGAATATTGTCTGCTCCAGTGTCGCTTTGACAACCCTCGTTTCAGCGCGGTCAATGTTTACGCCGGACGTTATTTATGAGATTACATCATCTCAAAGCGACGAGTAAATTGTGGTGTACGCCATCCTAACTAGCTTCGTATAATTACGGGGATTATCATTTATCACCAGACAATCGTCCAGCTCGTCTCGTCGCTTTATCGAATTATAACAAATAGTTCATACAAAGATGAAAGATAATTACGCTTATTATATTTTCACAGTACCCAGTGATGATGTATAGTGTAACGCGCGATTATCACGTTGCTTTTGTCAGCTGTCAAAAGCATTTCAAAATGGCGTTCACAATATTGCCAGAAGTATAAAATTTTACATGAGTGGTATATTTTTCTATCTTAATAGTTTCGCTTTTTTTTTTATCGAGTACTGTGAGTACAAAAAGTCTTGTTGGTTGTTTATAATGTCCGCCATCACAATATTTTTTAATGTTACTTCTTAAGTAATCATATATCAATCTATTTATATTATTATTATTAATATTATTTTTAAACTTTACTGTTTTATATAATCATAGTTTTTACTATATAATTTTATTAATTTTACCATTGTTTTGGTTAACTATATTTAGTAAATAAGTTATTCAGTGTTATAAACAGAGAGCATGGATAATAGTTTGTTCTGAACGCGGTTGCTGGTCAAATAAACTCATTCTCTATCGGTTCAGTAGTTAGTATTAATTTGATAACCAAAGTTTAAGTCTTATTTTGTAGGAATACTGTCAAAGCGACTTTTTCAATGTATATTATTTAACGTTGAGAGGAGAGGCAGAGAGTGTATGAGCGTGTGAAATGGAGATCAAGCACAAAAACTAATGCTTTACGTAGTCGTTCGTGTATAATAATATAAATAACCTACATAAATTAACTTTTTGTTATATTTTCTATATGTTAAAAAAGTTGTTGATTTACACAAATATTTTTTTTTCTATTCAAACGTAGTACTTTCATTTGTGTCAGACTTTATTAACGTTTTGTTTTTAATAATCCTAATTCACATAATTGATTATGCACTAGATACACGTGTAATATTATAATATAACATATAACATGCACTCCACACTTGTCTGTTAATAGAATGTTATTTATTGAACCGTTATATTATCAGGATAATGAAAGATATATACATATATAGGTGCCTTTGTTAACTTGTTTTATATGAGTAAGCATTGATGCAGTGCGCTACATTAAAATGGCATAAAAAAATGTTAGACTAACCATATAAATGCCTTAATTACAGCACACTGGGTGATAAAAAAAATTAAACCTACTGCCTGTCCAAATAGAAATATATAACTTTAAAATGAAGCTAATATATACTGGTCACATATATATATATTTGTAACATTGTCCATGAAAAGTAATATAAGTTCTAAACATCTTACATGAAAGGTATTTCTCTGGGATAGCTGATAGATTGCTGTTTAGGACTGTTGTTGAAACGCAGAAGCTTCTGTTCACACAACCAACGGCCACCCATACAAATACATTACATTTGAAATCTGTTGTTCGTGTTGCTGCACCGCTAGATTCTTCCATGGCTTAACCATGAAATTAACGATTTTGAGTTGCATTATTGAAAAGTTGAGCTTTAAGAGATGTTTTTTAATCATTACTTTAGTTCTATTTCAATTTGGCTAAATCAAAACATTTATTTATATCTGTTACTATGTCTATGGTGTAGTATCTATGGTTTTAATGAAATATGAATAGGATCATTTATAAAGTTATCCAGTCATACAATATGTCAGTCTTCAAAAATAATTACTTTTGATTGTTACTACACAATATATTATAAATTAATATATTATACTTATATCAGACATACTAAAATTTTAGTAGAATGTTAACACGTTGGTAAAATCGAAGAAAATAATCTAATATTCCAATAATTTAAATTTTTTTAACGATAAAATTTTTTGATATGTTTTTGATACATTATTAGAATATTTGTTTGATACGTTTACTATTGAATTAATTTTTAAAGTATTAGCAATGTTCATGTCTATCAATATACAGCGTAAATTATACAATTGTTAAAACATATTCGACTCCATATTTTTTTTAATCTTCATTGCAGTCATCGCTTATATTGAAATGATTTATTTAGGTTATCATAATTTGTGCCAAAGTTCCCAATGGGAACTACACTTGTTTTTTTATTATACTCGGCAAATAAAAAAAAAAGTATTTTACACCCACCTATTTAATAACCTCCTTTTGGTGGTGTCCATGTTATTATTTAAAATATTAAATAAAGAATTAAAGTGAAAGTTTCAACTGCTGGTGCTTGTTATTCGATGTAATATTGCATTTCGATTAGTTTCTTCCAATATATGAGCTTGTAATTTTTTTTATTTGTTATTAAAAACAAAATCAGCTGATAGAAGTCTACTGCTGGACATATGCCTCCCACAAAGATCTCCACAGTCAGCATGGCTTCCGCTACCGCTGGCGACTAAGGGCTGTCGTATGTAGGGGTTCATGTAGGGATTTGGGCCAATTCCCATCACGCTGGTCCCAGCGGGTTGGCGGGAGCCAGATTCTCGTTGGTTGATTAGCAGGGTGCTCCACAAGCAAGTGAGGTGCTTGGCTTGGGTACAGTGAATTGTTGTATGGGACCCCTTACATCCACTATATATATATTATTTACTCATAAACTACAATTGTAATAGAATGTAATGAATCTTCCCTTAAAGTACAATCGCACAGATAATGCATACGTTTTATTCATAAGCAAATTATTTGTCTAAATATATTTCGTGAAAAAGGATATTTAATCCTTTTAGAGGATGATCATAGAAACTGTAATTCAACATGGGAAATATATATAAGTAAGTTTGAAGTACACCTGTTATATAAATATGGGAGCAAATCGGGTCCGTCTGTATATGTTGGTCGTTAAGTTACAAATCGATGAACGCTATGGTATCAGTGGTGGACAAACTTTTTCAAAACGATGTGTGAGCGTTTTTGTTTTTCTTTTTTTATTACGGAAATGGAGAGAGAATTAAAAATAAAACATATATTAGCGTTACAATGATATAAATGGTTATAATACGTGGTAATGATAACTGCTGGCAGTAAATCAAAGGATTTTCGTGCTGAAGTTTATATATATAAATTTTTATTATTATTTATATATACAAATGGATTATTTGGATCACAATAAAAAATATGTGAATGAGTTATAGTAATCAATAAATTATTTACACCATATATAAACATATTTTTTAATCTGAGCTGACCATTAAAACAATTCCTTTGTACTTATCACATCATAACGGCAATCAATCAATCTCTCTCTCTTTGTCTATATGTGTCTCTTTCTCTCTGTCTCCCCGCCCCCCTTTTGTGGTTGTAATATAGAATTAGATTTGAAATTTATTAGACATATTCCTATCCAACATCCATAACAGCCACTTTACGTCCCCACTGCTGGAGCACAGGCCTACTCTCAACATGAGGGCGATATATTCCCACCTGGCGGAAATTCGCCGCCCATCTCCCCCGAGCCCCTTCCGGTTAATAACCTTTAAGGGGGTAACATTTCGTAAAATCCGTTCTTAGCTGACCTGTACTTGGTTAAAGGAATATTCCTACCAATTTTCAAGTCTGTAAGCCTGGTGTACCACAGATATGACGAGTCTCTACATAGGTGGAATGGTGGACTGTGCTACCTATCACTCATACACAGTCACTGTATATATGAGTTTTCAACGCACACATCGCCGCATACAAGATGACTTCAACTGTCTATAGACAGTTGTTGAAGTGCCGAAGATATTTTTTTTTTTAACTCGAAAACCAACCGAATATTACGTTAGCTCGCGGATACTAGATCCGCGAACCCCGAGTCTGATGAAGCTGCAATAGTTGTAAATAAAACTTGCGGTGCAAACTTTATCATAAAAAAAAATTCGTTATTGATACCAGAGACAGTTGAACCAGCAGTGATGATGATAGTTTCACTTCATCATAATCCAGCAGTTAATTACTTGTACGATAACCACTTTTTCTATACTTAATGCTGTCAGCTGCAGTCACTTTGCTGGTGTCCATATTAAAATATTATTTACTACATTCAGTTGACGTGTAAGATATTATCATCAGCCTATAAACGTCCACTGCTGGACATAGGCCTCGCCCAAATATCTACACGTTTGTAGGGGTTCATATGGGAGGATTTGACCCTTTCCCACCACGCTGGCCCAATGCGGGTTGGTGGGAGCCAGAGCCTCGTCTATTGATTAGCAGAGTGCACCACGAGCAGGTGATGCCTCACCTCACACCTCGTGCAAGATATGATTTGTTATAAATAAAATATTTTGGCGTTATTCTTATATATACATAATTTATAAATTTACACTACAGTCCAGTACTCGACCAGGTACCAGGTAGTACCAGGTACTCGACCTTTTTTTTTCATGGTCGCCACAAGCGCTTGTCAATCATGGTACAGTGTGACAGAAAAAAATATATACGAATTGTTTCTTAAATTTTCGCGTTTGTTTCCGATTTTCTTAAAGAAATTTAAAATTATTTTAGTACATAATATTGTGGTTCAGAAATTCATTGTGATGTTGGGCCAAGGGCCAACCAGAAAAACCCAACAGGCCACAGGTGGGTCATAGCTGATCTAGATCATTTTCACGAAATGTAATTAGATGCCTAAATTTTATGTCTACATATAAGAAATATTCCTGGAATCGCTTTAAGTATACATTTGTTTTATAAACATAGATTGTTATTCATAAATAATGTAACAAACAAAACTGTAATATATGTAGTGTATATATATACATATATACATACACACACCGGTCCCGATGTTGAATTGGATTTGAAATTTGTCAGTAATATTCCCGACCGGCGGCAACCCTTCCCCCATTCTCTTTATTAACACTCCCCAAACTCCATTTGGGGAAGGAATTTTGTATAACCCATCCTTAGCAGACTTCTAAACGGCAGTAGCAATATCTTCACCAAATTTCGAGTGTTTACGTGTAACTGTTTCGGAGATCTCGTGACGATTCAATGAATCTCTAGATATCTCATATATGTATATATCATTACGCTAAAGGTTGATTTATGTCTGTACATTGAACAATCCTAGAATCCATATACAAAGTCACTATTACATAATAATTATAATGAATTCTAGTGAAATTATAGAAATCTAGAAATATATTTATTAAACTGTTTGTAGACCATGAAAAATGTTTTATATATGTATATATTATTTACTAAATGATACAACTGCAACACTCTGTGCGGAATCGAACTTGCTACCTTTCATTTGTATGCAGCACTTAACCGCAAGCAAAGTAATGTTTTAAATTTTTTTGTTATAAATCATTATTATTCTTATTTGTAAATGAATGTTACCATTATCTAAAAATATTTATACCGAGAGTTTTTTTTTTCTTATGAAATTATATTTTTTGATGTATGACTAAGCTTGTAAATGTAAGTTGTTATCAGTGTTTACATATAGAAAAATGTAGTATCAAACTTTTTTTTTTTTCCAAATTGATACTGAACTATTGCTAATTGAGCATGTGGAGGTTATGAAGTAGTAAAGGGCCTACTGTGCTTTTTATACAACAGCAAAGAAATAGATTTGATGTAATGATGCCGCATCCGAAATAAAGGTACTCCATGTCTTTTAGATGAAGGTCTCAAGGCAAGAAACTAGCAACACAAAGATCTCTTATTCGTCGGCGCAGTTCGGTCTGGTTGAGTACGCTTCGTATACAATATGAGTTTCGAAATGAGATTTATCTCCGAGTCATCAATATCATCATCATCAGCTTATCACTATATTCTAACTAAGAGTCCGCGTATCCAGCTAACCCAAGTGCTATTTAAAATTAAATATCAAGATAAATGTACTATTAAAGTTTGTGTGTTCATTAAATATATTCTCCGATGATGTATGCCGCTGTGCTAGTCATTTCACCGGTTAACGCCTGCTGATCGGACGGTGGGACCCTCGCAGCGACCGTCCGCCGGCTGAACATTACAGAAGCAATACGTGGCTTAAATATTTGCGGGAAGGTAACGCGTCTTATATTTTATACAAACGTATTATTTACGTTGTTCATTTTTAGGATAATTGTGGTATTTGCTTATAAAGTAAGTAATGTGTAACAATATATTTGGTAACTTAGAACGTCCTGTGTTACAAACGAAAGTTGCAATCTTTTTTGTATTATATTATTATTTAAATGATAATATATATATATATATTGCATTATTGTGTCTCTGATGTTTGTGTCTGTAGGCTATTTAACAGTGCACATTGTTTTTTTTTTTTATTATTGTTTTTACTTAAAAAAAATTTACATTGTGTATAAGTTTACGCTTTGAAGGTGGTTTAAGCCAAAGAATGAATTTTGTACAAAAACGGCTTTGAGCCTGATACTTAGTAGCCTTGCCAGTGGTGATGCGCGCGAGACGTCCGCTGGCGGGTGTTCGTGTAATGGCATGATCGATGCTTATATGCGAGATATAATTTGTGACGAGTGTACTTGGATATTAGTGGGGTGATAACGCGGTGTAGTACAGACCAGGGGGTCGGAATATGCGGACATTTTTGGCCTCAAGAACGGGTCTCTTTCAGGAAATACGGAATTTATAACAACACTTTTTTGGGTGAGACATGTAAACATCCATGATGAAGTCAAGTTGTAATGTAAGTAGAGGCTGTGGTTAACAAACTTCATCACCAATTTTGTTAATGTTTCGAGGACAGTGGTAATAAACTTTTTTTTCTATGGGCCCACAAATGTGCGTTAGTCAAGGGGTCGGGGGCCGCAAAATAAATTAGGATTTCTTTTCTGTTATCGCAATCGTTTTAGTTTTTTTTTAATAAACAATAAGTTTGAAAGCATTTATAATTTATTAACATTTCCAATGGGCTCAATGTTACTAATAGGCATGAAATTAAAAATGGTGGACCACAAAATTCTGTCGGTCCACATGCGGCCCGCGGATGCCCTAAGATGTCGTGTTTGCCGACCACTGGTCTAGACGATTGCCGTTTGAAATGTTCGCATAGATTTTTCGTGTTTAAATGTTGATCTTTCGCGCCCGAAGTCGTGTAAGGGGCAATTCATATCAGTGTTGCAACAAAGCTTCCTTCACTTATACGTGTAACTGTATGGTTTGACAGCGGTATCAGCCACCCTCCCCCCCGAGGGTTGTTTCGGCCGTTGTTTAATATTTACACCGTGCAAAGTATACCTCGCATTATATTAACCAAGTACGTTTGCGTTGTGTTGATTAATTGTAGCTAACACGGGGGATGTGAGATATTTCCGCGGGCAAACGCGACGTGCCGCAGCACCGGGAACGTAGTCGCCATGTTAGATTAATCACCCAGTCAGTGAAGTTGTTTTTTTTTTTAATCAGTCCCCGGGCCAACGCCGCGTGTGTCCGCGCGCCTCACAATACCTCTAATTGTTGTTTGTTCACTGATCACAACTAGGTCACATTTAGTTGATTAAAATTAATACATATAATATAGTTTTATGATGGAAATAAAGTATGTATATGTAAACCTACATGTCTATTAAATGAAAATAGATTATAATGTTTGTTTCATTTTAATATAACGACTGATATATACCCTCACGTTTCCAGATCTGAACTTCACAGTATAGAAAGTTTCTTTCTCATTTATTCGCATGGCTTATCGTCATGGTTTACATATATTTAAGTCTATAAGTAGTAGTTCATCTGATGGTAAATAAATATGCTCTTCATCTCGAAGAGGGAGGTTTAGCTCCTCTTTTTTTGATAAGAGCAGCAAGAGTGGAACTAGGCAGCGGCAATGTTCCTATCCAAATTGACGTGGGTATATTCAAAAAGAAAAGTCAACAAATCGCACACATCACCGACCTATCACTATTCAATACCAAATAGGATCTAATTCAAGCACTAAACTTCCGAAAAAAAAGCCTACAACATTGTCATTTTTTTTACCTTCAATGGAATTTCTTTTGGTATTAAGTGACAATATTGCTTTGGATATTGAATCGTTCTTGGTCAGAACGACCATCATACATTGACAGCCTGAACACAGAAATGCTTTTTTGATGACTTATTTACAATAGGATTAGCCAGGTGGATTAGAAAAAGCTTCAAATCAGCAAATTCCTTAATGTGCCAATGGAATCGAATCAGGAGGCACCGCGATACTAAACAAGTGATTGGTCACTGTGTTATAGAGTATAAGTTTATTAAACTTAAATGAGTTCTACATGTTTTTGATTTTGAAACTGTTAGGTCTCAATGGGAGTCTAGTTATATATTCCTGAGACCTTTGTAATCAAAATGCTTAATATTTTAATATATTACCATATTTAATACGTATAATGTACTAGCTGTTTCCCGCCCGCTTTGATGGTTGTGACCCCCCGGAAATTCCTTTGGAAAAGGCTTTTTGTAAAACCATTTGCTGACCCCTAAACGACTGAATCAATATCTTTACCAAATTTCGAGTGTTTACGTTTAACAGTTTCGGAGATCTCGTAATGTGCTAATGAAACATCAATAGATCTCTCCTATGTATTTACAGATTATTTAATGTATAATAAAAATACTAATAACATCTGCATTTGTACTGTTATAAAATACGTATGATCTCTGTTGCCGGAAACCGTCTAGATGACACAGCAGCTCCTATTGCAGCCAACTAACAGTTCTATGCAGACCTTATTGTGCTCCGGTTTGAAAGACGCTGTAGGTAGTGTAATTACTGGGGTAATGAGTATCAACATCTCATGTCCCAGGGGATGAGCGCAATGTGTTCCCGTATATATTATTCTAAGTAGCGCCATATTGTTAAAGGTAAGTGTATCACTTATCACGTGAACGTAAAAAAAAAATATTTTTTCGTGGCATTATGTCAGCCATTTTATCCATCTTTCATGTTTGCTTACTCTCTAAAAGAGTTTAAATTGATAAATATTGTTTGAAGGCATATGTCGCGATGCCATTCAGCCTGCGAAACCTTTAATATTTATTAATATTAAAGTAAATAATTTTAAAGATAATTTATATATATAATGTTTAATAAATGTAAAAAAAGATAATCTCATGATATTCACTTAAACAGTAACAAACACGAATTGCACCGCGAATGTATTCTCCATATAATGAGCAAGCGTTTGTCTCGGTCAGATAAAGCCACCTCCGGAGGCTCGCGGTGCGAAACCTTTCGATATAGCTTCATTAAAGCCTCACCAGTTAGTTAGTGTAAATTATACCTCAGCCGCTGAGGTTTTAGTGTCCGTTGCTGCGAGCAGTAAGATCTCAGATAACAGCTTCTTATTGCTTCATTTAGTTCTATTCATTTCGGTACCGTTCTAAGAGGTGGTGATCAGAACATAGAAGATGTTTATGATGAAGTTTTGTTTTCATTTAACTAAACCAACTAAAGATTGTTTACTGCGACGTATTGTTATAATTAAAAAAAAAACTGAATTGTAATTCTAATAGTACTTAGTATTGCAGCCAACGAACAGTATGCTAATGTTATTGTGTTCCGGTTTGAGGGATGATGTAGCTAGTGTAATAACTGGGGTAATGAGAGTCAACATTTTATGAGGCGACGAATGTAATGTGGTGTATTGTATAAGCCAGCCGTGTATCACTCATTATCAGGTGATCCTTCTGTTCGTTTCGCCGCTTAATACTATAAAAAAGTAGTAACGCACAGGATTACGAGTAGCAGTCAAGTATCTAATAAGTTAGAGTATGATAATTGACTTAAAAATGACACACAAATCTACTAGAACAGAACAGGATAGAATAGATACGACTCTGACAGGAGAGGTCTACTATCAGATTAAAGCTTAAATTTTACAGCAGAATAAGCGATAAATATTGCTGATACATTTTTAAATGTATTTATAGCTAGTGTCATTATTGGATTGATGGTACACTGGTGATCTCTGATGCCGGAGCCCACGGCAAGCACGGTTGAGATCGGCAACGCAGCCGCCACTTTGGTGTTGGAACTGTCCATGGGCGTGTGATTACTTTCGACCGCTTGAACTGGTCGCTCGTTTGCCTACTCTTCCTATAAAAAAAAAATATCTAGAATAAGAGAGGATACACCTACGTTTATCCTCTCTGGCCCTGTGGTCACAGGCTAGTAAGAATAAGACTTAGGCACGCCCTTCGTAGAAGGCGACTAAAAGGGTCTAGGAATTTTGCGAGTTTTAAAGGTCGGGGCTCTTTAATAAGCGAACCTGTGTGAGACAGCCAAGGAGGGTTAAGTTTCTCCACAGAGACGTGTTTAAAGAAATTGTAGAGGGGTACCGGTGCGTTCTATAAGAGATCCTGCAGTCTCTCCGAATGCACTGATGCACGGCACCGAGGGGTTACCGATTAAGTGAGTAAAAATCTCACATAACCCTGATGTCCCCTCAGAATCAGATTATCTTTCGAAGATTCCCCCCGAAAAAAAAAAAAATTCTCTCTGCACTGCAACATATATTTTGATATGTTACAAACATTTGTGGGTAACATGTAGTTGCCCACTTGTCGCTAAAGCGGATCAGTTACAAATAATCCATGAAAATAAAGCTATTGTCGGTCGCCATTTTGTTGAGCTTTTTTTTGGCGCTTGAGTTTTTTATTGCGTCAGCTGCGCAAGTGGAGAACCCATTGTGTATATACACAACAATAATGAGATAATATCAGGGTTGTGTACACAGGGTGTTTTAATATAGCGCGTGGTAATATTATATCGAGGTATCTATTTTATTTTATTATACAACGAAGCAATGCGATGTGCCTGATGGTAATCGATACGCATGCTCATATGAACGTGGCGGTAGTTAAAATGGTATTTACAGCACCGCATTGTGATTGTCGCCTGAGACATAAGATGTTGCGTCTTGTTAACGCAGTAATTTCAATAGCTACAACGCCCTTCAAACCGAAACACAGTACTATTCGTCGTAAAAAGTTATTATATACATAATACAGTATATGCCGCGAATACAGGGAACGTGAATACGGAATATACTTTGTTTATTAGTCCATTTGATGGCATTTTACTTATTACATGGATATACAAAGGATATTGGGTTGGATACCTATTAGAATCCGTTTATTATGTATGTACGTACTTATTTCATCCGCGAATAAAGAAATGTTTAAACGCGAATATAGGAATTGGGTCTTTTATAGCGAATAGTAAAAACGCGGATGAAAGAAACGCGAATAAGGAGCTTTTACTGTACTACAAACAGAATTTTTTAAATTTTCTATAGATAAAGCGATTTTATTGATGAAAATAAAAGAACAGTAATGGACTGATGTAATACTAATCATCACCAGCCCATAGCTTTTAATTTTTGGATACAGCCCCCTAAAGTTCTCCATGACGATCACTCGCGACCTTCACCAGATCGGATCATAAAAAATACAATAACTTTTTTTATGTTTTGTCACATACTGTATAACTGTCCCATACTGTTCCAATTTAACATAAGGGTTAACTTCATACACCCCCCCCATCGATTGCCTCCATGGATCCTGGCGGAGGGATTTTTTATTCATTAGGAGCGATTATTCTATTTAACCGTGCGTCGCGCCGTGAAATCGGATCGGTTAATGCTTCATTGGCATGGAATAGGTTAAGCGCGATGTGGATTAAGGCTGCCTACACACTTTACTACTTTTTAATCGCTTGATGCTTGCTCACTGTGTAAAGGGTCCCTCACCAAAACACACGGGACTCTAGCCGATCTATCCTGGCCGCAGTGCACCCTGATAACAACAGAAGAGGCACGGGCTTCCATCAACCCGTGATGAATGAATCCTAAATATCCCCCATATAAACCCTTACAAACAACGGTTCTTGGTGTCGGTGGTACTGGAAGCCGTGCTGATCGTAAGACTGCGGGAAGCCACTGGATTCTGGCAGTGCAGGATTCATCGATGAGATCTTTCTCAGAGGCCCATGTCCAGCTGATGATTGATTCATTGAGAGATGCTTGCTAGAGTAGTTGTGGTTATTAGTAACTGGTAGTGACTTTACTGCTAGTAAGTCTGTTGGAGACCATTTAGGTCAGTACCACCGCAGAGCCTATTGCAGCCGAAAAACAGTACTTTGCAAATATTACTCTGTTCTGGTTTGGAAGGCGTTGTAACGAATGAAATTACTGGGTTAACGAGACAACATTCTATGTAATTTCACGCAATGTATAACATCCTAACTAGTGCCATATTGTTATATGTAAGCGTATTAGTTACCATGAGATTAACATCTTTTTTTATGTAATTATACGAGGAGAGGAGCGGGACGTTCACCTGATGATAAGTGATACGCCCGCCCATAACATGGTGCCAATTAAGATGGTATGCACTGCACCTCATTGCACTAGCTACAATGCCCTTCAAACCGGATCACAGTAATGTTTGCACACTACTGTTTAGCGGCAGAAATAGGCGCTGCTGTGGTATCCATCTAAACATCTTGCTTGTATAGTCGCTTTGTCTAATAAAAACAAAAGTTACTACGTTTTGGCATATTTAACCAATACCAACCTTCAAAACCTTCAAAATTCAACAACAAAACTTGAAGTTGTTGTAGATCTAACATCCTCATCACTACATGACGAGTACATTATGTTAAAGTAAATATTTTGCTCGTGTTGAATTAAAACAAATCTCGGTCGCAAGTGTTCAGCCGCCTTAACCGAATGTATCGGCCGCCGCGTGTTGCTCGATGTCGAGCAGTATTCAGTCGTGACTAATCGACCAATTTGAGACACGACTACTGTGTAGTAAACTCTTTTTTTTTTAATTTACTATTCGTTATTGAACCACGAAGCGGAATGCGATCTATGGATCGTAAACGAAACGGATCTGACCTTTACCCATTGTAACGCCCGCCGGAGATAGGAGTTTGATAAGAAATATTGCTTCATTACGTTATAATAGTAATAATTCCAATCCCACGGTTTATTGCAATACTATTCATGGATACGTTTAGGTAAGTACCACCGCAGCTCCTATTTTTACTGCTAAACAGTACGCAAATATTACTAGACTACAGTTTGATAGGAGTTGTAGCTAGAGAAATTTCCGTGGTAACTTCATTTGTTACTACTACTAGTGGTAGGTCTCTGTTGCCGCAGACCGTCTAGGTAGGTACACAGGTACACAGGCACACAATATGCAATCATTATTATGTTCCGGTTTGAAGGTGTCTGTAGCTAGTGAAATTACTGATGTAAAGAGTTAACGTCGTATATCACAAGGCGCCGAGCATAATTTAAGTGTATATCATCCAAGCTAGCGCCATGTTATTATGGCCACACTGGTACTTACCATCAGGTGAACATCTCGGTCATCTCATCGTCTCTTTAAATAAAAAAAAAAAAATCTAATTAGAACCATATTGTTATCAGATGATCCAGCTCTTCTCATCAATAAGTCGATTAAAAATCAACTAACTGTACAAAAAGTGTATTTACTAATATCTTTTTCTTCAGATCGTTTCTATAGATACGATAGAGCATTTCTATGAAAACATGTTAAATAAAAAAAAAAAAATTGTCTAAATAACTGAACTAGATGTTGCTGCATTAACATCAACAGGACTGATAGGAGTCTCGTTAGGTTCGACAAAGAAATTCTACAACGTCCATAAAGAATCAAGATGGCGGCTTAAATACTTTTCCGCTCTCGAACTTTCGATCGCGTGTAGCTTGCCGGCTTATCGCCAGTGCTGGCCGCATCCTATTACTCCGTTTCCGCTTTGTTACAGGTAATCTGATCATATATTACTTCTACAATGAGGATACTTTACGGTGAACAAGAATTGTAATAATGTATAAGTGACAATGGAGATTTTTTTATCTGTGTACAAAACTATTGGCGGTTTTACTAATGATAGGTCAATTCTACCGCTAATGAGTAGTGTGAAAACATCCCTATGTTCCGGTTTGAAAGGCGTTGTAGCTACTGTATTTACGGGGATAACGAGACTTACCATCAGTGAGTTAAGTGACGAGCGCAATATGGTGTAGTGTATACCGTCTTAACTAGACCCACGTTGTTATGGGCAGACGTATCACTTACCATCAGATGAGCGTCCCGTTCGTCTTTTTATTTGTTTCAGCGGGAAATGTTCAAAAAAATAACCTGTCTTTTAAGGGATGAAGGATTATGTAGAAATTTTTATCCACTAAAACCCCTTCAGGTGATCTCCTTAGCATTACGAGAACTCACAGGATTCGAAATACAACCGCAACCTCTCTAAAAGCTATGTTCAGATAACCCGTCCCGGAAACTAGTTTATGCACTCCTCAGCACCTTCGCGAGAGCACAATGGCTGAAGTCTACATCCAGCCATCGCTCTAAAGTCAACTCTGAATGCCCTGTTAAGGAAGAAGAACATCATTCAATGTCGGGCCCTGACGATGGATGTTAGCACCACAACTCCGTCTCCAATCGGAATATGCCCTCTTCCGGTGCCGTTCAGCAGTTTCCTTTTGTGCACACGTCGACTTGCTTCAACATTCATTACCTCAGTAATATTATTAGCTACAACATCCAACCATATAAGGGTTTTGTCAATAATCACCACGCTTGGCAGACAGGTTGGTGATCGTAGTACTGACTTTATTCCACCGATATCGCTGCTGGTCGAGTACAGTCTGGAGTATTTAAGTCAGTCAGTGATGAATAGATACACCGCCATTAGTCGGCCGCCAGAGCCTCGTTGGTCAGTCTACAGGATGAACCACGAGCAGGTGAGGTTCGCAGTTGAGAAGATTGGCTGGGACAGTCTCCTCTTCACACTCCATCTACCATACAAATCGAACAACGCTAGACCGTGGTTTGTGGAACACAAAAAACTATGTCCACCAGCGGACGTCCATTGATTGAAATGATGATGATGATAGAATCGAACTAGAATGTAGTAATGTTTACATGCTGCTGTTTGGCGGCAAAAATACGATCTGCTGTGGTAATAACGTATATATCCAGTATACAGTAACAAATACAAGACAGCTTTTTCTTTATGTTTGTTGTATTGTGTGTGTGTACGTATGTGTGAATGTTTTAATAACATTTTATAGTATATTATTAAGGCTGCTGGTATTGGTATTGGATTTATGTAGTTTCCCAATTCGTTTGCTTGGTCGTGGACTAACAAACAAGCGTGCCGGCGAGCGCGCGTCCGATGGCCGTCGCTAACGATGCTTGTGACCGATTCCTGCGTGTCTTTGTAACCTCACTAAGGATGCTTCGAATGATTTATCTATATAAATACTCGTATACGACTATTAATGAACATTAAAATATCGTCATTGGATATTAATTAATCGTTATAATTAACTTTACTGGTATTTTGGTAGCAAAATCATTTGTAATTTTTAATCTGTTCCGTTTTAAAGCGCGCCAAGTAAGTACTGAATGTCAGTAGTTGTATTTGACATATTATTACTATAACGCTCTTTTACAAACTAAGTACAAACTATGGAATTATAATAAAATAAAAAAATTGTCTATGATGGACTAGAGTGCATTAGTAGTAAAAAACAATGAGACAGCGAATGGTCAAGTGTGTTCGCTCCAAAAAAGGCTTTCACAAGTTGACAGATAGAAAACAATAATGGCGGCAGGTTTACATTATGAGACTCCCTCGTCGCGCAAGTCGGCAGTGACCTCTCGCTGCCGACTGTAATTGATCGTATGTTGAGCAGCGAGAGGTCTTGGAAGGCGGTGGCCTCCTTCTGCGGCGCAGTGATGCGTCAGAAGGAGGCCGCCGAGCGCACGAGGGAGGCCGACGCCGCTGCCGCACCTTGCAGGCGGCGACGGGCCGGCGGGAGAGCGCGGCGGCAGAACCACGCCGTCCGCTTCCTCCCGCCTTGAGCGACGGGCCCCTAGCCGGGCACGGTGTGAGGGGGCCTTCGGGCCGTTAGGCGTGGCCCTTTGGGCCTTTTGTCGTGTTTCCCCTGGGGGTGCGTCCCCCGGGGGAGTCTTGGTTTTTGTCCCCCCTCCCTCGTCGAAGTGGGGGGGGGGAGTCTGGAGGGAGGAGGCCGCCGCCCAATTCCTTCACGGGAGGGCGGCGGCCGGGCATGCGCTCCGTCTTGGGCGCGCGCGGTCGTCTGTGGGGTCGGGGGGCCCCAACGGGACGGCAGGTGGGTGCCTTTACTCCCCGCGGGCACCCACCAGGAAGAGTTTTATACGCGGAGGCGCCCGGAGAGTTGCTTGACTGAAACCCGGGCGTCTCCAGTATGCGTATGGCGGGACAAGCGGTGGTGGTTTTAGTGGGTATGGGGGTCACGCACAACATCTCAGTGGCCCCGAGCCCCACATAACCCGGCGTCCCCCCCCTTGAAAAGGACGCTGGGTATGCGGTAACAGCATTTCCACCACCGATATCAAAAAAAAAAAAAAAAAGGTTTACATTATGAGGGTGGATTTGAAAAAGCTCTACAACCAATGAAAGTTCACAATATTTAACCCTGGACCTTGGTGCCTTATGGTGCAAGGCAATCGTATAACCATTTCACCATGAATGGAGTTAAGCTTGTAGCTGTATTTTAGTAAAATGGACAACCCTGGCGACTCTTGACTGCTTGTTAGCCGTCCGTTTGTCACTTCCGTATAGGAGGCCGCTAAATAGAGCTGAGTTAATTAGACCCGTAACGGCGCTGGGGTCAGGTCTCGGATGCGAGGGGGTCCGCTAATTAAATGTTGCTGAAGTCGCAAGCTAATGGCGGAAAAATCGTGATAGCCCGCAGTTACCATATACTGCTATCACCACAAAGTTGTTTTACCATAAGGTGACTAATCGAATAGGACGTTGACCTGGTGGTGAGATCAATCGATACTAATTCTTTATGCAAACTCTTGCTCATAAATCTGTATATCTGTAGATTTCCATACATTCATTGACTCATCACTAGATCTCCGAAACTATTAGATATGAACACTTTAAATTTAGTAAGAGGTATTGCTTCTGCTGTCTAGAGATCAGCTAAGAATAGTTTTTACAAAAGTCCTTCGAAGGAAGTTGCGGGGGTTGGTTTTATTGCCAGCAAAACGGGAGAGGAACAGCTATTTACATAAAATAACATGGAGATATTGAATTTTATATGTTTTTCCTAATTTTTCTTCTCATTTAGTATATATCTTATACTATTAATACTTATATTAATTTGTTATGATTTCGTTTATTACGGAACTGGACAGGAGAGCTGTTTTTCGAGATACAGGTTCAATGCTTAGTCTACAAACCAAGCGTTATATGTTTTTGAGAGTATTAAAAATACTATATAATATATTATACGTTTGATATCCTTTTTTTTAAAAAAAATATGTGATATATTTATCAACAACTGGATTATTATTAACATTTTAACCTCTAAAATAAGATGTAATGACTGTTGTCATGCCTGTTGTTGTTACGATAGTATATGTTACTTGATTAAATATAGTCTATACAGATAAAGTAATTTTTATTTGGTTTATAATAAGTTATAAACTTAAATATAGGCTTTATTCAGAGATACATAGACGAATACTAAAATTAAAAAACAATAGTTTAAAGCATTATTAAGACTAATATTAATATCCAGTTAAAAATATTAGGTAGCGTATATAAGTAATGAATGATTAACTGCTTGTGTGGCACAGTCGTTAACCACATACTCGAAGGTCCACGTAATTGGTGGTTTTAATGGTGGTAGGTTCTGGTGGTTACATAGTACTACTATTATTATCATCATCCAGTAGTCAAGTGTATGTGGAAGACAAAGTATTTTAGGCGAGTCTGCTTTATTATCTACTAGCTCATTGTCATGTCAGATCATAACTTACAAATGTAGCTTTATATGATGTTATGATGGTTGCAGCCAAAGCTTATTGACTTCGCTGGATGGGCAACTTGTTCAGGATGAGTGATGGTAGCCACAAGAAAACGTACCATGGAACCTGGACTAATCGCCGACCAGTCCAAAATATAGCTTCAAGTAATTGTCTGGCTGGTGCCAGCGATGAGACGGGCGAGACGATGCCGAACCATTTTATGCTCATCACCTTGAGACGTACTGAGTCTCGTTACCCCAGTGATTACACTGCTACTGCACCTTTCAAACCGGAACACAGTAATAATTACACACTACTGCTTGGCAGTAGAAATAACAGCTGCGACGTACCTACACTGTCTCTAGCAATAGAGATTCACCACCAGTTCGGTTAGGTGATCCAGAGGAGTAAGTATAAAGTTGTGTAAACTTTTGAACTACATCATGCACAAGTTTAACATCAAAAGATTTATCATTTGGATGATTTAACTGAATTAAATTCATATTTCGTGGTTAAATTAACATAAAGTTGGTTATTTGTATGCGGCGCGGTTAAGATTCGGGAGCGATTAGCATCTGTCCGTCTCGTTATTACATTTGGCGTGATGTTAAACTAAATGGTAAGTTACAACGTGGCCACCATCTATATATATATATATATATATATATTTGTACACTATGAATAAAGAGTATTCTCATCAGCTGCATTCTTTATTATCTCATTTCAATTAAAAAACCCACAAGATATTTGTAAGAAAGATATTATTTTAAAAGCTAAAACTGTTAATTACTTAACTTTATACTTTAACTATAATTACTACTCCATACACGTGTTCTTTTGAATCCGTTTCATTATCGGCTAAGCCGTTTTGATGCTGCAATCGCACAGATATTAACATATGTACAACATACGCAGATCTTTACACCGATTATTATACTCTTTTGGTGATGGTAAAATAAGTTCTTTTTAGTTGTGATAAAAAGTCGTGGTAAAATAAGTTCTTTTTGGTTGTGGTAAAAAGTCGTGGTAAAATAAGTTCTTTTTAGTTGTGGTAAAAAGTCGTGATAAAATAAGTTCTTTTTAGTTGTGGTAAAAAGTCGTGGTAAATAAGTTTTTTTTAGTTGTGGTAAAAAGTCGTGGTAAAATAAGTTCTTTTTGGTTGTGGTAAAAAGTCGTGGTAATATAAGTTCTTTTTAGTTGTGGTAAAAAGTCGTGGTAAAATAAGTTCTTTTTAGTTGTGGTAAAAAGTCGTGATAAAATAAGTTCTTTTTAGTTGTGGTAAAAAGTCGTGGTAAATAAGTTTTTTTTAGTTGTGGTAAAAAGTCGTGGTAAAATAAGTTCTTTTTGGTTGTGGTAAAAAGTCGTGGTAAAATAAGTTCTTTTTGGTTGTGGTAAAAAGTCGTGGTAAAATAAGTTCTTTTTGGTTGTGGTAAAAAGTCGTGGTAAAATAATTTCTGTACATAAAATCATAATCAAGAACTGTATCATAATTCTTTTCATTATCTATCGAAGTTGGCAACACCGCAGCGCCTATTACGTACATTCATAATTCTGTCTTTGAATGAAGTTTACAAAAACTAGTTTAGAAAGTACACATATATAATTTTTTATATATCATACTAAAATAATAATTTCTTAAATATTTTATTATGGGTTGGCAACACTAAAGCGCCCAACATTTATTTATTCAATTCTTTACACTTATGGCTTTTTTTCCCGTTTTCTGAAGATGTTGAGCGCTTGAAAGTCACATTGACTCTTACAGCTCATCTGACACTGGGCCCGTGGAGCCGGATCCACAGACTGTTTTTTATTAAAGTTTACTACTCGGAGTGCAGTTATCCGATGAAGGATTTTGGTATTGTGTCTGGATTCTTGCTTTCTGGTGAATCTACTCAGTCGTTGAAGAGTTCGGGTCCGTTCTTCGACTACTTTCATCTGTATTGGAGACTGGGTGGTGAGAACCGCCCCTGATCGAGGGTCAACTTGTGTACGGTGTATATGTTTTGTCTTTTATGTGAAGGTTAGAAGTCTGTTTTGAAATAGTACATATGTGTAAGTACATATATAATAAGGAGGAAGCGAGAGAGTTGTGCCAGGATTGTAGCAAGTGTAGAGACGTGGTATCTGCCTACAATACTATATATGTATATATATATATTAAACTAATAAATCGTAGAATTACAAAGAATTATACTCGAAATTCTTTATGCTGGCAACACCACAACACATTTCTTATTTACTCTAACGATTCTGCTTCTTTCATTCATGGCGGAAGGAGTTTTAAAAGTATTGGGTTTATATTCTAAATATATGTATAACAACGAACCTCTTGACTCTCTCCTTGCTCGAGAATGTCCAAAGACCCAGCAGTGGGAACATTAAGAGTACGGTAATCTATTATTCGTATTCTATACATCCGTATCGTAATGTTTTCATTTGAAACATCGAAGCGTGTCCATTATCATTCGGACCCCATCACACCATGTCGAGGGGTTGTCCATTTGAATATATGAACACTTATGAATATTTCGGTACGAGTTAAGACAGTGTTTATAAAACTCGGGATACTTTAATAAACTCTTTAATCTTCCCACTGCTGGGATTGACAGTTTTTCCTTAGATGGATTTTAATATACGACGCCAATATTACACGCAAACCAAGTCCATCCTTTCTTATTAATGAAACATTAAGATGATTAGGACGTGCTGATTGCTGAGGTAGTTAGGATCATATACACTACACAATATAGTGCTTGACGCTTTGTGATACAAGAAGTCTAGTTACTCTGGAAACTTCATCAGCTGTAGAACCCTTTAAGTTGGAACAAGGTTATGTCTGCATAGTATCGTTTGGCGGCAGAAATAGGAGCTGGACTGGTACTTTAGCATATACCTAGGTGTTTAGCATATACTTCCATTAGCAATTTGTCTCGTCGCGCGGGGCGTGTAAAAAAAATTTTTTTTTATATTAATAAATTGTGCAATTACGGTGATGATGATGGTAGGAACTACTGTGAAGAAAATGAGATCTAAAAAAAAAAAAAAAAATTATTTAAAAAACTACCCGACAAAACTTTGACCATTTCTGGCTTTTATAGGTTTCTAATTTTGTTAAAACTTATGTACCTTCGGGACTAATTGTGGAGCTCTGTGCTTACTGAGCCCTGATAATATTCAAATGCAATGGTAATAAGATACCTCCACAACGCTTCCATGGAGGCATTACTTTATATTCTTGAATAAATCACCGGAACCTAATGGTGGTTAATGTAGCCGGGTTAGAGAACATGATATTTTTAAGATTATTCATTTACTGGTAGGTCTCTGCCGGTGACCGTCTAGGTACCACCGCAGCGGCTGTTTCCGCCGTCAAACAGTAGTGTTCCTGTTCAATTTAACATTTCAAGGCCATGAATACGCAGTTATGTAGAGTATATTATCTTAACTACTGTCACATTGGTATAGTATAGCTTATAACTTACCTATCTTCTTTATCTCTCTCTGCTTTATCTCTTTTTTTATCTCTCTCTATGCTTCTTATAAATCTCTGTCGGTTTTCGTCGTGTTTATTCTTTTAATTTTCAGGTTTGTCTTTAACGATCCTGTCATCATAGTTGCTTCTTCTATAATATTTTATACTGTTATGTGGACTAAGGGCTGTAAGGGTTGTCGACCAACAACTCACGGGATCCAAGCCAACCTCACCTTCACGTGGTGCACCTTGGTAATCAACAAACGTGGCTCTGGCTCCCATCAACCCGTATTAGGCCAGCGTGGTGGAGAATGGTCCAAATCTCCCCAAATGAATCTCTATACAATCGATGTGACCTTTGGTGGTGGTCTATTGACTGATGATAATAATGATGACGACTAAATTAAGTGTAGCAGATAAGTAACTTGAATATTTCTGTCTGTTGAAACTTATACTTAAAAAGGATGTTTAGAAAGTTTGCAATTTGAAAGAGAATTACTCTTTTATAATAGCTGTTTAAGCTGATTCTGAGGAAAGTACAATGCGAGATGGGTTACCCGTGACAGATTGCAGCCGATGCGACCTCCGTCGGGTGCGCCTGTCGTGGTGCTAGGGTAGCCATTAATCAGTGCTTTTGGAATGGAGAGGTAGTTAAAATCATATCTCAACTGAATGTTAGAGTACAGTTCAGACCGTTCTAAAGTGATCGATATTTATTCAACATCATCATTGTTGTAAACATCATCATCTATTGTTTGTGGTGTTGCTTTTAGATCTTAATTAGCAGTTTCATTGACTTCGACTGTAATAATATAAACTATATTTCCTACCACACACGATTTACCTTATTAACTATTATTGTAATTTGAAAGTAGGCCTCCTCCAAGTTATGGTTTCTTTCTATTTTACCTTCTGTAGCTACCTCTTTTGTTACTTCTTTATCTTTTCTTTGAGCGTCCTCTCCTCCCAAAAATTTTGGGCCATCCCATAACGTCATTACTTTTATCAACCTTCAATCAATATCATCTTGCAAGGTAACCGATCCATGAACACTAGATTAGAAGCATATTGAAGATCGTCTGTGATGTTTCCTTCTTCCTTATCTGTGTCCACTTCTGACAATCTCTACTATATTGATTTCTAATATATTTTGGGCTTTTTAACATATTTCCGGTTTAGTTTTAATTTTCTTATTTTTTCTATCCGATTCTAAAAGACCATAAAAATTTTGATTGAATCAACTTAGAAATATCTGGGATATCTTTATTAGTATTAATAAAACAGTCCAAGGAATTAATAGAGGCATCCATAATCTTTGGTAAAGGAAAGCTACGTCTAAATCATTTATAATTGACTGATAAAGAACTTAGTCATGGAATCATTGGGATATAGTTTTTGATAAAGCTAAGTGTATTAATAAAGTTATCTCCACCTAATCGTGGAATTAACCAGAAAGGTGATACGATTGCGTGCACCGCCCAGGTTTTAATGTTTATACACCATAAATAAAAGTAATGATGCACCGACGGACGGCAAACGTCTTCATTAGTCCGGGTTCAATCCTTTATCGTAAACTATTCGATTAAAACGGTACTCATTAAAATTAACTGGTCGTCAGTTGATAAGAAAAGCAATAGGTTATAGAGCCGCAGTGAAATTATAAAGTTTTAGTGGTTCTGTCTGATGATCTTCATTGAAGACTGTTTTGATATCATCGCTGCTTATTTCAACTGTTAAATATTATTATGAAAATATTACTGTCTTCCGGTGTGAATAGCAATGTTACTAATGAAATTACTGGTTTTAGAGTTATTGCTATACATGTTACTTTTGGCATGAGGATGTACAAGCATAGTAAAAGTTCCAGAATATCCTTTTTTAGAGTTGTTATATCATTTAGAACATTTAGTTGAAAGTTGCAAGTATAATTTGTCGTCGACGTAAGGTTCCATATTTGCTTAAACTTTGATCATCATCACCACTCGATCATCGTTCACTGCTAGACATTCATCTTCATCATTATCAGTCGGTAATGTCCATTCCTGGACATAGCCCTCACTCAAAGATCTCCACATCGATCAGTTCTGCGTCTCGCATTCAGCGGTTTCCCGCAACCTTTGTAGGGGATCATGTGGAAGATTTAGGCCATTACCCTCCACGCTGACCTAATGCGGGATAGTGGTAGCCAGAGCCTCGTTTGTTGATTAGCAAAGTGCACCACGAGCAGGTGAAGTTGGTTTGGATTCGGTGAAGTATTATGCGGGACCCCTTACATCCCCCTTGGTAGATGCACATAGCATCACCCTAACAATCGTTCTACGATTTTCACCAGGTCGTCAGTTCACATTGAAAAGCCCTAAGTCTACAGGTACCAGGCCGTCCCTTGAAGATCTCATAACCGACATTCCTACAGCCAATATGCCCCTGTTTTTTGCTATTATGTCAAGCAATTCTTTAGCCTATATTGATGACAAGTTCTTCCACGCATTTCCTCATTTTTGATCCAGTCCTGCAGAAAAATTTAGATTAGTGATTTACTTACTTTAATATTGCTTAAGATATATGATTGTCTCGACATCTTCGTGATTTTGATATTAATTATATGTGAATTTGTTTTTATTATGTTAAAAAGGGGATAACATAGTATGTGTGTAGGTAACTGGATAAAATATGTTAGTAGCTAACTACGTGGGTGATTTACTGGTAGTGGATAACTGTTGTAGGAAACCATCTAGGTAGGTACTATTTTAGCATCTATTTCTACCGCCAAACAGTAGTATGCAAACATTACTGTGTTGCGGATAGAAGGGTGTTGTAGCTGGCAAAATTACAGGGATGAAGAGACTTAACTATGTCTCAAGGCAACGAAGAAAATGAGCTGCAGCTATACCTATCTAATTAGTGTCACATAGTTATGGGCAGGTGTATCACTTACCATTAGGTGAACACCCCGCTCTTCCTTTCGCTTCGTTGAATAAAAAGAAAGTAGCGAAGAAATTGGTATTAACAGAAATGGATTTTAGTATAGGTACAATAATAAAATGGCGGAATCAGTAATCCTATAGATACGGTGGAAGATACAATGTGATTTCGTAATAGTTACCTGATACAGGACTGTCCAGCTGATCGCTGATTAGTTGTGGCTCGTACTCCTCACTGGCGATGCTCTCGCACAGCAAAATGAAAAAGTGGCGGCTCTCATAAATTACCAGCGGCCGGCGGAGCGCGCCGTGACGCGTAATTGCGCCGGAGTCACGAAACTAGCTCAGGGGTCATGCGGCGGAGTACCCTGATAGTCCAGCAGGCTGCGACCTTAAAACACATATTAATAACACTTCTGAAACGTCTACTTTTAGACCAAAACCTATGGCAGTTACATCGATTCGATTTCGATTATTCTTTTTTCGATTTTTTATTTTATTAAGCGAAATCGATTTTTTTCCAAGATGGTCATCTTATACAAAGTTATTAATCCTCTCACACTAGTTAACTATGTTCATAGCTTTTAGACATACTACTTCTCTACTATATTACTTCATTAATTTCATTAACTGTAACTCTTTTCAAACTGGTACACAGTAATATTTGTATATTACTTTTAGCTAGTAAAAGTAGTTTTTATACAACTAATGCAGCCTATTGTTATTTGATCGGTTATACCTGCCAAAATTTTCTATTTTTGTGCTGCCGTTTTAGTAAGACATAGTTATCGGATAGACTATTATATTTATTGGTCTAGACAGTATACAAATTACTATCCTTCAGGCTGATAGTATGTTTACTTAGCTAAAGAGGTAATACGTGTAGACATAGATGCAATATGTTTTTTTTTGAGTAAAGTCAAAACAGTTTCGCACTTTTATGAGCATGGGAAAATCATTGAACTTTATTACGATTTGTAAAGTGTTAAAAAACCTATAGTAATTTAAGTTATCCGCCTTTAATATTTTTTTATTTAAAAAGTTTCTTTTACAAAGGTAAAGGTGTAAGGATTTCTTCGCCTCTATTTCATTCACTGCACAAATTTATTCTACTATTTATTCCCCTTTGCTTGTTCTGTCGTTCCTTGGCTATATGGAAACTCCATGGTGTTGCCATCTATTGTAAAATTAATGTAACAAATATTTTTCCGTATTTATCTTGATTTGTAATACAAAATAGAAGAGACTTGTAATAAACAGTTCTGGTACGATTCATGACTAAATCAATTATTCAAGATATTTAAGACTTTTAGTTAGTTTTACGTTTAGTATAAAGTGACAAAAAGTATATTTGTATTAATATTAAATATAGTCATATTATCGATTGATAATACCAAGTATGAAAATAGCTGATTGTCATTGAAGGGGGTTCACTGTTATTCCCCCTCTTAGTCTTCGCTGTTCTTATTCTGTAATAAACAAATTATTTCCGTACTTCAAGTTTGTTTTTAATATGGATTTTGAGGATAGACCCGACCAACCCCCCGACAGATTAAAGCATGGGGAGGAAGTCTCGATTCTGTTGATAAAAGCGCTTGCTAGCCATAGCGACTCTTACAGTTTAACTGTTACTGAGTTTGTGGACTCGGATTCGGGGCCTGTTAATGAAGAAGGACGTATGGTGTTTCTTTTATTTAGTGTCGCCTACAAGCAGCCTGTCTCCCGGTCTATCCGGCCGCACCCGCGCCTTCCGGACGAGCCGATATAGTGGCGTGCCCCGGCGTCGTTTGTCTGCACCGATTTATTGTGGCCGATCACCCGATACCGCCACCAGCGCTATCCGGCACCGTCGATCGCCACACCGCAGCCTGTTCCCGTAATTGGTACAAGTGAGATGAGATACTTTCACACCTCGTGATGTACTCCATTTCGCAATCGTTTGAAAGACTGTTTTGTGTACGAATAATGAAGACATATATTCGACTTCTAGATGCGACAGTAACCGCCGATGGTTGGTCGCGGTGGACACATCGAAACAGCTATAAAACATACATGTACTGAAAGCCGTACTGTAGAATAACATGTACTGAAAGCTCTATTGTTAAGCGAACAATGTCGCAGTTGTTTGCATACTACTGCTTAGTAATTGCACACGGTTAGTAGTAAGTTCAGCTTTATTAACTACATTAAATATCATCACTAAGAAGTAAGGCGTTATTTAAATTTGTTCAAGAAGAGAGAGCTGTTTCAAGTTATCTAGATTGTCTGTGTGTAATAGCGTGTATGTAAATGCCTGAATGGATCCTAATCTAGTTTATTTTAAAGTAGCTTTAACTGATGACCTGTTATAATTTTGAAGGTTAAGTTTTTTATGTATTTTTTTGTGTCCTGGGTTGTGCTTTTAAATGTTTTAATTTTTTCAGTAGTGTGCCACGCTCGCAAGCAGCGTTCGTGCAAAAGCCCGCCTCAATCGAGATAAGGGACACCTAAGTGCGTTTAAAAACATGAGAGATTAGCTGAACGTCTCTCAAGTTACATTGTGGTCACGGACCGTGGCGACATGGGCGGTTGCTGAGGCGTGGTTTTGTACCGGGCCCAACGCCATTGGCCGGCACCACCACCGTATCACGATTTACTCATTTGTGCGCGCGCCTTACAGTCGCACCGCAATCACAAGCGCGCACTTTCTGATGTTTACCATTCGACTTTCGCTTTTTGGTTATTGGATTCCATATTAACAAACCCTAAGTTACAAAGCTGTTAAAGTCACCAATGGGATCCGTAGCGTAAGAATCAGTCAAAAGAAACAATCCAATACGTTTACACAAAATTACTCACACTGGTACGCGCGCAAATGTTAAGTGTGCATAAATTAAACACCATCGTACGAAGACCTCTCGTCAAACAATGGCGGAGAAGGTAAACAAAACGCGTTATGACCGGCACCAGGATCTGCTGTTGGTGGTCGCCAACTCTAGTATGAAACGTTTATCATTTAATTTTATTATTTCATTAATCTGTAAGTGAATCAATTCGCCAACAATAGACCTGAGATCGTTGCAGCCTGGCTATTACATTAGTTAATAAAAATGATGTGTATGGACGTAGGAATTATAAATTCGTAACAAATCATATAGTTAATACAATTACTAATGATCCTTCGCTACCTATTTTTGGTTGTGTTTCTAACTTAGTTCATAATGAGAACCCTTACTGAATCTATTTTGAAAGGGTTAATATTCAACTTGTAGCAGCATCTCGCTGGATCTTTTGTATTCACTCTTATTTACTTTCTACATTCATTGTGTATGCATCAATATGTAGCAAAAGCCTAACTTAAAATCAAATACATTTAATAATACTAAGTTTCTTCAAGATATAGATATATATATTTTGCATACATCTCACTGTAAATGATATTTAAAAATTTGTATCTCCTGGTATCAGTCGATCAGGTAAATCAAACGTTACATAATACATAAACCTTTACACTATATTCAGAAATAGTGGTATCATAAAGATAATAGATAGATATTAAATTAATAGAATTTAATTAGTACGAACCGGCTTGGAGCCTGGACTTGGACCTAATACACACAGGAATAGACGGCAATCGCCTAAACTAGACGACATTACAGGCAAGTCATCGGGCAATCTAGAAACTTCCTTCTAAACCCCGGCTCATTATTAACTGGGCGTTATCTTAATGAGGGTCTCACGTAAAAGCGATAATGCTAAATCGGCACAATATTCAGCTCGTGACGTTGAGGCTGAGGGCTGCCCGAGATACCGATGCATCGATACATCGACTTAATTGCATCGATACATCGGGCCGCACTATCTGTTCCGGTCACAGTTTCACGCGGCACGACGCGCCGCCCTCATTACCTGAACCGTAATGTATCGATAACACGCCGATTTGTACATCACTAGTGACTTATCCACCGCTCTATGTGTTCCGTGTTATTTGCGAATGTGTGTGTTAGTTTATACATTTGTTTGTTTGTGTGCGTTTGTTGATAATCTATTATATATAGGAGATCTCATTGGCTCTTCACGAGATCTCCGAAACTACACATTAGACGTAAACACTTGAAATTTGGTGGAGATTGCTTCTGCTATTTAACAATCCCCTGCCAATGGTGGGTTAGGTCTTTTAGGATGCTTTTTATTTACCATCACTATCTATGTCCTGATCATTCTCATCTTATAGTCTCTCATATCTTGCATGATCTGCTCTTCTCTCACATTATCTTTCATTCTACATACCAATTACTTCTACTATTCCTCTTCTGAGTGAAGACCGTCGTCTGCCACTTCGTTTTCCTTTCTGCAAATCATGACAGGTCATCCTCGGTCATCATCCAATTAGGCCAATTTAGGCCCCCACTGTTGGGGCACAGGCCTACCCTCAATATGAGGGCGATGGGGCCTTAGTCACCACGCGGGCCGAATGACAAAGCGGCGATGTGCACCTTCACCGTTTGTATTTCGCTGCTGTTACTAAATTTCACAAATGTACATAACTTAAATATTAAGTCATTGTACATGCCGAGATTCGAACCCGCGACCTTCGGAATCAAAGGCGCACGCTCTAACCATTAGACCAATGAGCTACTACATCCTCGGTACATTTCCATATATTTCTTATTTAATATACATCAGGTCTTTTATTTCGCTTACTTGACTATAGCTACTCTAATATCACAGTTTTGTCTGTTTTCTAACTTTTATTTTTATGCTTCTGCTTATTAGAGGTCAGCTAAGAATGGATTTTACAAAATTCCTTCCTCGAAGGGAGTTCTTGCGGGTTGTTAATAAAGCGAGAGGATTATTACAGTTTTGTTTATTACCTCCTGCTGTTTAGAGGTCATCAGAATGGATATTACATAATTCCTTCCCCAAAGCGAGTTATAAGAAAGGGAGTTACAATAACGAGAAGGGGCCGGGGGACAGCACGTTGATGACAGCTGGGAATATTTCAGACAAATTTCAGGCCTTAATTTCAAATCTAAATCTATATTACAGCCAGCACAGCAAGTGAGGAACAGCTAAATGTCTATGAAAGACGTTTGATACTTTCTTTTACCGAAAGCATATAAGTGAGGATCTAACTTGTTGTTTATTACTGAAAAGACATGTCACTTCTAATTCAGTAAGTCTCCAAGAAGAAAAGGTATCATCACTAAATTTTCCATCCATTTTGTTGTCGGAGATCCTCTGGGTAGGTACTTCAGGTCGTACTTCTAGCGACAAACAGCAGTGTGGAAAAGATACTGTGTTTTGGTTTGAAGGGAGCGCTGTAGCTGGTGAAGTTACCTATATTACTATATACAAGATATATGATTTTACTCCTACTGGTATTCATCGCCAACCCATCACCAGGTAACCGGGTATGGAGTACTTTGATATACCCTCGTCTTTAGTCAGTGTGACAATTTTAAGAGGCCGATGTGACAAATTGATGAGGGCAGCCGTGATCCAGCATAAACCGTCAGGGCACGACCGTACCTGATTATGTACCGTTAATATGCTCAACGGGTATGCGATCATCTCGCCGGTGCATCAGCGCGGTGGCGGCCTCGGATTCATTCCGGTCACGTACTTAATTGTGGTACCCCGCCGCCGTCTACCCTCGGCCTCCCATCATCTCTGACCGCACTTTCTAAAAGCTCAAAAGTTCCCAATGCCGTGATGTAGAATTCGCACCACGTACGTAGCCGACATGTTTTGACATATTCTGTGGTTTATGATGGTTTAATATGAAGGTCTCCATCCTCCAGTTTAGTGCGCTTTAACACCTAGATTAGATCTGCTTTCCTTCAGGTGAGATCATCAAACACTACACTACAATAAAAAAAAATAATGAAGATATACTCCAATTCAATTATACATTTTCTGTAAACTGTCTATATACATACCACCGCAAGATCCCAATTCCGTCGCTAAATAATAGTGTGCAAACATTAATGTTCCGGTTTGAAGGGGGCTGTAGTAGGTGAACTTACTAAGGTAATGAGACTTAACATCTTAGGTCTCAAAGCGACGAGCACAACGTGGTGCTGTGCAAATCATCACAGCGCTACAGTGTTATGAGCAGGCAATTGTCATCAATTGAACGTAGAGCTCGTTTCGTGGCTTCTTTGAATAAAAAAAAAATTACAATGTGAAGGACCATATATTACATCTTATACCTCTGGAATCGAACTATGGACCTCCATATTAGATAAGAGCTTTGCCATTGCGATACGGAAGCAATTAACATTTACATTACTATATAATCTTTTGACTCATCATTTCAGTCTACTGATGCAACAGAACGTATGTTGGATGTCCAAGAAAAACTTGACTGCAGAACATAAGGGAGTAAACCAGTGTTGGGTAACTGTTCCATAGCTCAATCAGGCACGAACTCACTTGGGCGTGGCCCTTTGGGCCTTTTGTCGTGTTTCCCCTGGGGGTGCGTCCCCCGGGGGAGTCTTGGTTTTTGTCCCCCCCCTCCCACTTCGACGAGGGGGGGAGTCTGGAGGGAGGAAGCCGCCGCCTAATTCCTTCACGGGAGGGCGGCGGCCGAGCATGCGCTCCGTCGTGGGCGCGCGCGGTCGTCTGTGGGGTCGGGGGGCCCCAACGTGCCGGTCCCGCGAGGGGCCGTTACGGGACGGCAGGTGGGTGCCTTTGCTCCCCGCGGGTACCCACCAAGAGGAGTTTTATACGCGGAGGCGCCCGGAGAGTTGCTTGGCTGAAACCCGGGCGTCTCCAGTATGCGTGTGGCGGGACAAGCGGTGGTGGTTTTAGTGGGTATGGGGGTCACGCACAACATCTCAGTGGCCCCGAGCCCCACATAACCCGGCGTCCCCCCCCTCGAAAAGGACGCTGGGTATGCGTTAACAGCATTTCCACCACCGATATCAAAAAAAAAAAAAAAAAAAAAAGGCACGAACTCACAGAACTGACTGCCAGCTTCCAGTGTTGGAGCAGCACTTTAAGAAGATTTAATTGAATATAGGCTTTGCATGTTTAACATCCACATGAGAAGGTGCTTCATTTATCCTGAAGTTGTTTCCTGTCATGACATGCGAAGGTACAGTGATAGTATGAATATTATAGCCCGTTTCTCTCGCATATATTCTGGTTAATAGTTATTAGGATAGTATAGGACCTAATCTCATCAAGACTCTCCCAAATGGACCAGCGTGGTGAGGAAAATTCACCAATATGAACTCCTGAAAACGAAAGTTGTAGACGCCGTGGTATTCGGGCAGTGCACCGATCCATGTGAAGATCTTTGGTGGACGTCAATGTCTAACAGTGGACGTCTATCGGCTAATGATGATGATGATCATCAAAGAATATAAAAAAACAATCATATCAGTGATATCCATGTCATCATTTTATCATTACTTTTTAGGTAGGTTTTTTGCTGGAGACCGTCTAAGTACAACCGCAGCGCCTATTTCTGCTAATAAACAGTAGTGTGTAAATACTGTGTTCCGGTTTGAAGAGCGCTATAGCTAGTGTAATTACTGGGGCAACGAAACAACGTGTTATGTCTCAGGAGATGTGATTGTGCAGTATATATTATATATCAACCCTAGCGTCACGTTATTTGCAGGCGTATCACTTACCATCAGATGAATGTCTCGTTCGTTTCGTCATTAAATTAATTAAGTATATGTACTTATCGGACGATGTTACGTTTGTAATTTACGATGCTTTAATTTCAATAATGGCGCTTTAATTAATATTGATAAACGTGTAATTAATTCGAATAGTTAAATAGAGATCTTCGTGCGATTGTTTTACTCCATTTAAAGCTTTGTACAAACTGTTAAATAAATTGAATTTGAACATTGCAGTCGTGCCCATATCCGGAAAGAAATATGGCGGCCAGACGCAATCCGTCCGTCGGCGGGAGCGGACGTGCGCTCGGTCTCGGACGATCGTTAAATTATTAGCGCTATTAATAATGATTCCTCGCTAACTTTAATTGGTCAGTTGCAGTCACGACACGGACGGTTAAGGGTTGTAACGTATTGGGGAAACGATACTCTCATTATTTTTTTTTCCCTTCTTAAGTTTATATGAATGTATTAATGAATAATTGTATATATTATATTATTATTCATATAGATGTATGAATATACAACAACTCACTGGACCCAAGTCACCCGAGGCTCTGATCCGTCAACCCGCATTGGCCCCCCTACAAATATAGAGATTTTTGGGACTCTTAGGGAGGCTTATGTCCAGCAGTGGACGTGTATCGACTGATGATGATGATGTTTATATGTATATCATTGTGACTGTGCATTCATTATAAGCTTAAGGCTTTCATTGTTATTTTTCAAACTATGATTTAACAATGTTTTGGGTGTAATAAGGAAAGTTTGGATGTAAGAAAGGGTGAAATTGAGTAAAATAATGTTTAATGCTATTCAAATGTACCCCCATTGCTGGTCTACGAGATAACATATATAGAAATTTTACTAGTGGTAGGTTTATATTGCTTTATAGTTTCGGGCTATTAAGAATAGGTCTAAGCTCTATTTCATCGCTGACGTAAAAGGCGACTAAAAGGGTTTTAGGGTTCGTGGGCTTTGGAGCTGAGAACTCTCATAGCTCGCTAAGCGAACTCAGGATGAATGACAAGTACGATGTGGTCCAGTGCTTGTCGTATCAAAGCGAGAGGTAAGGAAAGGGTTACAGGCCTCCCTGGAATGTGCTTTAAGCGTAGTGCCAGAAGGCACCGGTACGTTCTGTAGGAGATTCTGGGGTCTCCTGCGACGCTTTGAGGATGACCATTAAGGAGGTTTTAGTCAAAATCCCACAAAACCTTGTCTTTCCTCCGAACTATGGTATCTTTTTAGAAGCTTTCCTCCCAGTAACAAAAAATAATTTCTGTTACTTGGAACCCTCTAGGTAAGTAGCTCTAGGTAACTCATGAAATTTAGGGTAACGAGACTCAAAATCTTATGTCTCAAGGCGACGTGAGCAAGTGAGTGCAGTGTGAGTAGACGTATCACTTATCATCAGGTGAATGTTTTTTCGTTTATTTAGTTGTCAACAGTAAGAAAAAGATGTCACGTTTAGGACGGATTGTTTTCGTCCAGAATGAATAGCTGTTACTAACACAGACAGACCACATCACCTTTAAACACCAAAGTTTGTGGTTAAGTGCTAACTTAGTGAATTAAAAAAATACCTGTTTTATAAAGACTGCTTCTGTCGCTACAGCACTGAATGGAGCACATTCGTTACAAACCTAAACTCGCGCCACTGACGCGGAGATTGATGCGTTTCCTCATTGGGGTGCGGGCGGGGTGCTCGCTGGGCGGACCGCCCGCGGCTCCCCGCACTATGCACGCGGCTTTATTGATCGACACGCTCCCATAATTGAGTACGTACGTACCGCTTAGACGCGGCGTTCGTTATAGGCCCTCGTGACCGTTTCATTGAGCCTGCCGTTTAATCACCACGCTGGAAACCAATGGCGAACCACACGATCGATGATAAATAACACAATCGGCAAATTTGTTTCTAAAGACCTTTATACAGTAAACACACTTACTGGTGACAGGTCTTTACCAGAGACCATCTAGGTAGCTTCGCAGCACCTGCTTCTGTCACCATACAATACTAAGTAAACTACCTTGTTGCTGTTGTTATTGAAAATGCTGAGGTAACAAGTTTCAACATCTTATATCTCATTTTTACTACTTTACGACTGGAATTACTTTTGTTTTTTTTTTTTAATTTTGCAGGGGAAATCTTCGAAATGATAGTCAGTCTTCTGAAGCGAAGTCATGTGAAGATTTTCACTCACTAAAACCCCCTTGGTGGTCACAAGAGGTCGTGGGATCTCCGTTCGGAACACAGCCGCGGCTTCTCTAACGCTATGCTGGGATAGTCCGTCCTGGGGTCTAGTTGGCACCAGCTACCGTCCCCCTTGGGTCGTTTAGAAGACGATCAGGACCCTCAGCTTAATCACCAACGACCCCAAAGGCCCTGTTAAAGCAAAGAAACACCATTCACCAATGCTCCGTGACGCCGCCCGTTAGAGTCATGACGGTTTCGTCTCCGCGCAAGATCTATCCTCTCTCGATCCGGCTCAGCAGCTTCCTTCTGTATCATAACACTTTCACAAAAGGAGGCTACGGCTCTCCATACTTTTGTTTGCTCTAACCTATCTCAGCCATAAACAACATTCACTAATTATACTCATAATTAGTGAACGCTGTATCCACTTCTTAACAATCATGTACTAAGATTTCTTGTTTAAATCCTTTGTATATTTTAGTGATACATTGACTAAAATATACAAATAATGTATGATTGATTCTAGACCTATAAATAATACCTAACAAAAAATGGCGACGATCACAGTGTGGTGCAGTGTAAACCATTCTTATTAACCCCACGTCGTTTTCAGCAGGCGTATCACTCCACGTCTCGTATCGTCGCTTCGTAGAATTAAAAAAAAACTAATAACTACAATTGCACAGTTGTTAACTACAGTAGTTAAAAGGATAACTGTGTCATAGCTATCACGTAAACAAAACAAGTCTTCGTCTATATGTGTCGATTGTCTATTGATGCGTTTTTTTATACCATTAAGCGATAAGAGAAGCGATTCATCCGATGGTAAGTGATACGCTTGCCCATATCAACGTGGCGCTAGTTAGGATGATATACACTGCACCAGATTACGCTCATCGTCTGAGACATAAGATGTTGGGTCTCGTTACCTTAGTAATTACGCTACAGCGCCTTTAATTGTTTTCAAATCCACTTCAGTTTGATCTGATGTTAAGTGAAAAACCTGTAGAGTCAAGCGCTTTTGCCCTCAACAAAGACAACAAAATAAGCGCTGCTATAACAGCAGATGGTGATAAATAGTCAGACGGGTTCAGACAAACCCTGACAGCATCCAAACTTTACATCTCTACCCTGGAATTGAACGAAGGACCAATTTTTCCACAATGGGTCTGCCGCTGCGCTGTGAAGGTACTGATAGTATCATCGTTTACGATTATTAAGTTCGTGATGTTCGTAGAACATAAAATGGCCAACGAACATATCGGTCTGGCCATTTGCAGTGATCGAGGGTAGACGGGTAATTACTTGTGTACCAACGCGACCATTAAAATGTGGCCTATTATTTATCATCCTAACTGGGCCAGGTATTAGGCCTATGTGACTTTTATAAGGAAATCAAGTCCTTGGATCTTCCTCCAGTTGATTAGCAATCAACTCTGCATTTTAGTGTTTCACACAGTAATTTTTAGGTCTTCTAAATGCTAACCATGCTGCATAAAAAAACTCATTCATGTTCATGTTCTGTGTAAAATAGTTTATGAGAAAGTAATGACATTACAATAACTTAATAAGTAAAATTATATACTTTAAGTAATCCAATAAATTCTCTGGAAAAAAGTTTCATGGATTGAAATATTAGGAGGTGATTGGAAAGAGCTTTTTGAGGGAGGGTGTTTGAATCATTAGAAGATCTGCATCATGGGATACAAGTTTATATGGACTATGTACCTATAGAAACCTTCCTATTGTGAGTCTTGTGTAACTCACTGAAGGTGGGGAGGAGGAAGGTCTAAGAATTTCATGCACAATGGTGCTTCCTCTGCTTTATACCGTAGATATCTAGGAACAAGTAGCTCGCTGGCCTAATGGTTAGAGCGTGCGGCTTTCATTCCGAAGGTCGCGGGTTCGAACCTCGCCATGTACCAATGACTTAATATTTAAGTTATATACATTTGTGAACTTTAGTTACAACAGCGAGATACAAAAACGGTGAAGGAAAACATCGTGAGGAAACCCGCACACTGATATCATCTTTGTGTGTGTGTGTGTGGTGGTCCCAATAAAGTGGCAACAGGCTCGCCCCCTGGGCGAAGGCGCCCACATGGGACCTAATCTGACCACATCTGGCGAAACGTGGGTGGTTTATTCACCTCTGCCTACCCCAACTGGGAAAAAGGCGTGACAAAATAAAAAAAAAAAAAAATCTAGGAACAGCTGTAACTCTTCTCGGGGTCTTAGTTATGCTACGATATTAACTAGGCCATCTCATATGTATTGTTCATTTACTTATGTGGTATATAGATGTAAGGGTGGTCTGATGGTAAGCAGTTACTATAGTTTATATACGTGCTTGTAAAACCATCAAAACATCAGCTCGTTTTACTCCAGAAGATTTATCACCTACTAGTGGTAGGTACAAATGTAAGTGATGTTTCTACCACCGACAGTAAAAAAAAAACATTGTTTTGAGATTGAAACGGTTTACCTTTTTTTGGCGAAACGATGAAACGAGACATTATTACACCTAATAGTAAGTGATATGCTTAGTTGTAACGCGGCGTTAGTTAGAATGAGCACATACTCCATATTGTGGTCCTCACATATCATCCAATAAGGTCTTTAACTAAGTACATCCTTCAAACAGGATGACAGTTGTGTTTGCACACTCCAGGAATAGGGGATGCGGTGGTTCTATTCTATGATATGAGAAAACGTAGTCCGGTTTAATTTTTAGATAGTCAACTTCAGCAGCCCGTACACCATCAGTGAGTGCCGCGGGTCGCGGGTCAACTTATGATTGTCCATTGTGCCCGCTGAACAGGTAATTACGTGACCGTTGCCCGGGCCTTTGTAATTTGGCCCGGCGATCGGGCGAGCTGATAAGGATTTGTGAGTACAGACAGACAGACTAATATCGCTTTGTTGTTCATTGTTCGTACGGCGATGTTTTCGTTCGGCGCGATAGCGATCGTTGCGGATAAAGACCGCTTGTGTTCGGATCGTGTTACTTGCTAAAGACATGATCATTTTTTTTTTTTTAATAGAAATTGTTGTAGTGTTTTTAATAATAAAACAATGGTATGAGCAGTGAGGCTCTCTAGTGACAGTCGCGTTCCAGTAGACGTAGTGCTTTGGTAAGCCCGTCACAAGGTGGACTGGCAATTTGAACAAACTTGCGAGAAACAGCTAGACACTGGCAACGACCAATTGGAGTGGAGATATTTGGGATACACCTATGTCCAGTAGTGAATGTTTTTCGGCCGATGATGATGACGAAGATCAAGAAGAGGACAAACTCGACAGAGGACAATAAAACAATCGCAGGGAGTCATTGGACTCAAACAGCGCAAGACAATGTTTTATATAATACATTACAAACGTTATGTTCAACAGTGTCTACCATTTTAGATGATGATGATGAAGAGCAAGAGGAGCACTACAGGAGCAGACGATAGTAAAACGATCTCTGGATATCACAGGACTCGGAGCATGATGGTGTTTTATGGAATACATTACGTTTATATGTATTAATCAATACGCGGACTTCATATGGAGAAGAATTTTAGACATATGGTCTTACTTCGGTACATCTGTTATCATCCCTGTAGAAGTACGGTTAGAATCAGAATATTGTGATGGATGCACCGACTCTTGGTAAGATTTCTATTGACAATGTTGTCATACTGCAGAACCTATTTCTACCCTCAAATAGTATTGTGCAAACATTAATATGTTTGAGTTTGCATAGTACTGTAGCTATTGAAATCACTGAATAAAGTAACTACACTCAATATGCTGTGTTGACAATATCTAAGTGGTATGGTCTATCTTTTTAATTAGCGCCGTATTTTTACAAGCAAATAGATAACTCAAGTAAAGTGCCAATAAAAAGTTCTATAGTAAAAAGTGGTATTCTTACTGAATTTTACTTTTTCGGTTACCTTCTTCCAAAAAAGGTTATCAATGATAATCTACTTGAATCTTTGATAATGCTATTCTTTGATTTTTACACCAAGATGTCCTTGTTTTTAAAATTCATCATCACGTATACATTCTTTCGCAGTGTCAACAGGCTCCCCAGTAGGTCTGACGATATGGTGATGATCGTGGGAAGCAGCTGAATGTGGGCAGAGCAGCTCGATGGGCAGATCTTTCGGAGAGGCCTATGTTCAACAGTGGACATCTGTCAGTTGATGATGCTGATGATAAATTCTGCATATGGTAATTTGTTCTTCTCGTTTTTATTTGGGTAATAATTTCCACAGTTAATATACTCTCCAAGTTATAGCAACAGAAATCTGCTGGATGTGTATTTAATCAGCATCATCCACTTGTGGTTAATGTAACAGTGTATCGGATGTTCGAATCAATTGTGCAATACAAACAGGTACATTTCTACTTGCTGTCTGTCCGTCTGTGTGCCGATAAGCGTGGCGTATGAAACGACTGATTAGATCAGTAACAAGCAACAAAACTTTTTGAGTTTGTTGTTGGTGAATCAGTGATTGAACGAATATAATTTTTAATAGTACTTACTTTAAAAATATCCTCTTTAAGCATATTATAATAAATATAATCTGTTTCGTGTGTTATTTAACTAAACTAAAGACTCTATAGTGAGTAGTATATAAAATTGTAAGAATTAGTCAATACCCATATATTGCAGTTAGTACTTGTGTGATAGCTAACGTTAAACCCTGTGATTAAACCTGATAGTTTATTAAAAAGGATACTAAAACAGACTCATATCTATAAAGAGGATAATCCACATCCGATTATTGACTTTAATCAGATCTGAGAAAGCTTAGATATTTGAGAACAATTTCCTCACAGAGAAACGCCTTCATTCACGAGAGATGCTTATTGGCTTGTGACCGTACTTGGAGTAGGTAGTAGGATAGCGTTTGTTATGACGAGAAAACTGGTGAACGAATAAGCATGATTACGTGATAGGAAGTGGTCACGTAAAGACAGCCACAATTCTTTCATGGACACCATAGCAACACTGACTAAAAATTGGAGAAATTGGTGACATATGGACATGAAAGATATGCCAGATCAAACTACAAAGCGCTTATTAGGATATACGCACAGTTTGTTCCCAAATAAGTTTAATTACTTTCGCTAAAACATTTTATTTGATGAAACCATGAGACGAGCTAAACACATCCCTGATTCTGGATAGATACTCCTACCCATAACAACGTGGCGCTAATTAGGAAACCTATAACCAGTAAATGATTCATTAGATCTTGGTAATGTTTACTCATTATAGCATGGTAGTAGCGAGGAGACGAGCGGCACCTTCACCTGATGCTAAGTAAAACGCCTGCCCATAACAAAATGGCGCTAGTTATGAGTCTGAGACAGACTAGTTATAGCGCCTATAAAACCGGAAATCATTAATGTTTGCCCAGTACCATATCCGCATATGAGCATGATGGATTTGAGCTTAATTCTCTCGTCGATGAACACCTCGATTCCGATCTATGGGAATTTTTAAAATGGCTATTTATGATCATAAAATCACATTTCGTAACATTAATAAACAATGATGGAAGTAATTCCATGTGTAACCGCTTTCACAATTTCATTGTAACTCATTTCACCATCGGGTAGATTATTAAAGTCGACTTTTAGACCTTAAGTGTACGGGTGAGGTTGATTTATTACAGTTTTTATCGTCATATATCGACAGAGGGCCGTTAACGTGTCACAATTGAATATTCCGTGTAATTTAGTGTATCGCGGTGACCTCTAAATACCCCACGGCCATTCTATAATAGTTAATTGATAATATTAGAAAAAAGAAAACTTACTAAAGAATTCAAAGAATGGACAATAGATGAAGGAGGAAACGACTGGAACGGAACTTCATAAGTAAGGAGATACAATGAGAGAGAGCAAATAAATAACCCTGTGTTGAAATCATCACCATTTTTCCAATATATGGACTTCTTCTGGTGGTAAGTATGATACCGAAGACTAGTACCACCGCTACTTCGGTATGAAGGACACTGGAGCTAGTGAAGTTACTGCGGAAGATTTAACATATGTTTAAATAGGACCGACACAACTCGATGCAGTATATACCATCTTAACTATCGCTATGTTGTTATGGACGGGCGTATCACTTACCATCAGGTGGACGTATCGATCTTATCGTCTAATAAAGAGACAGGTAATCTTGTAAGGTATTGCATATAAAAAAAATTTTAGATAATTTGTAGTTAGTCTAGATTGATTTCCGTTTAACATACCTATAATACTTGTCGTCAATTTCAAGTGGTGTTAAGTGACAATGACGCCGTGGATGGTGAAACGTACTCGGAAATGCTCCGTCTCTCATGTATAAGCAGTCAGATCTCTGCAACGCTGTTCTGGCGATTGATTTACAATATGATGGTGGTAGATTGTCAGTTTGGTTACCAAACCTTACCACCAACCATACTCAACATGTAGCTTCAACATCTGTATCTCTCTCTCTTTCTTCCATTATGAAACATATTCTTAAAGACTCTTTAGTTTCAATATTGCAGTAAGTGTAATACAAAAATATTTTCTTCTGATATTTAACAGTTAACGGTAACTGGTAGTTTTTTTAACCGTCTCAGTTAGTACAGTTATATAGGAAAAAAACAGTTAAACTTTTAGTTAAAAAAGACAATTTCGCGTAAATTTATAACTGAACTAAATACAGACTGGACAGAATGAGATAATCAAATAACCTTCCTAATGTTTCAAATGCTGACATTAGGAACATATTTTTACAATGAGAGAGAGAGAGAGAGAAATAGAGAAAGAGGAGAGAGAATTACGGTTATTCATCAAATACAGCTTATTTCTTAACGTTACTGTGCCTCAATTTCAAGGCGAAGTGAATGCTGGGGTTGGTGATAAAACATTTCAAACTGCATATTTTACCACCTGCTCTATAACTTACCATCAGGTGAACGCCCAGTACGAATTAAATATTAATAAAAAGATATGTTCATAGTAAAGATAAACAAATAAATTTTCCATATGAATGTAGGTAGGTGTGGCGGCGAACAGTTATGTTAATACGCCGGCGGCTCAGCGCTTGTCGGCGATCAATTAAACGATACTGTCTTGTAATTAAGCGGGTTGCAGGTTCGTACTTGGGGACCATAATGCACGACATTTATGGATTATTAAATATATATATCTAATCTAACACTACACCTATCTAATAAATAAGAAAGTCAACTAATACCCAAATAATTTCAAAGCGATGATTAACCTCCAATATCTAGTCTACTTGACTAGTGGTTAAATGGCTTTGAGTCTCAGGATGTTTAAGAGCGCTACGAGTCCCACTAGTGGGAACATTAAATGAGTTATTTGTAACTATTATTGTTGTCTTGTGTTTACTGGTTCTCGTTAGCAGTTGCGGTCAAACATTTGCATGACTTTATCATGGGTTATCATGGCAGTGGTTTCCCGATGCCTTCAGCCCTAGCCAATTTAGGAGTTATCTATACCCCAAAGTATGTAATGTACCAACTGACCTGATGCCAGGTGAGGTGAGTGGTTATAATTTGAATGGATTACTTCATTTGGATCGGTCAAGAGGAATCTTATCTTCCCCTACCTTTCTATCATCATAGTATTCTTCTACAACCTTATGAATACTCTTCAAAACCTTTTATTGATTTATTGTTGAAAGGATATGAAGATAACTTTATATCTAAGAACAGTATATCAGTTGTAAAATTAAGTATTTTTGGTATGATAAAATCAATTTCATCATCTCTCCAGTTTTAAAATTAACTATATATTGGTAGGTCTGTTGAGACCGTCAAGGTACCACCGCAGCTCCTACTTCTGCTTCCAAACAGTACTGTTATAATTTTATATTGTTCCGGTTTGAACGATGTTGTAACTAATAAAATTAATAACCAAAAGAGACTTAACATTGAGATGTTAAGTCTCGTTTGGGTAATTTACATGTTTACGCCATAAGACATAAGTGCCTCATGGTGTAGTCTTCATCATTACCAGCGCCACGTTGTTATAGGTAGGTATGTCATTTACTATCAGTTGAACATGTCGCTGGTCTCCTTTTTCTTCCTTCTGCCCTTTTCCCAGCTATGTGGGGTCGGCACAGTATGTACTTCTCATCCATATCCCTCTATCAGCCGTCATATCGTTATTTCCTATAATTCTTTAGATCCGCTTTCGAAGAGTCATCATGGTGCACCTACTGATTGGCTACCGGGTTAATGAAGTGCCCTCTAGTATCAGATAGAGACAGGGCTTCGATTGTTTTATTGCTCTTCCATTCGTTATATTGTTTAATTGCAACTGGACCGAGCTCTTGTCGCTTCGATTCGGGATTTACTCTAAAGAACTCATCGTTAAGAAATGACCAAGTTTCAAAGGCATCAGTTCTCGTGGTGGTTAATATTCGCTTACTTACGTCGTCTGGAAGCGGTCTTGGCCCTTGACTTCTTGTGTCAGGAGATCCGTTGTATCAGCTGTAGCTAAGCTTCCTGCTTCAAAGACATGTTATTGTTATTATTATAATATGCTGGAATTGTTGAAACATATCTGTTGACAATACAACATAAAATTTTTGTATTTTCTTTAGTGGCAGCACTTGCTTCCTTTCTTGTCTGATGATAAACTGATCGTGGAACCGCGTGGACTTTTAATGATGCCAGTTGCATTATCTACAGATCCACTGGGTATTATAATTACGCTACATAGGCCTTCGCACCGGGTGGATTATATAAACTATAAAAATTTTATGTTGGGTTGTCAGCATTGGCTTTTGGATCAACCTTGAATTCATCAATTAAGATTGCTCTAAGTTGTTTGAGAATAATCGATCCAGTCTCTGTCAATCTGCTAACTAGTCTAGAAACCAAAAAAAAACAAACCATCTGTAGATGCTTTAGGTTTAAGGATCAATCTTCTAAGCTTGGCACTAGATATTTTTGATATGTTATAACCGCAGTGATAGCACCTTAAGTGTTTTTTTATGTTTTCTCATTTTATTAAGCTAATGGGGCTGACATATCCCTTAGAGATAAAAATCCTTTAAAAAAAATATTATAAGCTAATCTGACGACATATTATAACAAACAGTTCAAGCTTTTTGGTCCCGTCTAATCCTTGTTGTCCTGGAAGATAAACAATAAAGTAATAACCTAGATAATATACATTTAGTTACACTTTACGTCTAATTCTTGATCGATTTCAGAGATAATACTGATTTATGATTATGCCAACTAATTTCAAGGAACATCAAGACATTTTTAATCGTATTGTATCTTATAGAAAAATCCATCAGTCGCTGATGATGATGAATTCAGCAGCACCATATAATCGGCGTAAACTGTTTCATCCCACACTAACAATATCGCTTCGAGACATTCAATTACCATCTTCTCCATCGATATTAATTATATATCGATTGTACTTAATATATATATAATAACAGCATGAAAGGTTATAAAGTGTGCTGTACATCACCGGATCACATAAACCACATACATTAATCAATCATTAAAGATGCCGATAGAGCCTCTCATTCAATGATAATGTGATATTCTTTTCTATATATATGTAAAATATTAAGTGAGGTGGTGTTGCTAACGACATAATTTATATCCGACAACGGTCAGCCCCTCAGCAGCCGCCGGTTCATAAATAACAAGTGGACAGTTTCCGAATTCTCATAATTTCTAACAAACAATTAGTTATCTGTCCGGTTGTTTGTTTGTCCGCCTGTTTCTACGTAACGGATGGGCTCGTTGTGTACGATAACGCAACCGTATATCACGTGGTATTTGTCGCCGCCACTTATCGACGTTTTATGTGAGATTTGTTATAACATACATATAAAGCCGCCCATTCACGCCGATCTTATTATCTACAGGGATTTATAAACTCATCATTAATTGTAATTTAGATCTTTTGTATGTCGCAAGATCGTATCTTGATACTGCTTCATTTGATTACAAGTTTCGTTCAGGCGGAATTCGTGTCGAGATAAAAGTACAATTATTAATATATAAAACAAATAAACTAAACTAAATTAATGAAATGAAATGAAAGCATATAACTTAGATATAAATAAATGAGTGCATCCCCCCATTTATCCCCTACAATCGACACTAGACGGTGCCTGGCGTTTCGCGAGAAGCCGCTGGATGCGTGCAACGCGGGACTGATAGATGGAGAGATCTTTAGGGGAGGCCTATGTCCATCAGTGGACGTCTATCGGCTGATGATGATGATGATAAATAAATGAAAAAGTCAGAAAAACTGAATGAGATATAAATAAATATCAAACATTAAAGAAATAGAATTAGCACGTTCGACTGTCTTCATGGCGCAGCAGTTAACCGCTTGCCTTGAAACAAAGAGGTTTTTGGTTTGATCAAAACGTATAGAAGTTAGGAAGATGGTAATGCTTTGTCAATCCTGCCTGGCTTCTACTATCACCCCCACATTGTAAGTTATATAACAGCAATGCTTTGTTCCAATGGACTATATATAAGAGCTGGAGTATATAAGTCTATTGTTGATAAGAAAGCAGAATGGAGCTGACTGGTATATTAGTTGGTACAAAACGAGTTGAAGATGAATAATTAAAGAAAGTTATTGATATTTAATTAGTGGTAGGTCTCTGATGCTGAAGACCCTTTATCTAGCCACTACTTCAGTTCCTTACTGTGTAACAGTTTGTAGGGTGTTGGATGCAGTGAAAATGTCTTAAGGCGAGCACATAGTAGTACAATATATTCGTTCTAAATAACGTTGTTGCAGGTCAGCGTATTTCATACCATTTTTTTTTTTCGTAGGGGAAATCTTCATAAAAGGTACCTTGCTTGGGGAAGCCAAGGTTATATGGGGCTTTTACTCACGTGTCCCTCAGTGCATTAGGAGTGGCTACGGGATCTCCTACGGAACGCACCGGTGATTTCTTACCATCAGGTAAATAACCTGCTTGTCTCATCGCTTCGTCGAGAAGACAGATCTATGGACAGCTTTAAAGCCTTATAAGGTGTCGGCATGCGCACGCGCATCCCAATCAACGCTACAAACTTTACAAATAAGCGTCGTCCGCGCCTGTCCCACTGCTGCACGCGCGGTGGGTGTCGTAACCCCACATCCACGGTATCTATTCGCATTTATATTGGTCCACGGCCGCAGCATCGACCGCAGATAAAGCGTGAACTGCGCTGTTGCTTTCGAAATATTTTAATTGTCAAATTTATTAGTTACCCTCGCCGCATAAATCTCAGCACACACCTTTATCATTATCCGATTAGATGTCGAATTTATTCTCTAACTGGAATTTACCAATAATGTATTACACTGTATTGAGCAATCCCATTTATAATTCATCTTCCTTACCTGGACCTAGTCTCATTTTATGTTCACAATTTGTCTTCTTCATCCAATCCCTTCTCTCTTGCGTTAAATCACAATTCACTTCTTTTACACTAGAACCCTTTACACAATTCATCCATCTCTTCTCTAGTCTATCTTATTCTTTATCCTCTAACAAAACTCATGGATCTTTTTTTCTTCGTTCTTTATTGTACATACTATATATACTAACCTATTCAAAAGTTTTGTTAAACGATTTCATTGATCGTTATTAATTTGTATTCTATTATTTATTTTTATAAATAACCTTAACTGTTACCTTTTGTAATAATTAAAAAACTTGTATCTACTTCCTAAAGTGCCTCTCCAACTAGTGAAGGTGGGAGATTAGCGTGGCAATCCTTTTGTCTCTGGTTCGCCGAAACAATTTGAACGCCTCAGATATGCGAGTCCATTCCCTGATATTCCTCAACCATGACTTCATCCTTCTCTCCACCTTTCGATTTCCAGAAATTTTGCTCATTATAATCAGCTTCAGAAGATCATATCGCTGATGACGGAGTACATGACTGAGTTGGGAGATTTTTTAACCTTAAGCATGAGGTTATGCTTTTGGCCAATGCGTTGAAGAACACTGACATTGGTGACTCTTTGATTCCAGCTAATCGACTTAAATTTAACCTTAAAAGCTTCAATACATTTTTTAAGATCTACTATTTTACTAATATTATTTATGGTTACTTCTGCTTCTATTTCTATTATTATCGTATACATATTCATAACTATCGTTCTTCTAGTAATTTGGTCTTTCCCCTCGGATCATAATAGCAGATTTATATCTCTTTCTAATGTTGGTTTGAAGGACGCTGTAGCTAGTGCTACGAGACGTACTTAATTTTTGTGATGACGACCGCAAGGTGGTGCTGGTGGAAATACTGTTGTTTAGCATGATTGTTAATCAGTCTATGATCAAATGATTGACTGACGCGATAGGATATCAACTTGTTGGTTTCGTATAATAGTAATATAGTAGTAAACTATTACTTTGCTACTACTAAAAGAATAGAGTAATTGGTAAAATATTAGATTACATGGAGAGTCTATTTTTTAAATTATCAATAGTCAGAATTTAGAGTAAAAAATTACAGGTAATCCTAGTAATGTGTCATGTACTCGTAGGTAAAATTTGTTGTTACAGGTTCTGAATATTGATTGTGCTTATAATCGATATTTTTTTTCGACGGAGCGACGAGACGAGCAAGTCCTGATGGTGACACGCTTGCCCATAACAAGGTTGAGACAAAATGTTAGGTCTAGTTATCCCTGTAATTTCACTAGCTTTTCTAGTAATACCCTCCGTATTCTTAGTTCATTCCAGGAGCTATGTAAATTTCGCTACTGTTATTTCAAACCGTTGCTGTCTTCCGACTGCCAATATCGATCTGGGTTTCCTCATCCACGGACTGATTCACTTATACATATCAAATATTTTTTTTGTGTTACGCTTATAACATCAAACTATGGATCGATTTAATTTCAATTTTCTACGCCCACCACAACCATTTCATATTGATGAATGAGCCAATAAATAAAATGTTACTAAGTAATAGGGGGACCGGAAAGTAATGTCGTTTCTGCGCATGCCAATACTTGATTGTCATTTGTCAGCTCATTGTTTTGTTCAGAGGCGTACCAAAGACATTGTGAGGTTATAGTGATTTCTTTACTTATAGACAATTGAATTACAATTTTTTTTTGTAATTTTGGGTAAAATGGCCAGCCAAATACCAGAAGAGGTACACATCCGGCATTGCATGCTCTTTGAGTTTCGCAAGGGAAATAACGCAACAGTTGCTACCAAAAACATTTGCGATGTTTATCCAAATGCACTGGACATTCGTAAATGCCAAAGGTGGTTTTCCAAGTTCAAATCGGGTAATTTTGATCTTTCCGACTCGTATCGATCAGGAAGACCATCAGCGTTAGACAACGACGTGTTAAGGGCGGAAGTGGAAGCAAATCCGTGTCAGACGATCGAGGAATTGTCAAACAGTCTCAACAAACCTTGGTCGACCATCCAAGAACATTTGAAGCAGATTGGAAAAGTAAGCAGAGCAGGTGTTTGGGTCCCGCATAATCTGTCCGAACAGAATAAGGCTAACCGATCAATCACATGCAACTTATTGCTTCAACGACACAACACAGAAGCGTTTTTTGATCGCTTGATCACAGGAGATGAGAAATGGGTCCTGTATGATAACCCAAAACGCAAAAGGCAGTGGCTCTCTCCAAATGAAATCCCTCGGAGTACTGCTAAGCCAGGTTTACACCCCAAAAAAGCGCTTTTGTGTGTTTGGTGGAGTATTCGCGGCATTGTTCATTTTGAATTACTGAAACCTGGAGAAACTGTTACTGCAGACCTCTACAGCGAACAATTGCAGCGAGTCAATCAATCTTTAATTGAAAAGTGGCCAGCGATTGTCAACCGAAAAGGCGTCATTCTCCAACATGACAATGCAAGACCGCACTGCGCAAGGCGAACTCTAGAAAAAATTAATGAATTGGGGTGGGAGGTGCTGCCTCATCCACCATATTCGCCCGATGTTGCACCATCGGATTTCCACTTATTCCGAGCGCTGCAACACTTTTTAAGTGGCAAAACATTTGCAAATTTGGATGATATCCAAAATGCCATCTCTAGATATTTTGCCGAAAAACCAATTAATTTTTATCGATCAGGGATTGAAAATTTACTCACTAGATGGCAAAAGGTTATTGACAATGATGGGGAATACATCATTGATTAAAAATAAAGACTCGTTAAAAATGTATGTGTTTGTATTTAGCGTAAGAAAACGACATTACTTTCCGGTCCACCTAATATTATTACTAGATATTTATTTGGTGATGCCGTTAAGTAATTTTCTGTAATAGCTTTGATTTACACTAAACCTGTGATCTCTTTAAAGTATTTTTCTTCTCAACTAAATCACAGCAGAACCTTACGGGCTAAACCAATAAACATATCATTAATGTCGTATCGCTATTGAAAATCCTATTATTAAGAAACAATATCCAAAAAAAACTGTTACCTTATTGTTTAGTTGGAGATGTTCCGCCGTGGGCGGGGTTCTAAGAAGTCAATTAATGAGTATTTGTGATGTACCTGTTGAAGCAGTGGACGCACTCCAAACGTCTCGTTGTATTCTCGCTGCCACTTCACGCGGCTGCCGAGTCATCCGGTCTCGGATTGAAATATCACTTGGTGAACATGGTCTGATAGATTTCCGTGGGAGTAGTGATTAAATGGATGGAAATGTTTAGGTTTAAACTGATAATTAAAATTATTGATAGATTTCTTATTCAAGTTTGAATAACCAACGATCTCTTTTGTCCTCGACGATCACGAATCCACAAACTGATAAATTATGTACCTTTTTGAACATAGTTAAAAAAAAAACTCGTAGGATTATGAGGAGATTTTTTTTTCTTGTTATAAAACCTCTTCTGCAGCATCTCTACATTTAGAGAGGACATGGGTACTCCGTTCGGAAAAACACCGCATCCTCTTCAACACTATGCTTTCATTGTTCGTCTATAACACCTTTGCAGGTTCACTTTATCTCTTTCCCCAGAAATTAAGAGCTCTCTGTGACTTCTATCCACAATTATTTTTTATCTTGTCTTTACAGAAAATTTATTATGTCACCATCATCATCACTTTGCTACAATGTACCGTTACTGAACTAGTTTTGATTGATAAAATTAAAACAAAAAAATTCTGTATTAATTTTTTTTGGATCTATGAAAGTTTCAACTTGTGAAGTTGATTAAGAGGTGTGGAAGCATCAACATGGAAAATAACAATAAAATACATGATACAGATCCAACAATAGGGAAGCGTTGGAGTCATCGAAATATATATAGATCTAATATATTGGCGAATAAAGTACTTGCAGAGGTATCACTTGGTGCCAAGAGTTCCGCTGTCCACACTGAAACAAGGCATAGATCGACAATAAGACAATCTGACCGCATAGAAATTATTTGTCTTCTAGTTATTGCATTAAAATTACTTTTGACCTTAATATTATTCTACTACAATTACATATTCTTACATATACTTATATCAAAGGCTCCATCGTCTACATGATTACATGCCACTGTAGCTCTTATTTCTACCGCCAAACAAAACTATGTAATAATTACCGTGTTACAGTTTGAAGGGTGTTGTAGCTAGTGTAATTTCTGGGGTAATAAGGCATATCATTTTATGTCTGAAGCGACCACCACAATATAGTGCAGTGTGTATTATTCTAACTAGCACAACGTTTTTACTTTTCTTGTCAATTCGTCAAACAGAATAATAATCAAATTCGTATTGGTCCATGATCGTCATGTATATTTCCTGAACTTCTGTCTTTTATTTCAATATATTCTAGATAATTTATACAGATTAAATATACGTAGAATAATACTAGTATTGCTATAACCGACGGTATGTAAAGATACAGGTTTAAAGTGATTCGATAAAACTTCTGAAATAGCAATAACTTCGAGCGGTGTACGGCGGCATGCGCATGAGTTGCTCGGCGAGCTGGTACGATGTACGGGCCCCGTTACATGATCCGAAGCGACCGTCTCTAAGGTACCTACCTAGACTGTTCCCAACAAGAAAGACCTACGATCAGCTCTCAAGCTATCAGTGGTATGTCTGTGTTCAAATAAACAATAATGATAGCTTCCATATATGTTTATACTAAAAAATTCATGTAAACCAATATGGTGGTAATCTCAATAATTTATAGGAAGCTGATCTCAGGTTTAATTCTGTAGTCACATATATATTGAAATTGGTATATTAATTGTTCCTTTGCACCCGCTTGAATAGATACCAACCATATGCCGTGATAATAACTCTGGTGGTAGATCTCCACTGTCGGAGACAGGCAAGGTAAGTCAGGAGCGAGCGCTTCACACAGGCTAATGAGTACTATATACCCTGGCTCCCTGAACCCATATAAATATTAATCTCTCAAATTACTCAAAACATACACAATTATTCTTTAACTATCAAGAAAATGGCGGTAAATTGGATGTTCATAAGGACAGTGATTACAAATGTGGTTTGCAAGATCATAATCAGTCGATAGACGTCCACTGGACTTACGTCTTCCCCAAAGATCCCCACCTCAATCGGTTCTGAGTTGCCATCGTTTGTAGGGGTTCATATGGGGGGATATGGGCCATTTCCCACCACGCGGGCCTAATACGGGTTGGTGGGAGCTAGAGCCTCGTTTGTTGATTAGCAGGGTGCACCATAAGCGGTTGAGGTTTTTGAGTGCCTTGAGTTGTTGTACGAGACGCCTTATACTCCCACGCGATGGTTAGTATACCCTACCCGAAGGTTCTGTGCTCGTCCCTGATCACCATAGCTCCTATTTCTGCCGAAAACAGTAGTCTGCAAACTTTTTCGGGTTCCCGTCTCGAGGGAGTTGTAGCTAGTCATACTAATGGGTTAAGGAGGTTTAATATTTTACCATATGTGTCATCATCATCATCAGCCGATAGACGTCCGCTGCTGGACATAGGCCTCCCCCAAAGATCTCCACATCGATCGATTTTGCGCTACCCGCATCCAGCTGCCCGCAACCTTTACCAGATCGTCGGACCACCTGGTGGGGGGCCGACCAACACTACGTCTTCCAGTACGCGGTCGCCATTCGAGGACTTCAGTGCCCTATCGGCTGTCAGTCCTTCGAGCGATGTATCCTGCCCATTGCCATTTGAAGCTAGCAATCTTTTGGACTATGTCGGTGACCTTAGTTCTCTTGCGGATCTCCTCATTTCTGAATCGATCACGCAGCGATATTATCTACCATATGTGTATATCATCCTATCTAGCGCTTCGTTGCTATGACAAAGAGTATTACTTACTATCAGGTGAACATCTTTTTGATCTCATTGATTAGTCGAACAGTATCTATACACTACCGGGTTTGATTGTTACTAAATTAATTCGCTTGGTATATAGTGTGGAGAGGGTCTTCGGATAGTCCGTGACGCGGTGCGGTCGTGACGGCGCTGAACGATGCTGCCTCGCCTCGATCTGTCTGCGTGTTTGTGTGATTGTAGCTGTGCGCGATAACCCGCCGTCCGTACCTTTATCTGTCCATAATATGTTGCTCCTCGGCTCGGGGAACCTTAGACCAGCAGCGGGTGTCAGTTGCTCGCGGATTTATTTCAAACTTCAAAGTTTCCTTATGTGAACAGTGAAGTTATATTGTTGACTTAGAATCTAAGCATAATATCCCTAAGTTGCTTTTTTTTAGGGTTCAAATATATATCATACTGCCCTACAAAAAAAATATATACATACCTTAAAACAAACTGATTAATGATCCTGTTTGAATCATAGAATCAAAGCCAGCGGTAACTATTTTAGGATAATCATTATTATCATTAATCAGTAGAAGTCCACTGCTGGACTTAGGCTTTTACCAAAAATCTCCACTCTGATCTATTTACCGGCTTTGGAGTAATAAAGGAATATCTTACGTTCTTCGTCAATCAAACGGAAGTATTCAATTCAACGCCTGTGTATTAGTTTTTTTATTGGTCATGTATCTTTTAACAGTTGTACGATCTATTTGATGTTTTCCGTGTTGTATAGATTGTACATGAAAGTTGATTTATAAAAAAAAAAAAAAAAATCTACCACCAAGGAGGATATGGTAAATACTTTAGACTTGTTATCTTCTATTGAAATTATGTATTTTTCGCAGTTTTTATCTACCGTCGCCTTTTTTTTTGTATAAAGTAGAAACTCATTGAATGCGACAGTAGCAGCAGACCTTTCTTTATTGCTTCTTGACTCCGAATGCGTATTGTCTATTCGTCAATGCGGTACCAGTTTATGATATCGTATAGTGATCATTCGGAAACGTCATCCAGTTAGTCGTACGTACGCCGACGTAAATCCATCGGAGTAGATCGAATCTGATAACGCTGGAGACGTATATGTACACAGCAGCTGTCGCTTTACCCGTTTCACTTACAGTCCATCACGTAACCGACAGTTGATTTTGTAGCCTTGTTTTACACAAACTACATCGCTGAACGGTTTTAATACGTCATTGATATAACCTAGGTTATAATACTAAATGTTAGCATCGAGAGATTATAGATTACATACTAACCGGACAAAATCTGTTCTATAAATAAATTTATCTAGCTATTTATATGTGTTTACCATCATCATTGCCTTTCCAGCCTGTTGCTGGGTTATATCGTTTTCTTCACGTTTGTCATTCGTATTGGGGTGCGGAGTAATTTGGTAATAGTTATAAAGAAATGAATCTTCATGCTACTCAATGACTGATGTTTCAAATATATCCTCTTTAGATTCTATATTTTAGATATTAATGGGATATTTATTGATAGATCGATGAATTTGATTGAGGACCGAAGTAGATTTAGTACCTACCTACGAAGTAGTAGGCTTTTTGCGGGAAAAAATTTTCGATTCTTGCAAACTTGTGTTATCAATCTACTATGATTTTAAATATAATATATTTGAAGATCAAATATCAAACGATTTTAGTCTTGGTAATATTTGTAGGTAAACATTGAGCTTAATTTAAATCGTATAAGATGGGGAACGGAGCATGTCGAAGGTTCACTAGAATCAAAAGACAGACAATTTTTCAACTTTTCATCGGCGATTGCATGTCCACAGTTTATTTTTTATTCTACCTTTGATTGCGTGCGATTGACAGCAACAAATTAAAGGGCCACCTGTAAATTTTAATCTGTGACCTCTGCCACCGCGCGCCGCTGCTTATTACTGGCTCCTTGCAAGCCTCGCGCGGACTCGTTTCTCGGAGATTAATCTTCGGAGATTACTGCTTTTACACGTGTCGTACAGGTTATAATCCTATAAAAGAAATGCTGTTTAGTGATGTACTTCAGTCTGATAGTGTAAATAAAACATATAATTATTTGTTTAACTGAAACATTTAATGGTTAGTAGCGCAACGATTCCTCTGATGTTGCAGTTGCTTTTTGACGTGTGTATCAGAGGAAGGGCAAAGGACATAATATCAGAGTTTCTTTTCTTTTTGCATGTGTATATATATTTAGGTGACGTGAGCAGATCTTCAGGTGCATGCTGCCAGTGATGACTTATGACACCGAGACGTGGCCGCTTACAGTGGGCCGCGTCAAAAGGTTTCAAGTTGCACAGAAAGCAATGGAAAGGGGTTTCCATTTGTTATTCCCTGCATGATCAAATCAGAAATGAGGAGATCCGTAAGAGAACTAAGGTCACCGACATAGTCGAAAAGATTGCTAGCCTCAAGTGGCAATGATCAGGACACATCGCTCCAAGAACTGATAGCTGTTGTAGCATTAAGGTGAAGGTTGCGGGAAGCAGCTGGATGCGGTAGAGCAGGATCGATGGATGTCGAGATCTATGGTGGAGCTCTATATCCTGCAATGAACGTCTATCGGCTGATAATGATGATGATGAGCAGATCTCAACTTTCGACAGTGGCTTCTAATAATACATTGGACGGTTGATAAAAGGTGAATCAGTTGAAATTCGATATAATTATGGATGCTTTGTTTTAATTTACAGTCCTGGTCACTTTCAATTGACTAGTATTTCATAATCCAAACATATCTAATATACATCCAAAGAGTACTAGAAAGGTAAATATAAATCCTTGGTTATGTTAGATTCTAAATTATTGGTCATCTCTTTTAATAGGATCTGCAATGCCTTTTTAATCTTAGTCCTTGGTTCGATTGCGGGGACACTTATTCTATAATTTGGTTGTTAGTGGGGTTTATCATAAAGCTGCTTGTCTAGCTGATACCCTTGTAATGTAAATCTGCTACTGTAACAGCATGGTTTTGTTGTAGTTGTCAAAATAGGAGAAGCGGAGGGTTATAAGCTGGAACACTTCGCCATCATCGGCTCCATTGTCATTTAATATCAATTGAAATTGTGGTCAAGTAATAAATTAAAATTAGACGGTAGCGGCGGCCATTTTAATTTCTAAGTTTTACATCACTAATCCGAAAAGTTAAGCAGATCATAAATATTCGGCGCATTCATTAGAGGTAGAGGTATGTTCGTGACTATTTGTCAGAAGACAATCGCGAGATAAGAGGCGGAGGCGCGCACCGCATACTGATCAGCCGGCACTGCAGCCGGGGTGACCGTGAAATGCCAGGACTTCACTTTACTAAACTTTCGACTTAATTTTAAAAAAGACTGTTGACTGGTATCTATATCTGCATCTATATCTGCATATATATCTGTATGTATATCTGCACCTATATCTGTACCTATATCTGCATCTATATCTGTATCTCTATTTACATCTGTATCTATATCGGTAGCAGAATTTTCTCGATTAAAACTCACTCTATTAATAGTATATTGTATTACTGCGCTTGTCACCAAAGTTTCTTTCAAGTCCCGGCTTCAGCTGCTTCTTGGCTTTAGATCGTCAATATTTGTGACTTTGATACAACATTTACTTCTGCAGTTCAAATTTTCCTCGCTGCAGTTCATCGCGAATGTTTGTTGAAGGACACTGATACTTGTCTGAATCTTTTACAGAACGCATCGGTGCCCGTCTATATCTCTGAGGAAGTCTCTCTGAGGGAGGTCCAAACCTTCCTAGGCATCATCGCAGTGCCACGCAGGTTCGCTAGTTGATAGATAAAGGTCTTCACCCTCAAGGCCCGCGAGAGTCCTAGACTCTTTCAGTCGCCTTCTATGACAGGCAATGCTTGCTTTAGTCTTATTCTTACTAGCCTGAGACTACAGAGCTGAAGGATTTTATTTGGCCTAGGTGCTTATTTACATTTTAATCTAAACAGTTAAATTTGGTTAATATTTTTGTGGACTGTCCGAGTATTCCCAAAGGTCTGCTGCCCCTGGATGCAGCTGCGTGTCTCTGGGAACGGGCAATCTCTTTTTGTTAGAACTTGTTATGACTTCCTCGCAAATATAGTTATGAGAGGGACGTCCGCCGCGATGCTTTTGTCCTGCTGCCTTCGAGCTGATCGTATACCGATGAGTCAGTTAAAATTATATTACATATCGTTAAGCTTTGATTTTGATACAGTTTATCAATTTTAACCGGGATTATGATATGAATATGTATATCATTATTAGGTAATCCATTTTTATTTTATATAGTTGTAAGTGATAATATGGAGTTGGATGGTGAAGAGTGCTCTTTCAACAATTAAGTGACGACACGAGCGGGTTCTTTACCTGATGGTAAATGAAACGCATGCTCATAATAACGTGACTCTAGTTAAGATGATATATACTGCTACACTTAAGTGGCAGTGGGCTGGGCACGTTTCTCGAAGGACTAACGACAGATGAGGTAGTGAGTTCCTCGAGTGGGGCCCGCGTATTCCTACAAGGTAGACCAACGATCTGGTGAGAATCACGGGAGTCCATTGGATGCGAGCAACGTGGAACCGATCGATGTGAAGATCTTTAGGGTAGGCCTAGACTAGCAGAGGACATATATCATATGATTATATAAAGACTAGGACTAGGTCCGCAACTAGAACATGTTTATACATCTCGCAACAGCTTGTTGCGCTTCTTCTAGTACTACTATAAACATGTTGAACAACCATTACGAGCACCTTTCATACAACAGTTCGCAGTGCGACATGTCTCGCCTCAATTGAACATTACAAGGCAGTGCACTGCCCGGACAGGGCGGAACAGGCCCGGACGTCTGTTGCGATATCGCGGAACGCCTGTCTCCCTTGTTTATATCCTGTTCTGTTGTCCGGCAGCGACGCTGCATAAATAAATAGATGGCCTACTTAACGTTCCCACAGTGCTCAGTCCTAGTAAGGACTCTGAGCTTTCTGTCACAAGTCACCAGCCCTGTTATTTTCCCATTACTTGGACTCAGACTTCTATCACAAATACCGTCTAGGTACCATCGCAGCTCCTACTTCTGCCGCAAGACAGTAGTCTGCAAACGTTGCTGTGTTCCGGTTTGAAGGGCGCTGTAGGTAGTGTACGACAAGCGCAATGTGATACAGCACATCCTCACTAGCGCCACTGTTATGGACTTGGGTATCACTTACTATCAGGTGAACTTCCCGCTCGTCTCTTCGACTCCTCTTTGGTTCCTCGACTCCTCTCTCTCTGTACTCATCCGGTTTGAAGGGCGTCGTAGCTAATGAAATTATCGAGGCAGTATGACTTTATGTCTTTTCAATGGAAGTAAGTTGCCATCACTTATGATCAAGTGAACGTCCGACTCGTCTCATCCTAAAATAAAAAAAACAAACGAGCGTAATGCGGTGCTGTGTATATCAACCTAACCAACGCCATGTTATGAGCAGGCGTATCACTTAATATCACGTGAACGTTCCCGCTAGACTGGAACTATTTATCTTGAGCTAACAAAGCAGTTAAGTTACTAGTAGTTAAGTTATAATTAAGTCGAGGTATATATTTATTTGGTAACTTACTTAGGAGGTCAACTTGATTGTCACGTTCTAGAAAATTGCTGGTCATTACAATTTAACCGCCATTTTAATCCAGGGTTCATAGTTAGCGGTGTTGCCTCATTCAGTTAACCCTGTAATATACTAAAGTTAAATTTAACGGTGGTTTAAAGATTTAACTGATGCTTTAACTGTGGTTTAAAGATTTTCATGAGTTACCGTGTTCACTGGTGGTAGATCTCTGTTGCTGGAGACCGTCTAAGTAGGTGCTGCTGCAGCTCTTTTTTCCACCTTCAAACGGTACTGTGCAAATATTACTGTGTTCCGGTTTGAAAGGCGCTGTAGCTAATAAAATTACTTGGGTAATGATACCTAAAGCGACGATCGTAATGTGGTGCTGAGTATATCCTAGCTGGTGCCACGTTGTTATGGGAAGGAGTGTTACTTATCATCAGGTGTCCATGTCCTGCTCGTTTGAAAGAAAAAATGCGCTGCGCCTGTTGGTAAGTTGTTACCGTAACCTTGCACGAAGAAACCTTACCACGTCCTTTTTGAAGAAGGACCCCATTCTGTAAGTTTTTATAGTTAGAGCGCAGAAGTAAATAACTTTCTAAATTACAACTCACCCCTTAAAATAAGGGTATATTTTACTTACTATTTACCCTAATTTAAAATGCTTAAAAGTTACTGTAGATGGCAGAGAGACGGCAACTTCCGGGTGCACTAGATGAATGAAAATGTTGTGGACAGAAGACAGAACGACATAAAATCAGTTTAGACGTATGAAAAAAAAAAACTTTATATATGAGATATAATAAATAATAATAGTACCGCACTAGTTGGTGGTTAGCCTTATCTGAAACGAAATTTATCTTTGGCCCAAAAACTTTAATTACAATGTGAAAAGCAAGCGCTGAGTAATCATAGAAATTAAAATTGGTTCCAGGGCTGCCTAGCGGACTTACTTAAAGTTAACTATGTAACAACTTCAAATGAATTTTTTTTTTTATACCATGAAGCAAAGAGACGACCGAAACGTTCACCTGATGGTAAGTAATATGCCTGTTAATATAATAAATACGTGGCGCTGGTTAGGATGATATATACATTGCGTTCGCCGCTTGGGACGTGCAATCTTGAATTTCGCTACCCCAGTAATTAAACGAGCTACAACGCCCTTCAAACCGGAACATGGTAATGTTTGCATACAACTGTTTAGCGGCAGAAATAGGCGCTGTATTGGAACTTATATAGTCTCCGGTAAGAAACCTACCACCAGTAAAAGCAATGATACAATGATGACATCGATATATGTAACATACTTTTTTTAATATTCCTTGATGCCATTCATCATCATGATTTCATGAATACTAGCAGAAACAGAAGCCTGGTACCTTAGTCTCCAGCAATAGGGACTTACCACAAGTAAATGCTGATAACCTTTGTGATAACCCTCAAAGATGCCAATTAAACAGCGTCTCATGAAAGGCCATAAAGAAATTAATATGGATATTGCAGAATTTACTCTCTGAGTGATTCTTTATTGATGTAACGAGTTTTAAAATGGCGCTGACCGAAGATTACGGTTCAAAGACCTTCACTGGGTTAAATTAACTGCATGAGGTTATAAGCTGATGGTGTAACTTGCGATTGGAGTATATCAGACTTGGATCTTGGATTGTTGTGCACCAAGTCTACTCAAATAGCTTCCAACAGCAGTGGAGAGTTCGTTTAAAATCGAAGGAGTTTTTAAGCTGTGACAGCTGTTTTAATTTTTTTTTTTATTCAATTAAGCGACGACACGAATGCGACAGTCACGTGATAGTAAGTGATACGCCCGTCCATAACAAAGTGGCGCCGATTAGTCTTAGATATACTGAATTAAATGTCGCCCTTCGCCTGAGACGTAAGATGTAGACTCTCGTTACCCCAGTAATTACACTAGCTACAACGACCTTCAAACCGGAACACAGTAATGTTTGCAGGCTACTGTTTATCAGGTGCAATAGGCGCTGCGGTGGTGTCTATAAATATTTTTAGTATTACCCGAAATATAAAAAGGTGTAAGGGACCCAAGTCAACCCCCTCTGCTCGTGGTGCACCCTGCTAAGCGACCAACGAGGCCCTGGCTCCCACCAACCCGCAATGGGCCAGCGTGGTGGGAAATGGCCCAAAGCCTACTATATGAATACCTACAAACGAAGGACACGGGAAGCTTCTGGATGGGAACAGTGTAGGACTGATAGACGTGGAGATCTTTACTAATGATGAAGATTTACTGATATCTTAAATCTCTCAATCCCCCACTGGGTGGGGACTTTAAGGGAGGTCTATGGCCAGCAATGGAGGTCTATCGACTGTTGATGATAGAAAGGAAATACTCATATTCAATACATTTCCTTTTATCATCTTTATTTAAGAGTTGGGTCTTTACTACGAAAATAGTACTTCCAGTTAACTAACCAGGACTTCTTCCGTCCGCCAGTGCATACTATGTTTAACATTGCTTACTTTAGAGTGGATTTTAGTTAAATTGGTGCATCGTGTCCAATTTCAAGAGAATGTCGAGGTTGTACTAATAATGCAACAGTCAGCGGGCAGCAGATAGTCGACTGAACAATGAGTTGACAATTCACGCGCGTCCGTCCGGTGATTGCGAGGACCGTTAGCGCGATTTACGAGCCTCGATACGTCCGGAGCTAACCGAGGGCCAAATAGGGGCTGCACGGAGCCTGGTGACATGGAGAGACCTTCGAAAGTCAGCCCTCGTTACTGTCAACCGCGCCTAGTATTAAGAAAGTTATCTGTTGTAGACTTGAGTATAAAAGTTTCAAACTAAAACAGGTATAAATTACTTGAATATTTTCGTCATCTTCTCTTTTGGACCGAGTGTGTACTACTCAAAAATGTATTAAAAAAGAGTTTTTCCCGTACCGGGAATCGAACCCGAGCCTCCTGGGTGAAAGCCAGGTATCCTAGCCACTAGACCATACAGGAGATATCGTGATAAGTGGAATTAACAAACTTTTACTGGTGGTATGTCTCCGATACCAGAGATCGTCGAGATAAGTCCACCGCATCGTATATTTCCGCCGCCAAACCGTAGCGTGTCAACATTACTATCTTCCGGTTTGAAGTGTGGTTTAGTAGTTAATTTCACCCAGTAATTTCACTATACTGGGTGAAATTAACTACTAAACCGCATTGGGTCAGCGTGGGATAGCCGAAATACCTCCACATGAATCCCTTCCCGTTCTGAGGAATTTTTGGGGAGACCTGTGTCCGGCAGTGGACGTCTATTGGCAGTGTTTACTATCATAATTAGTACGTCTATGTTATGAGTAAGTGTATCGCTTACCATCAGGTGAACTTCCCATTCTTCTCATCGCTTCCTTGAATAAATATATATATATATATATAATAGCAAACAAAATCTTTCCAACCGCAATGACCCCACTAACTTTTCGAAGCGATGCTTCATCTCTTTAAAGAAGTTCTTCAGAATTATCTCTTCCACCAACGCAGTATACGACACAACACCAAATTCGATCCCCACCACCAGGAAGTGTGATCTTCTACCGTGCTTTAAAAACTCAACTACGTCCAGCTGCTTTGTTGAATCGACGGCCATCGGAATTATTTCTGGATCATGCCACTTTGGAACCTTGAATAAATCCTACTACTTCTTTAAAGGTCGGCAACGCGAACCCTCAGTTGTGGCGACAGTCTATGGGCCTCAGTGATCACTTTCCATCGCGTGAACTGTTCGTCCGTTTGTCGCGTTATTAAAAAAACAAACTCACATAAGAAATTCTTGTCACAGCACCGCAGTTCCTGCAGCCCACATTCCCAGGCCCCGCATTTACCTAACGCGGCCCCGCCGTAGATCACTAGATCGGATAGATCCCGTAGATATGCGGGACAGCGGTGTCCGCTGCGGCGATAGCATCGGCCGCAGTTGGACAATGCTCGGTATTTGGAAGGGAAAACAGGGGTACCGCTGTTTTGACATTCGCGGCAGACGACCGTTTGTTTGAAGATGGATTTTATTGGTTAAATGTCAACCGGTTAGCGGATAACAGGCTTTATTGATATTGAAACGGATGAATCATTCCATGTGTTTATATCATATAAATTATAGTATTGTAACTAAAGAACGGTCCTCTGTTATGACATTGAAATTTCATTGTTGTACTTACATTACATTCCAAGTCAACCTCATTTACTCGTGGTTCATCCTGCTAATCAACAAATAAAGCTCTGGCTCCCACTAACCCGCATTGGGCCAGCGTGGTGGGAAATGACCCAAATCCGCTTATATGAATTCCTACTTTACCTTTGGTGGAGATGTACGTCCAACAGTGGACGTCTATCAGCTGATGATTGATGAATTATAATTTAGTGTAACAACTTTGTCCTTTTAATGATCGTCATCGCCTTCAGAAATTGTACTAAGGATATTTTTTAAATCGTCGTTTAGTATTGTAAGGCTATCATTGATGAACCGATAAAACGAGCAAGTCCTTTACCTGACGGTAAGCTTGTCCGTAACTTGGCGCTGGTTAAGATGTAATACACAGGTACCACATTGTACTAGACGTTTAAGACATGATATGTATTCTCATTACCACAGTAAATACACTACCACGGAAATACATGAATTGTTTAGGAGCAGAAATAGAAGCTGCAGTGGTACCTAGACTGTCACCGGCAACAGAGACCTACAACCAGTATATGAAAAATAAGTTGAAGAGTATGTTTGAAGAAATTTTAAAAATTAGGACGAGATATATGAAAAGATAAAGGAAATGTATAAATATATAAGTATAGATAGATCTACAGGAAGAACGATGGTTACACATCTTCTGTTACTACTGCAGAAGTGAATAGCGAAGCTGTGACCGCAGCTAGTGAGTAATAAATATATCTAGATCTTAAGTTTTGAATGCTTTTGTAATGTAAATAACTTATTCAAGTTTTCACAACCAAATTAATAACTTAATAAAGCTGCTTACTCGTCGACACGTAAGCGCCTTTCTATACTGCATAATGCTGATCTACAGCGCGCTGAATGGCACAGCGTGAGTTTAGTATTCAACAGATTCAAATGTGAAAGAGGTGGTAAGTGCATAAATCGCGGTTTGAATGCGCCCGCGCAACTTGATGTTAAAGAAGAAAGATGGCCGCTTCCTGCTATCCGTCTGTTGTGTGTATCTATTAGTGATGTGGATTATCTACCGGATTTCTTAATAAAAGTCTTTCCAATTATAAATCTATCCGATTTATGACTTAGAGTTAAAATTTTGTACGATTTGGAAAACTGAAAAGTTCTATTAATTGTACAAAGATTATAGAAGACTTAGATAATGAGAGATATCTGGGTATTGGTAAGAATGATTTTCATCATCCATTAACTTGCGTTTCACCAGGGTGATATTAAATTTCTCCTAGAGGGATGATCCAAATCTCAGTAAAGGGAAGGTAAAGAAGTCAGATTATTATTAAGAATACGAGAATGATTAGAACATGAGTTTAGAATCGCATATCCCAATCATTAGTACATTTAACCTTAATACAAACTTAGTAAATTTTCTAGATATTGGATCTATCATATCTAAAGATAGTAAAATTTGCACCCTGCTTAATGTCAAAACAGTTATTATTCGGGAAAACTGTTTTTAGCTATGATCTATGAGTGATCGATTGAACGTACGTCATTAAAAATCCATGTCGCTTTCATACGAACAAAGAAATCTAAATGGTTATATCAATATTAATATAAAATGGATAATATAGTGTTTGTATATTAATTTATACTAAATATTCATTCTCATCGAGACTCAAGTTTCATTCTTCTATTGTATATTTCAACGACCTGGGATGACTGATAGAAAATTTGAAAATTTTTATATCCTGTTGGAAGTTTCCATTAGGTTATTAATATGAATAAATATATAAAAGAAGACTCCTCCTTTAGCAGATCTAACATCTCTTATCTCGAACAACACTATTTTATGATTCACGCATTTACATTAGCAACAAAATGGATGCTGTGTGAATAGTTACTATTTGTATATTCAAAGTTTTAGTTGAATTTTGATATCAAGTGCAAGAATAGTTTATATAGAATAGTAAATGACTGATGGCTAAATACACCGTCTATATGATTCTCAATGTTAGTATACAAAAAGATAGTGTTACTACTTTTATCTGTTCGTTTATGGGAAAACAAAGAGTGCTTAGATTTTGATCATTCTCAATTTGTAAAGAAATAGTCAACCCTCATCTAGTTTAATATATTTTGAAGGTATTGTGAAATTTTTATTATTATCCGCACGGTTATCACTTACTGTGGCATTCAACAATCAAGTTCAACTTCCGAGATTCTAAACTGTAAAAAGTAAATTATTATTAGTCGCTGTGGAATGAGGACAGCAAAGGTTTTCAGCTGACATTGTTATTAGTTGCTTTATCTCGAAAATAAATACCTCACTCGACTTAACGTTTGTTTTATATTAAAATATCTATTAAACTATTCGCAATTCGCATATCGGAATAAATATTAACATGTAAATGCGTATAAAACAGTTTTAGCTGCAGAATTGAAGTGTCGCGGTGTAAATGGATGCGCGGCTCTTACGGGCGTGGCGTCCCGCTGCGTGCGCGCATCTCGCGCTGCACGCTGATTTATGTCCGTATAAAGCATTTTACATCCGTACGACACAAAAACAAGTTAAAATATGAAATTAGACAGATTTTTCTAGCTTTGTGACGCAGTAACATGAAAGCCTATTAGATTGCGAAGCTATAACAATTCAGTTAGTGATAACGTTTTTATCAACCTGCCTGGAAAGGTATCATAATCATAAATCTGCCGCCATAACTGTATTGCTGTATTCCGGCTCCTATAGTAAAAGCCAGGGTAGTGTAGGCCAGTTTTTAGTGGTAGCAAACATCTACGGCCCTATTGGTATTTAACACCATGTGAAATTAAGATCAAGTGTTAGTCAATTGTCCATAAATAATAATTGCGTCAAGCTCAGTCTACGTTTTGGTTTGATCATCTTTCTCATGGTGTCTATTATCACAAAGGGCATTAAAATTTTACAAGCAATCTTTTCATTGTGTGGTAAAACGGAAACGACGGCAGATAGTTTCAGTCCACTAAGCAGATCGAGGATTAGGTGAAGACGACAGGAAGCTAATGGATACAGGTAATGTAAGATGGATAGCAGTGGAGATCCTTGTACCGGCTGGTATGTTTCTCATGTATATTTAAATTGTTTTTTTATGTGACTGTTGTCACGATATATCATATCGTATCCGTCAGATGTTAAACGGATTCCGGTGGCGGTTACTTTGTATTCGCGTCGTTTAGATAAAGGATTCTGATGCGAGACGCAACTATTATCGGACACAATATTTATGATTTAACAATCAATAATCGAATCAAACGTAACGATGAAATATTGTTTAATTAAATGCACAGAGTAAACTGATTTTTAGATTGCAAGAATATCATCATCTTCTCTTTATTTGCACGACTTAACTTCTTTCGCTATGTTATAAAAATAGTTTTTAAAAACCACTCTAACCTGATCAGGTCTAAGTCTAAGTGACAGAAGCAATATCTCAACGAAATTTTAAGTCTTCATCTAATAGTTTTGGAGATATTGTCATGAGGCAACAAATCTCTGGATATCTCCTATGTTAATAACATATTGATTATTAAAACATTAGGTTTCGTTGCGAATAATACAGCAAAAGGAAAGTTTTCGTAATTCATGCTGTCGAGGAAAACGATTTCGAGGTAAATCATGTAGACTCGTAGACAGAAACTCGTGCGTTCGCGTTAGATAGTAATTAGTGTGATAGCAATTTCAATAGAGTTATGGCCCACGTTTCATTCGGCTTAGCTTTCATAGTATTCATTGAATTAAAGCTTACTTTTTCATTCTGAGGAGCGACGCTATCAGTATAATGTTCAGCAGCTGGTGGTACATATTTCTGAGGTGCCATCTTGTGGTCTCGGCGTTTGAAGTCTATGTCAGCTCCATCATAATTAACTATTGAAATCTATTATACTATAAAGAATGAGACGGGATGTTTACATACTAGTAAATAGCTGTCTTTAGACAATTGGACGTATAGTTAGAATAGCAATTAATCTAGCTGCAGCTTTCTTAAAATAAGAACTATGTGATATTCGGACTATCATTTTTGGTAATAGAGATGGTCTATTCGTTAGGAGAAAGTGTCTACTTCTTACCTAGATGGACTACAATGGTGAGTTATCCTAAGTAGTATCGTCACATATGTCTTCGACAAAGGGAGGAGAGAAGATCGAAAGAAAAAGGAAAGAGATGAAAACGTTAATTCTAATGATAAGTGAGTATCAGAGTCTCCTTCGTTTTTATGTACAGTTACAACATGCTAATAACCGGATCACAGTAATGTTTCCACACAAATATTTGGCGGTAATAATAGGTGTCTATCTAGAGGATCTCTGGCCATAAAGATCTACCACTGGTAGAGTTCTAACCTTTAAAAATAGCCTACAGCCAAATTTGACTCAATCGAATTCCTTCATCATGGCGTCACTACCTCGAAAGTATCCACGGGGACGTTTCTCGAGAAGCGTCCTCGTAAAAATTAAACTATTAACATCAATTAGGCAGCGTCGACGGCCGCGGCTCGCTGGTGACTGACCGATAGGTAAACCGGACTGAAGCCTTGCTGCCACTGCCATGCAGTCTACTGTCAGGACACAAGGTATAATTTGAAATAATTAAAACGTATTTAAAGCGGTTCTCGAAGGCACGTAATCGTCGAATTAGATTGGGATAGAGGCGTTAAATAAGTAAATTCTCGGAGGCGGCCCCGCGCTCGTGTTTTTGTTGTAGATGCGTAGTGATGTAAGGAATTGTCTTATTATTCTGCTTCAGGTGGGTCTCTGGAGGACGTCCAGATTGAGGTCACAGCCGCTGAGTATGCCAACGTTTTATTTCCGAAAAATCATTTGCCTTTTAATAAGGTTACTGTAGTAAGCATTTTAACATAACGTAAATTCGCTTCTTTTTGGCTTTGTTACAATATTAATAAAAAAAATTGTAGCTTAAAATGTAGTTGATGTATTAAAGGACCTTTTAATGTATGCACTTTATCATTTGATCTTATATATTATGATCTCAGTTAAAATACGAAGTCTATTTATTGATCTTACCGAACTCTTAGCGAAAATAGAGCCTGTGATTGACATTAAAATATTTTTAACTTTAAGAATTGTACTCCAAGGAAAAAACTCTATAGTGGAAGGGAGAGAATACCGTCCTTTGTTTATAGAGGAGTTATCTGCCAACCTTCATTTAATGTATGGATGACCTTGATTTTTTGTGAGAGAAGGCCTGAGACCGCAAACATATCTGTAACTTTGAATTCTTTGACCAGTCATAAGATTACGTTTGACAGATTTTAATGTGCAAAAAATGTTAGCTTCAAACATATTAAACATCGTTTCAAATTGAATTCATGAACGTTTCATACAGAGTTAGTTAACCTACAAAAAAAGGACAGGCGGACTGTTTCTATATATGCTTTAGTTGATTAAAAGCTCTAGATTTAGCTTGTCTATGTTTTTATACTCCATACTTTTCCATTTGAAATAAATTAGTGACGTAAATTGTGATAGATGCATCATTGTCATTCATCTTCATCTGGAATGCGTCTACTAGCTGTTGAACTTACGCTTCTTTCAAAGGTACTGTGTGTCTGTACTTGCTGATTCTGTGTTGGTCATATCCATTAGTGCAAAGAGTCATCGTCCCATCACTAGTGGTTCCGTGCCGACGCCAGTAGCAAGTCATGCGCCTTAATGGCGTACCGAATTAATCGTCGGTAACAAACGCCCCCCCTGATGGCTACCTACCGCTACCCGGAGCTGATGTCGCACGCCGCACCACAGAGGTCCCTATTGCATTAGCCAGCGACAATCCAAACTATTTCACGGTAATAAAACGTATTACGTTTCTGGGAATTTCCGATGCTTTTTGTCCTTTTCTAACGTTGTCACGTTTTTAGATAACACTTAACTTATGGTTTAACATCTAATCTAAAGTATTAATAATAGAAAATGTTAGTTTTGTTATTTTTACACATGTTGCCTGCCACAGGCCTGCAGACGCTGTTGTACAGGTCACTCATTTTGACAATTGCCTTGAAGATATTGCAGTACAGGCTCTCACTTGGTGATTAACATGATGAATAAACTTTGCAGGCTATCTTTAATACTACGTTTAAAGAAAATCTATAGTTTTATCTCTTATAGATCTTTCACAAAAGGAACTGATACATATATATATTATCTATTTACTAGTACCAATTTTATTTAGATAAATTATTTCACGAAGAAGCTTCTACCAAAATCATTGCATCACATTCACATAACATTACTAACGAAAAAACCACAAATATCTTCTTATTCCATGAATATTAAACTATTTATTCTTACTGATTATCTTCCGTTCACTATCACGAAATCTATAAACAGTTCAATATACTATGAAAGTCAATTATCTGAACCTCTTAGAATTAATAGATCCAGTTTAGTTTTTACAAAGTTGCCACTACACAAAATCTGTACATTCTTGCTGGAGGCAGTTTAACACCTTGAATGATTTATGAAAGTAACATTTTATTTAACCGGCTCCTTATTAGGAGTTCGTAGAAATAAAATAAAGCTAATCTTAAATATTTAGTAACAGCTGCAGATATTACTTGTAACGGGATTAACTCAGTCATTAGAGCGTTGTACTAACGGTCTTTATTCTAAATTTATGATTTTCTAACGGTACATGTGATGGTAAGAGATTAACCCCAACGGCAATCTTGTGCAGCTTCAAAAGACTTAAATTTAGCTTATGTTATTCCTAGTCTTAATTTTCCATGATATTGTAATATTAAAATAACTAAAAGAATGAAAAGTTCTTGAATATTCAAATGTAGTTGTCATAATTTAGGTATATAAGACTTTTAAGAATTAATGGCCGACCTTTCTAGCCATAAAGTGACAAACATGTCTATGATCAAATAACCTTGGGTTGAATGAGAATTTTTATTAACTGATTACTAGTAATCTTTTCTAGTACTCAGTAGATAAAATAGGCATAAAAATTATTTCGTAATGTTTATAATAACGTCATGAACTGGGAATTTGCTTAGTAGTAAGATATCTGCAAATAACTGAGTATAGCGCATAGGAATTAAGGACAATTGCTACAACTGTTTCAATTTAATTAAAACAGTTTCTTTCGAATTGCAAGCAATAGTGTCCAATGACAACAAGTGACTCTAAAACTATCCAGGCACTAAACCTATAAATAGATATAAATCGCTTGTCCAACATGACGACGTAAATACTATTCGTTAGATCATAACAAATTGTTGCACCAAACCGACAATTTTCACAAACAATCCGAATCTCTCACGAGTGTTATTAGGTGTTGCAACACCATGTAACACGTGGGCAACGAAATGATTTGCTCTCGCAACACTCGAACAGACGGACGGACCGGACAATGATTTGTGCAAATTATACGTCAAGTACGGCGTTGCGTGATTTGTTCCATGTCCGTGTCTGTATTGATGTATGGAAGGAAATACCTGAATCGGGTTTCTGTCTTATATATGAATATTGAATTAAACTCTGAGACAGATAAATATCTATGGATTTAAATAGCAAAATAGTTAACTTAAATTATTGTTCTAAATAATGGTGGCACAACCATAACTAGTGGTTTTTTGTGGTCAGAAAAGACATAGGTAGATATCGCCGCAACAGCAATTTCTGCCGGCACGCGGTAGTGTGCTAACGTTTGGGTTTGTAGGGTGTTGGAGCTAATGCAAGCACAGTTTGGTAGTGTTTCTCTTCCTGACTCTTCACAGATCGTCGCTTCATGAATTAAAAAAATGTTGTAATGTTTATTGTCGAATCTGTTAATAGTTCAGTGAATTCTGAAGGAATTACTATAAATAATTCAGTAGTAGTATTTACAGATGCTAGTGATGTATAATTATTAATAGAAGGGTTATACAATATTTATTGCGGTATAACCGTTGATGTTGTTGAACAGATAAACAAAAAACAAAACGTGTTAGTGGAAAATGTCACTCGTAAGGCATCAACAGATAAATAAACAAGTACCGTTCCAGCTGACAAGCCCACTGACGGTACATTGCGTCGTCCAAGAGACGAAGTCGCGTGGGCGTCGCTCGATCGTGCTCTGAATTATATATTGGACGATCGCGCAATTATTGCTTACCATCATTATGTACCATCAGAGGCGCGAGTGATTAATGCACTTAATCAAATTGTTTACACAAAATTGGGCCTTATAAATGCAGTGTAAAATTCAAAATACTCAGACCAACTAAATAAGCTAGCATCATGTAATTAAAATTAGACATTATAAATTGGAAAAGTTTGTTAAGCAGCGATTCAAGATCGAGAAAAAGTGCTTCGAATTGATATAGCCTGTTTGAAATCGTTTTAAGATCTTATCTAGATTGCAGCGGGCGTACAGAATCATAACGTAGCAGTCAATACTCAGATGTAATTGCGTCATTATATTTTATGATTTCCGTCATGAGTCTTTTATGAATTTTAAATGGATTATTGACGTTATTTATGTTACTTTCATTTGGTTAATTTTATTAATATAACCATTATTTTTCTCGTTAATCCTATATCGAAATCCACAATCCAGATAATTTGTGTGAACGTGATGTATATGAATTTCAGATAAGTTGATTAAATATTTGTAAGAATCGATCAGATACATACAAGTCAGATTAAAATTTGATATGAGCATTTTGTGAATATGACATAAAATCTAGAAAGACTATTCGATAAAATGTCTGTATTGCATATTAAAGAAAAGCGCGTGTGTGCAGACTTCTCACAAACAGTTTTAATATCTCATTAGCTTGAATGATAACTTTATAAAGTGTCGCAGCCGCGGGACATCGTTCATTATCCACCGATAATGGCTTTAATAAAATCCTACATTTGTCCACACCAGAAAATTATATTGCTTTTTCACTATCTATTAAAGAGTTACCCAAGGCGTTTTTAGTTAAGCTTTCGATACAGTTGACGTGAGCAAAGCGAGCATTGTACTGTTTGCTTTAAGAATATATAGATTGGTGTTCGTGGTTGTAGTAAAGGGGTCATTACGGTACAGCCTGCAGGCGTCAGGGTTTTCTGCAGCGCGGTACACCCGCGTTAACAGGTGGTACCCCCGGGGTGTGCCACCGCGTCCCACCGTGATGTTATCGGCGTACTCTTATTGTTACAGTAATGCGGTAGACTGGGCACTAACCGTTTGTATTGCTGTCGGCAATCGTCTGATTATTGCAATTTAAACTGAAAGCGTATTATTACTATTTTTTTTTAAAGGTAATAATAGATCTTGAAATTTTAAAAGAATGGTAGCAATTGTAACAAGTTATGTACATGTTATACTCTATTACTATTACTACTTCGGTATCAGCAGTTTTATGTTCTTGAATTAGCTAGATATAATTAATTTGTTGTCTTTACGTTACTGATTCAATTAAAAACTCATTAGTAATTTAACTATCATTAATAACGCTGATCATTAAACAAGTGTTAAAAGCTATTCTAAGGTTTGCGTCACATCTAAATTGGCGATAAGATCTTTCGTCTGCAGACCCAACGTTAAAGTGCGGTAGTCTCCGAGACGTTTGTAACTGAATTCGTTTTATTTGGCCCGATCGGAGCACTTGTTAGCCTTTATCTGTTGACACCTGTCTTCTCGTTCCGAATCCGATACAGATCTGATCAGCTCCGAAGCAATGATGTCGGCCCACGGGCCTTTACTATTTAGATCTTTGCATTCAACACATTTATAAAACTAATCTTTTTTATCTGCAATGGGCTATACTTGGTTTGAATTTCGTGTAATGTTAAATTACAATGGCGATGATTGCGAAACGTCGTCGCCTACAATATCCCGGCTTTGAAGTGTCGAAAATATCAACAGTGTCGCCATATAGTTAATATGAAAGCAGATTTACAATATAACGATATTGCTCTTTTTAAAGTCCACCACCTGTTTCCGCGTGATCAGTTGGGTAATTAAAACTTGATTTTAGATCACTCTAATGTCTTTTAGATTATTTAGAATCCACCATCCAATTATTTGCAAACTGAAATTTCAGTCTTTCTAAAGTAGTGAACACAGTTTTCGTTTCCACTTTATAGTTGTATGAAAATTTTGATTTTGTTTTTTTTTTTATATACAGGGTGTTTCGTAATATTGTAGGAAAGTAACGTGAAATCTCTTGTCCGAATAACTCACGCGGCGCGACCCGACGCTGTGATGAATGTGCTGCAAAACGCCCCGGGCTCCGTGCTGTAACTGCCCCGTGAGAACTGTATGACGCTTGTTCTGTCTCTTGAGCAATAACGATTAATAGACCATCAAAGACCATGGTAGATTTATATCCAGATTATTCAGTGACTTTTTATTCGACGAATCGTGAACCTATAATTCTTCTTCATTTGTCAATTTTGATTGTTAATAAAAGCCCTTTTGGGAAAGATGTAAAAAATTATATACCTTCTAAAAGAGCTGCGGGGTGATACGGCCAGCAAAGCAGGCGGGGTACAGCTAGTAAAATATAGCCATACTATCACGGTGGTATCTACCTTCTCTATCAACCTTAAGAGGATCTTTTAATAATATTATAATAAATAAAAAATAAACAGAATCCTTCAAAGATTAGATAGTGAGCTTAGATCAATATTAAAGTAATCATTTGATATCGTCACTGTGTATTGTTATCGGCGCCCACGTTCGCTTCGTTATTTAAGTTAAAAATATGAAGATGTCAGAATTTCCGTCGGCGTCTGACATCCGCTGCTTAGTAATCCTACTTTAATGAAATGATTCGAGTAAATCCAAGTTCAATCCAAGAGTTGGGAGCCGACGTTGTAACGAGGCGACGGGGAAGCATATTGACTCCAGGCTTGATTTAGAGGCATGGACCCACACCCACACGTAAATGCGTAGATTCTATAATACTTATTATAGTCAAAGAACTATAAGAAAGTTTCTTACTATTAATATTTAGATAATTTCTATGTGTACAATGTTTGCAGTATATACACATAATTGGAGCCTTTAACTAAATTATGTATGAACCATATCTATGTAGGAATATAAGCTAGGAAATTAATGTGTGCCAAAGTTCAAAGGTATTTAATACATTCAGAAGGTATATCAAATTTTAATTCAACAAAGCGATGAGTCGAGCTAGATGTTCACCTGATAGTAAGTACTATTTAGAATGATATACTACAATCTGCTCCTTGCCTGGGGGTACAATTTCTTCAAGTCTGTTTACCCCAATGTATGTGTTTATACACATATATATAGTATTTGTGGGTGGGAGGGGTTCCGCACTACCAGTCGCAGGATCCAAGCCTACCTCACCTGGGTACTATGAGCTAGTGGTTCCCACCAACCCGCAGTAGACCAGCATGATAGGAAATGACCCTAATTCCCCCATTTCTTACAAACGAAGGTTGTGGGAAGCCCCTGGATAGGGGCAGCGCGGGATCGATCATTGTGGGGACCTTTGGAGGAGACCTATGTCCAGCAGTGGACGTCTATCTACTGATGATGATATAGTATATGATTTTTTCTGTGTAATTTGTCTATAACTATATTCATTATGAGTATGCTGCAAAGTTTATAGATGTAAGAATGAAATATAGTATACGTTAGGAATAGATACATTTGCTATTAAACTTCATACTAAATCATAGTTAACATATTTACAGGCGAATTTTACAGAAAATATCAAATATTAATAATGCTATAATTGAGCAAATAACTAATATATAACATAACAAAATAACTACATGCTAATTACGAGTTTATTAAGGGTTGTTTAAACGAGTAATTTCTACCAAACTTAAGTCTCGCCTCTGATGTCTGGTTAAAATTAACTCAAGTTAAATAGTTACCGGCTCTTAGACTAATGTATACGTTTGATTAAGAAATTTCACCCTAATGCTCGATAACCCCGAACACTTAGCTTTTGAATTGTTGCGATAAAGAACGTAATGCGTTACAGCCGCGCTTTGTCGACGACCGTACGCGGACCAGCGCTCGGAGACATGTTTATGCATCAGCCCTTTATCACCAGGTTTATTGAATTCGAATAAAATTATCTGTGGGAACCATTACCTACTATTGCTATTGATTTGTTCTTGAACCGTACAAGTTTTTTTTTTCTTCAATATTACGCTAAAATTACACGTAATATTTATAGGGCTAACATGGTTGTTGACTAACGTTAACTTACTAATATCTTATATATTATTTTAACTATGTAATATAATAATAAATAGCGTAAATAGCTTAACTGTTACTTAAATAACTAAGTTCTTTTTTATGCAATGAAGCGAGAAACGGACGCGTCGATCACCTGAGGGACGATAATACACCCGCCATTACATGGTGCTAGTTAGGATCGTATACACTGCATCATATTGTGCTCGTCGCCTTAAGTTATATGTTAGGTCTTGTTACTCCAGTAATTTTACTAGTTCTACAACACCTAGACCGGTCTCCGACAAATATAAGAGTGTAATGATAATAGGTCTAAGATGGTCGCCCCTGTAGTCTCGGGCTAGTAAGAATAGGACTAAGGTAAGTCCTACCTGTCGTAGTAGGCGACTTAAAGGGTCTAAGAGTTTCGACGGCTTTGAGGGTTTAGGCCATTATCGCTCGACAAGCAAACCTCCGTGCTTAGGAGGGTTAGACCTCTCCTCAGAGACATGCTAACACAAAGTGTAGAGGGCCGGTGTGTTCTATAAGAGATCCCGGAGCCTCTCATAATGCACTGATGAAGGCCACCTTGGGGGTTTTAATGAGTAACAATCTCACATAACCCTAACTTCCCCCCTTGGAAGATTTTGTCCCCGAAACCAAAAAAAAAAGTCTAAGATGGTAGGTAGTGCTCCAGTAAGACTGGTATAGAGGAAGAAACAGAATGGTATTGTAGCTCGGGATGTAGTGACTACCGTTTTACAAGCTAGTCGAGCTACGAATACAGACAGTAACGGTAATACATAAATTGAAAATTACTAGACGTAGTAACACAGATTTGAACCCGTATCAATCACGCAGGTGAGCCCGCGAGCGTTTGCCGAGCAATTTGTATGGGAATCGCTTGTTAATTTGTATTAAGTAAATCACTATAGAACGCTGCCACCGACACGGCCATTTAATTACAAATGCCACAGATTAACCATCGACAGAGACTGTAGACGAGTATAGATAAAAAAATATTATTATATTCTTATTTATTTAAGTATATACCAACGATAGTAACAGTATAATTAGACGCGTTTAAAATACTAGCTGTTCCACGCTCAATTGCTAGGCGTAATAGAACTAGCGCAGATTATCGCCAAGCCAATGCTTCCCGGACCCTTTGCAGTTATTTACATTTTCGTAACCCCTTCTTGGGGGTAACATTTCGCAAAATCTGATTCTCAGCTGACCTATATTCAGCTAAAGGAATGTTCCAACCAAATTTCAAGTGTCTCTAGGTCTAATAGTTACAGAGATATCGTGATGAGTCTATACATAGGTGGAAGACATATATATTTCGATAGTTTATTAATATAGAAAACTGTGAACATTTTCATGAACATTGTTCATTGTTCTACTGATAAGGGATGATATGAAGTGATAAGGATGATGTATTTACTAAGCGTCTTCACCATAAATCCAAACCTCATAACTTTTGATAATAGGTCATTAGTTAATTTTTTCATACAATAAACGACAAGACGAGTGGAACCTCCACCGGATGGTAAGTTCGCCTGCTGATAACAATGTGGCGCTAGTTAGAATGATATATCTGCACCACATTGCGCTCGTCGCCTGAGACGTAAGAAGTCGAGACTGGTTACCCCAGTAATTATACTAACTACGGCGCTCTTCAATTCGGAACACAGCAATGTTTGCACAGTACTGTATGGCGGAAGAAATAGGATCTGTATAGATACGTACCTAGACGATCTCCAGCAACAGAGAGCTATCAGCAGTAATTCATTCAAGGGTGTTTTTCAAGGATTCATTCAAGGAAGTTCAAGGGTGGATAATGAGTATTAAAGGAAGAACCCTTTCACGTCGAGTAAACAATAATCGAAATTGAGGTAATCATCACCTTTGGAGATACAGGTCGACAAGCAGCTGGAAGATAAAATAGGCTATAGACAAAAGAAATTAATTTTCGAAATTGTAAAAATGAAGTACATTAAGAGAAGAAGAACAAGAAAGAAGAAAGAAGAAAAATATGCCAAAGGAATGATTGTTTCAGGACACTACCATACGACTGTCTTCAATTACGAGAAGTATGGAAGAGAAGAGAATTCAGTATGAAAGAGAACAAAAGTGTAGTAAGATAGATAAGAGAGACTGGAAGAAGAGAGTGAAGGATAAGAAATTTATAGAAATACGAAGTATAGGATGGTAAATTGTACTAAAAGACCCTTACCCAACATATGCAGGGGGAATTATATACAAAAAAACCAGCTGGGAGACAGGGGTCGCTTAGTCCGGATACATGGCGCTGGCTACGGGCACACATTCTAAACTTATAACTACTGTGGTGTAGAAGACAAGGGGAAACCTCTCCGCCATTTTTCCTTGAAACTTGTCATGAATGATGATAAGAAAAAAGCGAAAGAAAATACTTCGAAAAAAAAAAGGGGATGTTAACGCAAATATCTACATATTGCTGCTGTAGGTCAGGTATGTACTTCCCATTAAAACTGGTTGCTTGTTATTCAACCTTTTATTTCATGTAATATATAAATAATCCTGTGGTTAGTTACTCTATGTACCGTATACACTATGGTCTATAACCCACAATTAGACCCGCTGACGAGCGAATCTATAATTTTAGTAATTCCCAATCGGTTTGCTCGGCGACGGCACCTTTCCGGTTGCGCTTTGTTATAATGAAACGGTCGTTTTGTATTATTTCTACGCCGCTGACCTTTACGAAGAATACGCTTTTGTTTAAATGGTAAATTGACTAGTAGACCCAGTGGTGCAGTGGTTGAGTGCTTGTCTTACTCGGCTTCCCCAGTTGGATTCCGGATCCGTATATAGTACGGCAGAAACATTTTAAATACGATTTTCCATATGAATTTGAAGTCAAATATTAGCCTAGTGTAAAAAAAAATTAAGATATCTTCACTTTTTCATTTAGCTTTTTTAATCTATATATCTAACTATGATATTTCGATCTTAAGATACTAGTTTAGAATAGTCTATGCAATGCCTAAATAGAAACAAATCTAGAATAATACACCTAGTTATCTTATTTCTTATTCAAAGAAGAAATGAGATATAACACCGTTTCGCTCGTTAGGATAGTACGCCCCAGTTTGCGCTCGTCGCTTGGAGACATCAATTATTGATGCTCGTTACCTCAGTAATTACACTAACTACAACTCCCTTCAATCCGGAACAGTAATGTTTGCACTTTACTGTTCAGCGAAAGAAATAGGTGCTGCGGTCAGCGGGACAGAGACCTATCGTCAGTAATTATATAAATGTCTAGACGTCTTTTATTACTTATACCTAGAAACAAAAATATCCGCTCGTCTTGTGTCTTAATTGAATTAAAAAAAAAACCAAGAATCTTTCATATTTGATTAGAAACGTAATGTACGTAAAGGTCCAAAGCGTATGGTCTTAAACTGCTTTGAGACGAGACAGGCAAACATCGGAGAATGTACAGCCTGAGCAGCTTCAAATGAATATCATCGATATTATCGATTAATTATATTTACGATTACAGCTTCTTAATATAAGGTTGGAAAATATCTCCCTTCCGCTTTTTTGCTCTTTATTCAATGCTTTATAAAAAGTGTTACAGTGATCGGATTTAGTTCAAATATGCGCCGTTTTGTTCGATAATCTGTTTCCATCTAGACGGCAACTTCATAATACCTCCCTCGTAGAAGCCCCCCTCCTTATTTGCGAAGAACTCGGACAGCCACTTTTCATAAGCCTCTTTTGAGTTCAACTTTACACCACCAAGGGCGTTCACCATGGACAGGAACAGGTGGTAATCACTTGGCGCTATGTCCGGGCTATATGGTGGATGTGATAAAACTTCCCATCCAAGCTCCCGTAGCTTCTGACGAGTCATCAACGAAGTATGTGGTCTGGCGTTGTCCTGGTGGAACACTACACCCTTCCTGTTGGCCAATTCTGGACGCTTCTGGTGGATCGCCTGCTTCAAGCGGTCCAGTTGTTCGCAGTAGATGGTAGAATTAAGCGTCTGGCCATATGGGAGCAGCTCATAGTGGATGATTCCCTTCCAATCCCACCAAACACACAGCAAAACCTTCCTGGCCGTCAATCCCGGCTTGGCCACTGTTTGGGACGATTTACCGGCCTTCGACCACGACCGTTTTCGCTTGATATTGTCGTATGTGATCCATTTTTGGTCGCCAGTCACCATCCGCTTCAAGAATGGGTCGAGTTCGTTCCGTTTCAGCAGCATATCGCAGGCGTTGATTCGATCCAGAAGGTTTTTTTTGCGTCAAATCATGCGGCACCCAAACATCAAGCTTTTTTTTGTATCCAGCCTTCTGCAGATGGTTTAAAATGGTTTGGTGACTAACTCCCATCTCCTGGGCGATGTCACGAGATGCCACATGCCGGTCTAATTCGATGTAGTCCATGATTTGATCGGTATTTGTCGTCACAGGTCTTCCGCCGGCTGGCTTATCCATGGTGTCGTTTTCACCGGCTCTGAATCGTCGAAACCATTCCTCCGCGGTTCGAAGTGATAGAGTACTATCCCCCAAAACACCATTAATCTCACGGAACGTTTCTCTAGCGGATTTGCCTTTAACGAAGGAAAACTTTAAACTAGCCCAAATTCGGCGTTAGTGAACTCGCATGTTTACACGTCTATAACTGTTGAACGCAATATCCAAACTAATTATGCATAGCGTCGTTTTGTAGGTTATGTCAAGACCTTTCAAATTATGTATAGTATTGCCAGATACGAGCTCTGTAGCGCTTTGTACATAGCCGCGAAATTCAAAAGACAAAAAGGCGGAAGGGAGATATTTTCCAACCTATTATTTGCACACTACCGAATAACATTATAAATAATACACCTACCAGGGTGTTAAGTTGTAAAAAAATATATATAATCGATGTGTCCCGTTACGAATAATCGAATTTGTTACCACCCAAGAGCGTGTAATTCGATTCTTTAACGAGCGATTTCTCGGTTGTTGTACAATCGTGCCGGTGCTCGGTTGGCGTGCCGGCTGTGACGTCACAGCGTGACGGTCGCCGCTACCGCGTTTCGGTTTGCTCTTACTTTTTTTTATTATTAGACGAAGTGACGAGACGGACAAGTTCACTAGTACTTTCTTTTTTATTTCGGCAAAGGTAAGGGGATAGATAGAAACACTGCTTCTGGTGGGGTTGTCAGGGATGTATGAGTTCTTACCCACTAAAAACAGCTCAGTAGTTTCCTTCCATATTTGTTAGTTCAATCATTCATTCATTCAATTATTTATTATGACTACCCCTCTGTACTTTGATTTACCGTGGCTTAAGGAAGGGTGAAACCCTCCTCGACCCCTTTTATTATTGACAGGTCTCTGTTGCCGGAGACCGTCTGAGTAGTAGTTTGCAAACATTACTGTGTTCCGGTTTGAAGGGCGCTGTAGCTAGTGTAATTACTGGGGTAATGACACTCAACATCTTATGTCTTAGGCGAGGGCAATGTTTTGGAATTAACATCCTACCAACGGCAAAATGTTATAAGTAGGCGTATCACTTACCATCAGGGGAACGTCCCGCTCGTCTCGCAGCTTAAAAAAGCGCCATCACTAAGGTCAAATACGGAACGAAGTCGTCTTCTTGTGTCTGGCGGATTCATTTAATAATAACGATTTCCGTAGAATCTTTTAGTCGACTTATACCGCCAGGGCTTCCCATTCTTATTCTTAATGGTTCGACACTAACGAGCTGACCTACCAGTACTAGTGTAGTCATGTTTACTTTCTAACTTAAGCTGCAAATGTGCTTGACAGCTTAGAAAAAGCGAGTAATACAGATAGCCGATAATTTATTGTTTAATCATCGATCTAAGCGAGTCCAAGTTTGCGCAATACACGAACCCTCGCCCGGGCTTTTCAGAAATCATTTCGAAGCAACAACACAACAAAAGGCTGCGCTGATCTTAATTATAGATAGAGGGGATGTTAACGATCTACGAGGATGAGGCTTCATCTCTCTTAACCCTAAATCTCACAGCATCATCCGGAGGAACCTTGCTTTATATTACCAATAACGTAAGTCTAGTGGTATCTGTATGGTCTAGTGTATAGCTCTTTATTGTTAGAGACCGTGTGGGAACTACCGCAGCCATTATTTCCACCGCTGAACAGTACTGTGGAAATATTACCGTGTTCTGGTTTAAAGGGCGTCGTAGCTAGTGTTATTACTGAAGTAACGAAATCAATATTTTATGTATCGAAGCGACGTGCTTACTTCTAATAATTATTCCAGCCTTTAAACTTAAATAGTGTAAGTAGGTAGCATTTCTATCGGCATATTGTAATGTGCAAACATTACTGTAGTCCTGTTTGAAGGTTGCTGTGTTTAGTGAAATTACTGAGGTAATGATACTTAACATACTATATCTCGACGATAATTATACGAGGGTAATGTGGTGTTGTGTTACAATTTTAACTAGCGCAAGGTTTTTATGGGCAGGTGGATCACTCACCATCAGGTGAACATCTCACTCGTCTCGTCGCTTCAGCTTCAGATGATATAGGTTTTGGCTGGTTATAGGGCTGTGCTGCGGTCGGATATGGTCAAAGGTGTAAGGCGTAGGTATCGGCGCCGTTTAACTGAACTGGAACTGAGTAGAACATAAAATGGACCATTTCCCGAACATTCCGTAGGTACAGTCGGCGACCGCAAATTACGCGCATTCGCCCTCTTAAACAGGACCCTCGCTTGGAGCAGCACTTGCGGCCGGCGCTTTATTGGTTCTGCGAACAGCTCGCGATTACCGGCGACCGCAGCGCAAAAACCATCGCCGCATTATATAAACGGCATCCTTAATGTTCCCACTGCTGGGACTCAATACCTTCACAAGAGAATCAGGATAAACTTAAGATTCATTCACCAATATAATTTTCGGCTTCGATGTTAGAACCTATTGCTTGGTTTCAGGTCTCTGTTGGCGGAGACTTTCTGTAGAAAAACCATCATTTATAAACATTACTGTGTTCCGGATTGAAAGGTATTGGACCTAATGAAATTACTGAGGTATCAAGGCTATAAATCTTTAGCCTCAAGACGATGACATGTGGTACGGTGTATAGGCAGGCGTATTACTTATTATCAGGTGACGATCTCGCTCTTTTCATCGTAGTTAGAATAGATAAAACTTGGTTATCTGATACTGGACTTGAGGATCTGGAGTCTACCGCCTGTACCGGTTTGAGCGCGGTTCATGAATAAACTACGGGACCATAGCAGAACTAGCGCCTGTTACAATGTTAGCCGCCATGTTTACTCTGCAGCACGATGTCAGCTGATACACTTGCATACATTAGAATTAAATAACTACTACCATCGGTTCTCGAAACATTATCACTTTAGTAACTTCAAGAATGAGAAGTGAGAATTTTACCAATGGTAAATCCTTAAAATAAAAGCTAGATACTGCTCCAGTTCAAAGGACCCTGTAGCTTGTAACAGTTTTTTTCTTCGAAGCAATTATACCAGCGAGACGTTCACCTGATGGTATACCATACGTCTACTTATAAATATGCATCTAATTTGATTTGGCTACTACGTGGTTATACCACCGTAGCTCCTGATTCTGCCGCCAAAGAGGAGTATGCAAACATTACTGTGTTCCGGTTTGTTGAGTGCTGTAGCTAGTAACATTACTGGGACAACGATACATAATATCCTATGTGTATATCATCCTAACTAGCGCCGCGTTGTTATGGGCACAATTATCACTTACCATCCTGAACGTGGATATGAACAAAGAATCCACGTGGATTTGGGATGTGAGTGATGTGTCGTTACACTAGTAATGTGACTGGTTACTAGGCAGTTAAATCACCGCATCGGACCACACGGCAGTGACAGCTGGTGGGCGCGCTTGTGAGAAAGAATTCACTGATGCTGCATTCGCGATTCGTCACCGGATTACCACGCTCGGCCCGCACTTAGCGAGTCGACTTATAATGGGAGCGTGGTAGGTCCGTTACGGAGTTTAGCGGTGGTACTTCAGAAACAGACGCTCATGGTTTACACCCCCAACCCTCTTCACCCTCGCATGTGATGTTACTAGTCAGAATTTTGACAGTAGAACGACAAACGTGGCAGTTAGGATGGTATTCACAGCACCACATTGCGCTCGTCGCCTTGAGACATTAGATGTTTAATCTCGTTACTCCAGTAATTACACTAGCTACAGCGCCCTTCAAACCAGAACACAGTAATGTATGCACACTACTGTTTGAGGGCGGGAATAGTAGCTGAGGTATATATATAACTTAGGTAGTCTCGCTTCCTACTACATTTAAACAGTAAATCTGTAGCACTTCGTTGCCGGAGACCGTCTAGGTAGGTTCTACTATGTTCCGGTTTAAAAGGCGCTGTAACTAGAAAAATTATTGGAGTAACGAGACTTAACATTTTATGTCTCTAGCTGACTCTGACGAGAAGAATGTGTTGTGTACATCATCCTAAGTAGCTACATGTGACAGATGTATCATTTACCATCAGGTGAACATCTCGTTTGTCTCGCAGAACAGCCTTAACAGAATTCTCATAGACGTATGAGAGAGAAGTCATAAAGGACCATACTCCACTAATCAACCTCCTTGCAACTTTAACACCATACGAGACTGAGGTTATGTTAATAATAAATAAAGCTTTAAAACGAATAATAAAATTATGTAAATAAGTAAAGAATAATAATAAAAAAAAAAAACAAACGATCACAAGACTATCGATGTCCTTGATTATATAATCATGGATTAAGTTGCACAGAGTTCATTATGATAATGAACGATAATCATGGATCCGCATGTTAATGGCTTCTATATTTAAATTATATTAAAAAAAAAAACAATAAAATATATATCGCAGAAGTTATTTTACAAGAGACATTTAAAGAAACAAATATTCTTATGAACAATCAAACAAAAGCTGCGATGATCTTACCCGTTGAGACGACGCGTATTTAATAATAGTTAATAACAAAACTAATAGATACAAACTATTATTATACATTATTATAAATAATAAAATTAAACTTTATACGTTTTAACGTTATTTTTCAAGATTTTCTTATTATTATTGTTGGTTAAAAAACACATTGTTAATATATTAGTTTGTATGAAGCCTGAGTTATATGAAGTAGAGAAAACGAGTATTAACGTTGAACATCATCTATATACATATTTATGCGATGCTTAGTTATTCATATCACCAGATTTCCGAAATTATTAGATTTAAACACTCAAAATTTGGTGGAGATATTGCTTCTGCCATTAGAAGTCGACTAATAACGGGTTTTACAGAATACCATCCCCAAAAGGTGTTGCCAGGATGTTACAGACAGCAAAGCGATGGTACCATTCATTAGGGTAGTCATTATATTAATTGTATTACTTTATATAGAATATTACTACAGTATATGTATAATAAATACAGTATATAGTAATACATAGATTAGTATAATAATGAGAGATAATCTTGAATATATGTATATATAAACTTATATAGTTAAATGATTTGCGGTATAGTAACATACGCCGGTACAGGAGAGTGTTCGTGTAATAAAGGCAGCGTCCATTTTGCGGTTCCGGGGACCAGTTGTAGCTCATTGCAATCTTCGCTTGGTGAATTTTTTACCTCCACCTTTTAATGGGCTCCCATGAAGATTCCACACCCGTGGTTAGGATATAAAGGAGTTTTATCAAGTATCTGGTGATGCTGAATAATTTAGGTTTTTATCCTCTTTCGTATGAAATATTAAAAGGATTCGGAATATAGAACACGCTAGAATATCCTTATGGTAAGTTATATCTGCAAACAATGTGGTGCTGGTCAGCTTGATATACGTCGCCTTGAGACAAGACGTAGTCTCTTTATCCCAGTAATTTCCTTCCGAAGTCCTTTCAGTCCTTTTAAACAGGAACAGAGTAATATTTGCACAGTTACTGTTTGGCGACTGAATTAGGAGCTGCGGTGGTACCTACCTTTGAGCTATAGCACTCCTCGGCACCTTCACTTTGGTACGACAAGCACTAGACCAACTGGTATTTATCGTTCATCCCAGGTTCGCTTAATGGACAATGAAGGCTACCTTCAAAGCCTACGAACACGATAACTCTTTCAGTCGTCTTCTACGACAGGCAGTGTTTACCTTACTCCTGTTCCTAATAGCCTGAGACAACAGGGCAAGCGGTGGTGCTTACCTAAACGGTCTCCTGCAGCGGACACCTACCACCATTAACCGGTGTTGGTAGGTGGTAGCTTTGATAAATATAGAAGTATGATTTAAGCTGCAGTGGTGGTCACGGGCAGATCAAAGCGCAGTATGACGCCCGAGCCCGCCGCAATAAACCCAAACCGCGCATTTCATTCTGTGCCGCTGCTAAATCAGCTGACGCGATGCTCCCATACAGCTTTGACCTGACAACAATCAAAAGAAAACCTTCTTTATTCTCTATACAATAAGACATGAAATTGATTGAAACTGGATAAAGGCCATAACTATTTAATACCACACATTTGCCTACAAGCGAATTACGTCTTTATTTTGTAAAGAATAGGGTTGATAATTGAGTGTTAATTGAAGGCAGTGAAGGATCGAGGGCGGTTTAGGAGACCCTATGAAGATATTCTGAGGTCCAATGTCGAACAGCAGGAGGCTGCAGCTAAGCCGCCGATGTATTAACAGCACGGGCGTGAGTTCGGGAGCGGCGGCGGTGTGCTCCGACCCTCGGCGTGATTTAGAGCTGACCGCTGCGGCCGTAACTCCATTTGACGCGGAGAGTGCGATATCGCTGTATTGCACAGGCATAGATTTGATTTATACCACTATTAGGCTTCTACTACAGCATCAGTTGCAAACGATTAATAAAATAATAAAAAAAAAATCTATAATTTTTAGCAGTTGATTTAATTTTATGAATTTTGTCCTTCACCTCTTGCATTCCAGCACTAGTTAGGAGGATATACACATGTTCTCATCGCCTTAAGACATAAAATTTTGAGCCTATTTACCTCAGTAATTTCATTAGCTACAGCCCCCTTCAAACCGGAATACAGTAATGTATACACATTACAGTATCCCCTCAGAAATGGGAGATGCATTTGTGCCTATCTACAGTCTCCGACAACAGATCATTTAAGTTTAAAGACGGGCGAGAAGAAGCGCAATGTTATAATAAGATGGTCCTTCGAATCGGATATAGAGCCTATTCAGCCCGTGAGTTACGAGCGGATCGCACTCGTTAAGATCAATAAGCGATGTTTTATGCCTCGCATTGGAATTTACTGCAATATTATCATCGTGCGCGCTGCAATGGTGTGGAGTCGCGTGTAAACAAAGCTTGTACCTGTTCGTGTAGTGCGTGCGCGGGCGCGTTGCGATCGCATAGCGCACAAATCACGCTGTTACCATTCAAGAGCCTCTAAAATCCTACATACAGGATATCCATAATTTATATGAAGTACCATTTACTTGTGGAAAATTACTGGTGTAAGATATAAGGCAGAGTCAACATCGCAGTGGATTAAAGAAGGCTGACGATGATAATGACCAATTCACGGGATCTATGACAACCTCTCCTGCTCATGGTGAATCCTGCTGAACATCAAACCTGGCTCTTATCAAACCGTATTGGGTCAGCCTGGTGAGAAATGGACTTAATCCTCCTATATGAATCCTACAAACGAAGGTCGCATGAAGCCGCTGGATGCCAGCAGCGTAGAAGCGATCAATGTGGAAATCTTTACTGATGATGATGATGATGATGATTTACTGATATATTGAATATCTAAATCTGAATCTGAATATTCTATATATATATATATATATATATATTGAAATCTGATCAATTCATATGGAGATCTTTGGAGGTGACTTACGTCCAGCAGTGGACTTCTATCGGCTGATGATGATGATGTATTGAATGTTATGTCTCATAGCGAGGAGAAAAATCTGGTGCTGTGTATATCATCTTAACTAGCGCTAAGTTGTTACGGGCTGGAGAATTAACCATCATCTGAACGACTTCCTTTAGCTTCGGACTTGCCGGATATTAAAATTATAGACCTCAAGCGGCAGTTTAGCGCACCAGCAGCAGCAGGTACCTGGTAACGGCAGGTTCGCACACATTTGCATAACTGAACCGAATCGTACGCGTTACGGACGGCTCCGGACGGTTCGCGGAAAACCGCAGTGGTGTCGGTGGTGGGGTCAGGTAGATGCCCCCACCGAGCGCTAACAAAACACCTAATCAGCGTAAATTGCATTAAGCTCATGAGTAACACCTGCGCTCGACTTAAACACTTTATAGCGAGCGCTACCTCACATTAGCTAGACGACTATTCGATTTTATATATCGATACATTTTACTCGTAAATTCTTAGTAATACTTCCTTCTTTCTTCACTACTTTAGTATAATATAATATTTACCAAAATAGTAAAAACATCTTAAATAATAGGTTGTCAAATATCTCCCTTCCGCCTTTTTGTTTTTTGAATTTCGCGGCTATGTACAAAGCGCTACAGAGCTCGTATCTGGCAATACTATACATAATTTGAAATGTCTTGACATAACCTACAAAACGACGCTATGCATAATTAGTTTGGATATTGCGTTCAACAGTTATAGACGTGTAAACATGGAGTTCACTAACCCCGAAATTCGCGCTATTTTAAAGTTTTCCTTCGTTAAAGGCAAATCCGCTAGAGAAACGTTCCGTGAGATTAATGGTGTTTTGGGGGATGGTACTCTATCACTTCGAACCGCGGAGGAATGGTTTCGACGATTCAGAGCCGGTGAAAACGACACCATGGATAAGCCAGCCGGCGGAAGACCTGTGACGACAAATACCGATCAAATCATGGACTACATCGAGTTAGAACGGCATGTGGCATCTCGTGACATCGCCCAGGAGATGGGAGTTAGTCACCAAACCATTTTAAACCATCTGCAGAAGGCTGGATACAAAAAAAAGCTTGATGTTTGGGTGCCGCATGATTTGACGCAAAAAAACCTTCTGGACCGAATCAACGCCTGCGATATGCTGCTGAAACGGAACGAACTCGACCCATTCTTGAAGCGGATGGTGACTGGCGACCAAAAATGGATCACATACGACAATATCAAGCGAAAACGGTCGTGGTCGAAGGCCGGTGAATCGTCTCAAACAGTGGCCAAGCCGGGATTGACGGCCAGGAAGGTTTTGCTGTGTGTTTGGTGGGATTGGAAGGGAATCATCCACTATGAGCTGCTCCCATATGGCCAGACGCTTAATTCTACCATCTACTGCGAACAACTGGACCGCTTGAAGCAGGCGATCGACCAGAAGCGTCCAGAATTGGCCAAGAGGAAGGGTGTAGTGTTCCACCAGGACAACGCCAGACCACACACTTCGTTGATGACTCGTCAGAAGCTACGGGAGCTCGGATGGGAGGTTTTATCGCATCCACCATATAGCCCGGACATAGCGCCAAGTGATTATCACCTGTTCCTGTCCATGGTGAACGCCCTTGGTGGTGTAAAGTTGAACTCAAAAGAGGCTTGTGAAAAGTGGCTGTCCGAGTTCTTCGCAAATAAGGAGGGGGGCTTCTACGAGGGAGGTATTATGAAGTTGCCGTCTAGATGGAAACAGATTATCGAACAAAACGGCGCATATTTGAACTAAATCCGATCACTGTAACACTTTTTATAAAGCATTGAATAAAGAGCTTTTGCTCTTTATTTGCTTTTTATTTTTATTCAATGCTTTATAATTTATCTTACTAACTTTATCGCTTTTTTAAGCAGAAGGGAGATATTTGACAACCTTATAAAGTTAGGATATACAAACATACAGACAAATATGTAATCTTGAGCTATTAATCTTTTTTATTAAAACGATATATTCTTCAATACATTTCTTTGAAAATCGATTCCATAATTATTCGTTGTCTATGAGACATCATATTTTATCTAAGAAAGGAAAAATTAAAGTATAATAAAAACATGTTTTATATTGATATTAATCATCATCATCATTATCATTAATAGCCGATAGACGTCCTCTGCTGGAGATAGGTCTTCTCCCAAACTCCCCCAACAGGTAGAGATTCCTATGGGAGAGATTTGGGCTGTTTCCCATCACACTGGTCCAATGCGTGTTGGTGGGAGCCAGAGCCTCGTTTGTTATTTAGCAGGGTGCACCACGAGTAGGAGAGGTCGACATGGCTCCCGTGAGTTGTGCGAGAACCCTTACACCTCGATATTAATGTATTTTGCAATAATCCCACTTTTGGGACTAAGGTCGTACTTTAAGAAGAAAGTCAAAGCTATTTATCTGTTACGCTGGTCATATTTTATGTATATATAGAATATAGATAGTACTTGTTCACGGAAGTTATAGAGAAGAGAGATGTTCACCTGATGGTAAATACTAAGCGGCAAATGCATCTTTTGGGAAAACTTCTTCTTCTTCTTTGGGAAAACACTTAAAAAAAATCCTGCCTAGTCTAGTGGGAAGACAAGATTATGTAGGAAAATCCCCACGGTGGTGATCCTCAGTGCGTTGATGTACCGTTGCTTTCCAGCACTATGCCTAATACACGTCCTAGGGAGGGCGGTAGCTCTCCTCGACACTCTCGCTTTGGTACGGCAGAAGCACTAGACCACCTCGTACTTGTCGTTCATGCTCGCTTAGTCGAGATTGAAGCTCTTTAAAGCCCACTAACTCGAAAACTCTTCGCCTTCTAGCGGGGCTTACCTTAGACCTATACTTAATAGCTCAAGACTACAGAGCATGAAAAGGTACATACACTAATAGCAACGTATCGCCAGTTAGGATGATATACATAGCACCACAATGTACTCCTCGCTTTGAGACGTCTGGATACTGGAACCGGAACACAATAATATTAATATAGAACACTACTCTTTGGCGGTAGAAATAAACGCTGCGGTGGTACCTAGACTGAAACCTACCACCAGTAAAAACAACTGTTATATATAACATATAGAAGTTATAACATAATTATAAAACATTATTACCTGTATTATTATAATATAAAGTTATTCAGGTTCAAAGGAATACTGTCGTTTCAAAAAAAAGGATGGCTATTAAATCATATCTCCATTGAATTACTTTTACAGCGGCTTATTAGTTGAGACAATTCCAATTCGAAATCGTTCGAGTTGAAAGTCTCATCTTCCCTCTCGCTCTAACAGGCGCGTGCGAGAGGGACGGCGCGTGGTCTTAACAAAACGATTGCTTCGATTCGAGACGGAGATAACAAGTGCATCCGGGGTACTTTTTTACAGCGCGACTTATTATAGCTTGTTTTATTTAACTCGCTCGTTATTATTAATGCTATTATATAATGTATAAACGTTATAAATTATTATAACGTTTATACATTATATAATAGCATTAATAATATCTTGATGATTACATCATTATCATCATTTCAATCGATGCATGTCCACTGCTGGACATAGGCCTCTTGTAAAGTGTTCCACAAAGCACGGTCTTGCGTTGTTTCAATCCAATGATCCTGCGATTATTTTAATATCCTGTGTCATCTGTATAATATTGTTTATATCCATTTAATATTCCGATTTTTTTTTAATTATTGAAGCGATGAGACGTCGGACGATCACCTGATGGCAAGTGATTCGCCTGCTCATAACAATGTAGCGCTAATTAGGATGGAATATACAGTATCATATTGCGCTCCTCGCTTGAGACATAAGATGAGTATCTTTACCCCACTAATTACTCTAGCTACAGCACCCTTCAAGCCAGGAAACGGTTATATTTGCACAATAATACTTGTCGGCAGCAATAGGCGCTGCTGTGGTACCTACCTAGACAGTCTCCGACAATAGAGACCTACCAGTAAATTTTATCGATAGCCTACTTATCACCAGGTGAAAGTCCGCCATTTTGTTTTGTTATAAAGAAATATCTCACTAGGTCAGATAATTCTCTAACTAGATTACGAAGCGAACCAATTACAGCAAAACGGTTGTCCGTCACACCGGACTGACGTTTAGAGTAGCGGGTTCCGTACTTCAGTAATTACCGCATCCACTTTGTCCACGCTGTGGGAAACGGTAGAATTATTTTAAAACTAGGTGAACCTGATCTACCAACATACATATATATATAAAATGTTTTTATACGTGGATCCGTCATAAAGAACATATAGGAGTGGATCGGGTTTAAATACTATCAGTTAAAAAGTATAGCTGAGGATCAAATTGGATTTCTCAATCTGATCAACAAACTTCGGTTTGAAGAGGGCACCTGATGATGATGATGATCGGAAATTTGAATAGGCAGACCCAAAGGTGGGTAGAGACGCTTGAGTTTCAAGCAACCAAAGATGACGAAGGCAGAACAGTGGAGTAAAGGACGGGAGTAAAAGAAGAACAAGACCAAGATTCGGACTATCTTGGTATTGGTTTTGTCTATACGATCTCGATCTTGGTCTTGCTTAAACACTTCTAATCCTGATCTTGGATATTTAATCCGATATATTAAAGAAGAAGAAAAGCATATGTGACAAACAAACCTGACTCCACTACCATACAGGATATTACATAAGAGAGAGAGAAAGAGTAAAATTGCCGAGCGTGTTATGGCTTCGAATCAAAACAAGCCACCATGAGATCATTGCGGTTGACAGGTTAACATTTCCATCAAACGGTTATCATTTAACAAATCTACATCAGGTATCCGAAGCGGAACAGACAGAAGGTGATCCTGGCAGTCACAATGTTTGTACACCAGGTATAGATCAAGAACGCTCAACTCACGAAGACAAGTCAACAGCAGTGAATAGTTTCTGAGCTGCACTTGAACTCTGACCGATCACCACAGAGGTTTTATATTCCGACAAATAAGTTTAATTGTTATAAATAATGTAAAGGATAATATTGCGTGGATACATTACGAGGAGGTAGTTAGGATGATATACACAGCATCACATTGTGCTTTTCGTTTTAAGACGTAGCGTTGGGAAGCCTCTCACAAGGTGGAACGACGATCTAGTGAGAATTGTAGAAACCCAGTAGATCCTAGCAACGCGGAACCGATCAATGTGGAGATGTTTGGGGAAAGCCTATGTCCAGCAGTGGACATCTATCAGCTGATCATGATGATGTTGTATCGTTACTGCAGCTTCATTAGCCACTTGCGAGGTTTTATTGGTGGCAGGTGTATTGCCAGCGGCCGTCTAGGTAAGTGCCACTGTTGCTCCTATTTCTTCCGCCAAACAGCATTGTGCAATCACTATTGTTCCGGTTTGAAGGGCGCTGTGGCTAGTGAAATTACAGGGGTCACGAGAGGGAAAAAGAATTCGCTCATCACTTGGAGACATTTTGTTATGTCCATGTACTGCAATAATTTTACTGGTACAGTGCCCTTCAAATCGGAACACAGTAATGTCTCGTCACAACTGTTTGGCGGTAGAAATAGGAGCGGCGGATTTATACGGTCACTGGCTATGGAGATCCAGCAGTGGGATCACAGTTTTCACTGTTGGGACTAGCTACTTTCGTTATTTAAGGCTATTAATTAATCACTTTAGTTATGACCTAGTTCTTGGTTAGTTTATCTGTCGTTACAATTCTGAATACATCCGGTCAGTTCGGAGATTTGTGAAGCCCATACTCAGCTGTGGACAGACTGATGATGATGATGATCTGATTTTTTATATCGGATGGTATTGCGAATTAATATTAAATCTATGCGGGTCTCCGTCCCTCGCCGCCTGTCCATCGCTCCGATGCGATAATTCATTCGGACTTCAGAGCAAAACAATCGTTACTGAGAACACTCGTATGTCAGTGTTGTTGTGCGAATCCACCCGTAAAGGTACAGATGCTGCGTCAAAAGCTTTAGCTTGAGATGATTCAAAGTTGAATAAATAAATGAATAATCCTTTGAATACCTCTACTACTGCTACAGAAGATTAAGATAAAGATGATTTATTACAAATTTTGACAAAGAGAAAGGAATGAGCAGAAGAAACTAATGAAATAAAATCAATCGATTTTATATGGTTGATATTCAATACAAACTCCCTTTAAACCTATAACTGTGTTTGCAGAATCTTTGGTGGTAGGAATAGGAGCTCCAGCGGCACCTGGAGAGTCTACTGCGAAAGCTACGATCAGTGGTTAGTACTTTAGTATCCCACCGTCGAGTCTCACCGTTATTTAACTCCAACCGAAAGTTAATATATTCTGAGCGTACAATCCATTTTGTAAACGGCTCACTGATGCTCATAAATCTGTTGTAACGCGATCTCCTTTGTTTTTATGGCAATAAAAACGTCCGAATTAGACAAACTGTTGGTGTTGCCATGTACAATTAACCGGTGATGGTATCTTGATAGATTATTTATTTATTTTCATGCAAAGGAAACGTATTACCAGAAACTGATGTCAAGCGGTAGACGCTCATCGGTTGAGATGACGGAAGTAATGATTTTATGAGCAAAGCAACATTTAGATCCTCAAAGTTTTTGATTTATTTATATTACTATAATTAATATATTAATAACTATAATAAAGATTAATAAATAATAAACAAATTTTTAGTTTATTGGTAATCTAGTTACTTGGGATAATGTTTATTTGTATGGTTTATACAAAAGATCATGACCATAAAAGGGAATTGAACAATATAGACTATAATGATGTTCAACTGCTACGTCTCATCGGACTCAGTGGTTAAGTGTTTAACTTGTTGAAGGTCATTGGTTCGATTCCGGTAATACACGAGGTTGGTTGGTTGTAGACTTTCTTTTAAACTGAATAGCTACCATCGTGATGTCCTAAATTTGATAGATAGAAAAACAAAAAGCAGCATTGCTGTGTATCAACTGTTAACATAGAAGAGCTGGTGTATTCTAGACTAGCATGTATAGATCAGGTCTCTTATAAATAAATAGTTCACCTGATGGTAAGTGATACGCCTGCCTGTAACAACGTGGCGCTAGTTAGGATTGTAAACACTATAACACTTCAAACATATCGCCGTCAGACAAGTGTTTTAGTCTCATCACACTTTTCATTTCACTAGCTACAAAAGCCTTCAAACCCGAACACAGTAACTGTAAACTAGTGTGTGACGGCAGATATAACAGCTGCGGTGGTATATAGACAGTAACCGGCAACAGAGATCCCTGGTCGGTACGGTCAGGTAAGTTTTGTATTTCCACCTTCACCTCTGATTACTCCTGAGGATTTAAATGTCAATTAATCACGGCCACGCGGCCGCGATCATTATCAATGCGTTCATATTTACGTCTAATCAGATTAGGGCGGCGTGGGCGTGGGCTGTTCCCACGCGGGGAGCGAGTCATGCTCGCTAATGGCCCAACCCCGGCTACCGGGAACCCTTCGTTAGTGCTTTTGAACCACCAAATTGATGGTTCAAAGTTAACAGCGAAACAAATGTGAAGCGAGCGTTTCTTCTTATTGCTTTGAACCCGGAACCGGTTGTTAGAACTCATCTCTTAACTCTAGGTACCACCGCAGCTCATATATCCGCCATACGGTAGTGTGGTAACATTACTGTGGTCCTATTCGAAGGGCGTTGCAGCTGATTACTGAAGAACTAATACCTTAAAGAGAGTACAATGTGGAATTTAGGATATAATCCTAACGCCACGTTGATAGGCGTATCACTTACTATCGAGTGATAGTGAGTTTGATACTGTAGTAATCCCACTAATGCAGAAGAGAGACACTAAGTGTTTTAGTTGAAAAGAGAAGGGTATCTCATAACCTCCCTAGCGAAATTGTATATAGAATCTACCCACGAAAAAAAAAGGTAGTTTATGGTCGACCATAATAATAGTGTTAGACTTTAATTAGGCGATATTCTAGAACATAAAAATGAATTAGCATCGTAGAGCACGCACTAGGTCTAAATTATAGGTTATCCGCGCTTTATGTTTGCAGTATAGCTGTTACAGCTACACGTAGTTATAGAATGGAGTTATTAAATCTATTATAAAGCTTTCTATCATTTATACTCAGTAATATGAGTACTAAAAAATTAAGGTTTCTTTCAGTGGTCTAACATTAGACCTAAATTTCATATGGTATTAATAGGAAAAGAGACAAGGTGGAAGCATTCACTCGGAATGCTATGGTTCTAATGTTGGCAATTAAAACCAAAAAAAAATATGTATTATAACAAAATGGCAGCTTATAACATACCACTATCTCAACCTTACCACCATCAAAAATCTCACGGGAATCGAACTAGGAACCTTTATGATAAAGGGCAAGTAATAAACTGTTGTGACCCAACGGTCGATATATGAATAACGTTAAACTGTATGAAAATGTAACCCTGTTTATACCTTTCCCACTGCTGGGACTCGGAGCGTCGTCGAAGAGTCAAAACCTGTGTCTTTTATTTCCTGTTTCACACCTGACCTGGTAATGAAAGCTGACTCCATACAGGATAATACCTAGGAAGAGAGACAGACAGGTTTCCTATTGACACTTGGCTATGGGAGCCTTTGAGCCTTATAGAATAGAGCAAGTAAGCTTATCAAGCATGCTGGTGGTAGGTTTCCATTTCGGGAGACTAAGCAGTTACTACCGTAGCTTCAGTTTTTACCGCTCAACAGTAAAGTGCAAATATTACTGCGTTCCGGTTTTAAAGGCGCTGTACCTGCCTATTGAAGTATTGAGACTCATCTCAAGTCTCACGGTGATGAGTACAATGCGGTGCAGTGTATAACATTCTAACCAGAGCCACGGTTTTTATGGACACGCGTATCACTTATTATCAAGTGAACGTCCCGTTAGTCTCGTAGAAAAAAACAGGAGAGCTTTTCATGCAAGCTTTCGAAATGTTGGTATGAAGATGAATGCTGAAGTGTCTTTGAGAGAGAAACTTAAACATTTAACATTAATAACAAACAGACTTAATGTTTTTGTTTATATATATCTATCCACAGACTATAGATTGTTTTTTTTTTGTATATAATCTATAACAAGAAGGCGAGCTGCGTATCTATAATTTGCTAAGGCATGACTAGTAAGCATTACTTACTCGGTAACTTGTAATTTCTTTTGAAGAAATCGGTGAGTTGTCGGCGTTGTTCGAGCACAATCGATGCTGTAGCCTGCAATTAGGTTATTAAATGCGGGACGGTGGGGGGGAGCACGGGGGAGAGGGGACAGGGGAGAGGTCGGCGGTGAACGAGGGCCGGAGGGGGAGGAGGAAGATAATCGGCATAGCTTACAGAGTATAGCAGGACTTATGATTTATGGGCGACGGAAACGTGTCCGTAGTGGTCCACATTGCGATCGCATAGGTAGTACTTTTTACTTAATTTTTTTTGTATGTATTCAAGTTAAGTAATTCTAGATTTTTCAGGTCTTTTAAGCATTTTTTTTTCATTTTAAACTTATACCAAAGCAAACGGATCAGATGATAATACAATAGATACAGATGAACAGAAATCGATTTATTGTTTATAATGTCACAAGCGCCATTGTCTTCAGTACAATTTGATAGGAGAAGTATTATTAAAAACAAACTAATTAATTGTAAATCATCATCATCATCAGCCGGTAGAAATTCAGAGCTGGACACAGGCCTTTCCCAAAGACTCTCACACCAACTGGTGTAAGGGTTCCCGTTCAACAACTCACAGGATCCAAGCCAACCTCTCCTGCTCATGGTGCAGCCTGCTGATCAACAAAGGAGGATCTGGCTCCCACCAACCCGCATTGAGGACCAGGGTTGTGGGAAATAGCTTTTCAAATAGAATTTTAACTTAACTTTAAACATAGTTCTTACTCGCATATTTTTTTTTAATTTTTATCTTTAAAGGGTGGAATTAATTCTAATATAAAATATCTATTACAAAGACAAGGAGGAAAAAAGGAAAAGGATATAATACCATAATCAATACTTACATAAAGAGAATAATTAAAAAATATTGGGAAATCTTAAGATAGGATTCTATATCCTTCTCCTCAAATCGGAATCCTAATATCTAGGAGTTGTGACTACCTCCACCCCATCACTGTCGTCTTCATGATGTTTCGCCATCTAGTCCTTACTCCGGCTACTCTGACTAATATACCATATAGAGGTCATATATTAGTTTCAAATATAGAGAAACTTGGACATAAAGTGAGAAACGAATAACTAATATATGAGTAAATAAATAAAAGCCCTCCCCATTCTCTTCTTGGGAAACAGTAACCCCAATTTCATTTTCATACGACAACATTTCCTGACCTGCTCCGACATTCTGCTAGTTAAAATATATACACTACACAATAGCAGAAGCAGCAACATCTTAATTCTCGTATTTTCACTATATATAACATCATTCAAACCTGAATATAGCAATATAAGCATAGTATTATTCGGCAGTAGAAATAGATGCTGCAGTTGTAGCTACCTAGACGGTCTCTAGCAATAGACACAATATATTATAATTGTATAGTAAACTCTTCATTATCTATGTATAATAAAAAAAAAATATTTTATTATTAACAGTTCGCCTACTGTTTGTCCGCTGCTCTGTGGCGCGCCGCGGCCGCCGCCGGTAGCGTGACGCTGAAACAACACTAATAACAATATCATCGCATCGCGCGCAGTTACCTACCAATTAATGCGCACACCCATCCACTTCTCCGTCTCGGACTCATATCGGCCGTCATATTTTTTTTTGAGCGATCGCTCGGGGCCCCCGCTCCGGTAAACTTAACCTGTCAAAGGTTGTCTGGTTATATTTTAAGGATACGTCAGTTGTGGTGGTCTGTGATCACGCTTGTGGTGAATAAATTATATATAGTTTATCTAGGTAGGTACCACAAATTCTATAGTCTAACACTACCAGTGTGCAAACATTAATATATTCCAATTTTTTTTTTATTAATATCACTACGAGACGAAGATGTTTATCTGATAATATCCAATAAGTATCACACCAACAAAAAGATCTGGGTATCCTCTTCGTTTCTTCAGGAAGTCACGTTTATACACGATATTTAGTAACTTAACTCCACCCCGGAAGGGGTGTGAGTGGATAAGGAACAGGGTTTAAGAATGCATAACCTGTAGAAAGACCAGAAGGCATGTTAAGCAGAACAGAATCTAGACCAGACCGCGTATGCTCTCCGGCGATTTGATCTGTATGGCCTGTAGGTCAGTAGCGCCATGAGGGGTTGGAAAGTTGTTTTTGACTATAATCCCTCAGGAGTCACCTTCAGATCTCGTAAAGGTTCTGCAAGTTTCTAAAGAGAGTACGGGTACAGATACTCTTCTATCAGACTTGCTGTGTTACGACACAATACCTTTGCTTTTTCGTGGTTATTAAGTGAGTAATGAGGTCTTCAACTTGAAGGGTCCTGTAGATCCTTTTAGTCCAGTTCTTAATAACCTGATACTATACAGCTGAATCCCACCATCCCCCATTGGGCCAGCGTGGTGGGATCCCAAATCCCCTCCATATGAATCCCTACAAAGGAAGATCGCGGTTTATCGTTGGATGCGGGTAGCGTAGAATTGATTGATGTGGAGATCTTTGGGGGAGGTTTACGTCCAGCAGTGGACGTCTATAGACTGATGATGATGATGATGATTGAGATCAAAAATCTAGAACGCTTGACGATTTTTTTTGGCAGGGGTGATGCTACTTTTTCTCTGTATCGTACTATTTAAAGTATATGTACTATTGAACTAAATATTGTATATTCTATCGCTTTGGTATATATACTGCAAGAGCTCGCTGGCCTATTGGTTAAAGCGTGCGGCCTTCATTCCGAAGGTCGCGGGTTCGAATTTCGGCATGTATTAATGACTTTAATATTTAAGTTATGTACATTAGTGAACTTTGGTTACAACAGCGAGATACAAACGGTGAAGGAAAACATCGTGAGGAAACCTGCACATGAATTAGAATTTATGCTGTGTGGCCCCATCGCCCTCATATTGAGGGTAGGGCTGTGCCCCAACAGTGGGGACGTAAATTGGCTGTTATGAATATATATAACAGACTTAAAAGTTAAGTTATCATATAAAAATAAACAGTCTCCTGCATAACATCGGTATGTGGTAATGTGAACAACATATTTCTAAGTCTTGTTATATGTCAATGATAATATTTATTGTTGCATTGTATAGAAATATTATCATTATTTATGAATCATTAAAAACAAGGAAAAAAAAATCCAATCCAATCATTCATCGTACACATATATATATATATATATATATAATTTCGCTTCCTTGTTCAACTGTATGTTGATATGTCATTAATACATTGCTTTATGAATCATATTGGAAGCAATCAATATAACATACTGTGGTAGGTACCATCGCAGCTCCTATTTCTGACGACAAAAAGTACTGCACGAAAGTTACGGTGTTCCGGTTTGAAAGGCGCTGAAGCTAGTGAGATTACGGAGGCAAATTTTAGGTCTTAAGTCAAGGAGTCATTATCACAAATAGCGCCTAATTCTGTCGATGGATGTCCGTACGTAAAAGGAATGGCTAGTTTAAGACTGGACTGACTTAAAAATATACCTGATCTAAGATGAGAACCTTCAATAGCATATTTCTATCACCAGCTTCAATAGCATTGTCTTCTAAGGGTTATAATTATTAAAAAAAAAAATCTATTCAATCATTCTTCTTCTTCTTCTCCAACTAGTGAAGGTTGGAGATAGATGTAGTACAGTTCCTTCTGTCTTCGGTTCCGTCGTACAATTCGTACGCCTCAGATATGTCACTGCATTCATGATAGACCCTTCCATGACCTTTTCCTTCTCCCCACCTTTCGTTGTCCAGAAACTTTACCCATTACAATCAGCATCAGAAGATCATATCGCTGATGACAGAGTACATGACTGAGGTGGGAGATTTTACGTTTCTTAACCGGAAGTATGAGGTTATGCTTTTGACCATATCGACACTGACATTGGTGTCTTAGCCCAGGTAATGAATAACATGCGTCTGCATGTCCACATCTCAAACCTTCAATTTTTTTTTTTCACATTTTTCAAGATCTTTAATAGTCCAAGTCTCACATCCATAGACAATAACGTGCTGTATGTACTAAAGCATTAGTTTCTTTTATATTTTTTTTAACTGTTATTAGTGACATAGACTTATTTATAACTCTTATATAAAACTGTTTTTTTTTTTATTCAATTAAACAAGTGTTCACTTGATCAATTGAAATCAAAAATCGAAATCGAAAATCGAAAATCGAAAATCGAAAATCGAAAATCGAAAATCGAAAATCGAAAATCGAAAATCGAAAATCGAAAATCGAAAATCGAAAATCGAAAATCGAAAATCGAAAATCGAAAATCGAAAATCGAAAATCGAAAATCGAAAATCGAAAATCGAAAATCGAAAATCGAAAATCGAAAATCGAAAATCGAAAATCGAAAATCGAAAATCGAAAATCGAAAATCGAAAATCGAAAATCGAAAATCGAAAATCGAAAATCGAAAATCGAAAATCGAAAATCGAAAATCGAAAATCGAAAATCGAAAATCGAAAATCGAAAATCGAAAATCGAAAATCGAAAATCGAAAATCGAAAATCGAAAATCGAAAATCGAAAATCGAAAATTGAAAATCGAAAATCGAGATTGCCTTAGACATAAGATGTTTTGTCTTATCATACTGCGGTCAACATTACTGTGTTCCGGTTTGAATGGCGCTGCTAACGTAATTACTGCTAATTATACTAGCTGCAACGCCATTCAAACCGGAACACAGTAAAGTTTGCACACTGCTGTTCGTCAGCTGCAATAAGTACTGCGTTGGTACCTACCTGGACGGTTTTTATCAATAGAGTCCTACCACCAGTATATAATGTATGTATATAACTTATTAAGTATGTATAAAACATGTTCAAGTTCAAGTTTTAAGTTATGGAACCGGTGGCATATTTAACTTGGAAACAAATATACAAGAGAAGAGCTCATTAGCGCAGCTGTACCATGGAGTGCACTCCAAGTCACTCGTGCGCTGGCTGTCCACCGCAGGCTGTTTGTTACCGTCCCGGCGACGGTCAAACCTGAGAGCACTTAGATACAACTTGAGCTGTACTGTTATAGAGGTTGCTCACTTAAGTGATTTCATGTTTACTTTAGTTTGTATTAATCGGAAATCTCTCAGTTACCTCATGGAAGTCCAGCGGCCTGCAATCGGTCGATCGGGCTATAGACAACAAACTTACGTGTACGTCTCTCTTGCCGGAGACCGTCGTTACAACAGCTCCTGTTTCTACAGCTAAACAGTCGTCTGCAAATATTTCTGTGTTCCGGCTTGAAGGGCGTTATATCTAGTGATATTACTGAGGCTAATGAGAATCAACGTATATGTTAGATGAGCGCAATGCGATACTGTGACATTTAAACTAGCGCCGAGTAATTATAGATGAGCGTATCACTCAAGATCAAGTGAACGTCTCACTCGTCCAGTAGCTTAGTAGCATAAAAAAAGTGCCATAGACAATTTGCGTCATGAATAATGAATACTTCAAACGTTTACAACGAGATATTTGAATACAATGTTTATAGGTATTTCTGTGTATTAATAATTCATAACGGTCTCGTTCCACTGGCGCTGATGCTGCAGCAAAAACCCCGATTGCGCATCGGCAGCGGCCCGGGTTCGAACCCGCAATGTTTTATTAATATGACGCTTAGCCCGTAGCGGCCGCGATAGATATACCCGATAGCCATTCAGCATGTTTTCGCGGCGTGATTCGGTACGGAGGATTTATAACTGTATTTACTTCTAAAAGAAAGCTTTTATGTTAAACTAGCTGTTCCTTGACTGCGAGGACGAGCTGGACCTTCATCTGATGGTAAGTGATACGCTTGACCATAACGTGGATGGTGTTATGCACAGGAGTACATTACGCTCGTCGCCTGTGCCATTAAGTGTCGAGTCTCATTACCCCAGTAATTACACTAGCAACAACGCCCTTCAAACCGGAACACGGTAATACTTGCACACCGCTGTTTGTCGGTAGATATAGGCGCTACGTTTGTACCTTTTTTTCTTGGAAACTGCTATCGGAGGAGTTATGCTGGACTCTTACCGGTTCAAACCCCACGGTTTCCCACTCATCGCATTCGGCTGTTACCATGGGAACCCTTTCGAACACAACCGTGGTTCCGACAGCTAGAGGCCTTGGTACGACCACATCCCTGGAGTGGAGATGCTCCAGCTCCAGGCCTTTCACATTTGGTGACAGATTACCCCCTATTCCGCCACCAAGGCCTCTATTATAAGGGTTCGACGGGTTCGACGCCCCTGTTCTGCTTTTGTACCTACCTAGACGGTCTCTCGCAATAAAGTCCTACCACTAGTTAAGAGACCTACCATCAGTAAACAGACTTACGACCAGTAAAGAGTATGAAAAAGAAAAGACCACAGATTAAACTTGATTTTTTTTAAGTAATATAATAAAGTACTTTAAGTTATTGGTCTCATAACGCCTTTATGACTTTCAGCCGCATTGATAAATACTAGTTTATGTACGCAATAAATAAACAGGACATATTCCAATAAAACGCGGCGATACCACAGCCCATCCCCTCCCTAACCCTCCTCTACAGTACTGTACACTCACTTTTAACTCTTTAACCTACAACACAAAAGAAAGGTGTCAAGTTTAACTGGTGGTAAAGTGGTTAACCATAATAACGTGGCACTAGATAGTAGTATATATTTTACGTTGAGTTTCTTTATCCAATTAATTTCATTAACCACAACATCCTTCAAACCTGAACATATCAATGTTTGTATAGTACTGTTTACCAGTAAAAGTAGGAGATATAGTCTACAGGGTGTTCGGCAACAGATGTGGTTTATATGAAATGCTTAAAATGGAATAAACTTTTTATTAGTTCTTATGTTCTATTAGAAAATTGGTATTACTACTACTACTCCTCTAGGGGATGTTAGGGGTCCCGTACAACAATTCACGGGACCTAAGTCAACCTCACCTGCTCGTGGTGCACCCTGCTAATCAAAAAACGAGGCTCTGGCTCCCACCAACCCGCATTGGGCCAGCGCGGTGGGAAATTACCCAAATCCCTCCATATGAACAGCTACAAACGGCGATCTTTGGAGGAGACCTACTTCCTGCAGTGGACTTCTATCCGTTGATGTAGTAAAGATTACTTCTACTACTTCTCTAGCATATCGATCCAAGGTTAGTATTGGCTTTAGACTCAAGAGAACACAGCACAGACTTCGCTATACTTTGGCTAACCAGTCTTGATCTTGTGTCGGAATAGCCAACATCTTATAATGAAATTTAACGCAGTAGATAATAGATAAATGGAATAAAAAAAAAATATTGAGCTTGATCAACACACACAGTAATAAACCTTTTTTATGGTTATATAGAGTAAAGGAAACAACAGGTAAATACATACTCGGTATTAATATATAATAACTTAAATATGGTTGTAAAAATATACAGTAGAGAAAGAAATATAACTTAGAAAATATTAAATTATTATAAGCGTGTTGTACACGACTGTACGCAGCGATTATTATAGGGAAATAAACAATTTATCGGCGCTCGTGTGTGTAAACGAGGCGCGGGAATGCGGCGCCATGGCAACCGACACCCCGCACCCGCCGCCGACGCCACCCCACCCTGCCGACGTGCAGCATAAATATTCGCATAACACGTACCCTTAAGATATCCATTACGGGCACCGTCGTATCGATTAATATGTTATCGATTAATCGATTTTCTATTCCCTCCATCAATTACATTCACATCACTCAAGCGAAATTCCTTTATAAACAGCCGATGGTAAATTTAATTGTTTTTAGTTTATGCCAGTGGTCGGTAACCTTTCAGGTCGAAAGAGTCAAAAATTACAATTTACAAGATGGCTGAGAGATAGGAATGGTTCCTAATCTAGATTAATCGATCTAGAAAAACTTTTTTTTCGCAAGAGTGTAGGACGCTCTCTCTCGATGGACTAACTACATATTAAGAGCGACAGGATGTGGGTGATTGCGGAAAGCTGAGGACCGTATCCGGTGGAAGATTGGAGAAGGCGTACACCCAGCAGTGCATTGAGAAAGGCTGATGATGATTTGCGTGTACTAAGGAGCCGCAGCTTCAAATCCAAAGAGGCTCCAAAAGGCAAAAGCCGTGTGGGTGGTGTTTTTATTGTCACGACTTTCGAAGGACCTGGTTTAAAAATTTCAGCCTCTGATGATTATTAATTAAATTTATTAAAACAATGATTAAACAGTAATTATTATATTAAAGTTTGTTTAGAAATGAGTAAGAAATAAAATCATCAAGTTTTTTCCAAGAAAATCGGGAATTTAAATATATTTACATAATAGCTTCAGAACCATTGTTTTTGGATGGAGTATTCCATATATATCTATGTATGGAATATTCTAGTATAGCTCGTATCCTATCTATCTAGATACGAGATATATTATAGATAGGATACGACCTATACTTTAGCCCTTCTAGATCTTTTACACCTATTGTCTTTCACCCTGTATAATTGTTTTTATATATGTTATTGAAATTAAGACTAATTTTAGTGACAAAAAGGAGGTTCTATATTTGACATATATATTCATATATTTACTTTCTTTAAAAATATACATAAAGAGTGTCTGGCGGCAGATTTATATTTTAAAAAACGAATATCTCAATAAGTTATAAACAGTGCGGGGTGGTGGGGAAGGCGGTGTCATTAGAATCACCGATCGTGCGGTTTTCTTAGTCACGATGTCGCAGTGGTGCAGTGGTGCAGTGGTGCAGTGGTGCAGTGGTCGGGTGAGCATCGCGCGTTCGCTATTGAAGCATTTTTCAAGAGTAACGATTCTTACGTACTCGCTCGCCGAAAGTTTTGTTCACATTTCAATATTCGACGGATAGGCGATGGGCCGAGTGTGAATTTAATTCGTTCGTGGGTAGAGAGGTTCCGCGCAACTGCTTCGGCTATGAACACACCACGGCCAGGACCTAGTCGATCGTCAAGGACCCCCGAAAACATTGAACTGGTTGAACGCAGTTTACGTGAAAATGCACGACTTTCGATACGGAAAAGGGCAGCTTCACTGGGACTTCCAAGAGCAATTGTGCATGAAATTTTGAAAAAAGATATGAAGTTTCATCCTTTTAAAATTCAAATAATTCAAGAATTGAAAAAAATTACTTTGGGTCACGCAAATTTTTTTGTAAAACCATGTTGGAGCTTTTTCGCACTGTGAATTCTATTTTTTGGAGCGACGAGGCTCATTTTCATTTAAACGGACACGTAAACAAGCAAAATTGCCGTTACTGGGCTCTAAGAACTCGCAATCCTCGACTGAAGCACCAAAAACCATTACATTGCCCAAGGGTAACTGTTTGGTGCGCTTTATCCACGAATGGGATAATCGGACCATTTTTTTTTGAAAATGCACGGGGCCAAGCGACGAATGTCAATGGTGAGAATTATCGGCTCATGATTTCGAATTTCTTTTTGCCGAACCTGCGAGCTCATTCATCATTCTCATCACACACGTGGTTTCAACAGGATGCGGTACAGGTGCGACCGCACACACGGCTAGAGCTTCGATGGATTTGTTGCGAGAAAATCTCCCTCAAAAACTGATTAGTCGCTTTGGGGACATCCCGTGGCCACCGAGGTCACCCGACCGAACTCCAATGGATTTTTTTTTGTGGGGCTACCTCAAAGAGAGAGTTTACGCCAACAATCCGCGAACTGTTGTGGACTTAAAAGAAAATATTCGGCGAGAAATCAGCGCAATTGAACCCAGTTTACTGCAGCGTGTGGCACGGAATACGAGGCTCCGTTTCGAACAGTGTGTGCAACAGGATGGAAGACATTTGGATGACATTATTTTTAAAAAATGAAATCCGCATTTGTACTCTATCTTTTAATACTTTTAGTAAAATTATATGTCAAACATATTATTTTTTATTTAAATTTGAAAACATAAATCTGCCAACAGACATCCTGTATATACAGAGAGAGAGAGAGAAAGAGAGAGCTTTACAATAGGTGAGACAATTGGTATAGTTTTTTTCTTTCTTGTAATTAGTGTCGAACTTACTCTCCTACTTATTATTGAATGTTAGTGTACTAATATTTACGTTATTAATATATTGTAGTAAGATTACAGAGTATAATTACAAAGGATCTCTAGTAGAAATTAATAATAAACCAAGTTAAGTAACCTTTGGTTAATAAGTTACTTAATAGTAATTTATATAAAGTATGCTAATGAAGTAAGTTTGATATGTAAATGAAGGACAAAAATGATCAGAACAAAATCATATCGTTCCTTCGCTTCACAAATAATGAAGAGTAATCTAATATAAAAAAGTAAAAATTGAATATTTCTTGTATATCATAGAAATAATGAAGCGTTGATTAAAAGAGCTCTTTGATATCTACTGAGGTAACATCGTCAAGCAACCGACGTACTCCAAGATACTCTTGACTTTCTCCGAATTCAGATTTCTTCGATTCCTAGCGGTGGAAACATTAAACATTGTTTATGCTATGTTAAATAAATAAATAATCAGCAATAAACCGAATGTAAATTGCAATCGGCGAATCTCATTTGACTAATAAACGGTTGAACCGACACTGGTATACTTCACCATCATTAGGGTGGAGCGCCATTACAGAGCGGCACACAATGCATGAAAATGCGCTGCCGTGCGAGATAAGGTTAAAGGCATACAGCGAACGTTTATGTATGAAGAGCCTACGGAGATGCGGTTAGATAACACACAGAGCAGCGCAACGCAGTACGCCAACTACAAGTACAATTGCATATAATTTAATTTTCTTCCTACATAATCGATTTGGGATATAGCTGTAAATTATCTCGCTGGCCTAAGTAGCTCGCTAGCTTAAGTATCTTGCTAGCTTAAATATCTCGCTGGCTTAAGTATCTCGCTGACCTAAATAGTTCGCTGGCTTAAGTAGCTCGCTGGCTTAAGTATCTCGCTGGCTTAAATATCTCGCTGGCTTAAGTATCTTGCTGACCTAAATAGTTCGCTGGCTTAAGTAGCTCGCTGGCTTAAGTATCTTGCTAGCTTAAATATCTCGCTGGCTTAAGTATCTCGCTGACCTAAATAGTTCGCTGGCTTAAGTAGCTCGCTGGCTTAAGTATCTCGCTGGCTTAAATATCTCGCTGGCTTAAGTATCTTGCTGACCTAAATAGTTCGCTGGCTTAAGTAGCTCGCTGGCTTAAGTATCTTGCTAGCTTAAATATCTCGCTGGCTTAAGTATCTCGCTGACCTAAATAGTTCGCTGGCTTAAGTAGCTCGCTGGCTTAAGTATCTCGCTGGCTTAAATATCTCGCTGGCTTAAGTAGCTCGTTGGCCTAAGCATCTTGCTGGCCTAGGTATCTCGCTAGCTAAAGTTTCTCGCTGACCTAATTAGCTTACTGGCTTAAATATCTCGCTGACCTAAATAGCTCGCTGGTTTAAATATTTCGCTAACCTAAATATCGTGCGGGCCTAAGTAGCTCGCTAGCTAAAGTTTGTCGCTGACCTAATTAGCTCACTGGCTTAAGTATCTTGTTGATCTAAATAGCTCACTGGCCTAAGTAGCTCGCTCGCTAAAGTTTCTCGCTGACCTAAGTAGCTCACTGGCTTAAGTATGTCGCTTGGCTAAGTATCGCGCTGGACTAAGTATCTCGCTGACCTAAGTATCTCGCTGGCCTAAGTAGCTCGCTGGTCTAAGTATCTAGCTGGCTTAAGTATCTCGCTGACCTAAGTATCTCGCTGGCCTAAGTAGCTCGCTGGTCTAAGTATCTCGCTGGCTTAAGTATCTCGCTGACCTAAGTAGCTCACTGGCTTAAATATCTCCCTGGCCTAGGTAGCTCGCTGACTTAAATATCTTGCTGGCTTAAGTAGCTCGCTGGCCTAAGAGCTACTTAACTTGGAGAACAAACAAAACCAATTTTCAATACATTACATATATATAGATATGGTGTACTGGCCGACGTAGTGTTCGGAAGCCTCCCACAAGGTAGACCGAACGATGTGGAGATCTTTGGCCGAAGCCTATGTCCAGCTGTGAACGTCTATAGGCTGATGATACCGATGATATAGACCTGACATTTTCTACGTAATCCTTTGTTAGTTAAAGATTAATAAACACGGCGTTATAAGAGAAGTTGTACATCTGTTATAAACTGTGACGCGATGTATTCTATGAGCTTTGTTTTACTGTTAATCGCTATTACCATTTCGGTTGTACCGTTTCCTCGAAAGCTTCAGAGCTGACTAATAGCCGGCGAGCAGTTCCTTTGTGGTGAGATTAGCTGGTGCCGTGTGCCTCCTCTGTAATCGGCGCGTCGGCTGGTAACAAATTGCGCGCGACGGTAATCCGCGCCGTTAATTCGTGACGTGAGCGTCGCCACGTGACGGCCAAACACGATTTGTCAGCTGTCACGCCGTTTAACACGTCGACATTACTTACTGATGAGTGACGAGCTCATCGCGTGGCTGGTGATAATCAACGCGGGCTATTTTTAAGATCCTCATGCAAGAGTCTCTCCTTAACGACAGCTCGTAAGCTTCATAAATAACTAATAAATTGGATTTAATAGGAAGTAGTTTTATACAAGTTTTTTTTTTTTTTTAATTCAATGAGGCGACGATAATAGCGTGACGTTCACTTGATTGTAATTGATACACTTGGCCGTAACAACGTTGCGCTAGTTACTAGTCGCTTGAGACGTGAGATATTGAATCTCGTTACCCCAGTAATTTCAGTAGCTCCAACGTCCTTCAAACCGGAACATGGTAATGGTGACACAGTACGGTTTGGCGGCGGAAATAGACGCTGCGGTGATACTTATCTAGACGGTCTCTGGTATCAGAGATGTACCACCAGTAAAAGTTTGTTAATTCTAATTATCATGACATCTCCCGTATGGTCTAGTGGCTAGGATACCTGGCTTTCACCCAGGAGGCTCGGGTTCGATTCCCGGTACGGGAAAGTATTTTTTTAGTAGTACATATTTGAATTATTTTTTATTTGATGAAACGACGAGACGAGCACGACGAACCGAAATACCAACACTCCTCTTAGGAAGGTAGAAGGAGCGGCAAACTGCAATACCGATACTCCTCTCCATCTGTGATTTTACTATGGCTGCGTAGGGCAGTGCAAGCCTGCTCCCGCAGCCAATGAGCCCACATCGGCGGTGAACTCACGGAGCATACTTGAAGCGGCCACCTCATGCCGGCCGAGTAGGTTCCTCTTAGCTTCACCGTGGGAGACCAAGCCACGCCAAGACGGGACCCTGTTCGGAGCGGCTAGTGGTACCTACCTAGACGGTCCCCGGATTTCTACTATCTCTAATCTACTCTGTAGAATGTTAGGCATGCTTGCTGAATATCCTCCGGCTTTCTTATATTGATAGATCGACCACAGTAATGCTGTTCAGGCAAGGTAAAGGTAATTCAGTCTTAAGTGAATCTTCTTCTAGCACCGCGTGAACGGGATTTTATGAAACGAAAAAGAGACAACTGTATATTCATCTACTCTTGGTGCTACGGTCAGCAGCATACCCACTGCTGTTCTGCCGTATACAGTACTGAACACAGAGTAATGTACCCGGATGTTGAAAATATCTTACTATACCGTATCTACCTTTACTGAACTGTTACTTTTAGTGTTACAATTGAACTCTCTTTCTCTTTACTTCTATCGTTCATCTCTCTCTATTTACCACCTCAATAATGTATTAATTTCATTCTTCAGACCACAAAGTTCTATTTCTACCGTAATAACAGCATTGCTGTTATCGGCTGTAAGACCTAAAGAGAGCGAGGACGCATTACCGTCTTCAGCCTCATCGCTTTATCAGATCAGGGGTTTATAGATTAAAAAAACTGAAGCAAACAATTCCTGTTCATCACAATGTTTCTCGTAACTTAATGATTGTTCAGTCTTTCAGACGCATACGCCCAATTAACTCCATAATACCAAGTCTTGGTCATTGCTGATGATTTGGTACATGCATTATAATAAGTGTTAAACCTGAAGGAGAGAGATCAATTTTTTAACGCCCGTTGAGTCGGTTAGAGTAAAGATTAGAGACCATTCAGCGATCAAACAGCGCAGTCAGCTTATAGATCTTTGATTAATGACCGCGAAGGTACGGTCACGTCACAGAGTAACGGAATATAGTAGAGCCATTTAATATATCTGTGACTGATACAGCAGAAGCAGTTGCAGTGTATATATGTAAATGTATGTTTAGTAGGCAGCTGCTTGATCTACAAGTTGATATACACCGGCGCCATTTTGTTAAGAGAAAGGGAGAGTAAGGGAATATTATACATAAAATAAAAGGACTTCCTTTGTCACACTGTGTGTACTAGGTTCGAGTCTAGAGCTAAATTGAAATTGACTGGTGGTAAGGTTGTTTCAAATCCACCTGGCTACGTACTATTCTCCTTTTATAGATCTGTCACCATGACGGTGTTGGTGTGTTCCGCTTTTCATTATATGGTATTTGGTCTCAATCACTTAATACCACGTGAAATTTAAGTCAAGTGCGTGCCTGTAGTAAATTAAAATAGGCTGTGTAGTAACAAATTGTGTTCGGTAATTAATTCCGATGCCGTTCAATGGCCATTTGAAATTGCTTCATTAATTTCTGACATTTGATTGTGTTTGTATGGTGGCTTTAATTGGATTCGACTGCATCCGCCAGCTGGATCCGACCTGACGTAACAGTAATCAGACTTGATGCGTAAACACTGTGCAGCACCGTTCGCCTGTCGGATAAACTCGTTTTCCTTTTGACACACACGAAAATATTTATCTCACTCGTATCATTTAATTGATCTGTTTCGTGCACAGCTTCGTACATATAATTTATAGTTTTATTTTTAAACTAGCTCTTTTACTGTATTAACTGGCGGTATATTGTACGTATGTCCACTACGAATACATATCTGAACACAAGTTGTGTACAATCTAATACAGCACCAAATTATCCACCACAGCCATAGGTATCTAAAGACTAAGTGATATATCTGTTTGTCATAATAATATTATTACAACACAGCTATTTAGTAATACAGTATTAAAAAGGGAGAGGGGTGTAAGGGTTCCGGCACAACAAATCAAGGGATCCAAGCCAACCTCACCTGCTCGTGTACCCTGTTAATCAAGAAACGAGGCTCTGGCTCCCACCAACCCGCATTGTGTCAGCGTGGTGGAAATCCTGAAATCCTCCGCGGGACCAATCAATGTGGGGATCTTTGAGGGAGGACTACGTCTAGCAGTATACGTCTATCAGCTAGGGCTAATAAGAATAGGACTAAGCCCTGCCTGTCGTAGAAGGCAACTAAAAGGGTCTAGGAGTTTCGCAGGCTTTGAGGGTGAGAGCCCTTATTGCTCAACAAGCGGACCTATGTAGGACAGCCTAGGAGGGTTAATCCCCTCTTTAAATACGTGTTTAAAGAAATTGTAGAGGGGGTACTGGTGCGTTCTATAAGAGATCCCGGAGCCTCTCTGAATACACTGATATAGACCACCGAGGGAGTTTCAGTGAGTAAGAATCTCACATAACCCTGACTTCCCCTCAGAAGCAGGGTATCTATCGAGGACTTCCCCCCGAAAACAAGAAAAAAGACGACTATCAGCCGACGATGATGATGATGACAGTATTATAATCAAAGTATAGGATAGGATAGAAATAATTAATATAGATTCTACCCAGTTAGAGTTTAAGAAAGTGTAATCTTATTTAAAACTAGTCTAGTCTAACTTTGAAGCTATGAGACAATATTGAACAAGCAAAGAAGTTTCTATTGTAACTTATAGTACATAAAGAAACCTTCGTAGCTGTAGAAAAGTATGAATAGTTAAGATTAATTAAATATGACAAAACACATCAGTTTTATTAACAATGTTATATTCAAAGATGAATTTATAACCATCATAACGAACAGCGTTACGTCCGCGCCATTGAATTCATCCCATTACGGTGAAGAATGAGGCAGCCACTCAAAACGTTATTTAAAACAATAAACACAGACACGGCTTTGTCCGACACGACCGACAACGTGAAGTGACATACAAGCACAAATCTTACCCGCACTAGACAGGAGAAAAAAAAATAAGTTAGTCTAAGTTATCAGCTGCTAGCGTTTACTTATCATTAAAGCTCATTAAATCTTTATCACAATAAATCGATTAGAAACGTGTTAACTAAAGTTCCAACAGAAAGTAATTGACTTAATTTTTTTTTTGTTATCGTATAGTATGAAGCCTTTAAAACAGGATATTAGAAATTGCATCACTCGATTGCAAGTGTAGTTACTTATCATCAAGTAAAACTACATGTTAGTCGCGCTGTTTGTAGTACGAAAAAGTATGCCTGTTGCAGTCAACAGATTCTTACGCTGATAAATAATTGGTCGAACTTTGTATGTATGTGTTTGGATGTGTATGTATGTATGTGTGTGTATGTATGATTGTATGGAGACCATGTATCATGACCATGATCACCATAAGCAACCGCAGCGAGAAACATCGCCTGTTTGGTGAACCAGCAACCTAGATAAGACCTCATGCAATCGTTGGACGTACTAGTAATTAGCATCGGAGTCGTCACGCTTAAAATGTATTGAAATGATTTATGTCCAGCAGTGGACTGTGGGTTGAAATGATATTGGTGTTTACATGATTGACCTGGCCTTCTTGGCCTGCTGCTTCATCTAATAGAACAACGAAAACTTTTGCAATGGTGAAGCAATCGTGAAGATGATACGAGTGTAATTCTCAAGCTTAAACATCCCAGGAATCAGATGTGTAAACTTTACTATCGTTCAACTTTGTAAGCATATTTCTTATTGTTCCCACTGCTGGGACTCCAAATATCTTCTCACAAAGAGAGTGTAAATTATTTATTTACCACACTCACCAAGAATGCGTGGTGGGTATCACAGTTTTTTGGGAAAACATCAGCTTCTTCACGATGTGTTCCTTCACCAATATGATTGCTTCTTTTGTTTTGTATATATATATGTATGTGTATATATATATATAGAGATGTATATGACTATGAATATGTATTATTCCGTTCCGCTGCTGCTCAGCTTCTGTGCAGTTGGCAGTGGTGGTGGTGGGGCGGATGTTATTGCCAGCCTCAATGGCGTCCGTTCACAGGTTAATTAAAATCATAATGCGCGCCTTCGAGAGCTTTTAGTTTTAGAGATCTGTATCTTAAAAGCTTCGATTGCGCGCCCGCCTCGTAACCGGACGAATTTTTTTGTTTACACGCTTAAAGCGGTACAGATTAATCTTATCGGATCGATCTGTTACGCTTAACTGAAATGTTGATGTCAAAATTTTGTATATACAAAATTGTAAACAAGTACAAAGTTGTAATTAAGCGTCAGTTGCTTAACGGTTGTTTGTGCAGCTTCACAATCGAAAGTCACAGCAACTGTTTTAACTATTGTTGACTTTTCATCATCATAATCATCAACATCTGCACTGTTAGATTTAAATCTCTACTATAGAACAAATTTATGATAAATTTCATTTAGAATAGATAGATAGTTCAGATCATCAATTAAAGATATATTTACTGGTGGTAGATCTCTGTTCTCGGAGACAGTCTAGACAGGTCATCGCAGCATCTATTCTTCCTTTCCGTTTTAAAAGATGCTGTAACTATTGAAACAGAAAACCGAACCTCAAGCGTAGTCGTATTGAGAATATTTGCGGCAGTGTCTATGGTCCTAACTAGAGTTACATTGTTATGTTAGTATCAATTCTCATCAACACGTGTTCCAGATTAAAACTTTACTATACCTTAATCATCAGCCGTTAGACGTCCACTGCTGGACATAGGCCTCTCCAAAGATCTCCACATACAGGCAGCATAGCCTCCAGTACCGCTGGATACTAGGATGTGTCCTATGTAAGGGTTCATATTGGGGGATTTGGGCTATTTCTCACCACTCTAGCGCATTGCGGGTTGGCGGGAGTCAGAGACTTGTTTGTTGATTAGCAGCGTTCACCAGGAGCGGTGAAGTTGGCTTGGGTCGCGTGAGTTGTAGTGCGGGACTCCTTATACCTCTACCATACCTTGCCCTACAATAATTATTTCCTCATGTCCATATTTATCTAGTATTGTATATAGATATTAATCTACAAACAAACCTTCAAAAATCATTTACCATTCTGTTAGGAATGGGGACAACTCACTTGGTGGTAAACGATCATTAACCAATGACCATTTGTGATGCAAAAATTTTTGAAGTTTGAAGCAATAGTATAGCAAAACATTTTAAATCTCATCTTACTAATAATCATTAGTGTTCCTCACCAGTAAATCATCAGCTCGAGATCCCTTTATTAATGAAATCAAATGAAACACCAAGGACGCCAATGGAAGACTTCAAGGCACAGTGAGCTTATTCTGCGTAGATCGGACTGAAGACAATAATTAAAGATCTATAGGTACTCTATTATAATCAGCTTCAGAAGAACATATCGCTGATGATGGAGTTTTTACGTTTTACAACGTAAGATTGGGAGAAAGAAAAAGTCATGGTTGAGGAATATCAAGGAATGGACTGGCATATCTGGAGCGTCCGATTTGTTCCGCCAAACCATAGACAGAAAGGACTGTATCACGCTGATAGCCAACCTTCACTAGTTGGAGAGGCACCTTAAGAAGAAGAAGGTACTCCATGATGACTATGACATCTATCAGCTCAGTCCTTTCGTGGTTTTGTTTGATGTATGCCACTGGAAACGAGGTGTAATATATAAACAAAGGAACACGATTATACTCCTAAAATTTCGTTTCCTATCACTTCAGGAACCTAAATATATTTTTAGACATCTAATGGCTCGTAGATGGGGCTAAGGGTGTCCACACTGATCTTCCATCGATTTCGGTTTTAGGCTTCAACCTTTATCTTCTTTCACGTCTTCTCTATCTTCTTCTCCTAGTCTTTCTTTGGGTCGACCGTGATCTACTGCATTCAAACAGCGCAAGATGAGTGGAACATATTACGAGAGCTTGCTGTCCAGCATTGGACGACCATCTGATGAAAGGTCATATAAATTGTGTTAACTAAAAAGAAGTGTTATAAAAAATGGAGGAAAATAAAGTCTGAATGTACAAATGGATGTCTATGGTTACATTTAACAAATGTAAAGGTCACCACGGATAGTTAAGTGCTTCCTTCAACTGGATTGATTCGTACCAGGTCCGACAATGGCGAGGTATTTGTGTAAGAAGCGATGTGTAATAAATGATTGTCGGAATGGAGCAGCTTGCAGTCGTCGTGATTGATGAGCGCCACGTTATCAGCTCGAAACTCGGATTCCGCATCGAGATACGTTCAACGGAAACTTCTAGAACGATTTATCTAATTTTTTAACTGCGGCAAGCATTTCGTTGGAGGATATCGTTTTGAATTGTACAATCTGTTATTCAGATACTTTGGTGATGATTTTAAAGCTTCGTCAAGTGGATGTTTATCATGATCTATGGTAGCTGTTGATAAATCAATCAAGTTAAAAAAATTATAAATAGATGATTATCCGGTGTTTGCAATACCATCGAATGAAACTACATATAGATCGTCCTCATCATCATCTTGATCAACCAATGCCCACAGCTGGATGGTTCATTGGTTTCTGGTCGCTGTGGTGGTTGCTAGCGATTCTATTATATAGATACTCTATTATTCTTATTTGTTCCCTGCTCGCTTCGCCGGCTGTATCACCACAGCTACTTTCTATTGAGGATGGAATCTTGTAAAATCCGTTCGTAGCTGTCCACAACACGGCAGAAGCAATATTATTACCAAATTTTAAGTGTTTACGTCTAACAGTTTCTAGATATCTAGATGCTTTATTTTAAAAGCGTTTACTGCCCTGCGGTACCGGAAGCCATGCCGACTGTATGTGGAAGTCTTTTGAGGTAGGCCTAGGTCCAGCTGTGGAAGTCTATCGGCTGAAGATGATGATGTAGTTTGTTAAATTACTAGTGTAACGCAATGTAACTTTTGTAAGGTCACGAGTGCTCACGTGCTATCACTTATCATTAGGTGAAAGCTTCGCTCGTCTCTTAGCTACATCGTATATAAAATAAAAAAAAAGGGTGCTTGTTCTGAATGCTATGAATTTCTGTAATATCTGCTGCAGTGATGCAGTGGATCTACAATATGGTAGCTAGCCAGCAGGATTTAAAACTCTACCGCCATGAAAACTAAAGTACTAGTATTACAAGACAGTCAAGAGTAAAAGTTATTTGATGAATATCTTTACAAGAGAAGTTTCATCATCATCACCATCATCAGCTGATAGACGTCCACTGCTGGACATAGGCCTCCCCCAAATATCGCCACATCGATCAGTCGCAGCTCACATCGAAGGAAAGTTTACATTCTCCAATTACAATTATAATGACGTAACGATGATTACAACTGATTTGCGGCGGAAGCTATGATCACTGGTTGTTTATAACAGGAAGTAGTAAAATATAATTACTCATGTTATTACTGTGTAATTAATTTCCGTATTAGAAATTAATGAATGAAAAGAAAGAGGTGTAAGGGTTCCCGCACAACAATTCACGGGATCCAAGCCAACCTCACCTGCTCATGATGTAGCCTGATAATCAACAGACGAGGCTCTGGCTCCCACCAATCCGTTTTGTGCCAGCGTTGTGGGAAATAGCCCAAATACATTTGAATCCCTACCCGATCGATTTGTGAAGCCTATGTCCAGCCGTGGACGACATTTTTTAGCTGATGATGATGAATGCAATAAAGAGGTTATAGTTGCAAGTATTCATTTGAGCCAGCAACACGGGACAGATCCATCTGGAGACCTTTGGGGGAAGTCTATGTCCAGCAGTGGATGTCGATCGGCTAATGATGATGATGATTCATTTGCTCTTACACTGGAATCGGCAAGTATTATTTATATCAATGTTTTTATATATTATGATATAGGCAAGGCATTAGATATAATAGGTTGGAAAATATCTCCCTTCCGCCTTTTTGTCTTTTGAATTTCGCGGCTATGTACAAAGCGCTACAGAGCTCGTATCTGGCAATACTATACATAATTTGTAAGGTCTTGACATAACCTACAAAACGACGCTATGCATAATTAGTTTGGATATTGCGTTCAACAGTTATAGACGTGTAAACATGCGAGTTCACTAACGCCGAATTTGCGCTATTTTAAAGTTTTCCTTCGTTAAAGGCAAATCCGCTAGAGAAACGTTCCGTGAGATTAATGGTGTTTTGGGGGATGGTACTCTATCACTTCGAACCGCAGAGGAATGGTTTCGACGATTCAGAACCGGTGAAAACGACACCATGGATAAGCCAGCCGGCGGAAGACCTGTGACGACAAATACCGATCAAATCATGGACTACATCGAGTTAGACCGGCATGTGGCATCTCGTGACATCGCCCAGGAGATGGGAGTTAGTCACCAAACCATTTTAAACCATCTGCAGAAGGCTGGATACAAAAAAAAGCTTGATGTTTGGGTGCCGCATGATTTGACGCAAAGAAAACCTTCTGGACCGAATCAACGCCTGCGATATGCTGCTGAAACGGAACGAACTCGACCCATTCTTGAAGCGGATGGTGACCGGCGACCAAAAATGGATCACATACGACAATATCAAGCGAAAACGGTCGTGGTCGAAGGCCGGTGAATCGTCCCAAACAGTGGCCAAGCCGGGATTGACGGCCAGGAAGGTTTTGCTGTGTGTTTGGTGGGATTGGAAGGGAATCATCCACTATGAGCTGCTCCCATATGGCCAGACGCTTAATTCTACCATCTACTGCGAACAACTGGACCGCTTGAAGCAGGCGATCGACCAGAAGCGTCCAGAATTGGCCAACAGGAAGGGCGTAGTGTTCCACCAGGACAACGCCAGACCACACACTTCGTTGATGACTCGTCAGAAGCTACGGGAGCTTGGATGGGAAGTTTTATCGCATCCACCATATAGCCCGGACATAGCGACAAGTGATTACCACCTGTTCCTGTCCATGGTGAACGCCCTTGGTGGTGTAAAGTTGAACTCAAAAGAGGCTTATGAAAAGTGGCTGTCCGAGTTCTTCGCAAATAAGGAGGGGGGCTTCTACGAGGGAGGTATCATGAAGTTGCCGTCTAGATGGATACAGATTATCGAACAAAACGGCGCATATTTGAACTAAATCCGATCACTGTAACACTTTTTATAAAGCATTGAATAAAGAGCAAAAAAGCGGAAGGGAGATATTTTCCAACCTTATATTATATAATATCTAGAAGGACCCTTCTTGCTACACTGGTCATTATATCCTCGCTACTCCTTTTAGGGCTGGAATTTTGTAAAATCCTTTCTTACCCGACTTATACTTGTCATGGCTTCAGAGATATCGTGATGATTCCCTACATAGGCGGAAATCTGTGATATATATATATATATTATATAATTTTCGAGTCGAGTGGGACGTTCGTCTAAAGGTAATACTCCTGTTTGTAATAGAGTGGCGCTAATAAGGATCTCATCGTCTGAGATTTAAGATGTCTCGTTACCCTGGTAATTACAACGTCCTTTAAACCGAAACAGTAATGTTTGCACACTTCTACTTATATCAGATATTTTTTTTCCAAACACCACTTTACCTCTTTACTGTTGGGGCACAGGCCTACCCTCAATATAAGAGCGATGCGCCATAGTCACCACGCGGGCCCAATGCAGGTCAGTTTAACTACTAAATTTTATTCCATATAAAAGCTTACAAAACTTAATTTGTTGATTAGTATACGGCCACACTAATTAAAACATTCCATATTCAATTCAATTAAGCGGCTACACGAGCAGGTTCAACTTCCGGCTCGGCTCGTCACTTGACGGTAAGTAAAACGTGGCGCTAGTTAGAATCGTACATACATCACAACATTGCCCTCGTCGCCTTAAGACATAAGCTATCGAGTCTCGTTACAACAGTAATTTCAAACCTGAAGAGCATTCCAAACCGGAACACGGTAATTTACGTACACTACTGTTTGAAGACAGGCTCTGCGATGATATCTACATAGACAGTCGGCAGCAACAGACAGCTACAAACAGTAAAAGTTTCTACTTCCGGTAGTGATGCTTAGTACCATCTCGTTTTTTCAACTAACAAGATATTAAACAGATAATATTCATATTCTTCTTAAAAAAAAAAAATTAGTATGTTTTAGTTACTAACCTATTAAGTAAGAATATACTGAATCAGATAATCACAGTAAGAAGTAAATAATAATTATGTAAAGTAACTAATTAAGAAATGAATATATGAAGAAAGCATTCGATGCAAAACTTGAAAATCTCTTGTTTCTCATCCAAAGCAACCTTCTCAAACTTTCTCTTATAGAAGAGACAGTCTCCAATTCGTCTCCAAGTCACCCAGGTCTATACCTTCTGGAATTTAGCTGCTGGTAGGACTTTTACGTAAATCTACATCCATAGCAGCATTGCTGAGTTCCAGCTGTCTATGTCAATATACATTGCTGGTGGTAGGTCTCTCTTGCCAGAGTCTAGGAAGGTAACAGTAGTACCTGTTTCTGCCGCCGAATAGTAGTGTGCAAACATTACTGTGTTCCAGTTTGAAAGGTGCTGTAACTAGTAAAATCACTGGTATATCGAGAGTCAACATCTTGTCTCAAAGAGACGAGTACAATGTGATGCAGTGTATAACTAGTGCCATGCTGTTGTGGGTGAGCGTATCACTTAACATCAGGTGAACGTCTCACTCGTGTCATCATATCTTTGAATAAAAAAAAAACATCTGAGAGCTTTAGCATTGTAGATCCTCTTCAGCTTCCGCGTCACCATTTTAACTTAACACCAAGTGAAATTGAGGTTAAACATTAGTTAATTTTTAACGAATTAAGAAACATGTTTCGTTATTTTTAACCTTATACTAATAACTGTTAAGTTAGAGTTAAGTTAGCGTCCGTCTTCTAATTACTCTTACAGTTTAAATTCATTTATATTTTAATCAAACGCCATTAACCCCAACAAGTAAGTCGGCGAATCGGATAACATCAAAGCAATCCGATTCCGATGTATCGGATACACAAAAATAATCGATTCGAGCTTTAACAAGTTCATTACGTATTTTGGTAGCAATAACGCAATGAACTCCATTCGAGTCGGATATACGGATTCACATAATTTTAATAGAGAGACCCCACTCTTATACGAAACGTCAATTATATTAAGAAAATAATGAAAAAAAAAAAAAAAGATTCAATTACCAATCGATCGGATCTCGTATCGTCTGTGATCTAATAAAAGATTTATACTTGCTATGAGGGTTCATCAGGTTCTTTGAAGATCACTGGGAGGTGGTTATTATAATCGTTTCTATCACGAATATGTCAACGTTTTATGTTATTTATTATGCTTTTTTTATCTGTGCGGTCGTATCGTGCAATTACATCCGTTGGCCCGGATATAGTTTATAATTAAATAGTGTTTAGCGCGGGCGTGGGTAAGCGCGTTTAATATAAACTTGAGCGTAAGTTAAAAGCTTAAAGCGAAGAGCTTGCAATGTTGTCTCGTAGCGACTAACCTACTTGGCAATGGACATGGACCTCCATATTTCCACGAACCATTCTGCACCTCAACTTGAGACGTACGTTGTTAAGTCTTCTCACCTCGGTGATTTCGTTAGCTACAACACGCTTCAAACCAGAACACGTGAATGTTTTCACATTTAGACGGTCTCTGGCAAGAGACGTACGACCAAAGAGCATGCATCACCTTTACCACGGTATTATAGCCACAGTGTATTTAAAAAAAATATCAGTCGTTTCGGATTCTAAGGTTCTTCATCAGGTTTATCATCTGATAGGTTTCTATCATCTAATATTTGACTTTATGGTATTGGAAACAAAACGTTATAAGAGACATTTGACTCTCTATCTTCAACTCATCGAATTGCCCGCAACCTTCTAACACTTGCGGTTGAACTCTTAAGCATAGTCAAGCTTTTCATGTCGTAACGCCGGCTCAATTATCCTCTCCCCTACCCCCACCTTCCCTCCACACATAATAAACAGCGCACTTTCTCCCGAACCTCACTAAATAACTGGTTCAATTCATCTCATCACACGACATGCTACCATTTGGTTTATAATACCATTAAATTCTATGTCGGCGCTTTGATTTCACTCACAAATTATTTCAAAATCCATTCCAACTCTTGGTGAGGCTCACACGACCGTCATCTTTTCAGGATATCGAGATTAATTAAAAAAGGATCTATAATTTTTTTTTTTTAGTCAACGAAGCGACGAGACGAGCAGGACGTTCACCTGATATCTGCCGTTAACAACGTCGTGATAGTCAAGGTTGCACAACGTAGCGCTCGTCGTCTTGAGACAAAGGTTGTCAAGTCTCGTTACCCAAGTAATTGCACACTATGGTTTGGCAGCAGTAGTATAAGCTGCAGTGGTAACTACCTGGACAGACTCCAGCAAAAGAAATCTACTAACAGTAATCTAGTAAAGATTTATAGTTAAATGATGATGATGAGTTGATATTTTCTATACGAAGAAAGTTCTATTTTTACTTACAGTAATGGACTTTGACTCCTAAATACTACTAAGTATGGTACTTAGTGTAAATACTACGTACAAAATATATCATTCTATGTTAAGAATAAAAAGAGATGAGATGAATATAAGATCGATGAGAGCAACGTGGATCTTCGCTGATGGAAACCATCTAGGTATTCATTTCTGCCGACTAATAGTTTCATTCGAAGTGGAAGTCTTCAAAAGATACCCTGCATCTGGAGGGGAAAGACAGGGGTTAAATGATATCTGTACCAACTGGACTCGGTGGTCATCATCAGTGATGCACGGAACACCACAGCCTTCCAGCACTGTGTCTGAGTATGTCCCGTAACCATCTCCAGCATCCTGTCTTTGCTACGACAAACACGAGACCACATCGGATTCGCTTACTGACCAATGACGGCCTCTACCTTCAAAGTCCGTAAAACTGAAGGCCATTTTAGTCGCCTTTTACGACAGGAGGGGTTATCTTAGTCTTATTCTTGACAGCCCTAGGTTTGTACCTTTTGAAATTATTAGACAAAAAAAAAAAACATCTTTGTTGGTTCGGTGTACACGATGGCTCCGTATTGTAAGTATACTATCAGGTCTTCATCGTCTCGAATAAGAAAAGGTGTGGAGTCGTGACAATTAGACTCCTCACAGCGACGAGGGTCGCGTGACGTCACGCGGACACGCGGCTCGTTAGCTGACTCCACACGAACACCACACACTCCCCAATCCTTGACCCTCGTCCATGATGATGTCAGATATCTCCTAAATCTATATATATTAGTTTTAATATCATCTCCAATATATCATAACTATACACATACACACATGCATACTACGCAAACACGAGTATACAAGTCCAGTGGTGCTAAAGTTTTTTTTTTTTAATTAACTGCGACACAGTTATTTAAATAACTACTGCAGTTAGCAACATACATGTACTTTATTCTTTATACGTTTGTGCTTTGATTTAAATAAAATAAAAAAAAAAAAACCTCAACGTCATAAAAGGCGGCTTTCAATCAGATCATGTTATATTGAACCCGCCAATATTTTGAATAGCGTTGTTTTTTTTTTTTTTCTATTTTAAGCCATACACCTTTTAGGTCAAGCCAGCTAGCGTCGTTTTAAAAATGGAACGCAAATTTTACTTTTTTTTTGTCTTAACGATGACACGGAGACGTTCACCTGAAGGTGAGTGATGCGCTCGCTTATAACAACGTGGCGCTATTTATGATCGTATTGCGCCATATTTGTGCTCGTCGCTTTGAGATATGTTTTCTTGTTACCTAAGTAATTTCAATTGTCACAACACACTTCGAACCGGAACACAGTAATATTTGTAATTTACTGTTTGGAGACAGTAATAGGTTGTAGTGGTATTTAACTAGACGGGTAGAAAAGGCATTGCTTGTAGTGACATTGCGGAAGTAATTACTGGGGTAACGAGACGATATTTTACATCTTAGACGATGACCATATAGTGGTGCAGTGTATACCATCCTAACAAGCGCCACGTTGTTATGGGCAGGAGTATCTGTTACCATTAGGTGAAAGTCCCTCTCTTCACGTTGCTTCATTGATTCATAAAATATATACAAAAAGACTTTTTCCCGTACCGGGAATCGAACCCGAGCCTCCTGGGTGAAAGCCAGGTATCCTAGCCACTAGACCATACGGGATATAAGACTGTGAATAGAAAAACTAATCAATTAACTATACTTGATTTTTTTTATTTTAGGCATCAAGGTGAGCTGGATGTTCACCTGATGATAAGTGATTACGTCTGCCCATAACAACGTGGTGCTAGTTAGGATATATATACTGCACCATATTGCGCTCATTGTTTGAGACGTATTATCTCAGTAATCACACTGGCTCTAGCAACCTTCAATCCGGAACACAATGTGTACACACTACTGTTTACGGAGCTGCGGTGGTACCTACCTAGACGGTGTTTGTGAACACGAAAGAGGGTTGTGTAAAATGAAACGAGGGTGATGATCTCATGTATCAAGGCAACAAGCAAGTTGTGGTGCAGTGTACATCATCCTGTATAATGGTGAATGTCTCGTTAGTTAAGTAGTTTAGTTGAATTAAAAAAAATATGTACTACTAAAAAAAATAAAAAAAAAAGCTTTCCCGTACCGGGAATCGAACCCGAGCCTCCTGGGTGAAAGCCAGGTATCCTAGCCACTAGACCATACGGGAGATGTCATGATGAGTAGAATTAACAACCGTTTTACTGGTGGTAGGTCAGTAGTCCAAACATTACTGTATTCCGGTTTAAAGGGCGCTGTAGCTAATTTAATTACTGAGGTAACGAGACTCAAAGTCTTAGGGTTAAATGCGACTAGCGTTGAATGGAGCTGTTTATATATTTGTAACTATCGCCAAGTTGTGGGCGGGCGTATCACTTACCATCGGGTGAACGTGCCGCTCTTCTATTCACTTAACTGTATTTATAAATAACTTAACGCTACTAAATCGTTAACTTAACAAGTTAAATATTTATCTACTATACTAAATATGCGAGTATGAAAATTATTTATTACTCTATGTTAATTTTATTGTAAATAATACGAATTGCAATTATAAAGTATAATTACTTAGCGAGCTGATTGGAACTAAGCAATTCTGTGTAGATTTAATGGGTTGTTATATGTTGATGGGGATACCATCAGAGGGTTAGGTTACCTGCGGTACCTTAAGGCATTCGGCAGTTGTAATGAAATATGAACTAGGTATTACCTAGAGCAAAGTGTGTGAAAGAGGTCATTCGCTACCGTATGAGAAGTTAAGTGAATCCAAGCTGATGATGAAAGTATACCTTAACGTCAAGCGTGAGAGTCCATAATCGTATGACTCTTAAGTTTTATAATTCGTGTTAACCGCACCATACATGTAGTTCGTTATAGCTTTATGTTCTAAGTTCTAATTAAAATAGTTTTACTTAAGTATAACATGAAATTATTCCAAGGCTCTCAAGTATCGGTTTTAAAGATTTTATTTAACTTAACTTCCTGGACTGGTTGTATTAACATTGGTGATGAGCGTCTAATTAAAGTCTGTTAGTACTATTTGATTAATCACTATTTTATATCCCTTTAAAAATTATTGTTTTAGGCGGGTAGTTTGGAAAGTAGCTTAGATACATATGTGCTTTATATAATAAAAAGGAACGAGATTTGAATACCACATAGTAACTGGTGGTTAGTTCTTTTAATCCTCAAATTGTAATGTGTGATCATATCAGTGTTTCGGTTTAAAAACCGTTGAGGCTGTAGAAATTACTTATATTGTTATATCTTAATTTCATACTTAGTCCGTTTAAGCTGTAAAAGACGACAAAAAGATAAAATGCATAACCATCATTCAAAAAAACTGTTTTAAATTAGTTCTTTAGAGACACATAAACACAGAACCAAATTCTATGTTGGTAGAAAAATATACAAAAGTTTTAGGTTGGCGACCCCTGAATAATTTCAATAAGCTCTGGTAAATACAGAAAAATCGATATTTAAATTTGTCAATATAGCGTTACAATACCAAGGGTTAAAAATACCGGTATTGAAATCATTAACTGCTTAGTTAACTGTTAAACGGAGTACTTACTAACTGTTGAACGTTCTCCCGTTTCATAAATATTATATAAAAAAAAACAACTCGTTTAAAAATAAACAATATACCTTCTCGGATTTACTTAATTTATGTTATAATTAAGTATTAAAAAATAACTTAATCCTGAACACAATTAAGTAGCGGCATCGTAACTGTCCAGATACAAAATCTTTCGTATCGTACACGACGGAACAAATTGCGCGCGAAATTGATTAGGATCGCGCCGAGCTCCGAACTGACCAATCGCGTTGCGGCAAAACGGAGCGCTCGGATTGGCTGACGGGAGCGCATGCGCCGTCGCACACAATGCCGCTGAAATCTGAAGCCCAGCGCTGGCGTCCATTTTGAATGCCGCATTCGATTTGGCTCGAGGGACCAATGTTTTATTACTACAGTGGCCATTGCTGTTTAAAAAGCACGCGTCTCAAATGTGATTGCTACATTGTAGTTTTTATGTGTTTTCATAACCTCTCATGCGAAAAGGGCGGATGTTGGTTTTCGCTTTCTTGCGACGGTTTGTACATGTGTGTGTGTATGCATTTGTGTTGCGACACCTACATATGTACCACCATATTCGCTGCTGGTCACTGTGAAGTAAATAATGAATATTAAAGTGAAATTTACTGGTGCTAGGTCTCTGTTGCGGGAGACCGTCTAGGTAGATACCACCGCAGAACCTATTTCTGCCGCCAAACACTACTGTGCAGACATTAATGTGTTCCAGTTTGAAAGGTGCTGTAGCTAGTGTAATTACTGTAGCAACGAAACTCAACATGTCGCTCAATTAAATAAAAAAAAATCCTAATCTTTTTATAGTATTTTAAAATATATTTATATTTTATTCAAACCAATTAGAAAGTAGTATTATACAATTTACAAGATACTCTCTAACAATGAGGTATACCTTGAAGGAGCTATAAGGGTTGTCAAAGTGTTTGTTCTAATGAGGAAACACTCGTATGAATTCAAAATAGTGTATATATCTTAACTAGGTTAATAATTTACTGTTAATAATACGAATGTGATAAAACTTACAGTTGATGAAATTCATATATTAGTTAATTTATGTTATTAACGAAGAAGATATCTAATGGATTTTTGTACTGATGGGAGGTCTCTGATGCCGTCTAGGTAGGTAACACCGTAGTTCCTGTTGCCAAATAGTAGTGTGCAAACATTACTGTGTTCCGGTTTGAATTGATCTTGATTTTATGTATCAAGGTATAGATATGTGGCTAGATATAACTGTCTGCTATCAGAATGGATTAGTTTCACCAAACTGTTATCAGATAAAACCTTTCTGTGTTGCTTTTAAAGTCTTTGACCAGAGTATCTGGAAATTATGGAACTTTACCGTAGTTATTGAATATTACTAGTTACATCGAAGCATGCTGTGGAAATACTCTTTCGAATGTGTGACCATCAGCACAAAGATAGTACCCCAGTAGAAATGTATTGTTTAAGGTTCTGCTGCATCGCTATCATCCAATAGACACAAATGGCATCTGCTGTCTTTTGTCAAAATATTAGCGATGGACTGAAACTTACTGGTTTCCGTTTTAATTTCCTTTAATTGGACGGACGAACTGCTACAGTTCATCATACAGCATAAGATTTAAGGGAAGGGAAGTGTGGGCCGAAGAAGAATATCCTAAAGAACTAATATCAGGTTTTTAGAATGAGTATTCATTGTTTGTTCATAGTCCAAGTCCAAGTCCAAGTGCCTTCTGTGTTTTCTAAGATCAAAGTAATAGACAAAAACTAATAAATTTTATAAGAAACTGTCGTGTTGACAATCCTAGAACAATAGGAGAGCACAATACCGAATCAATGGCCAATTATCTCCAGCCGCCATTAGCCGCCGGGAGACAGGGCTGAGGGTTGAGGGGAGACGGCCACCGGGGACGCGCGATAAGCTCGGGACAACATAATTGCTTCTATCCAGCATCGCCAGCTAATACGCTGCAACAGGGCTCTACTATAAATATTTGTGTTCTTATAAATAAACTACCCGCTATATAAAATTGGACCGCAATTTACTCTCTATCTCTATAGCAACCGTTACTATGGCAACCGCGTAAATAATACGTAATGAAAATATATATAAAAATTGAAAAAATAAATAGCCTACAACCGTCTAGAAATCATTTTCGCATTGAATGGTTATGTTCCCATGTTGATATGTTCACTAATTATTACGTGATTGGCGAATAAATAAAACCTTTTTTCGTTATATATATATATATATTTTTTTTTTAAGTTAAAATTTTGAAGATTTCTCCAAAAAAAAATCGTTCATTGTCGTTGCATATAGATAATAGGTCCACCAGTCGTAATAAGTTTTATTAGTACTCGTGGTAGGTATCTGTTGCTGGAGACCGTCTAGGTAGATGTGCACTGCAGTGCCTAGTTCTACTGCCAATTGTAGTGTGCAAATATTACAGTAATCCGGTTTGAAGGGAGTTGTAACTAGTGAAATTACTGGGGTAACTAGACCTAATCTTATGTCTCAGTGCGACGAGCGCAATGTGGTGCAGTGTATAACTTCCTTTTTAACGCCACGTTGTCATGGGCGTGTGTATCACTTACTGACAAGTGAAATTGACGCTTGTCTCGGTTCGTAAAAAAAAAAAAAAATTAGTCTTTTATTGAAAAGTTAATAATTTAACATTTATATATAGTTGAAGTTTAAGACAGAATAATTATTATTTTTATTATTTTAAATATAATATAAATCAATACATTAAATATTTTCGTAATTTAATGTAGTAGTAGTAAAGTTGATACCGACTTGTAACTCCCGTATGGTCTAGTGGCTAGGATACCTGGCTTTCACCCAGGAGGCTCGGGTTCGATTCCCGGTACGGGAATATTTTTTACATGTTTTTCATTTTGATATTACCATTTATATAACATTTTTTTTTATTACAATGTTCTATATTAAATTACATATTTCCTTTGATTACGCTGTTTTTTTTATAGATACTTTTTTTTTGTTATGAATGAACATTAATTTGTACGTATAGAATTCATTGAAAAAAAATGTTAAAACTAAATAAAATAAGACTTAATTAATAATTGAATTTTATATATTTTAATACAATAACATCGTAATCAGCAGCTGTTAGATGACAGCTGGATCTATATCCAGCTGTCATCTAACAGCTGGTCCTGACCTCAAAGGTATTAACATTGATCGCTTTCGGACTGTCTGCATCGAACGGTTCCCACTGCCAGTCGAGTCTGGCAACGTTCTCGTATAAAAAGGTAATATATATACATTTGAACAATTAGAAAAACTCACCTAAACGACAGTAAATCATCAGGTTTATTATAAAAAAAAATTACATTATGCAAATAAATCGTTCGTGTATGAATGAAATCAACAATTCAAATGATCATATTTATTACCGCGGCCCGCCGTCGGATCGCGCGCTCGTTATGAACATAGTGAGGGGCTGACGAAACATCGGCCGCGTGCTGCGACCGAATCGTAATCGGACGATTTGCATTCGTTCTCGCATCGATGCGTTATCGAAATCGATTTTGTTTTTATATCGATTTACATGTGATTTGTTGTGACAAGTATCGTCGTTTTTGGAATTCAAGCGGGCAGACGGGCAGCGTGTCTTTGCGATGTTTGCTTATATCAATATGGCGCTAGATAGAACGATTTACACTGCACGTCTTTTCTAATTTCATTAGAAGCACACATTAAAATGAAACATAGTATTTGCACACTAATACCTAACGAAATTAGTTTCTGTGATGGTTTAAACACGAGTGTTGCTGTGAGAAAAATTTGTGTTTTCTATTTAACGACCGTCCAACGATATACGATAAATCTGTCGGTAACAATTTTGCGCTCGTTAGGATGGTGTACACTGCAACGTTGTCTACAAGAGATATTTTTCAGAATTAATCTATACAGTTTTTTTAATTAATAATTTTTACAGATTTTTATAACATATTGTTGAAAATTATAAGAACAATGACTAGTCTACTTTCTAATGCGGCTAGACAGCATTGATTAGTACTATAGTATTTAACAGCTTAGTTAAAAGCTGGTATAAAAAAAACGTATTATATTATTAATTTTTTTTTTTATTTCGACGAAGCGACGCGTTGACTGAGACATTCACCATGGTATCTGATAATGTGACTGCCCATAATAATGTGGCCCTAGATAGGATGATGTACACAGCACCACATTGTGCTCGTCGTCTTGAGACGAAAATGTAGTCTCGTCAGCTCAGTAATTGCACTAGCCACAGCGCCCTTCAAACTGGAACACAGTAATGTTTGCATACTATTGTTTGTCGGCTGCTATAGGCGCTGTGGTTACCACAGCGCCTAAATCTAGACGGTCTTCAGCAAAAGAGATCTACCACCAGTGGTTTCTTTTAAAGATCCATACAGTTATTATTGAGAAGAAAGAATGAAAAATTGTTGTAGTGTGCGCGTTACTAAGTTTAGCTTCGACAGTGTGGGATTGTAGTTTATTTTTGTTCATGTAACTACATTCAGTTATTTCAGGAGACATCGTTACCCGGTAGCGTGGCCGAGCGGTCTAAGGCGCTGGTTTAAGGCACCAGTCTCTTCGGAGGCGTGGGTTCGAATCCCACCGCTGCCATTGTTTTTAATATTAAAGAAAACATGATTTACATCACATATATAAAATAGTTTTTTACATACTTTAATGATTATATTGATATAAAATTCGTTTAAAAGAGTAATAATGAATGTAGTCTAGACTAAAAGAAATCTGTGGTTCTTTTCTCATTCAGTGATGCGACTAGAAGAATCTTTTAATTACGGATACGCCTGTCCATTGCCATGGATTGTATACACTGCACCACATTGTGCTTTCGCCTTGAAATATAAGATATCATGTATCGTTATTCCAGTAATTACACTACTACGACTACTACTGCTACAAAGTGAAAAGACGAGCGGTCCGTTCACCTGGTAAGTTATACGCCTGCTCATAACAACGTGCAGCTAGGATGTTATATACTACACCCCGTTTTGGATAACATAAGATGTTGTGTCTCGTTACCTCAGTAATTAAATAAGCTGTAGTGCCTTTCAAACTGGAACACAGTTATGTTTGTACACTATTGTTTGGCGGCAGAAATAGGAGCTGCGGTGGAACCTAGACAGTCATTAGTAACAAAGACTAGAGACTACTGCAAAATAGTTTTTTAGAAGAATGTCGACCATTTTTAATTTATTTAGGATGTGCTTTATAAGGTACTCTCATTATAGGCCTCCCCAAAGGTCTCCATATCGATCGGTCCTATAGTGTCCTGGTCCTGCCGCTTTTACAATGTCTGTCATAGTCAGCGTGGCTTCCGGTACCGCTGAACACCAGGACATCAGAGGTTTATGTAGGGGGATACGAGCCATTTCCCACCACACTGGCCCAATACGGGTTGGTGGGAGCCAGAGCCTCGTCAGTTGATTAGCAGGGTGCAACACAGGCAGATGAGGTTAGCTTGGGTCCCGTGAGTTATTGAGCCGGAACGCTTACGCTTCATTAATATAGTTCGATCGAGATCTTTTCCCAAACTACCACGAGGTCTTCATTTCGCTCTGGCGCGGAACAGCGTCACCAATAAATCCACCTTAATGATGTTATTACCTCGACTCGCGTCAACCAATAAACACCGGAGGGCCACCCTGGGAACCCGCGATAAGCCGATCCCATTGACCTATCGACCCTAAGGAAATAAAAAAAGCTACTCCTACGTTCGCCATTTGTAACGAGCGTGGGTCCCTTGTAGCCGTTAATTAAATGTACGCGATACAACCGAATAGTGATTTTACTATCCAACCATTAATCAACCCTAGAAATTATCGATAAAAATTTAAAGTCGTTAGCGTGGGGTGTCGATAAAGTATCCGCGGCGCGGGCTAATGGACGGGCGGGGATAGTGATGGGGTCGGCCGCGGCCGTCGGCGCGCGCTTGTCGCCGATATGTTTCAATTAGTGGTGACACGCCGACACGCCCGCCACTTTATCGACACTATCGGCCCATCCATCGCCGGCCGAGTCCGGCCCTGTGCTTATCCCGTATCTCGTCAACGCGGACGATCGTGCTTTGTCATTATCAACTACGCCCGATTTGTACGGCGTCGTCGACAATTTCTCAATTTAATTATCGACAACATCGATAAGGGTTTATTGTTCAATCACTAGTGTGCGTAAGAATTACTTCTAAAGGAAACTGTCACGTCATATAACACTCGCTCATCACGTATTATGTTAAGATAATAGCTGTCTCCTCCACCCTGCTAATCAACTAATGATGCTCTGGCTCCAACCAACCCGCATTGGGCCAGCGTGGTGGGAAATGACCCAAATCCCTCCATGTCTACCCTTACAAATGACCCCCTTAATGGCGAAATCGGCCAGCGCCGATATGGCTCGCGGATGTAGGCGAAAAGCCTTTCTCGTGACCCTTGCCATCAGGCGATGAATTGGAACATCGTAGGGGTTTTAGTCGGTGAGAGTCCGACATAACCCGTTCTTTCCCCTGCGAAGACAGGTATGCGTAGACATTTCCTTCCAAAAAAAAACCTTACAAACGACAGCTCCTGATATCCAGCGATACCGAAGGCCTTGCTGACTAGAAATCTCCAGGTCTCGTGGACTCATCGGCCTATGATGATGAGCTGTCTCCTAATTATCACCACGTTGTTGACATCTACATGCAAAAATGTGACGTCAGGTTGTTGTTTAAAAAAAAAGTTGCTTTAAGTAAGCCCGGCGGGTTTCTTACAGCGCTGTACCATCTCAGCTATGCCTCTCAATTACTGAAGGCGCGTCCTGAATTTTAATGATCCTGTCTTCCGAACAAAAAGTCCTGCTGAACTTCCTTTGAAACGGCCGTTTTTACTCTCGCAAATTGATCACCGCTGGCATTTCCTTCGGAGCTTCTGCTAATCCAACGTACTCATTACTAACAGGCCGTCAGTGAAACCATTGTTTTGTTAACCACCTTCTCATCAGAAGAGAAGAGATCTCCAGCTTTGAAGCTGCAAGGTCCGATCTCTCTGGAGGGCTGCAGCATCCTTTTGTGACGCCGTTATTGTAGGCTGTCGAGCAAGATGGAGAGAGGACAGCTCCTGATGTCGCTTCGGTTAATGGAGTTTCCCTGTCTTAATGGGACCTTTGAGGTGGTTAGCAGTCAGGATAGAGGTTCTCATCGCCTGTACGACCTGGAGGATAATGGCTGGACGTGGTCTCCGATCTTTGAAGTAGTACTCACGAGGCTGCATAAATAGACCTCGGAACGGGCAATCCCAGCGTAGTCCTGGGTGTCTACCGAACGGAGATCCTGGTACCTCTCCAAACGCCGAAGGTGATCAAAAAATCTCCACATAATTCTGACTTCCTTCTAGAAGACAGGGTTCTCGAAAATTTCCTCTTCAAAGCAAAAAAAAATTTAGAATCTCTCAAATCCATTTCTTTACTGGTGGTAGGTCTCTGTTCCCGAAGACCGTTTGGATGGGTACCACCGCAGCCCCTATTTCTGCCGATAAACAGTACTGTGTTAATATTACGGTGTTCCGGTTTGAAGGGCGCTGTAGCTAGTGAAATTACTAAAGTAACGACACTTAACTATGTCTCAAAGCGCAATGTGGTGCTGTGTGTATCACAGCAATTAGCATCACATTGTTATGGGCGGGCCTATCACTTGATATCGAGTGAACGTCTCGCGCAAAAAATACCAATCCATTCAGCGTGCAAGAGACACTTGTGTGAGCACATTCACCATCTTATACGGATTTTGTTTTTCATATATCTTATTCATCTATTTATCTATACATATCATGTTCATCATCAGCCCACGTCCACTGCTGGACGTGATTTGTCAGTTAAATAATGGGACAATGAGATAAATCTTTACGCTTACTTTGACAGTTACACGAGGCATTGGCGCAGTACGCGGAGGGTCTGGACTTTGGTTAAAAAAAAAAACTTACCTTAAACCTTTCATTGTTTCGCCGTTTGCGAGTGTGTGTGTGTTGGTGTTTGTGTGCGTGCAGCTGCGGTCCCACTGCGGTTGTTTAATTAAAGGCGAGTATACATTCGACGGACACTTGTCGCTTCCCAGTGTTTTTTTTTGTATTAAACCGCCATTTTGAAAAGGCGATTGACTACAGAAAGCGATTGCATTTTTATGTTTACGTTCTTTTTTTATTTAGTATGCGACCGCTTACCGGAAGACAGGCCCCATCAGGTGGTCGATGATCTGGCGAAGGTTGCGGGAAGCAGCTGGATGCGGGCAGCGCAGGATAAATCGTTGTGATCTTAAGGGGAGGCCTATGTCTAGCAGTGGACGTCTGTCGGCTGATAATGATGATAGCGACGGGGCCTAAGGGCAGAGAAGTGGGACTTGACCATACGGCTGGTACACCGATTCTTCGGGAATGCCTATATTCAGAAGTGGATTGAGAAAGATTGATGATGATAGCAGGTTAACCGTCCACCTGATGGTAAGGAAGGCAGAGCGTTAATCATCTAGCCAAGCTAAAAAAAGATTTAATTTTTAATTTAGTGTGTACTTAATTATTAACTTTGCGGCGTATCTAGTAAGGGGATTTAGGGGGTACCGCACAACAACTCACGGGACCCAAGCCAACCTCAATTCTTCGTGGTGCAGCCTGCTAATCAAACGAAGCTATGGTTCCCACCAACCCGCATTGGGCCAGCGTGGTCGGAAATGGCCCAAATCCTAGGGGGATTGATGAACCCTTATAACCGACGGCCTCTAGTGCTCTGCCGTACCGAAGGCCATGTTGACTTTAGGTGGAGATCTTTGGGGGGACCTATGTCCAGCAGTGGACGTCTATCGACTAATGATGATGATATATTATTATATAAAATATATTTTTATCGCTCAGTATATCATCTACTATACAACAGGGCTAAATTGTAAAACCATTATCTACAATTAGCGCCGAGGGTTGACCTACAATGACGCTAATAGCTCATTTGTTTAAAATACAATCAACCCTCGCCCCTACGGCCGGACAATGTTGCCAACCCTCCACAACACGTACAATTGACCAGGGTAGATAACGCCCCGTTATTAAGTTATATCAATGTCAGCATTACTAAGTTTAAATCTTCCATTAATAATGTAACCAAAGTTTATACTTGATTTTTTTTTTTTTAAATAATATGCTTTTAAACTCCTCTCTTCTAGTCGAAGACCCACAGGCACATCCAAAGCATGGTGGAAAAATATAGCAGAGCGAAATGGAGAAGAAAAATAAGGAACTGACTTAACCACTACATGGGATAAAGGCTAGGAAGATATATATATCATATTACGCTCGTCGCCTTGAGTCACAAGATGTTACATCTCATTACCCTAGTAATTTCAGTAGCTACAGCCCCCTTCAATCCGGAACACAGTAATATTTTCACACTACTGATTGGAAGCAGCATTAAGAGCTATAGTGGTACCTATCTAGAAAAATTGCTCAAATTCAAGTAAGAATTGAACCTTAAATATATGCGGGCAGAGCAGGACTGATCGATGTGGACTTTAGGGGAGGCCTATGTCCAGCAGTGGAGGTCCATAGGGTGATGAAGATGATGATGGTATATATATATTGTGCTGCTAAGTAAGCAGTAGTGCTGCGGAGATTTCGGCATACATATTGTTATATTGGTTTAACTGAATTAAGGTTAGTAGTTAACACCTGCTAAGTACATAAAAAATGCTTAATTTGTCTTATCTAACCCTCGTCGAAGATCAGCGGAGCTGTTCTTATTTTTAGATGAGTTTGTGTTCTAGCAGTTGTCTACATTATATTAAAAAAATATCCTTCATAAGAAACATTGTACGTAGTGAGAATTTAAGGCTTGAATGGATGTGCTCGTAGCCTGATAACAGAATGCTCCAGATACGGGGAAGACAGAAACATCTAAAAGTATAACTAAACATAGAAGTAAATAGTAATTATATATGTTAATTAATAGAGAAGATATAGATTATTAAAATATGTTAAATATAGCAGTAAAAGTTTGTGGATATAATATCATTAACCAATGATTACGATAGTCAACAGATAAGGACGGATATCCACGACTCTGATGTGAGGAATCTGTTCTTAACAATTACTGGTAATTGTAGCACGCTTAGCCTGTTAATCCCGCCCACTAGTGGGAGTGTGTCAAAGGCCGTTGGGGACAGACATTAAAATATCCTCGTAAAATCTGTAATCGGGCCTGTCAATTAAAAACTATTTCGGCGTATAAAAGGAGGTGTATAGTTAGGGAGCGCGCGTCCATCGATCAGCTCGGCGATGTTAATTAGAGATAGCTGGCCCCGCTGATCATAACTCAGTGATATCTTTGTGTGAGCCCGTACAGGACTTTCAAATTTGTTGGCTGACAATGTGAGATATCCACTCCGAGATAAACCCGCGAAGACGTGGCCGCTCCGATCGTAAGAGATTTGTTATTAACGAATCTCCGACGGCTGTTTAGTGGGTGGAAATGTTAATCTGCGTCGGGCGTGAGTATTGTATTTTTTCTATTGTGCGAAAGATTTCAACAAACACATTCGTTATAATGGTATACGTCAAAATGGCGACCTTATTAACCGACGGAAAGACGTACATTCTCCGTTTTGTGAACTTCTATTATCAGATGTGATGGCTAATCGTTTGTTTGCTCGTGACACAGAGATATCCCTTTTACGATCACGCGACTAGAGCATTCTGGACATCATCAATATATTAATAGATATTGTCACCTAATACCACGTGAAATTAAGGACATCTGTTAGCCTGATATTAATAGAAAAACTTAAACTTAAAATCAATCCTATAAGATTTAAAAAAATCCAGCTCTCACTCACACGTTGGAAAATATGTTATAGACCTTGGTCCTATGTTTGTATGCTGATTATGTTGTCTTTTTATTATTTATTTAGTTATTATCAATTTAGATCTATTAAGAAGACAATGTAGAGAAAAACAGGAGCTCCAAGGGATGAGTTCAGCAGATCGAAATAGAAGAAGACGTTTCTGTTCACGAATGTGTGAAATACCATAGTTAAAGAGAAGTGAACTCGCCACTGATGAAACTAATGATTACTATTTGATCATCACAACCACTACGGCAATACTATAATAATTAAAAAGAAGACTTATTTGAGGACTTTCAGAGTACAGAGAGTTAAGATCACAGTAATCCAATACAAAGCTATAAACCTAAATCTTAAGATTATTGTTAGTAAATGTGTCTCAAAGTGGCTTACGATTGAGATTCTATGGGTGGCATAAGTTTAATGAAAATAATATAACAATCGAAGCTATATACAAAAATATTCAACTGAAAAGGCAGGAAACGGTAGTATACCACTGTATTAAATTAATACGATACCCAATCAAATAGTTAAGGGTACAATTAAAACATACTTTATCTCAGCACCGGCAACGTCCTGATATTAGCAGCGTTGTGGTCCCAGCTCAGTTATGAGTTAGTATCTAGATTTATATCATTCCGATAGCAATTTGATAGCCTTAATTGCTTTCTAGATAGGTTAGTACCAATTGGTTAATCTTATCCATTAGTCAGATATGGGAAGTCGGTGCTGTTCGTGTATTGAGCAAGGTTTTAATGGGATACACTTTATGCGTTTGTCATGACGTGCTCGGCCGCAACAACAGCCCCACAGCAGAGATAATGTGGGAAAGGATATTTTAATATTATTTAAATCATTTTCAAGATAAACTTAATAATTTACATTACCAAGAATTGCAATATCAAATGTTTATAGAAGTTAATGGTAATACGAAGTCCTCTCCAGGATCTATCCCACATATATAAGGATCGTGGTTAGTTGTGGTCTTTTCTGCTATCCGACGCGCACTAAGCCCGACTTAGTTTGAGATTTCACCCTCTTATCTCTCCCTCTATATCACTCTTATCTCTACCACTATCCACCTCTTCAACCCTTCCCTATCCAATATCATCCCACCTTTCTCCTTCCTCTTTTTTATACAAAGTTATTGATATATATATGTATATATTTAGGTTTGTGTGTTTGATTATTTTCAATTTTATTTTCTTTCTTATTTAGCTTCGAGTCCGATGAAGTTGCTATGGTTGTCATAGTAACTTGCGGCGCAAATTTCATCATAAAAGAAGCATAGTTTATTGTCGTAGCAAACATTTCATTTATCTATAACTCCTCTCTCTCTTTGACATTGGAAATCACTTCCTGTGTTACTGGTCAAAACTCCAAAATGATATCTTCAGCTACGTCAGCTACTTCTGCTCTTTGTCTTATATATAGCGTCTTATAGCTTCTGGTCTATACGAATATAGAATCTATGGTCTTCTTCACTCTCTCTCTTTCTCTTTCAGGTGGTCCTGATATACATTTCATTGTATTAGTGAGATGCTTTTGTACCTGGTCACGTTTATATAGATAACACAATTGGCGGAGAGATTTATCGTCGAACCCTTGTTTTTTTTTTTTCTCCGACAACGCTTAAAGCGAATCGTGAGCCGAGCATTAGTTTAATTAACCTAATGAAATAAGATTAAAGGCGGTGTTCGGATGCTGCGTGATTTGTGACCGTCGCCGGCGATGCGCCAACGGATTAATTATCCGACGGCACCTATCAATATCCGTCGGCGTGAGTTGATCGTTATTTGTCGAATCCGATCATCGGATAAGTTTTGATCGATTTAAATAACAACAGTGAAAGTATATCAATTGTATTATTTATATATAAGGGGTGTAAGGGGTTCAGCAAAACAACTCACCTAATCCAAGCCAACATACCTTGCTAGTTAACATACGCGGCTCTAGCTCACACCAACATGCATTAGGACAGCGTGGTGGAAAATGGCCCAAATCCCCCCATAAACCATCAGACGATAGTCCTCCACTGCTGGATATAGACCTCCCCCAAAGATCCCCACATCGATAAGTATAACCTGCTCGCATCTGGACCTCCGTTTTTAAGGGTTCATTTGGGAGAAATGGGGCCATTTCCCATCACAGTGGCCCAATGCTGGTTGGTGGGAGCCAGAGCCTCGTTTGTTGATTAGCAGGGTGTACCACGAGCAGGTAGGTTTAGTTTGAGCGCCGTGAGCTTTTAGACAGGACCCCTTACACCTTTAAATCCCTCCATAAGTACCCCTACAAACGACGGCCTCTATGATCACTGTCATCCAATCATCAGCCGATAGAGGTCCACTGCTGGACTGGCCTGGATAGGCCACCCCCTAAGATCTTCAGTCGGTCCTCATCTGTATTAGTTCCGGCGGAAGCCGTTGTTTGTAAAGGTTCATATTAAGAGACTTGGGTCAATTCCCACCACTCTTGTTTAATGAGATTTTTATGAGTAAAAGCCTCGTTTGTTGATTATCAGGGTGCACCACCAGCCGGTGAGGTTGGCTTGGATCCCATGAGTTATTGTGCGAAACCCCTTTCACCCCTATGAAATGGTGTGGAAGTAGACTTGCCATCAGTCGCTTGCTGATGCGCATGCGCACGCGGAATAACACGGGAACTGTTAATGGCGGACTCGTGCGTGTAATCACTGCGTCGATATCCCACGAGATCTCGCCGAGCCTTGATCTATGAACGGATGCTGGATACTTTATACCATTTACATAAGATTACCCCTGTAACACTATACCATGAGATACAACACATAACATCACAGCATTTGTTAATAATTTAAATCTATTTAAGATGATATACACAACACCAAATTGTGCTCGTCTCCTTGAGATGTTAACTGTCGATATCCCCGTAATCTCATTAGCTATAGCGCCCTTCAAACCGGAACACAGTATTGTTTGTACATTACTTTCCGGCGACAGAAATAGGTAGTTGGGGGGTAGTACTTTGATTCGATAAAAAGTTAACACTAGCTATAGCTTTTATAGAAAATTTGACTAGAAGTTACACATCGTTACAACGTCTTTCAAACCGGAACGCAGTAATGTTTACACAGTAGTGTCTGTCGGCTGCAATAGGCATTGTGGTGGTACATACCTGGACAGTCTCCTCGAACAGAGATCTACCACCAGAGAATTATTATGTTAACGATCGTCTACGTCGCTGTTGTATTTGGATATCAATAAAAAAAAAAAAATTATCCTTGACTTTCATTTAAGTCGATTTTTATATCAATATTAACGCCATTTTTGTTGGTGGTAGGTCTCTGTTGCTAGGTAATCTAGTTAGGTATCACCTCAGCTACTATATCTGCCGTTAAATAGTAGTGTGCAAGCATTACTGATTTCGGGTTTGAAAGGCGTTGTAGTCAGTGTAATTATCTCAGGTGACGAGCGCAATGTGGTGCAGTGTATATCATCTTAACTAAGGCGGGGTTATGGACGAGATCACTTAGCATGTGGTGAACATCCACTCGCATAGTTGATTCAATCTATAAAAAAAAAAATTGTAATTAGCATGACCTAGTATGTACTAGTTTATACTCTCTTATCTCCTCCCCTATATTACTATACACTATCAACCCATCCCCATCTAATATTATCTCATCTTTCTCCTTTTATATACACAATTGTCTACGCATATATATATATATATGCTTAGGTCTTTGTGTTTAGTACTAAATCCGCTAGACCTGGGTCTGATGAAGCTGGGTTGGTTGTCATAGTGACTACCAGCACAAACTTCATCAAAAAAAAAATTGAAAGGTCATACCATTTCATCAAGTTTCTACTTGTTAAGGTTTACTTAGCGTCTTTACTCTCTATAGCGCTGTAGTTGTGTGGGTTTTACAGTAAGTAGCATTAGACGGGTCCGACGGTGGGATCATGCAATGAATTTGAATATATCTGATGCTGCATCCCCACAAATCAGTGTGCCGTTAGTGCATGAGTCCATTACTTACGCCGGCCGCCGACGTTTCCTCCGCCGGGGCTGATTTAAATCACCCCAGTATCGGGCCCCCAGCGCCTGTTTTTATATGGAATCGTGCCGATGCGCCAGTGCTTGCATTAGTTAATCTAGACCTAGGTGTTCGCGGATCTCGATTTATCTCTCGCCATCGTGTCATTTCTGAAATGTTTCCTTTACTTAATAAACTTTCTAACTCTTACTATAAAAAAAAAAATACTAAAAACCTTCTTATACTGTGAATGAGACTTGCTTTAAACTATTTTAGAGATAAAACGATGAGACCTAAATGATAGTAAACCGACAGTTGCTGGTGGTAGGTCTATATTGCTAAACTATTTAGGTATTACAGCAGCTCTTATTTTTACAGATCATTACAATGTTACAGTATGAATTAAAGAAGTAGTAGTTAATGAAATTACTGGGGTTTGTTACCCCTATTTAACATATATCTCAAGATGATGAGCGTAGCTCGCTGGCCTAATGGTTAGAGCGTGCGGCTTTCATTCTGAAGGTCGCGGGTTCAAACCTCGGCATGTACCAATGACTTAATATTTAAGTTATGTACATTTGTGAACTTTAGTTACAACAGCGAGATACAAAAACCGGTGAAGGAAAACATCGTGAGGAAACCCGCACACTGATATCATCTTTGTGTGTATGTGTGGGGTGGTCCCAATAAAGTGGCAACAGGCTCGCCCCCTGTTACACTGGACCTAGTCTGACCACATCTGGCGAAATGTGGGTGTTTATTCACCTCTGCCTACCCCTACTGGGAAAAAGGCGTGACTATATAAAAAAAAAAAAAAAAATGATGAGCGTAATGCGGTGCTGTGTATATCATTCGATAGAATTGTTATGGTGACGAATTTGTGATGTGATGGAAGAAGATATAGTAGGGGTTAGAAATATCTTAACACAATTCCAGCTCCATCACGCGTGGCCCCGGAAACGACTAAAGCAGGAAGGTTGGATGTTTAATTGCGACTATATCACATAAGCCGAGACAATGGTCTGATGTAGCGCGGGATGGGCGACCGCTATCTCAGATGGTACGAGATACGTATCCGATTTATAGTCGCTTCGGATACGTACCCTTAATTACTGGTAACGTTACGCTACCACTACGCGACATGTCCGCGATCCGTATCATTTAAATGGCCGATATTATTAAGGGTTGATTCAGTTCGCATTCAAAATGCTTCTCGTATTACTGGTGTCCATTGAGTTCAAAGAAACAAGTAACTCGTCAAAAATCATGATTTTTTTTTCTACGAACTGACGAATAGAGCAGTAAGTTCAACTGATATAAAGTGTATAGTGATATATACTCTAAAAATTATATAAGCTACAACGCACTTCAAACTGGAGCACAGTAATGTTTGCATACTACTGCTTGGTGGCAGAAATAAGCGCTGTAGTGATACCTATCTAGACATTTTCCGACAACAGAGACCTACGATTTATAGATAAAACAGGAAAAGTTTGCTAAGTTATAAATACTTTAAAAACTTAAGTTTTTTTGAAGTTTCTTTGAAGTACGAAACTATTTTCAAAGATATCTTTAATTAAATCAATTAAAACTTTGTGTCCATATGTAATTAGTAATTAACAAGCAGTATCATATAGTTATAATCATAAAGTTATATAGATCTAGATATATCTTTCAAGGTTTATTTTATAGGCTTTGTAGTACTAATGGTGCTGTAGATCTAGCTGTAGATAGATACTCTTAAAATGTAAATCAGCTGTTATAACAGTATTGATGTATTTCAACTGTTAAACTATAAGCATCACAGCATTCTGAGTGAGCGCTTTTCATACCTTCATATTATGTGAAAATAGGAGTAAGTGTTAGATATAAGAATGTCCATAAAAAAATACAGAAGGATATGAAGAATGTTGTGTAAATTTTGGTGATAAATTTTCACGTTCAGTTCCGGATCCCAATAATGATGGCGTCAGTGAGATATTCCTACAAAGAAATTGCAGACTGATTGGAGATAAAACCTTGGGTATCCGTAGTGTTAGTATATAGTTTAACTATACTAAGAACAAAGATTAGTCTACTATTGAATGTAAACGAAGCATAATAGTCTGTTATAAATAACTAGTATTTCTAATATCGAATAAAGAAACGTATTACCAAAAGAACCATAAAGCCGTGCACCGTTTGATTATATTTATATGCATTTACTTCTTTAACTATAACCTCCTTGGTTCATCTCTAATGAGACTGGCCGCTTGTAAAGCTACGGATGCAATTTAAAAAGTTGTCAACACGTCATTTGCATTGTGGCGCGACAAGGCGTTGCGGTGTAAACACGTGCATCGCGTGCCGCCGCCGGGACCCTATGTAAATCTTTATCGATGGCCGCCGGCGGCCGGAGGCTGTGATCTTTTAATCGGTTCACACTTACGCTTCACAGGCGAGCGAGATTTATTCGATATGGCTCGTTCCGTATAAACGCTCCACTGTGATAACGCTGGCCACAGCGTAAACCGGCGCGACAATCGCAGATTACTATAATATTTGTTCGACGAGACCCAAGAGACGGTTAGGATTCTTCTTCTTGAAGTCCCTCTCCAACTAGTGAAGGTTGGCGATCAGCGTGGTACAGTCCTTTCTGTCCATTTCTCAACAATGACTTTTACAAAGAAACTTAACTTTTTTTTTAAACTTTACTTCTTGGTTAGGATTACCTATACCAAAACATGTCTTATTACCGTAGTAATTTTATACAACGACTTCTAAACCGGAATCAAGTAGTATAACTGTGATGGTACCTAGACGATCTCCAGCAACAGACCTACCATCAGTGTAAAGTATAATTAAAAAAAAATCCGTGATAGCTTACATTGGAACATAATATACACGTCTTAAAGAAGAGCTGGTTCAATCTTCACTCAACTTGAACTTCCGGAGAAGGAAACTGAGATGTTTCAAGGACAATAGCTTTCGTTTCTTGCTAAAGAAGGTGACAAGCATAATGTGATGCAGTATATATCATCCTAAGTACTTATTAGTTAAGGGCAGACGTATCGAACATCAGGTGAACTTACCGCTGGTCTCGTCGCTTCGTTGAGCAAAAGAAATTGGATCTAGTAATTACGAATTAAGTTAGGGTTAGTTTGTTTAATGGTCGCGGTGCCGAGAGCAAATACTGCGATCACTGCAAACGCTATGGACGATCACTTTAGGTTTTACTGGACCTTCAAAAACCTTCACCAAAGAAGACAGGGTTTATTATTATAAGCCACTGATACAAAAAGTTTCCTTTTATGAGGGTAATTAAGGTGAAACTTTCAGTCATTTTCAAGATATCCTTTGTGATGAACCTAAAAAAAAAATGAAGACTTATTTCCGGTATATATGTAGATTACAAAAAAGTCATCAGTTTAGTCATGATTGTTTACTTTTTAATTTTTATTAAATATTCAGTATTATTAAATAATACATTGTATTGTGTGTGGGGTTCTGCTTAATAACAGACGAAGCTCTGACAATCCATCAACCCGGATTGAGCTAGCATGATAGGAAATGGTTCAAATTCTCTCAAATAAACCCGACGTGGAGATCATTGGGAGAGGCTGATGATGCTGTCATCGTATACTCTGTGACGTCGGAACTTTCATAACAATTCGAAGTCAAGTATAAATATTACAATAATCGACGACATAAGTTATTTACATGTTACTTATTAAGTAAGCGTGCTTATTAACGCTACGCCTTGTAGTCATAGCGTGTCATAATACTACAGTGTTGTAATGAGGACTATTTGATGATGGGAACGTAAGGGGGAAGAGTGGGGCGGACTTTTTTAAACTGTGATAAAGCTAGAATATTTGATGTTGTGATTCTATTAGCACTCAATCAATATAACTTAAATACTAACTTAAAAACGAATGAACTTATAGCAACTTAATCACGCTAGGTCTCTGTTGCCGGAGACCGTCTAGGTATATACCACTGCAGCGCCTCTTTCTTCCCGTTAACAGTAGTGTGCATTACTGTTCCGGTTTAAAGGGCGTTCTAGCTAGTTCAATTACGGCATAACGAGATGACAGACGTCTTAAGGCGACGAGCACAATGCGATGCTGTGTATATCATCCTAACCAGCGTCAGGGTTTTATACGCAGGCGTATTACCATCATCATCATCAGCTGACAGACGTTCACTGCTGGATATATGCCTACCCGATAAAACCCAAATCCAGGGGCCGTCGTTTGTAGGGGTTCATATAGAGGTACTTGGGTCATTTTCCACCATGCTGACCCAGTGAGGGGGTTCACCATCAGGTTTGTATTAATTAATACGTTGAGTATCTTTACTCCAATAATTATATTAGCTAAAGCGCACTTCAAACTGGATCAAAGTAATGTTTGCACACTTCTGTTTGGTAGAAGAAATAGGTTTTGCAGTGGTACCTACACGGTCTCTGGCAGCAGAGATCTAGATATACCACCAGAGGATGTGTTAAATTGTGAAACCTTTCTTTTCTGTTGGTTAATAGTATAAAGCAATTACTTATGTGAGCGCAATAACTTTAGTACAGTTAGACAACAAGTTGCGTGGTCCCGAGGCGTCGCAACATGGTCCCCGGTGCAGCATCATTGATAAATGGCCGCCGATGTTATATTTCGTAACATCATTATTTATTACAATCGATACACGAACGGTTTTGAATTAATCAAATTGTAACGGTTTTAATGCTGTTAATATACTTACCAGTTTACCGGTGGTTGGTCTCTGTTGCTCGATAGCCTAGGTACCACCGCTGCTCCTATTTTCGTGGTCAAAGAGTAGTGTGAAAATTACACTGACTTCCCGTTTGAAGGGCGCTGTAGTTATCGTAGTTACTGGGGTATGGAGAGTCAACATCTAATATCTGAGTCGACGAGTACAATGTGATGCAGTATCCTAACTTTTTTGTTCGGGGAGATCGTCGAAAGATACCTTACTTCTGGGGGAAGTCAAGGTTATGTGAGATTCTTACTCATTAAAACCCCCTCGATGGTCTGCATCAGTGCATTCGGAGAGGCTTCGGGATCTTTTATAGAACTCTCCAGTGCTCCTCTACACTTTGTGTTACACTTCTCTGAGGAGGAGGCTAACCCTCCTAGGCACCATCGCTGAGCTATTCCACGCAGGTTCGCTTGTTGAGCGATAAGGGCCCCAATCCTCAAAGCCCGCAAAACATCTACACCCTTTTAGTCGCCTTCTACGACAGGCAAAGCTTACTAAGTATATTCTTACTAGCCCGAGATTACAGGGATGGCAGTATCCTAGCTAGTGGTAGGGGATACCGCTTACCATCAGGTTAACCTCTCATCGTTTAATTGAATAAAAAACTAAATAATTTCATTAAATGTGAAATCTAATACTCTTTATATTCACGTATTATTTATATTTATACATAAACAAACGATAATTGTAATAATGCATATGGTGGCCCGAAGGCCGCCCACGCTCGTTAGGCCACATCTGGGCAGTCGAGTGGGTCTTTTGCATAATTCTTGAATACTATTTGACCGCGTGGGCGTGGTGATGAGAGCGTGCCCAGCGCCGTGGGTTAATGATTAACAGTAAAAAGTGAATATTAAATTGTTTATGTCCATACTTTATGGTTTACTTTCGACCTTCAATGACCTTCGTATCTTTCTGCTTACAGCTGCATGTCCTTTAAAGCCTATCCAACATGTGATAGAGTTCAATGAACATTCCAAGCGATTGTTCTAGAAGGTTGGTCTACTAATCTTTACTGGTGGTACGGCTCAAGGCGACGATCGCAATGTGGTGAACTGGTGGATCACTTACTATTAAGTGAACGTCTTATTTGCTCGTCACTTAATTGAATAAAAAAAAATAGGAGTTGCGGTGGTGCCTACTTAAGTTAAAAATAGAGAGCTTCAATTAGTAAAAGTTTAATAATGCTGCTGAGACTGATCCTGAGCCTGAACCTGATCATCATCTTCATCAGCCGGTAGACGGCTACTACACCATTGGTCTTCTCAAAAGAAGGAAGCTACGAAAGTTCTTAATACATATCATCCTAACTAGCGTATAGTAAGCTTAAGTTAATATCCAATTACAAAAAATACTAGAAGGAGCAGTGTATATCATCCTATGTTAAGTTAATATCTAATCATGATAAATAAATCATTCATCATCATCATCAGCCGACAGACATCCACTGCTGAACATAGGCTTCCTCCAAAGATCTCTACATACAGTCAGTATGGGGTACGGCCGGGCACTAGGGGCTGTCGTTTATTGGGGTTTATATTTGGGAGATTTTGACCATTTACCAGCACACTGGTCTAATGCGGTTTGATGGGAGCCAGACCCTCATTTGTTGATTAGCAGGATGCACCAGGAGCAGATGATGTTGGCTTAGGACCCTGTGAGTTGTGCAGGTAATACTAGGGGTAAATAGACTTGGTATTATATGTTTCAAAACGAAGGGTATAAAATAGCGCAGTGTATAACATCCTCACTAGGATCCCATTGGAAGTCTCGCTGGTCTCGCCACATGGTGAAATTAAGACCATAAGCCGACCATATGTAGTCACTGTTGTGTGCACACGGCTCTGTTCAAACGGAAACTGGGAATGTTGTGTTTCGTGCTTTAGAGATTAATCGAGCGTCACGCGCAGTACGATCTATAGATCATAGTACATACAACAATGAGCTTTAATGCTTATAAGATAAAGCCCATTTCCGCCTGAACGTTCACCGATGGTCAAGGATTAGATCCTGCATTAAGTGCACGCTTACAATCTGTCAATTAAGTTACGGCTTAACAATTTCAGTATACGACGGGTTCCGTACAATGTAATTAAATGGAGTATAATTTAATAAAGAGATTAAGTTTTTTTGGGATTGCATGTACTAAAAGAAAATTATAAGTATTTCGTTCGTGATGACGTCATCAGTACTAACCGATTTAGGAAAGAGGTCCGAGGAAGGAGTACTAAATCCTTCCTCGGAATATCTCAGCATTCTTTGAAACGAATAACTTTTTTTACAAATCAATATAAAATAAACATAAAAAGCAGAAATTGATTTTATATTTCGTTAGTAAGGACGGTTATGTCGGAATTGCACCGACAAAAACCTTCGTTATATTATAACTATGGAAGCTTTCATACACATCTATCACTTGACAGCGCTGACTACACTGCTCACAGCGGCATAAATAAAAACTAAAATATATTTTATACATCTAGAAAGTTCAATAAAAAGAACATGTAAAACGATGCACCATCTTGTGAGCTAAAAGATCATCATCATCATCATCAGCTGGTTGACGTCTACTGCTGGACATAGGCCTCAAAGATCTCGACACCGGTCGGTTCATTACAGTTCATTTGCAATATAAATGGCGGATGAACTGACTTCGATTTATTTTATATTGTAGTTGCAGCAATTTATTTGCTTATAAAAACAACAAATCAGCCACGATATTGGTAATAAATTATATTATAGTACACTTTCACATTTATCGCAGACAGCCATTTTATTACATATAGTTTCCTTTTAATACGAAACGTCGAACATCGATTTCATAATAACAGTACAAACACCGCCATCTTGGATTTTTATCATTCCGGTCTCATTTACGTGAAGTAAAGATCACTGGTATTAGATCTATTTCCGGAGCCCGTTTAGGTAGGCACCAACGCAGCGCCTACTTCTGCCGCCAAACATTACTGTGTTCCGGTTTGAAGGACGCTGTAGCTGGTATAATTACTGTAGTAACGAAATTCATGTACGTCTCAGGCGGCAAGCGCCATGTGATGTAGTTTCATCATCATTATCAGCCTTTGTTTATCCACTGCTGGATATAGGCCTTCCCCAATGTCTTCCACCAAATGCGATCCTCAGCTTCTCTCATCTACCTACTTCTGACCGCTCTGATGATGCCGTTGATCCATCTGGTGAGAAGGCGTCCTACACTTCAGCGAACTGTACGCGGCCTCCACTCCAAGACGTCTCTCTCCCATCGGCCGTCACTGAAACACCAGAAATAGCCGGTTCACTGCCACTTCCGCTTGCAAATTTTGACAGCTACGTCGACAATTTTATTTCCGGATTTTAACCCTCACGGAAATGCTAAGAATAGCTCTCTCCATCGCTCGCTGTACCACTTACCATCAGGTGAACGTCCGTCTCGTCTCGTTGCCTATTAAACAAAAAAAAATTGTCTTTGGTATAATATAGCAAAAAATGGAAACATTTTGAATGTTAAAACTACATTATAACAATATTTTGTTAAACAATAATATATTTTTATAGTTGAAATTATTTAAAACTTAATTTGCAGACAGGTACACACAAAATGGCGGACATAATATCGACCAGTATTTTCTTTCGTTCGACCATAGAGTCCAACAGAGGAATATGTTAGAATTGGAGAATGACCTTTGTCATTAAGTCCGCTTCTTTTTTTTTTTTATACATTCTATTCTATTGTAACTAATAGATTAATTAATTAATGTATGAATATAATATCAATATATATTCATGTATTTTTTGTCGCAGATAACACAGGTGTCGTTTTAAATTAGTATGTTATAGTTTCTTGTGATACATTCTGTTTTTTGGTCGCTTTTTAGCTTAAAAATAAATAGGGTCTAGATTATGAATAGACCTAGAAATTTTTCAGTAATTTTCATGGGGCTTGTTTTTTTCTCCACTCCATTGTAAATCGTTGTAGTCGTTTCTCCGATTCAATATTTTTGTGTAATTAAGCGACGTTCGGGACGTTCACTTGATAATAAGTGTTACCTGCCCGTAAGAATATAGCGCTAGTTAAGATGGTATGTACTGCACCACATTGCGCTCGTCGCCTGAGACATAAGATGTTGACTCTTGTTATTCCAGCTACACTAGCTACAGCGCAATTCAAACCGGATCACTGTAATGTTTGCTCAGTACTGTTTAACGGTAGAAATAGGCACTGAGGTGGTACCCACCTAGATGGTCTCCGGTATTAGAGCGTAATAAGGTTTCTCCGGGAGCGGCTACGCGCCTGTCTTACCTCTAGTATTACCGGCGTCTATAAGTTACGGTAACTACTTATCATTAGGCTAACCGTATGGTCGTTTACCATCATACTGGTATAAAAAAAAAACCAACAACTACCCTTAATATCTTTCTCCACATAAAGCTATTTATTCACCACTCTGGCTAGATGCAGGTTAGTGAACGTTATTAGACAACGAAGACTGTTGGTTTTGGAACATGGGTCTTCTTTTCCAGAAGCTCAAGCTCAATAGGATTTGAACTAGCTAACCCAACCTGCTCGTGGTGCAGCCTGGTAATCAACAGTCGAGGTTCTGGCTTCTAACAACCCTCATTGAGCCGGAGTGGTGGGAAAAAGCCAATATCTTCGGTTAAAGTGTCTATTCGAGTGAGGTGGAAATCTTTGAGTGAGGCTCATGTCGAGCAGTGGACGTCTGTAGACAGATGATGAAATAAAGTTCTTGTGTTATTTAATAGGTTTTTAAGTATAATCATATAATATATATATTTTGAAGTTTTTCTTCACTTAAACAATATTTATTTAACCCCGCGATGAGGCGGAGTGTGATTACATACGTAGATTGCAACAGTTTCAAAGTTAAAAACTGTGAAGTTCGAAACATTGTAAAATGTATAATACGTAACGAATTCCTTCATTATTACTGATTCTCAACACTTTACTTTCATTATGTACGCTGCTGGATGTTTTTTTTTTTTTTTTCTTTCACTGTCCGTGCTCCGCGTAATGATCGGTGTCCAATCCCACCTAGTACAGTCATTAGCCACACTGAAGATGTTAAAACTAGATAAAGCGGACCATTTCCACGGTCGCGCTCCGGCATTTTGTAAAGAGCCGCCATTTTGTAAACGAAATATTAATTCATCGTCATCAGCTGATAGGCGACCGCTGCTGTACATTCCAAAGATTCCCACATCGATCAGGGATTAGACTATTTCCCATCACGCTGGTACTATGTGAGTTGGTGAGAGCCAGACCCTCGTTTGTAGATTAACAGGATGGACCACGAGGGGATTTTGGCTCGGATCCCGTGAATGCCCGGGAACCCTTACATCCCCAATATTATTATAATTAAATATATTACAATATATTAAATGAATTTTATATTTTCTCAATAAAGAAAAAAAAGCTGGTAATGTTAATAGCAATAACACTAGTGCTAGGTCTCTAGTGTCTATGTCTACTGCCAAACAGTACTGTGCAAAAGGGCGTAGAAGCTAATGAAATTACTGGGGTAACAACACTTAATTTTTTATGACTTAAGGCAATGAGCGCAATGTGGTACAGTGTTCAGCAACCTTACAAGTGTAATGTTGTTATAGGAAGATGTGTCACTTACTATTAAGTGACTATTAGTCGACGTCTCATCGTTTCTTATAATAAAAAGAGGTTCTTTGTTTGTTACTCTTACTCTTAGGTCTCTGTTGTCGGATATCGACTAGGTATGTACCACTGCAGCGGTAGCAGAAGTGTGGGAGCATTACTGTGTTCCGGTTTGAAGGGTGCTATAGCGAGTGAAATTACTGGAGTGATAAGACTTAACATATTAGCTAAAAGCGACGAGGTCGGTGTGGTACAGCGTATAGCATCCCAACCGCTGCAAATAGAAATGAATAGTATGTCAACAATAAAAAAAATTGCTCTGCCCTCCCTCATCCCTCACTGCGCACTGAATATAAAGTGTTACTTTATTATTGATTTTAATTAAGGGTAGTTTTTTTATTCCCAGCAAGCATTTTGTAAATCCACTGCCATAGCATCGCTGTATCTAAAAGTCATCTGAAGAGTCATTGTCATGTAAGATCATTATTATTTGCAATGGTGATACTTAATATAAGTTATGTATCTTCATTTCAAATAATAAAGTAAGTAAAATAAGTAAAAAGAAAGAAGAAGAAGTAAGTTAAATCACCTAAACATTTTCTACAAATACTACAGCCTGTAACGATTTAATAGTTATTAACTTGAACTCGTCGTAAACATAATACGATTACTATAACTTATTTTACAGTGTTGTGTATTAATCTTAACTTAATTTTATAACAAGTATAATATCTAATGAACTTATTTTATGCGATATTATATATAATATATGTCACTAAGTAAATAACATTGCTATGCCTCGTTTTCTTATAAATGTAATTGTATGAGTGGTGACTGCGATAGTTTAGATTTAACTAGATTTATTTAACTGTGTGTTTTTCGTATGAAGTTATATATTTATGTAAGTATATGTATTGTAATATATCTCTAGTTATATATATATGTTGCAACTGTGTAGAGACTTCTAACAATATCTCTGGAACCGTAAGATCTACAGACTGGAGATTTGAGAGATCTAAGAACGGATTATACTAAAAGTTACCCCCAAAGGATGTTCTGAGGGTGTTACAGCCATCAAAGCTTAAGTGGAACAGCTACTATGTATTATATAATAAATCTAGTAAATATTGTTAGTATTAATAGTAAGTAGCTCGCTGGCCTAATGGTTAGAGCGTGCGGCTTTCATTCCGAAGGTCGCGGGTTCAAACCTCGGCATGTACCGATGACTTAATATTTAAGTTATGTACATTTGTGAACTTTAGTTACAACAGCGAGATATAAAAACGGTGAAGGAAAAAAATCGTGAGGAAACCCGCACACTGATATTATCTTTGTGTGTGTGTGGTGGTCCCAATAAAGTGGCAACAGGCTCGCCCCCTGTTACATGGGACCTAATCTGACCACATCTGGCGAAATGTGGGTGGTTTATTCACCTCTGCCTACGCCTACTGGGAAAAAGGCGTGACAATATAAAAAAAAAAAAATTAATAGTAATCGCGAGTTAAAAACCATCATCAGCCGCTAGAGGTCTACAATTGGATATAGACCTCCTTCAATGATTCCCACATCGATTGATCGTGTGCTGCCCGTAAAACCGCCAGAGACTAAGGATCGTCATTTCTAGAAGTTCATATTAGGAGAGGATTTGGGCCTCTCCTAGGCGCCCAAAGTGGGTTGATGGAAGCGAAAGCCTCCTTTGTTGATTAGCAGTTATGCGAGACTCCTTACAACCCCATAGTTAAAATCATATAAAATTTTTAAGTAGTATTTCCACTCCAGTGTGTGCTGGAGGCACACACTGATATCATCTTTGTGCGTGTGTGTGTGGTGGTCCCAATAAAGTGGCAACAGGCTCGCCCCCTGTTACATGGGACCTAATCTGACCACATCTGGCGAAACGTGGGTGGTTTATTCACCTCTGCCTACCCCTACTGGGAAAAAGGCGTGACAATATAAAAAAAAAATAAAAAAAAAAAAAAAAAATTTCCACTCCACAAACCACGAGTAAGAACAACGAACAAACTCATTGCAGTGGCTTTTTATTACCGGCAAGCAGTAATGTGTGTATGTTACTGCTTGGGAGTACATGTGGTGAAGTTACTGCAGTAATGAGACAACTTAATATACATCACAATCGTTTGAGATATTTTCTTTATTCGAAGCGACTAAATAAGTAACTCGTTCATCGAACCATGATTGATATGCTACTCTTAATAAAGTTCGTAATGTAGTAACAGTATGACCTAAAGATCTATGTTATTAGGTCATAAAATAAAAAAAAAAATAGCATCAGTGATAGTAACGATGGCTAATACTTTACCATGTTTTACAACAACTTATATTCTGTTTCCTGCTCGCTTTGTTGCTCGTAACACTTCCGCAACTCCCTTTGGAGAAGCAATATTGTAATATTCATTCTCAGTTGATCTTTAAACGGCTGAGGCGATATCTTCACTAAATTTTGAGTGTTAACATCTAACAGTTTCGGAGATCTCGTGATGAGTCTATGAATCACTGGGTATCACTTAAATATGTATATAGATGATGTTCAACGTTAATAATCGTTTTCTCTGCTACATATAAACTAATATATTAACAATGTGTTTTTAACCAACAATAATAATAAGAAAATCTTGTAAAATAACGTTAAAATGTACAAAGTTTAATATTATTATTTATAATAATGTATAATAATAGTTTGTATCTATTAGTTTTGTTATTAACTATTATTAAATACGCGTCGTCTCAACGGGTAAGATCATCGCAGCTTTTGTTTGATTGTTCATAAGAATATTTGTTTCTTTAAATGTCTCTTGTAAAATAACTTCTGCGATATATATTTTAATGTTTTTTTTTTTAATATAATTTAAATATAGAAGCCATTAACATGCGGATACATAAATGATTATCGTTCATTATCATAATGAACTCTGTGCAACTTAATCCATGATTATATAATCAAGGACATCGATAGTCTTGTGATCGTTTGTTTTTTTTTTTTTATTATTTTTCTTTACTTATTTACATAATTTTATTATTCGTTTTAAAGCTTTATTTATTATTAACATAACCTCAATCTCATACGGTGTTAAAGTTGCAAGGAGGTTGAATAGTGGAGTATGGTCCTTTATGACTTCTCTCTCATACGTCTATGAGAATTCTGTTAAGGCTGTTCTACGAGACAAGCGAGATGTTCACCTGATGGTAAGTGATACACCTGTCACATGTAGCTAGTTAGGATGATGTACACAGCACATTGTGCTGGTCGTCTTGAAACATAAAATGTTGAGGTTCATTACCCCGGTAATTACACTAGCTACAGCGCTCTTTAAACCGGAACAAATAATATTTGCACAGTATTGTTTAGCGGTAGAAATACGAGCTGCGGTCGTATCTATACGGTCCCCGTTAACGAAGACCTAACAACAGTTATAGACACATATAACAAGATATATACATATATATTAAAAAGAAATGATGATAGTAGATTTTTTTTTATTAATCCGTCTGACTAGCTATCACTTTTATACTGTAATTCTGACGTACTACTGCAATTCCTATTCCCGCCACCTAGCAATACTGATACATATATATTACACTGGATAGTTCCGACACAACCAATGACTACCCCGAGCTTGTGATTATTTGTATCAACATACCACATGATTTTTTTTCCACCGAATTCAGTTTGATGAAATAAATCGTCAGGAGTGTCTGCGTGCTGGCTCATTAAAATACCTAAAACCGAATCCCAGCTCCGACCTCGTTATAGCTGCGGAGGTATAGGACCTTCCGTGAGAATCGGCAGATTAATTAAGCGAAATAATTCCGCCGAATGCTCTCGGGTTCCGCGAATAACGCGACACTGACTCACTGATGCTGACCCGTCCGCTGGACAGTCAGCGGTGTCAAGTATTTTTTTTTTTTTGCTACTACTGACCACAGACCTTCGCATCTCACGATTCCTTATCTATATAAATACAGGATTCATTGAATCATCACCATATCTGCGAAACTATAAGACGTTAACACTCAAAGTTTGGAAGATATATTGCTTCTGGCGTTTAGAGGTCAGCTAAGAATGGTTTCACAAAATTCCTTTCTGCAAAGGAAGTTACAGGGATGTTACGAAGCGGGAGAAAAGCAGCTAGTTTTTTTGATTTAAAATCTTCATTGTGATACCTAAAATTAGGTCACAATGGACGGACTTAAAGCCTACAGGTATCCTTTAAAAGTCAACCTAGGAAGAGGAGAGATGCTGTGGTAGGGCTGGTTATCTATATTATTCTTTACAAGCGCTTCTTTTTAAATATTTTCTTCATTACATATATAGAAGGGATAAGAAACAAATGATGGGTTTTAAAGGTCACAAAAATTCACAGAAAATGGCGTCGGGTTATTCGCCCAGGAAAAGTAAAGTAAGTGATAGAAACCTTTAGTACCCCAAACGTGGAGAACCTGTGGCGGTGCGACTGACAAATATTCGCTCGCATTAACCAAATTGAGTTAAACGGATCCGGCGGCGGTGAAACTGATGAAGTAAACATCATTAAAGAAACAAGTCTTAAGAGATAGCCAATTATATTGAGGATGTTGACGGTATTGACCCTACATGGTCGCAGGCCATTACCATCGGTGACAAATAGCCGGGGCGCGTGCATACTTAGTTGCGGTTCATTCCATCCCTTTCATTTTGCTCCGTGATTTTATTTAAGTTTATAACTTAAGTTGTAAAGGTAAAAGAAAAATTTTAGATTTTTTTTATGATAATCTAAATACCCCCACTTAACTGTATCAGTGGTGCAATGGTTAACCCTTAACCTTGTTACACTGATGTTCTATATTCGAGTCCATTGAGTTAGGTTGATGGTTAGGTTTCCTAAACACTGGCTACCACTGATGGAACATAGCGGTGCATTACAATGATACTGTTAGCTAACCAAAGACAAATGTCTCTACCACTTTAATCCTCAGAATCGAACCTGGGGCCGCAATGTTAAAAAGCCAGTTGTTGTACTTTACGCCAAGGACAGTCTTCCTTTACCATACGATGTATCGACACGACCCGGTTACAGTTTAACCAGGTCGTGTCCCAGTTACCGTATTCTGTGCGGACTCCTCGGTCTTCGGAACCAGATCCTGTGCGCTGGAGCGTCAGTCCCGGGGATCATGAGGTAATAATACACTGATGCGCAGGCGCCGCGCACTCGCATCGTAAATAAAAACGTACCAGGGTTGCCATCGTCAGAAATATTTACCCATATGATATATATAATACAGTTACAGATATTTATAGAAATTTAGATTTTCACCTGTTTGGTTTATAAAAACCTTATATCATCATCATCATCATCAGCCACCAGACCTAATATTATATGACTTAGAATAATAATTATCTTTATATATATTTTAGTTAGTTGGTATATACTTCTGTTATTAAATACTTGTCTGGCTTAGCATCTCTAAGATAGTATACTTCCTATATATTTTTTTAATTATTTAATATAAAATAAAAACAAACAGAATTTAAATATATATATATATATATATATATATATATATATATATATATATATATATATATATAAACAGAAGAAATTATATGTGATAATATATAATGGTTATTTAGTATATACAATTAAAATGATCTTCCTCCAGATGGGCCGACGTTATCATCAGGGTGGTCGGAAGTGGGTGGATGCGGGAAGCTGAGGATCGTGTTTGGTGAAAGAAGTTGCGGATGGCCTGTGATGATTGGGAATCCAGCAGTGGGTAAACAAAGGCTGATAATGATGAATGCGAATAAAGATACAAGGTCAGACGTAAGTCGAATCAAAATGGTGACCAGTTCCCGACCAGACAATACCCGTCGTAGTAAAAACTTAACTGTTGGTAATTTAAGGTGTTTTAAGTTAATTAAACTAAGTTAACTATTAGTAATAATTATAGAAATTTGTTATTCATATAATATATTTAAGCTACCTTTAAACGTTAATGTTGCCAGCAGAAATAGGAGCTGCAGTGATACCTACCGACTCTATTTGTACATATCAATGAATCAGTTTTGATATTTTTTTTATTAATCCCATGAAGCAATTAGACGAGCAGGACCTTCACCTGATGGTAAGTGATACGTCTGTCTATAATAAAAGCGCTAGTTAGGACACAAGCACCACATTGCGCTCGCCGCCTCGAGACAGATGTTAAATCTCGTTACTTCATTAAATTCACGTGCCACCTTCCAATCGAAACAGTAATGTTTGCACATTCATACCACCAGTAAGATTCTTAATTTAATATACTATACCCTGGTAACCCTGTAGCTTGACGTTTAATTGCATCAGTGCGCCCGAGTGGGCACCGTCCGAGGTTTTTTTTTTCCTTGGTGCTCGCTCCGCGCGCAATTAACGCCACGCCGCAAGGATTAACCGCCCGATTTGTTCCCGCCGTGTTGAGATCAATTCACGAATTTGTCTTTTATAACCATTATTTATGAATATTTATATATACTATATACAATAGATTAAAAGAGCATAAATAATATATATATATATACTGTACTGTACCGGTAGACGTAGTGTTGGGAGGCCTCCCACAAGGTGGATCGACGATCCGGTGACGGTCGCGGACACCACTGGATGCTATCAACGTGGGACCGATCGATGTGGAGATCTTTGGGGGAAGCTTATGTCCACCAGTGGAAGTCTATCGCCTGATGATGATAAACATATAGCAGAACAGAATATAATAGAGAAGAGTGGAGCAACGTAAATAAGCCTTGGACTCAGGTCGGCAATATCAGACTAGTGTGTAGGAGATTCATTAATTCACAAGATCTCCGAAACTATTAGACGTTAACACTCAAAATTTGGTAGAGATATTGCTTCTGCTATTTAGAGGTCAGCTAAGAATGGATTTTAGAAAATCCTTTCTCAAAGGGAGTTCAAGGGACGTGACAGCCAGCAAAGCGGGAGAAGAAGAGTTAGTTTTATTTATTTAAAATCTACATTGTGACAACTGATATTTGATTACAACGGTCGGACTTGAAGCCTAGGGGCATTCTCCAAAAGTCAACCTAAGAAGTGGGGAGTAGCTGTCGTAAGAGAGGAGGAACATTTAATAAAACTGGATAACTATATACTTCTTTACAAGTATGTTAATTCCTATGGACAGACGTATCATTACCGCCAGTTCAATATTTTACTCGTCCCGTCGTTGTGGTCATGTTTTAACGGTCCTCAAATGTCTGAACAAACCACAAATGTTTGTTCAGATATTTGTTGATCATTAAAACAGGTCTCGTGTTTCGTGCTGTTCCACAAAGTGGAATCGAAATGGTCGAAGACACTCAATAAATCGTCGGCGCGTCGGGGCCGACAGTTGTCTAAAGCGGGTGGTTACGCATTGTTCGCCATAAACGCTGAAGGTGGAAAAGTTGGCCTCACGATTCGGGGCATAACTGCCGGGAGATTTGAGCTAGTAACTATGTACTAGCATCGACGATTCAAACCGAACCTGGAATGTTCTAGAAGAAGGTTAAGTTAAAATATTTTAAGCAGATATAACACTATAAAACTAATTAAATTATTTTGCTGTTGAGACTCCGTGGAAAAGGAAGACTATCGACAACGTGAATGAAAGGATAAATGATGTAAAGGATCGTAAGGCGTGGAGAAATACAGAGGAAGTAAGTTTTCGAAGATTGATATTAGGTCTGATTTTGTAGTAGAATTAGCAGCTTATTAAATTAAGGCAACCTAGAATCTACGGGAAAACTGATAGATATATGTATAGGAGATATCCAGAGAATCATTGACTCATCGCGAGATCTCAGAAACTCTAAGTTGTGAAGACTCAAAATTTGATAGAGATATTGCTTCTGCCATTTAGAGATCAGCTAAGAATGGATTTTATAATACTCCATGCCCAAAAGGAGTAGCGAGGTTGTTACGGCCAGCAAAGCTGGTAAGGAATAGTTATTATATACATAACATTGAGATCAAACATTTAAAATAATGTTACAGATATAGATATATAGATTATTATATTTAAGTACTATCACTATTAGTAGCGAGTGTTAATGGATCCCGCACAATAATTCACGGGATCCAAGCAAACCTCACCTCCGCGTGGTGCACCCTGCTAATCAAGAAACGAGGCTCGGGCTTCCACCAACCCTCATTAGGCCAGCATGGTGGGAAATGGCTTCAAACCTTCGATATGAACCTATCGATCTGACCAATCGATGTGGAGATATTTAAGGAAGGCCTATCCCTAGCAGTGGACGTCTATCGGCTGATGATGACGATTATAAGTACTAGAACTAGAAAACAAGAAATTGTTAGGTTTATTATAGACGGAGAGGTAAAAGCGTTAAACTGAAAATACCTCTCTTTTTAAGCTGAAGGTTAACAGTCATTAGTAATAGCTATATACCTATATCTTTTTTTTTTTATTTGGAGCTGGGCTTTTATTTCTGTTTTACATTTCTTGTTTGTGTGTTGCCTACTTTCTCTTCTTTCTTTCTCATCTTCTTTCTTTCTATTCTTACCCTTCTTATACCTATATTAGAACTTACTCGCAAGTTCTAAGGCTTAACATGTTATCAGTGATTTTTTTTAATAGTTCCTCCTGTGTATGTTAGGTCACCCTTTAATGTCTCAATTTCACTTAACGTCTATATAGCATAGAGGTTAAGTAAAGTAAATCAATACAATTGTTTTTACCTCATTCTCTCCTTTCGTTCTTTCTTTTCTTTTATTCCGTAACTTATCTTTCGTAGTTTTCTTTCCTTTATCAGTGATTAGACTGCGGTAGCTCTCGTCACCGTCGTCGCTGGCGGTCGTGACGTCACAAGATCCAAACGAACGTCGGCCTCAATCGACGGCAGTATCAAACGGAACCGTCCGCACCACAAATTGGAGCGATGCCACGATACCAGCGCGACCAATCAGCGCCGCAGTCCCGGAGTCAGGTTAACTGTCGGCGCGCAGCTTCCGACCGTATCGTTTACGCCTCTAATGAGATTCCGGCGAATGTGTAATTGACGGTAACGGTAACCTGTTCACAACTAATAAAGACACAAGCACCGCCAATAGTTAACTAGTTTGCCACTTAACTGTTCATGGTTAAATGCGGAAGTTTTTAACTTCGCATTCGCCCGCCGGAAGTATCCCAACAAGAGTACATTAAATGTATGACAAGAGTTCTAACGGTAACTGATTCCGGATGTACTTGTGTACTTCGCTTTAGTGGTGGTAGGTCTCTATTGCTTCAGCCTGTAGTCTCAGGCTATTAGGAATAATAACTAAGATAAGCCCTGCCTGTCGTTGAAGGTGAATGAGATGGTTTTCTAGTTCGTGGACTTTGAAGATAGAGATCCTCATGGACCGGAATGAACGACAAGTAAGAGGTGGTCTAGTTCTTTTCGTACCACAGCGAGGATGATGAGGAGGACTTACTGCTCTCCCTGGGATTTGCTTTAGACGTCGTGCCGGGAAGAGATCCTGGGACTTCCCAAAATGACCACCGGGTAGTGTTTTAGTGGGTAAAAATCTGACATAACCTTGTCTTCCACCCAGCAGTAAGGTATCTTTTTAGAAAATACTTCCCTCCTCCCCTGATAACAAAAAAATCTCTAATGCTACAGACTAGGTAGGTACCACCACAGTCTTCCGCAAGAAGCGACGAGACGGGCAAGACGTTCACGTGATAGTAAGTGATACGTTTGCCGATAAGGTGGCGGTAGTTAGGACGATGTACACTGCACCTCTTTGCGCTCGTCGCCGGATACATAAAATATTGAGTCTCGTTAAGTACACAGCTACAGCGCCCTTCAAGCCGGAATACATTACTGATTGGCGGCAGTGATAGCCGCTGTTAGTCAGAGATATGATATAATACTTTATACTACCATTACATAAATAACGCTGGTGACTCCAATTTGTCATCACACCGTCTTTGAGGAGGCCATGATGAAAGTGAAGTAAACATTGGGTATCGTGGACTACAACCTACTACCGCTTAAACAGATCCTATACCTTAACCGCTTAACCGTCGCGGTATACACGTTCGCCCGCTACCGCCACAAATTACCAGTAACAGGCACGCCGCGCGCAGATACGTAAATCAAGAAATTAAATCGTTCAAAAACTGACCCGACCCACAATTTTCTCATAACACAAAGGCGGGCGGGCCGGTACAGTCGCGCGCGCACCGCCGTACAGTCATCGAATAAGGTTCATACGTGCACCGCTGCCGTTATTTGCGCGCGAGTGTACCGCCTTAATGCGACGGCCGGTTCCGCCGCAGCGACACGCATCATATTAAAGTTGTTAGCGTTTATTGCCGTTTCACTTTTTTTTATTTTTTTATTTGCCTCCCTTTTTATTTTCTGTTGTGGGGTTTTTTTATTTTTTTTATTTAGTTCGCTTGTTTCGCTCATTTTATGTCATGGGAAAGAACTGATTTGTGTTTCTTTTATTATCGGAATTTTACACTACACTGAGGTGCGATCTAATCAACGAACGAGGCTCTGGATCCCACCAATGCCGCATTGGGTCAACTCTTCTCGATCGATTTGGGAATCATAGGCCTTCCGCCTCTGCCAGTAGTACTAGCAGCTTCAGCATTGGTCTCCTTCTATGAAGCTGTAAAGGTACAGAAGGAGGCCGCCGAACGGAATCGAGAGAGGATTGATTCCGCTCGGAGAAGACGTCGGGGTGATGTTAATGGTACCAGCTCATCAGCCCTGTAGTCTTGAGAGTAAGAATAGGAGTAAGGTAAGCCCTGCCTGTCGTAGAAGGCGACTACAAGGGTCTAGGAGTTTCACGGGCATTGAGAGTGGGGGCCCTTGTGGCTCGACAAGCGAACCCGCGTGGGATAGCGTATGGCTCAGCAATGGTGCCTACGAGGGTTAGGATCCTCCTCACAGAGATGTATCTCCAAGTGTAGAGGGATACCGGTGCGTTCTATAACAGATCTTGAAGCCTCTTCCAATGCACTGATGCAGACCACCGAGAGGGTTTTAGTGAGTAAGACTAACATAATCCTGACTTCCCCTCAAAAGCAGGTTATCTTTCGAAGATTTCGCGTCCCCTAAAATAAAAACAGACCTCCCACAGTGGACGCGTATGGTCTGATGAAGATGATGAGGAGCGTCCTAATCATGGAAATGAACCGCGATGGGTCCGGATGGTGTGATCGTGAACAAATTGATCGGGACCTTTAATTGGAGACATTTTTGCGTCATAAAACTAATAAAGCTGATATAATTTGAATATTATGATACCTTTGATTATAGTACACTATCTTTATATAAAGGTATTCAAGGATAACTTTTTTTTTAAATGGACATAATGTTTTTTTTTTAAAACATCCTTATTTCCTTTTTATTCAGTTAGGCTATGTGATGAGCGGGACGTTCATCTGACGGTATGTCATACGCCTATAACGATGAGGCGATAGTTAGGATGATATACACTGCATTACATTACGCTGGTTTTCTGAGACATATGATGTTGAATATCGTTAGCCCAGTAATTACACTAGCTACAGCGCCGTTCAAACCGGAACAAAGTAATATTTGCACAATACTAATTGTCAGTACTTAGACGGTCTCCGACAACAGAGACGCTGCCAGTAAAGGGATCGGTATCTATTTACCTTCTTCTTTCTTAATCTTAATATTATTTCTGCCCTCAGTGTTTGGTCTACGGAAGTTTCTAAGAATATTATTAATAAACCAAAGCTTCAAGGTAACAAACTTAACGACATATAAACATTCTACTTACATACAAAAAGTTTAAGGAAGTATATAATGCTTTGTTACTTAGACCTCTGTAATAATACTTCAAGTTACTACCTCGTAATATGATATATAGAAATAGCCCACTTAACGTTCCCACTGGTGGAACACGGTGCCTTTAGCAAGGAGAACTAAGGGAGAAGGCCGTTTATTCACAACTATGGCTAAAGTGCGAATTGCTGGTCATCATCATCATCAGCCGTTAGACGTCCGCTGCTAGACATAGGTCTAACTCTAAGATTCCCACCTCGGGTAAGGATTCAAGGTATTTGGGCCATATCCACCACGTTAGCTCAATGCGGGTGGATGGGAGCCAGAGCCTCGTTTGTTGATCAGCACGGAGCATCACGAGCAGGTGAGGTTAACTTGGATCCCGTGTGTTGTTGAGGATACAATAGGAAAAGCATCGATCTTTCAATATCCCAGATTCCTTAGTAGGGATTGAACTCGCGCTTCTTCGTCATCATCATCATTATTATCAGCCTTTGTTAATCCACTGCAGCATTGCTCTCACCCAATATCTACCACCATTTGCTATCCTCAGCTTCCTTTAGCTTCGAGATCTTAGAAACTTATATTTACCACCAAGTGCTGTATGATTTGTATGTTGTTAAATCCATCTAATTAATTGCTTTTCATATTTAATGCATAAAATTATGGTATCAAGTCGGAATTATATCAGACTGAACCTTTCACACCACCGAGGATTCCTCTTCCTTTTAATATGGAGCTTCCTAATTTTGTTAGGAATCTTCTTCCTTACCCGATTCCACGGCATTATTTATAAAAAATCCTATTCCTCTTTCTGGTTTTTTAAGAAGAATGGTTTTGTGTTAATTATAAGCATTATGATGTTATTTATATCTACCTATTCCTCTTCCTCATAACATTTCATCCTCCTCAGCATCCTCAGCTTTTCTTCTCATCCTAAATTGTTTTTGTTTATATCGGTTTTCTTTACATATTTCTCCCGATACCCTTTTCTAAAGCTTTTGAACTTTTCCAATTTGCTTTAAACTATTTAAAATTATTTCGTCATTCACACCCAAGCATGCTGCAAATTCTGATGAGGTTTGTGATGGATCCATTTCAACGGTAACCTTTTATTCTCGAGTCTCTGGTTCATCAGCGAGGTTTGTTTTCGAGGTCAAAATCTCAACGACAAAGTTAGATCTATCAAAATGCCGAGCTTTCTTTTATACTACCTTCTACTTTAACCTTTTTAGCTACTGCTACCTGTTCCTTCAGAGCTGGTGTCACAGTGGAAATCATATTCGTAAAAAGAGCGATATCTCTCAGTTTTCCATTTTGTGAAAGAATGTTTTTTTTTATTTCAATTTACTCAGACTAATGTCGGAGTAGTTGATTATCTGTTCCTCTCTCCTAACGCAATGTTTTAAATACTACTACACTCCTAATTTTGTGCCTATATTTATGTATAGTAGATATCTAGAGATTCATTCACTCATCATGAGATCTCCGACACTATTAATAACACTCAAAATTTGGTGGAGATATTGCTGCTGCCATTTAGAGATCAGGTGAGTATGAGTTTTAAAAAAATATTTCGCAAAAGGAGTTGTTACGATCAACAAAGCGGGCAGGGAACAATACAAATAAACTTCTTTATAACGAGAATGATTTAAAAAAACAAATGGCGCGAAAAGAAATGATATTCTAAATTCAAAACACAAATATGCACCAAATTTGAGTTTGGAATTAGCAACTACCCGCCAAAATAATTCAACAATCGACTTAGCAATCTCAAGGTAATAAGCTCATTGTGTTGCAATGTAACAACAACTAGGGTCACAGTTTGAATGGGGAGGCGTATCACTTATCTTCAAGTGAACGTCCCGCTGTTGTCGTTTTTATAAACAAAAAAAATGCCGTGTTATTGTGTGGTATGTCAGTTAATAAATTCGATTACGCCGAGGTCCCCAAACAGCCGATTCGTTCATCGCAAGAAACAAATTAAAAACCGAACCCCAACACTGGTTTGGGCATATCGGCTACGTGTTATACTGAGTCATGCCGGTCCATTTCGATTCTCGCTTATTGAATTATGGTTTAAGTAAAAAAAACGTATATATTTAATTAAATCGTAGCCATTGTGTCGCAAATTATATTCAATTATAGACTGAAATGAGCTACTGATGCTCTCATGAGGAAAAACTTACTACAGAAATATTCAATTAACTACGACGAGAGGAGCGAGACGATCTGGTGGTAATACTCCTGATCAATAATAACGTGGGGTAGTCAGGATGATCTACACAACATTGTCCTAGCCTTGACACATAAGATTTTAATAAGTACACACAATGCCCTTCAAAATGGATCAGGGTAATGTTTGCATGGTACTGTTTGTCGGATGCAATTGGCGGTGTGATGGTTCTTACTAAGATGGTGTCCGGAACAGAGACCCTACCATCATACAAATATAGTTACAAGACATACTTGTTTCAAATAAATATTTGTGTACTTATTTATTGTTATATGAAGTGTTGAAAAAAAAGTTAATTACTTTTTTTTTGCAATAAACAAAGGTAAAAAGGAGCGGGAGTCTGATAATTAATACGCTTTCGAAATTGCCCCGTCAGAAATACCCCGGCCGTGGTTCCACTGCTGAGCGTTTCACCTGTTGGGACCCGGGGCGATCGCGTGTTGTGGCCCCGGGGGCCCGCGGGCGGCGGCAGGGGGCGACGGCCCGGGGGCGAGAGGGTCGACGCCCTCGCACAGGTGCCCCCTGCCCCGCGCCTTCCACGGGATATGCAACAGTGTATACAACGCGCACACAAATGACCAGGAATTATTTACTTTTAGTCTGAGCTAGAATAAAACCTTTTTTCTTACAAGCCAACTAGCCCCTAACTACTACTATACAATCGTTATGGCATTATTAGTCAGATTTATTTTTATTTTCTATATCTCGTCTATTCTATATATTTAATATTAAAAAAAAACAATTAGTATATATCAGTTTATTGGTATGTATATAGTAATAAATTATATTTACATAACAGCTGTTCCCCGCTCGCTTTGCTGGCGGTAATATATAATTAGACTTGAAATTTATTTGAAATATTCTTTATGAGCAACCGCAACCCCAAATGAGGTTCAATAGCAACCGTTACTATAGCAACCGCATAAATAATACGAAACGCAAATGTTGCGTATTATTTATGTTAATTAGAATTAAAGTGAAAAATCTATGGAATTAAAAATATAACTAGCATACAACTATCTGCAAATTATTCCGCGACGAATGCACACATTCTCGTATTAGTATACTCACTAACTTTTACGTGATTGGCAAAAAAAAAAAGATTTTTATTATATATATAATTATTCCGTTTTAAATTTGATAAATCGATAGTCAAGATATTAACGCGTGAAAATTTCCATGTTTCCACTATTCATCACATCTTTCACCGTGATCTAGCTTAAGGAGAATCTCTTAATGAGCTTCTTTCTATAAATTATACTGAAGCTACTTGACTACGAAAAACAATGAAATATAATTTAAGTATGACCTGCAAATAGTTTTTAAATTACCCATCACTTTGGTATGCCCATGTACTGTCGATATTCTCTTCATATAGGCTGTATATCATCATCATCAGCCGATAGAAGTTCGCTACTGGATGTAAGCCTCCTACAAAGATCTCCACATCAATCGATCCCGCGTTGCTCGCATCCAGTGATTTCTCACTTTCACCAGATCCTCGATACACGGACGCCACTCGAGGACCTTACTGCCACATGACTGGTCCTCAGAATTGTGAAGATCCGCAGAAGAACTAAGGTCACCGAGTACCCAAAAAGATTGCTAGACTTAGGTGGCATTGCTCGAATGACCGACGACTGATGAAGCAGTAAGATCCTCGAAGCTGTATATAAGTACTTTAAATATATATATGCATATGTATATATTATGATGCATGTATTTATAATATACTTCTACTTAATTATCTTATATCTACATGGTCAATTATCTTCGTCCCTTCTATTATATTAATTGATAGGAAATGCCTCCATGGCCTTACTTCCGCCTTCTGTACGTAGCTTAATATTATATCTATAATAAAACACTAGAGCGTTGTAAACAGGTACTGTCGAATAAATACTATGTGTTACGTACAGCTTTGTGTCCTAGGTTTTCTAGGTACGGACTACGCGTGATGAGAAGCCTAGTGCTTCTCATATTTGTTGTATTTTTTTTATTTTCACATAAATGTTACTGTTTCTTGGTATTTCTGTGAGTACTAGTCCTATTTACATCAGTGTTGTTAGTTCTTGATTGTAACTTACCATCATATAAATTTGTCGTCAAGTTCAAACCGGATGTAGATAAGCTTTCGTTATAAAATGTTTTTAGGATCGCTTTGATTTTCATCATCATCAGCCGATAGACATCCACTGCTGGACATTGCTTCCTCTAAAGATCTTCACATCGATTGAGCATGCGCTGCCTGCAACGAGCTGCTTGTCACGACCTTCACCATACGCCGGATCTCTTGGTCGGAGGTCTACTTTGATCTTCTACGTATGATATGTGGACATCCTAACCAACAACTAATTGCTACGAGAAGCTTACTCATCCAGTGTATTTAGACGAAGATTCAAAATGAGCGAAAACTTCACTAGATTATAAGTGATAGGTCTGTCCAAGGTGGCGTTAGTAAAATGATTTACACAGCACCACATTGCGCTCCTCGCCATATGACGTTTTATGTCAAGTCTCCATACTCCTATCATTTAGTAACTACAACGCCCTTCAAATTTGAACACAGTAATGTTTGCACATTTTTGTTTGGTAGGAGCTGTAGTGGTATTTATCTAGGTCTTATGAATTTTTTATATAAAAAGTAGTCATAATAAAACTTCTGACTACTAAATTTTTTTTCTTCACCTCAATATTTCTTTGTTGAAATAGAAGATATTTGAAGTATTACAAACTGATAGTATATTAATAAAGAATTATTGATTTTGAACATTTGCTTTAGCTACACTGTGACGTCCAGTTCTGACATAACAGCGGACTGGTTAGTAGCGGCTGACATAACTCGCTCCCGCTCCGCCGCATATCTCCGGCGGGGCTTTTTGTGGTGCGACTCGCGATCGATCCTCGCAGGGGTGCCATCGCTCCGGGATGCGGAATCCACTCGCCATCTTCATCACCACCGCCGACAGGCCTCGTCACAACAATCACCACGTTTCTTTAACAAGCATTACATGAGATTAAACCGATATACCGCAAAACAAATACATTTCATAAAAAACGAAGATTAATTGAGGATGTATCTACATCTATCACATCTAATAGTTAAATTAAAAAAAAAAATATCTATTCAATATTATTGACTCTTATTCTCCTATAGATATGACCTAACTTCTAACCTCAACTTTACACGTTATAATGAACGAGATGATGATAAGTTCACGGCTGGAATATATAGTCTCCTATTGGTGACCATGATTTAGATCATCTCCACCATTTTATGATGAACCATAATCCTTGCAAATCAACACTGATTCCTACTAAGGATGATTCGCAACACTATTGAAATTAAAAAAAAACATCCTAATTTCAATAGAGAAGATGGTTAGGTAATGCCACTAGCTTGATATAGATTAATTCAGACTTTTAAAGAGCTTAAAAATGTAAACATGATATATATATGTATATTCGTATAACTAGCTGTTTCCTTCCGGCTTTGCTGGCAGTAATATAGAATTAGATTTGAAATTTGTCAGAAATATTCCCGCCCGGCGGCGACCCGCTACTCCATCTTCCCCTTCCTGTTATTAACCCCCGTAAATCTCTTTCGGGAAAGAATTTTGTGAATTGCAATCTTACCTGACCTCTAAATGACAGAAACAATATCAATACCCAATTATGAGTGTTCACATACTTTCGGAGATCTCTACAGTTAATGAATCTATATATATCATGAAAATGCGTATTATTTCAATCACGTGAAAACGAGTGTTCGTATCGTTACGGGGAGTTAGCATTCGACGCGGAATGATTTGTATATAGTTATGGGATATTTATTTCTTGAATTCCATACATACTTCATCATTTTATTACTAATAAGCTATTATAAACATTTTCTTTACGTATTATTCATGCTGTTGCTATAGCAACGGTTTTATGTAGACAGTCATTTGCGGTTGCGGTTGCTCACAAAGAATATTTCTGACAATATTTCAAGTCTAAGTTTACATTACGGCTAGCAAAGCGGACGGGGAACAGCTACTACATATATATATATACATATGTGTGAATAGTTCAGGTATAGTAGATAAAAAACCAATCTGCCTGATCTAGAAATATGGGTGTGATTATCAGTGAATGGCGGTTTGTTCATCACGCGGCCATTTATGGATCGTTTGTAGATCGAATCGTAAGTATTAACCAATTCGGCGCGTACGACGATCGAGCGTGTTACGCCGTCCGTTTACTGCGATCGGGTACACAGCGATGCGAACTTGTGTTGTACTACGTACATACACATTGTACGGCGTATCAGCTCATCGCACTTACGGCGATTGTTATTTGTGTGAGACATTTTAGTCAACTATAAAGGGTATGTATAAACGTAGCGGTTGTGATGTGAAAGCCGTGATGGACTGTCTTCAGTGTTTACAGTTATTTAATCTTTTTATTATAATATCAATAAAAAAAGGAGTATGCGTTTACCAAACGATAACATTGGACTTTAAAAGCAAGAAACAGCTTTCGATTTTGTGTCTGGTTATATTATATATTTACAAAGCTTCATACACTACAAGGGTTGTAAGGGGTTACGCATAACAACTCACGGGACCCAAGCCAACTTGTCCTGCTCGTGGTGCACCCTGCTAATCACTACCCTTCATATGAATCCCTACATACGACAGCCCCTAGTGTCCAACGGCACTAAAAGCCATGCTGACTGTGTGTGGAGATCTTTAGGGAGGCTTATGTTCAGCAGTGGACGTCCATCGGCTGATGATTATGATACAGTACAAACACAAAGGCTACAAAATACTCTTTTAAAGATTTAATATACTGAGCCGATTAACTTATATCAATAAGGATATCTTCATTATCATCTGAAACAGTGATCGTCCCGTCCTGGAAATATATCTATGATCGAAAACAGATGATAATAACAAAAGGAAAGAAATATATAATGTAGTTATACAGAACATATATAACAAAGGTATGTTTACGTTATATGAAGTGTAGTTCTTTACTGAATATAGTCACCTATTTCTATTACCAGGAATGAACGGATTCTTTCCACTTGAAAAAATGATTTGCGACTTCATGCTGTGTAAATATCCTAATATCATATTTGTTATGAATATAGAGTACAATCATGCCGAGGTCCTTTTCATAGCTTTCGAGTAAGATCTAGCGACAAGTAAAGGAAAACTTAAGAATACTTGTGTAATGGGAAATAATAGTCACTTATCATTAGACAGTAACAGACAGTACTTAGTAATCATATCATTTGACAGTACAAATTGTGACATTTCCTTCTATCACTTCGAAATATTAATGTAAGCGTTCGAAACGCTTCGTCAGTCCGGACCCTTATAGATTATTGGAGATTATGATAACTTGGATAGTTTCTCTAAAGATGCTATCTCTTACATTAGTGCCGAACAATCCGTACCTCACTTGAAGTACAGTGTTGTCTATATTGACAGTTAAATTGATATTTAGACGGAAGCACTACTTGTGTTGGGTAACAATGAAGTATGTTATGACTGTAGATGATTTGATAAGGTTTAATACATTTTGTATATTACTTTTTTCGCCAACCCCCACTTAGCTTGTATGTTTAATGTTTAGCTTAGACTCTATCGTTGTGATACAATGCCATGTTTCCCAGCAGTGCAGGTGATAAGTGGGCTTTTTATGTAATTTATTAATTGATAATTAAAATTAGTTGAAAGAGATATCTTTAATTTCTCACATCAACAGTTTTCGGTCTATTAACAATATGTTATGATAAGTATCAAATTCAGCTATATCCAAAATGTATAGATTAGGAAATTTTCTATCTTCTACAATAACTTAAAAGAGCCAAATTGAAATCCATGACCGTATTTCTAGAAGTGAAGACTGTCTATATTTTAAGTTATACCGAAGACCTCTCGTCTCTAAGGACTTCCTCATTTCTTCGAATACGAGCTAACAAAGAATATATCAAGCGAAATACATACAAATTTTTTATATATAGCTTAGATTATCAGCTTGAATACATTGTTCGCTGACAACACATTTAAATAACTAGTTTCAAGCAAAAAACATCCGCTTATCGCCCACACTGTGCAACGGAGCCCTCAACTGCACGCAGTTTGCAGTGAAAGCGCTTTTTGCGACGTAAAACGACGAATGTGCAAACACAATATCCCATCACCAGCTCGCCCGTGGACATAAATACTTGCCCGTGTACAAAAACACTTGTCGCTCTATAAAAATCTCGCAACAGTCGTACAGAACAAAGTGTTTCACATACGCTCTTTTTCGACCGTCAACGTCGAAGATAATTTAAGAGGTTTTTTTTTATGTTTGAAAAAAAAAAAAACTTCGATAATTTTATTGCATCGGACATTATGATTAACAGTAAAAACCATTAGTGAGTTTGTAGATGGATTGTATAATGGTGTTGGGTCGTGGTGGTAGCGATATTGTAAATATAATATAATGAATAGAGTCTACTTGCCAAGACTGAAATTCTCTAGTAAGAGAAGAAGAAGGACATATATTAGATTGGGGAAAAAGAAATCCATTATTTTTTCGGTAGATGGCTGTAGTGATATATATCTCGTAAAGTATCGATCAAACAGTTTCAGATTTATGCTCGTTGGAAAGGTGACATTTCGCAGTAAAAAAATTCTTTTGCTGTTTTTTGTTTGGTGCATTCAATTGTGAGTTACAGGGTGTTAAAAATGGAAGTGAACAAAGAGAAAATTCGGTACATTTTACAGTTTTTCTTTGACAAAGGCGAAAATGCAAGCCAGGCGGCTAAAATTGTGAATGGTGTTTATGGACCCGATACTGTAAAAGCCAATTATGTGCAATTTTGGTTTCGTATTATAAGTATATATTAGGGGGACCGGAAAGTAATGTCGTTTCTGCGCATGCCAATACTTGATTGTCATTTGTCAGCTCATTGTTTTGTTCAGAGGCGTACCAAAGACATTGTGAGGTTATAGTGATTTCTTTACTTATAGACAATTGAATTACAATTTTTTTTTGTAATTTTGGGTAAAATGGCCAGCCAAATACCAGAAGAGGTACACATCCGGCATTGCATGCTCTTTGAGTTTCGCAAGGGAAATAACGCAACAGTTGCTACCAAAAACATTTGCGATGTTTATCCAAATGCACTGGACATTCGTAAATGCCAAAGGTGGTTTTCCAAGTTCAAATCGGGTAATTTTGATCTTTCCGACTCGTATCGATCAGGAAGACCATCAGCGTTAGACAACGACGTGTTAAGGGCGGAAGTGGAAGCAAATCCGTGTCAGACGATCGAGGAATTGTCAAACAGTCTCAACAAACCTTGGTCGACCATCCAAGAACATTTGAAGCAGATTGGAAAAGTAAGCAGAGCAGGTGTTTGGGTCCCGCATAATCTGTCCGAACAGAATAAGGCTAACCGATCAATCACATGCAACTTATTGCTTCAACGACACAACACAGAAGCGTTTTTTGATCGCTTGATCACAGGAGATGAGAAATGGGTCCTGTATGATAACCCAAAACGCAAAAGGCAGTGGCTCTCTCCAAATGAAATCCCTCGGAGTACTGCTAAGCCAGGTTTACACCCCAAAAAAGCGCTTTTGTGTGTTTGGTGGAGTATTCGCGGCATTGTTCATTTTGAATTACTGAAACCTGGAGAAACTGTTACTGCAGACCTCTACAGCGAACAATTGCAGCGAGTCAATCAATCTTTAATTGAAAAGTGGCCAGCGATTGTCAACCGAAAAGGCGTCATTCTCCAACATGACAATGCAAGACCGCACTGCGCAAGGCGAACTCTAGAAAAAATTAATGAATTGGGGTGGGAGGTGCTGCCTCATCCACCATATTCGCCCGATGTTGCACCATCGGATTTCCACTTATTCCGAGCGCTGCAACACTTTTTAAGTGGCAAAACATTTGCAAATTTGGATGATATCCAAAATGCCATCTCTAGATATTTTGCCGAAAAACCAATTAATTTTTATCGATCAGGGATTGAAAATTTACTCACTAGATGGCAAAAGGTTATTGACAATGATGGGGAATACATCATTGATTAAAAATAAAGACTCGTTAAAAATGTATGTGTTTGTATTTAGCGTAAGGAAACGACATTACTTTCCGGTCCCCCTAATATTATAAGAGATGTATTTAGAGAGAATGTGGTAAATATTCCTTTATCGTGAAGAAGCATTGTTAAATATCTATTACATCCTGGAGTCTCTTGTGAAGCGCAGACGACTACTGAAGAGATTTCAAGTAATAGGATAATCATAGATATCTCAGCTGCTGAACGTCCACTGTGAGACCTAGGTCTATTTCAAATTATCCGATAAAGCAATTGTGCTGTTTGAATCCAATGACTTCTAGAAACCTTATTAGAAAATAAACGTTAATTATTATAGCAAAAGTTTTTACTCTCTCTCTCTTTCTAATTATTATCGATTACGATGCTGGGGCAAAATTATCTTTATCTTTCTTCTCAACTAAGCTTAAAGTACGTTTTATATTCTGTCGTACAAAATCGTAAAGCTACAGCACATAGTGTATATTTAATATACCCGCTTCCCGCTCCGAGTGTGACCCCACACGTCAGTCAGTTGCGACATACCATTCAACATCAGTAATGTGTCGTAACATATAAAACATTTATATCATTCATATGCCGCTGGACTGTTATCATTCGAACTAAATACTCATGCCAAGGACGCAGGAGTCGGAACATGTTCGTTACAATCTAGATTTTAAAACTCGCCGCAATTTCTAGTCTGTAATTTGTAAATATTTCAACTAATACGCATTGGTTACTAACTAGAACGTGATACGGAATTCCTTCGCTGGACTATGTTAGTTATAATCGCATATCAAAATCTAACGTTTGTAAATCTAATTCATTTTTGTTTTATCTATATTCATCATCATCATCATTAGCAGCCGATAGATGTCCACTGCTGGACATAGGCCTCCCCCAAAGATCTCCACATCGATCGATCCTACGCTGATCGCATCCAACTGCTTCCTGCAACCTTCATCAGATGGTCGGGCCATCTGGTGAAGGGCCTGCCAACATAATCTACCGGTATGAGGTCGCCATTCGAGGACCTTAGTGTATCGGCTGTCAGTCCTTCGAGCGATGGGTCCTGCCCATTGCCACTTGAAACAATCAAGATTCAGCTTACTCATATCTACTACTGAACCTCTATCATCGCCATCTTCTCAACCTGGACTTTTAAAACCGTGGCTTTGAATAGTATATACGTGTTCCTTCGAAACCATTGGCGTAGGTTCTTTATCACAGATATTCTTCTCGTGTTCCTCATTACGTGTGTCATATATTTTATCTTTCTTTTTTTTATTGTATGTAGCCCTTCTTAATATTTCTTACGATTTAATTTTATGTCTCCAGCATTTTTCTATATACCCACGTTTCAAAAGCTTCATGACTTGGATTTAGGTCTCTGATCAATTAAAGTGTGTGACATAGTTGTCCCATCTGGTATGAGTTAACGAGCAAAGTATGCTGGCAACGGTTACAGGGAAAGCTGCTAGATATACCAGGAAAGTGTTCCCTTCTTAATCACATTTTACGATATGTGGGTAAAGAGATTAGACTACTAGTGACAGTTTGATACGACTGTTTAGTGATCAAAACTCTGCAGTGATGATACATACCAAGACACTCTCGGGCGGATCTTCAAAAGATACCTAGGACCAGTCAATGATGATTGAATTGTCGATCTACAACAACGAATAAACATCTCTTTATGTAGTTGTATAGGCCGACGCCGGAAGGAGCTATCAGGCGGAAATACGAGGCGCGTGCCGATACGGGGGCAAGTTAAAATATTTCGTGAATGAGCATAAATCGTAAATTCATTATAACTTTATTGCATACAAACGAAATATTATTTCGAAGAACGGAATAAAGAAGAGTATATTAAATACTATGTAGTTAAGTAAGTAGACCAGCAGAACAATATCACAGTTTACAGTAGTAATCATCAAAAAGAAAGCTAAAGATGATAGACCGGAGATCGGTGTTCAGGAATTACCAACATCCTCCATGGATAAATTAGTCGTTGAGATTGTCGGCAACAATTTATTCTTGTAATTTCCTGTTGGCGAATCGTGCGCAATTCCCCAAGCAACGGGCGAGGAGCTAGAACGGGGCGCGTCGGGGTCGCGGACTAGTCGTCGAACTGATAAAGGTTAGTTCATATGAGCGAAGAGAGATTTTTATTGAAGGAAGCGGCGATACAACGAGAGGGAGAGTTTTACAAAACGGTGAATAACAGTAGGCAGTACTTATGATGAAAGGAGAAAGCCAACAAGACATTTGCTAGCACGATATGCCTATAAATAATTCTAGCTAGGATGTTTCCATCGCATCAATTTGCTACATCATAATAATTTCACTACTTCTAGTATTATACTATAATTAAAATACTAATATATAATATAAATTGTAAACAATTTGACGATAAATGCTTGCTCGTCGTGACAGTCTAAACAGTAGGACCATACATCAGCTCAAATATTGTTGGAAAGGGTTTGATAGTTATTGCAATTGGGTCTACTGCTGTATATTATGTTCAAATTCTGAAAAATAGTAATTTAAGTGTTACATAAACTACAATATCTGTACCTCCAGCTAAACCAGTCTACGGTCTAAAGAATTCGAGAAGACGTCGGTTCAACCATCATAGTATTTTAGCTTTCGGTGAAGGAACCCAACACATTCCAAGAATAACAGCTTTAATGAACTTGCATCTTACGCCAACTCGTACTTCATTTAACAAATGACCTTGATTTTGACCTTTAACAGCCTTTAAAACCATCATACAATATTTTTCCATTAATACTTCTCTGAATAAGATATTAAAAATATTTGAGTTAAACTATGAGTATATTCAATAGTGGACGTTTATCGTTTGATGATGATGATCATAACAAGTATATAAAACCTAAAATCAATTATTTCTAATATATGAAGTATTAAAAAAGTGTAGTTTTTCTATAACATAACTAAAAATATTGTCCTAAAACCATTTTTTTTTTAACATGTCTAAAACAACACTAGAAATATAACCTATACAAATCTGCAAGAACACCTACACGTTAGACGATCCTACTTCATAGTAACAGGTGATATAGACTTCATTAATAAAACTTCAAAAGTCAAATTTTTTTATTCAAATTAGGAACGTTCGTCCAATTATTGAAGGTCGCTAAAAAAAGAATATTCACTCTAAATTATTCCCACATCATCCGGACGGAATGTCTTCGGCTATCTACTCCAATCCTTCACTGTTCATATTAAGAAGGAAAAAAGGAAACTGCTTGTCTTAAAACGCGGATAATTTATGATCACGGACCAAACTCCTGACGGTTTTAAGGAAAACTGCTTTATATATCCTAATTATTCGTTTCTTAATCACTTTTATTATATATTGTAGTCATACGAAAAATTATTACAATGAAAATGGTATTAACTCTATATCCAGAACAGACACTTCATGTAGTATTTACTTAAATATTTTCGGACCTGTCCTAAAGAGAAACGTTCCTAGATCTTCTTCCAAGACCGGTCATGTCGATATCACCTGCACATTTTATCTACTTCTATCTTAGATAATAATTTGTCCGGAAACCAATCCAATGAAGCAAATACATTCAATTTGAATTTGAACCGCCTATCTTTACACTATGCTGTGTTTTCATATCACCACTAATTGGTGCTGGGGATTAAAACTGGACTAGAGAACATTCTACGGCCGTAACGGCGTTACCTTCACAGATAAAAATCTCTTTTAATACGAGTACGCTCATAAACACGTCCATTATCAGTATTCCAGTTTTGGACATACGTAATTATAAGGTAAACGAACTGCGATTAGTTGGGGGAAAAAAAAAACGCTCTGACCCGTTCCCCGAGTACGGTTTTAGATGACATTCAATGTTGCCACTGAAAGCCGCATAAATTTAACTGGTCTAATATGCGACGGGCGTGAGAGTGCTCTTTTGGTGGAAACAATAAATGGATTATTTATTATTAAACGCCTTATAACTACCAATGGCTACCGGTTTATCCGCATAAACTTAATTATAAATGCGATTAACCTTTATCAATCCGCATTAATTAATAGTATTGATAAAATAAATTTTATTGTAACGATGTGGTCAAACAACTACGGCTCTGATCCGTCGCTAAATCTACATCTATATCTAAGGTCATGACACCTTTTATTGTGTCTCATATAGACGTGTGACTGAAGGTGATTGAATCTATAATTTCCGTGGCAGCTATTGCTGCGATGGTGACAATCTAAATTTACCTACATACCTACAGACTACCTACCTCAACAAAGTCTCAACTTATGAGCCTGTAATAAGTATCCTTGTAGCAAAGTTGTAAGATTTATTAACATGTAACCATTTAGACTATTTCTCTGCTTTTGATTATAAAAAAAGACGAAGGCTTTATCTTACCACCTTTTCGGCCTCCATTTTACGCTTTTGGAATCACATGTTGTGTAGCTTCAGTGGAGGTAAGGTTTTGTCAAATCCCTCCGGCTAGTTATTTATTACGTAAATCTGCTGCTATGACTGCATTGCATTATTTAGGCTGTCAAAATTTGAAGACTAATAGATTCTAAGTGAGCTTTACGATCTACAGCCACATTGTTAATTAATATTATGTGAAATTAAAATCAAATGCAACCCATAACACTTAAAATAAGTATTATTCAAGTACAACAAATCTGGACATAAAATTGTACTATTTGTTTATTTCGATTTCAAATTGCGATAAGTCTATTTAACCATTAGCAAACCTTGAAGAAGCATCCCAAGTCAAGTACCTCATCTTATTTCTTTGACCTTTGCAATACAAGAGGAATGTCGTGCAGTTTTCTCGCGTGCACACAAGTCTTTATAGTGGGGCCCGAGCTGATGTAAACCCTATTAACCGAAGCAAACAACCGTCGTAGTAATTACGCTCTCCGCCGACCGACGATGCTCCTACTCCGGGGCTGGACGTTGCATGCAGATATATCTCGTGCCTTCCAGAATTAACTGTAAAACAAAATCAAACGATGCACCACGTTAATTAGATATGGTTGAAGATTTGCAGAATTAAATCGGGAAACGATCCGTGCTGTCCAACTGATACCATTTCCATATTTAATAATTTCCTCATGATTCATAACTAAAGCCAGACCATTCTGTAATTATTGAAGCTGATTTAAACGTTTATAATTTACATTAATGAATACATATTCAGATATTTAGAGAAGATAATCGAATTCTTGATATTTGAGTTAACCTCTATAAATATTAGAATTAGATAGTCGAACGAGTTTTCGCATTTTAACCGAAAATAAACCTAATCAAATATTAATGTTAGTGATGGATAACTGGTTTTGTATATGATGTGGATTTGCCGGTTGCTGAAAATTGGTGAATGGGCGCATTGATAAGGCCGATCGTGTTCCCGTTGCATATGTGTCACCAGTTATGCCATGCGCTGATACTGTTCTAATTTTAGTGAGGACAAATTGAATTGAAACGTACTTCGTCGCCTCAACTACTATAGTAGTTGAGGCGTAAATCAAATATGCAACAAGTATAAATATATACTTGTTGCATATTTGATTTAAGTATACATGCATCGTAAATTGTATCAGGAGCAGTTTAATAAGCATTAACAACAACGAACCGAACCCAAGCCAACCTCTACTGCTTGTGGTCCATCCTACTAATCAACAAACGAGGTCCTGGCGTCTATCAACCCGAATTGAGCCAGTGGGGTGAGTAATGATTCAAATCCCTCTATATGAATTCCCTACAAACGTAAAAATCTTTGGGGAAGCTTATGTCCAGCAGTAGACGTCTATCGACTGATGATATATATAATGGACAAAGATACATTTTAGAGACGGAGTTAAAAACCTAACTCAATGTAAGACGACATTAAAGTTTTCTTGAACCTTCTGAAGACGGAATGCACAGTACCAGTCGGTCTATAGTGACGTGTGAACTTAGTCCAACAGTGGACATTTTCGGACAGATAATAATAAAGACTCAGGACTAGTTGGCGAAATATACTATCATAAAGAGAACACCATCACAGAAGGAAAGAATTGATAAGGTCAAAGCTAATATAATAATGTACTTTTATATTATAATAATATTCAGTTAAGTTAGTGAGTTCATCGCTTGTGTATAGATTAGAAGATTTGCAAATCATGCAAATATAATTGCGGATCCCGTTACAGACGCTAAGCTCCAACGCGACCTGGTCGGCTTGACCTCATTATATTAAAGTTTCAATACTGACCGCCGTAACTTGCTATTTGTCAAAATATACTCTTCGAATTATTTATCTGTACATTTTTGATGCATACGCAAAAATATGTTTTAATTGCCGAAGCATTAAGACTAATTTTGTTTGCTCAAAGTTTAAATTTACTTCTTTGCGGTGATGCTGCAGCGGTTTTTTCGGCGTTGCCGCGAATGCCCGCTGTGAGATAAATGAGAAATGTTTGCACTGATGCGAAAATAAAAATCGTTTATCGTGTTAAATGCGCCGGGTTATTGATGGTAACATCGATCGGCGATAAGCAAGTTCCCAGTCCGTAAAACATGTGGAAGAACTAAGCTTTTAAATGTTAATGGAAAATTTCGATTCCACAAAATCTAAAGAAAAAGTCGATATTGTAATAATGACCACATTAGCATAACTGAATTTAATAGTAGACGGAAGTGAACGGCAGACCTTGACATTGCAATCGTCGGCTAATCCGGTCACAGATCATTTGAGCTCACACGAACTTTTATTATTATTGAGCTATCCTCTTCATCAATAATTTCATTTCAACTTTTTTTTTTGGCAAATTTATATGTTATATCATCCGTGATAGATCAATCCGTGCCAGAGCTATAGAATCAGTTCCATGGATATTTCGCGCAACAGCTCACGGGATCCAAGACAATCGCACCTGTTAGGTACACCCTGCTAATCAACAAACGAGGCTCTGGTTCCCACCAACCAGCATTAGGCCAGCGTCATGGGAATTGGCCCAAATCTTCCCATATGAATCCCTACCTGATCGATGTGGGAATCATTACAGGAAGAGTTTGTCAGTGGACGTCTACCGGCTGATGATATATAATAGTTTTGGAATAAGTCTAAACAGGTAAACATGGAGAATGAAAGAGAACGGAATGGTAATAGGAAAGAGGATAGTGTGTAGAGAAGGAAAGCAATGAAAGAAGAGAAAGAAGAATTATAAATAGGAAATGTAAAGATAGGAAATAGAGGCCAGGCCCAAAAAAGCCCAGAGAACGAAAGAAAAAAACAGGTAACAAATCCCTTTTAGATTGGTGTTTTGTCACAACATTGATCGACATTGATTGCTTTAAAAAGCGTGGTTTTCTACTCGTATATGTTATACAGCTATTGATTTCAAGTTTTTCGAACTTACCACTATGTACTTATCAATCGCAGCAATAACCTTTTATCTACCGGCGCTTATATGAATGTAGTCTATAGGTGTGCACAATCAAAACCAATGATATGCAAACACGAGCAATTACGTTAGTTGGAAACATTTTCAAGCATCATTTAGGACCAGGCGATCGGAGCCGTACGACAAAAACCTGATCGCTACCGCCATCGCTCTATCTTCTACCGAATTAACTGGAGATAATCCCTCCGCCCTCACTCCTGCCAGCCTCCTCCCGTCCTTAATTAAAACGTCTGACGTAGAGTTTTGTAGCATTCGGACTCCGCTGCAGGCAATGGGACGACCTCCTATAATACGACCGATTCAAATGTAACAGTTCTTTGTTTAAATCATACCTCTATTTTTTTGTCATGTAATTAGGAGAATTTTAGAATAGAAATAATTTAGACTATCAATAACTAGAAAGTTCTAGTCTTTTAGATTTTTAATATGAAGGTTGTTATTGGTCTTTAAAGTATTTGAAGTATAGCAACGCGGATTAATGTTCTATTTACTATAGCACAGTGTAGATATTAGGAAGAGTTTAGGCTTCTTAAAACACGTCAAGGGAGAATGTATAGAGGCAGAGGTACATTACACAGTAGTATCAAAGCCTTTCGTTATCCACCGATGAGGGTTTTGTAAGAAGAAATATAACATGAACCTTATTAAATTTGACTTATCTCCAAAAGCCAAAGTATGCATGATAATACTGAGTGGAATTATGATGATTGTGATGTATGAATCAGAAATGTGGAGATCCGCAGAAGAACCAAGGTCACCGACATAGACCAAAAGATTGCTAGACTTAAGTGGCAGTAGACAAGACACATCCCTCGAAGGACCGACGACCGACGGGACAGTAAGGTCATCGAATAGCAAAGTACCGGTAGACGGACGTAATGTTGGGAGGTCTCCCACAAGGTGGACCGACGATCTGGTGAGAATCGCGGGAACCCACAGGATGTGGGCATCAAGCGTCAGATCGATGTGGAGATCTTTTAGAGAGGCCTATGTCCAGCATTGGACCTCTATCGGCTGATGATGATGATATCGCAAAATGAACAGCGGTAATGTTCAAACGTTGGCTCCAAAAAAACGGCTATTGGTTGAAAAGTAATTTTAAATTTCCCGCAAGACGGATGGATCTGATGATAGAAGTAGGAAGTTTATGAATACACGCTCTGAACAGATCTTTGTGTATATTATACATTAGATGTATAATATACTGTAAGATGAATCATCACGCAGTTCTGCCGTAAATTTTTTATATCTTTGTACCTTCGGCGATCGTCGTAGCGATGGCGCTGGTGTGGGCGCACTACTCTTCCTACCTGAGGCCCGGTGTGTTTGCGGGTTTATTTTTGTTCCTCACAAACCTTACGATCACGATTACAATACACTGTTGGCTCATTACTCCAGGATCGGTGTTGCGTTATTTATTAAACGTTTTCGTTATAATCGAACCAACCGCGTCGCTCGTTTGTAAGAGATCGCGCCGCCAACCATTGATATATTAAACCGATTTAAAATGCTTGCAGATTTTTAACGCCCATTACTTTTTTTACACTCAAGGTTCTCAAAGTTCAAGTTCTTCAAAATGGGCGTGAAAAGTAGCTGCAGGGTCGGCCACACACCTAGTGATTTGGCTGGTGTTACTGGCGGTCGTAGGCTGTGGTTACCGTTTAACATCAGGCGGGCCGCAAGCCTGTTTGCCAACTTAGTAGTATAAAAAAAAACATTCCACTCAAAAAGACCTCACTTGACTCAAAAAGTTCCTACTTGACTCAAAAAGTTCCTACTTGACTCAAAAAGTTCCTACTTGACTCAAAAAGATCAGCTTCTTGCTGATCACATGATGAGCATAAGCTTCCTCAATTGATTTCCATCGCGACCGGTCCCATTGTATTCCCACCCAACATTTCCTTCGACCTTCAGAGCTCCATATGGCAAGAGGTGGTATCACGCTGCACTTGCTAGAAGGTCACCATATAATGCTCGTTACCTTGAATTATAAGATATCAAGCCTTGATACGTTTTTTTTTGTTTTTCGCGAAATCTTTCCTAGATACCCTGCTCCTAGGAGGAAGTCAGGGTTAAGTGGGATTCTTACTCACTAAAACCCCTCGGTGCTCTGCATCAGTGCATTCGGAGAGGCTCCGGGATCTCTTGTAGAACGCACCGGTGCTTAACCCTTCTAGGCACCATCGCTGATCCTTACCCTGTCTCGTGCAGGTTCGCTTGCTGAGCGATAAGAGCATCCACCCTCAAGGTCCGCGAAACTCCTAAACCCTTTCAAACTCCTTCTATGACAGGCAGGGCTTACCTTAGTCCTATTCTTACTAGCCCGAGACTACAAGGCTCTAGGATGGATACTCTACCTCATTAGTTATATCTTTAAACTGTTTATTAGTAGATATAGGGGCTGCAGTGGTACTTACCTAGACGGTGTCTAGCATGATGTTTTACCAGCAGCATGTTTCCAGCTGGAACAGCCGTGCTCTTCTGGCTCGTGGCCGAGCAGTGGGGTTCGGACCAAGGATACAGTTACATAGAGTTCACAGCTCTAGTACGGAACGTGTGTACTGTTTGCGGTGTGAGCTGCAATAAAATTGATGAGTGGGAGATAAGTGTTAAGGTAAATACACGAGTGGGCGTGTTTGTGCGACGCGGTGAGCGCGCGTGACTCCGCGCACCTGTGTGCGTTCTCACGGATGCCCGTGCCACAGATTAAACAGATGTTAAACATAGACAATGTTGTCCAATACAAACGATAGAAAATAATAACTCGTAAAAAAAGAGCGGTTCCACACAACAACTCACAAGACCCAAGCTCATCTGCTCGTAGTGCACTCTGCTAATCAACAAACGAGGCTACGGCTCCGCCAACCTGCGTTGGGCCATCGTGGTGGGAAATGGGCCAAGTCCCCCCCATATGAACCCTTATATACAACGGCCTCACTTGTTAAACCAGCTGCAACACCCTTCCAACTTGTACAGAAAGGAAAAGAAAATAAATAAAAATAAAAATTAGATTGTAAATAAATAAGAAGCTAGAAAAAAGAAGATAGTATGCTTTTAGGGATTATTTTACCAGGTGGTGACGGTAGTCTTCAATTATTGCGAGAGATATGAAAGAAGGAAATGGAATGGAGTATGACAGAAAAGAGGCGGAGATGTTAAGGCATGAAAGATAAGTACAGGTAAGAAAGATAGGACGAATGAAAGACGAGAACGAGAAATTTAGAAATAAGGAAATAGATTGATAAGTGATGTAAAGAGCAAATAAAGGCTCTGACCCACAACACGCAGGAGGGACAATTGAAAAAGAAAAAAAAACATATTTCCAATCGGAACACACTGATATTTACACAATACTGTTTGGCGGCTTAAATAAGAGCAGAGCTCTAAAATGATACCCTACTTCCAGGGGAAAGATAAGGTCATGTGGGACTAAAACTCCATCGGTGGTCATCCTCAGTGTATTGTCGAAAGCCCTGAGATCTCCTTCGGAACATCCCAGTGCTTCCTTAAAGCAAGACCTAGGGTAGGTCGTAGCCCTTCTCAACACCCTCGTTTTAGTACGACAAACTAGACCATTTCTTACTTGTTCACGCGCTCTCTTAGTAGACTATGAGGTATTTCGAAGCCCACGAACTCGGACACTCTTTTAGTCGCCTTTTACAACAGACAAGGCTTACTATAGTCCTATTCTTAATAGCGTGAGAGTAGAGCAACTATTAAAAATAAAGGATGTAGAATGTAGATAAAAGATGTCAACTATAACGTTGTCCTGCTGTTTGAAGGTACACTGTGTGCACTTACTATGTCTGTACGAGTCGCACTGCGCCGCTCATAGACTTAGTCACAATAACGTGTCACTGCATTAATAGTAAGCACCACGCGGCCGAGGCCCTGCGCCTGCGCCGCTCTACGAGTTGTGAAATGCCTCGCACACAAGTTTTTAACTTAGAATAACATTAGACGCCATTACGAAACTTAATAACAGTTTAATGTTTAAACATTTCGCATTTAACTACATCAAGATGTATTACCTTCATTTAACAGTTAACACATTCCTTTCATCTCCTACAGATGTTTTATGTCAGGTGATGGTGATGATGAGTATGAACATGGTCAAGCTTAGCAAGTAGGGCCGGCCCTTTAGTCACAGACTAATAAGAATAGGAATAAGGTGAGCCCTGCCTGTAGAAGGCGACTGAAAGAGTCTAGCAGTTTCGCGGGCTTTGATGGTGGGGGCCGTTATCGGTCAACAATCGAACCTGCGTGGGACAGCGTACGACTTAGTAATGGTTCCTAGGAGGGTTTGGCCCCTCCTCAGAGACGTGGACAGAAGCCCTCCTCAGAAGACAAAGCGTAGGACAGCTCCGGTGCCTTCTACAAGAGATCCCGGAAACTCTCCAAATGCACTGATGCAGACCACCGAGGGGGTTTTAGTGAGTAAGAATCTCACATAACCCTGACATCCCCCCAGGAACAGGGTATTTTTCGAAGATTCCGCCACGAAACCAAAAAAAAGGTGAGTACCACTGTAGAGCTTATTTCTGCCGTCATACAGTCGTGTGAAAACATTACTGTGTTCCGGTCTGAAAGGCGTAGTATCTAGAATAATAACTGGGGTAATAAGACTCAACACCTTGTCTCAAACGAAGAGCATAATGTGTAATACATAGCATCCTAACTAGCGCTACGTTGTTATGGGTATCACTTACTATCAAGTGAACGTTCCTCTCGGTTCGTCGCTTTATTATAAAAAAAAAAGCTTTTTGATTTACTTCGGCTTTATACCTTGATAGTTTAAAAAACTAAATTAATCAGCGAGAAAATGAGTCCCTCGCCCAAACTCCACCACATATAGTAACAATTTCATATATGTAAAATTATTAGCGCATATTAATGAGTATTTTTGGCCTTTGCCCAGCAGTGGACATCTATCCACTGATGATGATGAAGATGATGAATAATTATTTACTTAAAAGAGGAATTTTTAAATGTTTGGTTAGTTCGTTTATTAAAACCCGTCCATTTAGCTATCATCCTCATAAATCTGTCGCCGTCACAGCATCCCTCCACATACCCGTCGCTAACATATAAGAGCCAGGTTCTCCGACTACCTTCTACCACGGCCTTATTGTCACTTAAAAATAAGTGATGTTTTTCTTTATTAACAACTCTTGTGAAACGCAGCCCTGTTCAGCCAAAAGACTACCATCTACTAATATTCCATAAGGCAATACCTGAGGCTGATTGGAGGAATTTCTTCATTTGAGGGTTAGAGTAATTTTATCATCAGTATTTCATTATTTCATGAAGAAACGTCTGGATAAAGAAAGTTTCTTACACATATAATTGTTTATTATCTATTTTTATATACAATTCTTTACAGTGTAGTATATCATCAGACCAAAGTGGTAAGGAAAATGGCGACTTCTACAAATACGCAACTCGCAGACGAACTGCGATTTGCATATACTGGTGCAATTGATCTAATACTCCTAACACGAGAAAAGCGGAAGCGGAAAGCGAGCGGTACTAATAATATTTTTCATTATTTTTTTTTTTAAATAATTGTACAAGTTCTTGATGCGGAGACATAAATCTTTAAAACCTAGGTAATCTACATATTAGGTTTAGTTTGGAGTAAACCAAAATCCACCGTAAATTGGGATATAAAGAATTGATAACGCTCTTGTTTTTTATTTAAATATATTTTAAAGGTTATGGAGCTTAATATATATTATAGCCGCTGGATGCAGGTAACTAGACCGGTCGGTGTGGAAGTCTTTGGAGTAAGCTTATGTTCAGCAATGGACGTCTATCGACTGGCGATGATATATACAAACAGCCCAAAAAAATGTGCTGAAATGGGTTAAACGTTCTTAACATCCTCTGTGTCAAATAGTTTAATTAATTCTAACTAGTGATAAGTTGTTATGATGACATCAATAGGCGTATAACATACCATCAAGTAAACATCTTACTCGTCTCATTAAAAAAAAACTAAAGCAACGATCAGATATAATTATGGGTAAGTACGCTATACTATCATCAGTCTAACTATAATCTAACGGTATCTCAGGTCCAGTTGTTAATAAGAAAATGAACTAAAACTTATCATCACAATTGTCAGTCAAGTCCACTAGTGAACTAAAGAATGTATGAAAATAAAAAACTGAAGTTATTATGTATGCAATATCGCTAAAGCTTATGGATATGACCGAAGCTCAAACGGTGACCAGACAGTGTTTACTGCACTGGTAGAAGGTGTGCTTGTCACTGATGGGTCGGTTGTCTTACTGAATCGCCAGTAAACAAGGTGGCCGGGGCTAACGAGTTAGGTCGCGCCAGTTGAGTTAATACCTAGGCTACCTGGATGTAAAGTTATTCCGAGCGGGGGCAATGAATTAGGCGTTTGTTCTTACAACTTGAAGAAAATCAGAATACAAAGGGCATCCTTATTGCAAGGAAATAAATAAAGTAATGATAAGAATTAAATAATATAGCAGTAATAGCTCAGTGAGTAACTGCTGTCTTACTGGAAGCACCAGTACGATCTTGAGCTCATTATCATCAGCTGCTAGACGTCCACTGCTGGACATAGGCCTTCGCCAAAGAACCTCGCATCGCCTGGCACAAGAGGCCGTCGTTTCCAAGGTTTATACGAGAGGCTTGGGCCCTTACCCACAACGCTGGCCCAACGTGGGAGCCAGAGCCTCGTTTCATAATTAGCATGGTGCACCACAAGCAGATGAGATTGGGTTGGGACCCGTGAGTTTTTCTGTGAGACCCCTCACACCCTCTCTTGGGATCTTAACCTCGATAGAACAAAATATTGAGCGGCAACTGAAAGCTTCCAACTAGAATACTTTTCAAAGAGATGTAGTGAATATATAGCTTGACTTGTGAGAGAAGTCTATACTTTGAATCCCAGCAGTGGGAAAGTTAAATAAGCTGTTTATATAGTAAAAAATATTTATATCCCATTGAACGTTTCTAAGAAGTTGTTTTTACTTATTCAACAAAGTGTTGGTCTTAAGAAATAAGATATTGTCTCGGGACTCTTGTAAGTTGATTAGCTACGACGCCCTCCAAACCGGATGACAGTAACGTTTGCACAGTACTATTTGATGACAGATATAGTAGCTGCTGTAGTACATACCTTTTTTTTTTTTTATCGTGGCAAAATCCTACATTGGATACCCTTCTGCTGTGGGGGCAACAGAGGGGTTATGCCGGACTCGTACCGGCTAAAACCCCACGGTGTACGTCTCAACGCTTTAGCCAAAACCACAGGAACGCTTTCGCACACAACTGTGGTCTCGACGGCGAAAGGCCACAATGAGGCCGCATCTCGGGGTGAAACTGGAACTCTCCACCCCACTTACCAGTAATAGGCGGAAGTACCGCGCGCTCCATCTCGAGGCTCTAGTACATACCTAGACGATCACGACAAAGACTTACCACTAGTACCTAAAGTCTTAGTTCTGCTAATCATCAGACATTAAGATATCTTGAACTAGATGTTAGACAGATTAATTTTAAGACTATTTTAGATTTATAAAATAATATATTATCTTAACTATTATATAAAAATGTATGGAAAGTTCTAGATATTTTGTATATAGTAACTTTCGTAAGAAGTATATTCGATGGCCATGACACAGCGGCACACGTACAATATAACCGTGTGATCGATGGACGGGGGAAATCGCAGACTTCCCTGATCAGGGATAACGGTGCTGCCGCACCGCTGCAGCACGCAGTAAATTGGAGACCAGCGAAGAGCCTTCCTAAACGTCAAACGGTTAATAATTTCACCCCAGCTTACGGAATTTATTACACATTGTATCAACTTGCGATAGACACTATAACTCATTACAGATAATATTTCCTTTCTAAAATATCTGTCTTCTTTACTTCTTCTTCTTTATGAGTCTAGAAGAATATCCACACAGTTAACAATCAATACAAAGCTAAACATTATAGAAGTACAGAGAAGTTAAAATTGTAGATAATAAATCAAATTCCTAATCGATTTAATTAACTATTCACTACCAACAGCCTAACAATTATTTGTATCGATTAATGTAATTCTATAAAAAATCGATTTCAATTTGTTTTAATAATAATTTTTTTTAAGATTTATTCTCTTTGTTCTCTGTAAATAATATTTATGGTATATTCCGTTTACTTATCTGTATCTATGTAATTCATTATCACTATCAGCTGATAGATGTCCATTGGTCTCCCCCAAAGATTCCCACACGGAAGGGATTTATATGGGAGGATTTAGACCATTTCCGATCAAACTGATCCAATGCAGTTTGGTGGGAGCCAGGGGCTCGTTAGTTGATTAGCAGGGTGTACCCTGATCAGGTGAGGTTGACTTGGGTCCCTTACACTTTTTGTGTACGAATTATAATATAATATTGAATTGTTATTTGTATCGATAAAGCTAAATCAAATTTCACTCTCTTTATCTCTAATTAGAATTCTTCATCTCTTTATTCTGAATGAAAGCAGAGATTGTAAATTCATAAATATACTGTACGAATGTTCAAACTTATGGTCTAATTTCGACCATTCACATGTATGAATAAATTATCTATTACAATACGATATAATATAGGATAATGGTTAACACTATACGATAGTTATTGTATTAAAAAAAAACCCACAAAATAAATTACACGCATTGTTACCATCTGGTGGTGGTGCCTGCTAAGCACCTCACAACTGTCATAATGTTATAAAAGAGTTTTGTGTGTGCGTGTTTGTGAGGAGCTTGGTATTGTTCGCGCGACCCCGCCGAAGTGTTATTGCGATGCGCGCGCGCAATGCGCTGGTAACAACAGACGCCCACTTGTCGCCATCTGCAACTTGCTGTTAATCGTTTGTTGTTGTTCTTTCCCTACAATTGCCTATCGTTTCATCCAATTTTTTATCCGACAAAAACAACAAAAGTAGCTCAACGTTGAAAATGATAAATATCACCCGTCTGTGCTAGTTAGGATGATCATTCGATACATCGCTTTCATCTCCTTGAACTACACTAGATGTTAGGTCTCGTTACTAATTAGTATTTACTTAGATATTGTATAACAACAAAGACCTACCAACAGTTTCATCGGATTTTACATTTTGAGTAATTTCTTTGTTTCATTAGCAGCTTCATATTTGCTTTTATTTGAAAGCGATAAGTATCACCCGTCCGTAATGTAGTGCTAGTGGAATGGAGAAAGAAAGAGAAAAATAAAAACGAAAAGAAAGATATGAATAGAAAGAGAGAAGAGGAAAAAGGTAACAAATAAACAAGAAATTTATAAGAGTAGCACTAAAAGTCCAGGTCCAAAAAATCCCCGGGGGGAACGAGAATTTATAAAAAAGAAATATAGTGTTAGTTAGGATGATCACTCGACATTGCTTAATTCTCCTTGAGCTACACTAGTTGTTCGATCTAGTTACTCATTAGTATTTACTTAGATATTGTCTAATAAGAAAGACCTCACCAACGGACGCATCGAATTTTACGATGTTTGACGTATTGAGTAATTTCTTTGTTTCAGTAGCAGCTTCATATTTGACACGAACATTAATTTGAAAAGGTGTATACTAATAAAAAAAACTATGTTATACTGCCTCTGATTTATATTATTAAAAAAGGACCTTTGTTAATCTATCATCAATGGTCGATTTTTCAAATAAATTAAAAAAAAAATATTCGGCTCATTATTACTAAAATTGTAATTCAAAGAAGAATAGAAAAATCGATATATCACTATATATTTACTAGTCGCATTCACATCACTTCACTTTATCTGAAGCTCTGAGCTTTTCTCTTAACAACCGCATGCGCATTGAGTAAATATTTTCAAAATGATCTAACTTAAGTAATATTTTACATTCAGCATAATTTGTGGTCAAGTGGTTAAGATAACTTAAAAACAGTTAATGTTATATCATCACGATCAATCGATAAACGTCCACTGCTGGATACAGACATATCCCAAAGATCTTCACATCGATGAGTCCTACAGTCTATTTTAAAAGTAATGTTTCAAATTTAAAATTTTAAAGGTTTCCAAATATAGATTAAAAGTATAAGAATATTAATTAAATAACCTAAAGAATAAATATTGTAAAGCATAAAAAAAAATGTGCCGAGATAGATTCTAGAAAGCGTCTAATCCGTCAGGTCTAGCAGAATTGAAATGTAGTCAGTAACGGAGGATGATATATTGGCTCATGTAACTGTCGGGCGTCTGAGCGGCCGCTGTGACACCGCAAGCGGGACTGTGAATAGTAATGCAGACGTAGACGAGAGCGACGGACGGTGTAACGGAGGGCCGCTACGCGTCGATATTCGCGACACGCGGCCGTGGGATCCGCGTTCAGATGACTCATGTACTATTATAGATAAGGCTTTTATTGCATCAATTTCCTAACCGTTACATGCATTTTTTTTTTAATAACGAACCTACGTGATCAAAGGTGAATCGATCTTACCTTAAGATACAACAGCATCGTAGCTCTCCGAATGAGGACCATAGACGTCACAAACTGCTAATACAGAGCACTTTAAAGTAAACATAATGTAATAAACTAAGGAAGCTAAAGAAAGCTAAAATGAATGTAGATACAAGAATGATACTGATAAAAAGTATAGGGTAGTATGAGAAAATACAGAAGTATAAACAATAAAATAGAATAAAACAGCACGGTATAAGAGTAAAGTTTCTAGAGAAGTAAAGGTGAGGAGTAGGAAAAAGTCATGGTTGAGGAATATCAGAGAATGAACCGATATCTGGAGCGTCCGAATTGTTCCGCTAAACCAGAAACAGGAAGTACTGTACCACGCTGATCGCCAACCTTCACTAGATGGAGAGGCATTTTAAGAAGAAGATAAGAGTAAAAAATTAAATGACTGAAATTACAAAAGTATGAAAGATTAATAAAAAACTAGAGAATTATATTGGAAGAAGAAAATAGAATGAGCGATATAATAGGTTGTCAAATATCTCCCTTCCGCCTTTTTGTCTTTTGAATTTCGCGGCTATGTACAAAGCGCTACAGAGCTCGTATCTGGCAATACTATACATAATTTGAAAGGTCTTGACATAACCTACAAAACGACGCTATGCATAATTAGTTTGGATATTGCGTTCAACAGTTATAGACGTGTAAACATGGAGTTCACTAACGCCGAAATTCGCGCTATTTTAAAGTTTTCCTTCGTTAAAGGCAAATCCGCTAGAGAAACGTTCCGTTATAGTAGTAGTAAATAATAATAGGTATGAAAAAAACTTGAACAACATACTTTAACTAGTAAACGTCCATTAAGAGTTAGCAGGTCTACTATAATTAGAACGAGCTTTATAATCAAGACTTTACTGACAAGATTGAAGACTATAAAGAATTTAGGTTTTAGCATTCCTAATATCTTATTTATTATAATACTTGTGAATTTTAGGATCCTTATCATTACCTTTCTAAATTGATTTGAATACAAATGTGATTATTTCGATTAATCCAATATAAATGTTATCGAATTTAGTATTCAGTATTCTATCCTCACATTTACATCAGCCGTGTGAGGCACGCTGCATCTCAAACATCTAGACGTCTGACGTTACTAGGCTTCCGGAATTTATGTGACGTTCACCGCCAGTTTGGATTTTCATAAATCTTGTCTTGATCTAATGAAGCCGTTTCTAACTGATCCCGTATCAACTAATTGATATTTACCATAACTCTGTCCCAGGAGATTGAAATGTCCTTTATAACACACATTTATAGACAATAAATTCTTTTTGGAATATATGGATCATATGGATCTCACTAATGTTTTCAATATGAGCTCATAATCATCATCATTATCAGCCCTTGCCCGATATCGTCCACCAAATGCGATGCTCAGTTTCTTGCATCCTCCCACTTCTGACCGTTCTGATGATGTCGTCGGTCAATCAGTAGGGAGGAAGTGGAGGGAGTGTAGGGATATAATTTATAATTTTGGACAAACAGGAACATTATAGTAAGGAGAGAGATACTTAGATAATTGCCAACAATTAGATAAAACAAATCCAATTTTGAAAGAAAGAGGAAGTAATGTTAATATATGATTAAAACTTGAATGGAGTCTACTAATTTCTCTTCAAAATCATTTAATTAATGTCCCCAGAAACTGTCGCTGGGTACAAATGAAGATATTACGGAGACTGCATCCGGTGCACCTTGTCCAATCTCCCAAGCGAATGATGCAAATTTACTTTTTTACATCATCCCGTTGGCGACTCGAATTTCGTTTTAAAATACAAATTTTCAAAGGAGGCATCAAGAAAAAAACTAATTTCCATCTAAATTAAACAGAGAGCAGTTTTTATGCAAATTGAACTTTTTTTAAGCTTTTTCTTAAAGCTTCATCATATAATTTTTTTTTACAGATTTTATATACTTTCATCTCGTATTTAGAAACAGTTCAACAGCGTCGAAATAGTTCCAAAACGAATAACTGATCAATGTTAACTTTTAACATGAAACTTTTCATCATCGTCATTCGTCATCAGCTGATCTACCCGAAGGATTCCTACATCGATCGGGTAGGGCTTCGAAAGATACTTTTAGTATATGTAAAATGTGATTTCTTGCTATCTCCTGATGATTTTTTTCAATAATAGACTATCTATCTTTGTTAAATATAAGAGTTAATTTAAACTGGGACATTTAATAGTCGGATTTGATCTGCGTGAAGATTTTTGTACAAGGCTTATGATCAGCAGACGTCTATCGGCTGATGATGATAGCAATGACTTAACTGTAGTCACTGCTCGAATTTAATCGAAGATTAGGTATAACCATATAAAGTATTATTAGTATCATTATCTTCTTTAATAATATTCCTTTGTAAATTGGAAAGTATTATCAGATTAATAAGAATAATGTTTAACTTTGTAATTAATTTTCATATAAAAAATTAACTTACCAACTTGCAACAACCCCCGATGATTTTATCACCATTGGCGTTTTATATTGGGCTCCTCCGATTTTTAATATCGAATTCAGTTTACGGGAAGGTAGGCTTTATGTTGTTCATGACAAGGGTGAAATTATCTCGCGATAGTTAATAAAGTGCTCATTAGAACAGTCTCGAGGGTGGACCACCGCTGCGATCGCACAACGCCAGCAAAAACTGACCCCGCCGAGCGCTGATTGACTCCGATCACAGTGCAGTTGATACAGTAAGCGCAATTACTACTTTATTTTAAAATTATATACCTCAATTAACTCCTCATTAATTCAATGAAAAATACCATTTATCAAGTATTGATATTTATATAATATTCCTTTGGTAAAATCTTCATTTATAACTCTCTTAATTTCAATAACTTCCGTTCCTACTTTGAATCATTCTTCGACTTCAAATTCTTTTGTAGGAATGTCATTACTTTAAATATCATATTTCAGTTGTTTTCTTTGAAAAATATTATGAGAACAGAGTTTTTTTTCCATAAAAACATCTTTAGAGTAATTTCTTTGGTAAATATGGAGTAGGTTGTAATACCGCGGATGTATACGCTGGAGACGTAATGCAAACTCGTAACTCGCGTTGGGCGAGGTCTATATAAAAATGTACTAAGTAATAATATTTTATAACTAAAATAACTCACGGCTCTTAAATTATCACCACGCCTTCAATTCACCACATTTATTTAAACCTTGCATCACATTTAATGCATTATTTAATGCGACGCATGATACTTTGAGAGTCGTTACGATGAAAAACTTGTTGCATGTAGACCCGGCAAGAGCGCCGATAAGAAACCTGGCACTGTCTCACATACTTCATCTTTCATATAAAAGTTGAATGAGTTATTTCTTAACGTAATAAACGCATTGATCCCGGAAGTCGCGTTTGTTACGTCCTCGAATGGGGCAAAAACTTGACCGATGATCCAGATCAGTCTGCTTGCAAAGCGTAATAGAATGAAAGTATCTCATATCGAATGCAGTTTGATTCTTCAGATAAATATAGAACCAGTGCATTATGAGTTCTTAAAGTATATGAATAATATAAAAACAGAGCACCTACTGTCCTCAAGGTAATAAACGGTATGTTTATCATCAACAAACCATAAAGTTGTCGAAAAGATCGCCTCAAGTGTTTCGTGTAATAACGTGAGCAAACGGCAGCCTCGCACTTGAGCTGCATCCGCTGATGGGACCGATGACGTGGCCCGCTCCACGTCTACACACATCAATATACGGCAGGGAAATGTTAAAAAGCAGTCGCATCACAGTGACGAGTCGGGAACATGTTGTAACTTGCCTGATCCTCTGTACGATATATTTTCTTTTACGAGAGAGAAACATCGCTCACTTTCTCAACACGAAAGATTGTTCAGTCTGTTAGAAACATTCCTAGTATTGATTTTTATTATAATATATTCACTGTGTTTAGTAATATAATAAAAATTCATCACAGATAATTAAAAAAAAATCTTCGATATTAAATTACAGCTCTTGAAACTATTTTTTTTTTAAAGTAGAAAAAATTCTAGTCCTACCTCCTCGCAAAGGCAACAAGTCATGTATTTTATTTCAGGCGTGAAATCTTCGAAAAGATATCTGTCTTCTGTGGGGAACTCATATTTTTGAGGAGATATTAACCCACTGAAATCCACTCTGGTGGTCACCTCCATCGTTTGGAGAGGTCACAGGATCTCCGGTCGGAACACAACCGCACCCTCGCTGACGCTATACTGGGATAGCCCGTTCCGGGGTCTGTTGCAGATCCTACCAGTCTCGGGAGTACTCCAATGACCGGAGACAACGTCCAGCCATTGTCCTCCTCGGGGTCGTTTAGAAGGCGACGAAACCCCCATCCTGACCGCCAACGACCCAAGTCTACAAGTTAAGTTTTGTATACAATAAGTACTTTGATCCCGACTTAGAAACCCAAGGTGTTTCATCTTCAGCATCACATTGCTGCTCTATTTCATAAGTGGTATTTCCTTCTTTTCTCTATTAGTAAGAGGTTCTGGAATTATGCTTCTCCTCCCTCGCTTAAGCAACATATCCTAGCTCTCCTAATACTGAGGGTCGACTGGTTCTGATCTTGATCCCAGTTTCAATGAAGCAATGCTAAATTACCCCTCACTCTATTCTCAAATGAAGAACTTTTATCTGATGGTAAGTGATACTCCTATCAGTAACAACGTGGCGTACCCTGGAGACATTAGATGTTAAGTCTCGTTACCTCAGTAATTTCATTAGCTACAGCGCCCTTGAAATCGGAAGCCAGTAAAGTTTGCACACTGTTGTTTGTCCGTGGAAATGGGCGCTGTGGTGGTATAACTTAGAGGGTTTCCGGCAACAGGGGCTTATCCTAACGTATGAGAAATAGAGTTATTATGGCGGAGCGCGCTTACCTGATCATCCCTAAACAGCAAGAGAGTCCTAGTGTTTGTTGGTTGTAAATAAAAAAATATTATGTAAATGTATACACTGATTGGTCATTGAATGGTCATTTGATTGGGCGTAGCGTTTGACCGTTTCCGTTTATGGCAAAAATCAGACGCACCGCGACCGTCCGGCGCGCGCAGACTCAATGGGAAAGGAAACCGTTTTTTGCCGCCGCTGCTGATCCTCCCCTCCTCCCCCAAACCCACCGCACCCTTCCGTCCCGCGAACCTTTGCACCGCCGGCGTTTTTGTATCGCATCGATCGTCGTGTTACAGCAATTACATAAAATGTATGAGTATGCGAACGACATCGCGGACGACCGTTGCCCGCCGTCCCCACTCACACGGACACTACACTTTAACCGCTCACACAAAAGGATAGTAACATTTTACTGATGATGTCTCTGCTGGAAGACATTGGAGAAGGCCTATATGCAGCAGTGGATAAACAAAAGCTGATGAAGACTCTATATGTTAGTACCATTGCAGCTCTTATTCCAGGCGACAAACAATAATGTACAAACATTACTATATTCCCGTTCGGAGAGCGCTGTAGTGAATTAAATTGAGGTAACTAGCGCAATGGGGTGCAGTGTATACCATCCTTACTAGGTTAACGTTGTTATGGGCAAGTGTGTCACTTACAATCAGGTGAACGTCCTGTTCATCTCGTCGCATCGTTGAAAAAAAAGGCTATGTTTATATATACGGCATTAGGAGTACACTCATGCGTTTTATCGTTACTACTACATAAATCAGTATATAAAGTTCTTGTACTAAAACGAAGATATCGAGGAGAGCCACTGCTCTCCCTAGGACATGCTTTAGGCATAGTGCTGGAAAGCACCAGGGCTTTCCGAGGCGATTCTGGAGCCTTCCGCAACGCACTAAACATGAACACCGATGGAGTTTTAGTCGGTTAAAATCCGATATAATCTTTTCTTCCCCCTAAAAGTAGTGTCTTTTAAAGATTATTTCCCCTTGAAAATAAAAAAAAAATAAAGGTCTATATTATCCACAGTTGTGTGCGCTGAGAAACCATGGGGTTTTAGTAAGAGCCTCTTTTTCCTCTACAGCAGATGGGTATCCAATGCAGGATTTTCCTACAAAGAAAAAAGGTATCACGGTAGCTCCTATTTCTACCGTCAGATAGGAATGTGCAAACATTACGGGTTCACGGTTTGAAGGCGCGGTAGCTAGCTTAATATGCTTCAATGAATCAAGCACAATCTGATGCTGTGTATATTACTTAACTCATCATCATCAGCCGATACGTTCACAACTGGATAAAGGACTTCCTCAAAGATTTCCACTTAGATCGGTTATCGATTTATATAGAGGTATTTGGTCTCTTTCTCTTCACGCTGACCCAATGCTGATTATCGATTAGCAGGGTGCAACACGAGCAGGTGAGGTTGGCTTGGATCTCGTGAGATGTGAGTGGGAACCCTTACACCCCTTCATCCTTACAAGCGCTACGTTATTATGGGCTAACGTATGACTTATCAGGTGACGGTCTTCGTCTTCCATTATCTTGGGATCTATGTTCAACGTTGAGCGACAGGTATATCATCGTATATACAATATTAAATGTAGACCTTGAATATTATCTATGGTATGTGTAGGGTCCGTGTGGGTTGCGGTCAATAAATAAAAATGTCCGCTCCCTATATGAGAACGGGGGCATCCCGGCGTGCCGTGGAGCCTGATATTTTCTCATTAATTCATAACATCACCACTATATCACCTGCTTACACTTCTTCGCGAATATCGATTGCAATCGCAACCCTTTGATGGGTTTTTTTCTGAATATCAATCCTGTATAATATTATATTTAATGGTATCAGCTCTGATATGATTAGAAATTCCCTAAACAAAATATAAGTAATATAATATACACTCTGTATGTATATATCTAGTACAACACTTCAGGCTAGTGAGCTATAACAGTTACTGCCAAATAAATTAAAAGGTGGACCGATGATCTGATGGTAATCGCGGAGACCAACTGGCTGCGAGCAACCGATCGATGTGGAGATCTTTGGATGAGGCCAATGTCCAGCAGTGGACGTCCATCAGCTGAAGAAATGTTACAGATTGTTTTGTGTCCTGAGTTACCTCGATACAGGCATCGCCTAGTAAGATTCCCAGAGGTTAAAACTAAAGGAAGTAGCATCTATCATGAAATCTATTTTAAAGAAACTATTGAAACTAAAGGTAATTATGATTAATAGTAATTTATTTTTACTCTGTATTTATTGCAGTCATCTCATACATACATATATATCACGCCTCGTTCCCAGTGGGGTAGAGAGACGCCCTCTCTCCACTTGCTACAATCCTGGCACACCTCTCTCGCTACCTGCACTTTCATGACCATCTTCTTGCATACTCGTCGGTCGCGAGTACTCTTGACCCGACCTTTCTTTAGGACATCCTCGATTTGATCAGAACATGTCTGCCTAGGTCGACCTGCACCGATTTTTCTGGTATATCTCTTTCATTAATCTTCTTTCAACATGGCCGAACCATCTAAGCATCCCTTTCTCTATCCTTGTCACTACATCTTCAACCACGCCGCACCGCTTCCTTATCACACTGTTCCTCACTTTGTCCATCAGCTTCACTCCAGTTATACTTCTCAATCTTCTCATCTGTACAGCATTAATCCTACTTACATGTTTCTTCTGCCATAGCCAAAATTCACCACCATAGATCAATGTGGGGATGAACACAGCCAGTCGTGCATTTATGAAATGAATATGCAGTAATGAAAACTAAGTAGTTAATTTATTTTTTTTATACTACGAAGTGACGATACGAGAGTTCACGTGATGGTAAGTGATACCGACCATAACCATGTGGCGCTGATTAGTATAGTATACACAGCATCATACTACAGCGCCCTGCAATCTGGAACACAGTAATGTTTGCACAGTACTGTACCTAGTATAGATAGTACTTATACTGTTTCCGGCGGAGACCTAGCACCAGTATACCTTTATATTGACTGATTAATATTTCTGATGTTGCTGCAGATATGGTCTGATAATTTTTGGGTATTTGCACACTTTTTGGATTATCTATACGGATTGATGATGGTAGTATAATGGCAACGGTGACATTGAAATCTACTGTCTCCTTTAATTTAAGACATTTCCTCTTGACCAACGGTGTGGATATTTCATTCCGCCCCACCCGTGGGCTTGTGAAGTAAATAATCCTAAGTAAACTTAGTGTGGGAATTGAAATGTATTTAACATTATTAAGTTAGTTAATGAACAATGAAATGTTAATGATATTTATATATCATTAAGAGTTGAGCTCACCCCCTCCTCCTAACATTTTTTTTATATATTCTTTATAATATTTAAAGCATTTTCTTAATAGAGTTCTATTAACATGAAAGTAAACAAATTAAATTTTCAAGCTAAGCTAATGAATGGTCGAACTCTTCGGTGTGGACACCAAACAAACTGGAGTGCTTTCGTGTTGGGTTCTCACGATTTTAAAGGTACAAGAGGTCCGTAGCCGTTGGCCGGTCGGTGTGGATTACGTCAACACCAGGTACACGCGTAAATGGTATATCATCATCCAATAATATTTGATCGCCGCAGGACAAACACGGGCCACGGGAGCGGGCCGGTGTCGCGGTAGATTTCTATAGAGTTCATTTTTTTTTTTTTAATTTTATCTCATGTGTAGCTTGATAACTTAGCTGTTAATGTATAAAAAAATATTACTTATATAATATTTTTTTTTTTAAGTTTTTATGATACCAACCACAAGTTATAACGTTAAAGAAGTTCTACAACGAATTCCCAACCCCCAGCATCTTTAATTGTTTAACTTAATACAAAAGTATTACAAAATAACAACATTTAAGTTAAAGTAATAAAAATTAAAGTAATATTAAGTAAGTATATATTATATAAATTAAAAGGTTTAGGTTTTTTAAATTAACAGTTATCTTAGTTAATATTGTATAATATATCATAGATCTATTAACTAAACAGTTCGTATGACGCGATGGTGCGGCTGTCTCGGCGTGAGGTAGTGGGGATCAGTGGACCGGAGGAAGGGGTATCGAAGGGTAGACGTAGTGGGGATGGCGATAGGCCACGGCGGGGCGGAGAGGGACGAGCAGCAACACCCGCCGAGTGCTCGGCAAACTCCGTAACTGTTTGCGCAGCGTACACCTGGTCCACTCTTGTTTTTCTAACAGCGACCAGTTTTTTTTTATTTTCCTCTTTCTAACAACAAACATTTGGGCATACGTTAGTTCGACCCTCGTTCCTCTAATACGCTCTGTGCAAACATCAGCTCGTCCATCGGACCCACCGTTTGCTCCCCGTGAATGGGCTACACAAATTCTGATGTAACGTAAGCTTTGTGTTTAACCGTTGAATGTGTTACCATCTAAGATTTTTTATATTACGTATATAATCATATTTAATCTGTATTCCCTGCGACCTACCACCGACATGGAGACAGATGAGTAAGACGACGAGTCTAAGTCTTCGAAAGATGCCCTACTTCTGAGGTGAAGTCAGGATTATGTGAGATTCTTACTCACTAAAACCCTCTCGGTGATCTCCATAAGTGTATTCGAAGAGACTCCGTGTCCTCTTATAGAACGCATCGACCCCTCTACATTTACTGTTACACGTCTCTGAGGAGGAGCCTAACCCTCGTAGGCACCATCACTAAGTCATGTGCTGTACCACGCAGATTCCCTTGTTGAGCTATAAGAGCCTCTTCAATCCTCAACGCCCGCGGAATTCTTAGACCCTTTTAGTCGCCATCTACGACAGGCATTAACCTATTCGTACTAGGGCGAGACTGCAAGACGTAGCAATAGATCTAGCGGGACATTTTACTGGTGAATAGGTCTTGTTAGAGACAGTCTAGACAGCAAACGAAGCGCCTATTTCTGCCGCCAAACAACAGTGTGCAAACATTACAGTATTCCTGTTCAAAGGGTGATACATCCAATAAAATTACTGGGGTAACAGGAAGTTTAATAAGGTATACTTTATTTACACATTACGCTTGAGCTCGAACATTAGAGGTCAGAAAGCAGGTCTGCAAGAAAGAAGGCCGCCAGGGCAAGAAATTCCTTAAGAACTAATACTACTACTGGTGGTGCTAGGTCTGTGTAGGCAGAGACGCTTATTTCCTCCGCCAAGTAGTAGTACGCAAACATTACTGTGTTCCGGTTTGAAAGGCGCTGTAGTTAATGAAATTGGTAACGAGACTTCAAATCTTAAGTCTCGTTACCGATTTCATTAGTTACAGCGCCTTTCAAACCGGAACACAGTAATATTAGTATTATGAGCGAGCGTATCGCTTACCATCAGATGAACGTCCTCTTCGTCTAGTCGCTTTGTTGAATAAAAAAAAACCTTAGTGTCTAAAATAAGACCTGTGTCTGTGAGACCGGAAGTGCCTCTCCAACCAGAGAAGGTTGGTGACAGCTTTACAGTCCTTCCTGTCTCCGGTTTGGCGGAACAATTCGGAAGCTCCAGATTTGCCAATCTGTTCCCTGATATTCCTCAACCATGACACTTTCCTTCTACCCGCCATTTTTACTGTACTGTTGTTTGTAACCGATGGTAGACCGCAGTGTTAATAAAACATGTATACAAGTTTGTTTGTATTGCTTTATCGTCACATTATAATAAAATAGATAAACAAGTTAGGAATTAATCTTTAAAGTTCAGACATATCGAAAACTTTGACATTTAAGTTGTTAATGGCCGCCGTATTAAGTTAATCTTTGAATAAATTAATCAAAACACTGAATTAAAAGTATCAGAGTACGACATTAACATATTATTTATGTGTGATCGTTTCCATGTTCATTGGGATACAGACTAATGAATTTTTAGTGTGGGCAATAAAGTCCTTAAGCTGAACACGTAACAGTATACCGGCAACCTGGTGGTGAAGGTCGCGACGAGATCCTTGATATCCTGTGTATAGAAGCAGATGTTAAGGAAATGTGAGAGCGATGAAAATTTCTCGGATTTCTGTTTCAATGAAACCATCGTAATAAATCCGACATGATCTAGAACCTTCAATTTATGCTTGTTAGAATTCGCTACTAATACCAGCAGTGGGAACATATAGTGGGCTGTTTTTATTTATGCTTTAGTTTTTGCTATCACACAATAGAGATGCTGAAAGGAAACTATATCTATTCAACAATATATGAAGTAATTGAAAATGTTAAAATAAGACCCCCTCTCTTGATCCAACACATAAAGCTAGCTGTGCCCAGCTGTGGGAAAGCATTATCATTTCACGTTAATTTCACTGCTGAATATGTCCTCTAGTAATTTATTACACGTCGCACTCGTATCATTAGGGTTGGCAGCCTTAGTACGCTGGCAGCAGTCACAACGGAAGTTGCTGCTTTACCAGGAATTATAACCTTCATGGAGGTTAGGGTGGCAGTGGGGATATTCTAACCGGTCTCCCACACGAGATATGTAGAAGAGTAACGCTCTCTTAATCCACAAGTTGACTCCAATTAAGGTCGGGCCACAACTGCGATACAGCGTTCACTATCCGCTAATTGAGATTAATCTCGCGTCTGTCCGTCCGTTCGTCCGTTTTAAGACTGTAATCATTATTATGTAATTAATACCGCAGCTTTCGTCTAACGCCTTGGATAGTTCAAGTTTTAGTTGGTGATGTATTTATATGGTCAGTTCGCCGCTGGCGGAACACGCACCTCTAGCACCGACTAACGTTGCAGCGGAACCGAAGGAAAATATTTTTAAACAACATATAATTAAAAAATTAACAATCTTTACAACATCAATCATCAATTTTTTTTTCACACATTTCCTTAGTGATAAGAGATACAAATGCTTTAATAATTCATTAATGCTGTGGATAGCTACATTGACTCGCGATAACAATGTTATAACTCCAATGATATTATTAATAATTTATTATTATAAAACCTACTCAGGTCTCTTATAAGACCTATGTATATTACTGACTAGAATCATCAATAATTACAATGGTAATATTTAGGAAATGACTTAATATTCATTAATCATCAGAATGATGTATCAAAGTCTGCTCGACTAATATGTAAGCGTTGGAATGATTATATCATTACACTTATACCTTATTACCACTTCTTCTTTTGTCTTTTAAGATACTTATCGTTTCCTTTTAAGAAATTTATCATTGAAGTGCTTGTTACCATTAATTCGTTGTGGATATAGACCGGATATGAACAGAGCTCCGCATTCGTGCACACAATATTTACATCAAGAGATTGCGATCATATATGCTGCGTGGGTGTTCTCTGATCCTGAAGTAGACACCAACAGTAAAGCACGTGCAAGTTTGTGCACTGTACCCTCTTTTTTTATTCTACGGAACGACGAGACGACCACGACGTTTACCTGATGGTAAGTGTTACTCCTATCCATAACGTCGCGCTGGTTAGGTTGATATACAGATGTGATGATGAGTCCCGTTATCCCAGTAATTACTCTAACTATAGCGCTATTTAAACCGGATCACGTTTGACAGAAATAGACCTATATGTAGCCATGGTACCTATCGGTGTCCGCCACCAAGAACTTATCACCAGTGAACCTGCGACCAGTCTTATGGTCCTAGAGATATCGTTATAGGTCTCTACGAAGTACTCTAAATCGATGTAGAGATCTTTGTGGGAGATATTCAGCAGTAGACGTCCATCGGCTGATGATGATGCTTACATATATATATATATATAATAATATATATATATATATATACATATAGAAAATATATGAAATATATATATATATATAATTATATATATATGTATATATATACATATATATATATATATATATATATATTTCTTCATACTCAAACAATAATCCCAATACTTACTCACCGCTGTCGTATATAGCAATCGATACGTTCCTACTTAATTCCAGTAATTGGTTCAAAGACGACATTCAAATTGGATTAGGGGGGGCTGGAGCTGACAGTGACAGCTGTCAAACTGTAGCAGCCACGCCTGATGTTTCCTGTTCAGGCTCGAAGGATTTGAGCAATTCTTAAGATGTCCTTTCACAGTAATTAAGCATTAGATAATACTCGCCGAGCGCTAATGCGATTATGGTAATGAGTTGAACCGTTTTAATGTCCGCTGACCCTTAATAGTTACTCGTTTTATTTTACACAATATAGGTTATATTAATAGGGAGTAGTGGGGGGTGAATTTAACCCACATTAAGTATTCGTCCAGCTAGTCTTAGTGAAAGAGTAAATCTATGAGGGGAAGATATATAGAAAAACAAACAAAATCTTAACGATATTCTTTATTACTTGCAGTAATAAATATTCAAATTAAACTAAGTACTATAATAACTAAGCATGTGTGGAATTACGAGGTAAGGTCCTTGAGTGCGCCCGCATACCAGCAGACGTGGTGGTGGGAGGTCTTCCAGAAGGTGAACCGACGATCTGGTGAGAATAGCGGGAACCCACTGGATGCGAGCAAGGCAGGACCGATCAATGTGGAGATCTTTGGGAGAACCCGATGTGCAGCAGTGAACGTCTATCGGCTGATGATCATGATGATGTGTGGAATTTTTAAATCCTAAAAATCATTATAATAGACCTAGGTAAATTTGGGTTTCTATTTATACGTACACTACTGCGAGCTATATATAGATCTAGACTAGAAATTTGTCAGTAATATCCCCGCCTTTACTCGCTTTGTAGAAAGTATTCTGTAAAACCTATTCTTAGTAGACCTCTAAAACCAATATTTCTACCAAATTCTGATTGTCTACGTCTAATAGTTTCGAAGCCCCCGTCATGAGGAATTGAATATCTGAATATCTCCTATACTTGATCCTTATTTAACATGATGTTAATTAACAATGACATAGTAGATGATGAAGTGTGCTAACCCTGAATCCTCCGACTGCTATTTTGTGACAACGAGAATATAGCAATGATGTTATGGCAAGGGTACAGGTAAACAGGTATTATACTAATTGCTCTGATGATGATACCAAGTCATCTAGAACAGAACATATATATAAAAATTTTACCAAAAAGCCGATTTGTAAAATTACCCTCTTCACATGTCTTTGTATAACACAAACATCTTGTTAACGAATCGAGATGAGGGTTATCACAAGGTAATGTTTGGTTGCGAATAGTATCCAGTTCTTCAATGCTCTGATGATATACTGCTCGGTCGCGGTTGGCATCAGTTTTTAGCTTCCGTCGTTGCTCCATTGCAAATTGTTATTCCTACAGAGCGAATGTTTTGTCGACACATTCGCTAACTCGCTCACTATTCTCCCGCAATGAATACAACGGCGTCTATTGAATACGATAATGCTTGTCGAATTGGTGATCGAATTAGCGGCTAGCGGAGCGGTCGTCGCGAGCGGTTCGCTGTACATCGCGTGTCAAGTGCGCGACCGCGGTGAGCCAGCGTGTAGTGGTGCGGCAATGTGTGAGTGGGACGGGCGATGAGCTCGCCGCGCCGCTCGCGCTCGCCGCCGCCGCCGCCGGTTCGCAGTCGCGTCACGTGTTGTGCGGAGCCGTGAGAGAACGCGGCACTCATCTTACGGACACCGTCGGAATAGTTACAGCGATTTTTTTTTAAAAAAAAAGAAACTGTTTCATTTCGCTAACATCTACTTAAATAGTATTTAATCGACGATATTTAAAGCAAAAGAAAGAAGTAATTTTGAAACCAGGTCATCGACCCATCTAGGTTACCACCAGTCGAATTACTTCCTCTTTATCTATTCATTTAGGTAGCTATCTGCTGCCAGAGACCATCTAAGTAAGTACCATAACACCTATTGCAACCGACAAACAGTACTGTGTTCTGGTTTGAAGGGTGTTGTAGCTAGTGAAATTTGCCACTGTTGTTAAGTCTCTGTTGCCGGAGATCGTCTAGGTAGGTACCACCGCAGCGCTTATTTCTGCCGCCAAACAGTATAATGCAAACATTACTGTATTCCGGTTTGAAGGACACTATAGCTAGTGTAATCACTGAGGTAATGAGACTCAACAACTGGTCTCAAGCGACGAGCGCAATGTAGTACAGTAGATACCATCTTAACTAGCGTCACGTTGTTATGGACTGGCGTATTACTTACCATCAGGTGAAAGTGCCGTTCGTCCCGTAAAAAAAATTACTTAGGTAATGAGACTCATCCTAAAAAATCCTATGTGTCTGTGTATATATTTTTTGTAACTACCGCCGCGTTAAGGGCATGCGTACAATTTACCATCAGGTAAACCTCATGCTGTCAGGACTTCGTTGAACAAAAGAGAATTACAATTAGACAAACGTAAGTTTCGCGGGAGCCAACTGAATGAGAGCTACGCGAGACCGATCGATGTGGAGATCTTTGTGGGAAGCCTATGTCCAGCAGTGGGCATCTACCGGCTGATGATGATGATGATGAAACCAGTTAATCAAATAATAGAAGTTCTTTCCAATTGAGAGCTGAAGTATGGTACCAAGTGCCAAACAACAATCCAAAGTCAAATCATAGTATAGTTAATAAAATGATCACTTTTATGGTACAGTAGCTATTTACTTTCATATGGGAAAGTTCCTAGTTCGATTCCGTAGAAACATGATGTGAACTATGATTGACGCCAGGGTTTTTTGAAGCCGCTTGTCTAGGCACTATCATCACATTATAAACCTGGTGTCATAACAGCATCGCTTTTCCGACTACCCACATAAGATAGCAGGTGTATTCCAATCAAGCCTGTTCTACAGTCCAGGGATTAAATAGTTTCTGTGCCATAACAACGTTCAGCACAGTCTAAAAATAGTATGACCTAAGTAGAAGTTCATCATCATCATCATCATCATCATCATTAGCTGATAGACGTCAACAGCTGGACATAGGTTTCCCCCAAAGATTTTCACATACAGTCAGCAAGTCCTTTGATACCTCTGGGTACTGGGGCTGTCGTATGTAGAGGTTCATATGGGGGGGATTTGGGCCTATTCCTACCACGCTGGTCCAATGCGGGCTGATGGGAGCCAGAGAGTTGTTTCTTGATTAGCAGGGTGCACCACGAGCAGATGAGGTTTGGGTTCCATTAGTTGTTGAGCTGGACCCCTAACACCCTTCAACAACGCAAGCTATTTAACTCTAATAGCAATTTTGAGGAAGTAAATAAATATTTATATTATAGATAATATAAACATCTCTCTCTCCAGCTTACTTCTGAATAACTTAACTGATTCTCTTCTCTATCACTTTCTTTCAGTTTCAGAGGAATCTCTATATTAATATGTTTCACGTAACTAAAGACAATTTGTATGAATTATCTTATTCATAGGTTGTGTTGTGATCCTTTGAATTACTTTTAATTCTTAATATATATTAAGATCTCCATAGTTATTATATATTATATATGTATATATGTACTGATATAGTTGTATTGTAAGCTCGCACCTTTAAATATATAAAACTGTTTCAATTAACGAACTCCTGCACAGGTAGAAATGATGTGGATTTGTATTAACCAGTCGGCTAAAAATAAACGGGGTAGCGTGTGTGCCCGCTGAGATTGCTCCCATGGACCGCGGGAGGGGGATGTAATGCACGGGTGAAGGGGATACGGCAAACCGGTCCCGGACCCTGGGACCCGCCAGTGCGCTGTAGCCGATTGACTCCTTAATTCTTGTAATTTGGGACCCATAAATAAGTGCTCACTTCAACTGTACGCGTAATGTTTCGATGCCATCAATATGAAGACACCACCACACGAGCCTCATCAGGATCTACTCCTGTATATCATCATCATCGGCATTATCAGGCTTTCTCGATCTACTGCTGTATGATCCCTTCCTCAAAGTCTACCATCAGATACGGTCAGCTTATCGAATTCACCCTTATCATCCTCTTTATCATCGAAACTACGTATTATTCTATACAGCACATCTGTATCAGGAATAAAATGTATCACTTTTCTGTATATGGTAACATTTTTGTAATATATTTTCTTCTCACCAATCTTCGTTTAAATTGTAGTTAGTATATAAACTCAAAACTTAATCTTTTTCACGTAATTTAGTTAATTTTTAACATAGTAAATCTTAACTAATAATGATAACTGCTTATATAACACGAGAAGTACAAAAAGTTGGTAATGAAAGGGAACTAAGAAACCCAAAATGGCGATCTTTTAAGTAAAGAAGATAACTTCTAGAAAAGGATATTAATCATACATACAAGGTATTTTCAATTCTCTTTCTCTTGATAGATCTTAAAAGGTTTCTTTTTAAATTGAACTTTTATTAACATCTATGATACAAATGCTGCGTGGCTTTATATTGAAGACTAGACTGTCTTTCATGGCCTGTGATTTTAAAAGTTCATTCTCTATATCTACGACATTTTGAGAGTTATAAAATTGTTTTCATTACTATCTATATATAATATATATAGAAGATATCCTGAGATTTATCGTCTCATCTCGAGATCACCGAGACTATTGAATGTAAAGGGTAAAAGACAGTAAGAGAGTAGATAGCATATGCCGCTTAAAGTTCAGATACGAATGGATATTAGAAAATTCCTCCCCCAAATGTTGCGGCGTTGTTTCTGCGAGCAAAGCTGGTAGGGAACAGTAAGCTTATTATACATATAAATATATCTATATATATAGATATTAATATATTAAATATTTGTAAAGATAGCTACCAAATAATATATGTCTGAGAAAGCAATACAAAAGCCTAGATGATTACACGTGAACTATAGCTCCGTCCTTCTGTTTGACAGGGTCGGGCTTGTGCGTGTGAGTTTGTGTGCAGGGTGCAATCGTGTGTGCCTGTGTGCGTGTGCACTTGACTCGACCGGTTCCACGGTGCCTCGACCACCGACAGACTCATTCAATTTGTCTAGCATACCATAGAATGCAATGTTTATCATCCATCACGAAATGTCGACGATCGTTGAACGCGTACAGGTAACAGGTAGGGAACTACGGGGGTAACGGCGGACGAATGTTTAATTTTTTTTTTATACCTTAGTAGCTATCTTATTTGACAGTTCCAATTTGACAATTTTTTTTTGTATGTCTTTTAAAACGTAGTCAAGTATCAGCTCTAACAAGTAAAACGTTAATCATAAAGGATATATTAGTCTAAGTCTAAGAGACAAGTTCCAAGTAAATACTCTTTGAAGTATTGACTTTTTGTAGATTGAATTAAAAAAAAAAACAACTTGTAAATAATTTAACAACTTTAAAGTATAACAGTTTTGTAGTTTTCACACGAAAAGTATATAAAATTGGAAAAGATAACAGAATCAATGAGAATGTTGGACATCATACAGTAGCGCATATAACTTCATTTATATAAATTATCGAAGTTTGTTTAAAAGAACCAAAGAGTAAATAAGATAAAAACAAATATTTAGCTATAATTATGTATAAAGCACAACAATGAGGTGTAAACAAATTACGAGACAATAATCTCGCCGTATAAAGGGACGAAAGGTCGCAACGAGTAACCAAGATGTTGTTCTACACCTCGCCGTCGGCTATGGGCCAGGGAATCTTTTGTTCAACGAACTTACGAAGATCCGCCATTATTGCCAGGGGCAAAAATTAAAAAAAATACGTATTTATTTACACAACATCATTTTTTAAACAGCGTACAATTTAATATCTAAATTAGATCTATTTTAAGGACCTAAATTTCTATTCGGATAGTATAAGGCATTTTGACACAATCTACTTTAAAGGACATAGTGAGCTTAAGAGAGATGGAGAAGAAGGTTCGGAATATCATCATCAATGTACGCCCACCGCTGGACTATAAAAAGGTTTATAAACATGAAGATCTACACTATCATCATCTCAATCAATGGAAGTCTAATGATTTAAGAAGTACATTATAAGAGACCTTAAATCTATTGTTACCTTAAAAATCTGAGCAGATTTTATATTTATGTCTAACACCTTATTTCTAGTCTTAAAATTTTAGTTAGTGTTATTTGTAATCAAGATAAAAGATAAATATCTAGTAGTAGGTGTAATGGTGGGTTTAAATTTAAAACAACCCTCTTTTCGTGACGGGTTAAGAATAAAAAAAAAGGTATAAAGAACGCTGTAACTAGTAAAAGTATGAGGCGAAGGGCGTATGAGTAACGAGCGAGTCTCTTCACGCCCGGCCCGCGGCTATAGGTCGCTGGTTCACCGCACTCAGACTTGAGTGGAACCAACGACCTGCCCCTGAGGAACACCCGTGAGGATAATATGCGAAGCTTCAGATTATTAGTTTTCCTTTTTTTTATAACTTGCTGGATAGGTGGGCTAACGAGTAAGAACACTGTATAAAAGCAAATGATCCACCATCGCTTATAGACATCAGTAAGATCAGAGGAGTCACAGTTGTCCAAAGCGTCAGAATAGAATAAAATCTGCTTATTATTCTGTCAGGAGTCATTGACTTAGATCGTGATACTCCAGTACCATCATTAGCTACAGCGGCCTTCATATAGGAACACGTCTGCAGACTAGCACCGTCCAGTAAATGAATTTTGTGGTGAAAAGAAAGAAAGAAAAGGTGTAAATAAATACATCAGCTGATCGATCATATTACTAACTAAAAAAAAACTTAATAACATCAAATTAAGAGAGTGTATATCTTACCACGAGAATAACATTAAGTTATTGTGCCATTATGTAGATAAAACGATCAACTTTTGTACTGTCTCGTTCCCATGTTATTTCCACAGCAATTTCATTAGCTACAGCGCCCTTCAAACAGGAACACAGTGATGTTTGGCGGCAGAAATCGTAGCTGCGGTGGTATGATGTACAGATGGTCGTCGGCATCGCTTACCATCAGTTTCAACAGTTAATAAACATTAGTGTCCATTATTTAAATAGTATCAATGGTGACGGGGCTGTGTGACGTCACGTGATGCTGCGGCCGCCATTTAATTTAATTAAAAACGGAGCAGGCCGAAGAAAGCCTTCCCTTCGCCCGGGGCCCAGGTATTTTAATTAAACCCGCTCCCGCGACCGTCCCACCACCGTCCCGCCACCGTCCCGCCACCGTCCCGCCACCGTCCCACTACGCCCACCACGCGTTCACTGTTACCGGGAACGTTTCCTTCCTCCGACTTAACAAAGATTATACCTCATTTTTTATTCCTACCTAAATACACGGTTGCGTTTGAATAATAAATCTCTGTTACCGGTAATTTAGTTGAACGATGTCGTTGTGAGCAAATTGGAGTACTTTTTTTTTTACTTAAACCATGTAGTATTAAGTTATGTTGCGGACCATAATTTGGTTGCATTTAAGTTCATTATACAGGATAAGTAACATACAGTAAAATATATGCTTTTATCAGTTTTTTTTATTATAAATCTAACTTTTTAAATATGGAGAAATCAAATTATTCATCATTATATGATAATGTCTACTGCTGAGTATATCGACGGATCTGATGCCTCCTGCATTCAAAGAATCCTAGTGATTTTCAGGCCATCGCCCCAACATCCCTGTCTATTCATTTAGGTAGGTCTATGTTGCTGGACACAGTCTAGAGAACAGTGGTGGATACATTACTGTGATCTCGTTTGAAAGGCGTCGTAGATGATGAAGAGGATCAATGCAACTTACCACTTATGTCTCAGGACGGCGAGCTGAATGTTGCGCGGTCTATCAGCCATCAGGTGAAAGTCTCGCTCATCTCTTGACTATGTAGTATAATTAAACTCGTCATTGAGAGGAATTTGAATAATCTATGCGAGGCATAGATAAAGGTAGATTTTATCTATGCCATCATCATCCGTTGTTAATTTCTTCAAAGCGATACTGATGCGATATTGCCATTTGTGCCAAAACGGTATCCATTGAATGTGGAAACCTGTGGTTGGCCTATACATAGCGCTATGTTCCCAACGTGCTCGCCAGCCGCCGCGGCCGTTCCCACTGGCCCCCTGCTATTGTTTTCGACTTCAAACCCGACACGTCACTTCCCATTGGCTCTGGACTCCTTACCAGTTCGCAGACGCATAAAAGTATTTCGTTTTTCCACCGCCGAGGGACGCGTGTGACTGAAATGTATTATCGCCGCAAACAATAAACCTGCACTATATCAATATTAATCTCCCAACCCGTTTTAGGTAATAATACTCGATAAATACTTACCAGGTATTTATCTATATTATTACAAATACATACCTTTATAATGCTGCTATTACCAAGTATATACATACTATAACATTATTTATAACACTTCAGAGAAATATTAGATAAGGTGATTAAATACTGTATATTTATTCCATCATCATCATCAGCCGATGGACGCCCACAGCTGGACATAGACTTCTCCCAAAGATTCCCACATCAGTTTTTTATACTAACATTTCTGTCATTATAATATTAATTACAAAATGTTAGTATTTTTTAATATTACAAAATATCTAATAGTATTTCATAGAAACCAATATTGCTTTATTATATATCATAGCTTATAAACGATTTATATCATACATACTTTTAGTAAATTAGTACATATATGTAAGACCTATAGGTTATGGGATAAACTTAAATAGTTTATTAAACAATTAATTGGATTTAAAAAAGAAACTATTTATATTAATCTCTCAACTGGCTTTAAGTAATAATACTTTAGTGAAATACTAAACAGGTATTTAGGTAAAATATTATAAGTATTAGTATATATACTCGTACAAAGAACATCATTTTATCAGATATAATACTTAATTGATCTTTTCGGTTATATTAGCATAATTAATCTTTATTAATAGCTTTTTTTTTTTCAAAATGTCAATACAATTGTTGATTAAGTTATTTAAATTTAATTCATAATCTGTGAGTTTTACCAAGTTTACTTCCATAAAATACTTTCGAATATTTTGTTATATTAAAAAATACTAGTTTTATTAAGAATTCTTCGTCTTAAATGAATACAGTTTAAAACAGTAGTTACTATATAATGATGAAAATATTTATAATAAAAAACAGGATAAAATCACAGGTAAATGTACTCGTAGTATTTCAAGTAATTTTTTTATATATATATATACGAGTATTTATTAATATAACTAATAAGTCTATTTCTGCTAGCAAAATAGTAGTGTGCAAACATTATTGGGGTGTAAAGGGTCCCGCACTCTGGCTCCCACCAACCCACATTGGGCCAGAGTGGTGGGAAATGGCCCAAAATCCCTCATATATATCCCTACAAAACGAAGGTCGGGGAAAGCAGTTCGATGAGGTCAGCCGAGCACCGATCGATGTGATTTTTGAGGGAGGCATATGTCCAGGAGTGGACGTCTGTCAGCTGGTAATGATGATGATGATGATGAACATTATTGTGTCCATTTGAAAGGCATTGAAACTAGTATAATTATTTTTGTAGCCAGGTTCTGTCTTCGGACATAGACCACTCCATTTTTCCACTCCTGCCGATCGCTCGCCTTCTGCATCCATCTTCTACCCACTTGTTAGCAGATGTCATCTTTCCATCTGGTCTTTCCTTTCCGCTCTAAAGTCCGTCTCATCCAACGACTATAGTCCATTCGAGCAATGTGTCCAGCCCATCCCCACTTCCTCTCGACTACTTCCACCACGTCAGGACCGTTCGTTACCCTCCTAATTCCTCCTAAGTAGTGCGGTATGACCTCAACTGGGGTCTCATTGTTATAGGTCATCTTCTCCGTGCCTCTCCGACTAGCGAAGGTTGGCAGTCAGCTCACCATATATATATATGTTATAGGCTATATTATGATTAAATAGATTTTTTTTTGTAAACAGATAAGTGTTACGCCTGTCCATAGCGATGTAGTGTTACTCATAGTATATACAGCATCACGTGCTACTATTCACTACACGATTTCACTAGCTACAGCGCCCTTCAAATCGGAAAACGGCACAACGCTGCGTCAGCTCATACCTAGTCGGTATCCTGCAGCAGAGACACACCACCAGTAACAATTTTACGAGCAGGTGGAAAAGCTGCCTTTTGCCATAATAATGTTAATAATGTATGCTTGCAGCTTCATGGTCATATTTTCTATTATAATAACGACCATAAAACTGAGAGCTTTAATAATTATGATCAGCATACAGTTTATTACTATCAAGTATTGTTTATTTGCCCAAGCTACAAGTGTAGCGGAGCGCCCGACGTGGAGAACAGGTTCCACCGCTGGGACTGGACGATTATTATATTCAGTCTCGTTGTAACAAGCGCGCGGCTGTGATATAGCAGAAAACGTAGCGTAGATAATATCTAATTAATATAATTTTTTTTAATACAATTCAGCGAACTACGAGCCGGATGTTCACCTTGGTGAGTGGTACACCCGCCCATAACGACGTCGAGCTAGTTAAGATGTAACAGAACCGCATTGCACTCGTCGCCTTAACAGACAGGGTATTAAGATTTGTTACTCTAATAATTTAACTAGCTGCAACGCACTTCAAACCGGAACACAGTAATGTTTGCATAGTACTGTTTGAAGGCAGAACAAGGCGGTGCAGTGATGAACCACCTAAACGGTTTCCAACAACAGAGATATCGTCATCATCAGCCGGTAGACGTGCACTGCTGGACATAGTCCTCTCCCAAAGATCCTCAGATCGATCAGTCTCACGTTACTCGCATCCAGTGGATTCCTAGAGATCTACCACCACCAGTAAATATATATTTAAGAAATATACCTTACACCTTTCTTTAATAGCTCTCTCAAATTTCCCACTATTGGGATTAGGGATGTTATCTCACAAAGATAGATAGTCAAGGTCATTTATGTTATGTGCTGGTCTAATTGTATGCTATACTAAAAGTACTAAGATATTAGTTGACGTGAGACCACGTGATGCTAGTTAGGATAATATACACTGCACCGGGTGTAAGGGGTTTAAGGGATCTCGCACAACAACTCACGGGACCCAAGCCAACCTCACCTGCTCGTGGTGCAGCCTGCTAATCAACAAACGGGGCTCTTGCTCCCACCAACTCGCTTTGGGCCAGCGTGGTTGGAAATGGCCCAAAACCCCCCATATGAATCCCAAGAACTACCGCTTCTGGTGCCCGGCGATGCGGGCAGCGCAAGGCCGATTGATGTGGGGATCTTTGTCCAGCAGTGGACGTGTATCGGCTGAAGGTCATGACGATGACAGTGCATTGCATTGCACTCATCGTCTGGGATAAGATGTCGAGTGTCATTAGCCCAATAATTACACTAGCTACAGCGCCCTTAAAACCGGAACACAGTAAGGTTTTTACACTACTGTTTGGCGGCAGAAATAGGAGCTGCGGTGGTAACTAGCCGATAACAGAGACCTACCACCAGTACGATTTGAACCCTAGACCATTTGAACTTTCTACTCATGTTAAAGTTTACTTAACTCGATACAGAGACAGTAGTGTGCAAAAGCTAGTGTTCCGGTTTGAAGGGCGTTGTGGTTAGTGAAATTACTAGACAAATGACACCGATATTATGTCTCAAGATTAGCATAATGTGGTATTGTGTTGACCATCCTAACTTACGCGTATTACTTACCATCAGGTGAACGTCTCACCCTTCTCTTCGATTCGTAAATTAAAAAAAAACATGAAGTAATTTTAATGAAACAGTCTTATAATTACTGTTAATTTATTTGGATCTCTCTCTCTCTCTCTCTCTCTCTATACATATAGATATATAGATAATTTGAAAATAATACAGTTTAGCTATACTTGAGCTGTCAATGTTCCTGTTCCTTCTACCTGACCCCGGGTTTGAACCTCGGCAATCCAGTATGCGTCATAAGGACGACTGCATACCATCGCACGCCGAGAGTAAATTAGTTTTTTTTTTTTTTTACAACATTGTGATACTCCTCGCAGGATCATGTTACAATGTTCGTAGTTAATTGATGGTGATAGCTTTGATGGTATCATCTTCTATCGCTATCAGAAATATTGTCAAGTTCTTTATAACTGGGACCGTGTGGGTAATGCAGACATTGCTGTGTTCCAGTTTGAAGGGCGTTGCAGCTAGTTAAATCGCTGGGGTAACGAGACTTAATTTACATATAAAGACTAGAGTACAATGTGGTGCAGTGTATATCATCTTAACTAGCGCCACATTGTTATGGACAGATGTATCAATTGATATCTGGAGAACTTCTAAAGACTGTGTTCCCGTTTGAAGGCTTTATAGAGAGATATTTTTTTTTCGTTTCAGAGGCGACATCTTAAAAAGCTACCCTGCTTCTGGAGGATAGTCAGGGTTATTTGAGGTTCTTACTCGCTAAAACCCCTTCGAAGGTCAGCATCAGTCCATTAGGATAGGCTCCGGGATCTCTTATAGGACGCACCGGTGCTCCTCTACATTTTCTATTACACGTCTCTGAGGAGGGACCTAACCCTCGCTGTGCCATATGCTGTTCCACGCAGGTTCGCTTCTTGAGCTATAAGGGTCCCCACCCTCAAGGCTCGCGAAATTACTAGAGCTTTTTAGTCGCCTTCTACAGCAGGCGAGGCCATGTTAGTCCTATTCTTAATATAGAGAGATAACTGGAGCAAAGGGTTGATAAGCGCTGTGATGCTGTGTAATTATCCTAACCATCATATATTAAGGGATGGGGTAACAGCCCCCGCAATGTAAAATTTCCAAATGATAGCAAGATGGAATCATTTGATGTGTGTACACAACAACCTTTCATACGAGTGTTACGTTGTTTAAGTGAGAGAAACAATCTCACAGTGCCGTGATGCTGATTTCACATGGCCAATGATTGCGCTAATTGTTATCACTCACACACGCTCACCGCGTGATCACTTCGCACACAACACACACCCGCCCATCTCGCTCACTGCTCTGACCCGCGCGACCCCATTCGCGTGAGAACTGGACGCTCCGAGGAATCCGTCCAGCAGGGACCCTAGAACGCTGTGTGAATCATTCCGTACTGTTACGTATGCTGCCGATGTACAGACGTCATGTTCTACTGATACAAAGGTGGCAACCGACTAGTGCTGTCGCCATATAAAGATGCACGGATCGAGCTAATACTTTATTCAATACAAAATTTAATAAGGACGTTTACTGACTAAGGTAGTTACATAAAAAAGTATTATTTGTATAATTTTTTGACAAACTATTCATAAAGTGTTCAGTTAGGATGACATACACAGCGCCATACTTCATCGACATTACACACAAGATTTCACTAGCTACAACGCCCTTCAAACCCAACACGACAATGTTTGGTGATAGAAATACCAGCAGTGAATCTCCAATTTCTGCCGCAATACGGTAGCGTGCAAACATTACTGTGTTCCGGTTTGAAAGACGCTGTAACGAGACTTAACACCTTATCTCTCAAAGCGATGAGTTAAATATGGTGCAGTGTATATAATCCTAACTAGCGCCACGTTGTTACGGGAAGGAGTATCACTCAATATCAGGTGAGCGTCTTGAACGTATGGTTGCTTCATATAATAAAGTTGTAGGTAAGTAAGCAAATTATGATTATTATAAGTGATTTATATATGAAAAAAAAAAGGAATGTGTGAAATGTATGAATTGTATGAAATTCTCACTAGTAATTAAAATATGACTAAGCTATATTAAAATTGTATCTTAATGAACTGTCGCTAGCTGATGATGATGATGATGAATCTAAAGTATAAGAAATATACAAACCTATTACTGAAATATTATTTTGTTCATTGTTCATACATTATATATAGATATCCGGATATTAATTTACTCATCACAAAATCTCCGAAAGTATAAGACGTAGACTCGAAATTAGGTGAAGGTATTGCTTATGCCCTTTAGAGGTCAGCTAAGAATGGATTTTACGAAACACCTTCTTGAAAGGGAGTTTTGAGGGTGGTTTTGGCGGCAAAGAGCGGGGAACAGCTAGTATGATATTAAAGCATAGTTTTTTGAACAGTTTGGGGTACAACGTTGAAGTACTGGATCAAAGTCGAAGGATTATTAAATAAATAAAAAATTAAAAAGTCCTTTAAATGAGATAGAAGGAGTCAAAGTGAGAATCAACTTTCTTTTAGTATGTAAATGAATGGATACTAAAACCTATTACAAAGGCTGCGCGTATTTACATTTCCCATTCGCGTTCGCACCACCTTCCGATCTGGTGTGTAGGCGTGGGAAGCCATTGTAAATGGATCAGATGGTACTGTCTGATGGACGTGCACCAGCAGCCGGCACCAGGGTCGTTAACATTTGCCTGCGTAAACGGCGAGCTAATCGAATTACAACACGCGGCCGGGTTCCGTGTTACATCGCGATCTGACACGGAACCCGACCGGCGACTGACGCTAAAATCGTTTAAAAGATGCCACAGGTTACCAGAAAGGAAACGGAAGTTGATCTTGGAAGAAATTAGGTCACTTTTTATGATGTTACTTCTTCGCGAGGGAGTACACCAAGACTGTTAAAATCAAGAATTAAAAGGTCATCATCACAACATCGACGAGGTCTTGGCACCAAGGATCCCATGCTGATCAATGTTCCAGTGTATGCTGGGCTGTATCCTCGTCGTATCTACAATGATACCCGGTTGTGTGTTCTCTTCCTGATACAGCGGAAATACTCTGATGCCCAGAAAGCACCTGTAGCAGCAGGAAGGATAATGCGACAACAGAGACATCACCAAAGATTTATCTAGAATACCTGCCTTATATTTTCTGGAATTGTAGAGAACTTGCAAAGAACTAATATATCTCTGTTCACTGAAGAAGAAGATAAAGAAGTAAATAAGGAGTTAGAATAAAAAAAGTAGTGAAGTTTTAGCTATACTAGATACTTTGTTCTAGATAGTGGTTAGGTCATCGCTGTGAGTAATACACTAGATTATAGTTAACTCCGTGACTCTAACCGCTTGACTAGACACAGTGGTCTCCAGTTCGATTCTAGGATTATTTTTTTTTATTCAATAAGACAAACGAGACTTTTACCTGAGGGAAAGTGAGACCATAAGAATATGGCGCTAGTTATGATGGTTGACACTGATCCCATTGTGCTCATTACCTCAGTAACTTCTTTAGATACAACTGGAACATAGTAATGTTTGCACACTACTGTTTGACGACAGAAATAAGAGCTGAGGTGATACCTACCTAAACGGTCTTCTCCAGCAGAGACCTAACATCAGTATGAGTATTCGAACCTGAGAGTCTAGCTTCTCTCTTTTAAATCTCCTGCTATAACACCGTTATATGAAACCGTCGAATTCTAGAGAAGCAAGCGTTATAAACAGCCTTATTGCTAATTAAATTCCGTGAAATTTGATAAAGACTTATATAGTTTCTGATCGATAAAAAAAACTTACTCTCTACTCTCTCTCATGTTACAAAGTATTGAAGTCGTCTCGATTTAACTCTTGCACAAAACTCGCTTAACTCCGAATATCGTTAGTTATGCTTAAATGTTTAACCACTCGACAATGCGGCTCGCATCCACCAGCAGCGTAACCGTGTCCCTTAATGGTCTACCGTACAAATTTACAATCCATATTTGTAGATACCGATAACATACAAACACACAACAACTACGACCTTATTACTATAAGCATAAGGTTGAAATTAATATGTACAACTTAAAGTTAGTTTGTCAACTCGCCTCATTCCGTTGTAATTTATCGACCACCAAATCTTATAAAAGGCCGATCTTCTCACTAAACATGTTTCGATTTATTTATATATATATATATATATATATATATATATATATATATATATGCGATACTAATCGGTAAAAGTACAAACTGAATTGTCTAAAAATAAAGAAAGAAAGGCTGAGAAGGTATTGTCTAAAATTATAGTTTATTTTGTTTTAAATCTTGAAGAGAAAAGACAAAAGGAAGTACTACGTATGTACGCAGGAATATCAGCACTGTATTGATTATTAGCAGAGCGATTTAAAGTACAAGGGAACTTACTAAATACAACAGTATTACGAAGATCCAGAGAGATCCAGTTCATGCAAACAATTATATACTTCGTGTTAGACTTCTGTCTCTGGTTTTGGTATTACAAATTCCAGACAGGTCTGGTTAACGGTTAGAATTGTATACAACGTACGACTTCTTAGTGACTCAAGTCTTGGTGTTACAGAGATCGGGATACATCCAATTGATGGATACAGTTGTATAATTCGTGATAGGCTACCGTCTCGATTCTTGGTATTACGAAGATCTAGAGAGATCCAGTCAATGGTAACAATTGTATACAGCGTACGTCTTTATATTGACGCAAATCTTGGTGTTACAGAGATCCAGAGAGATCTAGTTGATGGATACAGTAGTTATACTTCGTGATAGGGTACTATCTCGTGTTTTGGTATTACGGAAATCCAGATAGATCCAGTCAAAGGTTACAATTGTATACAACGTACGACTTCTTAGTGACTCAAGTCTTGGTGTTACAGAGATCGGGATATTTCCGATTGATGGATACAGTTGTGTAACTCGTGATAGGCTACCGTCTCAATTCTTGGTATTACGAAGATCTAGAGAGATCCAGTCAATGGTAACAATTGTATACAACGTACGTCTTTATATTGACGCATATCTTGGTGTTACAGAGATCCAGAGAGATCTAGTTGATGGATACAGTAGTTATACTTCATGATAGGCTACTATCTCGTGTTTTGGTATTACGGAAATCCAGATAGATCCAGTCAAAGGTTACAATTGTACACAACGTACGACTTCTTAGTGACTTAAGTCTTAGCGTTACAGAGATCCAGATAGATCCAGTTGATGGATACAGCAGTAAGTATACTTTGTGATGAGCTACTGTCTCGATTCTTAATACTACGAAGATCGGGAGAAATGCAGTCGATGGATACAATTGTATACTCTGTAACGACTTTTTAGTGATCCAAGTCTTGGTATTACAGAGATCAAGATAGATCCAATTGATGGATACAACAGTATACTTTGTGATGGGCTACTGTCTCAATTCTTAGTATTACGAAGATCTGGAGAAATGCAATCAATGGATACAATTGTTTACTCTGTAACGACTTTTTAGTGATCCAAGTCTTGGTATTACAGAGATCCAGATAGATCCAATTGATGGATACAATTGTATATTTCGTAATGACTTCATGAGCAAGGCCATGATACATAACAATATATGATCTTTATAAGGATTTGCGCCATGATAAACGATAGCGTGATCTATTGCTCATGGTGGCGCCATGTGTTGAGTTATTTGAAAACTTCTTGTTCAGAATTCATGTTAGTAGGCTGGCTGTCCGGTACTTATCTCCTGCAAAGTAGTAGTGTGAATATATTATCTTATTCCGGTTTAAAGGTGGTTGTAGCTAGTGAAATTACTGAAGAAATATGACTTGTCTATATAGCAACATCTTAAAGCGAAGAACACTATAAAGTGGTGCATAAATATCTTATTCATGATTGTTATAATTCTGTCGATGTAAAATGTACTTCCTCTAACGAGCTTTTTTTTTATTCTACGAGGCGACGAGGCGACGGGACATTCACTGATGATAAGTGATACGGCCGCCCATAACAACGTAGCAATAACTTGTATCGTGGCAAGAATGTGATAAAAATAGGGTGTATGTGGTCTCGCACAACAACTGTCGAAACCCAAGCCAACCTCACCTGCTCGTGGTGCACCCTGCTAATCAACAAACGATGCTCTGGCTCCTACTAGCCCCCATTGGGCCAGCGTGGTGGCGAATGACGCAAATCCACTCGTGTGCTACAAACGACAATCCCTATTGCCCTGCGGTCCCATTCTCCGAGTTGATGGTGAACCGATCGATGTGCAGATCTTTAGTTATCTCAGCAAATACACTAGCCACAGCGACGTTCAAACCGGAACACAGTAAAGTTTGCACATTACTGTTTGGCAGGAGAAATAGGCGCTGCGGTGATACCTATCTCGGTGGTCTCCAGCAACAAGGATCTACCACCAGTAAAAACTACGCTTTAAAGCAATACCGTAATACGTTTCTATTGCACAGTTTCGGTCAAGCCACAGTATAACACAGATAACCCATTTATAATCAATTTGTAGTAATTTAAATATAAAGAGATATGTAGCAAAGAGATTTTTATTTGATTAATAAGATAAAAAATATTAAACGAAATGCTGGGATGCACTAGACTCAAGCAGCCCCACACTATATTTTATGGAATACGTTGAAAATTATGTCCATCAGTGGACGTGGTGATGACAAAGATGATGACGATAATGATAACGACAATGATATCATAATCATCATCAGCCGATAGATGTCCACTGCTGGACATTGGTCTGCCACAGAGATCTCCACATTGGTATCTCTTGCGCTGCATGCATCCAGAGGCTTCACGCGACCTATAGTCTCAATGGCTTCCGGTATTACTGGGCACTAAACGCCGTAGTTTGTATCGATTCATGTAGAGAGATTTGGGCCATTTCCGACCACGCTGGCGCAATGAGTGTTGGTGGGAGCAAGAGCCTCGTTTGTTGATTAGCAAGGTCCACCGCGAGCAGGTGAGCTTGGCCTAGATCCAGTGAGTTGTTGTGTGGAACCTCTTACTAGCCCTGAGAATGAATGATGATATAAACATTACCCTGATCCTAGTAGAGTAGTTAAGCGGTAAAGCAAGAGGGTAGAGTCTGGAGTGAAGAGCGTATGAGTTCTGATGTAAAGATCACCATCACAAGATTCTTCCTTATATTCTCTCTTTGTCATATATCATTTGTCAATGCTTGTTTCTATCAACAACGTCGTCAGATGCTACATATCATAGTAAAATGATGTACAGTACTATTGAGCTCCAAATGCCAATCATCCCATTCAAATGACACCGCTGCGAACGCTACACTGTGACATAGCGCCGCGCGGTGGCCGCGGTCGTTCGATGCGCTATCTGTAACCGACGGATGTGTCTCGGGATAGCATCTCGTCGCTTCCGCCCATTTATCTGCCAGTCTCCGTGCCTTCCCCTCATCGGTCCCCCTTGGTACATGCGAACGCTGGTCAAGCGATCGACATGTGCCACCATCTCCAGGTGTAACTGGCGACATAGATAGGTAGAAAAATAGGTAGAGATTTACTGGTGGTAGATCACCGTCATCGGAAAGGTTCAGGGTGTATCATTCTCAGACCTTTTATAGGCAACCGCCACACCATATCTCTTACCATGAGGTGTTACCCCTCTCTTGACTGTCGTGGTTTGAGGTTTGAGGAGAGGTCCATTAGTTTAAATGATGGCGACAGCGATGGTGATAACAACAATAATGATGAGGATGACGACCGCGATGATGATGCTACTTCTCATTCCGAGATCACATGAGCCGTGGTTTCGTCAGCATTTAAATATCCTGTGGAAGCTGTGCTGCTTGCGTGTGTTATGAATGGGTGTTTATTAAGTGGGGAGTGTCCCGTGATATTATCAACATCAATACGATTTGTTGATTGCAGGTTACCAATTAAAATGGAACTGCATTTCGTGACCCCATGGTCCATAGGATGTCCAGCTCTTATGTCAATACTCGCTTAGAGAGAGGACTAGAAATCTACGTACAGGATCGATTCAGCAATATAATAAATAAATGCTTTGTATTAATAAAACCTTTTTTCTTCGGATCTCTTTTAAACTATATTCATGAAAAAAAAAAAATGTTTTTTTTTGTCTGTGTAGTCTTTCCGGAATTTCCTAGATCGCTTTTGTCTAATGATAGCTGAGGAGGTGAAGTATAATAATCTATTATATTAAATCAAATTAGGGTTCCGTTCAAAATCAACTAAACTTTAAACCATAGATTTTAAGCAAAAGAAAGAAGTAGAGAAAAGAAATTTAATAGTAATTTAAACGGATTTAGAAATATCAAAAGTACACATAGGTGGGTAGTAGTGTGCAAACGTTAATGTGTTCCGGTTTGAAAGGTCTTTAACTTCTTATGTCTGAAGTAGTGCAGTGTATATTATCGCGTTATGATTAGGCATATCATCTACTATCAGAATCCCTCGCTCATTTGGCTATTTCTTTGAATGAGAAGGTGGAGGAACTCGGTGTAGTGTGTCATTATCATCAGCCGATATACGTCTACGGCTGGACATAGGTCTCCCTCAAAGATTCCCACATTGATCGGGTAGGTATTCGTATGGTGGGATTTGGGCCATTATCCACCACGCTGGCCCAATGCAGGTTGATGGTAACCAGAGCCCCGTTTGCTGATTAGCAGGATGCATCACGAGCAAGGACAGTCGGCTTGAATCCCGTAAGTGGTCATCCTGGATCCCTTACATCACACTTGTTGTATGACTACAGCCATATTTATAGACAAAATATTTTTTTTACCACCAGACGAAAGACCTGATGGAATCATCGATAAGATGAATAGAAAAAAAAAATTGCAGTCACTAACTAGTTAAGTAATATTAGTAAAAAAATAACCAAAGTACCGATCGTCGGTCAAAGCCTTGATCTTGAGTCACCTAACAAAGCAACGTTTTGGTGACGGCGTGTGATTGGCTACACAATAGACTTCATTATCGAATTACCCGGTCAGATATCCAGCGACCATAGACTTCATTAACACATAGACAGGAACACACATATAAATATAGTTTGTAGGTGTTTATTAATTTTTTTTTCGTGATATTTTTCAATAGAACAGACACTGCCTATATATTATAAATATCTTCGTCCATAGTTTTTTTTTTATTTAATGTACTGTCTAAGAGATTATATACACTGCACCATGTTAACTCTTATACCATTAGTAATTTCAATAGTGTTACGGGTATATTTGGGTGAGACGAGCGGGAAGTTCACCTGATGATAAGTGATGTAACAATATTACAATGTAGCGCTAGTTGGGATGGTATACACTGCACTACATTGCGCTCGTCACCTTAAGACATAATATGTTGCCTCGTTACTCCAGTAATTAGGTAACATAGTAAAGGTAACACATAACCTTTCAATAGCAGAAATGTGTCCTGATTGTATATACCACAGACGTTTAACCTCATGACGAAGACATCCTCTATAGTGCTAGGATAGTTACACAACACCGATGTGTTTCTCGATATACTCCTGTGTATCATTTGGTATATCTGTCGCCGAACAGTAGTATGCAAACATTAGTGTTCCGGTTTAAAAGGCGCTGTAGCTAGAGTAATTATAAGAGCAACGAGACTCGAGATATTATATCTCAAAGCGGCGAACACAATATGGTGCAGTGTATATCATCTTAACAAGCGCCACGTTGAAACAAGTGAAGAGATTGGTTTAAGTATATATAAGTAATAAAATATAATTTTTTCTTTTCTAACTTAAACTTTTTATAAAGTTAATAATAACTTAACTTACTTAATACCTCTTTGATTGAATTAATCAATATATTCTTTCGGTTAACAATAACACTAGTTACCTTTTGTATACAAAAGTTCTTTAAGTAAAAAAAAAATACTGTTAAACTTTTCGTACAGTGTGAATACGCCTTTATGAAACGAAATAGTGTAACGAAATAATATATTTACTACTGTAGACTGAGAGATGAAACGCGTTTCTATTTATGTACTGGTGGTAGATCTCTCTTGCCGCAGATCGTCTGGATAGGTACCTCTCCAGCATCAACAGCCGACAAACAGTCCAAACATTACTGTGTTCCGGTTTGAGAGACGCTGTAGATAGTGAAACTACAGCAGTAACGAGACTCATCATCAACGCAACGAGTACCGTGTAGTACTGTGTATACCATCATAACTAGCACCAAATTGCTATGGAGGGTTTCACTTATCTCTTTCTCTGTTTACAATCAACAAACAAACACAGGATGTTAATTTTCGTTACCACCGTCACTAGCTACAACGTCCTTCAAACTGGAACACGGTAATGTATGTATACTTTTATTTAGCAGCAGAAATAAGAGCTACGAGGGTAACTACGTAGGCGGTTTTCAGCGACAGAGGCCTACCACTATTAATGAGTGTTTAGTATATTCATCTAGGTCTCTTAATAATTAAAAAAAATCTAAAGTTTTACTTAAGCCACATTTGAACTATTATCCATACGTACCCTGATGGTAAATCTCCGGTGGCTAATACCATATAGCAACCACCGCAGCTACAGCTTTCGCTGCCAAACAGTAGTTTGCAAACATTACTATGTTCCAATTTCAAAGAAACCGTAGCTAGTGAAATTACTGAGATAACGAGACAATATTTCGCCTCTCAAAGCTCAATGTGGTCTAGTGTATATCATCCTAACACATTGCGGGGCACAGGGAGCAGACATAGAATGATTGCTTCTCTAATGAGCTAGGACCACGGCCCACTTCCCTACATTTCTGCAAAGAGATTATGAATAGAGTAATAAAAGAAAATAAAACTCAATAAGTAAGAAAAGCATGAGATTGTAAATTAGAATAAAAACTGTAAAAGGATGACTGTATAGGGATTAGAAATAAGGATAGAATAAGAACAAATGCAGGATAACAATGTATAGAAATAAGGAAATGCACAAAGAGATGTAGAAGAATAGATGAAATAAATAAAAATGTGTCCCTCAATTCATTTAACGGAAGGATGAAAGAAGGAGTTAGGATGGAGTATAGATGAGAAAAATAAGAGTGGAAGATGAGAACGTTATACTAGAAGAAGTAGAAAGGCGAGAAGGAGGAAGGAAAATAAAAATTGTACAAAACAAAGGAACTTAGCCCAGGCCCACAAAAGCCTGGGGACCGATTAAAAAAAATTGTTATGCAGGTGTCTCATTTACCATCAGGCGGGTCCGACTTGCTTGGTTGTTTCTACGGTTAAAGACAAGAGTTAATAAATGAATTTTGATACTATACACACGTTTATGTGTGTGTGTGCCTTTCTACTTGCATACATGTTTGTGTATGTGTTAGGTTTGTACCTATAACCCTCAGGTTAATATGCCATCCTTCTAACTTAACTGTCAAGCAAAAAGTATAATAAATTTATAAACATTATGAAGTAGGACGTCGCTCTTGTTTAAAGTGGACACAGCACAATGCCCGCTGATTGCTCGGACGAATGCGAGGGGTGTGTACCCTTTTTAATTGCATTACGTCCGTGTTGAAATTGTGAACACGTGTTAGTGATCATTTCCGACACACTTAAGTATTTTTTTTTATTAACCCCGAGCGGTGATAGTTAAGTATTAATTGCGATCGCTCACATAGGATTCGAAGCGAAATCTATTCTATTCTGCCTGAACTTGAGCTTCTGGAGAGGGATCCGAAATACTTTCCACATGTGACATCTATCAACAAGTATTTGATCATCTCCAACTTCATCAGCTGATAGTTTTCCACTCCTGGACATAGGCCTCCTCTTAAAATTCCTACATTGATCGGATATGGATTCATGTTGGTGGATTTCCAACCACCCTGGCCCCTAATACGGATTGGTGGGAACCAGAGCTTCCTTTGTTGATTAACAGGGTGCACCACAAGCAGGTAAGGTTGGCTTAGATCCTGTGAATAGTTGTGCGGGTATCCTTACACCCCGTATTATCCTTACAGCCGGTATTTGGTAATCGTAAAGTTAAGCTTGGCGGATGTCCTAGAGCTTCCGTTGAAGGAAAATATAGTATGAATTAAGTGGCTCCAGGCTAGTGTGATGATTTTTTTTTTATATTGAAACCAATTAACATTGTATCTCACAAAATACATAGATTTACATAGACAGACAGAGATACAGTATTACCAGCACAGCTTGATCAACGGAATATCAATTGATATAAACAACAAAAACAACAAAATCTGATAAACCTTAATTTTGTCCTTGTGTGAGATGATTCAGAATCCCAGCTGTGGGAACAATAACGTATCTATTTATGATTATTATGTAAGGTTTTACTTAAGAATAATCCCGCCGGTATAAGTTTCGTACAATCATTTCCATTTTGCAATTGTTGCCGGTAGACGTTATACCGATCGATGCCACATTTGTCGTAGTTTTAGGATGTACTAAAGAAATAAAAATAAATGAATAGATATCTAATAATATTGACCTTCTTTAATAATCAAAGGATACAGTAGAAATAGTCCCAAAAAAGTCCAATTTTAGTTACGATTCATTAATGAATTAAACAAGCTGGAAACTTGAACCACGTCCGTTAAAGCAAACACGACATACATTCCATCGAATGATTGGTGACAAACATTGGCCATATACAATGTGCTGACTTCACATCGGACATGGAACTCGTGACGTCCAAAACATTCGGAAGTCAAGTCGTTGACCACGACCGCAGTTTTGTAGACACCGTACGAAACGGTGATTTGTGTTTCAGAGTCTTGTCTCTCGTGTCGTTGGCCTCATTAAGAATGACGGTTATTCCTAAATCCGTCTAATTTGCTGTTTAAAAAGAACAATTAAGCTATCGTGAAAATTTATGGTCACTCAACATGGTGGTAATTCAAAATTATATACCAAACTCATTGGACATGCTACACAACAATCAAGACTCCTTCTTAATATGCTTCTCCATCTAGTGAAGGTTGGCGATCAGCGTGGTACAGTCCTTTCCGTCTCTAGTTCAGCGGAACAATTCTGAAGCTCCAGATATGCCACTCCATTCCCTGATATTCCTCAACAATGAATTTTTTCTTCTCCTCACCTTTCGTTGTCCAGAAACTTTACTCATTACAATCAGCTGCAGAAGATAATATCGCTGATGACGGAGTAAATAACCGAGATAGGAAATTTTACGTTTCTTAAAAGTAAGTATCAAGACTATTACATTTAAAATCAATGGATAAAACATGCAAAGTTCAAGAATCAATTCTCTGACATTATCATTCAAAAAGCAGCTTCCACACTACCTGCTCCCTCTAAAATCTCATTCTATCCGGGTTCTGTACAAAATTGATTTGGAGATCATCATTACAGTTCCTGTTTATTGGCTTTTACAGTTTTGTCGATCTAAGGTAGGACTTACATAGATACAATAACTGTGAAATGGGATGAAGAAAGAAAGCAAACTGCTCAACAGTCCCAAGCAGTTACTAAAGAGAAGGATTTACAAAATATAATTGGAGGATATTACGTCATGATGTTGAATAGGTCTGTAATCAGCACCTCCTGCAGCAGATTACAGGATCACTGTTGATACATGTGATAAACTGTTCATCCGTATCCTCTGTTATCAATATCAAATTATATATGATATGGTAAAGGTATTTATACCTCGAAATTAGGAGTAATGAACCTTGATATTCTCTGAAGGTCTAGGTCTGCCCTACATCACTTGTAGTAGTGCTACCACTTATGGTGCACCAGCAGCTGATACCGGACGGTGGCTGTGCGGCGCCGTCCACAGTCGGAGAATGCGCGCGGCGTGGGAACGCTGGTGCATCCGCCGATCTCTAATGCTCGCGCCCGGCGTCGGTTCAGCCGACGTGCACCTCGCGATTACAATTTAGCTACACAACACCCAACGGCTAATGGCTTAACCATTTATAGTCTCAAATACACGAGCTTAAACTTCACACTTGTCGTGAATTTCATTAACCAGAACGTAAGGAATTGGATTAGAGATAAGATTAAAGAAAAACTATATTGCAATAATAACTTGAAACCAAAGGAACACGTTTTAAGTAGAATAACTTAAGGACTACATAATTAAGGAAATAAAATTGAATGTAATAAGAATATATTAATTTAATAGGAATAAGGATGTGTTAATAAGGAATGCTAATGTATGAACGAATGAAAATTGGAGTCGCTGGTCTAGAGTTAGGGCATAGATGGAAAACTTCACAACTTCTATATCTTTCAATATTTTTACTAACTAACTAAACATTTCACTTACTAAGTAAGGTATGTGATCATCATCATCATCATCTGCCGATAGACGTCCACGGCTGGACTAAGCCTTCGCCAAAGATCTCCACAGAGTTCTTTGAGGGGAATTGTGCCTTACCCCCACCACGCTGGCCCAGTGCGCCTTGGTGGGTGGTTAGAGCCTCGTTTGTTATTCAGCAGGGTGCACAACATGCAGGTGAGGTTGACTTGGGTTCGTTAAATGTTGGGCGGACCTGCCCATAATAACGTAGGACTAATTAGGACGATGTATATATCACCATATTGTGTTCAGCACCTGGAGTCAAGAGAGACGTTAGATCCTTACTCCAGTCATTTCATTTGCTACAACTCCTTTCAAATCTGAACACGGTAAAGTTTGCACACTACTGTTTGTTAAACTTAGTTCTGTGTTGAAACAATAACTTAACATATAAGTTTGATAACATATCCCAAGGGTAATATTGTTTGTTATAGAATAAAATTGATGCCTTATTTTAAACTGTTTTCATATAATTACTTGTACTATTCATTTCTTTCGAAGTTGTTCAGTACAGTAAGCTATAGTAAGATGGAATGCTTTAACTGGATGACGGTATTTTGTATTATCCGGGAATTCTGGCAAACAAATATATTTTCTGTAAGATGAAGTAAAATTGTAAATTTAAGTTATGTGAAAGTAGACGATATGTTTACTGACATTCAATAAAGAATTGAAGCAATCGTGTTTCTCATCAACCTGTCCAGTATTTCAAGGATTAGGTGATGATGATCGAAATGAACGACTTAATGGATATAGTGAAGGCCGTGCTGTTTGTTATTGCAGAATTTCAAAAACTTGTAACAGTTAAAATCGAAACCATTGAAACACTTGATCCGAACGACGGAGGACAATTCGAAACTGGCATAGGAGACACTCAAATAGCCCAGATCGATGATACGTATGTAAATGCGAATAGTTAAATGGGTATATCGTGTAGGATAGGTATCGGAGCGGCGTCACAGCGCGCCGTGCCGCGCCGCGCGCATACTGATGTCGCGCGGCGGACGTTACTCCGGCGCACGTCACGGGCCCGCGTCTGCTGGCGCGTCTCTCTACTGGGTATTGTCTTGGTGAGAAAAGTATGTCAGCGATCATATCCTGCTTTTGTTTCAAGTACGTCGGAAATTCCACTGCGTTCATATCGATACGGTGCCATTGATGGATTGTTATGGCGCGATTATAATATTTATATGACATAAATGGTCAGTAGCAGCTTTTAAGTTCTACGAAGATTACTAATCATTCATTACTTGTCAGATTATATTGTATCTATCGAGTTTTTTCTCGAATTGTTTCGGTATGACATATAATATATATTATTAGCAGTGGTTTTATTAATTGCACTATACTTGTTTGGACGTTTATTTATTATTGTAGTAAAGACAAATGGATTTTTACGTAAGTGATAAAGCGCGTAAAAGAGGTTATAACAACTTTATTAAGTGAAACTTGTTTAAGGTTATAAAATATTACGGAATATAAATATAATAGATAATAACTCACCCGTTCGGGCGGCGGCGGGTGCGGCGCGCCTCGTTTGTTCGGCAACGGAGTCGGTGCGCGGGCGCATCGGGCCCCGGTGGAAGTAAATCAGCGGCCGGATTAAAAGCTCGGAGGGCGGGGCGGCGCGGCGTCCGCGGCAGTCCCGAGCCGAGCCCCGCGGCGAGCGCACGCGTGCGCGCAGTGCGGTGTCGTGTGTGCAGTGCGTACAGTGCGAGCGATTGCGAACATATTACGTAGCTTTGGGCGGTCAGTGCGGCGCGCGGCGGGATGCGCGAGGCGCGCGCTCGGCGGCGCCCCGCGCCTCGTTGACCCGATGCGCGGAGCGCTGCGCTCGCGGCCGGTGCCGCTGCTGCTCGCCCTCGCCCTCGCCTGCATGCTGCGCGTACGTCCAACCTCCCTACACAGAATCAACAATCATTTAACACTTCATCCACTGATTTTAAATTTAAATTATAACCTAGCAATAAACTAATATCACAAATAAAAAAATAAACCTATAGCGGCTTTGATAGCAACAAATTAAATATAAATCTTTTGTATTAAAAACTTAACATTAGATTCAACACAATGAACCCGACATACAATAAACTCATAATACTTTACTTAAGACCATATCGTGATATGAAAATACAACGTTTTCAAGTATAGAAGACAACCCTTAAATTTAAAGTGGAGCTTCGTTTTGTTTACATTACTTTTAGCAGCACGTAGATGATTGTAGGCTGCGGCGGATACTTAAACCGAACTTCATATTACTTTAAGTTATATTTATTTTTCTAAAAATAGCTAATATGAATTTTAATGAAGTTATACAGAATAGTGTTTATATAACTAGTGATATATTTATAAAAAAACCTGCACAATATCTTCACAGGTTTCATACTATTTTATTCAGCGGTTATTAAATTTTTTGGATCTCGTGTAATTGGATTAAGTGTTAAATATATGATATATAATAAAAAAAAAACTTCTAGATTCTTCTAGATCTAACTATATCAAATTATAGAAATAAATGTTTTTAGGTACATAAACATAGCATTAACTTCTTGAGATTTATTAATGACCTAAGTAACTGGAAAGTGGGAGTTTGTTTTAATTCTCTCACTCTCAAATTATCGATCGTTAATCTGCTCCGTATTATTATCTAGATTATTAGTTAGATCTAGATCTGCATGTATATATCTACGTTTGGAGTTATCTGGTCGTGTTCTATATTAAATATAGTATGTATTGGTAATTTGTCTTATTACCAAATCAAATATCTTTTTCATGTAAAGCAGTAAAGTTTATACACAGTACATTAAGTAAGTAATAAGTTATTAAATTTTCACTTAAATAATTTAGAATTAATTGTTTATAAAAAAAAAAAAAATTGTTAATAATAAATTGGATTGTTCGTCTCCAATTTATAGTCCGTCGGATACCTACGTTCTCTTCTTACTCATCAAGGTCTTCCTCTTCCGGTTCACTGACTGCAGATCACACCTACTGTTATCATAGATCTAAAATAGATTTCTATTTTAGGTTTCTATTAGATAATTATAAAAAAAATAAAAAACAAATTTATTTAATCACAATATAACGGTTTTACAACATCCTGTAGATCCGGTTCAAATGTATTCAAAGCAGATCGATAAGATATGTTTGTTTTCCATTTTTAATTAATTATAAATAGAAAAGTATTTTAAGCAGATCTAGACCAAAGTTTTTATCTAAGTTATTTTTAACTTAAGCAAATCTACATATTTTTTTTATATTTCCTAATAAGTTATACGATCAAGTTACTAAGTCGGATCATAAAAAGTTTAATAGCTCAGTTTGTAAGGCGGCTATATATCATTTAGAGGGTCGGGTTCGAATCCCGCTGAGCTTCCGGTGGAAGAAAACATCGTGAGGCAACCGACAAGTTTCTTTAACAGCTTTTATATCTCTTCTTGTGAGAGAGAACTTAGTCCCAGCAGTGGGAAAAGTAAGACGGTCGATTCTTTAATAAGTATAGTACAATATTACTTTTCCTCTCCTATTCTACGAAACGACGAGATGAAGACCATCACCTGATAATATGGCGCTAGTTCAGATGGTGTACACCGCAGCTCATAGTGCTCGTCACTTGGAGATACGGATTAAGTCTCGTTACCATTTTTTTTTTTTTAACAGAATTCACAGTACTTATAAGAAACTTAATTTATTTGCCTACAACTTAACTCTATACTGAATTTGATTTTTTTTGATAGTAAGTGATACGCCCGCCCGTAACAACGTGGCGCTAGTTAGGATTATATACACTGCAACAGATTGTGTTCATCGCTTTGATATGTTTTAATCTCAGCGGCCTTTAAACAAGAACACAGTAATGTTTGCACAATATTGTTTACCGGCTGAAATAAAGCTTCGGTGATACCTAGATTGTGTCTAGCAACTGAGACCTACTACGCGAAATTACTGAGGTAATTAGACTTAATATCTCATGTCTTGGAGCACTATTTAAAACACTAGATTTACTATCCATCGTGTGATCGTGAGGGGTCTAAAGGCTCCCACAAGTCAAGGGACCCGAGCCAACCTCACCAGCTCCTGGTGCACCCTGCTAATCAATAAACGAGGCTCTGGCTCCCACTAACCCGCATTGGGCCAGCGTGGTGGGAAATGGCCCAAATCCCCACACATGAACCCCTACAACCGACGGCTCCTAGTACCCGGCGATACTGAGAGCTATGCTGACAGTGGATCGATCGATGTTCAGATCTTTGGAGGAGGCCTATGTCCAGCTGTGGATTTCTATCTGCTGATGATGATGATGATGATGAAGATAACTCCATTAAGTTAAACTTACATCTGATTATACTTAAAACAACAATGTATTACTCCAGTGACATGGACTCTATGCAAATGTGGGTTCATTGTATTGAAATAACCGCATATCGTTAACATCTAGACTTTAGTCTCTCCGCAAAGTCTGAAGCGATGATGAAGCGATTGTCTCAAGATTATCGCAAAAAAATATTTTTTTTTTTTTTGTATTTCGAGGATCGATCGAAATGATCGCTACTCCTATTTCTGCCCTCGAACAGTACTGTGCAAACATTACCTCGTTCCGGTTTGAAGGATGTAGTTGCTAGTGAAATTACTGAGGTAACAATACTTACATACAGTGTTAAAGTGACGAGCGCAATGTGGTGCTGTGTATCCTAACTCGCGCTACTTTGTATTAGTCGTACGTACGTCTCGATCGTTTCGTGAATAAAAAAGATCTAGATCTAGATGTGTAACCAGCAGTGATATTTAACAGCTGATGATATATATATATTTAAAAAAGAATAATTAAAATCAAGTGTCAAGTCATATTTTTTTTTCAATAAAGACGGTCATCTGATGGTAAGTGATACGCCTGATACACATTAAGCTGCGTCATCAGTAGCTTTAGCAGCAGCGCCCTTCAAACCGGAAGAAAGTAACGTCTCAATATTACTGTTTGACGGCAGATATGAGGTACTGTGATGGTACTTAAGGAGTCTCCGTCAATAGAGACCCACTGTTAAATTTGAAGGGCGCTGTAGCTAGTGATATTACTGTAGTAGCTACACATACTGTAGTAAAGGTCATGAGAATAGTATGGATATACTAACTATATGTAAGTAAGTTAACATTTGCTTGTATATTCGTATCAATGTTAAAAGATATATATATATATATACAAATTACCTTTGACCAACTTGAGAGACTGTACAAGACAGAAGCTATATAAAATGTCTGTCTTAGTTTATATGTATACTTAATATACTTGTGTATATATATATGTGTGTATGTGTGTGTAACGTAGAATGAAAATCGAGTAATGTTTCGTAGAATTCATTCATTGTAATACATTATGCATGAGACGATTTACTTTGTTGCAAAGGTTCAGGATTAAATCAAAAGTATTTCTTTACTGCCATACAAAATCGTTTAAGGTATGATTTATTTTTAACCGACAACAAGGTAGGTTTCAATATCTCCATCTGACATCCTCCTCATTCTGGATACTTACAGCAAAGAAACGGGAACAACTTGATGGGATCAGAACTCCCATCCAAATATATGTATATATGATCTACATCGTTTCTATTTATACTACCGTGCTTTACCACAGCAGACCTCTTCACCACTTAACAGTGTAAAGAAGTAGAATAGATGAAGTATTCACTTATTTAAAAAAAAAAAAACACACAGATATCCTATTATATGGTCCTTTCTTATTTGAAAAGTCTAGTTATTGTTTGATTTTGAGTTTGTAGCACGAAAACTCACGGGACCCAAGCCAACCTCACTTGCTAGTTGTGCACCCTGCTAATCAACAAACGAGACTCTGGATCCCGCCAACCCGCAATGGGCCAGCGTGGTGAGAAATGGCCCAAGTGCCATACGAACTCCAACAGCCCCTAGTGCCAGCGGTACCGGAGCCTATGCTAACTGTATGTGGAGATCTTTAAGGAGGCCTGTCCAGTAGTGGATGTCTATTTGCTGATGACGATGATGATGATGATGAAGTAATTTAATTATATTTTTCAGTTACCATATTTTTAAAAAAAAATATTTAAATCTAGTTTTTTTTATAAACAGTCTTTCCCCCAGAAAACAAAAATATAGCGGCTTTTTCATGATGATTAAGGAACCCAAATTAAGTTCATTAATTGATTAGATTATATTTAATTATGTTTTAGGGTTACTATGTTATTATCACTTCAATGCTAAGTTAGATAAAATACTATGCTTAAGCCTTTTTCTTCAACAGTGGTCTGACGACAAGCGTGCTTGACCAGTATAACTTGATACTCACCAGAGAAATCAACAAAGCATTTTACATTATATAGGCTATGGTTAGTTCTGTCCTGTAGTCTCGGACTATAGAGAATAGTAATAAAAATAATTACTATTAAAAGGGTCAATAGGGTTCGTGAGCTTTAATGTTGGCCCTCTTTATCCACTGAGCAAGCTCGGGGTGGACGACAAAGAAGGGGTGGTCTTGTCTATTATAGGAAAGCGAGGGTTACGACCCTTTCTAAGACGTGTTTAGGCGTAGTGCAGGAAGGCACCAGTGCTTTCCATAGAAATCCAGGAGCGATAGCTCCTTCATCTGCCGGCAAATAGTAATGTGCAAACGTTACTGTATTCCGGTTTGAAAGACGTTGCAGCTAGGGATACATAGTTACAGGTAAGTGTTACGACGTCCTTCAAACTGGAACATAGTAATGTTTGTACAGTACTGTTTGACGATAGAAATAGAAGCTGCGATGGTACGGACTACTTGAACGGCGTCTGGCAAAAGAATATTTTTTTTTAATGGGGAGATCTTGTAAACATACCCTGCTTGCGGTGGAGGGAGAATAGAAAGGGTTATGTAGGATTTGTACCAACTAAAATATCTTCGGTGGTATTTAGTGCTTTGCAGAAGGCCCCGGGATCTCATATGGATCATACCGGTACGTCGACGATCACGCAGTCACCTTGTGCTTTTCTTTCATCCCTTGCTTAATGGGCAACCCGACAGCATAAAAGATTATGAACCTTTCAACCCTTATAGTTGCCATCTACCGCTTACGCTGGTCTTATTCTTAATAACCCCAGACTATAGACACCTACCAATAGTAAACCTTTGATCCGTTAACTTAAAAAAAGTTACCCCTGTGTAATGATCTTCCTCCACATCTGCTCATAAGGTAGGGGAAGCGAGACAATGAGAAGGGCAGTCATAAAAGTATAGGTCACTAGGTGACAGCTGACTTCCGATACGACCCGGAGATAAAGTCAAGCGGGAAACGCAAGCGCATTTAAAAATGGCCCTTAAGCTGTTGGCTTAAGCTTCAGTTTTGCATGGATTTGGATGGAAACTGAATTTGTACGTATTTCGCCATTAAATCTCAATACGGCTGTATGAATATTTTATTCACCGGTTCCGTGGGAACTTTTTAGTCGATTAATCGAGAGATCGGGTTTCTTTCGGTCCGATTATTGATACTCGAATTAATATTCACAACAAAAATCGTATCACGCGGCCGCGATGAGGGCGTGGGCATTGACATTGGACTTTATTACTTAAAAAAAAAAATACATGACACACTAAAAGATTATAGTAAAGTGTAGAAATAAGGACAATAGCTTAAAAGCATAGACTAAAGTTAGAACTAATGTATGAAAAAATTACATCATCATCAAAAGACATCCCCTTTTGGACAGAGACCTCCCCTAAAAGTCTCCTCATCGATCAGTTCTGCGCTACAGTCAGCATGTCCTCCGGTTATGTCCAGCAGGCTAATAATGATGATGATGATGAAATATACAAGAGATTATTCGACTCATCAGGACATCCTCGAAACTATTAGACGAAAAGATTTAAAATCTGAAAAGATTGCTTCTGCCATTTAGAGGTCATCTAAGTTTGGATTTTACGAAATTCCTTCCCTAAAAAGAAGCTGTGAGGGTGCTTCGGCCATTAAAACGGGCAGGAAACAACAAGTATGTATCATCATCATCAGCCGATAGATGTCCACTTGTGGACCTAGACCTCATCCAAAGATCTCTACATCGAACGGTCTTGCGCTGTCATCATCCAGGCGTTCTTCCTTTGCAGAGATTCATATGGGGCAATCTGGGCCATTTTCCACCACGCTAGCCCAAGGAGGGTTGATGGGAGGGTATATATATAAAAAGTGTAAATTGAAATAAGAAAAATAAAACTCTGATCATGACATTAGAGAGAGATTTTTTTTAAAAAAATTTATAATATACATATATGTACATTAAATTGAGGAGCAAGAGGTTAGCGTGGTGCGAGCATGTTATGTAGAGGGATGAAGGACATATAACAAAGAAAGCAATAAGAATGAAAGTGGATGGTTGTAAGGGTAGAGGAAGATCGAAGAAAATGTGGATGGATTGTGTGAAAGATCACATTTGTAAAAAGAGTGTAAATTCAGATATGACGGCTGATAGAGGGATACGGAAAAGAAGTACATACTGTGCCGACCCCACATTGCTGGGAAAAGGGCTGGTGGAAGAAGAGTTCAACCCGCATTGGTCTATTACGAAATGGCCCAAACCCCCCATACGAACCCCTATAAACGATGGCCTCTCGTGCTCGGCGATTCGGGCAGAGCAGGACCATTCGATATGAGGATCTTTGGAAGAGGCCTGTGTCCAGCAGTGGACGTTTAACGACTGAAGTTGATAATACATGTACAATAAAAAAAATCTATTCAGATTCTAGAGATTAATGCACCTTGGACTAGTTCTTCCCATATAAAACCAAAAGGGGTTTTAGTAGGAGTATATATCAAGTCCAGTTGGTAGGCCTCTGTTGCCGGAAACCGTTTAGACTTCATCTCCTCTTCCTGTCACGATACAGTGGTGTGCAAACATTACTGTGTCCCGGAATGAAGGTGCTGTGTATATACCCGTAAGTAGCGCCATATTAATTAGTCGTATTAATTACACGGTTGTTACGTTATCTTTTCAGTCAAATAATACCTCGCCAATAGGTTTCCAACGAGACAGGTCTAAATCCGTCTTCATTCAACGATCCCTTCAATCCTCACCAGATCATCAGTTCAACTAGTATGAGATAGTGAGGCCGTTGCGCTAGTCTCGTCTTCAGGACCTGAAATCTCATATGAGATTTCAGGTCTGTATCAGTTTCTTTTTATTTTTATCAAGCGATAAGATGAGAGGAATATTCACCTGATGAGAAGTGATACCCTGCTCATTATAACAGCACTAGTTAGGATTATAAATACCTCACATTGCGCTCGTCGTCTGGACCGTAAGATGTTGTGATGACGTCATTCTCGTTACCCCAGTAATAGCTCTAGCTGCAGCATCTGTCAATCCGGGACACAGTAATATTTGGCGGCAGAAATGGGTGATGCGGTCCAACCCACCTAGACGGTCTTCAGCAACAATGACCTGCCAACAGTCAATCTATGATAACTGAAGCATTTTAGAAGGAACAGCTCTTCAGAACATTATTGTGAGTATACTGTATACAGTTATAATGTGGAGGAGGCGAGGGATAAGCACTTAAAAGCTGTATCTCGAGAAGAGCTTTTAATCGCTAATTCTTTCTTGATACATCTTCAGCGTGAGAACGTCTGAAAGACACTGAAAAAGGCGTGTTGCAATCGTCTATGTAGGCGTGTCGTTTTGCAAGGCGGAGCTTTGTACGGCCGCGTACCATTCTCTTCGCTGTAGAAGCACGCCGAAAAAGGTTGACGGTATTCTGAACCTTATCGCGTTGTGTTAAAGCTCAATGGACGGTAGGACTGGTCGTGACCGTGCTTTCACCGTTACGGCTAGATGGTAGCTTTGTGTCGGTGAATTTGCCGCCTATTAGGGGGCACGAAGTGGGGGAACGGTCGGAAGTGTTTGCGGCTGTAAGTAATAACTTATGTTCAGTGTTTAAACGTAATTAGTTAACACGACGCCAACTGCAAATATGTTTTTTAACCTATCGACTATTCGAATGGATCCGATGTACTATAGAATTACCACTTTTTTTTTTTTGTTCCTTTAAGCGACTAGAGCAGAGGATCGTTCACCTGATCGTAAGTGATACTCACGCCCGTAATAACGCGGCGTTAGTTAGGACGATATATGATATATCATTAAACCATCTTCGCCTGAGACATGAGATGTTGAGTCTCGTTACCCCGGTAATTACACTAAAAAAGACAGGAATATTTGCATAGTATTGTATAGCGGGTGCGATAGGAGCTGCGGTGGTACCTACCTAGACGATCTTCGGCAACTGAGACCTACCACCAGTTAAGGATTTACTACTGTATGTAGGTATCCTTCCAATGTTCTTTATATCAAAAGTACAAGCTCTATGAGAATAGGACCTATACTTCCTCTAGTCGAAAAGCGAGCTATAAGACTACAGGAAGTATAGGTATTAGGAGGACTGTAACTTTGCGAAGTTTCCTCATTATTATTGAGCTATCACAGCCACATCATGTCTTGGACTATACTTATCAAAGGGAACCTCCTGTCGTTTTGTTACCATATAACAATATGGATTCTTCAAATCTAGTAGGATCCAAATCATACTGGTGGTATCTGTCACCGTCTAGTTACCACCGAGGCTCCTATTTCCGCCGCCAAACATTACTGTGTTCCAGTCTGGAAAGCGTAGCTAGTGTATTCACTGGGGGTAAAAACAATTAAAGTCTTGTCTCAAGGCGACGAGCGCAATACGGTGCAGTGTATACTATCTTAACTATCGCCACGTTATTATGTGCAGGCGTATCATTTACCATCAGTTGAACATCTGGTTCATGTTTTCGATTCGTAGAATAAAAAAAAAACAAGTATTTTACTTTAATTTACAGTTAAAACATTCCTCTATTAGGGAGATCTGTTAAGAGCTTGATCATTATGACAAGAGAAATAGTTATAATTAAAAGGTCAGTGACCCTCATTTATTTGGTGGTTGGTATTTATATTAACATAATTATATTGATGAATTATTTTAATGACTTTTAAATTTATTATGAGAGAGTTTTGTGAATTCATCAGCTGATACACGTCCACTACTGGAAATAGGCCTCTCCTATAGCCTCCCATAATTCAGGTAGGGTTTTATATAGGGGGATTTAGGCTGTTTCCCATCAAGCTGGCCAAATGCAGTTTGGTGGGAGCCAGACCCTCATAAAAGAGAACAACCATAAGGTATTAATCCCTTATGGGTCTGCTACAAGCTTGTGAACTTCCGGTACTACAGGCGTCCATAGGCCATGGGAGGAAATGTTTGTCAGTTTATTAGTATAAAAAACCCATATTAAATTTCCGTGAGTTTTCAATATTTTAATGCAGATCGTATTCATGTTATTATGTAAATCTAAGCGTATCGTTAAAACTTATTATAATATATAAGTAGCTCCATAAATAGCTGACTAAATAGCAGTAGAAATCGTAATAAAAAACTTAATGCGGTGGTCATGTTACAACTGTACAAATAAAGATGCGATTTCTATAAAATATTTAATTAAAATATTGATTACCTTATTAATTGATTAAACATTTCTCAGCTAAGCAGTTTGCTTAATTGTAACTTGAGAACATATTATACATCTCATGTTTATTTCAATTATAAGTATAGGATAACGATATATCCGACGAATAGAAATCAACTGAAAGAGTTATATTCTTAATCAGTTTTTTAATTAATTTAGATCTTTACTCCTATTGTGAGCCTTAGATCTAATACTAGTTGTATTGGTATAAGACGGAAGTATTAAAAAACATGTTCATCAATCGATAGACGTCCAATCCTGGACAAAGGTCTCCACCAAAAAAGTTTTAATGACTGAAATTTGCAAAAAGCTTTTTTAGTCTTCTACTAACACGGCGCCGTGTAGTCGACCTCTCAGAAGTAGCATTAACTAAAGCTTATATATCGTTAGCGAATAAAGCTTCACTGTTATTCGTTTACGATGATTACATTTTTAGTAGAATTTCTAAGTATAGTAACATACATGTCTTACTAGATAGATAAGGCGTTTATTGTAAACTAACAAAACACACACATATCATACATACACATTAAAAAATATAGGTTTTTTTTTACCTAATAACGAAGAACTTTATCATATACTCTGTATAACATAGATACAATAGCATACACTACAATGGTACGAGCCACGAGTTGGCTTTGCTGGTGGTAACACCCTCGCAACTTCCTTCAAGGAAAGAAAAAAATCTAATCTTGAGACTAATCCTTATGGTCCCAGAGACATGTGATGAGTATCTATGTAGTTGGAAATCTCATATATATATATATATATATATACGACCAAAATATGTTAAATTGATTTTAATAGTTAGTATAATTGGATGTTAACAGTGCGCGGCGGGGGCGGGCGTGTTCGAGCTGCAGATCCTGGAGTTCTCCAACTACCGACTGCAACTGTCCTCGGGCGAATGCTGCGAGGGCGGAGCGCCCGGCGCCGCGGGGTGCGCCCGCGCGTGCCGCACGCGCTTCGCCCTATGCCTCAAGGAGTATCAGTCGGCGGCCGCCCCTGGCGCTTGCTCCTTCGGCAGGGCAGCGTCACCGGTCCTGGGCACCGACTCTTTCACTCTAGCTGACCCACTCTACACCTTAGCCTTGCCATTCTCATTCCGATGGACGGTAAGTTCTCACCATCTACATCTGAAACTTTAAGCTTAGCTTATTAACACTAAACAAGGAGAGATCAGAAATTATCTTCACCAGCTAAAAATTTTTTTATTACTTTTAAAGAAAGACAAAAGTATTTTTAACAAAACAAAACCATTTGTTTTTTGCTTCGTCATCCGTCGGGATAAGGAAAAGGATTTTACCGGAAATAAAGTTAGCTTTTAAATAAGCTTCGGATAGTAGTTGAAAGTTTGATAATATTTAATAACAAAATAGTATATCGACGAACTTTTTTTGAAAAGATTGTAGTTGTAATTTTTTTTCCATTTATATTATTTCTCTTCCAGCGATCATTCACATTGATACTGCAAGCTTACGACGACTACAACTACACGGATCCAGGTAAAACTTACCCTTACACTTAATAATTTAACTAACTGATCCCCAGTGTGATGTAGCGCTAGTTGAGATAATATACACTGCAGTATCTTGAACTGATCACTTCGGGTAGAAGGTTCCTCTGTAATATCATAAGCCACTTCCTCCTTTGGAACTGAACGATCGTTGGCATATTACTCTTTGGCAAGAACAGGTACTGCGTCGGTTTCCAAGAGAGTTGAGACAAATAACTTTTGATTTCTCTATTAAACAGAGTTTTCTCTATTATACACGATATCCTCTAGAATAAACAGAGATTTATATAGAGGATATTTTGTAGTAAAATAGTTACAAGAAACGTTTTTCTCAACTTTCGTCGTTCAAGATTCTTGGTTCTCTTCATATTAAGGAAAAATATTAATAGGCGACAATATGATTTTAACTAACCTAACTTAACTATAGGATGTTTTCGTTCATTTTTGACAATGACAATTGCATTCAGAAGAAACGGGCCTCATCGAAGAAGCTTGGTGGTCGGGCATAGTGGAGCCTGGTGAGGAGTGGCATGCGCTACGGCACGCCGGCGCGGCAGCGGCAGTCGCCTACCGCGTGCGAGTCACCTGCCAACCGAACTACTACAACACCACTTGCACCACCTTCTGCCGTCCCAGGGACGACAAGTTCGGCCACTACTCCTGTTCATCAGAGGGCGACAAGAGATGCTTGCCGGGCTGGCAAGGTGACAACTGCGAGAAACGTAAGCTTTTATTCTCCAAGCAGAAGTTGAAATCATTATTAATAATCTATTAGAAATTTTATAAAGTTCATTATGTTTTGTTAAGTCGAAAATGGAAGGGATGGTCACTGATCGGACTTAACATACGGGTCACCGATGTAGTCCAAAAGACTGTTACTCTTAAACGGCAATATGACTTGTATATCGCCCGAAGGACTGATAGACATTACTCTTTTAGAAAATAATCCCCCAACAATGTTATCTTACTATTGTACGTATTTTTCATTTATTCAACTCTTCTAAATAAATATTCTGTTCAGCTGTCTGCAAGGAAGGGTGCCATCCGACCCATGGCCGCTGCGACCGTCCAGGTGATTGCGAGTAAGTACTTTGTTTTAATTTGTCATACATGAGGGTCAAGAGACTTATCGACAATACCATGTTTACATACAAAGAAATTAACTCCTCATAACTGATCCGAACGGCAAAGAGAGGAAAGTATTTGTCAAAGGTAATGTTCTCTTTCAAAAAAGACCTTATTTCTCCAAGAATAAATCAAATAGATTGTTACTATGTTAATTAATATGCTTTGCCACCCCTGGCAACATCACCACATTACTCTAGGAGGTATCGTTATCAGCTGTATTACTCTTCAAGCTAAGAACGGATGTTAAAAATTTAAAACGTATGTATTTTTGTTTAGCTGCCGACCCGGATGGCGTGGAGATTTGTGCTCACAGTGTCAGCCGTACCCTGGCTGCAAACACGGCTACTGCAATGGATCCTCATGGGATTGCACCTGCGACACCAACTGGGGAGGAATACTCTGCGACCAAGGTAACAAAAATTCTATCATAAGATTTTTGTTCGCTTTCGATTTCTGGACCCACGATCCTCATAATGCAGTTTTTACGTTCATCATCACAACTGAATAATTTTCCAATAGATCTCAACTACTGCGGTACCCACGAGCCGTGCCAACACGGCGGCACCTGCGAGAACACGGCACCAGACCAGTATCTATGTACTTGCGCGGAGGGATTTTCCGGCGTTGACTGCGAGCGGGTGGACAACCCTTGCGCGCCGCAGCCCTGCGCCCACGGATCTTGTTCTTTATCATCATCACCACCGGGATTCGTCTGCGGCTGCGAGCCCGGCTGGACGGGAACACTGTGCGACGCCGACGTCGACGACTGCGCGAGCTCGCCGTGTAGGAACGGCGGCCTCTGCAGAGATAGGCTGAACGCTTTCTCTTGCGAATGCACCACGGGCTGGACAGGACCATCTTGCACGGATGGCGAGTGTTTGTTATAAAATTTATAATTAAATTCATGCTTATCTCTAAAAAATAAACATGAATCAACACAAATAAAACAATTAACAACCCGTCTGTAAACTAAGGCACTACTTGTAAATAAAGTTGATAGAACTTTAATATCTAAAAATTAAAGAAAAGCAGACTACATTGTATTATACTTAGCACTTTTTTCTAAATAATTTAGATTCGACTTAGATGCGACTGTATATTTGAGGTTAACTGTATAAAATTTTCTTAATCATTAAGTACATTGAGAGACTATTCTTTACTATCCATGATTATTTTAATTCAATTCAAAATATTTTTGGTAAAAGTATTTAACAAGGCAATAAATGCTCTGAACGCAAATAAAGTTAAAATCTGATGTAATTCTAAACAAATATTCCCAACAGACGTTGACGAATGCGCTGAAGCTGGCGAAAACAACACTGCAGAAGGCAACCTCGGACCTTGCGTGAACGCAGCGGCTTGCAACAACACGGCCGGCAGTTACTCGTGCACTTGCCTCGCGGGCTGGACCGGCAGAGACTGCGAGGTGAACGTAGACGATTGCACCGGTCAGTGCCTAAACGGCGCGACCTGCATTGATCTGGTGGATGACTTCCATTGCGCCTGCGCGGCCGGTTACGCCGGTCGCACCTGCGCAAGGGATGTCGACGACTGCGCGTCCAGGCCCTGCCGCAACGGCGGCGAGTGTGTCGATCTTCTAGACGCCTATCGTTGCATTTGTCCAGTCGGATTTTCTGGTACAGATTGTGAGGTACGCACACAATACAACAACTCATCTTTCTTCTAGCTTTCTAGGTTTCTTTAAAATCAACCCTTCACGATTCTCTAATATCGGTTCTTAACGGCGCTCAATAAAACGTTGCAACATATTTATTTTCTATTGCTCTTCTACTCTTTCCATCATCATTGTTGATGTTAACAGCAACTAATATTTATTTATCTGCACTAACACAACTAACAACACTTATGCTTCTAGCTACCTTCCTGTCTTGGACGTTACTGCCCGGTGAGTTTTAAACGTAAGCTGTGTTTCTATTGTAAGATTTGTTAACTCATTACTAATTACATAATCCATACATCAAAGTATTCAAACTATTTTGAACTGGATTTTCCTTGTCTCCTCATATAGGTTAATACTGGTAGTAAGTGTAGATGATAGAAGCCGCCTGTGTAAGTACCAGGGAAGCTCCTTCTTCTGTCGCCAACAGTGGTTTTATCTAGGGTTATTATTGGGGTAACAAGACTTAATATCTTATGTAATGCGACTTGTGATGGAGGTCAAGACTTACTTTGTATCACTGTATTGATGAATTATGAATCATATACATTGATGTTAGTAGCATAATAAAATGATATCTTTACAATAGGATGATCGGGATCATTGCGCCGGTTCGCCGTGCGCGAACGGTGCTCCGTGCTACACAGCTCAGAGCGATTACTACTGCCACTGCGCACCCGGCTGGACCGGGAAGAACTGTACCCAGCGAGCAGCCAGGGATCGTAAGTAAAAACACATGCATAGCCAAAAAATACCAGGATCTGGTGAAGGTCGTTCGAAACCGTTGTACAGTGCAGAACTGAGTGTAGTCAAAACCGTTATTAGAGATCTATGAGCTTAACGTGATGTTGATTCAAATCCTTGTAATCTTGTAAACCCTAATGATTAAATTTATAATTAATATTATAATAACAATTATTGATGATGATGTTGATGAAATTTAAATTTTGGAGTTAACAGGATCTAAACAGCAAAATTTCCACCACTAAATAAGAACCTCACGAATGTTCATGTATTGAAATTTGTGGAGAACACAGAGAAGAAGATATCAAGATATAAATCTGTGTTTTGGTTTGAAAACTGCTGTAGCTAGTGAAATTATTGGTATCATTATACTAAATATCTTATGTGTCGAAGCAACGTAGTGATGTGTGATCATATTAATCATCATATTTAGAATAACGTTCATGGGAGAGCTTTCCCATCGCTTTGAATATATAAAAAAATTATAGATATACTTAGTCCGGTAATAAGTTACAAATGAAAATGTTGTGTGTTTTTTTTTAATGAGGTAATGTAATATTCTTAAAATTTATATCTACATATTTATTAGTCTCAAAAAAAATATTCAAAATGGCCACCTTTGGCAACAGATTAAATGCCTGTATTTTTATGTCTTTAATCTGTTTGGCCACGGGTCTCTGGAGTTACGCAGTGTCCAAGGGAAATTTCGCAACTACTTGCTCCCAAGGTTTTTTAAGAGACTCAATGTCACTATATCGTTTAGAGTGGACCATGTCCTATAAAACTGACCATAATTTTAAGTCTAAAGGGTAAAGGTCTGGGCTAAACGAGGACCAGTCTTCAGCTCTTATTGAGACCGAAACGTTGGTTTTAAATCAGGCTTGGGTAGTTCGTTCCATGTATATTTTTAATTAGTGTATTGCTGAGATGTTTCACATCTCGATCCAAGACTGTATCTTGATACACTTTAGGTGGTTTTCACTCTTTTTTCACAAAAATGTAGTATTGTGACTCCTTGATAAGACACGCCCCACGAAACTATCACTGACGCAGGATGATGATGACCACATTGCGCCTTTTCGACCACTTGAGCAGCTTCTTTAGAATGTGTGTGTACATTTTATCATTTCGCTTGTTATAGTGTTCTTCAAACGTGAAAATTTTTTCGTCAGTGAAAAGGATTTTGCTGTGCTTTTCACCTGCGTATCGCGACAGAAGACGTGTTGATCGATCCACTCTCTTTAATTGTAAAGATTGATTTAGAGCATGTCTTGTATATCGACGATAAGCACCGAGCTTCAGGTCTTGTTTTATAATAGACGACAGAGTCTTCATTTCTCGCTATATGATTTTTGATTCCTAATGGGGTTTCACGAATTCTGGCTTTAACTGCATTAACAGCCTTTGTAGATCTAACTGCAGCGATTGCCCCGATTCTATAGTTCTATCGATTTGTCCACCTATTGATCTATCCATCTATCGATCAATCAATCTATCGATCTGCCCACTTATCGATCTATATATCTATCGATCTGCTCACCTATCGATCTATCAATCAATCCATATATAGACTTATTCATCTATTAATCAATCTGTCTATCGATCTGTCCACCTATCGATCTATCAATCTATCGAACAATCCATTTATCGATCTGTCCACCTATCCAATTTGACAGAGGAAGTGTTGTCTCTGTTGATAGTTCGATATACGAACATACGGCTGATTCTAAGTTTTTAAAGTGTCTGAAATATGACAAACCGCTTCATATCTACACTGCGCAAGGCGATCACTGCTATTTTCTTTAATATCCCATTCCATATTGTAATTTGATAATAAACACAAAAACATGCGAACGGACGCAAAATAAAAGAAGTTTTTAAAATAATATACGTGTTCCAAATTCAAATAATTAGAAAGCTGTAAAAAAGAAAAGCTTTATGTAACAGTATTTATGGTCAGACTAGTTAAGTATGATAATTAATAATTTCCTTCAAATTTTCCAGAGGTGGACGAGTGCAACGGGAATCCCTGCAGAAACAACGCCTCGTGCATTGCCAAGTCCAACGGCTTCGCGTGCGTATGCCGCGAAGGGTGGACAGGTAAAGTTATTTGCCATTTCATGTATAAAATATAAGCCTGGGGTATTTTACTTGGAGATAGACCTTTCCAATGAAAAGCTACTCAGCTTGATCGGCTAAACATCTCCTGATGGTCTCCATAGAGATGTCGCTCTTCAGGTAAATAGATTTCCTCGTTAAGGCTGGTGCAGACACTGTGATTATTCATACCTTATTATTAAACCGTTATAAAAACGAATACGTTAAGTCTTCGAAGTTCACGAAGATATGATGAAAATATTCGTCTAGTAAACACTGGTGAACATATTACTCATTAATGATTACATGTATAATGTCTCCTTTCTTTGCCCGCTTCCGTGGTACAACGATTAACTGCTTCTCTTCCATAAGAGGCTTGTTCCGCTCCAGAGCTGATCTGGTGGAAATTGGATATTGTAGTGGTAGTTGGAACCCTCCTGTATACTTACTATGTTTCGACTAGTAAGTTCTGTTACAAATTATTATCTGAAAAATGTCTGCTTACATGTGCTAACGTAGATGTAATATATGACCTGTGATATGCACAAATAAAATATATTCCAGGTGAAACCTGCTCAGTGCGAATCGAGGAACCAGGTCGTTGTGAGGGACTATGCGTGAATGGCGGTACCTGCGTTAGGGAGGCTAATGTATGGCGGTGCGTGTGCCCCGCCGGCTGGGCCGGACAATTGTGTGAAACACCATTGGTGCCGTTGGCGCCGCCTACTGCTGCTTCACCTCTGGTACCGCTAGCGTCGCCGCAGCCGACCTGCGCGTGCGCACACGGCGGCTCCTGTGTGCAGGCAGTCGTCGCGCCGGGATGGGCGTGCGTCTGCCGGGAAGGTTGGGCCGGACCGCGTTGCGAGCGTGGCGTCGATGGGTGCGCTTCCGGCCCGTGCCGCAACGGAGGGCGCTGTGTCGGCGGCGCCGGCTGGTGGACCTGCGAGTGCCCCGTCGGGTGGACAGGCGCGGAGTGTTCGGAGGCGGCATGCGACCCCGCTTGCCCCGCGCCAGCCACTTGCGCCTCCGACACGGAGCGCGGCGCGAGGTGCGTCTGCCCGCCGCCGCCCGCACGTCTTGCTCGGCACTGTCTAGAATGTAAGTACATCAAGCGTTAAGTTCCTGATTTTGTAAAGATTAGATATTTTTTTAATTTCAGTAACTATGATACATTGTTCAGTATTTTGCTAATTTATCTATTAAGAAAATATTTACATCTCGACATCACGCTTCCTTACAACATCAGCGTCCCAACAACACATACCGCGTACACAAAACGGTGACAATCCGCCGGCGCATAATGACCTTTGTTGAGCCATTATTATTCTCTCCAAAAAAAAAAGGAGTTTTGAGTTTAATTTGGGTTGGCCAAAACCAACTGATGTGTCTGGTCTGACACATCGGTCATAGTTCGGGAGTATTCTTAAACATTTGGATTGATGCTTCCTTTCATGTTATATCAATACATAAACTTATGCTGAAGATCGCTTACAGTAATCGCCGGGCTGGGTATAGAAGGTACGGACGTGGAATCAGCCCCAGCGGTGTGCGGAGCGGAGAACGGCACCTGGTGGTGGGGCTGCAACGCTTGCCGCTGCGTCGCCGGGATACCAGCGTGCACGCGGCTGTGGTGCGGGCTGCCCGACTGCCTGGCTCCTGGTTCACAACCTTGCCGTACTGATGAGGCAAGAACATTACAATTATAACAATTATGTGTGTATATTAGTGATGCGATGTACATTGTTGTAATTGTATTCACTCGTGGAAATTTTCTCCTAACCTTATGTTCCATTGGTAATAAATAATATTTTTTTTTTAGTGTGATACGGTGTTTCAGCACCACATTCGTGATGATGACAAGTGCAATATAAAGTACTGGACTTTTGTTAAGCCTATTGAAACCAGTAGGTGGTAAATAGTCTCGTGCGTCAGGCAACAGATTGTTATAAACATGTAATGTGTTATGTGCAGGTGTGCGTGCCGGCCGCGCCGGCGCTGTGTCTCCGGGCTCCGTGCGCGCCGCTTGGAGAGTGCAGGCGCGTGTCCGGGCGGCGGGTGGAGCCGCCGGCGTTGCCCGCGCCCGCCGCCTGCTGGCCCGGCGCTCGCGGCGCCCCGCCAGCCGGCTGCGCGCGCGCAGAACTTCGGCTTGCCCGCGAGCGGCTCTCCCGCGGCGCGCACGTGGAGCGCGCATGCGCGGCGCTTCGGCGCGCCCTCGCCGCCGCGCTCGCAGCGAGGACACCGCCCGCGCCGCCCATCGCTCTACTGTGCGACCTCGCACCCGATGACGATGACGCTTTGGATCTTGCTTTGGTAATTATAATAATTCAACAATGCTAATGTACGGTTTCTATGAAGGATATGTATAAATGTCATTTTTACTAATACAGTGGGCTGGAGAAGAGGAGGGAGTTGAGGGTGATGTGACAGGCGAAACGGATGCCGGCGCGCTCGCAGCGGCCGTGAGGGCTTTAAGCGAACTGGTGTCGAGAAGGCGTCTGGCGCAGCATGCGCTTCTAGGCGCTGCACTGCGGCTTCGCGTCGTCCACGCATCGCCGCCGCCGGTCGCCGAAGCGAGCTCGTCGCCCTCGGCCGCTTTGATAGCGCTCGCGGCTATCGTCTCGCTGCTGCTGGTGGGCGCGGGCGCAGCGGTGACGCTGTTCTTTTGCCGGAGACGGGCCGCCGCGGTGGCCGAGGCGGCCGAGCGCATTAGGCGCCGCGACGAGGAGAAGTCTAACAACCTGCAGAACGAGGAGAACCTGCGCCGATACGCGAACCCGCTGCGGGACGAGCGGCCGCCGGACGAGCTGCCGCGCGCGCACTCGCTGTACAAGGCGCAGAACGCTGACGCGCGCAACAACACGCCGCCGCGCGATAAGGAGCTGACGAAGCGCGCGCTGCCGCCGCCTGAGCCGCCGCCCGCGCGCCACCCGCCGCCCGAGCGCCTCACCGTGCTAGTGTGATACTAGTGTAGTCCGGCTCCATGTGGGAACCTGATGACACATGACTGCCCCTCGAGAAATCATATTTACCGCAGTCACCACCCAGTATGCAAAAGTTGAAAACTAGCATAAAAAATTCGTCCTGTGTAAATTGAAAATGAATTTTAGGTATTATAATTGACAAATAAGTTTATAGGTTTTGCTTTATAAGTAATATTGTTTGCTTTTTCTAAGTGATTATTGTTTAAAATATTAACGGGATTAGGACCCTGTTAGATTATTTTAACATGATAATTCACGAACAAAATCTTTGTCGCAGATAAATAGAATTTATTTAAAATGTTTACTATGAGTTTCAATACTCAATTTCAGCCACGCAATTAAATAATATAATTTATAACAACGCCATCTAGTGTATAATATAAGTCATCATCAGCTATTTATGTTAAAATTTTTTCACTACCTTGAAAAATGTTGCAAATCTGTGTCGGTTGTCACCGTGTTGCCACACGTAGCCTATCCTAGATCTAGACTTAGCGTTTATGGACCTTAAAGAGGGACCGCGTCTCATCTCTATTTAATTTATTGTGTTAGTGAAGTCTTGCTGTAAATATGTATTTTTGTAAATAATGTTAAAGAGTGTAATAATTTTTTTTTTAATGTTTTATTGAGAGATTATACGATGCGAATGTATTATTGTAAAGGTTGTAAAGTTGATATGTAGAATGATCGTTGCAATAAAATGCTGCTGAAATTATTTCTTGTTTGTTATTTTTAATAAAATTACTATAGGCCCCAGTTTGTAATAATTAGTAGGTAAGATAAATAATATCGGTCCCAGCAGGTCCCTTAACAAAAAAAATAAATAAATTGGACGATAACTTAATATATTAAATAAAAGGATTGTGTGGAGTAACAAGCGTTTTTGTCCATGGTCCTTAAAACGAGCATGATTTTTTTAGTACGCGACGCGTAAATCATTAATAAAATAGTTTAGCATAAAGTAATCGCGTATTAGTTGTAATAAAGTGAAAGGTTTGTGCGATATTCAGATATACGACGGACATTTGTGGAGACGGCAAATTTTTACTACGAAATTTCATGAGTGAAGATCGATCGGCAAAGTCTAACGAATATTCGCAGTTCGAGGAAGTTATAACTACAACGTATCGCCTATTTAGATCGTTAGCCTGTAACACCTGCCTCCCAATTCCTGTATCTACATACTACTGTTGCATCCGCTTCGGGGAGATGTATAGCGATATATTAATATTTATAATATTTTATAATATAATATTATATATATAATATAATATTTTCTATAGTACGAGGTGCTGTAACTTATTTTATTTTAGTATTATATTACGTATATTTTCCATTGTAAAGTTCCTTAATAATGACGTAAATTAAATCATATGTTTTCAAATATAGTTCAGATGATATACGATTGCAATCTAAGAAATTTATATTGACGTAATATGATTAAATATTATTGTATAACTCAGTTAACACTGTGGGGCAGCTATTAAAGTTGCGGGATGATTATAAACACTCTTTGGTTAAGTAAAATAACGTCAAAGATTTGCAAAACACATTAACTACAGCGCTATCTATACTTTAACTATTGATATCCACAGCTGAACAGATATGCCTAAAGGAAAGTTTTTGCTCTCTTCACTTTTGCTTGCATAAGTTAGCAACTAGTACAGAACCATCTAGTCGAAATGTTTTGCAGTTTAAAATTTATATTTATATTTAAAATTACCAGATTTATTATTTAAGCTTTTTTTTAATTTTTAAAGCTTATTAAATTCAATATATTGTTCATAATGCTGTAGCTAATTAAGTCGGGTTAAAGATACTATGCTATTATACACTAACTACAATTACATACATATTATGATGAATCTAATATTTAGTGGAATGAAAATAAATTCCCTATTTTATTTTAAATACGTCACGATCTTTTGAATAATATGACAAAAATTAAAAAGTATTTAAACGCAAAATGGTTGAAAGGTTGTCAAGTTTAAACGATAGATGGCGGTTTGATTAATAATGTAAAAAATTAAAAGCTAATTTTAATAATTTATTTATTGCTTCAATACATTTTCAGCGGCAGAATTTCTCTCTAACAAGTGAAACAAACTTTGGGAAATGTCTTCGTTTTAATCACTTTTTTGAGAATTGGTGTAACAATCTCATTGCTCCAAGCTTCTACACTATCACTGTTGTCGCTTGGTACGTACTGAAATTAAATAGATAATTTTTTTTTTAATAAAACATAACAATTAACCTTAAATTATTAACGGTTATTAATTCTCGCCAATTCGCATTGGGCCAGCGCGATGGGTAATGGCTCAATTCCTCCCATATGAACCCTTACAGGAACCTGGCGTTGCGACCGACAAGGGCCGTCGGTGCGGCGCCCCCCTTGGAAAGGGTTCCCGAGATGGCTTCGATGGCGCATCTCTGTGTTCAGATGCGGTGTCACGTAGGGCTTGTTCGATGGAAGGGGTGTTTCACATCCCTCCCCGTGGTGGACCCGTTCATTCGGGCTCCATTCTTTACCGCCTCCCCTCGTCTCTATTGGCCGAGTTGGAACACCGTGTGAAGCTTTTTAGTCGGTTGGAGTCCGACACTATCTCGTCGCCGCGGCTCTTTCGGCGACTGGGTGTGCCGATCCGTCAGCATTTTGTTACACACGTTAATAAAAAAAAAATGAACCCCTACAAAATATGACTCCTGGTGCTTGGTGATGCGGGCAGCGCAGGACTGATTGTTAAGGGGATTTTTGGAAGCGGCCTATGTTTAGCCGTGGACGTATATCAACTGATGATGATTAATTTAACAGTACTATATATAATATAAACGAAATATTAAGATGTTAATCGGTGATGGATCCGATTAGAAACCAGTGGAGAGAGAATCAGAAACTTACCCGCCTTGATAGCACTTGAGTGACGTGAGTTTGCGGTAGATATACCATTCTTTCGAACTTTACGTTTGATATTGTTCTGAAATCTGATGTCGCCGTATATTCTTCTGTATTCATATTCCTTGAGATCTAAATAAAATTAAATAATCAATATTTAATCATATGATCCATACTGTTTAGTTATGTAGACCTAATGAAGGTCACGAGGACACTAGACGTGGAAAGAGCAAGACCTTTCATGGAAGCTATGTCCAATTGTTAACTACATTGTGATCAATAATGATTTATTAAAAGAAATGAAAAGGTCTTTTTATTACAGTGATATTTAGAAATGTAGTCAATACGATGTTTTTACTGGTGTTTTTTTATAACTACTTTCCTAAAGTAACACATCCATATATATGAACGCTATGAACGCAACTGATTTCCTAATGTTGAGTCTCTGAGAATCTTCTGTACTTAAAACAAAAACCAGGAACAGGACGAGCCGGGCGTTCACCTGGTAGATGTTATACATTGCAACACATCGTCGCTTTCAGATTTCACTAGCTACAGCACCCTTCAAATCAAAACAGTAATATGTGCTCAGTACTGTTTAGCGGCTACAATAGGCGCTACTGTACCTATCTAGACCGTCTCCGGCAACAGAGATTAAATGGTATCTTATCCAATTGCCAGTAAGTTAATTTATTTATCTACTTTGGAAAAGAAACAAGGAGTCAAACCTTCTGGGTTTTAATTTTTTGAAATCCTGCATCATTTCTTTTCACACATTTTTTTTATGATCAACTTTGACAATAGCGCCGCTCCATCGAGAATCAGGGCTCATTGATCTGATATTCGCCAACTAAATTTTTCACATATATTAACTGCTTTATATATAAATGCTAAATACTTACTGAACACCGTATGGTTATTAACGAGTGCTTGAAAAGCCCTGTGAACCTTTGTTCGGGCTGGTCGTCCAGTTGAACTATGACATCGAAGCCGACCCTCACCTCCCTCAGGTTAAGATCACCTCTCACTGTGCCAACCCATTGCATTATCCCGCTTTCGTTTCTCTGTAACATGCTGTCACCGAAGTCGCTTAAGTCGATCTTCTCTATGGATACCACGAATCCATTCGTGTAGTTCACTATTCCCGATACATGCCAGTTGTACATGTGCTCACTGATGAAAGTAAAGGTTCCATTAATGTTATTTATTTTATTAACAATATTAAGCTTATGATTAAGGACTCCTAGTTCTGCAACGTAGGCAACATCATCATCATTAGTTATACTGTCAAATAGATTCAAGTCGCACAAACAGCAATGGGAAAGGCTATGGTCGGGTTTTCCCTGCGTGAATGAATCAGAGATAAAGATAACCGCAGAACTACGGTCACCGGCATAGTCCAAAAGATTTCTAATTTCACGTGGCAATGAGCAGGACACATGGCTCAAAGGATGGTTGATGGGTCAGGAAGGTACTCGAATGGCGATTGGGTACTGGAAGACGCAGTGTTAGCAGGCCATCCATTAGATGGTCTGACGACCTTTTGAAGGTCGCCGGAAGCAGCTGGATCCGCGCAGGGAGTACCGATCAATGTCGAGATCTTTGGGAGAGGCTTATGTACAAAAATGGACTTCTACCGGCCGATTATTAGGTTTTTATTATTAACAAGAACTTAATAAGCATAATATCGAATGGAATATACAATAATGCTTCATTCATTCTTCATCAGCCGATAGACGTCCACTGCTGGATATAAGCCTCCTCTAAAGATCTCCACAGAGTTGCGGTGAAATTGGGCCTTAGCCTACCGCGGTGGCCCAGTGTGGGTTAGTGGGTGGTCAGAGCCTAGTCGGTTATTCAGCAAGGTGCACTGTGTGCAGGTGAGGTTGACTTGAGCTCTGTAAGATTTTGGGCGGAACCCCTTACACCTCAATAATGCTTTAATATTATTTTATTTGTAACTGTGATAATAGGATGTTGGTAACGTCTCATTACTCTAGTTACTTAGGACAAGACTTTTATAATGCGCTACCTGTTAACGGAGGTGTTACAGCTCGCTTTGGAGAAGGAATTTTGTAAAATACATTCTTAGTTGACCTCTAAATTACAGAAGCAACATCTCTACCAAATTTTGAGTGTTTACATTTAATACTTTCGGAGATATCATGATGATTCACAGAATCTCTGGATATCTCCTATGATATTATTTTTATTAAGAGTAAGTGATATGCTATCGTATTAATAAGTCTTCAAACAAATATATTAGTTCTTGATATTACCACCGGGCGTTATAAAACGGTAATTACCGGAAATTTGCAATTTTTGTAAATATTTATTGGCAACGCAAAACTTACTTGAGGGTCTGGGTAACGTCCAGCATCTTCAAATTCCACCAACCGTTATTTTCCAACTCGAGCACCAGCTCCTTTATGACGCTGGTGACGTATGCATTTGCACCAACTATACGCGGCGAATGGGCTGAAAACGAGTGACGAACTCATGTAAATCTAGATAATGAAAACTAGACCTATATCAAAATTATATTTCTCGCACCTTTCTCTTCTTCGATGGTTGAAAAACTTACCCGAACTCTGACCAGATCCAGTCGCAAAAGTAAACAGAAACAAAACCGTCAACATTCCCACCAGCACCATCTTTGAGTTCATTTAATTTGAATTTACTCGGATCAAAGTACTCCGGTATAGGTAGTGATTGTTTTATTTCTATTATCTAAGTATTAATTTCTTTAGTATCAGATAAGATAAAAATTAAATCAACAATTAATCGTAGGTCTTATGACGTTCTGATTTCTTTTATTTATACTTATTACTACCTCTTCCCCTCCCGCTTCGCTGGCCGTAAAACCTCCGCAACTGCCATTGGGAAAGAAATATTGCAAAATCCGTTCTTAGCTGACCTATACTCGGCAAAAGGAACATTCCCACGAAATTTCAAATCTCCAGGCTTTATGGTGCGGGAAATATCGTTATGAGTCTCTGTATAGGAGGAAATCTCTTGTATATATAGATTGTATTTGATATGATGTAGATTTAGTAGATTGGTCCCGATTACTATCTCCTGTATTGACTGCATTAACATAACAACGCTGTTGTGATAGTAATTACATTAAGTGGATAGTAGCTACATAGACCAGACCTAATCAAAAATATGACGGCCTTAATAACACCCATAGATAAACTCTACTATTGTTATGATAGAATCTATTTAATTTATGGTACATGAAGATGGTACTTCGAAGCGACGAGATGAGCGAGACGTTCACCTGATACGCCTGACCATAACAATATACCACTAGTTAGGATAATATACACAATACAATGTTGTACTTGTCGTCTTGAGGCAAAAGATGTTAAGTCTTGTTACCCCTTTTAACTAGCTACAACTCGCTTCAAATCGGAACACAGTAATGTTTACACACTACTGTTGGGAGGCAAAAAATAGGCGCTGCGGTGATACCTATTAGGAGAGTCTCCGGCAACAGAAATCAAACTCCGGTAAATATTATCACCATCAATTTTGCCAGGACAGAATTGATATTGTAATGATGCTATCTGATGATAAGTTTTAATAACATAGCCAAATAATTATGTTCTCTTTAAAGATACTACTCATTCTAAGTTTCTGTTGGCGGAGACCTTCAAACAGAAGCGTATAAACGTTACTGTGTAAGACACGCTTCCCTTTATTGATTTCCATGTCATAAATCAGATTTAGTTCTTGTTATTCATCATCATTTCAACCGATGGACATCCTCCTGGTTTCTTGTAATGTCTTGCACAAAGCACAGTCTTAAGTTTTTCTGATTCCAGTGACTCCCAGCGATTCTTTTTATGTCTATCCACCTAGTGGGGTCTGCCAACGCTGTACAGTTTATAAATATTGTAGAAAAAGTGAAAGTAGTTGATTGCATGTTAATACATAAAACCTTTTTAAATTACTTATCTACCACTTAAATGAAGCCTTGGTAAAGAAAAGTAAAGTATCTTTATAAAAATTTAATATAATATAAACCTGATGAACTATTGCACGGGACAATCGTAGCAAATGTCCGGATATTTGAAAACATTTTCCACTGCATTCAAAGCGAAAGGTCTGATGAATTCCGAAGCCCAGTTTTCAGCAGAGAGTTTAACAATGCTGAAGTCGTACTGAAATAAAAATATTTTTTTAAGGAATTACATACATAGATATCATATATATATATATATCACGCGTCATACATAGATATATATCACGCGTCGTTCTCAATGGGGAATGTTTTAAGGAATTATTTGTATAAAAACGTCTAAACGTAAGAAATTTAGTTGAAGCATTGGTTCAAAAGATACGCTATAAATCCTGCACGTCACTAAACATCACTAGCTATGTTGGAAGTAAAGCCTTTAGACTATGTCGTGACTTCAGTAATTAATTATTTACACCTCCCTTTCTTTCTAACTGAGGGAGAATCCTTAAAAGATACTATTTCTGAGGTGGAATTCGATGTTATACAGGATTTGGACTCACCCTCCTTAGTCAGCATAAGTGCCTTGTGAAGGGTTCCAAAATTTAATACAGAACAATAACAACGCACACTACTTCTAAATTCGCCCCAGGGCAGAAAATAGACCCTTCCAGGATCTATGCTATACTACAATACTTTTGTCAATAATAGAATTCTTTAATGCTTATTCCAATTTCATCATCATCATCAGCTGATATATGTGCACTGCTGTACATTTGCCGCCTGCAAAGATATCTACATTGATCAGTCCGGTGCTGCTCACATGCAGTCAGCATGACCTACGGTACCTCTGGGTACTAGGGGCTGTTGTTTGTAGGGGTACATTTGGAGAGATTTGGGCCATTTTCCTCCACGCCGGTTCAATGCGGGTAGGTGGGAGGTAGAGCTTAATTTGTTTATTAGCTGGGTGAATCAAAAGCAGGTGAGGTTGGGTTAGGTCCCTTAGGTTGTTGTGCGAGACTCCTTAGACGCCCTGATTCCAGTGTAAAAGACACCGTTAGCTGAACATTCTTTCAAGCTTAAATTATGAGCAAAAGAAAATGATGATGAGAAGGATTATCGTGATGAGCATCATAGCGCCTTACCAAACTGGCCATAAAATCTGTGACGTCATTTGAAGGCAAAAAACTCAACCTGGTTTTTGCTGGATCTACTTTAGTTATGACTACTACATCTACAGCCTCCGTAAACATATCTCTTATGACCTGGAAAAAGAATATTTTGTATGTATTAACATTTAGGTTAATCAATGAGCATAATACGTATATTAAATGAGCAAACGGCAGCTGCGAAAAGACAACACACGAGTATCTTAAAATTTTATTAATGTGACTATAAACTGATCCTGTCGACTGATTCTATCAGTCTTAGCTTTAGTAAAAAAAACAACACGGATTAGAATTATTTCATGGAACCCTAGAAGGAGTTCGATAATATAATTTAGATGAATGCTAATAGATGTAGGAAGTCCAATCGATAGGGGAACTATAAATATGTACAAGGTCTAAGTAGAAACGTTTGATTTTGAAACGTTCAATTCTTCCCATTCTCACCGTAGAAAGTTAAATTTGTCTGAACTCGATCATCTCACCATTACATGAAATTGAATCTATTATATTACTAGAAACAGTAAAAAGAGAGAGAACTTGACTATACCTTAATCTCAAACGATATAAGCGGCTGAGTAAACTCGACCGTGTAATGCTGGAGGGTATCTGCCATCGCCACCTCCACGTCCAAACCGAAAGTTACACCGATTATTCTCAAAGTGCCGGTAACTTCTACTGTGGTAGTATTTGCAGTGTTGTTAAATCTCCAAACTTGACCGAGACCTTCTCGGAGTATGTTCACCCAATCAACAGATACAACGAAGCCATTTTTGAAGGATGCTTTACCTTCTATATCTCTTCCGAAAACAGATTCACTGTAATTTATGTTTTTAAATTATTACAATATCTAAACAAGCAGGCACTCGCCTCCGCTTAAGAGACGGGTTAGAATATCCTAATATATCCGCTATTCTACTCTTAACTTGTCGATGCCATTGCTATTCGTTCCCTGTAACATAATTCAACGGAAGGAGTGGCAACTTTCCCTGTGAGTGCACGATTCTATCTCTCCTTTCTTTTACGAAGTCCTATTTTCAGCAGTGTCTGTATTTGTTTGTGTTGTGAAGCTTAGATATCCTACTAGTACCATGTTAAGTTGAAATCAATCTACCATCATCATTATTGATATAAAATTTAAGTCATGACTATCTTACTCAAATTCGATGGAGTGATCAGGAACTTTCAAATTGCACCACTCGATATCTTCAATCTGGTGAATGATCTCTGTGATGATATTTACCATATACGGAATCGGCTCGACTAAACGGATATTGTTCACTGAAAATTAAATGATTGAAATACTACAGTTATAAACCAGGGAGATGAGTAAGGCAAGCCAGAAATTTATGCAAAAGTAGATGTTCATACAGCACTATAGAAAAGAACAGTAGATCACATACATACCAACTCTACTATGAACAAATGGTAAACAAAGCACCGAGACGAAAAACAATAACTGTTTCATTTTCACCACGACGTCCTCGGCATTAATAAATAGAAATATTACTTTCGAGGTCCTTTGGAAAAAAACAGCCGTTTATAAAGATTTTCAGTATACAAAAGAAATCATTAATAATCAAAGCAGATAAGAGAGAAACGATATTGTAACGAAGTTAGTTCTTATCGAGTGATAAGGAAATCTTTCAGATTACGTACAACGATCGATTAATTACGTATTATGAATAAATCTTTAGATTTATCATCTTATATCAAATTAAAAATTCATATAAGTATTGAATTGAAACATTAAACTTTGGATAGTAATAAATAAACACAAAAGAATGCTTCATAAGAAGTTAACGAAGACGATGAAATAAAGTTGTAGTGTCTGATTGTAATAAGAACAGGTTTTCACACAATTATTGTATACTTACATTAAAATCCGTTTCCTGTTTGTATGTTTGTTCTAAATAACCTGAGTAATATTTGAACTGAATACGAGAGGAGTATATAGCATATTAAACATCAGCAGTAGGACTACTGGTCTATTAGCAAACGTTTGAAATTGTAAGAAATTCTATTGTAGTAAGAATAACATATCATATTATAAAAAAGCTACAGATTAATAGTGGTAGGTCTCTATTGATGGTGACCGTTCAGATTGTTATTGCCACAGCATCTAATATTGCTGCTAAATATTAGTGTCCAACATTACTACAATTGTTTGAAGAACGTTATATCTACTTCTGATTACTGGTGATAATTTAAAGCGACGAGTCGCTCGTGAGGATGATATACAGCACCACATTGTCCTCCTCGATATAAGATAATTAAGTCTTGTTTCCCCACAATAATTTCACTACCTCCAAAGCCCCCGACACTAGAACACAGTAGCAGAAATAGAGACAGCCGTGATACCAGAAACCGACTGGGTAGGTACTGAGACTATCTCCGGTAATAGAGGGCTACTACTATCTGTAGCTCAGTAGAGTATCTGTTGCAGTGTATATCATTCTAACTAGACCAACATCATATCAATTCTCTAGTGCTTCATCAAATAATATATCAGCAATACTTCATATATCTCTAATTAACGCAATCTTGATATATATGTTAAATTATATAGCATACTCTTTTTTGTGGTATAAGGTTATTAATTGTTTAATTATAATTATTACTTAGATATGTGTACACAATGGTGGTCACTGATGAATTTAGATTTCCACCAACGTTCACCACTGGCGTGAGATGGAGCGAAGCAATCGGGAATGCCAAACCAGACGTCATCTTTGGCAGCCCAGTATTTCCCGGCACGCGACATAACAGCACAGCGAACAACATTCCGGGCTTTATACAGGATGTTTCTATTAAACATGTTGAATAAAAACTTGTGATGGGACAATGTGAATTAGATTTCATGAAACGAAAAAGAGACGACTGTAAACATTTCATAGGCTTCGGGGATTTTTCTTATTTCCTTCCTTTGCTTGATTCCTTGGCTTTCTTGTCCTCTTTGTGCTATGGGTGTGCTCACTACTCTACTACTCCATTCTGGCTCTCACACGGATAGACAAAGGCTTTAAATTTTTTTTTTCTACATCCAAACTATTTCAATTTTTACTAAAATGTCATTTAAAGTACTTCAATGTATCTCTCTGTCTTTCCTACTTTAATTGATAAAAATCTATCGTCCTCTCTTTCTCTGTTTACCATTCCCTCAATCTATTCATTAAGTTTGATAAGTATTCGTTATTGACTTATTCTTAATGTGGAACTTGAGCATTTTGACGAATTATTTTCCTTCCAACTTCTTCGTCATCAACCCTATTATATATCCCATTCTGAAAAAAAAAACCAGAATCCTATGTATTAAGTCTACCACAGATAAATTCGTTTTTTTATAGTGTTTTTAATATTTCATTATAACTGATTTATACGAGAATGTTACAGTAAACATCAGACTGTATAGTGCATTCATCCAAGACATGCCGACATTTCATCAATGGAGTGCTACGCAAACCTATCTGGTGGTGCGGCGGCATTTTCGGTGCCTGTAACTGAAGCCACCGGAATTCCAATGAACTCCGTATATCCGCCATGTTAATCATCAACTAGATACTCATCATTTTCATTATCAAATTTAGTAACAAACTTCTTGTCATAATTACTGTCTTTGCCTATATTGTCGTACCTTTTGTTCATATCGTAGCATTAAAAAAATTTGGTTGAATGATAGAGAAATTGTTTTACTGTATATCAGCAACATCAAATTATTTGTCGTCAGTTTCGGATGTTCGAGATATGAAACATAATATTTGAAGTACATATATATATATATTTTAATTATATGTCTATCATATATCATATCTTTCATCAGCCGATGGATGTCCACTGCTGGACATAGGCCTCTCCTAAAGATCCTCACATCGATTGATCCTGCGACAACCGCATGGGCTTGCCACGACCTTACAGCCAGCATAGTCTCCAGTACTAAGGATCGTCTTTTGTAGGTGTTCATATTGGGGATTGGGCCTTTTTCGACCACACTGGCCCAATGCGGGTTGGTGGGAGCCAGAGCCTTGTTACCTGATTAGCAGGGTTCACCACGAGCAGGTGACGTTCGCTTGGGACCTTATATGTAAATATAGACATTACTTATGATATCAGTCATACCATAAGAATATTTCCGACAATAATTTATGTCATTAATTCCTGATAAGTTCTTCTGTCTAAGATGGAGTACCAGGAGAACCATAGCACGTGGCACAGTATATAAGTCATCGGAAAGTAAGCTATAAGCATAATAGAAATTAATATGCGAAGGGTGGAAGCGACAAGGCGAATCCTCGCAGATTTAAAAGGGTTGACGCAAAAACTTTCAGACTGCGAACGATTCAGGTGTAAGGTTTACCGCCGCACAATTCAGAAGAAAATATACATTGTAATGTAAAAGCGATGTTCCGTTACAGAAGTGGACCTAATAAAGAACTAATGATAGAAGATGCTAGAAGAAAAACGTCAAAGAACAAACGGCATCAACTTCGCAGCTGTGTTACATATAAAAAAAATTTCACATTATCTCATATTTCAGACTACAAAAACTAGTTTTTTCTTGTAGATTAAATGCCCTTCATGCCGCTAGGTTGATAGTGAATATGATATCCAGCACAACGAGCTTTTAGAAAAAAAAATACTATTATATATATTACCATCGGAGTGCCGAAATGGGGTCTGTGACCAACGTAGCGACAAGACGAACGAGACGTTCACCTTATGGTAAACGTGCTCGTCGGCTTGTGATATAAGATGGTTAGTGTTTTTACCCTAGCAATTTCACTTACTGCAGCACCCTTCAAACCGAAACACAGTAATGTTTGCATAGTACTGTTTAGCTGAAAAAATTGGCTCTTCGATGGTACCTACCTAGATAGTCATCGGCAAGAGAGACCTACCACCAGTAAACGATATCGCTTTAAGTTTTATCATCAGCCTTTAATTATCTAGTCTTTTTTTTATGTCAGTTTTCTTTCAGATTTTTTGGTTTAAATGTCTGCCCGCCGGCGCCTGTGTCTTAGGCCGGACGTTTAACCGTCGGGGTTCCGTCGTGACAAGTATCCCAACTGACAGAGGTTCCCGTGGATCGACAAATTTTGACAGGTGCCCTTTCTCCCGGTCACAATCCAATAAGTCTGGTTGACAACTAATACAAAACGCGGACTAATCCGGGATGTCGGAATGTAAAATGAATTGAGCACGGTGTCACAACTGTTTGCTTGGCTCCAATGGTAATCAGTGATGAGTAATAGGATTTTATTTTCTTAGGGTCACGTAAATTATATTGACAAAGTTGGTTTTTCTTTAGGAAGAAAGATTTAAAAGGGACTACACAAGGTAGGCAAGGGACTAAAATTTGGATGAAATAAAATTCGCGGGGAATAGATATGTGATTCTTTCTATCTCTCTCTTTCTCTCTCTCTAGACAGTTATGTAGAAAAGGAGAAAGAGTATTTTTTATCTGCCCAGGGTTTTAATACATTTACAATATTATCGTTTTATAGTTATGGTAATTAAAATGCCAAACGGATTATCCATATAAATAATCGCTATCATCGAGCGACGATCTATCTAACTCTAACCAACCCACATTGGGCTAGCTTGGTGGGAAATGGCCCAATTGCTCCAAAGTGAATCTATACAGACGAAGGTCGAGAAGCCGCTGGAAGCGTGCAGGGCAGTACCGATCGATGTGGATATCTTTGGGGGAGGCCTGTGTCCAGCTGTGGACGTTTATCGGGTGATGATGATGATCGAGCGATGACAGTGGTGAATTGGTCTTATGGTAGCCGATACTTCTGCCCAAAACAATGTGGTACTAGTTAGGATGACATACACGCCACCACATCATGCTCGCACTAAATCTTTACTTTAGAAATTTCACTAGCTCGCTACAAACCAGTTCAAACTGAAGGACAGTAATGTTTGCACAATATTGTCTGTAGAAATATGAGCTGGCACCTAGACGTTCTTCGTAAATAAAGACCTACCGAAAAAGGAAGAATAAGAAAGATGGTAACGAAGTAAAGAATTGTATCAAAAGAAAACAAGCCCAGGCCCACAAATTCCCGGAGCAACTAGAATAACCAAAAAAAAAGCAGAGACCTACCAGAAAGCGTGTATATGAATAGCGTTGATCAATTATAAGATTACGCTTTATTACCGAATTAATCATGACCCCGAAGAAATAACGAAAACCACAATCTTCAAAGCTCGTATTATGGAAATAGGTGTCTGTTCTTGTCTCACTAACTCAGATTACTTCTCCTCTTCTCGGAGTTAGTGGTACGTTAGATCGCGGCACAAACTCCGGCGTAGCTGTAGACAATTTATGCAAGACTGTCTGCAGATTAAGATGCTGCAACTGAGAGGAGCGGAGCGAAACGTTTAAAGTGGAATTAGTATCACTTTTAATATATAAAAAGTTGATCTACCATGATGTTTAGTGGATGGTGAATATTTCACACTTATACAACATATTTTTGCAGTTCCTAATATGTTCTTAAAAGAAGCCGTACCATAAAAAAGCGGAAGTCAACATATCTAGGACATAATAAAATTATTCCTATCTGTATACTAAATACAGTCTTCCACAGAGAGGAATTATAAGGAAAGTAGCCGAAACGGGAAAGGTCGGTCTCAGAAATAAGGCAAGGCTGGACGAGATCAAGGAGTGAACCAAGATCAAGAACGCCGCACATCTGATCCATTTAGCGTGCGACAGGAATGGATTCGCAGAACTGGTGTCCAATCTTCATTGATTGGCGGAGCACAAGAAGAAGAATATGTTCTTATATTACATTGTATCTGACTTCACTTAACTAACTTAATTGTCTCCGTGGCGCAACAGTTCATGTTTTGAGTTTTAATATAGGTCCTGAATTCAAGACAGGTCAAGCAAGGTAAGGTTGGATTGTGTTGGGTTTTTTCCAACTTCCTGGCTGACTACCTTCGTATATCTATATACATATCCATTGTGGAACATAATTGCTATGTGTCTTGCTATGTTAAGGCTGATAAATAATGAGAGTCCGATTATTCTGAACATTTAACATTACCACTGTACTGACACTTCTAAAGATTATTTTTATTCTATGAAGAGACGAGACGAGCGGGACTTTCACTTGATGGTAAGTGACACGCATGCTCATAACAACTTGGCACTAGTTAGGATTCAATACACAGCACCACAATGTGCTCGTCTTGAGACAAAGTATTAGGTCTCGATAGCCCAGTAATTTTATTAGCTAATGTTAACCACTACTGTTTGGCGGAAGAAGTAAGCGCTGTAGAGGTTTCTACTTAGACGGTCTTCGAAGATAGAGACCGTCAGTAAAGATCTTGAAAGAAAAATCATCAGTTTTGTCTTATTTCTTGGTAGAATAGCTTAGAAGGAACGTACGCTTTAAACATGCATCCGCTTTAAGTTTTAATTTAATTTGAAAGCGTAGCGGCAGCAAAAATATAAAGAAATATTTAAAAATTTGCTATTCCCAAATTGCATCTAAACCCTCGAGATAACAAGGGGGAGGCGTTCTCCGCTAAGCTATTACGGCACTTTGGTATAAGCGTGCATTTAATTTAAAAGCCCCCTTCGCAGCGACGACCCCACTCGACCATTAGAGCCCTAACTAGTTATGTTACGTTCTGCCTTTATACTCTCATGATTTATATTTACTGGCCTTAGGTTCCTTACGGCGGAAGCTATTTTGGGGACAGACGTACGCACCTTTTTCTCGTCTTAAGTAGTAGTCATAAATAAAATCAGGTGAAATACATGGAAATTACTTATCATCATCATTAGGTGCTCTCTTTAATCTGAAGTTTGGCGATCATATTGAGAAAGACAAATCGATTCTCAGCTATTCTTTTTAACTGATGGTATTTAAACCCGGTGCACTCCTTTATGACGTTTTCCAGAAATTTTGTCCTCCATGATCAACCTTCAGATCTCATAAAGGAACCTAAAAAGAACAAAAGTTATTTCTTCAAAATAAAGCAAGCAAATAATTAAAATTCATGTTGTTGTATTAGTAAACGAAGAGATGGCGCTGTTATCAATTTAAAGATTTTTAAAATTTTTGATTATTCATGGTTAAGCTTAAATGAAGAAAAAACTGAAAACTGCTGTTTATATAGATAAACCAATAATGATATGTGTTATACCAATAAGATAATGAGCAATAGTGGTCATTAAAATTATTAAAAAAATTCAACTTTGATATAAGTTAACAAATATTTATATTTGCATTAACGCTTTAAAAAATGCAAACCCGTCTCTTAAGGTGTAGAGGGACTAATAACTTATCATGCAAGCTGATCGTAAATTTTACGATGAGGGTAATTTAATACTAAATCAGGTTTTACTATGTATGTATGTATATTGGCGTGAGGGAGAGGAAAAGGCAATTTGTAATATTAAATTTTTTACCTGTCTCGCAGAACTAAGGTAATATAATATATAACTTAATTTGAACCTTACTTTAATTTATTCTTTGAGAGATTTTATCTCGTTTATTTGAAACACGTAGTGATGAAAAAGTTTAAAATTTAATAACATATATTATTGAATATAATAGATCTGGTATGACAACCTAGTATACTAAGGTTTAAATGGCGCCGTAGTATTATAATTTCATGGGTAATGTGGCTTATCCTGTTCCAATGACGTTCACAATGCGTTGCAATGGATACCTTCTTATTATTTAGTTTGAATTTTCTTAGGATATTCTACGAAGTAAAAACGCATGTACTATACGTAGGAGTTACGGTTTGAAGGGCGTCGAATGTAGTGAAAATACTAATTAACTGTCAGTTTTATGTCTCAAGGCGACGAGCACATTACAGAGCTAAGTATACTTAAAAATATGGATTCACATTGTTAAGTGCAGGCGTATCACTTACCATCAGGTGAATGTCCTGCTAGTCGGGTCTTTTATAGAATAAAAGAAATACATGAAGTATTTGCAATATTTGTTAGCATGTCTCTTTATCAATCTATTCTATAGATATCTGTAATGATTTCTTTCATATTATAATAAAACAAGCAGTTACATCCAACGTTCTATTATTCATATAAGTTTTTCGGTCCTTATCATCATCATTTGCCTGCACTTGATCACTTCTTACACCTTCTATGAGACTATTAATATATTCTGTGAATATATTATAACATATTTAAGATGATAATATCTTTTTTACGTGTTTATTATGTAAAGGAAATCCGTATGTCGGTTACACGCGGGATGCGTTAAAGACAAATTGAGCATCAATTAAAATTTAACGCGACACTCATATAAGAGGAAAAGCGGGTAGTTGTGAAAATAATTAATACAATATAATCCATATTATCAATACATTTGACTGAAACTGCATTATATTAAAAAACAGCAGTGATTTTTAAAAATCTTATGATCTAAGATAGGAATAGCAATAGCTAAAGGTACTTACATCTTTAAAGTATTAGTAACAATAAAGAATCGAAAATATAATCATATTTTAATACAGAATTAGTTTTGAATTTGGATAATGATATATGCAACCTTTTTCTTGATAAAACTCGAAGGAACCTTAATAAGGAACGAAAGACAGTAATGAGAGCTAATTTACATAATATTTGTCGAGTTAAAGAATTTAAAAACTTATCCAATCTTCCCAAAAATAACGAAATAACAGTACCTTTTTGTTTGCTCCAATCATTCATATCTTGGAATTTAGCAGACGGCTGAACCGATTTTCGTATGTCTTTCACTGAAATGGCAGATATTGATATAGTTATAGATAACGATATCATCGTCGGTCGCTAGACGTCCATTACTGGACGTAAGCCTCCCCCAAAGATCTCCACATCGATTGATCTTGTGCTGTCCGAAAAACCGCCAGGCACTAGAAGTCGTCGTCTGTAAAGGTTCGTATTTGGGAGGGATTTGAGGGGATTTGGGCCTTTTTCCACCCGCCCAATGCGGGTTGGTGGTTGGACAAAATGTAAGGGTTCCAGCCCAACAACTCACGGGATCCAAGGCAAACTCACCTGCCCGTGGTGCACCCTACTAATCAATAAGAGGCTCGAAGCTGTGGCTCCCACTAACCCCATTGGGCTGGCGGGTTGCGATATGACAAAAATCTCCCCCATATAAATCCCAATCTGATCGATGAGGGAATCTTTGGCGGAGGCTTATGTCCAGCAGTGTACATCAATCGGCTGATGATGATGATGACAAAATAAATACACAAAGAAAAACTCTAAATGTTTAATATCATTTACATCAAAATTAATGATAATATAGAATAGGACAAATACTACTACTTTAGTTAATCTTCCTTAACTATACTTAATATTAGTATATCTGTGTGTAGTAAGTATAATTGCTTATCTAACTTGTTTAACTTGAGCAGTACGTGCAGCGACAATAGTTTCATCCAAGTTTAATAGCTAACGTCACCTCACTTAGCTCAGGAAACACTATTAAGTATTACTTCCTGTTTGTAATTGCGTGTGAAACTGAAATTTGTCTGTTATTTTTTTATCGATGGCAACGAAACGAGAGGGATGTTCACCTGATGGTGAGTTCTTTTCCATAACAAGTTAGCCTTTGTCAGGATTTACTTACAATCACATTGTGCTCGTCATCTCGAAACGTTGAAACTTTCATTACCCCGGTAATTTCACTAGCTACAACACCCTTCATACTGGGACAGACTAATACTGTCTATCGACTGCAATTAGGTTTGCGATATTACCTACCTAGTCGGTCTCTGGCATCAGAGACTTACCACCAGGAATCAGTATGTATATGCTAATTTCCGTTAACATACTTTGAATTTTATTTGCTTTATGCTTCTAGACCTCTTACTTTAAGTTATATGTTCTGTTCCTCTTGACTTTTAGTAGTATGAAAGAAAGAAGTTAGAAGATTTTTTTTGTTTTCACTCCAGGGTAGAAGCTCTTTAATTTGGTACAAATACATACAATCTCATTATGAAGTAAACCATTGTATTTCAATGATGAAACTGGGAAATATTATAGACAATGGTACTGTAGTGAGCATTGGTGAAATTTATACACATTTAAAATAAAAATCATAAAAATTATGCGGTCGTAAATATTCATAAAGAGCATTTGCATCAGCTCGACGCAGCCATCGAACTGCTGCGCGGAGTCGCATAAATTTCCAGCAGTGACTGAGGAAGTTTTGATCATAAGATAACCGTATCGCTTATCTAATGGAAATGTGACTTTAAATTATTTCATATTCCGTATGCAAATATCGAAAATATATGTGTAAACTCCCTTAAGTTTTAAGACATCTATTCACTTCACAATTGGAACCAACTTTACCATATTATCTTTACAATAGTTTATGCTATAGCAAAGAATCATTGTGTGAAAAGTTTAAACTTTATAACAAAAGTATTTAAAAAGTAATTTAAGACTTTCAACGGTAATTATATTAAACTTTCCAAAAAGCTGTCTCCTTCCGTACATGTTCCTCAGAATCGAGATCTAACGCTTCCAGTTTGATATCAACTGCATTCAATGATATCCTACGGTCTTCATCAGTTCATCCACTCACCATAGCAATATTGCTTATACAAACTCCACAGTCTGTCGGCTGTCTTTTGCTTAGGTATTCAGATAAGCTTTCGCTTTAATTCGGATATCAATCTACGTATAACTGTTACTCTAATACAAGATATGAAAGATGGCACAATTCTAGAATAACAGTTTCTTCTTTATCTTCAGCATCATTAGCCTCTGATAGACATAGGTCTTTTCTGAAGATCTCGACGCCAATCGATCGATCTTTAATAGAGATCTTATTGATGTTAGGAAATAACTCATAGAGATAACTCATAGACCTAATGTCGGTTTATTTTCACTCGAAGTCGAAATCGCTCTCATATTGAGGGTAGGCCTGTGCCCCAGCAGAGGGGATGCAAATTGGCTGTTATGGTGGTGGAAGTCGAAAAAGGTTTCCGACTGTTCTAGATTATAATACTTTCTGATTCTTCTTATCAATGCCAAGTCGGTAACCTTTTTCGACTTAGAGTGAAAATAAACCAACATTAGGGCTGGAGTTATATATTATATAAGGGCTGCATTATAATAACCATTAAAATAATTGTGTTATATACTTTGTAAGTTAACTGTGATATGCTCTTCGAATAATTCTACTTTAACATTATGATATAATTCCAAATCGACCCATTGTTGAAGGTTCATATTCAAAGTAACTTAATTAAATCCGTCTCAAGCTGAAGAAGCAAACGGCGTGCAAAGGCAAACCTCAAGTAATCACGCCGATCGCTTTGTATATGACGTTTCGGTAATTGAATGCTTCTGAATGACATTCCACATCCACCCTCTTTAAAGTAGCCCACCGACGATAATAAGCAGCCCCTGCTTTATATAGAAATTCCATTAAATTTTGATCAAACCAAATTTATTCATTGAATAACACTTCAACAAATATATGAAGCCGTGACAACTCGCTGTGTATGGCAAATTGCTTCCGTGGCTAACGCTTTATCATCCACAGCCTCATTATCACTTAGTTTTGAGTAAAATTATGGTAAATTGTACCCTTTGAGATTGAGCTTTGCGTGATAGAAAACAAGGCAAGAAAATCTACATGTTTCATGAACAAAAGCTTTAGTGTCAGTGTGGTAAATAAATCTTCTTGACTATCTCCTTGGGAGGGAAGGAGCTGAATCTCAATAGGGTGAATATTATGAGATCCTAATGAAAACCGTGTTAAACTGCACATCATTCATCATCATCATCATCATCATCGATCATACGACGATTATTTTGATCGCTGTATGAATGAATGAATATTTTATGTTAAAAAAATGTAAACAATCGAACCCTAAATATTTTGAATAACAAAGGGAAAGGTCGCCTCCTGTCGAATTTCGTTATCAAACTCTGAATGCCGTTTGATTCATGAAGAGAGCTTATTATTCTACTTTTCTTCTTCGAGTACACAACTCCAATATATACGAAAAGTTGGAAGTGACGACATCTGAAAGATGATGAGTAGTCCTTCAGGATTAACCTAAAATTTTCAACCAGTTGCGTAAAATATTTGTTGGAAACGATATTAAAGTTAGTCTCTTGAACATGAAAATAAATCACTCTTGGAGGGCGGTATGAAGAGAAATTTTTAATTAATAATGCACTTATAATTTTTTTTTATTCCTCTAAGCAACGTTCACTTGATAATAAGGGAATACACCTGCCGATAAAGATGTATCGCTAGGTGAATATTAACGTCATGATGAAATTAAAAATTGTGCTCATCTTAAAGCAAAAGTTGTTACCTTTACTTACCCATATAACTTCACTACCTACAGCATCCTTCCAATCGTAAAATAGTAAAGTTTTTCCCACTGCTGTTTGACAGAAGAAGTAAATAATGCAGCAGTATATACATCAACGGTCTCTTAAAACAGTCAAATAATTGATATTGAATCTTCTATTACTATAATGATAGTTATTAATTTATCAGAGATTTCAGTTACGTAGAAAGGTATATCAATTAATTATTAATCACGCTTGACTATTTATTGTTTAATTAATGGCAACATCTCATTTGTACGAGATACTGAATGAAATTTTAATCAAGAGCAATCGTTTCCGTCTGCTACACACGGCGAGATACTGGGGGCCAATTTGTTCATTACTTTTTAATTACCTGGTCACTCATCGTTGTTGGGATGTTTGGTACTTTTTTTATTATTTAGTGATCAAACTTTGACAAAGGTTGTAACGCAGACAAAAAACGTATAACCTTGTAGATAAGGTTGTTAGGATATCTTCACGGGTAAAACAGCAAATCTGCAGTTACAGTGTAGATTGACAATTGTTGATTAACAGCCGTCCTATTAATTTACCTACATGGCTGGTCGTCTTAAATTTATCCAGAGATTGTGACCTCAGGTAGTCTTTGTGATTCATATGTCTAATTATAAAGATGAGAGCAAAGTTACTAAAATGGTCTTCAATCACACCATTAAAGCTTACGGTAAAAGAGATTATACAGTAGTCAAAGCATACATTTCAATATTTACTGTTTATTGTATTGAAAAAGAAAACTTCAGATCTACAATACTAAACCCACATAGGCGTTAAACTTACATCACCCGCTTTTTTATTCGGTGATGGAAAGTGATCAAACGTAAAAGTTATGATACACGGAACCCTCTCTAGTATGGAGTGAAAAAATTGAGTTCGCAAAGTGCATTACGAACATTCCTTCGAATACGTTCCTTTTCACATGAGAGAAATCAAATCAATCGTTCACTCAGTCATGGCATTCGGGATACAAATTTTTCTCCGTATACGACAAACAGAAAAAAAAAATTGATAAAATTCCTTTTATTCAGCTTACAGATGTTTTCAGCGAACAGATATTCAATTTATTAAATGTATGATTCGCCTTTTTGGTATATACGAGTATACACAACGAACAATGATGGGCAGGACCTTCGCCTGGATTAAATAGATGTTATTACTTCAGTTCTAATATTACCACAGTTAAAATTAATCTTTTAAGTAATATGATATTTACTATTATAATATCAAATGTAAGCGAGAATTATAATATACTTAAAACTAGATCTAACATATAAATCAAATTCATAGCTCAATTCAACGATCGCGTTTGACAGGCGGCTTACTCGGAATCTCACCTGTTATTTCTTATGTTCATTCTAAAGTGACCTTAATTTCGATTGCTGAAAGGTTTGAAATCTAAAATGGGGTTAAAAATTATAACAAAATTCAGTCGAGTCATTTCCGACCACGTTTTGGAAGCATGATTGATTTATGTTTCTCTATTGATTGGATTACTTCTATTTCTGATCTAGTTCTCTAATCTTTACGAAGTTATATGGTAGGTTTCTGTGTTTATGCTAAAAGCAGAGCAGGTGACTTTATATAAAACTAGAAATACAGTGACACATATCCAAATTGTAGAAAATAGTTAAAAATCTCTTATAAGATGAATGAAAACCCGAATAACCGTGATTTTTCGTAGAAACGGGTAAATATCTAGTAAACTGTGAACTGAAATATTTTTTAATTGTAGACAATGATATAAAGAAAACTAGAATATCGCAAATAGAAACATATTATTGCATATACTGTTATAAATTTTTTCTATTGTTAAAAGGAAGTCTAGAATTATAGTGAAAGTTGATAGGACAATAGAAATATTAGCATACAAATGTTTTTAGAGTGTAGCTGTTTAAAACAAAGGGAAGTAACTTAAGACAACGGGAAGTTTCCTGTAAAACAAGGAAGTGAAACAAGACTTTGAATTACTGAGCCAAGTTATTGTCGCTGTGAAAACTTAGTGTACGACGGATTTATAACACGACGCGAAGTTATACCCTTTGTCCGTTAATGTAAATTAACAGAAAATTCAACATCCAATGAGGTCTACGTTTTCTTATTATCAAACGATTGAAATTATCTTCAAATATCTTCCAAATTCCTTTTTTTTAACCTAGTAAGAGGATAATAGTTAACATATAGAGCAAACAAATGCACTTATTAAAAGAATAATTGGAGTATGATATGATTTAGGTTCATCATAGTTCATCACAGAACCAGTTATAATTTATTACAGGAATTACTTACTCCCATCCTAACATACAATTACAATCCGTTATGTTTGTCAGTATTTAATCTATTAAACACACAAAGTCCTTTTAGAATATTTTCTAAAGTTAAATACAAGGTTTTGCATGAGTAAGACTTAAAAACAAACTAACATGTTCCTATGTGCTTGTACTACCGCTGCCTCAGCGTAAGTGAATTGAATTAGCAAAAGAAAATATCGTACATTCAAAGGATCCTTTTACTTCTTTACTTATAGACGAATAAAGTGCGCTCGTACAGGGATAAAGATCAAAATTGAACCTTCACTATCACCACCTTAAGGTACATTTTTGTATAAATTTGAAGCGATTAAAGTACATCATATAAGGTTTACTAGACTAAAAGAAATCAAGACGGACTGAGTATTAGTGCTATAATTCTTTTCAAATTTCATTGATCTATACACTAGATTTATACAATACAAGTGGAGTCCTTTGGGAGTGGCCCATGTCCAACAATGGACGATGATCTTGATGATGATATAGTTAGAAATTAAATTGATATTTTTCAAGGAGAAGAATTAAAACAAATTACAAGATATTGTGGTGATGAATGATCGATCGGATTACCTCACAAGTTTAACAAGCTTCTTATAACCCAGAATTCCTTTTCTGAGTTCCGGGGTGATCTGCAAAGCTTGGATTAACTATGAAATTTAAAAAAAAGTTCTGTTAAGTAAAGCTAGTTATCAGCTACGTTGTCAATTTAGCTTCATTATGTCAAGTGGAGAGTGGGCAGCTCCGCTTCGCTGTTTTCGACTTCATTGTTAATTATCATTACGTGAAATTAAGTACATAATTTAAAAATAATGACTATGCTGTAAATCTATATTCACTTTCCAGTCATCAATCTTCTGTTTGCCAAATTTAGTTTGCTTTAGAAATACACTGGTGTTCTTGAAAGTACTCACTACTCCTACGACAATTTGCCTTTAGGCGAACTATTATTAATACATACATATACATATATATCACGCCTCGTTCCCAGTGGGGTAGGCAGAGACCACCTTTCTCTACTTGCTACGATCCTGGCACACCTCTCTCGCTTCCTCCACTTTCATAAGCGTCTTCATGCACGCTCGTCTGTCGCGTGTGCTTTTCATCCGGCCTTTCTTTAGGACATCTCCGATTTGATCGGAATATGTCCGCCTAGGTCGACCTGCACCTATTTTTCCAATCATTCTTACCTTGTATATTTCTTTCGTTAATCTTCTTTCATCCATTCTTTCGAATGGAAACTATTATTAAATTGTAGTAAATAGTAATATTTTTTTTTATTTACATACATGCTGGAGGTTTTATTGCATTTTTTTTTATAAATTTATTTATGTTGTAAATGTGTATGGTAATTACTCTATGGGGTGCAGCGATGAAAGAAGACAAGAATATATTTGAATAAGTAATAATTAGTAAAATAAACTACAATAAATTTAACAAATATGCATAAACAAATTAAATATATAACACGTAACATAATATTTTTAACTACAACATATAAAATTATGTTGTAATTTCCATCTCGCCGGCAAAGTCTGAAAATTTAATATCTCTCAGTACGTAACCTTTGCGCTGGAAGCGTCGCGTTATGTTCGCTTTTAAAGCAAGATGTCGCGTGTAATTAGGAAGAGTTTAATACTCAGATGCATTTAAATATATTTTAACAACGTGTTCACTTCTTATTACTAACTTAAAATACCTTTTATGTATAGCCGTATTAATAAAAACAACGATCTTTGTTTGGTAAATGATCACCACTGTGTTCAAGTGATCCCAAGGCTTGGTTTATAATCATTGGATTTACTGGAAATGAAAATAGTAAAGTTTGGATGGTAGGAAGGTAATTAGAACTATCCTAATTAGTCACTTACTGATATATTGATCTACTATCATAATAACTGGCCCGAGTTTCTACAGTAACACATATGAGAGCATGATTGTTTTTGGGTGAGAATTCTACACTATGAGTTCATTGCCACTTACAATAATAGTTACATGGTGTATATTCTTCATATGATACTATCAAAATCAATAAATATCCTTCGTCCCTATTATTTTCCTTTATCTATTTATCTATAATTTCATATATTACTTAAATGTGTTCATAATATCCAAGCAAATGATTTGGTGCTAAGGTAAATGATAGATATTAAACTTAGAAATGTAACAGTATTCTATTAAAGTATAGAAAGATATTAAAAACAAGAAGTAGAGTTATAGAAGTAGCATCCGGAAAAAGGAGACTCGTTATAAACACATCCGTCATTCACAAAAGAGCAATAAACATCCGGATAAAACAAGTTCGCTATTAGAATCGTTTTATTCGTGGCAGACTGAGACCGTGCGACTGCTGCGGTGAAGTTTTCAACCAGCTCATCACTGAAGCAGTCAATTAATGAAACCTCCACTGAAAGAATCGCCAAAGCGAAGTTTTTTTTTCATTTCACGGAATCAGTTATTGAAGAAAATTTAAATCTATTGATAAATTCTTCTCGAGTCTCATAGTTCATTTAATTTATAGAGGTTTTCCTTACATAAATGATAATTAGAAAGAAAATTTTGAGACCAACCCATTCTTATATTTGGTGGAATATATGTTTAATACTAAATTTTAGGGGTTTTTATAGCACCTATAATTATGTGACTGTAATTAGATAGATGTCTCGATATTATACATTGAGAATTTAAAACTTGTATGAGGTATCTTTTTAATTATGTTATGAAATGTGTAATATGAGAGATAGGAAAGAATATTCTCACCGACAATCTATCCCTGCTATAAAAGGGAACTATAAGGTAATTCATTCCAGAGAAGAGACTCTTCTTATTTCCTATTTTCTTTATATTACAATTATATAGTTTGAAATGAATAAAGTAGGTTTTATAGAAGCATTATATGAACCTGTACTACATGTTTATGCTTTCAGCGTTGCATACGGCTGTCGAGTTTATGGCAACGTAATAATTAGGATAGACGTACTTAGAAAATAGTGAGATGTGATCATTCCGTACCCACGATAATGATTGACATTACTAAGGTATATGTTTTTTACTAGGACAGTTTTTCGGTAGGTAATATCTCTAAATACCCAATGAAAGATTTGTTAGTAAAAATTATCGCGATCGAATCTTTATCGGCTGATAGACGTCCACTGCCGGACATAGGGCTCTCCCAAAGATCTCTAGATCGATCGATTGTGCATTGCCTGCATCCAGCTGTTTCCAGCAAGCTTCACCAGATCGTTGGACCACCTGGTCGGAGGCCTGCCAACACTATGTTTACCGGTACGCGATCGACATTAGAGAACCTTAGCGCGCCATCGACTGTCAGTCCTTCGAGCGATGTGTCCTGTCCATTGCCATTTGAGGCTAGCAATCTTTTGGATTATGACGGTGACTTAGTTCTCCTGCGGATCTCCTTATTCCTGATTCGATCACGCAGGGAAACCCCGAGCAAAGCCCTTTCCATTGCTCTCTGTGCGACTTGAAGCCTTTTTACGCGGCCCACTGTAAGCGGCCACGTCTCGGTGCCATGAATCATCACTGGCAACACGCACGAATTAAAGACCTTTGTCTTTAGACAGTGCGTTAGTTGGGACGAGAACATGCTGCGTAGTCTCCCGAACGCTGCTGAACGTAATACTAGAACATTCGTGAGCGATCGAGTCGGATATTTATCGACGAGTTTAGAATAAGCGAGAAGTCATTGGTAACAATTTATATTACATCAGTGAAAAAGTTCTCTAGAAATTTCTAGTGGAAGGCAGACGATGTATAAACAGGCGTTCAGCGAGGGAGTGATCGATTCTCGTTTTGTTCTCGGAGGCGATACTGTGATTAATCTATACGCATTATATGACCTATGAAGAGCTTATTTAATTGGTCTTTTGCTTCTTCTTCTTAAAGTGCCTCTCCAACTAGTGAAAGTTGGCGATTTGTGACTACTGAATAAAAAAGTTTTTCGTCTTAGAGTATTGTTTCATTCGACCAAATCTAGAATCACGTATTCAAACGCTACTATTTCGATATTAAAAAAAAACATTCAGTATCATTTTTTTATTTTTTTTTTATATTATACAATAATGCCGCGATAGATATGAGAAAATCCGATACGGAAAAAGGGAACAGTTCTTAACATGCCGCGAAGTAAGCATGTTGTATGGAATTGAATCAGTAAAGCGCTTATCGTGCATTAAAAGAATCCTTTTACTTCCTTTCGCTTGAGGAGAATCAAATTAGGTGTTTCCTGAACGGATGATGATTTTGCGATTGAATCCGGACTTTAGGTGTATAAAGATAAGGTTTTAATTTCATTGCTAAATATGAAAAGAGGAAAGCAATGAAAGAATATCTATAAAGTAAGTAAGCTGTTATATCAGTTTGGCAAACAGCTATTTGACGAACATTTGATAACTCTTAAATAATCTATTTTTGCTTATTTTCTTTCGTCTTTTTCATTTATATCTCTTACATTAATGATTTTTGGTATTCTTTGGAATAATGCGTTTACTTTGTGTGATTCGCGATCAAAATATTGTATTATACTTGTTGAAACTGGCAGAAACAATATCTCTACCATATTTTCAGTGTTTACGTCTAATAGTTCAGGAGATGTTGTGATCAATGAATCTCTGGATACCTTCTATATATCCAGATGAATGTCTGTACTTGTTATTTTCTGAAGGTAAATAAATTTTTGTACATAATGAAGTTTCTTTGTTTAAATAATTTTGATATTCAGCTAAAACTATATTTATTTAATTTGAGATAAGTTTTCTAATATAGAAATGTTTTCCAATCACATTTAAGAGAATTTTAAAATATAAATATATTCAGATGTACTTTACGGAAGAGGGAAACTAAAACGCAGAGGAGTTGGTAGGTGTTTTGGAAACAATTTTATGAGACTACAAATAGCGGATTTGCATCCGAATTGGGAATATAATCCGAAATAGCCTCGCGGTAGACTGCGAATTTTATGGGGGTTCCTTTCAATAATACAGTAGTAAGTAGATTGAGGGAATCAGTAGTACGGTTTTATAAGAATATGGGATATTAAAAGTTGAGTGAAAGTGCCTCTGGAAGTACTCCTGTGCTTCTTAGAGGCTTTTGATTAAATGGACATTAGTATTCTTTAAATATAACTGTCACTCAGTTTGCAAGGCACTATAGCTAGTCCTAGCCTTATCTTATTGCCGTAGACCGTCTATATAGTCGGTTTTAGACATGTCAAATCTTGTTACTGCAGTAATTTCACTTGTTATAACGCCTTTCAAGCCGAAATACTAAAATGTTTGTTACTATTTGGCAGCAGAAATGAGGTGTGGTGGTGCAAACTAGTGCGTAGATACTTTACTGATCGTAGGTCTATTTCTGGCAGCAAAAAGTAGTGTGCAAACATCACTTTGTTCCGGTTTAAAGGCGCTATAGCTAGTGTAATCACTGGGGCAAGGAAACTTTTATTTTGGATCTCATGGCGTCGATCAGTGTGATGCTGTGTATACCAACCTAACAAGCGCCACCTTGTTATCGGAAGGCGTATCACGTGAACGTCTTCCTTGTCCCGTAGTTTCTAATAAAAAAATATCTGTTTAGATAACATAGTGGGGTCTATTTCCGCTACTAATATCACCCAAACATTACTGCGTTTTGGATTGTGAGGAGCTAGAGCTAGTAGAATTACTAGAGTAATCTAGTTTGATGGTTTCAACTGGTGACACTTGACCACAATATAAGTTATAATGAGGCCATAGATAAGAAACGATCTTACAATACTTTGGCAGTATAAAAAGAAGAGGACTAGAACACAGTATTACTGTAATACTGAAAGCCTTATTATCACAGACCATATCACTACATATAGTGATATGGTCTGTGATGATAAGGCTTACCCAGTTACAGCCTTTCTTTGGAGATACCCACGTATTTGGACTCTCTCTGCTGTTCTTTTGAAGAACGAGGAGTTGAACCTCCTCTTTCTTCAAATCCGGAAGCTGGAAATGTTCAGAACATAAGGCTTTATGTTGTGTATATGTTAACTAGCCAGGTGTATTGTAAAGACTCTAACCAGGGACCTTTGTAACACGGTAACGCTTAACCACTACGCTACAGACGAAGTTGAAGGAACTTGACATTTGATGTCACAAGGTCAAGCTGAACATATTGTGGTTATGTTGAATTAAAAAACATGGATGATATCTCGCCCTCTGATTCACCCCCCACTCCATTCTTCTCACATTGTTCCAAACAGATACCAATGTTTTAATTTGAAACGTCATTCAAAAAAGAATTCAATTATTGTCGAAACGTCAGAGTCACAACGCGGCGTGCAATTATTCGCGGTTTTTCGTCAATCCGGCTTCCGCTTTGAAATCGTGTTTCCTGTTCTTAATTTTGTTTTTTAATCTGTCCACAGTCGACTATTACGGGCAATTTGACTTCGTAAAGAAACCACAAAGTATTGAAAAATAGAAGTCTGCGTATTATTACTTTCGGTGTAGTAATACTATCCACTACTACATCGGCGAGAATTGTATAAAGAGGAAAGTATGAAAGATGGTCATGTTGGTATCAAATTGGTATCTGATAGATTAAAAACGAAGAAGTGGAAGATCAGGTAAAAGATAGAGTGGTAACAGATCTGTTCTGGTTGGATGACGACGGCGATAGCGATAACGTCAACGACAACAACGACGACGACAACGATAACGGCGATGGTGATAGTGAAGGCGAAGGCAATGGGGATGAATATTATGATGATGATTATTCTAATAATTTCTTCTTTCGACATCGCAAGACGTCTATTTAAAAAACAAATAAAAGGGGTTGTAAAGGTTTCCGCACAACAACTCAGGGGATCCAAGCCAACATCACCTGCTCGTAGTGCATCCTGGTAATCAACAAACGAGGCCCTGGCTCCCAATAACCCGCATTGGGCCAGCGTGGTGAGAAAAGGCTCAAATCCCTCCATTTCCCGATCGATGTCCGAATCTTTGGGGGAGGGCTATGTCCAGCGGTGGACATCGATCGGCTGATGACGATGATGATGACGTTCAAGACGCCAATGTAATTAAAACAAAGACATATCCCACTTACGAGTGAAAATATGATAAACTTTTTTTTGTTGTTTTCATCATTTAATTTTTTGGTGATGAAGTATTATTTGGTGATCATTCGTACATTTAACGGTTAAAGCGGACGATAGCGTTTAAGTGCCAGCCGGATACTAACAGGAGCACTAATTACCGGCAACATCTTGAGCTGAAAGCGAATTTAACCAGCGGTCGCTGATTCCGAATAATTTACGAGTTGGGGGTAGATATTAAATTCTTAACGCTGGCGTAAAGGAAACGAAATTAGATTTCTTTAGATCTTTTTTTTTTTAAATATCTATAATAATTTGGTGCTGATTAGGGTTTATGCAGCAGCGTTGTGCTCTTCATTGGTGAGGTAGGTATCACTGCAGCGTCTATTGCCGTCAAACAGTAGCGTGCGAACATTACTGTGTTTCGGTTTGAAGGGCGTTGTAGCTAGTGTGATTGCTGTGGTAATATAAGCTGTGTTTATCATACTAACTAGATCCACATTGTTATGGATAGGTGTATCACTTAATATCCAGTGAACGTCCCGCTCATCTCTTCGCTTCTATGAATACTCTTTTTACTCCAGTATATATAAGCATTATAGCGCCGTTAAAACCGGGAATTACTCTTCTTTATTGGTGGTAAACAGCAAAAGGTTAATTTCTGATCATAGGGCTTTTGTTTATAATAATATTTTTTTTCTAATGAAAATGCAAAGGAACCTTTTGTTTGTTTGTCTCTGGTATAAAGTTTGAGGAAAACGTTATTATTATATCTCTATACAAAACATTGCTGATACGTATACAGTTATTCCCCTTTGAATAGAGTTCCATTAGGAGAATGATGAGTAAACAGAACAAATATAAGATGATGTATGAGAAGGATCATCATCATCAGCTGATCCCACTGCTGAGCATAGACCTCTTCTAAAATTCCTTTTTTATTCGACGATTGATAAACAACGTGGCGCTAGTTACGATCATATATACTACACCACATTGTTTTCGTTGCGATAGATATAAGATATTGACTTTCATTACTTGAGTAATTTTACTAGTTATATCACCCTTCAAACCAGAACACAGTAATGTGTGCACGCCACTGCTGATCGGTAGAAATAGAAGCTGCGTTATTTATCTAGATGGTCTCTGACAACAGATACTTACCATGAGTAATATCCAACAGGTCTTGGGTTGTCCGCTTTCGTTGGTTTCCAACGACCTTCGCCATATGTTCGATCCACGTCTGCTCTTACGTATCCGGATCTTTAGTACTTTACTGCTCCATCAGCCGTCATGCCTTTGAGCAATATGGTCAGCTCAACGAAAGGGCGGACCACCTGGCCAAGGAAGCGGCCCTGAAGAGCAAAAGAAGACCAGAATACGAGGACTGCCCCGTTTCCTTCGTCAAGCGCCAGCTAAGGCTGGAGACGCTCGACGAATGGAACAGGAGGTATGTGCAAGGTACGACGGCTTCAACAACGAGGATGTTTTTCCCGAACGTCAAGTCAGCGTACCGGGTGCTTCGCCGAATCGAGCTCGACACGGTCCTGGTCCAGATGTTCACCGGGCACGGGGGATTCTCCGAGTACCTCCACAGGTTCAAGCTCAAAGAGAGTCCCGCGTGCCCCTGTGACCCGGAGGTAGACCAGACCGTGGTGCACATCCTACTTTCCTGTCCCTTATTCGGGAGGGAAAGAGCGGAACTAGAGATAGAAATTGAGAAAAGTTTAGACATAGGAGCGGTTGCCTCTCTGATGAGTGAGGACGAAAGTCGCCAAAGCTACATAAAGTTTGCTAGAAAAATAATAAATGATGCTATAGAAAGAAATAAAAATAAATAGGAAAAATAAAAACAAGTTAAGAAAAATAAAACAAAAAATGTAAATAGGAAATAAAAATAAACAAGTAAAAATAAGTATAATTAAAAATAAAACTAAAACACGAAAAAACAAGAACATGGCATGATTTGCTGCTGAAGATGTTCCAGAAGAAATTGACGAAGCGGCTGTCTTCACTCAGCGAGAGGTATGAAAGAAGGAAATGGAATGGAGAGCGATAGAAAAGAGGAGGAGAAATATGGGAAGGTAGAGGAATGAGTGGAAGATAGGAAAGTATGAAAGAAAGGAATGAGGAAATTAGTTTTAAGACAATGAGAATGTTAAGTGATGTAAAGCTTTAAAGTGCAAATAAAGGCCCTGACCCGCCATACGCAAGGGAATGACGTAAAAAAAAAAAAAAAAAAAAAAAAAAAAAAAAAAAAAAAAAAAAAAAAAAAAAAAAAATATGCTCAGCCCATTGCTGCTTAATTCTAACAATCCTCCGGGCTTTGTTGGTGATCTCACGTCTCTACGAACTCCTCATTACTGATTCGATATATCACCGCCGTCTTAATATACCCACTGCTAGGATTTGGAACCTTCTTTTGATAATACAATCTATACATTAAGGACCAATTGCAGGATTTTTCTGTCATTAATCAACGAGACGAGCTGCACGTTCACCTGATGTTAAGTGCCTGTCCACAATCACGCATTTACGCTCGTCGCCTGAGATATAAGATCTTGATTATCTTAGATGGTTTCCATCAATACAGACCAACCAGAGCAGATAAAAATAATATCATCACATTACGCTTAATGAAAATGCCCCTTAAATGATGACGTAAGAGTTTGTTTATTCATATATATATATAGAGAGGAAGTACAGTAACAGCTATTCGGAAATTATTCGAAGAGGAAGCAACATGAGGAAGGTACTGCTACTGGTGGTGGTTGCGATCGTCGCTGTCTTCGTGGCTGGACAGGGCATACCTTTGGGTAAGGGAAGAATTTACTAAAATAAAAAAAAATTATATCGATTTCGATTTAAGTACTAAAATCTGTAAAGTCATTTACATATAATATTTTATGTATGCACAATGATCTCTGATGGCAATATATCTAAATATATTAACATATAAAATTTTATATATATGCATATGTATATATATGTTTAACTTTATATTTTGATCTTTTTAAGTATAGTTTTCAATTAAAAACTTATATATTACTATTAAAAGATTTACTTATAACTATAATAAGCTATGAATTGCTGTTAATAAATATTGCCAGTTAGATTTCTATTCCAGGCCATCATTCTTGGTTCCACAGACAATTGGAATGTTTTGTATTACTAAAATCCACTCAGTATATCCTTAATTCAGACACAAACCCCACAGAATTTCTTGGTCAAATACTCCTTTGTGTTTTACAATCCTTTCTTAAAATAAGAAGGTAATTCTCTGTACAGTGCTTCATAGATTCTACGGCTGACGCATTATCAAGGAAACTCTTCAAAAGAATAACCATAATATCAATATAATATATATACATTAACAATTTTCGTATAATATTGTGAATACATATGTATATATTAGAAATTTTTATAATAATAATAATAGTATGTTCATATTATACATTTCGAATCGTTACGGATTTTAGCAAGAGATCTACACGTATCCAAATTCGGGCTTCGATCAGCTGGTTGTGATGTGATGATCATTTTATTTAATACCTTCAAAGAAATTACACTCTTTAACTATTCAATTATATAATTATAAAAAAAATATTTAATAAATGTAGGGGGCTCATTAACAAAAAAAATATTTAGCAAATCAGCTGTTTAATTTTCTACTCTTACAAATAAGCGTCTTAATTCTATGAATATCTTCCGTTTGTTTCTTTGCTGCATATTAACCAGTTGATGATATTCGCAGCGGACTGCGCGCCTGGTGAGCATTCGGTCCTGTACTGCCCGAGGATCGAGGAGCCGTCTTGCGACAACCCATACATTGAGAAGGAGGCCACCGGAGCCTGCGACATACCCGACTGCTTCTGCGACACGCCCACGGTGCGGGACACGAAGACAAGGAAATGCGTCCCACTGTCGGAATGTCCACGATAAAATATAAACACTACTAACACATATATAAAAAGATTCTGTTAATAGTTAAATTGTTAATAAATATATTAGTTATGTATTAAACATATATATATGTATAGAAAAAGTCTCTTAAATGTTTCATATGTAATTTTAAAGAAATAAATTTTAGTGAAAAAAATTTTTTTTATACAATTAAGTGACTATACGAACGAGACGATCACATGATGGTAAGTGATACGCCACCCATAACAATGTGACGATAGTCAAGATGATATACACTGCACCACAATGCGCTCGTCGCTTAAGATGTTGAGTCTCGTTACTCTAGTAATTACACTAGCTACAGCGATCTCCAAATTACTGTATAGCGGCAGAAATAGGCGCTGCGGTGGTTGCCGCCTAGAAGATCTAAGAGACCTAATACCAGTATACAGAGACCTGCCAATAGCTCTCTGCGATAGGCAGGTGTTATCTCAGATTAAGATCTTACTATAAGACTATCCTTGTGTCCTAGAAAAAGGTCGTTACCTAGATAAAATTGATTTCTTTCTATTTCTGCATATACTTTGTTTACACGAGGTGTTGTTGGGAACTATAAAGTTCGCCTCAGTTACTGCATCCGTCGAAGAGGAAACTTCCAAAACTTCTCATTCCTCTGAATAATCAGGTGCTGCTTCCATCCACGCAGACGACACCGCTGAAACTTCCGTCGAAACAAACAGCTACAAACTTGTTACGTTGAACTAATTTTTAAGCGAGACTAACTAAAGTATTTTATTGGCTAAATATTCTAAGAGTTTTTTATTTTAAACAACTCACCGGATCCAAGACAACCCCATCTGCTCGTGGTGCACTCTGCTAATCAACAAACGAGGCTCTGGCTTTCACTGACCCACAAACCTCCATACGAACCCCTACAAACAACAGCGCCGAGTGCCTGGCGGTACCGAAGACCATGCTGACTGTGGACCGATCTTTAGGGGAAGCCTATGTCCAGAAATAAACGACTATGACATAATTCATATTGGAATCATCTCAGTCACATGAGCTGACGATGAACCTGATGGTATTGTAAAAGCCGTTTCAGTATATAAAAACCTCAACATAATCTGGGTTATGCTGACTTAAGGTAGCTAGAAGCTGCTGGATGTGAACCGATTGTTATGGAGATCTTTGATAGAGTCCTATGTCCAGCTGTGGACGACTATCGGCTGATGATGAAGATGACATAATCCAGACTGCTTTAAAAAGGCAGGATTTTGTTTAGATTGTTTCCTTGACGATAAAAATATAGCTATTTCAAAAGCTACAGCGACTTTCAAACTGAAAGATGGTAGCTGGATCCAACTTGGCTACTATAGAAGAAAAGATTTTTTTTTTTTTTTTTTTTTTTTTTTTTTTTTTTAATCTAAGTATAAATCACTTAAAACTAAATAATCTAAGTCCTAGGTTATCTTATATATAGGTTCTGTCTCTACCGCGGTCTATAGCGCTTGCTTTGTAACTTTTAGACTCCTCCTTGGATTCTAGAGTCTCTGGTAGGCCTCCTTTGCCCTTTGTTCCCATTTTTGCCACCGAACACTTCCGGTTTAATGGTCGTAACTAATGGAAAGCACTTAGATAACGTGACTTGAAATTTTATGTCTCAAAGCGATAAGCACAATGTAGTGCTGTTAAAGACGGGTGTAACTTACTAACAGGTGAACGTGATGCGTTAAGGTCAAGCGTTAGTTTATAGTAAATAAAAATTAAAAACCATAGAGTAAATAATTCCCCGGAACGTTACTAAGAAGAGGTTAGATAAGGAAAATAGTAATTTAAATATTTATTGACTTAGTGTATAATGTTTATCCCCGGCGAGGTGAGTTTCTTTACATCGAACGAGCTCGATGCGAACATTTGTTCGCTTTATATGCATTTACAGATTAAATTTTTTTTTTATTTCTGTAGATATTTTTATATACATAACCACGACAAATTCTAGACCAGTCGCCAGAGAGAAGAACTGTCTCTAAACTTAATAGATTTTGACATTTATTGTTTTAGACGTCGTCATCATCATCAGTCGATAGACGTCCAATGCTCGACATAGGCCTCCGTCAAGGATCTCCACATACAGTCAGCATGGCTTCCTTAATTAGTTTATGAGGAGAGATTTGGGCCATTTCCCACCACGCTGGCCTGATGCGGGTTGGTAGGAGCCAGAGCCTACATTATTAATAAGCAGAGTGCATCACGAGTAGCTAAGGTTGGCTTGGGTCCCGTAAGTTGTTGTGCCGAATCCTTTGCATCCCCTATTTTGTACACCCATTTTTTATATTCTTATAATAGCTTTACAACGTTAATAGATATATTTAATTTGATTAAAAAAAACAGTCTGAAGATGGCGAAAAGCTCTTGCGCCGATTACTCTTGCTCTTAAGTGTTGTACAATGAAAACACAGCAATGTTGCTATGGCAGCAGTTTTACTACATAAAATTGGTAGGTAGTCCTCGGAACAAAACCTGGGATCACTGTTGGACACAACCAGCACTTAACCACTACGCCTGATGACGGTTAACTAATTTTATTGTTGGACATTGTCTATTCTTTCATGATGGTAAATGACATAACTGTATGGATATTGGGTTTGAGGAATACAGCACAAGATCCATCACCACCTGGCTGCGACAAGTATGCACTGGGAGACACCACTGAGGTGGTTTTAGTCGGTAGAAGCCCCACATAACATTGTCTTCCTCCCGGAAGCAAGATATCTTTTAAGAAGATTTGCCCCCGACATAAAAAGTACAACTATTACTAACATCTTATATATACAAAGATGTTTATTTTTATATATTATTATGATAAAAAATAAATCGCCATAATGAAAGTCAACCTTAATTATGACGTCAGTTAGTTTAGGTATATATATAACAAGTTATAGTAAATCAATAACATTCACAGATTATATCTATCAAAGGCACGATGAAGTTGTTGTTTGTGTTGTTTGTGGCGGTCACAGTTTCCAGTGTCGTGGGTCAAGGCATACCCACTGGTGAGGACCTTAAATATATTAAACGTTTACTGTAGTGTATAAAGTTTACAAAACGATCTATAGATCTTGTTTTGATATATCAATTTGTTAATTATTGTGTATATTCAGAACCCATCCCAATATAGGAATGAATTCAAATATTCCATCCGAAGGTTCGCTAATTAAATTTCTTTCTATATAATTATAGGGGTGTATTAGTTAATGTGTAGGGGATCAATAGAGGCTTTTTGTATTTTTTTGCCCACATTAACCTCAACGGTCGTCGCGAATTAGAAATAAACAGATGTGTCGTCTCAACTGGTATAACGTCAAACAAATCTTTCATACTCTAAATCGATTAACTCTGTAAAATATAAAAAAAAAATTATAAAACAATTTTTTTTTTAACTTATAAATGCATATCTAATATTTCAAAGCAATTGTTAGTTTATAAATTGCACTATAACATGATAATCTTAAATTATTCGTATAAAGGTTAGCTTAACTTTCATAGAGTTATCTTCAGAGAAATCTTGGGGTAGAGAGGATTTGGAATACTTTTAAAGGTTTCTTACTTGTTTCAGTAAGCGGCATACTATTTTAAATATATCATATTAATTACCAAAAAAGGCACAGTTAACACTTTACGATATTTTCTTTCGATGCAGATTTGAATGTAAAATTATGTAAAATAAAGCTATTGTGATGTTTATTCTACAGCGAAATGTTCCCCCGGAGAGCATTCGGTGTTGTACTGCCCTCAGAGGGCTGAGCCCTCATGTGACAACCCGACAGTTCACGATCTGCCCCTAGGGATCAACGGAGCCTGTGATATACCAGACTGCTTCTGCAACTCGCCCACGGTCCGGGACTTGAGGACCAACAAATGCGTCAATCTATCAGATTGCTAGTACTCTTTCCCTCATTTTACACATTCATTTTCTCTAATTTGTATTATGTGTAATATTCATATTTCTGTCTTCTTTATTTATTTAACGTATCTCCAATTCTCAAGGAATATCATTTAGGTAATAAGTCAAATATTTGTAACCTAGTTTTGAGATTAAAAATATAATAAACAGTCTACTTCCCACTTTCAAATATTTTATTTCCATGCTACCTTGATTTATAATTATTATACTTAAACATCTGTATTCTTAGATTTTTAGAGCCTGTATTACCCTGACTGAAGTAAACACTATGTTTTTAATTAGTGCCGATGGCGGGAGCTGAACAGAACTTTAAAATTGCCTGCAAATTTCTCGATAATAACTTAGCGGGAGTGCGGTAGTTTTAAGTTAGCGCAAGTTTTCGCTCTTCAAAAGGTTTGTTACAGATTAACATGAAAGTTTAAATCAATATTATACAGGTCGAGGATAATGCTTTGTTTGAGACTATACAACATGCTATTTCCTTAACCGTACGGAAGTTATCTTGATACTTTGACCAAAAAAGTTATAGAAAATCTTTCTCTCTATCTTTCCGTATATTTTTCTATCTACTGATACAAGATAGGGACAAAAACTTCAAAATAACCTAGAAGTTGCCTGAAGTTTTTGTTCCTTATCAAAAATTTTTTTCTTTAAAAAATAAATAGCATAATCTTTTTACAACAGATTGCTATTTAATTCTGTAAGGCGCTATATTTTATGTTTAATTTCTTGTAATTAGGTTGCTATAGTCATTCTATTTCATGTTCTCGCATTTGGGAATCGAAGACTTCTCGTACAGAAAGAGAAGTCCATTATCCACCACAATTGCCAAGTGCGAGTTGGCAACTAACGCATGGTTACACAAACCCATGAAACGTGATTTCCTCACAATGTTTTTCTTTACCTTTTGTTTTATTACCTGTAAAACGTAAGTTGGCAGAGTATCACTAATTATTTTAGTTTATTACAAACCGTGTGTTTATAATGTATATCATTATAAGTGTCTACCTAGTCTTAAAAGTCTTATTTTTATTTGTAAAGAAAAACCTTTATATTTAAAATTGCAACAAGTACTGAATTCCACTGCTGATATTTTTATTTTTATGTGTACGAGTTTTAACATGTTAAAACTGAAAAGAGACTGAATAATGTTCACTTTTAGATAAATTAGAAAACAACATACCTTGTCAGTCAGTTTATTCAATTGTGAAGTTATTTTATTTCTCGAGAGAAACCAAAAAGAAACAGTATGTTAGGTAAAACGTATGAAAGAGTAAATTGTCTTCGACAATACAATGTGCACCAGAGGAGATTTGAATTCACAATTGTAACAATTTCATATTGCTATTGTATTCTGATATTTTTTAACTCTTTGGGAGAAAAGTTCCTTTACAAATATCATAATAGATTCAGAGAGAATAGTTTTTCTCTAGCCTTTATAAAGATGTAATATTACGAACCAATGAAAGAACTGAACTAACTTGAAAATATAGTCGACAAAAAAGATTTCAAATAGATTATTATTAGAATTTGATAGATACAGTATCAACAGACTACAAAACTTTTGAACCAATTTTCGTTTTATCGATACTCTGAAAAAATTATAATAAGTTCGTCTGGTCTTTGTGAAGAAGTGCAAGATATTCTGAAACTAAAATAATTTAAACACAAATCTAGTAAATCAAACGAAAAATATGTCTTCGAGAAAGTAGAAAGTTCCGAATTACCTGCAAGAACGGTCTAATTGTAATCAAAAGTAGCCCCATTACGGTAACACATTAACACATAATTCAGAAGCCGGGGGAATTATATAAGTGGATAATGCGAGGGGCGTTGCTTTGGGGCAAGTTAAAGAAATTAAACGTTTTAGTTAACATTAATTTTTAATCTAAGTAAATCGACTGTAGATAGAAGTGAAAAGTTCATTACATTCGATCGCATCGTTAGCCTTTGAAAGATTTCATCGACCTTCAACTCCGATTGACTGACCAACTTCAAGGTTTAACTTTTTCGAAGTTAAGGAAATACCAACAAAAAAAATGCTGATACTATGTCAACTTGATGCGTGTAATATGTTGTTCCACGTAGTATTAGTCGCCAACCTATGATACTCAGGTGACCATTTAATAATTTGAAGTAACCTATTTTATTGTTAGCAATAGTAAATAGTGTACATAAATAAATTAGCACTAAAATATCTATGAGACCTACGTCACTATATTATATATATTTTGGTTATTTTGCATTCTCAAGCAACTTTAAATCACTGATACAAACTTAAAGCTCTCCAATGCTTTACTAATCAACGATAATAAGACAATTTGATTATGTTTCTGCCAAAACTTTGTTTTTTCTAGTTTCTTTTGAAAGTTGTTTAAATTTTTTTCCCTAAAGGATTTTCTTTATAGATATAACACAATATTAACTGTAGCCTAAACTAAAATACATTTTTAGTTGTGCTGTAATAAAATATGTTGTAAACGCTCATTTCTTTTCGCTTCAGCCGAAACCTCCTCCGGGAAATTACAGTTCCAACGAATTAGAAGCGTCTCGAATAAATTTCGACAAAACAGTCGGGGGATATTTTTTAATTATGTACCGTAAATGCGAACGAAACTCGAAAATGTACGAATGAATTTTTTCATAAATACATCCCATCCGTTTGTTTTCTGTTGATTTATTCCGACGTGGTGCTATTGTAATTAATACAGTAATTTAGTGTCGGAGATTTCCGTTCCGTTCATTCGAAAAATTGGCTGCAAATGAGGATAACGTATCTATCTTTAATGTAAATCAAACAAGAGATCGACTCTGTAGTCTAAGGATAATAAAAGCAGGATAAACGTAAGCCCTAAGGTAGAAGGCGACTTGAAAAGTCTTCGGGTTCGCAGGTGTTCAAGAACCGCTAACCCGTGATAAGTAAGCAGGACGAGAACGGAAAAATGCAGTGATCTAATAATTTCCGTAGCATAGAGGTCTAAGCTCGCTGGCCTAATGGTTAGAGCGTGCGGCTTTCATTCCGAAGGTCGCGGGTTCAAACCTCGGCATGTACCAATGACTTTAATATTTAAGTTATGTACATTTGTGAACTTTAGTTACAACAGCGAGATACAAACGGTGAAGGAAAACATCGCGAGGAAACCTGCACACTGACATCATCTTTGTGTGTGCGTGTGGTGGCCCCAATAAAGTGGCAACAAGAATTTATTCTAAGGTATGTGTGAAGTCACCAATCCGCATTGGGCCAGCGTGGTGACTATGGCCCAATCGCCCTCATGTCGAAGGTAGGCCTGTGCCCCAGCAGTGGGGACGTAAATGGGCTGTTATTATATATATATTATTATAGAGGTCTTAAGGTGACCTTGCCGTTCAATATGCTAAGCTAAAGTCCAGACGGGTACCAGTGCTTTCCATTCCAAAGAATGGCAAAGACCTTAAATTATTAATAGGTAGAATAGCATAATATTACGACTTCCTCTCAGCAGCAGGATATCTTTAAAAATTTTATCATAATCAAAAAAAGATTGGAAATGAGACAATAATTGTACTAATTTGTGGATTGATGATTGAAGCCAGTTTTTAAATTGTAACAATTACCCTAATCAACGATAGTTACAAGTAACACGTGTTTAAATCGAATTTGTACAATCGAAATTTCGTTGATAAGATACTAAGTGCAAAATAACAAATTCGTTATCTAATATAAATGATACAGGTGATTATGTAGCTTAGACCTAGATTTGTTATGTTCGAGTAGACATGTGGCGTGCGGTTGTACTGTCGGTATGTTTTGTTGGTGTAGTGGCTGAAAATGATTACAGAACAGTGATATTGAACCAGGGTGGCGTGAGGGGTGAGAAGTATTGGAATGGTGATTTCTATGAATTTTACAGCGTACCGTACGCAAGTATACCAACGGGTCGAGACCGTTTTCAGGTTTGTTATTAATACTAGTTTTATATTTCTAATAGTGTATTTATGAAACTGTTTGCTTAAACATCATAATAGTAGTTTTTTTAACAGATTTGTTAGATTGCTTTATATATTGATAACGAAGATATGCACAATGTTATCTTTTAAGACCTCATTTCGTTTTAATCCATTCTAGTCCATTACATTAATGTTACATAGAAATCAGTTTTACTTCGTATTTATATAAAGATATCAATTTATCGTAAAAGCAAGTTAGTTTTAATGAATTAGACGCGTATCTATAATTTTAGATACATATCTATTTATTCAATAAGACATTTAGTTTAAAGCTTAGCTAAAAAGTTAACGAAGAAGTCTAATAAATAATAATTGGTAATAAAATTTAAAATTTTAAGGGTCCACTACCAGTGAAACCTTGGAAAGGAATCAGAGACGCAAAGTCGATTAATGTATTTTGTTATCAAACATATTATACAGGGGATGAAGAGGATGAATTCATTCTATCAGGAGAGGACGAATGTCTTGTTATGAATCTTCTGGTACCGAAAATTGCAACTGTTAAAAATTTAGTACCTGTACTAGTATATGTTCACAGCGGAGCCTTTTCTGGAGGCAATGGGAATATGGCAAAATTTCATTACCTAACTAGGCACGATGTTTTAGTCGTGAGTTTTAATTATAGATTAGGAGCGTTTGGGTTTGCTTGTCTCGGTAATAAAGAAATACCCGGAAACGCTGGAATGAAAGATCAGGTAGCCGCATTAAAATGGATTAAGGAAAACATTGAAAAATTTGGCGGAGATCCTAATAAAATAACATTAGCCGGCTTCAGTGTTGGAGCAGCTATGGCGGAACTACTTACAATGACAAAGTCAACTGAAGGTATAATAAAAAAACTAATTTTAGAGAGCGGTTCAGCTTTATCTCCATTTACTATAAATAGAGATCCAATAAGTACGGCAAGGAATATTGCGATATCTGTCGGATACAATGATACAGGAAAACTTGAAGATTTGACAGAATTTTACTTAAATGCAAGTGTGGAAGCATTAGTTTCCAAAAGTATACAATTCTTCTTGCCTAACAGCACTTTTGGATTTTCTCCTTGCATAGAAAACGTTCTTGACGGAATTGAGCCTTTCTTAACAGAATCACCTATGGACATTTTAAAAAATGGATTAAATCAAAAAATTCCTGTTTTAACGGGTTTTGCGAACATGGAAGGAATAAGTCGTTTGATAAAATTCGGCCAATGGAGAGATGAGATGAATGTGGATTTTTCTAAATTTTTACCAGTTGACTTGAAGTTTCCTGATAAAAATATAAAAAGTGATGTTACTAAAATAATTAAACAGCGCTACTTCAAAGAACAAGACGTATCCCTAGATACAATACAAAATTATGTAGACTATTTCTCAGATTCGATGTTTAAGTACTCGATAATGAAATCGGCCAAATTGCACGCTATGAATTCGAACAGATCTTTATATTTGTATGAGTTTTCATACGTAGGTAACTTAAATGTTAAGTACATTTACATGGACCGTGTAAAAGGAGCCAGTCATCGAGATCAGACAGCTTACTTGTTAGATTTCTTTGGATGGACGAATAGTTACAGAGATTTGGATATGAGAGATCGAATGACGATGATGTGGACTGATTTTGTAAAATATGAGTAAGTATTTATTTAAAACTGATTTTATAGTTGTGTAAACATATCAATATCCGCAACTACAATTAAACTACGGCTTACAATGTCTAAAATACTAGAAAATATAATAGCTTAATAGTCTTATAGAAAATCTAAATCTGTGATAGTAGTAGAACTTTTTTAGTTTGTCGGCAGAAAAGGAATATCTTAATTTATTTGTTAGTATAACTGTACTGTATATTTCTTAAAAAAATGCTGTAAAAAGGCTAAAGTTCATGTAAATTTTTAAACAATAGCATGAAATATTTACTATATACTTTACTAAATACTGGTTATGGAATGTGTTAATAAAGTTATCATCCTGTACTTTATAAATATGAGAGCAGTGCTGTTCATCTTTATTAAGCACAATGTATGCTTTCTAACAAGTGAATATTTTTCAAGACTTAATGTAGTGTTTGTATTTGCAGAGACCCAACAGCATATGAGTCTTCACTCGTCAACTTCAAATGGCGACCTTTCACAAATGACAAACCGATTTATTTGGAAATCGACAGGAGGCCTACGTTAAAGAAAGACTTATTCGCAGACGCTTATAACTTCTGGGATGAAATATATGAGAAATACTATTGGAATCCAACGTCGCCGAGGAAATGAGAAAAGCGAGCGTGAATACAAGTAGCGAACAATCTTAGTTGACTTATATTTTTTTGAAGGCTTACACTATTTTAATTTCCTCTCCGAATCGTTCAAAACGTTGGCAATACATATAAAAAAGTATACGTTTGTTCTCTCTTACCATTACTTACTTTTCCTCTTAATACAACTATCAACAGTTTCAGTAGTTCATATATTAATTAATTTGTTTGTGCACCACGAGGTTTTTGATAAAACGATAATAAACAGCTTTCTTATAGGGTTTTAGTTCTTCGCTTGTAAGATAATCAAGACTATATCAACTAGGCTGGTCAAGTGGGGTATGGAAATGTTACATACTAAAATTATTGTATTTAGATTATCTCAGTTTATTCACGATTTCTTATACGGAACCTTCAAGCTTAGCGAGGATTGGATTTGTGTCTGTTTCTGAGGTACAGGACATAATGTACAATCACACCTTTCAATTTACTACACATCAATTTTTAGTATGGATATATAACGATGTTTCTGTGGTTGTCACCGTTTGTACTCGGTTCACATAAAGAGCAAAAGACGTAAAAAAAGTACTGGTAGTCGCTTAAATCGCGGCTTATCAAAGTAAAGGGTGAGGGTGTTCCTCAAACAGATGTGTCAAAAGCAGTCATTTGTTATACAAGGAGGGGAATATAAATTCAAACAAAAGAAAAAGAGTTCAATAATGCAACTCGTGAACAGGAAAAAATCGGCTTAGGGTGTATATTTTACGATTTTCCTTCTATAATCTGTAAACGTCTTTATCTATATATGTAGTTATGGGATGAAAGTAAGTTACTGAAAAGTATTCGCTGAACTTTGAACATTTTTAAGAACTTAGTAGTCAGTAGCAGTGGTGATAAATCAGCGTTTATTTATGTTCCGAAGTATTACTACGCAAACTATACTGTGTTGTAGGGAAGTCTATAGCCAGAGAAACTATCAAATCTCTATTAATGATAGGGGTGATGTAATGAGTTCAATACTATTGTTTTAATAACTAAGGATTCGCTGAATTATTTTACGTAACTTACCAAATATTTGGATTGGTATATGCATACAAAATATAACATAGATAGCTCCCAAACGACTTCAAAGGGGCGTCCAATTTAACACCATAAATAATAACAAGATTCAAGGGGGTGGCCCGACAGGAAATCGAATTGGAAAATACTGCCCTTACTCCAATGGAGTGTACGGATTCAAGACCTGTGCAAGTTCACATAATTCTTCGTGGAGCTGTTTCCTGCGAAGCCCCACTTAAAGTGGTTCGTAACCCACCATTGTAAAGTTTGAACGCATTTTATTTGCGCGTACCGGATGTAAACACTCAGAGGAAATCCTCAAGCGATTATGGTCTTTATCATATAAAGATATAGTACAAATTTGTGGTCGTTTCGGCTAAGTAAGAACTGTTTTACTTACAAGGACTTACGTATACAGGTGACACAACGATAAGCAATGTCAATTTGTTAATGTCAAACACAACACAAGAGGGGGTGAAAAAAGATGACGATTTTTTTTTTGGTTTATTTTACAGTAAACGTTTTATCATAACTCTACGGTGGATGCTTTACAATAGATATGACTTGAAAAACAATGTGTCAATAAGGGTGGTAAAGCTAAGCCGTGGCTCTACGAAGCTTTTAAGGGTAGCCCGATTTTATTCCGTCTAACTGTACAAATCATCACGTTTTTCTCCTCCCCGTCCTCTATAGCCTATATATAATATTACACACGCCACCCTTAGCATTGAGGTTGGTGAGTCAGCTGGTAACGTTCAAAGTAATCTACTTCCTTTTAATGATTATCTATTTATAGTTGTCTTTTATGATACAATGGGGATGAAATAACTGTACGGATATACTATTGGTGGTAGCTCTCTGGCTACAGACCGTCTGGGTAGGTACCATCTTAGTTCATATTTCTACTGCCAAACAGTACTGCGTAAGCATTACTGTGTTCCGGTTTGAAAGGCGCTATAGATATTGAAATTACAGAGGTTTTTTTAATTGTCTGCGCTTGACTACAATCCTAAGGGTAAGTGGTGATATAGTCTTTGGTAGTAAAAGCATTAGTCTAGAATTAGCCTATTCACTGTTCTCTCAAAAATCCCCACTTCATTTCTGGACGGATACAATGGATAACTGTAAGTAGAGTTGTATGTATGTTCTATGTAATCGTTTTTTTTATTTTTTGCCTGATAGTAAGTGATACCTCTGCTCATAGCAACGTGGCGCTAGTTAGGATGGTACACACAGCACCACATAGCGCTCGTCGCCTGGTATAAGATGTTGAGTCGACGAACACAATCTGATGTATATATCATCCTTACTAGCACCTGGTTGTTATGGCAGGCGAGACACCGTCAGATCACCACCATCATGGGATGAACGTTTTACAAGACGACTCTTGTCGCACCGTATAATAAAATCACACCCCTTCCCACATGAATCGGAAACGGACGCTAAAGGAAGCGAGTGCAAAGAGAGTTCATATATTATTGTACAATTAACTGATGCAGTTTTATTTATCCAAACGATGCACAGTGGGTTAATATAAAATGCGGTTGGAAAATAAAAAAAAAGTATATTAAAGTTTCACTAAAGCTGCCTCCACTAATTCGCAGAGGGTAAAGTATAAATAAATTACTCCTCACGGAGTCGAGTGCTGTGGTAACTTGAAGCAGTGTTAGCGCAAAAGCTCGCGGTGCAACAAACTGAAAAAATGCCCTTTAACCCTCTTCTCATTAAAGCTTTACAGGGTTCACTTTAGCTTAAGTATTAATATGAAAAGCCTGCAGCAGCGAGCGTTTGAAATGCGGCTGGATGACTGAGTATAAGGGATGGGTTCAGAGTTTTCTTAATAATGTATATATGTTTGTTTCGCTACTATAGCATTATTTTTCAGGGTATTTACCGCGACATACGTTGCAAATTTTTCATCAAACCACCACGCCCTTCAAGGGTAGAGCTGTTATATTATTATATTAGGTTGGGGAAAAAGAAATCCATTATTTTTTCGGTAGATGGCTGTAGTGATAAATTTCTCGTAAAGTATCGATCAAACAGTTTCAAATTTATGCTCGTTGGAAAGGTGACATTTCGCAGTAAAAAAATTCTTTTGCTGTTTTTTGTTTAGTGCATTCAATTGTGAGTTACAATTGGGTGTTAAAAATGGAAGTGAACAAAGAGAACGGTACATTTTACAGTTTTTCTTTGACAAAAGCGAAAATGCAAGCGAGGCGGCTAAAATTGTGAATGGTGTTTATGGACCCGATACTGTAACAGCCAATTATGTGCAATTTTGGTTTCGTAGATTCCGTTCAGGAATTTTTGATGTTAAAGATGCACCTCGCACAGGTAGGCCGGTCGCCGAAAATGTCGATAAAATCGGAGAAATTATCGAAGTTGACCGGCATGTTAGCAGTCGTAACATCGCCCAGGAGCTAAAAATGGACCACAAAACAGTTTTATACCATTTACACAAAGCTGGATTCAAAAAGAAGCTCGATGTTTGGGTGCCACACCAATTAACAGAAAAAAACATGGTGGATCGAATTTCCATCTGCGAAGCCTTGGCCAAACGGAATGAGATAGACCCATTTCTTAAACGGATGGTGACGAGATGAGAAATGGATCACATACGATAACCCTGTGCGAAAACGATCATGGTCAAAGAGCGGTGAAGCACCTCAAACGGTGGCCAAACCAGGACTAACGGCCAGGAAGGTTCTGCTGTGCATTTGGTGGGACTGGAAGGGGATTATTTATTATGAGTTGTTTCCATATGGCCAAGCACTAAATACTGACCTCTACTGTCAACAACTGGACCGTTTCAAGATAGGAATTGACCAGAAACGGCCAGAATTGGCCAACAGGAGAGGTGTCGTGTTCCACCAGGACAACGCTAGGCCACACACGTCTACAGTGACTCGCCAGAAACTTCAGGAGCTTGGTTGGGAAGTTTTAATGCATCCGCCATACAGTCCGGACTTGGCATCAAGCGATTACCATCTTTTTCTTGCATTACAAAATTTCTTTAGTGATAAAAAATTGGCATCTAGGGAAGATTGTGAAAATCGGCTATTAGAGTTTTTTGCAAATAGAGACCAGGACTTCTACGAGAGAGGCATTATGAAGTTACCTTTAAAATGGCAACAAATCATAGAACAAAACGGTGCATATTTGACCCAAATCGGACAATCCGAAGCATGTTAAATAAAGTCCTGAAGTTCATATAAAAATAATGGATTTCTTGTGAACGATGAAAACTAATAATATTCCTGCTGATAACAAAGACCTGGAAAGGATGTTTACATTATTTAAATTGATCAAAATGATATCATATGGCTTGAATGATTCCTATTACTATAGTAATTTAGAAAAAAACAGTAACAGTCTGCAAACTACTGTATAGAGATGAAATAAGTCGATATAAACGTAAATATGAAGTCGTTAGTATTCTTCATTGATGTGAAATATTAAAGATAGTGAGAATTGGGTTTTATGAAACGAAAATATGTAACAGAAATGAGACAACTGTAAATGTATTTATATGGTTGAGAGATTGTTGTAAGAGAATGAGATGAAATGCGTTTCTTTAAAATTTCCTTGTGCTTCGTCTACTTTACTGACGCATAGTTATATGCTAAATACTAAATTCTAAATATATGAAAAATATACGTGGAAGAGAGAGAGAGACATCAGTTGAAATCTAAAGTATGCTATACTTCTGATCTGTTTTTTGTTCTTTTCTAATTCTAACAATAAGAAAATGTCGATCAATCTCTGTTTAGCATCTTCATAGTGTATACATCTCATTAAGATTACGAAGCGTTCCTGCAAGTTCATATTCCTTTCTTAAGGTTATTTTGTTTTAGATAATTTATTCCCACTTACACGTTTATTATCTAAAAGACAATCAGACAGTTACAGTTTACTCTTTATAGTTATCGTATTCTGTATATACAAGAGGGGACGCAACTCAAACACGAAGCGTCCCAGTTTTATTTCCCTGGAGGCATCTATTCGTAAGTCACACCTTTGCAAAGGGAACTACTGAAGCAAAATTGAGGTATTGTTCAGTTTTCTTCTATCGATGTCGCCGAAGCCTTTTCAATAATATATTACCACTATATTGTATTAATAACCAATTTTTTAAATGATTTTAGTTGCTGGTAATGTCAACAGAATATGTATATGTATCTAAGTAATATTTGAGGCTCATGAGAATGAGGAGATTTTCGCAAGTATTAATGATATGATATGCTACTTGAAATTAAATTAATAAGCATAATTACAAACTTAATTAAGCGATCGTTATTATAGAATGCTTTAGAAGAAGATAGTCTCCTACCTCATCAGGGAATAAATATCATTATCACTAAGATCGCGATCGTCATCGATTTTCTATCTTTCTAACAAGAACAGAAGCTAGTGGCTGATATTATTAAAGTAATAAAGTTATGAAATTATTAAAATAAAGTATTTATATATTAAAATATAATTAACCTTACACTAATTCTAGGATTATTAAAATTTTAGATTACAGTTGTCCATACATTGGTTCAAAGGTATCAAATTATTATATTTTAAGTTAATCAGAACCCTGTGTGGAAATTCAAGATATACATAGTATTATGAAAAGAAATATTAGGAAAAAAAAAAAGTAACGTAAAGTATGAAAAATATGTTTCTTTTACTGCAATTAAGCGACGAGACGAGCGGGACGTTCACCTGATGGTAAGTGATACGCCTGCCCATGGCAACGTGGCGCTAATTAAGATGATATGCTCTGTACCACATTGCCCTCCTCGCTCGAGACCTAAGATGCCGAGTCTCGTTACCCCAGTCATTACACTAGCTACAGCACCCTTCAAATCGGTACACAGTAATGCTTGCACACCACTGTTTGGCGGCAGAAATAGGCGCTGTAGTGGTACCTAGACAGTCAACAGAGACCTAACACCAAATGTATCAGAACTTCAATAGTATTGATGCTTGGCAATGTAAATTGTATTTTGAAATATACTTTGGATGTATATTAAATGCTAGAAATAAAAACTTTGATGAATTAACATCATGATAAATCTCAACTTGAGGATGTTCAGGGAAATTGTAAAATTCTTGTGAATTGTGTAGTGAGAAAAGCAGGCCGCATTGTTAGGAGGGACAGACAAAAGGTGCCCTTACGTTTATTGCAACTCATAAACTTGGAGAGGAAAATTTGGGAGATAAGGCACGAAGGTAAGAAAAACTTTCCGAAGATAAAGAAATGCGTCAACTTTTTTGAAAGCGAGGATTACAGTCTGATTTTGTACTATATTTTAAGAATGCTCTGATCGTGTAGTGATTCTACGTATTGAAGTTTAATAAATGTAAACCTAAACCTTAATCGACTTTTAATTGGAAGCTGTAACTAAACTCGAATAAAAGTAACAAGCTGTATCTATAGAGTAACCTATAGCTAAGGAAAGATTAGAAATTTAATAGACAAAGTAAAGATTACAATAGATTCATCAAAAATTCAAACAGTAGACAAACAAACCCGCTTACTGTGAGCCTTGTCCGCAAGCTTAAGATTGCTGAGAGGGCGATGGAGCGAGCTACGCTCGGAGTTTCCCTACGAGATCGAATCAGAAATGAGGAGATCCGCAGGAGAACCTAGGTCACCGACATAGCTCGTCGCAAAGTGGCAATGGGCAGGGCACATAGCTCGCAGAACCGATGGCCGTTGGGGCAGAAAGGTTCTCGAGTGGCGGCCACGTACCGGAAGACGTAGCGTGGGCAGACCACCTACAAGGTGGACCGACGACCTGGTCAAGGTCGCTGGCAACCATTGGATGCGGGTGGCCCAGGACCGGTCTGAGTGGAAATCTTTGGGGGAGGCCTTTGTCCAGCAGTGTTCGTCTTCCGGCTGATTGGAGACAAACAAAAAGCTAGCTATCAATTTGTTTTCTATGCATATGTTCAGCAGTGGACGTCTATTAGCTGATGATGATGATGACTTGGTAGAATTTTGTGAGAGAATACCAAATAACTGTTTTATAGTTTATCTCGTCTGCTATTTTATACATTGTACCTATTATATTTCTTTATGTACTTTAATTTATTTATCTTATGGAAGGTGACATGATCATTGATATTGAAGATGATAACTAAATAATGAATATTATGAAGATTGTAATATATGCTCATCGTTTGTATTATTTATATGAATGAATGAAATATCCAAATTTGGGTCCGCAGTTGTTCCTCCCACGTCATATGTTAAACTTTGCTCCCTCGTGTACATGTTGGTGCCGTTGCTCCTCCTAATTTGAAAGACGTCTACTGTCAAACTTACCTCGACGTTCGGTACATTGAGATCTCGATGGTTAAACAGTATGTCATAAAGTTTTCATATAACCAATTCAAACGCAGACATCACAGACTCTTGTAAAATAATGATCATGATATTCATTTGCGGAAATGAAATTTTGGCAAAAGTATTTTCAAAAAGGTGTTTTCTTGACCCACAAATACCCTTAATAATTCTAGATATTAGAATAAAAACGAAATTTCTAATGTATTAGATTATAAAAATATTCCAGGATGAAAGTAGATAAAACTACTCGCCAAATAAAGACTGAATTTCATTTCTCTCTACCTCCGTACTGTTTCTGGTGGTAGGTCTCTGTTGGCGGAGGTCTAGGTATCACTAGGTAGCGAATATTTTTGCAGCCAAACATTACTGTGATGAAGACAGTCGTACCTTGTGAAAATTACTAAGGTAACGAGGCCTAATAACTTATTGCTCGAAGCGACGAACAAAAAGCGGTTGTGTGTACTATGCAACCCAGTCCTATGTAATCACAGGTAGATGTATCCTCACAATTAACTGAACGTCGTTTTGTCTCTACGACAAATGAAAAAAATAAAAATCCATACAATTTTAATTATTCTATCTTTAACAGATAATATCAACCATATGTAACAAAATTAATTCTTGTTTGTTATGTTATCATTGATTATAAAATCACTGTACAGGGATCTGTATTCTAAAGGCACATACAAAATGGAATGACATCACAAAAGGATTTTCAGGCTTTATCATTTCTGCACCATTCATGTTTACTGAATTTCACGTAGACGCAGCGACCCTTTGTTCCCTCTTATCCGGGAAAAATGTGCGTCACAAAAATCCTGTTCACCTGAAATGCTCCTGCGGCCATTGTTTTGAGAAACATTTTTAAATTTTGTTATCATCGCGAACTGAAATATCTTTTGGAGAAACTTTATTGTCGGAAATGAAATACTACTACTGTTGTCATGCTTTTTCGTTTTATGAATACATTTTATGTACATCATTCCAGTTAGGATTGAGAGTGCATAACAAGAGCCTAAAACCATTTTCTTTCACAAAGCGACGAGACTATAGAGACGTTTACATGATGGTATCACTACGCCTTCCCCTAGCAATATGGCGTTAGTTGGGATCGTATACACAGCACCACAGTATGCTCATCGCCTTGACATATTAGGTCTCATTATCCCAGTAATTTCACAAGCTACAACTCCCGTCAGCCCAGAACAGTTTGCCGACTGCAATAGGCGTTGCCGTGGTTCCTACCTAGATAGTCTTCGAAAACAAAGATCTACCACAAATTATATAGACCGTTAGTTACCGTAAAAGGAATCCTCATCCTTTCTTTAAATATAAGCCACTATTAGTAATTCTTCTTCTTCTTCGACGGTATCACTCTTGACAGAGTGGTTGTGATCATCATTTTAGGTGCTGGTCTCAATCTTAACAACACTTTGCCATTCCTCTCTGATGGCCGCCTTCCTAGTGCATTCATATAGTGGCAATGACGTTGAGCCATTTACTTTGGGGGAAGGCCATGTCTAACAGTGGACGTCAATCAGCCGATGATGATGATTAACTTTCATATGAATTAAGTAAATGGCTTTTATTTTTATAATATTACGGTTGATGGTAGATTAGAAAACAATACGAATTACAGGAGAATTATGTCCAGCTGTGGATGTCCATCGGTTAAATTGATGATGATGAAAATCTACATGTAGCTTAAAAATCTACAGTAATTCAAGGTAGACTGTCTTATTTCTTTTTAGTTAACTAACATTATTATCATCAACTGTTACAAATCCACGGCTGGACATAGGCCTCTCTCAAAGATCTCCACATGGATCGGTCTTGCGCTGTCGGCATCCAGCGGCATCTTACGACCTGCCGGGCATCAGGGGCCATCGTTTAGGGGACTTGGGCCATTTCCCGCCGACTTAGGTCAATGCGGGTTGGCGGGAGCCAGAATTTCGTTTGTTAATTTACAGGGTGCACCACGAGCAGGTGAGGTTGGTTAGGTCGCGTGATTTGTTGTGCGGGTCCCCTTACCCCCTTAGTTGAATATGCAGTAAGGAATACAAGTTTTAATATAAATGACCTATATTAATCTCTTAGTGTTTCATAAAACAAGCCGAATGACAAATACATTGATGCTGCAATTGTGAAGCGGCGGTCTCTTTATTTTGCCTTTCGCTTTGTAGTCCTTTGTAGGTTGTTCATCTAATAGCTACTGCCGTCCTTTCTCTGTTCGCAATCTTCGAAAGGCCTTTGTGTCTTCTTTCAATGATTCTGATAAGTAATGTCTCGGTGCTTTAAGTTTTCATTACTTTATTCACACTCTACCAAATCTAAGACGTATGGTCTTCAACAAGTCAACAAACAACAAATAATTGATCAAACTTGAATTGAGCCTTTATGTACAATTAATAAATTTATAAGAAACTTGAAACTATTTTTGATAAATTTCCTTCTTTATCATTATATCGAACATAATTTAATACATTTTTAGTACTGTAAAACCATTAATTTTCTTAGTTTTTATACTCCACATTTAAATAACTAACCAAACACAATCTTGCCATTTTACAGACGTACTACTTCATTTGTTCATGTAGTACATTTTAATAATGAATCCGGCTTAACTTCCCACTTCAAGAACTTTTTTTACTTCACTGCTACTCTGTTTTCCTATTAGTATGCCAAAGATTCGTTATATATCAGATTTTAATCCATTTTTCGGAATAACGATGGATCCTTAATTAAGCTTCAAAAACATTGATTCAACTGTTTTTAATTATCAGTTAGTATATGCTTTCAAGATTTTCATTTATCATCATCAGCTGATAGCAGCTGGATATAAGCCTCACCCAAAGATTTCCGATTCGATTCGATCGGGGTTTGGATCATTTCCCACCGTACTGGTCTAGTGCGGGTTGGTGGCAGCCAGAATCTTCGTTTGTTGATTAGCAGGATACACACGAGCAGGTGAGTTCCGCTTGGATCCCGTGAGTTGTTGTGCGGAACCCCTTACACCCCATTCAAGTTATACATGATAGTTTAATTTTTCAGACGTTGTAACGTAATTTTATTTTTGATGAGGAAGAGACCGAATTAGGATGCTCTATGCTATGGATTTTTTTGCTCCGCCTCTTGTATAAATGAATCCTTTCTATGTTTATCTTTCAATAGATATGTTTTAGATGTAAGTGTATTAATTACTAACATTATCATTAGGTGCCCTCTTTAACATAAAAATTTGGACTGAATTGTATTGACGACATAAAGGAGGAGTTGGACCGAGCATAATTACCATCAGTATAAAGAATAGCTGAGGATTGAAATGGTTTTCTCAATGTAATCGCTAAACTTCAGTTTCAATAGGCATTTAGTGATGATGATGATTATTAATTATAACTAAAAAAAAATAATTCTTACATAATTTAGCCGTTCTCCCCATATGTCTAGCTTTATGTTAATATCTACTGTTATTTACATGTTATATAAAATTTTATTTATATGTTGGTAAATACCACATTTAAATTACTTCATCTTTTCGTGGACTTGTTCCTTCACAATCGCCTTTCACTTTACCCTCGCGGTGGTGTATATATATCTGATTCTATCGTATGTGAGACGTGAATTATATTTAACACATACATGTCGTTTTAAACGCGCGACCCCAAATTTTCACTTACGCAAAGTTTAAGCGGCGAAGTTCAAATACAAAATGCCAAGTTTGCGAGGAAGTTCGGCATCTGATGTCTTGGAAATTAGAAGCCGCAATAATCTATCTACATACGATGTTACCAGAGCATGTTCGCAGTTTCCGTGTTGTTTTAAGTAATTGACAAATGGATTAAATTAAAAACTTACTCCGAAATATCTCTCTAACTTAATATTAACTTAATTTGAACAGGATACTTATCTGAAACGCGACTACGAAGACGTAGTGTTGGCAGGCCTCCCACTAGGTAGTCCGACGATCTGGTAAAAGTCGCGGAAAGCAGCTGTTTGGCGGCAGCGAATGACCGATCGATGTGGAGATCTTTGGAGGAGGTCTATGCTCAGCAGTGAACATCTATCGGCTGATGATGGTGATTTATCTGAAAATAACGCCTAATATATGTCTTTTAATAACCATGTGGTACTAACAAGGTAAACATTCATTTTTTTAACGAAACGATGAGATGAACATGACGTATACCTGGTGGTAAGTGATACAACTTACAGATAGCAATTGGCGCTAGTTCGGGTGATGTACACAGCATGATAATGCGCTCGTCGCCTTGGGGCTTAAGATATTAAGTCTTGTTACACTAGTAATTTCACTAGCTGCAGTGTCCTTCAAACCGGTATAGAATGTGTGCACAGTACTGTGCGGCAGAAATAGGCATTGCGGTGATACTGACCTAGACGGTCTCCGGCAACAGAGACCTACCATCCTTACTCCACTGCAATCTGTTCGTTGTCTTCAATCATAAGACGATATTTCACTTGAATTTAACTTCACATGATGGTAGGTGATAATGACGTCGCGAATGGAGAAGCGTGCTCGTCCAGAATACTCTGACATCCATGTTCACTGCCTGCACGCAATACTGCTGTTATAGCAGCAGATTTACAATACGGTAGTAGTAAGTCAGATAGATTTAAAAAAAAAACTACCAGCTATGTCCTTGAGAAACAAATTGTTTACATTATTGTTTGGCAGCAGAAATAAGGGCTGCAGTAGTGTCTACCTAAATATTTTCCAGCAACAGAGAACTGCTTAACATTATACTATAACTTTAGTAACTGTAAACTTTTTAAGTGATAGTTGTCTATGAAAAAGTTTTAAGTTAGAATCGGCGAAGTCAAATCATTAGGAAGCACATGTATAACATTTGTCTGCTTGTCAATGATCAGGTTTATTATTGCTTATTGCATTCTGCGATGAAAACTAAAATTACCTGATTTTCAAGGAAATTCAAAACAAATATATGTATTAAGTATAAAGCACAACTTTGACAAGGTCCCATTAACAATATTGCGCGATCAAACTTGCGCGGCGTCAAACGATAAGTTCCGCGGAAATTCCGCATTTCGAGTTTAAATTCCGACACTTAAACTTGTTTCAAAGTTTGTCCTCGTAATAACGACACGCAAACATGTTTGTTTGTTGGTTAATTTTGTAACGGAAATAACGTATTCCAGCGGATATTTTATGATGCAACAACTTAAACTAAACGTTTGTGCAGCGCCATATTTAACAAACTAACAAATCTGTTAAATTATAACGACTGCGACAAAATTTTGTTGTAGAATTATGTAACTTTTTAATTACTTGGATGTACGAAAATTCTAAACTAGACGTTGGGTGCGAGCAGTTTTTGAACAAAGGCTGTAGAGATCTTTGATATGAGCTTTCCTCCTGTAGTCGTCGTTAAGATGTAATGATCATATGTAGTTTCATTCATTTTCTATTTAACTTACAAAGGTTAAAGGCCACATAAAAAGCTCAACACGAATGTTATTAAAATTCCACGAAAAGGCTGGAAATAAAAATTAAACGTCATGTTTCATTTACAACTTCAACATACAAAAAAAGTATTTAAAACCCAAATGACAAATAAACTTGTGAAACAAAGAGACAGTGCAGCTTTATAACGAAACAAATCATAAAAGAGTATTTATATTCACCGACTCTTCTGTAACACCAGTTCTAAAATAATACACGCCTGTGAAAATAAAATAGCAAATGAACGAGAACGTGAAATGAACATAAATTTTGCAGGCGATATTTATGAATTGCCTTAAAAAAAATTATTCTTAGATCGCCAATTTCACTTTATACTCTTTTGAATAAAACATGAAAATAATATGGCGACCTTTTCCTTATTAAAGTAGGAGATACAACAGTAGTTTATACGTACTGATAAGCCGACATTCAAACAGTTTCAGCGTCGTAACAGTTGAAGTAATAAGCAAGTATCGTTAAACTTGGGGTTAACGAATGGTGAAAAATATTAAAAGCGCTCTACTCTGTCGTAAACCGGGAGATAATGGGGAAATACAGCATCTGTATTCCGAGGCAACTCGTAAAACAACACTCAAACACCACATGTTTCTTCAAAAATTACGTTAAAGTAATATTGTACTGTGTAAAATGAATTTCAGCAGCTTATTAAAGAAAACCAGGTAAAGGCGGTGAGTCTTTGGGAGACAGCAGAGTTGTTACTTTAATTATTAAGCAGCAGATAATGTAGTACAAAATTACTATGTCCCTATTTAAAAATGTTAATGTGAAGCTGTAACGAATGTCTGCAGTCTGCAGTTATTCGTTACATTACTACGTATGTATACACCCTAATCAGAACCGCATTTTAATGTGTATTCGCTTAAGCCATGAAGTTCCTTAATAACTAAAAAAATACGAAAATAAGTTTTTGAAGAAAAAAGGGTTATTGCTTTCGTCTGTAAACGATTAGATTAAAAGGATTAGGTGCTCTCAGCAGCCAAGTTCAATTTCTTTTTATTGTTATTTGTATACGCGTAAACATAACGGCTATTGTCTCAATTGCATTGGAGTTTTTACACAGAGAGTGTCTGCGGATCGGCTCTAAACATAGAGGTTAAACATTTTTGGTTTTACTTTAGTATAAAGAACAAGTCATAATACAGAAGAATTTACTCTAATTTCTAACGCCACATATTCAACAATTAACTGTTTATATTTGTTATTCGATAAAATAATGAAACTAGTGAGACCTTCACCTGATGAGTGTTAGTAAGTGATACCATTGACTGTAACAACGTGGAGCTAGTTAGGATGATATAACCATAATGCGTTCTTCACCTTGAGACATGTTCAGTTACCCTAGTAGTTTCACTATCTAACACTCCTTACAAACTGAAATCCAGTAAAAAGTACCAACCCTTTTAATAAATAAGGCTTATGTTCTTCGTAAATGTAATTTTTATATACAATAGGCTACTTCTTAACTGTAACTTAATATAGTGTTAAGTAACAACTTTAGAAGGCAAATGCTCATATAGAAATTATTTGTTTATAACATGGTAATAGCACTAAATGATTATTTTATTAAGTCGGCATATTTATGATAGTGATGGCTGCTAAGGTAGATTAAAAAAAACCCTACCATTATATAAAAATTCAGCCACGTGTAGCTTTGAAATATAAATAGAAACTACTCTACAATGCAAGAGATTAGTCATTACTGCAATAAGTTTTTCTTTATCGGTTAATTTGTTCAACGCGAATCAGATCCAGAGGCATATATTTGCCAAACAAGATCGAAATAGCAAAATGGTTGAGAAAGTTGGCAGAAAGAGATATAATATAAAACATCTATTACACGCTGAAATCCACTATTTTCCGACGAATTAAACATGATACGGATAATCTTACCAAACGTTTGGTACGGAGCAAAAAAATATTTGGAACTCGCAACGAAATCTCCTTTCTAGGAAGAATCGTCTTTTCGCGGATTTTATAATTCTTCAAATAGTACAATCCTTTTGGTAATGGCTACTATTAAAACACTTTATATTATTTCAATACATTATATCTTGAGGTCTATTAAATATTCTTTAAATCTTCTTTTCAACTGTTCCGAAGAAGAAGACAAGGGTGTTTTTAACGTTGATACTGTACATTATTATAGACATCTATCGTTAATGATTGATGATTCTGTCAATTTCAACAAATAAACTTCATCTTCGAACTAAGAGATAAAGTTTATTTGATAGACCAACTAGTCCCTTTCATATTCAAACATTCGGTGAATAAGAAATCTTTGTGTTTGTATTTCATTATGTGAAATTTAGTTTTTAGTAATGAACCACTCTGTCTAATAGATCTCTACAGCGACTTGTCTGATGCCAGTTGCATCCATTGATTCCCTCGCATCTTCAACTTATCGGTCCTCCTGATCATACCACGCTTCTATTAATACATGGCCTTCAGTAAAGGGTTGCCTCATTGGCCGGATTATCTTTGCACTATGCTTCCAATAGTTGACATTAAATATTTCTTTTCATAAAGTGTCATTATCAATTACTTCAAATTTTTCGCCTTTGTATTTATCCATGTCCATTGTCCATTTGACCTTAATTTATCACGACCTAATTTAGCTATAATGAGGTCGGGAATTGTGAAACGTGCTTCCCTTTGTGAGATGTATATAAAATTTCTACGATTTCTATTAAATTAATTTACATAAAAATCGAATAAATCTTAGCTATCACATCAGATAATTTTAACACAACTATTTACTCTTCGGAGTTAAAACGTTCTTAATGCACCTCATCTTCAGTTCACTGAAAAGCCTCGAATTCCGCTTCCCGTGTAACTAGATCAAGCGCAGATGGTACATTATCATAAATCAACAACCTCTTTGTTCGGTGCCCCGTCCGGAACAGACTCGATAATCGAAGGAATTCCGGCAGATTGTACCAGGTTGGTGGAGAGAAGCATCGTTTAGCACGATAGAATGGAAATGACGTTCAAGCTAGACTTCTTAAAGCACCTTTAGGAAAACTAGAAAAATCATCTCATGTTTTATTAACAACACTAGGTACTAATATTTCCTGTATGATGAACATATTGTTATAATTTATGAATTAAGAAATTTCTTTCAATTTAGATCTAACTTTCCTAGTCCTGAAATTATCATCATAATTGGAACTTTATATATTTACACACAGAAATAAATAAAGATCAGATTGGGAATTTTTAAAAATAGATTTCAAATTCTTCCAATAATAATGATGAAGTAGTAGAAGTTGCTTTAGAATTGATTAGATAGACTTAATTTCATCAGTAGACAAGACCATACCTAAATGATGATGATGATAAACCATTCATAGATAGCTTCCCTTTGTGTTTATGAACATACCGGTTAACAATTTTGAAGAAGGTAAACATTGCAGCGTGTCGATTCCGAAGTTGATATTATCGATGATCTAAATTCTTAATATATTGGAACTATAACAACTATTACATAAATGAATATACAGAATCGAGTAGAAAATAAAATAATCTTATTACAAAGCAATAAGTATAAACATGTAAAGATTGTGTCGCTGCAAAAGTAAGGACCTCAAAGTACGAGCTACAGTGACTAGTTATAATACATTTCTATATTTTACCTAAGTAGAATTATTTTACTGAAGTATGTTAATATAGTAAGAAGTAAAAGTTGTTAAGATCTGAAAGAAAGACTGTTAATAGAAGACCATAGACAAACACACCTTGACGGCAATGAAAGTCAAATAACTTTTATGGACCCTCCTTCAGCAATAGCATCGTCAAATTAAGCATCAAGCAATTTCATTGATGCTGTTGCAATGGAGCATGTGATTGCATTCTCGCCTTCCCTTTCCTCTGGGGAGAATACACCTTCTTAACATACCTGAAAACCTCACGTTTGAAGAGAAAAAAAATTAAACTCACATTGAGATGGGAAAAGAAATGTGCAGAATGAGTATAGAAATCTGTGATGATTAACCGATATTGAATGTTGAATGTTCTATGTCTCAATATCAGTATATTGGTGCAGTGGCTGTTTGCCTTGTAAGACGAAGATACCAAGTTCTATTCCGGAGCTAGAGAAGTATTGGATTATAGACAATAGTATGGTTTTTTCTAACTCATCTAAATTTATTGGTGCTAGCTATCTTTTAAGAGACCGTTTATATATCATCGCGGTTTGTTATTGAGATAATTATTTCTTCTTGTTTATTATATTTTTTTTCTTTTCTGGTATTGCGACCATGTTCTGCGATTGGTGCTGGACCCATAAACGAACTTCCGTACGCTTCGGCATAACAAGAATATTTATAGAACGTCATGAGAAACGAGAATATAATATTCTTTAAAGGCAGAATAATATTAACTGCCTGAAAGCATACCATTAGTATTATATAATATATAATTGTCGGTAATTTTTTCTGGAGATCTGTTGTTGGTGTGATGATGTTTCTGGTAATAGGTCTCCCTTTCCAGAGAAAGCCTAGGCACCACCGCAGCTCCCATTTCTATCACAAAACATTACTGTTTTCGGATTGAAGGGAGTTGTAGCTAGTAAATTATTGACTTAACTTCTTATGTTTCAAGGCGACGAGCGCTAGGTGGTCCAGCGTCCATCCAGCTAGCGTCACGAGGTTATGAGCAGGCGTATCACTTACCATCAGGTGAACGTCTCGCTCGTATAGTCGATTTGTTGAAAAAAAAAAAATACTATGTAAGATTACTAGCTAACACCCTCCCAACTCTTTGTGGAAGGAATTTCGTAAAATCGATTCACAGCTGACCTCTTAATGGCAGAAGCAATATCTCTACCAAATTTTGAGTGTATATGTCAGGTACTTTCGGCGATCTCGTGATGGGTCAACGAATCTGGGTATATAATAGATTCTTCTAGGTATTTAATAAAGTTTTTTTTTTATTTAATTATTCTTTTACTTTTAAGGGATACTTAAATGATTGAACGAGCCCGTTAACTGTCACGAAAATTCATTCACGGCTTAAAATCGCTGATACTTCTACAGGAGTTAACAGGAGCGAGAGTTTCAATTTGTATGCAAATGAACCGTTTTACGATACTTCATTTTTTTTTAAAGTCTTTTGCATCTATTTACCAGCACTTACACTAGTTGTGTATATACTTTTTTTTTCCACGCAGCGACGTGACGAGCAAGTTTAATTGAACTTAAGTACACCTTCATATAGCAAAGGCGCTTGATAGCATGATATAACCAGAACCACATTGTGCTCATCTTAAGATATATGATATTATGTTTGTTACTTCAATAATTTGACTAGCTACAGAGTCCTTCAATTCCGAACGTGGTAATGTTTTCACACCTCTGTTTTGAAACGAGTCAGGTACTGAACGAAGACTCGGTGCTCTGCATCAGTGCATTCAGAGAGGCTCCGGGATTTCTTACGGAACGCACCGGTGCCTCCCGAATCCTATAAAATGCAATACATACTTAAGGTACCTTAATTAAGCTTTAAAGGTAAGATTACCTTGATTTTTTTGGAGATGCGAATAGGAACAATTAAGTTAAGCTCTCCCTGAAAAATACTAGTAGATTCTAATCACCTCAGTTGTTCAGCATCATCTGAACTAAAGCACGTACACCCTTAGGTAAATGGCTAGCTACGTCTCCTGTAAAATATTCAATAAAATATAGTCTAGATTCTTTAGCTCCCAAAGTGGTCCAGGTGGAAACCTAGCGATCCACGGTAAAGTCGACGAAGGTCTACGTTGGGTTTAATCTTAAACTTTTCTGTCGAGTTTTGGAAACTTAGTAGAAATGTTGATGCACTGCGTTTACCGGAACTAGCAAAATTTTGAAAAGTGGTCTTACGCCTGTGTGAATTCTGGGAATATCTAGTCTAGATCTTCTGTGTTTAGTATAGTGCTGAAGACCGGAGACATTCCTACAGAGTAAAAAGCTGAAGTGTCATAAAAGAAAATTTATTGAATATTGAAAAATACTCTATTTACAAGCGAAACAGCCCGATGGCATTTCGCTAAGTTTCGTTAAGTTAAAAACTTAGTCGTGATTAATGGTCTCCGCGCGAGTTCAAGTGTTCGTTAATGCGATTTTTGAAAAGGCAACTTTTTAAGCAACTTACACAAAATCACTTTAAGTAAATACGTGTTAGAGATACTTGCCATAGCGGCGGTGTTAAGTGTTTTTAAGTCGGCGATATTTAAGTTACAAATATGTAAATATAACTGTAAAGGATTGATGAGTAATTTCATTCACTACCTATTAAAGAAAATAAACTAAATCTAGATTTAACTTATAACTTGTGTTACTTTGTTTATCAACATTGATTAGTGCTTCACTTGATAACAAGTATATTTAAAACTTAAATTGTTTTTATACTGGTGATAGGTCCTTGCTGTCGGAGACCGTCTGGGCAGGTGTAGTGCGCAAACACTACTGTGTTCCGGTTTGAAGGGTGCTCTAGCTAGTGTATATACTGGGGTAACAAGACCAAACAACATACGTTTCAGGCGACGAGCGCTATGTGGTAAAATGTATGACAACCGAACTAGCGCCATGTTGGTTTTTGCGGGCGTATCACTTATAACTTGGTGAACATTACGTCTGTCTCCTCAATTATTTATATAAAAAAAAGTATTATATGAAGCTTTATAATTTTGAAACCGTTGGCAACCCTAATCTTCGAGATGAGCAGGAAGTTCATGTATTATGCCGATAAAATAATTCGCCGCTGTTTAGGATCATATAAACTACACTACATTTTTTTGTTATACATATTAATATTCAAGTAGTTGTGTGCAAACGTGACTATGCTCCGGTTTGAGGGATGCTATGGATAGTGTAGTTACTGGGGTAACGAGACTAAACATTTTATGTCGAAGGCGACGGACGCAATGCGGTGTACTATATCATCCTAACTAGCGCCGCATTGTTGTCTCCACTAATTGAATAAAAAAAAAAACTTAAAACGTGTAAGTTACTTAAGCACCTCGTATTAATTTTAGCTTAATAGTTTTCCTGTTGAAGACAAGCAATTTCCTCACCTGATGGTAAATAATATTATACGCCAGCTGCCTTTTTTTTTTTTTTTTGATTTCGCGGGGGATATCTTCGAAAAGATACTCTTTCTCCTGGGGGGAAGTCAGAGTTATGTGGAGATTTTTACCCACTAAAACCCCCTCGGTGGTCAGCTTAGGCGTTTGGCCAGGTCACGGGGTCTCCGTTCGGAACACAACCGCGGCCTCGCTAACGCTATGCTGGGATAGCTCGTCCCGGGGTCCTGTTTATACAGACCCTACCAGCCTCGTGAGTATTACTTCAATGACCGGTTTTTTTCCCCCGCGAAATCTGCCACGATCACAGTAAAGGGCAAGTTCATGCGCCCACCTACTATACGACTTGGTGGCGATACAATCATGGCCGTTGCGTCAGCCACGTTGTTGGGGGTGGTGGTGGACCAGAGTCTATCGTTCGCGCGGCATGCGTCGTCGATCGGGGATCGAGCGGCGAAGTGCTTCGGCAAAGTGTCGCGGATATCGGCATCCACGTGGGGTGTTAGGTACAAAGCGCTGAAAGTGCTTTACCATGGTACCTTTGTGGCTACGATGACGTATGCCGCGTCATGTTGGCACGAGCGAGCGTCCTTGCACGTGGTGCGGAGCGCGTTACTGCGCACCCAGAGACCTGCCTTGGTCCTTCTGACTAAGGCATATCGTTCCACGAGTTCCGCTGCGCTTCCGGTCCTCGCCGGAGTGCTGCCGGCCGACCTCGAGGTCATTCGCTCGGGGAGATTGGGTACCGCTCGCGAGTCCGCGACTAGAGAGGAGCGACGTACGGCAAAGGCCAGGGTGACGGAGGAGATGCTCGACACCTGGCAGGACCGGTGGGAGAAGTCGGAGAAGGGTAGGGAGCTTTATCGATTTTTCCCGTGCGTGAGGGGGCGGCTCGAGGCAACTTGGGTCGAACCCGACTATCAAGTCTCGCAACTGTTGACCGGGCACGGTTGCTTTCGCAAACGTCTGTGTGCGATGAATCTGTGCGAGGATAGCGCGTGCTATTGCACCCCGGCCGAGGTGGAGGACGTGCACCACGTACTGTGGGAATGCCCGCTGTATGAGGAGGCAAGGCGCGAGATGATGGATGGGATGCAGCGGTCAAGCGTAGGTCCGGTTTACTATCCGGACTTGGTTGGTTCGCGGGTGAACTTCAGACGGCTGAGAGATTTCGCGCATCGTTGGTACGAGACACGGAGCGCGTTAGAGCGTGAAGACACCAGTCGCAAATCAACGCAACCATAGAGTTGGTACTGCGACGGTGGAGCGTCGACGAGCTGTGTATGTGACGTTTGCGCGCCCCAGAAAGGGGAGAGGTCGCAAGGGACAACCGGAAAAGAGAGAAAAAACAACTTGTAGGGGTCTTATACCCCGACGATTCGGCCCATATAACCGGATGGTTGGAGGGGCCATGGGAGGTGGTGGGTAGACCCTACCAGCCTCGTGAGTATTACTTCAATGACCGGAGACTACGTCCAGCCATTGTCCTCCTCAGAGTCGTTTAGAAGGCGATGAGAACCCCCATCCTGATCGCCAACAACCAAAAAGGCCCCATTATCGTAGGGGAGCACCATTCACCGGTGCGACGTGTTGACGCACGGTAGTGCCACGACGGTTTCTTCTCCGAGCGGGATCTGTCCTCTCTCTAGCCCGCTCAGCAGCCTCTTTTTGTACCATTACAGTTTCGCAAAAGGAGGCTACGGCCCTCCATGCAACGTCTCCCAGCATCGCCGACACGATTACTGGCAAGGAGAGGTTCTGTCCGATCCGGTTTATCAGGATCCGCCGCTCCGGTTCCCACGCCGGGCAAACCGCGAGCGTGTGCGATGCGGAATCCAGCTCTCTTCCTCCGCAGTGAAAGCAATTCGCCGTCGCTTCTCGTCCAATCTTGCACAGATAATCACCGAAACACCCGTGCCCAGTATACGCCAGCTGCCTATACTAACGTGGCGCTAGTTAGGATGGTATAGACACCACATTGCGCCTGTCGCTTTGAGACATAAGATGTTGTATCGTTCCCCTAATAGTTATACTAATTACAGCGCTCTTCAAACCGGAACATAGTAATGTCTGCACAGTACTGTTTGTCGGCTGCAATAGCGTACCTAGATGATCTCCGGCAACAGGAACCTGCTCAGATGGAGCATATAGATGAGAGAAAGTAATGGAAGATTCAAATGATATAGAAGAAGATAATGGAAGGTGAGAAAGAAGAAGGAAATAAAGAAATGTAACCAAAGCCTACAAATGCTCGGAGGAACGAGAAAAAAAAGCAGAGACCTACCACCAGTAAAACATCACTACGTCACCATTATCCCATCAATATATGGTTATTATCAACGACCATACCATTAAGATGGTAACTAGTTTTAGGACCTGTAGTGAATAATAAAACACAATTTAATTACTTGAAACTAAGTTAAAGTTTACTAAGTTACTCTTGATATAATAAATCATTTATAATGAAAACCCGTTGCATTATTAAACTTACGTACATGTAGTTAAGTAGTTACAAGGTTCACCCACACTCAAGTTGTCTTTAAGTACTGTGGGAGTTTCTTTAATCTCCTCACCTGCTTGTCTTCACATAAACGTGCTGCTTAAGCTGCATGGAGTTTAATTGAAGTGTAAAAACTAGTGCCTTAAAATATTCTTTAAGTGTTAACTTAAGTTATGGTAATAGAATAAGTTGGAATGTGGTAGATGATTCGATCTATTTATCACCATTATCAGAGATGAGAGAACGACACTAGAGAGAGATCACCATTATTGTAGAGGCGTGCTGGTAGGTACTATTGCCGTGCCTGTCGTAGCCGACTAACAGTAGTTGAAAAATATTAATGTGTTCCGGTTGGTAGGACGTTCTAGCTAGTATAGTTACTGGGGTAAGGAGATTTAACATCTTATATATCAAGCTGACGAGCGCGACTTTATTATTGGTATTATCACTTACCATCAGGTTAACGTCGCAATCGTCTTGTCGTGCAGTCTCTGATCAATGTAAACTGTTACCAGTAATACAGGGTGTCTGGTGGCAGATTTATGTTTTCAAATTTAAATAAAAAATAATATGTTTGACATATAATTTTACTAAAAATATTAAAAGATAGAGTACAAATGCGGATTTCATTTTTTAAAGATAATATCATCCAAATGTCTTCCATCCTGTTGCACACACGATATGCCGAGATTCGAACCCGCAACCATCGAAATGAAGGCCGCACGCTACTACTACATATATAGGATTCATAACATGTTAAATTAAACACAGATTGATATGTTTAAATGAACAAAAAACAACAACCTTATATATTAGTTTGGCAAATATCCCCCTTCCGCTTTTTTGCTCTTTATTCAATGCTTTATAAAAAGTGTTACAGTGATCGGATTTAGTTCAAATATGCGCCGTTTTGTTCGATAATCTGTTTCCATCTAGACGGCAACTTCATAATACCTCCCTCGTAGAAGCCCCCCTCCTTATTAGCGAAGAACTCGGACAGCCACTTTTCACAAGCCTCTTTTGAGTTCAACTTTACACCACCAAGGGCGTTCACCATGGACAGAAACAGATGGTAATCACTTGGCGCTATGTCCGGGCTATATGGTGGATGCGATAAAACCTCCCATCCGAGCTCCCGTAGCTTCTGACAAGTCATCAACGAAGTGTGTGGTCTGGCGTTGTCCTGGTGGAACACTACACCCTTCCTGTTGGCAAATTCTGGACGCTTCTGGTCGATCGCCTGCTTCAAGCGGTCCAGTTGTTCGCAGTAGATGGTAGAATTAAGCGTCTGGCCATATGGGAGCAGCTCATAGTGGATGATTCCGTTCCAATCCCACCAAACACACAGCAAAACCTTCCTGGCCGTCAATCCCGGCTTGGCCACTGTTTGAGACGATTCACCGGCCTTCGACCACGACCGTTTTCGCTTGATATTGTCGTATGTGATCCATTTTTGGTCGCCAGTCACCATCCGCTTCAAGAATGGGTCGAGTTCGTTCCGTTTCAGCAGCATATCGCAGGCGTTGATTCGGTCCAGAAGGTTTTTTTGCGTCAAATCATGCGGCACTCAAACATCAAGCTTTTTTTTTGTATCCAGCCTTCTGCGGATGGTTTAAAATGGTTTGGTGACTAACTCCCATCTCCTGGGCGATGTCACGAGATGCCACATGCCGGTCTAACTCGATGTAGTCCATGATTTGTTCGGTATTTGTCGTCACAGGTCTTCCACCGGCTGGCTTATCCATGGTATCGTTTTCACCGGCTCTGAATCGTCGAAACCATTCCTCCGCGGTTCGAAGTGATAGAGTACCATCCCCCAAAACACCATTAATCTCACGGAACGTTTCTCTAGCGGATTTGCCTTTAACGAAGGAAAACTTTAAAATAGCGCGAATTTCGGCGTTAGTGAACTATATGTTTACACGTCTATAACTGTTGAACGCAATATCCAAACTAATTATGCATAGCGTCGTTTTGTAGGTTATGTCAAGACCTTTCAAATTATGTATAGTATTGCCAGATACGAGCTCTGTAGCGCTTTGTACATAGCCGCGAAATTCAAAAGACAAAAAGGCGGAAGGGAGATATTTGCCAAACTATTATTATTATATTATAGTTATAAAGTATATACAAGGGTGTAATAAACAGATAAAATAAACCTCCCTTCTCATCATAATTGTTTTTGTTTATTGAAACTACTAGTTTCTTTAATAAATATCTATTACTTATATATAATATACAACCGTAACCGCAAACAACTATCTATAGCAATCACATAAATAATCACCATCATCATGTCGATAGACGTCCACTGCTGGGCATAAGCCTCCTCCAAATATCTCCAGCATCGAAGGGATTCGTATGGGGAGATTTGGGCCATTTCTCACCACGCTGGCTCAATGCGGTTTAGTGGGAGCCAGAGCCACGTTTGTTGATTAGCAGCACCACGAGCAGGTGATGTTTGGCTTGGGTCCCGCGTGTTGCTGTGCGGAACATCTTACACCCCGCAGAAATAATACGACCCCATAAAAATTATGAAGGATAAATAAATAGCCTGTAAGCTTCTACAAATCCTTTGGCACAGGATGCTTATGTTCGATGTCGATACGTTCACTAGTTTTCACGTGATTGGTGAACAAAGGAAACTCATTTTCATTATATATATATATATAGAGAAGGAGATATATATATATAGAGAGCGTAAATTAACTAACGGTTAACACCGTGTTAAAATTTATAACAGTTCGCACAAAATAAAACATTTAAACGTTAACAAAATATTAACGTTGCTCTCCTGAAACAATATGGCCGGGGCGGAAACCATCGGGATTTACATAAGTCGTGCATTTGTATGCCAAATTTAAAACCACCCACCACCACCCCCGACCTGCCCATGTCACATTACAGAATCCAATGTGAAATATAACACGGAAACTTTTCAATGGAATATCATACATATTTATCATACATTCCTGTATATATATATGAAGTAGCAGTGGATAGGATACATCGCTTGAAGGATAGCTGATGGTTCAGCAAGATCCTCAAACTGGGACCGCGTACCGGAAGACGCAGTGTTGGCAGTCACCCCCCTAAGAGGTTCGGCGATCTGGTGAAAGTCTTGGCAAGCAGCTGGATGCAGGCAGCGCAGGGATGTGGAGACCTTTGGGAGAGACATATTCCCAGCAGTAATGTCTGTAGGCTGATGATGATGATGATATTAATATATTAAATACTAAAATTTGCTTAATTGGTTACAGGTCAGAGACTGTCTAGATCAAACTAAAATTTTGTACACTACTATCTGACAGCAGAAATATGACTTGCGCTGGAACCTATCATTATTTTATATTTTTCCTCTTCGCGAGGACAAAGACAGATTGTGTCGAATATCCACTGACTAGAACCTTCACGATATTCCAATTGCGTGGTTTTACAGCGGAACCACGGTAAAAACCCGTTAGTTCCAGTTGCATGGCGCATCCTCATCTGGTGAGAGAACCCTCTTTTTTCCAGCTATGTAAGAACGCTCCGGTACGTTCAGCACGCCCTACCCACGATATTTTACTGTCAACTGGGCAGCGACTCCCACGAATCCGTAGTCGAGGGGCTATGGTAGCCAAGGGAGAAAAGTCTACTGGCGCTCCGGATTTGGTTTAGGGCTCCACCATTATACAGCCGCGGAGGATAGTGAGATCGTCTAAAACGTAATACCGACACTTTTTTCTCTATGGGACTCTACCACAGCTGCGAATAGCAGTCCAAGCCTGTCTCCGTAACCCACAGGCATACGCCTGAGATGAGCTCATGAAGCTCAACTAGTGAAGCCATCTCGGGTCGATCTTACACCTCAGACCAGGTAGGTTCTTCCTAGCTTCACCGTTGGTGATCAAGCCACGGCTATTGAGCCCCAGCTCCAGGATTAGGCGAACCTGTTTTTGGAGGCAATGGTACCTACTAGAAGGCTTCCAGCAACAGAGACCTACTACTTTTCTTTCTTCCCTATGGAAAGCACAAAGAAGTATAACAGTTTTCGGAATAAGAAATTAAGTATAGATGAAGTTATTAAATGATTTCTATTCCCAAGTATTTTTTGTATTGTTACATATACAACATATAAGTATTATATATTTAATATTGTATTTCTTATAGTCCCTAAGTTATTTCTTAGAAACACGTACTTTACGAACGCAAGTTACAATAGCCCCGGGAAGGGTTCTCTTGTTAACATTTAACACTACGAGCAGCACGATCTAAGTTTGCCAAGTAATATGTGTCGAAATTAAGTGTAACAGCGCTGTAAACGTTAAGTTTTATAGGCGACGTGATGCCCGAGTTGAAGTTGTTGAATTGGTGTAACTTATAACATATAAACAGCGTTTTTATTTGTATAAAAACATTGCTAAAAGTTTATGCGATTGTTGAAAAGTTTCAACTTTAAAATGTATACAATAATAGTTTCTTAGTAAGTAGTTAAATGTTTAACTTATCGACTTTGTCGTACAGTGGCTAAATTTCATGTTTAATACCATAGCAGTCTTTGTTTTGATTCAGGGACTATCCGAGAAAAGGTTAAGAAGGTTAAGAAACCTTTTTTTACTCTACTTAGCGATTAGATGAGCGGTGACCTACCCATAACAATGTTATGCCTCTTTAATATTACTATCTACAACGCGTTTCAAACTGGAACACAGTAATATTAGCACACTGTTGTGAGGCGGTAGAAATAGACGCTGCGATGGTACCTATCTAGACGGTCTCCGGCAACAAAGACCTACCACCTGTTTTGGGATGTTTTAGTCGGAAATAATACATAACTTTTACTTCTATCAGAGGCAAGCTTTTTCCGCAGGATAAAGAAACAAATCTTATAACGAACTACTTTAAACTAATATATTTCTTTTCATAGGAGAAAACATTTTAATGAAAGAAAAAGATGTCATGAAGGAAATGGAAATGGACAAATTGGTCACGCAGGTGCTCGCGAGTCATGGTGGATATTCGGAGTACTTGTTTCGCTTCAAGTGCAAAAATAGTCCGGCATGTCTCTGCGACCCCTTACAAGAGGAAACGATCGTACACCTGATTGTGGAGTGCCCGGTGTTCGGAAGAAAGCGAACTGACTTAGAAATAGAGTTAAACACAAAAATAGATATAAGAAAATTGAGTTATCTAATTAGCAATAAGGAAATTAGGAACAAGTTTCTAGAATACTGTAAATACCTTGCACAGAGAACTATAAATAGAAATAAGTGATTTTAAATAAGCGTGTAAATTCATTAAAGCACTAATTATGTATGTAGACAAGAATTCTGACCAGAGTCAGAAGATATTAGTATAAATAAAAAAAAAAATGATAAAGAAAGGTTTAGTTTAATAAATTTAAAAAGAAACAGTACATTTTTATTTGAATTAATTATTTATAACTTTTTATCAGTCATTTTTTTTATATTAAAATACTTGATATAATAAATATTGATTATTTGTTAACAACGCCATCTATCGGTAAATATTAATAACTCTTATTATAAATTTGGAAGGAGCGTATATGAATATCGTGCGGTACTCACACGGGATGGTTAATTGGAAAATGGTGGTTGTGTATATAGTTTTGAGTTTATCGGTATAGGAAACGATGTAAATTCTAATTCGCAATATTCAGCCGTTGGGTGGGAATAGGTTTTAATACATTTCACCGCTGAGTACAATACAGAGTGTTGCCGGCTCTCGAATTTGCATATAAATGTGTGAATTATGTTAAACGCGGATATAGGCTCGTTTCAATTGCGTTTGTTTTTCGTTCCGCTCACAAACGATGTTAACTAATCGGTATACAAAGGTACTGAGAGTTTTGTTTATGTTATATTTACAATATTGCCATATCATAGTCAAAAATATGAGTATGAGTTCACAGGCAATAAAAGTGTAACTTTGTGCTTTGGTAAAGTTTAAGAGAATAAGCAGAGGAAAGGGATTGATCGACTTTTTTTTATTGACAGAATTAGGAAAGAACAAAGGGGAGATAAGTAGTTAAACATAAAGTTACTAGCTGTTCCTCGCCCTCTTTACTGTTTACGACTCCCTCGCAACACCCTTTGGGGAATGAATTATGTAAAATTCATATTTAGCTGACGTATAACCGGCAGAGGCAACATCTACCAAATATTGAGTGTTTACGTCTAATAGTTTCTGAGATCTAGTGATGAGTCAAGAAACTCTAGTTATCTCCTATGTATATATTAAATAGATATCAATTTCAACGTGTCCCTCTCTTCTTTATATATTACTTACTACCAGTACTTTGACTTGTAACTCAGTATATTTACAAAACTGGGTCTTGGTTTTAATAAGGCTATAGCTAGTAAATCTATGGAAGAAGTGAGGGTTAACAACTAATGCATCTATACTATGTAAATTCTAACCTGTGTGAAGAGAATTAAAAGGAATTATATGTAAAAACATTTATTATTATAACATTTCTATGCATTAAAAAAATAATTCGTTGGAAATATTCTGTTTGTATAGAGATTTTTTAGGCTTTTGTAATATATATAACCTCGTTTATATATTAATCCATCTACGACCATGACATTGTTGTTCTGACAACTATATGTATGGTATGTTTCACCATTACAGCCTCATAATATTAAAGTTATATAGAATGAAGAGAAATATTGGTCTATTATAAAAAAAATATTTTTCATCGTGTAATGAATAGTAAAGAGGGCTGAGGCACACCTTGCGGTACACATGGTACATATACACATGTCATTAAGAGTTATTTTTGCTACTACTTTGGAAAAGTCTTCAATACTCTCTCAATTCTTGTAATGCAGATTGTGGTCATAGCAGAATTCCATTTCAGAATTGTGAAAGCACGTCAGTACAGCTGAAACCAATTCAAAGTGCATGTTGCGGCCGCCGGTTCGTAGGATCATTTATTTACAGTGTGCTCATTTTAAATGTGCTATCTACTGAGTGTACTACTCTTCCCTTACCGCTTTATATTACTCGAAAATTTCGATTATCATCACTGATAACTTATATATGTCGGAGATTGGAGGATGCAATATTTGGATATAGAAGCAGGCAACACTGGAGATGACTCGTCAAATGTAAATGTCATTTCGAGGAAGTATAAAAAGAGGAACACGGTGCGGGAGCGGATACTTTTAGCTCGCGGATACCGGATCCGCGAGCCCTGTGTCCAAGACCCCCACAAGGTGGACCGACGACCTGGTCAAGGTCGCTGGCAACCATTGGATGTGGGTGGCCCACGACCGGTCTGAGTGGAAATCTTTGGGGGAGGCCGTCCAGCAGCGGACGTCTTCCGGCTGATTGGATTGGATTTATATTGGAGCCCTGAGTTTGATGAAGCCGCTATAGTTGCCAATAAAACTGCGGCGAGAACATCACCATAAAAAAAAAAAAAAAAGGGAGCGGACACTTGCTCGGAGGATAGACTACGGTGAACACCAGTATAGCGGACCATTAAATTTTTGTCGTTGTCGCTTAGTAATCTGTTGTTATATTACAAACCTATCGTGTATTGTTTAATCCACAATGAATGGAGATCGGAGGCAAGAAGAACGTCCGCATCCTATCAACCTCTCTTCGTTATATATATATATACATATATATGATTTATTTGCTGAAATGATTTGACAAGAAATATTTTTTTCCTTAACGGTAACTTAAATCGGATCACCTAGTCTGTCTACTATTCTTGAAAAAGGTCAAACTTTAAGCCTATTTATAAGTTTTATTTAGTATAAAATTATACTAAGTAGCTCGCTGGCCTAATGGTTAGAGCGTGCGGCCTTCATTCCGAAGGTTGCGGGTCCGAATCTCAGCATGTACCAATAACTTAATATTTAAGTTATGTACATTTGTGAACTTTAGTTACAACAGCGAGATACAAACGGTGAAGGAAAACATCGTGAGGAAACCAGCACACTGACATCATCTTTGTGTGTGTGCGTGTGGTGGCCCCAATAAAGTGGCAACAGGCTCGCCCCCTGTTACATGGGACCTAATCTGACCACATCTGGCGAAAAGTGGGTGGTTTATTCACCTCTGCCTACTCGTACTGGAAAAAAGGCGAGATAATATATAAAAATATACTAACTAATTAGAAAACTTCTTGATGATGAAAACGCTGTAGTTAGCTGATAGTATAGATGGTAATTTATAACAGAAACAACATTCAAATGAAGGCATGTCATAAAACATTAAAAAATTATTTTGTTTGGAAATGTCGGATATCATTAGCTTGAATAGAATTGAATTATTATCTAAACTAGGAAACCTACAATTCGATTCTCAAACTAATATTTCACTTAAGTTACAGTGCTAGGTGATGGTGCGAATTGAGGCTTACAATTAATATCAGCTGGGCTCGGCGTTACCTCTAAACTTGTGTCATTGATGTGTTCCTCTTGGGCCCGCGTTGTATCTGATGATAAATAAGATGTAGTGTTTACAGATTAAGTTAATTATATCAGAGATAAATAATAACTTGAAGATAAATAGGAACAAGTTTAGTTTCTTTGGAAAGTAACATAAACTGTAAAATATTTCCTCATAAAAAATTTGTTCCTTGACGAAAATCGAGAAGCGATAAGATCATGGATCAGTTTATGTCACTCTGATAAGAATAGTGGTTAAACAGAACTGTGTAATCTTAAAATTGTGTAATACATATATTACACAAGACGTCGAGATACAGTAGGAGTACACTCTTTTAGAGGGTACACAATTGTAGAGTTCCGATACAAATGGTGAATCGACCGCAGCCATCAATTATAAATACAATTGGACGGAACATTGTACTATATGATGGAAACACAGCGCTACATAACTGAGCACCATTTGCATATTGTAATAAGGAAATTATTCATTTTACAGTAAAAGTAAACGTAAATAACACGTCGAATTAAGTAGAGGTTAGAGAGTGAGAGAGAGTGTGTGAGACTTGAAGATAGCGGAGAATCGTTGAATCTTCGGACCAGTTGCGGTGGAATCGATTGGGAAAATCTATGTATAGCTGTAGATAGGAATTGTCTTAACTGATGCTGATGATGAAGACATGAATTGTAGATGGAAATTTTGATCATCATAATTTCTTTTGCAAGTTATTCTAAATCGGAGAATAATTTATGTACGAATTTCATGATTCCAATCTGTTCAGTGAAAATCAACAGCAACTGTTTTACTTATTTTCTAGGGATTCTTAAGTAAAAGCAATAAGGACTTTCCTACATTGCAATGGACTATGATAGCTATAATAAAGTTCTGCAAGAAACAAACCTGACGCCTTCTGCAGCATTAGCATTAAATCGATGCGTTAGAGGGAGCGAGCCAACTGATGCATAATCGACAGCGAAACGACAAAATATCGATTTTGATATTTTTAAATGTCTTATAATTCGATTTCTACTTACATTATGGCATGGAACTTATTAGTAAGATATGATTCATATATTTTAAAAAGATTAAACTTTGTACATTATGTCGATATATAAATACAGGTACTAGTTGTTCAATTTAAGGGTGATGTAGGTAATTTTATATTCCTCTTTACGTAAGTCTTAAAACTGCGTTACAAACGGTGGTTTCTTTCTGATCTAACTTAGAACAGTATGAAAAGTAATAGCTAAATCAGTAATGAAAATTGGAAGGTAAATATTCAGTTTATTAGTTAACTATTATTAGTCAAATCCTCGAATCCGATCCAAAAAATGATAATTATGTTATAACAGTATGGAAGCAGTTTTTGATAAAGTTTAAAAATATTCTCACTCCCTTTAAAGTAGAGTATGGACCTTTTTTTTATTTTGTCTTTTTGTTTATTGTTTGGCAACTGTATAGTGACATTATGTGGCAACTTTCCTCGTACGAACGTGCAAGCCGCTCAGTTCGTATAACAAATTTCATCTAGGAATATATATTTTTCACAAAACTAAGATTGTACATGACTCTACGTGTATTTAACTTAACATTTAATTTAACAGTACAGTAGATTTATTTATTTATGCATGAAGAATCAAAATGATAATACAATTTACAGAAGTTACGTGGGAAGGTAGTATTTATATCGATACGGAATTTATTTTAAGAGGCCTGATATTAGAAAGCTGATGTTAATACTAAAAATAATATGACAGACGGTGTAACAGATATCGAGCTATATGATGATTTAACTTTCAAGATTTTAACTGTGGCTGAAGCATATCAACTTTTCGTTTTTATTGTTATGAATATATTAATTTAGAATCCATATCGATTTGTAGTGGATTTCGGATGAATATACCTAATGTGCTACCACTCTCAAATCAGAAATTTCTCGCCCTAACATCATTGCTACACAAACTACAGTTATATTAAATTTCTAATAACGAACCTCTTTAGGCGTTGAGGATTAAAACTATACACAATGATAGCATAATGTAAAATATACACGAGGTATTCAGCTCTTGCACCGCCAGACAACCTCGTTTGTATATCAAAGATGATGGATAAAAATAACATAATACCCTCGTTCCTAACGAGCGCCTCGAACGCTCTGAGAGGATATTTCTCTTGTTCAACAGATTTTCTTACGCTTTATACGACAAAGGAGCGCTACGGAATTTTCACTGAACGTTGTTTGTGTCTTCGATTTGTTTATAATGCATGCACGACAATATCGGCAAAGATAGGATTAGAACAGAAAAATCATGGATCATTGTCTTTAAACTTGTCTGAAACTATTTATCAGCCAATTCTTAGATTACCAACGTTGAACATAATCTTCCATTAACAACCCTTGACTTCAATGTCACATTACTTTAACCATTGATAGATAGATAGAACCTCAGTGTTAGATAAAAAGCTCTCCCAAAAAATGTCTACAATAACTAAACGTTCATAGCTTGGATTAAGTTGTAAAGGGAATAATTTAGCTTAAATTATTTAGATGCTTTCATACATTATAAACAAATTAATTATTAAAAATAATTACGCTAAATAATGTATGATTATCATCAGCCGATAGAAATCAATTGCTCGATATAGGTTGCTCCCAAATATATCTAATTTGATTAGTCTTGCCGTGTCGCTTCTATTTCATTCCCGCGACCTCCGAAATTGTCGGTATACCTTGTGTACATCCTTCTATCCAGAAGGAAGTAGACAGTTCTTTTGTACGAGGTAGCGACGGGACAAGCGGGTTAATCTGACCTGAAGACTGCTGGATTTATAATAAAGATGTATAAGTATCTATAAATATAATATACCTTAAAGGGCAACGATTTCCAAGATCGTAATAGATTCGCTATGAAAAAAACTTTCAGAATTCAATCGTACAGAGTAATGGAATATTTTCTTTCGAAGACGAAAAAGTATTCGAATGCAAAGCGTAGCCAGTGGATGTGATTGATGAAGGAATTCTCTTTTGCGAGTGTGTCAGTGATTTGCTGATTTGATTTCAACGAGAATTTCTGTTCTCGCAAATATTCCGTACAATTCAATCGCGAGGAAATTTCAACCTACGTCTGAATTAACCTTGCCGAAAGTAGAGATATTTAAATATTGTATAACCTGTCCTATTATTATAGGATCAATTCATCATTTCAGGCTACCGCTGTCTACTAGTAAACATAGATATCTTAGATTTATTTCTAGATATTTACAAACATGACTTACGTAAAATTTTAAGTTTATTTTCAAGTCTTAATATCATTGACAATTTTTTAAAATTAAAATCTATGTGCTTTTGTTATGTTGGTCAGATTATAGTACCACTTGGAGTCTGGGGCGCTGGGTCGGATAACCTCCACGTGTGCCCGGGGGATGCAGTTACCCTTCGGACCTCGGTCCGGGGGTAAGGGCACCTCCTGGGACTGGTGTACCCTGGGCAACGGCAGCTGCTTTATGCTCTCGGGCATAGGGCAACTGACGGCTAATAATCCGACACCACTGGCGTCGGGAAGTGACGATCCCACCGCCCGCTGAGGGGAAAACTGATATCCCTCGTGGATTTAATTTTCTCTTCGGCGCAATCAGTCGAGTCGCGCGGCGAGTCCGCCCCTAGGGCGGCTTTTGGCTTCGGCCACGCCGGGCGCACCCGTAGCCCGCTCATAGCACACCCCGAGCGGAGCGGGGACTGCGGTCATTGCGACCGGAGTCGAGAGGAAGAAAACCTCCCAAATTACCCCAATCCTAAGGTACGGCGCGCCGATGGGATGAATGGCCAAGGGGAACTTGGTCCCGAGCGCCCGAAGCTGTGGATCAGCAACCCAACATGACAAGCAGATCTAAAGACATTCGTCCCCAGGTGGGTCCCAGCTTTACGGCTGGGGAATCCCACACGGCGCCTGGCGCCGTCTGCCCTTCGTACTCTGGGGTGGGCAAGACTGCTTTCGACGACGGTGTATGTGTGCAGATGAGCGCCGATGGTTCGGCGAGTCGCACAATGGCGGAAGTGCCGCGCCCCGCGATGGGCGCTGGCCAACCACACGGTGGTGACAGACTAGCGCAACGTGCGCTATCGCTGACCGCGCTGCCCACAGCGCGGGTGATGCTGGAGCGGCTGCCCGGGGAGCCATCCAAAAACGGGGGCGATGTCGACATGGCCCCTGTTTCCCGCATCAGCGACAACGAGGCTGCCGTTTCAGACGGCAGCCTCACTGCGGTTGCGTCAGGCGGATCCCGCTTTTGGCAGGACCGCAAACGACGGCGTCCCAGCAAGGACGGCTTGTCGACTTCCTCGGAGGAGGACGGCAAGAGCGCCGGGGAGCTATACCCCGGCCCAAAGCCGGAGCGACGTGGACGTCCGCCCACGACGGGCAAATATGTCGGCCTTAGCAAGGCCAAGGCCGCGTTCGACGCTGAGAGGCGTCAGGAGCTGAGGCTCCAGGCGGAAGAGGAACTCGTCGCGACGGCGGCTAGGTTCCGCCGAAACCGGGAGCGGAAGCTCTCCCGATCGCCTGCGCTGAAGTCGAGGACGGCTCCAGACGAGCAGACGGTTGGGGCGTTGCATCGGATGGTTCTCGACGACGCTGAGCTGATCAGTACGATCGCCAGCAAGTCGAGGAACCTCAAGTCCGGCCTGGCGCGTGACCTGAATGACGCCGCGGCCTCCATCAAGGTGGCCGTGACCACCATCGCGTCTCGCACAGCGACGGACGAGACGCGGCAGCTGCAGGCGGAGAACGCCCGCCTGCGCGCCGAGGCGGCCGATTTCCGCAAGGAGTTGGCCAACCTCAGGGCGAAGATTGACGAGTTGGAGCGACGGGATAGACCCGCACCTCCTCGTCCGGACGCCGGCGATGAGTCTCCTGGGGAGGGGACGATTCGGCCGGCAAAAAAACGGCGTACGGGTGCCGATCGCCTCGTACCGGCGACTATGTCGGTAGAGGAGATCTGCCGCACTGTAATGGTGCAGGTGGGGACGATGGTATCGGCCCACCTGGCATCACTGGAGGACAGGCTTCTCCCGGAGAAGCGTGTCCGGCCACCGCTGGCTGCCGCGAGGCAGGCGGCATCGGCCGCCAAGAATGCCGGCCCAGCGCCGAAAGCAGCCGCGGCCTCCGCGAACCCCGCCCCCAAAGCCTCCGTGGCTAAGGGGAAAGGGAAAGTAGGGCCGCAGAAGGCTGCGGGAAAGCTCCCTAAGTCCGCAGGCAAGTTCGTGCCCGCGCCCGCCCCACCTCCATTGGAGGAGGGGTGGACCGTCGTTGCGCGAAAGCCGCGACGGGCGAAGGAGCTGCCGCCGAAGCCGCAGCAGCGGCAGATGCAGCGACAGCAGTCGCAGCCGAAGCCGCAGCAGCAGCAGCAACAGCAACAGCGTCGGAGCGCGAAGCGCAAAGCCGGCAGGAAGAACCGGCCGCGAAAGCTGCGGGCCCCACGGTCCGCGGCGGTCGTGGTTACTCTTGCGCCTGAGGCGGTCGCGAAGGGCGTCACGTACGCCGAAGTGATCGCCCAGGCGCGGGAGCGGATCGACCTGAACGGTCTCGGCATTCTCGGGATGCGTTGCAAGACGGCGGCGACCGGAGCACGAATATTTGAAGTGCCCGGTCTTGAAAACGGCGAGAAAGCCGATACCCTCGCCAAGAGGCTCCGCGAGTCTCTCGGCGAGGATGTCGCGCGGATCTCGAGACCGGTAAAGTGCGCCGAGCTGAAGGTCTCCGGACTGGATGACTCGGTCACCAGCGCTGACGTAGTCGCCGCGGTGGCGCGAGCGGGGGGCTGTCCGGCCGACCAGGTTCGGTCGGGCAGCGTCTCCTTCGGCGCCTCCGGCCTCGGGACGGCGTGGCTACGCTGTCCTGTGCTTGCGGCTCAGCGGGTGGTGGACGGCGGCAGACTCCTGGTTGGCTGGGTGTCTGCGCAGGTCACACTGCTCGCGAGCAGACCGCAACGCTGCTTCCGGTGCCTCGAAAAGGGGCACGTGCGGGCGCAGTGTAAGTCCGACTCGGACCGCAGCGATGAGTGCTATCGCTGCGGAAAGAGCGGCCACAGAGCGGCCACCTGCTCCGCCAATCCGCACTGCAGCCGATGCAGCGCGGCCGGTAAGCAGGCTGACCATAAATCCGGCGGTGGTGCCTGCGACAGGGCGCGCGTCGTCGGTGGTGGGGCGACGAAGGGCGGCAGGCGCGGCGGTAGGGACCCGAGGGTCACTCTACCGCAGGCGCTCGGCGCGAGCGAGAAAGCCGCGCGGGAGGAGGTTCAAATGTCCGTCGAGTGACGATGGACCTGAACTTCCTCCAGGCGAACATCAACCACTGCGCCAGAGCTCAGGACCTTCTGTTCCAGAGCATGGCGGAGCGGTCGATAAACGTGGCGGTGGTCACCGAGCCGTACTACGTCCCACCGCGGGAGAGCTGGGCGGGAGACGTGGACGGATCGGTGGCCATAGGCACGGTGACCTCGAACGGCTCCCCCGACCTAGAGTTGGTGGAGCGCGGTCGGGGTTACGTCGCCGGGCGGGTGGGGGACGTGCTGGTCGTGGGAGCATATTTCTCGCCGAATCGTTGCTTGGCGGAGTTCGAGCGGCTTCTAGACGAGATCGGTGCTCTCATCGGCCGGCTAGGGTCGAGTCGCATTCTCCTCGCCGGAGACCTCAACGCCAAGTCGGTGGCTTGGGGATGCCCGCGGACGAGCGCGCGCGGTGCGGCGCTCGAGGAGTTTGCGATCGGAGCGGGTTTGATCGTGCTTAATCGGGGGACGGCGAACACGTGCGTGCGGAAAAACGGCGGCTCCATAGTGGACGTAACGTTCGCCGGGGTCGCCGTGGCCCGCCGTATCGGGGATTGGGAGGTGCTCGAGGGCGTGGAGACTCTGTCGGATCATTTGTATGTCCGATACAGTGTGTCAGCGACCTCGACGACTCCGGGCGATCCTTGTCGTCCCTTGATCGGGGACGGCCCTCGGTGGGCGCTGAAGCGCCTCGACCGAGACCGGCTCGAGGAGACGGCCCTAGTCGAGGCCTGGGTCCGCGAGGGCCGGGTTAAGGCGGCGGGCCTCTCCATGGAGGAGGTGGCGGTCGACGTGGAGCGGGAAGCGGAGAGGCTCGTGCAGGCTGTGTCGCACGTGTGTGACGCGGCCATGCCGCGGGCGCGCCGCTCCCTACCTCCTAAGTGCCGTGCGTACTGGTGGACGGCGGACCTCGTCCGGCTTCGCAGCGCGTGCGTGGCGAGCCGACGCAAGTACCACAGGTGCCGACGTCGACGGAGGCGCGATACGGCCGAGGAGGAGCGGCTGTACGCGGCGCACAGGGCCGACGTGGCCGTACTGGTGGCGGCGATCTCCGAGGCGAAGAAGGCGTCCGAACGTGAGATGCTCGAGTCGTTGGACGGCGACCCTTTCGGGAAGCCGTATAAGAGGGTGCGGCAAAAGCTGCGCCCTTGGCGACCCCCATTGACTCGTAGCCTCTCACCGGAGCTTCTCGATCGGACGGTTCGCACACTGTTCCCGCGGCGGGACGACCGAGGGTCGCCACCGACAGCGACTCTGTCCCGCGGCGCTGGGGAGGGGGGGGAGGAGGAAGACTCCTTCGACCCGGACGACGTCCCGGGCGTCAGCGTAGGGGAACTGTCGGCTGCCGTTCAAAGGATGCGTGTCAAGGACACCGCTCCTGGGCCCGACGGTATACCCGGCCGCGTGTGGGCTCTAGTTATGGGTCCCCTAGAGTCCTGGACGCGGACGCTGTTCACGGCGTTGCTGAGGCAGGGTCGGTTTCCACGCATATGGAAGGCGGGGAAATTGGTCCTGCTTCGGAAAGCGGGGAAACCGGCCGACTCACCGTCGTCGTATCGGCCGATCGTGTTGTTGGACGAGGTGAGCAAGCTCTTCGAGCGCGTCATCGCAGCTCGCCTCGTTCGACACATGGAGGAGGTCGGACCGGATCTGAGCGAACACCAGTTCGGATTCCGCCGGGGCAGGTCCACCGTAGACGCGATAGCGCGGGTGCGAGCCCTGGCGGACGCGGCGGTGGCTCGCGGAGAGGTGGTGTTGGCGGTGTCACTCGACATCGCCAACGCGTTCAACACCCTTCCGTGGAGCACGATCACCGCGGCGCTGGTCCACTTCGGGGTTCCGGTCTACCTGAGGCGTACGATCGGGGCGTACCTCTCGGACAGGTCCGTGAGGTACCCGACGCGCGACGAGTGGTGTCGGCAAGGTGTGTCGTGCGGTGTTCCGCAGGGGTCGGTCCTTGGACCGCTCCTGTGGAACATCGGCTACGACTCGGTGTTGCGCGGAGCCAACCTCGGTGGAGTCGACGTGACTTGTTACGCCGACGACACCCTGGTGACGGCTCGCGCGCGCACCTTTAGGGAGGCGCGCGTGTTGGCGACTGCGGGCGTGGCCCACGTCGTCTCGCGCATTCGGCGCTTGGGGCTGGAGGTTGCGCTGGGCAAGTGCGAGGCCTTGTGCTTCCACGGCGCCCGGAATGCGCCTCCGCCGGGAGCGGAGCTGATAGTCGGTGGGACTTCCATCGCCGTCGGTACTTCGATGAAGTACTTGGGACTCGTCCTCGACGGCCGATGGAGGTTCGACGAGCACTTTCGGCAGCTGGGCCCGAAGCTCATTCGAGCGGCCGGGTCCCTGAGCCGCCTCCTGCCCAATCTGGGCGGGCCGAGCGTCGGATGCCGGCGACTCTACACGGGGGTGGTGCGCTCTATGGCGCTATACGGTGCGCCCATATGGGCGCAACACCTGTCGACCCGTGGCGTGACGCTGCTGCGCTCGCCGCAGCGCGTCATGGCCATACGGATCGTACGAGGTTACCGTACCATCTCTTTCGAGGCGGCGTGCGTCCTCGCCGGGACACCGCCGTGGGAACTCGAAGCGGAGTCGCTGGCGCGCCTCTACTGGCGGCGGAAGAGGGCCCTCGAGCGGGAGGGCTCGTTTCCGTCGCCCGACGAGGTGGAGAAGTGGCGCCGAAAGGCGCGTCGAGAGGTGCTTCGGGGATGGGAGCGGCGACTCCTCGAACCGTCGTACGGTCGCCTCACCGTTGAGGCCGTCCGGCCGGTCATCGGTGACTGGCTGGGCCGGGACTTCGGAGTCCTCAGTTTCTGCCTGGTGCAGGTACTCACGGGGCACGGTTGCTTCGGGAGCTATCTGCACCGGCGGAACTGCACGAGTAGGACGGATGAGGCGTGCGACGAGTGTGGCCACCCGGTGGACACATCGTCCCACACCTTGGCCGATTGCCCGCGATGGGGGGGGGACAGGGCCGCGCTCGTAGCGGCGATAGGGAGTGACCTCTCGCTACCGTCCGTGGTCCGGACCATGGTCAGTGGCGAGGCGTCATGGAATGCGGTATCCCGATTCTGCGACTCTGTTATGACGCAGAAGCGGGAGACCGAACGTATCCGAGAGCGGGCGCCGAGGGGACAGGACGCGGTCGGAGCGCGATGACAGCTCACCGCCGCAAGGCGGGACCGAGCGCACGACCGCCGAATGGCTCCTCGGCAGGAACCTGGCGCCGCGACCGACAAGGGCCGTCGGGCCGGTGCCCCCCTTGGAGAGGGTTCCTGGGGTGGATATGGTGATGCGTCTCGTATTCCGACGCGTCGCCACGTAGGGATTTTTTAACAGGAGGGGTGCTTCACACCCCTCCTCGAGGCGGGCCCGGTCATTCGGGCGCCGTTCGGGGGGTCGTGGATGAACTGCAATACTTTATCCCGCGACCCCACGAACACGTGGATGAGAGTGGAATACCGTGTGAAGCTTTTTAGTCGGTTGGAGTCCGACACTACCACCGTCGCCGGCCCAATTTGGCGACGGGGTGTGCATTTCCGTTAGCATTTTGTTACACACGTAAATAAAAAAAAAAAAAAAAAAAAAAAAAAAAAAAAAAAAAAAAAAAAAAAAACCACTTGGAGTCTTCCATGATATGATAGGTCAGGCCCATGTTCAGAATTGGCGGAAATAATCTGAAATTTTGATTATATGAACTAACTATTAAGAATTGTTTATGAACCGTGGAAGTTTAAAATTATTCAATTCATTCAACGACTCAGGTAAAATTGGTGAGGACACAGACACTGAAGGACCAATTTCTAGGCAAGGTCTATTCAGCTGTGGACATCTATCGGTTGATGATGGTAAAGTTTTAATTTCGATTATTGTACACAGTCAAGTAAAATTGCATTTCTTTCAGAATTATTACTTAATGCCTATTATAAATGGTGGATAAAGTATAACATAAATCAAAAGCGAGCGTACCCTCGATTATTATCCAGATGACGTTCTGTTAAATGTCGAACCCGTTGGCGTGATGATTGATGAGCACTCCGTAGCCAGTGATTTGAAAATTTGATTTTATAACAAGCGAATGGCTCTTATTTGACACTTTCGTACAAACATTCTCCGTGAGTCGTAATTGCTGTTAAATGACGAGTTATATTTCAACGCGAGTTACATCTGTAGAAGGAATGATGTGAATGATACCATTATATTTTATTAATAGATAGATAGATAAACACTTTATTGATCAATTTGAAGTAGGTACGGTACAGTCAATTGAATATAAGTAAACTTATAATCTTATTGTGGACAAGGGCGACTTTAATGCTATAAACGATCTCTTTCAGGCAATCCTGTACTCGTACGACAGGAGAAGCGAAATATAATAAGAAAAGTCAAAAAAGAATTTATAAGAGCAAGAATTCTTTAAAATGGAAGTATAATTTTTGAAAAGTAATAAAAAAAAAACTTTTTAACTGGTGTAATTAGTCGGGTACAAGGCGAGGTTAATGTTGTATGTTGTTGTGGGCGGGCGTATCACTTACTATCAGGTGAAAGACCCGCTCGTCTCTTGTCTTAATTGGAAAAAAAAAACACTAACCATCTTTGTGATTTGTACTTATGTCGTATGTTGTCTGAATCACAAGTTTGTTTTATAGAGACAAAAGTTATCTTAAAATGTAAAGCGTTCTTAACAAAAGCTTATTTTCTTTTGTGTATCTGTTGTAAACCAATACCTTATTCGTCTCAAATCGTCGTAAATATCATCAGCCGATGGATGTCCACAGCTGGACATAGGCCTGCTTAAAAGCTCTCCGTATCGATCGGTCCTGCGTAGCTCCGGTTCTGGCACCTTGCCAATGTCACAGTCAGCATGGCCCTCGATACTGCCCGGGAACAGGAGCCGTCGTTTGTGGGGATTCATATGTGGGGATTTGAGCCATTTCCCACAACGCTGGCTCAATGCATATTGGTGGGAGCCTGAGCCTCGTTTGTTGATGGGTGCATCGTGAGCAGGTAAGGTTGGTTTCGGTCCGGTGAGTTAATGTGCGGGACCCCTTACACCCATGCCTAGTTTGCAAAGGTATTAAATTAGAAAAGCACTTTGACAATTGGCAATCATCATCGTTATCACCGTTTCAACCTATGTATGTCCACTGCTGGACATAGGTCTCTTATAAATCCAGTGACTCCCAGCGTTTCTTTTCATATCCTCTGTCCACCAAACGGGGGATTGTTCAGACAATTAACGATGATTGACCTTTAAGAGTTATAGTGGATATACTATAGTATTCATGTATAAGTATTAACATATTAAATTTAGTATCATCATAATTAAGTTAGTCATCATGCCTTATGTAAACTTTTAGAGATTTCTTTGTAAAAGTCAATTAAAGCAAAATTACTTTAAATCTTAGGGATAACGGGGTCATTTTACCAGATGCTGTCTTGCCATTATAAAACTCCACTTTGATTGATGAAGATCCAACTTCTGGTCTATTCATTATGATATATAGAAAGTAGAGGATAGATTGTTTAAGAAAACTGATTTCATACCTGTAATGTAGTTTTCTTCAGTCCGATATGTTCTAAGAGCAACAAATTTTGGAATAATTTGACAACCTCCGTTTATTTAATTGTTCCTTTTCTTCCTGGAGAACGCTTTTAGTCCCAATAGTGTTACCTACTCCGTGTAAGTTGTTTTAGTCAAGTTGAAAACCTAAGACTTTATAATACTTAGTGTTATTATTTCTCTGATTTGTTTCCTCAAATGTGTGTCAAAAAAAAAAAATAATTTTAGTAGAAATGACGATGATAAGAAAAAAAAGGAAAAAAAGCTTCAACAAATATTGTTCAGAGGTTGATCTCTCCTTTAAAGTTAATTTCGAAGTACAGACTTTAAAAAAATTAAAATCTGACAAATTTATAAATTGTGTGTGTTAGCTTCTGTCGCGAGCACCTTCTTTTCGGTCATCGGTTAAATTTGTAATTACGTCTTAAAATGAGATCTATTTATTTTGAATAGAATCACCATCAGCGGGCACTTTAGATGTCCAATAAATCATGCCGAAGAGCATTTTAAAATGTAAGAGGGTAACATCTGGCCAATTCTCAGGCTCCGGCTACATCTTCCGGTTTTAAATTTTCTTGTATTTTCAACACAAGCTTACTATTAATGGAATGGTACTTATTTTTATATGTATATTGTTATTAATCGAACCAATGACTTGAAAAAGAGGAAGGAGGGAGAGACTCAAGTATCATCGATTCTAACAAAATGAAATCTGTTTGTCTGTGATTTGGTAACCTCTAAGCGAGAGAATCGATTTTATTATATTTTAATTAAAGAAGAATCGATTAAAAACAATTCTTGCTCCTTTATTCTTCGTCTCTTTTATACTCGAGAACTACTTGGTAGGTATCACCGCAGCGCCTAATTCTCCCGTCAATCAACAGTACAAAAATAATACTGTGTTCTGGTTTGCAGGCAGTTGTAGCTAGTTTAATTACTGGAATAACAAGACTGCATCTTTTGTCTGACGGCGACGAGTACAATGTAGTGTAGTGTTTATCATCTTAACTAGGAAGGCGGCCATCAGAGAAGAATGGCAACGTCTTGTTAAGCTTGCGATTAACACCTGTAGTGATGACCACGGCTACTACGTCACGAGTGATACCGACGAAGTAGAAGAAGCGCTGTGTAGTTGTAGGTAGACGTATTAGTCACCACCAGGTCAACGTCCAAAAAAAAATCTTTGGCAGTATTCTGTATGCTAAAATTTGAAACGCCTCCGAACCGTGCTCGTGTCAGGTTGACAGCTCGCTTATCGGCCATGTTCCTGTTCAATTTGCGGTATCTGTAATTGATTGCCGTTTGCATATTATCTCAGGTTATATATGTGTATATCCTGATGCTGAATACTCTCGTTTTCTTAATAAACATCATATGAGGAGTTATGTTATCTACACGACGGTATTCCTTGATAATATTAGGTTGGGAAAAAAGAAATCCATTATTTTTACGGTAGATGGCTGTAGTGATAAATTTCTCGTAAAGTATCGATCAAACAGTTTCAGATTTATGCTCGTTGGAAAGGTGACATTTCGCAGTAAAAAAATTCTTTTGCTGTTTTTTGTTTGGTGCATTCAATTGTGAGTTACAGGGTGTTAAAAATTGAAGTGAACAAAGAGAAAATTCGGTACATTTTACAGTTTTTCTTTGACAAAGGCGAAAATGCAAGCCAGGCGGCTAAAATTGTGAATGGTGTTTATGGAGCCGATACTGTAACAGCCAATTATGTGCAATTTTGGTTTCGTAGATTCCGTTCAGGAATTTTTGATGTTAAAGATGCACCTCGCACAGGTAGGCCAGTCGCCGAAAATGTCGATAAAATCGGAGAAATTATCGAAGTTGACCGGCATGTTAGCAGTCGTAACATCGCCCAGGAGCTAAAAATGGACCACAAAACAGTTTTAAACCATTTACACAAAGCTGGATTCAAAAAGAAGCTCGATGTTTGTGTGTCACACCAATTAACAGAAAAAACATGATGGATCGAATTTCCATCTGCGAAGCCTTGGCCAAACGGAATGAGATAGACCCATTTCTTAAACGGATAGTGACTGGAGATGAGAAATGGATCACATACGATGACACTGTGTGAAAACGATCATGGTCAAAGAGCGGTGAAGCACCTCAAACGGTGGTCAAACCAGGACTAACGGCCAGGAAGGTTCTGCTGTGCATTTGGTGGGACTGGAAGGGGATTATTTATTATGAGTTGTTTCCATATGGCCAAGCACTAAATTCTGATCTCTACTGTCAACAACTGGACCGTTTGAAGATAGCAATTGACCAGAAACGGCCAGAATTGGCCAACAGGAGAGGTGTCGTGTTCCACCATGACAACGCTAGGCCACACACGTCTACAGTGACTAGCCAGAAACTTCGGGAGCTTAGTTGGGAAATTTTAATGCATCCGCCATTCAGTCCGGACTTGGCACCAAGCGATTACCATCTTTTTCTTGCATTACAAAATTTCTTTAGTGATAAAAAATTGGCATCTAGGGAAGATTGTGAAAATCGGCTACTAGAGTTTTTTGCAAATAGAGACCAGGACTTCTACGAGAGAGGCATTATGAAGTTACCTTTAAAATGGCAACAAATCATAGAACAAAACGGTGCATATTTGACCCAAATCGGACAATCCGAAGCATGTTAAATAAAGTCCTGAAGTTCATATAAAAATAATTGATTTCTTTTTCCCCAACCTATTACATTACTGCGTTCATATAATCATTTCTAAAAAGATTTTAATACATTTAGCTATGGAGCTACTTTCAGAGACTTACCGCCAGCTCGTTAAAAAACTATTAGATCTTAATGTAATTACTTAATCATTGAATCCGACTGAAAACAGGATATATGTATACTCTCTGACACACAGAAATAATGAAATTACGGCTTCTTGCACAGAAAGAATGAACATTATTTATAGCACTTGCTGTAAGACTTGTGGGAGATCCTTTACATCTTATAACTCACTAACAGTGATAAGGTTTTATTATGCAAATAAGGGTTATACAACACTAAACTGTATTTTTTTAATCTAATTAAGGCACGTTTATTTCAGGGTAAACGATACACATGTCCATAAGAATGTGTGGTGATAACATAGCACCACAATGCGTATGTCGCCTCAGACATAGGATGTTAAGTCTCCTTACCCTGATAATTAGCTTCAGCGCCCTTCAAACTGGAACTCAGTAACGTTTGCAACTACTTTAACTAGTATTAGGTGGCAGATTAGGCGCTGCGGTAGTACCTACTAAGACGGTTTCCGGCAACAGAGACTTACCATCATTATTCGTTGACAATTTATACTACCGCACATTTCAGTTACTTATCATCATCGTCATCATTATCAACCTCAGTAAAAAGTTTTTTTATGTTTAATTCTAATTATTATTCAAATTCGCTAGAGATCTTAGGTTTCCTAGTTTACTTTAGAGTCGAAAAACTCTGACGATTAAACTCTAATTAGACTAAAAGCTATTAAATTGGCAGCCTTCAGAAAATCATAAATCTTGTAACTAGCCACAGCGCCTTTCAAGCTAGATTGTAATAATGAATGAATAATAAAGAAGAAAGGGGTGTAAGGGATACTGAATAACAACTCACGGGATCGAAGCCAACATCACCTGCTCGTGGTGCACCCTGCTAATCAAGAGACGAGGCTCTGGCTCCCACCAACCCTCATTGGGCCAGCGTGAAGCTCAAACTCCCACATAAACCTCTACAAACATGGAGATCTTTGAGAGAGGCCTTTGTCCAGTGGACGTCTATCGGCTGATGATGAAATTAAAGTATTACCCTCTTGATGGTATTCACCCCGATGGTATCTAACTGTAGAGACCTTTCACCATGAAATGGATTACAAATAAGCTGGTAGAGTTTAAATTGAGCTAAGCACAGCTCGTGCGGTAGCTGAGTTTATTATTTACGACCGCAATAGCCCCGAGTGGTGTAGTTTATAGTTGCAGATAATGTCGCAGTGTACGCAGCGATGTTATATTGCAGCTTTAACAGAGAACAACGCGTTATCTATGCAAATGTATAAACAATATACATAAACCGTACAACATACTATATATCTATCATCATCATCATCAGCCGATAGAGATCCACCGCAGTACCCAGTTCTATCCCAAAGATCTCAACATACAGTCTACATGTCCTCTAACACCACAAGGCACTAGGAGCTGTCGTATGTAGGGGTTAATACATATATTAGGGGGACCGGAAAGTAATGTCGTTTTCTTACGCTAAATACAAACACATACATTTTTAACGAGTCTTTATTTTTAATCAATGATGTATTCCCCATCATTGTCAATAACCTTTTGCCATCTAGTGAGTAAATTTTCAATCCCTGATCGATAAAAATTAATTGGTTTTTCGGCAAAATATCTAGAGATGGCATTTTGGATATCATCCAAATTTGCAAATGTTTTGCCACTTAAAAAGTGTTGCAGCGCTCGGAATAAGTGGAAATCCGATGGTGCAACATCGGGCGAATATGGTGGATGAGGCAGCACCTCCCACCCCAATTCATTAATTTTTTCTAGAGTTCGCCTTGCGCAGTGCGGTCTTGCATTGTCATGTTGGAGAATGACGCCTTTTCGGTTGACAATCGCTGGCCACTTTTCAATTAAAGATTGATTGACTCGCTGCAATTGTTCGCTGTAGAGGTCTGCAGTAACAGTTTCTCCAGGTTTCAGTAATTCAAAATGAACAATGCCGCGAATACTCCACCAAACACACAAAAGCGCTTTTTTGGGGTGTAAACCTGGCTTAGCAGTACTCCGAGGGATTTCATTTGGAGAGAGCCACTGCCTTTTGCGTTTTGGGTTATCATACAGGACCCATTTCTCATCTCCTGTGATCAAGCGATCAAAAAACGCTTCTGTGTTGTGTCGTTGAAGCAATAAGTTGCATGTGATTGATCGGTTAGCCTTATTCTGTTCGGACAGATTATGCGGGACCCAAACACCTGCTCTGCTTACTTTTCCAATCTGCTTCAAATGTTCTTGGATGGTCGACCAAGGTTTGTTGAGACTGTTTGACAATTCCTCGATCGTCTGACACGGATTTGCTTCCACTTCCGCCCTTAACACGTCGTTGTCTAACGCTGATGGTCTTCATGATCGATACGAGTCGGAAAGATCAAAATTACCCGATTTGAACTTGGAAAACCACCTTTGGCATTTACGAATGTCCAGTGCATTTGGATAAACATCGCAAATGTTTTTGGTAGCAACTGTTGCGTTATTTCCCTTGCGAAACTCAAAGAGCATGCAATGCCGGATGTGTACCTCTTCTGGTATTTGGCTGGCCATTTTACCCAAAATTACAAAAAAAAATTGTAATTCAATTGTCTATAAGTAAAGAAATCACTATAACCTCACAATGTCTTTGGTACGCCTCTGAACAAAACAATGAGCTGACAAATGACAATCAAGTATTGGCATGCGCAGAAACGACATTACTTTACGGTCCACCTATTACATACACATATATCACGCTCTTCACATGCTACGATCCTGGCACACCTCTTTCGCTTCCTTCACTTTCATCAGCGTCTTCATGCATGCTAATATGAGCTGATGTTGAGCGGTAACCCGGGCTATATCCGCAAGTAACACCAGAGGTATTACTAGTCGTGAAACGTGCAGAAACCTTTTCACGGCATTTTTAAAGAACTTGATATTGTAGTTCCTAGGGAAAACCTCGTACGTGACCACTGCGGTTCAAGGGTTTGACGATACGATAAGTTAATATGGGGGATTTAGGTCGTTTCCCACCACGCGGGTCCCAATGCGGGTTAGCGGGACATACAACATACTTTCATTGGTTTCTATTCTTCTAAGCGGTAAGCGGTTCCAAGGGTTAAGAAGCCCAAGTCAATCACACCAAAGGTAAGTTAAGGAGCCTACGTCAGTCACAACTGCACGCGGGGCACCCTGCTAAGCAACAGATGAACCTCTGACCACCTACCAACCCTCACTGGGTCAATGTAGGAGAGCTAAGGACAAATTCTTCCTCAATGCGAATCCTTTAGGAAGGTCTATTCTCAGCAGTAGGCGTTATCCGGCTGATAGGAAGTTTGTATTGCCATCGCAGCATCTGTTTTAATCGTCAAGCAGAAATTTATGGAAAATAAAATATCCCGGTTTGAAGGGCGTTGTTGCTAGTAAAACAATTATAGGAGGAGATCAGACATCTGAAGCCTCAAGACTAGATAGATCCTTTGTAAATATCCTTTCCGCATTATATTTGGTACGTATGACTTACAATCAGTTGAACGTCTTATTAATCTCAGCGCTTCATAGCATTAAGATAAACACTCACTAGGGAACAGATTTTTGGCTTTGTTGATCCAGAAGTCTAAACTTCGATTCTGAAACCATATGTTGTCTAATGGGTTATAAGATGTCTCGTGCTACAGCTCACGGGTCACAAGCGAACCTCACCTGCTCGTGGTACACCCTGGTAATCAACAAAGGAGTCCCTGGCTCTATTCAATCCGCATTGGCCGGAGTGGCGAGAAATAGCTCAAATCTCCCCCATATTAACCCCTACATACGACAGCTTCTAGTAGCCAACGGTACTAGAGGCCATGCTGTCTGTATGTAGTCTTTGGGAAGGTCTATGTCCAGCAGTGAACGTCAATCGGGTGATGATAATGTTGTCTACTTTGGTCGTTGGTCTGTTTCTCTACTCTTGTTTCAATCGCTTCCGTTATAGCATTGCTGTTATAGCCCAGTGTAGATAACAAAAATGCTCAATAAGCTGTTAGCTTTGTACAAAATCACATTAACGAATCACCGAAGGTCTGAGAGGGGTCATTAATCACATCGGAGCAAGTTTGAAGTGTACCAGCAGCGCCATGTGGCCGGTTCCCGGGGGACCTATCGCTTCATACTTCATCTATTTTGCCAAAAGTTTATTGACTACGTTGGATAATTTGTTAAAAGCAAGAATTTATTGCTTTCATAATAAAATTGATTTGCTACGTTTTTCTATTTTAGGAGACGAGATGAAGAGGATGTCCATCACATACGGCAACCCATAATAATATGAAGATAGGTAGAATGAATTACACAGCACCACATTGTGCTTGTCGCCTTGGGATGTTAAGTTTCTCAATTGTCTTACAGTTACCCAAGTGATTTCTAGGTACAGCACTATTCAAACCAGAAAACTGTAATGTATATTGTGCTATAGTAGGAGCTACTGACTTAGACGTTCTCAGGAAACGAACACCATTATTATAGTCATCATTATCAGCCTTTGTTTATCCACTGCTGGATATAGGACTGCCTCAATGTCTTCCTCCATATTCTTCTTTGGTGGAAGAGAGACAATCATTTAAAAAAAATCTGACACACAGACAAACACATGCATCGAATTGAGTTATTCTTCTCTTTATTGGGATTTAAAAAATAATGTGTCTATGGTAATATGATTACACAAAAGGATAATAACTAAATGGGAAACAATGATAAAAAGTTTGATAGTAATGAAATTGTTTTAATACATGAAACATAAATTAGATAATTACCGATAGTTATCTATAGAAAAAGAGGTTTTTTTTAAACGTATCATACTGAAAAAAATCTAGAAACAACTCTTCAGTCGGGATATAGATGTTTGATAACGCAACGACCACCGTATAATGGTTATGTAAACATCCTAATACATATGTCCATATTAGGATGTTGGAACTTACCGTGAGATGAACTATATTCTTTACTAGGTTATAAAGTAAATAACGAAATTTAATTAGTTTCGTTGCTGGGTAAATTTAGTTTAACATATACTGAACCACTCGATACTTACGCGTGGTCGTTTTCAAGTATCACTTGATAAATAGTGTCCATTATTAGCCGGGAGATCACCGATAACCCCACATCATTTATCGGGTCGTGCCAGTTAACCGATCAGATCATCCCAGCCGTACTTGTTGACGTGGGATTTGGTTCACATTTGTGCGATAAAAGTCTGTTTTGAGAATAATAGGAAAATGACAATTTTAACCCTTATTCCGATTTCCGAAAGGGATACTATAATATATTTCTTTATTCCTAATCAGTTAATAATTGACCACAATACACAGGATGTCTATGATAATGGGGTTATAGATGATGTACAGTCAGAATAGTTTGGCTCTTACTTACAGCGGTAACACAGCGATGGTGTATAGCAGATTGACAATATGAGGGTAGTAGCAACCCTGGGTGGTTCGAAAAATCCTATCACTAACCAACTTTCCACGCGTACTTCCGGAATCAAAGTAAAGACCGTGTTATAAAGCAAGCTTTAAACTCTGCACCATGGAAGCTGTTTACAGTATTACCGCCTAAAAGGATAAACTAATAAAGGATACTAATATAACTGGCTTATTTGATATTATATTAGTATCTATATCTAAATGTTTTTCAATAGGTATTACAATATCTAGATGATTTTAAAATAATTTGTTATATATTACCGAAAATTTAAATTTAAGTGTATTACTTAACAAGCCAAAGACTACCTATACTTAGAATCTTTACAGCTTCGCAATACGCTCATTCATCATCATCATCATTATCAGCCGACGGATATCTACTGCTGGACATAGACCTGCCCAAAGATCTCTTCATCGATTGATCCTGCGCTGCCCGCATCCAGCTGCTTCCAGCAACCTTCATCAGATCGTTGATCGCTTGATTGATCGTCGCTCATTCATTAAACTGTTACGAATACTCAATACTTATAAACAAAGCACCAAATTCAGATATTTCTTAACCGATTGAGAATAAAAAAAAATATATTCTAAATATAGATGTAGGTAAGTGTAAAAAATTTAAAAGCATCGCCGGAACAATAACTCAAGCGAAATCTCGGGCACATTCGAGCACGGTGACAAAACTATCTGCAGTGGAATAGAAGTTAGGCGAAACCATAAATCAGGGGACGGGATTGAATTCAGAGTGAGGACGTACTGCGGCTTCTGCTTCGGCATCAAGTTATACCGTATGTAACATAAAGTACATTAAGTTATAACTTACATTAAATGTATCGTGTATTACATTAACTAATGGCTACTAATTTAACTACATATGTAGCGGAAGTATTTGAAAGACAGTTTAAATTAATAAGTAGGTTACCTTTCATTACAAGTCAGTCTTTTCTAACAGTTGTGGTAGGTACTGTGTTCCGATTTAAAGGGCGTTGTAGCTAGTTGTTACTCTGTCAAATGTGATACCGACGAAGAAGAGAGATGGAGAGGAGTAGCTAGTTAAATGTGGTGCTGTGTACACCATCTTAACTATAGCCACGTTGTTAAAAGCAAACGTATGTTACCATTTTACGTCTTGATCGTCTAGTCGTTTCATTGAACTATCATCTACTATCAAGCAGTAGTGTGCAAACATTACTATATTCTAGTTTGCTGTGCCAAACCGGTGTTACGAGACATCTCATTTGTTAACTCCTCATTGTTGTAGTAAGGCTTATTATCTCTTACTACTCTGTGAACGTCGTTTTCATCTCGCCTCCTAAATAAAGCATCCGGTAGCATTCACATCTGAATAAACAGATCTTAAATAGTACTTCATCATGATATACATAGATATATGTAGACATACCTTAATAGATTCTACGTCTATATATCTATAGATATATATAGGATTTCTTGGGAGAAGTTTACGAGTATGTATAACAGTGAAATAAAGGCTGATGCTGATGATGATGTAGATTTTTAAAGCGGTTACAAATCAATCGTTAATCATTTTTTTCATGTAGAAGTTACATCGGTCCTGACTCATCTCTCTAAGGACTGACTGCCGGTGGAACACCAAGATCCCATTGGCGACTACGTACTGGAAGACGTAGTGTTGGCAGGTTCCTTATTAGGCGGTCTGACGACCTAGTGATGGTTGCAAAAATTAGCTGCATGTTGGCAGTACAGGATCGATCGATACGGATATCTTTAGCAGAGGCGTATATCCAGCAGTGGACGTCTGTCGACTGATGATGATGATGATTTTAAAAAGAAATACGTTCTGTTCTCTATGAAATAGTTTATTCGATGAATAGTTAGTTTGAAGCGAATCGCTGTTAGACTTTTAAAAATAATATCCATCTACTCGAAACAAGCGATCTGCATACAAATTGAAACTCGACTTTATTAGCATCTAGCGACGTCAACGATTTCGTACATTGAATAAATTTTCATTTTTCAATTAAAAAACTTAATTCTCATATCATTGCATTAAATATTTTTACAGAATTTATAAAAAAAATCCTTCAGCTTCCGGTGAAGAAAATAAACACGATATCGATGTAGTATAAGAATAATTACTTTTAAAGTTATGCGTCGATCGTTAACCTTAGCCATTGTAGTTGGTAAATAGTTGTGACTTTCTCTATTTAAGAGAAGGTAGCGAGTCCCAACAGTGGGAACCCTAAAAAGGCTGTATATTTGTTTTTATTTTGTATCACCGTCATACAGTCGTCATTACATTTATTTCTGTCGCGAAATAGCAATAAGATCCCACGTCCAGGTTTAAATCGTGGTCATAATTCATTTTCATTATTCCACGACACGACCCTGTAATATAACCGCATAAATAGGAGCTGGTGGGGTGATAAAGTGGTAATAACCACCTAGACTATCTGCGGTAATATTCTTACTACTACCGTTTTCTTTTCAAGACTTATAGAGCCTTTGATATTTGTTACGCCAGTTTATTACAATGAGTAACTAGATAGGATTTTCTCAGAGCACCGGATTGGTCATATCTTGGAATCTACGATGGTGTGTTACCTTAGTAATAATGTTTGTGTAACTCAACCTTCATAATGTTAAATACTGACATCTATATAGACGGTGTGCCGCAAGAGGAATATATCTTAATCTTTTTACATTACACGATTTCCAAAAAATCCTTTCGCACGATGAAGATACGTCTAAGTACGGTGGTAGACTGTGACTTAATACCCTGTCTAATATATCTAACCCTTACTTTTGGATTCAATCCGCCGTCCTGATTTATAGCTTTGCCCAAATTCCATCCCACTCTAGATAGTTTTGTCACCGACCCGGTACGCGGCCGAAATATCTCCTGAGTTATGTTAGATCCTTTTGTAGGAAATTACATCTTTTTTTTTTTTTCTTCCATGCACCCTATTAACATTTTCAAATATTTTATTCTTCGTACGCTAACGGAATATATATAACTTTTTACATCCCTCGTAAGTTCGCATTCTTTAAATATTATCTATTTTATCCCTTACTTCCTAATAAGAAACCGCCGAGAATAGTATAGTTTAAGCTTTCTTAGTATTAACAACTACCGTCATTATCATAGCTTTCTAGTTGATAGGCTTCTCCTTTTCATTTTACTACATTACATATATACTCATAACTGAGAGTGGTGTCTGTTAATATACTGCCGAAATAGTGTCCATTGTTTTATTAATATCATTATCATCATCAACATCATTCTTTTTTTTTTATTTACCGCAAACATTTAGTGGGACAAAGTTTATAATCCTAATTTCTTCAAGCTTTGCAGTGTCCATGCAAAACTTTTAAAGATAGCTTACTTTATTTTTTGGATAGCTTTTTATTTAAAAGACTATAAAGCGTGCGTTTATTACTTCAATTGATTATTAAAAGAAACTTAATTAACATTAATTGACCCTTAAATTTAAACCTAATCCTAAATATTTCCTAGTCTAAAACGATCCGTCAGAAGTAAGACATCATAAATAAAAATATACTAATATATAATCTTACATACATAAACACTATATGTTAGATATATACATATATATTTAAAATACAATTATGCGTTCATTAGTAAATGTGTGCGTTTTATGAACTGCTTAAACTTGAAGAGAGTACCTAACTCAAACGCTTAGTTTACCAATTAATATTGTTAAAATTGTCGCCAACAATACTTTGGGGGCAAAGTTCTGTGGCTGTTTTGATACAAACTGAAATGGGAAAGTTCAAGAGGTCTTAGATGATAGATTTTAATATATACATGAAGTGAATAGAACTACGATATCGTATATTAACAGACCACTCTTCGTTATCACACTCGAGTTCATATATATAGCCTTTGAAATTGGTTGAAAAATGATATCACAGCGTTTGGTACTAATAGAAACAAACATAGTCAAATAAATAATAAGTTTAAATGTTGAATTTGAATTAACTAGAGTTGGAACGATGTAAAACAAAATAGACATTAAAATATCACTTTATGGTGCGTTTTGGCTTAACCTGGTAACACAGCAACACCTTATCGCCCTTGCAATGTTTTCCTGACGCGGTGAAGAGAGGTCCCTTGGGTGAGGGAAGGCGACAATGCAATCACATGCTTCATTGCAACAACAACAATAGACGCTTGATTTGTTAACGAAACTACTTTTGCTTGCGAGGGGTTGATAAGAATGGAAGCGGTAATTTGACTTTGATGATCGGGGTTATGTCAATTGTGTTACAGAGCATCAGGGGCTTTAAGTTTTGTTGAGGTGTAAAATTTGTTTCCCATTCAGATTTTGATCCAGGATAAAGGAAAGCATCGTAAGGAAATTATCAAAGTAAACAAGAACTAACATAAAGGAACAATCTTCTATTTGCAATAGGCTCGGGTGATCGATATATGACTTTAACTCTCACATCTTTATGAAAGACCTCAATTCCAAGCAGAGGGAAATTTAAGTAGTCTTTCCCAGTAGGGGTAGGCAGAGGTGAATAAACCCCCACTTTTCGCCAGATGTGGTCAGATTAGGTCCCATGTAACAGGGGGCGAGCCTGTTGCCACTTTATTGGGGCCAACACACACACACACACACAAAGATGATTTCAGTGTGCGAGTTTCCTCACGATGTTTTCCTTCACCGTTTGTATCTCGCTGTTGTAACTAAAGTATACAAATGTACATAACTTAAATATTAAGTAATCGGTACATGCCGAGAATCGAACACGCGACCTTCGGAATGAAAGCCTCACGCTCTAACCATTAGACCAGCGAGCTGCTTAAAAATATGTAAAACGAAAAAGCCTAGAATCCGTATAATATTCAACTGATATTTATGAATCTTCGATGAACCGTAAAAGGTAGTATAATAATATTATAAAAAAAACGACTTAGTGTTTGAGTTTATAAAGAAAACATACCTCCATGGTCAGTGATCAAAAATTAAAAAAAAAATCTTGAAGGAGAAAGAGAAGGAGAATCACTTATAATCATTGATCTGGTATCTAATGCTGCAAATCTTACTGTTGCTAGAGATTTTGCTTCATCATTGTTTTAAGAGCTTCTGCAGTATACAAGTAATGTTCTAGATCAGTGATTCTCAACCCATGTGCCGCGGCACTTTTGTGTGCCGCGAGATTTTAAAAATGTGCCGCGAAAAATTTAAAATATATATAACACATATACAAAAAAAAAATATTCAACGTAAATATTTATATATTGAACCAGCTAATTATTTTTAATTTAATTTGCAAACGCTTTTATCAATCCCAAATTATGATAAAGTCATGTTTATGTATTAAAAATTGTCTCAAGTCTACCACACTTGTCTTTTTGCAAATGAGCATGTTGTTTGTGTGATATTTTAAATTTACATGATTTTCCATTGTAATACTAATCTACCCTTTGTAAAATTAGAAAAGTATTTGATTCGTATCCTTATTAATTTGTTGGCATGTAGTTTCGATAAAAAAATAGGAGGTATATTGACTTTGCAATGCACGTATTCTTTGATTTACAATATCTAAGACTTTTCAGATTTTATTCCATTCGATGAATATTTCTGTAATTAAAAAAGTTTGCTGTTTATATCTAAAAAAATCTCGAGGTTTGCTGCTAAATTGTTTCACGAATACAATGGCAGCAATTATTTAAATAAAATTCGATTTTATGCATTAAAAATTGTATTTGTGTGAAAGTTATATAACTTCATAAGGGTTATATTTTTCATTTTCATAAATTACAAATGGTTACAGAATTTGTATATTTATAATTTTAAATTTATATATTCTTCGATTTTTTTGACAGTATTTTTTTTGTTTTTTTCAGACCCCTTAAAAATGGACAAATGGATAAAGAAAAAGAAGAATAATGATGATGATGATGATGCAAGTAACAATAATGATGACATATACGACCAAAGTAATGAGTGTTCCTCTGTTTTAAGTGAAAATAGTTCTATTTTAAAAAAGTATATAATTCCTAGAAAATATAACGACGATTTTTTAAGATTTGGATTCACCTCATCCTTAGAAAATAACATAGTAGTCCCAGAATGTATTATATGCAATTTAAAATTATCAAATAGTGCTATGGTTCCTAGCAAACTTCTTCGTCACTTGGTTACCAATCATCCCTCTTTATCAACCAAAGATAAGAACTATTTTAAAACGTATCTTTCAACAAAAGTAAAACAAGGAAAAAATTTTAAAAAACAATTTTGTGTGTCCGAAAAAGCTCAGTTTGCTTCTTATGAAATTGCGGAATTGATCGCAGTAAAATTGAAGCCCCATAATTTAGCAGAAGAAATTATATTACCTGCTTGCCGTAAAATAGTCAAAACGATGATTGGTGAATCAGCCGATGTTGAAATTTCCAAAATACCCCTTTCTAATGACACTATACATCGCAGGATAAAAGATCTATCAGAAAATATCGAGCAGAATACTACAAAAAATCTTCAAAATTCCTTTTTTGCAATACAAATAGATGAAACCACCGACATCACAGGAAATTCTCAGTTAATTGCATTTGTTAGATTTATCTATGAAGATGATATTATAAATCAATTTTTATGTTGTCGGGAGCTTTCAAATTTTACAACCGGGAAAAATATTTTTGAAGTAATTAATTCATATCTAGAAAAGGTAAAAGTCTCTTGGAATAATTGTATTGGAATTTGCACAGATGGTGCACCCTCAATGACCGGGCATATTAAAGGATTTGTATCTTATGTCAAAGAATTGAATCAAAATATAATAGTTACACATTGTTTTTTGCATAGAGAAGCTCTTATAACAAAGTTCCTGTCACCAGATTTAAAGATAGTTTTGGAGCAATGTGTTAAAATGGTAAATTACATAAAATCAAGACCATTGAAAAACAGATTATTCAAAGAACTATGTAAAGCAATGGAGTCCAAGTATGAATCTTTGCTACTCCATACTGAAGTAAGATGGCTATCCAGAGGAAAAGTCTTATCTCGGTTTTTAAAATTAAAAAAGGAAATGAAAGCTTTTTTTGAACAAAATAATAATATTGAATTTGTTGAAATATTAGAAGATTTAACATGGACAACGAAACTTGCTTATTTGTCAGATATTTTTGTCATTTTTAACAGTATTAATTCAAGTATGCAAGGTTCAAATGAAAATATTTTAAATTCAACTGATAAGTTGGTGGGGTTAAAAAGACAAATTTCTTTATGGAAAAAGAAAGCCCAAGAAGGCAATTTAGAAAAGTTTGAATCAGTTCCTAAAGACGGGTATAAAATTATTAAACAAATTGTTCTTGATCATTTGACAACATTAGAGGAGAGAATTGATTATTATTTCCCGGAATTGGATATTAATAAGTTTGATTGGGTTCGTAACCCATTTCTAATTACGGACACTGCTGTATTTGAGTTAACTTTAAATGAAGAAGAAGAGCTTATTTTGCTTTCAACTAATCGAGATTTAATTTTAAAACATTCTGAAGAATCACTTAATACATTTTGGATAAAAATCAGATGCATTTATCCACTTTTATCTAGAAAAGCTTTGAATATTCTATTACAATTTTCCACATCTTATTTGTGCGAATTCGGATTTTCAGCATTAGCCAATATTAAAACTAAAAAAAGATCAAGGTTGTTAAATGTAGAAGACGATATGAGAGTAGCATTGTCATTTTTACGACCAAATATAAATGAAATTATCGAAAAACATCAAGCTCAAATTTCTCATTAAAGTAGTTTAGTTAATTAGCTTTTAATTTTATATCGTTAAGAAAACTGGCCATTTTGTTGTATTTTTAGATTATTTACATATAATACAATTTTTATGGTTCTTTTTATTCAGTTTGTTATGCCAACAAAAAAACTTCTGTTGGTTTTTTTTCTTTATGTGCCGCCAGATTTCAGAATAGTTAAAAATGTGCCGCAGGTGAAAAAAGGTTGAGAACCACTGTTCTAGATGTTCATATCAACGAGTTAAATATAACCATGGCTCCTTAAACTCAAGTTTAACGACTATTAGATATTAGTTATTTAAGTGTAGTTAATCAGTACTTCCAGCTAGGGATAGATGAGGGTTGTTGAGGCACTAAGAATTTTTAAGGTACATGAAAGATTGTTACTGCCCTATTTTTGGAGAAATCTGCTGATATAATATCTAATGGATTAAGCAATCAATTTTCATCATAGATTTGAACAGATGAAAATAGAGTAGTTGTTTTTTATGGACTCTATTACTTGTATCTAAAATTTAGTCTCTTGAGAGAGAAGCGACTTCTACCAATAATACAAAAGCTATAGTCTCTATTAGAGTAATATAGAAGATAGTAATTAAAAAACCGCTAATTAGCATATTTACCCAACGTTCCAATGTATTCATAGTGCTATGTTATTCCAGTAATATCATTACAATAGCTTTGAAAGCAGAAAAACGTTTGCACACTATGCATAGCAGATGCGGCGATGCTAATCTTTGGTTGCTCAGGTAACATGTGTTTACCTTCAGTATTTTTTATAGTATCATCATCATCATCGTCTGCTTGTATCCGACGATTTCCTTTGACCTTCACCATATTTCAAATCAATCAACATCCGATAGACGTCCCACTGCTAAACATAGGCCTCTTCCAAAGGCCTTGATACCGATTGGTCCAACGTTACTCGCATCCAGCGGTTCTCTGCGACCTTCATACAGTCAGCATGGTTTCTAGTACCGCCAGGTACCAGGGGCCGTCGTATATATTCATATGGCGGAATTTGGGCCATTTCCCACCACGCTGGCCACATGCAGATTGACGAGACCCTGAGCCTTATTTGTAATTTATAGGGTCCACGAGCAGGTGAGGTTGGCTTGGGTCCCGTGAGTTGTTGTGCAGGATACCTTACACCACATTAAAATATCAAAACCCAATTATAACCTGAATGTTAATTGAATCTGTTTCTCATTTGTAAGATATCAGACGTCAAAGTTTCTCGCGAACTTCGCGTTTTGCGTTTGAACATCGACTTTTAAGCATTACGCAAACGGGAGTGTAACGTTCAAAGTAAATTAAGTTGTTACTTAATAACTTCTACTTATCTTTTATATGTTAATAACTTTTTAGTGCCGACGGTACTGTGGATTAACTGGTAGTAGGTCTCTGCATTCCTCGGCCACTTTTGGGCCAAGGCTTCATTCCTTTATCCTTTATTTAAATTTTTCAGTTTTCTTTCTTCATTCTCTCTCTCTCTCCATTCTACTCTTCATTTATACCATCCTTACCTTTCATTATTTTTATTATTCTCATCTATTCTCCATTTCATTTCTTTCTTGCATACTTCCCTTAAATGAGTTAGTACAGGTCTCTGTTGCTGGAAACCGTCTAGGTAGATACTATCGCTTCGCCTATTTCTACCATTAAGCAGTAAGTAGAGTGCTAACATTACTATGTATCTAACTGGCGCCACGAGTTTATGGGTAGACCTATCAGGTAAAAAATAGTAAGCTTAATATCAGCGAGCTGACTGTTGCCGATTAAACGATTATCCCAAATATAATTTATCTATAAACATTATAAAGGACGGAGCGACCACATCTATAACAATATGGCGTTAGTTAAAGCGATATACACTGCACTATTTTTGTTCTTGTCTCGCTAATTTACCTAGTTACAATACCCTTCAAACCAGAGATCGGTAATATTTGCACACTATTGATAAGGGGTTAAACTAGTGGATTCGAAAACATCTTTTATTTTTGGTTTCAGAGCGGAAATCTTCGAATGATACCTTGCTTCTGGGGAGAAGTCAAGGTTATGTGAGATTCTACTCACTAAAACCCCTTCGGTGGTCTGCATCAGTGCATTGGAAGAGACTCTGGGATCTGTTATAGAACGCACCGGTGCCCCTCTACACTTTGTGTTAGCACGTCTCTGAGAAGGGGCCTAATCCTCACAGGCACCATCGCTGAGCGATACGCTAGCCCACGCAGATGAACGACATGGCCTAAACTCCTAGACCCTATTAGTCGCCTTCTACGTCAGGCAGGGCATACTTTAGTTCTATTCTGACTAGCCCGAGACTACAGGGCTAAAGATCCGATGGTACTTACTTCGACGGTTTGTGGCGTTCTACTATCTTCAGGAATTGTAAAGGTTATCCAAAATTTGTTTTCACTGCATCACATTTTACTTGTGGCCATGAGACACTAGATGATAAGTCGCAAAATTTAACCGACGACAGGTCCTTTAAACCGGAATCTAGTAGTTTCTACACTATTATTAATGTGTAGAAACTACTATATTCCGGTACTACGATACGATACCTATTTAAGCGGTCGATAGATATCTATGATATATCATGAGATATCTTATTCAAACCTTATATAAATAGAATTTAAAGGAACACTAAGGATATATTTTAAATGAAATTATGAAAAATAAAGGATACGGTTGAAAATCGTATGTAAGGTTGAAAAGCATTTATCTTCAGGGTCTGCAGAGCGGGATCTGTTTGACTGAAGAAATTGCATTCTATGTCCCCCATGTTGACAGACGCGCGCTGTTTGTACTGTTGCTGGAGTTAAACGATTTTTACAAGAGGCAAACTGACATTCTTATCTTATTACTTACGAGACGGTTATATCAACAGATGATGAGCTCCTTTTTAAACTTTCAGACACTGAACAGTTAAACAACGGAGAAAATACTGCGAAGCCAGCACAGCTTCCGCTCGCACAGAAATCTCTCAGTACACATTGCAGTCTTCCACTTGTGAGTGACTATAGCGTTTAGGTCTACAAAACTGGTGGTAAGTCTCTGCTGCTGAAGACCGTCTAAGTAGGTACCGCCGCAGCTTCTAATTCTACCGATAAACAATAGTGTGTAAACATTACTGTGTTCCGGTTTGAAAAGCGTAGTGGCTAGTGAAATAGTTGGAGTAACGAGACACTATACATAGTGTGTCTCGTGGTAGACGACAACGAGGAACTGTGTATACTATCCTAACAAGGGCCGTGTTATTACGGGCAGGCATATCTTACTATCAGTTGACCGACTTATTGCTTCGTTAGGGTTTCGTAAGGGTTATGAGTTAAAATATAATGGTTTCTCTTCCAAAACAACTCCTAGCATAATATTAAATAAACCGTAAGGAGAGAAGGAGGAGATCTATAATAATTATAAATATTGCTAACCTTAAGTGGCAAGGGGAAGGCTCATCGGTTGAAGGACTGACGGTCGACGAGGCAGTAAGGTCCTCCAGTAATAGTCGCGTGCCAATAGAAGTGCTAGTAGGCCTTCCATAAGGAAGTCCAACGATCTGATAATGGTCGTGGGAAACCGCTGGCAGCGCAGGATCGATCGGAGTGGTGATCCTCGAGCAAGGCCTATGCTCATCAGTAGACGTTATTTTTGTTAATTTAAAGTTATACATGTGTTTTTGTTATAACACAAATTTATTATGATTGTATGTAAACACTGAATACATCCCCAAAAAACTTTTCTCCCCTGTAGCCATGTTAGTGGTACAGCATATCCTATACGACTGAGAACTGTCAAACTTGATGTAGACTAGACATTTCGAATATTTGTATTATAATAGTTAAACTAATAATAACTTTGCACTGGTTTAAATTAAACTGTTATTTTGCTAGTTAAAAATATCTCAAATGGGTTAAACTAACCGTACCCTGTTTGTGGTACAACCATAAAGAACGTGACGCCAATTACGATGGTTACATTGCACCGGATCTTTTTCTTTGCTGATTATGTTACAATTTGTTATTCCAATCGTTTAGATAAAATATTCTTCAAACCGGAACACAGTGACTGTTTTGCGGCGGAAATAACCACTGTGGTGGTAACTATTAAGACGGTCTATTAGCATAGCTAATACCTAACCACAAACTTTCACGAAGGTGATTACAATGTCATCACCATCATCGCGTCAACCTGGTAGACAGCGGAAGAAAAGATTTGATGACATAAAGGAGTGGATCCGGTTTAAAGCCCACCAGTTAAAATGTATAGCTAAAGAACGAATTGGTCTTCTTAATCTGATCGCCATATTTCAATTTAAAGAGCACCTCAAGATGATGAACTAATCTGAAGCCAATCTAGGATCTCATCGAAAATGAGTTTCCAATAAATTCTTCATCAGGCGAAATCTCTCAGCATAGTGTAGTTTTATGCAGTCCAGCAGTGGGAACAAAGTGGCTTATTCTATACAATGTAATGGTACTGTTACATTACATATCTTCGGAACCAAAACAAAACTAGAAAAAAAGACAAATGTCTAGGTTTGCTATCGTAAGGCTAGTAATCCTTATGATGCGACGATAGGGAGTAATAAATCAAGAATATCTTCAGTTAAGTGGTTCCAAGGTAGCTGATAGCAGCACTTAATACTTGATATATGTAAACCCATTCTTTATCTAAAGAGGGCTGTCGTTTCACCACAATTTCATATGGGAACTAATAATGGGTCCGGAAATGGTGCAGTATGTTCTGCTCTTTATTAATGAAAGAAGGATGATCACGTGCACCTGGTATACAGCGGAAGAAATGGTTTGTTGACATAAAAGACTGGACTTAAATTCCATGAGTTGGAAAGTATAGCTGAAGATCTAGTAGGGTTTCCTAATCTGATCGCCAACTTCAGTTTGAAGAGGGAACCTAATGATGATGATGATCATTAACAGATGATAGTTCTCCACATCGATCGGTTCTACGCTGCCAACATCCATCGACTGCCGGAGTCCTTCGTTCATATGGTGGATTTGATCCATTTATAAGCAAGCTGGTCTAATCCGAGTTGGAGGGCAGCCAGAACCTCGTTTGTTGATTAAGAAGAGTGCACCACGAGAAAGTGAGGTTGGTTGAGCCCTGTGATTTGTTCTATGGGACTCCTTTCACCCCTTGAATTATTTAGGCTTTATTATTGATAAATGAGGTTTACACAAAGAAATGTAAGAATGTTTATGTCCAGCAGTGGACGTCTATCGGCTGATGATGTAAGTATGAGAGTATATCCCGTCAAACTGCATGGGTCTATCGTTGTGGGAAATAACTCAAATCCCCCCATATGAACCTATACATACGGTAGCCCGTAGTGCCGAGCGGTACTGGAGGCCATGCTGTTTGTAGGTGGACATCTTTGGGTAGTCCTATGTCTAGCAGTGGACTTCTATCGGCTGATGATCATCATCAAATATTTCACTCGTTTTTATTCAAAAGTTACATTTATAAAGCTTAACCGTACAACCCATATTACTCAACCGTTCAAGTATAGCCTTTAAGTTTTTTTTTATATAGGTAGGGTGGTCTGGGTGATATACTCATCGTCTAAGAACACTACCGTTCCCAGTATACCGCGGAGGGTTTCTTCCAAAATTTTTGAATACTTTTCTAGCACATGACAACCCAAAAGGTTACATTAGCCGTATAACATAACGAATCTTCTCTTAGAGGTTTATAGACATTTTTTTTTTATTCGTTTATGGGAAACTCTTCACCACCACTTAAGATCGCAGACAGTTCTTCAGTTTTCGGCAATGGATAAAAGTCTCTCTTACGATTAGGATTGATCATAATTTTGAAATTGGCACATATTCTAATATTACCGTTTTCCTTTACAACCGAAACTATCAGAGTACCAAATAGAAAATCATCTACTTTATAAATTGTACCTTCGACCTCTAGCCGATGAAGTTCCTATTCCACTTGCGATCGAAGTGGCAGCGGTACGGTTCCTGTGCGTACATATACCGGTTCTTCGTCATTGACCTGTAATTGAATGGTTTTTGTACAAGTACCCTTTAGGAAATTCGATAGTGAGTCAGTTCATGATCTTCCTTAATTTCTATTATACCGTGATTAATTTAAGTCCAATTTTAAGGCTCTCATCCATTGTCTACCTAGCAAGAGCCACCCTCCCCCACAAATGACGTATAAGGCGGAGTTGTTAACTGTTCCGTGGAAACGTGGGACCGACGTTACTTCTCATCGATACCTCAAAAAAACTTTACATTATCTGATAGGAGATATCAGATATCAGTTTTCAGGATTTAAGGTAGAAACGTCGTAAATAAAATTGTTCACTCATCATTGAAATACCTTTATCTATTTCAAAATATATTAGATGTCCATCTACTTTAAGCATTAAGAAGTAACGATCATTACCTTTTGTCTTCAATATAAGATTGAATATTGAAAAAGCCGTCTCCCTCGAACTTATATCACTGATGTAATACTAGAGCCGGTAACTTTCCTGGGGTGGCACACTGCCGTACTCATCACTTGGTATCCACTATTACTGTATTAGCCACAATTATATTGGGAAAATCAAAACCGATCGATCCGATGGGGCGTTCACACCACCAACAGCGAGCAGTGCACGCCAGCTGCCATCAAGCCGGTTGGAGCCGGTAATAATAATCATCATCATCATTATATTCCCTCTTCAAACTGAAGTTGGCGATCAAATTAAGAAATCCAACTGGATATTCAACTATTCCTTCCAACTCATGGAATTTAAGCCGCCGCGCCTGTTGCTCCGCCACTGCTCTTTCGCCTGATGCAAACCCTCCTCCTGTTCCCTATGACACCTGAACTCGTCATAGGAGGCATGACGCCGCTCACCTCCACGTACCTCTCTACTGCCTCCAGCGCCAGCTCCACCGCCTCTTTGTACTAGATGTTTCTTTCGGCAAAAATACCCAAGCGCATGGCCTCGCTCGCTAGCCTCTTCACATGAATATGGAGTACGCTTTGGAAATTTATGAGAAGTGAAAATAAAACTATGGAGATTTAAAAATTAAATGAAAATTTTAAGGGAAATATTCAAAGTACATTTTCTTTACAAAAAGTTAGACTACAAAAAGTACAAGTTAAATTTAAGTTTGTTTAGTTATTGAATAATTTACAGGACATTGATACATGAGCCCTTGATTATGAAAGTGGTATTAGTCAAAAATTTTAAAAATCTAGTTTAACGGTTATTTCATTTTAAATCATAGTAAAATAACATAATCAATAAGAAATATATGACATACCACTTTCAAAATCAAGGGCTCATTTATATATTTCAGTAAGTTAAAACTAACTTTTAATGATTATCTGTTAACCAGTGGTCTGAGATTTTGTTTATGCGGTTTTGTACCATGCATAGTGCAAACTATATACATATATAATATATATATCTGATGATGATGATGATGATAGTGCAAGCTGTTAATTGAGATCAATATACAAAATACTGACCAAAATTCTTATAAAAAACCAGAACAATGTGTCATAGAAAATATTTTAGCGAATTACTTCCTACAAATATCTCTTCAACGAGGATTACTAACCGCTGTTAGAGAATTTAGCAACAAACCATATCAAGAAGTATTACAACGGCTTACACAGCATTTATTTTGGTATAAAACCGTCTGAAATGGTGAGGGTACATCCGGTTCCCCTTCTTAACATCCCCTTTTTGAATCTTGCCTATTATTTATGGTGTTAAATCGGACACTTCAATGCCGCAGAGAATTTTATCTTTTTAAAATTTTAAGTAGTTAAGTCGAAACATTGTTTATTTACTAGACAACAAATAAATCGGTCTTCATCAGAAGGCGACAAAGATGGTGACAATTAAGTATTGAAGTACTTAATTATATATTTATTTTTAAATCCAAAGTTATTAGTACTACAGTTGTAAATGAGATGGAACTTCGAGCTAAACTCACAAAGATGCTTAGAATTGATTCCCATTGTACTTCCGATGGAAGAAGACGATCTGAGCCAATCAACTAGTTTCATAAGACATGCTATGTTCATCAACCTAGATTCAATGCTGGAGACAAACTTACTAGTTTGCTCCTATTATGTAAAATATTGAACTTTTAAAACATTTTCTGTAGTAATGATTAATTCCGCTGTTATATTCCTTCCAGTGTTTGTCAGAATGAAACTCTATGGTAGGATCTGCTCCATCATACGTCCAATCTCCTTGATGTGCGTCATCCTCATTTCCATTTCAGCTTACTAATTCGCTAGAATTGTCGATCATTCTATGATTCAAATCTTCTCGTCCCCTATTCCAACTGTACAAATATAACAACAAATACATATTTGAAAATATAAATCTTCTTTCTTTGATATCTTTTACTAAAAGTAACTCACTTTTGGCTCATATTTCAAGCGCAGATTTTATAAATCTTTTCTCCCACCCATATCATTTCATTCTGAAACAAAACAATTTATTTAGCCGACTATTACATCCGAGGATGCGGACGCTCTGACAGGAATACAGTATAAATATGTGGAAGTGCATAAACGGAAAAATATCCCGAGTGGAAATCCCGAAGCCGCGACGCATGAGATATATTATCATAAAATATTTCACGCGGGCACATTCCGGTGTCCGGCAGCCAAGTGCTGTTCACTATTTCACTTTACACCGTCACGACTGTCTTCTGTACGATTTCTATATCAACATTACTCGGTACCATTCTTCATGGTTGCTTTCCTCTTTCCATGTTGGTTATAGTTACTACTAGCAAAATATTCAAAACCTTCAGTTGTTCTGTCCATCTCATTCGAAATCTTTTTCGTTAGTTTCTACCATCGATCGTCCTTCGCCAAAACATTCTATTGTATAATTTCTATGTCGGTTACTACGATACTATTGCGAACAGGATTATTAGTTTCTATTGATTGACATATTATTAACTAATTGATGGTTTTAACTTCAATATCAATTCAGCCTATAAATGTCCTCTGAGGGATAAACGCTTTCACAAGAACTAGATCATTCGTCTCGCTTAGCTTATGTTTTTTTTTCTACCTAGAATCCTTAACAGATTAAAAAGTATTTTTTTTACTTATAATTTACTTATTATATTAAATCATAACTTGTCTCTTAAACCTTTCAGAAATATATGAGACGTTAGGGAAAAATCGTCGACTGTAAAGGCACCTCTCGCGCCTTTCTGCGGAATACATTCAGTTTAGTATATTCTTGTGTAGACCTGTATATGAAATATGTTATACGTTTCACGTTATTTCCCCCCAGCACTTGAACACCACATTTGTGGTGGTACACACCATCCCCAACACAGGTATGGTGCTGACATTTTCTACTTCAATTTTGTAGTGCTCTGGGATCATTATTTACTCTGCTGTTGTTTTTATGTTCTTTATACTTTTGTTAAAATTGTAGATTAAATTTTGAAATTAATAAACATACGTACTTCTTCTAAAGTTCCTATTGCTGGAGTTCATTGCCTGCTTTTGACCCTGGTCGCGTGCAAGTTAAGAGATATCACATGTCAACGGAAGCTGGTATTCTTGAAACATATCAGTCTAGTCCCGATGTATTTACTTCGCTTAAGTATTTAATATAAATAGTTAATATCTAGACAAGTTATTTCAGTCTTCTTCATACTTGATTGATATTCTCATATTTCATTACTATGAGTTTTAGAAATAATATTAGTAGAGTATTACTATACTAACATTAGCAACATCATAATAATCTAGGCGTCCACTGCTTGACATAAGCCTCCCCAAAAGTCCCTATATGGACAGGTCCTGCGTTTCCTGCATCGCTGAGCACCAGGGGCTGTCGTTTGTTGGGGTCCATATGGAGAGACTTGGGCCATTTCCCACGCTCCACGCTGCCCTAATGAGGGTTGGTGGGAACTAGAACCTCGTTTGTTAATTAGCAGTGTGGTTAACTTGAGTCCCGTGAGCTGTTATGCAGGACCTCTTACATCCCATAGCAACATACAGCAGTTGCTATAATATTATTCCTTTACTTTGTGAAGTTTCATTTTTATGACAGTCTTAAAGTTGCCAAAGCTTTGTTTTCGAAACTTCTTGATCAATTTTTCTATGTTATTACGATTGAAAGTATCCAAAAAGGAATTTAAAGTATTCTACAGAATAAGAAACCACATTCCGGCATTTCACTAAAGTTTACGGAGGCTACGTGCAAGTGAAATTGGTTTATCTGCGACGATACGAAACAAGCTTTGTTAAGCGAAGTTCAGGTTGACATTCGCTTTGACTCGGCGGAGCCGCCGGCGGTTTAACTTGACTTTAACTTAGAGAGGCGTGCATTTTGTAGATTGAATTTTGTATCATTGTGTTCGTTTATTCATTGAATATTTATTAAAGTATGATTTTATTTTCATAATACATACATCACCTATTTAAAATAATAAATTGCAGAAGTTTCTGATAGATATGTTAGTGTCAGTGAGAGGAAATAAAAAGGATGGGAGAATGCACATAGCAGGATGGCACCGTACAAAGATTTAAAACCTCCTTTTTGTTCAAATGTGATTAAAAGTACGGATTGTTTCACACAAATCTGGTGATAAACTACTCTGTAGACAGTAGTTAATTATGATGGTAGAAAACTAGGCAGTTTTGAAAAAAGCCTACCACCAATAATCTACAACTGTGGCCCACATTACACAGTTAGGCACCATTAGTCAAAAGTTATGTTCTCTAGGTGAAGACACACCTATTATACTCGAATAGGTTCCCGCCTTATCATGGTGAGGGGGCTCAGTAGCTGTGGCTTGGTCATCCATGATGAAGCTAAGAGGAACTTGGCCGGTTCAAGGCGTAAGGTGAACTCCGTGAGCTCACTTAAAATGTGGGCAGGTGGGCTAGTTCACAGCAGTGGTGGAGTCGCGGAGAGATAGCAGTATCGGTATTTACATTATTAGTAATCTTTCGTAAAAGAAAATTCTACATTTTAGACTAAGAATTGTATAATACTTGGCATGAATTTTACATGGTGTTAAGTGACATCAAGACACTCTTCTTTAAGTATCTCTCAATTATCAAACTAGTTGAGAGATACTGTCATATAGAACAGTTTCTCAGCATCGGTCATACCGGTAATTATAGCTTGAATATAGCTAGTAATTCTGTTAGAGGTAGATACAATAGGAGAGTGGTAGGTAGATGGATTCGAAAAAACGGAACAATCATTCAAATTTAATTTCACCCTCCGGAATCGAACCAAGAAGCTCCGTGTTACAAGTCTTTAATCACTGCGCTGGGGGTGCAGTTAAAACCTGCAGTATGCATCGTATGCAGTGCAGTTACCTTGTGAATATTTAAACACATTTCTTTATAAGACAGTTGAAATAAAATTGAGGGTGAATTTATCTTAGCGTTATAAATTCAAATCTCTTCCAGCGCACTTGCCGCTGTCGCAGACAATTGACTCTTTCATACATTTCACGAAATGTTCGATTTTTCTTACTCCAGTTTGGATTCCTTTGACATATTTCAATAAGGACGAAAAAGTATTTTGAATTTAAGAATTAATTTGAGGAAGTTTCTACATTTAGAAGGCGAAGATGTTCTCAATTCGACGTCAAACATTTCATAAAGTGTGAATATCTATATGTTGGATTAGATATATCCGATCAGAGATAACTTTTATGTATTAGATTTTAATGACTTTTTTTTAAAAAAAGAGTTGTGTTTTACAAAAAATCTAGATCTATAGGAAATGATCTATCCCATCGTGTGTGGAATACTGTTGCTAAATCTGGGCAGGTGCTGCCAATTATCAACTGGCTGCTTTGGAATCGACAGAGATACGCGCAGTAAGGATAATCGATAACTATGAGCTGACAAATACTAAACTTAATAGTCTGAGTCACAAGCGCAGGGTAATGAGCACCTGGGTGTTCTGCCGATAAGATTTTAGAGAATGTGCGCAGGAACTGTATGATTTGATTCCGTCACCGTCTTTCTACCACAGACGTACAGACACACTGCAAACTATCATCCCTTCTTTGTGGACATCCCGTTCAGTATGCCAAAGAGCTTCGCTTTCACCTTTCTAATGCGAACAATGAAGAATTGAAAGTCTGCTAGCGTCAATGTTTCCATCCAGCTATGACGTGGAACCTTTAATAATAGAGTGAATATGTTTCTTCTAGACTAGTGCTCTTTGCTCCCATAGACTACATCGCCGCTTACCCTTAGGTGGGATTATAGTCAAGCGCTAGTCTATGCCATTAAAAAAAATTAATTCGAGGGAACAATGAGACTCAAGCAATGCAGGAGTGGCCAATAGTAAGTAAAGGATATATTAAATCATGATGTCTCCGTTATATTTATTCACCCACCAAAACATCTTGAATTAAAGCTAGATAGTGTTGGTACAATCAATATTTGGCCCTGGCCTTCGGATTATCATTGATTTCTACACAAAACTCTTTAAATGAAGATTAATACTAACGATTCCATGTCACAGTTAACTTTATATCTGAATCTAGAAACCTTCAGCCATGAAGAATGCGAAAGAGAAGAATATAATAGAAAACTATGACACTGTGTGTACTATGGTAAAAGGTCATAGACTTATAAAAAAAATTAAATAAGTTTACTTAACTTTTGTAGGTAGGTGTGGGTAGGTCTAAAGTACCGTAGCACTGCTGTAAAGCGACGAAGGTGGAACATAGTGAGGTTTTTATTTGATGCAAGTCCGACACAACTGGTCTTTGCTCTCGCGAGGTCAAGTATATGAAACTGTTTCCAAGAATGTAAAAGAAAATGTGTGTAAGTCTGGTGGAAGCTCTCCATTGCGGGAGACTATCTAGGTACTGAAGCTTCTATTTCAGCTGCCAACGTTAATGCGCCACGATTGAAGATTGTTGTAGCTAGTAAAATTACTGGGAGTAGCGATGCTTAACGTGCTATATAACACGCATTATTTGAAGTTGTATCGTCATCATTATCAGACAATTGAGGTATACTGCTGGATATAAGTCTTCCCCAATGATCTCGACATCGATCGGCCCACAGTCGGCATGGCCTCTGGTACCGCCGGGCACTAGGAGCCGTTTGTAGGATCTCACATGGAGGATTACGGCCATTTCCCACCACGCTGACCCAATGCGGATTGATGAATATATCATCCTACGGAACCTCCACATATCATTCTAACTCCGTGCTGTAAAGGGTAGATGGAGAGTATACCCTCTGGAAAAGGTTTCGATCGTTTCCTAGCTTCGTTGAATAAAAGACATGTGTTATAAATATCTAACATGTGACCTGAGAATGAAATCAGGCCATGAAAACTTTTGTATTTATCACCAACGTCAAGTTCGTCCCGTCGCATTGCCGTATAAAGAAACAAACCTACGACGACCTCCGTTTCAAAATTAAAGAATCACAGCCTGAAAACATGAATAGCGAAGCCAAGAGGAGTCTCTTTCATTCGAAGTCTTCATTCCGGTAAAAGACGTGGGAGTACAAATAAGACGCTTTGTATTTATTTCCCCGAAGGCCCGCATTTACCGGTAGCGGAGTCTGCGGCGCGGTTTGTACGGGCCCTCTTCGCGTGTTAATAAGACGCCGTGTCAAGGGAAACCCGTTTGCACCAGAAGCTGTGTGGGAAGGGGAAGATGAACCTCACTACCTGCCACCCACATCTTTTTATAGTAACCTCATTTATTTATATCAGAACTATGAAACTAACGAATCCCTGCAAAGTAACATCGATTCCTATCAACGATGATTCGCGAAGCTATTGAGATTTAAAAAAAATCTTAAATTGAATAGAGAGAATGGTTGGGTATACCATCTGAATGGGTACTTTTATTCGATGTGATTTTCATCTGATGGTAGATCACACCACTGACCATGAGGCGTTAGTTAAGAAGATAAAGACAACACTAAAATATGCTTGTTGCCGTATAACAAAGAAGTCTTGTTGTCCACGTAATTTCAATGGCTTTATTTTTGCTGGTGGTAACTCTTTATTGCTGGAGATAGTCTAGGTTGTTACCTGCTGTGTTCAGCAGCTCCTATTGCAGCCGACAAACAGTAGTGTGCTTTTCAAACTGGAACACAGTAATGGATGCGAGCAACGCGGGACCGATCGATGTGGAGACTTTTGGGGGAGGCCTATGTCCAGCCGTTGACGTCTATCGGCTGATGGTGACACAGTAATGTTTCCGTACTGTTGTTAGACTGTCTCCGGCAACAGAGATCAGTAAATTTCCAGAAGACGTTTTCGTTCCCCGGAAGCTTAATCTCAGTGGGGATCGAAGCCAGGCCTTCGTCAATCCACACAGTCTATATGATCACATTAACAAAAGCTTTATGCAGATGAGTTATTGCAAATTTATTACATTTCAGTTACATATTAATTTAACAAATACGCTTAATTGGGAAATCATTAACATGATGAGAACTTCCGGTTTCATGACTACAATTGAATTATATCATTCGTTTTATATTATTAATAAACTAGACATATTAAAGTAATCCCAGCGCTTGGCAATTCATGTCGGGCATGCGAAGACGAGGGTTGGATGCAGTCATACCAGGATTGGTATGAAAATGTTTAGTACAGGATGTTCAGCAATTGAATATACAAGTCAGATTGTTAATAGTGTTTTAAAGTAGTCAAACGCGCCATTCGAGGAAGTGGGTGTCCCAATTGCCTTGAACTTCCGGTGAAGAAATACATCGTGAGGAAATCGATATGTTTATAGGTTGTTGTTGACGTGGATATGTGATATCCACCAACCCTCAGTTGTGCAGCGTGGTGCTCATTAAACCTCGGCTCTCTTTGTTAGAGAAGGCATGAAGTCCCAGATGTGGGAACATTAAAAAGGATGTTCATTTGTTAATTTAAAAAGTTATAATAGTTTTTAGTTAATATGTTTAGGTCCGCCATTGTCATGACTCTGTCACCAAAGGAAAGTGACAAAAGAAATTTAATTTCGGAATGACTATAATAAGTATCATATATCATAAACAAAGATGTTAGTAAAGAAGTCATCCATTATCATCAGCAGCCAATAGACGTCCACAATAGGCCTATGTCTTCCACCAAATTCCCACAGAATCAGAGAGGGACTTTGAAGGGACTTACGCCATTTCCCACCACGCTGGCCCAAAGCGGGTTGGTGGAATTCGGTGCCTCGTTTGTTGATTAGCAGGATGCATCACGAGGAGATGAGGTTGTCTTGGATCCTGTGAGGTGCTGTGCAGGATCACAAAATATGACTATAAGGATAACTTTCAAGGGTAGCCCCCATTTCCTTCTACGAGTTTTGCTGTGGTTTAACCAAACTTAGTTTCAAAACTGTTATAGGCACTGCAAAATACTTTACCAGAAAACATACATAAATAAGTTGAATAGATACTACTCCTCTGATGCAGCGAACCAGAGTGAGTCTTGGCCCCCAACACAAGAGGATGCCAGCAATATCTGTCTCGCACTACCTCTTACCAGTCCAATGCTTGGAGTTCGCGTAGATCGTACTCTACGGCATCCTTCTAAGAATATCTGGGTCCGAAGAACGCTTTATTGACGCTACGACCGTCTCACATGCTTAGCAAGTGGTCCATCCAGCGAAATCTGTGGACTTTGCTTTCTCCCGTTATGATAGATTCTCCAACCAGGCTCTCATTTTCAATATTGTGTTGGGCTCGCCACCTACCGTCTTCTCTGCCGAGGACTCATAATGTTCTTTTCGGCGATCAGGTGCCGCTCTTTTTATTTAAGCGTTAGTGTCCAGGTCTCGCTACCGTACATCAAGATTGGTGTTATCACCGTATAGTATTTGGGAATTTTGGTCTTTCTCCTCGGAAGCTTGGATAACAATACCTTATGGAGAGCGACACTACAACGGAGGACATTATAAATCCGGTTATCGATATAAATATGACGATGAAACGATGACTTAATTCCCGGCATGAGCGGAAGTTAGATTTAAACATAGTCTTAATATTGGAAGTGTTCAGGTAAAATCGCTTTAAGTTATTATTACACTAAGAGGTTACTAGGGTTAGTACTACAAAAATAGTTTTAGTGTTTATTCTCTGACTAAAACATCAATTATAATTAGGGGTTAAAATATATATTTAAGTTATATCATCTTTTGTATAGCTCTTGTCAATCTTATATAAAAGTGATTCTTCATTGCTTATTTTTCAATTTATCTTATACAAAATACAAAGTAATGTCGACTCTAAAGCTTAAGGGAATAAAGTCCATGTTACTTTGTAGGAACAGTCTCCGTTTAAGGACCCCTAATTGGATACTTTTCGAGCATTCATGATAAGCGGTTTACTGACTCAATTCTCCGCAGCATCTTTACTTGCGAAGCGTTGAATGTATACAATGTGAGAGCGTTTGTTACATTCTCTGGCTACAGATGGGATGCTGGGAAATCAGACTACATGTTATCTTTGAAAATTTGAATTACAGTTTATCTGTAACAATATAAAATGGAGAACTTCTACCGCAGCTTTTTTGCCTGCCGCATGAACAGTAACGTGAAAACAATACTGTGTTCCCGTTTGAAAGGGTTTGTAGCTAATAAAATTACTGCGGTAATGAGACTCGACAACTTACATCAGGCGACGAATCCATATGGCAATGTGTATATCATCCTAACCAGCGCCATGTTATTATGAGCCAGTTTATCACTTACTATCAGGCTATAGACTAAGTTTATGGAGCTTGATGGTGATAGACAATTGTATTATTAAAGAGTACTAGTATTTTTTACTTCCATAAACAGCTCAACTAGCGTTCCTATGACTGGGGTTCAGGACTTTTGTCACTTGGAAAATCCAGTAGATTTATCCACCACCAGCACCAGCACTAGCTAAGCATTAAAGTATGTATATACTGCGGTATAAAAAGTACTTGCATTTTATACTTATATGACCAGCTTAAATAACTTGCCCACTATTGGGACTAGCTGTTCATAAGATGAAAATCTAGGTTATTTATTCTCCACACCGTCAAGTGTGAGCTGGTTTATGTTATCTCTTCATTAAAGATGTTATTATTGGAAGATATCGGTTTCTCCTCGATGTTCTTCATCACCAGAAGTCTAAGAGTCTGTGAGGGTATTCAATTAAGAGACGAGACGAGCGGGACATTCACCTGATGGTAAGTCATACGCCTGCCCATAATTGCGCTCGTCGCCTGAGACGTATGATGTTAAGTTTCGTTACCCCGGTAATCACTAGCTACAGCGCCCTTCAAACCCAAACATATTATAGTAATGTTTGCACACTAATGTAAGGCGGCAGTAATAGGCGTTGTGGTGGTACCAGTAACTTAATTTCCTTACGTATTTATGCCAATTCTATCATCAGCTGATAGAAGTCCACTGCTGGACATAGGCCTCCTCCAAAGATTTTCACATCGATCATCATAATCACCATAGCGTCCGGTACCGTTTGTGGGTGGTCATATTGGGGGCTTTGGGCCATTTCCCGCTTCGCTGGCCCAAAGCTGCTCGGTAGGAACCAGAGCTTCATTTATTAGCAGGGTGCACCACGAGCAGGTAAACTTGGTGAGGGTCCCGAGAGTCGTTCTGCGGGGTCGTTTGCACCACTCAAATCCTTTAACTATGATATACGTATAAAAACATTATCGATGTTCCGTATGTCGATAGTAAGGGATGGGATTAAGCAAATAAAATTAGGTTTAGCTATTGATAAAACTAATCATATTTGCTAATGTGTTAACTAAATTGTTATTTATAATTATCACTTAATATCGAGTGCTGTATTGCGGCCGGCTTGTTTAAACAGCAGATTAATGTTTGGTCTGAATGTGGACTCAATGAAATAGTTATGGAATATGCGGTTATTGTGCGTAATGTGCAATGTACATGTATTAATCTGAATTATAAAATATATGCGCACTTCAAACCGGAACACGGTAATGTTTCCACTAATCGTTAATCTTTTAGTGCTGATGAAGCCACGAAACGAGCGGGATGATGGCAAACAACACGCCTGGTCATAACAATGCGGCGCTAGTTAGAATGATATACACTGCATCATATTGTGCTCGTCGCCTTGAGACATAAGATTTTATGTTTCTCCACCCAAGGAACCCCTTCAAACCGGAACACAGCAATGTTTGCCAACTACAGTATATCGGCTGCAGTAGTCGTAATGTTCGTACCTATCTAGATGGTCTCCAGCAACAGAGACCTACCACCAGTTAATATCAGCGAGTTGACTGGTATCACAATGTGGTATTAGAATGACACACACTACACTACTTTATACTCCTCGGAGTTGACACATAAGATGTCAAGTCTCGTTATTCGTGCTTGATAAAAGCCTTCCCAAAAATCTCCGCCTTTCAAACTGGAACACAGTAATATTTACACACAACTGATTAGCTGAGAGCTGAGGTGGGACCAGAAGAAATATATGATACTTGTTACTTGGTAATATGAGATCATCGATTTATTGGGTTCTGTGTCACCTATGTCCAGCAGTGGACGTCCACCGGTTGAGCGATCAGTTCGGACTCTCTTAAGTCTTCGAATCGGTCCCTTCCTTTGCACTTACGATGCTCTTTATATAAGTATGCATCATGATATACTTTTTGTGGTGGGGGACAGTACATCCATTTACCAAGTGGTTGGTTGGTTGGTTGGTCTACTCTAAATAATTTCCTTTGAACCAGCCCCCGGGGACAACGCCGCTGGAACGTAAATAGAATCTGAATGAATACGTACATCACTTAACTAAATTACTGGAAGTGCAGCCATTCTTCAGTGCCGTCCCTCCCGGGAAATCATATTTTAGGCCTCCATACAACCTCGGACAGGGAAACTTCCACGAAATTGTTACAAACATCAATCATACTTTCCTCTAGATATTTTCTTTATTAAATGCTGATGACTTGTTCCGTCAGGTTTATTAAAATGTACACAGTGAGCCTTCAGTGCTGGTTCTAGGTCTCACTCGTCGGAGATCGCCTAACACCTGCTACTGCCGCTTAACATTCCTATATCCAGACTTGAATAAGGCTGTAGCTATTGTAATTACTGGGGTAATTACAATAGCTACAGCCTAACTACCGCCATGTGGTAATGGTAAAAAAAAAACGGAGCGTCAAAGGTCATTATAGGATGATGATGAATCCTCATCCTCTAATGTTGTGTTAGGACGATATACACAGCATCACTTTGAGCTCATCTCCTTAGGAAAGAAACGTCCAATGTCGTTACCACAGTAATTTCACTAGATACGTACCGGAACATGGTAATATTTGCACAGTACTATCTGGCCTTAGAAATAGAGATTTACTAATTAAAATAGCTCTTGTAACATTCCCACTGGTGGGACTAGGGAGATTGTTTCTCAATCAGAGATTCAAGGCTTCCGGTGAAGCGTAAATCTTTGAAAGCAAAGATGGACTAGTAAAGAATATAATGTAATATTTAAAGGACGATATTCATCAAGGATTTAATATAACCGGAAACACTGCACCAGTTTGTAAGTCTTCATGGACGACTTCATTCATAATTTAATTTTGCATAGTAAATCTCTTCAACGAACACGCTGACACGCTTCCAGGTATATCCCGCTCCCGACTTAAGGACTATGACGGCGGAGGTCTAGCTTTTAACCGATTAGTTTGTGGGAGGAAATGGTTTATCTTTTTAACGGCTTTAAAAATATTAACCGGTTTATGCAGGTTAAAAATTCACTGTTGTTATAGTCCAGAAAGTTTTCTATTTAGAAGGAAAGAAGAGAAGATAGAAGAAGAAACTGTTAATGAATTATATGGACAAATAAAATTCATATGTTGACTGTGATGGGTCAGTTTGTGCGATGGTTTGTCCAATACATCCTGAAGAAGTAAGAGTTCGATTCCGTCACTGATAGCTTCCAGTGAAGATGAAACTGAGACGAGCAAAAGATTCACCTGTTAGTAAATGATTCACTGCACCATATTGTACACGCTTTAAGACATGTAATTCCAATAATTTCCCTAAGTACAGCGCCCTTCAAATCGGAACACAGTAATGTTTGCACCCTACTGTTTCCGGTGACGAAGATCTACCACCAATCATGTTACGAGTGCGATAAAGGTATATTAAATTTATATGTATGATTTAGCTAGTTAATTATCCGCTGATAGACGTCCACTGCTGGACATAGGACTCCTTAAAAGATCTCCTTAAGTCCATTGAGGGTGGGGGGATTTAACTACATAATACATAACTTTTTTTATTAAAGGCACACTCCAATGTAAGCCTCTTAAAAGCTATGTCGGAGCTCATAACACCGGAATGTTGTCAAAGAAAATAATATAAAAAGCGGCGCCATTTTTTTTTCCCTCGTTTCGTGTTAGATTCTTTTGTTGGCCGAAGCGTGTTTAATTTTTACGACAGTCAGACAGATTTTTTTTTATATATAATTTTACATTATTATTAAAGTATAAAAATTATGAGTTTTCTTATAACTATCTTTTGTATATGTTATATCTTTTTCTATATCTAGTTTTTTTAATTTATATATATACTTGTTCACCGCCCGCTTTGCTGGCTGTGATATAAGATTAGGTCGTATACGACGTTCTATAGCAACCGTTACTATAGCAACCGCATAATTAATACGAAATGAAAGAATGTATAGAATTAAAAAAATATGCTCATGTTCCCATGTCGATACGTTCACTAGTTTTCACGTGATAGGCGTTCAAAGGAAACGCATTATCATTATGTATCTATAGTAGGTATATAAGAGATTTCCTCCTACGTGGAGACTCATCATGATATCTCTGGAACCCTAAGGCCTGGAGACTTGAAGTTTGATAGGAATAATCCTTTTGCCGGGTATATTTTATCTGACAATGTATTTTACCAATTGTTACTTCTATATCGGGTTGCAGGGGTGTTAATAAAGAGAAGGGGCTCGGGTGGCGGCGGGTTGTCACCGGGTGGGAATATTTCTGACATATTCCAAGTCCAAATTTGAAATCTAATTCTATATGATGACCAGCAAAGCGGGCTGAGAACAGAAGTTATATATACATAAAAAAATGTATATTATGTCCTATCATTTGTTAGTTTGCCTCTCAAACGCTTAATTTTTTAAAACACATTTATAGTTTTTTTTTTATTCAGTAAAGCGATAAGACAAAAGATGTTTATCTGGTGTTAAGTGATACACCTGCCCATAACAACGTAGTGGTAGTTAAGATGCATGATATTTCACCACATTGCGCTAGTCGCCTGAGATATATGATGTTGAGTCTTGTTACCCCAATAATTACACAAGCTACAGCATTCTTCAAACCGGAACACAGTAATCCTTTCACGCCATTGTTTGGTGGTAGAAATAGGCGTTGTAGTGGTACCTACCTTTATGGTCTCTGGCTATAGAGACCTACCACCAGTATCTTGGTCCGCGAATATATCAAAACAAAGATAGTCATCCCATTAAGAAAACCGGTTGAAGAAAGCAAAAAGAAACTTACTATTTATGGAAATTTGTCAATCAATCATCAGCTGATAGATGTCCACAGCTGGACATAGGCCTTTCCCAATGATGTCCACATCGCTCGGTCTACAGTTGGCATTGCCTATGGTACGGCCGGGACTAGCAGCCGTCGTTTGTAGGATCTCATAGAGGGGATTTGGGCTATTTCCCACCAAACTGGCCCAATCATTATCATCATCAGCCGATAGACGTCCACTGCTGGACATACGCCTCTCCCAAAGATCTCCACATCGATCGGTCCCGCGTTGCTCGCATCCAGTGGGTTCCCGCGATCCTCATCAGACCGTCGGAATGCGGGTTGTTAGTACGATAGAATGAAAAGATCATTTTTTTTCACAATTTAAATAGAACGGATGTCTTTGAAACGAAACTTCCGTCAAACAAAAGCTGAGGGAAAGTGTCTCAAGATTTTTGGCCGAAAGTAATTTACACCGCAATCAAAGTTTTTTCATTTTCTCATGACACAATCGTTTGCCCTAAACTTTGGCGTTGTATCTGAAGAGGCTTTTAAACCCACAACGTCCAACATTTTATTTTAAATTCGGAGTAATTTTTTTTATCATATATTACCATCATCCATAATACCCAATTCACGTCACTGTTGGGGCACAGGCCTACTCTCAATATGATGGCGATGGGGCCATAGTCACCACGCGGACCCAACGCGGGTTAGTGACTTCACACATACCTTAGAATAAATTCTAATTCATGTGCAGGTTTCCTCACGATGTTTTCCTTCGCCGTTTGTATCTCGCTGTTGTAACTAAAGCTCACAAATGTACATAACTTAAATATTAAAGTCATCGGTACATGCCGAGATTCGAACCCGCGACCTTCGGAATGAAGGCCGCACGCTCTAACCATTAGGCCAGCGAGTTACTATGTATTACTGCAGTTGATATTATATTGTTACCGGAAACCGTCTGGGTACCACCGCAGCACCTATAGCAGCCGACAAACAGTATTGTGCGAACATTACTGTGTTCCGGTTTGAAAGGTGATGTAGTGAACTTACTGGGTTAACGTTATTTAAAGTCATGTTTGAAGATGAGCGCATCTGGTGCTGTGTATATCATACTAAAAAGCGCCACGTTGTTATGGGCAGCCGTATCTTTTACTATCAGGTGAACGTCCCGCTCGTCTGCTTTGGGGAATAAAAAAAATTAAAAAAGCATCCTTTTTTGTTTTTTTTTTTTATCTACGAAGCGACTACATGGGTTAGACGCTCACCTGATGGTAAGTCATACGCTTGTCAATAATGTGACACTAGTGAAGATGGTGAACAAAGCATCACATTGTGCTTATCGCGTTGAGGCATGTCTCGTTACCCCAGTGATTTCACTAGCTACAGCGACCTTCAAACTGGAACACTAATATTTTCACAGTAATGTTTGGCGGCGGAAATATGCGCTGCGGTTTTTAGACAGTTAACGGAAGCAAAAGTCTCCCACCTGAATACTTCCTTACTAACGTCATTAATTTTTATATATAGAAAGGCGGATAGCGTCAATTCATTGTGTGTAAAGTAACGTTTAGTTAATACTACAGCAGATATGGGTGTTGGTGATACTGGTGATGTTGATGATATTGGTGATGCTGTGTATTTGCTCCGTGACGTCTCGCGGCTGCTGATTTATCGCGGGCGCCGCGCCGCCTCTCGCAAAACACCGGATATAAATCAAAGCGCAGATGGCGGGAATGTTTTCTCGGAGGCTTTTCGCCATTCGTGTGTTTTTGTCATTCGTATGTCTCTATAATAAAAATACAATGATATTTTATTGTAGGAAATACTATCGGCTGTGATTAGAATGGAAAATCGAATAAACCCTTACAAGGTTTAGTGTGTATGCTGAAGTATACCCACACAGTCCCACGGGCAGAACTAAATCAAGGTAGAAAAATATAGTGTCACGAGCCTGACGATGATGTCGAGGACAGAGTCAAGTGGAGAGGAATATTAAAGAAAACTGACTCCACCACCATATGATATAATAGCTAAGAAGACAGACAGAGAGAGAGAGAGACAGAGGGTATGTATACTTAAGTCTGATCACGGACAACCTTAAGTACACGTTACTTTATAACTGTTTTTTTTTTCGCAAAATTGCTTGAAATGCTTAAAATCAGTTTAGAAGTTTAATAGCTATGATACATAGAAACTTAAGTGTCATAGATATTGCTAGACTACCTAGTCACATAGTAATACCTAACGATAGATCCGATTAGGTTCAGAACAGATCTTTTAGTTGAATTCTTCTCTTTCTGTCTAGGGTCGTCCCCTCATGTGTGAGGATCGCGGTCAGTGCTATGTTAGCGGTTTGGAGCAATCGATCTGCTTCCACTTGTTCTTGTCCAACGTATCTTTGACGACTGTGTAAAATTTAGAATATGACGAGTCTTTAATCTGATCGGTCCATCTAGTTGGTGCACGACCTAATGATCTCTTGCCTTATCTTTTTATTCTAACACAATGGTCAAGACCTACGCACAGGGTAAACAGCTCTCTATGTAATCGAGTTTGTCTTCCTCTTTCAGGACACAAGAATAGATATACAGGATACCCGCATTAAATATATGACACGAGGACAATTATCATCTTTTCTTCTTAGGGATTTCTCTTGACAGAGTGGTCACAGTCTCCTCAGGTGTTGGTGGCAAGCTTCACAACAAGTGTCCCCACTCTTCTCTGATGGCCGCCTTCCTTGTGTATTCATATAGTGGTAATGATGATGAGCCACAATTATTATATAGATCTAATATTCATTAAATATACAACAAAAAAAAAATTGTTTCACTAATAAATTCTTAGTATTATAGTATTTTTTAGTGCACAGCCAGAGTCGTCTAGACACAGGTCGGAGGCTTTATTGGAATCTCGTTTTTTTTTTTATTTCTCATTGCTCTATTGGATGGTGAGTATTTCGCAATGTTCTACGATATACCAAGTATGTATTTTTTTATATCTATGTATGTTATGTTTGTATATATATATATATACATATGTTAATCTTACGGTATTACAAGTAATCACTTTGAATTTAGTGTTTATTCACAACCTAAGCCGTTAACAAAATAATTGATCAAGGACGACTTAACTTTCTAGGCACAAGTTAAAAACGAATTGTACATTACATAGATCTAGGTTAGAGCATAAAAATAAACTGTCAAATTGTGTCCACTGATAAAATGTCGAATATAAGAAGTGCTAAAATATAGATTTTCAAGGATTAAAATTCTTGAAAGAAGATAGAAGAGAGATCAGTTCATAGATAGTAATAAAACGAATGAAGGAACAGACTGGACTTCTTCCTAACAAAGAAATAGAGAGTAGTGGAAAGAAAATCTTAATTTTATAATTTTTCAAGAGTTGTAGAGAGCTTCATGGTATCTTCTTCTCAAAGTGCCTCACCAACTATTAAAGGTTGGCGTATCAGCGTGGTACAGTCCTTTCTGTCTCTGGTTCGGCGGAACAATTCGGACGTCCCAGATATACAAGTCCATTCTCTGAGACATTTCCTTCTACCCACCCTTCGTTTTCCGGAATCATGACCCATTATAATTAGCTGCTGAAGATCATATCGCTGGTGACGGAGTAGATGACCAAGGAAGGATTTTATGTTTCTTAACCGTAAGCATGTAGTTACACTAGGGATGTGATATCCTATAGATCAAAAATCTACCATATCTTCTCTCTCATCTCATCTCTGCATCATATAAAGTTGAATAAAAGATACAAAGCTCATTATTAAACAACATTTTGAGGTGTTGGATCATTTTTTAAGTGAAACATATTTAGGCTTTTAAATTCATAACAGAAGTGGGGGTTACGGTGGTACCTAAGCTAATTTCTACCTCTCCAATTTCTATAATTATATGAGGGGTAGTCTGCTAGAATATTCTAAAGATTTTATGTTTACCGCAATACAGTGGTGATTTTATAGATCATGGCAGGTTGATTATGAAGGTGGTAACTAGAAGTCTCTTGAACAAAGTATTTTCACTAGCTGCAACGTTTTTCATATTCTTCTTCTTCTTGTGCCCCTTCCAAGTAATGAAGAGTGGACACCAATCTGGTTGGTTCTGCGAATCCATTCCTGTCGCTCTAGGTGGATCAGCTGCGCGGCTCTTTTGATCTTGGTCCACTCCTTAATGTCGTCCAGACATATTTAGTTTCGGCGACCGATCTTTCTTTTTCATATTGGAACATAATATTTGTCGGCAAAAATAGGAGCGGCGGTGTTAAACAATACAAACCTACCAGCAGTAAAGTAGCCTTGGTTTAATAAAATTATGGACTCTTAAATTTCTGACGATAGGGTAATAACAATAATTGCATTTAATTAGTTAGTATTACTCTTATAACTTGAACCATTAGGTTGTAAGAGCCACAATCTGATCGGCACAAGAGGGGAAGTTAAGCCCGGTCCAGTATCGGATAAGTCTGCGTCGAGACGGTCTAACGAATATACATATATCTACATGTACAATATCTATTGATACTATATTGTTATAAAGGCTATATCTGTCAGTATATTATATTGTACCTCTTTTTAAACATATGGATTAATTCAAGGAATATTTCATCTGAACAGTAAGTGTCAAATGTAGTAATATACGGGTCCTAGTTCAAAGGCAATGTTGATAGAAAAGAGACGTTAAGGATCAGAGGTCTAAATCTTTATTATTAATTTCGACATATTATACTTAATTTTCAATATTACAGTAGTTCACTCACTGGTCATAAAACGATGACCCCTGTCAAATTGTATGGCATAACATATGTGTCTATCAAACAAATGAAATTAATTGAAATATAATGAAGAATGTAATACATCTATTCGATCACTGTAAAATAATATTAGCAGTCAATTTTGTAATCCCACTGGTGGGATTTAAAACCTTCAATCTTATAACAAGAGCTGGTAAGCGTATGTTGTGTATTCTAGTATGTTTGTCTTATCGTTATGTATCGTTTTTCATGCGACTGTTTTCCTTGACCAGGGGCTCAAATTCAGTGGGGTCGAACTCAAGCATCTTAGACTCAAATAACAGACAATTCTATCGCTTTTATAACTGAGCTATCTTCGCTTCTTAGTAGTTCATCATCATAAGCTGATAGACTTCCACCAGTGGATATAGGCCTCACTCAAAAATCTCCACATCGATCGGACCTGCGATTCTCACCAGATCGTCGGTCCACCTTGTGGGAGCATCACAACTCTACGTCTGTGTACGCGATCGCCACTCGAGGATCTTACTGCCCCTTCAGCCGTCAGCCCTTCGAGCAAAGCAAAGCATTTTTTTTATGATATCGAGCGAAAACGAAATTTCTGTTTCCGTCGTGAAACTTCTAAAGTATTTCGCGAATTATTTAACCGTCTTCTTAATTAATGATCTCGGTCTCGTTCAGTTTTCTTTGAAAGCCGTAATGAACAATCCCGTCCGACAAAATGGTTTCGCTGTTTAATACGCGGGCTACGAAATTATAACTTAATATTTCAATAAAAACCCTGCCGGGGACGGCCTAATTAATTCTGAGCTGAGGTGTCGATCACGAGGTGGAAAATGAGCCGGAGCTAGCCTGAGCCTCATAACTTTTACTTGGGATGCCATTTAGCCTAATTTTTTTTATCTATAGAATTGTTGCTATACTTTTAATTTGTGCCTTGTATACATGTGCAAGCATTACTGTATTCCGGTTTGCTGGCGTCATAACTAATTAGGTTAGTTGAGTAATGACACTTGATATCTTACCTCTTAACGTGATGAGCATAATATAGTGTTTATTGTTATGTATTATCTTAACCAGCTCCACGTTGTTATGGACAAACGTATCACTTACCATCAGTCAGTCATATCAGTTGCCGTCCCGATCGCCTCGTCGTTTAAATAGATCCAATACTTTAAGAGAATAATTTGTAGCCTTATTTAGTTAATAAATAATGATTGTTATTAATTTGACGGCTTATATAATCTCCAATGTAAACCGACAGTGCTGGTAGAAGTAAGTTGGTGGCAGAAGGCACTAGTGCATCAGCACGTTATTATACTCCTTAATATCCTGAATAGTTAATATTGATATATTGTAAACAAGTTTTACTTAATCGTTGTTTGAAATATATTAATATATATGTCTGAATGGTTAGATTACAATCATAAAACTCTATTTTACTAAGAAAAATAACGACTTTAAAAAAATCCTTCTTAAACGCTAAAGCGTAAATATTGTCAAGTGGCTCTCAGTTTGCTGCGGCGGCTTTCTCCTCGTTTTCTTGTTCCAACTCCTCCAGCCTTTGAAGTACCTTCTGTCGCCGCCTTTCTAAAGGTGTCTTGAACCACCACATCTCAGCGGCGGCGTCCTGAAAGGACGTAATACAATGTTAAATAACACATTACAATACAGTAATAAGAAGCTACTGTGAAATACAACTACATTATATTATCGTTGACGTTAAGCTCTGGGCAATTTGATTTTTTTTTAATCTATGCCAAGAGGCGTTCAAACAACAAATGATATAGGGGTCCATTACAATGTGATTGGAGGATGATATACTTCTGAATTTTAAGGATCGTGACTACCAGGATAGGATAAAAAGTACCATCAATCATGCTTGAATACTTCTGTTATAAATAGCCGCTACTACTTCCAGTAGTACCTACCTACCTAAACCTTCCACAAGTTTTTCATACTCACATGTTCCGCATACACCGGCTCTCTGTAACTCAGCTGAATTGCAACTTCTTGAGCTGTTAGAGCACGTATCCTTAACTGCAGGCGCCTCTTGGTGGTAAGAACATCGTCTAAAGCTGATAGTAATGTACCTAGAAAATTAATCCATAGCTTAATGTATTTTTAAGAGGGTTTCTTACCCTCTTAGCCTTATCTGTTAGAAAATGGATAATTATGTTAAAAGACAAGCAAGATTTCCCACCTAATGATAAATGATAAATCTGTTTATAAAAGGTGATAGTTAAGATGACGAACACTACACCTTATTGTGTTTGTCGTCTCCAGACATCCAGCCCAGACAGCCCATCCAGCAGCAGACACCCAGTTTAATATCTCAACTGGGATGTATTAATGTTGGAAGATGTGGACACCATTTATTCATATTTTTCACCTATTAGGCCTACGTCCAGCAGTGGACGTCTATCGGCTGATGATGAGACTCTTAGTTGTGCGGGAATCCTTACACCCCTACAGCAACTATCGGGATCTAATCCAACCTCACCTGCTCGTGGTGCACCCTGCTAATCAACTAATGAGGCTTTGACTTTCACCAACCCGCTTTATCGTCCGTCGTGGGAATTGGTACAAGTTCCCCCATATGAATCCCTAATCGATGTGGGAATCTAAGGATTATACCTATGTCCATCTGTGGACGTCTATCGGCTGATGATGATGACTCTTAATTAATACTTTAAAAAGATTTTTTTTTCAAATACTTTAAATTTTTCTTTAACATCGCTGGAGATAGAATAATTTTAATCTCATAGCCCATTTGTTTTCATAAGAACAAGATAAGAGTACGGGAATATTCAGTTCTAACGTCTCATCCAATTCTCTCGTGCCATAAGAAGCCGAGGTCTTATCATGAAAATGAACAAAATGTGCATGTTACTTTCAGAAAACAAAACTCATTTGCTGAAATTCGATTTCTTATCTCCTTTTTCTTTGTAAGAGCCGTTTTCCAATTATCGTTTATTTCTCACAAAGTTCATTTAGAGTGTAACCCTCTAAAGAGTCATTTTGTTAGGTTTATATCTTACTGTTGACAGTTTAGAATATGAAGTTAAATGGATAGTTTTAATTTGAATTAGAACTTAAGAAGTAATCATTTAAATATTTTATGTTCCTTTTCCTCATATAAATAGTTAAGAGTCCAATCACTCCCAAAATTTAAGAGGTATAGGGGTCCAAATCCATAGAATAGCCGAATGTATTATAACATTAATCATCATTATTATCACCAAGATATTAAAAATAATATTTTGCTGAGCTAGATCTCTGATAAATCTTGTTGAGATAATATCTTCTTGAGCTAGATCTCAGCGTTACAGTTCACTGTAGGGCTGAGATCTAACCGAGTAAAGGTTATCGATGAAATTTATTTAGGTAACAAATATCTTTCGAATAGTTACCTATTGTAAAAGAATCAGAAACTCTAGATAGACAAGAAATATCTAGTTTCTGCGATAATGCACCCGCCTTATGCAATTTCGTTCTCCACATCAGTGAAATACTCCCGTAATCGGCTTTTGGTATCTGAATAACTTTAGAATAACATTGAAAAAGCAGTTTCTGCTCAGCTTCCCAGGGGGTTCTTGAGGTACCTATAAACAATACTCGATCTTCTGGACAGATAGCTGTAGATAGAAAAATTCTTTATTTACCATTTTCCGCATTGGGAAAGTATTATATAACTAAATTTGTACCACAAATTACCTTTAATTATTTTTGCTAAATCTTTCTTTAGCCTCTTCGGATCGGTTCTGTCTGTTTTAGGTATTTTTTTCACGAATGGCTTTTCAGCGTCATCCATCCATATAACACTGGGTTGAAGTAGTCTTGACACTTTCATTACTAAATGTATCAACATAATGAGTCCTGTCTTTCCAGGGTATTTCCCTACTATATTTGCAGGCGACAGATCAAAAAGCGTCGCTCCGACTTCACTACAAACTGCATGTAGGAGCATTTTTTTTCCGCTTCCACTCGGACCTTACATTAAATTTATTATTATTGTGCGATTACTAATTAATAATATGAGATGAGATGACAGATGTTCTGTTGAGTTTAATTTGATATTGTTTACTGTGTTATTTATGGTTAATAAATTTACTACAAATGTCATAATATCGGAACTGGGCTTCAAATTATTTAGACCAACAGCATAAACCTACAGAATAATCAATAAAAATTATTTTTGATTTACCTGTTAAAAGAACTGATCTGATTTGTGGCGCATTAGTTCTAACATGTTCGGATCCGAGCGGCAGTATACAATATTCTTTTATAAGCTGCCGTACATCACCCAGGCACGGCGAAGGTTCACGACCTTGTTTTCTCCACTCGGAGGCGACGAAGCTTTTTTCGCCGATGAAATCGTCAATCTTTAGAATTGGGTATGGTCGAATAATTCCATTAGCCACAAGTTCTTCAAATAACGATTCAGTCGTTCTATCAGGAGTTAAATCCTTTTCCTTTTTCTTTTTACTTTTCTTACCACCGCGTCGAACCTTTGAAAATACAGTACTAATATAAAATTTATCGTAATTATTACAGTAATTAATTTATAGCAGATTTTACCTTCTTTTGAGCTTTCTTAGTTTTCTTTCCCTTATGTGCTCTGTCTTTATCTATAGCTGCTTGCAGTAGATCCAGTTCACTTCTCATCATATCATCTACGATATTTCTTATTTCTTGTTCAATTTTAACCATTTTCTCTCTCTCGATTATATCTTTATAGTACTTCTCGTTGTTATCGTCGACGTCGCTTTCTCTAAATTTCCACATGTCTTCGTATCTGAAATCATTATTATTGTACGCAGATAAAACTTATTTATTAAATAGGCAATCGGTTTCTATTAATGTTTACATGTTATAAAAATATGAAAGAAATTTTTTTTAAAGTATACTCTAGTTATAAAACATTTGTCGCTTGCCCCCTGTTACATGGGACCTAATCTGACCACATCTGGCGAAAAGTGGGTGTTTACTCACCTCTGGGAAAAAGGCGTGATTACATATATATATAAAAAAAAGTCGAAAGAATGGATGAAAGAAGATTAACGAAAGAAATATACAAGGTAAGAATGATTGGAAAAATAGGTGCAGGTCGACCTAGGCGGACATATTCCGATCAAATCGGAGATGTCCTAAAGAAAGGCCGGATCAAAAGCACACGCAACAGACGAGCGTGCATGAAGACGCTTATGAAAGTGGAGGAAGCGAGAGAGGTGTGCCAGGATCGTAGCAGGTGGAGAGAGGTGGTCTCTGCCTACCCCACTGGGAACGAGGCGTGATATATATGTATGTATGTATAAAAAAAAGTGCATGTTTTTGTAATATAAGTTGAAAACTACAAAATATACTCACTCCTCATTAGCATCGATAATGTCTTGTAAAAATGCGGAATTAATACATCTATAATTCTGGAGATCATCCACCTCATCTTTACTTTTATTATCTTCAGTTTTTGTACTCTTTTTGTCTTTACTCTCTTTGCTCTTTTTAGATTCTTTTGAAGAAACTGGAGAAGATTTGCTGAGTTCGCTGTCGATACCGGTCCCTTAGTTTTTTTAAAAAATATAAGAAGATACATAATTTGAAAGAGGATCATCGAAACCTTAAATTTCTCGCCTCACATTTATTGGGTTTCGATTATCTATCATGGAAACAAGCGCCACATTGTTATTGCCAGGCTTACCGCCTATTATCAGTTTCTACTGAGTATACGGTAGATTTATTAATATTGATGAATAATTTAGAAAAAATAAAAAGATCCTTTTAATTTCAATGAAACCGTCTTCAAATGATTATGTTGTAAGTTATTACGTTTGGATTCAGCAATGGTTAACTTTAAAATAATTTTAATACCTTGTCGACTGAACATGGCTCTGCTTCCCCCAGCTTCTTCTGAAGGGAATTCCGGTAGTCTATTAGTTCTTTCGTAGTATTCCGTTATCCATCTTCTCAATTCGTCACCGATTCTTTCTTTAATTTTCTCTGCATGTTGGGCACGACGTTCTTCCTCTACATTAATAAGAGCTTCTTGATACTCCACTTCACGTTCCTTTTGCAGTATTCGACGAAGATCTTTTATCTAAAAAAATAATATAAAATTCATGATACTTATATTTATTTACAGTTTATTTTATATTAAAAAAAAAATCAAACAGTCAAAGGAAATTTATTGTTAGTAAAAAATAAAACTTGTAAGAGTAATGTGAATGAGTAATAAATGATAGATATACAGGTCATGGATCCGGTTCTATGAGACCAGTATCAGATGAGCTGTAGGAATCAATATGACTAAGCGCTTAAGATCTTCAGAAAACAGAGATGATATACATTAATAAAAATAATATGGAAATAAATACATATAAGTGACCAATAATATATATATGAAGTAGATAATTTAAGTTTACACAAAACATAGTATAATTTTTTTTAATATTATGAAAATAAATTCATCATGATAGTGGTAAAGTAATAAACTGGTGGTAGGTCTCTCTTGCTGGAGGCTATGTAGGTAAGCGCCAGCGATGCGCTTATTTCAGCCGTCAGACAATAGTGTGCAAACATAGCTCTATACCGGTTTGAAGGACGCTGTAGCTAGTGAAGTTACTAGAGTGAAGAGACAAGATCTTGCATCATAGTGACTAGCACGGTGTGGTGATGTCATCCTAACTAGCGCCACGTTGTAATAAGCTGGCGTGTTATTTACCATCAGGTCACGTCTCTCTCGACTCGTCGCTAGGTTGAATAAAAAAAAAATTTCAGCCTAACTTATTACTATTTCTCCGATAACATTTTGAGGTATTTTTAATGAATTATCGCGTATCATCATCATCATTAAAGCAAGAACTATTTATTCTTAATTTTAAGTAAATCTATGACCATATTCTTCAAAAGTAATTGAAATTTTTCTTTAAAAAAAAAATAAATCAAAAACGGTAGAGCCATTTAGAAACTATGATACCATAGACAAGTGTCATAGTAATAATAAAACTCCTCTATGTGTGTAGAAGATAGAAAGAAGTGTGACAGTTTTAAATTACCTCCTCAGCCTTCTTCAATGCTTGCGATTCAGTATAAGCAGGCAATTCCATTCCTATCAGCAGCTGTTCCTCTCGCTTTCTCTTCTTCGTCGCTCTCCTTGTTATGAATCCCCTCCACACCCGTTGTATGGCTGTTGCTGCTGATGCCGACATTTCGCCTTTCTGATCTCTACCCTTTTCTTTTAAAAGACGTATCTCTTTCATGAACTGTCCCCTGTGTTAAGTGCATATATTGTTTACAATATTTATAAACACAAGATGAACTAGACGCCGCTAGTTGACGGAAAAAAATAACGCTGGATTGTTATCTACCTCAAGCTCCCGCTATATGAGAGCTCTACCATCTGAAGTATTATATATTTTTTTGGTAAACGAAAACATTCTGAAATTATTACATTAAAGTCTTTAAAGATCTTATAAATATGGACAAATCTCTCTGCGAAAAAAGAAAGTACTTTTACTTTTCAAATGTATTTTGTGACAGAACCTTTTGAATCAAAGTTCCCATCTGTAAAGACATCCGTAGCGGAAGTTGTCTTTGAAAGAAATATATATAATGTCTTTACGTACCTGAGTCTTCCTTGTCGAGCTCTTTCATGGCTCTGAATTATAATTACTGCTTGTTGTTCTGTCAGTACTATAGACGGGGGTGTTGTCGTCTTGTGACCGAGCTTTGTAAGTGTATCCAAGATAAACTTTCGCCGATTCTCTACCTCTTCCTTCCTTTCTCTTATAAAATACTGCGGAACACATGGCTCTGCTTCTTGCGGAGTCACTTCTAATTTATGTAGAGCCTGAAATTATAGATTTATTTATAGTAAAGGTAGAGACACAACCTATGTACATTTACGTCTATTTTCACAAAAATAGAATCAAGTAAATGGATTTACATTGGTATCATCAACCGTATCATCCACCATCAGGTGACGTCTTGTTTGTTGAATAAAAAAAATACAATTACCTCATCATCATCATAAGTGTAGTCTGATATATAAAGTTCAACCAGATCGTACTTGATCTCGAGTAATCTTCCCAGGCAAGCTTCCAAAAGACGGCGGACAATTAAACGCTTTTGTGGCTGAAGTAGCTGATCGTAAATCGCGTCTAATCTGCAAACCAGCACCGTATATCTTATGCGCAGTTCCGAGAGGAGGGGAAGAAAAACTGAACGTTCAGCTGCACCAGCTTCGAAGACCGCTTCATCTGTTTGAGTCGCCTCTCCTATAAGTTCTGATGTTTCGCATATCAAATCATTGTATGTTTTATTCGACATATCTATTATCTATTAATATGTTTTCAGTATCACCAATCTATTTGAAACACTTTGAAGAATGATTCTATTTAATCAAATATCTTTATGGAGCTTCAGTAAATAAATCAAACGACTGTATGAAGCTAACGTTGCAACAATCAAAACATGATGCAATCTCATGGCAACCTGTAAATTATGCGCTGTTTTATTGAACAAACACTCGGCTCGTCGCCGCGCGACCATTTGCTACCACACATTTGTGCTTGAGTTAACTTAAGCTAAGCTGTATTTATATAATAGAGTTCACGTATGTATAGCATTAATATCAACGTTTAACACTGTTATCTAAAGCAAATATTTTAGAAACGGTTCTTGTTTCATTTGTGTTAAAAACAGTTTTGATTCGATGATTTTTCTAACGAATAGAAAAGGTTGAGCTTTTAGAGCTATAATTGTATAGTTTAAAATTTTGTGCACCTGCCAATAATTATGAACTTATTATTATACTATTATGTACTAGTAGGAACAAGACGTAGTTAATATGGTAGGAAAAGTATTCTAAGCTAGCACTTTTCAACGTCGACCTTTAGTCCATTAAGGGCATATGTAATTGAGGTAAAGCACTAGGTTCACTATAACTTTTATACCACCATCCTTATAATTCTAGTTTGATAAATAAAGCTCAATAACATACAGTCCAGTTCGGTAAGCTCAACTTCCAGAAAGAGCTAAATCGATGAATCAAACTTGGCTGGGCAGCGTTCCGAAGGTTATGCAGTATCTTCTTGTCCTAATTACCGCAGTGTTTAAAGACAATGGCAATGGGCAGAACACATCGCTCGAAGGTCTGATGACTAATGACCTCGGCAGATGGGGCAGTAAGGTCTTCGAGTGGCAGACGCAGTGCTGGCAGGCTTCCTACACCACACAGACGATTTGATAACGGTCAAAAAGATACAGGCGGAGCAGGACCGATTGTAGTGGAGATCTTTGAGTATGACCTACACTCAGCAGTGAGCGTTATCCGGATGATAATGTATTGAAAATAATGTTCAACTAAATCTTACTTAATCACAAGCAGTACCTGCAGACAACTTTCCAAAAGAATTTATATTGTTATCTACATATAAGCCTTATCTAGATTAAAAGCATATTACGGTTGTAATACACTATTCATTTCCCTATTTGCTTAATGGGAGAGTAAACATTTTAATTTGTCTCTATTAAAATTTCAAGTCTAAAAGCAAGAGCTATAAAGAAATTCCTCTTGAAGCCACTCTTGCTTATTAAATATTTTAAAAACCTAATTTAACAACCCGCACAAAATTGCGGTGCACAGACTAGTGACACTCGGTACTGAGAATATTTTCTATCCGCAGTACAACAGTGTAGAAATGAGACATGTTTTTATACTGTGGCTTAAAGTTACCCTACACGGTAGTCAGAATTGAATATAGAATCAAGAATGTGAACACATGAAGTGGATATAAAGGAGCCGCAATTTTATGGACCGTATACTTTCGCCTCTGGAATCACTGATATTTGCTATTTTCTTTTTCAGAAGACTATTTTCCGGTTTGTTGATAGAGCGTCACGAAAGTGAGGTTTTAACCTACTGAAACAACTTTGAGCTGATTTCACGTATTAAAGGAATTTCTGACAAAAAAGATCAATAAGTAGCTGTAGCTCTTCACTCCTTTTTAAAAACTATGATATCAATGTAATATATACATTGGTATTATTTATTTATGCTAACTTATCAGATTGACGATAGTACTCTAATTTACCTCTATAGAGACGGTACTTGTCATGATTCTCATCTACACCTTGTACAATTTATCGTTTCTACTGGTTCTGGGCTAACATTTTTAATAGCATTTCCGCTTTCAAGAACTCCTACTCCTCCGCTGGTTACTTCTACGATAGTTATGACCATTACTATTTCAGCTTCCATATTCCAGAAATCTGTATGAGATGTTTTATTCCCTTTGTATAATATTATTTAGCGATCAAGTTTAAAATATCATCAATAAATAGAAAGTTTCGGTTATGTCTCACTCAATAATAATTGATTAAATAAACGATAAAGTAGCAATACTTCAGATAACTTGTAGATTCCTTGTTTTCATTAAGTGATCGTTAGTATCGTGGCACTTTGCGTCTCAAATAACCCTTAGATGTCTCAAACGATCAGCGTATATCTTTGAGTATATCATATATCAGAACATAATTGGTAAATGTTGAAGGAAGTTCTTAAAGAGACAAGACAAGGCAATAATAGTCATAAACAATGCTATTGACCTAATTTCACTTTATAACTACAACGTATTTCAAACTACAAAACTTTCAAGGAGCTATGTTTAAGGCTACCTTTCCACATCGAAAGCCTCGTTTCGATTACGAACGCTGACTTTTTTTAAATCCCGCCTAGTTATGCATCATTCTCATACGAATTATAGAATCATATTAACTAACACGATTATTGCTTTAGTATTATGAACTTCATCCCCATAAGCTACCACATAACCTCTATATAACATGTTGTTAAGCAATAATAAAGCCGATGGTGAAGCTAGTTCAGATTATATTTTAGTAATCACTTACATGCAATTTACAAGGAAGACGAAAATCGGATTTGTTTTGTAAGCGTCTCCTAAAGATCAACATTGTGGGAGATGAGAGTGACTCCTTTCCAAGCGCGAATGCTTTTCATTTCAACGACAATAAATCAGATCAGCCTCCGGCATCATTAAGCGCACACCCTCCCTTTAAGGGGAGCAACGGATGCAATTATTATATTTGGATATTCCATAAACAAAATGTAGATAGTAAATTTAACAGGTTCATATCCTATTTCATCAGGGACGCGCACAGAAATTTCGGATAGGGTATGCAAGTCACACTCGAAATTACTGTGCTTATCTATACTTCTGCTGTCCAAACGAACCCTCACTACAAAAACCTAATATCAATAAAGACCTCTTCTTTTTGACATAAAAATGTCAAAACAACCATAACATAAGGAATTTTTAACGTATCCAAAATTTTCTTATTCCACGTTACACCCTTCAGCGAGTCATGGTATTTCGGTCCCCTATTGAACCAAAATCATCTTACAATGAGAGGAAAATTCTTTAAATTTCACCCCTCATGACACCCCGTTATTTTATCCCGAGGGTTCTGCCTATTTACAAAGAATGCGTACAGGCAACACATTTATGTATAATTATAGCACAAAATTGATACGAGCAAGGTATGTTACTAACTATAAGGTATCTGTTGGGTTTGTGGCACAGATACCTGACGGTGTGGAGTAATATAGATAATAAATTATATTTATAACTGTCTTAATATGTATGTAATAGGTAGTACAAATTGATATAATATATAAGTTTTATCTCCCGAACCATTTCATCGATTGGTATATAAATTCACCCCTACAGGTATTGTTTTTTTACAGAGTTTTTCTTTTTATCCACTTTATTATACTTGCTCACACTTTATTATAATTGACCATTTTCATGTATCATCATCATCTACAGATAGACGTATACTGCCAGGCGTAGAGAGTATTGGATAAAGATAAAATATTTATTAAGGACATTTGGTAAATATATTGTATTTAGTACGAACACTAAACTAAAAATATAGTCCTTAATCAACAACTCAATTTACTATTAAATTGAGAAAGGGATTCTATGTATATTGGAAACTCACGATATCGTATTCGAAACATGTAATGATTTCATTACCCTTGATGAAGGCACCCTAAACTTAGTTAAGTTCGTATGTGGGGCGCTAGCCCTTTGAAATATTACTCTTATTGTAAACATGAACATACACATGTCTGTACTCAAGTAATTACCTATATAAAATTTATATGTATATTTATATTGTATATATTTTATAATTCAATTAATACTACGTTAAAGTCGCACCGTTGTAACATATACAAAATATTATATCATAATCAAAAAAAAATGTACCACTTTAAATAAATTTATCGCAAGTATTTATAAATGAATTATTGCTATTTATATTACGCAGGCGTTAGATTAGTTTTAGTTTCTACATATAACGTCGCGTATATAAACTGAACCTATCTTTAAAAACTTTTTTAACATATTACGCAATTAAAAGTATGCCTAATTGTGAAAAAAAAAACAATTTAGTCATATTAATTGTAACTTTTTATACAGTTCTCGTTATCGAAAACTATTCTCTCAGCCCAGTAAATGTCAATTTATTATTATGTATGTAATCGTTTCAACTCTACTGTTAATACTATAATACATTTACAGTAGTACGTAGTCATAATTTGTTGATAAATGATGTAATCGAATGCTAACATAAACTTTGTAAGAGTCAAAAAGGGAATCATGACGGGTAATCGTGTTACTGTAACGTCACATCATCAATGGTGCCTGATTGAGCTCGGTAACAGTGTTAATGCCGTAGACTGATGAACTTTACCGTGAGGACGAACCGACAGCTCAGTTAGGCTTTTATGCTGTAGACGCAGAGGTATTCACTATGCCATCAGCAATAGAAGCTTAGCATAATCAATACTTAGGAAACATCATAGTATCTGTTATTCACGTAAATAATCCAGAAGTTTTATCTGTTCAGTTACATCTGTACATATGTCATCGTTCAGAAAGAAGGTTGAACTATTTAGAAGTCGAAACAACAGCGCCAACTGATGAATAAATTAAAAAAAAACATTCTAAACATTTGTTTAGATGTATACCATTAAGGTGTTTAAAGATATCTTCTGTAACGGTAACTCTTTATATCTATTGTACAAGAAGAGTGGAGGATCAACGTACGAGCGGCGGAACATTCATAATCCTTAAATGGACAATGGTTCCCCATCATATACAGACGGATATTTATCAGAATGTACATATATATAGTACGTACTGATAGACGTAATGTGGGGAGGCCTGCCAAAAGGTGGACCGACGATCTGGATAAGATCGCGGGCACCCACTGGATCGAACAGCGCGGGACCAATCGACGTGGAGATCTTTGGGGGAAGCTTATGTCCAGCAGTGGACATCTATCACCAGATAATGATGATCGTGATGACATATTTATAGACTTGCTAAATCACTCTAAACCTTTTTAACAATACATTAATGTGATGTGAAACGAATCGGAAGCGGCGGCACAACACTCACTTTAAATCTCGTGTGTACGTACTTACCGCTCGCTGTCAGGCTGCGACTTTCAGGACCTTGTGTATTGTTGTCAAGTCAAAATTCTCTGTCGAGGCAGTTAAGTTTGAATCCTGGCGCGTGAGCGATGTCCCGTTCCAGCTGCAGCCCGTACGAGTAGCGTTCCTTACTTCCTGCCGGGATCACAATCTAACTGCGAAACTTAGCGCTAGGTTACCATGGCGACCCTGTAAGTGATAGCCCCGGAAAGGTTCGTAGCGACCACTCGAGTGTCAACCGAGGACTGCTGTCTCCAGTCCTCGCCCCAGCCCGCACAATCGGCCATATCGCCTGACCTTTTAAGTAACCCACCGGTACGAATCCCAAATAAAATCTTGTCTATCTTACCCGAACATGTTATATATAAATCAATCATTAGTTGTTTTAATAAAGTATGTTATTAAGTTGTATATATGTATGATATATAACCTACAAGTATATATGTATAAAGAGCGTATTTTCATGTCTATCTGCTGCCTCATTGTCACTTATTATAATATGAACTTTTGTAACAAAAGCTAAATACAAACGGTGAAGGAAAAAAAAAAGCGAGGAAACTTACACATGAATTAAAATTTATTCTAAGGCGTGTCCTTCACCAGTGTAAGGACATAAATTGTCTGTCTATAATATACGAGGTTTATTATATTATATACCTCTAAGGTGTACATTAAAAAGGTTAATACATAATATGAGCTTGATTTAGAAGCGGAGCTTTATGTTAATAATAAAAGAGGAACAGCATCAGCGCCGTTATATGAATAATTCCCAAAAGGGTACGCGCTACATGTGTTAACAACCCGGCGATGCTCGGGGGTTGTATTGTTGCAGTACAGGCGAGCTCTTTGTTCATAGCATAGTTTCAAGCTATTGCTTTTTCGACGTCTGCTGCGTATTTTAAACAGTTATGATGCAGAAAAAGATACGTTTATGTTGATGCTATCCTTGGTCCGGTTATAGTTGTAATATCAAATGTTTTTTTCTATACAATGAGGCGATGACACAAGTAGATTGTTTATGTAATGGTAAGTGATACGCCCATAACTATGTAGCGCTAGTTACGATGATATACACTGCACCACATTGCTATCGTCACTCTGAGACAAGATGTTAAGTCTCTTTTTGTCCTAGTAATTTCACTTGATACAACTCCCTTCAATCAGGAACACAGTAATGTTTTCATACTATTGTATGGCGGTAGAAATAGGAGCTGCGTTAGTATCTTAGACGCTACAGACTCCATCATTTGACTCATCATGAGATCTCCGAAACTATTAGACGTAAACTAAACAATATTTGTTAGAGATTCTTCCATTTAGAGATCAGGTATGAGAAGGTGTTGCTCCCCAAAGGCAGTTGCAGGGGTGTTATTAACGGAAAGTGGAGAGGGGGAGGGATGTTACCACAAGGCGAGAATATTTCTGTCAAATTTCAAGTCTAAATTTAAAACCTAATTCTAGATTACAGTCATCAAAGCGGGCGAGAGACTGCCTATAATGATATTATTAACAACCTCCGTAGTCCTCAACCTCTTTCTAAGACAGAGTTGCCAAGCTCGATTAATGTAGAAGACCAGATCAATTTTTAGGTATGTAGGTATTATCAGATCAGGTATTTTATACACTCACATTTACAATTTTTTTTTTAATTACTAAGGTTGCACAGGGCTCGAGTGATGGTAAGCAGTTACCGTAATTAATTGACATCTGTCTGTTGTGAGTGAACCTTATCACACCTTATTTGAAGAAGCTTTTTCTGTAGCCCTTTGGTTAAACCTCGGCAGGAAGTCCATTGACTTGGTGGATTTTAGTCTTACGAACCGGACCTTAAGTCACTATCGCGGTTCTTGAGTACGGGGACGAATTCCTTGTTAACAGTGAGTGGTGCAGTGGTAAAATATAGCCGTTGGCATCATCGTACTAATCCAATGTAATGTTTATTGTGACGTGATTTACTAATTGATTATAAATTAATTATCCATACTAAATCACCACCAAATTGTCCACCACTTGTTACAAACTAGTCCCAAGTTACTTTGGACATATTGCCCGAAAACAACGAAATGAGCTGGTTGTAATAGGAAAGATGAAGAGCAAGTGGTCACGGGGTTGATAGGCGGGTAGGCGACCGGATAGTCCGACCAGCTACAGGAAATCTTTGGCATCAACATTCCGAATGCTTTAGCCGTGCAGAGAACAGAGCGGTGTGGAGGCAGCTGGTTGACGCGTCATGAAGAGCATTCCAGGATAAACACGACCGTCAGCCATGACACGAAAGAGAAGAAAAAAAAATATATAATTTTAATCTCAAAGAAGTTTTCTTCAAAAAGGTTGTACCGGTTCCTTTTCATCCTTACGGCAGCCATCATAACAACGTCATAAAGTTAATAAGATAGTCTCCTTTGTGAAGGTAAGTTAAAGAAACGGCGGATAAGAAAAACAAGCAATTTTCCTTAGAAATATATAAAGCTTCAATTTGTGATAGTGTAGTGGTTGTAGACGGATTTACGACTGCGAGACTGCAGATTCAAAGCAAGAGGTACTTTCCTATTACTTACGCTATTTTAATTTGGCAAGTGAGAATTTTTAGTAGAGAAGAGTACGTAAGAGTTGAGAAGTAGTGCTGATGTGACCTATTAAGGTGTTCAGCTGGTACATCCTTATCGTTCTGACCATCATGACATGTCACATGGTTATACATTATAACAATAATATTAGAACTAAATAGTATCGAGTAGTAAAAAAATTACTGATTGTTTTATAACAAAGATGATGCGAAGGTATTTAGTATTAAAAGCTTCGTATCCTGTAGTGACTAGTTTCTAAAATATTTAATGAAACATTTTATATTTCCATTAAAAAAATAATATAAAATATTTTTTAAAGGGGTGTAAGGGGTTCCGCTCAATATCTTATGAAGCCCAAGTCAACCTCACCTGCACGGATTGAAACCTGAATAACAGACGAGGCTCTGACCACCAACCCGCACTGGACCAAGTCGCCAAACATTTTTGAAATACGCTAAGGAAATAACAAAAGAGGTAATAGAAAGGAACAAAAAATGAGATAGAAGGATAAAAAAAAAATAAAATAAGAATAATTTAAAAAGTGGAATTATGAACCAAAAATATTGTAATAATAAAGTTATAGTAAAGTATAGAAATTAGAAATTAAATTAAAAATAAAAACAAAAATAAAAAGTAAGAAAATATATGGAAGAGAAGGAGAAGAAAATTAAAAGAGAGAAAATTGAGATAATTGTTCCAGGTTTCTCCAGAAAAAGTAGGATGCTTGTTTCAGGAGCAGCGACTTCGGTCTTCACTCAGCGGGATGTATGAAAGAAGGAATAGGATGGAGAATGGTAGCAAAGAGGTGGAGAAATAAAAGGCATGAAAGATAAGTTCCGGTAAGAAAGATAAGATGAATGAAAGAAAGATAATGAGGAACTTAGACGTAAGCAAAAATGATAGTTAAGTGATTTTTGTAATAATTATAACCTGCAAAGAAAGGTCCTGACCCACAACACGCAGGGGCGACAGTTAAAAAAAAATCCGCACTGGGCCATCGTGGCGGGTTACGGCCTAGTTCCCCTCCATTAACTCTACGGTGTGGAGATGTTTGGAAGAATGCCTATGTTTAACAGTGAACGTCTGTCGGCTGATGATGATGATGATGATATTTTAAATAAGATAGCGATGAGATACAGAAAATGAGTGTTGAAAGAAGAAACAACCGAGGTGATGGACGATGTTGCTGCCACTATTACTATTAATATTGTCCTCTGCTTGTTTCAAATTATTCTAGTACTGTTAAATGAGGTCATGTCAACCTTCTTCCATGCAATATTCGAAACAATCCTATTTTATAATTGCTTGTTGCGGTGGATTCGCCATTTGTATCGGACCACCACATTTGTGCCCCTGCGAGGGTTTATTCGTACTGTAACTTGTCACTACTTACTTTCAGGAATTAAGAGAACGTTTCTAACGATGATGAACTTGCAACTTACTAAGTTACATTAGTACGTAAACAAGTAAGTAAACACTTTCCCAGAACAATGTGATTCTAGTACAAATACAATGTTTCCTAGTTTATACAGTAATAATTTATATTTGTCGCCTATAAAAATATGTAAAGTTTAGTTAGAAATTTTACTATTTACAACGTTTTTAATATTTTAATACAGTTATATATACACACTTATCTAGGTCTGTGAAATACCGCCATCAGTATACGATGAGATTTAGTAGTCTAAGTACCATCATAAACTTTTGCGCCATACTTCCAAATTAGCTTTACATGCTCTAAACATAACAATACTACAAAGTAAGAATAATACTAGAAGAAATATTAAACAGATAACATTCATAGCGCACAGTAGAACAAATCATCGAGGAAACGGAAGGTTACCGCAAGACCAACTGAAATTAATTGTAACCCTCAATAGCCTCCAATATAGCTGAGGTACTGCTACCTATAAACGAGACTGCCTGATCGCTTCCGAATAGCTTTATCTTATTATCCTTTGAAGTTTGTACAAAGGATTACTCGCCTTTTTAATTAATAAAACAAAACTTCTATATTTTTTATTAATCAACTATCTGTTAGAAGATAAAATGTAAGTTGCATGGTTTAAAGTGAAAAGGAAAATAATCGGAGAATATAACATGGCTACATTGTTAACTATAGTTTGAACCTCTGTGTACCCTAGATAATGTATATAAAGAATTTAAGAAATATACCATTTTAGGTATAACAATAACATGAAGAAGAAGCTATAATAGAAAATTATAACAAGGAAAGAATGAAAGGGTTTCCTGGGTGCGTTTATTGATCATAGCAACAATTATCTGCTGCTAAAAATTGGTACTAATAAAGACCAAAAGTTCTGGTCTTATAACGATAGCGTTCAAACTATGCATCAAATTTTATATGAATGTAAAGCCTTAGCAAGGAGAAGAAAGGAACTTTTAGAAAAAGTTTAATGAAAACCAGAAGAATATTGGCTAGTTGCTAGATAGTAGCAAGGCTGGAAGTATTAGTCATAGAATACGCATTTTATTACAGCAGGTAACAAAAGAGCCAATGAAGTAAAAAAAAAAAATCCAGATTTGTTTTAAAGGTAAGGTACACAGGTAGGATAAGTAGGCAGGTACAAGATAGGTATAGGTAAAAAAGATTGTAACCCTATATGGATATAAAATTCGGAAGCATTTTCGTTAGTTGGAAATACGCCATCCGCAGCCCTTGAGTTCGAACAAGATGAAATCCTTATATAATAGTCAATAAGCTGCTTAGACTTCGGACAGAGAGCTGGTGCACTATTGTACCTGTCCCGCTAAGCCTCTATCCGTAGATAGAGCAAAATTTTATTTACAGTTATAATTTAAGTAGAGAATACGATCTCACGATAAAAAAATATGATAAAGACAAACAGAATAAAGATGAAGGGAATAGCAATGTCAATGATTTATAGATATCTGATTTTCACTAAATTAGAAGAAACTGTATAAGCGTTATTAGTGTGAGTTATTCAAGTTGAAGTTGAGTATTTTAAAGTTAATCGCGATGATATAAGTGAGTCGCCTAACATAGTATCCGCTGTCAAAGCGATAGCACTTTAAGTAAATGCAGTCAAAGGCGACGCCAAACAAGTGACAAATTAATGTCTCTCAGGGTGCGAAGGAGGTGAAATTATAAACGACAGCACTTTAAGAAAGTACTTTGCTTTTAGACGTAGTGCCTTAATGGTTATAGATGGCCTTTCTTTCCGATTTACAGACGGAGCATTTTGCTAGGCTTTCGCGAACCTTTTAAAGGACATCACGGTTAAGGTGTTACGGATGAATGCAAGCTCTGTCTGAACTACGAAGCTAAGGTAGATTTTGAATTATTTAAAGTAATATTTTGATTTATCTAAACTGTTGCCATTTTTTGTAACTGCATCATCATCAACAACAGCCGATAGAAGTCCACTGCTGGATATAGGGCTGCTATGAAGATCTCCATATCGATCGATCCTATAAAATGTATATTCATCAAAAATATTCCTAAAAAATGCAGCGTGTGTTGTAGATTAGTATCCCTGAGTAGTATTATAAGTATCTGTGTTTAAACTTAATTATACGTGTATGTGTGCGCGAATGTATATATGTGTTCGTGTGCCCGAATTCTGATTTAATTACTACTTTCTCCTGCCCTTATCCCAGCTATGTGAGGTCGGCACTAATTTCGGTTCATTAACTACTATTACCAAAAATATAAAATTTACCATCAGCTACTAATGATATATCTGTGTTGCCGGAGATAGTCTATGTAGTTATCACCGCAGGGCCTATTTCTGTAACCAAATCGTGATGATCACGAAATTACCAACAATCCAAATCCAATAATACAAATCACAAATCCACAAAAAAGGCTCAGGCTCCTAACAACCCGCATCGGTCCAGCGTAGTGGGAAATAGCCTATATCCCCCCATATGAATCACTCCCTGATCGTGTGGAAGTCTTAAGGGGAGGCCTATGTCCAGCAGTGGACATCTATGGACTGACAATATTTTTTTTATCGCGGGGGATATCTTAAAAGATACTCTGCATCTGGGGAGACGACAAGGTTACGTGAGGCTTCTGCCCTCTAAAAACCCCTCACTGGACTCCCTCAGTGAATAAGGACGGACTGCGGGTTCTCCTATGAAACCGGTGCAAAGTATATACACTACCTACTTGCTGCCGCTTTAAAGTTATGATTACTTAGCTCAGTAATATTACCTTCAAACTTAGAACAATGTCTACAGTTAAAGCTAGGAGATGTGTGAGTTATGTTAAGAGTCTCACATACTGCGGATGCTCTTTGATAACATGAATATCCACTTCCGTTTCGGATACGATTTAATAGGTAAGGTGTCATTGAGGTAACGTTTCACCGGCAACATATTGAGGCATAGTATACACACTAATAAATACTTTAAGAAAACATTTTTTTTATTCGACAAAGTGATGAGACGAGCAAGATATTTACCTCTTGGTAAGTTATACACTCGTAACGATGTGGCGTTAATTAGGATGATGTACACTGCACCACGTTTTACTCGTCGCTTTGAGACTTAAGATGTTGTCTCGTTACCGCCGTAATTACACTAGCTACAGCGCCCTTCAAATCGGAACACAGCAATGTTTGAAATAGGCGCTGCGGTGGTACCTACTTAGCTTACCAATAACATGAATATGTACATGATGGAGTTAATAATTTTTTTTTATATATCATACATTATTTTCTAATCAAGAAGATGATTTACAGCGTTTGTTGATATAAGGATTCGAACCTGCGATCCTGAATAAATAACTCGTATTATAAACTAAGGAAGCTATTGGTTCTATTATTACAAAATTAATGTCCTTCTTCCCAAGAGGACAGGGATTTATCTGTCTAAAAAAAAAAACAAAATGGCGGTTATTTGATAGGACATGCACATGTGATTACTATGACATACGAGTTAAGAGATTTACATTACCTATTTAATTGTACCGATAATTAAATCAATGTATAATAATGTTTGTATCTATACAGTCTTTGGCAAAACAAACAGTAATTTATCTAGGAAAAATATCTTTCTTCTGAAGGCAGTCAGGGTTATATTGGATTTATGAGGTTTTATATATTAGACATTTATTACCGAAAATAAATATAATAAATCACTCCATCAGGTTAATATAACTAACATACATTTACTACTCGTACATAAATGGAACTTATAAACAAAACTAGACAATTTTGACTATCTATCGGGAATAACCATGGATATATAAATTTTAATAATAATGGATGAGGCCGATGTATTATATTTCATAATTATAATTCAGTGTTTAGTTAATAAAACTTTTTTTCATAATCTCATTTGTATGCCATTAAAACAGCCTCAATGGACAACTATGCTTCCTAACTCAAACAAGACCTTCCCTTCCTCTTGGCAACCTAAAGAGAGGCACTAGGACCTGCTACGGAACACATATCTTTAGATACGATCATAATTTATTAATTAAACGATTTAATCGTAATTAATTATCCTAGGTGATCCATTAAAAAATTAGCATTCCATCCGTAGACTCAAAAGTTGCCGATAAGGCTTAAATGATTGCGTTTGCACCCGCGTCTACCCCCTCGTACGGGGAAGAAATATTTCATTATTTCCATTGTTCCCTGAATATTCATAATTTAATATTAAATTATTGCGCTCATACATTATTAAACAGCGGCACATTACCGCCGCCGGTGCAATTGTATCTTGTAATTGATTGCGGCGGTCGATTCGCTGTTTGTATTGAAACTATTCAATTCGCGCTCAATGTTACCGTTCGCGTGCTCTGTTCTTTTGTTCGTCGTTTTATGTACATCTAAAGCGATTGCGGTTTAAAATTCAACATTAACATGTTAAATATAAATTAATATCATTAAAAATATGTTACAAATTTCCATAACTAGCTCATTTTGTTATACATTGAGTTCTCGATCTCATCATCAACGAGGTTCAATATTTTTTTAATTACATCAAAATATTCATCAATCGATAGTTTGAAGTTACAACTATGACAAGTGCTTCATTGAAAACAGTTACTTACTATATGAAATAAATAGTCCTTTTATAAATCTCTGAAATCGAGTAATTTAACTACTCTTCATTTTTTATTCGAGCACTCTTGAAGAACTAGAAGAGGTGATTAATATTGTAAAGTGTTTAATTCAGTACGGTACTAGTAAATTACATATACACTGTCTTAATGTTTAATAACTTCATTAAATTTTAGTATAAATGCAGTTAAATTTGCAGCCTATAGCTTTGCGCATAGAATGGCCGGTTTGTTACTTATGTTTAGTGATATAATTACTGTGTAATAATTATCTATTATAAATGAATTATTAGTGGGTAAAGCCATAATAATTAGCTGAATGGAACACTACCAAGTAATATTAGATCATCATTAATCAGATTGATATAGTAAGTCGTCCGTCCGTGACTTGTCGCGGTGCCAAGTGGGACAACAATATAAGCGCAAGCTTCGTGAATAATCTGAAATACTGTCTTTAGGATATTGCTTAGGAATTTTAGATATATCAACATCTAAATTTTATGAACATATAACAGAAAAAGTATACAACAAAAAAACCTGTACTTTTGCTTTGTAAATGGGAACCTTGAAATTGTCGTCGATTAATTCCTATCATGTTCCTGTTGTATTGTTAAGTCAATTCATTTCCTTTGTTCAGGTATTAAAATAGAGAATAGGATGTGGGAATAATCTAGAATCTATCAAAAGATTTATAGAGTTAAAATATATTACTTCTAAAAACTAGCAGTCTGATCTTAGTCTAGATATGACAAGCCTTCAGAATAATTAGGTACATACAAAAGCTTTGTTTAGAGTTAGACGCATCTTTTTTGCTCGTTTTTCTTTCTCTTTAAATTTTTTTTTTTTATATTGTCACGCCTTTTTCCCAGTAGGGTAGACAGGTGAATAAACACCCACATTTCGCCAGATGTGGTCAGATTAGGTCCCATGTAACAGGGGGCAAGCCTGTTGCCACTTTACTGGGGCCATCACACATACACACAAAGATGATTTCAGTGTGCGGTTTTCCTCACGATGTTTCCCTTCACCGTTTGTATCTCGCTGTTGTAACTAAAGTTCACAAATGTACATAACTTAAATATTAAGTCATTGGTACATGCCGAGATTCGAACCCGTGACCTTCGGAGTGAAAGCCGCACGCTCTAACCATTAGGCCAGCGAGCTACTACTCTTAAAATACTCTTGCTAATACTCTTTAAATTAAATGAACACAAACATTTTGTATTCAAGTTAAGATTACTTTAGGTTTATTTGTTGTTAATGTTCAAGTTAGAAACCCAACCGCGATGTTGATTATTTCTTAAGTCTTTACTTTGAGTTTTAAAATATTTTTCACTTCAATTATAACTGTATTGTGGCGGCGTAGAGAGAATATAAGACAAGCTGGTAACGTTCACAGCTGCCAAAAATGAGGGTAACGCAATATGGCACGGGTCGTTTATTTTATTTTTATTGCTCCAAATCCTTGAAAACCCTTTCCGCTTGTCGCTGCGAGTTCCGTTCACTCGCATGATAGCATATTTGCTTTACCTCTTTTTTTTTCCTGTTGCATATTTTCAATTCTGTTTCCCGTTGCAGTTGCAAGCAACGGTTTTACTATTTGTTGTCACAATATTGTACATGAAAGAGAATTCAAAACTTATCATCAATACTTCAGTCAATAGATGGATATCATGAACAGTTCTAAATGTGACTTCCCCTTTCCCTTAAATGATTTGATGATTTACAATTAATAATAATAAGATGTTTACTTGATATAATCGCGTTTAAGTATCATCAAAATTTTTTTTGGAAGTCAGTCTTAGACTTCAACGACGTTTTTCTTACTGTTTACAGCCTATTTATCAAAGAAGAAAAATGGCTCCTTAGGAGCTCAGCGAAGAGAGAAAGCTGTATATCATGCTTGAGATTTCATACTCGACCTGAAAATGGAAATTGGAGAGTTCGAAACAAAAGAGGAAGCAAGAGATTCGTAGGACAAGTTAAGATTATATCTAACACTTAAACAATATTTGACTAGCGTAACCTCAAAAAATTTAAAACAAAGACAAATATATGCAGTTCTGTCTGATTTGTCAAAAAGGGTAAAATAATCAACCATTATTACTAGACCTTTAATAATGTGGGGGAAAGTGGGAACCTTGAGCTGTTTATACGTTACGTATGCCTATGGTCAATATACAGAGGGTTGAATAATTTAAAGCACATTAAATAGAGGGCTACGCTTTTAATATTCAAAAGGGTAGGAGGGACAATATTTTGCCACTCGATACAGTGAAATGTTTGAGTTAAAAGGAATTTTTGATTTGAAGAGGTCTAAGCAAAAATACATACACGAGTAAGTGGCTTTATTTGCATTTTTTATACTTGACTTTGTAAAGGTCATAAGAGATATCAAAAGTTACCTCCAAGGTCAGTTCATTGAAACTGTCCTCAAATTTGTTATCCGAAGCAAAATTTCATTATTAATAAAGGGATTTCCTATGCCTAAAATATTAATATCAAGAGTAGTCAGTTTTAAAATAGTTTATTTAAAACTGACTACTCTTGACTCTTAAAGTAACGATTAAATGATATAAAGTAGAAAAATTATTCATTTACAAGACAGAGTAGTAAGAAACCCAGAAGTAGAACATTCTATCTCTGTATAGCACTTGCCACCTTGAAAATTAGACTTTGAATTTGTTTAAACATTTGATGTTAAATCAATGGCAAAGTCTAACTTTTTATAACAACTTAAGAGCATTCATTTATGGAAAATCAAAACCTAACGATGTAGCATTAGAAATGTTTAAAACCTAAGAAGAATAGATATAAGAAACTCGAAGAACTATTGTTAGACTATCCTCAGGTTTAACAAATAGATTGTTAACACTTTACATACCGCTTTTAATCAATACACAATGAAATATACTACAATACTCTTGAAACCATTTAATACCAACGATCCTCGCTTTTCTGTAGCTGATTTACCGATCAGATCCTTTACCTCTAGACAGACCGCCGCCATTTTGTACGCGCGTCCCTTCTGTGTTGCCATGTTTCAAATGTTACCAGCTAATAATTAACAAACCTATTGATACTGATATAAAATGTAATCGATTATAATTATTAAATAAAGATGAACGCATCAGTAGTGTGGTATTTATCCTTTTCTGTATTACTTGCAATCAAATAAGATTCCTTGCTAGTTTGATATCTTTAAGTATATCTGATAGACATATCATGTGTTAGTGTTTACACTATCAATGTAGTTTCTCAATCAGTACGAGTAATATTTCAAAAGGGTAACATCCCTTTACGCAAACTTAATTAACTTAAGGGTACCTTAATCAAGGCTAATGAAACCGTTACATGCTCCGAATATGTTATACGGGACTTTCTGTTAACTGCGCAATATGGCAGATCATTCTGGAGATGTTCGTATCAACGGTGATAGTATTAAAAAATTATATATGTGGTTATATTTTATGTGTTCGTGAAAAAACAATGCGGATGGCGTTCAGGATGGAAATTGCTGGCGGAACTGGTTGTGAAAAACATTTATTGACTGTTCACCACAAGTCAATTACAAGCGAATGGAAAACAATTGGCCGACTGTTCGTTTCGCAGCAGCGCTTCCAAATAAAACCGTGGCGAGGAGATTTCAGCGCTGCTCGCTCGCCTGTCATCGCTTGCACGCTGCTGAACACGCTTTTAATTGACGTGAACAGGAAAAGTAATTTTTTTTTAATATAAAAAAAAAAACTGCTGTGGTCCTAATTGCAAAATATCGTCTAATTAGATACAACAATGCTTGTTTCTTCCGCCTGATGCTACTGTTGGTGTTGACAGATTAAAAAAAATCGAAATCTGGTGATAAACGCAATTTTTTTTTATTTCAATTAAGCTTTCATACGGACGGGACATTCACCTGATGATATGTGTTACGTTCATAACAACGAGACACTTGTAAAGATATTAAACTGCACCACAATGCATTCGTCGCCTGGTACATGTTGAATCTCGTTACGTCAATAATTACACTAGCCACAGCGCCCTCCTAACCGGAACACAGTAATTTTCGCACAGTGCTATTTGGCAGCAGAAATAGGCGCTGCAGTAGTACCTACCTGGACAGTCTTCGGCAATACCTGCCACTAGTAGATTTATTGGTATATCCCATAAAGATTACACTTGTTGCCAGCTGTCCTGCAGTTCGAGCTATTAAGAATAGGACTAAAGTAACACTTGACTGAAGAAGACGACTAGAAGGGTTTTCAGATTCATGAGCTTTGAAAATGGGGGCCTTCATGCCCACATATCCCCGTACTCCCACCACTTCCCGTAAATAGGCGCAGTGCAGTGAGGTATCGATATGTTCCGTGGGACCTCGGGGTCTCTGGTGTCTTCGCATACAAACTATAAGAAGGAAACCTTAATCGAAATATCAAAGATATAAAAATTAATACTTTTTTTTTCTTTTATATATTTCCTTTCTCCAGTTTCTACCAGTTTTCGTGTTTAGTTAACATGTTAACTAAACGCAGTCTCTAAGGTCTAGATAAAAATAAAGATCACAAAGGCCATTAAAACGCCCGCCGCTGTGAAGTTTAGACAACATCAATGGAATTTCATTAATGGCCCATTCCACCAAAAGCCACTCAAACGATGAAACCCCGCCGATGTTTCGAAAATACTTGGCGGACTTGTAAATTTCCAACGTTAAAAGATTTGACGGAATCTGCCCTTACAGATTGCGTGGATGTAACTCTGCCCTTTATCATCATTTTTGATCATTAATCGTGATCAGTAGCGTTGCGATAATACACTAAATGTTTAAATATGGATATCAGCCTTTCATATTAAGCATTATAAATAATATTTAATAAGCTTTTTTCGGGTTGGTGTGCTATTAAAGGGTGTACGGGGAACCGCACAGTAACTCACAACAACTACACGACATACTTGGAAGTTCTCCGGAAGCTAAGATCCATCACCAACTCACGTTGAAAGCGATTTTAGCATTTCTGGACTAGGGGGTAGTTAAAATAGTCAGATTTTCTCATCACGCTTAAAAAAATATTTAACGAAAAAGACTTCAACATCAGCCGATAGACGTCCATCGCTGGGTATAGGTCTTCTTCAAAGATCTCCACATACAGTCAGCATGGCGTTCCATACCGCTGAGTAGTAGCCACTTTCGTATGTAGGGGTTCATGTGGTTGGATTTGAGCCACCGCGCTGGGCCAATGCGGGTTTTCGGGATACATTTTATGTGCAAGGATGTCAACATAGATTGAATGTCGCGCTGATCTCGTTCGTTTGTCCAAAAAAGTCTTTAGATATCCACATAGAAACATCCTCACTAAAATCATGAGAGATATTTATCATCATCATCACCAGATCCATTTCTAGATTTCTCGTTACTTCTATATAAAATCGCTTAGCTGACGAGATAAGCTAGAAGAATTAAGCTGATAGATACCCCACCTTGTGTTTGATTTCATTATCCTTTTGAATCATACTAAATATTAATTTAAATTTTCTACTCCAGGACACCAAGTCTGTACGTACATCATAATTGGAAATGCCTCATTTGATTCCTCAAGCGCAATTAATTAACATTGGCTGGCCGTGATTGCTTCAAAAGTCACTTCCGCTTTAACGAAAAGTCCCTCGTCTATTGTGATTTTTGTTTTGAAAACAACCCTAAAGATAATTCAGTTTAAATACACAAAGATTTTAATGTAAAAGTCGTCCATTTGTGTTCATCAGCATCATAGACGTCTACTATTGGATATAGGCCTCTCCCATCCCCACATGATAGGGTAGGGATTCATATGGGAGCATTTGACCCATTTCTCACCACGCTAGCTCAATGCATGTTGGTGAGAGCCAGAGCCTCGTTTGTTGATTACCAGGGTGCACTACGGGCAGATAAAGTTGCCTTGGTTGTTGTGAGATGTTGAGCGGGAACCCTTATATTTCTTGGTGTTAATTACTTTTACATATATAGCAAGGACCTTGAATGGCGTCACCTAGAAGAAAGTGTGCCGACGATCTGATGAAGGATGCCGCTGGATACAAGACGGTCAGGACTGAACGACGTGGAGACCTTTAATGGAGACCTATCCAGCTGTGAACTTTATCCGGCTGATATATAGTGAACTAATATATGTAATACATGAATGTGAATTTCATTGAGATATTAAATATATTATTTCTTATATCTTTACGACTCACGCTTGGCAATAATGATGGTATTATATTAAATGAAGACATTACGCTGTACGGAGACGAGAGCAGTCGTGGTCTTTTTGCCGCTGCGCCCGCGCCGGGCACAAAGTTGAAGGTCGGACACACCGAGCACCAGTAATTGCACGTTATTTGTAGTGATGGAAGCGATATAGTCTGGATTGAAAATTAAAATCGATTTAAATAAACTCACTATCATCACACTCGGCTATAAAGGTGAATCCCAGCAGTGGGAACGAAACTAAACTAAACTATGGAGCATCGAAATAGCTGACTGAATAACTGAATTCAGTTTCGGTAAAGTACCAGAACAAGAAGTATGGGAAGAAGCATAGAGACCGCGTCTGTCGACGGCCTTATGCTGGTAGTGTGATAATATTTCTGTGTTCCGGTTTGAAAGGGGCTGTCGGAAGTGAAACTGTTGAGGTAATGCCTTATTTGTCTCAAGTCGACGAGCACAATTTGATGTTGTGTATCCTAACATCATGTTATGGGCAGTATCTTTTACCGTCAGTTAATCGTCGCGTCGTATATTAAATAAAAAAAAATGTATAATAGTAAGGAGGCTTTGGGGTGGTCCTTTAAAGGATCTTCGTCAACGGAGACCTTCAGAAGGAATTTATATAAAAACATGACAAACAATCACATGAGAAATTCGCGTTAACAATACATTTGTCTGAGCCTGTAAGATTTTTCGTATGCGATAACAGACAAAGCCGTTGCCAGGACATCGAGGATTTCGAGGACCTCACTGGGCGAGGGTTTTTGTTGCGTCCGCCGCGGTCAGCGCAAGGCCGGAGTCAGGGCATCGAAAGCGGGAATCTTTGCAAAAAGTTCACAATGAGCTATCAAGCCGCCGGCTCGTTAAGATGAAACAAAGCGCCCACCTCACCACCTATATGATACCTTCACACGGATCAAAATATACTGGACTCGACAATAGTTTATCCTGTTGTTCATGTGATGGTAGTACATTTTTTTAAAGTACTGGTGGTAGGTCTCTGTTGCCGGAGATCGTGTAAATAGGTACTACTACAATACGTATTTCTGCCGCCGAACAGTAATGTGATTCGGTTTGAAGGGCGTTGTAAATACACTTTCTAGTGTGAGGACGGTTAGTGGTATGGGAGATTATGCCAACGGCAAATAAACACTTGGCCTATTACCCACAACAGTTTATTTGGTAGAATACAGTTCTTTGCAACGGCGCGCGTACGAAAACACCGTAAGTAATAATCCTAGGCAATGCGGCGTGCACTCCGCGTCGTCCGGTAATTAACACTGGCCCGGGGGGGGAGGCGCGCGCGCCGACGGCTGGCTTCCTTCGGTGACGTACTGCACAATGGATGACGTCGCGCGTGCGAGTACCCACTAGCCGGATTAATTTTGTAGCAAGGCGCGATCTCGTCAACTGCACTTCCCGAAGGTAAGTGCTTGTTTCGAAATAAACAATTGTTTATGTATTACCCGCGAATTTTATTTACAGGTATCGTGCTCCCCACATGGCTCCCCTCCAGAGACCGTCACTACGGGCGAGAATAGTCGCGGAACTTAACTACGCGTCCTGAACGTGTTCTAATAATTTTAATGTTTTCAGGTTCCCTGTTTACCGCGGTGTTCGTGACGAGTTCTCTGATGCCGTTGTCATCTTTCAGTATGTAAGCTGGTTTTAGGCGATCTATGGATACCTTAACGGGTTTGCCTTTTACCAAAAGCTTGAAGACCTTTTCGCCTTTTTCCAGTACTGCGTGTGGTCCGGTGTATGCTGGTTGCAGGGCTCTGCGCAGTGCGTCTTCTCTCATGAATACATGACTGGCGGTAGCTAGGTCTTTGAAAATGAATATAGATGGATTGCTGTGACGAGACGCTGGCTTTGGTTGGAGTTTCTCGGTCAGGGATCGGAGACGAGCTATAAAGTCTGTCATATCTGTTGTTCCAGGTGTGCTAGGGTGAAAGAATTCACCTGGCAGTCTCAGCGTCTCTCCGTATACGATCTCGGCTGATGAAGCCTGTAAATCGTCTTTGAATGCGCTTCTAATCCCCAACAAGACGAGCGGAAGTGCTTCAGTCCAGTTTCCTGTTGAGTGGCAGGTAATAGCAGCTTTGAGTTGCCTATGGAAGCGTTCGACGAGTCCGTTACAGGCTGGGTGGTATGCTGTGGTCTTTTTATGTTCGAAACCGGATATTTTTGCGAGATGTAGAAATAAGGCGGATTCGAACTGTCGTCCACGGTCCGTGACGATAGATGATGGACACCCGAATCTTGCTATCCAACCAGACAATAGGGCTTTTGCTACCGTTTCGGCTGTCGCGTCGGCGATTGGTATTGCCTCCGGCCATCTGGAAAAGCGGTCTACAGCAGTGAGGCAATAGCGGTTTCCATTAGATGGGGGAAGCGGCCCGATGAGATCGATGTGAACGTGAACGAATCTTGCGCGCGGCAGTGGGAAATTACCCACAGGTGCGGTTACGTGCCTCGTTATTTTGGCGCGTTGGCAAGATAAGCACGCGCGTGCCCAGTCCCGGCAGTCTTTTCGGATTCCGGGCCACACGTAACGTGTTGCTACTAATTGTGCTGACGTGTTTGCCCCAGGATGACTTAACATGTGTAAGCTGTCGAACACCTGCTTTCGTAATCTTTTTGTGACGTAGGGTCTAGGCGTCTCCTTGCTGATGTCGCAGTACAATTCTACCTGTGTTCCCGGTAGCTTTACTTTTGTGAGGCGCAGCGAAGTGCTGTTATTTAAAAGCTCTCTTAACTCTAAGTCTTCGTGTTGGTCTTTAGCTAGCTGTTCAAAGTTTATAGCTGTATGAACTTCTTCTATACGTGACAGCGTATCTGCTACTACGTTATCTTTGCCAGCAATATGGCGTATGTCTGTGGAAAACTGAGACACATAATCTAAGTGCCGAAATTGCCGAGGTGAGCATTTTTCCTTTCGCGTGTGGAATGCAAAACATAGTGGTTTGTGGTCCGTGTAAATGGTGAAGGTCCTAGCTTCAACCATATGTCGGAAGTATTTCACTGCTTCGTACACTGCGAGAAGCTCCCTGTCGTAAGGAGAATACTTCTGCTGGGCTGGGCTAAGTTTTCTTGAGAAGAATGCTAGGGGCTGCCAGGAATCATCCTTCCACTGTTGCAAGACTGCGCCGATTGACGTATCGGAGGCATCGCATGCCAGTCCGAGTTTTGCCTGACAGTCGGGGTGTGCTAGCATGGTGGCATTGCATAGGCCTTCTTTGCATTTATTAAACGCCTCCAGAGTCACGTTAGAAATGTTCACCGTCTGTGAATTTTTGACGGAACCACTTAGTAGTGCGTTTAAAGGGGCTTGAATTCGTGCCGCGTTAGGGATGAATCGTCTATAAAAGTTTAGCATTCCTAAAAATCTTCTCAGCTCCTTGATGTTTTTGGGAACTGGAAAGTTCTTTATTGCTTCCACTTTTGTATCTAATGGCTTGGTCCCATTGTCTGAGATGGTATATCCTAGGAAAGTTATTTGTGATACAGCGAATACGCATTTCGAGATATTAATTAACATACCGTAGTCTTTTAACCTGTCGAAGACCGCACGTAGATGTGACTCGTGCTCCTCGTTGTTTCTCGAAAATATTAGGAAATCGTCCAAGTATGCGTAGCAGAAGTCTAAACCCCTCGTCATCTCGTCCACAAAGCGTTGAAACGTCTGTCCGGCGTTGCGCAAACCGAAAGTCATAAAAGGGAATTCCCATAACCCGAATGGGGTTGTTATCGCGGTTTTTGGGATGTCCTCTTCACTAACGGGGATTTGGTTATACGCCTTCACGAGGTCGAGTTTTGAAAAGACCCTGCATCCTGATATATTTTGGGCAAAATCATGAATATGACGTATTGGGTATCTATCGGGTATAGTTCGAGCGTTTAGCTTACGATAGTCCCCACAAGGACGCCAGCCATTTTCTTTTTTCGGTGCCAAGTGTAAGGGTGATGACCAGGGGCTTTTTGATGGTCTTGCTGTTCCATCTTTCAGCATGGCTTCGAATTCTTTTTTGGCTATCAACAATTTGTCTGGAGCTAATCTTCGAGGTGGTGACGAAACAGGTGGCCCAGGAGTTGTTTTTATGTAATGCACAGTGTTATGCTTGATTTGCCTTTGGATACCTGCTGGGTGAGTTATTTCTGGGTATTCTTTTAACAGGGCATGGAATTTTGAGTCGCCTGGCACAATTTTTATTGAGTATAGCATGTCCGACGAAGCCTTTGGTGCTGTGCCCTTTACGAATATTGAAGTGGTAGCGTCGACTAAACGTTGGTTTCGGATGTCGACCATCAGGTTGTAGTACCTCAGGAAGTCTGCTCCGATAATAGCTTTTGTGACGTCGGCCACGATGAAACGCCACGGGTATTCTCGACGTAATCCCAGATCTAAATTAAGGTGTGCATAGCCATACGTGTTAATGGTGGAGCCATTTGCTGCGCATAACTGGTAGTTGGTCTTAGGACGGTGCTGTTTAAGTGCGGTGCGAGGAAAAACGCAAAGCTCACTGCCGGTGTCGATGAGGAATTGCGTCTTGGATTTGCGATCAGTCATAAACAGGCGACCTGGAGAATTAGGGCAATCGTCTGTCGCCATTACTGACTGCCCGGTGAGTTTCCCGACGGGAAGTCGCATGGTTTATCACATTTAGTAGCGTTTCTCCCAAACTTGGCGTGGTACCAGCACATGGGGAATTTCCGGTAGCTAGAGGACGAGCGTTTGCTGGACTTATTGCGTTGCCTGGATCCTGAACGGTATGGTGAACGAGGCCTGCTCATGGTTGCCATCATGTCTTGCATTTGCTTCCTTAGCTCGGCGATTTCGTTTTTTACTTCGCTCCAATCTGAGCCTGGGGTGGCTGATGATGTAGAAGCCGCTTGAGGAATCCTTGGCGCGATGTCTTGTACCTTGTCAGCTAGGTCCGCTAATATGTCTAGGGATGCATGTGGCTGCACTGCAATGACGGTCTGGATATTGTTCGGGAGACGGGATCTCCAAATTGACAACAAAATGTCTTCCGAGAGTGTTGGTCCGCCCAGATCCTTGAGGTGTCTGAGGAATTGGGATGGCTTTCGGTCCCCCAGCTCTTCATGCATTATCAGCTGCTGTACCTTTTTGTCTTTAGAAGCTGTAAGACGTTTGATCAATTCCTCCTTTAATTTCGCGTATTTATCTTCCTTTGGCGGTGAAATAATTAAATCCTTGATCTCTTTGCAGTACTGCTGATCCAGTTGGCTGATGACGTAATTAAATTTTGTTATGTCAGCAGTGATGTTCGACAGTGCAAATTGACTTTCGATCTGCGCGAACCATATCTCTGGCTCCTCTGGCCAAAATGGTGGAATCCGGACGCCGATACGATTAACTTCCAGTACGGGTGCGGTGGAAACGCGCTCCGTCGGCGGTGCTGCCGGCGCGCTTGTGTTGTTGTTTGACATTTCCTCGATTCTTCCAAATACCTTACTTCGCGAGTGTTCAGCGGGGTCACCAGTGAGGACGGTTAGTGGTATGGGAGATTATGCCAACGGCAAATAAACACTTGGCCTATTACCCACAACAGTTTATTTGGTAGAATACAGTTCTTTGCAACGGCGCGCGTACGAAAACACCGTAAGTAATAATCCTAGGCAATGCGGCGTGCGCTCCGCGTCGTCCGGTAATTAACACTGGCCCGGGGGGGGAGGCGCGCGCGCCGACGGCTGGCTTCCTTCGGTGACGTACTGCACAATGGATGACGTCGCGCGTGCGAGTACCCACTAGCCGGATTAATTTTGTAGCAAGGCGCGATCTCGTCAACTGCACTTCCCGAAGGTAAGTGCTTGTTTCGAAATAAACAATTGTTTATGTATTACCCGCGAATTTTATTTACAGGTATCGTGCTCCCCACAAGTGTATTGACTGGAGTAACGAGACTCAACATCTTATGTCTAAAGGCGACGATCACAATGCAGTGCAGTGTATATCATCCTATCACCACGTTCTTATTGGCAATCGTGCAACTTACCATCAGATCAAAGTCCCGCTAATCATCAGATTTAAAAAAAAAGTTTATCTGATGACACAATAGTATTGCTGTCTTCCATGGGGTTAAGGTTATCGTCTCAATGCTCCTTCTCCTATAGTTTCATTATCACTTAACATCATGTGAATTTGTGGTGAAGTTTCAAGTCATTGTTGCATGATAAAGACAGTTTTCAGATTTTCATCATCATCATCATCAGCCGATAAATACCCAATGATTAGACATAGGCCTCCCTCAAAGATACCCACGTCGGGTAGAGATTCATATGGGAGGATTTGGGCTAATACCCACAACGCTGGCCCAATGCGGATAGGTGGGAGCCAGAGCCTCGTTTGTTGATTAGCAGGGTGCACCAAGAGGAGATGAAGTTGACTTGGGTCCCGTGACATGCTCTATTCCGGTTTAAAGGGCGCTATAGCTAGTGAAATTACTGGTGAAAGGAGGCTTATGCCACTTACACCTTCTTCGTCAATATATTATATAGTAATAGTATAAAAAAAAATAGAAGAATACAAAATTCTGTGCTTCCTTTACAGCTGTATATAATTCATTATGCACATATATACATACACATATATATATGTCATGGAAATGTCTTTCCCTTGTTCGCCAATCACGTAAAAACTAATGAACATAGGAATAAAATCATTCGACATTTATACTAAATTTTTTAATTCATAGATCCTTCATCATTATATTTTTCTTAACTTTTATAAACAATTTCATTTGGTATTATTTATGCAGTTTCCATAGTAACGGTTGCTATAGGAAGTCATCTGAGATTAATTTTATATTATAGCCAGCAAAGCGGGCGGGGAACAGTTCGTATGTATGCCAGAAATTTTACTTGTTCTCTTTTACTATCTTGTAGTAAATGGGCCAGCGTGGTGGGAAATGGTCTACATCCCCCCATATGTACCCCTATAAACGACGACTTCTAGTGCTCGGCGATGCGGGCAGCGCAGGACCGAGTTATATGGGGATCTTTGAGAGAGGTCAGGCCAGCAGTGGACGTCTATCCCCTGGTGATGATGATGATGATGTCTTGACTTCATCTTCACATTATGTTGAGAGTTAAAAATTGGTGTGATAGGTAACCAGCCGCTATCAAAAAGCTTCCGCCATTTAAACTCATATATCTGAGAATTCAATCGGGTGTTTGTGTTATAAACTGTGACCTGTTACGTCACGGAAGTAGATTTTTCAATTAAAAATATTAATGTAATAATTATAGGAATTTGATAATATTATTTCCTAATGCCTCATCCATTTAACATGAATCCGTGGCGTCTCAATGATTAAGCCTAATGGTCGACGCGTAGACGCCTTGTAAATATAGTTGTTAGCGTTTATTCACATAATGACTTTATTACAGACCTCTGTCTGAGTACGTTTTATGGTCTATGGCCATGTCGCCTCCAGCCGATGTGCGGTCTGTTGTAATATTAACTGTTATTTAAGAGAACAGATACAATTTTCCATTTACAAAAAAAAAAAAAACTTGAAATACTACAAAGTCCCACCGCGGGGCTATTGCAGCCATCAAACAGACATCATCATCAGCTGGTAGACGTCCACAGCTGGACATAGGCCTCCCCCAAATATCTCCACATACATTCAGCATGGGCTCCGGTACCGCCGGGCACTAGGGGCTGTAGTATGTAGGGACACAGGCCTCCCCTTTTCCATTCATATGGGGGAATATAGTCCATTTCCCACCACGCTGCCCCAATGTGAATTGGTGGGAGCCAGAGCCTCGTTTGATGATTACCAGGGGCATCATATATAGGTGAAGTTGGCTTGGCTCCCGTGACTTGTTCTGTTCCGATTTGAAGGGCGCTGTATCTAGTCGGAGTTAGAGGGAAAAGGAGACTTAACATTTTATGTCTCAAGGCGACGAGCGCAATGTGGTGCGGTGTATATCATCTTAACTAGTGCCATATATGGGCTAGCTTACTACTAACCATCAGGTGTCAACGTCTTTCTCTGCCCATAGTATCGTCGAATAAAAAAAAATTGATAATATTACTTGAAAGGTATTGGGGATGATAGAAGGGTATAATGAGGAGTAACCATTTCTTAAGTAAGCGATACATAACATTCCTTATGTAAGCTATAACGCTATTCCTGCCAACTTAGATCAGTGAGCAAACTTTACTGTTTCCCAGTAAATATATTGGAGTAGCGAGACTTAAATTTATCGGAGCCGAAGCTACGTATAAAAAAGTGATCACAGAGCGAGATTTCCGTATGACCACTTGCACATAAATTTGCGTGCGATCTTCGATGTTCTGTTTAAATGGGCTTTAAGTGCCCATTACCGATCCCATGCTTTGCGTCTTCAGCTCGGAGCCTGTCATTATTATGATAACATAGCCAAAGCAAGCGACCTGCCGGTATAGAGCAATTACCAATCTCATTCAATATATACATATTTATATATGTATATATGTCTTTATACGCTAGCTCTATTTTATAAGTGAAGCAATGAGGCAAAACTCGCCGATGGCAGTGTAGTAGTAGTTTGTATGATGAGCATTGCACCACATTGTACTAATTGCCTTAAGAGATAAGATGCGCCCTTCAAACCGGAACACAGTAATGTTTGCACAGTACTGTTAGCCGGCAAAAATAGAAGCTTCAGCGGTACCTAAAATAACTTTGATTGGTGAAGTTGTACTGGTGGTAGCAATCACAACCCTCGACTGGTTCTCGCCTTGTAATTGCGGTGGGACACAGTAGCCGTGGGGCGCAGTAGCTGTGGTTTGGTCACTCACGGTGAAGGTAAGAAACCTACACGGTTGGCTGGAAACGTACGACTGGCACGAAATGGCCGCTCCAAGTGAGCTCCATGAGCTCACCTTGGATGCGCACCGGCGGGCTGCGGGAGCAGGCTTGCAATACCCTTCGCAGCAGTACAAGAGTGTGCGGCGGAGCCTACCACCAGACCCGCTGCACACTCTTTGTTTGGAGAGTTCTCTGTCTTAGTTCTCATTGCCTTTGATGGATTCGGAGGGATCCAGTGTTCAGATGACGGTAAGACGTGGAAAGAAAAGAGCGCTATATGTTCCGGCATGCCCTTATAGAAGTGAAAGTAAGGGGTTATCCCCTCGAAATGTAGCTTCGCGGTGCAGCCAGGGCTGGCAGGGTGGCGGTTGTACTCAAATGCATTCCTGTGGCTCTACCATAAAGCGACATAGGTGGAACATCGCAAGGTTTTAGTCGGTGCAAGTCCGACACAATCCTTCTTTGCCTCAGCGAGGGCAGGTATGCGAAGGCATTTCCCCCATGTAAAACTAAGAAAAGACGTACAGCTGCAACCTATATCTGCCGACAAACAATAGTGTGTAAACATTAATGTACTCCGGTTTGAAGGGTGTTTTAGCAAGTGAATTTATAGAAGTAAGGAGATCTATCATCAAATGTCTTTAACCCTGTAAAAATCCGTTTATATCTGTACTTATCTATTTCTAGATATCAGCTCGAGGTGATAGCTGCTATGAGGTTGTTGACGTTGGAAGGAGCTTATGAGTTTTGTGAAACGTAAGGGTTGGTGAAACATAATATATATGAGATACTGGTTTATTTACAGGGGTGCTCATTCACAGTCTCTGGCTTTCACTGCGTTAAATTACTAAAAACATACAAATTAATCCAAGCGTTATGCTGAGATAACGCACACGAGCTACTCGCGCGCTGTATATTAAAATCGCTTCTTTGTTCGTTGCAGTTAAAAAATGGAATCCTTTGTCAGTGGGAGTTTAACTGTAGAATTTAACTGTATGAGAATAAACAAGTGTGCGGTTTAAAAAACTGAATTAATATCGCCTTGCAGCTTTAACGCTCGTGCGAACCTTCACAGCTGTAGTCCGGAAATTCAGCACTGACTTCCACTTGGTGTAGATTTTTTAATAAAGCTTCTAAATTTATCATTGAAAATACTTTGTAATATCCTGAAAAGACTGTAAATTTTATTATTTGAAGGATACGAATATAGATGGTTAGGATAAAACAGGGAAATAATATAAGAAGAAATTTACAGTTTGTATAGGACGTTTAACATGTACTATATTACCATAGTTCTTCTGTTCATCCTAGTCTAAGGTTGGCAGCAATCTAGGCTTTATGAATGGCTTTATGACTTGATAGGAATACAAATATTCTATTTGTATTCCTATCAATTTTGCGTTAAAAAAATTTCACACCAAACTTAAAATTATTGAAGTTATAGCTTTCATTACTAATAATATTATTATTATTAGATTCATACAGTAGATACTCTTCTCAGAAATGATCTTCCTAATATATATGTTTAATATGTTAATATATTACATGAATGTTAAATATATTTATATATGTATATAGCTGATGATATGAAGGATAACTTAGACTACTTGTACATAAAAATAAATTACTTAAAGTGGTTTAAGTAATATGTTTTTCTAACCACTAAACATTGACATTAAATTGATATGTATTCTATAGTTCAGAATATGTCTATATTATTTGATTTGATGTTACTCATCATCAGTACTGCTACATTTACTACTATGTAGTAAAGATATTTCCAATGCAATTATTAATAGTATAAAGTATTCATGCTTGTGTAGAATAACAAAAAGTTCTCAGCGTAACGATCCAAACTAGTCCACATACGAGTTCAGTTTAATTTGTTTGAAGTTGAAGTTAATTATTTTAGATGTATGTAACAGTAATATTTATTCAATTATTACTAGGTTTGTACTAGTAATAAATGAATTATTATAACATATAATAAAGCTGATGATGAGAAAGTCTCCAACTAGTTATAATAAGAAAAAAAGAAATTCGTTTAGTCTTTAAGGGAAAGTCACCTCGTTACTTTGAAAGGAAGACCGCCGACAGTTTACATTTTAATGTAATTAAAGTCGCCTAATTAAACTGGATCAGAACCCACAAAGCCACAATTCGTTCAGCCGCAAGGGCTGATGAATTCATCCCCGTAATTCGAGCGATAAATTCTGTAGCTGTATAATGTTCTGTATATTGCTGCTAAAGAAATTACATTTAAAACTACACCTACACTGTTATTGAATTTGCTTATGACAAAATTACTGGTGGTAGTCTCTGTTGCCGGAAGTCATCTAGGTATGTGGAACAACGGAAGCGCTTATCTCTGTACATTCTGTCAACGAACAGTAGTGTGCAATCTGTGTTCCGGTTTGAAAGGCGCTGTAGCTATTAAAATAACTGAGGTAAGGGTACTTATCATCTTATGTCTCAAAGCGAAGAGCGGGATGTGCTGATTATATCATTCTAACACTACCTTGTTATGACCAATCGTTTCACTCATTATTAGGTGAACGTACCGCTCCTTTAGTCCCATAATTAATTAAAAAAGTAGTATAGTTTTATAAAATTTTATTGTTTAGAAAACAGTGTCTTTTTCTTCGCTTTCTTTAAAATTAATGTTCATTGACCGTGATCAGTAGTAGAAGGAATAAGCATTACAAACAAAATGCTTATTCCTTCTACCACTGATCCATCATCAACAACCAGCGGCAGGTTTCTGCTGGATATGGGCCTGACAGCACCAGGAACTAATGATTCATCATCATCATCATCATTAAGTGGCCTCTTCAAACTGATGTTTGGCGATCAGATTGAGAAAACCAATATGATCCTCAGCCTTTTTAACTGATGGGATTTAAACCCATTCCTTTATGTCGTCAAACTATTACTTCCGGTAGGTGCTAGGTGCACGTTTTTGAAGAATTTTGGTCTCCAGGATCAACCTTGGGAACTCATGAAGAGATCCTCTTTGATGGTGTCCTAACTAATGATTACTTACTACGTATATATTATATAAGGTTGCCAAATATCTCCCTTCCGCTTTTTTGCTCTTTCGTCAATGCTTTATAAAAAGTGTTACAGTGATCGGATTTAGTTCAAATATGCGCCGTTTTGTTCGATAATCTGTTTCCATCTAGACGGCAACTTCATAATACCTCCATCGTAGAAGCCCCCCTCCTTATTTGCGAAGAACTCGGACAGCCACTTTTCACAAGCCTCTTTTGAGTTCAACTTTACACCACCAAGGGCGTTCACCATGGACAGAAACAGGTGGTAATCACTTGGCGCTATGTCCGGGCTATATGGTGGATGCGATAAAACCTCCCATCCGAGCTCCCGTAGCTTCTGACGAGTCATCAACGAAGTGTGTGGTCTGGCGTTGTCCTGGTGGAACACTACACCCTTCCTGTTGGCCAATTCTGGACGCTTCTGGTCTATCGCCTGCTTCAAGCGGTCCAGTTGTTCGCAGTAGATGGTAGAATTAAGCGTCTGGCCATATGGGAGCAGCTCATAGTGGATGATTCCCTTCCAATCCCACCAAACACACAGCAAAACCTTCCTGGCCGTCAATCCCGGCTTGGCCACTGTTTGGGACGATTCACCGGCCTTCGACCACGACCGTTTTCGCTTGATATTGTCGTATGTGATCCATTTTTCGTCGCCAGTCACCATCCGCTTCAAGAATGGGTCGAGTTCGTTCCGTTTCAGCAGCATATCGCAGGCGTTGATTCGGTCCAGAAGGTTTTTTTGCGTCAAATCATGCGGCACCCAAACATCAAGCTTTTTATTGTATCCAGCCTTCTGCGGATGGTTTAAAATGGTTTGGTGACTAACTCCCATCTCCTGGGCGATATCACGAGATGCCACATGCCGGTCTAACTCGATGTAGTCCATGATTTGATCGGTATTTGTCGTCACAGGTCTTCCGCCGGCTGGCTTATCCATGGTGTCGTTTTCACCGGCTCTGAATCGTCGAAACCATTCCTCCGCGGTTCAAAGTGATAGAGTACCATCCCCCAAAACACCATTAATCTCACGGAACGTTTCTCTAGCGGATTTGCCTTTAACGAAGGAAAACTTTAAAATAGCGCGAATTTCGGCGTTAGTGAACTCCATGTTTACACGTCTATAACTGTTGAACGCAAAATCCAAACTAATTATGCATAGCGTCGTTTTGTAGGTTATGTCAAGACCTTTCAAATTATGTATAGTATTGCCAGATACGAGCTCTGTAGCGCTTTGTACATAGCCGCGAAATTCAAAAGGCAAAAAGGCGGAAGGGAGATATTTACCAAACTAATATATATTAAATAATGTGTTCTGTTCGACCGTGGCATGTTTTTTTTTATTTTGCTTTCTCCCCTAGTTAGACTAATCTAGGGCCCTTTATATCTTTTATTTTTTATTTCTCATTTTTTTAGTAATCACATTCCTTCTCCTTACTTTCTTTCCCTTCTTTATTTCTTTTCTTCTTCTTTCATCCTTTCTCCTTTCACATTTTTTGTTTTTCCATCTCGTGCTCTCTCTTCCATTCCTTCCTTTCATTCGTCTCTAACAATAAGTGAGGACAGCCCATTTTATCTATATGTAACATTCTCATTTTTTTTTACTTTCTTATCTCTATTTAATTTCCTTCTTCTTGTACAATTCTCTTTATTATATCCTATTTTTTTTAATATTATTTGTCTTCATTGGTTTTACTTTTACATTTCCTTTATCTTTACATACCTTGGTCTTATTTCTATCAGATTTCTATATCTATATATTTACATTGTTTTTGTTCTTAATCTCTATTCCTTTCTATTACTCTTTTTACTACCGTGACTACCGTGCCGTGTTAGCCCTTTTAGTTTGTTACCAACTCTCATCGGACCTTCGATGTTTTAATAATTCATAGACCGGGGTTCGAATTAAAGTCGGCAAACCGAATGCAACTAACCTCCCAACCGTTTGCATGTTAAATTCATGTGGGCAGTCACACGCGTGGGCATCGGCCTGATACGAAACTAATCAAGCTGTTCACACTCGGGTTAAAGTGGTTGTATTTGAACTGAACCTAAAAAAAAATTATTTTTTAACGGTTCCTAAAAGCTACTGGATACAGCAATTTACTTTAACTGAAAACGCGAAATAGTTCTGAATTATAGAATAAATCTTTTAAAGCTAGTGATGTACCACCCATTGAACCCTTTACCGAGATAAGAATCAGCTTTTTAGATGTCTTATAAAGTCTTGTACATCTCTATGGCAGCTCTTTCAAGGATACTCTCGGCCTTCCATTAATCAAAAAAAAATATTTACTCTAAAGTTACTATCACAATGCTCCAAGTGAGAAGGTTAGGCTTCCATCTTGATTTTGTGGATGACCAGGGCCCCGTCTGTTATTCATCAGGGTGCACCGCGTGCTAGTGAATCTCATTATCATAGTAATTTCACTAGCTACAGCGCTTTTCAAACTTAACAGTAATGTTAGCACAGTACTGCTTGGTGATAGAAATAGCATGATCTCCAGCAAGAGAGATTTATCACTAGATATTATACTACATATTTAAAAAGCTCTTCGTTTTAAGACAAGATCTGTGCAATTTTGCTAAAAAGCAGTACAACGATAGGAAATTTCTGCATTAGCTATTTAAGTCAGGAGAATAATAAGCAAACTGTGTGCAGTAAGCACACAGCCTGAGCTAACTTTGGGCAGGCAGCAGTAAAGCCGGGGGCGAGTTTAGATAAACAAAGCGAGTTTAACTGCCGATGTGCGTATGGAATATTCATACAATGCAAACAAACCCGGCGACGCACCGGAAACTTGTTCGATTTTAGCGCAGCCTATCTCGAAATTGAGGGTGCAAGTTTATGTTGGCTGCTCCCCCAGATGAGGAGTTCATATTGCAAGCAAGAATAATTTTAAAAAAGACAATATAACCATCATAATTAGATTTAAATAATGTATTGTATATATAATATTTAATAAGTATTTGACTGGAGAATGCAGCTGGTATTAGTTCTAGGTATCTGTCGCTAAACAAATCTCCAAACGTCTATTATCCGATTTGGAAGTCGTTGTAGCTAACGAAATTACTATGGTAGGTCTTTGTTGTTGGAGCTTATCTTTGCTATCAAACAGTAGTGTGCAAACATTATAGTGTTCCGGTTAGAAGGGCGTTGTAGCTAATTTAATTATTAGGCTAACGAGACTGCTGAGTCTCTAGGAAAGTGGAGAAATTATGTCTCAACGCGACGAGCGTAATGTGGTGTAGGATATATCATTGTCATTCATAGGCGGACGTATCACTTACTATCAGGTGAACGGTCCGCTGGTCTAGTCGCTTTATTGTATAAAAAAATTAACATCTTATGTCTCTATGAGACGAGTAAAATGTGATGCTGTGTATATCATCCGAACGCTACGTTGTTTCAGGCAGACGCGTGTACCATCGAATGAACGTATTGCTCATCTCGTCGATACGCCAAAAATACTTGAATGGAGGATTGAATATAGCTTTTATATGAACTTCCTATAATATAACCGTGATAGCTCAAATCGCAAGGTGATCGTAAACGCTATACGTTTAGAAGGGACATCGGTTCAATTCCCAATGAACTTAAGTTTCCGGTTAAAGTAAACGTTGTAATGAAACTGATATGTTCCGAGAAGAACAGCTTTCATTTAACATCCGGATAAATGGCATTAACAAAAGGATGGAGAAAGTTTTTAGGGAGTTCTGAAAGGTATACTACCAGCTCATAACTTAGTATACAGTAACCAAACAACAGACATCCTGACTTTCAGATCGGGGAGGGAACCACGTAAGGTTCCTGAAGTGTACCTTAACGTAGAGTTGTAAAGATTCAAGTACCAGGGTCCTTTCGCCCTATTTTAAGGACGACGCTGACATCGAGCGGCAGTTCAGGGCCTGTCATCGGCAATATGATAGCCAGGAGGTTATCGTCAGAATGTCTACACCAGCAAGGTATTGACCGATTATTCCATAAAGTCATTGAATAGCATCCGTGTCCAGCACAACAACGTATTTAGACACCTTCTGGGGCTAAAAAGGTACTGCAGTGCTTGTGAAATGTACTTTGAAGCTTGAGTGGACTCGTTCGACGGCATACGGAGAAAACGTATCTCCTCATTCGTTGCCAGGCTTGGCAGGTATAGGATCTTGATAGTTCAGGAGTTGGCAATGAGGTTGCACTGTCAGATACTTGCCAAGCAGATATTGTACATTAGAACACAGGGAAAAAAACCAGACCATATTAATGGACCATGAGTCTGAAATAAAGGTCTTTTATTTATTTTGTATTTATTATTTCTGTCATAACAGGACTTTACATGATGCAGTGTATATCATCCTAATCAGCACTTTGTTACAAACAGGCGTACTATTTAGGCGTATACCTATCTCGAACTAAACCAATGACAAGTTATATATAGAATGTTAGTATCGGAATCCAGGTCTTAATTAATCCTAGGATTAATTAGTGTTCTTCGCTTTTTACTGAGTACATTAAGTTGTGATTATAATTCAGAGCGTCTTATTCATCAAGGTAGACATTTCCTCGGACGGAAACATTAATTAAGAACATCAAAGAGAATGGAAGGGAACTGAGATATTTAATCAAGATGTCTGTGAAGTATTTACGTTTTATATATACTTACAAAAAGTCTAATAAGGTTTTTTTTAGTATCTAAGTAATTGCTAGATGGTGTATCATTATCAGCCGATAGACGTTCACTGCCGGACATAGGCCTCCATCAAAGATCTCCACATCAGTCGATTGTGCAATGGGCAGGACACATCCCTCGACTGACTGACAGCCGTTGGCAGGCCCCCACCAGGTGGTCCGACGATATGGTGAAGGTTGAAAGCAGCTGGATGCGGGCAGATGGTGTATGTTGGAAAGTTATTCAAGTGCGTTGGCCGCAGTGTTCTATGGATATAAAGATCAACGGCCTACCTCCAGTAATAAAGAAGGAGTTTAAGAAGAAGGCTATATACAGATTTCTCTGTGTACAAAACTTGAAAAGATAACGACGAAAACAAAAACATTTTTTTTAATAAAGTGGTAGAACTTGACCTTGACCTCTACTTCATACTGTGTTAAGTGATGAAATGTACTGGTCCAGCTCTGATATATTGACAGTCGCTAAAAAGCAATTACGGTTGTAGCGGCAGATTTTCAGTATGAGGTTGGTAGCTAATCAGAAACCATACAATAATCAAACCCTACAGAAACAAACTAGAGACTTCAGTATTGCAAGACAGGCGTTTAACCACTGTACTACAGAAGAAGTTAGTTTTATATAGTAATAGAATTCTTTGTTATACGACGAAGTGAAGAGACTAGCAAGTCGGTTACTTGATGGTAAATAATCTGCCCATAACAACTTAGTGTTAGGATGGTATACACAGCACCACTTAGTGTTCGATCTTCAGTCTTGTTACTTCAGTAATTTTACTAGCTACAGCGCCCTTTAAACCGGAGCACAGTAATATCACACACTAATGTTTTTCGAAGGAAATAGGAGCTACAGTACCCGCCTAGACGGTCTCCAGCAAGAGACACTTACCACCAGTATATTATTTTTAAAAAAAAGTTACAGCAATAGTACTTTACTAAGTAACAGTAAATAAAACAACTGCTTTACTTAAAACACTATTCAGTTTATTTTACACCGCAACTTATCTCCTTTACTGTCACATTACAGCGGCGGCGCCTCTTTACTGCAGTATACCGTCACCGAACAAATCCTCAACTTTCATTACGTCCACATATTACAGGGCCGGCTGCAATAATTTCGTATTACCTCCCATAATCTTTGTGCGGTGGCGGGGGCCCGTGATATTTCGCTGCTTATCCCCCTTGTCATAAGCCGGCAGGTGGTCTTAAAGTAATAATTTTACGATATCCCACTTAAGTTCGTACCTGATAGCGTTCGCGTTGAATCTTAGTTCGGCTTCTTCGCCGCGTGTAGAGAGGGGACAGGATATGTTCAGGATTTATCCAGGAAATATGGTGGAGTTGGGATGATGGTATATTTATACCGCGATATAGTAATGTGTTCACTACTAGAAAACTATTTTCATGGTACTACATATAGTATATAGTGTTTAACGACCTTACTCGAGCGTCTATAAAGGAGCGTGCACACCGCGTCGTCAACAGATCTCAACTAGCTGAACGATGCGCAGGCGTAGCCTAAGTATCATATAAGCTTTCAAGTGTCTTCCTACGAACCCCGATTCAAGTGCAGGGGTTGTGTGACTACAGGGTTGTTTATACATTCCTCCCAATTGACACGATAAACAAGTCTTTGAAATCGTAATCTTCTAACTATATATATACTACAGTTATCAATAGATTCGATAACTCATCACAAGATCTATAAGACGTAAACACTTAAAATTTGATATAGATTATTTCTAGTATTAAAGATAAGACCTAAGAATGGACTTTACCAAATTACTTTCTCAAAGGGAGTGGCGTAAGGGTGCGGTCATCATAATGGGGAACAGCTAGTAATATATGCGGTAAAGTAGCCTATAATGACGACCCCTAGTTAAGCTGCATACTCATAAAAAATAACAGGTTTACTACTAGTCCAGACAAGCATACGCAATGGCATGGCTTATCCAATACTTACCAGGAGTTATAGTCCAAGTCATCATACCTGGGTTAATACCTGAGTATGGTCCAAGTAGAAAAAGTTTTTAATTCAAAAGCAAGTTGTTAAGGCGATACGCTATACATCGCGATCGTCATCACCTTCATCAGTCGACAGACGTCCACTGATTTCCACGTTTGTGTGGGTTCGTATGGGGGGATTTTGGAGATTTCCCACCACGCTAACCCAATCCGGGTTGGTGGGAGTCAGAGCCTCGTTTGTTGGTTAGCAGAGTGCATCACGTGCAGGTGAGGTTGACTTGGGTCCTGTGAGTTGTTGTGCGGGTGATTATTACCGATCTTGGACTTCCGGTGAAGTAAAATATCATGGAGAAACCAGCTCATTTATGAATTAGATTTGAGGAATAAGTATCTGTCAACTTACACTTGACGTCACCAGCATGGTGGATCCTTGAGTCTCCCCTAGGGAGAGAACACGTCGAGTACTAGTAGAGCAAACGAAGGACTATATATTTTCTGGTAGTAGGTCTCTGTAGGTGTCTTACTAGCCAAACGTGTTCCGGTTTTAAGGGCGTTATTGCTAACGAGAACTAGTATCCTAAGTCTTAAAGCGAAGAGCACAACGTGGCGATCACTTACCATCAGGTGTAGCTCCCGCTTCATAGAATTTCTTCATTGAATACTAAATTTTGAATTAAATTGAATCTTTTAACCTACAGATCAAAAAAACTATTACAGCTTTAACGAGCGTGTATGATGAAAAGGTTAAAAATTTGTTCAGCCGTTAAATAGAATATAAATTCTATTAGAATTGTTTTTTTTTTATTCCTCTTTCACCTGATTGTAAGTAATATCCCCTTTCGATAACAACGTAGCTTTAGTTGATGTTATATACTGCACCATATTGTGGTCATCGCTTTAAGACATAAGACGTCGAGTCAGTTTACCCTAGTAGTTTCACCAGCTACAGCGCCCTTCAAACCGGAACCAAGTAATGTTTGTACACTACTGTTTGGCGGCAGAAATATTCGCTGCAGTGCTACTTACCTAGACAGTCTCTGCAAAAAGAGACCTAGCTCCAGTATTTGTTTAACCTAGAAATAATTTTCTTTAAAGGGTCATCTGCTGAGCCACTGGGCCACGGAGGTTCCTGATTCGATGCCGGGGCTAAATGTTTATATTGGTTGATGGTAAAACTATAATCATATTGTAAAACGGAATACAGCGATGACTTAAAATATGTATTTTTTTTTTTGTTTAAATACACGTGTGACCAAAAAACTGGCGAAAAGCCTCCGAGAAAACATTCCCGCCATCTGCGCTTTGATTTATATCCGGTGTTTTGCGAGAGGCGGCGCGGCGCCCGCGATAAATCAGCAGCCGCGAGACGTCGCCGAGCAAATAGACAACATCACCAGCATCACCAACATCACTAACATCACCAGCATCACCAACATCACCATCATCACCAACACCCATATCTGATATAGTATTGATGGTAAACGAACATTAACTAAACCTTATTTTACATACAATAAATTGACGCGATTCGCTTTTCTGTATATAGAAAAAGGCATAAAATGGGTGCCCATATACATATTGCGGTACAAATATTACCATATTCCGGTTTGAAGGGCGCTGTAAGTAATGAAATTTATACCGTAAGGAAACTTTAAATCTTGTCTCAATATATGCTTAGTCTTCTATCTTATCAGCCCGATACACTCCGTCTCCATCTCTCTCCTCTCCTATATTCTTTTTTACTGATTCGATTATTCAGATACACTCCGTCTCCATCTCTTTCCCACCCGATATTCTTATTTACTGATTCGATTATTAAGATACACTCCTTCTCTATATCCCTCCCATTCGATATTCTTATTTACTGATTCGATTGTTAAGATACACTCCTTCTCTATATCCCTCCCATTCGATATTCTTATTTACTGATTCGATTGTTAAGATACACTCCTTCTCTATATCCCTCCCATTCGATATTCTTATTTACTGATTCGATTGTTAAGATACACTCCTTCTCTATATCCCTCCCATTCGATATTCTTATTTACTGATTCGATTGTTAAGATACACTCCTTCTCTATATCCCTCCCATTCGATATTCTTATTTACTGATTCGATTGTTAAGATACACTCCTTCTCTATATCCCTCCCATTCGATATTCTTATTTACTGATTCGATTGTTAAGATACACTCCTTCTCTATATCCCTCCCATTCGATATTCTTATTTACTGATTCGATTGTTAAGATACACTCCTTCTCTATATACCTCCCATCCGATATTCTTATTTACTGATTCGATTATCAAGATACACTTCTTCTCTATATCCCTCCCATCCGATATTCTTATTTACTGATTCGATTGTTAAGATACACTCCTTCTCTATATCCCTCCTATCCGATATTCTTATTTACTGATTCGATTGTTAAGATACACTCCTTCTCTATATACCTCCCATCCGATATTCTTATTTACTGATTCGATTATTAAGATACACTCCTTCTCTATATACCTCCCATCCGATATTCTTATTTACCGATTCGATTGTTAAGATACACTCCTTCTCTATATCCCTCCTATTCGATATTCTTATTTACTAATTTGATTGTTAAGATACACTCCTTCTCTATATCCCTCCCATCCGATATTCTTATTTACTGATTCGATTGTTAAGATACACTCCTTCTCTATATCCCTCCCATCCGATATTCTTATTTACTGATTCGATTGTTAAGATACACTCCTTCTCTATATACCTCCCATCCGATATTCTTATTTACTGATTCGATTATTAAGATACACTCCGTCTCCATCTCTTTCCCACCCGATATTCTTATATACTGATTCGATTTTTAAGATACACTTCTTCTCTATACCCCTCCTATTCGATATTCTTATGTACTGATTTGATTGTTAAGATACATTCCGTCTCCATCTCTCTCCCATCCGATATTCTTATTTACTGATTCGATTATTAAGATACACTTCGTCTCCATTTCTCTCCCATCCGATATTCTTATTTACCGACTCGATTGTTAAGATACACTCCTTCTCTATATCCCTCCTATTTGATATTCTTATTTACTAATTTGATTGTTAAGATACACTCCGTCTCCATCTCTCTCCCATCCGATATTCTTATTTACTGATTCGATTATTAAGATACACTTCGTCTCCATTTCTCTCCCATCCGATATTCTTATTTACCGACTCGATTGTTAAGATACACTCCTTCTCTATATCCCTCCTATTTGATATTCTTATTTACTAATTTGATTGTTAAGATACACTCCGTCTCCATCTCTCTCCCATCCGATATTCTTATTTACTGATTCGATTATTAAGATACACTTCGTCTCCATTTCTCTCCCATCCGATATTCTTATTTACCAACTCGATTGTTAAGATACACTCCTTCTCTATATCGCTCCTATTCGATATTCTTATTTCCTGATTCGATTATGAAGATACTCTCCGTCTCCATCTCTGTCCCATCCGATATTTTCTTATGCAGCACATTGTAATTGCTCGAGGGAGTCCTCTGTTGTTTCCCATAAATTAGATAATTGTCTGAATTTATAATCCCGCTCCGACTTAATCGCCGAGACAAAGTTGCACCGAATCGTCTAAACAAATTAAGGAGATTAAGAAAATTTAATTTTCCGCTTTGTCCCGAATTGTCTGACAAATTAGTAGGCTTACACACTTTGGGAACGGAACTGCTTTTTGTTAATTCATTACCAACGGAAATGACAGAATGCGATTTTTAACTGTCCAAACAACAATATCTATTCACTTGTTTTTCGGGGATCGGTGATTAGTAAAGTTTAGGACGCATCTAAAGCATGATTCATCGGAAAATAATGAACAATAAGTCTAAATTGAAAAGTCCACAAATGTACAGTACATCACATCGTTCATCACTCTCTGTCGGAGACAGTCTAGGTAGGTAACACCACAGCCTCTGTTTCAACTGCTAAACAGTAGTATGTAAACATTTCTGTACTCCGGTTTGAAAGGGTTGCAGTAGTGAATTATCTGGAGTAACGAGACTTTAGGTCTCAAAGCGATGAGTGCTGAGATGAATGTGGTGCAGTGTACATCATCCTAACTAGCGCTATATGAGCTACTCGCTTTCATCGAACAAAGGAAAAATATAATTTTTAGTATTCATTCATCATCAGCCGATAGACGTTCACCGCTAGACATAGACCTCCCTCAAAGATCTCTACATCAATCGATCCTGCTTTGTCCGCATCCAGCGGCTTCCCACGACCTTCGTTTGTAGGGGGTTCACATAGAGGGATTTGGGCTATCTCCCACCACGCTGGGCCAACGTGGTTTTGCGGGAGCCAGAGCCTCGTTTGTTCATTATCAGGGTGCACCACGAGCAGGTGCGGGACTCCTTACACGATTTATATAATAGTATATAAAGCATTGTTTTAACATATATATATATATATTATTTTATGAACTTTTTTTAATTTACATTAAGTTCAACAGCTTAATTAAGTCACTTAACTAGTTGTTAACCTGCCTACTTAATTAACACCTTTGCCTAAATATTACTTTCAATATACAAGAGCTGAAGCATTCCTGAGCACCCTTTGCTATCTTTAGGATATAAGCATATAGTAGAGGAGAATATCAAGGTCACGTATTAAATGAGAGAGTTATAAAAAATTCTCACTCTTATATGTTAATAAGAAACTTTCTAAAAATTCTTTAAAATCACTATTCATATGAAGCTTTTAAACAGAACATTGTGAACTTTGAAACAAAGGACCTCGCACGGAATATCACGAAGAATACAAAGGGCTGTTTCTACCGAACAAATTAAGGGTTAAATGAGGGTTTTGGACCCCGATCAAGAAAGTTGTTAATGGATTACATCGTGGTCACGGGAGCCGCGTCCCCGCCACACGACCACCACGCCCATCGTAAACGTTAACGTTGACGTATGATCTTTGCTTCGGGCTTCGCTACTGAAATTAGTTCTGAAGATATACTCTTCTTTCATTGCTTATATTATGTCAGTAAGAGTGAATTCGATATTTATTTGTATCAATAATATTAACATAGAAGTTCCAGGTTCGATTTCGAAGACATAATGTCAACTTTGTTTGATGGTAAGGTATTTCAAGACCGTTATTCCATATATCAATATTATATTATTAATCTGTTTCAGCATATATTTCTGCCGATAAACAGTAATTAGATAATATAACTGTGATAATATAAAGGACGCAGTAGCTATATGTAGTATTATATATATTGACGTAACGAGACTCAACAACATGTCCCAGGAGACGGGCATCATGTGGTTCTGTGAACACTACTTCGTTATAGGCAGGTGCATCGCTTCCCTCCAGGTGAATAACCCACTCATCTCCACCCTTAATTAAATAAAAAAAATCTGTCGCTATAACAGCATTATTTATATCTAGGTATAAAAATAAAAGCTAGAATTTTCTTTGTAAGAACCCTTCACCACATTTAACAGTTGTCAAGTTAACATTAGTGGTTGATTCTTCTTATATAATATATAAGGTTGGAAAATATCTCCCTTCCGCTTTTTTGCTCTTTATTCAATGCTTTATAAAAAGTGTTACAGTGATCGGATTTAGTTCAAATATGCGCCGTTTTGTTCGATAATCTGTATCCATCTAGACGGCAACTTCATAATACCTCCCTCGTAGAAGTGAAGAAGAAACTTCATGATACCTCCTTATTTGCGAAGAACTCGGACAGCCACTTTTCATAAGCCTCTTTTGAGTTCAACTTTACACCACCAAGGGCGTTCACCATGGACAAGAACAGGTGGTAATCACTTGGCGCTATATCCGGGCTATATGGTGGATGCGATAAAACTTCCCATCCAAGCTCCCGTAGCTTCTGACGAGTCATCAACGAAGTGTGTGGTCTGGCGTTGTCCTGGTGGAACACTACACCCTTCCTGTTGGCCAATTCTGGACGCTTCTGGTCGATCGCCTGCTTCAAGCGGTCCAGTTGTTCGCAGTAGATGGTAGAATTAAGCGTCTGGCCATATGGGAGCAGCTCATAGTGGATGATTCCCTTCCAATCCCACCAAACACACAGCAAAACCTTCCTGGCCGTCAATCCCGGCTTGGCCACTGTTTGGGACGATTCACCGGCCTTCGACCACGACCGTTTTCGCTTGATATTGTCGTATGTGATCCATTTTTGGTCGCCGGTCACCGTCCGCTTCAAGAATGGGTCGAGTTCGTTCCGTTTCAGCAGCATATCGCAGGCGTTGATTCGGTCCAGAAGGTTTTTTTGCGTCAAATCATGCGGCACCCAAACATCAAGCTTTTTTTTGTATCCAGCCTTCTGCAGATGGTTTAAAATGGTTTGGTGACTAACTCCCATCTCCTGGGCGATGTCACGAGATGCCACATGCCGGTCTAACTCGATGTAGTCCATGATTTGATCGGTATTTGTCGTCACAGGTCTTCCGCCGGCTGGCTTATCCATGGTGTCGTTTTCACCGGCTCTGAATCGTCGAAACCATTCCTCCGCGGTTCGAAGTGATAGAGTACCATCCCCCAAAACACCATTAATCTCACGGAACGTTTCTCTAGCGGATTTGCCTTTAACGAAGGAAAACTTTAAAATAGCGCAAATTCGGCGTTAGTGAACTCGCATGTTTACACGTCTATAACTGTTGAACGCAATATCCAAACTAATTATGCATAGCGTCGTTTTGTAGGTTATGTCAAGACTTTTCAAATTATGTATAGTATTGCCAGATACGAGCTCTATAGCGCTTTGTACATAGCCGCGAAATTCAAAAGACAAAAAGGCGGAAGGGAGATATTTTCCAACCTATTATAATAATACTTATAAGTGATATAAAAAGTTGAAGGATATGTTCATCATCATCAACAGCCGATATACGTCCACTGCTGAACATAGGATCTAGGAACTCTAGGATCTCTTATAGAACGCACCGGCCTCCCCCTACATTTTGTGTTAACACGTCTCTAAGGAGCCTCACCCTCCTAGGCACCATCGCTGAGCCCTACGCTGTGTCTGTTCACTTGTTGGCCGATAAGGGCCCCCACCCTCAAGGCATGCGAAACTCCAAGACCCTTTCAGTCGCCTTCTACGACAGCAGGGCTTATCTTAATCCAAATTCATACTAGCCTAAGACTACAGGATGGACTGGTGCGTCCATTGCCATCGCCCGGAGGCAACAGAGACCTACCAGTTAATATTATTTCTATGACTTATAAGGAAAAAAATGAATATAATAGGATACATAGTTTCGGCCGTAACAAATGTAAATTTCTTACTTGTTGACTATTCAGGGGCTCGTTGTTTATGTATTATATATTCATTCATCTACATACACATAAATAGCGTTTCAATCGTCGGACCCTCCGTCTTGGACCCTCGCCTCGGCTGTAAACATGTCGTTAATAATTGCCCTTAACCCTTTCTATGTTTTATTCATATCGGGATGTAAAGCTGTACTAGTGTAATGAAAAGGGACACCATCGTATAAACTCAGTGATTGCTTTACAAGCTATTTTGGACTTAGGTAAACCAAATAATATTACATGGCGCAAAACACCCTGTGGCCTTGTAAATCGGTGGTCCACAGTACACCCCCTAGTGGTCTTAGTACGTTACGAAAGACCCGGGATCTCCTACAGAACACAATGGTGCTTCCCAGCACAGCGCCTAGAACATGTCGCAGGGAGTTCTATAGCCCTCCTCAGTACCATCGTTTTGATACGACAAACACTAGACCACCTAGTATATATCGTTCTTCCAGGTTTCTCTTAGTAGGCAATGAAGGTCCTAGACATCAAAGGGCGCAAACCTGAAAACGCTTTTAGTCGCCTTTTACGACAGGCAAGACTACAAAGCAAGTGGTGGTACCTAGACGGTCTCCGGCAACAGAAACCTGCCACTAGTAATTGTTGTGGCAGCTCTCTTCGATCTTCGGTCGTTGCCACCGCTGCATCTATTTGTTTAAACAGTAATATACAAACATTAATATATTCCGATTTGAAGGACGTTGTAGTTAATAAAATTACTGTGAACAAATCTTGATATTCTATATGACAAGGCGACGAGCATAATGTGAGGCTGTGTATAACATCCTAACTAGTGCCACGTATTACTTACCATCAGGTAAACCCGCTGGTCTCGTCGTCCGCAGAAATAAAATGTAGAGTATGGTAAGCGGATATCATGGAACATGGACCTCTGAAGAGTTCTGGTAAGTTTACATCGTCAACACCGGAAACACCTTATCCACACCCTATATGAAAACCTAAAGGTATGATAAGATAACTTCGACGCAAACGGAGTATGTATTCAATTTAATTAACTTGTATACATTAAGTTATAAGTCATTTTATTTACCGAAAAGTTAATTTTAATTAATTAAAAAAAAAACATTTAGATAGATACCAAAGCTCTAAAGTTATTTCGGGGGGTAGTATGTTAAAGTTATTTGGTAGAGTTGTATTGGCGATTGAAATCGGTCACGCCGCCGGTTCGCCCGCCGGCAAGTATTTTCATTACGCGAAGTCCCGGGGGACACGGGTGCGAAGGGCCGGACATTGATGTTAAAAGGTTCTGCAGAGTCCCAAATTCAAATGCGTGACCGTTGCGATCGATTATTTTTTTTTTTTTATTCCATACCTTGATGGTATATGTTTGAATTGTCGAAAGGAGCGGGGACGTTCATCTGAGAGTGACATGCCTGTAACAACGTGGCGTTAGTTAGGATGTTATACACTGCACCACATGGTGCTCGTTATGAGATGAGGTGGAAGGTGTCCCGAACAACAATTTTAAAGAACCTAAACCAACCTCACCTGCTCGTGGTGCATCCTGCTAATCAACAAACGAGGTTCTGGCTCCCACCAACCCGCATTGAGCTAACGTGGTGGGAAATGGCCTTAATCCCTCCATATGAATCCCTACCCAAACAAAGAGATAATCTTTGGGGGAGGCCTATATCCAGTAGTGGATGTCTATGGGCTGATGATGGTGATAAGATATAAATAGAATAAGGACTAAAGTAAGCTCTGTCAGTAGAAGACGACTAAAAGGGTTTTTGTGCTCTTGAACTTTTATGATAGGGCCCGGGGTCAACGACATATCCAAAGTGATTTTGTGCTTATCGAAAAAATAATGCTACAACGCCCTTCATACCCGAACACAATAATGTTTAAACAATACTATTTAGCGGCAGAAATATGAGCTGCGTTTGTATCTATTTAGACGGTCCCCGGTTACAGAGACCTTCCATCATTGGTTCAATCTCTTTTAATTTATCCCTTCCAAAGCTAGATGAAAAGAAAACTATACTTTTTTAATTACAGTTTCTTTTATAAACAATTATGAAAATATCATAAACTTGAAAAGCTTTGTTAAAAAAAAATACATCGATCTAAAGCGTCACGAAGAACGTTTATACAGCATTGATGTGTAACTTATCGGAGCTACTAGAAAATTAGCTGTAAAGAGGTATTTTTACTGCTATTCTCTCTTTGAGACCTATCTTAGGTCTTATAGACTTACTAACACAGTTTTCACGATATTGTTTGGTGACAGAAATAGGCGAATCTCTTAAGGAACACATCGCTGCTTCCCTTTGGCTTAGCAAGTATCAAGGCAATGCAATCCTTGTTGTGCTATCAATAAAAAGTTTTGACAATGGAGACCTACCAGTAATAAAAATACTAGAACATTTCATATTCAAATCTATTGTAACATGCCCAACCCATCTTGATCCGCGTTCAAAATACAAACGTCTCGTTATTAATCGCGGGCAACCCCTTGTTTTATTCATTCGTCGCTGTTAACGTAACTAGAGCGACACCCCTTCTGCTTAGAAATATCGCAGCCCATTTACAATCACCACTAAACGTATATCACATACATTCTGAATGAAGACCTAAAATTATAGTTTCGTTATCTTTTAGGCTAACACTTACGTTACATATGATTTTAAATCAGAAACAGACCAAAGCTGAAGTGAGCTTCATAATAGTCTTAGTACCGACTAACATCATCATTATCAACCGACAGACGTCCACTGCTGGACATAATCCTCCCGCAAACAACACCATATCGATCGATACGTCCCGTAACCTTCACCTGAAAGTCGGTCCACCTGGTGGGAGACCTACCAGCACTACGTCTTCCGATACGCAGACGTAACAATGAATGAATGAAAAACCTTCAGTTCAGATTTCACATCCACAGTAACATTAGAACATAAAAAAAATATACTAATCACAAAAGATGAGAAGAAATAAATCAACAATGATAAACTACACTAAATGACAGCACAAAATGTAAAAAAAAAACTACCGTTTAGCAATTTGTAGATGCTCTACCATTAATTGATACTTTGTAACACGTCACCCCGGAAACGAACTAGGAAGTTCCGTGTACAAAGCTTACCCACATCGCTAGGCTAACAAAACGAATGAACGATAGAACGAATGACTGCTTAAGGTAAAGCTATACTTTATTTGTAATACAGAGGTTGTTATAAATTAAAAAAATATTAGGAGAAATCAACTTTCGTACATTTTCTAGTAGGATTTTAAAAATTTATAGGATACCTAGTGCTTTCTGTGAAATAAACTACGTAGCAAAAAGTATCAAAATGAGAAGTACCTCGATCATTACTACTTAGTTTCAGGTCACGACTGGAGTTTTTACTGGTAGTAGGTATCTATGTAGGTGCCATCGCAGCTCTTACTCCTGTCGACAAACAAGTGTTCAAACATTATCGCGTTCCGGTTTGACGGGCGCTGTAGCTAGTGTAATAGCTGGAGCAACAAGACTTGATATTTTATATTTGATAATAAGCACAATGTGGTGCAGTCCATGTAACTAGCGCCACTTTCTTATGGCCAGAGGTATCACTTACCATCTGGTGAACCAGCTGTTCTCGTTGATTAATTGAATTAAAAAAAAAAACTAAATTTTGGTACCGTTTTTGAATAATTTCTCCTTTCCGATAGTTAAATTAGTTCACATATTTAAATTACTTCATGTGTTGATACTATTTCAAATTCTGTATCTGTTAGAAGTACACGATTGTTCTGGAAATTTCTGTTTATGGAAAACATTATCTTTGATTGATGTCGTACCTTTCTGTTGAGAAGGATAAGGAAATTGTGTTTTCACAATCAAAGTTTTTTAATTTTTGCGGCTGGATAAAGATCGTCGAGTCCGAACTTTGACACGATCTTAATGAACACTGTCGACTCCTGCTGTAAACTTACAATTGTGTTTGTAATATTTAAATTAAAAACCTTTTGGATGTTCAGGATGTTTCAGGATACTGTTTCAGACAGGAAACTCATTCTTACAAACTTGAGTAGAGCAGTCACTTTTAGTCTTCCCCACAGAGGAATACATTCATGTCGAAGCTAACAACCTCCAATACATAGATCCATGGTTCTTACCTTCTACTACATGTGATGGTTTTGAATATGGTGAGGTATCTTCAAAGACACTTGGTCAGCTACCACCTTCATACCATAAAAGACAGTATTCTGTATATAAACGATTATTTGAAAATAAACGAGAATTTATTATATAGTTCTAGTTATATGACATTTTTCATACAAGAGAAACTTAAAATATATAAATTTCTTTCGCTTCAAACATTGTAATACACGAACACTGACATTCATATACATATTTTAGAGAGACCAGAGCTTCTTAGAGTTATGACGAGATCTTCGAAACTTTTGCAAGTAAAAATTTGGTACAGATATTTCTTCTGCCATATAGAGCTCAACTAAGAATAGATTTTACAAAATTCCTTCCCCAAAAGGAGTTGCAGGGTTGATAAAGGGAAGAGCCTCTGAGAGCAGCGGGTTGCCACCGGACGGAAATAGTTCTGAAAAATTTCAAGCTTAAATTCCAAATCTAATTTTATATTACTTCTACATAATATTCTATTTGGATATTAGTTATAGTAGACGAAATAGATGTATTTTTTATAGGCAGAAGAAATTTAATTTGGTGACTAACCCTTGGTGGGATAAGTCAGTGATTTATTCATTGTATAAATTCATAGTAATCATTTCGTCTTATTACGGGTTCTCATTTTCTACTTCTCTCCTTCAACTTAACTCTGATCTGGACAACGTTTTCTTCAAGGTCGTAGCTCTTCATATCCTTAGGAGACGCTTTTAGAATATATTTTATTGCAATCAATAAGAATAAACTGTATTGCAGCGTCAGGACATGTCAATAGGCTAAAGGATTTATCCTTTGTCCTGCTGATATTCACACGTTCGTTGTCGATTGTGAAGGTGGACAGCAAACATTGAACTAGTCTACTGACGTCAGTGTTTCCATTCAGGTATTACCACTCGGGTGTCTTTAAAAAAAGAAAGAAAAGTCCAGACTAGTACTTTTACATGACTTCTATTCAGCTTCTTTTTCTTCTTAAGGTGCTTCTCTGACTAGTGAATGTTGGCGATCAGTTCACCATGTTTCGGAGGTGGAACAGTTGGGCGGCAGTCGCAATCTCGGTCCACTTCCTGGTGTTACGCAGCCACGATTTCCGCCGAAGACCAACACTTCATATAGCCGCTTACCATCAATTAAGATCGTAGCCAGTCTTAACATAACTCTACATTAAGTTTGTGACTTTAAGAAGCTAGAAAGAAGTAAAAATTTATTTCAATAGCTTCAGCTCTTTTCGAACCGGAAATAGATATTTCGGTCATCCTGTTTATTACACATATGTTGAACAGATAACCCGGCAACAAGTTTAAATCATACAGTATGAAAATATAGCTATAGATAACTTTACATTTCCGTTTGGATAATTGTGTCCAACAGGCATTTATCTAGATCAGTGGTCAGTAATACTGTATTCCAAATAAGTTAGACTTAGACTAAAAACCATTGAAATTTTTTTCCTTTGTCAGTTAAGCCTTACTTTCATTAACAATAAAATCTTCGCTTTTTTTTCATTATAAAAGCTAACAGAAGCAAAGCCAATCTCACCAGCTCGTGGTGCATCCTGCTAATCAACGAACTAGACTGGCTCCTAACAATCCGCATTGGGCCAGGGGGGCCAGGGCCTGATTCCCTATCCTATTGATGTGGGAATCTTTGGGTGAGGTCTATGTCCAACAGTGGACTTCTATCGGCTGATGACGATTAGTTAAAAATATGATATAAATAGTACTCATGGCAATAAGTACATATACTCAGCTAATATGAACACTGGGGTTAGATTTCTTTGGAAAGTAAGGGTTGATATGGATATATGATTTTTTTGGCATGATTCCAAGACCTCAGTGTGGTCTTTACTGATCTCTTACTAAGAAAGATAATACATACATACATATATATCACGCCTCGTTCCCAGTGGGGTAGGCAGAGACCACCTCTCTCCACCTGCTACGATCCTGGCACACCTCTCTCGCTTCCTCCACTTTCATAAGCGTCTTCATGCACGCTCGTCTGTTGCGTGTGCTTTTGATCCGGTCTTTCTTTAGGACATCTCCGGTTTGATCGGAGTATGTCCGTCTAGGTCGACCTGCACCTATTTTTCCAATCATTCTTACCTTGTATATTTCTTTCGTTAATCTTCTTTCATCCATTCTTTCGACATGGCCGAACCAACTAAGCATCCCTTTCTCTATCCTTGTCACTACATCTTCAACCACGCCGCACCGCTTCCTTATCACACTAAAATAAAGAAAGAAAGATAATAAGTAATATATTATATATCTCCGTGCCTACTTTGAACAGCTTATTGAAAAGCCGCGGTTTTCCGACTACTGATCAAAGTAGTAACAGGTATAGATCTTTAATAAAATCATAAATGCAATAGTTATTACTGATGCGATATTTATAATGTGTTTTTTATTCAACGAAGCGACCAGGCGAATTGGATGACCACCTGATATTAAGTAATACGCCTGATAATATAAACGTGGCGCTAGTCATGATATTATAAACCGGATCAAGTTGAGCTCCTCGCTTTGAAATATGTTAAGTCCTGTTACTCGAATAATTATACTAGCGCCAGCGCCCTTCAAACTGGAACACAGTAATGTTTGCATACTACTATTTGATGGCAGAAGTTCAGTATCCGCTGCGGTGGTATCGTAAGTGATCTAGAGATCTTAGCGATGGGTGATCTTTTGAAGGTCTCTGACAATAGAGACCTATCACTAGTAATTACAACATTAGTGTGGTCTAGTTTAGAAAAGATCTCATCCTGGTCGAGTTATTAAAGTAAAACTACTTAACATTATATATACAGCATGAATATTCTAACATGTTATCATTATAGAGTATTGTCTAGTACTAGATGAACCCTCAAGTTCATCTCCTAGTAGTACTTCACTGGTGGTAAGATGCAACTTAACAAATAGAATACTTTAGATTCAGCGCTCGAAATAGCACACTTCCGGTTGTATTCAAAATGTTGTGACCGAGTAAGATAGTAAGCGGTCCGCCGGTTCCGAATAACGTTACTTTTCAAAGTACCCACAGTGGCGTGCGAGGGAAATTCGAGTGTGTAATTCCGCTGTGCGCCGGCCCCGGCGGCCGTTCCCTTTGTGCGACTAATTCGCCTGCACTGATTGCCGCCGCCCGCCGCAATTGTTGCGGACTGCACTGTTTGCAACCAGACCCTACCCCGTGTACTCGCATCGTTGTTGAAATTATCAACAGTGAACTTACAATTCACCATGATATCACAGAACTTATATAAAATACAAGGGATCGGACGTAGACGACCAAGTTCTCTGCGATAGCTTTGAAGAGACATCGCATGTCTTTGCATTCTTTATAAAATGTACTACAGGGACTATTCCGAAAAGTTGTTCGGAATCATTGAACATTCCACTAGTGCTGTACATGATACAATGCTAAGTTCCATCCTCACCTGAAAGGAAGGAAGGTCTGGAAGGAAAAAATCCTTCTTAGACGCGACACTACTCTAGTGACGCTTACTGCCATAACTCACCCGCTTACCATCCATCGTTTACCGTTTTCTTTTACAATTACCGTCTTCTAATAACTTAATAATATTGTTAAGAGTACTTCCGTCTGCCAGTAAAATTCTAATCACATCCTTTTTAACATATACAACCGTAAAAAGATAAAACACTATACACTAACAGTCTAATTGTTCATTACGGATGTTTAGGCGACTGATAGATTCTGATTAAAATACATGAGTGTATGAATTATATTTAATATATGTGTGTACTTAAATTACTTAATTTGCTTTAAGTTTGATTTTCATTCAATATGAATAATTAACAAATTGGTGAAGGGATAAAGATACATAATCGAAGAGGAAGAGTTGTGTGTTAAATATCTTAGAAAATAAAAACATAATACAAGCAAAAGCTTGAAGCATGAACAAATACTATTAATTCTGATGAAAACAGTAAAAAAAAATTGGTTGTAGTGTAAATAAACTTTGTAATAAACAATTATGTCCGCATGCTTAGTAACGTTACGTTTGTTTGAAAACCAATTTCCCGTTTCATGAAAAAGCAATAAATTCATTGAAACTTTTGTGAATACACGAAATAAAGTTATATTCAGGCGCAGTTCACCCCCAACGCTCCCCAACAACGCGCCCGCGGGACAATTAACTTGATTTTTTTTAATAAAAAAAAAACATCAAAGAATTGGTTTAATTAACACAAAAAACGTGATGCGAACTACAGTTTATAAATGTAGTTATTTGAAGCGAAATCTGTTTTTGTTTACATGATTGTTCATTGATATGAACAAGACTCATCATCATCATCATCATCATCATCTTGGGGATAAATAAGCCATGCTGTAAACACCATATAGATGGTAGTCGTAGTGATGGGAAAGCTCCCACGATAAGTCGCAGGAACCCACTGGTTGCGAGCAATGCAGGTCCGATTCAAGTGGAGATCTTTGGGGGAGGCCTATGTCCAGCAGTGGACGTTTATCGGCTGATGATGGAACACCATATTGGGCTCAAAGCTTTGAGACATAATATGTTAAGTCTCATTACACTATTTACTTTTATATTATACAACGAAACAACGCTACTAGAGGTACGATCACCTGATGGTAAGTAATACGCCGGCTCATAACAATGTAGCGCTAGTTGTAATGATATATACTGTAATCATTGCGCTCGTCGCTGCTGAAGTTGTTGAGTCTCATTACCCCAGTAATTTCAATAGCTACAGCGCCCTTCAAACCGGAATATAGTAAAGTTTGTATACTACTGCTTTGCGGTAGAAATATGAGCTGCGGCGGTACCTATCGAGACGGTCTCCGACAAAAGATACCTGCCACCAGTAATCTTCAATAACTGGTGGTAGTCCTCTGTTGCTGGAGATCGTCTAGGCAGGTACCACCGCAGCTCATATCTCTGTCGACAAACCAAAGTGTTCAAACACCATTGTGATCCGGTTTGAAGGGTGCTATAGCTAATGTAATTACTGGGGTAATGACACTCAACATCTTATATCTCAGGCTACGATCGCAATGTGGTGCAGTATATATTATTACAACTAGTCATGTTATGGGTATCACTTACCATCAGGTGAACATCCCTATCGTCTCGTCGCTTGAATAAAAAAAAACCCTATAAAACTAGAATACAGTAATGTTTGCACACTACAACTATAACGACGTTAGTATACGTTCTCCAGCATCAGAATAGTACCGCCAATGGCCGTAGTACCATTAAATTAAAACGGCACCAGAATGCTTAAGGTGAACGTCACGGTGCCGAAGGTATTTACACTACACGAAGGCACCAGGGGAACACCTGGAAACGTGTCAGAACGTCCAGCGAGGAGATTTCACCCCTTATGCAAAATGGTTTATGAAAATTAGATGAAAGCCTTCGTACACACTGCAACCATCCGAAGGGGATTTCCCAATGTTCTTACATTATATACTAACATATACATATATGTATATTGGCGAGGGTAGGGGTGTAAGGGATCCCCTACCCTAACTCACGGGATCCAAGCCAACCTCACCTGGTCGTGGTGCACCCTGATAATCAAACGAGACTCTCGTTCCTACCAACTCAAACCAGCGTGGTGGGAAATGACCTCAATCTACCCATATCAACCCCTATATACGATAGCCCCTACTACCCGGTATTACCAAAGGCCATGCTGACTGTATATACAGATCTTTGGGGGAAGCCTATGTCCAGCAGTGGAAGTCCATCGGCTGATGATGACTATTATTTGGGGTTAAGTTCACTAATAATAGGTTGGCGAAAAAGAAATCCATTATTTTTATATTAACTTCAGGACTTTATTTAACATGCTTCGGATTGTCCGATTTGGGTCAAATATGCACCGTTTTGTTCTATGATTTGTTGCCATTTTAAAGGTAACTTCATAACGCCTCTCTCGTAGAAGTCCTGGTCTCTATTTGCAAAAAACTCTAGTAGCCGATTTTCACAATCTTCCCTAGATGCCAATTTTTTATCACTAAAGAAATTTTGTAATGCAAGAAAAAGATGGTAATCGCTTGGTGCCAAGTCCGGACTGTATGGCGGATGCATTAAAACTTCCCAACCAAGCTCTCGAGGGTTTCTGGTGAGTCACTGTAGACGTGTGTGGCCTAGCGTTGTCCTGGTGGAACACGACACCTCTCCTATTGGCCAATTCTGGCCGTTTCTGGTCAATTGCTATCTTCAAACGGTCCAGTTGTTGACAGTAGAGATCAGAATTTAGTGCTTGGCCATATGGAAACAACTCATAATAAATAATCCCCTTCCAGTGCCACCAAATGCACAGCAGAACCTTCCTGGCCGTTAGTCCTGGTTTGGCCACCGTTCGAGGTGCTTCACCGCTCTTTGACCATGATCGTTTTCGCACAGGGTTATCGTATGTGATTCATTTCTCATCTCCAGTCACCATCCGTTTAAGAAATGGGTCTATCTCATTCCGTTTGGCCAAGGCTTCGCAGATGGAAATTCGATCCATCATGTTTTTTCTGTTAATTGGTGTGGCACCCAAACATCGAGCTTCTTTTTGAATCCAGCTTTGTGTAAATGGTTTAAAACTGTTTTGTGGTCCATTTTTAGCTCCTGGGCGATGTTACGACTGCTAACATGCCGGTCAACTTCGATCATTTCTCCGATTTTATCGACATTTTCGGCGACCGGCCTACCTGCGCGAGGTGCATCTTTAACATCAAAAATTCCTGAACGGAATCTACGAAACCAAAATTGCACATAATTGGCTGTTACAGTATCGGGTCCATAAACACCATTCACAATTTTAGCCGGCTGGCTTCCATTTTCGCCTTTGTCAAAGAAAAACTGTAAAATGTACCGAATTTTCTCTTTGTTCACTTCCATTTTTAACACCCTGTAACTCACAATTGAATGCATCAAACAAAAAACAGCAAAAGAATTTTTTTACTGCGAAATGTCACCTTTCCAACGAGCATAAATCTGAAACTGTTTGATCGATACTTTACGAGAAATTTAGCACTACAGCCATCTACCGAAAAAATAATGGATTTCTTTTTCCCCAACCTAATATATGTAGGAGATATTTAAGGGTTCATTGACCCATCACGAGTCCTAAAACTATTAGATGCAAACATTCAAAATTTGGTATTGATATTGCTTCTGCCGTTTACAGGTCAGCTAAGGCTGGATTTTTCACAATTTCTTCCCCAAAGGGGTTTCTGGGGCTCGGTCGCTTTGTAGCGATAGGGGATGCTAGTAGACAAATAAATAAACATGTAAAATTTCTAGTACTTCTCTTTATATATTCAAGGTTAAAAATGTAATAAATGATGTCTTTGTATATAGTGAAATAAAAAAAAAATAATTTCCTCAACGGGCTTAATTTGTTTAGAGGGCGCAAGATGAGCTCGTCTCCGTAATTAAATCCGCTAAGAGATTGCGAATCTTAGCGTTTATTAAATAATGTTGTTAATTCAAAGGGTTGTAAGGTCGGCGGGATTTTCTCAGCGGTGAAATGCTTTTGAACTGAAAAACCCTCAAGGTCTCCCCTTCAGCAGCATCACTGTATTATATATATCCACAATTGGCTAATACCTCAACCAGTAGTGTGCAAATATTACTGTGTTCCTATTTGAAGGGCTTTGTAGCTATTGAAATTGTGGTAACGAGACTTAATATCCTATAACAAATCGACGAGCACAAGGTGATGCAGTATATACCATTCTAACTAGTCCCACGTTACGGACAGACGTATCACTTACTATCAGGTGAATGCCCCGCTCGTGGTGTTAAGTAGCAATTAAGGGTAGGAATATGAAAGCTTGTTTGCCCAGAATACTGTTTCTCTAAATGCGGTAGATTTAGGATATGAAGGTGGTAGGTAACCAGACGAGTTCTGTATAACCCTAGCATCAACCAGTCCCTGGAGGCCTTAGGATCAGACCAAGGACCATATTCTACCCATTGCGCTACAGGTGGTTTATAGAGTCATTAAATATTCAAGTACCATGAATGATGACGTGGAAGTTTTCTGGCACTGGATCATTTTAAAGTGAATGAGGTTTTCTAATTTCCTCTTCTTCTATCCTAAAAACAGGACTGTTGTTTAGTATCATCATCATCATCAGGTACAGTCTTCAAGCTGAAGATTGAGAAAAGCAATTTCATCCTCAGCTATTCTATACAGCTTGTTTGTTATCAACATAGCTTCTAGTGTTTCGAAAGCTTGGTGTACTACCAATGCAATGTTTAGAAGGGTTGTTGTACCTCTTCCTTTTCCCCTGAATGATGAACTTCCTCTATTTTTCACGAATCCTCTTCCTCATATAAGAGGTTTTCTCTTAACTGTAAAGGGTTAATAAATATATAGTTATAGACAAGAGTTATTTCTCCTCCTCTTCATTATAACATATCCTCATCATTAATTTATCTTCTCAATAAATTCTCATCATCCGCTTCTCCCTTACAATTTTATCATCAACCCTAATGTTTAGTGCTAAGACGAATTTTTTTTTTACTCATATCATCGAAACCGCAATTGAAAATTATAGTATTAGTAGAAAACATTTCGTGACACAGTAATACGTATAAATGTGGCGACGCTTAAAGTTTCCTTCCGGTTATTTTATTTTTTCCCCTCTAGAATGGTTTCCATTCGGCAGATTGCTGGTAGGGACTCTTGCCAAAAGCCGTTCCTTTACAGCAAATGGAAAAACTTTTGTATCGTATATTTACGTCATATGAAAGACAATGCTTTTCCCTACATCGAATGCTCATTGCCTTATTGTATTTAATTAAATATCACTGATTACTAGGTTACCTAGGTAAGCCTATAAATATGTTGTCAGACGCTGGCCTTATGCGAGAAAATAAGGACTCACAAAGATGCAGAGATGGAGCGGATGTAAAACACCCATCTCTCAATCCGCTGCAAATACCTAGGCGTCGTAGAAGGTTGTTTCACACTTTTCAACCCCCATAACCGGGGCGATGGTGGCGGATTCGGTGGTGATCCGTTACCGAATATGTTAGTCTTGTAGGTGGCTCGCGCGATACTTCCACTCCTTACTGGTAAATGGGGTGGAGAGTTCCAGTCTCACCCCGAGACGATGAGGCTATCAAGGCCTCTTGCTCCCGGAACTACGATTGTGTGCGAAAGCGATCCCGTGGTTTCGGCTCATCGCGTTGAGCGGTACAACGTGAAGTTCTTTCCGGTAAGAGTCCGGCATAACCCCTCTTTTGCCCCCACAGTAGTAGGGTATTCAATGCCGAATTTCTTCACGATAAAAAGTATGCCTGTATTAGTAAAGCATCCATTTCAATAAATTTTTATGTACAGTGCTCTACGCATGTTGTACAGTTAGTACACTTAATTAGCTTATAACTCGCCTCCTTTCTTAAAGTAAGCTTTGTTCTTAGATAAGATATTTCTGGAAAGGTTATAACTCACTATTGTATACTTACATGTATTCGTATATATTATAGGCCTATGTCCAGCAGTGGACGTCTGTCGGCTGATAATGTCCATGATGATGATATATAAGTGCTATATGGTTTAATCAGCTAATTATATGTCATTTAAACAACAGCTTAACAATTATTGACTTGCCAATTGAAGGTGGTAAACTACGTATACATAAATATATATATGTATTATTTTAATTAACAATACAATGTATATATATATCAGCACGATGCTATAACCAACTGAGCTATTCTAGTTAGTTATCTACCAGAGCTAATAATGGACTAGTTTCAACCTTAAGTCTGATGTAGCTGCAATAGTTGTCAAAAGAACTAGCGGCGCAAAATTCATCTTAAATGTATATATATATATATAAGTATAATACAATATATATCCTATTCTAAATGTTAATGAAAATCGTCAAGAATTTTTTTTTATATATACAAGTAATAGTAAGAATAACGACATATAGATCACCTTAGTCTTTTGTACTGTGCGTACACCTGCCTATAGCTATATGGTGCTGGTTAGAATGATATATATAGCACTACATTGTGCTCGTCATGTTGAGACTTTTTTTTTTTTTTTTTTTTTTTTTTTTTTTTTTTTTTTTTTTTTTTTTTTTTTTTTTTTTTTTTTTATATATAGTCACGCCTTTTTCCCAGTAGGGGTAGGCAGAGGTGAATAAACTACCCACATTTCGCCAGATGTGGTCAGATTAGATCCCATGTAACAGGGGGCGAGCCTGTTGCCACTTTATTGGGACCACCACACACACACACACACACACAAAGATGATATCAGTGTGCGGGTTTCCTCACGATGTTTTCCTTCACCGTTTTTGTATCTCGCTGTTGTAACTAAAGTTTACAAATGTACATAACTTAAATATTAAGTCATCGGTACATGCCGAGGTTTGAACCCGCGACCTTCAGAATGAAAGCCGCACGCTCTAACCATTAGGCCAGCGAGCTACTTTACTATAAAATTTTTAAGATGTTAAATCACATTACTCCAGTAATTTCAATAACTACAACGCCCTTGGAACCAGAACAAAGTTATGTTATCACACTAATATTTGAGGGTACATGAAGGTGCGGTGATACTCGGAAGCTTGCCGCCAATATACACCTATATAATAGGGTTTTGAACGTATGTGTTTTTTGATTGATATTATTATTAATAATACTAAATATTCTAGACAAAATAAAACCTATATTCAAATTACTAGTACATGAAATGGATTTTATAACAACCGGAAGTGATGCTCAGCGTCTGTTTGCTGAACAAACTGTACCTTTAATTGGATTAGCCCGCGCGGGACGAGTGTGGATAATGTGTTCAAGTGCGTTCAGCGCTAAGCACATCCGAAAGCTGCGATTCCCAAACAACGACGTAATATAGTCTCCCTAGCTACCCCTAGGAGGAGGGGGTGGAAAATTCGAGTGAACAATTCAGCTCTGTGTTACTGAAACGGCACCGGCGCCTTTGTACAACTAATTGCAAATAGTGCGATTGCAGCCGCGCGGAGCCCGCTCTCGCAGAGCCACTCTGTTTGCTGGATAATAGCATTGTGGAGGTGATCAGTTTTGTACACTTTTGAATCCAGTAGTTCGCAGATCTTTGTGAGCAACAGGTCCATTCAAAAATGTCTATTTACAGTTGCATTTGTCTCTTCCGGTCACTGACTAATTCCTTTGCGGTAAGCCTCCTGAACTAGATTTAAACGATACTAATTTTATTGCGGAAGGAAGTATAATACAGCGACCTGTCTCTTCAGGTCTATTTGTACATTTTCCAAAGCTGCTCGACGGCCCTTAGTGTTCGGCAGTACCAAAGCTCATGCTGAATATGACAGACGTTGGCAAGGCTTCGGAACCAGGGCTACTAACGCGAGACTGATCAATGTGGAGACCTTTGGGGGAGGCCTTTATCCAGTAATGGACGTCTGTCGGCTGAGAATATGTGATATTATGATGAATATTATTCATATTCATATAGTATAGGCACTACTATATGTATCTTTACTTAGCTGGAAGTTTATTTAATGGTGACAATATAACATGGATTTGAGTTTTCATCATCAGCCGATAGACATCCACTGCTGGACATAGGCCTGCCAAGATTCCACAAACAGTAATCATAGCCTCTACCGTTGATCACTGTTGTATAGTAGTTGTGAAGGGCTTCCTTTGGAGGAATTTGAGACCTTTCCCACCAGGCTGGCCTGATGCAGGTTGACGGGGGTAGTTGGGGAGATTTCTGTTTTAGTACTACATTATTGTAATTCCGATTACTTTATTTTCAATATAAATGTATTTGCAGCAATTCACTTTAATTTTACCGTCCCAAAAACAGTTTTAGTTTCGTTTCAGATTGATATTGACTACACAAACGAAGTGCAATGATCAAATTTGATCGAAACGTATCGATAGAAGTGCAGAGCAATTCGATGTAATAACAGAAAAAAAAATCTGCTGTAGTCAACGACTCTATATACCATTTAAAAATATTTCAATTCAGCTATCTGTTATTATTAAGTACAAGATAACAACAACAAAAGTTAGTAAAATAAGAAACTAAAACCAAGAGATATATGTAGAAAATTTGGAACTGAATCTGGAAGAGAACAGGTTTTAATATCCTTGCTGCAGAGGAACAGCATGACTATAATCGAGAGTTCAAGACGCCTAGAAATACTTTTCCTAATATAGCTTTCACATCGCTGGAAGGACTGATAGCCGATGGGTTACCAAGGTCCTCGAATGCCAACCGAGTACCGGAAGACGCAGTATTGACAGGGCGTTCACTAGGTGGTCCGACGATCTGGTGAAGGTCACGGGAAACAGCTGGATGAAGACAGCACAGTATCGGTCGTTGTGGAGATCTTTGGGGGAGGCCTATATTCAGCTATGGACGGCTGATGATGAAACGTCCATGTATGTATTAATAACTCCTTATACTTATATATAAGTTTTTTTTGTGATGTATTGATTTATCATCAGAAGATACCTCTCATCTCATCAGATACTTAAAAGTTACATTGACTTTCTATTCTCCACATTATTTTTAACCGGTGATCACCATAATGGTGATATCCTATTTACTCAACATCATCATAATAAACTAAACTAATTGTCGTCACACTATTGAAGATCTCATTCGATTCCCAGTGCCACCGGCCCGATGATACATGCATCCATGGATTCCCTGCGATCTTCATCAGGTCCTCGGTATAGTTAGAAAAAAAAGCTCTCGAAAACAATTGTCAACATTGAACAAACAACAAAACAAAGCAGTCGAAGTTCAAAGCTATAATTACATCGGCTGTTATCTATTAAAGTTTACAAAGCAGCGGCAGATCCCTTTAATCAGGATGAGGACGGGATCTCTTAACGAGCAGTTATCAGATAATCAGCGAGTTGTACGTTCTACTCTGTATAGTTCCTATTTGATGTAATTGTTGAACATTAATTATACCATCAGAGTTCAAAGATAGCTCATTTAACGTTTCCGCTGCTACGATCCGGGACTTCCTCTCGCAAAGGGGAAGCCTAGGTTTTCTTACCACGCTGGCCAAGTGCTGGTATACGAATGTCCAGATTCCATATGTTAGCCGGGTACTCTTTTTAAAAACTCTCGGTCCACAATCCCAGTATCAGATAAGCTGTAAGAATGGCTATAGCTTTCAAGCGCTTACATCATCTGAATCAAACAGCGCAAGACCGTGCTTTGTGGAAGGTATTATAATATAAGTCCAGCAGTGAACGTCCATCGGTTGTAATGATGATGATGATCGAGTATGGTAGCCAATACCATGAAGATATTCATAGGCGTTGTTCACCGGAAGTTGCTTTTTGTTTGGCCTACGACGAAGTGGAATCCGTCCCTAACGTTGTGGAAATAATGATATCAATTGCGGTAACCTGGTTGTTACCAGTGCGATTGTGATTAATGGACCCGTTATCTTATTCAAGTAAGACGTCGGCGCGGTTAGATCCGGTTTGCGGGGGTCTAAAACTAATTACATTTAGAATTGTTGATAGATACTACTCTGAATATGTTTTAGTTTATTTTTTTTGTTATAATTAACTCTGACATACTATATACTACTGTCTGTATATGTATATATATAATTATTTGAATATTCACCTAACAAACGAAATATATCGTATTGTATTTGCACCTTTTTTTTTCTGATGTTAAGCTACCAGTCGAACGCAACATTCACCTGATGGTAAGTGATACGCCTGCCGGTATGCACTGCACCCCATTGCTTTCATCCCTTGAGACATAGGATATTGAGTCTCGTTACCCCAGTAATTACAGCTACAGCGCCCTTGAAACCGGAATAAAGTAATGTTTGAACACTGCTGTTTGGCGGCAGAAATATGTAGGCTATGTAGAGAATCATCACGATATCTCTGGAAAAATAAGACCTAGAGACTTGAAATTTAGTAGTAATATTCCTTTTACCCTGTATAGGTTAATAAAGAATGGATTTTGCTAAATGTTACCCCCAAAAGGAGTTGCGGGAGTGTTACTATTAGAAAAAAAGGGGAGGGGGGAACAACGAGTGATTTTATTGGAAAACTATATTACATTCTGCATAACTCAGATTTTTTTAAATACAAAAAGCTTATATTATAAAATTTTTATTATCTATTGGCCTAGTTACTACATATAGGTTTAAATAACATATTAACTTAGGTCTTATATATAACTAGGTGTCGGCGATGCTGAGAGGAGACATTGCACGGAGGGACGTAGCCTCCTTTTGTGAATCTGTTATGGTACAAAAGGAGGCTGCCGAGCTGGTCGTCGTCGTGGTGCCAACGCGCGTCGACAGGGGTGTTTGAGGTGGTTGGCGGTCAGGATGGGGGTCCTCATCGCCTCCTATACGACCCTGAGGCCAGAGAGAGAGGAGGACAATGCCTAGACGTTGTCTCTGGTCATTGAACTCACGCGATTAGTAGGGTCTGCATAAAGCAGACGGGCTATCCCAGTATAGCGTTAGCGAGCCGCGGTTATGTTGTGTGATCCCGTGACCTATCATAACGCTGAAGATGACCAAGGGGGTTATAGTGGGGAAAAATCTCCACAAAACTCTGACTCCCCCCAGAAGACAGAGTATAATTTTTACATTTTCCCGCTAAGACCAAAAAAAAGCTCTTAAAACTTATATAGAAACTAAAGTTTCAAATCGATATTAGCGTCGACCAACATTTATATGAATTAAGCATAAAGCTAGTATTTTGATATTACAATAATACAAAATACTTATTATACAATACATTTGTATACATTATACTTAAAACTTATAAATAACTTAAATTAATAATTTAATTAATATTTATGTGTAATTACTCAAAGTGATATTCTTCGCTGTTACTGTGTCCATTAAAGTGATTGCTCGTTCCCGAAATTTCCTTTTCCGTCACAAGTAATTAATTACTGAAGTAATAGGGCAATTGATATATTTACAAGGATCTTAAATAAAAAAAAATCTTTTATATCCTCATTTTAATTGGAAATGAAATTTATTATCGGATTTACCTCCAACGACTTGATTTATAAGCTCTGAGGGAATGCAAAGAGTATCTAAGTTACAATCCCGTAGTAATAAATTAGAACTTTGTTAGCAAAATCTAGGTCCGTTATAGATTTTTAAATTGATATTAATTAATTAGATTTTTTTGTATTCAATTAATCGAGGCGACGGGCGGACGATCACGCGATAGTAAGTGATACGCCCGCACGTAACAACTTGGCGCTAGTGTGATATATATTGCATCACATTGCGCTCGTTGCCTGAGTCAAGGTGTTGAGTCTCATCTCCCCAGTAATTACAGTAGCTGTAGCACCCTTCAAACCGGAACACATTAATGTTTGCACACTAATAATTGCAGGCAGAGATATGCACAGCGGTGTGTATCCATCATCATCAGCCAATAGACGTCCCCTGTTGGTCATAGACCTCTCTCAAAGATGTACACTGTAGGGGTCATACGGGGGATTTGGGCCATTTGCCACCGCGCTATAAGGGAAGCGCATAGGTGGGAGCCAGAGCCTCGTTTGTTGATTAACAGGCTCCACCAGGAGCAGGTGAGGTTGGCTTGGACCTGTGAGTTGTTGAGTCAAACCCCTTACCTTCACCTCTATACCTGACATGGTAACTGAAAAAAGAACAATTCTAACACGATTTACATTCTCTACAATTAGCTTTTTCATGAACTTACTAGGAGCTTTCAACAGTTACAGCGCCATTTAAACCGGAATACAGTAACACTACTGTTTGGCGGCAGATATAGGCGCTGCAATGGTCGGTAAAGTTCAAGTTCATATTTGTTTTATTCGACGGAGCTATGAGTCGAGTAGGACGTTCACTCGATAGTAAATGATACGCTTGCCCATAACGTAGCGCTAGTTAAGAGAGTATACACAGCACCGCTTTGCGCTCGTCGCCTTATCTAAGGATATTAAGTCTCGTTACCTCAGTAATTTCACTAGCTACAACTCCTTTCCAATCGGATCAAGGTCACCACACTACTGTTTGTCGGCGGAAATAGAAGCTGCGGTGATATTTGCCGAGATGGTCACCAGCAATGGAGACCTGCCATCTTAATATGACTCTTCAACATTATTAGCGTTGTTAGCTTTAGTATCTTTTATCATAATAATAATAAAAGATAGCAAAGTTTAGTCCGCGCTGTATGTTGCACCGGTTCGTAACAAAGTTGCCAATCCCTGAACATCTGCGGGTATCCACACTCCAGTATCAAGTTTCGACTTCCGGCCGACAAAGACCTGTCTCGCATTGTCAGGAAGTTCCCCGTTTCGTGTAACAATAGCACAAAATTAGGATCTAACTTTTATCTTGTACTATACTTTGCACTATGTTTAATGTTTATTACTCTGCTCTACAAACTTTATCATATATATATTAAAACCTGTTATTTTTAACAGTTCCTGTTCAGCGTATAAAAAATATTGTGTATAGTATTTTTACTTTCATTTATAAAAATACGTTTTACTTGTGTATAGAATCATAGTTTTTCGAAAAATATTTAAAACTATTAAAAATAACAGATCTAACATTTCTTATGTCTCAAAGCTGGCTGTAGAGTCCGGCCCTGTAGTCTCGGGTTAGTTAGAATAGGACTAAAGTAAGCCCTACCTGTCGTAATAGACGACTAAATAGTAAATTATTAATAATAATAGGAAAAAAAAATCACTCACGTACCCACACTTGGTCAGCTGTGCTAAGGCCCAACTACCCTTCTTTGAAGATCATTGTGGGAGGCCTATTCTCAGCAGTGGGCGTTATCCGATTGGAAGATTTACTTCCGGTTGCTCACGGTTTTGACTAGACAGTTTATAGCAAACAAACGCAGCGTCCATTTCAATCACTAAACTAGTAGTAGTACTTCCGGTTGGAGGTTCTTATAGCTACACTTACTGTAGCGGTGAGAGAACATCCTGATGGAAGGTCTCTGTTCCAGGAGACCGTCTAGATAGGTACCACCGCAGCGCTTGTTTTCACCGTCAAACCGTAGCGTGCAAACATTACTGTGATCCTGTTTGAAGGGCGCCGCAGCTAGTGTAATTACTGGAGTAACGAGACTTAACATATTATGTATCAGGCGACGAGCGCAATGTAGTGCAGTGCATACCATCTTAATTAGCGCCACGTTGTTATGGGTGGGCGTATCACTTACCATCAGGTGACTGTCGCAGTCTATGAAATGGTATTGCTGTGAACTTCCTAACCCATTTTTGTCTCCTGGCGCTGGTCGTGTCAGGAGTTAAATGGAAACGAGTTGAAATAAATGGCGAGCTGATTCCACATGCAAACAGCTGTGTGAAACGTCGTTCGACAACACAACGGGGAGCTTCCGGCGGATGATGCACTGGAACTGCAGCAATTAGCGGTACAAAGGAACCGAGACCGAGCAGAGGGAGACAGCACGAAGAGTTTCCTTCCATCACACTGGTGTCTTTGAACCTTATTAACTAACACAGTGTGATGATGAAACTATTGATAATGAGATTTTACTGTTCGCAAGTAAAGTAGATATGGTGGTCTCTGTAGCCGGAAACCGTCTAAGGAGGAGTGCGCAAACATTACTCTGTTCCGGTTTGAAGGGCGCTGTCATTAGTGTATTTACTGGGGTAATGATACTCAATATCTAATGTCTCAAGGCGACGAGCGCTTTGTGGTGCAGTGTATACCATTCTAACTAGCGCCACGTTGCTATTGGGAGGCGTATCACTTACCATCAGGTGAATGTCTCGCTCGTCTCATCGTTTAATGATGTAAAAAATATACCACCGGCAGCTCCTCTTCCTGTCGATAAATATTATTGTGTAAACATTACCGTGTTCCGGTTTGAAGGGCGCTGTAGCTAGTGAAATTATTACAGAAAAGACTTAATATTTTATATCTCAATACATGTTCAATATAGTGCTGTGTATATCATCCTAGTTATGGACAGGCGTATTACTTACCATCATATGAAAGGCTTGCTCGTCTCATTCGATGTCTCAACGTTAATTATGAGATTTTCAAGGACTAGAGGTCTTTTACATGATAAAACTTTAGTGGTATTCACCATGCTGGCCAGAAGACAGTTCGTAGATATCGAATGTTCTTGAAAGGTGTTCTTAGACCATGACTCACCATTTTTAGTTTTTTTTTTATTTAAAGGAGCGACGAGAGTTTGACGTTCATTATCATCATCATCAGCCGACAGACGTCCACAACTGGACATAGGCTTTCATCAAAGATCTCCACATACAGTCAGCATGACTTCTGTTACTAATGGGCATTAGAGGCTGGTGTATGTAGGGGTTTATATGGGAGGATTTGGGCCACTTCTGACCACGCTGGCCCAATGCGGGTTGTCGGGAGCCAGAGCCTCGTTTGTTAGCAGGGTGCACCATGAGCAGGTGAGCTTGGCTTGTCTCCTGTCAGTTGTTGTACAGAACCCCTACACTCCGTAAGAGGTTCACCTGATGGTATGTTATACACTGCATATTGTACTCGTCGCTTTGAGACATAAGATATTAAGCCACATTATTCGAGTAATATCGGTGGAAAGACAGTAACAGGCGCTGCTGTGGTAACTGCTTTGTTTTCTACCACCAGCAATGGCTGAACCGGAAGTGGTTGCTTCTAAACAAATTCGAGTTATAACATTGTATATTCACATTTTTATTATTAAATTGAACTATGGCGTAATAATGTACTAAAACGATAAAACAGAATTGTAGTACTAATTTTTTTGTTCTATTTCTATATAAATTTGTAATCTATAATATGTTTTTTTTTTAAGTAATTTATAAAGATTTTCTTCGTATAGTTATTTTAATAAATGACTGAACATACAAACCAAAATATTTATTTCAAAGTGATTGCAGTTTCATCGGATCATTGAATGACAGTAGATTAATAAATCTTTAATGATCATCAGCATGATTTTCAATGATCATCACCAGAGGAATCGGAGATATGTTGATGATCTTTAAGAGATCTTAGAAGATCCTAGATAAGTCTTTTTTTTTTTCAATGGCGGTAGCTCTCTGTTGCAGGAACTGTCCGGGTATCATTACAGTACTTATTATCGCCGCCAAACAGCACTGTGCAAACATTGTTATGTTCCGGTTTGAAGGGCTTATATTTAGTGAGATTACTGTAAGAAGACTCGATTCGTTAAATAAAAAATAATAATAATAAATTTTTGTATATCATAAGGTACATAAAATTACCTTTTAATTAAAAAAGTACATAAACATAGTTGAATTAAAATTTATTTCCTTAATGGATATATGACTGTTTGAAATTTTCATCATCTTCAACAACCCACGTCAGTCCACTGCTGGGCGATGTTCCAGTTGTAATTTATTATCGTTTATGTAATAGGCAAATATTTAATGTAATTGTTAGCCGGAAGTTGACAAAAAACGTACGTAACCATGGCCACGAGATTTACACTAAATCAGCAGCGACGGCGGCCGAAACGAAATTATCCAGTCGCACACGCGGAGCGGCGCGCGGAAGGAAATGTGAAATTAACGCCCTACTGATTTTTACACATCGCGTGCCCAAAGGAAGCCGCCGCCATTTCCTCGACTTCCTCTCCAGGAGTGGGCCCCGCAACAGGGAACAGCTGAGCGCTTGTCGCAATCCGTCTTGTCTGAAAATGAAAATGTTGCTTCGCGCGGACTGTTTTAATTGACTTCTAAAAGCAACTTCCGGTGTTTTCTTCCCCTCCTTAACCTCCCCCACACTTAACTTTGTAGGTGTGCCAGGAGATACATAGCATCCCCTTCGGCTTCACGTATGTATTATTTTATTCTCTTGATCATTTACTTTATACAAATAGCACTTTACTGTTAATTACTATACAGATATTTTTATAGAATATAAGTTAACACTTCACTGCTTGTTCTGTTTGTTCCTTTTTTAGTCGACTTTTTCGACACACGTTAAAGTAGCATCAGCGATATTTTAACTGTCATAATTACCTTGTATTCGACTATTTTTTTATTCTACAAAGCGATTGAATGAGCGAGATCTGATGGTAAGAGAGAAAACAATAGGATGGTAACACTGAAATAAGTTGTGCTTGTCACATTGCGACGTAAAATCCTAAATCTCGTTGATCCTATAACTACACTGGTTACAGCGCCCTTTAAACCGGAACATAGTGTTGTTTGCTCGATACTGTTTGTCGGCGGAAATTGAAGCTGAGATGGTACCTAGACAGTTTCCAACAACAGAGGCCAATGCGTAATTGGTTTATGTATTTTTAGTTCAGTGATTAGTTTTTAGTTGTTAACTAACGAAATAATGTGACGACTAAGTAACGTTAAAAACTATATTTATTTAACTAAATTATTTTTGAGTTTAATCGTACATCGATAAGTTACTTCGCGGGGATTTGTGTGATAGTATGGCAAACGTTAACTGGAGACGAGGGACATTAGGCAGGTGTAACTGCTGTGAGGATTACGCGGAGACTAATGGCTGTAGCGGGGATCAGGGACTCTAATGAGACCTTGTACTAAGTTAAATGTATATTAGCCAATTAATACAGCTTCCGAGCTTTTATTTATTATCCGGTGATAAGATTAGCTTTGTGTGAAGAAGGCCAATATTCTAAGCGTAGTAAGTTATGAGTCGCAAGTTTGAAGTAGATTTATTGACTCATCACGAGATTTGTGAAACTATTAGACGTACACTCAAGATCTGGTAAACTTATTGCTTCTGCTCAGAGGTCAGCTAAGAATGGATTTTACGAAACTCCTTCAACAAAACGAGTTACGGAGGTATTAAACCAATAAAGCAAGTAGAGAACAGCTGGTGTATATAATAATAAGAAATACCCGCTAACTCTTCAGCTAAGACTGTGTATATATATACAGTTATTTAGCTTTCTTTATTTATTATCGCTGTAAGAATTGTCATATGATGAGAGTCAAGGATGTCCAGAAAAAGGTTGGTTGGAAGTCAAAAGTCCTCGAAAGACTTTGTTCTAGTGATACGTACGTTCTCTAAATAATACATCACTTTAGCATAGTTTTATGTCATGTTAAATGACTTTTGTACTGACTACGATAAAGTCGACTTATTCAAATTATTCTCAATTATTAAAAAGAAAGATTAATTTTGTTTGAAACTTATTTTTTTTTAAATTTAAGTATATTTTTGTGTGCTAAGAAAAGATAGTATAAAGCAATGAAACGAGCGTTCACCAGCTCAAAGATAGACCCATAACAAGACGGCTCTAGATGAGATATATACTAAATCATATTTTGCTCTTCGCCTACACAAGATATGAAGTTACCTTTACCAATTAATTTCATTAACTACAGCCCCTTTCAAACCGGGTTAGCGCGATATTTATAAACCATTTATAGGTAAGCTCTTCGGTTACTTAAACGGTTTCCGATAATACTGATTTAGTAATAGTGAAATCAAATCAAACTTAATGAAGTTTATATAGGTGGATGCGGCATTAACCGCTTAATTAACAAGCTAAATCACAAGCTACGAAAATTGTCACGGGGAGAGTCTAACAGCTTCCAAAGCCGTACACACAATATGCATTACAGGAGATAATAGAACTGGCCGCGCTCCAAACTGCGCCGCGCTCGCAGCAGCCGCTGACGGCGCGCCGGATTAACCAATGTTGTTTGCACTTCCTTCTGTACGTGCCGCCATATTGTTGCATTGCAGTGCACCGCACACACCCTACACACCCTTACACGAAACACAAACAAAAAAAATCGACCAATAAAACAAACATTTCAATGTTTACTGGCGGCAGGTCTCTATTACAGGAGACTGTCTAGATAGATACCAGCGTAGCGCCTATTGCAGCCGACAAACAATACTGTTCAAACATTACTGAGTTCCGGTTTGAAAGGCGCTATAGCTATAGTAACTACTAAGCTAACGAGACACATGTTCTGTCTCAGACGACGAGCGCAATGCGGTGCAGTGTATATCATCCTTACTAGCGACACGCTATCATAGCAGGTGTAGGCCTTACTATCAGGTGATTATTATGCTCGTCTCATCGCAGCATCAGATAAAAAATTCAATTTTAATAAGTTATATTGACATTGTAATCATTTATATAATCATCATCATCATCACCATCATCAGTCGACAGACGTCCACTGCTGGACATAGGCCTCCCCCAAAAATTCCTTCCTCATTCCTTCATTTATATAATGAACTACCTCTTTTCACAACATAAACGACTATGAAAATATAACGCAATTTTTTTTTATTAAATAGTTAAACTTAGATTAATATAATTTAAATGAAACTACAGAAAGTAAGTTATTAAGTTAGAATAAATAAGTCTAAGTAAGACTTTCCGTTAACGTCGAAACAAATTTAGGAAATTAAACATATGACATACTTCAAACATGTCCCAATTTTCCTTAACTTAAATAAGTTGCATGATAAAAAAAACTAATAAAACTTATCTAACATATAGTAAAGTTAAGGAATTTATTGAAATCGAAGATTGCGTAAGTGAAGATAAGTTAGAAAGTTAAGTTTTACTTCAGTCTATCTACATTAGTAATAGTACGTCGTCTGTGTCTGTCCCATTGCGGTAGTGTAAATATTATTATTTTTTTTTTTTTTTTTTTTTTTTTTTTTTTTTTTTTTTATATAGTCACGCCTTTTTCCCAGTAGGGGTAGGCAGAGGTGAATAAACTACCCACATTTCGCCAGATGTGGTCAGATTAGATCCCATGTAACAGGGGGCGAGCCTGTTGCCACTTTATTGGGACCACCACACACACACACAAAGATGATATCAGTGTGCGGGTTTCCTCACGATGTTTTCCTTCACCGTTTTTGTATCTCGCTGTTGTAACTAAAGTTCACAAATGTACATAACTTAAATCTTAAGTCATTGGTACATGCCGAGGTTTGAACCCGCGACCTTCGGAATGAAAGCCGCACGCTCTAACCATTAGGCCAGCGAGCTACCTTAATGCTGTGTTGCAAAACTGTCTATCATCATCATCATCAGCCGGTAGACCGTCCACTGCTGGACATAGACCTTGTTCAGAGGTCTCCAAGTTTGTAAGGGTTCACGTGGACTGATTTGGGTCCTTTTCCACCACGCTGTCCCATTACAGGTTGGTGGGAACAAGAGCCTCGATTAGCAAGGAACATCAAGATCGGGAGTTATTCGCGGGACTCCTTACACCCCTCAACAAGCTCTACTTAGTAATACTAGATTATGGATACTAGATCCGTGATCTCTAAGTCGAATGAAGCTGCAATAGTTAGTTAGTGCTAATCTTATGGCGCATACTTCATCATAAAAAACTTACTAATAACTTAATTAAGCTACGACAGCAATTACTCTTGAAATGGAAGTCATTTGACAGTGAACAATAATAAACTGAATGGGGGTATTTTTATAATTCTAGATTATTAGTTTTAGATATTAAAAAATCTCATCATAATCCCTAAGTTGTCGAGATCCTGCGAATTATGAAGAATAGAGAAGTACTGGAACAGTCTGCCGGCGTGTTTCCTTCCCGGTGTGATGTGGGAATCTTTAGGAGAATGAATAGGCTACTTCGTAAAGACTACATCGTCGCTTTCCATCGGATTGTAGTCTAGCCCTAGGCAACATAATAAAAAAAAGAAGCCTTTAAATATGTATAATAGGTTAAACGAATCTCTACAGCTCCCAATTACAAACACAACCATTCAAATTATGACTGCACAGTAGTAATATTTTACATTCGCGTGGAAAATACTTATTTGTATTATAATGTGTTTTTTAAAAATTCATACAAACTCGCTTCATAATGAGATACAATATAAACGAGAAAATGCTGTGCGGCGAAATTTTCGGATTAACATTTGTACGGAGCTAATATTTAAGAGCGGCGTGATTACGTATCAGATGCGAGCGGTGGGAGTGGGGAGGAGGCTGCGCTGAAAGAAATTCGCCGAGCGGATAAATCATTTTTTTTTTCAGGTGAAATACGATCGCATAAAGCGTTTCCGAAAGCAATTAGTCGGCGTAACGACCGCGGCGGAAGGACACGGATGTAGACAAAAAAAAAATCCGACGCACACAATGCCCGACACGCGGCAGCCAAGTCACCATCAGGTTCAAATCATCATTCTATTGATATCACTAAGTACAGCCTGTTGAGGGGTGTAAGGGGTGCAAACAGTTCACGGAACCAAACAATCTCATCTGTTCGTGGATCTAGCTCCCATCAACAATTGGCCCAAATCCTCCCACATGGACAAACGACGACTCCTAGCAGCGCAGGACTGGTTGATGTGGGGATCTTAGGAGGCAACCTATATCCAGCTGTAGACGTCTATCGGCTGATGATGATGATGATGATGAGAATGTGAAAAATGTAATAAGTGGCGTTTCTTCCGTGTAGTGCGTTAGAAGACTTAATAAAAATAAATATCGTGAGGAGGAGCAACGGCGAAGGTTTACGATATCCTCGCCATAATTTAATGCTATGAGCTGCTCGCGGATTAGGTATTTATTTTGATACGGAAAGGTGGGATGCTGCCCTCTTGTTTTATGGCCCTATAACTATTGAGCGGTTTACGGGCGGTTAGTATCTAATGCCTCGGACATTAGTTGCCTATTGGAAATTGAGGATACTAAACTCTACCGGCCCGATACGTGATCAAGGTACTTACATTAATATTGTTAAGTGACGCGCGTTTAAAATTTGATATTCTTCTTCGGTATTACTCTTGACAGAGTAATCATGGTCATCAGTTCAGGTGTTGGTGGCAAGGTTCAGAAGACGTCGATACTCAGCCTCCTTCCTCGAGCATTCATATAGGGTAACAATGACGAGCCATTTACTGCTGCTTTTCTCTGGTCAGTCTGTATCATAGGCGATCCTAAATTCCTTCTTCCTCTCCTAAATTTATCCTAAATGTTATAGGATTTTATACAAATTTCCTTTTTCATATTATCCGGCTGGCAAGACGTTAGCCTATAATAATATAGCGCTAGTTTGTATAGTATATACAGCACCACATTGTGATGATGAATCTCGTTACTCCATTGATTTCATTAGGTACGACACCCTTCAAATCGGAACAGTAACATTTGCTCACTACTCTTTGGCCGCAGAAATAGACGCTGTGGTGATATCTACAGAGACCGTCACCGGTAATATAGCTTTAACAGTACATATATATATATATATATATATATATATATATATATATATATATATATAGATATCTTATTAATGGTACTATCAGTTTCATCATAATCAGATGATACGCATCGTCTGCTAGATATAGGCCTTCCACAAAGATCCCCACTTTGATCGGCCCCGCGCTGCCCGCATCGCCAGACACTAGGGGGCCATCGTTTGTAGGGGTTTATTTGAGGGTATTTGGGCCATTCCCCACCATGCTAGCCCAAGGCGAGTTGGTGGGAGCCAGGGCTTCGTTTGATGATTAGCGAAGTGCACCATGAGCAGGTGAGTTTGGTTTGGATCCCGTGAGTTGTTGGGGAAACTTTATACGTCTGCCGTCAGTTTATGTATACATTACACCTGCCTTCAAAACTCTAGACTCCCTAGACTGATTAGCAGAGAATGCCACCTAGGCATTAAGTCTACCCTTGGTACTGTGCAAGAAATGAATACATAAACACTAACTTATTTTAAAACAAAGACTTTACGCTAACACTATTACGTTTCGTCAATATTTAATTTATATAATGTACTTCTCTTCTCTTTTCTCCCAACAGCTAATTTACTTCCCCCACTGTTGGGGCACAGGTCTACCCTCAACATGAGAGCGATGACCCATAGTCACTACGCGGGCCCAGCGCGGGTTGGTGTTATTACACACACATCAGAATGAATTCTAATTCATGTGCAGGTTTCCTCGCGATGTTTTCCTTCACCGATTGTATTTCGATGTTGTTACTAAAGTTCACAAATGTACATAACTTAAGTATTAAAGTCATCGGTATTTACCGAGATTCGAACCCGCGACCTTCGGAATGAAGGCCGCGCGCTCTAACCATTAGACCATCTACTTACGTTACGATCACCCTATTAAGTCATTGAAGGAGGTCGAGACATAATTAACAAATGTTCAATATGTATAGGTGCAGTTGTTTAAAATTAAATTAATATTGACATCCCACTAGTGGGATAAAACGTAATATATATGATGAGAGTGATTTCATAATTATGAAATGAAATACATGAAAATACTTTCCAGCCGCCGGAGCGGATTTGATGTACGTTTACTGTTGGTAATAAATTCCCGGACGCGGTGTTCACACGTTCCCATTTAGTGAATTAAAACTCCTGCGAGCCCGTGCACGGGTCAGGAATTTTCCTGAAATTCAATAAAGTGCAAAAGGACCAGTCTACGTTCAGCAACGTTCAGCTTTCAAGGAATAATATAACAAGAGCTCCAGGACTTTTCATATTCTGATAGTACAGCCGGATAACGCGCTTGCTAATGGTTTAGAAATGAGGTGATACATTTACTCGTATCATAGTTATCATGGAGCACTTTTTTTTTGTTGCGTGGGGGGGTAAATGTTCGAAAGATACCCTGCTTCGGGGAGGAATTCAGGGTTATGTGAGATTCTTACTCAAAACCCTTTCGGTGGTCTGCATGAGTGCATTCGGTAAGGCCCCGGGATCACCGGTGTCCCTCTAGACTTTGTGTTAACATGTCTCTGAGGAGGAGCCTAACCCTCTTAGGCACCATCGCTGATCCATACGCTGTCTTACGCTGGTTCGCTTGTTGAGTGATAAGCGCCCCCACTCTTAAAGCCCGCGAAACTCCTAGACACTTTTAGTCGCCTTCTACGACAGGCAGGGCTTACCTTAGTGTTATTCTTACTGGCCTAAGACTATAGACCTGTTGCTGCACTTGCTTATCAATAGGTTCCAATTTAGAAATTAGGTGATAGATGATATATATATATATATATCACAGTTATCACAGAGTACCTAACACAGTTCTTGTTTAGTTTTTTTTCTATACAACAAAGCGACAAGACGATGGAGACCTTTAAGTAATGGTTTGTAATACACTTGCTCATAACAGAATGGCGCTAGTTAGGATGATACACACTACATTTGGCGCATCGTTTACATCAGTTACATCAGTCATTTCACTAGCTACAACGTCCTTCAAACCTAAACACGGTAATGTCTGCGCACCACTGTTTGTCGACAAATAGGTCTCCAGTAACAAAGACCTACCGTCAGTGTTGAGTACGTATATAAGAGATTTCTATAATCTAATAATTAAAAATAGAAATATAATAATAGTACAGACTTTAAACCGGATTTTGATGAGTTTTTTTTTTTTGATAAGAACTAAGTTAATAGGAGAGTATTTAACACAGTGAAATCTAAAAAAAAAGGTTTTATATAGAAACAATGTAGTTCATAGCTAGTGATAAAACTGTGAAGGTATCCACTATTAAGATATCAACTTATTTCAGTCATCATCAGATGATAAACGCCCACTGCTGGGCAAACGAATCTCCCAAAGATCTTCACATCCATCAGTGACCTGTCAGAGAATGTAGTCAATGAGTTCTGATTTATTGACTGGAAATATATACCGTCACTTACCATCGTCGTTGTCACTTAATTTCTAGTGAGATCGTCAGTCATATGTTAATGTAGGTGTCTTCAAGATAAGGTTGAATAGGCTGTTACTAGTTTAATGTCCCTTACCACCACAGACCACTCACCATCAGGTGGGATCCTGGTCAATAGCTCACCTTATAGATATAAAGCAACGAAAGCTTCAGTAATACGTTTTTCTTATTGTTCTTGTGGTCATTTGTTAATGAAAAATTATGAACAGTTGAAAAATATCAAAACTAATAAATGCCTCAGCGTAATAGAATTTAAGCTCAGCTGAACAATTCCCCCTGCAGCTTGCAGCCACCAGCTCGCAGCGGACGTAAGTTCTGCAACTAACTTTAATTAACTGCCATAGCGGGCTATTTCTTCATTATGAGGGAAATCTGCAGCGTGGGGGGGAGGGACATTATGTGAACAATATTTCCGCTATTTGCTATTAAGAAAATTCCTTTGTGGTCTTTTATAACCACCCTTTAATTATTTTATATCACATGTATTGTTTGTAAATGCTGTCGTCATCATCATCTGATAGACGTCCACTGCTGGACATAAGCATCCCCCTAAGATTATCACTACGAGCAGGTATTCATAACGGCGATCATGCTGGCTCAATGTAGGTTAGTGGCAGCCAGAGCCTCGTTAGTTGATTAGCAGGGTGCACCACGAGCAGGTGAGGTTGACTTGGATCCCACGAGTTGTGCGGAAACGAGCGAGTGTAGGGACCTGTTTGCTTTATGAAACCTCATCATCATCATCATTTCAACCGACGAACGTCCACTGGACATAGACCTCTTGTAATGTGTTATTTTTTCTTGATTTTATTTATTCAGGGGTTTAAATGACCACTCACAACAACTCAGGGGAACCACCTGGTCCTGGTGCACTCTTCTAATCAACTAGCGAAGTACTGGTTCCTACCACCCCGCATTAGACTAGCGTGGTGGGAAATGGCTTAAACCTTTCGTATAAACCCCTACAAACAATGAGGACAGCGTAGGACCGATCCATATGGGGATCTTTGTGGGAGGCCTATTTCCAGCAGTGGACGTCTATCGTCTGATAATGAATATTATTATTAATAACATATTTATTACTAACACCATACTAATTAAGGATAATATACTTTTTCTTATCCTTAATTATCATCATCAGAGCGGTCGGAAGTGGATACGAGAAGCTGAGAATCGCATTTGGCGGAAGACGTTGGGGAAGGCCATCCAGCAATGGATAAACATAGCTTGATGATGATGATGATAATGATGAAATTTCCGGTATCGGAGGAAAATCTTAAATTTTCATCAGTTCCGCTCCAAGAAAATATACAATATGGTCCAGTACCACTAATTGGGTGCCGGATATCCGGTATAATGGGATTTGCGACTGCGGCCACAGCGTCAGGTTTAATTTGAAAATATGAGAATGATGGCTTAAACGGCATATAAATAGAGGTAATTATTAACAATAAATGACTATTTAAATGCGCCGTGTTATTTAGGTCCAAACCTAATCCTGAAACAAATTGCTCTCAGAATTTTAATCCTTCGTATCCCAGCAGTGGGAATACAAATTTACCTGTTCATTTACGTTATATATAAGTTAATAGACATAGGTCTCGCCTCCAGGCGGCCGTCTATGTAGCTCCTAATGCATTTGACAAACAGCGATGTGCAAACATTATAGTGTCCCGGTTTGAAGGGCGTTGTTGTTAGTATAATTAGTGGGATAACGAAATTTAACATCTTTTTAAGCGACGAACACAATGTGGTGCTGTATATATCATTCTAAGTACTGTACATTTTTATATGTGTAAACGTATCACTTATTATCAAGTGAACGTCTTGCTGGTATAAAAAAGTATATAATTTCGCTTGTATATGTTCTGCTTTAATTATATTCCGTCGTAAATAACTCGCTCGCAATGTTAGCGCACGGCTAATGGGGCGCGTACGTCGTGTCATCAGCTCGCCGAAATTCCGATCCGATAGATGGTTGGTAATGTATTTACACAACAAATGGATTTACCGCTAAAAGCAATACACTGATTCATCATTAACTTCATTGTCCCTCACTACACTCAATTATCGGTGAAAGTTTGTACACAAATTTTATCAACGAAACAATCTTCATTTGAAGAATTCCGTTCATACAAATAACGAACAATACTTGTTACTACGTTCAATTGATAATAAGTGACCTGACCATAACTTGACGCTGGTTAAGAATGGTATGCACTGCACCATATTGCGCTCGTCGCCTGAGACATATGTTGAGTCTCATTACCTCAGTATTTACACTAACTCCAGCGTCCTTCAAACCGGAACACAGTAACGTCTGCAAGTCGCTGTCTGACGGCAGAAATAGGCGGTACTGTGGTACTTACCTACAAAGTCTTCAGCAAGAGAGACCTACCACAAAGTGAACATAGTCAAAAATCTATCTATATGTAAGTCGAAAATTGGATAGTTACTTATATGCAGTAAGACAGTAATTTTTTACTGGTGGTAGGTCTCTGTTGCAGGTGATCATTTAGGTAAGTGAGCCAGTAGGTCATAGTGAGCAGACATTACTGGGTTCCGATTGTATACGTTGTAGCTAGTGATATTACTAGGGTAACGAGACAACCTTTTTATGTCTCAAGGTAATCTAGCGCCATGTTGTCTTATTTTTCCGTTCTCCTTCTACTACCTTCTAGTTAACGCTGATTAAAAAAAAAATAATTATCTATTTCCGGTCAGATGTAATTAGTAGCTAATAGATTTAGTAGTATATGCTCCTCCATTCTTCTCCATAATAATAATTAATTTCCCTTTGACGGTAACGTGACAGCCCTAGGTGAGGTGGCGTTCACAAAAGAAGCAGTAAATGGTATCGTTTAAATTTAAACAGGGCTGCGTCGCCACCCACTCCGTGTACGATTCAGGCTTGCAGCTAAGATCGTAACTTAACCGAGGCATAAATCAAAGGAGAGGCCGAATGGGCTAATAAAATGTGAATAGAGCACACCGGCAGTACCGGGGCCGTAAAGTATTCAGCTTCTTTTCAAGGTCAAGGAGTTCACCAATTTAACTGTCCCTACTCCGGGTTGAAGACCGTACCCGATGATGAATGATGAAGACCTGTCCTTCACGAATTCACTACCGCCCTCAAAAATCTGTGTTCACTAGTGCTAAGTCTCCATTGCTACATTTTCGGTTTGTTCCATCGCAGGTCCTACTGCCGCCGACAAACACAGTGGAAACTATTGCGATCCGGTTTGAAGGGAGCTGAAACTAGTAAAATTACTAAGGTGACGATAATCTACATCTCATGCCTTACGCGATGATGTATATAACGTGCTAACTAGCGCGTTGTGGACAATCGTATCACTTAAAATCAAGTGAAAGTATTGCTCGCATAATTGAATAATAATATCTTCAAAGACAAGGTAACATCTGCTGATAAGGGGATGATCTATGTGAGTGTTTTACCCACTAACACCCCCTCGGTGGTCACCCTCATTGTGTTGCGGGAGTCCCTGGCACTATACCCAAAGCCCAGAAGGGTTGAAGCCTACCTAGGCACCGGTTTGGTACGATAAGCACCAGCTCGTACTTGTCTCCCTGGGGTCAATCAATGAACAATGAAGGCACCGTCATTAAAATCTCACTGACTCTTTTAGTCGCCTTCTACGACAGGCTAGACTAATCTTAGTCCTAATCTTAATAACTAGATACTACAAGGCAAAACCTAGTTTCAATCTAGATTAAAGCTGCATCGTACTGATTCAGCCTTCTAGATTATTCAAGTGCCATGGAAACCAACGGTTCTACGGTCAACTAACCCATGCGGTGCCCCTTAAGGCGACCCTGCATCCGGTTGCTTATGAAATTATCTAACGAAGCGGCGACCGACGGAAGTGGTGATAGATACTCGGTATATTTAGTTACCTCAATAATTTCAATAGCTACAGCATCCTACAAACCGGAATATATCTTTTTTATACTACGAAGCGACGACACGAGCGGGACGTACGTGGCGCTAGTTAGGATGACGTACACATCACATTGCGCTTGCCGCCTAGAGCTTGTCTCGTTACCCTAGTAATTTCACCATCTACAACGCCCTTCAAACCGGAACACAGTAATGTTTACACAGTATTGTTTGGTGGTCGAAGTAGAAGCTGCGGTTGTACCTACCTATCCGATCTCAATACACACAGTGTTCAATTTCGTTACGACATTAATTTTATTAATTACAGCGCCCTTCAATCCGGAACACAGTAATCCAAGCACAGTACAGTTTTGCGGCAGAAATAGATGCTGCGGTGATGTCTACCTGTCCGGTCTTAACATACGCTGTTAAAATTCGTTACATCATTAATTTCATTAGCTACAACATCCTTCGAACCGGAGTACATTAATGTTTACATAATAATTCATACCTGGGAGTAAAGACCTAGTACAGCGGCAATTTAGGTATTTGAAGGTAATAAAAAAAAAAGTGGCGCTGTAAAATTAGATGATTCGAAGTGATTAACATCAGGATTTAACTGGAAGCGATAAATCCCACTGCGATGGGGTCCAGCAATCAATGTCGCCATAATAAAACGAACGGACGTATTTTAATATAAATAAAGTTTACGCCACGTAATTTATAGTTACGCCGCCATTAATGCGAAGGATCCCGTTGCAATGTAACGTAATTGATTTTTTTTTAATGCTCCGAAATACAGGGTGATGTTTATTTTATTATCGTTGTTATTTAATTTTATTGCTATTGAAATTTAATTGATTTTTTTTTAGTGTAGTCTAAAATTGCTGCCGATACACAGGTGTGTAAACATTACTGTGTTCCTGTTTGAAGGGCGTTGTAGCTAGTGAAATTATTACAGGAATCAATGTGGTGCTGTACATATCATATATTAGTGGTAGGTCTCTGTTGCTAGAGACCGTCTAGGTATGTACCACTGCAGCTCGACTTTGTGACAATAAACATTAGTGTGTTAACATTATTGTGTTCCTGTTTGAAGGGCGCTGTAGCTAGTGTAATTACGTACATTACGAGAACATCCCGCCCGTCTCGTCGCTTTGTGGTATAAAAAATAATAATTATTTGTTACTAGTAACAGATACAATGTATGTATCGGGTATCGGTTGAGCGCTTTATTAAATTACGTAGCGGGCGTGGCCGCTGCGGGCGACTCCGTATTAAACATTTATATGCGTGTTGTAAATGAACGGTAACTTCTAGCCGATGTTGCCATGTTAATAAATATAACGTTACACGTGATTTTATAATTTAATAACTACCCTAGATTGTTTATATGTTAAATGTTTTTTTTTATGGATCTCTAAAATGTAAATACTTAAAGCAAGCTGCTTAAACGTAATACGTAGCTCCTTACTATCAGCGTTATAAAAAGGCTCAAAGTCACTCGAAGGACAATGGAGAGGGTAATACTCGGAGTTTCTCTGCCCGATGGAATGATGATTATGGAGATCCGCAGAAGAACTAAGGTAACCGACATAGCTCAAAAGAATACTAGAATTAAGTGGCATTGGGCAGGGTACATAGCTCGAAGGACCGATGACCGATGGAGCAGTAAGGTCCTCGAAGGGTTGCGAGAAATGCGCGACCGATCGATGTGGAAATCTTTGGGGGAGATAAATTTATCGGCTGATGATGATGATAATGATGAAGCAACTTACGACAGGAAAGTAGCTAATTTCGAAAGTATTTTTTTTTTTTAAATCTTTCCTAAACAAATTAAAGGTTCATCATCATTGTCAGCCGATAGACGTCCACTGCTAGACATAGTCCTTCCCCATAGATTCTCACAACAATAAGGCAGGGATTCATGTAGACCATTTCCCACCACGCTGGCCCAATGCAGGTTAGTGTTACCTACCACCCTTGAATCACTTGAATTTGACACCCGAAGTAGGGTCTCAAAATAAAGACACCATAATCAGGTTCTGTATATAGCAACGAGTCCCTAGGGACCGTTTGATTAGAATGATAGATACTGAAGTCGTAAGTCATGATTGAGGAATATCAGGGAATGGAGTGGAATATCTGAGACGTCCGAATTGTTCCGCAGGACTGAAGACAGAGAGGACTGTACCACGCTGATCGCCTACCTTCACTAGTTGGAGAGACACTTTAAGAACTTGAAGAAGAAAGAGTCGTAAGTGCTAGGGTATCTAGGGCTAGTGCTAGGGTAGTCGTGAATGCCTACATAAAAGACACTAAGGGGTAAGCCAAGGTGAGCTAAAGGAAAAACATGTATGTGTAAAGAACCCGCTATGGGCCAGCGTGGTGAATATGGTCCAATCGCCGTCATATTGAGGGTAGGTCTGTGCCCCAGCAGTGGGGTCGTAAATTGGATGTTATGAATATGTGCAAAGATGTTAGGAGAATGGGTTAATTTATCAGGTGGAGAAGGCAGAGGGTGGTAAAGGGAAAAAAATGCACAGAAGGCGAAGATCTACAAAGAGTTTTAGCTTGTTTTTACTGAAATATATGATACCACCACAGTGCCCATTTCCGCCACCAAACAGTATCGTGAAAACATTATTGTGTTCCGGTATGAAGGACGCTATTGCTAGTGAAATTACTGGGGTAACGAGACTTAACTTCTTGTCGCAAGGCGACGAGCACAATGTTGTGCAGTAGAACGTGCTAACTATCGCCACATTGTCATTGGTCATTACCATCAGGTGAACGTCTCGCTCGTCTTGTCGGTTCGTAACATGAAATAGTACACTATTTAAAAGCAGACGGTCAACGAACTTAACAGATAACTTGAAATCAAGTTACCTACGTATCAAATTAACATGTCAACATTTTATTAATAGAGAGACTATAATTAAAGCTTCGGGAATAAAGACGTTAAGTTCACGATTGTTGGGTGGAAACTATAAATCTATGCGTGGGCGTGATTTGTGGCCTTTAATGTTAGGTTACGTGATATCGAGTGTACGTTGTGCAGGTGATGCGCTACCGTACGGGACGGAGCCGTTGTAGACGTTAAACGGCAACTGCTTTGAGTGTTCGGAGTACGGTAACGAGGATACAGGTTCGAAGCCCATGTACGATTGTAGTCCTTGCGCTAATATGTTAAATAATCTTGCTTTAGATTAACAGGTACAGAGAATTTCTAACAATTACACACACGGACATATATATATATACACCATGACCATCATCAGATTGTCGGTCTACCTTGTCGGAGACCTGTTAACACTACCACTACGTCTTCTGTCAGCAAGACACTAAATATTAGAGGATTTTGCTACTCTTTCAACCGTCAGTCGTTCGACGAGTCAGATGAGATGAAAAGAGGTGGTCAATTGATGGTAAGTGATACTCCCGCCTATAACGACGTGGCGCTAGTTAGGATGTGATATACACTACAACACATTCTGCCCGTCGCTTTCAGGCTTCTGATGTACTGGTAGCAGATCTCTATTGTTGGAGTCCGTCGAATAATGTTTGACCACTACTGCTCGGCGGAAAAAGTAGAAGCTGCGGTGGTAACTAAACGTTCTGAGGCAAATGAGATCTACCACCAGGTCCTGTGCGACCGTAATCTCACATAAAAGTTTGCGGGGTGTAAAAGTATTTACCCAGCATTTGCCTCGAGCAGCCAGCGATTCCCAACCTGCGGTACATACACCTTTAAAGATACGAGATCAAATTGGAGGTGTGTGAAAATTTAAAACAAGTTAAAACAGTTAAGTTATAATAATGTATTATGTTTATGAGAAGTAGTTCTAAATTAAGACTACAACTAATAACTTACTAAGGACCTGGATAATAGGGAAAAAATAGAGTCTATTTCAAAGTTTACATTGATAATAGCCTTTAAAAGAATAGAGACATGTTATTAAGGGTAGGTCCATTTTTTTATTCGAAGAAGCTACAAGAGGAGCGAAATGTTCACATGATGATAAGTGATACTCCTGTCTATGATATCGTGGCGATAATTAAGGTGATATACACAGCACCACAATGTGGTCGCCTTGAGATAATTAAGTCTCGTTACCGCGGTAATTTCACTAGCTACACCACTCTTGTTTGATATAAAAAGGGTTTTACATATAACTTCACTTGCTACAGGGCTGTTTATATCGGAAGACTAATGTTTGCACACTAGTTAGGAGCTTCGGTGGTACTTGGATGGTATCCGTCACCACCACCACTTACTACCAGTAATAGTCTAATGTAAGTTATCAGCTACGTGGTAAAGAGTCTGTTCCCGGAGACCAACACCTCTGTACCGTCTAAGTACCACCGCAGCGTCTATTTCTGTTACCAAACAGCAGGTTATAAACATTACTGTGTTTAAGTTTCAAGGGAGTTATGTTTGGTGAAATTACCGTGGTAACGATTATTAATATCTTGTCTGGTATATAATTTACCATCAGGTGATCGTCCAGCTTCATTCGTCGCTTAGTTGTAAATATAAAAAGAAAGATTTATTAAGCGGCGCGGGTATTAGAAGGTTGGGAAGCACTGCACCAAGCGAATGCGATCTTCAACGTAATAACTTAAAAGTGTCGCAGTGTACGAGCATCATATACACATTGCGGAACGTAAATGACAAAATGCCTCCGGCAATGGCTTGGGGGCGACTACCAGAGATTGCCCCCTGCATTCTTCGCTCCAATGTTCACATGAAATTTTCAGTTACGAACCCAAGACATTTCCTATTGCTCTTTTGTTGGCGCTTGCCCGTGCGCCCAATAAACGGCACATACAGATACTTTTTAGTTTCATTCGTACCGAGCGGCGCTGCCTTAAGGCTGAATAAGATATTTTACTAGAACAAAATTAAAAAAAAAACCAAATAAACCTAGACTTCATTCGGATGAACAAATTTTTTTTATAACAGCACCAAGACGATCAGGACAATGACGGTTAGTGATACGTTTGCCTATAACAACGTGGCGCTAATTATGATGTTACGTACAGCACATTACGCTCGTCTCCAGAAACATATGTTAAGTATCGTTACCTCACTAATTTCGCTAATTACAGCGCCCTTCAATCCGGAACACAGTACACACTCCACACTCTAGTATGCAGCGACTGCAACAGAAGCTGCGGTGGTACCTAGTCATATAAAATTCCGGTTAAGGTCGGCCAGAGCATATCAAACAAGTTTTTATCCACTTTATTTACATTTCCGGCAGTCAACGGATACCGGATACGGTCTCCAGACATACGCCATGTTTGTGTAGCGAAGAATGTAATCCTAAGTACGGAGCCAAGGAAAGGCGGTTTATTTGAGGAATTCGAAATGCCTGAAATAGTTGAAGATAGGTCTTATTTCTTCATTTCACCGCTTCAAGCAAATATCACGTTTATTACTAAGGCAGTAGAGTTGAATTTCATTTGGCGGTATGTTAGAGAAAGATGGTTGCGGTGTAAACTCAATATATTTGATCTGAATTCGTTCAATTCCAAGACTTTATGTTTTTTACCGGAACATAAACATCCATATATATTAGGTTTTGAATATTTATATTTGAATAATACTATTTTCGGGAGATCAGATATTATTTATCTGTAGTAAGAGTAGCTCGCTGGCCCAATAGTTAGGTTATTAACATCGTAGAGAAACCTGCACATGACTTAGGATTATTCTAAGGTGTGTGTGAAGTCACCAAAACGCATTGGGCCAGCGTGGTGACTATGGCCCAATCGTCTTCATATTGAGGGTAGGCATGTGTCCCACCAGTGGGGACGTAGAACTGGGTGTTATGATGAAGAGAGAAAACTACCTTTATCTCGTTGAAATTGATGATGTCGGTGAGGAAAGAAACAAATTATTAACTGGCTTTATAAACAACTGAACTTTTTCATCAAGTTTTACATATATATGTATATATACACACACACATATTCACATGTAGTAACCTTTCGTTTTTTCTATTCAACGAATCGTCGAGACCTAGACGTTTACCTGAAGATGATACACCTAACTACAGCAACGTAGCGCTAGTTAAGATGATATACCATCACCACATTGTGCTCGTCGCGTTGAGGGTTAAGATGTTAAATCTTGATACCTCAGTAATTTCACTAGGTACAGCGCCTTTCAAACCGGAACACAGTAATGCTAGCACAATCCAGTTTTGCGGCAGAAGTAGGCGCTGCAGTGGTGTCTATCTAGACGGTCTCATACGATACTAAATTTCGGCGGTAGCTACCTACTCGGTCTTCACAATCAAATATGTACTAGGAAATATATATGAGAAATATCTTCTTTATAGTCTACATCTGTATGTTATACCATAATCAATATATTAGGAATTTTATTGTTTATAATATATGATATGTTTGTATGTTAGTTTTAAAGAATATTCACATTATTTCAGTCGGTATAAAGTGGCTCAGCGAATAAATTCGTTGTGAAATATTCAAAGGCGAGGAGACATCTTGTCGGAGCGTTTCCAAACGGTTGTGAAATGCGAGAGATCCTAAAATATTTACATTGCAGCACCTATTAGTCTATTCTAGTCTATCCTAAGTTATTATGAGTCTTCTTATGTACGTATATCTATACAAACATATAGTAATGTCTGTATGTTTAATGGAAATAATACGACATATGAAATAAGTCGTATTAAAGTTGATTTCTCTTTCTGTACGTATGTCTTTTGTAATCTCTTTAACAGCTAAGAATTTTGACATGTTTTTTTTTCTGCCGTCAAACAGTACTGTGTATAACTTTGTTCCGGTATGAAGGGTGCTATGGCTAGTGTAGTCACTGGGGTAATGAGAGAACTTCTTACATCTCAGGCGATGAGCGTAATTTAGTGTATATCATCTTAACTAGCGCCACGTTGTAATGGGCGGGTGTATCACTTATTATTAAGCGAAAGTCCCGCTCTTACCGTTTACCTATGCTAGAGTGAAGCAAACAGGGATGCTGCATTACTGATGGTAATCAGCTGCCGTAGTCTCAGGCTAATAGGAACAGGACTAAGGTGAGCCGTACCTATCGTAGAAGGCGACTAATAGGGCGTTAAGAGTTTCGCAGACTTTGAGGGTGTGGACCCTTGTAGCGGGATAAGTGAACCTCAGCGATGGTGCCTAGGGTTTTGAACCTTCCTCAGAGACGTCCTAAAAATTGCTGTTGAGCCTGCACGGCTTCAATGAAAGAATTATAATTCCGCTGGTCTCGTGTCTGCATAGTGACACCCACTTGGGCCCTGGATACCTGTACTCACCAACAGGAACAGGACACTGATAGTGTTGCTTGGCTGTGGTATTCTGTAAGGCAGACCAGTTAAGCCAATACATTCAAACAGTACTGTTTACACATTATTGCTTTGCAGGAACTGGAGCTGGTGGTATTCAGACGGTCTCCAGCATTAAAGACCTATCATCTTCAGACTAGACTCGGTAATGTTCATGTATAGTACATAACTTCAGAGACTGTCTCTTACTCCCTCTCTATCTCCAATTATAATTTATTTGTATAAACAGAGTTAAAGCGATACTGAAAAAAAAAACACTTCCGTTTCCGGTTTACCGTGACTAAATTAAAGCTATTTATTATTTACACACGCGGTACGGTTTAGAATGCGTTATAAAGTGCCTAGAGATGTGAAACCGGATAGAATAATATATCGATGTATCGTTTTAACTTTAAATAACCAGTTTTTATATTTAATGAAATACGGACTGGTCATCATCATCATCATCACCTGATAGATGACCATTGCTGGACGTAGGCCTAGGTCAAGGGGACCGGTGCGTGCTATAAGAGAACCCGAAACCTCCCCGAATGCATTGATGCAGACCACCGAAAGGGTTTTAGTGAGTAAGAATCTCACATATACTCCCTTCCCTTTTCTTCCCCCCAGAAGCTGTGTGTCTTTCGAAGATTTCTCCTGCACCAAAAATAGTAGGCCTTCTTCAAAGATCTCCTCGTTTGTAAGGGTTCTCATGGAGGGATTTAGGCCATTTCGCACCACGCTGGCACAATAGGGGTTGGTGGGAGCCAGAGCCTCGTCTGTTGATTAGCAGGGTGGACCACGAGCAGGTGAGCTTGGCTTGGGTCCCGTGGGTTGTTGTGTGTACCCCTAACTCCGAGTGGTAAAACACAAATATGGTAAAGGTTCTCCTTTAATATTTACCCCGCTTCCAATTATTATGAAAGAGGCTGAAGAGCTGATGGTATAGGTTGAAAAAGAGATGTTCAGATTTACTCCAATTTGTTCACCAGGAACGACTTCCTTCCGATTAGGTCATATTAATGGATGCACGCTATAATGAAGACCTTAGAAGCAAAAAAAAATTCCTGATGGTAAGTCTCTTGCCGGAGACCGTTTAAGTAGGTACAACCACAGCGCTTATTTCTGCCGTCAAGCAGTACTATGCAAACATTACTGTGTTCCAGTTTGAAGGGTTCTAGTATAATTACTGGGGTAAGAAGACTCAATTCCTCACGTCTCAGGCTGTGAGCGTAATTTGGTGCATAGTATATCATCTTAACTGGCACTACGATGTTATCTGCAGGCGTATCACATATAATCAAGTGAAGGTCCCGCTGGTTTCGTAGCTTAACTGAATAAAATAAAAATCATGCAGTTTCATGCTCCTTTTCGAATTAAGATCGTAACTTGTCCATGATAGGGTAAAGAGATTTTTTTTACCTCATCTCTTTTAATTTTATACCACCAAGGTGGTAACAGACATTTGGCCTGCCTGATGGTAAATAGTTAAGGTAGCCTATAGACTTTAGTACAACCGATAGCATCACAAGTACGTTTTCGATTCCCGGGGAAACATTTAATATATATATATATATATATTTATGGGAACGGTGGGCAAAAGAACGAAAAGGTCACCTGATGGACAGTGATCACTGACGACCATAGACAGTAAATTCCAGAAAGAAGAATAGAGATATAATACTCTATATTTCAATCTACAGAAGTCGACTGCTGAATATCGGCTTCCCCAAGAAGTAGCCTAAAGATCAGTCTAGACTTGCATGTGTTTTCCTGGAACTCTATCTTCTTCTATGTCGTCACATTCTTGGCAGAGTGTTCGCGATCATCATGTTATTCTTGGCGTACTGTAGCTTTTCTTTCGTTTTAGTGTACGGAACTCTAACTACCCTCTTCATTACACTCTAAAGGTAGAGCAGAGAGATAAAGCGATGATATCGTACCCAGTGCAGCAGTTTCTCTTGTGACCGCTACCAGCATGCGAAGTGTGAGGAGTAAGATAAACAGAAGACTGCAATGATGATGATGATTATGAAATTTAATGACATTGTAGTTTACTAAATCTACTTAAACTTCGAGTTTGCTCTCGTTACAATGTAGATTGTATATTTATAATAAACAAGGAACATAAAGGCGTTTCGTGTGAACAGAGCTCATAACAGTGACATCGTTCAGTTTATAACATCGTAACACCGGAGAGCGTCAGCTCAGGGGAAATTAGATGGAGTTTATTGCTCGCCTGTAACTTAGCATTGTTATATCGAAATTTAATGGTCCAATAAGCAAACCTTTATAAATATTCAATTCATTAACCCCCACCCCAAAGGAGTATGTTTAAATTTAAGTGTAACCCGGATCGAATATTCGTAACGATTGAATTGTTATAAGGTTTCGTTAAGCTGTTCAAACATTGATCATAATCAGCTGGGAGGAAAGATCTCCACATACAGTAAGCACGGCTTCGGTTCGTATGGAGGGATTTGGGTCATTTCCCACCACGCTGGCCTAATGCAGGTTGGCGGGACCGAGAGCCCAGTTTCTTGATTGCACGCAGGATGCACCACGAGCAAATAAAGTTGGCTTTGCTCCCGTGAGTTGTTGTACAACAAAAATTATCATTTCTAAATTTTTTAATGGAGTGTTTACACTAGTATTATAATAGACCTTTGTTTTTTTTTAAATAAATGAACACATACCTATCAAGAAGAGTATCTTTTGTAACATATCCTTTTTACTAGGTAGGTCTTTATAACAGGAGGCCGTCTAGGTAGGTACCACCGCAGCTCCTATATCTGCCGCCAAACTTCTTCTTCTTCTTAAAGTGCCTCTTCAAATAGAGAAGGTTGGCGATCAGGGTGGTGCCCTTTCTGTCTCTGATTCGGCGGAACAGAAGTGTGCAATCCTTACTCTATTACAAATTCAAAGGAGTTGTAGCTAGTAAAATTGCTGAAGTAATGAGACTACATCATGCCTCAAGGCGACGAGCGCAATATGGTGCAGTATATAACATCCTAACGGGCGCTATGTTGTTATGGCCATAGAAATAAAATAAAATAAAAAAAAATAACGATGAAGTGATGGGATGTCTTGCACCGGAAACTGATAACCATTACTCTGGCGCAAGTGAATTGACAAGGAGAGAAGAGATGAGACAAGGTGTTCAAATTTTCGAGACAAACTGATAGTTGAATACCTTTAATTTATATCAAGGATCAGCCAGTAGACTTCAGCTCCGATAAGATCTTCCAGGCTGCATTCAATGCTTGTATAACAGCAGATAGCGATGGTACAGCTTCAGTTTCCTCATCTGTTATAAATATAAGACTACATTACATATACATTAGCAAGGTTTCAGTTTGCCAATACAAGGTTTCTTGTAGTTGAATATTGATACTCCTAATTTTATTACCATGATCTGATCAATAATATAATGTATGTCTTCGATAGTGTATTTGATAACTTGTGATGGTTTTTAATATTAAATATCGATAAGATAGTGATACGTGACTAGATTTGCCTGATATCGAGCTACGTGAACCAACGTTTGCAGTCGACGTTAGTATAAGTGTGCTGTGTACGTGGTTTAACATTGTAGTGACGGTTTGGTAATGCAGCAGCATTGTCGACTGGATTTCTATTGGCTACAACGTGATCTTGGCTTTTCTTATTATAAAATCTATATATGCGATAAGACAGATAAAGGTGGACCGACTATATGGTGAGAATCGCAGGAATCCTCTGCGTGCGAGCAATGCGGTACCAATCGACGTGGAGATCTTTGGAGGACGCGTATCAGCAGATGATGATATATATAGTAATGGTTATTGGGATTTATGTAGGATATATAAAATCATTTATCAACTTTCTATTCATCTGTAGGACTAACATTTGATATCAATTTCTAACCCTATTAATCAACAATGGTAACAAAGATTGTGAAGTGCTTTAAAGCTAATCACACGACAACAAGCTAAAGCTCTCTTTTGTTGATAGCTGGAGCACAGCGATGTTGTGGTGGTAGATTTACAATATGAAGACAGTGACCAAATAGACAGGTTCGATAAAAATTCTACTACACTTCAAACTAAAACAGTTTAAACTGATAAGCCTTCATTATCATGCTACGATCCTGGCACACCTCTCTCGCTTCCTCCACTTTCATAAGCGTCTTCATGCACGCTCGTCGGTTGCGTGTGCTTTTGATCCGGCCTTTCTTTAGGACATCTCCGATTTGATCGAAATATGTCCGCCTAGGTCGACCTGCACCGATTTTTCCAATCATTCTTACCTTGTATATTTCTTTCGTTAATCTTCTTTCATTCTTAGATATAATTAAACTTCAAGATGCTTCTGACGAAGATCGTGCTTTGACAAATCCAGCAGCATCTCCTGACTTTTATCTTCATCATCATGATGAGGTACCTTGAAACTGAAATTAGGGAAATTATTTTTAATTGATAACGTTTAAATCTAGCTTATTCCTTTTTGATCTTGATTGAGATTAATGTTCTGTAACTACCCTTAGTTACGTTTTTTGATATTATGTAATAGTAACAACGTGGTTTATTTTATTACCAAGCAATAAAGTCTATATAAAATTATTAGTCTGAGCCCAGTCATGTTACAGAATAGGAGGACTGATGGCTCTGAAAACTAGGCCACTTAAACCGTAAAAATTTATACAAAATCCCAAGCTCCGAACTGTAGTCATTAAATTATATATTTGCAACATACTACAACCGGGAGAGTTAACCCACCATGCAGCCGGTGAAACTTATCAACCGTTGGGAAACTTATTTAATTGGCACCGGACCTCAGAGGATATCCTGTAACTTCCGTAACAAACTAGATTCAATTAAATTCAAGTTTACAGACCTGAAAACTGGCTAACTCCAGTCTAGCACTTACCTATTTCAATTCAATATATATTCCAAGAAATTCAGGGATTATTCAGTTTTTGAGTAGATCTAGCAGAAGCTAGTGCAGTAATCACCGTGTCTGTTGCTGGAGACTGTCTAACCTATATGTATAGTCTAGATGGAACCTACTGTCATATGTAGCTCCTATTTCTACCGCAAAACTAGCAGTATCTAAACATTATTGTGTTCCAGTTTGAAGGACGTTATGGCAAGTGAAATTATCAAGATAACGAAAACATCTTATATCTCAACAATTATTCTATTACAAATGACTCTATAAAAATTTATAAGACGAACAAAATGTGGTGTTGTGTATATCACCCTAACTAGCTCCACGTTGTTATGAGCCCGCCTTGCTGATCCCCTCGGCTCCTGAACAAGAAGTAATATGTTATAAATTTATTTTATATATCTTAGCATAGTTGTTTTGGTAGGTAGGTCGAATAAAAATTAAATATTTAACACGACAAAAAAAGTACAACGGAAACAGAAATCAAAGCTTCAGTAATATCAAATAATCTGAGATGAAAAGAGTTGATGCCCTGAATAACACCTTTACTTGTGAAGCCATTAAAACCGCGTATGTAGTATGGTTTAAATATATACATTGTTATATGCAGATTTACATTAATACATATACATATATAAAGTAATATGAAATTCATCATATTCATAATTGATTAAATTCTTAATTAAACTTAGAAGTTGGTTCTTCAGCTTCTCTTTCTCCTATCGTAGTAGATTCAATTAATCATCATTATCAGCCGATAGACGTCCACTGCTGGACATAGGCCTTCTATTATATTCATGTCTTGTAATGTTAACATGGTTAGTGAATACTGGTGGTAGATGTCTGTTGTCGGAGACCGTCTACCTCCAAGTAGAATTTTTCCAACATTGCTGTGTTCCAGTTTGAATGGATTTGTTCAAAGCGATGAGTGCAATGTGTTGTGTATATCATCCTAACCACAGTCACGATCCGTAATTGTATTGTTTACCATCAGACAAACGTCCCTCTCGTCACCTCGCTTCGTGAACAGCAATTTCATTAGTTACAGTGGCATAGACTAAAACAGATATATTTGCAATTGACGCAATAAATGCTAAATAGTAGATTATCGCCTTTTATATATAATAATTAAATATTCTCTCTCTCTAGGGCCGTTCCCATACGTTAAGGATTGTGGTCAGTGCTGGAGTTGCTGTCTGGAGCAGACGATCTGCTTCTACCGGTTCCTGTTCAGGACATTTCTTACGAGTGTGTAAAATTTAGAGGACGACGAGTCTTTAACCTGATCGGTCCATCTGGTTGGTGCACGATCGAAAGATCTTTTACCTTCGGTCTTCCCAACGACAATCAATTTTTCCAGACAATCGTCGTCCCTGCACAAGTAAATATTATATATAATATATATAAATTTAATAGCTCAACAGACGGACAAAATGATTGATGGCCGGAATGATCCAACGCGGCCGGCGTCGGCGCGCGCGCAACTGAGATACGATCGCGTCATTTCGAATTAGAAATGTAATAGTCGACTATCTCGCCGTATGACAGGTCGGACTGTTAAACGCGCCACCATTCCCCCCGACTGTTTCATCTCGATACAAGATGTTCAATCTTCATTTCTTTTTTAAATACATTATTTAAATTGTATTAGACAACAAACGTTTCGAGATTGGTAGGAAAAGGAAACGAAAAAAAAAATTGTCATTGTATAGATATTTATTTATTTATACATACGGATATTACAATATATAAACTACATTGAAATAAATGCAAAGGCACTACTTATTCCAATATAGGGTTTCTTCCGGTACCTCTGTGGTTGGATATTTTGATAACAGTGACCATAAATCCGATTCACTTGGATAAACTAGAATTGCTTATAAGTAAAAAGAAAGGCCTATGCCCAGCAGTGGACTTCTATCGGCTGATGATAATGATCAAAAAGAGAATCTGGTGAAGATCGCGGGAAGGACAGCACCGATCGGTGCGAAGATATTTAGGCAGGACCTTTATTGAGCAGTGGACGCATATCGGCTAAAAAAAATTATATGGTAATAATTTATAGGCACTAGTTTAGGGGGGTTTAGATCGGGAGAAGTTCGCTGAGCTGACGGCCAACCTTCAGTAGTGGATAAAGCCAATGGACGTAGACTACTGGCCATAAGCCTCGCCAAAACATTCCCATATCTATCGGATAGGGATTCATATAAGGGTTTTCGCCCTTCTGGCCTAAAGCGGGTTGGTGGGAGCTAGAGCCTCATTTGTTGATTATCAGGGTTACCCACCAGCAGATGAGTTGGCTTGGATCCCGTGAGTTGTTTTGCAGGAACCCTTACACCCCTAAAACACATTACATACCGTATGTATGAAATGCGTTTTAATGGTGATGAGAATGAATGTAGAGTTGATTGTGTATGTTGGAACGACCATAAACGGGCACCGTAGGGGGGACCGGGAAAGGGGGATGAAGCTAAAATAAAATGGATAAAGGCAATAAATATCCCGCTCGTAAACACACACAATATTATTAAGCGGCACTCATACGGCAATATTTTAAGTTATATTGTTTTCGCGAATTCCGTGACCATTAGGGTGAGATCATAAATGCCTTTCGTAAATAAGATTTCATAAGATATATATACTGCGGTCCGGATGAGTGGAATATGTTCCTTAGTTTAACTGCAACAAAAAAAAAAAGTATAAAATATTAATAAAAGCTGAAGCTGTGATAGATAAAATTGTAAAGCTGGAAGTCTCGATAAATAGGTTCCTTTCCAAATGCCCTGGATATTCCGCTGAAGGGAGTATCCAGATGAAATCGGCATGTACTAAGAAGAATAGCTTTTGTGGATTGATGAAATCCTTCCACACTTGGCGATGATGTTGGTTATTAGCTTTCCCGAAGTCCCGAAGTCCCGAGTCCCAGCAGTGAGAACCTCAAGAGAGTTTAATTTTGTAGTATGAAACCTACATTGCCTAAATTAATATCATATATATTTAATGAAAATGAAGTAGATGATGAGGTATGCTCATCCTAAGATAGACTTATAGATAATAGTATTGCAAAAAACCTAACTATGATTAGAACCAGAATCTATTCCTTGATCTTATGTAATTCGATACTAGATTTGGATCTAAAGACCAGTCTAAAAACTGCTTAAGCTTAATTTACATTTGCACAAAGCTATTAAGGATATACAGTTCTACATTTGTCTTTACTGTCAACATCATACTGTCGGTTATAGTGACGTATATCTGAATATATATCATTCGTCCTTTGCTCTTCTTATTGTTCCTTGTCTATCTCTCCTGTTGTAACTCCTAGAAACATCACATTATTGCTGTTTATCATGGGAAATCTCGTATTTAACAGTTTAATATTTTTTATTTATTAAATTATACGATAATATCCTGTTCCTTATCATTGAAGCTGGTGGTGCGGCATCGACCTCAATATTGAGTGGGCTATACCGCGCGTAAATATAACGGGGCCCCGGTACCTTTACCGACCGTAAAGCTAACGTAAACGTGACGTAAACCGAAATCGGGCCCCCACCGAGCAGCCCCGGCTTTATGACGCTTGAAGTGCGTCCGATGGGGGATGAAGGAAGTTGCCATATAAAAAAAAAACAATCTTTTCTTAATAAGATTAGTTTGACGAAGAAGTCAACCTTTGTGTAGTAAAAATTTTTTTTTTTTACATACGCCATTTCGTGTGTTGGGTAACTTGTTAAAATTAATAGCTTGGAGTCAATAGGGGTGGAATATTGGTTTAATAACTGATAGTTATTGATACGCCTGCACATTACATAGTAGCTTTAGTTAGGATGATATATACAGCACCACAGAAGGATGAAGAGTTCCTGCACAACAATGCACAGGAACCAAGCCAACAACACCTGCGCGTGATGCATCCTATTAATCAACAAACAAAGCTCTAGCCATCGTAGTGTGAAATGACCCAAATCCCTGTATAAACCCCTCCAAATAACATGAGAATATTTTGGGAAGCTCTATGTTTAGTAGTAGAAGTCTATCAGCTGATGATAATGATGATGACACAGCACCACATTGTCCTCTTCCGTTTGATACATAAAATGTCAAGTCTCGTTGATTCTATTTCATAGTTATAGCGCCGTTCAATGTTTATACACTACTGTTAGCAGTAACCAGAATATCTTTTTTTTGTTACTGGGGAGAAATCTTCGAAAGATACCCTGCTTCTGGGGGAAGTCAGGGTTATGTTCACTAAAACCCGTCGATGCTCTGCATCGGTGCATTTGGAGAGACTCCTGGATCTCTTATTAAACGCACCGGTCTCCTTCTACACTTTGTGTTAACGGGTCTCTGTCCCATGGAGGTTCGCTTATTGAGCGATTAAGGCCCCCATCCTCAAGGCCCATGAAATTCCTAGACCTATTTAATCGACTTCTATGACAGGAAGAGCATACTTTAGTCCTATTCTTACTAGCTCGATACTACAGAGCTGAGTTAGAATACCTAGACGGTCCCGGGAAATGGAAACCTAACACAGGCTATACAAAAATTTAGAAGAAAATATTGTATCGAAAATATAGTTACCTAATTTTAAAGATACCGTGACAGCGGTACGATTTGAAATTGAACTCATAACGGCGCGGAGCGACCGGAACTCGAATGGGAGCTTCATCAGATCAGTATCAAGCTGACGCCGTTTGCTGCTTCATTTCCGCTCGACGGTTGCATTTTGAATTTGAGAATTTAAGTCCGTATTCTTACACTACAGGGTATAAATAATAAAGAGTTTACTAGTTAGCTGGATCCAATTACAGCTTGTGCTGCATCTTGTATTACTTCTACGGACTTGAAATTTAATAGGAATATTCCCTTTGCGGAGTGCAATGGGTTCCGCACAACTGACGGGGCCCAAGCCAGCATCACCAGCGCGTGGTGCACCTTGCTAATCAACAAACGAGGCTCTGCAACCCACCAACCTGCATTGTGCCAGAGTGGTAGGTATAAGCCCAAGTCCCTCCATGTGCCCCATCCCTTCCACTATAGGTCCTTGCAGTTGCCATGGGTAGCGGAAGCCATGCTGAGTATGAACCAACCGATATGGAGATCTATCGGAGAGATCTATGTCCAGTATTAGATATCTATCGGTTGATGATGATGACGATGATCTTCATATACAACTTTCCAGCTGTTGCACCACTCCTTTACTTGTTCTTTTTAAGTTGTGGGCTGATAATCATTTTATAACTAAACTCTGTTTCTTAATTTTCTATTAAAACAAAAAAAAAAAAAACATCGAAATTTTTTATTATTTACTTAAACAGGTAACATTTGAAGGCGAATCGTTTAAAAGGCATCATCGATGTGCGGTGCAGTGACAGTAACAATAAATTTATCTTTTGAAGTAATTTCAACTTTATTTCTATACAGAATATGGTTCAGTTCGTGTATCAATATAACTTGTACTCCATTATTGAAGAGTGGCACTGGAGCGATTTTCAATATAGCACTATCTTCTTGTAACATCGATAAAAATGTATTGAACGTTTAAGTTACACTTCGCGCGTCGAAACTTTTGTCTATTACAGTTTGTTGTGTTCGCGTTTACGTAACAAACATATTACCACGGTAATAGAATCAGAAATTAATATCAGAAAATGGTGATCGATATTTTTAACTACTGTTATTGCATTGTAGCACGGAAAGAGCTTGGTTTGAGTATCGGTCTCTTTAGACGCGTACCCAGCGTGTTGACTTACGAACAATATTACCCAATAAAGGGACATAATCCCTCTCCCCTCCAGAACTCGACAGGCCTGCTATTCCTGGCTAAGTAGAAGACATTGGGGAAAGTCTACATCCAGCATTGGATTGAGAGAGTATGATAATGATAATGGCAGGTCTTATTTGCCGAATACTGTTTAGTTACCACCGCAGTTGTTATTTCAGCTGCTAAACAGTAGTATGTAAACATTCGTCTGTTCCGTTTTGAAGGACGCTACGGCTACTAAATTGACTGAAATAATGACACTACCTTTGTATCAAAGAGACAAGCTCAATTTGGTGCTGTGTATGTCATCCAATCTAGCGTTCTTACGGGCGCGTTTTACTCGTCTCGTCGCTTCCGCTTTAATATAAAATAATATGTTATAACCGTAATTTACTGTATATCTTATAAATATAATATGTTTTAAAGGGTAGATACAATAAGTAATAAAAACTTAACACTACAAAAAAGTAAACTAATCTTAAGGTCGCTTTACACTAAAAAAAAAGCACCTTGTGAAGTTTTGATGGTACACCTGATAACGTGTGTAAATAAACTACCATAACAGCAATGCTGTTGACTGTACATATGTGAAAGCGAGAGTGCGCTTCATCATCATCATCGCTATTAAAATCCTGTGAAATAGTGATCAAAAGTCTACTTCTTGATTCATCATCATCAGCCGATGGATATCCACTGCTGGTCACGAGCCTCCCCAAAGACCTCCACATCGATCGGCCTTGCGCTGCCCGCATCCAACAGCTTCTCTCGACTTTCGTTTGTAGGGGTTCATATGGGAGATTTGGGCCATTTCCAACCACTCTGGTCCAATGCTCGTTGTTGGGTGCCAGAGCCTGGTTAATTGATTTCCAGGGTGCACCACGAGCAAATGAGATTTGCTCGAGTCCCGTCAGATGTTGTGCAGTACGTTCATTTGTATAAGAAATACTTATTAAAGTGTATTCTCTAATAAAAGAAAGTTTTTTGTTTTTTGCTTATATAAAGCGACGTAGCTAATTTAACTACACACCACTACGTCGCTACTAAATGGAATGAACAGTCTACCTCCCCAGTTCCCAACTCCAGTTGGACATATATGTTGTTTGGTAGCAAACTCTCCGCCGCTGTTCACGAAACGTATGACTTTTATCGCGTACAATATAATACGCGGTCTCGAACAATGGTCACCAGCGAGGACATTGCGTACCTGGTGTCAGGCAATAGACTTCAGCCGATGCCTATCTACCTAACAAAAGGCGTCGCGACACCGCCGGCAAAGTTATTTACTTCATTCGTTATCCGATCTGCCGTTGAAAATATGAGGTGTTTCAAAGAGTTATTACTACAACTTGTGTCTGATGCTGCAAAAATGGCGGAACTTCTAGTATGGAATACCTCTGATATTAAACAATGATGTTTCGATTTGAAAGGCACTGTAGCTTGTGAAATTACTGCTATAAGGAAACCTGAAAAACATGAAAAGGATGAGCACAATCTCATGCCACATGTGCTAACACTTCCTGTTCATTGGGGAGTAAAGCAGATGGACCGACGACATCACAGAAGTGGTCGGAAGTAAGTGGATCCGAGGAGGATCGCATTTGCTGGAAGAGATTGGGGAAGGCCTGTATCCGACAGTGGATAAGCAAAGGCTGATAATGATGATGATGATGATTATGACTCACGCTTATCACGTCAATTAATTTTATATTGAGATAGTTAATACATGCAATAAAAGCGAAACTGGGTTCAGGTTAATTCATAAGAGGATGTGATGAATATACTGTGGAGAGAGAAACAGAAAGAGGGAGGGAGGGAGAGATAGTGCGAAAGCAACTGAGAAACATTGTTATTGGTTAGTAGTAGATGTCTATCGTTTGATAATGATTTCTACAACATGCGGTTTCTTTCTCTGTGTCCGGGTATACGGCGATAGAAGGAACAGCCATAGCACCAGGAGATGAAGTATAGGAAGACTATACAGAAACTCATTTTCTCTCCTTCTCTCATAAAGGCTATATATTTATCATTGTTTTTCGTTACACTTTTTCGTTTCATAAAATCCAATTCGCGCGGTCGCTATAACAAAAATAACACGTAAGTAACATGGCGATCCTGGAAACTATGTCCATAAGTTACATTTACGAAAAAACTTTTCCGTTTCCTGTTTGAAAGGTAATTCGGGCCGGTCCCTCGGCATGACACCTCATTGTCAGAATACGTATGGAGAGGAGCTTCCTCAGTGTAAACGTTAAGTGCACCACGAGTGAGCTTATAGAAAAATTAGATTACGGAATGTCTGCTAGGCTTTTCACATGGTACTTCCGGTATATTGCTGTACGTAAATGCAACGCGGTACAAAATTTGTAGACTTAACAGAATCATTTCAATCAGCCTATATCTTGAGTAATCCCATCTGTAACCTAAATATTTATTACTAGTATTTATTAATTTATAATAATTACTAGAGTTAAGTTACATTGCCTAAATATACAAGTTCCTATAATTAGTTTAAAGAAGTCAACTTTAAAAAAATTATAGTAATAAAGAGAATCACTAGGGGTTGTTGAGGGAACAACCACGTTTTTTTTATTCGATGATCTGATAATGAAACCGAAAAGTTCACCTACTACTGTCATCCGCCAACATGGCGCTAGTTAGGATACTATACACTACATCACACGGTGCTGCAGTAATGTCACTAGTTATCCTTCAAGCCGGTACACAGTAATGTTTGTGCATATGAACGCTCTATTGTGCTGCCATCTACAGTAAAAATTAACGTAACAATATTTTATTATACTTTTCTACATCTACCTTCATTTGTAAATATAAGAGACTTGCAATTGACAGTTGCGTTATGTTGACACTTAGTTATTTCCGGTAAAAATCAATAGGATTAAGGACTAAATTAATTATTTAATATATTTAAGACTTTTAATTTATTATTAATTTTATATTGTTCTTGTATTAATATTAATAATCATATTATCAATTGATAATACAAGTAAGGTATAAAAGTACCCGACTGTTCTTAAAGGACTCAGTGTTATTTTGCCTCCTGGTCAGTACAGTTCTTATTCACAGGATTTCGAGGATAATCCTGGACGCCCGCCGACATATACTACTGTTTATCGACTGCAATAGGAGCTGCGGTGATACCTACCTAGACGGTTTCCAGCAACAGAGACCTACCACCAGTGTGAATTTTACTATGATAAGACAACTTGGGAAACACTGCCTCCACGTCTATACGGAGGAGATTAAATACGTCATCCGTCTCTTCTTCTTCTTTGTCGGTATCACTCTTGATAGAGTGGTCGTGGTCAACACTTCAGGTGTTGGCCACCTTCCTACTGCATTCACATAGTGGTAATGATGATGAGCCATTAACAGCCGTCTCTATCTGGTCAGTCCATCAAGTGCATCAGTTAAAACGAAATATTGGAAATATTAATTGAATTCAGTATCGACGTCCTACTTTCGTTTACCACTCGTTCTGCCAACTGAACAAATTATTTTCCATGATGGAAGAAATTTTATGGAGATATAAATATCTGATTGATGGTGGTGATGAGTAAGTATTTCACGAGTAAGACCAAGATCAAGATCAAGACAAACTTATTATGCAAGACCAAGACCAAATGTGTAAGACTAAACGAAAAAATTTAAGTTTCTTTGAAAAGATGAGTTAAAATATTCAATTTAACTTGAATATACGCTTTTCGTCTGAAACAAAATATCTAGTATTTTAGAATATTTACAAAGCGACAATTATATCGATCTATAGATAAACTTAATATTAGGGGGACCGGAAAGTAATGTCGTTTTCTTACGCTAAATACAAACATACATTTTTAACGAGTCTTTATTTTTAATCAATGATGTATTCCCCATCATTGTCAATAACCTTTTGCCATCTAGTGAGTAAATTTTCAATCCCTGATCGATAAAAATTAATTGGTTTTTCGGCAAAATATCTAGAGATGGCATTTTGGATATCATCCAAATTTGCAAATGTTTTGCCACTTAAAAAGTGTTGCAGCGCTCGGAATAAGTGGAAATCCGATGGTGCAACATCGGGCGAATATGGTGGATGAGGCAGCACCTCCCACCCCAATTCATTAATTTTTTCTAGAGTTCGCCTTGCGCAGTGCGGTCTTGCATTGTCATGTTGGAGAATGACGCCTTTTCGGTTGACAATCGCTGGCCACTTTTCAATTAAAGATTGATTGACTCGCTGCAATTGTTCGCTGTAGAGGTCTGCAGTAACAGTTTCTCCAGGTTTCAGTAATTCAAAATGAACAATGCCGCGAATACTCCACCAAACACACAAAAGCGCTTTTTTGGGGTGTAAACCTGGCTTAGCAGTACTCCGAGGGATTTCATTTGGAGAGAGCCACTGCCTTTTGCGTTTTGGGTTATCATACAGGACCCATTTCTCATCTCCTGTGATCAAGCGATCAAAAAACGCTTCTGTGTTGTGTCGTTGAAGCAATAAGTTGCATGTGATTGATCGGTTAGCCTTATTCTGTTCGGACAGATTATGCGGGACCCAAACACCTGCTCTGCTTACTTTTCCAATCTGCTTCAAATGTTCTTGGATGGTCGACCAAGGTTTGTTGAGACTGTTTGACAATTCCTCGATCGTCTGACACGGATTTGCTTCCACTTCCGCCCTTAACACGTCGTTGTCTAACGCTGATGGTCTTCCTGATCGATACGAGTCGGAAAGATCAAAATTACCCGATTTGAACTTGGAAAACCACCTTTGGCATTTACGAATGTCCAGTGCATTTGGATAAACATCGCAAATGTTTTTGGTAGCAACTGTTGCGTTATTTCCCTTGCGAAACTCAAAGAGCATGCAATGCCGGATGTGTACCTCTTCTGGTATTTGGCTGGCCATTTTACCCAAAATTACAAAAAAAAAATTGTAATTCAATTGTCTATAAGTAAAGAAATCACTATAACCTCACAATGTCTTTGGTACGCCTCTGAACAAAACAATGAGCTGACAAATGACAATCAAGTATTGGCATGCGCAGAAACGACATTACTTTCCGGTCCCCCTATTATCAATGGATAATAAGGTTAACAATGTTATACACTTCAATAGTAGATCACGAGATGTGCTCCTGTCGACAGTCGGCGAAAGACTGACACGAAAGTAATGCGGTATTAAAACAGTGTTGCCAACCTAAGCAATGTTCAGGTAATCCATAAATGCTACTGTTACAAATGAGAGGTAGATGTTGAGTCTCGTTACATCATCAAGAACGCTAGCTACAGCACCCTTCGAACCGGACAACAGTAATGATAGCACACTTCTGTTTCGAAGCAGAAGTAGGCGCTGCAACGGTACTCACCTAGACGGTCTCCGGCAACAGAGACCCACCACCACAAAACCCTCTTTTAATAAAATAATAGACTTTCCAAACATAAAAAAAGAATTCAAATATATTAATTACACTATACGGATAGGTTTTTTTATTTTCATTATCACCGGATGTTTGCGCATTATATTGAAATACCCGCAGTGTTTTACAGTAATGGAATTATGAGCCGACCGCCGCGTTAACGAGGGACACGCGAGAGCCTCCCCCAAATAACGGATTAAAAACGAATAAAAACGTTATTATTTGTTCTGTACAACGGATCTGTATTTGAACGGACTGCATTGTACACATTATTAAGTAATTATTAAACATAATAATCTAATCCAATATAAGTTAAATCTATATATATAAATATATATGTTGTTAGTATTGCCAATACAGTCAGCAGTTATCACCTACCATCTCACCTCACCGAAGTATGGCTGGTAGAGAATACCAACAAGTATTAACCCAGCTTTTATATACAAAAGCTGTTATTCAAACTGCAATTATTACTAATTCTTGTGTGAAATGTATGTGTAAATAAACAGCTGTTTTACATTAAATTCTTCCAATTATTATCAATGTTTAATTGTTACGGAAATTGAAATTAACTATGATAATTGCATGCACGGTGTCAGTGTGTACGGACTATTGGAATTCCTCGTCAACTTTACTCCATTGGCTGGGACTGTTAAGCAACAAACCACTAAGCTATCGGTGACAAACTGATACACACTTAAGCTGCATATAAGGAGATCACTAGCTATTCCTCGTCTATTTTGCTGACGTTACTCCCCACAAGCATTATTGGAGGTAACATTTCGATTAATCCGTTCTTACCTGATCTATACTTGGCAAATGGAATATCAATACCAAATTTCAAGTCTCTGGTCGTTATTGTCCAGAAATGTCGTAATGGGTTTCTATAAAGATAGAAACCGCTTATATATACAGAAGATAGTTTTTTTTTTTTCACATTACGTATATCTTACACGACAAGCTATAACCTTAAGATTCCTTGAACCTGAAGCCTGAACCTAAGGTTTTTTGTATCTGAAGACTGATCTTGAATAGAGAACAATGTGGACCTAGTTAGGATGATTTACTTACTCCTTCCACAGGCACTAGTTAAATCTCATTACCTTAGTAATTTAACTAACCACATCGCCGTTCATACAATGGTAAGTCTCTCGGCGGAGACGGTCTAAGGAGTTACCATCATTCCTATTTCCGCCGCCAAACAGTTACGTGCAAATATTAATAGCCTAATTTTAAGGCCGTTACTAGAGAAATTACTGAGGTTTCAATACTTAAGTATATTATCCTAATCCTCGTGTTACGAGTGAACACTTATGATCGAGTGAACGTCTAGTTCGTGTTATCCCTTCGCCAAATCAAAGATAATGCAATACTTTTCACATTACTATTTTGCGGCTGTAATAAGAGCTGTGTTGATAGATGGATTTCGGCAAAAAGACAACACTATTAGAAAATATTATAGATTAATCACCATCATCATCAGTCGATAGACGTCCACTACTGGAAATAGGCCTCTCCCAAAAATCTCTATATCGATCAGTTCTGCGCTGCAGTCAGCATTGCCACCGGCACCGTCAGGCATTAGCGTTCGTCATCTGTAGGGGTTCAAATGGGGAGATTTGGGGCATTTCCCGCCACGCTGGCCCAATGTGTGTTGGTGGGAGCCAGAGCCTCGTTTGACGATTAGCAGCGTGCACCACGAGCAGGTTCTATTGGCTTCATCCCCTAAATTGTTGTGCGGGATAAATATATCATACATTTGAAGGACATTATCACATTGTCATAATGTCGTATCGTAATCGATAACACCCGTTCCGATTTATCGGTACGCTCGGTAAGTGTACAGCCCGCACCGGATAAACAATATGGCGGACGCGAGTGATTTACGCAGCGCGCGGATATTGTTGGTTTGCGCGCCGATAGCGCTTTTGTTTCGCCGTCTGCCATCTTATCACACGCTAGTGATGTGTTTGTTTGTATGTCCGTACTCATTAAATTATTGTTTTAATGATACTATCCATCCAAATTTGGCCATATTGCCCAGAGCCAACCAGATAACCTGGACAAGGTGGTTGCAGTAGGTAAGATCTAGAGCAAAAGATCACGGGGTCGATCCCCTACCTAATAGTCTGACCAGATACAGGCACTCTTAGGCACCAATATTCCGAATGCCCCTGAGACGTGCTGAGAACAGAGCGGTGTGGAGACGGCTGGTTGATGAGTCATTGAGAGCATTTCAGGACAACCACGACCCTCAGTCATGAAGTACACGAAAGAGAAGATCCATCCAAACCAATCCATAACAGCCAGTTTAGGACCCCACTGTTAGGGCATAGGCCTACCCTCAATATGAGGGCGATGGGACATAGTCACCACGCTGGCCTAATGCGGATTGGTGCAGATTCACACACACCTTATAATAAATTCTAATTCATGTGCAGGTTTCCTCACGATGTTTTTCTTCACCGTTTGTATCTCGCTGTTGTTACTAAAGCTTACAAATGTACATAACCTAAAATTTAAAGTCATCGGTACATGCCCAGATTCGAACCCGCGACCTTCGGAATGAAGAGCTACTTTATTGGAGCTATGGATGAAAAAAATATCGAAACCGAATCATCTACTTCACGGATAACTTCATCATTAACTGACAGACATCCACTGTTTAACGTAAGCCTCTCCCAAAAATCTGATAGCTGTTAAATAAATACTAGTTATATTTATATATATATATACAGGGCATTACCCGAGACACCGGCGGCCATTGAGACAGTAAGGTCCTCAAGTGGCAGCCGCGTACCAGTAGACGTAGTGTTGGAAGGACTCCAAGATCTGGTGAGAGTTGCGGGACCGATCGATATGGAGACCTTTAGGGAAGGCCCATGTCCGTCCAGCAGTGCACGTCTATCGGCCGATGATGATGATGATGATGATATGTATATACGTTTCGCATAATTTTGTTAAAGATCAAAGTAATACAAAGCACACAACAAGTCTAGTTACTAAGCAGTGCTAATACGAATGGCGATTATTTCATATTTTTGTGTTTATACAGTTTAAATCTTTTATACAGATTTTAAGTATTAATTTAATTGTCTATCGACAAGTGACGTCGAGATGGGTACATCACTAAAGTCGGACGAACGAGCCTATACAAGCATGTTACGGTGCGAAAAGGGAAATGTTAATCGCATTCCGGCGCAGTGCTGTAAAGGTAAATTTATTTAACTCGCCGATATCTATAAACACGTGCGTTTGCGATGTTGTCGATAGTGCAGCAAGATAAAGGAAATACTGAGGTTTTATTGGACATTGTCACACTGTACTTCAACCCTGTGGGGCAATTCCTAACCGCTTACTTTGTAGCACAGAGATCTGGTTCTATTCCGGTAATAAATATAGTGGAGTTTAGATAACGATAGGATTTTTCCAACAGAGTCTGACTTCATATTTTAACTCCGTCATAAAAGCATTGTAACTTTTTTTTTTTATTCAATGCAGCGATGTGATCAGCGGGATGTTCACCAGATGGTAAATGACGTGCCCGCTCATAACAACATGACGCTAGTTAGGATGGTATACATTATACCATATTGCGGTCGTCGCCTTAAGACATAAGATGTTAAGTCTCATTACCTCATTAATGACATTAGTTATAGCGCCCTTCAAACTGGAACACAGTAATGTTTGCTCATTACGATTTGGTACCTAGACGGTTAACGGAAACAGAGACTTACTACCAGTTGAAATGGAAATCTACCACCAATGGGGTTAACTTTGTTAAATCCCAAGTTCAAGAAGCTGTGAGTTCGTCTATATATAAGGTTGGAAAATATCTCCCTTCCGCTTTTTTGCTCTTTATTCAATGCTTTATAAAAAGTGTTACAGTGATCGGATTTAGTTCAAATATGCGCCGTTTTGTTCGATAATCTGTTTCCATCTAGACGGCTACTTCATAATACCTCCCTCGTAGAAGCCCTCCTCCTTATTTGCGAAGAACTCGGACAGCCACTTTTCATAAGCCTCTTTTGAGTTCAACTTTACACCACCAAGGGCGTTCACCATGGACAGGAACAGGTGGTAATCACTTGGCGCTATGTCCGGGCTATATGGTGGATGCGATAAAACTTCCCATCCGAGCTCCCGTAGCTTCTGACGAGTCATCAACGAAGTGTGTGGTCTGGCGTTGTCCTGGTGGAACACTACACCCTTCCTGTTGGCCAATTCTGGACGCTTCTGGTCGATTGCTTGCTTCAAGCGGCCCAGTTGTTCGCAGTAGAAGGTAGATTTAAGCGTCTGGCCATATAGGAGCAGCTCATAGTGGATGATTCCCTTCCAATCCCACCAAACACACAGCAAAACTTTCCTGGCCGTCAATCCCGGCTTGGCCACTGTTTGGGACGATTCACCGGCCTTCGACCACGACCGTTTTCGCTTGATATTGTCGTATGTGATCTATTTTTCGTCGCCAGTCACCATCCGCTTCAAGAATGGGTCGAGTTCGTTCCGTTTCAGCAGCATATCGCAGGCGTTGATTCGGTCCAGAAGGTTTTTTTGCGTCAAATCATGCGGCACCCAAACATCAAGCTTTTTTTTGTATCCAGCCTTCTGCAGATGGTTTAAAATGGTTTGGTGACTAACTCCCATCTCCTGGGCGATGTCACGAGATGCCACATGCCGGTCTAACTCGATGTAGTCCATGATTTGATCGGTATTTGTCGTCACAGGTCTTCCGCCGGCTGGCTTATCCATGGTGTCGTTTTCACCGGTTCTGAATCGTCGAAACCATTCCTCCGCGGTTCGAAGTGATAGAGTACCATCCCCCAAAACACCATTAATCTCACGGAACGTTTCTCTAGCGGATTTGCCTTCAACGAAGTAAAACTTTAAAATAGCGCAAATTCGGCGTTAGTGAACTCGCATGTTTACACGTCTATAACTGTTGAACGCAATATCCAAACTAATTATGCATAGCGTCGTTTTGTAGGTTATGTCAAGACCTTTCAAATTATGTATAGTATTGCCAGATACGAGCTCTGTAGCGCTTTGTACATAGCCGCGAAATTCAAAAGACAAAAAGGCGGAAGGGAGATATTTGCCAAACTATTATATATACATAGACGAACTATATATATATATATATCTTCTCATTTTATGCTGTGTACCATCTTAACTAGCGTCACGTTGTTATAGTCGCGCGTATCAGTTATCCTCAGGTATACGTGCGGCTTGTTTCGTCGCTTCGTAGAATAAAAAAAAATTAGAGCTTTCGGGCACAGGTCACCTAAACAGTTAAGGGGTTATTCTGAATGATCCCTTTCTGTCCTCCTTTAATTCTACGCAAATGAAGAGGCGCGGTAACGACGTTTAGAGGCCAACAATGGCGTCATAAAAAGATGGAGCTGGCGCGTAGTATCCCCGCGCCACCGTTACTCTTAAGGGTTATTGTGGCATTTAACGAACCCGGGAGAGGGTATGAATGAAAAATTTACAAAAATGTAAAAGCTATTTACATCAAACATTCACTATTACTGCAGTAATGGTTATTAACAATAATATTTCTTTACAGGAAAGTTCCTAGAACCTAGAAGACAATGAAAGTTTCTTTTCATTCAATGTCGGTAGTTTACTAATTTGAGAAGTATATAACTAGCTACTGAATAACTTTACCACCATCTGAATTACATTGAGTAGAATCGGAATCGAACCTAGTACCTCGGTGTTACGGCATAGCCAGTTGTCGATGCGCTACAGAAACAGATAAAGTTATAAGTTTTTAAAAACCCTTCTTGCGCTTGTTTAAACATAGGTATAAGACGCATTTGGGATACTAGGTTTTAATACTAGTTATTTGCCACCAAGTACTTAGATTAGGAATCCAAATTAAACCTTCTACTATTTAATACTTTGTAGTTTTCTTACCTTTTTACAAAATAAAACTGTTCCTAATCGATTCTGTTTACATTACATATTATTTACATCATCACCGGCAACACGCACTGTTCGAAGACTTTGATCTTCAGGCGTTCAGGATTTTGACGAAAAGACCTATGGCTCGGAAGCTTGGACGCTAACTACGAGCCTCATAAGCGTAGAGGCATACAGCAGGCGATGCTTGGAGTATCTAGGCGAGAAGGTGATGCTTGGAGTATCTGTGCGTAATCAAATCAGAAATGATGAGATCTGCAGATGAATCAGAGTCACCGAAGTAGCCCTACGAGTCACGAGGCTGAAGTAACAATGGGCACATAGCGCGTAGAGCTGATGGCGTTGGGGTCTATTAGCGTTGGTAGACCTCCCACTAGGTAAATCGACACATATAAAGAATGACCGGAAACCACTGGTTTCAAGCAGTTCAGTGTATAGTATATAGTACACAAGAGAGGTGCGAAGGGTCCCGAACAACTGATAAGATCCAAGCCAACCACCTGTTTATGGTGCAATCTGCCAATCAACAAACGAGGCTTTGGCTCCCACCAATCCGCATTGGGCCTGCGTGGTGGATAATGGCCCAAATCCTATGAATCTCTACAAATGTGGAGATCTTTAGGAGGCCTATTTCCAACAGTGGACGTTCATCGGTTGAAATGATACGTTAACATACCACATAATGTAAGTTATCGAATTTAATTAATATTACACAATGAACAGCAAAGTAGTATTTACAAGTACCAAGAAGTATTTTTGTATCGTACAGTGAGTTTATCTGTTTTATAAGGCAAGTATTGAAGTAATAAGTTTGTTCTTAGAACTAGTATTGAGCTTTGCGCGTACTCATGACTAATAATAGGTGGACCGGAAAGTAATGTCGTTTCTGCGCATGCCAATACTTGATTGTCATTTGTCAGCTCATTGTTTTGTTCAGAGGCGTACCAAAGACATTGTGAGGTTATAGTGATTTCTTTACTTATAGACAATTGAATTACAATTTTTTTTTGTAATTTTGGGTAAAATGGCCAGCCAAATACCAGAAGAGGTACACATCCGGCATTGCATGCTCTTTGAGTTTCGCAAGGGAAATAACGCAACAGTTGCTACCAAAAACATTTGCGATGTTTATCCAAATGCACTGGACATTCGTAAATGCCAAAGGTGGTTTTCCAAGTTCAAATCGGGTAATTTTGATCTTTCCGACTCGTATCGATCAGGAAGACCATCAGCGTTAGACAACGACGTGTTAAGGGCGGAAGTGGAAGCAAATCCGTGTCAGACGATCGAGGAATTGTCAAACAGTCTCAACAAACCTTGGTCGACCATCCAAGAACATTTGAAGCAGATTGGAAAAGTAAGCAGAGCAGGTGTTTGGGTCCCGCATAATCTGTCCGAACAGAATAAGGCTAACCGATCAATCACATGCAACTTATTGCTTCAACGACACAACACAGAAGCGTTTTTTGATCGCTTGATCACAGGAGATGAGAAATGGGTCCTGTATGATAACCCAAAACGCAAAAGGCAGTGGCTCTCTCCAAATGAAATCCCTCGGAGTACTGCTAAGCCAGGTTTACACCCCAAAAAAGCGCTTTTGTGTGTTTGGTGGAGTATTCGCGGCATTGTTCATTTTGAATTACTGAAACCTGGAGAAACTGTTACTGCAGACCTCTACAGCGAACAATTGCAGCGAGTCAATCAATCTTTAATTGAAAAGTGGCCAGCGATTGTCAACCGAAAAGGCGTCATTCTCCAACATGACAATGCAAGACCGCACTGCGCAAGGCGAACTCTAGAAAAAATTAATGAATTGGGGTGGGAGGTGCTGCCTCATCCACCATATTCGCCCGATGTTGCACCATCGGATTTCCACTTATTCCGAGCGCTGCAACACTTTTTAAGTGGCAAAACATTTGCAAATTTGGATGATATCCAAAATGCCATCTCTAGATATTTTGCCGAAAAACCAATTAATTTTTATCGATCAGGGATTGAAAATTTACTCACTAGATGGCAAAAGGTTATTGACAATGATGGGGAATACATCATTGATTAAAAATAAAGACTCGTTAAAAATGTGTGTTTGTATTTAGCGTAAGAAAACGACATTACTTTCCGGTCCCCCTAATACATAGTTTTTACTCCTATCATAGATAATAATGTGAACTTCACACTTTCTTATTACTAAGATATCATCATCATCATCAGCCGATAGACTTCCACTGCTGGACAAAGGCCCACTCAAAAATCTGGGTAAGATAGTAACAAAAGTTATTATCCGTTTCCAAGTAACTTAATTTGTCCTTACATCCGGTACTTTTTCTGACCCTGAAGATAAGTTCAACGACTTTCCAGGTCACAAGACTTAGGTCGCAGTTCTGAGCTGAATATTATTTCTTCAGCTTAAGTAAATTATTACTTTCGCTCGGGTGACTTTTGTTAGTGTAACTCAATAATTCTTTTTGGTATAGTTTTAATATTTGGGTAAAGAAAAAAAGTTTTACTCGTATATCATACGAGTACATATCGTACGATGAAAGTTTTTTTTTTTCTGTTTTGTATCGGAGGCGCCTTTTGAGAGGTGGAGGAGGACCAGACAGTTTACGTAACCTTCACGGTTATATAAACTGTCTAAGTGTTGTAGTGCCTATGTTAAGCGCTTGCTTAGTTCGTTTCCGGAGTCACTCCTTATAAAGGTGGATACTATTTTTTCTTCAAGCTATCAAAATATCATCTACTACTAAAACAGAGGCTTTGGGTCCAACCAATCTGCTTTAGGCCAGCATGGTGGAAAATGAACTATATCCCCTCCATATGAACCCCTACAAACGTGGAGAATCTTTGGAAACCTATGTTTAGCAGTCCACGTCTATCGGCTGATGTTGATAATGATGCCAAAACATTTTTGTGATCCATTTGTGGGTAAAAAAAACTGTTTTTGATCAATAGTATCAAGGACCAGTGGTGTCCTTTAGTGCTTTTAGAGGGGATATCCTCTAGAACACACCATTAGGGAGGTATTGGTTTGTTCTAAAGAAATATGGTTTATTCGGGGTAGATTGGGAACACCTCTATTAACTACTCTTGATCAAGATCAACTTTTATACCATAACAAGTTATAAGCATAATAAAATGTTTAACACTCTGTAAACATTAATGTCCAAACGCATAACGCCAATGTATAATTAAGGATTAAGCTAAAATAAAAAAAAAAATAAGCAAATCCAAGTTAACAGCCGTCGTAAAAGTACAGTATTCATTAAATCTCCATTTTGGAGCATTTTCATGACGCCGTTGGCCTTTTTAATATCCCACCTTATTATTAAAACCCCGGTTCGGTGGACAAGGACGAGAGAGAGGTCCTTTATGTCTTTACCTTAATATTATATTTCCATTCAAGTTATAACTTTGACTACAATGTAATGATAATATATTCAACTGCGTCTGTGGCGCAGCAGTTAATGTTCTAGTTTGTGAGACGGAGGTCCTGAGTTTGTGTCCACTAGTAGTGTAAGTTGGGGGAGTGGTAAGCGAGAGCTGGCAGCGTATGACAAACTGGTATTAAGATCTTCTAGGGTAGCCTATATCCAACAATGGACGTCTATCTTTTGATGATAATGATGAAGGGCGTAGAATACATGTAGGAAATTAAGAACTGCTAGCTTAGTTCTCTAAAAGCTTTCAAAATAATATCTCTCTAGTCATTGAAAGGGTACATAACTACCCTGAATTAAAATTAGTAAGTTTATTTTTAAGTATCATATGTGATGGCTTTGTGCACGCCCCTAGAGTACATGCCTGCTCATCTACTCCTCTGTTTTAGGTGGAACCGAATTATCATGCCACCAGCCTACTACAGTCTAATAGTCATTAATCGTCACATGAATTTGAGATCATGTTAGCTTGATTAAGATTAAAAAATAGTTATATATACTATAATAAAACATTAAATTAAGCTCATATCTAGTAGTGGAAGTCTGTTAACTGATGATGATGATATTTATCAGCACAAGTAAGTGCTGCGGAAAGATTTAGATGGTCTTTTGCAACAAACCTTTACCATCACTATCAACATATGTTAGTGTTTATAATTATATCTAAAATATAGACAATTATCTGTTTTATAATCACATTTGCAAAATTTTCATGTACTTCTGAATATGCCTAAAAAAAACCTCTTAAAAGTTCCTTGTTAATATCTAGATCTTTCATTTACACTAATGGAGGAGATCTATTTGATTTTTAAACACCAAACTGTATCTGAAAGTGTATATTGTTTGCGTTGTACATATAAACTTCCTGTTGTTATAATTAAGACAGTGTTTGCTCTGAGATACTTCCGTTTCCGACAATATTCAAAATATTTAGTCGCAATCAATGTTAATACGTAAACAAGTATGGCAGTCGCGACACCAATATCGTTAATAGTGGTTACTGATACCGAAGCTGCGGGTCCAAGTTGTAGGCTTACAGAGGGTGATTTATTTTGTATGAATCGAGAAAAAAGTATTTATTCTAATATTGATCTAATATCTATTATGTTAAAAAAAACATTAACAGTTGCATCTAGCTTATCTTGTAATAAGTATATCCCTGGTGCCATTCCGCCAAAGAGTTTGAATGGTAGGTTTTTTTGGATATTGCATCCCTGTCGTACCGACTACTTTAATTAGGTAATTATATATGGGACAAACAAATATATTTTGTGCGGTAGTTGTTTTTTTTTTGTTGATCGACGAAGCGATAGGACGGGCGGGAAGATCACCTGATGATATACGCCCGTCTATGAGAAAATAATGCTAGTAAGGATGGTATACATTGCACCAATCTTCGACTTGATACGTAAGATTTTGTCTCATTGCACCAGTTACTCTCTTCAATTCAGAACACTAATGTTTGCATAGAACTGAATGAAATAGGTGCTGCGGTGACCCATCTAAATGGTCTCTGGCAACAGAGGCTCATCACCAATATAAAGATCTACCACCAGAAATCATTAGATCGATCTTAACATCATGTGGAGATGAAAACAATCTTCAATCTATTGAGAGCCACTGCTATAATTTTAAAATACTAGTGTTCAATACCACGTGAATATCCAAATAGTACATCATTGAGATACAGATAAATATTATATATTATATTGCTTCCATCAGTCTTTTTATTAAGTAATTATTTTTAAGGTTTCAGTGCTGAACCATCAGGTATAAGTTGGTCCTTTTTTGCTTTTATATTTCCTTTATCCATTATGGAAAGTACAGCAGATGCTGTGTAATTTAGTATTTACTTTAATCACCTGCTTATAGAAGAATATATGGATTTTATATATCCAAATGTAGTGTCTTCAGACATCGTTCAGGCAAAGGTATAAAAACTTTATAAATGTATAATTTGATCTCTCCAAAGTCTTATTACTTGCGTCATAGATTTATCGCGTTATCCAAAGACAATAGCGCCATTATTCGAAGCCGAGCTAGTTAACAATGAACCAAACACTGATTAAGCAGTTCCCAGCGGATCGTAAATTATTATGTACCTCAGCAGCCTGCGGATACAAGATTCTGTGAGCACTGGGTGGCGCTTGGAGAACTTCACGAGTCAGATAAATATTTTGTTGGAAATCTACGGGTTTTGTATCGCTTTGTTGGTAACGGCGGTAGATCTCTATACCAGTGGTTGATCTGATGGTCAAATTAAATAAGTTTATTTGCGAAAATGTGGTCACAAAATACAGATGGTCATAGCAGAATAGAGAGCGCACATTCCACTTAATGTAAAGCATGCAAATATTTATGTATACACAGTACTGACCCAATGATAAAACTAAATGAACTCTACAAAGCAATAATCAAGGATCAGAATCATTTAAAATGATGAAGATTGTCACATTAATTGATGAAATTTTTTTAATAGCTGTAGCTGAAAGCCAGTCTTCGAAAGGAAGTGTCTGTAGTACGCTTAGGTATATGAGCGCAAAATTCTAACTACGGTCACACAGAGAAACATCTCATTAGAATATTTTTTTCTTTAGTAGCTGTTAACGAGTTGGTATTGAATGGTGGTGGGGATATTGTAACCAAAAGGGAGATGAAGATTGTCTAAAGGCCACGAAAAATTACATTTCATCTTTCTATTCTGACAGACCATACGTATGTTATTTTTTACACTATATATTTAAGAGACCATATGTCATGTCAAACATAACAGATGCAGAGAAATCGTTTTACCTATATATATCTTTAAAAATAAATATATTAATAAGTCAAACACACAAAAAGGTATATAGAATCTGGTTTACTGGAACACAGTTTTAAGCTCAATTTTGTTTAAACAAAGAAAATAGTTCAATAAAATAACTTTTAGTGGTTACAAATGAATTACATGTGTTAGTATAAACGCACTTTTCAATCAAAAGAACAGAACTAAAAGTATTGTTTCTCCGCTTCGATGCAAAGAAACAATACTTTCAGTTTGTCCTTTATGTCTGAATATAACAAAATATATCTTACAGGTTTTGTCCTGTATCTTTTTAATACGTTCAATGCATTTTCTTGTGTATCAAGTAACATTTAAGCAATAACAAATCATCTTCCAATCGTTGACATCTCAAAAGCAATTTATAGTCGTAAAGCAGTTGTAGGAGCGGTTCGCACAAGTCGGTGCGCCGGCAAAGGTCGGCAACGGAAACATGACCACACGTTGATTTATATTCGGACCCCCAATACGCGAACACCCGTCCATAAATATTACATCTTCGATTTCTGCCTTTACACACATATTTTATTAAAGCAAATGTTAGTTTTTATCTGTACGAGTAGCTATACTGCTCTCGGTGAAAGTACGCGTTTATTTGTTTGGAGTTGATCGGATTTCTATGAAAGCTGATAATGAATTGATTCAACAGAAAATAGATACATTTGGTTAAACAACAATCTCATCTTCACCATCTTCGGTCTCATTGTCATCAGCTATCATTAAATGAATGTCAAGTGCCAAGATTGTGAAATTGTAATATATAAGTATTACTTACTTAGTTACCTTCTAAAAATTATTACTTTTAACACTGAATACATTTTTGTGAGGTGTACTAAATGTTAATCTTTTTTAACGTCATACAGATAAGACAGGAATATAATATCTAATTAATATACTTAATCATGTTTCGCACGAAGACTTGATGGATAACTTTATTGTAATTTAATCAGCTTGTGCATATCATTAGTATATCGCAAATGTAGATTAGATTTCGTATTTCGTGATGTATTATACTAAATTCCCAAAGTGTTAACTGTACTACAAGTGACTGGTCTTAAAAAAAAATTCGCGATGATTTTTAAAGTAGTTCTATGTATTCTATGTTCAATTCAATTCATTAACACGGCTAAAGTGACATTTGAGGGTCACAAAGTATATAAAGTTTTACCGAAGAATGAAATTGAAGTGGATATTGTGAAAGGCATCCAAACGAAACGTATTGGAGAATTGTGGTTGGATCAGTTTAATTTTCAAGATGGCGTCCGGATTACGGTTGCACCAGAAAAAGTAGAGCAGTTTCATGATGTCTTGAATAAACATAGTATAGAGTACAAAGAAATTATCAACGATTTGCAGAAGTAAGTGATTTTCTTTTCCAATTATCAGTTAGAATATATACCTAAATGTTAGTATCAATATAAAAGTTTGAACAAAAATGCTTTTATATCAAGTTTCATTATAGTCAGTCAAGTTCAATTATATCATCATTATCAAGGGGTTCTTCTCTCTTTTCTTCTGGTTCTTCTCTCCTCAAGGGTCTTCACGACAATTTTTGTTGTGTACTATGAATTTAATACTGATGGTGATGTGGAACTTTAATCAGGAGTTAATATAATATCTTTTTATTGAATGGAAGAAAAGGCAACTAATACTAGAATGTTGTATCTTACATTAATACACAGATGTAAAGAAATTCTATTTGAGCTAATCTTTCATATATAAATATTGTTTTTGTGATTTTGACCTTAAATTGGTGTGGTCAAATTGAACCATTGTTTTTATTTTTTATAGTGTCATCGACAACCAACTAAAAGCTACTAGCCGCTCTAGTGGAAACTCCACGTTTCTTTCCCTCAGTTGGGACAAATATCACACATTAGATGAGATTAACAACTGGCTTGATGAAGTTCAAACTAATTATCCCAACATAGTAACATCGGTTGTGATGGGAAGATCTGTAGAGAACAGGGAGATAAAAGGGATAAAAATTAATTATCACCCTAACAGAAATTTGACGTTAATCGGTATGATTGAAGGAACACTCCACGCGAGAGAGTGGATCGTACCAGCTACCGCTACATGGATAATTAAGGAATTTTTAACAAGCACCGACCCGGAAGTACGCGCTCTGGCGGAGAATATCGAATGGCACATATTTCCAGTGGTAAATCCTGACGGATATGTGTACACTTTTACGACAGTAAGTGTTTTAGTTTTGGTAACTTTTTCTTATAGTTACTCTAGGAAGGTATCATTTCTGTAAATGTCTATTTTGCAAAACGTTTCTGACTACGTCGTGTCCTTTTAAAATGATTTTATGTAACTATTAAGAAGTTGTCACTTCTTATTTCATCATCATCATCATTCTTTACTAGGGATAATAACAGATGATGACAAATCTTCTATGATTAGTTGGTAGCAAAGAAAATTGTATGCTATAAATGTTAAGTAGCAAACGAACTTTGTTTCATCTCAATACTCCTTTAAAACGTTGGCGATGTCTGTTGAAGCCGAAGAAAGCGGGCTGCAAATAACAGACTGGTTTGGAAACACTAAGTGGAAGTTTAAGACTAACCGCGTGGATATATCCAAATGATGATAATGATATAAGGCTTTCTAATATTTCAGCACAGAATGTGGCGGAAGAACCGTAGCAGGCGCAACTTTACGTCGTGTGCGAGCGCAGGCGTTGATGACGACATGAGTAACGGTGTTGATCTCAACAGGAACTTTGATTTCGTTTGGATGGGTGAGCAGTTATACTAAACTCAAAAATTAAATTATATAACGACATTAACAACTTTTAGATACTACTAAATAGGTTCAAGCTAGACAGGAACTGGAAATTAATAAAAAATGTATAATTGTTTCGTTTCAATGTAAATGATAGTTCGTCTTGTACTTAGTATGGTTTTTATGTTTAAAGAATAAAGCCATTAGCTTGGCAATTTAAATTGTATAGCACAAAAGATTTAGATGTTTTTTGGTTTTATAGTATGTTCATAACTTTTATTCAGAAATCGGAGCCTCGGATGATCCTTGCAGCAATACGTTCGCCGGCCCTTCGCCGTTCTCGGAACCGGAAGCGAGAGCTGTGGCCGACTACGTCATGACGATATACGCTCAAGGGAAGTTTGTATATTACTTCGGTCTTCATTCCTTCACTCAACTAATTATTATACCGTACAGTCACATGACCGCTGAGGAAGCTGCGAATGCAACGAATTACTCAGACATGGTTAGTGATACACGTACAAATTTAATTTTAATGGACTTTCTCTTCTTTCTCTTTCTTGTCTGTGTTTTTAGTGTTATACTTTTTATCAGAACTAAACGCCTAAATGTCTTCTTTTAATTAGTCATTAGTGTGTTAACTTAAATATTGTTAACTTTTTGTTGCTGTGACTATACTGAATTTGCTGACGACATGTAAGAATCATAGTAATTTGTAGGAGCACCTCCACGATATTCAATCTCGTTGTCATCATCATCAGCCGTTAGACGTTCACTGCTGGACATAGGCCTCCTTCAATGATCACATCATCATCACATCGATCGGTCCAGCGCCGGATGCATCCAGCGGCTTATCTCGACTTTCAGTCGTGTGGAAATGTTCATATGGGGGAAAATGGGCCATTACCCACCACGCTGGCCCAATGCGGATTCGGGGGATTCAGAGCTTCCTTGTTGATTAGGGTACACCACGAGCAGATCAGGTGAGCTGTTTTGCGGGACCCCTTACGCCCCTCATAACAACCTCATTCATTCAACTACAACTAAATATTGGCACTGACTTTAGCTTTATTACAGATTAAAGAAATTGTGGTATTTACTTCTATATTTTATTTGTTTATAGTTCGAAATTGCAGCGAGAGGTGCCGACAAATTGAAACAAAGGTTTGGAACGGAATATAGAGTCGGAGTATCGGCCGATGTAATGTGTAAGTATTCAATTAAGTTCAGACCCTTGGGATTTTATCTAGAAATAAGCCTGCTCAACTCTCATTCTCCTCTAAATGAGTATAATATAGTAAAAAACAAATATTGATTATTTGTTTTTCCGTTACGTCACGAAATTCTGTATTGGGGTATATGGAAAAAACACATTTCAACATATTCTAACTCCACATCTGAAGAGGCTGATGAAAATATGTCCTAGAGAACCCAAGCAATAAAGTGTATATTACAAGATTTTCCTTTTGATGAAATTTTGGAATAAACATGTACATTAAACAACTTAGAAATCCTCTTTGAAGTGTCAAACAAAATACTTGAACCTAAAGAGATAGTTACTTTAGATTTAGATTTTGTTTGTATTTAGCCTAAAATATCAGAATAAACATAACTAAGAATACTTTTTGATCAAAATATAGGTAGCTAGATCAAAATCGTGCCGTTTTGGAGCTTTGGTGTAACAGATATTACTCTTTTTTTACTGGAGGTAAAAATAATAAAGAAACTTTTCAAAAAATGGTTTGTTTTCAGATGCTATGAGCGGCGCTAGTTTTGACTGGGTAAAATTTGAAACGAATGTCCCGGTTTCTTTCCTCATCGAGCTAAGAGACCTAGGGGAATACGGCTTCCTACTCCCACCAGAGCAAATTATTCCCAACAATTTGGAAGTCATGGACGCCCTGTTAGAGATTGACCGAACGACTAGGCGGTTGGGTTATTACGTTTCCGGTTCGAAAAGCGTAATATTTTCCTTACCCTTGATTCTACTTTCTGTGGTATTCAAATTGCTAGTAAATTAAAACAAATTATTTTGTAACACTAACATTAGAAATTATATTACTAGGGTTATAAGACGTACTATAGTAATAATTGTATGTTTTAATCTAGTAATTTGTTAGAGGAACTGCTGAACATGGATCAGGATGTATTAAAAGTAAAGAGATACTTATGTAACTTAAGCGATCTCTATACGGACAAGATTATCTGTAAAAACTTGTTGTTTTATTGTACGATAAAGATGTTTGTACTCTTGTTTTATTACTTTTATATGTTTCTTTTTCCTTTTTTTTAATTGCATGTCCGTATCTCTATGTACTTGGTTTAGACGTTTCGTTTTTTTACTATTTTTACTAAGTGCATCATAGTGGTTGTAAATAAACATCCTAACTAGAGCTAAATGGTTTTGGGAAAGCTTCAACTTGTTACTACTATGTATTTCTTATACATAACATTGAATAACCTATACGTTCTAGATTATTTGATTATCTCGTGAAGTTTGCTTAAAAGGAAATCCAATGTATTTCAAATTCAAATCTACTATGGTGGAAACGAGTAAGAGTATTCTATCCTCGGTCTGTTGTAAAAGGACACTGAAAGGAAACAATTCTGGGAAAAGCAGTAGCTTTTGTCATTAACTAGATTTAACAATGTTCTGCCCTGGTTAAACTGCTTACCAAACGTAATGCATACGACTGGTACCCAATTGAGAAGAACTGTGTAAAAAACGGGACAACAATAACTAGATTAACATGTTGATATATTTCATTGGTGGTAGCTCTCTGTAGCAGGAGACCGTCTAGGTAAGTACCATCGCAGCTCCTATTTCTGCCGCCAAACCGTAGTGTGCAAACATTACTTTGTTCTGGTTTCGAAGGGCGTTGTAGCTAGTGAAATTAGTGGAGTAAAAGACAACAACTTATGTATCAAGACGACGAGTGCAATGTGGTACTGTATACATCATGCTAACTAGCGCCAAGTTGTTATGTGCAATCGTATCACTTACCATCAGGTGAGCATTTTCCTCGCTTACTCGCTTCGTCTTATAATATAATTTTTCTGTTGCAACAGTGATAACGGTTTATGATCATCGTCATAAATATCTTAATAGAATGACATCCTCTGCTAGACAATCTCATGTCTCTTCAAGTATTGCACGAAAGAGTTGATTAGGTCTAAATAGCGGCTTTGGAAATACAGTCTTATCATCATCATTATCAGCCTTAGTTTATCCACTGCAGGATATACGCCTTCCCCAATGTCTTCCACCAAATGCGATCTGCATTTTCTCGCATCCACCCATTTCCGGTCGCTCTGATGATATCGTCGATCCATCTAGAGGAAGGCCCGCTGCGATTTCAGCTTGCAGATTTTAAGATCTACGTCGATAACTTTAGTTCTCCGTCGAATTTTTTCGTTCCGGATTTTGTTCCATAGAGATATGCCAAGCATAGCTCTCTCCGTCACTTGCTGTGTACAGTGTAATAGTTAGTAAAGCCTAATAAAACGTTCGCATACTAATAACCATAATCATCATCATCATCATCAGATACAGTTCACAGCTGAGGCAAAACGAAAAGTGAAATACATCAAAAAGTAACTTTCAAAAATTAATTTCAAAGTTCCTGTAAAAAATTCGCTTCTTTTCAATTTACAAAGGAAACAAAATAAGCGGAGCTGCAGTTGTTCAGTGGGACTTTACAAATTATGTGACTTTTTCTTGTTCTTCGCATTGCAGGAAATAAATTGACGGTACTAAAGAATGAGGTTTGTAGTACGGCGGTAGAGAGAAAATAAATGCTAACGCTTTGCAAGAAAGTTATTGATTCTGTTTAGAGTTCTAGTTGTAGAGTTAATTAAAGTATGGAAGTTGGAGAGGCACCTCGAGAAGAAGAAGAAGTATGGAAGTACAATTATACAAAATCGAATAGAAACCATCACCAAAATTCAAATTTGAATGTAAATATCAAAATGACGGATAACAGATATGAATGGAAGAAAAATACACCGCCCTCTTTTATTCCTATCTTGCATTTGATGGAGAAAGATATTAAAAAAGATGTTACTGACCTAGATGTTAGTTATTTACGAGTCAAGTAGATGGTCAACTGATGGTAAGTTATATCGCCCTACCATAATAACATAGGTCTAGTTAAGATGATTGCTGCCCCTATTGTCACTGGTCGCCGGAGACATAAGATGTTGAGTCTCGTAACTACCCCAGTAATTATACTAGCTACAGCGCCCTTCAAACCGGAACACACTAATGGTTGACAATTTCGCTTGTCGGCTGCAATAGGCGCTGCGGTGGTACCTACCTAGACGGTCACCGGCAATAGAGACCTATCACCGGTAAAATACCAACCTTGCTCTTCAAAATACCCCTTTAGTAAAAGTGACACGTTTTCCTTGTTTTTTTTTTTATTTTGCGTTTAGCAAGTACTTCTAGAGGCACTTATTTATACAGTAATAAAGATAGTATGTAAAACTGAAGTATCGTTAAATTGAATTTCACCTCGCAAATATCTTCTTATCCGAACAATTGATTAATTGATAACGCAGGGCCAAGTTACTGATAAAAATAATCTCTAACGATTACAGATAACGTCAGTAACGAATTGACTATTTTTGTTTATTACACGAGTAAAATTTTAATGTAGTGCACGTCTCAAAATGAGACTAAACCATTTGTTAATATTTAGTATTTACTTAATAATTGTTAATGCTTACAAAAGTTATGAAAATTACAAAGTTTACAACGTACTCCCAAGCACTGAGGAGCATGTCCAAATTTTGCACGATTTAAGGAAAGATGGCTACGATTATTGGACTGATGTTATTGCGGTTGGTAGTAACGTTAGAATTATGGTTTCACCTGCTAAAGACGATGAATTTGTTCGTTATTGCAAATCAATTGGACTGGAGCCAGTCGTCAGCATAAACAATGTACAAAAGTAAGTTGAAATCGCATAGGAAAGTGTTCTAATGCTGGACTATTAAAATTTTTGAAGATTTGATAAGAACCCTACAAATGCCAAATATGTAAAACAATTTTAGGCAGATAAATTTTGAACTGAAATCTTTTTTTCAATAGTTAGTGTAAATAATTTTATTACTGTTTTTTTTAGATTGATCGATGATCAATTAAAACCAAACGACCAAAGTAAACGAAGCAACAGTCTCGGTTCTCTCAGCTGGAATAGATATCATACACTGGAAGAAATTCACGCTTGGCTCGATGAAATTGTTGATATGTACCCTAACATAGTCACCAAAGTAAGAATGGGGGTTACGAACGAAAAACGTCCCATAAACGGAATCATTATAGACTTTAAACCTGGAGAAAGGAGTGATAGCCCCCTAATTGCGATGATAGAAGGCGGCATACATTCCCGTGAATGGATTTCACCAGCTACGGTCACTTGGATAATTAAAGAATTTTTAACTAGCAACAATCCGGAAATTCGTAGTTTGGCAGAGACTTTCGTTTGGCATATATTTCCTGTTACTAATCCTGATGGCTACGCATATACCTTCTCAAATGTAAGTTCATCAACAAATTTATTACAATGGTCATCAACAATCCCTGATAGAAATTGATTAATTCATTGAAACAAAAACATATTAATTGCTAAACATGAATAACCTTTAATAAGCACACGTGCAATATTTTCTCTTATGTATATCTGATAATAGAATTATTAACTAGATAGTTGTCTACCATTATATTCAAATGATATAATATATTTTCGTTTATTATAGTTTGAGTTAGGTCCTGAAGTTTTGTTTAATTTAAATATTTTTTTATTAATTTAATATCGAATAGGATCGTATGTGGAGGAAGAACCGAAATCAAGACAACCAAAGGAACTGCACTAACGTCGCTGACGATATGAGCAATGGCATCGACCTCAACCGGAACTTTAATTTCCTCTGGATGAGTAAGTCTTTATTCATTTACACCATTATATGAGTGTCTAAAATCTATTTTGATACAATTTTCGACTTTAAAGGAATTCAATAAAATTTTTCTGATACTATTTTACAGAATTTTTAGTCTAATAGTTTCAGAGACGACATTAAAAATTCTTTAAAGAAATCTATCGAGGTGTATTCTTTACGTAGCTAAGGCCTACCATAAACTTCTACTTTGAAATGTGACCCATCTAGTTCACAGCTGCACTGAACATAAGTAAGAGTCCAAAATCTGAAATGTACGAATGTGTAAACGAAAAAGGAGCCTTAGTGAAGAATGGGTTAAAAAAGTTGACAACATTCCACCTCACGATGATGATGATAATGAGGGAAGCTTCAACTTTGTCGACAGCCGATGTAGAAATCATCAACAGCCCGTGACATTATTTCTCGACACATCCCAAGGAACGGCACTTAACTCGATCTTCGGCATGTAGATTTTTTTATTCAATTAAGCGAGGAGACGAAGACGTTCACCTAATGATAAGTGATTTACCTGCCCATAACAACGTGGCGCTAATTAGGACCATATATACTGCACCACATTGCGGTCGTCATCTGATGTATTTGATATTGAGTCTCATTACTCTAGTAATTATGATAACTACAGCTTCCTTCAAACCGGAACATAGTAATATTTGCACACTAATGTTTGGCGACATTATAATATTAATTTATTTCTAGCTACCGGCGCCTCCTCGGATCCATGCGCGCAAACCTATGCCGGACCGACGGCTGGATCAGAACCCGAAACTCAAGCTTTATCAAACTACGTACTCACTCTTAAGAGTACTGGAAATGTTATTTATTACTTCGCATTCCATTCCTACTCACAGATGATTCTCGTTCCGTATAGTCATGTTTCAGGTTCCGACGTACTTGAAGCTGATAATTATGCAGACATGGTGAGTAAAGTTAAATTGATACCCATTAAGGATGACATACCACTCAGTTTAAGTAGATCAGATAAAGTGACTGATATTTCTTCTCCTTGACACTATAACACCTCTTCATTTCATTTATGGTTCGGAAGTAAATATGATGTACGAGTCATTGTCAGCCGATAGACGTCGAGTACTGGACATAGGCCTCTCCCAAATATTCCTACAACGGGTAAGGATTCATATGGGAAGATTTGGGCCATTACCCACCACGTTGGCCCAATGCAAGTTGATGGGGGCTAGAGCCACGTTTGTTGATTAGCAGGGAAAAAAACTTTGTTAGAATGGTGATAGGCATACACCTCAAACAGAAGCATCATCAACTATATCGGGCGACAGACGTGCATTCATGGACACAAGTCTCTCCTAAAGATCTCCACATCGATCGGTTCTGCGCTGCCAGCAACCAGCTGCTTCCTATGACCTTTACCAGATAGTCGGGCCACCCGGTGGGAACCCTACCAACACTGGTGTTCCGGTGTGCTATCGCCATTCGAGGAGGATCTTGCTCCCCATCGGCCGTCTGTCCTTCGAGCCATATGTCCTATCCATTGCCACTTGAGAATAGAAATTATTTAGACTATGTCAGTGATCTTAATAAACAGAAGCATGGGGCCGCTTATTTATCTTATAAAGCAGTACTGTGCAATTTTGATATTACTGCTAGTATTATGCTCGAAATTTGAAAATTAATTGTAAATGTATACAAATTGGTTATCGATTTTGTTTGTTTATAGTACGAAATTGCTATTCGAGGAGCCGACAAACTCGCCGAGAGACACGGAACTCCGTACATAGTTGGGACGTCAGCAGACATTTTGTGTAAGACTTTATAATTCGGTTATCGCGGATTACGATGAATTGTGTAACAACAGAATTTTCTAAGTACTTTATTTGGAAGTAATATAATACATTATCATCTTTATAAACTTTTTATGTCATGTTTTAAATTTTACAATCATAAACAAGCGTTATCGCTGTTGGTGATAATGTTTGTTTTTGATTGTAAAATTTTAAAGCTTCGATGAATTAGTTTTATTCAACAAATATTTCCACAAAATTCTAGTCATACAAAAATCTGAAAAAGTTTTGTGTGTTTCTAGTGGAATGCATATTATAGTAGTGGTGATATGCATGCATATTGTAACAAATAAAAATTGGTGCTATACTTTCGATGTCCACTTCATTTGAAATTAAATACCTAAAGGACAATAATAATTTTGTTATACGATTCATTAAGTAAAGATACTTAATTTAAATTGGTGAACAGGTATTTAGTCTTTGTTCTCGGCAAAATTCTAGACGTCTGTGTTTTCTCTTATTATAGATGCTCGAACACTTTTGTTGACAGTGACATCTTTAGATAAATTCAATATTTAACTGTGTCCATTGTGCGAAGAATTACCACAATTAAATTTATTGATGTCTTTAGTAGAAGAGATAGTAATATATAATCATTATATCTACCTTATTAGGACGGATTGGGAAGTAATAATTTTTCGATATTTACAGACGAAGTCAGCGGGTCAAGCTTCGATTGGGTTAAAGGAGTAGCTAATATACCTATAGTGTATTTGTTTGAACTGCGGGATGTTGGCGAATACGGATTTCTTTTACCAAGCGAACAGATAATTCCGAACAACGAGGAAATCATGGATTGCCTGCTTGAAGTCGACAAAACTACAAGACAACTTGGTTATTATCAGTCCGGTGCTAATACTGTCATTAGTTCATTGGTTATAGTTTTATTAAGCGCTGCTTTGTTTGTTTTAAATTAATTAATGTAACATAAGTATTAACAAAGTAATAAAGTTATGAATTAAATTATGGATACTTTTAATTGCGAAGAAAGCTATAGCGCCGTTCGGATTACAAGTTATGAGTGTACCACTACCACTATTACTAGTGTTATCCCAAACCAAAAAACTATCATTAAATCTATCAATCTATTGGCCTCCTATCCACCTTATAGGGATCTACCAGTACTGGGTCTTTCTGTACACAGCCGCCATTTTAGCCATGAATATTTGTGAAACTAAAAGTAGTATCGTCATCTGATATCAGCAACAGGTTAATAAAACTAAACATTACAGATTTTATCACGTTTATTTTATTATTTTTATTAACTTGACATTTCGGTAGCTCTGCAGCAGCCATGGTCACAGGGGGCTGAGATGATTGATGTCTAGATGTCATAGCTATCACGGGGTATCTATAACTATTTAATAATTATTTGTTATCCGATCCACGCAAAATGAGCGACTGTGTCTAGAAATCTCCTTATTGGTGTGCTAGGTGTTTGATTTAAGTTCATCAATAATACGATCTCAAAAAGGTTGTATCTCGAAACTATGTTCTTCACTGAAGTTAAGATGATTTTGTAATTTCAATTGCCACGCAAATTATCCTTGGTTAGGAATCGGTGTTCTTTTGCAAGAATTTTCGGTTCATCAAAATGGGATGATCAAAAACATGGTTATAGATAGTAGAATTCAGGTTATAGAGAGAGTAATAAAAAAAACCCTGTTCCGGCAGAGTTGGATTGAATCGATTTTGAGATAACTATTCTCTAATATCCCTTGAATTTTAGTCGTTTACATAGATTTAAATATAAATAGATGTAAAAGAGGAGAATAGTCGAAGTGATATGTTTGAAGCGTATGCTCTTAAATCAGGAAACAAACGACATTTCCCGGAACAATGTGTTCTTGTAATGAACGGTGGTGATTTAGCAATCTCTACAAGGAACGTTCAGAGCTCCCCGGGGATTTACAACGAGTTATTTTAACTGATACGATGAACATGGAAGTTTATGCCTTTGTTATTTTAACGTTGGTAATAGAATTTGTTTCTTTTCTTAACAACGATACGACGAGACTAGCAGGAAGTTCGCATGATAGTATGTATATATATAATAACTTAGCGCGAATGGGGTTTATGCAACACCAGATTTATCATCATCAGCGGGTAGACGTCAACTACTGGACATAGACCCACCCTAAAGATCTCCACATTTGTAGCAGGACTATAAAGGAGGGTTATAGCCCTTTCCAAACACGCTGACCCAAAGCTGATTGGTGGGATCGATTGTTGATTAGCAGGATGCAATACTACTAGGTTTGGAACCCGTTTCTTTTAAACTGGTACCTAGTAATGTTTATACATTAGTTTCATATGGTAGTAATGCGCTGCTTTCCAGCAACAGAGAACATACTAATGGTAATTAAATAATCATATGCTATATATGTAGTATGGGATGAAATTCATTATCTAAATTAATGAAGATACTTGTAAACCCTTTCAAGATTCTATGTGGATAAGTGCGACCGCACCGTTACCTCTAATTCCAAAGTATGTTAATGTTAAAGCACAGATTACTGTGTACTGATAACAAATATTACTAGTACTGTAAAAAACGATTTAAATATAATTATAGAATTTTATATTTAGAGTTATACGTAAGTTAAGTAGCTCACTGGCCTAATGGTTAGAGCGTGCGGCTTTCATTCCGAAGGTCGCGGGTTCAAACCTCGGCATGTACCGATGACTTAATATTTAAGTTTTGTACATTTGTGAACTTTAGTTACAACAGCGAGATACAAAAACGGTGAAGGAAAACATCGTGAGGAAACCTGCACACTGATATCATCTTTGTGTGTGTGTGTGTGGTGGTCCAAATAAAGTGGCAACAGGCTCGCCCCCTGTTACATGGGACCCAATCTGACCACATCTGGCGAAACGTGGGTGGTTTATTCACCTCTGCCTACCCCTACTGGGAAAAAGGCGTGACAATATATAAAAAAAAAAAAAGTTATAGTTTAATCTTATTAATATATGTATATTTACCGAAGAAATTCTCGATTGAGATAAGAAGGACAATTTGATTACAGACCGCAAACGAAGAGGGTTCAATGATTACGCAATCCTCATGATCTTGACTTCCAGACGCAAGATTTGGACTGGAGCACCATGAAAAAAATTTATGATTGTTTATACACGCTTTAAATTCTACTTGCACCCCTCTTTTTTTATATCGATTAAAAATAACTGCAACGTAATACGGCACCGGATGATGTGAGTACGGTTGACAGTGAATGGTAAATAATAATAAATTATGCCGCCCCCTCTTTCGCTACTCCTCTCCACCCTTCTCTCCCTCACTCCCTTCCACCGCGACGGGGTGACGCGTGACTGAAATCAGATGTCACGGAGGGGCCACAAATCATAACGCACACCTTTTTGGCCCCTCCATTCAAACAGAAAAAGGAGAAGAGTCGTCACATATAACACTGCTGTTATAAGTGAAAGTACGTTTTTTTTTATTCGATAAAGCGAAGAGACGGTCGTGACGTTCACCTGATGGTGACAACCTGTCCCATAACCCGGCGCTAGTTAGGATGATTTACATAGCACCACATTATACTTAGGCCATAAGGTTAACACTTTATGTCTTATTCCCCTATAACTACAAACCGGAAGGAAATAGTGTCTGCACACTGTTGCAAAAATAGGACCTTCAATGGTACCTGGCGGTCCCCAGAAACAGAGACCTATCACCAATTTGTATGTTAACTATACCTATCTCTTTGTGTTTATACATTATCTTGAAAAGTATAGTTTTTGATGATAAAAATAAAATTTAAAGAGGGGTGAGTTCGCTTAAAAACACTCTGCGGTTTTCCCCATATATATATATATATATATATATATATATATATATATATATATATATATATAGATAGGTAGTTCTATATATACTTGTTAATAGACTGTAGAGATTTTAATATAATTAATTGATATAACTATAGTTAAAAGAAGCTTTATTAGCTTTAAAATAGCTTTAACAGTTTTGCTAGTCGATATCTGTTTCCCAACTCTGTCTAGATAGGTACCACTGCAGCTCCTATTTCTGCTGCCAAAAAGCATTATTATGTTCCGGCTTGAAGGACGCTGCAGTGAATTTACTGTAGTAATGTGACTTAGCATATAAAAGCGATAAGGATAATGTGATGCTGTTTATATCATTCTAACTAGCGACAGGTTGTTATGGGCAGTCTCTAACATCTCTTCGCCTGGTCGATTAAGAAATAGTAATATCCACTCTACAGTTTTCACTGTTCACAGAACGTTTTCAATTTATATGTTAATGCTTCACAATAATTCTTTCAATGTTTCTATTTTAAGATATCACATAATTATTAGAATGTGAATAAAGAGGCCTTCGTGACAAATATAACGCCCTGAAACGAACCGGGTAAGTTATTGTGTGTATACTCAATTAATATACAGTCCTCTCATGTTCCCACTGTTGGGATTTTAATTCGTCTTTACAAGGACAGAATCAAGGTAAGATTTGTGAATACACCATGCTGGTCAAGTGCAAGTTGGCCGATATCAAATGTCCACGAAGTTACTCTTGGGACTTGTTAGTGTCTTCGCGGTTATTGACTCTTTCGAAGCTCAAGCTCATTGGGAATCGATTTTGTACCTCTATAAGACTTGTGATGGTATTGCGGTTATATAGAAATGATGAAATGATATTATTATAATAAATAATTAATTAATTATTATAAATATATATATATATGTACAATAGTAGCTGTTCTCCGCCTGCTTTGCTGGCCATTACACCCTCGCAACTGTCTTTGGGGAAGGAATTTCGTAAAATCCATGTCTTCCTTGTCATCCAATTTTAAATGACCACTAAAAGCAGTATATGTCTACCAAATATTAAGTATTTATTTCTAATAAATACTCAGTATTTTATTATATATAACATTTAATATAAATATTTTTCCGAACCAGAGACAGAGGACTGCACCACGCTGATCGCCAACCTTCACTAGTTGTAGGGGCACTCTAAGAAGATTTCTTATAGGTTCGGAGATCTCGCGATAAGTCAATAAATCTAGAGATATTCCCATATATATAGATTATCATATTAATTAACGTAATAACGGTGAATATTCACATATGTGAAATATCTAATATAACGAAGCAATAGCTTAAGTGAGTATTATACAATAAAGTTTCAGGGTCATCGTTTAACTTAACATAAATATTCATCATAATGTCTATTAAATAAAGTAATTACACAAGCACATACAGGCCAACTTAATTCGTGTAACTCAGTAAGGAATATTTACTTAAAGGGATGGAGACACCACCGTCCCCAATTGGGACGTGAAAACGGCTACAATAAAGCATCGGCGAGCGTTGTAACGGTCCCAACTCTTCAACATTCAGCCCATCTTCGACGCCATCAATCATTCTAAAGCCGTTAATGAGCTAAAACTAAATATTTTCTTTAAAGTAATTTACCCTAACGCCAATATATCATGACCTACCATTATAAATATTTATTGCGCGTCCCCGGATCTTCGAGTTGCTGGTCGACTAGTTAAACGTGAGCTCTTTCGTTGATGCGTTTATACGGACTGACGGATCATTGTGGCTGGTTACCGCGATCTATATTTAACACCCCGCTGAGGTAAAGTTAGGAACTATTATAAAAGCTATAAACAAGTGGCGCAGTCGTTCATCGAAGCTTTAAAACGTTATAACTGTGAAGTTATTTTTGAATAAAACGGATGCCTATTTGTATTAATTAGTTGTGCCCATCAAAGGGTTGCTCTTTTTGTCTGTTTGTTAGTTATAACTGTGAAGTTTTCTAACCTAATAGGAAATAGGAAATGGATGATGTTAGAGGTATTTTAGTACTGTCCGTTTAACCTTGGTTTCTTAGTAAATGATAGGGTCTAAACTACATAGCATAAAGTTAAACTAAAAATAATCTTATAAATATCGTTACTCAGGTTCGTTTGAATATAACATTCCCACAGTTGGGACTTGGTGCCTTTCATAAGAAGAATATCAAGATCAATGATTCACCACGCCATTCAAGATTAGTTGGTGCAAGCTATCAGTAACTACTACTATATATCTATCTATAATCTACATATCTCCCATATCTTCAAACATCTTCGAAACTATTGTTTTTTAAGCGATCTCCTGAGTATAGTGGGTTAGGGCCTTTAGAATTATTTATATTTACCATCGTATTCTTTCTTCTCTCTATAATTTTTTATTCTGTAATATCTTGCATGCTCTGCTCTTCTCTCAACGCTTCTGCTATTTAGAGGTCAACTAAAAATGGATTTAAAAAAAAAATTGAGTAATTATTATTTCTATAAAAATAAACTTAAAGTTTCCAACGTTACGACTTTTATACTAAGCTACTTTCCTCTTATTATACTTCTACCTTCGCAACTAAACTTTGAACTGGAACAGGGATCATCAATCTAAGACCCGAGGTTGATAGAGTAACTTATTTGATAACTTAAAATGATCCACTTCGCTCGCGATTATCAAGTATAAGATATAAACATTAAATTATAACAAAGAAGAATCATATATTTTTTTTATTTCACGAAGCAATTAAACGAGATAGTTGATCACCTGATGGTAAGTGATATGCCTAGCCAAAGAGAACTCGTATTAGGATAATATATTATACACAGACAGCACTATAATGTCCTCGTCGCCTTGAGACTTTATATGTTGTCGCGTTACCCCAGTAAGTACACTAGCTACAACGCCTTCAAACCGGAACACAGTAACGTTTGCAACCTACTTAAACGTCCTCCAGTAACAGAGACGGCCCTTGGAAATTTATTACATCTCTCTACTGGTGGTAGCTCTGTTGCAAGGATCGTCTAGGTAGGTACCACCGCAGCTCCTATTTCTGCTGTCAAACAGTACTGTGCAAACAATACTGTGTTCCGGTTTATAGGGCGTTGTAACTAGTGTAGTTACTAAGGTGACAAGACTCAATATATTATGTCTCAGGCGATGAGCGCAATGTAGTGTATGTCATCCTTACTAGCTCTACGTGGCTATTGTCAGGCGTATCACTTACCATCAAGTGGACATCCCACAAGTCTAGTTTGGTAAAAAAAGGCTTTGTTATTAAATACTGTATGCTATTATTAGACTAATTTTAGTACATGTAGAATAATTAAAAAAACTAGGGCTAATAAAGCTCATTTATGGCACATTTAACAAGTCAAAGCTACGAATAAGGTAGTGTACATAGTGTAGACATTATTTATATAACTTCATTGATACTTAGTAGTTCTAATAGAATTGTCTCAAAAAGCTCACCACTAATCACTAATAAACCAAAATAATACTACTACGTGCTCTCTAGCAGAGTTATAAGTCTTTAATTGGTTATCGCAATTTTGTATTATTTCGGTTATTAGTAATTACAAAAAAAAAAAAAAAAATATTCATCCAAGCGACTAGACAAGCAAGTTCACCTGATAGTAAGTGATATGCTCGCCCGTAACAGCGTGGAGTTAGATAGAATGGTGTATACAGCATCACATTGTTCTCATCGCTTTGAAGTTTGTATCTCGTAATCTCAATGATGTCACTAGCTACAACGCCTCTCCAACCGGATAACAGGATTGTTTGCACACTACTGTCTGTCGACTGCAATAGGAGCTACGGTGGTACCTACCTAGACAGTCAGCAGAGACCTGCACCCAGTGTGAAGTGCTATTATAACAGCCATTTTTTATTCCAGAAGGATTTAAAAAAAATTCCCGCCATTCAAACTACCATCTATGGTCGCAGAATTGAACCTGGTTCCTCCGTATCATAAAACCAATGGTTAGTCCTTTTGCTTGAGAGGTACTTGAAGTCCAAATTTATAAACATTTCATTCTAAACAACTTTATTATCAATATAACTTTATTCTTAATGAATATAATCATACAATTTAAAAGCTCTCTCTCTCTCTCTCTCCTAAGTGAATTTAATTGGGTTTGAACTCGACACTGGTGTTGAGGGAGAAAGACATGGAGGGTAAGTTCAACAGTCAACAATTCTGTGAAATGATAATCATGACATGATGATGATGGGTAATGTTTCTGAAAAACGAATGGTGGGGAGAAGGAAAGTCAAGGTTGAGAAATATCAGGGAATTGACTGGTGCATCCGAATTGTTCCGCCGAACTAGAGACAGAAAGAACTGTACCACGCTGATCGCCAACTTTCACCAGCAGGAGAAGAATTAAAAAAAAAAGGTAATGATAAAGTTGATCGCTAACGCTTGTTAATAAGACCGCAGTCCGCCTGTTACTGGAGAAGCGATCGCATACAATTTTTTCCTCCCAAGTGGCATTCCTTACGCGCTTTGGGACCACTGAACGCCGTTCCCGGTAATTACGTGAAAGTTTGTGACTTCCTTTTGGATTCCGTTACCGACATGTTTGTGTTGCAATAAAAAAAACATCCAGATTGTTAATCACCGCGGCTAAATTAGTCGTCGTTGAAGTTTAGATTAACAATAACAGGCGTAACTTGAGCTCGCCAGACGAGGAAGATCACGGGGGTGATGCTTTTAGTTCTTAGCATATTTTGTTTAAGTTCTTATCTAGATTAATTAGGTAATATAGAATCTGAAAAACTGATAAAGAGGGGGTGTAAAGGGTCCCGCAAAACAACTCAGGGGGCCCCAACCAACATCACTTGCTCGTCATGCATCCTGCTAATCAACAAACGAGACTCTGGCTCCCACCAACGCACATTCGGTCAGCGTGGTGGGAAACAGTCCAAATCCCCTCAAACGATGTGGAGATCTTTGGGGGAGGCATATGACCAGCAGTGGACGTCTATCAGCTGATGATGATGAATCTGAAAAACCAATAGATTTTTATATTAGTGTTCAAACCTGCATACATTATAGTGTGGTGTTAGGATGATGAGCATTGGGCCGTATTATGGTCGCTTGAGATATAAGATGTTTACTTGTGGTAGCTCTGTGTTGTCGGAGACCGCTTCCGGCTTGAAGGGCACTGTAGCTAGTGAAATTACTAAGGTAACGATACTTAATATCTTGTCTTAAGGCGACAAGCGCAATGCGCTGCCGTGTATATCATCCTAACTAACATCATATTGTAGTATATATATATATATATACATCTTTAAAATTAACAACTATAATACAAAAAAAAAAATTGCTGAAAATATGTTATAAACACTTTTCAAGGTGTTTATAACATTTAACCCAACATTTAAGGTTTAACCCCCCACCAGGTGGTCCGACGATCTGGTGAAGCTTGCGGAAAGCAGCTGGATACGGACAGCGCAGGATAAATCGATGTGGAGATCTTTGGGGTAGGCTTATGTCCAGCAGTGGACGTCTGTCGGCTGATAATAATGATGATGATGAAACACTTTTGACGATGAGCCTGGACATATTTAGAGTCAGTACGCTTCACCGTCTTCTGCCAACATCGTATGAAATTTAAAAGAAATCTTCATCAACATGATCATCAGGCGATAGACGTCCACTGCTGGACATAGGCCTCCCACAAAGACCTCCACATCGATCAAACCTTACTTAATAGTAAATAAATAATATCGTCAATTATTATTTTGGTTGTTTTGACAATGTAAACGTTTTAAGATATTTACTTTCATAACTCTTCATACCTGGTGCGGCTGCGCGCAGCTGTAAGACATTATCTTCGTCGAAGCGAGGGCACACCTATTCTGAAACCGGAAGGCGATCTTCCTCAACACCGTAACACGAACCGTCAAAGAAACAAAACCAACGAGACGCGCGGATAATTGATGGGGAAACGACGTCCCATTTCGTCAGCTGTCTCGCGACGATGACATCTCAGATGACGTTGAAGCTTTTAGAACATACGATCTGATATCGTATCGTACCAGTCGCATTGCAATCGAAGATTACGAGGAGAAGACAGAATGGTTCACATAATTGGAAAACAACGAAGGGAAAGACAGGAACTGCGATGACTGAGGACGTTTTAAAGAGTTCTCATTTAGATGAATACTTCCTAGAAATTCAGAAGATGAAACCAATGCTAAGAAGAATGATAAAAGACAAATTTAAACCTCTTAAAAAAAATCTTGCTTTTATAACAATCAATACAAAGCTAATCTTAATTACTCTATACTGGTATTCAACTAGGTAGCAGTATGCAAATTCTTCCTATTGGAGAAAGCCGTAGCTAAAGAAATTACAAGACTTTATTATCTCGGAGAAAGCTACAAATATTCTCCTAATTCTGGATCCAAGTTACTACTTAGATCAAGAATTAGATAATCTTTTGAGAGATCTTTCTAGAGAAAATCCTCGTGGTGCTGCTATTTATAGGAAACCACTTCCTTTTTGTCATTCTATCGGGATCCGCTTGGTAGTCGATGAGGTAACATTTAATGACAATCTAGTCGATGACAAATTTAGTCGTTTTCTACTGTAGCTAAGATAAATTAGTTCTCTTCTTAAAAGCCTCACACTCTAAAGCTAGACCCTCCTGCTCTTGGTCTTGAGCTATTGAGAATAACACTAAGGTAAGCCCTGTTTATCGTGAAGAGTTTTTGGGTTCGTGGGATATGAAGGTGGAAGTCCATGGCTCATAAAACGAGCCCGCGGTGAACGATGCGTAAGAGGTGGTCTCATGCTTGTAGCAAAGAGAGGATGGACGGACGTGCATAGGCATAGTGCAAGGAAGTAGAATTGTATCATGTACGTGATCCCTTGGCTCCTGTAAAGCACTAAGAGTGGTATCTTTTGAAAATTTCTCTTTCGATGAAAACGAATTGGAAGCTTTCAAGATCTACCATTATGTGCATCGTGAATTGGCACCACAATGTTAATAGTTAGGCTATATATCTTACCAGGCCAAAGATGTTTTTGATAAAAATAAGGACCTAATTGACAAAAATATCCTTACGGATAAAATAAATGTTGGAAAAGTCGCACATATTAAACGAGACCTAATAAGTTATGACAGTTTAAATATTCAACTGTAATATGTGTTTTGAAAGCTTCCAGTTGGAGAAGATCAAGACCGGTGTAGGAGCGGTGAAGCTCTATTTAGTTCTGTGTCATAATGTCGACGATAAATATGATTTAATAGATACAAAGAAGAAAACGTTGGAAAATAAAGCAAATATGTGTTTTCAAGGAATATAGGCAAGCAGGGGTCCCGTGGGAGACGGGTTAGAATATGTATACCACTTCAATCTTTGGCGTGTATTAAAAGGCTTTTAGCATGGAACTGCTTTTACTGTAAACTTTTCTAAAATACTGTTCTTTGGGATCTGCTGCCAAGCTATAGCATAGCATAAGACTAGAGTTTAATATATATACACTTAAAATTGCGTAGAGATATTGCTTCTGCCATTCAGAGTACATTGTACTGGTAAGTCTCTGGTACCAGAGTTACCACAGCCCCTATTTCTGCCGTCAAACAGTAGTGTGCAAACGTAACTCTGTTCCAGTTTGAAGGACACTGTAGTTTAATTACGGGGGTAACTAGACCCAACATATGTCTCAGGCAACGAGCGTAGTATGGTGCAATGCATGCCACCTTAACTATGACCATGTTGTTATGGCCGGGCGTATCACTTACAATAAGGTTGACGTCCAGCTTGTCTTGTAGCTTAATTGAAAAAAAAAGAGTTTCTTTAATTGAATTTTTTACATGTTAATATCAATAATCATACGTCTTTTATCTTCAGCTTCAACTCGCCGCAAGGTTTTCTCTGAAGCAGCATTCAGCGCGTCGGCGATGTTTTCGCTTTCAACATGAAAGAATTTACTCTCTGTAATCTATTTTCATTGCTCAGTAAACGTTAAACGTTTTCTCTTGTTAGAGGCGGGCAACATTAACGCTGATATTATTTCGCAGCGGCTAATTGAAACAAAGCACGGTTCATAAAAGAGAAAAATTGCTTTGATTCGTGCCTCACAAAGGGAATAATATTAAACTTGTCCGCGCTCCAAAGCGAATGCAGTTCTTTGAAAAAGAAACGAGTAAACAATCCACGGTATGCATTTATTATAGCATTAATGCTAAGGGTCCCGCACAACAGCTCATGGGACCCAAACCCTCACCTACTCATGGTGCACCCTGATAATTAATAAACTAGGTTCTTGCTCACTCCAACCCGCATTGGGCAAAAGGGAAAAAGCCCAAATCCCCCAGATGACTACAGACTACGCGTCTTAACGCCCGGAAGTGCTGGAGGCAATTCTAACTGCAACGCAGGATCGATCGATGTGGAAATTTTTGTGGGAAGCCCATGTCCAGCCGTGGACGTCTATCGGCTGATGATGATGATGACTAGTTAGACTAATATACACTACAGCATAATATCCTCGTCGCCTTAAAACCTATGACGTGCCGTCACCGCAGTAACTTCTCTAACTACAACACTCTTCAAACGGGAATTAAATATGCAGCACTGCCTGATTCCCAGGACAACAGAGACTGTCTAGGTGCTGCAGCGCCTTGCAAACATTATTGCGTTCCGGTTTGAAGTGCGCCGCAGCTAGTGTAATTACTGGTCTAACGAGACTTAATATCTTAAGTCTCAAGGCGACGAGCATAATGTAGCGCTGAGTATAACATCCCAATCAACCTCTTATTGTTATGGGCGTGCGCATCATTTACCATCAGCTTGACGTCCAGCTCGTCTTCTCGCTCAATAAAATCAATAAAAATATATCGCATTGTAAATATCCTAACTAGAGCTATATTGATGTAAAATGTTACTACCAAGTCGTCAGAAATTTATCGCTTGTTAACAATAATACAAATCGTTGCCGGAAGCTTTTGTGATCTCTTCGGATAAGCAGTTCCTTAGCGGTATACCCTGAATGGTAAACGAGTTCCGGCGTTCTCGATTTGTATTGTAAAGAAAGAAAAAATTAATGCAGTGTATACATATCGAACACGCATACGATTGTATCGAATAACAAACCAACAGCGAGACTCCATTAGCGAGTCATGTCAAGTCACTCGCGCCCATTGACAGATGATGCCATTTCTGCCGGGAATCGAACCCGGCACTGGTTGGGGGAGCTTGCCTAACGACCCATATGATTTATTACTGTCATTTTCTCCATTTCGGCATTCGTTGTAGAAATATGCCGATTGTTTTGCATTCGATTATAACTCATATTTGTATTGTCTATAAACGTTGTATTCATTTGTGTGATTACTCTCCGGATACGACCTACCGGATGTGAGTGTAGAGAAAAAAGAGCCCTGTATACGCGGTTCATAATTGCGTTTTTGAACAATCCACTCCCTAAGTAATAAACTATAGTTCACGTGATTTGTTTTATTGTTATACTGATTAAATACTTATTATTATAGTTTTAAATATTTCTATCGAAATTATCAACTCAATCAGGAATACATATAACAATGGCTTCACAAGTTAGATCAATGCTTCCGTTTAGTAATATATAATTTCTAGTATGATACAAACATATATTTTGTATAAACATTAATCTAGTGTAAGTATATTACTATTATTATATCTGTCGTAATTTTTAGTACTTATATATTATTCTTTATTTAATAGCCATAACTTTCATTGAAAGCTGTATTAGCTTATGAAGCAATCGTATGTGGAAAGTTTTGTGTCTTTAATTATACTATTTGTACTACCTGATGATCACGACCAGTCTATCAACACTGATACGACTGAGAAGAATGTAATTATATATATTTCGGTGTAGGCATAATAAGTAAATAATTTATACGATCAACATAATAGTTTGACAAATATCTCCCTTCCGCCTTTTTGTCTTTTGAATTTCGCGGCTATGTACAAAGCGCTACAGAGCTCGTATCTGGCAATACTATACATAATTTGAAAGGTCTTGACATAACCTACAAAACGACGCTATGCATAATTAGTTTGGATATTGCGTTCAACAGTTATAGACGTGTAAACATATAGTTCACTAACGCCGAAATTCGCGCTATTTTAAAGTTTTCCTTCGTTAAAGGCAAATCCGCTAGAGAAACGTTCCGTGAGATTAATGGTGTTTTGGGGGATGGTACTCTATCACTTCGAACCGCGGAGGAATGGTTTCGACGATTCAGAGCCGGTGAAAACGACACCATGGATAAGCCAGCCGGCGGAAGACCTGTGACGACAAATACCGATCAAATCATGGACTACATCGAGTTAGACCGGCATGTGGCATCTCGTGACATCGCCCAGGAGATGGGAGTTAGTCACCAAACCGTTTTAAACCATCCGCAGAAGGCTGGATACAAAAAAAAGCTTGATGTTTGGGTGCCGCATGATTTGAGGCAAAAAAACCTTCTGGACCGAATCAACGCCTCCGATATGCTGCTGAAACGGAACGAATTCGACCCATTCTTGAAGCGGATGGTGACTGGCGACCAAAAATGGATCACATACGACAATATCAAGCGAAAACGGTCGTGGTCGAAGGCCGGTGAATCGTCCCAAACAGTGGCCAAGCCGGGATTGACGGCCAGGAAGGTTTTGCTGTGTGTTTGGTGGGATTGGAAGGGAATCATCCACTATGAGCTGCTCCCATATGGCCAGACGCTTAATTCTACCATCTACTGCGAACAACTGGACCGCTTGAAGCAGGCGATCGACCAGAAGCGTCCAGAATTGGCCAACAGGAAGGGTGTAGTGTTCCACCAGGACAACGCCAGACCACACATTTCGTTGATGACTCGTCAGAAGCTACGGGAGCTCGGATGGGAGGTTTTATTGCATCCACCATATAGCCCGGACATAGCGCCAAGTGATTACCACCTGTTCCTGTCCATGGTGAACGCCCTTGGTGGTGTAAAGTTGAACTCAAAAGAGGCTTGTGAAAAGTGGCTGTCCGAGTTCTTCGCAAATAAGGAGGGGGGCTTCTACGAGGGAGGTATTATGAAGTTGCCGTCTAGATGGAAACAGATTATCGAACAAAACGGCGCATATTTGAACTAAATCCGATCACTTTAACACTTTTTATAAAGCATTGAATAAAGAGCAAAAAAGCGGAAGGGAGATATTTGCCAAACTTATATAACTGTGCAGTCTACAATCTAATGAATTTGTGTAAATATAAATTTAGCCAATTACTTTCATATGATCTACACACCCATTTTACATAAAATACAAAGGGTTCAAAGAGGTGATAATTCTAGAGGAAGACCTCGTCTTCTTGTAACCAGGATACTAACCTTCTCAACCTACAGGTCAGGCGTGGTTACTACAGCCACAGTACGACAGTAATAGTTTAATTAAATACCTTTATGTACCTACCTTCTGATGGGAAAAGGCATTTTCTTCTAAACAAAAAAACTTCTGATTGATGAAGATGTCCCTGGACGTCGTCAGGCTAAAGTAAATATATGATAGGTGAAGAAACAAAAAAAATATATCACATTAAACATATATATGAACATTTTAATATATCCGTCGCCAGAAATAGATACAGTGAGTTGTTCATTTTATAGAGCTTTTTGTTTCAATCAACGCATGTCGTTTATGTTTGTCGATGATTTAATAATGATTTTTAAGTGTTTCAAAGTAAATATAGTTTGAATAAGGTTTAAAGAAATCATACGCATTATATTAATAAAACTATTTATTTACAAGTTATGACTTACTTTGCTTATGACGATCATAATATCTATTGTCAAAATTCTGTGTCGAAGATATGTTTATACAAGACATGGCATACATATATAAAGCGTATAGACTTCTCTATATGAACTGTTTATTGAAGAGCTATAGCTTCGATTCCCACATAATTTGAGTTTCCGGTGAAGACTACGATAAACAGCTTTTATGATCATGTGTCATCTAGTAACCTACAATTGGCTAGTGTGGAAGATAAATGGCATTGGCTTTATCTTGCATGAGATCTCAAGTCATGGTAGTGAAAATATTAACCTGTTAACCGGGGAATTCCCTTTTTAATTATAGCAAGATATAATGGGCGCAAGCTTTTCGTCTAGGACGCCTCAGGACGTTCCACGGTACAATGTATTTAGAGGACGTATTTATATGTCCTACTCGTACTCGCTATTGTTTCCGTTTGACGTATTTATACGTCATGAGACATCTCGCTCGATTGTCAGGTTAAAATTTAGAATAAGACATTAGGACACATTGAAGGGGCAGTAAGCTCATTATCAACCAATAGACGTCCACTGCTGGACATAGGCCTCCCCCAAAGATTGTTATAGGATCGAGTAGAGATTCGTCTGAGGGGATTTGGGCTTTTTTCCACCACGCTGTCCCAATGCAGATTGGTGGGCGCTAGAGCCTCGTTTGTTGATTAGCAGGATGCACCACGAGCAGGTGATATTGGCTTGGATCCTGTAGGTTGTTGTAACCTATTGAAGCCTGTGTCCACCTATGGACATCAGTCGGCTGATGATGAAGTTATGTATATATATAATTGTGTATACAAAATATATGAGGCACGGTGTTTCCTGTGCTGAACAGGATAGATTTTTAATTGTATACCGCTCAACTTGTTCAATTAATACATCAATCTGCGAACAAAGCGTTAGATAAACTTGTTATTCAGCTGCGGAACATTCGCGCACTGTATACTATATATACATCGTTGAACAAACAAAATTTATGCGGTAACTTTTGAAAACATAATTAATTGGCACTTTAAAACAAAGTTCGCAACTCTGTCAACAATTTATACACAAAGACATCTCAGATAAAACCCCGCCCGTAGTATCTTTTCCTTTCGTAATTAATTTTCGCACAGATTATTAATAAATTATCATCGCAGGCGAAACTTCGCCGTTACCGCATCCATCTATTATTTACCGACAAATAAAAAAGGCTTTGTAAAATTTAACTTACGCATATATTATAGCAATAGCTCGCTAACCTAATGGTCAGATGGTAAGTATAGGTACCGATGACTTTAATATTTAAGTTATGTACATTTGTGAACTTTAGTAACAGCAGCGAAATACAAACGGTGAAGGAGAACATCGCGAGGAAACCTGCACATGAATTAGAATTTATTCTAAGGCGTGTGTGAAGTCACCAATCCTCATTGAGCTCGCGTGGTGACTATGGCCCAACGCCCTCATATTGAGGGTTGGTCTATGCCCCAACAGTGGGGATGTAAATTGGCTGTTGAACAAAAATATAGATACAGTCACTTACGGCGCAGAGACATGGTACCTGACCATCCAGCTGGTCCACCAATTCAAAGTAGCACAGCGAGCGATGGCGAAAGTTATACATACAAATATAAATGTCACGCCTCATTCCCAGTGGAGTAGGCAGAAGCAACGAGCATGCAAAAGTGGAGGAAGCGAAGGAGTTATGCCAGGATCGCAGCAAGTGGAGAGAGGTGGTCTCTGTCTAACCCACTGAGAGAGTTATGCTTGGCATTTCTCTAAGGAACAAAATCCGGAACGAAGAAATACAACGGAGAACTTAAGTTGTTGATATAGTTCTCTAAATCTACAAGCTGAAGTGGGAGAGGACCGGACATGTCAGTGACGGCCAATGGGGAGGGAGAGTCTTGGAGTTGAGGCCGCGTACAGGTCGCAGAAGTGTAGGACGCGTTCCCTCTTGATAGACCGACGACATCATCAGAGCGGTCGGAATTAAGCGGTACCAGAAGCTGAGGATCGCCTTTGGTGGAAGATATTGGGGAAGGTCTATAACCAGCAGTGGATAAACAAAGACTGATAATGATGATGATGATGATGATATATTATGGTATAAAGAAAATCTTTTCCTTAGAGGAAGCAACGATACATGTGAGAAGTTCACAAATATCACAGACAGGGTATCAAGACATAACTTTTTTGAGTCTTGATACCCCAGTTTCATTAGCCATGACGCCCTTCAAAGCGGGACACAGTAATGATTGCATAGTAGTGTGTAGCGGCAGAAAGAAGAGCTGCGGTGGTAACTACCTAGACGGTCTCTGGCAACAGAGACCTACGGCATAGAGTTTCTTGATTCGATTTTGAAGGCATATAAATGATAGCATGGGTGTCAGGGGTTCTGCACAACAACTCACGAGACCCTTTTTTTTGGTTTCGGGGGGGAAATCTTCGAAAAGATACTCTGCCTTCTGGGGAGAAGTCAGAGTTATGTGAAGATTTTTACCCACTAAAACCCCCTCGGTGGTCACCTTCGGCGTTTGGCGAGGTCACGGGATCTTCTTTCGGAACACAACCGCGGCCTTGCTAACGCTATGCTTTTTTTTTTTTTTTTTTTTTGATATCGGTGGTGGAAATGCTGTTACCGCATACCCAGCGTCCTTTTCAAGGGGGGGGGACGCCGGGTTATGTGGGGCTCGGGGCCACTGAGATGTTGTGCGTGACCCCCATACCCACTAAAACCACCACCGCTTGTCCCGCAATACGCATACTGGAGACGCCCGGGTTTCAGCCAAGCAACTCTCCGGGCGCCTCCGCGTATAAAACTCCTCCTGGTGGGTGTCCGCGGGGAGCAAAGGCACCCACCTGCCGTCCCTTACCGGCCCCTCGCGGGACCGGCACGTTGGGGCCCCCCGACCCCACAGACGACCGCGCGCGCCCACGACGGAGCGCATGCCCGGCCGCCGCCCTCCCGTGAAGGAATTGGGCGGCGGCCTCCTCCCTCCAGACTCCCCCCCCTCGTCGAAGTGGGAGGGGGGGGACAAAAACCAAGACTCCCCCGGGGGACGCACCCCCAGGGGAAACACGACAAAAGGCCCAAAGGGCCACGCCCAACGGCCCGAACGCCCCCTCACACCGTGCCCGGCTAGGGGCCCATCGCTCACGGCGGGAGGAAGCGGACGGCGTGGTTCTGCCGCCGCGCTCTCCTGCCGGCCCGCCGCCGCCTGCAAGGTGCGGCAGCGGCGTCGGCCTCACTCGTGCGCTCGGCGGCCTCCTTCTGACGCATCACTGCGCCGCAGAAGGAGGCCACCGCCCTCCAAGACCTCTCGCTGCTCAACATACGATCGATTACAGTCGGCAGCGAGAGGTCACTGCTGACTTGCGCGACGAGGGCGTGGCGTTGCGGCCCCCATGCCGGGCACTCCGCCAGAGTGTGGTGCGCCGTGTCAATCGGCGCACCACACTCGACGCATTCCTGCGTCATCTCTCTTGCTAACGCTATGCTGGGATAGCCCTTCCCGAGGTCTGCTAACTCACGAGACCCAAGCTAACCTCACCAGCTCGTGGTGCACCCTGGTGATCAACGAACGATGCTCTGGCTCCTACCAACCCGCATTGAGCTAGAGTGGCAGGAAATGGCTCAAATCCTCAAATATGGGGGGAGGCCTATGTCCATGTCCAGCAATGGATGTCTATCGGCTGATGATTGATAGATGATAGCTGGGATAGCGTTTCTTCATTAACCTGTTAGTCGATTTATTACCCTCATTTAATCTTTCCATTGGAGGTGGTAAGAGAAGGGGTTCGGGATCTTCTGTGTTTCGACTATCATATGAGGTAGGTTATATGACAATCAATCATCTTCGGTTTAATTTATCATAACATTAAATTTTAATAAGATTTTATCGTAGAGTCAAAGTCTATACACTACCACTTTCACATTAAATTCATATCACTCTTATTAATTTATTTTTAATATTTATTACTACCCGATGATGCCCGTAACACCCCCGCAACTCAATCTACTCTCAGCTGACCTTTAAATGTCAAAAGCAATATCTTTACCAAATTTTGAGTGTTTACTTCTAATAGTTTCGGAGATCAATTAATCTATGGATATCCTCTATATAGTACAATGTTATTTTTTCCCCCTAAATTTAATTTACTTTAAGCAAATAAACAATATTATTAGCAGCTATTTAGGTCATATCATAATGATATAAATTCCTAGACGAATTAATGATATCAGTCTAATATTATCGTAATCATAATCCAAGTAGGTATTGTATATATTTCATAATCTTTCTTTATCTTAATAACTTAATAAGATTATCTAAAACGTAGACATCAAAAGTATTTGTTATTAAAAAAAAATATCACCTTCGTTTCACGATAAACGACTTGCTTATATCAATGAGGCGCTACTTGGGATACTTATACAGCACGACGATGTGCTCATAGGTTCAAGACCTATCACTAATAAAACTTAGTCTAGAACCTAAAACAAATATGTATCAAATATGATACAGTAATGAAAATAAAAAAAAATTCCGTGTATGACACTGCCGGAAGTAGAGACGCTGACTGATGTAAAAGCTAACGAGGGTTAAATATTTCGTGTACGTAAAAACTATCGCCGCGCCCTTGTTAACGTCACCCCCGTGTTATCAGTTTGCGCGAAATTAAATTACTGTGACGTAGCAAATTTTATAAGCATGTACTACTCAGGGAAAAACTTTTTTTTTTTTCAATGAAGCTACGAGACAGGCGGGACATTCACTTGATGGTAAGTGATACGCTTATACTGCAGCACATTGCGCTCGACGCCTTGTTGGGTCTCACTACCTCAGTAATTACACTAGCTACAGCGCCCTTCAAACCGGAACACAGTAATGTTTAAACACTACTATTTATCAGCTGCAATAGTCGCCGTGGTGGTAATATCAACATTATCATCAGCCGATAGACGTCCAGTCCTGAATATAGGCCTCCAAAGATTACATTTTTAGAGGTTTTGAGGTGATGTTTCCATGTAATATAGATACATACGTTCACTAATTTTCACGTGATTGGCGAAAAAACAAAACATATTTTATATATACATATATATATATATATATATATATATATACATGTATGTTTATATACATTAAAATATCATTGTAATATGAACGAGAAGTTGTCCGACATTTTGATACAACGCGTAGACTATTATAATTCGATGACGTTTCATGTTTCGAGTTTAAATAGAATGCTCGTATTAATTGAAAACAGGGGGGACAGCGCCCTTGATTCGAGGGCTTGGTTGACTTGATGTATTAGGTTAATTCGTCACAAGTTAATATTGCTTGACTTAATATATAATATATCCATTGTTTTAAGGAATCGTTTCCTCCTTTCGGATAACGCTTCATTTGTTTTCATTCATATGGGGGTTGTACTTATATTATGCTATTACAACCATTATTATGTTTTATATATTTAGTCGAATGAAACGATGCATCGAGATGAAAAATGTTTTTTTCCTCACAATAAGTCTACTTAAAAAGGCTTTCGGTAAACCTAACATTACAATCAAAGTCGTATACTTACTTATAAGTATAGCTCGTACTGCTCGTATAGATTAATATCTGTATCTATGCGGAGTCCAAAACGAGGATGAGTCATACGCTCGCTGAACTTCTGTATATATCGTCCGTTTAACACTCTAGAAATTTCTAGAAAACATTATTCTAGAAATTTCCAGAGAACTTTTTTTGATGTAATATAAATTATTATTATTGATTCATCTTTTATTCTCAACTCGCCATCAGGTACCTGAATCACGATATGGCTCTCGAACGTTCGAGTACTACATTCGATCATCATTAATACTCTTTCTTTGACTCTTAAGTAATTTATCAATGTGATAAGTTAAAATATACCACATTATGATTTATGAAGTGAAATGGAACGAAGTGCAGATGACATCAAAACTACGTATTAGGGTGATGAAAGAGGTAAATTTTTACTAAACTTCCTAATGCTCCGTGCCATTGTTAGTCGACAGCTGCTTAATGGAATCTCGAACTTTCGCTATTTAACAGGCAGTTTAAAGAAATTAAAGACTCCATTGGGTCCTTAACGTTTCTGGGTAGAAATTCCTATGCACGAAATACTGAGATTGCTATAAGTAAAGCTATTCTAACGGTAAATAGCTTTAACAGTGTTTAACGGTAGGTTTAAATAGTAATAGTAACTAATATTTCATCTTCTTCTTCCTTCTGCCCTTTTCCTAGCTATGTGGGGTCGGCACAGTATGTACTTCTCTTCCATATCATTCTATCAGCTGTCTTATCTGAATTCACACTGTTCTTACACATGTCATCTTTCACACAATCCATCCACACTTTCTTCAGTCTTCCTCTACCCTTATAACCATCCAAGTTTATTCTCATTAATTTCTTTGTTATATATCCTTCATCCATCCGCATAACATGCCCGTACCACGCTAACCTCATGCTCCTCAATTTCTCTGTTACTGGAACAATTATCAGACTTCCTCTAATATACTCTCTTAATTTTATCCATCTTCGTCACACCGCACATCCATCTTAACATTGACATCTCGGCCACATAGAACCTAATATTTACACTTTATATATTACAGGTTTTGATAGGTAATTAGGTTAATTCGCAAACAACAAAAATGTTAGTATTACTTTAAATTAAAACCATGAAAAAATCGCATCGAATTTAAATTAGAAACGTGGACTATCATACGTAGTATATAAATAGAGTACAACTGTTTCATATTGTTAATATTTTCTAATTATGAAACAAACTCATCAAATATATAACATTTCGAATATATCCGAACCATTAATCGATATTAATAATCGTAATAGTAATTGTGATGTTATCATTAATGTTTAATAACGTTTTTCGTACGGTAACGTTATATTTAATCCTACTTAAAAACAAGACTGTTAAATTGCCTCGTCGAGTACCAATATCGGATATTACATGCAAAGTTAGCGAGATTTCGAGCAACTTGAACAGCTAAAGAACTCTCACAGAATTGCGAAGGATCTCCAGAAGGTACTTAGGAGGCAATTCTGCAGAAAGTAATTATAATATTAACGAAAGCTACTATTAAATTTTTTCCCATGAATAAATCAAATATCTATAAGGTATTTGTGTATAAACATTTCTTAACGTGGTTCCTAAATAAATTTTTCTATAATCAGTTTCATGAATATCTGCAATACTAGCTACCACTCCCATTATAAATCTATCGCCATAATAACATTACTATGTTCAGGGCAAACATTTAGCATCTTCTATCGCAATGTCATTTAACACCACGTGATATTTATCTCTTGTTAGTGCGATAACCAAAAAAAACCTAATTGTTTAGCAAACAGATAATTCATGTTAGGATGTTAACACCGCTCCAAATGTCGCTTATCGCATGGACAATATATCCGTATAATAGATAATAAATAAGTTACTCTAATCCAGTAGATTTATTAGGATATTCAGACTGAAACACAGTTATGTTGAATACACTACTCCATTACCATTAGATGGACTTCAAAATATATGAAAGCTTCGGATTCTATATTTCAATCTACATATGCATTGTAAGGTAGCCAAAAATGTTAAACATATAACAAAGAGTTAATTTTAAACTCTTCATCATCATCATCATTATCAGCCTTTGTTTATCCACTGCTGGATATTCTTCTTCTCTTTCGGGTACTTCTAGAATAAAGGTCGTGCTTGTCCTGAAATACTCGTAATGACACCTCAACCCGCTGCCTCTACACCGCCCTGTTCTCTGAATGTGACAGGGCATTGGGAATGTTGGATATAGGCCTTCCCCAAATTCTAACTTAAACTCTTCGATCCTGTTTTCCAAATGGTAAGATCCTAGATTACCCGTTACTCCTGTGTATTTCGCAAGATTCCTCTCAAAAATCTGGATTCTTCCCTTATAACCCTATCCCTCCGAATACCTTACAGTCGCCAACCCAGCGTGGTGACTTTTGGGCAATACTCCCCAATGAACAGACATTGGGAAAGGGCTATATCTAACAGTGGATAAAGAAAGGCTGATTATGATGAAGATGATGATGAATGATGAAAAGTTCCAGTTAATAAATGATTATAAAATATTAACAATTTGTTTGTGGAAAGAAATCGCGTTGGGCAACATAATTTATGAAATGTAATACTGTTTCCGGAAATATTGCATACTTGGCTTAACCTTTGGATATAATTGTTATATTATATTAAATTACTTCCACCACCTTCAATTGCATATTACATACGTAGTGTACACATTTTATCTTTATAATCCATTAATTACATATACGTTATCATTATTTGTAATCGTTATATTTTTTTAAAACAGATACGATGTCCTTTACAAAATTTATAACAGCCTATCAGCATTATATAAACTAGAGGGGAACTACAGATGTTTTCAGGAAAAGAGAATTTTTTCGACTTCTAAAGCTAATGAAGACCGCTTTATAATATACATTTGCAAATTAATAGTTTTTTATAGACGGAAGCCATCAGCCTATAGACGTCTATTGCTGGACACAGGCCTCCAAAAGTCTCCACATCGATCGGCCATGCATTGTTCGCTTCTAGCAGGTTCCCGCGATTCTCACCACATCGTCGGTCCACCTTGTGGAAGGCCTCCCAACACTAAGTCTAACAGTACGCGAACCAATTGTGGACCTTACTGCCCCAGTAGCCGTCAGTCCTTCGAGCTATGTGCCTGCCCACTGCCACTTAAGTGTAGCAATCTTTTAGGCTATGTCGGTGACCGTAATTCTTCTACAAATCACTACATTTCTGGTTCGATCGTGTAGAGCCCTCTTCATAGATTGATCCATAAGCTGTTCATATCCGGATCAAAGGACTATATGTTCAGAGCAAGCTTCCGAGTCATCGTCCACACAGATTTTTATACAAGCCTATTTAATATATGATAATGTTAGGAATATTGTCTAACTATATTTAATTAGATGTTTCTCAATTGATATTATTATAATATATTTTTAACATATATATATATATATATATATACAAAAAAAATTGTGGGTTTTATATCTTAATTTTTTTTTATTTCTGTAAAGTTTTATATTATTTTTGTTGTATCGTTTGATTGTGTACAAATGTTCTGCCCGCATTCAACTTCCTCTCCACGCTGTTTGCTGGAAGAGAGCTCTATTAAAGTTAAGCTTGCCTTTGTACGTATAGTATTAGAATATTGTTTTTTTAATATCTTTACAAAAAGAAAGAACAAAAAAAAAACAAATTATTTTTAACATTGAAAATGTATACTAAAATGAGAGAGAACAGACGGAGCTCATTAAAAGTTGACTTTGTATGATGTAACAGAAGAAATGCGACTGTCTACGGAGGTGAAGTTCTAATGAATAATGCGAGAAGTTCGAAGATCGCTCTACATCAGCTCACGATCTGATTTAATATTTTCACTTATTTAGTTAACTTAAACTTGAACCGATGGAAGGATAAGTTTAAACGATTTTTATAATTAACGCAAAGTTTTCATATTATAAAATGGAATTTAATAAATACAGTGAAACCTGATAAAAAAGGTTTAACTGTGCATAGTGCTTTAGCCTGAAATACAGACTCTATAGTTTCGTTATATTTAAGTATACTACATTAATCTATTATTCGGGATGTGAGAGAGATTCATCGAATGATAAGTGATATACCCACTCCTAATGTTGCGCTATTGGAGTGTAAGGAGTCCCAAACACACAACAACTCACGAGGTCCAAATCAACCAGACCTGCTCATGGTGCACTCTGCTAATTAACGAATGACGCTCTGGCTACAACCAACCGGCATTAGGCCAGCGTGGTGGGAAATGGCCCAAATCTCCCGTTTGAGTCCCTACAAACGACAGTACCAAATGAAAGTTGCGCTAGTTAGAGTGATATACACATCACATTATTCTTATCACCATAAGAAATAAGATGTCAAATCTCGTTACCGTAGTTATTTCACTATATATAACGCCTTCGAATCGGATTAAAGTATTTACACAGTACTGTTTGAAGATATTTGTGATAGTGCTGTGGTACTTAAATGATCTGATAATAGAGACCTATAACTAGCTATTCTTACACCAGTTACTTACAATGGAAGTATAAAAAAAGCATCCACATACTGTTTAGCATATTTAACCTCCTTTCGGTCGTAGGTTAAAATGTGTCGTTATGTTGTATTATAAAATACAAGAGCTGTGTATTATTTGTTCAAACATAAACGCACGTACAAGGGACCGGCTGGGCGGCCATTAATCGCAGGCTCCACATAAATTGTCCTTCCGATTCAGTATACACTGACCAACGCTGCCCCTCCGATTGTCATTCGCTATTATTACCCCTAAAGGAAACCCCTCTTTAAATAACCCTCACGAAATACCCAATAAACGTCATAAATAAATAAAAAACTGATCTATCATATTACTAAATTTAACTGCCTCTGTGGCTTTTTTCTGCTTCTCCCTGATATTATTGTTCAGGACTTTCCTTATTCTATTATTCACACCATTTATATATTATCTTCCTTACCAATTTAAACTATTTATAACTTCATTTATATCTATGCTTTTACTTATACTATCTTATTATCTACTATTACAATTTTTTTATGATGAAGTTTGCGCCGCTAGTTTCTTTGACAACCATAGTAGCTTCATTGGACACGGGGCTTGCGAATCTGGTATCCACGATTAAGTTTGTCCATTACAACGGCAGCCTTGTTCCTTACTCTGTGAATGTGGCTTTTGAAATTGATCCTTCAGTCCAGGTTAACATCAAGATATTTGACCGAGTCTCTCGAGGGAACAGGTCTCAGGGATAATCAGGAGCCCTGGGAGACACCCGACCTTATGAGACGGGAAATGGAGTAAGCACTTGCATTCGGTAGCGGCGCGGTTAGACAAGAACGCTCTAATGATAGTAACGAACCTGTCCAGCACCTTGAGTGCGTCCAGCTTGTACATCAAGTCGAGTTGCAAGACAGAAGTCGGCTATAGCATCATACGACCTTTTGAGCGTACAACCTTTGAGAACGTGCTCCACCAGTCTGTATATTTGGTGGACTTAGGAATGATTTCTTCTTAACTCGAATTGTTCATCTGGCAGAAATTTATTCTCCGACCACGTTGGAGAGATGCATAAGGATCAGACGCTCATAAACCTTTCCCATGTTGTGCAGGAGGCTTATCGGTCTGTGGTCGGAGAGAATGTTACTATTATATAAATATTTAAAGTAATATATAGTTATCTTTATTTTTATCCTTCACTGTATATTGAGCGATATTTGATAAACTTATTTCTATTTTATCTATTTTCTATTAGCTCATGCTATCTCTATCCTTAATCATACCTTTTGCTCAAAATAATTGTTTACCGTTCAGCGAATGAGAATCCTTTGGCAAATGAGAAACCGTTTCCTTCTCGGTGTCATCATTTGTGCATGTTATGTTGTCCCGACATTTGAAACTGTTCAAGCATTGTATTCAAGTGGTGCTGTAAAAGCAGGCCTAAAAAGACTACCTTTTCCGAAGATTTATAGGTAGTAGGGTTTTTAACTCTGATGTCTAACAACCTCCATCATATTTTAAAAATGACGCTATAACGTGAAAGCTGTGTTAAAGAAGTTATGTTTAAGAGCTGGACTCTTTCTACTTGCTTCAACATCCTCGGCTTTATTGTCCTTTAACACCTTGTGAGATTATGATCAAGTGTTTGATTATGGACTAAATGATTTATTTATTTTTATCTATAATAGACTGTGAATAGCCCTCTGTATTTAATTGCTAATCATAGAAGTCTCCCAAGGAAGTGCCGTACCTTGGGAGACACCTATGATTAACTTGATCTTCGGCTATGCGCTCAACCGACCTATGTATGTCTTCATTTTAATATGAAGTTATAATGAGGCCAATGATAGATTAAGAATCTATTCTGAAGAAACATGAGTTGACTAATGTTACATATTAGATCTCAGAGCATGTCGTTTTATTCATTCCTCCGATGTTTTCCTACATAAGGAATCGTACTTGCCCTCCTATGAATTGCATCGATTCTGCGATCACACTTACAAATTGAATGATCACAGCTTCAATGAATTATTCATACTACGCAAATCGGACTTATTTCACTAATTTTCTCTTCTATAAGGAATCTTTGAAGGTTGATAATTTGAAACGTCAAAGTTACATATCACATGTCAATCGGTTGGCTTCATTAAATTTTTTGTGCGGTTAAAATTATGAAATTATTTTACCTCAATCTGATTTTAATTGTAGTATATTTGGAAAGCTGTACCTGTCGGAGATATGACCACTATACGTTGTTCTGTGTCACACCAACGGAGCTGCATCATTTGAACTTTTTGCACAATCTGGAGTCTCAGAGATATATGGACGTTGTGTTCTGGAAGAGACCATCCAAACTGTTCAACGATGTGCACTTAATAGTAAATCCGATGGAATTGGATCTTTTTCTAGAGAGGTGTCATCATTTCAAACTTGAAACGAAAATTTTGTCAACAGATATCCAAAGGTAAACGAAGTTCTGTCATTTCAATGACTCTTCTACAAAGTCTTCTACTTTAAAAAATAATATGTTAGAAGACTAAATTCGTCTCAAATATCTAAATAACTAAAAATATTTCTGTTGGTGGAATCAAAGTCCATATGTATGATTTTTCACAAATAAATATTTTGGTATATTTGGAAGTTCATGTAATTTAAAAGTGAGTTATAATATTTGCCAAAATTACAAATACAGATCGAGGACCAATTAAATTAATCAATGATTACTCATATTTCTTGGAAGTTGTTACGTAAATGCATCTTAATATTCACTGAATGTATATCCAAATAAGTACCATCAGTAAAACTAGGTGCAGTTGGTATATTGTCTATTAAAAAATCAAATGTTTCAGTGCGTTCGATTCACAAATAATCAAAAACTACACCAGTTCCAAACTCAGTTCGTTCACCTGGGATCACTATCACAACTTGGAACATATTTACCAATGGATGTCCGATTTATCTCTCAAATTTCCTAAAACAGTCGAGTTGCACAGCATTGGTCAGTCTGTTGAGGGTAGAGATATATATTCAGTATTAATTAAAAAGACCAACAGTAAGAGCACTGTGATAATTGACGGTGGTATACACGGGAACGAATGGATTTCCACCGCATTCGTCACTTATCTGATAAGCAAGCTTGCTCACGCGAGGCCAGACGAGAACGTCCAATTTTACAACCTAGCGACCAAATATCGCTGGTGTCTGATACCGGTTGTTAATCCGGACGGTTTTGACTACAGCATCAAAACTGTTAGTATTATCTCGTTATTTCTTCATCTTAACATTAGTTTTATCATCATGTTTTTGTACTTCTCTCCTTCCATTTTGCTCTATTTTGGACATTGTTTCTTCAAGTTTCAGATAAGTGTAAAATATTTCATAATAATATTCAAAAGTCTGTGTTATATTGATCGTGACAGTTCTTTGTTGGCGGAGACCGTCTTAATAGGTACCATAGCCTCGTCTATTTCTGCCACCGAACAGTAACAAAATATACCATTTTGTGTCCCCATGGAGACGAGCACAATGTGATGCAGTAGTTTTTTTCATTTATAAATCCACTAGAGTCATATTCATGTCATGGTTATGGTTCGCACGTTATTTCACTAGCTACAGAGCCTTTTAAACTACTACCCAGTAGTATTTGCACGTTGCTTAATAACAGAAATGTGTAGTTACTACCATAACCGCATGGAACTAAGGAGAGTAGAAATTTACAAAAATAGATAATTTAAAATTTTACCTGAATACTTAATGATATAAATTTCTTCAGGATCGCTTGTGGCGAAAAAATAGAAGACTCTTTGAAACTGGTGAAGGCGTCGATTTAAATCGAAACTTTCCACATAACTTTGGAAGTAAGTTAATTCAGTTTCCAAACTCTTTATTACTTACATCTTTCCTATTATTTAAGTTTTGAATAAAAATGTATTGTTCAGAGCGCATTTTAAACATTCGATACACATGTAATTGGATTTGCTTCATACTCGTATGTTGTCCTGGATGTGCCTGGATGGGCTTCGATTATTTTATATCCACCTTATTTACTATCAGCCATCATAGATAAATTGGTTTTATAACGAAAAATATTATAAATGTAAATATAAAGGAAAACAATAAATATTATAATAATGCTTTTTAATGATGATTAAATTATTAGACCTATTTTGATATTTATCATCATCGATAAGTCAGTAATAAATCCTTAAATATATGATGCATAAATGGCTGTATTGATCATTTAAATATTAAATCATGATCATTATTATCAGCCGATACACGTCCACTGCTGGATATAGGCTTCCCCAAAGATCTCTCCATCGATCGGTCATCCAGCGGCTTCTCGGAAAACGCCGGGCACTACGGGCCGTCGATTGTAAGGGATATGAAAGGATTTGGGCCAATTCCCACCACGTTAGCACAATGCGGGTTGGAGGGAGCTAGAGCCTCGTTTGTTGAAACCTAATGAAGAATTACCAGCTACTTCATTTTTATATCACATTCACCTTGTAAAAATTAAATGATCGAATGCAGTCAAAACCTATCTAGATTATCAAACGAATGTAATTGTAGTAATTGGATGATTTATTAAAATAGTGTTAAGAAATTAAACAAAAATAGTGTAGTTTTACTACAAATCATAACATACACAAAATCAACGTTTTTCATTTGGAACCGTCAATAAAAATTTAAATGAGACTAAAAAACGCGACGAAAAGCTCATCCATGTCCTAAGTAAATCAGGAATTCTAATCATCATCACCATTTCAACCTAATTACTCCTGAATAAATATATTCCCAAGTTTAATAGAGGAAAAATTAAAATAATTTTGAATTATTGAAAAGGTAGTACATGATCTAGATCCAACTTAGTATCCTAAGTAGTCATGTGGTGTATGTGGGCTCACTAATGTGGTAACTGTTTTGCTTCTGAATATTTCCAACAGAATACGACACAAGTACAAATGCGAGGGACGACAACTACGGCGGTCCTGCGCCATTCTCTGAGCTAGAGTCGAAGGCTCTATCAGAATTCATAATCATGAAGAAGAACCGCCTGAAATTTTACATATCGTTTCACGCGTACGGGCAAAAGATCATAATACCGTATGATGATAGGGTGCAGCACGTCGAGAACTTTTCAGAAATGGTGAGAAGATAAATTCTGTATTAATCATCTGGGACTTTCAAATGATGCGTTTGGCAGCAAATGCTGGCACTTCAGTGGGACCAACATTGACCGACTCCGAAAATAGAAACCTACTATCATTGTTATTTGGTTCAGAAAAATAAATATAGTGCTTGAACAATACAAATTCATCAGATGCTACACAGCAATGTCGCTGTGCTGCAACTAACAGGAAACCACTTTATCCATCCTGGGGTCGGTTAGTGGGCGATGAGAGTCCTAACCTTCAAATCCTGCAAACCAATCTATATATTTTTTAAATGGCACAATGTGGTGTAGTTTATCATCTTAACAATTGCTATATTACATGAGTCGACGGGAATGTTTCTTCCTCGTCGTTTCGTCATATAGCCAAGAATTCATCACCACCATCACCAACCGATAAACGTCTGCAGTTTGATAAAGCTGTACCCTTAAGATCTCCACGTCTATCGACCCTGCGCTGCACGCATCCAGTGGTTTCCCGCAACCTTCACCAATTGTAAATCGAAGGATTTATCATCAATTTAGTTTACTAACGTTCATTGTGCACGTCTTTGGACCAGGTCTGTGTCCAGCTGTGGAATTTTATCGGCTGATAATGAAGAAGGTAATGAATGTCCACTGCTGTCTATACACTTTTCTTTATAAGAAGGGATTATCATACTATTACATCAGACATGGCTATTGATGTGTATGCTGATCAACTAGACAGTGGATTCTCTTGTTTGTTTCCCCCTGGTAGTATACTTTCGTTTGTCACCTTCTGTGGTGCCTGATATAATCCTTTTCCAGGATAATTACGCGAAGCAAGCAGCATTGAGGATGTACAGGAAGAATGGAACGAAGTATGGCGTTGGAACAACGTACGACACTCTCGGTTTGTATGATTATTTAGTGTACTTTATCATTGGGCTATGTCCAGCAGTGGACTTCTATCGGCCGATGATGATGAGGATGCTGATGATTATTGTATTGTTTGTACTAAATATTTGTTTATTATTTAAAGGTTTACGTGTGTCGGGGAGTAGTACAACATGGGTAAAGAATAATTTCAAGACTAAGTAAGTACTTACTCTTTTTTTTTTTGGATCGAAGATAGAAAATCTTCAAACGGTAGCAGGGTTATGAGGATGTCAGGGTTGTATGAAATTTTCTTCCACTAAAACCCTATTCTTCAATGAATTAGAATGGGTGTTTTGTACTTTAGTCTCACTGTTGTTAAAAGAGCGAACATTTATAAATTTGTTTCTTTTACTAAGTGAAACGACGAGATATTCACCTTTTGGTACTTGTATTATTTACACAATGCATATCTTGTAGCCTAATAAATATAAGTAAATTTACTAATTACAGCGCGCTTCAAACCGAAGCAAAAATTATTTGTATACGTAGTATCACAAAGAAGTTACAAAGAAATCTCGTTGATTGTTTTATAAAGGCTGTAAAATTTTCATTACGAAAACCTTTAAACTTTCATTTCAGATATGTGATTACGTTCGTTCTAAGAGACAATGGAACTTACGGTTATGCCTTACCAAACAATCAGATTTTACCTTCATGCGAGGAGGCTTTGGAGGGCTTGATCGAGCTGATGACGGCGCGGCCCAGGCGCATACGATCCGATCTATTCAATGCAGCAGCGAAACTGACACCGGACATAATCTTTTTAATAGCGATGTGTTTGTTGAAATAAATTGTTTCGTTGATTTTTTTTAAATAACTGTATCATTATCATCAACATCAAAATTTTAAATTTGAGGCTCCTTTGGTCATGATGTGAAGCCAAAGTGGTGAAGAGCACTCTCCCAAAAACCTTTAGCTGTCATATATTAACAGCCGGAACATAACAACGCTGTCATGACGGTAGATTTACAAAAGTCCATAATTCCGTACCTTTAACCAAAACATGACAACATGTGGTTCCGGAACCGAAGCAGGGACCTTCATCTTATAATAATAGGATATAAAGACAGTGGGTTAAAGTTTGATATAATTTTTATTGTCATTATCATCATTGCCCGTTGGACGTCCACTGCTGGATATAAGCCTCCCCCCAATACCCACATCGTGGATAGGAATTAGCAAGCAGATGAGGTTGGCTTGGATCTCGTGAGTTATTGACCCTTACACTCTTTTCTTGTACTTAATGTTAATATTGTTGTAAGGTATGTTTTGTAGCTTTAATTATAATATTTCATTATCTACGCACACATATGCATGCGTTTATCTGTACACAATCGGTGAACACATATCTATATACATAAAATGAAGTATAGACGTCGGCCTGTCAAATTGAAAGTAATATTGAAAGGACAAATATAAAATACAAAATAAGTATATGGAATAATGTTAACGCCGCCATTGTTTGCAATAGTATATTTGATCATAACTCTACCATCGAAAGAATGCGCACAGAAGAAATACTACAACTACACGCTGTACCGAGCGACGCCGATGAACGAGAAGCACATAAAGTTCTTCAAAGACCTGACATCGTTTTACGACGTGAACTACTGGAGACCGCCGGGGCAACCGAACAAGGTCGTGGAACTCATCGTATCGCCAGAGGACAAGACGTCCTTCACCAAGGACGCCGAACATATGGGTATATACTTGGTATCAATCATGGAAAATGTACAGAAGTGAGTATTTCGATAGTTTTAGAAGTAATACTGAGCTTAAAGCTAATTTTGGAATTAATTGAGAGTGAATAGAAGCTTTTCGTGGTCGTGGTTTGTGGAACAAGAGACCTATGTCCAGCAGTGGACACCCATCGGATGAAATTATGATGATGAGTAGCAGCACTCAGTTGACAACAGAAAATTGTGCTTTGATTTCTGATGGGTTACTATTTATTTCAAAATCACTAAAACATTTACAGAACACAGTCCATGTATATATGACTGTGTTGCAGTATCGTGACCGTGTCGCAGTAAGCAACTCCCATTACCAGACGTACATATAAAATCAAAGGTCCGTTTGTGTGCTTTGTGTATGTGGGTTATATATATTATATGTTTGTGGGATCAGCTTCAGATACATCTCAGATAATTTTCTGTCGCATCATATGATATATGTCTATCGTGTCATAAACTAACTGCAGAGGGTTCTTTTATTTATTTTCTATTATAGGATATATATTAAGGACTTAGTTGATATTATACAATCTAGGGCTAATGTGATAAAAATTACTACCAGCCGACATTGTCTTGCTGCGTTCAGACCTTCAGACCCTGTCTGGTTTTTGTAGTGCCCTAGATCAAACGATATATATATCATGATATATAAATGATAGCGATGTATATAAATCTTGTCGAGTGGTCAACACTTTGCAGTCACAGTAGAGCTCATTAGTTGAGAATAAAATAGGTAGACCAGTCATTACCATCAGAAGAGCCCTTTGAGGTCATTCGAATGGATAAGAACGGTTTTTGAACAATTTCCTCACACTGTAATACTAAAAGTACGTATTAATTGAACAAGTGTATACTAAACTTGCCGTATCAAAGGTTGATCCCCAAAAGATTGCCACAACGATAGGGTAGGGATTTATGTGGGGGGATTTGGGCTATTTCCCACCATGGCCAAATGCGGGTTGGTGGGAACCAGAGCCTCATTAGTAGATCAGCATGGTAAATCAGGAGCAGATGAGATTGGCTTGGGTGCCCTGAGTTGTTGTCCGGGAACTCTTACAACCCTTACAGCATTACATCTTGGAAATTAATAGCCTCTTATCTGTGATCGGTTTAGGTATGACTTATTCTTCTTCTTCTTCGTCCTTTTTCTTTCGTCCTTCCTCACTGTTAAGGATAGTGATCGTGATCGTGAAGTCTCCATTAAGTGCGGACATATGCTGAGTGGACCGCACGGTGTATACTGCCACCGAGCACCCTTCTTACTGCATCCATCCACGTGGTAGGGGCTGTTCCCTGAGCACGTCTACCTAACATATGACTTTTAAGATTCAATATATAATATATATATATATAAAAACTGTATTTTAACTGTAAATAGCATGAAAGTTGATAGTTGTTAGATTGTCAATAGAAACAATATTCCAGAGCGTTCGATGAGCAAACAGTTAAATCATACGTGAGAAGAAAAATGAATCAGTTCGATTGGCGGAGTTACTTCAAGACAAATGATATTTACAAATGGCTGTTCGACCTGGGTAATAAATACCCACAGGAGGTCTACTTGGAGAGCATCGGGAAGACGTTGGAGAATCGGGACATAATAGCGGTAAAGGTTACCGTGGGGGCCCAGACGAAACGGTAATAAAACATTGTGCTATAAGTATTACAGACAAACGGAAACGTTAATATAAGTTTGGCAAATATCTCGCTTCCGCTTTTTTGCTCTTTATTCAATGCTTTATAAAAAGTGTTACAGTGATCGGATTTAGTTCAAATATGCGCCGTTTTGTTCGATAATCTGTTTCCATCTAGACGGCAACTTCATAATACCTCCCTCGTAGAAGCCCCCCTCCTTATTTGCGAAGAACTCGGACAGCCACTTTTCACAAGCCTCTTTTGAGTTCAACTTTACACCACCAAGGGCGTTCACCATGGACAGGAACAGGTGGTAATCACTTGGCGCTATGTCCGAGCTATATGGTGGATGCGATAAAACCTCCCATCCGAGCTCCCGTAGCTTCTGACGAGTCATCAACGAAGTGTGTGGTCTGGCGTTGTCCTGGTGGAACACTACACCCTTCCTGTTGGCCAATTCTGGACGCTTCTGGTCGATCGCCTGCTTCAAACGGTCCAGTTGTTCGCAGTAGATGGTAGAATTAAGCGTCTGGCCATGTGGGAGCAGCTCATAGTGGATGATTCCCTTCCAATCCCACCAAACACACAGCAAAACCTTCCTGGCCGTCAATCTCGGCTTGGCCACTGTTTGGGACGATTCACCGGCCTTCGACCACGACCGTTTTCGCTTGATATTGTCGTATGTGATCCATTTTTCGTCGCCAGTCACCATCCGCTTCAAGAATGGGTCGAGTTCGTTCCGTTTCAGCAGCATATCGCAGGCGTTGATTCGGTCCAGAAGGTTTTTTTGCGTCAAATCATGCGGCACCCAAACATCAAGCTTTTTTTTGTATCCAGCCTTCTGCGGATGGTTTAAAATGGTTTGGTGACTAACTCCCATCTCCTGGGCGATGTCACGAGATGCTACATGCCGGTCTAACTCGATGTAGTCCATGATTTGATCGGTATTTGTCGTCACAGGTCTTCCGCCGGCTGGCTTATCCATGGTGTCGTTTTCACCGGCTCTGAATCGTCGAAACCATTCCTCCGCGGTTCGAAGTGATAGAGTACCATCCCCCAAAACACCATTAATCTCACGGAACGTTTCTCTAGCGGATTTGCCTTTAACGAAGGAAAACTTTAAAATAGCGCGAATTTCGGCGTTAGTGAACTATATGTTTACACGTCTATAACTGTTGAACGCAATATCCAAACTAATTATGCATAGCGTCGTTTTGTAGGTTATGTCAAGACCTTTCAAATTATGTATAGTATTGCCAGATACGAGCTCTGTAGCGCTTTGTACATAGCCGCGAAATTCAAAAGACAAAAAGGCGGAAGGGAGATATTTGCCAAACTATTATTAGTTTGTTCTTGACATAATAATTATTTCTTATATACCATTAAGCGACGAAACGGTTCGGACGTTCACCTGATGGTAAGTGACATGCTTGCCTGTAATATCGTGGCGCTAGATAGAATGGTGTATACAGCACCATATTGCGCTCGTCGCCTTGACACATAAGATGTTGATTCTCGTTAACCCAGTAATTACTAGCTACAGCACCCTTCAAACCAGAAGACAGTAATGTTTGCACAGTTGTCGGCTGCAATAGGCGATGCGGTGGTACCTAGACGGTCTCCGGCAACAGAGACCAATCACCATTAATGGTATAGTAGTGTTAAAATATCCAAAACAACACTAGATTCTCATAGAAAGTATCACCATAATTATTTTACTGCCGCAGTGTCCATTTCTGCTACCGAAGAGTTGAGTGTTCTGGTTTAAAGTGCGCTGTAGCTAGTGCAATTATTGGGGTAACGAGACTCAGGCGACGAACGCATTAAGGTGCTGTCTATATTATAATTAGCGCCACGTTATTCCGGGGAGGTGGTATCACTTACCATCAGGTGAACATCCGGCTCGTCTCATCGCTTATTGAATAAAAAAAAAATATTATACTGTTTTTGTATTGAATACTTTGTTTTGTTATAATTATTGATAATGCTTTGACTGTTGAAATAATAGTCGATAATTTTGGTGTGTTTTCAGGCCTAGGGTGATAGTCGAAGGTGGTATACATGCCAGGGAGTGGATATCACCAGCTTTTGTGACGTACATGATGAATCAAATCATACAGTCCACCCAAACGAACGACACTGAACTGAAGGAGATCGCCAACATGTACGAATGGTACTTCATACCTCTGTTAAATCCGGATGGTTACGAAATCACTCACACGTCAGTAAGTGAAAACTTTACTGCCCGATTACTAGTAACAGTATACGCTATTCAAGATTAATTATGCTTCAATGATAATCATTAGTATTTGAAGTGGTAGTTAAGCTTTAGATAAGAAACGTTAACTTATCACTTAGCAGAACAGAGCTTCAGAATAGTAATTGATTTAATGTAGTACATGTACACGAGAGGGGTGTAAGGGGTCTCAAACTAGAACTCATAGGATCCAAGCCAACCTCACCTGCTCGTGGTGCACCCTGCTAATCAACAAACGAAGCCCTGGTGCCCACCAGTCCGCATTGGGCCATCATGGTGAGTGATGGCCCAAATCCCTACATATGAAGCTCTACAAATGTGGAGTTCTTTAGGAGGCTGTCCAGCAATGGATGTTTATCGGCTGGTGATGATGATGATATACACAAGACGAAATTTAATTGGGAAATGGCTCTCATCCCCCCATATCAACCCCTACAAACGTGGCAATCTTTGGGGGAGGCCTAATACCAGCAGAACAAAACGTGGAAGCTACAGAGCAGTAGTTTTGTTAAGTCCATAATGTGTTGTAAGTTTCTAGGAATAAAGGCCACCTTTATCTTTATTTCCAGCTGCGGATGTCCATCGACTGATGATGATGATGATAATAGATTAATTACTATACTTCATTATGTAGTTTGAACACATATCATCAAGCCTAAGTTATTAACATGTGTTAGTAAAAAACTGATGTTTTGTTTACAGGATCGATTATGGAGGAAAAACAGTCGAGGAATAGATTTGAATAGAAATTTTGGGATTGCATTTGGAAGTAGGTAATTTTTTTTTAAGTAGTTAAGATAAGCGCATGACGACGAACCCACCTGATGTTAAGTGATGTGGTATGTAGTGATGAGACGCACTAACCTAGTAACAGCCTATTCACTCTTCAATTAAAGCCACTGGCGTCATAGACTGAAACACCGGCGCCGGTTGCTACACTCGTTTCCTGATCTTATGAAGAACTAGGAGATTCATAAGATAGATTTTTAGGACCTCTTCATTTGCAAACTGAGGATGTCCACAACATAAAGATGGCGACTTACCGATGTTGGAAAGGAGACGCGGGAATTATATCGTGAAATTCCAGCGCACACTACCTAAGATGTATCCCATAGAACACTTCAGACAGGCCACAGGGTTCAAGGCTGTCCAGCCTAGTTATGAATTACCATCACATTATAACCTTTAGAAGAAAATATGATATTTGATGGTAATCTTAAATGTTAAGTAAATTTCAGCCGTCGGCGTCAGCTTCAGTCCTTGGGACGACACATATTGCGGAGAGCACGCTTTTTCAGAAAGGGAAAGCTCGGCTATGGCTGCTTTCGTACGGTCCAAGAGCGAAAACTTAGAATACTACCTATCTTTCCATTCTTATGGTCAATTTATGATAATACCTTACACCTTCACAAAGAAACACTTAGATAATTTCGACGAAGTGGTAAGTAATCGTTTTGTTTAATACCAAAATAAGTTGCGCCATTGCAGCGCCACGTGCTGATAAAATATAGACAGTCCGTATCTAGTTCCGTCCCGATAATAAATCTCAAGGTCTTATAAAAGTAAACATATAACTATGTTAATATATCGCGTGAGTTTTTTTTTATAGTGCAAAGCGACAAGATGAACAGAACGTACACTTGATGCTAAGTGATACGCCTGCACAAGACAACGTGAGACTAGTTATAGTGATAAGGATAGCACTACGATAGGCTCGTTTCCTTGAGACATAAAATGTTCAGTCTCGTTATCCCAGTAAATAATTTAGCTAGTTCCTTTTCAACTGGACCACAGTAATGTTTGCACACTACTGTTTATCATCTGCAAGAGACATTGCGGTCGTCCCTACCTAGACGGTCTCCGGCAACAAAGCCAGGAAAGTAATGACTGAGTTAAAACTGGATAAAACTAGTTGCAAATTAATATATACAGTGACTATTTTAAGTAAACTCCTTAAAAGCTTTCATCATCATCATTAGCTGCTAGATATCCACAGCTGGACATAGGCTTTAAGAGCTTTAAGTCTATTAAATTTAACTTAAATAGCACATACTAGTGGATTGCGTTATAAAACCCTCTAGATGCAGCATGGAAATAACATTTGCTTATAAAAACTTATATGATTAATAATTACCACAAAATATTCATTTATCTGCATTAAGATAAGAGAAAGAGAACGCTGTTATAACAATAAACAGACTTCTTATCTTTCCCACTGTTGGGACTGGAGTTTTATCTCACAGAGAATAAATTAATTCAAAACACTAGTCAAGACTAAATAGGCGGAAATGTTATATCCAAGAAAGTTGTAGGTACTGGGTGATAGGTCTCTGATGCTGGAGACCATCTAGGTAGACATTTCAGCCGTCAAACAACAGTGAGAAAACATTACTGTGTTCCGGTTTAAAAGGCGTTGTAGCTAGTGTACTTGGGAAATGAGACTCAACATTTTTATATCTCAAGGCGATGAGCATAACGTGGTGTAGTGCATGAGATCCTTACTAGCGCCAACCTGTTATGGGCAGGCGTATCACTTAATATCAGGTGAACGTCCTGCTCGTTTCGACGCTACGTATTTGTGGGTGTAAGAGGTCTGACATTACAACTCACAGGATCCAAGGCAACCTCACTTCGTGGTGCACCCTGCTAATCAAGCGAGGATTTTGCTTCCACCAACCCGCATTGTGCCAGCGTGGTGGGAATTGACCCAAATTGTCCCCTATGAACTCCTACAGACATTGAGATCTTGAGGGTCATGTCTAGAGTAGCAGATGTCTATCTGCCGATGATGATAATGATGATTGTCTATTTAGTTCACAAGTAATCTTAATATTTCAGTATGCGATTGGTAAGAAAGCGGCGCTACGAATCGCTGACAAACATGGAACTGGTTACTCCGTTGGAACGGCATATGATACCGTTGGTAACTTGCCTGTTATATTTAATGTGACTTTAAGTCTCTAAAAAATACTAAGTTCTCCTTTAAAAATGTCTTGCATAGTAAATTTGATATTACTAAAGGATTAAACTACGAGACGAGTTAGACGTTTATCTATTGGTAATAGATACAGATAATGGTGGTAGGTCTCTGTACTGGTCAGTCCTGTAGTCTCAGGCTGGTAAGAATAGGACTAAGGTAAGCCCTGCCTGTCGTAGAAGCAGACTAAAATGGTCTAGGAGTCTTAAGGGTGGGGGCCCTAATCGGTCAACAAACGAACCTGTGTGGGACAGCGTATGGATCAGCGATGGTGCCTAGGAGGGTTAGGTTCCTCCTCAAAGATGTGTAACACAAAGTGTAGAGGGACATCGGTGCGTTCTATAAGAGATCCTGAAGTCTCTTCGAATGCACTGATGCAGACCACCGAGGGGGTTTTAGAGAGTTAGAACAAGGGTATATTTTACTATTATATTATACAGGGTATATTTCGAAGATTTTCCTCACGATACCAAAAAGGTCATTGTAGTAGTGGTAGGTCTCTGTTGTCGGATACCGTCTAGGTAGATACCACCGCAGCACCTATTTCTACCGCTAGACAGTAGTTTGCAAACATTACTGTGTTCCTATTTGAAGGTCGCTGTAGCTAGTGTAATTACTGGGATAACGAAAGTCAACATCTTATCTCAAGGCGATGAGCGCAACTTGGTGCAGTATACCATTCTAATTAGCGCCCAGTTGCTATGAGCAGGCGTATCTTTTACCATTAGGTGAACGTCTCGCTCGTCTCTTCGCTTAAGGGAAAAAAAATTACTGGCGCCATTTAGGATTATACACACAGCTACCCTAATAATTTCACTAGCTAAAGCGCCCATCAAACTGTAACACACTAATATTTGTACAGTACTGTATGGTGATTGAAACAGGAGCTGCTGTGATACCTAAATAGACGGTCTCTGGCAACAGAGACCTGACATTATTATAGTATTTTTTTCATCCAGGATATCTGACATCCGGCGTCAGCGGGTGCTGGGTTAAGAAGACTTTTAAAACTCCGTAAGTAGAATTGTTTCAAGTCTCTAGATCCAAAATTGTTATTGAGAATGAGCTCTTCAATGCCCTTTCAAATGTCTTAATCTAGATTAGAAACAGTACTCAGACTAATAGTTTTAGAGTTGCAAGAAATTTTAGGCATAATTTTCTGGTATGATATATATATGATATTTTCTGATATCTCTATTGCTGGAGAATATTTAAGCCAAGCAGTATTGTTTTTTTTTTATTCAATTAAGCGAAGACACGAACAGGTTGTTCACCTGATGGTAAGTGATACGCCCGCCCGTAACAATGTGGCGCTATTTAGGATTATATATGCTGCACCACATTGCGCTCGTCGCCTAAGACGTAAGATGTTGAAACTCGTTGCTGCTGTAATTTCACTAGCTACAGCACCTTTAAAACCGGAAGACAAGATTGTTTGATCATTACTATTTGGCAGAAATAAGATCTGCGGTGGTACCTACATCCGTTTCTGGCAACAGAAATCTACCACCAGTAAAATATATTATTTTCAAGTCTGTGATACTAAAGTACTTTACTACTTAACTTCATAGGTACGTTGTTACGTTTGAGCTTCGAGACGAGGGTTACTACGGGTTTGCTCTACCAACTACTGATATTATACCAACCTGTGAGGAGACGATGGATGGAGTGTTATCACTGCTGTCCCCATTCAACAGGAAGCCTTTGAAAATCAAGAGTGGACAGGGGTACAATTTCTTGGATCGATTTGTGACTGCATGGAATATTATTCTGTTCCTATTAGTACGCTTCTAGCTATCAATTGTACGATACTGCATATGTACAAGAATGTCTGCACATTTACAAAGTCTACGTCTTTGTGATGGTATTAAAATGTATTTTGTCAAAAAAAAATGTTTTGTTCTTACTCGATGACTTAGTTACCGAATGGGTCATTTTTCCTTCTGGCATGACCTTACCCATTTGTTAAAGAATCTCAATATAATATGAGCTATATGGGACAGTAATCAATTCTATACATAAACCCGAGTAATTTAAATTGCTCTTCATATAATACCTCATTAGTATCTAGCTTCTGTATTTTACAATAATTACAGAATTTTGGGTGTTGAAGTACTGGAATGACAAACCTGAACCGGAAAACGCAGCGTTAGTATATTATAAAAAATCTCTAGAAGCCATTGGATTCAAACAGCTCAAGACAATGTTTTGTGGAACATATTACAAGAGACCTATATCTAGCAGTGGATATCCATCGGTTGAAATGATGATGATGAAGGAAATTAAAAGATTTAATAATATACATCTTTCGTCTTAAAGAAAGAAACAAATCTGAAATGCTTATTAGTACTCCGTCGTACAGTCAAGCGACGAATACAGATTTTCCGTATAATATCGATCAGATAGGCTGTATATATCCAGCAACATCATATATGCTGTATGATATTGCTGTTTATATCCTATCCTACAGATCTCTCTACTGATCGGTCAAGATCTGCCCCCATCCAACGGTTTTCCTTTATAAGATCGTCGATAACTATTCCCATACTAGATACACCATTAAAAACATTGATTAGGAGACCCTACTCTGTTAGCTACATTTCGTAGCTTTATTAGCTTTATCGGCGTATATAAATGGAACGAAAATAAATGGCTTCTTCAATGAATACAGTTGCATTGTAAATTTAGCAATGAATACGTAAACGATGTTATCATAGGTGGTAATATGACTAACGATCCATGTAATCGCTTAGGCGTCACGACAAATCGTCTGATCACGTGACCCGCTGCTATTAATTTTAATACCACCCACCAAGTTCCGATGACATACTTCACTCCCCGCCAGTGATGTAAAACTAGCGAATGAGGTGTAAACGTATTGAAACGGGAAGCTCAATTTACAGTGGCCATTACATTTGTGGCGTGTGTCGTTTAGTTTATCATCATGCGATTTTATGCTTTAATAAGCAGAGATAAAGACGCTTATGGTGTAAAGCGGTATAGTGAATTGGAATACCTTTTCGGACATTACGTTTATTGACGCAATAATTAAGGAATGGTAGAATATTTATACTATGTTAATAATAGGTAGTATGTACCATTTCTTCTTTATTTGTATTAGAGTTATGTTGTGTAATTAACTACATTACATATGTAATTTTACGCTACAATAAAACTATTTAAAAGGTATACTACAATGCTCCTTATCGGGTCTTCAATTTCAAACTTTATGTCAATATAGCTATGGAGAGAGCTACGGTTTTTTTTTACGCATTTCTCTGAGTACCAAAATCTGGGACGAAGAAATTCGACGGAGAACTAAAGTTGTTGATATAGCTCGCAAAATCTGCAACCTGAAGTTGCATCGGGTTTGCCATGTCTGGTGTTTCGGTCACGGCCGATGGGGGAGAAAAGTCTTGGAGTGGAGGCCGCGTACTGGACGCAGAAGTGTAGGATGCCCTCCCTCCAGATGGACTTACCACATCATCAGGGCGGTCGAAAATGGGTGAATACGAGAAGCTGAGGATCGCATTTGGAGGAAGATATTAGGCAAGGCCTATATACAGCAGTGGATAAACTAAAGCTGATAATGATGATGATGAATATAGCGTCGACACCCATAAGCTTTGTGTGATCTTGCTCATCAGCTGTCAATGCTGTAATGTAAATATCCTAAATACCCTCTATATGGGAAGGTGAGTACTAGTTACCGAATTAACAGTCTTGTTCGTTTAGTCGCTTAAAGACATGATCGTACTTTTCCGGAAGTCTAAATTAATTTGAAATTAACAACTGCAACTGCATTTTGAAACGGACTGCAGCCATTCCTGGCTGTTGCTGCGGAACTGCAACGCATCTCGTTAGCTTTAATAATAACTAGAGCGTACTCTAGATTAAGCGGAAAATTTAAAGATACAGCGGAATTCTTGCCAGCACCCAAGTGGCCCTTCAATGCAATGCCGTCGTCTTTGTCTCGGGCTGTTGGAACTGGGACACTGCACAATTTATTTTATGGTTTTTAGACAATCCTCCTCTCTTGTGCCTGTGGCGTGTAACAAAGTTGAATAAATTCTCCCTCTATTGTAATTCGCGCATTTATTACTCCTCTCTGAATAGATGGAAGTCGTTAAGAACCTCTTAGGATCTCACCGAGGTCTTTTGACGCGACGTAAATTGCGAAGACTTCAATTGCGCGTTATAAATCTACACATGTAGGGCAGTTTTAGCGTTCACGTATTTTCTGTCTTATTAAATCATAAATCCAAACATTACGCCGGACGAAATGAAACATGTTTTATGTTCATGCTGTACATCTACTGATGCCCCAGCATCTTACGTAGGTGATGATATAATGTATAACTTTTGTGGCGCACGTTTAAATGCCAAATTGTCTAAATAAGGACATTGCTGCTAGATTCGATTGGTGTTAAGAAAATTTTGCGTTACTACTCTTTTTTTATTATTCTTCTCATTAGCGAAGGACCAGACACACGGTAAGTTTCCATCCTTATGTTGTGGATATCACGAGTTTGCGAACAAAGAGGTTCAGCTCCTCGTTCTTCATGAGAATACGAAAAGAGCGAAACAATTGTCCGGAGGCAGTGTTGACCCATCCAAATATGAAGTGAGTGTCTTCAAGAAATGAGTTAAAAACATCAGATGGGTTCGTGATCAAGCGCTGACCTTGAAGATATAAAAATAAACTACTGTTTGGCTTCAAAAAGAGGAACTGCGATAGTATCTACTTAAACAGTCCCCAGCAACGAGAGACCTACCAGTAAACTCTCGTTACTATATTGCTTTATTTTTTAAAAATACATTTCTACTACTAAGAATCGACGTATATAAATTAATATTTTTATTGTTGTAGTACTTCATAAGTGATTTTTAGATTTCTCTCCAAAATTTTTATAAAAGGACATGCTTCTGACGTTCAATAATGTCGGCTTAATCAGGCTTTCTTTTAAAATATCTAAATGATAATAATACAGTGATAGAGTTCCAAAACCTTAAGCTGGGGTAATGATATCAGCGTCTTTCGTAAACGCAACGACCGTGTGTGAAAAGAGTGAACTCTTAACCCCAAGTAACAAAGGAAACCATTGAAATAGTCGTTAGATTTAGAAACTGCGGATCTCACGCCCGATATAGTTCAAATTACTTAATTAGTTCGCTTTTTAGACACAGCCTGCAGCGGCGGCTCGAAGTGGGCATTGTTTGTTCAAACAGTGGCCGCTCTCCTGGCAGGAATCCAAGGGATTAATTAATTGGGACACCAGGACATTTCCCCACCGTCTTATTGAAGTTAAAAGTGGTTTAATTCTGGAAGTGCATTAGATGGTTCGGTTCGTTAGAATTCACTTGCAACTATTTGAAAGGCTTTCATTTACTGAAGTTAAATTCTAACAAGGATTTATATGTGCATTCAAATATTCTGTATGATTCAGAGACACTCGATCGATGCCTGGTGATCATGAGTTTCCAGTATAAGGAGTAATCAGAAAGAATCCGGTATTTTCAAAGAAAAACAGCTTCTATGCTTTTGTGATATCTGCTAATCTGCATGATAAAAAGCCTTTACTTTCTCATTGATATAATGCAGTAAATATGCCATTAAATTGTCCGAAGATTGACCTATCAGAGACAATGTTAAGGTTGATTTTTCATGTTTTGTGAACTTTTCTCTTCTACACTTCTAATGTTTTTTTTTTTAAATGCAAATAATAAAGATTAGCATTGTCGTTATGTTCTTGCGTATTAAAAATCAGTCTTAAGTTTCTAGCACACAGTCACATTTCTTTAATTAATGAGTCTGCGTTGTGATTTCAGTGATAGTAGTCCAATGAGAAGATGAAGACAGGAAAGTAAATAAATAACAGTGAAAGCCAAGGATTTTCTTTACACATTCGTATATATTGAAAACAAATAGCATAACACAGGATCGATACACAAACACGGATCCGAAGCAAACGTCGCAACGATACAATTAGATAACATCTGGCTACAATCCAACTTGCAATTTGTCCGTACCAATCTGTATGACGCCTCCATAAATTTAGTCTTTTTATTTTTAGATTCAGGTTTGTTTGCAAAATGGTGGAAAGGAACGAGTCGATTTTAATTGGCGCTCAATTATTTACGTATAGATTCTAAATGAGAAATTTCTATTTGTTTCCTTCTCTTAGGTATCACATGAGTTTGTATTAATTTAGATTTGTTCAGCTCCCTCCACAGCGGTATGGCTACCATCTTGTTTAATAATATTCTCTGTCCCTGATTCGATTCTTGAAGTTGAGTTGGTGTCAGATATTTTTTGTCTAACGACCTGATTTTTGTAAATCTGTCAACCTAGCATCATTATTGAGTTCCGGTTGTCAACATATGAGAGGTATGCGCTATACACTATATTAAAACTCGCCAATAGATGTTGCAGCATTTCATCTTTTCTACGTATGTCTAAAACAATCATCATAGAGTCATTTTCTTTTATTGAACGAAGTGACTAGACGAGCGAGGTATTCACTTGGATGGTAAAGTATACTCGTGTCTATAACACCGTGGCGCTAATTAGGAAAACATTCGCAACTGTATATTGTGCTTGATGATTTGAGATATAAGATTTACGTTAGCCCAGTAATATCGTCAGATACAACTGGCCTTTCAAACTGGAACACAGTAATGTTTACACACTAATGTTTGACGGCGGTAATAGAAGCTGCGGTGGTACCTAGACAGTTGTCGACTACAGAGACCTAACACCAGTACGCATGTCACTGTTATATTAACTTTTATATCTATCTTTATGTTTTTTTTTAATTGATTGTTGGTAGAAATCGTCGGAATTAACCAAATTAAGTTGTGTATATTAAGTACACAGCGAATAGCATGTTCCTCATAAATATGATTATATACTTTATTTTAAACTTCCACCCCCACCAGCGAGTTACTTTTTTTTTCGTCTTTAACAAAGTTTACAACTTGGCCAATTAATGAATTCGTAACGATCCAAAAAGCTTTCAATTAAGTTACAGAGTTGGATTTATTCTCTTTTTACTTATTATTAAACGCCGTTGCAAGTTTAAGTAAAATTTTAATCAAGATGAAAGCTTTTGTTTTTGACGCAACGAAATAAGTTTTTAAGGTTTTTCTAAAGCTTTCGTTGTAATCAGAGTTTTTTAGGTGTGATATTCTAGCTAAGTATGTCTATCTCTCTCTAGGATCTTCCCCTCATGTCTGAGGATCGTGATCAGTGCTAGGATTGCTGTCTGGAGCAGACGCATCTCTTATGACTGTGTAAAATTTAGAGGAAGACGAGTCTTTAATCTGATCGGCCCATCTAGTTGGTGCACGACCTAATGATCTAAGTATAAATATATAATAATATATCTAATTATAATAAAAAAGTGTGTGTTTTAATAAAAAAAATAACTATTAAAGTTATCAAATCTAACATACTATTTAATATAGGACACTATACATACTCGTTTTGAATTAGTAACCAACTAGAATTGTTTAAGCCTAAAAATCTAGTACCGGAGACTAACCTAACGTCATGGCCTAATCGATTCTAGTTTGTAATATTTCGAAAAAAGTATGAATTTAATTGTATATAAATTTCTATGGTGTTGTTGGCTATTTTACATATATATATATATATATATATATATATATATATATTACTTACATATATACGTATATATGGTTCATCATATTTCTACGTACGAAAAAAAACCGCTTACGAGAACGAATTTCTTTAAAACAAATTAATCAAATGGATCGATGTTTGCAAATCTCGAATAAATAAATCGATTAAAGTATGAAACAATGCATCGATGTATCGCGGGCCGCTGGCGGCGTGCCATACGCGCCCGCGCTTAAAACAACTGTAGTAGATCGGGCCCCGACGTCTGAATTAATGCGCCAGTTTGATGGATTGCCTTTCAGGGTAGACGCGAAGCCGTTTCGTACGGATGATGTTATTACTTCGATTGGCAAACAGATATCTATTTACGTAGGTCCGTTTGTGCAAACATTTGATCCGCTGCCGCCAGTTGCCGTGTTTGTTTTAAATTAGAACGTTTTGGCTTCGCGTGTTTTGATGAGATGATTGCTTGCGCTTTAAATACTCAAAATTGTGTTGATTGCGGTGTTGGTAGCGTTTCAAAGTTATCGAATATATGTCTCCAGCATTGTATTCCATCTATACTATACTCTACAGCTAGTACTGTAGTCGCGGGTTGGCAAGAATAGGACTAAGGTAAACGCTGCCTGTCATAGAAGGCGACTAAAAGGGTCTAAGAGTTTCGCAGGCCTTGAGGGTGGGGGCCTTTTATGCTCAACAAGCGAACCTGTAAAGGACAGCATTTGGCACAGCAATGGTGCCTAGGAGAGTTAGGTTTCTCCTTAGAAATGTATAACAGAAAGTGTAGAGGAGCACCGATGCGTTCTGCAAGAGATCCCGGAGCCTCTCCGAATGCACTGACGCAGAACCTCGAGGGGATTCCAGTGAGTAAAAATCTCACATAACCCTTACTTCACCCCACAAGCACGATATCTTTCGAAGATTTCCCCATGAAACAAAAAAAGTATACTCTCCAACATTACATAACTTTATGAATGGATAGGGAGAAATAGATGATGCAAGCGTCAAGTCTGTCTACTATCTACGTACCGTCGCATCGCCTAAGGCTTCCAATCATCCCTGTGATTTTAATAATACCTCCCTTTCGGCAATTGATGTGATCTCATTTATTAAGGCAATATCATTTTTCTTAACCATCAGATCTGCTGTCACTACCATCTTTTGCCAAGTTCGATTATCCATTAACACCATTATTTGATAAAGGTTCTTTTGTCGTTTAGACTTTTATAGTTTATTCTATTCTATTATATTTTTATGTCTGTGTTGTTATACCCAATAAACGTTTCTTTCTCCCATCTTCTCTCGTCGGAGACAACCCAAAGTAAACGTCCGTTATAAATATTTTGTTTTCCTCTTATCTCGCGAGCTGTGACTAAAATCAGCCAACAATTGCTGTGATCTCATTCATTACAGCAACACGCATTAGCGACTACAAGCGGACGGCGCAGACGACGTCCCCTGATTTATCGGACCACCTCCTGCCCTTAACGACACACCATGATCTACTGCCGCAATGGTTGGTGTAATGCTGAATATGAAGCGTGACCAACAAATTGCTACATTATCATAATTAACATATAATAGGGGGACCGGAAAGTAATGTCGTTTCTGCGCATGCCAATACTTGATTGTCATTTGTCAGCTCATTGTTTTGTTCAGAGGCGTACCAAAGACATTGTGAGGTTATAGTGATTTCTTTACTTATAGACAATTGAATTACAATTTTTTTTTGTAATTTTGGGTAAAATGGCCAGCCAAATACCAGAAGAGGTACACATCCGGCATTGCATGCTCTTTGAGTTTCGCAAGGGAAATAACGCAACAGTTGCTACCAAAAACATTTGCGATGTTTATCCAAATGCACTGGACATTCGTAAATGCCAAAGGTGGTTTTCCAAGTTCAAATCGGGTAATTTTGATCTTTCCGACTCGTATCGATCAGGAAGACCATCAGCGTTAGACAACGACGTGTTAAGGGCGGAAGTGGAAGCAAATCCGTGTCAGACGATCGAGGAATTGTCAAACAGTCTCAACAAACCTTGGTCGACCATCCAAGAACATTTGAAGCAGATTGGAAAAGTAAGCAGAGCAGGTGTTTGGGTCCCGCATAATCTGTCCGAACAGAATAAGGCTAACCGATCAATCACATGCAACTTATTGCTTCAACGACACAACACAGAAGCGTTTTTTGATCGCTTGATCACAGGAGATGAGAAATGGGTCCTGTATGATAACCCAAAACGCAAAAGGCAGTGGCTCTTTCCAAATGAAATCCCTCGGAGTACTGCTAAGCCAGGTTTACACCCCAAAAAAGCGCTTTTGTGTGTTTGGTGGAGTATTCGCGGCATTGTTCATTTTGAATTACTGAAACCTGGAGAAACTGTTACTGCAGACCTCTACAGCGAACAATTGCAGCGAGTCAATCAATCTTTAATTGAAAAGTGGCCAGCGATTGTCAACCGAAAAGGCGTCATTCTCCAACATGACAATGCAAGACCGCACTGCGCAAGGCGAACTCTAGAAAAAATTAATGAATTGGGGTGGGAGGTGCTGCCTCATCCACCATATTCGCCCGATGTTGCACCATCGGATTTCCACGTATTCCGAGCGCTGCAACACTTTTTAAGTGGCAAAACATTTGCAAATTTGGATGATATCCAAAATGCCATCTCTAGATATTTTGCCGAAAAACCAATTAATTTTTATCGATCAGGGATTGAAAATTTACTCACTAGATGGCAAAAGGTTATTGACAATGATGGGGAATACATCATTGATTAAAAATAAAGACTCGTTAAAAATGTATGTGTTTGTATTTAGCGTAAGAAAACGACATTACTTTCCGGTCCCCCTAATACCTATTATTAATACCTAATTTTAGAATTTCATTTATTTAATATACGTATTTTAATATTCTCCATTAACATACACAATGTATCCACTACAAGATCTGCTAAGAAAAAAATTGCTGGGAACCATTGGAGTCAAACAGCACAAGACTGGGTATTGTGGAGGATCAGAAAGGACCTATTGCAAAAGACGTCCATCGGTAGAAATGAATATGATCATCATAAGCCTGTTGTCGTCCTATGAAGAATATACTCGTATATACTTTTAGATATTTTTTTTTTTTTATCAAGCAAAATCATCTAAAGAAAAATTCATTGACTTTCATTCTTTATAGTTTTATATCGTAGCGTTGAGCTTATAGTTCAGTATAATTGTAGTTTTAGGGATCTGCTACAATATTGTAAAGAACACCCTGTTAATAATATTTCAAAATCGTTTCAGCCGATGAATTGGAACTCACTGAAACGTTAACGTCTGAAGAACAAAGAGAATTATTCGAAGATGAAGTCAACCGCATTATTGCGGCAAGAACGGCACGGTTGATTAATGTGATGCGTTATTTACACTTACTTTTCTGTTTACGCGAATAACTTGTTTTATTGTCACGTTGGTGATCTGCAACTTGAGGTATTCACGAGACGGTAGAAGACAATAATAATGTCACAATGTTTTATTGGATATTGTAGTACACTTATTTTAGACATACATATAAAAGGACTAGCTCTTCCCGCCCGTTTTGCTTTTCAAAAAACATTTTGGGAAAGGAAGTTTGTAAAATCTGTTATTAACCGACTACTAAATGACATTGCCACTATATGAATGCACTAGGACAAAGGGGGTAAGTAGTCCCTAGTAGCACCTGCTCGTGGTGCACCCTGCTAATCAATAAACGAGCCTCTGGCTTCCACCAACTCGCATTGGATCAGCGTTGTGAACTCATATGAATTCCTACCCGATCGTGAGGGAATCTTTGAGGGAGGCCTATGTGCAGTGAACCTTTGTCGTCTGATGCAGTAGTAGTAGTAGAATGCCTTAGGAAGACAGCCATCAGAGAGGAATGGCGAGTTGTTAAGCTTGCGATCAACACCTAAACTGATGACTACGACAATTAACAATTTCGGAGATCTCGTTGAGTCAATGAATCTCTGGACATCTTCTATATATAAAGATGATAAAACAACAAAGCTGAAGATATTTAGTATTTATACGCGAGAAGTAGCAGAGAAGTAAAGTTGAACGAAACGCATTTAATTATTTCACGCGAACCCTCCCACGTTCCTCGCTTTTCATAAATATGGAGAACTATAAAAGCTCTCCCGTTCCACCTGAAAAATAATTTCAATAAAATGATTCCCTCCTTTCCACTCGCACTCTCATATCCTTGGAGATGAGATTATTTGATTATGGCGGGGATTGAGGTCGCGGAGTCCTGACTACGTTTTGTGAACGCGTTTAAAGGAAATGGTGTCGGATTTTTTTCTTTTCCCGTATTGCGTTTTTAACATTTCATTACTGAAGTTCCCGTTTCAAGTTTACATAAAGGGACCGTACGAAATGATCTCTATGAAAATTTATCGCGATATGATGTATTGTATTTAAAGGTATAACTGACAAATATACGAACGTACACACAGACAAGGATTTACCCATTTATTCTTTGTACGCGCTAGTTAGGATGATATATACTCTACCATATTGGGTTCATCTTGAAGTAAAGGATGTTAAGTCTCGTTACTTCAGCAACTTCATTAGCTACAACTCCCTTCAATCTGGAACACGGTAATGGTTACTCTCCTTACTATTTATTAAGGAGATTAAGTTGTGTGACAGTGATTGATTGATTTTTCTACTTATTGATGTCCGAAAAGAATAGAGGTTCTTACTCAACACTCCAGGGTAAGGGTTTATGCAATGGTTGCCACGGTCTCAGTCTTCACGCCTTTAGGGATGAAATTTGTTATTTTAATTTATTTACTCCATCAAGGTTGAAGATATCAGTAAGATAAATTTTATCTCCCATTGTCAGTCTCCCTAAAAAGATATGAGCAGGATAATAAGATGCTAGCCTATAACAACGTAACACTAGTTAGTATGATATACACTGCATAACATGCTCATGTGAGACATATGTTAAGTCTCATTATATCAGTAACTTCACGAGCTGCAGCGTCTATCAAACCGGAACAAAGTAATGTCTGCACGCTACTGTTATGCGACAGAAACAGGAGCTGCGGTGGTACTTGGACGGTCTCTGGTAAGACAAGTAGTATTCAAATACGAGTCAAGTTTCTCCAATGTCATCGGTTAAGTTAGGGATATAATAGGTTGGGGAAAAAGAAATCCATTATTTTTATATGAACTTCAGGACTTTATTTAACATGCTTCGGATTGTTCAAATATGCACCGTATTGTTCTATGATTTGTTGCCATTTTAAAGGTAACTTCATAATGCCTCTCTCGTAGAAGTCCTGGTCTCTATTAGCAAAAAACTGTAGTAGCCGATTTTCACAATCTTCCCTAGATGCCAATTTTTTATCACTAAAGAAATTTTGTAATGCAAGAAAAAGATGGTAATCGCTTGGTGCCAAGTCCGGACTGTATGGCGGATGCATTAAAACTTCCCAACCAAGCTCCCGAAGTTTCTGGCGAGTCACTGTAGACGTGTGTGGCCTAGCGTTGTCCTGGTGGAACACGACACCTCTCCTGTTGGCCAATTCTGGCCGTTTCTGGTCAATTGCTATCTTCAAACGGTCCAGTTGTTGACAGTAGAGATCAGAATTTAGTGCTTGGCCATATGGAGAATTTTTTTACTGCGAAATGTCACCTTTCCAACGAGCATAAATCTGAAACTGTTTGATCGATACTTTACGAGAAATTTATCACTACAGCCATCTACCGAAAAAACAATGGATTTCTTTTTCCCCAAACTAATATATAAAGCTTGGATGGGTGACCGCATCGTTGCGACAATTCCGTTGTTAATTTCGTAGTAAAGCGCTTTCATTTATTTCGTGTTTAGATCGTATTAGTTTAATTTTAGCCTTCGAAACTCGCGGTCGACAATAATTACGCGGTTTACTCGCCGAATTTAACCCAACTGCGGTCCGGACCGAAGTAAACGTGGCATTTTTTTTTTTATATTCAAATTACTGCTACACAATCTATTTTAAATTTACCATTAGAGTCATGACTTAGTAATTTACAGTCGCATTTAGCGCAATAGTTTGGTTTTAGTCTCATCATCATTGGTTATGTTTCCGTCTTTTTTATCTTATTCAGTTTAAAAAGAGAAATCTAAAACCATTGTAACAAGAATTTTTTTATTTAACTCTCTCTCTCTCTCTTAGTAAAATAATTTATTACGGGAAGAAAACTTAACATTTTCAAAACAAAGGTTTTTTTTTCAGACTTTCAATGTAATCATCTATCGAACAAAAGTATCTAGATTAAAACTCATACAGTCGATCGATGGCAAAATATAAAAAAGCAGCTTATAGCTTACCTAAACTTACTTAGCTGCTAGCTATTTCTAACAGCAAAGGTTTATTGAACACAATGTTATGTTGTGTAAATATACTGTCACTCACGTGTACTGAACGTGTCGTTTTCTTTATTCGACGAAGCCAAGTAATGACCCATATTGTGCTTGTTCCCTGAGACATAAGATGTTAAGATTCATTAGCTACAACGTCTTTCAAGCCAGGACACAGTAATGTTTGCATAATCCTACAAACAGTCAGTATAAATATAAGCTGTGGTGGTCCCTGTACAGTGGTCACCAGCAAAAAAGACCTTTACACGTCTGTCGGTTCACAACGCTTGTACGACTTTCTAAATCTTGAGGATATCCATGAGCCGCACTTCCCTATCCTTCAAATTAAAAACAAATAATTATTATAGAATAATAATCATTAATCTACAATATATATTTTATCACAGTAAATAGTGCGGTTTACTTTAAGACTTCCTCCGAGAGTACAATCTAAAACTAAATACTGAACAACGTACACACAATGGTCGCCGGTCTGTGAGAAGTAAACAGCAAGTCGCACTGGAAGTAGCGGAGCGGCGACTTCGCGACGGATGTGCGGCCATTAATCACAATTAGCGAGCGCCGCCGCCGTGCCCACCGCCGCACTCGTCTCCTGCAGAATTAAAAGTGGCAACACTTACAAAGCCACTACATTTACAGTCTACTATATTTGATATCTCTACCTCGTTAAAAATATCTACATGGAAAGTACACATGTATATTTTTTTCTGTACGTAGTGTTAGGTCTCCCACAATATGGACCGAAATGGAAAATATATGTACCTTCGCCGCATAGTCTGGATCACGAGTTTAAGCTTGGTGGTAGGAAAGTTTTTTATACCTACCTGCATACCATCTTCATATTTTAAAGCTAGTTTCGTGTTGTTATATTCCATCTGTCTAGCATTTACATCTTCAATATCAATTAACATCATATACTTTGCACAATACCGTCTTAATCTAAGAAGAAGAAAAAAATAATAATTTGAGGTTGTAATTAAAATCTCTGTCTACCCACAATTTATTAAAAAGACCGGAACATGAGGTTTAATATTTTATCAGCTGGCAATGCAAGGATGGTATCTTCTGTTACTGTGATTTCGTTTCATATTAAACGATGGACTGGGAGACAAACATTTGATTTTCTCTTTTTTTTTTTTGAGTGTCTGGTTCAAAGGTTGCTACTTTACCTGTCTGAGGACTAAAAAATAAACTCTACACCAAATTATAACATTTTGTACAAAGCTACTACAGGATATTGTAGTTTAAGATTTATATGAGTTCTAATGTCTCTAATGCTACCATACCCTTTCCATACCACAGCAAATATTATTAGTACATAGGTCCTTTAAACCAGATTGTAGATAAATAATAACTATAAAGTTGTCAATAAAGATGAGCCATTATTGATATTTTCTATTTAAAGAGAATGGGATATATAAAATCCTATCAAATTTACTTTTCTTTATGAGATCGATAACAGGTTAAATATACCGTTAGTACTACAGGTTTAAATTAAATTATGGTTTATAGCTTGATACACGTCGAAATTTCAATCTTCATCAATAATCCAATAGCATTCAGCCTGATTATATTTGGACTGTAGAGCACATGTTGCTATTTATATCTAAACCAATTCGTTACATTAATAAACGAAGAGAGACTAATATATAGTTTAAAATGGATCAAATCAATCCCAATAATTGATAAAATTGTATTAAATCCTTAAAGGATAATAAAAACTGTTAAATTTTTTACAATACTAAAAGCTTATTAAATACTTGAAGCTATTCTCATAGCTTGTTAGGTAGTAATAAGATTTGTAGTTAGCGTTGAGTAGTAACGCATCGCTCTCATCGTTTAACTATTAGGAGGTCTTAGAAATAGAACTGAATTAATATCTTCAAATTACTAATTTGAGACCTAAAAATGTACTACCTATACGATCTTCGAAAAAACGATTTCTTCGCAAGAAAATAATAATTCGTAAATATACTAATGTATCCTGAACTATCTAAAGTATTCCTTTGCTGTCCAACCTCTCTCTCTAAAAGATAGATGAAAAATGACACCGAAATAAAGAAAGAAATTAAAAATACTGGTGGTAGGTCTTTGCTGCTGGAGACCATCCAGATAGTGTCCAACCAGCACCGTCCGATATCCCACATTGAAAGGTGCTGTAGCTAGTGATAATACCGGTGTAACAAGATTTCACATCTTACTTCTCTAGTCGATGAGCATAATGTGATGCTGAAAAAAAAAGGTTCCAGCATTGCAATACTGCAAGTTTGAGTAAAGCTGTAGACAGAGCAAAAAACAGTATTTTCTGCAATAATGGGTTATAGTTTAACCTCTATTTCATATATTGTTAATGAGAAGGAGCGCGTGATGGGGTCATCGAGAATACATTGGTGATCGCATGTTGACAGTCGTAACAGCAATGCAATCATGACTGATTTATAGTGTGGACCTCCATTAAAGTTCTACTACGTATGAACCGGAACCGGAGCGGTTAACCATTGTACCGCGGAGGCAATTAAAGATAATAGTTAAGTAGTTTGCGGTTTATGGGAACCTGAATTTTGATGACAATAAAGATCAGTATTTTTCGAATCTGCGGCACAAAGAATTTCGGACGCATCATCGGGAGTCTAATTACTCGAAAAACGGGAAGCGCAACACTTCCTACGCCGTTAATTTCCGTTGTAGAATAAATACTAGCGGTTGAGCGGCCGGCTCACCTGTCAAAACGTCGACAGTTAAAAATTAACTGCAAAGTGCCGCTGTTAACCACAGATCCGTGGCTAATTACCTTCGGGCAATCAATCTTGCGAACTCGCGCGGGGGATCTCCCGCTGCGAAATTATCATTGTGACCATTCCGCGACGATCGGCTTAATTGCTGATTCATATTAAGCTTTTCATGATGTACGCTGATTATTTTCGATTTACATAATCATCGTATTATTTCATTGCCGAATACAGAATCGCTTTATATAATTTCGCTGCAATTTATGTGACAATGGGAATAAAATCGTACATAACCTTTAATTCCATTCACGGTTTAAATTGTTCATCGTCAGCCGACAGACGTTCATCGTTTTCATCACATTCAACATCATTGTTCATCATCGACGTTCATGCACGCATTGTTGGTAGATTAAGAAAGATGAAGAGAAGTTATCAATTTTAACTGCTGCTGAAAATAATTAAGGACTTATCATTCCAAAAATTACTATTATTTTACTATTACTAAATTTGATATCTATATCATGAAAAATATAATATTCAAGCATTATAATGTATTTTTATAATTTTGCATTAGATACGATAAACACCCGATAATAAGTGATAATCTTAATATCTGTTTCACTCACACTCGTTTTAGACTTATGATAAATTGTGGCGATTATTTGATATGAACTGTGAGTTATTTGTACGAATGCCAAATTCCATTCAGTAGTACAGTTAGAACAAACGGTGACATATGTCCGCTGTTAAAATGCTGTATAATATATTTATTCTAAGTATTTGTTTTTTGCTAGGGTACAGCGAAAAAGTTCGCTACGACAATTACGCATTGTATAACGTACAACCATCCACCGAAGATCATTTAGTATATCTAAACGCTTTGATTGAGACTAAAGAAGAACTTGATTTTTGGAGTGTACCAACAAAAGTAAATGATGGTGTCAGTATCGTATCTCCGCCACAATCGAGACGAGAGTTCGAAGAAGAATTGACAAAACGCGCTATTCGATTTGATGTTGTGTTAGAAAATATTCAGGAGTAAGTAGTTTTTATGGTTATAATAATTATTAGGGAAATTTAAAGTGATCTGAAATACAACGATATCAGACCTGGATTGGAAAGGAATCTATCGAAAGATATTATACCTAGATATTCTAATCAACTCTTTTATAATTCAACTGTAATAATATTTCATAGGAACTTCTAGAGGTTCTTGAGTAGGGCGATGAAGGAACACTCCAATAAAAGAGAGAATGCTGGAAGAATTGACTTTAAACTTGATAAGTTATCAAACTTAGCTTAGCGTATATGAAGAGTTCTTTTCTCGTCTGATGTAATGACATAGACACATAAAGACATTATCATGGGACATAGAATACTAATGTCATAGATCTAAAGGTGCTAGAGTCGCCACAAATTTAAATAATACATTTGGTAATTCATAATATGCACTGTAACTTCATTGGTAAAATTTATAGGCTAAATTAAAAAAAAAGATTTCCTGTAGTTAATCTATGGAAAGTAAATAGGAATGTAGTCACAAAGATACTAAAAATTCTAGAGAAATATGGTGGTGAAGATTCCAGATAAAGTGAAGCTCTGTAAAGCAGCCGATAGGTACTAAAATAATAAAAACGTTCTGCAAGATCGGGCTAAGAACCTTACCCTGAGACAGACCTCTGCCAAAAATTTACTGAAGGAGGTCATCGTTGACGACGAAGATACTTAGTTATAATTTTATCACATTTCAGAGCATTCGATGAACAAACTCGAACCAGAGCGAAACGCGAAACCGGTTTGCAGTGGACAAATTACCAAACCATCGACGAAATATACGAATGGTTTGAATTTCTCGCCAGGAACAACAGCAGCATCGTAACATTAATTCAAGCCGGACAGTCACATGAAGGTATGCAAACAGTTTTTATATATTGTTTATGTGTGTGATTATTTTAAAATTGTTGTTGTGTGTAAAATCTATTATTGCTCATGTAACGCGACAGGAAGTAAAAAATAGATAGAATTTACTGAGTTTGAATCAGATGAGATTCATCATCACCATCGACAGTCGATAGACGTCCATTACTGGACATAGGGTTCCCACAATCTCCACAGAGTTCATTGATGGTAATTGGGCCTTAACCCACAACGATGGTTCAGTGCAGGTTGGTGAGTGGTCAGAGCCTTGTCTGTTGTTCAGCAAGGCGCACCGCGTGCATATGAAGTTGACTCGGGCTCCGTGAGACGTTGGGAGGAACCATTTACACCCCAGATTAGATTATGAAGAACATTTTCGATCCTCTCAAAGATATACATACAAACAAATAAATAGATCCGTTAAATACCTATTTCCCTTTTATTAGGGTATTGTTAGAAAAGAAAAAAATTAGGCTGTAAAGCTCATGATGTCTTTCACGTAACGTTAAGTTTTCTCAAGAATCTCAAGGGTTAAAAAAGTTAAAGCTATAAATTGATTTCTTTTTCAGGCAGAAATATCACGGGTGTGAAAATCTCACGTCGTTCAGGGAGGAGGGCTTTGTTTATCGACGGAGGTCAAGTCGGCGCGGACTGGTTGTCACCAACAGTTGTGACCTATTTAATAAATCAGCTGGTGACCGGGGATGACCCCGAGGCTAAAGCGGCATCAGAGGAATACGAATGGCACATCTTTCCCATTGTGAATCCGGATGGACATGTGTTCACGCAAAATTCTGTAGGTTTTGATGCTCGCTATATTTAGAATATTATAATCGATATATTGCATGATTGTAATCGATATTTCTGTTTATAACGATGTGCAGTAAGGAATATAAATTGCGATTAAGATAGTTAATATTAATTATTTATTCAGCCTTATTAATAATTTCACTGCGTACAACGTCATTCAAACAATACAGCAGTTTGGTTGTAATTATTGTGGTAGATACACAGATGTTCATATTATGGTAATTACCATTAACAAAATATTATACCTGTGGTAGGTTTCTATTGCCGGTAACCGTCTAGGTAGGTACCATTACAGCGCCTTTTTCACCGGCAAACATTATTGTGTTCCAGTTTGAAGGGAGGTAGGTAGGTATCTAGTGAAATTACTGGGGTAACGATACTGAAAACCCTTATGTCTTAAGGCAATGAGCACAGTGTAATAAATATTAATCGTCTAGTAGATGTGCATAAATTTTTATTTAAATTTTAGGTTAGACTGTGGATGAAAAATCGTAGACCTACCAGAGGGTCGGAAATTGGTGTTGACCTTTCTAAAAATTGGAATTCTCAATGGGGAGGTAAAATCATTGCTCTTAATGCTTATTTGTGTTAACTTAATCATAAATACTTTGAAGGATAACATAATAACAGTGAAAGCAACAAACAACAGATCAAAGTATGAGCTAAGCCGCCACATATCCAATATTTACATGTTCTGTAATTTAATTAAAAAAAAATCGTTGTTAATGTACTATAGAAACTCGAGGTTTTCTCTCACGAGGAGACAGTTAAGATTATTTATCCAACCTGCTGACTTAGGTTGGAAGACTTCATACATTTACTAATGAAACTTATACATTGATCTGTCGATTTGCTCTTGATACTTTTTTCCCACCGGAAACTCGATGAGGGTTGAATCCGCCGCAACAGCTAAAACAACAAAAATCTATCGAAGGCTTCAATTGAAAAATACTTTTGTCTTCCCAAGAGTTGGTTGATGGTTATTAGATAAATGTTATTATTGGATATTTCAGTGAGCGGCGGAAGTTTCAATGCGTCGTACAGCAACTACATAGGACTGGGCCCGTTCTCTGAACCGGAAACTAGAGCTGTATCCCGTTACATAGGAACGATCGGGTCCAAGCTGTCGGGCCTATTGTCCTTCAGGGCATTCGGGGAACGGCTGTTGATACCGTTCGCGCACAGTTCCGAACCAATGTACAATTATCAAGACATGGTAAGTATTATTAATAATATTTTTCAATCTATCATCCAAAAAGAAAGCTAATAATTTCATATCCGTATATTTTATGCCTGAAAAGCTGAAATCTTTATTTTATGGTATTTGTCCATTGGAGCTAAGCCTTTACTGAGGATCGGGTACTTCAGCTCCACCGCCACAACAAAGTAGGAATCAAGAACCTTGAAAAAACACATTGAAAAGTTTGAGGATCTAGATCTAGATATTATTAAGCATTATTGTTACAGATTAAAATTGGTAGAAGAGCTATGGGATCCTTAGCAGTTAGATACAACACTCAGTACCTTGTGGGCACTTCTAGGGATGTGCACGGTTAGTGTTTTATATATTTTTGGTATTTGTTGTCATCATGATTACATCCTACTCCACTGCTGAACGGTTTCACCTCCACCTTCTCAGTTTAAGGAATTATGTTATAATTAATATTTCAACAGATTGATCAATGTATAAAAATTCTTCTCGTCGAATTTAGCTACATACGAGTACAAGAAAAAATCAGCGAACTGTAATGAGAGCTCAATTTAAAGAGTAATATGTTGCAAAGAGGGTTTACCGGTAGGTCTTTGTTGCCAGAGACCTTCTGAGTAGATGTCAACGAAGCTCCTATTTCTGCTGGGTAACAGTACTGTGGATAAATTACTATGTTTCGAATTGAGAGGCCCTGTAGGTACCGAAATTACTGAGGTAACGTCACTTAATATCTTATGTGTCAAGGCGACGAGCGCAACGTTGTGATAATAGTACCATCCTACCTAGCGCTCGTTATCCATCCACAGACCGTGGATCCGGGTCCACAAGCCTTGTTAGATGAGCTGTAAGAGCCACTGTAGCTTGCAGCCCGATCTACATCATGAATATTGACTCGTTGTCATGGTTACCGCCAGTTGATCGTTCCACTCATCTCGTCGCGTCTAATAAAAAAAATTAAGTAATTGCAGTTTAACTCAATTCATATTTCACACAAACAGATTATTAAGTAATAGCAGACAGATGTAACGATGTTATTAGAAAGATGCTTTAATGGCGAAACCTAATCTTCTAGATTTGAATAGATTTAGACTATTTGAATTGAACCAGTCTGAGTAGGTAAAATAACAGGTATTTTTGTTGCCAAGTAACAGTGTGAAAACTTTACTGTACCACTGCACGATAGGTGCTTGAAGCTAATGAAGTCCTTCGGGAAAACTAGACATAACTGTCAAGGTCAGATTTGAACACAATAGGTTTTATGAATACTCTAACAAGAGCATAAAGCTCTTCATGTCTTAATATTATTTTAAATTATTATCATGTGAATATCTCACTGATAGAAAAAAGAAATAAAATTGCCTTCGTATCAATATTATTGCAGACGGTTCCACCGGTACTATCGGGGATTGGGTGAAACACCGCTTCAACCCACCAGTGGTGGCGACCTACCAACTAAGGGGAAGAGCGTGGGGATACACACTCCCCGTCAATCAAGTGTTGCCGTCCTGCGAAGAAACCTACGATTCTGTTATGGCAATAATAAGAGAGGCTAAGTTCATAAATGTTTTGTGAGCTGCACAAATAAAATTAACAACATATTGACATAGTATATTAGCGATGAATGGAAGCTTATTTAATATCTATATAGCAAATAAGTTTAACAAATATACAATCTTTTTTTTTTCATACGTTCTTCATTTATGTTCTGTAATGGCAGATGCTATTATTACTTGAAAATAGATAACAGTTAATCGCAATTTCACATGATATTGAGATAGTGTTCTCCCAAAATACTCTAGTCCTCAGAACGTTGACAGCCTGACCTCGATTATACCAGAAAAAGATAGAGAAGGATATCCATAAAACTGATAGCTTTTCCTCCAGTTGAATAAATAATAGATGCTTGAGATGTTACATACAACTCTTAATCAATACACAATTAAATATATTACAATACTCTTAACGCGTAGCTCGCTGGCCTAATGGTTAGAGCGTGCGGCTTTCATTCCGAAGGTCGCGGGTTCAAACCTCGGCATGTACCAATGACTTAATATTTAAGTTTTGTACATTTGTGAACTTTAGTTAAAACAGCGAGATACAAAAACGGTGATGGAAAACATCGTGAGGAAACCCGCACACTGATATCGTCTTTGTGTGTGTGTGTGTGGTGGTCCCAATAAAGTGGCAACAGGCTCGCCCCCTGTTACATGGGACCTAATCTGACCACACCTCTGCCTACCCCTACTGGGAAAAAGGCGTGACAATAAAAAAAAAAAAAAAACAATACTCTTAAAACTATATTATACCAACTATCATCTGGCTAACCCTCCGATGCCTCTCTCTGACAACCCTACGCCTTTGCGTTCGAGCGTCCCATCCGTGCCACCATATTTTTAATGTTGCCAACTTAAAAATAACAAAAGTAATGATGCCAATGTAAAACGCAATATATTTTTTTTTATTTTTTGTTAACGCTAACAATACTACCATTTTTTGATTCTCTCATAGTAATAATGATAAAACTGGTAAAAACTCTTTAATTATTAATTTCTTTTAATCGTCTCTTCAATAAGAAATACCACAGACGTCCAAATAAAGTTAACGTATGTCCAATGACTCAATATGGGAGCTATGCTTAAATCTGTCTGTTATTTGTTCAGCAATGGACATGAATAGATTATATTGAAATATAAATAATATGGCTATCCATCAATGTCTACAGCACAATCAGATCTTTACGTAGACAAGAATTTATATTTAATTATCATTTTTAATCTGTATATATATACATTAAAACTATACAAGAGTTACAACAGATATTTGTTAATTCAACGATAATGTGATGGATAATATTTACGTCATATCATAAACAGTGTATTACACAAATACGTTAATATTGTACTGAAATATTATCAACGATTACTAGTACTCGTATTTATCAGTGGTTTAAGTATATTTATGATTTTACAGATTAACGCAAATCATGAAACAAAATAACATGTACTTATGTTAACATGTTCAAGTGAGGACAAATGTCTTTCATTATACGATTGGAACCAAAGTGGTACTGGTGGTAGGTCTCTGATACCGGTGATCGTCTAGGTAGGTACCATCGCTGCGCCTATTTCTGCCGACGAACAGTGTGTCCCGGTTTGAAAGGCGCTGTAGCTAGTGTAATTACTGCGGTAAATAAACGCAACATCTTATGTTTCAGGCGACGAGCGCAATGTAGTGCAATACATACCATCCTAACTAGCATCACGTTGTTATGGGCGGGCGTATCACTTGCCATCAGGTGAACGTCCCACTCGTCTCGTTGCCTAATTACATAAAAAAAATTATGGATATTTATTATCATACCTGAAAGTCTGTTACTGTGAAAACTGTAATACTGCTATGGAATTTCGCATAAACAGATTCACAGACGAAAGCCGGTTGTCCAATAAAACTGTCGATGAAATGGTAGGGGTACATAAGGTAAGTCAAACTGCACGGCTTAACTGGTAAGGCTAAATAATATATACTAGCTAGGGTACTGGAAAACGGCCAAGATTTGAAAACAGTTTATAGACTGAGCGACGATAAAAGCGAAAAGTATATCAATGTAGATTTACTCTGTAACCTTAATCCTCGCTGCGCGTACGAGCAAACGTTTCCATCAACTAGTACGATGATTTAATGAGTCATTATCTAAATCACTTCTGATATTAGACTAAGGTAAAACTATCGTTTATTAATAATTATTCGTTTTCCTTTTAACGTTATTTTCACACTCCGTGTGAGAGATGTGTTGGGATATCCGAACCCCCACTTCATACCCTGCGTTTAAACAGCAACTAAGGGATAAGTTCAAAAAAGGATACTTCCTTTGATCGCCCGGTCGTTTACCCGCATATCAAGTGCGTGATTACAACCAAAATCTTGAGAAAGACCTATTTCGACAGAGAAATTTAAGAATCAAGAGTGAAGTGAGAAATTTCGCATTAACATTATATTATTAAATCAATTTACTAGTCTCAAAGTCGTCCAGTTATAAATGGGAAACTAGAAAGTTTTTCTATGTGATAATCAAAACAGGATTGAGCAGATTCTAAAGAAAACTACTAAAACATAGATATCCAGAGTTGTTCCTTAAGTAAGTAAGCCTGCAATAATATGGTCCGATAACGTTATGTCCATGAGAAACCTATGCATCGACATTCTAAGAAACTTCTGTGCTAGTCTACTAGCTAATAATTATTGTCATGATGATTGATCAGTTTGCGATCGATACTGGTTTACATTTAAATTATAAAATTTTTGTGGTGACCTACAAAGTCGTTACCATCATAAATTTATAATCCTTATATATTACGTCTTATCATATCCTTGTGAGATTCGATAAAGTGTTTTAGTGCGCACAATCGTTAATAGCAAGTCTAATTCGATAGTAGTGTAAAATGAAGGTATTAGCAATAATTTTTTCAAGTCTACTTGCATTCGCATCGGCTGAGAAGGTCCGTTTCGATAATTATACTCTTTACAAAATATTACCCCAAAATGGACAACAAGTGAAAATTCTCCGAGATCTACAGAACAGTGAAATAAAGTTTGATTTTTGGAAATACCCCACAACAAGTGCGGAATACGTAAGCGTTTTGTCAAGCCCTCAAGATAGGAGCCACTTGGAAAGTTTCCTGAATGGGGCTGACATAAAATTTGTCATTACTCTGCCAAATATTCAAGAGTGAGTATTTTATGCGGGCGAAATGTCTTACTCTTTGTTGTCTGTTGAAGACTGGTGTATTGCATAGCTACATAAATTGTTTTTTAATTCACTTGTATTTGTTTATGGTTCGCTTGAATATTAAGTTCAATTTCAATGAACAATATAAATTATTATATTAGGGGGACCGGAAAGTAATGTCGTTTTCTTACGCTAAATACAAACACATACATTTTTAACGAGTCTTTATTTTTAATCAATGATGTATTCCCCATCATTGTCAATAACCTTTTGCCATCTAGTGAGTAAATTTTCAATCCCTGATCGATAAAAATTAATTGGTTTTTCGGCAAAATATCTAGAGATGGCATTTTGGATATCATCCAAATTTGCAAATGTTTTGCCACTTAAAAAGTGTTGCAGCGCTCGGAATAAGTGGAAATCCGATGGTGCAACATCGGGCGAATATGGTGGATGAGGCAGCACCTCCCACCCCAATTCATTAATTTTTTCTAGAGTTCGCCTTGCGCAGTGCGGTCTTGCATTGTCATGTTGGAGAATGACGCCTTTTCGGTTGACAATCGCTGGCCACTTTTCAATTAAAGATTGATTGACTCGCTGCAATTGTTCGCTGTAGAGGTCTGCAGTAACAGTTTCTCCAGGTTTCAGTAATTCAAAATGAACAATGCCGCGAATACTCCACCAAACACACAAAAGCGCTTTTTTGGGGTGTAAACCTGGCTTAGCAGTACTCCGAGGGATTTCATTTGGAGAGAGCCACTGCCTTTTGCGTTTTGGGTTATCATACAGGACCCATTTCTCATCTCCTGTGATCAAGCGATCAAAAAACGCTTCTGTGTTGTGTCGTTGAAGCAATAAGTTGCATGTGATTGATCGGTTAGCCTTATTCTGTTCGGACAGATTATGCGGGACCCAAACACCTGCTCTGCTTACTTTTCCAATCTGCTTCAAATGTTCTTGGATGGTCGACCAAGGTTTGTTGAGACTGTTTGACAATTCCTCGATCGTCTGACACGGATTTGCTTCCACTTCCGCCCTTAACACGTCGTTGTCTAACGCTGATGGTCTTCCTGATCGATACGAGTCGGAAAGATCAAAATTACCCGATTTGAACTTGGAAAACCACCTTTGGCATTTACGAATGTCCAGTGCATTTGGATAAACATCGCAAATGTTTTTGGTAGCAACTGTTGCGTTATTTCCCTTGCGAAACTCAAAGAGCATGCAATGCCGGATGTGTACCTCTTCTGGTATTTGGCTGGCCATTTTACCCAAAATTACAAAAAAAAATTGTAATTCAATTGTCTATAAGTAAAGAAATCACTATAACCTCACAATGTCTTTGGTACGCCTCTGAACAAAACAATGAGCTGACAAATGACAATCAAGTATTGGCATGCGCAGAAACGACATTACTTTCCGGTCCTCCTATTACATTAACTTTAGATTGGATCTGTCTAATGAATGAGGCATTGAGATCATACGTTTTCTAGTTAAAGTTCTATATGAAATAAAAGGTTTCCACTGTATTAAAATAAATATAAAATCGAAATACTAATTAAGATTAGTACTTTGTGATGATCTAGGGCGGTGTAAAGGTTTCCGCCCAACATATTACGGAGCCCATGTCAACCTCACCTGCACACGGTACATCCTGCTGAATAACAGACGAGACTCTGACTAGCCACCAACCCGAACTGGGCCAACGTGGTGGGATACAGCCTATTTCCCTTTAATGAACTCTACGATGTAGAGATCTTTGTGTTAGGCCTGTATCCAGCAGTGAACGTCTGGATCTAGATTCAAAGTACAATTGGATTTTAATCATTCTAAAGATTGAACTTAAAACGTTTTACTTTATTATAAAGTGTCCAATGTGAAGCAGCTGATCACTAGTTTCATTCCGGAGTATTGTGTATAGCAAAATTTAAACAGTCCCAGGGTTTTTGGAATCTTTTGTACCTAAAGGGCAACCTACAACCATATTTATTTAGTTAAAAGATAATATGTATAATTTAATATATTTTTTAGTGTAATAGATCAACAGAAAGTTGGGAGATACACGAAAAGTAATTTAAGAAGTATGACATGGAACAGATATTACGATTTAGAGAGCATCAACGCTTGGTTAGATGATTTGGTGAAGACTTATCCAAATATTGTATCATCTATCGTCGGTGGTGGGTCTTACGAAGGTCACGAGATTAAAGGCATCAAAATATCGCACGGTTCCGGTAGACGAGCAATATTCGTAGAAGGCGGTATTCATGCCAGGGAATGGATCTCTCCAGCGACCGTCTGTTATATTATTAATGAACTTCTAACGAGCAACGATGGTGAAACCAGAGCCGCTGCGGTTGATTTCAACTGGTACATATTCCCAGTAACAAATCCAGACGGATACATTTTCAGTCATCAAGTGGTAAGAATGGATATATAAACTGGAACCTTTATACTTATATATTATAGTATTAAATTTAACAGTACTTTTGTTTAAATTCTCATTTATATGAGTAAATAGTAAAGTTTATTTGGGAATACAGACTTCTATTGTCTGTTTAGATTAATAATTCAATGAATCAACATTAGTAGTAATGTAACGACGATACCTCTGGGCTTTTGAGTCATTATGCCTAAAACAACTTTTAATTACAGTCTTAGTTTTTCAAGCTGTATGGTAAAGTAATTAGTTGAAAAATTAGCTAAATGTACTTAGGATTACTTATGCACGTTTGTGTAAGTGAACAATATTTTTTTTACACTTTTTAAGTCGTGTAAAAAAATGCTTTTTAGCGAGTAACTTTCAAGTTCAATAGAATTTTCACAAATTCTACACTACGCCATTCTTTATTACTACAAAAAGGATATACATCAGGAAACATGTTTATTTTAGTAGTCATGCCTGAGCCCAGAGGTAGTGATATTACGTGACGTGAATTTTAAGATTAACAGTAAAAACCTAATTTTTTCAATATTTTCTTCATCATCATCGTTTAAACCGATGGACATCTGTTCGTTAATACTTTATTGCTGTATTTAAATGATTTCAGAACAGAATGTGGCGTAAGAACCGTCGACCAATAGGATCCCAGTTCGGCGTTGATTTGAATAGAAACTGGAACAACAATTGGCTTGGTAACGTACTCGTTTACTTCACGATCTAGGCTGTAATCTCTTTCAAAACAGAGTTCCTTTCATACTTAGAACACGCTGTAGTACATACAATATTCCTTCCCAATATTACAGTCCAAGGAGCCAGCACTGATCCCGCAAGAGACACGTACGCCGGCCTGGGTCCGTTCTCTGAACCCGAATCAAGATCACTGTCTGCGTATCTTAGGACCATAGGAAGCGAAATAGATTTGTACCTATCATTCCATTCCTTTGGCCATCTTCTTCTACTGCCCTTTGGAAATACGACGGAACCCCTCGCCAACTATCATGACGCCGTAAGTTATATTCTTTTATTATTACATATATATAATCATAACAGGACTTTGTACCTCCTTAAGTTAGGGTCCTAAGACACAAGCTGTGCTTAGTTAGGGTCTCGAGGGATATCTTGTGTTGTAAGTGTGGAAGTTTGTTTAAATAAATAACAATATAAATATAATAAATAAAACTATACTTTTGTACACTGGTGGTAATATATTTAACTATGTAATGTTTTAACTGGTTTAAACTATTAACTACCTCCATGTCGCAATGGTTAAACGCTTGTCATTTGACACTGGTGGTAGGTCATGGTTAACAGTACTGCCAAAGCGCCCATTACTACTACCAAACATTATCATTCAAACATTACCGTGTTCTCGTTTTAAGGACGCTGTGGTTAGTGAAAGCATCGGAATAACGAGGCTTAACATGTCTCAAGACCACAAGCGCAATATGGTGTAGTGTTCACGCATTCATTCATCATCAGCCGATAGACTTCAGCTGGATATACACCTCCTCTAAAAATCTCCATATCGATCGGTCTTGCGCTACAGTCAGCATGCTATCTTGCACCACCGGGCACTAGAGATCGTCGTTTGTCGGAGTCCATATGGAGGGATTGGGGCAATTTCTAACTACGCTGTTCCAATACGGATTGAAAGGCATTGTAAGGCAGGTGAGGTTGGCTCGGGTTCCGTGAGTTGTGCGGGATCCCTTGCACCTCCTTGTGGTGCAGTGTATACCATACAAACTAGTGCGACGTTGTTATAGGAGGCCATATCACTTACTATCACGTGAACATCTCCATCCTTTCGTTGAATAAAAAAAACATATCTATCGTTGGTACCACTATCCCTGAATCTGTATTTGTTTTTAAATCTAAATAAGATAGTGTTTCACCACATCTTACAGGGGTAGATTGGACAATGTATTTATAGTGGGTCTCAAGATCGAAGACCGCTTTATAGCTTCTTTTTACTATTTTCAGATGAAAATTGGCATAAGAGCAATGGGGGCTTTATCAGTCCCACACGGCACCCGCTACGTGGCTGGGAACATAGCCGAAGCGATATGTATGTAAATCGACTATTGTTTGCAATTACTTTCATTAAGTCGAGTATAAACTTGAAGGTGGTGGTACTGTAGCAACTACAAGTAGTACATACCACTACCACCATCAGCCGATAGACGTCCACTGTTGAACATAGGCCTCTTTCAAATATCCCCACATCGATCGGTTCTGTGCCGCCCGCGTCACCAGGTACCAGAGGCCGTTGTTGCTAAGGTTTGATATGGGGGAATTTGAGCCAATTCCTATCATACCAGCCCAATGCGGGACCCGTGAGTTGTTGTGCGAGATCGCTTATACCCCACGCACCATATACCCGACGTAATAATAACAAATAGCTCACTTAACTCTCTCTTCTCTCACGAGGAGAGAGTCAAGGATAATCTCCTACGCCGGCCAAGGGGCAGAGGTCACATGCCCAAAGTAGGTGCCGTTGATGGAACATATCGGTTGCCTCGTGATATTCCTGAAGGAAGCTCAAGTTCGATGGGGATCGAACCCGCGGCTCTCAATCCAGTTAGATTTAATAGCTAGAAGATACAGAGGATTTCTAAGTTCACATGATAATTAGTCTGCCCACAACAGAGTGGCGCTTATTAGGATACACACCATAGTCCATAGGCCTATGTCCAGCAGTGGACGTCTATCGGCTGATAATGATGATGATGACACACCACAGTCACTTTGAGTCACTAGCTTCAACGCCGCTCATACTTGAACACGATAATGTTTGCATACTACTGTACAGCAGAAATAAAAGCTGCGGTGGTACCTAAATAGACGACTTCCGGTAACAGACCTCCGCCACCAGAAAGTCCTAGCTAACAATTTGAAACCACTAAACCACTTGAGTGCAGTAGTAGATGCTGCTGATGCTACCATAACCATCACCAGCAGTGTTACTACCACCAGCGAAATCCGCAGCGCCTTTATCTGTTGCCGACTAACACTGCGAAGTTTTTTTCTTTTTTCTAAAGTTTCTTCAATAAACTATCAAGTAATCAGACTAATCATCTCATCAATCAAAGTCATCAGGTCATAGTCCTGGTCCTTCTTCCGTTTATATCAAAGACAAGTAATTCTTCTCTTCAGACCTGGCAACCGGCGGCAGTGTGGATTGGGTGAAGGAACACCTGAATGTACCTCTTGTATACTGTTACGAGTTGCGCGACAACGGAACCCACGGTTTCCTGCTGCCGGAAGACCAGATACTGCCGAACAATGAGGAAGTCATGGAGTCGTTGATCGAACTGATCTTTCAGGCGAAACGATTCGGTTATATGAACAGTGCGGCTAGTGTTCAAGCTGGAATGTTAGCTGTAATAGCTTTATTAGTATTCCTCTTCCAATCGAGTATTTAGAAGGTGTACATATTAGTTACTTTTACTCATATATATTTATATATATTGTATCAAGTAATAAAGTTACTGTGACAAAGCTTTTGTTGAATGTATTTTTTTTTACAAAGCATCGAAACGTACGTGCGCTTGAGCTCATCGTGCTCGTCTCAATGAGGCATAAGATGTTAAGTCTCGGTACCCCAGCAATTACATTAGTTACAACGCCCTTCAAACCGGAACACAGTAGTGCAAACTATGGTTACCTGCAGACATTCCGCTCTCCGGCAGCAGCCACCCACTACCAGTATAAAGTGAAATTTAAAACCTGGTATAAAAAAAGTCTAAATTGAATTACTGTAATCAAAGACCTGAATTAACAGTTATCTTTAATCTATCCCGTATCATAATACTATTGCTAGATAATATCGATAAATATTTACCGCCAATCAGTTATCTTTTGTGACTACCATAGAAAAAAAAAATTGATAACTGTTACACCTTTTTCACTAGAATGTAGGAAGAAGTGATGTTTGTAAATAAATAAAGCACTCTCGCCACTTTTGCTATTAAACTTCAGAGAGGTCCTATTGACTGAGGCTGCTGCGAAACACCATGTGAAGATTTACCCGTCGGCCATTAGGCTATATGAGAGCGGTCAACGGGAAAGGACGGTGTTATGCGGGATGTGCTACAGCTTCAGATACTTATCTTCAATATAGCGCATTAGTGGTTTTTTAATTATGACCATCATAATCAGTCGTTAGACAGATATAGGCCTCTCTAATGATCTCTACTCCCATCGATTCTGCGCTACCCTCATCCAGCGGTTTCACGATTTTCACCAGATCGTCAGTTCACTTTATGGAGGAGTCCCCAGCTGCAGTTCTTCGAGCAACGTGCCTTGCCCATTACTACTTAAGTCTAGCAGTCCTAAAGTCTATGTCGATGACTTTAGTTTTCCTAGGGACCTCCTCATTCTGCTGGACATAGGCCTGCCCTCCTCATTGATCGGTCCTGCTCTGCTCTGATTTCGACGCCTTGCCAAAGTTAGCGCCGTTTGTAGGGGTGTATAAGGGAGCCACTTCCCACCACTCTAGCCCAATGCAGGTTGATGGGAGCCAGAGCCTTGATTGTTGATTAGCAGGGTACACCACGAGTGGAGAGAAATTACTATTTATGTACGTAATATAGATATACTCGTATAACATTTTTCAAGAGACTCGCAGTACTGCACCAGCTGTTCTCTTCCCGCTTTTATTACGATAACACGTATACAACTACCTTTGGAGAAGGAATTTCGTAATATCCAATCTTAACTGACCTCTAGATAGCAGGAAAGTCTATCAAATTTTGAGTGTGATACTAATAGCTTCGGAGATTACATGGGTCAATGAATATTTGGATATCTCCTATAGGGTATTAAAATTTCACATTAAACCCTAGAAGATTACCAAGAGCTTCAACGTTTGAAGCTTACTAAGCTACAGTAGTAAAAATACTAAAATATATATATCGATACTAAAATCATGTACTCAGATGAACTGACCACAACAGAGAAGCAGTTGATGTCTCTTTGCCGAAAAAAACAGCAGTTGTGGAGAAATGGATTAAGCTAGTATATTGAGTAGCTACTTCTTGAGGACCTTGACCAGTAAACCAAGACATGAAAAGTTCATTATCTCTTCATCACTGTCAGGCTCTTTGGCTGGTATGACGATGACAGTTGAATGGTCATGCATTTACAACCAGATGGACATCATTGTGACCTGCGCAGATTGTAGAACTGGAGTATCACACTACAGCATAACACCGTCCACGGTACCACGTTCAGCGGTTGAGTTATCACGATCAGCTCTTTGAAGCGCTCGCCCCGGGGCCACTCGGAACTACGCACGGATTCCTCGCGAGTTATTTTCGAACAAGTTAGATATAAATAGGGAACAAACTAAAACTAATGGACATTTTCCGTATCCGCTTTGTTTAAATTTCAAAAGCCTCCGGAGCTCGGAGAAGAGTTGAATTAGATAGTGGGATTTGGAACGGAAACCATTTTCAATAAGGTATATAGTTTTTTTTGGGAAGTGTTAGGTGAAGGTAAATAGTAAGTTATGCACCTGCTCATAACAATGTGGTGATATTTAGGATGTTATACACTGCACCACATTACTCTCGTTGTCCGAGACATAAGTTATTGTGTCTCGTTATCCCAGTACATTAGCTACAACGCCCTTCAAACTGGAACGGCAATATTTGCACACTACTGTTTGAACGGAACACAACGGCAGAAATAGACGTTGCGATGGTAACCACTTAGAAGTACTTAGTAAATTTATTAATTTGTAGAGTTTTAATTATATAAAATATCCCTTTAAAAATACTAAAGTCTAGACCATCCCTTTTAAAACTATAGACCCATCACACGAGCAAGTGAATATTACTACTTACTCCAACAGTGTGTATCAGCAACAATACCATTCATCGGAAGTAAGGAATGATGAAGAGTATCTAATTAGACTAATATCGGAGATGACATCTTCAGAAGATACCATGCTTCTGTCAGGGTTATCTGTCAAGTCACCTTCAGTGTCTTAGAAAGGAATCTGAGATACTCTACCTATAATGTAATTAAGCCTGCCTAAATGTGGGGTGTAAGGGGTTCCTCCAAACATCTTACGGAGCCCAAGTTAACCTCACCTGCACCCTGCTGAATAACAGACGAAGTTCTGATCACCCACCAACCCGCACTGGGGCAGCATGGTGCGTTTCGGCCCAAATCCCTCCATGAACAATCTCGTGAAGATATAGAAATAACTATTTGAGGCATATGTCCAGCAATGGAAGTCTATCACTAGAAAATGATAACAACGTGGCCTTGATGTATGGTGAAATCCTTACCGCTGTGATTTCACTAGCTACAAAGTCCTTCAAACTGGAACACAGTAATGTTTGGCAGCAATTTTATTCCAACAGCCAATTTACGTCCTCACTGTTGGGGCACAGGCCTACCCTCAATATGAGAGCGATGAACCATAGTCGCCACGCGGGCCCAATACGGGTTGGTGACTTCATACACGCCTTAGAATAAATTCTAATTCATGTGCAGGTTTCCTCGCGATGTTTTCCTTCACCGTTTGTATTTCGCTGCTGTTACTCAAGTTCACAAATGTACATAACTTAAATATCCAACGATCTACTTATACTATTACTCGTATAATAATTTACGAAATATTTAGAAGCTATACACTACAGATGCTAATAAAGGTACGAGGAGTTGGATTCGTGTAGTGTGATTATAAAAGAGTCAGTCCACAGTTAATGTTAACCCAACAGTTTCACGGTAGAGCACTCAGCGGTAATGGATTCGGTAGAAAATTAATTATTTTCACCGCTCCACACAACCGGCTTTTACCCGTATTCCTACAACTTTTGATGTGTGAAATTTGTTTTTTTTTACTAACCCAAATTTAACCTTATCATCTTGAAACAAAGGCTTAAATTCCCTGTGCGTGTTCTCGCTGTACAGACCTTACTATTGTTTTAAGCTTTTTATTTAGCTGCTATTGAACGATCCGATACTTGACCGGATATCATTGAAATTAATTCAAACTTATAGGTTTAATTTAACTATATAGCATATACAATTTTATGTATTAATATTAACTACATATAAAGGAAGTCTCAACCATAGATAAGAGCTGGTAATTTATGATCATCATCATCATCGCCGATAGATATCATCTGCTGGACATAGGCCTCGGCCAAAGATTTCTACATATAGTCAGCATGGCCTCCGTTACCGCTGGGGACTAGGGCCTGTCGTATGTAAGTATTTATATGGGAGGATTTAGGCTATTTGCCATCGCGTTGGGCTTAATGTGGATTGGCGGGAGCTTGAGGTGCACCACGTGCAGGTGAGGTTGTTCTTCGGTCCCGTGAGTTGCTGTGCGAGACCCCGTACATCCTCACTATGTATTAGGGGGACCGGAAAGTAATGTCGTTTTCTTACGTTAAATACAAACATACATTTTTAACGAGTCTTTATTTTTAATCAATGATGTATTCCCCATCATTGTCAATAACCTTTTGCCATCTAGTGAGTAAATTTTCAATCCCTGATCGATAAAAATTAATTGGTTTTTCGGCAAAATATCTAGAGATGGCATTTTGGATATCATCCAAATTTGCAAATGTTTTGCCACTTAAAAAGTGTTGCAGCGCTCGGAATAAGTGGAAATCCGATGGTGCAATATCGGGCGAATATGGTGGATGAGGCAGCACCTCCCACCCCGATTCATTAATTTTTTCTAGAGTTCGCCTTGCGCAGTGCGGTCTTGCATTGTCATGTTGGAGAATGACGCCTTTTCGGTTGACAATCGCTGGCCACTTTTCAATTAAAGATTGATTGACTCGCTGCAATTATTCGCTGTAGAGGTCTGCAGTAACAGTTTCTCCAGGTTTCAGTAATTCAAAATGAACAATGCCGCGAATACTCCACCAAACACACAAAAGCGCTTTTTTGGGGTGTAAACCTGGCTTAGCAGTACTCCGAGGGATTTCATTTGGAGAGAGCCACTGCCTTTTGCGTTTTGGGTTATCATACAGGACCCATTTCTCATCTCCTGTGATCAAGCGATCAAAAAACGCTTCTGTGTTGTGTCGTTGAAGCAATAAGTTGCATGTGATTGATCGGTTAGCCTTATTCTGTTCGGACAGATTATGCGGGACCCAAACACCTGCTCTGCTTACTTTTCCAATCTGCTTCAAATGTTCTTGGATGGTCGACCAAGGTTTGTTGAGACTGTTTGACAATTCCTCGATCGTCTGACACGGATTTGCTTCCACTTCCGCCCTTAACACGTCGTTGTCTAACGCTGATGGTCTTCCTGATCGATACGAGTCGGAAAGATCAAAATTACCCGATTTGAACTTGGAAAACCACCTTTGACATTTACGAATGTCCAGTGCATTTGGATAAACATCGCAAATGTTTTTGGTAGCAACTGTTGCGTTATTTCCCTTGCGAAACTCAAAGAGCATGCAATGCCGGATGTGTACCTCTTCTGGTATTTGGCTGGCCATTTTACCCAAAATTACAAAAAAAAATTGTAATTCAATTGTCTATAAGTAAAGAAATCACTATAACCTCACAATGTCTTTGGTACGCCTCTGAACAAAACAATGAGCTGACAAATGACAATCAAGTATTGGCATGCGCAGAAACGACATTACTTTCCGGTCCCCCTATTATATTAATACAGAATATCCATACAACGAATACTATGCTATAGTCACCTAAAGATCGACGCTAATTTGTCTCATTGCGATGAACAACAGACCGGTCAAGAAGATCTCTGAAGGAAGCCCACATATAGGTAAGTAAAACATGAACCATCTCTTAGACAAACCATTTTTTTTTCTATTAAGTGGCAAGAGTATCGGGATATTCACCTGATGGTAAGTAATACCCCTGCCCATGACAACGTGGGGCTAGTTAGTATTATATATACAGTACCACATTACACTCGTCACGTGATCTAAGATTTTGACTATCGTTACTGCAGCGCACTAGCTACAGCATCCTTCAAATCGGAACAGACTACTGTTCGTCCGATGCAATAGGCGCTGGTACCTAGACGGTCTCCTGGAACAGAGACCTACCAGCTGTATCGATGATCTATTGAAGATCGTAAAGAATCAACTGATGCAAACACTATTCTACCTGTCGCTCTGGATGAAGAATAGATTAAATATTAGACGTTAATGATTGGAACTGATGATTATATTTAGAGGATCCCTTTATGAGTTCCCAAAATTGATCCTGTAGGACAAAATGGTGTGACGATATAATGGAATGGAGCGGGTTTAAATAGCATCAGCTAAAATAATAGCTGAGGATAGAATCAGTTTCATCAATCTGATCACCAAACTTCATTTTGAAGAGAGATCTGATGATGATGATGATGATGATAACGAATTGGTTATCTTTTTAATGAAATCATTTCATTTCTATTATTTCACTGTATTCATGTTCAGTGCTGATCATACGCTTCGCTTATTTTGAGGGTAATTGCCGTACTGACCACGCCTGGTATGCGGGTCCAGGCAGTACACCGGCAAATGTCCATTGCCTGCCCATTAAACTGGAACCCAGTAATATCTACAAGTTAAATCTTAACCGCCGATATGTTAACTATTAAAACTAATAGTTAATGTTTTAAGGCGTAAGTTACTTCTATATAAAAAATATTTACTTCATCATCAGGTAAATACGTCCTCTACTATATACTATTGGTTATAATTTGTTGTAATTGAAGTGTTAGGGTTCCCATACAACAGCTTACGGGATCCAAGCCAACCTCACCAGTTCGCGGTGGAGCCTACTAATCAACAAACCAGGCTCTGGCTCCCACCGACCCGCATTGTCCCATGATCATTGGCAAATGACCCATATCCTCCCATATGAATCCAGCTGTGAACTTCCATCGGCTGATGATGATGATGTTTTAACATACTATGATGCAGTCTACTAACTTTAACATCCTTTAAGGTATAACTAAACATCCGACATTATGCTTGTCTTCTTGATATACAAGATTTTGTCTTCTTACCATAACAATTTCATTAGCTACAACTTCCTTCAAATCAGAACACAGTAATGTTTGAATAGATACGTTTACCCACGGAAATGAAAGCATGCTCTTACCCAGACAGTCTCCGACAACGAAGATGTCTTCTTTGTTGTAATTCACTAACAGATAAAAACCAAAAAAAAATAAAGATAATAAAATAAATTGGTGCTGCAGTGTATAAACTTCAACCTTCAACCCTTAATTAAACAACCATTAAGAAATATTTTCAGATAAAACAAATGATCTAAAGCCTCAAGATTTTTGATTTTTGCACATCAATACCGATTTAAGTTTCCTTAAAATAAAAAACATTTTTTAAACAAAGGTTTCCTAAGATTGAGCCATTTATAGTATTAACACAGCATGGTGTTGTATATACTATTACCATCAGATAAGTATTATTAACCGAGTTTTTTATTTCGGCACTTATTGAACCAGAAAAAAGATAGTTTAAAATAAGACAGTTCATCCATCTTGAGATCAGTTGGTACATCATAATACTCGAATTGGGCCAGCGTAGTAGGAAATGGCCCAAATCATATGAACACCTACAAACGTCGTTCCTTAAAGCCCGGCGGTACAGACAATGCAGGACCGATCGATGTAGGGATCTTTGAGGGAGGCCCATGTCCAGCAGTGGAAGTTTATTGGCTGATGGCGTCGACGACTTCTCTTATACTCTTCTTCTTGCCGTGTTTCTTCACGTCAGAAGGTTGACAGTTCACTTTGAATATGGTCGACGGATATGATGCAAATCGACTTCCGCAAGTCTTCTTCCATTTGCGTAAAATCATTCCGAACCGATAATTCCTCAATCAGCTTAACGACTTCCCGCAGCTCGTAAACAGAAGAAAGCGCCTAGGATGGGCATAGATATCGTTGTAGTGGACTCGCGTGCGCGATTACGCCCACTCGATATTGCGTGACACGAGTACAACCGTGGTAGCGACTCAATTGAATACATGCTACGACGTTCACGCGACCACAGCTTGTTCCGCCCTCACCGATAGACTAGCTCCATATATTCTACTATACGATGAACCGTTGCTTTCAACCGAGAGTCACAAAGAGAAGTGCAATGAATTTCACATATAAATACGTCTATTATAAATAAATACAAAAACACCACTAAATATTCCCATTGCTGGGATTAAGAAGTTTTGTTTTACAAGTGAGAAATCACGACTGTGCAATAAGTCTATGAAGGGTGTTGGATCTAGAAGCTTATCAGTTTCCTGGCTGTATATTTCTTTAACGAAGCTCGAGCTCAGTGGGAATCGAACCTCTGCTCATTCCTTGCTGTACTGTACATCGACGCACTGAACTACCATCGCTTTAGTAAACTATCACTATTCTTCCTGAGACATATTTCAGCAGTGGGATTCAATAGGAGTAGAAATCATAGTTGCAAGAAGGGATATAATTCTATGAGGGTGTATCTTTTTTTTCTTTTCCAAGGTGTTTTTTTTTTATTCATTTTATTAACATCCTGTGGCCCCATGATGGCGCAAAGGTCTACAGTGACTCTATTAAGTTCGGTCTTAGGCTTCACACTTAATCTCATCTCGTCTTCCCGGTCTTCTTCACCTTCTCTGCCTGGGTTGATCACCTTAACGTTTTCCTTGCAGATTCCAGTCAAGCGTCAGCTTGAGAATATGTTTGGATCCTCTTCGCAGAGTATGGTCAATCAGGTCAGCTCCAAGTGATTATCATAGGAGATCCTCTCGGGTTAGTGAATACTGAGAAATCGGCGAAGACAACGATTAATAAAGACCTGGAGCTGGTGCGAGATGATCTTGGTGATCTTTTACGTCGCTAAGCCATATATCCAAGGTGTTTTAAAATCTAGATTTTAATATACAATTGCTTTTGTTTGCGATGAAAGTTCTAAATGTTTTTGACGCGTAGTGTACTTTTACTGCAACGCACGAATAGAATTTTTAGTTTGTTTCGTTTTGAATCGAAGCGTGTTTCTTTTTGCTGTTTATTTTGTTGCTACCCCTAGTTGTTATATTGTTACCTTTGAAAAAGATTTAAAACCGACATATAGAAGTTTTTTTATTCATTGTAACGCCGATGCCAGCCAGACGTTCATCTGATGTTAAGTGATGCGCCTGACTATAACAATGTGGCGCTGTGTGGGAAGATATACAGTATGATATCGTGCTCGTCGTTTTGAGACGTAGAGTATTGAGTCTTATTGGCGCAGTAATTTCACTAGCTACAACGCCCTTCAAACCAGTATATAATTGTGTTTACACTACTGCTTGGTGACAGAAATAGGACCGGCGGTACCTAGACGGTCTCCGCCAATAGAAGCCTATCTCAGCCGCATGACCTGAGCAGTAGAATGTTTTCCTTCTGATGTATAGATGTAGAGGTAGTTGGTCGTCGTAATGGCCCATGGCATCCATCTTTAGTTCGATCGTGAGGAAGGCTATGTGGTGGTTTACCACCATATAAACTTACTTCCAGTAAGATTAGTGAAAGCGTTACCTTTTACTAGTCTAGTCTAGAGTTACCTCTTTCAAAAAGCTATATACTATTATATTAATGTATTACGAGAGTCAACATTATATGAGTGTCCACAAGTCTGAGCTTAATTTTTTTTTTTATCTGTGACTATTACAGATGCAGATGGTTTTATTTTAAAGGTAGCCTTTACATCTAAGTTAATACCTAACATGATTAAACATCAGCCAAACAATGTAACAGCTTGTTCCAAGCCTTAACATTAAGTTAGCACAATTTATAGTAAGTTACTAATAAAATAAAGCAGTTTGCTAGTATTGTTGCAGTAAAACCTTTATAGTGTCGTAAATAACTTAGCTTTGTAACGGGGGGAGTAGTGAACTAATAAATAAGTTTAGGATTAAGTGATAAACATGTTACAAGAAAGTATGACATGATAAACTTAGTAATAACTTAATGTATGTACTCGTACGTATCCAAAATTTCAAAGCTCTGCTTTTTTACGAGGAAAAATTTGTAAAAACCTTGTCCTACTTTTATTTACGATACAATATCCACTTCCTCCTTAAACTAATTCATATAAGCAATCCTCCGTCCCTCCTCCCTCTTCAAAGGTTGCCGTTCCAGTCCAGCAATTTCCTCTATCACAAAGGTCTTGAAAATATTATTTGCTCTGAATTACTGATGGTTGGTCTCTCTTGCCTTACACTGTCTTATGTCCTACATAGAGCTTATTTTCGCCGCCAAAGAGTAATGTAAAAACATTACTGTATTCCGGTTTAAAGGTGGCTGTAGCTAGTGAAATCACTTGAATAACAATACTTAACATCTTATGTCTTAAAGCGAGAGTAATGTGATACTGTGTATACCATACTAAGTAATGTTATTTGCTATCAGGTGAAAATCTCCATCATCACGTAGCTTCAGTAAAAGCTGTCCTATTTTCTCCACTGCTGGGATTCGGAGCTTCCTCTTACAAAGACAAAATCTGTTATCCATCAAGCTGATTATGTGCTGGTTTGATATTCAACATCTTATGTCTCATGCGACGAGCGTAATGTGGTGCTGTATATATCATTCTAACTAGACAGGGGTATCACACCATCAGGTGAACGTCCCGATATTGTCATCGCTTAATTCAATAAAAAAAAAATTGTCTAAGGCATGGTTCATACTGTGCTTTCCTAAATTTTGGCTTCTTTCAGAGATCTTCTTGACCTATCTGTTATCCATCGCAATAAGAAAAAATAGCGTAGATCTTTAAGTGATAATAGCATAGTATTGGTTGTATGGATACTGTGTATTAATATACATAGTAAGGGTTTAAAGGGTTCCGAACAACAACTCACAAGATACAAGCCAACCTCACCTGCTCGTGGTGCATCCTGCTAATCAACAAACCAACTCGCAGTGGGCCAGCGTGATGGGAAATAGCCTAATACCCCCATATGAATCTCTATCCGATAGATAAAGGAATCTTTATAGGCCTATGTACAGCAGTCGACGTCTGTTAGCTGATGATGATCAACACAACACTAAATAAATTTTAGTTCACGCCGAATGTAGATAATGAAATACTCTTTATGTAGTGTCAGTTTCAAAATGGTCTACAACCATAAATATATCCAAATGAAGCCGTGATCGGAGAGTACTTATGAGCTGACGTTGCTCTCCGAATGTAAAGGTGTAAACAAAAAAAAAACAACAACACCAACGCGCTGAACCTATCGCCGTATCGATCAATTACATTCGGAATAAGAGCATTTCTTATCAATAATGGATCAATCACTATAGTCGCGACATCACGTATTGGGCGATTTGCATTATCCGTTAAACATAGTGATACTGTGTAAACATTCTAATTAACGTCACATTGTTACAAGCAAATGTTTCTTCAACCACCTGGTTAATTAATGTTAGTTGAGGTTTTTTTTTATTGTCGAAGTTATTACTTTTAGTATCATTAACAACTTTGACACCTTCATCGGTGTTAGAGCTAATTTAAAAATAAAAAATAATAGATATATAGATACGTATAAAATTCCCCTCAAATAGAAGAGAAGATATATTAGGTAGTATCCGATATGGAAGGGATGAAGAAATGGATAAGGTTTAACGTGGAGTTGCAGGAGTAAAAATAGTTTAAGCAATATTTAGATATAAAGATACATAGGTTAGTCTCATTAACCTATGATAATGAAAGTAGATCATTATCTTGATACTCATTTTGAGAGGGAAGATAATACATCTCGTTTACTTAGTAACAGCTTACTTTTGGTCGAAGAAATGAGTTCAATAATATTGGTACTGAGACTGGTGAAATGTTCACCTTGACCCTGGTGTTGTCGTCAGTCATAACTCTTCGCGGAGACAAAAGCGGGTTATGATATAATAACAAAGAAAATAATCCGGCACCTCTAATCTCCTATGACCAAGTTGCGATGAAACCTCGGCCGAGGTGGAGGACGAGCACCATGTACTGTGGGCACTCCTACATCCCCCATTGTATAAAAGGCGAGGCGCGAGGTGATGGATGGGATACAGCGACCGAATATAAATCCGGTTTACTTCCCGGACTTGGTGAGCTCGCGGATGAACTTCAGACTACTGAGATCGATGGTACGAGATCCAGAACGGCTTTGAGCATGACCAGACCAGCTGTAAATCCATAAAACCATAGAGTTGGTGTTGCGACGGTGGGGCGTCGACGAAGCCGTTAGCGCACCCCAGAAAAAAGAGAGGATGCAGGGGACAACCGGTAAAGAGAGCAAAAAACTATTTGTACCCCGATGATTCAGTCCGTGTAATCATGGTTGGAGAAGCCATGAAAGTGGTGCAAAGTTGACCAAGTTGCGACCTCTTAATATTTGACAGAAAAAGACTTCAATGGTATAAAAAAAAAAGTTATAAACCCTGTTAAAGTTGAACCAAACAGGCCAATGCAGTCAATCAGCACTATATAGTATCTATAGCGAATAAATACAATCGTTCACGCCGTCCAATCAATCGCTACAGCCGGACGACCGCCCCCCGATGCCGGCGCACCGATATCACCCTCCATGAATGTTTTATAAACTTATTAATTTTATCACACCATCATCATCTCAAACGATGGACGTCCACTGCTGGACATAAGTAATATTTATAATTGTACAAATTTAACTATATACTAGCTGTTACCCGCCCGCTTTGATTCCCTTCAAATAGAATTGTACCGCAGCTGCCCGCCCGGTAATCTTATCACCCCCCCAGACTCCTTTTGGGGAAGGAATTTTATAAAATCCTTTCTTATCTGACTTCTAAATGACAGAAGGAGTATCAATACCGAATTTTGAGTATTTAAGTCTAATAGTTTTGGAGATCTCGCGATGAGTCATTAATTCTCTGAATATCTATATATTACATGGGATAGATATATCATCATCACTATTTGGACCGATGGAAGTCCACTGCTGGACGTAGGTTTTGTAATGTTTTCCACAAAGGTCTTGGAGCTGTGGTTGTTCTTACCTAGACGGCCTCTGGCAATACCTAAGAGACGTAATCATACTTAGAACAGTGACTGAAGAAAAGATACAAGTGGCATGGGAATTTCCTTCTTCTTCTTCATCGCTCCATCACTGCTGAGGATCGTGACCATGCAGCCTCCATTGAAAGGCAGTCATATGCAGTGGTGTATACTGGTGGTAGTGTAGACTGCCACCTGCCGCGTTTCTCATATTTTCCATCCAAGTGGTAGGAGCTTTCCTTGAGCACGTCTGCCTTCTAGTCTCCCCAAAATGACTTGCCTCTCCAGCCCTTTGGAGAACGTCTAGTGTGCCCGAAAAACTTGAGGGCTCTTTGTTGAAACACTGAGGAGAGCCTACTGGTTATTTTAAGCTCTTTTACGATGGATTAATTTGTGAGTCAGGCTGTCCACGGTATATCGAGAAACCTTAACAAGCACCATATTTTATAGGCATCAATCCTTTTCCTATCGCGGTTTCTCTTAATCCAAGTCTCGAAACCATACGAGAACACCGAGAAGACAAGAGTTGTAACCAAGCGTTCTCTAGTGGCACCAATACCGATATTACTCCAGATCTTATCAAGGTTAGTCATAACGCTTTAACGACGACTTCCTTTTTACTGTCGGTTAAATACTAAAAAGTTTCCATTATAAGTGAAACATGATTACCATTGCCCTAATACAAAATCGTCTACCGTTTCCACTTTTAACGGTTAATTCAAAAATTATGATTGAACTAATAACGTCATATTGTTGAAGCAGAGCGTAAGTAAATAATAATAGGGGGCCCCCCCCAATTATAATCACATTGGCCGAACATACGAATGACCAGGTCATTACCGAGGCCTGCCACAATAGATCCTTCCGCCATACACATACACCAACTGATACTCGCTAAAGTTGGATGCGGCATATATTTTTGTCATTAAAGATTTTTTTTTAAATCCAAGTAAGTCCAGTAAGTCATTACTTAACTGTCATTCAACTTGGTGTTAAATGGCGTAGGCATGTTGGTGAAGAGCACTAACGTAGTAACAGTGACACTTTCTTGAATATACCCACGTATTTAAACAGTAACACTGATGCCGGCAAATTACCATAATGTTTTTTTTTGCACACTAAAGAACAAATTTAAATTATTAAAATCATCATCGTTTCGTTTTATTGTTGTCCACTGTTGAACAAGGATTTTCCCAGTCGATTATCACCGCATTCAATCTGATGTTACTTGTACCCAACAGTTTTCTGCGATCTTCACCAGTTCGACGGTTCATTTGAAAAATAGTCTTTGCAACGGTAAAGTTTTTTTTATTGAAAGGAGCGACGAAATGAGTGGACCTTCACATATTCAAGTAAGATAGACGGAGACTATCAATTCCTATTAAATCTCCTATATGTTCTAAATATAAAAAATACTACTTCTATAGGGGTAGTCTTCAATCAATGTCCTATTAAGAGAATGATGCAAAAAAAATTTAAATAATGAAAAAAATTACTCTGTCTAATGGAAGGAAATTAGTTATATAGATTTTTTGCCCTATTAAAACCTCCTCGGTTGTCGATCTCAGCGTTTGGAGAGGTTACAGAATCTCCGTTCCGAACAACCGCAAAAAAAAATGTTTCAATTATGTCACCTCCACTCGATTATTTCTTACATCGGTGTACATAGTAAGGTAAATATAATCACAAAAAAATATCCCAAGTGAACGCCGGCGAGCGGACAATAGCATTTTATTTGGGAAACGGCTCTACTTGATACTGATGATCATTTTCTGGTATTCATCACAATGAGAACTTCCTCCAAAGCAACTTGTCTAGTAAGCAGTGACAATTTTTTTTACTTATTGTTTCTCACTTGTTTTGAATCTGGGCTTTTTTTATTTCAATAATTTACCATAATATTACAATATCACTATTTTCCTATTCACTGATATTCATCTTTCTCTCTCTCTTATCTGTCATACTCCGTTCTTCTTTTCTCCTTTCATACTGCATCCCAATTTCTTCTTACATACCTCTCTCCTCAGTCAATTTCCTCAGTTTTGTTGTGCGGAGCCTATCATATTTGCACAGTCATTTACAATCTTTGGATTTCCCATTTCCTCATTCTCCTCTTTCACTTTTCCTTTCCTTTCATTTCAGTTCTCTCCTTCATATTATCATTCTCTGTCATACTCCATCCTATTTCCATCTGGCATCCATCTCTCATAAATGAGGACACAGTCCATTCTTCATACTTACATATTCTTAATACACATTATCACAGTTTTTCCTGTAATGCTACCAGCGCTTATCTCCTTTCCTAGCGACAATATTAATATCACCTAAAAAAAAATTAATCTATTCCTATAATGTCTTTCTTACTTATATAATATATTAAGTTACTATTACTACTTTTTAAGAGAGGGCTAATAGTGGGACGCTCGGTAGGTACCACCGCAGCTCCTATTTGCTACCAAAACAGTATTCTGAGTACATTATTATGTTCCAGTTCGAAGGGTGCTGTAGCTAGTGAAATTAATGACGTAACGAGACTTAATATCCTTATGTCTCGCAATGTGATTTAGTGTATATCATCCTAACTGGCGCCACGTTGTTATGGGCAAACGTGCCACCATCTCGTTATTTCGTCGAATAAGAAATATATCTACAATTAAACTATTTTTTGTCATTTACTAATCACGTGATAATAAGTGATACTTTACCTAAAGGTTCTAAAACTTATTACTTGGTCCTTAACTTAATGTAATACTTTAATAAGCTATTTAATGTAAATCGAAGTAAGGATTTAGAAAAGGAATATGATAATAACGGGAAAAGATAAAGCATCTTCATACATGACAATATATACACACATATATGTATATGTGTATATATATGTTTGATGATGATGTTGATGATGGTGTGTTGATAAAAATGATAAGTTTATAAAGCATTCATAGAGGATGATATAGCTGCGGTAGTATTGGAGAGCAGTTCTTTAGCGATTAATTATAGAAGCAAGCATATATTTATTACTATGGTAATATTGATATTACTAGTATAAATAAGAGAAAATATTGAACCTTCTATTGCACGAAACTTCCGCTCTTTTCCACTTCCGTTAACCGATAGGGGAAAGCTAATTGCTCGGTACTACAAACAAGCGCTTATATAAATGGATATCTAGGTCATATCGGGGTTAAGTTGCAATATTCAATTTACCAGTTAGAACGATATCTGGCCCGTGGCACTGCGCCTTAACCGAAACTATCCGATACATAGGATTGATACACAACAACCTAAGCTATACCGTCGCACTAAAGTTACTTTTCGCCTGTAAACCATTTGAAGCCTGAAACGTTCGACTGGACACCCCGGCAGGATGTTGCTTACCAATTACTCAGCCTAAGTGATTGTCTTACAGCAGTGAGATCACCAGTTTCTAAGTCGACTTTTGCGAGATATATCCTATAGTTTAATTATAACCCAAGTTTGTACGATAGTCTGTTAATTAAGAGCACTTTAACTTGTTCCTAACAGATACAATATGGTTTTGCGATACTGCAGCATTATATAAGAAATAAGTTAATTCAAGTTATCATTTTTAAAGTACTTCATATTTAGAATACGATAAATACTTCTTTTTCTCTCGTAAGATATTATTACATATCCGAGGTGATCGAATTGTTCCACCGAACCGGAAACAGGAAGGGCTGTACGACGCTGATCGCCAACCTTTACTAACTGGAGAGGAACTTTAAGACGAAAATATTATGAAAACGACCTTCACAATCGGATGCAATGTCTTCTAACTTACGACTAACTTATGAGCAAAGGTATTACTTAAGTTACCATCCATAATAACATCGATTGGTTAATACTTGAAGCCTTTAACTTTAATATACTTATTGTTTATAATAAAAGACAAAGTAACATAAAATCAGAATGGTTGCTAATATTTAAATATTTTCAAGGATGATTAGTTAAAAAAAAATTGTAAATGTTGCCAGCTTTCCTATTTATTGGTAGACTTCCGTTGGCGGAGACTGTCCAGAGTAGGTAACACCGCAGCTCCTATTTCCGCCGTCAATCAGTACTCTACATACATTACTGTGTGTTGAAGAGTGTTGTAGGTAGTGTAATTACTGTGGTAACGAGACTTACTATATTGCCTTAAAGGGATGAACACAATGTGGTGTAGTGTATACTATTCTAACAAGCGCCCCGTTTTAATGGGCGTATCACTTACCATCAGGTGAACTTCTCGCTCGTATGGTCGTTCCGTATATAAAAATGAATACAATATATACTCCAAGTTCTGTTTTAGGGTTTAGTATTTTTTTTTATTCTTCCTAACGACGAAACCAGCACTAATCATCATCAGCTGATAGAAGTCCACTGCTGGAGATACGCCTCGTCTAAAGATCTCCACATATAGTCAGTATGACCTCTCATACCGCTGAGTACTAGGAGCTGTTGTATGTAGGGGTACATAAGGCCATCTCCCACTACGCTGGTCCAACGCGGGTTGGTGCGAGCCAGAGCCTCGTTTGTTGATTAGTAGGGTGCACCACGAGCAGGTAGGGTTGGCTTGGGTCCCGTGAGTTCTCCGGGTTCCCTTACACTCCTATCATCATACCAGCATTATGTTCACCTGATAGTAAGTGATACGCCTGCCTATAACAACGATGCGCTAATTAAGATGATATAGAAAATACCACATTGAGTTCGCGCTTTAAGATATTGGAAGATAGTTTTTGTTACTCCAGTAATTATATTACAACGCCCTTTAAACCGTGCTGTAATGACAACATTTCTGTGTTCCAGCTATTCAAATAGGAGACCCAGGATATTCTAGACTAGTGCGCGTCTCCATCTTAGACCTGATTAACCACCAGCGTACTAATAGAAATATCGATGTGTTCGACCGGAAGTGATATTTGTGACCGCACTAAAAAAACTGAATGCATCCCTCTCGAAGCATACCGATATCGTTCTCTCTTTCACATAAATCATGTAGCGCCGTATAAATCCGACGGGAAAATGGCCGCCGTTTTTTAAAAAATGCTTCCGTCCCATTGAAGTGCCCGCGGACGACGCCCGGGGGTAGATTTTCTATAGCTAATATTTAGCGGACATTACCATATCAATGATACGGACTAAAAAAGCCCGCCAGTGACGTGCCCAAACCGGAAATAGGTTTCAGCGGTCGAAGCTTTCAAGCTGGGACGTAAATATAAGAATATTATTTTTATTATCTGTGCAGTTTCCCATTCATCTACTAAAACAAATCTTTGGTGGTAGGTCCCAGCAGCGCCATAGAAGCCGACAAACATTATATGGTTCATGTTTGAAGTGCGCTGTAGCTAGAATTACTGAAGCAATGAGACAACATCTTATGGTAACGAGCATAATGATGCAGTGTTTAACATCTTAACTATGTTAACGTTATTATGGGCAAGCGTATCACTTATAATCAGGTGAACATCCAGCTCCTCTCGTCGTTGCTTTGAATTAAAAAAAAACTTGTATTACTTTTTGTGTGTTTTGGTTCTGAATATTCTCCGGAATGGCTGAACCGATTTTGTTAGGACTTTCACCAGATTATAGCTGAAGATATAGGGCATAACATAGGCTTATATATCAATTAAAAATTTTAGGTGTTTTTATAGAAAAATCTATTTACTTTAGTGCCTATTTCTAAAAATTCGTATTTAATGTTAAACTAGTACAGGCTTCGATAACTCAGCATCGAGAAGCGTTTATCTTTGGTACAGTCTCATATCCTCACCTTTTTTGGTCACATGTACCGCTGAGAGGTAGCTATTGAGCGGCTTGTAGTCCAGGGAAGGGTCGAGGGTTGTAGGCCACGAGAAAGATCACCTATCAGGCTGACTTGATAAAAGCGGCGGTAAATGCCTCATCATTACCACTACATGATTGCACGAGGGAAGCGGACATCAGAGAAAAGTGGCGAGGTGCTGTGAAGCTTGCTGCCAACACCTGAAGTGATGACCACGACCAATCTGTCAAGAGTGATACCGACGAAGAAGTACAGTAACTAAAGATGGCAATGAGTATCTTATAATGATGTTTCTAATAGATTTAACATATAATATGGGAAATACTTCTTTCGTTTCACCATAGTTACTATCAGCTGATACAAGTCCACTGTTAGATATAGACCTTCTACAAAAATCATCCAACTTTCCTAAACCTTCACCTAAAAAATATGTTCTTCCTTATATCAGTTCCTTTTCGAATATTGGTTGAATCGCTTCAGCCTATGCCATGGGTCCTCACTGTGGATACATGGAGAGGACATGCGGATCACGTCTTACAGCGGAACTGCGCGACTGCGCTGATTTCAGCCTTATTTCACTCCTCCAATGTTAAAATGGATTCTTTTATTAGAAGATGCAAGTGTGGTCTTTCAGACTTGAGGTCTGGTCGAATTCACGGATAATCCATTCTCTATTCTCCTCTCCCTTCCACAGATAATCTATATTATCCTTTAAGAAGTTCAAAAATATAAATATACACGTTTTCAAGAGTTATTTTTGTTTTTAATAAGTCCTAAGTCAAAAGTACTTAGCCTCTTATTAAGAGGCTAATTTGAACGAACAATTATGTTTAATTATAATAAAGGAATTGTTTTGTTATACCAGTACACACTTTGTATTAAGTGACGATCAGACCAAAGGTGGAGAATCGTACTGGCTCCAAAATATCCTAGGTCTCGTATTTGAAGAGCTGGAAAACAGAAAAGCTAAAAAGTAAATTGGCGTTAGTTAGGATAATGAACTAAAGATATTATTCTCGTGAGTTGAGAAAGATGGTAAGTCTATTTACTTCCTTTAAATTCACTAGATACAGCGCCCTTTTCACCGGAACATAGTAATGTTTGCATACTACTGTTTGGAGGAGGAAATAAGAGTTGCGGTGGTACCTAGACAGTCTTCAGCAAGTCGCCTACCACCATTAAACAGTTGGTTAGGCGACAAAAATTAAATCTGCAACGATTGGAGTAGTAACCACCAGCTACAACTACAACCTGGTGAAGGTCGTATAGAATCATTGAAGGTTGAAGGAACAACGCGGCGCTAGTTGGGATGATATACACTGCACCACATTGCGCTCGTCGATTTGAAACTAGATGTAAACTTTCGTTCATCATCATCAGCTCATAGACGTCTACTGCTAGATATAGGCCTCCCCAAAGATCTATACACACTGTCAGCATTAGTCTCCGGTACCACAGGGCACTAAGGGCATGCGTTTGTAGGGATTTGGGCCACTTCCGACCATCCTGGCCCAATGCGAGGTGGTGGAAGCCAGAGTCTCGTTTGTTGATAAGCAAGGTGCATACAATCTGATGAGGTTGGCTTGGGTCCCGGAATTGATGTGCGGGACCTCTTACACCGCCCTAATGTCCCGTTACAGTAGTAAATATATTTACCAGTTACTACGCCCTTCAATCCAGAACAAAGTAACGCGGCGAAAATAGCCACCGCTGTGGAACTTACGATCTTCAGCAATAGGGAACCACCGATGAAGCTTTTCAAACATTCTGAATCTAATCTAATAAACGATAACATTACTGAAAGGCCATTTTCAGTAAGTTTACTCAGCCGCTTCTCCCTGAACCCCCCACCCTTTAATTTTTATAAACTATCGTGGATTTAAGATCAAAAAGCGGGCGGGGGTGCCGTAGCAAGTCGACTTTAATACTCTCTGTTAATAATGTAAGTATAGCATTATGCTTACAGACAAATACAGGGCAGAAGAAACAAAGTATATATATTCAACTAAGCGGAGTATACACTGCACCAAATTACATAAGATCTTAAGACTCATTACATCACTAATTTCTCTAGCTACAGCGCCCTTCAAACCGGAATATAGTAATGTTTGCTCACTACCTTTTGGCTGCTGAAATAGAAGCTGTGGTTGTACGAAACTATACGGACTCCAGCAGCACCTACCAGCAATTATCGTTTAAGGTGTCTATGTGATAGTTGGATCCTGTAGATAATGTAATCTATTATAATACCACTTCCGGCTACAAGCGGATGCAGCACATAAATTAAGCCAATTAAAATATTAATTTTCTGTCCTGTCTCCTTTCCTGCTTTGTTCGTACTTTCTGTGATTAGCTCAGCTAGTTTTATTCTATGCCTTCTCTTTGCTGTCACTTCAAAATTCACATTCTTTATACGTATTTCCTCTTTCACACAACCCATCCATCTCCTCTTGTCTTCTTCCACTCTCTTACCTATCTATATGCAGTCTTTATTCCTCTACTGTTATTTCTTTTATATTCTTAGAAGTGACGAGACTAGTGGGATATTCATCTCATAGTAAATGATACGTTGCTCTATTTCGTATGCTATTTGGGTACACATACCATATGTTATGATATGTCCCGATTTACAATAATAATATAAAAATATTTGTAAAGTCTCTGTCAAGCGGCTACTCTGTGAAACATACGTCATATAAGCCGATGCGAGACGCAAATAGGATCGTTAATGTGTTTACGGTTTTAAGTTTTAAAACACAGTGTTCAGGGTAAACAAATATTTCAGTACGTAATGGCGTAGTGTGGGGCAATGCCTCACGCTGTAATGTAATTAATATCGCGCTGCTTCATTTTAAATAAGGGTTTAAACCTCACGTGATACACGGTGTAGTGTTAATTGATGTTGAAATTTATTAAGCAGTCATTAGTTCAAGTATCAGACATTAAGGAAATCACTTTAGATTTATTTAGCCGATGAATCCATGACACGAGCAAGACTTTTGTCTGCTTATGATACTCTTGTTCTTAATGAGATTATATATATATATATATATAAGATTTTATCACCCTATATATATATATATAGGATATCGTGTTTAAAAAAAGAAAATAGTCTTCAATTTGAAAAAAATATCGTTCCTCCTGATAGACCGATAACATCATCACGACGGTCGGAAGTCGGTAAATGCAAGAAGCTGAGGATCGCCTTTTTTTATATCCAGTAGTGGATAAACAAAGGATGATGATGATGATGGTGGTGGTGGTGGTGGTAACAAAAAGGTAATGATATGAGCTGGAAAGGGAAAAGTATCCTATACATCAATGTAAGATACCTTAGCCATAGTAGAGGTAGTAGGAGAGTTAGTCAATGTTATGTCGGCGTCTTAACCGGCTAAAACCCTAGTGTCCATATTTAGGTCATTACTATAGATACGATTTGCAGACTCCAGCAGTTCTGACGTTAAAATACATTGAGCCCGGGATCAGCTAATAATTCTAAATGTGATTACATTTAGTACCGGCGCGCCCGTAAACTACCCGCGCTGACGTCTTAGTTAAATAAGATAGCGGAGCTATTAATCACTACCCACTCGGTAACAACCAGTTCAGGAACTTAACTATCGAACAAATAGATACCGCCCTCGTGATCAAGTACATTTCATTATTTCCGTTTCCTAATATAAACATTTGTATTATAGAAGCAGAGTTCGTTATGGGAAGGTGTGAATAGGAGTTTATGAAACGAAAAAGTGTAACGAAAATGAGACAGCTATAACTGTGTTTGGGCTGGGAGAGAATGAGATGAAATGATATTGATTCCGACGGCCGATGAGGCAGTAAGGTCCTCGAATGGCAGCCGAGTACCGGCAGAAGTGGTGCAGGGAGGCTTTCCATAAGGTGGACCGACGATCTGGTGAGAATCGCAAGAACCCACTGGATGCGAACAGCTCGGGATCGATCAATATTGATATCTTTGGAGAAGGCCTATGTCCAGCAGTGGACGTCTATCAGCTGATGATGATGATTATAGAAATGGAACTTCTTTTAGAAAGGTGTGATTAGGAGTTCATTATGTTATATTATGAAACGAAAAAGTGTAACGAAAATGATACAGCTATAACTGTGCCCAGGCTGTAAGAGAATGAGATGAAATGCGTTTTCATATAGTTTGCGTATCCTTTGTCTCCTCTTTGTGGTACGGTCTGCAGCAGGCTAACTGGTGGTGGATCTCCGTTGATGGAGACCGTTAAGTAGATACCGCCGCAGTGCTATTGCTGCCGCCAAACATTACTGAGTTTCGATTCAAAAAGCGCTGTAGCTAGTGAAATTACTGGGGTAACGACTAAACATCTTATGTCTTAATGTGACGAGCGAAGTGGTACTATAAATACCATCATAACCAGCGCCATGTTGTTATGGGCAGGCGTCGCTTCCTATGGACCCTCAACAAGATAGACCGAAGATCTATCTATTGATGGTAGCGGGACACCGCTGGATGCGGCCAGCGCAGAATCAATGGTGTGGACTACTACTAGGTCCGCTTGTAGAAATTTTTCAACTGATGGTTATGGGGAAAGGTCTTGATTCCTCAGTCATTCATGTTTGAGTACTGTTAGGCGGCAGGCAGGAGCTGTGGTGGTAACCACCTGGAGGCTTCTCATCAGCCATGGCTTTATACACTGTTGTTACTAAACCACTTTTGACAGTACCCAATGATATTTTAATATAAGCTGATCAATTTTTTTAATGGTAAGTTATACATATTACACTGATTAACATCATCCTTTTACGGAAAAGATTCGAGTTATACGCATTACTGTTAACCTTATTTACGAGGACCTCTCATGGAGTGAAGGTTTTTAACCTTCGCCAAGTTAGTGAAGTGTGGGCGTGTGGGCGTAGTAATGTTCATTGGTATGTACGTTTTGATGTACGACTAAAGAGTTATTATTACAAGTAATAGAAACAGATGGATTCATGTATTAATATTTAAATAATTAGCTAACTAAACATGATGTACGACTAAGTTAAATTAACTAACTTTAACTAAGTTTTGCGTGGTGTTGAATGAGATCATGGACGGTGAAGGGTACTCGCCCAGGATGCTATAGCTCTCATATTAATAGTAAAAATACAGCACTGCTGTGATGGTAGCCGATTTATCTATATATATAGGATATTTATCACGATATCTCTTGAACCATAAGATCTAGACACTTGAAATTTGGTAGAAATATTCCTTTAGCCGAGAATAGTTCACCACGGAGCAAATTTTATGAAATTTTACTCCCAAAAGGGGTTGCAGGGATAATGAGATTGGGTATGGTGGCCAGCGAGTGCCAGCCGGGAGAGAATATTTCTGACAAATTTCAAATCTAATTATATATTAGCGTCAGTAAAGCGTGTGAGGAATAGCTAGTAATAGAGGTAACGTCTCTATAGTTGTGGTAATTATTGCTATATTATTATAATAATTTCTCTTGTTATTAATATCTAAAGTAAGAAAAATATAAATGATAAAATAGAAAAGATTTTGCAGTACAACACCATGTGTTCGTCGCCTTTAGACATAAAGAGTTAAGCTTCCCAATCTATTTACTCCACTTGCTACAACGCCGTTCGAACCGGAAGAAAGTAGTATGCAAATACTAATGTTTAGCGGCAGAAATTGAAGCTCGACGGCCACTGGTAGAAGAGACCTACAACCGGTAAGTATTTACTTTATTAATAAAGAAATCATTATCAGCCGATAGACGTCCACTGCTGGACATCGGCCTCCTCCAAAGATCTTCATGTCGATCGATTGCATTACATCGGTAATAAATATATATGTATATAATTCTTCATACAACATATTACCTCAAAACTGTCGTATTACCAACGTTCTTATACATTTGTTCTTTACATAATATATAATAGTATTGATCTATTCGTCTGTTGCTGAGAACTCTATTTATATTCAAGTACCGGCAGCGTCTCCCTCAAAGCCTTATCTTCGTAACATATACACGAATACCGTTGGCTCCGTCTCACAGATCTACAAAAATATTCACCCCTAAACACTGAAGGCGCCAGCCTTTTCAACATTACGTACAAAGAGCAGCGGTGAATGGATACGGTGTATCTTATTTGGCTCGTGTTGACACTTTTTTATAGGTTTTAAATATCACGCTTTACCATATACAGGCCGTGGATTCGGGTCCACGAACCCAGTGTGAGGTGAGCTGTAAGAGCCACAATGGCTTGCAGCCTGACCATCATCAAGAATTAAGGAGTTTACCATATTCAGCCTCAGTGGCAAGTACAATTAAAAGCTTTATCTTTTACTACTCTCGATCGAATTATACATCCTTTTAAAGCACTACCCTTTGGTACCAGGGTAAAACTATTTAGGTAATAATAATTTTGTTGTTGTTAAAGGGTGTAAGGGGTTCCACTCAACATCTTAAGGAGCCAAAGTCAACCCTACCTGCACGCGGTGAACTCTTCTGAATACCAGACAAGAATCTCGACAATCAACTCGCACTGGGCCACCGTGGTGGGCTAAAGCTCAATTCCCCACAATGAACTCTTCGATTTAGTGGTCTTCAAGGGAGGCCGATGTGCAGCAATGGACGTCTATCGGCTGATGATGATGTTGATGATGATTTTTATTGTAACTGTAACTTGTAAACTCAACACAACAGTCTGATTTCGGTTAAATTGGACTCATCATCTCGGTACAATTACTTCGGCCTCAAAACGGGAGAGACTGTCTCTTGGCACGTTCATAGACTTCAATATCAATCGAAAGATAGTTCAAGTATGGCCGAAGGCCAAACAAATTGTACTAACATATATTAATTCCTAAATTCATATAAATTTTCTATTTATAAATACTATTCGATCGATGTGTCGATTATTGGGGGCTTATGTCCAGCAGTGAACTATCGGCTGGTGATGATGATGAAATACTGTTTGAACCTGGCAGATCATTGCTCGTGTGTATTCATTTCATTTTAATATTATTATACTCCAGAAAATTTCTGTTTAATCAGAATGTTTACACTACTCTTCGGAGTCGAACTCTTGATTATTGAAGGTACACTGCTCCTTGATTGAGTTCTTTACTATTTCTTTCCATACGGTAGGGTTTCTTGTTTTTTAATAGCCGAGGACAGAGGGAGTTCTTTGGACCACTTCATTTAGTGACTCCAGCGGCTATGTTATCGACTGCGTGGTCTCCTTCTCTCCACTTTGCCATCTTCTATTATTTTATCTAAATTACCTGTGGGGCGGCGAACTATATAAATACCCATTTATCAACAATCTTCGGTGATAACCAAAAATCAAATATTACATTGCGGTTATTATATTTCCTTGTTCTACATTCATAATAGTTTACAACTGATCTTGAAGAAGACTATTAGACTTTTGTGCTTTTCAACATGTCTATGGAACGGTTGATGACCTTCACGTAAAAAGTGATGCATGGAATCAATGCTCTACTTACAATGCCTGCATTATATCTTGAAGACAATCATGTTATGTTAAAGTTCCTAGTGAACAAACCAAGTATTCCCTTCTCAATATAGATGTAGTGTAATATTTCCATTATCGTCCTTATCATGTAATACCGTATCCAAAACTTCCGCGCTGATAGAAATTCCTCCGACAGCTCGAACGCGACAAACTCGCGCCTCCGATAGGAAGCTATTTGCATAAGATCTTAAAACACCAATCGGCTGATCGCCATATTTTAGTCTACAGTCAACATTGAGGTGGTTCACAACTGAAATATTTATTTAAGGAATGTAGTATACGTAAAATTACAGATTAAACTTTTACAAACTCTGATTATAGTCAATGGAAATAATATTTCATCAAATTAAGATACTCACATGAAATTATAGTGCATCTTATAAAGATAAAGATACATGTACCTTATAGTATACCTTTGAGAGAAATTTAAATCTTGAAAAAGTTCATCTGGACCCTGAGCTACTCAGGAGTCTTAAGATTTTTTTTACAAGCAACATCTTTTTTTTATTCAAGGAACCAACGAGAAGAAAGTGACTTTTACCTGACGGCGATACGTCTACCCATAACAATGTAATAGGGATAGGATGAGATGTTCAACACTGCACCCTGTGCCCGTAATGAAATAAGATGTTGAATCTCGTTACCCCAGTAATTAAACCAGCTGTAACGCCCTACAAACAGTAATACGGTAAAGCTTGCACACTACTGTTTGGCGGTAGAAATGGGCCTATTTGTGTGATGGTATCTAACTAGCCAGCAACAGAAATCTACCACCAGTAGAAGTAATGTTATTGGTACGCGATTCCGCCGCCAAACAGAAGTGTGTTCAGGTTTGAAGGGCGGTATAGCCAGTGTAATTTACTAGGGCAACGAGACTCTACATCTTATGTCTCAGGCGACGAACGGGTTCAGTGCATGCTATTTTAACTAGCGCTACGTTGTTATGGGCGGGTATCACTTACCATCAGGTGAACGTTCCGCTTGTTTCATCGCTTTGTAGAATTAAAAAAGTAATTGTGTCACATCCGCCGACGAACCGTGTATCGAGAAAGTTGCACTAGAAGAATAAAAAAATTGCATATAGACAGACACGTTTATTTGTGAACAGATTCAACAAATAACAGTAGCTCGCTGGTCTAATGGTTAGAGTGTGAGACCTTCATGTCGAAGGTCGCGGGTTCGAATATCGGCATGTACCGATGACTTAATATTTAAGTTATGTACATTTGTGAACTTTAGTTACAACAGCGAAATACAAACGATGAATGAGAACATCGTGAGGAAACCTGCACATGAATTAGAATTTATTCTAAGGTGTGTGTGAAGTCACCAATCCGCATTGGGCCCGCGTGATGACTGTGGCCCCATCGCCTTCATATTGAGGGTAGGCCAGTAAATTGGTTGTTTAAAATATTACAAAATACAAACTATAAAACTAACAGTCCATGTGAATAATTTGCTGACAAAATGATAACGTGCCATCATCATAATGATGATCACAGGATATCGTGTTACTATCTTAACATTGCAGGTGTACTACTAAGACGTAGTTGTAAGGTAATTCCCCGTAATTCTCAGGGATCCGAAGCGCGCGACGCGACACCTCGCATTCCGCCGGCGCTGGCGCTGTTGTGTTGATTTATGAACAAGTGCCTCCTGTTACGCGGCCGCAGCCCGAACTCATTTCAGCTGTTAAATTACCCACCAGACTATATACACTCCATATAATAGCTGCCGCACTACGACTTCATTAGTATTGATGGAATTTAACATTATTAACGTTAAATTTATGTGACACATTCATGAAAGTTACTGGTGACACAGCCTCGGCAAATACCACCGCAGCTTCTACTTCTGCCGATCTTTCTTGGATAACGACGTCTAACACATTACGTCTAAGTTAATCTGGTGCTGTGTATATCATCCTAACTAAAACCACGCTTTTATGGGCAGGCGTATTATTTACCATCCGGTGAGGCTCTCTTTTCTCTAGTCGCTTCGATGAATAAAAAAATTAAGCGAAGAGGTTGAAAGAATATTGGCAGGTCTCTGTTTTTGGAGACTGTGCAAACATTACTGTGTTCCGGTTTGGATGGCGTTATAACTAATGACATTGGTAGTACAAAGGATTTTTTGGACGAATACGCTTCACAATCCATGACCACTGAATATTATGTGAAATTGTGATCAAATGTTACAACAGTATTAAATATAGAAAAACGAAGAGATAAACTTCAAATGTATTGAATTATAGATCTACTTAAGGTCAAACGAGTGATTCAACCAGTTGAAGATATGAATCGCGCTTAGAACATCATTCATAGAGATGTCACTGATATACAGCGCAAATTACAAAAGTGTCATACAATTTTAAATCTTAAAGTCTGGGAACTAAATTCTAAGTTTCGATGAGACGAGATAAGTGAACGGATATAGATCTAGAGGCGAATCCACTCGAAGCTGAATCTATTGATCACCGCAAGAAGTAAATTAAAACGAAAACAATGAAATGTACCTACCGTTCGAAGATAAGTAACAATGGAGACTTTATTGCAAAGCTCTTGAGTAGCAAAATGTTTTCAAATATTGAGAAGGTTAATTTTAAACAAGATTTTAGGTACACAACGAATCTAGTGATATATAGGATTTATCGTGTAAAGGATCACATAAGAGTTAGATATGACGAGACAGACACACAAAATCCTAATTTAGTCATTAAGACTCCGGACGATTATTCTATCGGATGAAAGAACAAAATTTTAATGTTACTTAATGAAACTTTACAAATTGTATTAATCTATCCACGTGTTGTGTGTTGGATTGGAATCTCTGAATATGGAATCCATAAACCTTTCTCTCGATCACTGCACTACTGGCACCGTAAAATCATCTTGTACATAATTGTAAGCAGAAACCGATTCGTTCCTCCGTACAATCTCAAACGGATCGACCACTGGAATCATCGATTCCACGCCGCTGATTTCAACTTGATTAATGGCATCACAGTGTGAACTGCAATGGTATCCATTGCATTGATTGCAATGATTAAAGGCAAGACTGATGGTGTGACGTCACGAGATGAATGGACAGCGCCATGTTTGGAATACTTGGCCTTAAAAAGAAACGAAGCGTTAAGACGGCTTCGCGATACAACAATACATCATTTCACAAAACTTGAAGTATTGCCAAGAGAAAAAAAAAGAACAATAAACAGAAATCGAAAAATTGGTATACATTTAATGGTGACAACAAATTTAAAGATCAAAATCATCAAGAGGTAAACGTCCACTGCCGGACCTAGGCTTCTTCCGATATCTTTTTTTACTAGTGGTGGGTCATAAATTCGGCTCTGACTGAGCCAGCCGCTTACCGAGTACCACGGAGGTTACTTATTTAATTCCAGAGCCAGATGCTGAAGAGTTGCTTTCTGAGTATAGCTTTTGGAGTTCGCTCGTTTACTTTCTACCTTCATATCGGAAATCTGCCACCATACCATCACTATTGTTTTCCGACTGTCAATATATATTTTAGTATCTCTGTAATTCAGTACACATAGTATACGAAAAAAAAAATTAACTATTTGATTGTCTAGTTAAATACCATTACAGTGTCTACTTCTACCACCAAGGAATGGTGTATAATATTTACCATCCAATATGAAGGGCGTTGTAGTTAGTGAAATTATTGATCATACAATGCATTCTTTTATGTATTGTAAGAACAATACATATAAAGCCTTATCTATTTAAATATATATCCACTTTGATCAAAAGTAACTCAAATCATGTATCAAGAGTAGGTCAGGGTTACAAAAATAACACTGAAAGAGAATTAGTAGAGAATCTTTGGGGAGGCCTATGACCAGCAGTGGGCCTCTATCGGGTATCGGTACATAACTAATAACATCCTTAACTAGAGCTACTTTATTATAAAATTAAATAATTATAGTAACAATTGATCAATTTATTGCAAATTCGAAGAGTTTAACAATCGTTGGTATTTAAATAAAGAGATTCCTAACAACAAATAATTTCTCTTATACGGCATCGCGAATACTATTCAAAGACTAATAAGGAAGTTGGTTAGACAACAGCATTGAATTGTAGTCAATGTAGTTATGTAGCGATGCGATAAAGCTTTGCGTTTGTTAATACATTTATAAAGGCATAATTTTAAGAAATAATCGAAGGTTATTCTATAAACAGAAGGCCGTTATATGTGGCTATTTTATGTTCTTAGGAGATATCCTGATTCATTGACTCATCACGATATCTCTGAAACTATTAGACGTAAACACTCAATATTTGGTAGTGACATTGCTTTTGACATTTAAGGGTTAACTAGAAAGGATTTTACGAAATTTATTCCCCAAAAGAGATACGGAGATGTTATAGTTACAGTAAAACAGACAGAAATAATAGTGTTCTCATAATAAGTCTTGCTAGTGCTATGCCTTAAATAGGTAAAGATCTAAAATAGGTCTGTAAATGTAGCATTTACCATCATTTAAGTTCATACAGTCACATTTGGTAAACATACTGTTTACTTTTTTTTTATGGTAGACAAAGTAAATTTATAATTAATCTGTAGTATTCAAACAAATACCAATTTAACTGTCCAATTTGAAAGGGTTTTTGTTCCTAATATTAGTTCTAATTTTTTTATTGTCATACTTTATTAATTTTGAAAAATAATTTTCAAAAGCTTATATCTTTAGATATCAGTCGATAAGCCCTTAAAAAATCGATTCAGTTACTTCGGAGATTACATCCAATTAGGAGGGAAACGTACTTAAATTCTTACAATATCTTTTTTTAGTATAAATATATAAACACATTCAGAAGAAGCAATTTACAAATTGTTACACTAATACCAAAACAGAACTTCGTTTATATTTATTTATATATGTTAAGGTAGAAAATTGATATTTTTTTAACAAATAACACAAAACTTAGATCCGCTTTCAAATTATGCTAGTTCGCTTTGAGTAATACTAGAACTGGTGCTAGTTTGTCATTAGCAGAAAGTTGGACTCTTCTGAGCGTAATGAGTTTTGCTTCGCCTCTGACACGGTGTTTTGTTGTATACTTCATACTATTTGTCGTTTACTTTATATAATTTTCACAATAGCACTACCTAATTATAAGGAAGAATTAGTGAGTAAGGGAATTGAGTGATATTTTTTTCAAAAATCTCAGTGTTGGTAGGCCTCAGCAAAGTGTACCGATGTTCTGTTTAAGATCATTGGAATCCACTGATTTCGAACAGCGGAGAACTGTTCCGCGTGAAGAAACTCTTATTGATGATAAACGACATAATAACAAATATAACAAAAGGTAATTGAATACAGACAGTCAATTAAAAAAATTATAAAATAATGAATGTTGAATCGCCTAAACCAAAACCAAAGCGCCTAAGATGATCAAACTAAATTCTAAGATGACCTGACGACCATGTTGTATACACAGCCTTCAAATTGTGAACTTAGTGTAAACGCTGAAGATCCCTTACAACTTTGGAGACAAAAGTCCAAAATTACCTAAAAGATAAATTCTCACCGTATGTCATGGTTTTTGGATTCTCGATGCAAAATAAGTGATAATGGAAGCACTGGAGAGTAGAAATGCTAGAGTACCGAATCGCACCGAAAATCGATGGCCACTCGAACCGCAGATGTGTAACAAAACTCTGAAATCACTACGCCATAAACGTTTCCATTGCAATTTCGATCGGCGGTAGGTTCTCACGCAAATAAGGGCAAAAAATAGGGTGCCCTTATCGCGACTGCGCGGCGGCGGTCGCCCGATGGGTTTTATTTTTTGACAAGTGCCATCGATACTCACCGGAGCCATTGTTCTCGGGCCGTCCTCACCGCTTGTTATTTCAGCGGCCTCTACAATGTAATATGCAATTTAAATTATAATGCATCCAGTAATATATTTCTCTATATTAAATAAAATAAGCTGCTGCAAATCGATGACAACGATGATGATTAACAAACCTAGTTAAAGCAGTAATTTCTCTAGCTAGAACACCTTATAGCAGATGATGTTCTGTAAGTTATAAGATCTAAAGGATCTCCTACGAGTCTTCCAATTGATGTGGCGCCTAAATTTTTGTTCTGTTTATGTGAGAGAAGACATAATTTCTTTATTTCTACGTGGCTACCAAAGAAAAGTATACATACATTCTTCCTGCTATAAGCTAGATTCAATAGTTAAGTAAAAAAATTGGAAACCGTTTAGGTCTCACAGCCACAGCGATTAAGTACTGTGAGTCCACTACAAATGGCCTCGCACCTAACGTTAAAACGGTAGCTTGCAACAATTACCATAATAAATGATTTTTTTTATTCCACGAAACGACGTAACGAGCTAGACGTTCATCTGATGGTAAGTGATACAGCATTTGAGTAAATTAATGTAAAGAAAATAAGGATAAACCGTTAGTAAACGACAGTTATGTGTATAACTATAAAATCTAAAAAGTGTAAGCCAAATAAACATTGTAAAGAAATATTAAGAGACAATACAAGAGAAATAGGAGAAATGAAGAGTGTATGAGAGGGCGGTATGAAAGATAAGAAGACAGAACGAAGTCTGAAGAATAGGGAAAGGAATGTACAATAATAATAAAAAATGTAAATATAAAAACTACTCAGGGTCCTAGCCAAACAAGTTAAAAAAAACAGAGATCTTTCACCAATGAAACATTATTATCAATATACAACTTTGAACTACTATAACAGTTAATGTCCATAAATTAAATAATACATGTTACTCTAAAATGAAAAAACAATAGGGCGTGGTTAAATGTTGAATGTTTCTAGTCGGGATGGTGTCGCCGCGTGTATCGCGGGTCGCGCAGACACGTGTTCGCGGCGCAAAACAGAAATCAAAAAATGGCGGCGATAAAACGAAACGACTGCGGCGACCGGCGACCGGCGACCGGCGCCGCGGACCGCGCGGCCGAGTGCGCGCCATCGGCGATCCCGATCCCATGGAATATACATTTCGACGTGTTCCATTTTCAAAATACGTTTTTTCTTTATTATTTTTTTAGAACCGCACCGCGAACTGTTACGCATCTCAATCAGTCTATACAGCCAGCGCTTTGACTTGAATACAATACCAAATTTTTACTGTCGGTTGGACCGTCAAGCTACTAACGTACCACCGCAGCGTGTATTGCAGTCGAAGAACAGTACTGTGCGAACATTATTTTCTTCCGGTTTAAAGGACTTTGTAGCTTTATAGTGTAATTACTAAGGTTACGATACTAACCAACTTATGTCTCAGGTGACAAGCGCAGAAGTGCAGTATATATTATGCTAACTAGCGCCGCGTTATCATAGTCGAGTGTATCACTTACCATTAGGTGAACGTCCAGCTTGTCTGATCGCTTAATTAAAATAAAAAAATAATATACAAAAAAAAAAACAAGTTTACACGTTTTAACAGTAAAGAATGAAATTAAAGAGGTTTTAATGTCAATTCGGACTCTTTATACTTTGACATTATAAGTTCAAGGTAGGCCGACATACAACTGCATATTTTTTGTTTTTAGTGTTTAAATGGAATATATACACTGCAACAAAAACACATTAAAAAAAATATATTTAAATGAGTGAATAGATGTTATTTATATTAATACAGTTTTCTCCAACCCGCATTGGGTCAGCGTGGCGGGAAATGGCCCAAATTTCCTCATATGGATCCCTACCTGATAGGAATCTTCAGGGAAAGCCTATGTCCAGCTGTGAGCAACTACCACCTGATGATGATAATGCTACTACTAAATGTACTTTATACCGCGACAGTTAAAACAACCGGTACAAAGAACATAGTCGTTTCCGGTTGTACAACAAATCTTATTATTGAAAATTGTTTAAAGAAAACACGATTTTTTTTATTCAATGAAGCGACCGGATGAGGGATACGTTCATCTGATGGTATGCAATACCCTTTCCTATGACAACGTGGCGCTATATAGGATGATATATATAGCACCACATTGTGCTCGTCGCTATAGACATAGGATGTGAAGTCTCAGTACCGTTAATTTCACTAGCTACAACGCCCTTAAAACCGGAACACGGTAACGTTTGCACCTAGACGGTGTCCGGCAAAGAGATCTACTACCAATAAAACGATTAAAAACCTTTTACTCAGCTGACGGTTAAATAGGAATTTAAATGCACTGACAGATAAGCGTGGGGTTGCAAGCGGGAATAAAGAGAATAATGGCCGCCCGCCAGCTAGATATTGCAATATGTTACATACGGGCCTACTGGCAACACCGGCCCCCTCTTACGCGCCAGCCACAGCGAAATTGGTAAGCGAGTGTTGAATACAAAAGTTAACATTATAAATTTAAAGTGGAGCGCTCGTTAAAATATCAAGTTTTGGATTTTTGTTTGTTTGTTTATTTGTTTGTTTGTGTTCGTGTGCGCCGGTGACAACCGTGAATCGCACTCGGAACGGCGAACATGTCCGTTTATACTTTCAGATTCCACCCGGGCACTTCGGGAATATTAAAGCGGTTTCGGCGAGTCCATTTCTTAGCGTTGTTATTTTTTTTTTTTTTCACCAAATGATTTATCGATTTATAAAATATTTATCGATTTTTTTATATATATAAAATTGCACTGTTTTCGATTTTATACATATTTATCGTAACTATTTTTATTCAACGAAGCGAGAGGAGCTGGACGTTCACTTGCGTCTACTGATACGCCTGTCAATAACAATGTGGCGCTGGTTGTGATGGTATACACTGCACCATGTGACGCTCATCGCTTTGGGATATAATGTTAGGTCTTGTTACCACAGTAATTACACGCCGACTACTGTTTGCCGGCTGCGATAGGAGCTGCGGTGGTACCTACGTAGGCGGTCTTCAGCATTACAAACCTACCACCAGTAATATGATACACCATAAATGTTTAAGTTAAGCCTTTCAGACGTATTTTAACATTTTAATGTTTTTTTTTTTTTTTTTGTAAAGAAATGAATAATGATAAAATCAAGAAAGTTTCAACAGTTTAACAGGTGAAAGTAAGAAATGAAACTTTTACAATTAAAAAGTTTTAATAGAAAGAGTGTCGAGTTATGTCAAAGCGATGGCTTAATAATTCAGTCGTTGGTAATTTTTGATATTTAAGGGTGGTGGAGATGGGGATGGCGGTGCAGTTCGTAATACGGATGGAATGACGTTATAAAAATCGAAGTGCTTCGGGTTCGATCCCTACTAAACTTGAGTAAGGAGAATATGGCGAGGAATTCACTGATGGTAGGTCTCTCTGACCGTAGCCGTGTAGGTACCACCGCAGCGCCTATTTCTGTCGCCAGACAGTGCTGTCCAAACATTACTGTGTTCCGGTATGAAAGGAGTTGTAGCTAATTAAATTAACTAAACTCAACATTGTACTTCCACCAACTCGCATTGGGCTAGCGTGGTGGGAAATGGCCCAAAACCCCATGTAAATCCCCATCCGATCGAGATGGATATTTGGGAGAGGTATATGTTCAGCAGTAGACAACCATCGGCTGACGTTGATGATGATGATGAACGTCGTACGTCTCAAGGTGAAGGCAAAGTGATGCTGTGTAAATCATCCTACGCCACATTGTTATGGGAAAGCGTATCACTTACCATCAGGTGAAAGCGTTGTTGTTATCATCGCTTCGTTTAAAGAAAAATGGAGCAACTGCTTTCAAAGATAATAATAGGAGATAAAAAGACTAGACTGTGTACTTGTCTAAGAGTCTTCATTCCCAGCGGTGGGCTAGTTCTGTTAGAGAAAATTCCTTGCTATGATTATTTCCAATTTTGAAGATTCTCAGTTCTAAATCAATTTGTATTCATTGACCATATAAAGACATGGGTCTCAAATCTCTTCAATTATCTCTCTGTAGTGTTGCTCCCTCGTGTCAAAGGATCGTGGTCAGTGTCAGCTGTCTGGAGCGGAGGATCAGCTTCTACCTGTTCCTGTCCAGCGCATCTCTTGCCATTGTGTAGAATTTAGAAGACGATGAGTCCTTAATCTGATCGGTCCATCTGGTTGGTGCCTGACCGCATGGTCTTTTAGTATAGACAGCCCGAAAGTTCATCTGATGGTAAGTAATAAGCCTGAATATACCAATGTGACCTTACTTCGGATGATATAAACAGCACCACATTGTGATCATCGCTTTAAGACATAAGTTTCACTACATCAGTGATTCCACTGGCTACCTCCTCAAATCGTATTCCTCATGTTTGAGGGTCGTGACTACCTCCACCCATCACATCTTGTCTTCATGTTTTGCCGTCTCCTCCTTTCCCCGGCTACTCGGAGAGCATCGTAGACTGTGAAGTCGAGTGTGTTGGGTTGCAGCTTCGCCTCTTTCCACTAGCTACAGCGCCATTCAAACCGGAATACTGTAAAATTATCACACTACTGTTTGCCGGTAAGAATAGGAATTGCGGTGGTACTTGAACGGTCTCCGGCATCAGACCTACCACCAACTTAGGTTCGCCGCTTTAATGAAAAGCACCATTAGTGCTTATGATTTTTTTTAATTCCCAACAGAGACCTTGTTAGTCCATTGCTTTTATTTTTAGCGGATATCGCTTATGATATCTTTGTTATTGTACGGACAGCAGAAACAATTCAATTTAATATGTAAAATAGTTTCATCATCATTATCAGCAGATAGACTTCCACTGCTGAACATAGGTCTCCCCCAAAGCTCTCCACATCGATCGATCCTGCGCTGCCCGCAACGTTCATGAGGTCGTCGAATCACCTGGTGGGGGCCTGCCAACACTATATCTTCTGCCAACACGAAGTTGGTTAGCACGGTGGATGACTTGACTCTCCATATCGGAGAAGGCTCCGGAATCCCAATTGTGGGAATAAACAGTGGCCTAGATAAAAATATACAATATGAAGGTGACATATAAAAAATCTCTACCATCATTTAACATCAACTAATAAGAAATTTTAGCTGTATATATTATAATAATACTGGTGGTAGGTCTCTGTTGCTGGAGACAACCTAGGTACCACCGCAATGCCTATTTTTGTTGCTAAACAGTAGTGTACAAACGCGGCTGTGTTCCGGTTTGAATGGCGTTGTAGCTAGTAAAATAACTTTGCTAACGAGATTAACACATGAAGGTTACGAGCGTAATGTGATACAGTGTACACAATCCTAACTAGCGCCACGGTGTTACGGCTAGGCACTAACCATAAGGTGATCGTCTCGCTGGTCTCATCGCTTCGTTTAATAAAAAAAAAAAACGCATATTAATGTGCAAATCTTACTGTGTTCCGGTTTGAAGGGCGCTGTACCTAGTGTAATTACTGAACGCTGTGTATATCGTCTCAACTAACGCCACGTTGTTATGGGCAGGCGTGACCTGTCACTTGATGTGTTTTCAAATGATATTTAGTTAATGAGAAATCATTATTCATAGCGTTAATTTGAATAATTCACATTTGAATAGTGCGATAATTGTGTTGTGTATTATTTCATGTAAATAGGTTATTTAATTAATTAAATTAAAATCATATTACTAATGAATGCAAATTAATGTGTTTGGCTAACCGTACAATTGATTATCATTTCCGTTCGTATGAATATTGATTGGTGATAGGTCCCTCCTGGCGATGACCACCCCAGGTCTCATTTCTACCGCTTAACAGTACTGTGCTCCGGTTTGAAGGGCGTTTTAGTTAATGAAATTACTGACGTGGCGATAATAAATATTTCATGTGTTAAGACGGCGCAGAATGATCACCCAATTAAAAGTGATACGCTATAACGACGAGGCGCTAATTGGGATGATATACACTACATTATATTGTACTCGTCGTCACGAGACATGTTAAATCTTACCCTAGTAATTTCACTACAACGCCCTTCAAACCGGAACACGGTAATGTACTACTTAAACGGTGTCCGGTTATAAAGACATAACACCAATTAACACCGATAGCAAAAAGTGATTTTTTTTTCTTAAGACGTATTTTTGTGAATTTTTTTGCTGACGGTACAAACTTGCAGTGCGGTGGGTAAGTAGACACTGGCTATGGTATTATGCGAACCGGTCCCGGCCCACCGGTGCGCTCACAATAACGCGAACCACGTACGGCATAACACATGTTTGCGTTATAAAAAGTCGACTACACCCGCCCACACAGGTTCCGACGCTCATCACTCCCGTTTTACGACTCCAGACCTTACTAAAGCACAGTAAGATACTGAAGATCGATTGCTATGCTATCGCGTATATGTCCATTCTAACGGTCCATGTGTGCACGTAAATTAGACACATCATAGTTTGCTCACACAAATCTAGTACCGACAGCATCTACATGTAAATACCGATAGCATAAATCAAACTTAACTGCCCCTGTGGTGCAGTGGTTAAACAATTCTTACAACACAAATGTACCTACTTCGATTCTTAGGTCACGTATTGGTTGGAACTTGGCGATCCACCGCGACTCTCCCTGCTGCTATACAGCAATGTGCAAACATTAATATGTTCCGGTTTGAAGGGTGTTGTAGCTATTGAAATTACTGAGGTAACGAATTAATATGCCTCAATCCGTCATGCAGAATATGCTGTTGTGTATATCATCTTAATTAGTACGACGTTGTTATACGCTCAGCCCATATGGGTTCACTCATTAATTGAGGGGAATTGGCCCTGGGGTTGGTGAAGGCCCAGTAGGGGTTGGTGAAGGCTCGGATTATAGAGTACAATCCCAGGTTCCGAATATTCTCGCAGACCAGAGCCTCAGTCTAGCAAGTCTTGCCAATGGCTCAGTAACGTAACATGATGATGACCCATTGGATGAACGTCCTGACCGTACTACCTCTTAGTATATTAACCACCAAGGTCACTAGTTAGATTCCTGGTCATGTGTTTATTTGGTTGGAACCTGGCAGGCTATATTACCACCCTCATGTCAAAGCTGTCAACTCCATGTGACATTGAGACCAAGGGTTTCATTTCCTATCTCTCTCTCTCTCTTTGTCTCTCTTTCAAGTCATAATCCCATACAATGACGAGGTCCGCTTTATCTTCCTTATTATCTTTAGTTTAGTAAGCTACTTCCACGTATATTACTGGTACCAAGCCTCTGTTGCCGGAAGCAAACATTACTGTGTTCCGGTTTGAAAGCCGCTGTAGCTAGTCACATTGATAAGGTAACGGCTAACATCTCATCTATCTAAGCGACGAGTGTTAGTGCTGTTTATATCACCCTTATAAACGCTAGGTTGTCATTGGTGGATCAGTTACCATCGCGTGAACTATTCACCAGTTGTAGATTTGTGGAATATTTTTTTTTTTTAATTATATACCACCAAGTAGTGAAGAGAAACAATCATCGGCGGCAGAGAGAAGAAAGATATGAACAATTTTTACGACGTTTCATAAACCACTTTCATAAAGATAATGCGGGAGCCAAATGAGAAAGCAAAAACCCCATAAAGGGTAACGAAAAAATAATTTCAACCCCCTCAATGTTTATGAGCCATCATTGTCTCGTAAAGGGAGATACGGGCTGATGTAATTCTATTTAAGTTTCATACACGAGAGCCGAGACGATCGATTCTGAATCGATACATTACTAACACTACATTCAACTTCCGTTTTATACGAACGATTTAAATACTCCGAAATTTCATTGATAAATAAATAAAAAAAAATAACTGTATTAAAATATATGAACTAAATTAACTATTAAGCTTCCAGGTCCGGGATTTGATTCCAGTGTCGAAAAAGGCATGTGTTGCAGTGTAAGCTTCCTAACACATCACTTCTATACGTATCTATCGTCGTTTGTATTATCTGCCTAAGGGGCCTCACCTGCTCGTGGTGCACCCTGCTAATCAACAAACGAGGCTCTTGCTTCCGCCAACCGTGGTGGGAAATGACCTAAATCCCCCCCATGTGAACTCCTACATAGGCCGCAGTGCTCGGTACTATAGGAGACCATGCCTATGAGGAGATCTTTGGAGGAGGCCTATGTCCAGCAGTGGATGTCTATCGGCTGATGATGATTACCAGCAGTCGGCAGCAGTATCAGCAATAGTGGCCATTTACCATCACATAAGCCACTGGTCCTTTTGCCTACCTTCGATAATATTTACTTAATTTTCTTCTTAAATTGCTTCTTTTACTACCAAAGATTGAAGATTATCATCAATCGATGATCTTAGTTGATGGACAGTTGACCACACCTGTCTCTGTCTCTCTCTCTCTCTCTCTTACTCGGTGAATTACCACCAGCACTAGCACCATTAGCACCAGTCCCAATTCTGGTCTATTCCCTGGTGTTATTTCTTTCAGCGGCCATTGCTCTATTTACCAGCGCCTTTGCCCATAAAAATGAGTTGAAGAAGGTTATATCTATCATGCTGAAACCCGTGGCCAAAGTAGGGTCTCCCTCATCTTGAGGGTATGTGAAAGTTAGCGATTTAGATCCAGTCGTTAAACTTCCATGTTGGACATTTTCCGAGTCCAGTTTGATTGGTTATAAAAGCTACACGGCGCCGTGTAGTCGGCGCCCCAGGTACAGGTGGTTGCGCATCTTATTGGCTAATAAGCAATGTATGTTCTAGGTCTTTAAACCTGTCTAAATGATAACTTCGGAACTTTAAAGGTACGTAACTATGCTAAATTGAGATTTCGGATGCTGTGTGCACTGCTACACAAAATGTTCGAATGCTATCGCACACACGGCGCCGTGTAGTTGGCCCCTCAGATATGGGTGCCTGCGCTTCATATAGGCTAACAAATACTACATGCCCTAATCATATAAATCTATCTAAATTTTTATCTCTCAAGATACTGTGGAGGTACATAACTAGCTGAATTGACTATGGTAAGTTTATTTTTAAGTCTAGATAAGCAAAAAGATTACGGCTGCAGTGTGCATATCCTACCCCAAATATCTTTTCCTATGGCCATAAACTCTCATCATCATATAAGCGACTTGATCGCGATATATATATATATATAATACTAGTACACGTCGCTTATTACAGTATTAAGTGCTGGCTTTAATAAATATCGATACAAAAGCGAGCAGGAGCCGCGAGCGCGCCGGCATCGACTTCTCGAATAAATTTAGCTCGGATTCGATTATCGTTATCGCACTGCATCGCTCGTTCGAATAGAATAGATAATCGAGACAGCCGCGAGCCAGCTAGGTAGCTACACCAGCTCGGAAAGCTTAAGGGACTTAATTACAATGGAGTTTAACGGTTTCTTTGCGATTTCTTTTTATACGATAGTAGACGAGATGAATAGTATATAATACCTTTGCCTATAACAAAATGGCGGTAGTTAAAGATGATGCACGTTACTCCACATTGTGCTCATAGTTTGGAGACACAAGAGACATTACCCCATTATTTTCACTAGCTAAAACGCCCTACAAACCGGAACACAATAAATTCACACTACTGCTGAGTGAAAGGTATAAGATCGGTAATTGTCTAGACGGTCTTAGGCAATAGTCGTCTAGCAATCGCTGCTTCTGTTTCCTCCGCCAAAGTAGTATGCAAATATTACCGTGTTCCGGTTTAAAGCGCGTTGCAGCTAGTGAAATTACTGGGATTATGAGACTTAACATATGTATCGATGTGACGAGCACAATCAGGCGTTGTATTTATCATCCTAACTACCGTCACTTTAATGAAAATGGGTTTTGCTAGTTCGCCAATCACGTGAAAACTAGTGAACATATCGATATAGGTACATAACCATACGATGCGGAATCATTTATATAATAGGCTATTTATTTCTTGAATTTCATTGATTAATCATTTTAATTCTAGTTAACTACTAAAAGCATATTCATTTGGTATTATTTCGGCGGTTGCTATAGTAACGGTTGATATACAAAGTCATTTGCGGTTTTTTTTTTAATACTTCCCTCTGTTTATGTTGGGTCAGGGCCTTGTCTTACAATACATTTACCATCTTTATTTCATTTCCTTATCATTACTACATTTATTTTACATATTTTATATTTCTACCTTTGTTTGTCCTCTTTCATTCTCTTCTTATCTTTCTTACATATCTCTTCTCTATCGTTCTACATTCTCTATTCCTTCTTTCATCCGTCCTCTCCGTGTGAAGTGAAGACTTCTCGTACTTCTTTATTGGGAGGGGGAGGACCCGGAAAGATCATCCGCTGTAGTCATTTGCGATTGCGGTTGCTCTTAAGGATATTTATATTACGATCAGTAAAGAAAAAAATATTATATATATAATTGGTGCCCGTAGTGCCAAATACGCGTCCATTAGAGGACTTCCTCATTAAATAAAACAAAAAATTGAAAATAATAAACAAAAAACTAAACGGAAAATTAAAGATGGAAAGACTATTCTCTCACCAACGTGCATTGGGCCAGAGTGGTGGGAAATAGCTCAAATCCCCCATATGATACCGTACCCGATCATATGGGAATCTGAGGAAGGCCTACGCCTTACAATGGATGTAGGTGATGATGAAGATAGAAAGCAGAATGTACATACTTATTAAAATTAATTATAGCGTATATCGTGCATCTTCTATATCAGTTCTTATCTTATAAAACAATAAGAAGAACACTAGTATTTTTGAATATATACTAGTTCAAAATACGTTCCCAATCAATACTTAATGTAATCCGGCGGTTAAAAATATTATATATTGGTCCGTCTGTTTACCCAAATCTTAACGTTTTATGGTTACTTAAAAGGTGTTTAAACAGTGGATTTATAACATCACTCATAAGACGGTGTTAATATAATAAAGACGATTGTTTTTTCAAACAAAATCTTTCATTTAACGATAGCAATTTACTAAACGAAAATAGCTTTTTACAGCATAAGTATTTTACTAGGTACGGAGTTTTACTTCCTTAGATGCCGTCAGTGGAATAAGCTTGAGTTGAATTTGTTTATGCTTAATATTTACTGTAACAGCTTGTATTATTTTATGTTATATATTTATATGGGATACAAATAGTATTAATAATTACTTTACCAATCTAATGAGTACTAAACAGGTGGTAGGTCTCTGTTGCTGCAGATCGTCTAGACAGGGACCATCACAGTTCCTGTTGTACTGGCAAAAATTACTATGTTCTGATTCGAAGGGCGCTGTAAATAGTGTAATTATTGAGGTAAGGAAACTTAACATCTTATATATCAAGATGACGAGTGACAATGTGATGCAGTGTATACTATTTTAGGTAACGTCACGTTGTTATAGAGGAGTTATCACATACATCAAGTTACCTACGCGCTCGTCTCGTCGCTTCGTTGAATTAAAAAAAATTAACAGTTTTTCTAATTACACCAGCAATGAATCTATATTTAGATCATATATTTGTCTGTATATACAGTGGTATACCTATATTGGATAAAATCAAATTGTCTCCAATCAAAGCTATAGTTACACACTACCTGTTCCTCTTTCGCTTTGCTTCCCCTAATATAGATTTAAAATTGAAATTTAGATTTGAAATTTGTCAGAAATATACTCAGTTCGGCAGTAATTCATCATTTCCAGGAATATTCGCTTTATTAAATATCACAACTACCTTTGGAAATGAAATTTTGTGTCCGAATCCATATAGATCCAATATAAGCTGATCTCTAAACGGTAGAAACCGTGCCTTTACCAAATATTGAGTTTACTTTTTATAGTTTTGATGATTTCATGGAGTCAATAAGTCTCTGAATATTTGAGATATACATGTAAATAGATCTTAGTAAAAAATATTCTATTAATTTTTTTTTTTTTAGTCGTATAGCATAAGTTTCGAGGCCACACATCCAGACGGTATCCGACAAAGCCGTTAGCTGATATACTAATATTGAAATCATTGTAACTTTAACCAAATATATATATATTTTCATAACCATGTAGAAATATCGAATATTGACTTATCTAAATTATAGTTTCTTAGTTAATAAAATACATGTTAATTTAAACGAAAGTTTCCCTTGTAAAGACTTTACGATTGTAATATCTATGGACTTAAATACAACAGAGAAACTAACAAAGACGCTAATGGCGTACAATTTATTCAGCAATTACTGAACACTGCGAGTTCCTAATAAGATAGCTGCAGTGACAGCGTTTACTAACACCGGCCCGAGATGAAAATCTTAATTTAATGCAGTCACTTAATAACGGGTTAGTTGGCTCCATTACCGGTATATTATAACAAAGGCGGCGGGCTGTTTGCGCCGCGCGGGGCACACCGACTCCAGCTACAAAGTGCGTTTTTAATTAAAACTTTCAGTTAAATAAAGCAACATGATTAAAACCAAGAAACGGGGTTAAGTGGAGGAGACTTAAAGTTAAACTATGAAGTGTGAAACCGAGCCGTTTTTAACCGGTATTATGCGATAATGCCTACTCGTGGACGCTGGAGGTAGAGAGGCCGTAAACAGCCCAGGGGAAGGGCGCGTTGAAGCGCGCTCGAATTAAATTAAAGAAGTGTTTGGGAATATGAAAGAAAGGGATGATCTTTTCCAAAGGCGTTGGACTATATTACACTGCTGTGGGAATAACCCAGTTAGACTTAGATTATCTCCACAACTACTTTAGATACCACTTCTCAAAGATGACTAAGAACAACTCCAGAAAAAGTAATACGATACTAAGCCTGTGTAAGAAAATTACTTTCAAATATAAGAAGCAATTAATCACTACATATAAAATATGATAGATAAAGAATATAAAAAAAAATAAGCTAATAAAGTTGTTGTTTGGGTAATCCTACCTCCATTCACCGATAAACAAGAAGATATTAGGAAGTCAAGCTTGTGATATTTCTGTCTGCTCTTAACAACGGTGCTGGTTACCTTGATAAACTCACAGCTTTGTAGTCTAGGGCTAGTAAGAATAGGACTAAGGTTAGTCCTACCTGTGATAGAAGGCGACTGAAAGGGTCTAGGAGTTTCGCAACTCTTGAGGATGGTGGCCCTTATCGTTCAACTGCGAGGGACAGCGTATGGCACAGCGATGGTACCTAGGAGGGATATGCTTCTCCTCAGAGACGTTAACACAGAGTATAAGGGGCACCGGTGCGTTCTATAGGAGATCCTGGATCCTCTCTAACACTGATGAAGACCACTGAAGGGGTTTTAGTCTGACTTCTCTCCAGAAGCAGCGTATTTTTCGAAGATTTCCTCCCGAAACAAAAAAAAAACGATTGATAAACCCAGCACCACGTTGTGCTTGATACCTTGAGGCATAAGAATCGTTACCTCAGTAATTTCACTGGCTACAACATTCTTTAAAAGAGAAGACAGTAATGTTTACACGCTACTGTTTGTCGGCGGAAATAGGAGCTGCGGTGATACCTACCTAGACCGTCTCCAGCAATACAGACTCACCATCAGGTACCAGTAAGCTATGACATAATACCCGGCGTATATATAATATATAATTGGAAGACTGTCTAGCTACAATATCTTTCAAACTAGAATTTAATAATGTTTGCATACAAATACTTGGCGAACAGAATAAATTAACTATTCCCGCCTACAGAGACCAACTAAAAGTCCGAAGACTACCGAAGGCTGGCAAGGGAAGCTTAAAGCTCTGTATATAACAGGTTTCGTTTCATTTCACATGTTTTCTCGATCCTTTACAATTCACGCCGCACTTCACGAGAACTCTTACATCTGAGAAAATCTCTTTCAGTAAGGCCGTTCGCAAATACCAGCCTCCGGGTGTACGACCTTAAATAGAGTTTATTTCATATCATTTATAATATATTATATATATATATATTATCTTCATCATCATCATCACCCCCAAAAATCTCCATACCGATTGATCCTGTGCTGGTAGGGTGCCTGTGCACCAGGTATAGGTTGCCTTTTTTAGAGGTTCATTCTGTGAAGATCTTTACATTTGTAGGCGTTCATATGGGGAAATTTGGGTCATTTCCCACAAAATTGGCCCAATGCGGATTGGTCGAAGCCAGAGCCTTGTTTGTTGATTATCAGAGTACACCACGAACAGGTGAGATTGAGTCCCTGGAGTTGTTAAGCGGGATCCTTTTTTTTTACAGCCAATTTACATCTTCGCTGTTGGGGCACAGGCCTACCTTCAATATGAGGGCCATGAGCCATAGTCACCACGCGGGCCCAATGCGAATTGGAGAGTTACGGGATTCCTTACATAATTATAGAAATAGTTCAAGATTAAATACTTTATAGTGCAATAAGTTTACTGGTGGTAGGTCTTTGTTGTCGCAGACCGTCTAGGTAGGTACAACCGCAGACCCTATTGTAGAGCGTATAAATTAGAAGGGCGTTGTAGCTACATAAACTAATAAGACAAAGAGAAGTAATATATTGTCTCAAAATGATCAACATAATGCGGTGCAGTGTACATGATCCTAATAAACGTCATATTGTGTTACGTAAAACAGTTTAAATTGAGATATCCGTTTAAACCTTATCCCGGGAAACTAAGCGCTGTCCAATTAATTAGTGAAAAGTGATCGCGATGCTGTGGACGCCATTTATCAGGGAAAGATCGATCTGATAAATAGAACAGAGGTCCGATCTAGTACCTTCCGCTTTGTACCAGAATATATTTCCTATTTTTTTTGTTTAAACTAGAGGCAAACACTGCATAGGCTTTTACTCCTTTCCGTCTCAATAGACTCTATTGTCACACGATATTAAGTGATGATGAGACCGTTGATGGAGATGCACACTAACTCTTACTACTCTAGGTCTCAGATGTTGATAACTGGAACATAATTATAGTTGTTATGGCGGTACTGTTCTCCCTTTCTTTCTATGACAGTTTCTTTGAACTGATGAGTCCTAAATCCAGACACTAAAGCTAATATTGCAAAAAATGGGAATTGAAGCAAAAAATTAGTATTTAATTACTCAAGCATTTTTTTTAGGTGATGATGATGAAGGAACAGGACAAAGCTAGCAGCAATTCTTATTGTTTACCTATCAATTGAAGATAGAGATTTCTTGAAACATTTATAATTGATTCGATTAGGTTGAAAGCTGTAGAGACTTAAGACAATGTTCATAATATAATTTTTTTATACGGTTCGCAGAATAGAAAAAAACTCTTTATTAATGTATGATGATCAACTGTATATTTTACTTTTCTAGAAAACAATCATAAATGAGACAATTACATAATAAGCTTGCTGATCAGACCAATTTGGGATCAAAGGCTAGGTTAGTTATATTTTCAATACACGAATTTATTTAAAATACTTTGGCTAATTACTGTCTTGATTCTTGGTATAACGAAGATCCAGAGAGATCCAGTTAATGGATACGATTGTATACACTATAATCATTTAATGATCCAAGTCAATGTACACAAAAAATTGTGAACGTTATATGTATTTGTGGTAGATGACAGCGTGATCTATTATTTGTGGTGGCGCCATCTGTTGAGTTCTTTTAAAACTTCTTGTTCCAATCCAATCCAATCCAATCCAATCCAATCAGCCGGAAGACGTCCACTGCTGGACAAACTTCTTGTTACAAATTATTATTTATTATAAGTAAATACATTAGACAACAGCAGTGGACGTCTGTCGGCTGATAATGATGATGATGAAGTGGATTAGAATATAGGAAATTGAACAAAGCCTTTAGGTCGCATACGGAATGAACCTTTTTAGATAGTCAATCTGTGAACAAATGAACATGTGGGAACTTAAATGAAAATAAATTATGCTCTCAATATATAGATTTATTTGGCTGATGATAATAAGCCATCATTAGCATGAATTGGTGTTTATCAATGGATTATATGAGGCGGTATTGAATCGGATACTTGCGTGTTACAAGCAGTGAAGTAATGACGGCGAACGTTTACTTGTGTACCCGCAATCAATAAAGCCGATGATAACGTAACGCAATATTGTAGAGTAGCATTAATTAAAATCAACGTAAACGAAACCATATTACGGTGAACATTTTGTCGGTTAATGAATAGGTACATTTTGGGAGGGACGAAACGCGGAACGGTTTATCACAATTTAAGCGGGCATTTACGAAAATCCGCGAATTGTAAATTAACCTAGGTTATTTGGTCCGGACCTAAAATTGTACGGACGCAACAATACAATCATTAGCTGGCGGCGAACTGATATTTTGTATCGAACATCATCATCGTCAACAGCCGATTGATGTCCACTAGGTATTCATTGGGAGATTTGGGCCATTACCCACCACCCTGGCCCAATGCGGGTTGGTGAAAGCCAGAGCCTCGTTTGTTGATTAGCAGGGTTCACCATGAATAGGTAAGATTGGCTTGAATGCTGTGAGTTGTGCGGGAACCCTTTTCACCCCTTTGGTAGCCTATGAAAAATCTCTACTCTGAGAATAGAAGAAGTAAGAAGAAAGGCGCTTTGAATATAGGTATCTCTTGAGACCACCTAGGTAGGTACCACTGCAGTTCCTATTTCTGCTGAACAGTATTGTCAAATATTACTGTGTTCCGGTTTAAAGGGCGGTGTAGCTGATGAAACTATTGAGGTAATAAATGAAATGAACAATGTTACTGGCAAGATTAATGATTAGAGGCCGCGTTGACGGAACCCAAAACATTGGGCTGACCAGATGAAGGAGACCATTGAAACTCCTGAACATGAAGCTAAACAGAACGTAACATCATAAAGAATATGTTATTGATAAGGAGTCACGACCCTCAGCATTAAGGAACTGATTTAAAGAGGAAGAGGAATCTATATTTATGAGTATGAGGTATCACTAACATTGATGATATATCACAGTATTGAATTTTCGCTCGCCGACGGAAATATCCCGACGGGTCAGTCGTTTAACATAATTAGCGTAATTTTTAATTACAATAATTGCATCATTAAGGATATTTCATTACTCCGCTAAAATTACCACCACCGTAATATTATATAAATATGTGATGGTAAACTTGAGGTGTTTTATGCACAACCTTTTCAACTATATCAAGGGGAGTACGGACGCTTTCATCATCATATATACATCACCATAATGTATTGAAAACAACTGATGGTATACTTGGTGTTACCAAATGAAATTTTTTTATTTAATGAAGTGTCGAGACGAATAATATATTCACCTGGTGGTGAATTGTACGTCTACCCATAACAATTTGGCGCCATCACTAGGCGGTTCGACTATCTGGTGAAGGTCGCGGGAAGCAGCGCAGAATCGATCGATGTGGAGATCTTTGAGAGAGGCCTATGTCCAGCAGTGGACCTCTGTCGGCTGATGATGAAGGATCATACACACTGCACCACCTAGGGCGCTTCGTCTTGGTAACTCTCTGTTGCCGGAGATCGTCTAAGTACTACCGCAGATACTATTTCTGCGGCCAGCAAGTACTGTTCAAAAATTATTGTGTTCCGCTTTGAAGGGCGCTGTAGCTAGTAAAATTAATGTATCATCGAGACCTACCATCTTATATTTAACCGACACAATATGGTGCAGTGTATGTACTAAGTAGTGCTATGTAGTTATGGACAGACGTGTCATTTACCATCAGGTAAAAGTCTCGCTCTTGCCGTAGCTTCCTTGAGTAATAAAAAAAAACTACAAATGTCTATTTTTATATAACAGAGGAATAAATATATTTCTATAGGGTATATAATTAGTAATTTTTATTTTCATTTCCTTTACCTATTTAAAGAGTATATTGGAATTTATTGTTTCGTGTAACTATGCTTAATAATTACGCGGAGGGTGTGGGGGTGACGGGCCGCCGCGCCGCCCACCCCGGTGAATAATCTAAGAAATTCCGCAAGATTCCTAGTGAAATAATATAATTTCCATAATTAGTCAGGCTTATCTTAATTGAAAATCTGTTTTATTAAGTTGAGGCCGCGCCGAGCCGCGTTTAGTGCATAAATTTTGTTTAGTCCCGGTGCGCGGACCGCGCTGAGGATATTTTCCGTGTTGCGGTCCTGTGGCAGATGTAACGTGTGAAATTCATTACACATTGTATGCAATATTGCACTAACACATATCATCATCGTCATGAGCCGATAGATGTCCACTGCTGACCATAGGCTTCCTTCGAAGATCTCCACATCGTTCGGTCTCGCGATTCTCATCAGATCGTCGGTCCATTTTGTGGGAAACCTCCCAATACTACGTCTACCGGTACACTAACTAAAGTTGTCGACGTAGCTCTCAAAATTTCCAAGCGGAAGTGGCAGTGGACCCCCTTTGCCTGGTGTTTCAGTGACGGCCGATGGGGGAAGAAAGTCTTGGAGTGAAGGTCAGGTCGCAGAAGTGTAGGACGCCATCCTTCCAAATAGACCGACGACATCATCGAGGCGGTCGGAAGTGGGTAGATGCATGAAGCTGAAGAACGAATTTAGAATATACTGGGGAAGGCCTATATTCAGCAGTGGATAAATAAAAGCTGATAATGATGATGATGACATAAATGTCAGACTTTTCCTGGCGTTAGAAGTATGAAAGGGACGAACAGAACAATTCACCAAACAATTTTTCAATCAAACTCCGCGAACAAAGTTCTGCGGCTCGCGAATAAATGTAACGTGAAAGGTCATTGACCCGACCCTCGAAATTCTTTTAATAGGCCAACGGGAAACCTACTGGTAGGTCTCTATTGTCAGACACCGTCTAGATAGGTACCACCGCAGCGCCTATTGCAGCCGACAAATAGTCCTGCGTAAACATTATTGTTCAGGTTTGAAAGGCGCTGCAGCTATTGAAATTACGGGGATGAAACCATCTTATGTCTCAAAGCGATGAGCCCAATATGGTGCTGTGTATCCACCATCATAACTAGCGTCACGTTAAGGGAGGGCGCATCACTTACCATCAGGTGACCGGTTAGGTCATCGCTTCTATGAATGAAAAAAATGTTGAAGCTCTTTTGTTATAGCTCAGTTTCGGCTAGCTTTTAGGCAGATGGTGGGATAGAGATCATCTGATATTCGCATTCAGACCTAAAGTTCACCATCTTAATTCACTATTAGATCAACGTAAAGGCCTCTTCATCATCTTCAATCATTAAAGGTCATATGTCTACATAGAATATGTTAGACATCCAGTCTCTTTTACTTTACACACCAGCAAAAGCTATTGAAATAAAAAAAAAATTTATAGACAATAAATTCTAGACAGAATTGATCCGAAAAAAGTACACTTCTTAAAGAAAATATTTAACTCAAAGTAGTTTTTTTTTTTTTAATTTATACGGGACGTTATTCGTTGTATCATACTCTTTCAGACAAAAGTACAATCTTCAAAAGTTTTGCTGCTACTTAAAAAGTTGTGCGAGTTTATACTTAAATATATATATTAGAATAGACTAATAGAAAACTTTCTTTTTGTGGTCACCATCAGTTTTCTTCATACGTTCACTATACTTTATGGGTCTGCTTGAAATTTATAAATTACACATTATACTTTTGTTACGCGCTTTATCTAGTTCTCAGTATTTTATAGCCGGCTTTTATATGGACGTATCCCTCACAATAAAGATATAAATCAAGCGCTGAGCGTTGAATAAAATCGCTTCCATCTTGCCCTATCGCTGCATCGCTGTATCCTTAATATAATATCTTACAGGATATACAAGGGGTTCAAGTTTTCTTTATTTTTTTTTATTTGACAATAATAATAGATAGACATCCACCTGATGGTGACGTATCACAACACAAACATCTGGGAAAATGATATATTTTAGTTTTTATACAGAAAAAAAAGGAAACGCATACTATCACTTTGTATATAAAATAATGGTTAAATATAATTGTTCTTTAAGTAATACATACATACATATCGAGCCACGTTCCCAGTGGGGTAGGCAGTGACCACTTCTCTCCACCTGCTACGATCCTGGCACACCTCTCTCGCTTCCTTCACTTTCATGAGCGTCTCCATACATGCTCGTACTCTTGACACGGCCTTTCTTTAGGACATCTTCGATTTTATCCAAATATGATCCGCCTAGCGCCTGCACCGATTTTTCCAATCATTCTTACCTTGTATACCTCTTTCCTTAATCTTCTTTCATCCATTCTTTCAACATAGTATACAATATACATAATATAGAATTATTATTTTTACGCCACTTCCAATTATTAACACCCTTTAAAATTGTTTCCCCAAAGTTTTGGGGTAAAGAATTTTCTAAAATCTATTCTTATCTGACCTTTAAATGATAGAAGCAATATCTCTATTAAAATGTTGATTGTTTACATCTAATAGCTTCAGACATCTCGTAATAAGACAATGAATCTATAATATCCCTCAACATAGTGTGGAGATCTTTGAAAGAGGCCTAAGTCCAGCAAAGGACGTCAATCGGCTGATGATGATCATAATGAACTGACAGTAACAATAATGTTACAATTAAACCAGAATTAGAACAAATATGAACTATAATCACTAACAATATATACAATACTACACCGGTTAACCTGTATAATATATATAGGCTATAGTAAATCATTTCATCAGCCACACCTTGCGATGAGTCATAAATATATTTACGAACATCCTGTATATAACGAGGCGCCCGCTGCGTCGGCTGCCTTGTGCGTAAGGTGTGATATCAGACGTTAAGGCCCAAAGCCTGACATTAAACTATAATAACAAAGTGTAAAACTTATGCTGATAGGTGCTGACGCTGTTGCTTCTTCAGGTGAAGAATTTAGATGCGGTGCAGAGAAGATTCTAGAACCCCTCGCAATGAAGACCTGAGGGCGAACACTGAAACGATTTTAGTGGTTAAAATGTCTTTCTTGTTAAAGAGTATCATATGAAAATTTCCTCTTCTTTTCTGACACTAAGAATGAAGATTCTTTTCCGACTGAGCCTAGGTATGTTGTAATATATTCCTGTAACTTAAAGGGCGCCGTAGACAGTGAAATTTTTGGTAAGACTAAAGTTTGGTGTGATATAAAATTCTCATTATACTTAATAAATATTTTCTAATAGTAGTAGCTTTTTTATATCAAAAGTGGAGAAACGAGCTTACAGTTTATGTGATGAAAAGTGAAGTGAAAAAAGAAGCTCATGAAGTTGATGGGTGTTTGAGTGATGGCTACGGTGATATATTGTTAACACTCGCTCAGAAGAAAGACTGTCATTCTGGTGAAGATGGTGGGGAACCGCAAGATTCTATACATCCGGCTGAGGCGGCTGATCTGTAAATCTTCAGAAGATCTATTTTTCCAGTGTAAAAGGCGCTGTAGCGAGTGATGTCGCTAGTTTTAAAGATATATATTTCACGGTATCGATTAGTACATCCAAAGCTACCAATACTCAAACTAACCAACATTATTTTGACGAGAAAAAAAAGAGGAAATCGGTAAAAATAATATTATCATACATAAATCATTGAAAATAAATACATTTACGTAATCTCAAGAGAGCCCATTTATTTTCCGTTATCGTTTTGTGTCTTCGAGGAATCAAAGACAAAAAATACAAACACGGTGAAAAAAAACCGACGACCGCAAAGTTTGCTCCCTCTTCCCCGGGAGGACAAACGCAAATTTATTATTTTCGACAATATGATAAATTGTGAAGCCATTACATTAACAGATTATGCGTTAAATTCTGTCTTTTTGTTTATTGTTTACAATATAGACGGAAAATATATTTCAGATACTCTTCTTCCTCTTAAAGCGCTTCTCCAGCTAGTGAAGGTTGGCGATCAGTGTGGTACAATCCTTTCTGTGTCTGGTTCGGCGGAACGATTCGCACTCCTCAGATATTCCAGTCCATCCCTTATATTCCCCAACCATGACTTTTACCTTCAGATACTCTCTTTGGTAGTTTAATTTACTTAACAAAGCGATGCGACGAACCAAGAGTTCAGACAACATTTTTTGATTACATAAACATATTAAGTAACCACATACCGTCATCGTCTATATCACATGAAGGTAGAAGTAAAATAATTAAGGTTCAATCTATATATATGAGATATCCAGAGATTCATTGACTCATTACGAGATCTCTGAAAGTATTACACGTAAACACTCACAATTTGGTAGAAATATTGTTAATGCCATTAAGTAATCAGCTAAGAATGGATTTTACTCAATTCCTTCCCAATTCAGAGAGTGCGACAAGTTAAGGTCAGACCGGAACATTTTTAACAGGTTTTAAAAGCTAAACTTGAAAACTAATTCTATATTACATACCTATCATTAGAAGATAGAATTAGATTTGAAATTTAGACTTGAAATCTGTTAGAAACGTTCTAGTCTGGCGAGAACTCGTTACACTCTGTTATTAGATCCCCTGCAACTCCTATTGAGGAAGGAAATTCGCAAAATCCATTCTTAGCTCACCTCTAAATGGCATTATAGATATAAATGTTATATACATGGAAAAATAGGTGCAGGTCGACCTAGGCGGACATATTCCGATCAAATCGGAGATGTCCTAAAGAAAGGCCGGATCAAAAGCACACGCAACCGACGAGCGTGCATGAAGACGCTTATGAAAGTGGAGGAAGCGAGAGAGGTGTGCCAGGATCGTAGCAGGTGGAGAGAGGTGGTCTCTGCCTACCCCACTGGGAACGAGGCGTGATATATATGTAACTATGCACCATATAAATAAATATATATATGCCATTGAATAATTATGCTGCTTGTGAAAAACTGGTAAAGAAATATAGTAATCAACTCGTGGTACTGTGGTCCACCACAGTTCACATTTCTACCGCTAGACAGTAGTGTGCAAAGATTACTGTCTTCCGGTTTGAATAGTATTGTAGCTAGTGAAATTACTAAAATAATGACATATGAGATCTTATGTATCTAGGCGATGAGCACAATATGAAGCAGTGTAAATCATCCTAACTAGTGTATAGTTGTGATGTAGGCGTATCAGTAACGTATCGTCAATAATAGAAGGTAGGTAGATAAACAAAAATAACGTAGATTTTGATTTAATAATGAAATATGAGATCCTCGCAACGGATCCTGATTCAGCAACTCCGCTCCCATCAGCACGAGGGGCATTGAATACCCAACACAAATAAATCGGAGGGGAGAGACCATTCGGCTGCGTGATGATGGACCGCTTTTAAACCATCGGCTGACGTTTGATAGAGTATTACATCTAGTGGAAGCCGCTTCTAAAGTGTAGTGTATACTTTTTTTTATTTCATAGATCAAAGAGCTTATATTATAAATATCATGCACCCATCATCATCAGCTAATAGACGTCCACTGCTGGACATAAGCCTCCGCAAAAAATCTCCACATACAGGCTTCCGGTACTGCTAGGCACTACGGGCTGACGTGCGTATGAACCCTACATATGGGAGAAGTTTGGGGCTATAGTAGCTCGCTGGCCTAATGGTTAGAGCGTGCGGCTTTCATTCCGAAGGTCGCGGGTTCGAATCTCGGCATGTACCGATGACTTAATATTCAAGTTATGTACATTTGTGGACTTTAGTTACAACAGCGAGATACAAACGGTGAAGGAAAACATCGTGAGGAAACCAGCACATGACTTAAAATTTATTCTAAGTCATGTGTGAAGTCACCAATCCGCATTGGGCCAGCGTGGTGACTATGGCCCAATTGCCCTCATATTGAAGGTAGGCCTGTGCCCCAGCAGTGCGGACGTAAATGGGCTGTTATTACTACTACTACATTTGGGGCTATTTCCCACCACGCTGGCAGAATGCGAGTAGGAGGGAGCCAGAGCCTCGTTTGTTGATTACCAGGATGCACCACGAGCAAGTGAGGTTGGATTTGGTTCCATATGTTGTTGTGCGAGACCCCTTATCCTCTTCAAGCACACAGTATTATAATAAATGAAGAGGTATAGAAAAAAATATTTTATATTTTGAGACCTATGTCGTTTTATCGTTACCACAGTAATTTCACTTAGTATAGCACTCTTTAAATTGGAACACAGTAATGTTTTCATATTACTGTTTGTCGACTACAATAGGTACTACAGAGATACCTATCTAAAGGATTCCATGGACAGAGATCTGCCATCAGTAAATTTATCAGAAAACCGTCATATTGAAATAACGATCATCTTCTGGGAGGAAAAAAAAAGCAATTTGGTTTCTATGAGAAGTTTCTTTTGCTGTGTGGTCAAGCGGCCATAACAAAGGTCCGTGCGGTTTCCACTCGTTGCGGAGATCTCATAATTTCTTAAAGCGATCTTAAGCGCAGTTCACACCGGACGGGTCACTCTCAAAGGCCCTCCCGCGAAATCCCTCCCGCATCAGCGCGCCGTTTAACACTCTCATTGTGGTTAACGTAACAAAGAACCGACATCGCAACAAAGGGCGTGTTACAGATGTAACATTATCTGGATACGTCTTTATATTCTAGATATCACGAAAAGAGATCTAGAAGACGAGAAACAGTAGAAATTGTAGGAACTCTTCTCAAAAAGAGAAGATATTTCTAAAGACTGATGAAAGGTTTCTGCTTAGAATTTTGACATTTGTTTTATCGTTTATTAGACCATAATTTTGTTTATATTTTACTACAAAGCAGTAAATTTATATATCAAATATTTTTGTAGGTCAGACAGTAAAATAGGTAATAAACGACGGCATGTGATCACTGTCATTCATGGACAGTCTTAACATCCGGACATTCGTGTGATGCCGATTTAGAAACGATTTCACCATCGAATTTACTGTTCACTATCACCAACTTTTACCACATTTATGTGGTGAAACCATATCATTAATAATATCAAGAAATATCTCGTTTTCTGTGATAATGTTTGCTTTGCAAGTATATCTAGAATTTAGCTAAGAGTGAAGGTTTTCTCTCAAAACGGTAAATTTAAGAACATCCACTACCTTGGTTTAATTTGATTTGGTGATGATGATGACATAATGAACATGTTCCTTTCCTCTAGATGTTTTCCCCAACCGGAAACCCAAATTCAGTGGGTTACCATGGTAACCGCGTTACGTAGTACAGACTGAATTCTCTGCTGAGCTGAGCGTGACGTTCACCTGATATGAAGTGCTTAAAACAACATGGAGCTATTTAGGATGATATACTACAGTACGTTATGCTCTTTACCTTCAGCCAATATATTGAATCCCACATCGATTAATATTTACACCACTGTTTGGCGGCATCAATAGAAGCTGTGGTGGTATCTTCTTAACCGGTCGACAGTTACAGACTTCAACCACAAGTAAAACCTTTTTTTATTTACACTATCATTAAAATGGAATCCATAGTCAAAATTAGTGGGAGTATTTCCATAGTTACCACATCCAGCGCGATTCAGTCGCTCTGGTCACGCAACACAAAAGGTTTTCATATTACGCCCCGCCTTAAGAAGACCTCAACGAGCCCTTATTCGGAAGATGCCACTTGTAATGTAAATACGGCATTGTGCCCGTCGGCCGCAGGACTGCGAGGTGTGTCTTATGATCCTTTGACGGGGTATCCTTAAGTGACCATTATGTCTTAATTTGTTGGTATATTATTCACTCACTTCCGACTAGACGGTTTGTGTGTGCCAGTTAAAGCTCTTTGTTCGTGTGAGCGACGCGCGGCCCCTCTCACGATATATTTCATTTTAGCTCAGATTTGATATATATTGTATTGTATATCTCTTAAGTTCTTGATTGATGTTTATATTATATACAATATAATCATGTCAATACAATAAAATACATACAATCATGGAGGTATATCTCCTAAATTCTTGATTGATGATTATATTGTAGTTAGCTAGTTCAATACCTAACAATCATTCTATTAAAATATTGTCAGCATGATAAAGAAATTATGTAAAGTCTAGACCCAAAAATCTAGTGTTATATCTTTTGTGTGTAGACGTTCACCTGATGGTAATTAATACGTATTCCCTTAACAACATGGCGCTAGTTATACTGTTATACACTGGACCACATTGTAGTCGTCGCATTAAGATATAAGATATAGTCTCGTTACCCCAGTATTTTCGCTAGCTACAACACCCTTCAAACCGGAACACAATAATGTTTGCACAGTACTGTTTAGCAGTAGAAATAGGAACTGCGGTGGTATTTATCTAGACATTCTAGGTAGAACAGTTTTTAGATATTCATGGACCAATTCCCTTCTATTTCACCCCCTATAAGGAACGGCCTCTGGTGCCCGACTATGTGGTCAGCGCAGGATTCGGTTGATGTCGGGATATTTAAAGGAGGCCGTCCAGCAGTAGACATCCTTCGGCTGATGATGATAATGGGAATTCTAGTGTTATCACTAGGTAAAGAGAGTTAATAGATTTTATATCGATGTGACCAGCACAATATGATGGAGTATAAACATTACATCACTTACCATCACCACGTAGTTGTATCTTCTCATCTCTCTCAGACTCATCCCCATGTCTGTAGAACCTTAAGATCTAGAGACTTGAAATTTGATGGGACTATTCCTTTTACTGGATATGGGTCAACTAAGATGAGGTTTTTTATAATGTTACCTCTAAAAGAGAGGGTATGTTACGGCTAGCAAAATATAGATGTAAATTAAATGCTTTTAGCTAATAGTTACATATAATGTAACAGTCTATTTTGAACCTACCCGTGGGAGATTAAAGAGTTAAATAAACTAACATAAACACTGTATTAACCGTACGTTAACTATAACCGACCGGTCTAATTATTCTCGGAACCGTAACTGCTCTTTCAAAGTTAAAACTTAACCGACCGAGCGTTGGCCAGTTCGCGTACTAAGAAATTATACAAAGCAACGATTCAATACAAATATTTGTTACTTGGAAGTATCTTATCTAACTTAGACACGACTTAAACTGATACTGACTACAGTGCTACATTGTTGCAAATACTTATTGTAAATATTTACTGGGGCTAGGTCTCTGTTCATGGAGACCGTCTAGGTAGGTACTACGCGTTTACATCTGCCGTCAAACAGTAATATGCGAACATTACTATGTTCCGGTTTGAAGGGCGCTGTAGCTAGTGTAACCATTGGGTTAAGGAGATTAAACATCTTATGTCTCACAAGCTAAATGTGATGCTGTGTATGTCATTGCAACTGGCGCCACGTTGAGCAGACGTATCACTTACTGACAGGTGTACATCCAGCTCGTCTGGTTGGCAAAAAAAAAAATATATAGTGCTCTCTAAACTTAATTTATCAAATGCTTTATTTATTTATAATTATTGCTGAAGACTCTATACGGAAGTGGTTCACGAATGTGAACCTGGAAGAAGCAGTCCAGCTCGAATCCAACTTCCCGGAAGAGATCAGTCGACGACTCCAACCACTACCACCGCAGTTCCTAAAGATAAGACGTCTATCTGCCGATGATGATGATTTATTTAACCGTTGAAGAAGCATTACCATTACAGAGTCTTAAAGTACTTTATCTAAGTAAAATACTAACGAAATTTAACATACAGTAACTAACAAGTAACATAAGTAACTTACATAAATTTTTGCTTTACTTATATATGATCTTAACAAGAAGGGTATATATATAAGAAAACATAACCAATTGTTTATAGTCCTTAGTCTGTACCAGTATCATAAAGATATACTTTATTATGCTAATAATATACTCAATAGGCTGTTACTAGTAATCCTTCGTAAAGTGAAATTATTCCTTTGGCTTTTCTTCGTCCTATTTAAAAATGAATGAACCTCCATTGGAAGGGCTTGTTACCTCCAGAATCGCGTATGAAGTGTGAAAGAATAAATACAAAAGCCTCTTATTCCACTTAATCTGACGGGTTTTGAGATGATGCAACTTCCGCTCGAAAATCCCCGGAAAAGTTTCATGTTGCGAGGGGTGGAAAAACAAGGGTGCGTTGTTACCCCTTGCAGCTGTCGCCTGCTTCTAACATTAAATGTAAAGGCGGACTTTTAATATCGATCTAGACATCAAACAACACTTTCAACACTCCAAGTATTTAATATATTGTACAAAGTATCATATATATACATACAAATAACATTTTTTTTTATTCAATTAAGCGAAGAGTCAAGCGGAACGATCACTTGATAGTAAGTGATACACTAACCCATAACGAGGTGGCGCTAGTTACGACTATATACTGCGCCTAATTGCATCGCCTGAGACATAAGATTTTGAGTCTCGTTACCCCACTAATTATACTACCTATAGCGCCTTTCAAATCGGAATATGGTAATGTTTACACACTGCTGTTTGGGTCACAAAACAGGCTCTGCGGTAGTACCTCTTCAAATGGTTTCTGATAACAAAGACCTGCTAGCAGTATATGTCGATCTCCTCACAATGTTTTACTTGGTCACAGTAAAGATCGAACCCGCATCTCTTCAAAAAGTATATCGGTTAAAACCATTTTACAAAAGCACACCATATAAACCCCGTGATAAACTTGCCACACCACTTTTTTCAGCGGTGGTTAAAAAAAGGTAATATATTCGATGTAAGATCTACATCAGCAGAAAGCGGGATCACTTCAGCAATTTGCACGGCCATAATACGAGGCGGTAATGCCTAATGAAAGAGGAACGTAATTAGTTACCAGGTATCAATTATTTATGGGGGGCCCTCTGAGGGACCGGGACCTACATAATAGATAAAGCGAACCCCCACGGGTACGGACCCGGTCCGTCCATTGGTGGAGGATTTTCTCGTGTCAATTATTGACTTCGTGTTCTCTGATTACACCTAGCGGGGTGTTTCTTTCATTATTAATGTTAAGCAAATTTCACACGTTAAGTTATACACTTAAACTTAATCATATTCAGTGATGGGTTTGTATAGTCGATGACTTTTTAGGTAGGTATCACCGGAAATCCTATTTCATATCAATCAATCGACACACTAGATCGCAAACCTTGCTATATTTCGATTTGAAGGTTCGGTAGAAGCGAATGACCTTACTGGACTAATGATACTTGAGATTTCATCATTAGGTGATGGATCTGATCATCGCGGTTCGTCGTTGTGTAAAATATCCACCTCTTCAAATCGTATTCTTCATATCTGAGGAGCGAGACTACTTCCGTTGTTTATTTTTGTCATCACGATTTTCTGCCATTTGCTCTATCTCCGGCTATTTGGAAACCATCGTATGCTGCGAAGTCGGGTCTTGTGGATCAGGTCAGATCTATAAAATATTGGTACTGTTGATATAGTGTATATAGTTCTTGCAATAAATATGCGCTGTGTGTTACTTCCTGTGCAATGTATGCAAAAGTAAGTTTTAAAAAAGCCGACGCGTCCGCTGCATTCCGTTCCGAGTAAACCCGTGAGCCGCCCATTGTGAATTAAGTATCTATTATGTAGTATTATCCAAATACTATAAATTTTAACCACTGGTTAGAAAAGGAAATATAAGAGTTTAACGCTTTCAAATAACAGTTAGTACCTTTCTGTTTTTTTTTATAAAACCCTTCTCTTGCTTGTCGGGCCACGGCTTTATTTATCTTTCAATGCACTACTACTACAACTGATTTCATTCTTTCTTCTATCGTTCTAACTCTGTCTTCCAGTCTCATCCTCTCTTACCTTTCACTTTTTACTTTTATCTTTAAATTCCTGGTCGTCTTTCTCTTATGTGTTTTTTTTAAATTATTAGAAAATTTTAGAACAAGCTTGCGATTCTTGTCGTCATTTATAGGTCTCTGTTGCCGATGACCGTCTAGGTACGGCTGCAGCTCCTATTGCAGCCGAGAAGCAAACAGTAATGTGCGAACATTGCTATGTACCGCTTCGACGGTCATTGTAGATAGCGAAATATATATAATATAATATATATATCAATCAAGTCCTAACTTCTGGATAGTAGAATATTGTTTCCGGTCTAGAAAAGGTTTTTAGTTATAGTTAAACACGTCGGTTCAGCCATTTTAAAAATGTTCAATACCATGAGATCCTACTTTACTCAATAAATGATAATGACAGGTTATAAAGATAAGAATATTAACTACTCTGATTCTTTTATTATGATGAACTTTGCTCAGCCATAGTAGCTTCATCCGGAATCAGCTAAATACAAAAGAAAAATAACTTAAGGAGAACAAATTTAAAATTAAAAAAAATAAAATTAACATGTATATGTAGATAAATTTTTATATAAAAAAGGAAGGAGAAAGGTGATATATTGGATGGAGAAGAGTTGAAGGGGTGGATATTGATATAGTATAAGAGAGTGTAAACTAATATATACATATAAAATCTCGATCTTAAACTAAGTCGGGCTTAGTTCGCGTCGGATGGCAGCGAGGACTAAGGGTTCATCGGAGGGATGCTTGGGGCTGTCTTGTGATCACCTTTGCTTGTGTCGTAGAGGGTTGTGAGGATCACCCGGGCAGACTAGTGTGACTTGTGGACGTGGTGTGGTAGCCTAACGGGTGCCTCAACCAGCGGTAGAAGCACGCAGCTCCTGCGTTCTTTAGCATACTATCTGTAATTTTTTTAACGACAATCGCCTAAACCTCGATCTGTGTTCCATGATGTTGAATAACGATGATGGTGAATAGAGATTAACCAGAATCATCTAGTTCTCATGTGTTCTGATCCTTAATACCAATGGAGGCAGTAAAGATGCCAGATAAAGATGTGCGATAATCCGGAGTAGAGAGCTTATTATAGGTCGTACTTACTATCGAGTTGACGTCCTGCTAATCCCGCTTAACCGATACGGTTAAGAAAAATTACTTAAGCCAACTTAATCCTACTAACCGGAACCCGTTCTTGCGGTACAACATCGCGTAAACATCGCATTATACGACAAGACCCATAATCCAATTACAGCTTATTCCAACTTACATTCCTGCCCACGAACTTGTATATTACGCCCCACGCGTGAGCACGCGAACCTGCGTCCCCGCTCCCTACAGAACTCGCGGGCTTATTATGTATATAGCGAACAAATAGCCCTAGCGATAATCGCACTATATATCCACTTAAACGACATAGATATATATACATTGATTGATGATAGTTTTAATATATTTTTTTAGTATATTTGAGGAAGCGATTTGAATTTTTTTGTTATCGGTTGGGGAAATCTTCTCAAAAGCAACCTTGTCTTTGCCCCCCTGCTTTTGGTGGGGAAGACAAAGTTGTGTGGGATTTTACTTCACTAAAACCCTCGGTGGTCATCTTCAATGCATTACAGGAGGCCAGGAAACCACTACGCGTATAGTACGTTCTGAACTGTAGCCTGGGCAACCTCGCTTTGGTACCACAAGAACTAGACCACCACATACTTATTGTTTATCCCGGGCTGGTTTAAAGGACAGTGAGGGTCCCACCTTCAAAGCCCACGAACCCTTGTAGTCACCTACGACAGGCAGGGATTACCTTAATCCTATTCTTAACAGCCCACGACGACAGCTCAAACGTCCTTGCTTTGATAGGACCGGCAACAGAGACCTACCACAAGTAACATGTGTATTGCGTATTAGGAGACCGCTTCTGAAAACGAAGATAGTACTAATGACACCTTTGATGATGCGATGGAAAAAAAATTGAACCTGATTAAAAAAAAACGTATTTTTAAAACGTTTTATTAGCATTATTTACGCTCCATCATGTTAGTACAGCTAAATGAAACGTTAGTTTCATAAAAAATGCATTACTTTATTAAGAAGAAACCAGCAATGAAACACAAAATCAAAAACAGCTGATGCTCGGATCAATGAACGCCCGGGCGCGCAATCATAATGCTCCATGGCCCTATGAGATAAGGTTGAAATTGAAACCAAATACATCTCGAGCTCCCGCCGCGCCCGGGCGTTCGTTGATCCGAGCATCAGCTGTTTTTGATTTTGTGTTTCATTGCTGGTTTCTTTTTAGTAGATACAAAATTATGATTTTTTTCCGGCCCAGCATCAAAGGTGTCATTAGTACTGTTGTCTGTCTTCGTATTCGGAAGCGATCTCCTAACACCCAGTGTGTATATGTGGTGTCGTGGTTAAAGCGATTGCGTTTTATAGTAATAAGCCGCCGTGGTCCCGACAAAGCGTCGTATTTACGACGGCGAGCCGAGTTATGACGGGCGGCCGGCGGCTATTACACCCGCGTAATGCTTCATACTTTCTGTTTTGTCGGTTAATAAAAATCCTTTCGTCCGCGCTGACCTGATGATTTGTGGGACACCGTTTGCACGGACTGCGGAGACTTTTGTCTCTCTCTGTATCGAAAATTTACGACCCTTCTTGATTTTGAATGGGCGACGTCGCGCCCACTGGTGTATTAATCATTTCAGTGTATGAAAGCTATCGCTTTCAAGTCAGTTATAAGCGAACATCGTTTTGTTATTGTCTAATATTAGAAAACACCGACGATCTGGTGAGAGTCGAGGGAGGCCACTGGATGTGAGCTACGCAGAATCAATCAATGAGGAGATCATTGAAGAAGGCCTGTGTCCAGCAGTGGACGTTCATTGGTTGAAATAATTTTTTTATTTTTTTTTATTTTATTTTTTTTTTTATATATTTTCACGCCTTTTTCCCAGTAGGGGTAGGCAGAGATGAATAAACCACCCACGTTTCGCCAGATGTGGTCAGATTAGGTCCCATGTAACAGGGGGCGAGCCTGTTGCCACTTTATTGGGACCACCACACACACACAAAGATGATATCAGTGTGCGGGTTTCCTCACGATGTTTTCTTTCACCGTTTTTGTAACTCGCTGTTGTAACTAAAGTTCACAAATGTACATAACTTAAATATTAAGTCATTGGTACATGCCGAGGTTTGAACCCGCGACCTTCGGAATGAAAGCCGCACGCTCTAACCATTAGGCCAGCGAGCTACTTGAAATAATGATGATGAATAATTAAACATCAAAAACTAAATAGTTATAACATAATTAAGCCATAGGTCTCTGTTGCCGGAGACCGTCTGTCTAAGTAAGTTAGGTCAAGGTAGGCCACAACAGCTTCTGTTTCCGCCGATTTGAGAGGCGCTACACATAGGAAAAATACTCGAATATTTAATTCAAAAGACCAGCGCAAAGTGGTGCAGTGTCTATCATCCTAACCAGCGCCAGTTGTTATGGACAAGCAATTAAGACATAGGTCTCTATTGCCAGACCCGTCCAGGTAAAACTGTAGTGTCTATCCTATACTATCCATTTGTGCCGTGAATAAGTAGTGTGCAAACATTACTGTAGTCAGAGTTAAATGATACTGTAGCCAATGAAAATAATAGAGTATTTAAATTAAAGGACCGGTAGAATGTAGTGCAGTGTATATCATCCGAACTAATATTAGTCCCGAACTACTCCTCTATAGTTGCAAGCGTTTAAATTCAACAGACGAACGATTCACTCGTCTCATCGGTTTGTGAAGTAATAAAAAAAAAATCACTACAAAAACCATCAAATTCGGTTGAACCGTTATTCGACTTTACCGTTGTACAATATGCGTGAAGCGGCATTAATAAAAAACTGAAGCAAATAGTAAAGTAATAAAATGAAGATTTCGCCCACGATCGTCAGCGTTTCGGACTATGTGCCCGGCTGCGTAGGCAGTAAGGTAGTAGTAATACAGTAAAAGCTGAACTTCATAGATAATATTTTTAGAAAATAAAGCTTTTTTTTACCTTACAGTAAAACGAGACTAACGTCTATCAACTACGTGGTGCTGGCTAGGATGATAAACACAGCAGCACATCGTACTCTTCGCTTTGACTTTAAGTCTCGTTACCACAGTAATATTCGACTGATGATTAGTAATACGCTTGCCGATAACGTGGCGCTAGTTAGAATGAAATACACTGCACCACGTTACGCTCACTTATACTCGCTCGCTCAATTATACTAACTACAGCGCCCTTCAGATTGGAACACAGTAATATTCGCACACTACTGCTTGGCAGAAATCGAAGCTGCTGTGGTACTTTGCATGTCTTCGATTGAACTGGAACTAAACTTAGAGTATTTACACCACAACCCTTCGTTTTCTAGGTGTTGTAGTTTTATTGATATGTACTAAAGCTTTTCTTCATAGCCTTAGATTTTGGTTTCCGTACTCTAGGATGTCACCCATCAGGTACAGAAGGAAACATGTGCTACAAATATAAATGTTTTATAACTTACAAGATGATGATGATGATGATGAAATTACAAGAAGAAAATAGATCCTCTAGAGATGTAGTGCTGGAGGAGAAGGTTCGGAGTATCGTGGACTGAATTTCATACCAGAGTCTATACTTCGAGAACTCGGTATCAAGCAGCGTCTATCATCTTTGGTACTCATCTCCCCACCTTCTTTGGTAGTGTATGCCGCCGAGAGGAGGTAGCTATTGAGTGACTTGTAGTACAGGTAAGGGTCGATGGTACCAGGCCACGTGAAAGAACGCCTATGAAATGGACTGATCAGATAAAGTAGGCAGTAAATGGCTCACCATTGCACTAGGAAAGCGCCCATCAGAGAAGAACTGCAACGTGTTGTTAAGCTTGCGACCAGCACCTGAAGTGATGACCATGACCACTCTATTAAGAGTGATACCGACGAAGACGGGAAAGTATACTTATTATATAGAGCACGAAATGTTTATAGCTTAGTTTGAAGCTGGTGAAGGTATGCTCATTATCATTTCCAAGACTCTTTTATGATGAAGAAATAAACGAAGGTATATATGTTTTTTGATCAACTGCTGGTGAATGATACGCCAGCCACTAACAACGTGTCATTAGGATGATATACCCTGATAACTTCAGTAGCTACATCGCCCGTCAAACCGGAACACAACACAGATGGTATACGACAGAAGAACAGAGACTATCACCAGTAAAAGTTTACACATTTTTCTATCTAAGAATGGACCTATTTGGACAATACAAAAGCAGTAAGTGTGCAATATTACTGTTCCAGTTTGAAGGCCGTTGTAGCTATTATTTGATTTCAATACTTCATTAATTTTAATCAAGAACTTGTCTCCGAAAGCGACAGGCACAGTGTCGTGGCAATCATTATAACAATTGATTGTTATTGATAGACGTATCGTTTACCACTCCTAGTCCCCTTGTGGTTGGCCTCTATTGCTGAAGATCGTCTAGGTCCACCGCAGCGCCTATTGCAGCCGAACAATAGTACTGTAAGTATTACTGTGTTCCAGTAACCAGACGCAATATCTCATGTCTCAGAAGAGCGCAACGTAGTGCAGTGTATGTCATCCTAAGGCGACGTTGTTATCGACAAGTCTATCACTTATCATCAGTAGAAAGAGTTGCTTGTCCCGTCGTTTCATTTAAAAATAAATTAGTCGTGACTGTCCTATTGGTGGTGGGAAGAGGAGAGGGTTTCCAAGGGGACGATAATCCCCTCCAATGTGTTGATATGTTAATTTGTATGTTACCGTCAGGATGCTTCCTTCACAATTACTGTCAATCTCAATTCCAAGTGTCAGGCGACTGTCATTATCAACGGCCGCATCCACTCCGCAGCCGATCTCCTTAGCAACGAGCCAATGTTGCTTTAGTAACTAAAACATTTATTTAATAATAATAATAACATTAAAACCTACAAACTGATCTAGTAACAAAATATAAATCTAGATACTTTAATAAAAAAAACTCACTTTGGATAGTATAGGTTATAATTACGTCCTTTGCTGGAGACCATCTAGTAAACCATGTACTACCGGCGCTCCTATTTCTATCACCGAACACTACGTTGCAAACACTTCTGTGTTCCGGTTTGAATGGCGTTGTGGCTAGTGACATTACTTGGGTAACGAGGACTACTGTGAATATCATTCTAGCTAGCGCCACGATGCAATAGGCGGGCGATTACTTACCATCAGGTGAGCGACCCGCTCATCTCGTCACTCCATTAAATAAAAAAAAAAAACTATAGAATAGGATAATCAAAATGGCGGACGATATTGTTATCTATATATATAAAATGATGAGTTCTGTTCGCCAATCACGTGAAAACTAGTGAATATATCGACACGGGAACATGACCATATGAAGCGGTATGATTTGTAGATGACTATACTGTATTTATTTCTTGAACTTCCATTTCTTATTAACTTTTATGAACATTTATATTTTGTATTACTCATGCGGTTGCTATAGTAACGGTTGCCATAGAAAGTCATTTGCGCTCTAATTTTATATTACAGTCAGCAAAGCGCGCGGAGAACAATAATAAACATTATATATCTAATTTTTGTCGTGATGTCTCAACATACGGTGGTCGTGGTCGTGTGTTTCGTAAATGGTCTATGACCATTACAATATTATCGATTTCTAGAGCAACTTGTACACTTTAAAAAATCTATATCGATAATATTTTAAATTATTTATTATAAACTTTTATGTGCACATATAACATTTTCAAAATGGAGCTTTTAAACCAAATAGCATTATATGGAAAAGCTTTCAAAGAATAATTGAACAGAGAAAAAAATAAGCAATTACTTTTGTTGTAAGGATATAATAATAAAATAAAAATAAAAATAGCTCGCTGGCCTAATGGTTAGAGCGTGCGGCTTTCATTCCGAAGGTCGCGGGTTCAAACCTCGGCATGTACCAATGATTTAATATTTAAGTTATGTACATTTGTGAACTTTAGTTACAACAGCGAGATACAAAAACGGTGAAGGAAAACATCGTGAGGAAACCCGCACACTGATATCATCTTTGTGTGTGTGTGTGTGGTGGTCCCAATAAAGTGGCAACGGGCTCGCCCCCTGTTACATGGGATCTAATCTGACCACATCTGGCGAAATGTGGGTAGTTTATTCACCTCTGCCTACCCCTACTGGGAAAAAGGCGTGACTATATAAAAAAAAAAAAAAAAAAAGGATATAATAGTATATATAACAAGGAATATAGTACATACAAATATGATATATATATATATATGTATATATATATATATGTATATATATATATATATATATATGACGATAATGTGTAGTATTAACTACTAACAAATAAATAGAATCACTCCAAGTATTTTATTATTGAACAAGACAAAGCTCTATTAGCGATTAATTTACTAGTGGTAGATATCACCGCAGCTCCTATTTTCGCCGCAGAACAGTAGTGTGCAAACATTACTGTGTTCCGGTTTGAAGGGTGCTGTAGCCAATGTAATGGGGTAACGAGGTTTAACATCATATGTCTCAAGACGGCGACCGTAATGTGGTGCTGTGAATACCATCATACTGATAATATCACATAGCATCAGATGAACTTGCCGCTCGTCTCATCACTTAATTATAAAAAAAAAACTGTTAAGCCTTTTATAGGGTAACCACGGATACGCATACAAACGATAAGCTCGTAATACTCATCTATTTAAACCAAAGGTTAAAGATAAACAATGGGGCTAAACATACGCCAGTTAGATCCGCGACTCGTGCTGTTCCCGCAACACAAACTGCAACTCCGCGTCCAACATTCATCCCCTCCTGTCTACCCCCTCTCCAAGCGACGTTTTATTAAAATCCCCGCAGCACAACCTGTTACTGCGACAATACGCTTTTTTTTTAAAACCTCTTTAATTTTGCAAAAACATGGAGCAATTTTCTGTACAGTACAGTAAGGATTTACTGCTTGGTAGTAGATGAAGGTGCTGCGATAATACTTACATGCTCTTTGATATAAAACAGAGAATTTAAATATATGACGCCTTTGAAGGTATGAAAATATCAATATACGAAGGACAATTTCTATGCTAAATATATAAAAAAAAAAAATTATATCTGTGATGCTGTGATCAGGCTCTTTTCTTCCGAGTCTCCAGTTCGATTCTAAGGCCACATTGTGAAAATTAGTTGGTTTGAACCAGCCTGTCTAACTTCTCCTTATAGGAAATCTACTGCCGTTACGGAATTGCTGTCGACATATGATTTCTAGACTTTTCTGTAGACCCTCCACTCTTTTCAGCCTCGTTTTCACTGAACATCATATATAATTGAAGGCCATTATATTAAAACTTAATTTATATAACTCTTTGTTACCCTTAAAACTATAATAGTCGATTTACATCCCCACTGACGGGGCATAGGCCTACCCTCAATATGAAGGCGATTGGGCCATAGTTACCTTAGAATAAATTCTAATTCATGTGCGGGTTACCTCGCGATGTTCTCCTTCACCGTTTGTATCTCGCTGTTGTAACTAAAGTTCACAAATGTACATAACTTAAATATTAAAGTCATCGGTACATGCCGAGATTCGAACCCGCGACCTTCGCAATGAAGGCCGCACGCTCTAACCATTAGGCCAGCGGGCTACAACCTTAAAATATTTTATATTTGAGAACGTTTGTCCACAGTGCTATTATCCGTGCTAATTGGGTCAATTGGACGTAAATTGTAAAGTATCTATTGACACGTTTTGTTTGTTAGGCGGTGTCGGGCCGCTTATTTATTTATCAAAGCGATGTTATCGTGAAATTGCTCAATCGTCTAAGGGCCATTTAGGAAATTGGCCACAATTCGGGTCAATTGCGTCATCAAATTTCAACTCGTATAATAACCGAGAGACTCTTACATTATCACCACTCGGCGCCGTCTATCGGCGGAGTGCATTCTCAGATCGGCGTGCACGCGACGGAGCCCCCGGACGCTGGATGCAGCCGTCTCCCACCCTACCTGCGCGCCCTTCTCCCTCCCTCTCGCGCGGCGGGTCTCCCGTCTCTTTCTCATCTCAAAATTACTTTCGGGCGTTTTCGCTCGAGCTCGGCTGCAATAGCCGGTGCGGCCCGCTAAACATAATTCTAGTCAGTCCCTTACCGGCCGCTGGGGGGGATGCGTCGCTGCCGGCCGACTCTCCCGCGCCAGTGAGATCGCGTACACTGCAGCGCACTGCAACTGTTTACACGGGGATGTTTGTTCGGAGATAGTGCGCCCTAAAAACCTTACGGGCGGCAGACGTTCACGGATTGATTGTAATGCGTGTGAACATTAACGGGCGATTACCGAATTTTTATAACTTGTGAAGTGACGTGAGTTTGATGTTAGGGGAAAACAAAAAAAAAAAGTTCCGGGCGGAAGTGGACGCGATGAGATTTGTTTGATTTCATACGGAACGTAAACACGGATCGGTCCGACTGCAACATTAGCACCGTCCGACAATGTTGACGTCCACAAAATGTAACGTAATAGCGGAAGTGTGAAATGATTTACTTTCAGTGCAACGTTTACAACTTTGGAAACATTAATGCAACATCATTTATAAACTTTAAACGTGCTTAACTAACATATATATTAAAACTTGAGTTGAATTAATTGAATCGTATCGCTGTATAATTATAGACGTGTTCGGGAGGAGTAAAGCCGTAGCAAGTACGATCGTAACGTGGGCCGAATAAAAGGCATCAGTGAGCAAGCAGTTTTAGAAACACCTAACAAAACAATTCATTATAACAATAGAGCATTGTTTGTGATCGGGCGACACCGGTCTTTTCTAATTATTTATATTTGTGCATAGTTAAACATCCGGCGGGACGGCAAATGCGCTTCGTGAATCAATTAACAATTAATTTGTCGAACAACTACCGACGGTGCACCGTGACGGTTATGGTCATTATCAGGCAGTAGATCGGCTCATTAGTTAGTACCACCGGGATTTGTATCGGACAAATCTCATTACGCCCACACACTTCGCGACCGACAAGCCGGCGCGGCAACTAAATTGAATTTCACCCTCCGCAGGAGCAGCGGCTTTGTGATAATAAAATCTGTATTGAACAGTAACTTTGCGCATTGTGGGACAGGAATGAGCGAATTCTTCTAAACTTTTCAAGAACTAAGTGAACTTTTACTGCCAACGCTGAAAACTGGAATATAACTGTGAGTTACTGCATTGTATATTTCTTCTTCCTCCTGCTCTTTTCCCAGCTATATAGTGTAGGCACAGTATGTACTTCTCTCCCACATACCTCTATCAGCCGTCATATCTGAATTCACACTCTTACAGATGTCCTCTTTCACACAATCCATCCACACTTTCTTAGGTCTTCCTCTACCCCTATAACCATCCACTTTCATTCTCACTACTTTCTTTGTTATATGTCCTTCATTGTACATTAGCCTTACTAAATAACAGTTTACTAAAAGGAGTAAACTCGTGCTTTCCTTTATTACATTAGAAACTATACAGAAATGACATAACATATATAATTTACTGGTGGTAGGTATCTGTTACCGGAGACAGTCGAACTGACAAACAGTAATGTGGAAACATTACTGTGTTGCAGTTAGAAGACCGCTATAGCTTCGAGGCTTAACATTTTCAATGTGATGCTGTAGCCGTATCACTTGTGATACAATGTATCCTCTAAATTGTTTAGTGTTTTTTTTTATATATTATGGATTGTAATGTGACATTTGACTTCTACATCAACTACTTGTCAAGTGATAAGTGATTGAGGTTACTTTTGCTATAACTTCATTATTAACAGTATACAACTAAGCTAATCTACGTTTACAAGAATAATGTTATATGAGATGTTTAGATCACTCAACTATATTTAGATCTCGTTAGGTAATATTAATGAAATGTTTGAATGATATAAACTAACATATAATATAAAGAAGCTATATTTTACATATGTTAGAAGTAAAATGTATAAAGTGGAGAGAAATAACAAGAGATTTTAGATTTTCTCAACTTTATTATAACTGCGAATACAACTTCATACTAAACTGTTTCTATTATAAGTATAGTAACCATTTTAACTAAAACTAAATCACATAACAACTTCTTTCAAATTGATCAAATTAGCTCTTTTAAGTAGGTCAAAGACATAGGTTTCCCAACTAAAAAAATAAATCATCAGAATCAATCAACTTTATTAAAAGTTAGTTATAACGTAATTTGCGTCTTATTTGAAACTTTCTTCTTAGTTAAAAAACCAGACTGTTATAACAGAAGATACAGTTATTTGCTATAACTAACCTATACTTTTCCAGTAACTTTAACTACGATGAGTTAAACTAACAAATAAACTTTTTTTTTTTATATAAAACCATTCATTTGTTTAATTTGTTAAAGTAATACTTTAATATTTAAAAGCTGGATGACTCACAGAAGTTTATGAAGTACCTTATCAATAAAGTATGTGTAGATCTTCTTATAATTTTTACTTAAATTATACTTATATTCTCTCATTGCCAGTAAAGGTATAGAGTCCCAGCAGTGGGATTAAAAGAGCTTATTGTATATTCAAATTAATACATTTGGATATTATTATTTGTACTTAATACTTAAGTTTATATATCAATATATATGACTTACGACGGTGGTAGGTCTCTGTTGCTGGAGACCATCTGAGTAGTACCACCGCAGCGCCTATTGCAGCCGACAAACAAACATTACTGTGTTTCGGTTTGAAGGGCGCTGTAGCTAGTGTAATTACTGCGGTAATAAGGCTCAACATGTTAAGTCTCGATGCGATGAGTGCAATGTAATGCTGCGTATCATCCTAACTAGCGTCATGTTGTTATAGGCAGGTGTATAGCTTACCATCAACGAACGTCTCGCTCGTTTCGTTGCTCCGTTATATAAAAAAAAGAGAAATATATTAATATCCGAAGATTGAGATATATCGAGATTGATTAAAGATTAAATATACACAAAGTCTATGAGATTCCGTTTAAACACCTTTCAGTCGAGAGGAAGACGGCAAGATCGTTGAACTGTAGACTTCGTGGTTACGTTGAAACAAAATATCTCGGAGTACGGGCGGGGTAGAGAAAAAATGCTGCTGTATCGGCTTCTTTTCATTAGAGATCATTAGAGTTTGGAGGATGGGAAAAAAATGGAAAAAAGCAAAACAAATAAAGCCTACATTGCGGGCGTCGGAGGCGGCTCAAGTAAAGCTCTTCTTATTATATTTTTGGCGTCGACGGTATATTTTTTCCTTTACCGCTATAACACTTCAAAGACTATCAGCATCCCATTCATCGCTTACTTCCAAAGCAGTCTTTATTAAGTAATTAATGGGAAATTAATTTGTTTTTTTCAGTTAAGTTTCTTCGGTTTTAAATTAGGGTTAATATGTATTCCTAACATTCGCTGATTACACAACTTAACTTCCGATGAGCTAGTAAACTGAGGAATGAAACTATAACGTCGAGAAATACGCTCGTTGTGGGAGGGAGATAGAATTTCCACCATCTCCAATCCAAAGTGGGTAAGACTTCTTATCAGTGGCAAGTACGTTTTTACCTGGTGGGTAAGGTTTTAGGTTTGTTAACGTCTCACAAAGCAACGGGCACAATGTGGTGCAATATATATATATATATATATGTCGTCCTGACAAGTGCTAAATTGTTATAGGCTTATAGCTGATCATCAGGTGAACAGCTTCCTCATATCGTCGTTGATTTGAAAAAAAAAATCAATAAATAGATATATTGTTGTATTTGGTAGTTTTAAGTAGAAGGTTGTCAAACTAGAGCAAAGTATAGCGGATCCTTCTTTAGCCAAATTTGTTTATTTATATGGATTGGGTCAGACTGATGCTGTCTACGAGAATGTCCAGGTCTCAAGGTCGTTCATCACCCGGGCCTATCAGTCAGCAAGTCGTGCTCCGACGGAAATTTAAAATATATTTCTCCCGCCGGGACCTTAGATCCGAGATCCGTCCATATTTGCGAACGGGAACAGCTCACGTAACTCTATATCGGATCCGAAGTCTCACCGGGCCGAAGTAATCAGGCCGCGATCTGACCAAGTTAGAAATAAGTTACTTAATGTTATTCGAAACGTGTCGCTACGTTTATGCTAAGTGGGAGATCTCGCACGACCGCGCCGCCGGCAGACCGGGGACTTTTGCATCCGCCTGACTTCATTATTTATGCATTTATGTTCTCCAGGTCATTTCATATTACCTTACCACCATATCTGTCTCTGCAACATGGATGTAGAGAGTTTTTTTTAATCAATAGATTAATAATAATCTAAATCTCTCGAGTAGTCTGAGCAGATCTTACATTTTTAGTATAGCGAAAACTTTGACATAATGATTTAACTTTGCTCTATCATTATAAAAAAAAACGACAAATGCTATATAAAGTACATAATTAAGTTAATGATAAGTTCTTCTTTCATGTTAAAGTAAAAAAAATAAAACAATTTATAGTAGTGGGTGTGAAAGTATGTGTCAGCATCAAGATGAGTACATATTGAATCCACTTCCGCTACTCCAATTAGCTCTGTCATATATTTCATATATTGATATATGTAGAAACGACGTTAAGTGCCAAATCAGATAAAAAAGAATTAACTATACATACTACTACTTGTTTATTTCTGCTTACTATTAAAAATAGTAAGAAAGAAATGTAGTGAAGAAAAAAAACCATACATAGATTTATACCAAACAAGAATCACGGCAAAAATTTTGTCTGTAATTGGTTTTAATTATTGCTTTCCAAATTAGCAATAAAGCTGTAAGCCTATAAGGCGGCAAAAGCGTGAAAAGGCTCAAGTTCGATCCCTACTAAATTTGCGCTTCCGGTAAAGGACACCATGGGAAGGAAAACCGTTATCCATATCGACAGTTACGTGGATATTTGATATAACCAATCCATACTTGACCACATTGGTTGATAGATAACTTATACTATCGCCTTATAAAAGAAGAGGAAGAACGAAAAGATGGGAAGTATGAGTCCCAGCGGTGGGAAAATTGTGAGATTTGTTTATTTATTTATAATAGATTTTCTACAAATGTATATTAGAAGAATGTCGTTTATCAAGTTTGTCTAATACATTAACCCGTTAATTTTTTGGGTTAATCGATATTAAGGTTCTCAATACTTTTCCAATAATATATAATATAGTATCTATATAAAAAAATAATAAAACATTGCGAGGAAACGTTTAGTTGGAATACATTAGCATTTTATCAAAACTTCCGCTATCATTATTTTCCTGTGCGACTTCCAACAAAGGCGGCGCTACATCGCTTGGCAAGTTAAAGTTGTAGCGACTGAATCATATCGAAAATTGCACCGATTCTATTCAATGATAGAAGTTATTTTTTACAACACACCGATTGCCAAATAAAAACCTATTTTAATATTAAAATATTGCCAATAATCTTACTTATATAGACAACATACGATTCTATGTCCAAAGTTATAAACAAGCTATAAAGTATATATTATATATACAGTAGTAGTAGTAGTTAACCATTTTATTTTATAACCTTTGTTGGATACCTTACAGTATAGTATCTCACTGGATGCTGATGAGCAATTTATCCATAAAACCAAAGGAGGTCTACGTACATCTATGATTTTTTTTTCAAGTATTCTATAATGGACTAACACTTTACTATGAATTTCATATGTCATATGACATTTAGGTCCTGGACGGAAAAGCTTATCCAGAATACTAAAGCTCCCATATATTAACATTAAGAATATATTAGTGTATATATTAGTATATATATATATTAGGTGGACCGGAAAGTAATGTCGTTTTCTTACGCTAAATACAAACACATACATTTTTAACGAGTCTTTATTTTTAATCAATGATGTATTCCCCATCATTGTCAATAACCTTTTGCCATCTAGTGAGTAAATTTTCAATCCCTGTTCGATAAAAATTAATTGGTTTTTCGGCAAAATATCTAGAGATGGCATTTTGGATATCATCCAAATTTGCAAATGTTTTGCCACTTAAAAAGTGTTGCAGCGCTCGGAATAAGTGGAAATCCGATGGTGCAACATCGGGCGAATATGGTGGATGAGGCAGCACCTCCCACCCCAATTCATTAATTTTTTCTAGAGTTCGCCTTGCGCAGTGCGGTCTTGCATTGTCATGTTGGAGAATGACGCCTTTTCGGTTGACAATCGCTGGCCACTTTTCAATTAAAGATTGATTGACTCGCTGCAATTGTTCGCTGTAGAGGTCTGCAGTAACAGTTTCTCCAGGTTTCAGTAATTCAAAATGAACAATGCCGCGAATACTCCACCAAACACACAAAAGCGCTTTTTTGGGGTGTAAACCTGGCTTAGCAGTACTCCGAGGGATTTTATTTGGAGAGAGCCACTGCCTTTTGCGTTTTGGGTTATCATACAGGACCCATTTCTCATCTCCTGTGATCAAGCGATCAAAAAACGCTTCTGTGTTGTGTCGTTGAAGCAATAAGTTGCATGTGATTGATCGGTTAGCCTTATTCTGTTCGGACAGATTATGCGGGACCCAAACACCTGCTCTGCTTACTTTTCCAATCTGCTTCAAATGTTCTTGGATGGTCGACCAAGGTTTGTTGAGACTGTTTGACAATTCCTCGATCGTCTGACACGGATTTGCTTCCACTTCCGCCCTTAACACGTCGTTGTCTAACGCTGATGGTCTTCCTGATCGATACGAGTCGGAAAGATCAAAATTACCCGATTTGAACTTGGAAAACCACCTTTGGCATTTACGAATGTCCAGTGCATTTGGATAAACATCGCAAATGTTTTTGGTAGCAACTGTTGCGTTATTTCCCTTGCGAAACTCAAAGAGCATGCAATGCCGGATGTGTACCTCTTCTGGTATTTGGCTGGCCATTTTATCCAAAATTACAAAAAAAAAAATTGTAATTCAATTGTCTATAAGTAAAGAAATCACTATAACCTCACAATGTCTTTGGTACGCCTCTGAACAAAACAATGAGCTGACAAATGACAATCAAGTATTGGCATGCGCAGAAACGACATTACTTTCTGGTCCCCCTATTATATTAGTGAAGATTATTACAGTGTTTTCACAGTGGATGATTTACAATGTGAGAGTGATTAACCAGGCGAGTTCTAATAAACTCTGCCACCAGCCAAAAACGATATGCAATCACGGAATCAAACCACGGATTCTTCTCTCGGATTTGCTGTGTCATAGACACTGTTAATAAAGATAAAATATGAAGCTATAAATCACGATATTAAAAACCTTAGTTACTACAGACGAGAACTACAAAATTCACACACAAACAGACGCACAAATATTTTAAAAAGAAACGGTTATTGTTGTGTGGGAATCCAACTGCAAATTTCGCACGAACCTGCGCGATCATTACGTATATAGATCTGTAATTAAATAACCAATTTTTCCCCGACTGTGCTCGGGTGAGGCGTGATGGGAGGTCGGACCAGATAAAAACCAACATGGCCAATGGCCCATTTGAATAGATAACGCCGTGTGTCTTCGGATAATGACGCCCGACCTGGATTACGTGGATCTCGCTAATTAGAAAGATTCGCAGCTTTAATTGACGGAGATTCCAATTTGGTTTTAGCTAATTATCCGGATATGTAGAAATCTATTTAAAGGAATGAGGATATTGATTTAAAGGAAATATGATTAAATTTGTTGTAGTCTAATCAAATATTGGAGCAAACATCTTGTGTTCATACATCGAGCTTGTTTCCTCAAAGATTCATTATGTAAAGTCCACTAGTTATAACGATAACTTCATCATCATTTATTTAAGTACATAATAATATTTGCATATTTCACTGTTTAGCAGGTGAAGTAGACATTTAGTACTAACCGAATTTCTAGATAGTCTCCGGCAAAAGGGACCTACACGTACAGAATGAGTTAAACGAGTCCGCTCGTAAAGTTCTCACACGCCCGCACCATTCCGCGAGTTACTGTTTACGTTATTTCGTACAATTTAGTAAATGTTTACACAATGCAGTGGACGGGGTTCAACTTTACGACTCTATTTTTAATCGCTTTGATCTCCGAGATCCCCGCGCCTGTGATGGACCCGCACACAATGTTATTACAGTCTTTGAAAGAGGGGGGAGAGTTTAATGAGTACTCATATAAACTTGCGCCAGCATCGTTAGAAGCAGTCGGACCGCGGGCCTTTATAGCCTGCATCAAACATTTCAAATTTTTTTCTATTCCACGAAACAAGACGGATGTCACACAATAGTAAGTGATGACATTGAAGTCCAATTTATTATTTAAACACAGGACGACATTAGATGTTTTCGTGGACATTCATCAACTTGAAAATAATCAACTTGATATTAAAATGGTCTTGAATGTCTCTTGAGAGAGATAAAGCGCCGATTCCCAGCACTGGGAACATTAAAAGGTCTTGTATATTTGATACTGTTAAAATATACTACTTTTAGAGAATGTTTATATGGTTCTATTAGACATAATTCTTTCTCTACCTAATAATCATTAAACATCTTTCACCTTTGAATAAATTCAAATGTGATTATTGCTTTCCTACCAAGGACACTATAACTTTTACAGAAGACAGTTCCGTCGACGTCCAATGGTACAAACTTCCGTCCACTGGCTCCAGAGAGCAGATCATCTTAGTGATTTATTACACAAATATTGAACGAAATTTGTCGTAAAACAAGCTTTATGGCCCGGCTGCGTCTATTCGAATTTTCCCCGGTATTATATTTCAATCCTGATTAAATTATGACCGCTATAAACAACGTTCAAGAGGGATTTTGACGTAACTGCGACCAATTATGAACGTAAACGAGTGATTTAACGTATATGCAATTTTTAACTAATGCTTTATTGCGTTGTTTGTGGCGATGATTTCTCTTCATTCGTAACAGCTGGCAATCTAGTTGACCATACAAAAAACTGTATTAAATTTCGACGAAAATATCTAGATGAAAAACGTCTGGAGATATCAAAATGAACAGTAATAATCCTCTATTTGAAGCAGAGCTTATTTTCAAAATCAAGCTACTGAAGTTTAAAATCACATAACTTCCGATCATCTTATAAGTTAAGAGAAAATTATGAAGAAGTTATAAATCACATTTAATCATCGCTCACAAATCACATAATTTGTATGAATAAGACACTAAGCATAGTTCATAACTCCGATGTAATTATTTCAAGTTGGAACACCCACAAGAAATGAAGACCGAACCTTGTCAATATTTAACCAATGAAACCAAGAGTGGAAATGAAATTGATTCCAAACTAAGAATATATTTTTTTTTTTTTTTTTTATAAAGAAATCCATGATTTTAAAACGGAAGCTGCAGTTGTATTCAGTCGGATAGTTCAATCAAAACAGTAGGTAATTCGCAACGAATAATTTTCTCTTAGAAGCTGTAAAAAAAAACGTTCAACTTTCCGCTCGCATTTTACTACATATTTTATTAAAAAACTTTCACCATCTTGTCACCGCAGTCGGCGTCACAAGTTCAGTCGACGAGGCCAATCTCTCCGTATATTAAATGTTTGCTACGGCGGGACCCTCGCTAAACTACGTCGGATGAAGAAATTTTGGATAACAGATCCTTACGCAACGTTTAATCGATCACAATTATTACTACCTTTATTAAAAAAAAACGACTACAAATATATTAATCAGTTTTATTACATCACTTATTTAATTATTAGAAGTCTCTATTAATGTCAAAGGCACGTAATCTGCTTCATAGATTCATTCTTCTCATTTTTTATCAGGATTTAAAACAACTTCCATATTTGCTGTCTTTTCTCGATCTTCTCTCACTTCTTTAGTTTTTGGATGTTAATTCAGTTTACTTACTTAATTTTAATAATGTGTGTCGCAAAATCAAGTTTCGAGCATTTGGAAACTACGACGGAGATGTTAAGAGATGAGAGCATCCTTTATATTATAATAATTGAATAAATCTTCCGTGCGTGGATGTAATTCAAATTCCCCTAACAAACTCAATTCGGTTAGATATATTTTAAAGTCACACAATTCCGACAGACGCCGACAGTGTTCGAATCCAATAAAGCAAATAGAAAACAACAAAAGCACACTTGAAGTGTAGCCCATTGTGCGCCGGTGCCAACTATTGTTTGATAGTAAAATGTAGAAATCATTTAGCACCGTACATTTCTTTGTAAGCCGTAAAACAATTTTTATACAAAAGAGGGGGCCCCCTCGTAAATCGCCATTCATTCGGCGATCTCTAAATTTTTATTGAGTGGCCCCTTTTCATTACACCTAGCGTTAATGAGGAAGTGTTAATAGGAACTTTCCGGGTTTGCTTTCTATTTAACATCATCGCCTTGAGTTTCCGTCGGCTAATTCTCACCAACCGTGCGTTTTAAATTTATCAAGAGCACCGGCAATTAAAAAAGAAATTACCTTAACACACACACAGGCAAATATTTGGATGGCATATGTATACATAACTCCACATCCGATTTTGTAGTTTGTTAGATGTTACACGATATACGGAGGATCCTAATTTGCGCAAGTGGTGCTTCCGTATCCTATAACTCGACATTTTAACCCAAAATTTACAGGTTTATTAGAATTTTGGCGCTATCGCAACACGACCGTCCAGTTTTCAAAGCGCAGGTGAAAATTAGGTGCAATGTATGTTTTTAGAGCTTTACAGACGGCGGCGAATATTTCAAAGCTCTGATTTATTATAATCTATGTTAATATTACAACTAAAGAGATGAAAATGACTTTTAATCGTTTCACTATTTCTTTATATAATTACAATCAGGGAAATTTGTTATCAAGATTTCGTATGCCGTTATCATCTTATGCTCGTCGCGGTGAGTCAGAAGGTATTGCTCTTAAATCTAATCAACGGTCTATCAAACCAATATTTATCTCAATTTAAACAAAGGCATGCTATCATATATACTTTATAATGTAAAACAAATATATTGTATTAGATTTTAATTTTGACACGACATAAGTTTTAGCAAAATCTTGAATGTTTGATGGGTACTTGGGTACGACCTTCGGCTCGGTACTACTGTTACTTAAAATGAAAAAAAAAAAAAACAAAACAGGCATACTACATACTACTTTAGGATAACCAGTAACCGTAGATTAAAATGATATTAAGTGAATCCTAATAGTTACCACGAAGTACCTTCATTTAATAAAGTACCCTCATGATATCGAGACACTTTACCCATGGTACGGAGATGGTTTAGGTAGTCACCATCACAGCTCCTATTTATACCGTCGAACAGTCCTATATAAACACTACTGTGTTTTCTGGTTTGAAGGACGCTGTAGCTAATGTATAAAATTATTGGGGTAATCGGAGATGTCCAAAAGAAAGGCCGAATCAAAAGCACACGCAACCGACGAGCGTGCATGAAGACGCTTATGAAAGTGGAGGAAGCGAGAGAGGTGTGCCAGGATCGTAGCAGGTGGAGAGAGGTGGTCTCTGCCTACCCCACTGGGAACGAGGCGTGATATATATGTATGTAAGTATGTATGTATGTATGTAAAAAGACTCAACATCTTGTATCTGACGGCGACGAGAACAACGTTGTGCTGTGTATATTCTAAATAACGTCACGTTGTCATGAGCACGGGTATCACTTACCATCAGGTTAACGTCCAGCTAGCCCCGTTGCTTTCTTGAATAAAAAAAACATATGTTAGTTCCAGTCCTCCGTTATCATGATGTAAATCAATTGACTACTACTTGCTAAAAGGTGATAAAATTTACTTTTGTTATATTGAACCAACACAAAAAACGAGTCGGTTTCATTTTGAATTGTTTGTTTGTAAAGTTTCTTTAACGGCTGTTTGATTTTATTGCAACCTGAACGCGTCCAGTTAGGTACCTAATTATACGACAATTGAGTAAAAAAAAAAAAATCGCAATAGCAGCTACCTCGCAGTCAGCGGTACGTGTATCGACTTCTAACGAGATGTTATCCGACGACCGGACATTGTTCCGACGAGGAATTCAAAGTTTTTACGCATAAGAAAATTATTGGTTTAATAACTGCTTCTTGCAGGGTCTTTGTTAACTTTACGATCAGGTTGCGCTCAAGGTGCACCAGCGACCGAAATCCTATCAAAGAATACTTCACATTTCATGTCAAAGTCGCGTGCGGTGTTGAGTAAAATTGGTTTTAGTGTCTGCAAAAAAGCAAGACAAAGACTGAGACTAATTTTACATATATAAGATCCCCACAGCGCCCTTTAAACCTGAAAACAGTAACGTCTGCAAACTACTGTTTTTCGGCAGAAACGGACGCTGCAGTGGTTCATACCCACATTTGACTGTCTCTTGAGACATATGATGTATCTTTACCTGAGTAATTATTCTAGCCACAGGGCCGTTCAAACCGAAACACAGTTATGTCTGCACACTATTGTTTGGCAGCAGAAATAGGTGCTACGAAACTTACCTACGCGGTCTCCAGCAACAGAGACCTATTATTGAGTACAGTAGTATTGATTTAGGATTGTATTAGGATATTTTTGAAAGGTTGGCCATCATTTCATACTAAAAATCGGCCGATATGATGTTTACCCGTTAAAAATATCAACTGATACTGCTAAGCTTTTTGCAATAAAAAATCTTTGACATCATGAATGACACGTTAAAAACAGTGCACCAAATATAGAAAGAAAATACACGTTACATATTCTAAAGGAGTGTGACAGTCTCCAGAATGTTCTAACAGTTTCTGAAACTAACAGAGACATGGACAGGCCTAAACTTAGACGAGCAGACAGCGTGAAGTGTTAGGCTATTTAGGGGGTTTAAGGGTGGATAGCTTGAGCGTACTCCATAGAATATTTAATATCTTTATCGTTGGCTTTCTACTCTCTGTTTAAGTACGGTACCATTATCCTTTTTAGTTTTTACGGCTTTATTGAATTCGGACCTTGCATAAACAATATAGATATCGGCTACTGGATTTACGCGGACTTTGTTATCACTGTCTGTTTTTGAAATAATACTACAGTAACTACTAAGTTTGAGTTGTTCAATATTCTAAATATATACGAAAGTAGTTATGGAGCTAAGATGGTCGATAAAAATCTTAGCTCCATAACTACTTTACCGATGTAATGGATGCAATATTGGCCCATAGGTCAAAAACTTTCAAAATTTCTGGTTTTTCTTATTGTAATATTCTTTTTTCTTAGTGCAATTTTAAAACCGAACCACTTACAACTTCTCCAAACAAATATCTGTTACGATTCAACAAACATTTTAACAAATTTTTTGGAATTACATCATCATCATCAGCCGATAATCGTTCACTACTGGACATAGACCTCTCCCAAAGACCTTCACATTTGTATGCGTTCATATAGGAAGATTAGGGCTATTTCCCACCACGATAATCCAATGCCGGTTGGCGGGAGCCAGAGTCTCATTAGTTGATTAGCAGGATGCACCACGAGCAGGTGAGGTTGGCTTCGGTCGCGTGAGTTGTTGCGCGCGACTCCTTACACCCCATTTGGAATTAAAATAAACTACTAATTAGATGAAGATGAGAGCTTACGTAACATTTTTCTTTATTTTATTTACGGTCAGACTTTTGGTTTTTTTAAGCTAGTCAAATATTCCGTGCTTCCGCTTCATCGCTCGCCAGGCTGTTACCATCTTAGGGGTTTCTAAAAGTTTATCAATAATCTCAAGGACTTAAATACTACCATAGTTTATTTTATACATATATGGAAAAGTAACAGGAGGAAATTTATAAGAAATCTAGAGTGTTGTTTCAGTTTAAAATCTTGAATGGAAGTAGAATCAGGTGAATAATTGTCGCCGCATTAGCTAATTTGTTCGTCGGAGCTCATAGACGCCGCGGAGACTCGTCTAGCGCTTACAAATAACCCGCCGCGCCATCGCAATAACTCACAGCGGTAATGAACGAGCATTTAACTTACACTGCATTTACCGGAATACGAATTTGCTTAAAGCGGAATGCGAATAAACGATATGACATCCGAGCGCAGCACTGGACCCTTGCTACAATTGAATATTCATTACCAATACAAACTGTTGCTGCTGTTTCATTAAAAGTACACATTGATTTTTAAAATGCTTCGCGTACAATAGACTTTTGTGGAATATTTCAACTGCTTCCGTGCCGCAGCGGCTAAGCTCTTGTTTTCTAACACTATGGTTTGGTTCCGAGCTATTATTGGATTCGGTCACTAGTAAGGTTTTTCTGAATATGGCTAGCTACCATAATATCCTAAATCTGCCACCCTAATATTGCTGTTGTTTAACCGTAAACTTATGAGATTCAGAGTATTCTAGGCGTGGACGCTTCACTATCAACTCTCTCATACTCTTATACAGTAGTTAAAAAAAAACTTGCTTTTTAACGTTTTATAATATTTTCTTCTATTAATATTTATTTCTGAATATAGATCTCTCCAAAAAGAGTGGAACTGCAATATTCGTCTGGATTGGTATGTCAGCTGGCGGAAGCGGTACAGTGGTAAAGGTCACAGTTAAAGCTGATGCTCTTTTCATGGAGCCATTCCTCACATTATATCTTAAAGTGTAGTAAATATTTTAATGTTGTATGCCTAAATTATTCGTCATTGTAACATTTAAATTATAATAAATATTACTACAAATGTAATTACTGAAATGTATCTAAAAGCTACAACGGAAGCGAAATGACCAGGTCGTAATGGAATCATAGATTAAGTTAAAGCATTAGGACACTGTCTCTGCTGCGTAGATATTCTATATTCTCAGGACATTGGGGAGAATTTATCAGTGCCTGAGGCAAACTCCGACGATGTTGCAGATTACGCCGGCTTGTTTTATGGTATCGCCCGTTGATGCGTCGAAAGCCTGCGGTTTCGTCTGGCAACGTCCGATATTAATAACTATATATCTGTAGATGCACCGTCGCATATTGTAACTTAATCGTATTATTTAAAGGGGTAGGGTAGGCAGATTTAAAGTATGTTTAAACAATTATCGCTTCAAAAAATCATGCGAGTGGTTTTTGTACGGACATAAAGAAGAACAAGGTTCCCAAATAGGTATAAAGCCTGTGACCTGAAATAAATTTTAATTGAAAACTTCCAATATAATTTAAATATTAAATAGTGATAGTTATGAAACTGACCCCAAAAAACTATAAATTACTAGAAACGTAATAAACTAAGATCATAATCTAAAGGCAGTAAATTCAAATCCACGTTTCAAATACGCGTAAATCATTATAAATATATAGGAGTACAATAATGGTAGGAGAATTACAAACATTAGACAGTTAACGGAGTTTTAGTAATGTTAGCAATTACCTAAAAAAATCTGTCAATACTTTTACTGACTGAATCGCAATAATATAAACAAAGATAATGATTTAATACCTAACCGACATTTTTTTTAGTTTTGATCAATTTTCTTTATAAGTGATCTCTCTTCCTTGTTCATACAGATTTCTCCTAATATTCATTAGTATTGTAAGAATTCATTAAATACATAGCCTGACCTATACTCAAATTCTTTAAATCTTTAATAGTGACATAATCTATTATTAATTTGAGGTGGATAAAATAGTCAAGTAGATGATTGAATTCAAATCCAAGATTCGAATCTGATCTGCATCACATTAATATCTTGAGATTATATTGCATCTTCTCGATAGAGACCACTCAAAATACAATCAATATCCCAAATAACTATCTAAAATTACTATCAATATAATGGAAGGACTTCCATATTATTCAATGTCCTTATTTACCCATGAGACCCGATCCGCGAACACTCGATAAAAACGAAACTGTAGCTAACGTATCGATAAACCTTTGTTGGAGCCATTTCTGTTTCCTCAACCCTCTCCGGATTTCCTTCAGAGGATATATAAAGTAAATTGCACGCGTCCTTATCTCTGTAACAATTTACTTACCCTTCAGCGCTTCACTTGCTAAGTTATGAATTTTCAATACGAAGCCAAATGGTTAAGGCGTCACTGATAAAATTTCCCGTTCGCCATTTCGGTTTCATTAAAATTTATATAGTCGGAGTTTCGTCGTGTGTTATTCGACTTTAATTCCTTTCCATTTTCCCTCCACGCTTTGAAATGTTCGATTGTTGCAATTGTTTCCTTGTTATAAAGCAGATTATACCCAATTCCGAATTAGACGGACGGCTTCATTGCGGGAGAAATTTGATTTGATTAAGTATCTTTTGTTTGGAGTTCTTGTGGCAATAACTTTAAATCAGCAAAACTCATAAGTTGTTCTTCTTCTTAAAGTGTTTCTCCAACTAGTGAAGGTTGGCGATTAGCGTGGTCCTTCTTGTCTCTGATTCGGCGGAGCAATTCGGACGCCCCAGATATGTAATAATGTTTTCTTCTTCTTAAAGTGCCTCTCCAACTAGTGAAGGTTGGCAATCAGCGTGATACAGTCCTTTTAGCTTTGGTTCAATATAATATTGTATCTATTTATTTGATTTTATCTCATAAGTTAAAATGTCATAAATTATCATAATTTTATAAACATTGTCTATTCTTATTTTCTTCTATTTTATAACTCCTTATTAACTATGTTTATTTTTTTTATATAGTCACGCCTTTTTCCCAGTAGGGGTAGGCAGAGGTGAATAAACACCCACATTTCGTCAGATTAGGTCCTGTGTAACAGGGGGCGAGCCTGTTGCCACTTTATTGGGACTACCCCACACACACACACACAAAGATGATATCAGTGTGCGGGTTTCCTCACGATGTTTTCCTTCACCGTTTTGAATCTCGCTGTTGTAACCAAAGTTCACAAATGTACATAACTTAAATATTAAGTCATTGGTACATGCCGAGGTTTGAACCCGCGACCTTCTGAATGAAAGCCGCACGCTCTAACCATTAGGCCAGCGAGCTACTTATAGCTAATAAAAAAAAAAATTAACTATGTAAATGAATTTGTTTTTAACTATCTCTTTGTTGTCCGACTACAAAATAAATATTTTTGATTAATTATGCATACGTGTTGAACATTAGGATTAGTTATCTATAAGTTTTGAATAATGAGTCTGCAAAAGAATTATTAGCAATATCAATAGCAACTAACCTGCCACTGCCATCTTTATACGATAAAGTTAAAGCTTCGTCTTCCTTCGATGTTGAAATTAAAGATGTAATAAGTTGTTAAGATAACTTTCTCTGTAGATAATTTATCTACAGATAATCAAACTAATCATTCCCAAATATACTTGTCTATGTAAATTCTAATTAAAATTTTTCTTGTCGTATATGACCGCAGATAGAATCGTTCCACAAATTGTCTTTTACTGTGAGAACTGAACAAATCAAACGACAATCGGAAAGTTTAAAACTAATAATATATTAAAACGTAAATTTGAATAGACGACATGCGTAAGCATCCATAAATTGTCCGGTTGTTATAAGACCAAACGACGGTATCAAGTTTCAATTAGAGACTAAAGATTACATAGATGAGTATCTTCATCGGTAACCAGCCGTACTGGACTGCGCATACGTAGCACATCAATGTTTAAATGTTTGTGCGATCAAAACGTTACTGTGAACTAACGGAGGTCCAATTATAATGGTCAGTGTTAGCAATTATTGCCTTTCGAATTCGGTGGACATGAATGGAGCACCTATGGGATCGTTTGCACAGAATTTAGGTGAATGCAGACGGCATACACTGTCTACCTCCAATATTATACCTGAAAACGGATTCATGTGGACGTTTAGACATTGACTAAACTAACAGTTGATGATTACTAATTGAATTCCAACTAAACGTTAATGAGGTGTTTTGTTTGATAGAGTTGCAGTAACTTCAAGCAGTGGAATTACTGGTATCTGTTGTTAAAGATCATTTAGATGAGTCTCGGGATCATCTATAGCTACTTCGTAAAAGCATAGTGCAAAAATGATCAGTTTTAAAATAGATTTAGCTGAGAAAATTATTGAGGCGACGAGACTTTACTATCGTAAACATCAGGTAAACCTTCCTAGTATAATAAAAAATATTAGTATATGTTGTATAGTAATTAAATAAGATTAATAGCCTGACTAGTATTTCAACCTTAGTGATTAATGATTACGACATTTGTATGTTATATATGGTATAAATGAATGATCATGGTTCTTCAATGATGCTTTAATTTAATATACCTTTATCATCATCAACTTTGCATGTTCCGTACATTTGTTAAGAGTCTCGGCCATTAAATTTTTTAGGCATCAGTACAGCAATGTCTTAAGAGAGTAACGTTTTTTATACTTTTGTTTGTATGAAATGTTGAGTATTACAATCCAGGTTTATCGTTGCTCACTCTCATTGTGGGAAAGAATTACAAGAAAACATAAACGTTAAACATTGACCTAATCGTTTCCTACGTTATGGCTTTATCAATCACAACTCGTACGACCGGGTATCGGGCGTTATGCATTTATGGGGCAATTACAGGCTACTTGGGATAAGCCAGAGAAAGCAATAAAGTGTGTCATTAATCTGACCCGTCGGACACGGCGGCACCATGGCTTTATCTAGACCCGATGTGACATCGCCGTGACGTCATTTACTAATGCTTTTTCTTAGTCTACCCCCACTGTACATCAATCATCCGCTTGTAAAACATGTTAGATATTTTCTTGAATTATAAGCATTATAAACAGTGCTAGCGAAAAGCAATCAACTTAAAAGTTTTGTCGTTACAAGGTTCATTAACAAGATTTAAAAACCGCAAGTATCCTAAAATACAGATCAGGTATAGTATTACTGAATTACATGATCAAGAAGATCTGAAGTTAGATATTTTAGTTTTACTTCAAAAATACTAATTCAATTCTAATATTAAAATCATTTTTACTTGTAAAGTAAAATGTAAAAAGCTTTTTTAAATTACTGGAGGGAAGCTCTAGTCCAAAAGATTGCTAGTCTCAAATGGCAATGGGCAGGACGCATCGGTCGAAGGACAGACAGCCAATGGGGCACCAATGTTCTCGAATGGCGACCGTGTACTGGTAGACATAGTGTTGGAAGGCCTTCCACCAGGTGGTCCGACGATTTGGTGAAAGCTGCGGGAAGCAGCTGGATGCGGGCAGCGCAGGATCGATCGATGTGGAGATCTTTGGGGGAGGCCTATGTCCAGCAGTGGACGTCTATCAGCTGATAATGATGATGATGATGAAGGAAGCTTTAGAAAGATAATAAGCTTCCCGATGGGGAAGTCAATCATTCAACAATGTTATAGTTGGACTTCGGCCCGTACTTGTCTCTTTAAACCCTGCTCTTCCTAGGAAGCTCATCAGAGGTTCCTTCCTGTTTTTCGGTAAACCCGAAAGTCACTTCAACATTCACGAGCTCATCAGGCACGCTTGGAGCTCCTATTTTTTAGAGCTGTAGATCCGAACACGATGTAGAGATTCCTATAGCAATATTAATAGCCATAAATGAGACGTGTAAATTGAAGAGAACGATCTACTGAATATTGTACATGAACAAGAGAGATCAGGAGGAGGTAACGAGCTCATACAAAATACTGGCGATGATACTTACTGAATGATGAATGTTTTTACGACCCTCTCGGGCACTGTTGGGAAAGTAAACGGGTACAATCTGTATTCTAATAAATAGAGGCGCTGGTAGTGAATGAAGTTTGAAATAGCTAATGGCCGGGTAACGTTTCCACTTTTAAGTACGTACTCGCGTTCATCTTTAAGTAGCAATTAAGGTGCTTTATTTCTTTCATTAGATAGCAATTCTGTTGTTAAGGTTTTATTTATAGGCAAAGTTCTTCAAGCGCTAACTCACGGCTCCACGGGCGAGTCTGTCAATATAATTTGTTTAAGCAACTTCCGGCTTTTAATTCGTTCGGAAATGTTGTAGAAGTTGCTTTTAGTATCGCCCTTTTAATCTTTCTGTTCTTAAGCGTTGCTATTAAAGTGCTTCTATTCATGTTTATCGCTTTAACTATTTCCTTTATCTTCTTTATCTCAATCTGGTTAGAGCTCACATATTATATGTCTTATCTTCGATAAACTTAATAGACCAGCTATTTATGTCACATCGCTCCCAGGCCCCAGTTTTACTTCTATACAACATGTCGCATTTATATACTACAAAGCGATAAGACGAGCGGGACGTTCACCTCAAGGGAAGTGTTACGCCCGCCTATAACAATACGGAACTAGTTAGGATGTTATTCACAGCAAAAAACTGCGCTCGTTGCCCAAGGCCCAAGATATTAAGTCTCGTTAACCTAGTAATTTCACTAACTACAACGCCATTCAAACCGGAACACAGTAATTTTTTGAAGACTATTGTTTGGCGGCAGAGATAGGCGCTGCAGTGTTAACAACCCAGACGGTCTTCGGCAACTGCGACTTACTGTCAATAAACACTCTATTCTCTGACGAAGTGTAGAGCTTTGTCGAAATTAAAGTCATTTTGACTTACACAGCTATTCAGATACGATTCTGAGCTCGTCGGACCTGGGTCCATGGCCTATTACCAATAAACAGAGACCTACCACCAGTTATCAGATAAAAATTAACCCGCAGTACAGCGCTCACTTTAGACGTCGAGGTAGTTACCACCGCAGCTTCTGTTTCTGCCGCCTAACACGAGTGTGTTCTGTGTTCCGGTTTGAAAGGCGATGTTGCTAGTGTAAACATCGTACATCTTAAGACGATGAGTATAGTGTATATTATATAACTAGCGCTACGTTGTTTTGAAGCAGGCGAACGCCTCGCTCGAATCATGACTTAGTTGAATCAAAATAGTATCTGCGAGTAGAATTGTCACTAAGGCTTGTATCAGAGGATTGGAAGTAGTGACAAAAACGAGTAATAGTGTGACGTCGTTTCTTGATACATCCCAATTGTATCGATACTGTGTACCAAATAAAGTCTTGTTCCGATTCAAATCACGTAACGTGGGCGGAACATTTTCTGTTCAATGTATAGTGACGCGGGGAGCTGACGCGATGGAAGTGAACGATGAAAAGACGTCACTACGTACGCGCTATTGATACCTTACGTTTGATCTTCTCAAACTTATTTCCGTTAACATGGCGACATCCTTGAGGTATAGATTATCAAATTTATTTTCTTCAATGCTTGCTTTAAGGCTTTTATATGTCGTGTATCCTTTGTTAGAGGTCCTTAAATAAACAGAAGAAAAAAGAAACATTTCTAATACATATTGGCTAACACCACAATTTGAGGAGATGTTCAGACAAAAAGGTGGTGAATGGTAAAGCTTGCTCACTGTGATTACACGACCTCTATATCCTGACAGTCAGAACAAAGCATCGCTGTGATATATCCTCTTGAACAGGATCACAACAATACTGTTATGTATTCTCTTGAATCAAATCAGAGGCTTCTTATAGAAAGCAATAGCTATTGCACCACAAAAGTATTATGATCTATTTTTTTATTCTATGAACAGACAAGACGAGTCATATGTTCATCTGATGGTAAGTAATACGCCTGCCCATAACAACGTGGCGCCAGTTAAGGTGACATTCACCGCACCGCATAACACTGAGATATAAAATGATAAATCTCGCTCCCCTATTAATTTCACTAATTACAACACCCATCAAGCCGGAACACAGTAATGTTTGCACACTGTCGTTTATCGACAGAAATAGCGGCTTTTTAGTTTATAATGCACATTTAAAATTTTACAGGATTTATTAACCTCGATCATAAGTCGTATAAGATCATCTCATCTAATGGATTTCTTTACGGATCTTTTTTCTATGGTCCTAAAGTAAGGTTTTTATTTTAGGTTTCGTCTGTTTTAAAGTCTTCATTCAGATCTCTCCATCAGCGAGCTTGAAAGTCTCCAACGTTAACACGGAGACGTTATCATCACTTTGAGAACCGCAGAAGTTGAGATCTGTATTGCTTTAGTTATTCTCACGCGATGTGACAACGTGAACCTTACCTCTGCGCGGTGAATACTAATAAGTTAATCTTTCAGTATCGCGTTACTTTAAACAAATCGTCTAAGTAACACGGTCCACTGTATTATCCTCATAACACTGGAGTTCTGGTTCGATTCCATAGATACATAAGTATAGTTTGAAATTTGATAAAGTTTTTTCAAACTTGACAACATTATACTTTTAATATGTCGCCGCAATAATGAGAGTTCTCAGTGAAATTACTTCAACGTCTTCGGGCTTATATCTTCAGAAGTCATTCCTTTGTATAGAAAATTTGAAATAATTAAAATTAAAATCGATTAAAAGAAAGACAACTCACACACACACATAAACGCATAACGTGGAACACACATATTCCCTCATATACATTTACTTACACGCACACGCATACTCAGATGAATATACTAACTTATTCGTTCATGAGCTTGAACACACACATGCCCTTATAGGCATGTATATGCACACGCACACATGCACATATTCTCCTTATATAAATAAATGATGAATAATAAATAATGGTGTAGTTTCTCATTACTCACCCCTTTACTTTTAATTAGTTACTTTGTAATAATAGATCAATGTTAAAGAAGTGTAGTTTTTTTTTTGGTTTCGGGGTGAAAACTGAAAGATACTCTGTCTTCTGAGGGAAGTCAGAGTTATATGGAGATTTTTATCCATTGAAACCCCCTCGATTGTCAACTTCGGCCTTTGATGAGGTTACAGGATCTCCGTTCGGAACTTAACGCGGCCTTGCTAACGCTATACTAGGCCAGATCGCCACGGTATCTGTTTTATGCAGACCCTACCAGTCTCGTTAGTACTTCAATGACCGGAGACCACGTTGAGGCATCGTCCTCCTTAGGGAAAAGAGTAGGGTTTAGCACAAGCATCTTTTAAAGGTGACTGCATTCATTAATACTTTATATATTTACATATGCATATATCGAGACAGCAACGCTGGCGCTCTTAGAGCCAAGAATTATCATCATCATCGTCAGCCGATAGACGTTAACTGCTGGATATATATATATATCTTTATATGTACGTATATATATTTGTCTTTAAACAGCGGTGGTCGTGTGGGCTTGTACTAAGTAGTAGCGGAATTATGAAAGGATGTTGTTCTTTGAATACTAAGCGCTCGCTTTGAAAGGTTGGTCCGGCGAGAGTGAAGTGAGCGTGGAAGCGGCACTCGCAAAGGGTTTCAATGCTTTTTTTTTGTTTAACCTCCAAACGAAATCGTTCGTATGACGACCGCATAGCGCTGTATTATATAACACCGTGAAGCATGTCCACCATTTAAGTATTTACCGGTAGGTCTCTATTGCCGGAGACCGTCTAGGTAAATACCACCGCAGCGCCTGTTTCTGCCGACAAACAGTAGTGTGAAAACATGACTGTGTTTCGGTTTGAAGGGCGCTGTAGCTAGTGTTATTACTGGGGTAACGAGATTTCAAATCTTACACCAAAAGGTGACAAGACCATAGCGGTGTCGCGAATACCATCCTTACTAGGGCCACGTTGTTAAGGGCAGTCGTCAGATTAAATGGACTGACTCGTCTCGTCTCTTCGTTGTACATGAAAAAAAATTCCTCAAAATGCAAAAGCTACGAGTAAATAACTTCGCACGCTGCCCGTTGTGAACTTCCGAGTCTCCCCAGCGTTCATTATCAAAACCTTTAATGAATATTTATTTTTCCTAATTAACTTGCTTTCCCTTTAAAGAGTTCCGACCTGAAAGAATGTTGATTAATGATGTAATTACTCGCCAAATATCCTCGGGCGACTTTTTAGAAACATGTTTATTAAAAATTTTGTCAATAACCATTTTCGGGTACTGATAATGTTGAAATGATAAATATATGTACTGCGAAATAGAGAAAACCAAAATTTGAATGGATTTATTTATTTTCTCGTTTCCTTTCTCTCGTTTTTTCTGTCTTCACTCTTGCAATAATATCCTTATGATGATGATATGCCAGTTCGTCCTATTCTCTACTTTGTAATCTTTGATTTTATAGCATCTCTAATCTAGTATATCAAATGTCTAGAACTTTCTGCATATATTTTTAACACCTTCCAACGAAGCGAATATAGTCATCATCCTTTGGTGGTAAATATCCCGTTTACGAACAAAGAGATTAACCTCTTCTTTTTTGATAAGAACAGTTAAGGAGTGGAACAACTAGTCGACGTCGATGTTCCCGTCCAAATACAAGGAGGGTGTCTTCAAGAAAAGCGGGAATAGGCTGTTAATAGGTTAGTGTACCTTACCACCACAGACCACATGACATATGTGATGTTAAAATCTAGAAGATGATAATGAAGAATGATGTGAAAATGTGCTGGACCTAGATATAACAGCAGGTTACTTCGACGTCTGGCGTTAACATTTGCGATTAGAATTTTTTCTCAATCAATAGTATATTTAAATACTTTCAGATATATTTCTCATATTGTTAATGGTTTTTATTTATGCGGAATATTGGTTTTAATTTTTTTTTTTTATTATTATGGTACACGTGAACGGCTGTAGCGTTTGATACAAATCACAGGCTTAAATACTAACTCAATAAGAAGAGCCCTCGTTTGGCTCGCGTTGAAAGTTAACGCCAACTGAATTGAAAAAGGTTAACTTGATTTGCATTTCACTTAAGGCAATTTCGAAAGGTCTTTTTAAGTCACTTCGCGTAGGGCTTGACAAGGGGGTTGATGTTTTTCGACCTGTTGATGTAAATATGTTTAAAGTTAAATACTTTCCGGACATTTTGATAAAGATTTACCATTCAAAATTATTGCTTCTTATATACAATAATGTTTAAATTGCTACAAAACACAATTATCAGTAATTCTGCTGAAGTTATAAAATTTCCATTTCATCATCCAGAAGCCTTTCAATAACGTCTACAATGAGCAATAGAACAGCACTATATTTCCTAATCACCTGAATCTAGAAATTTTCATCTTAAAACATTCTACACAGTTTTTAATCATTAATGTTTATGAATATCGACTATCATTGAACTTAAGTTTTCGGTAAAGAAAAACATTGTCAAGGAACCGCCGTGATCCAGGAACAGCTTCGAAGGTCATTTATCTTCATTAACCCGCAATTGGCTAGTGTTGTGGATAAATGAGCTTGACTCTCTCCTTGTAAAGAAAGCCCATGTATTGCCATTGGGTCATTAAGAGGACTGTTTATTAGGTTATAACTCCGATTTATAAGTTACAAGTAATGTAAACATCTTATTTTTTTTTTTTAAACAAATAAATTCTTCTCTGTCACTAATGTACCATTTAAATCACTAATATCATGCTCATTAACGTATTTTAATAAGCTAAACGCTGACTCATACTGTACAATTACACCTAATGAATTGTCTAATACCTCATGCTGGACTCTGACAGCATATTAATGGCGCCGTTGTGTTTGTATGGGATTTTGAGGCACTTGACACAGATTCCAAAGTACAAGTATAGAATGGGAACGGCGGTGAGAGGACTACTATTGGTTTCATCCATGTCGCCATCTTGGATATGTGAGATCATTTATTACCGGGCTTTCATACTGTTTCGGGTTTTTGTGTGTGTGTGTGTTGATTTATATTTAACGTTCTAAGTTATTTCTGAACAAATAATATTGTAAGATTAATCGTTGATTACACCCAGGTTCTGATTCACTTTTAAAAATATCTTAAATTACAGGAATAGTTATTGGTTTTTTAAAAACTTTTCTACGTACTCAGCATCAATGATTGTCAAATGTTTATATCATTGATTCTCAAATTATTTTTGGCTATAAACCGCGTTTTTTAAAAGGAACTATTCAGACAACCTAGCGAAATTTCTTTAAAAATCCTGTCTTAATTTTTTTTTCTATATATCATCATCATCACGCCTTGTTCCCAGTGGGGGTAGGCAGAGGTGAATAAACACCCACTTTTTTTCTATTGTTACAAAATACTAATTTAAAACCTTTGAGATTGGTTAAGTAACTAGACGTCATCATTTTCTTGTCAAAATTTAACAAAATATTTAGACATAAAATTCAGTAAATATAACAAAAAAACCTTAAAAATTTTAAATAAGGGCATCTGTTAATAATCAGGGGTCAATTTTAAGACTTCGTCCATCCCTGAAATCAGATTTCGCTTATATCGACTCATTAGAGTCCAATTTCGAGCATAAGGAGTCAATATCGACGAATTTTGGTGTACCTTGTTAACATGGTCTCGATTCCGTAATCTTTTATTGAATTATATGAACTTTTGCAATCTATTGCAATAAAATATTTCAATCAAAGATTAAACACTGAATAAGACTAAATTCACCTCTACAATTTCAAGTTCTATCTATGTAACCAATGTCGCTATTGTACGATCTCTTCATTACGTCCCATTATCAGCATAGTTTTATAAAAACCTCGCTAACAACTAGCATTGTTCTTAAAGATTTTTCAATTTCAATTCACTTAATATATATTTATTAAGCGTGAATCCGGTCGTTTCTGTCTGAAGGTTCCTTACGTTAACGAGGTCAGAAAAGCAACCGCGTGCGAAAAATTACTAACTGCGAAACTCATAAAAAAATTATAATTTATACAAATTTCAACATTTTACTAACATTTAACTTTATAAGCATAGGGTGAACGACCTGGCAGCAAACGATATATTATAGAGAAACGTCACACGAAATTTCACATATGACTTCTTTAATAATAGTAAGGGTATCAATACTGACCGCAGTTTCGCCTATTGTTAAACTAGCTGTTCCCCTTCTTAATATCTGACAGTAACACATCCGTAACTCCCTTTTAGGAAGGAATTTTGTAAAATCTATTTTTATCTCACTTTTTAATGGTAGAAGCAATATAGGTCAATGTAGGTCTCGATCAAAATTTAGGTGTTTACATCTAATAGCTTCGGAGATTGATGAATCAATTAATCTCTGGATATCTCTTGTATAAAATTTTTTTATTGAATTTTAATGTGGGTAAAACTCATAAACATATAAAAACAAACTGTTCAATCTAATCTTCAAGGCAACTGCGGTATAATCAGATGAGAATAGTGTAGCCGGCAATTGGTTCCAATTTCCTTTGTATGCAGTATGAACAAGGGTACTAGAAACTTCATCTTATTTCCACGTATTATTATAATTTAAATTATATTCAACAGTATAGTATACTTTGCTAATAATAACACTTTTAACTTATCATTAATTTATTTAGAAATCTGGATAACCCGACTGTAGACCGACGATCTGGTGGGAGTCGTGGGAATCCACCGAATGCGAGCAACACGGGACCGATCGATGTGGAGATCTAAGGGGGGTGTCTATGTCCAGCAGTGGATGTCTATTGGCTGATGAGGAGGATGATGTTGAAATCTGGGAAATATTCAAAACCATCGAATCTTACCCGAGCATTGATTTTAATATGTAATATTGCACTATCCGAATAATGAGAAGAGGAGTCTGTGTTTAAGATTAGTCAAATTGACATCAGCCAGGCTTTGGTCATCAATTAAACCGACCCTTCATCAGATCCGAAGCTGCTAACAATTAGAATTCGCAAAGTTTATTTACAAATGTTAATATCAAATCCAACATCCCCAGCCGGGGCTGTGAACGGTAATAAAGTTATAAATCAACATCGTAATTCATCTGAAGTAACAGCTTTGTCGGTTTTAAACCGACATAATTGATACAGTATCTAGTGTATAAACAGAACTGTGTTTACGTATTGCTACACCGATGACAACCGGTCGGTGTCCGACGCATTTAACGACTTTGGCTGTACTGGTATTAGTGTCGTCAAGTCTTGCGTCACTAAAGAGGAACTCATTTGAAAACAGTAAAATCAGTTTTAATGTCGAGAAAGATTAGTCACCTCTATAATCTGTATAATAACTTCTGTATTCTCCTCTCCTTTCTCAGACGGTAACGATCTTGTTAATATTTGAAATTTTACTTCAAATACCTTATTAACAACTTTTATCTCTTAAGCATATGTCAGCGTTATTGGCCCAAAAAAGACACAATACAAAAAAAACTTAGTTTACAACACATCAAACGTATCTCGTGCTGCCCCAGATTTTGGTTCACACAACACCATGTGTAAGGCGCCCAAGTCTAAAGTATTGATGCTGTGTTTACGCATCAACATCTCACTTTTGCTCTGATATTTTAAACACTCCATCACAAGTGTTGGACAATAATTATAATAATGGAAAAATCTTAATACATAATATCTCTGCTTATAACAAAAAATAATACTTCCGCTTCATGTATGTTGGATATTCACTTTGTATGTTTTTTACATAAACCTTGGTGGTCGTCGTCAACTTAAACATGTCCGTTCAAAAGGCACTCGTGGCTTGAGTCCTAATTATCCCCGCGGGTACTATCACAATGGTCTAAGACCACCTCCGTTCTCTTTATAGTTTGCATAAGGATATCATCATAAGCACTCACGGCTTCAAGCTTATTCCAGCGTAATCTGTAATACGAGTGTAATGTTATCATTGCTGTTCCCTCTCGTTTTCCAATTGCATCCTCAAACACCAGCATTAAGCCATCAAGACCACGGCGCGCTCCTCGCGGTTATTCCGAATCAATTGACCGACAAGTAATGAAGACATTACTGTCCGTTGCGCCGGAGATATCTATCTCAGCGTCGGAGATAATCGCGCTTGCGTCACGATCGTGTGCGGTACGGTTCGCAGAACAGCCTTTTGTTGCTCTCCGGCTTTATTATTTTTTTTACTTCCCGCTTGTAATCTAAAACGGCGTATATCCAACGACCAGGTAGTCAGCTACAAAAAAAAACGTCTACATGAAGCAGTTTCTTTTGAATGTAAACATTGGAGCATACGTTTTTTAATAATTACATTGAAGTTGTGTGTTAGAAACCTTCAACAAACCTATTTTTTTAGATGTACCCTCTTACATTCGAGACAATTTTAATCAAAAGAAACCCAGTTTCAAATATCAGGGTTTTTCATAACTTAAAAATATCGATTTCCTACATTTTGATACCATTTCTACAAATGATTATTGAATAGTTTTTGATTGTAATTTATGGATACAGATTCAAACGTATTCAATAGAATCGGTACAATTATCCTTTTACAGATAATATATACAAAAATAGATGCTCTGATCTATGGCTGGACCTATGAGACTTCAATATCCTAAAGAGAAATTTTGAATACCTGATGTAAACCTCTGCAGCACAGCAGTTAACCATCACTTGTCTTGATTCAAATAAGTATCGGCGTCAGTAGTTTATAAATCTGCAACCATTATAGTATTGTGTTCCGGTTGTTTCTGTCTCAATCTATGAGAGCCGGAGTATTCTAGGTGAACACGTTTCACCATCTTCTGCTTTATTGTCACTAACACCACCTGAAATAAGATCAAATGTTTGTCTATTAAAAACACTCAAGTTGTCTAAACTTATCTATATGTAAATTGTATGTTCAGCCAAGAATTAATAATACTTCACTTAACACCGAGCAGCGGTCACAGTGAAAAAAAAATGCTACTTTTCTTATTTTATACGGTTACTGTTCAGAGTTTCTTTATTTCGATCATTGGTTTTAAAGGAAATTATTATAAGGCTCTCTGGATTTTTTTTTATTCACTTAAGCGGAGAGAGGAGCCGAAAGTTCACCTGACGGTAAGTAATACACTTGCCCATGACAAAGCAGCGCTAGTTAAGATGATATATACTGCACCGTATAGCGCTCGTTGTTTCAGACATATTATGAGTCTCTTTACCCCAGTAGTTTCACTAGCTACAGTGCTCTTCAACCCGGAACACAGTAACGTTTGCACACTACTGCTTGGCGGCAGAAATAGGCGCTGCGGTGGTACCTACCTAGACCGTTTCCGGCACTAGAGTAAATGTTATATATATTAAAATAAATTTGAAATGACTGCATCTAATTGCATATTAATAAATTTACCTTAACACGAAACCTGTTGTATCTGACCATATAATTTTTTTACTCTACGAGCCTAAGTAGATGGTCACTAGATGGTAATTAGCCTGCTTTTAAGAACGATGTGACAGTTATGATAATATACACTACAATACATTATGCTTGTTACTAATTTCAATAGCTTCAGCGGCCTTTAAACCTGTACATCGTAATGTTTGCAAACTGCTTTTTGACTGAGCTGTAGTGGTACCTACTTAGACGGCTTCAAGCATTACTTATCTGCTTCCCTACTTTGTATACTAGTAGTAGATAAAGTAGTTAGTACGATCAGTAACAATATAAAACAAGAACTGACCCATGTATGAAGTAGTATATTAACCTATCAGCTGGTAGTCTGAGAGGATCAGATTTAGTTTCCTATTTTGAGAGAAAGATATCCTTTGATACCGTAACCGACATCCCCGCTATCGGCTTATTAGTATTCGAAACAAACTTTTAGGGTCTTTTGGTTTAGATTTGTATCTATTATATACGGCGGGCGAATATCAGGAGAGTAACGTAGTTTACCTTTACACGAGGTTTGCAGTACAGTTGATAAAATATATTTGTATGTATAATTTTTCTTATCTACTATGGTCTAACACGATTTGAAATCAACATGGTTGAATGACAGTGAGGTAGATCGAGGCATGGACAAAATATTCCGGCTCTCATCACATCAGATTTAAATTGTGAAAGTGTTATAGACAGAGGCAGATCTCTGCAAAACTCTGCCATCAAGGAAACTCCATATTTATATATCTGTTTTATATTCTAAATTTTTACTATAATAAAGCTTAAAGTAAACTTATCACTTGGTTTCTAGACTTATTTTATTCTCCACTTATATGATTCACGACTTTGAATTAACTTCATTTTGATGGGTATTTTTAAAGTTCAAACTGCAAGTACTTCAAATTAATAATAATATTTAACATGTCTGGATTCTGATATATATCAACATCGATGTTAACTTCATCGTTCGATTTGTCTATGATAAAAGTTATTGTCTTTAGCTAAGTGTATTGTCATAAAGGTGTCTATTAAAATCGATATATTGCGTTGGTTAAAATTTCCATCACAAAACCCTTTCTAGTGATAATTTAATGCAATCTCAAGAACAATCGTTCATTACATCTAATAGATGGACGTCGATATAACTCACGAAGCATAAGAGGAAATCAACAGTATTGCAGCTTTCGTAATTATTTCTTAAAGATCCAAGTTATGACAGACGTATAGACAGCCGACGGATACCGCCACGCTGTTAGGGGCAACAAAAAAAAATAAATTAAACACACTTCCTCTTCAATCGTTCAGTACAAAACAAAAGAACAATCAGGAGATTTGAATGCGAGAGTTTTTGTGTTTAAAAAAAAATGTCTGAACAGCTTTTTTTGCGTACTGAAGAGAGTTGGTTGCGTTCAACAAACCAAATTAACAGACATCGATGACAAGTTACAAGTGCAACCTGCAAACTTATTTCGCCGTCCTAAAACTTTACGTTTGGTAAAATATGAATCTTATCGTAAAGGAGTAAGGTATTGTATTGTATCTAATGTTACATTCGAATGTAAATGTATTTTTGCTAATTTGTACAACCGTTGATGCCATTGTAACCGTTGCCACACTAGACAATGATCAAGACAAAGCGAACTCAACGTGTGGCCAAGATTTCTCTTCAGTTCGTAATATACGATATACTTAAGTGTATTCCGTTAGTCTTGAACACTGACTGGTGTACTCAGAGTTGTTCTACGTCAGAGATCATAGGGTTCGCCCTTTGTATTCATACCGACCGCTTTAAATGTGAAAGGCTTAATTTCAAATTGTGGTAAGGAAATATTTTTATTGTTGATTCTAACTTCATAGATTTTATAACAGCTAAACAAACAGAAGTTTATATATTCAACACATACTTATGTAGTTTAACAAAATAACAACTCCAATTTGTGAGTATAATCTGAGATACTTCTTCTGTTTTTTTAACTTTTTTTGTTACTAAATAGGTTGGAAATAAAGCTAAGGCCTAGTTTAAAAATTTGATTAAATCTACGATCGCTATTTTTCTTGAAATTGCAGCTTTAGTTATAAATGAAGTTGTTATTACATCATCTAAATTAGATTCAGATATATAGATCACCAAGGTATGTGTGATAAATAGTAATTTGAGATATCTCTTCATCGAGATGGTCTTATATCTTGAACCTGACGCATACGTACAGACATTTTCTCATGATGATATAACCAAATAACAGATGTCAGCTCCACGACGCGAACATGAACTATTACAATGCAATTTCGTACTGATTTACAATCAAAGTTCAGGTAATAAATTCGGCTCGTGACCGCATCGCAGTCGGTTAATCACGAGTTGTGAGGGTAGATGTGCAGTCGTGATCCGTTTCCGTCGTAGCTCGCTTTTGTCCCTCCAGTTTCGTCTCATATTCTGATTTATTCTAATGGCTTAATGAATTTATTAACCTTCACCGTCCGCCGGACTCTACGATTAATTTTGATAAACCGGGAGCTGAAGAAGTTTTGCCAAGAATGATACCAACTCCTTTCTTAGAAGTTCACAATGATAATAGAAATTTTAGAATTCATAATGAGCATAACTGTTGTATCTAAATAAATATATCTTACTAACTGTTTCTTTCTGTTGTTTTAATAGTACTTTTTTGTTTGGATGCTTCAGCCATGTTATTTAAAGTCGACTTAGGTTGGATGTATAAATATTACTTGATCAAAATTATAGGTAAAAATTTGTTAGATGTAAGGGTCTAGTTGTTCATAAATGACAAAATACTTTATCATTTGGATTATTAAATGTACAATAAACACAATACGTGATTAGATATACACCAAACGCTATTTAGGATAGTACGTCAAGTAAAAAGGGTCCGTTTAAGTATGACTGAAGTTCAAAAGAATTTAAAATGTTCAAGAATAGATGAAAGAGATAGCAGCTGCGTACATTTGACCTTAATGCGGTTGCTAACCCAAATGTTTTTTGCGGAAATTCTCATCATGGGAACGTCTATTCTATGCAAAGATTTTAATACAACGAGCTCAGAATGTCGAAAACCAATACACATGTCTTAAGGACGCAAGGACAGCATTATTTATTTTTGGTTCTTAAACATAGCAAACAAGTGTTCCTTGTGGACCGGATGTAGAAGTTCACTCGCTAAACTGTTCGTTTGTCTATTAACATGTTAAGAGTTAAGTTTTCGTACAAATTTTTTAACAGCATTTTGTATTTGCACAATTTAAAGAATTTATATCGTCACTGAATATTCTTTATGTAACTTCTCGAACCTTTCTTTCCCCATTTTAATGCTTTGAGTTCTCTTTTGTGAGCAATAAAAAATCTTTTTTTTTATGTTCAATAAAAAGAGATTACGCTCGCGAACCGATTTAGCGTGAAAGCGTATCCCAACCCCCGGTTGGAGACCGAAAAGAAAGAAAAGAAAAAACTAAATTTACCTGATGCACGGCATAGAAACTTATTCTTCCGTACCTTACGTCCGTAATTAATAGACGTTACTCCTGCACCCTCGGATATTACTTCTGTTTCAGTAACTTAATACCTTGTATTCAGTATTTATGAGACGTGAAATCCTTACATACGATTATCCTTATTGAACTTTAATTATAAAAAGGTTAATGTTTACTATAGTTGTCTAGTGACTATCAATAATACGTTGTATTTTTTTATTTTACAAAGCGACGAGACGAGCACGACATTCATCTGATGTTAAATGATGTGCCTGTTTGTAACAATGTGGCGCTAGTTAAGATCTTATACACTAGACCAAAATATGCTAGTCGATAGGTCTTTTTACCCAAGTTATCCTAGCTTTAATCTGGAACACAGTAATGTTTGCACACTACTGTTAGGCGAAAGTAAAGACCTGTAGTGTTACCTACCTAGACGGTTAATAGTAATGTAGACCTACCACCTGTTATGACGTTATTATATGTTTACGACGACGATGATGAACAGGTATACCATGAGTTGAACATCCTATTCCTCTGATCGATACTATAAGGAAGAATTAAACCTGTTATTAACCATCACGAATTCACCATTTCAGATCCCCAAAGTGAAGATCAACTCCAGAGGTATCTTCTCTTATACAGACGCTCTAAATGGTCTTACGCTCATGTAAGTAATTTTTTTTATATTTAAAGTGATTGTAAGTAACTAATGATGGTATATATTTATCACCGGAGATCGACTGTCACGCCAATTTTAACAGCCTAACAGTAGTAAATAAATATCACTATATCCCTATCCCGACTTAAGAATTACTATAGCTATAGGTGCAATGTTTTATTAGCGCAAGATATCGCATTACCGCAGTAATTACACTAGCTGTAGCACTATTCAATCCCGAGCGTAGTAATGTTTACATACTACTAAAGTTAGTATTTTCCAGTTATTATTCAGTTAAGTATTTTCCAGTTCCAAAAAAAAACTGAATAGTCCGTTGGACAATCTATCAATCGGGCCAACAGTGTGTAAATATTATTGTGTACCTGTTTCTAAAGTTATGTATAAAGTTAAAGCTATTACTAAGCTATCGACACTACACCTTGTATGTAATTAAGCACCAAATTATTAAGAGCTGGCGTATCGTTTACAATCAGGTGAACGTCCTGATCTTCCCGTCTCGTTAAATAAAAACTAAATAAAGTAGTAAGATGTTTTTTGATTCACATAATAATGGAGAGATATTCCAAAAACCGCCAAGGAGACGACACGGTTATCCAGTAACTCGACGCCCGGGATCATGATTTGTTTACCCGGCCCGAGTTAGCTTTTGTCGCATAAAGTACCGGCATTAGTATCCACCGATATAAGATATCAGCCGTATTAAAACTGAGAGGGACGGCAACATTAACAATGGCGCAGTGGGAAAGAGAAGTGGAAAAAACGTATAGTGCCTGCGATATTTCCGTCTTGACCCAGAAGATTATTCCTACAATAAAAGCGTTAGATGGATTAACCGAATTAAATATGGCGCATGTATGTAAACAATATGTTTATTTAATTTTACAACATGATTAGGTTTCGTCGACTGATAAGTAATTTTAGTTATGTTGAGTTTTAGATAAAGGAGGTCCTTTATCTAAGTCTCTATCTGATTGCTGAGGTTAGCAATCAGGTTAATACTATTGAATAAATTCCAATTAATTTGATCTCCATATCATTAGTCAAAGATAACTCTAAACCAGTTTGAATTCCATCATCAACGTTATCAGTTTCACAACTAATCAACAGTGGATGAATGGATCCTTTCTATTTAACTGCTTCTGCTTGATAAAGAGGTTCTCGGTTAAATTTTGAGGCAATTTAATGTAGAATTTGATTAGTATTGTTTTCCTTCCATCCGCAAAAATGTTAACCAACATTACGTGGTAAATCTTCTGCCATCACAGTTATATCGTTTGCAGGCTTCAAACATGACAATCAGATTATTCTGAATAGACAGGCTTCACCATTCGTTGCCTCATTGTTACTTAATATCAACTAAAATTGTGATTTTGTGTGAATTATAAATTGTTAAAAGCAAGTTTTTAATCATTTAAAGCATAGTTTTTAATTTTAGATGAGTTGTACGTTCAATAGTGTGATAACATTTCATATCTTAAAAATTTTGTCAAATTGCACTTTCTCGTCGGTTCGATAATCTATAGTTGTATATTATAATTCGAAGTCATTGCAATATTGATCAATGATACGATCATCGATATCTCAACAATTATATGAGACGATATCATCTTTAACCGTACCGCCATTCATACATACAATGGTGTCTCTCCCACACAGGATCATCATAAATTTGTATGCAAACCGAAAACACAGGCGCTAAAAGGAGGTGTGAAAATTTACAATACCAGCACAAGTCTATTCAGTTCATCATAAAAGTTCTTTGTGAGTTTAACGCGTATGGGGATAAATGAATCGACACATGTAACTCGATTCCTCGGATCATGCTGTTTATTTACCGTTGGGGGCAACACTCTATCTTTTGTCCTCCTTTTACATGGTACAGACGGAATAAAAACTACAATTATTAAAAACAAGTATAACTTAGATGTTATTATTTATAAATTTTCAGCTTATAATTATTCAAAGTAATTTTACATTATAGCTATTTCTTCTTCAGTCGTTTACTCTTGACAGGATGATGATGTAACGTTGTCCTTTTCTGCGATAGCTGGTTTTAGAATTTTTCTTCTAATCTATGTGTCTAGTCTCTAGATTGTCTACAGTATTCTTGGTCAAAGATATTATATTGTATGAAGTAATAATTACAACATAACTTTATAATATACTTAGCTATAACAATTTCTATAGTACTAACGAATTATTTAATACTTGAAATATATTTGCATATAGCAATATAAGATTAGCATATTCTTTATTGAACTAAATATGAAGTGTTCATTTGTAATAAACAAATTTAAATACTATAATAACTACTATGTAATATAACCATCCAATATTATATAACCAATCAAATATCTACATTTTTCATATTTTTTTGTCTTTAATACCACTCTTATAATATCGCAAATATTTCCAAACATATTCGTTGTTGACCGTACTCCTTTCATCCCTCTCTCCTAAATATGATACCCACAGGAGTGGATTGCTAACAAAAGGCCATTCTGATTTTGTTTTGACTAAAATCGAAGCGGGAGAAATATCTGGTTTCGCTAAACTTGTTTGCTGTGATACACAATATTTTTATTTTATTTATGAACCCCTTGAATTTTGCTTTGTTTGGTAATAGGTGTTAAATTTATTCCGACTGCGTCTTTGGCTTCATCTATTTAACCGGTATTTCATTTTGTTCCTTTATCCAAACTGTTTTGGTGCTTCTGGATCTAAAATTCTTCATCCAATGTTTTATTTTGTCTTTCTATAGTTGGATCCATTTACAATTTAAGTTTTTCTTACTATCAGTGAATATATTTTATGTTTGCTTCGATTTAATTTTAAAAGGAAACGCGGATTTATGTTAAAGGAAGTTCCTTTTATGTCTGTACGAAATGACGGGTTCACCTTTGTGTTTACAACTCTGTATCTAATTCAGTAATGTTTGCGGTCGGAGACGTAAGGCAACTTGTCTCAGATGGCCCATCCATTGTGCTTCAATAATAGTACCGGAAGTAAGAAAAGTGTCCACAATCGTAGGGTTCCACATAAAAATATAAATGACAACAAATATCGATTGTGCCCCGTGTTCATTTTATTAACAATAGGACAATAGTATTTTATATGAATGGCGGAGGCTGAAGGAACGCTCGGACGTTGGACCCGGGTTATAGGCTTACTACCGTTTTTATCCTTATTTCTGTATTATAAATATCTTTGCTTCCTTTGCAATCTTTTTATTGTCAGCCCGGCCCATGATGTGTTCACTTCTTTTGATAATATCGTTCAGCTTTTTTGACGGATTAATGTCAGCGGATTCAAGTTTTTTTCTTTGCATTTTTTAGGTTATTGAAAATAAATTGTAAGAAAACCGGACATTTTGTTTACTTGTACAATCATTGTTAGACGAATATAACTCGCTATTGTTTAAAACTAATGTCATTAATATTTTGGTGACTTTAGTTCATCCCCATAACGTAGTTCAGAATCTATTTGAGTCGAGGCTCTGCACATTGGTACAGTTCTTGGTCGTCTACGATGTTGATAATATATATATATATTTAAAACAAGAAGAATAATCATTTGCCGATAGACGTCCACTACTGGACATAGGCCTCTCCTAAATATTCCCACTCGATCGGGTTAGGATTCATATGGGAGGATTTGGGCTATTTCTCACCACGATGGCCCAAAGTGGATTGGTAGGAGTAATAGCCTCGTTTGTTGTGTGTGCCACGAGTACTTCAGGTTGGCTTAGATCCTGTGAGTTGCTGCGTGGGAATCTTTACAACCCCAACAACAAACAACATGAATATATTTCGTTATATTTATTAATATTATAGATTTACACCGAAACGTCCATTTTGTTTACAACTATAGTCAGCATCTTTCAGCAAACTGAGTTGATAAGCAATGTTACAAATTTACTATAGCTGTTGCAAATATCATAAGGAAAAGTTGAAATCTCAGAGAAAGTTTCTTTAAAGCTAAAAGACATTTTTTTTAATCCAGAACTTTTAGGTATATTAAAAAGAAGAGTCTGTAAAGGCCACGTTATGGTTTTTTATAATTTGTCTGCCTGTATACAAATTAATTGGTATTTTAAAAGCCATTGTAGATATTGCGCCTGTTTTGTTGTAGCTACTTGAACTGGTTTCTCGTTAAGCTTAATTTATGGGTTTCTATAATTACTTTCAAGTGGTTATTACACAAACATTGTTTTTTTGTAACTATCCGTTATTGAGTAATAAATAATGCTTTTCTAAATCCATCGCTTATTCATGCTTTACAATGTAAACTTTAATTGTTGTTAAACGAATACATTTATATTCTGTGTAATTGTTATTTGTGATAATTGATATTGATGGATGTTCTTGAATTTTCATTATTAACTTTTAATTTTTTGTTTTCTATACTTGTTTGACTACATTTTTTTTAAACTATGATTCTGTTCAAAGCACAGTATTAACTGATTGGAAATGGAGTAAAAAAAAATCATAATGGAATTTGACAAACCGACTGAGCACAGTTCACAGGATCCAGCTGTCATTCATATTGTAGAAAGCAAATTGTCAAGGCGGGCGGGGTTAGTCATTTTTTTTTATCACCCAGCCCCTACTCAGCCTGTTGACACATCGATGCATGATCTACTTCCAGTTATAAGCGGGAAGATCGAATCTTTTATCGTATTCAGTTCAGGTAGATAGTTATCCGCGCAAGTTAAATTTCAACCAACAATTTATTAGCGCCATTTTGTTTTTAATGAACTACGCACGAATACTAACATTGATTCTCACATTTATTTGAAAATCTGAAATATTGATAAACTATAAGTGTTGGACATATATTAACAAAAAAAAAAGGTTTCTGATCGTGCCTACAGATAATGTCTATCAATAATATCTAAAAGAAATAGTCTAGTACTTACATGAGCATGACTATAGAAATTTCTCACATTAATAAATATTTACTTCCATCATCATCACCTGTTGATAAAGGTGTTGGTCACAGGCCATATATGTGTGTTGGTAGTTACTTATAAACTTTAAATTATTAATATTTTTTTCTTTTAATTATAAATAAATAGTTTTTTTTTAATTTTTCATCTATAACATGCGCTCTACTGATTCTTGATTGACTAAGGTAACAAACTTTGTAGTTTCTTTTTATTACTGCTTCCTGATACTTAAATGCCAGAGTCGCTGATTATAAGTTTTTAAGTTCCTTCATTCGTCTCTTTTCATAAACTACATGTTAATAATTTTTAAATCCTTCTTCTCTACTACTAATTTTCTACTATTTTACATCTATTAAAACTATTTATCACTACGTTTAGTTTTACTTCTCGATCGTCTTTATAAAGTTTACGGTGTTACGATAAAGTAGAAAGAAGTAAAATATCGCTCTCTTGTATTATATATATAATGAAAACGGGTTTTCTTTGCTCATCAATCACCTGAAAATTAGTGACCGTATCGAAATGGGAACGTGACTGTTTGACGCGGAATGATTTGTAGATGGTTATGAGCTATTTATTTTTTGAATTTCATTTGATCCTTCATCGTTTTATTTCTAGTTAACTTTTACAAACATTTTTATTTCGTTTTCATTTATGCGGTAGCTATAGCAACGGTTGCTATAGAAAGTCATTTTGCGGTTGCGGTTGCTCTTAAGGAATACTTTAGATAATTTTCAAGTCTAATTTTGTATTACTGTCAGTAAAGCTGGCGGGGAACAGCTAGTGGAAATACATAAATAAAATCAACCCGTTTAGTGATAATAATTAAGGGTAAAGAAATAAGGACATATATTTTCATTTATTTGATATGAAAGTTAAAGTCACAGGCAGTATATTATTCTCCGGACATCCGCCTGTGATGTGTTTGAAAGGCACCGAGGATCCGAGTACAAAGAGTTAATGAATGGGAACTGCAGGGAGTAGTTCGCAGTTCGCGCAAAATATCACCTATTCAGTATCTCTTTTAATGTTAGTTTACGACTCTGCCTCTATTTCAGCTAGTTCGTTAAAATTTGCAACTCTAGAGCTACAGACAATGCGTATGTTAGCTTTGAGAGCTTCCTTTTTTATTTTTTTAAATAGTGCATCCATTAAAAAGCCTAACCTTTGTTAGCTCTCTACATCTAAATCTGAGCTAGTTATATTATTTGAAGCGTTAGTATTAAAATACGTCAGATTTTGGTAATCGTAATGTTCTCTTCTAGCCTTCAAGTTTCTAGTCTTCTCTCTCTCTTTGTGGGAGAAGGTGCCAGTTCCACCAGTGGAATGAATTATAAAGCTGCTTATTTTCTTTTCAGTTGTTAAAATTTGTCATCATAATGTCACCATAGAGCTCCCATAGGCTTTTCAGAACTTTATCAAAAAAACGACAGTGTTATTTTGTAACTGGAACATTTGGATCAAACCAAAAAACGTTTCCCAATTTCCGTCGGAATTCGTAATCGGAATATATAAATACCGAAGTCAATCTATAAAATGGAAGAAGGGAAATGAAATTTAAGACGGTATACTCAGGAAATAACATTGTAACAAAACGTCGTCTCAATGAAACGGCGACGACGCTGAATGGGACAACATTTAAGACAATGCGACAAAAGCGACTTTAGACAATTTTAGATAACTTTATAGCAACAGTCAATAGTTCTTGTGATGAAATTTATCCTAAACATGTTACGCGTATTACTTTATATTTGTACATTACATCCGACACAAAATTGTACTGCAAATGACTCTTATCCTTGATGACTATCATAATCCTTATACATTAATGTATAGTATTAATTATCAATTATTATAATATGGTGTAAATACAAAGATAAGAAGAAAGCATTTTACGTATACTTTATGCTCTAATAAAGCCAAATTATATCTAGGTCTAGAATTATTAAATACCATAGATAAAAGAGATAGATAGCTCGCTGGCCTAATGATTAGAGCGTGCGGCTTTCATTCCGAAGGTCGCGGGTTCGGATCTCGGCATGTGCCGATGACTTAATATTTAAGTTATGTACATTTGTGGACTTTAGTTACAACAGCGAGATACAAACGGTGAAAAAAAACATCGTGAGGAAACCCGCACACTGAAATCATCTTTGTGTGCGTGTGTGGTGGACCTAATAAAATGGCAACAGGCTCGCCCCTTGTTACATGGGACCTAATCTGACCACATCTGACGAAAAGTGGGTGTTTATTCACCTCTGTCTGCCCCTACTGGGAAAAAGGCGTGATGATATTAAAAAAATATGATATAAACCAGGGAGTGGGTATGTTAATACAGTTACCTCGTGAAGAAATGTTTGAATATAAAGTTTGTTTTAACGACAACACGCGAAGCATAGATACGACGCCTTGCGGATAGTAATATTGTGACACTTTGTAATATATCTAATTAACTCTGCAAGTTCACTAACCATAGATTTTCGAACCATAAAATATAATATTAATATTTTTTCATAAAATTAATAATTTATACCAATTTATAAGGAGTATCGGACTTAAATATCTTCATTCTCCTGCCCTTTTCTGAGCTATGTGGTGTCGGCACAGTATGTACCTCTCTGCCATATCCCTCTATCAGCCGTCATATAAGAATTCACACTCTTACACAATCCATCCACACTTTTTTCGGTTTACTTCTACCCTTATAACCATCCACGTTCATTCTCATTATCGGGCTTAAATGCCATCAGTTAAAAAGAATAGCTGAGGTATAAATGGGTTTTCTCAATCTGATCGCTAGACTTCAGTTCGAAGAGGGCACCTGTCGATCATGAAATTATGTCGCTGTTGATAACTATTTCGGACTAGCTAGAATGTTAAATACTAAACTACATTGTGCTCGATACTTCGAGATATAGGAAGTTAAATCTTTTTACTCCTGTCTATACAGGAAAGGCAGAAACTGTCAAAGAAGAAAGAGAAACAGCTGAAACATCAACAAAGAAAGACACAAATTCTTAAAAATGCCGCAGTATTTTTTTTGAGACAAGTTATTTTATTTAAAAAAGGGAGGAAATTTCGTATAATCGAATTACCAATTCGCGAAACCCACTCGACTGCCAAATAATGAAGATCGCATTACGTACGAGTTAAGAGGCTCAATCCGATAACAATGAACGAAAACAAACGTTTCGCAATTTCTGTATTTCGCTTTTGTTAACGAAATTTGTTTCTTACCTTTATCGACATATCCCTCAATTGTTTCTCAATAGACAAGAAAATCATTTACTTTGTTTACATTCGAAAGACATACATTATTCTAAAGCGGAAATGTTCCTTTCATCTTCCTTCAAAGATCTCTACACCGGTTATGTGCTTCCTTTATCCGTTACCTCACCGTGACTTCCAGATGTAAAGGTGTGCCCAAAAGAAGGACTGTAAAAGGTCCCCCACAACAAGTCACGGTACCCAAATCAACTTCACTTGCTCGTGGTGCACCCTGCTACTCAACAAACAAAAGTATGTAAGACGAACAGAGTATGGAAGTTCGAATAGAAAGAAAGATGAGAATGACTTGGAAGTAATTTCAACCAATTGCAAATGATATAGCAAAATAAAGGCCCTGACCTACCACACGCATGAAGAATTATCTAAAAAAACAAAAACGAGACTCTGGTTGCCATCAACCCATAATGGGACAGCGTGGTAGGAAATAGCCCAAGTCCTCTCTATATGAACGTTTACAAACAACGGGGCCTGATACCCGTCGTTACGGACCGTGCAGGACCGATGGAGGTGCAGATCTTTAGGGGAGGTCTATGTCCAGCAGTGGATGTCTATCGGCTGATGATGATAATGACTACCAGATTGTCAGATACATATTAACACACTCTGTCCTTACTGTTACGTGGTTGTGTAAATTTATTCAATTTCTTCGTTTTCAGTTTTAGTATCATTTATTAGAAGAATTAGTAAGCCATTCTCGCATTGAACTGCCGACGATGACGGACGATGAGTTCATTCGTTCAGACATTCATTCATCTTACCCTTTTCTCCATGAGTGAGTGGATAACGAGCTTCTTACAACTTATTAATTAATAGTAATACAATATAAATTAATCTATAATTAAGATCAGGAACAACATATCTGCTTCATCGTCATCGCACCACAGGCGGCAGCTGCAAATCAGTATTTCACCTCCTCCATCATCAGCCGATAGAGGTCCATTGCTGGACATAGGCCTCCCCCAAAGATCCCCATCAGTCCTGTGACGCATGCAGTACCGAGTACAAGAACCGTCAGTTGTATGGTTTCATATGGTGGGATTTGGGCCACTTCCCACCTCGCTAGTCCAATGCGGGTTGGTGGGAGCCATAGCCCCGTTTGTTGATTAGCGGGGTTCATCACACGCAGGTGAACTTGGTTTTGGTTACGCGAGTTATTGTGCGGGACCCCTTGCACCCCTAGTAGGTGAATGATCCACTGAGCTACGATCTTTTGTACCATTGCAGCACACACTCTCATGTCTATACAGGGTGTTAAAGTATATACTATAAGTATATATATATATTATAAGTATATAGTATACCCGTTTATATAAGGAAATCTCTGTTTGTTAATCAGTATGTGTTTGTTCAATTTTAGCTACAATAAACGATTTATCTATCTATATCTATCTATGAGCTGATCTGTAGGTTCGTCATCTGTGTATAAGCATTGAAACGGAAGCTTTAAGATTGAGATAGGAATTACCCGTTCGGCTTGTCTCCTTAACGTGATTGCGGTAAAAAATGTACAAATCGCTGCCGCAGTGTAGCCGCTTTTATGTACCGCGAAGAGATAAATAATGGATCCGACAAAGTGAAAATGAGGCGCTCGCAAATGGCATTTTTCACACGGAAGACACTCTGTATTGAAGCACTTACTTTAATTTCTTTCGCCGGGATCCCCTTGAATATTTACTTCCACTTAAGGATTCTGGACAGTGGAAAGATTTTTTTGAAACTTTTCCTTTTAAAAGTTTTAATATGGAATTGTCTTTTTTTATCATTCACCGCAGTAACCGTACTGTACTCTTGTCGCTGTCTATATTTCAAAGTTGCCCAAATGCAATATTTAAAACTATATTTTTTAAGATTAGCACAAACTTAGCGTTTTAGTTTGTACGAATTCACACTCTTCACAAGATAACTTAAATTTTTTTTTAAATATCGGACTAAATTGAATAATTGAAAAACTTATTCACATACAACTTGTTACAGCATACTTACAGCTAATTAAATACAGCTCATTTATACAGCTGGTGCTTGTGCTACGTACGCGGTGCGTGTCATAAGCCATTCTCCTTTAAGATATCTTAGCTGAGATGTGTTTAATTAACACCGCCGCCTGCGCGTGGGAGGCTGTGCGTCTGGATGTGAGAGTAATTCGAGTTTCATTTTATTGTAAATGGCTCGCCTTCGCCTAATTAATAGTCCGCGATTGCGGGTATGTGGTAATAAGTGGCAACCACTGTGGGTACTATTAAAATTTCGATTACGCGTCGCCATTTTAATTGAAAAGGGTGGCCGTACGCGAAAGGTTCCACTTTCATTAAATTGAGTTGAACAAACTTTTTTTTTTTATACAAAATGAAATTTTTAATTTCGACGTCGCATATCACAGCACAAAGGTGTAACGGTTTGCTTGATATTTAAACCATGATAGAGTCGATCTAGTATCCTTTAATTCTTAGGAATAAATTCGAATGCACTATAAGGATAATAAACGTCTCACTAGGCTCATATTAAACTAATGATTTTCAAGTTTTTGCTACTAGAACACAAGTGTGGCCAATAACAAGGTAGTATTAGAAATTTTCACAAGACCCCATTCCGCCCATATCCTTTGGACACAAGAAATTTCGTTTATACACCAATTTCATTTGAGAAAGCGTCCTTATTTCGAGAAACAAATTACTGTTTCCGATTTATGATCAAAACAGCAATTCTTCACCGAATATAGTCATTGTATACTTCTACATACAACCGGGGAAAAGAAACAGTAAAAATAGGTAATAGAGGTTATTACTTGAAAGTGATCGGTAAAAGCGGCTTCCTTTCTCAATCACATCAACCAATTAACACAAAACCTGTTTCAAAGTTACATTTTCATTTAAACTTTAAGCGCAGATAGTCTTTTTAATATTCAAAATTAAGTATTTAACATTAAAAAAGTATTAAATGCATTTCCGGTGCACAGCAGTTGTCGGCCAGCGTGGCTGATGTAAGCCGACATTGCATTCCTAGATAGTAAGCGCATTAGCCTAGATATTTCTAGAATGAAGTTAAATGGAGCGAGCCTTTAAGCCAATTACCTACGATTTTTTATTAAACTGAACTTTTTTACATATCTAAAATCTAAATTTACTGCTGGTAAGTCTCCGTCAGTTTCCGGTTTAAATTAGCTAGCCTACGTCACAAGGCGACGAACGCAATGTGGTGCTGTGTATACCATCCTAACTAGCGCTACGTTATTATCACGGTATTATTATGGACAAGCGTATCACTTACCATCAGGTGAACGATTTTCGAACCAATACGACATGAGGCTTTCAAGAAAAATGGGTATTATTCTTTTAAAAGTCGGCAATGCAACTGCGACTCCTCTGATGATGCGACTGTCCATGGCCGTCAGTGATCACTTTCCACCAGGTAAACTGTTCGCTCGTCCTTCACTTTCCTCCCTATAAAAAAGGACATTCAACTCGTATCGACGGTTAATTGAATCAAAAAAAAAAAATTGATTGAAATCACTCCATTTCCTCATATCGTCTAAAGTTCTATGTTATTACAAATTTCATTTCTAAAGTGTACACTGGGAAGTGGTTGAAGTTTAGTATCAACGACATTTTCTAGTTAATTAGAAATAATTATTTCGTATTAAAATTTAACTACAGCCATTTTATTTACAAATAAGATGCTTAACTTCGTGAAGATTTCGAAATCTCGGTAAGGAGTAAGTATTTGTCCTACCAGATAAACCAATTAAGAAGTCTGCGTCCGAAGTTAGTTACATAAATTAAATGTAAATAAACAAACATTGTCGTCGTTTTATAAATGAAGTAACATTAATGAACACATTCACATGATCAAGGAGCTTAATTATGCTTGATACAATTTATATGGTCGCTGCCAACGGCATAGAATTGCCATTCTCGTTAGCATCGCATGCAAATACGGACCTAGCCGCTTTCGCATAACGAGCCAATCAACCTGTAATTTTCATACAAAACATGGTCAATCGGAAACTGCACTCGCGGTGGAATAAGAACGAATTTCCTTTAATTATACCGTTAATGCACCTTTAAATTCTCCTAGACATCTTCATTAGATGCAACTGATATTGGAAAACGTCTTGATAGTTTATTTATAAGACCCAGGTCATTTACTTCATTCTCTGTAAATTAATCATCATTAACGGCTAACATATATTCGTTTGCTGTTTACCTAACAGCTTCTTTATTGATTTTTTTGTGTTACTATGAATATACTAATCTAATAGTATTCCTCTCTTCTGTAGTTTTTTATGCATTTCTACATTCATTTCTGGAGTGGCAAAACTCACCTACTCGTAATTTATCCTGCTAATCAACAAATGAGGTTCTGGCTACTCACTCACCCGTGTTGGACCAGCCTGGTGGGAAACGGTCAATTTCTCTCCACATAAACCACTACAAGCTACAGCTCGTAGTGCCCAGCGATATCGGCGGCAATGCTGAGTGTTGAAGATTGTGGGAGCCTATTGGATGCGAGCAGTACAGTACTGTTTAATCTGGCAATTTTTGTGCAAGGTCTGCATCAGCAATGGACTTCAATCGACTGATGATGATGATAATGTTTCATTTCTTCTTAATGCTACAGTAGGTTTGCAAATAGTACTCCTTGGTAAACAGTCTAAATATCTAGTAAATCATATACAAGAAGCATATAATGTAATAGATATATCATGTAACTGAAGTGATGGCGAGTAATCTGCTAGCAATATTTCAATAAATTTTAAAAAAGCAACTACAATATTTTTATTGAAATAATTCGGTGTAAAATTTACGACACTTGATGGAGAATTTTCAGCAGTTAAAGCATAAAAAGTATTCTAATATATTCAGCTACGGCGTGTTTGCCAACGTCCCACGTGGCGCTTGCATCATTCCGCGTTTTGATTACGTTACTGAAAGTACGGCATAAAAAATGTTAAGCTTTAAAATTTCCGTAGTGATCGTGAATGCTCCTCCGTGCACTCCTCGCGTTATCTCGAGCAGACATGTCGTCACCCCGGTAGCTGGTACCTGGGATATCGGATATTTATCAATTTGTAAATAAGACTCGACGGCGCTTTATTAAGTGGAAGGGATGTAATGGATTAGGAGTCAAACACGTGGGCCGAGACTTCGGATGATTGATCGGTGCTCTCTTATCAATTTGTTTTGGGTCTCTCGGGTATTAAGCCTGTAGGTTGTGTACGGGCTTCTGTCACAAATGAGGACGATAAAGGTGAGACGGGTTGGAAAATCATTAACCGAACAAACAAAGCATTGGATTGTTCCCTTTTGTTTCCCTTTAAATCTCACTAAATTATTTTTGCGCATGAACATAATTTACAAAAAATAAACATACCGTTTAAGCTTATGCGTCAGCAACAGCCTTTTTTATTTGCTTTACGTGGGGGGAATGCTTTCGCACACCTGCCCTCGTGGGGGCAAAGAAAGGTTATGTCGGACCTTCGTAGCTTTACGGCGGGGCCACGTGAACGCTTCCGCACACCTCTACCCCGCCAACGTTGGCTGCACCATGCAACCCCACCTCAGGAAGGAAAACATCCCCTTTCTACCTCTGTAAGAGCGCGCCGGGACATACAGCGCGCCCTCTTCCTGGCCTTTTATAGTCACATGAGCAACAGATACCCTCGAATCCGACACCCAGAAGCCAACGGCAACAGCTTGTCATAATAACATCATGAGTAGACTTACAATATGGCAAAAATTCTTACCATCACGCATAAGTAATAAAACGGAGGCCTTTTCTTTGATCCGGGTATTGGATTTTACATAATGGTATTATTTGTTTGTATCCCTCCCCTACCACCAGCTAACTACCGTCGCATTTAAATTTGAAGCCATGGTATTATTGCTGGTGGTAGGCTAGCATTTCTGCCTTCAAGCAGTTAGTGTGCAAAGATTACCGTGTTCTGGTTTAACAGACGTTGTAATTTGATTGAGGTGTTACTGAGGTGGCGAGACTTAACATCTCATGCCTCAAAGCGACGAGTACGATGTGGTGCTGTGTGCATCATCCTAACTAGCGCCACGTTGTTATGGGCAATCGTATGAATTATCATCAGGTGAACGTCTCACTCCTCTCAACTCTTGGTTGTATAAAAAAAAGTATTACGAGGACACTTCACTTTACTTCAATTACCCAGCCTTAACAATTGGTAGGGAAGGTTAGATTTAATCTTGTTAATAGATTCTGAGTCAATACTGATTTTTTTTTATCTATTTGTCGTTGGTTGAAGTTTCTGCGGGGAAGTATTAGCAATTAATATCAAGCTTCAATTGTAGCTAGTATTTTGTTAAGCAATTATTGAATCCAGATTGGACGTGGAGGGCTGGTGGAGCTGTCGCATCGTACCCACGAGGAATCGTCTATAAACATGTCTCCGCTTTCTCTTTTGATCAAAGCTATTGCGTTACGCAGGCGCCGGTGCCGCGTTATCGTATAATATACAGCTTTTGATCGTACTCGGCGATTTTGGCGTTGTTTATTGTTCAGTCATTTTGGTTTTTTTTTTTATAGACCCAACAGACCAAAGTTCATCTTCAATAAATTTTAACCTCTCAACTCTTTTAACGTAGACGTATCAGAAATTGTAAACAATGATCGATTAGACAATTAGCTAGTGTTCCTTCTATCGTTTCGGCCCTTTGGTTTCGTGGGTGTCCGAAGCAACTCGCAGGATTCAAGCCAACTTCAGCAGCTCTTGGTGAACCCTGCAAATCAAGATGAATGACTCAAACCCCCTATGTGAAGCCCTATAAACGACAGCCAATAGTGCTCGGCAATGCGGGCAGTACTGATAGATATGGGGATCTTTGTCTATGTCCACCAATGGACGTTTATCTGTTGATGATGATGATGACAGAAAATGAAAATAATATAGAATCAATATTCGACCTCAATTAACCTGAATCAATAACTACACTGTTATATACAATATATATATATATATATATATAATTACACAAAGAAATTGTTTGAATTAACTCTGCTTTTGTGCTCCAAGTTAATATTAAATAATTTATATTCCGATGGCACAATAAATGAATATGAAGCTGAATCAAGGCAATATTTATTTCGGTTCCCATTCTTAAGCGCTTTATTTCATCCGCGGCTTTCTTGACGGCATTATTCAAATCGTACCTGAGCACAATCCCCGATATTAAAAGAAACATAGCTTCAAGTGAGGAAGTGTTTAGAAGAGCAAGGTTCCGTATTTTAAATATTGTCCTTTTATTTCTTTTTGAAAAGTGAGCTTTTTAAAGATTTTATTCAAAGCCGTAGTTAATAATAAGATTTTTATAAAAGAAGATCCAGACGTTGATTACAATGATAATTCTTAGACTTGGCCATAGAAATGCGACGCAAATTAGGATGGGATAGGAATTACTTAATAAAAAAAAATGTCAAAAACAGTCAAAACCGAATTAAAAAACAGAGGCGATATTTCAAAAATGAAATATCGTTGACCTCTTAACCTCCCTTTAACATGGTTACGGGGTAGGCGTACCCTTCTGTCAACGGGTCTCCGAATAAAATTTATGTTAATCAAGAGATGATAACATTCGATAAAACATTGGCCAGCTTTTGAAATACTTTTGTGGATCCTTTCAGGAGGATTCATTATTCATTCTTTATGATATAAAATTTAAAAGGTAAGGTCAGGATCTACTTGTCCATAACCTTGAAGCGTTAGATAAAATCTGTACACAGTAACATATATACACAGAGCTTTTATCATATGTTAAGTCTAGATAGCTTAAAAATTTTATTAGCTGAAGCACTCATGAAATCCGAAATGTTTGTATACTATTGTTCTGGCAAGTCAGATCTGGAAGTACATCATTTACAGTATCCTTTATAATTTGAATCTCTTCAATCACTTCCAACTGTTGATGCTGTGAGGTAACTATAGCACATGGTAAGATTGATTGAGGTCCAATATAAAGAGAAACTTGCCGCTCATCTCTAGGGATGTTCCACTAACTCACTCTATTTATCTTCATTATTTTTATATGCACGCAGTTTTCATACATCTATTATTAGAAATAATTACATTGAAATCATCATGAATTACAACATTAGAATATTCTAGTCCTATTTTGGGATGGGCCATAGCTCGTGGACCAATTTAACAGAGTTACAGAACTACTAAGTTTAATACAGTACATCCTAGGTAAACATATTACATGAACCTTCCCTTTTGTAAAGGTTATAGTTTTGTTCATACGCAAATGCTTGTGGCAGGTGGATTTGTGGAAGATGATAAAAAAGCGGATACTGCAAGAGCTCTCTTCACCATACAGTTATTCTACTTAGAGACAACAAATTTCACATTTTTGTTTCAGAATATATCTGTTAGTGTTTACTTCTTCTTAAACTGTAATTTGTCTTTTTATAAGATTTCCGAAGGAGTCTCTATTTAAATATGAAGTAGCTCCAAAATGGACAAGAGGCTATTGGACTATAGTTCTAGTAGTATTGCTAACCTCAACAATCTATAGGTTGCATCAGAGAAGACAGATAGAAAAATTCACCTTATTATTAGTACCTTAGGAAGATATTAAGTGATTATTAAACCACTGTGAAGTACTAAAACGTTTGTTTCACAAATAAGTTAGACACAATAGAAATAGTTTTTTTTTTTTCATATTGAACTATATATCGAAAATTCTAGTTCGACGAAGGCCAAGATATATCACCTGCCACCCCGCAGCGCCTCCTGCGGTCTCCCTTTACCGTCTCCCGGGGGACTCTTGAGTTATTCGAAAAACTTTATAGCTTTTAACTTTTATGTTATTTTCATGCAATTTCCTATTTATATGCAGACACGTTTGACGGGCTTCGCATAATAAGTAACCGGTGAATTTGGCGTTGCTTAACAAAAAAGTGTGTTTAGTTTAATAGACAGCCTTTTCCGATATTTCCACTTATATCCTTTTTCAATAACCAATTCACGTCCCCACTGGAGCACAGGCCTACCCTCAATATGAGGGCGATGGGCCATAGTCATCACGCCGGCCCAATGTGGATTGGTGTCTTCACACATACCTTAGAATAAAATTTTATTCATATGCAGGTTTCCTCGCGATGTTTTCTCTCACCGTTTGTATCTCGCTGTTGTAACTAAAGTTCACAAATGTACATAACTTAAATATTAAAGTCATCGGTACATGCCGAGATTTGAATCCGACACCTTCAGAATGAATGCCGCACGCTCTAAGCATTATGCCAGCGAGCTGCCGCTTATATGAAAACTATTTGTATCTGATAAATTGAACAGTGCATTCCTTACATACTAACTCTCTTTACAATACGTAGTGCGTAAACATTAGGTACTATGTACGTTTCGGTTTACAGTACGCCGCAACATATATTATTATAACAACATAGTGATATACGTTTTTGTCTCAGGACATTGCTGTGTAAATAGTTTTGTATTTTTTTTATTTTATAGGCAACATACATTTTTTTTTATTTAAAAACTAAAGTAAAGTACTCTTCCTTTGACGCCGCAAATCAGGCCTTACTATTACTATAATGTGTAACATCTTAAGATAATTTAATCATATTACTTATAGCGCTTTAAATAATAGTTCTCTTATTTCTAATTATACTTAGATTGTATACTCAATTAATAATATAATAAAACTATTCTCATACTATTTATTTTTAAAACAAACATAGGCAGCTGTATATTCTAGTGGACACCCTGTTCCCATGTTTTCTTCTTCTTAAGGTGCCTCTCCGACTAGCGAAGGTTGGCGGTCAGTTCTTCAAATTTAACTCTGTCTCTTGCGAGGCGAAATAGTTGAGCGGCACTCGCAGTTCCCGTCCACTCTCGGATGTTGCGTAACCATGATTTCTTTCTACGACCAACACTCCTTTTACCGGCAACTTTTCCCATCAAGATGAGTTGTAGGAGATCATATCTGTCATGCCTGAGCACGTGGCCGAGATACGATACTTTTCTCATCTTGATGGTCTGCAAAAGTTCCCTTTTTTGGTGGACTCGTCGTAGAACCTCCTCGTTTGTCACTCTCCGAGTCCAGCTTATGGCCAACATGCGGCTATATGCCCACATCTCGAACGCTTCTATACGTTTTCTGAGGTCTTCTTTTATTGTCCAGGCCTCGCATCCGTATAGAAGGATGGGCCAGATATAGCATTTTAGTAGACGGAGGCGCAAAGGTATTTTGATGTTGCGACAGCATAATGTTTGTCCTATACATTAATGTACTTGGATATGGCAGTTATTATAATTTAAAAGGTTTTTATGTAATAAAATTGGCAGAGAACTGCAATGAGAGAAACTATAAGATATAATAATCGGCCCGATGGAGAACAAACAAGTGAGCGTGCCCGCTGACCTCACGCCGGAAGGACCGGTTCCTTACGCGTCGACGATTAAGTGATCTTCCCGCTGTTCCACCGATTTCGGGTTAATTTCTTCATTTTGTCGGCCGCTCGCATTCTTGTTCCTTTTAAGAACTCTTAATGCTCTCTTAAAATTTGAAATAATTTCTATAATGGAACTCCTCGCAGACCCAGCTGCGTAATCGAAATACTTCTCTAATAATCTCTATAATGGCTCGCCTTCGAATCTATCAAACAATCATAGAGTCGAGAGAGACGCTGATGAAACTGTGAACGAAGTTACAAAAGCAATTTCACGAGTATTCAACGTCAATCATTGTAGACCGAATACACTCGAAATAGTTTTATTTGGTGATAGATTTGTGTCAATATATAAATATGTAGCAATTGTAAACCTATCATGGACTACAAATAATAATTGTATTCACGATTGTATCTATATTTATATATATATATATATATATATATATATACAAATATTACAATATTGCTATAAATTTATATAAAAATCAATCGAAAATTAAGTTCATTGAAATTTTCATAGCAATATTTCAATAACATTTCAATGCAAATATTTGTTTATAGAAACAGACCTATTACTTACTTTGCTAGTGATTGACGTCCTCTTGCATTTTTCTTTATTTCCACTGCTAAGAAATCTCGCCCCGGGGCACGAGCGGCATTAATCTTATTACACGGACGAGAGCTACGACCCTGTCAGTGGAGGTTCGAATCTGTTACACGCCCGCCTATCCTGACAATCTCTCGGATTCCGATTCGGTCGTGAGCTGGATGTCATAGTGACGTTTTTATCTCACAGATTGTTAAAAGCTTCCACGGCTCTTTACATTGTTACATCAATTTCAATAATGTCAATTTCAACTTCGATTACACCGCGATCATTTGCAGTAGTTCTAATTACAACACCAACATTATTTCTTTATCACTAACAGATTTTTATTTGACAAATATTTTGTTAAATTATAACTTTGCTCTTATACGCGATCTGTGACAATACTAAATCTCACATTTTACTGTGAGCAAAGAACTAAATTCGCAGACATAGCTCAAAAGATTGCTAAACTTAAGTGGCAGTGGGCAGGGCACATTGCTCAAAGGACCGACGGCTGATGGGGCAGTAAGTTCCTCCTGTAGCAACCGCGTACTAGTAGATGTAGTGTTGGGAGGTCTCCGACTAGATGGCCCGACAATCTGGTGGGAATCGCGGGAATCCATTAGATGAGAGCAATGAGATGACGATGATGATGACGAAGGAAATAATTTAGATAAAAAAGAAAATTATTAAACTATGCTCAAAAACTACTAAAAATATCTTAAATTTCGTACATGCATAACATTAGCAAAACTCTATATAGATCAATGTTGTTTCTATCAAGTTCTTATAATCCTATCTGATTTTAAGAGCACTCAAATTCCAGCTATCGGAAACATAAAGGCGATGGTTTATGATCTGCAATATTGTTACATGTACTTTATTTAACTTCTTCTGGCGATTGTGCAACGAGTTAAACAACATAGTTACATAATAATACTGTAATGGGAAACGTTACGGTAATAATGTAAATAAAGCGCTAATAAAAATACTTTTATATAGTATTTGAACAATTAAGAAAACATGACGAGTTGCCCTCGTAAAGAGCACGGCTATAAACTAATAAATCAAGCAATAAAAGCATAGATCATAAAATACAGGATAGTATAGCTCGATTCGTAATAGTACAATGTCGTAAATAAATCTAAATCAGTCCATAAGTCGATAACGATGGTGCGTTTGAATGACGTCAAATCTCTCCCAATACGCTTTGTATCGGCTGGCATCGTAAATTTGTTAGTGTAACCAACAATGCCATTGAGTGCGGTCCTATTTGTTAATACCCTATTCCCTTTACTTTTGTTTCGTCCAAACGCACTCGGCAATAAACGAGGTGGCAGATCGTAAAACTCAGCTTTATCGGCATTTGTCCGAGTTTGTTTATAGCCTAACAGGATTACCGGTTGTGATTGATTCGACTTCCTCCAAATAAATATCGGCCCGAACAAACCGGAGGACTCCGTCCGATTGTTTTATGCTGCGATATTAAAATCTAAATAAAAGTAAACAGCCCCATCTCCTAACGTGTGGCAGAGGTCCAATTTATTATTTAGCCTCTTTTACAATCGCCGACGATATAAAACTTTTAAAACTAGCTTATAAATTTGTCTCCGTTTTATTTGACCGAGATTGTCGGTTCGATACTGACGTGTTCAGGATGCTTGGTAAAAAACAATTTTCTAATCGAATCAAGTCTAAAGCAAATGGATATTGGTCGCCGACAAAACACATGTAATGCAACCGTTACTGATGAACCGAACGTCGCTACATTATAGTTACCAGTGATCGATTAAATTCTTGTTACTTATTAACCAATACCAACTTTATGAATTCGGTTATAAAGTATATTTTAAACAGGTATAAACTAAACAGTGTAACACTTTATAGTTTTCCACTAAAAGCTTGTGGTACGAGCCGTCCCTCGCTCGGTTAATTAAGACATGTATTATCAAACGTTTTGAAGCAGTAAATAAAAATGTAATCTACCATTCTAAGAGTATAGGCGTCTCTATAACACGCCTTTATCTTGAAATGGTTAGCCGAAACGAATAGCGTCTCTTTGATCCTACACCTACACGCGCATTTAAGCCTTAATAATCTTACATTTATACTAATGCAGTGTCAAATTTTAATGCATCCCCCGATACGGCATCTAGAGAGCCAAAATATTTAAACGTCTCAATCCTAAACGATTGACGGTTTTAAAAAATTTCAAATTTTTATGTTTACAGGTAATCTCCGTCGTCGCAGCGTTTAAAGGTACGGTGACTTTGTGGTGAGTAGTTAACAAATCACTCGATTATCGTGTCAAAACGGTCACATTAGCGCCTTATTTTTCATCCGGTGTTACTTAAACTCGGAACGTTTCTAATATAAATAAAACTTGAAGAGATAAGTCACGCCCAAACTTTTTACTGTTCAAAGCGCGACTCGAACTTCGCAGCGAACTGATTAAATACTTTAATCTTTATTTACTAGGACATTCGTACGTACAATTTCGTTTCGGGATTTATCGTTTAACTTTAAATGAGGTCGAGTTCCGGGATCCTACAACTGTTGTAATATTGTTATAACGTTTCTTATTAAGATTCGCCTGCGCAGTCGCTAGGTCATTGCTTTCGGAAATTTATATCAAATTACGAAGTATGACAACGGTCGAAACTTCAACAAGTTAATTTTACAGGACGGTAGTTCGTGTATTAAAATTATTAAGTTTTATAATACCGGGTATATTTGTTAAACGTATAGTATCAATTGCAGCATCTTATCATCTTAGATATTGCAATGTCTAGATAAAAGTTTTCCACTCGTGTGTATTGCCAGTTTTGACTCATAGTACCTATGAGAGGTTCGAATTCACCCAAAGAACAATGGAGAGAGCTATGCTTGGAGCGTCTTTGTGCAATCGAATCAGAGATGAGGAGATCCGCAGAACTAAGGTCATATTTGTAGCCCAAAAGATTGCTAGACTTAAGACACAGTGTTAACTAAAGTGGTCCCCTTGCTCAAGGTGGGCACATTGTTCGAAGGACTGACTGGCGTTGGGGTAGTAAGGTTCTCTAGTGGATTAGATCGAAAACTGGTGTAGGTCGCAGGAAGTCCCTGGATGCGGGTAGCGTAGGACCGATCGATGTGGAGATCTTTGGGGAAGGTGTAGGTCGCAGTAAGCCACTGAATGCGGGTAACGTAGGACCGACCGATGGAGAGATCTTTGGGGACAGTGTAGGTCGCAGGAAGTCCCTGGATGCGGGTAGCGTAAGACCGATCGATGTGGAGATTTTTGGGTGAAATATGTGTCCAGGAGTGGACGTCTATTGGCTCATGACTAATAGTAAAACTATTAGTATGAAAATTATAATTTTTAACTGTCTAAAACTTATGAATGAAAACGAAATCTTTTTTTATTTGTATTGCACTGTATAATAATAGAATCTTTATAAAAGCGAAGATTCTATCTCGAATCCGGGTCGTGGTGACTACATGTGGTGGTGGTGGTTTATAGACCATGAAAATGAACCAGTGATTGTTTCATAATTTTTCCAATTTTTATATAGCAACTACCCCTATTACAGCAATCTACAACCACCGTAATAATTCTAAATTATAGTAGATTTACTGATGGTCCCCGTTATTGGAGACCATCTATATACAACATTACAACTGCTATTTCTGCCGGCAGTTAGAAGTGTCCAAACAGTATTGTCCTCCAGTTTGAAAGGTGCTGAATTTTATGAACAAACTGAGAGCCTGTCTCTTACCATCACGTGAATCTCTGTACCTGAGTTTTCTAGTATCCTTCGGCTTCTTAGGTCTTATTGTCAATTTCTCTATTCGACGAAGCGACCTGATGATAAGTGAAACGCCTGTCCACTACAACGTGGAGCTATTTCGTAATATACAATACACCATATGTACTCTTCGCCTTGGGACATTAGATTTTAAATCTCGTTACTATATTAATATCACTAGCTACAGCGCCTTTCAAGCTCGAATACGGTAACGTTTGCATAGTACTTCTTGTCGGTTGGAATAGAAGCTGCGGTGGTATCTAGACAGTCACCAGCAACAGTGACCTAGCACAAGTAAATTTTCCATTTATCAAATCGCGAAGTTTTAGTAGTGTTATGTGACTATATAGTTATAAATGTGAATGTTAAGTTAATAAGTTATTCGTATGCTATAACTTATGTTTTTTTTTAATATTCACCACTTTGCTTATCTGTGGGTGCGTGTCGGTCAAACGCAGTGTTGATAACGCGAGTGTCGCCGCCCTAAAAAATATCGCCTGTTTGTTCGTCCACTGTTTGTACACCGCGACGGATACGGATACGGTGAGGTGCGGTCGCCATTTGTAATTAAAAATGGACGTTAGGTGATATCGTGTTACATTTTAAATTTACTGTTTTGCGCGAGCGTCCGTTAATGGTCGACGTTTGTCCTTTTTTTTTGTTTGTCGGCGTTCACTAAACGCTTTATAGGCGACGCCGTTAGGAAGAATTAAAAGGTAGTGGTAATTTGAACAGATAAAATGTTTGTATTGCCGGCGTTTAGTTAACACACTGTTCATTTTTTAAAAAAAAAACGAACAGTAATGTTTGCTAAAGTATAAAAAACTGATGACTAGATCATCATACTCCAGCCCTGTAGTCTCGGGCTAGTAAGAATAGGACTAAAGTAAGCCCTGCCTGTCGTAGAAGCAGACTAAAAGGGTCTAGGAGTTTAACGAGTCTTGAGGGTGGCTAGTGGGCCCTTATCTCCCAACAAGCGAACCTGCGTGGGACAGCGTATGGTTTAGTGATGGTGCCTAAGAGAATTAGGCTTCGCCGCATAGATCGGTAACACAAAGTGTCAAAGGACACCGGTGCGTTCTATAAGAGATCACAGAGCCTCTCCGAATGCACTGATGCAGACCACCGAGATGGTTTTAGTGAGTAAGAATCTCACATAACCCTGAATTCCTCTTAGAAGCAAAAAAAAGATCATAGTACTTATACAGTATAAGAACCAAAATAAAAAAGTAATTTTATATATTTCTACCAAACGACGACACGAGCTGATGAACTGATGGTAACTAATACGCTTACCCTTAACAACGTATCGCTATTTAGTTTGATATACACTGCACCGTGTTGTGTTCGTCGCCTTGAAACGTAAAGGTAAATCTTTTAACCCCGTAATTTACCTAGCTGCAGCGCCTTTCAAACCAGAACACAGCAAAGCTTATACACTACTGTTTGTTAAAACATAGACCAATATATTTTATTGTTGGTCGGTCTTTGGTGCCGGGGATCGTCTGGATAGGTGGCACGCTGTCCCTATTTCTACCGCCAAACAGTAGTTAGCAATCATTTCTTTGTTCCGGTTTAAAGGGTGCTGTAGCGAGTTAAATTATTTGTGGTATCGAGTCTTAGGAGTCCTTTCACAAGGTGGACCGATGGATGCGAGCAACGCGAATCGATTAATGTGGAGATCTTTGAGGGAAACCTATATCCAGCCGTGGACGTCTATCGGCTGATGATGATGAACGAATCTTAACACCCTTTGACTCATATTGACGAGCACAATGTAGTCCAGTACATAAGATCCTAACTAGCGCCACGTTGTTATAAGCAGGCGTAGCACTCATCATCAGGTGAACATCCCTTTCGTCTCGTCTATAAAGTATACAACAAATATAAATCTCATATGTTGTCACAAACATAAATAGATTCCGTTACTTGAAAGTGAGTTCTATCACTTCATGAATCAGTTAAAACACCGCGGCATATAATTGCCCGACTATTAAAACTATTTAACACGCAATAAAAATATTAAAATACGATTTTACTATGGCAACACCCATGTGTGTTGCAGAGCAATCAGGGGGTATTAATTACAGGGCCGACAACTGGCTCAAGGCATTCCCACTGCGTATTTCAACGCTTTAATTGGGAACAAATGTGCGGAGAGGCAGTCTCATGTTCTGTTCCTGTGCAGCAACGTATCAGCGCTGACGATGATTAATATACTACAAACACATATTAAATGACGTATTGAAATATTTTTAAGCTTTAACACATTCGCTTATACGATATATATGAGTATACAGAGAAATGTATGTTTCTAATCGAATTAAAAAGAGATATATCTGATAAAGCAAAGAGATGAGCTAAAGGTAAGTGTTAACATGACATATTTAGTCTGAGACTATTATTAGGGGTAAGGACCTCTAATAATTTCACTAGCTACAGCGCCATTAAAACCGGTATATAGTAATGGTTGCAAACTATTGTTAAGCTGCAGAAATAGGTGCTGCGCTGGTACCGACCTAGAGGTTCTTCGGCAACAGAGACCTAACACCAGTGAAATATATCAATATGTCAGGTTATTTGTGTCACACACATAATGACCATAGTCATGAGACATGTATTTAGCTTCCTTACCCCAGTATTTCACTAGCTATAGTGCCCTTCAGACTGGAACACGGTAACGTATATACACTACTGTTTAACTGCAAATATAGGATCTGAGGTTGTATCCACTTAGACAGTCTCAAGTAACAGAGACTTTGGGTTCGTCGCTTTGATACATAAAATGTCAAGTCTCGTTATGCCATTAAATTTCACTAGCTACAACATCCTTCAAACCTAAACATAGTAATATTTGCTTGCATCTAGTCAGACAATCTCTGGCAAAAAGAACAATAAATATTTTATACAAGTAAGTTTTTCTAGACACATTCCCGATCACCTTTTGTTTGCATATATATTTTTCTATACAAGTGTACTGTTATAATATATAGATGTAAAATGAGTAGAAGAAGTAAAGGTGTATGGTTTAATGCCCACAGCCGTCGGACAAGCGGCGACGTACATAAATCATAATGTAAATAGCCAATAAGAAGATATTTATCCGACATCATCGGGCCGCCGTAACTCAACGAGAAATCCGATTAATACAACAATACGGCTAATTGCGCCGACCGCTGCTCTCCGGCTGTGGAGCTGGAGGAGCGAGAGGAGTCGCAGTGTATTTACACCTAGACTAAATATTCCCCGCGGTTTTATTCACTGAAAATAAATATATTAATTCTAAACATCCTGACGCTGAACAAATTTTTATCTATTTTTTTAATTTCATAGAAAACTCTTCTCTTTTAGTAGTACCACCGCAGCTCATATATCTGCCGGCAAACATTACTGTGTTCTGTTTTAAAGGATGCTACGTCTAGTGAAATTACTGGAATAATGATACTTAACATCTTATAACACAAACGATGAGCGCAATGTGGTGCAGTGTACATCATCCTAACTACCGCCACGTTATGAGCAGGCTTCACTTACCATCAGGTTAATATCTCACTCGTCTCGATTCTTCTATCGTAATTCCTGCGAAGTTCGCCGATTCACTTATTTTCTAATTTAAGTCAAACTAATTATTATACTTTAGATATATGTCTAAATTATTATTATTTTAACTTTAATAGTTATTATTGTGAAATATGAAACAATAGTTAGCTTACGTTTTGACATTTTCATTTGACTATGATTATGATCTTCATTCCGATCTTCATTAACAGTATCGATAGCGTTACTAGATTTTACATTTATATAATTTTTTACTATGCCTAGTATTTCATTAATTCAATCTCAAAAATATCCTGATTCATTAAATAAATTTAGCCATTGCAGAATTTCATGTCTAGACTTCACTATTTAAGCTTTGCGTTGATACGTTGTTCAATTAGTTTCTCATTTTATGCGTGTAGATTTCATCTGGAACATTAAACTCTCATTCATGATGTTCGCATGATGAGCCCCTAATGGTGGGCCCATTGGGCGGCTGTGTTTTATTTTTCGAGACTTCATAAAGCTGTATCAAGTTCGCATGACTCGTGCGGACTCATTAAAACGGAAATGTGTTCTTGTAATTGCCTTCGCTGTTGATGGATATTCCGTTGAATGTATATTTCAGGACCGACATTTAATATTGAAGAGATATGTATTAAGCGGTGCTATTCTATGGTACTAGACATTAATATTATATCACATTTATAATTATCCTGAAATATGTAAAATCTTAGTATGATATCTTAATGTCATGGCACTGCTTATGTGTACTTTATAAGAAATAATCTCATAAAGTACACATAAGCAGTGCCTTTATCTAAAACCAATAACTATACTAAAAAATTGTTTAAAATCAAATCTCTTAATAGGTACCGAAATTATAGATATGTGACGAATATTAAAACAAAGTGCAATCGGTGGAATATTTGTAGTCTGCGAGGACAATAAAATACTCACAACATAAATAACTCGTTACCTTCTTCTTCTAATTATATCGTTTGTTGATGTGTGCTCTTAAAACAAACGCATAATTCTCTTTGAATTTGTGTTAGTAATCAGAATAATTAATTTAAAACTTGCACCATTACGGTCTGAGTTAAAAACAAGTCGTGTTTTCGTGTTCTGACCGAAAGCAAATTACAAAGCACCCTGCTGTGTATAAAACAATTGTATTCAGCGTCCGAATTGTTGTAATTGCAACTTCTTGTTCGAAACCGCTTCTTCCTTTTGAATCCATACACTGATTACGAGCCGTTTGTCTTTCGTTAACGCTTATTGTTATTATCCATTCACTCGCAATTAGGTGTGCAATTAACCCGACGCAGAGTTATTTACATCCAATGCCTTTTATGTTTTAGTAAATAGTTCTTGATTGGATATGTTCCACGGACGACTTTATCAACTGTTACTATCATTTTATTTTTAATTGATTTGAATTGAAGGAAATGATAATTTTGGCCCAAAAAATTGCTAGACTTAAGTAGCAGTAGGAAGAGCACATTGCTCGAAGAACCGACCACCAACCAGTAGACATAGTGCTGGGAGGTCTCCCACAAGGTGGACGGGCGATCTGGTGAGAATCGAGGGAACCCACTGGATACTAGCAAAGCGGGTTCGATTGATGTTGAGATCTTTTAGGGAGGCCTATGTCCAGCAGTGGACATCTATCGACTGATAATGATGATGAAATGATACTAGAAGATTTTATTATTTATGCCAATATTAATCAAAGTTCTATCATCCAGTTAAATAAAGTCAATGTTTGTGTTTAAGTAGACAATTGACTAAGATTGGATCTCACTGTGTAAAAACTTTCAAACAAGGCGTTAAATATAAATCATTCCTACTACAAGAAGTTTAATTTTATGTACAAACCGACAGTTAAGTAGATTTGTAAACCCGATGCAAACATTTGAAACTGTTCCGCCAACTACTTGGATCTGATTTCAATTAATCTTCTACAAGCATTTCGTAGTTCCCAGTTTCAAGTTTGCACTTAAACATCCAATTTCTACCACTATCACAAGAGAAACATTGCCTTTAATGTATTTCATAAATTTCATGGATTGTATCAATTGTTGTATTTGTCTTTCGATAAGTATCGAAACTATATTACATTTCTAGTTTATTTTTTTAGTCTTTACTTAGACATTATGACTGAGTCAACTGTTTTTGTGTGAGAACTCTTACTATTTTGTTTGTTGTCTTTCAACAAAGGGCTCCTTGGCTTTATGAATCCATTTCAGATCAGAAGTTACTATCATATAGTCTTCTGCATCTCCCTTTACATTTCCAATACGAATGGCTAATAAAATTATACGTATTTTTGTTACATTGTAATGGACTTAACTTTCATTAAATGTATCTGCCGCATAATTAATATTCTTACTACGTAATTGTTAGATAGTGAGTAATCATCAAGTGTCAGTCTTACTGTAACGCCAGTATAAATGGACACCCGTGCCTGTTTATCGGAACCTTTTTAATAGTTACTTGGATTATGTTTCCTTGTATACATAACGAGCGGCCAGAGGATCTTGTTACTCTGGACGAGATGTAGTGAGATTATTACGTTACCCTACCGCTAGATACTAGTTTACTCCGTACCCCCCGCGGAGTCTAATGTGAGGCGTCCTTACAGCCCGCAACAAAGGTAACGACGCCATTTTTCTAAACTTGTATCAATTTTATTTGCCTCGTTGGGCGTCGCTGTGTCGCCGGCTGTACATCTTGCCGTTTCATTATAAACCATACATCATTTATCATACTTTACATCGCAGTAATTTATTCCACAAAGGCGATCTCATTTTATTTACACCAAGATACCTTCACGCGCCGTTCTCGGATTTCTCAAGGTGTACGCAATTCAGTTTATTAAGTTGTACATTTATAGAGTGACATTATTGTTTACAATATTTTACACGTCACCATAGATATTTTAGAAATTTGAAACCTTGATCTTATACTTGTTAAGTTTAAAATTTACATAATAAATAGGACCGTCGGTGGAGTTTCGATCTAGCGGCGTACCGTCTTTATTCAGATCGCACATAAACTGTCCTTTGACATATGAAACTAGAGCTATCATAAAATATTACTTTTATACTTCGTACGGTTTGTTCTAGGAAATTTATAATAATACTTAACGTTATTACTTTAAACATAGACGAACATAACATCCATGTAAGTCGTAAAAGTTCAACAATCGGTTTTGAATTGTTTTCTCTCATTTAAATCTTGAATCTAACATATGTACGAGCGATATTTTACGAATTATTCAATTTTTCGTAATATTCATAATCTGATTTAAGGGATGAAAAGATGTTCTTGTTCGTTACGATGTTTTACTATTTAACTCTACGAGGCGTATAGCAATATTACTAAAAGTTTCAAGACTAAAACGGTAAGACTTAGATAAAAAGTAAAACCTAACGTTCTATACATTTTACGGGTAGTTCATAAATTTTACGTATTAGTCATGGTTTGGTATTAAAATTTTAAAGTAGCAATTTATTTATATATCATCGTTTACTGAAATTTGTCCATCTTCATCATGATTAGCCGTTAGTTGCGCTCTTATAGCAATAGGCCTCATCCAAAGACTTTCACGCTGGTCGTTTCTGTTGATCCGATCGAATCTGCATCAAATCGTCGGTGCTGAGAATGCCAACCCTATGTCACTGTTACGCAGCCACCATTAGCAGATCTCCAATTTGTTAGGTTGCGTCAAAAGCTTATATTACAGAAACAAATGAATTTGCTTTGTTATAATAAAATTGGACGGTGGATTAACAAAATTCATGCGCAATCACGCCCGCGGCATACGCTTCGCGTTTATGGTGCCATTTGAAAGCGGGTAGTCGCATACAATTCAGTACATCATAAAGTAGATTATGCATAGTGACCTTTTGCACCGTATCTATGGAGGGGGGGTCGCTATTTAATATACCGCCAGGCCCATTCCATGGCGCGGATAATATGGAAATGAGACTGGGTCAGTTCCAACTCACTTTGCTCACAAGAATCCCAACGAAACGTACCAACTGATGTAGAAAATCATATTACGTTACAGCGAAACCCTAAAAACTTCTTTCGCTATGAAATATTAGTATATTTAACATTTTCATACAACTGCCATCTGAATACAGAGGGCGTTGTCCTCTATCTACATGCTAATACTTTATGATGATTAGTTATAAACGTATACATATATATTTTGATATAACATCTGTCAATTTTTTATATTGACAGCCTAAATAATTGTTTATTAGAGATATAGAAATTGATAGTATATTTAATATGATAATAAATCTAAACTTAATCTATGGCCTTATTTGAATTCAAAGTGTGAAGACGAAAATGTAAAACAGAATAATTTCATTGGATCATGAATCACAATCTTGTCCATGAATTTAAATAAAATCACCATTATACTACAAATTATCATCGACAAGTTATATTTCGAATTCACCAAGTGTCGCGATTCGATTAAAGCTACTTGTTAAGTTTGTAAACCACGATGGTACCATTTTATTTGCTGGATACCGTTTAGATACCGCCAAACACTACTGTGCAAAACTTGCTATCTTCCAGTTTAAGAGGCATTTCAACTTGTAAAATTACTAGAGTGACCACACTTGACATCTTGATTCAAGGCGAATAGCACAATGCAGTGTATATCATCCTAACTAGCGTCGCGTTGTTTAATTGACTTAGGAACTTCCAATGAAAGAAAACAGGGAAAAAAAAGCGCTTGGTTGTTTTGACTCTTACACAGCTCATCTGATAGTGGAGTTTCGGACCCGAGTCCACGATCTGTGGAAAAAACCTTCAAGTAGCTCGCTGACCTAATGGTTAGAGCGTGCGGCTTTCATTCCGATGGTCGCGGGTTCGAATCTCGGCATGTACCGATGACGGTGAAGGAAAACATCGTGAAATCCGCACACTAAAATCATCTTTGTGTGTTTGTGGCAACAGGCTCGCCCCATGTTACTTGGGACCTAATCTAACCACATCTGGCGAAAAGTGGGTGTTTATTCAACTCTGCCTACCCCTACTGGGAAAAAGGCGTGATAAGATAAAAAAAAAAGTTCGTAGAATAGCCATGAAGACATATAACTAGCATGTCTTTGTGAGAGAAAACATCGAGTCTCAGTAGTGAGAACATTAAGACAGCTTCACTTTCTTTATTTCATATAATATTCACAATGGATGCACTTCCGTTTGTCGTCGATTAAATTAAAGTAAAAATATTAGGTTAATTTCGTGAACCTATTATAATACTTAGCTTACCTTATCTTACTTTAGGTATACCTGAATTATATAATTTTTTTTCTGATAATCCAGTGCTTCCTACTAAGGCTTTTATATATGCTTGTCTCATTGATATTTCAGAACAGTTAACGCTAAAGCGAATAGCTAATAAAAACCATCAAAGCTTGGATTGTGACTTGACCATATCGGATTGAAGCGCCGACTAAAAATATCCTTAGAAACAAAGCGGCGAGCGATCCCTTAATTCTACGAACCCAATACGAATGGCCAACAATTTGTCGGGCTCGTTGGTTTGATATCTAAATTAGTATGGAGACGGGCCCACCGGTTTTTTTTCTCTGTCTTAGCTCCGCGCAAACCTGACGTCTCAATTAATGGTGTATAATTTCAAAGACCTGAATCGTTAACGCCTCATATCTCACTAAAATTATTCCCATACAGCTTCATTTCCCCGGCGTTCGCTGCGACTATAAATAACACTATAATTATTCACTTTGCACAAGCGCTATGTTGTATGTTATTATATTGTTTGTGTATGCAATCCATGTTATTAAAACGTGGAGGTAATACTTGGTTCCATTTTAAGGCTCTTTTCATTTAAGTAAAAGGGAAAGTTTATGCCAATGCAGATGTTATTAAATCAAAATTTTTTCGGAAGACTGAAGAAATTTATAAGAAGGTTGCCTAAATGGACGGGAGAACATTTAAGTCGAAACTAATTCTTATCGTATAATTTAATTTCAGATTTATCAGAAAATTACTGTGATGTAGTAACATCTCGAAAGTATCAATTACTACTTTAAAAATCTTGTGTTCCCTAGTAAATGTTCTAGTTTTATTGGACTTTAATTAAGATCGAATGTACTCACGAGCAAAAGTGATGATGATGATCATACTTATAATAAATGATCATTTGTAGCTTGTGAAACAATATTCAAGGGATCTTGTATTATTTATTCAAGTTTGTTGAAAAAATTCTCAGCAACTTTAAGAATACTTTGACAAAAATTAATGCAAAGTTATACAATTTGACTAAGAGCGCTCACCGAGCCCAGTCTACAGCTGCAAAAACTCGAAGCTCCTCAAGCTATTTGAACTAACTGTATTTATTATACTGCCTAATTTAAATAAGACAAAGTTCCGCGACAACTTTGCTGTGAATTGTAAACAAATAAGCTTTTTCACAGAGACGCAACTTATTTGGAGGACGTCATTATAATATTAATATAGAATTCTTCCTGCAAATCTTACGAAAGTTTGTCGAGTTTTAAATTTTGTTACAGACTTAAAATTCCATTTAAATAATTTTCTTTTCGTCGTAAATATGATAAAAGACGTTATCACTTTCTATTAAAGAAGGTTATCCCCTGTGCCTCCCCCAAAACGAGGCTGAGAACACATCAACGAAAAATCTAACAATTCATCATAATAGTGCCAGGCAATTACTGTTCGAAGCGTTAATGACTGACGTCCATTATTAATCTGTGGGGAACTTGTTTTGAACTTACGAGACTTATAGCGATTTCGATAATAATCTTGTTTTAATAATTACCAAGTTATTCCTCTTCCCACAATCTTGATTAGCTCTATTTGTATGTTATATTTCAAGCGACCCGCCGGACTCAGTTTTCGGCTCGACGACTCTTTTGGGAATGCTTAATTCGTGTGATTTTTCTTCGATGATGTTATCTAACAAGTTATTAAAGAAACGTTTTGGAGAAATGCCTCCGCTTTTAAATTTCACTATTTTATCACTTTCAATGCCGCCATTAAAATTTCATGTAGTCTCTTTTAAGAAATTTTGATTTTTAAATACTAACTTCATCAATTTCTTCTGTAATCGTAACGATGACGATGTGATTAAGTACAAATTAAGTTTTATAGTTAAACTTTTAGTTAGACTTCTCGGATCAGTTCTATTTACTTGCTTTGTGAGCTTATCAGGCCACAAATTAAAACTTTTTCCTTTGAATAATCAATGTGATTTAAATCAATCTTTTTGTCTTTTAGAAACCGCATAAAAATCGTCAACACTATAGAAGATAATTCATTCATCGTCGAAGTTCCTTTCGAACCTGTACAAAATCGTTTTAATATTCATAAAATTTCCATTTTGAAATCGATTGTATTTACTCTGTTTAAAATGGAGTAACTGCCGGCCGTCTCCGTTGTGGTAATAAATATTAATCATTCACTAAGTCATATTTAAATGTTGCCAGCTACTGTTAGAAAATTATGAATGCCCAAACGAATTTAATACATAAAGACTTCATTAACATATAAGAGGGCCGGGCGTGTGGCCTCTCCTGCACTCGTTAATTCACCTTTTTATTTTTATGCGCCATTGTTAATGAAATTGTGGCTTAATTTTAAAGAACGCTCGCCCGCCGTCTCATTGTTTGCTTCTTTAAGTAAACTCATTTAAATCAACATAATTACAATGATAATTATCACGAATGTACCGACCTAACGTTCTCTGGATACTCTTAATTGTAGTGTCGATTTTTTTTCTACTACTAAAACATCTTTTAAATATATCTCTCCTATCTCAAATGCTAACGCATCGCCTATCTCGTCTAGACCTTAATATCAAACAGCCGAACTTCTTCTAGTAGGGAAATGGTGTGTTAAATTTTTTTTTTACATATTGATTTATACGTTTATTCTTCTATTACCTTAAAGAAGAAAAGTGATAAAATAGTGTAGATAAAGAAGTACTTTTAAAATGATATTTTTTTACAATATACAAAGCCTAAAACATTTGTTTTTCTTATGCCTGTCTTCTATATAAGTTTTGATAATTTTACATATGCCCATAAGAACTGAGCTGCGCAGTACATAGAATACTGCAAACGGAACTCTGCGTTATTGCAGGTACCCTCATGTTAGATACGCGTCAAATTGGCCGCCATTTTGTTTGGGCTCGTTACAGCTCGACGCACGTCAGTGGGGCTCGTAATTATGATGTTAAGATGCATGCTTGTGTGTGTGTTAACGCGCAAATGTACTGTCCGTTCGTGTGCTTAGTGGTGTTAATGTAGAGGCGTGTGTGCGTGTCGGTGTTTTTGAGTTCGCCGCTTGTCTAACAATAATTACGATATACCTTACACTCGCGGGCATCGCACGCCCCACGCCTCTCCCTCCCTCACACACACCGGAGGCTCCTTGTGTTTTTGTCGGCTCCTCAATTTGGAGGCAACAAACCAAACAGCGTTGTTCATCTCAGTCCGGCATCTGAATTAAGATTTGAATTCGTTTTAAGAGATAAGCGGGTGTTGGACATTAAAGCGATTGTCTAGATCGAATTTATTGAGACGTCATTAATGTTTCCCGTTTGATAGTGCGCAGTGGTTCCCGCTGGTGCTATGCAACATGCTCTCAGACGGTGTGCAAGAAGGCAATTAAAGAATTGCTGAGTCGGCAACATTTAAAAGTTTTTGTATTTGTCAGTTTTGACTATTGATATTACACTACTGTTACATCCATTCGTGCCTTATAAAAACATTTCATCATTCATAATAATAACGTTATATATACACTTACATTAAGAATAGCATCTTCAAACAAAAAACATTTAAAATTATGGTGTTGTTTTAGCTTTGCAATGTGTAACAATATTTTGATAAAATTTTTTTTTTTTTTTTTTAATTACATCAACTGTGTAAAGATTGCCAAAAGTCTTAATTTATTTTGGGAGGTATATCAAATAAGAGATTTCCACTGATTCCATTGTCTCTGGAAGTAGAAGGTCTAGAGACATGAGCTTGGGTAGGGATATTCCTTTTGCCGAGTACAGGTCAGATAAGAACGGATTTTACGAATGTTACTGAAGGGATTGCGGGGTGTTAATAATGAGAGGGAAAATTTCTGACAAATTTCAAGTCCAAATTTCAAATCAAATTCTATATAACGTCAGCTAGTAGATTGGGAACAGTTAGTATATTTTGTATGGGAAGAGATTACTGTATACTTCTGAGTGTTTCCAAACATTGATCTCAAGACTTATAGGAGTTCAAGCCGCGCGAAAGCGAGGCGATCAGCATCAAAATTCAAATTCATTCAAATCTCACTCGTGTCAACCCATGAGCGGACTGCTTTTAGCTGTTATTGCTCTAATTAGGACGAGCGGACAGTTTGATTGCAATAGGCGCACTCGCAAACACGGGCTCATGATCAAATATTGAATCGACATCTGTTTGCTGGACTCGCATGACGTTTGTCCGATAGATTTAACAATGGGCTTACGGCCATTTTTCAATGAAACGCCTTGTGTAAATAACGCTCATACGTTTTTTTATAACATATTAAGCCAATGGCAACATTTATCAGAAGCGAAATCTCTTATATTTATAAAAATATACATGAAGGTGTAATATTACATATTGTTCGTTAGTAACACAAACTATCTAATAATAAAATCACATTCGTGTTCCTTATAAGTGAGAATGTAAAAATTCCCGCACATCAACTTATAGGAGCCAAGCCAACCTCACCTGCTCGTGGTGCACCCTGCTAATCAGCTAACGAGGCTCTGGCTCCCACTAACCCGCATTGAGCAAGTATAGTGGGAAAGTGTAATGTAGTGGTCCACTGGATGCAAGCAACGCGGGTTTGTTCGATGCAGAGATCTTTAGAGAAGGCCTATGTCCAGCAATGAACGTCTACCGGTTAATGATGATGATGATGAGTAGGAAATAGCCCAAATCCCTCTGGACACTTGGTGATGCCTAAGCCCAGCAGTGGACATCTATCGGCTGATGATGAAAGTGTAGTTGATGGTAAGCGAAGTACGTAGCGTGTCTATTTCACAGTATTGTGTAAATATTATTACATTCCGGTCTGAGGGACGTTGAGATTTATAAAAGCACTACCTTCAAATTTGTCTGGATGCAATAACAATAAATACTCGTTTTCTTCTTATTGTTGAAAACTATTATGCCACAGTCACACATAAACCCACATTTATAATCGTTAAACTTATAAGAACTGTCCCTGGGTCAGAGGTTCCACATTTCGTTAAGTAAGGAGGATGCCGATGCTAAAGTTTGCTTGTTAAAATATTTCGATTCTCATATGTATGACTGTCAAAAATTAGACATTGCAATTATTTAAGCAGTTGAAGGTAATAGGTGTGAAAGGGTTAAGGAAACCGCCAACCAAAATCTACTACTAATATAGTCTCCCATAGAATTAGGATGCTAAGTGTTGCAAGGCGAGGTGTTAAGTGGAAATCAGAAAAAATTACACGATGGATGCTATGATAAATACAAACGCCTTTTCTAAGTACTTAAGTATAGAAAAAGTATAATCAGAATCCGAGTTCGGAACGAAACAAGTTACCCGCTCCCGGCTCCCGGCGAACTTATTTAAATGAGGAATAATGAAGACAAACACGACGAATTTCAAAAGGAACAAAAGATAAATAAATACAAAGGACTCCAAAGTGTTACCGGCGTTACGAGAAATGCCCTACAATCGCCCACAGTTATAAATATCTCTACTGTTATTCTTTTCTCTGCAATTGACTTACAAGACTTCGAATTAAATGTTAAAGACGATGAAGATACTAAATTACAACAAACAATAATAACATAGCTGATGTTATATGATTGATATGAAAATAGTAGATAATTAGGAGGATTGAAAAAAACTTTTATACAATCATCATAATCTTAAACAAGGTTTGTCAATAGTTAGACATAGATTTTTTGTAAATTATTCCACAAAACACGGTCAAGAGCTGGTCGAGACCAATGGTTTCTAGAGACTCATTATTGGTACTAGGTCTCTTGCCGGAGACCGTTGTCGTAGGTACGACAGCAACGCCTATTTCTGCGGCTAAACAGCAATGTGAAAACATTAGTGTTCCAGTTTGAAGGGCGCTGTAGCTTGTGCAATTACTGGGGTTACGGCAGCAGTAGTCCACACAGTGGAAGGTTCGAAAACACCACGCCTACCTTAAATATTATACGCGCGATTAGTACCTGAGAAGGAAAGACCTAAACGTCATTATTCATACTTTATCATGTGACTCTCAAATCTAACAAAATATCTGCTAGTGACCTTCCGAATAATATTGTACTAACATTACTGCATCCGGTTTGAACGGCATTGTGCACATTGATGGTACTGAGATAACAATACGTCTTACAGTGCGAACCGTAATATTGTACTGGTGGTAAGTCTCTGTTGCCGGAGACAGTTTCTGCTGCAAACATTGCCGTGTTCCATGTTTGAAAGGCGTTGTAGCTAAATAAATTAATGAAGTAACGACACATAACATTGTCTCAATGCGGCGAGCACAATGTGGTGCAGTGTATACCATCTTAATTAGTGCCACGTTGTTATAGATAGGAAAATCATTTACCATCATTTAAACGTCTTTCTCCTTCCGTCACCTCCTTGAATAATATTCTATGTTGTTGAAGCATCCAAAGAACAGGAGTGTTCTCTACTGTCAGTTGAACATCATGCTGTCGGTCGGTGGAAAAAAAAAGCTAAAGTACAGTAATCTAAATATTGTTAGCTAAAGCATTTCGTTCTGATCTAAAAACGTTCAGGCGTATCTAGGTTAACAATCGCTTTACAAAAAAGCTGTAAAACGATTTTCGTTTCTATTCTTATTTCATCATCTGTACCGCGGTGGCTCGTGATCATGAGATCGACTTTCATCTGTTTACTCTGTTTTGCTTAAGGTTGATGTTTTTTTTTTCGTACTTGTTGGTTTTTGGTTTAGGACGCCGGGGGATTGACGTCTCCATCGCGATTCGTCCCGCTTCGCCGTCGAAGGAGTGACGGCGTGATTTTTTTCCCCGCTATTAAGTTCGTCAGAGACCAATCAAAATGCAACTTTAACTAGATCAATATAAAGTCGATTCTTGATTAATTAAATGTGTTCGTAGTAGTTAAATATAACAGAGGTAGCTCACGAGCGGGGCCCCTTATAGAGCGGCTTGATGACTTAATTTCAAGCATTCGCTATGGGCGCGGGAATTGCATATATTTAGCGGACTAAGCTTTTTTTTTTCGCCTCGTGCGTTTTAATGCGAGATGATGTTGATCTCGGAAATTGCACATTCGTAGAACCGGTCGCTGCGATATAAATTACCTTAATAACCAGCTCGTTGGTAGCGAATATCGCCGCTCGTGTTATCACGATGAGCGCCGCATTAGAATATTATCAAGCGTTTATTAACTTCGCTTGTTGTTCGCGGACCTACCGCCGCACGATCGCCAACATCGTAAATTACATATTCATCAGTTAACAGAAGAGTATGTTTGTTGTATTTAAACAAAACTGTCTGATCACCTTATCGAATAGATGCACAAAATTACAATCATCAAAATACTAAATGAATTAACGTCTCCTTAATCAAGGGTTGCGACAAGCGTTTACTTACATAAAGTGTTTAACTCTAAACATAGTTGATCACGTCGAATCGCAGACTTCTCCAACAAAGATAGGCATCAGGGACAATCATGTGCAAAGTACGTAACAGCTGTTAGGAAGGCACCCTATCCCCCCACAAGGTTACGCTTGTGGGAGATTACATCAGGAGGCTGCGTATATAAATTACGGAGAGCATTGTGGTTGCGTACTTTAGCCGGGACGTTGAAGCCTCGCCTATACAAATGGAAGTTATTATTTATTCAAAAATTGTTTGCGAGCACACGGCGGTGGAAGGAAAGGTATATTCGAGGATAATGGTATTGTATTCTTTGACTTCTCTACGGTACTAAATCCTTTTCTTTCGTAGCTCCTACGTAGATAGTGTAGCGACGTATAGATTCGGGGTCTAGCTATACCACCATCATAGAATATTGAAAACAGAGCCAATGTGCTCAAGAGCTCACTATTCCTTTATGGAATATGATAAAAGATTTTAAAATTGACGGTACATTTTCTTTATACCATACAGCATTTTTTAATATCAACGGTAATGGAAAGAAAACCGGTACTCCCAATGTGACTTCTTTGATAAAACTCTTTTGATCATTGAAACTGGTATACAGAATCAACTTAGTAAACCAGTCTAAAGAAGGTTGAAACATTGAAATCGATTTTTCAGAATGTTATCGATTACAAAAACTGATTCATGAATATAATAATGAATTTTAAATAGAAGATGTAACAAAAGAGAAGGGGAATAAAGGAGTAAAGAATTCACGGGATTCAAGCTGATTTCACCTGCTCGTGGTGCACCCTGCTAATCAACAAACGAGGGCTCCGACTCCTACCAACCCACATTGGGCCAGCGTGTTGGGAATTGGCTGAAATCCTCCCATATGAATTCCTTCCCGATCGATGTGGGAATCTTTGGGGGAGGCCTATGTCCAGCAGTGGACGTCTATCGGCTAATGATGAAAGTACAGTTGATGATAAGCCGACTAAGTACGTAGTCAGTGTTTATTTGACAGGATTGTGTAAATACTACTACATTCTGGTGTGATGGACGCTGAGATTTATAAAAGCACTACCCTCAAGCTTGTCTGGGTGCTATAATAATAAATACTTGTTCTTTCTTGCTGTAGCTGTATCGATTTTTTGCTACTTCCAGTCGCTTCAAGCAAAAAAATACTATTGGCTTTCAGTTTACTTTAGCTACAGTCTAATGGTAGATTCAATATATCATAGATCCTGATTAACTAGATAACACGGTATATATATATATATATAATAAGGGTATTTGCATTGTAATGTTTGTTTATACAATAGTAATATAACCCGACTTTAGCAACGTACTATTGATTTACTGCTGATCGTGTTAGGCTCGGCTCGTGATAACATTTATCTCCACCGGGTCTCGAAGACTAACAATACAGCAGTGATATATTATGGCGCTTTGTAATGTTTACATCTTATGATTGAGTAACTGGCTTTGTAATAGAATATTACATATCGTACATATAAAAGCATGAATTGTTTATTAATGCTAATGAACACAATAGTTTTGATCGTGGAGAGTAAATAAAATGGCACATCGCAATACTAAAACTGTTTCTACTGCACTTTCGCTGAGAACTGGCTAAAGATTTCTACTAGTACAAATCCTAATCATCCTATGTAGGCTTGGTCGGAACACCTAGTGAAGTCTCTTTAGCCAGACCTAGTCTTCAGACCGGATATACATATTTTTCTACTCTTTACCATGGGTAGCCAAACGACGACTATTGAGCCCTAATTACATTACACCATTCAATGTATAGAAAAAGTTACTTTAAATTTTCAAAGTTAAAAAAAATCATGATTTCAGTTAAGATTTCCGATTAACGTATCAAATATTTAAAACAGTGAATATAAATTGCAATGTATACAAATTGTGAATTTTCAATTCTTTCGTCATGAAATCCACAAACCTTTATTAAAGGCCAACTAAGTTTAAGTAAATAACTTCGCTCGGGTTTGTTTTAAGCAAGCCTTCTAATGTCTAAACGCGGGCCGAATCTAATTTTGATTTCCCTTTCTCTTATAGTGGAAATTACCCTGGTATCGAATTTCTGAAGGAATTCGTTTGAAATGCAAATTGTGATAGCAGAGTGTATTAGTTGACGCTTTATTGGTTCCGCCCCCTAGGAATTAATGAACAGCGACGTTTATATACTCTGCGACATAATATATAACTTGTGTTATAATATATTGAAGCTCCACCAGCCTTGAGATTCGGTATATGACATAGGAGTTGGAGGTCGCATGTTTGAATACTCCAATTTGACATTTGTCGTTAGCGATTTCATGGCACAGGCTTTAGGAAAGATTTAATCTCTTCTTCAATAATTACTCTAACTACAGTACGTTTTGTTACTGCGGCTAAAATGGATGCTCAGACAGTCATGTCTGTATTAGACTGTGGGGTTAAGTTTTAAATTTAAAGATTTTTAAATTCTATCAATTTTCTTTTGTAGTTAATATCTTCTTAAAACACAGTGTTAGAAGCCCCACCACTAAGTGGTACAGCGCTCTGCTGAATGCGGGCAAAACTGGATTGATCAATGGGGAGATTTTTGGGTGAAGATTACTTCCGGCTGTACACTTCTATCGGCTGATGATGATAAGTCTCCGCCAAAGAACCTATCTACAATAAAATATAATACATAGTTAAAGATCTATAAAAATCTAATGATAATATTGAGTCAAAACGAATACGATAATACAAAACTAATTCATATTTACAAGAAGAAGCATACTCGTATGATGTAGCTACAAAATCTTCCAACGACGGTATACTATTACCATCAACACTACAACCGTCTGATGCAACTAATTCTAATGTCAAAACAGCAACCGTACACAAAGTTATTCATCATGACGTGATAAGGAACAGCGACAGGAGGCGTTAGTATCACGTTACACTCATAATACGTACGTCTACTGTGTATTGGGTGTCAACGTGCCTTAACCAGAATTACTGTTTAGAATTATTACCATAGTTCATCACAATTTAGTTACTCTTCAATTTCTTGGACTTTATAAAATTCATAGTCTTTGATTTTTTTTTTATTTCTTGATAGTTTATTTTAAATTAGAAAATACTACCTCTTCATCACAAAATTTTGAATCGCTGTTAGTAGTTTCAAAGTTATTTCTATCGTTAATATTTTCTAGCATTGAAATAGCTTCTGAGAAAACATTTTCTAGTCCATTTTCATATTTTTCAGTCTATCCAGTTCACGTGTTATCATCAAACAATGCATTTGTTCAAAGTGGTTGGTTCTCTTTGACGCGAACAGCTTCAAGAACTCTCTAGCGTCTTCGCTTTGCTTTGTTGGATTGTATTTAATCGGAAATTCTTCAAGCATTAGAAGTTTATTGATTTTGTTTACAAAATCTTGCATTATCCGATCAATTTAAATAGAAGTCATGGCTGAGAATATTATTGATAATTAATTAATATCCCATTGCTATCGAAATTTACACCAGTGCTGTAAGGATTGCCACTGGCATTGGAAAAGAGACTATTCACAGTTCAATAGACTACAATCAAAGATATAAAAAATTGCATAAAATTTCTTACTGTAATATAAATCAGAATTTTTCCAATGTAAAATATGCTGCAAGACTTAATCAGTCAGTGACCTAAAATGTTCCCGTTATATAGATAACTAGTCTCCGCCCGATTATATTGATTTACAAGAAGATATCCAAGTCGAATATTAAATTTTTTATTACAAGTTCAGTATTATACTTGCAATAAAATAATAAGTGTTCTTCACAAGGAACTAGAATATTGAAGCGGATTTAAATTTCTTGAAACATTTATACTGTCTAATTTTTTTCTTTGTGCTAAATTCTACTTCACTTTGAAAGTCCTCACAGATTTTCAAAGTGAAGTATAAGTATGTTCTCCCTAATTTAATTTAATACACACTCTCAAGTGGAGTCGAGTCTCTATTAAAAAAAAAATTACCGCTGACCCTTGATGCATACAAATATTTTTAACGAAAAACAATGTTATTTATTCATTAAAAACTCTATTCTTAGCTACCCTATTAACAATTACGCAGCGGAAGTCCGGTTTGTACGGCGATAATAATCTATGCTTTTTAATTAGACCAATATGCCCCGCCTGGTTGTTGCGTTGTAACTCATATGAAAACGTCCATTCATATTTGGGACCGTTGACGTGAAGTGTCACTCGGTGAACCCCGAGAATATTAATCATATTCTCGTTATGATTTTAGAAACTGAATTCGGGACTGACGACTTTTTATATCATCGTCTATCGAAATGGGTTTACATTTTGACGTATTGTCGAGAGTGCCGCGATATAAATGATGATTGATCCAACCGATCCGGAATCGAATTAAAATTTAAACCTTCACGGATCTAATGTATGTTAATTTTTATTTTTTTTAATATATATATAATATATATAACGCAGTAGTGGTAGAGGTAGAAGTAAAGTGAGTAATGCTGGAAGGCACTTTGTTACTTGTTCTTAACGTTGGTCCTTTCTTGTGAGGTGTGCCTTCTTACTTTTCTTCTTCCACCTTACTCTATCCTGGATATCGTTCTCACAGCTTTGTGCTAGGGATCATGGAAATGAAAATTTATGTTTTCTTTTTAATATTTGTTCAAAGTTTGTATAGGATTTTTTGGTTTTATGGATCAAGAGTAACGTTGGTCACAACCCACGTGTGAAACTCTCACAGGCTTACACTTTACTTAGAAATTACCGATATAGCGTGTAATTTACAGCTGCTCAGAGGGCCGGCTTCTCACAAATTATGATTCAAAATAACACATCCAGTCGGCGCTGGTGCGGCCGACTGAAGGGGGATTCGAAATTAAACATAATTGCTTAATTCAGAACGAGCGTTGTTTGCTCAGATCTCGGCGCGGGGCACTTCTGATGCACCTATACGTAACAAGAGCAACAAAGAGAAGCATACACGCGTCGGAGCCTTCGTAAGCACCTTCCAGGTATAAGGGATTATGTGTTGAGGTATACGAGAGTGCAATCATTAGGGAATCGTGGACTTTACGATAATGGTGATAGTCGGAAAAAAGTTCCTTTCTCACTTGTGATTATCTGCGGTTCTTAATATCAAAAATAAATCTTACAATAATATATTTTGGTTACCCTTTTTATGTTACCTAAATTACCTATGTACCCACAACATCGTGGAGCGGAGAATAAAAGTCTTGTAATACGGATGCTACTGAATTGATCTCGAAGACATCTGTTATGAAACCTGGCTAGCTATCACCATGGTAGCATCACTGAGTTCCGGCTATCAATATATGAAATTCAGAGTATTCTTTATGAGCTTCCTTCACTATCCACAGCCACATTGTCACTTAACACCACATGTAATAAAGAAGTATTAGCCTATTTGATAAAAAAGTTAATAAACTGTTTTAATTGTTTCCAGATGTCGCTGAAATGCCGTACACATCGTTTTTAAGGTTAGTTAAATATAACAGATATATTTAACGTTATTTTATATTATAGTTAATTAGGATTTGTTTATCGGCTGATGATGTTGATGATAGTGTATTTAATCCTTATAAAGATGAAAATACAATATGTGTTAGTGTTAAATGATTAGTACAAAACTAATGGTTGAAAGTGGTCATGAATATGAAACAAGAACAATATAATGACGCGATAAAGAACATAATTTGTTGGCGCATGGAAATAAAGTTTTAGAAGATTCCAACAAATTTACAAACTTGGACCCTTTATTATGATAACATTGTCGAATATTGCTTGTTTCAACGCTCGTTTTGTGGAGTTTTATATTTCTCCGTAATATATTAAAGACGCGATGAATAGAGGAGTTCCGGTACGGGCGCGCGACACGCGAACCGCTGTTGTAACACGCTCCGGGCGCGATATACAATCAAACTTGCCCCGCGATTAACTCCTGGCGTATTTCGGCAGCTAACTGAAGGAAACGGAAATTGCGAGCCCGGAGCGCTGGTCATTACACGCTTTTTTTCATTATCCTTTAAGTCTATTTATAGCGAACGCGAGCTAAGCCAAGCGGGAGAAACATGACTGTGTAAGCGCTCGGAGCTCTTTAATAGCATGTTAAGTCATCTCAGCTTATTTCACAAGCTACGACGCCCTTCTAACTTAAACAGTAATGTTATACTATTGTTTTAGAGCGGAAATAGATGATGAACCGATATCTATTTAGTTTACAGCCTTAAAAACCTTTGTTCTTCTTTTTTTTTTTTCGCCGGAAGAATCTTCTTAAAAGAGACTTAGTTTCTGGGAGGAAAACAAAGGTTATGTGGAGTTATCACCCACTAAAATCCCTCGATAGTCTCCCTCTGTACATTAGGAGGGCTCCGGGATGTTCTACGGAACGTACCGGAGCCTCCCTGCACTCTGGTTAAAACATCCCGCGGAAGGGCAAAGTCCTTAGCACCCACGCTGTGCTACGGTAAATACAAGACTACCATACATTTGCCGACCTCCTAAGGCTTGCTTATTGAGCTCTGAGGGGACGAACCCGAGGACCCTTTTAGTCGCCTTATACGACAAACAGAGAATATCTTAGTCCTATTCTTAATAGCCCGAGACTACAAGGCTGAACCCTAAAGACCAGCATACAGCCTGTAATACTAGACAGTTTAAAAACAATTTTTTTTTCAATGAAATAGTAATCTCTTAGAAGTAATTTATTATATACTGCTAAACAGTATTGTGCAAATAGAGAAGAGCGTTGTATTTAGAAAAATACTAATGTATTGATGCTTTACATCTTATGTCATCTCCTAATTCACACCACGTTTTTACGGGGTTAATTATGTCACAGATCTTCTAAGCTTCGTCGAATAAAAAAATTACTAAATGGTTCTTATAGGATATATTATAGTGTCTGTTTTCCAACTAAAACTATCTTAACCTGGTTTAGGAATGAAATATAATACATAAAATTATTTGGTCATGTCTCTATGTAAATTTGGTATATTTCGCATCGAATATTGTAGTACATTTTAGTATTTATCAAGAAAAAAAAAAAAGGTATTCTCCGAAGTCAAATTGAGAGCGGTGCGTCTTTATTAACTGCCACTCCGACATGTTAAAACAGATGTTCCACCTTCGCGCTTGACGGATGGGTCAGGCAAGGTCGGCCGCCATCTTGCGAGAGTCCCACCAGTCGGTGCCTCCCTGGGGTGCCTGTCAGCGGAATAAGCGAAACAATTACGGGCCCCGTGACTTTGTAAACAGCGCGAGATGACTCGCCGAGGACATTGTAATACGAGTGGACTGTTTTTAAAGAAACTTTAGTGATATTAAACGTAATTATTAATTTGAAACAAGTAAAAGCGTAGGGGAATAGTCGTAATTTTTTTTATTTACTCAGTTCACATTTACCTCAATCTCATATGATAGTAAGTGGTAATTACTTGGATAGTTACACATACCAGCCTTTTTTTTTTTTGTTTCGGCGGAGAAATATTCGAAAAGATACTCTGCTTTCTGGGGTGAAGTCAGATTTATGTGGAGATTTTTACCCATTAAAACCCCCTTGGTGGTCACCTTCAGCGTTTGGCGAAGTCACGGGATCTCCGTTCGGAATACAACCGCGGCTTCGTTAATGCTATGCGTGGATAAGCCATCTGAGGGTTTGCTTTACGCAGACCCTACCAGCCCCGTTAGTACTACTTCAATGACCGGAGACCACGTCCAGCCATTGCCCTCCTCAGGGACACGTACTAGCCTAGAATACTCTAGCTTTCACATGTTGATAGCCTGAACAGTAACGCTATTATTTATTTACTTATGGATGTATATTTATAATATGACGATGATAATTATCCAGATATGTTTGGAAAATCATCATCGATTAGGGAATAAGGCACCAGAACCAAACCAAGGGCCTCAGTGCTATAGGCTGAGTACTTAGCCACTTCACCACGACGGCATATGAATGATATACAAGAGACCTGTGCCCAGCAGTGGACGTCTCTCGGTTGAAATTATGATGATGATGATGTAGCTATACATATACAATTAAATAAGAATTTGTTTTATAGAGTATTATATATTTAAAATACAACTGGATAAAAACGAGTCTTCGTCAGAGTAAAGTTCAGACAACATACGGACTATACAGATATATACTTTGATCCCTATTATTCACTCCCAACTTCCATACAAAAGGAGTCTATAATTTACTCCGAAGTACCACCTAACTCTACACAAAATTTACTTTAACAGTTTACATGTAAAATTCGTAACAGTACAAGACAATAATAATAGTATAAGAGAATTTGTCGCAATGATGGTGGTAGAAATAATCTCTTAAATGGAAAGCTCTATAAATTACTTCTCATCTGAGGAGGTTTTTGCAACATAGACACCTACAGTACTGACAAAAAGCTAAAATAATATGTCGGGAAACAGCTTTACAGAGAGGTCCTAAATTATAAGGTCCGTGTAATAAAAATGCACCTGTTCTCGAAGGTTCTCGTTTTAATGAAGACATTTCGGTTCGTAGGCAGGTGTTCGCGTCCCGATCCGAAATCGACAGCTCATTATGTTGTTTAATTCATTATGCGCTTTGTTTTCTTGCGTATAATTTTTTTTTCGGATCCTTTTTGCTTCGAACAAAGTTTATTGTCTCTCAGTAATTTATCGTTAAACAAAACTGTATTTAATACTACTAAATTTAACGAATTAAATAAATTAAACTGACTAAAAACTGGGAGTAGATTTCAGATTCCGGAGATCATAGATAGTTACTACCATAGCTTCTATTTCTGCTGGTAAGTAAAAAGCAAATATTGTTGTGTTCCGGTTAAACGGAGTTATGAGTAGTGAAATCACTGGAGTATTTAATCTTGATATCAAATGTTGTAAAGTGATAAGCAAAATATGGTGCTGTGTATTATCCTAACCAGTGCCAAGTTGTTAATACCAGAGGAATTACTTATGTATAGTTGAATATCTCGCTAAAGTCGACTCAATAATGTATCGAGTGCTTCACAGTAGCTATGGACACAGCATATCTGAGCTGATAGATTTTCTAACGTCATAATCATCTCGGAGTACCTGCAGCTCTTTAACTATTATCTACAGTTCGATCTACTCAGAATAAGCTCTTAAGTTCTAATATATGCTTGGTGTTTGCTTTAATTTTATTAATAACAGTATCCTATTCTAACAAGACTGTGATACAAGCTCGTTACTCTTTGACCGCTCTAATAGATGTGTATAATTAAAACGTGGACTCTTTCTACCGTCGGGGAAAAAAAAAGATATAAGCGATCCCGTATTCAAATTGAGCATGCATTCAAATAAAGTATTAATTTGCTCTAAACAATGGACGCAAATGACGTCGCGTTTTTTATTTGTTCACATCGAAGGAAGTCAAATAAATCTTCGGACATGTAACGAGCTCACGAAGCCCCAGCTCTTTTTTTTAGTCCGACATCTTTTAACAAAGCTTCGGCATCGTTTCGATGCTCAACGTTGCGTCTTAAACCAATGCATCGAAATCGCATCTTAATTCTTCTTGGTGTATTAATTTGAAGGTACTTCACTTCATTACATTTCATTAAAAAATCTTAATAGTGTAAAAATCGCTTAATTAAAATTTTTCTATACTTTCGTTAGAAACTAAACTTAAATTTTATTGAAATCATTTATTAATTATCAGCCTATAGATGTCCACTGCTGGACATCAGTCTCGCTCAAAAATATCCATATCGATTGATCCTATGCTGCCTGCTAAACTGCCAGGTACAGGACAAGGCGGGAACTCGTTGGAGGGGGACCAGGTGAGGTTGGCTCCCAGGGTCCCTAGGTCCCAACCCTTGAGTTGTTGTGCCGGCCCCCTTGCATTCCTATTGAAATCGTAACAGATATTTTTTTTATTATAGCTTATACTTATCCATCAACACTCCAATCAAACAACTAATAATATACTAAACTAGGTCCTAATTGTCCGTCGAATAAAATCAAGTTAGGTCTAAATATTTTTTTTTATTGTATATATTTTATCAATAACTATTCCCCGACCGCTTCGCTGGCCGCAACACCCCCACAACTTCTAGGGAAGGAATTTTTTAAACTCGATTCTTAGCTGACGTGCACCCAACAAAGGGAATATTTCTATCAAATTTCAAGTCTCTAGGTCTTCAGGTTCCAGAGATGATGAGTCTTTACATAGATGGAAATCTCTTATGTGTATAGATAAATAAGTCTAGTTATCACGATAATTTGATTAGCGACAACTGCATTCAAACAGGAACAGTAACTTTTGCATAATATTGTGTTAGTCCACGGCACATATAGGCTATTAAAGACTTAAGTCGGTACTATACCACAGATAACAGAGACAAGATATTCTATTTATTTAAAACCAACGCTTTTGCTTCAAGCTTTTAAATCATTTGAATTGCGTCTGTGTGATTGGACTGGAATAAAACATTCTGGATGGGTTCTGATTAGATGATTATCTGAACTCTCAGAGTTTCGGGATCGTACTAAAGTTTTATATTGTAATTAAAATGTACGTTAGTTGAGGAAATGATGTTGGTGCGTTCATTATCGACGGTTAACGACGATCGGTATCAACTGCCACGAAGCCGGCCGCCATCTTGTTTGTGTTGGATATGGGCGATAAACTGTGTATTAAATAAATCTATATATATATATATATATATATAATGAAAATGGGTTGCTTTATTCGCCAATCACGTGAAAACTAGTGACCGTTGCGACATGAGAATATGACAATAAGTCGTGAAATTATTTGTAGATGGTAATAGGATATTTATTTTTTGAAATGCATACACTCTTTATGATTTTATATTTAATTAACTTTCATATACATTTTCTTTTAGTGTCATTTATGCGGTTGCTATAGTAACGGTTGCTTTAGAAAGTCATTTGCGACTGCGGTTGTTCTCAAGGAATATTTCAGATAAATTTCAAGTCTAATTTTATATTACGGCTAGTAAAGCGGGCGGAGAACAGCTAGTGAGCTGTAAATGGAGTATTAAAAAGGTTTAGTCACAGGTCTCTTTTGCTGGTGACTGTCTAACGCTGGAGATATTCCTACATGAAAGCAGCACCGATTATTCCTTGCTTGTAAAACTATTGGTGAAGACAAATATCTTTATAATGATACGGCACTGTTATACTTTTTTTTTTAAATAATTAAACGATTATATTCTATAAATAATCATTTTGATCACTTATATCATCATCATAAGGTGCTCTCTTTGAACTGAAGTTTGGCGACCAGATTGAGAATACGATCCTCAGCAGCATTTTAGCTTGTACAGGTATCTCTCTCTGTATAACAGAAGAAGAATATTATACATAAATAATATAAAACAAAAATAACATGTTTTTAGAATATTCTAGTATGAATTCTAATAAATATGTTATTATCGATGCATATTTGCATAATTTTTTTTAACTCACACATTACACTGACTGGTGGTAGTTCTCTAATGCCCCAAGTTATCTACGTAGGTTCCGGTGTGAAGGACGCTGTATCTACTATAATTACTGAGGCAAGTCAAGATCTAATTCCTCATGAGGCGAGCGCAATGTGGTTCAACACATATCATCCTAACTGGCGTCGCTTTGTTATGGCCGGATATGTCACTTACCATCAGGTGTACGTTTCGCTTGTCTGGTTTTAATTGTATAAAAAAAATATTACATACATTGAGCTCGGCTGTGGGCCTTAGTTAAGTATCATACTTTTAGTTGTATATCCAAAAATATCTGTTAAAGAAATCTAATTCATTATTTTCTTATTTCAAGCAGAGATCTTTCATTGCCTTCATATTAAGGTAAAGACATAACAATCAAATTGTATGTTAATAGGTAATAGAGGCGAAGAAATACGTAGAAAACTTTACATGACTTCTTGACCTTTTTTATGTTAAATCGTATAGTAAACGTAAAATATTTAAAATTTAGATTCAAAACATTAAACCATTACATCTATTGAAAGAGCAATTGTAAGAGAACGAAGAAAAAGAAGATAATAGAGGCGGCAGATGTTCGGGGTGCAGCACAATTAATTTTATACATTTTAGAAAATAACGTCTCTATCCCAAGGAAGCCATTCCTCTAAAGATTTGACGTGTTATAAATTCTTGCGGCGGTGATACCTTTTTTTTTTTGCTCGTTTTTGTAGCCATGTGTTGAATTAATGTTTTACGCAGCTTTGCCTTGGTCACTACACTGATCGTATCGTGTTAATGATTCAATCAACTAATATTAAATATAGTTTCGAAAGTGTCACTTTCCATGAAAAGTCAGATTATCGTATTTAGGAAAAACTATGTGGAAATAAATCAAAATTTATTTATTGCTAGTATTCAGAATAAAATCATCTTGAAAGAAGACTAATGTCAAGGAACAAATACAAAGAAATATTAAGAGAAGAGAAGAAGTTCAATCGACTTCCGATGAAGCAAGATCTGTAATTCGAAGACTATTCTTATATTTGTTTTTCTTTTTAGTTACCACAGTAATTTTACTACATACAGCACTGTCTAAATTGAAATACAGTAATATTTGCACACTACTACTGTTCTGCGGTTGCAGTAGGAGCTGTGTTGACACCAACATGTCTGACATAGACAGTAGGTTGAGAATACTAACTCGAAATTTCTAGACATCATATTTGAATACCTAGATTTTGGACTTATTCATTTAAAATTACTAAATATATATAAAAAAAATAAAGAAGAAAACTACCATTAGATGGAAGATGACATGAAAAGAATCAATAAGAGCCACTAAGTTCAAACAGCGCAAGACGTGTAAGACATTACAAGAGACCTTTGCCCAGCAGTGGACGTCTATCAGTGGAGATAATGATGATAATACAAACAAAGAGAAGTTTCACAATATTCTTCCATTTTTGTGATATCTTAGTCCTTAATTAGATTATAAACACAATACAATTAGAAGTGGCACAAGTTTGATCTGCAGACGACTTGAGCTCCATGATGAACTGCTTCCAAAGAAACGACCGCCAACCTGCTTAGCTAACTGTAGAGAAATAAACTCTCCTAACTTGAGGAAGAAGGCATAAATCCCAACAGTGGGAAAGTTGATACGAAACCAAATAACTATACACCTCATACAGACGACAAAAAATTTTACTTGTGAATATTCAAGTGCTATCAAGCTTAATTTTGGGGTAAGTTAATTGTTAATTAACATAACAATAAAAATGTTTATTGAGTTGTAAATATATTATTTAAGTGATAATAACAAATATTCCAATGGCTTCCGGTGAATCAGAAATCACGATTCAATATAATGAACTGCACAGCGAATAAATCCCTACCCAACATTCGGTCGCCATATTTGTTGTTATAAATAGCTGGTTATAAAAAAATGCGGTCTTTTATGTGTAATGGGTATGGGAAGGGAATGCAGCGCCATCTGCCGCCAAGGTACTGGGTTTGAATCGATTTGTGTATGGCTTTTGATACGAGTAAAACTGTTGAAAGTTTTCCGAATATTTTCATCGGATATAGACTGCACATAGGCTTCCTTCAAAGATCACCACAACGGGGAAATAGAAATGGAGTGATTTGGGCCATTCCTCATCACTGACTCAATACGAGTTGGTGTGAGCCCGAGCCTTGCTTATTGATTAGCAGGGTGCACCACGAGCAGGCGAGGTTGACATGAACCTTCACACCCCCACTTATAAGGAATACGAATATGATTTTATTATTTGATAGTTTATGTTACTAAAGAAAAGTATATAATTTTTTATGTGGTCTACCAACATTTTCTGTTGCCGGAGACCGTCTAGGTAGGTACTACCGCAGCGCCTATTTCCGCTGCCAAACAGTAGTATGCAAACATTACTGTGTTCCGGTCCGAAGACTCGTTCTTGCACAGTAGCTGGCGGAAATAAAAACCTGTGCTTCTCTTTATATGGTATTTATATAGTACAGTTTCATATTATTTTCTCAATTAATACACTGCGAAGAAATTTTATATAAAGATGAGTGAGGACAGGATCACAACGTGTTTGTTTGTGTGTCAGTCGGTCGGTGAAACATCTGATGGCGCTAATCGCTGATGTTGTTTTAGGTCCCCCGGCGCCAAGCACATGCCGCTAAACGTCCACGAAGCTCTAAAACATTTCAATAAAAGGGCCGTTTACGATTGTCGAAAAGTTTTTGCTCTCGGCGGAGGGATCGTAAAGTTTGTTTACCCCCAACACTTGTCAGGATGACTGTAGGAAAACGTTCCGGCTACCACCACAGCTTTATTGTCTCTCTCTTTTTTTTTATAGCTCCTTAAAAGATACTGACGCCGCTTTTACCAGCAGGCTGGTGTTTTAAAAAGCTTTGCTGTGCCTCTTGAAGATATTAAAATAAATACTATGTACAATGGTCATCGAGTCCACACAACAAATGATGGACAATCGAAAGGCTTACCTTATTATCTATACAAATAAAAATTTAATGAGTTTCTTTTGTAAGTCTAAAGTTAAAATATTGAGGTATTTTCTTAAATATTTGTGAAAGTCTAAAATACATTTACCATAAAGAATATTAGAATTGTTTCCAATGTTAGACACTTGGAAGAAAACTCAAAATTCTTTCAACTTTTACTTTTCTAGATACATAACACAACGTTAAGTTTTTTACCAATTATTTAAAAAAGTAGTTATTATACAATACTTATGTAATTAAAGTAAAACTTATTATCAAATAAGATTGTAAAGAGCGATAACAGAGCGGATACGTTAGGAACTACAATTTTTTCTAGTGACAATCTCTGATGGGAGAGATCTAGAAATTCCAGTGCGAAGTGCACTGTATTTAGATAAATTAATAACGTAACGAGATAACATCTCGTCTCATGGCTTCCAGTAGAATATGGTCTACTATCATATTCACTAGTGACTAATTATTATAGGCGTGTGTCTGATTTACCGTCATTTGGCGCAAACTTCAAACGTCAAACGTCTAACAGTATTAAACATCATTAGAAAATAGATGAGTTATCATCAGGTAATCATGGTGCTCTTCTCATTGCTTCATCGAATGAAAAAAAAGTCAATGTTAAAGTTCAAATAGTGTTAAGAACGTTTTCAACCTGAACCCGACTTTATACTTACGCAATATCAAATGTTTGACATTCGTTGACCGTTTGCATGTTAATTAACAAACAGACGGTCTACGTAAAAGAAACTTAAACAGGAATTAAAGTTGAAACGACTCATTACTTCACATAAAACAACACACCTTTATTGACAGAGCTGAATGGTCCACGTAACGGGACAACGGGAATAAACGAGCACTGTGCGTATGATAGTTAAATGGCTTTTATTACCAGCAGAAAGCTACAATAATAAAGGATATGCTTTCTGCAGATTCGTTACTTTTGAAGTCTACTAAACTTATATTTGTTTTTGCGAGTCAACTCACATCAAGACGGAAAGACATCATATCATGTCGTTGAGGGGATCACCATCAGTATAGCTGACATAAAATTCCATGTGGGTAGACGGAAAACGCTTTTTGTCATTAAATCTGATATTAGGGTGAAATACAATGCACACAGTACAATTACAATAACATCGTTAGCAAAGAAACTAGAAGAGAATAAATCTAGGTGTAACGCAACAATCCTTCATGTGACCTTAGAGTGACGAGTAGGGTAACTATCCCCAAAAGTGGGACCTTATATTCTGCAGTAGTAAAATAATATGCCTAATATTCTTATTTAATTCGCAATACAATTTTGCGCTTCTAAAGTGGCGCAAACTCCAAGTATCATTTTCGCAACAAAAGATTGTCCACATCTTCCTTCGTGTTCTTGTATCTCTTAAATATCATATTATATATAGATCTACTTTCCTATATATTATATTAGTATTGATCTTTCTTATCTGATCTTGATGAGGATAAGGGAATATACCAACGACGGTTTTTATGTTTGCTAGAAATCGTTTATAAATTGGAGTGACAGTTGCATTTCTAATCGTTATAATCTTTGTCCAAACTTATGTTGTGTTTTTACTTGAATGCCCTGATCTCTGATACTGTCGTATTTGAATAATTTTATTTCCGTTCAATATTTAACGATCAACAAGATATATAAACAATTATAAGATTTTTGGGATATAGTGGCCATAGCATCTAATTTCTCTATAAGGCTAATGTCTATAGCAATTGGATTTATCCAGTATTATTTGTAGTAGCAAAGTTATCTTTTGTAGTGAAAGCAATAAATCCACGTAGATTCTTTGTTACAGAACTCATCGACGCGTTAATCTCTTACTAATTTGGAGTTTCATCAATCATTTTCTCAAAGCAACATAATTTGTGTGAGCATATGCCGCGCGTCCTTAAAATCTCTACCTGCGCCGTTGAAAAACTTACACAAAAACGTGGCAATAATAATAACATTCTCCGGTATGTTTGTGTGATGTCTCAATTTATGAAGTCAAGTTTACAACTGTGTTTAGTTTTTCATAGAAATTATTTTTTCTTTGGTTACTTCACAGAACCGTTTTAAAAAAAGTGTATTTATCAAAACTTATTTCTTCTTCGACTGTATCATAGTTTTTTCTTCTTGCTTTATGTAACTGAATCATCATGGATTGAGTTATAAAGTGAAGTTATTTTTTTAATTTTACTCTTTGGAGTCCATTTGTAAGTTTCGAAGTATCAGACTGGGGTAAGATGAATAAATAAGAGTAAGAATCTATGTAAGAAATGTGTTTGAAAGTAGATAAACATTAAGAGTCTAGCAAAACCGAAGAAAATATGTAATGACTGTTTCCTGAATGAGATCAGGGTAAAAGAAGTGATTGAGGTGACAAATTCGTCTAAGGTCTTTTCTATTATATTTAGAGTATTCAAAATTAAATATATATGATATACTGAAGAAAGTATGCTTATGTGGCATACATATCAGCCAATTCTTCCATTAATGTCTTCTTTTTCGATATAAGGATATGCATGTTGTTGGTGTATCCTTTTTAGATAAATAAAAATTGATAACGAACAATTTATATTTAGGATAAACAAATATAAGCTATAAGATGTCATGAAGTATGGAATTGGATAATTTCACTGCTCATTAATTAGCCCTATCCAAACGAAATGTTCGTTGTTTCGTCGATTTTATCTCAGCACGGCTCATTGGCGACCAATGCTCCGTATCCCTGGTCCACATTCCTGCATTACGAATAAAGTTATATATTACATCGCTCCTATCAGATAAGCAGGCCATAGTAAACCTTTAAATGTCCGTTTGACGGCTCATTCCGGACCGAATTACTTTAGCTCACGAAGTGTGAACAGCTAAATTTGAGTTAAACATTAAATTCGATAATTTACCTCCGTTCAGGTCGCACAGATCTGTGGCGACTCCGCGACTTCTTAGAAATTATAGATTGTTATCAATTTTTTTTTCGCTTCGAGCTTCGGCATCAGTGACTAAGGACGGTTTCGGTACCTGTCCTTTTTTTTCTGTTCGAACTGTCCTCGGAGTCAGTGCCGGCACGATGTGTGAGGGAGATAGGCTTATCGTCCGCCGCTGATGACTGTCAACAGGGAACGCACAACGTCGACAAGTTTTAATTTACGATTTTGTGAATGTCATAAATACGTCCCTCCGCCGCAGTGTACTCCGTGACGGTAACACTGAATCACCTTTATTGCTTTTGCGATATATCGATACGCTTCGAGCTCTCGTTGATAACTTGATATATACTCAGAGTTCAGCAAAACAGTTACTGAATAATAATAAATCTGAAAACATACCATTTCGCAGTCAAACACATTTAGTGTGTATATAGAACGCTCTAGTTTGTGAAATCACGACACCTAATTTCAAAGCGAAGCGTTATACATTTAAAAAATAGTTTTGGATAAGCATTACTTATCATCAAGTAACATCCTTTTCTTCTCGTCGCTTTGTTAAATAAAAAAGAGATAAGTTAATAGCAATTTATAAGAATATATGTTTGACTTTAACTTGATAATCTTCGATGGTTTAAAAAAGCTGCTTTAACTTAAAACGGAAGCATAATTTATATCAAATAGACGATCAGGCATCGAGTATAGGTTAAATTCATAGTCCATCACTACCATTTTAATATTTGTTAATTATTTATTGACCTTGGAAACATTTCAATTCAAAGAGCTTATATCCGTTTTCTGAATGCACCCTCAGCATATGTCGCAGCAGTTAATGCTCTTTTGTATACCGTATCGAAATTTAGATAATGTATAATGTCCGACCGAATTTCCACTCGGTTATAATACCCGTTTCAACAACAGCTGTTGCGTCCAATTTTTTTCATTTAAGTGGGCAGTGGTCGGCTATATTTTTTACATCAACGACCATCGTAGATAAGGTCCCATAAAAGTGAACACGTAATCATACACATAATTGGTAATAACTGTATGAGGCAGAAATGAACCCCGGTCGAAATAAGTTATCACAAATTTTGATTCACTGAGCCTATATTTTATTGCGTGTCTTCTTATAACATTTGGAAGTGTTTAAAGTTGAATAAAGGTTTGTCAAATATTTACATTTTGCTTTGGTACGTAGAATTTTTAATTTTCAGATTTTACCAGATTGTTGGGAATATCAGAAGCTGCAGATACTACACTGTCGACAGGCGTCAACACTGTGTTCGTTATCTGTTTTTTTTTTTTTTTATTTCCTCGTTCCAATACAGCACGTCGATTTTGGCTAAATCCGTTCGCAAGTATTGCACTACAGAGAATTTCATTTGTTTAATTGGAAGCACAATATTTGTTTCAATTTCCGCAGTTGCCTTTGTCTCTCTTTGATATATCAAAAAATAAAACCTGGGTAGTAATAGTAACTTTTGAATCCTATTTGAAAAGTATTTTATGTTCTCGCAAACAATTTGCTAATTTTAATTTCTGCTCCGTTTCATTTTAAGGTTTATGTAAATAATTTAATCCCTCTCATTACACTGAAGGTCGAAAACATTTCAAAGTTTTAAAGGCATCTGTCACTGGCTTTTTTGTCTATTATTTTCAGGCTTTCTTTAAAAAGGTCATGTCTGGAATCAACAAATTCATAGTTATGTTCTTAATACCGGATCCGCGCTGAACAGACAGTTTAAGAACGTTTAGAAATAGAATTTAAATTTACATACCGAACATTCCTCAATTCTATTAGAACAGTAATATTCCTCTAAATGTCCATTTAGTTTAAGAATTCCATGAAACAGTTGATTCAGTTGAAACAATAATAAATCTTCTGTAAATGGCGGAGAAGTTTCACAATAAAAATCTGATCCAACACCGTCTTCCTGCTCACGTCCATAATTCAGTGTGAGTTACCGGTATAAATTAAATAAACATTTCAAGTGAGACATTTACAATAAATGGTCGGTCGAGTGGACGCGAAACTTCACAATGAAAATTGTCATTTACTTGGGCTCAGATGGAAGTTAAATTCGAATAATCTTACAAATGACAATGATGAAGACCGTAACATAGGTTTAATGTTGTTGGTTCGTTGGATTAAGTTTGATATAGTTGTTATAAATACCTCCAAAGATCATTTTGTAAATTCACTACAAATGAATTATCGTAGTGGTAAATATGAATGTGTTTTTTTTGATAATATATTTTACTATATACAGTAAATTTTGTCTAGGTAGGTACTGCTATAATGCTTATATTAGCACCTAAACTTTAGTGTGAAATATCGATGTTTTTAAAAAATGAATGAATTTAATTACTGAGTGTAAACAGACTTAACATCTTCTGTGTCAATTGAAAATGACATCTCTTACTAATCAAATGGCTAAAAGAAATTGATATTGTTCTTTTTTTCTTTGGCGTATTCTATAATATTATATGTTTCCCGCGACTATTACCAATGTTTTACGCTGATAAGGTAAAATTAGGTGTGTGAAACTTAGCATTTATGTATGTATCTTTTGAGCTATATTTTAATAATGACATTAAAATTCGTCAGTTTATACGCAATAACATACAAGTCATCGCGTAAGTATTTGATTATGACGCCATAAAGCAGTTGATGGTGCATTTCGAGTGGGTGTTAAATCTTTGTTCGATTCCCCCGTAGCCGAATGAACTTAAAAGCAATAAAAAGTGAGATTTTATGATACAAAATCACTGAAACGTCTGATCATCATGGGTGGTCAGGGATCCAAGTTTCTCTTGCTGTAAATACGTTTACATTAAAACGGACTCCAGATGGTCAGGTCGTTAGCCATTGTTTCCGAACAACACCATTGTTAACTCGTTAATTTCTTTTAGATAATTATAGACACTCGGTGAAGTTGTAGAATTAACTACCTGCTGCGGTTTTTCCTTAAAGCTTCTCTAAGACAGGTGTAAAAAGTTTTCTTTACAGTTAATAACACGTAAGCTTTGCCGGATGTTGCACAGTGACCGTAATACTACGCACGTAAAGCCAATAGACGCAACAGAAATAATATAAAATTTTTTTTTATATAAATTAATGGAGAATATGTTGTAATATAAACGATAGGATAAAGTAAAGCCCTGAATAATAATATCAGGGAAATTAGAAATAAATTAAAAAAAAACGTTACGCATGGCACAGGCTTATCCTTGTTATAGGTGAGGCAAGCTTATTACTCACCACCGGATGAGGCTTACTTTTCACCGCTGTACATCTGAAAATTAATATATAACAAGTACATAAAAAAAATCAGGTTGCAAAGAAAATAATAAAAGAATCTACATATAAGCGAATTTTCGATTTTAAATCTTTCAAAAATTATTAACAAGCCTAAACGATGATTAGTTCGTATGTTGTTAATCAAAAGTTAATAAGAATAAGTCTTCAACAGCAGTAGAAGGGTACGATGTACAAGTGAGCTGTTCACTGCGTATCAAGATGTGGTTATGTCGGTATCATTTCTTCGAATCAGGAGTTGCGTACGTCCCGGACTGGATTCCGCAGCTATGTCGACGCGATATTTCATCTCTCAGACATCTGTCAAGTTGAACAAGATCAACTTTGTCGCTGCCTGCGGTATTAATTTCCCTTTGCTCCCGTTTATTGCCTGTGATTGGGTTATTTCCGTAGTAACTTTTCTCTTCGTCTGAATCTGAAATAAGAACCGACTTTACTTTTTGTTTCTACATTTTGATCATAACTTTTTAATAGAGTACTTTTTATCTTCATTTATTATGTCCTTAATTGATTTCTTTGTTGAATTTTTTTTATATAGAATCCTAAATAAAGAGCAGTGCGTTCAAAAATTATTCAGAAGTAACTAACCTAAAATTAATTAAAAGCTAAAGAAAAACTTGTAAAACAGGATAAAACATTTAAGCATATATATAAGAGCCTTCTAATTTTTTAACTTTTTTATTTTCTTGTACTGACCACGTTTAGTACGTAAGTTAGCAAAAGAGTATAAATTACGTTACGTGGGACATTTATCTTACCTTCAAAGATATAAGGAATCTAAAGTATTACGATGTTATTAACTATTCTTTAATTTGAAATAAATATTTGTAACAGTTATCTAGAATATTGCTCGTGAAAATTTGCTATGTTATTAAAGAATACATCCCTATTAGTTTAGATCATTTAAATCTCGGTGTTACCTTTGCACCATTATTAATATCTACGCCCGTGTCAAAGGTTCATATAATTTATTAAGAGAAAAAGGAATGATCAAAAAGGCCAACTAGAGCGATGAATAATTTATCGGAACCATAGAAAGTGTCACCGTGATTAATGTAACGCCAATGCCAGATTATGAGACAATTGTTACCTCATAATGTATTCACTAGTTATCGCTCCATTCACGAAGGCTTTGATGCATTCGGCCGGTAGTCGGTGTTGACAGATGCTATTTATTCTTTCATCTCACTTGTTTGTTCGACAATAAATCCATTGTCATATTACTAATGTCACTAGTCTACCCATTGAGGTGTGTGAATGTGATAGAGCACACAGCGACCGCCATGCCTTGTAGAAACTTTATAATTTATTTACGGTACAAAAATATTGATAAGGCGTATAAGTGGGATTTTAATTACCATCAATGGGAATCTAATTTATTTTATTTACTATTAGGGGGACCGGAAAGTAATGTCGTTTTCTTACGTTAAATACAAACACATACATTTTTAACGAGTCTTTATTTTTAATCAATGATGTATTCCCCATCATTGTCAATAACCTTTTGCCATCTAGTGAGTAAATTTTCAATCCCTGATCGATAAAAATTAATTGGTTTTTCGGCAAAATATCTAGAGATGGCATTTTGGATATCATCCAAATTTGCAAATGTTTTGCCACTTAAAAAGTGTTGCAGCGCTCGGAATAAGTGGAAATCCGATGGTGCAACATCGGGCGAATATGGTGGATGAGGCAGCACCTCCCACCCCAATTCATTAATTTTTTCTAGAGTTCGCCTTGCGCAGTGCGGTCTTGCATTGTCATGTTGGAGAATGACGCCTTTTCGGTTGACAATCGCTGGCCACTTTTCAATTAAAGATTGATTGACTCGCTGCAATTGTTCGCTGTAGAGGTCTGCAGTAACAGTTTCTCCAGGTTTCAGTAATTCAAAATGAACAATGCCGCGAATACTCCACCAAACACACAAAAGCGCTTTTTTGGGGTGTAAACCTGGCTTAGCAGTACTCCGAGGGATTTCATTTGGAGAGAGCCACTGCCTTTTGCGTTTTGGGTTATCATACAGGACCCATTTCTCATCTCCTGTGATCAAGCGATCAAAAAACGCTTCTGTGTTGTGTCGTTGAAGCAATAAGTTGCATGTGATTGATCGGTTAGCCTTATTCTGTTCGGACAGATTATGCGGGACCCAAACACCTGCTCTGCTTACTTTTCCAATCTGCTTCAAATGTTCTTGGATGGTCGACCAAGGTTTGTTGAGACTGTTTGACAATTCCTCGATCGTCTGACACGGATTTGCTTCCACTTCCGCCCTTAACACGTCGTTGTCTAACGCTGATGGTCTTCCTGATCGATACGAGTCGGAAAGATCAAAATTACCCGATTTGAACTTGGAAAACCACCTTTGGCATTTACGAATGTCCAGTGCATTTGGATAAACATCGCAAATGTTTTTGGTAGCAACTGTTGCGTTATTTCCCTTGCGAAACTCAAAGAGCATGCAATGCCGGATGTGTACCTCTTCTGGTATTTGGCTGGCCATTTCACCCAAAATTACAAAAAAAAATTGTAATTCAATTGTCTATAAGTAAAGAAATCACTATAACCTCACAATGTCTTTGGTACGCCTCTGAACAAAACAATGAGCTGACAAATGACAATCAAGTATTGGCATGCGCAGAAACGACATTACTTTCCGGTTCCCCTATTATTTTAAACATAAACAGTTCAATTCACACTAAGTGTTCTACCAATTATCATCTATATAATATATTATTTCTTCATTCCCGAATCTTAATGTTCTCTGCTGAACGTAGACTTCGTCAATTGACTCACGGTCTAAACCTACGCCACCTACTTAATACGATTCTCTGATTATTTTATCATCAGTTCATTTGGGCGGCTTCCTATATACCTTGCATACCCAATCTACTATTGCCAATACGTGGTCTCCATTCTAAACTCATCCTCTCTGTCAACCGTCCGATCTTCGCCATGTTTACTTATGATTTACATGACATCAAACTAATAATATTTTGTATTAATCAAACGTTATGTAATACTCACAATTAGATTAATTATTAGAAATTATATTAAGTGCTTTAAAAAGAACCGGTACTGACAATTCTATGAGTACATCTAATCTGTTAAACGGTAGATTAGAAATGTTACATTAGTCTACAAAAACTTTACCGTTTAAAGGCAAAAGTTTAAGAAACAATTAAGTTCTTTTCGGAAAGTTCCTCGGAACTGAATACGACGAAAATCACTTAAGCCCGTAAAGTCCAAGCAACAGCTCAGAGTTTTTGTGCAAGGCAAAAACCTCTTGAGGGAAAGGTGATTGTGCGTCATACATTTTGATGTCACAGTTTTTGCTTTGCCTTGTTATTGTTGACACAAAAACGCTTGTTGCCAGCCCGTCTACTGTTTTTGCTACTTGACAAGTTACTTCAGCGGGCCAACTTTAATATGTCGTGAATAAGTATCTCATTATTTGTCTGCTCCGTTCGCATTCTGAATAATTGTTGGCGCTTCGTCTTAAGTACGAAATTATTAGCTTCCGTTTTGTTTCCTTCAATGCAACTCGACCGGCTTCTATTTAATGAGCTGTTTTCAGATTTAACTTCCAGAGTTCCTATTTGTATAAATTTTTGTCAATTTTAAGATAACTAGACCATTATTAGAAGTCTACTTGCCACCGATTCAAATGATTATAACTGACAATAAGGCTGAAGACGGTAGAAAATGCTCACCCAGAAAGCTGTATCACTCGCATGTTGATAGCTACAGCAATGTTGATATGTCGCCAGAAGAGAATTAACGGATTGAATATAACACAATCAAATTACCGTCAACATGAAAAGGTGTAATGAATATTTAATTAAGGCTACAATAGAAGCGGTCCCGGTGTATATTAACTTTTCATAGTCTTAACAGAAAACGTTGATAGGGGACAGCGGGAGGGTGGAACAACGAAATGAACTGTCAACCACGACGTCTCGAAATCCAATTACTCAGCATCTAACAAACGCGAGAATTTAAATTAACCTTCATCTTGTTGTACAAGATACCTCTCTTTCTGCTTATAAATAAACTCGCTACGACATTCTTATTAATTTCGATGCTAATAAAGGCTTAAATGTTTAGCGAGTCCTCGCTGTAATTTGATTAATAACCATGTAATATTAAAGTTATACATAGCACAGGATACAAGTTTGAATTTCCCCACCACAACCTTAATTTAACCGTTTCGTAAAACTCGCAATTTAAGGAAACTGATCCAGCAGTCTTCCAAATTGAGTGTATCTGTGTTTTTCCCACTTTTAGCTTACAGATTAACAAGTGTAGAGGTTGATAAAGGTCACAGGAAAGGTAATTCATTGTAGTCTGAAGAACAAGAATCAACTACTAGACTTTAAAGGGACTTTTTTTTACCTCAATGGGGATATTGATACATATGAAGATAATAAAAATCAAAACACATAACTAATGAACATATATTTTTAAACTATTGAACTAAGTAAAGTATTGTTTGAACTCGGATAAAGCTAACGAACTTATCACTCAATCAGCCCGGAGCCTTAGCGATGAAATCGAATTTAGGGGAAGACGAATTCACTGTGACAAATGTCACGGTAATTGTCGGCTTCTGGCGAGAACAAAGATTTTGGAAGAGCGATATTTTTTTTTTCATCCGGAAGCGAAAATCAGAATCGCTTAAATAAGTCGGTGTACGATTGATGAGCTCCCATCGAAGACAAGCGGAAAAACGAGCGTCGATGTACCGACGTTGATTGGTACAGAGTAGTACCGATAATCTTGTCCGATGACTTTGTGAATTCGGGTTTGATAGATAGAATAATTGTACATAGATAGAATAATATTATATGACGAGTTTTAAGATCTTAACATATGTTTTAAAACGACAAACGAAGTGTTGTACACTATATATCGATCACCATTGAATCTTGAATTTCAAAATACGTCTCACTTACCATCAGTTGAATGTCTTGTCCGTCTCGTTACTTCGTCGTTAAAATATTTATTACATATAAATTCGCTGATACAACCTTTACAAAAAAGACCTCTGTATATGGGTGCTTTAACAGGATCGTCCAATATCCTTATTCAAACATCACGAAGGTCTTGGCTTTTCTGAATCCGTACCGACCGTCGTATCAAGGAAAACAACACAAGGATTTACGGTTGTAACTAGAAATAAGCTTCTCTTAAGCGCTTTAGCAATTTCTTAAGGTCGAGTTGTTTATTTTATTCCTTGACGCCCGTTGGCTGTCTACTGTCTCACAGAAAATATTTTAAATTGCATCATTCAAAAAAAATCGTCTTAATACTAGTTCCATAGTTTAACATACAATACACAAAAAACAGTTCTATTCATGTTTTATAGAATATAGTGAAGAAACTTAGCAGTGATAGATTTGTAAGTGCAGTGTAACATTAATGACAATTCCTCTTCTTCTTAATGTCAAACTTCATAATCGCGAACCCTCTTACTCATTTAAGAGGATATTAAAAAGAAAGTTTTTATTTTAATTTTAAATGCTTAATTAACATATTTGCTCAAAATCCTACCTTCATCTTTTTCTTCTCACCATATCCTCATCAATCCTAGTGCAGTGTAAATAAATAAATAACGACTCGAAGATTCGTGATTTCTCGTCTCATCGAATTTGCAGTGAAGGGAAACATCCAGCGATACGTTCACGTGATAATAATAATGGAAGACACGTGTTATAATAATTGATTAGATAGTGAATAGTAAAATCATGAGATATATATTAAAAAACTCTATTAAATGTTAAAATAATGTTTTACAAAATAGCGAGGAGTTCATTAAGCGACCACTAAGCTGAATAGAATCGCTTTGCGCTTTTTTCTTATTTGTCGATTTTATCAGTACTCGGTCAAGCTCAGCTAAAGAAACCAGGTATAAACGATGTCTTCTCATCATTGTTGTCTGATTGTTTATTCATTCTTTCATCAAGTATACGTTGCTTTCGCAGAAAAAACTTACAGACAGAACAGGCACGCCGCCCATCCACTTTCCGTGCGATAATCGTAAATTTCATTTTGAAGTTCCCCAAAAAAACTCGATATTTACGATCTATTCGTTCGGGAACAGTTTTTACTGTGTACGCAATATAAACTGGCAAATCTGTGGGATTGGTGGGCTTTTAAAATTATCGAGCGGTTTGTGTTGTATCCGGGTTTAATGGCAATAATGGATAAACGAACATACAGCATGAAGCCCGATTTATTGGGTTTCGATGTACATTATTTTCTTTATCTGTTATGAAGTTTTATTTCTGTTCTTCATTGCGTCTACCGGTCTTACAAAATTATCTATATAATCTAGTAACCTAATCCTATTTCAATTCGTAATTAATTTAATCTTTACATAATCAGCAGTTCATTTCTAGTTTGCAACGCTTTGTTTTATTAGGAATTCCTTCTCAATTTTAATGTCACTTATGAACGTCTTCGTTAATGTACATCTTCACATATTTGTAAGATATCTACTATCGTTTGATTTCTTTTTATTTAAGAAAATATATTTACTCTATCGATATCGATGGTGAATATTCTAGAAATTTCTACTTTTTTTTTATGAAATAGCCATTTCAACCGTGAACTTGAACAAACATTGTCACACTATTTACCTTTGATCAGTACCGAAATCACGACCGACTCTGTTCTATTGCTTTTGTTAAGAGCGGACGTGCGTGAAGCGTTTGTATCATTTCAAGAGGCGATGTGGTTTAAACTAATAAAATAGTCTGAGAAATATTTAGATTTTAGTATTTTTAACATACAATTGTTACAACCCGTTTAATACTCAACAAATACAGTACTAATGTATTGACGTATTAATTAAATCAAACAGTTCTTAATGTATCTAGAATATCTAATCAACAAAGTGAAATAAAATTTGACTAGCAATTCTAAATAAGTCCAAAGAAAAAACTTTTAATCGCAAGATTAAAAAGTTTTCTCATTTAGTAACATTCTATCTGGCATCCAAACTTTTCATTTAAATAGTAGATGATGTAATTGAAATGATACTGTTAAAAAAAATAACGCTAAAACTTTCGCACTTCTGCTAATTTACTGAAATTGGAATTAACAAACTTTTGACTCTCGCAACGGACTTTTAGTTCTGCTTTCCGGCGAAATTTGATCTTTTTCAACGATTATTTTTCATGAATATAGTTTTTACTCCACAGAGATACATTTACAAATTGCTGAATAAAAAAAATGTTAATTTTAATGTTAGCATTATTCATTTATTACAAGTATCAAATTTTTTAACATATTTTCTTCTTTCTCAGGCTTCAATTTTTAACCAAATGTCCACAAATATGAAATTTGTTGATGAAACTTGTAGTTAGTTTTGATAATCTGTTCTCTATAAAAGTTAGTCTAGGTTTTAAAATCATAGTAGCTATCATTACTTCAACTATTGCCTTCGTTCTATATGACTAAAGTTAAACTTTCCGCCGACTTCCAAAATAATTTTGTATATCATCCTAGCCTTCTAGTTAACAATTAACTTCGACTTTAAAACCTCCTCAACATTTGCCACCTTCGTACACAAAACCTGTTGTAGTTTGTCCGGAGTTTTGTCATGCATTTGGTCGATTGTATTATTATCGTATACATCAGAGTGCTCCGGCTCTTGTTATATTATTTCGCCACATTATTCTCCATCTACTGTCAAGTGTCGCGAATAAATCACCTGTGCGAATGTTGTTTTGCCGTCGCGAGTACAATCCCGTAGCGAACAAACTACGAACTTAATTACGCTAAGTGCTACGAACGTCAATTACATTTAAATACTATTTATTAGCTACCTACGAGAAATTTTAAGATCAGCTGTTATTAGTCTCTGCTGAGTTTACATATCATCTTCTTTATACTTAACTCTTAAAGGAAGTCTCGGTCACCTCGTCATATCGTCTTCGTAGGTTAAAAAAAATTGTTATACTGTTTTACCATACTTTAGCTTTTGGGTAAGTAGCTTGTGGGTGGTAAGGTAACTATCTATCGAAAGTAATATTGCTCGTAAAGTAAGTATTGAAGTGTATCGCTTAAATGGTGTCAAATTCTTGATATGACTAATAACCTTATTGTCTTTTGTTACTATGAACCATTAACTATCAATGATATGCCGTAAGCTGTATTAATAAAGGGATACTCCAAAATATCTCTAATATAAATATCTCGTTGACTTCGCATGGGAGTATCTAGTAAAATGACTATAGTATCCCGATATCTATTGTAAGCCGTTTTAAGACGACTAACACAGATTTATCAGGAATGTCATTCCTGCCTTGTCTGTGAATGTAATATAAGTAATAAAATTCTAATGGATAATCTCTTTAATGAATAACCTTATCTATTATTTAGCGTTATTATTAGAACTCATTAACATTGATAATAGACCCTTTGTGAACTTACGACCTATAAAGTACTTCAAAAAGAACAATTACTTTGAAGTTAAACCATAGTTTGTTAAATTAAATATTTAGCCCTCGTTGCCAGGGTTTACGATTACGAGATTCAAGAGATATAAAGTACGATTTTTTTTAAATATGTACAAAATTCAAAAATAAAGGTATTAAGTTGGTAACATATTTAAAATAACTGATTATTATTATTTAATATGTGTCTGTAACCAGCTATGTACAATATTTTGTAATATGTTACTAATGAAGTTAGTAAAATAAAATAATTAATATATACTTATAAAAGATTGGGCTAAGTGGCGTTCCTTTAGCGACACTAGTAACAGCGAACTATCGCAAGCTCATGATAAACATGACGCTTTGTTAAGTATTAAAATTACAAATTTTAACACATGCAAATATTAATATGTTTTTGATATGATGATAATAAATTAATTTACGTGCTGCATAATGCAGAGTAGAATGAAATCAAAATCGATCAAATGCAAATGTGAATGTTTTTCTCAGACTCAGTGTAATGTATTTAGTATAATATTTGGTTAATTTTCATTTTTATCAGAATTACGTTCGTTATAGACATTGGCCAATGTAACTCTACTAAACTAATTTTTTTTTTTTATTTGCATTGATCACAATCATAAATACGACGTTTCATTAGTATTTCCATTTTTTTTAATGGGTGGCCCAGGACCGGTCTGAGTGGAAATCTTTGGGGGAGGCCTTTGTCCAGCAGTGGACGTCTTCCGGCTGATTGGATTGGATAATGGAAGGTTTTCACTTTCACTTCCCTTCCCTTTTTATTTATTTTACTATTATTACATTTTATTATGTTAAAAATTATTTTTTTTGAAACGAAAAAATTACTGTAAAATTTCTCGAAAAAATTCAGTAAATTAAAGTTAAAAATTTATTTGAAGAGAAAATAAAAAAAGCACTATTTTAACCGTCAATCACTTACGTCTCCGGACCGCCATTTTATTCGGTCAACCCTGGCAACCCTGCTTGTAACCGATTAAAGCACCCCATTATTCAAGTCCAGCAATTTAACGGTGTTCAAGTGATCGATACCAATTACGGGGATTAAACGTTCGTACCAATTTACTTCCAGTAATATATAAAACGGACAATAAATGTGAAACTTAAAACTGCAGCCAATCGCTAGTACTATTGGCAACATCTGGCCAATGATCTTTGCTAGTATCTAACATGGCTAGTTTCTTTGTTATTGCGACGATGACTTCATGAACACCAGGACCACCTGGTATAAAAAGAAATGTCTGAGTAAGAATAAGCGTTAGATTCAAGTAACTTCACACTGCACTCGCGACACAAGATGTTAAGACTTATTTCGCCAGTATTTTCTCCAGCTACCGCCGCTTCAAAGACAGTAATGTTTCCATATTGCTATCTACTATTAGATTACCATCATTATTCACGTAATCATATTTCCAATTTATTGATTACTGTTGAGTTTGTAGTTAGTTAGGTCTGAGTGGAAATTTTTGAGGGAGGCCTTTGTCCAGCTGTGGACGTCTTTCGGCTGATTGGATTGGATTGGATAGTTACTGTTGAGGTTATTGTGTAGATATGGATAGATATTTCTATATCTGCATATTTATTTTTTATTAATTCAAGATTTTCATTAACTGTTTGTTTTTCTCCCATTTCTTCTTAATTTAACATCTTCGGTTTATTATTGTAAATATTTAGTTGTGTTTCAGTGTGGATATTGTTCAATGCAATTATATTTTTAAATAATTACAAAAAAAAAATATTTTCAATGTAACAAATTCTGCTTATAATTTTCTTTGCTTTCTACCGAAAAATAGCGGTTGAATGTTTATTTATTATCATCTTCGTTATTACAGATGATTTCCCCTATTGCGAGCTTTAAACAAGTGAAGTAAATGATGAACGCGAAGATCACAAAAACATAACCTTAATAAATGCGTCCAATCTGACACAGTATTCTGTTTCTTTTCGTGTTAAACGCATTCTCTAAATAAGATTACTCGGCAGAGATAAGATAAAGTGACGCAGTGTAACAGGATTACCCTCATTAACTTTATAATTGCGTTTCCACTTGAATAGAATAAAAAAGCGAGCGCTCGAGATGGAGTTGGTTGGATAAAAACGCGCGTCTCGTCTCCCGGCAACTATTTTCATTCATGTTTATGTCTAGCGGCTCCCCGTGCGACGCGTTCAGTTTTATTGACAACATAAATAGTGGCAGTAGCGCGGCCCCATAGCCTACATAAACTCGGCGAATTGGCCTTACATATTTGAGTAACGCCTCGTCCAATACTAAAGGTTTAGTGTCTCGTGCTATAGTTCTAACACTGTTTCCTGAATTAGTTATTGGTATGATACAAACATATCAAACGGCCCCGCTCTCTTTATTGTAATATCTATGATTTTACCTTATCTAATTTTTATCTGTGTGTATGTGTGTACTAAACGGTTCTATTATTTAAATGTGACTTATCCAATACTATACTTAGCTATAACTCATATTTGTTCTACCTCTTGATTATTATCAACTATTTCTAGTTTAGTCCCATGTTGAAATAATACAGATATATATTAATTAAAATTAAGATTTGTAATTCAAATAAAACTCTAGATCCAGTTTTGATAAGTTGTAATTGCAATTTTAAAGCACATTAACAAGTGTTTTACATTAACAAACAAGAAATGAACGTTTGTGAGTATGCCGTTGGAATCGTAAAGCCCGAAAACGGCACATGCGAAACTCGTTAAACGCAATCAAATTATGCAAAACAAAGATCCACTAACTAACTTGTTCGAGCGCGTTTCAAAACACGACATGCACTCACACACCCGAAATCCATAATCAGTATTCAAATCTGCCCACGTAGCGGCAGTTTCAGCAACTGTATGCTCCGACTCAGCGTCATACCGAAGACATTTAAAACGTTCCTTATTAGCATCGGGATCTTCTAATAGCTTCTTGGTTCTGTAGGCACGTACGGGATTCCTTGTAAATTGGCATCGTTTGAGATCTTAATTAAGCCCCTTCAGTTTTTAGACCGGCTCCGTGGCTTGCCGCGCTGCAGAGACAGCAGCCGGGCCCCTGCCATCCTTTAGATTTCTTCCTTAACTCCTTTAATTGCTCCGTGTAAAATTTAACATAAGCTTTCGCATCAGGTTCTACTTCAACTCTTAATGAGACAAATGGTTAGCATTTATCGTCAAGAGGCAATATATTATTCGCTAACAATTTTAATTATTGCTCATACAATTTAACGGTTTAGGAATAGTTTTCTGCTGTTTATTATCCGAGTTTGGTTCTTTTAACTTTTGTTCCATTGAACTGGTAAGAGAATTAATTAATTCTATTACCTTCTTGTTTAATTAGAAACGTTATCATAATGGATATTTTTAATTAAAACCATGTAATTCGTGTTTTCGCAATCAATTTATTTTATACCGCTTACTAGATCTTCCGATTTAAAAGTCACGGCATTACTTCCACGACTTGTGTGGCGCCTTGCAGCGGAATATATGTAAATTGAAAATACTCCACATACTTCGAGTTCATGTATAAAGCATGGGAACTTTAATTCGAAATGGTAACAAATCGAATTCAATGTTATTTATTCGAAATATGTGTCACAAATTTCTTAAATAAGTAGAAATTATTAATTTTAACAAGGTTTTCGAATTTAAGTATTATATCAACCATTATACCACTAAAATGATAATCTATAAAAGGATACTAACTCTCGACCAAATTATCGATCGCAATCATAAACTAATTTGAAAAGAAGACCTTTCTTCTTTTCTCGACAGTTATTAGAAAAATTTGCTCATTTTTCATAAACAATATTAAGATTTCGTTTTAGGTTAGTCACAATATTATATCAGGTTAGTGCCTACTAAAAAAGCGCTATAAAAGTAAATCATACCGGTGTAACTTATTAACGTAATGTTCTCATTAAAATGGTAGAGTAATTACTTGTTTTACGACTGTTAATGGCATATCAGATGTAAATAAATAACTTTCAACAAATGTAATTAATTTTAACTGTATTTATCATGTTCAGTTAGATCTATTGTGATTGTCTTGGATTTAAACAGAATCTCCCGTCGCACGCAAACTGGAAAGATACCAATGAATTTGGCGAGAGCTCATCTCGCCTCTCAGGCAAAACGCTAAACTCAATATGCGCGCATCCGGTACAGTTGCCAACTACAGTGGTACAACACCCGCCACCCCCTGCTAGGAGACACGTTAGGCACGAGGAGAGGCGTTCCATCAGTAACGAATACCAAGTCTTGGCAGGGACGCCTCTTGGCAAATGCAATGCGAAGCGTTGTTACAGATCAACTCTTGTTTTGTCCGTTGGAAGTACGTATGCTGCGATCACCCTATATTCTTTAGACGAATGGGGAAAAAATTGGGTTATGAGATTGTTTTTGTCCTAAGATGCGTATAAAGTCGTTTACGGAGGCAATTGCTCGTGTTCTTATGGTCCTACTTTTATTATGTCGTCTTATTGTTCGTCTACGAAATTTTATCTCCTTTATTTTTTATGGTTTAATTTCTGTCTTATAAGTTTTATTGATGCTAATTTGCTAAATTTGCTTTCATAAAATTTGACTGAACGATTGGTGTAACTTGTAATTGAGATCAAAGGCTCGAACTAAAAACTTTCTAAGTTTGTGTATTATGTACATTTTTCAATCTAACTTAAAGTACATTTATTTTTTATTATATAATACTAATCTTGGTTTAAATCATATTTTTCCACTTAAAAGGAGATACAATAAATCCTTTATAGCATAGTTAGCAGCCGTAATAGTATTGTTGGTTCTAGCTTCTTTATCGTTCTTCATGCATCTTCGGCCTCATAGTCACTTAACATCATTTGAAAATGATATAGTGACTATGCAGTCAACTTTTAACATGAGACACATACTTATTAGTCACGGTAAATGTTATTTCCCACTTAAAATTGCTTTATACGAAGAACAAAGAAATGAGTAATTGATTTGTTTAATACTTCAACTTCGTCAGCGGCGTCCGTTAGACAAATACCATTTAAAGTTTATGTACAAAGCTACCGGCTTTGGGAACACCGTGTCTACTAAAACTTGATCCGTACAAGGAGCCGTCGAACATTTTAACTCTAAGAGGATGAAACATGTTTTGTTGTTTGTTTTGGTGTTAGCCGCTGCCCGTCTAATGGGTCCGGCGGTGCCGTGACCTCGTCGTGCCGGGCCCGTCTTATTTATGCAAACTATGAGCAATAGCGCAGGTCGGGAGCAGTTTGTGTACATGAGTATCATTGTATTCACATGATCACCATCGGGAGAGCGTTTTATTTAAAATTATATTCTCCTCGGTGTGTATTAGCTAATCGAGAATACACATAAGGAAACGTAGGCAGAGATTAAGATTTCGAACGACGTAAGAGATGACCGTTATCGACGAGGCTCGCAATAATTCACGTGAGAAAACCAACAGAATGGGTTCGTTAAGAGGCTGAAGGGCTCTCGGCCGTATTGTGCTGATGTCGGGTCTACCATGACAGCATTGAAGTGGCCACCGAAGCGCCAAAATGTTAATGAGACATCTTATGAACTTCGATGGCCATTGATCAACATTCTGACATGTTACTTGCACATATTTATACCCGTAAATCAATTTTTAATTTTAATATTAGATCTCAAAGATGCACTTCGTCTAATTCATTTTAAGATTCTATAGTACATGATGGGATCTTAAGGTTTTTATAGTTAATATTAAAGATATCACATCAAGCTTTCGATTGTATTTTATCTGAAAGTTAACTCAAATGAAAATGTTTGATTTATATAATTATTTACGATCCGAACTATTTCACTCTTTTTCTCTCATCACAATTTTTCTAGCGCTGCCAAAGCTAGTTATATCGATTTTACCCATTTGGATGATCTTTAAGTAAAGCATTGATAAAAAACAGTGGTATATGCAGTCGTGATGGAAAGTAAAATGCCAGAGCTCCTTGATCGAACACCATCCGTCCAATTTGAGACGACAAAAAATAAATTAAAAGCAACTAACGTTGGCCGCGCTGATGCTATCGACACGGAGACCATTGTGCGGTCCCGCGTGGTAGTCTCTAATTGCGGCTTCTTTGTTATTCAAAATGAGGTGTTAGCTTTCCTATTAAATAATAAGTAGTTTAATTCTTCTACGAGATCGATACGTTTAACGTTAGATAAGAAAGTAGTTTGTGTTGCGTCGTCTTTTTTGTTTGATGCGTTTAGTTATAACCTCACAATTACGCTGCGAGTAATGAAGAAGTCATATTAACAAGTTTAGCTTTTAGGAAATGTTTCGTTATTTTAAAAGTAGTGCATTATTTTATATATTATATTAACAAAGGTTTAACGATACATTATTATATTAAATAATATTATTTCTAATCCTAATAATAGTTCATATATACTAAAAATAAAATTTCAAAATCTCATGTATACGTAATACTATTTTAAAGTTATCTTACTACTAAATGCTTATTGAATACTATATAAGTAAACATTTTTTTTTATTGTTACAGATAAACACAAGAATATTGCGTATGGCCGAAAGAGTCAACAATAGTCCAAGTAAAGCGTCATCGCACGCTATTTGGGCGGGAGGAAATGTGCGGCGCAAAAGCTTCGATGACGTCAGAGCGGAGTTGCTAGATTCAAAATTGAATGAGGTAATTGAATATCCCACTTCGAATGAACAAAATGCACCAAATGGCAACGAAGAGAATGATAAAGCACCTCCTGATTCAGAAACAAATGCTAAACAAGAACGTCTTATAGCAGACGAAGTGAATAATAATAGAGGATACAATGATTACAATAATGACGAAGACGAGGAAATTAGAAAGAACGTGTGGAGCGACGTCGACGATGAACTTTACATAGCCAATCTAATAAAGCTAAGAACTTCTAATGAAGACAAGCGTGTGAAACGTTATACTAGTGCTCACGTAAGTGTTAGTGATATCGGTGAAGAGGTTGTGAATAGTGTTAAGTTAGATAAGTACGAGATGTGGGAGTTTGAACCGTCGGAATTGACGGAGTGTGACTGTTTGGGGCCGCCTCCGAAGTTCCTCCTTCCGCCGCCGCCTCGGCCGCCGTTCCTACAGGCCGAGTACTACTGTGGCGATGATCCTATTCCGGATCTGGAGACTTGCGACACCGAACCAGTGAGTAGAATTCAAAACTAATTTTTACTTGTTAGTTATCAACTTTTTTATTGAATAGCTGTGCCTTGACTTTGTATAGTATTAGGAAGGCATCCAGTTCATAAACCTTATTTATACTTCTTGTTGTGTTCTTCAAAATTCTTCGACCTCCGAAAACAGACTGGCCTCTTGAGCAAAATGTAAAAGACCCTTGTTGGATATGATGATGATTCACTTCCATGTGTTAGGCAACCATTACTGCATCTCTCTACCATCACACCTTTTACTTACGATCCTGTCCATCAGTCACATGTTATTGACAGATGGACACATACACATACTATAGAGTAAACATGTATTTTTTTATTTCTTACTCTAGAAATCATAATGTAGAAACGAGTAGAATGATGATACCCCCGTATAAAACAAAATGATACTAGATCGTCGCCTTTTTACACAAGAAGTTAAGTCTATCTTTATGACTAATATCATTAGTATCAACACCTTTCGATTTAATCCGACACCATGTCACGAATTGTAACATCTATAAACTATTACTATGTTGCATTCTAAAAAACCTTACTTCGGAATATATATATGGTATTTAGTTGTGTGCCATAGAATTGGAATGCCATTATTAATAGAATTTAAACAAATATCAAACATACCTTAATAAGACTTCAAAAAAGGGAGTTCATTCTGCGTAGATACTACTAAGAACAGTTCAAGAACTGCAAGTACTCTGTGAGATCTGCCAGCTTAATCCTGAAGTGACCATGGGTGCTGCAAAGGAATCGATGTTAATAAATACGAGGAGGAGTCTGTAAAATTTAAATGTTACTAAAATGTTTATTTATCACTAGATAATAATGCATTCATTAAACATTTAAACTGTGTGATTGTATGAATCGATAACACAATATTTCTTACGTCGTGTCCAGATAAAACACTTTGTCGGGAATGCGGGGTGAGTTAATTTTTTTTTCATATGCGTCAGGTAAACGGAACGGGCGAACCGAAACACAAACATTTCCTTTGTTTTCGAAAACATTTTTAAAATGGCAGCCCCCACACACAATCCGATGAATCAACCGAAAAATTTCTTATCTAAGCTAACGTTTCACGTTTTGTTCTAAAAACGGTAATGAATAAACAACACCACCAGCTCTTATCTGTTCCGGTCAATATTTGATGTGAGCGGGGTCTTAATGAAGCCATGGCGGCGACAATGCATCATTTATCTTTCCATCTCTAACTCTTTTATAGAGGGAATCCTTTTCCCGTTTATTTGCTTTCACTTATGAATTTCCATGAAATGATGGCACTAATAAATGTACGCATGCCGTAGTGTGCGCAATGCTAACACTGATGGTGGGGCCGGTTAGTTTTTATTGTCAACACGGCCGTTGCTCAACTGCAATAGTGTGCTGCAGTTTTGTAACTCTCATAATACTCTGTGTGCTCTTGTTGTTAGTCTTGTATTTTAGATTACACAAACGCACTATATTACTTTATTATACAACGTCAACCAAAGTGCATTCAACCTGAGAGCTTAAGTCGTGTTACTTATATTTACAAAGTTACTAAAATGTACTAATTTCCAAAAGAAACATTGCAAACAGGCATATTAAAGGTACGTTTTTACCGTTAGATATGTTGGAAATAGGAAATAAAACAAGTTGAATTGGATTTTTGCAATAGTTAATCTAAAATCAATGTTAGTCTTTATAAGCCACAATTGAGATCACTTAAAACAGCCCTATAATTATTCTACCCTTGGTATATCGTAAATGGCGATTAAGGATGTAAAGAATATAGGAAAAGAGCAACCTTCTTTTGACACCGTTTCGCAGGCCAAGCTTAGTGACACCGACGATTGAATAAGGTCTATTTTCGTATTGGATTAGTTACCATCAGCAGACTAAAATAATCATGAAGAAGATTTTTATAACAACGAAAGATATATTAGGGAAAGACATCAAAGTCATTCCTTTGCTAAAATTATTCGAAAGAAACAAGTAGACAGTTTGATATTTTTTAATAACCTACCAGTGTTTATATGTATTTATAGTAATATTTAGAAATTGCTTCACGGCAATATAACCTTAGGCTATTGCCGTCCATTAAATAATATTGAAGCGTTAAAATATTCTATGAACCAATTAGCATCCTTTTCTACGAACTAAAAACCGTAACCACTTATGTCTCAATTTCGGCATCTACAAACGAGATATCGTGGGTTTTTTTTATTGATTCTACTCAATAATTTACTTCCAATCGAACATTCCGCGGTCAGGGTTCCGATTAAGACATCACAAGGCGTCGACATTAACGAGATAATAAATGAATGGAAGAACACCCAGCGCTAATAAGAGTAACGCTCGCAGTAGGTGTCCCGCGATGAGTCGCCGCGGACTCGTCACACTTCCACGAAAGGCTCGTGCGAAACCACTTCATCGATGGAGCCTGTTTAATAATGCAAACATTTTTAAGTCTCGTCTTGATCGTTTGTAATGTGACTAGTTTGAGAATCTTGTTATTAATTCCAAGGAATAGGTTTAATCAATATTTTATTACCCAATTTCTACTACCAATATCCTGTTTGTTTGTCTGTTTCTACGGTACACAGGGCAGATTCAATTCGCTAATAGAATTCGCTGCCCACCATCAAAACATATTTAGCTGCAAGTTTTAGGAAAAAAGACATACCATAATCATACAGGTATAAAATATGTAGCTCGCTGGCCTAATGGTTAGAGCATGCGGCTTTCATTCCGAAGGTCGCGAGTTCGAATCTCGGTATGTACCAATGACTTAATATTTAAGTTATGTACATTTGTGAACTTTAGTTACAACAGCGAGATACAAACGGTGAAGGAAAAAATCGCGAGGAAACCCGCACACTGAAATCATCTTTGTGTGCATGTGGTGGCCCCAATAAAGTGGCAACAGGCTCGCCCTCTTTTACATGGGACCTAATCTGACCACGTCTGGCGAAAAGTAGGTATTTATTCGCATCTGTCTACTCTTACTGAGAAAAAAAAAGCGTGATAATATAAAAAAAAATATATAGCCGTTTAAAATGTTTCTCATACAGAAACTCAAAGTTGCACAGAGAGCAACGGAAAAGGGTATGCTCGAATCAAAAATGAGAAGATCTGCAGAACTAAGGTCACCGATATAACCGAAAAGGTTATTAAATCAAGTGGTAATGAGCAGCATACTTCGCTTGAAGGATAGACGGTCTATGGCGCAGCAACGTCTTCCAATAGCGGCCGCGTACTAGTCGACGCAGTGCTGGGAGACCTCTGCTCAAGATAGACGGACAATCTGATCTATATTCTTGATGTAGATCGGGCTGCAAGCCACAGCGGTTCTTACAGCTCATCTGACACTGGGCTCGTGGACCCGGATCCACGGCCTGATGACAATCTGATAAAGGTCGCAGAAAGCCGTTGGATGCGGGCAACGCAAATGGAACCGACGAAGAGCGTGATCCAGTTTATAATATAATGTAAAAAAGATTTAGAATGAAAATACAATATATATATATTCGTTGACTCATCGTGACATCTCTGAAACTATTAGAGACGTAAACATTCAAAATTCGGTAGAGATATTGTTTCGAATGGATTTTAAAAAATTCCTCCCCCATAGGGAATTGTGGGGGTGTTACAGTTCGCAAAGCGGGTGCGTAACAGCACATATAAAACCTATTTCACCTTTTAAAGTCACATTTATACGATCTTTTGACTCACTTGTAAAACCCATTGTCGGCATTTCTTTAGATCTAAGTAAATTAAACATCCTGATGAGCTTTATGTACTTTGAGATAACTTTACCCTTGTGTACACTTACAACGATAATAGTACATAGTCATTAAGTTACTAATTCTGATTCTTATTTTTATACAAAACAATGACCTCTTTTCCCCCTCTGTGATTGTTTAGGATGATAAAGCAAGATTGCCTATTCAAAATGTGCATAAATTTCTCTGGTCACATTCCTATATGTATTTTTTGTTTGTCATTCGAGGTGCAGGAAAAAAAACTATGGAGACACGTCTGTCCGTCTATTGTTTAAGGTTTTATTCCTTTTGTTATAGAGAATCGACATTTTTAGTATCGGCTTTAACTGAAGTCAATTTGTTAGTAGATTTCCTAAACAGTATTAAATAGAAATTATTCGTAAGTACTCGTATATTGTAGCAAATATAGTTAGTATGTTTCTTCTACATATAAGTACTGGTGATAGATTTCTAATCCCGGAGACCTCTAGATAGGTACCAACGCAGCACTTATTTCTGCCTACAAACATCTGTCTACAAACATTACTGTGTTCCTGATTGGAAGGCGTTATAGCTAGTATAATTACTGGGATAAAGAGACTCCACATGATATATCTCATGGCGATGAGCACAATATGATGCTATGTATAAATCTTAACCAGTGCGACGTTGTTATAGGCAGACTTATCACATACTATCAGGTGAACTTCTTTGAATAAAAAGAAATACTGCTACTGAATTCCTTATTCATGATTGTAATAGAATGTTTCTACAATATAGTTATTTTTTAATAGATAGTTTTAATACAGAGGAAACATAATTATAAGACGTTTTACTATATTATTTTCACGATAGGATACGTTAGTACTTAATTTATGTAAAATCGTATTACTAAAACTAACATGATATCAAGTGAATAGGATATCAATGTAACGTGATACGTCAAGTTATTGATGCGAAGGTCCATAATCCACTGTACGATGTATCTGAATATCGACAGATGCAACTTTGAAAGCTTGCACCGAACTTTGTTACCAAACTCGTCTAACATTTGAAACTGACTCCCGACCCACTTCCTAACTTTTTGACTATCCCCACTCCCCCGCTGCCATCAAATAATTAAAATTTTCACAAGCTTCCTACCCGGCTTCTTTTTTTTTGATATTAAGATTCGAGACCCCGTATTGCTTCAAGTTAAATAACTTTCCGCTTCTACCACCGAATACTTTGTTATACCGATAATCATAATTTAACCGAAAGAAAAAGAATTTCACAGTCTCAAATTAATTAAGGTCTCACGAAACTTCTTTTAGTTGGCTTTTTATTAATTAAGGCGGGGTCATTGACAAATCGGCTACCGCCTCGAGATGGACAGCTTGATAAACTTTAGACACGGTTCATTATGAATATTGTCCCTTCAAGAGATTCTCGTTTTTCTTTTGATATTGTCGCGGAGGAGATTCACCCGCGATATACTTCGATTAATCGTTCCCGTTGCGATGACGGATCTCTTCAAAGATAACACCCCCTTATGACATATTGACTTCACATTCGAAACTTGCGGGCAGTGAGCCTAAATCTTTATCTACACGTCATAGTACAAAGGACGTATTTTTAACTGTCCCTGTAGTGCATTAGTTTACCGCTTGCCGAGCTTCTTGTTCCGGTTCGTACACCAGATGGTGATTGACGACAGAGTTTATTCGACCCTTAATGCTTCGGACTATCATCGTCGTATTGTAAATCTACCGCTATAACAGCAATGTTGTCTTCCGGTTAAAATATTTGGGCGCCAATATTGTCAATGAGCTTCAAAATGTCATTCATTTAAGAAATATGTTAATTATTAACTCATAACAAATAAAAAAGAATTATTTTTAAAAATAAACAGTGTCTTTCGCGATTCAACACAAATATTTTATTTTCCAAAAGATTAGTTCCGAGCTAACATTATAAGAAAAATATGTTACTCATTCTGGGATGGTTTGTAAGAATTTCCTATTAATAAATTACTAGCTGTTCTCCGCCCTGTTAGCTGGCCGTAGAACTCTCGCAACTCCCTTCGGGGAAGGAATTTTGTAAATTCCATTCTTAGATGAACTCTAAACGGCAGAAGCAATATTTTACTAGGTCACTGTCTACCAAATTTTAAGTGTTTACGTCTAATGGTTTCGGAGATCTCGTGAAAGGTCAAAGAGTCTCTGGATATCTTTTGTACATATAGATTATATATTTATAATCTACTTTCATCTAATAATCTACAGCAAGCAGAATATAGAAATCTTAATTTCGGAATAGACACCAAGTTTTTCGTCATATCCGACGGTCCATATTCCGGTCACGTAAGACAGAAATGTGCAAGGGATCTTCGCAAGCGATCCACCGACTCGCTGGGATATTTCCCCGTGCATCCGTCGATAATATTTTTGGTTCACCCTCGAATAGCACCCTGGGGATGAACTAAGCAAAACTTGACTTATTCGTTTTCATTACGCACGTCATTGATTCGCGGAATAGTCATTAATCATGTCTGCACCTAATCATAAACGACGGCGTCGAATGTGGCATTATCAATACATAGTATTTTATTTATGTAGTATACAATTCTAAGTTTTATACTAGTAATGAATGAAATATTAATATAGCTATTTGTATAGTATCAATGCTTAAAGCATTTCTTAGTCATCTACATCAGTACTAATATTTATACTATATATACAATGAAGTAAGAAATGTGTTTGAAGCTGCGGTAGTTCAGTTAGTAAGGCGGTCAACGCGTCATACGACGTTTCGAAAAGATGCGAGTTGGTTCTCCACCGAGCTTGAGCTTCCGATGAAGAAAAACACGTGAGGAGAGCAACAAGTTTTAAGAGTAACAGCATTCGTGGACATGTGATCAACCTACACTTCGCTAGCGTGATGGATAAAAAGGTTCTAACTCTCTTATTGTGAGAAAAAGGCCTCGATTCCCAACAGTAGGAACCTTGGGAGGGATGTTTGTTTGTTTGTATTTACACAACGCCACATTCAGCTCCTTCCTATTAATATTATTCCTTCACGATGCCTCAATAAGTTTTTGATACGACATTCTCCGAAGAAGTATACGTTTTCATCGTCATCTTTATTTTTCATCCTATTCAGACTTTTGATACTCAATACTGAATATTGATTTCCCGAAAAGTAGTTATATGTATGCTGTACTCACATCGCCTTATTCCTGTAAATATTTTCTTATTAGTCGCCTCTTTCGACACAGCGAGAATAGAGAAGCGGTGACAATACTCTATCGCATCTTCAACACGAAAGCTTTACTTTTTTAATACTCAACAACATCAATTAAAATGTTATAAATATGAGCATTAGATGTATCTTTCATTCTAAACATTTTTTTCTTTCCCGATCCATTTCAAGACTTTATTTGGTGTTTCTATGGTCTAAGTGAGATCATAATAGAATAACGGCTATCATAAGTATACTTTTATACTCCATCTATACATATCCATTGTAATTGACGTTGACATTCACCAGGAACAAGTAACTGAGTGCCATCAAACTGAGGCAATATCATCATCACCATAACGCCGTGGAAACAAACAGCACACCCTAATTCGATAAAATCTATCCAATTACCGAATATAATAATTCTGTTTCCCACCCACCACGCCCGCTAATTGCGTTCGCCATGTTGCGTATAAATGTTTTTATTACATACAAACGTTCCACCCTCTTTTCTGCTGCTGTAGATCTTTGTGATGATACAAAACCCATCAGTACATAGAAGCATACACGCATTATTATCAGTAGTACCGTAATCTTAGTTAGTTCTTGGTTTACGATTTTAACTATAAACTTCATGCTAATGTCTATCTATATGTAATATTCTCTTTTGAGATCTCATCTCATCTGTCCTGTTGCAATTTCTTATACTCCTCTATTTAAAATTAAGCACGCAAAATTTCCAATGAATGCTAAAAATTGTTAAATGATTGCTATGAGTCCGTCGTAGTTACAATGTGTATCAATTTTTAATATATATATGAAGTATAAAAAACAGCTTTCGTTACCTGGTAACCAAAATTCGAAACGTAATACAAGAAATTAAAAGAAGTCGAGATCAGCTGGATACATTGCTCGAAAGGACTACAGTTGTTGGTTGGGAGGCATTTTAGAGCGGTGACACGTGGAAAAGAAGGATTTCTGAAAAGGTGACACGACAGAAGAGCAGAGCATAAATGTAGGATGACAAGAATCGATAGGTAGTTGGCCGATATAATTACCATCGCTCGAGAGAGAGATAGAGTGCTAGTGATGGGTTTCTTTATTCAGAGGTTATTCATTCAGTTTAGTCATAACTGAAGTAATTTTATTAATAACAATGACCTAATTCTTGACCTTGATCTCTGAATTCAATATAATGTTCTCATTCACCACGATAACAGCTCTTATCATATGTTGGCAACCACACAGACGCTGTTATACTATCCGATTGAATATAGAAGTAGCTAGCTTTGAAGAAACCGTACTACTATCTAAACTGTAACAGTCATGTTGCTCTGGTGTCTTGAACCTTTGTATGAACCGCTTATCACCAATCAAACGTTCAGCTCGTCCCGAATATTAGAAAAACAATTTAGCGTGTAAAGATTTATACGAAAAAAAAAACATTTTCTAACATAATATTATTGCGCGTTTACAGGGCCTCCATAATGGCGATACGTGTCGTCTCAGCTCAGGTTATTACTGAGGGAGACAAAAAGAATATAATACCGCCACTTAGGGCTGAACGGGATGGGGGAGGAAAGAATTATATGAAATGACCCCTTTTTTTCGTTCCATCCGCTGTTGCGTGTCGACTATTGCACGAATAATATCAATATATAAACACCTCCTACCCTTATACACGTAACAAAAAAAAATCTATCGTGTTAATGCTGTATGGCGTAAAACTACGAGGGGTTATAATGAAGAAGCTTTAAACGAGGAAATTGTTTTTGTTGTTATGTTGAATTCAATCATCTATGGAACGATCTATGGACAAAGAACTGTTGGCCATAGCCTACATTGAATTTGAATAAATTTAATGTGATTTACTTTTGATCTGAACTTCAATTAATGAGATCATTTTCAGAATAACTTTACCGGTGGTAGGTCGCTGTTTAAAAGGTGAGGACTGCAATATAGTGCCGTGTATATTATCCGAACAGGGGCCACGTTGTTATGGGTAGGCGTATCACTCACCATCATCTGGACGTCGTGGTCGTCTCCTTGCTTCGTGGAATAAAAAGAACTTACCATATAAATCACATATTCACATGATTGATAAAATTTGGCTGATAGTCGAACTTTTCCATATCTGTTGAATAGCAACTAAATCAGAGTTACAATCCTATTTCCCAGCCTGTCATAATAATCTACAATAATATCTATATTATTTGTTATTGCAGCTGGTTTTACCATATTTGGTTTAATTTTCATTAGATAGATCTAGAAAGAAGTTCAGCTCGTTGTCTATAAAAATCTAAAGAAATATCTTTAATGTAACATCAACACACCGCCATTTCAATAAACATAAAACGAAAAGCCTTTCCCTGCTAACGGAGTAATTGAATTAACTACTTTGTTCTTCAAACAAAACGTATATAATTCGACTAAAAACAATTTAGAGAAGTCTTCACATGTTTAGAAGGGTTTGCGGTCTGTTATTTTTCTTTACTCTTCCATTTCTTAAAAGCGACAGTTAAAAATTATGGTACTGTTATTAATTTTCCTGAAACTTCACCAAAGGAATTTTTACGAACTAAAAGCAAGTCCAACGTAGCAGACAAACATTCCTTTGAAATCCAATAAGACAACGATAAATCCATAATCACCGTTCGAACGGCGCAAAGATTTGGCAAGGAGCCGTTTCCCTTTGACCTAAAAGACAAATTAGTTATCGTATGATATACGACACTCTTTGTAACACTGGCGTAAGAGTGCCAGATCCAATAGAGTTTTTACACAAAAACGCCAGTTCCAATATAGTTTTTAGAGGAAACGCCGATAGGTCTATATCAGAGTGCTAAGTTTGATAAATCTCCGGCGGAATTGTGTAGTCGTGTCGGGCGTCCCGTTCAAGCGTTGGATTCATTCCAAGGATTTCCGAATTGAATTATTCGTCTCCATTGATACATTCGCTTTGATTAATTTCCCCCCAATGCTTTCTTGTTGTGTTTGATAGACTAAATGGAGATGTTTCTCCATTCAATAATCCTTATTGTGATACCGAGTTTATTGTTAATACTTTTAGCTATGCTTTTGTTTTATTGTTGTTGTTTCTTCTTAACATCATCTCTTCAATTTAGCGGTCGTGTTTATTGTTGGTATATACCTTTGAGGGCGCCCGTCTAAACATAACTTTCTCACCAGCTTTCCTACTAACCGTTTTCTTTATAACAACAAAGCCTGATTCGATTTCAGGGCCAAACGAGCTAAACTAGTATAGTGAAATAGTTTTTTGAAGCTTTCCTTTTTAACGTATTGCCATAATGAATAGGAACCTGTATTAAAAATAACGGTAATTGCAGTTTTAATAGTTATCTTAACGACTATAGGCAACAATTGCTGATCGTTAGCTTCACTCAAAGATTACCACACTCGAATCGGTTAATTCAAAAGCTTGTGGGGAGTCCGGTGCTACACAGTGAAATAGTGATGGGGTTCAGAGCTAATAATTCTGACCCTAACGCATCGCGAAGCATGTTTCGGGGTCACGTGCACACCGCGGTCATTCTAAGCACCTTCGGATTACTCCGAAGCGCTGCGAGTTCGGTTCCCGGCCGACCAGGTCGGGTCAAACAGAGACGGCTAAGACTTTGCAAGTGAAGTCTTTACTCTCAGACTGAGGAATCTCTATCAGATCATTCCTCGACACCACTGATGTAGCACCGGACTCCCCACAAGCTCTTTATGACTTTCATTAGATCATCGGTCCGCCTTGACTGAATGTAAAAAATTTTACTGCCCAAACAGTCATATCAGTCCTTCGACTAAAATGTTAGTAAAAATACGCAATACATGTATACTACAGTTTTATTTAAATAAAAATCGAATTTCTCTTTATGGAGACTAGTAAATGTTTTCAAAGGTGTCACATTAGCCATTCTTCAATCTAATCCCCGAAGCAATGGCGGACAAAGCAATTAGTTATGCTAATTACCCCTTTTAACTGCGCGAATTAACGCCAAAGTGATTAATCTACATATACATAATGTCAAAGGAAACTAGCAGTTAAACAGAACGGGCCATTATGAGTTTAAAATTATAATATAGCTGTTGATAGAGAAAACTAGAATATGTGGTTTGAACACAAGCATTAGTATTAAGTAGTGGGACTGATGGACATATTACAACTGTTACAAGTAGTTATACGATAAGGGTAGAAGAAAGCTTTAACACCGTTGTGGAAAATAAGAAAAATCTCATAACGTCTACGAAGTTACACTTAATAGTCAGTACAAGAGTATTCATAAATAGACAAGTCGGCAGTTTCTAGATTGTTTATGATTTTAAATACATATCATTTTGGTATCTGTAGAATGTGAAAAATATATATATAACAATATGGTTCTTTAATATATTACATTCGTAAACAAAGCAACCAAATCCAATTACTATTGTGGGTTGTTAACGAAACTAACGAAATCCGATACGAGTTGTGAACATAACAAAAAAAAATAGAAGTATATTTTCATTTTCCGTTTCACTGTTTTGAGAATTTCAAACAATGGATTCGAGTGTACTTCCTTTTATAATTCAATCCGCTAATAAACCATTATTAGTGAATTTTTGTTGTCTCAATGGCGCATTTTTAGGTCGCAGTGTAACTGGAGCGGCATTTTAATTTTTTACGTTCCCGAGCCCGCAGCGGCACTCGATTGGATTGAGGTCGGCACTCTTCGGTGGTTACTCCATGCGTTTGATTCGGGCCCCCTTGAATCTATTCGTTAAGCCGACGAGAGGGCTGTTTGGTGGAATTTTATGCGTAAACGATTTGTTACCTATTTTGAATGGAGATGAATTAACTTTAGTGGATTTTTATCGTATCTCTTTTATATTACACACCGACGCGACAAACGGGACGAACTGGGATGTTTTTACACACATTGCGCTTAAAACATGTGATAAGAACCTCTGTCACTTTGGAGATTATGTTTGCACACTACTGTTTCCTCTAGACAAAGAAAACTGCATTGTTTTTAACGGTATTAACCGGTTAAACTTCTGTTCAGACAAAAGTGTGATTTCTGTCTGCGTTCCCATTTGAATTATCATATGAAGTTGGGTGTTAAACATTAACCCGTTGCAGTTAAAACAATTATGTTCATGTACTTTTAAAGCTTTATTCGACATCTCTTCATTATTGTTGATTTGAATAATCTTGTGTTTATTAACAATAATAGTGTTTAAAATATTGATTAAGCTTTTCATTTCTGTATTTCAGAAGATAGATGCGTACAACCACAGCGGGCCGTCGTTCCAGACTTCAGCCGTCATCGCTCTCTGCTCTGTAGTGCTCTTGGTGGGCGTTCTAATTGGTGCTGTACTTGTTTGGAAGTAAGTGATTTTTTCAGAAACATCTTTAAAAATTAGTCATAAGCCAGGGACTTGGTTTAAGCGAATCTAACAAGTTGCTAGTAAAAATAATGAGGACTAGACCAAATGTTTACATAGCATTACATTTTGCTCATTACTATATAACATGACAAACCTCTATTAGTTTAATTGAAGGTTAAGACTACTGTGAGTACTTACCTAGATAGTTTCTAATATAGCAATAGTAATCTAGTACTGAGAATAATGTTGATGTATCGAGGAGACATCGTGATGGTCGCATCGGTTTATTATCGTTATCGGTATGTACGTATAGTTATGGTACTGAAGTACTAAAAAAATAAAGTACTAAATTCTACAAACTTCTTCGCGTTTATTTCATTGTTTATCTCTCCAATTTTTGGTGGGGTACCAACAACGACTTAAGATCATTCAAATACCATGCATACCGCTGTAAGATCAAGATTCAATGAGCATCACACGGACCGGATCCCGAAAAATAATTAAACCATCTGTTGATACATAGAGATATCTATTATGTCAGGATCTATCATTTCAAAAACCCTATAATATCGGCAAAATTCAGTTGTATCAAAGGACCAAATATAGTTAATATACTGAAGAAACTATTTCGGAGGTTATCCATAAAATAATATCAAATATTTCACGTCATATACAATTCAGATCAAAGTATGTTTGGATTCATACATTAATATGAAATGATCCAGTAACTCGGCTATAAATTCCGGACTTAACAGTGAACAATAACATTAATTCAATTAAATTGGATCTAACAAATCATTCAGATAACGGTTTTGTGAGAGACGGAAATTTTCACAAATTAGCAGCGAGAGCTGAACGTGGAAGCAATAACACCGACGCCGGAGCTGCCCCTGACAGTTTAATTGGCGTTAAAAGACAAATAGACGACGTTTACACTTGTCTATTTATTCATTTGATTTATCGACGCCGATTGTCTAAATTAGACTTCATTTATAATGTCCACATCTACTCCGCTAGCGATTGTTGTGCCCACAATTACGTTTATTGTATATTCATCATCATCTTTCAATAGCACGATGTCTACTACTGGACACTGATCTCTTGTAATGTAATCCTCCGTACACGTTGCTGCTACAATCAACTAACTGCGATGTTGTTTTTTTATGCAACATAACATTTAATGTCAGTTACAGAGCAAATAAACAAAAAGCAAAACATTAGCCTAATAATAATTTAAGATGATAAAATAACATAGACATATGAATAATAAATAAACAGTTTGGAGTCCTTAAGAAATTTAATGATCAACAACTGCCTAGTAATTTCATTAGGTAACAGTATAAGTTTTATCCTTTATTTTATGCGTACTATGAGCAGGAAGATTATGTATGTATATAATAAATGATAAGTTAACCTACAATAATGTCAACATAATTAGAATGATGTACACTGCACCATATTGTAGATACTAAATGTCGTTACCCAATAGTAGGAACAAACCTTAATATTCCTTCGTCTTTTGAATTATACGTCTGCGTCTGCGTCTAACAAAATTTATAGAATTAAGTATTTAATTATTAATTAGATTAATATAATCGTTGGGCAGTACACACATTTAATAATCATTGTACAAAATAACACTCACTCGTTTCACAATAAAAACCTTTTTATGTAGGATAGTCTTCCAATAAATGTCGCCAACAGACTGTTGGGAATGGGGCAATCATCGGACCAGGCAGTATTTCTCCCACCATTTTATTTCCCTCTCCTAAAACCCAGCTCGTATTCTGATTGGTCGTTTGATCGCGCCGATCCCGACGAAAATAAGTAAAAAAGTCAAAAAATTACTTAATTTATAAATTTTTGTATACATTAAATAAATAATATTCTAAAACTAGACATTGATAAATCAATAATTACGATAGAGTTAAAGGTGTACGTAGTAATGTTTGAGCATAGATCTTTTTGACGGCACAACTCGGTGCTATGGTGGTACATCAACGGTTTCGAGCAACAGAAAGCCATCGGTCTTAAGAGCCAACGAATTTAGATAAAACACTAAATATAGTTTAATTAGCAAGCTTAGCTACGAACACGAAACTAATTTCTGTTTAATTTCTGTATACAGAATACACCATTGTGGGCAAATTGAATTTACGCTTACACATGCAAATTTACATTAACACATTAAACGCTGTATGAATGGAGCCAATTGTGAAGTTAACAAATTTCGAGAGTGAATGCGGCGCACGGCGCGGCGGAATATCCGCGTGGCGCGCGCTGTGGCGACCATTTTACGAATTGGGTATGGAGTGTGCGAGAGTAGACTGTGACGTCACGGTGCTACTGACAGTTTAATCGCAGCTAAAGCCGTCGTCACACGCGTCGCGAGCGGAGGCAATGGCTTGAGAAAGTTGATTAGAGCGGCTGTCACCCAGTCGAGATTTAATCCCGACGGTCTTAAACACCTCGCCGCGCAAGTACAAGTACCGGCGCGGAGCGTCTCCTTTACGGACACGCTGACATTTTAATTGTATTTTTTTTTTATTCAACACACACACCAAAACATTTAGAAAAAGGTGTGAAAATTTGTGTAATATAATTATACTTTATTCCTCATTACACAATTCAATACCAAAAAATATTAAATTTTTTTTTTTTTTTTCCATTGGTTCCTGGTGTAAACATTCGCTATCATGGATTACATTAGCTCAATTGTACAATAACAATTATTTGATAGTAAAATAACTTAAATACTTATAAATAACTTAAAAGATATCTTCCAGCTGCAAGAGAATACAATACAGAGCTTAAATATTTAGAAATTTTTTATATTATCTGTGACCAATTTTGTTTCTAAAGATATACTTTTAATTTAAACTTTAGGAACTTAAATCTTTGCTTGTTAAGAAAAAAGTGCTACATAAAATAAATCATCAGTCAATAATATAGATGTAGATATTAAAATGACTGTGTTAACTAGACAATATCCTATGTCTTAAAACGATGAGCGCAATGTAGTGCTATGAACACCATCTTAATTAGCGTCACGTTGTTATAAACAAGCGTATCACTTACCATCTGGTGAACGTACCGCTGGTCTCATCGCTTCGTTGAAGATATAAATAATAATTCGGTGTGAAAGAAATCGCTTCATCTTATGACTTTTACCCAAATCTTCGTTTTAATTATACCCGTCGCCGCGTACCGGGCAGTTTGAGGAGGTCGGATTTGGGTATGGTATACGTTACACGTGCGATAAGCAGCACCAGAGTGACTAACACTGCATCAATTAAGCATTCAAAGACGGCAGATAAGATATATATACTGGCTGCTGGATGTTCGTGTATCGGACAATTAGAATATCTACATTATGAATTAGCTTCTGCGCTTTAATTGTGTGAACCTTTACTTTGATTTAGAATTTGGGGTTTTTTATAGTTACTACGATAACAATATTATACTTTCAAGGATATTGTTATCTTTAACTATTACTTTGCTCTTTAATCCTTTTTGATATCCTTTGCTTTCTAATTGTATTTTTATCATACTGGAATCATTATTGACATTCCCATTTAACCTAATAATTCTTACATATATATATAGAAGTTCATTAAAAACAGCATGTACTAGTAAAAATAGTTTATCTAAGTAAACTAGATCTATGGGACTTTTGTCTGATCACTTGTCTTTACCTCATTAATAATATTAATTAGTTTCATATAACAGAATTATAAGGGGTCTCGCAATTATAGGATCCAAGCCAATCTCATCTACTAGTGGTGCATCCTGCTAATCAATAAACAAGGATCTGGCTCCCACCAACTCAAATTGGTCTAGTGTTGTGAGAAATGGCCCAAAACTCTCCATATTAATCTCTACAAACGACAGCCTCTGGTGACCGGCGTAACCGGAGGCCATGCTAGTTGTGTTCTGGTGAATGTTGCGAGAAGCCGCTGGATGCGGGAAGCGCAGGACCGATCGATATGGAAATCTTTGGGGAGACCTATGTCCAGCAATAGACGTCTATCAGCTGATGATTGAGAGATATAATAGTTGAAAAGAAGCCCATTAAATCTAGATTGCTCATGTTATAACTGGATAGTTTGTCTTATTAAAAAATTGATACCTGTAAATACTAGTGAGAGTTATAGATTATAGATTTTCACGAATCGAATTACCCTGTACAACAAAATTATTAATATTAATGCTCCAGAAGCTAAACACGAATCTAAATAATTTTAGAGCAATATGGGGGCATACCGCAAGAGTTTATTATTCATAAATCATACAACTGTCAATACGTAAACAAAGCTAATTCGGGTTGCGCTGTGTTCGGTAGTTTCCCGACAAAACCAACGGCTAAAGATAACACGGACAGATTGTTTCGAAATGCATATACAACATGAAATGAACACGGCGTGTGGTGGCGCCGACGGTGACTCCACCATCCAACCTACCAACAATAATATCAAGTAAAGAGTTTTTTAGATATAATTAAACGACAAGGCGAATTGGACGTTTGCCTCGTAGTAACACTTGTTCTTGAATGGAGCGCTGGTTAGAATTGTTGCGTTGCATCATGTTCATCATCATCAAACGCCGGGTCAAGAGTACTCGCAACCGACGAGCATGCATGAAGACGCTCATGAAATTGGAGGAAACGAGAGAGGTGTGCCAAGACAGTAGCAAGTGGAGAGAGGTGGATCATTCTATCTCATTGCTGTCCACTGCTGAAGATAAGTTTCATCGATCGATTTTTAATGCCGCCGGTATATTATATATATACATGTACTTATATACATATATTACATACAATGATACCCTGCTATCTTTACCAGGTCGAATATGTGGTCTCCATTTTTCTATCCCATCAGCCAAACGATCTTCGGGCCATGTAGCGTTTCTATTACTACATAAGCTTACTAATCCGCTGGGCTATTTCAATGTCCTTTGTTCTTTTTCATTAGAATAAGTATGTAAATAAAGGTCGTTGATTATCTATTGTATAATGTTAATTGTATAAAGCAAACAAACAAACATTTTACAAGTGGAAATCATATGCAAATGATACTTCGAATGGAAATTATAACAGAACATTCATTACTGTCTCCCGCTTCCCACATGGAGCAAAACATACATAACGAGCCCCCATGTCCGCTCCGTTGATTACAATAAAACTGAATTACATTAGTACTTTGCTTCCATGGCACAGCGACAAAGCTTACTTTTTAAGACAGTCCCAGGTTCAATTTTGAAGCAACATATTGTGGTTGGTAACAGGATTTATTAGGCCCGCCATTAAAATGTTAATCTGCCGCAATAACAGCTGGAGTATTCTAGTCGACTCATTTCACATTATGGGATGGTCAAGGTTAGATAAAACACCAGCTGTTTGCTATAGCTAGAATGTTGCCGTCTTATTATCATCATGGCGTGACTAATTATGCCAAAATTATACTCAGTTTTCCCCCACGGCTGGTGATTGGCCGGCCGCGCTGTGTCCCACCAATGAACGCCGTGGGCGGAACTCTTGCGCACGATCTAGAGCCGCTTCCCATCTGATATTATTAATAGGGTTTTTGTTTGCGAACAAAATAATTAACCTACCACAAAAAAAGTAGCAGCGTAGTCTGTTTAACAACTATGTGTCCAAGTTATCGCCGCTCGTGTGTGGCTGAATTGATTTCGATTTTTTAAGGTTTTTAGGGGAACCTTATAATACACAATTATGATAATCATATAATAATTTTATTTATCTTATTTATAGTAAATGATTTTGCCTTATAACAACACACATAAATTTGGCCTTTACTCCAAAAACTCTGTATTCAATAAACGAACAGACCGACTTCATTTAAATAAACAGAAAACGAAAGCTATATTAAATAAAACTAAACTATATCAGCTGAAAACAAGTTATCATGGTCAGACGACAGATGTCCACTGCTGGACATAGGCGTCATCCAAAGATTCCCTCATCAATCAGGCAGGGATTCATGTGGAGAAATTTGGGCACTTCCCTCCACGCTGGGGTATTGCAGGATGGTGGGAGCCGGAGCCTCGTTTGTTGATTAGTAGGGTGCATCACAAGTAGATGAAGATGGCTTGGACACCGTGAGTTGTTATGAAGGATCCTTTACATCTCGTCAGAAAACAAGTATTTGAATAAAAATATCCATTTGCTGTGTCCATGTTTAAAATCTAATGCCGCAGTATAAACGACAGTATCTTAATAGTTAACTTAGTATTAAAAGTTTGAACAATTTGACAGTTTTATTTAGTAACTTCATTTTGGATATCCTCTAATTTCCATTACTGACTTTGAGTGCTTTTGTTTTCTGAATAAACAACTCTAACTATAATTCTAAGCTATCCGAACAATGTTCCAATATTCAAGCGGCCTCTATCAAAAATATCCAACTTCACCACCGCACAAACTTCTACGCGAGTTAGAGTATTAACAAAACTCCATTTTCAGACCTATGAAAGTTATTGTCGAACAACAGACCCTCTGAGTGGAATTTCACTTTCAAAAAACAGCGCAAACTTGTCGAGGGGCCCCTCAAGCCCCAACACGGGTGGGGTCGCCGCACAATAGACTATTTACTGGCCCCCTTTTGTCTTAGCTCTGAGAGGCCAAGCACTTTGTTTGAGTGCTGGCCTCAGGTAGAAAAAGGCGCCCTGTAGGTTCCAACGGATACCCTCTAGCGGTGATTGTCTTTTATTACGTTACTTCGAAATTCATTAAGCACATTTCACCAGTACAGATTTTAATTTATTATTATATACGTAATATAAGTAATTGTTTCTGAAAGACCAACAATTTGTTATCGTAATAAATTATTAAATCCTAATCAGATATATATAGAGTACTATCTGTTCCATACTCGCTTTGATGGCGGTAACATTCCCGCAACTCTCTTTGGGGAAAGAATTTTGTGAAATCTGTTCTTAGCTGAGCTACAGTCGGCAAAAGATATATTCCTACCAAATTTTAAGTCTCAGAGCTTATGGTTACAGAGATAAGGCGATGAGTCAGAGATTAAAAGAACGAAGTAAAGACCCAGTAAATGTTACAGGAATATGCTCAATGCGGCCATTCAGTGTAGAAATCTGTTCGTAGTCTACCAGTCGATCATGATGATGATATGCTCTTGAGACTAATGCAAAATTGTTTATATTTTAAGCAAATCTTCCACTTTCATGATAACGATTTGTTAGGGAATACATATGTAGATTATTTAAGAAACAACGTATTTGAGTAACTGTAACTAATTAGTCGTATTTAATTGTGAATGAGGCATTCCTTTTGTCCAGAAACAGATATTTCTGCAGAAGAGTTATGAATATGAGGATGAATAAACTGACAGACGTCCACTGCTGTACTTAGGCCTCCCCTAAGGATCTCCATAACGATTTGGGCCACTTCCTACCACTCACCTCTCATTGCGGGTTGCTGGGAGCCACCACGACCAGGTGAAGTTGGCTTGGATCCTCTGAGTTGTTGTGCGGAACCCCTTACACCACTTCGAAACGAAAACAATACGAAACATTTAGTAACTCTCTTTTTGTTAGGTGGTTATAATTATTGAATAGGAGCGACGTCTTTCCGCTTAATGCTATCTCCACGATCAGAAAGTGTCCGTTGCTCTATGTCTTTATTAAGCCGCTATTGTCTCTCTCTCATTATGGAGAACGAATTCGAAGCTTATTATCGAAGATCTGCATACAATCACACATTTGCATAATATCTCAATTCGTTCCTACGTCGCGACGCACCGATTTGAATAGCCGTGGAGCATTTCACGCTTGGCGGATACATTCGGGACATACGGACGCACAGTTGATCAAAAGCTTTTTGTCCTCATTCGCCGTGTCCAACGAATCGGGTGAATTTAGCCGGGCGTTCGCGTATCGTTTAACAATCGGGCTCGCCCGCGAATAATTATACGTTTTGTATTACAATAGTCAAATGATTTCCATTGTTAGTAATAATTTATTTTATTGGAATAATTTATTAATTATGTATCAAAATTTGCAAATTAAATAAAGCACCAAGCATAGTATTAAAGAGTTGAAGACACAGTCACATTCATTCGGGGTATATCGGCAAAATATAATATTTAAAAGCTGCAAAGTACCATGTGATTATCATGATGCTAGGACATGTCACTTCAGTCCTCCTGTGATAGCTGTTGCAAAATATGTTTATTCACGTAAAAACTGGTGATATATATTTAGTGCTACGGCGGTGAAGTCTCGTGAAGGTATTATACCCTATGTATATCACATTCTGGACAAATTCTACTTTATTTAACTCTCAGTGATGCATATACAGTTAAAGTAAAATGATGACCTTAATGTGCCCAAAATTCTCTTCTTGTCTTTTCTTACAAAGATAGAGTCACGAATATTTATCTACTGTCCTAGCAAAGATCGGATGTTATACATCGGTTACAATGTTTTTCATCACCGAAAGCCCAAGCTCAGCGTGAATTCAGCTAGCGTCTCTTCGTAACATTTAGGGTTCATCTCATTTAGCGTTCACACATTTAGCGTTCGTCATCATGATGTACTTGCTTCTTTCTTTCTTATTCACGGCTCTTCTTATACACTTTCTTCTACCAGATATCATGATGACGTTTTTATGTGTACAACAGTTATTAAATAAATTCAGAAACGTCTACCTGTAGTTGTTCAATTTAATCTGTCTTCATATCTATTTCATTCTCCATTCCCAAATTATTTGTCGTGTTCAAACAAATGTTCTCGCATTGAAATTTATTTCCCCCAAACGGAAGTAATGGTCCTTAAGTTGTTACACATTGTCGATAACAATTCCCTGGCCGGAGTAATGTGGTGTGATTTCAACGTAAATTGGCAAACTTTAACATAATCCGACACGCCAGTACCTCAGCGAAAACTTTTCAGACTCGATTAAACTATTATATTTTAGCTTTACATCCATCCATGTCACCAAGATATTTATATGGAATATTTTTTTATAAGATGTGAGAAAATCCAATGCTTACTTTAACTACAAAGCTCTATAAAACGAAAGACAAACACGCTAACACACTACTGACTGTAGGAAGAAATACCATTGCGATGGTATATAGACGATTTCCAACAATGGAAGTTATTACCAAAGAAATACTAACAAACCCCGAGGAAGACAGTATCTTCAGGAAAAAGAATTTAAATTAAATATATCAAGATATCTTCTGTTATCAGGTATTATATCTCCATTAGATGATTCCGGAAAGAAGACTTGGTATAAGTCCTAGAATGACTTGTGGAAAATCCTCAGTGGTTCGCGAGTCCCCGGGATCTCTTACGGTACTAACTTGCAATATTTCTAGGCACGTTTGAGGGAAGACATTTACCCTCCTCTACAGCTTCATTGTAGTACATCATACATGAAATCATATTGGTCGTCAATTCCAAATATTGTTTAGGCTATCTTCTATTCACAACTTGCAAACACGAAGACTACCGTAATCGCCTTCTAAGATATACTGATGCTATCTTAGTCCTCCTGATATCCCGAGATTATAGAGTCTATACAAAATGTCTGTAATTGAGAAAATTTTCGTTGAACAAAAAAATACACTTTTTGTGGTATATTTACCAGTGATTGATTAATTTCACCGGAAACTTCTTGTCTGCCTTCCTATCTGCCTTATATATAATACATAAATTAAAAATCACAATATTACTACTAAAAAACCTAAAGCACAAAAGAGCGTTCTTGTTCTTGCTCCTTTTTTGAGTTATTAGTACATTTTTTTTATTCTACGAAGCAACGAGACGAACGAGAGGTTGGCCTGATGGTAAATTAGTAAGAATATTTTTCACAGCACTACCTTGTTAAAATCTAGTCTTGTTATCCCAGAAATTTCACTAACTATAGCGTCGTTCAAATCACAACACGGTAATTCTTTCCTACTACTTGGCGACAAAAAAGGAAGCTGCGGTGGTACCTAGCTACCTATCACCAGTAAAACAGTTTTAACTGTAAAATGTGATTTTTTTGTTGTGGAATGTGAGTTTTGTTCATCCTGAAAACGCATTAGTCTACCTTGGTCATCAATCTTCGATTATCTACACTCCATTGGCAAGTTTTCACATTAGCTATTCTCAGAGAGCGTACAGGGTTCACTGCTCGTGCAGGTCTATTTTAATGGTTCACACCGAAAAGCATTATATATATACGTCTAAAAGGTATTCAGTTACGCCCTAAGATTTCCTGTAGGTAGGTTCCTATAATTAGGGACTGCCTAGGTAAGCTCTGTAGCTATTAGTTTTATGAGAACTTATATCCTAGTTCACCAGTAAAAGAACATCCCTTAGAGCAACACTCGTCAACCTTTTGCTATATGCAGACTATCTTTTTTCGATCTATGATACTCATACAAATGTTAGATATAAATATATTTTGATATTTCATATAAAACGGGCAACTTCTTTCAAAAGTCAATGACCTTTAAATCGTCATGCGATATTAGAACTGTAACTTTGCAAAGTAGACAGCGAATCTTCAAACCCCTGACGTAGGTTATTTATCCAGGATATTCCGCTTCGCTGTCCTTGAATCTTTCGTGGTATGATTAGCAGATATGATAATAATTTTATTATGTATATTTATACAGTTCTAAACTTTTTCTTCATGAACAGTTTAAAAAACTGTAATTAGCAAAGCTGGATTGGAAGGTAACGGCAGCTGTTGAAGTCCAAACACTGCCAACTGTTTCAACAGTACTTAAATTCGTTTGAATTTCTCTGTTGATTCGTATTAATGGAGAATTAGGGTCTGTTCTTGATGAGTTGGATACGGGCGCCTTCATCAAACTTCCTTATGATCATTCAAAATTATTCGTTTCATCGTCAGCGACTTTGATGATTATTCTTTGAGTCGTAATACAATCTTGATTGTCTTTGACACGGCTATTTGTGTTGCGAAAGTAAGTTTTAAGCTTTCGCAAAACTTTTATTATCATCCTATTTATCCAGCTGGTGCGGTGGCTAAACGCTTATTTCGTAACCAGTAGGTCTTCGCTTCGAATCCAGAAGTATGATATGTATTTTTGATACTGCTAATGTCTTTGCGAATCTGATTGATTATCATTACGATATGACAGCTGCAATATTCTGGGCGACGGCGCTTTATCATCTTCATGTCTATTGTGTATTATCATCATCATCATCAGCCCATAGCTGTCTACTGCTGGACATGGACCTCCCCTAAAGATCTCCAAGTCGATCGGTGCCGCGTTGCTCGCTTCCAGTGGGTCCTCACGATTCTCAACAGATCGTCGGTCCACCTTATGGGAGGCCTCCCAACGCTACGTCTACCTAATCGTCTTTTATCAAATTATGAAAAGTTTTTTTAATGGCGTTTCATTGGAGTTTTTTTACTCTTAGGGTGAGGATTTCCATAATATTTTTTACAACCGGAATAGTTTAGAATACTTTTTTTTATATCGCTATTGCGGCAATGAGGTATATTAAAAAACTGATTCTACACCTTCGTCATTTTCTGACACCGACAAACGTCATACCTCATTATAACACTCGATACGCCAAGTCCAGTGTTCACCACCGCCAATCAATCCCATAATACGTCCCAACTGATTAGTGTCGTGTCAGTAGTCATGGAGTATCAGGTAACGCGGCACCGATCCGGCGTTGTGGTCGCCGACAAAACGCGACGTCGGCCTTAATTTTGTACGTACCGTTGCTGAAGCTATTACTTGTAGCTTGTAATCTAAGGTGCTGTAGCGCACAAGAAGAACAGGGTTCAAAACTAAACTTACGGAAGCTCTTCTTCTGTGCACAAGAATTAGAATTCTTTTAATAACTTAGATGCTGTGTATGTAGTATTAAATTTGCATAGCATCTGAGAGCTTCAATTTTAATATGTCTCTGGTCCGATTCCGAGCATGATATCTGTTTTCTAGCTACCAAAATAAGAAGGAGGCCTTTGTCCAGCAGTGGACGTCTTCCGGCTGATTGGATGATGATGATGATGAAAATAAGAAAATCAGACTATTCTGAACAAGTGCACTTCAACATCCCCCGTCTCATTGTTTCTTAACACTGTTTGCAGTAGGATTCCGAATAATGAATAGATTATCGATTCCTCTTATAAGAGATGAATTTTAGAAAGCGACAAAATGAACCGAACGCTCATGTGGTGACAACAAATCGACCCTGGTTAGGATGGTTTACACTACGCCATATTATGTTAGTCGCTTTAAGATCAGCTCTTAATTTCGTTTGAAATCGTTAAAGTAATCTTAATAAAGTCCAAAGTATAATTCAACTGGACGTATTGGAAGAGAGACAAACATTAGGAAAAAAATACCTTCGGCCTCGTCGTCCCCGGAGGTCGATACTCTGGACTTAAGCACGAGGAAGATCACCGATTAGAATTATCAACACCATTACTTACCATGGTGATTTGTCTTATGAATTTTTTTAAAAGTTCAATATAAAAAAAAAAACAATCAGATATTCAAATAAGATGCAATTTATTTTATATAAAAAGGAGGTTACCAGCCGCCGTCTGATTTATCGAATTATTCTTATCGACAAACCATACAAAGGTTTTTTTTTTCTTCGCCACGTTAATAAAGGCTCGAGTGGGTTCTGTGCGAAGGAATTTAAGGTCTATTCTTCAAATAACAAGGGTCACTGTGTTGGAATTTCGCAGCCTCCTTAGGGTGTACGTAAGCAATGGACATGGTCTTATCTTTAAAAATTAGATACGAGATAAAGAATCGTGAATAGAACAATGTGATGCGTTCGAATCGTATTGGACAATTTTTTTTTTTTTTAATCGACGGGACGAGTGAGAAGTTCACCTGATGGTAAGTGATACGCTTGCCCATAACAACGAGGCATTAGAATGATTTGTACTGTATCATAATTTGACCGCCGCTTTCAGACAAGATGGTAGGTGTAATTATCTCAAAAATTCCACTAGCTATAACACCCTTTAAACCCGAAGAAAATAATTTTCACTAATTACTGTTTAGCTGCAGAAATAGATCTTTCGGTACGACCTGGTGGCCTTTGGTTCAATTCCATACGTGTAGAGTTTAGATGGCGTTAGGGTCTGTTCTGATTAGCCTGGTTAGCTACCATTTGTACCTTAAGCCTAGTAAGAAAATAACAGCATTGCTGTGTTCCGACTTCCGGTATATGGCAGCTAGATTATTCTGGATGATCACGTTTCATCATCCAAGGTCAGTCATTTAAACCGTTGATAATTGATGTGGTCATTTGTAGATAGAATACTCTGTGCGTCATATGTCGACAGCCGGGACACAATACTAGTGTAGTGGATAGAAAAATCGGGAAATATTCTTATCATCATCATCATCATCAGATGCTCTCTTCAAAATGCAGTTTGGCGATCAGATTGAGAATACCAATTAGATCCTAAGCTATTCTCTTTAATTGATGGTATTTAAACCCGCTCCTCTCCTTTATATCGTCAAAGGATTTCTGCTGCTGTCTACCAAGTGCAAGTTTCACCCTCCAGGATCAACCTTGGGAACTCATAAACGGATCCTCTATGAAGGTGTCCAAAAGATGCAACTATCTTTGCATGATCGTTGTCATCGTCCTGTGTGCAATTAGCTCCATCAAGGAAGTCATATACTCGAATACCAACCAAATTCCATGACATGCGGTTCAGTAATTAACATATCGTCATTCGTGTTACTCCCCGGAATCGAACCGAGGAATACCGTGTTATAATGTAAGAGCTGAGCAGTATCGTATTATATCTTTGCATTTTGTAGTCTGAACATTGGAACAGAGCAGTCTTTAAAAACATTTGTTTATAAATGCTCGCCCTACTCCATGTACGGGGAGCGGCCAACGAGCAACGGCGCGAGTATAATAAGACCGCTGTCGTGTCCTATCTGTGGGTGGTCGAATGTACCGATGCGCCTGCGCCGCGCTTTCATGTCGCTGGCGTGCAGCGGGTTCGATCCCGGCGCGGTGCTAATGTGACGTTTATGTGTGTACACGTACAACCGGAAACAAAACCGTCGAGTGACAACCAATTCGAGCCGTATGTTTGTATATCTACGAGTCAATGTAATTTTTTTTTTAAAGTAATTGCAATTTACTTAATTTTATGTACATAACAGTATATATTTATTGGTGTCTGGTAAGGTACCATGACAGCGCCTATTGCAGCCGAGAAACAGCAGTATGCAAGCATTACTGTGGTCCAGTTCGAAGGGCGCTGAAGACTCAACATCTTTAGATGACGAACGCAATGCGGTGTAATCTATACCATCTTAACTAGCACCTTCTTGCTATGAGCGAGCTTATCACTTACCATCAGGTGAACGTCCAGCTCGTCTAATTGCTTAATTGAAGAAAAAAAAATGTCAATACAGCTGTCGGGTTCAACCAGTTGTTTACTGATGAGGTGGTCTTTACAGCTCTCTCTGAAAGTTCTAAAGAGAGCGATAGATTAACCCAACCAGCGTAGTAGCACCAAGTACTTAAGGTCTAGTTTATAATCCCTGGGTCTGTGAAAGGTTAAAGTTAGAGGTCAGAATTATATAACGAACTGAGACCGCTTGACCTCTTCATATGTTACGGATTAATTTTAGAGGGTAAAAAACAACCCTGACTCGCAAAAGAGACGGTATCGAAGACCACCACTACCAAAATATTCTCGAGACTAGGTTTATTACAAGTGACTAACTTCTAGATTGTATTAAGGATTTTTTTTATTAAGTGTACATCTTTAAAAAGAAAGGGTTGATAGTTTTTTAAATGGTTACTTCGCTTGACCACCGCATCCAGCATCACCAATTACCAGATCAGATCCTGAATATAATTCATCCAGAATTTTTATTATATAAATGTATTTTTTTTTAATTTGATGAATACACAGAAATTATGAAGAGATTTTCACCGCAGTGTATACCGAGAAAATTTAGCAGTGCAAACCGCTCCGGACCGGATATGGCCGGCTTCATCCGCTTTCCGAATTGTGCTCGCAAAATTTAATATCTTCAATAATAAATTAGGAGTGGAAATGAGATTCTGCTGCTGTGCGGTAAAATGTGGAGCTCCCGAGAAGAGTTCAATGTTACCAGAGCGATAAATGATAATGGTGTCTGCACTCAGCTAGTTATAAAACTTCAGCGTGGATCCATTGCATTAGCTAAGTTCATAAAGCTTCCGCTTTAACACGTATTTCCGGAGATAATCTTAATTTTATAAAGTTTTATATAAATTATTGTTTTTTTTTTAAAAGTAATTCTCTAAAGATTAGAAGAAAAATGAGCTCCAGAAGTAACTTGGGGTTAGACTTAACACACTGGTGGTAGTTCTCTAGATGTCTCAAACCATCTAGGTAGGTACTACCTATTTCTGACGTCAAACGGTAGTGTGCAAACATTACTATGTTCCGGTTTATAGGGCGCCGCAACTATAGTAATTACTGGGTATGGAGACTTAATATCATATCTTTCAAGTTGACGAGCACAATGTATGGCACTCTGAACTAGTACCACGTTGCTATGGGCAGACACTTACTATCAGGTGAACGTCCCGCTAGTCTCGTCGCTTCGTTGATAAAAAAAAAATTCTACCTTACCAAGGTGATACAGAAAAACATGTATGTTTCTTTTATACATCTCATCTTCCATCTTTTCAGTAGAAGTCAAGTAACTTTAAAACAGGAGTATTAAATTCCTTATTTCACTCTTTGGTGATATTTTGTACGTCTGTGTCTATTATTAATAAATATCTGATCTATTTCTACAAGAATATCTTTTTTTATCAGACACAAGCGAAAAGTTACAAACTTCCTGCCGTCAAAATCATCAGCGACGGCACACAGTTCAGGCTCGCAAAGGAGGGCGCCGCCACCGGCGCCGTTGTATGAAGACTTGCAGGACCTCCCCAGGCGGCCACCGCTTCCTCATAGACCTGAAATGGAACCTCAACTAGAAGTAAGTCTTTCTTTATGAAAATATATGAATAACCTGTGATTACGTTACCGACTTCTCCATTTAGCAACCATTGAAAAACTGCTGCGTGAGAATATGAATAAAACTATTGAAAGTAGTAGTGGAAGATCTAAGAAGGTACCACCGCAGTGTTTTAGTTCTGCCACTAAGCAGTGTTTACCAGCATATATCTGTAATGGTTTAAATGGCACTGTAGCTAATAAGATGAAGTAGGAAAAGGTACTGTGTAATACACTAAATAGCGTCTACTAAGAATTTTTGTATTATTTAGAGCCAGGTACATAACTAAGTTAATGTAAGTATCCAACTTTTATGACTTAATAGTCTGTTTAAAAAACAACGTAACGGATACTCTGTCACTTAGTGCAATGGATCATTAACAAATTTTTGTACATATTAAAAAATTACCCTGTTAATTTTTCAGATGGTTGAGGCAAAACGTCCGAATTGTCCAGGTCGGGTGTTCGTGTGCGACACGGGCGGCACGTGGCGCGGCGGAAACGGATGCGGCGGCGACAATTGTGGCGAAGCGCCCCTCTACGAGGAGCTGCCGCACAGGTCGGACGATTCCGTTCACAGCGACGACCACTTCGCCGAGGATGAACTCAGTCTCGTCGGTGAGGCGGCGCCGTGTCGAACTTGCTCCCGACCGACGGTCCCACACTCGCTGCCGCACCGTCAGAGACCGCAGCGGCTGGACAGGCGGCCGAAGTCCTTGGAAAGACGGCGCGGCCACCATCGGATGCCGCGCCATCTGCACCCGCCAGACCCTTCGGAGTTTCACGAGGGGGTACTGTTAGACGCACTGTTAAGACTGTACCCGCAAGTGGGTACCGTGGGCGCGCGACCGCCGGGGCCGATGCCGATGGCGCCGGGCGGGGCGTGGCCCGGCGGGGAACTCCCGGGCATAGCGTGCTGGCGGGGACCGCGCGCCTCCCCGAAGCCACCGAGCGGTGATTCCTCATTCGGCTCCGATTCCGGTTACAGCAACAACACGTGCGGGACGTGTGGCACGCGCGCGTCCTCCAGGCACCGCTTATCTGCTGAAATTCCAATGTCATGAATGTGATAGTAACGTGGACTATAGTACATGGTCGTGTACCATTAAAGTATCAGTGCATCGGTAAGCATTTATTAGATTTTACTTTATCTCTCACGGCCTATCTAGCTGGAGTTCAGCGCGGCCTCTCTTTGCCTTTTTCAATTAAGTATTTGTGTATAAACGGGGTCGTAGGAAGCAGACCTTATAGCGAACTATATTTCTACAAATCTGTATAAATATGATGTGCGACTGTCCTCTAGTTAGATTAAAAATGTCTCGTTCATTTCGTATCGTTCTTGCCGACTCAGGCCCAGTAAAACGTAGTATTTAAAATGTATATGAAAAAAAAAGTAATATAACAATTTTGTACAAACATTTTCGACCATACAAGTTATGTAGCGGTAGCGGTTTTTCCTTAGTAAGTTATTTGGAACTAGTCCTAAATTATAATTGAATTGAATTATATAAGAAGACATTGGAGTAAAGATATTGGGTTTCGTTTGTAAAAAAAAAAAACAAAAAAACTGTAAGTTATGTAAATCGGGGTAAAGTTGTAGATAGTGTAAAAATCGTAGGTAAAATTATGAATTAGGTACATTAGTAAGTTGAATTTTATAATCATATCACACTTTTGGTATCGGTAATGCATTATTAATATAAAATCACAAACTCTCCCTTCCAGAAGGTATCATGCCCTAATCTTCTATCTCTGGTGCTATATTTGGATTATCTCTTCTTTTCGATTTTTTCACCATTTTTCTCATATTTTTTTTCATCAGCAATTGTAGTATTTATCGAAAAACTTCATCAGTTCACACTACAATTAGACCATATTATACACTTCGAGGCAAGTATGAATTATTTTTGCCTTTAAGTGTATAATTTAAAATCGGTCGTTTAAATACGTATTTTACAATCCAGTAAAATATTTTAAAAATTCATCGGCGCCATTTTCTTGTGTTTAGTTTTATTTTGAAGAAACTTATCACAATGAGAGATTGCAAAGCAATAAGTTTTCATCATTTAAAATATTTTCAATATTATTGGAAATTGTATGTTTAGAGTATTTTCACAAGTCATTACTCATGACCGATATACTCGTCGTAATACACGAATTATGACATGACGTGTATACACGTCGTAATCAGTTTACTCGATAAGTCATCGACCTTTATTATTTTTTTTTACTGCAAAATGTCAATTCACTATTAAGTCACAATATTTATCCCCCGTATAATAAATTTTAAGTCTTTATAAAGTAAGTTTTAATTGTCGTAGTTTTTTTTTTTTTTAATTAAATACAATAATTTAAAACTCATCTATATGTACGTATTGGTTGTAATCATGTTGTTGCTTGTTTTCTGTTTTCGATTTAAAAAAAAAAAAAGATGGATAATGTGTGAATATTTATTTTTTTACGATTGTTTCGCTAATATTGTATATTTTCGAAGGTTACATCACTTATTGGATATTACGGACCAGAACTGGTCGAGTTTATATATAAACACGAGAAGCACAATAATATAAAAAATAAATACATTTTTAAAAACGTTGTGTTATTTATTTCATACTTTTCATAATTTTAAGTAATACTAACATACGAAATTGTAGAAGGAAGATTTGAAGAGCCCACTCAGAGCAGAACCTGGTGATAAGTCTGATGCCGGAGACAGTCTAGGTAGATATCATCGCAGCTTTTAATTCTGCCTGAAAGTGGTGTGCAAATATTACTGCGTTTACTGAAGGGTAGCTAGTGAAATTAGGTGATGTTATATAACATCTTATGTCTAAAGGCGATGAGAACAATGTGGTGTAGTATTATGGGTAGGCATATCGCCTTCTTCTTAAAGTGCCTCTCCAACTAGTTAAGGTTGGCGATCAGAGTGGCACAGTACTTTCCGTCTCTAGTTCGGCGGAACAATTCGTACGCCCCAGATACGCCAGTCCATTCCCTGATATTCCTCAACCATGACTTTTTCCTTCTCCCCACCTTTCGTTTTCCATAAACTTTACTCATTAAAATTAGCTGCAGAAGATCATATCGCTGACATGACCGTGGTAGGTGATTTTACGTTCCTTAACCGTAACTATGAGTTTACGCTTTTGGCCAATGCGTTGAAGAACACTGACATTGGTCCCAGTCCAGCTAATGGACAACATGTCTATATCTCAAAAGCTTCAATACGCCGTCTACCAGGTAAACGTCTCGTCGTTTATTCTGTAGCTAAAGACCAGATTTGTATTAGTTATTGTAATCGCTTTTATGTAATGCACTTGATCTTTATAACTCCTCTTCACTCATAGATGTGTAAAGAGGAGCAGCTATGGAACGAATTGTTAGGTTTTCAGATTAACATAAACAGCCCGCTGAATGTTTCCATGGTTGGGATTCTTTTAAAATTATAGTACGTATAATATCACGACATATAGCCATAGTCGTCTATCACATTTTCGTATCGATGTTTCCCGGAGACTAATGCTTAGCTGGGATGGAACCCGCGTCTCTTATCATTGTCACCGAAGATTGTTTATATATAAACTGAATGATGCTAAAGCTTAAAATAATTCCAGCTTTTATGTTGGGCTACAGGTGCCGACACCTTGCGCCGGCGGCTATAAAACGCTGGGAAGTTAATAATACTGCATTCGACCGACGTCGAATCTATATACAGCAGTTTTATCCTCGCATTTAAAGTCACTGTACATTAAAGGGATATTTTAAGCGATATGTAATACGAAATAAGAGTTTTTGCATTATTTTATAATCTATATATTATAGTAAAAGAAACTTAATTCTTCAAAAGTAATATAAAACATTTAAATAAAGTTTATGGTAGCTAACATACGAGTCTACACAAAGACCGCCATTTTAGCGAGAGTTCTTTGCATAGATTATGATGTCGGTAAAAGTAATATTACACTACAAACGAAATTACTACACAATATTACCTTTTTTTTATTCAATTTAGCGACTAGACAGGGTGTAAGGGTTCCCGCATAACATTTCACAGGACCCAATCCTCATGGTGCACCCTGTTAATCAACAAATGAGGCTCTGGATTCCACCAACCAGCATTGGGAATTGGTCACATATGAACCCCTAGAAACAGCTCCTAGTGCTCGGTGTTGCGGGCGACGCAGAAACGATCAATATGGGGATCTTTGGAGAAGGCCTATGTCCATCAGTGGACGTCTAGCAGCTGATGACGATTATAGATACCGACAATACATTGAAATTCAATTCAATAGTAAATTAAACAAGTGGCCTATATCCTATTAAATGAACTCACACGTGGAGACCTTTAGGGGAGGCCTATGTAATGCAGTGGATGTCTTTTGGCTAATAATGATGATGAAGCGACGAGAAGAGCGAAACGTCCACTTGATGGTAAGAGATTAGCCCAGTCATAGCAGCGGCGCTAGGCAGGATGATATACACTGCGATATTGCGCCAGATACGGTTTCCTTCAACAGAGACCTACCACCAGTAAAGTATCCACATAGATTCTTACGTCATATAATTCCGACTAATGACACCCTGTCACAAGTACTTTAATCACAAATATTGACGGCTTTATACATTTACATAATCATTTCAAATTAATCATCATCAGCCTATAGAAGTACACTGCTGGACATAGGTCTCCCCAAGGATCTCCACATCGATCGATCCTGCGCTGCCCGCATCCAACTGCTTCCCGCAACCTTCACCAAATCGTCGGACCACCTGGTGAGAGGCCTGCCAACACTACGTCTACCGGTACGTGGTCACTATTCAAAGACTTTACTCCCCATCGGCTGTCAGTCCATCCAGCATTGTGTCCTGCCCGTTGCCACTTGAGTCTAGCAATCTTTTAGACTATGTCAGCGACCTTAGTTCTCCTGCGTATCTCCTCTTTTCTGATTCAATAACGCAGAGAAAGCCGGAGCATAGCCCTTTCCATCGCTCTCTGTGCGACTTGAAGCCTTTTCAGACGGCCCACTGTCTCTAATTCTGATGAACTTATTATCTAGTCTAGTACTTATGTAATTTAATACTAGACCAGATAATATTAAGCATACATTACTGTCATAATTATTCTTAAAGTGCTTGTGGAAGGTCGCTATCGCCTGAGACCGTGTAGGTACCGCCGCAGCCAAACCATAATGTTAATATATTACCGATATCAAATACACTACAGTGTTCCGGTATAAAGGGCGCTGCAACAAGTGAATACTGAGGTAATGAGATGTATTTATAAACCGTTGAATAAAACAAGGATAATGATAATGCGTTTATGAAGTAAGCTTTAATTGTTATAGACATAACCGTTGGAGTTATTTATTAGAATGGATTTTCTTTCTTGCTCAATTTAGTTTTAAATATAGTTTTTTTTTTTAATAAATTCATTGAAGGTAGACGCAAATTTATTTATTTATTTATAACTACATCGCCCTCTGTAATCTAAAATCGTCACAACATTACTCTATTCATCAATGTCAGGTAGCAAATATTAATAAGCCGCGTGAGCCGGTGTTGATTTATGCGCTTAGACGGGAGTTTGCTGCGGAGATTGTACAATCACACAAACATAAAGACATACACAAACACATACTAGAGGATCAGAATTAATTGGTGTTCCTATCGGGACGGTCTGGCAACGAAGACCCACCACCAGAAAGTTCCATCGCACCTCCTTTTTTCGCCTCCAAACAACACTATGTTCAAAGGCAGTTGTAGCTAATAATCAATGTGTTGTTGTGTATATCACCCTAACTTGTTACAAGCAGACTTTACTTACCATCAGGTGAACATTCCATCTATCTGGTAGCTTAGAATATAAGCTTCTATAAATAATACTTCAGCAATTTAGTGTACTCTACATAGTTGGATATGTATCAAAATTAATAATCTTGTTGATATTGTAGATTGTAAAGATGAGACGTGAAGGTTACTAAGATTCTCTCGCACCAGGTTCAGGTCTTTGTCAACCGTTGTCTTCGCCTAATTGTCTCTATTTACTGGCCTGGGAGAATCTCCAATGAAAATCTCCTGCAGCTCTGGCGCAAACCTCCAATCGATTTACTGAATCATGCGACGTAAATGGAAGTGGATTAGCCATATGTTATGAAGAGATACCAACCATATTCCCAAGCAGACGTTTGATTGGATTTTGCAAGGAAACCGCAAATGTGGTCGCTCCAGATAGACCTGGCTCCGAATAGTAACAGACGAAGCGAAGAAGATCGGGGAGACGTGGAATGAGAGTAAAGATGAAGCCCAAGACCGATCGCGATGGAGAGCCACTGTGGTCGCCATTCGCCCCGTCTTGGAGCCATAGGATGTTAATGAAAAAAAAAAACAGTTGCTATAAAAGAGATCCTCGATGAAGCAACGAAATGAGCGGGGTGATAATCTGATGGTAAGTTAACCTCCTGCTCCTACGGACACTAGTTACCATGATATACTCAGCACCACATGGCGCTCGTCTTGAGACATATAAGCAAGCGTTAAACATACAGCACAGCAGTTTTTAGTAGTAGCTTCAAAATACCTATGATCTAAGATCAGCGATGTCTAATGAGTTTAAGAATACATTTTCTTACTGTATGTAGTCTTGAGGGTGGAAGACCTTCAGTGAATTTTGAAATAAACTTAGCTTTTATAAATTGCATTCGGTAGGGCCGTATCTCACCGCGCCATGAGTTATCGCCTCGTGTTGTGTTTGATGAGTACAGACTCGGCGACCGCGGCCGTTAGTTTATTTTAAACTTTAACACTTCATTGGCCTGTTAGTGTTATAAGAAATAACCTGCTACATAACTGGAGTAAGATTAGGTTTTTTTTTATAATATTTTAAGAACTTACAATTTACAAGTAATACGTTTCTGTTGTCGGACAACAGTTAGGTAACATAACAGCGCTTTATTTCTGCCGCCAAACACTAGTGCGCAAATATTTAATTTCTTCCGGTTTGAAGGGTGTTGTAGCTGATAAAATTAATAGCGTAACGATACTTAATATCTTATGTCTTAACGTTGACCACAAATCAACCTATCTAGTACGTTACACCAAACACTATGATTACCCTTACGTAGTTGTTACTGAATAAATATGTTATATAGTATTTAGCAGTGGCCTTCTATCGGCTGATGATGATGATGATGATATAGTATTTTAATTAAAAATCAAATAACTCGGGTACGATGAGAAATTTGTATATAAACAATATTTTTTTTATATATAATCAGATACCTTTAAAAAATTCAAAATCGTATATACACACACAATTCTAATAGATTTTCACCACATGTTAATTAGATAGTATTAAATACCAATCACAATAGAAAGAACATTATATTTAGATCATTTTATATAGGACAGAAATGAGAACTTCCGTTTTTCTTGTAGGTTAAAATTCAAAGTGTGACATAGTATCGAATACGTTTACGCAGAGTACTTAAACAGTCCGTTTATTTGTATGCAACAATTCTAAAGCATTCCGCAACTTAACTGCGACGGTGGCAGACATTTAACTACCACCACAATTAAACCGACCGCCGTCGCTGACGGTGATATACCATCGCCCACTGTTGATTCAACCGTTAACATAAATATAAAAGATTTAATTGAGTTATGATTATGGCGATGTTATAATGTTCGGCGTTAGTGTCGCTAAACCGTTCGCGCCTTTAGTGACGGGGCGCATATCGATATCGTACTGATGAACGGATTTTTTTTTAATATTATTATTCACTTATATTGAAATATACCAGCTCTATTTGCAGACATAATACTGCACATAAAAATAAAAATATATCTATATATAGTAAAGACACACATGTAATCTATTAGTATAAAAGCGAGAGAGAGAGAAAGCCAGTCAGATCACCTCAAACACTTGGAGGATAAATAATAAGAAAAAAGAAGAAACTAGTAAAGATTTTTTATCTGTAATTAGTTAACATTTGACTCAAATTTCAACGAATCAGTCGTAATAACAGTAAAAAAGGCCAAGCGATATCGAATAGTAACTTTTAAGTTTCCAAAATTGGCGGAGTTACTATGTGAGGATTAATAAGTATTATCCAAGTGGTTCTGAAATAATTGTAACACCAACCTTTCAGGGAAATATGTTACATATTTCCCTGAAAGGAATCAGAAACCTCTGTGTTAGGAGACTCTAATTAAGATAATAAACATTAAACCGAAAAAATATATTAGGGGGACCGGAAAGTAATGTCGTTTTCTTACGCTAAATACAAACACATACATTTTTAACCAGTCTTTATTTTTAATCAATGATGTATTCCCCATCATTGTCAATAACCTTTTGCCATCTAGTGAGTAAATTTTCAATCCCTGATCGATAAAAATTAATTGGTTTTTCGGCAAAATATCTAGAGATGGCATTTTGGATATCATCCAAATTTGCAAATGTTTTGCCACTTAAAAAGTGTTGCAGCGCTCGGAATAAGTGGAAATCCGATGGTGCAACATCGGGCGAATATGGTGGATGAGGCAGCACCTCCCACCCCAATTCATTAATTTTTTCTAGAGTTCGCCTTGCGCAGTGCGGTCTTGCATTGTCATGTTGGAGAATGACGCCTTTTCGGTTGACAATCGCTGGCCACTTTTCAATTAAAGATTGATTGACTCGCTGCAATTGTTCGCTGTAGAGGTCTGCAGTAACAGTTTCTCCAGGTTTCAGTAATTCAAAATGAACAATGCCGCGAATACTCCACCAAACACACAAAAGCGCTTTTTTGGGGTGTAAACCTGGCTTAGCAGTACTCCGAGGGATTTCATTTGGAGAGAGCCACTGCCTTTTGCGTTTTGGGTTATCATACAGGACCCATTTCTCATCTCCTGTGATCAAGCGATCAAAAAACGCTTCTGTGTTGTGTCGTTGAAGCAATAAGTTGCATGTGATTGATCGGTTAGCCTTATTCTGTTCGGACAGATTATGCGGGACCCAAACACCTGCTCTGCTTACTTTTCCAATCTGCTTCAAATGTTCTTGGATGGTCGACCAAGGTTTGTTGAGACTGTTTGACAATTCCTCGATCGTCTGACACGGATTTGCTTCCACTTCCGCCCTTAACACGTCGTTGTCTAACGCTGATGGTCTTCCTGATCGATACGAGTCGGAAAGATCAAAATTACCCGATTTGAACTTGGAAAACCACCTTTGGCATTTACGAATGTCCAGTGCATTTGGATAAACATCGCAAATGTTTTTGGTAGCAACTGTTGCGTTATTTCCCTTGCGAAACTCAAAGAGCATGCAATGCCGGATGTGTACCTCTTCTGGTATTTGGCTGGCCATTTTACCCAAAATTACAAAAAAAAAATGTAATTCAATTGTCTATAAGTAAAGAAATCACTATAACCTCACAATGTCTTTGGTACGCCTCTGAACAAAACAATGAGCTGACAAATGACAATCAAGTATTGGCATGCGCAGAAACGACATTACTTTCCGGTACACCTATTACTTTAAATGAAACGATGAGAGGAAATGATACTGCGTCGAATTTTACTAAATCTAATATGCAGTCACCAAAATATCAAGTACGAAAAGATATGGAATAAGATTGTGATGAGGAATAGGATGAAGAGTAAAACTAATAAAATTTCACAGCAAAATTACTAGCTGTTCCTCGTCCGCTTTGCTAGCCGTAAGATAGATTTAGGTTTGAAATTTATATGAAATATACCTTGAGAGCAACCGCAGCCGCCCTCCCCACCAGTTATTATTAATACCGCCTCAACTCTTTTTGGGGTAGAAATTTTGTAAAATCCATTCTTAGCTGACCTATAAATGGCAGAAGCAATATCTACAAAATTTTGAGTGTTTACGTCTAACCGTTTCGGTGATATCGTGATGAGTCAATGAAACCCTGAATACCCTCTACACATTTAAAAATTTAAATATTTCTAATGCCACTGTTGAACCAGAGATATTAGCAAATTTTTATCGCCAAATAGTAGTGTTAAAACACTACTGTGTTCCAGTTTGAAGGGCTCTTTAGCTGGTTAATTTACTGAGATATCGAGGCTTAATCTCTAGTCTCAGGCGATTGGCGTAATATGGTACAGTATATATAATCCTAACTAGCGCTACGTTGTTATGAACAAGCGTGTCACTTACCATCAAGTGAACGTCCCGCTTGCCTTGTTATTTGATTAAAAAAATATATCGATATAATACTGTTCCGTGCGTACTGCACAGTGCTGTAGTCGTATGTCGTCGCGTGCGCAGCTGCCACAATTTGTCGCGCGCCAACACTGACACGTGGCGTTACGCGAACGCTCGTCGCCGGGAACCGAACTCGATGTTTGACAACATTGTTTTGACTTGGCGGGCTGTTTTCAGAATCTGAACACGGCTCTCTCGTATTTTCAGCATTTATTTTCGAAAAAAATCTAGAGCAATGTTTCCTCGTTTCCTGAATCATCATATTATAACTTTAATTAATATATTATACATTATCTGATATATCTTCTAATAGTTCTTATTGTAGCTGCATTTCCCTTCTATTCTCAATCAACCTTTGACTACTTAACATTATTTCAACTGTCGCTTAATCATTTACATATTATCTACTCTAGTTCCTATCTATTAGTAATCTATTATATTTTCACTTCAGTCTTAAATTTCAATAGTAAAGTTTTCGTTATTTCGTTACATACATACTCCAACCTTAAATCTAGTTCTTATTCTGCTAGTTCCTGTCCTTGTCACCTATCTATTGTACGTATAACTATTTATACTGTTATAAACATTTATATTTGAGCTCTTATTTCTACTAAAGGGTGTCTGGCGGCAGATTTATATTTTAAAAAACGAATATCTCAATAAGTTATAAACAGTGCGGGGGGAAGATGGTGTCATTAGAATCACCGATCGTGCGGATTTCTTAGTCACGATGTCGCAGTGGTGCAGTGGTGCAGTTGTGCAGTGGTGCAGTGGTCGGGTGAGCATCGCGCGTTCGCTATTGAAGCATTTTTCAAGAGTAACGATTCTTACGTACTCGCTCGCCGACAGTTTTGTTCACATTTCAATATTCGACGGATAGGCGATGGGCCGAGTGTGAATTTAATTCGTTCGTGGGCGGAGAGGTTCCGCGCAACTGCTTCGGCTATGAACACACCACGGCCAGGACCTAGTCGATCGTCAAGGACCCCCGAAAACATTGAACTGGTTGAACGCAGTTTACGTGAAAATGCACGACTTTCGATACGGAAAAGGGCAGCTTCACTGGGACTTCCAAGAGCATGCGTGCATGAAATTTTGAAAAAAGATATGGAGTTTCATCCTTTTAAAATTCAAATAAGTCAAGAATTGAAATAAATGACTTTGCGTCACGCAAATTTTTTTGTGAAACCATGTTGGAGCGTTTTCGCACTGTGAATTCCATTTTTTGGAGCGACGAGGCTCATTTTCATTTAAACGGACACGTAAACAAGCAAAATTGCCGTTACTGGGCTCTAAGAACTCGCAATCCTCGACTGAAGCACCAAAAACCATTACATTGCCCAAGGGTAACTGTTTGGTGCGCTTTATCCACGAATGGGATAATCGGATCATTTTTTTTTGAAAATGCACGGGGCCAAGCGACGAATGTCAATGGTGAGAATTATCGGCTCATGATTTCGAATTTCTTTTTGCCGAACCTGGGAGCTTATTCATCATTCTCATCACACACGTGGTTTCAACAGGATGTGGTACAGGTGCGACCGCACACACGGCTAGAGCTTCGATGGATTTGTTGCGAGAAAATCTCCCTCAAAAACTGATTAGTCGCTTTGCGGACATCCCGTGGCCACAGAGGTCATCCGACCTAACTCCAATGGATTTTTTTTTGTGGGGCTACCTCAAAGAGAGAGTTTACGCCAACAATCCGCGAACTGTTGTGGACTTAAAAGAAAATATTCGGCGAGAAATCAGCGCAATTGAACCAAGTTTACTGCAGCGTGTGGCACGGAATACGAGGCTCCGTTTCGAACAGTGTGTGCAACAGGATGGAAGACATTTGGATGACATTATCTTTAAAAAATGAAATCCGCATTTGTACTCTAGCTTTTAATACTTTTAGTAAAATTATATGTCAAACATATTATTTTTTATTTAAATTTGAAAACATAAATCTGCCACCAGACATTCCGTGTTATTTACATGACATTGTCTGTATTGCGTGTATTGGTACAGCTAGGGACATTAATGAAACAACTTTCGTAGTACCGTCAACATTATTATTCACAAAGCAATATACTTCGGGTAACTAGCCGTTGTACCTGTAGGTAGTCTGAGTTTTCGGTACTAATTAAAGCGGTACCTTTGACGTCGCACCGCTGAAAGTCTCGCAGCGCCGGATATCTCCGTCGGAGGCTTGTCTGTGATAAAATGTCCAGTGAACTTTTTTCACAACTACCGAAATTAAAAGGTTTGATGAATTGAATGGTTTTGTATTTATTTCTCTATAATATGAATATAGTTATTTGTGACTAGAAGGGATAATAGATTTCCTTTTTGTATATGTTTGCTTGCGAGTGAAGTTGTATATCAATATCTTATTCATATGCAATTTAAGTGTGTATCAGTTTGTCGCCGATAGCTTATCGGTTTGTTGCTTAACAGTTCCAGCCCATGGAGTGAAGTTGACGAGGAATTCAAATAGTCCGTACACACTGACACCGTGCATGCAATTATCATTGTTAATTTCAATTTGCATACAATATTAAACATTGATAATAATTGGAAGATTTTAATTTAAACAGTTGTTCATATACACAACAATTTTCACTGATTACTACAACAATTAGTAATAATTGCAATTGGAATTATCAGATACCTTTGCATAGATATCCTTAATCACAATTCATAATATCTAGAACAGCTGTCAATTCTGTTGACTGTAAGGCTTTTACTAGTCTAACATATGTAAATAGATAAAAAAATATACAAAAACATTCTCTTCCTGTCTACCATAGGGTTGAGTCCAGAGCATAAGTAAGAGTATCAGTATCGTATCTTCTTACTAGACCTTGACCCATCTTTACTTGGGGTCAGCTCTCCTGTTCATTCTCCTAAATCTATCTCCATTTTTTTATTATTTTATGTATCAGCATCTTATATGTAAGACATAATTCATATTTTATATGTAAATAATAGTTTTTTATAAATATAGTATACAAATATTATTACCACATATATTGTGACTACAGCACAGTAACATACTGTATATACATATGTTATAATATAATAATATTGTGCCTCAAAACAGAAATTTCGCGAGTTTGTAAGAATTGATCCTATCTCACCATCGCTATGCTATAGATAGGGTGTACTACTTACCAGTTATTCGAAAAACCTCATGTTATTATAATTCAGCCTTTTGAGGTTTTGCTAAATGTAAGCCTTCAAAGAGGGGGTAATTGGCGTACTCTTCATGATTCTCATGGATGTGGTTAACAAGTAATAATGATAGGAAAGGCTGCAGCCCTTTTCCCGGAGCTGCCATTTAATCGTCCTTTATGACACGCCGAGGTTAAGTAGCGGTGGGGATATTTTAACCCGTCTACCAGACACACTTATAAGATCCGAATGAAATACTTAAACGGGAGTTGAGAAACGACCCTGACTCAAATAGGGTCACTCAGCAGTGTAACTAAGCCTTTGATGTATAAAATACCTTTTCATTATTTATTCATATCAACTTCAAAGTGTTACCTGTCCGTAGTCAAGAATTATTCGTTATAAATTTATCGCCATCAGACCTTTGCCAATATAAATGTATACTGGAAGAAAGGTCACTTAGTGGAGTATATTTCTACTAATCGTAAAGAAAGTAGTTTTATTTGTGTAAAACTCTTAACTAGTATAGAACTATTACCCCGACGTGTTAACATTGTCGTCGGTCGTCACCTTAAATGGGTTTGTTGCCTTCTTAGTTCAGAAATTACCGTATAAGACGGAGGACTTGGTCTGTACCAAGGCACGTTGTGGGATTTGGGCGGTGGTAAAGATTTTAGAAGCCGTTTTCCTACCTACCATATATATATAATAAATCATCATAGTGACATTGCCAAGTTGACGAAGTTGACTTTAAAGTTAAAAGAGCTTGAGTATTGTGGGCGAGCCATCACCTTGGATCTCATAGTCATATAACTTCAATAGTCGATGTATTTGTAATAGTAAATTTTTCATAGCCAAAAAAAATCAAATACACAGAAAATGTAAATTGAGGGAATATTCTATAACTTTGTTATAAAAAACGCCAGTCAGCTTAAAGTATTTACACAGACAATGGAAACGTTGAATGAAATCCAATGTAAATGTTCGCTAAAACTGGACTTAGGAAAGGCTTATCGCATTAATGCCCTGGAGCACCACTTTTTTTTTATTTGCATTCCTGGGTGATAATTCATTTCGTATTACTCTCATGTTCGCTTATTTATCATCATTTGCTTTAACATTTAATTTTTTAAATAAGAATGATAAATTCTGAGGAGTAATGGGAAACATTGTGAACTAACTGATATAACAGCATTGCTGTCTTCCAACTGTCAACGTCTAAGACCTAGAGTACTTTGGACGATCACCCTTTACCGTCCACTGTCTCGTCAACACTAGTGACATTTCACCGCTGTAGCTTCTTTTAATCTATTGCATGGTACAACGGGTACGTTCAACATTATAACGAATGAAAAAAGAAATTAAACTTTAACTTAAAAACACATGCAAACATGCTGCTTGCACACGTAACGAGCAGCCCACACAGCGTTTAACAGATACACTAAAAATACCAAATATGTTTGATTAAGAGACGACAAGTGACAAGAAAACGAGTTGTGCGAGCAAACAGTTTGCTTGAACACAATATCGCTTGATGTTTGATTTGCTTAAGCGCTACACTTATTTGGTTAAACTTGATTACTTAATAACATTAAATATAATTTAATTTCGAATAATGCTTCTAAATTCCTCTATATATATAAGCATGTATCTGCATTGTAGCTCGCTGGCCTAATGGTTAGAGCGTGCGGCTTTCATTCCGAAGGTCGCGGGTTCAAACCTCGGCATGTACCAATGACTTAAAATTTAAGTTATGTACATTTGTGAACTTTAGTTACAACAGCGAGATACAAAAACGGTGAAGGAAAACATCGTGAGGAAACCCGCGGATTGATATCATCTTTGTGTGTGTGCGTGTGGTGGTCCCAATAAAGTGGCAACAGGCTCGCCCCCTGTTACATGGGACCTAATCTGACCACATCTGGCGAAACGTGGGTGGTTTATTCACCTCTGTCTGCCCCTACTGGGAAAAAGGCGTGACTATATAAAAAAAAAACATGTATCTGCATTACACGAAGATTAAACATACGATTTGTGAAGGTGTCTTGGTCTTCACTTCTGGTGAAATCTCGACCTCAAGCTCACATTAAATAACAAACACATATTTGTTCTCTACAAATTAATACAAAGTGATAGATTCTATTAAGCAATTTAATATTTCCTCAATTTAGCCATTAATTAAACATGTGGATAAAGCCTGTTCAATAATATTTACTAAAATATATGTACAATATATTTGCTATTTAAATTTGGCAGGCGCTCTTAGTTTTAATATAAAGCAATTTTATTAAGTACAAATAAAAAATTTTACAGGTATATATACGGAAAATTAAATATTAAAATTGTAGTACTTATATATAGATGCAAAGACTATATAATTTTTATGTGTCGTTTAAAAGGTACATTGAATTTATCAATTATTATAACAAAATAGTTTCTATAGCACTACTTACGCCGGTATTCGAAGAGAAGTAAATTGTCGTATTGCTAGTAAGTACTGTATCTTTCATTTCTTACCAAAATGGTGTTGCTCGACAGTTTACAAAGCGTAGGTAGATCACTCGATAGATCTCCGAATAAAGACTATAGTAACATTAATTGCAAATGCATCGGAAAACGTTCTATCATTAAGGGTAGATTGACAAAATTTTCAAATTATTTAAAATCAATTAGTTGCGAGGGCAATTTAATTGATCAGAAGCACTTCGACTTCAAGTTGCGCATTTAAGGCGCTACAAATTTATATTCAGAAATTAATATATATAAAAAAAAAAACGTAGAACCGAGTATATCTGAATCTTATTTAGATGAATAGTTGTTGTAACGCGAAAAATTTGAAGATGAGCTTTGATGAGAGAGAGAGCGCAGGCAGAATATTTATATAGTAAAAATGTTGCTTTTAATGAAATAACCGACATCAAACAAACGAGCGCGTCGACAACATTACTTACTATCAATATACCCACTGTTGATGGTACTTATGAGCACTGGCCTGTATTTCGCGACACTAACATTATTTTGTTTCATAATTGTAAAGATTTAAATGATATACAAAAACACCATTACTTAAAATCATCAATGGGCGGTAAGGAGTCCTGCACAACAACTTTTTTCGGGGGGAAATCTTCGAAAAAATACTCCTCCTTCTGGGGGAAGTCAGAGTTATGTGGAGATTTTTACCTACTAAAACCCCCTCGGTGGTCACCTTCGGCGTTTGGCGAGGTCACGGGATCTCCGTTCGGAACACAACCGCGGCCTCGCTAACGCTATACTAGCATAGCTCGTCCCGGGGTCTGCTTATACAGACCCCACCAGCCTCGTGAGTATTACTTCAATAACCGGAGACCACGTCTAGCCATTGTCCTCCTCAGGGTCGTTTAGAAGGCGATGAGAACCCCCATCCTGATCGCCAACAACCCCAAAGGCCCCATTATGGTAGGGGAGCACCATTCATCGGTGCGACGTGTTGACGCACGGTAGCGCCACGACGGTTTCTTCTCCGAGCGGGATCTGTCCTCTCTCTATCCCGCTCGGCAGCCTTCTTTTGTACCATTACAGTTTCGCAAAAGGAGGCTACGGCCCTCCATGCAACGTCTCCTCCCAGCATCGCTGACACGATTGCTGGCAAGGAGAGGTTCCGTCCGATCCAACTTAAGGGACCTATGCCAACCTCTCGCTCGAGGTGCAGCCTGCTAATCATGATATATGATATATATATATGAACTATATTACATTACATTAGAACCCTTAGATACCACAGTCCCCAATGCTCAGCGATGCCGGAGGCCATGTTAACTGTATGAGGAGATATTTAGGGTAGACCTATGTCTAGCAGTGGACATCAATAGGCTGATGATGATGAAATCGTCACTCAAAGTAAGTGCCTTACCAGTAATAAATTAGATACAATTTTCTATCCAAAACTATGAAGTCGCATTCGAAGTTTTATTTAATCGATATGACAATAATGAGTTACTATTCAGAATCCTGTAAAATCATTATTCATTATGGAAACACTGATTAAAAAATCGCCGGTACCTTTAAGAACGCTAATTGATAACGTGCTTAAAAATGGGCATACGGTCGTTATATATATACATATATATTTATTATGGTTTCCACACTAGACCAAATTACTGAGCAGGAGTTAGAGCAGTACAAAGGTATATTATATACCAGCACGAACGACTACAAGCTTAATATCGAAGACATACTTAATTTTCTGAAGAACAGAGCGGATGTTAGAAGCATTGCAAGTGTGGCACAGTAAACCGAACAGTAATAAATATAACGCTCAAAGTAATAAAATTCACGCTTCTAGCACTACGGTTAGCACACGGTTGAGACCTACCCTCTACGTTAAAAAATTATATTTGTCATATAACTCTAATCACCCCTTGTACTCGTATCAAAGGTTTCTCGGCTGGAATTTAAATGCGAGGGTGTGATTCATTAAAAACAATAAGTAGCGTGCTAGCGGTGAGCCTGATCAACTACTCTCTCCATCAATTGGTAAAAAAAAATACTTTAGACGTAAATATGAATGCTAAAACTTTGGGTCTAGATTGCCATATTCTTAGTGATGACTTTTTGTCTCAATTTGCAATTTTTAAATAATAAACGATACACTTTATCTGTCATTCCACAAATATTTGATCTGGGATAAGAATACTTAGTGATAATCATAACAGTCAAAGTGTAACTCAACGGTGGTGGATGTTGAAACTAAATTGGGATGATGGGGTACATAGCAATATCGCACAGGGTTGGTATCAGTTTGCGAAAAAGTTGACTTTACTCAACACCTTGACATTACTGCTGTATGTTGTTGGTAGTAACCTTAAGTACATACTTAGAGTTACTATCAACAGCTTGCATATTGCAAGCTGAAGTGTCAGTGACGGCCGATGGGGGGAAAGTTTTGGAGTGAAGGCGGGGTGCAGGTCACACTGTGGGACGCCCTCCCTCCAGATGGACCGACGACATCATCAGGGTGGTAGAAAGTGCGTGGATGCGAGAAGCTGATGATCGCATATGGTGGAAGATATTGGGGAAAGTCTATATCCAGCAGTGGATATAGAAAGGATGATAATGATGAATATTTTTGTTTGACTACTAGACTACTAAAACATCATCAACGGAGTCTTTACTCCCGTTCGCAAGGTCTTCACAATCGCCCGAGACGTTCGGGTTGAAGATTTATCATATAATTACCGTACGAATATATTAAAACTTGTTCGTGATGGTGTAAATGTACTAAGTAGCTCGCTGGCCTAATGGCTAGAGCGTGCGGCCTTCATTCCGAAGGTCGCGGGTTCGAATCTCGGCTTGTACCAATGACTTAAGTTACGTACATTTGTGAACTTTAGTTATAATACAACAGCGAAATACAAACGTTGAAGGAAAACATCGCGAGGAAACCTGCACATGAATTAGGATTTATTCTAAGGCGTGTATGAAGTCACCAACCCGTATTGGACCCGCGTGGTGACTATGGTCCATCGCTCTCATATTGAGGGTAGGCCTGTGTCCCAACAGTGGTGACGTAAATTGGCTGTTATGGTGGTAAATGTACTCGATAAGTGTATCGAACTATTAAATTCAAATATTTATTTCAAATATTATGAATAAAGCACTGATTTAAGACAAAGTTAAAAAAAAAAACCTTCTGTTACTTATTTTACATACAAGATAGTCTGCGAAGAGAAATCTTTTGAAATATCAAACAGCTAAATGATTTTCTACCCAGTAAAAAGGACACTCATCAGTCAAGTTGACCCTCAAAATGGGTAAAGGATTTGTCTTTTACATGTATTATCATATAATATATATTTTTAAGCTCTTCCATACAAAGGAAATAAATTTGTTATACAAATTAAAGCAAAACAAAATATTTTAGTTATTAACTTTGTATTTAACTGATGTATAATCATTCAGTACTACATATGTATCTATATAGGAGATTTCCACAGATTCATTGATTCATCACGAGATCTACGAATCTATTAGACGTGCACTCAAAATTTGGTAGAGATATTACTTCTGCTATTAAGAAGTCATTTTAAAATGTATTTTACAAAATTCCTTCTCCGAAAAGAGAGTTGCGAGAGTATTACGACCAGCAAAGCGAATTGGGAACAGCTTATATATATATAAGAGATGATGGTTCAGTTTGTAAATTTGGTTATAATCTGTGTATTTTGAAGAGGCGCATTTAATTCTAACCGTGTGTAAAGTATTAAAGATAGATAATATCATGAAATAATAGGCGTATTCCAAGAATAATTGCTAGAATGAGACTCTTGACTCATACCTTCTGAGTGAAAGCCCAGGGTCACAGCAGTGTGAGTATCAACCTTTTGCGATCGGCGGCTTTTTCGGCCAAGTGAGATACCAGGATAGAGCGAAATAATGTTATACATATATTAACTTAAAGAACGGTTTATATATGTATATATAATGTTCAAGAGTCATAATACAACCTTCAACACAAGGAACTCCTATTATCTTACTCTTTCTCTCCACCTAACATATCACATAGTGGTGAGCGTAGTTCTACAGGATTTTATTCCATACACAAACGGGAGATTCTCCAGAGAGACACTCCTTCACAAGCTATGTAGTTGATGAAGACCATCACCACTTGTAAACCCTAAATTAGTTTAAATCTTAATGTAATTTCTTAAAATTAACTTGGCGCCTCTCACTCGCCTTCCGACCTGTCGCGAAAAACTCCGTGGCGACTGAGAGTCACCATCTTTCCGCAAAGGATTAAATAGACTGTTTATTATTGTTATTAATAATAAATATACACTTAGAGGTCTTTGGATGTAAGATAGTAAAGTACAGGTTCATAGCATTCTCTCGTACCTAACATCGGAACAGTTTTCTGACACAGACATCATTTAATATTCAAAGCGGTAACGTCAAATAAACTTACGATTTGCATGTAAGTTGTATAAATATTTGTATAGGACTCTTACGTGCTTCCATTAAACGAGACCAGAAAAACTGAAGTATTTATATACAGTATGTGTATATATTTGAAAGCACCTTCTCCGTTCAAGGCAGTACTAGCTAGTAATGTACGACGGATATATTTTACTCCTATTTTTTTCTTCGGTAACAATAAAACCTTATTCATCGTACACGTGTCGTAATGTACTGTGAGTATATTTTGAGATATTTTCATAAGAAATATATACATATGTATTAATAGTATATTTCTAATAAAATGCTGTATACAAAGCTACAGATATCCACAGATTCATTGACGCATCACGATCTACGAAAGTATTAGAGGTCAGCTAAGAATGGATTTAACAAAATTCCTTATCCAAAGGAAGTTGCAGGGGTGTTAAGAACAGACAGGAGCCCGAGAGACAGAGGGTTGCCTCCGGTCTGATTCTATATAATGTCTTACTAACATTCTAGTCTTATATTCCGATAATTATCCTGTCAACTACTCTGAATGGTGGTATGTATCTGTAGCCTAAGACTGAAGGAATAGGAAGTACCATCGCAGCACCAATTTCTACCGCCCAACAGTAGTCTGCAAACATATTCGTGTTCCGTTATGAAAGCTTTTATAACTCGTCTTAGGAAGTAAAAATAATGGTCACTTACATAATATTTTAATAAGAATGTAAACAAAAAAAAAAAAAAATGCAGGTTGCTTTCTAAACATACCAAGGTTCCTCTTATACAAGTTGACGGTACACCGGTCTTATATCGACTCGCCGGTACTACCATCACCTGTCATCCCCACCACAATGACGTCACCCCACTATTCCTCTAACACTAGTACTGGAATATATTGTGTATATTATCTTAATTAGCTCCACGTTATGGGCAGATATATACCATCAAGTAATCATCTCGCTCTTCGCTTAAACAAATATATTTTTTTATATGGAATGATCAGGTACTCTACTCTTTCCTCTCATCTAGTTAGAAAAAAAAAATTCACCATACATTCAAGACACCAATTGAATTTTACCTTATGCCTAAGTAAAAGCGCTATTCCCACCATCCAAAGGGGGAAAGTTTTCGCAAAGGGTGCACGGAATACATTCCTTAGCCTATTTCACCGCGTAAATATTGTTAGGGCGGTCGCTTTCCCCTCGCTGTAATACTCTTTCACTACTTCCGCCTAACGATCCTGTTCTTTCCTCCGCTAGTGCGAAATAAACTAGAGCTTTATTGTTTTACTTCTATTTACTTACAAATAATTCTCTGTATAGTTTTTTTTTATTATAATAATTTTAATAAACAACCCCCGCAACGTCCACAACATTTACAGCCTTCTCTCACAAACGTGTTTGGAACTCTTTTATCTGAGACGGTCTAGGTAGGTATCACCACAACTCCAATCTCTAGCGATAAACAGTAGTGTGTAGACATTACTATGGTCCGGTTTGAAGGATGCTGTAGCTAGAAAGTACCATGGTAAGGAGACTTAACATCCTATGTTTCATGTATGCCATCGTAATACGAGCGCCACCTTATAGGCGAGAGTATCATTTACTGTTTTAAAAAAAATATATAAAAGATACAAACTTTATATTTCTATATACGTGTGTATTATGAAAAACTTATCACGAATTTGAAGAGAGAGTAAAAAAAAAAAACTTCCAAACGCAGTAAGCACAGCAATTTGGTGAAATATAAAAGTTGCTTTGAATACTTTTGTGCTGTGTTTTCAATTTGCTCCGCGACTGTTTTGACGTTGGAGATTTATTCAGGTGTTTCACGAGGCGAACGGGAACCCGAAGCGTACCACGTTCACGTTGAAATAAGTGTTGTTTTTTTTATTACTTCAACCCACACGTTGTGTGTTGGGAAGGAAAGTATGAAGCAACCACCGCAGCCCCTATTTCTATCGTCAAACAGTATTGTTTGTGAAATTACTGGGGTAATGAGACATCAGCTTATTATTGAAGGCGAGAATCACAATCTGGTGCAGTGTATATCATCCTAATTAGCACCACGTTGTTACTGGGACAGTATCACTTACCATCAGCTGATCGTATCACTCGTCCCATCAATACGTTGAATAAAGACCGTTGAAGTGAGTACCATTGTTGTGCTTATTTTCACCGACAAACAGTAATGTGCAAACATTACTTTAGTCCAGTTTAAAGGGCGCTGAGGCTAGTGAAATTATTCTAGTACATAAACCAATGCATAAGCTCGATGTGGTGTATATCATCCTAACTACCGCCAGGTTTTGCACACGTATACCATCAGGAGAACGTCTCACTTCTCCTATCGCTTCGTAGAATAAAGACCGTCTAGGTGAGTACCGCACAGCGTCTATATCCGCCATCAAACAATAGTGTGCTAACATTACTGTGTTCCGGTTTAAAGGACGTTGTAGCTAGTGAAAATTTTTAACCGACTTTATAAATCAGAGAATAAGTACGATGTCGTGCAGTGTATGTTGTTTTAACTAGCTAACGGGGGAGATGAAATGTACCTTATAGGCGGTAAGGTCTGAACGAATATTAAAAAGTTTTGCTTAGTTTTACTTAACGTATACATAAATTAAGGGGTGTAAGGGGTCCCACAGATCAAGGCAGGGGACCCAAGTCAACCTTTACCTGCTCGTGGTGCACCCTGCTTATCAACAAACGAGGATCTGGATCCCAGAAACTCGCATGGAGCCAGCAAGGTGGGGATGGTTCGTTATCCAAATGGACCCATACAAACAACGGTCACTAGTTCCCGGAAGTACCGGAAGCCATGCAGACTGTGATCTGGTGAAGGTCACGGCATACGGATGTGCAAATCTTCGGGGGGAGGCTGATGAAGATATACATATATAATATATTTATTTCTTTGTTATATTATATATACTATATATTACTTTAACTGAATGCATATCAGATTCATACTTTACATATACAATTATAATATTAACGTTTACATTAAAAAAACCTTAAACGTCATAATATTCGGTATTCCGGACAAGGAAAACTCCTTTCGAGAGTCATTTTAAGGGTCCCTTTGAGTGATGAGTGACCCTATTAGAGGGTCCAGTCGTTTAGCAATTTGACTCTTCGGAGGTTCAAAAAGCGCAAACACGATTTGTATATTTTTTTTTCTCACTGATTTTATATTCGGATAGATGATAATCATTTGGGGTCTTCAATATCTCATATTGAGTAGGGACCTTTGAATAGCGGTCACCCATCATCGAAAGCTATCAGCAATAAATAACAATAGCAGTTTATTGATACATTTATATGTTATAGTTATATATATAATAAACTTAGATATTTAGGTATTCTTTATTGCTGGAGAATATCTAGGTAGAGACCATCGTCGATCCTATTACTGTCGACAAACAGTAGTTTGCAGACATTACTGTGTTCATGTCTAGATTTAACATATTATCACTATCTTACTAGTTGACTATACTATATAGAATCTTCAGTAAATCACAAGGACTTTAGCCTATAGCCAACGACAATGGGGCCGGAAGTATTTTCTGTAGGTAGGTCTCTGTTACCGGAGACCGTTTAGGTATCACCGCAGCTCCTATTGCAGCCGACAAACTGTAGTTTGCAAACGTTATTGTGTTCCGGTTTTAAGTGCGCCGTGGCTAGTGTAATTACTGGGGTAACAGGACTCGACATGTCACAGGTGACGAGCGCAATGCGGTGTAGATCATCCTAGCACCTCGTTGTTATGGTCAAGCGTATCACTTAGTACAATAAAAATAAAGATGAATGAAAGGATAATGAAGTTCCCCTACAGAATACTATGCCTTATATGTCGGTTAGCGTTTGCTGACGTTTGTAAAAAAAAAACCGTTTATTGTATAAAGTACTTTGACAGGTCCTTAAATATTTTTTTTGCTCCTCACTGAAATTTTGATTAAACACACAGAAGGTTTTTAGCATAATTAGAGACGGGTTTAGGGAAAAATACTGGACCCCAGTTCATTTGCTCACTCGTAAAATTCAGAACACGCGCTCCCTTAATATGGAAAACGTTGCAACGTTACACGTACAAGGAGTAAGCTGAGAGCGTTTTTAATTAATTATTTTATCTATTTATTTATTTACATAGAAATCAAGATGAAAGTACTTTCATAGAAACAGCATGCAAAGGCACTATTTATTCCAATATGAAATTTCTTTAGAGCAACAGACAGAAGTCCACTGCTGCGCATAGGCCTCCCCAAAGATCTCCACATCGATCAAACCTGTACTGTCCACATCCAGCTGCTTCCCGAGACCTTCAGCTGATCATCGGAGCACTTAGAGGGGGGGCCGGCCAACATTGCATTGCAGGACCTTAGGATCCCACCAGCTGTCAGTCCTTCGAGCGATATGTTCTAAACTATAGCTGTGGACGTATGTCGTGTTATGATGATGTTAAAACTAATATAGCAATGGTTAATACAAATCTTCTCATATTTATAGGTGTGCATACTAAAGTACAGAAAGGGGATCTAATGCAGAAGACATAAAATAGTCCGCCATTTTATATTACAAAACCAGATCGTCACCTCTTGGTATATTTAAAAGCCACTTTGAAAGTTTCATTACATTGTTCTCTTTAAAAACGGATATCCTTTACGGTTTTAAGTACAGCATCCTTCAGAATGAATCACATTGGGAAACAGTATTGAAACTGTCGTCGCTATGACTAGAGGTCTAGGGAATAGATAGATTTATCAGTTCTTTTCTCCCATGCAAGCTGAAGTGGAAGTGAAGGCTGATGGGGAGAGAAGTCTTGGAAAGTAGGTCAGGACGCTCTTCCTCCAGATGGCTGCCGAAATCATCAGGCCGATCGGAAGTGGGTGGATGCGAGAAGCTGATAATCCACGGAATAATTGATCAATTGCCTAAGAAAGGGGACCACTACCTAAGTAAAAAGCAGGAGTTTTTTTTTTTTTTTTTATATAGTCACGCCTTTTTCCCAGTAGGGGTAGGCAGAGGTGAATAAACTACCCACATTTCGCCAGATGTGGTCAGATTAGATCCCATGTAACAGGGGGCGAGCCTGTTGCCACTTTATTGGGACCACCACACACACGCACAAAGATGATATCAGTGTGCGGGTTTCCTCACGATGTTTTCCTTCACCGTTTTTGTATCTCGCTGTTGTAACTATAGTTTACAAATGTACATAACTTAAATATTAAGTCATCGGTACATGCCGAGGTTTGAACCCGCGACCTTCAGAATGAAAGCCGCACGCTCTAACCATTAGGTCAGCGAGCTCTACTAAAAAGCAGGAGTATGAAAATAAATCCTGCTGATGCGATGACTTGCGCCTGTAAGGAGAAGGCCGTGTATGAAATCCGGCAATTTGCAGCACCTTCAAGTTCATCACTAAGGGAATTTTATGGCGGAAGCGCTTACACCCCGTCGACCATTATAATTATGCATCCCTTAACCTCAATTTTACATAGTGTTAAGTTTGTTTGTTTTTTGTTTTGAAAGAAATATACAAGGTAAGAATGATTGGAAAAATAGGTGCAGGTCGACCTAGGCGGGCATACTCCGATCAAATCGGAGATGTCCTAAAGAAAGGCCGGATCAAAAGCACACGCAACAGACGAGCGTGCATGAAGACGCTTATGAAAATGGAGGAAGCGAGAGAATTGTGCCAGGATCGTAGCAGGTGGAGAGAGGTGGTCTCTGCCTACCCCGCTGGGAACGAGGCGTGATATATATGTATGTATGTATGTTAAGTTTGTTTTTCGTCTACAAAACAACGATACCAGCTAGACTTTTATCTGTTGGTAGTTCATACGTCTCAGAGTAGCTCGCTGGCCTAATGGTTAGAGCGTGCGGCTTTCATTCCGAAGGTCGCGGGTTCAAACCTCGGCATGTACCAATGACTTGATATTTAAGTTATGTATATTTGTGAACTTTAGTTACAACAGCGAGATACAAAAACCGGTGAAGGAAAACATCGTGAGGAAACCCGCACACTGATATATGAAGTTCATACGTCTGCTCAAAAGAACATAGTGCTAGTTAGGATAATGTACACAGCATCACATGATCGTCGCCTTGAGACATAAGATGATAAGTTGCGCTAAACCAATAACTTCACTAGGTATTACCCCTTGAAACAGAAACACAGTAATATTTGCACACTACTGTTTAGCAGTAAAAAGTAACTGCGGTAGTATCCACCTAAACGATCTCCGGCAATAAAGACCTACCACCAGTAACAATCTTCTAGAATACTCTGATTCTCATGTTGATGACCTGAATACAGCTGTTAAGGCAGCAGACTACATGAGGAACTAGACAGGTAAGTTGGAAGATCACCTAACAAACTTCTAATTTGTGTACCTGGTTTCGATCCAGAGACTAATTCTGTTTTTTTTTTTATCTGGACTATTTTCATAGTAACTACTGGAAGAAGAAGTTGACCTTTGACCTCTAGTAGTTTTAACTGTGCCAGTGGCGTAGTGAATAACTGTTTGATTTATTATATAGTGGAAAGCACACTCGCTATTAAATTCTGAGTCTTGGATTACTTTTGGTGATGGTGGTGGTGGTGGTGGTGTTATTACCAGTTCTCTTGGGTTACTACCATCTGTACATGGTAAATCTGTTTTCATAACATTGATCGTTCCAATCAACGCAAGCATATATGAAAGCAATACTTTTATGAGGGAGCAATCATCCAAATTTTTTTTAATTTTTTGGTTTCGGAGGGAAATCCGCGAAAGATACCCTTCTGCTTCTAGGAAAAAGAAGGGTTATATGAGGTTCTTATTAAAACCCCCTTCAAAAGTCTGCATTCGAAGATGCCCCTTGCAGAACGCACCTGTGCCTCACTACACTTTGTGTTAGCACGTCTGAGGGAGGTCCAAACCCTCCAAGGTACCATCACTGAGCCATACGCTGTCCTACACGTGTTCGCGTGTTGAGGGCTGAGGGCCCACATCAAGGCCCGCGAAACTCCTAGACTCTTTTTGTTCTACGACAGGCTGGGCTTACCTTAGTCCTATTCTTACTATACCGATACTACAAGGCTGTATCAACCTAAACTTAGACTCCTTATAACTTTAATTCATCATAAATTTAAGAACAGAAATTATCTATTTGTTTATAACTAACAAGAACAGAATACAATGAGGACTTTTGATAACCCAATGCTGGGCTAAATTGTCCCGTGGGCGCTTAGCAAACGTCTTAATTTACCCACATTGTTTGTATGATCTACATTTTCTGATATTGCCATCATATGATATTTAATCTGCTCACATACAGACAGTGATTTGTATACGTGAATATAGATATACGTATATATATTTATGTATATATATATACATATATATTGATGTAATAAATAGAGCGTGGAAGGCTGTAGATAATCCAATTCGAATAATTGGATTTCACGTTCATTTCGCTAATACATAAGTCCATACGCTTCGTGTAACAGAAATGAAGTTACTCGAACTATATTATTGGAGTTACCGTATGTTTTATAAATATAACTTAACTAAATAATACTGATTTATATTACTACATTACTGTATACTTAAGTATTATTGATGATCAGTTATATTAATTTAGTTTTTTATATATTAATAGAGCTAAAACTGTAATGAACTGATCAGCTGAATCCGTTTGTCGTTAATCTTGTTCACCTTGAACTCGTGTTCTCTTTCTTTTAATATCAATGCTCAGTATCATTTCTCTTTTTCTTTCATTATTTATGGGTACCTTCAAGCCATGAATATATCGCGAGTCTTTAGTATAAGCAAGATAACGAAACCTTGCTATTGTGATGTTAGATAAACAATATGATAGATGGATATTTGTTTATTATATTGATAATGTGTAAGGGACATTCTCTACCGATCGACCAAAGATGAGAAGGGAGGCAAAGGTAAAGGTCAGGTAGAATATGGATGAGGAGTGAAATATGAAGAATGTTATCACAGCCCTAAGTTTATCACTTATATGGGCTCTAGTTGAAACCAAAGAACTTAACTAAGGACCTTTACGGAGGCATTTATGTATACAAATCGTCAGCATGCCAGTAAACTCGTTGTAAACGGCTAGTACCAGAATGTTAATAAATTTCGGAGATTACTTTTTTTTTTTTTTTTTTTCAATTACGCAACAAGACGAGCGAGACGTTCACCAGATGATAAGCGATACACCCGCCCATAACAACATGGCTTTCATCATCAGCATCATCAGCCGATAGACGTCCACTACTGGACACAGGGCTCCCCCAAAGATCTACACGTAGATCGGTCCCGCGTTAGTTAGGATGATATTCACCTAGTGGTCGTCGCCTTGGGACATAAGATATAAAGTGTCGGGACCTAAGTGTTTTTCCTAACTACAGCGCCCGTCAAACCAGAACACATTCATGTTTGCACACTACCGTTCGGCCGTTGCAATATTACTGCAACCGGTAGTTACCTAGATAGTCTCTGGAAACAAATAACAACCACCAGTCAATTCTAGTTTATTAGGAGAGATATGAGTTTTAGGTTTAAAGTTATTCTTATATAAGTAAGAGACTAGATAGGGTGTAAGGGTTGTTGCTCAACAATTCACGAGGCCCAAGCCAACCTCACCTGCTTGTGGTATACCTAGCTAATCAGCAAACGAGGCTCTGGTTCCCACCTATCCACATTGGGCTAGCATAGTGGGAAATTGCAGAAATCGTTCTATATATACTCTACAGTGGAGAACTTTGGAGGAGGCCTTTTTCCATCAATGGATGTCTATCGGCTGATGATGATGATGAGAAGAGATGAACCGTATCTTCATCTTTAGTGGACCATAGTAGATGTATAGTATGCCATATTCATTCTACGTAACATTGTATTTGTCGTAGTGAAATAATTTTATGTTAATTCTCCTATAGTCATAAGCTACGAAAAGTTCGGATATTTTATTGAAAAAAAGTAAGTATTTTCAGTTGAAATTCTTTATAAAATATTAAGGTAATGTCTCCAGCATCAGAAACGTAGGAGAGGAGGCTCTGAATAAGCCGATAGCTGTCGCAATCTCATTGCTGATGTAAAGCCTTTGAGTGGCAGGTAATTTACATCGGCAGCGGTTTAAACAGCAATGGAGCTACCTTCATATTAAAACATGTTAATGCCTTAAATTTGTTAAAGGTAAATTTAGCTGGCTTTAAGGACCTCTTCGTAAAATATGATAAGTTTTTTTGATAGGAAACCCTCTTGATGATAGATGGACAGCAAACAAAGTAGTACACCTGAATGTGATAGACCAGCGACGGTGCCAAGATTATGATCCTTTCTTGATTTACTTTAAGTGGGCTAGTGATTAGGGGTGTAAGGGTGTACATAACAACTCCCGGGAACCGAGCCAACTTCACCTGCTCGTGGTGCACCCTGCTAATCAGCAGACAAGGCTTTTGCTCCAACCGGCATTAGACCAGCGTGGTAGGAAATGCCCTAAATCCCTCAAATGACCCTACAAACGAAGGTGGATCTCTGATGTCCTTATGATGAACAAGAAGCTACGGATCTCTGTTCGCAAACTGATGATTACCCCATAAGAATGACAATTCTTCATCAAGCCTGATTTTTACACGATTTTAATTTATCGACCCCCCAAAGTATTCGCCATTTTTTAATAAATTTCTCAACTTTATACATACCAATCACTAGAGCTCTAATAACTGAGTGAGTTAGTGTTTAAATATCATTTTCGCCATAACAATACTTATGGCCTTTCAGCCCAGAGCTATCTACGAGTATATCTAACTACTATATATAGAGTAAAAATGGGTTCTGTTTGTTTGCCAAACACGTAAAAACTAGTGAACGTATCGACATGGAAACTTGACCATTCGACGCTGAATGACTTGAAGATAGTTTTTAGGCAGAAACCACCTCTCTCCACTTGCTACGATCCTAGTGCACCTCTCTCGTTGTCTCCACTTTCATGAACGTCTTCATGCATGCTCATCAGTTGCGAGAACTCTTGACCCGATCTTTCTCTAGGACATCTTGGATTTGATCGGAACGTGTCCGCCTAGGTCGACCTGCACCAAATTTTCCAATCATTTTTACCTTATATACCTCTTTCGTTAATCTTCTTTCATCCATTCTTTCGACACGGCCGAATCGTCTAAGCATCCCTTTCTCTATCATTGTCACTACATCTTCAACCACGACGCACCGCTTCGTTATCACACTGTTCCTTACTTTGTCCATCAGCTTCAATCCAGTTATACTTCTCAAGCTTCTCACCTTCACGTTAATCCTACTTTCAGGTTTTTTCTGCTATACCTAACCATATTTTTTTTATGAATTTTTCTCCATTGTTCTCTGATATTGTAATTGAGAGCTTTACCTTATCCTATTATTTACAACATATTCACTACTATTAGCTATTTATATTTTTTGTAACATTATTTCGATACTTTTTTTTTGTCCTTGAGAATAAAAGGACTTGTAGATGGTTATAGGTTACTAATTTTTCTAACTTCACAGATCATCATTTTATTTCTGATTAGCTTTTGTGAACGTTTTGATATCGTGTTATTTACGCGGTTGCTATGGTAACGGTTGTTATAGCAAGTCATTCGCGGTCTAATTCTATGTTACAGCCAGCAAAGCGGACAGGGAACAACTAGTGTTTGTATTAAAATACAATTATTTGAAAAGTATCGCTTCGCTATTAAAACGCGATGTTTTATTCGTAATGTGAATTGCTCCTACTCGAGCGTCCGCCCTCCAGCTCCTCGCATGGACTCGAAACGTTTCCAGTCTTTATTTGTCGAGCTCAATCCACTCAACCCCTTCGCATCTCAGTCACCCATGCAGACAGTTCCAAAGTGTGTAACATTACTTGTAACTAAGGCAAGTAGATCACAGTCAGCTGTAACATGCGATATATTTATCGAAAGACAACCCTTGTATCATCATCTCAACCGACGGATATCTAATGCTGAACATCTATCTTATTTTTAAACTGGTGGTAGATCTCTGTTGCTGGAGACCGTCTAAATAGATACTGCATATCCTATTTCCGCCACCAGACAGTAGTGTGCAAACATTACTGTCTTCCGGTTTGAAGGGTGCTGTAGCTAGTGAGATTACTGGAGCAACGGGATATAACATCTAAGGTCTTGAAGCAACGAGCACAACGCGGTGAAATATGTATCAAGCGAATGTAACGCGTATAAACAAGTCAATTAATAACTAATGTACCCATAAGTTATATATGTATATACATAAGATATCTTAATAACTAATTGTATTTAAAAGGGAGTTAAAACCTGGCTTAATAAGTAGAGAAAGTTATATCATAAACATATATATAGAGGATAAAAAAAATGGACGACAGATATATTGTAAGGTAGTTAATATACATTAAACATTAGCGATATAAATCAGAATCAGAAATGAGGAGATCCGCAGGAGAACTACGGTCACCGACATAGTCTAAAAGATTGCTAGACTCAAATGGCAACGGGCAGGACACATCGTTCGAAGGACTAACAGACGATGGGGCAGTATAGTCCTTGAATGGTGACCACGTACCGGAAGACAGTGCAAGTAAGCCCCCCACCAGGTAGTCCGATGATCTGGTGAAGGTCGCGGAAGTCATCTGGATGGGGGCAGCGTAGGATCGATCGATGTGAAAATCTTTGGGGGAGGCGTATGTCCAGCAGTGGACATCTATCGGTTGATAATCATGATGATGAATATAAATACATATACAAAGACCAGTTATTTAGAAACACAGTTGATCTTAAAATTCTCTTTTCCTATCATCATCATCCAATACATATCTACTGCTGGACATAATCCAGCTCGTCGTAATTCGGACTATTAAATAAAGCTGGCTATCAAACTTACGAACAGTGGGTGAAAAGCTTTAAAAAAGCTCCACAATACTAAGGAGGACCTAATGGAAAAATGTGATCGAAAGTCGCGCGAGAGCAAATATAGATTAATTCGAGTTTTCGCGAGGAATTCACAATCGACACTTGAGAACGTACGTGGATCAAGGATCGAGGATAGAGGATTCGTACGAGTATCGACAAGGGGTAAGAAATGTACAAAAGAAGGACTATAACATATTTAAGGACATCGAATTAAAAAAAAATTATAAGTGCTGTATTTATTTCACCGAAAGATTTGTTTATCTAGAATGAGCAAAAGTTTCAACAAAAATTCTTATAGCTACAGGCATACAGGCAAATGAGCAGCACATACCTTGGCTCCATCATCGTCAGCCGATAGAAGTCCACTGCTGGACATAGGCTTCACCCAAAAGATCCTCACATCAATCGCTCCTGCGCTGCTGTCATTTGTAGGGGTTCTTATGGGGAGAATTGGCTATTTCCCATCACGCTGACACAATGGTAGTTGGTGGAAGCTAGGGGCTCATTTGTTAATTAACAGGGACCCCTTACTCCACACACACGCGTGGCTGGCTGTGACCCTGGCTCCCTAAACCTATTTAAATAACTATGCTTTGACTGATGTTAAATTGGTGCTGAATAGACTAAATTGCTAGATGCGTATCTAGATCATTTTTAGGTATAGATAATAACTGAGATTTCTGGTGTGGTTTGCATGCACCATCAGAAACCTATCTGCCAATTCCTGTCTACAGATGATGCGAAGAAATAAGTTCAGATGGCCCATCTATACAGCGACTTATCATTGCAGAAAAGTGGAAGTTATGAGACTGTATGGGAGAACAACGATGCGGTAAAATGACCAGGTCAAATCTATGTTACTACACCTACACGATTTTACAAGAAAAGCTAGGGTGGGTGAAGAATGACGGCTTGAACACTTTCCACTTATACTAGCACGACCACCACAATCACCCTGGCAAGAGTGCAACAATAGAGAAGAGTAACAAGTGAGGTCTATGACGATAAAGTCTACTTGGAGCAGTGGCTATGTCCTAGTAATACGGAAGTTACTAGTTCGATTCTAAATGTTACAAAGTTTGATTAATGGTCAGGCTTTCTCAAATCTAACAAGTAACTACCCTCGTAATATAAATATGTTGTCTAAACAGCAATTTTTTTTTTTTTTTTTTTGATTACCCCAACGACAGTAGACTCACTGATGGTAAATGATATGGTTCCCCATAACTAAGCGACTTTAGTATGATATAGTAATGAAACATTTAATAAAAAAATAAATTAATAATAACGCAAAAAAAATCAATAAATAAAATACGGAAGTTATATAAAAAAAGTTAAAGGGTTTTATGGGGGAAGTTTGGGGTCGATCATGAAAAACGCTTAAACGCCTACAAATTTCACTTAGGTACATGGGGTATGTTTATGGCTGCGGAACTGCTAAGTGAAACAAACCTCCCTTACTTAATCAGAGTTAACAAAGGGTAGTTTTTAATACGATGAAGCAGAACCGAGCCTGGATATAACCTTTACAATTAAGGATGTTTTGCAGGATCATTGGTGGGAGTATTGGAGTTTGTAAAAGGGTATCACAGGGTAACTGTGATGATGATGACCTTGTGATAAACTGGTCACCAAAATCTGCTGCAAAAGAGCCTTGAGAAATGATTACGCTCATCATCATGAGACTACAGATTTCTAAGTTTAATGGAAGACATAAGGTACATTAAGTAGAAACTCAACTTATTAAAAAAAAATCTTCAAAAGGTATAAAGTTAAAACAATAACAATAGGAAACATTCATTGCTCTAATCATTCCCACAACTGGGACTCGGTGCCTTCTTTCACAAGGAGGTCAACTTATTCACCACGCTGGCTAAGCGCATATTAACAAAGGTCTCCTCCACCGGAAGTTCAAGTCTAGTTGGGATCGAACCCGCGCCTTTTCTATACGTACAGCCTCTTACCAACTGAACCACTGCCTATTCTAATTCCGTGCTGTAGTCTAGTCACGATACAGCACTACATTGCACTCGTCGCTGGAGACATAGGACGTTGAGTGGCTATAATCCAGTTATTTCACTAGCTACAGCACCCTTCAAACCGGAACACGGTAGTGTTTGCGCCGCTCTTTGAATTTTTGAACTTTTATTTTATATTGTTACCTATATAAATGTTATATTTTCGCTTCTCTCAACTGAAAAGTTTGACAGGAAGGCAATGCCTTTAGACAATTGGTTCCACCAGTTGGACTGCTTTAGTTTTTAATTTTTTTTTTTTTATATAAAATACCTTGACTATGTAAATCCTTAAAACAAGTACTATTGATAAAACTAATATTAAAATTATATCTACATATAAAATTAGGAAAAATTAATAATAAACATTTACAAGTATTTCGTGGACCAAACTACCCCATCACTTTGATGAACCTTTCAACTTTGAAATCTCGTGATGACGAGTTAGATCTAACAAAGATCTAGAATTTAGATCAATGGGCAACGAGCTTCATCCCCGCTTGAGTGCTGTACATGTATAGATGAGATTCATTTAAATTAAAATTAATGGTGGTTGTAAATTTCGCGAGCCCGTACCGCGGTCGGTGACGCGCAGTTACATTATTAGACATACTGTGTATACATGTATATATCTACACTTGCTTTTATAGCTACAGTAATTTATTACGTATACATACATCACTAGAAACATATACACTATATACAAAGATGTTATTATATATGTATATATATGTTTGTTACGCATATATTTCGATTATTAACGAAATTACTGTGCTTCATATATTTCTCTAATATTGTATGCATATCTGCTATATGTTAACATTTGAGGTGTATATCACGTATTTTTAAGTGATACCGACGCCGTGTGCTGGCTGGTGGTGTAATGATGATGATGTTGTGTTGGTCTAGAGTATTGTAACTATCATCAGGTTTAGGATATGAGGATCCAAGTACGGTGGACCACCATCAAAACATCACAAGGACAATCGCTAGCTTCACCGAAGCATTCGTACTACATATAAATTCTCTAATATTTACGAATATTTTGAAATATACATGAAGCGGTAAATAAACAAAACAGTAGTGTGCAAGCATTACTGTGTTCCGGTTTGAAGGGCGCTGTAGTTAGAGTAACTAGTGGGGTGGCGAGACTCAACTTATATCTTAGGGCGACGAGCGCAATGTAGTGTATACCATTCTAACTAGCGCCCCGTTGTTATAGGCAGGCGTATCACTTAATATTAGGTGACGGTCCCGTTAATCTCGTCGCATAATGGAATATATATATAAATACAATTTTTTCTCCAATCACTAACGTCTTAATAACATCGCCGGTTTAATATCCTTCGAGCTACTTTACCCTGAACAAAGAAAATCCTTTACTCGCAGAATTTCAAGCGACCAAAGGGCCCCCACTTCAAAAGGGGCGAAATCTCAAAGAGGTAAAGAAAAAAAAATAATATAAATTTCCCACAAAAACGGGGACAAGAATGTAACGAAATTATTCAACGGTGTTTTTGTTACGTTAACAAATACTAAGGATAATATTCATGAGATTACACAACTGAAATAAACAGCCCTGTGTTCCCACTAGTGGGATTATCACAAGAGTGAATACCAGTTAACGATCGCACTTTCCTATTGAGGAGAGATGAGAGGAGAAACAACATTACGCTAGTTAGAATTATATACACCACATTGTACTTTTCGTGAGACGTGAGATGTTAAGGTCTATTACCGCAGTAATTTCACTAGCTACAGCGCCCTTCAAACTGGAACACAGCAATGTTTGCAGACTACTATTTAGCGGCACCTGAACGTTCTCCAGCAACAGTAATCACCAGTAAGCTGCAGCTTTATTATTATTTTAGTATATGATTCGTAATTGAAATATTTACATTACATCCTTTACCTAAGTGAAGAATTAAGTCGGTACCACCCCCAAGGAGGACAGAAGGAGCACCACCATCTTCTAGAACTAGAGCAAACCTTACTGTGCTCCAATTCTCAAAGCCAGCATAGTATAGTGCAGTGTATATCATACTAACTACCGGCACGTTGTTACTCATATCATTTGCTTTCAATTGAACGTCCAACCCTTAGTTCAGCAGGTGGTGAAATGGTTTCGCCCTCACTTCGCAGAAGTCCCAGTTGTGGGCATATGAAGCGAGTCGTTTATAGTTTATATATATATTATTTGTCTTGAATGTGGCAATGCGATGCTGTGTATGTCATCCTAACTGGCGCCACGTTGTTTCTTCTCTCGTCTCTACTCATTAAGCCAGTGCGACGGTTAAATGATCCTAATTCAATTTGTATGAGAATTCCCAGCTGTGGGAATATTAAGGTGACTTTTTATTTTATTTGTGTAATCTTTTTTTTTTTTATTTCATTAAACGACTAAACGAACGGGACGTTCACCTGATGGTAAGTGATACGCTCGCTCATAATAAAGTAGCTCTAGTTAGAATGGTTCATTGCGCTCGTCGCTTTGAGACATAAGATGTTGAGGCTCGTTACCCCAGTAATTATAGTAGGTACAGCGCCCTTCAAACCGAAACACAGCGTCCAACTACACGGTCTCCGACTACAAAGACACTAGCACCAGTAAAATGAATATTATCCGTAGTATTTGTAACTATATGGTGCTGTGTACATCATCCTAACTATCGCCGCATTGTTACGGCGAAAGACCTGCTCTATCAGTATCTGTACTTAAAGTTATTAATGTTGTTTAAATGTATTCACTTAGAGCAAACTTAAAGTTTAAAGTTAATACTGAATGATAAATGATTACATGAATTGGCACCGTCGCCCAACTGTTGCCAGATACGTGACTGCGACATTGGCACATAGCGCAAGTGAATAAACCTGCAGACGAAGCGATTTAATACTTCAATCGATCATTGGGAGTAATTCAACTGCTCACATAGCTCAGGGAATATAGCTCACCTTATAACACTGAGGAACTCAGTTCGATTCCAGGCTCACATGGCATTTAGGTACCAGGGGAAAGTGTTGTCGGAGTCCGTCTAGATAGACAACACCTCACTGCCTATTTCTGACGTCAAAGACTGTTATTCAAACATTACTATGTTCCGGTTTAAAGGGCGCTGTAGCTAGTTTAATTACTGGACTAACGACACCTATGATCTTATGTCTCTAAGCGATAAGCGCAATGTGGTGCTGCACCTTGTTATGAACGGGCTCTTACCATCATTTGAACGTCTCGCTCATCTCTCTCAGTCGTGGAAGTAGGATTTCAGGTATTATGTAATTATTCCAGCACCCCCTACCTTTGTCTTATAAAACAACCCCTAGAGTAAACCATAAATAAATGATATTCAATTTTAAAATTCCACTTGGTGTACGCGACTGTATCTAATATTGATATTCCTCATACATTTTGAGTTACGAGACAATATTGAGTTCGAAACTCAATAATACAGAGCAGATGTTACTTGTGTACGTCGTAAAGTTCTGAATGTTGGGGGTAGGGGGTGGGGGTGCAGTGTATGATACCTCAAGGAAATTTTGTTTTAGATTATACCTTAGATACCTCGGAAGTTGTATAACTTCATGAATGTGTATATTGGATGAAAAACTTGGACCCCTTAAAGATACTTCGTTAACGCTTATCACTTTAAGTACTAAGCTTTCCTGTTATTCAATGAAGAGCAGGACGTTCATCTGATTGTAAGCTATACACCAGCTCATAACAACAAAGCGCTAGTTATAATGGTCTTTATAGCACCACATTCCGCTCGTCGCCTTAAGACGGAAGATGTCTCGTTATCCCTAGTAATTTCATTAGCTACAGCACCCTTCAAACCTTTATACAGTAATGTTTGCGTAGTACTGTTTTGCGGGGGCTGCGAGAGTACTCACACAGACGTTCTCGGGCAACAGACCTTCCACCATTAAAATAGTACTATTTCTGCCGGCAAACTACTGTACACATATTATTGTGTTCCGGTTTGAAGTACGCTGTATATAAAGACGACATCTTATGTGTTTAAGCGACCAGCACAGATAAACGTCTTATATATCTCGTCGCTTTGTATAGTAGAAAAAACGCCGGAAACATTGTCTAGAGCAATGATCTAGGTGAGCTTTAATCTGCGACGTCTACCTCCTAGTGTCCTGCCAGGCAGCTCCTAGAAGCTCACGCTTCTATATCTATTTCTACAATATCCTTCCAGTAATCCTAGTCCACAGATCGATGCAAAATGAGAAGTCCTAAGCTTTCTAGTCACTATAATCGTTTCTCTTACTCCACTAGTCTATCTAACGGACTGTAGTCTTTAGTTTCTCTGAAGATATTTAGTACTAGTTTATCAATTCCTCTTGAATCAGATTCTAACTACCATTGTCTTTATTGATCTCATTTTTCAGTAATTTTGTTATTTCTATTTCTTCAGGATCAGGTCTTTAATATCCTTAAAGCAGCAGATAAAAGAGCGTAATGTTGAAGAGCTCGTCACCGATGAATCTCCATTAGCATTATTAGTGTCTGCACTTACTGTGTGTGTACCCCAAACGAATATGGGCCCTTGTGTAATTGAGTAAAGGAAGTAATAGGATTATGGGCCCCTATTAGTCTTCAGCTAATGCACCGACCAGCGCCACTGTTGCGGAAACCAGCATTAAATTAACTCTACTTTTTCATCACATTTCATGCTTCAGTTTTATATCACAATAATCTAAAATTTCGAGTGCCTTCTTCGTGTCTCCATGTTTCATCATCATAGAAATACAATTTTTCACTGATACAATATTTCAAGGTTAAAACATTAAACTCTGATAGAGGCAAAATATATTAATCATTCCTGAGGATGCTGTCTCTACTGCAAATATCATCATTTTGATTGTGGAGTTAACTACACTCCTATCTATAGACGATTGTAATAAGTTTACCTCCGGTTCAAAAGCTTCAGAGTTGAGAACAATAATGAACAAGGGAAATTGGACAAATTCTAATTTGGGATCCCCTGATGCGGAGTCGTAAAATCGAGGATCAACGGTATCTACGGCACTGTAAAACGTTTATGAATTTTGCTACTAGGCCAGCTGTTGACAGCTCGCCTTCGTTACAGTTAATTAAATTATATAAACTGTTAAAACTATACTTAACAACAAAGGTATGAGTCATCATTATCATCATCATTTCAACCGATGTATGTCCTGTTGGACATACATCTCTTGTCAAGTGTTCCACGAACCAATGTCAAGATGTGATTATTGGAAAATATCTCTGTATGAAGATAAATCTGGACAGGATTCCCTACACGTTTTTTTATTTGAAGAGAGGAGAGAAAGCATCACGTGCTCGTCACCTTGCGACAATATAACAATTATCATTACCTCGGTAATTTCACTAGCTACAACGCCCTTCATACCTAAAAACAGTAATGTTTGCACACTACTGTTTCTGGACGGAAATAGGAGCTGCGGTGGTACTTAGCTGGTTTCTAGCAACAGACACCTACCTAGAGGATTTCTGCATAATACAACCCCTGCTTTATGGAGAGAAGCTCCAGCATTATCTATCAGTACCCTCGTGCAAAGAATACTGTAGTTATTGCACTTACTCCAATAACGAGATAAGTAATAGACAAGCGTGATCAGGAATACCATTTCCCCTCCGTGCAGGTTCCGATTCTCGCTTCTTTATATCATAGAATAGTTGTGCAATTTGCAGAACAGCATTTCCTAGTAATTTAAATCTGCTATAGAAAACAGTTTTTTTTTATCTAAACCTTTTTTTTAACAGATTCTTCTCATTACATGTTCATGGAAACAAATGTCTGACACTTAACTACTTCACCTACAGACATTACCGTTATCAACTCGTCTGCAAACTCACCGTTAACCTTACTGTTTACTGCCATTCAAAATTAAACCTTGGGATGTGGGAGTAAGGAGGTTAATGTAGTTTACTTGTCGACGCCCACGGGGGTGCCCTTCCTAAGTTTCGGCTTCGACCATTTAAAGTAATAGCAGACTATTTGTAGTGTAAAAATAGGTCATAAAAATCTATTACTGTCTTAACGCTCAAATAAGTTTCAGAGCTTTGCCTAGTCTCAAGTAAATCTTAACTCTTTGTGTCTTAACCAGAAATTATTGCCATTGATTTTGCAATCGCGTTTTTAGTGTTATCATCAGCTCATATATATCTTAATCTCTTTCGTCATGTTTAAAATCTGGTGTATCAACAAGGTTAAGCTCCACTAATAAGATCTCGTAGGGATCCGTTTATATATACTTTAACATCATAGTCGCTATAACACTGACACATTGAATATAGTAATTATCAGCTTTTATTAAGAAATTACTTCTGATTACCAATATAGGACAAGAAAAGAAAAAAACTTTGATTAATACGTATTTCTTTTATATATTCTTTTGCTTTTAACTCATAATCATATCTTAATTCTAACTTTATAACAAACTAGCTGTTCCCCGTCCGCTTTGCCGGCAGGAACATAAAACTAGACTTGAAATTTCTCTGAAATATGAGACCAACCGCAAATTACTTTCTATAGCAATCGTTACTATAGCAACCGCATAAATAATACCTAACGAAAAAGATTATGAAAGTTAATTACAAACAAAATGATGAACGATCTATGACTATCATATAATTTACAAAACACTCCGCGTCGTTTGGTCGCGTTCCCGTGTAGATACGCTCGCTAATTATCACGAACAAAGGAAACCCATTTTAATAATATCATTATCCTCATCATCATCAGCTGATAGACGTCCACTGCAGGGGACAGACCTCCCCCAAATAATCTATATCGATTTTATTATATATGTATAGATAATATTAATTTTATTCTATCAAGCAGCTGGATGTGGGATCGGTCGATGTGGAGATCTTTAGGGGAAGCTTATGTCCAGCAGCGGACGTCTCTTGGCTGATGATGATGATGATATATTATTTTTCAATAATATATTAGTAAAGTAATATTATAAAGCATAAATTTTAATATGAACATAAAAGTGAAATCACAAATGTGTTCGCACTTGGGGTGAGGGGCTTCAATTAAAATTAATTTTCATGACGCGTCCTTTTAAGGGTGGGCACTAAAAGTCGTTACGTTTGCTGATATTTTAGTTTGTAATTTTAATATGGCGTATGGGAGCTTTTTAATTGCACTAATTACCATAATAAGGATATCCTATGGGGTTCACACGGCTGCAGTTACGGCACATAAAATTAGCACTAAACAGAGATACGGAAACGGAAACTCAGTTGTGCGGTTGAAGTATGCGTAATAGAAGATTAAGTTTGTACCTCGTTCAGTATTAGCTTCCGGTGAATAGGATCCTTTGAGGAAACCCACGCGATGTCAAAAACAAACAGCACTATCACCATTGACTCCTAAAACGAGTCTCAACAGAAGAAATAAACAAAGCTTTTCTAAGTTATTATATTAGAACTTATATATAACAAAAAGCTATACTAATAGTCAAAATTTAGGTAGATTTTTACAAAATATGTTTAATATGTAACCTTTAATAAAAAGAGTATTAAGCTAACAAAGTATTTAAGCGTTTGTAATGCGTATTTTCAAGCTTAAGCTCCAAGTGAGGACTCATTTAGGTCGTCTCTAAATATTTGGCGAAGCTGGAGCTTTCAAATGAAAATCGGCGTGTGTACTTTTCAACGTTTACATAAATTAAAACTATGTTACCTCTCTCTGTAAGTCGGTTCCTCAATGCTGAGGGTCGAGACTCCTCATCATCACCGATGACGATAACCTGTTCTTAATGTTTACTTCTATTTGATGCATTCTGTATAATATCATATACAGGTGTTTCAATGTTCACCTTCACCTGATCAATTCAACGTTTTGGGCTTCGTCAACGCGGCCTATTACCATCAATCTTACCACCACCATGTTATACAAACTACTAACTTCCGGAAAAGCCGTTCATATCTTCCCTTATTTATTAGTATCGTTATATTCCTAATAAATCATATTTTCATATAGCAATCAAACCCAAGCATCTTATAGTAAGATAGCTCATAGTTCCACCGTACAACTAAACCTAGTCATATATACCTTGTAATATATCTTAATTATTATAATCATCTCCATTAAATAGTTCCTTACTAACGCATAGTAATATATATATCCTAATAAATATAGTAGAAGCATTATCTGTCTGTGAACAGTTAAAGCTGGTGCCACTGTAAGACTAATTAGCCAATGAAGATACTGGTGACGGGTCCCTATTGCCGGAGACCGAGTAGGTACCACCAGAGTGCAAAGATTACTTTGTTCCGGTTTGTGAGGTGTTGTAGCTAACATCAAAGGTATCAAAGCTACGAGCACAATGCGTTGTTCAGTATATCCTCCTAATTAGCGTCACGTTATAAGCATTCGCAGCACAATCAGGTCAATGACCTGCTCGTCTCGTTACTATGTCATTGAACCCGTGTGCTCTATAACCGCTTCTTTGAACAGTTCGATGCCATTACGCTCATCGATCCACATATCGTTTGTGATCATCATACAGCGTTATGATGATACAAAGTAGGTTCTGAATAAATTGATTAACCTAACCTAACCGTAGTTTAATTTATAAGGTGCTGCATTATCATTTCACCCGCACAGTAAAGTTAAACCGAAAGTTATGATAATCGCTTTAAACCGGCCTCGACGTACGTCCCTTGACCATTTATGGTTATAACAAATATAATTACGCCTGAAGGTAAACTTTGCTTAAGTTTAACGTTTAGGCAGCCGCCGTTAAGTTTTATAAGCATTGAAAGCTTAGTACATAAAGGTTTATTATTTATTATAAGCTTTTAACAAACTTAATAATTCAACAGAGCTGGTAGTTAATGTCTAAAGATAGAGGACGTACAAATTAGGAGAGCTTTTCATTTATATTCTTAGGTTGCTATGGAATACCCCGGATTATCCACTTGCTTAGGATGAAAAGAGGGTTTCTAGGAACCCTGGTTTTCTGCTGATCTGTTGGCTGACCGAAATATCACTGGAAATATGCCCTAGAGCATGACGTACGCGAACTCCAAGCAGTGGACTGTCAAGGGACTGGATCACCTGATAGTAAACGATATCCTGACCTGTAAACACGGCATACTGTGCACTTCGCCTAAACAAAATCTGTTGATTACAGCGCTCTTCAAACCGGAAGCATTGATTTTTGCGCAGTACAGTTTACCAACAGGAACAGGAGCTGTAATTGTATCACGACGGTCTCTGGTAACAGAGATCTACCACCATTAAACGCGGAAGCTAAACCTCAATTGTCTTAGATAGTTGAGAAATTTCAAACATTAACTCTTATAGAAAGAAATAGTAGCATTTTTTCCTCATGATCAAGGACTTTTAGATGGTATTTATCTTGAAAACTGCTGTAGTCTCATCTGCTTTAAAATGGGTTAGCTATGTTAAACCGCTACTCACTCGGACAACAAAGATCTTCCGTTATCATTCGACTCATAGATGTGATTAAAATTGGTACAATTTGTTTGTTGGTTTCTCCTCTTCATCAACATCATTAGCCGATAGATAGACGCCCACAGCTGGACATATGTCTCCTCTAAAGATCTCCTCGTCGATCGGTCCCGCGTTACACTCATCCACAGAATTTCCGCGATGCTCACCAGATCGTCGGTCCACCTTGTCTGAGCCCTCCCAACACTACTGTTTCTCCTCTTACTGTTGCTTAATCTCTCATTTTACTGGTGGAAGGCACAGTTAGTGGAAGATCGTCTGGATACCACTTCAGCTCTTATTTTCCACATCTGTACTGATTTCATTAATTGCCAAACGGGGTGTACCGCGCACAACTCACAGGACCTATGTTAACCTACCTGCTCGTGGTGCACCCTGCTAATCAATAAACGAGGCTATTGCTCCCACCAATCGGCATTGGAACAGCGCGGTGAGAATTGCCTGAAATCCCCACATATTACTATATGGGAGTCTGTACTGGAGTGTATGCTGACTGTCTTGTCAAGGTAGCGGAAAGCCGGTAGATATTGGCAGAACAGGACCGATCAATGTGGAGGGAGATCTTTGGACTATCGGCTGATGGTTGTATAAATAGATATATAAAATTTCATATAAGATTTAATGTAGCTTTAGTAAAAACTGTATATCATTGGATGTGCCTGTTGTGTTATTTACAGGGTAGCAATTTACTCTGCAGTGACAAAGGTCCACGGACGGGCCGCGCCACTATTTTATGAGAGGGTCGCAGTAAATCGCAGGTAACAAAGCTTATTTTAAATCTCAATTAACCCTCGTACGAGTCGCTAAGAAATGGGATTAGCTTTGAACATTTTTTATTACACGTAACAACTAGACCAGACTCCACCTGATGGTAATTACTCAACCTCGTTGCGCTTGAAGCCTTGGGACAAGATGTTGTTTCATTACTCCACTAACTTCACTAGCTACAACGCTCTTAAAACCGGAACACATGGTAGGTAATACCGCAGCGCTTATTTTCCCCGCCAAACAGTACTGTGAAAACTTTACTGTGTTCCTGTTTGTAAGGCGCTGTAGCTAGTGAAATTATTGAGGTAACTAAACTTCACATCTTATGTTTAAGGCTAAACCACTGTGTTGCTGTGTATCATCTTAACCAACGCCACGTGGTTATGGGCAAATGTATCACTTACCATCAGGTAACCGGCGCGCTCGTCTGTTCACTTCACTGTACATAAAAAAAAAATCTCAAAACAGTAGATACAAAGCGTGATGATCGTTAACGGAATGATCTGTGATTGGAGACTATATATTGACAAACTCCTTCAAGCAGTGGAGGTCCTGGAAGAAACTTGGTTAATATCACAGAAAATTGATAGACCCTGACAGCATGAGGAGACTTACTGGTGGCAAGAGACAGATCATCTACTTAAGTACTATTGCAGCTCCTATTTCTGCCGTAAAACAGAACTATGCCAACATTACTGAGTTCCGGATCGGAGGGAGTTGTAGCTAGTGAAATTACTGAAGTAACGAGACTTAACACCTTATATGTCAAGGCGATGAGTGCAATGTAGTGCAGTGTATACCATCCGGACGGGCTTACCATGAGGTGAAGTTTGTGCTCTTCTAGTCGCTTTATTGTAAAAAAAAAAAGAAATTGAAGGGCTCAATGATACTTTTTGGAAGATAATAGACCAAAATCATGATGATGATATAAATGATAATTGTTCAATAAAAAAATAAACAGGAATTACTAGAAACAGGATAATACACTTCATTAGAAATTATTAATATCTTACATGTTCCCTTTCTTTCAGATGGAATAGTTTCTTAATCTTTAATATGGTCATAAAGGTTTTTCTAATGGTTCTAAAAAGCTTTGTGTGATCAAACGTTAAGGATCAAGACACTGATTTAAACGTGATCTATTTATACGTAGTAAAATAAACTTTTGTTATTCCTTACTGCATTACATTAGTGGAAAGTTGTGAATATTACCACCACGTGGCTTTAGTAAGGAGAAAGAAAGAAACCCCCATTGAGATATGTATTATCTAAATTCTGTGTTAAATTATTCATTTGAAAGAAAGAGGCATCACGGCGCTTTAGGTAAATTTATGATAACAAATTTTTTCTCATCTCTCAAGTCTTCAACAAAAGCTCCCGCCATGAATTTAATGCATAAACAGCTTCCCCGAGCTTTAACGTGAGGATTTTCATTACTTTCGATTTTAATTTCCGCGTTCAAGTATCATTTTTCACTTTATAATAATGGCAGTGTTTTTCTAACTTGAACATTGTATTTACTTAATTTCTTAATGTATACATATTAAAACTTACAAAATATATTTAATAGTGTATACGTTGAGACGCATTAAACATAGGCGAGCTTAACCCCAAAAACAGTTCACTCCCTTTAAAGCCTCGCAGAGAATAAATAATTACAATAACGAGGGTACATGTACAATACAACAAAGAAAAAATATATAAAACCATCCACTACATAATATATATCATTATATAATAGGTTGGGGAAAAAGAAATCCATTATTTTTATATGAACTTCACGACTTTATTTAACATGCTTCGGATTGTCCGATTTGGGTCAAATATGCACCGTTTTGTTCTATGATTTGTTGCCATTTTAATAGTAACTTCATAATGCCTCTCTCGTAGAATTCCTGGTCTCTATTTGCAAAAAACTCTAGTAGCCTATTTTCACAATCTTCCCTAGATGCCAATTTTTTATCACTAAAGAAATTTTGTAATGCAAGAAAAAGATGGTAATCGCTTGGTGCCAAGTCCGGACTGTATGGCGGATGCATTAAAACTTCCCAACCAAGCTCCCGAAGTTTCTGGCGAGTCAATGTAGACGTGTGTGGCCTAGCGTTGTCCTGGTGGAACACGACACCTCTCCTGTTGGCCAATTCTGGCCGTTTCTGGTCAATTGCTATCTTCGAACGGTCCAGTTGTTGACAGTAGAGATCAGAATTTAGTGCTTGGCCATATGGAAACAACTCATAATAAATAATTCCCTTCCAGTCCCACCAAATGCACAGCAGAACCTTCCTGGCCGTTAGTCCTGGTTTGGCCACCGTTTGAGGTGCTTCACCGCTCTTTGACCATGATCGTTTTCGCACAGGGTTATCGTATGTGATCCATTTCTCATCTCCAGTCACCATCCGTTTAAGAAATGGGTCTATATCATTCCGTTTGGCCAAGGCTTCGCAGATGGAAATTCGATCCATCATGTTTTTTTCTGTTAATTGGTGTGGCACCCAAACATCGAGCTTCTTTTTGAATCCAGCTTTGTGTAAATGGTTTAAAACTGTTTTGTGGTCCATTTTTAGCTCCTGGGCGATGTTACGACTGCTAACATGCCGGTCAACTTCGATCATTTCTCCGATTTTATCGACATTTTCGGCGACCGGCCTACCTGTGCGAGGTGCATCTTTAACATCAAAAATTCCTGAAAGAATCTACGAAACCAAAATTGCACATAATTGGCTGTTACAGTATCGGGTCCATAAACACCATTCACAATTTTAGCCGCCTGGCTTGCATTTTCGCCTTTGTCAAAGAAAAATTGTAAAATGTACCGAATTTTCTCTTTGTTCACTTCCATTTTTAACACCCTGTAACTCACAATTGAATGCACCAAACAAAAACAGCAAAAGAATTTTTTTACTGCGAAATGTCACCTTTCCAACGAGCATAAATCTGAAACTGTTTGATCGATACTTTACGAGAAATTTATCACTACAGCCATCTACCGAAAAAATAATGGATTTCTTTTTCCCCAATCTATTATAATATAATATGTTATTAAATACTAATTAATATATTAGTCCTTTACACTCTTTTTAAAAATAAATAAGAGTACCTCATGAGAAAGAGTATTCCAGAGCTTCACTTTATGAAGTAAATATCTAGAAGCTCAAAGCTCTTACAAAGATAAAGAGGAGAAGAAGGAACCAGAAAGTAAAAAGTTAGCAATTCAAAATCACATGGCCGTGATGAATATGTTGAGGTGGATGTGAGGAATAACGGGACTCGACAAGATCCACAATGATTACGTGCGTAGTAACCTCAGAGTTCGCGATATCGCCGACAAACTGCAACAAAGCCGTCTGCGATGGTGTGAGCATGTAGAAAGGTGATCATCTGTTACCAGCAAATATATAGGCAATAAAATACTAAACCTCAACATACCCAGGAAATGGCGGAGGGGAAGACCTAAGTTGCGAAGGCTGAGTGTAATGACTAAGATTATGATAAGCTCCAAATACAGCGAAGTGGAGTGAAAGAAGTAAGTAAGCAGACCGTCATAAGACGGGACAAATATTAAGAAGAAGAAGATGAAGAAGAAGATGAAGAAGAAAAGCTAGCAATTTATTCATTTTAAATTGCGAACTAAAGATTTGTTTAATAAGATCATATTTGTAGGTTATAAATATCGCAGATATATTTCGCAGCGAAAACCGGAAACGGAAACTAGCCAGTCTTTATTAATTAACTTATACGTATACCCACAATCTGTTTACTATTTACACGTGTAAAAGGTAAAGAAAATAAACCATTTTCTATTTGAATGGAGCTCAGTATCCAGAGCCGATGCTTTCATTCATCCAATCGGTAAGCACTAGCGGCCATTTTAAAAATACTAGAGGTATTTTTAAGTGTTTTAATATATAGATAACTTGTAGTCAAGAGATCATCATCATCAATTAATAGACAGTCATTGTTGGAAAAAGCCGATGCTTCGTTTAAAAGCTTTTCCCGACTTACGTCAAATTTAATGTCCACCATTAGGGTGGGCTTCCTCCGCCACTAAAATACGGCAGTCAACTACCTTACTTTACTTGAGTTTAATTATTATAATACATATCATTATCATCATCATCATCAACCGATAGATTCTATATATATAGGAGTGTAAAGGGTCCCGCACAACAACTCACGGAACCCAAACAAAACTAACCTGTTCGTGGTGCACCCTGCTAATCAACCGCACTGGGCTAACGTAGTAGGAAATGGCCCCAACTGCTCTATATGAACTCCTACAAACGACGGCCCCAAGTACCTGGCGATGCCAGCAGTGCATGGATGATCGATGGGGTGTTCTTTAGAGGAGGCCTATGTCCAACAGTCAACACTTATCGGCTGATGATGAATGAAAACACTGCAAAGCCTTCGTTTCGATCATCATATAGATTGGTTTTGAACGGGATTGGAGAGACTTAGGTTTTAGAAGTAAACACTACTGAGTTGTTATGATGAAAGTATCCCATGAAAATAAACTACGAAGATATTGTCTTCGAATTTGCTTACTACAACATCTTCTTAAAGTGCTTCTCCAAGTAGTGAAGGTTGGCGATCAGCGTGATACAGTCCTTTCCGTCTCTGGTCCGGCGGAACAATTCAGATGCTTCATAATAGGGGGACCGGAAAGTAATGTCGTTTCTCGACGCCTTGTTGGGTCTCACTACCTCAGTAATTACACTAGCTACAGCGCCCTTCAAACCGGAACACAGTAATATTTAAACACTACTATTTATCAGCTGCAATAGTCGCCGTGGTGGTAATATCAACATTATCATCAGCCGATAGACGTCCAGTCCTGAATATAGGCCTCCAAAGATTACATTTTTAGAGATTTTGAGGTGATGTTTCCATGTAGATACATACGTCCACTAATTTTCACGTGATTGGCGAAAAAACAAAACATATTTTCTATATATATATATATATACATGTATGTTTATATACATTAAAATATCATTGTAATATGAACGAGAAGTTGTCCGACATTTTGATACAACGCGTAGACTATTATATTTCGATGACGTTTCCTGTTTCGAGTTTAACTACAATGCTCGTATTAATTGAAAACAGGGGGGACAGCGCCCTTGATTCGGGGGCTTGGTTGACTTGATGTATTAGGTTAATTCGTCACAAGTTAATATTGCTTGACTTAATACATAATATATCCATTGTTTTAAGGAATCGTTTCCTCCTTTCGGATAACGCTTCATTTGTTCTCCATTCATATGGGGGTTGTAATAGGGGGACCGGAAAGTAATGTCGTTTCTGCGCATGCCAATACTTGATTGTCATTTGTCAGCTCATTGTTTTGTTCAGAGGCGTACCAAAGACATTGTGAGGTTATAGTGATTTCTTTACTTATAGACAATTGAATTACAATTTTTTTTTGTAACTTTGGGTAAAATGGCCAGCCAAATACCAGAAGAGGTACACATCCGGCATTGCATGCTCTTTGAGTTTCGCAAGGGAAATAACGCAACAGTTGCTACCAAAAACATTTGCGATGTTTATCCAAATGCACTGGACATTCGTAAATGCCAAAGGTGGTTTTCCAAGTTCAAATCGGGTAATTTTGATCTTTCCGACTCGTATCGATCAGGAAGACCATCAGCGTTAGACAACGACGTGTTAAGGGCGGAAGTGGAAGCAAATCCGTGTCAGACGATCGAGGAATTGTCAAACAGTCTCAACAAACCTTGGTCGACCATCCAAGAACATTTGAAGCAGATTGGAAAAGTAAGCAGAGCAGGTGTTTGGGTCCCGCATAATCTGTCCGAACAGAATAAGGCTAACCGATCAATCACATGCAACTTATTGCTTCAACGACACAACACAGAAGCGTTTTTTGATCGCTTGATCACAGGAGATGAGAAATGGGTCCTGTATGATAACCCAAAACGCAAAAGGCAGTGGCTCTCTCCAAATGAAATCCCTCGGAGTACTGCTAAGCCAGGTTTACACCCCAAAAAAGCGCTTTTGTGTGTTTGGTGGAGTATTCGCGGCATTGTTCATTTTGAATTACTGAAACCTGGAGAAACTGTTACTGCAGACCTCTACAGCGAACAATTGCAGCGAGTCAATCAATGTTTAATTGAAAAGTGGCCAGCGATTGTCAACCGAAAAGGCGTCATTCTCCAACATGACAATGCAAGACCGCACTGCGCAAGACGAACTCTAGAAAAAATTAATGAATTGGGGTGGGAGGTGCTGCCTCATCCACCATATTCGCCCGATGTTGCACCATCGGATTTCCACTTATTCGGAGCGCTGCAACACTTTTTAAGTGGCAAAACATTTGCAAATTTGTATGATATCCAAAATGCCATCTCTAGATATTTTGCCGAAAAACCAATTAATTTTTATCGATCAGGGATTGAAAATTTACTCACTAGATGGCAAAAGGTTATTGACAATGATGGGGAATACATCATTGATTAAAAATAAAGACTCGTTAAAAATGTATGTGTTTGTATTTAGCGTAAGAAAACGACATTACTTTCCGGTCCACCTATTATATGCCAGTCCATTCCCTGATATTCTTCAACCATGACTACAAGACATTAACTGTTAAACTAAACTGGGGTTAAGTCCATTTCAGTCTATTGATGCTGTAAATCATCAATCAATCAATCAATCATCATCATCAGCCGATAGACGTTCACTGCTGGACATGTTCAATTTATTTCACCAAAATTTCAAGGATTAAAGAAACTACTCAAAATATGACGCCAACATATTTATGTTGTATTGTATGTTGAGTATTTCGTAAAAATATACGTGTGAATGATTCAGAGGCGTGTAAGTCTGCGGATAAGTCGGCAGGATGGAGGGCTTTGAATAAAAAATACCGGATGAACAGTAGCGAGCAAACGTGACGCATCCTTGAAGGTTTATTCGCATATCCTCCTGTTTGCTTATAAACATGCGGCCTAGTAGGTAAAATATTCGACTGTCACTAATACGGAAAAAAAACTGAGATATTCATAAATGAAAATGGGATGAGTTTACTTAACTGTAATATGTAACTAAGAAAAAATTCTCCAGTTAAAAAAAATCACAGTATGATCAGTTCATGAGAAGATAAGTTAAGTTAAAAAAGATATGAAGATATGTTAGATATAAAGATATGATCGTCTGCAGCTGATTATAACGGGTAAAGTTTCAGGAAAACTAAAGGTGTGGAGAAGGAGACAGACATAATTGAGGTATATCAGGGAATGGACTGCCATACCTAGGGCATCCCAATTGTCCTGCCGAACCGGAGACAGGAAGGACTGTACCACACTAATCGCCAACCTTCTCTAGTTGAACAGGTACTTTAAGAAGAAGAATACATATAAATCAAGTTAATATTATTTGTAGTAAAAACCCTAGATAATAATCTCTTTCTCATGCAAAGTTTTACTTCTTCCTCTGATTTGACTGGCAGAATATACCTATGTAGCATTAAATCCATCTTCTGTAACCTTTAGCTTAAAGTGTTATAAAAAAAAATGGATAGATACTATAACATAAAGGGGTATTCCATTAGGGTTGTTTCTTTCCCATTGATATTACGTTGCCGTTTTGAAAAATATACAATAGTAAATCTGGGAGCATTGTCTAGAAAACCTACCACTACTAAGTCAGTCCGTAGATTTATAGCATTAAAGATCAGTAAATAGTCAGCTTACACTTGGAAACTGTTCTGGACTGGACTTGGAAACTATTCGTACCCCGTATAAAGCTACAGCAACCACTTAATACGTACATATTCAATGCAGTTGCAACCCTTTGTGGGTAACGGCCTCCAGTACAATTCTTTTTCATATTTCGCGACTCTCTACCTTCTTCCTCTGTCTAGTAAATAATTCCATTCTCCTAAGATCACTCACACTATTTATCCATGTTTCCTTGGACCTACCCCTTAGTGTCCTTTGTTGAAGCGTCCACTTGTATTTACTTTGATATCTGCCTCACGTGCTGTCTCGCGTGTCTAATTCTATTAGTTATAGATTACTTTCTTTAACGGTAACGAAAGGACTCTGTCAAGGACTCAGTGTGTAAATTAACACACACAGGTATTACTTTATTTTATAGTTATATATGAACAGTTAAACCGGATGATTTTTAACAAAACTGTAAAACGTTAGATCGCGGATATACTCTACCCTATAAAACATATCCCAAACAATACAGCCGTTCAATAGTTGCGAGGTTAACTACATAGATATGTATTATACTTATAATACATCTTTTTATGTGTGTGTGTGTGTGTGGAGTAGTGTATGAATTTATTAAAATTACCTACAACGTAACAAACAGTACGCGCGCAAACACACGGGCGGCCGAAATGAAAACTGCCCATAAAGTTATATTAAACTCGCGGCCCGACAACAAATAAGCAGAAGCGGTGTTTCCGGTTCGCCGTTATTTATTTCCGCCTTTATAATTATATTTATGACGAATACTTGCGTATTACTTATATGTTACATATTAACAATTTTTTTTTATTCTATAAAAGTTCGACACGATCACATGGAGGTTAATGGTACGCCTGCTCAATACAACTCGACTCTGGTTAAAGTGGTATAAACACATTGTGCTGATCGCCTAAGATATATGATGGTAAGTCTCATTACCCTAGTAATTTCACTAGTTGCAGCACCCTTTAAACCGGAACACAGTAATGTTTGGACTCGATTGTTTAGACGCAGAAATAACCGTGCTAGTACCTACCTAGATGATAATGCGGTGGTATCAACATCATCATTAGCCTCTTTATGTACTGTCCTGAATATAGACATTCCTGAAAAGAGCTGATATCATCATCCAGATTTTGAGATATTAATTAGAAATTTTATTAAACTATGCTAGAAACTGAAAATGTTCTGGTGAAGGTTGCAGAAAGCAGCTGGATGCGGGTAGGATTAATTGATGTGGAAATCTTTGGGGCAGGCATATGTCCAGCAGTGGATGTCTGTGGAGTCATAATGATGATGATGCTAAAAACTTAATTAGGAAAGCATGAGGAAAGAGAAAACCATTATATAAACCATCAAAGCTATAGATAGTAATATGTTTAATGTTTTTTTTTCTCGTTGCTCCGGGAGTTTTTGGGCCTGGATTTATAATGCTATCCTCTTATATTTCATTCTTTGTTATCTTCATTATCTTCTCTCCTTCCTTTCTTCTTTCCTTCTGTTAAACAGAATGAAAGATGTCTTTCATTCTGTTCTTGTTATCCTTTCTTATGTTTAACGTTTTGAAAATACCTCATTGTCCTTGTGTCTCCTAAGATTGTAACACGAGAATTCATGATTGTTCATGAAGAAGTTAGAGTCAACAATTTTCTAAATATTACTCCTTTACCACATAAATAGTTAGAACTCTAATTCCAGATAAATTCCCACGAACTCTGTCATCGATCTACTGCTAGCCTCGCTCTTAACATTCCTCTTTTTTTTCAAGACAATTTACTTTCCCACTGTTGGGGCACAGTCTTACCCTCGATATGAGGGCGGGCGACATTCCTCTCTACCAAACTAATTTTCTTTACAATTTCTTCACTCCACGATCTGTAAGACTTTGGAATAAACTCCCACCTAATGTAGGGACAGCTCGCAGTAAAGCTTCCTTCAAGCTGTCTTTTATGTATTTGTAATACTTTTATAATACTTAATATAATAGGTTGTCAAATATCTCCCTTCCGCCTTTGGGTCTTTTGAATTTCGCGGCTATGTACAAAGCGCTACAGAGCTCGTATCTGGCAATACTATACATAATTTTAAAGGTCTTGACATAACCTACAAGACGGTGCTATGCATAATTAGTTTGGATATTGCGTTCAACAGTTATAGACGTGTAAACATGGAGTTCACTAACGCCGAAATTCGCGCTATTTTAAAGTTTTCCTTCGTTAAAGGCAAATCCGCTAGAGAAACGTTCCGTGAGATTAATGGTGTTTTGGGGGATGGTACTCTATCACTTCGAACCGCGGAGGAATGGTTTCGACGATTCAGAGCTGGTGAAAACGACACCATGGATAAGCCAGCCGGCGGAAAACCTGTGACGACAAATACCGATCAAATCATGGACTACATCGAGTTAGACCGGCATGTGGCATCTCGTGACATCGCCCAGGAGATGGGAGTTAGTCACTAAACCATTTTAAACCATCTGCAGAAGGCTGGATACGAAAAAAAGCTTGATGTTTGGGTGCCGCATGATTTGACGCAAAAAAACCTTCTGGACCGAATCAACGCCTGCGATATGCTGCTGAAACGGAACGAACTCGACCCATTCTTGAAGCGGATGGTGACTGGCGACGAAAAATGGATCACATACGACAATATCAAGCGAAAACGGTCGTGGTCGAAGGCCGGTGAATCGTCCCAAACAGTGGCCAAGCCGGGATTGACGGCCAGGAAGGTTTTGCTGTGTGTTTGGTGGGATTGGAAGGGAATCATCCACTATGAGCTGCTCCCATATGGCCAGACGCTTAATTCTACCATCTACTGCGAACAACTGGACCGCTTGAAGCAGGCGATCGACAAGAAGCGTCCAGAATTGGCCAACAGGAAGGGTGTAGTGTTCCACCAGGACAACGCCAGACCACACACTTCCTTGATGACTCGTCAGAAGCTACGGGAGCTCGGATGGGAGGTTTTATAGCATCCACCATATAGCCCGGACATAGCGCCAAGTGATTACCACCTGTTCCTGTCCATGGTGAACGCCCTTGGTGGTGTAAAGTTGAACTCAAAAGAGGTTTGTGAAAAGTGGCTGTCCGAGTTCTTCGCAAATAAGGAGGGGGGCTTCTACGAGGGAGGTATTATGAAGTTGCCGTCTAGATGGAAACAGATTATCGAACAAAACGGCGCATATTTGAACTAAATCCGATCACTGAAACACTTTTTATAAAGCATTGAATAAAGAGCAAAAAAGCGGAAGGCAGATATTTGACAACCTTATATCTTCCTATTTACTCTGCTCAATCCTAGGGTAGACTGGGAGAGAATACTATTCAATAACAAAAAAAATTATAATAAAGTAGTATCAGAATCAGAGATACTATACGTAACATATTGTATCATTTTGATAGTAAACTTAATATTCACTTTGGTATACTGGTTAACGAGCAAAGTTGGCGACATCTCGCACTAAGTAGCCAACAAAGTTCCAGCTTCGGACTTACAATACAAACGATACACTAAAAGACATTATTGTAATCAACTTGTCCATGAAACTCGCACAAAAAGGCTTTTACGTCCACCCGATTCGGAATTCATAAATTTAAACCTTATTCATATAATAACAACGGTTGTTTCTCTTCGCCGTTCACCTCGCAGAGAGTAGACCTTTATTTGGTATAACAGCTTCCGACAACTTAACGCCCCAACACTTCGTTTGTAGTGTAAAAAGTGCTATAAAACTCTACGAGCGTATTAACTCTTGAATAAGTTTCCCAAGGAGGCGATAAGCTTCGAGTGGGGGTCGGTTCGTTTATACATCTCCTTAATTTTGGGAAGTCTTCCTTAAGGTTTTATTGTCACGTTAAAATTCCTTTTTTCAGGGATATCCGGCTTGATTTTATAGATCGTCCTGTTTTAAACACTCTGCCTACTAGTCACTGTTTTCTGCATTAATTCTTGTAATAATATATTATATCACGCTTTGTTCCCAGTGGGGTAGGCAGAGACCACCTCTCTCCACTTGCTACGATCCTGACACACTTCTCCAGCTTCGTCCATTTCCATGAGCGCCTTCGTGCATGCTCGTCGGTTGCGAGTACTCTTAACCCGGCCTTTCGTTATGACATCTTCGATTTGATCGGAATATATCCGCCCAGGTTGACCTGCACCGATATTTCCAATCGTTCTCACCTTGTATATCTCTTTCGTTAATCTTCTTTCATCCATTCTCTCGACATGGCCGAACCAACTAAGCATCCCTTTCTCTATCTTTGTCACTACATCTTCAATCACGCCGTACCGCTTCCTTATCACACTGTCCATCAGCTTCACTCCAGTTATATTTCTGTAACCTACTAGTAGTATATCTACAATCGTTTGTTCCTGTTTGAAGGAAGCTATAACTAGTTAAGTTAATGTAGCAAATTAACATAAGAAGTCAGTCTTAATTCAGATTTTGTTATGGGCAAGCAAATCACTAACCACCAGATGAATATTCCGTTGTACTCTTTGCTTTGTTATCATTATTTTAATAGTTCTTAAATTTTTTTTAACATAACCAATAAAAGATCTAATACTGATGATCACTTTCATTTATTGATTTTTGGATTTCCATAAATTTTCTTCTTAAATGCTACTAGTGTCTCTCCAAACACCGTTAAAGTCCTGATTTTGTAAACAAAAAAACGTTCTATTAAAAAAAATTCCATCTACTAGTATTTTTTTTATTTTACTTACTACTACTATTATTAAGTAGAAAAGCTATTATATACATAGTAAGAGATACACCGATTGTATATAATAAAATACAATAGATGTAGCGGTCACTTATAAACAAAACAACGTACATACCTGAAGCTTGTACACCGTGGGAGAATTTTCTTTCCGTTTCCTGTTGAACAACTTTTATTGCTCACGCAATTGGTTATCTCGCTGAAACCCCCTACCACTTCCGCGATACTGATTCATTGAAACTTACAAAGTACAAGGGAATTGGAGAGGTTAATTGGCAACATTTACCGCGAACTTTGTTTCCACCTGTACCTATGAGGACGGCAACAATGTACAGCGGCGGGATTGTTCCTCGTCGACTATAACTATATATTGTTGTGGCTACTTTTAACATTGTTGATTGTTGTGACTTGTTGTTGTTAACTGATTGAAATGTATCAGTAATTAAATTATTGTTATTTTCATGTAAGCAAAGATAAAAGTTTTAATGTATTAACGACTTAAAGAACCAACACGTACAAACACCGACCCACAACAATGAAGGTTAATTACACCAAATATTCCTTCTAGTTTAAATGTATGATATGTTGTTACCACAGTAATTTCTTTAGCTACAGCTCCTTTAAAACTGAAAGACAGTATATATACACATTATTACTTGGCGATGAATATGAGAATACTTACGTAAAGCTGGATCCACTTAACACATAAAATATGTCAAAATTTAATTTTGCTATAGCTGTTTGATTTTTTCATATTTGTTTGGTTTCTGTATGTTTGAAGGGTTACTGGTAACATTCACTACGAACACTCTTCTTAATATATGTTCAGATTAGGACACGAATATTATACAGATACAAGATTATCTAGTTAGTTACATATTATTAGCTATTCACCTCCCACTTGCTGGCCGTAACACCTCCGAACTATCTATGGGAAAGTAATTTTGAAGAATCCGCTGATGCCGCTTCTTAGCTGACCAATACACGGCAAACGGCATATTCCTAGTAAATTTCAATCCTCTAGGCCCTATTCTACAAAATTATATAATATATAAGTCCTACAGTCTAGGGCTTATGATGCCAGAGATGTCATGATGAGTCTCTACACAGGCGGTAATATCATATTCGGCTATATATTATTGTTGAAGACAGCTATACTTCCTCTGGGAAATCCTTTTTAAATATGCTAGTTATTCAATACTTTCTCCTCCAACAAACGCGTTACAAATTCTCCCCTCCCTATCCCCTGTACTACCCCCTACATTTGATGTTACGATTGCCAATACCGCGAATAACTTTAATATTAAAAGCATGTATCATCCACCAAAAACTATGTTTACGTTAAAAGCAATCCCTTTGAACGATATTAAATCTCGCAGCGTATAGTATTCTGTCTGATATTGAGTAAAAAAATATATATTTTACTGTTAAACCCTTTCGGAGTTGATCTCATTTTCACATTTTTTTCACATAAATTGCGAAAGGATTTTTTTTTAAAACTACCTTATTATATATATTTATTTATTAAGCAGTTTAACCTTATTAATTATGTACAGAATCTTATATATTTTGCCCACTTGTAGATGAATTTTCGTAATTATTTATGGCATTTGTAACGGACATATCAAACTACCCAAACGTAACATATTTATTACTATAACTGTATTTATTTAAAAAAAAAAACAAACAAGTATATAAAAATAATCATTGTCAAAGATGTTTCCCAAACAAACTCCATGGACACCCTTATTTCAGTTAGTAGTTAGTTTCTCACCCTACAACAGTCGATATTCCACAAGTTTATTAATATTAATAGAGAGTCGATTTATCGACGATTTGAGCTGTAACTGTTAAAAAAAAATCCTGTTAAAAAAAATCACATGTACATCCGGTTTTGTTCTTATAATAGTATTTACAATAACCCCTGAAAAAATGGTGTCCAAGTTTGTTTATTATCTTTAGAATAACGTTAACTTGATACCTATTAAATATCAATAGCCTAGTTTATAAATATTTTTTTTTTTTTTTTAAAATACTATAAAAGAAAATCTGTTTTTTTTTTCTCTAAAATCTAACAAGAAAGTGTACGATGCTGTCTGAGTAGGCGGAGATAGAACAAGATGATGAAAAATCGTTAGGACAAGATGGCTGGGAGCAGACATGAGCAATACGAATTGAAGAGGAGGAAGAGGAAACGATAGCGCTTAAGATTGTCTTCTGTTTTTAAAAAAAAATCTGTGGTATGCGATGTGAAGTGTTCGATATTCCAAATAATTTTTGTTTGCACAAATCCTTGAACTATTGGGTCCTTGTGTATATGTTTACACTACTAGTACTAGTGGTAGATCTCTCTTGACAGAGACTGTATAGGTACCGCCGCACCTATTGCAGCTGACAAATAGTACTATACAAATATTACTAACATCCGGTTTGAAAGGCGCTGTACATAATAGAATTACTGGGCTAACGAGACAACATCAAAGATCTAAAGGCATTGAGCATAATATGTCGCTGAGCACTTATAATGAGAGTACTTATGTCTTAAGGGGTGCAATCTGGTGTTATAAATACCGTCTTAACAAGAACACGTTATAAACAGGCGTATCACTCACCATCAGGTGAACGTCCGGCTTCTCTCGTCGCTTTGTTGAATAAAAAAAAAACACCACGAGTAAAGCTGTTGAATAAGGCACTTCTAACATCTAGTCGTAGCGGTCCGTTCTTATCAATTTGCTTTATTATTTATTGCTACGCTTTTCGTTTCAATTCCGTAGATTGGTTACTCGCAATGATTGCAGTGTTGCTACGCCGTAGCGCCGGCGTAGCACCGAGTTACGAGTCACTTCACGGACAGTTTAGAAGCTCGTTCGCTTTAAGTGCGCTTTTTATCCATTTGCGAAATAGTCCGTCCTGCGCGCGTTTGTATCATTGTATTGTTCATTGGGTTGTTTTTTGTTTTACTGCAGTACGTTTCGTTCAAATATATTTAAAAAATCGCATTTTTTTTTTTATTATAGGCATCAGTTACATTCATATAACGACGTGGCGCTAATTAGGATGATCTACACTGCACCGGTTATGCGCCCGTCGCCATGAGACATAAGCTGTTGAGTCTCGTTTCTCCAGTAATTTAGCTACGATGCATTGCACGTCTTGATGAAATAAATATATATAAATATACTTAAATCTATCATGGCTAAAGTATAGCTCGTATCCTATCTATCTATATATGGAATATTGTATACAAAAACAATGGTTCTGTAGTTACATTTTTTTTTAAAAAATTGTTCAAAAAATTTTCTATTTTCTAGGAAAAAATACTATGAATTTATTTATTACTTATTTCTATACAAATTTTAATACAATAATTGTTTAATCATAGTTTTATTAAATTAAATTAATAATCATCACTTAGAGGGTAATACTTTTAAAGTGGGTTCTTTGAAAGTCGTGACAGTAGGAAATGGGGCCTCTTACTTACATTATTATTATTTAAAAAAAAAAATGTTGTTTATAAAAAACTCATCTAAAGCAAGTAAATAAGTAGCTGACTACAACCCTCGCAGAGTAAAAATGACTATTATGAAAATTTGTTATGCCGCCTCTGCCAAACTTCGATACATCAGTCTACAATATTGTGAGAATACTACTAATTTCTATGTCTGCATGCAGCATAAAACAGCAGATATCTAACCTCCTTGCAGGGTCTCCTTCCTCCAGAACCTGGACCGGTGTACAACTGCAGGGTTAGAGCTTTGCCGTATGCACAGTAAACCAAACTTTCCATTGTGTTTAAGCCAGCAATCTTGCCACGACCCTGGTTGACGCAGTCGGGTCAATAACATAATGGTCTATGACTCCTTCTTCAGTATCGTAGATGCGTAGTCTACCTGCGACACGCGTTGATACGCCGCAGCAAAGACTCTATGACTTGGTAGATGACCATTTGGAAAGAGTATCTGATATTCTCTTCGTGCTTGCAAAGAATTTCCATCACCAAGTCAATTAACAGAAAATGTCAGCGTATTCTTAATTACGTTGCGTTTATTACTTATAGGGGAAAAGATTACTGCGTGGAAAAGTCTACTGCGTGAAAAAGTCTACTGCGTGGAAAAGTTTACTGAATGAAAAAGTTTACTGCAAGGAAAAGTTTACTGCTTTGAAAAGTAACTGCGTGGAAGTCTACTGTGAGGAAAAGTTTACTGCGTGGAAAAATTTACTGCGTGGAAAAGTTTACTGTTTAGCCATCGCCATCGCCATCGCCATCGCCATCGCCATCGCCATCGCCATCGCCATCGCCATCGCCATCGCCATCGCCATCGCCATCGCCATCGCCATCGCCATCGCCATCGCCATCGCCATCGCCATCGCCATCGCCATCGCCATCGCCATCGCCATCGCCATCGCCATCGCCATCGCCATCGCCATCGCCATCGCCATCGCCATCGCCATCGCCATCGCCATCGCCATCGCCATCGCCATCGCCATCGCCATCGCCATCGCCATCGCCATCGCCATCGCCATCGCCATCGCCATCGCCATCGCCATCGCCATCGCCATCGCCATCGCCATCGCCATCGCCATCGCCATCGCCATCGCCATCGCCATCGCCATCGCCATCGCCATCGCCATCGCCATCGCCATCGCCATCGCCATCGCCATCGCCATCGCCATCGCCATCGCCATCGCCATCGCCATCGCCATCGCCATCGCCATCGCCATCGCCATCGCCATCGCCATCGCCATCGCCATCGCCATCGCCATCGCCATCGCCATCGCCATCGCCATCGCCATCGCCATCGCCATCGCCATCGCCATCGCCATCGCCATCGCCATCGCCATCGCCATCGCCATCGCCATCGCCATCGCCATCGCCATCGCCATCGCCATCGCCATCGCCATCGCCATCGCCATCGCCATCGCCATCGCCATCGCCATCGCCATCGCCATCGCCATCGCCATCGCCATCGCCATCGCCATCGCCATCGCCATCGCCATCGCCATCGCCATCGCCATCGCCATCGCCATCGCCATCGCCATCGCCATCGCCATCGCCATCGCCATCGCCATCGCCATCGCCATCGCCATCGCCATCGCCATCGCCATCGCCATCGCCATCGCCATCGCCATCGCCATCGCCATCGCCATCGCCATCGCCATCGCCATCGCCATCGCCATCGCCATCGCCATCGCCATCGCCATCGCCATCGCCATCGCCATCGCCATCGCCATCGCCATCGCCATCGCCATCGCCATCGCCATCGCCATCGCCATCGCCATCGCCATCGCCATCGCCATCGCCATCGCCATCGCCATCGCCATCGCCATCGCCATCGCCATCGCCATCGCCATCGCCATCGCCATCGCCATCGCCATCGCCATCGCCATCGCCATCGCCATCGCCATCGCCATCGCCATCGCCATCGCCATCGCCATCGCCATCGCCATCGCCATCGCCATCGCCATCGCCATCGCCATCGCCATCGCCATCGCCATCGCCATCGCCATCGCCATCGCCATCGCCATCGCCATCGCCATCGCCATCGCCATCGCCATCGCCATCGCCATCGCCATCGCCATCGCCATCGCCATCGCCATCGCCATCGCCATCGCCATCGCCATCGCCATCGCCATCGCCATCGCCATCGCCATCGCCATCGCCATCGCCATCGCCATCGCCATCGCCATCGCCATCGCCATCGCCATCGCCATCGCCATCGCCATCGCCATCGCCATCGCCATCGCCATCGCCATCGCCATCGCCATCGCCATCGTCATCGTCATCGTCATCGCCATACAAGTTCACAAACAAATAATATGCAGTTCTTACTACTTGGACTCTAGGCCTTAAGGACAGACTCAAGGCCATCTATCTACATGTCCGGTTTCCTCCCGATGGTTTCGCTCGCCGGAAGCTCAAGCTCACCGGGAAGCGAAGCCGCACTTCTCTGAGATGTATACGATCGTATTACGTACTGAACTATCCCGGCTTCACAATATAGATATAAAATAGATTTATTCGTATTTTTTTACACGCACACATTATTACTATATTTTGAAGAAAATTTTCTTTAATAATTTTTTTTTATATACTGTAATTCATTACGTTTTTTTCTTTCAATTCACGCTTGTATCCGTAATTGTTTTCAAAGGTTATGAAAGCAATATTTATTCGTCAGTAATATAAATGGATGCCGTTTATGCGTTACATTCATGGCGGAGGCTTCGTTGAAACAATGAAAGATGAGAAAAATTCTTCACCATAAATTTCACCGAACGGGCCTGTTGCTGTATTCATCACAATGAATAATTTAATAGCTACTTTATGTATACGGAGCATGATCAAATTTACAACAACGGGAAACTGAATCAACGAAAATAACAAGATGATGATTTATTTATACCCCAATTTTTTTTTTTTATGAGATGAGATGTTCACCTGATGGTAAGCAATACGCCTACCCATAATAACGTAGTAAATATTGTGCTCAACGCTTTGAGACATAAGATATTGTCACGTTACCCCAGTAATTTCACTAGCTACAGCGCCCTTCAAACCGAAACATTGCAATGCTTGCACAGCACTATTCGGAGGGAGAAATGGACGCTGCAGTGATACATACCTGTACTGTCTCCGGCAAGAGAGATCTACCACCAGGAAATATATATACCATGTGACCTTAGGATCGAACTGAGTTCCTTTGTATTATAAGGTAAGCATTATTCTCTGAGTTCTGAAAGCAGTTCAATTGAACAATTCCTCCCATGGCTTCATCATCATCATCAGCCGATAGACGTCCACTGCTGGACATAGGCCTCCCCCAAAAATCTCTACATACAGTCAGCGTGGTCTCCGGTACCGCCGGGAACCCGAGGCCGTCGTATGTAAGGGTTTATATGGGGGGATTTGGATCATTTCCCAACACGTTGACTAAATACGGTTTGGTGGGAGCCAGAGCCTGGTTTGTTGATTAGTAGGCCCCACCGCGAGCTGGTGAGGTTGACTTTGGTCCCGTGAGTTGTTGTGCGTATACCTTGGCTTCAACTAGTTTTAAACTAGGATGTTTGTATCTACAAATACCTAACTTATGTCTGTACTTAACTATTAAGTCCTAAAGTCATTAACATAAAAATATATATCACTAGCTGTTCCCCGTCCGCGTTGCTAGTCGTAACATAAAATTAGTCTTGATGTTTCTCTGAAATATTCCTCGAGAGCAACCGCAAATGACGGTCTATAACAACCGTTACTATAGCAACCGCGTAAATAATAATAAATGAAATATTTTATAAATGTTAATTAGAAGTAAAATTATGAAGGATTAATGAATCATATAAGTATCTACAAATCATACCGCGCCGAATGTTCATGTTCCCGTGTCGATACGTTTACCAGTCTTCACGTGATTGGCGAACAACAAAACGCCTTTTTATTAAACATATATATATATATATATATATATATAGATAGATATATAAGTCGGAGATTGGAGCCCGCAATGTTACATTTGAATCGATTTGCGGGTATTTGGATATAGTAGCGACCAACACTGACGATGATTTGTTACATGTAAATGTCCTTTAGAGGAAGTAATATATAAAAAGAGGCACGCGGTGCGGGAGCGGACACTTGCTCGGAGGACCGACTGCGGTGAACACCAGTACCGCGGACCATCCAACTTTTGTCGTTGTCGCTTAGTAATCTGTTGTTGTATTGCAAACCTATCATGTATTGTTTAATCGACAATGAATGGAGATCGGAGGGAAGAATAACGCCCGCATCTAATCAACCTCTCTTCGTTATATACATATATGTGTGTATATGTTAACGAGCAGTGAATTCCATAAGTAATATATCGCATGCAAAATCAGTCCCCGTGCGGGAAGCGAGCTTCGAAACTTTTGTATAGCACGGATCAAGTTAAAATTAGTTTTTACACGAGCTCTGTAAAAACTCTCCGCTTTGCTATATAATTTATTTATTTCAATTCGTGTTAATGAAATAATGAATTTTACTTCACAGTACAACCGGATGAAAAAAAAATACCAAAAAAAATACTACACTAAATCATACTCTATGTAGTGTGAAAGATTTCATTCCTATAACCATGCGAGTTCTAGATATGTAGTAACTTATTTCGTGACGGTCACCTGATGGTAAGTGATACACCAACCCATTACAACCTGGAGCTAGTTAGGATGATATACACCACATTGCGCTCGTTTTGAGACGTCCAATATAAAATCTCACCTCAGTAAATTCACTAGCTACAACGCTTTTCAAACTGATACACAGTAATGTTTCCACAGCGCTGCGTTAACACCTACAAATTGTTCCGGTTTTAAGTGGGTTATCTAGTGAAATTACTTAGGTAATCAGACTTGATATCTTGTGACTACTGTGATGCGGTGTATCATCCTGATTAGCGCCACGTTGTTTTTTTCTCTTCGCTGACAAAGTAATCTGATAAGCGAAGCTTTCGTTTTAAGTAATGAGATCTTTTGTTATAAACACAAGTAAAGTAGTACATTCAAAGGTTGCTACTGTCTCATAGAAGATGGGATAAAAGAAGCAGAACAATAACGTTTCCAACTTAAATTATTCATAGCAGCGTATATGTTAATCCTGGAAGGAAACCTCGGATAATGGATCCTGGATTTTTTTTTTCCTCCTAAAACATTACTTTATAAAGCCTCTAACTCGTGTAATACATTATCTTCTACACTGTATCTTCATTTATATATATTATCAGTGCTGGTGGTAGCTGTCTGTTGCCGGAAATCGTCGGGGTACCACTGTAGCTCCTACTTCTTCCCTCAAACATTACTGTGTTCCGGTTTCAAGGGAGCTGTAGCTAATGAAATTACTGCGGTAACGAGAGTCGTCAACATCTTATGTGTGATAGCGACATGCATAATATCTTGTCTGCAATCCAAAAGCTTGCTATCAGATGGACCTTCCGCTCGTCTCGTCGTTTCGTAGATAAAAAAAATTAAATATATGTGTATACATCATTATCGTCATCATCAGTCGTTAATCGCCCACTGCTGGACATAAGGCCCTCAAAGATGTCCACGTCGATCGGTCCTGTGCCGCCCACATCGCCGGGTACCAGAGGCGTTCGTTTGAAGGGTTTTTTATCCGGTGGGATTTTGGCCATTTCCCAATGCGGGTTGATGGGAGGACAATGTGTATCGTCCATTAATACTGTTATACAATACACTACATACAGCAAGTCATATGTGAGTACCAGTCAAGTTTATTAAGTAAGATCTATGTATTTACATTAACTTGATGGCCGCCTCTAATACGCCATTACGTTATTCCGCCATCGCACATCTTTTGTTTACTGCTCTTATCTACTTTGGTATTAAATTATATATATATATGTACATGTATATGAATATATGTATATATGTATAGATAATTTATCTGATCTGGTGAAGGTTGAGGGAATCAGCTGGATGCGAGCAATGCAGGATTGATCGATGTGGAGATCTTTGGGGGAGGCCCATGTCGAGCAGTGGACTTCTGTCGGATGATGATGATGATGATATAGATAAAAGATTTCCACCTATGTGCCGTCACCACAGACCAAACAATCACTTATCATCAGGTGGGCTCATGGTATAGCGCCAACTATATCGATTTAATAATCTCTCTCACCGGAGACCATCTATGTAGGTACCACCGCAGCTCCTATTTCTGCCGAACAGTACTGTATTCCAGATTAAAGGGCGCAGTAGCTAGTGAAATTACTGGGGTAACAAGACAACACCTTATGTCTCAAGTCTATGAGAGCAATGTGGTGCAGTATACCATCCTAACTATCGCCAACTTGTTACGTGTACGTGTATAGGAACGTGTGTGCGAGAAGTGTGTAGGCGAACGCCATGCTCTTTTCATCGCTTCGTTTAATAAAAAAATTAATATATCGTTGTAATGTGTCCGTAAGGAAGATATCACATGTTCCTGTGTTAGTGAATATACCACCAGTAATATTATGGTAATACTAAACTTACTTGCCAGCGATTATCTAAAGTATTTAGTCAACTTACAACTGTGGTACAGTCGTCCCATGAATGTCTCACTACTCAAGCGCCGCGCACGCTTTGAAACTGCAAAGCGCAATTAGAGACGGCCATTAAAGTAACACCAATTAGCGCTGGTGATTCGTACTGTTAATTGAACTTGTTGTTTACTGTCCGTACGTTGTAATCAAGCTAATTTCCATCATTGTTTTTGGTAATGAATTGACATACGATCCACAAGGTATCATCGTAAAGCATCTTAACTGTTGTATTTGGAACATTGCTGACTTTAATCTACAATTAGTATTCTTTTTATACTAGAAAGCGACTAGACGAGCGGAACGTTCACCTAATTTTGAGTGATACATCATCATCATCATCATCAGCCGATAGACGTCCATTGCTGGACATAGGCCCACGAGATCTCCACGTCGATCGGTCCCACGTTGCTCGCATCCAGTGGGTTTCCCCTTGTGGAAAGCCTCCCAATACTCCATCTACGATACGCGGGCGCCACTCGAGGACATTACTGCCAACACTATCAAAGCAGGAGATAATATTAATTACAACTCTTTCCACCTGTCTGGTTACCAACTAAATAAAGGGCGGTGCGCAAACGTTACTGTGTTCTAGATCGAAGAGCAACGTAGTGATATTATTAAGGTAACGAGACTATCCATCTTAGGTCTCAAGAACGCAACGTGATGCTGTGTGTACCATCCTAAGGAGCGCCTCGTTGTTATAGCCAAGTGAAAGTCACGCTCATGTTCTTTCTTTATAGAATAAAAGAATCGTGCCTGTGGGTCTTCGATCAGGGAGGAAAGGCTCCAGTAGGAAGTTACCGACTTCAGCGATACCATCGCATCATACCCACTTACTAGTTTATTACTTATATTATCCTTTATAAAGTATTATAAAACTTGTTTGTATAAGTTGTACTTAAATAGTATCTTAGGGGTACTGATCCTATTAAAGGATTTGAATGTGTATGTTAAGTAAAAGGTAACTTAATGGGCTGTTTGAATAATAGATCCGTTTTAAGTAAACAGCAACAATAAGACCTTAATGTTTGTACTTTGTCATCTTACGGTAAAGTAGCTTATGAATTGATAGAACATTCTTCTACTTCTTAAAGTGCCTCTCCAATTAGCGAAGGTTGACGATCAGCATGGGACAGTCCTTCCTGTCTCTGGTTGGGAGGTACAATTCGGACGCCCCAGATATACCAGTCCATTCTTGATATTCCTTAACTATGACTTGTTCCTCCTTCCACCCTTCGTTGTCCAGAAACTAAAATTAAACATAGAATGGTGCTGGTGATATTGTTATAAACAGGCGTATCACCAGACATCAAGTGAACACTCCCACTAGTCTCGTCGTTTCGATGAATATAATTAAAATAAAATCACTGTGCTCTACACCCTTCAAACCAGAACACGGATAATGTTCGAACACTACTGTTTGGCGGCGGAAATAGAGGCTGCGTTGATACATACCTACACGGTTTCCTTACTAACAGATGAACAGGCCTTTGCTATGACCTTCAATTTAATGTCATGGTGTGAGCTGATAGCTGATAATTGAATCTGTCAGTCTAGATTAATTTAAAAAAAAAAAGATAATGAGTGTCCTATGTCTCAAAGCGACGAGCCCGATGTGGTACAGTGTATATATACCATACTAATTAGCGCCATGATATGGGCAGGGGTATGATTACCATCAGGTGAACGTCACTCTCATCCCGTTGCTTCTTAAAATTAAAAAAAAAAACTTTATTTTGATAATGAAATTGTTGGAAAAGAAGTATATTTTTTCGCAGGGTGGAGGAGTGTCGCCAGGTTCTGCAGCACAGTAAAATTAAACCTGAAAGACGCAGTCAGGAGCTGCACTCAAGAACATTGCAAATGCAAATTCACATTGTCCCTCGGTAAACTAATTTTCATGAGAGCTCTGAATTTTTTTATCCTGACTGAAGTAGACTTAATTAGTAGTGGACTGGCTGTGTCCTTGCAGGATTATTTTTCGACGAAGCGACGCGACGAATTAGAGGTTCACTCGATTATAAGTGATACACCTACTTATATCAACGTGGCGCTAGATACAATGGCATCAGCCCTGTAGTCTCGGGCTGTTAAGAATAGGACTAGGGTATTCCCTGCCTGTCGTACAAGGCGACTAAAAGCGTCCTCGGGTTCGTGGACTTTGGGGGGCTCTCAGAGCTCAATAAGCGAGCCATAGGAAGAGGGTAAATGCATGGTGTTCTTGTATTTGCCGTAGCACAGCGTGGGTGCTGAGGAGGGCTTTGCTCTTCCGTGGGATGTTTTAGCCAGAGTGCAGGGGGCACCGGTGCGTTTCGTAGGAGATCCTGGAGCCGCTCCTAATGTACTCACGGAGACGACCGAGGGGGTTTTAGTGGATAGAAACCTCACAAAACTTAGTACTCCCCACAGAACTACATTCTAATAATTACTTTGGCACATAAGATACCAAGTCTCATTACACTACTATTGTAATCAGTGAACTTCCTAAACATATCATCATAACATTCTGATGATAGTTTTCTAATGCTGGAGACCTATTAGGTAGATACTGTAGCACCTATTTCCGCCGCCAAACAGTAATTTACAAACATTACTATGTTATGGATTGATGGGCGTTGTAACTAGTGAAGTAACTGGGGTAATGAGCCTTAATATGACTCATAGCGACGAAAGCAATGTTGTGGTGACATATAATTCTAACCAGCACGACGTTATTATGGGCAAGCATATCACTTATTATCAGGTGAAGGATTCACTGATCTATTCGCTTCGAGTAAAAAAAAATGGGAGCAACGAAAATTTACTATAATACTTATCAGCCGAATAACGCCTACTGCTTGATATAGACCTCCCTCAATGAGATCTGAAACAAACTATTCGTTTGTATTATTAAAGAGGAAAACAATTCATTCTTCTTTAAAGAACAACCTCTTTGCTGAAAAACCAACAGAAGCTTTATAAAAATACTTTCCTACTAGAATTTCCACCACAACCAATCTTCATACTTATCCACTTTGAAAAGTTCAAAGCTTTTAAACTACGCGATGCGAAGCCATTTTACTATTGAATAGTAAAATAATATTTAACTTAATAAAGGATTATCATAGTTATAACTGATAATAAGTAAGAAGTCATAAACTTAACATTTTATTTATGACCTCTTTAAGTTCTTCCGATTATGGTATTAATGTTGGAGATGGTTCAAATGGAAGGAAGAAGAGAGATGATAGGACTCTGGTACAGGAGACCGTCTTTGGTAGTTACCATTGCAACGCCTACATCTGCCTCCAAAGAATACTGTGCTGAAATTACTGTGTTCCGGTTCGAAGGGCGCTATAGCTAATGTAATCAGTAAGGTAATGACAGTCATGTTACATCTCGAGGCGACAAGCGCAATGTAGTGCAGTGTATGACGTCCTAACTATCATCATGTTATAGGCAGGCGTTACACTATCAGATACCGCTCGTGGTTTCGTTGAATAATAAAAAAAATATATTTAGAAGAAATATAGGTCATCTAGGTCACCACCACAGTATCTACTTCTACCATTTCAAATATGTGTCTAAGCTTTACTATATTGCAGTTTATACTGTAGTTAATAATATTACTAGATGATTATAGCATATGGTGCAGTGTATATCATTCTACCATCAGATATTATTAAAGTAATAATTTCTAAAATTTAATTATTAAATGTTAGTGGGACTGAAAGCCCAATATGGCCACAAGTGGACAATGGAGAACGGATGCGAATTGAAAATTTAATAATGGAGTTAATGAACAGAGAGGGGTTATCTGTTAGACTGGAGTTCCATACTCCGGTTAATCAAACGACACGTTGACGTAGGTCGTATTATATTAGTGTGTATACACCTTTATGTGATGAGGGTAGGCGGAGAGGTCGTTGACATTACGGACACAATGGTACGTTTGAGTATATATTAAGCTAGGGTGTAAGGACTCAAGGCATAGGACAACTCACAAAACTGCTCGTGATGCATCCTGCTAATCAACAAGCCTCTAGATCCCAACAACTCCTATTGGGCCAGCGTGGTGGGAAATGACCTAAATCATCCCTAATGAACCCCTACAGACGACGGCCTTTAGAATGCCCAACAGTATCGAAAGCTATGCTGATCAACACAATCTCTGGATGCACCGGACAGCGCAGGACCGATCTATATGGAAATCTTTGGTGGAGGCCTATGTCCAGCAGGGGACATCTATCAGCTGATGATGATGATTCTGACTCCTTCTACTTCAATATATATACATCACTAAAAAACAAGTGATATTAATATAGTAAGAAACAAATTATAATATACCATTAATCATTTAGTGGTACTAGGTGGTCTCAGGCAAAGAAGACTTACCACCGCAGCTCCTTTTTCTACCGCCAAACAGTAGTATGCTAATATAACTGTGTTCCGGTTTGAAGGGCGCTGTAGGTAGTGTCATTACTAGGGTAAGGAGGCTTAACATCTTATGTCTCATGGCGATGAGCGCAATGTGGTGCTGTTTTTCAAGTACGTTGTAATGGGCGGGCATATCACTTACTATCAGGTGTAGGTGTAGGTAAATAAAAAAAAAAAGTGTAAAGTGTAATGAAAACTTTGTCTCTGTTTTTCTACCACCGTCTGGGTAAGTACCACCGCAGCGCTCATTGTAGCCGACAAGCAGTAGCGTGCGGAGATTATCGTATCCGGTTTGAAAGGCGCTGGAGCTAGCGAAGTTACTACGGTAACGAGACTCTTAACGAGGTTCTTATATTTCAACGCGATGAGCGCAATGTTGTTGCATATACCATTCTAACTAGCGCCACATGGTCACAAACGTATCACTTAAAAACAAGTGAACGTGTTGCTCGTCTCATCGCTTCATCATATAAAAAAAACTATACTGAAACTTTCGATATTAGAATAATTGTATATTTACATTACAGCCTTTTTCAAAAGAATCCCTGCTTCCGTTTCATTTATGTACATACTTTCTTCTTAAAGCGCCTTCGGGAAAGGATGAAGTGCCCTTAAGTTGCACTCCCCGGATATTATGACCGTAGTACAAGAATAATCTTGTACCCCTAAAGTTTGTACTTAACATTAACAATATAATTATCTTAAGAAAAAAAAATTAATACAACTTAGGGGTTAGGGGATAATTAAGCAGTAGATAATAAGCATACTCCCCCAATACACTTCTGCTCTTATATGTTGACAGCCGCGTTCCGGTGGCTCCGGTAGCTAGGGGAGGAAATCTGATAACAAATCGAAGCCTACAGCATGAGGTCCAAGAATCGAACCGAAGACCTTCATATTACAAAATAAGCTCTTGACAACTGCGCCATGAGAAAGCTTTGACAAGTAGGGATCGCCTAAGAACAGTTTTTAAATACAGTAACCCCCTATAACACGGGTATTCCCCAATATAACGCGGGGATTTCCCATACTATATCTCTGTACTGGGTAATTTATAGTTATTTGTACAGTAGTTAATTAAAATTGTTTTTTTTTTTTTTTGTTCAAATGCATGTTTTTGTTTTATATTAAAAATGTTTATAGTTCAGTTTGATTTTAATAAAACTTATATATTTCGTTCATAATATAGCTTTTTCTTAATATTCGATTTAAGCTCCCTTTATAGAGAAATGTTAAACGTGAATACTCCTACAACGCGTTTTCCTATACTGCAGACCAATCCACCGTGTTATAGGGGGAATTACTGTACTGAGTAATTACAATGTGCAGAATTTTTTTTATTTCATGGCTACAGATCCTTAGATTCAGGCAGCGTAGGATCGATCGATGTGGTGATCTTTGGGGGGTGGCCTATGTCCATTTTCCATTTTACGTTTCCTATTTCCCGTTTCTTATTTAAAATTTTTATATTCTGATGAATGACCAGAAATCGAAGAGAAGTAAATTGAAGCACTTAATCTTAATGAGGCTCACAAATGAACATGGTTGCTACAGCTAATCGTATAAGGAAATATATAAGAGATGTATGGGACGAAGGTCACCCTGGTTAATAAAACTACGCCAATGCTTTGGATGCTGTATATGGTACTATAACGGTCATTAACCTTTTAAATATAATACCTTTAGGAGACTGAGAATTTCAATATTATTGTCATTAAATATGTTAAATTCAGTTTTTTTTTTCATCGAAACGAAACGAGCAGGGCGTTGACCTGATAGTAAATGACACTCCTACCAATAACAACGTAGTGCTGGTTAAGGTGCTGTACACAGCAACACATTGCCCTCTTCGCCCTGTGATATAAGATGTTGTCTCGTTAACCCATTAATTTCAATAACTACAATTCTTTTCAAACTGGAACATAGTAATATTCATACATTAGTTCGGCGGCAGAAATAGATGCTGTGCTACCTACACAAACAGTCTCCGGCAATAGAGACCTACCCCCCAGTATGTGGGTAGCACATAAAAATGATCCTGTTTATGATTAGTCGCGATGACGTCATATATTCATATAACATGATATTTGTTGAACAAAACGAAAGATACAAATACAAATTCGATATTGATATCAAACTATTTTCACGTCCGAAATCAAACCGGCGCTGAAAAAACAACCCCGTCCAATACTGAAACGGTATCCGTCATAAATAATTCAGTCTATGCGAATAAATCCTGAACTTTTCATTCGCTCTTTCAGGTGGTGGATGTATAGAAGGGTAAATAAAACCTGTTAGTTTTGTTTTCCAAACAAAAATACTAATATCTTGTTTTGATTTATACATTTAAATAAAAAGGCTGCTGCGGCTGCTGCTGCCATATGGCTGTGAGACGTGGAAGGTAACAAAGAACATCTCGCACCACCTCCAGGTATTTATTAACCAATTTCTTCGCTGAATTTTCGGCATTGGCTGCAAGAATAATGCAAGCGTGGTCGCCCCATACAGACGCTACTCCGCACAGTAGCAACCGAGATAAAGAAGATGGAGAAGACGTGGAATGAGATTAAGGGTGAAGCTTAAAACTGACCGCGGTGGATAATCACTATAGACGCCCATTGCCCCACCATGGAGCTATAGGATGATAATGAAGTATAGTTGGAGGTTGTTTATATGACTAAATTCTATCACCGCTTTTGCGATTTAAGATAACTTACCAACATCTACAAAGGGAAGAGAAATTAGCGCAGAAATTTTTGGGACAGCACTTTGTCCAACAGTGGACATCCATCAGTTCACGATCATGATGATGATACCTTTTTTAAGGATTATTGCGTAACATTTCTTCAGCTACTATATCTCAATACTTACGCACGGTATAAAGGTGAAGCACAGCTCTCCTGCACAACTGCTACGCAGACTGCAAAAATAAAAAAAAAAAGTTTGTTTACGGTGCTTTTTGCAATATTAATACCTTATTCATTGTATAGACGAAATATTTTTTTATTTTCCTCAAAATTGCTTAAATTGTGTATCGACGTATGAATGTTAAAAGCGTACTCAACGTACAGCGAAGTAGGTTAATTGAAAAATTGTGTACAAAAAGTACCGGAATTAATTATTAAACTGACGGAACATATTCATAATTTTAATTAGTTAAAAGAAACGTTAATGGGCTCGTACATATTTACTATTTCATCTTTAATTTCATTAATACAGAAAAAGATTGATAAACACACATATAATATGTTCCTACAATGCGATGAGAAAAATGGTCGATTATATGAAGTTACTAGCTGTTCCTCACCGGCTTTGCTGATCGTAACACCCCGTGACTCTCTTTGGGGTAGGATTTTTGTAAAATCCATTATTAGTTGACCTCTCAATGGCACAAGCAATATCATTACCAGTTTTTGAGTGTTTACATCTAATAGTATCGGAGAAGAGTCAATGAGTCTCTCTCTGTATATCTCCTCTATATATACATAGTTACATCCCCCACTCATAACAATCTGACGCTAATAAGAATGATGGTATATGGTTCTCTTGTTACATAACCATTTTAAGGCTCTAGACCTGAGTAATATTTAATAGCTAAAACGCCGTACAAACCTGACCACAATCCTCAGAGGATCACTCAGTTTATTACTGCCATAATACTTCTCTTTTACTAGGAGGTTCCACGCCGTCTCGTTGCTTTGAGATTAAAAATTTCTAATAAAGTTTTGAAATGACCGATACTATACCTGTCATCGTCATCGCCATCGTCCTTATCGTCTTCCAGTGCCACTACCCAGTCTTTGTTGCCATCGTCGTCTTGAACTTGGCCGCTATCTTCATCACCGTCGTCGCCTTTGTTTTCGTCACCAACATTGTCATCGTCATCGTCGGTATCAAGAGCAAAGACAAGTTCCATATTGAAACATTATTACCTTGAACTTCTTAGTACTACAATTTTACCTCATGCTTCTCCATCTCAAGATATTGTATTTTATTAAATTTAGTTTACAACTTTGTTATTGATTCCATCCGCCATAGATGTATTAGTGACATGAGAATTTTTTTTAAATATGTAAAAGTGTGTATATTTCCTTTTAGCAAGAGCTGAGTAGATTGCGCCGTGTTCTCCTCTAGGCTACTCCGCCTTTTCCTCATACAATTCCAATTGGATTCAATTAAGTACCGGAGAAGCTAAAAGACTTAATTAAGTATTCTGTTTAATTGCTCTAACATATAGTTAAAGTATATAGTAGAGTTAAAATAAAATCAGCAATGGACTAAGATAAAATCTAGATTCTTCTCTGGGGATACTGTATTATATGTCGGCAGCAAGAAAACGGCAATGCAGCAGTGGCAACAAATTTAAAATTTGAAAGTCGAAGCTGGATAACTGATACGAAAAATCGTAACTCAATATCCCAACCTGAGGTCCAAAAAATTTTATCGAAATTTCCGAAATAGTAAGTTAGTACGTAGCGACAAGATAAGTACGGTGTTACCATGTTATAGAAAAACAATTTGTCCCTGGTAATGTGACGCCAGTTAAGATGTTCACACAACAACACTTTCAGATAATTCCATTTCCACTACTATCTAACAAGAAGTTCAGGTTGCTATAAAAGAAGAAAGGAAGAGAAGCTGTAATGATACTTATCTAAACAGCTTTAGACAATAAACACCTGTAAATGCCAATTCGTTTGTAATTAAATTTTGGTGACAAGAAACAATTCCAACCTGTCATGATAAGAGGACGTTTATCTGTATATCATACGTTATCATTATCAATTGGTAGACGCTCGCTGAGGAGCACAGGCTCTCTTCAAGAATGAAAGCAACTATTAATTTATAAAGATATAATGCGGTCAAATTAGAAAGTGTAATAGAATTAACGTTATTACAATGTACGTGAGTGTTATGCAAATTGGTACGGGTTTTGTCAAAGAGCACACTTGGACAAATGGCACTCAAAATATTAAGAATGCAAATACATGTCGTACAACACTGCTGTATTACAATTTTTTTTTAGAATTCACTTTGAAAAAGTATAAATTAAGCTTTCCTAAAAAACTATTCTTTAGACTATATTTTTTAAAGAACATATTTTGTTTTTGTCTAAAGACAAAAAGGTCTTTGATTCGTGCGTGTTGCGAAAAAGCTTCAAGTCGCAGAGAGCAATGGAAAGTGCTGTGCTCGGGGTTTCCCTGCGTGATCGAATCAGAAATGAGAAGGTCCGCAGGAGAACTAAAGTCTCTGATATAGTCCAAAAGATTGCTAGACTCAAGTGGCAGTGGGCAGGACACATCGCTCGAAGGACTTACAGCCGATGGGGCACCAATGTCATCGAATTGCGACCGCGAACCGGAGTACGTGGTGTTGGCAGGCCCCCACCAGGTGGTCCGATGATCTGGTGAAGGTTGTAAGAAGCAGTTGGATGCGAGCAGCGCAAGATCGATCGATGTGGAGATCTTTGGAGGCGGCCTATGTACAGCATTGGACGTCTGTCGGCTGATAATGATGAAAAAAAATATTCTTTCTCTCCGTCCGTCGCATTGTAACTTCTTGTCAATAATTTTTGATCTAGGTTTTCAAAACCATAAACGATATAGTGTTTAGTGCTAGTGATAACTCATCAGTATCAGATGTAAATAGAGTTACTAAATTAGCAACTTGGGGGTAATATTCTTGGGAAACCGCCTGACTAGTTACTACCATCATATTGCAACTTCGCCATAACAGCTTCGCTGTCCTTTCTGTCAACATATGAGGACCGCAGTGATCTGAGCGAACACTTTTAATATTGCACTTCCTTATTGTTACTTCATTATCATCATCAGCCGATAGACGTCCATTGCTGGACTTCGGCTTCCCCGAAAGTTCACCGGAAGGCGTTGTTTGTAAGGGTTCATATGGGTAGATGAGGGCCATTTCCCACCATGCTGGCCCAATGCGGATTAGTCGGAGCCAGGTCCTGCGAGCAGTAGCTCGCTGGCCTAATGGTTAGAGCGTGCGGCTTTCATTCCGAAGGTCGCGGGTTCGAATCTCGGCATGTACCAATGACTTTAATATTTAAGTTATGTACATTTGTGGACTTTAGTTACAACAGCGAGATACAAACGGTGAAGGAATACATCGTGAGGAAACCCGCACATGACAGAATTTATTCTAAAGTATGTGTGAAGTCACCAACCCGCATTGGGCCAGCGTGGTGACTATGGCCCAATCGCCCTCATATTGAGGGTAGGCCTGTGCCCCAGCAGTGGGGATGTAAATGGGCTGTTATTACTACATTATTACTAGGTCCTGCGAGCTGTTGTGGCGAACCCTTTACACCTCTATCGTTACTTAACATATAAATTGTGATGTTAGCTCATGGTTGAGTAAATGGATATTACGCAGGGCATCCCCACTTTGATCTACTCACATAGTTGAACGATGACGTCACGTTGCGTGTGCTCAATACTTCAAGCAACTAATTCCGCGCTGTTTTATTATTTGTAGTTCACAGTTGATCTTCTTCTTAAGGTATTGGAGTAGCTGTTCACGATGAGCATGGTCGATGAATATTGGCAAATACACAGATTTTAAGGCATTTTAATTCCCTCCCCCTCCCCATCGCACATGAAAAGAAAATACAAAAAATTCGCATACTTTAAAAGATTTGCATCATAAATGAGAACAGTTCATGTTGATGTATAATTAAAGCGCAAGTATGCAGTCTATTTCTTGACTTCACAACCCCTTTTATGTTCACTGCAAAGACTCCGTTAAAAGTATAAAAAAAAAACAGTGGAATATCTTAAGGTCAGCCACTGCCGTAGCATTTTAAATAGCGCTGCGTTTCTTTAAAATAAAAAAAAAACATTAAAATGTTCATGCTCGCGAAAGCGTTGCCTGTGAGGTATTCATACTATGTATTTGTTGACTTCTCTTTAGAAATTATTTTGGTAACATGTAACCAACATATTTTTCTATATACGTATCTATATATATATAAGTACATATGTATATTGATATTAATTACAATTGTTATGATCTTTTTTCATTTTGTAATTAAATTCATTTCACTTCAATCACTGGTGGTAGGTCTCAGTTGCTGAAGACCGTCTAGGTAGATACCACCACAGCGCCATTTCTGCCGTTAAACAGTAGTATGGAAATATTACTGTGTTCCGCTCCGAAGGGCGTTGTAGCTAGTGTAATTACTGGGGTAACAACACTCGACAATTTATGTCTCAAGGCGATGAGCGCAATGTGGTGCTGTGAATAACATTCCAGGCACGTTGTAATGAGCGGGCATATCACTTACTATCAGGTGATCGACCCGCTCGTCTCGTCGCTTCATTAAATAAAAGAAAAAGTGCGTAAAGTGTTAATGAAAACTGTCTCTGTTTTTCTACCACCGTCTGGGAAAGTACCACTGCAGCGCTCATTGTAGCCGACAAGCAGTAGCGTGCAGAGATTATCGTGCCCGGTTTGAAGGGCGCTGTAGCTAGTGAAGTTACTACAGTAACGAGATTCTTATATCTCAATGCGATGAGCGCCATGTTGTGTTACTTATACTATTCGAACTAGCGCCACATTGTCACAAACGTATCACTTAAAAACAAGTGAACGTTCCGCTAGTCTCGGGTAGTCTCCCTACCTACGGGTAAAAAACATTTATGTATATAATAATAGAAAATAAAGATAGATACTGTAGCGCCTGATATAATAACCGAGCAATATTGTCTAATCGTTATTTATCTTCTGATACGAAAGGCGCTGTGGTTAATGAAATTTATTTACTTCTATTACATTACATACATTTTATGTGTCAATGTTAGTCGACGGTGAAGGAAAGTCTTCGAGTGAAGGCCGCTGAAAAAATGTGAGGGTGCCTGTCCTCCAAATATATGACAGTATTTTGATGGAAGACATTAGGGAACGCATACATCAAGTGATGGATGAATAGACTAATGATGATGATATCCATTTAGACACTGTTTCAGTATATTCATACTATACGTTAGTAATAAAACTATTGATAAATCATCGTAAAACAATAGAGCTTGTATTTCGTTCACAACGATGTAACATCTGGTCAAATGTGAACCCGAATTGGACAAAAGCAATAGAAACCGTTACACTACGTCCACCTGTTTGTCTTTATAGCTAGGTGAAGACTAGAATGTAAAATTAGTATTTATCCAATTAGAATATACAGATTGGTCTGATGTAGAGATTATCAATAGTTTAATTTGTGCAGGTATCTTTTTATTGCTTTGTATATGCCAAAGGCACTGAAAAGATACAGTTTTTTCTATTATTATATCTACCCTTGGGGTGTAAGGGGTCCCGCCTAACATCTTATGGAGGCTAAGTCAACCTTACTTATACATGAGGCGCCCTGCTAAACAAGACGTGGCTCTGACCACCAACCAACTCGGATTCATCAGTGTGGTGTGGCAAAGACCCAATTCCCACTCAATGAGGAAGACATATGCCCAGAAATGGGCGTTGTGCGGCTGATAAGAAGATATATTCTTGAAGTAGTCCCTTAAAAGAATCATAATAAACGTAAACAAAACGTTTCAGTACAAATATATAGATACACGAACACTCTTCTTATAACAAACGACATTAGGACTTTTTCAAGCTCCAGGGCCAATATGGCCACGAAGTCGAAACTGGTAACCATTATGAAAACCGTTAACAGTAGGAGAAATAACCACAAAATATCCAGTTATTTTGATAAATCACAACTGTCAAGGTTACAGACAGTGGTACTGTCAAGATAGCCGAACATATAACCATCACCTGCCAATGTACAATGAGGTATTGCATGCACATAAAAGTGGTAACGGAGGCTTTGCAGGTCATCCCCAGACGATTTATGGAGCCATTTCAACCTTATCTATTTTCCACTGGGCTTTTTAAATCAATCCGTTTCGACATCGCGTACATTTTTTACGTTATATATACATTTATTAAAAATGCCAAAAAGGAACTAAATTATTGTTTATATAACTGAAAATCTAGAATTTAACTGCTTTCGAACCGCAAGGGTTAGTTGTGGTGGTAGATTTAATAATGATAACACTTACGAATCCCTTTAATACAATACTCATCCAACAATCTGTCGCCTAGTAATGCAGCAGACGTATACGAGAGAAAGAGTATTGCTCTGTTTCTATCTACAGTCTATTTTTCCTTTATACCCATGTGATGTTTTAATTAAACATTAACTAATACAGTACTATAAATTTTCAATTAATTAAAAATCCTAGAACTGGTTTCTAGACAAAAAAAAAACACGGTCACAACACAACAGTCCTTTTGAAATATAAAAATGTCTGCACCCGAGGAATATATTTAACAAGCCACTAGGAAAAATAAAATTAAATGTAAAACCCTTATAAACGTTGATCCGTCTTTATTTTCCTTTTGCTTAAGCAAATAGCATTAGCTAGAAAGCTTTCAGAACTGAAAGTATTCTGTATAGCAACATTCTCAAAGTATGCAGCATTGCCTATTCCACGCACGCTCTGCGGTTTCACCACCCTTTGCATCTCAAACAAACCGCCAGCCCCTATATAATTGATTGAGTTCAAAGTTAAAACGCAAAGTTACTTTGCTAACGTGCCCCCCGTTGTGTTTATTTTTTAAAATAACATCATCAGCTATGAACGCGACGTTTACCAATTCACCATGGGTGATGATTATGGATAAAAGCCTTGTATTTAACTCACAAGACAAGGCTATAGGAAGAGCTATCGTTATCAGCTGACAGACGTCCACTGGTGGACATAGGCCTCGTTGAGAGCCTTGTCTGTTATTCAGCAGGATGCACCACGTGCAGGTGGGGTTGACATGGGCTCCATAAGATGTTGGGTGAAACCCCTTACACTCCTAAAGAAGAAAGAACTATGATTGGAGTATTGGAAAATCCAAATAGAATTGATGAAGACTAACTAGGTAGAGCAGTGTACAAACATTACTATGTTCCGGTTTGATAGGCGTCGTAGTGAGTGAAATTATTGGGTTATGAGACTTAACAAAGTCACAAGACGAAAAAGACAATATGGTGTTGTGTACATCATGCCAACTCTTTTTTTTTTACTTCGGTGAGGAAATCTTCGAAAGATACCCTGATTCTGGGTGGAAGTTAAGGTTATCTGAGATTATTACTCGTTAAAACTCCCTTGATGGTCTGCATCAGCGCATCCGGAGAGGCTCCGGGATTTTTTATAGAACTCATCATTGAGCCATACCCTGTCCCCTGCAGGTTCGCTTGTTGAGCGATAAGAGCACCCATCCTAAAGACCTGCGAAACTCCTCCCGAAACCCGAGACTACAGGGCTGGTATATCATCGCAACTAGTGCAATATTATTATTACCTACAATAGATCCACGGAAAGACCTAGAGCAGAAGGACTACCGATATATCAAGGAAGGACTCATAACTTGTAGTCCCTATGGACTTTAAGCTGGAATCCTGATCTTGAATCAAAACGCAGCGAAGGATCTCTCCGCCAGACGATATCAAAAGAAATTTTCTACTCGAACTACACAAAACTCTTTTTTATAGACAGAAAACCTATGTCTAAGGGACATCCATCCGTTGAGATGATTATGATCAGATGTAAGCATGATGAATTATTGCTTTAAGATAAATGTTCATTGAACTCATTATTTTATTTACAACGATCTTAAAAGACTTGGATTAAGTTCATCAGCTAAGTACTTAAGATAAACTATTGTTTCTATCTACAATATTTTTTTAAGTTGGATACTTTGAGTACTGAGTCATGACTTCAAATATAACATACTTTCTAAGTATGTTATATATGTTTTTTTTTTTTTAATAATATATATAGATCAAATTGATCTTGATACTTTGGCAAAACAAGATTTTAACTAATGAGTATTTATATCCATTGTCTAATGATTGGTTTGCGGTAACTTAATCTACAATCGTATCAGAGTCTATCTGCTAACCTTCACCCTATTAGGATAGACATTAATCGAAATCTGTTGTTAACGATATACCAAGATCCTCTAATCCACCAATTTCCTGAACATACTCCGATTACAAGTAAAACTAATGGTAAAGCGACTAGAATATTTAACAGCATCACCTATTGATATTACTATAATCAACTCCTCCAATAACTTAGCAATGTTACTAATGCAGTTAGCGAGACTACGTTTAAACGGAAATAGGCTTTATGTTTAAACGTATAGTGCATCGATGTGGCTTTGTTGAGCTGTGTGGATGATTTCGTGTAGTTCCGGATCGAAGCCGCAGACACACCATTCGTTTATGTGTAAAACAGTCATAAAAGTCAACGAGCATCTAAACTCGGAGGAAAGTTTCGCCAGAACGGCAGTAAACGTAAATTGCCGGAAGCGCACCGCGGCGCGCGTTATGGCGACCAATCCACCGGATTGGATTTCAACTTTTGTCCGCATCGATAAAGATATTGAATATGGACTTTCAATTAATATAATTATTTTACATCACATATGTAATAAGATTAAGAGGTCTGTTATAACTTTAAACAGTTTAAAAGCAGCAGCTTTCAGCAGGTCTGTAAGGTGTCCTGCGCAACAACTCACGGGACCAAAGCCAACCTCACCTACTCGTGGTGCATCCGCTAATCAACAAACGAGGCTCTGGCTCCCACCAACCCTCATTGGGCTAGCGCGGTGGGAAGTGGCTTAAATCCTCCTATATGACCTCCTATAAACTACGGTCCCTAGTGGCCAGCGGTGTCGGAAGTCATGCTGACTGTATAATCATAATGATGATTGTACATACATACATATATATCACGCCTCGTTCCCAGTGGGGTAGGCAGAGACCACCTCTCTCCACCTGCTACGATTCTGGCACACCTCTCTCGCTTCCTCCACTTTCATAAGCGTCTTCATGCACGCTCGTCGGTTGCGTGTGCTTTTGATCCGGCCTTTCTTTAGGACATCTCCGATTTGATGATGATTGTATATAACAGATTTCTACCTATATAGAAACTTATCACGATATCTCTAAAACGATAATACCTGGAGACTTAAAATTTTATAAGAATATTTCTTTACTCGTATATAGATTAACTTGGAACAGATTTTATAAAATTCCTTCAAAATTCAGGAATTAGGAAGGTGTTACGGCCAGCAAATTGGGTCTAGGACAGCTAGTAATATCTATATCTTTCAGTGGCATGACAACATTCTGTATAGGACCCGGTAAAGTCTTATAATATGAGATCTTCAATCAGAAAGATATTTTACCTTCTGTAGGAAAACATATTTCCCTGATCTATTTCAAAACCTTGAAGGTTACGTAGTTTATTCATCAGCCTCTCTGCTTCTGCTGTGCTGAGGATCCCATGCCTGCTAAACTGACAAGATACTTGAAGATCACGTCCGACCATAGACAGATTAGTCTTTATAAGAGTTATAAGGACTCCTGTTTTTCGCGCTCACCACTCTACAGGACCTTTAGAATATTAACAGTCAGGTCAATGACGTTACTATAGTAACCGCTTTGCTTTGTCCTTTAAGTTAAACAAAGGTGTGGTTATTAATCTGACGCGAACAAGTGTTTTTTACATTTAAACATTTTAAATAACTTTCAACCCTTTTGTTGAAAAAATTTCCATAATTTCTATTAAAAATTTGGCGTTTGTGGTTTGTGAAAACACTTTTATATCTAGTTGAAGCTATATACTACATTGTGTTATACAAGCTGCGTCAATCTATGTGATGGATCTAGACTTAAAACGTATCCGGCAGATGATTATTTCTTTAATTTAAACACTTGAAAGCATTAAAAATATCTAAGCTTTAACTGTACTTCAAGCGTATTTCGAAATGGCTCTCTGTACAGTACTTTGGTTCTGAAATAAAACATCCCAACAAAATGATCATTAGTATTAAACTAAAGTACACTAGACCACAGTGCCGCAGTAGAGATGTTAGTAAAATAAACCTAACCTAGATGCATTTAAACATCATGTTTAACACGACACAAACCGGGTTACTGGGTGAGAAGCAACTAACGCTGAGGCTCTTCAGTAAAAAGGGGGAAAACCGTTTAAATTTAACTACATTCGCGCTCAAAGGTTCTTTACTTAACATTGTTTCCTAATTCATAAGTACCTTTTAAGGAAGTAAAAGGTATGTTAGGAAGTTTTCTCGTTAAATTCTTAACTAGTTTTACATTAATCTTTTGATATATAGGATTTATACTAGTGATGGTTCTAAGAGTTTAACGTCTCTTAGGTTCCTTTAGTTCTTTGTAAATATCTTTTATCTATTTTATTTCCAATTAAGTACTGAACTAATAGATTCAGTGGCGTATAAATTGCTTACCCTCCCACACCACCTTCAATAATTACAGTGTGTTTCCGATGCTCGTAATGGGGACATTTGCATTCGCTGTCCGAGAGGCGATTACAATTAAATTGTACTAAACGGGCATAAGTGGACGATCGTTAGGCGAAACGCTGAGGACTACGGCATTATCGTCTGCATGACGCCGAGATGAATTAATGCGCACAACGTGTTTTCGACACAGCCACGACAGTACAAACGTCTAGGAACAAGTGGTTGCCGTACTACCCAATGTTTGCGTACGGCTAGGGAACTACGCTGGTAGCTATGTGGATAGTAACGTGTGCACATAGATTTATCTGAGCCGTAACAAAGCAATGCTATTTTGGGAGCATTTTTACAATGGAACGATAGTCTGGTTTAAATACGCGCTATCACCAACCAAAGAAAATTGCTGCCCTTTATCAATTTTCTTTTTAGTCAACTTTTACACAATTCCGGGGATAGTGGCGAAGATAATATTCTAGCCATTCTCCCAAACTGGGATTGTTTCGTCTGCCATTACGTTATATTATTAAATATCTTTTAATTGCTACTTCCCGTCAATACTTGTTGTATTTTAACAATTTACGTATAAAATAAAAATCAAGACAGGCACGCAAGCCTTAAGTGGTGACAGCGGAAATTAGATCCCTCTTACGGCTGTCACAGCGAACTGCGAACGACGTTGTCTTTTCCTTATAAAATCTTTTTATAGTCTAAAGTCATGGCTTTGTTATTTTTCCATTAACAATATTGTACATGTTTCTCTTTAAAAATATAATTTTGCCATTGCATGCATTTGCATTACAAATCATAAATGCAACTGTAATATATGATTTGCAAAGCTTTCGCGAAACGTTAAAGGTCGTTTACAAATATTACATTTAATTAATAAATTTTTCACTATAACTTAATTACAAAGAAAATATAAGTACCTAATATTATTGTAACAGTCCATATAAAATTTCAAATTTAAACCACTACTTGCAACGTGTAAGCGCCTGTTAAAATAAAATAGCAAATATATACAAGTAGAAAATGGTTTACGCTTGTACATTTATTTACAAAGGCGTTTAATTTTTAATAAAAATAAAAAAATGTTTAAAAATAGTAAAGCAATATTAATTTTATTTAAGTAAATGACCTATAAACACGACGTTTATTAAATTTCAACTCTATCAACATGGACTGAATGTATTTCGGAACCAAATGTTTTGACTATAGTATTCACTGAATTTCTACCAACAAATTTGGTATCAACATTTATGTATTTAACGGAACAACTTAAATGTATTAAAATTGTAATACTATAAAAAGGTCTTTTAGAAGAAAAAAAATATAAATTCATGTCTTTGAGAATAAAAAAAAAATATGTTATGAAAACAATCGTAATTTTTATGTTTACAATAAAATTCATGCCCCAAATTGAAGTTAAGGAGAAAACGTAAATTCGTCTTAGATTGCTGCAAATAAAACAGCTTTTCCTTTTATAATTTTATTGCTATTGCCGGCCGTGAAAGGCTTTTATTATAATTGTAAATATAAAAACTTAAATGATAGCAGATCTGCGAGAGAAAACTCTCACGCTTACTCTATCTTGGGCGTGTCGTAAAAGGCAACTAATAAGGAACAACTGTGTTCCCTCCTAATTACGACTTGGTTAATGAATCAATACATAGACTGGTCGCTTTGACTTAATTACTTGACTGATGAGATTTAGTGAGAACTTAGTGAGAAATTACATAGTCTACCTAACATTTCTGTGTCCAAAAGAATCAATCCAGCTAGCGAAAATACTGAACGAAACAATTTTTTCTATACGACGAGGCGATGAGTGATGGCAATTGATCCCACATTGCTCTCATCGCTTTAAACATAAGATCTTAAGTTTCGTTAGCCTAGTAATTTCGCTAGCTACAGCGTCCTTCAAACCAGAAAACAGTGATGTTTACGCACTACTGTTTGTTGGCTGCAATTAGAGCTACGGTGGACCTAGATCTATCAAATACAGTACGTACTATCAAATCTCCGAAAGTTAACAGCAAATTGGTATCGTGTAAACATTCTAAATACCGCCATATTGTTTTTTGACAGGTGTATCATATACTATCAGATCAACACCCAGTTCTTTTAGTGACTTATTTTAAATAAATATTCGCATATATACAGAGATACAAACTGATACAAACTTCGTTATTCGTTACAAGAGTCGATGCCTGTCGTATAAATAAGTATATAAATAAAGTAGACGCGTTGTACGTGGGTTGGTTTTAAGTAGCTGTAAGTTTGGGCGGATGTCAGCCGTAGCTAACTTAATGTGAGGCCGGAATATTTTCCATTCGGAAAATAATAAATTATCACGTTAAAAAGGGTGACAAGAAAACATCGTTTAGGCGACATATTTAAATAATAAAACTTAAAATAACGAAAGTTATGTCAGTACGATACGTTTTTATGATTTCTGAACAACAACTTACAGGGACCCAAGCCAAACTCATCCGCTCGTGATGCACCCTGCTAATCGATAAACGAGGTTCTGGCTTCCACCAACCTGCATTGGGCCAGCGTGGTAGAAAATTGTTCAAATCCCTACATATGATCCTCTACATACCACAGCCTTTTGTGCCCAGCGGTACTGGAGGCCATGCTGACGATATGATGAGATCTTTGAGGCAGGCCTATGTCCAGCAGTGGACGTCTTTCGGCTGATGATGATGATGACTTTTAAGTTATTAAAACATAGACTTTTGAGTTATACTGATTTTGTTAGTAAAAGTATAGTTTTATGTCTTGCAGGGCCGCAACCGATGGCGTTGGTCTGACAATATACGCAACATACTTGACTCCACAATGTACTATGCTCTCCGAGTAGCCGGTGATAGGACGAGATGGCGGATCTTCATGAAGACCCTCAAACATGAGGAACGCGAATAGGATTGAGGATGGGGGATGTTATACTAAAATAATAGTGAATTTTTAACTTTCAGGATGTTAGAGTTATCATCAAAACGAGAACTGCTTTGAAAAAAGTCAGGTTAGAAAAATTATATAGTGGGGGGATGATGTTTAACTACCAGCCTTAGTGAAAACTATGGTTTTCAGTGATAGGTCTTGGAGCGTAGTTTTAAATTTTTGTGAACAGTTGATGATCCAAACGCAGGCTGCAGAAAAGGAAGGGTAGAGAGACATATCTCTTTATTAGTAGTCAGAGGATCGAGCGTCGTAACTCCTGCTCTCCTTCAACCCCTATAACCGAAGCTAGGCGGCGGATACGGGGGGTGATCCGTCTCTATTATGGCCTCAAGATGATATGCTTGGTGGAATTTGATATGAATCGAGGGTGACACCATGTTCTACCCTTTCTCCTAAAAGGGATTCATAACGAATCAACGTAATCAGGACTACGGTACTGTGTGTAAGCGTTTCAATAGTTTCGACTTATAGCCTTACCGGGGTCACCGTGGGGTTTTAGCCAGTAAGAGTTCAGCATAACCCTGTCGCTGTCTCTGGAGCGAAAGAGTATCCTATGCAGGATTTTTACAAGGAAAAAAAAGTTAAAAAAATCTCTTAATGGTGGTAGATCTCTATTGCCGGACACCACATAGGCAGGTACCACCGCAGTTCTTATTTCTGCCGTCGAACAATAATGTGCATATATTATGTGTTCCGGTTTGAAAGGCAATGCAGCTAGAGAAATTACTGGGGTAACGAGACTTAAAATCTCATGTCTCAGGCGACAAGAGTTATTATTTTATTAAAGCCACGTTGGTATGGGTGGGTGTATGACTTACCACAAAAGTGAGTGTCCCGTTCGTCTCGTCGCTTTGTACGACATAAATAAAAAAAAAAAAAAGAAAAAAAAAGAAAAACCGAACTGTACCCTTATTTGATGGATAGTCTAGGTTAAAGTTTAAGGATAAATAATTACTTTTTAATGAAGACTATATTTAATTATAACTAATAATGAAGGGTGTTATTGGATAGATAGAATATTAATAAAGCCGCCGGAGAAGAGTCGCCGCGGCGGCTGAAGCCATTATCAGAGATGAAGGGTTCAAATATGTCCCGCCGCTGACTTTGCAAGTGTTCTCTGTATTGTTGAAGTATACGAACGGCGCCTCCTGAAGGCTGTAGTTTGCCACAGCTTGGTCCAGTTTGATGGCATCATCGTCTTTGGTGTGAGGGGTTCTGGTCAACTTCCATAGTTCATCTGGAAACGGGATCATTGTTTATTAATAATAAATAAATTTCAGATTAAAATCCTTTTAGGTACGATTAGATTTTACGAAACGAAAAAGTGTAACGATAAGGAGACAATTCTGTTTAAAGGGTTTACTATGTGAGAATGAGATACAATGAGTTTATATATGATAAAGTATCCTTATAACAGATCACGAAGGATCTCCTCTTTGTGCCATACTCAGGATACCATTCAGACTAATCTTCATCCTAAATACTACACACGAAATATACGAGGAATAAATAAAGAAGGTGAAAGAGAGAAATCTATTGTACATTATTTTTCTTCTATATATCTCTGATTCTTGGTTATTTCAAACAATATTAAAAAGCCGATCTATTGCTCTCTCTCTCTCTCTCTCTCTCTCTTTCTATCTCTTTTTACCACTTCTACATTATTATCGTCATATTTTATTACAAATAATCAGTAAACAAAGTTTCACTTTCATACATATGTGAACTCTCTCACTCGTAACATTCACTGATTTTACGTGGACGTCTGCTCATCATAACAATGTGATGATGAATAAGTTAGGATGATATACACTGCGCCATGTTATATTTATAGCCTTAAGATAAATCTTAAGTCTATGTACCTGTAATTTCAGTTTATAACTCCCGTCTAAGCGAAAGTAATCTTTACACATTTTTGTTTGACCGTTGAAATAGGCGACTTAGGTTAATAGGAAACCTAGACAGTTTCCGATAAGTTTTTTTTTTTTGCGACCTTTGCAATTTTCGAAAATAACTTCAATCAACACATTAATGTTAACCATAGCTAAAACAAGAAAATGTTATTTATAGGTTTCTAAAGCATTTCATGCATGTTCGTCATGGAAACGAAGGTGGAGTATTCCGGCAACGTAGGTGGAACTTGTACATTTTCCAAATCTGGGTCACGAAGACAGGGTCCTGGGTAAACGAGCAAGTCAAACAGAGCGAAGAAAGTGGTTCGATAAAATAAGAGAATGGGTACGAAACGGTGAGTACTAAAAAGAAAGTACCGAAAAAGCTTTTTCAACTGACCACCCAACGATAATTTGAAGATGGCACACAACGATGATGATGATGGTTTAACATAATTACTTATGTTTTGCTGTACATTTAATTAGGAAGCGTAACACTATTTAAGGTACTAAAGAAAAAAAAAAGCGTAATTTTCTGCCTCAATGACGGTCGGAGGCAATGGCACGTGAACCGATGACCCCGCAGCGATACCAGTCAGTAGAAACCTTCAATATTAGCTATTATAGTTTTTTGCTCGCCGGAAATATCGTATAGAAAAGAAATCAGTTCGTTCCATAGAAATACTTACAGGTGCTGCTCATTCCGTCGACATTGTCGTAGCACGCGAACACGACGGCGAAATGCTCGTAGTCCACGTCGAGGAAGGAGTAAGTTTCAGTCCTCTGATCTGGAAATGGAAAATGATTGAACTGTACTGGGTGATGGGTGTAAGGGTACCCGCAGAACCACCCACGGGATCCAAGCCGACCTCACCTGCTCGCAGTGCATCCTGCTAATCAACAATCGAGTCTCTGGCTCCCTCCAACCAGCATTGTGGCAGCGTGGTGAGAAATGGCCCAAATCTCCCCAAATGAATCTCTACCCGATTGTGTGGGAATGGTTGGGAGAGAACGATTATTGACTGATGATGATGATGTACTGCGCGAGAGCATGTTACGTGGAATATACTACAAGAAACCTATTTCCAGCAATGGACATCCAACGGTTGAGATGATGATAACGACCTCATCCTCGACCTACATAAATAGCTACAGAAAGCTCATAGCATCTTTATTCCTATTATTAATTGGATGCAAGCAGCTCCTAGTTATTTCCCAAGAGCTTGTGGATATTATTGTTTTTTTTTATGACCATACAAATTCTTAAAGGACCCTTACCCTTTTATATTTTGTTGGAGTATATATCTAAAGGTAGTGTTCAAAGAAATTTAAAGAAATCAAAAACAAAGAGGACATTGGTCCTAAAATTACAGTTTTTTTTATTGTAAAGCGCATACTTCTCCATTTCAATATACGCACATTATAAGATTAATATAGACACGTATACAGATAAATAAAATTAAATTTATTCAGCATCCTTTTTGGCAGAGAATGTTGTCCAGCTTTATATACATGTTCATTTTCATGATCATTAAGTCAGTCTATTCTCATCAAAATCTCAGTTTAATTAAGATTTTAGCCTTAGTTGGGATAGTATTGATATAACAAATACTCTGCCTACCTGTGTATGTTACCAGTAACAGATCCCCGGTGCTGTTGCTGTCGACGGTAAGTTCCACGGAGCCGTTGTAGTAACTGAATGTGTTGTTAGATATCCAACTAATCGACACGTCGGTTGTGTTGTCGCTCTTATGGTTGAAAAGGACCATTGCGCAGTCGCCTTGTATTTGAAGGTCACCAGCTACTGCCGTAACGTACCATTTTCCATCGAGCTGTCAGAATCACAACCACGTGGTTATAAAAGATCAATTACTTAAATAATAAGTTTAAGATTATATAAATGATATGAATTTAAAACCTAATCTGCTTAATCTGATAATTGATCCAAGTTTAAACTCACTTCTTTCAAATCCAACTCCCTTGGACTGATGTATGGACAACTTGAATTCTGTACGACGCCTCTAACGCTGTACACCATTGACAATAAAGTAACTAAACGAATCACCATCTTGCTACAAAATTAAATTTCCGCGTGGAACAACGAGAGCTGATGTCACCGACTGAGAAGCTATCGAAGATATAATTCATTTTATAGTTAAATACTTTAATGTTAATGCTTCAGTAACTATTGCCGTCACAAGTTCCGAGATGGAAAAAAAAACAAATGTCAAACAGACAATTAACTAAAACCAGAAATGGTAGAATTCGTGATTAGGATCAACTTCCGGTAAGCTGGTATACAAAAGTAGAGATTTCTTATAAATAAAGAAGGTCCTTTTTTAAAATCAAGAGAAGGAGAAGAAATAGAATACACACATCATTACCTTTAGCAAACCAAATTTCAACCCTTAGCAAACAATCCTATTTCTCCCGCCATATAGTAGTGTGCGAACATTATTGTATTCCGGTATGAAGGGCGCTGTAACTAGTGCAAATAGTAGGGGAAAGAGACAACAACTATGTCTAAATGCGATAAGCACAATATGGTGCAATGTGTATTATCCTTACTAGCGCAAAGATATTAGGAGAAGGCACTTGCTAACTTGCTACTGTGGGCCTTGTCCGCAAGCTTAAGATTGCCGAGAGGGCGATGGAGCGAGCTATGCTCGGAGTTTCCCTGCGAGATCGAATCAGAAATGAGGAGATCCGCAGGAGAACCAAGGTCACCGACATAGCTCGAAGGGTCGCCGTCGCAAAGTGGCAATGGGCAGGGCACATAGCTCGCAGAACCGACGGCCGTTGGGGCAGAAAGGTTCTCGAGTGGCGGCCACGTACCGGAAGACGTAGCGTGGGCAGACCCCCCACAAGGTGGACCGACGACCTGGTCAAGGTCGCTGGCAACCATTGGATGCGGGTGGCCCAGGACCGGTCTAAGTGGAAATCTTTGGGGGAGGCCTTTGTCCAGCAGTGGACGTCTTCCGGCTGATTGGATGGATGGATTGGATTGGACTTGCTATCTGGAGAACTTATTGCTCGTCTCGTCCAATTAGAAAAAAAACATTGATGATTCAAGAACGTCAACAGGTCGAAATGATGATGACTTCTATCTTAAAATAAGACAATGACGTTCATAAATCTGTTGAAATTATGAAGAAATTCACTTTGATTATGTTTATGAAATATTTTAAGTCTCCTTTCACAGGAGTGATCATCAGCAGAACATCAACAGGCCATAATGATGATGATTTCTGTTTTAAAAAAAGACAATGATGTTCCTAAATCTGTTAAAATTATGAAGAAATTCAGTTTGATTTAGATTTTTAGGAAATATTTTAAGTCTCCTTTCACAGGAGTGATCATCACCAGAGCATCAACAGGCCATAATGATGATGATTTCTGTTTTAAAAAAAGACAATGATGTTCCAAAATCTGTTAAAATTATGAAGAAATTCAGTTTGATTTAGATTTTTAGGAAATATTTTGTCTCCTTTCACAGGAGTGATCATCACCAGAGCATCAACAGGCCATAATGATGATGATTTCTGTTTTAAAAAAAGACAATGATGTTCCAAAATCTGTTAAAATTATGAAGAAATTCAGTTTGATTTAGATTTTTAGGAAATATTTTAAGTTTCCTTTCACATCAGTGATAATCACAACGTAGTAAATAAATATGTAGGAAGTTTGCTTTCTAATCTTAAGTTTGAACTATCCTATTTATCCATAAAAAAATCGGAAATACATCTGAAAGAGTTATCACATAAAATATCATAGACTGATAAGAATAATCTTATTTACCGTCGTTATCCATCTTGAGGGAAACAGTTTAGACAAAATGTGTAGTAAGAAAGGTTTAGGTGTTTTGATCATTTCATTGGTTAATTTAAGGTTATGCACAAATCAGGTGTTGTTGTTCGGATCCTGTGCGGAAGTGGATACGGTGAGGTTTTTCGATGTGGAAAAGGTGAGTGCTATCTGATAATACAAGTAGTGAAATTGGCTGAATTTTAATTTAAAAGTAACCACCTCGTCTTTAGCATTATCTTGACATTTTTTGGACTCATTGGATTCGCTTCTTCACTGTATAAACGCATCGCCGTCATATCTGCCTTGGCGAGGGACTGGACCCAAACCAACCTCACCTGCTCGTGGTGCTCCCTGCTAATCAACAAACGAGGCTCTGGTTCCCAACGACGCAGGGGGCCAGTATGGTGGAAAAGGGCCCGAATCCCTTAATATGAACCCATACAAACATAGAGATCTTTGGGGAGACCTTTGTCCAGCAGTGGACATCTATCGACTGATGATTAAGTAACGACCGCTAGATAGAGAGGCATCTTGAAGAGAACATAATTCGTTCAAAGTTTTCTAATAGTGATGGAAAAAAATTAGGTAACCTATCTGCTGACAAACTGAGTACTCCGGTTGGAATGAAACTGTAGATAGGGAAATTATTGAGAGTAAAGAGACTCTACAACTTCTGTTTGAAATTAGCACAATGGTATAATGTCTATAATGGTTCTTCATTATCATCATCATCTGCATCAGCCGACAGACATCCACTGCTGCATGATCAGGTAGGAATTCATATAGAAGGATTTGGGCCGTTCTCCACCACGTTGGCCTAATGCAGGTTGGTGGGTGCCAGAGCCTCGTTTGTAGATTACCAGGGTGCATCATGAGCAGGGGAAATTAGCTTGCATTCCGTTAGTTGTTATTCGTGACTCCTTACACCCCTTATCATGGTTATATTTTCATGAGCCATATTGTCATGAGCTGAGCTCGTCTCATCGCTTCGTAGATTCATGAAATATCAGTATTATTGATCGTTCACAAACTTTCAGTTCCTCGGTGTATGGTACGAGATTGAAAGGTTCCCAACTTGGTACGAAGGATCGGCTCGGTGCGCGTACAAACGCTTCCAGGCCTGCGGAAGGAGGATCGAAGTGGAACACGGCTTCGTTAGAGATGGCATCAGTTTTATATTACACGTCAACAGTTCATACGCACCGGGAGACGACGCCATATTTGAATTTAAAAAAAATAATATAGGTCAGCCAATTTCTATATACATGCAATATTTGATAGCTGTTCTCTATTGTCGGAGACTGTCCAGATAAATCAGTCAGTTTCCTGGTGGTAGGTCTCCGTTGCTGGAGACCGTCTAGGTACCACCGCAGCGCCTATTGCAGCCGACAAACAGTACTGTGCAAAGATTACTGTGCTCTAGTATGAAGGATGCTGTAGCTAGTGAAATTACTGTGGTAACGAGACTTTACATCTTATGTCTCAAGGTGACGAGTACAATGTGGTGTAGTGTGTAACATCCTAACTACAGCCACATTGTTATAGGCGAGCGTATCAATTACCATCGAGTCAACGTCCCGCTGGACTCGTCGCTTTGTAACATAAAAAAAGTCTATTTCTATCATCAAACAATCGTATGCAAACACTACTGTGTTCAAGTTTGAAAGGCGCCGCAGTAGTAAAATTACTGGAGTAACGAATATATAACAGCTTGTGTGAAAACGACATACCCTATGTGATGCGTCTCCCTAACCGTCTTTCTCGTATCTTCATATAAAATAAAAATGATATAATTATATGTACTTTACTGATTTTCTTCAATCTACATTTAAGTATGAAAGGCTTGTAACTTAATATTTTTTTTATTAATAAGAATATTCTTTAGAACTAAGAAGAGCGGCACTGCTGCTTTTTTCTTGAAGTTGTTTCCTCAACGCTGTTTTCCAACAGACTATTGATAGGTTAATAGTCGAACTGTCCCAACCTCTCTGTCATATACTTTACAGCCTATTTACGTTCCCAATGTTGGGGCACAGGCTTACCCTCGATATGTGGGCGATTGGGCTATAGTCACCACGCGGGCCCAATGCGGAATGGTCACTTCAAACACACCTTAGAATAAATCCTAATGTGCAAGTTTCCTCGCGATGTTTTCTTCCATCGTTTGTATTTCGTTGTTGTTACTAAAGTTCAGTTACTTTCTCACATGATAAATATAAAATCTGTCAATACTTAACATAGACAGTCTACTAAACCATGTAACTATATTAAAAGTAATTTTTTTTAATTAAAATTTGTTTTCTCAATCACATTTTCAGATCCCATTGGTATTCCTTTAATGATTATATCCACGGATTATACAAACTATGCGGTGACGTACGGCTGTAGAAATAATGCAACGTTAGATCTCAAATATAGTAAGTATATGTTCTCATTATCACCATTTCAGCCTATATGTGTCCATTGTTGAATGAAAGCCTTCTTAATAGAGAATATGCTGTTACTCCTCATGCTGAGCAGTTTATTGCCGACGGTCAAAGAGAAAACTATTACATTAATATCATTAGAGCAAAAGGCAAACTTATGACGAACGTATTTAATTGAGAGATTCACCACTAAGAGAGAATCGAACGACAAGCGAAGTAGTGATGTACTACAAACATAGTGTTGTGCTAACCGATAAAGAAGAATAATTTTTTTTTATTACAATTCCTCAATGATCCCGAAACAAGCAAATAAAAAAAACATTGTTTTTTTTAGCAGAAGTATCGAGCAATCGTTTAAATATTTACACACAAACAATCACTTCTGTTTAGCATCACCTTATCTATGATTATAAAGGCTCTTGCAAGATTGATCACTAGAATCCAATCATTTTATAATCACAGGCTCTCAAAGCATTATTAGAGAGGTTTACTATTCCTGAAATACACAAAAACCAAGTGTTATTTTATAATAAATATAGGAATAATTTAGCAACTTCCGTATCCGCCCAAATTTTAATTTGTCCTTCCATATTGCAACTTATAGCACATTAGTCTATTGACGTTCATATTTTTCTACTAGTACTGCACTTAAAAAAAAAACACCACATGTAAAGATGTAATATCCAGGCCAGAAAAAGAAAGAAACCTCTAGAAATAGGTTGCCCAAATCAAAAGAATTAAGAATCATATAAATCTTACAAACGCGTTATTGGAGAGGAAATAGATCTCATAAAAGATCCAATGAAGTAAAAGTGCTATTTGGATATCCTGTTCCTCTTTTACAAATATAAGACGACTGTAGTATATAAGCTGGACGTAGGCCTCCTCCAAAGATCTCCACATCAATCGGTCCCGCGTTACTCGCATCCAGTGGGTTCCCACGATTCTCGCAAAATCGTCGGTCCAACTACCTCTACCTCAACACAGGCTCTACTCGAGGACCTTACTGCTTTACTGCCAAACTGTTTAAGTATCATAAATATTATTACATCAGGATAGACGCTTACAACAATAAATAGAACAATGCTTTATCAGACTTCACATTAGATCTCAAACTTTAAGTAAGATCATATTTTATTATTTTAATTGATCAGTTTCAGCACGAATATTGTCAAGAGATAAGTTCTTAGCACCTGAAATATTGGCGAAGGCGTATCAAGAGCTAAATTCTCTTCCAAATGTTAGTACTGTATATTTGGAACCAGTTGATCAAGACGAAGAGAAGTGTTCACATTATTGGACAGCTCATGTCCATGCTGAAGAAGAAACAGTAGAAGAAAATGATGAGTTAAAGTCTTATTGTTGATGATTTTCTTAATATTTTTTACGTGCCAATAAAATGTTTTTAAATTTGTAACAACTTTTAAATAGGCTAAGGTTTATTTGGTTTTAAATGCAGCTATTCAATTGTTGGCGAGCCAGAGTTTTAAGTAAAGAAAAAAATTGTACAAAACACAAAACGGAAACGAAGACATTGATATTCAAATGTAATGTTTAAGAATCTAATTTAACTGCTTCTATATCTGAGAAGGTTTCCGCCTGCTGGATAACAAAGAAAGTCCTGCAAGATTCCAGGGCCGTATATTCTGAAGGTTTTAACAGACAAAACAATAATACCTTGTTTCTATTGTCAATATATGGATGCTAGAGTATTCTAGGTAAACGCGCTTCTTCATCCACAGTCTTTTTTCACGTACCCTTTCCTTCTTAGATCGTGATTCTAAAGATAATTTAAGATTAAGGTTTGATATTACTAATGTATATGATCAGGGCAATGGTACTTTAATATATTAAGGTTAAAGAAACAAATATACCTATAAAAGATTTTACTCGCTGAAACAAATATGACAAATTTTTTAAACCATCGTTTTTGGACAACAACACTTTGGTCGTTTTAAATGTTACCATCTGGAGAACTTTTAAAGAGTCTATGGGGTAGAACTTCTTTTAAATGGGAACTGCATATCTGAAGGCAACGGGTTCCGTTTCAGTATCTTCGTAATATTTGGGTGCACAATGAGACCAATCATCCTTCAGTAACATCCCCGGTGCAACTCCTATCCGCGTCAGAGGCTTCAACGCCAGCTCTTTAGATACATCGTTCAATATTGTATGTCGCGAAAGTATCCATACGTAAACTGGAAGAGCAATGTATGAATTACTTTAACTATATATTTATATCGACTTGAACATGTTTTTCATTCCATCCATGAACATTAGAATACAAAACATTTTCTTATCTTTGTTAATAACAACATAAGTTCAAAGCCAAATCAAATGAGTTTTTTTCTTTCTTAGACATGACATTCGTTTCTAAAATAAACTTACTGACTTACTGACTTATTGTAAAAATGATTTAGATTTGTTGTAAATAATTTAGTGTACTATAATCGTTATTAAGTATACAATTTGTCATATCGATTAATCAGTGAAGAGTTGTTTCGGGAAGGCATATGTCCAGTTGTGAAGGCTGATTGTATCGTTTGATAATGATTCTGATATAAAAACAATAGTCTGAAGTATATAACACATCAGAATAAATGAAATGATGATCTTCGTTTACAGGAAGCAGCAGCTGAAGTTGATGTTTTAAAGGAAATTGTTGATGAGCATAAGCTATGTAATACAGAATATTGTAATAGAATAGGTGTTGAGATAGTTACCGTAATGTTTGTTAATCAGAGGACTGTATTGGCAAGTGTAGACTGTAGCGTAGTACTTGTAGTTTGTTTCCAGAACATTAAGTGTATACGTTCTCTCTCTCACTGAAAAAAAAGTATACAGTATGTGATATTAATAGAAAAAAATCTGCCATAAATTTATGATTACTTGATAAGGCACACATACATCGCCTCGGTGCATTTTCGAACTGAAACTTGACCACCAGCTTAGGCGGATCTGTGTTGCCTTTGTTGTACTTAATTTTGTTTAATTCCAATTTTCCTATACTATATCTGTGGAACAGTCCTCGATCGACTCTCGAGTGATTCACAAATATCCCTCTCGGTGTGGACAGTACCTCAACTGTGGAACAGTTGTTTAAAAGTTGACCGTCGCTGGAGTAATGGTACGCTTGGTACCATGGCCCTTCGAACTGTAAAAAAAATCACGGTATTACCAAATCATAAAGCAGACGACAAGACAAACAGTAAGACAAGACATCGTAAATATTATATTAAACTTAAATCGTGTTATTAGAAAATTTGCTCCTAACCCATGCCGTCGTAACATCAGGTATAAGATGTTGACTCATTGCACTAACTATAACATCTTACAAACCGGAGCACTGCAATATTTACATATTATTATCCGGCAGCAAAAATACTTAGACTGATTCAAAGATATCTAAAAGATATCTATCTGCTATCAATATCTTAAAATAAGTATCTTTAAAGTATTTACTAATGGTAGGTCTCAGTTTCAGGAGACCGTCTACGTAAGTACCACTACAGCATCTATTGCAGCTGAGTAACAACAGTGTGCAAAAATTGCTGGGTTCCGGGTTGAAGGGCGTTGTAGCTAGTGAAATTACTGGATTAACGAGACAACGTTCAATGTTGACGCAAGGCAACGAGCGCAATCTAGTGCAGTGTATACCATCCCAACTAGCGATATATTGTTATGGTCAGGCATATCACTTACCATCAGGTGAACGTCCCGATTATCACGTCTTTTTGCTATTTTTCCAAAAAAAAACTAATTGCAAGGTAAACTGCACTGGTGGCTGCTAACTTGATTGTCACACAGTGAACACAGTAATGTTTGCACACTGCTGTTTGGCGTCAGAATTAGGCGCTGCAATGGTACCTACCTAAACGGTCTCCGGCAACAGAGATCTACCACCAGTAATAAAGTCCTAGAAACTTTCTTGAGGATCTAATAAATTTAACCTTAAAGATCGTCTTATAATATATCTGCAGTACATACCAGTGCTAGATCAAAGTCTTCCTTTAATCCGACATCCTCCGGACATTTGCCGGGTAGTGTGAAATAACCTCGAGCGCACTTGAAACATATTAAAATAACGATTGTTTTGTATATTTGCATTTTGATAAACGTCCACCGTTCTCCAACTCGTGTAGTGTAATCATCCGATATCCGAGAATTGTTATTGGTGTAAAAGTTAGAGGTTATCGGATTTGTTTATTAATAAACGTTAAACAAATAAGGTACCGCTAATTCTACGAATTTGGATCGGTATAAAATGGGAAATGAAATAGTGATGTGCTCATCCGCATAAGGAATTCCGTTGCAATGTGAATATACGATATAAGATGCTTCGTGTCTTGCTGCAGCGAATTTCTTCCTTATACTTGGGTTGAACTAATATGATGTTAAATAGAAATGAGATTATGGTGAGGCGTGCTCGATCATGATATCTCTCTCATCTGTTAATCACTACAATGCTTTAAGAACCGCAGATTTAAAATCAATGGGATGTTAATTAGCCAGGTGATTTCGAAAAGATCTCATCATTAGTAGTAGTAGAGAAAGATCGAAGAAAATGCGGATGGTTTGTGTGAAAGATGACATGTGAAAGAAGAGTGTGAATTCAGATATGAAGGTTGATAGAGAGATATAGAAGAGAAGTTCATACTGTGCAGGAGGAAGAAGAAGATAGAGGTTTAGCTGTTACATCTTCGGAATCAACCCCGTTGTTTGATTTGCTTTAAATCGCAATCTGTCATTATCTATATAAAATTATAATTGTAACCCGTTTCTATTTCAAGTAATTTGTATATATAGCAGCAGTCTAAAGAGGGTTGATCATGATGATCCACATGATGATGATGAAATGAAACAAGAGAAACGTTCACACAGTTGCAACAACACTAGAAGAGTCGTAGTTCCATTACCGAATTTTAAGGAAAGTTTTAGGTTTTCCTTAAAGGTCACCAAGTTGTATAAATCTTAAGAAAGTACTTGAAGTCAACATTTACTAGAATTCTTTCAAATATGAATATATTTAAAGCGATTCGCGAAGGTGGTTTATGAACATAAGCAAATTTAAAAGGAAGTTTGTGGACGTAATCGCTTATAGTTCAATTCAAAGACCAATTTCAACGTGAGTCTTTACGAGCAGCCAGGGGTCATATCATTGGATAATTATCGCGTGGGATGCGACCCGTTCATTTCACAACAAGGTCTCCTACTGTCCACTTGTTTCTTTTTTTTTAAGACAACAACAATGTTGGTAATAATCACTTGTTTTTATTTAATCTACTCGGCGAACGGCGCTGAATTCACTTTGCCGGGTGAATGTCCGATTGTCAAGATTCAAGAGAACTTGGATTACACAAAGGTACATTTCCATTTGTTTAATCAGTTTTAGTCTTTTCTTGCTGTTCGTCTAGATCTGATCTGATTGATAATATAATACATTGAAATCGTCAATTTTTTACTGCACTGTTTATGTAAAAAGAAGTACTAAATTCTCTATTAATTTAACGAGGTTTTAACTTAAACTTATTAGAGGTTTTAATAAAGTTTTCAGGAGTTTGGTACAACGTAGCTAGTTATGCAAGCGACGGCCGTCCTATTTACGACTGCGCCACGCTTGACTTTCAAGAGGACAATCTTGGATACACTCTTAGAGAAACGTACGTTGATGTATCCCAGGTCAATCGTACGCAGAAGTCTTACTTTGCTCGAGTCGATCCAACATTTGACGCCGGCAATAAAGCACAATTTATTGTCAGTCATGAAAACGGAGGTAAGTTTATTAGGTTTAATACTAATCAAATATCAAGTGCAGTGCATGGGTAAATCATCTCAAAAATCTGTACGGAAATGTGAAGATATACTCTAGTGTAGACAACATTATAAAATCGCGATTTACCATGTCCTAAAGGATCGCTGAGGATATGTGATATCCGTAACTATGTATTTTACGTAATTTATTAAGACTATGACTCTCTTCTTGCTTAGAAAAATCTTGAGAACCTATTGTAGTCATGTAAAATAGCAGCTTATGCTTTTCAATATATGTAAGTGCTTATATAAATAACTGAATTTATTTAAGTATCAGAATCAATCTTTAAATTTTTCATTTCATTTTATCTAAAAACGAAAACAAAATCACTTAATTGGGAGTAACTAGTAGCTCTGACTTCAGAGATAACATTCCTTCTTGGATATTTCTGTCGAACTTGATTGCATGTTGTTACTAGTTTATAAATAATTGATATTAACATTTGATAATTACAGACAAAGTTCTCCAGTTTCCCTTCTTCGTTTTGTCAACTGATTACGAAGGGTACGCCATCGCTTACACCTGTAAAACCTTGAAGAAGAGACAGCGTACACACTATGGTAATTATCTTGATAACATCTCTTTAAAGTATCTAGACTTGTGTGTCAAAGTATTCTAAATCTAAAACCTGAACTTCTATAAAAAAATGTTAAGTAAGTAACAATTCAACTGGTATAGGAAGTTCTCCATAACATGGTCTTATTAATGATTAGTAATAGTTTCACCTTTAGTTTAGTTTTTATAGGCCTTTGTCCAGCAGTGGACGTCTTCCGGCTGATTGGATTGGATTGGATTGGAATAGTTTCACCGTATTTCAAACCTTCGTACCAAAATATTTGAACACAACTTCTTAACTGTGAATTATGTCCAAATCTAAAGATCTATCAATAAAAGTAGATCTTATGAAGGACGAAACAACTTTGATGACGTGATAAAATCTATAGATATTAACAAATTATTATTGCACAATAATAATTTGTTAAATTACAACAACAGGAACTTAAGTTAAAGTAGAAACAAAAGAGGTTTAATAAAATGCAATGACGTAAACAAATATACTTATTAAGGACTTGTGTAAACAAAAGGTTTTGTTGTTTTATTACTTTCTATGGTCATCTGTACTAAACGAGTTGATGTAGTGTGGAAGTTTTTTTTCTGACGTTCACTTACCATGTGATAAACCTATGTACAAACAATGTGGTAACAAAGAATGTCGATACTGTACAATGTTATGATCGCCTTCAGACACGAGAGGATAAATCATAACCCGAATTATTTTATTAGCTAAAGTGACCATGAAATAGAATCATCATAACGTGTAATTACCTTTGGCAACAGAAAAAGGTACTACCTACATACTCTTTAAGAGTATTTCTGGTAATCGGCACCATTATTAAAGCATAAATTGAAACCAATAGCTTCCGTCCTGAGAATGAAAAAAAAAGATTGTATTTGTTCTTATTTTTAAAACATGAAGTTAATAATATGTTAAAAGTATTTTTAAGCATATTAGGTTTTTTTTGTTTGGTTAAATTGTATTTCATAATATACCTGGTTGAGGCGTTTAATACCGTCCATATTCAGTCTTTAGTACATTTGCTAACAAAATGAATCACACAGCTTACTGCTGCTTGGCATCAGATTTATGCACTACAATGTTAAGAGAACATTCTCTATTTGAAACACTAGTTGGAGATCCTAGATATCTAACAACAGAGATCACTAGAAAACCAAAAGTCTTAATAACTACGTTTTAATTCTTTAAAGATATTGTGTACTAATTGTAATGTTTTTTTTTCTGCACTTTATTTTTCAAACCTTTTTTTATCAATGTAAACCTTTTTATAATGACAGTGTTCACATGGGTTCTATCACGAAGCAAGGATAAGCTTCACGGCGACGTACTGAAGAAGGTCGAAGACTCCTTGTCGAAGTATCCGGAGCTGGCGGAGCACAGGCAGTCGTTTGTTATCAAAGAGTTCTCGGAACAAAATTGCGCATTTGTCGATAAATATGAAACCGACCAATTCACCAGCAACTTCTGGTAGATTCCACAAACATTTTAAGTTCGTGTTTGGATCTATAAGTTAACCGAGAAGTGAAGTAGTATAATCTGTACGTAATACAACGTTTTAGATTTTGAAATCGTCAGTACTGTTGTCTAAATTGATATTAATATTTTAAAACATTAATAAACTTTGACGCCGGTATGATATTCGCTTAATGATGTAAAAACAGCAACAAATATTAACAAGATAGCTACTGTCTGTAAAAATATACTAAAACATGTTATATTTCAAAGCCTTTATGTTATCTTTTCCAATGTGTACTTTTTTTTATGTCGTTTCCTAAAAGATCTCTAAAAGCAAACTTTGAGAGGAAACCGTCACATACAATTAGAGATTTTGTAAACATGTAACCGCTGCTCTTCATACCCTACCATTATGATAGATAAATTGCTTAGACTCTTTATAGGAGAGAAACGTTTGATCCCCATTTGTAAGAACATAAAAGAAAAAGGCCTAGCTGCCTTTGTGTATCCCGCAGGAGATAAAACATTGCTGTACACTCTAACTCCAAATCCGTTGATTTCAAGGCATCTGATTTACTACTGAATAAAGTAAGCAAAATAGTAGCTCGCTCTTCTCGTTAAGTAAATGAGACAATAAGTAACAGTAGACATTTATTTACATAAACTTAACATCTTTGTAAGAAGTTGTAATAAATAACGCAATTGAATTATTCAATAATGTTAGTGTGAACCTCCTTAAGGAATTCTGTGATCCGCTTGGAGGTCTTAGCCGTGCAAGTTTCGTCCGAGTGGTCATTGTAAACGTAGTGAGATTGGTTGATGATCTTAGAGTTCTTAGCAAGGAACTTCTTAACGCTAGTCTTGACACTACCTTCCAAGCTCTTGCTTCGAGAGAAGATCCATGAAAACACTGTAAAATAAATGTTAAAAGCATAAAGCAGAAGCGAAAGTCAATAAAAAATTATGATAGGAATTTATGATTAATGTAGGAATAATCTAGATCTATGAAGATTTTAGTGGAAAAATTGTCCAGCTCAACATCAAAAAGACTATGTAGAAAAATCAGAAAGCAGAAATAAATAAATTATCATATGCAACCAGAAGTTTTCAAACAACCCAACAGATGGCGCCATCACGAACAATAGATCACGCTATCGTTTATCATAGCGCAAATCTTTATAAGGATTGTACATCCTTGCAATTATACCCATTAACTGGATCTCTCTAGATCTTCGTTAATGCAAGACTTCTACACACGTTATTTATTTACCTTGGCGCTTCTTTGTTTCTTTGAAGTACCTGCAGCTGTAGCCGATAGAGTAGTTGATGTAGTCGGTATCCAAAATGTTTAAGTATGAGTTTTTGGCTTCGTCTGTAAATTAAGTCATTGGTCAGCTTACTTAGTTTAGTGGTGGTAGGTCTCCATTGCCGAAGACCGACTAGGTATGTACCTACGCAGCTCATATTTTTACCTACGTCCCGATCGTCTCATCCCTTCGTATAATATAAAAAAGAGCTACCATTGATCTTTTATTGATATAAATATAATATTTATAAAAAACTTTTCTGATGGTAGATCTCGGTTACCGAGTATCTTCTGAGTAGTTACCACCGCAATATCTGCCTTTGAACGGATAAGATATATAAGTTTTTCAGATCGAGCCTATCAGTTCTAGAGTTTGGACTTAAATACTAAAGCTTCATTATACAATACTTTATCGACATACCTCCGAAAGTGTAGGTAAGCATGATCTTAGCTGGTCCTATTAATGTAATATCACCCTCGATGTACGTCTTGAGTCCATCGACGACGTGAGAATTTTTAACTTTTCCCCTTAACTCTCTAACGTGGTATTCGGCGGTGGTGCACCTTCCCTTGTCTCCTTCCTCGCCGGCGTTGGGGAATCTTGCGATCTCGTACCAAGTACCGGAATACTGAAGAAAGAATATTTAATAGCAGATAAAAAATTTCAAATATCTACAGTACTATTGCTATGAATAAAGAGACCAAAGCTGATACATCATCTTTTTTTTTATTCAATTAAACGACGAGAGGAGCGGTACGTTCAGCTTATGGTGAGTGATACGCCTGCCCATATCAGCGTAGCGCTTAAAAGATTACTTTTTTTCATTTTCATTAATCTTTAGTAATATTAATGTATGATATGGTAATAATGTTTCATAAACTCTTCCACTCCCATTGAGGTTTCTGTAACTGGATTTATTAAAGCGACATCTTACGGCTAAAACGGATATTATTAACAACCTTGAAAACAGCAGCGTATTTCTTTCAAATAAAAATGATCACGTGTTATATAACTATATAAAAATGATGACGAAATAGTTGTTGCGGACAGCTGAAGACACGGTGGATGGCTTCAAGGGAGGACTATATTCAACGGTGGATAAATAAGCAGCAGCAACAGCTTATTGTAATGATAAAGGCAAAGACTTACAGAATCGAAGTCGAAATCAGTTTTGGTCTTTATCGGCGGACAGGGTCCGTCCTCGAAGACGCCGACTTCCGCCGCAGCGGTGACCACGAATATCGCGAATACTGAATACCTTAACATGATATATTATATTTAAAACGTAAACATATACTATGCTAGTCTTACAAAAGCCGCTCCAGTTCTGAACGATGGCTTTGCTTTCGTGTTCGTTTTATACAAGACTTTGGCCAGAGGTCACCTGCGACATTTGTTTGTTAACTTATTTTTTTGATAAAAAAAAAACTCATACAAACTATACATTGAAACAACATTTTTTTAAAACACTTGAAAGTGTACGATCCATATAAAAACCTATACATTCGAAATGTTCCTATTTCTAATTCAAATATACTTAATCGAAACGAGTTCAGAGGAACTAGGAGGAGGAGTAGAGGCTCACAAGGAATCCTCAGGATAATTTTTTCACCGGCAACCATCAAATGTACTATCATCTTGGCTTATTTAAATCCATTGCAGAACCAAAGCTTCTCCAATATAATAATAATTGACATACAAATGCTTAGCATTCGGTTTGACTAAATGATTATAAAATTAACTTTAACAGCCATTGGGAGGGTAGATTGGTAATTATTCTAACCCATCACCAATATGAAGAAATGATGAAAATTCCTAATAATGAGAAAATGTTTCACTTTGTTTAAAAAAAACTGATCTAGCTTCACATTATTTTAAAAGCTTTGATATTTAAACACAAGAAATCGATACATCGATAGCCTTATTCAATCTATATCAAAACATAACTCTGACTAGATATTTGTTATATAGGAAATTTTTAATATATTACTAGCTGTTCCACATCCGGTTTGATAGCCGTAACACCTCCGCAACTACCTTTGGAGAAAGAATTTTGAAAACCCATCCTTAGCTGACCTCTAATCAACGGAAGCGATACCTCTGCCATATTTTGAGTGTTTACTGTGTAATTGTTTCGGAGATCTTGTGATGAGGCAATAAATCTCTAGATATCTCCTAAATATATATATAGGAATGTGCATTAATGAACAGGAAAGCGCATTAAAGAAACATATATAGTAAAGATTACTGATGAATGCACCAGCACCAGCAGCACCAGAATTAAACCTCGGGCTTTAGGACTCCCTTGTATTAAGACAAGCGACGAGACGAGAATGTTCATCTACTCATAACAACGTTACGCTAGTTAGGATGTTATACACAGCACAACATTGTAATAATTTCATTAGTCACATCCCCTTCAAACCGGAACACATTAATATATGCACACTACTATTTGGCAGCAGAAATAGAAACTGCGGTGGTACCTAGACGGTCTCTGACACTACTATAATTTTTTGTTTGATTGTCTTAAATATGTATGTACTATGAAGAAATACGACTAAACAAATAGTACACTATTTCCGCTGCGTTCTCATTATCATCTGTCCTTAAAGCTTATTTAGTACAATAATTATTTTTTTCAAAATTGCATAACTCAAGCAGCTTTCAAGTAAACACCGACCTCGGCACAGATAACTACAATTTTTAATTCGCTCATTACATATTAAAAAACAAAGTAACGTGACAATAAATATAAATTTCATATATCAAGTGTAAATACTTCGTTTAATGGACTGTACAAGGGTATAGAAATACTTAGTATTAACACACTGCAGCTAAATACATTCAGGTTTTGTAAAACAATCTAGAAGCTTTCAAATGCCTGTTTGATCTTTGCTATTTATAAATCTGTACAACAGATACACTTAGGACACCGTCTAGGTATTACCGCAGCTGCTAATTCTACCGATGAACAGCAGCGGGCACATGTTAGTGTGTTCCGGTTTGAAGGACGCTACAGCTAGTTAAATTACTAAGGTAATGAGACATTTTATCGGTATAATATATATATGACGGGTACAGTATAGAACAGTATTTTTAATCCTAACCATTGCTAGATTGTTATAGGAGTAAAATTAAAAAAAAAACTGGAATGGGGGGAAAAAAAGGTGTTATGTAATGTTTGATTAAATTGGATTTAGCTTTTGATTAATTCTTAATAAGTACGTATGTGTTACTTATGAAGGTTTCAAAATATGACAGTTTTTGGCCAATTGATTGTGACATATTTTAATACGATCATATACTGTTTTATTATTATATTAAAACCCGTTCTTCCGGATGCCGTGATGGTTCAGTTTTTAAAGCAGTCATGTAGAAAAGGCCTTAGTTCGATTCTCACTAAGCTTGAAATTCTAATGGACGAGCAACGCGGTACCGATCGATGTGGAGATGTATGGGGGAGGCCTATATCTAGCAGTGGATTTCTATCGGCTGATGATGATGATATTCTCATTGATATACTTAAGCAAACAATTAATATAAGATATAACTTAAAAGACAATGAAATTTCTTTGAATTTTGATTGAGAAATTACAAGGCTTTCATGTTTGTTATAAAGAACCATACGACCTTTAAATTCATCAGCAAATTTGGGGTCAGTATTAAAAATTATAAAACGTTATTGAAATTTGAGAGACTATTAAACAGGCATAAACTGCATCGGACATGTAATTGTCTCTGATACTGTTGCTTGTCATGCTTGCCTTGTAACGCGAAGATTTCAGGTTCGATTCCAGAGCAACAAATAGTGGTAGTAGGTTTTTTTTTAACCTTGCTTAGCAATCATTCTTGTACATTAAATCTGCCGCCATAACAGCATTGCTTTCTTCCAACTGTCAACATATGACAGTTAGGATATTCTAGCCGAATACACTTCACCGTTAATGACTTCATTGTCACTTGTTATCATGTGATATTTATCTCAAATCATAAACAGTTTAATAAAAAATAAAATTCTATACAAACTTGATAATATTCTTTATTAAAGTTAAGCAAACACAGTAATTTTTTCTTGTATATAATATTTTAAACTAGTCTCTGTGGTCGAGGCTCTTGAAGTTCATTTGTTTTTTTTTTACTTTATATGTATAATTTTGGAACAAAAATCACATGGACGTCTAAAGATAGTACACTAATATATATTTTTTTTTCATATTTAAGAAACTTTACAAATATTTAATAAATTAAAGAGATGTACAGACAAAGGAATGAACAAAGGGTCGTCATAATGCTCGTGCAAAATATGTCTATTAAGAAAATGATTACTATTATATGTGAAGGAAATTAAATTATTAGTTAATTTACTAAGTAATAGTAAATAATTTATTTATGAAGCACACCTACAGTAATACATATCACAATATTAAAAAAGTTCAGACATGAATATCAATTGCAAGTATACAGATTTAAATATATATAATATTACTTAAATATACTATAATGTAGATGAAAATACTCGATATTTTATTCATGAAAATTCTTCAATCAATATATTAGCTTTATGTCTGTTACATTAGAATTAAACTTTACCAATGATGATGGAACTTTAGTCCTCTTAATGTTCCCATAACTGTGACTTCCTTTCTCTCACAGGTACAATCGTGATCATCCACAACACTTGCCAAGAACGGGTCGGCGGATGTAGTATACCTAGTAAGCTGGTAGCTTATTAGTACAAGCAGGATTTTTTCTATATTTTACTACCGAAAGTTCAAGCTTAGTTTTCATCTAAGATGCTCCTTCAAGTCCTAAAGTTTGACCATACTTTATTCCATTATTTGTTTGTTCCTTTGGTGAAGGAGTTTTATAAAATCCGTTCTTACCTGACTTCTAAATGACAGAAGGAGTACCTCTACTAAATTTTGAGTGTTTACGTCTAATAGTTTCGGAGATCTCGTAATGAGTCAAGGAATCTTTGGAAATCTATATTTAGACATTATGTTCATAATATGACCATTCAATTGTGAGTTTATAACCACCATCATGTCTAAAGTATGGCTGTCAACTCTGAAGGTAACTGTGCCTCTTGCGCAACGTGAATAAAGTACCTAAGTGGATCTGATGCCAGTCAGCTCCCCATTGGTGTAAATAAAGACTTCTTCCTCCTGCCAGCATATCCTTTACCTTACATCCTGTCCACTGTTATAACTCCTATCAGTCTTCTCTAAAATTTACATTGTTCTAGATTACAATCCATTATGACGTCATTGTTGAACATACACAGGTTTATTATGCGCATTACTTCCTTTCTAAACTCTTAATTTTTTTATTCGTTAAAGAGTAATCCAAAATAGGTTAGCTCTCCATCACCGCTCACTCTTCAGTTTTCGAAGCGTTCACGCGGTTGTGTCATCATCATCATTTCAGGCTAATGCTGTCCACCGCTGAACATAAGCCCACCTACTCGACTATACATTTCAAAATTATTGTAAATTATTTCCTTACTAATATGTTTTTCATGTTACTGAAAGACTGCAGACTGTAAGACTGCCTAATTTTTTTTGTAATTTTCCTACCTCAGTAATGAATGCTCTATATTTCTAAAATATTTTTTTCCATTCAACGAAGCAACAACACTAGCAGGACGTTCATCTGATGGTAAGTAATACGCCTTCCCATAACAACGTGGCGCTGTTTAAGATGTTAAACACAGCATCACATCGCGATCGTTGCTTTGAGATATAAGATGTCTCGTTACCCCAGTAATTTCACTAGCTACAGTGCCCTTCAAACCGGAATACAGTAATACTTGCATTCTGCTGTTTGTCGGCTGCAATAGGCACTGGGGTGGTACCTACCTAGAGGGTCTCCGGCAACAGAGACCTACCACCAGCAGTCTGCTAGTAGTCTACCAGTTTTAGAAAAACAATAAAAAAGTATTTTTTTTTAAATAGTTTTATTTAACCGTTAATTTATTAAAATGTTGGTACGGAACCGTTTAAACAAACTGATATCTAGTATAAAAATAATAACTTATTTTTATGGTATATCTAACAGCGATGTTAAGTTGATCACTTAAGGAACTCGGTGATCTCTTTGGTGACTGAGGACTGGCAGGCCAGCTCGGAGTGGTCGTTCAGCACGTATCTGGCAGAGTCCAAGACTTTAGACGTCCTCAAGTATTCTTCTACTTTGTATTTCGATTCGCAGTCCAATTTCTTGCTTCTAGACTTGATCCATGAGAAAACTGGAAGGATTGGATATAATTAGCATTTCTAAAGTTATGGCTTACGTATATACTTGACTTTTATAAACAATTTCAATGCGTATTATTTATGCGGTTGCTATGGTAACGGTTGCTATAGAAAGCCATTTGCCTTTTTGTTGTTACTCGTGATAAGATGGCGCTGAAACTCCTCTAATTCTTGTTGTGTTTGTTGTTACTATTCAGCTATTCTAAAATTCATATAGATTTAATAAGTATACAGTGGCGGGAAGTGTGGATACTATACCTTGATGTTTATTTCCGTCCTTGTAGTATTTGCAGCTGTAGCCAATGGCGTAGCTCTTGTAGTCAGTGTCCAATACGGTCAAGTACGAGTTCTTGGATACACCTGAACATTTCCCATAAGTCTTTAATCATTTTAACAGCAAAAGCAACAAGAAAAGCCGTACACTCACCTGACGGTAAGTAATACGCTCACCCATAACGTAACTCTAGTTAGTATGATATATCATACACCGTTGTGTTTATCGCCTTAAGACGTAAGATGGTTAAGTCTCATTACCCCAATCATTTCACTACCTACAACTTCCTTTAAACCAGAACAGGATAATGTTTACACACTACTGTTTGATGGCAGAATTATGATCTAATAGTGTAATTAGTAGTATATATGATGCGAACACATTTACTCGTCGTCAGTAAGAATTATGATTGTTAAAAACTTTATTAATATTTCAGCCTATTGATGAAGAGGTTTGATACACAGCAGTTAGGATGATATACACTACTCAATATATTAATTGTTTTAAGACCTATGTTAAGTCTCAGTAATTCATTAAGCACCAGAATAGAATCTAAAGGTCTGTTGGAGTTAGGTTACTTGGTCATTTCTATTGTTACATATCATTTCATCTATTTTAAATATAAAATCAGTTCATACCTCTAAATGTGTAAGTCAGCATCACTTTAGCTGGCGCCACGAGGGTTAGGTCACCCTCTATGTACGACCTGATGCTGTCCACCACGTGGCTGTTCTTCACCTTACCCTTGTCACCGTCGACGGTGTACTCAGCGGTAGTGCATTTGCCTTTAGAACCCTCTTCGCCGGCGTTAGGGTACTTTGCTACTTCGTACCAAGTTCCTTGGTACTAAAAAAAAAAGAAGTTGGTTACCAAAAGCAGACCTCAAGATGCTTTTAAGGTATTTTTTTTTTATACGAGACGAACGGGACGTTCATCTTTCGGGAATGGTAAGTGATACGCCTACCCATAACAACGTCGCTCTAGTAAGGATGATATATACTGCTTCATTTTTCGCTCATCACCTTGAAACACAGGATGTTAAGTCTCGTTACCCATGTATTTAATAACATTTAAATGAACCAGTCTATAGTATTACTTACTGCTTCGAATTCGAAGTCCTTGACGGGCGTGACGTCGGGACAGGGTCCCTCGAATATGACCTCAGCAGCGGCTGCCGACAGCACGACGAACGCGACCAAACGAAACATTTTTCCGACTCCTGAACGGTGACTGCTTTACTGTGAGAGCTACCACCAGATTCTAGATGCAGCAATTACAACAGCAGCCATTTTATACCGATTCCCGTACAGAGGTCAAACTGTCGGTCCCTTATTGGCGAACCGCAAGGTCCAAAATTTGCGGAGGTCCAATAAATAAAACTAGTTTTTTTTTAATTTCATCATCACAGTAAACAAATAAATTTATTATGTACCTTCGCCTTTGAAGTAATGACGAAATATCTTTGCAATTGGCTGTAAGTAATATTAATGTATTATATCTTAGGTAGCCTATGTCCAGCAGTGGACTTCTATCTGCTGATGATGTTATTACTGGTGATAGGTCTCTGTTTCCGGAGACTGTCTAGGTGGATACCATCGCGTCTCCTATTTCTACCGCCAAACAGTACTGTGCAAACCCTGCTACATTCCGATTTAAAGGGCGCTGTAGTTAATGAAGTTGCTACGGGGTCACGGGGCATCTTACGTTTCATGACGACCAGCACAGTGTGGTGTAGTGTATATAATACTAATCAGCGCAACATTGTTATGGGCAGGCGTATCTCTTACCATTAAGCGATCACTTACCACGCTACATTGTTTATTAAATATACAATACAGTTAAGATGCAATAAACATTTAATATCTTCTTCTTTCATATCTTTGAGGGAGGTCTATGTCCAGCAGTAGACGTCTGTCGGCTGATGATGATGATTTAATATCATTCTATATTAAGACATAAAGATACTAAAAATAGTATTAAATGACGTCAACGAGACATACAAATTAATTACATTGTACTTACTTTTATAACTGGTATTGGTATGAGTTAAGTTCGTAAATTTACTGGTAATAGGTCTCTGTCACCGGAGACAGTCTGGGTAGATACCAGCAGCGCCTATTGCACCCGACAAACAGTAGTGTGCAATAATTACTATGTTCCGGATTGGAAGGCGTTGTAGCTAATATCATTACTGAATTAAAGAGACTGAACATCTTATGTCTCAATTGATGAGAGAATAACAAGTGCCAGGTTGTTATGGGTGGTCGAATCACTTACCATCAGGTGAACGTCCCACTCGTCTCGCTGCTTCGTTGAATAAAATAAAAACACTGAACACAATTAACGACACTTAATTAGTTTAAATAATACACAGGTAATGTTATAAGGGATAACAAAGGGTACTTTCATTTAAGCACCGGAATTAAGATTCAATAATAACGAAATCCATATAGTTTTTGGTTTAACTGCTGAATGTTCGATGTTAAAAATGATTCTCTTTTAATGCCCATTACATCGTTATTATTAGACGATAAAAGTCCACTAAAGATCTTCGTAAACATTTTTCCTCGCTATCCACAGTCAATTGTTTCCTGCAATCTTTTATATATGCACTAAAGATTTCCCCCTATGTAGATACTTATCACGATATCTCAAGAACCGTAAGATTTGGAGAATTGAAATTTGACAGGAATATTCTTTTTGCCAGTATATGTCAGATAAGATTTTACAAACATTTGTTCTCCAAAAGGAGTTTCGAGGTTTTTAAACGGGATGGAGCCAAGGAGACAACGGGTTGCCGGACGAAGAATATTTCTGACAAATTTCAACTCTAAATTTCAAATCTAATTCTATACTCTATTTTATATTACGTCCAGCGAAGCGGACGGTGGACATCTAATGTATATATATACAGGAGATATCTAGAGATTTATTTTTTCATCACGAGGTCTTCGAAACTATTCGTAAACCCTCAAATTTTGGTACAGATATTACTTCTGCCGTTTAGAGGTCAGCTAAGAATGGATTTTACTAAGTTCGTTCCTCAATTTTGCGGCGGTGTTACTGCCAGAGAAACGAGCGTGAAACAATTAGTATTATATATAAGGGAGAAGTATACTATATATTATATATATGCATAGGGTCCGGGAGTACTCAGCCGTCTGTCCGGCACTATTTTGCGTAACAGGTATGCGACCCCGGCTTCCCGAGCTACTACTGACTCCTTTCTGCTCTTTCCGGTTCAGTAGTATCCCTTCTTATTGTTAATCCCTTCCCAAAGTCCGCATTCCCTTTTACTTTACACATCTCCCTACCTAATCCTTCTCATTTCCCTTCCGCCAAGCCAGTGGTAGGCCGTGCCCAAGTGCTGCGTGCCCAGAGGCGAGTTTGGGATTAGCGTGCCATTGCCCTGGGACCGGGTGACCCCAGAATAAGGTTAACCTTGACCAAACATGCGGAGCTCTGTTTGGATCGACGATTTTTTCCCTTGCTGCTCGTGGGAACGCTAATGGTGAAATACTTTTCATGCCAGAATGGCAGCGACGTGGTTCGCAACCCGTCACGTCTCGTCTCCCGGGGGAGCGAATAGTAGGCTGCCGATAGCCACTTTGCTACTTTGAATGTCAGAGGAGAAATGAAAGATAAAATTTATGAAGTATGTGAGATGATGAGGGAAAGAAGAATTGATATTCTGTGTGAATGAAACTAAGTGGAAAGGATGCGACACCACCATACATGGATCTTACACAGCCTACTGGTTAGGAGTCCCTGAAACCAGCATAGGCTGTCAAGGAGTTGGTGTGCTGCTTTTTGCTAGAATGAACGAATGTGTGACTGACTTTGGTTGTGTGAGTCCTCGACTCATGTGGGTGAGGTTGAAGGTTGGCCTTACCCGCCTCTTCTTTCTAGGGGTATATGCTCCACAAGATGCGGGATGGAACCGGTCCTCGCGAGCCCAAGCCGAAAGGGAAGAGTTTTAGCATAGTCTGAAGGATGGTCTGAATGAATGTAAGCGTAATGAAAGAATTGTAATACTTGGAGATTTTAATGGATGCGTTGGAGTTCAGCGTGATGGATATGAAACTGTGTTAAGGAAATTCGGTGATGAAAGAGTGAATGAAAATGGAAAGAGTCTGCTTGAGGTCTGCTTGGAGTGGAATCTTGTGGTAACAAACACAATGTTTAACCACAAAAAGATTCTCAGGTACACAAGAAAAGAAGGAAACCAGGACAGTATGATTGATTTTTTAATGGTCGATAAGAGATTGAGAAAGAAAGTGCTAGACACCAGGGTGTACCGTGGCACTGCCATTGACACTGATCACTTTCTGTTGTTGTTGTGTGCCAAATAAGGGGGATCTTTAGGCGATGGCGGCATCATGTTCAGGAATCCATTAGTGTACTAGAAAGAGTGAAAGTCGAGGTTTTGCAAGATGATGAAATGAGAGAGAAGTATAAGAGTAAATTGATTGATAAGTTTGACAGATTAGAAGGAATGTGTGAAGTTGAAGAGTTATGGAAGTCAATCAAAGATGGAGTTGTGAATGCGACCATTGATGTATGTGGTGTGAGTAAGAGAAGAAAAGGAAGTACGTTGAAGACTGTAAGTGTAAAAATACGGAACGCAGTGTCTGAAAAGAGGAAAGCATGGCAGGATTGGTTGGCAGCAAAAGCCAATCATAGAATGGACAAGGCAACGATAGAGGATGTACAAAATGCGAAGAATGAGTATATAAGACGTAAGAGCGTAACAAAGGAAGTGGTGGAAAAAAAATGAATGATAGAGATGAATTTGAAAGAAGGTTATCTGATGACTTCCGGACGAACATTAAGTTCTTCTGGAAATCCATAACAATAGCCAGAGCTAATAATACAAGCTCATATGGCACAATTAGGAACCAGGATGGAAGCTTTGTGGCAGGTGAAGAATGTATTCTAAAGAGGTGGAAGGAATATTTTGAGAGTTTATTCGAGAAAGAGGATATGCATGTGCCAAACCCCGGTAGGGGTCAAACTGAGAGTGGGGATGAAAGTAATATTAGTATGAAAGAGATTTTAGATGTAATGAATAGTATGAAGTTGGGTAAGGCTGCAGGATATGATAGGATTACGGTCGATGCTGAGAGCTGGACAGGGCGTGGTAGCTAGTCAGCTGTATTACCTTTTCAACCTTTGTTGGAGGAGCGGCAAAGTGCCAGATGACTGGTGCAAAGCTTTAATCGTTCCAGTATATAAAAGAAAAAGTGTCACAGCAAGACTGTAAAAACTATAGTGGCATTAGCTTACTGAGCGTCGTCGGCAAACTTTATGCAAAGATACTGATTAAAAGAGTGATGAATGAAACTGAAGAGAAAATTTAGAAGTGGAATGAGATGCATGGACCAGGTCTTTTCCTTACGTAGCATAACCGAAAAATGTTTGGCACATAGCAAAAGGTCTATTGCGCTTTCGTAGATTTGGAAAAAGCCTATGACAGAATGGTGAAGAATGAATTGTGGTCCATATTGTCTGCTTATGGGGTGAACAGCACGCTGATACGAGCATTGAAATCACTTTATGAGGGTTCTAGTGCTTGTGTCAGGATAAACGGAGCTTACTCAGACTGGTTTAGCATCGAGAAGGGTGTTAGACAGGGATGTGTGGCCTCGCCGTAGCTGTTTAACGTATTTTTAGACAATTGCTTGAAAGATTTGAAAGATAGTGAGTATGGACTAAGAATCAATGAGTTGACCGTCAAGTGCCTCCTATACGCTGATGATCAAGTTTTATTATCATCATCGGAAAGGGAGTTGCAAGCGATAAGTCGACATGGTGCATGGTGCTTTAACAAGCAAAGGAATGAAAGTGAATGTAAGCAAGACGAAAGTAATGGTGTTTGAAAGAGAAGAATGTATGACAAACTGTGACATTATGATTGAGGGACAAAAAGTGGAACAAGTGAAAGAATTTGTATATCTGGGTTCACAGTTTACGAGAGATGGTAAGTGTGATGGTGATATTTTAGAAGAATTTTAAAAGGGAATCAAGTCAATGGGGCACTTCATAACTTTATGAATAGCCAGAACGTATCAAAAAGAGCACGACTAGCTTTGCATAGAGACGTGTTGGTCCCCATACTGATGTATGGTAGTAAATGTTGGGTATGGCAGAAGAAACATGAAAGTAGGATTAATGCTGAGATGAGAAGCCTGAGAAGAATAACTGGCGTGAAACGGATAGACAAAGTAAGGAACAGTGTGATAAAGAAGCGGTGCGGCGTGGTTGAAGATGTAGTGACAAGGATAGAGAAATGGATGCTTTGGTGGTTCGGCCATGTCGAAATAATGGTTGAAAGAAGATTAACGAAAGAAATATACAAGGTAAGAAAGATTGGAAAAATCGGTGCAGGTCGACCTAGGCAGACATATTCCGATCAAATCGGAAATGTCCTAAAGAAAGGCCGGGTCAAAAGCACTCGCAACCGACCAGCATGCATGAAGATGCTTATGAAAGTGGAGGAAGGGAGAGAGGTGTGCCAGGATCGTAGCAGGTGGAGAGATGTGGTCTCTGCCTACCCCACTGGGAACGAGGCGTGATATCTATGTATGTATGTATATGCATAAGGTATTTCGAAAAATTGTATATTTAAAATGTTGAGTTTAAAAAAGAAAACAAGAAAAAATTTATTGTTTCTTCAAAAGCAAGATCATTCAATTAGCAAAAGGATATAAAGCGATAAGCGAATTGGGAACAGGTTTAACACAGGTGAACATTTAATTTGAATGCGTTTCAATTTGTATCAACGTTTATTTGTTTTTTTTTTATTTAGCATACATAGTACCTCTTTAAGAGACAAATTGAGAAAGTAATTTTAGGAATAGAAGAGTAACTCTTATTATTACACTACCCTCCCTAACGGACAACATCCCAAATGGATGCTACGGTCAAGTTCCTCGAAAAGATAAGATTTCTTGAATGTTTACTGGTGATAGATATCTGTTGCCGTAGACCGTCAAATAGTATTGTGCAAATATTACTATGTTCCGTATTGAATGGCGCTATATTTAGTGTATTATAGGGATAGCGAGACTCAACATCTTATATCTCTGGCGCCGAGCGCATCGTGGTGCAGTATATCATCTAACTATCGCCAAGTCAACGTCCCGCTTGTTCGTCGTTTAATTAAAAAAATCATGTCAGCAGGCTGTGATGATGATCATTATGTATTTTCTTTTTTATTCAATAAACTGACTACTCAAGTAGGATTTTCTTCTTATGGTAAGTGATACGCCTGCCCATAACGTGATGTAACTTAGAATGATACACAGCACACTGCTCTCGCCGCTTTGAAATATGAGATGGTTACTCTCATTACCACCAGTAATTTCACTAGCTACAGCGCCTTTCGTCCGTAACACAGTAGAACCGCTCACTACTGTTTGACAGTAGAAATTGACTATAAAATCATTGTATTGCCAACTCATATAGTTCTTTTTCTGTTGACGTAGTGAGCGGAATAGGGAAACGGATGGTGAGGTTGAAGGCTTCTGTTCACTTTTTACATATCTACAATAAGTTTACATATGTATATATATTCATATAACATATTTTTTTATTAATAAACAGTTATTTTGTATAAATCTGGTTAAATCGTTATCATTTATGGTAAGTAATTATCAACCGGTATTGTGAAGGTATTTTTGGCGACATAATATGTATTTTTGTCTCTTACATTTAACTTAAATATATCTCAACTTCATATAGGAACAATAATTATAGAACGTTTAAGAATTATTTTAGTAACAAGCATTTTAATAATTTTTTTTCTTTGACGAAAAGACAGGAAGTGCAAGACGATCATCATCTGATGGTGTGTAATCCGCCTGCCCATAACAACGTGGCGCTAGTTAAGACAGTATACACTAAACCACATTGCGCTTGTCGCCTGAGACGTAAGATATCAAGTCTCGCTATCCCAGTAATTACACTAGCTACAGCATCCTTCAATCCAGAATACAGTAATGTTTGCACATTTCTGTTTGGCGGCAGAAATATGCGTTGCGGTGGTACCTATTTGATATCATGTTCTTTTCTAAATGTATCAAAACCATAGAGATGTCTGCAACAAACATCACCTATCCACCACTTTAAAACCAGTGACGTAGAAAACCTTAATGCTGCCTGACCCGTTTTCATATGTATGTATATATATTAATAATTTGAGATAAGTGGTTGAAAGGCAGCTGTGTAGCTTGTGAAGGCGCGGTTTTGATCTTTACCGAGCTTTAACTTCCGGCAAAAGGTAAACATCGCCAGGAAATCGACGTTTCAAGAAGATGCTTTTGTGAACATGTGAGATAAGAACTTGAGTCCCAGCAGTGGGAACATTAAACGGGCAATCAATAATTGCTATAATCATAGACTTACAACGTGAATGTTAGTGAAAGCTCATTATTTAGTGTTAACGATGTTTATATGTGAAGTCTAGACTTTATACCAATAGTGCAATTATCATCAAATCTTTTTGACCTTGAACAAAACCGGACCTAAACTTAGGACTGTCTGTTAGATACGAGTCATTAGAGCTTTCGTATTATACAACGGCAGCAATAAACAAATTACATGCATTTTAATATAAACATTAACGGCGGCCATTTAAAGATGAACTTCTTATCAGTTATCGCCTTTAAAGATACGAAAGCAAAATGTTTAAATATATTACATTACTCATGTAAGAACAGTCCCAGCGATGGGCAAGATATTGTGGAATGTTATATTGAGGAACATTAACTACTTTTACTACTGATGAAGTAAATCATGTGGAAAACATTTCAGCTTCACATTTAAGTAACATCTCTTCTTTTTTGTTGAAGGAGAAGGATCTTTAAAAGTAATTCTGGCTTTAAGACATAGATAGGGATATCTGGGATCTGTATACGCTGCAACACCTTCGGTGGTCATCATCAGTGCATTTTATCACATCTCAAGAATGGGTCTCCAGTGTACGGCGTGTGAACACTTCCGCTGACCGCTGACCATTGATTGCGCGCTCGCTCGCTGAACTGCGATTGAACTAATAAATTGAAAAAATCATATTGGCATTGATAAATGTGAAAGGTAGTTTATTGTTTACCACATTTGTTAACTTTTTTTTTTCTCTTCGTCGTTTTATTACCTGTTTCATTAAATAATGATCACATTAATTTTATAAACAAGCCTATTATTATTCCTTATGTAAAAAGGTTAATAAAAAAAAACACTTCATATTTTATTTATAAACATTTTGTACTATATATAGCTAGTAGTTAACATTTAAAACAATGTAAGAACAAAAAACAATTTGTAACAAATAAACTACATATGGGCTAAAGGACTGAACCGTTAGATGTTTCAAGTCTCAAAATTGTTTCGCTTCACTTGAACAAGTAGGCTACGGATCTAGTCACTTGAGTTACACGGCGCCGTGTTGTCGGCCCTTCATCCGCAGATGAACATGAACATATTTACAAATAAGCACTGGATACTCAAAAATCCCAAATCTATCTAAATAATTATCTCTCATTTCACTAAAATGGTACGCAACTATGCTGAACTGTATTTAGTAAGTTTATTTTGAATTTAGGATTCAAAGTACAACATTCGTACTCTACCTAAAATCACTTCACGCCTCTGCTTACACGGCGCCCTGTAGTTGGCCCGTCGCTTCCGGTAATTCAATCATGTTCTGAGAAGCCATTTGACTATTTTAAGAATATTCTGTTGTTTATTTGAGTATTCAGCAATCGAAGATCTATACAAAAATATCCATAATGTTCATACTTATACGTTGCTTTTCATGTCCACAAAATTCAATCAAGTTGATTTTAATACACAAAAATAAATACTAATTATTTTCTACTCAACTTCTACTTACAACTATTATGTAGTAAGAACTTAAAATGAAAGTAACAATTGTGAAGTATCTCCAGAATATTCTAGATTTAGCAGGAAAATTACTAGTGTTATGGACTACCTTCTACAGTAGTCCAGTCAAACAGGTTTCATAAAACTTCCACTGTCCAATCTAAACCACTCATACCTTTGGTAACTAACCAAGGTTTTCCGCTACAAGATAAACTATTAGTCTCTATGTAGTCAAAACAGTAAGCCAGTTATTTGACTACAGAACCTTTTAAAATTTCCCCTTCAATGAGGATCCTGGTGGAAGATCCCAGCTGTGGATGTTAACCGGTTGATAAGATGAACAGATCTTTCAAAGTTAATGATGCTAAAGTTGCAGGATAAACTCTACATTCATCATCATCTCAAAGGATCGGCGTTAACTGAAGGACAGTTTGAGTAATATGAAGTAATTTAGACAAACGTGTTAATTACTTTTTATTCAAATATAACGTACTTTTTATACAATAGATACATAATCTCGTTGGGATAGAAGAAACTGGAGATGAAATGTAAACACCACAAGTATGTTATTGTTATTATTTTTTTAATTATTTGATAAAAATCCTTTTGGATATACTTTCTAAATCTCAATTCTACAGGAACTGAGTTATAGATCTGGCCACTGGAGCAAAGCAGGCTTGTGGGGAGTAGTCGTTAGCGACGTACTTGGTTACGTCGAGGATTTTGGATTGGCTTAAGTAATTGTCCACTGCTGCCCTGGCGCACACGTCCATAACGGGGTTCCTCGATTTGATCCAAGAGAATACTGCAAAGATAGTTATCTTGTTACTGCAGAAATCTTTGTCAACACGTTTGATTGGTTAGATTGCTTTACAGGAAATCCAGGAGTAGTCCATCTTCATATCAAGTATACTTAGTGTTTTAAGTACTAGATAAAATGTTTATAACTTAAAACAAAAATTTACAATTTAGAAGAGTATATAAACATACCTTGATGGGTGTTTGTGGTTGGGAAGTACTTGCAGCTGTATCCAATGGAGTAGGACTCGTAGTCGGTATCCAATATGGTGAGGAAAGAATTCTTCGATATGCCTGTTTACAAACATAATAATATGTTGTTACAATAAATTATATAAATAAAGAGACAGTAACAAGTGTACAACGAAAGCGCCTAACCAACAGAGAACCTTCAAATTTTAAAAAATGCAATTTTTGTGAAGGTGAAAAAAAAAAACGGAACCAGTGTTTTCTAAAGGTCTATATATATACACTGAGTGTTCAATATTAAACATTGTTTTTAATAAAAAAAAAATCAAAATATTAATTGAATGCAAGGTCTAAATCAAGGTGATTGTCTCAACGTAGACTATTGTCAACACGCAAGACCTTTACTAATATTTTCTAGATATAAATTAATAACAAACCTCCAAATTTACTGTTAAATAGTAATATCAAAATTTACTGTGTTCTTTGTGGTACAGTGATTGGACTGATCAAATTCTACGATGCTGCGATTACAATACTGTGAATGAAGTGTGAGAGACTGAGAACATTAGTAGGCTTGGTCACTCAATCCAAACACCAATATTTCAATCATTATTAACAGGAAGATGCTTTAAAAATACTTATTCTTAAAACACCTTCAGTCCTTCCACGCAGGAGACCACACCTTCAAGGATTGTCAGAACGATTAGTCTGACGCTGCTGACATCCAGGAGCTTTCTTCAATCTTCACCAGATATTTGGTTCTACCTATAGGAATCTTCCAACACTGCTTCTACTTAAACCCAAGGGTAACCATATTTGAAGTAACAAAGTTGATGCAATTTAAATTAATATGAACGCGTTGTTAATGTAGTCCGGACTTGGACAAAATCCGTGACAAAATATAGGAGCAAGATTTTCTTATGTTCCAAAATGAGACACTGCCTCCAACGATGGACAGTAAAAAGTTTAACACAACAGCACAGAAGTTAACCACCACTACGTCGTATATTTTACTTACCATCGAAGGTATAGGTCAGCATCACCTTTCCAGGTGCGACGAGAGTCAAATCTCCATTGATGAAAGATCTCACGTTGTTGGTGACGTGGCTGTTCTGTACTCTTCCGGTGCTTCCGTATACAATGTACTCAGCGATGGTACACTTGCCTTTAGCACCTTCCTCGCCAGCGTTGGGGTAACGGGCGATCTCATACCAAGTGCCTTGGTACTGGAAAATATTGTGATTGAAGCGATATTAAATCATGTTACTGCTATTATTACAATAGCTATAGCAGCATGTGAATCAGAAGTAGTCGTTTTTTTTTATTAGCAGCAGTAACTGGTACTGAAGCAGCATCAACGGTCTCTGTCAATAAAAACTTATCATCAATAAACAGAACATATGTCCTGGTGCCATGGAAACTTAATACATTCTGTGCTATTTTACACTTGTTACTAAACAACATATTATGCACTAAGATCTTTTTAACTAGTAAGTTATTACTTACAGCATAAAAGTTGAAGTCTTCTTTGGGCCTAACTTCAGGACAGGGTCCATTGTAGATGACTTCAGCAGAAACGACCGCGAACAGAACGAAGCACACGAAACGATGCATGTTAGATAGTTTTAGGTTGTGCACACAACAGCCAACTGGGAGATCCTCGTGTGGTATGTACGTCTGAAAAATATTTCGCTCATTATATACCAAATATACCTCAGCCGAAGGCCCCTACGCGTTTCATGTAAAAATTCAAACAAAAAAAATTATAATACGCTAACTGTAACCAATGTGACTCTACTGTCGCAAAGTTTAAGACACATTTTTGTTACGTCTTATTTATTTATTAATAGGCTTTTATTTGTTGTTACGTAGTAATCTATAAATATACTGCAAGGTCGCATATTCCAATCGTCGCCTGGTATCGCAGAGAGATATGGACAATCTTCCGAAAGGCAACCGTGGTGTACTCCCACTTCCGTCTTGGTAGTAAAATTTGACTAATTGACTTGTTGCATTATCAATATCTATATTATATAAAAATCTTAAAGAATATTAAAATTTTGAAAATGGTATACTAGTTGTTAGGAGACGTCACAGACGACGAAGAAAGACGATAGTACTAAGAACACCATTGATGAAGGGACGGAAAAAAATCGATTCTGATTAAAAAAAAAACATATTTTTAAAACGTTTTATTAGCATTGTTTACGCTCCATCATGTTACTGCAGCTTAATGAAACGATAATTTAATAAATAATACATTACTTTACTAAACAAAACCAGCAATGAAACACAAAATCTCGGATCATGGAACAGACGGGCGCAGCGGGTACTCGATATGTATTTGGTTTCAGTTTAAACCATATTTCATAGGGCCACGGAACATTTAGATTGCGCGCTCGCATATCAGAACTCCAATGACTCATCACGGGATCTCAGAAACAGTTTCTATAAACATAGAAACTGTAATAAAACTGTAAATAGAAATATAAACCACTCAAAATTTAGTAAAGATATTGCTTCTGTCTTTTAGAGGTTACGTAAGAATGCATTTTGCCAAATTCCGTTCCCAAAAGGAGTTGCGGAGGTGTTATCCACGGGTAGGATCCGGTGGGCGGTGGGTGGCTCAGGTGGGAATATTTCTGACAAAATTCAAGAGTAGAAATTTCTAATCTAATTCTATATTACAGTCAGCAAAGCGGACGAGTAACAGCTAGTGGAACATATATTTAAAACTGTATTAGATCATTTAAGCTAACCAAAGTTTGGTGGATCTTTGGACTGTGTATATTCCCGCAGATGAAATCATAGTACGTGTCCACGTCTTTCTAATCACCGTCCAACTTCCGGCAGCAGTTCAGGTCAATGCACTAGTTCCAGAAGGTCGTCAACATTCTTCTCTCTTTTATATATTAATACTTGAAAGTCCGCTCAGTGACAACTAGAATGCCTGTCACAACATATATAATATATATTCTCCTCAAGTTCTTTACTAATATAAACTTGAGAAGAAAGACTTCTTTTTCAAACTTCTATTAAAACAAAATATTAAAAAAAAAAAAAAACAATCTTTTATTTCAATTAATTAATTATTTAATTATACATTTATTTATTTATTTAGTTAATACATATATATATATCACGCCTCGTTCCCAGTGGGGTAGGCAGAGACCACCTCTCTCCACCTGCTACGATCCTGGCACACCTCTCTCGCTTCCTCCACTTTCATAAGCGTCTTCATGCAAGCTCGTCTGTTGCGTGTGCTTTTGATCCGGCCTTTCTTTAGTTCAGCATGTATGTATGATCGTAACGAACTTATGGAAAACTGGCCAGACTGAGTCTCAGACCTGCGCGATTACACAGGCTTCGGGATTTTTCCGCATTCTCTCTCTCTCTAGGATCCTTCCCATGAGGGAAGAAATCAATAACTAGCGCTAATATGAATTACCGCTAGTTTTACGGTCTAGAAAAGGCGATATAATTTCACCGACACCGCTGTATAAAATTTTGAGGACGAAAAGTCTTTAAGTTGATCGATCCACCTTGTTGGTGAACGACCGCACGATATATTGCGCCCGGCTTCCTCAATGCCAATCAGTTTTTCAAAAATATCATCGCCTTAGCGTTTCCTGTGGCCGAAATAGAAAAGAACGCTTTGTTGGCAAATGGCGGACAGAGGAGTGTTTCAAGATCCAAAGTATCCTTAGCATCCGTCCCAAGCACAACCTCTCGAATGCATCAATCATTTGACTCTATGGCTAGGATTTTAACTTTTGTACTTTAACTCTAAGCAGGAAGGTACTGAATACCAGAACTCATACTAGTCTGATTTTAGTGTTAATATAAGGTTGGAAAATATCTCCCTTCCGCTTTTTTGCTCTTTATTTAATGCTTTATAAAAAGTGTTACAGTAATCGGATTTAGTTCAAATATGCGCCGTTTTGTTCGATAATCTGTATCCATCTAGACGGCAACTTCATAATACCTCCCTCGTAGAAGCCCCCCTCCTTATTTGCGAAGAACTCGGACAGCCACTTTTCATAAGCCTCTTTTGAGTTCAACTTTACACCACCAAGGGCGTTCACCATGGACAGGAACAGGTGGTAATCACTTGGCGCTATGTCCGGGCTATATGGTGGATGTGATAAAACCTCCCATCCGAGCTCCCGTAGCTTCTGACGAGTCATCAACGAAGTGTGTGGTCTGGCGTTGTCTTGGTGGAACACTACACCCTTCCTGTTGGCCAATTCTGGACGCTTCTGGTCGATCGCCTGCTTCAAGCGGTCCAGTTGTTCGCAGTAGATGGTAGAATTAAGCGTCTGGCCATATGGGAGCAGCTCATAGTGGATGATTCCCTTCCAATCCCACCAAACACACAGCAAAACCTTCCTGGCCGTCAATCCCGGCTTGGCCACTGTTTGGGACATTCACCGGCCTTCGACCACGACCGTTTTCGCTTGATATTGTCGTATGTGATCCATTTTTGGTCGCCGGTCACCATCCGCTTCAAGAATGGGTCGAGTTTGTTCCGTTTCAGCAGCATATCGCAGGCGTTGATTCGGTCCAGAAGGTTTTTTTGCGTCAAATCATGCGGCACCCAAACATCAAGCTTTTTTTTGTATCCAGCCTTCTGCAGATGGTTTAAAATGGTTTGGTGACTAACTCCCATCTCCTGGGCGATGTCACGAGATGCCACATGCCGGTCTAACTCGATGTAGTCCATGATTTGATCGGTATTTGTCGTCACAGGTCTTCCGCCGGCTGGCTTATCCATGGTGTCGTTTTCACCGGTTCTGAATCGTCGAAACCATTCCTCCGCGGTTCGAAGTGATAGAGTACCATCCCCCAAAACACCATTAATCTCACGGAACGTTTCTCTAGCGGATTTGCCTTTAACGAAGGAAAACTTTAAAATAGCGCAAATTCGGCGTTAGTGAACTCGCATGTTTACACGTCTATAACTATTGAACGCAATATCCAAACTAATTATGCATAGCGTCGTTTTGTAGGTTATGTCAAGACCTTTCAAATTATGTATAGTATTGCCAGATACGAGCTCTGTAGCGCTTTGTACATAGCCGCGAAATTCAAAAGACAAAAAGGCGGAAGGGAGATATTTTCCAACCTATTATTAACTTCTCTCTTCTTCCATATATTGTTTAAACTGGTCTTACCATCTTTTGCCAACCCGATACGCCTTTTGCAATCGAAGACATATTTTCCTTTGTTTCGATTTGGTATTAGTTGTTTTACGTTACCCAGGCCTATCACTCAGTAGATCACTGGCACTCCCTGGTCCTTACGTAATTCTCATCTCACGTGAACATACTCATTTAAAGTAATAATTACTATAATTTTTGCCTATCATACTATAAATTATCATTATCGTAAGGATAGATGCATGAAAGGAGCGCCTTATGAATTTGTCATTTGAATTTTTATATGAAACACGTAAAGGCCTTGAGCTGAGGTATAATTTGTATGTATTGAGTGAATATATTTCAGATCACACAAGGATCTCCCAGTTGGCTGTTGTGTGCACAACCTAAAACTATCTAACATGCATCTTTTCATGTTTTTCGTTCTGTTCGCGGTCGTTGCCGCTGAAGTCATCTACAATGGACCTTGTCCTGAAGTTGGCCTAAAGAAGACTTTAATTTCTATACTGTAAGTAATATCTTACTACTAAAAATTATGATACATCTTATGAAAAATGATACGACTGTCTATAACAAAGTAGAGCTAATTAGGATCATATACACAAAACCACATTGCACTCGTGCTGAGCTCATTATCCCACACATTTCACATCGTACATTCATCTCGATGCTATAAGACAAAAAATGCTAATTCTCACTACCCCAGTAATTTCACGAACTTCACGTTTAGACAATACTGTTTGGCGGTAGAAATATGAGCTGAGGAGGTACCCAAACGGTCTTCGGTAACGGAGACATAGCAGCAGTAAATCCTCATTACCAACAACCGCGTTGTACTTATAACCAACTGTAAGTAGAGGTTTAGAACCGAATCTAAGAATTCTTTACCAGGTTGACGGTTAGCATCTGTACCATGGAGGTAATATATTTATATTGGTTGCTTTCATTGAGTATAATGACCAAGAATGTCATTGTCCATAAAAAAATTATTATATGCTCTTGTATCTTTATGTTCATTGTTATCTTTTTGTCCAACATGTGCAGCGATAACCAAGACACATTAAATGTTTAAAGTCTTTATGTGACAGCTTTTAAGGAGACATCAGCGGTGCTCATAATGACGTCTTTTCGATACTTCTGTTAAGAATTAAATATGTATTAATTCAATTAATATAATGAGTAAACATCAAGAGTAACATAATGCAAAATGACCGAGTGTAGTGGTCTTATTTACGTCATATTTAAATAATAAATAAGTTAAAAAAAATGCAACAAGTTCGCAATTGACTTTTAAAGTGATGTCGCTTATATGTAAACACACAACTTTGTGTTTATTTACATTTGTCAAAGCCGCCTTGAAAGTAAAGCATTTATATATTATATATATATATACACATATAAATAAATATAAATATATACTGAGTGTAAGGAGACCACTTCCGAAAACGAAGACAGACGATAGTACTAATGACACCTTTGATGATGAGACAAAAAAAAATCAATCCTAATTAAAAAAAAAAAAATTTAAATGTTTTGTTAGCCTTAATTACGCTCCATCACGTTCATGATCATCGCATAAGAATGTAACTTGGGAGTACGTGGAAACCGTTGTGAACACATGCGATTTAGTCCTGCCGAAGGTCTCCAGAAGGAAAAGGACAGAGGTGCCCTGGTGGTCCGAACAGCCCTCTCTCCTCAAGGCAGACGCCTTGAGGAAGAAGAGACGTATTCCGAACGCGCGGCCCGTAAGGAGCTGGTTTTTTGCTAGTACTTCAGCGCGAAAGAAGCTTACGCCTTGAGGTGAAGCGTGCTCAGACCGCTAGTTGGAAGCGGTTCTGTAAGCGGCTGGAGCGTGAGACCACGTAGGACGGCATCTATCGCGTGATGCGTCGCACGGAGGTAAGGCGTGAATACGTCCGATTCGTCTAGAGAGAGAAGGTGCTGGACATAGGAAATCGGCCAGGTTGCTTGCAGAGGTCTTTTTCCTGGAGAATAACCCTAGGAAGGACAATGCGGACCACTGTTCTACAAGAGCTAAGTCCGATGAAGTCGACGAGGGGCCATGATAACCCATGCAAACCTCCATTCACGATGGAGGAGCTCCGAAAGTCCGTGTCTACCTCCAATGCGAAAAAGGCTCCTGACTCCGACGGACTCACTTCCGACATCTGCCGGGCGGCTATCGCCGTGGATGCCGAACTGTTTCTCGTGCTCTCCAACCGGTTTCTCGCTCGCGTCTACTTCCCCAGGAGAGGGAAGTACGCAGCGGTCGTAATGTTACAAAAGCCCGGTAAGGATGACTACACGCACCCGAAATCCTACCGGCCCGTTGGACTCTTGCCCGTCAAGGGCAAGGTCCTAGAGAAGATTATGGTCCGGAGGATCCGGAGATACACTGCGCCGTATATCAGTAGCCGCCAATACGGCTTCGTGCAGCAAACGAGTACCGAAGACTCCCTGTATGACCTGATCCAGCACATACGAGCTCACCTGAAGGAGAAAGATCGTTGTGCTGGTATCATTGGACATAGAGGGAGCCTTCGATAACGCCTAGTGGCGATGCAGACTGGTGGAGACTCGCTGCCCCGTTGGCCTGCGGCGCCTTGTCGACAGCTACTTTGCGATCGTAAGGTACGCGGGGGCGGAGTGCGCCAGAGAGACCAGCAAGGAGCGCGTACAGGGATCTGTGGGAGACCCAACCTTCTGGACCCTCCTCCTAAATCCACTTCTGTAAAAGGTGGCCATAAGTGGGACACAATGTCAGGCGTTTGCAGACGACGTTGTTGTGATCTTCTAGGGGCAAGAGACTGGAAATATCAGGAGGAAGGCGAATGCAGCTCTCGCCGATATTCACGATTGGGGGGTCAGAAACAAGCTTAGGTTCGCACCTCACAAAATCAATGTGATGGTGCTAACGAATAAGCTGAAATAAGACAACCCAATACTGAGTATGGGAGGGGAGCCCCGTGGTCGAACTCGTGAGGTTCGGATACTCGGCCTCACTGTTAGTTCACGTTCATCACTTACGTGAAGTACGTGAGCAAAAAGGCCCAAGTGCTTTATCGTCAGCTGTGCAAAGCCGCATAAGTGTCGTGGGAGTTGAACCCGGAGGTGATCAGAACGATGTATCTGGCGGTGTTGGAGACGATCACTCTGTATGCAGCGAGTGCATGGGCGCCGGGGACTAAGAAGCTGCTGGCCCGAAGGCAGCTCGATGTGGTTAATCGTGGCTATGCGTAGGAAATTGCGCGAACTCACCGAACCGCGTTGTTGCACTTGGCCCTACTACTTTCTGGGCTGCTTCCTCTGAGCCTTCGGGTCCAAGAACCGGCCACTGTATTTGAGGTAAAGCGCGGTCACACCCGGGAAGTGCTAGGAGACCGAGAGCTAGAGGTTCCAGCTAGCCACTTGAGGCTACCGCACCCGTCTGAACAACTTGATGTGGAGTTCTCCTGCCTGAGAAAAAGTGCAAGGAGGTCCACCTTGTCACTTCGGCTACCAATTCGGCCATTTACACCGACGGCAGCCGAATCGACGATAAGGTGGGTGTGGCGTTCTGCGTCATGCGGTACGCCGCAGAGGTTACTACTAAGTCACTCAAGTTGGGCAACTTTTGCACAGTGTACCAGGCAGAGCTGCTGGTACTGGTGAAAGCAACGGGGTACGCGGCCAGCGAGTCGGCCCATTCGTGCGCCATACTTAGCGACTCGAGGTCCGCCCTAGAAACAGTTGCAAAACTTAACACCCTCCACCACCTGGCGATCGCAGTGAAAGAGAACATCAGGAAAGCGTGTGAGAAAGGGACGAATTTAAGGCTGTACTGGGTGAAGGCGCATGTGGGGATGGAGGGGAACGATAGGGCGGACCAACTGGCCAAGAAAGCGGTCCTGAAGGATAAAAGAAGACCAGTGTACGAGGATTGCCCCGTTTCCTTTGTCAAGCGTAAGCTCAAGCTGAGGACGCTTGACGAATGGAACAGAAAATATGAGCAAGGTACGACGGCTTCAATAACGAGGGTTTTCTTCCCCAACGTGGCGTCGGCTTTTCGCTCATTGCGTCGACTCGAGCTCGACACGGTCTTGGTCCAGATGTTTACTGGGCACGGGGATTCCCCGAGTACCTTCACAAGTTCAAGTTCAAGGAGAGTCCCACGTGCCTTAGTGACCCGTCGGTGGACCAGACCGTGGTGCACATCCTCACTTCTTGTCCTTTTTTTGGGATTGAAAGCTACGACTGCGAGATGAAAATAGGTAAGAAGATAGAGGTGAAAGTCATTGCCTCTCTGATGAGTGAAGAAAAAAGTGGAAAAACTTATCTGAGGTATTGCAGGAAAGTAGTAGCAAGAGTGATAGAATCAAACATAGTGTAAAAAAGATATGAATAAAAAGTAAAAAAAAAATTAAAATGTAAAATAGAAATAAAAATAAAAGTTGTAAAAATAAAGAGTACAAAGTAAAAATATTAATAAAAAATTAGAAGAAGAAGACGAACCAGAGCCGAATGAGAACAAGAATGATGCTACAGGGGTGCTTGTATTCCGTCCCCGTCCCCCACCCCCACCCTCTAGAAAAGAATACAAGTCTATACTAGTCAAGAGAGGAATGAGTGAAAGAAGGAATGGAATGCGGAACGACAGAGAAAAGAAGTGTGGAAGAAGAGATTAGAGCATGGAAGAAGGAAAAGAATGAATGATGATAATTAGGAAGTAAACATAATATATTATAAAGTAATATGACAAATGTAATAATGGTAATGTAGTAATTGTAAAGATGGTAAATGTAAATTAAATGACGGTAAATGAAAAAGTTAGAAAAATGAAAGGCCCTGACCCAACCTACGGAGGGGTAACAGTTAAAAAAAAAACGTAACTAGAGAGAGAAAGAGTGTATCCTTCATCATATTAACCGTCAGGTACAACCTTACCTACCTTAATATCTTTGAGGAATACTTTACAAAAGCTATTGGTGGTGAAATTACCAAATTATCGAGGATTATCCAATCAGCCGGAAGACGTCCACTGCTGGACAAAGGCCTCCCCCAAAGATTTCCACTCAGACCGGTCCTGGGCCACCCGCATCCAATGGTTGCCAGCGACCTTGACCAGGTCGTCGGTCCACCTTGTGGGGGACTGCCCACGCTACGTCTTCCGATACGTGGCCGCCACTCGATAACCTTTCCGCCCCAACGGCCGTCGGTTCTGCGAGCTACGTGCCCTGCCCATTACCACTTTGCGACGGCGACCCTTCGAGCTATGTCGGTGACCTTGGTTCTCCTGCGGATCTCCTCATTTCTGATTCGATCTCGCAGGGAAACTCCGAGCATAGCTCGCTCCATCGTCAGCTCCGTATGTCATCACTGGCAACACACACTGGTCAAAGACTTTTGTCTTGAGACACTGCGGTATATTGGACGAGAAGATATTTCTTAACTTCCCGAATGCTGACCATCCGAGTTGGATTCGACGAGAGATCTCTTTCTTGAAGTTGGACCTACCTAGTTGTATAGTATGTCCGAGGTAGACATATCTGTCAATAACTTCAAGTGTAGAGCTTCCAACTGTTACTGGAGTGGGTACAATATGGACATTTGCCATGATTTTGGTCTTGTCCATATTCATTTTAAGACCCACTCGTTGTGAAACTCTACAAAGATCATCGAGCATTGTGTTGAGGTCCTCCATGGTCTCAGCCAAAACCACGATGTCGTCGGCAAATCTAAGGTGCGTGATGTACTCGCCGTTGATATTGATGCCATATCCTCCCCAATCCAGAAGCTTGAAGACATCTTCCAATGCAGCGGTGAACAGTTTCGGAGATATGATGTCTCCCTGTCTTACTCCACGCTGCATTCGGATCGGTTTCGAGCTCTGGTTTTCGAGGCGGACTGACATGGTGGCGTTCTCGTACTAGCACCTTAGAACATCGACGTACCGGTGGTCTATTTGGCACCGTTGGAGGGCCTGCAACACGGCCCATATCTCAATCGAATCGAAGGCTTTCTCATAGTCCACAAACGCTAAGCATAGGGGCTGGTTATACTCATGGGACTTCTGTATAACCTGCCGCAGCGTATGAATGTGGACTTTACGGAATCCAGCTTGTTCGGGAGGCTGGAAGTCGTCGAGCCTGATTGTGAGATGATTCGTGATGACTCTGGAAAACAACTTGTAGACATGACTCAAAAGTGAGATGGGTCTATAATTCTTCAACTGGGTTTTATCTCCCTTCTTGAAGAAAAGCACCACCACACCTCCGTGCCATGCCCGAGGCGATCGGCCTTCTAGTATGACGGAATTGAACAACTTCTGCAGGACTTCGAGAATCGGCTTTCCACCAGCTCTCAGAAGTTCAGCTGTTATTTCGTCATCACCAGGTACCCTGTTGCCTTTAAGATTGATTCAGAGCCACACTAATCTCGTGTAGGCTGACAACCGGGATATCTTCAGAGTAGTGTCGGGCTAGACTAGCTCTTGGATCTGATGCTAGTCCACCAGGAGAACATGTAGTCGTGTACAGCTGTCCATAGAACCGCTCAATCTCCTCCAGAACCTCGGCCCTTGACGATACGATCCTGCCGTCCTCTGTCTTCAGCCACGTCAACCGGCTTTGCCCGAAAGACAGATCTCGTGCGAATACTTTAGAGCCTTTGTTCCGCTCTATTGCCTCTTTAACACTGTCAGTATTAAATCGACGTATGTCGTAAGCTGAAATAAGACAACCCAATACTGAGTATGGGAGGGGAGCCCCGTGGTCGAACTCGTGAGGTTCGGATACTCGGCCTCACTGTTAGTCCACGTTCATCACTTACGTGAAGTACGTAAGTGATGAACGAGGATTATCAGGAACCGTTAAAGTGTCAGTTAATACACTACCAAAAATCGCTGTTTTGATATCTTTTTATCAGCCGGATCCACGTTAGGAGGGAACTAGACGTTCACCTCACAACGCTAGTGCGGGTTGGTGTGTGATATCAGAGCCTCGTCTGTTATTTAGCAGAATGTACCACGTGCAGATGAGGTAGACTTGGGTTCCGTAAGATTATAGGCGGAACCCTTTACACCCCATTTTAATATAAGAAAGCTATAATAATGTAGTATTATACTAACTAGCGCTTTATATTTATAAGCGTTTACAACCCTCCTCTATTATTAATAAAAAACCTAACTTAGTTAACACTTACCTTAAATATTACCAATTATAGTGTAATTTCATATAATTGGTAATTTTTTAAATTCCATGGGACTCTTAATTAATGTCATCGACACCCCTATTTCTCCAATTAATATTCCTCCAATATGAACTTCCAATCACTTTAAAGTAGTTTAAAATTATACTTTGTATCAATTCTACAATATTTTCATTATAGTTTGAACTGAATAACAATTTTTTTTATTATAATTTCCTTACACTATTTTTCTAAAGACGCCTTAGAAAAATGATCTGCAATGACGTACTATTTGCTCAACAGCTACTTCTATTTAGGTTAAACTTTACTATATAATTAATATTTGAACCATATATCTTATCTTCTTGTGTTAACAAAGATTAAAAATGAACAGATTATGTACTATCATCATAACAGTCAATTTACATCCCCATAGCTGGGGCACAGGCATACACTCAATATGAGTACGATTGGACCATAGTCACCACGGTGGCCCAATGCGGGTTCGTGACTTCACACACAGAATAAATTCTAAGTTATGTGCAGGCTTCCTCACGATGTTTTTCCCTCACCGTTTGTATTTCGCTATTGTAACTAAAGTTCACAAATGTACATAACTTAAATATTAAAGTCATTGGTACATATCAAGATTCGAACCCGCGACTTTCAGAATTACGCCACACACTCTAACCATTAGGCCAGCGAGCTACTATTTTATTATATGATTATATACTAGATTAAACAAAATTTTTGTACATAATAATTTATTACAATATACTTGAATAGAAAGATTAACATCATTATAGCATAACTCTATCTTTAGAAAAATCGATACAACGAAGGTGATATATAATATAATGCAGTTTTAATGTAGTTGATATTTGTTATATCATGATCATCGCCATTTCTGCCTGTTAGCGTTCACCGATGAACTTAAACCTCTAAAATTTTTGGAAAATGACGTACTCACAGAAAAAACACACAGAAAAAGCTCTCACCGTTTCTAGAATTAATCTCTCTCGTTCCTATAATCAATCACTCTTTAATTCCTCTTACCATACACTATTAATAGAGTGATAGTGATAATATTACTAACACATATAATTTGTTATATATACCATATATAAATTATGAGTTATATATGAAAATAACAAGACAAACCAGGGGATTACATGGTAGTAAGCTGTACGTCGACTTATCTATAACAGCCAATTTACGTCCCCACTGCTGAGCCACAGGCCTACCCTCAATATGAGGACAACTATAAGGGTAAGTCGACTTATAAGAATTGCTATATAGATTAATAATATTCATTATTAGTTTTATCACTATAAACTTAAAAACTTAGCAATCATACACAACAACTTATGGGAATATGAAACGAATAAATTCTTTGATAAATAGATATTCAAGAATTTTCAAAAATTAACTACAAGGAAATTCCAAGTAAAACCCTAAGAAGCAATTACTATGATAACTATTGTATTTTTTACGCTTTCCTTCTAGAAGGAGAGTAATGTTTATATTTGATTCCTTTCTGATAAAACTCCTCTTTCGCTGCTCTTAGAGCTTCTCGAATGGCTCCAGGAACTCTTACGGAAGACATCGTAAGCGGCAGCAGTTAATTACCAGCTAGACGGCCTCGTGTGAAGGAGACCTCGCTCATTCGCCTCGCTAATTTGACAAGTCAATGAAACTTTTTTTCTTATTTCTCACACTTAAAATTTCCTTCCGAGTTGTTTATACGGTGTCTGAAACAACGTCTAAATGTTTTACAGTAAACTTTTTCACGAAAAATCGGGAGGAAGCTTCAACAGAAATCATTAGGAGGTGCTAAATCAATTATTTCCCATGGTTATTATAAAGTATAATATTAGGTTGGGGAAAAAGTCTTTCCGCATTATATTAGACATCATCAGCCGATAGACGTCCACTACTGGACGCAGGGCTCCCCCAAAGATCTCCACGTAGATCGGTCCCGCGCTAGTTAGGATGATATTCACCTAGTGGTCGTCGCCTTGGGACATAAGATATAAAGTGTCGGGACCTAAGTGTTTTTCCTAACTACAGCGCCCGTCAAACCGGAACACATTCATGTTTGCACACTACCGTTCGGCCGTTGCAATATTACTGCAACCGGTAGTTACCTAGATAGTCTCTGGAAACAAATAACAACCACCAGTCAATTCTAGTTTATTAGGAGAGATATGAGTTTTAGGTTTAAAGTTATTCTTATATTAGGGGGACCGGAAAGTAATGTCGTTTTCTTACGCTAAATACAAACACATACATTTTTAACGAGTCTTTATTTTTAATCAATGATGTATTCCCCATCATTGTCAATAACCTTTTGCCATCTAGTGAGTAAATTTTCAATCCCTGATCGATAAAAATTAATTGGTTTTTCGGCAAAATATCTAGAGATGGCATTTTGGATATCATCCAAATTTGCAAATGTTTTGCCACTTAAAAAGTGTTGCAGCGCTCGGAATAAGTGGAAATCCGATGGTGCAACATCGGGCGAATATGGTGGATGAGGCAGCACCTCCCACCCCAATTCATTAATTTTTTCTAGAGTTCGCCTTGCGCAGTGCGGTCTTGCATTGTCATGTTGGAGAATGACGCCTTTTCGGTTGACAATCGCTGGCCACTTTTCAATTAAAGATTGATTGACTCGCTGCAATTGTTCGCTGTAGAGGTCTGCAGTAACAGTTTCTCCAGGTTTCAGTAATTCAAAATGAACAATGCCGCGAATACTCCACCAAACACACAAAAGCGCTTTTTTGGGGTGTAAACCTGGCTTAGCAGTACTCCGAGGGATTTCATTTGGAGAGAGCCACTGCCTTTTGCGTTTTGGGTTATCATACAGGACCCATTTCTCATCTCCTGTGATCAAGCGATCAAAAAACGCTTCTGTGTTGTGTCGTTGAAGCAATAAGTTGCATGTGATTGATCGGTTAGCCTTATTCTGTTCGGACAGATTATGCGGGACCCAAACACCTGCTCTGCTTACTTTTCCAATCTGCTTCAAATGTTCTTGGATGGTCGACCAAGGTTTGTTGAGACTGTTTGACAATTCCTCGATCGTCTGACACGGATTTGCTTCCACTTCCGCCCTTAACACGTCGTTGTCTAACGCTGATGGTCTTCCTGATCGATACGAGTCGGAAAGATCAAAATTACCCGATTTGAACTTGGAAAACCACCTTTGGCATTTACGAATGTCCAGTGCATTTGGATAAACATCGCAAATGTTTTTGGTAGCAACTGTTGCGTTATTTCCCTTGCGAAACTCAAAGAGCATGCAATGCCGGATGTGTACCTCTTCTGGTATTTGGCTGGCCATTTTACCCAAAATTACAAAAAAAAATTGTAATTCAATTGTCTATAAGTAAAGAAATCACTATAACCTCACAATGTCTTTGGTACGCCTCTGAACAAAACAATGAGCTGACAAATGACAATCAAGTATTGGCATGCGCAGAAACGACATTACTTTCCGTCCATTACTTCCGTCCCCCTATTAGTATTTATGAACTTGTAATAAAATCTCTTTGCTGCTATACTATATGTACCAATGCTGCTGGTTTTGGTATAATTGAAAGTTTAAATTTTAAAGAACATAATTCCAGATTCAAATTAGGAAAATGTGTGATTTTCATTTATATTTCGTACTAAGTCAAGAGATGAGTGAATCTAATGAACAGATTCGATACATTTTAAAATTTTACTAAAAAAAAGGTAAAAATGCAACGTAAGCCGCGCAACAAAATGTTGCGATGTAGCTAATGCAGTGTGCAGTGTCTCTGAGAGTAGCACAAAGTGTTTTCAATCCAGACATTTTGATGTCAAAGATGCACGTCGCTCTGGTCGCCCTATTACGGAAAAAAGGATGCTATTTAAACTCGAAGTTTTCCTGCGTTATCGAATCAAAAATGTGGAGATCTGCCGAAGAATCGCCGACACAGCTCAAAAGATTGCTAGACTTAATTGGCAGTGGACAAGGCACATTGCTCGAAGGACTGACGGCCCATGGGGCAGTAAAGTGCTCGAGTGGCGCCTGTGTACCGGTAGACGTAGTGTTGGGAGGCCTCCCACAAAGTGGACCGACGATCTGGTGGGAATCGCGGGAATCCACTGGATGCGAGTAACGCGGAGCCGATCGACGTGGAGATCTTTGGGGGAAGCTTATGTCTAGCAGTGGACTTATTTCGGCTGATGATGATGATGACGTCTAATACAGTCGATGATGATATGTATAATGAAAATGGGTTTCTTTTGTTCGCCATTCACGTGAAAACAAGTTAATCTTTCCACATTGGAACATTACCAGTCTACGCGAAATCATTTGTAAATGGCTATAGACTATTCAATTTTTAATTTCATGGATCCTTCAAAATTTTATTACTAATTAACTCTTATACACCTTGTCACTTAGTACTGTTCATGCAGTTGCTACAGTGACGGTTTTGATAAAAAGACATTTGCGGTTGCGGTTGCCATCAAGGAATATTTCTGACAAATTTCAAGTCTAACTTTATATTACAGCCAGAAAAGAGGGTGAGAAACTGGTACTATGTATAGATAGATAAAAATTATTAATAACTGTAATAAATTAATTGCTTATATAAAACTTTGAACCGTATCAGAAGACAAAAAGTATTAAGAAAATGAGTACTACGCACTACCTAGACAGTCGAGAGGTCCGTCATAGGAGGTCTACTTTTTATGTATTTTATTTTTTAAAAACCTGTCTACTTTCATCCTTTTTTATGTTCCGCAATAAAAAACACAGATTAACAAATATGACAAAGTACGTCATTTGCTCATTTGGTTGACGTTCGTTGATACTGTCCTTGTTTCCGTGTATATGCTATTGTCATATAACATAGTGTCATTGAACACATACTAGTATATTCAGTGTATTGAGCTTGTGAAAGGCTAATATTTTGGTTATATATGTTTTGATAAATATTTTTTTTTATGTAATCACGCATTTTTCCCAGTAGGGGTAGGCTGAGGTGAATAAACACCAAGTTTTCGCCAGATGTGGTCAGATTAGGTCCCATGTAACAGGGGGCGAGCCTGTTGCCACTTTATTGGGGCCACCACGCACACACAAAGATGATTTCAGTGTGCGGGTTTCCTCGCGATATTTTCCTTCATCTTTTGTACCTTGCTGTTGTAACTAAAGTTCACAAATGTACATAACTTAAATATTAATCATCGGTACATGACGAGATTCGAACCCGCGACCTTCGGAATGAAAGCCGCACGCTCTAACCATTAGGCCAGCGAGCTACTCGTAATATAAATATAAACGTATATAACGTAAATATTTGATACTTCCATTAAGAAATAGAAGATCTGTAATTTACGTATTACTTAAGATTACTAATTCATCGTATAACTATGGTCTTTTGACCACATAGGCCTTATATGTGCCTGGTGATGTACGTCCACAACTGAACATAGGCCTCACCCAAAGGTTCCCACACAATCAGTTTCCATATGGGAGTGATTTAGGCCATTTTCTACCACGCTGGCCCAATGCGGTTTGGTGGGAGTCTTATATTAGTAATACTACCAATTTCGGTAGGATTAAAGATTTTTTTTTCAGAATGAACAATTAATTCCTTATATATAACCACACCAGTAAATTCATTGACTACATGAAAGATAAACATAAAGCATTACCGTGTTATGGCTTGAAGGGCGTTGTAGCTAGTCACATTACTGGAAAAATAAGACAACATCTCATGTCTCAAAGCGACGAGCGCAATGTGGTGCAGCAGGTGTATTGCTTACCATCACGTAAACTTCCCACTTGCCTCGTCGGTTCTACAGATTCTTCAAAGCCAAAACCCTTATTCAGCTTGTATGATGTCCTCTAAGTATTCTCTGTTGGCTTTACTTATTGACTAATACAAAATTAATACACAATTTTAATAACAATTTCCATTTTATTTAATATACAATGTACACATTGAACAATCGTATATATACATTGCATCATTATCAGAGGTTAACACTTATCAACAGTTTCTAAAGGAACTTCGTGATGGGCGTGATGATCGGGGCGTAGCACGCCTCCGGTGAATAATCGTTGGTGATGTATTTGGCGCCGTCCAGCACTTTGGACTGGCTCAAGTAGTTGTTAATTGCCGGGTTTGCGTATTCGTTCATACTTGGCGTCCTCGACAAGATCCAAGAGTACACTGCAACATAAATAACAGACTATAAACTGGACTTCACGACAGTTGTGTTTTTTTTTTTTATTTAAGGATGCGACGAATCGAGCAGGACATTCATCTGATGATAAGTACGCCTTTCCAAAACAACGTGGCACTGTTTATGATGATATATACTGTATCTCATTTTGTTCGTCACCTTCAGACATCTTCTTCCTCCTGCCCTTTTCCCAGCTATGTGGGGTCGGCACAGTATGTACTTCTCTTCCATATCCCTCTATCTGCCGTCATATCTGAATTCACACTTCTTACACATGTCATCTTTCACACAATCCATCCACACTTTCTTAGGTATTTCTCTATCCTTATAACCATCCACTTTCATTCTCATTACTTTCTTTGTTATATGTCCTTCATCGCTCCGCATAACATGCCCGTACCACGCTGACCTCTTGCTCTTCAATTTCTTTATTCTATTTCACCTTCAGACATAACATGTCAATTCTTGTTACTGCAGTAACTTCAGTAACTATAGCGCTCTTCAATCCGAAGTACAGTAATGTTGTATACTGCTATTTATCGGCTGCAGTAGTAGCTGCGGTATCTGGACGTACTTCAGCAACAAAGACCTACCACCAGTACGTGAGTACTGTGTTCCGGTTTAATATAAATATACTTGGCACATTTATAAACCTTGTGAACTGTTGGACAAACTATGGGACAATTACCCTTATACACGATTGACAATATTTCTTATCCTTCAACGGGGTGTAACGGTTCCCGCGCAACTCACGGGAGCTATACCAACCTCACTTGTTCATGGTGCACCATGCTAATCAACAAACGGAACTCGGGGTCTCATCAACAAGTATTGGGCCACCGTGACGGGAAATGGTCCAAATCCGCACATATGAATCCCTACCCATAATCTGGGAATCTTTGGGGGAGGCCTATGTTCAGCAGAAGACGTCTTTCGGCTGATAATGTATCATTTAAGCAATTTTTCATAATACTTCTAAAGTATTTATTTACAAAGAATTTTGTTAATTTTAATCGAGGAGTTCCTTCATCTAGTTGATATTCCCTTCAGGTTAAAGATAACCGAAGAAGTTTTGATTACCAATTACTAAACTGATCCCCTCTATCTCATAATTTTTTTTTTCAAAACTTATTACGCAGCACAGCTCTCTGATCATCTTTCCTTTTCTCCCTAATTTATTAACCTTATTCTCCCCATTCATTCTCATCTGCCTTCCATTCCGTTTCTCACACATTCATTTTCTTTGTCATACTAAATCCTATTTCATTCTCTTTAAAGATGATTAGATTATATTGTTGTGAAGTCGAAACTGATCCAGTACGACACTGTTACCGGTAACACCACCTATATTTTATATAATTTACTTTATATTATTAAACATAAATATACCTCGGTGCGTGTTGGTTTTCGGGTAATAACTGCAACTGTATCCAATAGCATAGGACTGGTAATCCGTGTCCAAGATACTGTAGAAATTGTTTTTCGTAACGCCTGAAAAAAAAAATAAGAAGTTAATTTAATCTACAACTACTGCAAAGATAATAATAAAAATAAATTTAGTTGAATTTCCTTTAAAATTCAACTGGGTTAATAAAAATCAAAACAAATATCATCTTCTTCCTCGTCGTTGTCACTCATGACAGAGTGGTTGTGGTCTTCAGGTGTTATTGGAAAAAAAGTGTGGGGTTGTAGAAATCCTTTCTCAATGAAAACCTTTTAGCCAGTAAAGTAACCCTAAATAGATATCAACTATTTGTTAAATTTAAAATAACGGGGTTGGTCTCTGTTGCCGGAGACCGTCTTGGCCGACCGGAGGTATCACCGCACCTTCTATTTCTACCGCCAGAAAATAGTATGCGAACTTTACTGTGTTCAGACTTGAAAGGCTTTGCAGGAAGTGAAATTATTGGGTTAGAGAATTAAACATTTCACTGAAAGCCAGGAGTACAATGTGGTGCCTTGTATAGCATCCTAACTAGCACCAAGTTGTTATGAGCGGGCGTATCACTTACCATCGGATGAACGTCTCGCACGTATATATATATATATATATAAGGGTTTAAAGGTTTTCGCATAACAACTCAATGGATCAATACCCACCTCACTTTCTCGTGGTGCACCTTGCTAATCAACAAACGTGGCTCTTCTTCTTCTTCTTTTCTTCGGCTCTAGCTCTCATCAATCCGCATTGGGCCCAAATCCTTCCATATGAATCCCTACCTGATCGATGTGTAAATCTTGTGGAGGAGGCCTATGTCCAGCTGTGGACATCTATAGGCTGATGATGATGATGCTATGCATAATACTCTTTATTGTACACCAAACTGAATAAGAAGGCTATTGCTCTAAAAGCAATCTATTCTAGACAACCCATGATGTGACGTATATATATATATATATATACATATTTACCCTAAAATATCTAATCTTTACTCACCTCTAAAGGTGAAGCTCATCATGAGCTTGGCTGGTGGGTAGAAAGTCAAATCGCCTGCGATAAACGATCTAACGCCGTCGATCACTTGACTGTACTGCACTTTGTTTCTGTTCCCATCCCTTAGGTACTCTATGATCGTGCATTTGGCCTCTGCACCACCTTCCCCAGCGTTGGGATAGCGCGCCATTTCATACCACGTCCCTTGGTACTGCGAATAGCATTAGACATGCATTAATATCCACACGGGTACCGGGTTCGATAACGGTGTCAATATTTTAATATATTTTTTTTTGGTTGAGTACGCTTCATTATCTCTATCATCACAAGCTATTAGATGGTTAACACTTCAGAATTCTCCTTATTATGTACTAGATTTTTTATTCTTTAAGTATTAAGTAACTTATTCTTCACCCGTTAAAGAGTTAAAGATTAGAGTGCAAATACTGAAAGAAATACTTGACATCTTATGACTCAATATTTCACTGATGGTAGGTCTCTTTTGTCGAAGACCGTCTAGATACCACAGTAGGTCTTGTTTCCGCTGCCAAACAGTAATGTAATTGGAGTAACGAGACACAACATCTTATGTCTCAGGCGACGAGCGCAATGTGGTGCTGTACATCATTCTAACAAGCGCTTATCTTACCATCATTTCAATGTTTCGCTCCTCGCGTCGCTTTGTCTTTGGTATTAAAAAATAAAACTTACAGAATGGAAATCGAAGTCATCCTGCGGCTTCACGTCAGGACATGGGCCTTCGTAGACCACTTCAGCGGAAGCGATGACGATCAAACCGAGAAATAGGAAACGATACATTATAGATGTAAGCTCTGTATACAACTGGCTACTGGGTGGAGCTCGTGTGCTGTGTAGACTTCCAAAATATTTCTCCATTTATATACTTATTGAAATGAAGGTCGTGAACGTAAAAAATCCAAAATATGTACTCAAAATAGTAAATTTCACACCACGGCACTTGAATATACGATACATTATTATCATATCGAAATACTATATAGTATTTTCTTATAAATGTAACAGCTTCGGTATTAGATATTTAATCATGTTCCAATACTTCAGAGCTTTTAATTTAATATGTAATTTACTAGCTGTTAACCGTCTGCTTCGCTAGACGTAATATAGAATTAGATTTGAAATTTAGACTTGAAATTTGTCAGAAATATTTCCGTCCGGCGGCAACCCGCCCTAAATCCCACCTTTGCCGTTATTAGCATCCCTACTCCTTCTGTGAAAGGAATTTTGTAATATCTATTCTTAGCTGATCTGTAATGACAGAGACATATCCCTACTAAACTTTGAGTGTTTATATCCGATAGTTTTGGAGATCTCTTGATGAGTCAAAGAATATTTGAATATCTCCTATATACTTATATATGTAGATTAAATTCTTGAATTACATTTCATAGACAAGATTTTATTCTATTCGTATAAAAAAAATATACGTTTGTTTTGAAACAAATAATAATGAAAACTGACGAAAATCTATGGATAAATTCGTATAGTACATACAGTCTGATTCTTTATTAAGTTGTCTATCGTCATCAGCTACGTCCACTGCTGGACATAGGCTTCCCCCAAAGATCTCAAACGTTGTCTATATATCTGACAATTTACCTAGTTACGATTTTAAATATTGAAATGCTTACAAAGGATTGGTTATGTTTTCAGCTCCTCACATTATATATATAATGCTGGAAACTATTTATATCGGTACCACCACAGCTGCTATTTCTGCTAACAAACAGTAGTTTGCAAATATTACGTTCCGGTCCCAAGGGCGTTGTAGCTAATGAAACGATCGCAGTATCGCAATTTAACACCTTGTCTCAAACGTCGAGCACAATGTGGTATTATGTATAACATCCTAACTAGTTACCGCCGCGTTTATTAATTAGGTTGACATTGAGAAGGTGACCACCAAATAAGTTATGCCTTTTGGTAGTCATCATCAGTCTCAAATTTCACGTAGTTCCGTTTCAGCCCAGAAGTAGAATATCTTTTAATGAAGGGATTCTTAGAAGCTAAAAACCAATAACTAAAAAATAAGTACTGCTGTATATTCTACCTAACAACCAACACATTATCATGAGTAGGCAGAATATATACTCCAAAAGTGAGCATATATGTCACTAGGTCACCAATTTATAAAAAAAAATTACGTCATTTTGTAAAGCAACTTGGTCGTAACACGATAAGACTATCAATATGTCTCAACAATCATTCGGTAACCTGTAATCGATTAATATCAAAATTACTCTAGAAACAAGGGCACGATTGTCACGTGAAGCATGTTCGTAACACTCGAAAATAGGTGTTCCGTTAATTTAATTTATTATTCAATTTGAATAGCAATAACATGAACCTCACTTCGGTCAGTCTTGAGCACAGGCGCCTTACGACCAGCCTCATGATTATATAATACATTTCGGAAAGTGAGCGATGGTATTACACCATATTATTACCCCATCCCCTTTTCACCACTGGACGACTAGACGCAAAGCGACTCGCCATCCTTTCGTGGTAAACATCCCCAGTTTTCCAACAAAGAAGTAAACCTCTTCTTTTTTTAATAATAAACGCAAAGGAGTGAACCAGCTTGCCGGCGTCGACGTTCCCGTCCTAATACGACGTGGTTATCTTGGAGAAATGACTGAATAGACTGCTACTAGGTTAGTCTGCCTTACCACCACAGACCACATCACCAACTAACACCAGGTGGTAATAGAGCACTAACTTTATTAATTAAAAAAACACCATCGACATATACAAACGGTACAGCAACAGAATTTTTTTATTATTGTTTATTTATTAGCAATATGTATATCATCATCATCATCAGCCGATAGAGGTCCACAACTGGACATAGATCTCTCAAAGATCTCCACAGCGATCAGTCCAGGCCAGCCCGCATCCAGCGACTTCCCGCGACTTTACGGTCAGCATGGCCTCCGGTACCAACGGGCACCAGGAGCCTTCGTTTGTAGCGGTTCATAGGGGGGTTTTGGGCCATTTCCCACCGCACTGGCTCAAAACAGGTTGTTGGAAGCCATCGTTTGTTGATTAGTACGGTATACCACCAGCAGGTGAGTTTGGCTTGGGTCCTTTGAGATCTACGGGACCCCTTACATCCCCCAATATATATTTTATTACCCCAATATATACCCCCATATATATAAGGTTGGAAAATATCTCCCTTCCGCTTTTTTGCTCTTTATTCAATGCTTTATGAAAAGTGTTACAGTAATCGGATTTAGTTCAAATATGCGCCGTTTTGTTCGATAATCTGTATCCATCTAGACGGCAACTTCATAATACCTCCCTCGTAGAAGCCCCCCTCCTTATTTGCGAAGAACTCGGACAGCCACTTTTCATAAGCCTCTTTTGAGTTCAACTTTACACCACCAAGGGCGTTCACCATGGACAGGAACAGGTGGTAATAACTTGGCGCTATGTCCGGGCTATATGGTGGATGCGATAAAACTTCCCATCCAAGCTCCCGTAGCTTCTGACGAGTCATCAACGAAGTGTGTGGTCTGGCGTTGTCCTGGTGGAACACTACACCCTTCCTGTTGGCCAATTCTGGACGCTTCTGGTCGATCGCCTGCTTCAAGCGGTCCAGTTGTTCGCAGTAGATGGTAGAATTAAGCGTCTGGCCATATGGGAGCAGCTCATAGTGGATGATTCCCTTCCAATCCCACCAAACACACAGCAAAACCTTCCTGGCCGTCAATCCCGGCTTGGCCACTGTTTGGGACGATTCACCGGCCTTCGACCACGACCGTTTTCGCTTGATATTGTCGTATGTGATCCATTTTTGGTCACCGGTCACCATCCGCTTCAAGAATGGGTCGAGTTCGTTCCGTTTCAGCAGCATATCGCAGGCGTTGATTCGGTCCAGAAGGTTTTTTTGCGTCAAATCATGCGGCACCCAAACATCAAGCTTTTTTTTGTATCCATCCTTCTGCAGATGGTTTAAAATGGTTTGGTGACTAACTCCCATCTCCTGGGCGATGTCACGAGATGCCACATGCCGGTCTAACTCGATGTAGTCCATGATTTGATCGATATTTGTCGTCACAGGTCTTCCGCCGGCTGGCTTATCCATGGTGTCGTTTTCACCGGCTCTGAATCGTCGAAACCATTCCTCCGCGGTTCGAAGTGATAGAGTACCATCCCCCAAAACACCATTAATCTCACGAAACGATTCTCTAGCGGATTTGCCTTTAACGAAGGAAAACTTTAAAATAGCGCAAATTCTCCGTTAGTGAACTCGCATGTTTACACGTCTATAACTGTTGAACGCAATATCCAAACTAATTATGCATAGCGTCGTTTTGTAGGTTATGGCAAAACCTTTCAAATTATGTATAGTATTGCCAGATACGAGCTCTGTAGCGCTTTGTACATAGCCGCGAAATTCAAAAGACAAAAAGGCGGAAGGGAGATATTTTCCAACCTATTATATTTACTTTATTATATGTAGTATAATATATATCAAAATGCTGATACCTCTTTTTCGCCATATTACGGTTAAAGGATACTAATAGGGACTAAAAAGTTTTTAATATGCGAACAAAATCAATTATTTTAGACCGGGCGATGAGGCCGGATCTTCACCTGATAGTAAGTGATACACGCACCCCTAAAAATGTGAGTCTAATTAAAATGATATACAGCACCATATTGTGTTCGTCCCTTTGAGTTACAATATGTTAAGTCTGGATACCTCAGCAGGCTGTCGCAGATCAGTTAAGCAGCAGCGCTGGTTTGACCCTCGTACCTGGTGGTACTTCATCTAGATATAATAATGGTGCCGCTTGTTAGTATGTTTTTTATAATATACGTGGATCAAAGCTCCTTTTTATTCGTTATTATACTTTAACATGTTATTATTAATAGTCTTAAGGTTAGGATTTTTAACTGCATCGGTTTGTCTTGTTGAAGTCTAACCAAGATTTTTTTCTATATCACGTATTTAAATCTCACTGAGCTTTACTTTCTGATCGTTTCCAAACCGCAAATCGACATGTCCAATGAAGAATAGATTTCTAAGAAATGCGACATCCCCCAACAAACATTTGCCAAGTATTGTGAACAAATGGCTTCGAATGACTTCAATTGACTTCTGGATTACGATCACAAATACCATCAATGGAATGATTATGAGAGCTGATTATCATGAGATCTCCTAAACGTTTAGACGTATCCAAAATTTGGTAGAGATATTGTTTCTGCCATTTGGAGACAAGCTAAGAATGGATTTTACAAGATCCTTTACCCAAAGGGTGTTGCGGGGTGTTACGGCCACCTAAGCAAACGGGGAACAGGTAATTGTTAGACAATTTTTTTTATATAATTTAGTAACGAGAGCAGCCGGACGTTCATCTCATGATAAGTCAGTTAAGACGATATACACTGTACCACATTGCGCTCGTCGCCTGAGATATAAGATCCAGAGTCCTGTTACCTCAGTAACTAGGCCCCTTAGAGTAAATATATATAATAAAAAATATAGGAAATTAAGAAAATACAATTTTATTAAGATGAATATATTTGCTACATACAATGGTTACAAAGAAAAATGAAGCTATTAAAGTTATGCTTTATATTTAACATATTAGTTATAATACTAATATTACTAATAAAACACTAGATAAGCTTAATTCATTAGCTTAATATTCAAATGTTACAGCTTAGATTAACAAATCTTTATAATTTCTTTGTGATTAAGTTCTACGGAAAGCGGTGATGGGTCCGACGACCGAGGCGCTGCAGCTCTCCTTGGAGTAGTCTTTGGCGACGAACTCCTTGATGTCCAGCACCGCGCACTGGCTCATGTATTTATCGACTGCTGACTTGGCATACTCATCCATGGTGGTGCCCCTCGACAAAATCCAAGCGTATACTGAAATAGAAGATGATTAAATCAATCACCTAAAGCTACCATACTCCTAACAGATCTGCTGCAGGAGACCACCTAGTTACCACAACAGCTATTCCCGTCGCCAAATAACGTGCGAATATTTCTGTGTTCCGGCTCAAAGGCCGCTGTAGCTAGTGAGGTAACGAAATTAATACCTTACTTTCTCAAATTGTAAATATGCTATCATCACAGCAGCTTCTGACTATTAATGTATGAGGACTAAAGTAGAGCTGATCTTGCTTAACTACTTTCGTTCTATTTTCCATAATGCTGATGTTATCCGCTGATAATTTTTACTGGTGGTAAGACTTTGTTCATTAGAGAGGAATGGCTTGCGACCAACACCTGAAGTGATGACCACGACCACTCTATCATAAGTGATACCGACGAAGAAAAAGAAGAAGTCTCTGTTGCCGGAGTCCGTTTAGGCGCCACCACAGAGCCTATTGAAGCGGACAAACAGTACTGTGTTCCGGTTTGAAATGTGCTGTATCTAGTGAAATTATTGAAGTAACGAGATAACATCTTTTGTCTTAAAGCGGCGAGCAGAATGTGATGCAACGAGTATCATCCTAATTAACGCCATTAGGTGAACGCCTAGTTCCGTTGCCTCTTTATTGATTACTTGTTTCTTCATAGCTTCTGTCTCTTAGGTCTTTTCTTTTATGTTCTTGAGGTCATCTACCCTAGCCATATTTAAGTATCAGATATTTGGTTGTTAGATCAACTTGAATGAATATCAAGATTCCATTCTTTAATGTGAATTAATCATAAATGATACATACCTTCATGACTGTTCTTATAGGGGAAATATTTGCAGCTGTATGCGATGGAGTAGGACCGGTAGTCGGTGTCCAGGATGGTGAGGAACGAGTTCTGTGTTACTCCTGATAAGAATTTTTTTTAGAAAATTAATAAATAAGGATGATAAAAATTTTAGATGTACTTGCATACTACAGTAAACAGTTTGATTCCGAGACTACAGTATTTAGAATAAACCAATGTTTTACCAATTAGTTTTCCTGTAGTCTTAAGCTATTAAAAATAAGACTAAGGTAAGTCATGCCTAGGATCCGAGGATGAACGACAAGACGTGGTGGTCTAGTGCTTGTTGTACTAAAGCGAGGGTGCCGAGGAGGGGTACAGCCGTTCTCGGTACGTTCTTTAGTCGTAATGCCAGTGGGCACCAGTGGATTTCTTAAATCCCGGGGCATCCCGTAACTCACTAAGAATAACCACCGAGTGGGTTTTAGTGGGTAAAAATCCCACATCACATAACCTTATCTTTGCCTTAGAAGTAGAGTAACTTTTTGGATTTCCCCCGCCCTATATGAAAAAGGTACCAACCACATAATCCTAAGCAACATATCTATTGATAGCCGGAAGAGAGCCATATTATTATGATGGTAGTTATATAAAAGTTGTTCAGGTTAGAATGGAGCCCATTACAATCCAGACTCTACCATATATTTCACTAAAAATAGGAACCGCCGTGTTAAAGCAAACGGATACTTGCTGCGGCATTTACGGGTTAGCAAGCAATTACTTTGAGATGAGCGTTATTTATTATAAACAAAAAGTAGTGAAAATGTCACAAAAGGACAGAAGTGAGGATAATAAAATTAAACCGCGTACTCCTTGGGTGCCCTTGAGTTTTTTAAAAATACAATTTAATTGAAAGTGAAACACAAAGGTCGAAATTTGCGACAAGGGAGCTTGTTTTCCAAAAGCCCGCGCCGAACTAGTTTTTGTTGTAGAGCACAGTTTTTTTTTATTTAAAATATCACTACCCTGATATAAATTTGGAAAGCTGTATTCTTTCGGATCTAAACTGGACATTTTTTCTGTTAAACAATACCAAGAAAACTGCGTTTAACTGATGGTAAGTAATTCATTTATATATTTAACTACCTCATTTAGGGGCAATATGTTCTATAACCCTATCAGTACCTAAACCAGTTTAATGATGGTAAGGTTCTTTCAGACCAGCCGTAATACAAGAACCTTTGTAAATTTGTCGCTATTACAGAATTACTATATTCCAGCTATCAATATGACTTTTCTCATACCATCATTTATTATCATCTCATCACCATCACCTTGTGAAGTTTAGGACAATTTTTAATGATGAAATTGTCGCTGCAAGTAAAAGAAAATTCAAGAAGAATGTTAGATTGATGAGAGAATAGAAAAATGAAAAGGGATTCATCAAAAGTATTACAAGAGGAGTTATTTATGTAATTACCTCTCAAAGTATAGGAGAACATGATTATTCCCGGTGCGTAGTGAGTGATAGCACCGTCGGAGTAGTTTTTTATGCCGTTGATGACCTGGCTGTTCTTCACACGGCCCGTGCTGCCGTAGACAAGGTATTCTGCTACTGTGCACTTGCCCTCGAGACCTTTTTGGTGGGGACTGGGATACCGGGCCATCTCATACCACGTCCCTTGAAACTAATAACAAGAGTTTTACAATCAAAACAAATTTTTCAAATTGGTGCTGGTCGCTTTGAAATTGATCCAAATATCAACAACCACCCAAATCTTCATCAGTCCGGGCACCGTTAATGTCCTTAAGTTCGAAGTTTCAGAAAATTTGATTCTTTAACTTATCCTAGACGAGAGGGACATTTACCTATTCATCATCATCATCAACCGATAGATGTTCACAGCTGGACATCTACCTATTAGTTACTAAGAAACCTACCCATAACGACATAGCTTAGTTAGGATGATATACACAGCACTGCATTGTTCTCATAACCTTGAGACAAAGATGTTAGATATCGTTACCGCAGTAATTTCACTATCTACTATACAGTAACTCTTGTGCAGTCATGTTTGGCAAAAGAGGTCTACCAATGAAACAAATTTTCGAATTAAGCCTTATAAAATATTAATTAAAGCGCTATCTATTGGCGATAGATAGAAATTAGGACAAATAATACAAAAAAACAATTGTAGTCTCTCATAGAAATTACACGTGAGTATGGAAGATGGTGCTTCTAAGAATTCCTAACGCTACCTGAGATTCTTCTTCAGGTAATCAAAAATGATGAAAAAGTCATTAACCTCAAAACATACCAACGTGTAGTAAAGTCATAGCTCGTAACAAAAAGGCATGTTTCAATTCTCTTTTCTCACTCCCCTTTTTTAGGGCCATAAGAATTTAAGTTGGATAAAAATCTAAATTTATTCTAGGATTAATTCTCATTCTAGAAACTGTTAAAATTAAGCAACTCTTTACTATATAACAAAAAAAAAGTATTGAAGTAAAATATAAGAAAGCAAAACCGGAGCCGATTATTGTTTTAAGCTCTTAAACTTGATATTAAATAATTTAAGTAAAAATCTTCACTTGAATGTTTAACTTAATGATGATAGCATTTTTTTAGTACTTCAATGGCATGTCAGGAACATATGATATTTTTTAAATCCCGAACTAATTACAGCTTGATAACATTATTTTAAAGAACATCTAATAATAATTCCTTAGTGGTTTAAAGACAATTGAGATTATTTACAGCTGTAATTCTAACACGGTTAAGCCATTTACCAGCTGTTTCGTAGCTCAAAATTATAGCTAAAATTATTGTTGAACATATGTCTTATTAGAAGCTGTAATAACCCATTTAAAACATGGTTTGGAAGTAGCTGATCATCATCAACCGATAGACGTCCATTGATGGACATGAGATTCATATGAAGGGATTTGGGTCATTACCCACCACGCTGGCCCAATGCGGGTTGGTGGACTAAAGAGCCTCGTTTGTTGATCTCCAGGGTACACCACGAGCAGGTGAGGTTGGCTTGGGTTCCGTGAGTTGTGCGGGACCCGTTGCACCCTTTAAATAGCCCTGATTCCTTGTTAAATGAGCTTGAGTTTCCAGTGAAGGAAGACATCGTGAAGTATACAACACATTTTAAGAACAAAATCTTTTTTGATGATGTGATATCCTCCACCAGCTCTTGGCCAGCATAATGAACAAGAGTTCTTGATTATTTTTTAAGAGAACTTCCCGAATACAGTAATGAGAACATCTTAATATATAATAGAATATGTTTGTCTATGTCAAGTGTTATCTCGTTCGGGAGACGGTCAAGAATATCCTGGAGGGAGAGTCTATGTTCAGGAGTTTCTGAAAATAAATGATTAGATGCTTTAGTGTAATACTTACAGCTGCAAAATCGAAGTTATCCTTAGGCTTCACCGGTGGGCAGGGTCCGTCGTATGTGACGTAAGCTGATGCCACCGCGACGAAGCAGAAGAGGATGATGCGATGCATTTTAGATGATTTTGTTAAGATACAGTGTGAACCAAGAAGGCTGCGATAGGATGTGTGTGCCTTGAAAATATTACGCACAATATATATACCAATAACCGAAGGCCGATGTATTTGTTGTTATAGTTTGTTTAAAAAAAAAAATAAGTTCACGGCGATAGGCGAATTCAGTCTACAACTCTTCAATTTAAGACACATTATTGCTACCTTGTTAAAGTTTTGCGATATTTTTCTATTTTTATTTTAATCTCCTACGTAATAAACTTTTAAATAAACCAACAAGCACTTGTGTAGTTAATAATCGCTGTAATTTGTTTTTAATATTTTGTAATACCCACCTGTTTGAAGCGATTATCTGTTCAGAGGGTAAAAACAATGTTCTTTATCCTAAATCTTATCGATGAATACGCTTTCGACGTATCTGCAAACAAATGCATATCCGTTTCGTTAGTATAATGTAAAAAGAAATTCAAACCTTGTAAGAGTTGGTTCTTAGGAAAAGAAAATTTAAAATTAATGATTTTGTATACATATAAATAGCTAAACTAATTTTAATCTACTAAACTACTTTCTTTATAGCGCAGAAGATAATGTTTTGATTCGTATGGTAATGTTTAAATGGTGTTAGGGTCATCCATCCCGCCAACCTAACTACTATCTTGTAAACATGTAGACTGTAATTAATTGTTAACTGGAGATTTTTCCGAACAGAACTTGGCAAATGGATCGGATCTAATAAAATTACTTGGTTTGTGTAAATACTCTAACAGGCGCACAATGTTATAGACAGACGAGAAAGTTCCGTTTACCTCGTGCCTACATTTTGTAGAAGAAAGCTAGCAGTGATGTATGGAAAGTATGGAAGGAACTACTGCTGTTTGTTAATGACAAAAAGTAGGTGGTGCTTCTTTTAGGGATACTAACCGACATTTGGATACTTTCATCTATTATATATACAAGTACAGAATATTTCAAAGATAAGGGAACTTTTATATCTTATATATCATTCGCTTAAAACATTTATTGTATTTTGCATTTTAACATTTTATCTTTTTGTATGAAACGGACATCATTTATCATAAAAGTATTCATTCGGTACAAATGATTGTTTGAAACCTACATACATAATTTTTTGTATTTCTTCAGAGAAATGTCATCACATCTGGATAAGAAGTATAGCAAGTTATTTCCAGTGACTAAAACCTCCGCGTTATTCCACATTCTCCGATTTACGGCAACTCGAACCATTCGGTACCACATTATGAAAGATATCTGTTCCTTCTCTTTTCCTTTTCTAGAATGAGATATCTTAACACACCGCTAAGCTTACCAGAACCAGAAAATCCAACGAATCCGTAAACCGAAGCCTAGAAGCCAACAATTCCGGCAATCATGGTCCTGGGCTCAATCGCTATTTTTTTATCTCAATCTTATTTCGAAGATACGAAGAGCTGTGAATTGAATCACAGCCCCTATTTCCTTGTGACGGCTTCAAGCGGCAGGCAAAACGAAATCTTTTTCACCACGACTTGCCCACCAGTCCACCGTCAACTAATTGAGACACAATGGAGCCTACCCAGAGTGAATACTGCAGACAAATTTAACACCATAGATTGACAGTTGTAAGGGTTCCCACACAACAATTCACTGAATCCAAGCCAAACTTACCTGCTCATGGTGAACCCTGTTAATCAACAAACAAGGCTCTGGTTCTCACCAATCCGTACTATGCCAGCATGGTGGGAAATGGCCCAAAGCCCTCAACATGAATCCCTACCCGATTGACGTGGAAATCTTTAGGGGAAGCCTATATCCAACAGTGGACGTCTATCGGCTGATGATGATGAAGTCGATCATGACTGATAGTTTGTTTATATCTAACAATGACGAATGACTCTCTATTTGGTTACTTGTCCAGTAAATTATGCTTATTAGCACAAACTCTGCTTTTATTACTCCAACTTAGATTAACTAGTACATTTAAATAACATCAGCATCCCATTTTATAGTTGTAGGAAATGTAAATGAAACCTCTTTAAATAATATTCTGCTATTTAATTTATATCTAATAAACTTTACTCATTTCCGGTGTAAGACGATAAGGGTTGTTAAAACTTTAGGAAGTGGGTGACGACCTTGTTGACCGAAGCACTGCACGCTTCTTCCGAATGGTCGTTGTCGACGAATTTGTCCATCTCGATAGCTGGCGAATTCTTCAAGTAATTGTCAACGGACTCCTTAGCTTCACCCTGGAGCTCCTTGCTTCTGGAGAAGGTCCAGGCGTACACTGAAAAAAGATACTCTTTATAATACGCCGCGAGATTTTTAATTTTGATAGATATTTGATTTGTTATTAAATTATGTACTCTACTAATTATAGTATTACAACTCCAGTATACAAAAATCATGAAAAGAATAATCCAATGAATATCTTATTGATTTAAGGACAGTAAAATATAAAATAGTGTAATGCTTAAATCGACTTTAGTGTACTATTTTTACTTTTACCCTGTTGTTAAAAAAAACCATAGCGAGATTGCTATGGAATTCATAATCAAAGATTTCGATCAATCTATCATTGGTAACAAGTTTTGATATTTTTAAGTTACTATTCTTGAGCTTCTCCTTTCGATAGGAAGTATTGCAAGTTGTCGGCAAAAAAGAATCTTTTCCATAGATTATGTTCATATTTTTTTTTTTATCTATGCATTGAAAGTTGAAGGTGATAATTACTAGATTAATATAATGTATAAAATGTACCAACAGTTAAAATTTACACAAAGAAGTAAATTATCGCAGAGAATTAAGTAAAAAAATATATTAAACATTAAGAAAAACAAAATATTCGTTTTATACTGATAATATAGTCTCTATATCAAAAGCATAGATTAAAAAAAAAGTAACTATAGTGGAATTTCAACCACTGCGCGATGACAAGTTGAATGTAATTAACAGGAAACATATTAACGCGAAAAGTTGTTGAAAAAAAATCTGTAATTATTGATAACTAATGATATTTATGATTATGAAATTGATGGTCATCATCAGAAATCGGAAGATAGTATTATTGACTTATAAGCGGTGGCTGCTGAAGACCTTTCAACTCGAAATGTGGACCTGCCGGTTACTGTTAAGGCTAGCACAGGCTCCGTCTACGAGTTGATACGGTGATAGAGTTTTTTTTTATATAACATCATCATCATCATCATCTACCGATAGACATCCACTGAAATTGTAACATCATCATCATTTTCATCCATGTTATGTAACATAATGAAGTTTAATTAATGTTTCGAAAACAGTTTGAATTTTGAAAATATGAATCACCTTGGTGTTTGTTGGAATCCTTCAACTCCTTGCATCTGTAGCTGATCGCGTAGCTCTTGTAGTCGGTATCCAGAACAGTCATTTCACGATCTCGCGACAATGCTACATATATTGTATAATAATTAGATTGCTTAATAAGTGTTGTTAAATGAATATACTTTTAATAATACCATGAAGCGATAAGATGAACAGAAGAATCAGTTGATGGTAAATGAGATGTTTATATATTGCAATCGTCGCTTTCGGACATGAGATGCCATTTTCATTAGCAATCATCATCGACTATACATATCCACTGTAAGAGAAAGACTTCCTTACTGATTACAGTTTGAACTAGAATATAGTAAGATTTGCTAACGGTTGCTCAGCAGGAGACATCATCGCTGAAGTAATACCTTCTTATATTGACTCCATCAAAGAAGAAGATATTGTTAGCTAAGTAAATTAACTTTGTACACTCCGTCAAACTTTACAGCAGTAATATTCTTGACAGTAAGGTCTTTCATGCTTGGTGTTGTGATGATCTGAGCATCCAGTCAAATCAAACCTGCAGTCAATGAAATAAAATTTATTGACTCACGTCCCAAGTTGTAGGTGAACACTAATCTAGCAGGAGCGTCGAGTGAAACTTCGCCTTTTACGTACGACCTGACACCGTCGACCACGTGAGATAACTTCAGTTTTCCTTTATTCTTGTTTTCATCTACTTTGAATTCGCCGATCGAACACTTCGCCCTATTTCCTTCCTCCTCAGCATTGGGGTATCTAGCGGTTTCGTGCCATTTACCTTGAAACTAAATCGAAAAATTACGATAACATTTAAACTGTTGAACCAGATTTTATAAACCAAAGAACCTGTTATTAAAAGTATGAAACCCGTTATTGAAATAAGTAACCAGTTGTTAACATAAGTAAACAATTATGTTATCAAAAAAACAATATATGTATTGCTCTTATTGGAATGACAATACTTTCAATTCGCGTCAGCAGTGCCATTTCATACTGATCAGTGTAATTAATAACTTGCAATTAATTATCAATGTAAGTTTTTTTTTTTATACGGTGAATCGATGAGACGAGCAAGACGTTCAACTGATGGTAAACAACACGCTTGCCCATAATAACGTGGCGCTAGTTCAGGTGATGTATATAGCACCACATTGCGCTACTCAGATTGATACAAAACATTTTAAGTCTAATTTCATTAGCTACAGCACTCTTCAAACCAGAACACAGTAATCTTTGCACGCTACTGTTTTTCGACTACAATAGGTACTTTGCTAGTGTCTACCTAAGTCTCCAGCAACAAAGACCTAACACCTGTAATTTATTGTATCACGAGGAATACTCAACAGCATAACCTCCAACAGATATTCAAGATTAATTTTGAGTCGGAACTAATGGAGGATTTCGGATATGTAGCTCTAATAGAAATGCTGATACATCTCCAGACTATTCATATAGAAATTTGATAATTAAGAGAATAAATATATTTCTTTAATTTTAAAAACAGGAAGTGGAAGATATTTGTCAGCGGATTTTGGACCAAAGCAATGAAATGCTTTTACTCAGCATATCGATATTCTTATATCTTGGGGATATATCTCAGTGATTTAACTACTTGGGACGCGTATAGTAATATTTGTCACAGGAGGCGTTAAGATTTAGTGAAATTTATACATCCTATAATATAACATCTGAAGAAGAAACAGCTTTTTATTGTCGTATGCTTTTATTGAACTTGGAGACACTTTAAGAAGTAGAAGAAGAAGCAGTGATGTCTCAATAAAAACAGCGTGGGGACTTAAACGAGCTTTACAATCTCAAAGATGCATAGCTGATCTCCACTGTAAATGAGTACCAGAAGTAAAGAAACATAATAACTCTATAAAGGATATGGATATTTCATATCCACTATCTAAACCAATCAGCAGATAAAATATAAACTGCGCAGGACATACTAAGTAACAAACTTTATTATGACTAAATATTATACAAATAACTTACAGAATGAAGATTAAAATTCGCCATTGGGCTGACGTTCGGACAGGGTCCATCTTTGTACACCTCTGCCGTCGCCACCACGAACAGGGTCACCAGAAAGTAGAGGAACATTTTCAAAACAATAACTGTTCAATGATCTATTCGATTCTCACTATTCAATAGATGATTTTTAACAAGGCGCTTCCATTTTATACTAAACACAGATCAAAGGCCAGGAATCAAACGCTTGGTAAGCATTAATGATTACTTCTAACACTTTGTAACTATCAGTAATGTTTTATAAAGCATTTATAATAACATATAGTAATGAAAATAAGTTCTTTAGTATGTCTGAATATTTGATAAGTATTTTTTCACATAATAGCGTGACTAACGGATGATGGCATAATTTCTTACAGTACTCTACTGTGGGGTAAGGTTGCGAATATTCAAACCATTTTTATGCTTCATATATAATATTATAATAATAGTTGGCGTAATATTCAATGTTAGAGTTCAGTTCAGAGAGAGACAGTCCCTTCACAATAAATATATTGTTACCAGCTGTTCCCTGCCCACTTTGCTGGCTGTAATATAGAAGTAGATTTGAAATTCAGACTTGAAACTTGTCAGAAATATTCCAATAGAGCTACAGCAACCGTAACGGCCCACGCTGGTTATTATTACCACTCCTGCAGCTCTTTGAAAAATGAATTTTCTATAATCCATTCTTAGCTGACCTTTAAATGGCAGAAGCAATATCACTACTAAATTTTAAGTCTAATAGTTTCGGGGATCTCGTGATAGTTCATGAATGTTTGAATATTTCTTATAGATATTTAATATTACAACTAATAGCTATGAATATCTACTTAGATACGTACTAATTGACTATGTAGTGACTGACAGCATAATTTTCATAAAACTTAGTTTTGGTGCTAACGTAAATACTAGGTAAATAATGATATAAAAAAGGTTCTTTTAACATTCAATTTGAATTAACAAGTTTAAATGATTTTAATAACAGCATTTTTACAGTTAATCGATGCATACCGCAGAGAAACCTGTTCTTGTGAAAGTTCGGAAGGAAACGCGCGCGTGGGAGCGAGCCATAACTTCGTTGTTATTATATTTATTCACATAATAAACATTATTAAAATTCTCAATGCGTTTTACATATACGGCAAACCGAAGTTCAATATTTACATAAGATTTATAAAAATTCACTTGTGTAGGCCTTTTTGTAATTAAAAACGGTCAATGTTCTGCTTAAAAACCTTGTCTCAAGGTAAAAATTTTATGCCAGCCTATCGCTTTACGTTGTGCTAAAAGGACGAAATTCATTGTCGAGCAAATTAAGATCAACACCTAATTATCCACTATTTGTTAACAAAGTTCTAAGGTAATTTCAACATATTATCCGGACACATGGTGAATTAACTTGCTATGAAAGATCGAAAGCAAAATATCAAATACTTTTTATTTGATTTGATTCATCTAATTACAAAGACTAATATATTAAATATCTAATGATATTATGGTATCGTAATAAGGTGGTAATCTACTATATTCCATTACTGCTTGGTAACAATAATATATATTATAAAGATCTCCTTTTCCTTAAAGTTGAGGGAGGAAACAAAACAAAAATCGTCGAGAGACTTTAAAACCTTGCAAAACGGGAGACTTCTCTAGTCACCGTCCACGATACGCGTTACAAGGTAACTTCAGTCCTGTTCCTCTGAACTCTTTAGACTATCATAAATCCTAGGATTACATAATTAATACCAGAGTATTTTAAATTAACAAATTACTCTGTCGATGTAGAGAAGTCGTCGGTATAGCCGTTATCAGTTTATATTCTTTCTGTGGACAGTTTTCCGTTTTTTGGATATTCGCTTCACAAAATATCACTTGCTAACATTTGTACACTGTCATCGGACACATACACAAAATATGCAGGAAGTATTATTGAAACCTTTTTTATTTAAACGTAAAATTATTTTGAATGTCAACAACTCGGCGGCGTATATTTTTGATAATAACGAATTATATTAGCCAAATTTTTAATTATCAAGTATAGTATCGTTGTGTTCAATCTATAAATCTGAACATTTCTTAATAAATTTTTGTTTTTATGTAAGCTCATGCATTATGGTCATATATTAAACTATTTCTTTATGTTTCTGAATACATATTATAATTAATTTCCACCTATGTCGAAACTCACGATCATGATCACGATATCTCTGAAACTATAAGTCCTTGAGACTTAAAATTTAGTAGGTATATAACTTTTGCCGAGTATAAGCCAGCTAATAATGGATTTTATGAAATGTTCCTCTCCAAAACGGTTGCGGAGGCATTGATAATGGAACAGGATCCCGGGGGCAGCGGATTTCTTCCAGTTAGGAATATTTCTGACTAATTTCAAGTCTAAATTTCAAATTAAATTCTATGTGGACCGATCGATTTAAAGATCTTTGAAGGAGGCCTATTTTCAGAAGAGGACGTTTATCGGCTGATGATGATGACGATGATGAAGCGTACGGGGAACAGCTAGTATATCATGTTTCTTAATTCAGCTCACTATTTCATGTTTTTCTAATGTATATCATGTTTCTCTAATTGGATGAACCCACCTGTTTTTTATTTATTTTTATATACAGGTCTGCTTAAATGAAATTCTTTTGGAATTAAACTCACCAATAATTTTTTGTATCAACAATTTCACCCATATATATGTATGCATATATTTTTGTCGCAATATAGCCGTTTGGGAACTACATCTCGAATATTACCAATAATTGTCCTTTGTCTTTACTTTAAACCACGAGAAGATGCAATATGTTCACCTTATAGTAAAAAATACATCTGACCATACAATATGGCAATTAATATTACATTGTACTTGTGGCCGTAAATACATAACATAGTGTCTCGATATCTCAGTAGTTTTTACTAGCTACAGCGCCTTTGATACTGAATTACCGTAAGGTATGTGCACCATTATTTGGCGGCGGGAATAGGAGCTGCGGTGGTACCCAGACGGCCTCCAACAACAGAGAGCTTTTTTTATACCGGGAGAAACCTTTTTAAAAGATACATTGCTTCTAGGGGGAAGATAAGGCTATGTGGGCTTTCTACACACTAAAATCACATCGTTGGTCTCCCCCAGTGTATTAGGAGGAGCTTCGAGATCTACAGAACGCAACGGTGCCCCCCTGCACTCCGGCTAAAACATACCTCGGAATGGCAAAGCCCTCTTTAGCACCCACGCTATGCTACGGTAAATACAAGACCATCATTCATTTTCCGTCTTCCTAAGGCTCGCTTATTGAGCTCTGAGAGCCCCCATCTTCAAAGCTCACGAACCTGAGGACCCTTTTAGTCGTCTTGTACGGCAAGCAGGGAATACCTTAGTCCTATTCGTAATAGCCTGAGACTATAGAACTGGGCAACAGAGACCTACTACCAGTAATTTTATTTGTATTTTACTAGTAAATAAAAAGTGTAATAATAAATAATAAAAAATTATAGCATGACGTCATCCATACCAGTTCAGCCGGTCCGAAATAAAACAACTTCGCAGTAAGATTACTTATCTGTATAATAAATGATAAAGCGGGCGATCATTGTTTGGCTGCAAACAAAAATCAATACTTGAACTACAATAATTTTTATCATATTTTATTCTTTAAACACCTGTTCGCGATGTTTAAAAAAAATTATCACGATCAATCAATCACGATCAATGATCAAGTAAAATCTTAACTTTTTTTTCCAACGACGTGACGAGACCAGTATCACTTACCATAAGAAGGTGGCACTAGTTAGGATGATATACCGGGTGTTAAGAGACCGCTTCCGAAAACGAAGACAGACGATAGTAGTAATGACACCTTTGATGATGGGATGGAAAAAAAATCGATTCCGATTGAAAAAGAACATATTCTTATAACTTTTTATTAGCATTATTTACGTTCCATCTTGTTAGTGCAGCTAAATGAAACTATAGCTTCATAAAAAATACATTAATTTTTAAAAAAAAAACCAGCAATGAAACACAAAATCAAAAAAGCTGATGCTCGGATTAAAGAATGCCCTGACGCGGCGGAGACTCGATACGGGGACACGACGATATATTTGGTTTCAATTTGAACCTTACTTCATAAGACCGCGGAGCATTTAGATTGCGCACCCGGGCGTTCGTTGATCCGAGCATCAGCTGTTTTTGATTTTGTGTTTCATTGCTGGTTTTTTTTTTAGTAAAATAATGTATTTTTTATGAAACTATTGTTTCATTAAGCTGTACTAACACGATGGAGCGTAAATAATGCTAATAAAGTCTTTAAAATATCATTATTTTAATCAGCACCGATTTTTTTTACCTTCCTATCATCTAAGGTGTCATTAGTTTCGTCTTTCTTCGTTTTCGGAAACAGTCTCCTAACACCCAGTATACAGCACCACAATGCGCTCGTCTCCTGAGATATAAGATGTTGAGTCTCATTACCCAATAATTACACAAACTACAACGTCCTTCAAACTAAGAACCAATGATGTCTGCACAGTTCTGTCTGTCGGCTGCAATAGGTGCTGCGGTAGTACCTATCTAGACGGTATTCGACAACAGAGACCTACCACATACAATTGTAAATATAATTGTAGTAAAACCTTAAAACAAACATTTGTACTCAATGCTTATCAGAAGAATGTGTTAGGATACTATAAAAAAATATATACTGTATATAAATTACCCACATATATATATATAGATTTGCGTTCTCCAATAATATAAAATATATCGATGATCCAAAGTCCGTTACGTCTGTTTGTATGTAACGAATGTTATCAGCTAGATTACATTGTTAAGGCTTCACGTTCCTGCACTAGTTGACGTCAGTGGCTTTGTCTGTATTTATCATACAATAGGTCTAGATTAATCGTTAGGAGATATGTCTTATGCTGGTTTATATTGGTCTAATTTATACTGGTCACACAAATAGGTGTTGAATACACTGTGGTGCAATGTAAAAATCCTTATATCTTATAGTCATATATTTGTTTAACCTTGTCTATATAGACAAAGGTGTGATGTACATCAAATGAAGATATTCAGATTTATCCACGCTACATTAAAAAAAACTGTTAAACAACACACACACATATATATTTATATATGTCCAGCAGTGGACGTCATATATATTGGAGCATGTAAATCTAAACGAATTGACAGAACACCAAAGCCATTTTAATTTTTCAACAGGCCTAAATGTCTTTTGTAAAAATACCCCGATTCCTAACAGTGGGAACAAAAGGATGTCTCTATTTTTATGGTACTAATACTACTACTGTTGATTTACTAGTAGTAAGTCTCTGTGGCCAGAGACAGCCTAGGTAGGTACCATCGCAGCACTTACTACCGCCAAACAGTAGTGTAAACATTGCGGTATTCCGGTTTGGATGAACGTTGTAGTTAGTCAAATTACCGGGGTAAGGAAACTTACCCCGGTATATTATCCTAACTAGCGCCACGTTATAGGCGAGCGTATCGCTTACTATCAGATGAACGTCGCGCTAGTCTAGTCACTTAGAATTTAAAAAAAACCATAGATATTGAGGAGTATTATAGTATTGAAGTGTCGGAGTTAGCTACATAGATCAAACGTGACATAAACACGTAACATATAGTGGTAAATATGTTATACTTACATTTGTATATGTATGAGTTTAATTTTAATTGCAGACACGTGGTAAACAATTCAATGTCTCGTTGTACAGATAACCTCCGATAAAGGCGAAACATTGCAAGAGAATCGAACCTATGATTTCTGGACTAAAGTTATCAGTCGTCGATCGTTTACTACTTTGTTGCACTGTCACCAAAAGGTTAAGGATGCTCGGATAAATACGTTCATCGTCATAAAATACTAATCGTTAACAGAAATTTCTGGCTACTTTGCCAGTGCAATTGAAAACCTTGCGACAGATCTCCTGTCTTCATTATTCGATTCCATATATGAATATATGGTTCTCACTGACCGTGATTTTTTCATAGGTAAAAAAGACGGTCGGGTAATTAATAGATTAGATACTTTCTCTCCACCACAGACTAAAGATTATTTAAATATCAGGACTGACTCAGCTGTTTCGTGGAGCTTTGAAACAGTTTTAATATCTTTGTCTTAACGTCTCTGTGATATATCGTGGATCTTTTCCTGTACAGTTTTATTAATTAGTATCTAAAAAATAAATTTACAATATCTACAGAGTTTAGGTATTCAATTCTTCTTAATTTCCATATGTAAAATTTTATTCATGAAGTCTTTAAAATCTTTAATGTTTCTTTTAAAATATATTTGGAGTTAATATAACTTGTGCCGAAACTTAGAGTACTAGCTGTTCCTTACCCGCTTTCATGGTCGTAACGCCCTCGCAACTCCCTCTGGGGAAGAAATTTTGTAAAATCCTTTCTTAGCTAAGCTCTAAATGACAAAAGTTATATCTCTAACCAATTTTGAGTGTTTACGTATAATAGTTTTGGAAATCTTATGATGAATCAATGATCTCTGGATATCTCTTATGTCCGATATACAGAAGATAGATTGATATAGATTAGCAGATATAATCATCATCATTTAAGTGCCTTAGAAATTGAGTCCCGAATATTCAAAATCATTTTTAACATCTTGTTGACAGATTTGTGTCTAATCTCAATGTTTAAGGATGTTAAAGATAAAATTAGGGAAAGGAAATAATATTTTTTTTATATTTGATATGTCTTCGCCTAAACAGTGATATGCAAATCATGTATCACGTTATCAGAACATAGTGATAAATCTAAAAATAACTGTGTCGTTAAGTAAACAGGTAACTGGTTACTACCACCAAGAGATTTCCGCCTTTGTTGAGACTTATCAAGATACCTCTGGACTCTAAGACTTCGAGACTTGAAATTTGGTAGCAATATTTCTTTTGTCGAGCATAGATCAGCTAATGGATTTTACAAAATTCCTTCCCAACAAACAAAACAGACGGGCAACAGCTAGCTTTATATAAAAAAAATAATAAAAGACAAAAAAAATATTTACACGGATTTATTTGGTTGTGCGTATACTTTGTTTTCTGTGACAGAAATAATAACTTAATCAAAGTGTTAACTATCAAAGGTTCCCTGTGAAGTAACACTTAAGGAATTTAAATTGAACCTTTTACTGGTTGTGGACAAATTAAACTACACTACACATCATTAAAACAAGTAAATAAGTACTAGTACAGTTCTGTTTGAAGTACTAAATTTAATTTGACTATCCGCCAATTTCGGTGATGGCTTTGGTGACGCTGAAGTTGCAGGCCTCGTCGGAATAGTCGTTGTAGACATAGTTTGATACGTCGATGGCGTTGAAGTTGTTGTAGAAAGCATCTACTTTAGCTTTGGAGTCGCCTAGGCTCTTGTTCCTAGACAAGATCCACGAGAAGACTGAAACAGAAATTATTATGATAAAGGATTGTTAAATGTTATTTGATTGTAAATTGAAATTTTATAAGAATTTTGAACGTGTCTTAACAAAGACTGGAAGAGTATATATCTCAAGGTGATGACCATAAGGAGCTGTGTATACTATTCTAAGAAATGCCACTTTGTTATGGGTACATGTATCATTTACTATCAATCCTATGTCCAGCAGTGTACATCTTTCGATACAGATGATGATGACGAGCATCTAGCCCGACTCGTCGCTTCACGGAAAAAAAAAATTGGATTTAGATGAAATTCGTTATAATAGGTTAACCTGGCGCCGATGCGGCGAATCGTTCACAAAATGTGTCTTTATCAAATCGTATGTGTTTCCGATTTAAAATATTTACAGCGATTGTGCGGATCCAGCATGATAACAGCACGTTTGTTTCAACGTGATCTTATCAGTCTTATCACACAATACATTTTCGTTAGGCTTTAAAAAAAATTGATATACGCATACTTTAGGATAAATACTGGATATATAGGCATCTATTGCTATGGTTATTCTGATAAGGTAACGTAGCATATTTAACATTTTCAACTATAAATTAAATGTAAAGAAATAATTGAATCTTTCTCTACATTCTCCAAAAATAGTATTTTAGTATAAATATAAACAAAAGGGATATCCAAAGATCTATTGACTCACCATGAGATCTCCGAAACTAGACGTAACACTTGATATTTGCTAGAGATATTGCTTCAGACGTTTAGAGGTCAACTATGAGTGGATTTTATAAAATTCCTTTCCAAAAATGGGGGTGGTTATTACGGAAAGGGCGGCAGCGAGTTGCCGGCGGGCGAGAATATTTCTGACAAATTTCAAATCTCATTCTTTGTTACAGCCGGCAAATCAAACGGGGAACAGCTAGTATATAGATATTCAAGAGATTCTTTATGCCATACTAAACAATCTACTCTAATGTATAATCATAGCAATTGCAGAATAGTTTTTAAATCAACTGAAATAACTTATAAAGTAAAGTACCTTGATGCTTATTATCCTTCTCCAGGAATTTGCAGCTGTAACCGATGGCGTAGTTTTTGTAGTCCGAATCTAGGACGGTCAACACGGAGTTCTTCACGTAATCTGCAAAAAGCATCAATCGAATACGATCTTGGTTTTAACAGTAAATGTTTTATTTAAAGTCTAACGAAAAGTTAATTTTGTAGCTTTCCTATCATTGGACATATTGAATCGTGGTCCACCCTGCTATTCAACAAAAGAGGCTGTGGCTCCCACCTACTAGGCCCAGCGTGGTGGGAAATAGTCCTAATCCCTCATTTGAAAACCTAACCGATCAATATGGGAATCTTTGGAGGAATCCTATGTTCAGCAGTGGACATCTAACGGCTGATGATGATGACATATTGTTTATGTTATCCTCTGAATGGCGCTGTTGCGATATATTCAACTCATATTGTGTAACTTAATTTGGTGTAGTGTAAGCATCTTAACTGGTACGTCATTATATCGATGAAGGATAATCTTAATAAATATAGAATATTATATAAAAACTGTTAAATTGAGTTATAAATTTTCCTTTTACTTTACTGTAACACTATTGTGGGTGCGACCTATAATGATAAGACATTTGTTAATCAAGTGGTACCGTGATATGATTAACCAAAGGTAATTATAACTTCTCGGAATAACTGTCGAGTAGACGAAGCGGTTAATCCCCTAAATCGTGTTGACGCTTTATAAAGTATAGACAATGCTCAATATTGGAAGGTAGAAATAATAACGAAATTTCAAGGTACATACATGCATGAAATATTGGCGAAGACACTGTGAAATGGGGGAGGAAAAAAAACCAGACCCTAGCACGATATTTGGTATATACTTGTAGATAGAAAAGTAAAGAAATAGAGAGAGAAAGAGAGAGAGAGAGAGAGAGAGATAATGTCTGTTGCTACTGTTCTCAAATAAGAACTAGATAAAATGGATGTCATACTATAAATAGTCTCATGACGTTGAGACTAGTAGATTTCTCATCCGATAGAAAGCGATATATAATAGTAAGATCTCCCACTATTATGTATTTTGTATAAATCTACTGTTTTTTAATATTTTTGATGGAGTAGCTTTGGTTCGATTCCTTCGCCGTTTTTGTGGATTTTAGTTGGTGGTAGAATTTTTTTTGATTCTCCTCGCTATCGACGAACCCACATTTGTAAATCTGTCGCCACAACAAATTTATCTATTCCGGTTTATCAAGATCTACGAGCTAGAGTATTTTAGTTAAGCACTCTTCATCATCAGTTGTTAATTTACCATAACTATGTCATATCACTACCAACAAAGTCTTTCCAACTAAAATCTATCCCTCTCCTTGATGATAGGAGTGTGTATGAAAGTATTTACCTTTGCTAGTCAGGTATTTTTAAATACTTGACAATAATAAAATTTTTAGCGAGTTTTCTTTCAAAATCTTTGTTAGCTGTTAAAACTATTATCAAATAATTACACACAAACTTACTTCCGAATTTGTATGTGATCATGATCTTGCCGGTCTCAACCAGAGAAATTTCACCATCGACGTACGACTTGACACCGTCGATAACTTGGGAATTTTTCACCTTGCCTTTCTCGCCCTTCACAACATATTCAGCCGTGGTGCATTTGCCTTTGCGACCGCTCTCACCGCTGTTGGGGAACTTAGCGATTTCGTACCATATACCTGCGAACTGATTAAACAGATAAATTTAGTGGAAATTATCAAATTGAATATCATGATTTCAATCCGAATATAAATTTCATCCTATCGATTTCAGCTGATGAATGTCAGACACCCAAAAAATAATTCCTAAGATTTTTCATCTGTTAGACGACCATCAGAGAAGACTGGCGATGTCTTCTGAAGCTTGCAGCACTTCAAACGTTAGTACATCTGAAGTGATAACCACGCCCATTCTGTTAAGAGTGATACCGACGAAGAAGAATTGCTGTACAATTGTATATATATTTCATTAATAATGAACAAATATTTATCTGATTAAAGCAGCATCATCATCATCGTCATTTTATTAAAGCGTTATATCAGCTGATAATTTCTGGATATGACACCCCGTTCACCACTTGTATGGGGCAGCGGTGAATCGGTTCCTTCCACCAGAGGTCTATACTTCGTACAAGGAAACATATAAGTACAGTTTGGATTATAGAGGGATTATTTCGAACTTTCCTTGTCTACCACCACGACCTTCATACCATCTACCATCTTAACAGTATTGATGTATCCCTTCCATGATATATGAGAGCGTGACTATTCTGGGTATAGTATCAGAGCAGACTATTCTGGTATAGTATATCACGTACTGTTTGAAAGATCTTAACAATCTTCGTTCTCTTTGTTACTTAACATCACGAAGAGTTAAAGAGTTAACCAGCTTTTTTAAAGTATCTTCAGTCAATGATCATTCCATAGCTCTCTTGATAAAAGATATAGTAAAACAGTCATAATTGGTCAGCGGATATCATTAAGTTCATTTGATATTATCACCGACAAGAGAAAAGTAGTACTAATTAAATCAAGTGCTGAATCATTAAAGCTTTATCGTGAAATCTAACCTAGTAACATAACAGTGTTACTGCTGTTACTATGACGATCATTCAGATTATTAACAAAGTGATTTGATTGTAATCTAACAATAGATTAGACAGAATATAAAGTACTTTAGTAAGTAAACAATATTATTGAATCTAATAAACTAGCACCAAATTGAGCTCATAGCATTAACACATTAGATTAGTTAAGTTTCCTTACCGCAGTTATGTTATTAAATAAAACGACCATTAAACCGGAACACAATTGTGTGAACATGATTGCACACTACTGTTTGTTGTCTGCTGTCTGCGATAGGAGCTGCAGTGGTACCTACCTAGACGGTCTCCGGCAACAGAGACCTACCATGATTATATCTACTACTATTAGATTTTTTTTTATTCAATCAAGTGATGAGACGAGCGGGACGTTCACCTGATAGTAAGTGTTACACCCGGTCATAACAATGCGACGCTAGTTAGGATGATATACACATTGTAGCAGCACATTGTAGTCGTCGCATCGAGACATAAGATGTTGTCTCCTTATCGCAGTACTTTCACTAACTAAAATACTCTTTAAACCGGAACATGGTTATGTTTGAACAGTACTGTTTCTCAGCTGCAATAGGAGCTGCTGGGATTTAACGTGGGGGAAATCTTAAAAGATACCCTGCTTCTGGGTGGAAGACAAGATTATGTGGGGCTTCTTCCCACTAAAACCCCCTCAGTGCATTAGGAGGGGCTCTGGGATCTCCTACAAAGCGCAACGAAACCCCCCTCCACTCTGGCTAAAACATCCCACGGAAGAGCAAAGCTCTCCTTAGCACCCACGCTGTGCTATGGCAAATACAAAACCACCATGCGTTAACCGTCCTCCTAAGGCCCGCTTATTGAGCACCGAGGGCCCCCACCCTCAAGGCCCACGAACCCAAGGACCCTTTTAGTCGCCTTGTACGACAGGCAAGGAATACCTTAGTCCTATTCTTATCAGCCTGAGACTACAGGGTTATTGTGATACCTAGCTAGACTTTCTCCGGCAACGACGTCTTACGCTCGGCGCCTTGAGATAGAATGTTAAGCAAGTTGCAAGTTGCTAGTGTAATTACTACAGTAATTACACTAGCAACTTGCAAAGAATTGGTTTAATGACTTACTTCAGCAAATTTAAAGTCTTCCATCGCCTTCACGTCGGGACAGGGTCCGTCCACGATGACATTAGCTGAAGCGACAGCCACGAATGCGATGGCCAGGAATCGGAACATGGTGATGGCGACAGACTTTACTTCGGTAGCCCAAAAATACAGCACTCGCGGCTACAGGTATATATAATATGACACGAATGACCACGTTGACCATTTTATACCCAAAGCGGGTCAGAGATTATATACGATTATATCATTATCAACTTTTTTTTTTTATTTTCGTAAAAACGATGAAGTTATTGTAAACATCTCAAGTATAACTAAAAACTCATTCAATTCGTGACCTCAATGAATAGGTCCGATTCAGTTGTGGTAGGTCACTGTTGGGGGCACCGTCCACCGCGGTATCCATATCTGCCGCCAGACAGTAGTGGTTTTCCGGTTCGAAGGTCGTAGCTCATGAAATTAGGGTAAGCAATACTTAAGCCCTTAAATTTACTAGTCGTAGGTCTCTATTGCCGGAGACCGTCTGTATATTTATAACTGTCACGCCGATTGCAACCGACAGACAGTAGTATTCAAACAATACTGTGTTCCGGTTTGAAGGGCACTGTAGCTAGTGAAATTACTGAGGTAACGAGACATAACATGTTCAAGGCGACGAGCGCTGTGTTGCTGTGTATATCATCCTAACGCCACGGTATTATAGACAGATAAATCATTTAACATCGGGTGACCCCCTGTTCTTCTCTTCGCTTAATTCCCGTGATAGGGTGGTTGGTGGTGGTAGTTTTAATTCCTCGCAAATTATTCGTGATAGGAATTGATGTTCTTTTACAAATGTTTGTGGTCTATCGAATTGGATGAGCATAACCAGCTCCGTCTCCAACCACAAGATAACCTAATTTGTTTAATGTTTTGTTCAGATAATAATTATTTGTTTAACCTTTTATTTTCCTTGCACTTTTTTTATCTAGTGCACTTGATAGATAACGGTATTGTATCACAAACTGTTGCTGCAATAATAACACAAATTGTGGATTTCATTATAACGTAATATGTATATCCTCTTCAGGGTAATGAGGGGTGTAAGGGGCTCCGAACAAAATCTTACAGAACCCAAGTCACCCTGCATGCGGTGGCTCCTGCTGAACAACAAGCTTTGGCCACCCATCCGCTCTGGGTCAGCGTGGTGTGATGAAAGTCCAATACCACCTCTATAACCTTGAGAGAGGCCTATGCCCAGCAGTGGGCATTATTCAACTGATAATAAGAGGTAAATAAGAATTAACAAAGGTATAGTTAGTCTTTACTACCCTTACAGTTATTATGTTATATTGCCAAGTAGCTGATGACAATGATAGGGCGCGGTGGAAGTGACAAAGGAAACTGACTCCACCACCACATGAGATGTATAACTAGAAAGGAGGAGTTAATTGTTTCTATATTTAAAAAAAAAATGGTTTTCTCCATTTAGTTATTTCCGGCCATATTAAGAAACTTAAGCTGCGGATTGAGATCTCTCTTTTTATTACATCATCATTTTAATGAATGGACGTCCACTGCTGGACTTAGATCTCTTGTGATGTGTTCTACAAGGAATGGTCTTACTCTGTTTCAATCCAGTGGCTCCCAGCTATTCTTTATATGTCCTCTATCCACCTGGTGAGGAGTCAAAGAGAACAGTAAAACATATTAATATCTGTACAGTATAAAGTAAATTTGGATCTCAGATAATTTCTTACGACTATTGATATGAGATATGAGAATATTGTACTTGGTTTACTGCCAGCTCCTCTCTTCTCTTTCCTCTCTCTCTTAAACCCAATATTCTTCACAATTTCTTTCACTCATCGAACTGTTAATTCTGAATGAACTTCCACCAAATATAGAAGCAGTTTGCAAACTGCAGTACGAGTTCCGTTAAACAATTACTGCGAGATTATTATATGTCTACTGACTATTGTAAACTATAATTAAGGTTTATGTATATACCAATGATAATATATTAGTATAGTCTATAGTTCTAGCAACCCGCATTGGGCCAATGTGGTGGGAAATGGCCCAAATCCTATCAAACAAACAACGGTTCCGGTGCCCGACGGTACCGGAGGCCACGCTGACCGTAAGGCCGCAGGAAACCACTGGATGCGGGAAAACGATCTATGTGGGGATATTTGGGGGAGGCCTATCTTCAGCAGTGGACGTCTATCAGCTGACAATATATCCCTTATACTATATATATCCCTTTTTATATAATATACTGATACAAAATTGCACTCCTACTGTCTTTTCGACTCTTCGGCAGACTGATGCCTTTTGGTATTGGGTCTGTCTCTTTGTAAATTCTCTTTGCGGCTTACTACAAATTATTTAGATAGGTAAATAAATATTTACTACTACACAAGCAAGTAATGTTTACTGTAATACGGATTGCAATTATTTTGTTTACTTAAAAGTCAATGAGAAAAATATTGAAATATAAAATGTTGATGTTTATGTAACATGCTATATCGTATACGTTACAATGACATTGGAGGGAGATGTTTGCGATCTAAGAAAAAAAATAAGTCTTATTAACTATTAAGTGTGAAATAATGATTTAATATGAAGCTGTGATAGTTCAGTTTGTGAGGTAGTTGTATTTACGACGCAAGTTTCATCCCCATTTAGCTTCCGGTGAAAGAAGATATCGTGGACAAACTGTTAGCTTGTAAGTATTACTTTCGTCGACATGTAACATCATAGCCTTGATTCTCTTCTTGTGTGATTAAGGCCATTTTTTTTTTTGAGGGTATGGAAGTCATGTTTCGGTTACTCTTCTGCTGTGGTGGGAAACGGAAAAGTAATGCCGGATTCTTACTAGCTAAAACCTTACGGTTCCCTAATCATTTGGCCGGAACCGCGTGAACGCTTTCGCACGCAAACATAGGATATTAAGCACCTAGTCCAGTAGTGGGAATAATCGTGCCCAACCAGGAAAGCGCATTCTGCATAATACTGTCTCTACACCAGTTGTCGTGTATTTATCTTTTAATGTTTATCAATTAATGAGAACCTTGAAATTTTTAATAATGATTGAGTGCAACGAAAACCTGTTCCTTAAATGTTTTAACTTCTTTCAAGTTCGACCTTGGGGGTGAGGAGATTTTGAAATTTTTTTAACTTCCCCTTTTTTTAACAGTTAATTGACAATTTATTATACCTTTTAATGTTTTGCGCTCGTGTGAAATTTATGTTCTTGATTATTTACGCCGTTCTCCTTATTTCCTTAAGTAAAAGATAAAAAAGTATTGGCGAATAATGCGCCCAAAGGAATAAACATGACGACTGACAGAAGTGGTGTCACTGGTACTAGGTCTCTATTTTCGGAAACCGTCTACATTCCTTTTTCAGCCGACAGACAGTAGAGTAAACATTACTGTTTTCCAGTTTGAAAGGCGCTGTAGCCAGTGTAATTACTGATCTAACAAGACTTATCTTCTAAAGCGACAAACATTTGTGATGCTGTGTGTATAAACCTAACCAGTGCCACGATGATATAAGCAGACGTCGATGTAGGCGATCTACCATCAGGTAAAGGTCTCGCTCGCCTGATAGCTTTGAAGAATAAAAATACGTCTGATCTTTATCATCGAAGACATTCTAGCTGTAAAATCAAGGAATAGTATGCAAATATTACTGTATCGAATTTTACTAATTGTCGGGGCCTTTTATTCTTCATTCCTTATCATACATATAGTAAGTAACTATTAGTTGAAACGGTAATAGCTCATTCTGTGAGCCACATCTCAAAGCACAGGTTCTATTCCCACTGCTTGAGTTTCCGGTAAAGGAAAACCTTAAGAAAATTACTTATTCAAAAAACTGTCAGAGACACGATATACATAAACCCGGACATGACCGGCTTTGTGGAAAAACAACCTTGATTCTCTACTCATGAGAGAATGCCTCGAGTCCCAGCAGTGGGAATATTAACAGATCCGTTTGTTTATTTAACGTCAAACAGCTACTGCCCTTTGAATATACATAATGCAATAATAGTCCATGACGTCAATGTTAGCAATGACGTACTCCGCAAACGGGTTTTTCAAGCTTCTATTCTTTTATTACTTCTGGTTTCTTTTATTACTCTTTATATTAATTTTACTGTGAATACCTAAGAGTATGCTGATCACCTACATATGTACCAACTATTAAGGTTAAAATCACGACATATATGTGAAAACAAATAAAAAAATCTACAAAAAGTACTACTGTGGTCGTAGAGTAAATTTCCAATAGAAGCCGAGAGCAACGCTCTGACTCCGTGGCAAGTACTGCCGATTACGTTCAAGTATTAGTTAGAATGTTTACACTGTAACATAGTGCTCACCATCTCGTAACTTAAGAAGTTAACCCATCAAACTTATAACCGCCAAACAACTTTTCCAAATTAACAGAAACGTGATAATGTGTGCGTCAAACTATGTAGAGGCAGAAGTAGACGCTGCCTCATACAGACACTAAAAAAAATAAGCAGTGTTATAAAAATTAAGAGAAGAAGAAAAGAGTTAATTAGAAATAGGTGAAGACTTCAAGAATAATTTAAAGAAGGCAAAGCATGACGATGAGGGTCTAGACGATGAATGATTTGTGAACAGACATAAAAGTGCAACAGCAAATGAACAACGATTATCAACGTAACTACTTATAGGTATCTAAAGAATTCTTACCACCACCACCACCACCATCGGCCAATAGATATGCACTGCTGAACATAGGCCTCCCCCAAAGATCCCCATATCGATCCCATTCTTATTGCCAATTGTGGAACAAAATTGATACTCTGATCAATGAATACATAAGCTCTTACAATTTTTCAATTGTAAAGACTATCATTCCAGGTTTTGACTCATTAGTCAGACTCATTAGTCTAAGTACTAATTGCTCTCATCACAGGTCACACTGAGGCCACCTGACAGCCGATGGAGCAGTAAGGTCCTCGAATGACGACCGCGTACCGGTAGACGTAGTGTTCGCAGGCCCCCCACCAGGTGGTCCGACGTTGTGGTGAAGGTTGCGGGGAGCAGCTGGATGCGGGCAGGATCTTTGCAGGATGCCTATGTCCAGCAGTGGACATCTATCGGCTGATAATGATCTTACCTACCCTAAATATTCTGTCATTTTAAGTTACCAAGATACCAGGATGGGCTACGCTTAGTCGTCCGACGAACGACTAATGGGTGACAACCAGGATACAGCATTCCACCAATTTATCACCCCTGAAAAACAGCAATGCTATAGTGGCAGCAGATAACCATGATGCTGGTTGCAGAGAAGGCAGATTGGTAAAAAACTTCGTCATAGTCCAAACTTCAGCATGGAACCAGGATCCTCAGTATATCAAGGTTGCAGTATATCATAAAGGTTATTTGGATTTCACCTCTCTCCCTCTCTGTCGCGGATTTCACCAGTTAAATTTTTGGTCTATTAACGGCTATCCTTGAAGGATTACATCTAAGTCTTAGGTTCACCTCGTGCCTGTCCTTCCTTTGGATGTGGTCATCATCTTTCTATCCAGTAGCATGTTTTATACGAATCAGGACGAGCTAGATGGTACTCCTAGTAATAAGCGGTGTTTAAAAAAATCCAACATTTGAACAATATTTGAACAACGCCATATTTTCACCATCTATATGAACCTTCTATCCTTACTATGAGTTTAAATAGCTACTGACTTAGTTGATGTGTTAGTACCTAGGTCTTTTTGCTATCGAGAACAGTGATCTATATCTAGGTTTACTACCTGATATATAAAATGCTTCATACTATTTGTAATATATGTAACTTCAATATACTCTCATAGATAACGGCGGTAGATGTCTGTTGCTGGAGACCGTCTGGGTGTGAAGATATTACCGAGTTTCGGTTTGAAGGGTGCTGTAGCTAGTAAGACGATTGGTAATGAGACTAGCAATTTTATATCACAAGGCGGTGAGGAGAATTGGATGTGTGTATCATTCTAACTAGCTCCACTTCAAGGGCAAGTGTATCGCTTACCATCAGGTGACCGTCCCGGTCGTTTCATTGCTTCGTTAAATTAAAAAAAAAAAACAACTTTTCACGCTTACTTTATCATCGACGTCCATCTTTTAAAAATCGTCCTTTTTTTAAATTCATTGCCGCCTTTCAAGTTTTATTAAATGTCATTCAAAAAACGCTTATTTGGAAATGTGTGAAAAAAAAAAACAGAATAATTGGGTAAAAAAAAAAAAAACTTGTTTGCAATGAAAAGTTTAAGTAAATAATGATACATACCGATTCGTTATTTTTTAAACCTATTTATTTACTTTCCGTCGTCCTAGAAGTATAACCATTTCTGTCTATGGTCGTGCGGGTAGGTATCTGTTTAAGAACGTTCAGGTTCACTGCAGTTAGTATTTCTACCGCCATGTAGTGTGCATATATTACTGTGTAAGTAGCTCGCTGGCCTAATGGTTAGAGCGTGCGGCTTTCATTCCGAAGGTCGCGGGTTCGAATCTCGGCATGTACCGATGACTTAATATTTAAGTTATGTACATTTGTGAACTTTAGTTACAACAGCGAGATACAAACGGTGAAGGAAAACATCGTGAGGAAACCCGCACACTGATATCATCTTTGTGTGTGTGTGTGGTGGTCCCAATAAAGTGGCAACAGGCTCGCCCCGTTACATGGGACCTAATCTGACCACATCTGGCGAAACGTGGGTGGTTTATTCACCTCTGCCTACCCCTACTGGGAAAAAGGCGTGCCAATATAAAAAAAAAATATATTACTGTGTTCCGATTTTAAAGGTGTTGTAGCCAGTAAATCTGAGTTACGAGAATTAATCTTTTTTTTTTTTTTCGGGGGGGAAATCTTCGAAAAGATACTCTGCCTCCTGGGGGGAAGTCAGAGTTATGTGGAGATTTTTACCCACTAAAACCCCCTCGGTGGTCACCTTCGGCGTTTGGCGAGGTCACGGGATCTCCGTTCGGAACACAACCGCGGCCTCGCTAACGCTATGCTGGGATAGCTCGTCCCGGGGTCTGCTTATACAGACCCTACCAGCCTCGTGAGTATTATTTCAAAGACCGGCGACCACGTCCAGCCATTGTCCTCCTCAGGGTCGTTTAGAAGGCGATGAGAACCCCCATCCTGATCGCCAACAACCCAAAAGGCCCCATTATGGTAGGGGAGCACCATTCACCGGTGCGACGTGTTGACGCACGGTAGTGCCACGACGGTTTTTTCTCCGAGCGGGATCTGTCCTCTCTCTAGCCCGCTCAGCAGCCTCCTTTTGTACCATTACAGTTTCGCAAAAGGAGGCTACGAGAATTAATCTTGTCTCAAGGTGACGAGCACAATGTAGTTCTGTGTATAATATAACAACCTAACTAGCGCCACGTTGTTATGAGCAAGCGTGTCACTTACCATCAGGTGAACGTCTCTTCGTCTTGTCGCTTCGTAAAAAAAATTATCATCCACTGCTGAATATAATGATAGTATTGTAGTGTAGATAATCTAAGCCGTCTCGCTACAATCAGATGTATCAACCGCATAAAATCTTTAACGAAGAATGATTTGTTCATTACCGGAAAATATCAAAAAACATTATCATATGACATACAATGATAAAAGAAAGATAACGTATAACTTGATTGATATCGAAAGCACTAAACTAGTTCTACATTTCTAGTGTCAAAAGGATTTGGATTAGGTTTCAGCGTCTTATTCAGTCGCCAGAGGAACTGTCGAATGATTGAAGAGAATTAAGACATTGCCTTTTTCGATATGATAAATAGAAATTCGTAGCTGCAGCTAGAGTGAGGTACTTTACCCATACGTCACTCAGCCTTGAGTGTTGTGTGACAGATGTATCATAAAACAATAAAAGTTACAACCGCTCGGGACAGTACCATTCCTATTGCGTTAAACACATACAAGATAATCTTAAAGCAAACCGTCCATTATAAATTATATCATTTTTATGATCCTCGTGAAAGAGTTCCACATCTTGGTCATTATTACATATCATCATCATCATTGTCATCATCATCATCAATTGATAGATTACGAAAGATAGGCATGAATCTTCTGTAATGTATTCAGAAGTCTTACGCTGTTCGAGACCACTGGCCTTCAGCGATGATGTATCCTTTTTTCCACGTAGTGGAGAGTCTATCATCGCTGGTCTTTCTGATGCTGGATAGCTATTTCAGCACATTAAGTTCCTTATATCCTCTATAAATTGTATGCTCTCTGATCATTGCCTCTTCTCTAATATCCCCTATAAACTGGCCCTGGCTTCTTCAGCTTCGCGGTTCACAGGACTTCATCGATAACTCTAGCTCTTCTTGGATATCCTTATTTCATATTTGATGTCACTATAAAAACTAATTTTTACTTATCGGTTATTATTTTTTTTTCAGATTAACGCATAAAGTCTTTAGATCCTTTTTCTTAACTTTCCTTCAGATAGCTTTACCGCATAGGAAACTCTTCTCCGTCTACCAATTCTAACGGTGATCCCTCTACATGTTATAGACGGAGTAGAGAAGATGGGAGAAGATAATATGATGGTGGCAGGTATGATAAATACCCTATTTCTGGGGTTGGAGATAGAGTGACTATTGTGAAGACGTCTTCAGATTTAGTTAGTCAACAGATATAAACAGGTACAATAGAAATTATATAAAACTGATCGCCAACCTTCACTACTTCGAGAGGCACTTTAAGAAAAGGAAGAAGAGAGATATAAACAAAAATTAAAAATAAACTTTGAGCTTATTAGTCTTTTTTTAACATGGTATAACTTGAAGATACGAGAACGGAACCTTTTCATTCGACGAAGACATTCACCTGATGGTAAGGGATACGCTTGACCATAACGATGTAGTGCTAGTTAGAATGTTATACCCCACATTGCAATCATCGCCTGCGACGAAACATACTGAGTCTCGTTACCCCAGTAATTACACTAGCTACAGCACTCTTCAAACTGAGACACAGTAATGTTTGCACATTACTGTCTGGCGGTAGAAATAGGCGCTGCGGTGGTACCTATTTAGACAGTCTCCGTCAATAGAAACCTACCACTAGTAAAACATTTTCACCTATGTCATCATTCATCACATAATTAGAGAACCTTCATTATACTAATTTTTACACTCCAGATACATTTACACTACAACACAGTAGTGTTTGCTCACTACCTGTACTTACTAAATATCATCATCAGCCGACAGACGTCCACTGCTGGATTGGACCTTCCCCAATGATCTCACATCGACCGATCCTCCGTCATGGTCGGCACGGCCACCGGTCCCGCCGGACTTAGGGTCGTCTGTTGTTGGGGTTCTTTCAAGGGAATTGAGTCGTAACCCTCCACACTGGCCCAGGGTGGGTTGGTGGGTGGTTAGAGCCTCGTCTATTATTCAGCAGGGTGCACAGGGTACCGGTGAGGTTGACTTGAGCTCCGTAAGATGTGCGGAACTCCTTACACCCTTTAGTATTATAGAAAATATTACGCGCTTTACGAAGTACTTTTGAAACTGAGCTTTTAGAAAATTTCTCATATTAAGTTATTAAAAATAAAGTTTTATGTAGAAGTAATACAGTGACGAAATTGAAGCAATATGTAACGTTTTAGTGACTAATCATTCTGTCACTTACTATAACATAGAGCATTAAGTTGTGACTCAGGAAACGCGATATAATTACTAAGGTGTCCGAAACTAAGTACAAGTAAGAAATGTACTATTATTGGCCCCGTTCGTCACTTTATCGCCGTTCATTTAACGATACGATAACGTTTACAGGAACAAAGTATTATATTATCAATTAATTAACTCGATCCTGGTGAATCATTGATTTAGTAAGTTTTTGCCGATACACAGCGGGCACCGTATCATAAATGTTTATCGTGATCGAATATTGATTCAACATTCTTTCGTTGTATGAGTCCATTGCGATTAGCGCATAATGATAGTACGAGATAAATCTATTGATAAGATTTCGTATAAAGGTGATAATTTACAAAACATATTGCCATTATCCCCGGCTCGCTGTGCTGTGTCGTGAACGGAAACTATGGTCTCAAAATGATTAGGTTCAACTTCGTCGTTTTATGCCTCACGGGGCTGTTCAGTTTAAACAGTGCACAGTTGGTACAATTTGGATCGTGCGATCCGAACATACAGTTGATGGAAAATTTCAATGAGACACAGGTAAGCTATATTCTTTTTATAAATATCCTCACGAGGCCCAAGCCTACCTTGCTCGTGGTGCACTACGCTAATGAACAAACGAATCTCTGGCTCCCACCAATTCGCATTAGACTGACGTGCTATCCCCATGTCATGGCCCAAATCCCCCTATATAAACATCTATAAAAGACTGCTCCTAATGCCCGACGGTATCGGAGACCATGCTAACTATAAAACTGTGGGAAGGACCGATCAATGTGCAGATACTTGAAGGAAGCCTTTTCAGCAGCGGACATCTATCAGCAGATGCTTGAAATATCCGTATTATTAGAAAAGTTCACTGAACATTTAGTGCGAAGTAACTGTGCGATTAAAATTTCAAAGATATTGAAGAGCTATTAAATATATACTTAAATATAAAAATAGTTAATATGAAAGCTTATTTTATTATCTTAAAATTAGTAGTGTTTATAGTGTCGATTCATATTTAACTTAGATTTCCATGTAAAATTGTCATAATTAGTATAAATGAAACAGCGGAAACAGGCTCGAGAATACGAGGTTTCGATGCCCAGTACTATTGAAATTCAGAAAACTATTTTAATACTGATACTGATGAACCTGATCTTGATAACCTGATCTTGATTATTGCGTTGACTCCATCTCTTTCTCTCTAAAATAAAATAGCTAATACATGTTTTCTTAACTCTTAGATAATTTAGTTATAAGCACTTATTTCGCAATCATGAACGGTTGTCTTTTATTTAAATATATTGCAATCAGGATTAAAACAACATTCAATCCATATATATGTTTGTATATACATTTGGTAGTGACCGTCGCCTTCGCTACTTTTTATTGTGCTCATTTACACGGTCTTTAAACTCCGACAAGGCTAACCGCTTATCTACGAGTAAAAACATTCTTACGGCATCTAAAGGATCGGACAAATAAAACATACTCTAAACTACATCGGCTTCATTAAACTTTCTAGTACTTACCATTTACGCTACGCGCTAAGAAAGATCTTTCAAACAATCGCTACTAACATCTATAACTACATCCTTGTTGCGGTGACTAACCGCTTTCTTATTAACACGAAGGTCTCTTAGATCTCTTCTTGCTTTAATAAAAAAGCTACTCAATGACTTCAGTCTAACATGATGTTAAGTGACAATGAGACCTTCGAAACTAAATACAAAAACGGTGAAGCAAAACATCGTGAGGAAATCCGCACACTGATATCATCTTTGTGTGTGTGTGGTGGTCCCAATAAAGTGGCAACAGGCTCGCCCCGTTACATGGGACCTAATCTGACCACATCTGGCGAAAAGTGGGTGTTTATCCACCTCCGCTTACCCCTACTGGGAAAAAGGGAAGGGAAAAAAAAAAAAAAAAAAAAAAAAAAAAAAAAAAAAAAAAAAAAAAAAAAAAAAAAAAAAAAAAGAGACACCTTCGAAGATAAAGCTTGTAATATTCTGGATCTCATATATACCGTAGAAACAACAACGCTATGATGACAACAGATTTTGGACAGGAGTAGTGGATAGTATAATAGTTCAATAAACTTTGCTATTCTTCAGAATAAACTTCTGTATAAACCCATAAACAAACTAGAACCTTCGTCTTAAATTGTTTTCAATATTTATTTTTATAATTAGTTCCTTACATGACACATTAAAGTTTTAGGAATACATTACGCAGATAATGTACAGTTCGTTATCATGACATTAAAAGTAAATTTTTTAGATACCGATATTAGATTTGTTAATGATTCTAAGTAAATTTGAATGAAACTTGAATTTCATCTTATAGATTTTTTTAGATATCATAATGTACATTATACTTTAAACGAACAATATCTATTAAAAGTGTTGGATGATTCTCAATGAAATAATATGTACAACACTCACAGTGGACTTTAAGAACTTTCCCTGTCCTTTTCCCAGCTATGTGGGGTCCGCACAGTATTTACTTCTCTTCCATATCCCTCTATCAGCCGTCATATCTGAATTCACACTTTTCTTACACATGTCATCTTTCACACAATCCACAGTTTCTCCAGTCTTACTCTACCCTTATAACCATCCTCGTTCATTCTCAATACTTTCTTTTTTATATATCCTAAAAGACTGTGGACTTTAGCTGTATGAGCTAAACGTTATCTGTCTTATGTCTTCATCTATTATTAGAGAAGCAATAAGTATGAGAATGCTGTAATCATTTAATTCTTCTAAACCTATAAATAAATAAATATTGACGCTTGCCATGGCTATTCCTTTTGAAATTAGATTGATGGTAAGATATTTTTGGACTTGCTTAACTAACCTATCACTTTCATATTGTAAATGTCCCGCTTTAATACCATTGCTGCTCCGGCAGTCAAGCAACATGTGATAGTTGAAGTATTCTAAGTGAACACTCTTCATAACCCAAAGACCTATAGACACTTACCGCGTAAAATTGTAGTTAAGTATTGGCACATTGTCGATTAAGAATACTTTATTAAAATACACTTAAATTTAAACTCCTTTACTTTTCACTAGTTTCATTGTTTTTCAGTTTAAACTTATCCAATTACCATCAACTAGAATCATGACAAAGAGCTTGTCTAAATTTGTTTATTACATCTTATTTTTGTCATTGTAGTAAGTCTCTTTTGGTTACTGTCTATGTAAGTACTACCGCAGAACACATTATTGATTTACAGTCAGTAAGAACTTTATGAAGCAAAATATTACGTTACAATCAATCTTAAAAACGTAAATAGTTGTAAAATCATCAGATTTGCAAAGGTCAAGATATCCTCATATTTTTGTAGCATAACGTTTAATGCTTTAATGGATTTGAGGTTTATTATCAACTCTTGTTGTTTCACTAAAAATAAAATCTATCAAATATTCAAATTTGCTAATCATAATAAAAAAACTAAGTTGTTTTTACACAATCCATTAGTGCGTACACGAGAATCTGTCGCTTGAATCATCGCACAAACAAAAGAACTGGTTTTGTAGAAACACTAACGAAGGTACAATAATATAGTACTTGTTTAATTTTATAATTTTAAGTACAACAATGCAGCTTTTTGCTAAATAATTAGTCAACAGAAAATAAGAGGTAAGGACTATTTCCATCTTTAGCCAGAGTGGTCGTGAACGGTTTATCAATTCGAACTCTAACTTATACAATATAGGACTGGGTGAGAAAACTTTCGTAAGAAGTTCACACTAAATACATGATTATCACAATCATAACCGAAGTCCACAGTTGGGCATGATGTAATAAATTCGACAAAACCTAGCCTTCCAATGTTTGAGTCCAGTGAGTATCGTGAGATAAATTTATAGATTCTATTCACTTCTATCACAACTTCGATTTCGGCTACATTGTCACGTGAAATGGAGGTCAAGTGTTTGTCTATTATCGGAAAAAAAAAACTTTTCCAAAACATATATTTATTATATACTTGAACGTTTCATGCAATCAAGTATACGTTTATTCGCTTGCCTGATAACAATAGCAGCGTGCAATGAAATGAAACGATAATAAATCAACTTGCGACCGTCGTAGTCAGATTTGGAAACGACGAAATGAAAAATGTCGCTTCGTTATAGATAAGCCTTTAACTCGGTTCAAGTCTACAAATTCTAGATTTTGTGTATATTAACTTTTCAACGCAGAAATTAATCAAATCAGCTTAAATTCAGAAAGTATCGTAAATTTTATGATGGGATCTTTATCCATATATTTAATTTTTTATAATATTTGCGTACTAAATACACCAACAGTACATATTTTACCATGCGATGATCTAGTGGTAACATCCACTATTAAAGGCGACTAGGAGATAATAACCATGTTCGGTAGACCAAAACTCTGTGGGTGAGCACAATGTGCAGGCGACGAAAATATATGACCGAAGGCAGTAAGTTTAGCCGGAAGGTTGGAGCGTCACTTTCCATATGGAGACATCAGGCCGAGGTTTAAAACCGGAAGCTACGTCTGTCCGCCTACTGTCTACCTTGCGGAACTACTCGCCATATGTGAGGCCACCAAAATGGTCTTCAGAATGACGGAAGCGAACTATGGTTTGTACAGTGATTCTAAAGCCGCCTGTTATACTGCTAGGAATCATTGCTCGCTTCTCCTCCTGTTATGGTGACCAGGGAATATTTGCAAAGAGCCTCTACCCAAAAATATAAGTCTTTATTCTGGGTCAAGGATCACGCAGGCGTACCTGCTATTGAGCGTGCTGGCAATGTAAATAATCGAAATTAGTAGTGAACATGTTGTAAATAAATATTTGTAAAATGTTGTAAATAGTAGGATAAAGTAAGGCTCTGAATAATAATATTCGAGAAAATTGGAAATAAATTAATAAAAATAGTGATAATCGTTCAATGAATATGATTTTTTTAACATGATGCACTCCCGGATATCAAGTAGCACGGCAAGTATAGCAATTGGGCGCCGAGGGGACAGGGGCTCCTCGGCAGGAACCTGGCGCCGCGACCGACAAGGGCCGTCGGTCCGGTGCCCCCCCTTGGAGAGGGTTCCTGGGGTGCATATGGTGATGCGTCTCGTATTCCGACGCGTCGCCACGTAGGGATTTTAACGCTCCCCGAGGTAGGCCCGGTCATTCGGGCGACGTTCGGGGGGTCGTGGATGAACTGCAATACTTTATCCCGCGACCCCACGAACACGTGGATGAGAGTGGAATACCGTGTGAAGCTTTTTAGTCGGTTGGAGTCCGACACTACCACCGGCGCGGCCCAATTTGGCAAGTATAGCAATTGCCGTTCCATTTCTTGAGGAGAATGTTGAGTATAACACTATCAGGCGATATATTAGTCTATTAATGTTAACAGCTGAAACGTTACAGTATTCAGGTTTAAAGGAATACACCTAATGACATTAACAAACATCCTTAGGAGTAGCTCCTTTTTCTCGCGAGGCAATTACTCAAATATCAGGCGTAGTCCAGCTTGTCTCTCTTGAGCAAAGTTCCCGTTTTCCTTTGAACTATTTTCCGAACTCCATTTAAAATAACATGATTATCCTCAGTTCCTCGGCACGTGGTATGGCATCGCAAGGACGGACAATACACAACAAAATGGCGACTGCGCTGTATTGAGGCTTACGCAAGGGAATAACTTCATCGATGTGAGAAATGAAGCGGTCAACAATAATTTTTATGAAGAGTTCACGGGCAGGGCAACCTTCGAACAGGGAACAGCCAAATTTCGGCTCAACATGACCTCGGTGCAGACCCGTAAGTACTTTTCAGCATGTCATAACTTGCTACAATTGTAGCAAGTTAACAATATGTTAAATATATGTATAACCTTCATCGAAGACACGCTGGATTCTTACCAGTTATTATAAAGGCCCTTGCTGTCGCACGTTACGGCAGTACCGTGTGCTCTGACGATTCAGGAATTCCTTCTGATTGAAATCATGGACCTACAGCACCCGACCCTAATCTTTTTGTATCAAATAGAAAATCTTCTGAATGAGATATTTATCTTTCTGGGGAAACAGAGATTCCTCTTTACACGTAAACTTCAAATATATGAAATTTATCGCAATAGTATAATGAAAAGAAAATTTTTTCACAGTGGTTGATTTCTGGATACTCATGACGAACTACGAAAACTTTGCCGTTGGTTATGCCTGCGAAAATATAGGAACCACACAACGTAGAGGTAAGTAACTATAACAAGAAGTACAAAATTTTTTTCATACAAGAGAGCAACGTTTACCTGGTGAGAAATGTTATATCTGTCCATAACACATATTTAATCTTCTGGCACAGCGACCCAAAGTGATTCTTGGTCTCCGACACAATAGAGCACCAGCGTTATCTGTCTCGGACTGCCTCTTACCAGTCTACTGCCTGTAGCTCATGTAGGTCGTGATCTACAGCACCCTTCCAACGATATCAGGTCGGCGTCCAATTGGAGTTTCGAGGAACGCGTTTTTGACTCTACGATCGTCTCCCATCCTTAGCAAGTGGCCCATGCAACAGTCTGTGGGCTTTGGCTTCCCCTATGATGTTCGGCTCGCCAACCCGCCTCTCGATTTCAATATTGTGTCGGGCTTGCCACCTACCGTTTTCTCTCTAAGTCGGGCCGAAGATTCTAAGCATGATCTTGGTGTTTCTGCTACCTGTCCATAACAACGAAGCACTTATGAGGATAGGAGTAGCTCGCTGGCCTAATGTTTAGAGCGTGCGGTCTATATTCCGAAGGTCGCGGGTTCGAATCTCGGCTTGTACCGATGACTTTTATATTTAAGTTATGTACATTTGTGAACTTTAGTTACAACAGCGAAATACAAACGGTGAAGGAGAACATCGTGAGGAAACCCGCACATGAATAAGAATTTATTCTAAGGAGTGTGTAAAGTTACCAATCCGCATTTGGCCCGCGTGGTGACTAAGGCCCAATCGCCCCCATATTGAGTAGGCCTGATGACTAGATTGGGTAGGCCTGTGCCCCAACAGTCGGGACGTAAATTAGCTGTTATGAACTAATAAGGATGTTTGCATTACACACTTTCCTGCACTTCATTTCATATCATGCATTCATATCATCATCATGAGATCATTTCCCGATACATATGAGAGAAAATCAGAGTTAACTTTTATTGGTATACATTAGCTGCAACACAATTCCAGCTGGCAAACTCTTGATTGTCGCTGCAGTAGAGCTAAATGGTTTTAGGACACTCATTCTCTCAGCTACCTTACTAGTTAAGCATCTTTAACCAATCCAATCCAATCCAATCAGCCGGAAGACGTCCACTGCTGGACAAAGGCCTTAACCATTTAAATCTAATTGCAGTATACCTCTGGGAGTTGGGCAGAGAGACGACATATCCCACAGAGATGATGGAGGCTCTGGTGAATACGACGATCAGTAATCTGCTGGGTATTGACAGATCGGAATTGCGCAAGATCGACCATTCTGAAAACGCTTGTTACGTCCTACCGGAGATCCCTGATAACCAGGCAGTGATACTTCCTGGACAGTGCAATCCAAATATGACAGTTGTACAAAACTTCAACGTAACAGCGGTGAGTGTAATATAAAAATCTATATATTATCTATACGTACTATAATAGTAAGTAATCTGTTGCGTTTTGTCAAATTCGCGCTGATTTATGAAGCGCTGTCATCAAACTGTATGATAAGATGTAGTCAAATTCTTACTAACATATTGATTTTCATAACGATTGGCAGTTTCAATGTAGCAAATTTCATCTTTATTTCTACTAAGGATTTCTATAAATAAATAAGTTTTACCTCATTATCCTACTGACCTACACAGTAAGTAATGAATATATGAGCATTTTAAAATGAACAAAGAAAGTGAATTCGGGCAAACGACTATAAAGTCTCAAGACGTTTCCCAAACTATACGGTTATAGACGCTTATAAACATTCAAATATAAACTGGACGACCCTGAATGTAGAAATCAGAATACTATTTGTAATAAAAAGAAAATTATGGCAATGATGACGGATTTTGGCACAAGCTATTAAAACGGAACAATACAAGTAAATATTTTTTAAAAATCATCATAAAAAAATACCACAATTACTGGAAACAGTGAGACCCAATACCCTACGAGTATATCTCAAGGTCAAACGCACATTATTATCTACTATCACTACATTGGTATATAGACGTACAATCTACCATGAATTAAGTCTTGATATTGTCGATACTTCGAAATACAAAACAATTACCAAACATCAACAAGAACAACATCATCGATAAAGCCGAATGCTACCACAGCATTGTATTCGTCGACTCTGAAAGAATTTTAAAAATTGATGCACAACCATTAAGACGAAATGCATCATCAATATTTAAGGATTCAGAACATCTAAATATTAGATTGGGGAAAAAGAAATCCATTATTTTTTCGGTAGATGGCTGTAGTGATAAATTTCTCGTAAAGTATCGATCAAACAGTTTCAGATTTATGCTCGTTGGAAAGGTGACATTTTGCAGTAAAAAAATTCTTTTGCAATTTTTTGTTTGGTGCATTCAATTGTGAGTTACAGGGTGTTAAAAATGGAAGTGAACAAAGAGAAAATTCGGTATATTTTACAGTTTTTCTTTGACAAAGGCGAAAATGCAAGCCAGGCGGCTAAAATTGTGAATGGTGTTTATGGACCCGATACTGTAACAGCCAATTATGTGCAATTTTGGATAGCAATTGACCAGAAAGAGCCATAATTGGCCAACAGGAGAGGTGTCGTGTTCCACTAGGACAACGCTAGGCCACACACGTCTACAGTGACTCGCCAGAAACTTCGAGAGCTTGGTTGGGAAGTTTTAATGCATCCGCCATACAGTCCGGACTTGGCACCAAGCGATTACTATCTTTTTCTTGCATTACAAAATTTCTTTAGTGATAAAAAATTGGCATCTAGGGAAGATTGTGAAAATCGGCTACTAGAGTTTTTTGCAAATAGAGACCAGGACTTCTACGAGAGAGGCATTATGAAGTTACCTTTAAAATGGCAACAAATCATAGAACAAAACGGTGCATATTTGACCCAAATCGGACAATCCGAAGCATGTTGAGTAAAGTCCTGAAGTTCATATAAAAATAATGGATTTCTTTTTCCCCAACCTATTATTTAACAACTTTTTCGGCTGATGATGGTGAAATATTTAACAACCATTATCATATATAAATTGATTCAAGGAATCTAGAACATTGTTGTTTATTGGAACTCACTTTTCCAATAGACATAGTACTACAAAACTTTCCATAGGGTAGGCCGACGATCTGGTGAAAGTGAAGAAATTGCTAATTGCGAGCGCGTTGAATTGAACATGATGGAGGTCATTAGGATAAGCTTATACCTTATTAGATTTATCAATTGATCATGATAATCACATTGAACTTATTATAAATTCAGAATATATTATAATTTCAAATATGATCAAAGAAAAATTACAGTAATGACGTTTGCGTGTATTAGATATTATTGTATATTAAAAAAGTTATGAAACTTTTCTAAAATTCATTAAACTTATCGGTCCAATAAAAGGTTCTTCGATAATAATGTTAAATTATTTTAGTAACTGTAATTATTTCATTCAAGCAATGATAAGACAACGTGATCTCGATATTAATTGATTGGATGTAGAAATAACTAAATTTGGTATAAAATCATCAAAAATGTATAAAATCGATAGAGTCACAAAAAAAAATACTAAAACATAATATTACGTGAGCTGTCATTAAATTTTTTTTATACTTGGTTACAGTTCGGAGGGACGTGGCACGAAATATCTAGATACTATACAGAGAATGAGGGAGGAACATGTAACAGGGCTCAGTACAGTTTAGCTGACGGTGGAGTCAACGTACTGAACAGTCAGGTGGTAGGACAAACTCTGCAGACAATCAGCGGCAGAGCGGTGTTAGCCAGCACCGATGGCTCCGCTAAACTTACGGTCTCATTGGAAGTCACACCAAACAGTACGTCATCAATTCTTATTAATATAAATACATAAAAATCTAGATGATTCTTAGCAGCAGAGAGTATAAGAGCATATGATTGCGTACGTCCTCTTTTCTACTATATTGTATTTATACTCTTTCATCATCATCGTCCTCATCAAAAGCCTGCGACAGTTTACTGCTGTCTTATACTCTTTGCCATCAGTCATTGTTGATGTTCACCTATATTTTGTATGGCACGAGTGAATTTCTAGATTTTTTTAATACATTTGTTAACAATAACAAGACTATATATTGTCTTTGTATATTGTGGAAAGTAGACGAAGAAAAGTCTCCACTCTCTTCAGAACTACATTAATTTCTCCACGTTTTAGTATCAGGAAAAACTGCAGGTCTATCAGTAAGGTCAATTGTTTACTCGTTGTTAAAAATCCACTAGGCAATAATGAATCATAAAACTGCTCTTTGATCCACACAATCTTATGTTCAATAAGCACCACTTGAAACTTAAGGAAGGTGTGGTTAGCATTGATAATTACTTCATGTTACAAGCACTTTGTGATAACAGAGATATCTACCTATTCTAAAGCATTCACCGACAAAGTAACAACGGCATCCTAATCTACACAATTTGTTACTGTTACGAATAGTATAAACGCTTTTAAACCAAGTAACAACTGTATGTTTAAGAAGAAACTTCGCACAACATGAAGCTAAAATAAAAAAATCTATGATCAATTGAAAAACAGGTTCAACCGTCCGACCCTTGCAGCTTATCAGATTCATTTTATCATCAGATAACCAAAATGTTTTTTTTTATTAACTTGCAATACTTATCTGTTTAACATAAATGGTATCTGATAATAGAATTTAAGTATTGTAGTGTATTTAAGTATGTCAAATTTCATTAAAATCAAGATATACTTCTAGAGAAAAGGGACAGGATTCAGTTGTTAATTGCCATTGAAACTTTATTTTCTTTGCTGGTTTTGTAAAGATTGTTTTTCGTATATGATTGTTTCCTCTTGCTTTTTTCTTCTTCATCATCTGCCCTAAATGCACACTTTACAGTCATTCGCGTTTTACAGATTTTTCTAGTTCTGAACTGTGGATTATTGGGACCGACTATGAAAATTATGCCATCTCTTACAATTGTGTTAATCTCGCCAATAATCAAAGACGAGGTAAGGAGCTAAACATTGCTTTTAAATTTCCTTCTTTATATAACACTTGTAAATAAATCAAATAATATTTGTCTTTTATAACATTTGATCACTTAAGTAGTTAGTACTGCTGCACCTATTTCTTTCACCGAGCACTAGACTGTGGTCTTGTTGGTATATGATACTGTGTTAGTATCTAAACTGGCGACACTTTTCTTATAGAAAGGCGTTTGCCAACAAATATATATTCTATCATCAGACTGGTAAATCCTGAAGAATGAAGACCGCGTACTGATAGACCCCGCAAAGTGGATGAATGATCTAATGAAGAATGCGATAAACCGTTAGATACCGACAGCGGAAATAAACTCAATATGAAACTTTAACCTACATCCTTTTACAGTCATACCACTTAAAATCAGGTGTATATCCTGCACATCTCCTCGCTTAATAATATAAAATAAATATTCAGTCTTTTGAGGTTTTCTACGTCCATTGTATCGAGCCACTTACTTTTTACTAATCCAAGTTAACATTTCTATAAAATTTATGGTTTAACTTTATACGTTTTCAGTTCACAGCTGGATACTCAGCAGGACTAGACAGATGTCGGGAGCCGCACAAAATGCCGTGAACGAATTGATCAGCTCTCAAGTCGACTTAAACACAAGATACTATCAGCCGAACGACCAGTCTGATGAGGGTTGCTTCTATTTCCCTGAACTGGTTGTGGAACGGCCAGTGGTCTTCCGTGGGCAATGCAACATGAGTATTCCAACCGTTCAAAATTTCGATCCTGTTAGGGTACGCAGATATTTATTAATGTTAAACATTTAAGGGTAGTTAAAATCTCCGACAAATTCGTAGTTCGGAACTACTGTGCTTAAGTAAATGAAAAACTGCAAAAAATTGTTACGCCACTGTACATTTTTACCTGAATTTCAATAGAGACTGTACTGTACGCAAAAGTTTGGGTTTGATCCTCACTGTGCTTATTTTTGGAAAGAAAACATCGTGCAGAAACCGCACAGGAGCATAACAGCTTTTGTGGATAAGTGGCCTTGAATCTCACCTTACGAGAAGTTCTTGAGAGACTATGGTAGAAATATTAGGCAGGCTAATCATTTATTTGTTTCAATCATCAGCCGATAGACGTCCACTACTAGACATAGGCCTCCCCCAAAGATCTCCAAATACAGTCAGCCTCTGGTACCACCGGGCACTAGAGGCCGTCGTTTGTACGAGTTCATATGGGGGATTTATTTATAACGAAAATTCTAAGATACGAGAGTAATTAAATATGTTTTTAGTACGTGGGCTTGTGGCACGATGTGGAATCGTATCCATCGTCGTATCAACAAGGCACATGCAACAACGCACTGTACACCCTCAGCGGTGGAAACGTACTCGTTTACAACACACAAGTAATCAACCAAAGATTGGATACGATCAACGGTGTAGCTGCGCTGGCGACAAATGACGGGAGTGCGAAGCTAAGTGTAACATTCCCAGTAGTGGGAACCAATCGTGAGTTACTTAACATATAAATGAAGTAAAAACATTTTGAAACACACAATTTATTCAACAAATTACGTACTCTAAGCAGAGTCGGAAAACATACTGGTAGTAGATCTCTGTTGCCGGAGATCGTCTAGGAACTACCGCAGCTCCTGTTACAGCCGACAAACAGTACTGTGCATACATTCCTGTGTTCCGGTTTAAAGAACGCTGTAACTAGTAAAGTTACTGGGGCGCCGAGGCTCAACATCTTATGTATCAAGGCGACGAACACAATCTGTTGCAGTATATATTATCCTAACTAGCGCCACGTTGTTATGGATAGGCGCATCATTTACCATCAGACAAGTCTCATAGCTTCGTTGAATCATAAAAAAAAATATTATCTTCACGTGATGACATTTTTTTTGTCATATCTAATACTTGTACTAGGTTTTGAACAAAAAAACTGTTTATTCACAATTGATTGATTAACTTATAAAAGAATATAAAACCCGACACAGAATCTCTAATAAAGTAACTAAATAACATCATCTTAATATTCGGAAGTACCGTAACTACTTGATTACCACCACCAGCCTTCCAAGACTGAGATGAAGAATACTGTCATTACACAGAATACTGTAAAGACTTACTCTCTTATTATTTATATGGAAACAATTTTTTTATATATACATATATGTATACTTTGTTCCAGTTAACATCACGACCGACTACTGGGTTTTAGCGACGGACTACACAAGCTATTCTCTTGTGTACACATGCAGGAATATTAACAACGAAGAAAGAGAAGGTAAGAAGTGTTAGTTTTTTGGTTTAGTCCTATTTATGACCTCTTCAGCTTTATCGGGTTCACGGTTTTTTTAAATCCAGAATCCATGACATTCCGGATCCAAATTAAGGGCTCTTCAATTATAATTTTTGATAATGATACAACCATTAAAGCTATTCCTTCGTAGAAGGAAATGGTTTACTAAATAATGGTAATGGCTTTAAAGTAGGAAGAGAAATAGGAGAAGAAAAAATAAAATGTAATATTTTGATGGACTTCTCACAAGAATGTAATCCCAGAGTTTTGATTCTTTAATCTCAATGTAGTCTAGATGTAAAATAGAATAAAATTTAATAGTACTAGACAATTAATAATGAATGTACTAAAGTAAAAAATAAATATTGATGTAATGAGAATAGACTTTAGGCTGATGATGATAATGATGAAGAATATCTAAAAATTAAAAGTTAACTGTGTTAGAATAGTAGCAAGACAGATTAGTTTAAATATCTTTTAGAAAATCAGATTCCTCTGATGTTACATATCAGGGTTTTTATGGAAAAGTTATTAGAATTTGAGTAAGGAATGCCCTTTGGTAGAAAATAAAAGAAAATAAGTAATACAAATATATTGGAGTAAAGAGACCTAATAATCCTAACCAGAGTCGCATAGAGAAAGCTTCTACCAAACGAATAATTTAACTAGCATCAGAATCTTTATGTTATAAAAACTAAGCCATTTATTGACTTTATTATAACCATCATCATCAGCAGATAAACGTCTACTGCTGGACATAGGCCTCCTCCAAAGATCTCCAAATCGATCGGTCCCACGATGCTCGCATGAAATGCATTCCCGCGATTCTCACCAGATCTTCGTTCCACCTTGTGGGAGGCCTCCCAACACTACGTCTACCGGTACGCGGGCGCCACTCGGGGACCTTACTTCTCCATCGGTCCTTCGAGCAATGTTCCCTCCTCACAGCCACTTAAGTCTCGCAATCTTTTGGTATTTATCTGATTCGGTAGGCGCAAAGAAACTCCGAGCATAGCTGTCTCCACTACCCTTTAGGCGAAAAGATGCTGCGTAGCCTCCCGAACGCTGCCCATTTTTTTATTATAATTTTAATATATACTTATAAACTATTATTCATATAATAACTTATTAAAATACGTGTTTATCATGTCCAGTCTACGCATGGAAATTGAGCAGAACGAAACAGATGTCGGCCGCTGGCAACACCGCGATCAACGCGATCGTCCACAACATAACAGTATTGAATGAGAGATACTTCTTAACGCGAGATCAGAGTCCTTCGGCGTGCTTCTACTACCCTGAGCCTCAAGAAAACTTGCCTGTCGTGTTCCCTGGACAGTGCGATGAAAGTGTTTCGACTGTTAATAACTTCAACATGCAGCAGGTATTCATTTCTTCATACATTCATTAATCGATCAATTATTCCATTTGTTTCGTGTACTTTACTGCAAGCCTCATTCTAAGGTATAAAGGACGAAATTTTACCTATAATCAATATTTACCAGCCTAACCATAACAGAGATTCAGGCGAGATTTTTTTATCTATTACTAAATTTTACATTACCTCGTTTAGTTTCCTATAAACTAAACTAATCATAGAAATTATAGACAATATACTTGTGCTGTCTTTACTGTCCAAAACCCTTCTATTTTAGCTACCAAGCAGTAGCATACAAACGTAACTGTTCTACAGCATCTATAGCTACTAAAATTACTGTGGTAAAAGGACGACTAAACACGATGATAGTTAATAGCTATGGCTATCACCATCACACGAAAGTTCGTACACGATTCGTCTTCCATTTCGTAGATACTGAGGAATGTCTAATCACGTCTTTATATCCAAACAGTTCCAAGGAGTATGGTACGAGGTTGCAGCTTACCCTAAAGAACAGCAAACTGGTCAATGCATATACCATAACTACACTTCCGGTTCAGCGAACACATTGAACCTACAGTCTTCCAGTGTCACCGACCAGCTGTTAGGCATTACGAATGGAATATTAACATTCAATTCAACGGACAACAGCGGTAGGCTGAACATCAGGATACAGACAAGTTCCGGAGGTAGAAACATTATTCTATTTTACCTTGGACTCAGGGTTCATACTGTATATATTCCTAACAGTACTTCCTGTGATCCAGTTTAAAGGATATTGTAGGTAGTTAAAACAGGCGGAGAACGAGAAATTATGTGTACACCGCCATGTAGAGCCACATTGCTATGGAAAGGTTTATGAAATAAATAAAAGATATCACAGATAATAAATACGTATGGAAATAAAAAAAAGCAGATGAACGACTGAGGTTGTTGTGATCTGTCTTATCTGATCACAGTTTGGAACAGAGAATGAAAACTTTATAGGAATTTTGTAGAATACATTCTTAGCTACACTCTAAATGGCTGAAGTTCATTCGTGTACCAAATTTCCAGTATTTACATGTAATAGCTTTAAAGGTCTCTTCTATATATGTCTATATATATTCTTCGTCAGAATCACTCTTGTTAGAGTGGTCGTTCTCATCAGTTCAGATGTTGGTCGAAAGCTTAACTACACCTTGCCATTCTTCTCTGATGGCTGCCTCCCTAGTGCATTCAAAAAGTGGTAACGCCACGGGGAAGAACGCCTATGAGATGGACTGACCAAATAAAGGTCGCAGTAAATGGCTCATCTTCGTTACCACTTCTTCTGTCTATTCGTTTTTCCCAGTTATTTAGGGTCAGCCTTCCTTGTCCTAAATCTCCAGACAGCACCATTCTTAGAGGCTTTGTTCGTCAATGACGATTTCTTTCAGATCCTTTCGATCATCTTCAGCCAAGTGGTCGATGGTCTTCGGCGATTTCGCGTCATCGTTGGCATGTTTAGGGCCAATTTAACCATTTGATCTTCAGGCCGCTTCTGAAGATAGCCATACCATCGTTACCACTACATGTATAATATATAGATATACACTTATATAAATATATATAGAGAGAGGCTGGCCTTTGCAGTAGACCTATGTTCAGCAGTGGCTATCTATCGGCTGATGATGATGATGATATATAGAGATAGATATAACAAACAATTTACTAAATACTTAACAAATTCATATTTCAGAGATAAATATACCATTTTGGATCCTCAGCGTGGATTACAACGACTACGCTTTAGCATACAGCTGTATAAATGATGGCAGAGACTTTAGAAAAGGTAATTTGTTTTAAAATTAATAATCGACGAAAGGTGAACGCGAAATGTGTATTCCAACGTGAAGGGAAGTAATGGGAGAACGGAAAATACAATCTATCCGGCCCAACACTCAACCTCACCTGCCCCCGTGCGCCCTGCTGGATAACGGACGAGACTCTGGCGACCGAGCAATGGCGGTATAACCATACACCCGGCTCGACAACTGGCTGGATGAGGCTTCAGTAGCCTTGAGGTGTAAATAACCTCTAAAAGGACGAACAAAGTACTGTACCACACCACATTGATCGCCAAGCTTCACTAGTTAGAGAGACACTTTAAGAAGGAGAAGTGAACGTTCACCTTGTGATACGTGAGACCTACATCCGCCTGCCCATAACAACGTGGTGCTAGTCAGTATGATACAGCACCACGTGCTTATTGCCTTGAGACAAGATATTAAGTCTAATTACTCAACCACAACACAGTAAAGATTGCACAGTACTGTTTATCGGCTGCAATACCTACCTAGGATACGGTGATACCTACTTAGTTGGTCTCCGGCAATACAAACCTATCACCAGTACATCCATTTCTAAGTCTATACTCTACAGAACGATGTGGACAACGTGTTTGAATACCTTATGTCTCAAGGCGACGAAAAAACTACAACCAACGCTTTATTATTATATACAGGCGTATTTCATACCATCACATGAAGTTCCAGCTTTTATATCAATCATCGCAATGCCATCTCTCTGGTGTTGCAACCGTCCGTGGGCGTCAGTGATCACTTTCCTCTAGGTGATCTATTCGCAGGGGTTTAAGGGGTCCCGCACAACAACTCATGGCACCCAAGCCAACCTCAACCTGCTCGTGGTGCACCCTGCTAATCAACAAACGAAGCTTTGACTCGCGCCAAAATGCATTGGGCCAGGGTGGTGGGAAATGTCCCGAATTCCCGCAATATGAACCCCTATATACCACAGTCCCTAATGCATAACTGTACCAGGGACCATGTTGACTGTATGTGGAGATTTTTAGGGGAGGCCTATGTCCAGCTGTGGACGTCTATCGGTTGATAATGATGGACTGTTCGCACGTACGCCCACTCTTCATATAAAAACATCGTTTAGTTCTATAAGTAATAATATTATCTGTGCAGTTTTCAGTTGGAAACTGAGCCGAACCAAACAGCTCTCTTCGGCGGCCAACACAACAATCAACAATGTGATAAACAACAACATAGTTCTCGATAACGTTTACTATAACAGCATCGATCAGTCAGACCGCGCCTGCTTCTACTTACCGGATATACCGCCTGGACAACCGATAATACTTCCGGGACAGTGCGATCGCAACATCGCGGTCGTACAAGACTTTCAGGTTTTGAAGGTGAGCATTCGTTGAAATTTGTTAATACTTGAAATAAAGTGATAACCAGTATAAAATTTCCTGCAATATATCAAAGATAAATACTCATGATATTTATATATGTATTATATTGATATATCTTACGGTATATAACATCCTATCAAAGTGATACTTTATTACTGACCATGTGTCTCTGTTGCTGGAGATCGTTTAGGCACCATAGCATCGCCATTTGCAACCAACAAACAGTAACGTTCAAATATAATTCTATTCCGGTTTGAAGGGCGCCGTAGCTAGTGAAACTACTGAGGTGACGACACTTAATATCTTATGTATCAAGGCGATGAGGTCCATGGTGCTGTGTATATAATACTATCTAGAGCAACGTTATGTGCAGGCGTATATGATACCATTAGTTGAATGTCTCTCTCATATTTGATTTGTCGAAAAAAAAAAAGTATGTCTTAAATAAATATATAGGTAATGACCATGTTAACACTTATAAACTATATTTTTATTTAAATATTTAGAAGAAGTCTATAATTTAGTAATATAACACTTATCACATTTTTTTACGTATAACATCAAAAACAGTATAAGAAATAATAATAGTATAAGGAAAACGATCTGTAATATTTTTGCCAAACATTCACCTGATGGTAAGTGATACGCCCGCGCTAACTGCTCGTCACCTAATACATAAGATGTAGAGTCATTACACTAGCTACAGCGCCCTTCAAACCGGAACACAGTAATGTTAGCACACTACTGTTTGGCGGTAGAAATTAGCGTTGCTAGACGGTATCCAGCAATGGAGACCTACCAGTGAAACTTCATCACTGTTAAGAAATTGTTTAAAAACTACATATAAAAGTAGGAAATATAAATTAAACCAAACTTTACCCTTGAGTATAACCTTGACTTTAACATTGACCACTTAAGTACATGATATACAATGACGCTAGTGATGTGGATGATGAAGCGTGCTTGCCCAGATTACTTCGGCTCTCATATATTGATGAGCGGAACACAGCGAGCCTGTAAAGGTGGCGGAATTACTATATGAGGGTGGTAACTAGACAGGTTTTAGTTAAAACCTACGAACAACTAAAGTACACAATAAGTATTTATTTGACAGTACGGGGGACGATGGCGTCTGATAGAGAGCTATCATGCTGAAGCTCAAACTGGAACCTGCAACGACGCTACGTACACACTGAACAATAATGTAGTCGACGTATTCAATACTCAAGTAATAAACCAAACGCTCGACACCGTGACCGGAAATGCAACGCTCGCATCCACCGACGGAAGCGCGAAACTGTCGGTCACCTTCCCCGGAAGTGAGTTCAAATATTCTATAACTATAACTTTTATCGAAAGTTCAAATTACCGTCACATCACCACACCGGCAGTCCACATTTACAAAGATATTTCTACTGCAATTTAAAAGAAAGAAAGACATATTATTTGGGCAACGTCTTAAGAGGATCAGAGCCAATCTTACCTGCTCGTAGTCCACCCAGATAATCAACAAACAAGGCTCTGGCTGCCACCAACCCACATTGGGCCAGCGTCGTCGAAAATCCACCGATATGGAGCCTTTACAAAAGTGCAGATCTTAGGGGGAGGCCTATGTCCAGCAATGGACGTCTATCGGCTGATGATGAACTTCTATTCATGGCAACATTAATTATTCTCACTGTCCCTGCGCCCTCAGCATGTCACGAATGGCACACAGGATCTAATGGTGTTTCTATTTCAGGTCCAATACCCGCGGATTATTGGGTTTTGGATACAGACTACGATTCCTACGCGTTGGTGTACGGCTGCAGGAACATTAACGCTCAACAACAAAGAGGTATCTTAACTACATTCATCATCATCAATCTGGCATTTTATTATTTACTCGTGATTCAATTTAGAAATGAGATATGATTGCCGAAACACGTTAGACCGAAGATCATTTAATCTAGTATAATCTAGAATTGAAGACTGACTTTAAGAGTCCATGATTTTTGAGATCATACTTGTATTTACTTATATAGAAAAGTGTACGTATTACAACAAAGAACGCTTCAGTTTTTGAAGGATTGTTTTTCCTTTACAAAAAAAGACTTCCTCAAAAATTATCCCATGTGGGTAACGTTCTAAGGTTTTCAAAAAAGACAATATTATTATTATCATTCTCACAGATTTCTTCTCTACATCATGGTTCAATTTGTCCAAGTTTTATATTTCTTTTGCGTCAATCACTAAATATTATATTACAGTTTTCAGTTGGAAACTCAGCCGTACGCGAGATTTGACAGCCGACGCGATAAATAAAATTAACCAAGTTATAAATAATGTGGACGTACTCAACAACCGCTTCTACGAAATCTTAGATCAATCAGACGATGGCTGCTTCTATTATCCAGAGCCCAGCGACGGTCCGGTCATTTTCCGAGGACAGTGTGACCCAAACATAAGAGTTGTTACCGGATTCAACGCGCAACGGGTATTGGCATCTTATTTGAATGATATAGAAAAGAAAGTATAACAAACTAACGCAAAATAGGTAAAAGGTGACTTAAACGAAACAGTTCTAGCAAAGTGCAGAAGCTTTTCCTGTCACCAGACTCGTATGAAAATATTCATTGTTTTGGTCTTAAAAAATGATGTTTATTTCATTTAATCATCATGTACTCTTCTCGTATTAACTTTTGCTTATTATTTAACAGAGATAATAAAACAGGAGAGTATAATTTTTTTAAATATAATTATGTTATAATTTTTGGGACCCCAAAACACATTCATCAACTGCCCCTCACGTCTCAAATAACTGACTCTTGAAATGGACGTAATGCGTTATAGAATTTGGAGACTTCTGGTGTTTACTATAAACGAATATTTTTTACAGTACATGAACTTGTGGCACGACATCGAGTCGTATCCCACTCCATACCAAGAGGGGACTTGTCCCAACGCACGCTACCAGATCGTGGACGGGTCTGTCGATGTATTTAACACGCAAGTTATTGATCAACGTTTGGATACCATCAGGGGACAAGCGACTTTGCAGAACTCCAACGAAGGCAGTGCAAAACTTATTGTCACCTTCCCCGTTATTGGAACTAATAGTGAGTGATGAGTGTTTTATTGAGAAATCTTTAATTTTTTTTAGATACATTTCCAAGCTAAATAGACGTACGAGGCTGTCCATTTTTGAGTTATTGTCATATAAAAAAATCTCAATCACCGAAAGCAACTCTTGGAACTTGCTTCGAATATTTTTTATTTAAACCATCATTAGTTTAGTATGATACGATCTGATGATTCTATCACTATCTTAGTAATTTTACAAGCTATAGCAACCTCCAATTATTAAAATGTGTTAACATATTAATGTATTTTTACTTTCAGATACTATTACAACTGACTACTGGGTGTTAGCTACAGACTATACCTCGTACGCCTTAGTATACAGCTGTGTAAATATCGCCGACGACTACAGACAAGGTATATACATACATACATACATAGATACATACATACATACATACATACATACATACATACATACATACATACATACATACATACATACACACATACATATATATCACGCCTCGTTCCCGGTGGGGTAGGCAGAGACCACCTCTCTCCACCTGCTACGATCCTGGCACACCTCTCTCGCTTCCTCCACTTTCATAAGCGTCTTCATGTCTTCATTTATATCATCCCTATTTGTTTACTCGTCAGCAATTGATGTACCTGCGATTTAAAATTGGCATGACTTTCAATTATGGTCATCATTATGATCGAACATAGCCCTTCTTCCCTGGAACCTCAGTTAATCCAATGTTCAGCTCTATTCATCCAGAGTCGCCAATTGCAACAGATAAGTTAATAACTATGAAACTATAAGAGCGAATACGAACGTGGTAATCGTCTATATACTAACCATGGCGAAGATGACTTCCCCTTCTTTCTCTCTTCAACCATTCTAATAGAAAAGCTATAAACTCTTTAAAAATAAGTAAAAGAAAGTATATATATATCAAAAGAACGAAAAGGTCGCGCCTGTATCTATTTATTTAAACATACATGGTTTTCGTTTTTTTTAGTTACTAGCTGGAAACTGAGCAGAGCTAAAGCACTCACGGCGCAGGCGTCGGCCGCCATCAGTGCCGTCGTCAACACTGTCCCGGTGTTGGACCAGCGCTACTACAAAACTAGGGACCAGAGCATCGCTGGGTGCTTCTACTATCCGGAGCCCCAGCCCGGAGTGCCCGTTATCTTCCCTGGACAATGTGATGAGTCTATTTCAGCAGTTCCAAACTTTAACTTAAGCCAGGTAGCTAAATGTTTTTCAGTAATATAAAAATCAAATTAGTAAAACGTTCCCGCATTAAACAAAACTCCGAACTATCTCTATGGTATGTTTTTTTTTCATACTTTTACTAGTTCTCGATCGATGGGAAAATCTAATCGATATGGATGTTTTTCAGTTCCAAGGTGATTGGTTCGAAATTGAAGCGTATCCAAAAGACCAGCAGTCGGGCCAATGTATCAATCACCAGTATACCGTCAATATTTCCTCCAATACTTTAAATCTGCAATCATTCAACGTCCTAAATGAAAACTTACGAACTTCCGTTGGTGTGGTCTCCGTCAACTCGACAGATTCCAGCGGTAGACTGTTAATCACTCTCACCACAGGTAATCAACGTAAGTATACATTACAAGTTTTTTTTTTTATTGAGAACAATATATTATTTTCACTGTACTTTAAGATGCCCTACAACGGACTGAACAAAGGCCGCAACTGTACTGGGTTACTGAAAGACGTTATTTTAGGAATAAACAATAATCAAAAATACTCTAATAAATAAAACTATTATCATTTAGTATTTATTATATTTTATGTACTATTTTGCATATTCATATATAATAAATATAAATGACAATATCTGATGTCACTAAAGTACAAAAGAGAGTGAGAAATAAAGGACAAAAGTACAAAAGATATTCTTATCAAATATTTTTATTTACTGTTTATCTTATTTTGATTTCAAGCTGTTGAAATTCCATTCTGGATCCTGAGCACCGACTACAGTAACTACGCATTGGCCTACAGTTGTGTGAACCGAGATTCAGACTTTAGAGCAAGTAAGTATTAAACAATCAACTATGCATATTTATCAAATACTTTACAGGTATTAATTAACCGTAACTTTAATTTAGAATTGCTGTGCGACGATAGATATTAAACTGAATTTGTGCTCAGTATACAGTTGGAAGCTCAGCAGAAGTAAGCAGCTAAGCGCGGCTGCCAACACGGCCATCAACAACGCCATTGCGAACATCGAGGTGCTCGACAACAAGTACTACGAGAACGTTGACCAGTCGGACCGCGCCTGCTTCTACCTGCCGGAACTCGTAGCTGGTCAACCCGTCGTCTTCCCCGGCCAATGCGATCCCAATATTGCCGTCGTACAAAATTTCAACGCGTCCAGAGTAAGTTTACATCCAGATGAGAAATATTAGATCTTCTTTTTATTAATTTATTGTAAATTAACACTTCATCTCAACTTTATGCGGTGTTTAATGACAGAGACGCAGTAGATGGTGATACACTGAACACTTTAGATCTCCCACATATACGGTTATTCCCGCTGTTGATAACCGTAACGAAATAGCGCTATTGATTCATATTGATATGAGTATGGCAGCTAGCAGGTGGCAGGTAGGTTCTAACAAACCCTACCATCAACCAAAATCCACATAATGTGAGTCCGAAAACAAAGAAGGTCTACCTTGTCACTAGGCAAGCGCTTAGCAAGCAATTCATCATCTTAAAACAATCTGTATGTTAAAAGGAAGAGATAGTTTTACCATGTTTACTAATGTTAAATATGTACTCTCCAGTACTTGGGAAGATGGCGCATGATCGAGACCTACCATTCGGATTTCCAATCGGGCGCATGTAACGAAGCAAATTACGAACTGCTGCCCAACAACACCGTGGACGTGGTCAACACACAAGTTGTCAGCCAAGAACTGCAAGTCGACAATGGCAATGCTGTCGTTGCCTCGACAGATGGAAGTGCAAAGTTACTGGTCACCTTCCCTAACGGTAATATTTTTAATTAGTACCAACAAATAAAAGATTTTCTTGGCACAACTTAAAGTAAAACAAAGGGGATGGTATACTATGAAGCTTAAACTACCTGTATGATTATATATTATCAGTAGATGACAATCTTGAATTATAGTAAACATAATTTTTCATTGCTTAGCTCCCGAGGCCTCCGAGTACTGGGTGCTGGGTACAGACTACGATAACTACGCTCTGGTGTACAGTTGCAAAAACGTAGACAATCAACGAAGAAGAGGTAAATTTTTAAATATTAACAGCCAACCCTTGTAGAATTGTAATTTTATGTTCTCATTCTGCAAACTTCGTGTATTATGGTTGACGAATTCAATCTGGTAACAATGGGTAAGAAGAGAATAAAGCATTCCTTGTATATCTGCGAGGCATCGAGAGCATTTGATTAAAACATTAAAGGAACAGGAAATTATATTATATAAAAGGAATTCTGCTATTCTTGCAGTTGTAAACGTCAAGATAATTTTGTGCAAAGTAAATTCAAAGTGTTGGAAACGGGTTAGAATATGCCACTACCGAAGGCTTTCATGAAAGGCAATTAAAAAAATAATCACACCAGAATAAGTCAGCGGGGTTGTAAACTCAAAAAGCAAATATGGTTAATATGATAATCTCGCCTTTCTGGGAGGCACAACATTAGAAGGGGACATTAATAAATTGAAACGTTGATAATAAAGCTCATAGAATCATAATAATTTGATTTAAATCAATAATTTTTATTAAAACACGTTTACTCATTGCTATTATTGTTTTAGTTTGGAGCTGGAAGCTGAGTAGAGCAACACAACTATCAGCTAACTCGTTGAGCAGCATAAACGAAATCGTGAACAGGGTGAACGTACTGAACAGTCGATACTATCGAAGTGTTTCTCATTCCGACGAAGCCTGCTTCTACTTCCCTGCCCCGAGTGCGAACACTCCAGTTATATTCCCCGGTCGTTGTGACCCTAATGTACCAGTTGTTACAAATTTCAACCTAGGCCAGGTAAAGTTATGGTTTATTTTAACGTTTTGTTGAACGTGCGCCGATGTAACAAGCACGATTTGTGTATCTTCTGCAAAGTCCTCAGCTATTAATAAGTCTTTTATCTAATTTAATAATCTCTTGCTTATTATTAAATTCACCTTTAACGTAAACACGAGCAGAAACTACTCACTATAGCTCTAATTCTGATACTTACAGCAAATTCGTAAATCTATAGCAATAATTGTGCGATATTCTCTGTTGCTAATATTTCGTAAAATACATAGAAGCACCCACGAAATGTGACTTAAATAGACAATGTCTAATGTCTCAAAGTGGAATACATGCTGTAAACACATACCAACTAGGGTTCATCACATCAGAACATTTATATTGTGTGTAGGTATATTACTTACGATGAGAGGAATCACATATTCATCTTATCGCTGCTTTGTAGTTAAAAAACAACTATAATGAAACATAGCCTTTTTTGGGTGATAATTAAATAATTAATTTTCAGTATTTGGGACTGTGGCACGACATAGAGTCGTACCCCAACGTAAACCAATACGGAACATGCAGCAACGCTCGCTACTCACTAAACGGCAGCCTGGTCGACGTGTTTAATACCCAAGTCGTTAACCAACGATTGGACACCATCAGCGGAACCGCGACGCTGGTCAACGACCCGAATGGCAGCGCCAAGGTCGTCGTCACCTTCCCTATTAATGGCACAGATCGTAAGTACACCATAGAGGAAGACTAGCGATCATAATAGAGGGTGTGAAGATAATATAAAAGCTTTATAAAATCCAGAGTTATTAGAAATATTGGTGTTAAAAAACTGTAATTGAAAGAACTGGTGGTAGGCTTCTTGTACCGGAAATCATCGGGATTTAACTCTGTAGGATGTAACAAGTAAGCCAGGGTAAAGAGACAAAATATCATTGATATGAGCAAATATTATACGTGAAAGAAACGAACCTAGACATATATATATTTTTTTTTATAATATATAATCACGCCTTTTTCCCAGTAAGGGTAGGCAGAGCTGAATAAACACCTACTTTTCGCCAGATATGGTCAGATTAGGTCCAATTTAACAAAAATATAAATATATTATATATATATTAATTCATCACTTGATGGTTTAATATTTTGTTACAGAAATCGCGGATTATTGGGTATTGAGTACAGACTACACTTCATACGCTCTTGTGTATAGCTGTAAGAATTTGGACGACAATCGTCGATTTGGTAATTAATATTAATTGCATAAAAGAAATTAAAGTGACATTTAAAAAAAAAAAAAACTAAAACGGCAGTTGCATTTCAATTCAATATGGACGTTTACGAACTTGTTCTTATTAAAGTGCCTCTCGGACTAGTGACGGTTGGCGATCAGCGAGATACAGTCCTGTCTGTTTGCGAACTGCTGATTGCTATTTTACTTTCTTTACTTTATTATTGAATTGTTTGATCCAAATCGTCATATTCCAGTTGGCAGTTGGAAGCTCAGTCGGACTAAACAGCTGACGGCCGCCGCGAATGCCGCCATCACGAACGTAACAAGCGCTATCCAAGTACTGGATAATCGATACTATCAAGCCGTGGACCAGAGCAGGGTTGGTTGCTTCTACTATCCCGAACCTCAGCCTGGCGTACCGGTCGTGTTCCCGGGACAATGCGACGAGAACATCCAAGCAGTACCCAACTTCAATATAAGCCAGGTAATTTAAAATAATGTTGTGTATTATTACTGTTAACACCTACTGATGGGCACAGCAGGGAGGGAGCGCTTGATATGTGAACCGATGATCTGGCGAAGATCGCATGGTTTTGTTAGTCATAGACGGCTTGGGGTCGGTCACGTTGAAAATTAATTGTTGGACCAAATTTACCAGACAAAAGCAACAACATTAAGAAGACAACAGGTTGTAATATTGTTGTACATTGTTATTTCTTAACGGTAAACCTTTTCCCAAGAAGTCAAGAGCACCTGACACAATCTTTAAGATCTCCTTCAGACCTCACGATTAATGTCTATCATCCGTTGAAATGATGATGTATTGTGATAATGACATATTTCTGTATAATAACAACTAAGGGTTTGTGTATCTGTCGTGTAATCTGAGAGTGGAATTTCTACTCCCGTCAGCGAGATATGATAACATGGATTGGTAATTTCCAAATTTTATTTGATACTAAAAAAATAAAATAATATTTTTTATAGTTTGCAGGAATTTGGCATGAAATCCAAGCATATCCGAAGGACCAGCAAACCGGTCAATGCGTCAACCATCAATATTCATTCAACTCTAGCACTGCCCTCAACCTGCAATCGTTTAATGTACTAAACGAGGCGTTGAGGAGCTCCAGTGGTCTTTTATCCATGAATGTATCTGATTCAAGCGGCAGACTTACTATCACCATAGGAGAAGGTGCCCAATGTAAGTCCCACCTAATTCAACATTCTTATTTTTGAGTATCTAAAAAATTCTAGTTGAATTTTTATTCAGAACCTAATTTAGGTAGATATCATCATTGTGCCTATTTCTTTCCATAAACGGTACTGTGTTTATTTTAAACATAGGATTGTGTAAAAATATTTACTAATATGTTATTGTTAATAGCGAATTTATTACCACTGGGGGTGCGTTCAATATATCGCTCACAATCGAAATTAGAATCTTAATAATAATGCCAGAGAGTACATTAAGTCGGATAGCTGTCTGTGCCCTCACATCGCCTATATCTCTCTTACTCTATTCCGATTTAAATGAAGCTCTACATAGTGATATTGCTATACTAACTAATTGTACCTTATCATGTTTCTAATCATGAAAGATGTCGTGGACAAAACTTATTACTAATATTCTAAAGAAAATACTTTCATAACTTTCAGTGATTGAAATACCATTCTGGATATTGAGTACGGATTACAGCAACTACGCTTTGGCATACAGTTGCGTCAACCGAGGTTCTGATTATAGAGCTGGTAAGAGTCGTATTAAAAAAAATTATAATTACACTTATTTTATCTGTTTACTTATTGTAACAAAGACCTTGCTTGGTCCGAATAATTTGAGACGTAAACACAAACGCCTTTAGACAAAATTAGAGGGCCACCACCTTAATATCAATATGTTATTGTATTGTATTTGTATTATATTGTTTTGAATGTCTAAAACAGAAAAAACAATTGTTTTCATTTGCAATAGAAAAAAGTTGATAACTGATACGTCGTTATTTTAAATTTAATTTGTGCTCAGTATACAGTTGGAAGCTCAGCAGAAGTAAGCAGTTGAGCGCGGCTGCCAACACGGCCATCAACAACGCCATTGCGAACATCGAGGTGCTCGACAACAAGTACTACGAGAACGTCGACCAGTCGGACCGCGCCTGCTTCTACCTGCCAGAACTCGTAGCTGGTCAACCCGTCGTGTTCCCCGGCCAATGCGATCCCAATATTGCCGTCGTACAAAATTTCAACGCGTCCAGAGTAAGTTTACATCCAGATGAGAAATATAATATTAGATCTTCTTTTTATTAATTTATTGTCAATTAACACTTCACCTCAACTTTATGCGGTGTTTAATGACAGTGACGGAGTAGATGGTGATACACTGAACACTTTAGATCTCCCACATATACGGTTATTCCCGCTGTTGATAACCGTAACGCAATAGCGCTATTGATTCATATTGATATGAGTATGGCAGCTAGCAGGTGGCAGGTAGGTTCTAACAAACCCTACCATCAACCAAAATCCACATAATGTGAGTCCGAAAACAAAGAAGGTCTACCTTGTCACCAGGCAAGCGCTTAGCAAGCAATTCATCATCTTAAAACAATCTGTATGTTAAAATTAAGAGATAATTTTACCATGTTTACTAATGTTAAATATGTACTCTCCAGTATTTGGGAAGATGGCGCATGATCGAGACCTACCATTCGGATTTCCAATCGGGCGCATGTAACGAAGCAAATTACGAACTGCTGCCCAACAACACCGTGGACGTGGTCAACACACAAGTTGTCAGCCAAGAACTGCAAGTCGACAATGGCAATGCTGTCGTTGCCTCGACAGATGGAAGTGCAAAGTTACTGGTCACCTTCCCTAACGGTAATATTTTTAATTAGTACCAACAAATAAAACATTTTCTTGGCACAGTCTAAAAAAACAAAGGCAATAGTATATACCATGAAGCTGAGACTACGTGTATAATTAGATTTTATCAGTAGATGGCAGTCCTGAATTATAGTAAATACAATTTTACATTTTTTAGCTCCCGAGGCCTCCGAGTACTGGGTGCTGGGTACGGACTACGATAACTACGCTCTGGTGTACAGTTGTAAAAACGTAGACAATCAACGAAGAAGAGGTAATTTCTTTTACAAATGTTTACCTACATCTTATTATAAATCAATACCGTAATATGTAAATTTTAAAAGAAATCATTTCCATCAGGCGATTCCTTACAAAAGTGCATGTAATCATTATTATATGACGTATGATCTATAACTTGGGGCGGGTCTTCTCTGCTGAGCAGCACGGACACATTATTTCTGCCACAATGCTAATAATTGATTTAAAATTTGAATATTTTAAATAATTCTAACTCACGTATGTTTATTTGTATGTAGACATAATTTTTTTATATATTATATTTTTAAAGAAGTGAAATCTTAGTTCAGCGAAAGAGAGAGATTTATCGATAATTTCTTCACTGATTAAAGTAGAAAATAACTAAAGAGTGAGAAAAAGAGAAATAAACGGAAGAAATTTATGTAACATTTTAGTAAAGATAGAAATAGTTTGATTCAATAAACACTATTTAAATTATATATATTTCCAATATTTGGGATTCATCTGTCCACATGCAGCGGCAGAGTGGATAGCAAGCTACAAACCATAGAACAAAGAGAAGATGTAGGATATGAAAGTTAATGTAAAGTGTACCTCATGCTCTCACAGCTTAAACCCAATATATAATAAACGTCTCGTTTTCGTTTCATAAAATCTAATAAACACCGTACGCAGAGAAGTTTACCTCTAAATCCATCAAAATTATTCTCAGTGTGGAGCTGGAAGCTGAGTCGCGACCGACAACTCAGCTCGGGCGCATCGAATACCATAAACCAAATCGTCAACGGGATCAATGTTCTAAACAGCCGGTACTACCAATCCGTCTTACATTCGGACGCCGCCTGCTTCTATTATCCACCACCAAGTCCTGGAACACCCGTGGAATTTCGCGGCCAATGCGATATGGACATCTCTGTAGTGACAAACTTCAACTTAACTCAGGTGAGTCCATGAATAAAGTAACTATTTGTACACAGCATCGAACATGAACAGACATCTCCGAATATTTCCTTATATTCGGAATTGTTGGTAACGGTCATAAGAAAATCAGATGCTCCTCAACTGGAATTACCTGTTACTGCTGGGAATGGTCAGGGGGTGAGGAAGTGGCAATTTTCCAATTCATCTATACCACACGAGGAATTTAATAACTTATTACTACTAACTGTATCATCGAAAATTACAATATCTCTCTCTAATAATATCATTAATATAAGCGTTAATTATTTTCCTCTCTTTGATGTGGTGTTTTCTTAGGGTAATAATAAATTAGATTTAGATATGGCTAATTCTTCAAAAATCATATATCTTTTTGTATCCTTTAATTACAGTATTTGGGTCTGTGGCACGACATCGAGTCGTACCCGACAGTGTTCCAAGGCGGCACCTGTGGAAATGCGAAGTATAGTCTGAACAGCAACGTAGTCGACGTATTCAACACCCAGGTGGTGCAAGAACGCCTGGACACAATCAAAGGGGTTGCAACTCTTACGAGTGATCCGAACAATAGTGCCAAAATCGTAGTCAACTTCCCTATAGCCGGGTCAAATCGTGAGTTCACATTTTTTAGTGAAATTCATGCAATACTTTTTCATACTCATTATTCTTTATGGGTGCTTTTGAAAGAGATTCGTCAAAAATCGTATCAGCTGCGGAAGACCAACAGTTGCCTTATTAATCTATTTCAGATATTGACTTATAAAAATATTAAATATTTTACCTGTGCCATAAATTACGAGAAAATTTATATTAAGAAAAACGAACAAACAAAAGCACTAACAATTTTTGATACAAAAATATACATAAAGTAATATTAATTACAGTAACAACCACCGCTGATTACTGGGTGCTGAGTACGGACTACTCTTCGTATGCTCTGGTGTACTCCTGCAGAAATATTAACACCGAGAAAAGACAAGGTAGTTTCCCCTTAACTTTTTGTTTATTACATAGACTCTATGGCTATTTATCATCATCATTAACCGATAATCAAAGACCTCAAATATAAGGACTTTTAAAACTCCAGATAATGACCATTACGCAGACAACATAGTATATATATTTTTGGCGTCTTCTCTATTTCCATAAAGATATGTGTTAATACATTATCTATTATTTCTCCGTTTACAATACTCGACGTGACGTTAAAGGCAATTAAGAAGAACACAAATCTGAAAAGGGATGGAAGCTTTGCTTTTCACCAATATTACGCTCGATAACCAGTTCATCAGTAAACAGAAACGATGATGATAATTATATATCAAATTGTTATTTAAAATATCTGTATTGATCATAATTTTATTTCACTTCAGTCACCAGTTGGAAACTCAGTAGAACTAAACAGCTATCACCAAACGCGGTCACTGCTATAAATAATGTGGTAAACATCGTACCGGTACTGGATGCGAGATACTACCAGCCCATGGATCAGAGTCCCGCGGGCTGCTTTTACTACCCCGAACCAGAACCAGGAGTGCCTGTTGTATTCCCTGGGCAGTGCGATGAAAATATCCAAGCGGTCCCTGCTTTTAATTTAACCCAGGTAATCGTCGCTAGATTTGGTAAATTAGACCAGATTGTATTTAAGACTATCCATTAATATTACAATTAATGTTGCCAGGTAGCTCAGTAATTATTTAACAAAATTCCTGTTATACAGTTCCAAGGTAGATGGCACGAAATTCAAGCATACCCCAAAGACGAACAGTCGGGCCAGTGCATCAATCATCAATATTCACCTGGAGCTGGTAACACATTAAGCCTGCAGTCGTTCAATGTACAAGGACAGACACTGTTCACCTCCAATAGTGTGGTGTCGATAAATTCAACTGATTCCAGCGGAAGACTGCTAATCACTCTAACACAAGGCAATAATCGTAAGTTATTTATATGTCTAACATAAACAGATCTACTTACTAATCATTATGTATTAATTCCCACTTGTGGACTCTAATGTGATCTACTGAAATCGTTACCAAAAACCTCATCGAGGTGGACCAACAATCTGATGAAGATCGAAGTAAACGAATAGATTAACCAAGAGTTTCGAACGAAGATTCTTAAGGTTTGATCAATACCCAGCTCAGGATCTCGATAGGGCTAACAATAATGAGTATTATAATGATGGGGAATAGCTTGATATCTTAATTTGATTTTGCTTTTCAGAAATCGAAATTCCTTTCTGGATCTTGAACACCGACTACACGAACTACGCATTAGCGTACAGCTGCGTTAATCGGGACAATGACTACAGAGCGGTTTACAGCTGGAAGCTCAGCAGAACCAAACAGCTGTCGGCCGCAGCCAACGTCGCCATCAATAACACCATTGCCAACATCGCGGTACTAAATAACGATTATTACCAGGACATCGATCAATCAGATGGCGCATGCTTCTACTTACCAGACCTGGCGCCAGGCGAGCCCGTCGAGTTTACGGGTCAATGTGACAATAATATACCCGTTGTAAGGAACTTTGACGCCGATAGAGTAAGTATAGTTTCATTCCTAGTGAAAGGTCTCTATTGCAGGAGACTGTCTATATAGGTGCCACAGCAGCACCTTTTTCAGCCGACCAACAGTACTGCGCAAATATTACCGTGCTCCGGTGTAAAAGGAGTTGTAGCTAGTGTAACTGGGGTAGCGAGACTCGACAACTTATGTCTCATGCGACAAACACTATATAATGCAGTGTATAGCATCCTAACTAGCGCCACGTTGTTATGGGTGGCCATATCTCTTACCATCAGGTGAACGATAAGCTAGTGTCGTCGCTTAATAGAAATATAAAAAGTTTCAAAAATAATAATTAACTAATGCGAGTTTACTCAAGGTAAAAGAGAAACTTCGTTTTCTGGTTAATTTATAAGAGAACGAGATGAAGTTACCTATGGAAGTTATAAATACAGAATCAGAGAAAGAGGATAGATAATCTAATTAGAAAAGTGTTTCATCTGATTCTTCCACACACCCTACAAATATATTTATTTCTTTTTCATTCCTCTTTTCCGTTTCATGAAGTACATTTCGGACTGTTCCAATTGAAGTTTCTCTATAAAAACTTTAATTCTCTGAATAATTGCTTGATTTTTTACAAGCAGATTCCTAATATGATCCCAGTGTCACAAATGTATTAAAAATCTTTGCGAAACGCAGCCAAACATCTATAAAACGGAAACAATAGTTAAATGTTCTGGATACTTTCAGTATGCGGGACGTTGGCGTCTCATCGAAACCTACGCATCGGACTTCCAATCAGGGTCCTGTAACGAAGCCACGTATACGCTGTCGAATGGAAGCGTCATAGTGTATAACACTCAAGTTATCAACCAGACCCTCGACACAATGACCGGGTCCGCTAGCCTAGCCACCACTGACGGTTCAGGGAAACTGCTCGTCACTTTCCCAACAAGTAATTTTTTTCACCTCCTCTTTATTTGTATTTATCGTCCACAATCTTTTTGAAACTGTTGAATTTGACAACAGTACTTCTTAGTTAATAAACTATCGGTGATTAAAAGTAATTTTTCAAACGTAATTTGATGAAAAGAAATGTGTTTAAGATAATAAATCCAAGAGTATTAATAATAATCTGTCTACATACAAAATTATATACACTATACCATTCCACCTAACAAACTCAAACTATTTGTACAAGAAAATGGCGGAGTCAACTTAGACAAGAGTGACAAAAACCTACCATTAAGATTGAAAAGAAATAATAAATTGATTTCTTATTCACTTAAATAAAGAAGAACCACCCCTTCGTCATAGAAGTTGACGACAATAATTTTAGCTTTGTTGACAGTGTTTATTATATTTCCTTCCGTTTTTATTTTATAGGTCCTGAGCCAGCGGAATACTGGATACTAGATACTGATTACGATTCATACTCGTTGGTTTACAGTTGCCGAAATATCAACAGTGAAAGACGACGAGGTAATACAATAAAAATTTATTTACTCCTGTAGCTGGTGTACGTTTTCTAGTTAGACAATTTATTTTAACAAACAGACATATTGTAAACAGATGACTATAAGCTGGCATAGAAAGCATTACTTCTGAGGATGATGATATTAATCAAAACGTAATCTTACAGTGTGGAGTTGGAAATTAAGTCGCACAAGAGATTTGACCGCGAACGCTACAGCAAACATCAATCGTCTCATCGATGGCATTAACGTTCTGGATAACATATACTATCAGAGGATACAGCATTCGGAAGACAGCTGTTTCTACTACCCAACACCTGATAAGAACGCCGCCGTGGAGTTCCGCGGCCAGTGCAACGAAAACATCCCCGTGGTTCCGCGATTCAATTTAGAAGCGGTAATATTTATATTTGTTAACAAATTTTTTGCTTCTATCGTTTCTTAAACGTTAATCAACATATGCTAACTTCAAATTCCGATTTTTGCGTAAAGCTGGTATTGATGTAGTTAAATATCATATGAACGCGAAGGTGAACATAATTTTTGGTATAAATATATTAAATTAAAACCTACAATAACATCGATTATACCATATTTGTTTACACAGTCGCCAGTGAGTGCCGAACAAAGCAAATCCAAGCACAATAAAATGTAAACAAATAACGAATGAATTGGTCAAATTTCAACCACTCTAAGGATCACAAGTTTACTCGAAATTTTATTTTTGCATAAAAAAAAACTTCGCAAAATTATTATATCACAGATAGCTAATGAAGCTGCGCATAGTTTCGAATCTGATTTTAATTGTAAAGATAATAAATGAGAGAATAATCTAGAAATTAAGGTCTACTTATCGACGTATATTTGAAATTTGGGAGACACTAAATATGGATTCCCAAATCATTATCAACCGATAAACGTCCACGGCTAGACATAAGCTTTCTCCAGATTTAGAGCACTACACTGGCTCAGTGCAAGTTGGTGGGTGGTCAGAGCCTCGTCTGTTATTCAGCAGGGTGCACAGCTTACAGGTGAGGTTGACTTGGACTCTGTGATATATTGAGCAGAACCCATTACCCTCTTCCCGAATATGTATCTTAAACTATATCTAAGTAATTGGACTCGATTGACTCTTTTACCACTTCGCCCGTCCTTTACTTATATGATGATTTTACTTATTTCAGTACATGGGTATATGGTACGATATCGAGGGTTACCCTCAAGGATTCCAAGGCGGTTCCTGTGCGACCGCCAACTACACCCTGACCGCCGACGGTGTCGAAGTGTTTAACACACAGGTCGTCAACCAAAAGTTGGACACTATAACAGCCGTTGCACTTCCAGCCTCTACTGACGGTTCAGCTAAATTCACTGTCACATTCCCTGTCACCGGCACTAATGGTACAATTATAATATAATATATACATAAATAAAATCATTTTTAAAACAACCCCAAACAGTCATCACGTAGTTCCAAAGTGCAAAGAATTTCATTAAAATTTCCTTACGCTGAGTACTCTTTCTTTATAGTTTTGTTTTATATAAATTTACGGATAGTTCTATCAAAATTAAAAAAAAATGTAACTGTACCAATAGTAACTAGAACTAATTGGATAATTTTTTTTTTGAGTCTCAACCTTGGACCCATGATCGAGTTGAACACGAAGAGTCACATGAAAGACACCACAATTGAAATAGGTCCTCCCGTTTACAAACACCGAAGCTGTATTGAGTTAGCTGATTCAAACGCTCGTTAAAGCTGTACACCTACTTTTTTAAGGAGAAGCATTCTTAATTTAAATTTTCATAATTTTTTTCATTACAGACACCGTCAGCACACCGTATTGGGTTTTGTCCACCGATTACACTAACTACGCTCTAGTTTACTCCTGTTCTAACATCAACAATGAATACTATAGAGGTACGTATTATAATAACATAAAATTAATTCACATCTGGGTGATATAATATCACCACCACACATTTGACGTGTCCCAAAATAACGACTAAGACGATCACAAAAAAAGAACTTTTCCTGTCACCTTTACCAGCATATTGTGCTCATCATCACGCAAGCCATTTGCGTCGAATACAGCAGACAAAATTGGATTAGAATAATGTTACTGTTGATCATGGAGCCCCATTAAAGGTGCATGTGATGATAATCATTGAGGTTTTCTATTGCTTATAACTTAAAATGATTATTATGCAAGCAAAACGAACGATAACATTGAAAGTTTATTTTCTTACGGGAAACAAAAACTCTTAAACTAATCTAACCTATTTGTATGTACATTTTCATGCCGTCATCATCATCTTATAAACATCCACTGTTGGACATTGGCCGGCGCGCCCGTGGAGGTTTACACTAATAAATAATATTGTAATATAACAGCCATACGCCTATGTCCAGCAGTGGACGTCTGTCGGCTGATGAAGATGATAACAACCATTGCGTGACAACTCGTTGAAGTTAATAACGTAACTGACGAGATGAGGATGGTTAATAAAAATAATTCCATGATCTGGATCTAGATTTGGACTTTCTAATAATATTGGAGATTCTTAATAATTGGTACTATTAAAAGTTTATGTATCAAGTCTTAATATTTTTTTCTTAATTATTGATTCTTTAGACCCAAGCATTGGTCGATTATCCGTTCATAGATACTTATACTATCCATGTTATTTAATAAATAATGCTATATATTCTTTATATAATCCTTTACTGCTATATGTTTATTCTGCTCTAATATAATATATATGTATTTTCTTATATTATTGTTATTATTTACATCTAAATTAGGTTCTACTTCTAGATCTCGTCTTTACCCTGTAATAGTCGTAATCAATGTTTCATGATACAATTTACATGGTATTGCATTACAGTCACCAGCTGGAAGCTCAGCAGACAACCGAGCCTGACAACAGCGGCCAGTACAGCCATCAGCGCCGTCATGGCGACCATAGCTGTTCTCCGTCAGCAGTACTTCGTGGAGCGCGGGCACTCTGTAGAAGACTGCAGGTTCTATCCGGATAATAATGGCGGTCCAGTCATATTGGACGGAGAATGCGAGGACCAGGCCGTCGTAACTGGATTCAGCGCTGATGCGGTTAGTTCTCTTATCAACTGGTTCTAAGACTCTGTTGCCGGACACCGTCTCGAAAGGACCACCGTAGAGCCTACTGCAGCCGCCAACCATTACTGTGTTCCGGTTTAACACTTCAAAGCTATATAGATGATTTATACACTACACCATATTGTGTTCGTAGCGTTGAGAGACAACGTTTTGAAGTCTCGTCACCCCAGTAATTTCATTATCTATAACACCCTTCAAACCCAAACAGTAATGTTTGCATAGTACTATTTGTCGGCGTAAATAAGAACTACGGTAATATCTCCCTAGACGGTAACCCGCACAGAGAACTGCCACCCTTAAGTACAAAAGTCTCATTCTAAGGCATCGTCTCATCATAAGGCAATGTTTCATCTGTCGGCTATAGACGTCATATACTTTTCCGCGTTTCCGGTTATTGCAAGCCATTTGGTATTACAGTTCCGAGGCACTTGGTACGAGGCGGCGCGGTTCCCGGCTGAGATGCAAACCGGACAATGCGCTGCTAACACGTTCACTACCAGCGGCCAGAGCGGTTTCAATGTGGCTCAAACCTTTGTTGAAATGGAAAGGCTGGTCACCATTACGGCTACCGCGACAGCATCGGCCGACGGTCGCGGTGTCCTCAACGTTACCATTGCAAGCGGTACAGATAGTAAGTTTCCTTTTATATTATGTTATATATCTTTATAATATATAGGAGATACCCAGAAATTCATTGACTCGTCAGGAGATCTCCGCATCTATTAAACGTAGACACTCAAAATTTGGTAGGCATACTGCTTCTGCCATTTAAAAGTCAGCTAAGATTTGATTTAACAAAATTACTTCCTCAAAGGAGTTGCGGAAGGGTTAATAACAGGAAGTGGCTCAAGAGGCAGCGGGTTGTCGCTGGGCTGGAATATTTCTGACAAATTTCAAGTCTAAATTTCAAATGTAATTCTATATTACGGCCAGCAAAGCGAACGGGGAACAACTTATATATATGGCTAAACCTGCATATATTGTCATGGCAATACACATTGGTCCAACCGTTATGTATTTGGAAATAAATGGTTTGCATGTTGGAGACGATCGGTTAAACTGTAAATAATTTGCAGTGGTTAAGCACCATGTAATAGTAAATTACAACATGAACAATAATAAACAGAGGACATATTTCATATCAATTAAAAAAAAAACATAGATTATGCGTGATCTCATTTTTTTATCAATATTCTGCGTATTTTGCTTCTCAAAATAACTTGTAAGACATAAAAAGGATACTCTGCAGCATTGCACATTTTTCATTTTCTATTTCTGTTTCTCTTCTCTTACCTATTTCTTATTTTATACAATTTTTTCTTAACTTATTTATTATTTGTCTAGAATCACAGTGTCACAGTAGGTCTAGTACGTATAGTTCTAATTTTTATTCTTTTCTACTAATCTGCAGAATTTCAAAATCTCATTGTTGTAGCTTGGTTCTTTACTATGGCAGATCATATTTCCTGTGCAGACATTGTTTCGCTTTACAAAGGCGCTGTAGCTAATTCGATTAGAAAAATTAAAGTTATAATAATTATGAACACCCAGCACCTAGCTAGCATATCATTTTTGTGTTGTCAATAGGCGATAAATTGTATAGTACAGTAAATGAGATTTCTCAGGTCCTTTAGTCACAACCGTCAACATCCTCGCCACGGACTACACCAGCTACGCCTTACTCCACAGCTGCAGGAACCTTGGCAACCAGAGAAAACAGAGTAAGTAAATTTATGTGATGTTTTTAAAATGTGCTATTATTATATCATTACCGGTAAATATAATGTATTAGAGTAAAGTAGTTTGAAACCCTAAAAAACATAGGAAATAACATAAAAAAAATCTAATAATAAGCAATTGGCTGGAAGGAAATTTAGTTTTGATAGTTCAAAGCATTCTCGAGTCACTTGTAATAACAATATCAAGCAATAGTTTAATCTCCAACATGATTCGATGTTCACTCTTGGAATATCTAAATTCTTACTTTTACTACTCAATGAAGCGATAAGACGAGCAGAACGTTCACCTAGTGGTAAGTGATACACACCATCCCATAATAACGTCCCGATCGTTAGGATATAACACATTGCACCACTCATTACCCCAGTAATAATAATTTAGCTTGCGGATACCAGATCCATCAGCCCTGAGTCTGACGAAGCTGCAATGGTTGTCAAAGAAACTAGCGGCGCAAACTACAAAATTATAAAAAAAACAGTAATTCATTAACTACAACCCCAGTCAATCCGGAACACAGTAATGTTTTGGCGGCGGAAATAATAGGCGTGGTAGTACTTACCAGTGAATAAAAAATTCTTAATTTTATTATGAGGAATAATAGACTGTAAGAAGAAATTCAAAGTCATTGAACTCGAACATAAAAAAAAATTTAATCTCTCTGACATAGCGGTTATACCTATATTTGGCAACACAAGGTTGCTCATTTCTTCCGGTGCCAAACATTCCAGACCCACCGGTTTACCAACCATCACCTCCATATCGTAAACCTGATAACATGACTGTATCATTGTGTTCCTTCTGTTGACATTTCGATATCTTTGGTGTCAAGCTTAACAAACATTCATCATTTTTTTCCAAATTTCAACATACCAATTGATGAATCACGAAAAACTGAGTGATTGTAATACTGTATTACTGTACTTAACGGCACTTTAGCCCTTCGAGCTTATACTTACCTATTACGAGAGCTGGAGTATTCTAACCGAACATAAAGTTAGAACCTCTATTAAATATAAAAAAAATTACACGAATCTATTATTTTTGATGCAATATTTAAACACTAAAGACAATATTTCCGCTTCAGTATACAGTTGGAAACTGAGCCGGTCTAAATCGGGCCTGTCTCAGACCGCCAACGAGGCCATAGACATCGTCGTCAGGAACGCCACCGAACTGTTCGAGGACTACTACGACAGTAGCGATCAAAGCGACGCCGCGTGCTTCTACTACCCCGTGTTCGATCAACTTCCCGCCACCATCACGCTTCTGGGACGATGCAACGCCAGTGTCCTCGCTAAGCCCAACTTCAGCGCAACTAATGTAAGTATCTTTACAGAACTTAAAAATGGATATGTTACAAGTTTTTCTTTTTGTATCTGTAGCGTAATAATAAAACAATTTTTTTTCGACAATGGACACTTGACCTTGACTGCACGTGATATTAAGTGACAATGAGTTGGAAGATAGTGCAACAATACATTGGCTTTCATAACAGAAGGAACACAGCAACGCTGATATTTGATTTTGATGGTTCTTTATCCAGTACTACACTTATTCTGTTTTATTCGATGAAACATCAAGATGCCTATACAATATGGTGCTAGTTGCGATGATATATACTTCACCACATTGTACCCATCATCTTAAGAAACCAGAGCAAAATAATTTTTGCACAGTACTTGCTTAATCATCATCATCAGCCGAGAAACGTCCACAGCTGGACATAAGCCTGCCCCGAAAGATCCCTACATCGATCGGTCCTACGCTGATCGTATCCAGCAACTTAGCGCGACCTTCAGTCCATTCTAGAGTTCAGATGGGGAGATTTGGGCAATTTCCCACCACGCTAGCTTAATGGGTGTTGGTGGAAGCTAGAGCGTCGTTTGTTGATTAGCATGGTGCACCATGAATAGGCGAAATTGTGAAAATCAACCATTTTAATTTTTTTTATAGTTCGCTGGCAAATGGATCGAAATCTCCCGCTACCCTCAGCCATCCCAGGTTGGACAATGCAACCGCCCGGAATATGTCCTCCGCAACAACGTTGTCGAAGTTATAAATACTCAAGTTATAAATAACACTCTAAACGTCGTGACAGGCTCCGCCGTCGTTGCTTCAACTGATGGCAGTGGAATCCTGGAAGTTACCTTCGAATTGCCAGGCGGAGGTTAGTAAATAATTATAAATATATCACCTCATAATCATTCAATCTGCTGCGACTGACCTCTTCTCGAATATTGAGAGTCAAGGCCATATATACACCAAGCTAATCAAAAGTAGTTAACGGGAGTCACTACTTCTCGAAAGATTTTGTTCTTGAAACATGTCGGTTTCTTCTCGATATTTCTTCCATCAGATTCTCAAACTCAATCAGGATCAAATCTCTGCCTCTTCATTAATACAAACATCTGTGTAATCTCCGTTTCATTCAAATACACCTCGATAAATATTATATGCTACTCTGCTGGCGCAATTCATAGGATCCAAGCGAACCTCACTTGCTCGTGTTGCACCCTGCTAACGTCTTATTCTATTTCTATCAGAACAGTGATGGGAAAACACTACGCCATTATACTGTGGTACGCATCATAATCATATATATTAGACATCGAATATTACGAACTGCCATGTGAACATCTTAAATAGCTCCATTATTTTTGTCAGAAGTGGAATGATGAAAAGAAATTGTGGAGATGAAGTTAAATTTCACTATAGCGTGTAACACTAAAAGATGTCATAAAGATATAATAAAATTTACTCCATCCTCATTGTTTTAGATAATTATTGACATACAAGTTCAATCGGAGTAAAGCGCTATTGTTTCTAATATAAATTATAAAACATCTATTGCTTTCAGTTGTCAATGTTGCGACACTCTATATCCTCGAAACCGATTACTCGAACTTCGCCCTGGCTTACAGCTGCCGGAATTCACCCGAAGGGAATAGTAGACAAGGTAACTAATTAATAGTTTTCTTTTAATTATACTTGAATTATAGCATGTTAATTTAAAAGCAAAGGATTTAATAGCAGTAATAACATATTACATTTAATACCACATTTGGAAACGAACATAGATCGTATATCATACGTGTTGAATTTGGTTTCTTTCTTCTCAAGCGACGTCGCGTTAACTAATTATTTATTCTCTTTGCACACTCGTTATGAAAAAAAAAACATGGTTATTTTAGAATATACGTACAAAGGCAAGGTTAATACTAATGCAGTTGTTTTCCAACAAAGCCTTAGCATGGAGAAGATTTGAAATGCTTTATGCAAGCAGAACTCGTGTACACATTCAAATAATACAATAGAAGAAATATACAAAAGTGTTTGGATAATTAACTTTAGTAATACTATTTTCTTTAAATTTAGTGTACAGTTGGAAGCTCAGCAGAACTACTTCTCTCAGCAACGCAGCGAATAACGCCATAAACGCTGTGATCACCAACACGCAAGGTCTACTCAATGAGTATTACCAGACCACTGACCAGAGCGACGAAACCTGCTTCTATGTACCAGATGTGAATCTCAATGCCGCACCAGTGTTCAGAGGGCAATGTGAGAACATCACTGGTGTCCAAGGCTTTGACATTCAAAGGGTGAGTGGGAAAACAATAACGTTTGGTGTTTTAATTAATTTTAGAAGATTTCATGGGTAAGTGGTACGTGTCGCTTGTAAAGACATTGCAAAATTGAGTCTCATTGTAACAACTCTCGCAGTTAACTATTTAATAGTATTCACTAGAATTGACTACAGTGCCTGTCAAATTATCATATATATATATATATATATTGCTTTTAGTATATGGGCTGGTGGCACGAGATCGAAAGCTATCCCACCGACGAGGATGTTGGCGCTTGCATCAGCTCCGATTACCGTGCATCCGGCAATCAATATCAGGTGATCGACACAAATGTGTTTGGTGTCGCCGCAGAAGTCAACACCAGCACTGTAATCGCTTCCAATAACGGAAGACTCCGAAAGACTTTGAGCAACGGACGAGTTACAGGTAAGATTTTTAAGACTTAAAGCTATGACGTTAACATTCTCTTTAGTAATTGTTGAACCCTATACATAGTCGCCTAATGCCGTATAAAGTTTACAGCAATTAATGTTTCATATTTCATTAAAAAAACTATACATTAGTATTATGCCATGAAAAAATCTTTCATTTTAACATTTTCTTTTAGATATCTGGGTGCTAGCTACTGATTACGAAACGTACTCCCTTTTGTATTCTTGCGAAAACATCAATAATGAATATCGACGAGGTATGTAATTTTTTTTTATTTATTAATTTAGTCTTTGTACCTAGTATTTATGTATGAAGAAGACTTAATGCTTACTTTGTATTCTAATATCTCAACCTCTGACCGTTATGTGGAGTGCCATAATGATTCCAACTAGCATTTAATTATCAGTGGGCACGTCGCTACAAAAATTCGAACTATATCGAATAAATGCTACTTTCATACCACTCTGATTTTTCAATATTGATTACATAAGCGTCATTATTGATGTTACAATAATTTTAGTATGGAGCGCGAAGCATAGTAAGGCGCGACAGCTGAGCCAAGCTGCACAGGACGCAATGGCGCCTAACATAGAAAACAACCGCGTGCTATACGAACAATTTTACCAGGCCGTAGACCAAAGCGACAGCGCCTGCTTCCACTACAGGGAACAATCAGGAAGTCAAATCATTCTGCCCGGTCAATGCGACTCGAACATTCCTGTCGTACAAAACTTTAACCCAACACAGGTACATAATCACATAATCCATTTTAAGCAGATTTTTCATCTCCGATAACATTTTTTAGCAATCTACTAATGGTAACTCTCATACACGAGACCTCCATCATTCATCATTACATTCTTCTGCGCGGAACCTTATCCTTTCTTTAAACTCTCTCTTCTCTTTATAAAATTCTAAACATTCTTCTCTGTTTTTAATAAAAGGACGTATTCATATCTTCTGCTATATTTTAGTAAAATTCCCGACAAAATCGATCCAGCCGTTCCGGATATTTCCCTAAAAACAGACAAAAAGACAAAAACTCTATTTTAAATATCATGTACACAATTATATTAATTAAACCAAATACATTGAAATTTATATCAACATAATTTCTCTTGAATTCAATATCGATTCCCGAAAAATAATGAATTACTCACTCCTCTTCCAGTACACAGGTACGTGGTACCAAATAGAGCGGTACCCACAAGAACACGAGAGCGGCAATTGTACCGGCGCCAGATACACCCTGGATGAAGCTACGGGCGTAGTCGATGTGTTAAACTGGGAAGTAGTCGGCGGAGTTCTGGATACCATCGAGGGTACCGCCACTGTCAACTCTACGGACGGCAGTGCGAAATTAATTGTCAGACTGCCAGATAGATCGACTAATAGTACGTACATTATTTTTATTTTATGTAGACAGTAGTCTCTCGGACCACTTGTAACATCACCATTCCTCAATTACAACATTTTATTTATTCAAAATGAAATAAAATAAATTTAGCTATTTCTAAATTTGTACACAAGAAGAAAGGTTCTGTTGTTTTTCATCAAGGAATTTCATCACCTATATTCAACGATGAGAGATGAGACAATCGGAAACCATTTCCTACCATCACTGCCATACCTTAACACAAACGTCTATGGCTAGATGTGTAGACATATTGTAGAGCTTGAAGAGCGATAGGATTTAACCGATCACTTATTTTGTAAACCTAACGCTATATCAACATTTTGGTCAAGCACGCGTCACACTTTGGAGCTGTCTTAACATCATGTAAAATTAAACTCAAGACTTGTTATCAATAAAAAAAGTATAGTGACTTAGCTATTAACTTGACTTAATACCTCAAACTGAACCATTTTTAATTCCTACCACGATTAATTATGGGTAAAAGAATGCGCTGTCCTGGCTACGTAGATTATTTGTAGGCTTTCCATTTATAATGGCTTTATCTTGTTGCAGACACTGCGACAGTCGAAATGAGACTGTATGTGCTGACAACAGACTATGTCTCCTACTCCTTGGCATACAGTTGCGTGAACATCAATCAGTTCCAAAGATCTCGTAAGTATGACGATCCGTAACACAAAAAGTATAATTCTATGACAGTATATAAATATAAGAGTAGAAAACGTTAACCGTTATTATATTTAATACTTGAAATATTTATAATATTACTCCATATTGATCCCCCAAACTAGGTCAGCCTGTCTCTTAAAGATTATGTTTCGAATACACATTTGTCAGTGAATATTACAATATTGTTTTCTTTTTTAATAAATCAATTATTTGTTTTCGGCGCAAGTTGGCTGATGGTAACGAAGTGTAATTACTACTGTCCAGCGGTCAGTAACCACTCACTTCCAGTTAAAATAAATATGTACTGACAATATATTTTTATGTTCAATCATAGTTGTAGTTAACTTAAAATAATCTTGACTAAAAATAAATTATTTTTGCAGTTGGCGTGTGGAAACTCAGTCGCACTAGGACCATGCCAGCGTTTGGAAGTTCCGCGATCAACGCTTACATGGAGACGAGGGAAGAACTCCACCAACCATACTTCGTCCAAGTCGAACAAAGTGATGATTGCGAGGAGCCCAGCGCCGCTGTTTTAGTCAAGAGCAGTATTATTGTGATGCTAGTGTGTGTTGCTTTACAAATGTTAAAGTGATTGATCATATCACTTTAGATTTAAGTTGTAATTTATTTTATATTTAATTTTTCTTAAGTTAATTAAAAGTTCTTTTTGTAATAAAACAATATTTCTTATTTCTATCTCCGCCAATTTATTTATAAAGAAAAACAATAAATTACTTGTTATGCCTCAAATATCAGGCTAAACGTTTTAATAGGTTCCTATTTGTAAGATTTATTTTTTGTTTCGGATGAAGTCTTCGAAATATATCCTGCTTCTGGATGGAAGTCAGGGTTATGTGAGATTCTCACTCACAAAAACCGCTTCTGTGGTCTGCATCAGTGTATTCAGAGAGGCCCTGGAATCTCTTACAGAACGCACCACTACCCCTCCACCAGTGCCAAACCCTCCAAGGCGCCACCGCTTTGTCATACGCTGTCACACGCAGATTCGCTTATTGAGGGAAAGGGCCCCCACACTCAAGGCCTGTGAAAGTCTAATCTCTTTAAGACGCCTTCTACGACAGGCAAAGCTCACCTTATTTCTATTCTTAATAGCCCAAGACTACACGGCTAACAGGTTGATACGTCCGTTAACATCGACACTTTGGCCGAGCCTAGCCAATTTTCTTGTGTAAATTTATAATTTTTTTTTTTTTTTTAATTTATAATGATATTTACAAAAGAACCTTCTTTACTTTGAAAACATTTGGTAATTTTTGAAGATTCAGTATATGATGGGCTTCTTGTAATATAAAGTTATTATCGTATCAATTTGTCAAGGTACGTGTGTTTTACTTTTACAAAATATAATATAACCAAGAAGTTTCTGTTATCTGTACTAAAATTTTAAAATAATAGCAACACCAAACTTTATCAGTCATTCATAAAGTCGTTCATTCGTCGTTCTATCGCTTAAATTTTCATGAACTACGGACGAATTGCATTTCGATGTATGTGAGGAAATCACATTATCTCGATGATTATTACATTTAATTATAAATTGTTTTAATTTTATTATTAATTTAATTGAATAAATATGGCTACAAACGCCGAATTAACCGGGCCTGTATCGGCAGAGGATATAGAAGAAGCAGAAAAATTGAAAAATGAAGCTAACGAGTTCTTTAAAAGTATGTAAATGTTATAGCTATTTTAATAATTGCGTTACCATTATACATATAAATTGACGTAACCTCTACACTGTCTAACAGACGATAGGTTATATCAAAAAGGAAACAACTCTATTAACCTAACCTCAACTTTTTTAGAGCAAAATTACAACGATGCCATTAAATTGTATTCTGAAGCAATAGAGAAAAACCCTAATAATGCAGTCTTTTACGCGAATAGAAGTATAGCGAATTTAAGGTTGGAAAACTTTGGATATGCTTTACGTGATGCATCATTGGCAATAGAACTGGACAAAACATACACCAAGGCCTATTATAGACGCGCAGCTGCACACATGTCTTTAGGAAAGTACAAATTAGCCCTTAAGGATTTTGAATATGTAAGTATCACTTATTGTTTACTCAATAGTATCTAATGATGTGTAGTCAATAACACTTACCAACTAAATTAGACATTATAAAAAAACTAGATGTCATTTAAACCAAATCCTAAATAATAAAAGTAATCAAGAGTTGTTTTTATACTTTTCCTGTTTGTGATCATTTTAAGATATTTTACTATTTATTGCACACATGTAGCAGTTCTCAATAAAATATGTATTAATTAATAAATATGATTACTATCGATTTTTGTTCTAATAAAGTAATTCCTAAAAAAGCAATGTTTCACCATTGGATATGAATTTTTTACACTTTATTAAAGGTTTACATGCAAATATTATTATTAGTAGAAAAATTTGTATTAAAGAATAGTATATTCTTCCAATATTTTTATAATTTTTGAAGTAGCTCCATATTTGTATATTTACATTTTGTAAATCACTTAATTTGCTACTTAATCACTGTGAAGGTAATACTCCATATGAGTTAAGTGTTCTTAGCCCTTATTTATATATCATAGTTCACTTAGTTTATCATGTACCTGATATCAATACTTCCTGAAGATTGTAGTATGTTAAGTTTATATCAGTAACTCCACAACATGTCTCAATTTGCATAACACCAATTTATACACTTCATTTTAATTATTAAAGAAATAAAAGTGTGTACTTGACCTTCGCACCTATACAGGTTTTATAATTGTTAATTTTTCTGTTCATAAACATGAACTTAGAGTAAAAAAAAGTGCATAGCGAGGGTGTTTGATTACTTTGGCTATTGTGTTTGCATGTGTTAATATTCATTTTACAATATACATACTAAGGCTATTAATATTTGAGGAAAATATAACTAAAAACTGTAAACAAATTACGATGCAGTGGTCATTTTTCCAACCAAGTATTTGTTGTTGTATGAAATGCTTTTAATAAAATGCAGTTTTTTAAGATGGATATTTCAGCATGCACCAAATATTATCAGCGCTGTAAATTTTTATTGTACTGTGTTTATGTTCTCATAAGGTAAAAGATATAAAATTGTATTCTTGATCATCTGATCACTATTAGAAAACAGACTACTTTTTGTTTAATAATTTATCATGTTCATTATTCCAGGTAACCAAAGTTAGGCCAAATGACCAGGATGCGAAGATGAAATATAATGAGTGTAATAAGATTGTTAAGAAGATTGCTTTTGAGAAGGCAATATCAGTTGATAAAAAGGAGGTTAACATAGCAGACTCTATCAACCTGGATGCAATGAGTAAGTAATTTATTGAACTTCATTCTTAAATTCATTTTATTAACATTGCCACTGTTGGTAGATCTTAGTTAATGACAACTGTCAGCTACCAGTGCAAAAACTATTTCTAGCTCCAAACAAATGTTGAACCATTACTGTGATTCACTATAAACGCTATGAACGTTGTTGCTGTAGTTAATCAAATTACGGGAATAACAAATATTAATATCTCATATCTTCGAAGTAATAAATCTTGCTCCTCATAATATGGTTTACGTATGATGTATCAAGAGTATATTTAATGTAAGTTAAATTACTGATTAAAATTTGTATCACAAATATATAAAAAATTGTTGGGGAAAAAAAAACCAAATACAATGTACTGTACAGTAAGATAAGACTGCCGGAGACTGTCTATGCAGGTACCACCGCAGCTCTCAGTAAAAAGTACAATATAGTGCAGCATATATCAAACTTGGTCCACATTATTATGAGTAGGCATATCACTTACCATTTGCTGAGACTTGTTGCTTCATCAACATATTTAACACAACTCCCTCATACTTGGTACAGTTTGTAAATGGAAGGTCATATGTTCTAAATATTCATTTAACCATTGTTCATTGAATAATATTGCCACTATCATTAACTTCCTGAATTACAACTAATTATTGTATTTCTCATTAACTTTTAGTATATGTACTTAACTCAAATTAAATTTAATTATAGTAATCATATCATATCTGGCCTATGACCAACAGTGGATTGGCTGATGTTGATGAGGCTAATCATTATATAATTTGCATGACAATGCACTATGGTATCTACTCTGTACAGTAGTAATGGATATTAAGATCTTTGATAGAGACCTATGTCCAATAAAGAGTCTATCAGCTCATAACGGTAATGGTATAATAATGATTGTTATCATACCTTGCTAACTCTCAATATGCTGGCACAAGAGCAGGCCTGATTCTCACCTTCTTCATCCTAATGTTCAGCTAACATCGTTTCTTTTTTTTGCTCAAAAAAGAGATAAGGGGGACGTTCACCTAATGGTGATACTTTTGCCCATAATGTTATGCTAGTTAAGATGGTGTTCATATCACCACATTGCCCTTGTCACATTGAAACATGATGTTAAGTCACATTACTGCCAGTAATTTCACTAGCTACAGCACCCTTCACATTGGACCACGGTAATATTTGTACAGTACAGTTTGGCGTCAGAAATAGGCGGTGCGGTGGTACCTGAATAGTGTGGCAAAAGAAACCTACCACCAGTCAAACATGAAATATAGGTCTAGTTTAAACTGATTGTGAGCCTGATATACCAAATGCTAGTTTCTCTCTGATATAGTTTACCGCTTTGTGAATATTTTCAATGGAGAAAATAAATAATATTTCATTAAATTTTACAGCCATCGAAGATGAATATGAAGGTCCATCTTTAGAGGATGGTAATGTAACACTTAAATTTATCACCGAACTCATGGAGCATTACAAACAGGGGAAGCATCTTCATAAGAAGTACGCTTATAAGGTACTGTAGTCCAAAATCCTTTTATTTTTCACTTTTTGTTTGCTAATATATTCACTCAGCAACACTTGCTATCACTGGTAGTAGGTGTCTGTTACTGGAGACTGTCTAGATAGGTACCACTGCAGTGCCTATTTCTGTCGCTAAATTGTAGTATTCAAACATTATAGTGTTCCAGTTTGAAAACTCAAAATCTAGTCTCAGGCTCTGAGTGTATTGTGTGGCAGTACCAATAATATTAGCCTTTGTTTATACACTGCTGGATATAGGCCTTCCCCAATGTCTTCCATGTCGGTGCCACTGGAGGTAGGGCGTCCTGTACTTCTATGGCCTGGTGGTAATAAAAAAAAACATTTGTGAAATGTGATATTCTTTTAACTTCAGAACATTTACTCTCTACAAGAGAATAAATGTTAGATATGTGAACACTCTTCTGACTGAAGTAGTTACTGTGGTACTACCTACTTAGATAATGCCCAGTAAGGAAGACCACATTATTTCAATGCTGTGGATGTCCTCTGTTAAACATAGGCATGTGTGGCAGTGAAGACTTTCTAAGCCCACTTTGTATTATTCTATGAAGCACAAGACGGGTGAGATGTTCATCAGATGGTAAACTGGTAACTAGTAAGGTCACTACACCACATTGTGCTCCTTGTGATGAAATGGAAGAAGTCTCATTGCCACAATAATCTCACTAGCTATAACACCCTTTAATTCGGATAACATTATAATTTGCATACTACAGTTTGATGGCAGAAATATCCTGCGATGGTACCTACCTTAACAGTCTCATCACCATACAGCAAAAATAGAAAATTGCGAGCTACCACCACCATTAAAACTATTACATAAATAACTATTTAGAAAGTATCACAACATTGTTTAAAGTATTCATAAGACGTACCGAGATATATATTCACCATTGAAAGTCCATTGGTTCAGATGATGATCAACTAATAATATTTTATTGGTTTAGATCCTCATTGATGTCAAGGCGTACCTGATGCAACAACCAACGCTGGTCGATATTAAAGTGCCGGATGACGAAAAGTTCACAGTGTGCGGTGATATCCACGGGCAGTTCTACGACCTCATGAACATATTCACCCTCAATGGTCTACCTTCAGAGACCAATCCTTATTTGTTTAATGGAGACTTTGTAGACCGAGGGTCATTTAGTGTTGAATGTATTTTTACACTGTTCAGCTTCAAACTGCTTTATCCGGGCCACTTCTTCATGTCAAGAGGTGAGACTAAGTTTAATAGTATAAGTATAAAAGCTCTTTCAATATTCCTGGTGCTGGAATTCAAGGTCATCTCTGAACGACACACCAAGTGCAGGATGGTAGAAGTCACTTGAAGGCTGTTGCTCTTGTGAAAATGTCAGGTTCCTTCACTAGAAACATAACCTCAATGAGAAACGTTTTGCTTTTCTTGGTTATATTTTACGATTACACAATTTAATTATGGTTCTGATTATACGAGGAGACGCTGATTCGATTATAACTGCGCTTGAGCTTCAGATGAAGAAACCAACCTGCACTGGCCTGGGTGGGTGGCCTTTCGTATATCCTTAAGAGAGGAAGCCAGAGTCCAGTAATAAAAATATTAAGACGGCTGTAAGATAACGTGGTAAATACTTTCTTTACCATCACAGCTTTTTTTTTCAACTGTTATATTCACGTTCATATTAAAAAAAAAATTCGCAATAAAAATTAATAGTTATGGTATTGCAGGCAATCATGAGACCCTGGACATGAACCGGATGTATGGTTTCCGCGGCGAGGTTACTTTTAAATACACAGCGCACATGGCGGATCTGTTTACCGAGGTGTACAACTGGCTGCCGCTGGCGCACTGTATCAACGGACGCGTACTGGTGATGCACGGGGGGCTGTTCACCAGCGACGAAGTCACCCTCGAGGACATACGGAATGTGGACAGGAATAAACAGCCACCAGAGGATGGTCAGTTGATGCTATGCTTATAAGTGAATGAGCTTGAGGAAGCTTGACTGATCACGAGCTTGCGTTTTTGTCTTTTATACCATCATGTCATTTCTTATCAATGCGCTTGCAGGTATAATGTGCGAGCTGCTGTGGTCGGACCCGCAGCCGATGGCGGGCCGCTCGCCGTCGAAGCGCGGCGTGGGCTGTCAGTTCGGGCCGGACGTAACCGCCGACTTCCTCCAACGCAACGGCCTCGACTACGTCATCAGGAGCCACGAGGTGAAGAAGGACGGCTATGAAGTCGCTCACGACGGCAAGTGCATCACCGTCTTCTCCGCGCCCAACTACTGGTCGGTATCATTATTCATTTACTATTGTGAAAGAGTCATTGCATTAACCATCATCAATCACCTGTCGTCAAACAGTACTGTGCAAACATTACTATATACGGTTAGAAGGGCGCTGTAGCTAGTGAGATTACTAGAGTAACGAAACTTACATCGTCTCTAAGTAAGATGGGGAATTTGATGTATTTACATCGTCTTAATTAGCGCTATATTGATATAAGCGGGGGTATCACTTACCATCAGGTGCAAAAGTACAATCAGAACCTTTACCTAGTAAAAGATACACTCACCTAAGATGACGCTAATCAAGATGAACACCACCGCAATCCTAGCTTTGAGACACTAGATGTAAACTTTTTGTTACCTCAATAATTACACTTTTATATATTTAAAGAAAAAACTAATAAAAAAAAATAGTTTTTTATTCATATATTAATTTTAATAATTAATCTTCGCAATGCTGGGACAAAATTCTCCCACGTAGTCAAGAACATACTAGCTAGATGTTACATGATAAAGCTATCGTTTTTAGATAACATCAGTTTCCTCACTCAAGCTCAATGGGAATCGAACCTGAACCTTGGATTGAATTATCGTTATTTGTGTAAGTTATAAACTTCTTATTTACTTCCAGCGACACAATGGGTAACCTTGGTGCCTTCATAACGATGAACGGGAAAGACCTGAAACCAAACTACACAACTTACCAAGCTGTGGTAAGTCATACGTAATACTGGTGGTAGGTCTCCGGTGATCGGCTAGTTAAGCACCGGCCCAGCTCGTGTTTCTTCGACAAGTGCGAATGTTAATGTACCGGTACGTAAGGTGTTGTAGTTGGTAAAATTACTGGGGTAACGAGACAACATCTTATGTCTCAAGGCGATGAGCGCAATGTCGTGCAGTGTATATCATCTGAACTATCGGAATAGAAGATTCCGATAGTTCATGGGTAAGTGCATCACTGAAACAATTTTATATAATATTCCACGCTGGTGACAGTGACAGTTCTTCTCATCTGTTCTCTGGAATTAATATTTAGTCGCCTTTTACGATTACACTGAAGGAAACGTTGCGGTGGAGATATCCTAAACTATGTCCGAAATATGTATGAAGATTGTATTCGCCATTAGCTTGGTGAATCAGTACTGTTTGGTGACAGAAACTCTTCAGTGATACCAACCTTAAAAAAGGTTAACCCAAATATTAACATGACAACAACCACCCTGCCAAGAGAGTTCAGTTGAAGAGGAAGAAGAACATCCTAAAAAGTTCACTGGTGGTAGGTCTCTGTTACTGGAGACCGTCTAGGTACCAAAGCAGCTCCCTATTTCTACTGCTAAACTGTAGTGTGCAAGCTTACTGCAGGCCGGCTTCAAGAGCGCTGTAGCTAAATTACTGGGGTAACGAGACTCGATGTCTTGTCTCAGGAGGCGAGCGGAATATGGTGCAGCATCCTAACCGACGGTGTTGTTATTAGTGGATGTATCACTTACCATCAGGTGAAAGTACCTTCGAATAACTGGTTAAAAAAATATCTTCAGCTAACCAAGGGTTTTAAAGTATCTATTTAAGCCAAATGATGATGATGATGTTACTTTACTTCAATGATTAATCTCTATGTAACAGTACCTTACGTTTTCCTTCCAGCCTCATCCAAACGTGCGACCAATGACGTACGCCAACCCATTCTTCAGCATGCTCTGCCAATGAGACTTGCCAAACCATTATGGTACACAAAAACACTCCATGTCACATTAAACTCAATTTGCGTTGCCATGGCAACTGTATTCCACAAACACCTTACACACGGGACCTCCTTTTGACTTTAAACATACATTTGTATGGAGTTGCGTTTGTATGATGATAAGTGTTGCCATCATATCAGTGCGGAAGTGACGTAGCGTTGTTATTAGCAGAACATACCACCGCGGCGCTCCGCCAGCCATCTCACACTTGCTCAATGCATGCTCATGTTACAGTTCGATGACTGGTGGGTTATGTTTGATTACCAATGACGTGGGTGCTGTGTGAACATCCTAACTCTAACATTGTTACGGGCGGGCGTATCACCACCACCGTCATTGTTTTCTTTTATTTATACAAATGAATTGATGATCGGTTCGATTTATTCAAACTTTTTTTTATCGCTGGCAACATCTACACGTATCACCCGAAACAGCATGAAGGGTTGTAAAAATGATAAATTTATGGTCAGTGTAATGTTAGCCTACAGAATAATTGGAATTGATATTTCAAAACTTAATTGGATTTATTAAAATGTTTATATTTTAAGTTTACGTTTTTTGTTTTTTTTTTTATACTTTTTATTTTTTAATCAATTATCTTTGCGGGGTTTTTCTTGCTGCTATAAAACTATACTCTCTCCAAGTTGGCAATTTATTCTGACCGAAAGCGAATTCAAAATGGCGGACACCTTCGAGATAACCTTGCCAGTAATAAAAAGTACTTAGTACTCGGATGTTATAAAATGACGTCATCACAAAACAAAAAGGTATTGTAATTTGTAAAACTCCTTTTTTTTGAATACGACAAAGGTATGGTGTATATTTGCATGGTGTTGCCATGTGGGCATTGACTTCAATTCAATTTTGTTGTATAATAATAATAATTGAAAACAGTACATTTCTAACATGCTATTTTTTGAAACAATTAAACTCTAGATTTTTTTTTATCATATAGAACATAACATAAATATAACTATAACAGATTTTTTTTACAAAAAAAAAAAATGTTTGACTGTTAAATGGCGACCATTTAACTTAAAGCATATTATTACTATAAAGTTTGCGGAGTTCTTCAAGATTGTCAATAATAAAAAAAAAAATTAAGTTTATTTTACAACGAGATACCGGTTTCGATAGAAGCCGAAATCAATTGTCTTATTACAGGTGTTACCAGAACAAAAAAAGGAATTGACACATTTCCTTTCGTCGTAACATACCGCCTGTCTTGGAAGTTTCAGCTTCAAATAGTGTTGGCTGTATCGTCTTCTTGAAATAGGGAGCAAATTTTGAATAAGGCACGTGTTATAGTTGGACCTGACGCTGTACGAATGTCTGCCTCTCTGGAGACACCGTCATTGTCCTTGACGATTAGCCTGTTTTCCATTTTAAGGGCGGTAAAATATCCTCCCTTATGACAATCGTCGTATTGGGCTGCAAGCTGTCCTGCATTTGCATCTGGTTTGCAACTCGAAAACATTCCTTCGACCAAGGAGTCCAAAAGTGGTAGGGACGCATCTGCTCCATCCTTTGATACCGATCATGCAATTGACTCTAGTTGTTTCTCATGGTTTGATATATCGGCGAAGTTTGTCATCGGCCGATTAAAGTGACCAGGACTAAGAGGAAGGTAGTCGTGAAGATCGGAGGATATAGGGGACGAGGACGGGAATCTAGAACGGTTTCCACCTGAGTTGGCACCGTGGTAAACTCTTCAAAGGTAAATAACTGATACCGACGTTACGTGGTAGGTGTTTGCAGGATTTGACTTTAGCCTTCCACGAACCCTCGAAATGAGCAGCGTAACGAAGGATGAAATTAAGCCTAATAGCTTAACTTGTAACGTGATCCCCGAGTTCAGTAGAATATTTTTTTATAAAATTGACAAGTTCATTCTTTGCTCCGTCGAGTGTTGCTATGATTGGAAAAAAAATCATAGAGATTAACCAAAAGAAAAGACAATTATTTGACTACACTTTCAGCACCCCTGCCCATTCGGATAAAAATGAACATGGGTGCGGTAGTCGACTCCGTAACGTGCAACCGGATAAATCAAAGTTCCTTTGGTAGATTTGCCATTATAGGACAGTGTCTTACCTTTCTATCGCTTACACACAACACTCATTCACGACTTTCCGAGCTAGATTTCTCCATCCAATATCCCGCTACTGTTGTTGGATGCTATAGAGTGAGACCTGGAGAGCCATGTGCTCTTTGCGTTGATTCTCCTTGCGCATGAGTCCAAGTCCGATTCGCCCACATATAGAGGGTAGGCCTGTGCCCAAACAGTGGGGACGTAAATTCGCTGGAAAGGAATCGCCAAGTCGACCACCTACCAGCAAGATAGAATTGTCGTCAATAAATAGGTTTAATTTAAAAAAACTAGGGTTTTTCTTCCGAGAAGGAATCCGTTTGAGACGTTCTAGCTAGACCTAATCCTGAATCCATCAGCTCGCTGACAGTGAGAATGTTGATGTGCTTTATTCCTCGCATCGTGAATGAAATGGAGAAAGTAGGCAATGTCTCATGCGCTCGTGCTCTAAGAATATTTGAAAGGGAAAGAAGCTGCACCAGGTTTAGCTTGCAGAACCTTTACGGTATAGAGTAACTTCATGCAAGTTTTCTGTTTTGGATGGCGAAGTTCAAATCTATGTCATGTAGGAACGGTAGTCCTCCCCACCACAACGGTGAAGTAGCAACCGTGGGTAAGGTTGTACCCGCGCGAAATGTGGTCCGCAAGACCAGATTTCGCGCGGTTGTCTTCACCACTAATATGTCGCCATGTTAAACCTTCCGTGTAGTCGCGGATTTCGGCTACGCGATTTTGTACGAAAGCCATGCGCAACCATCTACTATAGTTGAGTCGCTCCGAAAGGCTACATCTTTGAAACGGCAATGGGCGGGGAGTTTCGTGTCTGAATGGTATAATAGAGCTTCTAATATTGAGCCGCATAGTTTAGGTCGCGGCATAGTCAATGGTTTTAATGGCACTACTTATCGAGACAAAGTGCGTAGGTCAGTGCAAACTCCCTAAGGCTCGTAAGGCATCCGAACCGTAAACGCGTCGAGGAATGTCAACTAATGTAACAAGGTCAGCTGCAAATCGATTCCATCTTCACGTCCAACGGTTGAGCACCATCCCATCGCAGCTGTAATAGTCATGGATGTTGCAACAGAACCTTCTCGCTCATTATAGTAGGTCCGAGTGAACCGAACGGAACGAATATTTGGGAAATGTTTGGACTGACCCGAGCAGCCAGGGTGCGTTTCGCGGCTCTCCTTGACCACATCCACCGCAGAGAGCCGGGAGAGGTTTTTTATCTTGGCTCCTGTGGTCTCTGGATGACGGATTCGGGGGATTGCCCAGGTAACTAAGAGGCCGAGAGGAGGAGCCGCTCTATGTTCTGGCTCGTTCTTATGTAAGTGGAAAATAGGGTTTCCCTCTCCGAGGTGGGCTGCACGGTGCAGCGTTCCTCTGGCCCTGCCGTAAAGCTTCGATGGTGGAACATCGAGGGGATTTTAGTCGGTGCAAGTCGGACATAACCCGTCTTTATCCCTGCGAGGGCAGGTGTGCATAGGGATTTCCCCTACGTAAAGCAAAAAGATCTCCCTGAATGAGTGGTCCGACGAGTTGGAGATCATTAAAAGACTACTCCCGTGGTTGTGGCAGTAGCGTTGAACACCACTAGTAGCTTTGTGGTGGTGGTGTTTCCACGTATCACGGTGCGGCATGAAGAGTAGAGGAAACTCGTAGGATTGTACAAGCGTGATGTGATTTAAATCAGTACATTCGTGCACAAAATCAATATACAACATTTTTGTAAACGTTTCATCTAACCGTTTTTCTAAAGACGGAAATCTATCGAGCGCCTGCGGAAAAGATTCGCCTAAGTTTTCATGATGGAGTGACTATTCTAATTGTTTTTTGAGATCGACTTCTAAAACCGATTCTTCTATTTTGGTTTGCAGGTGATGAAATTCTGCGAACAGGTCCGCGGATACGTAATTCTAGGTGATCAGCTTTTCGGGTTAGCAAACTTTCGTTCGAATTTAGACTACCCGTGATGTGTATTGTTTATATCATCGTTATTCACGGTCGCGTATGGAGACCTTGATCTAGATATGGTTTCAGTAATCATCTACGTAACCTAGTGAAAGTTGGAGTAGGAACGACAAGTGATGCTGTCAGCGGCACAGTGCTGTTCTTCGCGGAGACCGGTACCCATTTGTTTGCGTGTAGTGATGTCCATTGAGTCTTCAGTTATTCGATGAAGTCTTGCGTTCTTGGAGATATACGGAACACGCGGCAAATCGTATGTGTGTGGTTGTTCGTTATTTTCGTCGCATCCGGATCGAAGGTTTGCAAGGCTCCACAATATTGTGTCAATAATAAAAAGGTCATTTGACGTAATTTTGTTTTACAACAAAATACTGGTTTCGATCGATGCCGAAATCGATTATATCATTGCAAGTGTTGCCAGGACAAAAAAATCGAAACGTTCCGTTTTGCGGTAACATATATATATGAAGTTGAACATAAGTCATAAAAAATTTTAATAAATCCAAAGAATAAGAGACTTACTGGTAGTAGGTCTTCGTGCCGAAGATCGTCTAGGTAGATACCACCGCAGTGCCTATTGCAGCCGACAGCCGGTAGTATGCCAACATTACTGTTTTCCGATTTGAAGGGCATTTTAGCCAGTGTTTTTTCTTTTATTCATAAAATCGACGAGATGAGCTGGACTTTCACTTGATGGTAAGCGATACGCTCGTCCATAACGTGGCGCTAGTTAGGATGTTATACAGTACACCACATTGTGCTCTGGAAGCGGGGATCGCAATGTGGTCCTAACTAGCGCCACGTTATGGGCAAGCGTATCGCTTACCATCAAGTGAACATAACGGTAGTTTCGTCCTTTTGTTAAATAAAAAGAAAATCATAAATTCAATTTTTTTTTATAAACGTATGGGGTAGCACTAAACATTAATTTTAAGTGACGTTGAGGATGTGCATATAGAAATCGGAGCTGCAGTGGTAACCAGACGGACTCCAGCAACAGAGAACTGCTGCCAAAAGAATAAAAAAAAAATAGATGATGACAACAGCGGTTACTAGGTCTACCACTACACCATTCTAGTATGAACTACTTACTGTATTTCATTCGGAAATATCTTTTTGATTTGGTGCTCCTCCATTCATTCATATATATATATATATGTATATGTATATATTCTTCCAAATTTGTCAATTAGAAAATAATTATATATTTAGTGTACAATACGCAAAATAAGTTGTAGGACAATAACTACGCGGGGCACATTGTATAGGTATGTGATGGGTGCTATTGGAGTGATTGTTTGTCTGTCTGTATGTTCGCAATGTTTGTAAGACGAAGCACAGACCTAAATACACGATAAATTTAAATGTAAGCAAATATTAAAGAAACAGTTTACAAACGACCATATTTTAAATTGAAGGTAATTCAATGTTTATTTGTACTAGTCGGAACCGGATTTAACCGGATTGGGGGCAGTTTATTCAAGTACATATTTTATTACGTCATTTACACGGGGAACCCCGACGAGTTCGATTCGGGCGTTACACCTGAGATTGCGTGTTAATCGGGAGCGCCAAATCAATATGTAACAACGCTTTATACACGAGTTTCATGAATGAAGAAGTTATCAAATTAACTAAACTAATGACACCATTACTCCGTGGTGAATTGAGAATATTATTTTTAGTATTCAATTGACCTTAAGGGTCCGTTATAGATAGTAATGAACTGGAGTTCTTGTTTACTCCCGTTCAGCTACTTAAATTATGAAGTGATTACTGCGGTAAAAAAAAAACTGCCATGTTTATATACAAATATATTATACACGAATAATAAAAGTAACAACGCACGGCGTTGTTTATACGCATCACGTTACAGTCGCAGTGGACCCGGAAAGTTATTACTGGTAATTATTATTTGTATTACCAAAACGTCAGAGAATTAAAGGCAATCGGTTTTTGATCACTTTAGGTCGGTTCTTCGTCATCGCCATCATCGCAACCGATCCTTCATACAATAACGTTAATAGCCAACTTTTTTAAAACTACCCTACATCAACCACGGTAAAAATAAAAGTATTGAAATACCCTCTCACTCCATTTCCATCTCCTTCCCCACACACACACATACAAAAGAGAAGCTGAATAAATATGAAATATTCTAAATACACTATCAAAGGAGTCATCACCAGAAATAAGACTAAATGTGGATCTGTTAAAAGCCGTCAATGCGACATACTTTAAACTCATCACCTCTGTATTTCAACTGTTGGTTAACGGAGGAGGTGGTACATGATTGGTGATTGCCTGCCGGTGCCACCAGCACGGTGCAGCAGCTCGCACAGTGAGCACACTAGAGCGAATGAATGATCTGCCGAGCATATCAAATGTAGATAGGGTTTGGTGTTAATAAAATTGTTAAATTTGTAAACTATAGTTTTATTTTAAACTGTTGAGAATCCGATTTGTGGGCGGTTCAACGACGAGATGTGGCGTTCATCTGATGTTAATACAGTTCTAACTAGTATATGCATCGTAACTACTTTTCATGAAAGCCCGTTTAATGTAGAAACTATACTTTGGAATGCTCTGACCTTTGATATCATGACCGCTTACGGTAAGCGAGCTTTCAAAACTGTCGCTAACCCTACTCACTGTAACAAGAAAACCACGGTGAACTGTTTATATATAATACAAAGAATGAAATGTTTTGTTTAATCTTTCCCTCTTTCCTTTTTTAAATTTACACACTTGGTAACTGGACAAACATGTTCTACGCTCAGTCTACATGTGGGCGTGTACCCACAAAACTGATTATCAGCGCAGCCATTTAATTGTGCCGGTACATACTGCCCCAACGTAATACAGCGCTGAATGGAGAAGGTACCAACAAAAGGAAAACGAAGGGTAGGTACAATTTTTTTTCTATACATAGTGAACAACACATGAAAATAAACAGCGAAGCACAGGAACACAGCCTTAGGATAGTTGGATTACAGTTTTTTTTCACTCCATTACAAGCCATTATTTATATCTGATTTTAAAGCTATTAACTCTTCAAGTGTCCAAAAGGTAGGAGGGAGATTGTTCCGACAGTTCGTAGCGTTAACTTAAAGCTGCCGCGAGAGGCCGCCGAGCAATGTGAAGGTACTACGAGCATATTAATGTCAGCTCTTGTGTTGTATGAAGTACTCTGGCCATACATCCACTTAAATCTTTATATTAATATCTGTGGTTGTTATTTCTAACGATTCCAAATAACAACGCTTCGAAATACAAATCTCTGTCCATTTTAAGCACATTGGCGCTGTTAAGAAAGGGCCATCCATCCATAGCAGTCAATTTACGTCCCCACTGCTGGGGTACAGGCCTACCCTCAATATGAGAGCGATTGGATCAGTCACCACGCGGGCCCAATGCGGGTTGGTGATTTCACACATACCTTAGACTACCTCACCATGTGCAGGTTTCCTCGCGATGTTTTCTTTCACCGTTTGTATCTCGCTGTTGTAACTAAAGTTCACAAATGTATATAACTTAAATATTAAAGTCATCAGTACATGTCGAGATTCGAACCCGCGACCTTCGCAATGGAGGACGCACGCTCTAACCATTAGGTGAGCGAGCTACAAAAGGGCAATATATATAATGAAATAGGATTTCCTTTGTTCGCTAATCACGTGAAAACTAGTGAACGTATCCACACGGGAACATGAACATTCGACGCGGGATAATATGTAGATGGTTACAGGATATAATTTTTTTGGATTTATGAAATCCTACCCCTTCATCATTATATCTCTAATTAACTTAACCTAACCTAACTACTAACTATATATACTATATATATATAAATGCAAACTATAACTGTAAACATCATTTTGTGTTATTTATTCCGTTGCTACAGTAACGGTTGCTATAGAAATTCATTTGCGGTCTAATTTTATACTACGGCCGCGAAGCAGGGGACAACTGGTATACATATATCGATGGTGGTTAAAAGAAGAATATAGAAACTTTTTTTTTACGCACAACAAACACGACAGAAACATGTTCATTACGTGCAGATATTAGAAGATCATCGTCATTATCAGCCGATAGACGTCCGCTGCTGGACTTGGGCCTCCCCCAAAGATCTCCACATCGTTTAAAGAGTACACGATTAATTATTTATAATTAATGCATATTTTTTATTATAAAACAACTAATTTTATTGCCAATTAAATAAATAAAAATAAAATGAAACACAGAAAGAGTTATATGCCATTAAAATATTAACCTAACCTAATCTAACCTTGAAAAAAAAAAATCGTTAATAACCTACAATATTTTTTATTCAATTAGACATGTAATAAAATAGAGCAAATAATAATAATTAAGAGGGTAGTAATTGCGACATAATTTTTATCACCGTCTTCCGGTCCAGTTCACACTTGGGATATAAGTTTTGACAATCGGCATCCAGAGACTTCGCGGCGGAAATAGCTTCGAATATTGAAGTGCCGTCCATCGCGCGGCGCACCAGGGAATTGCTGGAAACAAGCATACGTATGCATCATCATCAGCCGATAGACGTCCACTGCTGGACATAGATCGCCCCCAAAGATACAGTCGGCATGGCCCTTAGTATCACTACAGGCTGTTGTTTGTAGGGGTTCGTATGAGGGGATATAGGCTATTTCCCACCACGCTGGCCCAATGCTGATTGGCGGGATCCACAGCCTCGTTTGTTGATTAGCAGGCTGCACCATGAGCAGGTGAGGCTGGCTTGGGACCCGTGAGTTGTGAAAGACCGGTTGATGTGGAGGTGTGAGGCAGGCCTTTGTCCAGCAGTGGACATCTACCGGCTGATGATCACATTTAATTGAACAAAATCTTTTCAAATTTCATTGTTTTTTTATACTACGAAGCGAGCGAGACATTCACCTGATGGTAAATGATACGCTTGACTACACCATCGTTGCGCTAATTAGGATCACATACACTGCACCACGTTGCGCTTGACGACTTGGATCAGATGTTAGGTATCATCAACTCTAATTTTACTAGCCACAGCGGCGTACAAACCGGAACACATCAATTTTTGCGCTGCGGTGGTATTTACCTAGATCGCCCCCAGCAACAAAGATCTATCATCAGTAAAGTATCATAAAAAGAAATCTTACCATCAATAGGAAACATGGTTGTTTACCACCGCCAAGCATTGCTGGATGACTTTAAGACCCTAAAACCTGTTCTGGATTAAACTGGTAGAGTGATAGTTCACCTGGTCAATGATGCCAGCAGGATGTCGAAGTCGGTAGCATTGCCGGAGACCATGTTCTCGTTAGCAAGCTGCACGTAGGAGCAGGTCAGGCGCTGGACGCAGGCCGACGAGTCCACGTTGTACCTGCTCAGCGCGTCGTCCAGCTTGCTGAACATGTCCGACAGCTGGAACTCTGACTCAGCGCCTGTGCAAAACGGAAGTGACGATATCATCACACGATCCACAGCAGAGCCTCGACATGGTGGGCAGGTGATCACACCACTCCAAGGACAGAGAGAGAAGTAGGCTTTTAAGTCAATGTATCTTTTCATCATTATATCTACCACTTAGCAGTAGTGTGCAAATATTACTATGATCCGGTTCCAAGGGCGTTGTAGGTAGTGAAATTATCAAAGTAACGAGACTAGAACATATTGTCTCAAAGCGACGAGTGCAATGCGTCGCAGTGTATATCATCCTAACTATGGCCACATTGTTATGGACAAACGTATCACTCATCATCAGGTGAACGTCTTGCTCATTCGCTATTCGGCTCCTATCGTTAGCCCATAAAAGCCCACTGCTGGACATAGGCCTCGCCCAAAGATGCGTGTCACGTATTATTCGCAACCAATAGGTATAAGAGTGTAAATTGTTGTAGTGTATCAATTTTTTTTTATTCTTCAAAGCGATTTTCACCTGATGGTAAACGATACGCCTGCCCGTAAAAACGTGGCGCTAGTTATGACGGTATACCACGACGACACCACTCGTGTGTCGTCTCGTCAACACCATAATTTCAGTAGTCGCAGCGCCCTTCAAACCGGAACGCAGTAATACCACACTACAGTTTGTGCGGCAGAAATAAACTGTGCGTTGGTACCTGGATCGTCTCTGGCAACAGAGATATACCACCAGTACTTGCCATACAGTTTTAGTTATTGCATTTCTTTTAAACTTACTTCTACCATATCCTCCATATGGGTAGGAGAAGGCGTGGATTATCTTCGGCAGTATGATAACGGCGCCGAAGCCCAGGATGGAGCCCAGGAGAACGCCGCCCAGGTCTATCTTGACTGGTCCGTAAACGCCCGGCGCGGAGCCACCGTAAGGCGACTAAAGGATCCATTAAAGCAGCAATTAACAAAAACCACGTAATGTTGCCAGATTAAAAATTTATTTCGGTGTAAAGGTATTTCCATAATCCGATATTTTTTTTATTTATTAAAAAAAAATTCGTATATGGATCGGGTATAGTAAGAGATGCCTATAAAAAATTAGTGATAGTATGATGTACACAGCATTACATTGTGCTCGACGCTGTGAGAACTAAAATGTTAAATCTTATAACCACAGTCATTTCAATAGCTGTAAAGCCCTTCAAACCGGACCACGGTAGTTTTTGCACAGTACTGTCTGTCGACTGCAATGGGAGCTGCGGTGGTACCTAGACGGTATCAGACAACAGGGACCAATGGATAATTTGAAAACCAATCACATATAATAAAGATATGATCTGGTTGCTAGCGGGTTCTCTGTTAGAAAACAGCTCATTTGCTTCATACCCTTACTTCCTATTAATAACTGGTGGTAGGTATCTGTGGTCTGCCGTCTGGTTAGGTATCACTACAGCGCCTATTGCAGCCGACAAACATTACTGTGTTCCGGTTTGAAGGGCGCCGTAGCTAGTGAAGTTAGAGTTGATGAGACCTAACATCTATGTCTCAAGGCGACGAGCGCAATGTGATGCAGTGTATATCGTCCTAACTAGATGTTATAGCCTAGCGTATCACTTACCATCAGGTGACCGTACCCTTCGTGTCATCGATAGTTTGTATACAAAAGAAACTTACCCCAGTGCCACCGTATGAGGTAATTCCGAAGCGCTGAGTTCTGTCTGGCTGACTGTCCCTCTCCTCCCTGCTATTCCTCTCCACCCTCGCTGAGGGTTCAGCCAGCTGATCCTCGGTGCGCTGGAATGCTGTGCTCGGCACAAAACCGCTGAAAATAAAGTTACACGTTTCTTTAATAATAAATCACTGTTTTTTTGTGGGAGGGGTAATATTCGAAACGATATTCTATTTTCTGGGGTGAAGTCAGGGTTATGTGGAGATATGTGGTCACCTTCAGTGTTTGGAGGTAGGTTGGTAGGTTCCCCTGAGTAGGACGATGGCTGGACGTGGTCTCCGATCTTTGGATTACACGCCAGGGTAGCAGGGTTTGCATAAATCGGACCCTGGTACATGCTGCCCCGGCATAGCGTTAGCGAGGCCTTGGTTGTGTGAAGGTGGCCTCTGACTTCCCCTCAGAAGACCGAATATCTTTTCGAAGACTCCTGACCCCCAAAAAAAAAAATTAATACATTGATACCTTTTTTACTTCTTTTAACCACAAGACTGCAGTGCGTAAAGAATGATGTATGATATGATTAGATGAATCATCCGGTTTGAAAGGCCCCGCAACTAGTAAAATTAGTACCGTAACGATACTTAACATGTGTAAGGTCAACGACCAGAATGTAGTGCTGTCATCCTAACTCCGCGTGGTATTGGCGTATCACTTACCATCAGATGAGCTCCTCGACTTATTTCCAAACAATACTATGCAAGCATTATTATGCTCCGGTTTATAGGGTGCTATGGCTGAGGTAGTTACTGCGGTAACAGTACGGCCGGGCGTGTGATTTACCACGTGAAAGTCTAGTTCAGCGCTTCGCTGGGTATGAATGCAAGTTGTACTAACCCATCGCTCCTGTAGTTGGCCGCTGCGAGGGTCGAGCAGACGGCGATGACCATCACTGTGGACGCTACCTTATCGGCCATCTTGCCCACGCGGTGGTGCCGACTGCCGCGTCCCACCCGCCCACTGATGCTATATAGAAGACGTTCCGAAGCTTGCCTCTGAACAATAACATGGGGAAACCGCATTGTCGTGTGTCGTGCGCCGCGTTGTTGTGTAACAACACTTTTACTTTAACCGGTGGCAGCACACCGCAACCAAATCGGAAACCGGCGCATCTCTACAACCAGTACACATCAACACTTTTCTTTTTATTCCACCTGATGGTAATGCGCCAGACCATAACAACGTAGGATGCTATATATTGCTACACATTGCTCTCGTCGTCTGAGACATATGTTGTCTCTTTACTCGATTAATTACTCAAACTGCAGCGCCCTTCAAACCGGGCCCTTCAAATGTTCGTCAAAAAAAAACACAACATGTAAGATTACGTGTAATATCATCAGCTCGCCAGTTCCACCCCCTAGGTCTACTTTCGAATCAGCAATACAAACATTTTTTTTTTTTTAATACGACATGACATTCTCATCTAGTCAACCCTGGCAGATGTGAGATGTCGTAATTTTTTTTATAGGAAGGCTGTACAACGAGGGAACAGTTCACCTGATGGTAAGTGATCACTGACGGCCATGGACAGACGCAGCATCAGCATCGTATATATTAGAAGCATGCTTGGAACATATTTCATATAATATATATATATATATATGTATAATAATAATAACATGATGTATTTAGATATAACAAATTTCTTAATATAGCAAATGGCTTTCTATTGCAACCGTTACTATAGCAACCGCATAAATAATACCAAATCATTATGTTCGTAAAAGTCAACTAGAAATAAAATGATGAAGGATATATGGAATTTAAAAAAAATATATCCTGTAACTATCTAGAAATCATTCGTCGTATGCTCGTGTTCCCGTATCGAGACGTTCACTTATTTTCACGTGATTGGCGAACAAAGGAAATCCAGTTTCATTATATACATAAGCATATATATATATATATATATATACTAACTAATATTTCCAAAACTTGCAATCACATATATATACGGGACGTTCACCTGATAGTAAGTGATACGCCCTTCCATAACAACGTGGCGCTAGTACAATACACTGCACCGCATTGCGCTCGTCGCCTTAAGAAATATATTGAATCCCGTAACCCCAGTAATTTCACTAGTTACAACGCCCTTCAAACCGGAACACAGTAACGATCCCATACCACTGTTCGTCATGTGTAATAGGAGCTGCGGAGATACACAACCCTGATACATCAGGAGCATTCGCTGGTTGTGTACAATGCTGGGCCGATCGATGTGGGGATCTTTGTCCAGCTGTGGGACGTCTATCGGCTGATGATGATACATCGCTATAGCGGATGTTGCCTGTGATATTTAGACTATAAAATCCAACGGAACATAGCCAACACCGCACTGGCGGTATATCTCTGCTGCCAGAGACTGTTTAGGTACCCACCTACCGTTGCAGTGCCTATTGCCGAACATTACTCTGTTCCTGTTTGGAGGGCGCTGTAGCTTAGGTAATTACTGGGGTAATTAATACCTTATGCCTCAAGCCGTTGTGCACAACGTGGTGCTATGTATATAATCCTAATTAGCGTTACGTTATTATGGACGGGCGTATAGCTTACCATCAAGTGAACGTCCCGCTAGTGCCGTCGCTTCTTAGTATAAAAAAGTCAATCTATGCTATTGCGGAGTTAGGCCTTCAAATGTGGTCCATTGTACACATTCTACTCAGTGCCATGGCATGGACCGGCGTATCACTTACCATTAGATCAATTTCCCACTCGCTCAAGGTCGCTGGCAACTATTGGATGCGGGTGGCCCAGGACCGGTCTGTGTGGAAATCTTTGGGGGAGGCCTTTGTCCAGCAGTGGACGTCTTCCGGCTGATTGGATTGGATTGGATCGTGGCTTCATAGAATAAAAAAAGTCAAAGTTTTGGCACTGTGGAGCTAGGTTTTTAAATGTAGTGCAGTGTACACATCCTACCCAGCGCCATGTTATTAGTGGGTGTATCACTTACCATCAGGTGAACGTCCCGCTCGTGTCGTGCATTCGTAGAATAAAGAAAGAAGATATCGTATGGAATCGTTAGTTGTGGATCATTACCAGACACCCTCGGAGTTGATTGGAGACGCCCATGTCCAACAATGGACAGCTAAAGACTGCTGGTGATGATGGTGAAACGATAACTTCTCCACCGATATAACACATTACATAAAAAAAACAAAATCGATTATTCGAGTTAAATATTTCATTGAAAAAAAAAAATATAGATATAAAAAAATATTTTCATGTATTATATATTCTTTTAAACTGTACACAACTCCCGTATGGTCTAGTGGCTAGGATACCTGGCTTTCACCCAGGAGGCTCGGGTTCGATTCCCGGCACGGGAATTTTTTTACAATTATTTCAATATGAAATCATTCATTCTTTTTTTATATATACATTATAATAAAACAGCAATAGACAATTATCATATTGTAAATGCTTAATAATAAAATAAAAAAAAACTTTTTTTATATATACATTATAATAAAATAGCAATAGACAATTATCATATTGTAAATGCTTAATAATAAAATAAAAAAAAACTTTTTTTATATATACATTATAATAAAATAGCAATAGACAATTATCATATTGTAAATGCTTAATAATAAAATAAAAAAAAACTTTTTTTATATATACATTATAATAAAATAGCAATAGACAATTATCATATTGTAAATGCTTAATAATAAAATAAAAAAAAACTTTTTTTATATATACATTATAATAAAACAGCAATAGACAATTATCATATTGTAAATGCTTAATAATAAAATAAAAAAAAACTTTTTTTATATATACATTATAATAAAACAGCAATAGACAATTATCATATTGTAAATGCTTAATAATAAAATAAAAAAAAACTTTTTTTATATATACATTATAATAAAACAGCAATAGACAATTATCATATTGTAAATGCTTAATAATAAAATAAAAAAAAACTTTTTTTATATATACATTATAATAAAATAGCAATAGACAATTATCATATTGTAAATGCTTAATAATAAAATAAAAAAAAACTTTTTTTATATATACATTATAATAAAATAGCAATAGACAATTATCATATTGTAAATGCTTAATAATAAAATAAAAAAAAACTTTTTTTATATATACATTATAATAAAATAGCAATAGACAATTATCATATTGTAAATGCTTAATAATAAAATAAAAAAAAACTTTTTTTATATATACATTATAATAAAATAGCAATAGACAATTATCATATTGTAAATGCTTAATAATAAAATAAAAAAAAACTTTTTTTATATATACATTATAATAAAACAGCAATAGACAATTATCATATTGTAAATGCTTAATAATAAAATAAAAAAAAAACTTTTTTTATATATACATTATAATAAAACAGCAATAGACAATTATCATATTGTAAATGCTTAATAATAAAATAAAAAAAAACTTTTTTTCTTTAAATCTGATGAGATGAATATGCTTTTACATAAAAAAGTTTCCCGTACCGGGAATCGAACCCGAGCCTCCTGGGTGAAAGCCAGGTATCCTAGCCACTAGACCATACGGGAGGTATCTTGCATTAGAAATATAACAGATAAATGGCGCTAATTAAGTTATCACATTGTTTTTATATTTCTTTTATGAAACAACAAGACGTTCACTTGAAAATAAGTGATACGCCTCACCACAGCAGTGTGGCGCTAGTTAGGATGATATACACAACACTACATTGCGCTCGTCGCTCTGGGACTTATGTTATGTCACATTACCACCAGTAAATACACTAGGTACAACCCCCTCCAAACCGGAACACAGTAACGGTTGTACACCGCTACTTGGCGGCTAGAATAGAAGCTGCGGTAGTTCTTAGACGGTATCCGGCAACAGAGACTTACCACCAGTTAAATCTAAACAATGGTGAATTAAGGGTTGCATGAAATGTTAAAACGAACACCCATTATTACGTGAGTAGCTAGGAATATCGCATGAACAATGTAATAGCTAAATTCAGCTAATTCATACACTGTGAAATTATCACTCACCTACACAATAGCGCTAAACTGTAGGCTTAAGTTAAGTATAGACATGGCGGGTCTTATAATGCCAAGTTGTAGCTTCTTAAATAGTTTTATTAAATATTATTTTTTATTTATCAATTAGGCGACGAGCCGAGCGCGATGGTCACCTGATAGTAAGTGATCGCCCAACTATATCATGGCGCTAATTAGGTTAACATAAACTGTAACACATTGCGCTCGTCGCCTGAGATATAACATGTTTAGTCTCGTACCTCATTAATTACAATAGCTACAGCGCCCTTCAATCCGGAACACATAATTGCAGACCTTGTTTGGGGAGTCTAAAATTGGCGCAGCGTTGATACCTACCTAGACGACCTCCGGACGCTGGATGACTTCATCACCTAGACAGTAACTTCTATAATAAAACATTGCATGAACTAAATTATTTTTCTTTCCCCTTACAATAACAAAATATTAGTACACAATTTAAAAAAAAATGTGTTTTTTTGGACCAATAGGGAAGAAAAAGAAAGGCTCCTCCAAAAAAAAAATTAAAAAGCTCTAAACTTTAATTATAAATCAAAGCTTTCATAGTATTTGAAATCGTAATTTAATGGAGTTTAATATACTTGTATACCGCATATCGGTATAAAACATAAATATGTTATATATATATATATAATCGTCTTTGCTCTGTAGTCTAGATCTATTCGGAGAGGTTTTCGGGTTTTGAAAGTGGGGGGGGGGGCGTCATTGTCCACTAAGTGAGCCAGGAATGAACCACAAGTACGAAGTGGTCTAGTACTATAGCCCTCCCTACAGACCGTAGGATATCCCGAAGCGTTCCGCAACGCACTTAAGATAACCACGGAAAGGGGTTTTAGTGAGTGAAAATGCTATATAACCTTGTCTTCCCTATAGAATACAATACCCCCATATAATACAGTACATACAGTAGGGATCTATCTAGATCTCTGCTGAATAGAATAGTCTAGAAGTCATTTTAAAACATTTTTAAATTCATGTATATATTTGCACCATCGTTATGATACTTTCATCTAGCTGCTTACCTTTATGAAAACTTCTTTACTTATCATGTCTTACACAATAATGGAGTTCCTTTGCCAGTTCATTGTAAACTTCAACTATACAATTTAGTATTTGTCGGAGCGAAAATACGAGCAAAACCTTCACCCGATGGTAAGTAATACGCCTGCTTATAGTAAGTTCTCTATTAAATACACAGCACAACAGCAATCATGGTTATAAGACATTTATATAGGTCCTATTAATCCAGTAATTGGCTACTCCCTTCAAACCGAAACATAGTATTGTTTGGCGCCATAAACACAAGCTGAGTTTGTACCTAGACAATCGTCGACAACAGATCTGTCAGTATAATTAATTTAAAAAAGATTTTCTTAATAGAAAAAAAACAACTGTCATGTCTGATTTAAATTATTGTCCGTCTGTTACAAAATTGTCTTATTACACGCACACAATACACGGAAACTTGACAACGGCGCCCCACACGTTACTACTACTGTTAATACGCCGCGAAAAAGGCGCCAAACGCAGTGACGTTTCGGCGCGCGCCCGCCGCCGCTTTATTATCTGTGACATTTCATTTTTTTAATAATGTTGCTCGGACTTTTCTTTTTTTTCTTGGCGACTTCTTTAGCTGTCAGTGATACTAATAAAGTCGAAAATGCAAGAACAGCGAAAACATTGACTTTTAATTCACTATCAAACAATATCGGGGTAAGTTTATTTAATCTACATTGTCTAACGCAAGCATTTTTTATCTTGCCATCAAAAAAACTCCACGTATACTTGCCCATAATAACGTGGCGCTAATTAGAATGTTATATATTGTTATATCTGATCGCCAAACTTCAGTTTGAAAAAGGAACCTAATGATGATGATATGGCACCACGTTATGCTCGCCGTCTTGACACATACTTCAGCGATCTTTAAACCTAAACTAGTAATATTTGCACACTACTGCTGGACGGTTGAAATAGGCGCTGTAGTAATATCTACCTAGACAGTGCTCGACAACAGACTCGTACCACCATTGTAGACAGAAATTAGGGTAAGTCGTGTTTCATATGGTGTTGTCAATGATGCTATAATTCGATAAACCTGTTTTTTTTTATATAATCACGCCTTTTTCCCAATAGGGGTAGGCAGAGGTGAATGAACACCCACTTTTCGCCAGATGTGGTCAGATTAGGTCTCATGTAACAGGGGGCGAGCCTGTTGCCACTTTATTGGGGCCACCACACACACACAAAGATGATTTCAGTGTGCGGGTTTCCTCACGATGTTTTCCTTCACCGTTTGTATCTCGCTGTTGTAACTACTATTCATAAATGTACATAACTTAAATATTAAGTCATCGGTACATGTCGAGATTCGAACCCGCGACCTTCGGAATGAAAGCCGCACGCTCTAATCATTAGGCCAGCGAGCTACTCCTGCTCCGATAAATCTGCTTCTCCACAATAATTATGCTCTAATATATTTACAAAAGATATTTATAACATTACCGTTTTCATTATGTAAAAAATACTTCCTCTTTTTCAGGTCAGTCTTGATTTCTCCATTCCGTTCATTAACATACCGCTGAAAAAAAATTCAATATTTCCTCATAATCTACAGATGGTTAGTACAAACCATTTCTTGTTTCTTTAACATTCCTGGGTAATTCACAATTTGTTTTTATTCACAGGCTTTGCCAAAAATAAACATTGACCCAACGTCCATAGCTTTCGGCGGTGCCATGGTTGTCGTGACCGGCTTGCTTGCCTCCATCTTCGGCAAAGGTCTCTCTCCGCACTACCTCACTCGGTATAACCGACGTAAGTACACGACATTCGTCACATACATCGTAATATATTACATATTGTTCAATCATATCCAATTTATTTATAAAATTATTCTTTAAAACTGACCATCGATTTCTTTAATAAGCCTTACCTCTTTATATTATAGACGCCATATCTCCACTATTTATTTAAAATTCATTAATATTTTATACTTTCTATCATTCTCTGCCTTACCTCTACGAAATGTACAGTAAATATGTGTACTGTAACATTTTATTAAAATATTGTATCATAACCGTCCGATGCATATTTATATATGCGTCATATGTTAATTCATCCTTTACACCTAAACTATATAACTTACATATATCAATACTTTATATATGCCTAAAGTGAGTTATTTCGTTCAATATGTACCAAATTTTCAGTGATAGAGAGCTTTACAGATAAAATAAATTTTGTCTTAGATGTTTTTATTATAATTGTAGAGACAAGTTTACAATAATAAATTAAAAACAGTTATTCAGAAAGACATTGTGGAATTACACTTTACAACTATGTGCCAAAACCGAGTGTTTAGAGTTCATACATTTGGATAACATTAAACTGGAAAGTATTTAAAAACGGACACATTAACCGGTACACGGGGAGCAAATCTTTCTTTTCTTTTGGCCGCAAGCCCTCTTCGGTTTGATGGAAGTGCCGGATTTTTTATTGTTCTTCGCCGGGCAGACTATTCCCGCATCCTCAGGGATGTACTGCGTCTCCACGTGGACCAGCGCCTCTCGTTTCCTCGGCGCTAGATCAAAGCACCCGAATGGCGGAGTATATTCGATATCCCACGTGGCGTTACTGGACAATGAACTGAGGGACTCCTCTTTGCAAATGCAATCGGGCTCTTTGAATGCCGGACAGCTGTCGATGACCTTGTCTATTGCGCTTAAATCGTTACAGTATACATCCATATAGGCGCATTTGCAAATGTCTTCGACAGCTTCTGCCAGTGCCTTTCTTATGTCGGCATCCCTTTGCTTCTTGAGCTTCACCATTCTTCGAGCCTCCACCTTGGCTTGCTCCTCCGGGCTACGCTTCTTGATTATCTTGAAGACCATAGGGTCGCAGTCGACGTAAGGGTCCTCGTTAGTTGCGATCTCAGTGAGATCTTTTAAAGGACTTACCTAAAGCGGTAAATGTTTTTAATGGGACAACATCTTCATGATTTTAGTAAAATATATATGTACGGGGTTTTTTTTACTAAAACTGATACACCTTCGCCTAGAAAACTTTAGATATCACATCGAAGATAACCGTAAAGCTGGCATTCGCACAGAATATTATTATAAGTATTAGTTACCCGGCGAATTTCAAAGACCTTACCATCTACTAGCACTTATATGGTCCCGACATCATATTTGAACCTTCTCAGTACTCACTAAGAGTTAATTTCTTTTTCTGTGGTATATCAGTAAATAGTCATTAAGTATATTATTTTTAACAATGAATAGACAAGTTCACAATAATAAGTTAAAATTTAAAATGACTCTTCTTGTGTTAACAAATAAATTTCCATTTCAAAATCTATAAAACAATTATCTGTACCTGTATAGTGAATACGTCCCCTTTCCTCTGCACTTTTAACGCTGGTTTAGGTTCCAGAGGCTCATCTGGTTCGGAGTCACCACCGCCCATATTAGCGCCCGGTCGCTGGCCCTTTTTTTTTTTTTTTTTACTCTTATCCTTGTCTTGGCCACCGCGTGGACATTTGAATGTCATCATCTTCGTAACACTTTTCCCAATGACACCAGGCTGCCAGCCGCGACGAGGCTGAAAGAAAGTTTACCCCTAAGCGCAGAACCAAGTTCAGTATCAGATAAGCTAAGTCCAAAATGACCATCAAGGGATCATTTGTGAATAGACTAATGCCCAAAAAATCGTAGACTAAGATACCACCACCTGTTCTAAAGTTATCAATCAGCTTATAAGGTTCTCTTGATCCTAACGGTCTAGATGATGCAGAAGCTAAACTCTCAGCTTATAACACGAGGGTCCTGTTCTTCAATAAGGGCGTGAAAAGGTTTCTGCTGGATAGGCAACACGCCGTGATATCTCTGGTGTTACTGGCGGTTATAGTCTGCGGATACCGCTCGACATCAGGCGGGAGGGAAGCCTGTTTGCCACCTAAGTGGTATAAAAAAAACCTCGATTCCTAATAACTTAGGCTTGGTTTATGGTATTTTGACAACGGCAACTAATTTAATAGCAGCCCTTAACGAGTGTTAACATCTTCAGTCTCGCGGCGATAAGCACTACAAGATGCAGTGTATATCATCTCAACGCCTCCTTGCCATGGCTGAGCGTATCATTTACCACAAGGCCAGTGGTATAATTCGCTCTTCATTTTATTTAAAATAGAAATATTTGCATTGTACCTTTAACCCCGGTATGTCTTGGGCATTCCATAACCACCCCATCGCGGCCGGGACGGGTAGACCCGGCTTTTGAAACGGGTTACATGTCTTATGGCCAATTACGATGCCTGCAATTGAACTAGGATTAAATATCCGACAACAATTAGGCTACATTTTCAAATATAATTTCTTACCGTTGCTACTATTACTAAATACAGAAACATCTAAAATTTTTAAAAATACTACCAAATGGGAATTTTTGGCATTAGTAACGTTTGTCTTCTAATGTTCTGCAAGTACAATTTCTGTCGTCGTAATAACTGTATTTCTCTTAAATTTGTCACATACTATAATATATTTTTTTAGTATGTATAACCTTATAAGTTACTTATAAAATTTTAAGTTTATTAACATTTACACGCCTTTATATGATGTATATAATCAATTTACACAAAACATAACTATTTTAGAGTCTTCACTCAAAGCTGTCTAATAAAAGAAGTTTAGCGAGTGTCTAGTTTAATTTGGTGGATCTTAAAGTATATTCTATTTTAGTTTAATGAGTAAAGTATCTTATAAATCTCAATAGAACATAAATATAAATAGAATTTCAATCAATAATAAACACCGCAAGCAAAAAACCAAGCAGGTTTAAATTTTGTAGTACTGCTTCCTCTATGACGTCTTCATGTATATATTTATTATTATTATATTAATAAATAAACGCTTTACCCGGATATTCATCTCCAAAGGTGTAATTGTACTTGGAAGCATTCTTCTTTTTCTTCTTCTTATCATTTTCCTCGTCATCGCCCATCTTGCCCGGTGTTCTTAAAATTCAATTAAATACATGAGACATTTACACTACCCACTAAGAAGCCATGCCGTGGATCATGGGGACATTGTGTAATAAATCTATTATATATTGAACTAAAAATATAGATCTTTGATTACAAACATCCGCTTATATTATCTGATAATGTATGATTCTTTACATTTTTGCGATACCAGTTGCTAAACGCAATCTATGATCTATTCATTACAAGAACATATTAAGATATTAATAGTTTAAATAATTTGTTTATATAGAAAACAATATACTAATAATATTTTCACTTCAAAATAACATCAAACCCGTGTACAAGATATGCGACGCCAATGTATTATAATCAATCTACAGTTATTTTTAGCTAATAAATGATTTATCAAAGATCAAAGATTATCAATGTTAATTTAAGCAATTATGTAACTATAATAAGTAAATAGTTTGCGCATTACAAGTTTGTTTTTATAGTTTGCACTGGAGATTTGCTGAAAAGTGTGCTTACTAAGGTAGATCTCAAACGAAATAAATAGAAATGTAGTCAAACTTGTGTTTATTGCTCTGTAATATTACATAATTTAGTACATCTTTAACATTTGTTTATAAATAGTCTATGAATGTCCTTAGTTTTGTGTTTTCGTTTCTGGGTTACGAAATAAAATGTCAATGATGTGTACATGGTTCTACTTCTTATCTTCTTTGTACTTCTCCTGGATTGACAGTTTGTGTGTGCCGCAACAGTCCCTGCCCATCAGCGCCATCAAGTGCTGCTCTTTGTCGCAGCATCGTCTTTCAGTGTCCACGTCATATTGGTTCACACATCTATAGTCGTTGTCCTTTTCGTATTTCATGTATTCATGCAGAGCTTTCTTTATCCTTTCATACTCCTTCGAACAGCAAACCTTGCCCGCGTCGCTGTAGCTTGGCGGCTGCGCTGGCATAATACCGGTCTTATACATTCTAGCGAATCCGTCGGGAACGCTGCACGGTCTGCCCATAACAGGGCACGGTCCGAGGCTTATAGGAGGTAAGCCGTAAGGTAGAGGCTCCACTTCATCCTCGTCCTCATCTTTCGTCGCTTCTTCTACGTTAATCTGTGTCACAGGGCATGTGTTCTTATGCTTATATAGAGGGCAGAAAGGTTTGTGCGCTTTCCTCGATGCGGCTTCGGTCATTTCAGTGATACATTCGCAATCGAAAGTCCGGCATAATGGAGTCGGTTTCGGTGGCTTACACGTGCAGTCCTTCTCATCGCGCACCACGACACAATTGTAAACATTTAAGTAACGCTTGGAATCGTCAACGTCAACATCTTTCTCCGGTTGATCTTTATCGTTACTGGAATACGAGCTACTAGTCAATGTGTTATCCCTACTTCCTAAACACTTGACGTTTCCCGAATTACATAACGTTGCCGTTCGAGAGCAGGAGCAACCGCTTTTGTTTGAATCATATTGAAAATATGTACCCATGACAGAGTTTTGAATGATAAAATCTTTTTTCAATTTGGCCGCCTCTTTACGATCTTGGAACTTAACAGTGCTATATAAATAATTAATTTGGGTTTTGCTTTCCCTGGGTGTTGCACCCGTGCCATACAATTTTTCCTTTTTCTCTTCACATGTCTCTCCAGCTTCTGCCAATCCACAACAACCGGGGCATTCAACCTTGTCGGCCTCTCCTGGTTTTACTGGACAAGTATCTCTATGCCATCTATCATCTTTGCAATCACAAGAACCACATATCTTCCTAGTTGCAGTACCTTTTTTCTCACCGGGTGGCAACTGACCACCAGCTCCTTTTTTGTAACTGTCTAAGTTCCTTATGTACATTTTCACTTTATGAGCTAGGGGACAATTAGTGTTACCACATGGTCCTTTTATATCTCCCATTCGTATCTTATCTATAGGATATTGTTTTAGATTCTGATCTGCGTCAGTAGGATGTTGACAAACATTGTCATCCGCATTTGATTTCACCTTTCCACAGCTCGACAGTTCTGTGCAAATTTCTATTTTCGTTGTTGCATTCTTTACAACATCAGGATCCTCAAGCGTGGTCGTTTCGTACAAGCTACCAACCATACAAAAGTTAGGATTGTCTCCTTCAATCCTTTTGCATTCAAACATGCTTGGAGCTTTATTCGTTCTAAAAACAAACGAATCAGGATCCTTCATGGGTTGTTGAAACTCTGTAATTATACTATTACCCAATGCGCTAATTCTTAGAATAAAAGAGATTTCTCCCACTTGCTTACAATTACAATCAGCCATCAAAGGCGTATTTTCTTTTATAGATAATGGTTCGTGCAGTTTGCAAATATCAGCGGTATCTTTAAGCATGTGGAAAAATTCCGTTTGCCAGTGCATAATACCATGCCCGACAAATATGTCTACTTCGGTGTCGTCGTCATTCCATGCCTCAATTTCCAACGGACACGTGCTCAGTATTACGAGCAACGTATCGGGATATGACGGGAAAAGATAGGATTTACCGACTCTAATTGTTCTTGACCATTTCCTTCGCCCCTGATCATCAACTTCTATTACGTCATCTTTGGCCCCGTCGTTAACCGCTAGTTGTCCTTCTTTAATGATGAATTCAACTTTAGGGCCAAACTTCACTTTGATAATCATTTTTTTATTTGTTGAACTTTTTTCATCTTCGTCAGATACGAATATTGTTATTTTGTCAATCAAAATCTCTAACATGTATAGTTGCTCCATCACCTGCCAAATTCAATGAATTTGTATCAGACATTGCCTCTTGATAGCGATGTTGGCAGTTTATGTAATAATTTTTTTGGTATTATTTTGCATTACTATCCTCACATATGAACTTAAAAAATTTGATGATTAATGGTGATCACAATACCCATAACACAACAATTATAGAAAAAGTTGACTTGTGTCATGTAACATCCCGATATATATCTTTCAGATTCGATTAGAAATATAGAATATATGAACAATTTTTGGATAATAGATGAAATATATCACAAACACGATTACTTAAGTAATACGTCGTTATTAAAACCATGTCAGTAAAGATTTGATTATATCGTTTACAGCAATAACTATTTGTTCGAATTTCTCGAACTAATTATACATTCTTTTTCCACGATTTTGAAATATTGACTAATCGACGGGATATAATTTTGAGTTAATAGAGTCAATTAAATTTCCATTAAATATCTCAAATTGACAATATGCATAGTTTTTCTTTAGATAATATTCTTTAGTTTATACAAATGTGGATAGTAGTGTTGAAAATTCTTAAAAAATACTTACGAATGGAAAATAAATAATTCAGGCGGTTGAGATGGTTTTTAATAATCACAATCACTGAAATTTTATTTTGTAACCCAAAAATTATATTAAGCCATGTTGTTGAGGTAACTGACAATTTTACATTCGTTACATTATTTAAATTCGGAACTCCATCATCGATTTAAACATTTTCCTTTTTCTATTCACAGATAGCTTAATTCTCAAAAAAAGAAGATATTTAAAATTATACACTCTGCGTAAAGTGAATATTTTCAATTTATTTTTTAATATGTTTACCCATTTTAAATGTAAATAAAATAGTGCACCGGTGCATTTCGAAGGAGATCCCGGAGCCTCTTCTAATGCTCTGAGGGAGATCACCGAGGCGGTTTTAGTGTGTAGAAGCCCTAACCTTGTCGTCCCTCCAGTAGCAGAGTATATTTTAACAATAATTCCCATGGGTGCAAAAATAAAAAAATTATAAAATAATGAAAGAAAAACGAAATAATTGTAATGAGTCAAATTATTTTTAATTTTTTTTTTTTATACTTATGCCTTCATCAACGTTTTTGTTATATATTTTTTGTATTAAATCTTTATTTATAAAACTAACTTGAACAAATATATTTAAAAAGACGCCATTGTTCACAGATAATATATTATAGAAGTACAAGTAAATGAAATACAGGAAGTATTGTATTTGTAATAGATACTACCCAATTGTTGGTGGCCATTGTTAAATATTACCGCCTCATCATTATTGATACTATTGCTTTCAAGCCCGCCATTTTGGCGTCAACCAAAATGGCGAGCTTGCAAATGGCCGTATCACATAACTAGCTTTAACTTTTTGTAATTTAAGAAATAAACTCTGTTAATAAGGATTTATAATCGGATAACTTTTTAAAATAAATTATCCTTTCAGGAGATGATAACTATTTGACAGACACAATATTAGATATGAGCAAGATGTTAGCGTCGAGCAGTTACAGCTGTCCGTCGCGCCTGGCCTGCTGGGCCAGTCGGAGGTCTGACGAAGTTACCATTGCAGGATGGAAAGAAATGACTAGGTAATTGGCAAATGCTTAATTTTTTTGTAAATTCGAGGCAAAATGTGATTGAGTTTGGATCGAAATAGGGAATTTTAAATTCGCTTCACTATCTAACTTCCACATACTCTATATATGCAGTTACAATAGCACAACTGTGTTCCAACTGTCAACGTTGAGAGCCAGTATTCTGTGTAACTCATCATCGCGAGTCGCTTTTTTATCTACGATCTCATGATGGTGAAGAATAAATGAAGTGAAAAACGAAGAATTTAATATAATAAAAGTTTTAATTTTTTATTGTCACTATATTTTTAACTAACTTTTACCGTATTGTTTCAGGAACAAACTTCTGGCAACACTGTTCAACACTACCCAAGTTGAGAAAGCGTTTAGAGTGGGGAGAGAAGGTGGCGATTGTGAAGCCTTTGCGCCGTGCCCGTTAAAGGAGGAGCAGTTTTTTAATTTTTTGAACAATTTTCTTGAGCATAAACTTGTTGACATATAAAATATTTTAAGTTTAACAGCTGTGTTGTTTATTTATTTCTACCATTTCAGCCATTTTTAAATGAAATCTTCAAATGATGTTCAATTTCTGAAGGAAACGTAATTATGTATGATTTAACCATATTTAATTTAAGGATAGGATCTCGTACTGAAAGCACCAATGCCCTTCTACATTACCTCCCCAACAAATAGCCGACTACTTGGTATATATAATACTAACTCCGGGTTTACTTAGTAATATCTTTTTATGACACGGCGGAGGAAAAACGGCAGTTGGGAGATTCAAACTCATCCACCACAAAAAGATCTCCTTCTATTCTAGATTTTCTTCGCATTCTAAAAACTGTAGAACTAAGTTTAGGGTAAGAGAGGGTTACCATCAAGAACTTAAAAAAAAAGAATATAAAACAGCCATTTTTAACTTTAATCCATAAATAAAGTTCTTTGATTAGACATGTTCTGGTTTGTTTAAACAATCCACAAGGTTGGTGTGTTTCAACAATTCGGCGTACTGAAGTGCCGTGTGCCCCATGACGTCGGTGAGGTCCGTTCTGACCTCGTGGGCGAGTAGATACGAAACCACAGCCTCCTGATTACAGAGAACCGCCTAGACACGAAATGAGACATCAAAATTAAATTTTAAAAGGCATATTAGTAAAGAGTAAACCAAGAACAATTTCTTATCACACACGACTACTATATGGGGTCAGCTTTTGCCAGCGTTATTTCCTAACTAACACATCTTTAAAACCTTCTAGATAACAGTATATAAATCACCATAAGTGTTATTGAAACAGGTAATTTCTTAGAGTTGGGGCTGATTAGACAACGGATCACTTACCCCCACATACACAAATACATTCGTTATACTAATTACAAGAGAACTAAACAATGAGAAAGAAACGAAAAAAAAAATATTTTTATTCAAACGAAGCAAAAAGACGAGTCTCGACGATCACTCGATAGTTAGTGATACTCCTACAACAACGAGGTGCTAGTTAAGATGGCACAAATTGCACCGCATTGCGCTTGTCGCCTAAAGACATAAAATGTTATGTCTCGTTAACCCTGTAATTCCACTAGTTACAGCACCCTTCAAACCGGAACACAGTTATGTAGGCACGCTACTGTTTCTCAGCACCAGAACAGTAGGCGCTGCTTTAGTACTTACCTAGACGATTTCCCAAAACCTATTTCTGTCGCTATACAGTAGCGTGATAAATCACTGAGTTCCGATTTTAATGATGCTGTAGCTATTGAAAATATTAAAAAAAGTTAAATAATAAAACGTTTAAACGTTATTCACCTGGTGCAAAGGCGTCTGCCTGAGCTCGTCGCACATATTGAGATCGGCTCCGGCCAGCTTTAAGGACTCCAGTTTCCTGATGTTGCCGGTCCTGGCGGCGCCCGACATCAGCGCGCCAACAGACTTGCCGTCCGCGCAGTTGAGGTGGGCGCCGCACTGCAGCAGCAGGTTTATAGCCGCGTATCCGTCTTGATTGACCGCAGTCAGCAACGGAGACTCGCCGAATCTGGTTTCAGACACTTTTTTTTATTTACTTCAGCGACAGAATGGGCTGGTCGTCCATCTGACAGTAAGCGATGCGCCTGCGCATAACTCACGCGCTAGTTAAGATTATATACACTGCACTGCAATGTGCTCGTCGCCAGAGACAAGGTGTTGAGACTCGTTATCCCAGTAGTTACAATAGCTACAGCACCTTTCAAACCTGAACATGGTACTGTTTGCACAGTACTGTTTTCCAGATGCAATGGGCGCCGCGGCGGTATGTACCGACCCTCAGGAACCAGCAATAGAATAAATGTAACTTGGAATAAGAAAATATATATATACAGAAAAACACGCATGAAGTGGCGGTCTTCGCTCAGGAAAGGAGTGAAAGAAGGAAATGGAATGTAGAATGTCAGAATAAAAGAAATGTGCAAGAAGACCAGAGAGCGAAAGATAAGAAAGAAGGAAAGATTGGAATGAGTAAGAAAAGGATGGCAAATGATTGGAAAAATAAGGCTCTGACCCACCGACACACAGATAAACGATTTAAAAAAAAAATTAATGTAGTAAAACACTATTTCTTTTATACTTCAACCAAAACTGATCGAATAAACAAAAATTCAACTAGAAATGTATTTTATACATAATTCTTAATTAAAGTATATTACATTATCTATATATACAATATATAATATATAAGAGAAACAATAGATTTCCACCTATGTAGAGACTCATCACAATATCTCTGGAGCCATAAGGCCTATTTGAAACTTAGTGGGAAAATTCTTTTGCTGAGTATAGGTCAGCTAAGAACGGACGTTACGAAATGTTACCCCCAAAAGGGGTAGTGGGGGTGTTGATAAAGGGAAAGGGCCCGGAGAGAAGAGAGTTGCCGATGGGCGAGGATATTTCTGACAAATTTCAAGTCTAAATTTCACATCTAGTTCTATATTTTTTTAGTATTCCACGAAGCGAAGATACGTGAAAGGCCATCACTTGATGATAAGTGATACGCTTGCCAATAACAATTTGATGCCAGATACAATGATATACACAGTACCACATTGCTCGTCGCCTTAACACATAATGTAGAGTCTCCTTACCCCAGTAATTTCACTAGCTACAGCGTCTTTTAAACCACACATCATTTTGGCGACTAGGTTAATACTCATATTCACTTACCTCGTCTTGAGGTGAACGCTGGCTCCATTTTTCAACAGGTACTCGATGATTGTCGTGTTGCCCTTTATGACGGCCTCGTGCAGCGCCGTCTTACCCTCGAAGTCCTGCGCATTCACGTCGGCACCCATGTCTAAAGATTATTCAAATAATCAATTCAATCATATTTCACACCCTTTACAAATTCTCTATTCCTAGATACACCACGATAACTAGTTATGATGATTCTTTAATGTTTATAGCTTTTGATGGAAACAGCTCAATGTTTTTCAGGAAAACAGAATCTGAAAATAATGTATTGATAAGTTGTGAACATAGATTTTTAAAGTAAGGACTATATTTCAATGAAGTTTCTTTTTAACTTTTTCATTGTTTTTAATATTTTCCCATCTTATATGTCCTCTATATTTTAGTGACGTTCACGTCAAAAAAAAACAACAATTTCCGCTTTTTTAATAAATCGTAACTCATACTTTCATCATATCCAGTAAACAGCTGTGAACTAGTAAGGTAGTGCGCCTTCACACGGGTGATCATATCATGATCATACACTGTCCTAAAATAGCAACTATTCTATAGTTAAACTAAATAAAAATAATCCGATTTCCTAAAACCCGGTTTACTGCACTACCGCGTCTGATATATGAGTATGGCAGGAAAGAAAATACCTCACAGATATCCCAAAGTTAAAAAAAATTAAGAGCTCACCTAACATCTTCTTTACACCACGGAAATCGTTATTCTCAATGGCGTACACGAGAAGAGCCCTGTACACCTTCTCCGTCACTTCAACTAGCTTCTTCGGGCACTGAATGTTCAGACTGGAGGCGATTGCGTCTATAATAGTATTGTCCTGAAAGATGAAGCTATATAATATGACTACTTAAAATCTTGAAACTCAAAATACCTTTATTGTATTTATACACTATCACAGTTAGTCATCAAGTTTACTTGATTGAAGTTGTAACACTTGGAGTAAGTTTTTGTCCTACACAACTTATGTGAACATCCGAATCGAACCGATTCTTAGCTTTACAAATTATAATATTTTAAATACCTCTACATAGCCTTCAAAAGATAATATAAACGTTTATTGATTAAAAAGCATAAAGTATAGTTGACAATAGTTTACGAAGAGCAAAAGATCAAAACAGTCTACCAGCTGTGATTTTTCATCCAGAAAAGACGAGAATTTTCGATAGAAGAATACACAGACTTCTTATAGACTAATGCGCTTTACCACCTAAAATACTTTTCAATTTACTATCAGGTGGGTTCGCATCCGAATATTAGTCTATCAAGATTTTATAAAATGTTGAATATTCATAACAAACGATAATGATTTTGAAATCATACTGTCACTATTGAATAACATATATATATTAAAGGACAATAACTTTATACCATATTTAGTCAAGGAAACAATCAAAAGTTGCAATCGATTGCGGTAAATTCATAATAATTTTTGTTCATAATTTTAATTATTCATCAAAACTTTCGAATGATTTATAACGTCAAATAATATTTATAAAACCATAAACAAAAGAAATAGATTAACTAGTTTATAAAAGCTTATCGTATTAAACAAATAAAGACTCGCGTTGTCTATGATAATTATTACTTACTAAAATAGTGTTGTAATTAATCTGAACTTTATCAATGAAATATTAAGTTATCATTATTATAATTTCAACCGTTGGACGTCCACCGCTAGACATAGGTCTTCTTTAATGTGTTCCACAAAACACGCTGTTTAAATCCAGTGGATCCCAGTGATCTTTTTATGTCTTCCGTACACCTAGTGAGGGGTCTGCCAACGCTGCGCTTTCCGGTGCAGGGTCACCGCTCCAGCACTTTGTGACTCCAACCTCCATCGGTTCTACGACCTCTGTGCCCGCCCATTGCCACTTCAGCGTCGCGACTCCTCTTTTTAAGAATATATTTTCAACAAACCCAGCTTTTTATATTGATTGTATTAAATTAACTGTAGAAGAGTGATTTTATTCGTTATAAATGAGACCACGGAAAAGTATACTGATTTTATTTTCTTTACTAGAGACAACCCTCGATCCCAATTTGCTAAAAAGGGTGCTAAAAAAGGAAATTTTTTGTAAAACTAACTAAAATCAACACTTATTATTCTTCCTATAGATATATTGTAATACACTTTAACAATAACTATCCGTGTAATAATTCTGTGCCTATAATTTTTTTTACACTTACTGCAATGGCAACGGTGGAATTATTTGTCAACTCTCCTCGTATATTAGTAGACATCATCTGCAATAAATGCCCGATTTAAGTAATCATAATAATATATAAGAGAAAAGACGATATTTTATTCTAATGTATTAGAATCACCTCAGTTTTCTGTTGATAAGTGAGCTCCGTTTTAGATAAAACGTAGGATAGCTTCGTGAGCGCCGCTTCGGGCGTCATGTCGAAACCCGTGACCACTCCACACTCAGCTATCAGCTGCAAATACAAATTTGGGATCAACAACGATCCGAAGAACAGTATCCATTTCTTTTTATCCTTTTACAAGACATCTGTACTTATTTTTTATCTGTGGCAAGTTGGAAAATAGACAGCGGTCAAATACGCCGCAGTTAAAAATTATCGAAGGGTAACAGAACGCGAGCGTACACCAGGTAAGCATTTTATAAGAAAAACATTAGCAATGAAGAATAAATGATACAGAAAAATCGCGTATTATTAAACACACGATAATAAATAATACCAAGAATACAACTACAACAACAATGCTAAGACTATTGTGTTCTGTTTTGATCGTAGCTAGCGATGTTATGAAGCTAGCATGACACCTGATATCTAAATACTTATAATTTTGACGTTAAATTGTAGTATATACTGTGGCGCACACGCACATCACTTATCATTACGTGAACGTTCTTCTCAGCTTATGGTTTGGTCGCATAACATAAAGGCAGAATTATCGGACCCGTCCCGTCTCGTACAGCGAGGTAACTGCTCCCGTGTTGCACTGCGTAATGTTGACAACGATGACTCCGCGATCGACTGCCGCTTTGATCTCATCCAAAATATCCTGACGGTTAGAAGGCATGTTGCCAGCGCCGTAACTTTCCAATACGACACCTGGTAATAATAAAATTAAGTCTAGAAGTAGTAATACTTATACATCAATCTATATAAAACAGCTAAAAAGGATTGATCTTAATCTACTCGATTTATTACTAAGCACATATTTGATGTAGTCATTCATCAAAACACAAAGCAAGTAACAAGTTATATGGGAATTTTATTATAAATACTCACCCTCAATGGGGTGCTGACAAAACGCTTTGATAACCCAAGCACTGATGCTAGGGAATATTCTTAACAAGCCCACGTTCTTGGACATCTTCGCGTGGAGCTGAAATTTCTCTATAACCGTGGGCTTGAAGATCGCTTTTTTGTTCACGTCGAAGTCGATACCAACTTCTACCAGCGGGAAGCAGTTGGGCGAGTCGAACGCGAAGAAGTTGTTCACGGAGATCTTCCGTGTTCTAAAGCGTTGGAAATGTTTAACACTCGTGATACATTCTATAACCTCAAAGAGGATGATGGAACATTAATCCATTTCAATTCTAGATATTATTTATTCAAGTGATATAGTTGATAACATCAATGTCGTGCTAGAATATTTACACAGTTCAACTTCACTTTACTATTTTGACAATTTTAGATGCTCCAGTAATTCTAAAACTCATTGCAATTTAAACTGGACAGATATTCTCAAATGAAATCACTAAGTAATCTGTAGATTTAGTAAATATATATGTAATGGGAGAGTAAGTATATATACCTATTTCCTCTAAAGAGTTTGCTTCCAAAGAATATGGTCACTTCGGGGATATTCAATGTTCCCGCAATCATCAATGACGACACAAAATTATCGGCTCCGTCGCTCCGGGGCTCGAATATCGGTATCTACAACAATAAAACTGTATTAGCTTGTAATGGTTTTTATTTCTTTCGTTCTTTGCCTTATGTTCCTTCTTTTTACGTGTTATTCAATTTCATAATAAAGAAGCGAAAAAACACCAGTTCTACTAACTGTGTTAACCATCAGATAATAAAGGACCAGTTTTAGTATATGGGATTAATTACAGATCGTGTCACCAATGTGGGAATTGTGAAGTTTAGTTGTTGTAAATAATTCGTGTGTTCAAACAGTACCCATGTATTTCGTACAATTCAGTTTACAATAGTAAAAGAAAGTTAAATATTAGTATGTACAGTTAACTCGGCTGTCGTAGGAATATAGGTGATTTCTACCGCAAGACTGGATTTTATACTTAATTGATTATTTGAATGAGTCACACGACACAGTGCTCTTGTTTCCTTCAACGCATTGTATAAATAAACAAATCAATAATTCAACATTTGTTATAAATATAAGCGACAGATTCGATTGCTTAGTCTTCGAGTACCACGTGAGAGGACGATGGCGGAATAACAAAGAACGTCTGTTCAGACCGGCTTCATGAGGGTACTCTTCTGGTGATGGATACACGCCACAAATATAATCGATTTTTATCTACAAGTCTAATACTTCACATGATGTTAAATAATAACGATTCCGAAGATATAATATAACATACCCAGAATGCTGTTGCTGCCATACCAATAACGTTTTGATGGTGGCAGACTGCTGGTTCTAAAATTCTTTCACCCAAAATTCGTCGCTACGGAGATGGGCATTACGATCGTACCCACCTAGACCAACCACTAGTGTCACAGAAATACCTGCGATCCGGTGATAACGACGCATTTGCCAATGTTCTCAAACATGAAGGACAGAGCTGAAGCGGTGTAGGACAGCGTATCAGTACCCTGGAGTACTACGAAGCCATCGTACTGCTCGTAGTGTTTCTAAAGAAAATACGTATTAAATACCAATTTTATTATTAAATATACAATAGTTACTGTGAATGGTACTTATAATAAAGATAATTAATTATCTCCTGGCATAAACTCAAAGGATCCTGGTTCGATTCCGGTGACACATGTGGTGTATTTTTAACACTGATATTGGGTTTCATATTACAAATCTGACGCTATAACTCAGTCACTCTGTTCTGGGTGTAAATATCTGAAAGCCAGGATATTCTGCGTAAGCACGCTTTACTGTCTTTACCCTCATTGTGAAGTGACGAAACCAGCGGTACATTCAGCTTTTGGTAAGTAATACGTCCGCTCACAAGAACGTGGCGTTAATTAAGATGGTATGCACTGCACCAGATTGCGCTCGTTACCTTCATACCCAATTTACCCCAGTAATATCACTAGCTACAACTCCCTTCAAACCGGAACACGATAATATTTGCACACTACTGCTTGTCGGCTGCAATAGGAGCTGCGGTGGTATACACTTAGACGGTTACCAATAACAGAGACCTATCACCAGTAGGTAAAAAAATTCTTGACCTACATGCAGAACTGCTATCGTGTTGTTATACCAACAATTTATAATATTGATTGATATGATGTTGATTATCTTTAAGACTTAGATGATGAATATTTACCATTATATCTTCAGCTATTTTTATCCATTCCGCCTCCGTCATGTTGGAGGAATCCATTAGGTCCTCATACTCTATTATTCTATACACCACTCTAAGGGAGAGGTCTTTTGCTTCTGAAATTAGGATTAACGTTATAATGTATTTTTTCAACAGCCAATTCATGTCCTCCCTCACTATTGGGGCACAGGCTTACTCTCAATATAAGGGCGATGGGGCCACAGTCACCACGTGGGCCCAAAGCGGATTGGTGACTCCACACACACCTTAGAATTAATCTAATTCATGTGCGGGTTTCCTCGCGATGTTTTCCTTCACCGTTTGTATTTCGCTGTTGTAACTAAAGTTCACAAATGTACATAACTTAAATATAAAATTCATCGGAACATACCGAGATTGGAACCCGCGAGCTTCGGAATGAATGCCGCACGCCTAACCATTAGGCCAGCAGGCTACTCCACAAAACAATATATTATCCGTTATTGTAATATTTATACCGTATTTTGTCGGTGTTCGTGGAGACGCCTGGTAGAACCATAGTTGCATTTATAACCCAGGGGATTAGTAAGCTAATAAGGGTATAAGCGGCCCCACGGGGCGAAGAACGAAAGGAGAAGAAAGATCTTCGAGTGGAGACCACATATTGAAGATCAGAGAAAATCATTGGATGCCGGTATCAAATACTTTAGATATACTGTTTTAAAAGTTAACGTATACTGCAATATACTTAAGTTTTACTCGTTAATAGTAACATTATGGAATTAGACAAGACGAGTGGGATTCACCTTATGGTAAGTGATACGCCTGCCCACAACAATGTGGCGCTAGTGAGGATGATATATACTGCACCACATAGCGCTCGTTGACTGAGATATATTATGTTGAGGATCATTACCCCAGTATTTACACTAGCTACAGCGCCATTCAAACCGGAACACAATAGTGTTTAGCAGAAGAAATGAGAGCTACGGTGATACTACGGCAACAGAAACGTACCACCAGTAAAAAAAACGTCCATTCAAATAAATTTATTTATTTGAATGGACATCCAACTATTGTTATATAACTTAGAAATAACAGTATAATTTACTGTTATTTCTAAGTTATATAACAATAGTTGGATGTCCATTCAAATAAATAAATTAAAATAGGTACACACAAGATTAATATTACATTATCGGTAGAGTTTGAAATAAGGTGTTGCTAATGCATAAAATAAAACAGTGAGTATTTATACCTGGCAACACTAAAAATCTTGTGTCAAAATCATTTTCACTCAGCCTCTGTTTCCACACCGCGCTGTCGTGCAGCTGCGGGTAGGTGCGTATCAAGTTTTCAAACGCACTTTTCTGCGGCACCAGAACTGAAATATAATTACATTTTCTTCAAACGGTACATAAATCCATAACAGCCAATTCACGTCCCCACTGTTGGGGCACAGGCCTACCCACAAAATGCAGGCGATGGGGCCATAGTCACCAATAAAAATGTATATTTTTTCACCATCTCCTATTTACTTGAATTTATGGTTTAATTAAGGGGTGTAAGAGATCTCGAACAACAATTCACAGAACCTAAACCAACCTCAACTGCTCGTGGTGCACCCTGCTAATCAACAAACAAGGCTCTGACTCCCGCCAACTCGCATTGGGCCAGCGTGGTGGCAAATGGCCCAAATCCCTCCATATGAACCTTTACATACGGCAGCTCCTAGTGCTCAGCGGTACCGAAGGCCATGCTGACTATATGGAGATCTTTGTGGAAGACCTATATCCAGCAGTGGTCTAACGACTGATGATGACGGTTTAATTAAAACTATAGATGCATTGTTGGTGATGGACAAGATAGAAGATCTTAAAGGTTTAGTGGTGGGTGGGTCTCAATTACCGAAGACCGTCTAGGTAGGTACAACCGCAGCGCCTATTTCTACCGCGAAACAGTAGTATACAGACATTACTGTGTTCCGGTATGAAGGACACTGGAGCTAGTGCAATTGCTGGACGCTTTGGGACGTGAGATGTCGAGTCTCGTCGACGAGCACAATGTGGTGCTGTGTATAACATCCTAACTAGCGCCACGTTGATAGAAATATATTCCGCTCGTATCGTCGCTTACTTGAATAAAGAAAAGGTCTATGAATAGGTCTATGCTTTCCGGCTGATGAAGCACATAATACGTATCGGTATATATTCTTATATATTCTGGATTAATACATAAAAAAATATAATATTCATGTAATTGTTTTAAAGCATTTAATAAAAAATTGTATTAAACAATGTTATCGCAATGATGCATTCTTGACTTGGAATCGCTCTAGTTCATTTTACTGCGTCTCAGTATGAAATTTATGAGCGTTCGCTTACGGTCTGTACTTCCCCTGAAGTCAAATGTCATTGAAATGACGCTGACGTAATGATATATGATCATAACGATTGCAGCAGCCACGTGGCTAATGGATGATCATATCTCTTATTTGTCAAGACACAGATTCAACTCATATTAAAACTACAATAAAACCTTCTGATCGAGATCTTTCATATTACATCCAGCTTTTCCTTGCCCGCTAAGCTGGATGTAAAATAGAATTGGGCTCGAAATTTGTGTGAAGCATTCCTTAAGAGCAACCACAACCGGAAATGGGTTTCTATAACAAGCGTTAATATAGCAATTGCGTAAATAATACCAAACGAAACTGTTTATAAAAGTTAATTAATAATCAAATAACAAAGGATCTATAATATTAAAAAAATAAATAACCTATAACCATCTACAAATCATTCCGCGTCGAACGGTCACGTTCTCATGTCGATACGTTCACTGGTTTTCACGTGATTGGAGAACATACAACAGCCTTTTTATTTGAATGTATAGACAACACTCACCTTTAATATAAAAACATATTTGCTTCAGGAGACTTAGATATTTAATGAAAAAGCTTGATGGATGCAAGTGGCACAGATGACCTATGTGGACGCATGTTAGATCATGTGACAATGATGATGAGGAATTCGTTTGCGTGTCTATTGAGCTCACTCCACACACGCTGTTATGGGTGATCATACATACATTTATATACATTTGCTGAAGCTATACTTTATAAGAGTTACCAAAGAAAATATTCATATTCTGACAATGGCGTGCGGCGTTGAAGAGTTTAGGAAAAAATAGACCTCTTAGACATACATACATCTCACACCTCGTCCCTAATGGGGTAGACAGGGACCACCTCTCTCCCTTTCTACGAATCCGGCACATCTCTCTCGCTTCCTCATCATGAGCTTTCACTCAGACATCAGACAAAGAGCACAGATATAGTTCATTAACAAATTGATCTGATCTATTGAGAGATTAAGGAAATTCAAGCTGAAGACATGAAAATCTTAAGTAATAAAGAAACGATCTACAAACACATCTACACATAAAAACATATTACATATAACCGATACAAAAACAATCGTATAACATGTTTAACGTATCTATAAATTATTGGTATACATACAATTAGATTCTTTAATGATGAAGAATCTAATTGTATGGCACTGGTTTTGGTTTAACTGATGCTTACCAGCGCAGTTCCTATTTTTACCGACAAAAAGTACTAACGAAATTACTGGGGTAACGAGACTCAACAACATATATCTCAGGCGACGAGAACAATGCGATAGTATGTTTAATATCCCAACTAGCGCCGTGTTGATAGATGAACGTCCCGCTCGTCTCATCGCTCTATTTAATTAATAAAATATTTTTTACTACGCGAAACAATCAATCTTGCTCGATAATATCATAAATATGTACGTTTAACTTTTAATGTTATCAAACCGCCTTTTAATAGTCTAACTAAAAAGTAAACATTATCAAGAATCAGCTTCTACATCAGATGTACGTCACAGCGCGTGTTAGCTTGTTATTAAGCCTCGGTCACGACAACGTGACACTTAAACAGTGTGAACATGTGAGGATTACTTATCACTAATTGACAGTAAGCACATCACTCTCATTACCACGGCTATACTGGATTTATAAATCTGATTACTGCTGTTTAATTACTGCATACTTACATATATCATGTCTTGTTATTAACAAAGCAAGAACAAGAGCAAGACTTAGACAATGTTGACATTGGTCTTGATCTGTTCGGTCTTCGTCATCACGTATTCTGTTTTATAGTAAAATAAATATTTTGTTTCCAGAAGAAACGCACATGTTCAAATTATGATAAGTATTAATAACTCGTCATTTGAACGGAATTTTTTTTTTTTTATTTAGTCTAGCGCTTTTAATCTCAATCTTGCATACTAGGTCTAAATTGGTTTAGGTCTTGGTCTTGTCCGTTCGCTCTCTTTATCGTAAGACTAAGACCAGTTTCTCATCACTAATCGTATAACATCTAAATTATTTTGTATTTATATATGATTTAAAAAAAAAAAAAAATTTAATTGTTTAAACATTTTTTTAAAAAAATATTGTTTTTTTTTTAATATTATTTTTTTTTTTTTCAAACAAAACCCTTGAAGACTATCAATTAATAATTACCACATTTTTAATCTTTAATTACTATTTTCCCACCATTAGAGTTAAAAGAGACTGTTTTTAGGGTTTACTGGTGGTAGGTCTCTATTGCCGGAGACTATTTAGGTACCATCGCAGCGCCTATTTCTGCTGCCAAAAATTAGTATGCAAACTATACTGTGTTTCGGTTTGAAGGGCGCTGTAGCTTGTGTAATTACTGGGGCAACGGGACTCAACATCCTGTTGCTGTGCATACCATCATAACTATCGTCACGTTTTCTGGGCGGGCGTATCACTTACCATCAGGTGAACTTGCCACTCGTCACGTCGTCTTAATTACAACATAAAGAAAATCATAATTATCCAAAGTAAACTCATTATTTTTTTTTCTCTAATTATACTTAATTTACTGTGGCAATTAATTGTTATAGTTATCTATTTGATTATTGTTAAACATAGCTATTTGTTATACAATTTGGAATCTGGTCAAGTATCGCAGAGTATCAAGCGTTGTGGAGTTAGGATCTTAATTTAAAGGAACTAAGTTTTAAAAGGACCTAAAAGTAGTGCATTGTAAAACAGAGCTGGACACAGAGTGCGTGTCCATTGATTATGAGGTGCCTCACCGACACTATTTTCATTTTCATTGTGGGCACATCTGGAGTTTGTTGTTCTGGCCGTTGGTCTCTTCCAGGTACTAAGGACATGTTCAGCAATCACTTATACTTTAGCAAGAACTATTGTGCTATGTCCGCATTTTTATCGCGCGACCTATTGGCAAAGATGGTATAACTGTCTATTATATATGTATTGTATATTCTTGAAAACTTGTTTTATTTTTGTGTTGGTTTATTTTTTTATTTAATTTGCTGTATCATATGATGGTGATAGTTTCGTGTGCTAAGAGCATTCAAAATCCTCTCCACGCTGTTTGCTGCACATTATTAAGGTTAAGTATTTGTACATGTATTTTAAGATCATCATTTTTCCTTCTTCGTCACTTACTCACTGCCGAACAACGTGACCATGCACAAACAGTCCCCATTGAGTGCGATCAGATGCAGAGTGGACCACACAATGTATTCTACCACCCACCGCCTTTCCAACAGTTTCCATCCATGAAGTAGGGGCTCTTCCTTAAGCATGTCCGCTTTTTAGTCTCCCAAAGATGACTTGTCTGTTCAGACAGACCTTTAGAGAACATCTGATGTGCACCAAAAAAGTTGAAGGATCGTTGTTGGCATACTGAGGAGAGCTTACAGATTATTTTAAGATGAATTCATTTGTCCTTTTGGCTGTCCATGGTATGTTTATCATACTATGTACAAAAAAAATTCAATAAAATTGTACCGTTCTAGAATTGTAAATGCAGTATAACCGTCTTAGCAAACAGTTTATTGTTGTGTGTTATAACTTACGATCAACTGGGAACCGTCTCGCATTGTCGTATTAAACAATATAATAAATAAACGTAATACTATCAACGGATTCCATAATACAGTTTTTACCATGTGACCTGTTTTTATTAAATACATCGAAACTTGTTTAAACGAGTGTTTTGAATATTTCAAGTTGGCTTACAAACAATCCGGCACTTCATATATGACAAATATAATATATTATTAAGTGAATATTTCTTCACTTTTTGCGCCGGTTAAAATTACTTTCATTTCCTATTACGTAAAAATGGTATCACATTCACTCTTCACGCACGATCTTAGAAATAACGATGTTATATTTATGAAATACAACTTAAAATTAACTACTTAACTACTCGTTATCCAAATTCATTTCATAGACATATATTTTAGTATTTTTTTTCAACCAAGCGCTAAAACCCGTAGGTTGTATGACGGAAGAGATACATCAGTATCTAGCGCTAGTTGGAATGATATACAATGCACCACATTATACTCGTAGCCTTACATAAGATGTTAAGTCTCGTTCTTCCGATAATTTCGTTATTAGGGACTTGTACACAATAATATCTGCACGCTACTGTTCGTCTGCAGAAAAAGCCGTTGGTGATGGTAACAGTATTGTTATCTTACCTCCCTTAAAATTTTTCACCATACCAATCGTTCCACCGGTGTAAATGACCAGAACTCTCCTCTCGTGCACATTCAAACTCTGGACGGAGCTCATATTACTCATCTCGATGAAACTCCGCGATTTTTTGAACTTGGCTGTCACTTTGGCGTTACCGCTCTCGTCGCCCGTTCCGTTTATAAACTCCTCACCATTTTTTAAACTAATTATTAATCTCTCGGCATCTAAAGACATTTTGTCTGTAAATAGTTAAATAATATATAAATAATCGTTGCATTAAAGTAAATGAAATATTTAATGCGAGGAGCCCAGGCGCACACACGCGCGCGACATTGAGCCGCGAAGTGAACTGAAGCAATAAACAAGATAGAGTAGTAATAGTAACATACAAGTAACTCGTCTGTAGATCTCCGCATGAGGGAGAGGTGACCGTTTTAATAAATTATATATTTCTATTAAAATATCATAAATAATATATATTTCAATAGCAATAATATCAATTTGTAGATTATATTTATAACATTTTGTAGGTTATTTTAATATTTAAATCCTTTATTGAAGCGTCCAAAAATTAGGTAGAAATAGTTGGAACTAATTCTTGTGGACATTTTTTTTTAATTCTTTTAAACGACGAAATAAGTGGGACGTTCACCTGATGGCAAGTGATAGTCCGGCCCGTAGTATCGTGGCTCTAGTTAGGGTCCCCCGAGACATAAGATGTCAAGTCTGGTTATCCCAGTAATGTTTGCACACTACTGTTCGGTGATAGAAATAAGCGCCGCGGTGTTACCTACTTAGACGGTCTCCGGCAACAGAGACCTACTACCAGTAAACAACATTCTCTGTCAATGAAACTAGTACTTAGAATGATTTTTTTATTCAACCAAGGTATGAGTCGAGTTGGACGTTCACCTGATGATAAGCGATAGTTATAATTGCTAATTAAATTATTATTAATCTGGAATATTAACGTACAGTACAGTACACAAAAAGGAAGTATAATCACATAAATTAAATGTATAATACATACAAATATAATTAAAAAATAATATATTTTAAGAAAAAAATTTATAAGCTTTTAGATATTTTGAAGATTTTTTTTTTTCTTTTCTTTATTAGATTAAATTAACAATGGATGTTTTTACATATGAATAACAAAATAGCAATATGAATAGATCGAGATTCTGTTTATTTTCGTATCTACATTTCGGGAATGACATGTAACATTTCCACCCCCTGGACAGGATTTTATTAACTCGCTCCATATTTATCGAATGTTCAATAACATCACCCTGTAACGACAATTGGAGTATACTTACACTAATGTACTTATATTCGTACTGTTTTAATTAATAAGGTATGCATGGGTCTTTAATAAAATTAGGTTAATGAACACAATTAGTTCCACTGATCCATAATTGTCTGATATACAAAGAATGAGATGAGTCGCAGAGGTCAACCATATGGTACTACGCTAGTCAATAACTGATAACAATCAAGATGTTTACACTGCGTTGCGTCGCGCTGAGATTGAGAGAAATTATGTATCCTTATCTTGAGTTATCAGTTACATCACTAGTTAAAGCAGACATTTTATTTAAACACGGTAATATATGCACTTTTTTTAAAGCGACTAGACAAGCGAGACGTTCACATGATTGGAAGTGATACGCCCATAACAATGTAGCGCTAGTTAGCATGTGATACACAGTATCACATTGCGCTCGTCGCCCGTGACACAAAATCTAAGTCTCGTTACCCCAGTAATTACAATAGCTTCAGCGCTCTTTAAAAAGAAACATTAATTTTGCACACTACTGTTTGGCAGCAAAGATAGGTGCTGGTAAAGACCTACCGCCAGTAAACATTACTGTTTCACATCAAATACAATATCACCTAGTCTCCGGTGACCAATATCTATTACTAACAAAACTGTAGAAAATATTGTTATACATTTTAGTTAGGTAACAATAAAATTAAAGAAGGTAAAGCACTGCGTTACTGTTTATTGACATTAAGATAATGGCGTCTAGCCGACTAATACAATTCTCCGTAAATTAGTTACAAAGTAATAAGAACAAGTCACGCCGGTTCCCCGACTTCCACTCGTGATGTATCTTTATAAGAAACTTACGACACGCATTGAACGTATCTTATCAGTCGCTAAACAGTCTTTAATTAGCTTCCCAAAAATGTATCTCTTGCCTTTCATTCGGTGTATTTTTATCGCTGTTACAAATTCATTTATTGTATTATTTTAATTTAATAAACCACACTAGTTCCATTCTGAGAACAGATGGTGGATGGTGGTCAAACTCGCTTGGTTAACCACCAGCTTTATTTTGTAAATCTGTACCGTCAATTAGCATGTGAGAACAAGAGTAATGTAGACAAGTACAATTAACATTGGGGGATAGGGCTACGCAGGTATGATGTATGTGGAGATCTTTAGGGGAGGTCTATGTCCAACAGTGGACGTCTATCGGCTGATGATGAAGTACACTTCAACATTCACGACCACTTTGTCACTTAACATCTGAAATTATAGATAAAAAATAATATCTCCATTGATTCGGCGGCAAAAATAAACGGTGCGATAGTGACTACATTTACTATCTCTCATATATAGTCGTTGGGCGTGAAAGACTTTGGAGTGGAGATCCAGCGCAAATACCCGCGGAAAGGGAACACGGAAGGGATGACATATGCCAACAAGCGGGTAGAGGACGGATGCAGAAGGCGACGGATCGACAGGAATCAAAAAATAATGACAAAGCTTACTTTGCGTCTGAAGACGAACCCTGTAAGTCTGACATAAATAAATACCTGATGCTTACCGTCCGCAGATCAATCAAGACATCTAAATAATTTACAAGCTAGAACTTAATTTTTTTAAAGTTTAAGTTTTAGCTTGTAGATGATCTTTACCCTTTTAAAAAGGGCAAAGATCCCTCATGATTGACCGATAAAATTATCATACACAAATATATTCATTTAACATTATTGACAAAGAAATGCTTATAGGAAAATGTTGGAATATCTTACTTCTTACTACAGCAAATATTTAAAACTACATTTAATCGGAGGATAGTTTTTTTTTACTTTATTATTATAGGCACAACAAACAGCTACATAAATCGTTTACGACATATCTCAATTATAACAACACTATTGACATTGTAGCCAACACTTGTACACAGTTTTCTCAATAAAGTACAAATTTAAATCAATGATAGAAAACACAAGTTTATCCCCTTTCTCTTATTTTTATTACATTAATAATTTATAGATTATAAAAAAAAAAGTCAACGAAAAAAAACGAAATTAATTTGCTTATTGTCAAGTATTTTCTTGATGAGATTATTGATACATTAAACAATAATAACACAAAATTTAAAAAAAAAACAATAAGATCATTACGTCAATTCTCTTTAATATTATGCCCGGCAACGAGTGTCTAGGTTGATGATGTTTTTTTTTGTATTTATTTATTGTATTATTTAATCTGTTGCTGCAACATTTACCGCTCGAATAACTAGTGCCGTGTTGTGACAAGCACGAGCACCTGATCACACATTCTCAGTACCGTTGTGAATTGTGAGGAACCTCCGTCTCAGTCTTTACATTAAAGTGATTAATGAAAAAAACAGCTTCTGTGAATAGCTTGTGTCAGAGTATCGACTTAATAAAAATTTGCAAGCATTGAGAGGAATTTAAATTGTTTTAACCTTTGCGCATATGTTTTTTGGGTCTGCCAACTTTCCTTTTTTGTTTTTTTACCTGAAAACAAAAAAAAAATTTAAATTTTTTATTTTTAATAAATAGTAAGCTGTTTTTGTATTCCCTCGACTGGGTGGGTAACGGCAACGATCACTCATGCTCGTTTTGACCATCTACACCTGAACATTCACTATGCAGTGTGCCTAACTAGATAGTAGTAACTTGCATTCCTTTTCATGACCTTTTATTGGTTTATTTACGTGGTGGATATGCCTTTTCGCCTACCTGCCTTCAAAGGGGCAAGGATATATTGTCAGCGTACGTCATATGCCAGCGCCGACTACACCACGCAGCTCCCTCTAGGGGGAGGAAACTCCCTCCTCTCGCCCTTTCACGACCCTAGGATGCTATCTTAGCTTAGCTTTATAAGCAGACCCTTAATTAGATGACGTTTAAGGCGGGCCTAACAAAGAAGTACTTATAGACACAATATTATAATATACAATTTTATTGGCATTTAATTAAAAAAATTATACAACGCCGATATTTTAATATATCAAAATAAAAAATGACTTAATAAAACATATTAATATAAATATTATGCAAAAAAAAATTAACTTAAGTATGTGTGAAGTGTAGCGGTTGGTAGTCATATTGACTCTTACAAGCCCCTCAGATCCTGGGCTCGTGGACACGGCTCCACGGCCTCTTCAGCCAATATACGAGTGCCTTAAAGCCATTGAACTGTCGGATTAACATTTTTAGAAGATACATATGTTTTTTGTGTGATCATCATTCATCATCATTAAGTGCCCTCTTTAAATTGAAGTTTGGCGATCAGATCGAGAAAACCAATACGATCCTCAGCTATTATTTTTAACTAGTGCTTTTTAAACCTGGTGCAATGCTTTTTTGTCGTCAAACCATGTCTGGTGCTATTTACCAGATGCACGTTTTCCAGGAATTTTCCCCTTGAGGATCAACCTTGGGAGCTGAAACGATTTTGTGTAGTGTTTTTGCGTAAATATTGTAAAATTCTAATAGATAACCCATTTCGTAATGTAAATGGCGCATTCTCTTGATGAATTAGTCTCTTATCATCACCTTTTTAAAAAATTTTCGACCTCCCATAGAAAATACCAGGTGGTGTAGACAAACGTGGATTATTTATTAATTATTTATCAACAATTGCAGCAAATTAATACAATTCCTTAGAACTATCCAATTTAATTGCACCAAATAATAACTCACTTAACAATATGTGGGTTACTGTGCCAATGATCAGACCCCTTTTTTTTTGGTTCGGGGGGGAAATTTAAAAAGATTCTCTGGGGAGGAGTTCAGACTTATTTGAAGAATTTACTCACTAAAACCCCTTCGGTGGTCAATTTCGATTGTTTTGTGCAAACCCTATCAGCCTTGTGAATACTACAATGACCGAAGACCACATCCAGCAATAGTCTTCCTCAGCGTCGTTTTAAAGGTGATGAGAACATCAATTCTAACTGCCAACAACCCCAAAAGCCCTCTTTACAGTAGGGGAACACCATTCACTGGTGCATTGTTAGGCTGCGCGCTAGCGCCACGGCAGCTTCGTCAGCAGCCTCCCTCGTCTAGGTAGGTACCACAACAGCGCTCTACTTTGGTAGACATCTAGTCTTATACAAAAGTATCTGTGTTCCGGTTCGAAGGAGGCTGTAGGTAGTGTAATTACTTGGATAACGAGGCGCAATATCTTAAGTCTCATCCGACAAGGGCAATGTGGTGCAGCATGTATCATCCTAATTAGCTCCATGTTGCTATGGGTAGTTAAGAGTAGAGTGATTAGGCTATTTCTAGACTAGTGCGCATTACCACCAAAGACTACATCGCTACTTCAGGAAGTACCGTAATCAAGCGCTAGTCTATAAAATAAAAAAAGGTATATCGCTTTCCATCAGAACCGTTCCGCTTGTCTTTTCGTTTAATTAAATTAAAATAAACTTGGGCCTTTCGTGAAAACGGGAATAATTATACAACTACAGGTATAATATTCATCGTCATCATTAGCCGATAGACGTCCATTGCTTGACATAGACCTCTCCCAAAAGTCTTCATATCGATCGGTTCTGCGCTGCGCAGTCAACGTGGCCTCCGGTACCGCCGGGCACCAGGGGCCGTCGTTTGTAGGGGTTAATATGAAAGGATTTGGGCTTTTCCCACTAGGCTGGCTCCATGCAGGTTGGTGAGAGCCAGAGCTGCGTCTATTGATTAGCAATGTGCACCATGAGCAGGTTAGGTTGGCCGGGAATATTGATTTAATTATATTTAAAACTCAAATTGCTAATGTTTAAACAGTTGATTAATATTCCATTATCACATTTGTACTTTATTTACAAAGAAGTTTAGCTTCCCTTACTTCATCAGAACAGAGAGGGAGTGGAACAGGTGACAATACAATACAAAAGAAAATAGTGTGTTATGTTAGTACTTATACATTTTTATATATATTAACAACTAATATTTTAATTAAAATATTGATTAAAAATGCTTTTACACAGTAAATATGTCCGAAAGTCATATTGTCTTATACCTGCCACACATGAAAATTTAAGATCAATCAGATAGCAATACTATTAAGTCAGCTCTTTATAATTTAGTCTATGGTTTCACAAAATAAACAAAAGAAATATAAATAAAACAATCCTGGTCATATATCCAAGCTAATTAAAAAATTAATCTATATCACAGGTGTAAATGAGTTAAACAAATATGCACGAAATATACAAGTAAAATTTACCTTGCAAACATTCTTTGGTGTGATGATATTAACTATATTCTTCGGAAGACGTTCCAGAGTAACTTGTAAAGCCTTAACATTGTTTGTATTAATATTTGGTTGGTTTGGCTTGGTTTCCGTTGATTGTGCCAATAACTTCAAGGGTCGCTTTTTTTTTGTAACCTATGAAATATTGTTAAAAAGTTGGCTGTGAGCAAGTTAAATTATTTATTAAAATGTCTATAAACAAATGTGAGATTTATGCTTACCACTCTTGGGGGATAAAACTGTTCTGGTAGCCTCTCCAAAACAACTTCTAATTGTGGTGTTTGGAGTTGATTCAGAACTTTTCGACGCAGCAACATTGACAACATTGTCATATTTAATGTAGGCAATGACTGGAGCATTTCGATATTTTGCTACAAATATTACAACATAGAATAATCTAACAATGGAAATTAAAATGAAGAGAATAATTTTCCCTTCATATCTCTAATTTATTAGTGCTATCTGTGGAAAAACTGTGGTTTGTGTAACGCATTACAAGAGACCTATATCCACCAGTGGATGTCCATCAGTTGACATGATGATGATGATGATCTGTGGGAAGGCAGTTTTCTAAAATTATTGAGCAAATGGGCAAATATCTGCTATAGAATTACATATGGACATACTCATTTGTCAAACTGCTTAATCATACTCCCAATATTCATCATTTAAGTCAGTAACATCCACCACAAAAAAAAGGCCTCTTCACTTTGTTTGGTAATTAGAGCACTTATCCCTCTTAGTGTTTGGGTAAGAGTACATCACAAGAATTGCTACTCTTTTGTTGTTATCTTATTATAGTCTCCTTTAACATATGAGAACTATAGTATTCTAGATAATCTAACTGGTGGTTAGTATCTGTTGGCAAAGACCATTTATTTAGGGACCAAAAGAGCACCTATTTCTGCCACAAAACAAAAATGTGGAAATATTAATGTTTTGGTTTGAAGGGTGCTGTAGCTGGTGAAATGACTAGAATAAAGAGACAACTTATTATGGTTCAAGACGATGAGCACAATGTTAAGTAGTTTATAACATCCTATCTAATGCAACATTGTTATGGGGAGGCATATCACTTACCATCAGGTAAACATTCTAATCAGTAAATGCAGAGAGCTAAAAATGTATGTTTTACATAATTATTGTGTAAAATATGCAAAACTGTTAATTACAAAAATGGTATAACCTTAAATATTTTAAAGCTCTTCTCCACTTAATCAAGAATCAATAGAAATGTTAGAAGCATATAAGTTTTTTTCCAAATAAATAACTAAAGATTATACTTGCCACTACATGACCCCGAAGTGCTTCTATAACCACAGGTGATAATCTTTCCAGCCTCACTGAAGGATTTTGTAAATACTGATTATTCATTACCATTTAAATTCACTCCAATAATTATTAAATGTAATACACTGAAACAAAATGTAACATATGAATTAGTGTTATATTTATATTGACCACATAAGAAAAGTTATATCAAGCTAATAATATAACATGTATCATTAACATATATAATAAAACCTCTTTGTTTATATCATTTAAAATAAAGTCTCTAAAAGGAACTTCATAAAATGTGATAAGAAAACGTTTACGAAGTTTTGACTTACAGACTTGTGGAGGTATTGGTATTAAAATACAAGAATAGTATAAGGTCCTAAAAATTTGTCGTTAACGAAAATTTTCACGCAATTAATTGCGGTCTACGACTTTAAAGATAGAAAGATAGTACCGGAGAACATTATATTTTAAGGATAATTATGTTAAAAATATTAAAAATAAATAATTGAGCTTGATATAATTTATTTCCAAACTTACCTTTGATACAAAATAATAAACAGCACCCAAGAAAAGACTGACAATCTCTGTACTGACAATGACAACTGAAGAAGTTAGAAACAGTAGATTTTATTCGTCACAGTTTAAAAGAAAAAGTTATAATTTTTATTATCAGCCAAATATATTGATTTTAGTAAAGTTCAGTTTGTATTATTCAATACAATTGACAAACGAATAAATAAATTTAATAAGTCAAAAGTAATCGAGGGGGTAACAGATTTTCAAGAATGCATCGCTCTAAAATCTCGTATCGAAATGTCAAACGGAAAGTGTCAGACTACGATAAAACGGACGTTGATGATGTGTTTCAATAGAATCATTAAATAAATTAAGTTAATCGAACTTTTAGTATGCTATTTACCATCCGTTGATCTTACAAAGCCAAAGAAATGAATTTTAACGCTTCCAGAAATGGTAACTCTCATTTATATACTTGAAAACTTATCACATGTTACAATAATATCATTACTGTTGAATTAAACGATTTTTTCACAAAATTAGATGTAATCGTAAGAAAACTGTTTAATCTAAAATCCTAATTAATTATTATTATTTGAATTTGGATTGTTTGTTTTAGTCAGCCTTTCAGGCGGACCCAGGAAGGCGAAACGTATCAGTGATGTTTCGGCAATGGGCGCACCGCCACCAGTACCTCAGTATACCCCTAATCCCATGTACAATCCTGGATATTCACCAGTCGGGCCACCACCGCCATATCAAGAAGGAATACAGTTAGATCAAGGGCAAGATTATGCACCGCCTGAACCTTCTGGAAGTATGTTATAATTTTGTTATTACTCAGACATAGTGCTAAATTAAAAATTAATATTTTTATGAAGTTATAAATACAATAGAGTGGATGCTTCTAATCTATGATCATAATATTTTCCTGTGTTTTATTTATTAACTAGTAATATTCTACAACCATTTTTATTCTTCATATATTAATTTTGCTTGTATCTTTCATCTTATTAAGGTGTTTTTATTTTTGTTCGGATTTAGGAAGGATTGATATTGAATTTATAAGTAAGACTCATTAGATCTATAATAATGCAGTTGGAATTACATGCATTTTATTGCTTTATTTTAGGTTTCAATTATGGTAGTAGTTTTGCTCCTTCACCAATGGCATCACCTGGTCAAATTGGTTCCTTTTTACAACAGCCTGCTGTACAGGTAATAAAATTTTAGTTACTTTAAATGTTCTTTAGTTGTCACTGTACCTTTTGTTTTAAAAAATAGTGATAGTACACATTACATTGTTCTAGCACTAAAAGTGTTTGTGTACTAAGCTTATGAGAGCCGACACTGTATAAACAATGACTAGAAGCAAACTAATGTGATAAATGAAATACTCATAGAGAAGAATTTTTTAAACACTTTATTATATATTTGTAGGACATGGCACTCCAATATGGCAACCAGTTAGCCGCACAGGGGAGAGAAGCTGTGCAACGAGAGCTTGACCGTTATGTGCCAGTGTCACGGTTAAGATACTACTTTGCTGTGGACACCCGATATGTTATAAAGAAACTATTACTAATAATATTCCCTTACACACATAAGGTAAAAATAGCTTTAACAGATTATTGATAATGATCTGCTCATAACAATTTGGTGTTAGTTGGGATAATATACACTGCACCACATTTTTCTCACTTTCTTGACATTTATGTTAAGTTTGCTGTCCTTGTAATTACACTAGCTATACTACTATCTTACAGAAGAATAGGCACTGTGATAGTATAAACCTAATAACCTTCTGCAAGAGAGACCCCCAGTGACACAGTAAATGTATATGTAAAAAAAAACTATATAAAGGATAATAATACAAAATTTGTTTGCTTGTAAGTTGTTTATTTCTTTATCTAACTTATCTTTTTTCTGTTTTCCTCAGGACTGGATGGTGAAATATAATCAAGATACACCAATCCAACCACGTTATGACATGAATGCACCAGATCTATACATACCATCAATGGGTTATGTCACCTACGTGCTGCTGGCAGGCTTTATACTTGGTGAGGATGTTGTACTTTTGTTAAAGGATAAACATTTTTTTACATACAAACATACATATATATCACGTTTCGTTCCCACTGGGGTAGGCAGAGACCACCTCTCTCCACTTGCTACGATCCTGGCGGATCTGTCTTGCTTTCTCCATTTTCATAAGCATATTCATGCATATTTTTACTTATAGAATAATTTTCAAAATTTATTTCTGTTTTAAATAATTGTAGACTATAATTTCTTTTTTTACTTTAATATTTTTAAGTCCAAAGTATGACTAAAACTACCAAACATATTTAATATTGTATGCTATACCTAGAACTTAAGATTGTATATAATGATATTATATACAATCTCTTGAGTTAAGTATATAATGTCATGCTAGTGGTGTATCTAATAAATAGATAAACTACATGAACAAATTTTTATATGATAAGTGATGATGAGTGGATGAAGTGGTAATTGCTCAGTGATGGTTGGCAGTCAAGCAAATAGGAAATCGAACCAAGGACCTCCACATGGAGTACCACTGATTTATTTTGCCATTGTGCTTAGAGTTAATGTTGAATGTAATTGGCATAACAATCTCAATTAACCAAATTGAATATGAAATTTTAGTAATGTCCTACTGAGAGAGAAGATTTTCGGATTATTCTAACCCAACCTTCTTTAACTTTTTGTTTAATATAATATTTTGATGGGTTACAGTTAACAGCAAAATATATTTACATCTAAAAAGATTTTTAAAAAATGGATATTACTAACCAACAAACAATTGAACTAATGAAATACATATAAAACCTGTTTTTAATAAATATGTTAGTCCATTTTTATCATAGCAAGAAAGCTTGCAGTTTTTTTTAATGTCAACTTTATACCAATCATGTATATAAAAACATATATGAACTCATTTGTTCCAAAGACTGAGATTGTCTCAGTAAATATCTTATTGTGTCCTATTCCAGGTGTTCAACACAGATTCTCCCCAGAACAAATCGGTATTCAAGCGTCCAGTGCTCTTGCATACATAATCTTCGAGATGATATTGTATTTAGCCACGCTCTACATTACAAACACAAACACCAATCTCAAGACGTTAGATCTGCTTGCATTCTCTGGTTATAAATATATAACTATGATTGTTAGTCTCCTGGGTGGTTTGATGCTGTCCAAGACAGGATATTATGGCTGTTTATTGTACAGCAGTTTTGCTCTTTCTTACTTTCTGGTGAGTTATCTTTTTTTATATGTCGTGACTACCGAAACGTGCATATGACTGCACATAACAAGGTGGGGTTTTGGGCAACAGAAACCTTGCACCAGTATTATGGGACTGTAATTGTGATTATGATAGATCTATTTAGAAAACATATTGTTAAGTAAAAGTTAGGCAGTGATTGGTGAAGTGTGCTTGACCAGAAATTCGCCTCCCTTGTCAGACAAAACAGCAATATTATATTCGCAAATTTAGACTAGAGAATAGTAGTAGTAGATAATACACTGTAAACATCTAACTACCTACAGTGAATACTAATCATAGGTTATTTAACATTTGTTTTCGAACTTTGGATCTTGTTTTTCAGGTGAAAACACTCCGTCTGCAACTCCTGTCAATGCCGCAAGCGCCTGAACAGCCATCGTTCGGCTATCAGCCTGGTTATGGTTCACCGAACCCATACACCGAGAACTGGACGAAGCAATCCAGTGGAGGCACCAAGCGGAGAGTATACTTCCTGCTATTTGTAGCAATCACCCAACCGTTGCTGTCCTGGTGGTTAACATATCACTTAGTGCCGAACCCACTTGTGGCCCCCCTACCATCGCCAATACGATAGCAAATATGTGCGTCGATATCCTTTTATTATAATTGAGAAATATCTATAAGAAATGTTTGAACGTCCAATGGTTTTGTTTGCTTTAAAAAAAACGTTCAATATAACTGTTATGGTTTAAAATGTCAGCAGCTTTGGATTCCTGTCTGGTTATTTCTTTGGGTTTTTTTAAGTTTAGTATATAAAAATTTTCAAAGCTTTTATTAGGGTGTCATAAAACTCCTTGTGGAAGGAAGCCTCAAGTCACATTAGAAGGAACAATGAGAGCTGTCTGTTGACATAACTGTCTTATTATAAGAAGAATGAAAATATCAATTATACTGTTTATTTTGTTGTCATTTGCAGTTAATAACACTAAACAAAATCTTTAGAAGTAATATGCCAAATGAATACTTTGTTTAATTAAAAAGTATTTACATATTGAGCATTGTTCATTTCTAAGAGATAAAGGTCATTTATAAAGAATCTTGAATTCAATAGAAAAACCTAATTGCCAGATCAGAACATAAGTATAGAACTTAGTAAATTTTTAGACATGCAATTGGTATCCCTAAGTGTTTAATTAATGCAAGTAACAATATTTGTAACTTGCCAATGGTGATGCTTGATGCTTATAATGACCTTTGTCCAGCAGATATGGTGATGGAAGAACAAATGGACATAGCAGAAGGCTAAAGCTAGTACACATGGCGAAGCCTTGTATACATATACTCACTGTTATAGAGTTTTTCATCTTATGATGTGAATAAAAAATCTGCAAAATGACGTGATTATTTATTGGGCCTAACAACAAACATAGCATTTGAACTGCTGATCTAAACTTACTAACATAATCATTTCAGTAATGGATGCATGTTACAGAAGCATATATTATTTTTAATTATTTACGACAAACAAAATCATTAATATAAATTATAATAGGCCAGTATGGGTACTTAAAATGAAAAAAGATTTATTCTCTCAGTAATGCTAGCCGAACTTTGCTTACCAATGAGTCACACACACACACACACACACCAAGAATATTTGGAAATAATTTTTCTGTCATATTTTCGCTGTTGTTAGTCTGAAAATATATTTGTCGTACTTATAACTTTAATATCCATATCTCAATAACGATCATTGCAACATTACCATTAATCATTATTATATAGCAACAGATATCATTTTCATATAACCTAAACGAACATTTATGGAATACATATTATAAAGATGTATGGTATATATTATATATTAAAATGTTTATTATTTTTTCAGTATCTTAAGATAATATATTTAGCAACTTGCTTCTGTTACATTTATTAAACGGCCATCAAAAAATGATAAACTGTTACAGGGCTTCTTTCTAAATTACGAAATATCAGATTGGTAATTTTTTTTTTAATAGTAATTAGTGACATGTTTTGTAGAATGTGTTAATAATTACTTAGCAATTAAACCAAGTCCTCTATTAATTACAAACATTTAAAACTTGGCACATTTACGGCTTATTACATTTTAATTTGATTAATTATTATAGGCTAACATTTTGTAGGCATTTTTACTTAAGTACTGTTCTCTTATCTGTAATGGAATCCATTTTATTTCCTAGCGTAATTACTTTTGTCGCATAATTATAGGTTTTCTATGAACGGACATTTGGGTTAAGATACATAAGTGGGAAATATTTAAAAATTATTCTCAAAAATACGACAAAACGAAAATAAATTTATTTTAACCTATATAAATTGTGGAGTGCATATATGACTTTTTGCTTATATTGGCCAATATCATAGATCAAATCGCCAAATTAAATATTTTATAGATTATTTTTCAGGTTAAATTATCAGGAAGTATGATCAGTTAATATATTCCTGTATAAATGTAAATATATTTTTTCATTTCATAAAATTTATATAAAGTTTATAAACAATACTCGTGTTTTACTGTTTCTACATGTAAGATTTATATCGACGGATCTGTGCTTACAATCGTCTGTAGGCATACATTTTAATTCTAATCCATTATATTAAACATTAACTTTGTATGACAGTAGTGTTGCTTATTTACCCTTTTCTTGGTGTTAAATACTCCATTCTAATTTGATTCTAATTAAATGCAGAAAGTATTTTTGGATCTCGCTTAAGTTTATTCTTAACGTTAATGAACGATAGTCATAGTCTGGACCTTGATTTTAATTATATCTGCAGAATTACCTACATTCTATGCAAAAGGTTATTATGAATCCCTAGGCGTGTACTATATATTATAAAACTGATATATACTTATAATAAAACAGAACATGAGATGGCTCATTTACCAAATATTCAGTTATAAAGGTCTAAAAAATATAAATAAATAAGTAAACGTTGAACGTGATTAATCAATTAAACTTTTTAAAAAGCAAATATATTACAAAAAATGTCTCAACAAAAAAGCTATAACTACAAATGTAAGTCGATTCGACATTTGCTGTTTTGCAACATCAATAAAATAAAAATTGCACTGAAGTTAGTTGCAGTTCTCCATTGGTTAACGATCAAACGACCTTGCAGTTTTTTATTAGTAGGGATGCACCTTACAAATTCTTATTAAATTAAATATGTATGGTAAATAAACACGAACATTATTATACATGATAAAGACCAGTATTTGTCACAATTGTAGTAATTACAACAGAGAAAGAAACTGGCTAAAGATTAACATTGTTGCTGCAACCGAACAAGAAAAATCGAAACTTTTTTATTCATTAATTTAACAATGTAAAATTCTAAAAAACTTATTTTCTACGTTAAAGTAATGATGTGAACAAAATAAGATACCTTGCCAATGTTTAATATTTATAAATTTCTGTTTTATTGTGTACATATTTAAGTGTATTAATTGTAGTTTTTATTTCTTTTTCTTCTTAAGATACCTCTCCGACAAGCGGAGGTTGGTGATCAGTTCACCATATCACTCACGATCTAGGTCCATTCCCTGATGTTTTTGTTTATGTTATAATAATTTATTACAATTTTGATTTGTAGTTGAAACAATCAAAACTAAATAACTATTACCAAAAAAATAAGACAAAATTTAAAAACGAATGCATATTAGTATTGTAAAAGTAAGAAAATAAATATAAATTTATTGAGTATAGCATCACTACAGTAATCAGCTGGTAGATGTCAGAGCGCAGTGCTGCCAACATGGCAGCTAGCCGTTTGCGAATAATTTCACGTTGGCCATGCGCCATACACAACAGCCGCAGAGCAGTATCGACAAACGTTCACATAACATTTAGACGTAATAAACATAGTGTCACTTCTCTTCTTATATTTTAGTATCAGATTATTTAAACTTCAAAGCTCTACGTTTTAGTTGTTTAAGTGTTAAGTGAATCCTGAAATGTTTGTATAATGCATAGTGCCGCATCCGTATACGCATTCTGAAGCAATTACGTAATGGGAATTATGCTAAAGAAGTTTAGAGTTTTGCCCTGAAATTCAACATGGCCGCTGACACGGGAATGGATACTTGCCCCAGTCCGGAAATTACGGACTCCAGAAAACGACCTTTAGACGGAGATTCAGAGAATGGAGACATCAAAAGATCACACTTTAGCTCGGGTGAGTTTTTAATGATGCACCACGTTTATTATATTTTACTTCATTGCGTATTTGGCAAGAATTAACATTGACATAGTGTAGCCGACCCTGGTACTAGCTAAGTTCCAACAAGATTCTTATCAGAGCGGTGCGCTGTTATCACTTTGACCTATTTATGTGATAATAAAGCCATTACGAGTGGAATAAGTTGTTATTTTGTATAAAAAGTGAAATCAAATGATAAAAAATAGCAAAATACGTTTTAAATGTGCTTTACGAAGACATAATTGTTTTCGCCACGAGTTTGTAAAATCTAAGACTACGATGACAGGAAAACCGATGAGGTTTTTGTTACTGTTTGATGTCGCCGTTTTAAATAAGGATTGTTAGATTAAGTAATTTTAGTGTTTTATTGTATAAAATGTTTAAAGGTGGACGTTGTTTTTTAGTTCAAGACTTGGTGACGGCCTTGCCACTGGCCAACGGCCATGGCAATATAACGTCTCATTTCGGTGAGTCGTCAGCCTGTACATTCGTTACGCTCTCATCGGCTTTGTGGTTACCGGTGGCGCGCACGCCACGCGCGCACTCGACCCACCTCTGCTGATGTTCACTACTCCCAGGCTGCCAAAGCACAGCCGCGGCCGCTCGGAACGTCGCGGAGTGTGAGCATGCGGCGTTGGTGTTAGCATCTCCGCCATCTCTCCCCATCTCACCATAAACATTGCCTCGGGTGCTGTGAGCATCCTTATTCAGACTCACAGTGACCTACTCATGGCTTAGTTGATGCATCTTTGGTGTGACCATCACTTTAATGTACAGAACTCGTTCATCATTTGGTTTACTGGCAATTACTTATTCTTCTCGAAATTTTTTATTTCACATCGGTTTGCTTTTATTTGCTTTATTTATTTGAAAGTCATCTAAACTAACCAGTTGAGAGATTAACATTATTTGCATTCTACTATATGATTTATTAATTGTACACAGTAATTAGGTATATTGTCTGGCACTATTTCATTAATCACAACATGAAGATAATTGGTATACCTTTTTTTTTTTTTTTGTAAAACAGCTTGTTTTCTATACACCATTGGTGATGACATGCAAGGTCATTGTCGACTTTACTTGTTAGAGATTTATTTTATTCTATTTAAAACTTAGTTGTGTAAGGTATAAAGTAGGTAGTGGATTGTCTAGTTTGTGAATAATTCCAAGGTTGCCGGAGCTAGCCAGTTGAGTTGTGAAGACCAGCTTGATATTTATTATGTGTAATGAATTTTTATTGTCTATGAGTTGTTTTATTTTATATCGGATAGTTGTTTATTGGACTTTGGCATGTCATAGAGTTGCATATTGAGTTTCTTTCAGTTTTTATATATTGGCACTGGTATTAGGCAAGCTGTTCAGCTTTAATTCCTGTGATTATATTATAATGTGAGTTTGGAGCATTTAAATTAATGAACTTGTTGTTATGCTAATATTTTTAAATCTAGTTATACCGTTAAGTTGGTCAAGGATATATTATGCAACAAAATTTTGGGTGTTTATTTAAAACAGTTGTAGGCATTCATTTATATTATTAAATTAAATTGACTCACTATATGAGATTAAACTATTTGGACTCAGGAATCAGGAAGGAAAAATTGGAAGGAATGTCAGTATTTATAAGATTTCGCAGGGCAACTAAAATACAGGTCTTCATTATAAATTTATCATGGCAATAGAATCCTATATTGATATCAGGTTAGATTATTTTCATTGTGATTTCACATGTAGTTGATAGAAATGAGCTTGTGGTTTTATTTTCAATGATAAAGAATATGATGGCGATAAGTGTATGTACATGTGCACATCTTCATAACAAACTGGTGCTAAAAATATGTTTCAGGCGAACACGCGATCTTGTCGTGGTGCCTAAGATATTATAATGTATTAAGATTTATTACCCATATATTTTTACTATATATGTAACATTTCAAACATTGGTGATAAAAGTAAGCTAATATATAAGAACGGATAACTTTAAAAAAAGCTAGCGCTTTAAGCGTACATGTAACTCTAAGAAGCTTTCGAGCCTCGCTAAAAGCCTTCAGGGGTGTGACGCAAACATCGTGCGATAATTGCTTAAAGCATCAATTTAAATGTCAAGGGAATCATCAAATCAGCATAGATGAGGAATTTGATTTCGTAACTGTTGTATTTATATTTATAATGATATCTCTCTTTCGGTAAAACAATATATATATAATATTGAGTTTTCGCGAAGGTTGCGGGAAGCACCTGGATGAGGGCAGTGCAGGATTGATCGATGTGGACATTTTTGGGGGAGGCCTAGTAGTCCAGCAGTAGACGTCTATCGGATGATAATGAAGATGAGTTTCCGCTCAATTGAACGGGTCGCCACAAAATATGAAATTTTTAGTTTCAAATCGTCTTTTGTCGCAGTAAGTGCCGCAGTATCACTTAACCTAAAACCGCCGTGAACTCGCCGACAGAAGCGGTCAACCTTCGGGTCAGTTATAAAAATACGGGGTAGCGTATCGTTTTGGATTGAAAAAATGAAAGGCATATTACGAATATCATATATCATCCCCCGATTACGCATTCGCGCCGGCTTTGTGCCGCTCTTGTCAAACAATTTTCAAATCATGAAAGAAGCAAAAAAAAAAGTGTAGGCGGCACGATCAAAGCCGGAGAGGAGCCTTTGTCCCTCACCCGCCGCGCCCTACATAGGGAGGAAAATGAACAATCTCACTTTGTGCTGAAATTCATGAACCAATCGGCCATTTTATACTTCAGGGGGAAGCGTAACTCGATAGCGCGATTTTATCATGAATTTGACCTATTCAAACCAATAATAACATAAGTTCCGATATCTGATTAAGATGGGTGACCGACGTTCACTTGATAAGTGATGACGGCCATAACAACGTGGTGCTAGTTAGAATGATATACACTACACCAAATTATACTCGTCGCTTTGTGATATAACATGTTAAGTCTCGTTACTTACCCATGTCATTAAAGTAGCTACAGTGTCTTTCAAACCGGAACACAGTAATCGAACGAAAAAATCTGGATAAAAAAAATATTTTTTTTTTATCCAGATTTTTTCTTTTATAGCCAAGAATGTTATAATCTATTGGTATATAGATCAAATAACCTTCCGATCAACCTAAATATGGATCACGTCTGAGAGATGGTATTTGAGGGTCCGATCCGACCCGCGGAGGAAAATTAAGGGAGACCATTAATCGTAATTAAAGATAACAGCATACGAGACCCGTGGGCGTTTTCATATCGGTATTCGGCTTGAGCAAATTCGTTACCGGTAATCGATAAAATAGATGATACCTTAATGTAATTACCGATTGGGGTTCAAATAAACAAAACGTTTGTTTGTACGAATACAGGAGACCTGCGTTTGCAAATTCTGTTCGTTACCTTGAGACTAAGTCGCATTACCACAGTAATTTCACTAGCTTTTTTTATATATGTCGAGATAATGAGACTAGTGAGACGTTCACCCAATGATAAGTGAAACACCTTACCGTAACATGGCGCTAATTTGGATGATACACACAGCAGCATTGTGCTCGTTGCTTCAGATATAGCTAGATTTGTAGTCTGGATACCCTAGAAATTTTACTAATTACTAATCAGAACACCGTAATGTTTGCACACTGATAATTGGCGGCTGCAATAGAAGCTGTAGTGGTTTATCGCGAGGGAAATCTTAAAAGAAACCTTGCTTCTGGGTTGAAGATAGGTTACGTGGGGTGGCTACCCACTATAACCCCATTGCGGTCTCAATCAGCTCTAGGATGTACGGAACGCACCGGTGCCCTTAGCACTCTGGCTAAAACATCCCACGGAAGGGCAAAGCCCTCCTCAACACCCACACTGTACTACGGCAAATACTACTACTCCTCGGGCTCGCTTGTTGAGTTTTAACGCCCCCCACCCTCAAGGCTCACAAAACCGAGGACCCTTGTAGTCGCCTTGTACGACAGGCAGAGAATACCTTAGTCCTATTCCTAATAGCCCAAGACTACAGGGCTGAGTGGTTCATACCTAGACCGCGTGTGTCCTAGGACACAACACCAGCACTGCTGGTGGTGTTGTGTCTATTAGTACCATTCTTATATACATATAAATTATGAGCATATGGTTAATGACCATGCTACCAGGGAATTGTTGTCAGTATTATCAAGTCTCATATGTTACATGAATGAGAGGTTTCTATGGAGGAGATGGCGAGCTAGATGAGCGGAAGTTTTTAATTTCGTAAAAACCCCGCAGGTTTTGCTAACGAAGAGTTTGTCTGGCTGTGTTTTTTTTTTATACTTTGCTTTCAGTTCTTCGCTACAAAGGTCTTTGATTCACTGATGAAATACGCGAAAAAACTGGGTCGTCACTGTTTTCTTCATTTTTTTTTGAGGGGTCCATCTTGTGTAAAATATTCGACATGTTTACCGGTGGTAGGTCTGGTTGCTGGAGACCGTCTAGGGTACTATATCTACTGATAAACAGTAGTGTGCAAACATTGCTATGTTCCGGATAGAAGGGGGCTGCAGCAAATGATATTACTGGGGTAATGACATTTAACATCCTGTCTTAAGGCGACGAGAGCAGTCTAGTGCAGTGTAACATCTTATCTATCGCCACGTTATGGGTAGGCGTATCTTTTACCATCAGATGAATGTCTTGCTTCTGTCGTTGCTTAGTTGAATAAAAAAAAGACATGTTTAGGGAGCCACGATATGCTGCTTATTTGCTTGAATGGAGCGTACCCTTCTACCTATGTCCAGCAGTGGGCATCTATCGACTGTTGATAATGATACATCGTTATGAAATAAATATTCCACTTTTATACGAACACTGTTAATAACATCTTTATAAGCCATTAGACTAATAGTCATTAATTTTACATTATTATTCGATTATTTAATTATCAAGAATCATTAAAACAATAATTACACAGTCCAAGTTCTAACTGTATTTATACTAAGTTCACCTGATTGTAAGTGATACATATACCATATAATAACTTTACGCTAGATAAGATGATATGTACAGCAGCAGCGCTTGTTATCTTCGTAAGATATTAATTCTCGTTACTTCAGTAATTATACTAACTACGGCACCCTTAAAACCGGAACTGTGGCGGTAACTAGTCGGTCCCCGAACAGAGACCTACCACTACTAGTAAATACTAAATAGGAGTCTTATTGTCTTTCTTACTGTTTGATGTTGGTGTGGTAAATATAACAGAGTTGCTTCGACGACGGTTTTACCGTAACGTTACTGATAAAGTGTTTATAATCGTAAATAGCTTTATAATTCACTGATAACGCACTCACCGGCTCGCTGATAAGGCTTATCATCGCGTAAGACCTGTTACTGAAGCCACGACGCCTCAACGAACCGGTCTAGATAACATTACTACTTTTGATTCTACTTTGCTACTTTGTGTCTACTTAGGCACTTCAGTTAGGTGCTAACATGAAAGCGCTGCATTTTCGGGTAGGATATGGGCTCTACATCCGAAATCTATGTGCGGTCACCTATAGGTACTAATAAAGATACTAAGTTTCAGCATAGTAATGAATAACTTGACTGAGTTGAGAGATAATTATTTAGATAAGTTTAAGAAGCCAGATCATGCGGTGCTTACGGTATCGGTTGAGAACTGAAAACCTCACCATTGTGGAGGGGATCAAATTTCCACGTAGTATACTCTCACTGACTGTACTACGTGAGGTGTCTGACCGACGAACCCTAGTCCACAAAATCTTATACAACCTTTCACAGCCAGAAGCAGGAGCTGCGCTGAAGGAGAAAGGTGCATAACCGTTGTAGGTCTCCTGTAAAACTATCATGATACAGAAGGAGGCAACCGAATGGAAACGGACGAGGGTCGATTTCGCTCAGAGATATTGGCACAATGGTATACTCCCCAGCCCTTCAGTCAAGAACTAATAAGAGTACGAGTAACATAATTTGTGCGATGTGGTTCCGTACTTGCCGTGAATCAGTGATGATGATAAGGAAGGTTTTTGCTCCTTTGAGACGTCCTGCACCGAAGTGTAGAAGACCACCGATGTGCTCTGTAAAAGGTTTTTTTAGGTCCATCCTAATGCACTGAAGGACACGACTCAACGGGTTTTAGGTATAAATGCCACATAACCTTGACTTCCATTCATAAGCAGGTTATATGGATAGCAGGGTATGCAGTGAATCTATATTATTGTGTGCCTGACTCCTCGCACTCGCTTCATCAGGATTACGATGAGACATCAAGGAATTATGCATTTGTTTGATCCGCAGCTTTATATTAGAAGTGGGCAGGTAGACATCCTGATGTAATGCAACGCGATGGTCACGACGTCCTCGCGCCGGCCCACGCCGCTCGCCCATTATCGCACACCTTGCCCGGCCCGTCGCTACAAATAAAATACCTACACAACAATGTTTCATTTTGATATAAAGCTATATATATCATCATCATTAGCCGATAGACGTTCACAGCTAGAAATAGGCCTCCCCTAAAAATCTCCACTTCGGTCGGTGCCGCGTGGCCCACATACAATGCCTTTCCGCGACTCTCACCAGATCGTCGGCCCACCTAGTGGGAGGCCACCCAACACTACGGACACATATATATGTTTTGGTCAAGTGGTGGAAATTATTTTTTATGTCCACATCGCGCTACTAACAATCGTTTTTTTTGTTTTATTCAATGACAAGAGGAGCTGACTTTCACCGGATGATAAGCGTCTATGTCAACCTGACGTTAGAATGATATACACTGCACCAACTTTCAAATCGGAACAGGGTAATATTTGGATAGTACTGGTTGTCCACTGCAATGTACCACCAGTTAATAAAGTAATATATTAAATGGTATTACATATTATGTTTGTAGCGTACTACTTTGTACGCGTTGTAATTATAAAGTCGACATAAAATGATACTATACTCTATCGGCTTTCCGAATTGCTCTAACATAAAGCGGTAAACTGTTATAGCCCTAATGTTCATTGCTGTAGGAGCTGTTTTACTTTGTGCATACACATTACTGTGCGTTGTGTAATCGCATTGAATAAATGCACATTATCAACGGAATTGTCGCGATGGATCACCACCGAGCATATGTATGCTATGTATGCTGAATAACAATGTTTAACGTAACATTTTCTATTGTCTATTAAGTTGTTTTTATGTAATATCTATGTATATATATCTGCTATCTATAAATTCACTAGATACTTCTATGTGCACTCGTCACGATGTCTGGAAGTATTAGGCCTGGATAGTTGAAATTTAGTAGGAATATTTCTTTTGCCGAGTTATAGGTTATATTAGAACGGATTTTACGAAATTGTTCGAAAAGGGGTTGGGAGGTGTTAAAGTGAGCAAAGCGGTAGGGGAACAGCTCTATATATAGGTAATATCTCTTCACAACATCTTTTAAATGTATATACTCAAAATTTGAAAGATTTGCTGCCATTTATTTAATTATATAAAAAATTCTTTTCCGTTATGGGAGTTGCGAGAGTACTGCGGCCAACAAAGGAAGCGGAAATCAGATAGTACAATATAGACCAGAGTTATTACACATTGATGGTGAGCTGGTGTAAAGGTGGTAAAAGACAATAGTCCAGAAATAAATTTGTGGATCTCTTGACATATGGATATTCCAAATGTTCGTATTATTCTACCTAGCGCCACTCCATTGTCAGGCGTATCATTTACCATCACTTCAACATCCTGCTCGACTCTCTGGTTACACTTGACAACACAGCCTTGTTGTGACAGAGCAAATACTGTTTGCTCTGTGAAAGACGAAGCAAACGCTTAGAGAAACTTCTAAAATTGTTGACAAGAATTTTTAATGAGATCCCATTTCCGTTAGATATATAAAAGAGATTTCTCTCTCTCTCTCTCTCCTCATTTCTTTAACTTTATACATACTTCTAAAAAACGTGGTATGAATTGAATGAATTAATATTTTTATTCCTTTGTACATTTAGACTGTGAAATTGCTCTGTGATGATTCAAAGGATTTTCTCCACGATATTTAGCTTCCGGTCATTTTACAGCATTGTTCCGGTCGTCCGTCTAGGAAAATGTTTAATTCTCGGTATTTTATCTGTACCATTTTCGTGCTCTTATTACTGTAAAAAAATGTTCCGATTTGGAGGCCATCGTAGCTATTGAAACTAACGAGGCACAGAGACTTGACTTGTGTCTCAATTGACAAGCATAATCTGATGCAGTGTTTTTTACCTTAACTAAGCCCCATGTTGTTATTGATCATCAGTTGAATACGTCTGTCTCTTGTAGCAAATTTCTGTGTAGAGTTCATAATATATGATGATCATCCTCCTTACAAAAAATTTATATTTCATCATCAAATCCAAGCCAATTCTTTTTGAATAACCTAATTATTAATGTAAAGTATCAACTTCGCGATAAAAGTGAAAGTCAATTATGTATGTATATGGATAGCAGCAATTGGTCTGATCTATCGGGTAATGCATGGATCGCCTCCGTGCGCTAAATGTTTTATATATATTTCCATAGTCACTCACAATGTCGGCGCCGTATCTGAACAGTTTACTTTCGTTTTTTATCGTCGCGTCTCCGAGTTTTTGTTGCGCAAGCGACGTAATCGCTCGACGCTTTGCTAAAGGTGAACGTGTTAACACGATTGTGTGAGCAAACGGTTATATTTGTATGTGAGCTCAATATACATATGTTTCAAAGTACATCTAACTATGAATAATGTCATCCCGCTATGATAAGGACGTCCGTGGATTGGTTGGTTTTGGCTGTATATATACGAGAGTCCACACTGTTATGGGGATTGGCCCATGGTGGAGCCCTGGTTCGCAAGCGCGGTTTCAGACAATCGACTTAATAGTAGCAAACACATCGGCAGAGAATATACTATTCTAACCTTCATTGCGTCTTGTGTCATGTTTATTTTAGGTTAAACAGTCCATTGTCAATTAAATTTTACACTTCTAAATATTAGGGGGACCGGAAAGTAATGTCGTTTTCTTACGCTAAATACAAACACATACATTTTTAACGAGTCTTTATTTTTAATCAATGATGTATTCCCCATCATTGTCAATAACCTTTTGCCATCTAGTGAGTAAATTTTCAATCCCTGATCGATAAAAATTAATTGGTTTTTCGGCAAAATATCTAGAGATGGCATTTTGGATATCATCCAAATTTGCAAATGTTTTGCCACTTAAAAAGTGTTGCAGCGCTCGGAATAAGTGGAAATCCGATGGTGCAACATCGGGCGAATATGGTGGATGAGGCAGCACCTCCCACCCCAATTCATTAATTTTTTCTAGAGTTCGCCTTGCGCAGTGCGGTCTTGCATTGTCATGTTGGAGAATGACGCCTTTTCGGTTGACAATCGCTGGCCACTTTTCAATTAAAGATTGATTGACTCGCTGCAATTGTTCGCTGTAGAGGTCTGCAGTAACAGTTTCTCCAGGTTTCAGTAATTCAAAATGAACAATGCCGCGAATACTCCACCAAACACACAAAAGCGCTTTTTTGGGGTGTAAACCTGGCTTAGCAGTACTCCGAGGGATTTCATTTGGAGAGAGCCACTGCCTTTTGCGTTTTGGGTTATCATACAGGACCCATTTCTCATCTCCTGTGATCAAGCGATCAAAAAACGCTTCTGTGTTGTGTCGTTGAAGCAATAAGTTGCATGTGATTGATCGGTTAGCCTTATTCTGTTCGGACAGATTATGCGGGACCCAAACACCTGCTCTGCTTACTTTTCCAATCTGCTTCAAATGTTCTTGGATGGTCGACCAAGGTTTGTTGAGACTGTTTGACAATTCCTCGATCGTCTGACACGGATTTGCTTCCACTTCCGCCCTTAACACGTCGTTGTCTAACGCTGATGGTCTTCCTGATCGATACGAGTCGGAAAGATCAAAATTACCCGATTTGAACTTGGAAAACCACCTTTGGCATTTACGAATGTCCAGTGCATTTGGATAAACATCGCAAATGTTTTTGGTAGCAACTGTTGCGTTATTTCCCTTGCGAAACTCAAAGAGCATGCAATGCCGGATGTGTACCTCTTCTGGTATTTGGCTGGCCATTTTACCCAAAATTACAAAAAAAAATTGTAATTCAATTGTCTATAAATAAAGAAATCACTATAACCTCACAATGTCTTTGGTACGCCTCTGAACAAAACAATGAGCTGACAAATGACAATCAAGTATTGGCATGCGCAGAAACGACATTACTTTCCGGTCCCCCTATTATTAATAATTCGGTAAGTAACTGTTACTTCAAAATAGAAACCTTTTAATAACATTTATGATGTTAACAATACACACACACAACAAAATTTATATAGAATAAAAATTTGAATTAGATATACTTACTCTTCAATATACTTTCCAAATAATGAAATTCATAAAAGCTCCATAAAATAGAAATGATATGAACCTGGCGCCAATAAATTTATTGAATGCAATAAAAGTAGATCTACAGCATTTGTTCCACCGCAGGCGAGAAAACGGCCAACCAACAGTCAGACACCGGTCAAATCGCGTTTGAATGAATGAAATAGATATATGAATAGTTGATGTCTGTCTGTTCACACTGCCGGCGATACTAGCTCTATTAGTTCTGTTATAACTAGAAGAGCTATCAAAGATTAGAATCGCAGAACGCTGCTCGCTATGCTATTACAAAACTCACATTTTTGCAGAACCGGATAGAAAGAGCGAGTGGTGCGAGTAGAGTAATTGTCCGTCGTCCGCGCACTCTTATAGCCCAGCTACAAAAGTATCGGAGCGATTCACTCACTAAGTCACCTATTTATTTATGATTGTATTTGTTCATTTACTTTTCCACTTATACTGCTGGTCGACTCTTGGCCTCTTTCATCACCCAACATTTTCTAATATTTCTTCTCTCATCTATTATCAGAGTTATCCTTGATATGTATGTATCTGTTTTTATAATTTTTTAACTTATGATTTTCGTATTCGGCTGATAAAGATGATGATGATAGTTTTCGTGTCCACAATTCCTAAGTGCGATGAGCACGTTAAAATTGTCGAAAAAACTAACAGCATAAACATCATTTGAAAAAACAAAACTTGCTAATTGTTCCACAGTAGCTTGCTTTACTCGTTTCGCGTTCGACGCCGTCGGTGGGACAAGTGCTTCGGCGTGTTTTAGCAGCGACGAGTTGCGCTACGGTGCGTTCACTAGCGAGAGGTATTGGATTTTCGATCCGGGACGCGGCCTCCCGATAAATTGCGGCGCGGTTCGTTTGCTGCACTGCGATCCTGATACCGGATGATTTGCGGGATTACGTAACTTAATATCGCCTTCGCCTTGAACGTAATCTGTCAAACGCGGAGCGACGTATCGCAATTTCTACTCTAATATATCCTCATATCAGCTCGGATTTGAGCAACGCTCTTAATCTTTAGTAAAATGATTAATGAAATATCATATCATTTGGCTATATAAGTAAATTAAAGTTTTATTTTTAAGTCATCGTGATCTATGTATATGTTTTATGTATGGAATATTCACCTGTGTACACACTCATCACGATACCTCTGGAACCATAAGGCTTAGAGACTTGTTTAGATTTGGTAAGAATATCCCTTTTATCGAGTATATAACAATAGATTTTACAAAATTCTATCCTCAAGGAGAGATGGGGGGATGTTACGGCTAGCGTAGCAGGCGGGAACAATTAGTTTTAAACATAATTTGGAACGTAATCGACAGTTTTTTCTCTATTCGAAGAAATGAAGAGACTAACGAAATATTTATGTAATGATAGGATGGTATATGCAGCACATTGTGCACGTCGTCTTAAGACATTAGAAGCTGTTTCGTTATCCCAGTTATTTCACTAGTTGCAACGCCTTTCAAATCGGAACACGTGTTAAGGTTAGTACAGTGAATGACAACTGAACAATTTTGCTAATTTTCCACTACGTATTCTCTAAGAAATTTTCTAATGTGCTTCAGCAAAAATAACGAAATGAATAAATAAAAATTGGGTCACAATCGCTCAGTTTGCAGAAAGGCTGTAAGTGCTGTACATCTCGATGGCGGGGGTTATATCTCTACTGGATAGCGTTTCTGGTGGAGAAGACAACAAGAGAAAATCTATCATTTTCCTTAGGTATTAAGCATAGTTTTCATAGACAGATGACGTTGACCGACCCATACTAAGCGAGCGTAGTTGATAAAAGACCCTTTTCTCTGTCCTTGTAAGAGGCCTTGATTCTCTGCTGAGGGAATACAAAAGGTATTGTTTATTTATTTAAGTAATAAAACATTTTTTTTTTTTTCAATAATATAAAAAAGAGTATTTTAAATAGGTCCCTTTCGATTCAGAAGTGATAATCAGGAATACAAATTTGCAAAACATTGAGTGAAAAATCTATTTTAATATTATCGTACAGAAAGACCTGGTGGTAGGGCTCTCTTGTTGGAACTATGTAAACAGGTACCACCGCAGCTTTTACGTCTGTCTCCGAACAATAGTGTGCAAACATTACCATGTTCTGGTATGAAGCGTGTTGCTCGAGTAACTGAACTTAACACTTTATGTCACATAGTGACTTGCACGATTTGTTGCACTTATTATATTCAAGCGAATCGCTTTCTATTAGGTGAATGTCTCACTTATTCAACTAAACTCATGATCAGTACGTACGTCCCTAACGTTTACTTAATATTAAGTTATCTATAAATCCGCACTTATCTTGTTTCTATTAGGATACTAATATTTTTACGATTTAGGGCAAAATGGTTCGGTAAATAAAGGTACAAGGTAATAAACCGGGTGTTCGCATATTTTATTAGAGACGAAACCCGCACCCCTATAACGAGGGTCGGGGCCGACAGGGGAGTCCATATAAGTTTTGTTTGTTCAGCGAACGTAGTTACAAGTTGCTGGATCCTACCTGAGATGATACGGGCATGGTAATTGGATGAGCGGTCTACTCCAGTTCGGTTAAATTAATACATACATGTTTTTGACTTATACTTGAACCGAATTAGATATTCTGCTTCAGGGTTTTGGATTGTTAGAAACAATTGTTATTATTTCATTAACCTTTAAGTTGAAGTATTGTTAAGGACTATCAGATAAAATTAATCTAGTTATAATCATATAAATCCAAGACTGGTAGAGTATATCTGGCGGTAATATGTCTAACTATTAGTCTAACGTCAGTCTTCTGTTTAGTTATGACGGTGGGAGTCAAATAGAAGAGTGAATAATAGGCTTCTTCTAGACCAATTCGCTTAACCACCTAGACCAAATCTCAGCTTATTATTAGGGGATTCGTAATGGTCTAATACAATATACCACAGATTTGTCAACCAGCTTGTCGCTTTGGGACAGTATAAATCTCATAAGCATACTAAACACATTGCAATAACTTTCAAACCGCTGCATACTGTTTACCACGGTTCTTATACTACTCGTAAAACCTAAAATGACACTTATTTCTCTACATCGACCAAGAGGCTAATGTACACAAACCTAATGGATTTCCTTATTATTACTAAAGTCAAGACATATTTTCAAAGAAATAATAGATAAATCGTTTTAGCAGATTAAAAAAGTACTCATCAACAACAGCCGTTTGATGGCTACTGCTGGACATAGACATCTCGCAATGATCTTCTTTCCAATCGTTCCTGTGCTGTCCGCATCCAACAGTTTCTTCCGACCTTCAACAGATAGACAGTAGTATGCAACAAAATTACTGAGACAACAAAACATCACTAGTCTCACGGCGACGTGTGTTAGATTAGTGCAGTGTATATCATTCTACAATTGGTGTAAGGGGTCCACACTTCAACTCATGGGACTCAAGCCAACCACCTACTCGTGTTGGCACCCTGCTAATTAACAAACGAGACTCTGGCTCCCACCAACTCGCATTGGGCCAGTATGGTGGGTAATGACCCAAATCCCCCCTTATGAACCCCTATAAGCGACGATCCCCAGTGCCCGGCGGTACCTGAGGCCATGCTGACTGCATTCGTGCAGCGCGGGGCCGATCGATGCGGAGATATTTAGAGAAGGCCTATGTCCAGTGGTGGAGGTCTATCGGCTGATGATGATATCATGCTAACTAGCACGACCTTTTTAAATCAAAAGTCTTTTTGATTTGGTGACAAACAATGAAAATGGTGTAGTAATTTGCCAAGGTCATTTTCAACTTTTGAGTCGTGGATACAGCACACGTACAGTGGGATACTGCGATATACGCTGCACGTTGACAGTGGAGGATAAGAGCGTCAATTATCCAAATATCCAGTTACCTCACCGTTGCAGTGTGGCTGCGGCAATCGCCGTCCGCCTAGAGTCCTGCAGTGCTGCTTACGTAAACTTCCGTCCGCATTGGACAACTGCCATATTTACCCCGGACGAAGCTCTCGCGTCTCCAAATCAGGGCGAACGTCGACTCGAACCGTCTCTTCATTACTCTGATACACGACAAGTGTTTTTAAAGTGACCCCGTCTCACTGATTAAACGGACTCCGTGGCAGAGGTCATCCGCGATTACCTCTATCATTATTCACAATAACTTGTTTTTTTCTGTTTTAATATAAACATAATTTATATTCATCTTTTTTATACATTAATCTGAAGTATCAATACAATCATCATCTCAATTAATACACGGTAGATATTATCTATGGTAAGTCTCTGTTGCTGGAGACTATCTAGGTATCACTGCAGTTCCCATTACTGCCGCAAAACAGTAGTGTATAAGCATTACAGGTTTCCGGTTTGAAGAGCGCTGTGCTTAGTGAAATTCTGGGTAAACGAAATTTAACCATCGTATGTCCCAAGGCGATGAGCAGAATGTATTCATCTGTATACCATCCTAACTTCTTGTTGTCGGTATCACTCTTAAACAGAGTGGCCGTGGTCATCACTTCAGGTGTTGGTCGCAAGCTTAACAACACGTCGCCATTTCTCTCTAATGGCACCTTCCTAGTGCTTTCATACTGTGGAAACGATGATGAGCCTTCCTAACTGACACCGCGTTATTATGAACAGACATATCACCTATCATCAGATAAACAGTTCGACAAATCAAAAAATATCCACTGTTAGATATAGCTTTCTTATAAATATACACCCCAACACACAGTTTCACAATGATTACTGTTTTAGGAATATCTTTCTCTAGGGTTCTACTCCCATGTCCGAAGATAGTGCTAGGCGTTAGGGTTTTGCCGTCCGAGGCTGTTGATCACCACCACTTTTTGATCAGCGCGTCTCTTATGACGTAAAATTTGGAGAACGATGAGGTCTCGATCGGTCCATCTAATGTGTATATATATATATATATGTGTGTAAGAAATATATCCGCAGTCTTATACATTATAAAGATCCGTTTGGAAGGAGTTTCCGGCTTAGAACATTAAAAATTCTTTATGCACAGGTTTTTACCATATATATACAATTTGGGGTCCGTAAAAAAAAAGACCGTGAATATTTATTCAAGGTGATGTGATGCTTAAAAGGTACCAACGAGAATTTTTTTATTGTTAAGTAGTTTCTATATTATATACTTTTTTAAATGTATGTTTTATCTCTGAAACTGAAACGGACTGTTAGTACCTTTGGGGTATAAAAAAAAAATATTCCCTTATAAATATCACTACATTAATGCAAAACGACCCATCAGCTAGACCCCGGAGAGTAAAGTAATATCATTAAGTTATCCGTAATATAATTACAGTTCATATAAATTATCAATACCTATATATTATTGGAAATGCTAAAAAGGCTATGCTCGGGGTTTCCCTGCGTGAACGAATCAGAAATGAGGAGATTCGCAAGAAACTTAAGGTCGCCGACATAGGTCAAAAGATATCTAGTCTCAAGCGACATTGGCAGGACACATTGATCGGAGGACTGTCAGCCCATGGGGCACCAAGGTTATCGAATGGCGACTGCGTATCGGGAGACCAGTGTTGGCAGGGGTCCGACGATCTGGTGAAGCTTGCAGGAAGCAATTTGACGCTAGTAGCATAGGATCGATTGATGTTGAGATTTTTGGGAGAGGTCTGTTTATCATTGGACGTCTGTCCACCGGTGATGATGTATGTATATATTAATTACGACATTATTACCTTAAAAGTACTGGAGTAACGTGACCTGACATCTTGTCTCTAGGTGACGAGCGCAATGTGGTGCGATACCATCTTAACTAGCGTCACGTCGTAATATACAAATGTATCACTTAATATCAGGTGAACGTCTGGCTCTTGTCATCGAATAAAAAAAGTAATTTTAGAATATTGTGTTAGTAGTCCACTCGCAGCAGGCGTCTATCGTTTGTGATGATGATGTGCTTTTGACAGTAGATGGGTTTCTGTTACTATTGAGCTCTTAAACAATTTAAGTAGTTCAAGGCATTAAGATAAAATAGCTTTTCACTTTTAAATAAATCACTTGATACATATATAATATGTCAAATAATATCTTCTCTGTTTATATGGGAACTCATACAATTTTTTTTTATGTATTTAAGCTACGTGATAGCAAGTGATATGCCCGCGCATAGCAACGTGACGCTAGTTAGGATGGTATTCACAGCAACACTGCGCTAGTCGCCTCGAGACATAAAATGTTAAGTCGTTACCGCAGTAATTACACTAGCTACAGCACCCTTCAATCCGAACAGTAACGTTTGCACGCTACTGCTTGGCAGTAGATATGTGGACATACCACCAGTAAATATAGCGTATAATTTAATAATACAGCGTTATCTGTAACTAATCTAGGTGGCTCGCTGGCCTAACGGTTAGAGCGTGCGGCTTTCATTGCGAAGGTCGCGGGTTCGAATCTCGGCATGTACCGATGATTTAATATTTAAGTTATGTATATGTGTGAACTTTAGTTACAACAGCGAGATACAAACGGTGAAGGAAAATATCGTGAGGAAACCCGCACACTGAAATCATCTTTGTGTGTGTGTGTGGTGGCCCCAATAAAGTGGCAACCGGCTCGCCCCCTGTTACATGGGACCTAATCTGATCACATCCTCTGCCTACCCCTACTGGGAAAAATGCATGATTATATAAAAATATCTGTAAGTACGAGGTGAGCTTTCTCGAAACAATTTCTAAACTTGTTTTTTTTTGTATATTTTTTTTAACGAAACAATGTGTAGTGCAAGACATTCACCTGATAGTGTCCTGTTCACAACAATCCTGCGCTGCATGTAAGATGTTAAATCTATATACTCACGTAATTCGACTAGTTACAACGTCCTTGAAACCGGAACACAGTAATGTTTGGCGACGGAAATAGTAGCTGCGGTTGTACCTACCCACACCGATCTGCAGTTAACATCTGTAAATTAAACTAAAGACTAGCATCATTTTGTTGCTAAAATTATTATTAGTCCATATCGGCGAGGGTCAGCAGATGTGCTGGTCTCGATCTGGACAGTGACAGATCGTTGAATTCAGTTCAGACGGTTTATGTCTCTGCTTTATCGTTACCATGTGCGCTGTGTTTTGACATTGACTTACCGTAGGATACACTTGAATTCTAAAAACATACCTACGTATAATCATACTAGCAGGTACTTCCCGTTCAGTACTGTTGTATACTGTTTGGCAAGGAATTGGCGCTGCGGTGATAACCAACCTAACCTTAATTTATAAATGATCGTCCAAACCAATTTTCATTCTCTATTTCTGCCCTTTAAAATCCGCTTTGGTGTCAAAAAGCTACTCCTCCGAGGTATGAAGTTTTCACCACAATTTACCAATCGGTTCCGATGTTCACGCGTAAAAATGTAACAGACGCAGCAATAATATTTCCACATCACGCAACGTGTCGTCGGGAATTCTTTAAACAGATGTGACGTCAGCGGTTAGATGCCCTACTTCCGATTATACCTACTATACGACAAACATTCAAACGGAATCTGGTTTGAATGTTTCTTATAACGTTTCGGATTTTATTTATTTTAAAACCTTGCTACATACGCCGAAGACGTTTTAGGTGTACTGATGCCTGGCCTGCGGCACCGCCGGTTGCTAGGGGTCTTCGTATGTAGGAGTTCATATGGGAAGATTTGGGCGTTGTCCACCACGCTAGCCCAATGCGGATTGGTAGTAGCCAGAGCCTCGTTTGTTGATTAGCAGGGTGCACCACGAGCACGTGAGCTTGGCTTGGTATTGGTATTCTCTGCCAATCAATCCTGGGAGATAATTGAAATGACGGATGCGAGCACATGTTTATATATTTTAGAGATAATATCAATCAATATATATAATATGACTTCTTTGTTTTTTTTTTTATAATTGACTTTTATAAACATTTTGGTTTGGTAATATTTATGCGTTCGCTATAGTAACGGTTGGTATAGAAAGTCATTTGTAATTGTGATTGCACTCAGGGAATGTTTCAGACAAAATTCAAGTCTAATTATATACAACGGCCAGCGAAGCTGACGAGGTACAGCTACTCTTAATTTATTTCTAAAATATATGTATATATAGAATTTTTTATGTAAATTTGAACACTTTACGATGAGCGCAGTGCAGTATAGTTTATATCATCCCCACCAGCACCAGATTTTTATGACCAGGCGTTAAACTTTCAAATGAACATCTCGCACGTCCCATCCCTTGTCCAATAAAAAAAATATTCTAAATTAGTTTAAGTTAAATTTCATTGAACTCTCACACATTATACGTTTCACTGGAAACAAAGAATTCTGCAGACTACCCCTATCTACCATTGATTACATCCCTGCTTACCCATACCATCAAGAGGGATTATAGTCAAGTCAATACAATATTAAAAAAATATATATATATCGTTGGTATTAGAAAGAAGTAAAACGTAATTACTGGTAACTGTCCTTACTGCAATGTAAATGGGAATATATATATTTGTTTATAAAAACTTTAACATTGTTTTTGTTTGCGAACATTAAGCGTCGGATTCTTTTTTCTCTTATACCTCACAAAGGAAACTCCTTGGATGAGTTATATTTAACAAATCGTCTCATTTTTTGTTTTAATTAAATAATAAAATGGCAACACCGATTACCTCTTGTCAGTGTAGGGCAAATGAAATGTTTTTTTGTGTAGTAATTTTTTTCTGAAGCTGGATAGGCCTGATAATCTATACTGCTTGGAAACTATCAAGATGAAAGGTCATCTTTTCTAATGTATCAAAGAAATCTTCATAAGGTATCCATGAGATAACCGTTACAAATACCTCATGGTGATATGGTCGTTAGTCTCCCTAAACAATCCAAATTTGACCTAAGCATGTCGCCTAATATGGTCCGACGATCTGGTGAAATTTGCAGGAAGCAGTTGGTTGCAGGCTGCGCAGGATCGGTCGATGTGGAGATCTTTGGGGCAGGCCAGCTATGTCCAAATATGGCTGATCGCTGTCGGCTGATGATGATGATGTCACCTAACTTTTTACCCTGACCAAAAGTGTGAAAATACCTAGTTAATAATACCGATCTAAACATTGATTAAGTTACAGTGTATATGAGTCGACGATAATTGAACCTTGTTTCTTATACTTATGCGTCTGGTGGTCGTTAGTGCTTTATCCTATTGTTTAGGTGATTGGAAAAATATTAGTTCTCAAGTATTATTAACTGGTATCTTTTTGATAATTTTTATTTCCTGTTTTCGCGTTACATTAGTCCAATGTCCCTTGACACGAAAATAAAAAAAATCAACTTTGTTTCAGTTTAATTTTATTGTTTACATGATACTGCCCTTGATCTCGATTCAATTTGTTGATAGCTCGTTTGTTTGTCTGTTGCGCGAACATCGCACCGTGTTACGTCTCCTTACACTCGACGACTTCGTGCTTGTCATATTTGGATATAATATAACATTTTACCTTGCCGGCGGTAGTATTCTCTTTATATCATAAAGTGGGTATTTTAAAAAGCAGTAAATTGGCAACTGAACATCACCGTCATTTAACACCAGATGACATGGCTTTTATCGTAACCTCATGTTTACGGTTAAGATATTTAAAATCTTTTACCTCGGTCATGTACTCCGTGATCAGCGTTATGAACTTTTGCAGCTGATTATAACGGGTAAACTTTCTGGGAAACGAAAGGTGGGGAAAAGGAAAAAGTCGTGGTTGGGGAATATCAAGGAATTGACTAGCTTATCTGGGGTGTCCGAATTGTTCCGCCGAACCAGAGACAGAAAGGACTGTACGACGCTGATCACCAACCTTCACTAGTTGAAGAGGCACTTTAAGATGAGATTATTTTATCACCGGTACCAAAAAAAAAAGAACTGATTAGTCTTGAATTACTAGTGATATTAAATAAGTATATGTGGTTGTTCTTCTGATATAGATAATCATTCTGTAGAAGAATGAAGGTTTTATGTTGGTCGGATAAGGTCTTAAACATGTTCAACTTAATGGCTCACATAATCATTGAACTCTAGTATTGTTATAAAATCAAATATTAGAAGAGTTCAGACTTAATGGAACCTCATACCCTGGAACCTTAACAGGAAGAAAAGATGTGATGTTATGACTAGTATACGTACTAAATTTGTTAGGGCACTACTATACTAATTATGTTGGAGAAGCTGACAGAACAAAAACAGATAATGCTCCAACTAGAAAAGTTGGGAGAGAGAGATGGGAGGAAAGAAACAGACAGAAATACATATTATTTTGAATAACCAAATTATTTTGAATCTTCGCGTATCAGAGGTCCTTAGGTCAGAATATCTATCTATTGGCGGGGTAGGTTTCTGTTGCTGGAAACCATATAGGTAAGTACTTCCGCAAATACTATTTCGGCCACCAAGTGGTACTTATCAAACATTACTGTGTTCTGATTTGAAGGGCGCTGTATCTAGTGAAATTGCTGAGGTAACAGGACTCGTATGTCGCATGTTTCAAGGCGACGAACACAACAATGTAGTGCTGTGAATATTATCCTAACTAACGCTACGTTGTTTTCAGCAGGCGGATCACTTACCATCAGGTGAACGTCTCGCTCGTGGCGTCGATTAAAAAAAAATCTATAAATATCTGTACCGTCGTTGAAATATATATTTTCTTTAATATTTCGAGTTGTTCACTTAACGCGCGTTTGAACCAAGTTGTTACTGTGGAGCGTGAACTTGAATACTAAAGTCGGGCAGTTACACGATTTTCCTTTCGCTCCGCTGGAATTCATGACGCCGGTCGAATGTATAATGGTGTAACCTGTCGCTTCTCCTCCCATCCCATCCCCTCCTCTCCTCCACTGTACTCCCGCACTCCCGCGCTCCTTCAATTGACTGGAGACGCGACATAAATCTTTATTGGGGACGCATTGCCGCCTGTCAAGCCGTTATAGTATCAGCGCCGGCCGCTTGCGAATCGCGTCTGCGGCAGCTCCGCAATATTATCGACGACATAAAATATCTTACGTAAGCAGTCCACATAACTTCCCACTGCTGGGATTCGCATCCCGCATCAAAGAGAAAATCAAGACCCTATATAAGCTCGACATGTACGATTCGGTGAATGTTACTGGTCTTGACAAGTAATTATTAAAACTTCTGACTTTAATTGTTTTTTTTATGTTTTCCTTCACTGGAACTCCACTCAAGTTGAATACGATCTAAGCTGGACCTTTTTGAGCCGTATAGCGGCGCATGGATCTGTATTTTCAAACGAAATATAACCACTTTCTTATCGCTAACTTCAAATATATTCTTTTCCTTAACAGTGAACGTGCTATAACATAAAGCATTTTTTTTAAAAGAAATATTACTTTACATCTGCGAGCCAAAGGTTTTTCATTGTACAAGCTAAAAATCATTAAAAAAACATCAGCGGAAATGATTAACTGGCAATACCTTTTTTTTTGTTTCTGTTGAGATCTTCGAAAAGATACTCTCTGCCTTCTGGGGGAAAGTCAGAGTTATGTGGAGATATTTACCCACTAAAACCTCGGTGTTTGTAGAGGTTGCGGGATCTCCGTTCGGAGCACAACCACGGCTAAACGGCAACACCTAAATAAACTTAACCTTCAGAACTCACTCTCAAAAATACAACTGAACTCCTATCTTTAGGCTAATATGTTACACTTAGGTCTTCTATAGAGTAACACGTCAACCTTAGTCGTTTAAGTTAGTCAGCTTTACTCAAGATAAATATCATTTCGTTCATCACAGTGAATTCCTTTGGAAAGCGTAATAACTTAAACATTGCAGTAGGTCACTTATTTTTACGTCGATAAGTCGACTAAGCCACATTTAAGCTTTGCTTCGGACGGTGAATATTTAAAGCATGATGTAATAAGTGAGTCACATTTAAGTTTTTCTCCCAGTTAAAAACTTATATGTCATAGCGATGATCACATTGTGCGCCGTTACTTCAGCGTTTAATAAATATTTACTTACTCTATACACCAATAAATATAATATGCTTGATATTATCAATAATTCCCCAACCAGATTATCAGTTATTATCAATTCGGGCTTGTGATAATGGCTGACACTGACAATAAGGTGCTCATGTTCTCTATACAATACTAAAAAAAATCGACTAGGCGTTCACCTGATGGTTATACGCCCGCCCTTAACGACGGGACTTTTGTTAGGATTATTAACACAGCACCACATTGTACTCCACAGCTTTTACTAGTTATAAACGCCCTTTAAACAGGAACACAGTAATGTTTGCACACTAACGATTGGCTGCGGACACATGAATTGTTTTATATATTGCATTAAGATTTAAGGTATAACGTAGAGTACCTTAAAAGACTTAAGAAGTGGTTCCCTGTAAACCTACTCTTATTGTTACTACTGATATAAGGCAGGACAATGTTTGTCAGGCTCGGGTCAATTTTAGTAAAAGTAGCCTTCTGTGAAGACATAATATCGCAGAAAGAGACTATAGAGATAGAGAGCGAGAGAAAAACACCTATGTCACAATCCGCAGGGCTGAGGTTCGCAGGAACTTCTACTCTATCCATCCGAGAAAGACTAAAGGCCCTTTAGTGGTGCGAGATATTTCCACCTGTCACTGTTAAATAGGGTGGACAGCTCCAGTTCCACCTCAAGAAGTAGCCTTACTATGGCCTCGCGCTGTCGGAACTACGATTGTTTGCGAAAGCGTTGAATGAAATACTGTGCGGGTTTGAGGCGATAAGAGTCCATCATAACTCTTTTGGGTCAACAGAAGAAGGGTGTCCAATGCAGCATTTCCCCACGAGACAAAAAAAAGCTTAAAGTTTTAAAGCAGGTAGTACTGGTGAGAGGAAGGCCCGAATACCCAGTAGTGGGCTTGATAAGAGGGCTGTTTATTTATTTAATGGATGTATTTGAAAAGTGGAGCATCCGTTTGTGGATGGATAGTTGTCTAGGAATATTATCGATGTCGACATTAAGCGCCGTCAATCGCGGCCGGGCCCGCAACGGGGTCAGATGGGAAGTGGGCAAACGCCGGAGCAGCGGGGGGATGCCACTCAATTGTGGCACATTGAATACAGGCGGCTACTCCAGTTTCTTTTGTTACTCGCTCACAATACACACACATACACAGACAGTATGTGCGACATATATTCTGAACACCATCTATGACACTTGACAGTTTTAATTCTTTACATAAGCACTTGTCTTTTAACACGAATGTCTCTCGTTCGATTCCGCCATATATACCATATATACAATCTGAAAGATAGTTTTGGCCATCATTGCTCATTAAGCAAACCTTTGGTGGTCGTGGATTTGTCTGCGATGGGAAGGAGGTTTAATAAAACTATCACTCGTGTAAATATGTGACTATAACAACAAACAGAGTCTGTAGTATTATTTTGGTTGATCACGCTTCACCGTCTACAGCGTGATAGTCACTTACCCCCGCAGGCCAGAAAGCATAGGATATATACTATGATTGATACATATATATATATATATATATATATTCTTTGAGATATTTGTTTTTTTTTTCATCATCATCAGCCGATACACGTCCACTGCTGGACATTTATGTATTCTTATATCAACATAAAATTCATACAATCAATATAGCAAGTCAAATCACTAAACAGTCGTAGGAATGTTGTTAATGTTTTCTTCGAATGTTGCCTTAATTAATATTTTATAAAAGTATTTAAATAACAACATAATTAGGTCCATCGTTGGACTCTTACAAAAATTTTTGGATCGATTCCAATATATTTATCCTCCTCATATATTCTCGTCTAATCTTGCTTAAGAATATCTCTACATATTTTTGTAATTATGGCAATATTTTCAAGTTAAACACTTGTAACATAAGTTTATTTATTTTTAATAAAACAATATTGGTTATTAATCAAGTTACTTGTTACAAATATTATAAAGTATTTTTAGTTTTATTTCATTAAGAAAACCAACTGTATATGTAACGTAGAAACTCTCAGCCGCCCGCTTAGTTGGCTGTAGCACCCCCGCAATTCCTTTTGATGAAGGAATTTAATAAAACCCGTTCTTAATTGATGAATATTCCTACCAAATTTCAAGTCTCCAAACCTTATGAGTTCAAAGACAGTGCTGAATCTTTAATAGGAGGAAATCTCTTATATAAATATAAATAAACATTACTTTGTCGATTGTATCAAAAACTTAAATTTTTTATAGCAATTTTGGGGGTGAATGAAATACCCTAGATATTTTATTCATCATCATCATTATCAGCCACAGACGTCCACTGCTGGACTTTGGCCTCCCTCAAAAATCTCCCTATTTTATTCGTGTATAAGAAAAGTTGACATGATTAAATAGGTCATAACTTTCAGAATTCTTAACTAACGAACTAAGTTTGTCTATATTGATTGCTCTATGTTCATATATTCTCAGCAATCACATTCTTCTATAACATGCCGATAGTATACATTATTTACAATACGTATATTTTTGATTTATTTACCGAATCTCGGACAGGAGCAATATCTCAATGTAGGACAGGATGTCCGTCTATTGTTGTTATTTATGACTTTATTTATATGGACAAGAAAGATCTATCTACTCATCGCGAGATCTTCGAAACTACTACTAATAAACTAGACGTAAACACATAGAATTTGGTAGAGATATGGTTTTTGCTATTTAGAGGTCAGACAAGAATTGATTTTACAATGCCAACCCCAACAGTAGTTGCGGGGGTGCTAACAACGGGAAGCAGCCCAGGAGTTCGCAGGTTGCGGCCGGGTGGAAACACTTGTGACAAATTTCGAGTCTAAATATCCATTCTAATTCTATATTACCGCCAGCAAAGTGGACGGGCAATAGCTAGTTCTTGTATAAACGAACTGCTTTTGTATAAACCCTTTCTCAGCATATGTTTTTTCAAATATATTGAGTTCCTCCAAATGTTTCTTCTCTCTATTCTAGTCGTGGTTTAGATTGTTCATCGCTTGTCTTGTAACACAGTGGTCCTATATTAGATTGGGACCACAACTTGTAAGAATTTGGATAAGTTTTGTCTGGCTAGCCCACCGTTTTGGTTTTAAATCTGCTGCCATAACAGCATTACAGTGTTTCTGATATATGTAGGCAGATTATTCTAGGTGCTTCACCATCCACAGCCTCAATGTTAAGTCCTATAAAAGATAGCTTGTTTAGTGTTTGTTCGATTCGTTTCTACAGTACTTAATCGCTTTTAGATTGTTGTGTAATTTTTGAAATAATCAAATGCTCTTCTCAATGTTTATCATGTCTTGTCATAGTGCAGTGCTTCAGGTGCACCAGTTCACCTGCTTCGTACATCTACTGAATCGTTCCTTCATAATTATAACTGTTTACTACATATTTTTCTGCATTCTCGTAGTCATACCTATTTGCTATTAACTAATGAATGTATGGCAAATAAATACACGCAATGTACTAATATGTTTTATATCTTCGATTCTACATTAATGTTGTCTATGCAATAATTCCGATATCGCGGATCGAACGGACTTGCGTTATGTATTGGCCAACGTTCATAAAGTCATGTTAAATCTCCTCAGAATGCCCACACGAACTCATTCTACAAATAAACTACTCAAAATTTCTGTTCAATATATTAATATAACACAACTATGATTGCCCGCTCATAGATATATGTGTATATATAATAAATATTATGTCCGCGTTGCTTGCCTTGAACTGCAAATACTTTAGCACATAGTTTCTATGTAAAAGGAGATTATTTCCTTCGAGCTTCCATAGAAAAAAAAACTTCTTATAGTTTATTAAATTATCAATTTCTGCTCCTAAAAAGTAGTGTATATGTTTGACTATTCGAATATCAATAGCACTACATAGCTTATTGGTGCCAGGTTTCTTACCGGAGACCGTCTAGGTATCACCGCAGTGTTTTTATCTGTCGCCAAACATCAGTCATCATCACCAGCTGATAGACGTCTACTGCTGGACATAGGCCTCCCGCAAAGATCCTCACGTTTATAACGAGTGATCTCCAATACTGAGGTAGCCTGTATCATTCTAACCAGCGCCACGTTGTTATGGACAGGCGTGTCACTTATCATCAGGTGAACGGCCTGCTCCTCTCGTCGCATCGTATAATAAATAAAGCATCTTTGGACTTACAATGTACTAACCCAGGCTAACGAAACGTATCATTACATACGATGCCATGATCTTAAGCTAGTTTCTAGTAAGATCTTGTCACATCTTACTAAAAAGTGATCAATTAGTTGATAACTTGAATAATCAAAGGATTTCCCGATACATTTCCTCTTCGAATTTATTTCAGTGCTGCTCATTAACGTCACCATATTTGTCATATAATGTATATACACAGATTCGTTGGTCATACAAGGTAGAGACCGGAAGCAAATCAGTATCGCCGTACACTCACTTGTCACTATTTCACTTTACTATCTCCGCATTTTGTGTTAGTATTCGAACATAATCACTGATCAGTAACGGTTGGAGCAGTTGTGCTTACTGTCTACTTAACAAGCACCATTAGATAATGATTTCTTTGATTATTAAATGAACCGATTTTCATCTTAATAATTACAGTATCTTGACGGTATAATATTCAGAGATAATAACTTAGAAAGTTATCGGCACAAAACTTGGTAGCATCATGTGTTATATATATATATATGTTTAAAAATTACTATTACTTATCGAAGATATCGTCATAGAAATATAATCAGAAAATAATGAGAATATTCTAAATTATTTCTACAATTAAGGTTGTTTGGGGTAATTCATAATATTCAAAGTAAATCTATCGTAGCCACTGATGGCAGGTCTCTATTGCCGGAGATCGTCTAAGCAAGTACCACCGTAGTCATTATTTCTCCAGCCAAATAGTAGTATTCAAACATTACTGTGTTCCGGTTCTAATGACACTGTAGCCAGTGAAATTACTGTAGTAACGATAATTAACACCTGATATCTCAAGGAGACGAGCACAATGTAGTGCTGTGGACATGTATATCATGCTCACTAGCGCCACGTTGTTATAGGCAGGCACTTACACTCCAGTGAACGTCTAAATTACCTCGTTGCTTCGTCGAATTAAAGAAAATTCCTTTTGTAGCTACCGGTGGAGGCTGGTATCTAAGTTTATATACAATATCTAGGACGTTGCCTTTAACGCTAGGTATAGTTGTTTACTTGATCAAGGAGTTTTGTATCTAATGAAATTACAAAGGGTACCTGAGATCTCATGTCCTGAGATGATGTGCCCATTGCGATGCTGTATAAACATAACTAAAGCATTGTTCTCTGCAAACGTATCATTTACTATCACAGCACGTTGTGACACCATCATCCGACTAGTATTCAGTCTATATAGTAAGTACTAGTGTTGTGCCGGTAACTATACACTAACCTAAATGCGTAAAGAGCTTCAAAATTATTATAATCTATAAAGCACATTGCTCCACCGTCTCCGAAACTCGTAGTGACGTTAAATTTGGTCTGCAGCCGTGGAGCCGACGTACCACTTCAAGGTGCTGGTGCCGTCCATGGTCGCCGGCGCGATCATCGGCAAGGGCGGCGAGACGATCGCCCAGCTGCAGAAGGACACAGGCGCGAGGGTCAAGATGTCCAAGTCTCACGACTTCTATCCCGGTGAGTTGTTTACTTGTGATTTTTAATAAAACTTTTTCCACTGTTAATAGCGAACTTGTAACTTTAAAGTTAAAAGTTACCGACAGTACTGCATTAAGTTTGTATCTAAGTTATTAAGATTTAATTAATGTACACAGATAAATTATTAAGCTTCATATCTTTTAACGAAATGGGACTTCTCACTACAAGGCTTGAAGTTTCCTCAGTTGCATCACTGAGCTTGAGCTTACTGTGAAGGACAAAATCTTTCATGGACCTGCTCCTTTCGCGAACTGGTACTTAGTTCGCGTTATGGTTTGCCTTGAGCCTCTTCTTGTGATTTGTTTTTCAAGTCCTAGCACTGTGATCGTAAACTGATTCGTTCATATCAATTACCTAATAAGTTTATATATCTAAAGACTTTTTAATTTAAACTATGAGCTAAGATGTTTAGAGGAAACGAATGCATTATCAGTCATTTAAGATTAATTAGTATAATTTATCTATGACTAATTAAAATACAGCGTAAGCGGGCAACGCAGGATCGATCGATGTGGAGATCTTTGAGAGAGTTTGAGAGAGACCTATATCCAGCTGTGGACGTCTATCGGCTGGTGATGATAATGATATCAAACTGTAGTATAATTGTGAACATAACCGGTACAGTTTTATTATATTCTTTGTTTCCGAGTTGCATTTCGCAGTATAGTAGTTTACAACGTATTTTTCGGCTCGGTCAGCATGACGGCTTCTGGTATAGTATAATGATAATTTTAATGTTCACGCTGAAATTGAACAAAGCATCGTTAGAGTAAGAAAATCGCTCGGAACAAAACAATACGGTAAATGTAACGTAAACAGGGGCGCAGGGCCGAGAGTGCGCCGTCGCCGGCACAGTAATTGTCGCCTTTGTCCAATACCATAGAGAATATTAAAAAGCGCGCCCGCGAAGTATAACAAGGCAGCTCATAATTTCGCTATTCTTTCTGGCGTAATGACTGCAGTTCCACAGTTGGGGACTTTACGCGCTCTCGAATTAAAGTGATGAATTATTGCGGGCGGCGGTGGCCGGTGGCCGGAGGGGCGTGCGTCGACCCACTTCTGTCAGGATTTAGCGCGCGGCCGACCCAAGAGGTGCTTTGTTCGCAGACCTACTTACCGGCTAGGGCGGCCCGTCTGCGGGGCTTTTTGCGGACCCCCCGCCCTAGTTTCGTAGCGGTCGGGCCACTGGGGTGGCGCGGCCGCGCTTATTTTTCTATCAACGGTTTCGTTTACTTAATACACTTGGGTCAGCGATTTCTCATACGAAAGAGTCAAAGCTATTTATGCAAGTTTACTACCCAAATGCAGGTTGTTATGGTGACATTTAAATATAACCTGTTCATAGAACGTATAGTTTTCTTCATGTTGTCTTCCTTTATTTAAGGCTCAAGCCAAGTAGGAACAGTACACAGGAGCAATAATAACACAGCGCACAGAGATTTCAGACAGGGACAACATTATCACCATCTCAACCGATGGACGTCCGCTATTGCTCATAAATCTTTTGTTATTTGAAGATATACATCTTGCACCTGAAATCTCTGTTAATAAAAAAAAAAACTTATAAATAAACATACCAATTTTATTTCAGCAAAGTTAAAACTTGAGGGATCATTATTAAGATAAGTTTAAGGAGATAGAACGTGCAGTATATATTTGCCTATATAAGCTATCACAGCTTCACTTCGTCGTTTAGTTACCATATTCATTTGGTACTTGAAGTCAAGTGTTGAATATTCAATAGTATAGATAACATGTAAGATAATACTATGATAATCATACAAAAGACACTTCGATGAATTGCGAGTTTCATTATTTTTATTAAGATTTCCGATGCAACTGCTACTGCGGTAGAACCGTGCGAGCGATCACCTTGATTCTGATTTTCCAGCATCATTATTTGCTGATGTTTATCTCGCATTGTTTCCCTGTAACGGCGAGCCCCTCCACGGGGAGTGTGGAGGGGTGGGCGCTGCGCTGCGCTCGCACGCGCGCCGCATTGTCGCCGCGAACTGCAAGTCAACGATAATAACGCCGCAACAATAGCGGCCCTGGCCTTCGCCGTCGGTGCATTTGTCGGTTAATGAAAGAAAATCGTTACGCCTTCCTGCTCATTGTATTCGACTGATTCGATAAGATTTCGCGAATCCGTTCAACGGTCAATATCCAATCGACATAATATCTACGGCGCGCAACTCCGGAGTGAAACTACTTTCGTGATTGTGTGAATAAGATTTTATGAAACGGTATAAAGGGGCAACCGTCAACATGTTTATTGCGTTTAGTGTGGAAGACAATGAGATAAAACTCGTTTCTATATCATCATCAGCCTTTTCTTATCCACTGCTGGATATAGTCCTTACGCAATGTCTTCCACCAAATGCAATCCTCAGCTTCTCGCATCCTTTCCATTTCCGACCACCCTGATCAGTCGGTTCGGTCCATCTAGTTTCTATATATTTTCACCCTATTCCTCATCTTCTCTTAATGCTATACCGCAGCGCGCCCACTACAAGAGAAAAGAATAGAAGAAAGAAAATAAAAAACAAACTATTTCTGTGTTAGCTAAAATATTTTATTGACTCCAATAAGTCCTGTCTCTCTCATTGTTTCCTACTTCGACCGATTAAAAGCCGAATAATCGTTCTTTTCACTAATCATTCTCTTACAATTTTATTAGAATATAAACTTACACTTCTACGGCATGTGAACATACATTTGATTTTTTAAGAAATCATGTGGTGACGAGCTAGCTACATTCATCTGATGGTAATACGTCTAATTAGACCCTAGTTAGGATGTTCACTCAGTGCGGCAGCGGACCTGTTAATGTTCAAAACAAACCAGTCTGGACAGCAAGTATCAGACAGTAAAGTCAAAATGTATAAAAGTTGCCTTCGTCTCTGGCTCCAAGTAGTAGTTCGTAAACATTGCCGTTTTCCGATTTGAAGGGCTTTGTACATTGTCTAATTAATATGGTAACGAGATTCGACATCTGTCAAGGCCACGAGCGCAATTTAGTGCTGTATATATCATCCTTAACACCGTTATGTTGTTAAGGGTCGGCACTTTCCTTCAGGCGAATATCTCGATCATCATCATCATCAGCCGATAGACGTATGCTGTTGGAGTTAGGCCTCCGTCAAAAATTACTTCATCGATCGGTCCTGCGCCGCTTGCATCACGGGCCATTAGGAAGGGACCGTCGTTACTAGAGGTTCATTTGGGGGGCATTTCGGTCATTACCCACCTCGATCTCTGGATCAATGCGGGTTGGTTGGTGCCAGAGCCTCGTTTGTTGATGCAGGGTGCTTCACGAGCAGGTCAGGTTGGCTTTGGTCCCGTGAGTCTACAAATAGCGCCACACAAAACCGAGGCGCTATGGTTCCACAAAATGCCGAGGTCTAGGGGTTCCCTAGCTGGTGTGTCCAAGTAGGTGGGCACGATGTGGAAGTGGGCCGGTACATGAAGTACCTTGGCCTGACATTGGACAGTCGTTGGAGCTTCGAAGAACACTTCGAGCGTCTAGTACCCCGGATCGAGAGGATAGCCGGTGCAATGCACAGACTGCTACCCAATCTCGGGGGACCAGTAGAGGAAGTTCGCCGCCTCTATGCGGGAGTAATACGATCCGTAGCCTTATATGGCGCGCCAGTATGGGCTAAGAGGCTAGCCATCCGACGCTGTAGAACTAAAATCTATAGCGTTCAGCGAAGAATGGCCATAAGGATCGTACGAGGATACCGTACAATATCCTTCGAGGCGGCGACAGTCTTAGCTCGATTTCCACCTATGGATATTCTGGCGGATATGGATGCGAGGGTGTACGACCGCATCCGCGCCATCCGCCAGAGCGGTGGGAGTGAGCCAGACGAAGTACTCAAGACGGCTCGACGGCAGGAGCGGCGCAGGGCTCTTGCAGCGTGGCGCGATAAGCTCTCGGAAGAGAGGTATGCGCGCAAACGCGTTGTGGGGGCGATCTTGCCGGTCTTCGATGCCTGGATGCAACGACGCGGAGGAAGTCTCACCTACAGACTTACACAGATACTTACTGGGCACGGGTGTTTCGGTGATTATCTGTGCAAGATTGGACGAGAAGCGACGGCGAATTGTTTTCACTGCGGAGGAAGAGAGCTGGATTCCGCATCGCACACGCTCGCGGTTTGCCCGGCATGGGAACCGGAGCGGCGGATCCTGATAAACCAGATCGGACAGAACCTCTCCTTGCCAGTAATCGTGTCGGCGATGCTGGGAGGAGACGTTGCATGGAGGGCCGTAGCCTCCTTTTGCGAAACTGTAATGGTACAAAAGGAGGCTGCTGAGCGGGCTAGAGAGAGGACAGATCCCGCTCGGAGAAGAAACCGTCGTGGCACTACCGTGCGTCAACACGTCGCACCGGTGAATGGTGCTCCCCTACCATAATGGGGCCTTTTGGGTTGTTGGCGATCAGGATGGGGGTTCTCATCGCCTTCTAAACGACCCTGAGGAGGACAATGGCTGGACGTGGTCGCCGGTCATTGAAATAATACTCACTAGGCTGGTAGGGTCTGTATAAGCAGACCCCGGGACGAGCTATCCCAGCATAACGTTAGCGAGGCCGCGGTTGTGTTCCGAACGGAGATCCCGTGACCTCGCCAAACGCCGAAGGTGACCACCGAGGGGGTTTTAGTGGGTAAAAATCTCCACATAACTCTGACTTCCCCCCAGGAGGCAGAGTATCTTTTCGAAGATTTCCCCCGCGAGAAAAAAAAAAAAAAAAAAAAAAAAAAAAAAATGGTCCCGTGAGTCGTTGTGTGGGACCCCTTACAACACCCCACGTCTCGCTGCTTCGTATAAAAGAAAAAGCTTATTACAATATTGACCAGGACGTATCACAAAAATTGATGAACCTCAGTTTTCTCGTTATGATTATATTTGCTATAGTATGATTATATAATTTAGTATAAAAATGTTTATGTTTATATTAAGCTATAAAACGCATAATACGTAGTTTTTATTGTTTTATTTATATGTATATATTGTTGAAGAGAGCACTTGTTTTAAACGTTCCTATCAAGGAAACTTCCGTAACACGAGAGTATGAAGGCGCGGTGTGCGCCACCGCAATGCGGTACGGGCTTCGCTCCCACACATCCCCTCCCACACACCCCTCATAGGCCTTTTCACGTATTTCTTCTTAACAGCTCTTTACCCCCTCCCGCTGACTCTCCATTCACTCGCACGGTTAAAGCAAATATAAAATATTTTTCTCGTGCAACGCGCGCCCAGTAACGTCCGCGGTGTTTTAATGATCCAAATGTAGAGCACATTTCTTTCTACATTTGCAGTTTTTTTTTTTATTAAAGCTGCTTCTACATAACGATAACGTCCACGTGAAAACTAAAATTCTTAACTCTAGAATGTTTACGAATGGCTCTAAAGGAAAGGGAAGTTACCTTCTCAAACATGAAAATAGTTGAGTTTATTATATTGACAATGTCTCTGTTATCGTCCAATAAGCGAGCCCGAGGGGGACGGCAAATGCAAAGTCGTCTCGTTTCTGCTATAGAATAGCGAGTTAGGGTTCTAAAGAGGGTTACCTTCTAACGTTAAGGGACCTTACCTTGGGACCTATCATGCCAAAGTGCAGAAAGGCACGGGTCCCTTCCATAGGAGATCCTGAATATTTTTCTATTTAACGCACCGAAGGAAATCACCAAAAAGCTTTAAATGACAAGAAATACCATACAATTCTGACTTTCCCGCTAGACGCAGAGTATCTTTTGAAGATGCAGAACTCCTCCAAACTCCCCCACAATGTCTATTTCAGCACCAAATAAGTAGTATGTAAACATTACTGCAGTTATTATTATAAATCAAAATTCTGTCTCATGGGTACTAGTCAATCGAAAGATCACCTGGTTCTAAGTGATACGCGTTCTCATAAAATGGCGGTAGTTGGAATGTTAGAAGCACCACATTGAGCTCGTCGCGATAAGGGACAAAATGTTAAGTCTTTATCTCCAGTAATTTCAGTAAATACAGCACCCTCGAAATCGGAACAGAGTAATATTTGCACACTTACTGTTTTCCGGAGGAAATAGGAGCTGCGGTGGTACCTAAACGGTCTCATGCAGCGGAGAGATCTCCCATATCATCATCTTCTTCGTCGGTATCACTCTTGACAGAGTGGTCTTGGTCATCACTTCAGGTGTTGGTCGCAAGCTTAACAACACGTCGCCATTTTACTCTGATGGGCGTCTGCTCAGTGCAGCATTCATGTAATGGTAACGATGATGAGCCATATACAGAAGGTTTACCATTTACCATCAGATGAACATCCTGCTCGAACCAGGCGCTAATGCATCATTATTGTGTTACGATTTTATATCACCCCCTCGAGTTATTACAAAGTTGTACATTTCGTAATGAACCCATTCCGTTTTACACGAATCCATTTGTGTCCAACAAAGTTTCACTCCGGAAACTCCTCCTCCGTTGGGACGCAATGCGAACTTTATTGTATTGTCCATTGTAACTGTCTCTTGCTGGCCGATTATCGGGGCTGCTCCACCCTCTACCCCCACTGCGTGCTTGTTCGTCATTCACAGTATATCAGTTCTTCTTAACATTTTTCGTTTCCGTACCCCTTTATTAGTACCCTTGATAACTCCAAAAACAATGCATCTCGTTTCTCTTAAACTCTATCTATTGTCAAGGCTAGCTTTCATATATACTTTTTGAACTTTCTTTCTCTCTCTAGCACTATAAAAAGTTAGTTAATTTTGAAGTACATATTGCACATATAATAACTACATTACAGTAATGTTTATATATGCTAAGACATAAAGGCAGAGGAAGAACGAAGAAAGTGTGGATGGATTGTGTGAAAGATGACATGTGTAAGAAGAGTGAATTCAGATACGACGGCTGATAAAGGGATATGGGAGAAAAGTACATACTGTGCCGACCCCACATAGCTGGGAGAAGGACAGGAGAAAGAATGCTTATATATGCTGTTTGTCTGGTGATGGTTGCTGGTAAAAGTTGGATGCGGACAGCGTAAAGACCGTTCGATGTTGAGATCGTTGGCGGGGGCTTATATCCAGCTGTGGACTTTTATCAGCTGGTGATGATAATGATTATGTTAAATGTTTTATCTCCTCAGTATTTCAACAATTACCAATATCATTTTCAAGTACACGTAATGATTAGAAATCGCTTGTCTAATTTTAATATAAGAGTTAATTACACACAGAACTGATGGAGAGTTGAACTGCTCGGGGAGATAAATTAAAGCGTTGAAGCACGCCATCATTAAAGTACGATGATTTAAGTTTTTAAGATGTAATAAAAAAGTTTTGTGAAGCGCCAGACAATGATTAAATCTTAATGAAAAAGATAGATATTACAGTTTTAAGGACATTTCTATTTGATTATTATATTAAAACTAGATCATAAACTGACAAAGAGACGAGCTGGACATTCACCTGATTATAAGATATACGCCTGCCCATAGCAATTTAATTGGCAGTAGGCAGAGCATATTGAAGGACCGCCGGCCGATGGGTCAGTAAGGTCCTGGAATGGCGAATGGGAGACCTACCACAAATTGGATCCTAGACTTGGTAAATCGCTGGAACCCACTGGATGCGAACAACGTGGAACCAATCGATGTGGAGATCTTTGGGGGAGGTCTATGTCCAGCAGCGGACGTCTATCGCCAGGTGATGTTAACAACGTGGCGCTATTTAGGTTAACAAACACAACAACATATTGTGAACTCTCCGCCTTTATACATCAGATATTAAGTCTTGTTACCTTAGTAATTTCACTAGCTACTACTTCCTTTAAACCGGAACACAGTAATGTTTGCATAGTACTGTTTGGTTTCTGCAATAGGTGCTGCAGTTGTACTTACCTAGACTTCTCCGGCAACAGAGACCTACCACGAGTTGATCTTTTAAGAATATTAAAGTATTACTAAGTAGCCTACCACCAGTAATCAGTATATTTTGTTTACTCTTTCATGATCACAGACAAAATCCTTTACAAACAAAAACTCTTTCCTCTTAATCAAATACCAAAAATAAAGATTTAAAATTTTGCGGTGAAATATCATTTCCGTTTCCCATTTCAACTTCAATCGAGAGTTCAATTTTCACGCTGGCAACAAAAAGCGTTATCAAACAAAGCTTTGATTTAAGAGATGCTTTTTTTAAAAAAAAAAAAAAAGCTACAGCAGCGTAACATTTCAGCCGTTTCATGTTCACTATTAAATCTCCCGTAACAATTATGTTTATCTTTAATAGAAAAAGTTGTGCCTTGTGAATTATTTATGTTGACTGCCACCTTGAACTGGCTCCGCTGTGTAACTGCATCAGCGTTTATTTGCATTCGCAGCCGTCGCTATTTATCCTATATTTCACTGGTTTTTTTTTATATTTTTTTCGCTGTAAATAATAGAGCATTCTAGCAGATATTGTTCATTGTTCGGCACGGAGCTGCGGGCGCAGTTTGGATGCAAAACCCTCTCATTACGGAGGCCTAGCTCCGCTGTATTGAGGTTGCGTTTTTTTTATTTCGTAATAACGGTTAATTCCTGTGCACAGTTAAAAAAAACAAATGTATGTTGAACGCTGTATACATGCTGACTTCACTGGTAAGTCTGTCTCTGTTGTAGAGTGGTGGCATTAGCTTCACAAGGCCTCTCGCTGTCGGAACCACAGTTGTGTGCGAAAGCGTTCCCGTGGTTCCGGCCCGATGTTCTCATTGAGAAACCGTTGGGTTTTGCCCGGCAAGAGTCCGGCATAACTCTTCTGTTGTCCCAGCAGCAGAAGGGTATCCAATTCAAAATTAACCCACGAAAAAAAAGGTCTCTATTGTAGAAGACCATCTAGGTCGAGCCAGTTACACCTGTGTTATTAGGTCCCATTGGGAGAAACTGAAAATTATATTAGTAACTAAAAAATATTGGGGAGTTAAAACATTAGTTTAAACGAGTTAGAAATTAACTTTACAAGTAATAACTTGTTAAAGTGACAGAAAATTTAAAGAGAGATAGAGAGTACATTACAAAGTTAAGTTTTCCAATAGATAGAACTTAATGGTAATGAGACACTTTGTTCATTAGTAAATATGAAGTTAACAGAGAAGTGTAGCTTATACATGAAATGTTTCATTAAGAGGTCGCCATCATCATCAGCCGATAGACGTCCATTGCTGGATATAGGCCTACCCTAATGATTTCCGCATCGATCGATCCTGCGCTGCCTGCATCCAGCTGCTTCTCGCAAACTTCACCAGATAGACGGACCGTCTAGTAAGGGCCCTGCCATTGCGTCTTCCGGTACGTGATCGCCATTCCAAGACCTTGGAGCCCCATCAGCTGTCAATCCTTCGAGCGATGTATTCTGCCCTTGCCACTTGAGACTAGCATTCTTTTGGACATGTCGGTGATCTTAGTTCTCTTGCGAATCTCCTCATTGCTGATTTGATCACTCAGGGAAACCCCTAGCATAGTCCGTTCCATTGCTCTTTGTGCGACCTGAAGCCATTTCTTACTTCTGTGAAATTAAAAAGCAGGATTTTTTATTTAACATTTTCAATTATCACTTTGGGCTTATATATTCCTAAGAGATATAAGTCCCCCCCGCCCCAAAAAAAGAAAAGAATTTAAAAAAAAAACTAGTATCACTTATTTTCATTGCGGTTATATCGCTGCAGGTATGTGGAAAGCTTTTTATCGCTCGGATATAAATCTAAGCTTGCATAAATATACATTTTTTTTATATCTAACTACGCTAGGTGTGCCAAGGTCTCGAACGTGAGACCTTTGATTTACACAACCAGTTAGATAGGCGCTCTGGTGTGCGCCTCTATCGTTCTTTTAGGATTTCGTAACTGCGGCTCTAATGGTGCCGATGATGTCATGTATTTTTAACTTGGAGTATTGATCTTAATCACCAAAGACAAACTAAGCTTATACGTAAAAATAAAGATACCGGAAGGATGAAGTAATGAGATGACGCAAGCGAAGATACTCATTTGGGAGTGATACATCTTCCCATAACAACGTGGCGCTATTTAGGATGATATACAGTAATTTTATTATCCACAACTCCCTTCAAACCGGAACACATTAACATTTGTACAGTGCTGTTTGTCGACTGCAATAGGTGCTGCGGTGGTACCTAGACAGTCTAAAGCAACAAAGATCAACCGTCAGTAACGATGACTTCCGGTAAAAGAGGTTTACTCGGCTTCTGTAATTTAAGTAAATATGTTCCTATCAGCCTGGGGGTATAAGTGGTCCCGCACAGCAACTCACGGGAGCGAAGCCAGCTTCACCTGTTCGTGATGCACCCTGCTAATCAAAAAACGAGGCTCTAGCGCTCACCAACCCGCATTGGTCCATCGTGGTGGGTAATGACCAAAATCCCCTCCATATAAACCCCTACGCACGTAGAGATCTTTAGAGGACGGAAGCATATGCCAAGCAGTAGATGTCTATCGGCTGATAATGATAATGATGACGATGATGTTCTTACCAGCAGTAAACAGAGGAAGTGTACTAATTGCTTGTTAGAATTTCTATTATAAACGCTATATTTCTGGCGATTATAAAGGAAATAGCAAAGGAGAAGAGAGCCCATTAGCTCAGACGTTTCATCAACTACAGCGTCCTTCGCACCGGCATCGTATGCGCGATACAGTTAGGTAGACCCGGTTTCCGTTTTACTTATACGGATATTAATCAGCTTGGCGCGTCTCTCGTCCCGCTGGTTTATAAATACTGCGCGCGTGACGGCCGGTCCACGCCTCGTGACGTCACACCACTTTAAGTGCACTATTTATTGGCACAACTTGCCCCGTTGACGCAGTGCGGTAAAAAATAGTCTGCACCGGCGACACCTCGGGGTCGCTTCTAATTACCTCATAACGCTCTAATGAGGATGGAGGGAAACCGGTCATTGTGCGGACGGGGCGCGCCGGGAAATTGGAGTTTACTCTGAAATTAGTCGCCTAGTAGCGCACGAATCGCGAATCGGGTCAAACGGTGCCGCACGCACATTACCCACCTTCCATGTATTTACTGACTGACTATCATAAATTTTCTATGTATACTCGTTTTTAGTGCTAAACAAAAAGCGAACTATTTCAGCTTGCAGGTTATCCGAGCTAACGACGTCTTACTGGAAATTAATTGTCTAATACTTCATTACTTCTAAAGGATCATCTGGTAGATAGGTCTATTGCAGCCGACAAATAGTAGTGCGCAAACATTACTGTGTTCTGGTTTAAAGGGAGTTGTAGCTAGTGAAATTACTGCTGTAACGAGACAGTATCTTATTCAACTAAGCGACGAGACGCGTGTTTACCTCACTATTACTGATAAGTCCATCCATATTAACGTGGCGCTAGTTAATATGGATACACAACACTTGATTGTGCAACTAGTAAAAATGTGGTTCTGCTGTGTATATCATCCTAACTAGCCTCACCATTGGATAATGATTATTGTGTTTGCAGCTCTTACGGAGCAGTTAGGTAAGTGATGCGCGCTATCGGCCGGTTTATTTTTAATTTAACCCGCTGATAAAAGCGACGCCCCATGCGCGCACGCGCATCGTTATACGATAACAGCCCGCTCGTGTACAAACGTTACTAATATTTTATTTACTTGCAAATATTTCGTAACATATGTCGTAACTTGAAATCATGACAGCTCACCGATCGTAAACGCTATACACCTCTCGATGAGTAACAGGTTCGATACCCACTGAACGTCAATTTCCGGTGAAGGAAAACTCGTTCACCTGACACGCATGTCCACAACAAAGTGACGGTAGTCAGAACGGTACACAGCACCACATCGTGTTTATCGCCTAATAATCTGTTACCCTAGTAATTAAACTAGCTACAACGTCCTTCAATGTGGATTACTTTGAAGGACGTTGTTGTTGGGTGTGTTGTTGGTTAGCCACCAGTACATGGGGGAGGTATATGACGCCATAAACTCGAATTTTATCAGCCGACAGCTGTCCACTACTAGACGTAACCACCAGAGATCCACCAGAATCCGTAAATCACCGTAATCCACCAGAGATCTCTACATCGATGGGTCCTGCGTCAACAGTCAGCATGGCATCCAGTACGCCGACCACTAGTGACCGTCGTTTGTAGGGTTCCATATGGAGGGATTTTAGCCATTTACCACCACGTTGTAATGCAAGTTGATGGAGAACCAGAGCTTCGTTTGTTGATTAGCAGGATGAACTACGAGCAGGTGAGGTATGCTTGGGTCCCGTAAGTTTTTGTACGAGGATACACCCTATAAATTTAAGTATATACACATAGGAGATATCCAGCGATTAATTGACTCGTCACGTGTTTGGGATATTGCTTTTTCCATTTAGAGGTCACCCAAAATATTGATTTTATAAAATGCCTTCCCCAAAAGGGGGTGGCGGGGTGGTCACGGCCAGTATAGCGAGGAGCGGGGAATGGTTTATATATATATGTTTATATAGCTAAGTGTGTAATAGAAAACTACGTAACACAAATAACGTAACATACGAATTGGTAATCCTCTCGACGAACACGAACTCACAGGGGCCGGTTACGAAACGCTCCGCCAGCGTACCAACAAGGTTACCTGGTCTCCTTACTCAGTTGCGAGGAAACGGAAACGTAATATCTTTATTATGAGTATTAATTATATAAGTATTTTTCATTTTATTTAAATTCACTTGTGCCTACTCCAACACATTTATTTTTTGAAACATTGATTTCTTGTTCGCTGGCCTAATGGTTAAAACGTGCGGCTTTCATTCCGAAGGTCGCTGGTTCGAATCCCTAAAATCTCTCCCGTGGTGACTATGGCCTATCGCCCTCATATTGATGGTAGGCCTGTGCCCCAACAGTGGGGAAAATTGGCTGCAGAAAAAATCATTTAATCATTATCTATTCAACCGATGGACGTCCATTGATGGAAATAGCTCTCTTGCAATGTGGTTGTTCTTTCTTTTAATATAAAGTAAGAATTAACATTAACTTAACATAACATAAATACCTCGAGCTCGATATGGTGCTGTGTTTATCATTCTAATTAGTGTCACGTTGTTATGGGAAGCGGTGTCACTTATGATCAAGTGAAACGTGTCGCTTGGAATAAATTATACAAATGAATGAATGATTGCTTTACTTAGGCACTACCGGAACAATACACCCTTAATGGGGGATAAACTTGAGGGTCCAATTCAACTCAAAGGACAGCAATGTTTGTAACTTAACCCATTAGCGTATATGATATGAGAAAAGCTCTAATATAATATACTAACTTCATCTATACCTAGGTACGAAAATATTGAAAGTATTACAAGAGACCTATGAACAGTAGTAGAAGTTAATTGTTCGAGATGATTATGATGACATCTATACTTATAATCTAACGATTCTTGCAAAGGATCCACATAATATCAGGGCTGCTGCGTGAGAAACTACTGAAGGAGTTGTTGAGACCTTTTTTTTTATTAGACAAAAGCATCGTAACATTTACTAGGTATTGAATTACACACCGCTGATAATGTGGCGCTAGTTAGGTTGACACAGCACTAGACTATGTTCCTCGCTTTGAGACCTAAGATGCCAAGTATCTTTATCTTAGTAATTTTATGCTACAGCACCTTTCAAACCGAAATATAGTAATGTTTGCCCACTAATACTTGGCGGCGGGTAGAGCTGGCGTTGCTGCATACCTAGACGGTCTCGATCAGTATATTACAATAGTTTCTTCTTAGTTATGCTTTCGTACGATATTTGATAATTTTTTTCTTTTTCCTTCTTTCTTTTTTCGTTTGTATGGTTGGAATGATATTTGGTGCGGTACGCGGTGCGCGGTACACGTGGCGGCGCGAGGAACTGGCCGCGCCATGCCGCGACCGGCTCATACATAATGTAATAGGGGGACCGGAAAGTAATGTCGTTTCTGCGCATGCCAATACTTGATTGTCATTTGTCAGCTCATTGTTTTGTTCAGAGGCGTACCAAAGACATTGTGAGGTTATAGTGATTTCTTTACTTATAGACAATTGAATTACAATTTTTTTTTGTAATTTTGGGTAAAATGGCCAGCCAAATACCAGAAGAGGTACACATCCGGCATTGCATGCTCTTTGAGTTTCGCAAGGGAAATAACGCAACAGTTGCTACCAAAAACATTTGCGATGTTTATCCAAATGCACTGGACATTCGTAAATGCCAAAGGTGGTTTTCCAAGTTCAAATCGGGTAATTTTGATCTTTCCGACTCGTATCGATCAGGAAGACCATCAGCGTTAGACAACGACGTGTTAAGGGCGGAAGTGGAAGCAAATCCGTGTCAGACGATCGAGGAATTGTCAAACAGTCTCAACAAACCTTGGTCGACCATCCAAGAACATTTGAAGCAGATTGGAAAAGTAAGCAGAGCAGGTGTTTGGGTCCCGCATAATCTGTCCGAACAGAATAAGGCTAACCGATCAATCACATGCAACTTATTGCTTCAACGACACTGTTGTGTCGTTTTTTGATCGCTTGATCACAGGAGATGAGAAATGGGTCCTGTATGATAACCCAAAACGCAAAAGGCAGTGGCTCTCTCCAAATGAAATCCCTCGGAGTACTGCTAAGCCAGGTTTACACCCCAAAAAAGCGCTTTTGTGTGTTTGGTGGAGTATTCGCGGCATTGTTCATTTTGAATTACTGAAACCTGGAGAAACTGTTACTGCAGACCTCTACAGCGAACAATTGCAGCGAGTCAATCAATCTTTAATTGAAAAGTGGCCAGCGATTGTCAACCGAAAAGGCGTCATTCTCCAACATGACAATGCAAGACCGCACTGCGCAAGGCGAACTCTAGAAAAAATTAATGAATTGGGGTGGGAGGTGCTGCCTCATCCACCATATTCGCCCGATGTTGCACCATCGGATTTCCACTTATTCCGAGCGCTGCAACACTTTTTAAGTGGCAAAACATTTGCAAATTTGGATGATATCCAAAATGCCATCTCTAGATATTTTGCCGAAAAACCAATTAATTTTTATCGATCAGGGATTGAAAATTTACTCACTAGATGGCAAAAGGTTATTGACAATGATGGGGAATACATCATTGATTAAAAATAAAGACTCGTTAAAAATGTATGTGTTTGTATTTAGCGTAAGAAAACGACATTACTTTCCGGTCCCTCTAATATGTGCGAGCCGCGCACACTGGAAACCGGATTCAGTCATCGCAGGGCCGGTTGCGGGCTAAGTACGCTCAAGTCAAGGTCGCACTCCTATTATGTTAGTGATGTTCATGTTAGCTTGACACACATTTACGAGAGCGGCGGTTAAGTGCCGTGCAGACAGTCGCGCGACGGACGTTTCCCTTGTTAACTATTTTTGTTGCATACAGTTATGAGAATACCAGTACCAGCCGTTCATCTGACGTTACACACAATATTGTTAGGATTATAAACACAGCATTAAGTTGTACTTGCTTATTCGTTTTCGTACAGATCTCTTTATTTTTTGGTTTCGGGGATAGGAAATCTTTGAAAGATACTCTGCTTCTAGGGGAAAGTCAGAATTATGTTAGATTATCGCTCACTAAAACCCCTTCGGTAGTCTCCATCAGTGCATTGGGAGAGTGCAGTGCATGCGGAATCTCTCATAGAACGCACTGGTATCCCTCTATACTTTGTGTTACACGTTTCTGAGGAGGGGCCTAACTCTCCTACTCACCACCGCTGAACCATACTCTATCTCCACCCTCAGGGACCGCAAAACTCCTAGACGCTTTTAGTCGCCTTTTACGTTGGTACAGATCACTTATAATAATTTTTTTTCAAAGAGTATACATTAGCGTAGTGGATAATTTTAACATATCTTATACTCAATTACTATATTTTTAAATTCACTTTACGTGCTACATCAGTGTTTCCCAACATGGAGCCGCGCCCGACAGAGAGAGGGAATTTAATTGTTTAGGGGGGCAATTCGAAAATGGACCCGACACGAGTTTAACCCTTTTTCGCCCCTGGTAATTTAAATGCAATGCTAGATTTCTGTGCCAAATGTATCGAAAAAATCAAATTTTTAAACAATATTTTTTTTTAATATTAAATATTATGTATGTATGTTACAAAGGGGGTCATAAGAATTTTAGAAATGCTAAGGTGGGGTATGACACAAAAAAGATTGAGAAATTCTATGCTACATGTTTGGTTCCCCACCTTTTGATGACAATGAAACAATGTCTACAAATGTACAGCACGTCATTTGTACCTGATGATGTCCAAGAAATTATATCCAATGTGATACCATCAATTATATCTTACTATCTACACATATCTCGTTTTTATGCTTAACACCAGTAAACTACTTTCTCCTTCATCTAATTGTTAATATTGGTTCTACATATTTCCCTCTTTCTTTCTATCTTCTCCTCCAATAAATAATATATAATAAGTAAACTATGCATAACTTTACAATCGCGAAGGCAACGTACATTTTTTGTTAGACCGGTTCCTTACCCTTCCGATTCTTGTTTATACTGCTACTTTTACAGTTATCTTACTACCAAACCCATCATTAAAAAGTAAAAAAAAATTTTTAGAAAATTAAAGATCTTGCCTCTCATTCTAGACTATCTAGACTAGTCTTATCTACCGTGAAGCAATTTTCTTAATGAAAGTAAACACTTTAATATACCTGTCGCACGTTGCTGTTTAACAAGTTACTACAGTTGAAGACTTTAGCGCTAAATGTCGCTGGTTACTGCTAATTATCGTCTAGCTTGGAGGTCTATTGCGTAGTGCAGAGCCGTTGGAGCAAGAGGTGCTCGGAGCGCACCGATGATGTCACCGCGACAGAAATAAAAGTTGTTGTTGCACAACACGTGTACATAGATCTCTATACGAGAATGCTTCCACGCTCTTTGTTTTCATAACAAAAAAAAAACGTTAAATGTCTATAATATCATCACCATCATTATCAGCCTTTTTTTATCCACGGCTGAATATAGGCCTACCCCAATGTCTTCCTCCAAATACGATTCTCAGTTTCTCGCATCCACCAACTTCCGACCGCTCTGATGATGTCGTCGGTTCATCTGCAGAGAAGGCGTCCTATACTTCTGCGACCTGTACGCGGCCTCCACTCCCTGACTTCTCTCCCCTATCGGCCGTCAGTGACGTAACAGATATAGTCGGCCCACTGCCACTTCAGGTTGCAGATTTTCAGAGCTACGTCGACAACTCTAGATGACCATTGAATTCGGTCGTTCCGGGTTTTGTTCCTCAGAAAAATGCCAAGCATAATAGCCCTTTCCATCGCTCGCTGTGTTACCTTGAATCTGCGGACCAGTCTGATGGCCAGGTGCCATGTATCTGCGCAGTAAGGGTGGGTCTTGAAACATTGCGGTATATCTTGTGTAAGCCCAGAGGCTATCAGCAATTGTTTTAATGTTTGCTACCTAGTATGGGGATGGGGATCACTGGATTGGTATTTGCAAAGAAATCATTTTGCTAAAGAATTTAATATATAGGAAACTTTACAGAATGAACACACGAAAAATTTACATACGGCAGTCGTATAAAAATTAATCAAACGAAAGTAGTATAAATATTTTCATATAAAACCAACTTAATATACAATTGGGTTAACATTAACTTTCTAATTCTAATATATCTGCTGTTGAAACCTGTTTATGGTATCAATTCATATCGTTAAAGGTGAAAGCGATATTCAGATATAGATACTATCAGAAAGTATTCTTCAAATGTTAACTTTTTATAGCAATTTGCTTCTCGTTTTAATTTGACCTCCCAAATACCCCGATGTCTCAAGACGAAGGTCTTTAACCAAGGCGTCCTCCCCGCTGTTACTTACGGCGCAGAGACATGGCACCTGACTATCGGGCTGCTCCACCGATTCAAAGTAGCACAGCGAGCGATGGAGAGGGCTATGCTTGGCATTTTTGTGAGGGACAAAACCCGGAACGAAGAAATACGACGGAGGACTAAAGATATTGAAGTAGCTCTCGATATCTGCAAGCAGGAGTGGCAGCGGGCCGGCCTTGTCTGTCGTGTCAGTGACGGCTGATGGGGGAGTAACGTCATGGAGTGGAGACCGCGTACAGGTCGCAGAAGTATAGGACGCCTTCTCTCCAGATGGACTGACGACATCATCAGAGCGGTCGGAAGTTGGTGGATGCAAGAAGCTGCGAATCATATTTGGTGGAAGACATTGGGGAAGGCCTATATTCAGCCGTGGATAAACAAAGGCTGGTGATGATGAAGTTATAATAGTTAATTACGAAAGCACGTATAAAAGTACTAAAGGTTATGTTAGAACAAGTTTTAATACAAATTTAAACTTTCTTAATGTAGACATTTGTCGGATACCTATATACATAGCACCTTATAGTTCTGCCATCAGAAAACCTTATTCTATGTTTTTTAAAATATCAACTAATCATCGTATGAATTGACAAACAAAATTTCCTTTTTTTTTTAAATTGTTCAAGCTGCTGTCAAATATGTAACAAGTGTTTATTATTTATATCTTGTAAAATATAACATGATAATTTTGACAACTCACGCATATAGTTTCATTTTTTCTGTTTCGTTTTGCTAACCTTAATATCCATACTTCATGGAAGGTCACCGCCCACTTCACGAAGCGACACGCATAGCCAAATTATCAGACAATCAAAAATCGCTTTGGAAATGAATTAATAGTAAAAATACAGTTAGGTTGTTTTTTCTAAATATTTCAGTTTTTAAAAGGTAGCGTTTTGTAGTTGTGTGTTATAAACAAACAAGCTATTACACTTTCAGAACTCCCTTTAGGGAAGGAATTTTGTAAAAGAGTTTTTAGCTGAGCTATGCTCGGCAAAAGGAATATTCATACCAAATTACAAGTTTCCAGGTCTTACGGTTACAGAGATATCGTGTTGAGTCTCTACCTAGGCGGAAATCTATTTATATAGATGATATATTTCATCATCGTTACCACTGAATGAACGCACTAGGAAGGCGGCCATCAGAGTAGAATGGGGACGGTTGTTAAGCTTGCGACCAACACCTGAAGTGATGACCACGACACTGTCAAGAGTCATACCGACGATATATATGATATTTATAAAAAAAATCTATAAGAGATTGCTCTACTTCTATACTAATATATCTTCCTTGTCCTTTCTTTTGAAATTTAATAATAAAACGCTTCATGGCACGACGGAGATGCGAATAAACGTGCACGTGAAGCATGACAAACCAGTGGTTCTCAAAATTTTTTTTTTTATAAAGGCCCAAAAATTCATCTATCAATTTGTTTATAAGTTTCTCGCGACCACTTTAGATGTTCTTAATGACCTATGAAAGGATAAGTGGCGTATATTATGATTTAACATTCTTAATGAGTTCAAATTTAGTAATGGGCGTAAAGTTCCTCCCCCAAAAGCCCGGCCGCAAATATAAATAGATCGCAGGGTGTGTACAGAGGGCGCGCGGGGTCATCAGCTCACGTTGCCCGCTCCGGCCCCGGTCACGTGGCGCTGTTGCCGGGGCACGTGGACTCCCTTGCAGTGTTTCCCAACATCGCGGGGCACGTGTTTACAATTTCTCACCGGAACCTCTACTTTTTGTTTATTTAACTTGACCTCAATATCGCAATCTTAATGAGATGGTAACCGAAAATTGACGATAGACGTCCACTGCTGGACATAGGCCACCCCCAAAGATCTCCACATCGCATCCAGTGGGTTTCCGCGATTCTCAGCAGATCGTCGGTCCAGCTAGGGAGGCCCACTCTACGTCTACGCAGTGTATCAGAATCAATATAAATTAATCATAGTAACAGCGTATTGATTTTTTTATCTACTAATAAAACACCAGATCCCGTTCGACGATGAACCGGATCTTGATACTCGTATAATGGCCCAGTGTATATAATTGTATAGTATTTATACACTGCCCGTGTTTAGCATGCTTAACGTATAGCCATATTACATATGCATTGAATGTTCCACATTGTATAACATTTTTTTTCATTCTATTAAGGACTCCACTAGTACTACTATATACTATACTAGCAGGACATTCACCTGATAGTGATGCGCCGGCCCATAACAACGTGGCGCTACTTAGGACGGTATACACTGCACCGCATTGCGCTCGTCGCCTTAAGATATAAGGTGTTTAGTTTCGTTACCCCAGTAATTATACTAGTTACAGCACCTTTAAAGCCGGAACACAGTAATATCTGTACAGTATTGTCGGCCGCAATGGACGCTGCGGTGGTACCTAGACGGTCTCCGACACCAGAGACCTACCACGAGTAAAAGTTGCACGTTGTGTTATCTTTAGAAATTATACACTATTTCAGACAAGTCTAGCTCTCGCGCCTTTGAAGCCTGTTTGACATCTTCAACGTCACTAAACCATCAAAGCAATCTTAAACAAACAAACAAACTCCGTCGCGCGCCAGCTAATGTGAATTTTTTTTTCATTTGTGTAAATATATCCAGTTAGGATAGCCACATCGACGCAGTATATTCAAATTATCTTGATTATATGAATTTTTTGTATATATGTATATAAATGTCAAGGTAACAATAGTTTTTTTTTTTTTTTTTTTTAAATTAAATTTGGCGACTATTCCTCTATAAGAACAAGTAGTCTGTGATTGTGAACCCCACTAGCCCATTGGTGGACTGTGAATTTGCAATCATACCCGATCTCATATTTTAACAAATTTACATATATAAAGAAGATATCCAGGGATTCATTGACTCATCACGAGATCTTCGAAACTAGTACGTGTATGAAAATCTGGTAGAGATATTGCTTCTGCCATTTAGAGGTCAGGTAAGAATTGATTTTACAAAATTCTTTCCCCAAAGCTGAATGGCTGGTTGTAACACCCCCCAAGTTTAGGGCAGTTACAACCCGCAAAGCGGACTAGGAACAAATTTTTATATAAAGCAATTTATAATGGACTTAAACGGTGATGATGTCTTCTTTAGTTTCGCTATTCACCGAGAAGTTTGAAAATAGTCATCATCATTAGCTGATAGACGTCCACTGCTGGACATAGACCTCCCCCAAAGATCTGCACGTCGATCGGTCCCACGTTGCTCGCACTCAGTGGATTCCCGCGATTCTCACCAGATCGTCGGTCCACCTTGTGGGAGCAGATTCCCAATACTTCTACCGGTACGCGGGCGCCACTCGAGGGCCTTATTGTCCCATCGGCCGTCGGTCCACTGCCACTTAAATCTAGCAAACTTTCAGGCTATGTCGGTGAACTTAGTTCTTCGGCAGAGAAACTCCGAGCATTGCTTTTTTTGACTTTCAGTTCAAAACCCTCCAAAGTGAAACCCTACTTGAAAATATTAGGGGGACCGGAAAGTAATGTCGTTTTCTTACGCTAAATACAAACACATACATTTTTAACGAGTCTTTATTTTTAATCAATGATGTATTCCCCATCATTGTCAATAACCTTTTGCCATCTAGTGAGTAAATTTTCAATCCCTGATCGATAAAAATTAATTGGTTTTTCGGCAAAATATCTAGAGATGGCATTTTGGATATCATCCAAATTTGCAAATGTTTTGCCACTTAAAAAGTGTTGCAGCGCTCGGAATAAGTGGGAATCCGATGGTGCAACATCGGGCGAATATGGTGGATGAGGCAGCACCTCCCACCCCAATTCATTAATTTTTTCTAGAGTTCGCCTTGCGCAGTGCGGTCTTGCATTGTCATGTTGGAGAATGACGCCTTTTCGGTTGACAATCGCTGGCCACTTTTCAATTAAAGATTGATTGACTCGCTGCAATTGTTCGCTGTAGAGGTCTGCAGTAACAGTTTCTCCAGGTTTCAGTAATTCAAAATGAACAATGCCGCGAATACTCCACCAAACACACAAAAGCGCTTTTTTGGGGTGTAAACCTGGCTTAGCAGTACTCCGAGGGATTTCATTTGGAGAGAGCCACTGCCTTTTGCGTTTTGGGTTATCATACAGGACCCATTTCTCATCTCCTGTGATCAAGCGATCAAAAAACGCTTCTGTGTTGTGTCGTTGAAGCAATAAGTTGCATGTGATTGATCGGTTAGCCTTATTCTGTTCGGACAGATTATGCGGGACCCAAACACCTGCTCTGCTTACTTTTCCAATCTGCTTCAAATGTTCTTGGATGGTCGACCAAGGTTTGTTGAGACTGTTTGACAATTCCTCGATCGTCTGACACGGATTTGCTTCCACTTCCGCCCTTAACACGTCGTTGTCTAACGCTGATGGTCTTCCTGATCGATACGAGTCGGAAAGATCAAAATTACCCGATTTGAACTTGGAAAACCACCTTTGGCATTTACGAATGTCCAGTGCATTTGGATAAACATCGCAAATGTTTTTGGTAGCAACTGTTGCGTTATTTCCCTTGCGAAACTCAAAGAGCATGCAATGCCGGATGTGTACCTCTTCTGGTATTTGGCTGGCCATTTTACCCAAAATTACAAAAAAAAATTGTAATTCAATTGTCTATAAGTAAAGAAATCACTATAACCTCACAATGTCTTTGGTACGCCTCTGAACAAAACAATGAGCTGACAAATGACAATCAAGTATTGGCATGCGCAGAAACGACATTACTTTCCGGTCCCCCTATTAGTACTTGTCCTTAATCATCAGTATGAGAGCTAGGCACCCTAATCACAGTTAAAATTTCAAAATATCTGTCGGCCGTAGCAGGCGCGCGGCGGCGTCCTTGACCCAAAAATAACAAAACATACATGTTGACACCGTGACACGGTGTAGAGGAGACTGGTTGTTTTTTTCTAGCGTACGGCAAAGTTACATTTGCACGCGTGCGGGCGCGCGGCCGGCGCGCTGCGGTGACGTTATGTAGTCGTACGGCGGCAATTGAAAGTTTGCGAAGCGTCGCTCGCGGGCACAAAGCTTTGTTCGGTGAGATGGCTACACAGCAGTCACGCCATTTATATATATATATATATGTATGTATACACCGTCGCAGCGAGCAATAGTTTAGCTAGTTTTTATCTTTTGTAACGAAGCGAACAGACGAGCGAAACATTCACTTAAATTTATGTGATACGCCTGCCTACAACAACGTGGCGTTAGTAACGTTGATTTACACCACAAGTTTTCATCAGTCCTTTTTTTAATTTTTTCCTTACTCCATTATTTTCACTAGCTACAACGCCCTTCAAACCGGAACACAGTAATGTTAGCACACTACTGTTTGGAGGCAGAAACAGCCAGGAACTGCGATTACCGCGCTTATCCTATCACTCTTTACCATCAAGTCGTATCGTACTCAAGCGATAGTGTCTACATTTATAAAAAAAAACTTCAATTTACTTGTGGATCCGGAATCGAACTGAAGATCTCTATTGTTTGGCAACTGTAATGATACTAAGTAGTTGATTACGCAATTGAACTTTAACTTCTGGATTCCGGAACTGCACACCCTGCTCCTGGTGAAGCAGTAAAAATCGTCTACAGGACTAAGAGCATATTCATCAAAAAAAAAAATTACTGCTACTTATACTCTTCTTTATTATTATGATGTTAATAATAACCATTTTATGCTGAGACGGTGATATCCTTTTATATAATGGTACCACTAGTGCAGTTGACTGGTGGGTAAGTCACCATCATCGAAGACCACCTAGGTAAGTACCATCGCAGCTCCTATTTCTGCCGCAAAACAGTACTGTGGCAAACATTACTGTGTTCCGGTTTGAAGGATGTAACTAGTGTAATTGTTGGGATAACGAAGTAACGAATATAATCTATTGATATTTATTGTCTGCCTAGAATCTGACTGATATTTCCGCCACCTTCAGGGTTTATTGACCCTTTGTCCCAAGGGGGTTATTTTATATAGTTAAAATATTTTTTTTTATTTCACTATCTCATTTCTATGGATATCGTAATTAAGTACGAGTTTAAGAAGTACTTGTAAATCTTATGTTTCATTTATATGCTGGCATTACGAAGAGAGATTAAATGTGGAGAAACTGAAGCGTGTGATAAATAAAAACGTACAATTGATTTACAAACAGCTATCGTGACGGTGGACCAGGACATCTACTGAGGAACTAGAGAAAAATTATTACGGTTTGGTACCTAAAAGATAACACAAAGGAGCAAAGGGATACAGAGTTGCCACACATCCCGGGTAAGCTCACTTGGAGTGGCCACCTCAAACCGGATCTACGAAAACGGACGGGGTACAGGGAACAGGCTGACTATATATGAACTAAAACGCGAATGCCTTTGAAAGTTAATGTCACATTGTACAAATTAGTTCGTCATTGAGCAGTTTAGTGTCGCCCGTTCCGTTCCACGCTACGCGCTGCGCCGCGTGGACACGTTCTGTTTTATTTTTAATTGCGACGAGACAAAAGTGGAGCGCGCGTAATGCCAACAGATGAAACAATTTAAAGTTCATTGTTGTGCTAAGTTTAGTTGAGTTTTTTTTAAGCACGCTGCAACGACGGTCATTACCTTTTTTTTTAATCGTAGAGAAAATCTTCAAAGAATGCCCTACCTCAAGTCTGGTTTATGACGAATTTCCTAATTGCTTTACTTCAGTACGTTAGGTGAGACCTCGAAAGCTTCTAAAAATCCCAAATCCTGGGAAGAGCAGTAGCCCTCCTCGCTATGCTTATGACCAACACTGGTTTATGGTGGTAGGTGTCTTGCTGGAGACCATCTAGGTAGATATCGCTGTAGCTAGTAAAACTATTGGTGGTAACTTTTTTTTTTTTTTTTTTTATTTTTTTTTTTTTTATATAGTCACGCCTTTTTCCCAGTAGGGGTAGGCAGAGGTGAATAAACTACCCACATTTCGCCAGATGTGGTTAGATTAGATCCCATGTAACAGGGGGCGAGCCTGTTGCCACTTTGTTGGGACCACCACACACACACACAAAGATGATATCAGTGTGCGGGTTTCCTCACGATGTTTTCCTTCACCGTTTTTGTATCTCGCTGTTGTAACTAAAGTTCACAAATGTACATAACTTAAATATTAAGTCATCGGTACATGCCGAGGTTTGAACCCGCGACCTTCGGAATGAAAGCCGCACGCTCTAACCATTAGGCCAGCGAGTAATTGGTGGTAACGAGACTTAATAACTAATGCCTTAATGCAAACTAGCTCTTTGCTGTAATGGTGTATCACTTACCATCAGGTGAACGTCTCGCTCGACTTGTACAGTATAAGTAATGAGGTTGTATTTGAAGTGGCGACCGGCGGCGTCGGTTTCAGCCGGCTGCTCTGTTCCTCTTTTTGTGTCAACATCGACAATATGCCATTGTCATATGTCGTGAGCGGCTAGCATGCGATCGTCCCCCACCACCTCCCACCATCGTGTCCTGTCGTCAGTCGCCTTGACTCTATTACATTTGCTTTGAAATGGATCAGTGTGATCTACTACGGTTTGTTATCTTTACTTTCATATATTTCCAACGTTACCATACTACGCGTGTCTTCGCACACAGACATAATGATATGTTACTAAAACATTTGTAAATTATAGCATAATAATTATATTAATCAATTGAATACAACATAAAATATCGGTCAGATTGATGGTCAAGGTTTGATGGTACTCGCATCATATATGGATTTTTGAGAACAGTATACGGATAACGATTACGGGAGGGGCTGTTGTCATCTGAAAGTTATGCCCTCCTCAGTTGCCTCTTATAATACGTCCAGAGTATCCTATCTGTAGTAGTCTAACATTCTTATTTTTTTTTTATTCTTCGAAGCAATAAAACGAGTGAGACGTTCATCTGATGGTGTTACTTAGAATGGTATACTGAGACATACGATTTAGTCTCGTTACTCTAGTAATGTCACTAACTATTACGTATTACAAACCGGAAGACAGTAATGTTTGTAAACAAATGTTTGGCGATAGATAAAGGCCCTGCGGTGGTAACTACCTAGACGGTATCCGGCAAGAGAGTATCCATACGAGGTATGTACGTAATAATTTTGGCAATAGAATATAAGAAACTGTCTTAAAATTTTACACTAATAAAACTGAAAGGGGGTGCGCAAGCTAAATTTGAGCGTTGTGTGGAGTGGTGCTCGTGATAATGATGCAGGTCTATTGGAGTGGCTGCGGCTGCTGATGCATCATCTCGATGCACTGACCACTGCGGACGGCGGCTCTTGACGGGCTTTTGTACGCGCCAGTACAAGGTTGACCGCAGTTAGCCAATTCATTTACTTTACACCTTTTATAATAACTATATAATTATCTCTAAGATAGTATCAAATACAATGAATTTACTGGTGTTAGGTGTCTTTTATTAGTATTTTTTTTATTCTACGAAACTAGGACCTGACCTTCTAGGTAGGTACCACAGCAGCGTCTATTTCTGCTGACAAAGTTAACATCATATGTCTAAAGGAGACGTGGACAATGTGGTGCTGTGCATCCTAATTAGCGCTACGTTGTTATGGTTCAGTATCAGTTCCTAGTTTCGAAGAATAAAAAAAATTTTAATAAATATCTGTAGTCTGATATGCGTCGAATGTAGTGACTGTTTTGAAATCTTCTAGTAGTATGCTTTATGTTTGATTCATTTATATTGATAACGGGTCCAAATGAGATGTGGTATTGCCCAACCACATACATTGAAACGGGAATGAAAATGAAAAGTATTGAACAATTCATTACCTAACGATATTGCCTTTTAAATAAACACCCAAACAATTATCAACTTCTTCATTTGAGCTGCAAGTTCATTCCGTTATACTTTATTAGAGTATTTCATCAGCACCAACTCCCGACAAATCGTAAGATTTCACCTTTGAAAATTTACAAAGTTTATTTTGATAAACACAATTCAGCTAAGTAAACAAGAAGTAAATTAAGTAACGAGCATAAAAAAAACAGTTAACTGGATTTAAACTCTCCAACTCTCGAAAGCCTTTAAAACTTGTGCAAATCTACTTAACTGCCATCGGGGATGGATTGCGTAAGTGGCTCGAGAAGTTTTATTTTAAAGTTGATCAGTTTCCATCAATTCCAATGGTTCTGTGCTAATTAATTGCGATATTTTCCTAAGTTAATTCAAGTAATATTGACCTCAGGTCAGTATTAAATCCCCTTATTAGAAACTAACAAGGTAACAAGTAATCTACACCATCTTCTTGTTATACCTCTCACCATCCTCTTTTCAACAGCACCGTTGTTGACTATTCTTACAGATTCATCGACTGCAGACGATCGTATAAATTAGGAATAAAACCTGTCCTAGGGTATCACCTCTTATGATCAGTCTTCAGTCGTGGTTCCTAAAGTGGTAAACACATTGTTTCCTAAGCCTAGGCAGAAAAACTCCGCCAGCAATGGCTCCACCAGGCACGAATCGCGAAGTGGACACTGAGGTGCTGCAAACATCAGATATGGAGCCCCGAACGGGCATATTAATAATGCGGGCTAAAAAAAGGGAGCTCCCGGTCCTGATGTACCCGGTTGTGCCTGGATCGAAGCCATCAAGTCTTTAGGCAGCCGATTCGGTGTTCAATTTGGTGTTTGTTTAGAAACGGGTCGGTTTCCTACCTAGTGGAAGACAGGCAAATTAATCCTCTCAACTCAATAGAAACCCGAATATGTTGGATAAAAAGTGAGGAATTGAATATATAAAGTATAGATAAGCACAGAACATACGGATATTCTGAGCTACACGAAATCTATGAGCGCACGCTTTCTTTCACACGGCGCCGTGTAGTCGGCCCCTTACACAAGGGGCGTGAACTTTCACCTAATGGTGACACTCTTGCCCATAACTACCTGGCGCTAGTTAAGTTGTTATAAACAACACCATATTGCGCTCATCGCCTTCAGACAGCGGACATTAAGTATCGTAACCCACTTGGGTTTTTCCACGTTCCACTTCCACATTGGGTAGATCACTTAATTTCACTAGTTACAACACCCTTCAAACTGGAACATAGCAATGTTCGCACTCAACTGTTCGGTAGAAATAGCATTTGCGGTGATACTTATTTAGACTGTCTCCGATATCAAAGACCTCCAGTAAAACCCTACATAAAATATCAGTTGCGTTAAGGGCGGTCCTCCTTGCCTATATATATATATATATATATATATATATATATATATATATAGTGTATATAGGGATGAGAATATATATATATATATATATATTCTCATCCCTCCTCCAGATACATATGTTTATAACATTATCTTATTAAAACTGCGTCCGATCAAACATCATTGCAATTCGTTAGCTTTGCAATGATGTTTGTTTTTATGGTGATGGCGATGAAATGGTTTTGTTAGTTAAAGCGTTGACATGTTTTAACAGGTTCTTTTGTTAATACCCACAACACAGTATCTAAGATATTTGCATAGCGCAACATTAATCACAAGGAAAATTTCAACAGCCATTTTTCTCTAACCTGAAAAAATACTCTCCATTTAAACCCCCACAAACGTAGGTCGCTGGATGTGGACAGCGCAGGACCGATTGATATGGAGATCGTTATTGCAAACCTATGTCCCGCAGTGGACGTGTATCGGCTGATGATGATGATGAATCTGAAAAAAGTAAATAAAAAAAAAAGGTTAATTTGTATAAATCGTTATTCAGGGGCGTTTTGTTGTCGGAAGGTCTCGCGTATACCCGGCCGCGCCGCGGGACGCAGTGTTCGTGTATAATTGGATAATAGTGATAATCCCTTTGTTGCGGCGGCCTTGCGCTGGCAATGCGCTATATATACCGGCCGTGCCATTGCCAATAGCGCTTCACTCCGACCAACTACACTACACCTATAAATTATAGCAAAGATAATAGTTATCCTTACACAAACACATATAATATTTGAAGAATCTCATATATCAGTTTTACAAATACTGTGCTTTGATAAAAAATTCAAGCGATATCTACACATCTCATTTTTCCTCAGCCAAACAGTAGTGTGGCAAACATTACTGCGTTCCGGTTTGAAGAGCGCTGTAGCTGGTGTAATTACTGCGGTAACGAGACTGGACATCTTATGTCTCATTTACGGTTGATGAGGAATTACTTGTGAAGATGTTACAAGGAAGAGTAGGAGGAGTAGAAATAAATAATAACATAATAAAAATACTTCTTTTAGGAAAGACAAAACTTTTCCACTTAAAAATTTCTTATATGAGGAAGAGAATCTAAAAAATAAGGAAGTTCCAGCATTAGGATTACAAATAGGAAATAGGAAGAGGAATCCTTATTAACCCTAGTCTCAAGATGACGATCGCAGTATAGTGTAGTACGGCGTGCAACTTAACTAGCGCAACGTTGTAATAGGTATATGTATCATTTACCATCTGGTGAACAACTCGGTGGTATCCTCGCTTCATCGAATTAAAAAATAAACAGTTTACGCTGTTCTCTCTTTGGCAAGTTTTGTACAGCGCTATCGAAATGGGAAGCCAATATTTGCTCACTACTATCCGGCTGCAGAAGCAGCAGCTGACGGTGCTACCTAGACTATCTTCGGCAGCAGGGACCTTCCACTAGTAGTACTAGTAGTGAAGTAAATCGTGAAGTTATAAGACAGCTGATACGTAATGGTATTTTATACGTGTTAGTACGAAAAAGGACATAAACCGGTGCAACGCACTATTCAGCGTGCAATCCATCGCTATATTTAATACTAGATGTTACCCGTAACACCCTTGCGACCCCTTCTTGGTGGTAACATATAATATTATAAAATCCGTTCTTAGCTGATCTATATCGACAACTCATATATTCCTACCAAATTTATCTGTGATGATAGTCTCCAGGCTTTATGGTTCCAGAGATATCGTGATGAGTCTCTACCTAGGGCGAAATCTCATATATATATCATCATTATCAGCCCATAGAAGTCCACAGCTGGACATAGTCCTCTCTCAAAGATTCCCATACGATCGGCTTGGGATTCATATGGGGATATATATATATACATATATATGATTTCTTCTTAGTACTTAGTATACTGAGTTACGAACCAATTCCATATTTTAAAATTTGGGGCTTAGTCTTAAGGCAATGAACACAATGCGGTGCTGTATATATCCTAACTAACGTCACGTTGTTATGGGCAGGCGTATCACTTACCATCAAGTGTACGTCCAGCTCGTACGTCACTTAATAGAATTAAAAAAGAAACATGAATTTCGTGTTTGAACGTGTTTAGTAGAAAAGCAATAATTTTCTCCACCGTTCAGTCATTACGGTCTGGAGTTTACGTAAGTTCATTAAAATATAACTACTATATACGTAGTTTTTCTTTTTTTTGCTATTAAGTAGAACTTAATGGAAACTGTTATAAATTATTTATTAAGTGTATTACAAGTATAATTATTTTTCTCTTTTTAACCTTCAATTCAAATGGAAGTGTTTATTTTATTGAAATGATTGAATATTATAAGAGATCCTTCGTGACAAATGCTGTTTGAAACTAATATATTTTCTAGAGAGAATAGACAAACGTCTACGGCTTTTCGGCGAGAAATTTTTCTATTTCATTTTTTATTTCTATTCATTCATTTTATATTTCTGCCGCCAGACAGTAGTGTGCAAACCTTACTGTGTTACGGTTTGAAGGGCGTTGTAGCTAGTGTAATTACTGCAGTAATACGATAGTATACGATACTTTGTCTCGAGCGTCGAGTGCAATATGGTGCAGTATACAACATCCTAACTAGCGATACGTTGTTTTCTAGTGGGTGTATCACTTACCATCATGTGAACGTTTCGCTCGTCTTGTCGATTAATTGTATAAAAAAAAATAAGTCGTCTATATGTCCGTTAACGAATCTGCACTCATCATCATCATGAGGTATTTTCTTCCGCTACTCTTTTCAACTGGTAGTATTTAAGCCCAGTCCAGTATTTTCTCCTATCTGCACTCAGTACCATCAATAGAGAGATGGAGAACTCGCGCTGAAACAGCTACCAATATCACAAAATATAATCCAATCCACCTGAATTATACCCCTAAAAAATTTGAGATTTATTGTCCAGTAGTATAAAATTTTGTATTTATTTATTTGATAAGGCTTATCAACATAGTTACATAATTGGTTTCATGACTTAACATTAAAAATCAAGTTAAAAATAGCAACATGTAACTACACTTAAAGATAAACACATCTTGCGTTAAGTAACTGTGCATAAACACTAACAGTAAAACAAAAAATTACAAAACTACACAATAATTATATCCAAAAAAATTTATTAACTTAACCTCTAAATTAAAGTAGTTATGTAAAGATTATAAATTTACAATTTTGACAAAGTTCACAAATAATGTTTGTATGATTATGTCTATGACATGGCAAAGCAAAAACATTACACGTCTGCGACTGTACCGCGATTCAATACCCCGACAATTTTGGATTTGAACATTGGTAATTTATCATGAAATATAATATATCGATGGAGCTATCTTTGTTTGTAAAATACTGCTGCAATCTGCACAACCTCGGAACCAAGGAATGATGGCCCAAATTTGATTTGTACGTTCTGTGAGTGAGGATGGATCTTGGGTGGCGTGGCGAGCGAGTTGGAACATCAAAGGAAAAACGACTAAGCAGATCAGAATTATCCGATAGATTGTTTAATAGTATTTAATATATCCCTCTCTCCCTCAATAGACATTTGTAAATGAGTAAAAATTGATGATTTTACGTATAAATATTTGGTCCAACGTTCAGCTACAGCTTGTGGCGCAAACGATTGGTCAAATCGCGTACTCTTTGCCAGATTGTAACTAGATATAGTTTTTTGGCCCACTGCTCTTAATTACCGTTGCATTGGCCGCTTACCAAGTGTTAATGACCCACAAGCGAATATGATCGTTGGGTCGATAGATTTACTTTTTAAAGTCCAATCCAGCTCCGCAGGCTCAAGGCTGTGGGGCCGCACGACCAGCCGCGTGCATGCGCGCAGTTGCATAACACCGCATTGACACAGTGCTCTGTACTGGACTGGTTCTGTCTCGTGCTCGTGATAATTTCAAGGGTAAACACATGCCCATACATCATTCATTTCATAAATCAGCTTCGTTTTGTGATTACTGTGTTCATTACTTATTTATTTTAAAATTTGTACTGGAACAACATAAATTGTGTAACAATAGGCAGACTCCACGCGTCTGGTCATTTTCTCCCAGTGAACATATTTTATTGTTATTGAGAGTGAATGTTCTAAAACGATACTGTCTCTGGGGGAAGACAAGGTTACGTGGGATTTTTGCCCACTAAAACCTATCTAGTGGTCATCTTCAGTGCGTCGCGGAAGGCCCTGGAATATCCAAAGGAACGCACCACTGTCTCTCAGCACTACACCTTACCGCGTCCCAAGAAGAACTGTAGCCCTCCTCAGCACCCCCGCTTTGGTACAAGTAGTAGACAACCACGTACTTGACGTTCATACCGGGCTTGCTTAGTCCCTACCTTCAAAGACGCGATCTTTGCGAACCCGATAACCCTAATAGTCTCCTTCGACAGGCAGGGATTACCTTAGTCTTGTTCTTAATAGCCTAAGACTGCGGGGCAATCTACCGGTGAACATAGGACCTGGGGAAATAGAGTAGTAGGTAAAAAATAACATTTCCATCTTTAACAGAAAATTTCGTTTCACTTGCACACACATACATACATTACACCGTTAGTTAACATATTTAAATATATAAATAGTTGATGATGATAATTATTCCAAGGATTCTTTCTAAGGAGCTGTAACTAATAAAATTATTAACTAGCCGATAGTAAAGCCCAAAGCGACAGTACTTGCTATTACTGTAAATCTAGTCATATGTCTAAGGTGACGAGCGCATTGTGGTTCAATGCCGATGAGTTGTAGCTAGCTTTCACAGTCGTATGGACAGAGCTGTCACTTACAACTAGCTTAAACGTCCTTATCATCCCTCAATTATATATAAAATAGTGTCAAAATTCACATGAGAAGGTGTGGTCCTGCGAATACCCTGACTCTTGGAAGTTGACAACCGGGATAAAGTTATGAGGGGATATTTACAATGAGAGGTGATACCGACATTCAATGCGGCCTTGATATTAAACCCAGATTGTACCACGGTTGCAATTAAAATATATCGAGCAAAAACCAAGTTTTATCCTTAACAATCGCAGTTTTTTTTATTAATTGAAGCAACGAGACGAGCGAGTCTTTCGGCTGATGGTAAGTGATACGCTCGCTCATTACAACGCAACGCTAGCTGGATTGATATTCACAGCACCACATTGCGCTCATCGCCTTGGGACATAAGCTGTCAAGTCTCGTTACTCCAGTAATTACACTAGCTACAGCGTCCTTCGTACCGGAACACAGTAATGTTAGCCCACTACCGTTTTGCGGCACAAATAGGCGCTGCGGTGGTATGTACCTAAGTGGTTTCTGATAACGGAGCCCTATCACTGATGAAATCAAATTATGACGTAAAAACATATAAAATCAATTGTTTTTCTCAATCAGACCTAACTAATGCGTTATGTATAAGGATAGAAAAAGAGGGGAAGCTGAGTCACACGGTCACGAACGTGTTTCTCAGCGGGCCATAGTAATTACTTGACACGATCAGTTTTACAATAACTTTGTAATCGTTACGTCATTAAATGTGCATCAAGTAAACAATGTGTCATCACAGACGATCTATTCAATCGGATATATCAATAGATTTTAAGCTGCGCCTTCATCGGCCGATATTCGTCCACAGCTGGACAAAGCCTCACCCAAAGATGCCCACATCGATCGGGTAGGGATTCATGTGGAGAGATTTGGGCCATTTCCCACCACATTTATTTCATATATCATTCATTTAAAATCCTCAAACTCAGAGATCCTCATAGTTAACTTCGACAGACCGGTATTACCATGGTCCTTAATAGCTTTACACTAACGATCTTTTTCAGTAATGGCTTAACGCTAATTAGTCTCCACCATACATGAACCTAAGAGAGAATTAGGAATGCATATTGCCCCGAATGGTAAACTATTCAGGTAATGACCCGCCTTAATTCAAAAGGCAAGCTATTACCGGAAGCAGGCAACCCTTAACCTACACTGGTAACGACGCAAGTTCACATCGGTGAAGTCACAGAGCCCGAAGCTCCATTACACGTAACCGTTTGCCGTGTTCCGGTCGCGGGGCCGCGGGGCGCGCGCTCCGTTAGCCGCGTTAACTCCATCCACTAGTTGGAGCTCAGTTCAGCCGGAGCGTTCGTTAACAACTCACTTGAAGTTATCTTGAAATGCTTTCATAACGTACCTTATAAAGCTAGCGTGAGCTAAAAGTTCATTTAGAAATGTTTTTAGCTTAGTTCATGCGGCTCCATGGTCGTGCTTAAACGAAAAGCCTTTTAGAAATTCTCTTAAGAAATTATACATTTATACCTTTTTTATAGCGGGTGGAAAACGAAAGACACCTTGCTTGTGAGTGGAGTCAGGGTTATGTCTTTATCTACCCACTGAAATACCCGCAGTGGTCTCCTAGGAAACCAGCGTTGACTCTCTGCACTCTATATAAACATGTCCCAAGGATCAGTAAACCCCTCCTTGGTACCCTCTCTATATGCAGATACAAGGACCACCTTGCATTTCCCGTCCACCTGTGGACTCGCTTATCAATCTGTGGATAGTCCCCATGTTCAATGCTCCCAAACCCGTGAACCCTTTTAGTCTCTTTCTAATATATTCAAGGCATACCTTAGTTCTATTATTTCCTTTACATTCAGTCAAATTATTCTATATTAGATTTGTTATGTTTTTTTTTTATTCATCGAGACGTCATCCTGATGGTTTATGATACGGTCTGCCGATTATAACCCAGCGCTAGTTAACATAGTACGCACAGTACTGCATTGCGCTCATCGCCTTATACATGAGATGTTAAGTCTCATTACCCTAGTAATTTCACTAGCTACAGCAACCTTCAAACCGTAACACAACAGTTTTTACGATAAATGTAGGAGCAGTGGTGTTGTGTCTCCTACAGTACAGATATTTGTATGGATAAATTGATCATTGCGATGTAGGATTTTAAATTGAATTAAAGAACTGAAATTTAGTCCATCGTATAGAAAATCAATAACAAAACCTCGGCTTAACGTTTGGCCTCAATTTCAAACGATATTAAGTGACAATGAGACCTTAAGTAGTGAAGAATGCCTAACCGCTTATATATAATACGCTTGCTTTCATATCTTCACGAACAGAATGCTGTTTTAATTAGCATATTTACAATTTCAGAAACGTAATTAGACAAGGCGATTTGAAATAACCTTACCATCAAATGTAGCCATAGAATCGAATCCTAGACCTTCGTGTAACAAAGCAAGCAGTTTAACGTAGCGCGATCGGGGCAGTAATTGCTTTTTTTTAATTCAAATGAAAATTATCGTTCAGATTTGCCTACAACGATGATGAGGTGTAAGGGTTTCCGCACAAGTCGCGGGATCCAAGCCGACCTTACCTGATCGTGATGGTAAGTGCTAAACAACAAACGAGGCTTTGGCTCCCAACAACTCGCATTGGGCCAACGTGGTGGGAAATGGCCTAAACTCTACCCTATGAATTCTTACCCAGTAGATGTGAGAATCTTTAGGGGAGGCCTAATTCCAGTGGACGTCTATCGGCTCATGATGATGACTGGACATCGAAAATATCTTCTTTCGGTCTAGATTTTATAACATTATTACAAATATTCAAGAAGTATTCAGTTGTAGCGAGCTAATACGCGCAGTAGAAGCACTACGACTGCATCTTAAGGCTTGGCAGAAAGTCCTAGGCTAGTGCTTGTCAGTTTTCTTACTTTTCATCTGATTAAACATTTTAATGCGACTACGGCAATTGTTAATATTTATTGAATGTTGCCTAATAAATAAAAAATACACATACATAGGTTTCTGGATAAATTCCGATACCACATGTTCTTACTTGTAACCACCATTTACCCACATACAAGGGTTCCATTCAGGCAAATAAGCTACATACCCCCTGACTTCAAAAGAAATTTCGGGTTGGTTTGCATAACCTACACGAAATCTTTGTGCACGTCCCAACCCATATATATCAAACACATTTCCTTTCATAACTGGTACTCATACTCAACACAAGATCCAAAGTAGTCTGAACAAGCGGGTTTTATTCACCCACGACCACAGTGTTACAAAAGACCAAGCGGAAATTGAGGTTTAAGTGCAAGTCTATTGTCGATAGAAAATATTAAATAGGTTTCTATTTAAAGTTAGATTGTTTTTTAAACTCCACAAAAAGTTCAACACTTAACTATGTAGTTTAATCGTATCACATTTTTCTCACGGACCGCTATACAAATAACTCCACGCTTGTTCAGTTTAAGGGTGGAACTAATTTTTCAATTATCGACACTGTCTCGTTATATCCGTCTCAATAACATTACTTGACCTTAACGAGAAGGTCAGTCGATTGTGCAATTTTACATGAAACTGATATCATCTTATCTAATGATTTTCACTTAAGATAAGATATTACTTACTTATTATACCAAAAAAATACTTCTGAATATCTTGAATAATTTTGTTTTATCATCTGAACATGGACGGCGGCTGGTTCAGCCATTCCTCGCATCATTTCACTGCAACGGATCGAAACCTTTATTACACAACCATAACAGTACAAATGTAATACCCGATCTTGTGGATTTATCAGCTGCGGGTATTAAGACAAATTTTATTTGATATGAAAGAACGAAATAAAACATTTTTCTTCTTATCGAGAAGAAAGAGTAATGGAGGGAAAAGATAAAGAAAGCCGACTCCAGCACCAAACGAGATAATAGCTAAGTAGACATATAGAGAAAGATTTTTAATTGCTTACCGAAATAAAGATACCATTACGTTTTACCCTCTACAAACTCTATTATCGCTACCATGTGTTTATTTAATTGTATTCTTCACTTCCCTGTTTATAATATTAACAACCACATTTCAGTGATTACAAGGAATTTCCCACAAATATGAATAGCTACTTATTCAGGTAATGTTTGTCGCAGGTACAACGGAGCGGGCGTGCCTGATCACCGGCTCGGTGGACGGGATCATGATGGTGCTCGACTTCATAATGGAGAAGATCAAGGAGAAACCGGAGCTCGTCAAGCCGTTCCCGGAGGGCGTCGACACCAAGATGCCGCAGGATAGAGACAAGCAGGTACAAGATTTTTAATAGTCTCCCTCGACTTATGAATATACAACGTCTCATATGTACGCGTTCGATAAGTAATCATAAATACTTAGGAAATACTGTTTATTTTTTTTAACAGTAGACCTATAATTAAACTTAATTTCACATGAGATCCATGGAAACAATGAGATTGTATTTGCTCGTACTGAACACTGTGTCGCAGCGGGTTATCATTAAGTGAAGCTAGATTAGAAAAACTATGCCCCATTGTCACGGCTGAAGAAAATAGATTTAACGTAAAGCTTGACTGTCGTAAAAGACTACTAAAATGGCTTTATGGATGGAGAGGTCCTTATCACTCGATAAGCAAACCCAAGAGCAGATGCAAAGTGAACTCGTTTCCGCCGTAGCACAGCGAGAGTACTAAGACAGCTTCATCGTTCCATAGCACACGGTTAGCCAGAGTACAACAAAATGTGAAGCAAGTGCGTTCCGTAAGAAATCCCGGAGCATCTACTAACACGTTAAAAATACTAATAGGGTTTGAGTGATTTCTTCCTTGAAGCAGGTTATCATTTAAAGATTTCCCCACTAACATCAAAAATAAAATGGCATAAATGTTAGCAAATGTCTATGGTGTTCTAATTATAGCTGTTAGTTACTTTGAAATTTGGTCTATATCAACACAGAAGTAATGGTGCTGGTAGCAATGTGAGTGATGTAAAGAAATTACTCAGCCCACCGCCGAAAATGAATGTGGGAGATTCGGCGGGCTTATGTCATAGAGCATCAGCGGCGGAGTACCGCAATGCAGTATCCGCCTGTGTAAGGGGCGTGGTGGTACCACATCGCGCGCCGGGCCGACCCATATTGCCGTTTGCACTAAAGCTTTTAATCTGCGAAATACATTTATACGTCATTTAAACGAATTATATTCGCGAAACAATCGCTGCAATATAATAACCAGCAACAAGCTTTCAGTTTCACGTGCACCTTTTTTTTTGTTTTCATTTTTTTTTTTTAAATATGACCACGGAACTTTACAAGGAATATATTTAAATGCTAACGATTTTTTTGTGCGGATGTACACTTTACCATGAAGGGCACTGTAGTAGTAAATATTATATTTGACGCAAGGATGAAACTTCATACGCGCTCAACAAACACTCCCATCATTTAAATTAATTTCGGCAAATCGTTTTGTTTACTCTGTTTCGTTTGAGATAGCATTTAGGGGAATCCCCTTTCTGTATAAAGTCGGTCGTTCCATTTTACGGGTGCGAATTTAAATATAATTAAACTGTAACCCTTCATTTGACGCCGCTGTTGGGGTCGCAGTGAAACACTTCGGTAGCTGTTGACTAGTGCGAGTTGTATTCTATGGGGATATATTAAATAAATATATTTAGTAAGTATTTTGTGTGATTTAAAGCAACAAGACGACCGTTTGGCATTTTCCATGGCAAGTATGAGTCGCATTTTGGATTGAGGTAAGTTTAGTTGTATTAAAGGGGTGTAAGGGGTCCCCCAGCTAATCAACTAACGAGGCTCTGGCTCCCACTAACCCGCATTGGGCCAGCGGGGTGGCAAATGGCTTAAACACCCAAATGAACTCCTATGAACGTGAAGATCTTTCGGTGAGGCTTGTGTCGAGCAGTGGACGTCTTTCGGTTAATGATGATGATAATGAAACGATTTTTGTCTCATGAAAATTGTACATTCGTTAATTTTCTGTATTATTCATTACTAAGCGCCATCATCTGATCATTGAGGATATTTACCGTACTCGAGATTGTAGAGCATAGGATGCAGGTAACGATTATGAGGAAAGCTTACACTTTTCTCTCCGAGATGATTCCCTCGTCTGCTCATCGCCTAGCTTCGTAAAAAGTTAATGTTACATAAAAAAGATAATAACATTAACAAAGTTACCGAAATAACATTAGTTTCATCCAGTGTGTGATCTGACGCCAGCGGGCGGGCGTGTGTGATTTACTGCACCTATATGCATTAGGAGGTGACCATGGTGCTGGCTTTCTGACCAAATACCGACAGTTAAAACTAGCATTTGTATGAAAAAAATTATTGACATCAAAAAGAAATAGAAACAGAACGGATCATCATTATTATCAGCCGACAGACGTCCACTGCTGGACATAGGCCTTCCCCAAAGATCTCCATATCGATCGACCCCGTGCAGCTCGCATCCAGCTGCTTCCCGCAACCAACACCAGATCTTCGGGACCTGCCAGCACTGCAACTTCCCGTATAAAAGAATGATCATACGCAAAAAGATAATTGAAATCATAGTCATAGACGTCAACTTCTATGCTCTAAGTTTCATCCAAAGTTTCTGAATCGCAATTTTCATTAAGTCTGACAAAAGTTCAACCGTCAAAGAGTACTAAGATTAAATGCAATAACCATTCCAATGTTTTATTAAAAAATCCAGTTTGCACAAACTTTACACATTCTTTCTCCTCCAAAGTTTAAATAGAAAAAGTTTACGAAATCAGTTCTACCTTTTCTAATAGAAGCCTTCATATTTTACTCAGTATGTGGACACTTATCACATTTTCACAAACATGAATATTTGAATCTTGAATTTTTTTTTGAATAATTAAAAATTACATCAGAGGCTTTCTCAATGCTTCCTGTGTTGCTCTACCGCTTGAGGCTAGCAATCATTTTGGATAATATCCACAGTCAGCCCCCTCACGATACAAATTAGTATTTTTTCACTTCATAATAAGTGATGTGAGGACTCTATTGCTCGTCACTGTTAAGATGACTGAAGATGATGAGTTTCTTTCGCCAGTATTTTCATCTCCAAGCGGTAGTGTTTGTTTACGACTATTCAGCGCCAAAAATAGTCGCCGTTACCTCTATATAGACGGCCGCCACTATGGGTACAATCGAACCCGTGCAGCAGTCTTGGTTCACGCAGAAGCGTGTTAGTATGATCGGATGAGTGTAATAAGTTATCTGTGCGGTTCTTCTCAGAACGCAGCGAATAGATCTAATAATGATGAACGAGGGTTATAGAAAACAGCACCGCCAGGCTACCTATGTCAGCGTGTTACTGTTAGACCTGGAAGTAACTTGTACTGAAAAAACGTGATTGGCGCTACGCAAACTACATAAAAGAGTACTGGCTTTAAGCGTAATTTTTGGGAAATTGTTCTGGTCAAATGGCAAGTTCAATGGACAAACGAATCAGGAAGCAGTCCAGTTTCTTCACGGATGTCGCGGTGCGACTCAAGTGTCACTGGGTGGTAGTAAACACAGATCCTGAGCGGGGACATGGTAGCGTTCGAAAACGGCTTCCTCATATGAGATTAATGGAAGGATAATGGGTATGTTTGTGATGAGTTTGGAATCTGATCCTTTATTGATAATTATAGACCGTGTCTTAAATTTTACCGGTTATCATGGACAGCTTAGTGCAGTTACGTGGGGCGGTGCCGGCAAGGTCGCGGGCCGGTAATATCGACTGCGCTTCCATTGCCGGCTCGTCATCCGCACTGCGGCCGCACGGCGCTGCCAACCAGCAATGGTGCGAGCGGCGGCACATGGCATTACGTGATTACATAGTAACAGCACGCCGTTCGTTACAATTATAAACGGTCGGTAACGCTCTAATCGACGGAACCGACCGCTGGTGATAACCAGCTGGAAAGTATATTACAAATGAAACTTGCATAATACTGTTAAATGTTAACTGAAAGAAATCAACTTGCGTCTGAAGTTAATTGATACAAGATTAATTATTTCCTTATTTTTTTATGGACCGACCTCGAAGTAAACTTTCAGCGATAAATAATTATGTTGGATAGGTATTCATCTTTCAGCTCTTCAGAAGTAATTTTTTTTTTTCTATAATGATATAAGTACCACATATCATACCATTTGAGTGTAACCAAACTTTAATTTTACTGGTAGTAGGTCTCTGCTCCCGGAGACCTAGGCAGCCCGCAGCGCTTATTTCTGACGACAAACTGTAGTCTGTAAACTTTACTACATTCCGGTTTAGAAGGCGCTGTAGCTTATGAAATTACTGGGGTAACGAGACTTAACAACATTGGTCGCAATGCGACAAGCACAATGTGATGCAGTGTAATCCATCCCAATAGTTCTGAATATATAAGTGAATTAATAATCAAATCAAACGTCTATTATATAATATTATTACTTCAAGGGTAATAAGAATTTGTAGTTAACGCCATCTTGTGGGGGCAACAGTCATATATAATCATCAGCCGATAGCCGTGCACTGTTGGACAAAAATCGTCACAGTCATATATAACACTTAAAAACTTTTGCAACCTCCTAATAATGTCATGAAATAAAATCTCATCACTGTTTTCTGAAGATGTTAAGCTCATCTGATACTTAGGCTCGTGGACCCGGGTCAACGACCTGTTGTAAAATCTCATGATGATTCCCCTGATATTTTAAAAGTAAACCTTTACATAAGCAAGCTAAGAAATATAATATTCAATGTATTCTTAGTGTCATTGCTTCCGTAAAAATACAGAAGTCTAGGTTCCCATAAGGGACGGCATAAATCTCGTACAAAAGGATTTCTTAACGAGTGCAATGTTTACTTAGCCCGTATGCGCGCGTCTTGTGAATTCAGCTGAACACGACGCCAGATCTTCAGCTAAAGCCGTGACCGAAATATTTTTTCTTTATGTAACATTAGACCGAACTTAAAAGGCATTACTTCTTCGGCAGGTCAAGATTCTCGTGCCGAACTCCACCGCCGGCATGATCATCGGCAAGGGCGGTAATTACATCAAACAGATCAAAGAGCAGAGCGGAAGCTACGTACAAATCTCCCAGAAAGCGAAGGAACTCTCACTTCAAGAGAGATGCATTACGGTTGTGGGTGCGTTGACTAACGTCTTCACTTACATATTTATATTTTAGTCAAAAAACATTAGTTTAACAAGTAGTATTAGAATGATTAGCTTGGTTAGTATAGGGTATTACTGTCAAGCTAATCGTTTTGATCATGAGACGAGATTCCTCTTACTGGCTATCTTTTTTCATCCACTTATTACTAGTGTGTGAACTTCTCTTGGTAATCCAATGACTATGGCTTTAGTTATGTATGCCATACCAACTGGATTTTTGGAATCGGTTGCCACAACTGCCATTATTGAACCGGGATAAGGACCATCGGGAAACAAGCATACCCTCCTCCGGGCAACGGATATTGGAGATATATCCTTCGTATCAGGTGAGCTGCTAGAATACGTGTTTAAAAAAAAATCTGCTCTTAATGAGCATTTTATAAAATTTCAGGCGAAAAGGAGAACAATAAGAAGGCGTGCCTCATGATCCTCCAGAAGGTGGTCGATGACCCGCAGTCCGGCTCCTGCCCCAACGTGTCATACGCGGACGTGGCCGGCCCGGTGGCCAACTACAACCCCACCGGCTCTCCATACGCCGTGCCCACCTCTGAGGTGACCGAGGTGACAGCTTGAACACGCTCATAGATGGCGCTGATATACGCAACAACTCAACCGGACGTTGTGTTACGCTTTTGTTGTACGAATTTTATAAAGGTCACATCCGGCTCTGATGAACAGCCGTCGTACCCTAATTTAAGCTTTAACTTGTTGCACGTAAAGTTGTTTCGGTCGGCATACAAACGAAATTGATGGCTTACTTTGATTAGTGTCGACCTAATTTTTCTTATAATTAGTACACAGGCCCATTTGATGTGGATTACGAAACGATTTGATTTTATCAGAATTCAAAATTATGCCAAATTTAAGCCAATTTTGATTAATCAAAATTCATGATAAATATTAATGAATGCTAGGTACGATGGCATAATTACTAACATTTCCGCTAACCACTCCAATTACCCTTTCGGCTTTTATTGAAAACAAGTTTAACTTCATCAACAAGATTCAAACCGGAGACCTTTCGATACCGAACCGGCGACTGGCTTTATATGTACGCTAATGGAAACTTTGACTTCATCAGAGCCACTAGGTTGAATACAGGAGACACTTGTGAGCGTGTTCAAGTACACCACTTGCCTCGTTCCCAACTCTCCATCGCGCTGATTCTTCATGATCTGAAAACATGAGAGATTTTCATTAATTCAACTATATACTTCACTTAAATATTGTGTGAAAACTTGTTGTGTCATTGTAAGCGGTCACGATGAGATCATGAATTTACATTTCCATTGAATAATGATATAGAGTAGAATAACTTTGCATCGATGGCAAAGTAATTAATATATAAAAAGAATTGTTGCTAATGTAATATATATACATGTTCAATTTATATGAAAATAACAAATTTCTATCAACCGTAGGTCCTCTGGGGAAGTATTGGATCATCCACTTCCAAATAAGTCTTAGCAGATTAGAACAGCATTAAAAATAATATATCCTTGTACACAATGTAGTATTGAAATATAATAATAATTTCAATTTTACGTAATGTGAAGTGACGATGAGACCGTGGATGGTGAAGCATGCTCGCCTGACATACTCTGCTTACTACTGCCTTATATGACGGCAGATGTACCCACCAACTCGCATTGGACCAGCGTTTTAGGAAATAGCATAAATCCTCCCCGTATGAACCTCTACAAACGGCGTCTAGTGCCCGGCGATGCGGTTAGCGCAAAATCGATCGATTTGGGGACTTTGGGGAGGCCTATGTCCAGCGGTGGATCTCGATCGGCTGTCGATGATGATGGTAGCTAACTAGTCGGGTTCTCGAAAACCCTACCACCATTTAAATTTGAGAAGGGAACATGTGGCCCCGAAATCGAACAAATGACCCATCGTGTCACATGACAAGCCACCGAGTTACATCATCACGAAGATGGTTAAAGTATGAAGTAATAGTTTCATCTGCTCATCCTAAATATTTTTTTTAGTTCACAATTTACATTATTTATTTTTAAATAGTTAAGGATTTTTTTTTTGTCGTTTGTGTTGATAATTTTTTTTGTAACTTACCTTGGGGTAAACCCATCTAATGTTCCACATCCACTTCGCAGAGTCACGCCCTCGGCGGCTCGGTGGCGGGCGTCGGCGCGGTTGGCTCTGTGGGCTCGGTGCTGGTGAACGGCGCGGCGGGGCTCGGCGCGCTGTCGCTGTCCCTCTCCCTGGCGCCTCCCGGCACTCCGCCACCGTCGCCGCTCACTCAGCACACTCTGGATCACATCAAGGTATACATACAAAGTTTTTATTTAACGAAGTGACGACACGAGCGAGACATTCACCTGATAGAAAGCATCTAGCTTTTTTTGTTTCGGGGTGAAATCTTCGAAAAGACCCTACCAGCCAGCCTAGTGAGTACTACTTCAATGACGGGAGATCACATCTAGTCATAGTTCTCCTCCAGAGTCCTTTAGAAGGCAATTAGAACAACTATCCTGACCGTCAACGTCCCAGAAAACGTCTGCCTATAACAACAAAGCTAGTTATGATGTATTATTGAACTTCGTACAGTGGATAACCCCTTGTCGACGAGACACTGCATGACCTGGTGATACACCTGCACATATCAACGTGGCGTAAGCTGGGATGATATACTCAGCTCCACAACGTGCTCGTCGCAATGAGACGTGAGATGTTAACTATACAATAGTAAATATACATTCGGCACTCTAACGGTACAACCAACCACAGGTTGCGCTCCGACAGGCGGGATACTCTGAAGCTGGCATCTCGGAGATCGGCGCTGCCCTCTCGCTGCTGGTGAAGCACGGTGTGCTCGGGCTGGCCCTGCCCACCGCCCTGCCCCCGGCACCGCTCTCCGCCGCGTACTTCCCCCTACCCGCGCAGGACTCGCCCGCCGTCTTCGGACCGCTGGGACAGGTCGGACTCGGTGAGTTTTACCTCGACGAGGTATACAATGCAAACGCCATAAACAAGTTGCAACATGTCAATGAGATTTGGAGATTTCCATATTAGTGTTTCTCGAGTTATATTATTATGATTTTTATATATTTGTTATTTTTTTTCTGTAATCGGGGATTTAGTGGACAAATGGCAGTGCAAAGTGATGACAGGGTTAGGGATATCAATACTGATTACGTTAGTTTTAAAACTTATTCACACTTCGTATAACACACATACATAACGACTACACGATGTTCACGTACTTGCTACAATACATCAGGGATTCTTTTATAGGTTTTTTTTATTTATTTATTTATTGCCAATTTTCCCTGATATTATTATTCAGGATTCTTTAGTAGATTACTAAAACTAGGAGACGGAACGCCAACGGAAACGTTATTAATCATTTGTACGAAATGATATTTACCTTTAGAGATGTAGTCGATCTAACTTCCGGCTGTATTAAAACTAATTCAAAACGGAAGAAAGTTTCTGATTATTATTTTGTTAAATTTTGATTGTCCTAACTATATTTGCGTTATACTGTGAGTACTTCATCTAGTTACAATCGTAGAGCCATTATAATGGTCATCGTTATCATATGACATAAAATATAATGTTTAGACTAAAAACAATTACCAAAGATTTACTGCTACTCTCTCTTTGAGATATTTGAGGAAATATTCCAAAATATTTGAAATTAGTATTGAAGGAACATTGGTAGTAATATTAAATAGTTATTCAATACATATATCGATTTCAAACTAGCGCATCTTGTTCGGAGGACCAATTTTTTTAAATTCAATTTGACAACGCATTTATCTCGTGAGGCGATATTTTAGTTTTTTTTTTTTATCATATCATTTGAAATTAAAAATATCTTATTTACATGTATATAGCATAAATAATTGTTGTTAGATAAATAGTTTAGTGTAAAAGCAAAAAGATAACTTGTCGTTAATAATTATTAGGGATAAAGTTATTGATAGTAATTTTCTTTAAATTGTGTTAATACTATAATAGTATCAAAATTAAGTAAATAATGTAATGGATAATTCTAACAAATGTTTACAATTGAAAGACTAGTAATGTAAACAATTAGATGAGAGCTAATCGCGTGTGATACATAATAGAGCATTCAAGGCGACGGCTCGTTGATTGCAATTGTTAATCTGTTTCAAACGTCTAAGGTTCATATTCCATCGCGGCGTGATGCAGTGCAGACCTTGACGCGGTGTTAGCTCGCTGCAAGGTCAAGTGATGCATTGAGAGTTATGTGAATGTATACACAACTACTACGATTCCCTCTCGATGTATATACTTACACGTCCATATACTCGGAGCTGGATTTTAATGAAATGAGGCCCCCAGGCTATTCCACTTGTGAGGACTTTTCACCTCTCATCTTTAAATTTTTAGATTCATGAGAGAATTAAATACATCACTGTGATATATAATAACACATTAAATGTAAAATGGTACTATCTACACGTATATTCGACTTAATAAAGATTAACCCAAATTCAATTCAGATCTCTATTATAAAGTATATCATATTATATTTCATTTCAATACTTTTAGTAAATAATCATGGTCTTCTCAGAGAGTCTTGATCTACTTTTTTTCTACTATTTCGGTTTAATATTATTGTCGTTTGGAAATGAAAACATTTCAATGAATTAAATGGATATCACAATTACGTATCACACTAAAAAAAAATAACAAAGTATGGAGTTGTGATCAATAAGTTTTATACAGTATTCTGAAAGGTGACATTGAAGCGATTTATGGGTAGTTTAATAAAATAAACGTTTTTCAATTACTTCATGCTGTTGGATAAACTTTGAAAAACGCGCATAGGTTACATTGTAGCTATGCCGAGAGGATCTCCGTGTATATCCGTTTTAAAATTACTGTATACACTATAAAAATACATTCCTTTATTTTTATATTAAAAACATTATCAGGAATTAAATGAAGAAAAAAATTTAAGTTATGAAATGTCTTAGTACATATAGATTGGATATGTAACTTTATGTATAATATTATACCAAAGAACTAACCTTATACATAATAAACGCCGATCTCTTTTAAAGGCTTAACGGTGAAACGAAATTAAAAAATAATAGAAAGAAAGTATATGTTAAATCTTGCCATATTAAATTTGATTTTATGCTTAACATATTTTAGAAACATATATACATATACAATGAATATTTCCAAATTAACAAATTATATGAAATACGGAAAACGATAATAGCATTAATAAATACGGATTCACTTCAACACTTAGATATACAGCTCAGTTAATATTCCCACGGCAGGGACTCATGGACTTTAGTAATGGGGAGTCAGGGACACCATGCTGACGACTAAATGATAAATGTTATAATGTTAACTGAAACTATTCTTGAAATAGGTCGGTTACCTTACGACGTTTTACTTCAACGAAAGCTCAAGCTTAATGAGGATCGAACCCGCGCCGCCTCCAGACGGGCCGATCTGCAAACTGATTTATCACAGGCTTCACTCGATATTCGTTATTGGTGTAACGCAAAATTCTAAATTTCTTCCTAGCGCTTCCTTTTCACATCTGTCTCGAACATTGGCTAGTGTAACTTGTGAATAACTTAATTCATTCTTGAACCACTCTAAGTGGTTCCGCTTTAACTGTTTTTTTTATTATTATTATTTATTTATTAAATGGTTATTTGAACGCGTCTTATTTCAATTTTAAAGTGCCAATAGTTTATAATTCTAGCATAACCATAAATTTTAAGTTAATAAAAATACATTTGTTTTGACGTTTATAAAACCGCACTTACTTGATATAAGTAGCGTTCAGAAATTTTAAATTTAATACAAAATCCGCCATTGACAATTATATTACCATTTAGACGAACAACAATTGTTGAGTTGTTATTAATAAACTATACAATAATATTTTAAATATTACACTGTAAGCTGTTAATTTTTAAATTCATCAAAATAGCTTTTAAGCTCATCTCACAAATGTATTATTATTGTATGAATGTAACATCATCATGATCATGCATTTTTTTTATTAAAAAAAAAGCGAGCGGATGTCATGGATTTCTCGCCTTTTACACTGATCTGTCAAAAATTTTTTTTACTGCCTCCGTAGAGTAGCGACACTTGCTTTGTAACACAGGTCCTTGATACAATTCTGTGATAGTGTTTTTTTTTTTAAAAAAAAAAAATCATTTTACCTATCAACTTCATATTGTAATATTTCTCCGGAGGGCAACATATGATAGTTGGAGTATTCAGGGCGAGCACACTTCACCATCCACGTCACTGTCAATTAACGCCATATGAAATTGAAATGAAATGTTCGCCCAGAGACTATAAAAAAAAATTATGTTGTTACTCGAGCAAACCACAGATAATGTATCGTTATTTTTTAAAAAAGGTTTTAATTTAAGTGACAATTGTAATAGTGTTAGTTGAATAGTTTTTATATATAGAAAAAAAATTGTTATTCGTCTACACAGTACACGCGGATCGCATGCATATCGTATTGTGTATTGTATTGCTGATTTATTTTAACACAATTGGCTTTGGATAAAATTGGTTTATTTTCAAACTCTCACTGCTCTAGTGGTGTGTCTAAATTTCAAAACGGATGCTTTCATCACCTCATTCTATCGGCAATACCTTTCTAACATTGCATCGGGGTTGTATCTTAGATTTATGAAGGTCGGATAATATGAAACTTAAATATTAAAATTACCGGTAACTTTAAGGGTACTACCGCCATTACCGATTAGTGAGTCACCAACTCTGATATACTGATATAATGACCAAAACTGATTGTAGATGAGAAAAAAAAAATTGTCAGTAAATCCCTGTTGAGGTATCTACAATCGCCTATTTCTGTAGCTCTTGTAGCCAAAGAAATTACTGAGATATTTAGAGTTAACATACTATATCTCATCGCGACGAACACGATGTAGTGTTGTATGTATCATCTTAACTAGCAGCACGTCGTTACAGGCGTGGAATAAAAGAATTATATAAACAATAATAAAAAATAATTAATAATTCTAATCTACAGGAAATAAGACTTTCATATACATTTAATATATTCAAATATTTTTTATAAATATGTCACCGGGACCGATCGATGTGGAGCTTCTTGGAGGAGGCTATGTCCACCTCTGGATGTGTATCGGCTGATAATGATATGACACTAAGAATATAGAGAATTTATCTTCTTCTTAAAATGCCCCTCCGACTAGCGAATGTTGGCGGTCAGTTCACCAAATTATGATTAATATTAGCTTAAAATGCTTTTCCTATCGTCACCATTACATGATAATGGTTTATATGGAAAAAAGTGATTTACTCCGACCTTACATATACTAACATATATACCTCTGATGCAACGTAATAAAGAAAAAGCAATTTGTTTAATACTTTTATATTTACAATGTTGATGAAACTTAATTTGAATGAATTATACAGAAAAAAAAATACTAATTTACACCATAGTATAGATTAATGGTAAAAAATATTTTTCCATTATCTTATCTACCCTAAATCTCATCTTTATATTTAATAGTAAAAATACTTTTAAGTATGTCACTACCGTTGTATGTCAACATTTTTATATAGAGTTCCTTTATTAGTGAGGAAATTTAGTTTTAATAAAGAAGGCTGTGTAACAGGGAAGTCTCAGATTCAATTCCCGGCGACATAAGTCTTACCATCCCCATACTGTACCTTCAATGTGTTTACGGCTTTGACACTTCACTGCTGTCACCCTTATTATTACAATCAACGTATTAGCTTATGGTCGGTAAAAAAAATATTTATAACTTTCATCAGCATTGAACTGTCTGTCTGTATGTTGTATTGTTAGCTGCAAATTGCTGTTTCTCCTGTACGTCTCTCTATCCGCAAGACCGGCACACAGCGCGACTGCAGACCGCCACCAAATCATTCGGCTCCACTTTGAACTCGAAATTTCACCGCCTTCCCCCACGCCGCGAGGTTACTGGACACATGGGTCATGCTCTTGAACGGTTCTGTTTCTATCCAGCTTCCAATTTTATTAATATATATATAGATGATTGTATGTAATTATGTTTCATAGAAGAATTATTTGGTGTTACGTAGTTTGTAGTTTGACAATATTGTATTGTAATTATTCGTTGTTATCGTAGGTTGTTTTAAATTTTGGTTAATGTCCGTTGGGATTGCTAAGCAGACATCGTGTCCTTTTTTAACGTTAACCGTTAAGAGATCAATTCGTGAAAATCGTATCGATAGTTCGTTGATCGGTAAGAGAAATGATTATGAAGGCAATGGTCGAAGTTCTTAAAGGCAATGAATTAACGTTCACCGCGCACGTGCAAAAGCATCACCCGTCAAACGGCGACTAGTGTGCGACTAGTGCGCAACTCGTCCATCACGTCTGCGGCGCGCTGTGCGGTTGCGAGCAGCACGCTAACCCGCCACTCTGTCCCGCAACAGCGCGAAACGTTCTAATGTAAGTGTGAGCACCTCGCGCCGCACCACTAAACCCCCACCCGGCCGTGACGCGGCGTGACTAGCGTGACGTCCGCAGGCGGCGCGCGCGGCGGCTCCTTAGAGCGTTTCGCGGAGGTTGCATTCGAGGCGCTTCGCCCCCCAGCGGTGGCGCCCATCTCGCTGTCGGCCGGCGTCGGCGGTGTCGGGGGCGTGGGCGGGGTGGGGGGAGTCGCTGGCTTCCCCTCCGCCTCGCTGCTTCCGCTCTCGAAGAGCCCCACGCCGGCCGACGCGGGCGCCAAGGACTCGAAGAACGTGGAGATCGCCGAGGTCATCGTCGGCGCTATACTAGGTAAGAGGCTTTCAACTGGTACAGCCCCTCTCAGCATTGCGCAACACCGATTAATTAACTCTTCTTGGAATGGTTTACTGCAAAAGTAAATCCGCTCCCTCCCTCTTCAGTTATCTTAAAGGAAATGATACAAAGAACTATGAGTCACGACACTCTGTTATTACATTAAATTAAATTTAAAAAAATAAAGTTTTAATTATACCCATATACAATTTGCTCGTCCACTTTCAAATGAGCATCACCAAAACATACGAACAATCAAATCGTAAAAGTTAATCAACGGCTCGCGAATTTCAGGGCCCGGCGGAAGGAGCCTCGTCGAGATCCAACAGATGTCCGGCGCGAACATTCAGATCTCTAAGAAGGGAACGTTCGCACCGGGCACGCGCAACCGCATCGTCACCATCACCGGCACGCAGACCGCCATCAGCAACGCGCAATACCTCATCGAACAGAAGATACAGGAGGAGGAGCTGAAGCGGACCCGCCACAATGCCATCTCGGGACTGATGCAATAAGCGGCACCCGCCTGGAGCGACACCCCCACCGCGGCCCACGCGTGGTGCTCGCGCGTCCCGGCCGCGCGGACGCAGCCTGCTAACGGAAGTTCGTTGTTGTATCGTAGTATCTAGTTGTTTCTAGTCATACGCCGGTGGTTTCAGTCACGCCGCCGCGGCGGCTAGGAGTCTATCCAACATGGAGGGAGTGGCGCGAGTTACCTGAGCGTAGTTGTAATTTTACCTTGTTTTCTCTGTTTCATATATTATTATTGTTTGGTGGGTAGTTGCGCTCGCGCGGGTGCGGGTGCGGGTGCGCAGGCGCGTGCGCCGCCCGGGCGCTGCGCGGGCCTGCGCCGCCGCCATAGTCATATTTACAACTTAAATAGATTTATCTATATTTTTGTTTGCGCGATGTCGAAGCGAATCGCATTGTTGTTTAACATGAAATAAATAAAACAAGTTACGATTGTGATATGTGTCCTATCACGGAAAATTCCTATTCCATTAAAAATTTTTTTTTTATTTTTGTATGTCGTTCACCAATTACGTTTCGGTTGCGTTAAGGGTTTGTTTTCATTGTAAATGTTACCATTAATAAGTTAATATTTTTTTTTATATTCACTGCGTTGTTAGGTCGCGGCGGATAGGGAAGCGAGTTTATCGGAAAATGTTGTTATTTTTTTTTATCTAAATTCATATAACCGTTGAACGCCTCTGATCCGATGGTGACGTGGAAACGGCGCGAGGGGAGTTTGGGAACCAAATGATATCCTTACCAAAGCTGGTAATTTTTTTTTGTCAATATGAAATGCAATCAATTTGTTTAGGTTTATAGGTTTGACATGATTTTACATATATTTTTTTACATAACGCTGTGACATGGTCGATTCCGTTCGCGGAGTTTTTATTTCATTCCTTTGTTCTCGCGGTAACAGATCTTTTATTTTTCTATGCGTTTATAGTTTTGTGTCCGGTTTCGTTTGAGAGCAGTGTATCTCAGTATTCACCTGTTGTCGGTCTAAATCTGTGTTTAAACTGTAAGTACAATTTAAATATAAAAAAGAAATATGCAAGTCCACATAGTAGAGAGTTATATATTTTAAAGGTTTTAAAAGCAGATTTCTATATATTATTCAAGGAGACAATATGAAATATTCTTATTTACAGTTGTGAACTAATTAAATTGAAAGTTTATTTTTGAATGCGGCGGTGAGTCGAGCTGTGATTGTTTGCTTCGACGCCGTCGAGGTGTCGCGCAGCGGCAGTCGGGGGCCCACTGTCCACGGGGAAATAGTTTTAGTTGCGTTAGTTTACCTCAGAAGTGCCATCTCGTTAGTTACAGATTTAATGCTCCTCTATTTTCGATCCTCCCCGAGACGTCCCAATTAAGGGCAATATATACACACATATAAATAATGTATTACTTAAAAAATAATTCTCCAATCAAATACAAATTGCGAATTCCTAATAAGCGGTGTATACTTATATAAAAAAAGTGGAATGAAGTACAAATTGAACACATAATAATAAATATATATATATGTATTTGAACCGGCTTAAATGATAGACATTGTTAGTGTGTAAGAAGAGGAATTGAGATGGAGTGGGCGGCCGGCGGCGCGCGCGCCGGTCCGCGCCCTTGTTACCGCTCTTACGTGTGTTACTTAGATAACTTCACGCATTAACGTAGCTAGTTGTAGTGTATTCAATCTTTGGAAAAAAAAAAGTATAAAGTAGGTTTAATTCTATCGTTCCACCGCTCCGGTGTTTTTTCGACTATATCTCATTAATGTCCGTGTACATTTCTCTCGTGGGTGTTTGCAGATAGATATCGTATCGTGTCAATTAAATACTGCGGTTTATCGACGTGTTCGCGACTTGCAACGGCCGCGTCGGGCTCCGCGCCCGGCCCCGTGGCTTGTCGATCGCCGAAGACAATAACATACAAACGTGCAGCCGGGACACTGTTCTATCGATTATACGTAAGTGTGTTGACAGCCTTTAGGTTTACGTGTAAGGTATGTGATAGGTTTAAAGCGCGGCGTGATACCACGGTCGGTCTATACGGTCCCAGGCGTGAACGGTACATCGTCTAGTTAATGTCGATTTTAAAAGCTCAATTTTATCGGAAAAAAAAAATCTCGATTAGTAGTCGGTACGTGTAAGTGATTACGTCAATTAACAAAGTACTATACTTGCGTTTAGATGTCCCGCTCTTTGTCTTGTTTCCTCTCCATCTAATCTAATCTAACCTCACTCGCTCCTATACAACTGAACACCTCTTGATCCTACAAAACTCTACACTTCAACTGCCCTGAACTTCACCTCCACTTCAACTTGACACTGGAACCTGTTAGTACATATATTCAAGTACAATAAGTTTACCGCAACATAGTTACCACTGCGTCTAACCTTCTCGTCTCCATTCAGCTGTCTTGCCGTTTGTTGTGCGAATTGTTCTTTACAATGTTACCGTCTGTTCGGAGACATTCCACCAGGTATCTTCGTATAATTACGCTTCATCTTTATTAGTATTATTGAACGGCCATAGGCGACTATTTAGGGAGTACGTTATAAAGCAAATCTTTCATCGACAATGTTACCACCTTCGTAATGTCAGCTAGCGATCGTTGTTTCGAAGGGCAACACTGTAAAGAACATTTCCAAATTGTAACAGTTATTCGATGAATTCTAGTTAGTTGTATTATTAACCATTATAATGCAATGGGTATATATTATATATATATATAAATATATATAAATAGACAATTAAACTGATGAAAAAAAAATGTTAATGTTGTTATACCGAAGTTGTTACAATATTTGAGAGTATATAATAATCGTCGATGCAAAATAAATAATTTCTCTTAGTGGGGTTGACTTTAACTGTGAAAATATTAAAACTATAAATGGGTTTTGACGTGTGGAATGATAATAAATAGTGAATCGAAGTAAAACAAGCGCAGAACGTTGGATTGGTTTGAAATGCTGTTTCTGTGATACTGACGAGCGGGCCTGGCGCAGGCCGCGCCCTGCCACGCCCAGCCCCGGCCCTGCTCCACCCAGCCGCGGGTAGTTGTAATAAACTCGTGTGTCAGTACGTCATACCATCCAGCGACTTGGAAATTTTATAAGTACCGTAACTAATATTACCGATTCAATTATTTTTTTTCATAAGCGGTATATAAAAATCCCGATGTATTACTATTGCCGTTATATGTAATATTAGATTAATGAATTTTATTTATTTTTACATGTAGTCATTGCAAATAAATAATAAATGGACATACGCGACTACATATTGACACACGAGTGATCGCATTAGTTCGCAAACGTTGGTCCTGTTGTGCCTGATGCCCGTGTCGTGTGGTGGAGGGTCGCAGAGGGTCGGGGCGGGCCGCAATGGGTCGGTCGGCCGGTCCCCGCGGCACGTCAGTCCAACGCGTTCGCGATCACTTTGCCGCTGTTACCGTTTAAGGAATTTCGATGTTGTAGGCTAAGGTAGCTAGTTATTATTCTTCATAATACAATGTTTCATCGAGGTACGAAGTCTTCGCGAGCCGGGGCGAGGGGCCCATCGCCCTCGCCGCCCCTCATCCTCCTTTTTTAATTTTAATAGCTAAATGTTGTTGAATTTGTTGATAGAGTGGTTTATTGTAATTAGGTAGTATAGTGGGTACACAAGAGACGGTCGCCGCCCCCGGGCGCTAGGGTTAGGGTAAGTGCCGATACTGTCTGTATTGGGTAATGGCTGTGCGTTCAAGTGAAACTCGAGCATTAGTACAATCGACGCGGGTCGCACGCGGGTCGCACGCGTGTCGCACGCGGGTCGCACACGGGCGCCGCCTCGCCTGGCTACCTGTATATAATTGCATAACATTATTTCATTTAATTTATCTCCTCCTTGCTCATTGTCATCAATTTATTAAAGACTGAGGAATCAACTCGCGCATATTGACATCGTCACGAACGCGTCCCAAACGTTAGGGGATTATTTGTAATATATAATTGTTTATTGTCATTAAATTTAAAAAAATTATTCGCTCGGTTCCGTGTGGAGATCGGTCCGCAAGGGAGCGGAGCGGGCGTGTGCGACCCGCACGGGGCTGGCGGCCGGTGGGTAGGGAGTAGGGGGTAGGGGGTAGCGGTCGCGCTGCCGCACCCGCCCCTGTCTCCGTGCCCGCTGGCTCTCGTGGTGTGGGTAGATCGGGTCGTGCGGGCGCCGGTGCGCGGGCGCCGCGCAGTCGTTGTCTCATCAACCTTTACACATGTTGAGATTGATATGTTATACTAATTCTATTGAATTGTAACTTGTTGCGTAATATAAGTGTGGTACAGCCGGTCGAGCCGGCCGGACGGACAGGTGGCCGGACAGGTGGCCGGACAGGCGGGCGGACAGGCCGGCCCCGTTCGTTGTGTCGACGGACCGAACATTTACTTTGCCGTGCGGTGACGTGTTGATGGATTTGTTCGTAATTAACTATCGATACATTCACACACACACACACATACACACAGGACAGATACACACATCAACATAAATGTATGTATATTTTTTGTTAACTTTGTTTATTATAACGGGTCTGCTGAATATAACTTGCGAGGATAAATATATTAGTTTGTAATTGCAATGTTTTTGTTTCTTTGAATTTAAAATTCTATATATTTTAGTGAACGTTAATTGTTTAGTGTTAATTATCAACGTTTATTCACTCCGGCGTTGTTTTGCGATGTTTCGAACGATAACGCGTAGGGTGAGATGTTACAATGTCTTTTAGTGATTAAAACTGGAAAACCAATTTGAAGGTACCTTGAACATTGTCTATAATTATATTAACAATAAATAAACGCAAAACGAATGAGTTGTTTCATTTATTTACCCGAACTAATTTCATAATTTTTCATAACAAAAAAATTCGTTATTTCTCTTTAACTCAAGACACATTCTATCATAATAACATCTAGAATATGTTAATTTTAATTAACGTTTTTTCTTCGTCTCATTCTATAATTTTGCAAGAGGGATTGCCATAAGCGGAACTCGTGGAGAACATTTCTATAAACAATACCAATGTGCAGCAATAGACAACAATAGTCTTAAATGGCGGGTTTGAAATTTAGTTCAATAATAATAATAATTTTAATGATGATAATTTATATATATATATAACGTTGCATCATTGTTTTTGAGGGTGGCGAGAGACGGCAATACAATTAGTAGTTACGTATCTGCACTCTGGCGCAGCTCCGAATGCTGGTGGACAACACGGGCGTCACAGACGGTGGTTGTTTGTGATACACTGGAGAGATCATCGCATGTTAGATGAAGTGCCCCTTGAAACGATAATTAACACGTGTGTGGTTGTGGCTAATTAATATAGTGTAATTATAAATTCTGCGGTAGTATTATTTGTCCTCGCCCGTTTACCTATGGCTTGTGACAATGAATATGCTACCAAAGCTCTCGGCCTTACCCTGTGCCTTCGTGTATATAGATAGACATCACAGTCCCTAACATTTAATTTACAAGAATCTATTGCTGAAAAAATTACTAAATAGAAAAAAAAAAAACAAAAAAATTAACGAAGTATATACTGGAGGTAGGTCTCTGTTGCCGAAGACCGTCGAGGTAGGTACAACCGCAGCGTCTATTCCGCCAAACGGTATTGTGCAAATAACTCACGGGACCCAAGCCAACCTCACCTGCTCGTACTGCACCCTGCTAATCAACAAATGGGCCTCTGACACCCACCAACTTATTATGCCAGCCTGGTGGGAAATGGCCAAAATCCTCGATATGAACCCACGACAGCCCTTGGAGTCGCAAGCCTTGCTGACTGTGGTCGTTGAAAAGGCAGTGGAACCAGGTTACTGCAGGACCGACCGATGTTTTTGGAGGCAGGCATGACCTTTGAGGAAAACCTATGTCCAGCAGTGGAAGTCTATCGTCTGATGATAATGTAGCTAGAGTAATCACTGGGGTAACGAGACTCAATGGATCTTACGCCTCGGGCGACGAGCGCAATCTTACCATCCAACTAGCGCCTCGTTGTTACAGGCAGACGTATCACATACCATCAGGTGACCGTCCAGCTCATTTCGTCGCGTAAATGAGTAAAAAAGTCTCGTTCCGATGTCAAAAGTAATATAATTTATGCCTCTCCCCGAGGATCTTATATCGGCAGACTTTTTAAGACAAAGTTGTCACGATTTAGAAAGTACCTTTATTAAAGGAACTTGTTAAGAAGGAGAGAAATGTTAAAATCATTATTTTTTTGTAAGGTTTTAGGGTAAATTAAACGAGGTTATTATTAATAAAATATTTATATTTGGTGTTCGGTCGCCTGCAACGTATTTGGATAGCACAGGTAATAACAAAATGGCAGACGTTGATATGGAAAGCCCGCTAGCGATATAAGTACATTATTACTGTATTTCATCACAGCAACGAGCTGCCTTAAAATAATATTAAACTGGTTTAATTTTAACTTAAAAAAAAAATAAAGTTTTTGCAAATGTCGAGTTCAAATATGATTATTATTAAAGTTACTCCATACTCAACACATCACGATGGACGGAATGCAAACTGTTTTTTTTAATTATAAAATCATAAAAAAAAAATAACATCTCTTAAAAATAGTTAATTGGGAATGATTTATAATTTGAGATTACATTCGTCATCACAAACGGCTCGTTCAACGTTCCCAGCGCTGGGACTCTGGGCGCGCACAATGTGCGGAGGTTAACCAAGCCATTATTATCTAAAGCTATTGCTAATGTTAATTTATCAAAATAATATATAAATTATTTACTGCACTATTATAAATGTTACATAAACAGGAATCCCACACAAGACCCCCCGCCATGTGGATATCAGTCAGATCAAATGCCACATCAGTGCTTCATAATGATGAAATATTCCACAGAGTTCACATCAGGACATTCACTTACAGTAAGTACATTACAACGTGACGCTAGTTAAGATGTTTACACTGCATCACTATCTCTTCTTCGCTTTGTCACACATTTTAAATCTTGTCACAGTACTAACTTCACTAGCTGCATCATTCGAACCGGAACAAGATGATCTTGGCACACTTCCACTGGAATATAACATATTTTATCGGACAGTCTTATTTAAATCCTTCTTTATTTTGTATAACGGTGACCATCACTGAGATCTGTGCTTATATATTTTATTCTATAATTAGACAATTTTTTGTTATCATTGAACACCTAAGCAGTAACACTGAGATTTAGTAAACTAGATAAAGGATGCTGAAGCCAGTTAATATGCCAGTACAATTTTTTATGTATACCCTCCCGTCCCACACAACCTATTATTATATGTATTAATATTAAACAAGTTTTTGAGCCTAATGATGAAAGCAGCGCTTGAAAGTCATACACTATACCATATAATGCTTGTTGCCTTAAGACATAACATATAAGTCTCATTACCGCAGTAATTTCACTACATACAAAGCCTTTCAAACCTGAACACAGTAATGTTTGCAAAAAGGAGCTATGGTGCTACTTTCCCAGGCAGTCTCCAGCAACAGAGACCGCCAATCTCTTTTTCCTTATTTCTAATGATAATTTTAACTGGTACAAAGCGGCACATATTTTTTTCTATTTCTCCAGTACAAGACGTGTACACTTGCTCATAAAACTATCAATTTACAGGGCTCATTGAACCCTGTAAAGTTTATCAAAGAGACCTTCTACTAGAGTAGTATATCCTTTAAGCCGCATTGGTTTTGCATTAAATGTATATACATACATAAAAAAATATAACTTGTCTACATGCCTTCATATGCAATATTGCAATACAAACTAGAAGCTTTAATCTTAATATAAAATAAAAAAAAATAGTTAATATCTATAAGGTAATGGATCATCACTAGTGATCACACTGCAACCGGCCACAGCGGTGCGGTGTAAAGAATTTGGCTCTCGCAGGCAGTAACGTAACGGATATAGAATCTTTGGGTGTTAGTCACACAGCTTTAACGCTAAATTAATAAATTAGTACATACTACAGATTATAAAAACTATATTAGTTGAGGTGGTATATTATTGAATGCCTGACGCTGTACATCATCTCAACCTATTGTCACCAGTTGATCTTAGGCCTCCCGAATTAAATGCTCTCACATATTTAATTAAGACCCTATCGTTAAAGTTATATAAAATTAATATCAACTTAGTCTAATAATATACAGAGATTCAATCAAATCGAGAAGCTGCTCATCATAAATAACTTATGAAACAATTTCATACTGCGGCATGTGAGGCTCATAATCAAAACCGTTGTAATGAGTGAAACTAAGACTCTTTGTGCCTGGAGAGTCGGTGAACTGTGTCAATTCATTGAGCAAAGAAGTAAACGACGGCCTCTCGTCGGGATCTACCTGCCAACATTGCAAGCAGAGCTGGAACAGATCATCGCTAACGTACGAGGGTTGCGATGGCCGCATACCCCTCAACACCCTTGAAGCGACATCTTTATTAGCGGTGTTAGGGTACAGAGTGGCCCCTATTGTAATAGCTTCCCACATCAAACAACCGTATGACCAAATGTCAGCCTTTGGATTGAATCTTGTCTGCCTCAACATCTCATGGGACATCCACCGTGTATAATCTGGTGTCTCATGAAGAGGACGAATGTGTGACAGTCCAAAGCCAGCCACCTTTGCTACACCACCATTGCTTATGATAATATTGCGACAGCTTAATTTCTTGTGATAAATCTTCTTACTGTGCAGGTACTCCATTCCGGCAGCAACATCAACACACATTTGAATAACTTTATTTTCAGTTATAAGACAAAATTTGTTGTTCTGTAGATCTCTCCGACGGCTCTGCAACAGCATTTTCTTTAATGTCTGCTTAGAATCCTGCAGGACTACAAACAAAGTTGTGTTAGTTTCGCAAATTCCAATTAGTGAAATAACATTTTGATGTTCGCTAGATTTTATCAAAAGGTCTAATTCATGCAGCATCATGCGTTTGTCCGACTTCTCAAGTTCTCTATCAGAAATTATTTGCACAAGGCCAGGTGTTTCAACACCATGTTGCATAATGTTGCCTTTAGTAAATTTCCCATAGCTACCAACACCAACAACACAAGATATATTAATATCAATAAGGTTTCTAGGTATATTCCACAGTTTACGTTTTAAATTACCATAGTAGTCTACTCTTTCGTCTTCATCCTGGAGGAAACCAGAGTTTTCAATTTCTATACAGGGTTCACTGAGACTTAATGGCATTGATTGAGAGCCTCTTTGCATCCTTGCTATATGGATTTTCTTACGGAGTATAATCAGTAGACCAACGCCAATAAGTATGAGCACAATACCAATAGCAATCGCTGCACCAAGTGCTACAACCATCGGGGATACTTCCTCTGGTTCATTGATGTTTAGTATTATCTTTTTTGTTGACTCTGCATATCTCACTTTCCTCACATGATTTTTCTCACTTACCACACCTAATGACACTTCCATATCATTTGTCAAAGGCAAAGGAGCATTATAGAAGCCATTGTAGGTGCTCCGATCACCAATAATAAAGTCATTTTTAATGTCATCAGTGTCAAGCTCTGCAGTTATGTAATATGGATATCCCTGTTCAATTGCAAATGTATAGTTCCCAAGATTCTCAGCAATGAAACCTTGTTGGTATAGTTCAATGGACACAACTATCCTGTACATTGACACTGGACCATTGACATTTTTAGCTTCAGGTATTTGTACCACCATTCTGTCACCACGTCTGTCCTTAACTATAATATCAGGGGGGCTGGGGTTTGGAACACCTATTACTGTCTCTACCCTAACAGTCACCTTGGGTCCCTCATCCTCATAATTTCTTGCTGCAATGCTAATGTTATAAGTTGAACCAGGCTGCAAGTTTAGAAGCTCTGATTGGAATGTACTGCTAGATACTCTCCATTCCAAAGGTATCAAATTAAAATCTGCGTATGTCTCTATAATCACTGCGCGGATAATATACTCAGTGATTTTTGAATGAGCTTGTGGTGGTGTCCAAGATACTCGAACTGTTGTCTCTGTAACATTTGCTACTTCAAAGAAAGCCGGAGGTCCCGGGGCGGACACTTCTGTATCGTACACGCTGACTGATTCAACACCGCCGCATGTTTGTGTAGCATTTTGGAGGCACGGAACACTACAAGAGTCAGCCGGTAATTTCAACTGTCCAGGCTCGTTAGCACAGAAACAACTAGAGTCGTTACCTAATAGAGCATACTTGTAATATATATCTTCGCAAACCGATAAACAAACGTCGACGGCCTGTCCACTAGTAGTGTTGAATGTATTGTTCAAGCTGAATTTATAACAACCTACGTAATCCCCGCGTTCAGATCTAGTACCCTTTAAATAATAAAAGATCGCAACTATAGCTACCACTAACAATTTTCCCATTGTTTATCCCCGTTATTGACTCACACAATACGTCTTGACGTTAACGCCCATTCACGTAAAACTATTTTTTTTCATAAAAAAAACCTAATAATACATTTTCTTTATTATTTGGTTAGCATGCTTTTAACAGTTACGTTCCTTGGAGCAATATATAAAAATAAAAAATCAATAATACGCATAATGCGGAACCGCGTTGCGAACGTTATTTTGACATTTTAATGTTACAAAAAAAATTCGTAAGGTTTAAAAATAAAAGATTGCCTTTACAATATAGTGTCTATGACTCTACTCGTCATAATAAAAAAAATGGTATCCAAAGTAGTAAAATAAAAAGTAAACATTTTCAATTTTTTTTTATTTTCGTTTATTATTGTTAATACATACAATAAATATTAGTACAAAGTTTTTATATTAAAGTAATACCTTTTTAAAAAACATTTGTTTCCTTTACCATCTTTAAATCAATTTAATAAGGTGAATTAGCTTTAAAGAAACAATAAATATCGTTTAAAAGTAAGTTATTATAAAATTTAGTTGAAATTTGAAATACTTGTAAAATTTCGATGAATATCCGATAGCTATTAACATTTGTTTTTGATTCATAACCGTCTCTTAACTTTTGACAGATGTTTAAACGAGCGGTAAAACGTTATAACAAACGGATGAGAATTAGAATTTGATCACAAATATTTTCTTTCATTACAATTTACAAGGGATGTTACATTAATGGCATCAAGCACAAGGAAATGTCGGTTTTTGTAACTATAGTTTAACATGTATACATAATATATTATGTTCAATACATTTATTTCTGTTTTAGGCACACGTTCATCGTCAGAGAGCATTAAAACTATGCAACCAACTATCGTAAAAAGCGAAAGAAAAACCAGGAGCAAGCGACAAAAAGAAAACTATGATGAAATTTCTTCAGATATTAATAACAAAAAACATTATGTCCTTTATCCTGGAGATGACGACGGGAATGGTAACGAAAATCAAGTTAAATCGACGCGGGTACTACGACGGCACACCCTCAAGGAACAAAATATTAATATAACAAATCCTATAACTTCGGAAAGTGCAGTAAAAAAACCTAAAAATACGCGTAAGTCTAAAAAAATGGTAGAATCTATAACTGACATTACTGATACAGTTTCCTTAGACATAGACGTAAAGCCAAAAGTAAAGAAAAATAAGAAGAAAAAACAGATCATTGTGCACGATATCTTGGAAAGTAATGAAATAATAAAAGAGACTGTTTCAAATACAAAGAAAAAATCTAAGAAGAAAAAGAATGCAAAGAGACCAAGTTCTGATGGAATTGAAGAAAATCCAAAAAATTCTGTACTCAATGCATCGATGGACTCATTTCATAGTGCTGCTGGCAGCCCAAGTAATAAGAAATTTAATGGTTTTAGTACGCAAAATTCAGAAGAGGAAATGGAAACAGGTAATCCTGAAATCTTACAGGCAGTGAATAAAAAGTTAACACCGAAACTGCCTCAAAAGTATGAATCTAACTTGGTCAAGGATACTAATGGGGAATGTATATACACTGACAATTCTCCAAAGGTAATCTTTGATCCAAAATTAAATGATACACATAACATAACTAATGATAGATTAGAGATCACGGATAACTATAATAAATCATGCAAAGATACACTTAATAGCACTTATGAAAAGTCAAACATGACCAATTCTATACCAGTAGCTGATAATACTAAAGAGGAATTGTTAATTAGTGGTAGCAAAAGGAAATTGTCCAGTAGTAGTAATACTTTGAATGGATCCAGTGCCAAGTGCAGCCTTGACAAAACATTTGAGAAAAATAGTGAATCTTCACCTAATAATGTAAAATCACTTGACCTTACTATAGAGAAAGTGAATAAGGCTGATTTAACATTTGACAAAGATCAGAGAACATCAAATGAAACATCTAATATCATAAATGTGACTTTTGACCAATCCAATGGTTCACTCGTGAGTATTAGCAGTAACGACTCCAGAATTGATAATCTTGCCTCACCAATATTAATCAATAGTAGCATGAATGATTCAATTGTTTTAAACACACCTAAGAAACAGGAAATGACAGAGAAGGAAATTCCATTTACATCCCTTAAACGAGAAGGTACTTACACAAAGGAGAACACAAATGGAATTCAGGATCTTGAACAATCTGAAATAAATACATCAGAATGTTCTAATCATAGAGTGTCTTTGGATGAAACACCAAAAAGACTCAATTCTTTGCCATCACCTGGGTGTACACCATTCATAGGTGGAAAAAGCTCTGAAAAGGGTAAAATTTTAAACATAACTCATTCAATTGAAAAACCAGCACAGAAGTCGTCACTCCTTGAACAAAGTACCAAAACCACTAGGGTAATGTTCTGCAGTCCTGTCAGCAATCCAGTTGTAGCTTCACAGGTCAAGAGGAAGGTGATCAAATCTAGTTTGAAAGGATCCAACAAGAGTTTTCTGTTTAATCATACTAGTAAGTATGATGAAATTTTAATATGGATGGATAGCTTTCTTTGTGTTGTGTGTTGTATTCAATGGTGTGCTTGATGTTATATAAAAGAACTATTTTCAGCGTCAGAGACAAGGCGCCCAGGCACACGCAAGCGCTCCTTCACACAGAATGATGCAGACAGTATACAGACGAAGCGAGTACGGCTGGTCGATGAACAGCAGCAGTCCATCGACAGGCTGTCACGGCCTAGAACCGTCAGTGCTGTAGGTGAGTGCCATAGTAAAATATTAGTCCTTGCTTGAGCTTGTAATGATGGGAACTATTTCAGTCTTGAGGTATGATGTACTACATTTCTTTAGCACCTCACCATTCAACCTCTGTAACAATGGATAAGCAGTTAGCCACTGTGACTGTAAAGTAGTGAACAAAACTTTCATTATAAGAAGTTGATGAAAAAAATTGGATATGAACAAAATGTGAATGATCATCACCATCAGCCAATAGCCATACACTGCTGGAATCAGGCCTCCAAAGATCTCCACATCAATCATTCCCGTATTGCTCATATTCAATGAATATTTCTTATAAATTCTTAAAAGTTGTCTCCTTGGAGACTTATCATGAATGCAGGTACCTCCACAATCCCAGAGTCTCTCTTATAAAAGCGTAGATACCCACTTAACCTTTACTCATTCACTGATCATTTTGCTTACAGCTAAACTATCTGAACCATTGACACCATCAAAGAAGACTGCTACTCCAGTGAAGACTAAACCGGAAGCCAAATCAACCCGCACCAAATTGCCTAACTTCGCAGCTTTACATCAAAAGAGGTTCCAGAAGATGGAGTCACTGGATGAGTGCCAGGAAAGGAAGGCCAAGCGTGCACGCCAGCTTCTTACACCAACCGGCTCAGTCAACTTACTTGAGAGGATTAGTCCAAAAGGTATACAGAATCTTACATATATAGAATGGAAGTCTTCTGGTAAATATGACTACAACTTATACTGATGTAAACTGATCAAATTTCTTTGGTGTAAGATCTCTGTTGCTGGAGGCCTAGGTAGGTACCTTAGGAGATCTGCCCTGTGGTGTCAACTAATTAAGAGTAGGACTAAGGTAAGACCTGCCTGTCGTAAAGAACGTCTAGAAGGGTTTTTAGACTAACTGACTCAGCAAGAGCGGGTGCAGAGTCCACTAAGCGTGCTCTGAGTGAACAACAAGTATGAGGTGATCTAATGCTTCGTGGATTCGATCTACACCGAGTCTGAGGTTAAGGATAACATCGGTGAGAAAATCTAGATATTTCTTTTACAACTGCCTTCCTCTTCTTTTTTCTCTCATTCATAATAGCCTTGACAGTTTGGTTGTGGTCAAAAAGTTGTAATGATCAGTTCCTCTGGGCGCATACACTTAAGTGGTATCTACCTACCTGCAACTTGCCAGCTTGGTAGAATAATGGCTTTAACTCTCTCCTTATATGAAAGGTCTCCGCGTCCCACTGCTGATACATACAAGAATGTCCATTTATTTATTTTTATAGAAAAAGTTCCCGATTCACCTAAAGCAGCTCTGAAGGAAACTGGGAAACCGGATACTCCTTATAGACCGAAACTGTTCACATTAGGGTCGGTGAACCCGGGATACACGAGGTTTGGATTCAAACTTAACTGCGCGGTGAACCCGTTCACCGCGACGGATAAGCAAGTGGAGGTCAAGACAAGGAAAACGGAACCTGGACTGATCAGGCAGGCGACCCAGCCGTCCCTCGCCGGGGCGACGTCGGTGAGACGGTTGGCGGCCGCCAAGCAGAGCATCATGAGAGAGACGTCTTTCACTGGCAAGAGGGACACGAAGAGGAACGAGAACAGGACAGTCATAAAGGGAGTGAGGACCAACCGGAGATTCGATCTACAAATGCAAATGAGGAATATTAATTGATATATTCAAGTTTTTTTTTATCTCTTCGAATATTGTTAATAATATCAGTGTATTGGATTTTCAAATACGTTTAAAAATATCAAGATGGCAACACTGCCACATGCAGCTGCAAAGATTTTCGGGCAAACTACATATGCTTATACAGATCATTAAAAGCGTTTACCATCATAATTACAAAATATTGTTGTCCTTTCCTGAACACATCATCGTCAGCTCATAGACGAAGACTGCTGGACATCGGCCTCCCCAAAAGATTCCCACGCGATTAAGTAAGGACTCACATAGGAAGACTTGGGCCATTTCCCACAATGATGGCCGAATGCGGGTTGGTAAGTGCCAGAGCCTCATTTGTTGATTAGCCGGGTGCACCACGAGCAGATGGGGTTGGCTTGGGTCCCGGGAGTTGTTGTGCGGGATCCATTACACCTCTTGTTGAACACAGGCCTCTGCACCAAAAATATATTATTTATTGAATATTAATTGTTAAAAGGCCCTCTACACAGGACTGATTATTTACAGAGGAACGTGGGAAACGGATGCGTTCAAAGCAGGATGGATCTTTGTGGGTATCTTTCGGGAATGCGAATGAGAATTCAAAGACCTCCAACAGTGGATGCGTGTACCATAGTGTTTACTCATTTATTATAATAATGATGGGCATAGAGTTTTTAACATCGAATACTGAAATTTTTGACTTAGCTTCAACTGTGTTGCCATATATAATGTTTTAAAATTTGTTTTAATTTATTAAAAAACAAAGCGTGTTAAAAATATAAATTTTTGAGGCTGAATTACAAAATTATTGAAATAGTATACTGTTCATAACTTATATTTTAATAAACATATACTAACAACATTTACTAACAGAATTATTAGATTTTTTTTTAAGACAAATGTTTTATACAACTTTGTCATAAAAATCTGTAATAGTTGACTTTAATTATAATTTTAGTATTACTTTAGCTTTATATACTGTAATTAACAATATAGATCGTGGTTCAAGCATGAGATGCTTGGTATCTTCTATTGGCAAACACGTTGCGGGAAGGAAACCATTTTATCTTTATACTTAAAATAAATTGTTTATTAATCGCGCGGTTTTATTTATACAGTAAAAATAAACAAGACGAGTGGGATGTTCACCTGATGGTAAGTTATACGGTTACTCATTCCAACGCGGCGCTAGTTAGGATGTTATACACAGTATCACATAGTGCTCATCGCTTTGAGACATGGAATGTTTAGGCTCGCTACCCCAGTAATTTCACTAGCTGTAGCGACCTTCAAATCGAAACGGCAATATTTGCACAGTACTGTTTGTCGGCTGCATTAGGCTCAGCGATGGGGTACCAAATAGGTATATCTGGATGGGCACCGGCAACAGATACCTACCACCAGTTAAAGATAGGTCCTTGTTGCGGGAACGATCCTGGCAGGCATCGCCTATACCTGCCTTCAAATAGTCGTACATAATTTATTTTTTATTTACATTGGTGTGTATAAGCGACAGAGGTCTTGGATGGTGATGCATTTTCGCCCAGAATAGTTTAGCTGTTATATGCTGGCAGCGAAAATTGCGATGCAGATATGGAAAATAAACCCTGTCACCAATTCTTTAACACGAGGCCTTGGAATATAGCCTGTGTATCAGTAGACAAGCGGTTAGACACGGAGACTGGTAAAAAGGAGCGGTGGCTTGTGAAATTACTGCGGTATCGCAAAGCTACGAGCACAGCAATGTGATGCTGTATATATCATCCTAATTACTGTCACATTAACAGCGAGACAGTATTTTTCTATTCTTCAAAACGATTAGATGAACCAGACATTCTACTGATGGTAACTAACACGCTTGTCCATAAAAACGTGGCGCTTAGGATGATATACACAACATCATATTGATTTTAAGATGTTCAATCTGGTTTACTCCACTATATTTACCAGCTGTAATTCCTTTCAAACGGGGAAAATAGTAATGGTCGCACATTGCTACTTGGCGGCATAAATATGAGTAGCGATATTACCTACCTAGACAATCTCCGGCAACAGAGACCTACCGGCATTTACCATGAGGTGAACATATTACTTGGTTTTGTGGCGGCAAACGATATCCGAACGCACCCTACGACTGGAGTTTGCTTTTGAAATGAGCTCTGGCAACACGGAGACAAAAAGAAGGAAGAGCGGTCTCGTCAGAGGGAAGACGGGTCGGTAAAACAATAGCCTTTATAACTAATATTGTACGAGTGCTTATTAAACACTACGAACTAAGAGGAGTACTTTCATTTGGATATGCTGTTGCCTGTCATCTGTTAATCTATCATATTTCCCTAACATCCCATATTTTATTAAATTATTTTAATATCTTTGGTATTTTTTCTCCATAAATTATTTTTTATAAAATAATTAAAAATTAATCTATACATACATATATTGGAGGTTTCAACCTATGTAGAGACTCATCACGATGTATCTGGAACAATAAGGCTTGATTGAGACTTGAAATTTTGTAGTAATATTCCTTTTGTCGAGTGTAGGTCAGCTAAGAACGGGTTTCATAATATTCTTTCTCTAAAAGGGGGTTGCGGACAGCAAAGCGAGCGAGCAAAAGCTAACATTTTTATTATCTGAACTAATTTAATATTTATTATTACAGCCTTTAACATCTACGAAAGAAATGTCAGTTTGGGAGACATCTTTGATGTGACTTTAATACATTAGAAAATAAAGAATGATTGTCAGCCGAATGTATATTTGTTTGTTCGTTCGGTAAATTTTTGCGAAAGCGTGAACTTGTCAAAAAAAATAAATAAATAAACATTCACTACAATTTAGTAACAATTCACTGCTTCACTTGAAAGAGAAAGTTCGAGTGCCAAAATGTCAAGGCCCTCCCCCCTCCTCCCGCGGGGTGGCCTTGTGTCGCGTTTGATGTCACTTCCTGTCACCGTAAAATCGCGTTTCCGGCACCACCTCATTGTCTTTTACACGATGTTGCTGCAAAACGCTTTATAAATAATTTATATAAAGTTTTTTTGGAATAAAACCTCTTTTGGGACGGTGTGAATTAAATTATATAAAACGAAAGAGACAGACGACGACAGCTGAGAGAATGAGAATTTTTTTATTTAAGCGAGACGTGATGGACGTTCACTTGAAGATGAGTGATACGTCACTGCAACGTATTGCGCTCCGTGATTGAAACGTAGTCTCGATATACCAGTAATTACACTAGCTACTTTTCAAACCGAAACACAGTAACGTTTGCACACTACTGTTTGACAGCGCAAATAGGAACTGCGGTGGTAGACGGACCCCGGCAAAAGAGTCTAACTCTTATCTAGAATATAACATATATTCTAGTAAAAATTAAATATTGTAATATTATAACGGCTAAACATGTAAATCACAGGCTCGATTCCATGATCACATGTGGAGCTCGGTTCGTGACAAGGCTTTTATCTAGCTAGATAGATAGCTATTAGCTTTAAACATGCTGTATATCAGCTGCGGACATATGAGAGTCAGAGTGTTCTAGACAAGCTTCACCATGGTGGCTTCGACTGCCACTCAACACCTTGTGATAATATCCACATAGCCGCTACATTATCAGCGTTAGTGTTAGTGCTTTTTATATACAGTGTAGTGTACACCTACTTACCTACTTACCATGGTTGTTGCTATATGGCCTCAGGTCTTAAAACGCCTCTGCAACTAACTAAGGTTGGCGATCAGCGTGGTCCTTTCTGACTCCGGTGCGGCGGATTGGGACGACGCAGATGTGTCAGTCCATTCCATGATATTCCTCGACTATAACTTTCTTCTCCCCCACCTTCCGTTAACCAGAAACTCAAACTCAATGTCCGTGTTCAAAGAATTAGTGAAAAGCGTAACGTCATGCTTACGGTTGAGAAACGTAAAATCTACCGCAGTCATCAGCGATATGATCTGCAGCTGATTAAAATGGGTATCCTTCGTTGGAGGTCATTAAATAGATAGAAAAAAAAGGAAACCCTCGTGTGAGCGTACAGGCCGCGTGGAACCGGATCGAATCGCTAGTAATAGTATAAAGTTGCTTTCTTTTAACGCGATACAGAAGCGTGACTGTAATAACAAAATCAATACCACCGTCTGATGGTCATCACGTTTATTGGCGCACTGGCTTCGACCACTGTTGTTACTACATCTCTAGTTTATACTGTAATAATCTAAATTTCATAGTTTATAACCTAAATTTTCACTTGATACGCTTGCCTATAACGTGACACTAGTTCACATGATACATACTGCAGGACATTCCGCTCGACGCCTTAACACAAGATGTTACATCTGAAGGCGGTACCCCAGTAATTACACTAGCCACAGCGCCCTTCAAACCGAAACATAGCAATATTTGCACCCTACAGTTTTGCGGCAGAAATAGAAGCAGCGATAATACCTACCTAGACGGACTGGTCGTAGGTCTTTGCTGTCGACGACCATTTAGACATACGCTGTGGTGGTACCTATTTCTGTCGCCAAACAACATGCAAGCGTTACTGTGTTCCAGTTTGAAGGACGCTGTAGCTAGTGAAATTACTTTGGTATCGAGATTCTACGTTTTGTCTCAAACATCGAGCGCAATATAATGCTGTGTATATCATCTTATCTAGCGCCACGTTATGAGCGGCCGTGTCACTTATCAAGTGAATGTCCCGCTCGTCTTATGTTTTAAAAAAAAAATTGTCTTTTGTTTATTCATGTGTGTGTGTGTGTGTTCTATTTGGTTACAATAAAGGCTTTATCTGTCTATATAACTATATACTAACGTTTGACCTCAATTTCAATTGGTATTAAGTGACAATGGGGCCGACGACGGTGAAGCGTGAAGAAAACTAGGGCTCTCAAGTGTTGTCAGCTGGAATAGAGAAATGCTGTTATCATCATCATACCGGTTCACGTCATTATTTATTCATACATAATGAATACTTTGCGGGCTCACATTTTTTCTTCAGGACACAATGAGCCTTATCGCAGGCGAAGTTTTAGCTCTTGGTTTATGATGTAGCGCCTGACTGTGCTTTTAATATATAATATACAAAACTCCATAAATGTCCTATAGGGTTGCCTGAAGCAGGCTGGACTGATCAGGCCACTTAAGAAAAGCTGAAGTTAGTTTTGTCTGAAGAATGCTGTTGTGTGGCTGATTTATGGCATAGCGCGATACAATATTGGAATTTACTGTCGTTTGTTTTCGTATCGCCTAAAAGTTTGGAAATGCTCAGATGTTATATTTTACTTACTTATTCTGTCTCCTGCTATATTTGCCGTCCACTACTTAATTTAGTTTGTTTGAAAAAAATTATATATCACAAAATTTTAAATTAAAATATCAATACGACATTGTTGCATTCAAAAATTTTTCTGGAATAAGTTACTAAATGACAGTATTTTAAAATTTGTAGAACAGTCGATGACGTTGCCGATAGAACAATAAATTTTATTCAACGGTGACAGGAGCCGTTCGAACTGAACAATGCAGCCGGCCAGCTATTGTTAAATGCGCGGGCGCTAATATAAGCAAATAACAGAAACGAGGTAAAGGAAACTGCTGAATTGGCTACAATCATATTTATTAATGTCTCAACATAGAAGCACAGCATGTTTATGAACCGACTCTGGATTACTTCTTTTACACAACACAAATTCCATTCAACACAATCCACAAAACGTCACACAGTGGTGTCCATTTCGTCTTCAACAATAACTTTTCGATTCACTTTAAAACAATGGTAAAATATAAACTATGTAATAATGTTGTAATTCTTGCTTAATTTTAATTCATACATTTACCGCCAAACACTGGCGATTGATGAAAAAAAAAATACATCAAAACACAACGTCGATGTTACCAGTATCCGGGTTAGTGTTTATTTCTTTAAAGATAAATTGTTATAAATTAAAAATTATTTACAAAAATTATGAGAACATGCAAATATTATTATAACAAAAATACTGACATTTTACAAATAGTAATCGTGTAAAATCATTAATTAAATATTTATTCACATGTCTCACACTTTGACGTTGTGCTTTATATTTATAAGAAAAGCTAACAACACATTGAACCAGTACAATTTTTTTTAATATAAATAATTAATACAATTTTAATAAAATAAATATCTCACTCTTATGGAAATGCTGATATTAATATAGCATTATGGAATATTTTTTTTTAATCATATGTAATTGGCTACTAACGTTGCTGCATTGCTTAGATAACTATAGAAATAAAAATAAGAGAATAGTTTGAGAAAAATTAAAAAAATGGCGCACGATAAGGAAAAATCGATTTATGCAATATTTAATAATTAAAATTAAGTGATAAGACTTAGGAATCACTAATTCAATGACTAATTTCTTCTTAAATCATCGTGAAAATTTAGACAAATATTTACCAGGCATGTTAAAGTAAATCTACATAAAACGATTTTGTAACGAATAATTCCACGGGCGGAAATAAATTACAAACAGATTTATTGATTTCCAATATAAAAAAACCTCACAAATGTTATTTTGGATCGAGTATAGCACGATGCAAATAACCAGTTTTTACATTGGTTATAGTTTAATTTATGTATACACTAATAAACATGCAACGCTTTGTTACAATGATTAATATTCAAAGCTTAAATAGTGATTAAAAACAATTTAATAAAGAATTGCATATAGTAAACGGTCACGGAGCCAGCGAACAGAAGCAGTCTACACGGACTGACTGCGTCACGTTTGCTCCGACCTGGCGCCTCTTCACAAATATTCAAATTTCCAGTGTTAAAAATTAATTACTTGTACCATACGAATAATGAAAAATATTAAAATATTTATACCTCTTCAGAATTCTATGCTTATTTCCATATTCACAATGTCTTGGATTATTATTTTCAATTATTTCGCAATGACATTTAATATTAGTTAAAGGAAAATCTACTTTTGTACTATAGGAAAGCACGTCTATGTGCATTTACTAAACTGTTTTTTTTTTTAATCTACAATATATATTTAAAATCTCTAAGATGTATTTAAAGACAAATAAAATGACTGTCGCGTCGAATTAAATTGTTTAATATCAAAAAGAAATTTGTGTGATAAAATACTAAAACAACTACATGACTTTATTTAATCATTTCAGGGTTTTAATATATTTTAATTGACCTTAACTTACAGTCTGCTTTTTGCAGAACCGACAACACATACAACATTTTTTTAATTATTCTCTAATCACTAAAGTTCTAATCATTACACTAGGTTCACTAATTTGTTTTTTTTTTTTGGCCATTTGACAGAAAAATATATAGTTCTGCAAGCTATTACTATGTTGAATTTCATTCAGCTGTACATTAGGCTATAAATTTTTTCTGCAAAATTAATCAAAATGTATTAAAACAAAAAAATCCCATTATTAGGTTTTAGTTAGATATGTAGCATTTAGATTTATTTAAGAAAAATATCTTAGTGCTTATATTTATATCCACAAAATAATTTTACACAGTTCTCTTAATACGTTACATGTTATAAAAATGATTACATTAGCACACGCGACTAAGACAACAAATTTAATGTTGAGTGTTTCCATATGAGAAAAGATTTCTATCAAAATTATATTTACTTGCCCTCAGTGAAAATCAATCAACAACAACACAAATTAAAATGTGAAGTATCAACACTTACAAACTAGAGGGAAACGTGATTTTTATACCGTACAATTATTATTTACAAGGAATTGAGAAAACAAAAAAAAATGAGACCATAGACATAAAATACATCGACAATTTTGTCTTTGTTAAAATGATAAATAAAAAACACTTTTCTTCACTCAATGGAAGTAAAACGTTTTAAGTTATACTTATCTTATTTGCATAGACTTAAATCCTCCGGAAAGCATTAATCTTAGAAATAATCATCATCATCAGCCCATAGACTTTCCCAATGCTGGACATGGGCCTCCCCCAAAGATCTCCACATCGATCGGTACAATGGTGCCCGCGACCTGCCTTTGTAGGGGTGCGTATGGGGGGGATCTGAGCCATCTCCCACCAAATTAGCCCAGTGCGGGTTGGTGGGAGCCAGAGTCTCGTTTGTCGATTAGCAGGTTAACTTGGGCCCCGTGAGTTGTTTGTGCGGAACCTTGAAATTAATTCAGCAGCGGTTTGGCAACCTAACTGAATTTTATAAAAACGCTGTTATCTACCAGATTTTTTTCTAAGATTAAATCGACACTACTTAATAATTTATTTTCTAATATTTTTTTTTTATAAAATATGCTTCACACGTCTTGGTGATTGTATCTTACAACACTTAATTTGAAGCGAATGTTGACAAATGTACCCGGAGCTCACATCACACAATATGATTGACAATAGGAAAATTTATTAAACCCCCCTCCCCATGTGGGGACCAGTTCAGGTTAATTCCATCAGAACACGATGACTAAAGAGGAAGTAAAATGGATTTCCTTGGCAATATTGACTGTTATCAGGACGCATTTCCGGTTATAGTAGCCATATTACGATGTTATCAGTATTCAGGTATCTTATGATTACAAGAGATAAAAAAAAAACTCTAAAACCCAACGTGGGGCTGGACAAAATTCTGCATTCAACATAATTGAATAACGATTTATATTGTTTTCTTATATCTTCAAGGTTAGTGCTGGATCTCGGTACAAGCTGGTGTTAAGTAGTGAAGTGGTCTCTGGTGGTGAGGTGCATTAACCCAGGAGGAGTCTGTTCACTCTTTTCTTGAGGACACCTGCGTCCTATTTGAACAGGACACGGACGCCGGCAAGTTCCACTCTTTTGCTGCTCTATTGAAGAAAGAAGACCTGAACCACTTTGTTCGCAGACGGGGGGATGTCCACGAAATAAGTATGGAGACCTTCTCTCTCCACTCCAATCAGCCGGAAGACGTCCACTGCTGGACAAAGGCCTCCCCCAAAGATTTCCACTCAGACCGGTCCTGGGCCACCCGCATCCAATGGTTGCCAGCGACCTTGACCAGGTCGTCGGTCCACCTAGTGGGGGGTCTGCCCACGCTACGTCTTCCGATACGTATGGAGACATTACATTATAAAATTTCCTTGAATCGTTGTGATAAACTATCGTCTCTTCATCGATAACGTCAATAGTTCTATCGTGTATGACCTAACCGCTTGACCTAAATTTCTCATGGTGGTATATGACAATGAGGATGATGGTGAAAAATGCTTGCCTGGTATACATCGGCTCCCGAAGACAGCTTGAACATAGCGATGCTGTTATAACTACTAAAATGTATTGCGATATCTACTTATATAGATATATTTAAAAAATGTACTACTGTGCAAACATTACCGTGTTCCGATTTGAAGGGCGCTGTAGCTAGTGTTATTACTGGGGTACACAGACTCAAAATCTTATGTCTCAGGCGATCAGCGCAATGAGGTGCAGTATATATCATCCTATCTATTGGTTATGGACGAGCGTATCACTTACTATCAACTTGTTCACCTGATAGTAAGTGATACGCTTCCGGTCGTCTAGTCGCTTAATTGAATAGCATCAAGAGTCTCTATAGTTTCTGATGACTCTTCCCGATATGGTCCGATGGTATTTTTGATCTAGTGCTTCGCCCACACGTCCACGTCACCACCACGTCACACGCAATTGACGCCATTTGCTTGTAACGCTGTCGAAACAAATAAATCCATTTACAAATACCATCATATGATTCAGCATGATCGCGAAGATAATTTTAATACAACCAGACGATGGGTGGTGAAGTGCGAGGAACACGGAGATGGAGCTCACGTATGCTGACAGCGATGGTGTTATGAAGGCAGATTAAGGTCGATGGGAAAGTATACTGCAAAACAAATTCCACAATACTCAGGAATCGAACAGTGGACGTCACTAGTCACCATCAGGTACATACGCAGCTCCTATCGTAGCCGACAAACAGTACTGTGCAAAAGTTAATCTGTTCCGGATTGAAGGGAGTTGTAGCTAGCGTCTTTTGTCCAAACGCGTCGAGTGCAAAGGAGTGTGTAGTGTATATCATCCTAACTAGAGCCACGTTGTGAGTAGGCGTATCACTTAACATCGATTACACGATGGGGTGATGGATGACGATTGGGTGTCATTTGATTTATTTGTAAGTAATTCATCATGGCGTCGTGCATGGCGGCCATTTTCCTAAACTAGTAGGTTTAGGAAAATGGCCGCCATGATTTATGTGGATGAAATAATCGCACTGCAACCGACCTTGAATTGACCTGAAAATAGTATTAGTGTTGTATTCGTACATATTCCTAAACTACGACCTTTTGCTTCTCCCCACCTTTTATTTATCAGAAACTTCACCCATTATAATCAGCTGCAGAAGATCATATCGCTGGTGAGGGAGTAGATGACCGAGTCAGGAGATATTACGTTTCTTTACCGTGAGCATGAGGTTACGCTTTTGATCAGTTTGAAGAACACTGACATTGAGTTCGAGTTCCTGCTAAACGAAAGGTGGGGAGAAGGAAACAGTCATGGTTGAGGAATATCAGGGAATGGACTGGCGTATCTGGGACGTTCAAATTGTTCCGTCAAACCAGAGAGAGATAGGACTGTACCACGCTGATCGTCAACCTTCATTGGAGGATCGTACCTCCCCGCCAATCAAGTCGTCCGATGGCCTAGTGAAGGCTGCGGGCAGCGCAGGATCGATTGATATGAAGATCTTTGGGGGAGGCCTATGTCCAGCAGTGGACGTCTGTCGACTGATAATGATGATGATGAATATCATCTATCATAAATGTTAAACCTGCAATTAAAAAGGAGTGATGTTGCAGTTTCAACCCGTATCTGTATGTGTAACCATAGATAAGAGATGAAGTGGTTATTGATTTATTTAATACAGATAATTTTTAACTATAAATATAAAAGATCTATGGTTATTGAATAGCTTTTTATTTTAATATGGCATTTTCTATTTTTTTTAATGGACAAGACGAGCGGGCCTTCACTTGATGGTAAGTTATACACCCGCTCATAATATGAGGCTACTTAGTTATCGTCGCATACTAGCTACAGCGCCCTTCAAATCGGAATATAGCTTTTTTATTTTTTTTAAGCTACGAGACGATCAAGACGTTCACCTGATGATAAATGATACGCCTATCCATAACAACATGGCGCTCGTCGCCTTGAGACATAAGATGTAAACCCTCGTTACCCCAGTAATTACACTAGTTACAGCGCCCTTCAAACCGGATCAGAGAGATAATTTTATCGCCTGCAATAGGCACTGAGTTGGTATCTAGACGGTCTCCGGTAACAGAGACCTATCACCAGTAAAATTAAAGTTAGCTGTTCGGCCATTTAAAAACCTTCGGCTAAGTTCTAGTTTCTGACCTTTCAGTATTTTGACTTTTCACCATCACACTGTTAACTGCACTAGTAGAAATTATAAAATTACAATACTAATAACAGTAAACTTACTAAATAATCTAAAAGCGTGCCTTGGCTGAAAACTGTAGTCTATATGAATAACTTTTTGGACAATTGGGACAATAACATTTTCTAGCAAAACTCTAGCCGTCGACTTATATTTGCCAAATATTTTGTAAAAATCAATAGATGTACCTATTTTATTGAAATCTATATATATATATAAATATACATGCTTATGTATATAATGAAAGGGGATTTCCTTTGTTCGCCAATCACGTGAAAACAAGTGAACGTATCGACACGGGAACACGAGCATACGACGCGGAATGATTTGTAGATGGTTATATACTATATATTTTTTGAATTTCATAGATATATCATCACATTATTTCTAATGAACTTTCATAAACATTTCAATTAGGTTATTATTTATGCGGTTGCTATAGTAACGGTTGCCATGGAGACTCATTTGCGATCTGTTATATTAAGGCAGTCAAAGCTATCGAGGAACAACCATACAGATAAACGATTAAATCTTTAGACGTTATATAGTGATAGATGTTATTCTTTGTTATTATTAAATAATATTAATAACGAAGGCGAAAGTAAGATTTCACAACCGATAAATTATTTATTTACTGTTAACTAGTTAATGATAATAATACTGCGCAATTAGTGATGTTTTCAAAACTAATTAAATGGTAATATGTTGTGATTGAGAAATGGACGGAATGCTTAGGAAAATGAATGCGGAGCCCTATAGTCTATTAGCGTAGATACTAAACTTTTTTTTTTAATTCAATGAAGCAACGCGACGAGCGGATTGATCACCTGATGGTAAGTGATACGCCTGGCGATAGGATAGCATACACTGTGCCACATTGCGATCGCCGTCTTGAGACAGGATGCAAGTCGCGTTCCCTTCGAACCGGAACACTGCTCTTTGGCCTATGACGGTCTCCGGCTGAAGAGACCTACCATCAGCATCCATGTTCATGCAAGCAAGGGTATGAATAATATTTCTTTTCATTATATTGCAAAGCTGAATAGTTTATCCATTAAATTTAATTACCATCATCATTCATCGATCAATTCCACTCAAAGTAAGTAGTTCAGAAAATATACTTCATCGATACTATAATAATCAAATAATTCACTAGTGGTGGGTCCCTGTTGCTGGAGACCGTCTAGGCAGGTTCCACCGCAGCTCCTATCGCAGCCGACAAACAGTACTGTGCAAACATTACTGTGTTCCGGTTTGAAGGGCGCTGTAGCTAATGTAACTACTGGGGTAACGAGACTCAACATCTTGTCTCAGGCGACGAGCGCAATATAGTGCTGTATATATCATTCTAATTAGCGTCACGTTGTTATGAGCAGGCGTATCACTTACTATCAGGTGAACGTCCCGTTTGTCTTTTCGCTTAATTGAATCAAAAAAAAAATCTTACAAAATGGGGCACGAGTTACTAGTTTATATAAGCTGGACGTAAAACTTACTATGAGGCGATCATCTGCTTTAGTTTCATAGAGTAGGTAAAAAGTTCTTAAACATCACTTAGTAATAAGTGACAGAACCTGCTCTGAAATTACTGGGGTAACGGGACTTGTCATATGTCTCAAAGCGAGGAGTACAATGTAGTGTAGTAACATTCTAACTAGCTACACGTTGTTATGGGTAGGCGTATCACTTATTATTAAGTGAACGTCCCACTCGTATCGTTGCTTTAGTAAAAAAAGAAAAATTCAATTCACACAATTATCAAGCATATACAACATTGATCATAGACAAAGATTTTATTTTTGTTCGCCGTACTAATTCATCTGAAGATTTCTTGTCTATTGTCTTTAAAGAATGGAGGTTTTTTTTTTTAACGTAGATAGCTACTGTGGAAAATTATTCAGCTATATTAAACCTTAACCTTTTCACTGAGCGTAAAGTATTCTTCGTTTTATTTATATGTAACGTGGGAGTTCCGACTAAGCAGACGACGACAATAACAATGAGCGCCATTTTGTTTATTAGTCTATGTATATAGTACGAATTGAAAACAAAATGGCGAGTATGCCACAGGAAATTGAGAAGGCTTTATGCGAAAGCCTTTTTTAGAATATGTAGAATATGAATTATACATATTTTTTTTTTACTTTTTCCTATAACAATGGCCTCCTGGATTTGGACGCCAGGTGAATCAGAACGAGAACTGTGTCGAGTACGAGTGATTTGATGCTCGTGTAAATATTGGACGTTTCTAAAACACAAGGGTGATGACTTAATTGTGATGCCATTTCCATTCTTATCAAATAACGTGATCCATATTATTATATCGTATTAATTTAATCTTATCAAATTGCTCGTGTTACATCTGTACCGTGACGAATTTAAAATATCATTAGGTTGTTTTTAAAAAAATAACACCGACTACCTATCGCGCTAATCATTGAAATATTAATGAATAAATAATTTATTTACAATTTAATAAAAAAACCGGTCTCTCACTTTCTGGTAATAAGGAGGGCGAGGAGAGGAGTAATCATCTCGTATAACCGTATATATAAAATCAGAGTTATGTATTCAAAGCAACTTAAGCCCTGCGTAGGTCCTCGTCTCTTGCCTTTAAAGAGATCAAGGGATGTACGTTCAGAACAAACGTGCACTCCAAAATGGACTATTCCTATATTCTGCTTATACTTTTTTTAAACAGCTGTTACATTTATAAAAAAAAATTATTAGCTTTCTACTTGTGACCTTAACACTTTGGCCTTCGTCTGCTCTCCTTCTTACATCTAGCTAGCTCATTTAATTTTGACGAAGTTAAGAAAAAATTTTACATTCCAGCTGACGTCAGCACAATACGCGGCCATTGAAATCATATGTACAGAGGCGTGGGCGAGGACGGTAACTTTAGTCCGGTTTGACCGCAGTTGTGTAAATATTCAGTGACGCGCAACTCATCAGCGGATTGCGGTACAGCGACATTGAAAACGGAAAGGATGTATTAAAATAAAATAACTGCAATACATTAGTTTATAATGCAATCTCCATTTTGGTAATTTGTTTGTCATTGATAGAAACTTGCAGCATATATAAATATACGAGATATACGAGTCAGGTAGACGTGGTGTTGGGAGGTCTCCCACAAGGTGGACTAACCTGGTGAGAATCGCCGGAACCCACTGGTAGCGACCGATCGATGTGGAGATCTTTAGAGGTCTATGTCTAGCAGTAGACGTCTATCGGCTGATGACGATGATATAAATATACAGCAAGATTTACTTTTATTTGTACGTTAAATCTCATTTGTATGTAAAAAGGATTAAAAACGTAGTTTACTTTTGTTTATTCGTCGATAATAGGACGAGGAGGACATTGACCTGACGGCAAGTGATACTGTTAACAATGTGGTTGATGTGTGTAGAATATGATGTGACCATCATCATCAGCCGATATACGTCTACAGCTGGACGTAGGATTTCCCCCAAAGATTCCCACATCAATTGGTCCTGCGCTGCCCGAATCCAACGGCTTCTCACCACGCTGATCCAATGGGGTTCGGTGCGATGATACAAAGCACCACATTGTTCTAGCCGTCTAATTTTAGGTCTGATTACCTCAGCAAGAGCACTAACTATAATGCCCTACTTCATGTAAGACGGTGTCTTTTTCCACATTTCTATCAGCTCCAAAATCTGACACGATACGAAAATATAAACCAATCGGATTTCAAACAATTTGTTTTATTACTTTACAAATATTTTTCTATTTTATTCCAAAACTAGCTTTAATCAACATTAAATAGCAACAATAATACCAATTAAAAACTATAGATTAATATAGGTAATAAACAAACTAACAATAAATACCTAGTCTCCTCTTGGTTATGATATGAAGGTGACCCTTTTATCACTTGCGTACATATCCGCCAATGTTTTTTTTTTATTTTTCACTTTTCATCCCAAACCTGTTCCACTTGGTGCAGAACTGGTCGAGTTCAATAAACTGCAGGATTATTGTAGTACACATAAACATTTATTTTGACGAAGTCTTAATATCCGGATTGTTATGGCAGTAACGTTAAATTAGATAGTGTACTTCGCTCATGACCTTTTATGTTGCTATTTATGAAGCTTACTGTATCCTGGAGTTGAGATCAACGTCCTAAGGTATATAGTATGTTTGTTTATATTTATATATATATTTTTTTTATATTGTTACGCCTTTTTCCCAGTAGGGGTAGGCAGAGGTGAATAAACCACCCACGTTTCGCCAGATGTGGTCAGATTAGGTCCCATGTAACAGGGGGCGAGCCTGTTGCCACTTTATTAGGACCACCACACACACACACACACAAAGACGATATCAGTGTGCGGGTTTCCTCACGATGTTGTCCTTCACCGTTTTTGTATCTCGCTGTTGTAACTAAAGTTCACAATTACTAATTTATATTAATTTTGATAATTCTAGTAAAGTCTGACTATACTCAATACTGCGTGAAACCTCAAGGTAAAGTTTTTTTTTTTATAAAGTGATCATGAGAAGATCTTCTACTACCTAGTTGGGCCTCTGACTTTGAAATACAGAACCCCCCACAAAAATGCATTTGATCATTCAATACTTAACACTATAAGTGGAAGGTCCTATGTAAGTAGATCTGTTGATTTAGACGTTAACGTTTTCACCTGAAAGTAGTTTCGGGTATAAGGTTCAAGTCTGCAGGAACCTAAGGAAAAGATGAACTGTTTACTGATCGACAGTGTGCATAAGAAGAAACGAGTCACTAGCAAATTCACTTTGATTAAACACGAAAACACTAATCAAGTAAAAAGTTGTCATCCTATACTGCTTTAAAGATACCACCATAGAAATCTCTAAAAAAAAAAAATTCAAAGCTATGAAACGAGCGGGACGGTCACTTGATAGTAAGTGATTGGCCTGTCCATAACAACGTGTAATTATAATGTACACTTCACCACTTTGTACTCTTTGGTTTTGAGACACGATGTTGTCTCGTTACTCCAGTAATTACAACGCCTTTGAAACCGGAACATAGTAATGTTTGCACAGTACTGTTTCTCGTCTGCAATAGGAGCTGCGGTGGTAACGATCCCTTGTGTTTTGAGGAAGTGTCATGTGGAGACTGTTACTCAATAAAATTCCCTTGGTCCTTAGTTAGGATAAGTAGCAGCCTAACTCTACGCTGTGATAGTTGGGGGGGCTATCATCCCCTCTGCCGCTTGTGACTTATCCTGCCGCGCACCCTCACGTGTCGCCGCACGCTCCGATTAGTCACCGATACATGTGATAACGCTTATCAATAACACATTTACAACTCACGGTTAACAAATGAAATAACTTCGAACTCACGCGTTTCGTATAACTATAGATTATATCAATATAATTATTACTGTATCGCAGTTAGCCAGAAGCCAAATTAGTAATACTAATGCAACATAAACAACTGATATAAAACTTATGAGTGATATCTTCGTGAGCGCCATAAAAATATATATATTATACAAGTTTATATATATAAACAATATTATTTATTGTATTACAGTATTCATTACAAGTGTACGTATAAATGTAAAAAAAATATTACTACCCCCTGATTATCTAAAAGCATATTTATATATATATATATACGCAACGATAAGCAACGCTGTGAAATCATGCGTCGATGTGGAAATCTATGGGGTAGGCCTATGTCCAGCACTGGACGTCCATCGGGTGATGATGATGATGATGATTATGATAATGAGTTTCCTTTGTTCGTCAATCACGTGAAAACTAGTGAAGGAGAACACGAGCAGTCGACGCGGAACGATTTGTAGACGGTTAAAGGCGATTTATTTTCTGAATTTAATAGATCCTTCATCATTGCATTTCCAATTAACTTACACTTTCATTTGGTATTATTTATGCGGTTGCTATAGTAACGGTTACTATAGAAAATTAGCGGTTGCTCACAAGGAATATTTCTGACAAATTTCAAATCTCATTGTACATTAAGGTCAGCAAAGCGGCCGGGGAACAGCTAGTTCTATAATATAAAGAAAACAACTGCATCCGTTGAGGGTAACGGCTTTCGCTTGTAACACGGTGGTCTCTGCTTCGAAACCAGTACCACCCTGGTATTTGTAAATCTACCGATATAGCAGCATTGCTATGTAACAGCTGTTGACATAGGAAACATATTTTAAGCTACTCCACGAGGTTATAATCACCTAAAATCACGGGACATCGAGATCAACTCTTAGACCACCGACCACAGATATTAGGAAAGTAATAAGCCACGATAGCTCAGTTCATAAAGTGTTCGCATACTCTAAACGTATTGAAGAAGCACAGGTTCGTCCCTCACTGTGCTACCGGTGAAGGAAAATATCATAAAGCAACCAACATGTTACTAAAACTTGCATGTGACATCATCCAAACCCGTACCAGCGTGATACATCACCATGACTCTGTTCTTAGGAGGGAAGACCCTTTAGTGGAAATATTAAGAAATCTGTTCATTTATACTTAAATTGGAATTTCATGATTCATCATGACTGAATGTGGGTGAATACTTAGATGATGAATAGGCAATGCCGCGGTTCTGAGACAGGTTGTCTTTGTCAAAGGCATCTCTGTAGTCTAGTCTATTCACGCTTCGTCCTATGCACTGAACAAGGTCGGATCCATATCTTGGTATTGTTCCATGTTCTGGGCCTTTCCCTGCTCTTGTAATGGTTTCAAAGGTTCGTGGTTCAGTATTAGCTTATCAATATGCAAAAAAGTAAATTTAGATATATTATAATGATTTAGGTGAAAACGTCATAATATATTTTTTTTTTTTTATATAGTCACGCCTTTTTCCCAGTAGGGGTAGGCAGAGGTGAATAAACCACCCACGTTTCGCCAGATGTGGTCAGATTAGGTCCCATGTAACAGGGGGCGAGCCTGTTGCCACTTTATTGGGACCACCACACACACACACAAAGATGATATCAGTGTGCGGGTTTCCTCACGATGTTTTCCTTCACCGTTTGTATCACGCTGTTGTAACTAAAGTCCACAAATGTACATAACTTAAATATTAAGTAATTGGTACATGCCGAGGTTTGAACCCGCGACCTTCGGAATGAAAGCCGCACGCTCTAACCATTAGGCCAGCGAGCTACTTTTTTACTTTATTATTAATAAAAGACAAAAAAACTTGTATTACTACAAACTTGTGTCCGGAAAATCGTGAACAACTGCTAATGCCACATTATTAGCACCTTAAGTGTTGGAGCCAATGGAGCTGATACATGCCTAAGGTATAAAAACCTCAAAAAAAATTTTAAAAAAATCTGTTCATAAGTTATCTTTAAGAGTTTGTAGAAAGAAATTATGATTATCAAGTCGTCATCGTAAGTCTATAGACGTCAACTGATGGTCAAAGACCTTCCGTAAAGACCTCACATCCAGCGGCTTTCGATTACTTTCATCACATCGTTATGTATAGAAGTTTTTTTTTTATATCAATAAAGCGTCGAGACGGGTGAGACGTTCACCTGATTGTAAGTGATACGCCCGCCCACAAAAACGTGGCGCTAGTTAGGACGTTATACACTGCACCACATTGCGTTCGTCGCCTGACACGTATGACATCGAATCTCGTCACCCAAGTAACTACAACGCCCTTCAAACCGGAACACGGTAATGTTGCCACAGTGCTACTTGTCGGCTGCAATAGGCGCTGCGGTGGTACCTACCTAGATGGACTCTGGCAATAGAGGCCTATCACCAGAGACATCCATCTCTACCACTGCTACCACTCAAAAGTAATAAATATTCTCATTACTGCTTTAACAAAGGATAATATTAAAATTACTGCTGAGTTTCTGTAACAATTCCTAACATAATAACCTTGGCAACCGCTCGACCTTGAATAATTGAAGTGGTTTTTAATTCAAAAACCAGTTAACGGAAGTTTGCCTACTCGGTTAACTTTAACCGGAGAGGCCTCGCTCCGAACTTGAAACTGTGATGGGCTAATCATGAACTTCTGAATTATGTAACGGAGATGCACGTGCAGTTAAATAGTGTTGTTCAAATTATATTACTACCTTTATTTAGTAAACATGCTGTACAGATGAGGATGAAAGACAATTTTGTTTTTAAAAAACGTCAACGTTTTTACTTTTAATCCTAATTTGGACTAAAACATACTTGTATTAAACAGACTTTGACAGGAAAAAGTTTAGTATGCAAGTATGTCAGGGTTGCGCTATTAGGCCACCTAGTGATGAGTAAAATTTGTCATTACACGAGTAAGACCTTAACCAACACCGAATAAACAAGATCAGGACCAAAATGTGATGTTACTTGGACATACGCTTTTCTGCTGGAACAACAATATTTAGTATAAGATTTAATATGCAAGACTAAGATATGGACAGTCTTGGTCTTTCTTAGCTCATCACTGTCAACTAAGAGACATCGTGAACAGTAGACTACCCTTTATCAATGCTTTTATATAAGGTTAGGTTAGGTTAGGTTAGGTTAGGAAGGGACCCGAAGAGGGTCAAGGCCGGCCGGGAAGGTGGCGAATGCATCGATCGATCCCACCAACCCGGCACTCAGGCCGTGAAGGACACCGGGGGGTTGTTTTAGTGGGTGAGAGCCCCACATAACCATTCGTCGTGCCCTAGACGAATGTGTATGCCGCAGGACATTTTTTCCCCTCGACAAAAAAAAAAAAAAAAAAAAAAAAGGTTAGGTTAGGTTAAGTAAACAATTGAGGCGCCCGGAGAGTTGCTTGGCTGAAACCCGGGCGTCTCCAGTATGCGTGTGGCGGGACAAGTGGTGGTGGTTTTAGTGGGTATGGGGGTCACGCACAACATCTCAGTGGCCCCGAGCCCCACATAACCCGGCGTCCCCCCCCTTGAAAAGGACGCTGGGTATGCGGTAACAGCATTTCCACCACCGATATCAAAAAAAAAAAAAAAAAAGGTTAAGTAAACAATATGGCGATCGGAATTGCGAAGCATCCTCTAGGTCATGCTTTAATGCCAATTGGACAAGGTCAGCACCTCGGATGTAGAGCATTAAAAGATTGTGAGATGATTTTTAAATAGGAAAATCTAATTTCCATTGTCAAGAGTTATCTTTTGGCAAAAGTCTCTAAGATTTTAATATATCTATACATTGACAATAGTAGATTTTTTTCTGTAATTATTTACCATGGCAACAAGAACAAAAAATAATATAACGGTTAGATAACAAATGAATGTGAAAACTTTACTTTTAAATACATGATATAATAAAGGAACTAGTATTGAGTGAATTACTTGAGCCTTACTTTAAATACGGAGATAACAATGCTTGTTGAAGTTATTAACATGAAGCGTTTACTTCCCTTCCCGCGTGATAATTAACTTTGATAACGAATCTTTCGTCTTGTTTTTTTTTTTTATCAGTTAAAACGTTAATTAAACACCGGCAGCCCCATTAAAGGATAGTATAACTGGATGTTATTGTTTTCGGTGTTCAAGCTATTTTTACGATACCTCCAGCCTGATTATTTTGTACTTTAAGATAACATATCATTGTCGTTACTTGAGAATATATAAGGATTAACATTGAAATGACATCGACATTAACAATAACGATTATGTCGAAATTTCAGTGTAAGCTGTACAATTTTCACATCGACCCAATTCACAATGTATCGGATGCTCAGCGAATTAACAAAATAATGTAAGGGCATTTCATACATTAAGATAAACAGTGTCTCTCTGATAGGAAATAAAGGTTAATGGAAGCATGGAAATACTCTTTAATGCAAATTAAGGAGAAGTACGTATATAAAAAACCATGAAGCAAAGAAACTTTGTAATGTTTCCATAGTAGTAATATATAAGCAAAAATATGTCTGTATTTATGTAAGAATTTTAGTATATCATCATCATTTCAACCGATGGACGTCCACTGTTGGACATTGATCTCTTGTCATGTGTTCCACAAAGCATCGTCTGGAATCGATGTTTCAAATATGTGGTGTAGAATATATATAGATGGAATTTCAAAGAAAGACTGGGCTGCAATTTGTTGCTAAAATCAAGCCTTCAAATGAAAATCAATAATTCCGACGAGTTGGGTAGAAAAAAAAACATTACTACAAGGGATGGTACCGCGGCTATATCTAATTTTCTTTGTATTTTTTTCCTGAAAATAGAGCGCTTAGTTTGTTCGAACCAATCCACCGACACAATGACAACACAAACAAGTTATTTTAACCGAGTTGTCATCTACAAACAAGAAGGGAGACAACCTATTACACCGCCGGCCCTCCACTTCAATTATATAGAAACAGACGAGGTCGGGACCTCGATGGAACATCGGTATCTACAACAGTTGATTTGTAATATGAAAAGACATCTAAATAACATAAATACTACGATTATTTTTATTTGGATGTTTTATCATTAAAATCTCCTGACAAAAATTATATATATATATATATAAGCAAGCAAAAATTACATACATAAGAATATATAACCAGATATTTTTCAAAACAAAATACAGTCAATCACATTATTGTAAATAATTACAATAAGTAAGAAACTTTGCTCGAGCTTGTTTAAACTTAATAATTTTAACATATAATTTTTTTAATTTTTAAATTAGTAAAAAAAAATTGAATAAAAACATAAAAAATAATTAAAATCATATAATTTACATTTTAATCTTTTCAACTTTTCAAAAACCGTATGTGTTTAATGCCTTTGTCCTTTTTTTTAAATGGACACAAAGATTACCATAGTTTTATGTATACGTATATCTACTCAAGTATATCAATTAATAATGATGGCGATTTTTTTTTTTTTTTTTTTTTTATAAGATCTAGTAGGCAAACGAGCAAGACGGGTCACCTGATGGTAAGTGATTCACCGCCGCCCACGGTCACCAGCGATGTCAGTGCGTTGCCTACCCTTCAGGTAAGAGTATGCTCTTTTCTTGAATAACCCAATGTCGCAGTTGTTGTTATTGTTCAGATTGTAAAGTGGAAACAAATTGAATTCAACTATTTCCGCATAATTAATCATTAGGGAAATATAAATGCTCTGTTGAACAACGCTTAATTTATAAACTTGTTATATAACAGAGACTTTCAGCAGAACGGGAACGGCTCCATTAATACAGTGCTGGAGAAATGGTGAGATTAATGTCTCTTCCAATGTAACTATATAGACCTCTTCTCGCGAGAAACTAAAGATCAATATACCGATTAATTAAAAAATGGTGAATCTATATTTATGTATAATGAAAATGGGTTTTCTTTATTAACCAATCACGCGAAAACTAGTGAACGTGTCGACATGAAAATATTCAACGCAGAAAGATTTGTAGAACGTTATAAGATATTTGTTTTTTCAATTTCATATATCCTTCATAATGTTATTTCTAATCAACTTTTATAAACATTTTAAATAGGCTATTATTTATACGGTTGTTATAGTCATTTGCGTTTCATCATCATCATCAGCCGATAGACGTCCATTGCTGAAGATAGGCCTCCTTCAAAGATTCCCACATCGATCGGGTAGAGATTTCATGTCAATTGCCACCACGCTAGGCCCAACGCGGGTCGGTGGGAGCCAGAGCCTCGTTTGTTGATTAGCCGGGTACACCGCAAATAGATGTGATTGGCTTGGGTCCCGTGAGGAGTTGTACGGGAACTCTTATATTTACGATTGCTCTGAAGCAATATTTCAGATAAATTTCAAGCTTCTATCTCACGGTCAGCATATCTGTTGGGGAACATCTAACTATTTAAATTTTACCGAATTCTTTTCTAATTAATCACAACGTTGTTTCATTATATATTTGTTGTGGATATTACGCGTAAATTAAAAAGCATCTCTGTTTTTAAATGAACATACACTATTTTGTAAATAAAGTCTATATAAAAGTACTGCGCGAAAAACTAATATCGGATGTAATAGTGTCAAGGCGCGAGGCTGCGGTGAACGATGGCCGAGACAGGTTTTCACTTATTAAATAGTATATCCGGCAAATTTAATATAAACCGATGCCGGATATTGTGTATTGTTAATATGATAAATATTCTATATATTGCCGGAGACCGTCTAGGTAGGTATCACAGCAGCGCCTCTTGCAGTTAACAGTACTGTGCTGACTTTAGAGTTGTTCCGTTTTGCAGGGTGCTGTAGCTAGTAAGACAACATCCTGTCACAAAGCGACGAGCGTAATGTGGTGCAGTATATGTCATCCTAACCAGCGCCACATCGTAATAAGCAGGCGGATCACCTACAATGTCAGGCTCGTCTCGTTACTTAATAAAATAATAAAAAAAAGAACTCAAAGGAGATTGTATTGGTCATATATGTATCTATTATCGTTATTTAATATGGCGCCAAAGAAAACCTATTGTTTTACATTAATTCAAACAATGACGCATTGAATTTGAATTATTTTTTATTAGTCTCTTTCTTGAGGGGCTAAGATTCTAAGACCGCGCAGCCTCGTCTTAGTAATGGATTTAGTAATTTACGTTTTAACTCTTTTATGTAGCAAAGAAAAAAAAAATTTTTTTACAAGAATCGTGTAAACTTATTGATTAACTTGTATAGCCTATATACATTTAATTAATATTATTCTGCATACTGGAAACAATATCTCTAAAATTGGAACGCTTGCCAATTGAACATGAAATAAAAATATGAATTTGCTTTACCTTTTTACTCATTACGAGAAAAATTAAAAAAAAATTATAAATTATTAATCATTTCGAGTTAGAATGATATTATTTTAATCTGCCTTCGTGTAGTATTAGAAAGCATTAGGTATAATTATTCTTAGCATGCTTAGTAATTCCATTGTAGAAACATCACTCGTGGACTAAATCGATTTTGATTACGTCATATATTTATTTATATTCTCGGCGATGTTATAACTGAAATGAATTTAAAAGATATTAAGGAACAGAAGTCTCATTATACATTTGACTAAGATCTGGTTACCGCAGAGATCGTGTGAAATAAGAACAAAAGTAAATATCAAACTTTTTTTTTAAATTACGTAAACCATTGCGGCATTAGTGATGACGGAGTGCAGCTTCACGAATCGATACTTTCTCAGGATCAATATGAAGCAGTTGAGTTTTAAATATTCTTGGTACTTTAAGTTAAAAAATTGATATATGCAAATTACTCTGTTCAGCTTTTTTTTTTTCGACTGTTCGACGTGACTTACAGCACGTTTGCCGGACAGCAAATGATACACCTGCTCATAATGTGGCGGTAGTTAGGATTATATACACTGCATCGCATTGCGTCCCTGTGTCACATTGTGGTCGTAACTATTATTATTATATTAGTCAAGATGTCAAATCCAGCAAGCGGTGGTACCTACCTAGATCTCTCCAACATGTTCAGTAGAGTTCTAGTCTATAATAATTGCTCGAGTTAGTGATAAAAAAATATCCGAATTCCAATAAACAGCTAATCAATATTTTAAGTCCTTCGTGCGTGATCTTGTAAATAAAAAAAAAAAAAAAATTTGCGGTTCTTCTGAAACGTGTGAAAAAGTTTCTGTAATTCTGACTAAACACTTTAGCTAGTAACAATATAATTACAGAATTACCCAGGAAAAAAAAAATCCTGTCATTGTAAATGTTTTATATATGCCAGCCATACTTTATATGATGAGATACTGTACAATTAAGTGGTCCCGATAAGAATATCGCTGTGACCACAGTACAGTATATTTCCTTCACTAGCACCTTGGTCATGATCCATCAACTGGTGATCTTGCTTTTTATTTAATTGCTAATCTTGGTGCTTCTTGAAGACATTTGTACTTCTAGAAATAAATGGGATGTCGTTGTATTTGAATCAATTAAGATTAGATGGGTGAAGAATCGTTAAATTTAATTTTATTGAAAGATACCGAAATTGTTTATGGAAATTTAATAAAAAAAAAAAAACGAAGAGTGCCATATCATAGATATAACCAGTGATAGACTTTAGTTCTTTTCTCGAGGATAACAAGTTCACACGATTTCGTAATAAACCATGTATGATCATGCTTTACGTTTGCCTTCAGCTGTAACGGGGATTACCCCACACATAAACGCGAGTAGACTTTTTCAATTTTATATCAGGGAATTTCCCGTAAGCATCGCTTAGTTGCAAAGTACTGTTTGCAGGCTCTCCGTGCGCCGTTCCTCTGTATTGTTGACGTGAAATTCGCGTTGACTTTGCTCCGCGTCATTATTTGATCAGTTTCATAATGTTTGACACAATCATGACTGATGAAACGTCGTTCGTTAGATGTTTTAACTATTGTTATATTAACGATTTAAGTTTTAGCGGGTCAGTTTAGATTCTAGCGAGATATTTTTTGTTTTTCGGTCCGATGACGTCATATAATAATAATGCTTTGGCGAGGATTTAATATACAATCTGCTACAGAAATCACATCGCTGTATATTCAAATGAAACAAAAACATGGAAGCTCTATATATATACAATGATATTATTCTCTCGTCCCAATGAAACAGCCAAACCGTTGTGAAACTGTATAAATGTATTGAAATAAGAAAAAATTAGGTCAATGAAGCACTATGGGCCAAGACTAACAGTTTAGATTGAGTCTGCGAGCTATATCATGTGTCACTGATACATGTCGTGTGTGTGTATTCACTGTCAAATGGCTACATACACACACACACACACACCAACACATAATAAATATAAATAGTGTCTGAGTAATATTTGTTGTTGCTTCGATTAATAATAGTTTTAGTTTTGAGTATTGGTTAATAAATGAAGTATATAAATTCCTACCGATCTAGGTAGGAATTTTTGGGGGAAATCTATGTCCAGCTGTGGACGTCTGTCAGATGATGATGAACCCTAATTGTGAATTTTTTTTAGGTTACAATATCTCTGTTATCATTAATTTATGGGTTCTTGGTATGTAATAAAATGTTTATTATTATATGCTAATGAAAGGAGCATCAAAATCCCTTCGTCCTTTACACATCACACAGACACGGCTTTACAAGATTTTTTTTTAAATTGTCCAAATAATCAAAATAATTAAGTGAAAAGCATGTTATATTGATATCAAAAACTAATTGAAATTTAGCATTTATTTGTATATATAATTTATATATTTTTTATTAAATTTCTATCATAATACAACATTACTATTGGAATTGGTTGCTGAAGTGAATCCCAATAGAAGATTCCACTTTCATTTGATATAATGAAAATTTGATAAGGATAATATTTTTAATATCACTTTAGAGATGTATATATCAAATGCAATTTATTTATTGATGCCGCGATCAGTATGAAAGAACATACATAGAAATTATGTTGAGAAGGTGCTCAGTTATTACAATATGAAATGTATAGTGAGCTATACATTAGAAAATTAAAAAAAAAGTTAAAATTTGGTAACGCTAAATAATTTTCCTACTGATGATTAAACTAAATCATATATCAATGTCCGAATGACTCCTCTGATGTATTTAATTTAAAACTTTATTGCAGTCAACTCTGACTCTTGGGTTAACAGTATCATGTAAGTATTAGACAATAGATAAATTGTTGCATACCTCTCTCTTACTAGTTATTATCCCATACAGCGGAGAGGTCGCTGCATACTGATAAGAGCAAAGACATAAATACAAACATTGGATATTTATAAAATTAGCTATTTGTTTAATAATAATGGCTTTTTTTTAATAATTTCTTGATAAAATGTTATCTTTAATGCCAATTGATGTAAAAGGTCTGTCTTAATTTGACTCATATTCATTAAGTTTTGATTATCTAATTTTATCTAAATGATGTTTTAATATAAAATATATATCAACGATAATGACATGCATGGACCAACGTCTTGTTACGATTGAAGGTTATTTAAGATGGTAATATTCAGAGAAAATTCTCAATCGTGACATATCACTTTTTTTTCTGGTAACAAAACCTTTAATTCATTTGAAGGTACTTATCGAAATCAATCGTAGTTTAATGTTGTATGTTATCTTTTTTATATTTTTTAATCATAATACAGTGATGAGATGAGTGTGTCATTCGTTGAGTGGTACAAATAACTTAATATTGTTTATGTTTGTAACTCCACGACTGCATATCTTGATCTAAGACATAAGATAGTTAGTCTCAAAGGTCCCAGTAATTTCACTTGCTCCAACACTATTCAAAATAAGTAATGATTGCATGTTACTGTTTTGTAATAAACGCTGGCATTGCAGCAGTATATATTTAAACAATGTTGGCATGGATGACACCAATCACAGGAAAAATATATTTATCAAATATTGTGTGATGTTAAGCTTAAACATGAAAGAGAGGACTTGTACTGCAATTTCAATGATTTATTATAACTATGTACACCCGTCCCCTCCCCCCATAGCAAATTTCAACAAAAAAAAATGGTACAAAGTTAATAATAAACATGTTTCGACCAAAGCAGAACTGAACAGGTGATACGCAGGAATGTTGTTAACATAGTTCGTGCAAAGATCTTACATTACAGGACTCACTTCGCTCACTGACATTGCTTTGGTACCATCCTAAATGCAATCGCCCCGGCGCCAACGGGCGCGGACAGCTTATGAAGTCACACGCTAGCCGCTCGGCCGGCCTTGGCCGCTAGCTAGAGGGCAGCGGACTCCGGCGCCATTAACGGCGACAGGGGCCCAGCAACACGGCGACCCCGCTCTACCTCAAACCGCAAGTCGGCCGGGACTCGTCTTCCTCCACCAACGGTTCCATCCTCGGGCAGGAATGCCGCCACAAGCAGCGCACAAATAACCAGCAATGCTCCCAACACAAATGGTGGCCCTGGCACCATTCTCACGTATTTCTCGTCAGGCTTACCGTCTAAGCCGGCTACTGCATGCTCTTCATTGAGATCCACATGAAATAGGTAGAATATCACACCGAACATAGCCGGGCCGAGGCCATTACACAGCCCCCGAACCCCAGTGACCATTCCTTGAACTACACCTTGACGATCAGCACGGCTATTCACCGACACATATGCACTGATGGCTGGGTAAGTCAGTGACCCCAGAGCGGCCAGCACCCCAGCTGCCCACATCATCCATGTGCGGCTTCCAAACCCATACCACATGAGCTGCAGCATCTCGAACAACAGTCCCACCATTATGGTGTGTTTAGCTCCCAGTGAACGCATGAGGAAACCGAGAACCACTTGCACAGCTATGCTGAGTACTCCTACAATTGCTATAAATATAGCCACTTGCACCACACCAAAGCCCATGACTAGTTTTAAATACACAAATATGCATGAATACTGTCCAGCTTCTGGTAAATAGGAAAGGAACACTGCAACACACAACATAAGCACTGTACGTTCTGCACCCACTTTTCTCAGAGCAGCAAATGGGTCAGCCTGCTCCCAACTGATAGCTGGCCCCCAGCCACTCGGTCGGACTTTCTCTGGCAAGCTTTCGGGTACAGCGACCATTATAAAGAAGACGTCCAGGACGGCGACAGCGGTGGCAGCGGCAACCACCAATGCTTCGCCATACGTATCCATGAGGTAAGCTCCAAGTGCCGGCGAAATCACCATGCTCGCGGCGAACGTCGCCGAGACCAAACCATAAGCCCGTGAGCGCTCAGCCTCTGTCGTCACATCCGCCACGTACGCGAACACAATCGAAAAGGTCACAGCAAACACACCGCTAATGCTAATCATCGCGAAGAACCACCAAGTGTTAATTGTCATTAGCGGAATCGGCGCGCACGTGAAGAACACCGTGACCAGCAAGAAGAACTTGCGGCCCCACACATCCGAGAGCGCACCAATGAGAGGTGCCGACAGGAACGACAAAATGCCCTTGATGCCCATTATAAGACCGTTCATCAGGAATGTATGATCAGGAAAAGTCGCGTTCAGAACTGATATTATCGGCATTGTTAATAATCCCCATGCGAAGAACTCCAAAAATATAACAACCAGAGCGTGGAAGACCGAAGGATCACCGATACCCGACATTGTCATTATCCCGTCTTTCATAACAGTTTTTCTATTTCGTATCACCATTTCTACTTCGGTTTTTGTAGTCTTCGTGGGCGTCATTTAAGAATTAATCGAATTATTTTCCTACTAAACTACTTATATTAAAGGCATATTGGAACCTAAGCACTACATTGATGAAATCTTCAGAAAAACGCGTTATTACCTTCAACGTCAAATAGTCACTGAAAATTAAAAAAACAACTCGATATTTGTGTTGCCATTATGTAATTAAAATTATTATAAATGTCGGAAACCAAAAAGATGATAACATTACAATCTAACACATTCATATTTTATTATAAATAAGTTGATTTATAATTATGAATACTTTATACTTCATCAAGTACATATTAAAAATATAAAATATTATTATTACATAGATGTGGATATCCTTGGAGAAGGCCTATATCTAGCTATAGACGTCTATCGGCTGATGATGATGAAGTAAATATTGATAAATTTGTAGTATAATTATATGAGCGCAAAAAAAACATTTTAAATAAAAGCTAACTAATGTACATCATATAGAATCAATACAATCTGATCATCTTTATGTTTTTATGTGTTCATTTCAAAAGTTTAATCAATAAGTCATAGACAAATACATGACACTTTTAGTTTTCATAACTGAAACGTCAACTTGAAGTATAGGATTGAAAGGAGGCGTATTCTTCAACATACATTAAATTTAAATCATAATGGTACATAAATATAAAAAAGTATCGTAATTTCTGCAAGTCTATGACGTTTATGTAATTGTATTCTATTTCACAGATCCGCTTCATTTTGATCCAAAACCGTGCGGGTAAGACACGACTAGCAAAATGGTACATGAATTTTGACGATGATGAAAAACAGAAATTAATAGAGGAAGTACATGCCGTTGTAACTGTTAGAGATGCCAAACATACGAACTTTGTTGAGGTAATAAAAGATATATGAGAATGTATATTTGTTGGGAACCGATTCACTAGCAACGAATATCTCCACAGTTATTCGGTATAATTATGATAAACGGTTTTATTCAATTTTACATGACAGTAACAACACCTATTTGTTACCATTGATGTTATTTTATTTCATTTGTGCGACGTTGGTTCGTATTTGGTCACTGATGATATACTATCCTAGAATTATATTAAATGGTGACGGAGTGGTAACAGCATCAGGAAAAAACTATCCGTAATATACTGCACATGCTAGTATCCCAAGGATAACACTGTAGTTAACCCCATTAGAGCAAATCTGTCATTAATAGTGGACATTGATATTCTATTCAATTTTGTTTTCAGTTTCGTAACTTCAAAATAGTGTACAGAAGGTATGCAGGCCTGTACTTCTGTATTTGTGTGGATGTAAATGATAACAATTTGTGTTACCTAGAGGCCATACACAATTTTGTTGAGGTGCTCAATGAATATTTCCACAATGTGTGTGAACTGGATCTGGTATTCAACTTTTATAAGGTAAGAGACTACAATTAAACATTTTTGTAAAATTTAATTTCTTAATGTACAAACTAGTGTATAAATTATTAGCAAATAATAGATAGAACAACAAAAATAATAAAAAAGCTTCTTTGAGTGGTTTTTTTAATTAAAGTATACATTACAAACAACTTAATATATTTTTCGATGTGTGTTCAATTACAGGTGTACACTGTTGTTGATGAGATGTTCCTGGCAGGTGAGATCAGAGAAACTTCCCAGACTAAAGTTCTGAAGCAGCTGCTCATGTTAAATTCATTAGAATAAATATTAAATTAATATTCTACCAGGGGTAACATGTGTCAAAATGAATTTATATTTCAAGCAAGTCGACATACACTATGCTTAATTAAAATATGAAAGCAATGAATTTATGAGTATATATCAAATTGGTATGTGACTGCTTACAATGAAGATAATGACTGTTTCTGTTGCCAAGCAGTACAAACATTTGTTCTAGTTATGGTGTCCAGAGTTGGGATTAATATCTGGTGCAGACAATCTGTCTTCATCAGGTTTTAGTATGTGTTTTAATGAGATAATATGTTTGTAATGAAATATTTTAATCTTATATCTAAAATTGAATGTAAATGTGCTGATGTAGGAATGTCTCAAACACCTCATTTCACTGGGAGTAGATCTTTGTTCCTGTAGACTACATAGGTATTATCATGGATACTCTATATGCCGTCAAGCATTAGTGGTAACATTATTAAATTCATGCTCAAAGATTACTGTATCTAGTAAAATTACTGGGATAATTAGACAACCCCCATATGCCTCACGATGTGTATAATGAGGTGAAGAATTTCTCATTGTAACTAATATTATATTGTTGTGGTTGAACACTAACCATCAGATAAATGTCTTGCACCACCTGTTATTTAGTAGAATAAAAGAAAAGAGCGGAGTTGGAAGTTTATGCATTTTGGTGAAGCCCATGTCCCTGTTTTAGACTGTTCCGAGTTGATAACCGATATAACAAAACCCTTGGTAGAATTGAGTCGTAAATGATGTTAGATTAATTTTATGCTTTGAATTAAGATGTAGATTGAATAAACTTGATTTATAAGATATGTTAAATGTTATATTTAATCAATGTTAGCTTAAATAAGTTTTTATTTGTATGCAAGTACATCACTGGATATGGATGTACATTTAAAATGATGATAAAGTACCTTACGAATAATCATTAAGATGCATTATATAAATAATTGTAAAAATATTATTATATTGAAACATAAGAAAATGTTATAATTAAATAACAAAATGAATTGATACTCACATTATTTTTTAATGAACTATCTTACTTATGTATAGTAATCAAACTGCTTTGTTAGATTTGTCAAAAAAAAATCTCATATTGGTAATTTCATTTATTTATGAATTGATAAGAGTTGGGCCCATGTCCAGCAGAGGACTGCCATTGGCTGTTGATGATGACTACGAAAGGAGTTTGAAATATGTACAAACATTTTTATCACAAAGTTAAGGTTAAAAGCTATAGTTTATAATAAACATTGGACAGTCATAGATCTTTGAAGGTTATTAGGGTATATTATTTATTGAATTTAAAAAACTTATCAAGTATGTGGGCGGGGCACATTAGTCGAAGGACTAATGGCTGTGGAGCAGTAAAGTCCTCGAATGGCGGCCGTGTACCGGTAGACGCAGTGTTGGGAGGCTTTTCACGAGGAGGACCGACGATCTGGTGACAGTCTCGGGAAGCCACTGGCGGGACAGATCGATGAAGAGATCTTTAGGTGGAAGCTTATGTCCAGCAGTAGACGTCCATCAGCTGATGATGATGATAATAATAATACATGAACCGCGTGTTTATTGTTTTAACTGCATCCATACTTAACCGTTTGCCTAGTGAAGTGGACGCCTGATTGGATTCTGAGGCAGCATGCGGAATAACATAACATAGTTGGAGATTTTGTGATCGTCTTGAGTCACAGCAATGGTAAATATTAAGAGGATACTTTATTTTTTACATATTTATCTAATGGAACAAGTGTAGTAAGTTATTGGAATTGGAAAAATAATGACGTTTCGATATGTCTCTACTTTGCCAGTACGTTGTGAGTGTAATAAATAAATAAAAAATCAAGAAAAAAAAATATGCGATACGAAAAGAAAAATGATTTATTCATAGATAGTTAAAAGTTGTATATTAACAAAAATATTAAACATTCGATTAGTTTTATTTACTATAATAAAATCTGGCTAGTTGTAATTACTGTGTGTGTACCAGAACGCATCAATATATATATATATATATATATATATATAGTATATATCAGTCTATTAACTTGTGTTATAACGAGAAAAGTATACATGAGGTTGACTAGTGCACTAAGGACGGTGACAACAGCCTTAATATATTCAATGCTGTCTGCATGATAGAAGGATGTCCACAAAAGATCCAATGAGGTCATAATACAATCAAGAAACCCTGGCACCTCTTTATAGGGAGTATTGGACCTAGACCTGTCCCATATATATATTTCTATTACACTGTATAAGTAAAATGAGTTCTAAGTAATCGCTTAGCTTATAATTACGATGAGACTTCGCGCTACTGCCATTCCCAGTGGTGGACTATGGGCATGAACATCCAGAGGTCCGGATGACCTACGTGCGTCAGGTACGGACCCATGTCGAACGCGCTCCACCTGTTACAGTAAAAGCCTTTAATAAATATTATAAATCGACTTCTATAACATACAATGAAGTGCCATAGTAATAATTGTTAAATTGTATGTTCAAGCCCGGAAGCAGAACTTATATATATATACTTATATCATCATCATCAGCCCATAGACGCTCACTGTTGGACATAGGCCTTTCTCAAAGATTTCTCCACCGTAGAGTTCATTGAGAGGAATTGGGCCTTAGTTCACCACGCTGACCCAGTCCAGATTGGTGAGTGGTCAGAGCCTCTTCTGTTATTCAGCAGGGTGCACCGCGTGCAGGTGAGGTTGACTTGGGCTGCGTAAGATGTTAGGCGTAACCCCTTAAACCGCAGGCGGAATCCTTACATCTAGTTTTTTTTTTAACTCGTTTTCATTATATAGATATAGGAGACATCCAGAGATTTATTGGTTATCTCGAGATACTATCAGCCGTAGACACTCAAAATTTGGTAGAGATGTGGGTTTTGCCATTTAGAGGTCAGCAAACAATGGTTTTTATAAAATTCCTTCCTCCGAAGGGAGTTCCGCGGGTGTTAATAAAGGAAAAGAGCCACAAGTTGCCTTCGGGCGGGGAACTAGTATAGTATATAGAATAAAAATATCAACGCGTTAATTCTCCGTAGTTCGTGTTTATGGTTAAAAAATATATTATCTATTATAATATAAAAATATATTGTTTATTTACACGAGAAGAAAAAATAAATGTAAAAAAAAAGAGTTAAAATAAAAAGCAAAATATTACACTAGCATCGTGTGGAAAAGAAACCACTCAGGTAATGTTGCAGCCTATACGACCTAGCTCAAAAATTAAACAAACAATGTCCCATAAACAATTTTGTACAAAAATATAAAATACAAATAATACTATAACTATATTTACTTATAACAATAAAAAAAAGAAAGATAAATTCAGAAATTTAAATAAAAAAAATTATTAATAAAACATTACAATAACGGCATAATAAAAATAAAAGTAATAATAAATAATTAACCAAAATAAACTTACGCGAACGGCGGTATGCCTCTGGAGATGTTATAAGTGGGCCCCGAAACCGCTACGAACTCGTAATTCTTCCACAGGTCCCAGCTGGTGACCTTCGTGTCCGTGGCGCCGTGGCTGCGGTGACCCAGCGCGCGGAACGGGTACGTACCTAACATTGGACATGAAGTTAGAAGGATTAATAAAATTGGGAGAAAAACCATGTACAAAATAATAAAAGTAATCTATATGTATAGGAGACACCCTCCTTCTCCATCTCTTCCCCTATGGTACTAGCCACCGCCTCAACCCTTCCGCGTCCAATATTATCTCACCTTTCTCCTACTCTTTTTATATACATGTTTGTATGTAAAAGGAGCGGGTGGGCCAGTGGGTTCCCACATACATGTATGTATACGTGGGAACCCACTGGATGAGAACAACGCGGGACCGATCGATGTGGATATCTTTGGGGGTGGGCTATGTCCAGCAGTGGATATCTATCGGCCGATGGTGATATAATATTATTCTTTAGTATCTTCAATGTAATTTGTACTGATATTTTGAACCGCATTGTGTTCGCCGCTTAGAGACGCAAGATGATAAATCTCATCGGCGCCGTAGACTCAGCTGGTGGTCGGCTCACCGTTGGCCGGGTTGAGGTCGTTCCTCGCTGCGATCGCGTTGCAGGCGCTGTACGGCGGCACGCAGCGGTCGCAGCGCGCCATCGGGTCGTGCTTGTAGTCGTTGTAGCGCATCGTGTTGTAGACGTCGCGCAGGGTGCGCACGCCCGCCTGCACGCACCGGAACACACACTATACGCCCGCTTATGATAAGAGGACCCAAATTTACTAATAGCAGGTAAAGCAGTTAAACATCGTTCACGATGGTTCAGCTGTTTCGTATGGTATATCATCGTCATCATTATCAGCCTTTGTTTATCCACTGCTGGATATAGGCCTACACCTGTCTTCCACCCAATTCGATCCTCAGCTTCTCGTATTCACCAACTGACGACCGCCATAATGATGTCGTCAGTCCATCTGGAGGGAGGTCGTCTTACACTATGATGCTGGTGTGTAGTAATAAAATACACGGTAAGCCTTACTGCTGATAACGCGATTACTCTGTGCTGCGAGCTGACGGGATTAAGGCACTCGGAGATAGAAGCTTAAAATTCGGGATTCTATTAATATATATACTATATTGTCTTATATCCAGCAGTGAACATCTATCGACTGATGATGATGATGATAACATACTATATTTAGTATGTACTTCATAGTAGTAAAAACCTAATAGTAAATTTCTCGTACATATCTCCTATCATACTTGGTTAGGTCATTCACCTATTGGTTAAGGATAGGTCCAACCGTGGGATGCTTAAGAGGGTCTTCATACATCAGCACTTTAGGCTACCGCAGGTCCCATATTTTGCTAGTAAACAGTAGTATGCAAACATTACCATGTTCCGATTTTAAGGGCGCTGTAACTAAGGGAATTATTGGAGTTTCGAGACTGAACATGTATTATGGCGACGAGCGCTTCGTGATAGTGTATGACATCCTAAACAGCACCACATTGTAATGTATGGTTCATTATTCTCTGACCTTTTCATTCTCTAAAACCCGCTTTCTCTATAAAACTATACTCGCAATGCTCGATGGTATCAGTCACAAGAACAGCAGCTATTGCTGGTGCAGTTGAACTTCTCATTTGCACGTTTAGTTACCTTAGAAATAAGAATGAAAAAAAAAAACTCCTTTCAGATATCACCTGTTTTTCCTTCAGCATCAACGCGCGTGGGTTCGTATTGTACGCGAACCAGTTCCCGAAGGTCTCGACCCGCACGTTCCCACCGCTGAGGTTGAAGATCGTTGGGAAGTAAGCGATGTTGTACGACGGGAAGTACGTAGAGCTAACCAGCAGATCCGTCCTGCGATGAAACGGTTGCGTCAGTTAACTTCCGGCGATAAGAATACTATATAAACAGAGAGGGGGATATAAATAAAAGATTCTCTGCTTCTAAGAGAAAATCTGGATTATGTAGGATTTAACCCACTAAAACCTTTGTGGTCACCACCGGTGAGTGGCGCGAAGCTCTACCTTCTAAACCCTTGAAACCGACGATCCTTTTAGTGGTCGTTCACGACAGATGAGTACTACCCTGGATTAATGTCTAGATGTAACGTCAGCACCGCTCTGCAGTCTCTCGCTAATAACAATAACCCAAAAACTCATCATTTAGTACTTACAAATCCGCAGACTCCGCGTAGCCGGGCAGCTGTTCAATGATCCACAGCAGGCCCTTCTGCACGCTGCCTCTCGTTTTCCCGTAGGTCGGATTAAACTTGTTATAATCAACAATGTACCTACAATGATTATAGAAAAACCATCATCAGGTTATTGACAGCTGAAAAAAAAACTCGAACAAGAAGACGCCTGTTTTTCTTCCTTAATTACCATCCAGGAGAAGAGAATTCAACTCGTCTTTTATGACACGAGAATAGTGGTAATGCTGATATTCTAATTTATCTTCAACGGCCGTCTTCTAGTTTACTAATACCCTCATATTGTAAATCTGCTGTCGTAATAGCATCGCCGTGTACAAACTTTGAACATGTGAGAGCCAGAGTATATTGGTCAAAAACGCTTTAACCTCTACGGCCTCTAATACCATGTGAAGTTAAGGTCAAATACCAGCTTTCAATTTCCGCTCGAACTGGTCCTTCGTCTAACAAGATAGCAGTCAATTATAAAGAGAATTCAATGGTAATATTAAACTAATTCCACATGGACTCACCACTGGTTGTTGTAGGTGCCGCTGTTGTGTTGCCTGAAGATCTCCGTCCACTGTCGGCCATCAGTGGCCAGCCGGTTGGCTACCATGCTCCGGGCGTACTCCATTACCTTGCAACAATACAATATTTGAAAATTTAAACGAGCTTTATTTTTAGCAACAGAAAGCCTGGATTCCCAGCAGTGAGAAGAATAAGTGAGGTGTTTATTATTAAATGAAGATATAACTGTAATGACATTCCCCCTCGTCTCTCAGCTCTGTTAAAATACATACCGTTGTAGGGTTGATGAGTTCGAAGAGTGTCCTATTGCTGTTGCTGATAGTTGTCTCCGCAGTCACTAAGCCGGTGGATATTATGTAGAAGTCATCTGTAGACTACCATAATATATCATGTACAAGAGAAATTAACATACAAACATCTTTACTACCCTCTACCTTGAATCTAACTAGAGAAGAGAACAGTGCAAAGAATATAAACAGAAACAAAATGGAACTTTAGTCCATGGGCTGATTACTATCGTATCAGTATAGTAAGCTAAATCATTGATCCCGGCTATTGAGTTCTGTAATGATTTCCTCCTACACAAAAGAAACAGCAAGAGACCTGAGTAATTATAGCACTTTGTGAAGCTAAGCATTACTGTGTGCTGATCTGAAAGGTGCTATAGATAATATAATTTGTGGTATAGAAGTTTATTAGGAGACAAAGGCATAGTAGTGTGTCCGACTGTCCCGCAGACATGGACCTGAAGGATATTGTCTTGGTCTCTCTTCTTTTTGCTGTATATGAACACAAAACCTATTTCAATGTATGGTGCTATACCTGCACAAAGCCAGGATAAGAGCTGAATGACATCTTATAACCTGGTATCTTCTTTTTGTTATTCACACTCTGCTTGTAATGAAGAACATACATTTTCTGAATGCGCAGCATGGATTGGTAACTGCGATCATTTAAAAAGAATATTATTAATCAGCTATTAAATTCTTGACAACATGGTGTATCTGCTTAAAATTTAACTGCCTACATGTGGTACACTATTGTAAACCTGCCTCTATTACAGCAATGACGTGTTCAGGCTGTCAAAAAATGAGAGACTTGTTAAGTCTCCATTTGTGACTGAAGGAATAAGTAAATCAAACATTCAAACCTGTTCCAAGTGGTGTGCGCAGTGTAGAGGTTGGATAAGTCCGGTAAAAGCTTCACCAAACCCGTGCAGTGCTCGCCAAAAAGTAGATCTTTGGATGTGGTCTTCGGCAATGACAGAGCAAATGCAAGTTCGTCCAGGTCTCCAAGCATGTTGATCCAACTGATATTAGGAAATAAAGTTATTTTTCAGTTATTGTGAATTAGATAACTCCCGACTTTTAAATTAGATGATGTTGTAAAGCAGATATACAAAGCCATATACATAATTTCTCAAGTTTATTAAGTAAATAATATGTTCTGAGAGAGTCCACTAAATCAAATTGGTGGAAATGAGTCATTTATGTATGCCCTGATCCTCTCCTTGAGAAGAAAAGTCTCTAAGACCTAGCAATGGGAAGGTTAATAACGCGGTTTATATCATTAATCCTAAGACAGAGGATGAAATAATTTCAAAGATGTCACATTATATAAAGTTCATCATTATCATCAGCCAATGGACCCAGGGTGGCCCAGGACTGGTCTGAGTGGAAATCTTTGGAGGAGGCCTTTGTCCAGCAGTGGATGTCTTCCGGCTGATTGGATTGGAATGGACATCAACTGCTGGAAAAATGGCCTCAGTCAGGGATCCTCACATAGATCAGCCATTGCTGCCCATTGATTAGCAGGGTGTACCACGAGGTGAGGTTGGCTTAGGTCCCGTGAGTTGTTGTGCAGGACCCCTTCCATCCCTACTATCAACATAAAATTCAGTGTGACAATTAAAATTAATAGTCCAGATGTGTTTTAAGTACAATTGTTTTTTGTTTCAATAGTAATTGGATGTGTAACAGTAATATTAAAAAAAATAATTTTGCTACTGCCATTTGAAATAGAAATGTCAATATTCTAAATTAATACTTACATAATATCTCGAACTGTTAGCCATTGGTAGGAATCTAAGGTTGCTTCATTGTAGCCACTTGCCAATCCTTCAAGCTGGATGTAATACAATTTCATCTGCAAAATAAAACAATAGCTTGCATTGAACCCAACAAGAATTATTAACCTTTACTCTTTATCAAGAAAATAAAAATATATTTTTTTTTTTTTTTTTATTTTTTTTTTTTTTTTTTTTTTATTTTTTTTTTTTATATAGTCACGCCTTTTTCCCAGTAGGGGTAGGCAGAGGTGAATAAACTACCCACATTTCGCCAGATGTGGTCAGATTAGATCCCATGTAACAGGGGGCGAGCCTGTTGCCACTTTATTGGGACCACCACACACACACACAAAGATGATATCAGTGTGCGGGTTTCCTCACGATGTTTTCCTTCACCGTTTTTGTATCTCGCTGTTGTAACTAAAGTTCACAAATGTACATAACTTAAATCTTAAGTCATTGGTACATGCCGAGGTTTGAACCCGCGACCTTCGGAATGAAAGCCGCACGCTCTAACCATTAGGCCAGCGAGCTACATATAATACATAAAAATATATAGCAAAAACAAAGTAAAAAATGATTAGCAACAACCATAACTTCTTATTGGTATATCAACATGGATGAACTTAACCATAAAGGAAATTTCAAATACAATAAAAACAATAAGCAACACATACTTGATACCAGTATGGGTCCATTTGATACTTCATCATGGATTCTACATATTTTTCATTTTTATCTAGAAAATCTTCGATTAGTCCACATAAATCAGTCTTGTTATAGCAATATCTATAAAGAATAAGGAAAGTTAGAGGAAGAAAGTATAAAGCATTAGATTTTAATAACCTTCAATTTTTCCTACACATTGTGTATTAATTCCATATGTTACGTGTACTAGGCTGGCTTACCACCTCATGAAGTTCCTGCATAAATAATATGCTCACCCTTTCAACATGTTCTGCCAGTGCATCCATATAAGGTCCCTTGTGAGGAACCCCTCTATAAAGCCAGCTGCATATGCCTTTTTTTCATCACTACCATCAACAGATGTATGTACTTCTAAAAAAGCCCATCTGAAAAATATATAATATTAAATGTTAAACACATTAATACAAGAGTGTATCTGTGCTGTTTTTCATTTTACAATACTGATACGTTTTTAATACAATGCAATACATAAAATACATAGCAATGTCAAATGTAGACACATAAGCACACTTGTATCTCAAGTACACAGAGTTTCTGTAAAACTATGTGCTTATTTTTTCGGTATACAATATTTAACAGCATCATTAACCTAGAGAACTGAAACCTGTTAAAGATAGGTACTCCCTAAAGATCACACCAATTGATCATCTACTGCCTAGTAGAGGAACAGCAGGACAAACATTGCAGAACAAAAGAGCATAATATACTGAAACAATAGTAATTAATAACATGTTTATTATCACACACCCGGTTGAATTAATTTCGTTTGTGTAAGTCGCACGGGCAATATATATAGATGGTATTTCAGATGCGGATAAACTCTCTTGAAATACCGGTTTGTCTTTAAGCCAAAGTACGAAACTATATTTAGTTTCACAAATAGTTATTATCGTCAATAATAATATACATAAACATCGCCAATTATTCTTCATAATTGATATGTCGGGGTAAAAGTACATTCACTGAACAGTTCTTCAGACACATTTATAATTAATAATAGTAGGATTGAACTGTATTAAATCAGAATATAAAGTTCAAAAACAAAGAGAGTAAATATACAACAAACGTTTAAACAAACACGTAAAAGTAATTGAATATACATCTATAAAATCAGTTTTAGTAGTGACGGCTATTTGTTTTGTTTATTTCGAGCTTTGATTTTTGATACGTGACGTTTGTTATGATTTCTCTGTAGAGATGTAAATGTTTTACAAAATTAAACTCTATTTAATTATGTTTAAGTTAATATTCATTTGTCATTAGTTTTATCACAATACCTATGAAATGAAAACAAAAACCATAGACAATTTTTAATGTCTCGGGAGTGATGCCTTATACGAAGTTTTTACAATTATATTGGTAAAAAAACTTATTCGCTTTATATATATGCAATATAGAGCATATTCTTACCTGAAGGGTAGGCAACGCACTGGCATCGCTGGTGACCGTGGGCGTCGGTGAATCACTTACCATCAGGTGACCCGTCTTGCTCGTTTGCCTCTTAGATGTTATATAAATCGGACAAAACGTACTGGAGATAGGTCTGTTGTAATACGTTTCCAAAAGTCTCGGAAAGTATATATTGTGCCAAAAACTATGCATTAGGCCATTCAGGCTCAAACACGGGCATTTTGCACGATTTTCAAATAATGACAAATTTGATTAATTTTCCCTGAATACTTTTTCTGGCTTCAGAGATATAATAATATCCAGGCAAGGAGTGAGATTTAACATTTTATGTATCAGGTGATGAACTTTATGGGGTACAATCTATATCTAACTAGTGCTGCGGCTCGTCTCGCCCATTAATGGTATAAAAATATGTATAGGTCTACCAAGATCTGATGACAAAAAGGGAAAAAAGAAATTGACGCTAGCAATACTGGGGAAATTGGAGTACAGCGTTTTGATACTTTTTTCCTTATAGCAGCTGATTCTGTGAGTGATAAATGCAAATATAAAAATTTATCTAATGATCAAGGATAATTTTTGAAAATCTTACTGTGGCGAATGTGGGATTCGAAATTTAGATGAAAACTCCAATTACTCTGTTCATGAGTTTATTAATTAATTATAGGCTATCAGAACTTGAAAATGGTTTTAAATACTGCACATTCATAAAAAAAGTCCATCGTAAGAGAAAGACGAGGAAGACGCGGTATTTATGATAAACCTTTCCGCCTGCATCTCAATTAATCGATCTTGTTCTATGAACTGATTTTCAATTTTTATTATATGTTCACAAGATTTTCGCCATTCATCAATCCCTATTTGAGTTAAAGAATTTATCACTTGCAGGTTTATTGACGTTTTTAATCAACTAAACGTTTTTTTAATGTTAACAAATCAAAGTATCAAGACGTGTCATTCCTACTAACAGGTCAACGATTGCACATGGCACAATATCGATGATTGTGTCTGTTCTGCACCTTGTTTATCAAGTATTCTTTGATAAACATTGAAAACAATATTTCTTACTTGCGATTGAAAAGGCTTCTTCCACGTTCTCATCACATTTTAAAGGAAATTTGAAGCCAAACCGAAAACAATTCATCGAAATTTCAGTTGACAGATGACATTTTTTGGTTGCCATATAAAAATCGCTATTTTTTAAACTTTTTTTTTGTCATCAGATCCTGGTAGACCTATATTTATATACATATATATTTGTTTATAATTACATTATTTATATATGTTTAAAAAATGCTTGGAGTATCTTTGCGTGATTAAATCAAAAATGAGGAAATCCGCAGAAGAATTAGAGTCACCGACATAGCCCAACGAGTCGCGAGGCAATGGGTGGGGCACATAGCTCGTAGAACCGATGGACGTTAGTGTCTTAGTGCTGAAATGGCGACCCCGTATCGAAAAGTACAGCGTTGTCAGACCCCTCCACTAGGTGGACGGAAGGTCTAAAAAAAATCACTGGATTCAAACAACGCAAGACCGTGGTTTGTGGAACACATTACAAGAGACCTATATCCAGCAGTGGACGTCCATCGGTTGAAATGATGATGATGAAATAAAAAATATGCACTCATTAGATAAATACAATAACCTAATAAATTAGGCTATCATGGCATGACGTTTGGGAAGCCATAGTTACGTTCGTAGTTCGAGGTCTCCAGGACCTCGAACTACGAACCTATATGAAATACTCGCGCATGAGTTTTATTACGTTTAATGTCTTTACTCAAAAATTAAACATATATCATGTATTAAACGATCCTTACTAAAACAAGGGATGTTTTTTACAAGATTTTCGATATAATAAAACTTTATTTGAACAAATTGAATTCTCAAATAAAGTTTGACATCGTTTATATAAAAAATTAAAAACAATTCCATTCCCGTTGATGGAATTCCACACCTTTTTCTGCAACCAAACAATAGTGTACAAACTTTGTTACAGTTTGGAGGGTGTTGCAGGTAGTGAGATTTTTAGGGTAATGAGTTATCATGTGGATTATTAACACATGTGTTGGTTTGTTATTGTCCTAACTAACGCCGTACTAATAAGGCAGGTGTATAATTTAACATAAATATTCTACTCGTTTCATTGCATGGAATAAAAATAATAAAAGATAAATAAATATTGTCTATTATTTAAAATCGTAGTAAAATCAACAATGTCAACTACAAATTTATCTACTTCCTCCATAAGGCGACAACAATTGTCTCAATTAAATATTCTTCAAGTTATTGATAGTTTCATTCCCATTTCTCCACATTTATAACTAATCTCTCTCATAAGGTAGGGGGTGCGTTCATGTGAAGGGGTCTTCAGCCACTCGGAGACGTTAATAGCAACTGTCACATATCCTTGCTTTTCCAAGGTGTCAAGTATAAGTCGAAAAGTCCCTCGGAGTCGATTACTATTCATAGAGTAACAACCTTGATTGAACACTAGAATACAGACCCTGGAAAAAGATTAACATTAAGAAATTGGTTTTGACCACATAATGTAATAAATAGTTCGCTTAACATTCTGACTGCTGGTACTTGGTACTTGAGACCTTCTGTTACATGGAAAGTCTAATCATCCACCAGGTCAGTCAAGTGCTTGTCGGTGAGTGGCACACGTCTTCAAGTGCATACACAAAGATTTCATGTATTACACACTTGAGGGTGATATGGTGGATACAGCATAGGAGGATATGCAGTGTTTATTTGCTTATATGAAGTGTATGCTACAAATCACCAAAAGTCCTGGATTTCTTTTTATACTACGAAACCACGAGACATGTGAACACGTTCACTTGATGTTAAGTAATACGCCTGCCCATAGCAGAGGCGCTTGTTAGGATGCTATACACTGGATCATTTTGTGCTTGTAACCTTGAAATATAAGATGTAGAGACTCATTACCCACTAGGCTGAAGCTATTGTAAATACTAAATTACAATAGCTTCAGCGCCCTTCGATACGGAACACAGTAATAATTGCACATTACTGTTTGCGAGCAGAAACAGGAGCTGCAGTGGTAGTAACATAGACAATCTCCGACAAGAGATATGCCACCGGTGTGAATCAAACCTGGGCCTGTTGGAAACATATGGAGTGTTTGAGCATCTTGAACACGGCTATCCCGACATGTAATGTAATGTAATAATAAATTATATATTTACGGCAACGATCCCGCCGTTACGTTCAGCTCTTCTATTGGTATTTTCATTTCTGCTTGTGGTTTTGGTAGCGTTAATGGATTTCCATTTTTCACAACTATAAATAGGTCTAGAAAATAAAAATATGTATCAGCATATTTTGATAGATGTAGAAACTAACCCTAACATTGGAAGGTCAGAGCCTTTATTATGCAATAACATTTACCATCACTTATTTTTAAATTTCTATTTCTAGTCATACTCATCTTTCTTTCTTATCTTACACACTCTGTTCATCTTACACTCTTCTTTTCCTTTATCATCCTGCATCCTATTTCCTTCTTCCACACCTCTCGCTAGTGATGGTCGTCACCAATAGTAGTGTGCAAACTTTACTGATTGTAATTGTCCTAACAATTGCTAAATTGTTATGGGTGGGCGTATCATTCATCAACTGGTGAACGTCTCCCTCGTCCCTACGCTTCATCGTACTCTCCCAAGGTTACGGCGATTGCAGCATGAGCTCTTATACAAATATTAACCGTACAACCTTCCAGCTACGATATGTTATTAAATATGCCTAACTCACCAGCAACAACTCCGTTCGGTAAGACAACATTCTTTGCGATGTACTCATCCCCACCTAACCCACGCGCCAAGTTCTGTTTGACGTGATCCGTTACACCGTGAATGGGGTATGCATCTTTGGCCCTCTGCAGTATGTGCTGCGGCAACTGATACTTGTCGCTGTGAAATACATTGACCGCTTCGTGAAGTGTTAGGAGTTGGAGTAGATCAAGTGTATTATTTTCCCGAGAGAGGTATTCTTTTAGAAAGTTCTCGGAGAATACCCTCTCGAGCAGCTCCTCTTCATAGTGACCCAAGGATGCAAGCTCAAGGCAAAATTTAGTCCACGGTAATGCAGCGTTGGTGGCCTTCAGAACCGGGTTCTCTGATATACTCTGACGGATTTTGTCCCATTGTTCTTGTGGTGGGGTGAAGTTGTTATTAGATAAACAGTTAACGAAGCTGAAGAGGATGTTCGTGCGGGCACCGGCGAGGTTCATGGTGCCATTAGAGGCTAAATTACAGAGGTACTCCATGAGACCTAAATGTGTGTGAGCCTGTAAAATAATTTTCTGGTTAATTGTTGTTGTAATTGGCTTAGGGTTAAGAAAAAAAGGTTAAGTATACATTAGAATGTAATATTTGAAGAGTGTTCATCTTTAATATTATTTACTGATTAGGACATATATTCCTCCTTTATACCAATAAGCCATTTTTAAACTTGTAATTGACATAGGTCCATTGCTGGTGACCTTCTGGGTAGTTAGCACCACAACTTCTATTTGTAGAGCCAGATGTGATAACTTGACTATGTTAGAGGTTCAAGGATGTTGTTAGTTGGAGGTGAAATAAAACATCTTATCTCTCAAGGTGACAAACACAATGTGTTATCAACCTAACAAGCGCCATGTTGTTATGGTCAGGCTTATCACTTAATACCAGCTGAACATCTTCGTCGTTTGGTTGCTTCAAAAACAAAAAACATTCAGACTATTTGCCATTGCCAAAAAACCTTTAAGAACCTATTGCTAAATGACCTTTCTGTGTGGAAGCAGAAGGCTGAGGGTCATATTTAATGGTAGAAATTGAAGATGGTGTATATCAGTCCAAGTGAGTTAATATAGGTTGATGAAGATGATGAATGTTACTTACGACTCGCGACAGCACCCTAGCGACAAGAAGTCCTTGCTCAAACTCGACGTTATTCTTAATTATATATTCAGCAATTGTATCCAAGAGCTGTTCCTGGTAGTACTCCGGATGCTTCTCTAGAACCCTGCCCTTAATTTTAGCAGCGGTTTTAAGTATATCGTTGTACGACAACTCGTTTATCCGGTGAGCAATGATGTCGTAACAAATGTGCAGCAGCTGAACCCTCGTAGAGAACTTCTGCTCCGTGCAATTAACTTGACAAAGTGACCAAACAATTGATTTGGCCGTCTGCGCATCGATAGTCTGATCATGTAACAGAAGACCAGTGACTACATTGTTGATACAGCGGTCAGGCAGATCATGATTGCAGCAGTAGATGAGCATATCTTTGAGTAGTGGTAAGTCTTCATTATCTAATTCTAATGGCAAATGTATTTGAAAAGCGAGGGGCAATGCTAATTTTAAAACATCAATCAAATGATTCTTACTATCGAACTGATCAAGGATAAAATCCAAAAACATGATCTGGCGTATATTAATAAGATTGATATTTGTTCGTATCAATTGGAGCATTGTTTGTACGATCAGGGAATCAACAGGTACCCTTAGATACGACAGGACTTTAACAGCTTCTATAGCCTCATTGACATCAAGCGCACGCGCATGCTTTTTAAAGTTTTGACATAGAACACTAAATCCTGGGTCTTTGATGAGGTCATCTGTTTGATTGAATCTAGAAAAGGTTAAAACAATAAAGAAAGAGTTAAATTTCTTTAATAAAGATGAAACATAAAAAGCCACCTAAATGGTTATTGCAATTGTTTGCCATGTTATATACAGTAGTTGTTGAAGGGTGTTCGCTTTGTTTTATATGGATGATTAAAAGAGTCTTAAATAAACATCATTGCAGGACACCACATTACCAACCAATTGACTATGTTGCCCTGTTTTAAGTATAATACTGTTAATTGGTTATTAAATAAAATGTTCTAACTTGCCAGACTTCTGCAACTCAAATAAACTGCGGAGAGCCTGTAACAGGTGCTTATGTGTCATCATAGAAAGATGTTGTTGTACAGCGGCTAGAATATTTTCAGCAGTCGGTGCAGACTTGATGCTTGTCATGATTGGGTCTGTATTCTTGACTCGGTTTATTTCTGTCACTATGACACAAAAATAAACACTCATTATTACTTCATCCCTCAAATATAATGGGTTATGTTGCAAATTGGATAGTATTACGTTGAAACAGTGTGAAATTAATTGTTATGTTAGAAATATAAATTATCATGTTTGTTTATATTGAATGTTCTCTTTCGAAATACAGAATGTATCTTAATTTATAACTATCTTCCAATAAGGGTAACTATTTCTGGGCACTAAGCACTGGTAAGCGAATAAAAGAATATTGGTACTCTTCCAGACACACTATTTTTATTTGTGCAAAAATGGGTATGTTACCTTTAAAAGAAAAAAATATGCATGTTAACCACTAAGAAATTAAATTTGTGCAAATATTACAATTGACACATTATTTTTCAATGTATCATTTTTTATGACAATTGCCAGCAGATTGAGTAAAATTTATAATTATTTTGTACTCACAGCTTGTTGTAAAACTTGTTGACTTGAAAGGGGTTTTTGTCAGTGAACTGCCACTAAGAACATTCCGCCACACATTCTTTAATATTTGAGCCATATTCTCTGTAACCACCATAAAAACACTTCTTAAATCGTTTAGAAACTAAAAGTACATAAAAGAAATTGAATGAATCCTATTAATACTGGGTGTAGTATAGTATATTTCAAGCAAGTTATCTTTAATTCCTTTTCTTCAAAAATTTCATTTAATGACTAAAAATATAAAAGGCTACATATTATCAATTATCTACAGGTAATTAAAAGTCATTTCAATAAGATTACTGATCTATTCATTTTAGCATGTTTAGGTTATAAATTACAAATTTTAGAAGCAATAGATTCTTGCATGTAGAAAAATAAGACTCACATACATAAGGTAAAGCACTGTTACAGAGTGGTCAATAAGCTACCTAATTAAAGTATATAGTTTTTATTCACAAATCAGATGAATTGAATTATACATAAGTCTACGAAATTAAGAAATATATTCCAATATATATTTAATGATAACAATATTATTTTCACCAAAACATATAATTTCAAATTAAAATACTTTTATACTTCATTATTATACGAAAAATATAAAACAAAATAAATATTGGCCAGAATTCAAAAAATTCGCAGACTTTGACATTAAATTACCCATAGACTGCTTAAAATAAAATCAAGAGTCTTATACTGTCATCCTTAACAAAGTGCCAGTGTTTCTTTAAATTGATATTTTCGTGAAGAGTAACTATATTTTTAAATAAATAAAATCTGTTGCATAAGTAATTATTTAAACGCTATATTATAATGCTAACATAGTTTAAATAAAGGAATTCGACTAAAAAACTTGTATCCAAGCCAAGTCAACAAATAAAAAAAATAGAATTGGTTTTGACATTTCATTCCTATATTATTTCTATTAAAACGTTTGCTTTAATATGCAATGGTGTTAAAATATCAAAATCTGAATAAATAAACATTTTTACAAGAAGTACATAAATTCTGTGTTTAAATGTGCTGTAGTCATAAAAACAAGCAGTTGCAATAGAGCGATTCGTGATCGTTAACAAAATGCACGAAGAATCGATAATTGATTCTAGACCTGACAGGGAAATCCTGAAACAAATAACTTCGCCGGGAGATTATTCCATCGTTCCGTATGAGGAGTCAAGATGTACAATCTCTTTATCGAATATACAATGTACAAATGTAATTGATGGGGACAATTTCGATTTAGAAAGTCGTATATTTGGTAAGGACTTTGATGGCGTTGTACTAATTGGCGATTCCGACACATATATAGATAAAGATTTCGAATTAATACTTCAACAAATGTGTTGCGGCGAAGTTTGCGTCGGTAGAATGGTTTACAAGAATAAGGAGGGTAAAATATTACATGAAATATCATGTCAGATAGAACTAAAGGAAGTTACAGAGGAGCAATTGATTTGTGATTGGAGTTGGTCACGTTTGTTTGAGGCGGCCACCCATCACAAGGAGCAAGGTGTTATGTTAATAAAAAACAAGAAAACAGTAGACGCATTTAGAAGGTTCAGTAAAGCATTTAAGTTATTAGTAGCCATAGAACCAATAGACCCAGAAGTTATCAGTGATGACTCTGTAAAGGAAATTATGGAATTAAAGGTTTGTTCTAAACCGATATTTAATTTTTTTTTTCTCCCAAGTCATTTATTACTATTGCACTATTTATTTAGAGTTTTTATCTGTACTATTTAAAAAAAAACATTATATGTGTTACATTTTCTATGGAGATAGATATGTGTAATATAATTTAAATAATTAGAGTATGTATGTCATACTGCAACATCATGTTCTTGTATTGTTAAATATGTCAATAAAGTTAAATATTTCAGCTGCTGAATTTAATTTTATCATAATTATATATGAAGCATTCACTTATATTTTTAAAATTTTTCAGTTGAAAAAAAATAATTACAATACAAAAGAAGTAAAAGTATTTTTTTTACTTTTAATAATATAGTTTTATTTCTTTTAAGGTAAAACTTTACAATAACTTGGCTCACTGTCAACTTCAGTTCAATGAATATGAAGCAGCACTCGAGCTCTGTAATAGGGCAATAAAGCATCAACCTGACAACTTGAAGGCACTATATAGACGCTGTGTATCCTATCATGGACTGAAAATGTATGAAGAAGCTTGGAGGGACATACAAAAAGTTCTAAGTTTAGATCCTAATGATAAAGCAGCTCGAATTAAAGCAAGTGAGCTTAAAGTGATCGTGGGAAAGATTAACGAACAGTATACAAGTGTTATTAAGAAGATGTTTGGCTGAATTGAAGGTTTGAAAAACAGTTCAGGCATTTTCAGTTAAACCTCAATCTCATCAGTTCTTGTAGTCTCCATCTAGTTATACTAAGTGTGCAATTTTAGGAATCATTTTACACTCCATAATTATATGTTGTGTTGTGCTTTATGTGATATATGTGTATAAACTTTTAACGTAGCATGTTCATAGCATAAAATATTCCTCAAGTTAGAAATTGACAGAGGCTCAACTGGTGATTTGCCACACTAAGATAGAGATCTCGTAACAACTTTGTATATCGATTATCATTGGTTATCAAATTCCAACATTAGGAAGTTATTGGAACTGACAATATTCCAGGGAAAATATCTATACGATTAAGCTTATATGAATGCTAGATGACAGTTACTTCTAGATTCTACTGCATTGTCATTCATCTGTTAACACATTGTTGGTCAACAATTTAATTAAAATCTCATTTTACCTTCTTTTATTCGTCATTTTATATTAGGTTGGGGAAAAAGAAATCCATTATTTTTTCGGTAGATGGCTGTAGAGATAAATTTCTCGTAAAGTATCGATCAAACAGTTTCAGATTTATGCTCGTTGGAAAGGTGACATTTCGCAGTAAAAAATTTCTTTTGCTGTTTTTTGTTTCGTGCATTCAATTGTGAGTTACAGGGTGTTAAAAATGGAAGTGAACAAAGAGAAAAATCGGTACATTTTACAGTTTTTCTTTGAGAAAGGCGAAAATGCAAGCCAGGCGGCTAAAATTGTGAATGGTGTTTATGGACCCGATACTGTAACAGCCAATTATGTGCAATTTCGGTTTCGTAGATTCCGTTCAGGAATTTTTGATATTAAAGATGCACCTCGCACAGGTAGGTCGGTCGCCGAAAATGTCGATAAAATCGGAGAAATGATCGAAGTTGACCGGCATGTTAGCAGTCGTAACATGGCCTAGGAGCTAAAAATGGACCACAAAACAGTTTTAAACCATTTACACAAAGCTGGATTCAAAAAGATGCTCGATGTTTGGGTGCCACACCAATTAACAGAAAAAAACATGATGGATCGAATTTCCATCTGCGAAGCCTTGGCCAAACGGAATGAGATAGACCCATTTCTTAAACGGATGGTGACTGGAGATGAAAAATGGATCACATACGATAACCCTGTGCGAAAACGATCATGGTCAAAGAGCGGTGAAGCACCTCAAACGGTGGCCAAACCAGGACTAACGGCCACGAAGGTTCTGCTGTGCATTTGGTGGGACTGGAAGGGGATTATTTATTATGAATTGTTTCCATATAGCCAAGCACTAATTTCTGATCTCTACTGTCAACAACTGGACCGTTTGAAGATAGCAATTGACCAGAAACGGCCAGAATTGGCCAACAGGAGAGGTGTCGTGTTCCATCAGGACAACGCTAGGCCACACATGTCTACAGTGACTCGCCAGAAACTTCGGGTGCTTGGTTGGGAAGTTTTAATGCATCCGCCATACAGTCCGGACTTGGCACCAAGCGATTACCATCTTTTTCTTGCATTACAAAATTTCTTTAGTGATAAAAAATTGGCATCTAGGGAAGATTGTGAAAATCGGCTACTAGAGTTTTTTGCAAATAGAGACCAGGACTTCTACGAGAGAGGCATTATGAAGTTACCTTTAAAATGGCAACAAATCATAGAACAAAACGGTGCATATTTGACTCAAATCGGACAATCCGAAGCATGTTAAATAAAGTCCTGAAGTTCATATAAAAATAATGGATTTCTTTATCCCCAACCTATTATTTTAGGGTGAATTGAAATATACTTGCTTATTAATGAAGCATCCATAATTTGGATATAAGTAATAAAATTTTATTTTATTAATTAGATATATCTAATGTGTTCTTAGACCACAATTTTTTTTAAATATATTTAACCATTAAAAAAATCCTATAGACCATACTATCTAAATAATGAATTTATCAGTTTGTGGGCTCAAGAAGTTCGGCGACCCCTGGTTTATAATTGTACAGAGATCCATACAGATGAATGAATAAATGTATACAGTACTATTAACTTGTATTCTTTTATATAATTTATAAACATTTAATATCCTGTTCATAACCCATATTGGTATTTAAAGATCTAGAGGAAAAGTCAACGGCTAACCAGTGTGTGTGTCTCTCAGTCTTGCAAAGAAGCTGTAGTCGTTGCAACCACAACCACTGACAACAGTCTTCAATTATGAAGAATACTTCATGTCTCCCGCCAAACAGTACCACCGTAGCTCCCATTGCACCTGATAAACAGAAGTGTGCAAACATTACTGTGTTCCAGTTTGGAGGGCGGTGTAGCTAGCGTAATTACTGGAATAACGAGACTCCACATTTCATATCTCAGGCGAGGAACGCAATGTGGTGCATGTATCATCCTAACTACCTTGTTATGTATGGTGTTAATATGCCGGATATCGTCTCTTTACCACCGCACAGCCTATTGCAGCCGATAAATAGTAATGTGCAAACATTACTGTATTCCGGATGGAAGGGTGTTGAAGATTGTGAAATTACTGCAGTAACGAGACAACATCTGAGTCTCAAAGCGACGAGCGTAACATTACAGTGTATATAAACCTAACTGTCGCTACATTGTTGTGGGCGAGCGCATCACTTACCATCAGGTGTACGTTCCGCTCGTCTGATCACTTCATTGAATTAGAAAAAGGATTTTTTTTTTTTAAATCTGTCAAGCTTTCTTCTTACACGTTGTAAAGTTTCGGTAGATTTTGCATATAATTGATCAAGAGAGGTAGATCTTAAAATATTGTAACTTCTACATATTCTAATGTCTATCTAATTCTCTGATGAGTGACTACAGCCAAAGTAATTAATAGCAATAAATAAATTAGTAATTGGATAATAAAATAAATATAATAAGCTATTATAAATAAATAGATAAAGCATTAAAAGAATAATAAACAGTGCATAAAATTGATTACGAAAACTGTAACTGAAAATTAAAGTAAAAACTGTAGATGTCAAAGAAATAAAAATGAAAATATTATTTTCAGGTTCCTTTTCCAGTACAAAAGAAGTATAAGGCACCGGTCTTCACTTGCAAGAGGTATGAAAGAAGGAATTGAGATGTAGAATGAAAGTAGATAAAAAGAGTGAAAGCACAACTGAGTATGATAGATAAGATGAGTATGAGATAGAAAATGGGAAACCAAAAACTGATTGTCTATGGCAAATAAAGGTCCTGACGCACCACACAAGGAGTATTATTAAAATAAATGTCTAATGCTAGAGTTTTTGTTTTCCTTTATATAGAAATACTGATTTCAATAAACAAGCTACTTTTTTTTTATTTAACGAACCCTTACCACAAGCGGGACGTTCACCTGGTAGTAGGAGATACGCTTGCCCATAACAACGTGGCGCTTGTTAAGTTGATATATAGTTCTACATTTTGCGCGTCGCTATGGTACCTAAAATGATAAATCTCATTACTTCCGTAATTACACTAGCTACAGCGCCCTTCAAACAGGAGCACAGTAATGTTTGCATAGTACTGTTTGTGGGTTGCAATAGGCGCTGCAGTGTTACCTACCTAGACGGTCTAGCAACAAAGATTTACCACCATTGCAACTGCTGATGACTGATTATTTATATACATTAATATGATTTTTTTTACTCGAATGTTAAAAAAAACTAAATTTTTCGTTATCAAATTCAATCAATAAACAAAGGATAATATAATATATTAATTTTAAAAGGAATCAAATGTATATTGTACAACAATGATCCATATATGAAGTTTTATATAGATATATATATTAAGGAGATCTTTGGGGGAGGCCTATATCCAGCGGTGGACGTATATAGGCTGATGATGAAGGAAAATTGATCGTTAATCATACCGAGACTGTGTACCTTCATAAGTTAGTATCCTGTGATGCAAACTGTGCTTTGTTCGAGATCCGAGAGATACCCTGTGTTTGAAAAGTACGAATAGATAAATAAACTAAACTTAAAACATTACTTCATCAAATTGCCTAATTATAACTTGAGTTGTAATTAAGACAATCGCTGGTTTAGACAGTAATGATTTAGACTTTCGAAATGATAACAATTATTTGTTCTGCTCAATATCTTTTAAAGGATGTTAGCATATTAATTGTATATCCTAATATGTTTGCCTAATGGCTGTGAAACCAAAATTATGTTTTATTTCATTAATAAAACAAACAGACCAGCGTGTTTATTAGTTTCAGGTGATACTTGAGTCAATAAATAGGTGTTGCTTATTAGAATGTTTTTTTTTTATTGAATTAAGCGAAGTGAGGCGCGGGACGATCACCGGTGTACTGATTAGCAAGACGTGGGTGGTCGCAGTTGCGCCACCTTGGAGCCGTTGGCTGCTGCAGCGTCTTTGGATATGTCCAGTTGCCCTAGTGTATTTACTAGCGATAGCGTCACGTCTACACATCTACTTGGCCGCAGAAATAAGCATTGTGGTGGTAACTAGTTAATCTCCGGAACGATGAAGATAAACTAACCAAGGTATATAGCTCTCCTCCTTATATGCTGCAGTTAGCATATTTTTCTATTATTATGCAATTCAATGAAGGAAGGTTTATTTTTTGGTGTTCAGAACTAAAATTCTATTGCGATTAATATAAAAACCTCGTCATTATTTGCTTGAGTACTCCACTCTTCAATCATATACATTGATTTTCCCCTTTTAGAAATTCCTCTTCGGATGAACGCGAAGTGCAGGGGAGCGTAAATGAAGTCGATTTTTAACAATCGAAGAAAAAGATGTTGTTCCGCTTATCACGTTCATGTATGTCCGAGTATCTGTCTTAATGTCTGTCTGTGCCGTGGTACCAAAACGAATGATCCGATGACAAACGATTGATGATTTATTTATGTTCTGTGTTTGGAAAGTGACTTGATTCAATTGTAATAAGTTAACAGAATATCTTACGCCTCAGATTGAGAAGTAATGCATCGTGAACATATCTAACAGTGTCTCATTATTTCGGGCAGGCATAGCACTTTCCAATTCTCGGCGTCTCGCGTTACCGCGTACAAATCAAACCGCGAAAGTTGTCACTTCTCTGTTATAGATCTGTTGAATATAAAAAAAAATGTTTTTTGTGATAAAACTTTGCGTCTGTGCCGTCACCAGGGTCGGCGAACATACCGACGCCCGGTCCGAAGCTGACATCATCCTTTGACCTCACTCCTCACTGAGAGCCTCGCTTCTATAGTGAGGTACAGCAAAGGTATCGACAGATTTTCTAAGGACGAGGTTATTGAACGAAAACCTACCGGAAACCTAAACATATAGATGCTTAGTTCTTAATAGATTTAATTCTTAAATATTAACATACATGAAGGTACAGAAGGCGGACTAAAATACTAGATAGAATTCTCAGCCAGTTAACCCTGAGTGGTGAATGTAACACGCATTAACATTCAATTAATATTCTTTATTATGTAAATAATAACAATTGGTGTAATTATTTAACTATAACAATTTAATAATGAATACCTAAATTTAAAGGCCTACCAATTCATCGGATTGTAGGCATCGAAGATTATTTTAACCATTGCTGTGGATGATGACGTGATAGTCCGTCCTATTTGTAAAGGTAAGAAATAGCATTAGCGATGCCAATGTACATAATGTTATTTTTAAGCATCCCTTTCTTATTAAAGTACAAATTTAAAGTAGGTTAGTATATAGGTCGAATTGCATCATCGTTAGCGTATATACATTGACGATATGATAAAGGTCTCATTCATACATGTCCACTCCGAGGATAGGTATCATTTAACATAAAAATATAATTTAGATTCGTATTATCGATAGTTTAAGCGTATAATTTAAAATAGGCACGCGTCTAGAATTCCTATAATATCAACAGTCTAGACCGCCGCCGCGCCCGCGACCAACGTGTCTCCCTTGAGCTCGTTTTTTTTATGTTCAATTTGTTTATATCGTGCAGTGCTCTAAATGTCCAGTGAGTCATTCTTATGTACAGTATATATTATTAATATTTTTACACCTGACATATCAAACAATGCTTACTAACTTTCTATATCACATTAAACGTATATTAATACGGAAATAGCGCAGCATTCAATCGGAAACATTTCCTTCCTTTTTCACTTCTTTCCATGTTTAATAGGATTTGTTAATAGAAAAAGTAAATTAAGCTATATGATTTAATTGACTATTTTTAGTAATTTCTTTGAGAACAAGAATAGAATAGAATATTTTAAACAAAAATAGAAAAAGCTAATTGTTATTATAAATTATTAAGGTATTTATTTCCAAGCAATGGTTTTTAACACGTTAAAGATTTTTATATCAGGATGTTATGCATGGCACAGAGCTGAGTGCCTTTGTCTTTTCAGTTGACTTTTTAAACACTTCTCAAATAAATGAAGGAAAATTAATCAAATAAAGTGAAATGTTTGTAAATTTTTGATAATAATTTATTGTTATATTCATTACAATGAAATCAAGTTACATTGTTTGTAAAAGCGTCTGAGCGTGTCGCTGAGCGTACACAGCGATTGAATAATTCACGAGCGACCTTCAGCAGTAAACAAAGCATTTATATTTATGTATACGTAATATACACAAATAATATATTAACAGTTACTTAAAAAAATTCTTATAACAAATAAAATTAAATAGAATAAATTATTTTAAGCTAATGAATGCTATTAAATCTTTCAGAAGGTCATTGTGTCGTAAGATCAACAGCATACGACAATAGGCTGAAATGATGACCATCATGATTTGAAACTAACTTTTATCCGAGTTAAAACTATGATGCTTTATCATACTATTAAAGTGTTAAACATTTGACACCGCAGGAAGCTATTCCCTACCAAATAACTTCACCAAATGAATACACACAACATAATTTCAAAGTAAAATTTAAATGACAAATGTATTTTGTGAGTCATGAGCTATGTTAACGCTATATCTACAAATAGCTCCCAGGTATTACATCCTTCAAGCAAGTGTCATTTACTAAAGTGCAAAGTGTAACTTGTTAAAATCACAAAGTACATACAATATAAATTACTCATTTTGTAGTTATGAATAAACGTCTTATTGTTTCCAAAACAGGAACGCGGACCCTCCTTTCATAAGAAAGAGTTAAGGCCGATTATTCACCATGCTCTTATACTGGTGGTGGTAGTAATTCTATTAAATCTGTTGTTAGAACATACCGGTTTTGTCACATTGTTTTCCTTCACCCGAAATATCAGCGGAATGGAGTTCGAACCAACATTTGAGACTTATAACGATCGCGTAACAAACTGATCTATCATGACTTTATATTTCAGTTATTACGCTTCAAATTTTATTAATAAATAAAAAAAATACACATACACTCTAGATCGGCACGCTAGAATTTATTTAAAGTAATATGATGTTGTGAACGTGGACCGAATGTAATGTAACTACATTTTATTATAGACATAAGACAAGCCTTTGATAAAGCATTAACAATTATAGTAGGTTTGAGTGTATGTTAAATAATATGTAGAATAATAAAACACTTCCATAAAATTTTTCTTTATATTTTTTTGAAGATTCTCGAAGTTTTTCTTTTATGGGATTCTATTATATATTGAAGTGCAGGTAATCGAGTGTAACTCAAGGTTGTATTTTTAGCCCTCTCTTTATTCTTTAGTAGATTATATTATACATAAAACACGTTTAAACCTAGTTGAATACTATAAATATTCTTTGGTAAATAAACTACAAACACTGAAAAAAAAAAAAATTTGTTATCGAATTCATCCATATTTATTAAACCAGTTCCCTGCTTTTCTAAAACATGTATATAGGGTAAATTAGGGAGGTAAACAGCTTATTTTTTGAAACAATTTGAATTTATTTACAAGATATTAACTTTTAAAGCTGTCTAGTGTTCATTTATTCTCTAAAGTTTATTAAGAAAATCGTATTGTATTACGCTTAACTTATGTTACGCATGACACATGGGTAGGAAAACAAGTTTTAATTAATAATAATTATTTAACCGATGAATCTTTGTTTGCTTCAGTTATTTATAAATAATACAACAAACGGGATATTTGCATTTTAGGGCCTCAAATAAAAATAATAAATAAGATTAAAAGTACTACAAAAACCGGACAAATCATAAAATTACCATCTTTCAATTAAAATAATTAAAATACTAACAAGTTATTAATGGTTTAAACGATTATATTAAAAATCTGCTGTATTGATTGTAGTACGTGTTCGTGTATTTTCAGAGAGTCCAGAAAACTTGTTAGACGGTAGAGGGTTACAGATCGTGTGCCCGAAACCCGATCATACTTTCGAATTAGACGAGCAAAGTCTTGCTGCACTCCTGGACGGTCCCGACGTGAGGAACCGTTCCGTGATTCTGATAGCAGTCGCAGGCGCATTCCGCAAGGGAAAGTCATTCCTTCTAGACTTCTTTCTGCGGTACTTAAATCACACGGTTAGTAAACAACTAAAACAGCTATTTCTACAACATCCAATTCTTTTTTTGTTTATTCTTTAATCTTATGAATAATAATCTGTGCTAATTGCCCCATATATTCAAATTGTTGAAAGGATATTGAAGGTAATGGAGTAGCAGTGGTGTTTATAAAAAGTAGTCATGGATCTACCAAAGGTTGATAGAGTTTTCCGCCTCATTAGTCGAGTTGATTAATGAGTGCTGTTTGGTTCTTCCAGTATGTATTAAATTTGAGCGAGGAGGAGTGGCTCGGCGCTGAGGATGAACCGTTACAAGGGTTCAGCTGGCGCGGCGGGTCGGAGCGGCACACCACCGGGCTCTTGCTGTGGTCGCAGCCCTTCAAAGCTACGCTGGAGAATGGAGAGAAGGTAAGGCTGGTTTAAGCACAAATAGCTTTATGGCGAAATATTCTACATTAGATTGATAATTATTTTGACTCTAACAATATTTTTTATGAAATCGTTCTAGTTTTAATTTCGTTAACAAATTTTGTATTTTCCTGTCTGTCCTTTTTTCGATTACCGTCAAGCGATTATTAAAACATAATAAAAGCTTAGTTGGAACAGAAGAAAATTTTCTGTACCGTATTGCGTTACTTGTTAGAATATTCATAGTTAAAACGATATACAAACAATCTAACAATTAATAATGTGTATGATGGGCTATTTTTATTCTTATGTGATGAGGCGGTAGCCCCACTTTGTTAACGAGAGAAAACTTCTTGTTTCGTGAGCATTGTATGGAACTTTCGGATTAAAAAGAAATTGATAGAAAATACTGCCACAAGCCGTGGATCCGAGTCCACGATCCTAGTGTCAGATGATCTGTAAGAGTCGCAATGGCTTCCAGCGCGAAAATCACCACAAATCTAGAAAATGTAGTAATTGATATTACTATTTTTTAATGTCTCTAAAGAATTAAATCATCTGCCATGTGTTATTTAATGTTCTCTTGTTCCTGTAGCCGTAAATGTCCCAGGTGGCGATATTTTTGATGGACACCCAAGGCACCTTCGACAGTCAGTCGACTGTTCGCGACAATGCCACTGTCTTCGCGCTGTCGACCATGATCTCCTCAGCTCTTATCTACAACATCTCCCAGAACATTGAAGAAGATGATCTGCAGTATTTACAGGTAATATTCGAATATTACTCGTAGATCAGTCCCGTTAGTGTAAGGAGAGTATTAAGGTTAAGAACGTTAATTGTTGCTTTGCTTATATTCTAACTTTTTTTTATGGGCAAATACTTTACTTACCCAACGCAAAAGTAATGGTGATGCCGGGGCTTGATGTAAAGTAAATGTGTTTTGTCCGATTTTAATATTTTTTTTATTACAGTTATTTACGGACTACGGTCGTGTGGCGCTGGAGAAGACGGAGGGTAAGCCTTTCCAACACCTGCAGTTCCTCGTGAGGGATTGGAGCGTGCCTTACGAGTACCCTTACGGTTCCGAGGGTGGGCAAAGGCTTTTAGAGAAAAGACTTGAGGTGAATTGAATTAATATTGCTCATATTATTAATCGAAGTTGGATATACAATACATCGAAATGGAGTCTTATTGGAATCGGAACAAATCTAACACGATGCATTTAAAAAAAATATCTATTAAACGATCTACAATTGATGGGAGGTGTCTGATGTGAAACATTCATATATTTCCGTTCTTGCAACCGTGAACTTAAATTTTAAAATTTATAATTAATAAAAGATAAACGATCATTAAAATCAGTCCACACATTTTCGGGTATTAATATAAATAAACAATAAAAAACCCTGCTTTGTAAAAAAACATTGTTAATGATTATATAATATTGACCTTGAAAGATAATGTGATAACAGGTACACGAAAACCAACACGAGGAGTTGAAGACATTGAGGCGAGAAATCAGGTCGTTCTTCGCGAAATTGTCCTGTTTCCTGTTACCGCATCCCGGCATGAAGGTCGCCACTAGTCCCGACTTCAACGGCAAACTGTCCGGTGAGAATTCAGCAAATACAAAGTTTACCTCATAGCAAATAATTATCCATAGCAAAGAAATGCTACTTAGAGAATTTACACAGCACTATATTGGACTCATTATCATAATACGTTGCCATATCATTTTTGTAACTACAAAATCCTTCATTTCGTTCTAATTCAATCGACAGATATAGACGCAGAATTTAAGAAGCATTTGAGGGAGCTGGTGCCGATGCTGTTAGCACCGCAGAATTTGCAGCCGAAAGTGATGTCGGGGCAGACCCTGAAGGCGAAGGAGCTACTGCACTACATCAAGGCATACATGGAAGTGTTTAACGGAACAGAGCTGCCGGTCCCGCAGACCATTTTGGAGGTATTTCGACATTAGAGACTTACCACCAAAACAATTTAATGCGATGAAATAACTAGTAATAAATAAACAACAGGCGACGGCGCAAGCGAACAATCTAGCAGCGGTGTCTGAAGCGCGGGAGGTGTATGAGAACCTGATGGAGGAGGTTGCAGGGGGACACCGGCCATATATGCCTCCTGATAGGCTCGCCGAGGAACATAGGCGCGCGGAAGATAAGGCTCTGTACAGCTTCCAAAGCAAGAAGAAAATGGGTGGCGAAGCCAAGTCTGAAGCGTACAGAGTGCAGCTGGTGAAGGTGAGGCTTCGATTACTAATACGATGTAGAGCACCTGTACGATGCAGAACAACTCTTTAATATCTTCGCTGCTGGCACTTCATGAAGAGAAAGCCAAGCGCAAATTGGACAACTTTACATGCCCGCAAAAGCTATTATAAGTTTGGAACTTGTCGGTTTCTTCACCATGAACCTCAAGCTTAAGGGAAATGAACCCGCGCTTCTTTAAGTTATATAGCGTTGTTATATCCCACTGAGGTAATGAGCTATTGCATTTTACGTCTTACTATCTTGAAACAACGTTTCATACGGTATCATCGTCATCATCATCAGCCGACAGCTGTCCACAGCTGGACATGTCATACGGTATGTCCAATATAAGTTTTAGAAGTTGTGTCTACTATCGCAATGAAACAAAGATTAAATTGTTGCTAATGTCACGAGTTTGCGAGGTATTAGTTACTAAAAGAAAGTAAAATAAAAACGATTATTATTATCAATTCCAGGAGCTGGAGGAGCAGTTCGAAAGGATACGGGCGCAGAACGAGAGCAAGAATATCCTAAATATGATTGGAGCGGGTGTAGTGTTCGCAGCGCTGCTGGTAATCGGTTGTGTGCTGAGCATGGCGGGGGACGCAGTGGGCCTACAGCTGGTGCAGCTGGCGGGGCAGGCCGTGGCACTTGCAGCGCTCGGAGCACTCTGTGTCTGGATGTATTGCAGGTCAGTGATGAATTGAAGAATAACAATTCAATTTATCAATAAATTACAATTTCCGGGAGGATGTATATTCACATTTTTAGAGGCCTATAGCCATGAGTCGTTAGCTGATGATGAATACAAATCAATTGAGAAACATATTTTTTTAAGCTTTGTACCAACGTTGCTATAATTAAGAATAATACACCACTGTAAGCGGTTTTTATTTGGTTTATTTCATTGAGAGGTTCCGGTGTGGTTGCAGGTTCACGGGACACATGCGGGAGGCAGGCGAGCTGTTGGACGAGGTGGCGCTAAATTTGCGGAACTATGTTAGTATAACGTTATAAACACAAACATAATTTTTATAATATGTATACCGTTATAACTTAAAATATTAATAACCTTACGAGCATTGGATTACTCATTATATATAAATAAATATATATTTCACGAGGACTATTAAGTGAGGATTATAACTAGCACTGGATGTATTCAGGCTGATAATGATGACATAATGGCTATTGTATATAAATAGTAGCAAACTGTAAACTTAATGATGCATTAGTAATAAATTTAAAACCTTTCGTTTCGTTTCTAGGTGTTACAGAATGTATCTCCATCCGGTAGACTCCCGGCGGGAGTGTCTACAGATATCAAACGAGACTAGTGCAACCCACCGAAGTGCCAATAATATTTTTATACAACAAAAATATATTTGTACATAAAGTTTTATTACGCATTAAAAATTATTTGTGAATTTTTATTATGTGATGAATTATTTTATCAATAAAGTAATCTCCAGATATGAAAAGACACGTCAAGAAGGTAACTGTATTACTTTTGATGTAAATGATTTTAATTTTTTTAAACTTGATGCGCTAAGTTACTTTCCGTTGACACCTTGAAAGACAAAATATATTACGAATTATTTGAAAATGTAAGGAATAGTAAAAAATAGGCTGTTACACTATCTAAGTGCAATCTGTTAAATAAAAACGATTTCAGCTTTATTAATTCATTAAGAAACTTAAACAAAATACGCCTCTATTAAAAAGTTTATGTAGTGACTTTACTAATCGATGGTAACCCAAATATTGCAATGTGCGATAGAAAATGTTAATACATACCTGCAATTTAATGTGACACATATCCTCTATCTATATGTTTGCTGTTCCCCGCCCACTTCGATGGCCGTAATATAAAATTAGACTCGATATTCGTCTAAAATATCCCTCGACAGCAACCGCAACCGACTTCCTATAACGTCCGCATGAATACGCAATGAAAATGTTTAAAAGACTTAATTAGAAATAAGAAAATAAATAGCTAATTACCATCTACAAATTACACTAGTTTTCACGTGATTGGCGAACAAACAAAACCCATTCTCATTATATATATAATATATTATATATACCGGGTGTTAGGAGACCGCTTCCAAAAACGAAGGCAGACGATAGTACTAATGGCACTTTTGATGGGACGGAAAAAAAACCGAAGCTGATAAGAAAAGAATCATATTTTTAAAACGTTTTACGCGCAATCTATGTGATCCACGGCTCTATGAGATAAGGTTCAAATTGAAACCAAAAACATGTCGAGCTCCCGCCGCGTCTGGATATTCGTTGATCCGAGCATCGGCTCTTTTTGATTTTGTATTTCATTGCTGATTTTTTTTAGTAATGTGTTTTTTATGAAACTATCGTTTGAATTTATGAAATTAACATGATGTAGCGTAAATAATGCTAATAAAACGTTTTAAAAATATATTTTTTTTTAATCCGGATCGATTTTTTTCCATACCATCATCAAAAGTATCATTAGCACTATTGTCTGTCCTCGTTTTCGGAAGCAGTCTCCTAACGCAACACCCAGTATAGTAGATATGAGATTTCCACCTATATAGGAACTCGTCGCGATATTGTTGCAACTATAAGGTGTATAAACTTAAAATGTTAGGAATATTTCTTTTGCCCGGTATAGGTCACCCAAGAACGGATTTACCAGAATGTTACTACCAAAAGGGATTGTAGGGACGAAACGTCCAGCAAAGCGGATCAACAGTGAATTTTAATATAAAACTACCAATACTGTTATCCTCTTTTCAGACACGATTTGATTATTCTTACTTTTGATGTGACTGTTTGTGAATATGAAACTATTTTTGGAGCATTTATCTGAAATCCTTAGACAGAAAACCTTTTTCATGACATGAAGCCAAGACACTTTGACCAATGAACTCGTTCACAAAGATTAATGAGATTTATGAATGAAACAATTAAAATTGAACAGCTCTTTAATGAGTCATAAAATCCATTTTATTACATGATAACTATTAAACGTAAAATTCGTTTCATTACGCTTCCGAGAGCTTTTTGCAGCATCACAAGACATACACTTTTATATACATAATTACATGCACAGCATAGGCGTATTGCTACATTTAGCAATAATCGTAGCATTATTCGTTGCTTAATCATGGCTTTTACGAAAAAAACAAAATGAAAAACCAGATCAGAAATAAGTTGCAAATGTTCGTTTGAAATTTATATTTATAAAAAGGAATGGCGGATGGACAACTTGGCGCCAATTTTTTGCAGCCAATGTCGGCAAAAGCGCGGGAATTGTGCTAATGTAACGTAACGATTTTAAAACGATAAAACTCAACAGAAATATTTTAAATAAACCGAAATTACACGGATTTTATAACGTTTATTTGTTATCGCGTCGCTTTGAGTGTTTCCGGTAGCTATTGTCCACTAGGAGACTGCGCTGCCAAAAGTCCTGATGTCATAGTCGTCACGGAGTATCTGCAACTTTTTAATTATTGTTTGCAGTCCCATCTCCGTAAAATAAGCTCACCGTATTTTGAAATCTAGTGGAATGCTTAGTATTTTTTTTATTTAAATAAACGTGATTAAATCCGTACAAAGTAGTTTTTATTATAATTGCAATATTTGCGTAAATATAAGAAATTAGAACAGTTCGTTATTATAAAGGAGAACAATAGAACAATAACATTTATTATGGATAGGTACGTGTTAAGGAAATATTAGATAACGTTAAGTTGTCGAACAACTTGCGCTATCAATAATACGTATTTTTTTCTCTCTTAATAAAATGGCGAAATAAAATCCATAAATTCATCAATTACAAATATAATAAATTGAATGAGTGAATATTTTATTCGGACATGATTACAGCACTAGAATACAGTCATGAGTAAATTAAAATATTTTTTTACAACACTACGATTTTGATTACACAAAAATATTAAACAAATATTGCTTTCTTTCTATAAATTATTTGGCTCTATCTTTATACTCTATACACAGTTACAATACAAAAAAAAAGGAAAGCGTCACAACCATGATTTATTGTGACAGGTATAAAATACAGAAAAAATCATCAAAATATTTTAAGGGTACTATAACAAAACAAAAGTAAAAAGGCGTGGTCGCAGAAGTCCGCAACGTTCTGAATTTTCATACTTTTTCAATTCCACCAAGCGAGGAGACGAGCAGGACGTTCCATCCGACGATGAGTGACGGGGGGCGTCCCCGTTCATAACAATATGGCGGTAATTGGGGTGATGTACACTGCACCACGTTGAGACATGCGTTACTTGATATGACAAGCGACAATTAAGGTTATAATTTGTAATAAGGTTGTATTTATTTTAATAACTACTTCCAGCAAGTTTTCTTTGGGCTATAATTAACTGGTGTGAGCGAATAAGTACTGTGGGTATTTACAGAAATTTTGAATGAGAGTCAGATGTCATACAATCATACTATGAGTGAGATTGAAAAATCTGCGGCTAATTTGTTTACGTATAGTTTGTAACAATCTTGTGTAAATACAAACAATATAAAAAAATGTAGTTTTTTAAAAAATTTACCTAAAATGTGTTCATAGCATTCATGTTGATATCGATTTATATCAACACAACTGAATAGGTCCTTTTCCACAAATTAACCCATAAATCAAATATAATATGCTCATGGAACTATTTTATGCGTAGTATAAAGAATTTGATTTCTTGTACACAAAAATATATATTTTTTTAAAACATTTATCCATTTCTGCGATGCGAGGACTGCACTAATGAAAAAATTTTCAGTGTCACAATGGTACAATTATATTTAGCTATATTAATTTGAAGCCCTGATTCAGTCCTAGACGATTATCGACTCTCCAAACCCGCAATAAACATTGAAGGAAGTACGGCTCTATGTACACAATTCTTTATTACCAACAACCATTTTAAAAATAAAATAGATCGTGACAAGAAAGATGGAAGAGTTTAAAATTAAACAGAGTATTAAACTATTAAAATGACAACAAATAATTTCCTTCCCATGATGATATCCAAGAATAATAAAAAACCACACACACACTTAATTACTTCATATACCATTTCAATACAAAAAAATTGGCACATTTATTTTTTAAAAAAAAATTTTACACAATACAAATGTTCTCAGATATGGGATATGTTTTAGAAAAATATTTATATACATCAATACCGCCACACCAGCGTCATTACGGAGCACACAACCCGCGGAGGTGTGCCAACTGCTTTAAGTACATACTAAGTAATGTGCAACTCAACAAGTGAACCGTTGAAAACTAGATCGTTTAGTTTTGTTAAAAAAGAAACTCTACGGATAAAACATTTTATTTGTGCAACAGCCTAGAAGTTTTTTTTTATTTAAAGTGATTTATGCAGACTCAACTTGATTTTAGTTTTATACATATATTTATATGCTAAAGTTAATAATTAATTACAATTTACAAACCACCCTACAAAGATTTAATCTATGTAAAATGTCTATTGTCCCATTAATCTAGAACGGCCGGGAACTGGGGGATCGTGAGCGTTGTTTCTTTCTTAGTTTTATTTGCCTCATGCAGAATTATTTTCAAACTATTTTCTATTGAGCAAAGTTAGTGATGAAGAATACAGAATTTTTTCATAATTTACCTCAATCGGAAACCAACTGGTTAACTTACAGTAACCACTTCCAGACAAATTACCATCTCGTGTTTAAAAACTCAAAAGAAACATTTTGAACGACAAAAAGCCCAGGTCAGATTAATCGAACAATACAATATAAGTAACAATAAAATGCAAACACAACATGTCCACACCCGCTTCATGATTCAAACAATGAACATATCCCCCACCGATGACAGCCGATACACCATAGAATTTAAAACAAAACAATTAATCTAAAATATACTTGCTCTGTTATTAACTAGATTCAACTTAACGTCCATTGTTTTATTACAGATTTCACTAAGCTATAAACATTTAATGACAATTCCGAAACACCATCACATTTCACAAACATTTCCCCACTTTCAATTTACACTAGATCGGTTGAGTAATGCAGAATTTATGAAACTGTATAAGCTCTTCCATATTCATTATGATATGATAACTCGAGGTATAACATGAGAGAGCATTCAATGTGACCGAGATCTCTATCCGTTGCAATCGGGAAACTCAATCACACTATGTTCAGATGACAGCGATATATTTGTACTTTGTCCAACATACACGATGAGCAGCAAACTGCTTCTAGTAAAACTGTTCCATTTTTGCAATTTCTCACATCAGTTTCTTTCAATTTAATCATGACTCCTTCATTATATTTACATCTTTTAATTTAGTGAAAATAAATATGCATTTTATTATCACTGGTACCACTTTCTAATTTTGGTAGGTGATCTCTCTTGGTGTGTGATATTTGTAGTGATACGAGCAGAAATACACATAATTTGGTTATTGCTCTAGGATTATCAGTGACTTCTCCAATCAGTTTTCAGATTTTATTCTCAGGCAATTATTCCATATATGAAGTGACTTTAATATTTATTACAAAATCAATGAACACATATCACATTTCCAATTTCCTGTTGCATGCATTATCATAATATAAAATCTGTTTGCATGATTTACATTTGTACGAGGACCATTTTTCTGTAACGAATTATGTATCTTGAACGTTCAGTGTAAAAGTGGGGACCAGTGTACCGTTCACACGAATACAGCAAACGACACGGAGAACAAATCGCGGTATCCGGCTGATCGCAAACAGCCTCTGCCTAACTTCACTTCGAAGGTCACTCGCATCACTTGACACTTCTCGTCCAACGGCTACAGCTGTCCGGCGCCGGGCGCACAGGGGACACTCGCGAGGCACAGTCGGCGCACGATCGTCCTGCGCAGGAGTGCGGCCGGCCGCGTGCTGCATCACAAGTGCTTGTGCTTGCCGTTTACGCTGGGCGTGGGTGTGGGCGGGCCCAGAGTTCGCTCGGCGGCCGCCGCCGCCGCGTGCTCCATTCCCTTCTCGAGGCACGTTTGGTATGCTGGCTTCATTAACTTTAAAAGGTTTAATTGTTTTTATTAAACTTGTGCGGAATAAAATGTGTATAATGATGATAAATAGATAACTAATATTTTAACTGAATATGTTATTGATATACTTGAATTAAGGATTTTACGATGAACCTTATATTAATATAATATAATAAAATAATAAAACAGTTACGTAACATGTCTAAGTAAACCATTTCTTAAGTTTTTTTAATACATACATTTTCCCAGAGCCAATTTGCCGTGTCGTCAATGGTGACACCAAACTCTCGCATTTCTCCGCTGTATCTGGAATTATTTAATGAAGTTTAATGCAAATAGTCCTGACTTAGAAAAAGTGCCATCAACCTCCATCAATAGGTAAAAGATGTCCATTGCTGGGCTTGCCTACCCCAATTATCTCCACGTAAATGGATCCTGTGCTATGATCATAATGTGATAAGCAAAATGCGGTAAAGCATATAAGATCGTAACCAGTAAAATATATCTACTATCACCATTATAGCTTTCTAATAGCAGTGGCTTTGTTCAGCAGTATTTTCCTTTCTGTTGCATTTATATACAAGGGTTTTTTATGTCATACCTAATATACGCCCACATGACGAGCGTGAGCAACGCCACACCCATGGCCAGGTTGCAGAGGTTGGCGAATGCGTATATGCCGACCAACCCGAAAATCCCACTCAGCACGTAGAAGAACATAGCTATCGCGAAAAACACAGACGGCGTGCGCGCTGCCTTGAAAATGTTCTTGCTCTCGTTGTGCGCTTTGAACTGCAGGAATTGCTCCTCTAGATCCTGGAAGAAAAATGATTTTATTTTTAATGGAATACTACGGAAGATATATTCCATTTCATTATGTCCCATACATGACGACTCACGGACGACAAATATAATATAACAGATCGTGGATCCGGGTAAACGAACCCAGTATCAAACAAGCTGTAAGAGTCAATATGGCTTTCAAGCGCTTACATAATCAGAATCAAGAAAGACATAACTATGAATACTACGAAAGATGTATTTATATAAATAAAATTTTAAAGTGCTATGAAATACAAATTGATAGTACCAGTAGTAAGAAATTCCTGTCGGATATTTTCGTATCTGCCGGAGTATCTTATGATGTGTCCTACTATTAGATGTATTAGACTATTATGATGTGGTCAATATGCGTACCCTTTCTAGTGGTTTACTGTGATCTGTATGCATGTTATTTATCAAGAAAAATGTTGGTTCTCTTTTATAGGAGTACATAAAGACTTGTCCCGTTATCCTGCTAAAGCGGACTGACCTGCACGAGTTGCTCGCAGTACGCCTGACTGAACTCGTCGCCACCCATCTTCCGCTTTGAGTGGAACGCGTGCAGAGCCTTGTCACGCGCGCGTCCGTGCTCAGCTTCCAACAACTGGCTTTGGAGGTAGGGCTTGGCGCCGCCGCACACCTCTTCCATTAGTGTCGTGTACACTTCCTTCGCTTCCGCGACTGCTGTTAGATTGTTCGCTTCCGCTGTAGCCTGAAATTAAGTCCAAAAAGGTTTTTAAATTTTTTATTCTATTGACATATTTTTCAAACTTGAATAACTCAGATTAAATTTTTTTTGGTACTAGTAAATTATAAAGAAGTAATTTAATAGTAATTTAACATATGTTCCAGAGAAACACTCAAAAAATTAAAAAATGTAGGATTTTATGATCTGATAGTAAGCGATACTTTATTATGGCATTATAGAATATTTAAACATAATATCTATCACGTCACTTAAAATATAAGATGTTATGTCTTTTTCCCCGATAATATCGCTAAGTACAACATCCTGCAAACTGGAGCACGGTAACACTGCAGCAGCAGAAACAGGCCCTTTGGTGGTAGCCAAATAGTGCCAGACAACAGGAATCAACTTTTCTTATTTGAGGAGAAAGCAGCAGATTGTAGTACATATATATATAACTCACCACCAGCATGCTTTTGGGCTCCGGGAGCTCATTGCCCTTGTATATGTTCATGTAGGAGCGGAAATACTGTGGCAGGTCCTTGGCCTTTACACGCTGCCCGTTGATCAGCTTTGGCACCAGGTTATCCGGCGCAAGCAGCATCGGTACTAGCTGCTGTAGGGCACGCTTGAACTCGGTTTCAATGTCTAAAAAATAATATCTTTTTCAACAATAGTTGTGACCGTTAAAAAGGGTTCTTCTAGATGTGATCAGAAGAGGTAAATTGAGAGGCTGTGTAAGTGCAAAATAGCTAAACTCTTAAGGTTCGCGGTTCGGTTGATCTGATGTGGGCAAGGCAGTTCTTTGGAAGAGGCTTATATCCAACATTGGATGTCTATCAGCTGATGAGGTTATTCTAATACCATTTAAAAAGAAATAACATAAGAGTTGCTAAATATGCTCTTTCAGGTATCTGTCAAATGTAGATATTGAAATTATAAGCAAATTTTACATGGGCTACCACAAACTGAGTAATCCTAGGATGTTAGGTAACAATGAACCTATAGAAGGTGAAGTGGAGTTTCCCATAGACAAACAAACTCTCCTAGTTATATGTGACCTTTGAATAGAACCAGGAGTTTCGTTTCTCAAGACAAGCAGTTATCCACTGCATTATGAAAGCATTCAAAAGTAAATATTTACTAGTAACATAATTAGGATTGATAAGCTCTTCTCTCTTCTTTTTAATGAGTGATTTCCAAATTTTTTTATAATCTTTTCTCATATAAGGGATTTTTAGAGGAAAGGTTTTTCTGTATTGTAATCTTAATAAATATATTTTGTATATGTTGTGAGATCGGTTCAAAAAGAAATGGTAGAGAGACGCCTGCCCTGGCAACGCCACATTATGTGAAGACCAACAACACATGTGGTTAGAGTAGCGCTAGATATCGAAACTTAAAGAGGCCCCGGGAGACCCCCAACTATTTGGTTGAAGATGATCAATAAAGATCTAAAGAATAACAAATTGATAAAAGCTATGACACAAAATAGAGATAGATTTAGAAGAGTGACTAGAAGTGCTTACATTAAGGAAAGATGGGACAAGGTATAGTAAGATGAAGATATATATGTGTTGAGTTGATATTTATTTCTCTTCCTCTTCTTAATAACACATCCTCATCTTCATCTATATCCTCACATTTTCTAGAAAAATCCACAGCCTTCTTCACTATTACTTCCTCATCAACCCTAATCATAATATAGGTTATAACATTGAATGTATATATAATAATAGGTTGGAAAATATCTCCCTTCCGCCTTTTTGTCTTTTGAATTTCGCGGCTATGTACAAAGCGCTACAGAGCTCGTATCTGGCAATACTATACATAATTTGAAAGGTCTTGACATAACCTACAAAACGACGCTATGCATAATTAGTTTGGATATTGCGTTCAACAGTTATAGACGTGTAAACATGCGAGTTCACTAACGCCGAATTTGCGCTATTTTAAAGTTTTCCTTCGTTAAAGGCAAATCCGCTAGAGAAACGTTCCGTGAGATTAATGGTGTTTTGGGGGATGGTACTCTATCATTTCGAACCGCGGAGGAATGGTTTCGACGATTCAGAACCGGTGAAAACGACACCATGGATAAGCCAGCCGGCGGAAGACCTGTGACGACAAATACCGATCAAATCATGGACTACATCGAGTTAGACCGGCATGAGGCATCTCGTGACATCGCCCAGGAGATGGGAGTTAGTCACCAAACCATTTTAAACCATCTGCAGAAGGCTGGATACAAAAAAAAGCTTGATGTTTGGGTGCCGCATGATTTGACGCAAAAAAACCTTCTGGACCGAATCAACGCCTGCGATATGCTGCTGAAACGGAACGAACTCGACCCATTCTTGAAGCGGATGGTGACCGGCGACCATAAATGGATCACATACGACAATATCAAGCGAAAACGGTCGTGGTCGAAGGCCGGTGAATCGTCCCAAACAGTGGCCAAGCCGGGATTGACGGCCAGAAAGGTTTTGCTGTGTGTTTGGTGGGATTGGAAGGGAATCATCCACTATGAGCTGCTCCCATATGGCCAGACGCTTAATTCTACCATCTACTGCGAACAACTGGACCGCTTGAAGCAGGCGATCGACCAGAAGCGTCCAGAATTGGCCAACAGGAAGGGTGTAGTGTTCCACCAGGACAACGCCAGACCACACACTTCGTTGATGACTCGTCAGAAGCTACGGGAGCTTGGATGGGAAGTTTTATCGCATCCACCATATAGCCCGGACATAGCGCCAAGTGATTACCACCTGTTCCTGTCCATGGTGAACGCCCTTGGTGGTGTAAAGTTGAACTCAAAAGAGGCTTATGAAAAGTGGCTGTCCGAGTTCTTCGCAAATAAGGAGGGGGGCTTCTACGAGGGAGGTATTATGAAGTTGCCGTTTAGATGGATACAGATTATCGAACAAAACGGCGCATATTTGAACTAAATCCGATTACTGTAACACTTTTTATAAAGCATTGAATAAAGAGCAAAAAAGCGGAAGGGAGATATTTTCCAACCTTATATATATATATAAAACGTTAGGCCATAAATACTGTTACATAAAAGCTTTTCTTTTTTCAACGTTTTCATTATTTTCATTTGGAACACGTATATTATTTTAAAAACTTCTTTCGATTTTGTGCCATTTCTCATATTTTTTCGTGTTCATTATCAAATTACAATATGGAATGGGATGTTAAAGTAAATAGGATTACGGTGGTAACCTTGCAACACTTTGTACATTTAATTCGCTAAGTGAGAACCTAATCGAAGTTAATTACCTGATAATTTGCCGTTGAAGTTGGGGTCGGTTGCGACCTTTAGCCCGGGATGGGGCATTAGGAAGCACGCGATCTCCGAGAAACAGGACGTGATATGTTTCCGTAGTGATTGTAGCTCGGGGTGCTGCTTGTCTGATACCTGAAAGTGTCATGAAAATAGTGATAATATGTAAAGCATACAAACAATAAACATACAAAAAATACTTCTTTCAGGGTACATCTTAGTGTCTATCTGTGGCTTGGTATCTACTTAATGTCTAAACATTATTTTACAGTATTATTTATTTCGTTTGAAAAAAAACCATTACTTAAATTTCTTAGTTACATACATGTAAAATATATAGTTAATTATCTAACTGCCAGTAAAATATTTTAAAGAAAAACAGTTTTCCTTTGTTTGATCTTCCCGTTTTTAATTGGCGCAACGAAACTACGTGGCATTCACTACTCTGAATCCCATCATGTGTTGACAACCGGAACAGAACGATGTAACTGCGACAAATTTACAAAATATGGATAGTCGTTATTTCATCATTATCAGCCGAAAGACGTCCACTGCTGTATAAAGATCTCCACATCGATCGATCCGCGCTGCATCCAGCTGCTTCCCGCAACTTTCATAAGATAGTCGGACCACCAGTTGCTATTTCGGCGGAAATTTAAATCCTTATTTCCACCACCTTAGTTTCAATGGGTTGGGACACATACTACTCGGCAAGCATTTGATAATGAGATAGTTAAAAACTTACGCCTCCATAAAAAACAATTGGCTATATTAAAAGTAGTAAATAGAACATAACATTTTAACTATTTACAATAATATATGAATGTGTGCACGGGGTATCAGTCTCTCTCTCTCTCTCTCTCTATATATATATATATATATGCACGTGTGTGTGTGCTTGCTCGCATTACCCTTAGTCTGCGCTGCAGTATCTTCTGACCACCCTCCGCCCCATACGGCGCCTCGTACGGGAAGCTCCAGTCGCGCACGAGGAACTGCAGCCGCTGGAACGGCGTCCTGCCGCTGTCCTCCAGCGCTAGACGACCGTACTCTGTGAACAACTGTGCAACAATATAATTCTAAATGTGAATCTTTACTCGCAATTTCAACTTAGCAAAGAGTTATAATTATGGAAACCAATAACGGATGGTACCCATGTCTAATAACAAATATTCGCCTATATAACTAAAAGATGCCTAAATACTCACCATAATCTTTAAACACTACACTTTTATTCGAAGATCCAGCATAAAAAAGCAACAAAAAATATTCTCTATGTAAGTGGTTACCACAGAAACGAAGTCGACAATCATCACATAGCTCCTGCCTAAGAGAGAGAAAATGTAATCATGATCTTGCTTTGTAATCATTAGTATGCTCGTATCATCGTTAGCTTACTTGCAAATGCTGCAGGTCGTCCTCCTGTATGTTCTGCGAGAGATTGTATATCTGCACGGAGGAGAGCATGGTGGATAGTGCGAAGACCGTCGCACAATCGCGCACTGTAGACTCGCTGTCGAAGGCGCCCTGCGTGTCTAGTAGGATCACCGCCACCTATACCGAACAAAGCATTGGTTATAAAAAAATCTGTCCCTCCAAAGAGTGCTTCGATGATTGATCCGTCCCGCAATGCTTGCGTCCAGTGAGCAGGGACTCACCAGATCGGCGGTCCACATTGTGGGAGGCCTCTCAACATTATGTCTACTAGTGCGCGGGCGCAACTCAAGGACCTTACTACCTCATCGGCCGTCGGTCTTTCGAGCAATGTGCCTTGCCCACTGCCTGCCACTTAAGTCTAACCATCTTTTGAGCTAAGTCTGTAACCTTAGTTTTTAATGGTTAGCCTAATGTATTAATAGTTATAAATGATTTATTTTATTATTACACGATATTCGTTATCTGATATGCTGATCATTTAGTATGGTACATAATAATCCCGCTGGATATGCTCTTAGTCCAAGTTGGTTACCTTTTCGCCGTCGGGTAGCGTAGTTTTGAATATCTCTGACCACATGAGGATGCCGGTGGTGTCCCGCTCGGAACCGCCGCGCCAGCTAAAGCCCTGCAGTGGTTCCTCTTCACCGCCCAGCCAATCACCGCCGCTGCCCGGGCCATACTGCAAAACAGACATAAAAATCTCTACAACTTTAGCGAAATAGCAAAGAAATTGTAGCCAAAAAAATAGAAAAAGTATGTTATGATAAAATATGGAATTTGATCTATTTTCCTTATCGTCTCTTTAGTAGAATTTCAAGTACTGTTATATCTCTTTTGCGGAAGTTCGTCTAGGTACGACCCCAGTCTCTGATATCGATAGAACAACCGCATTGGACATAGATTGGGGGAGCCTATGTTCAGCGGTCGGCAGTGGTAGGTTGAAATGATATGATGATTATCATTCTATACGCACCTTGTGATGCATGTACCGCAGAAAGCAGTTGAGCACGAAGGACTTGCCCTTGCGGAAAGCGCCGGCGACGGAGAGGACCACCACGGAGCGGTCGCGCACATCGTCCTGCAGCAGCAGCGAGTTGAGCGCCTCCTCATTCAGCACGAACGTATGGTTGGGACCAGTGTCGACGACTTGAACGCCGTGCGGGCCAGGCCGGTGCGCCGGCGACGCCTTCTCGCTCACTGTACATGTAAAACTCACTTTTGTAACATACAGAACGGGATGCATGGAGATAATAAGTTTTCAATACAACTTTCTCAACGTGTTTTTTGTTATTGTATAGACTATCGCTTTACTACGATCCCACCTTATAGTAAGCGGTATTGTAGACTTTTGTGATAAAGCGCACTAGTCTAGAAGTACTAAATAAGAAAATTAAAGAAAAAACAATGTTTAAAAATTATTGTGACAGCTTTTTTCTAATACTAACAACATAAAGAATGGATCCGGATTTTAGATTTGCAATGTTACAAATATACAGGGATGTCATCATCTCAACTGAAGGACGTCCCTTGTTGTACATGAAGTCTCTTATATTCTTTACAAAACTGCACAGAGATATCCGGGGTAAAATAATAACAATTCACTTTTTTTAGTAGCAGGTTAAAAAAAAAAACAAATTTAACCTTCCAAGTCATCTTACGCAAAACAATCGTCAGTTTGGTAGACTCTTTGTATAAATCTAAGATTATACTGAATAGATGTATATACTGCTTAGTTGAAACTAAAACATTTTTATTTTATTAACACAAACAAATATCTTCACTTGAGTTTTCTTTCAAGTTTAATACCATTAAATAAACTTTACAGCCACGAAATGGACGACAGTATGTATGAACTTGTTACTTTAGTAATTTAATTAGTTACTTGTTTTTTGCACACCTGTATAATAATAATATGAAATCAACGCATCAAAACTAATATAAGGTTAATAAAAAAATTCGACCGACAGGCATTTTAACAAACCGCCACTTTGGCGCGCACGGTGTGACGTCATGGCATAGAGTATAAATATCATCGACAAAAAATCTCTTCGGTTGTTTACCTTTGTTCACTATATTTCTTATGACCGACGACGTCACTTTAATAAAAAAAAAAACTAAACAATTGTTTTTTATCGTAACAGCTATTTGCTTATGACTATTATAGTAAAGATGTTTATTTGGTTTAAATGTTTTAAATATTACAGATTTATTAAAAAAAAAAAAAATAGTGAAAAAAAATTGTCGTGTAACTAAACAATGATAGAATTTTTTTCGTATTTAAGCATGATTTTTTTTTTAATACACGTGTTATTTATTAGCTGAAAGTCTTGGGTCGTTATGGTAAAAAACCCAGTGTTGCCATGTAAAAGGAATAGTACTAGAAATCGCTGACAGTATAACAATAGGCTCAATTGATTTCAATTGTGCGTTGTTATGTTACTCCCGGCGCCAAACATTGTACCTAGGTTCCCAAACTTTCGCTTTGGCCTGACGATCCTCAGGTTGCGTTCATCTTTTGTTTTATCCAATTTAGCGACGCGACGAGCGGGACGTACATCTGATGGTTACACGACATAAGATGTTAAGTCTCATTACTCCAGTAATTTTACAAGCTACAACGTCTTTCTAATGGGAATAAAATAATGTCCGCACACTACTGTTTCGTGGAAGAAATAAGAGCTGTTGTAGTTCCTGTGTAGACGTTGTCCGGAATATCTGATAAATCAAGCAATCGGCTCATGTTCAAGGATCTGACCTACGTTACCTAGGAATTATCTGACGTGGAGTTTGAAAATTAAATATCATTGTTTTGTATGATGTGTGCAGAGCGCTTCCGCGATCGCGTGCGGAGGTCTCGCGGGTTAAGTGCGCTGACGTAGCGGCGTGTCGGGCTGAGGTCAGATGTACGCAGCGGCACTGACTTAAAAGAAAAATATTCTTATTTATCATATTATTGTACCACGCTGATCGCCAACCTTCACTAGTTGGTGAGGCACTTCAAGAAGAAGATCAAATTGCATTACTAATAGCAGTCTCTGTTGCTGGAGACCATCTAGGTAGGTACCACCGCAGTGCCTATTGCAGCTAACAAACTGTATGCAAACATTACTGTTTTTCGGTTTGAAGGGCGCTGTAGCTAATGTAATTCCTGCGGTAACAAGTCAACATCTTATTCCTCAAGACGAGCACAATATGGTGTTGTGTATATCATCCTAACTAGCGCCACGCTATAACCAGGCATAACTAGAATAAAAAAACTATTTATAATCTTAATAACTAAATAACTTAGTAATTAGATAAGTTAATTAAGTTAACTAGATGTACAGGATGTGATGGTGTTACTCTTACGTATTACGTGGCGCTGTTTAGGATATTTACACAGCATTACATTACAACATCATCAGCCGACAGACGCCCACTACTGGACATATGCCTCTCCCAAAGATCTCCACATACGGTCAGCATGGTCTCCGATACCGCTGGCCACTAAAAGCTGTTGTATGTAAAGGTTCGTATGGAGATTTGGGCCATTTCCCGCTACGCTGGCCCAATGTGGGTTGACGGGAGCTAAAGCCTCGTTTGTTGATTAACAGGTTGCACCACCAGCAGGTGAGGTTGGCTTGGGTCCCATGAGTTGTTGTGCAGGGAACCCAATACACCCCTGGATTACATTACGCGTCACCGCAATATATAAAGCCTTATTAAAGTCTTTAAAGCTGAATTACCACCGCAGCTCGTATTTCCACCACACAATACTGTGCATCATCCGAATGGAAGGGCGTTATAGCAAGTGAAACTACTGCGGTAACGAGACCTAACATCATGTCTCAATACAGTGTTGTGTATACCGTCCTAAATAGCGCCACGTTGTCAAAAGCGAACTCCTACCAACCCGCATTGGGCCGGCGTGGTGGGAAATGGTCCAAATCCCCCCATATGAACCTCTACAAATGAGTTGGTGATCTTGGGGAGAGGCATGTGTCCATCAGTGGGCGTCTATCGGCTGATCGTGATGTTAAGAGCGAGGGTATCTTACTATCAGGTGATCGTCCCGTCAGTCTCGTCGTATTCGAACTGAAATCCTCCAGCCACTGAGCCAGGTTTAACCAATTCATTAACAAGAACGTTGTGTATACTAGTGTATGCATTGAACCAGAATTGATTGTTGCTGGTTAAACTGCTTCACGGTTTAATTTGAACAGTTAACGGTTAAAGTAAGCACGGCCGGTGTTTGCAAACATTCACCTGCGTAACCACCGCGCATGGTACGGTGGTTATTAACTACAGCAACCACACTCGGTTGCACTTAAATATCAGTAATCTGAAACGCGATCACGACAGAAAGCGGACACATGAATGACAAGAATGTCTATAACATGAGCGTATAAGGTCTCAGTTGCCGGAGGTCACAGCCACCATCGCAGCTCCATCATCTGTAGTGTGCTGACATTGCTGTATTCAGGTTTGTACGTCGCTGTAGTTAATGAAATTACTGACGTAATAGGACTTAACATCTTATGCTTCAAGGCGACGAGCTATATGTGATGCTGTGTATACCATCTTAACTACCGCCGTGTTGTTTATCTATCAGGTGAAAGCGTTGTCTCATCGTTTGATCGAAAAACAAACCGATACGTGATATTATATATAAAGGGGTGTAAGGGTTCCCGTAGAACAACTCACGGAATCCAAGCCCACGCCATCTGCTCATGGTACACCCTGCTAATCGACAAACGAGGCTCTGACTCCCACCAATCCGCATTGGATCTCTACCCGATAATGTGGGAATCTTTGGGCGAAGCCTATGTCCAGCAGTAGACGTCTATCGGCGTATAACGATGATGATATTATATATGTTTTTCATATAATGCAAACCTAAATAATAAACCTTTACTGGATGGTAAGTTATCCCTCTCACAACGGGATTTTATATTATTGCAACAGTCATCCCCCATTTTGATTTAAGCGCAATGGGCGAATGTAACAGATCTAGACCTAGGTATACACTACAATCAATACACGACCTGTAAATGGACAACCCACAGGGATTACCCGCAATGAGTAACCGTTGGGAACTTTCTTTACCGAGGATCAATATGAAATTGTTGAAAGCAGACATATGTATATATAGTTTCTATAGAAATGTAGTTTATCCCTGCTGATGATGATGATATACATATATATATATCGCGCCTCGTTCCCAGTGGGGTAGGCAGTATGAGGTGCTCACCTCTCTATTATATATACGATGATATAGTTTCTCAAATATATGACAATTATTAACAAATACACAGTAGCATTTTATCAGTATATAATCCCTGTAACCGAATTCGATAATCTTATCATTTGTTATCCTATTAGGGGGACCGGAAAGTAATGTCGTTTTCTTACGCTAAATACAAACACATACATTTTTAACGAGTCTTTATTTTTAATCAATGATGTATTCCCCATCATTGTCAGTAACCTTTTGCCATCTAGTGAGTAAATTTTCAATCCCTGATCGATAAAAATTAATTGGTTTTTCGGCAAAATATCTAGAGATGGCATTTTGGATATCATCCAAATTTGCAAATGTTTTGCCACTTAAAAAGTGTTGCAGCGCTCGGAATAAGTGGAAATCCGATGGTGCAACATCGGGCGAATATGGTGGATGAGGCAGCACCTCCCACCCCAATTCATTAATTTTTTCTAGAGTTCGCCTTGCGCAGTGCGGTCTTGCATTGTCATGTTGGAGAATGACGCCTTTTCGGTTGACAATCGCTGGCCACTTTTCAATTAAAGATTGATTGACTCGCTGCAATTGTTCGCTGTAGAGGTCTGCAGTAACAGTTTCTCCAGGTTTCAGTAATTCAAAATGAACAATGCCGCGAATACTCCACCAAACACACAAAAGCGCTTTTTTGGGGTGTAAACCTGGCTTAGCAGTACTCCGAGGGATTTCATTTGGAGAGAGCCACTGCCTTTTGCGTTTTGGGTTATCATACAGGACCCATTTCTCATCTCCTGTGATCAAGCGATCAAAAAACGCTTCTGTGTTGTGTCGTTGAAGCAATAAGTTGCATGTGATTGATCGGTTAGCCTTATTCTGTTCGGACAGATTATGCGGGACCCAAACACCTGCTCTGCTTACTTTTCCAATCTGCTTCAAATGTTCTTGGATGGTCGACCAAGGTTTGTTGAGACTGTTTGACAATTCCTCGATCGTCTGACACGGATTTGCTTCCACTTCCGCCCTTAACACGTCGTTGTCTAACGCTGATGGTCTTCCTGATCGATACGAGTCGGAAAGATCAAAATTACCCGATTTGAACTTGGAAAACCACCTTTGGCATTTACGAATGTCCAGTGCATTTGGATAAACATCGCAAATGTTTTTGGTAGCAACTGTTGCGTTATTTCCCTTGCGAAACTCAAAGAGCATGCAATGCCGGATGTGTACCTCTTCTGGTATTTGGCTGGCCATTTTACCCAAAATTACAAAAAAAAATTGTAATTCAATTGTCTATAAGTAAAGAAATCACTATAACCTCACAATGTCTTTGGTACGCCTCTGAACAAAACAATGAGCTGACAAATGACAATCAAGTATTGGCATGCGCAGAAACGACATTACTTTCCGGTCCACCTATTATTTCCGTTATCTGTTAAAAATATACCACCTATGTGTATTTTTTTTTATGATAAAATTTTCGCAGCAAGTTTTATCATACAGCTTCAGCGGACACACGATCCGCGGATCTGGTGCCCGTGAGCTAAACCAAAACACAAGAATTAAATATATACATGTATATAATATATATATATGTGTGTAGATAAAGCTGTATGTAAAAGGGGGAGGAGAAAGGTGAAAGTATATTAGATGCGGAAGGGTTAAAGAGATGGACAGTGCTATAGCGAGAAAGGTGAGGGACCTATATGTAATAAATTAGGCGGATACATATATTAGGGGGACCGGAAAGTAATGTCGTTTTCTTACGCTAAATACAAACACATACATTTTTAACGAGTCTTTATTTTTAATCAATGATGTATTCCCCATCATTGTCAGTAACCTTTTGCCATCTAGTGAGTAAATTTTCAATCCCTGATCGATAAAAATTAATTGGTTTTTCGGCAAAATATCTAGAGATGGCATTTTGGATATCATCCAAATTTGCAAATGTTTTGCCACTTAAAAAGTGTTGCAGCGCTCGGAATAAGTGGAAATCCGATGGTGCAACATCGGGCGAATATGGTGGATGAGGCAGCACCTCCCACCCCAATTCATTAATTTTTTCTAGAGTTCGCCTTGCGCAGTGCGGTCTTGCATTGTCATGTTGGAGAATGACGCCTTTTCGGTTGACAATCGCTGGCCACTTTTCAATTAAAGATTGATTGACTCGCTGCAATTGTTCGCTGTAGAGGTCTGCAGTAACAGTTTCTCCAGGTTTCAGTAATTCAAAATGAACAATGCCGCGAATACTCCACCAAACACACAAAAGCGCTTTTTTGGGGTGTAAACCTGGCTTAGCAGTACTCCGAGGGATTTCATTTGGAGAGAGCCACTGCCTTTTGCGTTTTGGGTTATCATACAGGACCCATTTCTCATCTCCTGTGATCAAGCGATCAAAAAACGCTTCTGTGTTGTGTCGTTGAAGCAATAAGTTGCATGTGATTGATCGGTTAGCCTTATTCTGTTCGGACAGATTATGCGGGACCCAAACACCTGCTCTGCTTACTTTTCCAATCTGCTTCAAATGTTCTTGGATGGTCGACCAAGGTTTGTTGAGACTGTTTGACAATTCCTCGATCGTCTGACACGGATTTGCTTCCACTTCCGCCCTTAACACGTCGTTGTCTAACGCTGATGGTCTTCCTGATCGATACGAGTCGGAAAGATCAAAATTACCCGATTTGAACTTGGAAAACCACCTTTGGCATTTACGAATGTCCAGTGCATTTGGATAAACATCGCAAATGTTTTTGGTAGCAACTGTTGCGTTATTTCCCTTGCGAAACTCAAAGAGCATGCAATGCCGGATGTGTACCTCTTCTGGTATTTGGCTGGCCATTTTACCCAAAATTACAAAAAAAAATTGTAATTCAATTGTCTATAAGTAAAGAAATCACTATAACCTCACAATGTCTTTGGTATGCCTCTGAACAAAACAATGAGCTGACAAATGACAATCAAGTATTGGCATGCGCAGAAACGACATTACTTTCCGGTGCACCTATTACTAGCTGTTCTCCGCTCGATTTGCTGGCCCTCCTTCTCCTCATGTAATTCCCTTTGCGGAAGGAATTTTGTAAAATCCATTGTTAGTTGACCTTTAAATGGCAGAAGCAATATCTCTATACAGTTTTGAGTGTGTATATCTAATAGTTTTGGACATCCCGTGACGAGTTAATGAATCTTTCATCATCTTTCTAAGCCGACAGACGTCCACAGCTGGACATAGGACTCCTCCAAAAATCCCCTAAACCGGTAGGGATTCATATGGAGAAATTTTCGCCATATTCCACCATGAGCAGGTGAGGTTCGCTTGGATCCCGTGAGTTGTTATGTGGGAACCCTTACACCCCTCTCGAATCTTTGATTATCCTATATGTATATATTTACATAAACCAATATTACGTTTTCTAAAAAATAAGTGACCACTTTAAAATCGTTAGGTTAGATGTTAGGTCTAGACTCCATCTGCGGGATTTAGGTAGTATTACTGTCTAAATAGGTACCACTGCAGCTCTTATTCCTGCCGCCAGACAGTATAGTACTGTTAAGATTAATGTCTTAAAGTTTGAAAGGCGTTGTAAACTAAAGAAATTACTGTAGTAATGGAACCCAACAATGTCTCAAAGCGCATAAAATCTTATGATGTTAGCGCTCGACCATAGCGACTCTTACAGCTCAGGTGACGCTGGGCCCATGAATCCGGATCTACAGACTACTGGCTAACTAACGCCATTATGACTAGTAATCATATTACTCGATGGTTTAGAATCCCATTAGGATTCTATAACATGTAATAATAAGTTAAAAACTTAGAGGTAGGTAAAATTAATCACCGCCGGCGCGTTTCAAAACCTGCTCAGCAGACGTGGTGCGCCGACTCCAATCCGGTCCCCTGACCCTGAGCATGGTGACGTGTAATCGTATGCGGAGGTTCACAGAGCGATATATACACAACTACGACTAAGCCGTGGGAGACGCGAACTTAATAACTACGACAGTAACAGACAGGTGAATGTAATGTATACAATCGGTTAAATCTCATAACAGTCGTGGCGGACGTTATATTAAATAGAACATCATCATCGTCGTGTCATCGTCAGCCCATAGACGTCCACTGGACATAAGGACTCCGCAAAAGATTCCCACGTCGATCTGGTAGGGATTCATGTGGGAGAATTTGGGCCATTTCCCACCACGCCGACCCAATGTGATGGGATATGAAACAAATGTTAAATAACTATGTATATATATATAATGCGATGGTATGAGCGAGACGTTCACCTGATGGTATATGATACGCGTGCTCATAAAAAAAATGGCGCTAATATGGGTGATATACAAGAGGGGATCAAAAAGTAGTGAGACCGACATATACATAAGGAGGGGGGCTTCTTCTCGAGGGCGGTATTATGAAGTTGCCGTCTAGATGGAAACAGATTATCGAACAAAACGGCGCATATTTGAACTAAATCCGATCACTGGAACACTTTTTATAAAGCATTGAATAAATAGCAAAAAAGCGGAAGGGAGATATTTGACAACCTAATATATACTCCTCCGTAAGAAGAAAAATACTGGCAGGTATAGCTCGGATACATATTTGGAATATTAATAAAAAAAACACTTCGATTCCCTTTTGTTTTTTTCTGAATGCAGTCATTTGTTGGCTCGTGTCGGAACGTGTTTCCGAATATGGAGAAAAACGAAATGGGAGCCGTTATTAAATGGCTCCGTTTAGAAAAGTTAACGACGCAAGAGATTCATTGCGATTTGGAGGCAGCATTAGGAGAGTCTGGTCCGCTGTATTCCACTGCCACTGTCGCAAGGTGGGCTTCTCAGTTTCGAGTGGGCAGAACGAGAACAGGAAACAAACATCGTTGCGACAGTCACCGCGTCCATCGACGTCATTCACCCAAGAAAATGTTGCGAAAGTCGAGAAAATTGTATTGAACGATCGAAGAGTTACCATCCGATACTTATTCGTAATTCAAGAAACGGACATTTCATATGGAAGTATTCAATCCACATTGAAACAATCTATGAATATGAGAAAAGTCTCCGCAAGATGAGATGGGTGACGAGAATGTTAACCGACAATCGGAAATAAAATCGACTTGACATTTCGAAGTTTCTAAACTTTTTGTCTCGTTTCGTAATAATGGACGAAACATGACTCCATCATTTTGATCCCGGGACGAAACAGCAATCTTCGCAATGGAAACGACCATTATCACCGATCTCGAAGAAGTTTCGTGCCGTGGCATGAGCTGGCAAGGGGACATGGCCTCAATATTTTGGGATTCCGAAGGGAAATTGTTGATTGATTACCTTGAGCTTGAAACCACTATTACAGGCCAATATTATGCAGCTCTAATTCCCAAATTGAGGAATGCCATCAAAGAGAACAGGAGAGGGAAACTTGGAAGGGGCGTGCTGTTACACGCACCCGCGCATAGGACGGCAGTTGCGATAGTTGCCATTCAGCAAGCTGGCTTCGAGTTGATTGACCATCCCTCTTATTCACCAGATCTGGCGCGATTTTATCTGTTCCCCAAATTGAAAGAATACTTAAGGGGAAACAGGTACGAAGACGATAACGAGGTGATGGATGTCGTTGAGAGCTTTTTGCAGGACCAAGACAAAACATTTTTTTCTGAAAGGGATTTAAGCCTTGGAAAAGTGCTGGACTCGGTGTGAAAAGAGACTCTGAGACTGTGTACAAAAATAAATTATTAAGTTATCAGTAATCATTATATTCTATAATATCATTCTCACTACTTTTCGATCCCTCCTCGCACACCGCACCGCTTTATACTCATCGCTTTCGAGTCGTGTTATTCCAGTATTTACACTAGCTACAGCGCCCTTTAAACCAGAGCACGGTAATGTTTGAACATTACTGTTTGTCGACAGAAATAGAAGCGACGGTGGTACCTAGGCTGAGGGTAGGAGGGTATTAAAATATGAAGTGAATATATCTTTATAGAGTATGAGAAAGGTATAGTCGTTTTAACATAGATCTTGTTGCTACCGGCAGCGATCGGGCATAATAACCGGAAGTGGCGTATAGGCGTAGAATACTAGAGCTGTTGTTCTATCTCGATGGCGGCCATAAACGTGCCTCATAATTCAATGGAAGGTATGTTTGCGCCGGCGCATTACACAATCAACGCAACGCCCACCCATCAAACGTTCATTCCATACAATCTAGTACGCGCGTCATAACTACGTATTCACGGGCTCAGCGGTTAGATCAGCTCGGATGACGTACAAGGTTCGAATACTACACATTTTTTTTGTTTATATCTTAATTGTGCAAAAAAAGTGTATTTGTAAAGGATAATAGATATCCAGCCCTGTAGTCTCGGGCTGGTCAGAATGGGACTACCGTAAACCCTACCTGTCTTAGAGGGCTAAAAGAGTCTACAGGTTTCCTGGACGCTCTTGCCTGAGTAGGGCCTTTATCGCTCAATAGAAGAAGCCATAATGGACTGCGATCGCATATTGCCATAGCACAGCAATGATGTGCAGGAGGCTTTAGCCCTTCCTACACGACTAGCTAATGCAAAGTGTAGAGTACGGATTCTATAAGACACCCCTGGGCCTCTCTGAATACTCTGACGTAAGTTAATTCGAGAGTGAAAGATATATATAGGTTTGTCCCATTCAGACTCCCACTAGTTGCGCTACCCTAGCAAACCGGCCAATAAGGATTTCTTTTCAGTGAAGCTAGGAGACAAGCGCGACGTTCACATGATGTTAAATTATATGCCTGGTCATAACCTGTTGCTAATTAGGATAGTATTCACAGCACCACATTGCGCTCGTCGTCATGAGACATAACATGTTAAGTCTCGTTACCTCAGTAATTCAACTAGCTATAACTTTCTACCCGGAAAACAGTAATGTTTGCTACTGTTAGGCTGCGATAGGAGCTGCCGTGGTACCTATCGAGCTGAAATTTATTAATATAAGTAATCGACAGTTACGTTATGTCGACACTGCGTTATTTCCTCTAAAAACTAATAAACCAAAGTTTGATTTTAATATGGATTCTGAGTATATCCGCCTAACCACCGACATACTTATAAAAGGAAATACAGATGATAAATAACATTTTACCAAGAAACCCATGAAAAGGTTGCTTTTAAATTATCGATGGTGTAACATCGATGATGAAACTTGGAGAGAAAAATCATAAAAAAAATCACAATCAGCAATGATATAAGTAAAGAACAACTTGAACTTTTATTTTTCGTTTAGTCTTGCGTACTAGGTTTGTTTTAGTCTTGTTCGTGCTCCTATGAAATTGGTCTTGATCTTGCTTTTTCGCAAGATCTATTTCACTCGTGATTAATTGGAATATAACGAACAATGATGATCACATCCCTTTAAATTTACATTTCACCAAACCTTTTTTTTTTTTTTTTTTTTTTTTTTTATTTACGTGTGTAACAAAATGCTAACGGAAATGCACACCCCGTCGCCAAATTGGGCCGGCGACGGTGGTAGTGTCGGACTCCAACCGACTAAAAAGCTTCACACGGTATTCCACTCTCATCCACGTGTTCGTGGGGTCGCGGGATAAAGTATTGCAGTTCATCCACGACCCCCCGAACGGCGCCCGAATGACCGGGCCCGCCTCGAGGAGGGGTGTGAAGCACCCCTCCTGTTAAAAATCCCTACGTGGCGACGCGTCGGAATACGAGACGCATCACCATATCCACCCCAGGAACCCTCTCCAAGGGGGGCACCGGCCCGACGGCCCTTGTCGGTCGCGGCGCCAGGTTCCTGCCGAGGAGCCATTCGGCGGTCGTGCGCTCGGTCCCGCCTTGCGGCGGTGAGCTGTCATCGCGCTCCGACCGCGTCCTGTCCCCTCGGCGCCCGCTCTCGGATACGTTCGGTCTCCCGCTTCTGCGTCATAACAGAGTCGCAGAATCGGGATACCGCATTCCATGACGCCTCGCCACTGACCATGGTCCGGACCACGGACGGTAGCGAGAGGTCACTCCCTATCGCCGCTACGAGCGCGGCCCTGTCCCCCCCCCCATCGCGGGCAATCGGCCAAGGTGTGGGACGATGTGTCCACCGGGTGGCCACACTCGTCGCACGCCTCATCCGTCCTACTCGTGCAGTTCCGCCGGTGCAGATAGCTCCCGAAGCAACCGTGCCCCGTGAGTACCTGCACCAGGCAGAAACTGAGGACTCCGAAGTCCCGGCCCAGCCAGTCACCGATGACCGTCCGGACGGCCTCAACGGTGAGGCGACCGTACGACGGTTCGAGGAGTCGCCGCTCCCATCCCCGAAGCACCTCTCGACGCGCCTTTCGGCGCCACTTCTCCACCTCGTCGGGCGACGGAAACGAGCCCTCCCGCTCGAGGGCCCTCTTCCGCCGCCAGTAGAGGCGCGCCAGCGACTCCGCTTCGAGTTCCCACGGCGGTGTCCCGGCGAGGACGCACGCCGCCTCGAAAGAGATGGTACGGTAACCTCGTACGATCCGTATGGCCATGACGCGCTGCGGCGAGCGCAGCAGCGTCACGCCACGGGTCGACAGGTGTTGCGCCCATATGGGCGCACCGTATAGCGCCATAGAGCGCACCACCCCCGTGTAGAGTCGCCGGCATCCGACGCTCGGCCCGCCCAGATTGGGCAGGAGGCGGCTCAGGGACCCGGCCGCTCGAATGAGCTTCGGGCCCAGCTGCCGAAAGTGCTCGTCGAACCTCCATCGGCCGTCGAGGACGAGTCCCAAGTACTTCATCGAAGTACCGACGGCGATGGAAGTCCCACCGACTATCAGCTCCGCTCCCGGCGGAGGCGCATTCCGGGCGCCGTGGAAGCACAAGGCCTCGCACTTGCCCAGCGCAACCTCCAGCCCCAAGCGCCGAATGCGCGAGACGACGTGGGCCACGCCCGCAGTCGCCAACACGCGCGCCTCCCTAAAGGTGCGCGCGCGAGCCGTCACCAGGGTGTCGTCGGCGTAACAAGTCACGTCGACTCCACCGAGGTTGGCTCCGCGCAACACCGAGTCGTAGCCGATGTTCCACAGGAGCGGTCCAAGGACCGACCCCTGCGGAACACCGCACGACACACCTTGCCGACACCACTCGTCGCGCGTCGGGTACCTCACGGACCTGTCCGAGAGGTACGCCCCGATCGTACGCCTCAGGTAGACCGGAACCCCGAAGTGGACCAGCGCCGCGGTGATCGTGCTCCACGGAAGGGTGTTGAACGCGTTGGCGATGTCGAGTGACACCGCCAACACCACCTCTCCGCGAGCCACCGCCGCGTCCGCCAGGGCTCGCACCCGCGCTATCGCGTCTACGGTGGACCTGCCCCGGCGGAATCCGAACTGGTGTTCGCTCAGATCCGGTCCGACCTCCGCATGTGTCGAACGAGGCGAGCTGCGATGACGCGCTCGAAGAGCTTGCTCACCTCGTCCAACAACACGATCGGCCGATACGACGACGGTGAGTCGGCCGGTTTCCCCGCTTTCCGAAGCAGGACCAATTTCCCCGCCTTCCATATGCGTGGAAACCGACCCTGCCTCAGCAACGCCGTGAACAGCGTCCGCGTCCAGGACTCTAGGGGACCCATAACTAGAGCCCACACGCGGCCGGGTATACCGTCGGGCCCAGGAGCGGTGTCCTTGACACGCATCCTTTGAACGGCAGCCGACAGTTCCCCTACGCTGACGCCCGGGACGTCGTCCGGGTCGAAGGAGTCTTCCCCCTCCCCCCCCTCCCCAGCGCCGCGGGACAGAGTCGCTGTCGGTGGCGACCCTCGGTCGTCCCGCCGCGGGAACAGTGTGCGAACCGTCCGATCGAGAAGCTCCGGTGAGAGGCTACGAGTCAATGGGGGTCGCCAAGGGCGCAGCTTTTGCCGCACCCTCTTATACGGCTTCCCGAAAGGGTCGCCGTCCAACGACTCGAGCATCTCACGTTCGGACGCCTTCTTCGCCTCGGAGATCGCCGCCACCAGTACGGCCACGTCGGCCCTGTGCGCCGCGTACAGCCGCTCCTCCTCGGCCGTATCGCGCCTCCGTCGACGTCGACACCTGTGGTACTTGCGTCGGCTCGCCACGCACGCGCTGCGAAGCCGGACGAGGTCCGCCGTCCACCAGTACGCACGGCACTTAGGAGGTAGGGAGCGGCGCGCCCGCGGCATGGCCGCGTCACACACGTGCGACACAGCCTGCACGAGCCTCTCCGCTTCCCGCTCCACGTCGACCGCCACCTCCTCCATGGAGAGGCCCGCCGCCTTAACCCGGCCCTCGCGGACCCAGGCCTCGACTAGGGCCGTCTCCTCGAGCCGGTCTCGGTCGAGGCGCTTCAGCGCCCACCGAGGGCCGTCCCCGATCAAGGGACGACAAGGATCGCCCGGAGTCGTCGAGGTCGCTGACACACTGTATCGGACATACAAATGATCCGACAGAGTCTCCACGCCCTCGAGCACCTCCCAATCCCCGATACGGCGGGCCACGGCGACCCCGGCGAACGTTACGTCCACTATGGAGCCGCCGTTTTTCCGCACGCACGTGTTCGCCGTCCCCCGATTAAGCACGATCAAACCCGCTCCGATCGCAAACTCCTCGAGCGCCGCACCGCGCGCGCTCGTCCGCGGGCTTTCACCAAACCTAACCTAACTCCCCTTAACATTTTAAATTACACAATCTAATAATTATAACATTTATACTAATATAAATAATTACATATTTTTTACTCATTATTGATTCTAAAACGATGCCGCGTTGTGGAAAGTATTCGTGTAGTAAATCAGGTCAGAAATCTTCAGAAGATATCCCGCTTCTGACAACAAGCAGAGGTTATGTGGGATTTGTTGCTTATCAAAATCCCGCCTCCAGTATATGTACCACAAAACATGCCTTACGGTGTTTTAGTCCACTGGAGACCAGACTGATATAGACCTATATCCAAGAGTGGATGGTTGAGATGATGTTGACAATAGCTCTAAAGATTTGCAGAGTGCACCACCTCTGGGATGTAGTCACGTCAAATACGAGCAAAAAATAAATCAGATCTCGTTTACAGCGAACTCGAAGATCCTTTTAGTCGCCTCCAACGACATACAGTCGTATAATTCTGTTCTATTTTAGTATCGTCTGATGATCACCAACCCAAGAAAGTCCATTTACTGGATATAGTGCAGGGAATAGGTAAATGGTTCATTGGCCGTCTATATATATTATACAGCTGATTATAATGAGTGAAGTTGGTAAGCGAATGATGGGGAGATAGAAAAATTCATAGTTGAGGAATATCTGGGGTGTCCGAATTGTTCCGCGGAACCAGAGACAAAAAGGACTGTACCGGGCTGATCGCCAACTTTCACTAGTTGGAGAGGCACTTTAAGAAGAAGTCAGAAGAACTAAGTTACTGTATCTTGATACTTCCACCAGCTTGGTATGCGCATCAGTTTCTTTAGTCAGCTCTTACACTCGCGCCGCAAGTAAACGGGTCGGTTAGATAACACGGCTATGTGTAACACTGTCATTACTGTATGATTGCTTGTTACTAGTTGCGCGAGTTCAGTACATAGTAAGAAATATACTATTAGTACAGATTGTGATCATACTGACTAAAACTCGTTAAAAGATAAATAATGAAGATTCCGACTGATAGGCATATCCCTTCAAGAATTTCTACAATGACCGTTCGTGCTATGGTCACACTGAAAGCCATTGTTGAAGGTGGATGTAGGTCTCTGTTTAAGTCTAGATAGATTACAATTAATAGTAGTGTGCAAACATTACTGTGTTCAAGTTTGATGGGCACTGTAGCTAGTGAAATTACTGGGGTAGCGAGAATTCATTTTCTTTGTCACACGACGCGCGCAATGTGGTGTTGTGTATACTATCCTAAATAGCGCTACATTGTTATGTATCACTTGACATTAGGTGAACGTCCCGTTCGTCTCGTTGAAAAAAAAAATCTTTTTCTAAAACATCACTTTAAGAGCACGACATCTGCCAACCAAGATTGTCTCGAGAAAGGTTCCGGAAATAAGGATCCGAATTCCAATAGTAAAAGCGTAATGGACTATTTAGGTATGTTTTTAGATTTACGTCAGCGGTCTAGAAACTGACAAAATCGTTACAAGTGATCCAGGACTCCCAGTGGGTGATAGAATAAAAAGCACAAATCCTGGATCACGATAATTTACTGAGAAACCTGTAAACGTCATAGGAGAGTTGTTAGTTTCTGGCGAGAGAAGGGTTGGTTAATTTAGACCGCTTAGAGCCTAAATATGGAAAATAGAATCCACCAGCGGCCAACTCAGTCGTGTTAGGAAATTCTTAGCCTATCTTGATTACCGACAACAGACCTGGACTGCTCATATGTGGAGACATCAAACGAGTACTGGCACCGACTGATGTAAATTTAGATAGGTTATATTTAAAACGTCGCGCACTATCCGGAAACGACGCGGGCGTTGAATGTAGAAAAACGCAGGAAGTACTTCGGCAAGAGTTGAACAACGGATTCTGAAGTGCTCGGCGAAGACCTATGAATGTCTATGTGGTTTATTTACCTGGACTTTAAATTAAACGCTGATATAGATGCATCCATCAGCACAATTTGTGTGTTTCAAACTAGGTCGCGAGATGGAATCTATTAATGCTGAACGCATACACTTCTTTGGCGATGCTCCAGCGACCCACCATGTCAATAACCTGCCTGGAGATCAGCCAGTTTCCATGACGTATGGCTTTTTGGTTAGTGTTAGTAGCACATCAGTCCAATATTCGATTTGTCTGATCTGCGTTAATCTTTACGATTCTTGCCCTTCTGCGGATGAGCACTAATGTTGATGTATACAAAATCATTCGCACATGCGAGAAGAGAGAGAGAGAGGAAGAGATCCATCCTTACCCATTTATTATATATAGAGATGAGCCAGATACAGCTGCCCATAACGACGTGACAATAAGACGATAAACACTGTACCACATTTTGCTCGTCGCCTTGAGTGGCAACTTTACTAGCTACAACGCCCTTCAAACTAGAACACAGTAATGTTTGCGCACTACTGTTTGCCAGCTGCAATAGACGCTGCAGTGATACCTGCTTGGACGGTCCCCGGCAGCAGAGACCTATCACCAGCAAATTATTGCTCGGTTCCATCTGTCAACAGATGAGAGTACTCTGAATTGGAACAATTCACCATCTGCACCTCAAAGCACTTCCGGTTTATAAGTTATGAACGAAGTTTTAAATCAAATATATTTATATTGTAATTGTGTAGCTACACTAAATATTGAAATGATTCCTTTGCGCCAATTTCACCTGACAAACGCTGAAATATCTCCACCACCTGGCCCGACACTTGGCACGACTCTGCACCGGTGTAGGTGCGACGTCAGACCAGCTACAGCCGGTTTCCGATGCGTTACATCTTTATTTAAACAATTCTGATCATCATCATCATCCCAAAAAGGAGAGAGAAAAGGAAGCGAGAGAGGTGTGCCAGGATCGTAGCAGGTGGAGAGAGGTGGTCTCTGCCTACCCCATTGGGAACGAGGCGTGATATATATGAAAATCATCATCCCAACGGATGTATGTCCCACGGCTGAACAAATATTCCAAAATAAAATCACTAACTAGACGTCACTATGACAGTGAAGCGACTAGACAATGTAATTAATGGGAAAGTAGTAGTGATAGAATGGTACGGATAGTGTTACCAGTTGATGATGAGCAGACTCCCACCTTATTTTTATGGCGGTGGTTATCTTTTTACTCTCTGGGGGGAGGACAAGGTTATGTGGGGCATCTACCCACTGAAATACGCTCAGTGGTCCACGTCAGTGCATTAGTAGGGCAAACCGCCACCTACTTAAATGGGAGTAGGAAAGAGTCATCATTATGAGCCGACGTCCACAGCTGGACATAGGCCTTCCCTTAAGGTCTCCACACCAATCGCGCGACCTTCACACAGCATGGCCTCCGATGCCGCCGGGTACTGCTGTCGCTCGTAAAGGTTCGTATGGGAGGAATTGGATCCTTTTCCACCAGGCTGGTCGAATGCGGTCTGCACCACGAGCAGGTGAAGATAACTTGGGTCCCGTGAGTGCGGGAACCCTTACACCCCATAATATATATAATAATATAAACTAACAATGTATATAACGGGACGAACCAATTTTAGATTTTTTGGTTCAGCTGCTTCCAAGCTCAGTTCCCCCTCAGCTGTATGAGCTGGTGGAACGATTGGTGGTATTATTAAAGAGCGTTATTAAATTGGTTCAGCCGTTTTCTAAGTACGCTGGTATGTAATGTTGCCACAGTAGACGGTAAGCTTTAAAGCCGCAAATTTGAAGCCTTACCGCTGCTTACGCGATTATTCCGTGCTGCGCGCGGACGGGGTTAAGGCACTCGGAGACGGAAGCTTGACATGTACGGGGTGATTAATATATATATGTTTGTATATAATATCTATGCTAAGAGATTTCAGTGTATATATATTAGAACCATTAGGGTAATATATACCTACTAATATTTGTTTCGGGGGGGAAAGTCAGTGTTACATGAGTAGAGGGCAGCACAGGACGGATTCTACGAAATGTTACCCCCAGCGTGTTCAGAGAAACGATCCAAATCCCCTCCTCCATATGAATTTTTACAAACGACAGCCCTTGGTGCCCGACAGTGCCGAGGGCGATGCTGATTGTGACGTTGGTCAGGCACCGGAAAAAGTGAAGCGCAGGATCGATCGATGATCGTCTATCAGCTGATGATGAACAGTTTACTACATAGTATATTAGCATTTATATTGGGTTAATAATAAACCCAACAGTGACGTCCTAAATTTTTTTTTTACGTTCAATGAGACAACGATACTAGAGATGTTCACCTGATAGTAAGTGATGCGGTTGCCCATAACAACGTGGCGCTAGTTAGGATGTTATACACAGCACCACATTGTGCCTGTCTCTTTAAGACATTGTGCTGTTAACTCTTGTTACCGCAGTAATTCCACTAATTACAACCCCTTTTAACCAGGAACTAAGGAATGTTTACACAATATCATTACTCGCTGCAATAGGCGCTGCGGTGGTACCTATCTACACCGCGTCCGGCAACAGTGACCCACCACCAGTAACTGACTGTAGAATCCTTATCGCCGGATAATAGACCAACTCCTCGGTTGAAGACTTACGACAATAACGCGATGATTGTGCAATGCAGACAAAAAAAGCGGTAGTTGGAGGGTCGTCAGTTCGAATACTTTTACCAGTACAAGGGGGTAAAGGGTTGCCGCACAACTGAAAGGATCCAAGTCAACCGCAAGGTGCTCCTTGATAATCAACACCCTAGGGTTTTAGCTGGTAAGAGTCCAGCACAACTCTTCAGTTGCCGTCATAGCAGAAAGGTATCCAATGGAGAATCCCGTCAAATTAAAAAAGTACCATTGTAGCTCCTATTTTTACCGACAAACAGTAGTGTTCAAATATTACTGTGTTCCGGACTGAAGGGAGTTGTAGCTAATGAAATTACTGGGTTAATAAAACATTTCATCTCAAGACGATAATGCAATTAGGTGCAGTGTGTATCATCCTAACTGGCGGCACGTTGTTATAGGTGGGTGTGTATCACTTACTATCAGGTGATCGTACCGTTCGTTTCGTCGCTTTGTATGAAAGCATGATCATATATAATATGATTATATGATAATTTGTTATCAGTACAAACGTGGTTTGAAATCTCTTCGTGCTCCCAACGCAATCGAACCTGGGACACGCGAGCCGCTCGATACAATGCCATCGTGATGTATTCGTGACAGTTTCATATCTATCTTATCGGCTATATCTTTACGCGTGATTATATCGTTGATAAACCGTTGACAGTATATTTTGTGTATAAAATGTTATCACGTAGCCAAATTTGTTTCTCCTATCTACATACAAATGCTACTTGACCTCATTCACTCGGTACCGAGTGACAATGAGGATGAGAATTGTAAAGCTCGTCCGGTATACTAGGAGGCGTATTTATCATAACATATATAAATCACAAGTATTCGAAGATAACGGATAACAGTCGTTTTTGCGATGTTATATCTGTTATAAAATGTTATTTGTAATTCACCATACACTCTTATTCAATCGCTATCAACAATCAACATTTTCAGTGTTTGATAACAGCTGGTCACTGAAATAACAGAACAGCCAATAAAAAATGAAACAACTATTCTTGTCTTTGTCTTTTGTATAATATTGTCATAAGCTAAAACGAGACACACCTAGTATTTATTTGAAATAAACCAAAATTATAGAAAGTCGTTTCATAAGAAGAAATCCTCTATGAAAAGCGAATTCTTAATTCGATAGTGTTATCTGTTATTTCATTGTTTAATCTATCTCACTCACACCCATTTGATAGACTGTTGTTAAAATGAGAAGCGCCTAGTATTATAACCCGATAAATACAAATTGTAATCTTACAAGAACATAATCATCTTCGAAAAGGCACTCCTTAATTAGTTCGTGTTAACTGTTATTTTGTTGATTAATCTATGTCGCTCACAGCCATTGTATATAACCCGAAAAATATACCTGTTATTGCGTAACAGTATGAACAGATATTATGTTTGTCCTGTTGTAACCCACGTCTGCGGTATACTACGAAGTGGCGACAGGTTTACAATGTAGGGAGGAAAAGGGGTTATTTTATCAGACGGGTTAAAAAAAATGCTACCACCATACCATCAGTTAACAACTCGAATAAGAAGAAGAACTATTGTTTACAGTGCAATGTAGGTTATGTACCATATTACATACTATCAGCAGCGCAACGTAAAGTAAACCTTACGATTATAGTCTTAAGGTCCTTCAAACCTGAGCCGGACGTGAACGAGTCATCAGAAGCGTTATTGAAATATGATTATATGTTATGATAATTGAGGAAACTGATTCCAGTTTGAGTCAGGTTCTCGGAACTCGTACCCGCTTTTTTGTTATGCGGTAAAGACTAAGAAATTAGTAAACCTATAATTTACGATCTAGGTCCTTCTGGTGTCTGCTCTTTAGCCTCGAGTTATTAAGAGCAGGATTGAGATAAGCCTCGACTGGTCTAACAAGAAAAGGAGAGCTTTCGGGTTCATAAGTTTTTAAGGTAATTTGTTTAAAATTTGTATGTCGCAGCAAAGAAAGAGTACTAGGGAGGGGGTTATGGCCTTACCCGGGACGTGCTTAAGTACTGTGTTCCGTAGGTCCCAAGGCACATCAGCACCACCGCGGGGGTTTTAAGGGATGCAAATCTCCCCGATGGGATGGTTATCATTTGAAGATTTTTTTCTCGGAGTTCCCTTGGTGTACAATCGCGGGGCACCTATGCTCGGAATATTATTTGTATCGAAGGAAGAATTCGTCTAAAGATACTTTGCTTCTGGATAGAAGGCAGGGGTTAAGTGGCATTTCTACTCACTGAAAACACCTCGGTGGTCTCCTTCATGATGTTAGGAAAGACTCCGGGATCTCCTATCAGATACACCGGTGGCTCTCTGCTGTGCTACACCTCCTAAAGAACTAAACCTCTCCTTAGTACCATGGCTGTGCTATGGTAGATACAAGACCACCGTGCATTTGCCGTCCTCCTATGAGAAGCCCTAACAGTGGGTCTGTTGCCAGAGACTCCTTTTATTTCCGCCACCTAACAGCACTGTGCACACATTACTCTGTTCCTGTTTGAAGGGCGCTATAGCTAATAAAATTACAGCGGTAACGATACTTAATATCTTGTTTAAATCGGCGGGCACATTGCGGTGTAGTGTACTATCGTAACAAGCGCTGCGTGATTTTAGGCAATCGTATCACTTACAATCACGTGAACGTTAAAATTACTTTATCACACTAAACAACATTGCGAAAGCGTCCGCACCGGTCGTCGTCATATTGACAAACGCACATTTAAATAAACATTATGCAACGCGGTGAAAGTTTACTCACGAGTGATGTATTTGATGAGCGAACCGTTACGTGCGATCACCAAGTTCATGGGGCAAAAGGGAAAATGTCAACGAGTCGGAATTGATGGAGCTTAAGTATTGTTTTTTACGTTTTACTATAAGAAGTGAGGATACGAGCGAGACGTTCACCTAATAGCTTACTATAAGCCGATAACATGGCGTGAGTTAGGATGAAACACAGCACCCCTTTGCGCTCATCGTCAAAAAACATCTAGATACTAACTATCTACTTCAGTAATTTCACTAGCTACTGCGCCGTTCAAACCGGAACATAAACATATTTGCACAATGCTGTTTACGGACAAAAATATGCACTGCGGTGGTACCTACCTAGACGGTAGTCAGTGGCGTGTAATTCACAAAAACGAGGCTCAAGGGCCGAGGACTTAGAGGGTGGGGGCCTTCGTCGTCCACTAAGAAAGCCTAGAATAAGTGAGAATTATATGGTGGTCTAGTTCTTGTCGTCCCAAAGCATGGATGTCGAGGAGGGCTGGAGCCCTACCTGGAACGCGTTTTAGGCGTATTACCGGAAGGCACCGGTGCGTTCCGTAAGAGATCACGGCGCCTCCCGCAACTCTCTGAAGATGGTCATCGAGGGGGTTTTAGTGAGTAAAAATCCCACATAACCTAGTCTTCTCACGGAAACTGAGTATATTTTTCAGATAATATAAGATTCTCCACTCTCTCTGCCCCGATGGCAAAAAAGCGCTTCATGAATCAAATACATTTATCTTATTATATGGATGTGTTGTATCAATTGATACAATGTAGATACATATATATATATATATATATATACAGATAACGCAATAAATCCGAAATGAAAGTCGATCAGAAATATTATGAAGGTCACACACGAGCAGCCTTGACCGCAATCTCGAAAGTTCACAGGCTATAAACTTTTTAATTAACTGATATAGGAGTTATAAAAACTTGCCACCGAAAACCACTCGGCTAGAGATGGATAATGCCTAGATAAGATCTAGATGTGTTCTAGATACACGTAACCTTGAAAGTTTCAGAAGCTTCTCAATAGTTTATTCGCACTCGCGCTATTTTTTGCGGTTCAAGTTAGAGATCAGATTCAGAACTAACTCCAATAAAAGTAAAGATATAAATAGATAAATAATTTCTTCTTAATAAAGGACATTGAGAAAAATAGGTATACTGATGGTAGATCGGTGCCTATTGCAGCTGACAAACAGTAGTGTGTAAACTTTACTATATTCCGGTTTGAAGGGTGCTGTAATTAGTGTAATTACTGGAGTCAAGAGACTCAACATCTTGTGTCTAAAAGCGACAAGCACAATGTGGTTCTGTATATATCATTTTAAGTAACACCATGTTTTGTATGTGGGTGTATCGCTAAGCATCACATGAACATCCCAACTGACTCATTCCTTTCTTGGGTAAAAGAAAAGTTGATAATAAGTAGCAAAACGAAGACAGTGTTCTCAAATTAATTAAACTAAAGAAAATAACTTAATCCTCTTTGATGAATGCGAAACTCATGATAACTTGGCTACGGATTGTTATATTATTGTACCACCTCCAAATATTACTGAACTAACTTCCGGTTGTGATGTCATTATAATTAGCAGAGACGGCAATGTAATATAACCCACAAATGTTACAATCCACAAAACATAATATTCAGTTTAACCTACTCCTTATTTGGAAGTTAAATATATGCACAATAACGTTTAAATTTTATTATGATGATGGATTTGATACACTCAAATTGCTGGATCTGCTTTGATATGGTGTCTAGAACTAGATCAATTTGTAATATTCACATGAACATGTAAGTCTATATCATGATGTATCATATTAATGTGAATCTATAGTTTTATCATCATTCATCAGTGTATGAAAAACAATAGAACAGACATAGTTGAAATCGTCTTCGAGTACACACATTGTTGTACATGGCTTGATACGATAACAATAACAAAAGAGTGAAAAGACAACTACGCTAATAGAAAACTTCCATACAGTACATTTAACATACAATTTAGGTTAACAGAGCAATGTCCGTCCGCTCATGTACTACAAATGAGGCAGGTTTACATGTAAATGCGCACAAAATACGGTCAACGGCGATCGGTTATATACTGCTGACAATAAATTGCCTAATAACAACAAACCTTTCATTTTCATAGTAATAAATGATAATCTAAGTATTATATTATACTAGTCCAACAATGGAGTTGTTGTCCTGATATTATTCATTATTTTTGATTAAAATATTAAACTTATTAGCGTCAAAATCAAAATTATATGACAGATTTATTCTTGTCTGTAATTTTTTTTTCTTTTAATTAGCTTTGGGGAACATTTATCAAATATCTAAAGAGTTATATACTACAGATATAAAAATCCAACACCATCCATGCTTAGAAAAATAAATATATATTGCATTCAAAAAACAATATTTTTAAATATTTTGAATACCAACATTTTATATACATAAGTTAATATTATTACAAAAATGGACTGGTCAGTTGTGACAATAACTAGTCTTATTACAAGTGTTAATAGTATTCATCTCCTCTAAATTGACCTATTAAAATATAAGAAAAAAAAATTTATAAGCTGAGATTTTAAATTCTCCTTATTGCAACAAAAAACTTAATTTAAGACTTAAACATCAAGATTAGTTAAAACTACGAAATATATATAAGGAAAAAAGGAGGAAATATATAACAATAGTTAAGTTGTGAATTTGAAAATATATTATTTCCTTGTCTCTCTTTTTGTTATAATGTCCAAAAATCAAATGGTTAAACAGTTATAGTGCACTTCACTAGTCCTGTGCTCAAAGTTATAAATGTAACATTATTATAATAAGATAAATTAAACATTAAGTGTTTATACAAAATAATAAATGAGATTTTTATTAAATTATTCAAGTGAAACCTAATTAATTTGTCAACCTTGTTCCACTGAACCAAACTGTCTCTAATCAGATTAATGGATAAGTGATAATGCCAAATCAATTTTTAAAACAATAATTATTAAAATTGTATACACATAAAATAAATATCATACACACTTTGTAAATGTTATCTAACTTCATCATCATAGCAAGTTATGAAAGACAATAAAAAATGTAACTTGTCTTTGATTTAAAATATTTCATGTATTAGTGAATTAATTTTAACTAACGTTACGTAAAATTTCGTACATAAAAAAAAAAACAAGTCTGTAAATTATTATTAACAAAGGTTCAATAACAATGGTTAACCTATGATCGGAATATTTTCCTATGGACATAAAAAGTCGATGTTTATGCCACACAATGCACCAATTTCTTGTTTAAATAAACACACAAACCACTCACGCTGATATATATGGTAAAGGTTAAATAATATATTGTTGCATTGCCGTTTGACCGATACATCTCGATATGAACATTGTTGTGTGATATCGTTCAAATATAAGAACAAAACAAAATCAGTACCTGCAGCAAGGCTCCTGTCCGTTCCACCGGTCATTTTCCCGGACGCGGACGCGTGAGGCGACATATCACTTAGTGGGACGGGCGGCTAGCACACTGTTTCTTGAAGCCCAGCACCACAATCCAGGCAGCAATTATAAAAAGAACCCATTTTCAATGTCACGAGAGTTACACGAGGGTAACTTGCGGACGACGACGCAGCTGCCGTCCGCGCTAAGCACTAACGACGCACGCGCCCTTACCAATAATATTACAACATTAATTACCTTCTCCCTCAAGGGAATTAGATTCCCGATGTTTACGTCCCTCGATTTCAGCCATGACCAATTTATTTATTACGAGTTCTGACTTGACTGAACATAGCGACATGCAATTTTTCCAACTCGACGCAGATTGACAACACAGAATGAAAAAAAAAAGACGTGTCATTGTCAAAATTAACATACAAAACAATTTTGTTACTTAACTCCTTAAAACATTATGTAGTGCAATAGAATGCTATTTTATAGCATTAACAAGAACTTTTATTTATTAATGTAATTTATTCAGTAGTTAAAATAATAAAAAATTTAAGAAATGGATATTTATTGAAGTATTTGCATTATCATTACATAAATTACTTAATATCTATAATCTCTGATATTTCTGATATTTTAAAATTATACGTATGTAATTGAAAAAAAAACTTCCTATATTTTCTATTTTTAAAATTCATTCATATCTGTTATCCTTGCAACACTTAATACATTCATACTTACAAAATTCAACTGAGCGGCTTAAAACGATTTTTTTTAAATTAACTTTCAAAATACTAAAAAGCATTTATTACAAAATTCAGGACATTAATCCTTGTAAAATTGGAATAAAGATTAAAGTTATCCGTACGAAACCAAAAAACTTTTTGGGACTAATTTTCTTGATTTTCGTTACAATATATGCTGCGCTTTTTGTCATTTATGCTGCCAAGTGGTAAAGTGTAGAAGTAGTAAAAATACGCATGTACAAAATATGTAAAAATCATTAACAAACAGTCGTGTGTTGTAAAATATTACAGAAAAGGCTAAGTAATAAATGTTGCACATACTTCGAAGCAGGTAGCTAGTTTTTATGCCTGGTCGCACTGATGTATGTCCAGCGGCAGCACTAATGTCAACTGATCTATGTCATATACAAAAGGTGTCGAATTTCCAACAGTTCAAAATATATGAATCTATATCTAATACTCTAATTCTTGTAACATAAACATTTAAACATGCAGGTAAATTGCATAAACTATGGAATTTATAAATCATAATATGGTTTTTGGTACATTGTTTTAACATAATTTTTATTTTTAGAATCCCAACGAGGATACAGAATGGAACGACATCCTTCGTGCAAAGGGAATTATTCCCCAAAAGGAGAAGGAAATATCCGAAGATCAAATTGTGAATATGATCGAAGAAACAATACAAAACAAACAAGCTGAAAGTCAGTCTTTTGTAGATATATGTTCTTTTAGGTTATGTACACCTGGCATTTATTTGGAAAATAACTTAATATATATATAATAGTTTATTCACTTCACCTTATAGCTTTCAATAATATAATTTTACTTAAAATGTTTAATGTAAGTAAAAAGAAATTATGAATCTACAGAAGAAAAGCAGTTATCAGAGCTGGACTTAGATGGCCTAGATGAGTTAGAGGATGAGGAAGACGAGGCCGTGCTGCAAGAATACAGAAGAAGACGTATTGCAGAAATTAAAAAGCTATCTGAAAAGCCTAGGTTTGGCGATATCAAGGAGGTTTCTGGTCAGGATTATGTACAAGAAGTTAATAAAGCTGGTGAAGGCATCTGGGTGGTAATCCATCTATATAGACAAGGGTAAGTTTAAAAAATTTGTTAAATAAAATATTCAACAGAACCTGTTTCACAGTTTCTGATTAAAAATGTTTCTTTACATAGTTTGATTAAGTTTAAGTTGCTCTTTGAATGAGAGTTGAGTTTTACTGCAATTTTTATGATGTATTTGTTTATTTTATAAACGAGAAATAAGACTGGAGAACTTCTTTTATATAACGAAATTATCATTAGCTTTCATCTTTGTTAAGGCGAAACAACACTTATAAGAGTAATTGCATATAATAAACAATCTTACTTATGTATATCTAAGTTTTGTGTATATGTTATGTACAAATTACATATTTACACATTTTATATAATAATTTCAGTGTTCAAGAATGTGCCCTTTTAAATCAGCACATGCGGCAACTGGCTGCCAAGTTCCCCTACACCAAATTCCTTAAGGCAATGGCTCAAACTTGCATCCCCAACTATCCCGAGCGGAACTTGCCCAGTGTTTTTGTTTATTACGAAGGGGACATGAAGAAGCAGTTTGTAGGCCCGCATGAGCTGAGGGGGACCGCATTGACTTGTGATGGTATGTTTTAGTAAAATAAAATTATATAAGTAATGTGCTAGGCGCTTAGAATTGATAGTTAAAAATGTTATTATCATAATAGGGTCTCACAACATATATATCACGCCTCGTTCCCTAAGGGGTAGGCAGAGACCACCTCTCTCCACTTGCTACGAATTCATTCTAATAAGGTCTTAAATATATGAAATTCAGAGTTTACTTATTCCTTATTAATAAGGTAAATTTTAAATGCCAAAGACAACATATTGTCAATATTATGGTTCTATGTAAACACATTCCGCAGAGTTCAGACAAAAGGTTACTAGGACACAACCATTGGGGTCTTAGCCTGTATGTAATATTTTTCATTCAATGAAGAGACCGGATGAGTGAGATGTTCAACTGATGGTAAATGATATCCCTGTCCATAACAATGTACATACATACATATATATCACACCTCGTTCCCAGTGGGGTAGGCAGAGACCACCTCTCTCCACCTGCTACGATCCTGGCACACCTCTCTCGCTTCCTCCACTTTCATAAGCGTCTTCATGCACGCTCGTCTGTTGCGTGTGCTTTTGACCCGGCCTTTCTTTAGGACATCTCCAATTTGATCGGAATATGTCCGCCTAGGTCGACCTGCACCGATTTTTCCAATCATTCTTACCTTGTATATTTCTTTCGTTAATCTTCTTTCATCCATTATTTCGACATGGCCGAACCATCTAAGCATCCCTTTCTCTATCCTTGTCACTACATCTTCAACCACGCCGCACCGCTTCCTTATCACACTGTTCCTCACTTTGTCCATCCGTTTCACTCCAGTTATACTTCTCAGGCTTCTCATCTCCACAGCATTAATCTTACTTTCATGTTTCTTCTGCCATACCCAACATTCACTACCATACATCAGTATGGGGACCAACACGCCTCTATGCACAGCCAGTAGTGCTCTTTGTGAGACATTCCGGCTATTCATAATGTTATGAAGTGCCCCATTGACTTGATTCCCTTTTAAAACTCTTCTTTCAATATCATCATCACACTTGCCATCTCTCGTAAACTGTGAACCCAGATATACAAATTCTTTCACTTGTTCCACTTTTTGTCCCTCAATCATAATGTCACAGTTTGTCATACATTCTTCTCTTTCAAAAACCATTACTTTCGTCTTGCTTACATTCACTTTCATTCCTTTGCTTGTTAAAGCTCCATGCACCATGTCGACCATCGCTTGCAACTCCCTCTCCGATGATGATAATAAAACTTGATCATCAGCATATAGGAGGCACTTGACGGTCAACTCATTCATTCTTAGTCCATAAGCACTTGTGGGGAGCACGATACCGTAAATAAAATTCGCGGGTAATACATAAACAATTGTTTATTTCGAAACAAGCACTTACCTTCGGGAAGTGCTTGTTTCGAAATAAACAATTGTTTATGTATTACCCGCGAATTTTATTTACGGTATCGTGCTCCCCACACACTATCTTTCAAATCTTTCAAGCAATTGTCTAAAAATAGGTTAAACAGCCACGGCGAGGCATAACAATGTAACACCAGATAAATTGATATATACTGCATCACATCATGCTCATCCCTTCAAAACTTAAGATGTTAAGTCTTATTACCCCAGTAATTTCACTACCTTCAACACTCTTCAAATAGGAACTAAGTAATGTATGCACACTAATGTTTGGTGGTAGAAATAGGAGCTGCACTTATACCTACCTAAACTGCCTCCTGCAAAGATGACTTAGTATCAGTCTTATAGTCTAGGACCGGTTTCCCACAAATAGAGTATCTGATGCAGTATAACCCCATGAAAAAAAAAATGTATAAAATTAACGAAACACTTGTTTCAGAATTCGAGTACATCCTTGGTCAAGTCGGCGCGATTGATACAAAGATAAAAGAAGATCCCAAACCAAAGATCAAAGATAAAATGTTCACCGACCTGGGATGCAATGACTGGTGATATTGGCTCTGGACGCGGAACTAGTGATGTGCAATTGACAATGTGAACTTTGGTGTATGGGCGCTTGCTTTAAGCAATTCTTATTTATTTTAGTTTTAAATTTATCTAAAAGAAAGTTTTTTTCTTTATCTATTAAGTTATGAAATATTTTTATGAGAAGAGTTAATATTACAGTCGCAATTACTTTGCATACTTAACATTCGTAATTCATTTCAAATAAAAATTAAATAAACATATATATAACTAATGTGTATGTATCACCACATCTTTAGAATGAAAGTGACATCTAAAAAGCTTCACAAACCGTTGGTGAAAAAGAGCTCAACTGCTTCTGTTATGCAATACATTTAGAATAATTAATAGAGTATCTTTATTTTAAATTGGAGTTAAGTGACATTTTATAGTAAAAAAGAGAATATATACATATATTGAAAACACATTTTAATTTGCTTAACAATATACTTTATATATTAGTCATGCTGAAAATTGGTTAAGGTGGAAGAAGTTCTGCTGAATATAAGACTAAGCCAACATTGAGGTGATGTGATAATGCTTTTTTGAACATATTTCTGTTTGAGCTATTTCTGATTGTCACTTTCACTATACGGGTGTGGTGTTTAATATAAAAAATACAAATAATATTTTTAATGACAATGTGCTAACATATTTTATACTAGCTTAAATGTTTCTCAATAAAAAAATGTTTTACATCCTTTCATTTTATTAACATCGTAATCCTCAACATAAATATGAAATTCCTGATTATTGTATATATAGTCGATATATTCAAATACCGTAATATCTTTTTACAAAATAATGTTTTACCTTATAATGTTAGTTTTGTGCATTTTATAAAAAAAAATATATGTAATATCCAATTCAAGTATAAAATTTTAATAAACTGTAGTAACGCGCCTTTACTTTAAGGACAACTGACAGGAAAGTCTAAAAGTAGGTGTTTTTTATGATACAATCAGTTACCTAATATTCATCATCATTTGTCTCATCAATAAAATACCATGAAGACATATAAACATTTATCATTCTATATCATATTATGTTTGCATTGCTGTATCATATTAAAATATGACACAGAAAATGTTCCAATCAGCCGGAAGACGTCCACTGCTGGACAAAGGCCTCCCCCATAGATTTCCACTCAGACCGGTCCTGACTCAGACCGCCCACAAGGTGGACCGACGACCTGGTCAAGGTCGCTGGCAAACATTGGATGCGGGTGGCCCAGGACCAAAAATGTAATTCAAAGTAATTTGAAATAGTTGTCACTAAATATTTACTATTTTGGTGCGTTTATTGAACAGTCTTTACCTGAATTTCAACATCATATCCACAAAAACATTGGTTGAAACTAAATCTTTATTCTTTTAATATAATTACCTGCTATGTGTCTTACACAGTGTTGCCCGATTGTCCATATGTTAGAACAATCAAATGTATTTAAACCACCTTCTTGATACTGCTGATCAAAATCGATGTTCACGTTCAAACTGAGAGTGGATTTATAATGTCTGACACAGCAACAGTTTGCCACACAGTGGATGGTGACATTATCATCATGATGACCTCTTTGACATGGGTAACCAGTGCTTTCAGCAGCCACGCTGTAGGTTAATAGCGGCGACGCAGCGCGTGAGGCACACTTCGGCGGGCAGCCGCGAGCGCATCCCCAGCTCGAACACGCGCGCTAGTATGCGTACGGCGTACTCCTGCACACCCACGATCAGCTCGGGCATCTTGTCGAGCGCGGACTGCGCCACCTCCGGTTGGTTGGAGTCAAGGCATTCCATGATCGCATGCAGTCCTATAAAACGATAAATGTTATAGATAATTTTGGAAACTATCTATCTATATTATCACGACCTTTTTCCCAGTAGGGTTAGGCGGACGCGAATTAACAGCCATTTTTCGCCAGATGTGGTCAGATTAGGTCCCATATAACAGGGGGCGAGCCTGTAGTCACTTTATTGGGGCCAACACACACACAAAAATGATTTCAGTGTGCAGGTTTCTACCACGATGTTTTCCTTCACCGTTTGTATCTCGCTGTTGTAACTAAAGTTCACAAATGTACACAACTTAAAGATTAATTCATTGGTACATGCCGAGATTTGAACCCGCGACCTTCGGAATGAAATCCGCACGCTCTAACCATTAGGCCAACGAGCTACTTTGCTATTTTGGAAACAGATTTATTATTTTAGCCAATAAAAGGAAAAATAAACTATAATGTATAGCGAAACATAAAATTTAAACTAAATGTAGACAACAATAGGCAGAAATTATGATGGTCTATTTCACTGACCTGGCGAGGCGTCGGGAGAAGCAGGCAACAGTTTGGCGAGCAGTGAGAGCGCGGCGGCACGAAGCGGCGCATGCGCGGATGCGGCTAGCGGTGCGGCGGCGCGCAGCAGGGTCTCCGCGGAGCCGCGCCCGCCCCACGCGCCCCCGCGCCTCACGCCCCACGCTTCTATCTCCTGATCATGTACAAAAATAGACATTAATGATTCATAACAAAATTATATGTAAATGTTAAAATCTCCTGTTTTACATTTTATTGTAAATTTTATAAAACGACGAAAATTGTTCATTTGCCTTGAAACTGTAACCAACATACTTAAATTATCCATATTACTTAATAATCCTTATTACGCAAAGACCTTCATCTAAGGATAAGGGCCAATTATGTTGACTTCACTTTAACATGGTGGTAAGTGAGTATAATAATGATACTCTGGTAGATGTAAATATACATATAAAGATCCCACCTGCACGTGCGCGGTGAGCTCGTCCGGCGTTGCGGTGCGGCGCTGCAGCGCTAATAGTGCATGTGGCGGAGGCGTGGCCGAAGCGGGCGCCCCGGTCTCGCCCGTGCACGCGCCCGCCAACGCCGGCACCATGCTGTAGCATGTCACGACGGTGCAAATTTAATCAACTCAAAGAAAACACCTCGAAATTGTGGTTTGTGTAATGTAATCTTAAGTTATTTTTTAATAGTTTAGAATTCGGCGTTCAAGAGATGTGCACAAAAATCGCTACGGTGTATTTAGAAGAATAGTAGCAAAATGGGTGGGTTCGAAAATAATACGCAACCCTATGTGGTAGTAACAGTAATATTTTTAAGTAGTAATAGTAATGTTTGCCTATTCTTACGGCAGGTGGTTAATGGATGTGCAGGTGGTCTCAGTGGTAATACTCACGCGACGGTGTCCCTGTGCGCATGCACGAGCGCGGCGGCGCGCTGCGGTTTCGCTGCGGCGTAGCGACGCAGTAGTGCAGCAACACGCTGCGCGAGCGCGCCGCCTTCGCCTTGGCGCATTATATGCAGGAAGCACTGCAAGATCTCGTGCAACTCTTCACTACCACACACCGGACAATAACATGTTAATTATGAATTGATAATCGAAACGTATAATTATGTTTTGTTCACTATGTGAATACATATTATACGTTACAAGGAGGCGCCGATACTCATTTGCTAACAAAGCACCACTGCATCTTTAAATGAAGAATTGTTTTTTGCTTTAAAATACAATTCATTAATAAATAGAGTTTATTACTGAACACCATATCAATGTAAGTGTGGCAGCGCAGGTTACCTGGCCGGGTCCGAGAACAGGTCGCTGTCGGGTAGAACCTCGAGCGCGGCGAGTAGGTGCGCATGGGGCGGCGCGCGCGGATTCTCGGCCCGCACGCCGCGCAACAAGGCTCCGCAGAGCGGTAGCGCGCGCGTACCTGCCCCGCGTACGCGCGACCACAGAGCACGCGCAAGCGACTCGAGCCGCCACGACCTGCCGGCGATGTTCGTATGATACAGTACTAAAATAAAAAGGTGATATATTAACATGTATGGTACTACATTTCAAGGTTGATGCGAAGCGGTGAGAATACATTGATATAATAATGTCTGCTTAAAGAGTTTGAATAATTGAGTGTGAGTAAAAGTAAACTTAAATGAATCGATAATTTTTACGTAGTAACCACTAGAATACATTGTTAATATAGAATAGCACCATGACAAAAAAATGTTCAGCTAATGCGCCTATCGCACCTTTGTGTGTGCTCCTTCGAGTGCGGGTGTGCGGCTGCGAGCGCGGTGAGCAGCGCGTGCGACACGCGGTCCGTCGCGCTGGTGGAGGACCTTGCCGCGCGTACGAGCGTCCCCGACGCGAGCTCCTCCAGCGATTCGAGCCCGCCAACCGTCGTGCGCGCCCCGCACTCGCGCATCATCTTGACTATCTTGGGCACCTGCCAAGGGACAAATAAAACAGATTATATAGATATTAAATTATAAGAAACATTACGATATATACTATAAATATGTGAAACAGGCTAAGAATTATCCGTCATGCATGTAGTCATAGGGAAGAGAGTTGATATGATGAGAAATCTCTTAACATAACTTTTAAAACACCGTGAGACGGGCGAGATGGTGTACCTTCATGTACAGAAGCAAGAGCAGTAGCGGGTCAGCGCGCGCGGCAGCAAGCGCGGCAGCGAGCAGCCCGTGCGGTGAGCTGCAGCAACGCAGCAACAGCGGCAGCCGGGCTTCCGCACGCCTACGTGCCTCGTCAGCACTCTTGGCGGATGCGCACTCCGCACCCACATAACCGATCAGAACCTCTAACTGGAAAACCGCAATAGAGTAATAAATATAAAAGATGTTAAAATATTTATTGCGATTTTTTTTTACTTTCAAAAGCAATAATAATAAATTCCTACTATTAAAGTAGTAGTGGCAGCTGAATTAAAAATGGACAATATCATTTACGTTGATAGAAGACAGTGCGTGTGGCTGCGTAAGGGGGCGGCACAGCGTACGCGTACCTGCTCGTGGGTGAGACGCAGCGTGTCCTCCGGCTCATAGTGCTTGGGCGTCGCGCGGTCGCGGCCCTGCCACACGCGTGGGCTGCCCGAGAGCGTCGCTGCAAAGTCGAGAACCGCGCGCGGCGACCAGCCGCTGTACAACGCATTCGATTAGTTCACGTTCACGACAAACGCACATGAACCACCTTTTTCTTTTCTTAAGACTACGACTACGTACTACGTACGACTATCTACACAAGTTGAAAAATAAAGCGCTCATAGTAATAACTCAAGGTATTGATACGCCCTACTAAATAAAAAAAGGTACACCAACAATATGAAAAACCATTTTTAATATGAAATTGTAATATTAATCAAGGTGAAGATCCTTGAAAGAGGCCTTTGTTCTGCAATAAGCATGCTCCGACCAATGATTGTGATGATATAAATTTGGCACTTCAGTAAGGTAAACAATTATAATTCATTATCATTTACGATTTAATTTAGGGGTGTAAGGGGTCCCAAACCAACCTCACCTGCTCCTGGTATACCCTGCTAATCAAAAGTCGAGCAGCTGGCTCCCACCAACCCGCATTGGGCCAGCGCGGTTAGAAATAGCTCAAATCCTCCCTGATGAATCTCTACAAACAACGGCCGGCGAGCGAGCAGCGCAGGACCTATCGATGGGGATTCTTTGAGGGAGGCCTATGTCCACCAGTGGATGTCTAGCGGCTGATGATGATTTACGATGCTAGAAAAATATTTCAACAGCCGAAACATATAGGATTGAGTTTCTTAAAAAAACAGACGATCACAAAGGCCGCTGATAAGATAGATCGCTGGATATGCATCGCTTAATGGACTAAGACAAGCCTTATAGAACTAGGTTATACAGTGAAGTGTAGATAGACAGTCAATTATACCCTTGAGGTTGCAGCAGTGTAGTGAGACAGGTGTGCAGAGTCTTCCATGAGGCCCGGTGCGCCAATAGCGTTACCAGCAAGGGCCGCCACGGCGCGCCGCCAGCCACGAACATAAGCTGCATCTGTTATGTACAATATATAACCATGTTACAAAATTTTGCTTCTGGTAAAATAATTTTGTGGGCTGGTTGTTTTACTGTTTTCTTACTACTATTTCAAATTTTTTAATATGATAATTATATAATTTGCAAATCACAAGTGATAACAACGCTTAACTAGATGGGGGGTAAAAATGAAGAGGAACTGGTCTTTTACCTGACGGCCAAGCGTCTCGCGTTGCAGTTCAGAGAGCCAGTCCAACAACAAGCCGCAGCCGAGCCCGCGTCGCGAGAACACGTGCGCCGACGCTTCCTCTTCCGCTTCATTCTCGCACTTCACCTGTGAAATAAAATTCTCTTATCTGTGACCAATTTCAAATAAAACTAATTCATAGACAAAGCGAATTTGTTAGCGATTCTATTGTATCCGCGCGCCATGAAATGAGTTTCTCTCCGCGTAATTAATTGATTACTTATTATTGTATTGTTTTACTGTTTGTGTAACCATATCATAATACTTTGTTTGACTTCCTTCCGGATCTCACCATAATCCTCACCATTACATACATAAATCTTTAGACACACTTTTCGATCGAATTATATTCTATTAATGATCATTATAATTTTTGCCTATTTTAATTGTCGTTTCAACTAGGTAGTCGGTACTGAGTCAACAAAATTTGACTAGTTAAGAAATTCTCACCTTAGTTTCATAGTGCCCATCCTGGCTCTTCTCCAGTAAAATGGAGATGACCTCCACCACAAGCTGCGTGTTCTGTGTCTCAATGATGCGGTTGCCGACCGCCTCCAAAGTCCTCGGCGTGGTGGTTTCAAGTGCTGTTTATAAAAATGTAATATGTAACAAATAAAACATTCTTTGAGGTAATAAGCCAGTTTTTGAAATATATTCATTTTTTCACGACACTCAACAGAAATCGATCTAGAGCCTTGAAATTATTTTAAGTATACAATATATTTATTACATTAAAAACAAATTATTTTAGTGACCAATTACACGACGGATTACGATTATATAAGTTTATTTTTTAAACAATATGAAATGCGCTTGCGCATAGCGAGGAGTACCTGCTACAAGCTGTTCTCGTGTAGCGGGACGCGACAGAGCGGGCATCCCTGGCTCGTCCGGTGCGCCGCCAGCTACCACACGGAGTAGTTCACCCACCGGGCCTGGCGCACACTTGCCGCCGATCAACAGCGCCCGTGAAATCTGCTCAAAAAGGAAAATATGGCCTTAATTTGATGTCGGTGACACCAAGATAGCAGAAAGTTAGTTTTAATCAATAATTGCTTAATAAGCGAACACGAGAATCCAAAGTGAGTTTATAATACATGTACAGATATATAAATATCGGCCATTTTTTTTATTTACTTAAATTAGTTAAACTAAAATTCTGATTTCAGTTTTTTTTTAAAAAAAACTTAAACCTTATGATTCAAACTATCATTATTATTCATTAAGAAAATTAGAGATAATGATTATAAACTCGTTAGATTTAAAAAATAAGTACTTAGAAAATGGAAAGAGATAGAATAAGTACTTACAAGATAGAAGATAAGAACACGGAGTTAGACGACTACCGACTCTTTCATAGTAAAATAATTATCATTAATAACTTATTGACATTGCGATGCATGTCCTACATCAGCCGGAGAGGTAACGTCTTAATGTTAGAATGGTATATAAATTTAATATGAAAAGTGAATATAAATCGGCGGTTACTTCGGGCAGCTGGCGCGCGCCGGCGGAGTGCAACGCGCGCAGCAGCGGCGCCGCGTGCGCCGGCCGGCGCGCCAGCGCGTGCACGTTGGTCCCGCGTAGGTACGCGCACACAGCGCGACTGAACGCACCATCTTCACCGCGCGCTCCCTCCTCAACTATTAACTGTAACCAAGAAATGGCAGTAGGCCGTAAGAGTGGCTTTGATAAGGCTTTTTCAGCGCACCACACATGTTATTTAATACAAGATTCCCCCATAAAAACAAAAAGCAGAAAGGGGAGAGAGAGTAGTGCATTCATTATTATACATATACATTTCTGTAAGTTAACGTTCGTCGATACCGAGTATGCTGCAAGGACCTGGAAAAGCTGATGCTTTCAATGACTGATGCATAGAAATACTTTACGATGACTTTGCTGTGATTAAACTATGTGGTTCAAGTCAATCGTAAGTTTTGAAAGCGAAAGCACTTCCGCTTCGGTACTTACAGCGTTGAGCTGCGTGCATGCGGTGTCCACGTCGAAGCGACTGTCAGTTGCATCGAACACAGCGGCGAGTAGTCCAGCCACGAGCTCCGGTTCGAGCCGCACGCTACTCGTGCCTTTGTCCGCGTCTGCCACTTCCCAAGCAGACACTTCTTCCTCCGGCAGCAACTCCTCCGCGAACAGTTGGTCGTCTGATTCAAATTTTTAAAACACCCTTTTGTTTCAAACCATATACTACCGTATTGTAACTGAAAAATAATGTTGTAAAAATAGACTAAATGTAAATGCTATAACTAAGAACTAGTAACTTGGACTAGGAGATAGTAATTGATACCGACCCTCGAACGAATCAAAGACCTTAGATAAGCCTTACCTTAATAAACGCTTCGATATCAGTTGTCGTAGTTAGAAAAAATAAAGAAATGCGAAAATAATATAGAAGTATAAAGAAAATCGTTGTTTAAAATATACTACTTGTATTTACGGATTCCGTATAAAAATGGACTATGTATAATGGTGATAAATAGTATCAAATCTGGAATATGAATGTTTGGGTGAGGTTAGATTAATTTGTACAGTTAAGTGACACGAACCGGGAGGAAGTTGGGGCGGCTGGAGTCGCAGCGCCGCGGCGAATGCAGCTCCACCCGTGGCGCCTCGCGCGCGCTGCACGGTCAGCAGCTGGGCCATGTAGCCGCGCTCCACGCCAAGCCGCACCACCGCGCCAGCCGGGCACGCGTCCAGCGCGGACAGAAGGGCGCTACGGTAACCATAGTTTTGCAATTATGAACAAAATAAAAAAAAAGTTTTACGGCTGTGCAGAAACACGGAACTACCTGTCGTTATACCTGTACATAGTGACATACCTCATGGACGGCACTGGCATACCGAAGGTCTGTATGTAGAGCGCCAGTTTATGTGCGGGCAGAGCTCGGAGGCCAGCCTCCAAGAGTGGCGCCCGCGCAGAGCGCACTAGGTGCAACCGCAGCCAGTCGGGTAATAGCGCCTCGCTTCCCTCTCCCCATCCTCCCCACGCGCTCGCTTCACCTCCTACCCACATGGACTGTAGCCACGAGTACATCTCCTGATTCGAATCATCTGCAAATATATGATGCTATCATATAAAAAAGATTACAAAATGTGGATACCCTTACGTTGGTTTTTTAGGCTGGTGTGAACACAATGCTTGCTTATATCACACTAGAAGTATAAAAAACAGAATACGTACAAAAAGACGGTCCGTAGCACAGCAACTTCAGGTGAGCGTGCACGAGCACTACGTGCAGACGGGCATGTCGTCCGCCCGACCACTGCAGCATCACTCGTTCCGCTCCGCCCCAAGCTTCCGAACTCTCCTCCTCGTCCTCATCGACACCCGTCTGGATAACCTAATAAACCACATCAGCCACCGGAATGGATGAATTTTATAACAACCAATGTCATAGTGTTTACTTCTAAAAGAATCATATTTATCTGCCCGCGTAACGTTAACTCAAATTTGCTAAGGCAACAGGCCTTGTAATACGGAGCTACCAGGTTCTATTTCAGGGTCATAGATTGTAAAATATAATTCTTAACAGGAGTTTTTCGCAATCACCTTGCTAGGTACTACCCTATCAGCTCTGTAGTCTTGGGCTAGTATGAATAGGACTAAGGTAAGTCCTGCCTGTCGTAAAAGACGATTAAAAGGGTCTAGGAGTTTCGCGAGCCTTGAGGGTGGGGGTTTTCGCTCAACTAGCGAACCTGCGTGGGACCGCGTATGGCTCCGCTATGATGCCTATGAGAGTTAAGCTCCTCAGAGATGTATAACTCAAAGTTTAAAGGGACACCGGTGGGTTCTGTATAAGATCGTGGAGCCTCCTCGAATGTACTGATGCAGACCACCGAGGAGGTTTTTGTGTGTAAGAATCTCACATAACCCTGACTTCCTCCAGAAGCAGAGTCTTTCGTAAATGTCCCCTCGAAACAAAAAGAAAAAGGTATTACCCGTATACTGTGAATATGCCGCCATAACAGCATCGCTTGGTTCCGGCTGACAACATTCAAGAGCTGGAGTATTTTGGACTATTTGGTTCCACGCGCTCATTGCTACTTAACACCGTGTGATAATGATGTAAGATGTTAGCCTATTCCGAACTAAAAAAGCTGCTAAGAGTTTATTCAATAGCCTATTTGATTTTCATGAGCACCTGTCGCAGATGAGCATGCAGTATGCGGGTGAAGGAGTGCAGCGCGCGATGCTGAGCAAGCAGGCGCTCGTCACGCGGCGCATCGCGTGCGTCCACTGGCGGCAGGACGCAGCTGGTTACTGTTGTGCGCTCCATCAGCACCTGACTCAGGTCCTAACAACAACGCGTAATGTTTCTCAAACAAAAAGCGATAAAGTATACTCGTAGTAAATAATTAGAGCAACACAAATTTGTTCACGTGCAAAAAAAGCAATGTGGGACCGATCGATGTGGGGATCTTTGGGGGAGGCCCATGTCCAGCAGTGGACGTCTATCGGCTGATGATGATGATTTACTATCATAATTTAGGTTTTATATAAATTGAGAAAAGCTTAAGGTGAAATTGCCCTGTAGCCTCAGGCTATTAGGAATAGGAGACCTGCCTATCTCAGAAGGCAATTAAATGGGTTTTAGAATTAGTGGGCTTTGAAAATAGTGACCCTCATCGTCCACTAACTGAATCCGAGATGAACGATTAGTACAAGGTGGTTTAGTTCTTGTCGCACCAAAGCGAGGATGTCGAGGAGGACTACAGTTCTCCCTGGCAACACATTGGCGTTCCGTAAGAGATCCCGGGGCCTCCCGCAACGCACGGAGGATGACCATCGAGAGTTCCGAAGCAGGGTATCTTTTTACAAGATTTCCCCCGTTAATAAAAAAAACGGATGGACAAAATGAGGAACAGTGTGATAAGGAAGCGGTGCGGTGTGGTTGAAGATGTAGTGACAAGGATAGAGAAAGGGATGCTTAGATGGTTCAGCCATGTCGAAAGAATGGATGAAAGAAGATTAACGAAAGAAATATACAAGGTAACAATGAAGAAGACCTAGGCGGACATATTCCGATCAAATCGGAGATGTCCTAAAGAAAGGCTGGGTCAAAAGCACTCGCAACCGACGAGCATGCATGAAGACGCTTATGAAAGTGGAGGAAGCGAGAGAGGTGTGCCAGGATCGTAGCAGGTGGAGAGAGGTGGTTTCTGCCTACCCCACTGAGAACGAGGCGTGATATATATGTATGTATGTATAAAAAAAATGTATAGTACGAGTAAAGTGTATACTAACAAGTACGATGTCTGTGTGGTCGAGGTCGGGCGTTGCGTCCACATGGTCCGCGAGGAAACCGAGGTAGGCGGCGAGGTGACGCGGCGCACACTCCACGAGGCAGGCGGCCCGCACCCGCGCCACCGCATCGCCGCGCACCGCCCCCCAGTGCTGCAGCGTCCACAACAGCCCTAGCCACTCGCTGCGCACACCACGTACCGCAATTATATTATATAACAAGATATGCAAATAATATTACATATTAAAGATCAAGTCAGGTTTTCTCTTTGTAAGATGATGCGATGTGATCTAGGACTGCCATGGTTGTTACCATGAGCATATATATAACAATGACGCATTCAATTACGGTCAGATTAAATGATCGTGTTAAATATTTTAGATCTGATTTAGGAAATTTCGTAAATTTATTTTAATAATCGTAGCAACGAGACATTAATAGCGGAAATATGATACGTTCGACAAATATTATTAAACATGCCAACTACCGCCCCATATCTTAAATCAGCCGGCATAAAAGTTTTACTTTGTACTGACTGTTAACGTATAAGTGCTACAATATTCAGGACAAGCAAGCTTCTTTAATCTTCTGCCTTATTGTCACAAAACAGCATATGAAAATGAAGTAAATAGTTATACCAACAAAACATATTGACTCACTCGGGACTAACATCTGCGTGGTAGTCCATTTCCGCCGTATCATCAGACTGCGACAATACTAATTTGAGGCCCTGAAAATACCAAAAATATATTTTCATATCGGTAAACAAATAAGAGTAGCTCAATGGCTTAGTGATCAGAGCGTGCAGCCTTCATTCCGAAGGTCGCGATTTCGAATCTCGGCATGTAGGTAAATTGGAGGTTATGGAAACAAATAGGAATTTTATAATTTATGTAGTTTTGTTCCTGTAAGTCGCACGCACCCGGTTGGCGGCGGCACGCGTGTGCTTCTGCGTGTGCGCGAGCCGCTGCATGTAGTAATGCAGCACCGCGCGAGCGCCTTCCTCGCTACCGAGCGTGCGGCGCAGGTGAGCGCACAGCTCGCCTGCTTTGCCCGCCTCGCTGCTCGTGCTGGCCGCGCCTGCTGTGCCCGCCGCACCGCCCGCCGACAGGAATTCGCACAGGCATTGCACCGGTAACACACTGACGACGGATATTACTATTTCTTACGAAATTCTTGTCCAGATAATTCTTTATTAACACGTTTCTTTACAGGTACAGGCTACAACCACAATATCTATTCCTACCTATAGTGTTCCAGCTTGATGGGTGTAGGAACTTATGAAATTACTGGAATAGCGAGATTTAACATCTTATTTAAATCGTCGAACAAACAAGGTGCAATTAGTGTATCATTGCCTTAAATTACATAGAGTTCATGCATAGGGACCATTTAGGCTATCCTTACAGCCAATGATGTTCTTCAAGAACTGACTATTATAAGATAAGAAAATATAGTGATATGGCCTCAAAAGTTAAAATCTACATTAATATTGTTTACTGTGCCAATACAATAGTAAAAGTATTTTCATCAAAACATTTACCCTAATCGAAAAACTTAGAAATAGTGTTAGTTAGTCTTTATATTCTAAGCAAAAGATACTTATGCGCGATTCTATGACATGAATATTTTATATCACATATATTTTTTAATGAAGACGCCATCTCACCTGAGTTCCAACTGATCGTGGCGCAATAGCTGGTGAAGCCAAGGCATGGCGCGCCGCGTACCATGCCGCTCCACCAGCTGCAACAATAGCGCCGGCTGTCGACACAGCAGCCGGCCCAGCCGAAGCTGAGTGCTCAATGCAGTGAGAGCGTCCGTCACACCCGTCGGCGGTCGCCTAGCCGGACCCAAGGAATCCAAGACTGACAGCTGGGGGATGGTATCATTAAGGCAATAGTTTTTTCTTTTCGTTACAATTCATTTCTTCGATTTTGCTTACGTACCTGGCTAAGCAAACGGGAGCTGTGCTCGGTAATAGGCAACTTGGCGTTGCTGGCAGTGGCCAGATGAGTCTCTAGTTGCAGGATGGCGGCGCGTTCTGCCTCAGTGCGTTCAGCTTCTGCGGCCGAAGTGTTGTTCCATTCGATGCTCGGCTTCCTAAAATATATACAGTTGACAGTTCTCATACATGGAGAGAAAGCAAAGCTTTCCATGAAGGTAAGCACGGGTGGTTTAAAATTTAAAGGTATACTGCCTCACCCAGTGATGCACATCTCAATGAGCGCGCGCAGAGTAGGGTAGGTGGTAGCGGCACGTTCGGCGAAACCCTGAGGGTTGTGAGCTGCGAGCATGGTCAACAGTATCCAGCCGCGCCAGTACAGAGACGTGATCACCAGGGCTGGCGGAGTGTACCTGCAGTGACATTACGATATAAACGCATGCATAAATATCTGTACATATGACAGAGACCGCCAGATAATAACTAATTTAGAGCTTATTTCGGAAGAAATAAAGCTGTGTGCGGACCTTCCTGTGCTCCGAATTAAAAATCGCTACTAAAGGGATAGCTTACTGTAGAAAGGAGACATATTATATATGATTCAAAGGCAATGATTTACTGGTGGTAGGTCTCTGTTGCCGGAGACCGTCTAGGTAGGTACCACCGCAGCGCATATTACACCCGCCAAAACAGTACTATGGATAGGCGTATTATTTACCATCAGATGAACATAGCGCTCGTCTCGTCGCTTAATGAAATTAACAAAAATGAGCGCAACGTGTTGTTGCGTAAATTTTTCTTGGGTAGTATAATTTATTAACAAATACGTATTTTTTTTTCTACATTTTGTTGTACAAAATTTCAAAATTTTTATAACATAACTGACTTTCCTGCCGTGTCATGATTAAATAGTAAAATTCCATACCCAGTAGGAAGAGTGATGTTATCAGGCGGGTGAAATTGGCACAGCTGAAATATGTAGTCAACGATCTCCAGCTTGTCCACCTGGAGCGGCAGGTCTTCGGCCGGAAGTGCACACGCGCGCCGCACTAGCTGCTCCACCAGTTCGAAGACCTCCGCGGGTGACACTGGTATATCCTTGAAGTAGAAAGAAATATTTCCAACGTCAATGAAGGATAATGCATTGATGAAAACATTACTCATGGTATATTTCTATTGTAACCCATTTCTTGTTGTCTCGGGCTACTATAAATAGAACTAAATCAAGATTCCTCCATCTCCGCCTACACTAAAAAAAAGTCTCCTTTGCAGGGCACCATCTTAGTTGGTACCTGAACATTTTAGCTCGACGATATCAGCTCGAAAGAATCGCGGGAATCTTTGGGGGAGGCCTATGTCCATCAGTGGACGGTTATCGGCTGATGATCTCGGCTAGGTATGAACAACTGTCGAATTTGTCCGGAACTGACCTTCGAGAGGCCTATGAATATGAGCCGCAGCAGAGTGTTTTGCGGCAAAGGTGCCTCGCAGCACAGCCGGTAGGTGAGCGCGCGCTCCGACTCGGGCGGCCAGTTGTCCGCCTTGCTGTACGCGTCGGCCGGCTCCACGAACATTATCTGCGAACATCGTCATTGTTAATATAAATATATACGTCTCATTTTCTGGTACGAGTATATCTCAAAAGTGATGTTGACGGTCACAAACTGCTGTACAAAATTAATGAATCGTTTTAAGAGAGAACTCTTTTTTATTCTTTTTCTACATCAGGGTCGGTTACTGAATAAAATAAAATAATTTTAGAATAGTTCCTTTACATGGAACATTTGTGTAATTGTAACGATTTTAATAGTGCTTAATTTTTATATACTTGCACATGACACAAAGTATCTGTCGCTTAACTCGTTAAGCAAGATAAGCACTCATGGTATGCAGCTGGTACTACCTTGTTGAGCGCGTGTTGATAGTCGTGCCGCTGCGGGCGATACACGGGTACGACCGTGTCGAGCATCCAGCCGAGCGCATGCTGCTGTAACGCGCACAGCTGCGCGCGGTATTCGGGTGCGTGCTTGCTGTGCGCCGCGGTCACAACGCAGCAGCAGCAGAACAGATCCGCGAGCGATTGAAACGCGCGCTCCCGCACCTGGTTTGAATGATTAAACCGAAATTATGAATCTACCTTCCCAATAACGATGACGCAGCTCGCTGGCCTAATGGTTAGAGCGTGCGGCCTTCGTTACGAAGGTCCGCATGTGCCGATGACGTCAATATTATTTTCTGTACATTTGTGAACTTTATTGACAACAATGAAATACAAATGGTGAAGGAAATTATCACGAGGTAACCTGTACAGTAACTAGAATTTATTCTAAGGTATGTGTGAAGTCACCAATCCGCATTGGGCCCGTGTGGTAACTGTGGCCCATCGCCCTCATATTGAGGATACGCCTGTGCCCCAACAGTGAAGACGTATATTGGCTGTTGAAAAAAAACATTGGCGATGACTGCAATATGCTGAATTGTAAAATTCTCCACTAGTCCCACATTGCCACACACAAGCAATCCTCATTAATCACGAAGTTTTCCTTCACCAGAAAATCAATCCCAACCATGTTCAAACAGACTGATTCAAACCCTGTAGATTTGCCTTACAGGCGGAACTATCAGTGAGCGGAGAGAAGACGTTTAAAATACGTTGTGCTAATAATGATTTATTAATCTTAATTTGCTTCATTGCTTGAGCAACTCAAACCGGACTTCTCCGGTTTTTGGGTGATACAGGTACTGTAGTGTGAGGTTACCTCCTGTGGCGGCTCGTGCTGCGGCGGCGCTGCAAGCGCGGCTGCGAGCGGCAGTAGCGCCTGTGTCTCAGAGCGCGCCGCACGCACACACTCGCGCATCATTGCGCGCATCGGGCGCAGGTAGTCCTCGGAGCGGAAGAGCAGCTCCTAACACAATATCACAATGAAGGATTCATCATTGCAATAAACACATAGGAGATAATGAACATCATTGCGTAAAATACCTCTATTTTTTATTTTACGTTAAATAATAGTCAAGAGCTAGTTGTTATGATGGTCGTAAATAACGTATTGTTTATTTAAAACATTTCATCATAATCATAAGCCGATAGACGTCTACAGCTGGACATAGGCCATTAAAACATTTACACAGCACGAAATTTGTATTCAGTGCCGTAAGATAAAAATGTTAAGTTTTGTTAACGCCTCTCATTTTGTAGGTTTGATAAGCAACAGGAATTGACAGTCTCTAGCAATACGCATGAACAATATGATGATAATTGGTGAAGGCACCTGGTACGTCTCCGCGATGGCCGCGGGCACCAACTGCGGCTGCGCGTGTATGAGCGCCGCAAGCACCGCCATGTTGTTCGGCGAGCGCGCGTTCGACAGCTCGTTGTATATCGTGTGGGTCACAACGCTCCGCAGCAACGCCGGACTCTCGGACACCATTTCCCTGCAACATCATAAGTCCGGGGTATTAGTGCATACAGTTTACAGCCTATTTACGTCCCCATTTGTTGGGGCACTGGCCTATCCTCAATATGAGGGCGATGGAGCCATAGTCAGTCACTGTGCGAGCCCAATGCGAATTGGTGACTTCACAAACAGCATAGAATAAATTATAATTCATGTGCAGGTTAAGTTTCTTCACGATATTTTCCTTCCCCGTTTGCATTTTATTGTTGTAACTAAAGTTAACAAATGTACACAACTTAAATATTAAAGTCATCGCTACATGCCGAGATTTGAACTGGCGACCTTCGGAATGAAAGTCGTACGTTCTAACTATTAGGTCAGCGAGCTACAAATTAATTCAATATCGTAGTGTAAGGTTTCCCGCACAACAACTCAGGATCCGAGCCAACCTCGACTGCTCGTAGTGCACCCTGCTAATCAACAAACGCAGGTCTGGTTCCCACCAACCCACATTAGGGCAGTGTGGTGGGAAATGACCCAAATCCCCTCATATTAAATCTTACTCCATCGATGTGGGAATCTTTGGGGAGGCCATGTCCAGCAGTGGTCGTTTATCGGCTGATTATGGTGATGAACATAAATATTAATTGAAATTTTACAACTTTACTTTTTTAACCACGCAACAGAATCGGTTTGTATAAAGCTTTAATGATGAGTCCTATATTTGGCGATGCACAACAAAAAGTTAAAATAAGGTAATGATGATAATATTAATGAATTTTTACCTCAGGCAGGACTGGTAGGCTGCTTGCAGCGGCTTGGTCTTAAGGCGCATGCGCGCGAGTTGGGCGAGCACCTCGTGATCGCGCGCCGCGCTCGGTCCCGCAGCGGCCGCGTTTGCGCAAACACACGCGAGCAATTCCTGCGCGGCGCGCCACAGCTTGCCGGAGTGTAGCCAGGCCTCCAAGCGTGATGCGGCTATCATGCGGATCTAGATAAATAAACGATTTATAATATTTTTTTTATTCTACCAAAATGTATATAAGTGATGTGCTTGCCCATAACTATCTACAACACATTGAATCGTCGCCTTCAGATACAAGATGTTATCTCTTAACAGCAGTAACATCACTAGTTACAACACCTTTCACAACAGAAAATAGAAATTTTTATAGTAGTGTATAAACTGGCTGTGGCTCGCTGGCTTAATGGTTAAAGCGTGCGGCTTTCATTCCGAAGGTCGCGGGTTCGAATCTCGTCATGTACCGATGACTTAATATTTAAGTTATGTACATTTGTGTACTTTAATAACAACAACGAAATACAAACGGTGAAGGAAAACATCGCGAAGAAACCTGCGCCATGAAATACCATAATAGCTATTTTACGGCCCCACTGCTAGGGCACAGGCCTACCCTCAATAGGAAACCTGCACATGAATTAGAATTTATTCTATGGTGTGTGTGAAGTCACCAATCCGCATTAGGCCCGCGTGGTGACTATGGCCCATCACCCTCATATTGAGGGTAATCCTGTGCCCCAACAGTAGGGATGTAAATTTGCTATTGATTGTTTGACTATCAGGCTGTAAGTATGGGCTCTGCGGTGACTCTTCATATTTAATATATTGCTAATTATAATATTGTATGTCGTTTTCAGTTAGGGATCAATAATATTACCTCTGGAAAACCACAAGTGGCAGATAAAAGCTTCAAAAACCCTTTGCCGATAGTGTCTGGTGCAGTGCGACGTTGGATCTGTTCTTTGATTGCTTCTAACACAAGAGCCTCAACTGTTTCATAACTAGTAGTATATCTGTAAATTAAATAGAATTAAAAAAAATCTTTATGTTTTACTTGGGTCGGGGATTAAAATATAGAGTGACATACCTCGGGAAGACAGAGTACTCAAGTTCAGTGTTGTCATTATCTTCATCGGTGCTGCCCATTAGAGGTGACCCAGACCCTGATGGTGACATTGTACCTAATCAAATTAAAATTATAAAGGAGAACTTGCAGAGAATATTTTATAACAGTTATAAATTGCTCTAAGTCATTTAATACAATTCTTTTCGAAAATTTTATATTAAAAACAAATATCATTATTAACTAACACAAGTTCACTGCTGCACAAAAAGCTGCTTTAATGGTCTTCACACTAAACAGACGAACACAAACATTTTGTGAAGTTATCACAAATATGTATATAGAAAAAGAATAGAATACTATGTCTATGAGGGAACCTCTATTGAAAGAAGTGCAATCTTTAATCCTTAAATTTATGATACACATGATGAGCAATGATTGCCAATATTCTTTATTCAAAGTACTTTTAATTTAGAATTAATTGATATGGTTTTACCCAGTGTGTTATCCGACGGAATCAGATGTGACGGAGGCTGTTTAGTGCTAAAAGCAGTGACGATGTTCTCAACCAGACATTTACACCATGAGCAGTCCACCCACCAACGTTCATTCAGTGCATCTTCTATGTATACCTGGTAAATACATAAATTTACTAAACATGATCTCTTTATGATGAGCAGGCACATTTCTAACAATGTTCTGTTTTTGGGTAATGTTGGTCGTGTAATAAAAAATGCTTTATATTTATAAGTATAAAAAATATAAAAAATAATTTATAAATATATATATAAAAAAATTATCTGTTTTTATTATCCTTATTATTTAATATTTAGCTTATTTAAAATAACTCTATTGCAGAATACCTACACTATTTTTATAAAGAACTACCTTATAAATGGTAGGTAATATTTTCAATGACTAACTTTGCCCTTCTTACAGCTGACAGAAAGAAAAAAATACAAAACAAAATAATATTTGATAAACAGCAGTACCTCAAAAATAAAATATCAAGTTACCACTGAAGAATGAAAAAACAAAATTACTAGATAATATGTTTCTGGAGTAATTATACAATATCAAAATATAATTATATTTTAATAGATAAATACTCTTAAGTTACCTTGATAAATGTATCCGGCCAATTGACACTGTCTTTGTGTCCAGCATATAGCATGTTACAAGCTAACACAAATACAAGAGGATTGCCCTTGCTCTTAAATGCAGCACCTTGCTCTCTTTTCAATAATGTGCACAGACTCTGAGTGACTGTTTCATGAGCAAACATGTTTGGTCTTATTTTGGTGAGATAAAGCATGCCCATGCAGAGTATAATGTCTGGTTTTGACCTTTGGGACTTGAGAAGACGGATTGAACCAGTTAGAAGACCCAACTGCAAACAAATTAAAATAACAAAAATAATTATTAAGATTTCAAGTCATACTCTATGAAGTAAATTTAACTGGTGAAAGATAATTTCTAGATATAATAAACATAAAAATTTCATATTGCACCATAAATGAAACATGTTAATTAAAGTTATGGAACCATTCTTAATAACGAACCCACAAGCCCATAGCTAATACTTATATTTATAACCATGTCCATAAGTTCTTAAAGTAATGGATTTAATCATACATCAATCCTTTAGTAAGAAATCGAAAAATACATACTAGCTTATCAGAGTTGTGAGTATCTAAAGCTTGAAGAACATTAGGTACTAAGTCAACAGGCTCTACATCTAAAGAAGTTCCTCCAACAGTTTCCGCAGGTGAACCTATTCTAGATCTTTTGCTTGGTGGCTGACTTCCGAATCCTGAGCTCTCACGTTTGCGTTCCACTCCTAAGTTAAGAAACCACAGTAAAATTTAAGATAATATATTTCTAAGTAGTACTTAATACATTTTTAGAATTGTAAGTTTTTAATAATCTATTACTTAACTGATTTATACAGCACATATTTGTTATTATCTTTAATCAAATATTAAGCAAGTCTAATAGTTGTTGACGAAGGAAATTTTTAGCAATAAGATACCTACCACTTGTTGATGGCTTATGAATATTTCTCTTCTCAGAATCTCTTGACACTACTACCGTAGATTTGCTGCCAAGAGCAAATATGTCCTGAGGGTGTTGGGGAGCTTTACTCTTAGCTCCGCGGCCTGTGGACGGCATTTTGCCTCTATCCATAGCAACCTCCCGTGTCTATCCTATACTTTTACAAGATAACTTAGAAGTCATCCCCGATTATTTTCAATTAAATAAAACAAAGTCGTTTCTGTAATTTTATTTTAAATTAAGTATTTTAGTGTAAACACCGCACAACAAACAAACATATGACATTATCAGCCAAATTGACACTGACAGTAAAATTTTTTTTTTACGTATTTGCATGAGAACAGGTTAAGACCATGCTAAGACCACGCTGCATCAAGAATCAAGAATTAATAAATTATTGAGAATTTATAAAAAAAACATGAAAGTTTAACACAAATTTTCGAAAGAGAAATCAAACACCTTTAAATTATGAATGCGAGTAACCTTAAATTTTTTTTTATTACAATTTTAAATGTTTTCTCGTTAATATTTGGTTCATAAAAGATAGTGCATTATCTTTCATAGTACAAAATCAAGCGATGTAACAATACTGCAAATAGCAACACGTATTTATTTTTATTTTGAGAAAATTCAAGAAATTGAAAAGTATTAAATGCTTTATACGTATGAAATAATTAACTAAAATCTATTTAGAATAGAACATTAAGAGTCTTCGAAGAAAACTACTTTTTATTCTTCATTTTTGAGTCCAAACGCTTAGTCTTAAAGAAAATTCGCTTTTCACTCTTCACGACGTTACCAGCTTGAGTAAGAGACGACGAAGCCTGCAAAGGAATAATGAGTGATTTAAATCGAGGCAATTGTTTCAAACAGCGTTCAATAGTAGCCGTCAACCGAATGATGATGAAGAATTTTGATAATGTAGAATAGTGATATGAATGACAGAGAGAGATTAACCAACCGGTGACTTAAAAGATGTCTAACTATAAAGAAAAGTATCTACTTGTTGCTAGCTATGTATATCTTGCTGGAGACTGTCCAATGAGGTTTTATTATTGCCGCCAAGAAGTAATGTGAGATTTCGAACTATGAGAACTAGAGAACTATGTGGGCAACTTTATTATAATAGTTTTTTTTTCACAACTTACATAATTTTGTGCTATATTGTTGCGGCGTTTGAACGCGCTCGGCGGTAACGGCGGCGGGTTCTCACCGCGGGCGAGCGTCTCGAACCGACGTTTCACCAGACCAGTCTGGTGTGTTCCAACAGAATCATGTAAAATTATATTGCGGCAAGTAAAGGACGTTATAATATAATTAGTGTAATTACTCTAGGATCACACATTATCGTATTTGACTGGTGGTAGGTATCTGTTGCCGGCGATGGTCTTAGTTCCACCGCTGCTCCTGTTTCTGGCGCTCAACAGTAGTGGGCAAAGATTACTGTATTCCGTTTCGAAGGGCGTTGTGTTTACTGAAATTAGACTTAACGTCTTATCTCAGAGCGACAAGCACAATACGGTGCTGTGTTATATCATTTTAAAATGATGATATAATGGTGATGCAGTTAGCTAGGGTGGTGAACATATCTTCGATTCATGTAATAAATAAAACTGATTTAATAAAATAATGATTTATAAACTTTTACTAATTAAAGCAATCGTTATTAAGCTTTGAGCATAAATAAATATTGCATCGCTTTTATAATATATGTTAAATGATAAAAGCTTGCCAAATATCGTATCATGTCGTCTCCACCGCGCTTCACTCGCAGACTCGTTCGATGACATCGTTTTTTTATGTAATTAAGCGACGACACTTGCAGGAAGTTCACTTGATAGTAAATAATACGCCCGCAAGTTAAGATGGTTTGTACTGCACCACATTGCACTAATCGCCTGAGATAAGTAATTATCACGAAATCATCAACATGAGTTGTTGAATCATCACCCCAATTACACTAGGTAAAACGGCTTTCAAACCGGAACACATTAAAGATTGCACACTAGCGTTTACCTGTACAAACGATCTCTCGCAACAGAGATCTACCACCAATAAAGTGTACCACTTGTTGCATATAATAGAGTTCATGCATATAATTAATTTAATTTTTCATGCAATAATGTATCAAGATGCATCGGTCGCTGTACAAGGAATGGAAAAAGCCTGTCCAATAGTGAACATCTATAGACTGATGATATTATTGCAGTAACTTTAATTAGCTAAATTTCACAGTTATAAATACTTACGTGTATCGTGTCGCCGCTGCTGTCGCTAAACATGTTGTACACCATGCTGTCCGGTTCGCGAGGCGCCGCGAGCACGGGCCTGTTCTGTGTCAACGCTGACTGCGGAGCCGTTTTCTACCAGTAATAGCATTTGTTATTTTATATCATAAAAAATACCTTCTCTCCAATATGAACTGAACCAATTTAGAAGTAAAGATATATGTTAATATCTTTCAAACAATAACATATTTGCAGTAGGTCTCTGGAAACCGAACGGTGGGGAGAAGGAAAAAGTCATGGTTGAGGAATATCTGGGAATGGACTGGCATATCTGAGGCGTCCGAATTGTTCCGCTGAACCAGAGACAGAAAGGTCTGTATCACGCTGATTGTCAACCTTTACTAGTTGGAGAGGCACTTTAAGAAGAAATGGGTCTCGGTTACACAATATCGTCTAGATAGATACTACCGCAGTGCAAAAAAAAGATACCTTTGCGGTGCAGTAACCGACTTGGTTTTTTAACACTGATGTACCCGGTTCAATTTCATGGCAGTGGAGTTTGATTACCATCATGTAAATTTGCTACCAGAACAGCATCGCTATGTTTCAGCTATCAATATGCACCCACGCATTACCATTAGCGGTCTTATTGTCACTTAACACCTTCTGAAAATGAAATGTACCTTGGGATTGGGCGAGAGTATGACCGCCATGTTATCCGTCTCGGATTGCAAACGTGTGTCTTGCGGCTGCCCGTTAAACTCCTTATTAATGTTGCCGATGGACTGCCGCATGTCCTGGATCTTTTTCTGAAGACGTTCCTAGACATAGCATTATTATATTGGAAATCGTAGCATTGAATCCACATGTTGACCGTTCTATTTATTGCGTGTTGTATGTAGCGAAGTGTACCGGCATAACTTTAACCGGTTTTGTGGCGCAGTTGATAAACGGAAGGACTCCAGAACCACATGCTGTGGACTTTGTTTTGTGAGTAGGGTTTTTTTCAAACCCGCTTGACTCGCCTACTACCCTCATGTTCTGCTAATTATCATATGAGAACTGGAAGAATCTGGATGAGTTTATCATTATTAATCTCAGAATTATTTAACATAATGTAAAACTAAGGACGAGTAACCCATGTACTCCGTCATCAGCTTTATGATCTTTTGCAGCTGGTGTGGTGGGCAGGTGTGAAGAAGGAAAAAGTCATGGTTGAGGAATATCAAGGGATGGACTGTCATATCTGGGTTGTCGCAATTGTTCTACGGAACCAGTGACGAACAGGACTATACTGCGCTCATCTTCAACCTCCATAATTGGAGAGGCACTTTAAGAAGAAGACCTTAACCCATTTATGTTATAAATATATCAATGTATATGTCACTAAGTAATGAGATGCCAAGTAAACATCTTGAGTTACGAATTTTATCAGGTATATTGCTTACCAATTGGTGAAGGTGTCGTGAAGAGTAAATCGGATCTTTGAGAAGTAAAGATATGGTACGTCTCATTAAGTCAGTAATTTATCTGATTAGCACACATGTCGCGTTAGAATCGAGCGATAGACCTAAGGACTGATCGATGTCTACAACCTTGGGAGAGGTCTATGTCCAACAATGGACGTCTATCGGCTGATGATGACGATGGATATAAGTACTATGAAAGCTAGCCAGCCAGTTCAGATATTTTCCGCATAATCGTTGATTCAGACCTTCTATATATCGATCACCGTTCATATTTGACGGATGTGGGCGATAGGATCAATGCGGAGTGAAATAGTTGGAAATGACTGGTTGAATTTTTTAGATGTATCAATGTCGATCAATCCTGCGCTGCCCGCATCCAGCTACTTCCCGCAACCGTCACGAGATCGTCGGACCACCTGGTAGGGGGTCTGCTAAGACTACGTCTACCGGTACGCGGTCGCCATTCGAGAAGACCAGTGCCCCATCGGCTGTCAGTCCTTCGAGCGATGTGTCCTGCCCATTGCAATTTGAGGCTAGAAACCTTTTAGACTAGGTCTGTGAATTTAGTTCTCCTGCGTATGTCCTCATTTCTGATTCAATAATGCAGGGGAACCTCAAGCATAGCCCTTTCCATTGCTGTCTAGATGTATGTACTTCATTATATGTGTATTTTTTCTTTTTTATGTCTATAATTTTACCAAACCTTATCGTTCCTCGCCTCTAGAATTACGCTTAACTTCTCGGTCAGCTCGTCCTCCCTATCCTGTAAGAGGTTTAAGTTCCTGATTAGTGACTTGACTTAAATCGGTTGATTAAATGACTTTGCCGGTTTACTAACACTAACAACAATGTCTGAAATGAAACTTAGAGACCAACTGAACACCCATTTGATGTTAAGTTATACATCCGCTCACAACAGCGTGATCATAGTCATGGTGATATATTTTTTTTTTTTTTTCTGTGGGGAAATCCTGCATGGATACTTTCTCGTTGCGGGGGCAACAAAAAAGTTATGCCAGACTCTTACTGGCTAAAACCCCACGGTTTCCTCGCTGCGCCTTTGGCCGAAACTGTGGGAACGCTTTCGCATACTACCGCAGTTCCGGTAACGTCGGCCTAGTAATAGCCCCAACATACTATAGGGTTTCTTGTAGAAACCCAAGACAGGGATTCTTCGCGGAAAATACATGCGCCTTCGCATAAGGCTTACATTACTGGGTGACGGATTTCCCCGTATCCGCCACTTAAGCCTTTGTTAGGGGGGTTGAAGGACGGCATGATTCCTTCTCCTCCGATGCCCGGGTCTCTGTCTACGGATGGCGAGATGAGAGGCACTTTCCCTCACCCGCTCCGCAGCCTCCTTCTGCGACATAATTACACGATAACACATTGTGATCGTTGACTTAAGATATAAAATGTCAACCCCAGTAATTTCACCAACTACCATCATACCGGAACATAATAAAATTTGCATATTACTTATGATTACAGAATGATCGCTCTCACCCATTACTACTTTACCTTACTAATCTTCTGAATAATTTCAGTTACTTTTGTGGGTCTTCTAATTCTTGAATCAGTATGGAGAAAAATTAGACCACATCTTTCTCTATAGGTGGCTCAGCTGTAAGCTTATGTTGCTCAGCAACTGAACATATACCCCACCGGTCGATCCTTATATCACCCACCACCACGTCTACGCCCCTGAAGTTTAAGTGATATTGTTGTTGCTGTTAATTTTGCTTGTCTCACATTGATGGTAGCCTCTAGCTGCTCGATTCGTTTCCTTAACTCCCTCTCCTTGCACGACGCCTTCAAGCTCGGACCTGGCGTTGGTGCCCATCTTCACTTCGGTCATGAGTATATTTATTGCATTTGTTTTCGATTTCGATCTTATATCTTATATATTTATATCTTATATATATATTCTTTCGATTTAATATCTTTATCTTTACCTTGCAGTTCGGTTTGCATATTTTTTATTTTGGCCTCCACATCTTCCCTAAATACAGTTTATATTATATTAGGGGTAAATAAAGCGTACAATTTAAAATGGGATATATGAGTATAATAATTACAGAACCCAGGACCGATTGGTGTGAAGATCTTTGCAAGAGACCCTGGTCCTAATAGTGGATATAAACGAACCTGAACACGGAACTGTTTGTTTAATAATGCTTGTCACTGTAAATAAACAAACCATCATCATAATCATTATCAGCCGCCAGATATCTACTGTAGGAAATAGGCCTCCCTCAAAGATTCCCAGATCGATCAGCTAGGGGTTCATATGAGGGATTTGGGCCATTTCCCACCACGCTGGCCCAATGCGGGTTGGTGAGAGCATATTATTTCCCAGTACATTTATAGTCATAATTAAACGTATTATAAATAAACAGACAATGAGTGATGATATTTAGAATTCCCGTTACTGTTTTTGGCAAACTCTTGACCTGAATTTTATATGATGTGACGAAGCCGTGGACGCGAAGCGGTTATTTATGTTGGCAACAAATATAGCAATACTTTAACGACAGCTGATTTATAAACTCTACCTACATGGATTTGTATTCAATTTATTGCATATAAATCGGTGTCCAAATTAGTTTTTCTCATCCACTTAGTTATAGCTGCACATATTTCAAAATAAATTATATGATATCAAAAGAACTTTCAAACCAAAAATTTGTATTGCCATCATCATTTCAGCCTATAGCTAGGTTTTTTGTATCACTGAAGAAATCTTCTTAAAAGATACACCTTGCTTCTGAGGAGAAGACAAGGTTATGGGAGGCTTCTACCTACTAAAACACCATCGGTGGTCTCCGTCAGTGCATTAGCTCCGGGATCTCCTACAGAACGTACCGGTGCCGATCCCACATCATCCCACGGAAAGGCAAAGCCCTCCCTAAGGAGCTGCGCTGCCGCCCACGCTGCGCTACAGCAAATACCAGACCACCATGCATTTGCCGTCCTCCTAAGGCTCGCTCATTGAGCTCTGAACGCCCACAAACCCGAAGACCCTTTTAGTTGCATTGTACAACAGGCGGGGAATACCTTAGTCCTATTCTTAATAGCTCGAGACTACAGGACTGGCCTATATCTATCTATTGAACATCAGCTTCCTAAATCAAAGTAATGGCACCTACATACAGAGATTTCTTGCGATATCGTCAGACACATGATGATCATTCACTACAATTACTAATACGTATGCTCTCCATAGAAGCGTCTTCGTTCTCCAGAATGAATAATTTGTATGCGAAGTTTCTTTTTAAATACATGTATGATTTCGAGGATTTCTCTATCTCTTCATAACTTGTTTTCAGGGTGTTCTCTTGCTCCATTAATTTCTCTATTGCGACGCGCTTGCCTCTAAATCGTCCTTGAGGCGATTCAGTTCCGACGCGACATCGCACTTTTCCTTATTCACTGATTCTATATGATTTTGTAGTTGTTGTCTATCTTGCTCGCCGTTCGTTATTTGCCATAATTTGAAAAGCAATAGTTATATGTTAGAGAGAGACCTTTGTCTCTTATAGCTTGGACAATAACATTTTACTATTTTTTTTATTTAATGAAACGAAGGACATCTGATGGTAAGTAACACGTCTGCTCATATCAACGTGATGCAATTTAGGATGGTATGTGTATACACCACCAATGATGATATGATATATGATACATACGGAACCTACTGGATGCGAGCAACGCGTGACCGATTGACGTGAAGATCTTTAGGAGAGGCCTATGTCCAGCAGTGGACGTCTACCGGCTAATGGTGATGATGATGACACACCATCACATTGTGCTAGTCGCGTTGAAACATCAGATGTTGTCTCGCTACCAAAGTAATTTCATTCGCTACAGCGACCTCCAAATCGGAACACGGTAGAGTTTACACATTACTGTTTAACAACATAAATAGGAGCTGCATTTGTAACTACCAGAGTAGTCTTTGGCAACAGAGAATTATCACAAGTATCATCATCATTTTAATAGTGATAGGTCTCTGTGGCCAGAGACCGTCAAGGTACTCCCGCAGCTCCTATTACACCCGACAAACAGTACAGTGCAAACATTACTATGTTGCGGTTTGAAGGACGTTATAGCTAGTGATATTATTTGGGTAGCGAGGCTTAACAAATTACATTTCAAAACGACTAGCACAATTTGGTGCAGTGATCACAAACGCCACAATGTTACGATCAGACATATCACTTACCATCAGGTGACTGTTTCGGCTCTCTAGTCGCTTCTTAGAATAAAAATAATTCACCATGAAGTTTGTCGGACATCATAAGAAAATTAATCTGGTCTTCAGATTAGTTATAACAGTTTGATGTATAAGCAGGGGACGTACACGAAGGTTTACGGTAGGGTATGCTGACGGGGCGCTATGCCGGGTAACCTCCACGTGTGCCTGCCTGTTAGTACTCCCTCTGGGATGAACAACAGTCAGGCCGGTGCGCCCTGGGCGCCGGACGGCAGCGATGTTGCCGTCTGGCGGCGAATAACCCGGCGGGAAGGGTCTCCATGCGTGTCCCTCTGACCAGCAGAGGGCACAGTGGTGAGGCGACGGCGGGCTCCGTGTTCCCTAATTCGGTCGCCGAGCAGGCGGGGAAGAACCAGTGTCAACTCCGCTACCGTCTCAAATCTCGTAAACCCTATGTACGTGTCGTGGATCATGTCTCGCGGCGTCTTAGGGAACGAGGGTCTTGGCTTAACCGCCCGGGCCGCGAGAATGTCATTAACCTCTTAAAAAAAAAACACCCGAATCCCAAGCGTTGGCTCGCCGCGAAGGGATGCATGGCTGATGGGAAGTTCAGTTGCTAGCGATGTCCTCCGTCAGGACACCAGCCGACCTCTTGACGGGTTACGCTAGGCCTTCCTAGGTATGAAGGCTCTGCCTGGAACGACGATTATTTCCTTTCGTTCTCGTGGGATTTATATGGAAAAAATCAATAACCAAAATTGTGTAGAAGATAAAGAAACTGTGTATAGTTCGGACGTAAGTTTGAGCAGTAAAACAGGAGGGGAGGCCCGCAAAGCTAAGCCTAGTGGCCGGAAATCGCGGGTTAGAAAAAAGAGAAGATTGGAAAGATCATCATTCTCTAACTATGAAGAAGAAACACCCGTATCCAGAGACACATCTGCACCTGAGAGTATGATTGCAGAATTTCGGATACCGCAATGCAAGGTAAACGTGCAAACGGCCGAAGAACAAGTCGAAGCTATGGTGAGAGAAACCAATAAACGACGGATAACCTCGGGCCTGTCTGTTGGTGATTTGGTTGACGATCGCACGGCCGCGGCTCTCAACAAACAAGTCCTTGATGATGTTGGAGTAATACATACAGTTGCAGCTAAGTCGAGGAATCTCAAAGGCACCTTCAAAGGCGCTTTAAAGAATGCAGCTTCGTCTATAAAGGCTGCCGTGGAAGCGTTACATATTAGGACGATAACTGAGGAGACGGCAAAATTGCATTCAGAAAATGCACGTCTGCATAAAGAGGTAGGAGAGCTACGTAAGGAGTTAGTGGAGCTCAAATTGCAAGTCACAAGGGTAGCTTCAGTTACAAATCTATCGGAGACTACAGCAGGCAGAAGAAATATTTGGATTGCTTATGAGACAAGTTGGTGATTTGATCAGCGCGAGATTTGCGGCGCTTGAAGATAGGCTTCTTCCAGAAAAGCGAATTCGTCCTTCGCTAGCTGCTGATCAAAGAAAGGCTGCACAGATAAGTGTAGTGGCCTCTTCTAAAGCACCAAACGCGAGACCATTGAAGAGATATGCGAACGTCGAGAGTAGACCGACAAAGCGACATAATATCAGAGACCAAGGAACTGAAAATATGAATGTAGATCACAGTCAAGAAAAACCTTGCGAAAGCCAAGCAGTTTCTGAGCGCACAGAAGGAGGTGGTTGGTTAACGGTAGCTAGAAGGGGCAAAAAAGCTAAAACGAAGAGTGGCGGTCAAGTGACAACAGCGGTTAGTGCAATTTCTGCTCAAAAACAAAACACAAGACCAATCAAGCTGCATACTCCTCGCTCGGCGGCAGTTGTTATTACACTGCAGCCCGGTGCTGAGGAGCGTGGAGTTACATACGCTGAGGTGTTAGCTCAAGCTAGGGAAAAGATAGATCTACCTACTCTTGGTATTGATTATCTGCGATACCGCCAAGCTGTTACAGGTGCTCGTATCTTGGAAGTCTCTGGTACGGTGAGCGGTGATAAAGCAGATTCACTAGCTAAATTGCTGAAAGAGTCTCTTCCACAAGACGATATAAAGATCTCCAGACCAATAAAATGCGCAAACTTGCGAATTTCTGTGCTGGACGATTCAGTCTGTGCAGAAGAAATTGCTGTAGCTGTTGCGCACCATGGCGGATGCTCCATAGATTCGGTAAAGGTTGGGGTAATCCATCGGTCCCCCATGGGCTCTGGAAATGTCTCTCTTCGATGCCCAATAACTGCAGCTAAAAAACTTCAGGCGGATGGACGTATATTGGTCAGGTGGGTATCAGCACATGTTAAGCTACTGCAGCCCCGACCGTTACGCTGCTATAAATGTCTACAAACGGGACACGTACGGGCATCATGTAAGGCTGAGGTAGATCACAGCATGGACTGTTATCGCTGCGGACAACCGGGCCATAAGGCTACTACGTGCTTAGCTGCGCCAAAATGCTTGTTTTGTTCGGTTGTTAAACTGTCGGACAATCACGTCCTGGGCAGTAAATTGTGTTCTGTTCCAAAGCACAGCAAGGGGACAGTAGCGGTGACAAAGACCATGAATGTACTGGCTAATGATGGTGAAGCGATGGTGATAAATTAGTTAAATGGTCTATCATCGCCTACTTCAAGCTAATATCAACCATTGCGCCAGGGCACAGGATCTACTCATGCAGAGCATGGCCCAATGGTCAATTGAATTAGCGGTAGTTTCCGAGCCTTATATTATTTTCCAGGAACAAAATTGGGTAGGAGATAACGACGGTGTGGTAACAATAATTCCTTCTAAGAATGCTGCTGCTCCACCGCTTGCTACCATCGCTAAGGGTAACGGGTACGTAGCAACCCGATGGAGAGATATAGTTGTCGTAGGGGTATACTTTTCTCCAAACAAATGCCTTGACGACTTCGAATCTTTTCTGGGTGAGCTGGGGACCTTCGTTGGGCAGACCCAACCTAGCCCTATTTTGGTTGTCGGGGATCTCAATGCTAAATCAACAGCTTGGGGTTCTCGGTCGACTGATGCACGCGGTAAAGTGTTAGAGGAATGGGCGGTGATGTCTGGCCTAACAACACTAAATAAAGGCTCAACCAATACATGCGTGCGTAAGCAAGGAGGATACGTCGTCGATGTTACCTTCGCATCTCCGGCCGTCGCAAGTCGTGTGCATGGATGGAAAGTGCTGGAGGGAATTGAAACATTGTCAGATCATCGATACATTCAATTTAACATCTCTAACCAAACGATGCCGAGCGCTTGCCATTCAAGAAATAGATGTATCCCTCTATCAACATCAAGATGGGCAGTGAAAAGGCTGAACAGAGATGCACTAATAGAGGCCTCTATCGTACAGGGATGGCTTACCTCACCTTCTGGGTCAATAGAAGTGGGAAAAGAAGTATGTTGGTTTCAAGAAGCCATGATGCAAATCTGTGATGCAAGTATGCCTCGGGCCAAACCCTTTTCTCCAAAACGGCAGGTGTACTGGTGGTCTCGTGATATTGAGAACATACGACGTGAGTGCATCATGGCGAGACGTCAGTATACACGACATCGTAGAAGGTCCTCCAGAAATGTAAGAATAGAAGAAGTGCTATACCAAAAATACAGGGATTGTTTGAAGGCCCTGAAGGATGCTATAAAAGAAGCAAAAACACGTTCTAGAGAGGAACTATTAGAATCAATCAACAATGATCCCTGGGGACGACCGTATAAATTAGTGAGGAATAAAACCCGTTACTGGGTACCACCTCTTACAATGAGTCTTCAGCCACAGTTCCTAAATAAAGTGTTAAGCACATTATTTCCAAGCCCAAGCGAACAAATTCCGCCTGTAATGGCTCCACTAGGAACGAATCGCGAAGTGGACACTGCGGTGCCGCAAACATCAGAGAAGGAGCTCCGAGCGAGCATATTAAAAATGCGGGCTAAAAAGAGAGCTCCTGGTCCTGATGGCGTACCTGGTTGTATCTGGATCGAAGCCATCAAGTCTTTGGGCAGCCGACTCCGCCGACTGTTTGATGTTTGTTTAGAAACGGGTCAGTTTCCTAAGCAATGGAAGACGGGCAGCTTAAACCTGATAAAAAAGGAGGGACGCCCCGCTGACTCACCTTCCGCCTACCGCCCAATAGTGCTACTCGATGAGATTGAGAAACTTTTTGAAAGAGTGATTGCTGGTCGCCTCATCGGACATTTTAGTAGAGTGGGACCTGACTTGTCTGATTCTCAATATGGCTTTCGACTGGGTCGTTCCACCAACGATGCCATAAAACAGGTCAAGGCCCACTCAGATAAAGCATTGGCGCAGGGCAAGGTGCTCATAGCGGTCTCTCTTGACATCGCGAATGCGTTTAACACTCTTCCCTGGGCGTGTATAACGGAGGCGATGAAGTACCATTGTGTGCCTCTTTATCTGCGCCGAATTATCAATGACTACCTTTCCGAAAGATACGTGTCGTACCGAGGGCATCAAGGCGGATTACTAAGCAGGAAAATAACATGCGGTGTTCCGCAGGGCTCAGTATTAGGTCCAGTCCTATGGAATATTGGCTATGATTGGGTCCTGCGCTGCAAAGTCGCTGCGGGCGTGAACATCATATGCTATGCTGATGACACACTAGTTATAGCCCAGGGTGATACTTATATGGAAGCTTCCCGTCTGATTACTGTGTCGGTGGCACAGGTTGTGGAAAGAATCAGTTCGTTGGGACTTAAGGTGGCATTGGACAAGTCCGAGGCCATTTGCTTTCACAGACCTAAGAAAGCGCCGCCGCGAGGATCCCATATTGTTGTCGACGATACAAACATCAGGGTTGAGTCTAATATGAAGTACCTTGGGCTCACACTTGATAGCCGTTGGAACTTCCGTGAGCATTTCTCGCACTTAACTCCCCGATTAATGGGAGTGGTTGCGGCCTTAAAGCGCCTATTACCTAATCTCGGAGGACCCGAGTCAAGTAGCCGTTGCCTCTATTTAGGGGTAGTGCGCTCTATGGCATTATACGGAGCACCTGTATGGGCGCAAGCCTTGACGGAACACACTATAGCGGACCTCAGAAGACCGCAAAGAGCCATGGCCGTCGGGGTTATACGAGGGTACCGCACTATCTCGCATGAGGCAGCGTGCGTACTAGCTAGATCTGTCCCATGGGATTTACAGGCGAGGTTCCTTGCAGCCATGTATGAATGGCGCATGGAACTACAAACCCAAGGTGAGCAGCTCCCACCGAGGGAATGGGGTTTACGGAGGTTCCACATTGGAAAACTACTGCTCGAACGATGGAATGACAGACTTGCCAATCCCAGAGCAGGAAGTAAAATTGTTATCGCCGTGCGTCCAGTTTTGACAAATTGGATTAATAGGCGACATGGCGCACTGACGTTCAGACTGGTGCAGGTGCTAACGGGGCATGGATGTTTCGGAAAGTACCTCCACCGTATAAGAAGAGAGCCAACGGCCATATGCCACCATTGTGGTAGCGGCGAAGATTCGGCGCAGCATACCTTGGAGGTATGTCCGAGTTGGACAGGGCTGCGGCGAGAACTCGTCGCTATTGTTGGTAACGACCTTTCTCTTCCTGCATTCGTGAAGGCAATGGTGGAAAACGAAGAGGCATGGAACGCCTGTGTTGCCTTTTCTGAAAAAGTTATGTCGCAGAAGGAGGCTGCGGAGCGGGTGAGGGAAAGTGCCTTTCATCTCGCCATCCGTAGACAGAAACCCGGGCATCGGAGGAGAAGGGATCATGCCCTCCTTCAACCCCCCTAACAAAGGCTTAAGTGGCGGATACGGGGAAATCCGTCACCCAGTAATGTAAGCCTTATGCGAAGGCGCATGTATTTTCCGCGTAGAATCCCTGTGTCTTGGGTTTCTAAAAGAAACCTTATAGTATGCTGGGGCTATTACTAGGCCGACGTTACCGGAACTGCGGTAATATGCGAAAGCGTTCCCACAGTTTCGGCCAAAGGCGCAGCGAGGAAACCGTGGGGTTTTAGCCAGTAAGAGTCTGGCATAACTTTTTCGTTGCCCCCGCAACGAGAAAGTATCCATGTAGGATTTCCCCACAGAAAAAAAACCATGACTATGACCACACCGGAAGTCATCGTGCTTATTTATACTTAAACATAAACTTACCAATAAAGCAATAGTGAAAACGTAGTTATGTACCTTTCGAGTAACTTGAGACTTTTATTTAGATATGTATAGGGAGCCAGTGTATGCTGTGCTTACTTACCTGTATGGAGCAATGGAATATAAATGTAATTGATTGCGATTACCTTCAGCTCTGTCTTCAGGGCTTCCGCATCGGCTGTTAGCTTACAATTTTCCTCTTCCAAGACTGCAATTTGCTCCTGCAAAGCGCTCTTCTCATCGCATACGCTCCTCGTGAATTGCTCTTGATTGCAGAGCGCTTGCTTAAGCGATATACAAGTCTCTGACGCTTCTTCAAGCCTGAAGATTGAAACATATAAGAAGAATTTAATATTATATAAAAGTTACCTTGATGGTTAGTTATAACTATTTTATTTCATGGCAGGGGAAATTTTCTTAAAAGATACCTTGCTTCTGGAGGGAGGACAAGGTTATGTGGGAGCTTCTACCCACTAAAACCCCTCGCTGGTATCCGGAATCTCCTACGTAACTCACCGGTGCTCCCCTGCACCCTGGCTAAAACATCCCACGTAAGGGCAAAGCCTTCCTTAGCATCCCACGCTGTGCTACGGCAAATACAGCATCGCTATGCTATCCCCCTAAGGCTTACTTATTGCGTTTTAAGGGCCCCCACCCACAAGGCAATGAACCCGAGCGCCCTTTTAGTCGCCTTGTACGACAGGCAGGAAATACCTTAGTCCTATTCTTAATAGCCCGAAACTACATGGCTGATGGTAAGTTATACCTAAGCCCATGACAATATGCCGCTATTTAGAACGGTTAAATATCACAACATTTTACTCATCGCGTGAGACATAAGGTATTACTTATTTTGATGGGTCTCATTATCTTAGTCATTAGACAATAGTCATATCGGAACAGAAAAATCTGCAAACTATTATTTGGTAACAGGAATAGGCGCCCCGGTGACCTATAAGAATACACGCACTATATCCGACGGAAACCTATCTAGTAGTACACAAAATGTTGAATCGTACCTATTGTATATTTATTATATTTGTATATAGCATATAATTTTTTTTTTTTTCTAATTAATTTTTATAAACATTTTCATTTGATACTACTTATGCGGTTGCTATAGTAACGGTTGCTATTTGCAGTCCAATTTTATATTACGGCCAGCAAAGCGGGCAAGGAACAGCTCGTATAATATGTATCAATATATTTTTACTATCTGACTATAATACAGGTTTTAACTCACTCGCTCTCTTGTTTAGCGATAGTGTTTCGAGCCTCGCAAGCATATTGGTTATACTCTTCATTTTTCACTCTCATTTCATCTCGCAGGTTGGCTAGCATCTCTTCTCTCTACAATTGAAACCATTCATTCATATTTAATTTATAAAAAAAATGTTATGAAAAAATTACGAATATTACGATTTTAATTGAGTTAGAGAAATTTGCCTTTTACTGTTTTAATAAGTTGCAGTATATACGGTCTATGTCCAGCAGTGGACGTATATTAGCTGATGCTAAAGGTACATTTATTATGGGTAACGCACTCCAAATCGCAGTAGCAGCTAGCAGCAACCATTTACCGTCAAGTTCTTGTTAAAAATTACTTAATTAGTTAACTTTAAATATTACCATCATCGATTCGTGTTTGTATTTCTCAACCTCCATGTTCAACTCTTTGACGGTGGCCAGCAGCTCGTTCTTTTGAATATGCATGGATGTCAACTCTGTCCTTACGTCCGCCAATTCCGAGTCTGCTTGCTGCTTGGTAGCGGTGAAGAACTTCAGCATCTTGCTCTGGTGTTCACTTGTCAATTTCTCTGGAGGAGATAATTGATAAAAGTCAATCAAGCAGGTCAACAAGTCAATCGCAAGTTGAGCTATTCAAACATGCGCTCGAAGTTTCGTAAGGTATATACTTTTTATATAAAAAGATGATCTGATCACCAGGAAATCTGACCAGTTAATGTGAGTTTTGAAAATGTTTTACATGGTTTGCTCACCAGCAGACTGTGTCGATGACTGCAATGGGTGCAATGGACTATATACAAAGTGGAGGTCCTGTCGGTTGTGGGGTACCACATTTGGGGGTATGCTGTGAAAACTCGTCTAGCAGCATTAGTGGAGTTAATGGAGAGATTCTCCAAGAGGCTTATAGGCGACAAAAACTTGTAAAAAGACTCGACAGTCTTAAATACAGTACTTAATTACGTTACGTACGTACGTTAATAAAACCAGCTAGCGAATGGAACAATTTGTTAGCGTTAGTATTCCCGTATAAATGTGACATGGATGTTTTCAGTAATGGTGAAGAGTGTGTTTCTAGGTTGATCCACTTTATCACCTCACCACTTAACACCAGGTAATAGGTAGGAATGCCATAGCAGAAACAATAAATAAAAATAACAGTTAGAAAACGCTGTTTACAGAGTACATCATCATCAGCCGATAGACAGTTTATAGTGTACGTAGCATAATAAATTTTTTGATATATAGATTAATTTTTATTTATTATACCTTTCTCACGCATACTTTCAACAAGTTGCTCATTGATCTTCTCTTTTTGCTCCAATTTACACCTGGTATCTTTCATCACGGAGGCGGACTTTTGATAGGCGTCGTAAAGCGTCACCTGGTCGGCCTTGCAGCGTGATAACGTCTCCTTCAGTCCCTCGCTGTAGTTCTCCGATACGTCACAGATCTCCTTAGTTCTGCTCAGTCTGCAATATATCATAAGAACACTTGGCCAAACTTTGCTTAATTTTTTTTTTTTATTTTGTCACGCCTTTTTCCCAGTAGGGGTAGGCAGAGGTGAATAAACCACCCACGTTTCGCCAGATGTGGTCAGATTAGGTCCCATGTAACAGGGTGGCGAGCCTGTTGCCACTTCATTGGGACCACCACGCACACACACACAAAGATGATATCAGTGTGCGGGTTTCCTCACGATGTTTTTCCTTCACCGTTTTTGTATCTCGCTGTTGAAACTAAAGTTCACAAATGTACATAACTTAAATATTAAGTCATTGGTACATGCCGAGGTTTGAACCCGCGACCTTCGGAATGAAAGCCGCACGCTATAACCATTAGGCCAGCGAGCTACTCTTAATTTATTACTTATACATATTAATATTATGTAGTGATCTAATGACTTGTCCTTTACATAATGTAATGGACATTCTCAGTGGACATGGACAAGTCATTGTTTATGTAAAGGACAAGTCTACATATTGATGTTGTACTCTATCACACATGTTGATGTGTTTTGTAATAAAATTTCATTCGCCAATAGACGTCCACTGCTGATCATAGGCCTCCCCCAAAGATGCCTCCATCAATCGGGATTGCGATGCCTGTCACGCCGGGCATCTGGAGCCGTCGTTTGTACAAGTCTATATATGAAGGTATTTGAGATACTTCTCCACCATGTTGGCCAAACGCTGGTTAGTATTGAAATAAAAAGAGTAAAATATTTGCCGACGCAAAGCAGAACATTGAACACTCGCACCTCCACACACCACCACAATCCACCACATCAGAAAAAAATAATATTAATAACAATTAGAGCCGTTAGAAGTTAGAATAGAGTATCTCTTACGCCATTTCACGATTTATGTGACACTAAACTAAAGAGGACATCATTTCAAGAATGTACTGCAATCTCTGTATGCGCCATCATCGTAGTGCCCACGGCAACCTACGTCACAGATGAAGACCATACGTCTCTTGGCATGCCATTGACTAATAATATTACAGGCATAACGTCTTGTTATGAACTCTTTGTTTATACCATTTAGGCGGAACACGGGTTTAGTGTATGAGCCGTCAGCACAGCCAGTAACCGCTAGTAACACCAGAGGTCTCACCAGCAAATTGCCTACCCTACGGAAACTCACGCCCTTTTTGGAGAACTAAGGGGTGGCGTATTGCTATAAATGAACGTCCAGCTCGCCTGACCATAATTATCACCATCAGACGATAGAAGTCCACTGCTGGACATAGGCGTCTCCAAAAATCGATCCCGCGTTACTAGAAATATGATCAGTGGTTATAAAAAAGCTGAAATATTTACATCAGTCAGTTATTCTAAGATTATATTAAAATATCTGCGCGGTGTTGACTCTGCCAACAACATCAACCATATAGAATTCAGTTTAAGCAACCCTTTGTCCTAAAGTATTTATTACATCTCTGTACAAAATTTCATATACTAAATTAAAACTAATCTTTTGCGATAACAATGTTTATCTTTCTATAATTTTATTTATCCAATATTCTCTGAACGATTTTTACTCAGTCCCAGGAGTAAAAACATAATGCACAAACAGACTTACATTTTGCATTTATAATTTTATTATAATATATTTTATTTTATTACAATAATTTTCTTTTAGTAATTTTCTCTATTTTTGTAATTTTTTTGGAACTTAGAAGAAAAACTTATGATGTAATTATTTAGATTTGGTTTCGGTTTAAACGGGATCAATCGTATACAACAGTAAATCTGTGTGAGCTATTTAGAGGATTCGCTTACTTATTAAGTGTTTCTGGGCGAAGTCTCAGCTCCTCCTGATATTGTCCTGAAATGGATTCGTACTGCATCTGCACCTCAACCATGTTCTGTTGCAGGCGCTCATGATTGTTCTCCACTTGCTCTAACTTCTCCTTCAAGTCCCAAGATGCAGTGTCTTGAGATACCTTAATAACAAGTGATCACATTATTAAAGTTATTCAAGGTTGTCCCTCTAACCTCACATACAAATGTTTGTTCTCGTAAATCATTGACGATGATGCATTTGCAACCCACGGTTAAAATATTTATAAATAAAGCATGTTTTATTAAAAACTCCATAGCATACCTTTACTTTTATAATTTTGTTAGCTTCCCGTGAAAAATTTTCACTCAAATTTACTACGTTTTCTTTTAATGTTTTTCTATTAACATTTTTTTCTATTTCGTTAATATCCATTATTATTTAATAGTTTGCAGCGGTAACACAATAAGGCTTTTATTTTTAGCAAAAACTCAAACGTATAAGACGCTATTTTTTCACCTTATGGCGGGAAATTATAATTTTTTTTTAAATTTACAAGAGTAGCAAAAAGTATTAAACATTACAGCTACATTTTTATCTTTAATTATTATTAATTGATAATTTACTTTTATTATTATGCCAATATATTTTTAGTAATTCACCTTCACAAGTTTTATAGTCAATTTGTATTATTTTATTTTTTTATTTTACACGGTTCTGAAAATGAATATCAACATGTAGTTATCTATGGTACGTTAGAAAAGAAAATGTCAAATTACTGAAAATTATCAATTCGTTCCCGTATCTCTGTTGTAGGGTGATCAAAAAAAGGTAAAAGAAAATTAAAACGTAAACATAAGTAATAATATTATTTAATGATAAAGAGTAATTCAATGTTAGGTTGTATATTAAAACAAAAAAAATATTTCATATAACATCCAACTGTCCTAACACGAATTATATAACACTGAGGTTATGTTTTAACTATTTCAGATGCTGTCTTCTTCACTTCTAAACGGTCTTCGAGCAGTCCGATCTTCAGTGATGATCACCCGAAATTTGGCTGCTGCAGAAAAGGCTTCAGACCCTATCCAGAGGCTTTTCCTTGACAAGATCAGGGAATACAAGCAAAAGAGCACGTACGTACAAGTATTTTCCTGATTTTAATAAATAAATGTAGTTTAAAACATATTGTTGTAGAAAAATGGTGTCGTGATTGTCATAGAGGTGGTCTCTGCCTACCCCACTGGGAACGAGGCGTGATATATATGTATGTATGTATGTATGTGATTGTCATATAACATGATGATCTTGAACATAATCAGTTACTTAATCAATTATGAGTGTTAAACAGTTATCAATATTAGCAAGATTATTTTTGGAACCACGCAAATACTATCATGCCTATTAGTATTATAGAAAGATTTATCATACCATTGTTCATAATATATTGCAAACTTATAATCCTGGTGATTTGACTACGACCGAAATTTATGTTGGAGTTGCTCAATGGCTGAAATTTGTACAGTAGGCCTTTTCAGTTCCTTAATTGCCAAAAACAGCTATTGTAAAAATTAAAAAAAAATTTGAGAAACACTTTCCTGGATATCATCTGTGCAAACATCACTGTTCCAATTTGAAGGTTGCTGTAGCTAGTATAAATACTGGGGTAATTACTCTTAACATCTTCAATGTGACAAGTGTAATGTGGTGCAATGTATAGTATCCTAAATATAACCACATTGTTATGGGAATGTGTATCGCTTACCATCAGGTGAACATTTTGCTGGTCTCATTACTTCTTAGAATTAAAAAAACATTTACTTATTTGTTAGTAATATTATTTGATAGCTACATCAAAAACGATATGAGCCTGTGTACACAAAGTGATAACTATAATCAGCAGGTTTAAAAACGCATCCTAAATTAACTAGTCCTAAATATATTATTAATTTTGCAATAAAAGAATCCACCAGATATGTGTAAAACCCACTAAGGACTTATTATTGTGACCATGACTCAATACAAATCTATTATTAATACATCTTGTATTTCTTTTCTTTAGTGCTGGCAAACTTGTTGAACCTAGTCCTGAAATTGAAAAAGAACTGAAATCAGAATTGGAGAAGCTCGAGAGACAGTTTGGAGGTGGTGCTGGTGTGGACATGACCACATTTCCCACATTCAAATTCGAGGAGCCCAAACTGGATCCCATTGATGAACAAGCACCACAAAAAGAAGGAGGCAAAGCAAAGAAGTGAAATAATAGTTTTTAATCAAAAATAGTTTTACATTAAATGGACGCTCTGTAATTAAATCATTAATATATGCGAGCTAAATAAAAACTTTCACAAACATAATTGTTTTGAATTGCAATTTTTATTCACACACATCATCACTTTGTGTATCAATATTTTTCTTCCTGTGCCCCTTTAACTAATGAAGATGGGATACCAGTTCTGTTAATCCATTCCTGTCTCGCTCTATGTGTATCAGCCTCGCAGCGCTCTTGATCTCAGTCCACTCCGTGATGTTGCCCAGCCATGTCTTGTTTCTGTGAATGATCTTAATTTTTCCGCCTACTTTTCCCATTATTTCTATCCGTGGAAGAATGTATTTAGTATTTCAGACTACATGTCGTAGATATGCTGTCTTCTGCTTTTTGGTAGATGGGAAAACCTGCAGTTTTGCTTTCATATATCAATAGAGCTTCTCAATAAAAAATTATAAAGGTTATTAAAAGTTTTAACAATAACGAATTATTCTGTAAAAGATAAGCTTAGATGTTTGATCGTTATTTTCTATTTTACGATAACAAAAACGAAAATTCTTAACATACACATCCTTGCAGCATTATTGTGTTAACCACAATGGAGGGCCACAGTTATGTAATATTTACACTTTACAGTGCTTAGGGTATAAGGGTTACCACTAAAACTCACCAGATCCAAGCCAACCTTACCTGATTGTTGTGCAGCATGCTAATTAACAAATGAGTATCTGGCTCTCATAAACCGTCATTTGACCAGCATTCTGGGTTTGCTCAAATCCCCCTACCCAATAGTCTGAGAATCTTTGGAAAAAGCCTATGTCCAGTATTGGATGTCAATCAGCTGATGATGATTTATTTCTATTAGTTTCTTTCTTTTTGGCCCATGAATTTTTTGTATAAAAATTTAAAAAACAAAAAATCGTTAACTATAGATGTGCAACATTTAACAGAACACAAGTCGAAAAATAAAGTAACATGAAAAAATATAAATAAACATCATTTTCATATACATACTATTTAATCATTTGATTTTTTTATTGTAGACACAAACACTCAAAATTTAGTAAGCTTAAAATAAAAAACAAAACTACCAAAAAATTTATTAAATTTTTACACGAATTATTTACTTACTTAAATACTATAAGAAAAACTATTTTATTGAATCAAAGTTTGTAAACATGAAAAAAATTGTAAGTCGAGATTTGTTTTTGTTGTCTTGGATTTGAGTTGATACTCTTTGTATAAAGTATTACCAAGCTCCTTGTAATTAGCGAGGTCTTCTTCTCGAGCCTTCACCCAGCCCGAACGCCAGATGCTCGCATTCTTAGACATATTCTCAATGAACACTGCTAGCATAACTGCAGTCGCATAACTGTCAGCACAGGATAAGTACTTAAACTGTTTATCATCAAAGAATCGCATCCAATAATGAGTTTGGTTTGGCCCCTTTGTTTCAATCATATAATGTGATATAAAATGTCTCACCTGTTCCAAGCAAAAATCAATTTCATCAGATTGCAGCTCTTCAATAATTATGGATAATAATGTATCATCTCTAATATAGTTATAAATTGTTTTTAATAAATTTATAATTCCCAAATCATAATAAGCTAAATGTTCTACTATACACATTCTGAATATGTTATATAATCCATAACTAGGGCTATACAGTCCACGGGAGTGCATGCATTCTATACGAAATGAATTAAACAACACCTTAGCAAACATAATCTGGTGGCATCTTTCTCTTGTCTTGAATTCTCGACAACATTTAATGATGCAACTCTCATTAGGTCGTGTATAATTTATAACATTATTGATAAATTTTATTCTGTCACAAAACTTTTCCCCACTGAATGTTTTCAATATGTTATTTTTCCCTTTCACAATACCTCTCATTAGAGTCAAAGCTATGATTCCAAAAAAATATTTCAGGATTATTCTTGCCTCTACATTTATGTCCCAAGTATGAAGTAACTTATTGCATGAAGTGTTAAATGCAGAATTTTGTACGGGACTAAAATCCGGCAGTTTATCTAAAGTTTTACTAACATTATTGTTTAAGTTTCCATACCACTTTATTGATTTTTCCCTGACTAAGTCACTAATTTTGAATGATTTGCGTTTTATATCCTGTTCAGCAGGTAAAGTTTTAGTGCCAGTTGAAGCGTCAACATTATTTGCTTCAAAATCAGATTTGGAAATTGTTTCACTTTCAGCTACTGTCACTTTATCATCTTTAACAAATTTTTCAATATTTTCTTTGCTGCTGACAGTTTTAGTAGGAAACTTCGATTTTTTTTTCTGATTTTGATTATCATTAAATTGATTTTCATTTGTTTTTTTCTTTTTGGATGCAATGTTTTTAAATTCAAAGTTGAGCTTTTCTTCAGGTGTTAGGAAAAATAATGTACCATTCTCTTTGTACTCATTTTTAAACCATATAAATTCCTCATTATTTTCTGCCAAAGGTATAATTGATATGACTGCAAAAATTACATCCGAAACACTTAATCCTTTAGGTAATTTTCCACTTACATAAAAGTTCAAAAATCTAGTGATGACAATTTTTTGAGTATTTAAACTCATTACATTGAATGGAAAAAAGTCTTCCTGTGATATTTTGAAACATTCATAATCATCCCAAATATGAGTCTGAAATGAAATGAAAATTTAATTTCAGAAAATTTTACAAAAATACAAATATATTTCTACATAGTAGTAACTAGTTAGCAATGTCCTTTATGTTGGTTTTAACCTCTGGATTCCTCACTAGACTTTGCCTGTATTGAGGAAACACAGGACACAAAACTTCTTGTAACATTATTATTTTATTTGGCAGCAACTGTTACCTCACTTACCTCATCAGTCTCATTACTTTCATCTAAATTAATGAAAAAGTTTTCATACAAGATGGTTTTTTCATTAAGTGCAGTATTTTCATTGAAAGTGGTATTTTCATTAAGGGTAACATTTTCATCACTAGTGATATTTTCACCAAGAGTAGTATTTTTTAAGGGTTTAAGGGTGGCATTTCCATTAAGTATGGTATTTTCGTCAAAAAGAGCATTATCCCTGTGGCTATTTTCATTAAGAGCCATATTTTCATCAAAGGTAACATTCTTATTAAAAGTAGTATTTTCATCAGTGGTGGTAGTTTTTTCCTGAGTGATATTTTCCGTGACTCCATCTTTAGAATTTTCATTTGAATTATCAACATCATTATTGTTTTGTTCAATATCTTTTGATTGTACTTTATTATATTGAGACTCAAGGTCACTGTAAGCAATAGCAACATAAAGAATTAGACTTAATTTTATTCTTACTACCAAGAGTTGACTTTTCGGAGAATTGTTAAAGTAATACTATCTAATCAAAAATCATATAAATAATTATATGTCAACACATATAAGCAAAATCTTAAAACCTACTGTTAGTCTTAAATTGATAAATACTCGGAGATATATATACCATTGCCAAACAAATATAAACAATATATTTTTTTAATCTCTATTGATAGTATTGTATACAAAATCATTAAACATATAGGGAGAAGAGGTTATAGGAGATAAAATTAAACATTTATTTAACAATAGAACGATATACTCACATGTATTTAGTTAAATGAATAACGCATTGTACTTACCGGCTACAAAATAAAATAATACTTCTTTTGCCATCTTCCGTTACCTCCCGTATAAATATCATACTGCCCCATGCGCTTGGTACAGAAAGTTATGGACAATTGTTTATAGCTAGAATTCTTAACTGATCTAGGTAAGACACAAACATATGTAACAAAAAACACTGTTTCTTCTTTTCGGATGAAGGTACAGTACTCTACTTCACTAAGTAACAAAATACAATGCTCTTTTATTTATCATTTTTGTATGTCTCTATTAATAAACTTAAAATCCAGGTGATTCACACTCTTATGAGTTTTAATGTTGCGAGTAAAAAAAAATATACAAATGTTTTTTTGTTTCACTTTAAAATAATTAAATAAAAACAACTTATTATGTTACTGTAAAAGTAGAAAATTCTATCTCGCAACATGTGCCCTGGAATAAAATTCAGTATTATTAAGGCACTTTACTACAGCGGCAGTGAAATAATTGAAAGGTTATATTACACAATAATTATATTTTTATTATAATAATTAAGTATTTATTATAATAGTGCGGAAGAAAAATATTCTCATAGTAAGATTATTTGTTAAGACAATCATAAATGATAATGAACCAGAAATAAATGAAAGGAAGTAGACCTAACATGTAAATAAAACAGTGTGCTAAAAACTCACACATGCTTAATTCACATACGCTTGTACAATTTAATAGTCTGAATTCAAGCTATTTAATTAAATCATAATAAAAACCTCTAGCTGGTACGCATTGTATTTCTTTTCATCTAGTAAGTGACGAGACAAGCGGGATGGCCTTCAGATGGTAAGTGATGCTAGTTAGGATGTTATACGATGCACCACATTACGCTTGTCATATTGAGATGTTCGGCATCGTTACCCCAGTAATTTCACAAGTTATAGCGCTCTTCAATTCGGAACACAGTAACGTTAGCGAACTATTGTAGACACCGGCCACCAGTACCTGATAACTCAACAAACGTATTTTCCTTTTACAGCGAGTCAATTATGTTTAAATTAGATCATACGGGAATGTATAAAACGCATAATAACTGATCGGCAGAATTTAATTTCAAGTGTTTTATTAAGTGTAGCATTGCCACACAAAGGCGCCATTCACTTCAACTTCCTCTTTCAGTCCTTAAAAGACAAACACAAGGAATAACAGAAAGAAAAGCTTGTCACTTATCGTTGACGCCATATGCCACTTATTTTACAGCTTAACTGAGAAAATCCTATTACATTTCAATTTTATATGTTAATGTCGCAGTAGAAAAAAAGAAAGAGATAACGTTATTAACCCGTCATTGGTGTAAAAGGGATGAAGATATTAAATTATTCCATTCATTGTTTATAAATGTGTATTAGGGTTGCTTCCCTTTGTGTGTGCATCTTACGGCAGACAGTGATGATATACACTTCTACGTTGTGTGAGACTAAGGTATAGTGAGGTAGGACTCATTACATCTCAGAACGATCGAAAGATATTTCACCTTAATTTATTCTGTTTAAAGATAGAAAAATAAATATGTGAATTGTATAGATATAGTGCCATGTATTTAAAAATTTCGAACTCACTTTTATTAAAGGTGCTAGGTCTCTGTTTCCTGAGACCATCCAAATATGTATCACTGCAATGTCTATTGCAGCCGACAAACAGTAGTATGCAAACATTGCTATGTTCCGACTTGAAGGCCACTATAGTTAATGTATTTTTTTTTTATTAACGTATGTAACAAAATGCTAACAGAACGCACACCCCGGGACCAATAGTGGGCCGGTGCCGGGGTAGTGTCGGGCTTCAACCGACTAAAAAACTTCACACGGTATTCCTGCATTGTCCACATGCTCGAGGGGTCGCGGGACGTATTTCAGTTCCTCCGCGACCCCCGATCGGCGCCCGAATGAACGGGAGGGATGTGATGTGAAGCAGCACCCCTCCCGAGAAGATCCCTACGTGGCGACGCGTCGGAATACGAGACGCATCACCATATGCACCCCAGGAACCCTCTCCAAGGGAGGCGCCGGCCCGACGGCCCTCACGGTCATCGCACGCCTCGTCCGTCCTACCTGTACAGTTCCGCCGGTGCAGATAGCTCCCGAAGCAACCGTGCCTCGTGAGTACCTGCACCAGGCAGAAACTGAGGACTCCGAAGTCCCGGTCCAACCAGTCACCGATGACCGGCCTGATGGCCTCAACGGTGAGGCGACCGTGCCACGGTGTAAGGAGTCGCCGCTCCCATCTCCGAAACACCTCTCGATGCGCCTTTCGGCGCCACCTCTCCACTTCGTCTGGCGTCGGAAGCGAACCCTCCCGCTCAAGGGCCCTCGTCTGCTGCCAGGTGTTGCGCCCATATGGGCGCACTGTATAGCGCCATAGAAAGCACCACTCCCGTGTAGAGTCGCCGGCATCCGACGCTCGGCCCGCCCAGATTGGGCAGGAGGCGGCTCAGGGACCCGGCCGCTCGAATGAGCTTCGGGCCCAGCTGCCGAAAGTGCTTGTCGAATCTCCATCGACCGTCGAGGACGACTCCTAAGTACTTCATCGAAGTACCTACGGCGATGGAAGTCCCGCCGACTATCAGCTCCGCTCCTGGCGGAGGTGCATTCCGGGCGCCGTGGAAGCACAAGGCATCGCACTTGCCCAGCGCCACCTCCAGTCCCAAGCGCCGAATACGCGAGACGACATGGGCCACGCTCGCAGTCGCCAACACATGCGCCTCCCTAAAGGTGCGCGCGCATGCCGTCACCAGGGTGTCGTCGGCGTAACAAGTCACGTAGACCCCACCGAGGTTAGCTCCGCGCAACACCTACTCGTAGCCGATGTTCCACAGGAGCGGTCCGAGGACCGACCTCTGCGGATCACTGCACGACACACCGTGCCAACACCACTCGTCGCGCGTCGAGTACCTCACAGATCAGTCCGAGAGATACGTCCCGATCGTACGCCTCAGAACTGTAATTAATGTAATCACAGCAGTAACCAGACTGACTTAGACCAGGGATCGACAACCACATGTGGCTCTTTGGATGTGCAGCTGCGGCTCTTTAGTTAATTATAAATATTATTTATTTTATTATAAGAAAACTTTTATACTAGTCCAGAATGGATTAAGGAGGATTAGGCACCATTTCTATCTGTATTTTCTACTCACTTTTCATGGCAACCTTCCTCCGCGATACGCCTTCTCACTCTCAATAATACCATATATATATTAACTAATTTGTTGTGAAAAAATACTAATCATAGATCTACCAGGATGTGACAACAAAAAAAATAAAAGTTTAAAAAGTAGCGATTTTAATATGGCAAGAAAAAAAAATGTCATCTGTCAACTGGAATTTCGAGGAGTTGTTTTTAGTTTGGCTACAAATTTCCTTTTAAAAAAAAAAGGGTTGAAAATGTCGAAGAAACCTCTTCGATTCCAAGCAAGAAATATTATTTTCAATGTTTATCAAAGAATACTTGATGAACAAGGTGCAGAACAAACACAATCATCGATATTGAGCCATGTGCAAGCGTTGACTGGTTAGTAGGAATGACATGTCTTGATACTTTGGTTTATAGCATTTTTCGTGTGTATTATATTATGTAAACTAAACTTTGGTTTATTTCAGGGTTTTCTAATACTACCATAAGAAGAATTGTTGCTGAAGGCTAACAGAGGGGTATTTAGTACGCCCGGTAAAAATAGGAAAGGTAGCAAAAAAAATAAACTTGGATAGTTTTGATTTAGAATTGATCAGAAACAAGATAAATGAGTTTTACACTGCACGAAAAGAAAAACCCAGTGTCATGAATGATTTCTTCGGGAGGAAATCAATTCCAATGGAGGAAGAGAATCATTAAGGTAAAAAAAAAACGATTTTCATTTTCTTTCAATGAAAATAATCTAAAAATATAGTAATCTAAAAATAACAATCTTATTTTGTCTTCAGACATATTTTGAAAGACATCGGATTCGTGTTCGTGAAGTGCCTATCAAGAAGGACTATTTTATTGCAGCGACATGACATAAAGATACACAGATTTAAGTATTTGGAGCATATGCAAAAGAATCGAGAAGCCGATGATAAGCTTTATTATCCCTGATTATTGGATAAATTTTTATATTTGCATGTATCAACTCATAATCAGTCTCTATAAAGACAAAAAAAGTATCAAAGCGTTTTACTCCAATTTCCCCAGTATTGCTAGCGTCAATTTCTTTTTTCCCTTTTTGGCATCAGATCGTGGTAGACCTGATCGCCGAGCACGAGAGACCGTCATTTGTAGGGGTTCATATGGGTGGGATTGGGCCATTTCCCACTACGCTGATCCAATGCGGGTTGGTGGTAGCCAAAGCCTCATTTGTTTATTAGCATTGTGCACTGAAAGCAGATGAGGTTGCCGTGGGTACCGTGAGTTGTGCGGAACCCCTTACACACTTATATATGAATAAATAGATATTTTTCTTATGAATATATACACTATTTTTTTATATCAATAAAAACATTTATTTCCAATCCAATCCAATCAGCCGGAAGACGTCCACTGCTGGACAAAGGCCTCCCCCAAAGATTTCCACTTAGACCGGTCCTGGGCCACCCGCATCCAATGGTTGCCAGCGACCTTGACCAGGTCGTCGGTCCACCTTGTGGGGGGTCTACCCACGCTACGTCTTCCGGTACGTGGCCGCCACTCGAGAACCTTTCTGCCCCAACGGCCGTCGGTTCTGCGAGCTATGTGCCCTGCCCATTGCCACTTTGCGACGGCGACCCTTCGAGCTATGTCGGTGACCTTGGTTCTCCTGCGGATCTCCTCATTTCTGATTCGATCTCGCAGGGAAACTCCGAGCATAGCTCGCTCCATCGCCCTCTCGGCAATCTTAAGCTTGCGGACAAGGCCCACAGTAAGCGGCCACGTCTCTGCTCCGTATGTCATCGCTGGCAACACACACTGGTCAAAGACTTTTGTCTTGAGACACTGCGGTATATTGGTATATAACATTTATTTATGCAAGTAATATTTATTGTGGACAAGAAAAAAAAATTGTGGCTCTTTAAACACTGAATTTTGTAAATTGTAATTTTTGTTACTTTTCCGATTCGGAAGATTGCCGACCTCTGTCTTAGACGAAAAGCACAATGTGGTACTGTGTATAACATCCAAACTAGCGTCACATTTTTATGGGTGGGCAATTCACTTACCATCAGGTGAACATCCCTCCCATCTCGTCAGGTAAATGTATAAAAAGTCATTACAATCGCCGTGTCATATACGTAACACGAAGAGTACGTGGGAACATTTTTTATTTCTAGTAGTAAGCATTGCCGTACTAGCAAGAATCGACACCAGAGCGCATTAGATTTTGAAATACCAGCACTAGAAATCAGGTATCAAAATACTTTAAAGTATTTTAATTTCTCAATTTTGGAACCTGGAAACTTAAATCTTATTAAAATAATTAGCAAAATCTACCGTACAAAATTTCTATTTTTTTTTTTGTTTTCAATTTAAGTATTTAACCTTTTTGATGTAGGATACTGATATATAAAAAATATCCTTACCTTTAGTTTTCACGTTACTCAAATGATAACTTTTTGGTTTTATATCGTTTTTAAATAAAAAAAAATATGCTTAAATTATTCCACATATATTTGCGTCTTGTAAAATAGCATTTAAATTAGAAAGTATTAAATACTTGATTGTTCTTCTTTCCGTCACCTAGTGTGTGTACTTAGAAACACGTACTTGGTTTTCAAACCTGGTCGCGTAAATACGTTGTCCCTATCGACTAGTGCCGCTCGATACGCAATGAGAGTGACAGTGCAGTTAGTTCGCGGTGTAATCTTATAAATATTTTTATATTATGGCCGCCGGCTTCGTCGGATCTACAAAGAATTTCCCGTTCTCCTTCGACGTTGACGTTGAGGAGGAGGAGGAACCCGGACGGAGTACCCCGCATTTGAATAAACGCGTAGGTATGTAATTTTTGTTTACCATGTTTTCAGTTAAACTTTATAAACATTAAATCCACGGTTAACTGAAAATTGATTTTTAGTTAAAACTATCGTAAATAAAATATTATGTAGATTTAGTAATTGAAAGACGTAAATTATGTTGTGTCTGATAATATTTTTGCCGAAACATTCCCACTTAAAATTTTAATGCCTTTTTGATCGTTAAAAAAATTGTTGAAAACAGGATCATCGGTATATTATAAAGATATTTTACGTTTTACCATAATTTTTAAAACACAGTTTTTAATAATAAGAAACATTACAATAAATAACGATGTATTTTATATTAATTTCTGACTTAATAAAACCAAAGTTATAAAAGTTGTTACATATATTTATCTTTTATTTTACTTGTGAGGGGAGGTGGGTTTCCGTACCTGCCCTCTGGAGAGGTAATAAAAGATTGTGTTGGACTTCCATTCTGTAAAACTCGGGATGTCCTCTTAAGTTTTACATGAAGGTTATGGAAACACTCGCACACAGCCGAGGTTAACAGTGGTGAGTCGCGCCTAAACACACAGCGAGCTCTTATGGTCTCTTATCCTCACCTAAGCTGTAGTTTATCTCGAATATTTCGCCAGGGGTTTTGGATAACCAATCATTATTGGATGTTGCTACTGGTAAGGATAGCGAACTTATTTTAAACATAACCCACTAGAGTTATTACAAACGTAATTTGAGGTTAATGGGTGTATGATTAGATTTCATGTGAGCTTGATGATCATGTAACATGGCCATGTTGATAATTCGATCCACGATTTCAATTGTTTCGCGAAACATGAACAAGGCGCTAGCTGACACCAGCGGAGATATTCATGTAACACTTGATTATGATGTTGTGACGTTTTGTTTAATGAAACCGTAAGACCGGCAGGACATTTATCAGATTCTGTAATAAATTTGCAAAGGGTATAAGGGGTCCACACACGGGACCCAAGCCAACTTCACCTACTCGTGATGCACCCTACTAATCAACAAACTATGCTCAGACTCCCACCAACCTGCATTGGGTTAGCGTGGTGGGAAATTGCACAAATTTCTTCATATCAAACCCTACAAATCACGGCGCCTAGTACACGGCCCTACAGGGGATATATATATGAAGGTAGTGGGAAGCCGCTGAATATAGGCAGCGTAGGACCGATCGATGTGGTGATCTTTTGGAGAGGCTAATGTCCAGCTGTGGACGTCTATCGGCTGATGATGATAAATAAATTTACATCTTTCTACATACATACTTACATATATATCACGCCTCGTTCCCAGTGGGGTAGGCAGAGACCACCTCTCTCCACCTGCTACGATCCTGGCACACCTCTCTCGCTTCCTCCACTTTCATAAGCGTCTTCATGCACGCACAATGCACATCTTTCTCTTCGGTTTTTATCTGTAGGTTTTCATTGCTGATCCTTCAGTACGTCCTCGTAGTCTCCAAAGATACTCAAAAGCCCACCATAGAAGGTTATTAAAATGATCTACGGGTTGGATGATCCTCATCGCCCCCTAAGCGATCATGGTGTAGCATTGCTGTGGAGGGGAGGAGGGAGCTAAGGCAATGGCTCTGAGATGTGCTAATGGCAACAAGAGCTTTCCATATAAGATATAGTTGTTCCACGCAATGTTCTTTAGGGTGGCAATCGAAGGAGTTTTAGAAGGGTAGAAACGTCATATAACCCAACCTCCTGCTCAGAACTAGGGTATTTTATTGTGATTAAATAATTCACGTTACACGTTCTCTTATGCATCACCTTCTTACTCTTTTTAACGGCTGCTATAAAAAACTTTCTACGGTTAATCATACTATATAAACAACAAATTTTCCTCGCAAATCAGTTTACATATATATCTATTTATTCGCAGTTTAACTGGTGTTATGTCTGTCGGTAGGAACCATCTAGGCACCACAGCAGCTCCTGTTTCTGCCGTCGAATAGTATTGTGCAAACCTTACCGCTTTAGTCGCTCACCAGGCATTCCTTTTTTTTTTGGGAAATATCTTTGATTCTTTTCCATGTCACGTCTTCACTGTTTTTTCTGTATAACAAAGTGTTGATATTTATTGTTTATAGAAAATATTTTATATAATGGCTTCATTCCTATCAAAAAATAGAAAAATGAAATTAAATTCGTTATCAGCGCCGCCACTGGCCCCATGTCCTTTAGTAATGTTGCGATAAGCATTGATAACGGGAGATTACCAGACGGGCCGAGGAAACTATTAAAATGATTCATCGGTAGGTCTGTTGCTGGGGCCAATCTAGGTAGGTGCCATTGCAGCCGATAAATAATTTTTTTTTTATTGAACGAAGCGACGAGACGATGTGATACGTTAGCCCATAACAACGTGTCGCTAGTTGGGATGATTAACACTGCACCACATTGTGCTCGTCACCTTGAGACGGAATCTTAAGTCTAGTTACCATAGTAATTTCACTAGTTACAGCGCTGCACTAACCGGAAGTGCCGTTTCTCGGATGCCATAGACGCAACGGTGATACCTACCTAGACGGTCTATAGCAACAGAGAGTTACCATCAGTATACTGGTTAAGCACTCTCAACCATTTACGAGGCCATAATTACTTAGAACCACGTAAAATTGATAACAATTGTGTCTGATTGTAGACCATGAAGAAATGGCGGCAGATTTCAACAAAGAGAACAATAATACAAAATCTACTTGAGGATATTGCTTTGTTACACATAGATAAAAAACTAGAAGTGAAATAAGATTCTGGATTAATTTGTATGAAAATGAGATGAATACACTATAGTGATAGTAGATAAAGAAAGAGAGCGATGGATATACAATTTTATTATCGATTTATGTAGTAAAGATCGAAAGAGACAGACTAATCGAAACGTTTAATAATAACATAGTAGTAAAAATAGAAATTGCCCGATTAAATATAAAAACTTTCTCTTATTATATATTTTCCCAATATTAGTGTTTGTCTGCCCGTGTGTTGTAGTGTACGCATACGAACCATAGCAAATGGAGATCAAGAATAAGGAAACTGTATAGAAATGCCTTTCATCTCATCCCCACGCACCTTGAAACTATATATACATTTATAGTTACCTCTTTCCGTTACAGTTTTTCGTTTCATAAATGCCGATTCATACCTTCCCAAAAGTTACATCATCACATCAATGTTATGTACAGGCGTGTATCACTTAAGATCGCGTGAACGTCTCGCTTGTATCATCGTCGCTTTTTATAACGAAACGAAATCTTCCCTATCGGGTGGTGTAAGGGGTCTCGCACAACAACTCACGGGATCCAATCCAACCTCACGTGCTCATGGTGCCTGCTAATTAAAAAACGAAGCTCTGGCTCCCACCAACACGCATTGGGTCAGTGTAGTGGGAAATGGCCCAAATTCTCTCAAATATGAACCCCTACAAACAACGGCCCTTAGTGTACGGCTAAGCTTTAAATATTCATTTATTAAAATACCCACATACATCCAAACTTATTCAATCTCTTACTGTAAAAGCAGTGAAGCCTTACGTATTTTTACTTGCATGTTATATTATTATGTATATAACTATGTATGTAGTGTTTATATTTTATTTATTAGTTTCCTTGTATTGTAGATCTTATATTTAATGTACATTTGTGAACTTTAGTAACAACAGCGAGATACAAACGATGAATGAAAACATCGCGAGGAAACCTGCACATGAACTAGAATTTAATGTAAGGTGTGTTTGAAGTCACCAATCCGCATTGGGCCCGCGTGGTGACTATGGCCCATCGCCCTCATATTGAGGGTAGGCCTGTGCCCCAACAGTGGGAATGTAAATTGGCTGGTTAAGAAAATTTTAGACCTACACGCGTTATTACAATTGTTTATCCTCTCAGAGTCTGTTGGTAGAGAAGTCTTGTTAGAGTTAAGCTCGCTTATGTTCAATACGTCACAACTCAAGTTTCAGTGCACGTATACATAGAGAATTAAAAAAAAATTGAAATATTACTATATATATTTCAATTTTTTTATTTTTTTTTTTTATTATTTACTATATATATAAATATTTCTTTCGACATGGCCGAACCATCTAAGCATCCCTTTCTCTATCCTTGTCATTACATCTTGAAATGACTATTTACATTTAGTATGTACGATGTTATTTCATTGATCCACTTTTTTTTGTTGTTGGCGAAATCTATTGAGATACCTTACTTCTGGTGGGAAGACAATGTTATGTAGGGCTTTTGCCTACCAAAACACCCTAGGTGGTCTCCGTCAGTGCATTAGGATGGGCTCCAGGAGCTCTTACGGAACGCACCGGTGCATCGTCGCACTCTTGCTAAAACTTCCCATGGAAGGGCAAAGCCCTGCATAGCACGTACGCTATGCTACGGCAAATACAATACCACCATGCACTTACCGTCCTCCTAAGGCACGTTTATTAAGCTTTGATGGAACCTATCATTTAGGACTCTTTTAGTCGCCTTGTATGACAGGCAGGGAATACCTTAATTCTGTTTTTAATAGCTCGAGACTACAGGACTTTGCTTTGCTGACCCTACCTCCGCTGTGTGTACGTTGCTTCTTATCACGGCTAATGAACGCTAATCCTCGCTAATCGCTAGGTGCACTATGTTATATTTAATAATGGGACAGATCCGTTACTATAATAATACCAAGAATAATCATCACTTAATAGACGTCCACTGCTGGGCATAGACCTCTCCCAAACAATTGTTTCTCTGTTCAGTGAAGCGACAAGTCGAACAGGACGTTCACCTGATAGCAAATGATACGCGCACCCTTTGCAACGTGGCGTTAGTTAGGATGATATACACTGCACTATATTGCAGTCGTCGCCTTGAGACGGGATGTGAGGTCTCATTACACCAGTAATTCTCTGGCTACAAGTCTCTTCAATCCAGAACACAGTAATGCTTGCACAGTACTGTTTATTCGTTAGAAATAACAGATGTGGTGGTACCTAGGTAGGTAGACGGTCTAAATAGAGACCTACCACCAGTAAAAAAAAATTAAAACTGAAAGCGTCGAAGAATTTACCTGATTGTTACACCCCTGTCTATAACAACTTGTTACTACTTAAGGGATGATATATTGCACCACATTGAACTCGTTTCAGACATAAGATGTTAAGTTTGGGTAGGTAGGTAACCACCGCACCGACTATGTCTGCCGCCAGATAGTGGTGTGCAAACATTACTGTGTTACCGTTTGAAGGGCCCTAAAGCTAGTGTAATTATAGGGGTAACGAGACTCGACATCTTATGTCTCAAGGCGATGAGTGAAGTGTGGCGCAGTGTACATCATTCTAACTGGTGCCATGTTATAGGCGGGCGTATCACATATCATCGGGGAAAGGCTCCCTCGTCTCGTCGACTTATGAAATAGATAAAAAAAATTGCAGAAATAGTAACTGCGGTGGTACGAACACGGTTATTAGATCTACCACCCGGAACACATAATTTTTTTTTTATTTAATGAAGAGAATTGTAGGACATCCCCTGATGGTAAATCATAGTGGCGCAACTTAGGCTGACACAGACAATGATGTGAAGTGTCGTCAGCAATTGGAACTTCATGCGGCACATATCAGGTCGTGATCGTCTTTTGTTTTCGTTCAATCGGGACCGGTCTGCGGTTAAGCTTGAAGCGTGTGCACCAGCACCTGGTGACAGATGGATCGGTGACGGCTCGCGGCGGAGCACAATGGCATTCCGCGCCGTTGTACAGTTGCCAGCGCGCGGCTCAGTCGCACGCTGAACAACACGCTGACAACAAGTGAAACACAGCGCGAACACAGTGATATTGTGTAACTCGTGACATATGTGTGGATTACTGTGCGATTTGATATCTGTACACCGCCTTCGTGAAGGTATCTGACTGCCGCACCCCCTAACCCGCCCTGTCATTTGAATATACTTTTTAGGCTTTTCCGCAACACTTCTAGAAACATCCATTGTATTGCATAGGTAAGTTGTATTTTGTTTTATAGGAAGGTTGACCAAACGAGCGAACAGTACAACTGGTGGAAAGTGATCACAGACGCCCATGGACAGACAAATTAATCTACTGTATCTTTGTTCTAACAGTTACATAAGTAGTAGTTTAATGGTGGTATTCCTTATCATCAGGTGAACGTCCCGCTCGTCTCCTCGCTTCGTTAAATAAACAAAAGGCTATAACAAAATTGTGGACTTTATAGCCCTTTTTTTAAATATTAATTAAACCGTTAAAAAAGCGTTAAGCTGGACCAGCGTTATCCAATCTTTAGCACTGATACCCCATCCTAGAGGTACGCGTAATCCTATTGGGTAATGGCGGGAATTCTGAGAAGTTAATACAGTTAACATATATAATATAAACCCTAGCCTTTTTCCGCTCGCTATACAGGCCATGATATAAATTGTCTTCACCCTCTTCCATCACCAGCAGCAACATCCTTTAGGGAAGGAATTTTGTAAAATCCATTCTTAACCTAGCTCTGAACGGCAGAAGCAATAACTGTACTAAATTATGAATGTTTACTATCTAATAGTTTCAAAGATCTGATGAGGCAAAAAATCTCCAGATAGCTCCTAAATATATATATCATCATCATCATCAGCCAATATTCGTCCACCTGACACAGGCCTCTCACAAAGATCACCACATCGGTCGGTCCCGCGTTGCTGGAATCCGGTGGGTTCCCGCGATTCTTACCAGACTTTCCGTCCTCCTTACATATATATACTATACATCTAATGTAATTTTTTTTGTTTTTTTTTTTTTAAACTTGTTATTAATAAAGCAAAATTGTAATTATTTATATTTTTAAGTGATTGCATTTACGTAAAGATGTTACCGGGAAGGGGCACGCGTTCTTGAGATACAGGTCAAACTCCTAGTTCGGGAGCCAGTGGCTTCAAGTATCGATGACTTGTAAAATAATGCAATAATTTATCTTTAATAAAGACAATTATATTATATATTATAATATCAAAAGATTGTTAATAGAGCTTTTAGAGAGGGATAATAAATAATAATATATATTAAAAGTATTACGGGTATGAAGAAAGTGTGGCTAGCACAGGTCTAGGCCATGGTTTTAATATTTCCAGTAGCACCAACATAGAAAAATAGACTCTATGTCGTTAGTAATAGAGTTGGAATTCGTGTTAGTACAGTTTTTTTTTTATTTCCGCCCCGCTCTACTGCTATATTTACACCGCCGCCGGCGCGTTGTGTATACGCTCTGATGAAAACGCAAGTCGTTTTGCTGTTCAGCGCTCAAGGTCGGCCATTTTGTGGTCGAGGCGTACCGCCGCCGCAACGCGATAAATAACGAGTTTTCGTTGTTATTATACTTATTTATCGCTAAATTAACAGTAACCTAATTTTTTTTTTCGACTGTACTAACGAGACGTTACACCCGAAGGTGAGCGATGCGCCAGCCAATAACGTGACGGTAGTTTGTACGACATAAAATGCACAAGATTGTGTTCGTCTTCTAGCAACATAAGATGTTGTCTTGTTACCACAGTAATTTCAGTGATTAGAGCGCTCTTCGAACACCACACATTAACCATAACAACGATGCGCTAGTTAGGATGATATATACTGCACAAAATTGTGTTCGTTTTCTAGCGACTTAAGATGTTGTCATGTTACCACAGTAATTTCAGTAATTACAACGCCCTTCAAACACCTCACAACGCTGATAACAACGATGCGCTAATTAGGATGCACACTATTCACTGGTGGTATATTACCGGAGACTGCCTGAAGAGATTTCCGCCGCCAAACTGTAGTGTGCAAGCATTCCTGTTTTCTGGTTTGAAGGAAGATGTAGTTGATGAAATTACTGGGGTAACAATATTGGACATCTTATGTCTTAAGGCGACGGGGTCAATGTCATCATCAAGCGTTAGAAGTCCACTGCTGGACAATGGCCTACCGCAAAGATTTTCACATACAGTCACCAATGCCTCCGAAACCGCTGGGCACTAGGGGTTGTCGTATATAGAGATTCATATGGAGAGATTTGGGCCACTTGCCACCACGATGGCCCAATCCGGGTTGGTAAGAGCAAGAGCCGCATTTGTTGATTAACAGGGTGCACCACGAGCTGGTGAGGCCGACTTAGGTCCTGTGAGTGGTTGCGCGAGACCCCTTACACCCCTTGGAGGACGATGTAGTGTAGTCTATATGATAACCCTAACTAGCACCACGTTGAACGTCTTGCTCGTAACGTTCGTGGAAAAAAAAAATCACTGCACTGCTTTATATTACGTTGGTAATTTTATTAGTTACAGCGCCCTTTAAACTTGAACATTATTATTCATTAAATGATGTGGCTTAAACCCGTCAATCAAGCCGCACAACAAGTCTATTTCTAAAGAGAAAGGCCTGCGCAGGTGATCCATGATTAATTGGACCGGTTGACGTACTCTCGAATGTCGGTCGGCGCAGGGCTGCGCCCCCGTACCGGTGGGCGTTTGGCGCAGCTCCTCGACGGAAATAGCAAGTAAATAACGACCGGATATATATAAACATTTGCGTGTGTAGTTTTCAAACAGGCACAAAGGCAATGCCCCCGGTTTGGGTTCGATGTTCACCATCACATGTTAAACCCTACTGCTGGTAAGATCTGTTCTTAGTTTGCTCTGTAGTCTTGTCTGCTTTAGAAGGAATTTAAAAAGGTTATCATGTTCGTGGGCTTTGGAACTGGAAGCCGTCATTAACCACTAAACGAAACCGGGGTGAACGACAAGAGGTGGTCTCGTGCTTGTCGTACCAAACCCAGGGTGCCGGAGACGGATAAAGCCCTGCCTTAGGTGTAGTGCTAGCATCGGCGCGTCCAGTAGGATATTCCGAGTCTCCTCGCAATGCACTAAGGATGACCAACGAAAGCAAAAATCTCATGTACCCTTTATCTTCCCCACAGAAGCAGGGTATCTTCCCCATCGATAAAACAATAAAAACGTATCCTGTTAGTGACCGTATAAGTACCACTGCATCTCCTACTCCTGGCGACAAACATTACTGTGGAAATATTACTGTGTTCCGATTTGAAGGGCGCTGCATAATTGGCTAGTGAAACAACTGCTGCAGGGGAGCTTTCAAGCTGACGAGCACAATGTGATGGTGGTCATATGCTCCTATAAGAGAAATAGGGAAAGATTGTCCAACAGTAGACGTTTATGGGTCGATGACGATAATATAATACGATAGAGTGTATCTGATCCTTAGTGGGAACACCCCTAGGTTCCGCCCAACATCTTACAAAGGCTAAATCAATCTCACCAGCATCCGGTGTACCCTGCTGAATAACAGACGAGGCTCTGACCACCCACTAATCCACTCTGGGCCAATTTGGTGGGTTACGGCCCAATTCCTCTCAATAAACTATGTGGGAGATTTTTGAAAGAGGCCTATGTCTAGCTGTGAAAGAGTATCGGCTGATGATGATGATGATGATGATGATCCTTAATCAGCGCTGCCGGCTTTTAGCAGCTCCACGCGACCTTCACCAGATCTCCGAGAAGCTTCTGTCCATTGCGGTTAACCGGTTAGACATTTGTTACAAGGAATTCTTTACAATTGTAACATTTAAAAGGTTTCTAACTTCTCAATAATTATTCAAGAATATGTTCAAAACTATTCAATGATATATGCTGTAGTTATGTTAATTTATATTTCACGGTGTTTAAAGTTTTTCTTTGTTTATAACAATACCGTAGCGTGGCGCGTATTACCTTGGCGGGCCTGGCTTCCCTTTGTTATATTACCACAAACATTAATTTCATCATCATCATCCTAAAGCTAATATTCATTGATTAACTATAGTGAATTCTTCAAAATATTTTTTTTTTATAAAGCGATGAGAGGCGCGGGACGTTCACCTGATGGTAGGTAACACCTGCCCGTAACAACGTGGCGGTAGCTAGGATATTATACACTACACCATATTGCGGTTGTCGCCTTGAGACATAGGATATTGAATCTATTACCCCAGTAATTATACTAGCTACAACACTCTTCATACCGGAACACAGTACTTTTTGCACACAACTGATTAGTGATATAAATATGAGCTGCGGTGGTTATATATTTTTATATTGTCACGCCTTTTTCCCAGTAGGGGTAGGCAGAGGTGAATAAACACCCACATTTCGCCAGACGTGGTCAGATTAGGTCCCATGTAACAGGGGGCGAGCCTGTTGCCACTTTACTGGGGCCACCACACATACACAAAGATGATTTCAGTGTGCGGGTTTCCTCACGATGTTTTCCTTCACCGTTTGTTGTTGTTGTTGCGGTGGTACCTACGGGTAGTCTCCGGTAACAAAGACCTACCATCAGTGCAAGTTCAAAAGATACCCAATATTTCATTTATATGAACGGCTTGGTGATAAAAGATTTACGAAAATAAACTTTATAATTTTCTTTTACAAAATTGCCTATTAATTTTGTCTATGACATCATTCTACATTCTTCCGTCCCTTTTCTATATCTACCCTCTCTCGCTCTCTCTCTCTCTCTCTCTAATATCAATTGCGTTCTGTATTTTATGATAGCCAAAAAACGATACCGTGCAGACGTTAGTGTTCCGGTCACCATCAGGTCAACGCTCGGCTCGTCTCGTCGCTTGAATAAAAGAAAAGAAATTTTGTAAAGCAGCCTTTCTCTCTCTCGCACGTATTTATCTATGACCCGTTTTTAAAATAAGGATAATGTTAGTTATATTGAATAAAGCAATTTTCTATTTTTATGAATACTGTTGTGTGGCCTGTGGTAATGTATGGTAGAGAAGCCTGGACTCCGAAAGCCAAAACTCAAGGTTTCCTCGAAACTTTCGAGATGTGGTGCTACCGTAGAATGCTGCGTATCAGCTGGACACTGAAAGTTTCCAACGTGGAGTACTCCAAGGTCGGTAAGACACGCGAATTGTTGCAGACAATTAAGAAAAGGATAGTCGCATATCTAGGACATATTTTGCGACACGACAAATATGGACTCCTGTAGCTAATAATGATGGGTAAAATCGCATGGACGTCGAAAAAAGTCGTGGTTCCGTAACATCCGGGAATGGACAAATATTGCCAGCGTAGCACATCTTTTTCGCTTGGCACAAGATCGGAAGAAGTTCGATGAGCTGACGGCCAACCTCCAGTAGTGGAGAGGCACAATTGGAAGAAGAAATGAGAACTGCAACGTATTTAAAGTATTTCGATCTCTCTCTCTCACACGTAATTACATATTTTGAATAAAAATAATAGTTAAACATATAACCTGTTTACTTTAATTGGCAAGTATGACGGATCATTACGTTTTATAGGCGTCTATACTGTTGATGTATTTATTAAATAAATAAATACAAATTTCGATGTCCACTGTTGGACACGGCTTCCCACAAAGCAAAATTCATTCATTGAAGAGAAACAAAGATATTAAACTGTTTAATCGTTTGTATATGAATTTTTATTTCTTCAACTAGTAATTATCACTAACACAATGAATGTCGCTTACCTCATTCATCCTTATCACTGGCAAGTATTTGCTTATCAGAGATTACTGCATAGACCAGTTTCATTAAGCTACAATAAGCCTGTTCATAAAAATCTAGCGGTACTTAGAATGATATACACTACAACATATTGTGTTCTTCGCTTTTAGACAAGATTTACTGGTGGTAAGTCTCTGTTGCCGGAGACCATGTAAGTAGGTACCACAGCATCGCCCATTGCATCCGACAAACAGCAGTGTGCAAACATTACTGTGTTCCGGTTTGAAAGGTGCTATACCTAATGTAAGTACTGGTTTAATGAGACTGAATATCTCATGTCTCAAGGCAAGGATAACAATGTGCAATGGCGAGCGTATCACTTACCATCAGGTGAACATGCAGCTCGTCTCATTGCTTTCCCGAATAAAAAAAAATTGTTTAATCTCGTTATCTTAGTAATTTCACTAGGCGCAGCTCCCTTTAAACCCGAACACAGTAATGTTAGCACAATATTGTATTTTATTTTGTTTCGGGGGAAATCGGAAGACACTCTAGATTCTTACTCATTAAAACCCTCTCGGTGGTCTGCATCAGTGGATTCGAGGAGGCTCCGGGATCTCTTATAGAACTCACCGGTGCTCCTCTACACTTTGTGTTACACGTCTCTGAGGAGGAACCTAACCTTCTTAGCCACCATCTGTGCCATACGCAGTCCCACGCTGGTTTGCTGGTTCGCTGGTTGAGCGATAAGAGCTACCCTTAAGTCTCGCGAAACTTCGAGACCCTTTTAGTCGTCTACGAAAGGCAGGGCTTACCTTAGTCCTATTCTTACTAGCCTGGGACTACAGAGCCGAGTACAATATTGTCTAACTCACGATTTCACTTGATCAATGTCAATGTAAACGATACCTTTGTATAATATCCATTATAATCAAACGCTCAAAAAACAAATTAATAGTACTTATAATATATTACTAAACACTTTTTATCAGGTGATATTGATGTCATGGACTAGAAATAATTTAAATGGCACAGTATAGCTCTCTGAAATGATACTATTGTGTTTTATATATTTTTTCTGTACGACGGAGTGATGTTGAGTCAGAACTTCACTTGATGGTAACGTAGGTAACGGACATAGAGCTAGTTAGAATGATATACACTGCATTCGGAATCATTTATTAATAAAACCAAATTTTTATGGATTCAATAGAAGCGTCTATCTCTCCTCCCTATATCTGTCTTTCACTCGCTCTCTCTCATGAACATGGACATCTCTATCCATCTCTAATGGACAAAATTCGATAAATAAATAAAGCATCGATTCCGCCATTTCAGTTCCATATTCAAAAATGCATTCTCTGTAACTACTGAAAGCCATTGGTGCCTACCAAGTCCTCAAATGGCAACCGCGTACCAGAACACGCAATGTTAGCAGGCCCGCCACTAGGTGGTCCGACGATCTGGTGAAGGCGGCGAGAATCAGCTCGATCTGTCGATGTGGAGATGTTTAGGGGAGGCCTATGTCTAGCAGTGGACGTCTATCGGCTGATGATGATGATGATGTTTCTCCGTCATGATTCACTATTGATATTGAAGAACGAGTAGGTGCGAGCGCGGCCGTCCCTACGACCGACACGCGGCGACAGTGTTTGGCAAGTTGTAGATAACAATTATCTCCTTATCAGTTCAATGTGTAACACGATAATGACTACATAACTGGGCGGGGGATTCGCAGTAAGATACCTTCACTTGGATTTTATCAAAATTGAGTAACCTAATGTCTAATTTACTACTTATGAAGTGTAGTGTGGATAGATTGAATTCTACTTGGGATGTCTATAAGAGGAGTTCAGGACGGCTCCAGGTCGCCGCGGATCGTCACCGATTCGTTCTTCGACGATGAAGGTGAGTAGTTTATCCACTGTTTTTAATTTATGAAACATTCATTATATTTACTGGTGGTAGGTTCTGGTGCCGGCCTTAGGCACCCCGACAAATGCATGGTGGTATTGTATTTGCTGGAGCGCAGCGTGGGTGCTGAGGGCTTTGCCCTTCCATGGGATATTTTAGCTAGAGTGCAGGGAGCACCGGTGCGTTCCGTAGGTGATCCCGAATCCCCTCCTAATGCACTGATGGTGACCACCGAGGGTTTTCGTGGGTAGAAGCCCCACATAACCTTGTCTTCCTCCCAGAAACAAGGTATCTTTTAAGATTTCCCACGCGATAACCACAGCAGCTCCTATTGGAACCGACAAACAGCAGTGTGCACACTTTACTGTGTTCCGGTTAGATATAGAGTGAGTAATGATATAAAAGTAGAAGAAAGAAGGGGGAGTCGGTGTCGCTCGTGTATTCTATCTCTCATTATTTTCTCTCTCTCTCTTAATTCTCCCCTACGAGAGTAACAAAAGCTTGAATCGAAGATATTTTTATACTACGAAGCGACTTGGCGAGCAGGACGTTCAACTGATGGTAAGTAACCCCGCCAGTAACAACGTGGCGCTAGTCAGGATGGTATACACAGCACCACATTGCGCTCGTCGCATGACACACGATATGAAGTCTCGTTACCGCAGTAATTACACTATCTACAGCGCCCTTCAATCCGGACCACTACTGTTTGGCGGCGTGACGGTGCTCATCTAGACCGTCTCCGGCAACAGAGACCAACCACCAGTACATTTTTGTAATGGAACATAAATTATTATGTATATACTAAAAATAAGTGACTATTTCCATCACCATGCAAGTGTACATGTGGACTTGTATAATCAGTTTACAAAAAAAAAAAAAAATACTCGTACTTCAAAGTAGGTTATTTAATTTTTTTTTTCTACTTTTTTCTAACTTTCTCTGATATTATTATTCAGGGCCTTACTTTATCCTATTATTTACGTTTACTTACAACATATTCTCTAATAGTTTATATAGATTTTTTTCTTACAATATTTCTTTTTTTTTTTTTTTTTTTTATATTGTCACGCCTTTTTCCCGGTAGGGGTAGGCAGAGGTGAATAAATACCCACATTTCGCCTTACAATATTTCTATTTATTAATTATTTTCATTATCTATACTTATTCTATCTAATATTCACAGAAATATACAGAATAATATTGTTCTTTTGCATAAAGTAACATTTACTTATCCTATCTATTTCTTATGTTTACTATCTTTATATTTTTTTAATCTGTGTGTATACGTAATGTTTGAGATAGTCAACGATTATTTTTTTTTATTAATAATTTGTGTTGTGAATACACGTAATAAAAAAAACATCAATTTTTTTTTAAGGAATAATTTCTTAAAAACATCACTGAGTGTTACATGTATGTAGTATTGTCGCACATTTGAAATTCAAAATGGAGGACGTTCGCGTTGTGTAATACTGGTCTCCGTTCCCCCAGCAGCGGCTCCCCTTGACCTTGTTAGAGGCCCTCGCGAGACTAGGCAACGTCCCCTCCTCTTTCCTTCCCTTCCTCCGCTCCATCGCATCATTTGACTAAAATGCTTCAGTCGAATATGAACTTTTAGGTCAATACAGTTTCAGACAGATATTCATACTGATATAATTTTAACCCTTAACAATGTGGCGCTAGTTATGACCGGGAGGGACCGACCCCAAGTAAAGATGGGACAAGGTCTAGGAAGAACATGGCGTCAGTTAGGATGATATACACTGCACTGCATTATGCTCGTCGCCTTGAGACATAAAATGTTATGTTTCATTACCATTCACTAGTTGCAGCGCCTTTCAAACTGGAACTCGGTAATATTTGCACACTGTTTAGCGATAAAAATAGGCGCTGCGGTTTGTAGGGCTTTATAGCTAGTTAAATTACTAACGTAACTACCTGTTACTGGCTTATGTATATAGGTGACAAGCACAATAAGGCGTAGTGCATATTATTATGACTATAGTCGACGCATTTTTAACTGAGTAGTCGTATAATAAATATCACTGACAGTAGGAACGTGCACGCAATGCAACTAGTTATCGATACTTAATTAAAAACTGACCTCGAGAAAAAAAATTCTCTATGATTACGTCAAAACAAACATTTTATGTTCTCTCCAATCAGCCGGAAGACGTCCACTGCTGGACAAAGGCCTCCCCCAAAGATTTCCACTCAGACCGGTCCTGGGCCATCCGCATCCAATGGTTGCCAGCGACCTTGACCAGGTCGTCGGTCCACCTTGTGGGTGATCTGCCCACGCTACTTCTTCCGGTACGTGGCCGCCACTCGAGAACCTTTCTGCCCCAACTTATTTTATGTTACAAATTAAAAACTTTTATTTTCAGATAGCGAAAAATGATTCCTTTTAATCATCATCATCATTAGGTCCCCTCCTCAAACTGAAGTTTGGCGATCAGTTTGGGGAAACCAATTCGATTCTCAGCTATTCTTTTAACTGTATTCAAACCCGGTCCATTCCTTAACGTCATCAAACCATTCCTTGCCCTGTCTATCAGGTGTAAGTTTTCCAGAAATTTTGTCCACCAGGATCAACCTTGAAAACTCATAAAGGGATCCTCTCTGAATACTCAACATAATTTGGCATATCGATCGTACCTATCCCGTTATCGATATGCACCTCTGCAATTGTTACCTGTAAGTGCGAGCGAGACAGACATACAAAGATGATTTATTGCGCGACGACTCAGTTTAAAATGCGTCGACTGTAGTTCCACGTTATAGACGATCCTATCACTCATCAGGTTAGTGTTCTCATCTCACCGTTTCGTCGACTAAAAATACATACATACATACATATATATCACGCCTCGTTCCCAGTGGGGTAGGCAGAGACCACCTCTCTCCACCTGCTACGGTCCTGGCACACCTCTCTCGCTTCCTCCACTTTCATAAGCGTCTTCATGCACGCTCGTCTGTTGCGTGCGCTTTTGATCCGGCCTTTCTTTAGGACATCTCCGATTTGATCGGAATATGTCCGCCTAGGTCGACCTGCACCTATTTTTCTAATCATTCTCACCTTGTATATTTCTTTCGTTAATCTTCTTTCATCCATTCTTTCGACATGGCCGAACCATCTAAGCATCCCTTTCTCTACCTTGTCACTACATCTTCAACCACGCCGCACCGCTTCCTTATCACACTGTTCCTCACTTTGTCCATCCGTTTCACTCCAGTTATACTTCTTAGGCTTCTCATCTCCACAGCATTAATCTTACTAAAAATATAATTACTTTTTTTAATTTTACATTGATTTTTTTTTTACTATCAACCCCCTATTCTGCCCATAACATGCGGCAAATGAATATTAAAGGAAGAAGAATATTAAAAGGTTTTTCTTATTGTTCACAAATGGTTCAACTTTTTTGTAACAAATGATGCACCTTTAATAACAAAATACACTATAAATAACTGTTATTTAATTAAAAAATAATAATTATTAATTTATATAAATAGTATTTCCTTTGCAAACTATTAATGTATTTTTATCATAGAAAATGTTTAAGGAAGTATTATTGTACAAAATCTAAATATTTTACTTTGCTATAAAAAAGTTAAACACTGACAATATAAAATAAATATTGTAATACTAATTAACTAAAGTATGGTAATAAAAAAACTCACTAAAAAACATGTAAAAAAAGATGAAAAAGGATCAAACAAAAAGGACGAAAAAAAAATTATATAAAAAATTTAAGAAAAAAAAAATGTGTAAAATGATTTAAAAAAAAATGTAAAAAAGTTTCACTCCTTCGAGCCGGATTTGAACCAGCGACCTATGGATGTCTCAGATATCACCTCTACAGTCCACCGCTCTACCAACTGAGCTATCGAAGGTACAGACCGAGTGATGAAATTAAGCAAGACATACCGTAGCCATACAAACGCGCGATGGAAAATTTTCTTATTCTCACGGTAGTTATTTGGTTTTAATATTACTGTTTAACAGTGATGTAATATTAACTAATATCATCACTATCCGACAGACGTCCACTGCTGGACATAGGCTTGCCCAACGATCTCCACAGCGACTATTATCAATATAATATATTATGTTATATGACACCCTACTACAGCGTCTCCGCATTTCCTAAGTTGACTACCAGAGAACGCCGATAGGCATCAAGTCCGCCTATTGTGGCCTAACTTTAGGTTTTCCACAAAGTTTTTAAATAGATAATGATGGATCAACTATGTGGCTACTAACTGGTTTCTTCGTGCAGTGGATAAGCGTGTGCCTTATAACAAGTTTGGATCCTGCAAGTATACAATGATGTAAACAAGAGATTGCGTCAACATCGAACTTGTGCAGCTCGCACTGAGCATGGAGGTTGAAGTTTATCGATTGGCCAACTTGAGTCGAAACAGTCTTACTGTCAGGTGATAAACTTCATCGTATTTGAAATAGACAAAGGTTACTAAAGGTATAAAAGATATTATTGTTAGTTTGTTTTTAACCTACGAGACGATCGAGACGTTCGTGTGATGGTGATGTAGCAAGCAGAACGATCATTTCATAACTGTTGCACGGCTCGGGGTATCATTAACATAACAAAATTAAAAAATAATTATAACAACAAATAATTATTTATTTGTTCTAAAAGAAGACCTAGGATTTTTTTTTTAATTTTATAATATTATCATTATTAGTAAGAATGTCCCTCAGAAGTAATTCTATTCCGTGGACAGTAAAAAATATTAGATATGGCATGTCTGGTCGTGTTTAAAAGGAACAGATATTTTTTTTTAGGAAGGATATCACTGCCATGATGGTTTATTCCTTCATGCAGTAAGCACATGGTCCCCATGATGCATCGATCATGGTACCATATTAAATTCTAAAGGCTGCTGGTATTGGGTTGACCATTAAATCAAGTTAAATCTTAAAATTATTTTCTTTATACAATTCCTCGAAGAGACGAGCGGAATATTCGCCTGATGGTAAGTAATACGTGTGCCCATAACGTGGCTAGTTAGGATGATGTACACTGGACCAAATTGCGCTCTTCGACTTTAGATATAGTTGTTAAGTCTCCTTACCCCAGTAATTACAGTGTTTACAGCGCCTTTCAAACCGGGCTAGAGTACTGTTTTTACACTAGTGTTTGACGGCTGCAATAGGCACTGCGGTGGTACCCACACCTGGACGGTCTCTTGGCATAGCGGCCTACTGCCATTAAACTGCTATTGATATAACTGCGGTGGTACCTACTTAGACGGTCTCCATCTTATCTTCAGCAAAGGTTTTATTAGTTCAATAATATTAATAACTATTTTATATTTGTTGCATGAGTACAGTTTTGCTGCAGACTCACTCGTCATGGTCTTTTCTCTATGAGTCACCTATAAGTGTGTGTGATTTCGTCAAAACCAGATTAATGATATTAGTAGAATAGTGGTTATTAAGTTGTAATGAATAACGTGTGTGTGTTGTAACTAAGCGTAATGACGGTCAGTTAACAGACCCGTGTGTGCCGTATGTAATTGCGGGGCGCAGCGACGTTCATCGACGCAAAAACTGATCGGGTGTGCCAGTCGGTCGGTCCGCTCCGCGTGCGGCGGCGGTGCAGAGTGACGCATCGCTCCACCCCGCTACAGCCCGCTACTCCCCGCGCTCGCTGCGGCGTGGCATTCGCATTCCATATTCGAAATATAATTTTTTTTTATAACACTTTTACGGATTCACTGATTTTATAAGTTGACAAGTATTTTCTATTATTGTTCCATTAAATACCAATCGTGAGTGTTGTTATCTTTCATATTTGCTAACAGCAGTATGTTTGTGTTAATGTTACAGTTTTACAATTTTTTTTTCCTTTTAATTAATCAATTTTTTTTTTAATTGCGTGATGTTTTTCGTGTGTGGCACAGATTATTATTAATATATTAATAAGATTATGCATGTGACCTTCAATACTATCATTATTCTAACGTTAGATAATTTATCTGTTCGTGTCCATTACTTAAACATTTTTAATCTGTGATTTAAAAATTTATAAAACAATTTAAAAACTTGCTGCTATTAATGTTATAAGGCAACATTAGAAAAAAAATCAACGTCCGTGAACATTGAAGGTTATTATTAATTAAGTAATTAATTTAAAAGTAACACTAATGATAATTTATTCACATATATTTACATATTAATGTTATTATTAAATAGTGTTTATTAGTTATCTGCATGATTATTACACGTAACACAGAGCATAAATTACAAAAAACGAGATACATACGGAAAGTGAAATTTGGCTTCAAGTAATTAAACGTTAATTAAGTTTAATCCGATACTTTTAATAATCTTGATAGTATTATTCAATAGCTAATAAATCGCGATAAGATTAACATTCAATTTAGTATACAAGATGAAACATTTGAAGGCATATTACTTATTCGGGCGGTGTCAAGTGTTGATGTAGGACATATGTTAATGTTGTTAAGAAAATTTCACATAAATCAATGATAATGCGTATTAAACATAGATTTTCTCTGATATTATTACCAGATACAAATCACACTTTATCAGCGAAAAGGAAAAAATCTTTGTTTTTTATTTAATGTAATTTTTTTTTACAAAATAATACTGTTTAAAGAATTTGATTAAAATTAACCAACGTTTGTTTGCGTCAACTGCGCGATGTTGGCGAGATCGGAGGTCCCGTCGGGTGAGCTCTTATCATTTCTGCGAAGGAGTCCTCCGACGATATAATTAAATATTACGTGATAACACCATCCAAGTACTCAAATAGCGTAAGACCGTGCTTTTGGAATTTTTATTTTACTTTATTCTAATAAGCGACGAGACTTTCACCTGATACACGTACTCATAACTAACGTGGCACTAGTTAGGGTGACATATACACCACCACACTATGCTCGTCGTCTTGAGGCATATAAAATATTAAGTAGGTCTGGTTACCCCAGTAATTTCACTAGATACAACACCCTTAAAATCGGAACACAGTAATGATTGCACACTTGTCAGGCGGTGGAAATAGGCACTGCGGTGGTACCTAGTTGGGTCCAGGAACAAGGACCTATCACCAGTGTATACTGGCACTACATTACAAGAGACCTATATTCAGAAGTGGATGTCCATCGGTTGAAATGATGATGAACATACTTGGAGCGAATAATCTATAAATTTATATGTGATAGTAAAACTTTCTATATATATCGGATTAACAGTGTAGTAAGATTTGCTTTTTTAATCATCATCAGCAGCCGATGTCCACTGTTGGACATAGGTCTCACCCAAAGATCACGTTCGTAAGGTTTTATATAAGGGGACTAGAGAGGATATATAAACTGCACAGATTGTATATTACTCATTGATTTGAGACATATCCAGTCGCGTTACCCCAGTAATTTTATTAGCTAAAACGCCCTTCAAACTGGAACACAGTAATGTTTGCACATATGTGTAACAGATACTTTAATTTGTGTTTAATATTGGCAAGCGTGCAGCTTAATGTACAGTTAATTAGGTTAATGGCAACGGCGCGACCTATACGATAAACCCATCAGGATCAGCCGATAGACGTCCACTGCTGGACATAGATCACCACATCGATAAACACATACTAATAGGATAAACTTGAACACTGTTAAATCTGTGATAAAGGACGAAATTTTTTTTTAATCTTCATCTGTTAGATCCTACTGTATTAGATGATTGATAGTATGAGATGTGATAGAGGGTTGAAAGTGAGGAAACAAATATAGTAGTAAGAATGAGAGAGTATATAATATAATAAAGAAAAATCTCTGGTCCCATATAACCGGAAGAACATTTTTTTTTTAAATAGATAATTGTTATCTATTACTGTCGGTAAATCTTTTTTTTTATTAATTGAAGACTTCTGCCAAAGAACAGCTAAGAATCTATTTTACATAATTCTATATTGCTAATGCTAATAATTGCTATTCTTCAAGGAGACAGAACATACTGATGGAGGATACTCCATCTTCATCCAAGTCGAGGTCAGGTGTGGATAAGAAAATTATAGGTTAATGATGTCGGACAAGGTGGCGGTGGTGAATTATTCGCGTCGCGTACACCACCAGCTAAGCGCTAAATGGCTGGGTGTAGACGCGTTTTGAATCTATCATGTATCGGATTTGGCCGTGAACTGTGTTAGCATTGATTCGATGACGTCACCGGCGCGATTGAATTATATGAAAACAATCGCTTCCGGTTCACAAAGTACTTCAGCGCCAGCGAACACTCAATTCATAGATTTACAATTCAAATTCACTGGTGGTAGATCTCTATTGATGAACGCTGTGTAGGTACCGCCGCTGATCCTATTTCTGACGACATACTGTGCATACACAACCGGTGTGCTTCCGGATGTGTATAATGGTAGAGGGAGACCGAAGAGAGTGTGGAAGATGACATGTGTGAGAAGAGTGCGAATTCAGATATGACGGCTGATAGAGGGATATGGATGAAACACTACATAGCTGGGAAAAAGTCAGGAGGAAGAACTGTGTTCCGGTTTGAAAGCCGTTGCAACTAGTAAAATTACTAAGATAACGGTACTTGAAATCTTATATCTGAAACACCGACTACAATTTGGTGTAGTGTAAATCATCCTAACTAGTGCTTGTTTTTATTATTCTACGAATCTACCAGACGAGCCAGACGATCACCTGGTGGTAAGTGTTACGCCCTCTCATAACAATTGGAGCTATTTAGGATGAAATACACAGCGCTACAGTATATTCATTACATTAAGATATATGATGTTAAGTTTCGTTACCCCAACAATTTTATACTACAGCGTCCTTCAAACTGGAACACAGCAATTATTGTTGGCTGCAATAGGAGCTGCGGTGGTAGTTAGACAGTCTTCGAGAACAGAGATCTGCTGTGGTGAATCTATGAATTCTGTTTTAAGATATTACTTAGTGCTTATACTCTACCTGAGAGATTTTCGCAAAATCTAGATATAATGTTTTGTTAAAGCAACAATAAGAAATGTTTTAATACATTAATGAACAAAGAGTATATAAATAGTAAAGAGAGCAGGTTCTATGAAGCCGTCGGGTTGGTGCCGCTGACGCGGTACGCTGAAACCTTTCAGTTTCCTTGTACAAAGGAATTGAATTTAATACTCAGAGTATTAAATTCAATTCCTTTGTACAAGAAAGCTAATTTTGCCATTGAATCAGCGACGAGACGAGGAGGATGTTCATCTGATGATAGGTAATACGCCTGCCCATAATAAAAGGCGCTAGTTAATATACACTGCACCACATTGCACTCGTCACCTGAGATATATGATGTTGAGTCTTGTTACACCACTAATTGCACTACCGGTAACACCCTTCAAACCTTATTATAGTGATCTTTGCACACCACTATCTGGCGGCAGGAATAGGCGCTGCGGTACCTACCTAGACGGTCTCCGGCGGCAGAGACCTATCTAGGTACCACCGCAGCCGTGTTCCGATATGATGGACGCTGCAGCTGGTGACATTACAGGAATAATGAGAACATCTTATGTCTCAATGCGACGGGGGTATTATGATGCTATAATATCATACTAATTAGGGCCACATTGTTATGGGCAAGCGTATCACTTACTTTCAGGTGTACGTTTTTTTCTATTCATCGCATCGTCGATTAAAAAAATTTTTGAATGGCGTAAAATTACCGGATCGAAGCCAACCTCCCCGCTCGTGGTGCACCCTTCTAATCAGCAAACGAGGCTCTGACTCCCACCAAGCCGCATTGGGCCAGCGTGGTGGTAAATGGCTCAAATCCCCCATATGAACCTCTACAAATGTGAAGATCTTTGGGGGAGGCCAATGTCCAGCAGTGGACATTTATCGGCGTCTATCTTATTTTACTCTTCTTTGTCTTCTTTAGATCGATTTACACGGTTTTCAGGTTATGTTAGGTTAGTGTATCCGTCTTTGTATGAACTCTGTGTCTCGTTTTACACGGTTTCGTTTTGCACGACTTCCCCAAGAACGTATATACCGTGTGAATCGAGGGATGAGTAGTTATTTTTATTAGGATTTTGAATACTTTAACGTGTAAATGAATTCATACATAAAGTATTTATAATGATCATCGGGTAACAATTTGTTTATATGTTATCACAAAGCGACTTATTATTTATAACTTAATAATCATCGGATGCCCACACGCAAATCATGACATGGAATTTTTAACATTTAGATAACCTTAAGTGGAGATAAGTGGTAGAATATATTTGCTTTGCCAATGTGATATTGTCGTCGAGTGCTGAGAATTAAAAAAAAAACGTTAAAATAGTGCTAAAATGATGTACAGCTTTGATAAGGATCTGTGGCATGTCCGGGCTCGAGTGCAGTCGGAGACGCAGGAACCGGAAGAGACGCAGCGTATGTTTTTTTTCTTTATTTGACGTTCACCTGACTCAACGTTGAGCTGGTTGTGATAATATATATTATACTGTATTGTACTAGTCACCTTAAGATATGATGTTAAGCCCCGTTCAACGCCCTTCAAACCGCAACACAGTAATGTTTGCACACCAATATTTGTCAGCAGAAACAGGCGCTGCGGTAGGATCTAGACTAGTGATGAATAAAATTGGTCGTGGTCTTGCGATAAGGCAAGATTAAGACCAAAACAAAGACTTATTATGCAAGACCAAGACTACAGTATCAAGATTATCCAATCTTGGTCTTAGTCTCGAATCAGAAATGAGGAGATCGGCAGGAGAACTAAGATCACCGATACAGTTAAAAAAATTGCAAGTGGCAATGGGCAAGACACATTGCTCGAAGGACTGACAGCCGATAGGCACCAAGGTCCTCGAATGGCGACCGCGTACCGGAAGACGTAGTACAAATAAATAATAAAAACAATTCCCAAATGTACAGAAAATATCATCAAGTTTTCCATTACTCTTTGAATCGCTGATCACAACTCCACGTGATAATTTTCGATGTGACCTTGCCCTGCAGACGGACTTGTTTATCGTCCATTGTCTTTAAGGCCATCAGAGGTCGCGCACTACGACTACATTTGTGATAACTAACACAATCGTTTAGTTAATAAAAGCTATAGAAAATGGTTTCTTTTTCGCCAAGCACGTGAAAACTAGTGAATGTATCGACGCGGAATGATTTGTAAATGATTATAGACCATTTCATTTTTGACTTAAATACATCCTCCATCATTTTATTTCTAATTACTTATACTATAGACATTTTCGTTTCTTATTATTTATGCAGTTGCTATGGTAACGGTTGCTAAAAACAGCTAGTAATTTAATAAATAAAACATTTTACTACACAGGAAATGTTTTCTGGTCCGATCATCGTTCTTATAAATCATATATGAAACATTATTAACATTTCAAAATTAAAAAAAAAAACAAATTTAACAAAAAAAAACCGTTACTTTAATTAAACGTTATATTCAACAACTTTATTTTGTGAAACAAATATGGCGGCCGACAGCTTATAATGACATTCGCGTAATCAGATGGAAACGATGCTACCCTGTAAAGAAAAGCTAAAAATAAAAGTATGCTGATAATATATATATAAACTTGTACACTTAAGTATAATTTTATATATATATATAATAAGTAATTAACATTCAGTTATAATTCGTCTTCGTACTGATATCTGCTAACGTATTCAAAATGGCGCTATACTTTCGTTGGAAAACATTTGATCCTCATTTAACTTCCGTTGCTGACTGTGATTTTCAGTATTGTTTACTGATATTCAGTATTTAAAAGTGAGAAAATAGAAGAAATACTGATGACATAAATTATAAATTTGCATTTATCTTTTATGATCATATGGACTAGAAGACCTGAAGACTGAAAGACGGTCATCTTGTTGTCAGAGGCATGTTCATAATGTTTTAAATCGATTACACTGTACTACGTTTTAAGGCAGCTGACATCGGTTGGATATGTAAAAACGGCGATTGGGCTAAGTGCCGTGCCTTGGGAGATGCTTATGTCCAGTAGTGGATTGCCGTACTGATGACGATGACATAGTTCACTAGTAACAATAACTTCAAACCTTAAAAGGGTGTAAGAGGTTCCGCCCAACATCTAACTGAGCCCAAGTTAACCCCACCAGCTCGCGGTCACCACCACCCTGCTGAATAACAGGCGAGGCTCTGACCAACCAACAATCCGCACTGGGTCAGCGTGGTGAGAAAGGTCCAATTCCGCTCAATGAAGAATCGATCGATGTGTTCTTTTGGAGGAGGCAAATTCCAGCTGTGGACATCTGTAGGTTGATAATGATAATGATGAATAATCTTAAATGGATAAAAGTTTGCACACTACATCCAATAGAGTGGTTGTTGTAGTGTGACATAGTTCGTTCTCTAACGCAAGTGATAATTTAATGACACTGTATAGTAATTTAAATAATTTAGTAATTATTTCTGAAAAATTATATAAATTATAAACATAATATTTTCAGGAAGTGAGAGCCCTACAAGTGCGGTGGGGGCGGAGGCCCCACGGGAGCTTCCCAATGAGCTATCTGCGCCGTACGAGGTCCCACAATTCCCCATTGAACAGATCGAGAAGAAGCTTCTAATACAGAGGCAGCTTAACGTTAAGTAAGTACACCAATAAATTTTCTATCTACGATTTTTTTTTTGTAGCGAGGGGAATCTGCCAAAAGATACTCTGTCTCCTGAGAAGTCTGAGTTATGTGGAGATTTTTACCCACTAAAACCCCATCGGTGGTCACCTTTGGCGTTTGGAGAGGTTACGGGATCTCCGTTCGGAATACAACAGCGGCCTCGCTAACTAATTGTCAGCTGACAGACGTCCACTGCTGAACATAGGCTTTCCCCAAAGATTCACTGGTTGGCACATCGTCCACCCCAATATTAACATAAACCCCAATATATATATTAAGAGAAGCTGTGGACTCAGTTTGCAAGGCATCATAAGGAAACCAATACGTTCCACGTTGACTTTCGTAGACATGTGACATCCACCAACTCTCACTGAACTAGGATGACCTTGACTGTCATTGTAATAGGCTCGGAAGCCCAATAGTGGGAACATAAACAACTAGTAACTAGTCGGAAAATACTAAACTACATCTGTGTTCCGGCTATCAATATTTAAGGGGTAGGGTACAACGGGCGAGCTAGCTTCGTAATCGATTGACCCATAGTCACTTAATATCAAGTGCAAAGTTATTAAAATAAACTTCTAGAAAAAGCTATAACTAAGCTTATGGTTAAGGTTATAAATAAGCAGTGAGGTTATATTAATAGAATTATATTTATGGCTTTCGTATGATGTGAACGAAGCAAAATGTCCGTCCTAGATGTAAGTGGAAACATCGCCGGGCCGTTATTATTAGTGTCAAGTAATTGGATCAACCTTGACGCGACAGTAACCCTTACTGCGGGGGATGCTCGGGTCCGTTCGCAGCGCGATTGCATTTCGGAACGCAGCCCGCGTCGGCCGAACGTGCGCCGGTGCTGTGCCTCTAGATTTTATTTAAAAAAAAAAGAATAATGTCATTTTAGTGGCGGGAAGTGGCGCTTTTAGTTTTATACGAAACAGGACATTTTTTTTTTACGTTCATTAGACAAGTGTGAATAAAATATGTTTGGTAGTAAAATTGAATGTAAAAGGTGGACATCAACCAGGACATACAGGTATTTATAGTTAGACAATGTTTTTTTGTTATTACAACGAATCGATAAGAGATATTACACTCGCCCATAACAATTTGGTGCAGTTAGGATGTTTACAGTATTACAATGAGTTTGTACCATCGATATGTATGAATTAGTAATTTATTATAGCATTTTTTATCAATGAGTAATACAAGTCAATTGTTTTATTAGTGCGAATTTTTTTTTTCAATGTGGGACGAACGTTTCGTTCACCTGATGTTGAGGGGGATACGTTTGCCCATAACTACGTGGCGCTAGTTGGGATGCTATACATCACATTGTGCTCATCGTTTGGGACCTAAGATGTTGAGTATCGTTTTATACAGTTTTAAAATTGTTTTGCAGATATTTAGATAAAATATATTCGATTATTATTATTTCGTTCGCTATGGAGATCTTTGGGGAAGGCTATGTCTAGCAGCGGAAGTCTATGGGCTGATAATGATGAAGTATGTTAAGTTAAAACTGTAATGATATTTTTGAAGTTGCTTTGTACTGCGTTTTATAACTTAAGTACATACGTTAAGCAACGGATTGTTTAGTCTACCGTTTGCGAGTTTCAATGTGGCTTTACTGCTTTATGTACTTTGCCTTTTGTGTGTGATATTCATGTAGTGTTATTTTATTAAATTGATCTACATCATTTTATATTGATTTATAAAATGTATTATTACAAGTTGTTAAATGGTCTTTTTTTTTTTAATTCACCGGTGGCAAGTGATATGTTTGTTTTTTTTTTTGTTTCGGGTGGATAATCTTTGAAAAGTAATTCTTTACCTTCTGGGGGAAGTCGGTTATGTGGGGAAATTTACGTATAAAACCCCCTCGGTGATCACTTTCAACGTTTGGAGGGGTCGCGGGAACCACGGCCTCGTTAACGCTGTGCTAGGATAGCCCGTCTCGGGGTCTGCTTTGTACAGACCCTACCAGCCGCGTGAATACTACTTCAATGACCGGAGACAACGTCCAGCCATTGTCCGCCTCAGGGTCGTTTAGAAGGCGACGAGAACCCCTATTCTGACCGCCAACGACCCTTAAAAGTCCATTAAAGTAGGGGAACGCCATTCACCTGTGCACCGTGTTGACGCGCGTTAACGCCACGACTGCTTCGTCTCTGAGCGGAATCAGTCCTCTCTATCCTGTTAGGTAGCTTCTTTATGTACATAATGTGCATAACAAGTGATACGCCTGCCTATAACAACGAAAAGTGGGGACAAGGTAATAGTCATAGTTGAGGAATATCAGGGAATGGAGTTACATATCTGAATCGTTCGAATTGTTCCGTCGAACTAGAGAAAAGGTCTGTATCACGCTGATCGCCAACCTTCACTATTTGGAGAGGCACTTTAAGAAGAAGAAGAATACCAACGTGGCGCTAGTTAGGATGATATACACTGCACGACATTACGCTCGTATCTTGTGACATAGGATGTTAAGCTTCTGTGGTGTGTATCCATCACCACAACAGTACAATTTCGACGCTGTTCTGGACAGACGTTCTTTGTTATTCCGCCATCGTCCTCTCACCTGGTACTCGAAGACTAAGCAATCGAATCTGTCGCTTATATTTATAACAAATGTTGAGTTATTGATTTGTTTATTTATACAATGCGTTGAAGGAAACAAGAGCACCGTGTCGTGTGATGCTTTCAAATAATCAATTGAGTATAAAAAACTGTGCGTCTTAGATTCCTACGACAGCGATGTTAACTGTCATCATCAGCCGGCAGACGTCCACTGCTGGACATAATTAACTGTGTATAGTAATATTTAATTTCTTTTACCATTGTAAAGTGTATTTTAAAGTGAAATACATGGTGGGTGGGTACTGTTTGAAACACGCATTATTTATTTACAAGAACTAAACTACATAAACCCCATATCGGTGAAAACCACTTCAACTGCAAAAAAGTCTATACTTCGTTACTCCCATAATTTCACCAGCTACAACGCCCTTCATACCGTAACACAGTAACGTTTGCACGCCACTGTTTATCAGCTGCGATCATAATCATCATCATTTGAGATTGTTTTCGTCCATTACTGGACTTAGGTTTCTGGTATTGATTTCCAATGTAATCGGTATAAAACCACCGGCATCAAACGACTTCCGGCGATCTTCAACAGGTCGTGGTCTTCATTCAATGATCATTCTGCCCCACTGGTCGTTCAATCTTCCTGCTGTGGTCAATTGCTATTCCAGCTTACAATTCTGTACCTTCATGTGAATGAACATTATCAGCCGACAGCCGTCTACTGCTGGAAATTGGCCTCACCTAAAGATCTCCATATTAATCAGCTAACAGCTGCTCCACGCGACCTTCACCTGATCATCGGACCATCTAGTGGGAGGCCTGCAAACACTGCGTCCGATCTTGGTCTTGAGAATGAAGACAGCAAATTTTAATAGTTCTTAAATAATCATTTTTTAGTGAAGCTTTCCAACGAACCTAGACCGGGTCTAGTACTTAAATGATTTATTTCAGTTATTTACATTGCATACTGTTTGTACGTATGTGGTGAAGCTGAGTCGGCGCGCGGTATGGCTTCAATTGGCAATTTGCGAGGATTATATCCACTAAACCATTAGTTAACACTAAACTCACCCTCAACCCCCCACCCCTTAAATATATTATTTATATATAAACATATAGGTATATAATCTGCTATGTATGGACATACGGCCATGTGGTGTGATTTACTAGCGGTGCTAGCTGTTTAGGTACCAACGCAGCGCCTATTTCTACCGCCAGATATTACTGTTCTGGTTTGAAGGGCGTTGTAGTCAATATATTTACTGGGCGTAACGAGACTTAACAGCTTATGTTTCAATGTACCATCCTAACTAGCGCTACGTTGTATTGGACAGACGTATCACTTACCATCAGATGAACGTTGCGCTCATCTCGTAGCTTCGTAGAATAAAAAAATATATGTTCTATGTGAGAAGAAAGAGTTTTCTTTGCCCAAATGATTTTCTAATTTATTAATAAAACTGATCTTTAAAAAAACATATTATTGTTTAATAGATAATGTATATTTTTTACTTCATTAAGCGACGAGACGAGCATGATGGTAAGTGATACGTCCGCCCATGACAATGTGGCCCTAGTTAGAATGCTATACACTGCATTACAATTCGTTCGTCGCTTGAGACATATCGATTATCGTTATACGAGTAATTTCACTAGCTACAGCGTGTTTCAAACCGGAACCCAGTAATATAAGGTTGTCAAATATCTCCCTTCCGCTTTTTTGCTCTTTATTCAATGCTTTATAAAAAGTGTTACAGTGATCGGATTTAGTTCAAATATGCGCCGTTTTGTTCGATAATCTGTTTCCATCTAGACGGCAACTTCATAATACCACCCTCGTAGAAGCCCCCCTCCTCCTTATTTGCGAAGAACTCGGACAGCCACTTTTCACAAGCCTCTTTTGAGTTCAACTTTACACCACCAAGGGCGTTCACCATGGACAGGAACAGGTGGTAATCACTTGGCGCTATGTCCGGGCTATATGGTGGATGCGATAAAACCTCCCATCCGAGCTCCCGTAGCTTCTGACGAGTCATCAACGAAGTGTGTGGTCTGGCGTTGTCCTGGTGGAACACTACACCTTTCCTGTTGGCCAATTCTGGACGCTTCTGGTCGATCACCTGCTTCAAGCGGTCCAGTTGTTCGCAGTAGATTGTAGAATTAAGCATCTGGCCATATGGGAGCAGCTCATAGTGGATGATTCCCTTCCAATCCCACCAAACACACAGCAAAACCTTCCTGGCCGTCAATCCCGGCTTGGCCACTGTTTGGGACGATTCACCGGCCTTCGACCACGACCGTTTTCGCTTGATATTGTCGTATGTGATCCATTTTTCGTCGCCAGTCACCATCCGATTCAAGAATGGGTCGAGTTCGTTCCGTTTCAGCAGCATATCGCAGGCGTTGATTCGGTCCAGAAGGTTTTTTTGCGTCAAATCATGCGGCACCCAAACATCAAGCTTTTTTTGTATCCAGCCTTCTGCAGATGGTTTAAAATGGTTTGGTGACTAACTACCATCTCCTGGGCGATGTCACGAGATGCCACATGCCGGTCTAACTCGATGTAGTCCATGATTTGATCGGTATTTGTCGTCACAGGTCTTCCGCCGGCTGGCTTATCCATGGTGTCGTTTTCACCGGCTCTGAATCGTTGAAACCATTCCTCCGCGGTTCGAAGTGATAGAGTACCATCCCCCAAAACACCATTAATCTCACGGAACGTTTCTCTAGCGGATTTGCCTTTAACGAAGGAAAACTTTAAAATAGCGCGAATTTCGGCGTTAGTGAACTCCATGTTTACACGTCTATAACTGTTGAACGCAATATCCAAACTAATTATGCATAGCGTCGTTATGTAGGTTATGTCAAGACCTTTCAAATTATGTATAGTATTGCCTGATACGAGCTCTGTAGCGTTTTGTACATAGCCGCGAAATTCAAAAGACAAAAGGGCGGTAGGGAGATATTTGACAACCTAATATTTGCACAGTACTGTATCGCAACAGAAATAAATTTTTCATGTAGTAGATTTAAACTTCAAATTTTTTTTTCGCATTTTGTATAATAGGTTATATATAAATATATATCATCATCATAATCATGTAGAGTAAAAGAACTTTTCTTTTAGATTTTATTATGAACACTTTAAGACAAAAATTACTAGACCAGCTGAACGGAATTTCAGTTGAACGAAGTCCTCCTCCTCCTTGCAATTTCACCATCAATTACATTTGAATCCTGGCGTCGTTACAAGCAAAGAATATCTTCAATTACCACAATCTCAATGTAAAGCAAGTAGGCGTTGAGTCGTCCACGTGATAGATAATATCCACGCGTGGGCAGCGGGGAGCTTGCAAAGCTGAGAGTCTGGAATCCGATACGGCCTCATACTTGTAATATGTATTCAGCACTCCTGACATTTTGCTTCCGAAGATATATCGCTATGTTTTCCATTTGCGTAGAGATAGAACAATCAGTAATATTTAAACAATACTGTATTCCGGTTTGATGGGCGTTGTAGGTAGACAAATTACGGGGGTGACGAGAGTTAATATTGTATTTCCTAAGACGAGCGTAATGTGGTGCAATGACTACCGTCATAACTAGCGCTGGGTTGTTGTGGACAGGCATATCACATAATTCGTATCTAAAAAAATAATTTAGATAACTATTGTAATATTTTTTCTTCCTCATGACAGTTGGTAAAAGGAACAACTTCAAGAAAAATTTAGCAGCTTTTCATCATCATCTCCCACTGCTGGGCATCGGCCTCCCTCAAAGATCTCTCTCTCTCCCTCAAGTAACCTTCACTATGACCTTTATCCAGTATACTACGTTTACCTACTCGTACATCAAGCGAGTATACTAATTACCTTCGGAAATATGGAAGACTACGGTCATCAGTGGACGTTATTATCAGTTCATTAATGTCCACTGTTGGGCATATGCCACGTTCCAGAGCCTCGTTTATTGGATAGTAAGGTGCACCACGAGCAGGTGGGGTTGGCTTGGATCCCGTGAGTTATTGGGGACCTCCTACATTAATAAAATTTTACTGTACTGTTTCCGAAAATTTCTCGTATACCCTACTCGCATAACCACTTCTACTTAATTTTTGTTTATTACGAAATTATCTGGACAATCACGTGATAGTAAGTGACACGTCTGCTTATAACGACGTGGCGCTATTTAGGATGATATACACAACACCGTATTGTGGTCGTCGGCTTAAAGACATAAGATTGTTAATATCATTACTCCATTAGTTTCAAGAGGTGCAGCACTCTTCAAATAAACAACTTTTGAAATTTTTGGTTTCCTTTGTACGGCGACATGAAAAAGGTTGAGAACCCCTGACAGTGTTCAATGACCAAGTGTCCGGCTGGTAATGTCCGTCGATTACGGCTAAACCAACAGCGACTAGCTCGAACCACGTTTGTTTTGTTATAGGAGCACAACACTTGAACCTTACACTCTGTTTGTAATTACTTGTTTGTTATCGCGATTAAAACATCAATTTCAATTGGTTTTTTAACCTCCGACCTGAAGAGGGGTGTCATATGTTTAACAGGTCCGTCGTTTGCTGTTCCATGATACGCTGACTCATAACAATCTGGAGCTAGTTAGGGTGATATACACAAAACCATATTGTGATCGTCGCTATACATCTGATATATTTCGGTGTGTTGGAATTATATATTTTTTTTTATTCAACAAAAGGACGAGACGAGCAGACCGATCAACCTGATGGTAAGTGATGCGTCTGTCCATAACAACGTAGCGCTAATTAGGGTGGTTTACACAGCATCATATTGCGCTCATCGCTTTAAGAAATATGTTGAGTATCGTATTATTCCAGTAATTTCCCTAGCTACAACTCCCTTGAAACCAGTAGACAGCAATTTTTGCACAGTACTGTTTGTCGGCTGCAATAGGCGCTGCGGTGGTAGCTATCTAGATGGTCTGCAACAGCAGAGACCTACCATCTACAATAGCTGGAGATTACAGTGTTAGAAGGAACCTACCTAAATATCCTCCAGCAATAGAGGTCATACAGCTAGTTAATATTCATGAAAGAAAATTCAATACGTCAGGATGGCGGTTAAAAAAGACGCTGCGGTGACTTACCGCGATGGTCTCTGTTCTTGGATGGTAGATTTGACAGTAACACATAATGATGATTGTCGTTGTGGTGGTAGGGCTGCGGAATGCGGGCAGTCGGTGCGCTCGTTCGCAGGCAGCGAGGCAGGCGGCGCGCTCGAGGACGCGGCGCGCATGCGCATCGCGGACGACGACGACGCCGACGTGGTGCTGCCGCACTTCCAGCGGGTGGCCATCAGCGGCGAGGACACCTCCGGTGTAAGTTCCACCGCCTTATCTTTACTTTATGTATTCCTACATAGTAATTACAAAAAACTTTGGATATATCCCTTCAATGAACTCTGTATAGATTTTAAGGTGGGGCCTATGTCCAGCAGTGGACGTCTATCAGCTGATGCTGATGATGATAACAGTACACAGAGCATCAACCATATTTTTAAAGAATGGTATATGACATCGCGTAATGCATTGCACTTGCAACAACGATACGTGTATGACAATGGATGGTTTCCTATTTTTATAAAACTGAAGATGAAGGAAAATTTTACGACGATGTTGAATAGTTCCGCTAATAAGAAGCAAGTTACAGATTAATACTCTAACGTGGTACAAAGGTGTCAACGGATAATATGAAAGCTATGAGGACTGTGTATAAATTTTGGTCTTTGTATTGTGGAAATCTAGTTTGCGAAAACGATCCGGTGTAACTAGGTCAAATGACTAACAAAAGAAGAAAGAATATCAATCCACGATTTGGTGAGAATCGCATTGTACCAGAGACTATGCTTTGGTTTTAAGTAGAGATCTTTGGGTGAGGCCTATGTCCAGCAGTAGACGTCTATCGATTAATGATGACGACGATGTGAAAATAGATGGATGTATTTGTAGAGGAAAAGCGAAGAAATTGTCGATTGATTACCGTCAAATGAAATAGATAAAAAACCTGAAATGATAGACTATGTAGATGAGTTGAGAAGACACACGTGTTGTTCCAACCCCACATTGTTGGATAAAGAAAGGAAAGAAGATGCCATAAAACACACACTCATCATCCTCATCACCTGATAGACTGGCTGAACATGGGCCTCTCCCAAAGATCTCCGCATTGATCGGTCGGCGCCGCCCGCATCCAGCGCCCTCTCGCGACCCTCGCTAAAGGTTCATAGAAGGGTATTGGGCCATTTCCCACTATGCTAGCCTAATGCGGGTTGATTGGAGCCGGAGTTTCGGTTGCTGATTAGCAGGGCGCACCACAAGCAGGTGAGGTTGGCTTGAGTCTCGTGAGTCGTTGTGCGAGGACCCCTTTCGCCCCACTAACACTAAACGCGACGATGAACTCACGAAAGAGTAGACAATAACTAACACCATGTAAAATCATTTTGATTTCTCCTAGTTACGCCGAGCGCGTCTTTCACAGGTGCCCCTCGAGGATCTTCAGCAGGCTTCCTCGTACCTAGTGCAGGCGTTGGAGATGCGCAAGAGGTATATGGAGATGTCACAGCAGAGCTACGCGACGATCACGGCGCGCTTCGTGCGCAGCATGGACGCGAACGCGCCGCAGAACCACACGCCCAGCGTTAAAGTGCCCAAGAGCCACATCGCGGGTAACTTACCCTTAACAAAAACATATTTAATTTTACTTTATAATATTGACGTACGTTTATATTATTCGGTGACTGTTCTTTGAGATGGACGTACAATTTATGGTAAGTGATGGTCGTGTTAATGTGGCGCTAGTTAGAATGACGTACACTGCACATGAATGTGCTCGCCTTGTTTAAGTCTCGTTATTCTAATAATTGACCTAGCTACAACGCCCTTTAAACTGTTTCACAATAATGTTTACGCACTTTCTTCTTTTAGATCACATTGTGCACCCACCGTTCAAAGACAAGGATCCGTGGGAGTGCCCGATGCCTGAGGCGAAGGGCTACACCATCAGATCTGATGACGGCGTGTTCAACCTGTACCGGGAGGAGGATGGCGAGGAGCGTAGGGTGCCTTATGAGTATATAACCCTCGCGCAGTACATACAGGACATGAACACCATGTGCAACATGATCGCCGATGGTCCTCTGTGAGTATGAACAATATTGAGTACAGTCTTTGAAACTATCACCATAACTGAACCCAATTCTGAGAAAGCCAATGTAAATTTAAAATATAAGGTATGTAGGCTAGCAATCGACGCCTATCGGCTGATGATGATGGAGTCTAGAATGAATGTACATGTATAATTAAAATCATACGCTTTCCCTTCTGCTCCTATTATCATCAGGCTCCTTCTTCATAAAATAATTGCTATAAATTATGTAAAAGTTCATCAAAGTAATGCAGGTTCTTGTTTGCAGCAAGTCGTTCTGTTACCGGCGGCTGAGTTACTTGTCTTCCAAGTTCCAGCTGCACGTGCTGCTCAACGAGCTGCGAGAACTGGCGTCGCAAAAGGCGGTCCCTCACAGAGACTTCTATAACATCAGGTATATTATATGTTAATTATTATCTTTAACCGGTAGCTTCTACCTAATAATGGATATGTCTCTCCATCTCTCAGTACTACTCCTGTGCTGTCCACATCCACCGCCTATCGATAGCTTGAAAATTTAACAAGTGACAGAATATTTCAACGCAAGTAATGCAATTGTACATTTTTTATAGTACCTTTATATATCCTACAGGAAAGTGGACACGCACATCCACGCCGCTTCCTGCATGAACCAGAAGCACCTACTGCGATTCATAAAGAAGACGCTAAAGAATCACGCGGATGAGGTAACAAGCATTTTTGCCTTCATTTTTAAAAACAATGATCTTTAAAGAGAAAACAAAAGGTAAAAGATTCAGACACAAATTACAGAGAACCATATTTATCATCGTATATCTCTAGGCATCGAACCAGAGACGAGAGTTATAAGGCAAGCGCGCTTGGCTACTGCGCCATAGAAGCAAAAAACGTCTTATAATAATAACCTTAAAATGTAAATCACACAGATTAATATTCTCATTTTCTATCGCAGGTCGTGACATTGCACAAGGGCACCCCGATGACCCTGAAAGCGGTCTTCCAGAGCATGAACCTGAGTACCTACGACCTCACGGTTGATATGCTGGACGTACACGCGGTATGTACCATCAGTATTTCAACGTTTTCTTTTTAGTGAGATAGTAAATTTTACGCACTGTTGCTTGGCGGTGACATAGATGGGACGACGCCAACATGTAATGTGTCAAGTTTGATCAGGATGCCTCATTTGTTTACTCCAATTATGATGATTGTCACCTATGTTCATTTTCAGGACCGTAACACGTTCCACCGGTTCGATAAGTTCAACGCCAAGTACAATCCGATCGGCGAGAGCAGGCTGCGCGAGGTCTTTCTGAAGACGGATAACTACATGAACGGGAAGTACTTCGCCAGGATCATTAAAGTAAAAATCCTTCTGTAACTTTTTGGTTATTTTTTTTTAATCCTGAAAGCGATAATATTTACAGTACTTCCTCCTGATAATAAGTGGCACATATGGCCATTAAAATGTGTTGTTATTTAAATGGGGGTGTAAGTTCCTGAACCTTATACCTCTGTCTGAACTCTCTCGAGATGCAGATGATGATGATGATTTCTCCAACTAAAAAGATCTTTAAAACATAGATTATATTTGAACATTACAGAAGAGCTGTTATAGAAAATTGTGTTAAAATGTACGAAATTCTTCTTCACCGGCAGGAGGTAGCATCGGATCTGGAGGAGAGCAAGTACCAAAATGCAGAGCTCAGGCTGTCGATCTATGGCAAGAGCGCGGGCGAGTGGAGCAAGCTGGCGCGCTGGGCAATCCAATACCACGTGCACTCCAACAACGTTCGCTGGCTTATACAGATCCCGCGCCTATAGTTAGTACAGATTCGCATAGACGATTACGTAACTTTTATTTCGTGTCTCATTCTCTTACTCATTTTTCGATTAGAACAACATTACAGTAATGTTTGCACACTACTGTTTGACAGCAGAAATAGGGATTCATGTCTTGTAGATCCCAGATACCTACCACGCAACAGATATCTACCACGACCATTAAATTACAGGTTACAATCTATCAGAGCGATAATTTAATATCTGAATTACTCTCTCTCTTTCAGCGACATCTTCAAGTCGAACAAGATAATGACTAACTTCCAGGAGTTCCTCAGTAACATCTTCCAGCCGCTGTTCGAAGTCACAAACGACCCCAACAGCAACATCGAACTGCACAAATTCCTCACCGTGAGTTTCATAATAAAAATTTTGTAGGTCTTCATTATTTTAACCGATGGACCTCCACTGCTGGACATAGTGCTCTCTCTTTTAATGTGTTCCACAAACTGCGGTCTTGCGCTGTTTGAGTGCAGTATTTAGATCATAGATGTTAAAATATTCATTACATTAACACTTCTTTTACTTTTACTCGCTGCAGCACGTCATTGGCTTCGATAGTGTGGACGACGAGTCGAAGCCGGAAAACCCGCTCCTGGACGCGGATGCACGGCGTCCAGAGCTCTGGGACGACGAGGAGAATCCGCCATACGCGTACTACTTGTACTACATGTACGCGAACATGACCGTGCTCAACCATTTCCGCAAGTCAGTATTTATTTGTTTGTAATGTTTTATGTCATAGAAGGCGTTTAAATGTTATATTATATTTACTTTAACGATCATCATCATCAGCCGATAGAGGTCCATTATTGGTCATAGGCCTCTGCCAGAGATCTTCACATACAATCAGAATGGCCTCTGGTATCGCTATGCTCTAGAAACCGTCGTTTGTGGGGGTTCATATGGAGGTTTTTCCCGCTGGCCCAATGTCGGTTGGTGGGAGCCAGAACCTAGTTTAGGCGTTAGCCTAGTAGGAAGTGAGGAGGTGGGCTTGGGTCCCGTGAGTTGTTGTGCAACATTTGAACTTCATTTCACTTAACGTAAACTATTAAGTCAAAGATGGCTGTAATAAACTCGCCCAGAATACTCTGGCTTTGACAACCGGAATAGCAATTCTGTTATTAATTATCAAAAATTCAGATTTACATTATGAATCCCCTAACACCAATACAAATCTACAACTTGTGGCTTCAGATTCAAACTAAACGGAATCCTTTTACACGAGGTATCAAAAGAAAATATATAATGCTTACTGAAAGTTTCTTACCAGGGAGCAAGGTCTTAATACGTTTGTGCTGCGACCGCATTGCGGTGAGGCGGGACCCGTGCAGCATCTCGTCTGCGGTTTCATGCTTGCGGAGAATATCTCGCACGGGCTGCTGCTGAGAAAGGTGAGGCTATTTTATCAAACAACGCGACAAATCGCGGCCGGCCAGACATATTAGGTGAACACTAATTCTGTGTCCAGGTGCCAGTGCTCCAGTACCTGTACTATCTGGCGCAAATCTACATCGCAATGTCGCCGCTCAGCAACAACTCGCTGTTCCTGAATTACCATCGCAACCCGTTGCCGGAGTTCCTGGCGCGAGGACTTTGTATCACGCTCAGCACTGACGACCCGCTGCAATTCCACTTCACCAAGGTACCCAAGATCACATAAAATAGAATAATGATTTCTGAAGATATCCAGAACTGGCATCCCAATATTATTTGTTGTTGTGAAGATCTTAATGGGAGACCTATTTTCAGCAGTGGAGGCCTATCGGGACGACCTATACAATTTTAAGAGTTATGTTTTAAAAGTTAAAATTTCGTTCTTAGTGATCTGATTGGCGAAAAAGATCTATTTACATTACAGGAGCCACTGATGGAGGAGTACAGCATCGCGGCGCAGGTGTGGAAGCTCAGCTCCTGTGACATGTGCGAACTGGCACGCAACTCCGTACTCATGTCAGGATTCCCTCACGAGGTATATTAACACTTCTTCCACGAAACGAGTGATTAGAGTCTTTATTTTTATCCTTTTACTGATAAAGAGATAATGTACAAAGCGTAGTAAAATTCTTATAAACACATTATAAACATCTATGTCATAAGCAGGCTTATAACATGTCATATAACAAAGTTTATATTTCAAAGCCTTATTAAATAAAAAGGAACTTTATCACATGATGGTTCTATCAAGGTGCAATAATTTTTTTTAACCTATGAATGTCTACTACAGAACAGTTGCACTTTCAAATCGGGTGTAATTAAACCACTCGCTACGCTTAACAAGTGGGTTAAAGAAGGTAATGTTCTTAAAAGTTTCAGGAAAAGCTCCCTTCCGTTTCTGGGATGTTTCCTCCTTAGTCCGGATTCATATAAATAGAATGGCGGTAAATATGTATGATCTTTTACAAAATTATAAAGTATACATACAATATTGTAAGTAAATGTACAGATGAAGCAGTATTGGCACGGCTCCAATTACATGAAGGAAGGTGTTGCCGGTAACGATATCACGCGCACTAACGTGCCCGACATACGTATATCCTTCCGCTACGAGACGCTGCTCGACGAGCTGACCAACATCTTCAAAGTAAGCCAATTAATCACTCGACATTTGCACACATAGGGTACCAACATTAAGTACATTTTCTTTATTATCTGGAAGAAGATAAGATTATGCCTCTGTTATATAATATGGACTCTTTGGAACAACCTTGAACACAACCCTGCAGAAGTATAAAATAAAATTTCTACACCTCATACATATGATGAATGATAATTATAATCATTCAATTGTTCCCACTTCTCTATAATACTATTCATACCTACTTTTTATAACATACTTCATTGGTATTGTTTATTGTACAGTCATATAAACGATTATAAAGTACCCAAAAACCTTTTTATTAATTTTTGTGTTTGTCGATTTGTTTATCTTGGTTATGGTTGCAAGTTGCTTGGACTGTGTTATGCGTCAGTGTCTTGAAGTGATTTATTAAATGTGCAAAAATAGTTTAATGAGATACATATTAAATTTTAACTACTTCATAATTCTAATCAAAGGTAACAATGAATGACCAAACATTTGTTTCCGTCTCTACGTTTCTAGAGACTACCACAGATAGACTAAGCTTTGAAAAAGATCTTTCATTAAGAAATGGAATTAATTATAACCAAATAATACCATGAAATTGAAAGAAAATACTGAATTATTCAATTTATGGGTCACTATAGGTCCATGGCCGGTTATCTGTATATGGTTAAGTGTCATATTGCAGCATTACTTAGCAAATGTTTGTCGCTCCTTATTAATAATGAAAATAACTTTGTTTTCTAACACATTACATTAAGTTACATATAATACATAAAGCTCATATTTCAGGAAGGAATGTCGAGTCGCAGATAAATCAAAAACCACCAACAATCACCAGCGAACTAACGTTATATTTGTTAAAAAAAACAATCATAGACAATTTGCATATAAACGGCCGTGTTTTTGGCATAGCATCCTATTAATATTAAATATTATAAACTATGAAATATATTGAAGAAAATATTAATATATTGATCTATAAAAATATTATTTATATTTATTTAAAGTTTATTTGGATTATACACAAGAGAACGTCAGTAAAATCATTCACAATGTTTTGTTTTTAAATTTGTTCTTTTGCCTTTACATTAGATAAAAATGGAGGGAAAAACATGATAATGTCACACATGACGATTATTTATTTATTTACACGAATAGTGATCAAATTACGAAACAATTTTTTTTATACTTTTATTAACATAATTAAAAGTTAATCTTTATACAATATTATCATTGTTATTAAATTTATGTTTTATAATAGGCCGGTTTGTATGGATTTTGTCTGTTATGTGCTAAGTGACCCTCAATTTCCTTAGGGCTTGCGTACAGTGCCCCAAATATTGTTAATGTTGCCTAGGGTTTAAGTAGCACGATGTGATAATATGGAGTGTTAGGCTGCTTAGCAGGCAAATACCATTTCGTACTTCCATTTAACTAAACGTTTCTAGTGATGTCGGTTATTAATTTTATTTCTTTATAAAATCTATTCTCTCTGGTTGCATTTTTTTATTAATCTATGCGTATATTTAATCATTTTAACAATTATTATATGCCCGTTTTAATCATAAATATTATGTTTTTATATTTTTTATTTTTTTCTTTTTAGTTATAATCGATTTTAACGAGTTATTTTTTTATTATTTTAGATCGTGTGTTAACAAATATTATTAATAAATCGTTTTTGTTTCTGGTTCATTTTAAAATTACCATTCGAGACAATAGAAACCAAGCCTTCAACGTTAACTATTAAATAATATATTGACTTCCCGCCCACACAACTTTAACATTAGGCATGCAGAACAATACGTAATGTTATTACTTAAACTAGTCAATAAGTGATAATTTACTTTATTACCTAAAAAATGTCATAAACCCAGGTTGTTATTGAGTTTAAGAAAATATTTAAAAATTGCACAGGAATTTATTTCGAAGTCCTATGACCAGCAGTGGAGTGTCAATGACTACTGTAATGATGATGATGAATATAGCTTAATTATATAGAAATAATAAAGAATGAATTTAATTTTCATTTGCTAATATAGTAAATATTTATATACGCTTCAACGTTACTTATATAAATAGTTTGATCCTTCGTGTTAAATGAATGATAAAAAATCATCTAGGTCACCACCATCTCACCCGATGGACGTCCATTTCTAGATACATTTGTTCTTTAAATTCAGTGGCTTCCAGCAATAAATGCGAATTAGTTTTAAATCTTCACTGATAACATTGAATTAATTAATTTATCCTGTAACTAATCAGTTATTACACAGGAATTGAGTTTCATTACACATACCCTCGCAATAGTATATGATGGAATATATAATGTTATCGCTGTTTAGACGGGTCGTATATTAATTTTCACTGATAAATATTATTAGTGCATTAAAGAGATGAATTTAGTTTTAAAGTTAAATAAGTAAATACTTTTTATTTTCACTATAATATATATGTGCTGCATGTTGTATTTGATACCTTAATTTACGCATTTTTTGTTTTCATTTCTTATATATTTATAACAGCAATGGTGGTAATAAATTATATCCTACTAGCTCTTCCCCACCTGCTTTGCTGACAGTAACACCTCGAAATTTCCTTTGGAGTAAGGAATAGTGTTAAATCCGTAAGAACTGATAACAGCTAAGAAGCTGAGAAAATGCAAAAGAATATTCCTACCAAATTCCAAGCCTCTTGGTGTATGGTTCCAGAGGTATCATGATGATATATGAAATAACCAAAACAATGTGAATTTTTATAATCTATGCCGATGTGTGTCGCTTCACCTGGTTGTTTTTTTTTTTTTTTTTTTTTTTTTTTTTTTTATATTATTTACGTGTGTAACAAAATGCTAACGGAAATACACACCCCGTCGTCAAATTGGGCCGGCGACGGTGGTAGTGTCGGACTCCAACCGACTAAAAAGCTTCACACGGTATTCCACTCTCATCCACGTGTTCGTGGGGTCGCGGGATAAAGTATTGCAGTTCATCCACGACCCCCCGAACGGCGCCCGAATGACCGGGCCCACCTTTCACCTGGTTGTAACTTTGTACGCTTTTAATGTGTTTAATGTTACCTTTATGTCAATGCTGTATGTAATTTCCGTTTTTTGTGATTATTGTAAGGTTTATTGTTATTGTGTATTTAATTATAACAAGACAAAATATTTATTTCTTAAGAAATAATAATTTTTTTTAAAATTTCCTTAAAGACGTAGAGAGAACAGAATAATGTTGTAAATTTTTAGAAACCATAGGTTTTCTTATAAAAAATTAAAAAGGTAGATATATATGTTGTAAAAAATGGGATATATTTATGTTTTCTGCACATTTTAAGATGGCAATACAAAAATAATTTCCTTTACTACATAATTTAAATTTCCAAAAAAATTTAGTTATGTATGACTAAGTTCCTTCATCTCATAGTAAGTGAATGCTTACAACTCTTCGGCGCTTGTTAGAACGATAAACATTGCACCACATTGCGCTCATCGCGTTTGGACTTAAAATCTCTCTCTAGCTATATTTATATTTAATTAATTTACATCTTATATTAATACATGTGTAACCTCATCGTCGTAGTCTTCGTACTTAATCAGTATCGTTTAAACACTTGCATCGTTGTTAACGTACATGTACTTTTTACATTCACAAGGAATATATACACGAACATATATCAAAATAAATGTATAATCTTGTTGATGGAAATAAAAAATTAATAATTACAAAAAAAAATTTTTTTTTCTTGCTGGCAATACAATTATTATAACATTTTCTTTTAAATTAAACACTATGACACTACTTGTTTTTCTTTTGAGTTAATGTGTTTCTTTTGTACGATAGATACAGCGGTGCGCCACGCCCTACCCTTCAGAAGGTAGATCATCTCACTGATAATGCCGTGTTGGAGTCTGTACTGTATCTCATAATACCCTTTGCATTTATCGACCACAATTGCGTTTTAACTCTTCGAATAAACTTTAGCAGCTGCGGGAGTTTCATTCATTGAACTTGCACGAGATATCCGGTTCATTTTTAATATTATCCGACCTTTAATTACCTTTTACTCTCGAACTATCTTTCTTCCTTAAAATTTAGATATAGTCTTCTCATTGTTTTATCTTCAGTTTAAAGTTATTTACCATTACTTTTCTTAGTCGAACTAAGTATATAATATTCGTTCAACAATCTTTTCTGTTTTTATATGTAAATAACATTATTAAACAACATCAACTCATAAAGTTTTAGGACCATCGAAAATTACGTATTGATGTGATAAATATTTCCTTGTGACGAAATATATGTCATGTATGCTGGGTTTGTGTTTTTTTATGTTGTGTTTACTCTGCTACGTCGGACAAGTAATTTTCCGACGTAAAGTTATAGATTGGCAGCTAACTGGATGGTTATATGGTAAGTAAAAGTATTAGTATCACAATACGAGACTGGAAAATATAAGCATTTAAGTTCTTACAATTTTAGGTTTGATAGGTATGATAATAAAATAAAAATTTGGCGTAAACTTGTTACAAATGATTTGTGGATTATTATTAGTAGTAATGTGAGAAGGAAAAGTATTAACAAAAGAATCTGATTATATTTTTATAGTAATAAACCTATTAATTGGATACAAGGAACAGCCAGTATACATGGTGTATACTACGTAAAAAAATCCTTTGTGTAGCGACTGTAGTAAAAGGTTTTTAAATAAATCTAATAGGACATTTTGAATTAATTTACAAATTACACAGGTAATAAATTTAACATGTACAATAAACAGGAGTATCCTGTATAAGGTAGCTCGCTGGCCTAATGGTTAGAGCGTGCGGCTTTCATTCCGAAGGTCGCGAGTTCGAATATCGGCATATACCGATGACTTAATATTTAAGTTATGTACATTTGTAAACTAATTACAACAGCGAGATACAAACGGTGAAGGAAAACTTCGTGAAGAAACCCGCACACTGAAATCATCTTTGTGTGTGTGGTGGCCCCAATAAAGTGGCAACAGGCTCGCCCCCTGTTACGTAGAACCTAATCCGACCACATCTGGCGAAAAGTGGGTGTTTATTCACCTCTGCCTACCCCTACAGGGAAAAAGGCGTGATAACATAAAAAAGATCCTTTTAAATACGCATATGTTGCTTCAAAGGTTAAAGAAAATATGGTTTAAAAATCATTAAAACGCAGGTAAAAAAATGTTCACTTTAAAAATTAATGTCACTTTTTTGAAGTTTTTTAATTGAAATAGGATTTTTTTTTTTGTATTTTTTCTATATTTGTGTACACAGATTATATATATTGAAATTATGACATTTCAGTCTCTCCACTCAGCCCGCCAGTTTTCAAATGGCCCAGCGCCCTCGACGCCGCCGCCTCCCAACATTAACGCGCCTATTGTCAGTCTCAAGCGGCCTTCTCTGGTCTAATTCTGGACAATATGTTATTATTCTAATAAGCGGCTTCCAATACCAATTATTGCGTGATTTAATAATAATTTTTTAATTGAGTTTTCTGATGTATTTAAGAACAAATTACCTTTGACCTTAACAGCATAACAAAAATATAATAAACATTGAAATATATAACGAGGGGTAGAGCTAATGATTATATGGAATTTTGTCAAAAATCGTAAGTTGTAACGTGTGTTAAATATTAATATAACAATCTTTGATTATGTGTTATGCTTCATATAATTTTTTTAAAGAAATGCCTTTATATTTAGATATAATAATGTAACCTTAAATATATACATTTGAATAACAATGGCTATTTTTTATTTCCTGTATGGCCTATGGCCGTAGCTCGCTGGCCTAATGGTTAGAGCGTGCGGCTTTCATTCCGAAGGTCGCGGGTTCTAACCTCGGCATGTACCAATGAATTAATATTTAAGTTATGTACATTTGTGAACTTTAGTTACAACAGCGAGATACAAAAACGGTGAAGGAAAACATCGTGAGGAAACCCGCACACTGATATCATCTTTGTGTGTGTGTGTGTGTGTGGTGGTCCCAATAAAGTGGCAACAGGCTCGCCCCCTGTTACATGGGACCTAATTTGACCACATCTGGCGAAACGTGGGTGGTTTATTCACCTCTGCCTACCCCTACTGGGAAAAAGGCGTGACAATATAAAAAAAATAAAAAAAATTATTTCCCTCCAACGTTTCGAGATCTCACTCTTTATACATTTATTTTAAAATCAATGTACATCTTATGTCAACAAACATTGGAACCATAAATTCATACAAAAATATGAGACTTAATATCTTGCCTTAAGACGACGAGAGCAATGTGGTGCAGTGTATATCGTCTTAACTAGCGCCACATATTTTAAGCGGGCCTGTCATATACCACCATTTGGTGGTATATGACAGGCCCGCTTTACCATTTGGTGTGCGTCCCGCTCGTCTCGTCGCTTCGTAGAATAAAAAAAAACTTAACTAAATATGATAGAACTGTTTCTATCATTAACGCCATAAAAGTATATTTAAAAACTAAATATGATTATATTTAGTTTATTTAGCAAAAGTCGTTTTAGTAATATGCTATTTTGCTATGCTAGTTTGCTTTGAAAAAAGAGTTTGAGTATTAGCCTCAAAAGTTTCTTGATATAAAACATTAAACCTCCTCAGATAAACATTCAATAAGATATAAAAAAATAAAATGATGGAGTCATAACAACTAACGCATGGAATGATGCCGCCATAACGTATCAACACAATTAATTTAAAATGAAAAATTTTGCAAACAAATAAAACCACACCATGGCAGATGGTCACAAAAGACGTCTGACGTCGCGTCCGTGAGTATAATATTATATGGGTGTATTGTCTAGGTTAAGATCTAATTAGATTGTGTGTATAGTAAACTAAGACAATAGTCTTTCATTATAAAAATTAGTATTTAGACACAGTACATAGAAAATATTAAAACATTGAAGAAAGCAATAATATTTTATGTTAAATAAATAACAATTTTAATCTAGATTTGATTAAAAGGCTACCTCTTTTGTAAATGTCTATTGTGGTAAGTATTGATTATTTTTGTCCTAAAATGGTACTGAGATAATAAGATCTTCGAGCTGAGAATTTAAAGATGACGGTTTTAGGTAAATAAAAATTGCTAAAATTTAATTATTATTTAATAACACATTTATAATATTTTTAAATCTTTTTATACTTACACGGCACTGCACCCGTACTTTTTGCCATTTGGCATTAAGCCGCCTTTTGGTACTTTTCTTCTGTTTAGTTTTAAATGAAATAAATACAATAGATATTTTTGAGTCCCAAATGAAATATAGAATCAAGGGAGAGGTGGGATACAAAGTTACGATGACGTTTATTACAATATTGTAGGGACCCGTCTCGGGATTCCCGTACGCGCGTTCGTGTGGCGGGACCGACGTCGCCGAGACCGGTGCCGGGGGACTCGCAGACCTCCAATGTGGCCTACCAGCGCGTCTCGGTACACGGGGTACACACCAGCGGGGTAAGGAAAACATCTTACTGCCCAAACTTGTCTAAGCTATCTGCCGTGGTGGTGTTGGTATAAAAGAAGGTTGATAAATATAATAATTGAATATCGTCTTACACACGTGTGCATTATATAGTATTAAATCTTTTTTTTATGTAATTAAGTGACCAAGGCGAACGAGACGTTTACCTGATGGTAAGTGATACGCCTGTCAATAACAACGTGGCGCTGGTTCAGATGGTATATGTATGGTATTCCACATTACACTCGTCGTTTAAGACAGAAGATGTTGAGTCTCGTTACCCTAATAATTACACTAGCTATAGCGCCCTTAAAACCGGAACACAGTACTGTTTGTACACTATTGCTTGGTGGTAGAAATAGGAGTTGCGGTGGAACCTACCTAGAATGCAACAAAGATCTACCACCAGTACCTATTTTTTAAAATATCTCAATATGAAAAAGAAAATATTGAAGCACAAATGGGCATAGTTATGTTTTAATCTTTTATTTTAAACGCATTATCAGGTGCCTCTCGAAGATCTGGAGCATGCTGCTTCCCTCCTAACAGAAGCGCTGAGCCTCCGTCAACGGTATATGGGTATCGCCGGGCAGTCCTTTCCCCCTGATCTTGGCGAATTTCTCGCTACCCTCGACTCATCCAGTAGCCCGCGATACTACGTCTCTTTCGGCAAAATGTTAAAGGATTGGGATTGTAAGATTTTTAATGAAATGTTTTTTATCACTGTTATGTGGCAGAAATACGTGCTGCAGCAGCACTACTGGGCATAAGTATTCAGTACATTCGGAGAGGTCCTGAGAAATCTTGCTGAACACAACGGTTCTCCCCCATGTGCTACTCACTAGCTTCTCTTTAATAAGAGAATAATTTCAGCACGCACCTTAGATTTGTTACATGTAACCCTGAACCAGTTTCCAGCTTCCTTTCCTTTCACCTAAGTTAGTAAATACCTGATGACTGTCAAACTAGTCCATAAAAAGGTATGATTAAATATTATTTTTTTTTTACTTTCTCCAGTCGACACAAGCAACATACCATTAGACGAGGACACCGATAACCTTGCCTACCAGCTGAACGGCATGCCCAACAAATGGTCCGACACGGGAAGTGAGCATGACAACATAAATTTTATTAATTATAATATTATTAAATTAAACTAGTTATTGATTACTTCTTTCTTACTTAATTTAGATCCTCTTTTTTATTATTTCAAGTGCCGATGATAAACGAAATGGGAATAAGTGGCTCCAAGGCCGCGGGTCACAGCGCCGTCGCTGAGAGTCAAGATGATATCGTCGACGAACATAACCAAGGTATTTCATTACGGTTTATCCGTGATGGCGTTGGCGGAAATAACTACCGTTGGATATTATGGAAAGAACGTTTGTTTGTTGGCTATCATTAGAGGAATACGACCCCTGGGCGTGTCATACGCCGGCGGATAAGGGCTACGTGTTCAGCTGGGTGGGCGGCGTGGTGCGCGTGTACCGCTGTGAGGCGGACCTCACCGCCGCGCTGCCGCTCAACTACCGCTGCGTGTCCTTCACGCAGTACGTCGAGGACCTGGGGAAGCTCGGCGAGATGATCGCCGATGGACCGCTGTGAGTCACAACCTGAACTCTCACCCTCCTCGATAGACTCCCACTTTACAAGTTTACTTTTTTAGAAAAGGAGTAATAAAGAAGAGTGTGTTCCCATGCGTTTGCGCGTACGTTGGTGTACCGTGACATATAAAGCACCAGATTGTGCTCTTCGCCATAGACATAAGAAGTTAAGTGTCATTTTCACCATTTACAGCGCCCTTCAAACTAGAACACAGTAATGTTTGCACAATACTGTTTAAAGGCGAGAACTGGGAGCTCCTTCCATTCATTGTACACTTATCGGGCAGGTCGTCCTTTTGCTTCCGCCGCTTATGCTACCTGTTCTCCAAGTTCAAGATGCACATGCTGCTGAACGAGATCCACGAGTTGGCCCTGCAGAAGGCCGTGCCACACAGAGACTTCTATAACATCAGGTATTTTTATACTATTGTTACAATAATTACGTACCTATTTATTTAAACTGTATAATCTAATAGTGTCGAATATTTTCTCATTCTTGACTATCTCAATGAAGATGTCTCTCTCAAGTAACCGAGTTGATTAGGTTGGTGTTAGCGATGGTATGTAATGTCCAGGAAGGTGGATACGCACATCCACGCGGCGTCTTGCATGAACCAGAAACACCTGCTGAGCTTCATGAAGCGCACGCTGCGTCAGCGCGCCGGCGAGGTGGTCTCCAACACAGGCCACGCGCGCACGCTCAAGGCGGTCTTTGAGGAGATGCGTCTCGACGCTCACGACCTCAACGTAGATCTGCTCGACGTGCATGCTGTAAGTCCAGACTCATCCATATGTTCAGATGCAAGTGATAAATATATATGTCCCTTTAGTAGTATAAAGTCATACTTTATACTACTAAAGGGACTAATCTAAATATGGTCTCAACAAATTATGGACTCCAATCTGAACGATGACGTCTAAGGCGTCCCGATCAACAACTCACGGGACCCAAGCCAACCTCACCTGCTTGTGGTGCAACAATCCGCATTGGGCCAGCGGAGGGACCAGGGAATGGCTCATACCTCCCATATGAACCCCTATAAAGGCGGAGTTCTTTAGATGAGGCCTATATCATGTAGTGGACGTCTATCGGCTAATGACGAACCTGAACGATGGTCGAAAAAAATTAACCCTCCCCTGTTCAAGATTTAAATAAAGATTTCATCCTTCCTATTGAGCCAAGGCATTGACCCCTAGTGGTGAGAACTAGTGTTCTCTATCATAATAGATAGAGCATGTTTGATGATCATCCATATCCATTGATTCCTTCTCAGGAAGAGTCATCGTGTTGTAGCTGACAGTTCCAGAATAGGTATGACCTTGTATCGTGCTATCGTGATTATCCTTCAGGACAGGAATACGTTCCACCGGTTCGACAAATTCAACGCGAAGTACAATCCGGTGGGCGAGAGCAGGCTGCGCGAGGTCTTCCTCAAGACGGACAACTATCTGAACGGACTGTATTTCGCCAGCATATTGAAGGTAGGTTACCATAACCAGAGCAATGGATTGAGGAAGCGGATATTAAACAGTAATCAAATATTTGTAATGAACATCAAAGATTAAATATATAATTAGATTGTAGCAACCATTCGTTTGCTCCTCTAGAAATTTCCAGTGAACTCCTCAGTGGTGCAGTTACGATGACTGATTGTTTATTCTAAGCTAGTCGGATATCCGGAGCATCGCGCCTCCATTTTTGTAAGAATGTTAAAGATATATGACGATGCACAAACGAGCGAACGCTTCACGTGATGGCAAGTGATCACTGACGCCCATAGACAATCGCAACACCTGAAAGGTTGAAGCTTCGTTATCGACCTTGAGGAAGTTGTAGGGTTCTTGAATATCCCCCCATGTTGTACTGGTTCGAAATTATTTTATATTGTTACTATTGAAACGTAAATATAGGTAAATAGCTGATCTTTTGAAGTAGATGTTTGCTGCTGGATGTTCAGCATTTGTTGACTATTTTAGATTAACATAGTATTGTGTTGAAATGGTTGTGCAACCGTCAGGAGGTGATGGCGGACCTGGGCGAGAGCAAGTACACGTACACGGAGCCGAGGCTGTCGATCTACTGCAAGCGCGCCGATGAGTGGAGCCGGCTGGCGGCGTGGGCGCTGCGCCACGGCGTGCACTCGCCGCACGTGCGCTGGCTGGTGCAGGTGCCGCGCCTCTAGTGAGTACACCGCACCACCGCCTCCTACAGCTACCTCTGCTGTCGAGTCTCGCTTATTCGAGACTCGTCTAGAATATTCCACGTCAGCTTGTATTTAGTATTTGCAGTTTAAATGGCATCATGGTAAGTGCCACCATTCGAGTAACAGAACTTGTTTCCTACCATAGGGTTTCCACAAAACACAGTCTTGTATTATTTGATTGCAGTCATCAGTCCATCTAGTGTTTTGTACAATACCTTACAAGAGACCTATGTTCTACAATGGACATTTATCGTTTGAGATGATGATCGTAGAGATTTTCTTTCATAAAATAATCGACGACACGAGTAGGACGTTCACCTGATGGTAGATGGTGATGTCGTTAGTTAGGATGTTATACACTTCACCACGTTGGGTTCGTCTCCTAATACATAAGATCTTGACTCTATACTCTAGTAATTACACTAATTACAACTCCCTTCAATCCGGAATACAGTAACGTTTGCACAGTACTGTTTATTCGGCTGTAATAGGAGTTGCGGTGGTTCTACTTAAACAGTCTATAGCAACAGAGACTTACCACCAGTAAAGACATCAACACAAGTTGTTGAATGGTATTGTGTAAACATCTTACCACATAGTAAAAAAAATTAATTATATTACGTGTCTTCCACGAGTTTTATATTTTAATACTATTGTTGTTTTACCCAGCGACATATACCGAATAAAGAAACTGCTGAAGAATTTCCAGGAGTTCCTCAGCAACCTATTCGACCCGTTGTTTCAAGTGTCGATCAACCCCAGCACCAACACCGAGCTACATCTGTTTCTCACCGTAATGTTTTAAATTTTAATAATTAAACGATTAATCAAACGTGCTGGACATCATCTTCCTTTCACTACCTTCAGCATTCAGATTGATAGTTTTCACCCATCATCATCGGCCTATTGAAGTCCACTACCTTACACTTACCCAGAGATCCCCACACAATTCGGTCCTGCGTTGGCCTGCAATCAGAGGTTCCTCACGACCTTTACCATATTGTAGGTCCACCTAAGTTTTCATTAGGTATTTGAATTACTTCAGCCTAGAAGAATGTGACGCTGTTTATGGCAGAATTTGCAAATTACTGATTGAGGCGAGGCGGTGATACCTTTATAGTCTTCAGCAAGTGACATTATCACTTGAGAAAATGTATCTCACGCGAAAAGAGGGGTTAATCTGCTCGTGACTTCCAGAACAGCAGATGAGGTTTTATTGATGAGGTTTGATCAAAGTTATTTTCTAACATTTATTAGATTATGTAACCCGAACGTTTGCAGCACGTGATCGGTTTCGACAGCGTGGATGACGAGTCGAAGCCGGAGAACCCGTATCCGGTAGAGAGCATGAAGCGGCCGCAGGATTGGGACGACGAGGAGAACCCGCCGTACGCGTACTACCTGTACTACATGTACGCGAACATGACCGTGCTCAACCAGATACGAAGGTACTGCACCAAGTTTAAATTAACACGTAACACAAAGACTTTAATTATAACGCCATAGCCGCGAGAGCGACTGCAGCATTATTTTCATCATCACCTATTAAACCTGTCCACTGCTGAACATAGATAGCTAAAGTTTATTCCCTGGACAACCGACTCGATTCTGTGTCTTTCTACCTTCACAGATAATGATGATGATAAAAACAATATTGTTATGATTTTTGCTATCTTATTATAATATAACGAGAATTGGCACAGCAGCCATAAAAGCGTAAGGTTATTATAGAAACAAGGAGTTGTCGTTGCAGGGAACAGGGCATGAACACCTTCGTGCTGCGGCCGCATTGCGGAGAGGCGGGGCCCAACGCGCATCTCAGCGTCGGGTTCCTGCTTGCGGAGAACATATCGCACGGGCTGATGCTGAGAAAGGTGCGGCTATACAGTTGAATAGAGAATACTGGATTATTGAACTCCATATTTGTCAGTGTGGTGTTTGACACGCACTTGACTGCTTGATTAATTAATAGAATTGGGTGTGATGTAAACTGTTCACAGTTCCCGGTGCTGCAGTACCTGTACTACCTGGCCCAGATCTACATCGCGATGTCGCCGCTCAGCAACAACTCGCTGTTTCTGCGCTACCACCGCAACCCGTTGCCGGAGTTCTTCGCGCGGGGGCTGCGCGTCACGCTCAGCACCGACGACCCCCTGCAGTTTCACTACACAAAGGTTCATCCCTTATTGACTGGCACTGTACATTGGTACAAACATTGATATGGTTGTGCCTTGAGATTGTCTTCCGCGGCGTCATTCCGTTTATCACTGGACTGGTGGCGGACGATGGTTATGCTTTCTTTCCGATTTTGGTTTTCATGGATAGAGTTCTTGTTTTTCTTCATCATCATTATCAGACGATAGACGTCCACATCTGAACATAGGCCTATCCCAAAGATCTTCACATACGGCCAGCATGGCCTCCGGATACCGTTGGGCACTAGGGGCTGTTGTATATAGGGGATCATATGAGTGGATTTGGGCCAATTCCCACCGCGCCGGCCCAATGTGGGTTGGCGAGAGCCAGAGTCTCGTTTGCTAATTAGCAGGCTGCACCACGAAGAAGTGAGGTTGGCTTGGGTCCCGTGAGTTGTTGTGCGGGATCCTTTACACCCCTTTGTTTTTCTTTAGAACAAGATTTTATAGCATTTTAGATTATTGAAAAATAGTACAACTATAATCAAGTGTGCCGCAAGTTACCACTATTTACCTGGCTTTGTAATTTATTGCTAACTTATTCTCAATACCGGTAGGCGCAATATGAGCAGACCTTCACAGAGTGGGCCGGCAACCTAGTGAAGAACGTGGGAATCAAGAACGAGATTTATGAGGAAGGTCCATGCTCAGCAATGAGCTTCCTCTTAGTGCTAATGATGACGATATTGATGAGATACCTTGGGTCCATTTCATTGGTGATTTCCCTATATGAAAGCCTTAATCTATGTAAATCTTTAAATAAGAGTTCAGCCAAAGTACTTCCGCCCAAACCTATTGATCTAATCGATTTAGGTGGTCCTAATTATGTTAGCACAAAACCAATTAAGCCTGGCGCAAACTGCTAATGCAGGAGCCACTGATGGAAGAGTACAGCATCGCGGCGCAGGCATGGAAGCTGAGCTCCTGCGACATGTGCGAGCTGGCGCGCAACTCCGTGCTCATGTCGGGATTCCCACATGAGGTATGTGGGTGAAGTGTTTTGCACTATTATCATTCCAACCTATCGTTGTCCGCTACTGAACGTAGACCTCTGCAATCTGTTCCAATGTCATCTGCATCCAACGATTCTTCTACCAGGATGTACTTTTATCACACTAGGTCTTCGAATTATCAGGCAGTCAACTACTGTCAGTTCAGGTTTTTTTTCCATTGAGTTATGTCTTACGCAACATCATTCTTGGATTAAACCATGCTGATAGATGACTTGATCAGCATAAAGTTCTTCGGGTTGCTTTTGTAACAGTAATGCGATGTTCTACTGTCTGGCGAATGGGACAGCACGACTCAAGAGTTGCCATTAATTTTTAAATAGATTCATTACGCTGGAGTTTGACGGGGATGTGGTGGGAGGGTGCTGACTCGTTCCGATCCGCAGATGAAGCAGCGGTGGCTGGGCGAGCAGTACGTGCGGCCGGGGCCCGCGGGCAACGACATCACGCACACCAACGTGCCCGACGTGCGCGTCTCCTACCGCCACGAGACGTTGCTCGACGAGCTGCGCAACCTCTTCGGGGTGAGCGTGCACCTCGCGCGCATATTGCATACATTGATAACGACTCCGATCCCTCCTGATGGTAAAGAGTACTACGATCTCTATTCAGCTCCTCGTTCTTCATAAGAACATCAGTGGAACTTGCCAATACATGACAATGATAAGTTGTAACAATAAGATGGTCAGTCAGAGCTGGTGCTGTTTAATCGTTTTAACCTGCACCTAGTTATTAGGAGCTGGACTCTGTTCTCACCAGGTGGTCTTGCTTCTGAGCCAGTAGCTTCATCTTTATTTACAAACACCGTTTCCGGAGTTCTCAGTGTGGTTCATGTGGTTTCCTCGTTTGCAGGAGGCGTGAAGTAGGAATAAGGAGAGTAGTGTGCTTACTGTATATATTCACATTGATTGGAGTACGGACCAGGTGGTGACCACGTTTGGGCAAATAAAATATTCTGTTTGCATTTATGTCTTTTATTCTCTACCTAACATAAACATTAATACAATGATCAGAATCCGCCAGCCCTGTAGTATCGAGCAGTTAAGAATAGGACTAAGGTATTCCTTGCTTGTCGGTACAAGTCGACTAAAATGGTCCTTCGGTTCGTGACCTTCGAGGGTGGTGGTCCTCAGAGCTCAATAAACGAGTGAAGGTCCCGTTCGTCTCGTCGCTTTTTTATATTAAAAAAAATATATATAGTTTAATCGATGGAACTGGACTGTGCGAGGGCGACGAGAGTTACTCGTCCCAGACGATCGTTGTAGAACAAAGCGCCTAATACAGCGAGTTCAAAATGCCTGCTACCGGTTCTTCTTCGACATTCCTGCGCGGTCTCACATTTCTCCCTACTTAAACAAATCGTCAATGTTGAATACAGAGTCACGCAGACAAATGCATCTTGCCTGTCTTTTGTTTGGGTTATTAAAACCTAGAACACCGGAATATCTATACGCTAAGCTGAATCTTACATCAGCTCGGGATAGATACAGCGCTAGAAGCACTCGCTGTTGCCTTGTGTTCTATAAACATAAATCTGTGGCTTTTGCGGGTGGTTTTCGTCATCAAGCGACAAAGTGCTGGAATAATGTACCACCCCCCTTTAAGAAACTCACAATTTGTCATTTTAAATCAAAATTGATAACATATCTTTTAGAAAAACAAATTGATTCCCAGCCTAACAATTAGCCTTATAATTCCAGTACTCGAGCAGATTTATGTTTATATTCCTGAATTTAATATCAATAATTTACCTTTAGATCTTTTTCTCTATCCGGCTATATAATGCGCGCGCGCACACAAGCATCTCGAAAATATAGACGCTCTTTAATAAGGTAGTAGCTGAAAATCAGTGCGTTGGTCACTACGTGGCAACAGTTACACTGAGCTGCGGCCATTTTGTACCATTGCAGTACACACGGCAGCAATGATTATCCAAAATGTTACTATGTCAATATATTTATTTTTATCTGTGTTCGTTGATGTAATGTTTTTGTCTCTATATAAGTGTTCTGTACTGCGTGGACAAATAAACAAATTTATCTATCTATATCTATCTACTCTGTAAACCTGCTAAAGAATGTACTGTCTCCTCGCTCGGCGAGTATTATGATCGTAAGGCGAGGATTGGTCAGCGATTTTTATTTGACAGTTCTTATCATAGCGACAGATGTAGTAGTACCGCGACAGCCTTTTTGTTGCTTCTGGGGGAATTCAGGGTTATGTGAGTTTCTTACTCACTAAAACCATCTCGGTGGTCTGCATCAGTGCATTCGGAGAGGCTTCGGGATCTCTTATAGAACGCACAAGTGCCACTGGTCTCTGAGGAGGTGTCTAACTCGCCTAGGCACCATCGCTGAGCGGTACGCTGGCCCACGCAGATTCGCTTGTTGAGCGATAAGGGGCCCCCATCCTCAAGCCCCGCGAAAATCCTAGACCCTTTCAGTCCACTTTTAAAGGCAGGGCTTTCCTTAGTCCTATTCTTACTAGCCCGAGATTACAGGGCTGTGCACTACAACAGCCCAGCCTGTAGCGTGAACAGTCAGCGATCAAATGTTCATATATCTATTTCTTTCATTCACATTCTTTACTGGTAGGTACCACGGCTGGGCCTATCGTAGCCACCAAACAGTTAAACATTACTGTGTTTCGGTTTGAAGGGCGTTGTTTCTAGTATAATTACTGATGTAATGAGGCTCAACATCTTATGTCTCAGGCTACGAGCGGAGTGTGGTGGTGGTGGACTTGGTGGAGCGCCGCGTTGTAATGGGCAGGCATATCACTTAAATTCAGGTGGACGTCCCGCTCGTCTCGTTGCTTAACTGTATAAAGAAAACACGCGATCTGGTGGACACGCGGCGAGGTACTTCTAGAAGCCGGTGACATCTTTAATGGCTTTCTGCTCATCCTGCGGCGACATGATTCGGTGCGAGTGGAACTCCATGGTGAAGCTGGCCAGACCCGAGCTGAGCGAGCGCAGGGTGGAGGAGTAACCTAGCAGCTCCGACAGCGGGGCTATGCAGTCTATCACCTGGAATAAATATGATAAGTATTTGGGAGCTGGTCCAAGGTGCCATAGACTTCCTGGTTACTGCCATAATTAAATTTTGTTTATGGTAACAATTTTTTTTTAATACAAAATAATGAAGAGAGACAATGGTCTGAAATAAAGTGCCTATTACAATATTTACACTGCACCTCGTAAGATAGTTAGGAAATAATAGGTTGGTAAATATCTCCCTTCCGCCTTTTTGTCTTTTGAATTTCGCGGCTATGTACAAAGCGCTACAGAGCTCGTATCTGGCAATACTATACATAATTTGAAAGGTCTTGACATAACCTACAAAACGACGCTATGCATAATTAGTTTGGATATTGCGTTCAACAGTTATAGACGTGTAAACATGCGAGTTCACTAACGCCGAATTTGCGCTATTTTAAAGTTTTCCTTCGTTAAAGGCAAATCCGCTAGAGAAACGTTCCGTGAGATTAATGGTGTTTTGGAGGATGGTACTCTATCACTTCGAACCGCGGAGGAATGGTTTCGACGATTCAGAGCCGGTGAAAACGACACCATGGATAAGCCAGCCGGCGGAAGACCTGTGACGACAAATACCGATCAAATCATGGACTACATCGAGTTAGACCGGCATGTGGCATCTCGTGACATCGCCCAGGAGATGGGAGTTAGTCACCAAACCATTTTAAACCATCTGCAGAAGGCTGGATACAAAAAAAAGCTTGATGTTTGGGTGCCGCATGATTTGACGCAAAAAAAGCTTCTGGACCGAATCAACGCCTGCGATATGCTGCTGAAACGGAACGAACTCGACCCATTCTTGAAGCGGATGGTGACTGGCGACGAAAAATGGATCACATACGACAATATCAAGCGAAAACAGTCGTGGTCGAAGGCCGGTGAATCGTCCCAAACAGTGGCCAAGCCGGGATTGACGGCCAGGAAGGTTTTGCTGTGTGTTTGGTGGGATTGGAAGTGAATCATCCACTATGAGCTGCTCCCATATGGCCAGACGCTTAATTCTACCATCTACTGCGAACAACTGGACCGCTTGAAGCAGGCGATCGACCAGAAGCGTCCAGAATTGGCCAACAGGAAGGGTGTAGTGTTCCACCAGGACAACGCCAGACCACACACTTCGTTGATGACTCGTCAGAAGCTACGGGAGCTCGGATGGGAGGTTTTATCGCATCCACCATATAGCCCGGACATAGCGCCAAGTGATTACCACCTGTTCCTGTCCATGGTGAACGCCCTTGGTGGTGTAAAGTTGAACTCAAAAGAGGCTTGTGAAAAGTGGCTGTCCGAGTTCTTCGCAAATAAGGAGGAGGGGGGCTTCTACGAGGGAGGTATTATGAAGTTGCCGTCTAGATGGAAACAGATTATCGAACAAAACGGCGCATATTTGAACTAAATCCGATCACTGTAACACTTTTTATAAAGCATTGAATAAAGAGCAAAAAAGCGGAAGGGAGATATTTGGCAACCTTATATATACCATCAGACCTGTTCAGAAGTAATAAGAACTCCATCGTTACCACTAGATTCGGAACGGATGACGGTGATGGTGAAGTGTTGCTCACCTTGTTGTTGTTCCTTACGTGCACGTTGCGCACGTCGACGCGCCGCCGCACGATGTCCGCCGTCACCGGCGACGAATGACTCTCGGGCACCACCACCTCCAGCGCCATCACCGGCTCCAGGAGCACGGACTCGGTCTCCTCGAACACCTGGACACGGAGCGGTTTATTACTAGAATGCTGTAACGATACATAACATGTTACGTATTAATGTGATGATGGCCTGGTATCTTAAACTGTTTGCTTACCTTCCGTAAGCATTGCACGACGGTGGCGGTGACCACGGAGTCGGAGGTGCCGCGGCCCAGCTCCAACCAGTGGAGCGTCACCTGCACGTCCACCAGCTGACGAAGACCATGTGAACATGGATATAGCTATATACACTAACATATTTGAAAGGTTGGCAACAGTTGGACTGATGTGATCGAGGACCGAAACCGGAAGTGTGTTCTTGAAGAAGACCATCCACCAGTGGACTAATAGAAGCTTAGGTCGAATATCCATGATGAACATGAGAGTTCCGAAAAAATTGGAGCGTCGAAGATATCTATCTTCGACGCTCCAATTTTTTCGAGCTTTGTCTAGTCTCTTGGTATCAAGTAATATGCAAAACATATTCCGGCTCGAAGGTTGCTGTGGTAACTAGATATTTTTTTTTACACAATTAGGCGACAAGACGAGCGGGACGTTTACCTAATGGTAAGTGATACAACGTGGCGCTAGTTAGGATGGTACATACTACATCACATCACGTTGCCTGAGACATAAGATGTTGAGTCTCGTCTAATGACACTAGGTATAGCACTCTTCAAACCGGAATAGAGCAAATTCTTATTTACCTACCTATACGGTAACAATCAACAGTAATTAGACATATTAAATACTTAATTACCGAAATCACTTTTTGTCTTAAGTGTACGTGTGCTTCTTGGTGCTATAAACACCAAGTAGAAGGCTGAATAGTGACAATTAAATAAGGTCTTAAAGAGCACTCACAGGACAACCCAGTTTGGGTCCATGAGCGAGGGCTGATTGCACACCCTGGTGGATGGCGTTCATCACGCGGGGATGGATGTGGGCCAGGTTAGACGCGCTGTCAGCCGTCTTGTCCAGCCTGAATGTCCAAAATGAGAAATATCATCGAGTTGACTGTTTAATGATAGAGATCTTCAGTAAACAGGGAGCTGATGATATACATTCGGCAGGCGGACCCTCCCAACCACCTCATCTTCATCATACAGTCGAACGATGATGTCACGTTGCACGTCCATAAGATCGTAGACGAAGTGTTACAGGTAGTATGAAAACAAAATCAACACACCACAAGGCTCAGTGGAGACGTAGGTCTTGATTTCGATTCCCGAGTCATAAATCATCATCATCATCAGCCGATAGACTTCCACTGCTGGATATACCACCAATGATTGCCATAACGGGTAGGTATTCATAAAGAGGGATTTGAACCATTTCCCATCTCTCTGGTTCATGGTGGTTAGTGGGAGCCAGAGCCTCGTTGATTAGCAGGAAGCATTAGGAGCAGGTGGGTTCGGTTTGGATCCCGTGAGTTGGAGTGCAGGTCCCCTTACACCCCCAGTGATATATATCACTACTCTTTTTCTCTCTTCATAGTTATTATCCCATATGGTGCTGGAGTCAGCTTTCCTTATTTTTCTTCTCCACTTCACTCTGCCCTCGACATCATCGTCAGTCACTTGACACTCACGCATGTCTCATAACACTACATTTTTCCACCTTGTTTCGAGTCTGCCTGTGGGTTTTCGACCAGGGCGTGACAGGTGAAGTGCCAAGTTGCCAACGTAGTTAGGCGGCCTTTTTTTACATGATATATATATTACCACTAAAGTCCAGAAACGAATTTAGTATAGTTTGATTGATGTCAGATTTTTTTTTGTTAAGTAACGATGAAGTAATAGATGGTGGAGCATGCTCGTCCAGAATACTGTGGGTCTTATGGCTACTGGAATACAGCGATGTTGTTACTGCGATGGATTGACAATAAGCGGCGCGGTGACGGAGAAGCAGGAGGCTCCCAAGCCAGACGGGAGGGTTTAAAAGAAAATAAACATGGTCCAGGAATCAGATCGGGAACTTCTGAGACACCAGGTCGAAGAGGTCGTTAGATGAAGGAAATAGCATTAAAAGCTTTTATAGTTTCCTCAGCTCACCTGAGCACTTTGTCTGGAGCCACACCTTTAACAGGTTTCGCGGATAAAACCACTTTGATTGTCTGCCGCGCGCCGCCGATCTTGCGGTCTACCGCCAGCTCAGCGCGCGCGCCGCCCAAGAGCGCCTCCCGGTACGCGATCTGTAACGCGCCCAGCTCCACATCGATCCTGTACTCGCGGATGATGCGCTCCTTGATTATCTCCAGGTGAAGCTCTCCCATCCCTGCCGACATCAGCCAGCGTCAACATACGATATAACCTCACAGTGCGGTTCTAGTCAAAATTCTCTTCAACTAACCAGCGAGAACCATCTGGCCAGTGTCTGCATCGATGTTGATACGCAGGCTGGGGTCCTCCCGCTGTAGCTCCGCCAGCGCAGTCTCGAGTGATGTCTGGTATGCGACGCTCGGCGGCTCAATGCTGCATAGGAACACTGGTTCAGGGACTGTCGTGCCTAGCGGAAAAAATTATGGGTCCTCAATGATTGTTGCCATGTACTTTTCCACTTTCTCCTCTTGCTGGAACTTACCGATCCCCAGCAGTATTTTCGCGAGCTCGTCGCGTGTCGGTTCTGTATCGAGTGTCTGCAGCCTCTGGCGTGCACTTGGCAGCATCAGCTTTTCCACTTCGCCCGGTTCCTCTAGCCAAGTGGAGAGCTGTGCCCTGGCACGCTTGGCCGAGGTTTGTGTGGATGTTACGAGGTCTCCAGACATGGTCGCCTGTAAAACATTAAATTGGTGATTGCTGGCGTTCGAGCACTAGACACCGTACAGTAGATACAGCTCCTGTTTGAATGAAAAGAGTGAACAGTTGGTCGCTGTCACTGCTGGCCAGACCTTCGTTCTTCTATTTCTGTCGTAATGATAATAGCTATCAAAGATGATAATCGCTGAGTGTTGTTTGCGTGGCCGAGCGAGCTGGCGGTATTTTTTAGGATCTTGAAAATCGCGGGATTGGATGCGAGCAGCGCTGGATCGATCGACGTGGAGATCTTTGGGGGAGGCCTATGTCCAACAGTGGACGTCTATCGGTTGATGATGATGATGAAAGACATCGCCATGGCCTCTCCGAGCGAATGGTGACAGTGCGAGCTCGTGGTCCCCGCAAACTCGCTTATATTCCTGGACCAAAACCTTCGGGGCTACACAGTAGCTACTCGTTCATATTTGGTCGGCAGTGGAACAAGTGCCCAAAGGTTTGAGCCTCATTACAGTGAGCTTTTCACACAAGCTTGACCCTAACTCAGACAGTCTTCCGTAACAGAGGTCGTAACCCTCTGATTAGCCAAGTAGTGAATAGATTGTTAACAGGCGTGATAGTAATACATTCAGCTTATAACAATGTGGTGGTATTAAGAATTTGAATGTTGTCCTAGAATATAACTTGGCACTGACGTACTCATCACCATGAAACCGTGTAGTCTGCATGTGAGAAGTAGAGTATCTTGTTTATCCATAAAATCCGATACTTACCACCAGAAGGTATTGGAGAACTGGAAACGTGTACTCACCTTCAGTGAGCTGACGACGGCGATGTTTCCAGCGGTTACTCGGTTCACGGGCTGGTACTCGTCTGCCAGCGCGATGTACAGGGATCCTGTCTGGTCGAAGTCAATTTATTAAATTGAGCAACGTTTTTAGTTGTGGTTCCTTTTGGTTTTCCAACCTTTGGATCACTCTAGTAACTCGAGTAGATTGCTAGCCTAATGGTTAGAGCGTACGGCTTTCATTCCTAAGATCGCGGATTCGAATCTCGGCATGTACCGATGACTTAACATTTAAGTTATGTACATTTGTGAACTTTAGTTACAACAGCGAGATACAAACGGTGAAGAAAAACATCGCGAGGAAACCCGCTCACTGAAATCATCTTTGTGTGTGTGTGTGGTGGTCCCAATAAAGTGGCAACAGGCTCGCCCCCTGTTACACTGGACCTAATCTGACCACATCTGGCGAAACGTGGGTGGTTTATTCACCTCTGCCTACTCCTCTTGGGAAAAGAGGCGTGATAATATAAATAAATGGATCATTCTTAAAAACCTTGGAACTATCAGAAAATAATGTAAATAATAATAGTTGTTGCAGATTTCAGCAATTGTTGCTAATACCGCCAGCACTTCCACCTCTCTGTATCTTCGGTGATGCTTTCCATATCTTCACAAAGGTATTACTATTCTTGACAGCTGTCATGCAGGACTTTGGAAAAAAATAGAACATACATTTCATTCATTCATCGCTATAAAATTAAAAAAAATATCTTTGATCAACCATCAACTCATGCATCAATTTCAAAAACCATTTTTACTGACCTGCTCACTCTTTTCTCGTGCCAAGTTATATATCTTCTGCCCCTTTTCAATCTCGCCACTGTACAATCTCAGGAACGTTAGAACACCCCTCTGGTCATCATGGAGAACTTTAAAAGCCCGTGCTGCCAGATCCGAACTGAAGCTCTTATAAATCTTGTTGCATTCCACCGGAGATGGTAAATATGACACGATAGAGTCCATCAATGTTTGCACACCGATGTTCTTATAAGAGCTCCCACATAAAACAGGAAATGCTTCCATTTTTAATGTGCACCTCCTTATTGCTTTACTTATCTCCGTATGTTTTATGTTGTCCAGTGACTCTTGCTGTATTACTATATCTGCTAGCCGATCGTCTAAAGAAGATAGCGTGTCTATCAGTTGTCTATGACAGTTCATTACTTTTTCCCAGTTGCTTCCATCTCTCTTCTCTGTAAGAGGTCTACGAATAAGATTTTGGCCACGACCTTGTGTCCATAATATTTCTTCACATGTCACTAAGTCGACCAAACCTAAAATTTGATTTAATAACAAATATTTATTATATGGTCACCATTTATAGATTATATTCATTGATGACCAAAGAATCATCAGAAAATTGTTGATGCAAAGAGAAAATAGAAACTCACAAAAAAATATCTGTTGACAGTATTTAAAGAAATATTGTTGTTAATATACTTCTAGATCATAATCACTACAATACATATTCTAGTGCTAGAATTAGAAATTTACCATAACTCACCGATAAGTTTTCCTTCTTTTGTAACTGGCGTGTGGACTAGAAGTGGAGTCACTTGCAATTTGTCTCTTACTGATCTGATACAAGAATTGATGTCTGCATCTGTGCGGTCCATCTTGTTAAGGTACAGTAGGCGAGGCACTCGATAACCACTTGCTTGTCGCCAAACAGTTAATGTTTGGGCTTCGACACCTTGGAATATTCACTAATTGTAACTCATATTCACAGATGTAAAATACTATAAAGATCCAAATTGAGGATATTAGATATACCTTAATAAATCCTTTTTAAAAATAACAAAGTAAAAGATATTAAGGAACAACTGAGTGTGCCAAGATCATCATTGCCATTAGACGCTGTCTTCAAATTGATGTTAAGCTATCAGATTGAGAAAACCAATTCGATCCTTAGCTATTCTTTTTAACTGATAGTATTTATCCCCCCGGTCCACTTCTTTATGTAGTCAAAGCATTTCTTCTGCTGTCTACCCACTCGAGGATCAACCTAGATAACTTGTACTGGTATCTTTTTTGAATGTGTCCATAAAAATGCAGCATTCTATACATGATGTACTTTTGCAGTTAACTCTCTCAAAAACTTGAGCATTGGAGACAAACTATTTTCACAAGATCTTCTACATTTCAAATGCTTGTAATCGAATGTAACATTCCTTTTTTAAAATTCAAGATTCACAACCATATAAAAGAATGGACCAAACAAAACATTTATAACACTGCCACATGTGGGAAACAGTATCTTCAGGTCACATAATACTTTGGACATTCTATTAAAAGCATTTTAGCTAGTCTATTAAATATTTGGGAACATATTTTGAACACCCATCAATTAACATTTTGCACAATAACTAATACAAGTAATTATAATCTATCTTTATCTATTATGATTGCTACCTATCCATATGAAAAGACAAAATTTGCATTACCAGCTGAAGCATCCAACACAATTACTGCTCCATCGAGAACAGCCAGGCTCTGCTCAACCTCCATGGTGAAGTCAATATGGCCTGGAGTGTCAATCAAGTTGATTTGTGTGCCATGCCATGGAAATGACACTGCAGCAGCTGGGAGACCAAATCATTTCAATATTATATATAATGTTTACCCAATTTTTCTTTATTGATTTATTTACTGATGCCACATAAGAAAATAATTTGGGGAAATACAGATTATGTAATAATACATAAATATTACCATTTCTTTTACAAAATAAAGAAAAGATGGTGACCAGTTGGACTTTCTTTAAGCATGCAAAGCTTCTAACACAATAACTATGTGGAATAAAACAGTTGTATTACATTGTGGTGATCTTACAGGTTATCGTAATTCCCCGCTGTCTCTCTTGTTCCATGTAGTCAGTGACAGTGTTACCATGGTGCACCTCTCCCATGGACCTGATTGTGCCCGAATAGAAGAGCATGCGTTCAGTTGTTGTTGTTTTACCTAAAAGTTAAAAAATCATGTGATTCATAAATAAATAAGTTACAAAGTATATTAGTAATAACTAAAACCCTGTTTATAAATATTGATACCTGGAATGTATAGTCAAGGTTCATATAAACTGATAATATCTAACTTTATCTCATTGCTTTCAGATAACGTAATAGTTTTGCCGCTGCCCACCCCTACTGGGAAAAAGGCATGATAATATAATATATATAATATATTTTGCCAAAAGCATATTTTTAATATACATGATTTTAAATAGAGTTGCAGTGAAAATTAGTAAATGGTTATATTTACACTAACCTGCATCTATGTGGGCCAATATTCCAATATTTCTAATGTTTTCAATTTTTGCTTCACATTCGCTATCGAGGTTAGAGGAATATTTCCGTATTCGTACATTTTTAAAGAATCTTTTATAATAATTTAGAAGGCAATAGCTCCGCATATTACGGAATCAAAACAAATCGTACAGATTAAATATGAAATATATGTAACCGGTGTCATACATATGATAAAGTAGATATTGAAATTAAATAAGAGTTGTTCTAATATTCTTTTATTATTTATGTAATAAAGAAAGTAAATGGTATTAATCAGATTCTATAAAAATTTTTGATATAACTTTATAACAGTAAAATTTACGGTTATATAATCTGTCAATATCTTGATCTTTGTATAAACTACATATTTTACGTCTCATTCATACAATGATTCCTACGATTTGTTTGTGTTGAATACGTGACAAATTAATTTATGAATTAAATTGACATTGCTAAATTAAAGAGTATAAAATACTCCTTCCAATATGGGAGTACCAGCATTCTTCCGCTGGCTCAGTCGGAAATATTCAAGCGTAATTGTGGAATGCGTGGAACAAAAGGTAAGGTTCTAACCTACAATATTGAATGTTTTATGCCAAAATAGTTTGGCATGTTTTATTATCAACAATGGTTTGTTTTAGCCTACTGATGTGGACGGCGAGCTTGTGCACATAGATTCATCCTTGCCTAATCCCAATGGAGTAGAATTTGACAATTTGTATTTGGACATGAATGGTATTATTCACCCATGTACACATCCTGATGATAAACCCGCGCCGAAGGATGAAGACGAGATGATGGTGGCGATCTTTGAATGCATTGACCGTTTATTCCGTATTGTGCGACCGAGGCGGTTGTTATACATGGCCATTGATGGAGTAGTGAGTAGCTTAGTTCTATTTAACGCATTTTAGTAAGTACTTAATTTTAACAGGTCAATTCTAATGAATTTGCCGAGGATAATGACAATGATTCTACTATGTAATTAAATAAATATAGAGAAAATATATCTACATGCAAATAAATAATGTTGTTATATTAATGTGATTATCCATTAATATTTGATGTGAATGACTTCATAGGCCCCTAGAGCAAAAATGAATCAGCAGAGATCAAGACGTTTCAGAGCTTCTAAAGAGTCTCAGGAGAAAATAGAAGAGATTGCTCGTATTAGGTCAGAGCTTCAAGCTAAAGGTGCTTATCTGCCTCCTGAGAGGCCTAAAGAAGCCCACTTTGACTCGAACTGTATCACACCAGGCACTCCATTCATGGACAGACTGAGCAAATGTTTACATTATTATATACATGACAGGTTGGTAAAATAATATTAAAATTTTTCTTACTAGAATTTTTATGGTGATGAATACAAAACCATTTTTAAATAATCTTAATCCTTAAAAGAATTTTGACTAGAACCTTAAATAAAATTTTGTACATGAACTTTAAGTACATGCAATAAGATAATTGTGCTAGCACTTCTGATATTTTGTGTGAAAAAATTCTGTTTTTTGTCTCTTGTATAAAGCATAAGCATTCATTACAATGAATACACTTGTTATTCTGAATTTGAAACAAATGGTTGGATTTTCTGTATTTATCATAAGAATAACATTTTAAATGAAGACTGAGGTACATTTGGCTTAGTTCTATGTATCTTACAATTCCAGAGTTTCTCTGAAGTGTTGAAAATTAAACAAATATGAAACAGTAATAATATTTAGTAGAACTTGATTAAGTTTCAATGAGATGTGTAATATAACACCAAGTTTTATATCTGTGGTGGAGTAGCATTTGTTCACTATTTTGCATGGCATTAAGTGATACACGCAAATTCTCTGCTTTCATACATTGCTAGTCAGAATAGCAAAAAAATTAGAGTGACAGTTTGCTTCTGTTTATTCAGTATTATTAGTTTATTTTACTATGTGAAAACTTTTATATATAAATGTCTGTTTTCTTAGCACATTGAGTTACATTTGAATAATGGTAAACCATATTTTTTGGTTTAACATAAATGAAGGGATCTTCTATGTATTTATAATAAATATTACTCTCTTTATTGTACATGTAGTGTAAAGAAAGTACAATGACAAAAAACTTAAAATTATGAGTTTCTTGAGAATTTTGATTGTACAATAGATTCTGAATGATGAAGCATGTGATGAAATATCTTTCAACAGATTGAACAGTGACCCTGGTTGGAAGGATATCAAGGTGATCCTCTCAGATGCCAATGTGCCTGGAGAAGGCGAGCACAAGATCATGGACTACATAAGGAGGCAGAGAGGTTTGTTGTCATTAAAAAGTTGTTTGGTATTTTCATAAAAAAATTATTTACATTGAAACACACATGCTACAAAATTAACAAGATGTTTATTTGTAGATAAATGAAATGCATGTTAATAGAATATACCCCTGGTCAGTATCACAGTACACTATTTAGACATTCTTACCACAACAACTATTAACTGCAGTTACCTATAAATGAGAAAATAGTAGCAAGCACAGCTTAATAACTGTGTAGATAAGTCATAGCTGTAGTATATAACACCAATCATCAGGTATTATTGATATTCTCATTTGAATGTTTCTAAAGGTAAATAAAACATTTGTCCACAGCTCAGCCAGACCACGATCCGAACACCCACCATGTGCTATGTGGCGCTGATGCTGATCTAATAATGTTGGGTCTGGCTACCCATGAGCCTAACTTCACTATAATTCGTGAAGAGTTCAAGCCAAACAAAGCTCGCCCTTGTGATGTTTGTGGACAACTGGGTATGTAACACAAGAGGCATTAAATTTAGTACAAGTAATTTATAAGCTTTTATTTGTATATTTTATCAATTAAATTAAATATATGTGGTCTCTTTAATGTGTTATGGGGTCATATAGGTTTAATTTTAATGTCATATCTAATAAGTTGTTAGAAGAACTCTGGAGTACTCCAGTAAGGCTGTTTAAAAACTATAGTATTCGGGGATAGTTCACCTTCAGTTTCATAGTCTATTAACATTTATGTGTATCTAAATTTAAGTGATTCCTGATAGGTAATGATGAAAAGAATTCCAGTAATATATATTTTTTTGTTTACAGGTCATGAGATGAAGGAATGTTCAGGTACTACACCTGATGTGTCACTGGTCCGATCAGATCCTGCATTCGGTTCCCAGGATAACTTCATATTTGTCAGGCTCACTGTTCTACGGGAGTATTTGGAAAAGGTATTTAATAACAATATTTGTTACTTAAAATGTTAAGGATATGCTGATACAAAAAAAGGCTTTTAGTGATACAACCATGACTTGATTTTTCTATATAGAGACCTTTGTATTGCCTCATCTAATGAAGAGTACTTAATCGAGTATTTATAAATATGTTTGAATATCACCAGGAGCTACAGATGCCAAACCTACCATTTCCCTATGACTTCGAGCGCGCGTTGGACGACTGGGTGTTCATGTGCTTCTTCGTTGGCAATGATTTCCTGCCGCACCTACCCAGTCTCGAAATCAGAGAGGGTGCTATTGACCGACTTGTCAACTTGTACAAGAAGTGTGTCTACAAGACTAAGGTAGTGTGTTTGTCAGGTATTTTTGTTCAATAAGAGTGAGGCTATTGGCAGCTTCTCTGATTAAGTTTTGTTCATAGTTTATAGGTTAGAAGGCATAAGATAACAGGACTTAATACTTCTTTGTAAATGTTGAGACAGATTTCTGCTCCAGCTACTGTCTCACAGAAAACCATATTGGTGAAATAAGAGGTCTAACAAAACCTCAAATTTCCCTAGTTGGATTAAATAACCTAATTGAATTTTGGTCCATTATAAATATATAAGATGAACCGACGATATGATGAGAATCGCGGGAACCTACTAAATGCGAGCAACGCTGGACTGATCAATGTGTAGATCTTTGGAAGTGGCCTGCATCTAGCAGTGGACATATATCTGCTGATGATGATGAATAAATACACATCTCTTCATCTCATTTTACATAGTCAAAAATTCTGTTTTAAAGTGGGGGATGGGATGTAATTTATATTACATCCCATCATGAAGAAAAGTGTTAGAAAATTTTAGCAAAAACATTAAATCCAATTAATTTCTTCTGGTTTGAGACAACATTGTCACTCTACATTAAGTATGTTGTAAGAGGGGGAATTTAGGATTAACTTCCTCAAGTCCAGCTTTTTTGATGATCTGAATAAACACTGTGGCTACCAATTTGTATACCTAGTGTGAAAAATATGGCAGTTGCTTTCTGAATCAGGAACATCTATGTTCATTGGTCGACATCAATAGATAAAGAGTATACATGCTGAACTGTCTGGTCGCTTTTTGGTATAAGAGAAAAACTTGTTTAATCCGTCAGGGTTGGGTAACAGACTCCGGAGACGTGAACCTGGAGCGCGTGCAGGTGATAATGGACGAACTGGGGCGAGTTGAGGACGAGATCTTTAAGCGGCGCCATAATAACGAGCTAAATTTCCGCGCTCGTGACAAGGCGAGGAAGAAGCAGCAACCTGTCAACTTCAAGCTACTGGAGAAGACTCAGTTCGCGCCTATGGTGAGACAATTTCATGTTTTCCTCGGTAGATACAGAAAAAGGAGAACTTATACACATCCAGAACTATTTAAGCTTCACATCTAAGTTATAATAGATTATTAACTATGAGGGTTTAGGATTGCGACCTTTGACCACCTTATAACACCTCAAAGAACGTTGATTGGAGGTGGTCTCAGTCATTGAATCTGCGAGGGCTGGAGAGAGTACTATTCATATAGCTAGAGAAGACATAGCTGTGTTTAAAAGGTAGGTGCCTCCTAACACTTAATGGAGACTACCAAGAAAGTTTTAGTAGGTGGAAATACCACATAATTTGAACCTCTTAAATAAAATATGCATATTTTTCTGAAGATTTTCTTCCAATATTATGAAAACTTTACAAATTATAAAGCTTCTAATGGGGAATGTCCATAATTTTAATTTATAATATCTATACTAATGATGGTGATGATTTCTGTACTTTTGATAAATTTATTATCATTTAAACTTATTGACATCTTTGATACTATCACCAAAAGGGAGATATCTGCTATACTGCTACGCTTAGTCTGCCGTTTAGCGGAGCGCAGTATGATGCGAAGGCAGGGCTTCATTCCATAAGGAGTTAGTGTACATCGTTACGATACCTTGGAATGGTTGTGTGTGTAGTCTATAGGTGCCGCTTCCAAGCCAGTGGAGAACGCACGTAAGGAGGCCGCCGACATACGCATCGCTGGCATGAAGGCTTCAACAGAAGTATGTATCTTCTCTTTATTTCTTTAACGTACAACAAAGCTGGGAGAAGACCGGAATGTTCATCCTTTAATTGCCTTGTTAGCGGAGGTGCTAACCGCTTACACTAACGGAGATCTCTGTTTCAATTCCGGGATCATATGAGAGTAGTGTGCAAACATTACATTGTTCCGATTTGAAGGGCGTCGTAACTAATAAAATTACTGGGGTAACGAGACCCAAAATCTTGTCTCAAGGTGACGAGTGCAGTGTGGTGCTATATATATCATACTAGATAGCACGACGTTGTCATGGGAAGGCGTATCACTTATCTGGTGAACGTCCCGTTCGTCTTGTCACATCGTCAAATTAAAAAAAGATATATTTTGCGATCCTACCAGGTTGGCTGTTTGGATTAGCTAGGTATTGTTATTTTGCCGTCATGGTGGCACTGCCTTGTTAAACGAGGGCATAAATATTCTTAGTGCGCGCGTTTAACTGTCTATGGTCCAATTGTTACCTATACCTCGTGAAAACTGGTGCTCTTCGTTTCCTGTCTTTCGTTTCGTGAAATTTTTATCTAATTGTAAACTACATAACATCATTTCAATTAATAAGCAAGAGGAGTCGAACCAGCGTGGCCGAAAACGGTCTCAGGCGGAGGCCGGCCTGGATGAGGAAGAGGACGAGGATAAGCATGATGAGGTGCGTCTGTGGGAGGACGGTTTCAAGGAACGTTATTATGAGAGCAAGTTCGAAGTCGCCAGGGACAACATGGAGTTCAGGTAAATAATATTGGCAGGTACCTGCCACCAATATTTTGGGTGCTTTACCAACTTTAAACCATAAAATCATTCACAGGAATTGTTATAAAAAAATAATTATATTAATGCGCGCGTGCAGGTATCGCGTGGCGCTGCAGTACGTAAGGGGGCTGTGCTGGGTGCTGCGATACTACTACCAGGGCTGCGCAAGCTGGAAGTGGTATTTCCCTTATCACTACGCGCCATTCGCATCGGACTTCGTCAACATCTGCGGCCTATCCACCAAGTTTGAAAAGGGCACGCAGCCAGTGAGTGTCTCTGGTTCATTTGAAGACCCAGCTACTGAATATATTTATAATGTCCTCTTCTAGAGCACGATGCACAGCACAATCGGTGATGTTACAAATCTTTGTCCAGTCCGTTGTGTGGACCTTTATGTCAAATGGTAACGATGTCTTGAAATGCATCCGCACATTCGCAGGCTACCTGGACATATTCCAATGGTCCGAACATTTATACTCTTAACGACTGCAGTGACGCAATCGCCTCCGGTTCAATTCATGGCCTGGAGAGTTGATTGACAGCAAGGTTTATCGAATCCGTCTGGCTAGATACCAACCTTCATATTATAAGTCTACCGGCTCCATAACATTATATTATGTATACCCGCTGTCAAAAAATGAGAACGGAAGTATTCTGGATAAGGATGTTTAATATCCACGTCCTCATTATCTTTTAACATCACTAGAAATTGAAGTATTAGCCCATTGTCCATCATGATCAATCGATAGACGTTTACTGCTGGACATAGGCCTCCCCTCAAACATTTAAAAACACATACAGTCAGCATGGCCTCTGATACCCGTCGGCACTAGAAGCTGTCGTATGTAGGGGTTCATATGGGAGGGATTTGGGCCATAGCCCATAGCCCATTGTTAATAAAAAATAGTACTTATAGTGAAATCAATAGTTTTATTTAGTTCTTATTGTGTCGTCATCATCATCATAGTCAGCCGATAGACGTCCATTGCTTTTATTGTATACCCAATACTAAATAGTAGTAAAATAAGTGAGTCTTTAAAGTTCTATCATTCACACTGTGCAATTGAATACTAAGTAGTGGATGGATGGCGGTGTAAAAGTTGTTTATATTTATGTGCAGTTCCGTCCGCTGGAACAGCTGATGGGTGTATTCCCTGCGGGCAGCTCGCAGCACGTGCCGCAGCCCTGGGCGCAGCTCATGCACGACCCTGTAAGTACAAGCTATCACCTTTTATTGGATATAGATCCAATGAAAATACCACCATGTAATGGTTTTTTGTACTTACGATTTGTTAAATATAAAAACTGATAAGAAGTTGTATACTAATCTATCTTCATTTTCAGTTTTCACCGATAATAGACTTCTACCCTACGGACTTCAAAATTGACCTGAACGGCAAGAAGTTCGCATGGCAGGGGGTGGCACTGCTACCGTTCGTGGATGAGGACCGGCTCTTTAAAGCTCTAGAACCGTACTACCACGAGCTGTCACAGGCTGAGAGTAAGGATTTTTTTATTCATTATTACTAAAATATCGTATTATTTATTATTACAATAATTTTTAATATTAACCAATGATTGGCCATAAATTAATGTTGCAAGAAAATATCTTATTAGATACCACTACAGCGGTTATTACTGCTGCTAAACGGACTTTACTGTTACTATTTTATGGGCGCTGCAGTGCTTACCACCCGGTGACCATGTCGCTCGTTGAGTCGCTTTGTCTTTTGAATAAAACTAACCCATGTACGTGCGCATGCGCAGAGCTGCGCAACATGCGCGGGCTCGACCGACTGTACGTGTCGCCGGCGCACTCGAGCTACGGCGCCCTATGCGCGCTGTACACGGAGGCGGGCTCGAAGGCGCGCGCGCTCATCGCGAGCGGGCAGCGCTACCCCTACCGCAGCGGCGGCGTGCGCGGCGACGTCATGCTATGCGCCGAGAACGTCTGCATGGGGGGGTGAGTCGGTTATTAATGGTAGGTCTTCGTAGCCGTAAACCGTATAGGTAGTTTACCACCGCAGTTCCTGTTACTGCGGCTAAATTATATTGTGTAAAAGTTACTATGTTCCAGTTTAAATGTTAGATAATGAAATGAATGGGGTGCTGTTTTTACCATCATAGCTGTGGGTAGATTTACCATTAATAGAAGTACCGACACATGAGTGAATGAAAAGAATGGATGTGGATGGTTATAATGGTAGAGGAACACCGAAGAAAGTGTGGATGGATTGTGTGAATGATGACATGTGTAAGAACAGTGAATTCAGATATGACAGCTGATAGAGAGATATGGAGGAGAAGTACATACTGTGCCGACCCCACATAGGAGGGAAAAGGGCAGGAAGAAGAAGAAGTACCAACACACACACACACAATCATCCAATCCAATCCAATCAGCCGGAAGACGTCCACTGCTGGACAAAGGCCTCCCCCAAAGATTTCCACTTAGACCGGTCCTGGGCCACCCGCATCCAATGGTTGCCAGCGACCTTGACCAGGTCGTCGGTCCACCTTGTGGGGGGTCTGCCCACGCTACGTCTTCCGGTACGTGGCCGCCACTCGAGAACCTTTCTGCCCCAACGGCCGTCGGTTCTGCGAGCTATGTGCCCTGCCCATTGCCACTTTGCGACGGCGACCCTTCGAGCTATGTCGGTGACCTTGGTTCTCCTGCGGATCTCCTCATTTCTGATTCGATCTCGCAGGGAAACTCCGAGCATAGCTCGCTCCATCGCCCTCTCGGCAATCTTAAGCTTGCGGACAAGGCCCACAGTAAGCGGCCACGTCTCTGCTCCGTATGTCATCGCTGGCAACACACACTGGTCAAAGACTTTTGTCTTGAGACACTGCGGTATATTGGACGAGAAGATATGTCTTAGCTTCCCGAATGCTGCCCATCCGAGTTGGATTCGACGAGAGATCTCTTTCTTGAAGTTGGACCTACCTAGTTGGATTGTATGTCCGAGGTAGACATATCTGTCAACAACTTCAAGTGTAGAGCTTCCAACTGTTATTGGAGTGGGTACAATATGGACATTTGCCATGATTTTTGTCTTGTCCATATTCATTTTAAGAGCCACTCGTTGTGAAACTCTACAGAGATCATCGAGCATTGTGTTGATGTTGATATTGATGCCATATCCTCTCCAATCCAGAAGCTTGAAGACATCTTCCAATGCAACGGTGAACAGTTTCGGAGATATGATGTCTCCCTGTCTTACTCCACGGTGCAATCGGATCGGTTTCGAGCTCTGGTCTTCGAGGCGGACTGACATGGTGGCGTTCTCGTACAAGCACCTTAGAACATCGACGTACCGGTGGTCTATTTGGCACCGTTGGAGGGCCTGCAACACAGCCCATATCTCAATCGAATCGAAGGCTTTCTCATAGTCCACAAACGCTAAGCATAGGGGCTGGTTATACTCATGGGACTTCTGTATAACCTGCCGCAGCGACACACACAATAGCATATTATAATATAATACGATTATATTGATTTTAGTTTACATCATGTATATAGTAAGGCAAGTTAGGCTCTTTTACCTTGAACCGTAATGTCACCGCCTCCGGTTGTGTTATAAACCTGAACCATTGAACCGATGAAAACCAATGACATGTTTCTTATAGCTTACAAAAAAATATACACCAAAAGTATAAACTTTAAAACTTCAACTAATAAAATACTATTTTTCGCAGTCAACTGGCTTCTCCAGTGATCGGCTTGCCTCCGGTGCTTGATAACCGAGCGGTGTGCGTGCGGTTCGTAGACCCTGAATATCCGGAAGAGTTCATCTTCCCCGCCAGGAGGTTGAAAGGTGCGACGCAGCCGCCGCGGGTTCTCAAGCCCGGCGATCTGAGCGCACAGGAGAACAGGAATTGGAGGCCACAGATTGGTAAGTTTCTTCATACCCTGCAGTGCTCTTACTCCGTATAATAACATCTATTGCATAGTAACAGTTCTTTTCAACAATATAACTGTAATACATACGTAACTGTAGGCATGGCGCGGTCGAATACGGTGGCCAGCCTGGAAATGGCGGGGCATCGAATGCTGGGCCACCACATTCCTCGGGAGCGCACATACGCTACCATACCGCCGCCGCAGCACCATACGCAACAGGGATACGGGCAACACCGTGAGTTTGCACATGCATTAGTTTTTATAATAGACGAGTCTTCAATGGGTTGTGATCAGGTGCGTACATGTACAGTGTGTGTGCGTGGCCATAAGTGCACGAAGTACGGTCAGCTCGTAAGATATCCATAAAGAAGTTATATTATTTGACTATGGCTAGAGATCGTCTAGTTATAATTATCATCATCAGCTGATCGACGTACACTGCTGGACATGGCCTCCACCAAAAATTCCCACAACGATCGAATAAGGAGGGATTCATATGATGGTGTTTGTGTCATTTTCCATCACCCTGGCCCAATCCGGGTTGTTAGGTGCCAGAGCCTCGTTTGTTGATTACCAGGGTGCGCCATGAACAGGTGATGTTGGCTTTGGTCCCGTGAGTTTTTGTGCGAAGATATGTTATATCATGGTAAAATAACTGCTACAGTGCTATAGTATTCAAATATTACTACAAGAAATTATTGGTAACGAGACATTTTCAATCTCATGGCAACGAACGCAATTAGGTTCGCTTTATTGGGGTTAGATCAGCTGAACATCCTGCTGGCATCGAATCATGGCATTAATTTATTTTTATAATCATGACACAAACGGATCGGACGACGAAAAATTATGTTTCTTAAAGAAGCATGCAGTTAAATAATTTAGAGAGCATTTGCCTAAGTTTACAACAGACCTCTTTGTAGGATAGAGTTGTATTTCCCTGAGAAATACATAAAGATAAAATACCTAGTTTAACTTCCGGTGAAGTAAATTGTGTTTTGGTGAATTTATGACCTTTGCTTTCTCATTGTGAGAGAAGGTGGAGTCCCAGGAGTGAGAAAATGAAGAGGGTAGTTTATTAATATTTTTGTTTATTCTTGTACGTATGTGCATAGTGGCTTTATTTGCAAAAAAAAAAAATAAAGCTAGTGATTAAATTTAAAGCTATTAAAAATAAAACTAACAATAATAAACAACAAACTAATAGCCGTCAATCGGAATCGGAATAGTTTATTAAAAATTAATCCGAGTCACGCGTCTTCCTGCCAACAATGGCGTCGGCGGGGCGCTGTAATTGGGGCACGTGACCCGCGACCACCCCCGATCGAACCCCGGCGAACCCCCGCTCGAACACGCGTCGGGGGTGCACCGGTCCAGTAACAAGTCCTCGCTGTTTGTTTTCACTGCAATTTGTATTTTCGAATTATTGACTTCGCGTACGAAGGGCGGCGCAGCTCAAAGTCAACTACGCAAAGGAGGTGATGACGAGCGACTGCAGTCCACTTCCGGATTCGACTGCGACTATTGAACAAGTCGTCATTTTTAAGTTTACCAATAGATACACTTAGATTATTTTACTCATAGAAGCGACGAGATGAACAGGAACTTCACCCGAGTTAGGATTTAGGATGCTGCATACTGCACCACCTTGTGTTCCTCTCCTTGAGACAAGATGTTAAATCTCGTTACTCCAGTAATAAGACTAACTATAGCTACCTTCAAATTGGTAAACAGTAATGTTTCCACATTACTATTTGGCGGTAGAAGTTGGAGCCGCGATGGTACCTACCTACACGGTTGCCGGTAACAGAGCTACCACCAGCACGTCGATGAATTCATACTTGAGCGTCTAAACGCAGGTGGGACATGTTCAGGTAAAGTTGGCTGACGAATGGCCCAAGTACTGATAACTGGGCCCGAAGACAAATTTTCGTTAAGACATCGCTTTAAATTCCAATCGACAATTCTATCTGATGCAGCAAATAAACAGGTTCTACTTGAATGGGATACCTAAAAACAGAAATGAGGACCCTTCCTCGAAGGTCACAAATAGTTTTTGGACCAGATTCTTACAACTGATCCAATATGAATAAGGGTCGGTGGTCGTAGACCAGATTTGGTACATTGTTATAAAGAAAACCTACCAATGAAGTAAAATGTACTCATTTTTATTTTATATATTTAGACACATATATAGTAAATATATATACATATATATATAAATATATATATATATAAATATATATATATATATATATATATACATATATATATATACATATATATATATATATAAATATATATATATATATATATATATATAAATACAGTAGCCGCTGGCTGCCGTAACATAGAATCAGATTTGAAATTTGTCTGCAATATTCTTTGAGAGCAATCGCAACCGCAGGTTACTTTCTATAGTAACCGTTGCTATAGCAACCGCATAAATAATACGAAATGAAAATATTTATAAAAAGATAATTAGAAAGAAAATAATGAAAAATGATTTTTTTTTTATGTAATTAAGGGAAATAACGAGCGGTACTTTCACCTGATGGTGAACTTATCCATAATAACGTGGTGCTAATTAGGATGCTACACTGCACCACATTGCGCACATCGCTTGAGACATGAAATGTTGAGTCTCGTTACCCCAGTAATTACACTAGCTACAGCGCCCTTCGAACCGGAACACAGTAATGTTTGCACACTACAGTTTGACGGCAGAAATAGGCGCTGCGGTGATAACTATCTAGACGATCTCCGGCAAGAGGGACTCACCAATGCAAGAAAGGCCTAACCACCATTCAAAAAATAAATAGCCTATAACCACCTGCAAATGACTCCGCATCTCTCGCTTTGCTGGCCATAACAACCCCGCAACTCACTCTGGGGGAGGGATTTAGTAAATACCAATTTTTGAGTGTTTACTTCTCAGTTTCCGATATCTGTTAATGAGTCAATGCATCTCAGGATATCTCTTACGTATACAGATTATGTTTATATAAGAGCTGAACATCACGACAGCAGTGGCAATGGAACTCCTTCAACAGTCGCTCCATTGGCGGGAATCAATATAAATGGTATAAGTCAGTCACGCGTTGAGGAAAAAGGTTTTATATTTTTATTAAAAAAAAAACCACTTTATATATTTGTAACGAGGCCGTGTAGATGTATATGGCGGTACTTATAAAGCTAGTAATATATAAATGTTCTTGTACCCGTTCGCAACAAACAGACAAAGGTAAGTATAAACATATATATGTATATATATATGCGCAGTGTGGCGCGGCGATCGCCACTCAGACGTACTGGGTTGCTAATTAGCAAGCGACTATTGTCCCACGCCCAGCGGCCCAACTTTGCGATACTATCGCCCGCGCGACGTACATTGCTCGCTGAGATCTATGCCGAGCTATATTGCATAGACACTTTTTTTTTTTATAGACTAACGCTTTACTATCAGCCCACCTGATGGTAAGCGACGATATAGTCCTTAGTAATAAAGCGGTTAAGAAACGTAAAATTTCCTCGGTCATCTACTCCAGCGAAATGATCTTCTGCAGCCAATGAGAGGCAAAGAGTCATGGTTGAGTACCAGGGAATGGACTGGTATATCTGAAGCATCTAAATTGTTCCGTCTAACCGGAGACAGAAAGGACTGTACCACGCTGATTGTCAACCTTCACTAGTTGGAGAGGCGCTTTAAGAAGTAGAAGTAAAACCTATTCACTCTTTAAACTTCCCCACGTCACACCTGGACGAAAACACTAACGTAGGTAGATTTGTAATTTTCTGTTAGCGGCGGTGGTGACTTCCCTGGTGTGACGGCTGCCCATGACTATCAAGCGCTACGACGCTGTACGACGGTGGCCATTTTGAATTTATTAAAAAAAAAACGTTTTAAGTTTAGATATCGATACACGAACTCTCGTTATCGGGTGCGAGTGTAATGAAGATTTAGAAAATGGAGTCGTCGTCCATTGCTTGGACGAAATGTTGGGGCAGTTCAGCTGGGGCCTTCCGAAGCTCCACCGGTCGCTGGTCCGCGCTCACCTACCTTCCACCTTGGTGGCGTTAGGTAGTCAGCTCACCAGCTGCGCGGCGCAGGTACTTGTCAGTCTCACCTGTGCCATCATTTACCACCAACAAAATTATACGGCTCCACAAAGGTTAAGTAAACGTTCGACTGCTTCCATGGCATTAACTGCTGAACTCTTGGAGGCAGGCTCCTGGTTCGATTCCATCGTCAAATTTGATGTCTGCTTGGTGGCAGGTTCTTACCCAACTCGCCTGGCTAGCGTTTATTACGTTGGAAACTCCTGGTAGTACCTTCCGTCGCGTCCGCGGCGAGCAATGTACGCGGAACAGCGATAGTATCGCAACACTCGTTTCTGGGTGCGCGCTCGAGAGCGTCACTCGTCGGACGGATCCGTTCTTTTGTTCCGTCGAGTTGGTAACTCGGTGCTGACGAATTGTTGGCCCGCATTGTTCCGATTTTATTGTCGGAGTAATTAAATGCACGAGGGATGAGGCGATAGGGGGGGTGTTGGTGGGTAGTTCAAGCTGACAATGGTTAAAACTTTAATAGTAGTATAATTTTTTTTTTCATCAAATATCTGTAGTGTATAGAATCGACGTTAACTATGTTCCGGTTTGAAGGGCGTTGTAGATGGTGAAGAAACTATTGTGCTGACGACGTTTAACAACTTACGTCTCAAGTGACGGGCTTATTATGGTGCTGTGTAAGAAATTACTATAGTTAGGTCTATCACTTACTATCAGGTGAATGTATCAAACCATTCACTATGACCACTCCGCCTAGACTAGACCGAGATCTACGTTTCGGTCTAGTCCTTCTATAGATTTCTCCATAGAAATCATCATAAAGAGCAGAAGTTACTTTAATTATCAAACCGTACTAGATTAGAATGCCTTTGTCTTTAAAAAATGTAGTGGTACTTAGGATATTTACACAGCATCATTGGATTGGATGTTAATCTGATGGTAAATGATGAGCTTACCCATGACAACATATCGTTAATTAGAATGGTATACACTGCAGTATTTTCAAAAGTCACAGCGCCCTTCTAACCGGAACACAGCAAATTTCTCTCAGTACTGTTTGCCGGCTGCAATGGACGCTGCGGTGGTGCCTACACGGACTCCGGCAATAGAGACCTACTACCAGTGCTTTTTTTTTTTGGTTTCGGGGCGATATCTTCGAAAAGATATATATTTTGGCGGTACGCCAGAGTTATGTTGAGATTTTTACCCACTAACACCCCCTCAGTGGTCACCCTCAGCGTTTGGAGAGGTCACGGGATCTCTTTGCGGAACAACCGCGGCCTCGTTAAAGCTATGCCGGGACAGCCCGTTCCATGGTCTGGTTTATTCAGACCCTCCCAACCTCGCTAGTACTTTAATGACCCGAGACCACGTCCTGCAATTGTCCTCCTCAGGGTCCTTTAGAAGGGGATGAGAATCCCCATAATAACCGTCAACGGCCTCAAAGACCCCATTAACCAAGCAGTGCTTGCATCAACTCGAGTAATAGGACTTCGATATCTTTCCAATGGAATATAATGAACGTGTGGGAATCTTTGAGGGGGGGGGCTGTGTCCAGCTGTGGACGGCCCTTGGCTGATGATGATGATAATGACATAGGTCTGCCAAGCACACCTGATGATGCTCAACCCGCCACGTGTAACTTTGTTGGTGCTAAATAAGTCGTAGTGCAAGTTAAACTTGCATATACATATAACTTAATGTGTATCAGTTCATTATTTAGTAAGTTGCTTCATCATGATCATCATCATATAACTTCATATTTAATGATCGATGTATACAATCATTGCTGTAGTACAGTAGCTCGATATATGCGTAGTTAAGCTACACTACACCCCCACCCCCCATTGTAGCTTGTCACGTTGTAATAGGTGACTAAAGTATACTATACTTACCTCTACGCCGTCTAAGTAGGTGCCACCCGTAGCGCCTATTGCAGCTGACAAATATTAGTGCGTAAACTTCTGCCGTGTTCCGGTTTGAAGGGCGCTGTTGCTAGTGAAATTACTAAGGTAGCGAGATCTAATATTTGAAGTCTCAAGGCGTCGAGCACAATGTGGTAGTGTGTATCGTCTAAACTAGCGCCGTTATGGGCGGGCGTGTCACTTATAATCAAGTGACCGTCGCGCTCGTCTCGTACTGAAGATGTAGTCAGTGTAAATACAACCTCTTTCTGTGTTCTGAAGATCTATCGACATATCGACTCTTACACCTCATCTGATACTGGGCTCGTGGACCAGGATTCACAGCCTGATTATCTTTTGACTGCATAGATTTTTGCTTTCCGGCGAAGCTACCCGGTACTCGGAGAAGGGCTCGGGTCCGTTCTCCGACCAGCTCTGCCAGGGTCGGGAACCGTGGGCGGTGAGAACAGCTCCTGATGTCGGGTGTAACTGGATCGCGCGGTGTGCGTGATGACGAGATTCGGAGTGAAACTCTTTGTTACCAACATACAGTATAATAATTGTTGCCATAATATCGTAACTAAAATCACACCCCCCACTCTCCCCACTATCTATCTACCCCCAGCCGGTGTCCGCGCCGAAAGGCAACCATTGAACGTATAAAAATGGGAAAATTCAAATTGGCATTGGCGTGTAATAGCGCGCGAGAGCAAACAGGAAGCGCGGGGGAGCGCCATTGTCCGGCGCAGTGTCGCCAACTACGAAAATAATAATTATAAAGGGGGCTCCCCGGCACAATGGGGGTTTTTTTAAGTACCGTCACACGAGTGCCTTTTAAGTTTTCTTATATTGTTCTCGCGCCTTTTTTTTATTGCAACAAATAATTTAAAGATTAAGTAATAGATCAATTGTTATTCAACGAAGCGACGGGGCGAGCGAGAGTGTTCACCTGATCGTAAGTGACGCACGCCCGTAACAACACAACGCCACAGATCGTGCTCGTCGTATCAAGCACGACGTTAAGTGTCGTTACATCGGTAATTTCAATTGCTACCACGTCCTTCAAACCGGAACACGGCAATGTTTGCGCACTACTGTTGGGCGACAGAAATAGGAGTTGTGATGGTATTTACGTGGACGGTGAGCAACAGAGTACTACCACCAGTAAAATGTTCTGCGGACCCCCATTTTGACGACCACTGGTATATATATATATATATATGTGTGTGTGTACGGAACCCGAGCCCTAAGGAGTGCGTCGCTCTTGCACAATTCAACGAACAATCGACTCGAGTACTTGCTATTATCCGTCACGGAGGGGCTTAAGATACAGTATCGGAAAGATTTTTTTTTTTTATTTAATTTTTTTTCCGCCGCACCCTTCCGCCGGATGCTCCCGGAGGTGTCTTAATTCCTACTCCGTTCACTCTTTATCGATTTTAATCCGATAACGGCGGCTCACGGATTTTCGGATTAAAAAAAAAAATTAACACGATATGAAGCCGCTTTAGTATAAGCAAGACTTCCGTCATCATCATCATCCGTGTCACCACTGCCATAGTAGTATGAAAACATCATGTTCCGGTTTGAAGGGCGCTGGCTATAGTTAGTTAAATTACTGAAGTAATGAGCCTTTACGTCTTGTCTAAATGAGGAGCATGTTACGTTGCAGTGTATATGATTCTAACTTCATATATATTTCTTTCACTTCTCATATACTCCAAGATATTCTTATCACCTCATGTTTTCTCTTTCTAACCCTTATTACTCTCGCTTCCCGGTCACAACAGGGCGGAAGGAATTCGATGTAAAAATCTACTGAATTCGAACCTGGACCTTGGGGGGGGGGGGGGGGTGTAGGTTGGGAAAATAATTAGGGCACGTGGCATGCACCCCGTCACTGGGGTACGAGATAATTTGTCGGCGCTAGGCTAAATTAAACCCAATCCCAGTTGTGGGAAGGTGCAGGTTGGGGCCCGAAGCCGTACCAGGTCGGTCTTGATTGCTTCAATAAAAAAAAAAAAGATTAATTGGACGTCAAGTCAAGTGGTTTTTTTTTTTTTTTTACCGTTTGATGAATATGGAATCGGAAGTGTACACGGGGACATAGAATAGGTTAGGGGTGCTCAGCGGAAACGTTGGCATCACTTTGTTTTCCGGTGGATAATAATATTCTCATGTAGGAGGTAGCTGGATGGGCGGGAAGCTCAGGAAGTAATCGGTTACTTCCTGAACATGGCGATGTGGCGGAAGTAAGATTTTCTCATTTTCACTCAAGTGAGCGATCAGACCAGCAGGACGTTCACCTGATGGTAAGTGATACGCTCATACATACATAGTGCTGGTTAGAATAATGTACACTTCACCACATTGCGCTCGTCGCCTGTGATATGGGATGTGAGCGTCGTTACTCTAGTAATTACACAAGCTACAGCGTCCTTCAAACCGGAACACAGTAATGTTTGTCGGACGCAGCAGGCGCTGCGGCGATACCTAGACGGTCTGTGGACTTGAGACCGACCACCAGTGAAAGAAAGATATTCTCTAACAAGTGATCAAGCTCATAGACGTCCACTGCTGGGCATAGGCCTCCTTCAAAGATCTCCACATACAGTCAGCATGGTCTCTGGTACCGCTGGGCTGGTACTGTATGTCGGGGTTCATATGGGGGGATTTGGACCATTCCTGACCACGCTGCCCTAATGCGTGTTGGCGGGAGTCAGAACCTCGTTTGTATCAAGGTGCACCACGAGCTGGTGAGGTTGGCTTGGATCCTGTGAGTTGTGCGTGACCCCTTCCACCCCTTCTAACACAATGAAATTGAGTTTCCTTTGTTAGCCTATCACATGAAAACCAGTGAACGTGTCGTCACGAGGACTTGAGCATCCGACGCGGAATCATCTGTAGATGGTTATAGGCAATTTTTTTTTATTTCATGGATCTTCCATAACAATCTGTAATTAACTTTTAGAAATATTGTCAAAGCGTATTATTTATGCGGTTGCGATTACTCTGAAGGAATATTTCAGACAAATTTCAAGTGTAATTCTATTGTATATAACGGCTGACAAAGCGGAACAGCTAGTATATATATATATACTAAGTACAGTACTTAGTATTTTGTTGGGCACAGCGCCGTGCCTGTGCGAGGCGTAGCTTCAATTAAAAATAACTCTGCGAGCATCGTCTTGCGAGAAGAAACTCTCCGCCCTCGAGCCTGCGGCGGGTCCCTAAACCGTCGGCCCGGAGGTCGGGCCCTTGAGCACGCGCCTCTAATTATCCCGCCGGGTTCGAACCCGCGACCTGCGCAGCCTCCGCGTCGAGTGCCCCGCGCCGTCACGTTTGCACCGCCGCGCCGCACCAACACATTCATCTCGCTTCCAACTCATATAACCGACGAAATACTCGTGATGGTACGACTCTGTGATCTATTACTCTGCCAAACATTACCCTGTTCCGGTTTGAAGGGCGCTGTAGCTATTGTAATTACTCGGGTAACGAGACTCGACATCCTTAACTAGTACCACGTATGTATGAGCGTATCACTTAATATCCGGTGAACGTCCTGGCTGGTCGCATCGCTTACCTGAATAAAAAAGAGAAAATCTGACTTCAGCCACATCGTTATGATCAGAATGTTAAGGAAGTAAACCGATTTCTTACACTACTGTGCTCCTGTTTGAAGGGCGCTGTGGCTAGTGAAATTCACATCTTATATCAAGCGCAGTGTGGTGCTATGTATATCATCCTAACTAGAGCCAAGTTGTCATGGGTAAACTTATCACTTACCACTTGACTTCTCAAAAAAAAAAAATTAGGAGTCAATCAGGTTTTTTTTTCATAACGCTAGATTGAAGGCTACGACAACATACAACATAAACATATAAAACATCTATTTTATAGACAAACTTGAAAAAATTAAAAAAAAAAATTGCAGTGGAAACTACTGATAGTGTAAAGATTTTTCGCGTCTGGCAACATCGGGGGCGGCGCGTCATCGTACAATTTTGGCGCGCGCCGCCATTGCTCTTATTTGGCGCGCTTTCACGCGATGAATGTGTCGCGCCGGCGTCCATTAGGTGGCCATTATGTCTGGCGGGAGGGCGTGGGGGGCGGTCTCTCTTGTTTCTCTTTCAACTCTCGCCGCAGGGGCGTTGGGGGCGCTAGGGGCGCAGCGCTGTGCTTTGGACCTGCGCTGAATTAGACTACCTCCTGGTGCTGCCTTTAGCGGGAACCCGCCGCCGTCAGTCGAGCTCTTTGATGCCGTTCCATCGGCGTTCCCATCCAATGAGGCGGAAGCCTGACAAACGCTCCAATTGATAATTAACGATGCCTGACGGATGACGTGTTCAGTGTTGCCATGCGCTCGTTAGTATCACTGCTCATTCTGTCGCGGTTGCTGAATGATACGACGTGCACGCACCGAGTGAGCTCCTCACGGGAGACAGCAGAGCGACGCACTTGTGGCCTGCCTCTGAATCAGATCGTGGAACTGCTTACTGCCTATTAGTACACTATATTTGCATGTATACCGACATACTTGCAAATAGTCGTACCGTATTTATCTTTTTTTTTTGTTCGGGTATTTTTTTTCTCTGCGACGAGTCTAGCGGGACGTTCACCTGATGGTGAGTGATACGCCTACCCATAACAATGTGGCGTTAATTAGGATGGTATATATTGCACAACATTGTGCTCGTCTCTTTGAGACTTAGTCATTTTTTTTTATTTAATAAAGCGACCAGACGAGCGGGTCGTCGACCTGATGGTAAGTTATACGCCCGCTAGAAGCTAGCTAGAATAGTATTCATAACACCGCTGGCTCACCGCTTTGAGACATAAGATGTTAAGTCTCTTTACTCCCGTAATTTCACTAGCCACAGTGCCCTTCAAACCGGATCACAGTAATATTTGCACAGTACTGTTTGTCGGCTGCAATAGTCGCTGCTGTGGCACCTACCTAGACGGTATCAATATACAGAGACCATACCACCATTGAATGTGGTAATAATTCGGTGTTATGTATTGTTGTTAAATATGTTTAATTAATTAGTATTAGCGTTTTACCGCTTCTATAAATTTAAACGATGGCATCACATTGATTATACAAGCGCGAAATCTGAAGATAATGGGACGTGATGCCAAAAGCACCGCGCACTGAGTGGAATTAGAAAAGTCCCAGCCCCCACGCTGGGCGCTGCGGCACAATGGACGCTAATGGCGCGCCCACTCGCACCCACTCGCACCCTCGACACCCGCAATTACGATCTCCGCGCCGATTGCGGCGCTTACTGCTCCTACCAGGTCACATGGGGCTTAGCCCCGGTCAGCTCCACCACGGGTTCCGCATGAAAATAACAAATTAAATATCCCTTCATCACCTTACACCAACACCCATTACATTAGCATAGTAGGAAATGGCCCAAACCTCCCCTATGTGAACCTCTACAAACTACAGCCCCAAGTGCCCGGCGGCGCCGGAAGCCATGCTGTCTGTCGATGTGTGGATGTTTAGGAGAGGTCTATAGGCTGATGATGATGATGAACAGTAATTGTGATCGCTGGTTTTCATCCCCTCTTGACTACATCCCTATGAAAAAATTACCAAAATGGCGTCCTGCTCAGCTACATGCTGCAGCTAGAAACTGACACTACTGGTTTTCTGATGGTATCGTTGACAACAAAAAAATAATTAAATGTAAATGATGATTCATCATCATCATCATCAGCCGATAGACTCTCATCCAGGATTCTCACCACATTGTCGGTCCACCTTGTGGGAGGCCTCACTACACTACGTCTATCGGTACGCGGGCGCCACTCGAGGACCTTACTGCCCCATCGGCCTTCGGTCCTTCTAGCAATGTGCCCTGCCTACTGTCACTTAAATCTAACAATATTCTGGGCTTTTCTGTGACCTTAATACTTCTGCGGATCTCCACATTTCTGATTCGTGGAGAAACCGCAAGCATAGCCATCTCCACTGCTCTTTGAGTGACTCTAAGCCTTTTTATAAGGCGGATAGAACGGAGCCACGTATCGGTTCCATATGACAACACTGGCAACACACACGAGCTGAACACTGGTCATCATACGGAACCATGATTTTATTTAAAAAAAAAATTGTTACCTTCTATAACCTATGAAATCAAATACGTTAGACTGGTCATTGTTGGTAATGTGAGGAGCGCAATGTGGTGCAGTGTATACCATCCTAACTAGCGCCACGTTGTTATGGGCGATCGTATTACTTACCATGAGGTGAACGTCTTCCTCGTTCCAGTTGGGAAGTTCAGATGAAGACCTGAGCAGTTCTTGGAAATGTTCTAGATACACCGTCATAAATTTAGTATATTGAGGTTAGGATGATATACACTGCATCATATTTTTTTTTTTCGACGGAATTGGCAATGTTCCATCTGACGGTGATAGGTCTGGACAACAAATATCTTGTTACATCTTGTCACATTACTCCTTGGCTATAGAAGTTGGTCAGCGGACGGGACGTCTTCCAGTTCTCGTTTCTGTTGCTATATTATCGAGCTGGTGGTATTTATTAGCGTCGTGATGAGCTGGATGAGGAGGTCGTGCACCCCGCCCCCTCGCGGCGGGCGCAGTCAAGTGGGCGGGGCGTAAGTCTTTATTTGTCCTCGCGCCGAGGGCCGGAGCCCCCGCGGCGCGATCCCTTTACTTGGCCAACTTTGATGTATTCAGCTCACTCGACCGCCTTATAGCTTAATTTAAGCCGTCACCGATTTGGATGTACGGCTGCTGGAACAGCACGACCTGATGATAGGCGTCAGGTCTCGTTACACTTTTAGTATAACTAGCCACAGCGACCTTTAAGTCGGAACATAGTAATATTTCCATTCTTGGACCTAGACATCATTAATCCTGACTACATCATGTCATTTGTTCCAATTGCTGCAGAGCGCCCGCAGTCGTTTGGTCCTCAACGCAGCGGGTACGTGCCGCACAACTTCAACTCGCAGGGCTACAGCAGCCAGGGCCACAGCCAGGACCGCAACCAGGACCGCAACCAGGACCGCAACCAGGACCGCAACCAGGACCGCGGCCAGGACCGATACGGTTACCAGCAAAACGGCCAGGAGCGCGGCCAGTATCGCCAGCAGGGCTACAGGCAGAACTACAACCAGAACTACAACCAGAGCTATAACCAGGGCAACCAGGGATACTCCACCTCGCAGGGTTACAACAGCCAGCAGCCGAACAGACACGGCCAGGGTCAGTACGGAAGCGGACAGAAGTACGCCAGGGGGCCGCAGTCCGACCGAAGGCCGACGTCCGGACCCCACAGGTACCAAGGCCACCAGGGGTCTACGTGGCGCTGAGACCCATACCATCGGCCTCTGTTCCACATTGTAAATCGAGGAATCATTGTCACCAACGATATCAATCTGTAGGCAATTAACTCCTCCCCACATCTTCAACCACTCTCTAATGAGAAACTGTATAGTATTATTAAAAACACAAATGTAAGAGAGAGAGAGAAAGATATAATCTCTTTCTCCTCTCCATATCCTTAATCAGTCTTCAAATGAGAACATGTATAAAACTAATAAAAACAGGGATGTAAGAGAGAGAGAGGGATATACATAATCTCTTTCTCCTCTCTATATCCTTCATCAGTCTTCAAATGGGAAACATTTTAGAGGTATAGGAAACAGTGATGCTAGAGCGAGAGGGTATGCTGATATATCCTCTTTATACAGATTGATACCTTTGGTCGCACCAATAAATGGTGGTAGAGAGGGAGAGGTGGCGGTGTCCGCGACCCCATCCCCACCACGCGAACCCGTTAACGGGTGAGGAATATTAAATTCCTCATGAATAAATGTATCACGGAGACCATACCCCTAATATATGCGGTACAGACGTTTGATCCAACTCGACAAATGTTGGCCAAATAACGTTCCGTTTTATGTCTTATATAATAATAACTTTAAAAGTTTACCGCGCAGTTGGCGCGCACTTAAGTTTAAGTGACAACTATTTTGTAAATGGCACCGTTTAAATTTTACTTGTACACTGCACGATTTTTTTTTTTTTTAATTCATTACTATTATCTAGTAATATCTTTATACGCAGTCTGTATTGGAAAATTATTTTCTTTCTAAAATATGGGTTAACTATAACAAAGCCTTTTCAAAGCTTAAGGATTTATTTCCTCCCCCACCATCACTACCAGATAAATACCGCGGACAGTTTCACAGTCATCATCATCATCGTCAACATCAGCCGATAGACGTCCACTGCTGGACGTAGGCCTCCCCCAAAGATCTTCACATATTCACCATGGCCCCAGTACCACTAGGCGCTAGGGGCTGTTGTGTGTTGTGGTTTCATAAGGGGGATTTGGGCCATTTCGCAAAACGCTGGCCCAATGCGGGTTGGCGTGAATTTCACACTAGGTTATAATAATGATATGACTCAAGTTCACTTACACTAGAATTGCAGTGTAAATACTTTAACTTTGATATATAGATAACTGGATGCACGACCACCTTGAACAAATGAACGTGATCATTATTTTTTTTTAATTATAATGAATGATGTTCACGCAACTCGCAGTGTTGGCGGCCCCCCCCCACTAGGTGGTCCGACGATCTGGTGAAGGTTGCGGGTAGCGCAGGATCGATCGATGTGGACATCTTTGGGTGATGGAGAATGATGATGATGATCCACTCTCGGTGTTGTTTTATATCAAAATAAGCAGTGTTGTGTTATGATAAAAGGCATCACCATCATCAACACGGTATACGTCCACTGCTGGACACGGGCCTCCCACGGGGGTGTTCACGCCAATTGATCTTGCAATCGGTTTCCTTCGGCCTTCACCAGCTCGGTGCACGTGGAGAGCCGCTCCTTTGATTTATATCCTCGCTCCGTAGTTTTCCTTTCAATCATTCAATTTATATGGGAAAATAATTCAATCGATATATGAAACATCGTGAGAAATTTCTAAATGTTTATATAAATGTAATAATAATAATTATAATAAATGATGGAGGTGAAAGAGTTTTTTTTTTTTTAATTTATTGCAATCGTTTTATTTTCGTCTATGGCAACACAATATTGTTATTGTAATGGCGGGAAACTACGACGCGGACCGCACGTGGCCAGCTGATGTGGAGATCTTTGAGGAAGGCTGTGTACAGCTGTAGAAGGAATGGACTGATAATGATGGTATAAGTCTGGTTGGTGGTAGTATATCCGATGGTGATGGTGATCGCTTACCATCGTGGACAGTTTGGTGCTGCTTGATTATTGTCAATTTGTTGTAAGAACTATAGCTTTCTTCAAACTCTGATTGTGTGTGTGGTAAACAGAGCTGGGCTGGAGTATACATCATCAGTTCTTTGCTCAGAACCCTAATTTTTATATAAATAAAGCCTATCAACTGTTGTGGATAATGCAACGCAAGCTAATGGAGCTGCTTCTATATAATTAGCAAGTAAGTTTAGCTATATACTGTATTACCATTAAGTCCTTACTGCTTAGAAGAAAGTATAATAACCTTTCTCATCATCATCAGCCGATAGACGTCCACTGCTGGACATAAGCTTCACCCAAAGATTGATTTTTAGCTGTCCACATCATCAGGCACCAGGGGCCGTTTTTTGTATGGGTTCTTGTGCGAGGATTTAGGCCATTTCCCACGCGCTAGCCCAATGCGGCCTGGTGGGAGCCAGAGCCTCGTTTGTTGATTAGCAGGGTGCACCACGAGCAGATGAAGTTGGCTTGGACCCCGTGAGTTGTGCGGGACCCTCACACCCCTAATGATATACACTGCACCACATTGCGCTCGTCGATATGACACAACTCTTCTCACGACTTGATGAAGAGAAGAAAAAACCAATTATTCTAACTGCTGGAGTCCGAAGCCTCTCACTGGGAGAGAGTCAATGCTGGTCATTTACTACCTTCGAGTTGGTGGAAATCTCATGACAACAAATGTTCTCATTAGTATAATAAATATGATAAAAAGATAAAATAATAGTTTTCTTTTCTTCCTTCCCTAATACTGTAATCATCGATGCACTTCCTAACTATATTTCATCATCATCACGTCAGTCGAGAGACTTCCACTACTGGACACAGGCCTCCTCCAAAGATCCTACACGTTAAAGAGGTCGTGTGGGGATAATGTGGGCCATTTCCCACCACGCTGGACCAATGCGGGTTGGTGGGAGCCAGAGCCTCGTTTGTTGATTAGCAGGGTGCACCACGAGCAGGTGAGCTTGGCTTGGATTTCGTGAGTCGTTGTGCGCGAACTATATTTGCATTTACTTATTACTTATATTACTATTTAGTATTTTGGTCTATTCATCATGGTAATTTTTTGTTTTTTTTTAATTTATTGTTAATATTATAAAATAGCTCAAGCGACATTTAAATTGTTTTTACCGTTTTTATTTTAATTGCCCCTTTAAAACATTTATTTTGACGCACGTTGGCTTACCTGTCAAAAACGATTTCCAAGATGGCGGACAATGGCGTCTGAAGTGGCGTTTGTTCGATCAATAGTTTTTTAATTTCCTTTTTTTTTGCACCACAATCGAAGGTTCGAACAGAATTTGTGGAGATGAAAGGAAATTAGGGGCCCTGCGGACCGCTGGAAGCCACTCGAGCCATGAATGAGTTGAACTTAACTGGGTTTCAAAGTTTTTTTTTTGTACAGGTAAGCGATTTTAATAGGCCGTTACTAACTGGCGGGCTCGGAAGTGCGCTACCGGCTTTCTTTGCTGTTGCGTCACTTGCAAAATGTATATGGACACTCACAATGTTACCAAACAAAAGCTTTTTTCAACGCTTAAATATACTGTAATCGTTTTTAAGCAATAAACTAGCCTAACAAAAAAGGTATCTTGAATGGATACTATTGGAGCTCAGCGGCTAACGCTTACCTTGCAACACGGAGGTCCCTGATTCGAATCTGGGACCACGTGATGGAATTTAATATTTCTTAGAGGAAACCGATGGGCGCTAATGATGAGTAAAATTGGTCTTGGTCTTGCGAATATGCAAGGCTAAACGAAAAAATACAAAAAACCGTAGAAATAATGAGCTTAAGCTTATATTAAACAAAATATTTAATGTATTATAAGACTGAATATGACCAAAGCTAAAAGTATTTAAGCAAGACTAAGGCCAAAACCGAACAGACAAGATCAAGACCAATACCAATCATCACTACTGATGGTCATTGGTGGCTAAAACTAACAAAAACAAAGAATGTTTGCAAACTACGGTTTGGTGACAAAAGTGGGCGCTGCTGTTTGTCTAGACTGTTGTTGTTCTACCAGTGTGAAAAGGTTAGGTTCATGGTAGCCTTTTTTCACACCCAATGGGGTCTGAAAAAACTCCATACGTTTATTACATCGTAAAAGTCAACGTACATGAGTCAAAGTAATTTGGGCGAGCGTGTTAGAGGATACTCGACCTCACCTCACAGCATCACGTGAAACTAAGACTAAGTGGTAGCTCCTTGTTAAGTTCATTAAAATTTGGTGTAAAAGGATAACGATTTTATTCTATTCGAATATTATTCATTTAATAAAAGTAAATCCTACAGATATTTATTTAATTACATGTTATTTTAATTTTTCGCGCGCTTTACGGCATCCATGGTTACGGGATAACAGAGTATCTATAGCTCTTTAACAATTGTTTGCAGTCCGTTTCACGCAGAATGGGGTTTTTGTTGTTTTAATTTTATTAAGCGACGAGACGACCGGGACGTTCATCTGATGGTAAACGTTACGCCCGCCCATAACAACGTGGCGTTAGTTAGGATGTTATACACTGCACCACGTTACGCTCGTCGCCTGTGCCTTAAGATGTTGAGTCCCGTTTTAGTAGTACGCTACTGGCTACGGCGCCCTTCAATCCGGAACCCAATAATGTTTGTACCGTTTTTCGGCTGTAATAAGCGTTGCAGTGGCACCTATTTAGACGGTCTCTGGCAATAAAGACCTTCCACCAATAAAATGGTATGTTTGGCATTTGATTTATATTTATTAATAATTACAAGGCACTTGCAATAAGTATGTTCTTTTGTTTTAATTTGATTAACGAGTAAATCATTGCACGGCAATGAATTACTCTCTTAAGAGTTAATTAATATAGTTTCAGTCGACCGCGCCGCCGCGCCGCCGCGCCGCCGCGCGCCCGTATCCGGCCGCCATTGTGCCGGCGCCGTTCCCGCGCATTCCCACACGTCGCGCGCCAAACTAGAAAATGTCGCGAACCCGCGCCGTGCTCACTTCCCATAAACTCAAGATCTAGAATGTTCATTTCACCATGTCCTAATATGTCAGAGGTTTGTCTTTGTGAGCCGGGCCGGCGGCGCGGCGAGCCGGCAGGGGCGCGGCCGCCACGCTGCGCTCGCGTGACGCCGCGCGGAGCCCCGCGGCGCTGCGCCGCTTGGCGCCGTCGCCGAGATTCAAATTCGCTTTGACATATGAATTTGACTTCTTTAGTGGTCTCGAGTGTCCGCTGCCGCTCCACGAGCTCATCCGGGTGTGAATGAGCAATTTCCGACACGGTGGGAAACTGCCGCCGCCGGCCGCTTGAGAAATCACTTGCCGATTCCAATCAGCGAATTTGCTAATTCGAGGCGTTCACACGCCGGCGCCCCCGTGCGCACACGTTGCTATGCAACCGAGCGACGCGGGCCGCGGAACATTTGTCTGGTGGTGAGTGGCAATGGTAAACGATTTTACTGGCGGTAAGTCTCTGTTGCCGGAGTTCGTCTAGCATACAGCATCATCACAACTCCTATTCCTATCTCTAAACAGTAGTGTGCGTTACTATCTTCCGGTCTAAAGGATGCTATAGCTAATGAAATCTTACGCCTCATTTCGACGCGCGCAGTGTGCTGTGTATCACCCTATTGCTACATTGGTATGGGCAGGCGTACCATTTAGCTTAATACTCTTTTTTTTTTTAAATAGTTTGATAGTTATGTTTATGTGTTATGAAAGTTTTTTCAATGAATTATAAAATAAAAATATTCTAAACCCATTCTTTGAACTCTGAAGAAATATAGAGATACCCTGCTTCAGGGAAAAGACAAGGGTATGTGGGATTTTAACCTTCCATCGGTGGTCATCTTCAGTGCGTGAGAGGCTTAGGTCTCAGGGAGAGCTGTAGCCCTCCTCAACCACCTCGTATTTATTGTTCATCCTTGCCTCCCTTGGTAGACAATGAGAACCCCCCACCTTCAAAACCAATGATTCCGAAAACTCTTTTAGTCGCCTTCTAGGCCAGGCAGGGCTTACCTTAGTCATATTCTTCATAGCCCTAGATTATAGACCAGAGGTATGCACTATACTTTTAGGACAGATAATATATTAAAGGTATTAATTATCAAAAATTCGAACCCGCGATGTACTCAGGGTGGCGCGGCCGCTGAGCCATCGGCGCGTCCCTCGATTAAAACAACATCGGATCTCCAGGGCCCTCGTGAGCTGGAGGCCTGCCAGGGCTTGTTAATGTAAAATATTGTCAGCAGCGCGCCTTTTCACAATGAATTTTTGATATAAGCGTTTGCCACTTCCGTTGTTATACATACGCTGCTCTTTCCCCGCTCCTCGATCTGATCAATTATTTATGGAGCAGTTGCAAACCGGATGCGGTAACAGAACAATCGATCGGATGTATGCATGCGTTGGAAGACATCACCAATTTAGAAGAGCTGGATCACATGGTAAGAGAGACCTTCATAAAGTCGACTCTATGATGATTAACTCAGATAGGTTTTAGTACAGGTAACCATCTAGGTTTTAACATTAATTATAGACTGATAAGGGTGAAAAAACTTGGTGAAATCCAGACTAACTTTCTAGGTCTTTACTAGTGGTAGGTCTTTCGCCGGAGACAGTCTAGGACCACAGCAGCTTCTATCGCAGACGTAAGGGACTTTCACCCGATTTTAAGTGATACGCCCGCCCATAACGATGTGGTGTTAGTTAGGATGGTATAGACTGCAACACGTTATCCACGTCTCCTGATACATAAGAAGTTGATTCTCGTTACCTACAGCTAGCGTTAGCTACAGCGCCATTCAAACCGGAACACTAATATTTTCACAGTACTGTTTGCTACTGATGTATTTTTGTGAACGTAGTTGAATATATGATTAAGTATTCAGTCAACTCGTGTAATTAATTGCTTCAATTGAAAACTTTGAGGACCCGCAGCCATCCCCCCGCCTGCTCACAATGAGTTCAGCCAGCGATGGAAGTTCCAACCCAACTGACGGTGATAACCTCCCACTCTTACATTTCATATAAGCCATGATGAAATTAATTCAATAAATAACTGATACAGAAACTTATATTAATTCGTGATGGTATTGATCAAATTCTCTGTTGCTGTAAACCGTCTAGATAGGTACAAACAATTACTGTGCTCCGGTTTGAAGGTCGATGTACTTAGTGAAATTACTGGGACAACGAGAATTAACATCTTATGTTCCGGCGATGAGCGCCATGTTGTAATGGGCAAGCGTATCACTTACCATCAGGTGAACGTATCATCGCTTAATTAAATAAAAAGAAATACTTGTTCTACTGATGTCTTACTGAAGACAACACTGCAGCTTCTATTTCCATCGCCGTACCAACGTGTATACATTACTACGGTGCAGTGTATATCATCCTTTTCTCTGATATTATTCAAAGTTTTAATTTATTCTATTATTTACATCATAACCACTAATAATTTATTAACTTTTTTTCTAACATAATTTTTTTTTTATATTATTTTTACATTATCTGTGCTTATGCTATCTATTATTCAAAGAAATATACAGAATATTATTGTGTACATATGTATAAAATAATATTTACTTATCCTTTTTTCTATTGTTTAATATTTTAAATATTTTTAAATAATAATTTATGAACTTCTGAATTATTTTTAATCATCTCGTGTAGACCGGCTGTATCTATTTAGCGCCATATTTATATATGCGAGTGAATCGCTGTCGTATGAATGTCGTACGCATCGCGCAATTGAGCGGATAAAAACAAATCGAAACAGTTATGAAGAATTAAAAAAAAAAGTACTGAATTGTTCTAGTTTCCGCCCGAATTTCGCATTCGGAACACGCACGCATACGTCCGCTGATTGGTCGGCGCCGCGTCGCCCTGATTGGCTCACAATTTGACAGTAATGGCGTTAACTCGTGAGCGCTTCATTCCAAAACGTCACATGTCCATTTGTTATTTATTCGTTCTTCAACTCTGTTACAAGTAGTTTAACGTTTAATAACGCAGCGCGTAGGTTGTGTGTTGCGCTGTGCACGCCCGCCTGCGTATCCCCTCTGGACAGATGTTGCCACACTTTAGTAACAATTTCACCCACAGCTCGCTTCAAAAGCTATTGTGTAAGTTTTTTTGTATTATTTTGACTAATTCTTTTGTCGTGCGGTTGGTTAGATTTGATCGCTGAGGGAGAGTTAATTCATTGGACGCCTCATTGTTTACTGCAACCGGTTTTTTGTAATGGTTTTTCTACGTGGTTTGTTATTTTTGCGTTTTCTTCCTTAATTGCTTGCTTTGTAATATATGTAGTGGTACGTGCTTTACTGTTTTGTTTTTTTGCTAATATTTAATACAGATATACATAATTTTTTTTTATCGTGAACTATAAATAAAAAACAAAGTTTAATACTTGCAATATACAATAGATGTAACTATGTGAAAATAAAATAAATGTACAAAATAATTTTACCCTTGGTCCTTATTAAGACTTTTAACACCTGTAGCATCACTAAAACCTAGTTTATTAAAGCGTGTACTTCTTTGAATTTTACTAGTATGACTTCTGGAATATAAAATTATTTTTGTCATTATTATTAAACATGTACACAATATACAGTAACGTCACTACTGTTTTTTTGGTTCCTGGAGAAAGTAATTGTTAAGTACATGAAGCCTAGACCATAGAAAATACATAGACAACAATCCACATTAGGTATTTTTATGAATAACCATTTTTTTATAAGCTAAAATATCTCGAAAAAATGCTATAACATCATAAAAAAACAGTACTTTATTTTAATATTACATTAAAATAACAAAGACGAGGCTGTATTCTTAGAATCTTAGCCTTTTTACAAGAGAGGAACGAACAAAAAAAAAGCACATAAAATGTTTCACTCGATTTCATAACTTTTGTACCAATGATTACAATTCGCTGTAAAATTATATTACTATGTACAAATAAATTGTTTATATACTGTAAATAATATCCTACTTATGTGTTATGAGATAATAGGTAATCAGGTTGCAATGGTCCTGTAGCAGTTGCGTAGAAGTTGAAGGTTTGTTGAACAGAAATCTCTTTGTTCCAACGTAATCCATTTTGCGTTGCGAATCGAGTATAACGAGGATAGTGATTATTGAGAAGCAAATACACTTTTAAAAATTGTCTATGCCATGTTTTCTTTTAAAAAAAAAAAAATTGGTAATGTATTGCGAAAATACGTTTTACTTTTTACTGATGGTAGGTTTCTGTTGCCGGAAACCGTATAGGTACGTACGACTAACATTAGTTCCAATTTTGTACGGTCCTGTAGTTAGTATAATTACTAGGGTAACGAGACTCAAGGTAATGAACGCAATGTGGGACTGTGTATAATATCCTAAATAGCGCGTATCATTTACCATCAGGTATAACGTATGATAATTACAGTATAAGCGTTAGATGTATAAGGGGTCCCGCACAACTCACGGGATCCAAGCCAACCTCACCAGCTCGTGGTGCGTCCTGCTAATCAACAAACGAGGCTCAGGCTTCCACCAACACGCACACCGCCCTAGCTGATCGCGTGGAAATCTTCGGGGGAAGCCTACGTCCATCTATCGGCTGATCACGAATGCTGATGATGAAGCGCCATGCCATATAATACATTAGTTACTTTTGTTACGCGCACATCGGTTAGTCTCATGAGCCGACACGACACAAATGGTTCACTTGATGGAGGGTAACAAATTGTAAATCAATAATTACACGGTATAATAATGTCGGCGGGCGAGCCGCCGCGTTACGCTCGCGGCGGGCTGCTCTCGAGTGCGTCGTATTTTTTTTTTAATTTTATACTTTTTAATAATTCGCGCGGCAACGGCGCAGCGGTCGAGCGCGCCACTCGAGCACGGACCCAAAAAAATCTCGAAAATCCACCCATGTGTCGCAATTATTCAAACAGACTCGTCGAGGGTTCCGCATTAGAAGTATCGCGGCTGATCCTCATCACATTTCGGGGATCGTCATTTTATTAGAGTTTTCGAATGAAAAAAAAAAAATTCGCCGCATTAACGAGCGCCATGTAACACTTATTTAAATTTGTTCATTCATTCATTCAGTTCGGTCTATTGATGTCTTACTGCTGAATCACCGTCGACCGGGACCGTATTCATGATCTGGAATAATTACACTGCCGGACCAGAAGGTCAAGAGTTTTCAACGAAAAACCATCAGGTCATAGAATGAGCCGATGTTTTATTTCTACTGACATTTTTTTATATTCAATTTATCGACGAGACGAGCCGGACGTTCACGTGGTGTTAAGTGATACGGCTGCCCATAAAAAGGTGGCGCTAGTTATGATGTTACAGCACCACATTGCGCTCGTCGGCTGAGACATAAGATATACTATATACTAGCTACAGCTACCTTCACACCGGAATCGTAATGTAAACACAGTAACGTTTGTCGGCTGCAATGGACGCTTTGGTGGTACCTACGTGTCTACGTAGGTAGCTCCTTGGGAAAACTGCAGGCTATCTAGCCTGCAGTTTTCCCAAGGAGCTACGGAACTGAATTCCTAAGGTCTTGATAGACTTTCTCCGGGATCAGGGATGCTCTTCATGCCTCTTCTTCAATTGCTTACCATCAGACAGTGGTTTAAAAGTGCATACCATTAAAAGACACTTTGGTTTCCTTACCACTCCCGTGATCATGCGAGCGAAGTATGATGGTAATTATTATAAATCTAATATTGTCCACTGTATGCTCTCATAATTAGTCCCTTGGTCTACGGGTGGTTCAGATTTAGTCCTTTCTCCAACATAACCTCCATGTAATAGGCGACTTTTACAACACGCTGTGGCCAGATTGCTGAATATTTACTGGTGGTAGTTCTCTATAGTTGTGAACCGTGTAGACGCCACAACACCTATTTCTGCAGCAAAAAACTAGCATGCAAATCTTACTGTGTTCCAGTTTGAAGGACGCTACAGCTAGTGAAATTGCTGGGTTTAGTAAACTTAACACTATATGTCTTAAAATATGTGCAGGTCACTTACCATCAGGTGAACATTAAAATGGCTTGTTTTAAATCTACTTCGGTGGTTATTTAGTTTACTGTTCAACAGTGTAGCGGTAGTTGAGTGGAATCGTTACAAAGCAGTAATGTGCTGAACCCGCGCGTTATGCTGACCGTACCGGGGGCGAGTGGCGCGGCTGCGCGCGGATCTCTAAGCCGGCATCAGCGCCATTTGACGCGGCGCATTATTATGTATTTTGGAAAAATCCATTGTTTTGTAATCTACCCCCTCGACCCTCGAGCTGGAGTGGAGTGGCAGGCCATTGAAAGCCGTGAAATTTTCTATGTGAATTCACCGCGGGCCCACCATTATGTACACGCGCGCGCGGGGGAGGTGGTCGTGTGACGACATTATGTAATTTCCGTAATGACGCTCAGCGCCACCAGCTCTTCACACATGCAGCTCATCATTTTTTTTTTCACTCTATTTATTTTGTAATTTTCACGTTCATTAGGAGTCATTTTCAACTCATCATACACGCGTGTGAGTTGACATGTGTGAATTGGTTAAAAAAAAAATTACTTCATTACTTTAGGGACACACACACAAAGGGATTTTTTTTTATTTAAGATAAAACACGAGCGGGACGTTCACTTAATAGTAAGTGGATACACTTGCCCATAATTATATGTACCAGTTGTAAAAGACACTGCACTATATTATACTCGCCGCCATGAGATATGGTGAAGTCTTATCACTCCGGTAATTTTTAATTGCCAAGGTTAGCGCTTTGCCACGGTCTCACTTGATGTTAAGTGGTGATGTGGTTTGTGATACTACGTATTAACTAAGTAACAGACTATACACTCTTTTCTTGAAGATACCCACGTCACATTTCTAAAGGAACACTGACGCCGGCAAGTTGTTCCTCTTTGCTGTTCTTATGAGGAACAAAGAGCTGAACCTCTTTGTTCGCAAACTGGGGATGTTCACAACATAGCGATGGTGAATCGCCCACCCTCTGATCGTCCGGTACTGAAAGAGAAATTATATCGTGTAGTTCTATAACTTACTATACGAAATGTATCCTGAACACCACGAGACACTGGCCCACACAGTGTCTGAGTTCAAGACTGTCAAGCTCAGTTGTGACAAGATCTTGATCACCAACAATCCTCTTAACCCGCCTCTCCACGAGAGACTAGTGCCGTTAGATTAATTTTGGCAATACTTCGCCAGATATGGCAACAGTACTCCACACACGACCAGACCTGCGCTTTGTTTAAAGCCAACAGCTGACCTGGTGAGAAGCAATGTTGCATTTTAGCAAGGACCCCCAGTTCCTTGCAGCTGTCTTACCTTTGGACTCCATATCCATCTTGTAGTTGAGATTCTTTGTAGTTTTAACTCTTCTTCTTCTTCGTCGTTATCACTCTTGACAGAGGACGTGATCATCACTTCAGTTGTTGGTCGCAAGCTTCACAACACGTCGCCATTCTCCTCTGATGGCCACCTTCCTAGTGCATTAATATAGTGGCATTGATGGCAATGATGAGCCATTTACTGCCGCCTTTATCTGGCAGTCCATCTGCATATAGGATTTCTTCCTCATGGCGTGGTACCCTTAATCTTTCCCTGACAAGTCGCTCAATAGCTGTCCCTCTCGGCGGCATACGTGCCCAAAAAAGGTGAGGATACGAGACTGTACCAAAGATGATACTGACTTCTTGATGCCGAGTTCTCGAAGTATGGATTCGTTGGTACGAAATTCAGTCCACAATATTATGAGTATTCTCCTCGAGCATCACATCTCTAGAACGTCTATCCTCTTCTTCTTTACTCCTCGCAACCCTTACACAGTAAAGTTTGCACATTACTGCTGGTCGGCGGCAATAGGCGTCGCGGTGGTACCTACCTAGATGGTCTCTAGCAACAGAGACCTACCACCAGTAAACCACGTTACTAATAATAGTGTGATCAACACTATCACGAACTTTTTTTACCACCAATAAAAGAGATTACCACCAGTACCTGCATTTTTATTTGAATCTTTGTGTGACTGTTTTTTTTACTGTCTCGTGAGGATTAGGATGGTCAGCTGATGGTGAACGATATTCTTGCCTTTTTGTATTACTAGTTAGGATTACATAATACTACTACATCAGCTGATAAACGTGCACTGCTGGTCATAGGCGTCTCCTATAGATCGCTTTGTAGGGGAACATTTGAAGGGGTTCATATGGGGAGATTTGGGCCATTTCCCACCACGCTGGCTCAATGCGGGTTGGCGGGAGCCAGAGCCTCGTTTGTTGATTACACCCCTGATGACACACTGCACCACATTGCACTCGTCGATATGACACAACATGGTAATCTTATCATCGCTCATGTTTATTTCGATACTGATGCATTTACTTTTAGTACATGTCTGGTTACCAGGGTCGGTACGTGATCACTGGATTCAGACATACCTCCGGCTATCAAGCCTGATCTTCGGCTGCTCGCATCTCATCCAAACCGTCAGTCAGCCTGCTCAAGCTTTATTCAAGTATCCATCAATATGTTATAACAATAAATAAAACTTTTATATGCTTTAACATAAAATTAATATCCAGCTCATCTGATTGGAGTAACCTTTTAGGGCAGTAAGATCCTCGACTGGCGGTTCGCGTACCGGTTGACCTAGTGTTGATAGGTATCCCACAAGGTGGACCGAAGATCCGGCGCGAGTCGCGGGGAACCCACTGGATGCGAGCATCGCAGAACTGATCGATGTGGAGATCTTTGGGGAAGCCTATGTCCAGCACTGGACGTCTATCAGCTGATGATGATATATACATAATTTTTTTCCCTTTTCTCTTTAAATTCTTGCTACCTACCTCTACCCATCACTCTTGTCTCCACGATGTTTCGCCACCTCGTCTTATCTCCAGCTATTTAGATAGTACAGTAAACTGCAGAATCAGGTCTGTTGCAGATCTGGTCAGACCAGGTGCGTTGGACTGCAGCCCTGTGGCCTTTTTACTTCCACTTTGCCGGTAACCACTAGTTTTTCAAGGTTATCTCTATCTATACTTGCAATGTGAGGAAGAATCCGAAGAATTCCGAAAATATTGTTTCGCTTGAAGCAGATTGTGGAAACCCTTGTTTTTAGATTGAGCATGGCTAGTGTCAGCAGCAGCAGCAGTGGACGTCTGTTAGCTGGTGATGATGATGATGGCTAGTATCTTTACAATGGCTCAAAATTAAGTCTAAAGAACCCAGAGCATTTTTTCCACCACCACATTTTGAAAGTGTCAATCTTTTTGCGGTCTGTTGATCTTAGAGTCCACGACACCACGTACATCTTCATCTTCAGTGATAAGTTCCTGTATCTCCAAGTTTTCAGTAGCCGAGATATGGCACTCTTGACGATACCAATCCTGACCATGTCTTATTCACAGGTGCTGTTATTCATGATGGTTTTAAGGGCTCTGTAATATTCCAGAGGTGACGAGACTTAATGTTTATGTCTGAGGCGATGAGCGCTATGTGGTGCAGTATATATATACTGGTTAGCGCTGCATTGTTATAGACAGGTGTATCACTTACCATCAGGTGAACGTTCCGCTCGTTCCACCGCTCAACTGTATAAACGAGAAAAGTTCCTGCATATGTGTAGATTGAGCAGCAGTGAGCTTTGAAGTATTCTAGCTAGAACACCATTTAGAGCTAAATCTGTATATTCATCACCATCAGCTTCTAGAGGTCCATGAAGATATTTGTATATTATAACTGATGTATTTAGGTGGTGTTCGTGTATATACTATTATACACGAGGGTCTCACGCGCCGGTTCCATATAACTGGAGCGTTTCACATCAAACGGAAATACGCTTTGTGTCTCGAGTTCGCGTGTTTCCCCATTGTTTCGCAAATGCACCATTAGTGGGCAACAATCGCTGTAAGCCCGGCGGAGCCCTGCGCCGTCAGATCGCGCTCCATCCCCGCTCGAGGGGATGAAAGTCGGTTTGTTTCACTCGTCAAATATAAAAGGCACAATTACCATCCAGCGTAAAGGTCAAAGCTTTGTACCGATAACAACTTTAATGTAGAAACACTTTGTACTTACTCATGAGTAAAGCTGTTCCCGGTCTTGCGAGAAAGATCAGGTAAGACCGATTTTATATGAGCAAGACTAAGACCAAGAACAAATGTGCAAGACTAAACGAAACGATAAAACATCCGTTGGAATGATGACATAAGAATATTTATCATCAATATATACTTTTAAAATATGCAAGTCCAAAACTAGAAGTATTTATGATAAGCAAGACCCAGACCAATAACAAGATCGTCCAAGTTCTGGTTTTGTTCTTGCTTTGCTCGTCACTATTTGTACTGGACTAGGAGAGCTAATTTCACATGTCTGCAGAAAAGACGTAATTGTCTCGCCATTTTATAAAATGCGAAAAGGATTTCATTCTGAACTATTTATCATCATCAGCGCATGGATCCACTGCTGGACATAGGCCTCCTCCAAAGATCTCCACATTAATCGGTCTTGTGCCGTGCCCGTTTCCGCCTTGCCAACGTCCGTCAGTCAGTATGGCGTCCAGTACCGCCGGGCACCAGCGACCGTCGTTTGTAGGGGTTCATATGGGGAGATATGGGCCATTTGCAACCACGCTGGTCTAATGCGGATTGATGGCAGCCAGGGCCTCGATGGTTGAGCAGTGTGCACTATGAGCAAGCAAGGATGGTTTGGATCCCGTAACTTGTTCTATTGGAACCTTATACGGTAACGTGTGCCGACATGACGCCCGGAACCGTCAAGTACCAGAAGCCGTCGTTTGTAAGGGTTCACATGGTACTTATGCCAATTCCGAAATTAATAACTATATAAATACTAATTTAGATTCTATAAATGTTATAAAATGTTCCCCTTAATGCCCCGTCCCTTATTGGTATCATTTCCGAAAACATGCCTTGTAGCAGTAAACCAAGTCATGTAGTTAAGGAACGAGGACATTAACATAATCTAACTTCAAAAGTAAAAAATACGTCTACATTTAAAAAAAAAAACTAAAACCTAATCTATGGCTAGAGCACTAAAAAACTTCACAAGCTATGACCAGTTGCGGTGGGTCCATAGCTCTGGTCTTCCACAGAGCTGTAGCGATGTAAGTAAAATTAATAATCTTGAGAAAATTTACTACAAAGCAAAGCTGAAGTTACCGTCTCTGATACAGAGGTACCAGGTTCAACATCTATTTAGCTTGGAAACAACCCACTTATTTTCCCAAGAGTGGGAAACCTTTTTCTGCAGCTTCCGTTTATACTAAACTGGTGGGTTACTGGTAGTAAGTCGGTGTTGCCGGAGATCGTCTAGCTACACCACAGCGCCTATAGCAGCCGACAAACAGCTGCAGCACAGAAATTACCTGGGTAACAAACCCTAACATCTTATGTATCAAGGTGATGAGCACAACGTGGCGCTGTGTATAACATTCTAACTAGCGCCATTAAGGGCAGGCGTATCGCTTAAGATCTGGTGAACGTTATGCTCGTCTGGTCGCTTCTGTGCTGGTTAATGTTGGGGTTTGCGTTTTTCTCTTAGAAGGTAGTCAAGGTGTGGCCAAGTGCTCGTTGATGAGCGACACATTTCCACAGAAGCTGTTGATCTTCGGACATGTCACAATCTCGCACTGAACGATATGTATATAGAATAATTTCAATGTTGAGAGTTATTAAATAGTGAAATGGCGCGAAACCTTGTACTAATTAAACTGACAGCGCCGGAACTGTACAGTTTGGATCGCTCGCGTATCTGTGGACGTGACGAGGCGCAGCCATCTTGACACACATAATGGCGGGGCCGCACCTGTCAGCGCTCCAGCACTGCCAACGTCAAAATAATACGCGCCCGCTACGGAATGGATTAAAATAAAAGGCATTTTATTGAAGAGCCATGATTTGCCGAGTCATCTGCCCGTAGGTGCTGAGCTTTAGGGTTCGGCAAACCAAACCTCAGCAGTTACCTTTAGTTTTGTCTTTAATCTCTTTATCATCATAACCTTCATAAGACAAGCTTCGAAAATCTCCACATGGATTGGTCCTGCGCTATCTTAGTTCCAGCGCCTTGTCAACGACCGTCAGTGTCAGCATGGCCTCCGGTACCGCTGGGCACCAAGGAACGTAGTTTGTAAGGGTTCATATTGGAGATTTGGACCATTTTCCACCACGCTGGCCTAATGCGGATTGGTGAGAGTCAAAACCGCGATTGTTGAACAATGTGCACCCCTAACAGGCAAGATTGGTTTGGATCCCGTGAGCTGTTGTGCACTATTGTTTAATGGTAGGAATAGGAGCTGCAGCAGTACTCAGACAGTCTCCAGCGTAAGAGATCTATCACCATTAATCGGACATGGTCATCCATTAAAAGTGTCATTGAACTTACAAGTGAAAAAGTCGTGGTATTCATGCGGAACCCCGCAGCAATCTGAGTTCCTCCGGTGGTCGACTGGTCGGCCCGGTGCCGGACACTCGCGCACGCATATCTCGGTGATAATGAGACGGCGCGGGACGCGGGGCGCGGGGCGCGCGGCCGTGACTCGGCACATACCGCCGCCGAGCTGCACCACCGAGCGGTTTAGCAATTTGTGCGCGTTTCACATCCTCAGTTAAATACAATTTCTATACCTGGAACCACGTTATATTTAACTGGCACAGTGACTAACTGTTCACTTGATAACTGGCACAGTGATCAACTGTTCGCCTGGTAACTGGTATAGTGACCAACTGTTCGCCTGGTGACTGGCACAGTGACTAACACTTCACCTGGTAACTAGCATAGTGACTAACTCTTCACCTGGTAACTGGCATAGTGACTAACTCTTCACCTGGTAACTGACATAGTGACTAACTCTTCACCTGGTATAGTCATCTAGGTAGGTACCACCGCAGCGCCTATTGCAGCCGACAAACAATAGTATGCACCGGTTTGAAGAGCGTTGTAGCTAGTGAATTTATTGGAGTTTCGACAATCGACATCTTATGTCTCAAGGCGATAAGCGCAATGTGATGCAGTGTACATCATCCTAACAATTGCCACATTGCTATGAGCAGGCGTGTTACTTACTATCAGGTGATAGTCCCGCTCGTCTCGTTGCATCGTGGAATAAAAAAAATGCCTTGACCTCCAATTTATGGAGTTCTTATCTGGACTTTCATAGTGTACAATCACCGCCATAACAGTTTTGATGTCTTGCCCCTGTCATCATATGAGAGCCGGAGTATTCTGTTTCACCATCTTTGTCCTCAATTTCACTTAACATCGCGTGAAATTGGTGTCAAATAGCGTATGGCTGGTGTGACAGTCTAAACAAATAAATAAATTTGAAGTGTCCGTAGTGTCACAATAGCAGCGTTCTGTTCAAATGTTGTGAATGCACTTTAGGCACCTTATTCATAAGTAGTTTTTTTTGTATTCTATTATATAACGAGACTAGCTGGACTTTCACCTGATGTTAAGTGATACGTCTGTCCATAATAACGTAGAACTAGCTAGAATGGCACACTATACCACATTGCGCTCATCGCATAGATATAAGATGTTAAACCACGTTATCCAAGTAATTTCACTAATTACACCGTCCTTCAAACCGGAACATAGTAATGGTTGCACACTACTGTTTGTCGGCTGGGATAGGAGTTGCGGTGGTATCTACCTAAGTTTGTTCTTTCTTTTTGATTTCTTTAGCAAATTTGCGAAAAGATGAATCAAATATGATGATAAAAAAAAACAGTTGTCTATGAAAAAACTTTATAGAATCGAGACAAAAAAATAGTCTTAATAATGTGAGAAGATTAAATCTATGTTCGTATAAATATTTTTTCAAAATTATATTAATGTTTTTATATGATAAATAATATTGTTTATGGTTGGTTCACAAGGTTATAATATCGTGTCATGGACTAGTTTTGTAAAAAAAAAACTATAAAACCCCGCGTCGTTTATCACAGTTTGATAATTATGAGGGGGGTTTTAGTGGGACCGCGTAATGTAACTGGGTGTCGATGGAGGCTTCAGCGGTCTACAGAACTCATTACAGCAGACAAGGTGGAAAGGTTAAATTTTTAAAAATATTAAATAGCACCTAATTTGAGTTTTTTAAAAAAAATCTTCGTCATGTACTTGAGGAGAGAATTGTTTGTTTAAACAATTTTCAAATCTAGCGCCGTTATAATAATGCAGATTGTCGGTTAGGCCGGCTGTCGCGTGAACCTGTACCTCCGCAGCATACGTAGGTAGACGGAGTTGGACCGGGCACGAGGTCTGCGGCGCTGAGGGTCTGGGGGCTGACTAATTAGAACAAAAAACGCGGCAGAACACAAGTACGCTTGACAGTGAGGCAGAGACAAAGAGCGCGAAGTTTTGACATAAAAAAAGAATCTAACGTCAAGCGGGCCATAGACAAAATTCAACTTTGGGTTTGTGCTGTTAGGGTCGGCTCTGCTTCGTTTTGGCGGGATTGGCACGAAAATATATTTTTTTGGGTGTTTAAAATCAGAACGTCGTAAGATACGGAACTGATTAATTAGAAATTGTACCGTATCTATATTGCAATAAGGTGTATATTTGTTTGCGATTGAATTGGCTGTGGCGGCGCCCCGGCGGCAGGCGGGAAGCGCCATCGCGCCGATTGTCTCCGGCACGTTCGGGCAGAGAGCACAATCGATAGAGCACGGGCGTGCGTTGTAATGAATTTATTAATGTACTAGTGCTTTGACGCGGTTCCGCTTTTATTCTCATTCAACGACCTATGGCGTTTGTGAACAAATCGAGTTCGTTTTGTACTCAAATAGTGAAGGACTCGAAAACTTTTTGGACGGACAAAAATTTTAGGGGTTTTCGCGATTTAACTGGTGTCAGCAAAGTATAACAGCTAAAGCTTTTCATTTAGATTCTATTAAAATTTTCTAATATTCAACAATATGGATATTTATGCAGTCTATGAAATTTAACTTATAGCTAAATGGCAATTTATACGTAGAAACTATTATTAAAAGTTTGATTATAATTATTTATATATTTATTTATTCTTGTTTTAACCCCTTAAGCTACGGGTAGAGAAGGCGGATTTAATGGCACAGACGCATTTTCTACCAGTCAATTCAGGGGATGAAGTAAATTTTATATGTAGGTGTTGAAGAATTAAAGTAAATGAATATATCCTTTATTATAAACTCTAAAACATTTTAGTGCCTTCGTGGCGCAATTAGACTGGAAGAGAAAGAGAGTCAACATGTAGCCGAGTTACATCGTACAACTGTATAGTAAAAAAATATTAATTTCTCATTTTTCTAACAGGAAAATAAAAAAAATCACGTTTCTAACAGGATAATCTACCACGCTGATGTCTCGTTCATGGACATCACGGATCCTCAAGAGTTGTTCTTGAAACATATCGTTTTCCTCGCGTAGTTTTACTTCACCGGAAGCTTCTTGGGATAACCTCTCTACACAAATACCCACATTAAAACATATCACCACCATTACACGATCACCACAACAATTACCAAGCAATCTACATCCCACCCCATGCATTTAGATCCGGAGACGTGCGTCTTAACCCCATGAATCGAAAATCTTAAGTCTCGCCTTAATGGTGGCTCACCCCTTGCCCGGGGTGTATTCATGGGGCGCCCCCGATCGCGAATAATGTTCAACAAATTTGTTTACAGATCGTCGGGGCACAGCCCCGCGGGGCTCCGCGAGGGTGGCGCCCTGGGGTGGTGCGGTTTACATTATAATGATGCGTTAGACAACGTCATCATTGGATTTCTTTTTTGTGAAAGGATAAATAAACGGGGGCTATTAAATTTTCTTTATCCGCTAAACGACTAGACGAGGAGTTCATCTGACGGATGCTGTTCGTAACAGTAACAGCTTTAATTGGTGCTGCAACCACATTGCGCTCGTCACCAACATTGAAACAGTTTTTTTTTATTCAGTGACATAGGAATCCTGTTAGTCCTACCATGAGGTATAGGAGATGATTACCCTGTAAAAAAAAGGGAGAAAAACGTAGTAATTGCCGTTGAAAAACTACCTTGAGGGATGTAAGAGATTCCGCATAACAACTCACGACACTCCAACCAACCGCACCTGCTGGTGCACCCTGCTAATCAACAAACGAGGCTCTGGCTCCCGCCAACCCGCATTGGGCCAGCGTAGTGGAAAATGCTTTATATATACCTATATGAACCCCAAGAAACGTGGAGGATCTTTGGTTGAGGCCTATGTCCAGCAGTGGACGTCTATCGGCTGGTGATGATGATGACTACCTTGATATATATACAGCAAGTGGATTTTGTCAATTGAGATCAAATCAAATCAATCTAGAATTCTGTGATGATGATGATGATTGAATATATTTAACTTCCTTTTCATTTATATACATATTGCTCTAAGTATTCCGGTTTGATGGGCGCTTCAGTTAGTGGTATTAAGACATATGTCTACCATGAGGTGAAAGCCTTGCCCGTCTCTTTGTGGGTGAAAAAGAATAGGATATACTTTCTCATGTTGACTATAGCTGGTGAATGTTATCTCTTCTTCACCGGTTTCTAACATGTGATATTTACACCATAGCATATACCTAGGTTGACTACAGTTCCGAATACTTCCTGGATAAGTCCTAAATTAGAGAGCATATATATATATAACATTTAATACATCATCATCCAATAGGAAGTTCCTTTTTAGTATTAGTGAAGAGAGAAATATAGTTAATTATCTACGCATTAAACCTCCGCGGAGGCGATCAGCATCTTCATCAGCCTTTCTCAATCCACTGCTAGGAGTAGGACTTCTCCAATGTCTTCCACCAGGTACAGCCCTCAGCTTATCGCATCCACCCATTTCCGCCCCCTCTTATGATGCTGTCGGTCCATCTCGGGGGAGGGTCTTACAGCCCTGCATCCTATACCTATATTACAGATGGTCTCCGTATTGTCTTGCCGAAGGAACTCAGCGTACAGCATCAGTTCCTAACACACTCAGGATATATACCCTAACTTTTTTATGCAACCATATATGTTACTTTCTTTGGGAGAAACTTAGTCCAGCAGTGGACGTCTATGTCTGATGATGATGATGAGATTACTTTCCATTTCACTGCTCCAGTTCTAGTTATTAAAACTAATACGCATCCTCAATCAAAGCTGGTCAATCCGGATTTGCGTACTTTGAGACCATTGGAGCTTTGAAAGTCAAGAGCAGGACTGAAAAAAACATTTAAGTGTATTTAAAAGCAATATTTTAAGCAATCGCTTAAAAAAAGACGAATTTTTTAGAGACTAGACGAGCGTGACCATCACCTGATACTAAGTGATACACCCGCCCATAATAATGTGGTTATCCTCATCATCATCACAATCATTAGATGCCCTCTTCAAACTGAAATTGGCTATCAGATCAGAAAATCAATTCGGCCCTCAGCTATTCTTTTGAACTGACGGTATTTTAACTCGGTCCACTCCACTCAGGATGTTTATACAAAGCATATTACCATCGGCTTGAGATATAAGAAATCGAGTCTTGTTACCGTAGTGATTACACTAACTTCAGCAACCTTCAAACCGGAACACAGTAATGTTTGCATCCTACTGTTAGTCGTCTGCAATTGCCGCTGCTTTAGTACCTAAGGACATAGGCCAAAGATTGTTTTTTCACCCATGATTTATTACAGTCTCCAACATCCCAAGGTTTTATCGTAATTGTATTTTTTTTTTAATATTAAATAATTTTTTTAATAATGTAATGACGGTTGCTGGCAACCCAAGCAGCGTGCCGTATCGGCGGATCGATGAGGCGTCGCGCACAATGCGCCGCCGCCATGACGCTGACGTCACAATACATCCGACTTCGCCTAATTAGCACTTCCGCCGGAGTTCGGCCTTTGTTTTATCCCAGTTACATGTCGTCGCTTCATTACGTCCTGCGACCTGACGCGGCGCTGAACTGACGGTGGCACAGACGATAATTAACTATTCATCATCAGCCGACAGACGTCCACTGCTGGACTGGAAAGGAATTTGGCCTTAGCCCACCACACTGGTCCAGTACGGGTGGGTGGTCAGAGCCTGGTCTGTTATTCAGCAGGGTGCACCACGTGCTAGTGAGCTTGATTCGGGCTCCGTAAGTCGTTGGGCGGAAACCGTTACACCCCTTTATTCATTATTAACTATTTATTAATTTTTGTAAACAAACAAAAGAAAATTATAATGTAAACATAAATAAGCAGGAAATATATTAATACTATACATCTCTTTTAATGATCCCACTGATGAGACTCACAAGTTAGTTAGGTTCCTTCTACCACCACGCCCACCAAATGCAGGTTCGTGGATATCACGGGTCGATACAAGCATGTTCTGTGCAAAATCAGTATACTGGTACACCTTCACCGGAAACTCAAGCTCAGTAGGAACCAAATCCAAACCTCCAGAGACAGATTGGATCGAGCTGCACAGCTTCAATGAGATAGGTTATTTTTCTTTTAAGAAGCTATAAGACGAGCGCAAGTTCAACATTGAATGACAACGTGGTGCTAGTTAGGATGACACTGCACCACATTGCGCTCGTCGCCTGAGACATTAGATGTTGACTTCCGTTACCCCAATAATTTGAATACATTAATGTTTGTCGGCTGCAATGGAAGCTGCAGCAATACCCAGACGGTGTGCACCGACAGAGATCTACGATCAGTGTGATAATAAATAGAATTAAGACAAATCGGGTGTAAATAAAGTTAGAAGAGATGGATATAAGAATTAAAGTGTGAGTAAAATAATATTCTGATTTGAAGTGTCCTGAAAAGGAAAAAATTCAAGAGAAGATGTCAAGTTTTATGTCAGGCGTGATGTGTCAGCTTTGGTATAAAAGAGTTAATGTAGCTAAAATATATCAAGAGACGGTAGAACCAGATACTTCTCTTTCGTGTACTTCGTGACTGAAGGTCATGCTCGTCCTGAAATGCTCTTAACGACTCTTCAACCAGCCACCTCCCCACCCCTCCGGTCTCGGCGCGTCTCAGGGCATTCGGAATATTGGTGCCTAAGATTGCCTGTATCTGATCAGATCATGGGTCGACCTCGTGATCTTTTGCTCTCAATCTTTCCTACTACAATCAACTTATCCAGGTTATCTGGTTGTCTCGGGGCAATGTGGCAAAATTAACTTAGTGCTCGTTTATAGAAAATGATAGACAATCTGGTGGTGATTTTGAGTTTTAGTAGATCCAGATAACACCATATAAGTAGATACCATCGCAGTTCTTATTGCAGCCGACAAACAGGACCGTACAAACATTACCCTATTCCGGTTTTAAGGGCGCTGTAGTTTGTAAAATTATTGAGGTGACTTAACTTTTATATATCTCGCATTATTGTTATAATATTTTTAAGATTAAGTTAATAAAATCGCAACTTTAATTGGTAAATTTAGTAGGAGATCAGACTGATCCTTCCAACATACATACTCCATAACATAGCAAAAAAATGAGACAGAACTAAAAATATCTTAATTATAAGTAATTAATCTAATCGTTGCGTATGTTAAAAACATTAATTAAAATTAATCCAACCTGAGGAATCATTCGTCAAAATCAAATCAGGTCGTAATTGAAATCCGTTGTAACATGAAACTGACGCGAGCATTTCAAATTGAAGAGGCCAATAGCTTCGATTCCGTCCGCCCTCACCTGTCCCTCCGAGCTAATCCGCCATTTTATTAACGTGCCCTCCGTAATGCCGCACACGTGCGCTCGTCCCCGCCTTTGTTCTATCCATGCGGCGGACCACCTAAAATGTCTCCTATTAACCTTCCGCAATGTTGCAAATTTACCTTTCTGTCCATAGCAGTAAAGCTTAAGATTTGTGTGATCCTGCAGCACATGTTACCTTTTGGAACCAACTCCTCCATGTTATTATTTCCTCTCGGCGCGCCGTGACTGACATTTATACAACAAAGGCGATGTTGCCATGCGGAATAAACTGTTACGCGTTATGAGAGATTATCGGGTAATCTGGGAATATTGAAGACAATGAAATAAGCTTACAAGTCGAGATGCTGAGGAGGGTGCCGATGTTACTTCACGTTTTATTTGACGTTTTTATTAGCCCCCACTGTTTTTTTTTAATAATAATATGCATATATTATAATTTGAAAAAAAGACTGATGAAGATGATGGATGATGAAGACCTTTGGGTAGGCCTATGTCCAGTAGTGGATGTCTGTCGGCTGATAATGATGATGGTGATGTATAATAAATATGTAAGTTCCAGTTAAATAATTACGTTTTACACATGATTAACTTTGTGTTGGCGGGAAACTTAATGTATATATATATATGTGTATATATATATATATATATATATATATCTAATGTGAAATCCATACACAGAATAATATCCAATAATTTCGTAATCAGAATTTAAATTATATGTTGACTTTATTTTTTCCTGCTTCTGGTCGCTCCATCTCCACCACAGTCGTGGTAACCAGGCGACTGACGGCTATCTGAATTGCCAAAGCACATCTGACTCACATTGGAAGGGACCTGGATCCGATACTAATGCCAATGCTATATATATTTATTATAATAATAAAGTATAAACTTTCCATTCATAATATAATAAATTTTAATAACTTTTTGTACTCATTTTTTTTAGATATTAACAAAGGTCACAACAGGTATTGTTTGAAAATGAAATGCGGAATTAAAACTCGTTAATTTTTATTAATTTTATAAATCGAAATTCATTACACCTCTTTTCTCATTATAATTACAAATTCCTTCACATTATTAATAGCGTTATTTATAATATTACTCATTATAACTTTCCCTAAAACTAATCGAAATTATTTCGATCTAATTGTCAGAACGCGTATAAATAAAGTTTTAAAAAAAACATTAATTACATTTTTTTTTTAATACAAATGACAAATTAGCTTTATTTTTACAATAAAAACGTGCTTATTGCTATGATTCATTTCCGAACGCTTTCGCGCCATTTTCTACTCTGCTGTCAATTCGCTATTACTAATAATTATTTACACTAATTATATTACGACACAAAAAAAAATGCGGACTTAAGTACAAACGAAACAACGTGAAAGTTTTCATTGGCGAAGTCTAAATAAAAAAAAAGTTATTACTTAATTTAAAAAGAATAGTTACGTATTGTTGATACATGTAGTAAAACAATTCGTTGTATTGTGTAATCCTGCAAAAATTATTTCATGTGCTTCCAAGGGTTAAAGTTGAAACTGCATTACGGGAACAGGTGAGATATTTGAAGAATGAAACAATTTAATGTACTGAACATTATAATTAACCTATTAGATGGAATATTGCGGAAGGATCGCATCGCAACAGTTCAAGCGACGCGGCCGGACGCGGCCGCTCCTCTGGCTCGCTGTAGTACGCAATATTTACAATTAATATCTACACACACGAGAAACACTGATCGCTTGAGACATAAATTAGATACTATTCACACAACGACTAACTACATTATCAGTTATTTACAGCAAATACGACGGAAACGCCCCGCGGCGTGCGCCGGAGCGTTTCCGCCCTGTTCTAAATTCAAAACGATTCAACGACAAAACTCCGCGAACAATTCTCGAACTTGTCTCTGATGTGAGATTGGTGAACGTAAAAACTTTTTGGAGCAACGTCGATGCGTTCCAATTTACGGGCGAGCTTTCAATTGTCTACGCTATTAATATCTCTATAACACTTACTGCAAATATCCTCTTTAAAAATAAAACAGCAGTAGCAAAATCCTATACGATTAGAAAACACTCTCTATTTAAGAAGTTTTTATTACTCTATTAAAAAAAAAAAACATGTATCACGTAAAACGGAATGTTTGAAAAAATAATACAAGTCAAATCCGTAATTGTGCTTAACTATCGCTAGATATTTACAAGTTACCCCCCTCTTTCCCACCTTCCGCTGCAGCACGCGATACTCATTGTTCAGTTCACTCGTCACTTCTTCACTCGAATTAAACGTCGCTATTATCGGCCGCGCCCAGCGTCGCTCTACCAGTGACAATGTTCTCGCAGGAATTAATGGCATGCCTCAATCGGGTTTGAATTGCCTTCAATGATATATCATAACCACTTCGTTACTATCGGCAATTGCACAGATTAAAAAAAAATACATAATGCAACGTCATTCTTAACATTTATATCTTGCCAGTATTTTGTTATGTCATTTTGATAATGTTTCCATCATAAAATTTTATTAAATAAAAAAATCAATAAAAGTAACGAAAATTATCATAAATAAAATAGTAATTCAACCCGCGGCAGTTATAAAATTTAATCGAAGTACATTTCCTCTTTGAACATTGTCTCGTGGTAAAGCTGTGGGAATTTCTACCAGGCCCTGCCCTGCAGCGGGAGATACCCTGAGCACTGCTGCTGGTAAGCGGCGGGCTGGCGGTACGAGGACACTAGCGGGTTACTGCAGGCGGCCTGCGAGGGCTGCGGCGCTGAGTACCCCGACGTGGGCGTCGCGCAGTGGCTGTGAGCTGGTGACGAGGACTCGCCGGAGCCGCACGGCTTGCCGTCCTTCACGAGCACCGGCACGGCCACCCGCCTCGGCGATGACGACGACTGCGGAACAAAAGATTGCACTAATGTTTGTTTTTACTTAACCTGCCAAACGAGCAGAACGTATGAATACGTCATACGGAGTACGGCAAGGAGATATAAATACGTCCTTGATATATATATCATAAATTAAAAAAAATCACGGAATTGCCTGGTTAACAGGTTAGTAATGAAAATAGACGAACATGCGCCATTGATAAAAACCCTGACGAGGATTTTTCGGAAGGAAATAATAAAAAAAATAAGAAAACAATTATTAAAAAAAATGTTTTTGATGCGTAGTCTGTAAAGCTTTTAATTAATTATTTTATAAATTTCAATGTAATGATGTAGTCGCTTGTGCCTCTAAAAGAAATTGAAAATAAAAAACATTGAAATTTATCTGTAATGGCGGACTATCGTATGTGTTACACTTATTCACTACTTTTTGGATCATTATTGAAAAATATTACTATTAATGATATTTTACTGGTGATTGGTCTATGTAGCTACAGACCATCTAGGTAGGTACCACCGCAGCGCGACATTACTGTGATCCGGTTTAAAGGGCGCTGTAGCTAATGAAATTACACGGGTAACGAGACTCAACAACTTACGTCTCAGGTGACGAGCGCAATGTGGTGCTTTGCATAATATATATATATATATATCAAGTTCTTATTTAAAATATAAGTATTATTGTAATGAAATTGAAGTGGGAGTGTGGTGGGTGGGGGGAGCCCTGCGCTTAAGGAGTGCTTTAATTAGGAACGGGGCTCAATCAATAAACTCGTTAAGCTGTCGGCGGAGAAAGTTCCCGCGGCGCCGGCAACAATCGGTTGGGCCAGTGCGACAGCCCTGGCAACGCACGGTGCGGTGCACTAGTGTTGTACCGCAAACGTTGAAATCGATTAAGAACATAATCGATATTTCAAACATTTTTTTTTTAAAAAACGTTTATTAATAATTTTTTTTTTAATTTTTATAAATAATTAATATTATTTTTTTTTACTTATTGCGACGAAACGAGACGTTCACTTGATAGTAAGTGTTACGCCTGCCCATAACAATGCCGCACTAATTATGATAATGACACACTACACCACATCACGCATGTTGCGCCAGACAGAAGATATTGAATCTCGTCACCGTAATAAAATTAGCTGTAGCGCCCTTCAAACCGGAACACAGTAATATATGCACTGTACTGTCAGACGGTCTCCGGCATCAGAGACCTGACCACCGGCGAAATTATAAACACATACACTATGTCCAGCAGTGGACTTCTATCGGCCGATGATGATGATGATGATGATCATGATGGTGATGATCATGATCATGATGATGAAAGCGTCAACAACTATTCTTATAATTAATACCCCGCATCTATTCTCAGTACAAAATAAAGTTTAGTACACACTGAGTTTTCTAAACAAATTTACTTCAAAGTAAAAATGAAGTTTAAGTTAAACCATTTTCTTTAACTAAATGACATTTTAACTTTGAAACGCTCCGGTTAACTATCGACTTAAACGCCTTTGCTTTGCCGCTGTATGTTACTTCCGGGATTACTACTGTTATAATATTTTAATTCGGAAGCGACGAGGATCAGGATTAGGACGATAAGATACAAAACGATCAGCTAGTAGTAAACTAGTAACACACAATATACACTCGTCTTAAGGTGTTTTGTAATTGGAACGAGACGGGACCATCACCTGATAATAAGTGATACGCCCGGCTGATAACAAAATGGCGCTAGTTAGGATGTTACACACAGCAGCACATTGCGCTCATCATCTGAGACGTAATACGTTGTCTCGCTACCCCTGTAATTACACTAGCTATAGCGCCCTTCAAACCGGAACATATGTCTCTGTTGCCGGAGACAATCTAGATGGGGACCGCAGCGCCTATTGCAGCCGACGAACAGAACTGTGTTCCGGTTTGAAGGACGCTGTAGCTAGTGCAATTACTAGGGTAACGAGAGAACATATTACGTCTCAGACGATGAGCGTGATGTGGTGCAGTCTATAACGTCCTAACTAGCGCCACGTTATTATGGGTAGGCAAACATCACTTAGTTCCGGTTTGAAGGACGCTGTAGCTAGTATAATCACATGGGTAATGAGACGAAATATCTTCTGCCTTAACGCGTCAAGCGCAATGTGGTGCTGTGTATGGGTAGGTGTATCGTGTACCATCAGGTTAACATCCCGCTCGTCTCGCTACTTAATGTTATAAGAAAAAAGATGATATTAGGGGTTGCCAGATCCCGCGGCGGGGTTGCCAGCTCCCCCGCCGCCCGGTAGATCGCCATCGAGTGGGCAAACAAGGGGGGGCGCGGCGCGCAGTCAGCAGATGATTTTTATCGCGCATTTAATATTCATTATTCATTTACCGATATTGAAATTTAAAAAGATTCCGCGCCGCAAATGGCTGACGCGAAGCGAACCGTTGCCTTTCTTTTTTTTTTTTTATACATTAATTTGCGTTACATTATTATATTCTATCTGTGGCACATATCAAATTAACTAGCTACTCCAATTTTTCGATAAATAACACTTCACTGGTATGCCCCTGTTAATACCACCGCGAAATACAACATATATTACAGTGATCCGGTTTGAAGGGCGCTGTGACTGATAAAATTAATATAATAATTAGCATCCTAAATTTCAAGACGCCATGCGCTATGTGGTGGTGTATACACCATCCTAACTAGCTCCACGTTATTATAGGCAGGCGTATCACTTACATTCAGGTGATGTGAGTGGTGAAATAAAAAAAAAAAAACTGAACAATGTACTCCTCAATATTTGAATGAGTGGTCTCTTCTTCCACCGCAGACCACCATCAGGTATTCAGAAGATTTAACCTATTTTTTTTTTAATATTTCATTGGAGATTTCATGAGCTCCCGACTGCATGGTTCTGGAGAACATCTCCATCAACGGCTCTGTTGCTAAGATTCAACTCAAATGCCGTGGGTACCCTCAATCCATGGTCTCCAACTCGACTGCGGGTCAAGAGTATCACAAATACCTGGTTGTGTTGATTTTGCTCCGCCATCGCTTTCTCCTTCGCTTGCCGCTTGCATTTGTAGCGATGGTTCTGGAACCATATTTTGACCTGGAACAATAACATTACTTTAATATCATGCTCGAAGGTTGAGCTGGTGGAAATCATCATCGTCCTGTAGTCTGATCATCTCGATAGTTTTTCTTTAAGGTTTTTTTTTTCACATGATTCCTGATCATAACCAAATGGCGCTAGTTAAGATAATATACACACCGCCACATTGTGCTAATCGTTTTAAGACATAACATGTTGCAATAGTTACAGCGCCCTTCAAACCGGAGCACGGTAATGTCTCCACAGCACAGTCGGCTATTAATACCTACCACCAGGTCACAAGGTAACAAGATTCGTTTGGAAACGACAAATTACCGCAATCAATTTGCATTGTGTGCAGAGTTTTTCCGCGACGCGAGAGTCAACACACGACATCCTGCCCGAGCCGGCTGAGATTAGCGCTGGAGCACACTGCAGCACACTGCAGCACAGTCAACACTCCAGCTTAATGACGAAAGAATAAACAGAACGCGATGTTTGCGCACGGAGCGGGCAGCCTTTGTCTACGGGCGCACTAAACGCAGCGAAATATACTCTTTATTTATTATTTATACATCGAGAGACTTTCCTCCCGTGTTTATTCTTTGAAATGGATGTGTTGTCGCGCGTACCCGCTCCCCTGTCACCCGCACCGTACCCGTGCCGTCCCCAGTCCGTCCCCGGGCCGTACCGCGCCGTTCCGTTACGAAAACTCCCGCGTAAACATCCGCCATTTTGTTCATATGACAGCGATACATTTTGTGTATAAATATCGGCCATCTTGTTATCCGTTACAATAACAATCGCGACGCGATGCGACGCGACGCGAGGCGCTGCGGCTGGCCAGTGCACGTTGGAAAGTGAAACCATATCACTAATGAACCCGTGACCAGTTCCGTTCGGGAGGCGCGGGTTCGATCCTCGCTGAACTTTATCTGCCGGTGATGGATAGCGTCGCGAGGAGACCGACATGTTCCATAGACCCTTTGCGTGAATTTTTTAACAAAGCAACATTACCAAAGCAGTTCCCATTTCTGCCGCTAAACAGTACCGTTATCGGGTTTGAAGGGCGTTGCAGCTAACGAAATTACTGCAGTAACGAAACTTAACATTTAATGTCTGATTACCAGCGCAGGGCCTATTACAGCTGACAAACAGTACTGTGCGAACGTTACTGTTCCGGATTGAAGGACGCTACAGATAGTGTAATTACTGGGGTAACGAAACTCAATATCTTATAGTTCAAGGCGATGTTTGCAATGTGGTGCAGGGTAACATCCTAGCTAGCGCCATGTCTATGAATATATATATTTTTTAATACTAATAGTGATAATCCGGAGGAGTGTGGAGCTATCTGGGATACTCGACACCGCAGGGCCGCCGCTTGTCTATGGTCGAGGTGAGAGTAAATGCGGGCAAACGGGCGCCGCTCATTGCTCTCCGGCGGGGCTCGGACGCTCTCCTCTCGAGTACTTTCTTTTCAATCTTCTTGTGCATAATGTTCCGAGCGGCCCGGCACGCACTCTTCACTCTTCACACGAGTGCCCCGTCCACGTTTTTGTTTTACTTCTAAACGATTGTCGTCTCGCGCTCTCGACACGACACGACACGATACGACACGACACCACGACACGACACGACATATCGGGTGCGACTTTAAGAGCTTATGCCCACTTAACGCCAGTTATCGTTATTCCAACGCTTTAAATTATAAACCAAACAACAACAATAATTATATACAAAAAAAAGATAATTCATGAAAAATAAATTGTTAACATACCATAATAATATATAATATAACTGTTAACATAATTATATAATTGTTAACAATAAATAAATAATGTTATATTACGTTATTCCAATGCATTCATTTATAAACAAAACAAAGACCAATAGTTGTACACAAAAGAAATTAATTTATAAAAAAAAAAAAATAATTTGTTGTGTTATTTCAACGTTTTAAATTATAATTTTAAACAAAAAAAAAAAAAAAACGTTTATTTATAAAAAAGAATTTGTTAAAAATATATAAATATTTTTTTTACACTGACCACCCAGTCAGCTGTCATATTGACAATACAAGTCAATTTTGGCGCCAACTCCGTAGGTACATGTTTAATGGGATTGTTATGTGCCCCACCTCCTGCCCATCGTCTCCGAGTCTCCACCAGACAAATACGGCTCAAAATGGCGCGCACCTTCTGATTATGTCCACACTGACAGGTATGGGATAAATCGTAGGTGTTCCCTTTCCGAGAATGATGACTTGCTACATTTCATCCTAGGGTTACCAATTCAAAAAAAAAAAAAAAACTAACAAATTTAGTTGTGGTAAATCTATGCAGCAGTTACTTCTACTGCTATATAGTAATGTGTAAACATTACTGCGTTCCAGTTTGAAATGGTGTTATAGCTAGTGCAATTACTGGTGTAACGAGAAAACAGCATGTCGGAAAGCAACGGGCAACACATCCTACCATTACTTACTTTAGGCAAATAAGCGACGGGACGAGCAGGCCGTTCACCTGATGGTAAGTGATACGTCCCCCAACAACGCGGCTAGTAAGGATGGAGACTGCACCATATTCCATTAGTCGCCTGAGACATAATATATTGAATCTCGCTACCCCATTAACTACACTAGCTACAGAGCCCTTCAAACCGGAACGCAGTAGTGTTGACACAGTACTGTGTCGGTTGCAGTAGGAGCTACCACCAGAAAAGTACTTAAATAAATTAATTAATTATTGGAACGTGGACGGCGTTTCGTTTCGTGATGGTCACCCTGACAGCTCAATTAATATAAATAAGTGTTGCCATCGTATTTGTTTAGCTCTTCATTTGCTGCGGAGTGTCAACTTTTTTTTTTTTTCTGGTGGCGTGAGTTAACATTTTATTGTAATACAGTCGCTCCGTTCCACTTATAACTTTGTGACTTGTGTTATTTTTGTTTCGAATTAATGTTGCCATTGTGTGCTCGTGTTCACTCGGTCTTAAGTGATTGCGGGGAACTGTTCATTGACGGTCTGTATGTTCTAATTGTAAGTGGGATAGATGACCATGTAAGGATATTTAAATGGTTTTTTCTAAAGGCCTATTTCAGTGTCGTTAGACTTTGCAGGAGCTCCCCCAACACTACGTGTACTAGTACGCTGGCTGCACTCAAGGACCTTACTGCCCCATCGGCAGTCCTTCGAGTAATGTCGAGTATATATCATTGTAGTCAAAAATCGTCTGATATCTTCAACATATATATGAGAAGAGGAAGAACAATGAGTGTATAAGACGAAGTTTGAAAGAGAAAGTGAGAAGCAAGGAGTCAGCGTGGTGCGGGCATGTTATGCGGAAGGATGAAGGACATATAATATAACAAAGAAAGTAATGAGAATGAGCGTGGATATAGGGGTAGAGGAAGACCGAAGAAAATGTGGATGGATTATATGGAAGATGACATGTGAGAGAACAGTATGAGTTCAAATAGAGGGATATGGAACATACATACTGTGCCGACCCCACATAGCTGGGTAAAGGGAAGAGCAAGAAGAAGAGTAAAGGTGTAAGGCGGAGACAGTTCCAGTCGATCTCCTCAATTGCCAACCTGACCTGCCCGTGGCGCATCCTGCAGATGGACTGACGAGGCTCTGGCAACCGACTGATGCTGATGTAACCATTCATCACCGACTGAATTAAATACTACAGACCAGAAAGAGGAACAAGAATAGAACGAAAGAAAGAAGATAAAAGAGAAAGAAATATAAAAGGATAGCATTATAAGACCAGGCCCTATAAAGCACGGGGCGAACGAGAAAAAAAAACTAGACTGTCATAGAGGAGCAGCGATTAAGTCAGCGCTGCGATCACCAACCCGCCCGCCAAGCGTATATACTACATATATATTTGTAGTCAAAAATCGTCGCATATCTCGTATATATATATATAATATCTTGTTTATTGGGAATCGTTTCACATGTTAAATAGAGATCGAACGCTGGACTTGTCGGCTGTCGGCTGTCAGCTGTCAGCTCTCCGTGTCGCGTAGCAGCACAATGGCGGGCGCGCCGCGTCCCGCGTCCCGCGTCCCGCGCGCCGCCGCTGTGTAAACACTCGCTGCTGACATTCGTTCAATGCCTCATTTATTTTGTTACTTATGAAAATATTGAATTAAAAAAAAAAAAAGCGGACTCTAGTTACATTTGGCGGCGACAGCGGTGCCGAAACATTTTACACCTTACCGTCGGCGACGCAGCGGGGGTATACCAATGGCAGTATCGATTCGACTTCCGTCTCTGATACGTGAGTGAATGCGGCGAGTAGTGTAAATTTTTTTTTCTATAAACCCCCTCTATCCCCCCACCGTACTATTGCAGCGTGTTTTCACAGGTGCTCAGATTTATTTAGGTTATCATTGTCAAATTTTTTGGAAGTTCAATCAGCGGCCGGAGCGGAATTTGTTATTGCATTGTGACGTTGTACGAACGACTTTATATTATAACGCTTTGGAGACCTATTGGATCTCGTAACAGTCCTTAATCGGGATGCGTTTCGGGCCTAGAGCTTTCAGGGAGCGTGTTCGTATAGTTGTCTATGACAGAGATAAAAAAATTTCGGATCTCGCACGGATGGCCGGAACATAATTTTTGTATAGTAGCTGAAAGACTTGTAGGAGATCCTTCAGATCCCATGAAGCACTGGAGGTGTTAAGCGAAAGTATAACCTAATATAGACTTTATTATTACACTTACATTTACTAAACAGGTTATGTAGAATCTATCTGATACAACCAATAAAAACCTACATAATCATCTAACAGGAAATTGACACCGGAAGTTATCGGAAGATGGGTTTCCGGTTGCGACACAGTAACGTGTTAATATTACTATGTCGTTACACTAACGACAATTATGATGGTTTTTATTTAATATACGTTATGTAAATCATCATCATCATCATCAGTCGATAGACGACCACTGCTGGATAAAGGCCTGGCCCAAAGATATCCACATACAGTCAGCATGGATTTGGTACCGCTGGGCATTAGAGGCTGTCTTATGTAAGGGTTCATAAGGATTTGGGTCATTTCTCACAACGCTGGCCCAATGCGAGTTGGTGACAGCCAGAGCCTCGTTTATGGATTCGCAGGGTACACCACCAGCTGGTGAGGTTGGCTTGGGTCCCGTGAGTTTTGTGCGCGGGACCCCTTACACCACTACACCGGCATGTAAATAAGATCCTGTACACGTGGTGACTCCTCGGCCGGCGCCCCCGCCAGCCGACCGTGAGCTTTAAGCCCCCCCGCAAATATTTACATTGCAATTCACTAAATTAATATTTACCGCCCCCCACCCCCACTCCCATACACGATAATTACATCGCTATGAGTTGTTTGCGGACCGCATTATGTTTATATTAAAGTTTTATTGCAAACATTTTAAAGTAAAGATGGACGTTAGTTGTCTTACTGGAACAGCAGTAAGACCTGATGGTACACGTGTGATGTTTAAAGAAATATAAATGTGGTGGTAGAACTGGGTAGGTAGCACAGCAGCGACTCTAGCAGCCAATAAACAGGATTGAGCGAACATTACTGTGTTCCGGTTTGAGGGGCGCTGTGACAAGTGAAATTACTGGGGTAATGAGATTCAACAGACTAATGTCTTGTGACGAGTGCAATGTGGAGCTATGCATGAGACGGCGTATTACTTACCATCAGGTGAATGTTTTATTAGTGTCATCGCTTCGTTGTATGAAGAAACGCTGAGCTGTTTTTTAATATTCAAAAAGGTATAGCTACGACACAGATAGATGAGTATGAAACGCACAACGTCCTCGTATTGAGGCTGAAGAGCATACAAATTATAACAGAGGATGGAAAAAAATGGCGAGCTGGTCAGAGAGACGTCGCAAAAATTTATCCGTCCTACGCAAACATTGAGACGGCGGCGAGCGGCGAGCGGCGAGCGGCGAGCGACGGCGGGCACAATGCATCAGCAGAATACCTGCCCACAATGGATCCGTGTCAGGTGCATTATCCTCTTAGATATCACTAATCCGCGATCACAATGCGCCCCCAGGCAAAAACTCCACCATTCACCAAAACCTAATCTCCGTCTCCGAGTGTTCTCCTTTTAATATGAAACGTTGCGAAATCGGCGGCGCGCGGTAGCGGCGCGCGGGAGCGGCGCGCTATTAAACAGATAAACTATTTAACCATAGACAATGAAAGACATAGAGTAATTGGAAAAAAGCAGAAGAAAAATTTTAAAAAAATATTATCGATTTTTAAACATTTTATAAATATTTATTAAATAATTTGTAGTATTTATGCGAATATTACATTATAATTAATCTATAATAAATAACTAATTCTCAGATAGTCTAATGTACTTTATGTGTTCTTTTTTTTTCTCTTTTATTGTTTTATATACTTTTAATTTATTTCTTTTACTTTTTGTAGAAGAGCATGATTTTCTGATAGAAGCATACTCCTGCTTACTTGAAGATCTCAACTTGATTTTTGTTACTAGAATAGAATATCAGAGAATGAAATAAACTTTTTTTTTTAATGTACTGATGTCGCTTACTCCATTGCTACATATGGCCCATTATTATGTATGGATGTCAGGTTTGGACTATGAAAGAAGATGTTAAGAAACGTATTAGGATTTTGAGATGTGGACATATAGACGCATGTTGTCCATTAGCTGGATTCAGAGAGTGACCAATGACAGTGTTCTGCAACAAATTGGCCAAAAGCGTAACCTTATGGTTACGGTTAGAGAACGAAAAATCTCCTACCTCGGTCATGTACTCCGTCATCGGCGATATGGTCTTCTTCAATTAATTATTATGGGTAAAGTTTATGGCAAACGAAAGGTGGGGAGAAGGAAAAAGTCATGGTTAAGGAATATCAGGGAATGGACTGGCGTATCTGAAGCATCTAAATTGTTCCGCCTAACCAGAGACAGAAAGGACTGTATTACGCTGATCGCCAACCTTCACTAGTTGGAGACGCACTTTAAGAAGAAGAAGACTGATGTAAATTAATCACGAAGGGTATACAAGTCTTATTAATTATTGTTTACTACAAAATATTTTTTTATTTAGTTAAGCGATAACAACAGCTGGTTGTTTACCTGATGGTAAATAGCACTTATGCCAACGTTACTGTGTTCCGGTTTGAAGGGTGTTATAGCTGGTAAAAATACAGGGGTAACGAGACAACACCATAAACGTCAAGTGATGAGCGCAATGTGGTGCAGTATATAGCATCCTAACTAGCGTCCCGATGATATGGACGGGCGTATCACTTACCATCAAGTCAACGTCCCGTTCGTCTCGTCAATTAATTGTATAGAAAAAAGTGATAACATAATCAAGGAATGGTCTTTGACATTTAGTTTTTTTTTTCATTTGGAGGATACATTTGGAGGCAAAGGATCTTGACACGTTGGTAACGTTGAATGCGCACGTGATTTTCCCAACTATGATACCATAAACAATTCTTTTATACTTCTACCGGCGGAGTGGAGCAGATGATTCGATCGCGGGCGGCTTCCAACAGGAAACGTATTGAGGTCTCACGGCGATTAAGAGATTAAAAAAAAAATGAAGTGGAATTATTGGAAAATTATAGGGCCGTTATGGATGAAGACCGTAAAGGCTTTGTGGCCGATTTGGGGTTAGCTCAAGTAATTGTGATTGGTTATATTATTATTGTTGTGTTTTTTTTTTTTTAATATTGATGCAACATTACAATGAGCGGCATATCCAAAGTATTTCCAATGCTATATTGAAATATGAAATTTTTGCTCTGCTTACTTCTATTTGTTATCTGCTTACAATGTTTTTTTTTATATATACTATACTAGTTGTTCCATTCCAACTTTGCCGGCAGTTATATAAAGTTAGACCATTATAGCAACCGCAGTTTTTTTTTTTTTCAACAACCAATTTACGTACCACTGCTGGGCCACAGCCTTACCCTCAAGATAAGCTCGATGGACCATAGTCACTATAGTCATAGACTTCACACATGGCTTAGAATAAATTCTAATACACGTGCAGGTTTCCTCGCGATGTTTTCTTTCACCGTTTGTATTTCGCTGTTGTTACTACAGTTAACAAATGTACATAACTTAAATATTAAAGTCATCGGTACATGCCGAGATTAGAACCCCCGAGCATCGGAATGAAGGCCTCGCGCTATTACCACTAGGCCAACGAGCAAAAGCATAAATAATACCAAATAAAAAAGTTGATTAGAAATAAAATGATGAACGATGTATGGACTTCAGAAAAGAAAACTATAACCATATAGAAATCATTCCGCGTCGAATGCTCATGTCCTCGTGACGATACGTTCACTAGTTTTCACGTGATTTCAAAGGATTATATATATTTATAAACATTAACTTACTCCTGTTAACTGTCCCTATACTAGTCATAAGTGGGTGAAGTAAGAGGCCCCGCACAACTACTCGCAGGACCCGAGCCAAATTCACCTGCTGGTGATGCATTCTGCTAATGAATAAACGAGGCTCTGGCTCCCGCCAACCCACTTTTTTTTTCTTTCTTTTTTTTTATATTATAACGGAGGCAAACGAGCTAGCGGGTCACCTGGTGGTAGGTGAATTCGCCGCTGCCCACAGACGCAAATAACAACAAAAGTGTTACTAGGCCGTTGCCATCTCATTACATTTAAAAGAAGGGGTAAAATATAGGAAAAGGGGACGGACCACCAGACACTAGTTAGTTTCTAACCAAATACAACATCACAGCTCCTAGAACACTGCAACGTCGCACCGGTTCATCTAACAAACGTCAAAATTCGGGTGGTCTGAAGGAAAAGAAAAGGGATGGGCATCCGGCTCTCTCACTCACCAGACGAAACATGGCAGCCACTAGGAAGCCAGCCATTTCACGTTGATTTTCTGTGAGTGGGTAGTGTCGCACCGGTCGATCCTGCCCAATTATGTGCTACAGTGAACTGTAGGCGTGGATCTACTACCATAAAACCACTTTGGGCCAACGTGGTGGGAAATGGCCCAAATCGACAGCCCTAGCGCCCAGCGGTACCGGAAGTCTTGCTAATTGTATGTAGAGATCTTTGGGACTGGCCTATGTGGACAGTGGACGTATATCAGCTGATGATGATACTAATCATTCCATATTTAAAATTTACAAAGTATATACTTTAATATGTTCATTTTTTTTATATCATTAATTCAATAATGTAGCGTCTCCGTGGTGCGGCGGTTATCCGCTTGCTTGACGGTAAGGCCAAGGTTCGATTTCGAGAACCTACGTGGTGATATTTAAATGGTTGTAAGGGTTTATTCAATCCTATCTACCTTTGCATCGTGCATCAGCCAGGGTAATACCTTTACTGTGTACCGGCGACCCAGGTATGACGATCACAGAGATGTGGTGCTGAACTAAAAGTATTACATATAATTTTTTTTTATTCATCGAAGTGACTAAACGAGCGAAACAGCACCACATTGCGCTTTTCCGCGTGGAGATATAAGATGTAGAATCTCGTTACCCCAGTAATTACATTAGCTACATCGCCCTTCAAACCGGAACACATTGTTGTTTGCACAGTTCAGTTCCTCGGTTGTAATAAACGCTGCTGTACCTATCTAGACGGTCTCCGAGACCTCATCATCATCGATCGACGTCCACAGCTGGACGTAGGCCTCCCTCAGAGATCTCCACATCGATCGGTCACGCTTTGCTCGCATCCAGTGGGTATTGCCGAGTTTCACCAGATCGCTGGCCCACCTTGAGGCTGGCCTCGCCAATACAGAGACCAAACACCAGTTAAGTAACTCCTAAGTATCAACTTGTTACCTTAACACGTATAATAGCGTCACTCTTAGTATAGACAAACAAACCATAGACCAAAGCGCCGAACAATAACAAACGTTTCTCCCATGGCACGGAGCGCCGTCACTCGGCTCATTCATTATCTATGGGTTATTAAAAAAAAAAAAAAACCCGGGGAAACAAAGACCTACACGGCATTCGACACAATCAACCCTTCCCATTGTGCCGGAGCACGATCGCGCGTTTTGTCTGCCACTCGGCGGCCGGATGCTGCGCATGCGGGTCCTCGAGATGTTTTAATGGGAGCAATAAGATAATGGAGCTCCGTGTGCCCGTTAGACAATGGCGGGCTGCCAGGACACTTTCCGCGGCGGCCAATGGACGCCCGACAGTGTTGCACCACCGATAAATATATTCGCTTATAAACAAATAAAAAAAAATCGTAATTAAAAACTGAAGGGGTTTATACTCTAAGGGGTGTATACGTTCCCGCAAGACAACTCCCAGGACCCAAGCCAACTTCAGCTACTGGTGCACCCTGCTAATCAACAAACGAGGTTCTGGCTTCCACCAACTCGCATTGGGCCAGAGTGATGAGCAATGGCCCAAATCCTCTCATATGAATTCTTATCTGATCGATGTGGGAATCTTAGGGGAGGCCTATGTCCAACAGTGGACATCTATTGGCCGATGGTGATGTCTCAGTCGGAGACTGTCTGGGTAGGTACCACCGCAGCGCTTATTGCAGTCGAAAAACAGGAGTACGCAAACGTAACTGAGTTCCGGTTTGAAGGTTGTTGTAACTGGTAAATTACCGGGGTAATGGGATTTAATGTCCTACGTAAAAAAGCGACGAGGGCTAAGCGGTGCAGTGTACGTCATCCTTGGTAGCGCTATATTATGATTGGCAGGTGTTCCTCTCACCAGCAGACAAATATCCCGCTGATGAGTCAGATAAATTACATTCAGTACGTCAAGAAGTTAGTGACTTATTCTTTTTTTTTAATTTTGACATTTATAATGATGCCTACAGTCACAATAGTAATGCCTTTGGACCCTCGCGCAGAGCGAGGCGGGCCGGCGGTGAACACAATCAGATCTGAAATTACTCCATGTTTTAATACACCAGTTATTAAGAGTGATCATTAAACATTACGGGATTGGGATGGGAGTTGGGGGGGTAAGGCCGTTTTGTAATGGAAGCCCTTCCAACCGGGGTGGTGCAGTGCCAACAGTGGCGGCGGGGCTCGAACATCGAAATTTACTTAAGTTAAATAACGAAACGCGAGCCGCCTGTTTGCGCGCGCCGAAAATCAAATACTGCGGAGCGCTGAGCCCGGGGCCGCGCGAACTTCGCCCTTGGGGCGCGGTGACCCGCCGCCAGGGCTCCCACTGCTGCCAAGCGCTAACAAATTAATTGCAGACTCATCGCTGATACAGTCAGCGACCTTGGATTCTCTCAGTCAGCTTTTATTAGAGCTAGAACACGAAGCGAGGATTCATCGCTTGCGCGTCTCTTACTACTCTCATATTGAGGGTAGGCCTGTGCCCGAACAGACGAGACTAAAATGGCTGTTGATGATGTGCCTCGTAGTAATGAGTAAAATTAGCCTTAATCTGGACGAGACTAAGGCCAAGATTAGAAGTATTAAAGCAAGACCAAGATTGTCCAAATCTTGGACATGCTTTGCTCATCACTAGCGCCTTGCATTCTTCAGGAACCTTAACGACTGGGAAGATGAACTGAAGTATTAGAGACCACGACAGGTTTCTTTGTGACCTGGATACAAAAAGGGCGGGAAGCATCAGCTTCATTTTGAGTTGAGGGTCAAGTAATGACTGATGCTGTTGGTGCTGTTGATGGATTGGAAAGCGTTCCTAAAGTTCTGACCAAGAGTTTAACCCAATGGAGTTTCTGTCTTAGCTGATAAGAAATAACTCTTCGAAATCTCCCGCAGAGGAAGAGGATCTCATGTAGCATTTCCTCACAGACGCTACCTAGGACGGCAACACCAGCATTTGTTTCAGGTGAGCGTTGCTGTGTAAACATCCTGTCTCTAAACACTATAACAGAACAGAGAAAGTAGGCGCTGAACTACTCTAACCCAGGTCAGGAATACGGCACACCTGCTCCAATTCCCTCCATCACTCTTTCTGGTAATGTAGCTTACCCTATCATAGTTACCGCCACACTGCGTTGTCCAATCTCAATGCCCGTTTATAGAAGCCTATGTCCAGCTGTGGACATCAATTCGCTGAAATCATTTACCTTATCTCATGGTCACCTTATTAGAGTAAGAAACGTGGGATTCCCACTTAGCTTTAACTTCCGGTGAGGGTATGTAATAGAAAACCGACATAATCTGAAAGTAGCAATTTTCATCGACACACCAATTCTCACTCATAGATCAAAAGGCTCGGAGTCCCAGCTTTGGGATTAAGTGGGATAGTTTTTTATCAGTTAAGCGAAGAACTAAAATAAAACTACAAGAACTTCTAACACTGACATAAAGTATTTTTGACAGCAACACTTTCCGCCATTAAAAAAAATGTTATCCATAGACTATATGCGTTGTCTGTGGTTTGCAGCTGGCAACCCTAGCTCCTATTTGAACGGCTCGCCATGAATATGCAGGAACGGAATGCCTTTAGCTCGTACGTCGGCAGGTCCGCAGTCTGCCATCGCTGCGCTGGCAGTATCAGTTATATATCAACCGTCGCTTCTCCCACTGATCTTAGAGAAGATCTTTTTTTTTTTTATTCTACAATGCGACGAGATAAGTAGACATTCACTTGAATGTAAGTGAATCCTATCCATAACAACTGTGATGCTAGTTGGGATATTATTCTGCATCATATTGTGCTCGTCGCCTTGAGCGCCTCTCAAACCGGATACACACGGATACAGTAATTTATAGATTAATCTTTAGCAATAGTAATACGTTTGATGGTACATAGACCAATCCTAACCATCAGTTAATTTTATATTCTAGTTAAAACTTTTTTTTTTTTTTTTTTAACTAATTATACTCGCAGCGTTTACTTTATACTCTTTGGTATAGTAATCATAACTAAAGGTTTTTTTTTTCATACCTCTTTTAGTTTTTGTATCTAGAAATAAAACTGTTAGATAATTTTAAGTTGAAAATTTTAACATTTTCTAAGAATATTTTTCCACTTCCGGATCCTGCCGTAAATGCAACGGTCGCCTTCCGCTAAATAAATAGAAATATATGTATAAACCCGTTTGGGATTTGAAAAATAAAAAGTTAACTTGAAAGGCAAACGGATTAAACGTTAATATAATTTCATTATATCAAGTGGGATTTAAGTTAAGGGTAAGTCTGTATTATTATTCGGAATAAATTATTTAACCCCCGATTAAATGTAGGAGTAATTTAAATTAAATTGCTAGTGTCATTTTATAGCAACATTCTGAACCGGTTTTTTTTTTTAAACAAATTTGGTAGAGGCCCAAGGCGACTTCACCTCTTTATGGTGTACCAACTCGCTTTCAGCCAGAGTGGTAAGAAAAGTCTCAAATACCCCCTTATGAGTCCCCCCTAACATTTTTAGGGAAGGCCTATGTCCAGCATTGGACGTTTATGAACTGATAATGATGATGACAATATTGGTCTATGACGTACAGCCCAGCAGTGGACTAATCATGAGAGGTGAGTAATATTCATTACTGTATACTAATATATGAGATGAACGGGACGTTCACCTGATAGCAAGTGATGAACTCACCCCCAACAATAGTTAGGATAGTACACACAGCACCATATACCGCTCGTAATTTCACTAGCTACAACACCCTTCATACCGGAAAACAGTAATGTTTGCACAGTACTGTTTATCGGTTGCAATAGGCTCTGCGGTGGTACCTACGTAGACGGTCTCCGGATATATAGATCTACGACCATATATGTGACATTACTAATTTGTTAACCGGGGAATTCCCTTTTTAATAGAGCAAGATATAACGAGCGCATTCACTGGGACGTGCCAGTACGTCACGCGCGGGGAACGTACGAATTATGCGTATTTATATCTCGTACCCGTACTCATTATTGTTTCCGTTTGACGTGTTTATACGTCCCGCTCGGCTGGCAGGTTAAAATTGGCAAAATAACCTTTTAATTCCACCGATGTCAAAGGTTTGGCACCATGTTTGTTTTGCAAGCTCGCAAACAGCCGCACATTCCGCGCGTCCATTATTGATATCCGTCAGCGGCACGCGCCCCGCTTTCCCACACGTGGGAGCGCTTAAATTCCTATCGCGCATAACAAAGACCTCATAATCTTGGCCGTGTCAATATAAATTTCATAAACTCGCCGCATATCCCCAACAAAGGGCTGCGGACGTCCATGAATAATCTCCATTCTGCGGGTGTCAACACCATTTGCCGCGCGCGGGAAACAATGGCGGCGCGTCCGCCACCGCCACCGCCACCGCCACCGTCACCGCCAGCGCGACACCGTGCGTTCCGAAAACGTTTTTACATTTCCTTATCCCTCTTTTTTTTTGGTTTTTTATTTCCTTAACCCCCTTACATATTTATTTCGTAACACACCCTAAACAATTCGTTTTTAAATTTCCCATCATACTTTATCGACAATCATAATCATTATCATTATATTCTCAAAAAATACTAAAAAAAAAAAAAAAAATTTAATATTAAATTTTAATATATAAAATACATATATTTTGTTACATATGGATATAACATTAGTCTAATATTAATTTTTTAATACAGATTATAAATTAATTTATAATCTGTGTATTTATATTCAATTTAGATTCTACGCCAATATCAAATGAGTATATTATTAAATATAACTAAATATCGTGGATTGTTTTTTTTTATTCCCATTTCGCTCGTTGCCTGCGACATAATATGTTGACTCTCGATACCCCAGTAATTACACTAGCTACAGAGCACTTTAAACCGGAATAGAGTAATATTATATTTGCACAGTACTACGCTATGTTTCATAGCTACAACAAGCGCTGCGGTGGTACCTACCTAGGCGGTCTCCGTCAACAGAGACCGCTTCAGCGCCCTTCAAACCGGATCACAGTAATATTTGCACAGTATTGTTTGTCGGCTGCAATAGGCCTTGCAAGACAGAAACCTAACCACCAGTAAACGGGACAATGGGACTCGAGGTCGTCTCTCGTATGTACTTAATTTCCAATAAAGCCTTGGCTATTTATCTACTTCGGAGTTGGTGGAAGCTCTAAAGTATAACGCGAGCTTCTTGTAAGCTCGCGTTATTCCCGTGACGTCATCAAAGCACTACTCACTAATTTGAAGACGGCACTCGAGAGAAACAGCGAACGAGTGTCACGGTTGCCTTCCGGCATCAAAGCGACCCTCGATTTCTGGCGGGCGGCGGGCGCGGCGCTAACGAGCCACCCCGCGACACAACTTATTCACCGGCACCACACTGCTGATCATCAGTCGGAACTGATACATTCGACCGGAAAATGTCCAATTGTTACATCCTGTTTAGACATCGCTCCCATACACTTTCGAAAGTTTTTTTTTTTTAATAAAACAAAATAGCAAATAAGCCCCTTTAACGCTATTATTCATCTGCTATCGGAAACTGTAGTTACCACCACCAAACGGAAGTGTGCAAACATTACTGTTATCCGGTTTGAAAGACGCTGTAGGTAATATATACTTATCTCGTTACTCTTTGGCTACGGAGGGTGGTAAAGCAATGGATATATTCCAATTGGTTCTTGATTCTGGTGCCAATTGTCAATCATGATGAGCAGATGAACCACATAATTTTTGTCGCTTTACGACATAAAATGTTAAATCTCGTCACAAGCTACTGCGCCCTTCAAACCGGAACACAGTGACGTCAAAAATAAGCGCTGTAGTGTTATCTAGACGGTTTTCGGCAACAGAGACGTAACACCAGTATCAACCTAACCGGCGCTGTTATTAGAGTGTATGTATCACTTATCATTCGGTGAACACCCTGTATGTATATAAAGCAGGATGAGATAAGATACACAACGGTTATATTAAACGATATACAAATCGGAAGTAAGCAATTTTGTTTGTACCGCGAGCTTGTAACAACAAGCGGAAGTTGTGGTGCCGGAGGCGTTCGCGCCCCCGCGCGGGTAGTATTGTGCTCGGTAATTGGATCCGGGTAATGGGGGATGTCCCGGCCATGGCCCGCGGCCGCGCGCCCATTGTGCGGTGATTTATGTTGTCTGTGTTGTCAGCGCGGGCGCGGGCGCGGGCGCTGCGGCAATTGTCTCCGCCCGTTGTTTACGATTAGGCGTAGTGTTTGTGTCTATGCCTGTGTTTGTGTTTGTGTGAATATATCGCTCGATTTAACATGGCGCCCATATTCAATTCACACCGTATCTAACGCCTACACGGTGTATATTTAATTGAAGAAAAAAAATACTTTATCGTATCTTACAAAATGATTACAATTAGTGATGAGTAAAATTAGTTATTAATTAATAAGTTTCGGAGTCTAGATTTTTCACAAGACTAAGACTAAACAAATTATACCATAAGCAAGACCTATTAGGTAAGATTTAGACCAATACCTAGACTGTCCAATCCTTGCTTATGTTCCTGCTTTGCTCATCATTAATAACAAAAAAGGCCGTGGAACCGGATCTCCGACCCCAGTATCAAATGAACTGTAACAGTCAAAATAACCATACGCTCAACATCATCCGGGCCATGTGGACAGAATAATTCAATTTGGACTGTGTGTCGAATCCGGCTTGAAGGACGTTACAAATGCACATAATAACAAGCATTCCTGTTTATTCGATTAGGGGGCATGACGAGCGCAGCTTTCACCTGATGGTAAGTGATTCACCTGCCCATAACGTGGCGCTCGTTGAGCTCTAATACACTGTATCACGTTGCGATCGTCGCCTTGGGACACAAGATATTAGGTGTCGTTACCCCAGTTATTCCACTAGCTACTACGCCCTTCAAACCGGAACACGATGACGTTATAACACAACAACGGCAGACACAACCGAACAGAACGAAGAATGCCAATATTTTATACATCTTATCTTGTCCAATATTTCAAGTCACCACCACTCTGTCAAGAGTGATCAAGACTAAGAAGAAGAAGAAAAAAGTAATAAATCTTCTAAAAAATTAATATGTCTCACTAACTATACAGTATACTTAAGAAGTTGATGACTGACCTGAGTTGGTGTGAGGTGGATGAGCGAAGCCAGGTGCTCCCGCTCCGGCGCTGACAGGTACTTCTGCTGTTTGAACCGTCGCTCCAGCTCATACACCTGAACAGAAGGATCTGGTTGAAGTAAACGTCGTGGGATTGTGTTCTGCTCAATTTCCTCAATGTGATGACCACGATCACTTGCAAGAGTGATGGCTTGCCTAAGATAACCGGTGGTAGGTCTCTGCTGCTGGATACCGTCTTAGTAAGTACCATCGCAGCGCCCATTGCAGTGAAGAAGCAGTAGTATATAAACATTACTGTGTTCCGGTTTGAAGTGCGCTGTAATTACTGGGGTAACTAGAATAAAAACCATGTGTCTTTAGACGTTGAAGCAATGTTGTGTAGTGTATATCATCTTAACTAGCACCACATTGCTGTGGGCAGGCGTATCATTTACAATCAGGTGAACATACTGGTGATGACTGTGAAGATTGGTTGGTAATAAGGTTTTTTCGAATCCACCAGGGTAGCTACCATTCTTGTATTATAAATCAGCTTCCAGCATTGCTCATGTAGACCATCATCAATAGGAGACAGTTTTTTCTGCCGAATCAGAGTTCGTCATCAACACCATTGGAGATTTACCTCGCCATTAATCGATATCATAATCGATTAACGGCGAGGTATTTAATAGAGATACAATAATAAGTTGTAAAGTACATGATGATCCGACGATCTGGTGAAGGTTGCGGGATGCAGCTAGATGCGAGCAGCGCAGGATCGATCTATGTGGAGAACTTTGGGAAAGCCCTACGTCCAGCAGTGGACATGTGTCATTATAATAATGATGATGATGAATGATGAATATAACATAATTATTTTGACTGGTCACGGACGTGAAGTTTTTTTTCGGTTATATCATTCTTTACAGGACGTTACCGCCAACATGGTGATGCGACACGGAAAACCATAGACTAAAAAAATCGTTAGGGAAAATTAAATTAATCGATTATATAAAATTTTATAATTTAAAATAACTGTATTGTTCTAAAACAGGCCTTTTATATATTAATAAAGTTGTTCCCCGCCTGCTTCGCTGGTCGCAACACCGCTACAACCATATTTAGCGATAACATTTCGTAAAATCTGTTCTTAGCTAAGCTATACTAAGCAAAAGGAATAATCCCATCACATTTCAAATCTCCAGACTTTAATACCATCAGTTAAAAAGAATAGCTGAGGATCTACAGGACTACAATTTGAAAAGGCACCCTATGATCATGATATTTAGCGCAAGAAAAAAACGATTTATTTAAACACGCAACATAATTACTGGACTATCGATAACAAGTTCTATGAGAATAGTAATCGATAATCGAATGCTTTGATTAACGATATAAACTACTCCATCCTTACTGTCAGCTGACATTTATCAAGTTATATAATATTTAACAAGGTATAGTAAAAGAATATCGTCACACTTTTAGCTGTGATATACGTTCATCACCACTTCCCCTATAACCATTGCTGGACGTGTGCCTCCATGACCGATTTAACTATCCTCAGGTGATACATATAACCAATATGGTAGAACAGGTCCTTGCGTACGGTACGGCGGCGTGCTGACACACATACGCGAGGACGCACGCACACAGACACGTTGCGTACGTTCGACGGGAATTTTCCCGGAATAGAATTAATTACATGATCCGTATAACATAGGTGGTACATCCGAGCTCACCCCAGTGGGGCGGGGCCGCGGGCGGCGCTGGGTGGGGCCCGCGGGGGTGGGCCGCCCCCTTTCCAAATTAAATAGCTACGTTAGCGCTATATGGCTCAGGTAACGCCGGGAATGTCTAATTACTTATATATCGTTGAGGGTGCACGTGAAGGGTCGGTTGGCGTGTCGACGGCTCCTTGATCTTCCCTTTTCTTGGCTTCGAGAGAGTCACATTTTATTTTTCCGGTTTTATCATTTGGATTTTTTTATTATTATTATTTATGGCCATGTTCAGAAGCGACCTGAAGGTCATGCGGAAGACCACCGATCACTTGGATGACGACGGTCCTAAAGGATCTTGAAAGAAATCGACCTTGGCGAACAAGCCTCTAAGAATCGTGCTGTCTGGAGACGTGTCCAAGTAACTGGGAAAAAGGAATAGACGGAAGAAGAAGATGCGAGACATTCACCTGATAGTAAGTAATACGCCCGCCTATAACATGACGCCAGTGAAGATGATATACCACCACATTGTGGTCTTCGCTTCAGACATAAGACGAGTTTCGCTACGGCTGTAATTTCACTAGCTACAACACCCTTCAAACCGAAACATGGTCATGTGCGCATTTTAGCTGTGGCGATACCTACTTAGTCTCTGGCAACAGAGACCTACCACCAGTGTATTGCTACTTATTCATGACTCGATGACCTATTTTGTCTAGATTCGTGTCTTGTAAGAAAAGAACTCGATTGATTCTAGGCTATACACGAACTAAATACTATCATTATTTCCTAACTTCCGGTGATGTTATTCACATGATTTATTTCTATATCATCATCAATATGGTACTTAGGGTTCTCGACACTTATCAGTCTTCCGCTATCCGGTATCGATCCAGGTGGGGTAGGTCTCTGTTGTCCAGCCCTGTAGTCTCTAGCTGTTAAGAATAGGACTAAGGTATTACCTGCCTGTCGTAAGAGGCGACTAAAAACAATCGTAAAAGGCGACTAAAAAGGGTCCTCGGGTTCGTGGGCTTTCAGGGTGGAGACCTTCAGAGCTCAATAAGCGAGCCTCAGGAGGACGGCAAATGCATGGTGCTTTAGTATTTGCCATAGCACAGCGAGGGTGCTCAGGTGAATGTCCCGCTCGTCCCGTGTCTCGATTCAGTGTTGCCCGTTGCTAACCTGATACTTTATAACTTGAATCCGCAGCCCTTTTTAATTCATCGTAAGCTGGAGCCGGTTTGCATAATTATTAGCCCAGGAACAATAAGAAAGGTAAAGCACCTAAAGCACCGTGTGCGGGGCTTAAACTCACCAGGTAACCCACCCCTAGCGTATTTTATTTGTAAAATGATCGGCAAATAATTCACCCCCGCGTCTGGAGGGTCGGCAAACAAAGTGCGCGCAGTTTAAGGGTTAAGTGAACAAAAGTTTAGACAGGGTGCGTGAGGTTAATATTCATTTCTGCACCTACCCGCTGATGATGGAGCTCGGTGGAGATAAACTGCGTATGTCTGTTAAAGAGATCTTTATCTGGAGTTAGTTTTTATACGGATGGACGATGACGTAGGAATGAGTAGGCAGTTCATTTATGTATCAGGAACTGCCGATCTTCAAGGAAGGAGTACTGGTGGAATTTGAGAAAGATTTACTGGTGGTACATCTCTATTACTCGAGACCGTATAAGTACCACAGCAGCGCCTATAGTAGCCGACAAACAGCAATATGCAAACATTGTTTTCCGGTTTGAATGGGGTTCTAGCTAGTAGAAATCACTAGGATACAAGACCCAACATCTTAAGTCTTAAGGCGACAAGCACGATGTGGTGCTATGTATACCATCCTAACTAGTGTCGCATTGTTATGGTATACTAGTCACAATAATAAAAAAAGTTTGGGCACTTTTTTTGAAGTCTCGAAGATGAGACATCTCGAATGTTCAGCTCGCGACAATTGATTCCTCAAACTTGAAAGATCTAGCTCTTAAAACGCAAGGAGGAGGATTACCTATGCACCAAGTGGCGCGAATGGTATATGACCTTAAGTCTTGATATCATCATCTCAACCGATGGTTGTAGTGAGTGCGAATCAGTATCTAAGCATCCGTCTATCGATTCTACTACACTCTCTAACCCAAAAGCTCTGTGATCATAACACAAGGTTTAGGTATGTAGTAATTCATGAGTCAAAATGAATAACTGGGTTAGTGTTAATAAATAAACTGCTGGAGCTCAGGGTCGTCTGACACAAGGAGACAATTAGACCTGGTCAAAAGCAGGTTAGTGGTTGTCACTATGAAAGCTGTTGTTCATATAACGTGTCGGTTTCCTCAAGATGTTTTCGTTCACCGGAAGCTCAAGCTGAAGGGAGATCGAACCTGCGCTCCATCGAGATGTATTCGCCCAAATTACAACCTGAACCATCACGGCTTCATTTCATGCTGAATACTCTAATATCATCGCTTACGTGGTTTCTTTAAGAACAAATTATTAAAATGTCTAATCTTGAATAATTGAGCACACAAGAAGAACACTACGAGGGTTGAGTAGCTTACCTGCGCCTGAGTGAAGAGCACCCTCCGCTTCCGGCGCTGCGCCAGCGGGAACTGCATGGGCTTGGCGTCGGGGCCCGCGCATGCAGCCAGCCCGCCCATGTTGTTCACGTGGCCCATGCCGCCGGACGTCGACGTCATCAGCCTGGAAACTAAAGCAGCCGCTCAAATACACTACTACATAACGAACAATTAGAGGGAAGGATAAAATATACTGATCAGGACCAATGAACGCCTTCTTGATTTAACTTCACACGATGTCAAGTGATAATTATACCGGAAATTGTAGTCCCTACACATCTCTAATACTAACCATCATACAACCGGAAGGAAACATTATCATCATCATCAGCCGATAGATGCCCACAGCCTCTCCCAAAAATCTCCACATACGATCAGCATGTCCTTCGGTACCGCTGAACACTAGGGGCTGTCGTATGTAAAGTTTTATATGAGGGGATTGTGCCATTTCCTACCACGCTGGCCTAATGTAGGTTGGTGGGAGCCAGAGCCTCGTTTGTTGATTCGCAGGGTGCACCACGAGCAGGTGAGGTTCAATGCACAGCATTATCGTTAAAAGCAATAAATATTAAAAATAATAAACAGCCTCCTTATAACGGTCCCACAGCTGGGACTTGGTAATATCTCTCCAGGAGAAAATTAACGCCATTTATCTACTGCCCTGTCCAGGTTGCAGCTTCAGAGATATTACATATCTACGAAAGCTGCTGTCTTCGGTTCCCCCGCGATGATTTCCTTCATTGACAGCTCTAGTTCATTAGGGATCAAACCCGAGTCTCTTAGAGACGTACAGCAAGCAAAGCTAACAAAACGAGCTGATGCCCTTTGCTGCAGCTTCGTAAGGTAAAAGCATGATCTAAGGAGTTAAAGGATGATTTCGGATTTCCGCTCTTAAGTCAGACCCAAAAACTTAAATAGTCACGGCCTCAAGACATCATTGTCTAGTATTTTAAATTAAAAAAAAACACCATTATTCATTTTTTTACGCAGTGGTGATACTATCAAGATGTTCACCTGATAGTATAATAAGTGATACGCTTGCTTGCTCATAACAATGCGGCGCTAGTTAGAATGATATTCACTGCAACACATTTCGCTTGTCACATTGAGACATGAGACGTTAAGCCTCGTTACCCCAGTAATTACACTAGTTACAACACTCTTCAAACCGGAACACAGTCATGTTTGCTACCTACGTACCTACCACCAATTATCTTATGCTTTCCATATAACATTATCTTGATTACTAATAGAATACTTATATGTAGTATACATTTTGAATTATTTCATCATCATCTTCAAATATCAATAATGTGATCAGTTCTGATGAAAGTAATATGAAACAGTAACAAAGAAAGCTCTTCAGTGGACATGAAAGAAATTTCATCCAGCAAGATAATTACACGAGCATTTATACGTAGACGCTCGCAGCACGACGGCCGCCGCTGCAATGTACCAGCAGCGGGAGCGGGGTGAGGCTTCAGAGGAAAATAAAAAAACTTGATGATAACTTAAAGCGGAATTTTACAATTTTAATTACATTGTCACAAACGTACCAGCGCTTCCCATTATCATTAAGTTAAAAAAAAAAGGAATTAATAACGGCATGAAAAAATTAAACTCCTCGCGCTGGCTACGCTTAAGTGTCAGCCCGCCATTTTCGCTAATGACACTAGACGTTTCCCGCGCTCTGAACGCAGCCGAGCTTTATTTTTCACAGATTCAAAATAGCGGTTTTTTTTTTATATATATATATTGAAAGTGGAATATAAGTTTATTTCTACGACGAGTGCTTAAATGAAATATATAAATATCATTTTTTAATTATCAACACATTAAATGAAGATTTTAACGTTTACAAGCTGTAAGGGCGAGATGAAAGAAATTACTACGGTTTTTTCTTAACGTAAATCAGACGGTTTCTATTAATTTCACGTGTCTATCAATTTGTGATATCGATTTCATTAATCGATTTAAACGGTTTCAAATGTGTGGCAACTTAGTTACTACAAATTAGTAATATTTACTGAAAAAGCAGTAAAATACGAGCCGTTTGTTTAAAACGGAATTAGAACTTTTAAACTCTAAAACTATTGGTAGTTGAAAGTAAAACTGAATTAGTCTCTGAGGAGTAGAAAATAATACAATCATTCTCATCAGGGCAAGTAGCTGTCACGGTAGTTATAGAAAACATGTGTTCCTTTTTTACCATTTAGCTAAGTCAGATGAAGCCTGAAGGGCTGTAAGGGGCCCCGTTCAACAACTCACGGAGCCCTAGCCAACCTCAAATGCTCGTGGTGCACCCTGCTAATCAACAAACGTGTCCCTGGCTCACACCAACCCGCATTGGACCAGTGTGGTGGGAAATAGCTCAAATTTTCGCTAATGGTAGCCGATGCCGTGCTGGCTATAAAGGTCGCCAGGAGCCGTCCAGTCCTATGTCCAGTAGTGGACGTATATTGGCTGACGATGATGATGATGAAGCTGTTATGGTTATCAAAGAAACTAACGGCGGATAATTCACAAGATTACTGTATACAGCATTTATGTTAAATATCGAAGTTTTATAAACGTATAGCGAAATTTTTAATAATCCACAAGGAATATTAATGCCTTCCGCCAACCCGCATTGGGCCAGCGTAGTGGGAAATGGCCCAAGTCCTCCCATATGAACCTCTACAAACGACGGCATCTGTTGCTGGGTAGGTCGCTGGAAGCCACTAGATGCGGGCAGCTCAAGACCGACCGATGTAGGGATCTTTCGGAGAGGCCTACGTCCAACAGTGGACGTCTATCGACTGATGATGATGTTGATATTACAACACCTCTTAGAGTATTAATTAAGAGTTATTAACAAAATAGAAAAAAACAAATAATTCGCGTATAAGAGCACGCACCGTCGGCAGTTGGTGCGCGACCAGCAATATTCCACGCATTGTGCCCCCACGAATCCCAACGTTCATTCTATTTACACAACACTCCAACCCCGAAAAGGGTCTTTCAATATAATATAACTCCCCATTCTGTCTTACTTTCGTCGTCATTGTAGAACCTCTGCGCCTCTGTTTCGGCTGTATTATTCCGTATCGTTGCCGCATCAATGAAATAAAAAAAAAAATTTAGTCTACCGCTCTTTGTCGAAATGTCAATGGAGCGCCGGACATTTTGTTATCGAGACGGGGAATCTCTGAAATCGTATTTTAATCGAAATTTAGTTATTTTGATCGGGCACTTTAGTATTTAGGAGGGTTAATAGAATAAAAATTTAACCGTTTAATGACGCATGCTTCAACAGATGTTTGTTGTTGTTGTTGTTGTTGTTTTTTTTTTTAATAAACTCGTACAACGAAACGTTTACATCGATTGTAAGAGCATCGAAATCTTACATATTTACGTTAGTCAATTAAGCGGCTAGACGAGCGGAACATTCACCTGATAGTAAGTGATACGCTTGTTCATGACAAAATGGCGCTAATCAGGATTATATACACTGCACCAGATCGCACTCATCGCCTGAGACATAAGACGTTGAATCTCGTTACCCGAGTAACTACACTAGTTATAACGCTCTTTAAACCGGAACACAGTAATTTTTGCACATCACTGTTTGGAGGCTATTCTACACGATCTCCGGCAACAGACTCCTACCACCTACCTACGTTAAGAACACGTCTTTCAGGCTGTCGTATTGGATGGAATAGTATCTAGACGGCTAGGAAATCGATTTCAAGGGTTGTCCGACAACCCTAGCAGCAAAATGTCGGGGTCAGAATGCATAATGTTTTCACAACAAACGCTCCGGTAATTGAAAAGGGAGAAGTCCGTTCGAGATCGGCCAACGGAATTATTAAAACACCCAAATGCAATCTCCAACCAGTTAAAGTCCATCGGCTGACACTGACCAGGTTAAAACAACCTTGTATCACCAATTTAAGTGTGATAATTAATTTACTGGGGTAAGTCTAGGTGGGTACCACAGAAGCGCCTATACCAGTACAACACTATGCGAACATTACTGTGTTCCAGTTGGAAGGGTGCTGTAGCTGGTGAAACTACTGGAGTAACGAGACTCGACATCTTATGTCTCAAGCGACGAGCGTGGTGAAGTGCATACCATCTTAACTAGCGCCACGTTGTTATGGACAACACATCTCATCGTATATTTGAATTAAAAAAAAATTACATAGACGTAACTGACGATCGTGTCCAAGAATAAATTATAAACAATAATACATCATCATCATCAACTGATTGATATCCACTGCTGGACATGGGCCTCCCAAAAGATTACCACTTCGATCGGTCCCGCGTAATAATAATACATAATAAATAATAATACATTAATACACTTTCAGGTAAAACCTCAAAATCAAGTGTAACTTAATGCTCGAAGCAGTTTTTACTTTCAGTTCTCTGTTTGTTTAAATCGATGGAAAAACTATTAAATGGTTTATATTTCTATAAGTAAATATTGTAAAATGTAACAAGAACCGTTTGTAAGTAATAAAATAACTAAACTAAAGAGATTTCATATTCGTAATGACATGTTATATAAACAAAGTTTTAAAGTTATTATTAATTATTACTAATTAAGTATATGTTTTAGAGAATTAGTTGTGTACTTTATCAGTGGTCAAATGCAATAGTATGAACGCATTTTTACTGTATCAATTGTAACTTAATTAAATTATGCATTGCTCTATATAAAAAACTATGCCATAACTCAATCAGTGCTCAAAACAATATATGAAAACTTTTTGGTTCGTGTTAGTGGTACGGATTATTATTTCGTCTCGTATAACCTGTGCACCCCGTAATACCTCCACCAGTAGCTGGACATAACGCCGCCTGTGTTTGATGACCGCGCAATTGCCGTGAAATTGGCCGACACCGGCCCGCCCTGCGCCTGACGCACCCCGGGCTCGAGGCGCCAATTATGTGTTAACTACTCAAACTGTATTAGGACAGTTGCTATCTATACTATCAATTAAATTATTTTTTTTATTCAACTTGTATATAGTGATTATAAACATTTACTGATTGTATTAAACGGTATCGATTGTAAACTGTTTAAAAATCGCATATGGTAATGTTGTCACAGATTATATGAGACGCCTAGTCAACTGTATTAATAATGTCAGGTGAGGCACAGGTCAACGGAGATATTCTTCCACTATCTATATCGTATCTACACCTCATTATATATCGCTTTAAATTTAGTGTATATTTAAAATTGTAATAATAAATTAGTAGACATACATAACAAAAAAAGAAATTATGTATAACTGTTTCGAAAATTTTTATAACTATAAAATAAATTTAGAAAAAAAGGATTTATTATCGGAGTAACATTGAAAGTATTAAATAGTGAGAAAAAAAATTAAATATATAGTTTATTTTATGTATACATAAAAATTAATAATTAATGAATACAATCTGGCAATATTATTGCAAATGATGATGATAAACGAGCGGCAAATTATGACACATAATTCGTGTACACAGATTCAAGTAAGAAGCAAACAGCGGCCAAATTAAATATTAACGTACTCAACATATTAATATAACATAACGAACATTTTGTTACGTTTGAGGAAAACATTGATTTTTGCCGATTTTGAAATATTATAACAGGTGGTAAATCTCTGTTGACGGCAACCAGCTACATAGGTACCACTGCAACGCTTATTGCAGCTGACAAACAGTAGTATGCAAACATTACTGTGTTCCAGTTTCAAGGGCGTTGTACATAGTGTAATTACTGAGGTAACAAGACTCAACATCTCATGTCTCAGGCGAAGAACGCGATGTCGTGTAGAATATTCCATGCTTTTTTTTGTTATCGAGGGAAATTTTCTATAAAGATGCAGAGGCATCTGGGTAAAAGACAAGGTTATGTGGGATTTTTGCCCACAAAAACCACCGAGGTGGTCATCCTCAGTGCGTTGCGGGAGACCCCGGAATCGTCTACGGAATGCACCGGTGCCTCCCGGCATTACGCCTAAAGCAGGTCCCAGTGAGGACTGTAGCCCTCCTCAGCACCCTCGCTTTGGTACGACAAGCACTAGCTTCATACTTGTTTATTCCGGTCTCGCTTAATGGACAATTAGGGTCCCCAACTTCAAAGCCCACGAAGCCGAAAGTATATACAATCCTAACTAGCGCCACGTTTTCATGAGCAGACGTATCATTTACTATCGAGTGAACGACCCGCTAATTTCACCGCTTAAAAAAAGCCAGTACCAATATTGTCCATGTCTTGGTCTTGCTGTTACTTTGCTCATCGCTAATTATTTGCGCAGTTAATGTAGTATAAAAAAGTTTATGTTTAAACGTTCTAAAAAATGAGTTGAGTAATCAAACTGTAGTTGACTTGAAATTATACCGCAACCGTCACCCGAATTACGCGCGGACTTACAGACGACGAATCTTCCCACAGCACTTGTCGCCTAGTGTTTGTGTATATATAAAAATTTATACGTGAAATTGTCGGTCTGTACGTGAGGAGTAAACTCCGCCACTGACGACGGTCCGCGATGCGCGAGTCAATATTGACATACAACTAATGGATTTTGCGAACGGACGCCTGTGTGCGCCCGTCTGTCTGTCTGTTGCGTGTGTATGCGTCTGACCGTATATACTAACCTCTGTTTATATCGCTCAAATCATTATAAACATTGTAGGTTATAAACAATTAAAATAACTTTTTTTATATATATTCAACGAAGCAGACGAATAAGACGAGGGAGACATTCTTCTTCTTCATCAGCAGATAGACATCCATAGGCCTAGGTTTGTAGGAGTTCATATAGGGAGATTTGGTCCATTTCTTACCACGCTGGCCCAATGACGGTTGGTGGATTACTGTTTGGCAGTCTCCGACAATAGATACCTATTACCATTAACATCAGTTCTTATCAATGTCCATGCAGTATTGGGTAAAGCCTTGCAAGACAGAGGTCACTGGTTCGATTCCGAAGACAACTTTTGTTATATTTAATTGGTGACCGTTAACTTCTTTGTCGTTACCTAGTTGACGGAAGGGTAGTGATCGTCCACCACCACTACCTAGCCTCGCTAGCTACTAGCACTCTCATATCTCTACTGACATTACAGTATTCCCCTGTTTCGATTAGCCGCACATAAGAATTCAACACAATCTTCGCTATTATGACACCATGAGAAACTGAGATCTATACTTCATTTAAAAAAAAATTTCAACCGCTTTGACAGGCAAAGGTCATACACTCATACAGCTTGTGTTTATAATGATGTTAAACGGAAGTATCAAAATTGAAATTTAATTTGTTAGAATATTTACAATACAACAAACGATATATAAACTTTTTGTTATTAGTACATTGTATGTACATGTAATGTAATATATTTATGACAGTAATTTATTCGATGAGCCGAGCGAGACGTCCACCCAATGGTAATTGATACCACTGTCCATAACGTGACGCTGGTTCGGACGATATACACTGCATACTGTGCTTACCGCTTTCTGACATAAGATATAATTTTCGTTAATGCTGTAATTTCACTAGCTATAACGCCCTTCAAACCGGAACACAGCAATATTTGCATGCTATTTGGCGGCGGAAATTGGAGCTACGGCAATACCTTGACGGTCTCCAGCAGAAACCTACAACGAGTAAACAGTACATGCAATGATTTAAAGTATATAAATAATAATGACAGCCCATTTACGTCCCCACTGCTGGGGCACAGGCCTACTCTCAATATGAGGGCGATTGGGCCATAGTCACCACGCTGGCCCAATGCGGGTTGGTGACTTCACACATACCTTAGAATAAATTCTAACTCATGTGCAGGTTTCCTCACGATGTTTTCCTTCACCGTTTGTATCTCGCTGTTGTAACTAAAGTCCACAAATGTACATAATTTAAATATTAAAGTTATTGGTACATGCCGAGATTCGAACCCGCGACCTTCGGAATGAAAGCCGCACGCTCTAACCATTAGGCCAGCGAGCTACCTGTAAAAGTATATACTATAAATCATTCTACCGTTTCGGAGCAATTTACTGACGTACAATAAAATAGACAGTAACTAAACGTTCATTGTTTGTTTTGTTATACAATCTTGCGTCTCCGTTTGTCTTTCGAAAGAGTATCAAATGTTAAGTAAAATTTACTGTAGATATTATTATAGGTTACGTTACCTAATTAAGTTTATGTATGTTTATAGTAAATTGACTAACTTTAGTATTGATAGGACATAATTGGTATAATTATTTACTATAACGGAAACTTTTTTTTAAAAAAATGATGTCTCGATATAAATAAAAACAGTACACGTACTTTATGCACTCAATTGTGAAGTACAATTAAGATTTTTATATTCAAGTTAACATTAAGTGTTAATATGTATACCCCAAATAACACATGATAATGCGACAATGTAGCAATTAGACAGTTGGAACCATCCAAACGCTACGAAATTTGGCCACTGAATCGAACCAAGGACCTCTATGTTACAAGGCAAGCACAGCCCTTTGAAATAGCAATAATTAAAAATGATGACACCGGAACATCGACACGTTTAATATTGAATTAAATAAAAAAATAATTAAATCTAAAGTTAAATATTTACAAATAAACCGTTTTCGCTAAATAACTCTTCAACAGTATTTATTTATTTTATTTTATACATGTGATATGAAGGTGAACTTAATGTCATTGGCAGTATCTTCTGCCTACCTTAGGCGACGTTGTGCGGCACGTGCATAAAAACGTAAAACAAAACCAAAGATATTTAAAAAAAAATATAGGAGATAAATATTTAAAAATATTTCAAAAGATCAAGAAGTATCAAGTTATTGTAAATAAAAATATTTAAATATAATCATTGTATTGTAATGAGTACATAATAATTTAAAAATGTATTAAGAATTACTTAGATTCTCTTTTCACAGGAAATTCGTTATTTTGTTATACGAAATTAATTTAAACTGTCTCCTGTATAACGTTCCGATTTTAAGAATTGTGATTTATTTCATAACCTTTAAATATTTTTTAACGTTAATATATCTTGCCTATTTCTTCTCTCATACGGTGGATCAATTACTTAATTTGATTTTTTATTTAGAAATGCGCGAAGGAATCAACAATAAAAGGATCCGTTGAAGATCTAAGATCAGTTATATGGCACAAAAGGATCGCTACTTATAAGGCAAGGCATATCGTTGAATGCTGATGAGTTAATAAAGTGTGCTGGTAAGATCTCCACACAAACTGCTGTGACCGATCTGTGTGGGGGTCTATGGGATACGCGTATGTCCAATCTATCAGTATACATCAGAGTTTATGACATGAACCGCGGCACGAAAAAAGTAAACAAGGTTTTTTAAGGGGTCTCATAAATCAATGTGCGGATATAAAGCCGCCGTGATACCTGCGCCGGCGAGTGCCATACATCAAACGGAAGTCAAAGACACTCGGCCACGGTCAGCTGCTGGAATTAAAACCGCCGCCGGGGACCAACGAGTGTGTGTCACTTAGTTTCCGTGTAGGCGCGCCTAATGCGGCGAGTGGACGCGTCAGCGGCAGCCGCCCGCAGTTTGTCTTCCTTTACTGCGCCGTCCCGGGGACATGTTTACCGTCCCATTCCCACTTAAACGCCTCCGTGGCTTTTTATATTCTAAAATTGTAATTATTTAATATCCTAATGAAAACCATATAGGTTAAGTTTTTAAAATTAATATATTATAGATGGTTTAGAATGATCTGCAATCCACGAGCCGTGATTACGATGAACTGATTAGAAAATAGTCATCAAGGCTACCAACATAATAGCACGAACTTCGAAAACAAAAGATACATGTAAATTACATTTTTTAATGCACAATAAAAAAATCTGAAAAAAGTTTATAGCCATTTGTGAAATTGGTAACAAAATTAGGACTAATATTTTTTTTTATATTTTTTATTAAGTCAGTGTTAACGTGATAACGTTTGCAAAATTTTATGTATCAGTTTTACAACGAAAGTTCACAAAATTTAAAAATCGTAATTAATTATAATAGTTTACTATTTAAATAAAACCACTGACTATTATCAATAGAAATAGCATATAAATCAATAACACAAAATCGTATTTGAATTATTTCCACCATTCTCATATAAATTAACAACGTGAAATATATACGATTATAATTATTACTTTATTAACAAATATTTTTTCCTTCATTATCTGTATTTTTACTGCACAATATATTTTGTTGTGTATTTTTACATATTTTGGTTTTGATAACACTTTAACGACGTTTTGAACTTTTAAAATATTTTTATATTCAATAACTTGACACTTGGTGTTTTGAAATATTTTTACTGAAATATACAAAAATCTACAAAATTGAAAATTTGAAATCTTTCATGACTATAACGTTTGCTTTGCACGTCTTGCTTTAGTTTGTTATGAATTATGATTTTTTTCTTTACTAAACGTGATGGATTTGAGTTAAGACGTAGTAGGATAATAAATATGGATTTTTTTTCCCGCTTATCTCCTGCAGCATCGCTGCGGATCGGGCGCGTCTGATGGACCCGCTGTATTTTTGCTGGCAGGAGGGGAGTGATCGTAATACAATAGGGCTATTATTCCCAATGTTTATTCACGCACAATTTGCCAGCAGGCGCGTTTATTTAGCACTCGCAACATTCTCGGATATTGTGTCGCGTGGGGTCCGCAGCGCGGCGCGTTTCGCTACGCCCGCTGTCGAATTTAACGCGATTACTATCAACGAATTTGTCAATGACAGTTGTGAGGGTAATTAGCTTTCATCACTTAAGATAGCTGCAAGAGTGCATTTAGACACAGAGTTACCTTAAAAAATAATCAGTTATAAGAGTATTATTTAAAAAAAAATTAGGTTTTTTTGCCATACAAATACATTGCACTAGAACTGGCACTAACAATAAATTAACAAATATGTTAGCACTTAACTATAATGTATATATAAGGTAACTATATAACAAATTAAGATAATTTTTGTTAAATATAATGAATTAGTTTTATAATGATACTTTGTATTTAAATACTCCTAAGAAATTAATAAAATCTTCGTACAGTGAGTGGTGTCATACGTTCATTCATATTCAGTATTAAGAAAATCCAATAGTTTTTACCTTTTTTCTCGAGAAGATACTAATGTTGGTATTATCTCCGCTCAAAACCACAAAGTGACATGCACAAAATAAAACTAATTAACTTTAACAAAAAGAAATCAAACGTGACACTAATACTACTTAATAATATATTATTTTCTACCTTGGATTAGACACTTTTCAATATCATTACGAAATTATTTTGACACTATTCGCGTTAATACATTAATAATAATCGATAGTGTATTATTGCTTTTAAGTAAAAATTTAACCACTATTACACATACTCCAATAAATAAGTTGGTCAATGATTACATTTAGGTTCAGCAAACATAATGCAAATTCTCTTTGAAATTTCGAAGGTGTCGTCAACATGATACAAGAACTGTTGAAGTGGCTGAAGTAGCAACTCGAGTGGAGAACGCATATTTATCTATATTTCAACTTGCATCGCGTTACTGACGTAAACTAAACTAAGAATGATTTAAGGCGAGCCTTCGACTGCTTCGACCTCACGCTATTTGCCGACGTGAGGCTTTGTGTTTACCCAGCCAAGACTCTAGTGGTGGACAAACATGGGACCGATCGACGGAATTGCTTATTTTGTCTCTACCTACACAACTCCCTTGTACAGGTATCTACGGGAGCCCGGCATGCCTCAAGGCAATGTACTCGGACCACTTTTTCTAACACAGTTCTTACCTCTGTAGTGGCATAATAATTCGGTGGACGATATTCGAGAGCATGTTTTTATGCTTAACCGGTTAAATGTTACCGTTTTAATCTCTTTTCGTGTTCTCTTCAATGGCGAGGAGGGTTTGTTCTCAGTTTTAAAAGTGTTATCAAATTTAGATGGGTATAAAGATAACTAACATGAGTCCTTACAACAATATTATTTGTACGATTACTGCGGAAGAGTCAACTTATTCAAAAGTTTCTTCTTTTACGGACATACGTTACTATTTTATTATTATTATTGAGCTTTAACTTTAGTTAATTAGAACTTATGAAGCTTGTGTAAAATAAAACGTCTCGAGCGGAAATGAAAGTAACAAAAGTTTGTGCTAGACTTTTTAAACGTACCAGCACATTACAAATTCAAACCCATTTACCTCCACTTATATTGTATGATGAATTGTTTTCGTTACGTTTTATTACTTTAATTTAAACTTAAATCCACTCTATTAATAAGGGCTTTATAATTAGAGTTTCCAAGCTTACAACTTTCATTCTGTTGAAATATATAAGAACACTTGTTTAACTAATTCTTTGTTACTATGGTACTCGTAAAATCTCAACAACATTGACCAGTCAAAAACACTTTCGCTTTGTTAACAAAAGTCTAATTAATTTTGCGAATTATATAGTTTTACAATGAAGAAGCTAGTTTATAAGCAGCCGACCCGACGTGACGCTAGTTCGGTTAATATTCACTGCACTATATTGCGTTCGCAGGCTTGAAACGTAGGATTTTAAGTCTCGTTATCACAATAATTTCACCAGCTACAACTCCTTTCTATCCGGAATACAGTAATGTTGACACAGTACTGTTTGTTGAATGCAATAGGAGCTACGCTAGTATCTACCTAGTCGGTCTCCGGTAACGGAGAACTAACACGAATAAATTTAAATTATTTTACACACACAGATATTTGCATTTTCTCCTCTTTATAAATATAACAAATTATTTATAATGTAAATTACGTTTGACAGTAGTTATTTTCGTATCATTGTCTACCTCCGCGCGATAAGTGCGACCAGCGCCGCCATCTTGGTACTCGAAGGCACTATTGAAATTGGTTTAGGAATGGTCATAATTAATTAGTGTTTGGACAATAGAGAATTGTTTTCTTCATGTAAATAAGTTTATGTTTGGCAGTAAACACTTAAAACTGTATAATGAAATAGAGCAGTAAGATGTCCCAAAGTTTCAGAGTACCGAATTAATACCTGAAATTAACGTTTTTCTTTTGAAAAGCTTCCGTTATTTCAAAGAGGTCTAATATCTGCTAGATCAAAAAGAAATTAAAAAAATAATAATTTCTCATCATCTCTGATCTCATACATTTTTATACAAGTTGATTTCTTGTGAACGAATGCAATGGTAGTAAATAAACAATATGTAATGGAAACAAATGCGATTAAAAGAATTTATCAAAAAACGTTAGAAAAGGTTGGAACAAGAAAATACTTTTTTTTATACAATTATGCGACGAGACAAGCGGGATGTTCATCTGATGGTAAGTGATACGCCCGCCCATAACAACACGGCGCTAGTTAGAATGATATATGCTGCACCACTTTGCGCTCGTCGCCTGAGACGTAAGATATTGCATCTCGTTACCCCAGTAATTACACTAGCTACAACGCCCTTCAAATCGGAACACAGTAGTAATTGCACAATACTGTTTTGCATTATTGATAGTTGGGAAATATAGTTTTATAGTAATGACGAATAACAAGTAGCAAGGTACTTTAGTTTTATTATACTTTACATATTATATGAATGACATAACGAAGATGTTGGAAACCAGATCACTACAGACATCTGTCCTTGGATAGTATGGAATGTCCATGGAAATGATGAAAACGATGTCGGGGTAAGCAAAATCCAACGAGGTCGAACTGCCACCAGAAATACAATCCTGTCCCTTTACTACATGAGATGAGGTGATGACGTACGTATAAATAATATTACAATGGTGAGATATTGACTTATCAAAAGGCGATATCAAATGCACCCACTCCCAGTTATTGACTGCGGAGTCAGGTCAAGTTACATTTCAATGAGTAACTTGTAACCAGACGCGACACATCACTCAAAGTGTTTTCTTTAATACCCTATTTCACGGCAATTATAGCCGCTTCCCTAACTTTGTCCAAAGTTATCGCAGTTGATATCAACTTGTAACCGATTCCGTGTAAACAGTGTTTGTTTTTACTTTATTTGTATGTACTTAAAAAAAAAAGTAAGTGAAGTTATCGTCAAGATTGTTTTAAGATAACATTTCAAAATCAATTATGTATATGGTTGATATATTATAAAATGCAAATTTTTAAGATTAACAGATGTTAATATTTTTAAATTATTTAAAAATGGCGGTATATTGTCATACGAGACTTGCTTTGGCTGCATGATCCGTGTGCCTTTGTCTAAGGTTACAAATGCCCTGCGCCGACAAGACGGCACGCTGTGGTAATCTTTTTAAATTGTTTTTACGCTCATCTTAATGGTGTTTATATAAGAAATGCATTACTGCAATCCGATATTATTAAGACCTGTATTACTAATTAAATTCTAGAAAAAAATAAGAAGTCTAATTATTATAAAATATCGATATTTTCAAAAGCCCTCATAAGGTTCCCATTACGAGGATCCGGGGCCATCTGACGCAAGGAGAGAGACAAAGTTATTTATCTGCTAAGCAGGGCCAGCGCAGGTTTGCGGATATCATATGACTACTCATCACTTTCCTTGACTAGAAGCTCAAGGTCAGTAGAGGTCGTGCCCGACTCTCATTGAGACATACAGTGAATGTGACCGCCTTGAAAGTTAAGCGATCACAGATGTGTCATGTGTGCCTTATCATGTTGGCTTATAATATGTACCTTCGAATAAAGTTTCACTCAGAACCATTCGTAATATTGTCTTTGAAATATGTGATATAGTATTTACACACATTAACATTAACCAAAAAGTATTTTTGCGATAATATATAAATATTACATACAATACTTATGTACGTTAAAAATAGTATCGTAATAGTTCTTTAATAAATTCAGAGTTAGTCATAAAATAAGAAATTTCTTTTTGTTATGAACAATAACTAATTTTTTGGTATAACACCTTTAAAGTTAAGATGTTGCTTCTCTATAGTCGACTATTTGTCTCTGTATAAATCAACGCAAAGTATATATGTATATACTAAACGATAGACATAAAAAAGTGTAATTCCTATGATTCTAGAGATTATATATTTCTGAATAATTTACCTCATTTATGAGATGTCTATCAAGAATTGGTATCAATTATGTGTTTCTAGAAATTAAGTATATATATGCAATGTAGTAAACAGTTCCGCCGACTCACTGGCAAACCTGGGGTCGTTGGACGCGGGGTACCAGCTAGCCCCCCGCATGTCGCCGTAGTGGGGCAGGTCGGCTGGGGCGCATCCGTACCCCTGAACCGGAGCGCCCCCGTACAGTGGCACCGCATACGGGTTCGCCGCCATGCCGCACGAGGCCGCAGGTCCGAGGGGCGAGTTGATACTGCTGCCCGAGGAATTGGACCTAAAGAAAATTTACAATTAGTAAAACAATAAAGAATATAGATACTGATTACTGGAACTCATGTACAATTTTAACTGATTAATAGTCTTTGCTTGGCGACGTACCGAATCACTTGGGTTCGGTTTATTGGTGTAACAAAACACAACGAAATCTACATCATCATGAACTGTTGGTATAAATTGTGCTCTACTCGTAATATAAACAGGCACCACATTGTGCTGGGTACAGACAGGAGATGGTAGGTATAAAATGTCATTAGTCCAGTAACCAAAAGGGCTCTAATGGTTTCTACCAACATGGTATCCTTTTAAAAATTTTAATGTTTATAATATTCACATTAAATTGCTAGTATATTGAAGCTTGTAGTAGTCAACCTATAACATTGTTTTTATTGGTTTACATTGTTGGTTCCTGATAGGTTTTCAGAATCCGCATCGTTAGTTGCCACCCTTATAAAGTAAACTTACCATAAAAGCATCGCTAGTTTTCGGTTAGCAGCATATGAGATCAATTATATTCTGAGGTAGCACACATCACCATTATGGCCTTCCAGCGCCATGTGAAATAGAGATTAAATATTAGTCCATTGTTAATTAAAAAAAAAGAATGAGTAGTTAATAGAAAAACGAAGAGAAAGATTTGTAATTAATATCGTGTTCCCCATAAGCTTTCTTTCGAAAGACTAGTAAAAGCACTAATACTAACTGATGAAGTGAATTCAATTACTAGCACGAGTAATCATTTCCATTTTTTTTTAATTCCATAAGCCGCCATTGCCGTTGACACTAATCGTGAATGGATTCGGTCTGAAATTGCCGCGAAAAAAGTCCGTTCCGTTACGCGCGCGCGGCGCCAACCCGTCACTGTAAACAAAAGCTGACTTATCTATCTAATCCCTATTTACACAATTTAATCCCCTGCTCCCACCCATCCCGTCACTCGGTCCAATGGGACGTAGGGATGGCGTGAAACATCGACAGAGCATCACTAAACAACATATAATACTATGTTTAATCCCGCTGAAGGACATATTCTATTATTTATCATTTTACTCATATTATCTCTTATACGTTTTAAGGCTATTAACACAAAAATTATATTAGTATAAAATTTATGTTTATAGTCACTTTAGTAATTAAATCGCAAAATATCTTTTAATCGTCAGTCGTTTATTATATTTATCTGTACATACCGATTTGTCTCTCATTAACCAAACAATACTATACCTTGTTGCATATGATCCGTTTCACGAAATTTTAAAATTAATAATTGACACGATATTGAACTAAATATTTTGGTATGCATTATGAGCATAGCGAAATTTTTCTCCTACTATAAATTTAAAAGAATGTCTGTGAAATATATTTAGCATTCTTTTAGAACAGTTACATTTGTATTTCGGCTGATACCATTAACATCATGAACCGTTGTATAGTGCTGGACACCGGATTCCCCCAATCTCCACGGTCCTGCGCGTATATCGATATACCCGTCCCTATATCACCGTTTATACGATTTACACTCAATTTTGAGTCTTGTGCGCAGTTACGTAGAAATTAACACAATTTATCCTGTCCGGGTGATGAAACACCCTATAATGATGTTTGGTTTGACAAATTGAGTTTTGACATGGCGGGAAATTTACCGCGAACAATTTGAGGTTAGGTCGTAACAAATTCGCTGTAATTTGATTATCTTAGAATTGTTGTCTTTTAATTTGCTTCTTGTTTTGATTGTTAATTGCTCTATCTGTACTTTGATAGAATTTATTAATTTTGAGTTTAATTTAGGACTTGACTGTTAATCCAGTACGGAAATTCATTAAAATGTGAATTTTGTGTGGATGCGATGAGTTAACAATTATACTCTTTCATCGAGGTAATTAACTGATTTATATTAGATTATATGATTGGCTGGAAGAAGAATGGAATCCTGTACTTATTTTCGTGAGAATAAGGTTATGTATTATAGTAAAAATGCTTTGCGTTATATTGTACGAAATAAATCAATGCCGAAGTTAGTGTTATGTTAAAATTAAAAAAAATTATAAAGTTTTTAACAAAGTCGATTTCAATACATACGACGGTCCTTTTCTTTTATTAACAAAAGAGACGTGCTAGTAGTAGTATTGGAAAAGCTGTCGTATTATTTACTTGTTTATTTTTTTCGCGGACATCTTAAATTCTGTTTATCCTCATGTAAATGACCATTTAACTAAACGTACGGCACACAAGCCGAGGCGTGAGGCCATCACCACTCGTGTTCAGCAAACACTCGCCGAGCCACTCTTAATGTTATGTCAAATTAAAAAACTGCCTCCGCATTGGCATTTTGATGTTCGGATGTTTTACTAATAATTAATTTAAAAAAAAACGTCAATAAAAAAGCGTGGGCATACGCGGAATAATGTGAAACAAACAATTTTGCTAAATTACGAAGTAGGTGGTAGGATTTTTGGAATTCCCTTAAATAGCTACCACGTTATTTATATACACATTATAGATATTTCGGCTGTTAACAAGCGAAAAACGAAACATTTTGGGCTAGATCACGAGCTCGTCTTCACTCGTGACTACGTGAAATTGGCGACAAGTGTTATTGTTTGGCGGCAGAATAAGACGGTGCAATGGAATTTGTTTAGACGATCACAGCAAGAGAAACCTACCAAAAAGAAAATTAGTCGAAAATGGTGGTATCATAAATATGATATAGCAATGTTTAAGAGACATACATAAATATCATACAATTTATAGTTTTTTTTATTACTTGTATATACTTACAAACATATTGTACTATTAGCAGGTAAATGGATATCTAAAAGGTTACATAATTTTAAAATTAATGTAATGATAATTACTTTAATATAAAAATAATGACAATATTGATGTAACCTTTTTTTTTTTTTCGAAAAATAATCCGTAGCGCACTTTTAGGTCCTCACCCATGACTTTGCCGTTTTAAAGAACCGGCCACTTTGACATGAAATAAATTGGCATATAATTAAGAATTCCAAATTCAAATGTATTAAAAATGTAGGTTCGTGATTTCCGTTTAGAATTTAGTGATAGATTCGTTTTCGCGCCATTTGTATTATCTTTTAAATGATTCATACAAAACGGAAAAGTATAATTATCGCATTATATACATGTATAAGTTCCAACATGAGATCAGCTCTGCAGAAACGGCACGAAGGATTAATGATGTGTATATAAAAGCACAGTACGGATTTCGTTTCATTGTTTTCATTCTGGAAGTTTGGACCTCTAATGAAAAGCCCGCGGATTGTAGATCAGACAATGAAGAATTTAAAGGTTATCGTGAAAGCGGATCCATCGCGAGCCATGTCATAGAAAACGGCGTGCTTCGGTTAGGTCAGTGGTAGGCAAACTTATTAGCCAAAGAGCCAAATATGAACATTACACAATTTAAAAAAAATTGGAGCCAAATCTGCCAGTTTAGTAAACTTTTATGACACTAAACAATTCATATTAATAAATATTTATCAATACGAACAATGTGCTTACATCTCCTTGGAAAGTTGTGCCAGAGCCGCACTTTGGTTACGTGACATAACAAGTCACTTAAATTAGTGAAAAAAGATAATAAACTCGAGATATAGGTACCGCATCGAAAGAAACTCATCAACAAGCACGCTATGTATTTTTTCATACGCTATGTATTAACACTGGTGTAACTGATTCCTAAGGTCTTGCCAGACGATTAATGCAGTATTGTCACCAATTGCAAAACATGATGGAAAAGCTAGGCATTAAAAAACCGAGACGGTTCAATTGCGCTAACCGGCTACTGTTTTATGACAACACTAGACCCCGCTAAATAACCTAAGGACCTTATTCCAGCAGATTACTCCTTTTTTCAGAATTTGGGTAATTCATCTCTAATAGTCCATAACGCTTACAAGGATTTTGATCCTAGATACGAAACATTTTTAAAATGGCGATTACGTATAGATTATAATTATGCATACTTCAATTAAACATTTCGTTAAAAAAAACATTGTTTTTTTACTTTTTTCTTATTACAGGCTAATTTGATATGGATTGAATTTTTGTTCTAAGCTCTCAACTGATATCAAGAAAGTGACTTCAATTATTACTAATTTAACAAATATCATTTGTAGATCGCTGTCGAGGATGCGGAAATACATTTTACTTTCATACTATCACATCTTTCATATAAGATTTTAATCAACGGTACAGTGTTTCACAGTTATTTCAGATTGCGATATACAACGCTTAATAACAATAACAAATATCTAAATATACAAAACAAAGAATATTTCGAAATTAAATAAATATTTTCATTGTTTTCTTTAATAATTTCCTTTTTATATAAAGCGACTATGTTGCTCGTTTTTCTGCCAAAGACTACAAAGTTAATAAATTATCTATGTACATATAATAAATAAAAAATATTACTAACGTTTCGTTACTTTTATTTTCCTTTTTATTTTATTTTTTTAGTTCCGTTAAACGTCAAAACGAGCGGGACGTGCACTTGATGTTAAGTGATACGCTTGCCTATAACAACGTGGCGCTGGTAACGATACACAGCACCACATTGCACTCCTCGCCTGAGACCTAAGTAAGATGTTAAGTCTCGTTACCCCAGTAATTACACTAGCCACAGCGCGCTTTTGAACCGGAACACAGTAATATTATAAAATTAACGTTTTGTCGTATTGACCACTTTGATTTGAACTATGTCCTCTTTGGTTAAGAATTGCAAATTCAAATTTATAAATTCATTTAGCTGCAACGTTTGCGTTTTGAAACGGTCATTCATTTGTTTTTCCTCATTATTTTTTTCTTTGGCGTCGCTTATTACCGCACAATGGAAAACATGAAATATCGGTATATTTACGAGTACGAGTTCTACCGTGGCACCAGTACCAGTGCTGCAGGAACAGCTCGAAGGATTAATGATGTGTACGGCGCTGACGCCGGTGTCGCAAAATAAAGCACGGTATGTTTTTGGTTTCAACGTTTTCGTTCTGGAATATCGACCTTCAGAACCAACCCCGTGGATGGCCGGACACCAAAGTGTAAAATGAAGAATTAAAGGCTATTATGGAGAAGGATACATCACAAAGAACTTCATAGATAGCTACAGGCTTCGGGGTAAGCTATAAAACTGTATTAACCCACTTGAAGCACATCGGGAAAGAAAAAAAAACTTGAACAATGGGTACCTCACGAATTGAGTGAATTGAACTTACAAACACGCGTCGACTGTGTTACTTTGCTCGATCGACACAATAATGAAGAGATTTTAGATCGAATCATTAATTGTGATGAAACGTGGATACTGTACGATAATAGGAAACGCTCGTCGCATTGGCTGAAGCCTGGAGACCCAGCTAAATCCTACCCTAACCGAAAATTGACTCCAAGAAAGTTACTTATGAGTGGTTGGTGGAGTAGCACCGGTGTCGTTCAGTACAGCTTTCTAAAATCTGGCCAAACGATTACGGCAGATATCTATTGTCAGCAACTGCAAACCATGAAGGAAGAACTAGCTGTTCTAGACAATCGAGATGGGTCAATCGCTCTAGGCCACTGCTGCTTCACGACAACGCAAGACAACACACTGCACAACAAAGAACCACTGAGTTAAATGAGCTACAATTAGAATGTCTGCGACATCCACCGTAATCCCATGACCTTGCCTCGACAGATTACCACTTTTTCCGGAATTTGGACAACTTCTGACAAGGAAAAAAATTCAACTCTGATGCGACAGTCCAAACCGACTTCAAAGAGTTTATTGATTGTCGCCCCCCATGGTCTTTTTAATAAAGGAATCAATGAACTACCTCTGAGATGGCAAAAGTGCATATGTAACGACGGTGCATACTTTGATTAATTAAATATATTTCACAAAAAAAAATTGATTTTATGTTCCTCCCGCATAAAACGCCAATTTCATATGTAACCTAATGTTTGCACAGCACTGTCTGTCGGCTGCAATAGGCGCTGCGTTGATACCTATCTAGACGGTCTGCAACAGCAGAGACCTAACACCAGTATAATTTATTACTCGTATCAAATTTAAGTATGTATAAAATTTATATTTAAATATATTAGTAAGAATCTTGTAAAAAATAGATCATTGTTGTTATGATATCAATTTATTGATGATAGTTTTTTTTTTCTCATAATAAATTAAAAAGGTATTGGTCCCATGGATTCATGTTCACAGACATATTATCTCTTTCAGAAAAAAAAAAATAATCATGAAAACTGAAACTTATCTACGAGTCTCATATTTTCTTCAGAATAAAAAATATTCAAAACTTAAAACGGAAATAGATTTAACTTGATTCGTTTTCCCATAAATTTGCATAAACTATTTGTTTATTGTATTTTTGTCTCACTTTGTATTTAATTTTTTTTTTTTTTTCAAAGTGAACTTTAAAGTGTTGTCGTTGCAAGTGTAGCACAAAAATAATTTGAAGGAGTGCCCACGAAATAAAGTTAAATTGTTTTATAAAACCGAAACCAGTTTGTTGATAACGTCGACAGGATTTAATTCGCGATCGCCATTTAATTTTATAAATTTTATAATTCATTACGTACTTCCGGTACAAAGGTTAGAAATGACAGCTTCTTCAAATTTAAAGTTATTTGATTGAGTTAATACGATATGACTTGAAGACAAATTGTTTAAGAAGTTAAATAATTTAAAAAAATTAAATTTACCAAGAATTTTTTTTCTTAGTTCCTTTATTTATTATGTTTTTTTTTATATTTGAGTTTACTCGTCATTCGAAAGTCATCATAACGCAAGAATATTTGATATAAACCTGGGCAATGTATGCGTTGCACAATATTCAAATAGGCCTATCATTTGACCTACTGCTTATTTAACTTAATTACCTGTAATTGATTAATTATTATTTATATATATTCTCATTAAGTAATAAGGAATGGGAGTTTAACGTTCAAGTTGTAAATATTTGATAATTATTTACTGGTGGCAGGTCTTCGTTGGCGGAGACCGTCTAGGTACCAATGCAGCAGCTATTGCAGACGACAAATAGTACAATGCAAACATTATTGTTTTCCGGTTTGGAGGGTGCTGTAGCTAGTGAAATTACTGGAGTAACGAAACGCAACATCTTATGTGATGATGTGTATAACATCCGATTAGCGCCACGTTGTATGGGCGGGCGTACCACTTACCATCAGGTGAACTTAGCTTCGTTGAAAAAAAAAAAATATTGACGATCAATGTAACTTTAACGTTCGTCTGTTTGTAGGTCAGTCGGGCGCAGTTGTATATCGTTATTGTTTAATGATATAAATGAAAGTTTCAATCTGTTGATCAGTAGCCGGCGCTGGTGGATGGTTCACATAACCGCAACAAATTGGGTTGTTCATACATACATATGCATATACGCCTCGAGCGTCATAACGGAGCGGCGCGGTGCGGCGCGGCGCGGCGCGGCGCAGCGCGGCCGGCGTCCCTCAAGGGTACACTACGGGTCCATGGCTACTGATGCTGTGCATCGCGCTTGAGACGAATCTATGTTTCATGAATCGGTGGCAATCGAGAGGCGCGCGCGGGTCCTCGCCAGATGAATATGGTCTAGAGCACGTCGTTGACCCCACATTCACATCGCATCACTTGACCGCCGATCACAACATACCTGCACACACAAACGTCACCGAACTATATCCTTCGACTACGAGCGCCGGTCGAGTACTCTCGAGACCTTCGGCCCACTCGAAAAATCAGCGGGTGGAGGTGTACACCCGCGCCGCCGCCCCCCCCTCGCGCCCCCCAGCGCGCCGCGCGCGCCCGCTCGCCCGCACGCCCGGCCCGCCCGCGCCCCGCGCACCGCCCGCACCACCCGATCGATCCACGCACCTGTACGGCGACGGCGGGTTGTTCGCGAGCTCCAATTTGCGGTATTCTTCGATGGGCGATAGGATGTCGGTGACGGAGAATGGCGTGGAGTGCTGGAGCTGCAGTTGGGACAGGTTCTGCTGCAGCAGGGCCGACTTTGGCGACAGGCTCATCGCCAGCTCGGCAGCGCTCAGTTCCGGCAGCGCCTCCGCCGGACACGGCGAGTAGCCGCCGCCCTCCGCGGACATCCGACCGGTGGACACTCGACGCCACTCGACGGCTCAGGCTCTAGTGGCTCTCGGGGCGAGAGTGGCGCCCGGAGCCCCCGGCGCGGGTTACGGCCACTCGATAGGCCCCGCCCGGGGCGCCGCGCGCGCTCCTATGAGGGCCTCGCTGCGGCGCGATTGGGCGACGCGGCCGCAAGGGGCGTCGCTCGGGGGCGCCGCCGCGCTCAGTCGGTTGGCTGTGGCGGTGCCGCGTGCCGCTTCCCCCGACGGGGGCAGTACACAGTGCTACTCAGTGTCGTGTCGGTGCTCGCTAATTATAGACTCGTCGCCGCGGGACCCCCGGCCCGCGAGACCCGATGAGCTGCTAAATGTTTGTCACACCGTCCCCTGATTGCGTTCATCAAGTTTTCGGATAACATTATCAATTGCAATAAATGTTTCACACAATCTCTCTATATAAGTTATCTCTGCTATGCTTAAATTGTATATATTAACCTCGGTATGACTACTGGTTTTTCTATTGTACATATATATATGTCAAGTTCGTTAAACACTTTATTTGCTTGAGACGAAGTCTGTCATCTGTACCATAATCTTGAAACGAGTCTATTTCCTTTCTTTAGATTATACACAAGTTGATGCAGAAGAACTGTGACAAATTTATTGTATTGCAAGACTGTATGACAACTTTATTATAAGTTTCATTATACTGTAACTTGAACTGATGTTAAACAAATTCTATTTAACTTAGTTATTTTCTTAACGGCTTTGTTATTTATATGTTACATTTTCTCTTAGCTTTACGTTTACTGCGTATTAACTAACATCTATTTATGTAGTTAAGATATTTGTGCAGTATATAAAGATTTTGGTATATTGAGGGAATGTTCGTCACCGATAACAACTTAGTAAAATTTAACTGGCTCTGCAGCAGTGGAACACGGAAGTCATTGACTCGTTTCCGGTGTATCACTATCTATAATTGGTTTGGTGGTGAGGATTTTTTTGAATCCGCTAGTTTAGCTACTACTCTTATATAGTAAATCTACTACCATATATCATTTATCATTCCTGTGTTCACAATGTTAAGATATAAGTTATAGTAAGAGTTCATTGTTACTTAATATAATGTGAATGTGTTTAACTTACTTTTTTTTTAACCTACTTTACTCTTTCTGAGATTGTCTTGAAAATAATCATCTGTTCATGATTATCAGGAAATCATCTTGTTAAATATATTTTTATATATTAGTCTTACTGTTGATAAGTCTTTGCATATGGCCGCCGGGGTAGGTACTATCGCGACGGTTATATCCGCCGTCAATGAGTAGTGTACATACTTTTCTAAGATCTGGGTTACAATACTAAAGCTAATAATTTTATTGGAGTAACGAGACTAGACCTAACTTGAAGGTGATTAGCACAATAACGTTCACAAGCACAAAATTGTTCTAATGCTAGTGGTAGTGTGTTGCTTATTTGATTAATAAATACACAAACTTATATTTTATGTTATCTAATTAATAAAGTCTTCATTGCTAACAAATGTATAAAATCACTATAAGTTAATTGTAAGTATTTTTTTTTTGTTTTGTAAAATGTTCGCTGTTATCATCAGATCGCTTCGTAAATATTACCTAGAAAATAAAAGTACAGGTTGTTGGTGCTTCATGATCATCATTTAAACCCCTTTAAAAATTCAGGGTTGCAGTCATCGGCTACAATACTACCAGAATGAAATCATTTTTCTTTCTGTAAATGTACAAACTTTCTTAATTGTATTCTTGTGTGGTATTAGATATTATTATTATTTACTACATATACAACTTGCATACATAGGCTTCCCAATGTTGGGAACGGTATTTGTCCTCTCCACGTTTAGCATGTGGGAAGGCGAGAACAGAAGGATAGGAGGTCTCTCAGATATATCTATTGCATTTTTCTCGCACTGTAGAGTAGTTACTCTTAACGTTATTACTACAGTGTAGTAATGGGGATATACTAACTCGTCTGCTACACACGAGTATGTCTCTTTAATTAAAACAATGTCGAAAAGTTTTATTTAGGTAGTTATGGTTGTTGAATTTATTTTTCGATATCATTAAATTTAAAGAAAAGGTTAAGGTTTCTGTCACTTATGATGTCTATTATTATGAGGTCACTGCCACAGGTCCGTAGATTTATTCCGGAGCTAAACGCTCTTCAGTTTCGATGACGGTGCGTCGCTCTAAAAATATTGTCGTTTTATCGCAATTAATACATTGAGGTGTTCCGGCTGCTAAAGTATGAGAGCCAGTTCACTCTAGGCAAGCATACTTCACCATTTTCGACCTTATCGTCGAATAACACCATCTGAAATTAGAGCTAAGTTTTAGCCCGTTTTGAAAGAAAAAATCACTGTTATTTGCAGTCGTATAACTTGCCACTAAGTGACAATCACTTCACTTTGTTGTACAAAAACTCGTCTTCATATTTTCGTTTGTAATATTTACACAGTGTTTTTAATACACCTCTTTTACCTGGTTTCCAGATCTTTGGCTACCGTTAACAGATGAATATGAGAGCTAAACTATTAGAAAAAACAAAATATTGTTTAATAACTTTTCAGAATACTGTAACATAAATTGTAACTATCGTGTGTAAGATTTTGGTTATAATTACTTGTAAATTAAATTTAAGATCCGTTTAAAACCGAATTTGTATTCTCTTCCCTCTATTTAAGATATTTTTCTTTTAATATTGTATAATAAATTCTTTAACTAAGACATGAATTATGTCTTATACATTCTAACTTTCAATAAAAGAATTTGAGAAGAAATTATGATTTTTTTTATAATAAGATTTTTATTACAGTTAATATTTTTGTACCAAAATTGAATACTAAAAAGTTGCTTACACAAATACTACATCATACGAAATTGTCTGTTAGACTGAATAACCCGGTATTTCACTAATTTATTTAATCTAAGATGAATGTAGAAATGTCCGGTCTGCACGTCGTCTACACTATATTTCAATAAAAGAAAATCATAAAACTTATTTCTATGGTATTAATGCAAGCCAATTAGAGTCATGAAGCGGAAAAGGACGTTAGTGATTGGAACATTAGTTAAGGAGGGCTTGATTTATCTTACCCTACGAATGTATTGTATAACTACACACATTACTTGTGAAAAAAACAAGTAAAATAAAAATGAAGAGATTTTTATTTTTATATAATGACGGATGTACGCTCCAAACAAATAGTCACGACCTAAACTAGAAGAGACGTTATAATGATTAAAACGTATACATATTAGGGCATAAAAAGTTACACGAGTGAAACGTATAACACTGCTACTTTTAGTCACGGTTAACAAGGATAAAACCTTTCATTTTGTCCAAATATTTAAAAAAATGCTATCTATGGAAAAGGAATAATTTTTCGTATGTAGAGTTAAACTTAATTTCACTTAAACAAGATGGCGCTTTATTAAATGGTTTAATTTTTTCAAAGGATAAAGCGACATCTCATATGATGCCGACAAAACATGAAATTAACGATAATCATAATAAAACGTATTGTAAGAAAAATATGTTTCATTAAATGTAAATTTTTTTAGTTATTTAATATACAAAAATTTCCCTGTTCTAAAATAGTTAAATAAGTGTTTTATATTTTTAGGTAATTGAATTATAAGTAAATAATTTAACAAATTATTTAAGATATTAAACCATCAGAACTGCTGATTCATTGAAATAACGATATATTTCAAAATAATATGAAAAATTTCTTTATTTACCGTGCTAAAATGATATAACATATTATGACATATGTTATTCTAGGAATAATTTTATTCACCGGGAACACCTGCATGGAGCTGGCCACATTCTCGCTGTCTCCGATTCAGTGAGTATGTAAATGTCATTTTTATATATAATTTGCGGTGTTTTATGTTAAACGGTGCGCAATACGCCCGTTCATTATAAAACGGATTAGCGAAAGTGATTTAATCGCGACTTCATAACAATGCCGGGACCGAAGCGCTATAACCTCGTCGTGATTCGCGCCGTGCGCGTCACGTAACGTCGGGCCCCGATGGTGAAGAGGACGATGGTGCTGAGTACCGAGTGGGCGCAGGTGGAAGTCGTCGATCTCACGAATGACGGCAACGGACTCGGATTCAACCTAGTCGGAGGGAGGAGTACTGGCGTAGTCATCAAGTACGTGCTGCCCGGTGGCATCGCGGACAAAGACGGCCGGCTGCAGAGCGGCGATCATGTGTTGCAGGTGGGGTCGATAAACTTGCGCGGATTCACGTCCGAACAAGTTGCGGCCGTGTTGCGCCAAGCAGGACCCTCCGTGCGGCTCCTGGTGGCGCGTCCCGCTGACCCTGCCGCAGCTCTGAGAGCACCTATCCCCGGTACTGCATTAGTACCCACGAAACTTCTCGCCGATCCGGAATTACTCGACCGTCACCTCATTGAAAGTGGGTATGGAGCCGTATATGACTTATCTCAGTGCTACACTGAGTACATCAATGGACAGAATGGAGATGTGGAATCAGTAGCAGCTGCTGTCAGTGTTATTGGTGATAATCCACAGCAGATACCTGATCATCCTATTGTAGCTCAAACAATTTCACCAACTATTACAATAACTGTGCCAGTTGAGCTACCACCTTTACCAGAAGTTGAAATTGTGCATGTGGATTTAAATAAAAATGTATATGGTCTAGGTATTACTGTCGCTGGTTATGTTTGTGAGAAAGAAGAATTATCAGGTATATTTGTGAAAAGTATCATCGAAGGTAGTAGTGCTGAGCAGAGTGGCAAGATAAAACTAAATGATAGAATAATAGAAGTTGATGGAGTATCATTAGCTGATAAAAGTAACCCACAAGCAGTTGAAATATTGAGAAACACAGGTATTGCTGTACATTTAGTTTTGGAGCGATATTTGCGAGGTCCAAAGTATGAACATTTACAGTTAGCCATATTTAATGAAGAACGGCCAAATTCTCCATCTCCCACAACCACAACACTCTCCTGGTTTCCAGTCCCTTCACAGGTAGAGAACAGTGTAACAGAAATTGAACCAGAGCCAGAATCTAATACAACTATAGATTCCAGTGTGCTGGAAGTGGGTGAGAATGAGGTCATTGAACCTACACAGGAAGAATTAGATCAAAGGTTTGATGCAATCTTAGCTGTTAATGAGGAAGATATAAGACAGAAATGGGAAGAAGAAATTGGACCAGGGAAGCAAATAATTATTGCTGAAATTCATAAACTCTCAGGATTAGGTATAAGTCTTGAAGGCACTGTGGATGTCGAAGGAGGGCAGGAAGTGAGACCACACCATTACATAAGATCAGTCCTTCCAGAAGGTCCAGTAGGACAGCAAGGAACTTTTAATGCAGGTGATGAGCTTCTAGAAGTGAATGAATACAGACTTCATGGCTTAACTCATACTGAGGTTGTCAATATATTGAAACAGCTACCAAATCGCGTAAGGCTTGTTTGCGCAAGAAGCAATACGGAAAGCGGCCCTAGGCCATTGATCAACTTGGCACCTGATAGAGAAGGATTTGAAGCCAGAAAAATAATATCTGGCAGCCTTAATAACCTGACTACTATAGTAAAGGCACAATCTGATACATCAATCAACACATCCAGCACTGCAACACTGACCAACCACTCGGAATTATCCAAAAAGTCCCGTTCCTTGGAGTGTGTTTCAGGTTTAGCTATGTGGCAAAGTAAGGAAGAAATAGTAGAGTTGGTGAAAGGGGACCAAGGGTTAGGATTCTCCATCTTGGATTACCAAGACCCTATTGATCCTCATGGGACAGTGATTGTTGTCAGGAGCTTAGTGCCAGGAGGTGTTGCTGAGAAAAATGGAGAGATATCACCAGGAGACCGTGTTATGTCTGTTAATGGAGCAAGCATAAAAAATGCGACTTTAGATCAAGCAGTGCAAGCCCTAAAAGGGGCTCCAAGAGGAATTGTGAGGGTGGGAATTGCTAGGCCATTGCCTCCACATGACTCCACTAAGTCAAAGAGCACGACCACACTCAATAAACCAAGTTAATCTTCACTGAACTGTGTTAAATATACTAGTCAAACAATGGACTATTTAAGTGATGATTTGATTTATAAGTGATTGCCACTCAGAACTTAATGATCAAACTGAGGTGTAAATGTGCGATGGAGATGGACAAGTATGAATAGATACATCCTACAACTTGTTTTGGAGCTCAAAATCTAAAATAATATAACCTACGCTTTATTAGATTTAGTCGTGATTTGAAAATAATCATATTTATTGCACATCATCATCATCACCAGCATTTCAGCCTAATGGTCTACACTGGTGAATATGCGCTCATCAGCTGGGCAATAATAGTCATATTCATTTTATGTGAGTTGAGGGGCATAATGTACTGGTAAAGGTGATGAGCAACACTACATTTGCCTTGGAATTGTTCCTCCTTGGTCTCTCTTTACGTGGCACCAAGGTTAGTCACTGAGGTTCCAGCTTTGTGTTACAAGTAAGTCATTCTATTAAAATTTTTGCACTCTTTTAATTTTTCTTATAATGGAGTAAGCTCCATGTTAGGTCTAGATCTGATTTCTAGTTCAAACTTTATTTATACCTAAAACACATTTTTAACCTTCACCTGTAGGCCATCATTTTTAGAATCTAGAATTATCACATACCTTGTAGATATACCTAAGGGAGCAACTAAATAGTTACGTAAATTTTATATGTAAATATATAAAAAAAATAACTCGTTCTCGGATAATATTTTGGTTTTTCATGTTTTTCTATATTGACGAGATTTTAATAAATCATAAAACTAATATGTGAACAGATCATATCAACTAATTATTAAAAAAAAAACTGCCCCAATTTCATTGCTACCCTTGGGCGTATACACCTTCCTAAAATATTCCATGCACTCTCAACCCCAATTAATCAACTGAAACAACTTTATTCCTCATATCTTTCATTATTTATACATTCACATTAATCTCATCCATGACATTTACTTACAAATATCAAGTTGAAAGAAAACATTTCTGGTCAAATTTATAAATGGTATCAAGGGTTGCCGCTTTACTAAAAATCACTTTGCATCTGAAAATGTACCTTTTTATAAACCTATTATCTGTGCACTGACTTGTTTCGCAACAGCCTTGTCAAAATATCTTAAGAGGTTCCTATTTCATGGTAACTGTCTTCAATGCTGTTGGTTTTGATATCCAATGGTATGTACTATAGAAGACACTGGTCTGAATTTATAAAGGATTTTAGATAAGAGACTTTTTTAAATTTCCTTTATTGTAACTTAAAGCCTTCATTCACAAGGAGAAAGTCAAGTTACTCACCATACTGGTAAAGTGCGAGTTGGAATATACAAAGATATATAATATTTCAATAATTCTACAACGATATCCGATATCTGTGTTATGTATTCTTAGCATGTTCGAAACATCACAGATTTTTCTATTCTTTCTATTACTGCAGGATGAGGTGGTTTAAACCTGATGATAAAACTATCATAGTGGTGAATAGCTTATTAAAGCCCTGTTAAATTTATTGAAGTTTGCCCTAGACAAGTGCTACTCAAGTTGTCTGTTGCTCTCATGATTTCTCACTTAAACATGAGTGAAATTAAGTATTGGTTAGAAAATCTGTCAATTTGATTAAAACTTTAAGTGTAACTAACTATAAGTGCTTTTTTGTTACTATAGCAACCAGCTAACTGCATTGGCATTAAAGGTTTATTTACAACTTTAGTCAGTTAAGTTTTGTAGTTTATTATATATTAATGTATATATCATTTGTTATTGTTATATGTGTCTTATGGATTTGTTTCATATACAGTCCAGGACCTATAGTTTAAAGGGTGCTGCAGCTACAAGCAAATGTTGCAGTGTATTTCATCTCAACTAGCCCTACATTGTTACAGCCAGGTGAATTAGAATAAATATAGTTTGTCTGTGATGAAAGATCTATGATTTCTTTTTCGTAAATTAGTACAATACTAATACTTGGATATTGAAAATGTATAATATTTTATTTTACAAGTTGAAAATTATTTACACGCATGTCTCCTATAACGCGATTAATTCGCACAGCGTTATAAAAAACTCAAATACTGTAAACTATAATTACATACGACAATACTATAAATCAAATTTATCCCCCTTTTTATGTCGGTTCGGTCGGTTCCTCAATGCTGAGGGTCGTGAAACCAAATTTATATAAAAACTTAAATTTATTATTGTCAATATAAATAGAAATGAAAATTTTGAATTTTATATATTTGTTTTTGTTTGTTATAAAAAAAAAACTAAAATTTACTTTTCTAATAAAAAAAAAAAACATACGTCATCTGTTTAAAATACATACTTTTTAGCATCATTTGGCAAAAGCCGCGTTATAAGGAGACATGTCTATACTTTTTTTTTTAATTCTACAAAATGACGTGACGAGGGAAAAACGTTTAGCCCGTTCGTACTGTAGTGCAAAAAAAATATACAGAATATGAAATAAATTAACATATCTTTATAAAATACGATATTTACAAATATCAAAACATATGATAAATACATTAAAACAATATATGTAAAATATACAAATAGGTAATTGAAATTGTAAAAAGGTTGAATATAAACTAATCAATAGGCATTTCCCCCCAAAATTTCTAACCTATTTATGTTATAGATATGTCGATTATTTTTTAACTATAAAACATTATTATTTGTTTAATTATGTAGAAATTATACAATGTCAGTAATTAATTAGCTGTTATATTACGCTTTTGAAGCAGCAATCCGTTTTTGTTATTAGAAATTATTACACCGTTCCAATGAAAAGGATCCAACTCAAGAATTGCAGTGTGAGAGAAGTTAATGTAGATATCTTCAAAAATTATATGGTGCTGAGTAAATTCAAATGTGTATTTTCCGCGTTTGTTAACACATACCGAACTGGTAAGCTAAATTATTTATTGGTTGTATCTGACTGTCATGTAGTCACCATTGCACTTGCTAAGCTCAAGTGGCGCGTTCCATAGATCTCTATACCGGTAGGCGCTCTATGGTTAACCTTCTTCTAGAAGTAAAGTTTCGTAACAATTCATATCGTAAAAAACATTATGAACTGCTACACCAGAAACAGATCTATCGTTAAACGGCAAAGATTGTCATAACCTTTGTCGTTTTGAATGTCGTTGTTAATGAAATTGTAACGAAACCGTTGAGCACAATATGCTGCAGTGTATATAATCCGAACTAAAGCCATATTATAACACGGCCATCGGATTAGAATGGCGACGCGTTGTGACCCGACCACTCTACAAAGAGTGATACCGACAATGAATAAGTGATATATTGTTAGTAGCGAGCATGTCAATTATGGTTGGTAACTCCTGCCATCATTAATATTGAGTTCCTCAGAAGCCTTTCGCAATTCTTGAGTTGAGAATTTCATTAAGATCTTTTTGGATACTAAGTTGTGATTTGTTGTGTGTAAGTTAGCAACCGCTTAGCATAATGTAAAGCGAGATTTATATTTTTATAACGATACCGCCTCACTCCATACACTACCAGTCTCCTCTGTATACCCTCCACACCATCCTCCGCTGCCTCCCACCCGGTACAAGTCCGTAATAGCTCTTCCTTCGTGCAGACTGATGTAGAGTAAATAGTTAATTGTAACGGAAATATGTGATTGTGGAATGTTCCTTTACATTCGATATAATTTTTTTTAAGTCATGTTTATTTCATTTCTTATGTTATTTAGATATGGTTGTGATTTTAATTTACCATCGTGATACCAACGCATCAGCTGTGTTAGTTGTGTACGTCTATCATTGATGACCATACTAGTTCTTGTCCATTTATCTAGTCTATGTTGTCCAGCAGTTTCTTACGTATTAATGATTGCGACTGGTTATATTATGTAATTTAATTAAAAACATATGATTTATTTTTTTTGCATGTAATTTGAGGTACAATATTAATGGTGTTGCCATCGCACTATTAATTGTACTTTAAAGAAATGTTATTCTTTCCCGCTTGCTACGTTTTTAATCGTATACAAATATTTCGAATATTCAATATTGATTTTATTAATATATCTATGCATTAAAAATAATCACATATTTTCGACAAATTAAACGACATTTGTAATACGAACAAATAAATCGGGGTAAAGTTTAGTTGGCGCACTGTAAATTTATCGAATGCATCACATAGAAAAAATTTACACGAGTAAAATGATGGAAAAAGAGTAATAAAAAAAAAATTAAATATTTAGATTTTTATTTCGAATAATCTTCACAATTTTACCCTAAGTTATAAGTAAGTAACATCCTAAGATCATTTAAAGACGTAAGCCAAAAAGAGCAATGAAACGCGCTTTGCTCGAAGTTTCTGTGCATGATCAGAAGCTAGGTGTAAGATCTATCATCATCATCAGCTGATGGACGTCCACTGCTGGATATAGGCCTCTCTCAAAAATCTTCGCATTGATCGGCCTTGCGCTGCAGTCAGCATGGCCTCCGGCACCGCCGGGCTCTAGGAGCCGTCGTTTGTAGAAGTTCATATCGGGGGATTTGTGCCATTTCTCACCAAATTGACACAATGCGGGTTGGTGGGAGTAAGAGCCTCGTTTGTTGTGTATCAGGAGCAGGTGAGGTTGGCTTGGATCCCGTGAGTTGTTGTCCTAGACCCTTTACACCCTACAGGTGATCTATAAAAAAAACTAATGACACCATCACAGTACAGAAGATTGCTAGACCTTATGCAATGGATAGGGCACACTGTTCGAACGACTAATAGCCGATGGGACAGTTAGATCTTCGAGTAGCCGTCGCAAACTGATGCTCACAATGCTGAAAGGTTAGAAAGTGGACCGACGATCTGTCGAAGATTTGAAACCGGTAAGAGCATCACAGCCTCGACCGATGTCGTGATATTTGGCAGCCACATCCAACAGTGGACGTCTATCCGCTGAACAAAGACGAGATCGACTTGTATTTCATATTTTTATTATATTTCTTGTTTTTCGATATAAAATTGATTATGTTAATATCTGGTGTTTCCTCAATTTTACTTCATTCCATATCAGAATGGGATGTGGAGGATTTTTCTACTTCCCTGATTGTAAATTTACGATTAATGATCATGGTCATGCTGTATCTCTTAGGTTTCCATTAGTTTTTCATCATTCAGCTATAGTCTTTTACTGAAAACACTTTTTACGCTCTTATTGACGACACAACAGAAATTTGATACTCGTGTTAGTTTCATCGACTTCCGCTTGGAGGCTCTTCACCATCATCCGATAGACGTCCACTGCTGGATTTGGCCTCCCCAAAGATCCTCACATCGATAAGTCCTGTACCGCCCGCATCACCGGGCACCAGGAGCCGTCGTGTGTAGGATTTCATATGGGGGGGATTTGGGCTACTTCCCACCACGACGGTTCAATGCGGGTTGGCGGGAAGCAGAGCCTCGTTTGTTGATTAGCAAGGTTCACCACGAGCAGGTGAGATTAGGTCAGAGGTGTTGTGCGGGAATCCTTACACCCCTGGAGGTTCTTACAAGATGTTAATTGTAATTTTTCTACAATGCGCTAGAATTTGATTACACGTGATGTTAAGTGACAACGAGGTCGGTGGATGATGAGCTGTTTGTAGTTACGTAGATGACACCAGTACGATTTTCCTGTTATAGAAATGTGGGTGCCGAATTTACCGATCACAGTGATGACGGGACTGGCGGCCGGCGCAGGCGCACTGTGCATCTTCAAGTGAGTGGTAGTAGTGTATTTTCAACTTTGTTCCTATAATCTTCGGTTTAAATGATAAATACATATTTTTTTTTACAAAGCGAGACGAGCTGGAAGTACATCTGATGATATTAAGCCTGTCCATATGATGGTGATGATGATATTACATTAAAGTACTTTTTTCGATGGTAAGTGATACTCCAGCCCATAACAATATGGCGTTAGTTACGATGATATACACTGCACCACGTTGTTCTCACCTTCATACATAGGATGTTAAGTCTCGTTACTCTATTAATTTCACTAGCTATACTAGAACCCTACTGCTTGACGGCAGAAATAAGACCTATAGTGGTACCTACCACGCCAGCGGCACCTGAGACCTACCACCAGTATGTAACGAAAAAAAATCTAAATGGGATCCCGATGGATGACAAGTTTCTGCATGCCATCTAGGTATTCATATTTAAAGTCTAGAAATAGTAATGTACTAGTTCCTTGTTTTTGACAAGTAAACTGACAAGGATTCGTGTTGTATAAATAAATAGTTATATTCCTTCGTCGACAGGGACATGCGCGGCGGCCCGCCATTCGACCGCAAGGTGCTAGCCGAGGGGAAGACGGTCATCGTCACCGGCGCCAGCGACGGCATCGGCAAGGAGGTCACCTGGGAGTTCGCAAGGAGAGGTGCCAAGGTGCTGACTACGATACGATAATTACACAGCTTTTGTAATTAGTCTACGGTTGGAACACAACCGAAGATCTAATGACTTCTCCAAATGCCGGATACGATCACTGAAATGGTTTAAGAGCTTCATGTTCTGTTTGTCTCACGCTTGCAGGTGTTCATGGCGTGTCGGGACATGAAGAAGTGCGAGACGGTGCGCCGCGAGGTGGTGCTGGAGACGGATAATAAGTTCGTGTACTGCCGGCCCTGCAACCTTGCCTCGATCACCTCCGTGCGAGCCTTCGCCGAAAGGTACGCCGCAGCTCTTCAATCAGGATGATATACATCATCATCATCAGCCGATAGACGTCCACTGCTGACCATAGGCATATGATATACACAACATCAAATGATGCTCGTTGCATTGAGACAAGATGTTAAGTTTCGTTACAGCAGTGATTTCACGAGCCACACAATCCTTCAAACCGGAACACCGTAACGTTTTCGCACTAGTGTATAGACAGAAATAGGCGCAGCAATGGTTCCTTCCTAGACGATCTCTGGCAACAGCAACAGAGACCAGACACCAGCGTTGAGAAACCCAAGTATTGTATCCTCATCGTCATCATCTTCAACAGCCCCCGCAAATCCACTACTGGACATAGGCCTCTCTCAAGGAATGCCACTTAGCCCAATGTGTTATTGTTTTAAATATTAAATAAATAAATAGAAAAGTCTGTCGTGTCAGGGACAGCTGATGGTGGAGAAAAGTCTTGGAGTGGAGGCCGCGATCAGGTCGCACACCGACGACATCATCAGGGCAGTCGGAAGTGGGGGATGAAAGAAGCTGACGATCGCATTTGTTAGAAGACATTGGAGAAGACCTATATCCAGCTGTGGATAAATGAAGCCTGACAATGATGATGATGATGATAAAATAGAAAAGGTAGAAGCATATTCCGTGACGTCACTACATCAGTCAGCAATACATTCTTTTTAACTTTGTAATCAGGTTCAAGTCCGAAGAGCCGAAGCTGGACGTGCTGGTGAACAACGCCGCGGTGATGGAGACCCCGGCCGGCGTCACCAGGGACGGGTTCGAGACCCAGCTGGGAACTAATCACATGGGTCACTTCCTGCTCACCAACTTACTGATTGATACTCTGAAGGTGATTAATTAAATTGTAGAATTTCTTATCACCGAAAAAGAAAATCTGGTGGGGAAGAGAAGTCTTGGAGTGGAGGCTGACTTCCCTCCAGATGGACGGACGACATCATCAGGGCGGTTGGAGCTGGGTGGTTGGGAAAAGCTGAGAATCGCATTGCACTCAAAATGTAACGTAAAGGTTTCATCATCATCAGCTGTCCACTGCTGGATATAGGCCTCCTCCAGAAGATCTCCTATCGGTCCTGCTCTGCCCGAATCCAGCAGCTGCCCGCGACCTTAACAAGATCATTAGATCGCCTAGTGGGAGGCCTGCTAGCACATATAGTCTATCGGACTTCATCACCATAATATACCTTTGTATATTATGGTGATGAAGTCGTGATGATGTCTTTTCTTTGTTATCAAGACAAATTCTTCGAATAAGACCTGCAGGTAACAGCTAGGATTTCTAGGACACCCGACTTTACAATACTCCTGGTGGTTGTCCTCGTAGTAGGATCTCTTGCGGATTTACTGACGCATCTTGATGACACTTAAATGTTCATGAGGAATTAATTTTTTTTATGAAGCGATGTGCGCGAGCAGGACCTTCACCTGATGGTAAGTGATACGCCTGCATAATAACGTGATGCTAGTTAGGATAGTATACACAGCATCACATTGTGCTCATCACTTTGAGATATAAGATGTTTTTTCATTACCCCATGTAATTACATTAGCTACAGGGTCCTTCAAACCGGACCACAGTACTGTTTGTTGGCTGTAATAGGAGCCGTGGTGGTACTCATCTAGACTGTCTCCGGCAACAGAGACTTACCACCAGTTAATTATTAGAATAACGTTCAATGACAACTTGCAGGGCTCGGCGCCGAGCCGCGTGGTGGTGGTGACGTGCGACGGACACCGGCGCGGCGACATCAACATGGAAGATCTGAACCTGAGCAAGAAGTACGACCCGAGCGCGGCGTACTTCCAGAGCAAGCTGGCCAACGTGCTGTTCGCCAGGGAGCTGGGCAGGAGGATGCTGGGTGAGTTGCGATTACTGTATTACACAGATGCTAAGTCTGGTCAGGATTTTCTTTAGGTCTAACGTCCAGATGCAGCTGGAATCTGATCTTCAATCTTTGTCTACCTCTATGGCAAAGTGGTTAAACGCTCTCCTTTTAACATGAAGGTTCCTCCTCTGTTCGATTCCCGAGCTGCATGTTGTAGTTTGTGTGGTGGTAAGATTTTGTCGATCTACCTGCCATAATCATTGCTGTATTCCAGCTTTCAATATATGAGGGCAAGGGTGTTCCGGATGAGCACAACCACCTGTAACAGTACTGTGCAAACATTGCTGTGTTTCGGTTTGAAGGGCGCTGTAGCCAGTGAAATTACTGAAGTAACGAGACTTGACATCTTGTCTCAGTACGACGAGCACAATGTGGTGCTATGTAAATCATTCTAAATATCGCCACCTTGTTATGGGTAAGCGTATCACTTACCATCAGGTGAACGTCTTAAGCCTCTGGACGCTTCGCCGAATAAAAAAAAATCGGGTAACAATCAATGTCTTTATCGACACCATATAAAATATTTTTTTTTTCTTCAATTTAACGATGATATGAGCAGCACGTTCACCTGATGGTAAGTGATACGCATACCTATAACATTGTAGTACTAGTTAGGATGATATACACTTCACCACATCGCGCTCGTAGTCTTAGATGCTACGCCTCATTACCCCAGTTATATTAGCTACAGCGCCCGTCAAACCGGAACACTGTACTGTTTGGCGGGAAAAATAGGACAAGTTAGCTCTGTTAGGATTATTTTAATAATTAAATTTACTTTTGTTATTCCGCTGGCAACACAGTCAGCAGCTCTTCGCCTCTCCGATGTGACTCCATATTAAATATATAATTTCATCAGCCGGTAGACGTCCACTGCTGGACATAGGCCTCCCCCAAACATCTCCACATACAGTTTGCATGGCCTCCAGTACCGGTGGACACTAGGGGCCGTCGTATGTATGGATTCATATGGAGGGATTAGGACAATTTCCCACCACGCTGGCCCAATGCCGGTTGGCGGTAGCCAGAGCTTCGTTTGTTGTATATCAGGGTGCATCACGAGCTGGTGAGGTTGGCTTAGCTCCCGTGATTTGTTTTGCGAAACCTCTTACAACTCTTATGTGTACACATTAAATTGTCTCTTAGGAGTAGTTTCCTTTAATGAAGAAACTCAACCTAATCCTGATTACCTGATCGTAAACAGTGAGAGAGTGAGATAGAGGTCGTGTGTAATGAGCACGTGTTGTACGCAGAGACGGGCGTGGCGGTGGTTGCCGCGGACCCCGGCTTCACGGACACCAACCTGACGCGGCACCTGCCGATGTCGCGCAGCATCACCCGCTACCTGGTGTACCCGCTGTTCTGGCCTTTCATGAAGATGGCGCGCACCGGCGCGCAGGTCGTGCTGCACGCCGCGCTCGACGAGCAACTCGCGAACAGCGCCGGAGACTACTACGTGTAAGTTGGCGAATGGATGTCGAACTTTATTGGTGGTGGTAGACCTCTGATGCCGGAGACCGTCTAGGTAGGTACCATCGCAGCGCTTACTGCAGCCAACAGACTACCGTGCTAACATTACTGTGGTCCGGTTTGAAGGGCGCTATGGCTAGTGTAATTACTACGGTAACGAGACTCAATGTCTTGTCTCAGGCGACGAGCGCAATGTGGTGCTGTGTATACCATCCTAACCAGCTCCACATTATTATAAGCAGGCATATCACTTATCATCAAGTGAAGGAAATAATAAAAGAAAGCAGTACGGTCTTTTAATCTAATCCTACCAACCCACATTGCTAGCGTGGTAGGTAATGACCCAAATCTCCCCTTAAGATCCTCTACTAACCATGGCTCCTGTCTGGCGATGCAGGCAGCGCAGAACCCATCGATGTGTGGATCTTTGTGAGAGGCCCATGTCCAGCAGTGGACGTCTATCGGCTGATGACAATCGTTCTTTAGATTAATTTCTCATTTTTTATGGAAGATCAAAAGAAATGGATCAGTCCTTTTTATGTTCTAGGACTTAAGCTAGGTTACCTAACAAAGCGACCATTGAGTGACCTGTTCTATCATACGATTAAACTAAATCCATCATAAACGCTACTTCCAGGGACATGAAGCAAGTGCAACCTTCGAAGAAGGCGCAGGACTACGAGCTGGGTATCTGGCTGTGGAAGGTCAGCGAGAAGTGGACGAAGCTGAACGACGACAGCTCTACTAAAAGTGCCGCATGATCCTGTGCATCGGACCTCATGTGCTAGATATTACAACTTGTGGTGTAGCTGACAAATGTACCGGTTACTTCTATCCGAAGTATATTTCTCCCACCCCTTTCACTTCCGACTTAATAGTTCCGGTTTCTTCGATCTCTATCTCCAGTTCCAACTATAAGGTTTACCTGGACCACTATAGGTTGAGTTCTGGACTTAAACTTATAATAATTAAACCTTCGAGGCACTCCTATGGACTAAATAAATTATATCGCCGTAAGCAAATAGGCGCCCACTGCTGGACATATGCCTCCACTAAAGACCAACCCCCAACGCTCCCGAACGCTTGCATCCAGTTTCTTCAAAGCTTCACCAGGTCGCCGGTGCACCTGTTAGCCATTAACCTAGTGTTTGTGAAAGTGACATAGTTTTAATAAAAATTAGTATTTGTTTTTAAGACTTTTATTTACATAGTGTGTGTATTTTATTTTAATCAAAGTCGCTGGTGGTGAGGTCTCCGCTGCCGGAGACCGTCTAGGTAGGCACCACCGCAGCGCGTATTTCTACCGTCAAACATTGCTACGTTCCGATTTGAAGGCTGCTGTAGCCAGAGTTATACTGAGGCAACGACACTCGTCTTATGTCTCAGGCGAGGAGTAGCCTCTGGAGTAGGCGCTGCGGTGTTACTTACCTAGGCGGTCTCCAGCAATAGAGACCTACCACCACTACAGTTATTCTCCGTCGCATCCGTAAACAAAAACAAAACATGGAATGATGATATAATTTATTCTATTCCCATATGGAGGTGTGGTAGATCGGGTTGTCGAAGAGTAGCGGGCGTGGTGCTGGGGGCGGTTCGGTGGGCAGCGCCGCGTGCCGGTGCAGCAGCTGCAGGCAGCCGGTGCCGATGGCCGCGGGCACGCCCACTATGATCGACTCGGACACACCCTCTATGGAGTCGCACTGCCCGTAGTACGCCGCGTCAAACAGATGGTCAGCGGTCTTCTCGAACTGCAGCCAGAGATAGTACACCGTTACATCAATGTTGAAAAACTAAACAATGGCTCACGGGACTCAAACCAACCTCACCAGCTCGTAGTGCACCCTGCTAATCAACAAACGAGACTCTGGCTCCTACCAAACCGCATTGGGCTAGCGTGGTGGAAAATGACCCAAATCCCTCCATATGAACCCCTATATACGGCAGCCCTAGTGCCCAGCAGTACCAAAAATCATACTGACACTGTATGTCGAGATCGATGGGGGAAGCCTATGTCAATTTTTGTAGATTAATGAATTGTGTATTAAGTTTACATCAATGAAGAGATACGCTGCCTCAGTGGCGCAGCAGCTTACCGCTTGACTTTACATAAAGGTCCCTGATTCGATTTCAAGGCAGTGTGATGTATAAGCATACGAGTTAGTAACATACGCTGGCCAGGTTGAGCACGGACTCCTTCATGCGCGCGAGGCCGTAGCGCGTGATGCCAAGCACCTCTCCCCGAGCGCTCATCTGCGAAGCGAGCAGCTCCACGTGCCGCCGGTCCACCGCCATGCCGTGCCCCGCCATCACCGCCTGGATCTCGCTGATTATCGTCGACTTGGCGGCCTCTATGCCTAGCGTGTGGTACACCTGGATGATATATGGTAATGTGAAGAACAGAAGAGTACGATAATTGTGGCAGGGTCTTGATTGTCAAAGATCTTGTAGGTGGGCATCCACTGCGCCTGTTTCTGCTACTTTGATGTTTATATGTGTTACATTGGAACCCTGGTGAACTATTTAACTCTGTTACAAACACCTCGAGTATGTTGTTGGAGGTGGTCTTAGTTCCGTCGACTCCGTAGGTCGCGATCACGTCCCGGAGACCGTCACCTTCCACGCAGAGCTTGTACCTGGAAATTATTTCTTTATATAGACAACATACGAGCGGTAACACACGCTCCACAGGAAGCGACAATTTCCGAAGGTTGAGAAAAAGAGTACCTGTTAGTACCCCTGGCGTCGTCGCAAGCGATGACGGCACGTGAGACGCGCGGTAAGCCCTGCACCACGACAGCGGGCAGCTGCCGGGCGAGTTGCTGCAGCGTGACGTTCAGCCAGCCGCTGCCGCCGCGACTTGAGCTGCTCCCAGCATCGGCGCTCACTCTCACCGCCCACTCCGACACCGCCGTCACATTCACCGACTTGATTCTCAACTTGGACGTGCAAATCCTTTATTGTGATGACAGTAATAGATTTAGTATGATTATTTATAAATAATAAAAAAAACATTAGATAAGAAAAATACACTTAAAATTAATGCAATAAAACAAATATCCCCTATTAAAATGTGTAAGGGGTCCCCGCACAACAACTTTCGGGACACGAGCCAACCTCACCTGCTCGCGCTGGCCCGGTAATCAAAAAACCAAGCTCTGACTCCAACCCAACTGCATTTGCCAGACTTGAGGCAATCATATGACCAAGGGAGCTATTATTTTTAGACTGTATTAGTTTCTTTATGATAATTTTCTTGCACCTGAAGCTCAAGCTCCATGAGGATGAACCAGTCCCTTTTTTAAAAGCTTAACGAAAATAATTAAGCCTCACTATCTAAGCTCTGAGCTTCCGTGCCAAGATGTAGCACCGCCAATAGACAGCCGATAGACGTCCACTGCTGGACATAGGGCTCCCCCAAAGATGTCCACATCGATCAGTCGTGTGCCGCACACGTCACCGGACACCAGGGGGCTATGCCGTACAAATCAAAAAATGTGTTAGAAGGAATGCTTACGAGTAGACTATGGTGTGGACATTGACTTCCAAGCTGAGCAGTTTGATGCGCTCAGCGTCCAAACGGATGAGCAGGAAACACTCGTTGGGCAGGTACACCTCGTCGATGTACGTCGTGATCTGAAAGGTACAGGAGACAACTTAACTGATAATAAAATTCCATCTCACTAACAGGAAATTACTGTGGTCACGGTGCACCGGTGGTACATTACTGTGTTCCGGTTTGAAGAGCGCTGTAGCTTCTGAAATTACTGGAGTAACGAGACAACATCCTATCCAAGGCAACATGCTCAATATCGTGCATTTTATACCATCAGGTGAACGTCACCCTGGTCTCGACGCTTAGTAGAATAAAAAAAAGCTTCTCACTTCACCGAGCGTTGTTTTCTCGACGCGTCCCTTCACCCGCCTGGCGAAGTCCTGATCGTACGGCTGCATCAGCTCGGCGGTGATGATAGGCGTGGAGATGTTCTTGGACGCGTTGATGATCTCTTTTACGCGCGGTACACCTTGAGTGATGTTCATTGACGCGACGCCCGCGAAGTGGAAAGTTTTCAAAGTCATCTGCGTGCCGGGCTCTCCGATACTCTAGAGAAAGGTTGTCACTAATTGTAATGGTCTCGAGATGAAACTCATTTGTACTAAAAAGAGAATAATCATCATTATCATCCTCCCCCAAAAATATTCACATCGATTGATCTGCTGCCCGCATCCAGCTGCTTCCCGCAACCTTCACCAGATCGTCGGACCACCAGGTGGGAAACCTTCCAACACTACGTCTTCGGGCATGCGGTCGCTATTCGAGGACTTTGGTGCTCCATCGGCTGTCAGTCCTTCGAGCAATGTGTCCTGCCCATTGCCACTTGAGGCTAGCAATCTTTTGGACTATATCGGTGACCTTTTCTCTGCAGATCTCCTCATTTCTGATTCGATCATGCAGAGAAACCTCTATCATAGCATAGAAGGAAGAGAATGATAGGTTCATACAATTTATGATTGGTCAAATGAAATAACGAATCGGAAGCTGGTCATAATTTTTTTATGGCTCAGTTGAATCCTTCATTTAATTTTGAAGTAAATGTAATATTTTGATTGTTTTCCGAGAACTGTGGTATAATAGCAATCGATACCTGAGCGGCGAGGGCGCCGACCGCTGTGCCAGGTTCTATAACCGCCCGCTGGTACTTGTCGTGGCAGACGCGCACGAAGCGCACCAGCTGCGGGAGCGTCAGCCGCTCCAGCTGCAGCGCCACGCCGCTCACGCCATACTTGTCGCGGAGAGTTCGCACCTTTTCCGCTACAGTCTTCAGAAATGATCTAAACGTTTGTAAGAATCATTCAGATAAAAAAAAACAAACAAATATAAATAATAAAATAACAAAAGAAGTACCGAGTGGATAAACCAGCTCAAAAGAACGCGCTGCTGGTTAGGATGATGTATACTACTAAACGTTGTGGGCGCTGCCTCCAGGATTGAAATGTTAAGTTTCTTTCCACTAGTATTTCATTATTTACATCGTTCTCTCTTCCACTCTCAATTCATCTCTTTCTCTCTCTTTCCCTTTCGCTCTCTCTCTCCCCTCTCTCTCTCCCTCTCCCTCTCTCTCTCTCTCCACTGTGTAGTTGTAAATAAACTACAAATAAATTTCCTTGTTAATTTGTATTTTACACAAGAGCTCTTTCACTTACAGCAGCTCCTTCTTGAACTCGTCCGGGCACGTCTTAAAGTCATCTAAGGCGAGGGTCTCCTCCGCAGCCAACACGATGCCGTCGCCGTCGAGCGGCTCCTCATCACTGAAAGGACGAAATTAATAAATAGAGAAATTTAGATGTAAAGATGAGGACTAACACAGTACAAATTCATAGTTCAATTATGAGTTAATAATTGACAATGGTGAATTATGGTAAGTCCCCTGACAATCCACACAAAAAAAAATAACATAGGCATGCGCGCATACACACACACAAGAGCATGTGCATGATGATTATGAGCTCACCGTGAGTGGCATTGTGCGCGTACATCGGCGAGCACGCGCGCGAGATCTACTGGCCGGTCCTTGCCTTCCATGTAGCTGGGGTCCAGTCCGTCGCTACCGTAGCGGAACTGCACCACCTCACCAGTCGCATTACGCACCGTCATGTCGTAGTGCAGGACGAGGTCCTCCAGCGACTGAGCAGATATAACATGAGGCATTTATTCTATTACACTAACTGCATCCATCAATGTGGATATCTTTGGGGGAGGCCCATGTCCAGCAATGGACGTTTATCGGCTGATGATGAAGTGCATCCATAATAATATTCATTTACTCTATTTTTCATCTCTCTCTCACCTTAACGAGCCTGCGCTGCAAATATCCGGTCTCAGCAGTTTTGACAGCGGTATCCACGAGACCCTCACGGCCACCCATCGTGTGGAAGAAGAACTCTGTGGGAGTCAGGCCCGAGTAGAAACTATTCTCCACAAAACCGCGCGCTGCTGGGATCTTGGCTGGACACGAGGGAATATTTTACATACACATTGACCAATCTGTGATAACAGACGTAAAGAACAAGATGATCAGCAACTCAAAATGATTCCATCAGAATGAGTCCCAAGATCTCTTATAAAACATACCAGCCCTATTCCCGAGCGTATACTTGGCAGAACCATAGACCCTTGGAGCTGTGCTGTGCTACGAAGAGACTACATCGTGTTTCTAGGATCACTTAGTGATGAAGGCCCCTACTTTAAAGCTCTCGAACGCTAAGGCTCTATTAGTCATCTTCTACTGCAGTTAGAGATTAGTCCTAATGTTACCTAACATGACCCTGACTACAAAAGAGAGGATTTTCCACATCCTGGCTATGGTAAAGCCTACTAGAGACCGTTCCTTGTTCACACGCGGTGCGACCTTTAATACTCACAATGTCTCTCAAAGTGCGGCAGGGATCGGTCTTCAAATCCATTCGGCACCCGCTTGCCGTTCAGCGCCTGCTGACCGACGCAGGCGATCATTTGCGATATATTGATATTCGAACCTGCAATATCATCAGCAACAACATCTCATCACATTTAAATATTTGTAAAAAAAAATTACTTCAAACCCAGTTAGGATGCCTCTAACATATCAACCTAAATATTTTTTATCGACGAAACGAGCGGAACGTTCAACTGCTGGTGGGCGGTACTTCTGCCCATAACAACGTGGCGCTAGTTAGGATATTATAACCAGCACCATGCTGTGCTCGTCATATTGACATAACTTGTCGAATCTCATTACCCCAGTATTTTCACTAGATATAACATCCTTTAAACCGGAACGTAATAACGTTTGCACGCTACTACTAGTTTATCAAGTTTATTTTTGGCTATGAAAGAGGCCAGCCGTTTGAAGATTATCAGCTGTTTTAGTAGTTTTTCTATATGTACTATTTATAAGATATATAATATATTTAATTATTGCTGCTTTCATTCTTATAAGCTGTTCGTACCTTTGGAGCCGCTCTGAGCCATTATGAGAGGCGCATTAGTTGGATGCAGCTCTCGGAAGCAAGCCTTCGCGGCCAACTCTCTGAAAGTAGACAACGGGTTAATTGACACAACAAAAAAAACAATAACAATAAATAATAATTGTTGGTACATTTTAAGGTTCAGTAAGTAAACATCTTACGAAGCCCAAGTCAACCACGAATAACAGACGAGGCTCTAGCCACGCACCAACCAGCAGTGGTCCAGCATGGTGGGCTTAAGGCCCAATTCCCCTCTATTGGCTTGTGATCCGTGAGTTGTTGTGCGGGACCCTTTACACCCCCTCCCCTTACATCTTTTAGTTTCTTTAAGTTGGTCTCAGCTAAAAAGTATCTGGAGGTATCATTTTACTACTTGGCAATAACAAATGCTTGCCATGGAATATTTGATATACCTGATACTGCTAAGTTCGCTGAGCATCACTGCCTCCAAAGTCTCTTCCATAGTGCAGCCGGGCTGGCTCTGGAGCGTACCCTTCTCCATCTCTAGGATATATCCGTCGCACTTAGAGTAACTGTCGGGAAGAAGTAGTTTTATTGTAAAGAAACGAGTTACTTAATCACCCACCCACACCAGCACCCTCATTTTGACAACTACTATGGAAAATCCTATAAGTTGTTCGGGGGGACCTGGTGATAATATCGTCGTCTTTTAAATTGATGTACCATTATGAATGTTTACATAACAATAAAATAGTTTTCCTATTTTGAGGGTACATAGTGTACTAAGCGCACTTTACTAATTTATCTATCTAACTTGGTAATACGATGGTAACAGGCACAGCGAATGTTGCTCTGAAGTACTAGACTATAATAGCTAGGCCATGTTTAGCTATGTGACGTGGAAACAAATATAAACTCTCACCCGGACTCTAGAAGCTTGTTCTTGGCCTCTATGAGCTTTTTCCCCGGCGTCACATCTATTATACCGAAACTGAAGCCGCGGTTCATCATGTAATACGAGGCCATGCGAGCCAACCTGTATGAAAAAACATACATAAAAAAATTATTATTCCAAGTAAAGAACCCTGCCTCATTTCTCCGGATACACACTGACCTCCACATGCCCCTAACCGCGTAGTCCTCCCCCCAATCGCGCAGCAATATGTAGAATATGCTCGTCTTAGTGCCAGAGCCGAGTGTGCTCTTGTCCATGGAGCCGCAGAGGAGTACCGAATTCCTGATTATAACGTCTGCGGAGAAAATTACAAATCAATATTATCAATCAACACCAGCACTAGGTTTGCAGCGACAGTTCTCGGTTTTCAATCAGAAGCACAACTAACGGGTCCCAAGCCAACATCACCTGGTCAAGGTGCACCCTACTAATCAACAAACGAGACATTGGCACCCACCAACCCGGATTGGGCAGACGTGGTGGGAAGTGATCCAAATCCCCCCTCCCCCATATGAAACCCAGCATCAACAACAAACAACGGTCCCTGGTGCTCGCTGATGTAGGCGGCACGGAACTGGTCGATGTGGGTAGCTTTGGAGGAGGCCTATATCCAGCAGTGGACGTTTATCGGCTGATGGTGGTGGTACTGTCTTGTAATTTGAAAGGCACTACTAGGGTTCAGAGAATTTTCTGCTTATGTCTCAAAGAGTTTACCTAGTATACAGAATATATTCTTCTGAGTTTCGTTGTTATGTTTGCATGACTAGTGTTCAGTTAATGTTACCACTATAACAAACTTACAGGAGTCCTGGACACACATGTCTTTGTCGCCCGTGTAGTTCTTCCCCTTCACCTCCAGGTTGGCCTTCACCTCGCAGTGCTTGTTCGGTTTCATTATCAAACTGAACATCAAAGTTCAATGTAAATTTCACTACAATAATAAAAATAGTAAAATGCAATTATGATGTGTTGGCAGGTCAGGGAATTCCAAAAAACTTTATCACTAAACAAATTCTTAAATGTGACTCCAGGATCGAACCACGGGGATTTTCATGTTACGCCACAGAGGGATCGATAAAAGCTTCTATTGAACATGTAGGTTAATTCGATACTTTTATAGATATATCATCATCATCGTTATTAGCCTTTGTTTATCCACTCCTCGATATGGGCTTTCCCAGGTCTTTCACCAAAGATATATAGCATACTTAGAAATATTTGAAAAATTCATATAATAGTCAAAGTGTTATCCAAATTTAAATTAGAAAGAATAATCTGATCTAACCTAAGACAGCGACTCACCTAAATATCTGCTTGCCAGTCCACAGTACCCTCGGCTTCAGTATTGCCGGTGGCGGCATGTCGATCCTCATGGTGCTGTCGGGGCCAGAAAGCAGGCAGCTCGCCAGCTGCTGCGCCTCCGCCTTGGTGAAGAAAGAATCCCGTTGGGTGATCAAGTAACCTCCCGTTATGAAGTCCTGAGTAGCAGCGATTAGAAGCTCGCCGTTTCGCGGGGTAACCAGGTTCGATTTGTTCTGAAGATACATTTAAAAAAAAAATAAGTTTATTTGTTTATTATAGTCCTGTGTCAAAGGCATGCCTTTATGGGATATTTTTTGGGCAAAAAAAAACTTGTTTACATTTTGTCGTGGCTTCCTAGTTGTGGGAATAATGACTATAAAATTGAAAACTGACAAGGGTTCACGTGACTCAAGCCAACCACACCTGCTCGATGATGATGATATATCTTTAAAAGTATCGATCAATAAATGAGGCTCTGGCTTACTCGGTATTGGGCCAGCATGGCCAAAACCTCCTCAACTCCGTTGCTTGGTTTTATTAGTGGTAGGTCTTTGTTGCCGGAGACCTTCTAGGTAGACCACAGCTTCTATTTCTACCGTCATACAATAGTGTGCAAACATTACTGTATTCCGGATCGAAGCGAGTTTTAGCTCGTGAAATTACCGGGGTAAAGAAATATAATATCTTATGTGTCAAGGAGACGAGCGCAATGTAGTGTTGTGTATGGGCAGGAGTATCGCTTATCATCAGGTGAACGTGCCGCTCCTCTCGTCGCTTCGTTGAATAAAATAAAAACAAGATATAGAATAAGATCCTATACGAGATAAATCTTAAGAATACTAACTCCCATAAGAATGAGCGCTTCCGCGCGAGCTTCCTCCGTCTGCGGCAGGTGCATATTCATCTCGTCGCCGTCGAAATCTGCGTTGTAAGGTGTACACACGCACTCGTTGAAACTACATGGAATATAAATCATAGTAAAATTTAATAACAATTTTTTTTAATTTTGTCTATTAAAAAGAAATACATAATGATGGTATTCACCGGAAAGTCCTCTGAGGCTGTACTTTGGCACGGTGGCACATGATAGACAGCTTGTGCAGCGACGGCTGCCGGTTGAACAGAACCACATCACCGTCCACGAGGTGGCGTTCTACTATGTCTCCGCACTACAACATCACCAAACTTTTTATATACATACCATCGATTATTATATATGTATGTAGTACAATATTTACTGGTGGTATGTCTCTGATGCCGGAGACCTTCTAGGTAGGTATCACTGCAGCTCCTATTGCAGCCGACAAACCAATGTGCAAACTTTACTGTGTTCCGGTTTGAAGGGCGCTTTAGCTAGTGTAACTAGCGTAACGAGACCCAACATCTTATGTCTCAGGCGACGAGCACAATGTGGTGTTGTGTATGTCATCCTGTAGTTACGGTCGGGCGTATCACATACCATCAGGTGTACGTCACGTTTTTCTCGTCGCTTAATTGAATACAAAAAAATAATCAAACACTACTGCTGTATTCCAGAAGTTAACTATACTTAAGTTAGGTTATTTTTGCCAACCCCACCTGTCCCGGTGGATGAGCCGGCGGTACGGGGCCTTGACGTTCCACCTGGTGCAGGTGCTGACAGGCCATGGATGTTTCGGCAAGTACCTGCACCAGGTGGCTCGTAGAGAGATGACGCAAGAATGCGTCGAGTGTGGTGCGCCGATTGACACGGCGCACCACACTCTGGCGGAGTGCCCGGCATGGGGGCCGCAACGCCACTCCCTCGTCGTGCAAGTCGGCAGTGACCTCTCGCTGCCGACTGTAATCGATCGTATGTTGAGCAGCGAGAGGTCTTGGAAGGCGGTGGCCTCCTTCTGCGGCGCAGTGATGCGTCAGAAGGAGGCCGCCGAGCGCACGAGGGAGGCCGGCGGGAGAGCGCGGCGGCAGAACCACGCCGTCCGCTTCCTCCCGCCGTGAGCGACGGGCCCCTAGCCGGGCACGGTGTGATGGGGCCTTCGAGCCGTTGGGCGTGGCCCTTTGGGCCTTTTGTCGTGTTTCCCCTGGGGGTGCGTCCCCCGGGGGAGTCTTGGTTTTTGTCCCCCCTCCCTCGTCGAAGTGGGTGGGGTAGTCTGGAGGGAAGAGGCCGCCGCCCAATTCCTTCACGGGAGGGCGGCGGCCGGGCGTGCGCTCCGTCTTGGGCGCGCGCGGTCGTCTGTGGGGTCGGGGGGCCCCAACGTGCCGGTCCCGCGAGGGGCCGGTACGGGACGGCAGGTGGGTGCCTTTGCTCCCCGCGGGGACCCACCAGGAGGAGTTTTATACGCGGAGGCGCCCGGAGAGTTGCTTGACTGAAACCCGGGCGTCTCCAGTATGCGTATGGCGGGACGAGCGGTGGTGGTTTTAGTGGGTATGGGGGTCACGCACAACATCTCAGTGGCCCCGAGCCCCACATAACCCGGCGTCCCCCCCTGCAAAGGACGCTGGGTATGCGGTAACAGCATTTCCACCACCGATATCAAAAAAAAAAAAAAAAAAGGTTATTTTTGCCAAAAAGCTTTATCATATTTAGCATTACTGTCCCATAATATCATATGAAACTAAGATCAAGAGCCCTGACCTTGAGTTCGTGCGCAATCTTTTCTCGGTTGCCATACTTGAGGAACCTCTTGTGGCGCGCGCCGCGCTGCTGCACGTAGTTCGCGCCGGGGTGCGCGTCCGGCCCGTTGCACACGAGTCGCTTCAGCCACGCCAGGTTTGCGGGGAAGACGCGCTCCGGATACGTCAGCACCTTGGCGACATGCACCGGCACACCGACCTGCGCGGGATAAGAGAAAAAGAAAACAATTTGCTTGTTCAATGAACACTTTCAAATTATAAAATTAGCAGCGTCTATGTCAGAGAAGTGAAATTGTGTCCATCCATCATTTAAAACTAATGAATATCCACTGCTGAACGTAGATCTCGTGTGATATACAAAACATGATATCCACCTAAAATGTCTATTAAACCTAGCTTGGTATAAATGTTGACCAGAACAATACAAAGTCCATACCACCGAGGAAGCTGCAAAGCTTTTTAAATTTATTGAGTAAATTATCCTAATTAATGAACATTCCGAAGCAAATTCTGTTTAACTTCAAGATAACATACTAAGTAGGACTGGCTCACCTCTTGTATCTGTAGATTGGGGTCAGGCGAGATGACAGTGCGACTGGAGAAGTCCACCCGCTTGCCCGACAGATTACCACGGAACCGACCCTGTTTCCCTTTAAGCCTTTGCACCAAACCTCGTCCAGGTTTTTTTGGCTAAGAAAAGAAAAAATATATACTCAAAGTTGGTGTACAATGGTTGATATTCTATTTCAAGAGTTGGGTCTATCTTTTGGCTTCATCTTACAAGTAACAATCATGAAATACAGCTGATGTTATCTTTCATAGTAAATATATATTAAAAGATAATATATTAATATATTTAAAGATTTTGCAGAATAAATTTATAATTAAACATCTTATATAGGAGTGTAGGGGATAATCAGTTATGGGGGTGTAACGGGCATAACAACTCAAGGTAATCCAACTTCACCTGCTCGCAGTACACCCTGCTAATTATCAAACGAGGCTCTGGTTTCCACAAACCCGCATTAGGGCAGAGTGGTGAGAAAAGGCACAAATCGCCAATATGAACCTCTACAGACCGTGACTGCTAGTGCCTGGCTATTTTACAGGCAGCAAAGAATCAATCAATGTAAAGATCTTTTGGGGAAGCTTATGTCCAGTAGTGGATGTCTAGGGGCTGATAATGATGACGATGAACTTATATAGTTACAGCTGTAGTTATTACATGGTAACACTACTATGGTACTACCAACATACATTTGTACTGGCTTTTAGCTTAATGGAATGTGGTATGAAGTAACTTAAGATTGCTTTCATTCTTCATAAATAAATAAAAAAAATACCTTGATAATGAGACAAGTCAAACTGTAGTAGTAAGACATGTACAATATAGCTGTGTTTTAACTAAATTCATATTAGTAATTTCAATAATTTTGATATTTATAGCTTCATTGAATATATAACTTCTAAATAATATACCTGCATAGAGATTGGGATCCCGGACATCTCACTATTGATGTAAAGGGCGGCATGCAGCTGCAGGTAATCCCAGTCCTCCTGCAGCAGCTCGCTCTTGCCACCACTAGCGATATGCCGTGTGATCACGTCATTTATAAGGAGAATTTCAGATTGCTTCATTGTCAGGTCATCTTCATTGCTATTATAAGTGATTGTAATAATAAACTATTAATGGGGCAAGGATTTAGGCCATAGGAGATCCTGAAGCTGTATCTATAGAATATCTAGCATAATATAAGAAGATCATTGAATATAAGGTAGGGTAATATTGTGCTACTGTCAAAATTGCAAGCTAGGAAGGTTAAAGTCATGCAAGCCAGTACTTACTCACATGTTATAATTACGTCAAACTAATGGTCAATGAACTCATACTTACGTGCCAGCTTTGATATCTGATACAACACTAGGTCTTATGCAAAGTGGTGGAACAGGAAGCCGAGTTAATATTAAATCTTCTGGCCGACAGGCTTTAACATTCATTCCCAGTAGAGGAATGTCCTCATCGGGAATACGTCGGAATATATTGAGCACCTAAAAGCATCACCCACAGTTCACCTTCATCAAACCAATCACAAACATTAAATAAAAAATGTCAGTCAGTTAAAAGATCAGTCAATGGAATACTTAAGCCATATATAATAGTTTGGCAAATATCTCCCTTCCGCCTTTTTGTCTTTTGAATTTCGCGGCTATGTACAAAGCGCTACAGAGCTCGTATCTGGCAATACTATACATAATTTGAAAGGTCTTGACATAACCTACAAAACGACGCTATGCATAATTAGTTTGGATATTGCGTTCAACAGTTATAGACGTGTAAACATATAGTTCACTAACGCCGAAATTCGCGCTATTTTAAAGTTTTCCTTCGTTAAAGGCAAATCCGCTAGAGAAACGTTCCGTGAGATTAATGGTGTTTTGGGGGATGGTACTCTATCACTTCGAACCGCGGAGGAATGGTTTCGACGATTCAGAGCCGGTGAAAACGACACCATGGATAAGCCAGCCGGCGGTAGACCTATGACGACAAATACCGATCAAATCATGGACTACATCGAGTTAGACCGGCATGTGGCATCTCGTGACATCGCCCAGGAGATGGGAGTTAGTCACCAAACCATTTTAAACCATCCGCAGAAGGCTGGATACAAAAAAAAGCTTGATGTTTGGGTGCCGCATAATTTGACGCAAAAAAACCTTCTGGACCGAATCAACGCCTGCGATATGCTGCTGAAACGGAACGAACTCGACCCATTCTTGAAGCGGATGGTGACTGGCGACCAAAAATGGATCACATACGACAATATCAAGCGAAAACGGTCGTGGTCGAAGGCCGGTGAATCGTCCCAAACAGTGGCCAAGCCGGGATTGACGGCCAGGAAGGTTTTGCTGTGTGTTTGGTGGGATTGGAAGGGAATCATCCACTATGAGCTGCTCCCATATGGCCAGACGCTTAATTCTACCATCTACTGCGAACAACTGGACCGCTTGAAGCAGGCGATCGACCAGAAGCGTCCAGAATTGGCCAACAGGAAGGGTGTAGTGTTCCACCAGGACAACGCCAGACCACACACTTCGTTGATGACTCGTCAGAAGCTACGGGAGCTCGGATGGAAGGTTTTATCGCATCCACCATATAGCCCGGACATAGCGCCAAGTGATTACCACTTGTTCCTGTCCATGGTGAACGCCCTTGGTGGTGTAAAGTTGAACTCAAAAGAGGCTTGTGAAAAGTGGCTGTCCGAGTTCTTCGCAAATAAGGAGGAGAAGGGGGGCTTCTACGAGGGAGGTATTATGAAGTTGCCGTCTAGATGGAAACAGATTATCGAACAAAACGGCGCATATTTGAACTAAATCCGATCACTGTAACACTTTTTATAAAGCATTGAATAAAGAGCAAAAAAGCAGAAGGGAGATATTTGCCAAACTAATATTATAAATAATATAAATATTTTAATTATTATAACATGATCAGGTTTCTATTTTAAAATATTATACCTCCAATGGAGTCATTTCAATTATCAATCCACTATTAATCACTGTTGTGATTTCTTTATTAGACTCCTTTGCTTCATGAAAGCCTTTCAGTACATTCAAGACTACAGGGTCTGAGGACTTCTTATTTCTGTACTTGTCATGTATTATCTTCAATATTCCTGATGAGCTCTTTTTAACAACACCATTTATGGATTCACAGTATGGACACTTGGTGCAGGTCTTCGCTTTTTTGAGTACAGCCACACGCAATGATTTTTTGTGCAAGTATGACAATTCTGGATTTATGAATTTCCTTCTAAAAGATTTCTTTACTTTCTCTGGCAACATCACTTTTGCACATTCCTATAAAAAAGGTTTACATAACTATGATAATATTTCAAATAGTTTTGTGAAATTGTTGTCATTTAACTAGTATCTTATAATGCTTGTTTTTGTGTGAGAAACAAGGGCAAAGATTCAACAATGCCACCCATTGTTCTATGTGGATGAACTGTCCACATTACCGTGGTACACAAATTTACAACAATTTTCATTTTCTAATTTGTATTCTTAAAAAAACCATAGAGATATTCAAAATATTTAAAAATCACTTCTTTTAAGGTTATTTAAATCGCACCTTACATATTGTTTGTAGAATATTAATTATTGAACGAAAATATCCAACATGAAACACAGGCAATGCCAACTCTATGTAGCCATAATGGCCTACACACTCTGCCAGACCAAGTCCACATGTTTCACAGTTGGCATCCTTTTGATTTGTACCCTGAAATAAAATTATTTGGTTTAAAAAAGCTTTTAATTTCGCCAAGATACAAGGAATAGTTATTAATGTTTTGTGGTTGTGGTTTTTCTTTTATTTTATACATCTTTAAATTGATTAGTAAAATACAGTATATTTAAAATTTATTCAGATAGTGTAAAAATGTTTTACCATTCGGCGATCGAGGACACCATGGGCAGCAGGCGTTCGTTTACCATCTTGAGCATATAAGTTCTTAGTAATGACTTGTATGTGAGCGGCTTGTTGTATATTGGACGCACTGTCCACATTAAAATTAACGTGCGATCTAAAATTATTAGCCAATACTTAACATGTTGATATATTAAAGGATGTTATTTATAGAATAATAATTTACATTTTTTAAGAAAATAATACCAGTAAAACATACAAACATACCGAAAAGTACGTAAATATTCAACTACAAAATATATAAACATAACCTTAACTTACATTTTTCTCCCTACATACGTTTCCCGATACTGTTCTTTAGGCATTGTGAACAATTAATCATACAATACTAAACACAATAATTAAACAATTTATTTTCCACCATTTACTTTAATATAAATCAGATTACATATCAGTAAAATTCAGAAAAACACCAGAGCTATTTTGACATATACATTACTTAAACAGATGTGTTCAAAATTAACACTTTTTTATTTAATTTAGGAAACGATTTGATTTAAATGTATTATTAAAACGTTTTCAGAAAAATCTAAATAAAATTGATATCAGTAAATTAAACAACATTAGCTATGATAACATCTAATATATAATTATGAATGATAACAACTTTAAGCGCTAAAACCTACCAAAAATTTAAATATTTAATAAATGATTGATACACTGATTAAAATTTACCTAATGTATAATACAATGCTAAATAGCATTTTTTAATGTTTATATGCTTATTATACACCTTAAGAATAAATAAATTTTAAGTTAAATGTATTTTTAATTAATATATAAACTATAAATGGTACATAGTGTTGCAAGGTTTTGTTACTAAACACTAAAACTACCAACTTGCTAGTTGGTTGCTTAGTACGTCAACACAGTTCATATGTTTCTGGCGTAAAAAGAAGCGCCTAGCGCGCCGTTTTTTGGCTTGTCAACCGAAACCACGCAACAATTACACCGTAGTAATCTTGATAAATGTTACTTATTTCTAATGTTATGCCTTAAAGATTACAACTATCAATGTGCCGCACGAAGTGTAGTGTAAAACAACAGAACTGCTTTATGAAAACCATTTGAGAATCGTTTTCCTACCACAGAGACCCGCGAACTCTTAACATGCCTCTATTGAAAAGAAAAGCATTTGAGAAATCGACGGCGTCAGAGTACCTTCGAGACGACGATGAAGTCTTTCACTGCGAGATCACCGACGAGATATTCAAAGATTATGAGTGAGTTTGGCCGTATACAATATTTTCGCGCAATTCTCGTGTTTTCGTTATTAAAAGTGCGATATCAGTTAGGCTAGACCGTTGACATTGCTTCCGCGCCGCTGCTCTCATACAAAAGCACGCGTGACGTTATGTGTCACTGTTTCATCTTAAACTCGCGAAATTTTACAATATTTATTACAGTATCGTATAATTTTTATTTTCAAGGGAATATTGTGAGAGGATTATCCTGGTTAATTCCATGGTGTGGACATGCGAAATGACGGGCAAGAACAATTTGACTTACTCCGAGGCGCTGGAGAGTGAGAAAGCCGCAAGGAAGTCCTTGAAAGATTTTCCCATGGAGCTCCGTATACCAATATTATTCTTGGCAACGAAAACCAAGCGATGTTCTTTTGCAGAGATGTCTGAAGACGTTTTTAATTTTATAAGAGAGAGATACTTTGTTGGAGAGTCAGTTGAGGCATGCCTTGAGGGAGATACATGGAGCGAAGCCCACATACTAACTGTAACAGCGCAGAAACAGCATCCCGAAAGGTATGTATTAATATTAGTTAATTTTCAGTAAGGGAATAAAGATATTCATGATTTATATTTGGTTTATATCTCAATGGTGTTAAGAAATCAGGATTTCCAGTAAATTATTATTTTTAAACATTGTATGTTGGTTTTGAGTCACAGCTGATAAGTACAGTTATTCTTATTAGCATTTGCTGTTATTTTAAAACTAATGATAATGTACACTTCTCTTACTATTAGTGACTAATATCCAAAGCACTAAATCTAAAACAGCATATTTTACTTTAATAATTTTTTAATCATATTGATAAAAAGTTAAAAATTTTCTTTAGAAGAGTCATAAAAGGTTTCCTATAAGATAGATAGGAAATTCAGCAATTACATTTTGAATTATTTCATAAAATTATAAAATGTTTGTTATTACTAACATTGTAAAAAAAATTATTAGGAAATCAAAGATCATGAATGACATAATTGTATTTCAAGCTCGAGTGTAATATTAAAAAAAAAATCCTATATAACAAACATGTTAGATTATATTCTTTTGTCTTATTTTTTTTTTTTTCTTAACTAAATTTGATTTATCAAAATAGAGTTTAGTAATTCTCATCAAATTTCGATAACACCAAATCACATAATAAGGTATCACATGACATGTCTGCAATAATGTTTTAAGTAAACCTAAAGGTTGTATGTTACATTATGATGGGTACTTGTGTTATGATTTACTAAACATGAAGTGTTTAGGATCAATATCATAACAATCAATATGAAGGCTATGGAGTGAAGGTTATTGGTATTTCTTTCATTTGGAAACAAAAAGAGGATATTATCTACAGTGTATATTTCTATCACATATTTGACTAATGGTATTCTTAGGTACATTACTCTTTGATGATTACCTGCATTGATGATAACGATTTGTCTGGCAATAAGGTTCTATTCTAGAGAGCCAGATGTATAAGATGTTAGTGGTAAGGATTTCTACTTAGCTAGTCACCAATGTCATATAATAATCCAACAGCCTGAACATAGTCTGGACTCACAAGCTTCCTTATTTTCTGCTTCAATGTCATTTAAAATAATGTGAAATTGTAGTAAAATATTTTAATTAAAAAAAAATTATCATAATTTTTAAATAACTTATTGGAATATTTCGTATTTGTCACTCGTAATAAAATCTCAAGTTATTACTAGTTGATTTATTTAATTTTTGGGATATGTAGTCTCTATGAGAAAGTTTCACCTAGATTTGTTAATAAAGTTTCTATAATTTATTTCACAGCACATCATCTCTCCCCGCGTCGGCGTACTGCTACGAAGTGGAACAGTTTGATGAGTCGGAGCAGACCTCTGCTGGCCAGATCGGTACAGCTCCGCATGATCGCGTACGTCGACGTAAAGGCGTATACTCACGCGACAAAAACAGATTATTTCTGAAACAATTTGTTGAACAGGGTCCTGGAGGTGTCATCACTATTAAGGTATATTTTTTAAATCACAGTTCTTCTTACTTTTTTAATGATTAATTCCATATTTCCATAGTCTTCTTTATTGATTTCTCATCTTCCTTTGTGATAAGAAAGTGAGCAACAAGAGATATTATGTTTAATGTTTGGAACCTTTTTTGGTACATAAAATAATTCATAGTAATAGTTTAGCACAAATACATAGTCCCACTAAAATACAAAAAAATCCTGTAAAATAAAAATTACCTTTTACATTTTGTAATTACAGAAACCAGCAATAGAGAAATACAATATCAACAAAATAAACTTTGATCAGATATTTACTGGTAGCCCACCAGAGTTTGCATCTTCTAAAAAGCTTTTGAAGACCAGTATGTCTCCTTCGACATCTAAAGGCAAGCTAAGCAAAAAAATTAGCCCTGACAAAAGAGGCAAACAGGAATCCATGGATAAATTTCTCAAAAGGACTGATAAAAGTGAAGGTACAATATTAATTTGTCTGCATTATACTTACCTCCAAATATGCACTATTTTCCTCTTTGTATGGAGTCCCAGCAGTGAAAACATTAAGTGTGTTACTTATTGTCATTTTTATAGAATCATTAGTTCAGTTATGAATAAATAATGAAATTTTAATTCTTTCTATGAAATGATGAGCGTAACCACATGTTTATCTGGTGATAAGTGCTATACTTTTGGTAACAACATGGTGTTTATTAGGATATGTATTAAACACCAAACTATGTCTAATTAGATTTAAAGTTCCTTTTTAAATAATAATAAAAATTTCCTAGAATAATATTTATCTTGACTCCAACAATGGGTGGTGAGGTTGTAGTTATCGAGAGGTTATTTACAAAGAGAGATTGAATGTCAGTATAGTTAATGTCTAACAGCTATGCCAAAATCAAAAACATCTATTAACCCAGAAGCCAAAAAGAGTGCACAAGAGTTAGCAGAGAAAATGAGGCGAGCGGAAGATCAGTTGAGACTGCGCAGGGAAGAAGAGAAAGCTAAAAAGAAAGAGAAGAATGCGCGATTACAAGCACATCTCAAAGAGTGGCAGAAGATCAAAGATGATCAGGAGTTGGAAGATCATAAGGTACCAAAACATAATACAATATAGAGTATATAAAAGTACCTGTTGGTAGTAGAGTTGCATTGATATAAAAAAAAATGGCCTCTTTATATTGCTATATGACTAGGACTCTGTACTATCCCAAAAACAGAGTCAAGTTGCTGAGTGCATGTTTGTTTATGTCCCATCAACAAAAGCTATTTTCCTTGAAACATGCTCAGTAATGGTCAAACCATTCTCTTAAAGATATATGATGACTTCCTGACAAATTGACACCTCGTCGATTAGCAGCTGTAATAGCTTAATTAAAATCATTCAATAAATTTGACATTTAAAATAATTTTATAATTCCTTCATTTGAGGACTGACAAACATAATGTTTGACTTATTTTGGCAAAGATATTAGAATTATTAAAAAAAATATGTTTGGAGTTAATATTCCATTTAATATAGAATCTCCAATTACATAGTGATTAATAAAGAACCTTAATTTGTAGGTTATACCCAAAGCCACACAGGTGGAAGTGGAAGGAATACCGCATAATCATTTTGGTGACTTCCTGTCTGTACTAGAATTTGTTCACATGTACAGTGATATAATGAAAGTAAAGGATGTGTTTCATAATGAGTTTGATATAGAATTGTTAAGAAAGTCATTGACATTAAAGGAACATGCTGGTGTTTTTAGTGATTTGGTACAAATGTTTCTTACAACTATATTTACACTGCAAGAGGATGAAGCTGAAGAATATAATGAAGGTGGACGAATACAGGAATCTACAGGTATGAAGCATTTTTTTTATTATTTGTTCTTTATTATTTTTTACTATCTTCAGCTGGTGGCCATATTTCAAATTTACTGCAGACAAATTTTAATGTATACATATAACTATAATAACAAATCCATTCTCGAGCAACTCAAAATCACTACCAGATTGTCCACCAGTTGCAACAAATAAGTTCTACTTTGCTTTGGCCATATTGCCTGGAGACAACCAAATAATTTCGATCGAGGTCGATCGCCTACCCAAAGGTTCGACGTAGATACAGGCAATCTTCTTAGGCACCAACTTCTGAATGCCCTGACTAATGCCATAACCTTCAGTCACGAAGTACACAAAAGAGAAGAAGAATAACAATAAATGTTTGCATCAAGTTCACTTAACATCATGTAAAATTTTAGTAAAGTAGTAGTAGTTGTTAGAGTCGAAAAAATCCAACGATATTTTTTTATTAAATAGAATAATGTGGTCAATGATTTTAATAATAAAATGTACGATCCAAAATTATGCAAAGAAAAATTTAATAATGTGTATGTCATAATAAATAACTAACAATTTCTGATTTCAGCGGACACAGAATTAGAAAGTGATATTGGAGTATCAAAGGCGATAGAGCTCGCAACAAAAGCTAGCAAATGGTCACAGACTTACTTGGGGACACCACTCAGCAAACTACCAATGGATCCAACCACTGTTAGTGAAGTGTTAAGGTATTGTTATATATTTAATATTTACTCACATCTTCCACATAATGACTTTTTAAGAACTGGTTTCCTTTACTATATCTGAAACCAAAATGTTTATGGGGGTTGACATTAACTATTACATATATATATTGCATGTCTTGTGAAATAAAATTAATCTAAGTAGATTCAAACCAGATATCAGACATATCGTGAATAATTTTTCACTATAATTAATTTATAAATAAATAATTGTCATACAGAGAATTCTTATTAATCATAATTTATACATCGTAGGTTACATATGCTCTCGTCGGGCGGTGTGGGCGGAGGGCGTGGCGCGGCCTTTCGGTCCGTGCAGCGCGGTGGATACACTGGCGCTGACGACGCGGCGCTACACCTGCGCCTCACCAGGCCAGCTGCCCTGCGCCGCTTAGCTACCGTACACGTGGCGGACCTGCCGCTAGGTAATATTTTTTGCTGTAATCGGTGCTTTTAATAAGTGAACAAGAACACTACTAACTAGTAATGGGATGCCACAACATATAATATTCTAAGTTCTTTTTTTTACATTGGCCAGCACAACAGGTATGGTTATATGAACAATAGCGAGATATTTTATTTTTATTTTCAATGAGTTTACACTTGATAGTGATGAGTGACAATGGGGCTATGAATGATAAGGAGTCTTCACATCTTCATGAGCACAATGTATTGCTGTTTTATGTGTATCATCCAATCGGCATTTTATTATGGACATGTCTCTTAACAACAGAAGCAGAAAAAAATATTTATAAATTATATTATAATGAAAAAGTACATTACTTAATGATGTGACATGAAATTTTTTACATCTGCAGACGAGAAATTGTTAATACTTCAGTGTCTAATGAATCAAGTCCTGAGTTACGCCAGTGTCCGTGACGTCACTGAAGAACGACTCGAGGAGTATAAAGTCGTAAGACAGTCTCTGCGTTTACTTCAGGTACATATAGATATACTATAGGTATGATTTATATTCTTTTTATAGGCTTTCTTTTATCTGTTGGATGTACAGAGTTGGGGGCTTAATTTACCTCCAGACTTACTAGGCTCATTGAAGTATTAATATATATGCTTCTGGAGGTCTATCGGCTGATGATGATATATATATGTTTAAAATATCTTTTTTATAAATGTTTAGAAACGCTCACTGCACAATTGGCGTAATCGAGATAATTTTATTATACTATTATTCTTGGTTGTATTCAGATTGACGAGCGTAAACGGGAAGTGCAAGTAACTGCAACACGACAGGAGTTAAAGAAGGAAGCATCTGCAAAGAAAGAGGAACATAAGTTAATAGGAGAACAGGCGAAGGCAGTGGATGAACGATTGAAGTCATCCATTGAGAATGTGAATAAGAAGAGTGAGGCTAGAAAACATGAATATGAAAAGAAACTTAAAGAATTACAGCAGTCGATGTTTAACTTCACTTCCTATGTTGGTAAGTCGTGATTGTTGTAATACAGGTTTCAAGGTGTTTTAACACTTAACATTTATAGCCAAGAATATACAAATATATGTATAAATGATTTTTGTTTGAAGGTATGGACCGTGCGTTCCGTAGGTATTGGGTGATGAAGCGCGTAGGCGGACTGTTCGTGGAGGCTGGCGGCGATGGCGACGAGCGCGGCGCCTGTCGGCATAAGCTGCCCAACACACACCTGCTGCGCGAGGAGCGTGGTATGTTGCAACACTTGCTTCAACCTTACTACTCATGCACATTAAGTTAACCTAAAATCTTCACTGTTACACAATGAGCTTAAACAAACCTTTTTATCAAGAGTCAACTATTTTGAATAACATGATTAACTTCAGAAAAGACAGTGTTAGTTGTACATAGCTAAATATTTTTCACAATATATTTATAATAAAATATTTAAAAAAAACAAATTCATTCAAAAATTTTCACAAATTCTGTTATCAGCTCTCCTGCCTTATTTTATTTTGATGAAATTCCTCACGGTGTAGTACCATGTCTATGTAAAAGTAACATGAATGCGTTGGTCATTTAAAAATTACTAAGAAATTAATTATCATAAAATCAACTGTAACTATAGCATTTTTTCGTATAAATTTAATCATCTGATTTATTTACTTTGACAGCTGGAAGCGACAAAGAGAACGAATCGGGAGCAAACTCTCGTAATGGTACACCTAAAAAACCCCTACTACACTTGAATGGTATTTCGCATCGTGTGAACGGCACGGAGGCCGTCCCACTGACCAGCCCTCCCGCGTTTCAACGAGCAAAAGAACTCATGCTGTGCACGGCTGACATCAGCACATGCTTTGTGCACGGCAAGGTTAGTAATCCCCATTAATTTCTGGTTACTGTAGCCACTATATTAGTCATATAGTAAACTTCGTCCTCTAGTAATTTCAGTATTTGTAAAACATAATACATATTGACAAGGGTTCAACTTCTTTCCACTGCTGGGTATCGCAGTGCCCTCTTAAAAAGATATAGTAGAGGCTGTTTGTTTATCCAATTCACTGGCTTCTCATTGTTTTACTTAACCGAAGTTTAAGCTGTAGTAATAGCTCAGTTTGCAAGGCAGTGGTATGTGTTCCAAGATGCACAAGTTTGATCCCATTGAGCTTTGGCTTCTGGTGCAGGGTTGATAAAGTATATGTATTACTTATCCAGCTGGATCGACCTCACTGGTCAGTATATCACACGGAGGAGCAAATCGCGAGTTTGATCCAGTCACTAAATAAGCGCGGGCTGCGTGAGAACGAGCTGCGGCATTCCATTGAGCAGGATGGCGCCAATTTGATCAATCATGTCAAAAAATGTCCATTACACCTACTCAATCCTTCTGTAGCACCTGTAAGTACTTCATCAAAACATTTGTTATGGTATGTGGATGTGTGGGTAAGATGAAGATTTACTGCTGAATATAGTTTCATTAAGTAAAATACATAATTTATAAAGATACAAAAGCTAAGTTGCGGGTTGCAGCCAATCTAACTTATTATTTATTTAGTAGATTGTTTACTTACTAAAATGAGTAACACCAACAAACATACAATCAAACTAAGCTTTGAATTTCTCAGAATCGACTCTAATTTTAAACTCAACTCTTCAGCCACCACCTCAGCCTTCCCATCACATGACACGACAAAGGAGGTTTCAATCCTCGCTCAACGTGCCGCCTGACACCTCGCTCGCTGAAGCTTTGGAGCTGTCACTGCGAGACCACATCCTTGAGCTTGAGGAGAAGATATTCCACGGCTGTCTAGGAGCACTAAAAGTCAAGGTGCGTGTTGACCACTCAGAATGATCACGTGCACGTCACACGTGCTCATTTTGAGTAGCAGTAATAGTTGATAATAGATTTTTCAGAAAATAATGGAAGATTATTAAAATGTCTTGATGCAAGTGTAGTTAGTAGTAAATTAAATATCAACTACTAACAAGGTTTTTTTTTTTTTTTTTCTCTCGTGCGGATATCCTACATCGGATACTCTTCTGCTACCGGGTCAGCAGAAGAGTTATGCCGGACTCTTACCGGCTAAAACCCCACGGTATCCTTCTCAAGACCCTTGGTCGGAACTACGGGAAACACTTGCGCATACTTCCGTTATCCCAATGGTACTGATCTCTTGCATGATCTCGTCTCAGAGTAGAGCTGCCACTCCCCACTTTTTACTAACGCACAGAAGCACGGTACGTGCCACCTCGAGGCCTTTCATATACGGCAACAAGCAAATCCCGAACTCGCTGCCGTAGCCTCTGTTATGGGGGTTGGAGGCTGTCATGCATTCTCCTCCGCCGCCCAGATCTCTGGCTACGAATAGGGAGAAGAGAAGTTCTTTCTTCCTCTCCGCAGCCTCCTTTAGCGACAGCACCTGTTCGCAAAAAGCGACGCCAGCACTCCACGCCTTTTCGTTTCCTATCACAGCCTTAATGAAAGCTTGAAGCGAGAGGTCTCTTCCTATTTCAGCGATGAGATCTCGACGCAAATTTGTCCAAGTGACACAATCCTCCAACGTATGCTGCGCCGAGTCCTCATCGTTGCCACAATAATGGCACATAGCTGTTGGCTCTTTACCAATGCGGCACAGGTACTTACCGAAACATCCGTGCCCAGTCAGCACCTGTACCAATCGGAAGGTCAACACGCCATGTGGTCTGTTCAACCAGTCACTTAAAACTGCGAACACAGCATCAATTGTTCTGTGGCCAGCTCTGGGATGTGCAAGTCTGTCCTTCCACCGTTCAATAACAGACTGACGAGCGTGTAACCTCTGGAGAGCTAGTTCTTTTGCGGAGAGCTGTTGTCCTTGCGATCGACGTTCCTAACGCCATACATACGTCGATGCTAAAAACTCCGCCTCCAAATCCCATGGAGGGGATCTCGCCAAGACACACGCCGCCTCAAAAGAAACAGTGCGATACCCCCGAATTACCCCAATAGTCATCGCTCTCTGGGGCCTTCTTAAATATGTGATAGTGTGCTCCGTTAGAGATGTGGCCCATACAGGTGCTCCGTACAAAGCCATTGACCGTACTATGCCTAGATAGAGGCGGCGGCAGCTGGCTTCGGGTCCATCGATATTAGGTAGCAGACGCTTTAGGCTAGCAATTACCCCCATAAGCCGAGGAGCCAATTGTTGGAAATGCTCTCGAAATTTCCATCGGCTATTGAGGATGAGTCCTAGGTATCTCATATTGGAGCCAACCTCGATACGGGCGTCACCTACTACGATGCGAGAACCTCGCGGTGGCGCTTTCCGTGGCCCATGAAAACATATTGCCTCAGTCTTGTTTAATGCCACTTTTAGTCCCAGCATACTTATTCTTTCAATAACTTGCGACACCGCCTCAGTGGCAAGACGAGCAGCAACCGTGAAAGTAATACCTTGAGCTATGATAAGGGTGTCGTCGGCATAACACACTATATTCACGCCCGGAACAAGATTGCCTCGCAGTACCCAATCGTACCCTAAGTTCCACAAAAGAGGCCCTAATACAGAGCCCTGTGCCCCGCAAAAATTTTTTTTTTTTGCGCAAAGCTACTCTTCTGTCCACGGTATGTGATGTATCGTTCAAAGAGATAGTCATTGACGATTCGGCAGAGGTAGTGAGTTACACGATGGAAGGTAAGTGCCTCTTTTATGCATGTCGAAGGTATCGTGTTGAAGGTACTAACTACGCTTGCTTCAAGACTGTACTAGTGATAAAGTTTTATTAAGAGTCTCTAATTCACTCATCACTTAACATCATATCATTTCAAGACTACTCTTGTCCACTGTTGAAACCCGATCGACGTCACGTCTTTGACAGAGCAGTGAATGTAATGAATTTTTTTTTTAAATTTTGATATACGTAAAACTTTTCCAAACATTCTTACCATATGTAATTATTACCAATAAATATATAACTAAAAACTTTTAGACTTTAATGTTTATGTTTGTAGGACCGAGAGGCATGGAGGGGCACGATAATGCTGAAGGGCTACGACAAACAAGCAGAGTATCTAAGTTGGGGCCCTGGCCAGCAATACCGAGATGATTATCATCTTCCCAATGGCGTGCTTAAACTGCCACAAGGTGACTTATGGAAAATGATATATTAAACCAATTTTATTTTGTTAATGAAATTAGTTTTATTCTATCGCACCAAAGGTTTATTTTACTAATCACTACCCGCATACTATTATTTTATTACTGTTAAGCTAAGAGTTGCAGATGACTGTTTACTTAAAGGACCTATTTTTACTGTGAAACAGTAATGCGGAGACATTACTGTATTTCTGCTTTAAGGTCACTGCAGCCAGTGATGTTATTAGGATAACGATATCAAACATCTTGCCTCATTAATTTGTCGAATAAAATATATATAAAACTTTTGGAACTTTAAAAAAAATGTTATTAAATGCTTACACAGATGTAGATCAGGAAGACAGAAAGACAATACCGGAGAATAAATACCGCGACCCGGGTCACTACCTGGACGCACCGAAGATGAACGGCATCAAAACAGAGTCCATGGTGTCCACGGGGGCGAGTCCGGAGGTAGTGCGAGGTCTCGCGTGCGCGCTCCTGCAAGTCTCACAGGCCATACACCACAAGTACCTTAAGAGACCCTTAGGTAAGTGATATACTGTAATAGTCGCCGCCGTTATAAAATAAATCAATAAATATTACATTTGCCTCATAAAATTAATTAAAAAATATGAAAACTATTTTGGTACCTTCAGTAATGTAGGTAACAATACTTGAGGTACCATCATCATCATCATCAGCCGATAGACATTCACTGAAGGGACCATACCCAGATGTAAAGCTAAGTATACATCTTTCTTAATCTGACGGATAAGAAAGGTTTATAAGAATATTTTGGAAACAATGGGGCAAGCAATGTTATCATAATCATCAGCTGATAGACATTCTCTACTGGACATAGGCCTCCCCCAATGATTCCAACAATGATTAAGTAGGGATTTGGGCCATTTCCCAACAAGCCGGCCCAATGCAGGTTGGTGGAAGACAGATCCTCGTTTGTTAATTAGCAGAGTGCACCACGAGCAGGTGATGTTGGCTTGGGTCCCGTGAGTTATTTTGCGAGACTCCTTGCACCCCTAACAATATCTGAAAGGTAAAAGAAATAATCCAGTAGGTTTATTTTTGGGCATTCAATGATGTGAATAACACAGTAAAACATTTTAACCTATAGGACTGGACGATAAAGAGCGTAAAGATCGCGAGGCGAAGAACAAATCATTGGACCTGTACGCACTTGAGAGGTGGGAGGTCTCGCTGATGGAGTGCCGCAGCTTCGCGCAGATCGTGCTGCACTTGCTTACTCTGGATTCGAGCATCACGTGGTCGGCCAGTATCTTGAACGCCAGCTGCAGGATATGCAGGCGGAAGTCAGACCCCGATAACATGCTGCTGTGCGATGGCTGCAACAAGGGACACCATTTATACTGCCTTAAACCAAAATTATCGGTAAGTAATTTTGAATTTTTAAAATTTATAACCAAAGGTACGAAATTATGTTCGTGACCTTATAATACGTAAATGGATCCGTTTGTCATTGGCAAGTTTAACATGAGATGACTTTACCTATCTCTGTATGCAGTGACTTAGCTACATGTTTTGCAACATAAAGTTATCTGCTGTCCCCACCTCATGTCAAGACTTGATTGATGGTAGATGGTAGCTGTATTTTTTGGAAAACACCTCTGTAGTTACTCCTCGCATATTATCAATTCATCATGTCTTTGATTCCTGTATTCATAATTATGAGAGCCAGAGTATCCTGAGCGAGTAGACTTCACCATCGTCGCTGTAATTAATTAATATCATGTTATATATAATTCCCCAATATAAATAGCTCGTGTTCAACTTTAAAACAGAAGCTACAGTATCCGATCATAATATTGCGTATTTATTAAACGTAAACATTTTTACACAACGCAGCGGAGGATAGCGAGGAGGGTAAGTTAAAACAGTGTTAACATTGAAAGTACTTTTTATGTTAAAAAAAAAATATTAAATCTGAATATTGTAATTTTTTTATTCTACGAAGTGACATGACTAGCGGCATGTTCACGTGATAGTAAGTAATACGCGCCGTCATAACAATGTGGCGTTGGTTAGGTTCATATACGCGGTATCACATTGTAGTCGTCACCTTGACACTTAACATGTTGTCTAATTACTTCAGTAATTACACTAGCTGCAACACCTTTTAAACCGGAACACACAAATTTTTCTACATTAACGTTTGACGTCGTCATTTGAATTATTAAACTAAATGTTTTTTTATCCGAATAAGCAGGTAGACGCGTTCACGTGATGACCAGAGAATATCTTCATTTGTGTATACATAATCTATTTACAATTTACATCAAAGTATGTACCCCGACAACGTCAACTTTTAAACATAAAGCTGGATCGAAATTGTACAAAATTATTTACTGTAATTTAAATTACAATACTTATAAGTACGTTATGTAAAAAATAAATTTAAATTAATCACATAACTTCGACTATTTTTTCGCCCAGTTTTGTAATTTACATTCTCCTTAATAGAAAGTTCCTGACGGCGACTGGTTCTGCGATCAGTGCAAGCCCAAAGAGAAAACGCCAAGGAAGAGAAGGAAACTATTCTCCGACGATGACGTAGAAGATGACCTTGATACCAGGTATGTACGAGGTATTTCTCAGTCACTCATAGCAGATATGTCGCAGTACACATAGCACACGCCAGTTGAACCGAGGATCTGGTTAAACATCGCAGAGAACCGTTGGATGCAAATAGATCGAGCTGAAAATGGATATAGGTGTCTTATGTTCAAGAGTGAATAATAACAATCGCAGCAGTGTAGCCAACCATCAATAATTATATAGAAATTATTTCAGAATTAAAGCCATATATAGGTGTTAATTATTTATATTTATTATCCTTTCATATTCTGTGTAAATCTATCTCTATATCTGTGTAATTTATGTATTATAAGGAAGCCAGGGCCAGAAGGGGGAGGGTGGGAATGTAAGGGATCCCACACGACAACTCACGGGACCCAAGCCAACCTCACTTACTCGATGTGCAGCCTGCTAATCAATAAACGAGACTCTCTCACACCAACCGGCATTGGGCTAACGTGGTGGGAAATTGCCCTTATTCCCTCACACGAACCCTGCAAACGAAGGTTGCAGAAAGCCGCTGGATGTGGCCAGCGCTGGACCGATCGTTGTGGAGAACTTTGGGGGAGGCCTCTGTCCTGAAGTGGACGTATACTCTTTTTTTTGCAATAGTATTTGGTTTACGAAAATATTACGATACATTAAAGGTTTCGTGATATAAGTCGACTATTGTATGTCGTGTATTCATTTGTCATCAGAGTAGTGTGCTAACATTGCTGCGGTTCAGTATGGCACCTAGTGAATGTGTGTATTATGTGCATAGTGATATTACTAAGGTAAAAATCGCCGGGGTTGTTATGTAAGATGTGAAGAAATATGGTATATTATTTGGTTGCAGTGGTGTGGCGGAGGAGTGGTGCGGGGTGTGCGCCGCGTGCGGCAGCGGCGGCCGGCTGGCGGCCGAGTGCCGGGGCTGCGGCGCGCGGTGCCATGCGGAGTGCGTCGCCCCGCGCCGCGCGCTCTGCACCACCTGCACAGCCAGCAACAACAGCACCAGCAACCGCACACGGAGAGGTGAGCCTTTATGACCAAGATAATATATATACAATCTTAATCACTTACTTATTTACTGATTAGTTAAAAATTATGGGCTTTTACCCACTGTTGGGACTCTATGCCTTGCTGGCCAAGCACATGTTTGTAGATATTACATGTACCCAAATTATTCTCTTTAAAATAATGATTAGTCATTATCATTAATGTCACATTTAGCAACATGACCAGAATAAGGTTTATTATTAAAATTGAATTCCCCACCTATAAATTTTTATTAAAATTTAATTTGAGTAAGCGAGAATTAAAATAAAAACAAATAGTAAATGTTAGAACAACCGAATAGTTTATCGAGTGAACAGTATAATGCGTCCGAACCTGCCGTTGTGAACCAGCTGATGTTTAATAACTGATTGAATGTTAATGAAGTAAGTGTTAATTGGTTACCAAGGCATTAATGATTACATATATCCAAAGAGCACGCCGTCCGTCGGTGCGCGGCGACTGCCATCAACAACATCCACGAGTACGCGCGCGCGCTGGACTCGCGGAGGAACTCATCCGGTTCGTGACCCTCGCTGTGGCCGTCCGCCTAGTCTCACGCACCATAAGCCCTACTAACTCATCTTCGCTTGCCTTTTCACTCACTTGTCTATGGCCTTCACGGCCGCCATCTGTCTCTGCGCAGCCCCACTTCCGCTTGCTCGCGATCGTTTCATTTCCCTTTTATTTTCGTTGATCCGATTCTATTCTAATTTTTCAGTCAGGTTTTTTTTTGTTCTTTTTTAGTTTGTATTTTGTTTTCTCCTAAACTATTATACTATTTAATTTTTTGTAACCCCGATAGTGCTCAACTAATTTTCACATATTTTGCATAAATTGCAAATGGATTTTTGAAAATAAGTACCTTATTAATTAAGTGTGCACAGTATATTAAATATTTTCTTCAAATGTAGAAATGGATTTTCGCAATTCTTTCTGTTGTATAGGGGAGATGAGGGACATATCAAATTACTCTAAAGTAACATATTTTGCTAGAACTAAGAATAAAAAAAATTAACTGGCAAAAATGTTTCCCCAAACAAATCCCACGGACTCTCCTTTTACAGTTAGTAGTTAGTTGATGTTTCGATGCTCCGCAATTTTTAAACATTAATACAGAATCGATTTATCGACGGTTCGCGCTCTAAGGGTTAAACATGAATTTAATCAACAAATAGTATCTTTGTTATATTTAGAAAAAGTTTTTATTATTGTAGAAATTATTCTAAAAATATTTCCGCTTTCTCTCATGACCCAATAAAAAATATTTAATAAAAATAAATAGATAAAATAGTAATTAATTAAATGAGTTTCTTTTATTAATTAATATTTATATGGCAACACAGTCATGTAGAAATCTAAGATAATGTAAATGTTAATATAAAATATTTTTCAACAGCTCCAATTAAAAGTTATTATATATTTTTATTATATCATTTTTTTTATTACTTTTGCTTTATTGTTTTTAAAACTGAATCGCTTGTAGTATAAGTGCTGGGTAGTTTTATTTTACTATTTAGTATTATTCTTTAAAATAAAGATTTAGTCCTAAACAAAAAATAATAATGTGTTGTATGTTTAGTACTCGTTGATCTAAAGTGATAAGAATCATTGATTTAGTTGTACCATGTTAGAGCATCTATTCTAAGTCTTTCCGTCAACCTTGCCTGCTTTTTCATCAGGAGCCGATAGACGTCCACTGCTGGACATAGGCCTAGCCTAAAGATTCCCACGTCGACCACTCCTGCGTTACGCGCTCCCAACGGCTTTCGGCGAACCTCGTTTTAGTGGTTAATTAAGGGGGGGATTTGAGCCATTTTCCACAATGCTGGCCCAATGCGGGTTGGTGGGAATCCTGTCCGCTTACATTCTGATTTATTCGTTAACTTTTTACTTAAAGCTATTTAAATTTTTAAAATATTAGTAAATACTCAAGCAAAATTTAAGAAGATTTTCAGTAAAATATATACGTAGTTTTGAATTAAAAATGTATTACTTCAGATCTAAATTTAATTTAAAATCAAATCTTGAGTTAATAATTCCATCCATATAATAAATTCAGTTTTCAGTGTAATTTTTTAAAAACTTGAGATTGAACATAATGAATAACGCATCTTAAATACATTTAATCATGTCATTACTTGAAATTAATATTTTATTTCCTTGTAATGTTAACAAATATTTGTTTTTGATAGATTTATTGTAACTATGATTATGTATTTTACAGTACCCCTGCCCCTTCCTAATTATACCTAAATATCAATTGACGATTGCTTAATATTTACTGTTGGAGATCGTAGGTACCCAACCTTTTATAAATTACTGTCATCTATATAATAAAAAAATGTCCAAAGCGTTCCTTTATATAAAAGTGAATTATACTACATTTATGTTTCTTCTATTATCTATTAACACTCACAAGTTATCTCTTTCTATCTCTCCCCTCTTATCATGATACAATAAAAGAAAATTTTGTAGATTATTCTGGATTGAACTTAAATCCACTCATATTTGTTCTCATTTGGTACGCGGTAATAAAGTTATCGTATGAACTCTTTACAGGAAATAAACAAATAAGAGAAGAGTGATTGGTGGTACTTTCTCTAATCCTTCTGAATAGCTACCACTCTAATACTGTAAATCTGCCCCCATGATAATCACGAGTGATGTCAATTAATAAGAGCGGGCACGCTTAGCAATCATTCACCTCATTGTCACTTAAAATCGTGTTAAATTGAAGTCATGTATTAATCCATTAATAATCGCAATTTCTTCTCCGTTGCGGTGACATCCAGGCCAATCCAGCAATAAATAGACTGCTATATAAAATTAAAAAATGAAGTGCAGCATACTTTATGATTGTACGTACATTTACGTACTCGTACGCATGAGCATGTACGAGTGCGTATGTACTTTATACATATTCATTTCAAACTTTTGCACACTATTTATGTTTTATTGTCTATATGGTATTGTAATGGTACATATGTAGTATAGTTTATTTATTTCGCAACAGATTCGGAGGACAGCGAATACAACACGGCTCTGGTTCAACTGAAGAAGCGAAAACCGCGAGGCAGTAAGGAGCACACGCCGCTAACGAACGGCACCGCCAAGAGGGGGCGGAAGTAAGTGACGCACATGATACACTCACCGGACGCGTATACAGTGATCCCTCTTATAATGCGATAGATTGGCTCCGCGTTATAGGAAAACGCGTTACGTATAAATTATACAGTTTTCACTTTGCTTGCTAAAGGAGGTTTAAATCGAATATTGAAAAAAAAGAAAACTAATGCATATGAACTAAAAAACAGTTGATACTGTAAAAATCATTATAAATTTCTCAGTACAGGGAATGCCCGTGAACGTATATACGGGGGATTAAATTTGCGTAATATGAATATGCGTTAATAAGAGTACCGTCTTATATTGGGGGTTACTGTACATAATAGATCTTTACCTATGAAATTGCCGTTCTGCAGTACCGGCCATTTCAAATCAAAATAATTATTGTTTAGCTAAGAATTATAGTTTCAAATTAATTTTATTTTAAAAACATGGAATTCTTTTTCCAAAAGTAGTCATTCGTTTATTAATTAGTGTTACATTTTCATCGCATTTCAATGTTTTTCGTCATCATGGATACGTTAAAAATTCGAGTAATTATGGAATATGAGCACCGTCGTGGCACCAACGCGGCACACAGCATCAACCACGTTTACGGAGCTAACTACAAACCAAAGCACCACCAGTCATTGGTTTGCTCGCATCCGTTCTGGAAAATTCAAGCTGAAAAATGAACTTCGCGGTCGTCCGAAGACTTTGGTCGACAATGACGAATTAAAGGCGATTGTGGAAGCTGATGATACACAATCTACGGCTCAATTAGCAGCAGCTTTCGACGTTAGCGTCAAAACAATATTGGTCCATTTGCGTCAAATTAGCAAGGTAAAGAGCTTGACAAATGGGTGCCCCACGAATTCAACGATCGCCAGCGCGAAGTACGCGTCGAGATGCGCCTTGCACTGCTCAACAGACACACAAATGAAGAACCTCGTACTGCACAGCAGACGGTCTCCAAGTTGCAAAAACTGGGGTTAGAAGCTCATCCGTCCTACTCACCTAACCTTGCGCATACAGATTATTACTTTTTCCAAAATTTGCATAACTTCTTGGCGGAAAAAAAATTCAATACCCGAGAGGCAGTACAAATTGCTTTGAAGAATTTATTGCCTCTCGTCCAGCTGATTTCTTTAAGAAGGGCATCAATAAACTGCCACTGCGTTGGCAAAGATGCATTGATTGCGTGGGTGATTATTTCGATTAATACAAATAAAAAATACATGAAAAAAAATTCGTTTAAATTTTTTCATACAAAACGGTAAATCATAGAAGACCTAATATGTGTATGGTCCTCCGCCTACCTCTCCAGAAATTTACAGGCAACTCCTTTTCCTGATGAAACAGCAATTAATTAATAGCCATGGCTCTTTCTTTATTCTAAACTCTCTATTGATAACTGACCCTCAGCACGTCGCTCTCTTCAGTTTTTTTCCAAGGTTCTAATACTACATTCGTACAATAGATGAGAGAAAGGAATAGATGATTAAAATGATATAGAAGAGAATGGTAGGTGAGAATGAGGATGGAAAAAATAAGAAATGAAGCCAACAAATGCCCAGAGGAAGGAGTACATAAAAAAAAGTACCACATTCGAGTGCAAGGTTTTTGTAACAATATGCTGTTGTGTAAAGTAACAAATTGATCAGACATAGTCGCAATAGTTTCAGTTTGGTCGTAATTGGCCCACTAAGCGAGCCTAGGATGGTCGAGAAATGAGAGGTGGTCTCAGGGAGGAGCATAGGGATTTCGGGTAGGGTATGCAAACCACCCGCGTGCCGGTGGACGTAGCGTTAGGAGGTCTCCCGCAAGGCGCACCAACTATCTGATGAGAATCGCGGGAACCCACTGGGTGCGAGCAACGCGAAACCGATTGATGTGATGATCTTTGGAGGAGGTCTATCCGTCCAGTAGTGGACGTCTGCACGTCTATCGGGTGATGATGATGTGGAGGCAAACCATGCTTTGAAATTTGTGTGCTTGTCTATACTTAAACATCATCATCAGATGAGATGTCCACTGCTGGTGATTGGCTTCTTCCAAAGATCTCCATAGCGATCGGTTCCGCGTTGCCTGCATCTAGAACGAAGATCCTGGATCTAAAAAGAAGAGATCCCAGGGTCCCCTACAAACCACCGCCGAGGAAATTTTAGTTGGTGTAACTCCGAGTTCTGATAATTATTGGTATAAATGTATATACTATCGGTATATCTTAGTGTTTATTATAAAATTTATGGCGAAATGTGGGTGTTCATTCACCTCTGCCTACCCCTACTGGGAAAAAGGCAGGACGATATAAAATAAAAAAAAATATTATAAAAATAGTTTTTCTCTTTCTTCTATATTTATCTTTATTTGAACAGGCCAAAGAGCGAGATGAACGGCACGCCCGGAAGGAAGTCGAAGTCCTTAACAAATGGAGTACACGGTGAGTGGCTACTGTTGTTTATATTATTTATTTAATGTTAAATAATCATCGTCATCAGCCGATAGATGTCCACAGCTGGACATAGACCTTCCCCAATGATTCTTACATCGGTAAGGTTGGGATTCATTTTTTTTTTAATATTATCACGCCTTTTTCCCAGTATGGGTAGGCATTGGCAAATAAACACCCACTTTTTGCCAGATGTGGTCAGATTAGGTCCCATGTAACAGGGGGCGAGCCTGTTGCCACTTTATTGGGGACACCACGCACACACACAGAGATGATGTCACTATGCGTGTTTCCTCACGATGTTTTCCTTCACCGTTTGTATCTCGCTGTTGGAACTAAAGTTTAGGTGATATGCTCGCCAAAAACAACGTGGCGATAGTTAGTAAAGATATACACATTGTGATTGTGGACTTGAGATGTTGAGTCCATTATCCCAGTAATTACACTAGATACAGCTACCTTCAAACCGGAACACAGCAATGCTTGCACACCATTTCGTTGACTGCAATTGGAGCTGCTGTGGTACGTACTTAGACGGTCTCCGGCAATAGAGACCTACCACCTACGCACGCGGTCAGAAACCTGCGGCTCCACTGGCTACCGCTAAACCCTATATGAACTTCCACATACGACAGACCCTAGTGCCCAGCGGTATCGGAGGCCATGCTGACTATATGTGGAGATATCTTTGCGGGAGGCCTATGCCCAGCTGTGGACGTCTATCGGCTGATGATGATGATGATTGCAGAACTATTAGCTGCAACGGGAGAATCAGACGCAGGGAACTGTTTTTGTATATATATATATATAGAGAGAGAGTAAAACAAATATTTATCGGCATCTGCCATTTAAATTTTCCACATTTTCCCTGTTCTGATCGATAAAAAATGTCTCTAGGCCTTATGTCCATTGTAATGTCTACCGCGTATCTTCTCAGAGGAGCGCAGCACCGGCAGGAAGCGTGGCGCGCAGCACGAGGCGGAACTGCACCAAGAGGCGCTCGACCTTTTGCTGCGCGATGCCTTAAAGCACAAGGACTCCTGGCCCTTCATCGACCCCGTCTCCGTTGAACAGGTACTGCATATCAAATCTATTTATTATTGTCTTAAATTATACGGTTTTTTTTTCTACAATTGTCTAACTCATGGATACTACTTGTGTATACATTACTGTGTTCCAGTTGGAAGGGCGTAGTAGCTAGCGAAATTATCAGGGTAAGGAGACTACATCTTATATCTGAAAGCGGCGACAAGCTCAAGGTGGTGATGTTTATATCATCCTAATTGGTGTCACGTTGTTATGCGCGTATCGCTTGCTGTCAAGTGAAGATCCCGCTCATTTAATCGCGTTTTAAAATTTAAAAAAAATTGTCTCCAGGTTCCAGATTACCTGGACGTGATACACGAGCCCATGGACTTGAACACGGTGCGCGAAAAGTTGGCTGGCAGACGGTACGCTACCGACAGGGAGTTCCTAGCGGACGTCGCGCTGGTCTTCCACAACTGCTTCACGTACAACAAGGACACCCATCCAGTTGCAAAGTTAGTTGATTCTGACTTTTATTGAAAGTTCTTAAAGTGCCTTTCCAACTAGTGAAGGTTGACGATCAGCGTGTTACAATCCTTACTGTCTCCGGTTCGGCGGAACAATTCAAACGCACCAGATATGTGTTCCACAACCATGTTCATTATTCTCTTCTTTAACACCAATCCGATCTTATCTTTTTAAAAGGAAATCACTCCAATAAAAACGAAATTTTCAGGGCTGGCTACAGGTTAGAGAAGTACATCACTAAGCGGTGCGTCGAGCTGGACTTGCCTGCGCTCCCACAGATGGATCTGGATGAGGATGAGGACAACCTGCCAATCAAACGGAAGAATGTGGATGGGGACGAAGACGGCCCCAGATCCAAACGGATCAAGCTGAAGTGACATCAGACTTGGTCACACCTCTCCGACTACATCCTATACTGAGGTGACCAGGCCTGATAGTTTTAGTGTACTGCCAATGGACATTTACATGCCTTCAGCAATTACTGACAAACAAAGAAATTTGAGAACTTTTGAATTAGACTATAACCGAGATGGTCAAACCTGCACCAACACCGAATGGAAGATAAATTGTTGTGATATGCTAGATGTGTACCCTTAAAGCTTCTGTTTTATTTCAAATTGAAATTAGTAGTTATCCGATTGATCACCATCCATACCATCATCATAATCAGCTTATAGACATCCAGTACTTGATTCCTTGACTCCATAATCTCCTCAGTCCATAATAATCAGTCAGTGGTGACGTCCACCAAAAATTAGTTTCAGTGTCTTGTGAGAGAAGCCCCAGCAGTGGCAAAAGGTTTACCTAGTCCGGTTTAACTAGCCTCAGTAGTTCCTTTCGCATGATACCAGTGAAAACTTCCTATTATATTGTTCGGTTATCCTAAATGATCGTCATCATCTACCCTATGTTCGTCCACTGCTTGACAGTTCGTGAACCACCATATCGTAGATCTACTTGACAGCTGCTCGACCAATGTGTGAACTTCCGGTCGTGCATATTAGGTTTTGGTATTAAACGAAAAGCTGTGATTGTTTTCTCTTATTTGTTTAGATTTATTTTTATTTATGCCTTTCTGTTTATCATTGTTTAATTTTTTTATTTATGTAATAGAAAGATACCGGTGAACGATTATTCTAATCACATGAAAGATAAATTGATCAGGAGAATTAGTTAATATACTCCAACCATTATGAGGACTGGATCTGTTGCTTCATAGAATATATACGTTTGATGGTTTTCTTCACAATACTCTCTTCAAAAGGGCAATGACCTCGTCGCTTTAAAGCTTAAGATGGTGATTGTGTTTAAAACAGTAATTTCATTAACTATGGGGCTATAAAGTATATATATATATATATAGGTATCTGGGTGGTCAACAGTAAGTCGTGGTCGGTGGTAGATTAGTGCTCAATAACACTAGGAGATGCATCAATCTAAACCGTAGGTTCCCAAACTTTAATGAACCACCGCCCAGTCTACATGAAACTGACAACACCCTCTTTTACATAATCATTATCATCAGCCGATAGACGTCCACTACTGGACATAGACCTCAGTCAAAAATCCCCACATCGATCGTTCCTGCGCTAACCGCATCGGCGGGAACCAGGGGCGGTTTCCGTTTGTAGAGGTTCATGTGGAAGGACTTGGGCTATTACCTTTTAATATTTTCCAACCATTCAATCACTTAAATTTATGTGTTACATATTTGCGATTTGTAATTGTGTAAAATTGTAACTTGATTTATAAAAATAATAAACACACAGATTGTACAATTATGGTATTGATTTTTTTTTATGTTATTATTTTCTTTTTAATGAGAATTTGGAACCGGATAACTTTAATGGGATAAATTGTGATTTAATTGTTAACCTTGAAAATTGATTCTTTTTTTTTCTTGTAAAGATAATATTACATTAATTTTATTTCAGGGTTTTTTTTCTAATAATGTCCTCCAATCAAACTTTTTAATTTGATATAAATAGATAAATAGCCTCTTGTCAGCGGTGAACGTTGAGGGTGTTGAGTGGCATACTTTTTTAACATATACAATAAAGCAATATAATATAGCACAGGTTTATTCATTTATATATGACTGTAGTGTTTTAATTTTATTAAACTAAAATTACGTTCGAGTTCATAGTTTTTCAAAACCAAAATATGTTATAACAAAATATGATAAATACAATTTCCCGCCAATTTGATTAAAAGTGTATAACCAAAGTGTACCATCGCATGGTGATTAGCAACTAAAATATTCCATTAAATTTTAAGTGTAAATATTAATTGTTAAATTAGCGTTAAGCGTTGTAATACTCCTTGCTGTGTGTTCGTATAAAGCGCAGCCGAAGTGCCTGTAGGGGGGTCCCGGAGTCAATTCCCAGTAACCGATAGGCTGCTCCCGTTTCTACCGCTCGAGGTATAGACAATTAACTGTTTATATATTTGTAACCGTATAGACACACATATATTTAAAATTAGATATGAATCAAATGAAGCTTTTATTAATTCATTTTGTTTTTTTTTTCTTTAAAATTTACTGCACTAGTTTATTATAAGGTAATACCGAAAATAATGTTTAATTTTTTTTTAAATCATGATGTACAGCAACCCTTATTGCATTTAGTGTTTGAACCTCAATATTTAATGTAATGCAAAAAGCTTGCATCTACTCGAATAGAATTAATATTTCTTTTTAAATCCAAAAAAATTATGGAGTTAATTTTGTTATTGTTAATTTTGTTTATAAAACAACTTTTTTTTCTCAGTGTTATTTTTTTATCGAAATTAAATGTACGTATTCTTTTGTTTTATTTTAATGTAGCGCATACATCGATGTGAGGCGGGCTAAGTAAGCCGATTTTAATTTACTATTTCATTGATAAGTATTAAACATACTAGATTCGTCGATTTGTGGGTTTGATGTCCTAGTCTATATACGCATGTCCTATCAAGGCTAATATCAAAAGCCTGATTTATTAAGAATTATAATTTTAAAAATAATTGTATGTGGCAACACCAATCAACGAGCTGAGCCGCGATCGAACTGCATTCCTTTTTGAAAAAAAAATGTACGATTTCTTTCAGTTCCCTCGGATAATGATAATCGTTTTTGTCAGCGGATATTTATTGTGTAACTTATAAGTTTGATAATAATTTATATTGTAGTGAATAAAGCACCGTTTAAATTGCAAAGTTTCTTCATTTATTAAACCTTTTCAATAAATCTAGTGCATTAAGTACTTGATATTTCTAGGTTACAATTTTTTTATATTCGACAAGACGTTCACCGGATGGTATGTGCTACGCCTGCCCATAACAGAATGGCGTTAGTTGATGATATACCTAACACAACATTGCGCTCGTCGCCTTGAGACTAGATATTAAGTCTTGTTAACTCCATTATTTCTTAGCCACAGCGCCCTTCAAACAGGAACACTACTGTTGGGCTAGACTAGATCGGCTCCGGTCAGAGACCCACCACCAATAAACACATTCAGTGCAAGTCCATCGCACAATATATGCGGCCTCCGGGAATACAACGTGGAAGAAAATCATATTAGCATTGAAAGCATTAAAAATGTCTGCAATGACAAAAAATAATATTTTATAAAGAAAAAAAATTGGTTTTAATTATATTTCAACATCTATAAAATGTTTTTTCTATTTAAAGTTTATTCTTATCCATAGGATATATAACCAGTATAATCTCATTATATATTTATTTAAGATTTTCTATACAGGATGTTTGGAGAACGCTTTCGAAAACAGACGATAGTACTAACGACACCTTTATTGATGAGACGGAAAATAACTCGATCCTGATTAAAAAAAAATCATATTTGAAGGATTGGGATCTACCTCGAGATGTATTTGGTTTCAATTTGAACCTCATTTTATAGGGCCGCGGAGCCTTTATCAGCAAGATGTTACATACCAAATTTTTAGTAATGTATTTTTTATGAAACTATCGTTTCATTTAGCTATGCTAATATGACGGATCGTAAATAATGCTAATAAAACATTTTGAAAATATGATTGTTTTTTAATCAGGTTCTTTTTTTTCCGTCCCATCATCAAAGGTGTCAATAGTACTATTGTCTGTCTTCGTTTTTGGAAGCGGTCTCCTAGTATATAGTGTACGTGATGTTAATAACTATATACAGATTGTAGTATCGCCAGTTATTTTAGTAAATTTGTAAAAATGCATCAACATATCTATTTTTTTTATTATTTGATTAAGCGATGAGACGAGCCGGTCGTTCACCTGATGTTAAGTGATACGCCCGCCCATATGAAAGCGGCGCTAGCTAGAATGCTACACACTGCGCTCAACGCCCTGAGACATAGATGTCGGGACTCGTTACCCCAGTAATTACAAACTTTACAAAAACACTAGGTAGAACACCCTGCGAACCGGAAGAGTAATATTTGCACAGTACTGTTTGGCTGCAGAAATAGCCTAGTCCGATTAAGTCTTTTAAAACTAAATCAATTCACATATATACCCTAAGGGCTGTAAAGGGTCCTGCAGAGCTACTCACGGGATCCACGCCAACGTCACCTGCTTGTGGTACACCCTGCTAATCAACAAACGAGGCTTGGGCTCTCACCAACCTGCATTGATTGTGCCAGTATGGTGGCAAATGGCCTAAATTCCCCTCATATGAACCCCTACAAACTTGGGGATTTCTAGAGTCCTGTCTCCAGCAGTGAATGTCCATCAGCTGATGATGACAACATACCCCAAAAATTTAAGCTTCTTTACACAAAAATTTACATTTGTGTAGTAATATACTTTAGTTTGTGGTATTGTGTAGTAAACCAGTATACAAATACTGTTGTGAAGATGGAAGCACCTGCCGCAGTGGCAGTATTAGTGGTAATGACAGGAAACCCAAATGGAAAGTTTTGAAGTTTCTCACAAAAACCAATCGGATAAAAGTATTTAAAAATTGGATAATAGAGAATAAATAAAACAATTAAACTAAGACATGATTGTAATTGTATCCTTAAAACAAATATTAACGATTTACATTCCAAATCAAGAGCCTAGAGCTCAATGGTGTGCAGCAGCCTCCTTCTTTCTGATCTCAGCCCACTTGCTGACGTTTTCAGGAGAGTTGGCTGCAAAGAACTTTATATTTAAATATCTATATCATAAGTATATAAAACATTGAGAATTTGTAAAGATAAATTATTTTTAGAAAATTATTTCTCATAATTATAGATGTGTTGAAACAACCAATGACGCAATATTATAAAGAAATTTAAGTTAGTAAAGTCTCATGTCACTAATAAGTAATGTCAAGTACTTGTTATTAACAGTTACCTTAGAAAATTTGTGCTAAAACAAATTTGCATTAATTTATAAATAAATGTTATTACTTATTTAGTAAAATTATCATAACAAATTTCTATAGAATATTAATTAACAAACAGTAATGATATAAAGGCAAACATTTTACCTGATATCACAGTGTCTCAATCTCTCACTGTGGTCTCAGTTTAATCAAAATTAATATATTTATTTCTTAGTCCGTTTTTTTTTTTAAAAAATCAATTATCATTTACAGCACTTCTGCATCAGAAATGAATCTAGTTAAATTATACGTATGATGTAGTTACCCATTTTATGGATTTTGTAAAAGATTGGCAAGGAGACTCCAATTCCGATGAACCAGTAACGCCAAATCCACTGGTTTTGAAGATAAAATTTAAGCGGAAACTGTGCAATTTTTGCTGAAAATGTGTAGGGGAACTTCATAGGACGGCTAGGAGTTTCCGACATCGTTCTTGGTTAAATGCTATAAATTAGAAACACAAAAAACCATTATGTAACAAATTATTTCTTGGCAGAAATGAATACAAAATAGCATATAAAAATAAATAAATTTATAATATTGGTTTTTAAAATATGTAATTTAGAATTGCTGTAGTAACAAAATTAGTATTTTATTAAAATAAAACGTAATAATAACTTTTAAGAAATAAAATCTAACCTGCCCTTTCTGTAAGTATAATCAGCACAGATTAAATAATGTGAGGTACAGTGTTGCAATGTGTCGAATATAAACTATTTCACTAGTGTACATTTCTAACACAAAATATATCCATTTCAAAAAAGTAAAATTTAAAGCATTGTTCTATTTCAATATTTCGTCACATATAGTAATACAAGTTTGAATTAATATGTTATGTTATTCATAAAGATATTTTAACTTTTTTAAATCAGAAACATACGAATAAACTTTAATTACAATTATTATTGCTGAGAAAAATGTAAAGAAAAATTTTATAAAAATTTATTTATATTTATGTATGCAAATAATAATAATTATTTGGGATTGTAGAAAATAATTAGTAAGTCTTTTAAGAAATTTATTCACTATTGTGGCAACATTTAGTCATTATGTTAAATTGTTTACGTTCGATGACTGCTAAGTCTGATTGTCTGTCTGTCGTCTGTCAAGCGATTAAAATGTCAACTAGCTTTGTAGTGTCGCAATTGTGTTAGATGTAATTTTTTTAAGTAATATCTATTTTTTGACAATATAATGTGTGATAATGGCTTCGGTGAAAGTGGCTGTAAGGGTTCGCCCATTCAATCAAAGGTTAGTGCTGTAGTAAACTAAAAACATAGGTTTTTTATTAGGTAAAAATCTGTAACAAAACGACACAAAATAATTTTTTATGTTCTGCAATTGCTATAATAAATATAAATTGTACACGAATTATGCAGAGAAGCGAGCTATTGGTTAATATTTATGTAAATTTTTATAAATGCTATAAAATCTTATTAGGTTTTTTGAAAGTGCAGGACATGATGTCATAAATTATGGCAATGACTTTCACGGTTCGGGTGCATTTGGAGCGCGAACTGTACTTTGGCGGATCATTTAAATGAAAGTTGCCAAAAAAGCGTACAAAGATTATGACCCAGTTGCAAGGAACTGTAAATGGCTGAGTTTTATTTCAGTTAGTTTTTAGAGTTGTATGTTTGTTTCTTTTTGTTTACTAACAGATGACTGGCACTCTCACATTCTAGCGACAATGTTGTTGCATGCATGAAATTGTTATTATTAAACTTGCAAACTCATGGTCATGATCAATTCATATAAGATTCTTATAGATTGTTAAATATAATGCCACTTAAATAAATACCTTGTATCACTACAGTTTAATAAATTAATTGTTTAACACAATTTACTTTGTTTATTTTACTTATTTTTTTTTTGGTAGATCAAATTTTTTTTACAGTAGCTTAGCTAAAAGCTCCATCAATAGAGATTGCGATATTAATAAATACATAGTACATTGAATATAAATGTTGCTTTAAAATTTTTTGGGATAATTTGGATCCTAATGATATTTTGGTCATTAATAAGTTATAAATTAATCATGATCACTTTTCAAATAGGGAAGTCCATTAGTATTACCTTTATTACACTTACACCTACATGTTATCTCAGAAATGGATTTCTTTTTATCACTTGTCCTTGATGAATGTGCTCGCTTACCAATGCCACAATACATGAGAATGTGGGTATTATTTTTTTACTGGTGGTAGATAGGTACTGCAGCACCCATTTCCACTGTCAAAGAAAAGTGTGAAATATTACTACCTACGGTCTTCCGATTCAAATAGTTTTCTTGCTAATAAAATAAATACAGTAATGAGAAATAGCATCATATTTGTCAAGGTGATGTGTACAATATATACAGTCTTTATCATCCAAACTGGTTCCACATTACTATGCATATTACCATCAGATAAATACTGCACTAGTTTCTTTATAGAATTAAAAAATATATTATGTTCATCTATACATATATTAGGTTTAGTAGTGAGGATCCCTAAAAGACTTAGTATATGCTTATTACCACATATCTCATACATACAAAAAGAATATAAACATAATTACTCTTTGTAATAGGGCACTCTGGACATAAACAGATGATTTCATGATAATTGTATCATTGTGTATGTTTTTTTTATTTATATATAAACAGTCTTATTTTGTTTGCAGGGAAAAAGACATGAATGCAAAAATCATTGTAGAAATGGATGGCAAAAAGACAAGACTGCTCACTGTAAAAGTAAGTTTATTGTGTGAATATAGTGTAATAATATCAACAGTGGTGTAAGGGGTTCCACACAAAAACTCATGGATCCAAGCCAATCTTACCTGTTTATGATGCACCCTGCTAACAGGATTTATGGGGGAAGCATATATTCAGTAGTGGAAGTCTATATGCTGATGATGATGATAAATAATATCAATTTATATACACTTACAAAAAAGAACACTAGGTGAACTTTACCATTGTTACCATTTCAACCGATGGGTGTCTGTGGCGAGATTTAAGTCTTTAGTAATGAATTCTACCAAATGTAGTCTATCCCTGTTTGAGTCCAGTGGCTGCTAGCAATTCTTCAGATGTTGCCAATCTACCTAGACGAGGGTCTGCAATTGCTGTCTATTTGCCGTAAGTCTCCATTGCTCTAGCAATACTGATACAGATACTGTCTCCAGACAGTATCTGTATGTACCACCAGAGCTCCTATTGCAGCTGACAAACAGTAGTATGAAAACATTACTCTGTTCCAGTTTGAAGGGTGTTGTAGCTACAGCATAGTTACCGAGGGAATGAGACTTAACATTTTGTCTCAAGGTGATGTGCGATATGTGGGGCTGTATGTTATACTAATTAGCGCTATGTTATGATGCAGACATCACTAACCATCATATGGAACTCTCGTCGGTGTCCTGGAATAAGAAAAGATGGTATATCGATGTCTTATAATAATCCACTTTAGAGGTATAAGGGGTTCCGCACAAAAACTCACGGGTCCCAAGCCAACATCTTCTGCTCGTGGTGCACTAACCCAGCGTGGTGGAAAATGGCCTAAATCCCTCTATATGAACCGCTCTAAACGACCTCCGCCGCCTCTGGTGCCGGACAACGTAGGACCGATAGATGTGGGAATCTTTGAGGGATGTCCATGTCCAGCAGTGGACGTTTTTCGGCTGATGATGACGGATAAACCACTTCAAGGATATTGTCCACAATGACTATCCTTCAGTCACGTAATTTCCGTCACTGACACTAACATTTGAATGAAACTACCACTAACAAAGCCGTTAAGCAGCGCCAAGGTCATGGTATTGTTTGTTCAGATGTTATGAAGGTCATATGTGTTAAGTGTATTAGCAAAAACCGGGTTCGATTCTCAATTGTTATGAAGATTATAATATTAAATAATACTTTTTATTATACTTATTAATTATCATTTATTAGCATCAGATTGTTTATCAACTGTTAGACTCAGACCTTCCGCAATGTCTTCCACCATGTGATGCTCATCACATCAAATCGGAGTCTATCAAATGTGGCAGATAGGATGTCTTTTTTTTATTTTATGAAGTGACGTGGCGCTAGTAGATTGCATCAAGTTGTGCGTGAGACTTCATACATAAGATGTTGTTTCGATCCTGCAGTAATTTCACTTGCTATAGCGCCCTTCACACCGGAACATAGTAATGATGGCTAGAATGATGGCCACTACTGTTTCGCGGCAGAAGCAGAAGCTACCGTGGTACCTAGACAGTTTCCGGCAACAAAGACCTACGACCAGTAAACATGATGGAGGTTTGCTGTAGTGTTTTCAAGTATTAAGTGTATGTGACCCTCATCATCAGCTATGTCCACTGCTGGACATAGGCCTCAAGCGAACGTCTCCGCAGCGATCGGCCCATAATTATCAAGTTATAAAATAATATTTGTTCTGTTGCCAACAGAATAGCAAAGAGCACAACGATGGCAGCCGGGAGAGGTACAAGGACTTCACATTTGACCACTCGTACTGGTCCTACGACCATGCGGACGCCCACTACGCGTCCCAGGAACAGGTACGTCCCTAAATAAATTCATTAGCTACAGCGCCCTTTAAGCCGGATCTCATTGGTTTGCACAGTACTCCGCGCATTAAAGATCCATAGACGCCCCAATATTGCTAAGAAGGTAATAGCGCAGTTCCCATCCTTTCTAACAAACAGTACTGTGCCAACATTACTGTGTTCCGGTTTGAAGGGCGCTGTAGCTAGCGTAATTACTGCGGCAACGAAACTTATCATGTCTTAAGCTACGGATACAATGCGGTGCAGTGTACACCGTGTCATCTAGCGTCACGTTGTTATGGGTGGGCGTATCACTCACCATCAAGTTAACGTCGCGCTCGTCACGTAGAATAAAAAGTGTCTATATGACAAGTGACAGGTCTCTTTACTGGTGCCCTGTAGTCATAGGCTTGTAAGAATAGGACTATGGTAAGCCGTTCCTGTCCGAGAAGCACACTAAAAGGGTCTAGGAGTTTCGCGGGCGTTGAGGGTGGGGGCCCTTATCGCTCAACATGAGAACTTGTGTGGGACAGCGTATGGCTCAGCGATGGTGCTTAGGAGCGTTAGGTTCCTCCGAGATGTGTAACACAAAGATTAGTAGTAGTAAGTGGCCGCCGCCCAGATATCTATGGAAGGATGCCGTAGAGCACCACCCTCGCGACCTTCATGCAGTGGACTGGCAAGAGGCAGTGTTCTCTTGAGTCGGAGGCCAAAACTCCGGGTCGCTGCGCCCGAGGAGGCAGTGATAGTAACTGTTTATTTCTAACGTATAGATATATAATTAATTAAATCTGTATAGAAATAAAATTAGATGATTCCGCCATTATCATAAATTAGAGAAACTAGTTTTAAATCGATGGTTGTTGTGCTGGACTGGATGTATATACTGCATCCGCTTTAGTTATTTTAATAGAATTCAAATGTATTCATCTCAACGCTTATCTAAAAATAAAGCGCGGGAAAATTATTTGGGTGTTGTCCGTGTGTTTGTGGATTTGTCTATGTCTCTATGTGTGTGTGTGTGCGCGTTAATGTAAAGGTGCGTTTACGTGGAGGCAAATTTTTTATATATATTCTTAACTAATTTTAATAATTTTTTAAAATAGGTGAAAAAACAATTTTTTTCTTCATCGAAGTGAGGAGACGACCTGTTTGTTCACCTGATAATAAGTGATACGCTAATCCATACTGGTGGTAGGTCTCTATTGCCAGAGACTGTCTAGGTAGGTACCACCGCAGCTCCTGTTTCTGCCGCTAAACAGTAGTGTGCAAATATTACTGTGTTCCGGTAGAAAGGCGCTGTAGCTAGTGTAATTACTGGGGTAATGAGACTTAACATGTTATGTATCAAAGCAACGAGCCCAATGTGGTGCAGTGTGTACCATTATTGCTAGCGCTGCGCTATTACGGGCAGGCGTGTCACTTATTATCAAGTGTTCGTCTCGTAGCTTAAAAGTAGTAATAACTCTATCGCATCCATGTATGATGCTGATGATATTCCAACCGCATGAGGAACCGGTGGTTTATTCCAAAGGAGAAAGAGAAGACATTAAGCTATGTATTCTTCTGTCCAGTGTGGACACGGCTTATGAGGTTTGAATAATGAAATATCAGATCTTCGCCAGACTGGATGCTTACCTGTATCACATAAACAGAGTATACAAAACGGACGTCTGTATAAAATACGAATAGAACAAGTCTGGGAATGTTACCTTTGATTTTAATTTTTTTTAAACGAAGCGTCGAGTTGACCCAGTCGATCACCTGATGGTTAATGATAAGTCGACCCATAATGCATATGCGCCCGTGGATTTAAGACATCAGATGTTAAGCCTTTTTGCGCCCTTCAAACCGGAACACGGTCATGTTTGCACACTACTGTTTGGCGGCAGAAATCGACATCAGAGACCTGCTTGAAGATTGGCTCTCTTTCGCAATATGGAAAAGTCCTTCGGCCGGAAGTCGGTCCTCCTTTAGGTTTCATAACCATGACTTTCCCTGTCTGTCACTTTACACCATGTTTAATTAAAATCAAGTGTTAGGAAAAAAAACTTACTTCTCTTCGACGTTCACCTGATGGTAAGTGATACGCCTGTCCATAACAACGTGGCATTTGCGTGCTCTTTCCAGAGACATAAAATATTGATTCTCGTCTCCTCAGTAAAATCACTAGCTAGCATCCTTCAAACCGGAACACAGTAACGTTTGCACAGTACTGTTTGTCAGCTGCAATAGGAGCTGAGGTGGTACCTACCATGACTGTCTAGACCTACCACCAGTAGGCACCAAATTCTAATGTCTGTTTCAATAAAATATGGTGACTGCTTTACTACCAGTTCAGCACCAATAATCCACTTGATCCTTTATCATCAGATTATAATGGTTACCGTTAAATATATAACAAGGAGACGGTAACCGGATACCCTGACCGAGTTAGTTCAATTCGTCGCCCGGTTATAACGGATGATCTGAACCCGACGCCCACTGACCACCCGGCACAGTGGTTGCGCAATGGACTGATATAGAGTAAGCAGCGGTTAGCTTAATTCCAAGAAGCGGTGAGACGAGCGGGACGGTCACCTGATAATAAGTGATACATCCGACCGTAGCAACGTGACACTAGTTCTGATCATGTACACTTGATCACGTCGTGCTCCTCGCCTTGACATATAAGATATCGATTCTCGTCGTCCCAGTTAATTCACTAGTTCCAGCGCCCTTCAAACCGGAGCAAAGTATTGTTCACCTAGCTAGACGGTCACCGGCAATAATGAATTACCACCAGTAAACACACTACAATACATTTATCTCGTCTTTAGATAAGATGTTGAGTCTCGTTACTATATTAATTTCAATAGCTACATCGTCCTTCAAACCGGAACACAGCATTGTTTGCACACTATTGTCCGGCGTATACCTACGTTAAGACCTAGATTTTTGGTAACAGCAGTAGTGTAAATATAACTAAGATTGGATTCTTGATACATTGCTATTCTCTTAATTGCCTCCACAGCGCAGTGGTTAACAGCTTCCTAACACGGAGGTCCCAGGTTCGATTCCTGTATGTCCGCCGCCATGGCGTCGCTGTGTTCCAGCTGTCAAACATAATCATTTCAAGTTTCAATTAAGTTGGTTGACCAATATATACAGTTACTGCGAGTATCAACTGCTGGTTAAATGGAAGGGACTGCCGCTGTCCACGACTGACCTCGACCCTGGAACGGGTCGCCGCCGCGCCCGTATAGTTTGTACAGTTCATCGACTCCATTAGAAGCGAGTTTAGATTTAATTTCCGCCCTGTTGGATTGTTGTGCTGTTTATTGTTATCTAACTTTAATAACTTAACTATAACCCGCGGTTGCATTTAAGTTGAAAAAAAACTATATTTTTCATATACTCTCTATAAGTACTTTATTTAAGTACTATGTGATAGGCATTAACACTCGAACACACGCACACCCCATGGATATGCAATGCGCGCACGCTCACTACCAAGCATGGGCACACGCATGCAACCACGATGCACACACACACAGAGAGAGAGACACAACACACAGACGCACACACACGCAGAGAGAGAGTGACACGCAAAAAGAGATAGACACACGAAGGGAGAAAACACACACAGAGAGAGAGACACAACACTCAGACGCACACACACGCAGAGAGAGAGTGACACGCAAAAAGAGAGAGACACACGAAGGGAGAAAACACACACAGAGAGAGAGATATAAACACGAATATACCCCTACAGAGATACATACGCACACACATACAGACAGAGAGAGAGAGAGAGAGAGGTACACACACACATACAGACAGAGAGAGAGAGAGAGAGAGGTACACACACACATACAGACAGAGGGAGAGAGAGAGACGTACACACACACATACAGACAGAGGGAGAGAGAGAGACGTACACACACACACACACATACAGACAGAGAGAGAGAGAGACGTACACACACACACATACAGACAGAGGAAGAGAGAGAGAGAGAGAGAGAGAGAGAGAGACACGTACACACACATGCAGACAGAGAGAGAGACATACAGACACACACACATGCAGACACAGAGAGAGACACACGCCACACAGAGACTTACACACAAAGAGAGACAACACACACAGAAACACAGACACAGGGAAACACGTACAATACTATAATTTTTTTAAATATTATATATTTCACCATCGTCTCGAAGACATGGTGTATTCATTTTTGTTCCCGTCGTTGCGTCAGCGGGGCGGGGCGGGGCGGGGCGGCGCGCGGCCCTGGAGTGTCTTTCATTTGTTACAGGTAACAGCACTAGATATCGCGTGTACGAGACCTATGTCCGACGGCGAGCTAGTGTGCACTCATGGGCGCCGTAGCTAATCAAATTACTGCGGTAACGAAACGTAACATCTCACGTACGAAGCGAACGAGCACCATGTGGTGCTGTGTATATCGTCTTAACTGCCGCCGCATTGTACGTAGGCGTACGATTTACCATCAGGTGAAAGTCAAGATCGTCCCATAGCTTTTCAATGAGACCTTAAGTAAAATGGCAGCTGCTTTGATTTTAATTCTACGAGGCGGCAGGACGAGACCTTCATATCTTCATCATCATCAACAGCCTGCAGCCACCCACTAGATATAAGCCTCTTCCAAGGAATGCCATTTAGCCAGTTTACCTGATGGTAAGGGATACATCCGCCCATAAAAGTTGTGCTCGAAGGTTCATACATACCATGTTGTTCAGTTCCCGCAGTAATTTTTCTAGCTACAGCTTCAAACCAGAACACAGTAATGTTTACACACTACTGTTTGGCGGCAGGAATAGGCGTTGCGGTGGTACTTGAACGGTCTCCAACAACAAAGACCTACCACCAGTGAAGGTTCACCAGAAGCGTGGGTCCACCTCATGGGCAACTACTACTGCTTTTCATCACCAAGCATGCTACATTTCTTTACCTCTGTCCAGGTGTTCTCGGACCTTGGTGTGGATGTCATCGACAGCGCCTTCGAGGGCTACAACGCGTGCGTGTTCGCGTACGGGCAGACAGGCAGCGGGAAGACCTTCACCATGATGGGATCGCCGGTGAGTCACCACTGATGGTATATGCTACCACTGACCAGCGAGCAGTTCACCTGATAGTAAATACTCATAACAAACATTGTGCTTGTCGCAGCAGACATGTTAAGCTTGTTACCACAAGGTTTATCAGCTGCAGCGCCCTACGAACCGGAACAAGGTATTATTTGCACATTGCGGTTTGGCGGCGGAGATAGGAGCTGCTATCGTACTTACCCAGACAGTCTTCATATCTTGCTTCTGGGGGAGAACAGAAGGTTGGTTGTGTGAGATTTTTGCTCACCAACAACCTGCCGGTGGTCATCATCGGTGTTCTGCGAGGAGCCTTAGGATCTCTTAAGGAATACCTCGGTGTCTCCCGACACTGCGATAAAGCATGTCACTTGAAGGACTTGTCTGCTACAGACATGAGATCAGCTTGTTCTTGACGTATACGCTGGACTAGCTGAGTGAACCAATGTGTTCAAAATCCAGGAACCCCAAAGCCCCTTCATTATTAGTGGATCCCCGTTGCCGGAGATCGTCTAAGGTGATACCACTGCAGCGCCTATTGCAGCTGACAGACAATTCTATTTTTTTTTTTTGATGGTGATGTTCTCGCCGCAGTTTTATTGACAACTATAGCGGCTTCATCGGACTCAGGGCTCGCGGATCCGGTATCCGCGAGCTAAACCAGACAATTCTATGCAAACTTTACTATGATCCGGTTTGAAGGGCGTACCTAGTGAAATTACTGGGATGATGAGATCTAACATCTTATGTCTCAAGGCTTACCAGTACAATGCGGTGCTGCGTATAACATCCTAACTGGCGCCACGTTGTGATGGGTCAATTACCATCAGGTGAACGTCCCGTTCCATCTCATTGCTCCTTAAAATGAACACCATCTTCATAATAACAGTTTACGCTTATTCATAACTTTTTCTTTTTTTTTTATTCAATTAAACGACGAGGCGAGCGGGACCTTCACTCGGGGATAAGTGACACGCCTGCCCATAACAACCTGATCATAGTTAGCATGATATAGACTGTACCACATTGTACCCGTCGCCTGAAACGGTTTAGTCTCGTTACCCCAGTAATTATACTAGCGATAGCGTCCTTTGAACCGGAACAGAACAATATGTGCACAGTACTGTAGGTGTACAGTAGGTGGCTGCGGTTATTTCGAATGGAGATCCAGCGACCACACCAAACCCCGAAGTTGACCACCGAGAGGGTTTTAGTGGGTGAAAATATTATCGAAGATTTTCCAATAAAATAAAAAAAAAAGGATCTGTTACGGTAGCTCACCTAGATGGTATCCGGCAACAGAGACCACCATTAACGACGTGGATTTACGACGATACTGTTAATCGCCGTTGAAGCAATTACAATACTGATCATACGGACGTCGCGACCAGTCATCGAACCCACTGCCCCACGCTCGGCGCCCCGCCGCTCAAGCGCAGTTACAGCTGTCAATAGGCCGGCGGGGTGTCACATTCGCGACGCAACGCCGCGCTAATCACGGCTGCGTAAACAATAAAAATTAAAAAAAAAAGAAAAAGAAAAAAAAAAACAAAAGAAAACACCGCCGCCATTTTGAATTCGCTCGGGTTTCTAATGAGTCATTGTTGTCGCGCGGACGCTTTCCGCTCGCGGTGTTAACCAGTGCTCGCCAACCTTTTCCCTTTTACGGACCCATTAATAAATGTTACACACCTGACACACCTGAATACATGTCTTTTGTTTTCAGCTCTATCTCTTGTCAATTTTAACCATAAAAAATATATATTCTCTATCTCTCTCTCTCTCTAGCACACTATTATATTTGTTAAATATTTTAATTTCTCAGTAATACTGCCGTGTCCTTTTTTTTATAATTTCGCGTTTCTATTCCATACATTCCACTTTCTTCCTTCATTACTGCCATGTTGCCATGAACCGTCAATGTATGTTGTAGTGGGCTAACATTACAGTGATCTGGTTTGAAGGGCGTTGTAGTTAGAGAAATTACCGAGTTGAGACTCAACTTTTTTTTATTCAATGAGATTATCGTATCTTTCACTTGATAGTAAGTGCTTCGCCGTCACATAACGATGTTGTGCTTGTTAGGGTGGTACACACTGCACCACATTGTGCTCCTCACCTTGAGACATGAGATGGTTACTCTCGTTACTCCAGTTATTACACTAGCTGCAACGCCCTTCGAACCGGATCAATGCAATAGACGCTGCGGTGGTACCTACCTAGATGGTCTCCGGCAACTGAGACATACCACCAGTTACGTGTAGCTGGTCTTGTCGCGTACCACAGATTGGCAGCCGCTGGTATAAACAACCGAATTTACTATGGTCGGCCATTTTTAATTTCGGAACGGCTGAAGGTGAACAGCTTCCCGTCGTTGCTTTCTACAGGATGTTAGCGGAACAACTTTTATATTCAATGTTTACTTTATATACAGGTGTCCTCTGTTCTCAGATGATGTTGAGGGCTTTGTTGTCATATTGGTTCTTACAGCTTATCTGATGCTGGGCTTTAGACCAGGGTCCACGGCCTGTTGATATATACAGGGTGTAAGTTTCCACCGACCACGTGTAATTATTCTGGTACTACTTTATCCTCGGAATCAGGTCTGGGTCAGGGTCACATAGTGTGTGTGCTAGACTGGATTAAGTTCACATATTTGCTATGTGAACTGACGATCTGGTGAACATCGCAAGGAATCCTTCGATGTGGACAGTATGAGATGGTTGCTTGAGGGGGTGTGTTCAGCAGTGGACATCAAGAGGATGTCCACTGCTGAACGTTTAATGCCTTATAAGCACCCTTGTTGACCTACAAAGGCATGGTCATGACAGTGAGCGGAGGTTCTTTCTTACACGTAGAGGCAGATTATAATATCATCATCATTAGTGGACAGACGTCTACTGCTGGACATAGGCCTCCGTCAAAGATCTCCACATCAAAGAGTTTATTGAGAAGAATTGGGCCTTAACCCACCACGCTGACCTAGTTCGGGTTCGTGAGTGGTCAGAGCCTCGTCTGGTGCTGGTGAGGTTGATTTGGGCTCCGTAAGACGTTGGGCGGAACCCCTTACACCCCCTTTAAACATTCAGCTAAAATTTATTATATACTAGCTGTTCTCCACTCGCTTCACTGGTGTATAGAATACCCCGCAAATGATTTTTTATACCAACCGTTACTATAGCAACCTCATAAATAATATCAAATGAAAATGTTTATAGAAGTTAGTTGGAAATAAAACGATGAAGGATCTATGAAATACCAAAACTAAATTGGCTATGATCATCTGCGGATCATTCCGCGTGGAATGCTCCAGGCCTCGTGACGATACGTTCACTAGTTTTCACGTGATATACATATATATGAGCAGGATACATCGCTCAAAGTACTGACAGCGGGTGGTGAACTAAGGTCCTTAAATGGCGACCGCGTACCGGAAGACGTAGTGTTGGCAGACCTCCTACCAGGTGGTCCGACGATCTGATCATGGTTGCGGGAAGCAGCTGGATAAGGATAGCGTAGGATCGATCGATGAGGAGATATTTAGCAGGACGTCTATGTCCAGCTGTGGACGTCTGTCAGCTGATAATGATGATGATGATGAATATATATAGAAAAAAAAAACTTTTAGCATTATGATGATGGAATGATGGTATAATGGAAAACATTGTAACTAATAATATTGAAATTTTAAATTATAGGAGTGCCAGGGGCTGATACCGCGCATCTGCCGCCAACTGTTCTCCCGCATGGCAGCCGGCAAGGAGTCCGGCTCCTCGTACCGCACGGAGGTCAGCTACCTGGAGATATACAACGAGCGGGTCAAGGATTTACTCGGCGGCGACTCGGGCCACTCGCTCAGGGTCCGCGAGCACCCCAAACTGGGGCCGTACGTTCAGGATTTGTCGCGGCACCTGGTCTCCGATTATGATGATATACAGGTATAATAACTTATTTTATCGCATATTATCACATCAATCTACTACTAGTTTCTCTGATGGTAAGTTCCTGGAGACCTTCTGTGTAGGCACCACTGTGGTACTTAATTTAGTCACTGAACAGTAGTGCAGTGCATTACTGTGTTCCGGTTTCAAGGGTTCTATTTTTGTCTATACCATGAAGGTTACAAATATACATATAGCCTGTCTGGTGGTAAGCAGTTATCGTAGCCTTTAGAAGCTTGCAGTTCTGTATTAGTAGACTCATCATGTAAGGTATACCGCTTACCATGATGATTAGTTTGCTTGTTGCAATGTCATCATCAATGTTTGTATTATTATTTGATTTTAGTTTTTTTTTTTAATGTTTCCACATGCGCATGTCAGGAGTGCATGCAGCGCGGCAACCAGCAGCGCACCACCGCCTCTACGCAGATGAACGACGTGTCATCCCGCTCGCACGCCATCTTCACGCTGACGTTCGTGCGCGCCGGGTACACGCGCCACAACAACATGCCCAGCGAGACCCTCTCCAAGGTGCACCTCGTCGATCTAGCCGGCAGGTGAAACGCATTTTCTCACAAGCTATGATCTAGTACTTTTTACATGAGACTTTAGTCCGCGAGAGCTTGAATCGTGGAAGAGAGAGAGCTGGGAGAACACAACGCCCGCGCCGTTATAGTGCTGTACCACGTAGTAATGTATCCACGCTTATCGATTTAATTCTCGCTCACACTGGCAAGACCTGATAAACAAAATCGATCACAAACGGAAGAAGACAGGCTGAAAATTTTGTGTAGACAGTTTCTATTGTACAATAATTCAATAAAATAGTTCCAACATTCGCCGTTCGTTGAAAAAACATTTGAAACGTTCGAAAAAACATTGATATATAATCTGGTACGTTATGACACATCACTAGAAAAACGCCTTCTCGACCTGTCGTGTACTTTCCAACGCAACGTCATATTTACTTTACTAAATAACCAGGAGAACCTACTTTCAATGTTCTTAATAGTTAAATGTACAGTAGTGAACGTCTATCTGCTGAGGATGATAATGATGATGATGATGATGACGTGTAGTAATAACCGCCATCAATATCTTATCTATCGTAACTATCGGACGGGTCGTATGCCGGTTCGCTCCTTCAATGGTATTTGATTAAACGGAATTTCTTCACACGTTATGATCTCCTAGTACTTTAACATAAATATCACGACACTTACATACACCTACACGTTAATACCGTTTCAATACACGAACACTTTCACTACGGTTTCTGTTATAATAGATGTATGTTGTATTTATTACAATACACACCTGTATTACTTTTCATAAATCATGTTCATCGATACATATTCTATTCATATGCAGCTTAAATGTGTGTCAGTTTGTCGCCGATTGGTTATTGGTTTGTTGGGAAACAGTTCCAGCCAATGGAGTGAAGTTGGCACGGGGTTCAAATAGTCCATATACACTGATACCATGCATTAAATTATTTTGGTTAAATAAAATTTTCATAACAATTAGTAATAATTAGAAAATTATTTATAAACAAAATATTCACTGATTAAATTAAATTTCCACAACAAATAATAATAATTACAATATGAATTAACAGACAGACACTTTTGCACTAATATTCTTAATGACAGTTCATAATATCTAGAGTAGCAGTCAATTGCGTAAACTGCCGGGCTTTTAATAGTTCATTCATGAGTGCGTAAACTCTCAATATATCTTTCTCTTTCTTGCGCTAAACTATTTGTCTCTCTCTGTTCTCTCACTTCCATCCCCCTGCCCCTTTACCGTGAGACATACAGAAGTGTTTGTTCTGTTGGAAGCAACATATTTATGTAAGTTTTTGTTGTGTTTATATTAACACTATTTTAGCAACTTTTTTACATATTGTTCGTCTCGTAATTTATCGTTATAAAAAAATCTTGTCTATGAAAGTTAGATATCTGCCATTCTTCATATTTATGGTACAATCTCAATAGGTCTGGATTGCCTAACGATGTGGTGTTAGTAACTGTATTGTCGTGTTGCAGCGAGCGGGCAGACGCCACGGGCGCGACTGGCCAGCGGCTGGTGGAGGGCGCGCACATCAACAAATCGCTGGTCACTCTTGGCTCCGTCATCTCAGCGCTCGCCGAATCCAGTCAGCAGGCAGACAGTATGTCCCAGCTTTCTTACTTTCTATACACTATTTATTATACGGTTGTGAGACGAGGAATTTTAAAAAGGAATGTTGTCGTCGAATACATGCTTTTGAGATGCGGTGACTCCGTCGAATGTATAAGATCACATGGAAGCAGTTTGTCTCCAATGCTCAAGTCCTTGAGAGAGCTAACTGCAAACGTAGACTGATGATAACCGTCATACAAAGAAAGGTTGTTTATTGAGATACCTTCAAAGAGTATCCGTTTATGAGTTCCCAAGGTTGATCCTGGAGGGCAAAATTCCTGGAAAACGTGCAGCTGGTAGACAGCTCAAGAAATGGTTTGACAATTTAAAGGAATGGGCCTGGTTTAAATATCATCAATTAAAAAGAAAAGCTGGGGATCGAATTGGTTTTCTCAATTTGATCGCCAAACTTCAGTTTGAAGAGGGCACCTGTTGGTGATGATGATGTTTTATTTATTTGTATATCAGCACAAATGCACTAAAAAAATATAATCTTTCATTCTAAATAAAAAGTTATTTGTTTAAGATCGTACTCCGAAAAACAAGAAAAACGTTTTCATCCCGTACCGAGACTCGGTGTTGACGTGGCTTCTCAAGGACTCGCTGGGCGGCAACTCCAAGACTATAATGATCGCAGCTGTAAGTATTTGTACACGGCCATCGAATGTTGAGACTTATTACTGTCAGAATTTTCGACTACAATTATTGTAGTCGTGTAGCAAAGTAGTCCAATTGCGATTAAGTAGCTGTGACCGCTATATTGCATGAACCAATTGTTTATGGCCTAAGAATATAAGCCATAACTTATCGAACATACAAAATATGGTATTCAGCGTATGAGTCGCGGGAAGCCATTGCATGCGGGCAACCGGTACATATCGATGTGATATTTGGGAGTTTTTTGGAGTACTATGTCCAGCAGTGGGTGTCTATCGGCTGATGATGATGATGATGAATAGTTTATTATAATACTGTGACAAAGCAAGCAAAACGCTGAACGTAATTTAAAATAGTAGCAAGTTGGGGCAAGATCTGTGAAGAGTGCCTACGTAGGTATTGCAATTGGCTACATAGTCATTATTATGTTTTGTTATGAATGGCATTGAAGTTAGCGTAATTTCTGGGTTAAGGAGGCTACATTTTATCGTCAAGTACAATGTGATGCCGTGTCAACATCCTAATCTGTATGTGGTTATTCGCAAAAAGTGTTCTTACTGTACATCTGCCTCGTAGTTTAAAACGTGATTTGGAATATTTTGTAAGGTAGCAAAATTATTTACTATACAGATATCGCCCGCCGACTGCAACTACGGCGAGACGCTGTCGACGCTGCGGTACGCGAACCGCGCCAAGAACATCATCAATAAGCCGACCATCAACGAGGACCCCAACGTGAAACTCATCCGCGAGCTGCGTGACGAGATAGACAAGCTACGCGCGCAGATTGCACACAACACGGTCGGTGCGCGAGCGCATGTGCTATCACTTACAATCAATAAACAGTATAGTCTGAAAACTTACTACAATGCGATAGGTTACCATCGTAACGTAATATATTGCTTATATTCAGAGTCGATTAATACAGACTGGAAATATTGTTCCGGTGTTCAGAAATCAAGAACAAATCATAAGAAATATACAATGGAATCCTTTCATAGAATCCAGTGGAAGCAGAGCCAGCTGTGTTGGCGGCACTTCAGCGCAAGGAGGCACAAGAGAAGGTCCTCACGGAGAAGTGGACGGAAAAGTGGCGCGAGACCCAACAGATTCTACAGGAGCAGAAGGCGTTGGGTCTCCGGAAGAGCGGTCTCGGCGTCGTCCTGGACTCTGACATGCCTCATCTCGTAGGCATCGATGACAACTTGCTGTCCACTGGTGTCACTTTATATCATTTGAAAGTAAGTTAGATTTTTACTAACTGAGAAAGCTGCGAAACGCCCATAATATACACCTAATCGCTCTGTATCCTATAGGAGGGTGAAACGGTGATCGGAAGCGAAGAGTTGTCGCCGACGCCTGACATCGTGTTGAGCGGCGCGGGCGTGCTGCCGTTGCACTGCCGCGTCACGCTACAAGACGGCGTCGCGACTGTGTTGCCGGCGGCGGGCGCGCAGTGCTGGCTTAACACCGTTCTGCTGGACGGGCCAGCCAAGCTCAGCCAGGGTCCGTACAACCAAATACATTACCTCCTCTCTCCTTCTCCATTGAGAAACTTTCTTAAGATGTATTGATTGACGCAGGCTGCATCCTGTTGCTGGGCCGTACGAACATGTTCCGCTACAACGATCCGGCTGAAGCGGCCAAGCTGCGCCGTGAGGGCAGTGCGTCCGTTATGAACCTGTCGCGGTTGTCTCTGCTCTCCTGGTCCACCACAGACCTGGCCGCGAGCACGGAGAATCTAAACACGACGCTCTCGTGAGTATTCTTCGCTGTGTAATACTAGAACTCCGCCTTCGCTGATTTCAGATAGAAGGAATAATTATTGTGCATCATTTTTATCGAAGGGATCTCGAGAGCGAAATTAAATGCGAGCGCATTGAAGCGCAGCGGGCGGAGCTCGAGCGGGAGCGGCAACAGTTCCTACTGCAGCAGCAAGAGCGACAACGGCGATGGCACGAGGAGAGGGAACAACTGCTTATTGCGCAGAGGAAGTTGGACGAGGTGAGTGCGCACGCCAATTGGGAGATTTTTAGCAAATGGTGGGGAAGATAATAACAAATGAGATTTATATAAATCATACAGGAGCGGTCAGCGATGGAGCGCGAGTACGCGGCTGCGTGCCGGCGACTGTCAGGCGACTGGCGAGCCTTGGAGCGCGGCTGGGCGCTGCGGAGACGCGCGCTCCGCTGCCGGCAGCGCGAACTGGCTGCGCGCGTACAGCGCCACGGCGCCGCCGAGTGTGCTGCGCGTGCGCAGGTTGGTAACCATATACAACACAATCAAACAAACCATTGCAAACAAGACCGGCGATTTATATATTCCATTTATTTATATGAAACTTGTAAAAGCGGCAGGCCTTAGCAGTTTTAATAATTCCTGCTTGTTTTCTTACCACAGCAAATGCTGAATTAGTTGAGCTATTCTAGAATCCAAGGTTTTGCTATTCCCTGAGACAGGCTCATTGTTGAGAGTCTGTTTAAGCACTGTTTGAGATCTAATAATGCATTGATGGAAGTTGTAGATGGTAGAAATCCCATGTAGCCCTTATCAGAACAGTCTATTATCGTAGATTGCTGTAGATACCAAAAGAACTAGTTAACCCCTCCCCTTCCCCCTTTCTCCCAGAAGACAGTATCTTTTTGAAGATTTCCCCTCCGTAACAAAAAAAAGAAAAGTATACTTTGAATATGTACACCAGGTTTTAATAGACTCCTCGCTAAACATGAAGATATAAACACTGTTAACTGGTTTTTGGAAATACGTTAGTAATCATGTTTATGTCTGAAGAGATAGGTCACAGATGCAGGAGACCATCTAGGTGGATACAGTATATGCTTATTACTGTGTTCCGTTTTGAAGGATGTGTTGTATCACTGATGTATTGATAGCTAACATCTGTCAAAGCAACGTACGCAATATTTTGCTGTATAAAAATCCTAACTAGTATTACAATGTAACAATGTGTTATTATGTTTGTTTTGATTTTAATTTTATTTCTTAATTTTGTTTCTTTCTCTCTTAAACTTTTTTTTTATTTAGTTCGCGTATACTAGCTCCGCGAACCATAAGTTTGTTGAAGCTGCTACGGTTGTTAAGAAACCAACGTCGCTAACATCATAAAAAATATATTAAAAAGTTGCAATAGCGGTGATAACTGATTAGTGTGAATTTTCATAAGCTTCATATGCTGCCAATGGGTTTCCTATATCAGAACACCGAAGCTAACTCCTCGGTTATGTTACCTAACTATAACTAACGAGCCATTGTCTTACAAAGTCGACCACTACTATTGTATATCGATTGTTAATAGTGAGTTTATATCGTTCAGCGAGTTAAATGTGAGAAATTAAATAATTAAAAAAAACTTTATTGATTGTCGCAATCATTATTATTGAAGATTGTGTTCGTATTACAGTGCCTGTTTCAATTTTTTTGTTACACTTGATTTATGGTAATATTTTCGAAACTTCGCCAAAGAAACACCCAAAAAGTAATGGAGATACTCACATCGGAGTTACTCTGCGCGATTGAATTAGAAATGTGGAGAACCGCAGAAGTACTAAGTCCACCGACATAGCCCAAACGATGGCTAGACAAGTGGCAGTGGGCAGCGCACTTTGCTCGAAGGACCTAAGGCCAATGGGGCAGTAAGGTCCTCGAGTGGCACCCGCGTATCAGTAAACGTAGTGTTGGGAGGCCTCCCACAAGGTGGACCGACGATCTTGTGAGAATCGCGGGAATCCATTGGCTGCGAGCAACGCGGGACCGATCGATTTGGAGATCTTTGGGGAAGGCCTATGTCCAACAGGGGACCTCTATCGGCTGACGATGATGATCATTTCGAAAGATATCTGTGTTAATTTCTTGTAGTGTAACTTTACCAATTAACTTTTTATATTTAGGCCCATATCCAGCAGTGGATGTCTATCGGCTGATGATCATGATGAATATTATTATTTAAACTTCATTAAAAAATTACTTTGGAGTAGATTTAATCTAAATAAAGTATTACTTATTTGGTAAGTGGAGTATAAAAAAAACGTGTTATCTAAAACGTAGCTTATTTCATCCAAGATCTAAAGTCCATGATAATTGGTTAATGATGTGGCGTGAAAACGTAATATTAGTTACGGTTTCACGTATAATTTCTTTCTCGTTTTTTTTTTTTTCGATGCGCGTTTCTCGAACCATAATTCAATAGTGAAAACCGATGGTAGGGGGCGTAAGTCGATACACATTCACCTGAGTTACAACATGGTTATTACAAAGTTTTCTCAACGATTGAGACATGTTCCAGTCCTGCCCCGTTTCACGGCGAGGGTTCACCAGCTTCTATACAGTTTTAATTGTTTAGGCCGATATTAGTCGTTAATATATTAATACTAGAAGGATAACACTTGGTGTAATTCTTCACATCGCGTGTTCCGTTATGAAACTTGGTACAGTGGAACTTCACCAGAAGGTAGATTGTGTATTGGTTATTATGTATAAAGTGTGTTACAATTAAGTTGAATTTAATAAATAAAAACTTATCAGTATCACGACCTGATCACTTCGAAAACTTAATTAATCCATGAACAACTTAATTTTAACTTCAACACTACTATATCGGTAGCGATGTTTTTTTTTTAATTTTTAAAAAAATTTGATCACATAGATGGTCCCGAGGCCCAAAAGCCGCATGTAATATAGCAATAAATTTATTTACTAGTGACTGTTTAAACGCTTTTAGATCATTTTAATTCAATATTTATTCATATCAAAAATCTTGATTACAATGACTATGTTAAGGGGAAATCAATTTCTCTTTCAATTTACTTTATTAAGACTACGTTGCTCTAATCCTTTAATTTTTTTTTCTGCCAATTCCTCTATTCCCTTAATTATTATTTCTTTTTGGTGACATTTCATTTACTTTGACTATTAAGTGCTCCGGTAATCAATACTTGCGAGACATTTTTTTTTCTATTTGTTATTACTGCTAAATCATTATCTACTTCCTTAAGTATTAATAAGATATACATATAGCTTAAGTTTGGTGGTTTTGCTGGTTTTTTTTTGGATTATTATTATTGCTATTTAATTTCGGAGCTCTAAATTTTGAATGGTTTGTTTTACAAAATAATTTAGCAATGAAATTCGTTATTTCTAAGCACCGTTTTATATTATAATAAAGTAGATATATTTTTTAATTATAATGAAAGTTTTGTGAGAAAAAATTTCGAGCTCTGTTATAAAAATTGTTTGCTTTTTTTTTCTTATGTTGCGTAGATAGAAAAAGAGGAGACGCAGATATCCGACCTGCGCGAACATATCGCTAGCAAGCGAACGAACCTGAACGGTTTTGTGAAGAACAGCGTAAAGGAACTGCTTGAGAGGGGATGTCAACTAGACCAGGTTCGTTGTTATTTCATTCGTAAGTTTATATAGTTACTAGTGGTATAGTGCTTGTAATATGTAGTGTAAATCCTTTTTAAAATTTTTACAGCTTTTTTGTTGCTTTTTTTTTTCATTTATATTATTTCATCAAGACTGATCTTCTTCTTTCGTTATCATCATCAACCGATAAATGTCCACTGCTGGACATAGGCCTCCCCCAAAGATCTCGACATCAATCGATCTCGCGTTGCTCACATCCAGTCAATCAAACCCATTATTACTATATTTGTAATGTTACATAATATTGTAGTGATATCTATCGTAATTTCACATTATTTTAAGTGATAATAAAACCACGTATGGTAAAGCGCACTCGTTCATGTTAAATGCTCTGGATCACAAAAACAGTTCCAGCTGAAATTTAACAAAGCTGTTATGGCGGCAGAATTTAAACATGGGGGTAAGTTTAAAAAATAAATCATTGCTATGTATTTTTGAAATTACAATCAATCCATACGAGATGTTTAAATGCAAAACACTGAAGATGTTAGTATAGCAATTTTTTCGCCACATCGGATCCCTGTTGTCTATACATCCACATTAGACAAGATAGAAAATATTAGATATATACAACGAATGCGAGTGCTAATCAAGCTTATTTATATCGGTTCCCCCAGAGCGCCACTCCTAGTCCAGATAGCCCAGCGTCGGAGACATCTACGGAGAGCCTGATGCACTTACTGCAGCATTGCGAACCTAATACCGCCTCCACCATCAAGGACACTGTGGACAGACATGTAACTATATGGATCATTATTCTCGATAGGACTCTTTTACTGTAGATAGATACCTTCTCGGTTGATGAGAGTGGTAACTGGTACTATTGCTGACAATCATATCATATATTAAACCGACAAGTACACTGTGGTGTAGATGTACGTTTTGGTTGTCCCGACTCATCGTTGAATATTGGAAAAATCATACAAATACATTTTGAGCATTATTAGGAGAATTGATTAAAAAGTATATACTATATGTATATTACGACCGTACACTTCGATGTTTTAATAGATATTATTTTAATAGAAAAAAGAACTGGAGGAATTGGAGCAGGAGCTTCAGAATCGGGTAGCCACAGTGGCGTCTCACCGCGTGAAAGTGGAGCGACTGCAGGCCTCCCTGGCAACACTGGGGGCACAGCGCCGCGGGCTGCAGCGGGCGCTGCGTGGCGCCCGCCCTGCATCCGCGGATGCTGGTCAGTATACAAAATAACTATTATAACAGTCAGTCACATCAGTATCAGGGGGTGTAAGAGGTCCTGCACAATAACTCATGGGACACAACCAATCCTCACCTGCTTGTGGTGCACTCTGCTAATGAACAACATAGGATCTGACTCCCACCAACCCTCATTGGGCCAGCGTGGTGGGAAATGGCACAGATCGCCTTATATAAATTTCTACCCAATCGATGGTGGAGTCTTTGGGGCGTCTATATCCAGCAGTGAACATCTATCGGCTATTCGTGATGATGATGATGGTGATGACATCCGTGCACTCGCAGACAAACTGATCAGGAGACGTGCAACTTCAACTACTATAACAAGAAAGAAACAAAACATAGAAATTTTGTCACGACTTCTTACATTATTCAGGAGCGTTTGATTGTAAGGACCATCATCATCAGCCGATAGATGTCCACTGCTGGACATAGGTCATAATAGATTGACAGCAATTTTGTTTTTTATTTTAAAATAAAAAATATTAAATGAATTACTACTAAATAATGCCACATGCTAAAGTGGTTTAGTACCTGTGTTAATAAGAAATGACGTCATCGTTTACCATGTGCTTGATCTTGGTCTATTATCCGATGTAGAGAACGACAGCGACACCCCGCCGGCGAGCCCGTCGGGCGTGAAGCGCAGCAAGTCGGAGCTGGTTCTGCCGCGCGCTCGCAGCGGATCCCTCGGCACGGATACGTCTGACACCCTTGGCGAGCTCGACCCGCTCACAGCAGCAGAGCGGGAGCTCTTCAGGAACAAGAAGCTCAGGTTTGCGTATAACGCGTTTTTTAAAATCAAATCAAATAAGTTTATTCGCGAAAATGTGGTTACAAAATACAAGATGGTTATAGCAGAACAGAAAGCGCACATTCCACTTATTGTAAATCGTGCAAATGTTTACGTATACACTAAGTATACACTCGTACAGTACTGACCCAATGATAAAACTAAAGGAACTCGACAAAGCAATAATATAATTAATGTTAAGCAATTATCAAGGATCAGCGTAATTTTTTATACCAAATTAAAACACTTAATCTTTTTTCGCAGGCACTTTCATAGGTCAGAGCTTTACGAAATTACATTTTTTTTTTTTGGTTTTTGTGGTATTATCATCATCACTCGATAAATATCCGCTGTTGGACACAGGTCTCTCCCAAAAATTCCCACATCGAGTAGAGATTCATATAGGAGAATTTGAACCACTTACCACCACGCTGGTCCAATGCGGGTTGGTGGGAGCCAGCGCCTCGTTTGTTGATTAGCAAGGTGCACCAGGAGCAGGTGAGGTTGACTTGGTGCCCGTGAGTTGTGTAGTATTATAGTAGTTTAGACTGCCTCAAACTGAGGAATACACCTCAGAAGCAGTAAAGTTATTATGTACACAAAAACTAACATTTGTCTTCTCAAAGAAGAGAAAATTTTACATAATTTTGGTTTTCGCAGCCTCAGCTTGAGCTTGGATCCACTCCCGTCGCCAAACACCGCGCTGCAGACCGACGAGACTTTCCACACAGCTACTAGTTCGCCTGAGCAGCTACCTGCGCTTCCCGCTATCCACCACTCACACACCTCCACCCCAGTCGACGAGCCCTTGCGACCTCGCTTCCGCCTGGGACCAGCACCACCCGATGATAGCGATGACATGTCCAGCACCGAGGACTACTGCAAGGTGAGCACCGCCACCTCAGCGAGTGAGGAGGGTTGTATCTTTACATAAAATCAAACCACTGCTTCGTATTAATCGACAGGGGTTGTATTATACGACGCTATGTAGACAGGTATCATCTGTAGATGACCAGGGAGAAATGATAAAAGGAACGATCTATTTCAATATATTATATTTAAGCATTTTTTTTATTTGTATGTCCTAATGGTTAATTGCTGCAATATTTGGATTAATTATTCTTCTTCAAATATTCAGTTATATAAACTGCTTTTGCACAATGTTCATTCAAAAGTAGGAACTATTTTTAAATATTACGTATATATCTATTGCAGCCACGAATTGTTGAAGGGCAGTCTTCCAGCTCGGTGGAGCGGTCGCCCGAGGAGAGGCATCAGAGGACCAAGTACCGCAAGAGGGTCACAGGTGCATTTTTAATATTCGTCACCATTATCATATATAGCACGCGGAAGGTAGAGCTAGCACTTTGCCAGATACCGAAACGGAAAACCATTCCCTTCTTCATATCCTTTAAAAGTCCTTCAGTCAGTCATTACAAACCAGTAACCAAACAATTTAGGTTTTTTATTAAGTAAAAATAATGACTATTAAAAAACATACTAATAAAAATATATATGATTAAGGTAGAAGTTTCTCTTCAAAATTTTCTTTAAATAAACCAAATTTCGATGAGTCGTTTTTAAACCCTTTGGCTTCTACTACGCAGTGATTAGCTAATGTGAAATTTATTGTGCAGGGGACAAAGGCGTGCGTCGTCAAGTGACCGAGGCGGAAGCGCTGCGCGCGATGCAGCGGCTCTGCTCGCGCATCGCGTCACAGAAGCTGCTCGTTATCTCCTCATTGGAGAACGACTGCTCCAAGGAGGAGTTGAATCGGCAAATTGCTGTAAGTTGCATAGCGTGGCGTACATACGTACTCTCCATTTCTGAGACGATAAAGCGGGCCCCGTCGCATACTCTACTTGTCAAATGAATGGCTTTAGAAATACATCACAATTTTGACAACAAGTTACGACGATGGTGTCGGCATCGGAATCAAAAAACAGGAGATTATTTCAATAAATCTTTGCTGTTTTAGGTACTCCAAGAGCTACAAAAGAAGTACGTCCGTCTGGAAATGGCACTCCAGTACTCGTTCTTTGACAACCAGCCGAGCCGACGTCCGATCATGGTCACTCCGATCCAGGAGACACCATCGCTGACGCTGTCCGAGAGTGATATGCACGTCGCCACGGAGAATGCGCCCGAGCCAGAACAGCCCTTCGATGACCCGCTGTTGCACAGGTACCTCATAATTGTTTCAATTCAACGTAGCGACGACACGAGCCGAATCTAATTACCTGATTATTCTGTATATTCAGTATCATCTTTGATTTCGCTTTTTGAATGGTGTCCGCTTTGTTTGGGAATATATTTTTCTTATTGAATATATTTTTTTCCCCCCGCACGGGGCCATCGTGGTCAGTTACGGCCGAATTACCCTCAATGAAATGAAATCCAACAAAAGACGGCCCTAAGTGCCCGGTGGGACCGGTAGCTGTGCTGATCATAAAGGAGGATCGATCGATGTTGATATCATATGGGGGAGGCAAGTCAGAAGTCCAGCTAGTGGACGTATGTGTTGATAAATAAAAGAAAAAATATTTTTTTAGGTTAAAAGAGACGGAGGCGGAAGCGTCGGACAACGTGTCCACTTCGAATGACGAGCTGCCTTGCGAGCGCGCGTGGTGTGACCCGTTGCGCGCGCGCGATGCACACGCGGCGGACGCGCAACGCGCACGTGATGACGAGCGTCTCCCCGTGCCGGTTCCCATACACGTGAGTTTAAAACTAAAATCTACAATACTATTAAATATTGGAATATCTGCTTTAAAAACTGTTCAAACAGCCATTTAGCAACTAATTTCTTCTTTTTAAAGAATTTAAGTAATCTTTTGTCACAAGGCTAGGAAGAGCATGTGTTGTATTGTATATCAATCTTACTAGCATCGTATTATAATGGACGGGCTTATCGTCATTTGAAAATCTAATTCATCTTCTTTCTTCGAAAAATAACTCATATATAAAGACACTTCCACACACTCTTCTCCTTCCTCGCCTCATTACTTTGAACTTTTGATGTTGCAGGATCACACCGCACTGCCGAGTCTTACTCATCCTATTGACTTCGGTATGTTTCCAGTTTTTTATAAATCTTTTTATTTCTTACGGCGATACAATGCTAGCTAAAACTTCAAGTTGAGGCATGAACAGGAATATCTTGCTTAGATTCTGTATTGACTTTCCTGATACTTCTCCAGCGGAGGTGGTAAGCATACCCGGGTGGGTGGTGCGCGGTGCGGGCGCGGGCACGCATCATGAATACGAGGTGCGCGTGTGGCTCGGGCCTCACTGCCACTGGCAGCTTCTGCGTCGCTACCGCCGCTTCCGCGACCTCTACCTAGCGATGCGACGGGTCTATGGTCACAAGGTTAGTGCGTGGGCAGTGATTGTACCTGGGTAAACGAAACACTGCAGCGCTATCTGAGGTCGATTTTAAATATCGTCAGCTACACCAAATCGGATGAGAGTGTGTTAATTATTTATTTATGATTAATTGGATAAGGAAATTAAATGGACAATCAATTAGTCTCATAAATGGGTAATCATCATCACAAACAATGTCTCAGGAAAAACAATAATCAGATAATTTAACCTTCAGTAATAATATAATTATATGAATATAAAATAAAGAGGTCCCGCACAACTCACGGGACCCAAGCAAACCTCGCCTGTTCGTTATGTTCCCTGCTAATCAACAAATTAGGCTCTGCCTTCATCAAACCGTATTGGGTTAGCGTGGAGGGAAATGGCCCAAATCCCTTCAAATTAAACACTACCAATGATAGCTCCCGGTGTCCGGCATTGAAGGCAGCGTAGGACAGATCAATGTAGAGTGGAGACCGAGGTCCAGCAGTGCACGTCTATCGGGTGATGATGAAAATTATGAAATAAATTAATATTTTAAAAGTTAACAAATGTAAGCGAATCTTGTGTTTGCCCTATTTCATTTACTAGCATCACGGTTTCCGTTTCATATTATAGGTGGCAGCGATTCCGTTCCCGGGGCGCGCGCTGTGGTCGTCGGAAGCGCTAGCCCGCGCGCGCCGCCCGCAGCTGGAGTCGTTCCTGCGGCGGCTGCTCACCGCGTGCGCGCAGGACGCCCGCTGCCCGCTGCACGCGGGGCCGTTAACTCGTGACTCGCTCGTTGCCTTCTCGCCGTTCTTCCGCAAGGTACAGTGACCGTTATTATAATAATAATCATCATCAGCCGAATGCCTCCCTCAAAGATCTCCTCATGTAGTCAGCATGGCCTCCGGTAAAGCTGAACACCAGGGGCTGTCGTATGTAGGGATTTATATGGGGGGGTGCGATTAGGGCCATTCCACCACGCAGACCCAATGCGGATTGGCGGGAGTTCGCATCCCCCTCCTTTGTTGATTAGCAGGTGAGGTTGGTTTGGATCCCTTACACTGTATTAACCGTTATGTTCATTAACTATTATTGCGGTCGGATGCTTTTGAGATAACCATTGAAATTAGGAACCATAGAATATGACTTTATATAATTAGTTGTTCATATCGATGGGATAGGGCGTGTTCGAGAGCGGCAAGTGCGGCACGGGATGATCCCGGCCAGAGCTCGCCACCGCGCGCGCGCTTGCCCGCTCACTGCTGCGGCTGGTGCGCGCGCTTGCAGCCGCCGCGCTGCTGCTCGCGCGCTGCCTCGCACTCCTGCTGTTGCTGCTCTACCTGTGCGCGCCTGCGCGTCAAGCGCGACGCAGGTAGGGGGCGAACAAGCGCGGGGTCACGGCGGGGAGAAATACACACTACACTGACACTGAGAGGGGGAGGTGAGAGAGGGTCCATAGAACAACGTAACTTTTACAAACGGAACAAAGTTTCAAAGACATCACAAATCGTTTCGCTTGACTACAGTATAACATTTAATAGTAGAGTGTTAAAGCTGTTATTTTGTAGTAAGAGGAACGACATAGGGAGGCGCATACACAGAAACAAAGAGGAAGGCAAACTCACAAAAAATTTAAATACATAAAGTCAGAGAATTGGTGCAAGAATTAATAAAGATAAATATTATTCAATGATAATTGTGACTTAATGAGATATTTACAACGTGGCAATCGCATTTATCAACTCGAAACATCTAATAAATTCACAGTTACTTTATGACGATTATACTCTATAACAACTCCTCTGTTAAACTTTTCCTTCTCTTTCACTTCTGTAGCGTACATATCTTTCTTTCTTTACAATATAACACGAAATATTTTTTGCCCCGAAGAAATCAATATATATATTAATGACTATGTTTCCTGGAAAACTCAAACTTCTATAATTATAATGGCAATACAATAATATCTTCCAATGCTTTAACACAGAAGAGCAATTGTTTGTTTTCATATTGTATATGAGAAAAGTCTCAAGTTCTAGCAGAGGGTATGTTAAGAAGGCTGTTTATTATTATAGGACATTTTGGTCAATACAATACATTATACTATTAGAAGACTTGCCATTTCTGTAAACGACAAATAAAATTAAAAAAAAATGTTTTTTCAATGACTTCAAAGTGAGTAATTAGGTAGAAGAAAAATAGCCTTTGTTTATTGAGATTTATATTTCTTAAAACAATGGAGTTGTGTCAACAAGTATGTATTTTTGGAATATACTTATCATCATCATTAGCCGATATACGTCTACTGCTGCACAGGCCTCCCCGAAAGATCCCCATATCGATCGGTCCTGCGCTGACCACATCGCCGGGAACCAGGGGCCGTCGTTTGTAGGTTTTCATAAGGGAGGATTTGGGCCATTTCCCCACAACCCTAGCGCAATGCAGGTTGGTGGGAGCCAGAGCCTGCTTTGTTGTTTAGCTAGCAGGATCCACCGCCGGCAGTTGAAGTTGGCTTGGGCTCTGTGAGTTGATGTGCGCGACCCCTTACACTCTCGTATCCATTCAAGTATATCATATAATATCAGATATATCCTTCAAAGTTACCGCTATTTGAATCCCTATTGCACATACATTTTTTACAATGCATTTTCTCGAATTTAGTTTTGCGAGCAAACTTTATATTTTAATTTTTTTCTTATGTTCAGCAGTGAACGTCAGTCGGCTGATAATGATGATGGTGAGCAAATTTGTTTACACTGAAAAACAGAATATTTTTAAATGAAATTCTGTCATATATTTTATATATAAATCAAATACAACTTCAAGTAAAAGGTCCCGATATTGAATTTATTTTTACACTTTGTATAAAAATATCAACTTTATGTTCAATTCCTGTGACAAAACATCACCCATTTACTTTAATAGGGAATCATCACTCCATTAACAAGATGTTTGTTGTGTAACTGTCTTTTGTCTTATATATTTTATGAAACATTTAAAAATACAATTATATTGAGTTATATTCTCTAAAAACTTAACATCGGCCTTGACCATACTTTGATTTAATTACTAACTTAAACAATATTTATTTCATGAGATGTTATCTTTGAAATCCATGTATTGGATGTGTCTCCGAAGAGAGAGTGTATCTTTGGTTGAAACAAATGATAATATATTTTTAAATTCAAAATTAACATTTGACTGATCAATGCTGTGGGCAAGTTTTCCTTACCGTTTGTCAATTAAGAGAATATTCCCTCAACCTTGACGAGCACCATGCAATGTTATCGATTTTTCGAACATACTTTGTGCAGTACTTGAGTTTCTTAAGGAGGTAATGGAGTCTTATGCACAGTGGGAAGAGGAAAAGAGTTAGAGCATAGACAAACCTCTTTAGCCATTTTGAAAGGGTATAAAGAGTTGTTATGTTTATTTAATCCAGTTTATTAATTTTTTCATACACTTAGTTTTCTTTCCTTTTTTTTCTTGGGAAAAAATTCAATAAGTTTGAAAAGGTAACATTAATTTTCTTATTTTTTCTTTCCCACTGACGTGATAAAAAGATGTGAAACATATGTAACTCAATAAATCTTGTGTAAAGCACCCAAAGAATGTAGTGTATTATTCCGCGTGGCGAGCTCTGTGCCTTCTACGATGAAGGAATATTAATAGGATAAGATATATATATATATATAGTGTTTATTAGAAATAATGCCGGGATAAATGCAAAATTTATCACGAAATTTATGATGAAATCGCCAACGTGACAAATGAATATTGATACTAACTAACAATATTTTTAAGTATTACAAAACATAACGCCATATTATTTATGCATTTGCCGCTAATTTCAGCACATTATGTTCGATGGTAAATATGTAAACGGTCAACACAACTGTCGAAGTGCAATTGAGTTTGACGTTTAACAAAAATGTTAATTTACATGTTTAAGTTATTAGGCATTCAAAATGTTTCAAATAATATTTTTAAGTGTTCACATTATTTAAAATAAAACCACACCTATTTGTAGGATTTATTTATAGTTTTAATGATGAAATAGAGATTAGTGTCTTAGTGATATTCACGGCCTACGCTAATAAAACATTATAAAAATATATTGTCGATGTCTGTACTTAATGAAAATTAATAATAATAATGCTTCATAATGTAGACAACGATACTGTTGTGTCATTCAATTACAAATATGATAAAAAAAGGTTCACCTAATAGAAGAAACAGTGTTTACAAGAAGTAACATTTGACAATAAATAAAACATCCGTTGCCACAGTGTGTAAAAATTGTTTAATTATATTAAACACGGCCAATAACGATTATAAATCTCTAATTTCGTACTTGTATTTAATAATAAACTCTTGTAACTATTGAAATTAATCGATGTCTATTTATTATAAAAAAAGTTATATTGTCTATGAAATGATTATTCAAACCGAATGTCATTAGTGTCAACGTAAATATTGAAAGTTTTAAATATATCCGTAACTTGACTGTTCTATAGTGTATATGGTAGTGGATTGCCTCTAGATAGACTTGGTGAGTAGATAGGTATTCCAATTTCTTTACAGGGCACTAATTTCTAATCTAGTAACGATAAGACGCCGACAAGGTAACCTGGACGTTACGGTTTCGGGCTCGACGATTAATAGATATATTTTCTTATTAAACAATAACGCAGCGCTGACGCATCGGGCTGCCTAGTGCAAATGTGTCGGAGTAATATATATTTATATCTCGTGTGATACAATTCAATATTCCATAGTTTCTTTTTTCTACTTAGCGGATAGTTGTAGTTAAGTATTTATATTTTAGTACAAATTCCCAATATTAACTCTGAAAACGTTATATTGTTTTGTTATAAACGGTCAAATGAATTTATTGTTTCTAAAAGTTTGCATTAAAATTGTCATTTGATTAATATTTTGTTTTTTACTTTTTATAAGTGTTAGTTTACAGAGGAAAAGGGGAACATTGTATTTGTGTGGAAATAATAAAGCTTGTTATTAACAAATTATTTATAATTTTTTTTTCACATAAACAATGTGCAACAAATATTTCGGAAACCAAATTAATAAATAGCTTTAAGTAAATATAATACAGTTTTAATGACAATGTCGACATTATCATGAATTGATTTTAAAAGATTTTATTGTAATTTTAAAGGTCTAATAATAATTTAATTAATAGCCTTTCTAAAAGAATAGAATTAATATAGTCCTTATCTGATAGCATTCCGATTGTGACTAGCTTTTGGATATTTGATTATCAAAATATTGATAATATAACAGAGGCCTGTGAAAGTAACACTACACAGTGTTCAAAATAGTTTATATTTATAAGAAACAATTTTTAGTGAGGTTAGTATAACAAATTAATTTAATTTTTTTTAATATATATTATTGTACATATGTACTGTATTCTTGTAATTGGCTCTAAGTAAAAATCACACTAGCCTTAATTTAAGCAGTTTTGTTTATAATCCTATTGTCTTTCATTGTTTGGAAGGAAAGTAATAGCTTGCTTTATTGTCAATCGAGGCATTAAAAACATTCTCAATCGTCTGATAACTTAACATGTATAATGAATTTTTATACTATTTGTGTGGAGGCTTGCTCTCAATGCTTGATATTTCCTGTTGAATTCACTGAAATATATATTTGTAAAGATATTAAATTATTAAAGTTATAATATAATAAAAATTTATATATAATGTACATGTTAAAAGATTTCAGTAAATACTCTTTTATAATTGAAAGTTAAAACACATCATTATTTTTAAGTCATTCTTTATGAGCTGCAGACATATATAGAGAAATTGGCCTTTAAGAGGACAATATAAAACACTAACTCATACAAATATTTAATAAAAAGAAGTAAAGCTGTAACTGTTAGTTGTAATGTAGTAACATTGAATACCATTGAGCCATTTAATTCCATATTTTTTATCAGGAAATTTTTTCCTCTAGCAACCAATACAGATGAGAAATAATTTTTGAAAATCTTCTATAAACTAAAAAGTTGAGAAATTAATACAACTTTCTAGAGTGTTTTTATCAATTTTTCATAAAATTTAAGTATTACTTTCTGTGGATGTATAATATATATTCAATCAAGTTTGTCTATGATAGTATTTGATTTTGACTCTGCTTGTCTATGAAAAAATCTTTGTAGTAGGATTCACTTGCAACATTTATTGAATACAAGTAATGATATAATGCAAGATATATATACATTTCATTTCCAGTTGAGAGTGAGCCAATATATTTTCAAGACTTGTTAAGTATAGAAATATTTTTAATATTAGCATAAACATGCAGAGATATACTCTACGGAATGTTATCCAGCGTGGACGGACAGAATAATTAATTTTATTAAGGAGAACAATAAAAGTGGAACATTTTGCAAAAACTGTCTTTTTATTTACAATGAAACATACGTACCTCTATATTCTAGTATTTCCTTAAAATATAGCTAATAGATCAGACGCCATGGACTGTTGCTTTCATAATTAAATATGAATATATTGTATAACAATGTGGTGTTTCTTAGGATAATACACACTGCAGATATTTTAGAGAAATAAAATTTTCATAAACTTGTTATGAATTTTCCCTCATTTTTTTGGGTAACAAATTACTAAGTTTGAAATGGATACTTCAATTTAATTTTTTTTTTATTTCTTTCCAATCTTTTGAATATGTAAACTTAATGGATCTTGAGTAAAGCACCCAAAAATGTAGTGTATTATTCCTTAGGATAACATACTCTGCAGTACACAGTGTATTGTGGCACAATTTGCTTGAAAAGTACTGCTTTTGCGCTGCACTAATGTTTGATTTTATTCAATAAATAATTACAAACATTATTTCTTTCAAACAAATGCATCAAAGTCGAAGTTGGCGAAGCAGGAAAACTCGTTGGCGAGGTTTCGCCTATGGCGCGGCTCAAATAAACACAACTTTAGACTCATCAAACTTTCAACATGCTCTTGCATCACTGCACCAGTGCAAACGACAACCTTATCCTTTGCCAGGATCCTGACAGTCTGTGCTGTCTTTGTGATGCATTCTACTGAAAGGAATGGCGGGTCGGCAACGACCATGTCAAAAGTTCCCTGCATGTCCGTATCAAAGTTATCAGGGTGGTTGAAGTCATAGAAGACAAAGTCCGGTGCATACACTTCAAACCTCCTGTCGTACTCAAACAGTGTTACTGAAATAATTACAATAAGCAATATGAAACATTGATATCTTCGTTTATAATATAGAAACAATTTTATTCTCCACAATGACACGAGCAGAAGCTTCACCTGATGGTAAGTGATCGATCTGCCCATAATATAAAGAGGTATAAACTGCATAACATTGTGCTCATCACCTTGAGACACAAGATGTTAAGTCTTGTTACTCTAGTAATTTCACTAGTTACAGTCCCATCAAACCTCTGGAACACAGTTCATACAATACTGTTTGTTGGCTGCAGTAGGCACCTACCTAGGCAGTCAGGCAACAGATACCTTCTATTTAATTTCTTAGATTTTACTCCATTATCAATTTAAATGTAAACTCACCTGCAGCTCTGTCCTTAACTAAACGTCTGAGAGGTACAAAAAGTGTGGGACAGGAGATAAGTGCCACTTTACCACCGTTGGGTAAGTTTTTATCTATTACATGAATGATTGTTTGCACAGTCTCATCATCATACCAGAACTGACTCAATTGCTGAAATCAACACAAATTAATGTTCCATTATAAATAAAAACTCACTATTTCTTTTCCCAATACTTTTTAACAGAGGGTCCTTCAAGCAAATTGAACAATTTCCAGAAGGCATTGTTTATGAATTTTATAGATTCAATGACACTCAAACTAAAAAGCTCTTTATTACATCGTACAATTACTTAATTGGTTTTTGTTTGTGATCATTAATTAATATAAATGTAAACATTTACCCAATTTTCAGGAAATATAATTTTCTCATTCAATTTTTTTTCAGCTTCCAATTTGCTGAGTATTTCTTGTCTCTTCTCCTGCTCCTCATAGAACTCTTGCAGAGCTGCAAATGTCTCCGCAGAGAGAGTAGGGACATCATCATCCATTATTATTAATAATTTTTAATATTGAAATAACATCACAGTCACCAAATATGAAAATTTATGGAATTTCTCTTGAGCTGTAAGAAATTAATCTATTAGTAATATATATAATACATAATAATTAATATACATAATAATTTAAAATACATTTTAATGGACATTTTATAAAATGTAGATTTATAAGGCCAGGAAACATCTAAAGATATAAATGCTATAGTTATTGCATAAAATCTTATTTGTAACCAAATAAATATTCTTGTTTCTTTTTCTATATTGTGCTAACCTTTCCCGCTCTTGTTTTATTATTCGAAAAATATTACTTAAAGGTCTATTATATCCTTAAAATATAGTATTCTCAAACAAAACGAACATAGTTCATGACAGATAAAAATAGGTTAGTTCGATGGGAACACCATGAGAGGAGTTATGCGGTTGCTATTTTGAAGATTAAAAATGTACTTACGGTGCTCAGCGCGGTAAACTGGTAATAAAAAGACACTTTTACGTGGTACGTTTCTTATAAATTAAAACATATAGATTTATATTTTGTTTTACTTATTCTATTTAAATAAATGTTAATTTTTGACAAATTGACATTTGTTTTTGACATTCTTACATATGAGTGCAAATTGTTTTTTTTTAATGTGCTATTGCCCTAACACGGGTCTGAGTATTTTAGTCATTAATTTATTATGATTGTTGATAACTTCTTATGTATTACTAATTAATTTTTTTAATTTAAAATAGATACGTAATACTGTAGAAAAATAACTTTTACTTATGACATAATTACTATATAAAAAGGCCTTAAGTTTTGCTACTACTTCTAAGTTAATAAATTCTACCCGAAGTGTAAATTAGTTAATTTACTAACACATTTTAACTAAATATCTTTCAATCCTTTCAGAATCTTGAAATGGATTTTAAAAGTCTCCAAGTAATAACTTTACACCAGCATCCGGAATATTTACAAGCCTGTTGTGAAATGATTAACGAAGAATGGCCTCGCAGTGAAACAGCAAGAATGATGTCTTTACAGGCTTCTTGTGACTCATTACCAACCAGCTTAATTCTTGTTACTGAAGATAAAACATTATTAGGACATTGTAAATTATCTAAAATTCCAAGTAAACAAAATAGCTGTTTTATAGAAACTGTAGTAATTTCAAAATGTATGCGCGGAAAGAAACTTGGTACCTTTTTGATGAATAAAGTCGAGGAATATTGCAAGAATGTATTGAATTTTGATATGGTGCATTTATCAACAAAGGGACAAGAAAACTTTTATTCTAAATTAGGTTATGTTGTTTGTCAACCAATATCTATCTACGGGAGCTATACGCCTAAGTACGCATCAATAAATGTAAATAAACAAAACGGAGTTCCTGCATCACAAGTCAATATTAGCATTGAAAACCCCTATGGTCCCCTACCACCTCCACCCCCACCGATGCCAATTATCGATAGCAGGAACATAAACAATTCTTTAAAGAGCGCCAAGACTTTTATGTACAAATATTTAAAGTAGGATAATTAAGAAATAAGTAGCGATAATATTTTATTAAAATTATTTGTACTAATAGATGCCATCATTAAATATATACAATTGAAGTCTTTTTTAGAATAATGTATATTTTAAATAACCAAATAACACTTGGTAAGAGTGGCATACACTTCGTTGACTCCCTTTTAAGATAAGTCCAAAGTTCCAGCACTGGGAAAATTAAAGCACTGTTTATATGATATACATTTTATGTATATATGTTTTTTGTGTTTAGTTTGTAGATAATAAAAGATTAAAAACGTTTTGGTTTTATATTTAATTTTAAAACTTCGCTTTGTCTATATACTCCTTAGCGCGTTGTCGTATGCTCTCGACTTGTTCCCGGTCACCTATCCTCTGCTCGGCCTCTATCCACTTCTTATACAGTACTTTCATCTTTCGCGCGGGCAGCTTCTGTGACGTCATACGCTCCATCACTTGTCTGGAAAAATAAATGCATATGGATCTATGTAAAGACGTGGTTGCTTAGTTTGTGAAACTTTCGCACGATCTATACATTCAAGAGGAGTGGGTTCGAACCCCGCTGGGCTTGGGCTTTTGGCGAAGGAAAATCGGTATTGATCTTTCGAAGACATGTGACCTCTACCAATTTGCACTTGGCCAGCATGGTAGATTAATGAGCCTACTCTCTCTTTGTGACAGAACGCTCGTCCCATTAGTGGGTAAAAAGGGCTGTACAACTATTAGTCATAACAATATGTAAAATACAACAACAACATTGTATAGAGCAGATTATAAACTGATTCGCTATTCATAATAGGAGATCGTGCTGTGTCCCAGCAGTGGGTATATTACTTAAAATATTTGTATCTGTCACTTTTATCTCAGGAAAAAATGTAACATAATACTCTATAGTATTGCTGTCCCGAATTCATCATTATCACCTATTTGTTCAGTGGTGGTTGTTAAATGCTGTAATGATGATGGTAATCACCTGACTCGCTCTATATCGCCGGTCTTGAGCAGCGCATCGACGTACACGGAGCAGACGTCGACGCGCTGCGGGTACACAGCGAGCACCTGCTCGAATAGCGCCTCAGCCCGCTCGGCGCTGCCCTGGGCGCGTTCCAGCTGAGCGAACCCCACCAGCAGCGACACGTCTGCGACGATAGAAGTTTTATATAACAAAACGACGCGACGAACTGTTCCTATAACTGGATGATCATTTGGTAAGAAGATAAGCTTATTCCCATTTGTGGATGTTTTATTTTAATATTGTTTAGCTTGTTGAAATTAATTTATAGGGGCTTGTTAGGATCTTTACACAACTGCATCGTAAGTCAAATTATTATCATAAATAACTTGCAATGAATATACTACAGGTATTGTTACTGTGTTGCAGCGATGAGGGCTCGGCACAGTACATATTGAAGGTTTGTGTCACAATTTGGACAAATTTGTGTCGAGATCTCATCGCTGAAATAGGGAGAGACCTCTAGCTTCAAGCTTTTATTAAGGCTCTGACATGAAGCCAGAAGGCGTGGAGTACAGGCGTCGACTTTTGTGATCAAATGATGTTGCAAAAGGAGGCTGTGGCGAGGGAGAGAGAAAGAACCTCTCTTCTCCCTATTGTACAATAAGCTCCAACCCCCATGGTGCTATGCTCGTCACCTTGAGATAAGATGTTAAAACTCGATACTCTAGTAATTTCACTAACCAAAGCATCCTTCAAGCCGGAATACAACAATGTTTTCATACTCCTGTAGTGCAGCTGGAATAGGAACTGCGGTGGTACCTATCTAAATGGTCTCCGGCAACAATGGTAGTAAGTCTCTACCACCATTGTTATTATACTTAGACTTTATAGAAAACTTTTTAAACTCACGCTCTTTTTTGTCCAACGCCTGGATGCCCTTCTGCATCACCTGCCTTGCTTTATCCAGTAGGCCCGTGCTGTAGCAGGCGCGGCCGCACGCACCGTACATCTCCGGCTGCCGGCGATACTTCCTCAGCATCAGATCCACCAGCGCGTGCAGCTCCTGCGTTTTACCCGTCTCCACGTAGATGTCCAGCAGCTTTGAGTGCACTTGATACTTGTCGTTCATCTGTAGCGCCTCATCTAAGGTACTCTGCTGAGACTCCTGCGAATTATAATTAGATATACACATCGCCCCATTCGACCGATCCGCCGCCATCAGACGCAAGACAGTAAAATCTCCTTACACTAGTAATTTTACCATCTGCAGCGCCCTTCAAATCGGATCATGGTTATGTATATATAATGAGTATAGAAAAAGTTGTGTGTCTATTAGTCTTGAAATTATAACGACACAACGCTATAAACCCTTTGAGGGGTCTAATTGGATATTTTACCTTGGTGCCGAAACGGTGCTCGAAGTTGAGCATGGCGAGCCACACGTTGAGCTTTTCCAGCTCCTCGCGGAAGGAGATGGTCTTCAGCGCACGCCGACCGACCGCGCGCGCCCGCTCGATCTCCGTCGCCTGGATCAATAAAGAAAATGCGTTACGTATTTAAATCTATGAAGTCCTGTTGAAATTTGTTTGCGTTAATCATATGTTCAAGGGTTTGATCCTCATTGAGCTGCCGATGGTGAAGACATCGTAAGGCAACCTACCTCACCTGGTGTCAAATATCTATTCATAACATTGATATGGTGGAATGTTTAAGATGTTTTGTACAACGCCCATTGTTACCTGAAACCATACAATGTTATCTTACAAATTTCAACAACGCCCTTCAAACAGGAGCCGAATAATGTTTGCACACTGCACTTGGTGGAAATATTAAGAAATTTACTAGTAGATAGTTAGACATATCTGCATTAAGTAGTAATTGGACTCTGTATATTAGTGGTGGTATAGTTTACCTGGAGGTGGAACGCCATGTACGCAATCCACAGCTGGCTGGAGTTGGGGCTGGCGAGCAGCGCGCGCTCGAAGTGGTCGGCGGAGCGCGGGGCCGCCGCGGCCTCCTCCGCCTGCCTCTCTATCCGCCTGATCTTCTCCTCCTCCTCGCGCGCCTTCGCCACCTTTTCCGCAGCTGTCAGCTTCTTCCGCTTCTTCTTCGGTTTCTCCTCCTCCTTAAAGGTGTTAAGCGTTCATTATTACATGAAATATTGTTTTTTTTTTTAATAAAATAGTAATAACACAATTTTAGTTATAGTATTAATAATGTACCTCCTCTTCGCTGCTGCTGGACTCCTGATGTGCGTCCGGCTGAGCAGACGCCGGCGCTGACCAGAATTCTTTTGCACTCGGCACCTCTAACACCGTCTCCATATTCATGACTTCACCACCTTTACTACTGTCCACTGCCTTTGGCTTGTCTTCCTTTACATCCTCTTTCTTTTTAATCTCAATAACCTTATCCTTCTTTTCTTTTCTGTTTTTCCTGTCTCTTGTCTCGCCAAGTCCGAACTCTGTCAATTTCTGCTGCGCCGCTTTAAAGGCCTCAAACAGTCTAACTATGGCCTGTTGCACAGTTTGCTTATCCATATGCATTGCAGTGTGGAACTTCTTGTTTTTAGCAGTTAAACCTTTGTCCTCTATGGAGTTTATTTTCCCTTCTATCCTTATCAGGCGCAGGTTCTTCGCTTGGATGGACTTTGTTATGGAAACGATGCGTCTTTTACACAATTTACGTGTTGTGCAGTCTGATAGATCCACGAGCCCTTTGTCCTGAGGTTTAAGCACGCTGTCACTGTCTTCGTAGAAGTCCGTTTCTATGGGATCACTCTCTTCTGTGTTTTCTTCGGCCGATATGTCCTGTGACTTCCTCTTCTTCTTTTTACTTTTTCCTTCAGCGCTTTGTTTGTCACTATGTGAATCTGTTTTCGTTATTTCTTCATTGCTTTTTATATTTTCTTCTACATCTTCTTTCATTGCTTCAATTTTATTCCTTTTTTTCTTTTCTTTATTCTTTAGGTTTTGCGGTTCAGTTTCAGACTTTGTGTCTTTTCGTTTCTTTTCGGGTACAGGCGCGTCATCAGCCAATTGCCTCTTGGGTGCTTTTCTCCTCTCTTTCTGAAATTTTCAATGTTTCACTACAATGAATAACTACACGCTACACCCTGTACATTAACTAGCGCTGGTGCCAACTCACCAATTGTTCTGGTGTCACAGCCAATAAGCTTCCATTCATCTTTTTATTTTCCACATCCACTCTAATTATTGTGCAGTTTACCTGTAGAAATAAAATTTTATAATAAAAGAAATCAGCATTATACAAAAAAAATACCACAAATCAATACATAATTATAAAATATACTAAAAAATAATTAAATCCTATTTGGAAGTATTTTCTTCGTATGGTAAATCGTTCGACAGCTGAACTGGTTTTTTTTTATGATACGAGTATTATGAGACTACAATGTCACTTATCATCAGGTGGAGCCATCATCAAGTCTTTTTGAACATTCACCTGATGGTAACTGATAAGCCATAACAAATTGGCGCTAATTACGATGATACACACAGCACTATATTGCGCTCATCGCCTTGGGACTAATATGTTGAGTTTCTTTACCTCAGTGATTACAGCAGCTACCCTTCAAACTGGAATACAGTAATTTTTGTCGGGTGCAATTACCGCCATTTAATAATGTGAACTAAAATTAATAAAGCCTAACTGATACAACGACTGAGCTGATGGTAAGTGTTTGAGCTGATCTCCGTTTTTACACCATTGCATAACAAATGTGCTTACAATTTGTCCGAGGTGGAAGTGCGTGGCGAGGCTGGACGGGGGCGGCTGCGCAGCCTGCGCCATTCCCACGTAGCACATCACATTGTTGAAGAACGACACCAGCAGGTAGTCGCGGATGCACTGGCAAATAAAGCAATTATGTCAACATGGTGCTAGGTGGTGATAACGCACATGACTAATAACAGCTTATATACCCTCCCCTTGAAGATGCATGACAGCATTCCGACAGGTACCGTAATGTTCATTCAAAGACCCATGAACCAGACCTCTGGTTCACAAACTGGGGATGATTATCCTATCCTGCAGTAACTAATATGTACACTTTCATCATCATCAGCCGACACGTTCACCTGATGGTAAATTATACACTCACTCGTAACAACGTGCCGCTAATTATAATGATGACCCTCATCACTTCAAACATAAGATGTTGATTGTGGTTACCCTAGTAATTACACTTGCTATAGCGCCCTTCAAACCGGTATACAGTAATGTTAGCACACTGCTGTTTGTCGACCGCTATAGGAACTGCGGTGTTATCGGAAACCTAGAATGTGTTTGAGAACAGAGATCTACCACCAGCAATACCACATAAAGACGAGGAGTTACATTATCATCATTTGCCGATAGATGTGCATTACTGGACATACTCCTCCCCTGAATATATCCATAGAGTTCATTGAGGGCAATTGGGATTAAGTTCACCATGCTGGCCCTGTGCAGGTTGGTGCGTGGTCAGATCCTCGTCTATTATTCAGCAGGGTGCACCACGTGGTGGTGAAGTTGACTTGGGTTCCATAAGATTTTTGGCGGAACCGCAGTTTACATCAAACAAATAATACAAAATCCTTACTTGTATAACACCAGTGTACGTCTTCCCCACCACAGCTTCCTCGTAACTCTGGAGTATCTCCAGGTCGGGGAACAGCAGGCTCGGCTTCAGCGTCAATAGAACCATTTTCTCCGTGTTCAAAGTTAACACGCGCGCCTTCACGTGCTGCCCCACCTGTGGAAGACACACAATCAGAAAAATTGATACATAGTAAATTTACGTCACTAATAAATTAGTGCATTTTTTCTTAAAGCGACCACACTAGTAAATTGGCAGGATTGATTGAATTTTTTTCAGCCTATCTAGGACATGTCTAAAATGCTGAATACAGTCTTCCATAGACAGGAATGAGGGAGAAAGTAGCCGGAAAGAGATCGATCGCTGAAACAAGGCACGGCTGGAGGACATCGAGGAGTAAACCAAGAACAAGAGCACCGCGCAGCTGCTACACCTAGCGCGCGACAGGAATGGATTCGCAAAACTGGTGTCCAATCTTTATTTAGTTGGAGCGGCATAAGAAGAATTAGGATTTACACAGCACCACATTGCACTTGTCACTTACTGATGGTATGTCCGTCCATGTTGCCGGAACATACTGGGTAAGTACCAGCGCAGCGACCGACAGTAATGTGCAAATATTACATCCAGTTTGAATGGTGCTGTAGCTAGTGAAATTAATGGGGGTGATGAGTCTTGAAATCTTGCTTGTCTGAACGAGCACCATGTGCTGCAGTGTATATCATCTTAATTAGCAGAGTAGGAGTATCACTTATGATCAGGTGAACGTCCAGCCCGTCCCATCGCTTTGTAGAGTATATAGAATACTTTTCTTTTACCTTGAACTTTTTTGTCAACTGCGAAGTGCTTGCTTTCTTAGGGTCAACATAGATTCCAGTGTCTGATATATGTGTCTGTGGAACTAAACCTGTAATCATATCTTCAACTAAGTATCAACCTTATTTTGTATACAATGTGATATCACCACCAACCCGTATTGGCCCAACATGGTGAGATATGGCTGAAATCCCCCACCTGAACCCCTACAAACGTAGGTCTTTAGAGAAGGTCTATGTTCAGCAGTGGATGTCTATCGACTGATGATGATTGTGTTGGTAATAAATCAGAGTCTTATTGAAACTATTGTGTTCAAGACAAGTCCTTGAGAACATGTGAAATGTTGTGTAAACATCCTAATTACCGTCGCGTTTTTATGGTAAGATATATTGCTTACCATCAGGTGATTGGTTTGTTCATACCATCATATATTAAAAAATTATATTGGAAAAATATCAGATGGTAAAAGTAGTATTACCAGTGATCTTTTGGTCCTTTAAAAGAAACAGAAAATTTTAGTTTTCATTTATGCATTTTTTTTTATTTACAACCTGATGCTGGACCAAATGAATCCCTCCTCCTCCCTCCCCCTTATGGGGATCTTTGGAGGAGACACGTCCAACAGTGGATTACTATCGGCTATGATGATGAACAAGACACATACCCATCAGTCTGCCAACAGCGAGCACCAGTTTGCCTTCAGCCACTATCTTCACCGTTGCGGGCACAATGTCCCCCACGGCCAAGTCCGACATCGTAAATATCCTCTCCGACAGGACGGAGGGCTCATCACTTAAGGAATATATGTAGTCCGACATATTGTAGCACAGCACGCGGACCGTGTGGGTGCTGCCTGTTAATCATAACATTTTAGAGGCTGTAAAAAACTAAGCATGGGACTGCCACACTACTCGAGGGTATCCCTTCTCTTCTCATCATTACCAAAGGTTTCAGTTTGAATAAATATTGTTATAGAGATTTTCACTTTGTAGTAAATGTTTGAATAAAGTTGATACAATGATAAGTATTAAAAAAAATAAGCTAAAGAAACTGGTGGATGAAGACAGCGCAGGAGCAATTGGAGTTGATAGTTTTGTGCGAGGCCTATGTTCAACAACAGTGGGTATCTATCGGCTGATGGTAAAGATAAAAGGTTAAAAACAGTTGTTTTTGAAGTTGTTAAAAGTTATTAGATATTTTAGAACAAAGTATTGAACTAAATTTATATTTGGCTCAGGCATATAATGATTTCATCCCGAAGAGATTGCCACGCTTTGTCGTGCTGATGGGGCCTAGCAGTCGTGGCCTTGTCACCCACCGTGCAGCTAAGAGTAACCTACTCGGCCGGCAGCAGTGAAGGTCCAGATGAGCCGTCCTCTGAGGTGTGCCAGCAGGCTGGCGATCAGGGTTACACAGCCCTTTACAGCTACGGTGGAGTCATACAGGGAGAGGAATGTCGGTGTGGCGATTCGCGGCTCTCTTCACCTACTACCTACACACAGATATTAAGTGTGCGTCAAAAAAAAGCTTGTAACGGAATAACTCACCTATGGGATACGACTTGGCGACTACGTCTTCATCCGTGAGGTCTTCGTCTACTTGGATTCTGCGCACACTCATCAAACCTGTACTATCCTTGCCCAATTTAAAAACTATCGATCTGCCCATAATTTTTATCACCTAAAATATTAAAAATATATTATTACAATTATGCTTATTTCTTCGGTCTTCGGTCCGTATCCAATATTGACATCTATCAACTGATGATGAGGATGATGAACTTTTTAATTGTCACTACCAAATAGAAAAAGCTGATCAAAATTAGGTTCAGCTGTTTCGAGTCCATATTAAACTACGCTATCACTGAAATTTCAGTAGTTGTAGTAGTAGTAGCTGTAGTTAAAAATACTAATAATCATTTTTCATTCTGATTAGCAATAACAATTTTTAAGTCTATGTCTAAACACATAGCATAGCTTAGATAATAGAATACCTGGGCCTCTTCAATAATCTCCCCTTCCCGATACCTCTGCTCGGACTGGAGGTTTGGATATGTGGCAGAGAAGATGTCCTTCATGGTGAGGAATGGTGTGTTCCTTGTCGGGATAACGTAGAGCACTCGCGCACGGATCTGTTTAATAATATTTCTTGAAGAACAGGATGGCTATCTCCCACAACCACCACAAGTGGAAGATATTGGACAAAGCCTATATCCAGTAGTGGATAAACAAATGCTGAAAATGATGATGATGAGCAAGCAATATCAGGTGGCAGTTACACTTGGGTGATGTGGTACATAATGTAAAGATAGAAGAGAAATGAAACAGTGATATCCCTGATAGATACAGTTTGCTTCTACATGATATGCTCATTAAAGAGCTACTTATTCTTTTTTAAATGTGCATATGAAGCCCACCATCAGTTACCAACAACTTCTACTGACCTATAAGATTTTAAGAATGTTAACCTTGTAGTAGTATTGTAACTATAACAATCTATATAAGCAACCCCCATTCTATAAGTATCAACTGCACTGACCTTCTGTCCAAGGTTTGGCCGCTTGCCCTTGACCTTATCTGCCTGCTGCCGTTGCACGTAGGCCATGGTGTCATCAAAAACACGACCTTCGATGCCATTATCTAGTGACTAAAAGTAAAATTTTTGAAATAATATTTTTTTCAGCAGGTGCAAATTGGTATTCATGGAATAAAAAAGTGTGACAAATGGAGAAAAAATCAGATAGTCGTTACTATCGAAACTTAATTTTCCTCTTTGTGTTACTTTCCATTCCATGGAGACTATTTCTATCATGTACAATACACTCTAAACATACTCAAAATATATGAAGAGAGAGAAACATTTGAGTCTATAGTATATTATTTAATTCTTCTTTCTCTCTCTCCCTATCTAAACTCTATCTTTCATAAATCAATAAAATGTATCGTTCAATTGCTTTGTCTCTCTTTCTGTCTCCATTACAAATTTTCCAGAATATAAAGATTCACTGTAATGTGTGTAAACCCATACTCATGTTATTTTCATCAGAGCAATAACATGTGTGAAAAACTTCAAAAAAGAAATGAAATAAATATGATGTGATGAGAAAAATCCGAATTTAGGATAAAAGTATATCTCAATGGTGATGCAATTGTTGCAGTTGTTCGGTACATTATAAAAATGTCTTTTCGTCTCTGCGACCAAACAGTGGTGTAAATTTACCGATATTGATAATTATAACTAATTAAACAATTCTTGTGATAATACACTGCCCTTACTATCATAATCATTGTCAGTTATCAACATCATCAACCAATACCTTCACATAATACTAAATAGGTAAACCACATTGAACAGTTTTCTTGCTTATGCTGCTTCCTACTTCTGCATATATCAGTGTACTAACTTGTTATATAGATAAATATTTTTTACTATACCTTATTGACCGTAAATTCCACGGCTGTGCCAGGTAGCAGTGTGGAGGTTGACCGCCTCTGTACAGCTCTTTGCAATGCTTCCAGTTCATTACTGAGGGTAAGCACACAGTTGTTGGTCTCCATCACTACAGACTTCACACAACACCAGGTCAAAACACCTGTATCTGGAAATGCAAGTAAATTAATGGGATAAAATATTCCATGGATTCTGCAAATACTATTTTCTATTTGAAATTACAATTTAGAACAGAAAGAAAAAAAAAAACAAACTCAGTTCTGTGTAACTAACTACATTTCTAGATCCTTATGAAGATTCAAAAAGTTCTACCTCTAATTTAAATTCTATGAATAAGTATATAAATCTTACACTAGCTTACCTAATTGTAATTCAGGGTTAACAGCAGTCTTTGGAAGAAAAGCTCTAGTATTGTTTATCCCAACATCCATAACATAGCCATGGTCTTCTACTGAAGAAACAGATGCTTGTAGCAAAGCTCCTGAAATTAAGTATTTAGTATAACAATAAACATGGCTTCATAGTTATATACACATATTAAAGGCCTCTATAAGAAATGCTACTAAGCTGTGTATGCAGAGGTTAAGCCAGTTTCTTCAAAACACCATTGCTCCTTATAAATAAGGGACTCTAATCTTTACAGACCTTTGTGTAATTCAGAATGGGATCGTCCTGCATTAACATGTTGTGGCATCATTGACAACATCAATTTATTGTTATTATTCTCCAGCACACTCACTGCTACATACTGTCCTGGACGGAACATCTCATGCAGATCGAGGACTTTGTCTGTCTGAAATTAGACTTATTTATACATATATTTTGTTATGATTGTTGATGGTCTGTTTTTTTTAATAAACACAATTATTTGGATCTTTACTTCATGTATTAAATAGATTAGAATAAGAGAAATATATAAATCAGTTCTAATTACAGTGAAGATAGTGAGCTCTCCTATATAATACCCATACAATGTAAGTAACAGGATAGTGTATAGAATATGAAATCCAATAAAACTGAGAGACTGTCAGAATAATCCGAAATATCAGAATAAAATTAAGAGAGTATGAATATTATTAAAGAAATATATTTATACACAAAAACAAACCTGATCATTGACATATGCCTCTAATAACTTGTTATAAGACTCACTGATATGGCATGCCATCACCATGCCTGTAAGTCGGCACGGCAGGGATATGTAAATTTTGGTGTCTTGGACCTTTTGTATTCTACTTAACAACACCTGTCCTTCCTTTACTATCTGTAAATACACAATTAAAAATACACTTTCATTAAAGTTATATGTGTAACATTTTTTGTCTGTTATTAAGTTAAAAGGTTTCCGAAATTCACATGTTTACTTACAAAAATGTTCATTCAGATCAAAATAAAAAGCACATTTTTGTGTTTCATCTCATCACTCAATTGAATAAAAATAACGACTATTAGTTTAAAATCAATATCATTAATACTATTAACAGATACTTAAAGCCTATGTATGTATTTAAGGATAACTGTTTTACCTTATAAGTAAGGTAGGTTCCACAGGTTTTAAAAGATTGGTCATCTTCAGCAATAATTTCGTCCGACAAATAACCATCATCTTCTTCAGACTTCTTTTTAGGTTTTACTTTCTTTCTTTCCCCTTTCTCAGCTGCACCTAAAAACTATTTGATAACTAATTGGTCATGTTATTTATAAAAATATTATTGTGTAAAAAGGATGTAAACTTACATTGCCGGTTTGTTTGAAATATGTAACTGATGGTTTCTTTCCACCACGGGGAAAATATTCTTCGACATCACCCATATTTTATTTTTACAATATTTATAGTGTTATTTAAAATCACAATATAAGAGAAAAATTAAGCATGACAATTTTAGGTTATAAAGTCGTTTAATAATGCTGTCAACCGTAATGTCAACGAAAACATGCATAAAATAAATTAATTCAAAACAATAGTGAATTAAAAAAAAAATATTATCGGTCATCAAAATAACAAATGAGAGATATTTTTATATATCGCTTTGTTATAACTTGAAGCGTTTTGAAAGTTTAAAATAAATTAAAATAACATTTAACAAAATATGTTGAAAGTAAAATTATATCAAACATATAATAATTATGAAATTCATTCATATTTTTTATCCGTGAAAAGAAAAGCAATTTAAATTTAATTTAAAATCAAATGAAAATGTCTCTTATTTTTTTTTTTATTTTGATGATTCAATATTTTCTTTGCAACACAGCACTAAACATTATAACACCATGAAAAATTTGTGCTGCGTTCTGTCATTTTATACGGCATCTCTTTTTATTTACAACGTTTACCATATGAATGAAGAGTAAAGGTAAATTAGAAATGTATTTTTAATTTAGTCGTATTACATGTATACATATAATGATATATCATAAGTTATGTTAGATTACGTGCGTTACCCAAAGGAACGAGTCGACAGTTAATAATTTTAGTAATAGTTTAAATATATTGAATGAAATAACAGTGCTATGTTCTAAAAACTTTTTATAACCTTTCGACAGAGAAAATAATATCAGAAATTCCCTAAATCGTTGTATTCTTCGAGTATATTCCAGTACGTAATCGGCGAGTCTAACATAATTGATACCGTAATAGGAAATAATCTATCATTAGATTTGAAGTGATTTCTTTTTTTACTTAAGTTTCTTGACAGAACATACACGATATTATTGCTTCATTAATTATAATAATGATTATTATTTCACAGAAATGAAGAAAATCGTGATCTTTGGATCAACAGGCACAACCGGCCTCAGCGCAGTAGAAGCAGCCGTAAAAAAAGGTGAGATATTATGTTTCTGTAATAATGGGCCATATCTCCTTTGTATAATTAACTAATTTACCACAGGACTTATTCGATAAATTAATGTTAAATGTTTAATCTAAGTCATTAAATACAAATGTTCAGACAAAGTTGGCAATTTTAAATTGGCAAGAGTTTGATTATTTTAAGGTTTAAAAACTAGGTTCGGCATAAAATACGAGCCTTTATTCAGTTGCATTAAAATAATACGTAAATATGGTAAGATATATCTTCAAAATTGTGGAGAAGTACGTTATGCTTTTACTGTGAAATTCCATACACATCGCAATCATAGTTCAAGAGGTGGATTAATGATCGGAACTGAAAAATATCGCTTATCTCAATACCGGTCCCAGAAGTTTAAGAGAGGACAGCGGTGTAGTGCACTGCTGACAAGTTAATAAAATGGTAATGACCGTAATTTTCAATAACGAGGTCAATTAATAACGAAAAGTATATACTGGGAAGTGTTGATTGACAATGACGCAGTGATGACGCGTGCTCTGTTTTTTATACGTCGAAGCGACGAGACAAGCGAGATATTCACCTAATGACGAGTAATGCCTACCCATAGGAACGTGGCATTGGTTGGGATAGTATAAACAGCACTACATTGGGCGCTTTGAGATGTTAAGCCTCTTTAGTGCAGTAATTTCACTAGCCACAACGTTCTTCATACCGGAACAGAGTGTTTGCATAGTACTGTTTGGAGGCAGAAATAGGCCCCGCGGTGGTACCCATCTAGACGTTCTCCGGCGACAGAGATATCAGTAATCTCGCCAAGAATGCTCTTGTTCTCATGTAACGCTAGTTGTAATACGGCGATGATCTAATGACAGATATGAGGCTGATACCTAGCCAGGCGGCGGATAGATTACCACCAATTTTACATGTGATACCGGAATCGAATAGGAAACCTCTGTTTCAAGGTTCAGCCACTGCAACACAGTCAAAGATTGTAGTGTAGTCGGGCTAGTAAGAATAGGGCTAAGGTAAGCCCTGCCTGTCTTGTAAGGCGACTAAAAAGATCTAGGAGTTTCGCGGGCCTTGAGGGTGCTGCATGGGACAGGGTATGTGGCTCAGCGATGGTGCTTAGGAGGGTTAGGCTCCTCCTCAGAGGCGTGTAATCAAAGTGTAGAGGGGCACCGGTGTGTTCTATAAGAGATCCCGCACCCTCTCCGAATGCACTGATGCAGACCACCGTGGAGGTTTTAGTGAGTAAGAATCTCACATAACTCTGACTTCCACCCAGAAGCAGGGTATATTTCGAAAATTTTAAAACAGTTCCGTATTTATAATAAACATAGTGTGCTGATCTGTAATAGGAGATACACGGTGAGGAATTACGCTTCTGTCGTCCACCTTGGTGAATCAGCACTATTTGCTTCGTGTGATGTTTCCTGTTCAAAATCCGGTTACAGATCACTACAATGATCTAATAATATATATGTCATTTTAGTTATATCTTTTTAACAGTTTATATATTTTATTTAAAACAGTAATGTTAAAGTTTTTATATAAAAAAAGATTTTTTTTTATCTGTCGATGCGATCAGACGAGCGAGACATTCACCTGAGAGTGAGTAATGCCTGTCTATAGGAACGTGGCGCTAGTTGGGGTAGTATACACAGCACCCCCGTGTGGAGTTGCCAGACCTTCTATCGGGCGCGTCCCCGGGTTGGCGGATAGGGGCACGCTACCCAGATATGGGTAGTATCGGAAAACCGACGTGGACCAAAACTGGCAGGGTTCGGGGCGTACCACCAGTTCATTAGAACTGAGAAACGGCCAAGGACATATTGTCCGCGAGGCGGGCCTACAAAGGTTCCAAGTCGCTCCTAGTACCCCTCTATTAAATAGAGGGGACTGAGGATGCGACGTGTGCGGTGATGTGCTAGGTGCATTTGGCTGTTGCCAACACCGGACAAACCGTAATCCCAGTAGGGACCGGGGGCTTTGCCGGGGGGGGGGAATTTCTGCAAGGCTGCGAGGAAGAAAACCTCTATACAAAAATAACCCCAATCCTAAGGTCGGGCTGTGCCGAAGGGATGAGTGGCTGGTGGGGAATCCAGTCATTAACAGACCGGGGGTTGTTTACTTTGCACTAATGCTTTGCAAATATTTCTGTTTTGAGTGATTGCAAAGGATTAGTGTAGACATGAAAAGAATAGTTTGAGGGGTGGGGGTTTATTATTATCAAAGGGGGGCTCTAGGGGGGAACAGTTGGGACCACACCCTATAAAGGAAAAACATGAAAGCAGGTAACAATGAAAAACTACCCCAGGGTGGTACCGGCATTGCCGGAGAATCCACCCCCGGGCCAGACCCGGGCTGCCCCATCGTATCTGGGGGGGGCACATTCCTGCATCTCGGCGATGCTTCTGCGTCAGCCGTGGATCCCTGCCCATCAAGGGATCAAATCACCGGAGAAGTGGTAGTGTCGGACATATCATCGTGTCCATCCAAAAACACACGTGGGAGATTAAAACGCGCCGTAATGACAACTGTCAAAGCGGTTAGTTACAGCGAAGGAGAGGACGTCTCGGACGTATCTGTGGCATCACAGTCGTCCAATAAAACAATGACTACAAAAATGCCTGCGCTGACAGGTAAAAGAAGGACCAAACCTCCAAGCCCTGATGCTATCGCTGCTAAATTTGTAGCAGTGTCGGCGGAGGACTCAGAGGACGGAAAAGCAGTGGAGGAATCAGAATTCTCGGAAGACTTATCTGATCCCTTTGTGATACCATTAAACACAAGAGCAAAGAAAAGTCTTCCGAACAAGGAAGAGTTGGCCCGATTTATGCGCATCTGTGCAGATCCACGACAACAAATTGATGCCAACCTTGAAGTGATTGAGAAAGTCGCGGATCGTTCCGGTAATCTTAAAGGAACGTACGTCCGGGGCTTGAGATTAGCTGCGCGCAATGTGAAAGCTGCAGCAGAAGAACTTTCACGGAGATACGGTAGCAAGTCTGGTGACTCTTACACTGAGAGGTTGGCTAGAGAGAATGCAGAGTTGCGGTCCCAGTTAACACAATTAACCGCAAGACTCGACGGCCTAACGGAGGAGATCAACCACCTCCGTAAAGGTACTAGCCAACGTCCTGACTCCAAAGAAGCTGCTCCTCGTCCTCCCAGGCGTGGTCATGCTATCTCTGGGTCTATGAATGACGGAGAAGGGCTCATGGAGCGCATATCTGCCACGATTGATATTAAGTTAGCTGCCTTTGAAGCTAAAATCTTTCCCGATAGAGCTATTAGACCTCCGTTGGGTCAAAGGTATGGAGTCGAATCAAGGCCGCCAAAACCTGGGCCGCTATCGTTGGCAGAGATGAGGCCACCACAGCAGCCGGAGATACTTCCACGGCGCCGATCCTCTTCGATAACCGCGCAAATTCCAACGCCGAGCAGTTTGACTAGTCCACAGCAACAAGCGAAAGGGAAACCTGCGCGACAGTCACGGAAAAAACGGAGGAATAAACATCCACCAGTGGTGGACTTACCTCCGGTGATGAAAACACAAACGCTAGCGGCGTCGCCGCAGGCAACAACAAACACTTGGGCTGAGGTTGTGAGGAGACCCACCACAGAATCGAGAAATACCACGATTCCCAAGAGGCTGCGAAAGAAGCCTCCTCGTGCCCGGACTACTGCAGCTGTGACTGTAACTCTACCCGAAGGATCCTCCATTACATATGCTAAGGTAATGGAAACGGCCAAAGGCAAGATCCGGCTGTCGGACATCGGCGTCGAAAGTCTTCGCCAGAAACGAGCTCTTACAGGAGGGCTCCTATTAGAGATTGGTGGAGACGAGTGCAACCAGAAGGCAGATAGGCTAGCTGCAAAGATGCGTGAGGTCCTTTCTGATATAGGAGTGAAGATTAATCGTCCAGTTAAAACAGGAGACCTCCGTCTAAGAGATCTCGACGATGCCGTCAGCACGCGTGAAATCGCGGAAGCAGTTGCAGAGGCGGGTGGTTGCTCAGTGGATGATATTAAAGTCGGAGAGGTACACCGAACAAACACAAACATGGGCACGTGTTGGCTGCGGTGTCCAATTAATGTGATTCGGACATTGATGGCTACTGGACGTGTGCGCATAGGCTGGGGATTGATTCGGGTGGAGCTACTGGATCCCAGACCTATGTACTGCTTCCGGTGCCTGGAAAAGGGACACGTTGGTAATAAGTGCCCGAACCAGGTCAACCGGAGCACACGTTGCTTCTGCTGTGGAGAATCTGGCCATAAGGCAAAAGAGTGTAAAGCAGTTACACTCAAATGCCCATTATGCTCGGATCTGGGGCGTCCCTCTAACCATAAATTTGGAAAGAGGTGCGTTCTATCGACGGAAAAAAGCGGTAGGAAGACTAAAAAAGCTCCTTTAGCTTGTACAAGTGCGGCAGCGATATTACCTACAGTTGCAACCTCGAGCTCATGCTCGAGAATGGAGGTTTATACGGCCTAAAATTCACGGCGCTCAGAGTTCTTCAAGGCAACCTTAATCATTGCCGTAATGCACAGCATTTGCTGTTGCAAACGGTTAATGAGTGGAAGGTTGCCCTGGCAGTGATAGCGGAGCCTTATATCATACCCGAACATCCTCGCTGGTTTGGTGACGATACAGGCTCTGTAGCGATCTACTGGGGCGGCGGAGATGGTGCACGACCCTGCTCCTTAATCAGAGGACGGGGTTACGTTGCAGTGCAATGGGGAGCCGTAGTTGTAGTGGGTTGCTACGTGTCTCCGAACAGGTCTCTCGCCGACTACGAGGAGTACCTAGACGAGGTGGCAGTTTGTGTTCGTAGTTACCTACCTCGTCCGGTGATTGTTCTGGGGGACTTTAACGCTCACAACAAAGCATGGGGGAACCGCAGAGATGATCGAAGGGGAGACACGGTGTTAGAATGGGCGGCTGGATTGGATCTCCGTTTGGTAAATAGGGGGTCAGTTAGCACATGCGTGCGATGGCAGGGGGAGTCGGTTGTGGACCTAACATGGGCGACTCCTGCTGCGATTCGCATGTTATCGGGCTGGAGAGTTGCAGAAGAGGTGGTTACTCTTTCCGATCATCGCCACATCGTCTTTGATGTTGTAATGCGAGGGCCAGAAGGTAACTACTGCCGCAGAAAAAGCAGTCCAACGCGACGCTGGTGCTTAAAGCGACTTAACCGGGATATGGTTATGGCCGCCTCCTATATCGCGGCATGGCCTAATGCCGAAGAAGGCTCATCGGATCCGGAGGTGGAAGCAAAATGGTTCCAACACGCAGTCACGCAAATTTGCGATACCTCAATGCCTAGGGCCAGTTGTTTAAAGCGCGGAGCTGTGTACTGGTGGTCTGAGGAAATTGCGCGTTTACGCGCAACTTGCCTGCGGAGCCGACGCCAATACACTAGAGCTCGAAGGAGAAATAGGCGAGCTCCAGACGATCAGATAGCCAGACTTTACGGCGAATATCGAGCGGCTACAAAGGCGCTACAAACTGAAATTTCTAGCGCAAGATCTCGGTCCTGGTATGAGCTCTTAGAGGGACTTGATAGAGATCCGTGGGGGCGTCCGTACAGGATGGTGCTGGGCAAGCTTCGCCCGTGGATGCCCCCAGTGACGGAAACTTTAGATCCGATTCTCTTGGAGAGAGTAATTAGTACTCTTTTTCCAAAGAACCGGACAAATCGCTTCATTCACATCTCTACGTCTTCGTGGGAGTGGGAGAGCGAAATGGAGGTAACTGAACAAGAGTTGGACCTAGCTGTGAACCGTTTGAAGCAGCGGAACACGGCACCAGGACCCGACGGAATCCCCGGACGGGTCTGGGTCTTAAGTCTGGCTGTTTTGGGGAACAGGTTGAGACAGTTATTTTCTAACTGCCTTCGTAAATCCAAATTTCCTAAACCCTGGAAGGAAGCCCGATTGGTCCTCTTAAAGAAAGACGGCAAGGCCTCAGAATCTCCATCTGCGTACCGTCCCATATGTCTATTGGACGAGGTCGGCAAGTTATTCGAAAGGATTCTTGCTGTCCGTCTCAATCGGCATCTGTCGCGCGTCGGTCCGGATCTCGCCGAGAGCCAATTTGGCTTCCGACGCGAGCGTTCCACCGTAGACGCCATTTTACGCGTCCGCTCCCTGTCTGAACAATCTGTAGGCAAAGGTGGTGTAGCGTTGGCGATAAGCTTGGACATCGTCAACGCCTTTAATTCTCTGCCATGGGACGCGATTAAAGAGGCACTAATCCATCATCAAGTGCCTCTCTACCTGCAAGACGTGATCGCGGACTATTTGCGTGACAGGTACATTACGTACGTGGATCAACACGGAAATAGCATCCGAAAGGAAATTCTGCGAGGGGTTCCACAAGGATCGGTCCTCGGACCACTCTTGTGGAATCTGGCGTATGACGCTGTTTTGCGAGTTAGTCTCCCCGCAGAAGTAAATGTTGTATGTTATGCAGACGACACTTTGGTGATTGCCAGTGGAGACAACTTTGAAAGGGCCAGGGAGCTCGCCGAGCTTGGAGCGGAATCTGTCGTCGCTAAAATACACGAGTTAGGATTACAAATAGCGCCCCACAAAACCGAGGCGCTATGGTTCCACAAAATGCCGAGGTCTAGGGAACCACCTAACTGGTGTGTCCAAGTAGGTGGGCACGATGTGGAAGTGGGCCGGTACATGAAGTACCTTGGCCTGACATTGGACAGTCGTTGGGGCTTCGAAGAACACTTCGAGCGTCTAGTACCCCGGATCGAGAGGATAGCCGGTGCAATGCACAGACTGCTACCCAATCTCGGGGGACCAGTAGAGGAAGTTCGCCGCCTCTATGCGGGAGTAATACGATCCGTAGCCTTATATGGCGCGCCAGTATGGGCTAAGAGGCTAGCCATCCGACGCTGTAGAACTAAAATCTATAGCGTTCAGCGAAGAATGGCCATAAGGATCGTACGAGGATACCGTACAATATCCTTCGAGGCGGCGACAGTCTTAGCTCGATTTCCACCTATGGATATTCTGGCGGATATGGATGCGAGGGTGTACGACCGCATCCGCGCCATCCGCCAGAGCGGTGGGAGTGAGCCAGACGAAGTACTCAAGACGGCTCGACGGCAGGAGCGGCGCAGGGCTCTTGCAGCGTGGCGCGATAAGCTCTCGGAAGAGAGGTATGCGCGCAAACGCGTTGTGGGGGCGATCTTGCCGGTCTTCGATGCCTGGATGCAACGACGCGGAGGAAGTCTCACCTACAGACTTACACAGATACTTACTGGGCACGGGTGTTTCGGTGATTATCTGTGCAAGATTGGACGAGAAGCGACGGCGAATTGTTTTCACTGCGGAGGAAAAGAGCTGGATTCCGCATCGCACACGCTCGCGGTTTGCCCGGCATGGGAACCGGAGCGGCGGATCCTGATAAACCAGATCGGACAGAACCTCTCCTTGCCAGTAATCGTGTCGGCGATGCTGGGAGGAGACGTTGCATGGAGGGCCGTAGCCTCCTTTTGCGAAACTGTAATGGTACAAAAGGAGGCTGCTGAGCGGGCTAGAGAGAGGACAGATCCCGCTCGGAGAAGAAACCGTCGTGGCACTACCGTGCGTCAACACGTCGCACCGGTGAATGGTGCTCCCCTACCATAATGGGGCCTTTTGGGTTGTTGGCGATCAGGATGGGGGTTCTCATCGCCTTCTAAACGACCCTGAGGAGGACAATGGCTGGACGTGGTCGCCGGTCATTGAAATAATACTCATGAGGCTGGTAGGGTCTGTATAAGCAGACCCCGGGACGAGCTATCCCAGCATAGCGTTAGCGAGGCCGCGGTTGTGTTCCGAACGGAGATCCCGTGACCTCGCCAAACGCCGAAGGTGACCACCGAGGGGGTTTTAGTGGGTAAAAATCTCCACATAACTCTGACTTCCCCCCAGGAGGCAGAGTATCTTTTCGAAGATTTCCCCCGCGAGAAAAAAAAAAAAAAAAAAAAAAGTATACACAGCACCACATAGAGCTTCTAGTGCAGTAATTTCACTAGCCAAGACGCCCTTCAAACCGGTACACAGCGCTGTTTGTCGGCTGCAATAGACGCTGCGGTGATACCTACACGGTCTCCGGCTAGAGAAACCTACCACCAGAGAATATAATACATAACAATAGTTACATCTTAATTTCTTCTATAATACTCTTTTAATCATTATCAGATCCTCGCAGTAGTGCTCTGATGAATATCCTTTCTCAAGGATATTTAACGTATTAGGATTAGGATACAGAATTTACTGGTGGTAGGTCTCTCTTTACGGAGACCGTTCAGGTCTTACCGCAGCGTCTATTGCAGCCGACAAACAGTAATGTGCTGACATTACTGTATTCCGGTTTCAAAGACGCTGTAGCCAATGTATTCACTGGGGTAACGAGACTGACCATCTTATGTCTCAAGGCGACCAGCGCAATGTAGTGCTGTGTGACATCCTAACTAGCGCCACGTTGTTAGGGCCAGGCGCGTGGCTTACCATCAGGTGAACGTCCCGCTCGTCTGGTCGCTAAATGGGATAAAAAAAAGAACTAATATGGTCTTCCATGGAGTATAGAGGTTCCCGCACAACAACTCACGGAATCCAAGTCAACTTCGCCTGGTCGTGATGCACCATGCTAATCAACAAACGAGGCACTGGCTCCCACGAATCCGCATTAGGCCAGCGTGATGGGAAATGGCCCAAATCCCCCCAAATTAAAAATTCCTACCCGATTGTGTGCGAATTTTTGGGGGAGGTCTATGTCCAGCAGTGGACGTCTATCGATTGACGATCATGGTCTTCCTTTGAAGAATGTTTTGTTTCACTCACGAAACAATAAGTAACAACTGCAGACATTAAGTGTATCAATTTGTCACTTGTTGAGCGGATGCTTTCAATTTGAAGTGATACCTGGTGCTTATTGGACTGTAGTCACCCATGGCCAGTAGTGAGGGCTAGGCTCGGAGTCACTCTGCGCGTTCCAATCAGAAATGTGGAGCTGAAGAACTAAGGTCACCGACATAGACCAAAGATTGCAAGACTTAAGTGGCAGTGGACAGGGTACATTGCTCGAAGGACCTACGGCCGATGGGGCAATAAGGTCCTCGAGTAACGCCCGTGTATCGAGGTAGCCCGACGATCTGGTGAGAATCGCGGGAAGTCACTGGATGCAAGCATACCGAGACTTATCTATGTGGAGATCTTGAAGGGAACCCTATGTCCAGCAATGGATGTCTATCGGTTGATTTGATGATTTCTATGACCAAGTATAGATCAGCTAAGAACGAATTTTACTAAATTCCTCCCACGATAACGATCTGCTGGGTGAGGGCGGACGGCGCTGGGCAGCAGCTAGTAAATAATATAAACAGTGTTACCAGTATAGTGATGTAAACGTTGGCTTACGAAGTTCTTTTATCCTTATTAAAATAATTATTATAATAATAAATTAATATAAAATATAACACTATAGTACTAAAACAAACAGGACTTCTATTCAACTGTAGGACGTCCACTGTTGGACATACGGGACCTCTGGGCTCCAAGGAGCACAAACGCGGAGATAGTGAAAAAGACTTGAATGCAATCCCTCTCAGTTTCAAAGCAGAAGGATTTCCTCACAAAAAAGAAAAAAACAAGATACTACCGCAGCAGTTAATTCTGCTGTTAGACAGTACAGTGCAAATATTACCGTGTTCCGGTTTGAATTACGCTGTAGTCAGTGAGGTTACAGAGGTAACGAGACTCACAACTCATGTCTCCGAGGAACGCAATGTGGTGCTGTGTGACATACCAACCAGGCACATCGTTGTGGGCGGGGCGTATCACTTAATATCAGGTGATCTTTCCCCTCGACTCGTTGCTTTGTTAAATAATAATACGTCATTCGGTGACCGTGGTGATTTGTAACGATTTACATACATAATGGATTTTTTTGTTTAAATTTAAATCATTGACGCCATTTATATTGCGTAACCGTGTATATATTTACAATGTTAATTGTTTACTAGTTAACTACTCCCTAGTAACGTTCGTTCGAGATAACAAAAAAGTATTTCGCTGTATTTTTTTGAGGATATTGTCGCGGGCTGGTTTGGATTTGATCTGATGAAACGATGTATCGAGAAAAACGTTTATCTCTGACAATCATCATCATCGTTATCAGTTTTGTTTATCTCCTGATGGATGTAGGCCTTCATCAACGTCTTTGACCAAATCCGATACACAGCTTCTCGCGTCCACCCCCTTCCAACCACCTTGATGATGTCATCTGGAAGGTGTCTAACGCGTACGTCTGCGTCATTTACGCGGCCTCCACTCCAAGAGTATCCACCCAGGCCCACTGTCACTCTAGGTTGCAGATTTTGAGAGCTACGTTCAACAACTTCAGTTCTCAGTCGAATTTCATCGTTCCAGATTTTGTTCCTTAGAGAAATGCGAAGCATAGCTCTCTCCATCAACATCAGCTCTCTCCAACGATTCCTCCTAATCCGATTCCTGACATAAGTCGACAAAATTTTATTTTGTCTAATTAAGCTACGAGACGAGTGGGATGATCACCTGATGGTGATACGTCCGCCATTATCAACGTGATGCTCGTTGCAATGGTATACACAGCACCATATTGCGCTCGTCGCATGAGATATAAGATGTTGAGTTTTGTTACCATGGAGACACCAGCTACAGCCCTTCAAATCGTAATAGAGTAATGTTTACAGAGTACTTTTTATCGCCTGCAATAGACGCTGTGGCGATCCTAGGCGGTCTTCTGCAACGGAGACCTACCACCAGTACAGAATAAACTCTATAAGTTCAATATCACCAGTACGGTGGTACATGGCTCGCATCGGCCGTGCACTTCAGTCGCGATGTCACCAGAGATCCTCCCTTGAAGTTTAAGAATGAATCATCCGCTCATGATCTTAGCTGTAATACTTCCGCAGCACCCTCTAGGAGAAGAATCTTGTAAAATTCGTTCATCGTCATCATCATCAGCCCATACACGTCCACTGCTGAACGCGAGCCTCTCAAAGATCTCCACATCGAACGGCTCCCACTGCCCGCATCCAACGACCTTCACCAGACCGTCGGTCCTCCACAGTCAGCATGGCTTCCGGTACTGCCAGGCACTATACATATATGTATGAGGTTGAATTGTTTTTTTTCTATTATTACTTTTGAATGAATATAATTTTTTTTAAATACAATCAGTTAAAAAAAATTGCTGAGGATTGAATTGGTTTTCTCATTCTGATCGCCAAACTTCAGTTTGAAGAGGGGGCACCTGATGGTGATGAATGATGATCAAAATTCTGATGGATTTGAATGGAATTGGAATCAACAGTATAAACCTTTATTATTGTTTTGTTAAATGTTTACTATATGTTTGTATATTTAATTTATTACGTACAAAATATAATTTTCCTTTATCAGCACTTAAACTAAAAGCCTGCTGAAGGTCACGACGACGAGGAAATGCCATCAGAGGCGTTACGAGGAGGCAGTGATGTATTCCTCTCATTCCTTCGTTGAATTTCGAGTTTTATAAAATATTTCTTTATATTATATATATATATATGTATATATAATATAAAGTCATCCATTTAAATTAAATAAAACTAAGCTGTAATCGCTTTTAAAAGTATTACATATATATATCTAAAACATTTTAGAATCATCGAATGGGAATCGATTTCAAAGACCTTTAATCGATTTTTCTAATGAATACTACATAAAAATTGATTCATTAATTATCCATCACCAGGTCTTGAAGTGCGCGCCTTTCTTCGGGACCCGTCAAAGCTGCCCGAGGGTCTCCAAAAAAAAGTGGAGATCTTCCAGGGAGATGTGCTGGAGCCGGACTCCGTCGCTAACGCGGTGGACGGCGTCGACGGCGTGGTGGTGACCCTCGGCACGCGCAGCAGCCTCGAGCCCACCTCGGACCTGTCCGAGGGCATGAAGAACATCTTAGAAGCGATGAGGGCGAAGAACGTCAAGAACGTGACCGTTTGCCTGTCCGCGTTCCTGTTCTACGAGCCGGACAAGCTGCCGCCCAAGTTTATACCGCTGACGGATGACCACAGGAGGATGTACGACGCACTGAAGGCTACTTCCCTGAACTGGGTGGCGGTCTACCCCCCTCACATTTCCGGTTAGTTTATTTATAAGAAAATCAACTTTACTAATAGTAGGTCTCTGCTGCCGGAGACCGTTCAGGTGGGAACTACCGCAACGCCTATTGCAGCCGACAAACAGTACCGTGCAAGCATTATCTAGTTCCGGTTTGAAGGGCGCTGTAACTAATATTATTACTGGGGTAACGAGACTTAACATCATATGTTTATAGCGACGAGCGCAATGCGGTGCAGTGTACATCATCCTAACTAGCGCTACGTTATGGGCAGGAGAGTCACAATCAAGTGAAAGTAACACTCGTCTCGTCGCTTAAGTGAATTTAAAAAAACGGAATTGATAAAGGCAGACAAAAAATTTCATATCTTATCTAGTTTTTAACGATACTCGCCCTAAATATTTACAAGGTATTTGTGTGTATGAGAGAGAGAGAGAGGGAGAGGGAGAGAGACTGAACGAGACAGAATAAATACACTATTTTTGTAATCTATGTCTATGGATGGATTGCAAGCGATTACACTTAAATATAAGTTTTTCTAGAACATTCCCTATAAAGTTCTATGATAACAAAAACGTTAACAAAAAATAAACTGTTTATTAGTACCCTTATACCCACCGTCAGCCAATAGGTGTGCAAACATTACTGTGATCCGGTTTGAAGGGCGTTACAGCAAGTGAGTTTATTAGAGTAACGACACATCATCCAAACTATCGACTGATTGTTATGGGCTGGTATCACTTACAATCAAGTGAATGCCACTCGGTCACGAATATATATAAGTTAGACACATAATTGGTATTACAGTGTAGATTGATTCTTTATAGTTTCAACAATCGCAGGAACCGGATGCCGGGTGGTGGTAATGTTTGATAAACTGACGCCATATAAGCGGATCCAGGTTACTTATCGGTGTCAGGTGGTTTCGGAGAAACCGGTGGCAAGACTCGCTGGAGACCACCTATGCGGTCTCGAGCGGGACGTTCACTCGATAGTGAGTGATACGCCCGCCTGTAACAACGTGACGTCAGGATGGATTGCACAGCATCGTATTGTACTCATCGCCTGGGACATTAGATTTTGTCTGGATACCTTAGTAATTACACTAGTTACAGCGCCACTCAAACCGGAACATAGTACCTACCTAGACGTTCCCGACAAGAGGGACTTACCACCATTAATTTTGTCTCTTTCTTCTCTGTCATTCTCCCATGTAGTGGTGGTGGGGTCAACTTTAATTTACTCCACTTCTCTCCATCCTCAACATCATCGTCATCATCACACTTGGCACTTCTGTATGTTTCTTTACACTACTAAGTCTGCGACTTGCACTTTGATCATGTCTGTCTATTGTGCTATAAGTAAAGCTCTAGCGTCCACTAGGATCGATAGTACTTCCCTCAGGAACATCAGCTCCACATCTTCATCACATTATCATTAGTCGTAAGGGTTCTATTGCCGTAGCATTAGAAAAACGTATCAACCCATCACCACCAAATGTATCACCGCAATTTATTCCTCCTCCTCCATTCTCCCCCTCCCCCCACGTGTTACAAGTTAATTAGCCATTGTGATCAGTGGTGATGTCACTCGGACAGACCTTGAACCTTTGATCGCACCGGTCTGTTCCAGTAAGCGGCTGATTGTAGAATAGTTAATTGATATATTTACTTAACCTTCAGTTTAGGTTGGTCCAAACTTTACTAGTTAAGAATTGGAATATTGATTGGATTAAAAAAAAAAGTTCAATAGCACTGTTTCACTTGAATATCATAATTCATCATCAAGGCCAATAGACGCCCACCGCTGGACATAGGCCTCCCTCAAAAGATTCCCATGTTTGTGTTTATATGAGGGAATTTGGGCCATTGCCCACTACGCTGGCCCAATGCGGGTTGGCGGGGGCCAGAGCCTCGTTTGTTGATTATCAGGGTGCACCACGAGCAGGTGAGGTTGGCTTGCATCTGCATCATCATCATGCAAGAGAATATGGTAGAGAGCTGCCTACGTTAGTGCAGCCATGTAATGCGAAGACCAACAACGCATGTGGTTAGGGTAGCGCTGGATCTCGAAGCTAAAAGGAGAGGCCGTGAGAGACCCCCCCGACTGCTTGGTTGATGATGATCAATTAAGATCTACAGAATAACAAATTGACTGAATATATGACACAGAATGAAGACCGGCCACAATGCCTCCAGAGACACCAAGGTCATCATTGGTGATGGGACCATTTGAATTTTTTGAAATTGTAAAAAACTATACACATATAGAAGATGCTTTATTGATTTATTCCTGTAAGGTGCCACGAACAGGTCAGGTCACTGCAACTACCTGATGAGGAAGACCAGTTTGACAAGACTGATACGATTCGAATAGTAGTAAATCGTCGTGATCTTAAAACGCCTCTCCAGCTAGTGAAGGTTGACGACCAGCGTGGTACAGTCCTTTCTGTCTCTGGTTCGGCTGAACAATCCAGACGCACCAGATACGCCACTTCATTATCTGATATTCCTCAACTGTGACTTTTTCCTTCTCCCCACCTTTCGTATTTCGTCAACTTTCCTTTAGTTGTAAATACTGCTTTATAATTACATTATATTATATAATCATATTGGGGTGTAAGGGGTGTCGCACAACAACTCAAAGGACCCAAACCAACCTCACCTGGTCGTGGTGCATACTGCTAATCAACAAACGAGACCGGTTCTCACCAACCCGCATTAGGCCAGACAGTGGGAAGTGGCCCGAATCCACCCCATATAAAACCGAACAAACGACGGCCCCTGGTGCTCGGTGATGCGGGCGGCACAGGATCGATCGATGGGGGAATCTTTGGGGGAGGCCTATGTCCAGCAGTGGACGCCTAGCGGCTGATGGTGGTGCTGATATAATCATATTTCATGTGATATTCAAAGAAGGGTGTGTGTAAAGAATGAATGTGACTACGACGAGGACATGCTACTCAGAATCTTACTTCCAGAACAGAACAAACACAGATGATAGACAAAGGAATATTTGATGCAGCAGGGATAGCCCAAAAGACCTGATTTAAACCAAAGCAACCGCAACGAGAATAAAGAGAGATAAAGTATACAAGGACCGATGACCTGGTGACAGTCGTGGGAAGCTGCTGGATGCGGCCTGAATGCGAACCGATCTATATGGAGATCGTTGGGGGAGGCCTGTAGACTTCTATCAGCTGATGATGATGATACAAATTTGTGTGCGCTGCGGCACAGACGACACGGTGTTGTTCGTGGGGTCGCGGGATAAAGTATTGCAGTTCATCCACGACCCCCCGAACGGCGCCCGAATGACTGGGCCCACCTCGAGGAGGGGTGTGAAGCACCCCTCCCGTTAAAAATCCCTACGTGGCGACGCGTCGAAATACGAGACGCATCACCATATCCACCCCACGACACGGTGGTGACCACCTAGTAAGACAAACATTCAATTCCATAGTTATGTAGTCTCCTTACAACATTATTATTTTGCCTTTACACCCCTTGAATTATAAAAATAATGCCGCTGCGTTCGGGGGGTAAATAATAAAGGTAAATAAAACATTTCATTTGAGAGTACACCCCTCCCCCGCTCTTGACAGCTTTACAGCTACTTCAAATATAATATCTCGTTTATCTTAAGCTCTATCTATTGTCAAACTATACTTTGAAATATATTCTCTATCTCTCTCTAGCTCCGTAGTAAGTTATTAGTCATACTGGTCGAGGATCGGTGGACGATGTATTGGATGATCGGCTATTTTGGAGGTTGGAGTATAACCTGCTGTGGACGTCTATTATAAACTACTAATTTATCAATTACCAACAAATTTCAGTTGACATTAACGATTTATTTATAATTTGTCAGATCATCATAATCATCAGCTGATAGACATGGCTGGACATATACTGAGCTGGTCAAACAGTAAGCCCACGCTCAGCTGTGGATATAAATAGACCAAAGCTAAATGAAAAATAATAAAAATAAAGCTCTTAATTAAATTGTTTTATAAAATGGGCAAACATCATTACACTATACAGCCGCGTGTGGTTTTGGTGATAATTAAATAAGTTCTCTTTGACAGATGAACCCAGTCGCGAAATGATCATACAGTTGAATCAGAAGACACCGGGCAGATCCATCAGCAAATGGGACCTCGGCGCTCTCATGATTGACGCACTGTCCGATCCGAAGTATTACAGAAACATTGTCAGCGTGTGCAACGTGCCGACGCAATAAACATTTTTAAAATATTATATATAGCAGATGAAGCGGCCGATGGTAATCATGGCTCAGATTTAATAAATTAAAAGCTTCCATTTGAGGCATTTATTTTTATATTTATATTCCAATTGAATTAAAATTTATATTTGGCTCAAAACAGAAGACATCTCCCTTTATTAAAAAAAGCTGAGTGCACGCGCCAAAGAAAAGGTCATTCTGCCGAAATTGACAGTGAAACAAAAATATAACAAAATCTGTGAATAAAGAATTTAATAATTTATAATGGCATAAACATTTAATATATAACGTGAAAGACATTAAATCGTTATATAACACGCATAGTGATTATATTAATGATATATAATTGTTGCAAACTCGACGCTTCAACATACCTTGTCAATAGGTAACTATTAATGTTTATTAAGCTGGATTTAGTAATTTTAGAATTTCCAGTACACGGGCAACACTGACATACAGTTAAAGTTGTTTTTTTTGGTTACGGTGAATATGTACCCCTAAATCGTATTACTAATTTTATACAAAATAAAAATGTTATACAAATGAAATTCTTTTATTTTGTTCTTAATAAACTTCCTGCTGGAAAATATTTTTACGTATATTAAAATTAATTAACCTGGGGACGTTCAGCATCCGCATTATCTTCCGCTTAACACTGAGCCAGTGCGCGGTGTAGTTGGAGTTCCGTCTGATGCTGCTCAGGGTAAGGTTGCGTTTTGAGTGGAGAATCGAACTGGTTATGTTCGGGCAGGGCGTATGGATATAAGTCGCCTGGCTCTCCATTGTACTGACGCTACCCCTCACAGAACTGTCGGATGTGCTCGGGTACACATCGGAGCTGCTGACGACAGAAGGCGGGCTGTAGGGGTACGACACATGAGCCATTTTGGAATGAATTTTTAAAGAACAGGGACACGATTCCACAGTACATGATGATAAACATTTAATACTTGAAAGTACTTCCTTATGTAAACAATCCTTTGAAGCAATCGACGGCATGGATTTCGCGTCGTACAACGTGATCGCGTTCACCACACATATGTTCGGCGATGGTATTAGGTCGCATGTGGTGGTAGATTTGGGTTCAAAGGAAATCGAATCGTCTCTGCTGGAAGCGAACGCGCTTGCCCTGTCGAACAAACTGATGGTCGCCCACGACTCGCCGGAGCTGACAGGGGAGACGGTTAAACTCAGATCGTCGGTGATGAATCCTCTTGTAGTCTGATGGGACGAGCTGTCGCATAGGCTCTTGCCAGTTTCTGACGGGTTTGCGGCGGGTAGCGTATTGTTTTCCATTAAAACTTTTCACACATTACGCGGTGTGTATTTTGGACATCATGACCACAGGGTAAGCGTCAACGGCGACGTCCAACAACCATCGCAAGTTTTGAATGGCGTCGACGAAAGTGAACAGGTAATCCAGCGGATTCATTGTAAATAACGTATGCAATAGTTTGTTGCATTCGCTTCTATGTATTCCTCCCGCTACTTATTACGGATGCATGTTTCAATTTTATTGCATTAAATTTCTTTTGTGTCCATTTACGATTTTTTTGGTTTTGTATTATTTTTTTTTTATATTTTCTCCCTTGCCATTGTGACGCTTTCAATTAGTTATTTTTTTTAATTCACTTGTTTGAATTTATCTAAACAAAAAAGGTTTTATTTATAAAAAGTAACGAGTAAAAATGACGAAATTAATCAATTTCGATTATTATAACAATAAACGAGAATATTAAAAATGTTTTTAATTCAATATTTTTCAAGAAATAAAAATTATCAGGCAAATTTAAGTGGCACACCGAGTTGAGCTAGTCCTCAACATTGAGGTCCTACTCTACGCTATACCATATAAAACGCTAAGTCCCGGAATCCAGTTACGCTTGTGCAATAGCATTGGTATACATACCGGTATCTGAAGCCAGTGATGACTAATATAATAATGACCAGATAGAGAATATTACTTGCTTTTTTAATTTTTTATCACATAAAAGATTGTTGGTAGCTGTCATTCAAAGATATTCATATTAACACTATTTGACACAGTATAAGATAGGTTTATATCTTATCCATTTCAATGGTGCTTGGGAAAAAAAATTGTGCTGGTTTATCATAAAAAATACATTTGTGAGGCTATTTTAGGACAGTGTTGGAGTAATCGTAAATTACAACAACAATAAAAGAATTCTTATTAATTATTAATTTCAAGTTATTATTTATTTACATATCAGTCAACTGTACAATAATATACAAACACTAGTCTAAATATGTGTATATAAGGATAATCTTAATAATTTTCTATGTCTGTCAACACTAGTGGTTTTTTGTAGGTATAAAAGGAAAATAGTAATGATCGAAAATAATAATTTTAAATTTAGAAATTATTCATTTATAAAAATTTTGGAGTTAAATAAATAAAAAATTAAAACGCAATTTCCATGCATTTCTTCTTCTTAAGTGCCTCTCCAACTAGTGAAGGTTGGCGATCAGCGTGGTACAGTCCTTTCTGGCTCTGGTTCGGCAGTACAATTCGGACACTCCAGATATGCCATTCCAGTTCATGATATTCCTCAACCATAACCTTTTCCTTCTCCCCACCTTTCGTTCCATGTTTCCATGAACTACTTTGTGGAATCTTTGTTGGTCAAGTTTCCTAACCAATATAACTTTAGAGCCTTCAAGAAAAGAGTGCACCTTTAAGGTCTCCAATTTGACAGCGACACTAGTTGTTTCAATAGAACTAATTTTCCTTATTAAAAAAAGTGTCAAATGTAAAACTTTTTTTTTATAGTTTTATTGACTAGTGATTGACTGTCCCACCTGGTAGTAAATGGCATTGAACTTTTCAATGTTGAAGCACATAAGTTTAGAACAAGTCTATTTATTCTTCTCTTAATGATTTACCAACTATAGAGAGCTGGTAAATATTTGAAATGATTTATTCATATTTTAAAATCCAAAACGGTTCAAGTGTTTGTAAATTTTTTGTTATGTATACTAACTATACAGCTAGAGTGAATTCAGATAAGCTGGCTGACAGAGGGATATGGAAGAGAAGAACACACTGTACCGACCCTACATAGCTGGGAAACAGGCAGGAGGAAGAAGATACTATACAAGTACACTTAAGAAAAATAAAATTACTCAGATATTATTAATGCTATAGATGACATCTAGATTGAGTACACTCCTAACAAATATTAATAGAACTCGCATATATGTCAGGTTGAACATGTAATAAAATTTAAACTAATTCTCCAATTCTTGTTTGATATTCTTCTTCAACATATCAATATCTAAGAAAATTTTGCCAAGTTCCCCCGTCCTGAATGCTTTAATCATTATCCTAGCTGATTCCAATATATCAGGGACATCTCGCGTGCTATTATCATAGTCTCGGACTCTCCTTGTCCGATTATATTTCACAGCGCCTGATATTAATACCTGTGTAACAGAAAATTTTATTTTATTGTATGTCTATACTTTTATTACTTGAAGTACATATGTATAACAGATTTTACTATAAGTGTTCTCTCTAGTAGGCACCTCAACTGAAGAGGCTTCTTTGCAAATAATAAAGTATTTACCTTTTGTATTTCATCACACGGCTCCATGAGCCCCATGTAATCAACATATTTAAATTTGGAATGACTGTTGAGCCAATAAAGTAGATAATCCGCAATGATCTCTTCACCAACTAGGTGATCTTGCAGGGATGCGCACAATGCTAACTTTAGTCCCATCTCTATGTCTGTTACTGATGGCTCCAGAATACCTGAAATTATAAGCCCAAAATAAATATAAATGGGATTGGAGCACACGCTTTAATTATTTTCTTTTTAGTTAATAAATATAACTTGTAAATTTATTATGGTTGCTTGTATAATGTTAATGTGGAGGGAGAGTTGCAGTAAAATTATTTGGTAAAGTATAATGCTTCGCTTGCCTGGTGTATCAAACATAAAAATTTTTGGATCATCATTAATTCTCATCTTCGTCATAAGGCTTCGTGTGACTCCTGCAACTGCGCCCACCGGCAGGGCGTGTCGTATTCTCATGTTTTTAGACCTTAACATGTTTATCAATGAAGATTTACCCACATTTGGAACACCGATGATCATAACATTGTACTCCAACTCTTCGCTTCTGTTGTACCTGTTGGAGCTTTTTATTAAGTCCACCATGAGTGGCTTGAGAGTTTTTAGACCGCGACAATTCTGGTCTTTACTGTTTGTAAACACAATATTTTGTAAGTTTTGTTCAGATTTCAATTGATCTACAATTTTTGGAAGTAAAGTGGATATAGTTAGATCCCTTTTATTAAGGACAAGGATATGGGGTTTCACGCCAGTTATCGTATCCGTAAATAGAGGATTTCTTCCGGTAAAAGGTATCCTAGAATCGTGTACCTCGATTACACAGTCTACCGAAGTTAGTTTTCGTTGCATTTGCTTCAAGCCCTTGTTCATGTGGCCGGGGAACCAACGAAGCAAATCTTTCCTAACGTAAGGGCATTTTGTACGAAAATTATACGCAGCTGCATCAAATCTTACAGCCATAATGATTTTTTTACTTTATTTTGTAGGTTATAAATCACAATGAGAATATGTTATTTGAAAATTAACATTATTCGATATAATTTAATGGACCTAGTAGCATGGCTTCACATTATTTGTTGAACATAAATTAATAATGGATTTATAATACAACTGTATGCGACATTGTTATGACATTGTTTTTTTTTTGCTTCATAAAATTTCGCAGGCAAAGATATTAATACCATTTCGCAAGCAAATAATAAATCTACTAAATAATATTAAGACTTCTTCAAACGTTAAATAGTAATTCTTTTTGCATATTATATTACTTATAAAATTTCATTTAGTTACTAAAGGATAGCTATAAAATAAATAATACTGTAATGTCAGCCAATAAACCAATAAAACCTCCGATGTACATTTATCGTTTTTTAACTGCTATTGATGACATAATGTAACAATATAATTGGAATTGTGCTAATTATTTTATTAGGGTATTGTGTTTATATTTTATTATTAAAAATGTCACAAACATTTTTATTGGAGCCGGATATAATAGCAGCAGCCGAAAACATTATGCCAGATTTGAACAATGATCTGATACGGGCAAAAAACTTTTTGAAACAACAAAGTGCAGCTACGGGTGATAGTTTGTAAGTTAACACATTCACCGTTTTAAGGGTTCTGAAGGATCTCTTGCGGGACTTTCAGTTAGTGCGGCGCCAAAATTAACGGTTTTGCCGTTTGTGCGAGAGGCCGTAATGCCTTTATTTCAATGTATCTGGTACAATCAAATATACACACATGGTTCCCGTTTTGAATTGGATTCAATAGTTAAATAATAAAATTGGAAATAAAAGAGAACCCTTAACGCACTGAGTTGTGATATAATCGCAAGTATATGCGAAACAACCTAAAAATAGAGAGACCGTTGATATACTTCCAGTAGGAGAATAATTCACTGAGCTACGGCCTTTCGTACCATTGCAGCACACACACACTCTCATGTTTATACAGGTGTCCAAGTAGTTCACGCGGTTATATAAGGAAAGCTCATGTATATGTGTATGTATGTTTGTGTTCCATTTTGGTTACAATAAACGATTTATCTATAGCTAATTTACCAAAAGTTCATAGATCATACTTCATTTTTTGAACGAGTTATGCATTCTTTGGATAAACATTTTTTTAATGGATTGTATAGGTCCCATGCGTACTGTGGTTAAGCACGGTTACGATGTCTACTAGGTCTCCAACGCACTGGTTGTAAGTATTCGGGAAATGTCCTCGCAGCTATCGTTTTAAATCATAAACACACACATTGTTACCTGGTCAAACCATAATTTGTACAATATTATCTTGAGGGATACGTTAGTGCTTATTATTTTTCGTCTTTTTTTTTACAACTTTTAAATTACTGTCTCTTTCAGATACGATCATCTCGTTGATTTGGTGCATAAAATCTTGGCTCACAAACCTCCGGATGTTGTTGATAACTTCGAGCAATTTTCGTGGGAGGTGAAGGAGGAGAAGCTGAAACCTAATTTCGATCTTCTAAATGACGTGTATTTATCGCCTCCTCAGCTGGAAGTTATGAGAAATATGGATGACATGTTTAGGGTGTGATTCAGCGTACATTTCTTAATAATAATTCAGTGACGAATTTCTCCCACCGTGCTATAATATTTGTTATTAATATTTTAATATGCCTTTAAAGCTTATCAATAAGTAATTTAAGATTAGATTTAGTTTTCAGATGGTTATTTATCGTACTTACAAAATTATGATTACTATCACTTTAACGAATTATTCTCCATCAGTTAAAATGCTTTACAACAAAATTTAGCTAGTGGCAAGTAAGGCGCAGAAGATGGATGACATGGGAGAGGAGGAACAAGAGTTGGACTTGGAAGAAGAATCAATTAAGCCCAGGGTTTCTGATGTTATTGACCACAATTATTATTTCAGACAAGTAAGACATTAATCATTTATTAACTTAAGCCTTTATTTTACCGCGAACTAGGTGTTTGTAACTCGGAATGAAAATTATCTAGACCTGGTGGTCTAGACATTTTGGATTCGTACTTCACAATTTGAAGTGTAGGAATGATATAATCTGTTGGCATTAGTTTGTTTGGAAATAACGGAGTCGTCTTTAAGAGATGAATTAGCAATGTTTAGGCTCTTTCTTTTTTTTAGTTTTTGAACACTGTTCAGGCACTAGACCATGTATTAAAGACTTTTCATACAATTAGAAATTGTTTGAAAAGCATTACAGCAAAGTAAACTTAATTTTAATATGTGATCATCATAGCTTTGATTGTAGGGTGGTTATGGGTTGCCGGAGAGGGAGTGCTATGCTCTTTACATCGCCCTTAACATGCTGTCGATCAAGGAGCCCGTAGCGACTGTCAGGTTTGGATTTTTTTGTTTTAAATTCGTTATATATTTTTAGGATAAGAGAGCAGATTTAAAATGTTCAAATTTAAATATTGATGCACAAGGAGTTGGTTGAGTCCATGGCTAGTGGTGTGGGTGATGGTTGTAGATCCGTATCTAATATTCGATTATTATCATGTGGCAACAGGCTCGCCCCCTGTTACATGGGACCTAATCTGACCACATCTGGCGAAATGTGGGTAGTTTATTCACCTCTGCCTACCCCTACTGGGAAAAAGGCGTGACTATATAATAAAAAAAAAAAAAAAAAAAAAAAAAAAAAAAAAAAAAAAAAAAAAAAAAAAAATCATGATGAAACACCCAGGAAAAGCAAAAATAATGCCTAGGGGTTGGTCGGATTTAATAATAATTGTAATAAGTCTGTAGAATTACTATCTTCTTACCCAGTTTGTTCCAGTTCATTATTGTCCAGCTTGGTGTTTTATATGCTGTACCAATTAAAATTTTAGATTCTTCGGAAAGATTTTTGGAACTAGTGCTGATTACTATGTGGCGGAAACTGACCTCACGATCGAAGAATTGGACAGGAGAATTAGGGTTCGAATGATTAATATCTGTTTTACTAACGATGAAAAAGGCCCGTTTGTTTGTTTCAACAAAATTACATGTATTTCATATTCACTGATTATCATTCAGTACGTTTTTTTTATTATCAACATAAAGCAAAAAGATTGAGAGATCATGAAAACTGATGGTTAAATTTGTAAAGCTAGAATTACTAATAATTCTAGTTGTTAATTACAATAATATTCATAGAATCTTGAAAAGATGTCCGAGACGTTTAATTCCGTAATTAAACTAAATATTCCTATATTAATAGGGTCTTTTATTTTGTGTTAACGTCGAAAGAGAACTTGCTGAATCTGCTTTAAATTACCAGGAGTTTGATATGAAAGACATGCCTGGAGAGGGCGAGGGACTTGGAGAAGAGCCGGCAGCGGAGGCAGAGGAGCGTAAAGAGATTCGTACGTCCGGCAGTACTTTATCAAGGATCGCAAGATTGACTTTCTGCACTTTCTATATCTTATCATCAATAAATGGCTTTTTTAGTGTTTTTCAGTTCAGTTTTTTTAAAAAATAAATAAAAAATATAGTGCAATAACTGATTGTTACTTATATTGGCAGCAGACCACCTCATTTTTTTTAAAGAACCAGAGTTTGTCGCAATTTATTGTAATGGTACCCAGATGCTGTTATTATAATCTACAAGTTTATTCAACTTAACGTGTTTACATTCAACTTTATTCATTGCATTAGTGGGAGAGGGCGAGGGAGTTGACTTGAAGCCGAAGGAACCGGTGCCTCCGAAGCTTCCACCTTTGCCGGAGTCCACGTGGATGCCGAGCCCACCGATACCCGTTGAAAGGCCAGGGCAAGGTGTCAACAAAAAGGTGATATAAATAGTGAATATTTAGATTGATTAATGATATTTTAGTTCCTCTCCAATTGATATTAGTTTGCTTTTCCAAAAAACGTATATTTGATACATATGATAAATCGAAACCCCTGAAATATTAATGTGCTAGTTTGGATCTTTGCACAGCACTCTCTTGAGACCATCGGTTTGACGTATTAGATTGCTCCATCTCTTTACTCCGGAAATTTCATTAGCTACAGCGCTTTTCTAACCGGAATTCAGTGACGACGGTACACTACATGTGGCGGTAAATCTAGACGCTGTTATCTTAACTGGTGTCCTGAGCGGAAAGGCTTTTTATTTTAAATCAAAAGAACAGATTAATTTGCGTCGCTGGATTTGGCGAATAATGAAGATGACGGGAAGATAACAGGCCTATGATGATTTTGGTATCACACTCGGCAGGTATACTGGGTGTGCACGACGCTGGGGTCGCCGTGGGTGTGCCTGCCGGACACCACACCTCAGCACATCAACGTGGTGCGGCTGACCGTGCGCGCTATGATCGGCGACCTGGATGCGGAGGTGATGTGACAACTAGATTAATTCAGATACCTGCAAGACTAACTTAAACGAGCCTATTCACCTCGTGGTAAGTAATACATTTCTTAAGAACATAAAATATTTGCTGAACGTCCACCATATATTCTCTTCTTCATCATTAGTTCCCCATCTTATATATTCCAATTGTGCAGCGATTTCTGTCCCGGGGCCACTAAGCCGATGAGTTTAGATTAAAATACGTTCTTGTTTGGAAACAGTCTGGTTAGTTACTGTTCTTACATTATCAATCTGTATCCACAGTAGAGACATATTCTGGCTATAATACAGAGAACTAGAGCACTAGTAGCATCATCAGTTACTGAACACTGTACTAAGCATTTGATATTATATGTAATGAAGCCAGAATTACTGAGTAATAAAAGACGTTATAATGTATGGAGCATATTATCCAGAAGGCACTTATGTGACCTTGTTTTTTTTTGTAATCAAATTGGTATTTTACCATCTCTACTGGTATTAAGTGGTGAAGTGATCTCCGTATGAAAACCTTGTCCCTGCTCTTTTATTCTGTTTTTGTGGGGGTAATGTTTTCGCATACCACAACCACCTACCTCGGTCGTTCCACCTTGGTCGTTTTAGCGGGGCCACGCGAACGCTTTTGCACACCTCCGCGACCTCGACAGAGCTGGTTGCACCGCGCAGCCCCATCTCGTAGGGAGAATCCTCCCACCCTTTCCACCTCTGTAAGGGCGAACCGAAACATACAGGGACTTTCTCTCGCTTGCTCACTTGGGCAACGGATCCCCTCGAATTCGTCACCTAGAGATCATGGAAGCCAAGAGAGAAAACTCTCCCGGCTCTACGGCGGACTTGGTCTTGGGTTCCGCCGTCAATCTACTACCTGCCTATTGGCTTTTATTTTGTAGATACTCATATCGTAATTGGACGGTAGGACTGGCGCCGGCAAGCTTCACTGCTCTGCTGTTCTTATTCAAAACGGATTAGCTGATCATCTTTGTTTGCACACTATGGGTATGTGGGCATATGAAAAGATGGCTATTCGATTCTGTGGTATAGATACAAACGTTCCCGCCGTTCGAGGGCACGGAGCGGCACTACCTGCGCGCACAGATCGGGCGCATCGCCGCCGCCACCTCCGTGTCGCCACAGGGGTTCTACACCTTCGGCTCCGGAGAGGAGGAGGAGGATATCGACATGGAGGAGGCCGGAGGTGAGCTTACAAATTCACACATTTGCTAGACCTCCTCTTATTACTGTCTAAACACTGACTGCATTAGGTAAAAAATAATCTCGAGCATGTCTCACAGCAGTATGGTTATATTCCTGAATATTCCTCTTTATTCCTGAGACAAGTTCTAAGTATCTTTAAGTATTTTTTTTTACTTTGAGCAATACTTATATAAATATTTTATTTCATGACTTCTGGAATATAAACATCATAATTCCTTTGTTATATTCCAAAGAATTTGAAGAAGTATCATAGCAACTGTATCATGGAATAGTATTTGTAGTAATATTATTGTTCTTTTCGTGTATGAAGACATGAACTTCAATCTGAACCCATTCTATCACGGGCATACCATCAAAGATTTGGTGGACCCCACGCTCGGCTATTGGGTGCACCACGGACGGCACATCCTGCCGCAGGGGAGGACTATTTGGTGGAACCCTTACGCTGATATGCAAGTAAGCTTTAATACCTGACGTCAACTTTACATGGTGTTACAATGAGGTCGTGGATGAAGAAGCGTGTTTTAGCTCAGAATACTCTAGTTCTCATATGTTAGCAACCGTATCACAGCGATGCTGTTACAGCAGCAGATTTACAACATGAGTGGTAATTGGGAATCAAAACTGTGATTGCTGTGTTACAATACAACTGTTAACCAATACGCTACGGAGGAGTTGTTCTCACTGAACATATCGATGTAGGATGTGAGAGAGAAGGGAGAAAGCGACTGTGGAAGGGTGCCATAGATAAAATTAAGACGCATATTTAAATATTTTTACATTAACGAGTCTCCTTCGTTGACTTGCCTCGTGCAGGAGGAGGGTGAGGAAGAGGAGGACGAGAACATACCGGTGGCGGTGCCGGAGACGGGCCCGGCTCTGTTCGCGCCCGTGTCCGGCGACGCGACGGTGGGCAGCGCGGCCGCGTGGACGCCGCACGTCAGCACCAAGCTCGCCAGCAACCGCGCCGTCGCCATGCTGAGGAGCAACCTCTGGCCCGGCGCCGTCGCGTACGCTACAGACGGGAAGTAAGGCCAGAAGCACTCCGCAACAATTTTTGTGTACTATATACTGGTTGTAAGGCTCAGTTACTGGGGATTGTCCAGACACCATCTCAGCTCCTAGCCCATGTAAACATTACTGTGTTAAGATTTCTAAGGGGTTAAAGCTAGTAAAATTACTGAACTAACGAGAGTTTCTCTTGTTTTATAGTCATGAACAAGTTGTAGTGACGTCCAAATCCTCACCAGCGCCACGTTAAGGGCACGCATATAACATCAGGTCGAATGCTGGTATATTGGCAGATTACTATGTACTCTATGAAGCGACGACACTAGTTGTAAATTCACCTGATAGAGAGCAATAAGCCTCTCGCATTGAGACATAAGTCTCGTCTCAACAGAATTTTCACTAGCTACAGCGCCCATTAATCCAGAACACATAAATTTTTGCACTGTTCTGTTTGTCGCCCGCATTGTTACAATCCTTAGGTGTCGATTTACACTGCAGTTTATCACATCCAGTTCTAGTATGTATCCCGTGAATGCAGTTAAGTAATAAAAAAAGATTTCATTAGTGATGTTTAAAAAAAGCCAGTGGACTTCTTATTCACGTGTACGTGGTTTATAACAGGACAAACATAATATCTGTTATTACTGTTACTGTTATACAATAACAACAGGTACCAATGTTAGTTATTAAATAACAGTTCTTATCTTTTTACAATTTGTATTTTTCGGGTTACAATACTAGGTGCATCTCTTTTTAGCATCAGTATATACAATGGGTGTGAGGGAGATAAATTAATCATTGAAATAACAGTTAACACGAACTAATGTAGGAGTGACGTTTCAAAGATAATTATCTTCTTGTAAGATTACAATTTGTATTTTTCGGGTTATAATATTAGGTGCTTTTCGTTTTAATAACAGTCTATCAAATGGGTGTGAACGAGATAGATTAATCAACCAAATAACAGATAACACGATTTAATTAAGAATTCGCTTTTCAAAGAAAATATCTTCTTGTGAAACGACTTACTATTTTGGTTTATTTCAAATAAATACTATGTGTCTCTCGAATACTAAAAATGTTGATTGTTGAATAACTTGAGTCTGGTGACTGGGATATAAACGATATATTTTAACAGATATAATGACATCGCAAGAACAACTGTTATCTCTTATGTTCGTATACTTGTGATTTTTATATGTTATAATAAATACGCCTCACTCCTATTTCTTTTTGCTGCAGCTTGTACTGTAAATTCGCAGGAGGTCGGAGTGCCTCTACGTTGGGTGGGGATTAAAGCAGCTGATACCCAACTTCTCGCCACTCCAACTGCCGCGTCCCCAGCTGGAGTATTTCGTCGGTCCCGAGGTCATGGAGATGGCGGACCCAACCTTCGCAGACGAGGAGGTCATCCTTATTATTTTACTTTTAAATACTGATCTAACTGGTGGTGGGTGTCTGTTGCTGGAGATACTACCGTAGCTGCAAATATTGCAGTGTTACGGTTTGAAGTACGCTGTAACTAGAGAATTAATAGCGACTAGCACAATTTGGCGTATATCATCCTAATTAATTTATCTTTATGTTGTCAGGCCTATCGCATTGCTCATTTGCCACCGCCTCCACCTCAAGAGTACGGCGAGGAGGGAGAGCTATTAGGAGAGGAAGAGGAAGACGAGGACTGATCTCTGTCACCAAGATATACTGTTACTTTAACACAAGTATTTGTTATTGTTGCATAGGTGATACAATTTATTTTCATTGTAAATTATTAATTAAAGATATTTGTTTATTGACGAGCTTTTTATTTCTACTTCTTACTGGTATAGGAAGTTGTTACTGCAGCGTCCATTAATGTCCCCAAGCGGTAGTATTTTGTAAATAGAAGTTGCTTGACAAGCAACTTTTATTTATTAGATAGAGACAGCTTATAAAGCTTTATGTTATAGTTTCCATATATATTGACAAGCTCTTCTCTCTTTTGACTCCTTTTGAGATGGGAAATAGTGTCCCACCAGTGGGAATATAAAGAGCAAAAAAGAATCCTGTTAGGTCTCTGTTGCCGGAGAACGTCTAGGTAAGGACCACCGCAGCGCCTATCGCAGCCGATAAACGATGTGCAAACATTACCCTGTTCCAGTTAGAATGGCGTGGTAGCTAATGTAATTACTGGGTTATGGGGACTCATCATCTTTTCTCAGTTCACGAGCGCAGTGCAGTATCATCCTAACTAGCGCCACGTTATCCGTGTCACTTACCATCAGGTGAACGTCCCGCCCGTCTCCTCACTAAATTGAATATAAAGAATCCTATTTGATGTTAATTAAATAAGTTTCATTTAAAAAAATTATCAATCCAAATGACATTACCCGTCCATTAAGTGCAAGTGTTGAATGTTACACATGTACATGTTATACATGAAGTAATAATATTTGCGTACCAATCAAATTTAAAACACAGATTCGAATCTGGGAGATTTCCCATTACACACGCACTAAGTTACAACGGACCTAATCAAATATAAATTGTTTACTTCCAGATGTTTGAAGAGTTAATTTTACTCATATACGTTTACAGCGCGAATACGTTATGAAAATTCATCAACAGAGATGGAAACGGATGTTTGTACAGTATTTATGTATTCAACAACTTATAAAAAATGTTAAATGTCCCTCTGCAATTGGCTTATCACTCTATTATAAAATGCATCAGAAAATTTTCTGTGATGTAGCAATTTATAATTAAGTTTTTATCTGTGCGTATGCTATACCTCATCCCTCAACATACATATACACACACCATTCTCACTCATACATACCACACAACACTCAAAAATGCGTGCCTTAGTACACATATACAAGTTCAGTAGTGCTAATGAAAATTTATTTTATTTTATACACACGCCTGGAAGTGGGCGTTGTTAACTGCAACACAGTAATTTAACTAACTACTGCAGTTAGCAACATACATGTACTTTGTTCAATAGATGATTGTTTTTATTTAAATAAAATAGAAAAAAAAATTATAACGACAATGGCGTGTGTGTTTTTTTTTAACTAGGAAAATAAATACCATCCTTTTGGATAACAGTTTATAATAAAAAATATCATTTCGCTTAAATTTTTAAATGAACACGGTATCCGTGTTGCCGCGTTACTGATGTTATTAGGTTTCATCAATGTAATAACTTGATTCTGTTTCTTTCCTCCATTTTAATGTACTTTTATTATTTAATTTTTTTTAAATGTATGTTCCGTAGCAACATCATCACGGCGTTGGTACGAGCAGGCGCTCACTTCCTGTGCTTGTGCAACTGCGGCGCGGAGAGCTTCACCTTGCCGGGGAAGTTTCGCGCGACGTTCTCCTCCTTAACCGCCTTGAGCAGGTCGCGTTCGCGCTGCGTGCCGGTGCGCTCGCGCAGGAACACCTGCACCGCGGTCTTAGCAGCTTTACCACGCCTACTTGTCCCTGGCGTTAACTTCACTTTGTACCTGACAAGGATAAGAATGCATCATCATCAACTGATAGTCGCCCACTGTTGAACATTGAACCTCTACTAAAGTCTTTTTATAACGCCTGCTAACAGCAGTTGTATCCATTCATCAGGTTATGAATTCTTGTCTAGGCTCGAAGCTACTAACTTATAGTTGAGAAGCGCGGAGTACGGTGCCACCACCGGCACCGCGAACAGCAGCTCGTCTTCTTGCTGCGGACACCCGGTCAGCTGGTTCAGCAGTTCCACGTCTGTATCAGCGGCGGGCTGCTCCGACTGGAAGTAAACATTCAAGAGCATTAAAACCGCAGAAAAGATTGATTTCTCGGATTAACCGAAAGTAATAGTGCAAACTTTATCATTGGAATCATGGTATCACCTCAGGCTCTGGCTCTTCCTCGGACTCCGCCTCCAAGATGAGCGGCGCCGGCTGCGGTATCTTGGGTGCGCGCGGGCCTGCCTTTCCCTTTGAGCCCTTTGCGGCCGCTTTCTTCTGCGCCTTCTTAGATTCCTTCGCTGTATTCGAGGACTGTAAAGTGGAAACAGAACATGTTGAATCCGAACTAAGCTTAAGCTTCTGGTGAAAGAAAAAGTTTCAAGAATAATAACTTCCGTAATCACGCGACATTCGTCAGCTCGCGCTAGGCCCGCTCGGTGAATGTATTGCTTTGATTATCTCCGCGTGAGAGAAACCTCCGATTCCCACCAGTGGGAAAGTTAAGTGATGTACTCAACGACACAAAGTAAATCGACTAATCGGCTTATTGTTTTAAATATTGTGATAAGCTTGTGAATCTCATAGCGAGGCCAGTATGACTGCAGACTTCTGTAATTTGATTCACCTGAAGCATCTGCTTCATCATTTCACGATCCTCTTCATCCTGATCCTTGTACTTTTTCATCTTCTTCAACTTCCATCTCTGTCCCCTCTTTAATGTCTCCTTCTGCATCTCCTGTTTCGTCTGCTCCTCGGCCCCCTTTTCTTTCTTCTGCGGCTTTTTGGTGCGTTTCGGTAGCGCGGGGAAGCTCAGTTTGTCTTCACCTGTGAAGTTTTCACAATGTAAGTGGTATGCTCAAAGGTTTTCTTTATCAATAGTACTTTTTCATACTAGGTCTCTCTTCCGGAAGTAGAACGTAAATTAACTGCTTAGTGACTTATTGTTATGGATGAGTAAGTTATGGCTTCCTGAATGTTCTGGTGGTTTAATGTTATAAGAATACATGCGTATTCCTTCTTAAAGAGGTCCACGTTCAGAAGTGATTACAACGGCATCAGATATACGATATAGGAGAATTAATAATCCGGGTGGATGCTTATCAGCTACCCTTCGACACATGGCACATGAATCGAACCAGTGTTAACGTGTTCCAATGAAAAGAAAGAGGTTTTTATCTGTGCTAGTTACATGGATATTAAAAACACTGATAGCCACTCAGCGGCAAACTTACTCAATTCAGACACCTCTGATATGGTCCTGGTCTTCGACTCGGTGTACACGCGACCCGTGTCGTGATCAATCTGCAGGTAATAAAGCCAAAAATCAAGTACAATGAGAACTAACTATAATAAACATGTTTTCATCGTTGGCTGCTAGACATAAACCTCCCGCAAAGTACTTCATATACAGCCAGCATGACATCCGGTACCGCTGGGCTCTAGGAGAGTATGTAGTGTTGATTTGGGTAATTTCTCACCACGCTGGCACATTGAGGGTTGGCGCTAGCTAGAGCCTCGTTTGTTGATTAGCAGGGTGCACCACGAGCGCGTGAGGTTGGCTTGGGTCCTATGAGCTGTTATGCGGGACCCCTTACACCTCAACGTGTAATCATATATATGCTTATATGTTATATAAAAAAGCAATGTCTGTTTTAATTACTAAAATAATGATATTTCAAGTAAAAAAAAAAATTCTGCCTGTTTTTTTCACTTGGCAACAAACAGCATTGTAGTATAAAATCATTGAACCGTATTTTCACCAGAATTAGCAGCGATGGAATATCTTCAAGATTTCATTCAATGCGAGTCCAAAAATTGTCCAATAGGACAATTATAGGGATGAGGAAGAGGGATAATAACCCCTCTTAGTCATTCGTTCCAAGTGAGGACAAGGATGAGGAGGCAATTTCAAAAAAGCACAAACGATACCCTTTTTTTTGGTTTCGAGGATGGGGGAATCTTCGAAACATACCCTGCTTCTGTGGGGAAGTCAGTGTTATGTGAGATTCTTAATCACTAAAACCCCCTCGGTGGTCTGCATCAGTGCATTCTGAGAGGCTCTGGGATCTCTTACAGAACGCCCCGGTGCTTTGTGTTACGCGTCTATGAAGAGGAGCGTAAATTTCCTAGGCACCATCGCTGAGCCATGCACTATCCCACGCAGGTTCGCTAGTTGAGTGATCAAAGCCCCCACACTCAAAACCTGCGAAACTATTAGACCCGTTTAGTCGCCTCCTACGACAGGCAGGGCTTACCTTAGTCCTATTTTATACTAGCCCGAGCCTATAGGGCTGAAACGATACTCACCTACGTTAGTAACTTTTACTGCCAACATTTACCACCTACTTAATATCCACTTAACTACACTACACTACACTAACTACACACCAGGTAAGGTTTGTGATGAAGCAAAAATCTATTTTATAAAAAAAAGATCTGTAAACAAATATAACCATGTCCGTGTTCTTCCTGTTAGTACAATAAAAAAATCCCATACCTTGACGTGAGTGTCCAGTACACCAGATTCCGGGTCATCATCATCGTCATCATCACTTTGTTCATCTTTAAGCTCTGTCTTAGTTTCGGGACGTTTTATTTCTATTTCCTCTCCGTTAGATGATTTTTCCTCTTCAACTTGAGAAGTTTGTTCAGTCTCCTCAATAAGTGTATCCTCCGCATCAATCTCTTCCGGGTCCTCTTCTATTTTGATCTGAGCTGTCTCCTCTGCGATTGTCTCCAGGTTATCATCTGCGTCTTGTTTAAATCCTTCATTATCGGACGGTTCATCTGAAAGATTGATATTTTTTTTTTATAATAGTTTAACACCTGACCTCAACTTCAATTCAAATTGTACCAAAATGTACCATCATCAGACACAGCGATTTCCTCGTCCTGCTCCTGGACGGAAGTGACGTCGGATGCGCTCTCATCCGCCGCGATGTACTTGCGCTCACCACGGTGCCGCTCTATGCAGCTGTCTTCCAGCTGAAAGGGAGACTAATAGAGAACAAAGAGACCAAGCAAAGGATCATTTTTGGGACATATAATATCTGTCAGAAGTATTACCAGATCGGCACCGGGATCTTCTAGAAAATAACAGACTTCTATATCAAAGTACACACACCTCCTTCTCTGTATGCGGTAATTCATGGGTGATGGTAATTACTCACCATCATGCACTCACAGACCTTCTAACAAGCATGACTTACAATATATTTATTTTAATAAAATCACAGACCCGGAATAGGAAGCTGAAACCAAACTGCAGCTGATCGGGCAGCAGATAGTTCTTCTTGCCGCGGATCATGAAGGAACCGGTGGTGAGAAACTCGCCGGTGGGTGCCGACTTAGAGACCTGGTGCGCGTGCACCCACCATGCGCGGGTCAACACCCGCGCCTCCCACGCCACACTGTAATAGATGTTGCTCCATTCATCTATCTCTTAAAGGAGTTAACTACACTTGTGCTAATTTTACAGCGTTATCTTCTAGAAGATGGTGAAGAGTGCCCACCCTAAACACCTAGAGGCACATATGCATAGTATGGCTAATAAACATAGAAATGCTGGGGGTTCTTTGAGAGCATGAAAAACCCTATTATCATCTTCACTCTGTTGCTCTGAAAAAGAACAAAAGACACCCTGCGCTATCTCAAACCTGTCCCCTTGGAGTAGGTATGAGTACCTGTATCCAACCGCTGCCTGGCCTGCTTCGGCAAGGGTCCTCGGCGGCGGCTCTCCGCGTCCTGCCGCTTTCACCACCACGGATGCAGCACCACTGAGCTCCGCGTGCACGTACACGTCTCCCGCGCGCAGGTGCCGTTTCACCAGCAGTTCATTCTGCTGCTGGTCGCGGCCGGCTATCACCTAATCTCCAACCGGATAAACAAGATGAAACAAATGTAAGAGTTCGGTAATAGGTCTGCCTCTAGATACCATTTATTTAAGTAAATGGTCCAATGTATGGTAGTAACCTGGTATGCAAATATTACAGTGATTAAACTAGAAGAATGTGATGCCATGTGTATATGTTCCATGTTCAGCTGATGAACATACCAAGGTTGGCGAAAATTGAAAAATAATTTTTGTTATGAAGATAAAATTTCCTCACCAAGAAGTTATCGGAGGATATGAACCAGTAGAACTTCTCGAACCAGTAAGTTTTCCTAACTTTACTAATGCTGCTGATCATCTGAACTTCCTTTAGTGTCTGCTTGGTCTTCCTCTCTGCGCTCTTCAACGCCTTGCTCGCCGACTCGATGGTCTTCTGCTGTTTCTTAGCTGCATTGCGTTTTTGATCGTAATATCTAGAAGATTTTATTACACTTCACTATTGACTACTTATGAATAAGTAAAGAAAAAAAAAAACTTGTGTCCAAAAAAAAATAATTATATTGACAAATGAATCGGCTGTCATTGATTTATTGTTAAAAAAATGTACATAGCATTTCTTACCTTCTGGCATTAGCAAAGGCCGTCAATGATAGATCAATGTCAACCATCATCGGCTTCAGACGTTCGTCATCATCATCATCTTGCTCATCTTCTTCGAATGGGTCGGACAGCAGCAGTGTGATGTGGTTGGTGTTGAGTTTAAGTTCCTTTATCACAGAGGCTATGGGATCATTGTTGTCCTGTGCCGTCTTTACAAAAAGCTTTATTTCATCCCAGGACATCTGGTGGTAGTGATAAATAATATTGTTCGTAAACATAAAAAAAACAAGGAGTTTCTCAGTTTGGGGCATATTTTTTATATTGTAACCACACACCTTTTTTTTATATTTTCATGGCAATAGGGTTGCAGATGATGAAAGTGCTCGTTCAGAATTATCTGGTCATTTTTTTATTGAATAGGATTAATTGTTAGAAGGATAAAAAAAAAATATGTATTAAATCAACACTGACGTATTTTTTTATGTAGTGGTAGGTGATACGCTCATAACAACGTGATGCTAGTTAACATAGTATGCACTGCACCACTATGCGCTCGTCTATTACGATATAAGATGGTCAGTCTCGTTACCCCAGTAATTACACTAGCTACAGCGTACTTCAAACTGGAAAACAGTAATGTTAGCATACTACTGTCTGACAGCAGAAATAGGTGCAACGGTCGTACCAAACTAGACGAATTCCGGCAATAGAGACCTGCCACCAGTACAGACCAATATAAACAAATATCTGTTGCATTTTAAACAAAAAGTAATATCTCCTAACCTGATTGGCCAAAGCAATCTGTATGGCCATACGAGCCTGCTCCACTAATGATTCGTTTCTAGAGATCATATCGGCGGCCTTCTTGTCTTCAAGCTGGACCCTCTCCAATTCTGTCACTCTCTTGTCGTGGTCTTTGCGTACGTTCTGTAGCTTCTTCATGGCCTCTCTTTCCATGTGCACTGTCTGTAAGATAAACAGTTAAGATATTGTCTCTGTCTCCTCTTAAAATAATCTTAAAATACAAGAACCCTGTAACTCTTCTACAGTAGCATAGACAAACTAAATTTATCAGGCAATCTCTATTAGGAAGTGAAATAGTTGGTGTGCTACGTACTCCCTGAGATCCTAATCTAACTACTATCAGATATAAATATAGTGAGATAATAATTTATCTATTAACTTCTTGCTTATCTTTGACCAATCAGTATGAGTTATATAGAGTCTATTTCTGTTCAAGTTTCTTGGCATGTAAATATCAAATTTCTGGCAGGAACAATGTGGTTATGGTTACTAATAACTCAAAAAGTGCTATCTCTTAAAAATAGGTCAGATTGCAGTTAACCATTAAGTTAATAAATTGGAATGAAACAATCATAATAATGCAAGAAAAGTAAACAACTCACTTTTAAATCTATCTTCTGTCCTTCTAAAGCAGAGAAGAACTCATCAACAGCTGCATCAAATGTATCCAGTTCAGCGTAAGGCTGCTCTTTATACTGTGCAAACAGCTTGGGATGAAACTCCTGGTTAGTTAATAGGAATTGGGACTGATCATCTGCAACTGGACGCTCCTCTTTTCTTTGTATTATATAACCCTGCATAGCATGTATCAATTAAATGACCATAATATATTATTACATGTTATGTTATAATTATGAAAACTGGAGCCTCTATCATGACAATTAAGAATGTATATGGTCAAGGAACCCATTCATAAAAGGTACTATCGCTGCTCCTATTTGTCTTCAAACAGCAGTGTGGAAACCCTGCAGTCTTGCAGTTTGAAAGGCCAGTAGGGAGCTGTGGCTAGTGAAACCACTGTGGTAACGAGGCGACATATGTCTCATAGCACCAAGCTCACTATGGTGCTGTGTATTTCATCCTAAATATTGATTGCCATGAGGTGAACATATCATTCATTTCATCATTACATTGTATAAAAAAAAACAATGTTTTGTGATAGATTTAATTATCCATTGTACTCTATTTTATTTTACCTTCCCAATTTCAATCTTTGCTTCATCTAACATCCTCTCTGCTTGCTTAAGAGCAGCCACAAGTTTGTCAAGGTCTCGATCTACAAGAAACCCTTGCTCTTTGTTGACTTTCAGATTTCCTGCAAGACCATTTTGCAAAAGTACATGGTCTATAACTGCTGCACCAAATTCTGAAAAAGAAAAGTATTAGAAATTAAAGATTTTTATATATACAAGAGCAGTGGTTTGTGTTTTTTTATTCACCAATTTCACATGGCTTAAGTAAGGGGTCCTGCACAACAACTCACAGGACACATCCCAACCTCACCAGCTTGTGGTGCACCCTGCTAATCAACAAACGAGGCCCTGGCTCACGCCAACCCGTATTAGGCTAGAATGGGAAATGGCCCATATCCCCCATATGAACCCCTACATACAACAGCCCTTAGTGCCCACCGGTACCAAAGGCCATGCTGACTGTATGTAGAGATCTGTGAGTGATGCCTATGGCTAGCAGTGAACTTCTATCGGCTGATGAAGCCATGGATAATGAAACATGTAAAATACTTTGGTTTTTCAATAACATTAGCAGCGGTTTCTGCTGCTAATATATTGTAAGAAAGGATTACCCTTCACTATCTTAAACTTCATTGTCACTTAAGATTATATCAGATTAAGTTTTAGGTTATCAGAGAATATATACATTTTCAAATCATTTACTTACCAACATTTGGATTGAGAACCTTCTTCAAGTTATCACCAGCTTTACTTTTCGCAAAGATATCTCTTAGGGATTCCTCATTGGGAGCTGAATAATCTGTTTTTGCTCTATCCAATGGATATTTCTCTTTAACAGCAAATCTGCAAAACAAATGAATAAATAACGAATAAGACGTGTCAATCTAAAAATAAATTAATGAGGCCTATGTTTAGCAGTAAAGGACTGTAGGCTGAAGTGATGATTTCAATGAATATAAAAAAGGTAATATATTATACCTAATTTTGTCACCCTCCACATGTGGCCTTAGTACATTTAAAATTGTCCACTCATAGTCTGTAAGAACTATGTTACCACGGTCATACAATTCCAATATTACATGGTAGGCAGCTTCACCCGTACCAAATTGGAGTTCCACTATGCGATCAACACCAAGCTGACTTATTTTCTCTAAGCGCTTATTTTTAAGATGTTTTCGTAACTGAAAAATAAAATTAAACTTTTTAGTATGGTAATATTTTGAACCACTTATCTTAACACCCACAATATACCCAAAATTTTCAGGTATGGAAATTTATTAAGATGTCCATGAGACTAACTTAAGATATACTGTATTAAAAAAAATTGTAATGAACTTTTATAATGTTAACTTAAAACACTTTTGTTGTTCATTATAAAAAAATGTAATGTGGGAAAACCTCTCACTACAAATTTAGTTAATATGATCAAGTATCAAAGTTTATAATTTTAGTTGTTATTTATTATATAATAGGAAGCATAAAAAAGAGGATGTTATTTGTGCCTAAGACAGCAAATTATATTAAAAAAAAATTGAAAATGTATTAAATGTCTATCATACTTTTGACTTTCTCGTAAATAGAGATTAACATCAAACCTTCATTGTGAATCCAGAAGGGGCAACATTTTTAGGCCACTCAAACTGTGTGGTATGAAATCTGTTACCCGATTCCAAGAGTAAAACAACTTTTTCCTCTGTTCGCTGAAGACGTATAACATAGGTTTTGTTGTCAATATCATAAACTTGATTGACACGCATGCCAATCAATCTAAAAAAATATATAGAAAACTTAATTATACAAACTTCAATATACTATTGGCTAAAATACTCTCTTAAAAAAATTATTTGCTTGATGGTCCAAATTATATGACAACTTTGTAATTATGTAATGTTCAATCTGTCTGTATGTAATTAATTATTTCAATAATTATAATAAATACACTTTCACTGTTTCCTGTATTTATGTATGTATACAACAAATATTAATTTAAAGTATGAACAGATTCATGCAACTAATGTAAAAAAAAATAATCTAAAAGGTAGCATTTCTATTAGTTACTAATTATTGGTAACTGAGGAAGAAATAGTTGCTTACATTATGCGTTCGACAATTAATTTATAATGCTAGCAATAAATGTTTTTGGATTTATACATATTTTAACATTTACGGTTTGTCGCGTTTACAGTTTGAGAAAAAAAAAACAACATTTATTAAAGAATTGTTATAATATGTTTTAATGTTTAATACCTTTGTAATTCTGTTATCATGCATATTATATCGTAAGTGTTGAATCTGGTCTTCATTTTTTTAAAAAATGTTCTTTTCGTAAAAGAAACTAACACATTTCATCAATAACAAAAGTTACAACGCAAACAAGATATTGCTGGAATAAAAATAATATTATATATGAAATAGTACAAATATTTTTTCTTTTCTATACTTATTCTATTACCCTACTTTGGGATAATTATAACAAATAATGTAATCCTTTTCAGTCAAATATGGTTTTAATAGTGTCAAAACTGCGAATGTCATAATTTTTTTTAATATTGAGTTTAACAGATTAAGATATGTCCATACAGCCTATTTTTCGTTGTAAGGTCAAAGAGATCCAATATGTCGTCAAATACTTGTTTTGACAATTTTTCTTCAGTTCTGAAACTAGCTACCATTCACAAATAAATTATGGTATGTATTTATTTGTGAATAATAAAAAGTTTAAATGATTACATTGAATTTATAAGAAAAAACGATAGAAAAATGTTTTTTTTTAACATCATTATTTAATCTATCGGAAATCAAAATATTTACAAACTTTAAACATTGTATCTGTCATCCTACAAAAGTAAGGTTATGTTTAACAGAATCTAAATTAATTATCTTTACTTTTATGAACTGTTCTAAGATTATTAATAATGGATATTGATGCGAATAATCTGGAAGAATTTAAACTTAAACCAATGAAATGTGAACTTAATTTTTTAAGCAAGTCCGATGGTTCTGCTATATTATCACAAGGTATTTCTACCTTGTTTACCTGCTCCTAATTCTGAAAACGTGATTAAAAAAGTCCAAAAATTAATTTCACTAAAATTTATTAATTCAGGGGAAACTGTAACATTAGTAAGTGTGAATGGTCCATTGGATATAAAAATGCAAAGCCAAAGTATTGAGAAATCAACCTTAGATGTATTATTTTACACAAAAGGTGGCAAACCTTCAGTACAGGACAGGTAATTAATTTTTATGAGCCCGCAATCAACTTCTATACATTATATACCTCATGTTGATTTCATTGAAATGTATAGGTATTTTTAATATGAATTAATTTGTTTCAGGTATAAAGAATGCATTATCAAACAAACATGTGAGACAGCTGTTTTAGGAAGTTTATATCCCCGTACTGGTATTACAATCACTGTGCAAGAACTAGAAGATTATGGAGGAGTGAGATATTTTTTTAATAGTATAATGATGCAAAGTTTATATCTGGTGTGAAGCAGCAATGTGTAATATCATTATGTTCAAGTTTGAACTACTAGTGGAATAACTATTTGATTTAATATATCATTAGTACTTATATTTGTCATGCTTTGATTAACATTATGGTTTGTACATACCCATGGGAACTTTATGGTCTGGGACAGGCAGGTGGTTGAAGACCATGTGAATATTCTGTCAGTCTGTCAATAATTCTATTATTCTCTGAGATAAGTCAATTAAAAAATATTTTTTATTTATTTGGTGTAATAAGGTATTTCTAGGTTTGGCAATTCCCTTGTGATCTGGCGGTGGAGGCGTCTATATACTTCTGTATTTGCTTACCATCAGGCAAGCCATCAATTAGTCTGGAAGCTTTTATGAAGAAAGACTTTTTTCTTACTTACAATAAAATTGAAGTAATTTGTTTTGTTCAGTTTCTTGTCACATCTTTCAAATATTCCAGCTTGTATCATGTGCTTTAAATTGCACATGCTTAGCACTGCTCAACTCGGGGCTGGCGATGCGTCACGTGTTCGCGGCGGTGTCCTGCGCCTTGGACAAGCTGGGTAACATTGTGCTCGAGCCGTCACAGGAGCAAGTGGTAAACGCCCGCGCCTTACTCAGCTTTGTATTTGAGAGCCGGAGGAGTGACTTGGTTTCAGGTAAAGTATAAATAAATGTACAAAATTATTTAAAATAAATCTAATAACTTGTGCGGGAATTCCGGATGCCTCTTTTCCAGCACAGTGCCAGGGTTTTTATCAACTTTTCTTCTCATCTTGTTACTTGTCCTTTCATTTTTGAGCTATGGAGCTTGTAATGTAGTTTGATAATATATATAATATAGATATAATAATACTAATAATCAGTGCAACAGTTACGTATAGTTAGCAAAAACAGTGATGTGTGTTTTTCTATGCAAACTTTAGTTTTTTTTTACTAATACATCATTTTTTTTTATATAATCACGCCTTTTTCCCAGTAGGGATAGGCAGAGGCGAATAAACACCCACTTTTCGCCAGATGTGGTCATATTAGGTCCTGTGTAACAGAGGGCGAGCCTGTTGCCACTTTATTGGAGCCACCACACGCACACACACTAAGATGATGTCAGTGTGCGGGTTTCCTCACGATGTTCTCCTTCACCGTTTGTATCTCGCTGTTGTAACTAAAGTTCACAAATGTACATAGCGTAAATTTTAAAGTCATTGCTACATGCCGAGATTCGAACCCGCGACCTTCGGAATGAAAGCCACACGCTCTAACCATTAGGCCAGCGAGTAGCTGTATATATCATGTCTCTAATTAGTTTATTGTTAATAATCATCATCATCATCAGCCGATAGACGTCCACTGCTGGATATAGGCTTCTCCCAAAGATTTCCACATCGATCGGTCCCGCGTTCCTCGCATCCAATGGGTTCCCGCGATTTTCACCAGATCGTTGGTCCATCAGTGTTAACAATAGGGAAGATGTATTATTATTGCGCTGATACTGAGACATCAAAAATTAACAATAGTACTCCTGTATTGATCAGATATTTATCTTAGTATACCGTGAAAAGAAATAATATGGTATGACAATATTTATGGTCATTGTTTAATCCTCAACAAATCGCCCTTTCAGGTTTTTCCGAAGGTAGTTACAGTGAGGCGGCGTACAAGGAAGCGATGGAGAGATGCCGAGCTGCAAGTAGCCTAGTCTTCAAGTTCTACAGGGACATCGTGACACAATATTCTAATGTCATATAAATAAAGTATTTTCTTTGGAAGTGTTTTTTTATTACCTTTTAGTAATGTATACTTAAACAAGAGGCCTATGTCCAGATGTGGACGTGCATCGGTTGAAATGATGATGATGATGAATGTATATTTGTGTGATGCTATTTATTTTGAGATCACGCACACTACTTTAGTATATTCGTATATTTATGTGTTCGCATTCTTACATTTGTGTTTATTAAATATTTAATAAAATATTTGTGAACGCCTGTAAGTAAAAAATAGCAATGAAACTTAAAGGTTTATTATGGCTACATTATTCAAAGCCTTTTGTCAAGTCTTCTACAATATAAAACGTCTTTTACATAATAAAACAATGGCTTTAGGATATTGATGGATCCTCCCCGGCATTGCAGCACATCAGGTATGTTCGCCCAAGTTACAAATGATTTTTTTGCAATTCTGGGCAAAAACATAGCCTCGATGCCTGCCGGGCCCGAGCTAGGTCCAATCGAATTCCTAAAATGATTGCAGGTCGGTATGATTCACCTCTTATAGACCATTGTGTGCGGAGGTTTATGTCTATTGCACTTTAGGTATAATGACGTTCTCGAGACAAACGTGACCGCTAGGTCGATTGTTCTAAAAAAACATTTTAATCGAACAATATAGTTGTTCTGAAAAGAACAGTTTTTATAGAAACAACATGGATGTTCTCAAAAGAACAGTCAGTGGCAGTATAAGCATCAGAAAGATCATCATTCACTCTTTGCCCTACCTGCCAAGTTGTTAAAGCACAATTAGTTACTAAGTAAAACAAACTTATGTAATCAGTGAAATAAAATTATGAAATCACTACCCTGTTATTAATGTAGCCATTAAGCAAAAATTGTTACTAATTCACTAACACTATGGCCCCAGAGAGCGAAATAAAGTTTATTTATTATTATTTGCGTTGATATTGATACGGCCGTACAAAAGTATAATAATATGCGGTTATCATTTTGAATTGGCGGTTTGATGTCGTTTAAATATTTTAATAGTCTTTTTATATTATATTTATGTTGAAAAATTTACTGCTCGACTTTTTTTCTTTTATTGTATTGTAGTAAGATTGTGAAAATTTTGTTTTAACAGCAACAGATAGTAAATTAGTTTATAATATTTTTTCTTTTTTTTATGTTAAGTTTCATCTCGTATCTTTTCTCGCAGCGTCTTTTATGAATTACCTTTTTATTTATAAACTCTTAATCTCAATTGCATATGATAGTTAGCAATAACGAAACCGTGGTTGGTGAAACTTGTTCCCAGAAATACTCTAGCTCTCATATGCTGAAATCTAGGACACGGTAATGCTGTTATAGCGGCAGATTAAGAATGAGAGTAGGAATTAACTAAGCGACATCAAAAAATTCATACCACTAACAAAATTCTACAGGGTGTCTGGTGGCAGATTTATGTTTTCAAATTTAAATAAAAAATAATATGTTTGACATATAATTTTACTAAAAGTATTAAAAGATAGAGTACAAATGCGGATTTCATTATTTAAAGATAATGTCATCCAAATGTCTTCCATCCTGTTGCACACACACACACACTGTTCGAAACGGAGCCTCGTATTCCGTGCCACACGCTGCAGTAGACTTGGTTCAATTGCGTTGATTTCTCGCCGAATATTTTCTTTTAAGTCCACAACAGTTCGCGGATTGTTGGCGTAAAGTCTCTCTTTGAGGTAGCCCCACAAAAAAAAATCCATTGGAGTTAGGTCGGGTGACCTCGGTGGCCACGGGATATCCCCAAAGCGACTAATCAGTTTTTGAGGGAGATTTTCTCGCAACAAATCCATCGAAGCTCTGGCCGTGTGTGCGGTCGCACCTGTACCGCATCCTGTTGAAACCACGTGTGTGATGAGAATGATGAATGAGCTCGCAGGTTCGGCAAAAAGAAATTCGAAATCATGAGCCGATAATTCTCACCATTGACATTCGTCGCTTGGCCCCGTGCATTTTCAAAAAAAATGGTCCGATTATCCCATTCGTGGATAAAGCGCACCAAACAGTTACCCTTGGGCAATGTAATGGTTTTTGGTGCTCCAAAAAATGGAATTCACAGTGCGAAAACGCTTCAACATGGTTTCACAAAAAAATTTGCGAGACGCAAAGTAATTTTTTTTCAATTCTTGAATTATTTGAATTTTAAAAGGATGAAACTTCATATCTTTTTTCAAAATTTCATGCACAATTGCTCTAGGAAGTCCCAGTGAAGCTGCCCTTTTTCGTATCGAAAGTCGTGCATTTTCATGTAAACTGCGTTCAACCAGTTCAATGTTTTCGGGGGTTCTTGACGATCGACTAGGTCCTGGCCGTGGTGTGTTCATAGCCGAAGCAGTTGCGCGGAACCTCTCCACCCACTAACGAATTAAATTCACACTCGGCCCATCGCCTCTCCGTCGAATATTGAAATGTGAACAAAACTGTCGGCGAACGAGTACGTAAGAATCGTTACTCTTGAAAAATGCTTCAATAGCGAACGCGCGATGCTCACCCGACCACTGCACCACTGCACCACTGCACCACTGCGACATCGTGACTAAGAAATCCGCACGATCGGTGATTCTAATGACATCACCTTCCCCCCGCACTGTTTATAACTTATTGAGATATTCATTTTTTAAAATATAAATCTGCCGCCAGACACCCTTTATAACACATGGCTGCAGTATCAAACCAGAGACTTCCATGTTTAACAGCAGAATATAGAAAATTTTGGAAGCTATTAAAGAGTAGAGATTTTTTTTTGATTTATTTTTGGTTGAAAAGTTTTCTATAAAATTGATCCCAAATTAAAGAAAATCTGAACAGGTGTGAATATATGGGAAAAAAATGCACATTTTATTACATAATTACTGTTGATATATAGTTTATTATGATACTATATTAAAAAAAATATTTAAAACATTAAAGGTCAAGTTGTGCAAAGAAATAATTTTTGAACTTATTCACAATACAATATTTTTGTTTTGTTTTTAGGATTATTTTGTACTTATTTATTATTTTTTTAATTAAAGATTCCTGAAATGATAATAAGATATCTTAGATAATTCTGTTGTTTTCTTTCAGGCGATGCACGTTATTATTTTATCAACATTGCAGTAGCTGGTGCAAATCAAAGTCACCAGGAGCCTGCTGAATGCACTAAACAAACAAAAGTAATGTGAATAATTGAATCGGTCCTTTGAGATGCCGCTACCGAATATAAGATGCGACGAAATAAATAACAGAATAGTCGGGTTAGGAAATCGGCACATCGGGAGCATTGAATACTAGAGTCAGCTTTTCACTTATTTTTACGATATTTTCCACCGAGTAGCATTAAGACAACGGAAGTTTTCCAAATCCAGAATCCGCTGTCATACAGTAAACTGTCTTCCCTTTTGTCAAATATATCCTCATAAAGTAAAGGTCAGATTATGGAAAGTAAAGGTTCTTACTAGCATGTAAATTAAAAGGTATTAAATACGTTTTGAGGAATTTCTAACTTAATGTTTAGAATACAAGTTCATGATGTTCTTGTCAGACTTCAGTGTATTGGCCTCCATGGCTGCTTTTTCAATAATCAAAAAATAAACTTTCTTAAACCAAAAAAATACATGCATACTTTATCTAATTTACAACGTTATATGGGTCACAAGAAAGTTTTTTTTTTATAGGAACAGTGGGCAAACGAGCGAATAGTTTATCTGGTGGAAAGTGATCACTGACACCCACTGACAGTCGCAACACCAGAGGGGTCGTGGTTGTGTGGCCGACCTTTAAGGCAATCATATTCTCTTTTCTTGAAAGTCATCATGTCGTATTGTTTCAGAAATACCGCTAGCGACAACTGTATCCACACAATAGTAGTGCTTGGTAAAAAGTTGCGCTTGAAACGCACAGTGACGGATCGCCAGTCATCCAGATGGTGAGAATGGAACTTTGCGTTGTATCGTGTACTGCGCTGGTGAAAATAAGGGGCAGGAAAAATTCCTAACAACTCCTCGAAACCCTCCCCGTGGTACATTTTTAAAGAATGTAAAGAGATGCGACGTCTCTTGGCATGGCCGGTGGGTCAAGGCTGTTGGAAATAAGTAAGCTGTCAACGATTCGAACCGCTCTCCATTGTATGCAGTCAAATGTGAGAAGCTGATATTGGATTACTGGTATACTAGATTTCATCCATTTGAAAGAAAATGATATATTTCTTTACACTAACGATACGAACTACTGTCCTTTAAAGTGGACACATTAGTATTTGCATCTACTGTCTGGTCGCCCTCTGAAACGGTATATATGCGATATTATTGTTTCATCACGTTCGAAGGTTTGCTTCTTCTTCAACTACCTCAAGAATCGGGCTTCTTACTGAAAGTGAAAAATATATTCGGCGGATATGACATTGTTCCACTTCTGTATGTTACGAAACCTGGATCATTTTCCTTCTCAGCTATGATGTCGTTTGCCTTCAGTTTTGCTCATTATGACCAGTTGTAGAAACCGACGTGCACAGTGGGTTCGGGCAGGGTATGCAAATCGCACCCGCAATCTCTGTGCTATTCTACATAAAACAAGCAGCAATCAGTCAATTTAGCAATAGTCGAAGCATAGTTGTGTACCTTCTGAGTCACTTGAGAGATTATTATTTAGATAAGTTTAGAGAGTCAGGATATGCAATGCTTATTTGCCTGTATGGAGTACATGCCCCTAGCTGTAGGAGGTCTTTCGTGACGCATAATATCTTTTACTCATATGATTTTTTGTTTTACTTATGATTATAAATAAGTAGACTCGGTGTACCTCTCACCTGTCAATTGTGGGAACAAAAAACACACAAGATGGCCGATCGACGCGACCTCATGCAAATGGCGGAGGCAAAAGCGCCGCCGGCACATTTAAATGTCGCTAACTGATGGCGATTCCTCGGCGGCCGTCATTTTTGCTCTATTTACCGGGGTTTTGTATTGCGAGGTTTGAATGGGTAGAGGATGATCTTCCGAAACTTATTTATGGCTTCAATTTAAAGTGACGCGTGCGTCGACTGCCGCGCGTTGCGTACTTTTGAATTTAACTATTTCTTAACTGTTTCGTAATTCCTATACAATTATTTCGTGATGTTGTTTATCACTTTTGTTACATTATTTTCTTCATTTTATTAGGATCTGGTAGATTAAGGAGCAGGCAGTATTCGCATCACTATAACGGCAGCCTTTGTAGTATTTATACGATTTTTTCATCTTTACAATTATTTTCACAAGGAATCCCATACAGCTAAAAATCTTCCATGAAAATATAAAATTACAATCTTTAACAAACTTGGATGATGTTTGATTTTCTCAAATTTTTAGAATTAACAGTTTATGGCATTTAAAATTGACGGAGACTGAACCTAGTATTTAATTAATTCTTATTGGGATCGAAACTAAACAAACATTACGTTTATTAAAGTAGATGTTTTCGTTCAAGGGCGTTCGCACGAATTGCGCAAAAGGTGAGCGTGGATTCGAATTCCGACGTCAGTTGTAGGGCTTCTGGTCAGCCGGTGATTTAGTCCACTGATATGCGAACGGCCGATATCTTGCATGCTAATTTAGGAACGGATCGGGATTTGCGCAACGTCGGCCCGTGATCCGTTTGTGGTTTAATGACTCGTATCTGTGAGCAGCGATCGGAGGCTGCGCCTTACGGACTCTATGGTTATGCCTGTCGGTTCAATAATTGCAGATTAATAATTTGTTTTCTACATTCTTGTTTTATTACTACTTGTTTAAGATGCTTGTCAGAGTTTGTTGCAGTCGTAAATGTTTTTTTTTCTACACATGGGTTGTAAAGCTGACTCACTGCTTGCCTCACCAATATAGTATCGTGGTCTTTTTTTGTCAAGAATCGTTTGGAATTGGATGACTAAATATAGAGAAAATGAATTAAAAGAACAGATGGATAAGTGGGATGAAAAAAAGGTATATAAATATCACATATCTTCGGCATTTCTTCAAATAAGTTGGCTATTTATTTATTTAATAAGAAATCAACATTATATTATTACGGTGGAACTGCAAAGTATTAATATCTACTAATATATTAATACTTTAATTATTAAACTTTAATTAATAAACTGCAAAGTATAATACCTACTAGCCACATATCTATATATTGTAAGCATAAAGTAACAAACAGATAAGATATAGTAAATTGCATAAACAAACTATATCAATTATTAAAGATATTTTTGAAAATGTGCAATGGGCGGTTATCGCTAAATGCGATCTCTCTCAAACAAGCTTTGATCAGGCCAGATCTAAGTACAACTTGGTATAGCTGTGTGTCTCCAAACCGCCACACAATATACAATAATAATTATTAAATAAATAAATGTTAAAAGTTTTATTCAAGATGGATATAATCCTAATTTTTGATTAAAATTATAAACAATTATTAAACGGGTCGAAGAGGAATAAAATAAGAGGGTACGCGACATTGTTTCATACATATATATAGTCCTTTTTTCATATCCAATTGTATATCCGGAATAGATGTATATTTCAATATTCTTGGGACAACTACGATTTCAGTATCACCATATTAGCTTAAAGCCAGACTTTTGGTACATTTCCGCTCATGAGGAAATGAATGAAAAAAGTAAAATTTATAAAACTATATTGTGGTAGAAGTTCGTTTGGTGGAACTTTCCGATCGTAATAGCAATGTGATAATATCGATTTGTAGAAGTTCGATCGCGGTACGGGGCTTGGCATGACGTGATATATGAATAAAAGTTAAATAAAACTATTCAAGGCATTTTGCTACTTTACACTTAAAATTAGAAAACTAGAATGTTGCTCGAATTGAACTCTTATGAGTACCCACAAATTTGAATCTTTCACTCTATGAGAATTGCATCTTTAGCGGATGAAAGACAGAAGCTAGCGCCCCTTTTAGGTTCGTATAGACTATGAAAGATGACGAGTCTTTCACTTGTTCGGTCGATCTTCTTGTTGAACGTACAACCGTGTCAAATATTCAGTTTTTGTGACGGACGCGATGCAAGTTTACTACGACATATTTTCGTTGATCTCTATCTTGATGTTTTTGTCGAAACATAAACATTCGGCGTTAGTAAGTTGTCTACGCTTCAATTAATTAGTGCCATTTAGATGCAACATGTCACCATTCACTAAACTTAATTAATTCAGTGGACCAAAACGATCGTTATTAAGACGCGTCGAGTCGTGGGAATGCCGCGGCCGCGAATGCTCGGGCATGCAAATAGCGCGGGAAAGGATGAATGTCAACATGGCCGCCGGCCGCTCGCCGCCCGCCGCCCGCCGCCATATTTAACCGTTTCGATTCGGACGCGTTCGCGGTCTCCTTGATTTACGTTGCGTAGAATTAGATGAATGAAGCGCGGACGTTCCGTGATGATGAAATATGTGAGGCTGTCGGTGACTTCCTGCACGTGAAAATATTGCCATAAGTTTATTTAGTGGCGTAATTTAATGAGATACAAAAACAATGTCGACGGTTGTGATATATCACGGTGTATATGAAGTACATAATTTTTTTTATTTAAGTATACGTTGAGTATATGATGAATTTATTAGATCCGTCCGTCCCGCGGCACACTCTATAGCTTTTCTTAGAAATTCTACGAGACGTAATCCGTCTTCTAACATGGAGCAAGGTAAAAAAGTTTGTAAAATATTTCATAACGATACCATCGTTAAAATAAAATTATTCCAATAGTAGGTCACATCAATTTTTACCTATTGGTCCTTCAACTGCATTTATAAATAATTTGATACAGTGTATGTCATCCTAACTGGCGCCACTTGTTATGGGTCGACATATCACTTATCATCAGGTGAATGTCCGGCTGATCTCGTCGATGAATTGAATAATAAAAAAAAAACCAGCTTATTTAATGTTCTTCCTTCACAAGAATAGTGTTAAAGACTTTCACAGCACGTTGTGGATGTCGCATGGTACTTAACTACTAAATGTTTATTATTCTCGAAACTAATGTATCGGTAGTTTGCACATAACTTTCTTAAGTGTCGTAATGCTTGGTCGCACACGATATTTATAAACTGAACTAACGTTATTTATAAAAAACTTTGCGTAGAGTATATGTTTACTATCAGGTGGGCTATGTACTTGTTTGCCACCTCAGTGGTATGAAAAAACTGGAACACCTTACATTACTTAACCCGCTCGCCGTAACTTTCACGATGCATGTACTGCAGGGGGTTGTTACGGATCAGCTGGAAATAACTTGTTTTATATGGCTGCGCTCATTAATTTGATTAATAATCTTCCATAAATTATTTATTGCATACTTTAATGTTTTTTTTTACTAAAAAAAACTGGATTTTACATAATTCGTACTTACGTTTACATGATACTAATACCGAAAAACCAATATAATTTTTTTCAGAAAAACTAGACAGATTTTTACATTATTCATTATATACATATAAGGAGTTATGGGAAGTAAGTTATATTTGTCTATATAAAGCATAACTTAACTATAACTTCTGTTTGAAGAGGGCACCTAATGATGATGATATAAAGGATATCCTTTATTATATGATTAAAATAACGTTAATTATATAATTATTATACCGTTTCTAAGCGAAAAATTTAAATATGATAAATAAAAACAAAATCGATTTAGTATTAGCAAATCAATTTTTTTCTTAGTAATACTTGACGATATTTTCGTTTATTTCATCATTTACTACCCTGACATTGCTAGTGCTTTGAAGCGTCCATATTGAAGTGGTTAGGTATCACCACCAGCATGGTATACCATTATCAATGTAAAATCAAATACCAAGCATAACACTGGAAGAAATGAGCTCGTTCTGAGTAGATCAGTCTGCAAGTAATCATTTAAAAGTTTCGGGTACTTCCGTTAGGAATATTACGTGAAGTATGAAAAGTCGTGCCAATAATTTTTTTTATTATTCTATTAAGTGCCGAGACGAGCGGGACGTCCAGCTGATGACAACTGATACGCCTGTCCATAACAACGTTGTGATAGGATGATATAATACAGCACCACAATGAGGTCGTCGCCTAAGGCGTAAGATGATATGGTGGTGGTCTGGGTACCGAAGTAATTACACTAGCTAAAGTGACAGCCGAATGGAGAAATCTTGGAATGGAAGTCGCGTACAGGATGCAGAAGTGTAGGACGACTTGCCTTCAGATGAACGGAAGACATTGCCAAGGCGGTCGGAAATGAGTGGATGCGAAAAGCTGATAATCGCATTCGATGGGATACATTGGGGAAGAACTATATCCACCCGTGGGTTAACAAAAGTTAATGATGATGGTGATAATAATGATGACTCTTTAAACCGGAACATAGTAATGATTGCACAATACTGTTAGTCCACTACAATAGGAGCTGGGGTGGTACTTATATGGGGATAGTGAAGTTTAGATATTGTAAATAATTCGCCTTTTTCAAACAGTAGCCATGTATTTCATAAAATTCACTTTACAATAGTAAAAGAAAGTTGGATATTAGTATGCACAGTTAACTCGACTGTCGTAAGAATATTGATAATAGTGATTTCTACCGCAAGACGCCCAGTCTTTTATACTCAATTGATTATTTGAAAGCGTCACACGACACCGTGCTCTTGTTTCCTTCAACGCGTTGTATAAATAAACAAATTAAACATTTGTTATAAATATAAGCGACAGATTCGATTGCTTAGTCTTCGAGTACCAGATGAGAGGACGATGACGGAATAACAAAGAACGTCTGTGTAGAGCGCCATCACGACGGTACTCTTGTGGTGATGGATACACGCCACACCTTCCTAGATGGACTCTTGAAACAGAGATTTACCAGCAGTAAGTGGCGTATAATACGCGAGGACGTTTCATATACCTAATCCTTCTTCTTCTTCTTTTTCGTCGGTATCACTCTTGACAACACTGTCGACCACACGGTCGTGGTCTTCACTTTAGGTGTTGGTCGCAAGCTTAACAACTCGTCGTCATTCGTCTCTTATGGCTGCTTTCCTACTGCATACCTAATCTTAGGATCTCCTAAATAATAGGTCTTTACCTATGAAATTGCCGTTCTGCAGTACTGACCATTTCAAATCAAAATAATTATTGTTTAGCTAAGAATTTTAATTTCATATTAATTTTATTTTAAAAAACATAGAATTCTTTTTGAAAAACTAGTCATTTGTTTATTGATTAGTGTTTGCATTTTCATCGAATTTCAATCTTTTTCGTCATCATGGATACGTTAAAAATTCGAGTAATTATGGAATATGAGTATCGTCGTTGCAGCAACGCGGCACAGATGAAACACAGTTTACGGCTGAATTAGCAGCAGCTTTCGACGTTAGTGTCAAAAGAATATTGGTCCATTTGCGTCAAATTGGTAAGGTAAAAAACTTGTCAAATGGGTGCCCCACGAACTCAACGATCGCCAGCGCGAAGTACGCGTCGAGACGCGCGTTGCACTGCTCAACAGACACACAAATGAAGGAATTTTGAACCGCATTGTTACCTGCGATTAAAAAATGGATTCTGTTTGATAACCGCATGCACTCAGCACGTTGGTTGGTTCCTGGTTCAGCACCTAAACAATGCCCTAAACGAAAACCTACCTAAAAGTGATGGTCACTGTTTGGTGGTCTAGCGCCGGTGTGATTCATCACAGCTTCTTACCAAACGGGGTGAGCATTGCTACAGATGTGTACTGTGAAGAACTGAACACAATGATGGAGAAGCTGGCACATCTCCAACCAGCATTGGTCAATCGCTCATCTTCGCTTCTCCTGCACGACAACGCGCGACCTCATACTGCACAGCAGACGGTCTCCAAGTTGCAAGAACTGGAGTTGGAAGCTCTCCGTCATCCGCCCTACTCATCAGACCTTGCGCCTACAGATTACTATTTTTTCTAGAATTTCGATCACTTCTTGGCGGAAAAAAAATTCAAAACTCGAGAGGCAGTACAAAATGCTTTGAAGAGTTTGTTGCCTCCCGTCCAGCTGTGATTTCTTTAAGAAGGGCATCAATAAACTGCCACTGCGTTGCCAAAGATGCATTGATTGCATGGGTGATTACTTCGATTAATACAAATAAAAAATACATGAAAAAATTCGTTTAAATCTTTTCATACAAAACGGCAATTTCATAGGTAAATACCTAGTATACACGGGCGGTGAGCACGAAACAAAAGGTTTCAGCTGTTGTTAAATTGGCCCGATTTCGCAAAGATTAATCGCTTCTCATTCATTAACGAGTTTATTATGCAAATGTCGGTTAGTAAGCAGGCTTGCATATTTTCGCGAGCCGAGGGCGTCACAGCTCCTCACCTGCACATACGCAGGCAATTAATAAAGCCGGGGGTCATTGCTTCGATGCGTATCGCGAATGCGGCGGCCATTTTACAGGGGGTCACTAATGTGTGCCTGCAACTATTAACTCTTTGGATTAAAATTACTATTCAAAGATATTTTTTTAGGTCACCGAAAGCAGATGGATGCGGAGATTATTACGGCAGGCTCATGTCCAGCAGTGGACGTCTATCGACTGATAATGATGATGATTCAAAGAAAGTTATATGACGAGCAAGAAGTTGACATGGTGGATGACTGTTTGCCCATAACAACGTGATGCTTGCAAGGAGGTTATATACTGCACCAGATTGTGCTCTTTAGACACATCACCTTAGGTTTCGTTACCCCAATTGTTTTGCTAGTTACCACGCTCTTTAAATCAGAACACAGTAATGGTTGCACTACTGTTGGTACCTCCCTGGACCGTGACAAAAACACACAAACAGTAGTAGGAGTTCTCTTATTAATGAATTATTTTATAACCTTTCTTATACACTTATTTTTGGACTGGCGTATCTGGGGCGTCCGAATTGTTCCGCCGAACCAGAGACAGAAAGGACTGTACGACGCTGATCGCCAACCTTCACTAGTTGGAGAGCAGAGACCTTTAAACGAAAGAGCTTCGGCGTACTTAATAACGATAAGCGTTTTCTACCAACCAATCAGGGTGATGGTGACACGTTGAGATAACTGGACTGTCACTAGCGGAGAAGACTTATCAACAGTGAATATAGATACTTGCATTCTGTCTCTATTCACTGATGATCTTCAATTTGGCTAGTTGTTTGATTAATACAGCTCATCGGATTTTTGGCTCGCAAACCTGATGTATGCGGTTTAAAATTTTTTTACTGCTTTGGAAAATCACAGTATATATTGGCATCAATATTAGTATAAGGTGTCCCGCACAACATCTCACGGGACCCAAGCCAAGCTGATCTGCTCCTGGTGCACTCTGAAATGGCCTGCCCCTGGCTCTAATCCTCCCAAACAAACCCCTACAAACGTAGGTTGCGGGAAACCGTTGGATACAGGCAGCTCAGAACCGATCGATGTGGAAATCTTAGGGGGAGCCCTATGTCCAGAAGTGAACGTCTATCGGCTGATGATGATGATGATCAATATTAGTACCGAAAGTATTTTAATACGTAGCCTATTGTTTATAGGGAATCCACGTAGATGAAACGTTGTGAAGATCATGTCAATTTATAATGTGGTATGTTACTGATGACGTCCTACCGTTTAATATGTGAAGTATACACAGTTTATTATTATTCGAAGAGGTGGGCATCATATTGTCGTGTTGTATAAATACGTGGATCACCAGTGAAGGTTGTTGATGAAAGGAAATCCACAAAGAATTGTGGTCAGCGTAGTTAAGAAATCCCTCATACGGTGGTCGCGTGCGGCGCTGTAAATGTCGGGCTGGTAACAACCTGCAAGCACATTGCTGGTGACCCCGCGCACCTGCCCCAACCCCTAACCGCCCCTATTCCCTAATTAACCTGCACTAAACACCAACAAAACAAACATGTCGTTGATATAGCGATTGGGCATTAGCAAATGACGGCGCCGATACATCCAGCAACGTAAGTGTGCAGTCTAAATGTTACATTAAATGTTGTTTGCAACAAACCGTAGAGCTGGATGTTCACCTGGTGGTGATCAAACCCTCATTAAAATAACGCATATCGTAGAGATACGAGATGTTTAATCTCGTTTCCTCAGTAATCTCATTAGTTAACCTTTAAATAGCTCGTACATGACAGAGCGCTGTAAACTTTATGTATTCGGTCTCCACGCAGTTTGATGAGCGGATTATTTATTTCGAAACCGGAGTACATAAAGTATACAAGTTAGTAATTTATTCAGGTGGAGCATAATTTAAAAACTGGAAGGAGCTTAATATTTATGGGGGCAGAGAAGGAGGCGATCGGCCCCGCCCCTCCATTATCGGGCATTTTTTGCCCAAATCACACGGTTAGGAGTTTTAAAACAATAATAACGTTTAAACCGATACCGTTCAACTACAATAAAATTAACCCTTTGGCATGGTAACCGTTTAAAGTTTTAAACCTTTTTTTTTATTGGTAAAATTATGTTTGTGTTGAATACAGTTGTTTAAATCATTCAATATTTTATTTGTAACTAAAGGCAAACAAAATGAAATGACGTGTGGTCATTATAATTGAAAACTTAGCATCAAAAACTTAAGCAACTCTATTCTTTAAGTAAGTTTACAACCCCCATATAAAACCTATAACAAAATAAAAGTTATAAATTAGGTGCAATGCTGATGCAAATGTTGGATCCGCTGATGTTCTCTGGATCTCTCTGGATCAGACCAACATCCATAATGGTCAAAACTATTATAATCTAAATATGATTAAATTTTAGTTCGTTAATTTCAGATCTAGGTCCTAAGTAATGATAGATAGAAAATCTAAGAAAGATTTATTAATTTATATCCATTAGATCTACTGGTGATAGGTTTCTCTTGCCAGAGACCGTCTAGGTAGGTACCACAGCAGTGCCTATTGCAGCTGACAAACAGCAGTGTGCAAACATTACTGTATTCCAGTTTGAAAGGCGCTGTAGCTACTGTAATTACTGGGGTAAGCGTAATGTGGTGCAGTGTATATCATCCTAGCTAGCGCCGTGTTGTTATGAACAGGCGAAACACTTACCAGTTACCATCACTTGAAAGTTCTGCTAGTCTCGTCGCTATATTGTATAAAAAAATAGTCAGCTCGTTGGAAGCTGTTGAATGCGAGTAGGAGCAATCGAGGTGGAGATTTTTTGGGAAATTCATGTCCAGCGGTGGACGTACAGGTTAATGATGATGAGATTACGTTAGAAATGCGTCAGTACTTTATAATTGGATGTACATTAAGTTTAAATCAACAGACTATTTGCGTAATTCGTTTTCAGGCAGTGATTTAAAATGTCACGTAGACGTTGAACGAAGCTAATTTCCGAACGTTCGCCGTTTTGCCGCGCACGCAGCGGCCATTATCGGCGCGCTCCTCACTTCCGCTGACATTTGAATTTCGAATCATAAACTTTGGAATGGAAATGGATGCACGACAAAATTGGTTTGCGGTTACCGATTCAAATTATGAAGCACTTTTGTTTTCATTATGAAGGGAACGATTTAACGGAAATAGTATTTTTTTTGGTTACATTTCACGGGGTGACGATACGAGCGATACGTTCACCCGATGATATGTTATACTGCGAATATAGTATAAAGTAACAATGATGATTACTGCACTATATTGTACTCATCGATTTAAAACAAGATGTATAGTCCCGTCAGTCTAGCAAGTTACAGCGTCAGTCAAACCGGAAAACACTATTGTTGCTACAGAAATAGGGCCTGGAGCTTAAAAATAAATTTTTCTTAGCTTTTATTATTGTTTCGACTTTGACTGGGCCTTTTATTTACCTCTTTAAAGGAAGAAATGATTTCCATTATTCTATAAGTGTAATGTCGTCCACTGGTCCGGAAATCTCCACATCGGTCTTACCTGCGCCGAGCTCTCCTGCACTACTTCTACCGGCACCCGCGTGGCTGCTGCTAAACTACAATTATCCAAAAAAATAAAGGATACATCTTCGAATATTTCTTCAAATTGAAAGGGTTGCCGCAATTAAAAATGCGCATGCTGTTATTAACAAAACTCTTTAATCGGCGCCTCTAATTACAATACAAAATAACACGTCTACGTAATGATGCAGTTAAGTTCCTCCGCATGAATAAACTTAATTACATACGGACTCTATCTAAGCAACGATCTTGCGATTGTGTAAGCGAGGCCATTTATAGGTTTTTTTTTTGTAAGAAAAAAAAAGGGCTACGGACCCGTGAGTATTTCACCTGACGTGTTACAGATATAGTTTTGATACGTTATTTTATTTATGCGCTTAAGGACTTGACCTTTTTATACATACGTATAAATAAACTAGCGTTTTATTAGAATAAGTAATGCTAGATTAATGTGACAATCCCTAGGATAGATTGGTCGCTCTAGACGGCTCATGAGGAAATAAGATCCTCGGGCGGCCGTCTACTGGTGAGATGACTGCTGGAAGGCTTTAAATACGGTGGTCTGATGATCGGGGGAAGATCACGAACAGTAATTGGATGCAGGGCGGTACCGATCGGCGTGGTGTTCTTTGGAGAGAGAAGGGTCCATCTTCAGTAGTGGATCTCTAATGGATAATGATGATTACAATCTCATCTGAGGGTAAGCGGCTATGTAATTTTTGATAGTAAAGTGCACTAGTCTAGAATTATAAACTCGTCTTATAGATCACACTTAAATATGCCATTTGTATAGTTTTTATGCAAAAAAATATATAAATTATATATGTATGGTAGTTAAAAGATCCAAAAACTGTTTTTTTTATTAACAATTGACCACATTGTGCTCGTCGCCTTCAAACAAAACCCTGAAGTCCTAAAAGAAGCAGTAAAGGAATTTGATTTGGTAGACACTACTGTAGTTCTCCTTTCCGTTGCTAAACCGTAGTCAACAAGTTTTAATGTATTCCAGTGTGAGGTATGTTATAGCATCCAGTTCTGATCAATTCTCTGTAGAATTGTACTGAATGCATTATTTTATATTAAAATAATAAACCTGACTAGGAGTGTAAGGGATCCCGCGCAACACCTCACGGCACTCGAGCGAATCTCACCTGCTGGTGCTGCTAATCAACAAACGATGCTCTGGCTCCCGCCAATCCGCATTAGGCTAGCGTGATGGGACATAGCCCATGTCCCCCAATATGAACCCAAACTCTGTCAGTGGGTTCTTAGCCCCTAATAATCCTACAATTGAACGTCGCAGAAAGTTGCTGGACGTAGGCGGCGCTCATCCGACCGATGTGAAGAACTTTGGGAGATCCCTGTGTTTAGCAGGGAACGTTTATCAGCTGATGATGATGAAAACTAAGTTAACAGATATATAATCTTTCTGTACAATATATATAATTTATATAACCTTTCTCTTTAAGACCATTGTTAAAGTAATAGAAATAATCTGCCTTGTTTGTTATATTTTAGATTGTTATTTATATTTACTTCTACTACAATTCACGTTTCATTGAAAATTAACAAGAATTCGATTCAAGTAATAGTATAAAAGCAAAACTGTGTTGAAATAATTAGACATTTCAATTAGTGCGATAATTTATAAAAAAGTATACTTTCATCTCAAAGAGAGTTTATTGTTGGATGACAGACATATGTGACATGTTGACGATCCATTTGAATTATAATTTAACGAAAAAACACAAATTGTAGCAGTATTCTGAAAATATGCTCCCGAAAAGAATAATTTTACAGGCGAATGAGACGTGCTACGTATGGAGAAGGAATTTTCCCGTTTTATCCAAATATGATAACAATGATGGACGGGTTCGCGCTTCGTGCAGAAGGAATTATGCTAAAGTCTACCGTGGCAATACATCGAATGATATATTTAGTTCTGTAAGGTATTTATGAAAACTAATATTGTAGTTTCTATGTTAATATATAGCAAATTTTTTTTAGGAATTATTTCCAATAAATCCAAGTTTTCATTAGTACTACTTAGCGAGCGCCTTACCATGCAATACTGTTAAAAAGAATATAATAGCCAAGTACATTATATACCTTTATATAAATTTCTTAATGAGAAAACTTATTAATAAAATAAGGTCATTACTTGACAACATGTTGTCCTTTAATGAAATCTTAGAACTGTGAGCCCGTAAATGTTACTGCACTTTACTATAATTTATTGTGACGCAAGTAGCGGTTACGGAAATGATATGAAAAGCATTTTAATACATGGATAAATAGAAATATATTATTATATTCATTGTATATATATGATGAAAATGAGTTACTTTTGTCCGCCAATTATGTGAAAAGTAGTGACCGTGTCAACGCGGGAATATGAGTATTGGACGCGGAATGATTTCCAGCTGGTTAGAGGATATTTATTTTTTTAATTTCATGGATCCTTCATCATTTTATTTCTAATTAACTTTTATAAACATTTCCATTTGGTATTATTAATACGGTTGCTATAGAAAGTCATACCCGATTGTGGTTGCATTCAAGGAATAATCCAGATCTAATTTTATATTACGACCAGCAAAGCGGACGAGAAACAGCTAGTTCCAATATAAAGAAGAGGATAATGAAAATACTAGAAAGAAATATGTATTTGCATCAATATTTCTTTCTAGATGTTACTCCTCCCAGTCGACGCATTCGGAGCTCCGCGAGGACCTGAATTGGCGCGCCGTGGTCTCGGAGGCCGAGCAGATGGTGGGCTATCCCACCTCATTCCTCAACCTGCGCTGGTTGTTCAACGACGAGATAGCGGTCGCCGCAACTCAATTGAGGAAACTGGTGGGTGGAAAGTGGTGAATTGAAGTAGAAACTCCTCCAATAAAAAATATTTCATAAGCGTGAGGCTAGAAAAAAAACAGTAAACATGCTAATGATGCTAAACAGAATTTTTTAATTATATTTAAAATAACATCAAATATACCTTATAACCTGCTATCTTTTGCTGGTCTCAGCATTTCTGTCTAAATACGACGCGGAACAAATACTTCAAGACAAGAGTGTTACTAAGTTAGTACGCTTTACCACCACAGACTACTTCACAACCTAACATCAGCTGGGATCATGGTCATTTACTAACTTATTTGAAATAAACCAAAACAATAGATTAAATAGTTCGTAAATTATGATGGTAGAGACATATCAGTTGAACATTTTATCTACAGACAGAACCTCCACCACAAACAAAACATAAAAGCACGAAATACTCTTTGCAACCTATCTTAACATAATAAATTTCTGATCAGGTTGGTACGAACCATCCATTGCTCAAATCGGCGAAAAATATCCTGATAGGATCAAAGAGTAACCTACAGTCGGTGGGGCTGATAGTCTTACTAGTATCGAAAGCAGCCGGATTCAATGCGGCCGACTACAGCCCGGACCAGCACGGCTCAGGGGTGCTGCAGGCGCAGCGGGCGTTGGCTGAGATTGTGGAGATGAAGAGAACAGGCCACATAATACACAAGACCATGGCTAACCTGCGGGAGATGGAGCGAAAGGGTGAGAAGTACAACGATCTGCTGTGGGGGAACAAAATAGTGCTATTGACAGGTAAGTGGTTTCTCATTACGAATAGACGAAATTTTTTGGTATAGTAGAACAGGGATGAGCAGAACGATCCACCTGGTGACTAATATTCATATAGTCGCCATCACAGTGTACATCTATAGCGAAAGCAGCAGCTAAATTCAGCTCACTTGTTATATGATACTTAAATAACTTCGGTAAGTAATCAGGAGCTTAGACACAACTAGAAGCTAAGGTCAATCATTTCGTCGCCAATTTTTCACGTTCTCCTAAACAAACAAGAAGATACAAAGCTGTGTGCTGATCGTTGTTAGTTGCGAAAGAACTAAAAGAAAATGAAGAATATCTTTAATTCTTTCTATGTACTAATATGATTGGAAAATAATGTTTCTTCATCCCCCAATGAAAAGGGTTTTTTCTGAAGAAGGTATCCTAAAATTCCTCTAGTTTATGATACCAACAAGACTCCCGATCGATTTGAATGAACATTATCAATTACTGTTATTTAGGTGATTACCTTCTGGCAAAGTGTCTCCAGCACCTCGGCGGTCTACGTAATAATGAGGTTACCGAACTTATTTCGACCGGTCTCCGAGATCTGGTCGAAGGTGACTTCGTGGGCGAGACCGACGTCGACGGCAACCTTCTGCCAACGAAACCTAAAGGTAAGTGTATTTAATACAGGATAACATATGTGAGATTAAAAGATGGTAGATGATTAGGTTTACTGAATTTTTTTTTACTACGTAAAAATTAGAGGAGCAGGACATTCATCTTATGGTAGATACCCTTGCTCATAAGGATTTGGCGCTCGTGGCTTAAGACATAAAATGTTAAGTCTCGTCACACCAGTCATTTCACTAAGTACAACTCCCTTCAATCGGGTACAGTAGTGTTTGCACACTACTGGTTGGCAGTAGAAATGAGAGCTAGGTACCTACTTAGACAGTTATTAGAGACCTATCAGCAGTGAGATAACGAGTCTTAACACCTTATGTCTTAAGGTGACTAGCACAGTGTGATTCTGTATTTATCATCTTAACTATCGTTACATTATTAGCAGGAGAATGTTTTTTTTTGGTTTCGAGAGCGAAATCTTTGAAATATACCCTGCACCTGGGTGAAGTCAGGGTTATGTGAGATTCTTATTCAATAAAATCCGAGAGGCTCCGGAATCTCTCATAGATCGCACAGTTGCCCCCTACACTTTGTTCTTCAGGTCTGAGGAGGAGCCTAACCCTCCTAAGCACCATAGCTGAGCCATAGGCTGTCCCGCGCAAGTCTGTTTGTTGAGCGATAAGGACCACCACCCTCATTGCCCTCGAAACTTCTAGAACATTTTAGTCGCTTTCTACGGCAGGCAGGCTACAGGGCTGCTCAGCAGGAGTACCTACCATCAGGTCAACGTCTTGCTCTTCACGTCGCTAAAAAATAACAATTTTCTTTACTGTTTTTTAAATATTCATATCCGCTGTGATGATTATGTCATGCTCAAACGGAAGCATGTCATCAATTATTGTATGATTCTGTTCAATCAGTCACGTCACGGTTGGCAATGGTTATGTGTTGCATTGCTGATACTTACTTGTGCGTTAAAATTAATACTAATAACGAAACAAGGTCGCTGCAACCTGATCGAATTAGGCAATATTTTTTATTATAAAACTATTAAAATATTGGTTATGGACCTTTATTACCCTTAACTAATGTTGTAAACATTTACCATATTCCGTTTTAAATGTATATTTACTGCAGTATTGCAGTACTAGCCACGATAAAAAAATCTTCGCTGCTCTAACAACCCAACTTCTTTTATGTCCTTCTCACACCTTAGACATTGTCCACTTTTCTCTTTCTATTCAGTCTATTCTCTAAATATCAAATCAGTAACTAATCGGTGTATTTCAAGCAGAAAGTACGAGAAATTCACCTCAATGAAATTAGGACTGAGTCCCTTTTGAAATAAATTTTAATATTTAGTTAATATCATGTATGTATCACCTAGGGTACCTATCTACCTAAGACTGGAAGATAGTGCGAATGACATCAAGTCCACTTCACACGATGTGTATAAAGTTAAAAAATAAAATAAAACAAGTACCAATGAACCGCAGCCGCGACCCCTCTGGTGTTGCGCCTGTCCATGGGCTGAACTGTTCGCTCGTTTGCTCACACTTCCTATAAAAAAAAGGAATTTTCGTCTGTGATGAGTGTATAGACAAACGTATTGTAAGTATATGCAGTACACAGTACCCTTGAAATTATTTTATCTGTTCATATAGAATATATATATAGGTTTATCAGTATATAAGGCTTTGAAGTTATATTATATTTATGACCCACCCTCTGGTCATCTGGGCCCAACTGAAAATCAGCGCTACTGTTTGGAGCAGGAGGATGTTGCTGAGTCGAGGTCTCTTTTCCCTGCCTATTTTTATTTCATTTTATAACTTTTCTTATATTTTAAAGTTTTGTTTTATGATTTTGTTAAATTTACATAAAGTTTTTATTTTAAAGTGTTATCTATGTGTGTAGGGGTGTAGGGGTGTAGGGGTCCCGCACAACAACTCTAGGGACCCAAGCCAACTTACCCTGCTTGTGGTGCACCCTGCTCTAATCAACAAACTTGGCTCTGGCTCCTCCCGCATGTGGCCAGCGTGGTAGAAAATGGCCCAAATCCCCCCATACCCTACATACGACAAACCCGAGTGCCCAGCGGTCATGCTGACTGTATGTGGAGATATTTAAGGAGGCCTGTGTTCATCAGCGGACGTCTTCGGCTGAAGATGAAGATCAATGTACATTGATGCAGTTTGAATAAAGCATTTTTCTTCTTTTTAAAAAATAATAACAATTTACGCTTAAATTTTTATTTCTTCAATTGGTTCAATGTGAACCAACGTTCTAGCAATACAGCGGTATAAAAATAATGACAATATCTTATACAACAGGTGGTAATGAAATAAAGAAACGCTATGATTGGGAGAACGAGAACAATTTAGGAAAACTTGGCTCCAACGAGTTCCTCGGTCATGGCATAGAGGAATGGAAGCTGCGTACTATGCTGCAGTCTGGCAGTTTGCTCGCGAAGGGCTGCCAAGCGGCTATGAAACTAAGCAAGCGTGGCGAGGAGATGGAGAGGGAAGCGTATAAGCTCGGTGGTCATTTGGCAATGGTCTGGCAACTGTATTTGGACGTGAAAGACTTCTTCACACATCCCCATTCCTATTCTTTAGTTGGTGCTCCCGTGATTATAGCGCTGTGGGAATATCCCACCGTTTACAGTTACATTTTGGAGGCAAAATTGGACAAGAAAGGGGTAGATTTTAAAAATTTATACTGCGCGGTGCGAAGTACGAGAGCTATCGAGTACTTAAGGATATTTCTGGACCAGGAGTTGGAAGCGGTTATTAAGTGCACAGGGAAGTTTCCGGTGGAGGACGCGAAGTACGCTTTGCACAAAATGGCTATCTCTATACACGGAGAGGCGGTGCAGTTTATGGATAGATGAAGATTTTTTATATTTTAATTACGTTACAGTTTAATAAATAAATATTTATTTATTTACAATTTTACTCCCATATTCCTCTGTTTTATATACAAAAGTTCTCCTGATGGTGAATGTCTGCTGAAATAAACGTGGACCTAGTTAAAAAGTTTGGATTGTCACTTTGAGATTTGTAAATTTTCTTGGGTGAAATGAGGAAACTTCAGTAATTTTTCACTTACAAAATGGAACATGATACTTGGGTAGTAGTAATACTCCGGCAGTGTCAATGAGCACGATGTTCAGTATCGAAATTTTTAGTGAATACGATGCCAATCTGTCAACATTCAACAAACTGACGCACTTCGGAAGTCTGCAGGAAATTACATTTGATATATGTTACTTAAATCTATATATATATTTATATACATATATATACATACAGATATATCTATATATAGACATATCTATATATATATATATATTGAAAATATGGGTTTTTTTGTTTCTTCTCCAATCATGTTAAAACTAGTGAACGTTTCGACACGGGAACATGAGCATTCGATGTGGAATGATTTGTGAATGGTTATAGGCTATTTATTTTTCGATTTTCATAGATACTTCAGCATTTTACTTCTAATTAACTTTGATGAACATTTTCATTTGGCTTTATTTATGCGGTTGCTATAGTAATGGCTGGTATAGAAAGTCATTTGCGTTTGCTCTCAAGAATTATTTCAGACAAATTTAAAGTGTACTTTTTTATTACGGTCAGCGAAGCGAGGAGGGAACAACTTGTATATATTATATATATAAAAAAAGGAACCGGTACTGAAGTCGGTGGTAATTGAGGAAAAGAAAAAAAAATTCTAATAATGCACTTGTTGATTTCTGTGGATGATAATGTGCTGGAATGATGGTGCCAAATTTCTGTTGAAATTTCTTAAACTATCGTCTAGAGTGGTAGTCCCGCACTACTTTCGGGGCCCAAGCTAACTTTACCCGCTCGTAGTACACCGTGGTAAATAACATACGAGGCTTTGGCTCTCACCTACCCGTATTGGGCCAGTATGCTGGGAAATGGCCCAAATCCCCCAATATAAACCCCTACAAACGACGGCTTTTAGTGTCCGCCGAAATCGGAGGCCGTGTTGACTACACATGGAGATCTTTGGTCTATGTCCAGCAGTGGATGTCTATTTACTGATGATGATGATGAAACTATAGTCTTTATTTAAAAGAAATTGTCTATGGTCCAATGACATAGGTATTTAATTCGTGCGTGTTGCCAGTGATGACTTATGGCACCGAGACGTGCCCGCTTGCAATGTGCCGCGTGCAAGAGCTTCAAGTCGTAAAAAGGGCTATGCTCGGGGTTTCCACGCGTGATCCAATCAGAAATGAGGTGATCCGCAGAAGAACTAAGATCGCTGATATAGTCCAAGAGATCGTTAATATCAAGTGGCAGGGAGCAGGACACATTGCTCGAAGTATTGACAGCCGATGGCGAACCCAGGTCTTCGAAGGGCAACCGCGTACCGGAAGACAGCAGGCATTCCGACGATCTGGTGAAGCTTGCCGGAAGCAGTTGGATCGATCGATGTAGATTTCTTTGAGTGAGGCTTATGACCTTCAATAGACGTCTGTTTCAGGCCGTGGATCCGGGTCCACGAGCCCAGTGTCAGATGAGCTGTAAGAGCCGCTGTGGCTTCCAGCCCGCTCAAAACAAGAATATAGACGTCTGTCGACTGATGATGATGACTATATTTTAATTATAAAGTTCTATTCTGAATTCACGCCCAGAATAAATAGATACAGGCTTGCTGACATCATGCCCGTATAACCTTCCATTTGTATATGTAATATATTTGACGCGCGACGTTGGCCCGCCTTTTATTAGTTATTATCAGCATTAGTAAATTAACTAGAGTTCAGAAAGAATCTACATTATTATGCTTCTGTTATGTCTACAATAAATATTTTGTGTACATACTGTGTATATACAATAATGGAGAAAATAACTATGTATGCGGATATATATATATTTTATTATATAGTGTAACGAATAAGCGGGGTGTGAGGGGTCCGTCACAACTCACGGGACCCAAGCCACCCTCAACTATTCGTGGTGCACCCTGCTAATCAACAAATGAGGCTTTGGCTCCCACCAAGTCGCAGAGTAGTGAGAAATGACCCAAACCCCTCCAAACGACGATAGACAACAGTAAACTGAGGTAGACGGTAGAAACAGTCTAGGTAGGTACCACCGCAGCTCCTGTTGCGGCCGACAGATATTACTGTATTCCGGTTTGAAAGGCGCTGCAGTATCTAAAGAAATTACTAAGGTAACGAGACAACATCAAAGCGATGAGCACAATGTGGTTCTGTGTATATCATCTTGACTTACGCCACATTGGGCATTTATTGTCTACCAAGTTAACATCTCGTTCAATCTTCGTTTCTAGGAATAAAAAAATAAATAAAAACAAAATATTTTTAATTCATATGCGAGGCAGATGAAAAAACTTTATTCAACAAAAAAGCTTAAAGAAAAATAAAATATCCCAAAAACTAAAAATAAATTAACAATTATCAAATGGATGTCTAGGAACTATTTAACAATTTTTTTTTTATTTGATTAATTTCATACAAATTGCTGTAACACAAGTAAGGTTTTTTATTCCTTTAAAATTTAAATTTCTTAACATAACTTAGTGTTTTACTTACACCACAGTGGTGGTAGGTCTCTGTTGCCGGAGATCGTCTAGGTAGGTACCACCGCAGTGACTATTGCAGCGGACAAGTGTGTAGTGTAATTACTGGGGTAACGAGACTCAACACCTTATGTCTCAGGCGACGAGCGTAATGTGGTGCAGTGCATACTATCCTTACTAGCGTCACGTTGTTAAGGGCGTATTACTTACTATCAGGTTTGTCCCGCTGATGTCGTCGCTTAATTACATAAAAAAACATGTATAAAAAATACAGTATATAACCTATATAATAATAAACATATAAAAATTTAAGTATTTAGGTCTCCGAATCAAAAAAAAACAGATAACACTCAATAACTTACTTTGTACATTAATTACTTACTCTATACATATTTATCTTATTATACTTCTTTTTTCTCATATATTTATATCTATATCCATAATTTTAAAAATCCTAGTCTTTGAATTAATTAATTTACTTATAAATATCATAATTATACAAATATAATAAAACCAGACATTTTTTTTTAATTGTTATGAGTCTTGCAAAAATTTTGTATAATCTGTTGCGAATGTGGATAGAAGAATATGTATATACTATACTGAATTTCCTCTACCTTTGTCTACTTCAACTGGGATAAAAAAAGTGATTTCTTTTATATTTAATTATTTTTACATCAATATGATTTTTTTCATTCATCTAAATGGACAATTTGAACTTACTTTTGCTTTTCAATATTATCTTATTCTATATACATAACTTTATCAGTTGTGTATATTTAAAATATATTGGTTCATTTAAATTAATTTATGTCTTATCGCTGTAATATTGTTATTGTAGAAATTGTCCAGTTTTGATATCACCGATAAAACTGTAATAAGCATGCGTTATAAAGTCTCAACTATTAACCTTTTAATTGTATTAATAGATTCACAGTCACCGAATGTGTCTGCGTACTGAACAGCCAATTTAGAATGATTTGCTAATAAATTTCTAGTTTGTTCCAATGCGGTTGAGTTTAATATACAGTGCCTTAATGCATCATAGTCAAATTCTTTAAGATCTACTTTTGCTTTCTCTATTTCATCGTAAAGTTCTGGTAATTCGCTTACTGCAAACAGTACTGGGGCACTGACAAGAGAAAAGGATTCTTTATTTTCACTGGTAAACTTTTGTATGTCACTAGTAGCTTTCCATACCAGGCTTAAATGGCAGCCTAACAGATACGCTTTCTCCTGTTGCTCCCTCCCACGTCCCGCTAATAACACTGCCCCCTCACACCCTCTTCCAAACAAACTCCCACCACTGTACAAAGTCCGTAAGGTCCATTCCTTTATTGGTGATCCTAACACATTAGTCACATCTAACGGAAGTGTGTCACTGTTTATTTCATAAACATCATCAACACTCATGGGTTTTCCTGGGAGTGGCATATTTTGTGCATCCCTAGCCCCGAAGAATTCACCCTCACTTAAATCTCGTAATGCTGTTGATATTAAATAAGATAGGTCTTGATTCTTCAATCGTGCCAGCATACCATTTGCAGTGACTAATAAGTAATCACCGATGAGAATGCCTATTCTGTTGGCAAATAATTCAGTGTCATAATCTTTGTACTCACTTACTGGTATATTAAGTAGGCCTCGGTGAACAGAGTGACCTGTACGTATCATTTCTGTCAACTCTGCTAAGTGACGTTGGCTTTCATTTATCTTGTTGGCTTGTATTGAACATGTCGATGAACTCACTGCTTTGGATAGGAGAAGGATAACTAAACCCCAAGGTTGTAGATTGTTGTGTTCATTGTACAGAACAGTTTTTGCTGTTTTCATTAATGGATGATTACTGTCCACCTAAAATAAAATGTAACAATAATTATATCTCTTTTGAAGTAGTTGATGGTAATTTTCACCATTACCAAGGGCACATATTACATATTTACTGTTAGTAATAAAAATGCCCCATTTTCAACTGTCTCATTAAATAAAAACATGCTAAATTTTGTTTTCTGATATTTATTTCCATGTCATTTATTAACTTATATAAAACACTATCAAAGTTAGATCCTGGTTTGACCATTAATGATGATAATAATTGAATATTCTAGATCTTAATAATCATCTGCAATTCCAATGTTAAACATATAAAAAAAAATCATGTGAAAATAATTTCAAATGTTAACACATATCAAATATGAAATGCATGATATGTATAAGCGATGTTTTTAAGATGCTGCTGATAATATATAATATATGTAACACAATGTATCACCATTCATTTGTTAATCATGTTAATACCTTAGTCACACTAATGTTCGTATTCACAGGTCACATTTGAAAGATGGTGTATGTACCATACATGTATCTTGTATAACTAACATTTTCTAAAAATACATGCTATCAATTGATCTACATTATAATTATTACAAAAAAAAATTAATTCATTATAATGTGTCATTAATATGAATAAACACAGGTCTTTACTAAATATTTTGTGTAGAAATAACAATAATATTAATTGCAATGGCTGTACTTACTACTTTGCGTAAATGCATAGCCATATTAGCAAATTCGTCGCTTAGTAACCATCTTAAGTTCATAAATGAGGTTGGGTATCCCACAATTTTCTCTGCTTCTCTGATTATTTTGCTCCATTGTGTCACTGGAGGACGGAAAACATAATCTTCATGGGTTATATTAGTCATGGTGCTTTCAAAACGAATGTGACGAGTTAAAAACACCTTTCTTCGTAAATATCGTATCATAGCATAAGGCATACTGTTAGGTAACCGAGTCTAATTAAGGTCTTAATTTAAAAAAAATATTTACATTTAAAGTTAACAAATAATGTAAGGAATAATGAATGCGCGCGCACAGTGGTAGAACAATTATGTCACTGTTTATTTTGACATTTCTAGTTGCTACAAGACGTTTACGAATACTGTTACAAATATTTTTATTGCAGCCTAAATAGTTTTTAAGATAATCACATTTTCCAATTTCATTAGATTTAGTCCTAACTGTTTATAATGTTTGAAAATTAGTAAAAAGAAAATTATTTGAATACCATTCAACTTTTAGTGAAGTCTGACATTGCACCTGCCCATGTTTATAATTTACGTCGTAAATGGTTTTAAAAATTATATTGCGTAACACATGGGATAAGTTATGTGTACGTACAAATGACAAATTCATATTCAATGAACAAATTTGAAGGTTTTTAGGTAAATAAAAGAGGCCACACGTGGATTGCATAAGCATTAAATAAAAATGAGTTCAAGGTCATTGTAGTTAAAATATACATTGCTTTTAGGATGTACAAAAATATTTTTAACAATAGTGAACTATTAACCGGTTAATTCCCATTATTAGGCATAGGAGTACCTTAAGGATCTCCACGCCGTCAGTCCTGTGCTGTTTGCATTCAGCGGCTTTCCGCGACCTTCATAAATCGGCGGTCCACCTAGTCGAGCAACATTGGTTCTTCAGGAACGCAGTCGCCTTTCGAAGATCTTGCTGCTCCATCGGCGGTCAATCCTTCGAACTATGTGTCTTGTCCATTGTCACTTGAGACTAGCATTGTTTTGAATTAGTTTAATCGTTTGGACTCGAAACCCATCCAGCTGCAGCGAGGTGTCAGGCAAAGCGACGACATATCGTCGAAACTGTTCACACCTGCGCTGGGAGATTAGTTCAAGCTTTTGGACTGGGAAGGACTTGGCATTAACGTAAACGGCGAGTATATGACTTACGTTCGATTCACCGATGAAATCGTAGTCATGGTTGAAATCCTGGAAGACCTTGGTAAAATGCTCGACGACGTCTGTAGAATATCTCAACACGTGGGTCTTAAAATTAATATGGAAAAGACAAAAGATATGTCTAATGCCCATTTTGAACCCACGCCAGTAATGGTTGGAGGCTCTACACTGGAAGTTCTTGACAAATATATTTACCTGATATAAATAGTCGAGCTTAGTAAGTTCTACTTTCAGAAAAAGGTCAATCAATGAATCCAACTGAGCTGGTCAACATTCGGGAGGCTACGCAGCAGATTGTCGTCCTAAGTAGTGTTTAAAGACAAAGGTTGATAATTCATGCCTAATGCCAGTCATGACTTATGGTGCCAAGACCTGGCCACTTATAATGGGCTTTGGGTTTCCCTGCGTAATCGAATCAAAAATGAGGCATGATCGGCAGGAGAAATAAGGTCCCGATTGAGAAATAGTGAACTATTTATGGATTATTATTTTACATAATTCAATTATTTAGTTTTTTTATATCCTTCTTTTTTTTCCACAAACTGTATGATTTTGAACAAATGGAAGTGATGACATCTATCTATTATTTTCCAACATCAAAAAAGGTCATTCTCGGTAAGAGGGTTCTTTTAAGTTTATTTATATGCAAGAGTTCAAGATAGTTATAAAAGTAATTAATTGTAATATGTAATATTACGAGGCCGCGAGGATTAACGCCCATGAAATGGGCTGACTAGATAAAGGCGGCAGTAAATGGATCAGCATCGTTACCACTATATGAATGCACTAAGAACGCGGCTATTGGAGAAGAATGACGATGTGTTGTGAAGCTTGCGACCAACATTTGTACTGATGACCATGACCACTTTGTCAAGAGTGATACTGACCAAGAAAAAAAAAATATGAAATATAACATTTTTAAAATGCCATATGCAACTCCACATCAGTCTGATCATCCGCCACATCATAAACTCATGCCTGATACCAGCACCGCTGGAAACACCGGGTCCCGTGGAAACGAAACACGTCAAATATCTAACAATGTCTTAGATTCACTTCTTTAGAATAAGTTACATTGTAAATTAGTTCTTATTAATATTTTTTTTTTTTTGTAACATTCGGTTGGAGCCCGTATCATTACTAGAAAATATTTGTCTAAAGGATCAATTTTTAAAAATAATCATGTACCCACTAAAGTTTTTATTAACAATTATTTGTTTCAATGTTCTATATGATATAATGTTATCAATGCCTAATTTTAGATTTTTTTTTATTTAATACATACAAAAATGTAAAAAATAAGTCAATTTTTGACCAGTTTACTTGTTATTGTCACGATTAATCCACTAATCAGAATACAAGGTTAGTTTTAGGTGGAAATGCTGACTGGTAAGGTGATCGCCTCATACCTGACAGTCTGTTGGCGGGGATTCAAGTTAAGGGCTATCCTACAATTTTTTTTTTTTTTATTTTGTGAAATAAATGAGTGTGCTACCCAATGATTTTTTTCTTCAATTATTAATCTATGTTACCCACGCATACGTGTGATCCAGAGGTCGAAGGAATATTAAGGTTTATTCCAATACTAACGACGAGTATTTTAAAGTAGTTTTTTTTTAAACGTTAGGAAGTTATTAAAATGTTTCAACGGTCGATTGTTGACCGACCGATAGTTGTCAAATACGATTGTTTTCTTTTTTATTTAAGCCGAGCGTGGATGTTTACCCAATGATGTGATACGCCCGCCCATATAAACGTAGCGCTAGTTAGCACTGCATTACATTGCGCTCGTTGGACGAGACGTAAAATGTTGAGTTTGGTTACTCTGACTACTTTAGCTACAGTGCCCTTCGACCCGGAACACAGTAATTTTTGTCGACTGCAATTGGTGCTGCGGTGGTACCAACCTGGACGGTGTCGCGCAACAGACACCTACCATCAGCACCATCCTAGTGAATGATATCAAGTCCAAGTAGCCACAGCCCCGTTTGACGGTCATCAAACGTGTGATACGTACGATACTAATCACTCGAACCGCTGTGAGCTTTTAATAGCAGTGTTTGCAACTTTTTTGGTATCTTTCTTTATTAAAGCTGAGTCATGAGTTGCATAATATTCAATGCCAATACATTATTTTTCATAACATTATTTTCTTAATATAACTAGTTGTATGTATACTAGCGATGTTCCGAATGGAGCGAAGTGGAGTGAGAGGAGTAAGAGAGCAGACCCTGTCATAAGACGGGACAAATGCTAAGAAGAAGAAGAAGATAACTAGTTGTATGTATGTAATCATCGACAAATATTTGGGCCTTATTAGTGGATTTTTTAAGGATTGCATCTTAATCATTATCATGCTTTTAGGTTACGGAGCATAGAATATTAAATAAAAAAACATGTTGTGCCGTCTCCACGAACAGTACAAGTATAAGAAGATTGGGTCACATTTGAAAACGCCTGTATTTAATAATGTAGAGGTCGAATGAAGTTCATTAATATAATAGACAAACGGTAAATGGATTCACTAACGTCTTATCTAGGAGTCAACTTAAAATTTTAAACGTTAAAATTTTTATCTTTAAAGCATCATCCTCCGAATGATTCGTGATGTTTCCATTGCAATGACTCGGTGTGTTGAATAAATCATCTTGGTGAAACTATTATTAATCTACAAGGCTGCTTAAGTGCGGATGTCGCATGTAGAAAAAAGCGGTTCTTTAAACTTATCGGTTGCATTATCACATTTTTTTCGTTTGATGTTACTTATAGGTGAAATAATATATATGTGACACTTAAAGTGTCCAGCAAATTCAAAATACCAACATTTAAATTAACACATAAATATCGATTTGAATATTAAAGAGCATTAGAATTGAAACTATCATTACTCATATACGCCGTGGTGGCTTTGACTGCAATTAAGTGTTACGTTTATGGCTTAGATATTATCTGTATTCCATTTGAACGCAACGTTAATAAATACCAAGTACTGAGCGTAAACGCTTCACGCCGGCCAATCACGTGCGCGCGCGCCATTATTCAAAAATAGAACGAATATTGGATAGGGTTACCATTCTAGCGCGCTTCTTTTTACCATTACCATTTGTGCAACAAGGTTAACATATATTTGTGGTAAGTATTGTATGGAAAACGCTTTTATTAAAAATATTAAAATTGATTTACGACGAAAGTCACATCGTTATAAATTCTGAAGTCACCAGAGCCAGCACGTTATAAGCTGTGCCTGTTACCAGCAGTAATACTCGATGTGGTAAAATATACACACATACCTTCGGCGTAACAATACAAGGTAACGGAATGGGAATCATTTTAAGAATGGCAGCAGTATAACTTGTGATTGTGTGAAGATAATACTTAATTTAAGAATTTAATACTGGTGGTAAGTCTCTTTTGCCAGATAACGTCTAGGTAAGTACCACCGCAGCGCCTATTGCAGCCGAAAAACAGTACTGTGCCTATATCACTGTGTTTTGGTTAGAAGAGCGTTGTAGCTAATGTATTACATAAGTAACGAAACTTAATATCTTCCCTCAACCTGCCAAGTGTGGCGAGTAGTGTTGGAAAGCCTATATTCAGCTGTGGACACCGATAAAATGAAAGGCTAATGTTGATGTGTATCACCACAACACGAAGCATTATACCATGCTTTGACTAAATAAGGCCGTTCTTAAGATAAGTTGTGTTTTTTTCTTTTAACATGAAATTAAAATGTATAGGGTTGACTGTGTTGCCATATTGTTATAATTACTATTTAATGCAGAATTGAAATAATTAAGTTAAAAAGGTAAATTTTTATCTGTAAAATAAGTCTACCAAGAAAAAAATTAAAGTCAATTGGGATTCTCTAATCGTGGTAGGTATCTGTTGCCGGAGACCACCGCAACTCCTATTTTTGCCGCCCAACAGTAGTGTGCAAACTTTACTTTGTTCCTGTTTAAAGAGTAGACAGTGTAATTACAGGGGTATGAGACGTAACATCCTATCAATCCGTATTGGGCTAGCGTGGTGGGTAATATCAAAAATCCATCCATATCAACACCTATAAATGACAAGCCTTAGTGTCGGGCGACGCGGGCAGCGCAGGATCGATTGATGTGGGGATCTTCCAAGGAGGCCTCTGTCCATCAGTGGACGTCTATTGGCTGAAGATGGTGATGATGATGAGACATAACATTTTATGTCTTAGGACGATGAGCGCAATGTTGTGCTGTGTATATTATACTAATAAGAAACGTTATTGGCGGGGTGTCACTTACCATCGCGTTAACGTCCCGCTCGTCGCTCAATTGTAGCAAAAAAAGTTTTGTGGTTTTTTTAATTAAAATAACTTTTCTATCTGTGCAATAAAAATGGCGACAGTAGTGGCGAGGCCGCGGGCGCGGACGGTGGCTCGCTCGTAGCAATTAAAAATAAAACCGATGTATAATTTGTTGGCGGCTGTTGGCGTCCCGCGGCCCCGCGCCCCCGGCGCCCCCGCGCCACCCCGCGCGCGCCCTGCGCCCGCAAAACGACCAAAACATTCCGACATTTGCATTTTGATCGGCGCATTTCTGATTGAGTGAGGTCTTTAGGACTCGAGAGCGCCCCGGGATTATTTTTTTCTGCATTAAACTCCGGTTGGATTTTTTAGGCCTACTTTTTTTTTTCTTTAAGAACTAAATTAACATTTGCGGCGAATGTTAATAGTCGGTTTTGAATTGTTTCGACTTGAGCGAGCGGTTGTTGTTGTTGGCTTTTTTTTTTTACATCGATTCCGTAACAAAAACCGTGAAGGAGTATTTATCGAGTTTTCGGGAGGCAAACGGCGGGTGGAGTCCGCAATTACACCCTAATTGCTATGTTTATTTCACAGAAACAATTTACACATGTGTGCGTACACCCCGCCTTAGTCATCAGGCGTCGTTTTTATATGGTACATAAATATTATCGAACGGATACATCTAATGGTTGCTTTTATATAATCCAACGAGGCAATGTGATGTACATACAACTGACAATACTAGCGACTTTATTTATATAATGTTCTTTTTATTGAATGGTTTATAGCTTGATAAATATCAGAAAATAAGTGACAAAAAGAACTGACATAAGAAACGTTGCAAATTCATGAAATAAAATAAATTAACACTTGCAATAAGTATAAACTATTTATTGAGTTGTTACTATATGATAAAAGTAGCTAGAATACATTTCGTAGAATAAATATTGTCAGTATCGTCGTGATCTCCGCATAGGTACAACGTTGCGGTCATCCAGCAGCTTCTTTACTTTAACTTTGGATCTACCAATATTTCCTTTTGGGCATCCAACATTCGGGAATTCCTTCGAGTCCTTCGAATAATGTAGAGACACATTACTAGCTAAGACTAGAAATCATTCACATATATATTTAAAAACGTCCTAAATTTAATTAATAAACATTATATAATTATCTTTAATTAGTGCCGCGGTGAAATAATACGTATTAAATGTAATATAAATACATTATGAACAAAACTACTCGACTCTAATCAGTATAATTTTCAGAATCAACGATCTGTTCTTTCCTTGATACTAATGTTTATTCTTCAATATAATTTTAAGCGAATGATATGTTTTTGGTACATTTATTTTCATTACTATAAGATGTAAAGTATTTTGTGGCGAAAGATAAGAAAACTAAAGTTCAAAAAATAAAAATTTGGCTTTAATTTAAAATAAGGGTAATAATAATAAGACGTGTTCAATCAGAATATTGAAGCTCCATCCAATAATTCTTTCTTGGCGGCATATTTATATTATAAAGATGGAAGCTAACCGGAATGATATTAAATTCTTCTAGATCATACTCTCTTTGGAGAGTGGTCGTCGTTGCAGTGACGAAGGTGTTAACTTTGAAATACAGATGCATTGGTTTTCTCATATATTATTTCTTGTACGAGATCTCTACGAATTTATTTGGGGACTCACTGTCACTAGTTTCTTCTACTGTTAAGACTGTTCTGTGCGGCGGCATTGTTTACATCGTCATTGATTAGTTACTAGAACTTTATCCCCAGTCGAGAGGCACAATAGTAACAAATATAGGAACGTACATGTATAAAAATAAAATCAGAGTCTGTTTGTAGTGTAATAATAATAGCTTTTGGCTTGATTCATATGAATATTCGCTCGATACCTAAAATATAAACCTGTGTCGGTTTAAATGTTCCTGTCTTCAATACGACTGCTCCGACTCTGATGAAACTTTCCGGCATAAAGCATTGTATAAGTTATTTTATTTTTATAAGAGTCGGGATCCGTGAAAAATTGGGCATGATTTATTAAACTGGCAAAGGTTTGAAATTTGTGAGAAACGCTTTGGGTATTCTTTGGCACAACCAAATGTATACAGGCAGTACCTACATCTGCTCGGTTCTACTTTTTCTGATACAAAGGTGTATTCAAGTATTTGGGTTTATTCTGGCGCGCATACTTCTTAGCCATCAGGTTATTGACCCCCTTGCTGTTTTCCTTACAAAAAAAACAAGAATAAGAAATAAAAATGTTGTAGGTATCGAGTGAATAAACATTAGTATAATTCGTTGGACGTCCACCTGACGGTAAGTGATACGCCCGCCCATAATATGTTATATATGCATAAAGATGTAAACAAAAAAACGGTATAATGATATCCACACGTCATTTTCGAGCTGAAGCAATAATAAAAAACAAGAATGAGGTACACTAAGCGGCCGCGTAATAGTGATTAGTTAACTTTTACAATTATGTTTGTACTAACAAATAGTTAACATTTTGGAGTTTAAAATTTTTATGATAGAGCAGTAACCGTAAATTAAAACTATCGGCGCGTGAAATTCTAACGTCCATTAAAACGTCTAACATAGACATAAACACCTATTCGTTCTCATTACTCATTGCGGCTCGGGGCTCCGGACTCGGGGCTCCGGGCTCCGGGCTCCGGGCTCGCGGCGGCGGCGGCGGCGGCAGGGGGAAATTAACCATTCGTTTATGGTCACCAAAAAGGCTCACTTATAAATATGCATAGGAAATTTTCGAAAAAGGGATACTTTAATAAGCGAGGTGCGCTCCTCAGTAAATTGCTTCTTCGGTTATTATTCTCCCCATCGCCAATCCTATCCATTTAAAACCAATTATGTTTTATTATGGCCGGCCGAGAGAGAGGGCCGACCGCTGAGGGCGCGTCGGAGCGGGACGGAGTCGAGTTGACCACAGACAAGCGTAGTAACCGCGGGCGTCGTTGTTTCCTTCTTTTTTTTTCAATGCACACACGGGCACGGGCACGGGCACGGGCTGAGTTGATGCCTCGTGAATGGAGGCCTAATGGACGCTTGGAAATATAAAATTAAATCGGATATAATGAGTTACATAGGCTATCACGATCGCGCGAGGGGTTCGACGGGTCGCGGAAGGCTTTTGTTCTTACGGTCGACGAACCTGCGCCGTTTTTAGTAATTAAAAACGTTTTCTTTTTTCTTTTTTGCTCGCTTCACGAAGCGCGCGAAGTTCCGAGCTAATGGATCGTTAATGTAAACTTTTAATATGCTTTATAACTCTAATAACTTTAAGTTAATAATGTTAGAGGTGATGTGGGTTAATGTTGCGCTAATAATTAGAGATTTTTTTTTTGATAGGAAATTCAGCATCTAAAATAAGAGACGGTTAGTCGCTCGATACAAATACTGTTGAAATTATATAATTATGTGCTTAGAAAGAAAAAGAATCATGCTTGTGCTACATGTTTTCTTTGCTGCGATAAGTTAGGTTAAAAATTATCTACACTCTAATCCTGTTGCCGCTTTGTCGTAGCGGAGTTTGGTAGTCGAGGTCTGGACATCCGCGGAGGAGTTAAGAATTAGCCAGTCCCTGGCGTATGACCAGCACGTGGTGACCGTTCGAGATAATAATACCAATAATAATTACAGTATTACGTTTCGTTGATTTGCCATACTTATTTAGTTGTTAGCCCTCCCTAAGAATGAATATTCTACAGAGCTATGAAGAATGTAGTGTATACAGAGAATGAAGATTCTACAGAGAACACGCTTTCATGGTCCCATAGCCGTGGGTCAAAGGATTTTGGTGAATCAATTACCTAGGAAAACATCTTACGCTCTACGTTGCAAGTGTTGTTTACGCTTTCGATGAAGTCAAAAGTGCGAGACTTTCTTTTTGTTGGAGCTGATGGTAAAGCCGAGAGTGATAATAAAATGATGTCTATGGTTTCAACACAAAGCTAGACAGGCGAAAGGTAGTGGTATTAGTCATAAAATCAATTCAGCAATGTCAAATAAACATAGATGTTGACTGCACTTTTAGTACTTGAAAAGGTGGGAAGAAGTCGACATTTTTATGTTATTTCTGTCTATTATAATTAATGAAAAGCGATCAGAGGTTCACGTTAACCAGACAGTCGGAGCTGCAGCTGCTTTGAGATCATTGTTCTATACAAAAAAATAAATAAATAATAATTAACAGAAAATGATAACAGGCGGTTGGATATTGCCCGAAGGTGTGCTTTGGAAATTAAACAGGTAATTACAAGCGCGGCGCGGGCGGCGCGGGCGGCGCGGGCGGCGCGGGCGGCGCGGGCTGCGTCCGTGACCGCCGCGCGCCATATTGCTTTTCGACAGATTAAAAACAAACGCCCGTAAATTGTAATGTTACAGTTTTTGACAGATTGTTTTAAATTTATTAAAGCTTTAATTTATTGTTTTGTTGCGATGACGTCATCGATAATTTAAATTGATAAAAAAACAAAATCTAAGTGTAAGGGGGTACACAAGAATTCACTGGGCCCAAGCCAACCTCACCAGCTCGTGGTGCACCCTGCTAATCAACAAACTAGGCTCTGGCTTACACCGACCCGTATTGGGCAAGTGTGGTGGGAAATGGCCCAAATCCTTTCATATGTACCACTACAAATGAAAATCGCGGAAAGCCGGCGGATGCGAGCAACGCAGGACGGATAGATGTGGAGATCTTTGGGGAGACCAATATCCAGCAGTGGACTAGGCTGATGATGAGGCATTCCTTTATATTTTGCTTAATACCTTCATTTTTTTTTTATACAAAACAACGAAACGTGATCTGTCATCCGTAGTGAGCAAAGCAAGAATAAGACCAAGACTTGGACAATCTTGGTGTTGGTCTTGGTCTTGTTCGTTCGTTACATTTGTATGTTACGTTCGTAGGTCTCTGTTGCTGGAGACCGTCTAGATAGGTACCACCGCACCACCTATTGCACCTGACAAACAGTGTTGTACAAACATTATTGTGATCCGGTTTGAAGGGCACTGTGGATGTGAAATTACGTGGCAAAGGCTACGAGCGTTATGTGGTGTATATTATCCTAACTAGCATTACATCGTTATGATCAAGCATCACTTACCATCAGGTGAACGTCTTCGTCCAATGAAAAAAAAATATTAAGTTTTGATATTGTGTTATGCTTCATGTCATTTATATTCCCCTACTGCATGAGGAGATGTCAATTGTGGAAGTGATAAGGATATGGTTTATATATAGATGTATAATATATGTTGGCATGGTCATGGCCAGGACTAGCTGATACAGCATACTAGCTCGAAAAAACCTTCTAAAGGAATTCTATCAAGCAGGCTAATCATATATGGTACAATGTCTTTAACCGACGAGATGAGCTGGACCTCCGCCCGATGGTAAGTCTACTGGGGGTAAGTTATCGTTGCCGGAGACTGTCAAACACTATTGAAAACAACCGTGATCCGGACTGAAGTGAGCTGTAGCTAGAGAAATTACTGGGGTAACGAGACTTTACATCCTACGTCTCAAGGCGATGGGCACAATGTGTTCACTTCTTCAATCATTACATCTTTTCTTTTATTCTAGTTATAACTCATTTCAACCTTCATTCTTTCTTATCTTTCACTATCTGCTCTTCTTACAGACTTCTTTTCTTCTAACATTCTGCATCTCCATTCCTTCTTCCATTCTTCTCCTGATTCAAGACTGAAAAATACTCCTTCTCTTTGCTCACAGTTTTGGCATCCATACTTCGCTTTAGCTATACTAATATCCCAGATTTGATTAATTTTAGTTCAGGAGTGTCACTTATCATCAGGTGAGCGTCACGCTTGTCTGTTCACTTCAATAAATAAAAAAAAACAACGTTAGCACTGCCTGTCGGCTGCAAGGGGCGCTGCGGTGTTTACGTAGACGGTCTGTAGTAAAGATAGGTTTACTAGGTTTGTTAAGGTCTACCATCAGTGAAGAAGGGTTTTATGTTGGTGTGATTTGACTTGGGACATAAGTTAGAGGAGCACAAAGCGACACCAACGTATATATATATATATATACATGTATGTAGCATGCAGATCCGTCCGTCCGTTGGAATGGTGCATTTGCCTACAATGTACAATGAAGTGGGTCGCCGTTTCATCTCGCCGCCTGCTCCCAGCATCCTCGGCCCGTTTGTATCGCTGCGGACCTTTTTTATGGAGCTGGATGGTATCGAGAGCTTTATGAATGTGAATGGGTGGGTTGACTTCGATACGTAAACGATGTGTTGAAATGACGGCGGGAGTGGGTTAAAAACCGATTCTTAACTTTTTTTTTTACATAAATTCCATGTAGACAAGGGGTGTTGGGGATATAAGGGTATTTTATGTAGATAAGGTATGTAAAGGGTCCCAAACAACAACTCACGGGAGACAAACTGCGTTCAGCTTCTCGCGTACTGCTAATCAACAAATGAGGTTCTGGCTTCCACCAACCCGTGAGCCAGTGCGGTTGGGAATGGCATAAATACCCACCCTGTGCACCTCCAAGCAAAAATGGCGGGAAGCTGGTGGATACGAGCAACGCAGAGCCAATCTTTAGGACAGGCTTATATCCAGCTGTGGACTTCTATCGGCAGATGATGATAGACAAAATACAGTACATAGAAGTTATATATAATAGTTAGGAAGTAAAGCGTGTAGCCACCCCAAGAGTTTGTTGGAATTAAGTACAGTAAAATGGTTACCAAGGTACACCGGAAATTATTCACAGAACATAAGGTCCCTTACTGTTTGCTCGATACTAGGTCACTGATCCATCCACAGTACTCCATGCATAAGCATCCGTTCAAGTTTCTCATTTCCTGGGAATCGAGGCTTTCTGCTCTGTAGTTGACGTTTCAAAATAGACAATATTTCAGAACGTCGTTTCTAACATATGCACTATTTGTGTACTTACCCAAGTTGAGATGATGATGTTGCCCCCATAAACATCCCTCTAAGACTATTCAAAAATATTTAAAAAAATATCCGCCATCCGAGACATGGACGCTAAGCGTGGTTAGTATGGAAATTACTGGTATTTGGGAAAGTCTAAGTTCTAAAATGCCAGGTGATTTTTTTTTTTCCGAATAGTACTATATCTTTGTAATAAAAGTATAACTTTTTTTTAAAAGATAATTTGCGTATAGCTTATTTTTATTTTATTTTAAATTGCTTTTTATTGCACAAATGTTTCTTATGATTGTTTCTATTTAAATAAAAAATATTTAAAAATCGTTTAGAAGTAATAAATAACCAAGAACTCTTTTTGTACGAACCCATATTTCATAGTAATGTTGCTATCGGATACTAGATGGCGCTGATTGTATGTTTTATTCATTTGTATAAGGTATTAACAGTAATACAATCTGTACTATTTTAAAGAGGAATTATATTAGATCTAAAAGTAACCATATATTTAATATGTATATTTTATAAATAAATTATCTTAAAGCTATAGTAAATAAGGTTTAATTAATTATACTTCGTTTAACTATATCTTTTATAATATCTGTGTGTTAATAATTTGATAGAGTGACGATAACCCTGGTTATTAGTCCATTTGTTAGATGATTATATATTAAGTGTTTAAAGTTATAAAATCTATTTAAAACTCCAATTTTTATACTATTAAACATTTTAGTACGGGAAATAACATAAACAGATCATTATACTGGTTCCTATGTTGGGACTTGGCTTTCTCTTACAAGGACAGTCATCATCATCCGCCACGCTGGCCAAGTGTGAGTTGATGTAAGGCGCACGTTCGCAAATTGTTTTGGTCCTTAGCATAGTTTCTTCAATTTTTTTTCCTTTAAGGAACCGTAATCTCGTTGTTGAAGGACTGACGGTGATGGGGCAGTAAGGTTCTCGAGAGCCCGATACCGGTAGACCGACGATCTGATGAAGGTCAGAAGCCGCTGGATGCGGGCAGTGCCAGACCGATCAGTGTGGAGATGTTTAATGGAGGCCTATCTCAAGGAGTCAACATCCATCGGCTGATGATGAAGTTTGTTAGGAATCGAACCCGCGATTTTTAGAATCATATAGCGTTAGTTCTACCGCACTTACCAACTGCGCTATATCACCTTCTCAATTAAAATATAATAACGATATAGTATATTATTTAAGTGGTGAATAAAGTGGGAGTAAAATAGGGGGTGTAAGGGATACCGCACAACAACTCACAGAACTCAAGACAACCTGACCCTGCTAATCAACAAACGAGGCTCTGGTTCCTTCCAACGCGCATTGCGCCAGCGTGCTGGGAAATGGCAAAAATTCTTTCATATAAATCTCGACCCGATCGAGTTGAGAATCTTTTGAGGAGGCTGTGGTCCAGCAGTGGACTTTTATCGGCTGATGATGATGGGTATATAAAGATAATAAGAGAAAGAAGATATATACATATACTGAATAAATAATCTTCTCCGTCACTAATCACTAATCACTTGAAAACTAGTGAACGTATCGTCACGGGGACAGGAGCGTACCGTTACGATTTGTAAATGATTATGGACTATTTTTTTTTAATTTCATAGATCCTTCAGCGCTTTATTTCCAATTAACTTTTATAAACAATTTCATTGTATATTATTTATGCGGTTACCATAGTAACGGTTGCTATAGAAATCGTCTATCTGTACTCTACGGCCAACAGAGCTAGCGGGGAACAGGAAGTACCGTTGTATACAAATTGTAGGGAAAATGTTTTTAATATTTCGTGGGGGTAGACGGGGTGCCGCTCGCAGTTTTACCACCGCAGCAGGTGTGGTGGTAATGGCGGCAGTATACCATAAAACCGGGCAGTAACTCGAGGGTCAGGCTGCGACATTAACTGCAGCGTCCGACAGGTACGGTTAGGTATATATTTACTTGCAAGCAGTAATAAATTACCAGCTGCTGAGGAGGTCGTAAAAGAGTTTTCTATTATTCGAGGAAGCGACGAGGCGAGCTGCACCCCCACCCCCTGGAGAGTGACGCAAGGTGATATGTTAACACACAGCACCACATTGCGCTCGTCAATTCGAGACAAGATTTTAAATTTCATTACCCCAATAATTTCACTAGCTATAACGCCCTTCAAACCGTAACACAGTAACTGTTTATCGGCTGGAATAAGAGCTGCGGTGGTACCTGCACGGTCTGCGGCAACGGTGGGCCTCCATTGCTGAAGACAGTCTAAGTAAGTACCAGCGAGGCTCCTGTAGCAGCCGACATATGGTACTGTGTTCCGGTTTGAAAGGCGTTGTAACTAGTGTAACTATGTGAGTAACGAGACTTAACAACTTACGTGTAAACGCGACGAGCGCACAATGATATCATCAGACATCGTAACACTTGCAATTAAGTGAACGCCCCGCTCGCGTTGTCGCTCCGCCGATAGAATTATTTTTTTTTGCTTCATTAAATATTTACAAATACCCTCAAACGAGTGAGTTCGATTTAAAGCTACAATGCGACGTTAAAAATGTACGCGGCCGCATCCTTAAACGGTTGTGTCTCTTATAAGCACACACACACACACATGCATACACACACACACGGACCGATCAATATTTAATTCATCCGGATCGAACCCGGGTACGTCTCCAGTACCCGTGTTACCGGAGTTTAGAGGAGGTAGCGCTAAATAATAAATCGGGTGAAAAGAGAGCTGCTGCTGCTCCAGCTTTTATTCTGATTACAAACGGAAATAAATATATTGCAATTTTAACTTGGCAACACTTGATGTTAAGTGATAGATTGTGACGATAATTGTAACACTACATATATATATTTATATATATATATATATATTTATATACTTTAATGATTAATTATCAATAAAACATTAGACAGTCATCGGACTTCTACTACACCGTAGAGTGTTTGAGTTCTTTCTTTCTATTAGGTTACGAGACGAGCGGGACAAGCACTTGATGTTAAGTGTCACGCCTGTCCACAACAACGTGGCGCTAGGTGAGATGTTATACACTGCATCATATAGCGCTAATCGTCGTTGTCTCCTTATCCTAGTAGTTATTACCTACAGCGTCCTTCAAACCGGATCAAAGTAATGTTTGTCAGCTGCAATAGGCGCTGCGGTGGTGTCCACCTAGATGGTCTGCAGCAGAGACTTACAACCAGTAACTTTTGTTTACACAAAGGTCATTGAACTCGAGTGGTGTTAAGGTGGTGGTATGTCCGACCTCATGATCAGGGTTAATTTTTATGACTTTTACTGGGTCCTGGATTGTTGGATTAATGGGTAGGCTGATTTTATTTTAATTACCTTTATCAGCTGATAGACGTCCACTACTGGACGTAAGCTTCCCACAAAGATCCCTACATTGATCGGTCCCACATCGCGGAGCACCAGGGGCCGTCGTTGGGCCAATTCCCGCCACGTGGGTTGGTGGGAGGCAGAGCCTCGATTGATGATCAGCAGGGTGCACCACGAGCGGGTAAGGTTGGCTTGGGTCCGGTGAGCTTTTGTGCGGAATCCCTTACACTCCTATTTTATTAGCATCCCCCGTTCAGCAGTGTCAACATCCTAATAGAGGACAGGGGTACTTATCCTGGTCTCCTTCTTCACGGAGACGCGTGTGTGTGGAGGTGGTGCGCGAGGATCCTGATCGTCTCCATGTTTACTTAACGCGTAAAGATATCTACTGGAAGGGATGTTTACACTGCACACACTTGGTAATCAATCACACTGTTTAGTACAGTAAAATAATAGTACACTTTATTAGTACGTGTTTTAAGTTCGACTTGCGATTGTAAGATACACTGCGTCACATTGCGCTGGTTGTTTGAGACATAACATATTGAGTAGCATTACCACAGTAATTTCACTAGCTTCAACGCCCTTCATACCGGATCATAGTAATTTTTGCTCAGTATTGTTTGCGGATAACGATACTAGCTGGTGTGGTAGACCTACCATCAGTATTACATGACCACAATATCACATGAGGCTGATGATGGTGTGTGTGGGACTCCATATCACGAGACCACGGAGGCGGTCATCAACTGGATTGGTTTAATATGGTTAGCACTTCTCACTGGTGTTGGTGATAGTTTGTGATGAATGAGGATCGTCTCAGTCTTGGAGCTATCCTCGTCCTATCCCGCAGACACAATGGCGACGGTAACCAGTTTAGCTCAACCGCTGGTCACCATTAAACATAAGGTACGAAGCAAAACACCATGAATCTTCACTTATCAAATGTCGTTCACTGATCTTTCTTCTCTCTCCCTCCGTTTTCTATTTCATTCATCATTTAGTTCTGTTAATTCCTCATCAGGTATGTTTGAGGAGGAAATGAGGAGATCCGCAGAAAAGATTGCGAGCCTCAAGTGGCAATGGGCAGATAAAGATGTAGTGTTAGCAGGCCCCCCACCAGGTGGTCCCATGATGTGGTGAAGGTCTCGGGAAGCACCTGGATGAGGGCAGGGTAGGATCGATCCATGTGGAGATCTTTGGGGGAGGCCTATGCCTAGTTTTGGACATCTGTCGGCTGATAATGATGATTCTTTTATGTGTATATTATTTATTCATCATCATCCTCAGGTGACACATCTACTGCTGGATATGACTCCCTCAAAGATCTCCATATCTATCGGTGCTGCGCTGACTGCAGCCAGCGGTTTCCCGCGACCTTACAATCAGCATGGCCTTCGGTACCACTGGGTACCAGGAGCCGTCGCTTGTGTAGGGGTTCATATAGAGGGTTATAGCCAATTCCCATCACACAGGCCCAATGCAGTCCGGTGGGAGCCAGAGCCTCGTCTGTTAATTAACAGGGTGCACCACGAGCTAGTGAGGTTGGCTTGGATACCGCGAATTGTGCAGAACCCCTTACCCTATTTACTTAGTATATCAAGCGCTTTACATATTATATGTCAAGTTCTAGATATATTGTATTATTTTAAACATGTCGCATATAGAAGTAGACAGCCGCCATATTATTATTACTTTTTTTTAATAATAAGTTTAATGACTACTCATTACTCTATACAGCCTATACTTCATTGCAAATTCATTGAAATAAATGTTTTTTTTTATTCAAGACGTGACAGGAGCGACGCGACGAACGGGACGTTCACCTGATGGTAAGTGATGCGCTCGCGCGTAACGTGGCGGTAGTTAAGATGATGTACACTGCACCACTTTGTGCGCACCGCTTTGAAACATAAGCTATTGATTCTCGTTATCCCGGTAATTACACTAACTACTGTCTACTACTACGTCCTTCAAACCAGAACACAGTAATGTTTGCACAATGCTGTTTGGCGTCAGAAATAGGAACTGCGGTGTTACCAGACGGTCTCTGGCAACAGAGATTTTTTCTTCCTATCTATCGATATACATTACATTTATCTATGCATAACCATAAATTAGACTGGTGGATAATCCCTCTTGGCATTACCCTGTGTGCAGTATTATGTGCATTAATTAAAAAAAAAAAGAATATGAGTTCATGCGCGATAGAAGTGAAACTTTGTACTCAGTTTACTTTGTAAGAGATTTAAATGAAAACATTATGGTGGAAATAGAGAGAGAGATAGTGAGAGAGAGAAAGATATTGATCGCCATTTTGTATTGACTAGAGTAGAAAAAAAAGTGACTGAAAAATAAATTGTTCGATTTAAAAAAAAATTATATTATAAATTTTTAAAACATCCTGGGTCCACTTGTCCGTGTGCGTACCCGGAAACAGAGCTTTTGATTTTTTAAGGTAGGGGTAGGCGAATAGTTCACCCGGTGGAAAGTGATCACTGATGCCCACGGAAAATCACAACACCAGCGAGGATACGGCTGCGTTACTGGCCACAGGTAGAGTATTGGGCTCGCTGCCGACCGCAGACCGCAAGACGAGGAATAGAGAATCCTACAATTCTATCATGGACATATATTTACAACTATCTCTTTTCCGCTTCATAAAATACGATTGACACGCTCTCAAAAGAAGTTTAACTTTTATATAAAAATGATAAATATAAACAATAATAATAATAATGACTCGAAATATATTTAGTTTTACAAAAATATTAAGTATCTCTCTTAAGTAATCTCTTATACAATTTTTTTTTCAATTAATATTTCTTTTGTCGCATGAAATATCCACGGGCGCAGTAACTGCAGGTCCGCGGCGCGCTCTCACGGAAACAAAATATGTTATTCACGCGCCGAATATTTAATATCATTGCCCTTACACTTGCGATGAAAATAAAAACGTATATAATAAAATACGCGCCAACGAGATATGAAAACAATCCGCACACACGCACACGCGCGCGCGCGCTCGTCAGTGAGTTACGTCCGCGCACACACACACGCGCGCACACACGCGCATACACACGCACACACACGGGCGCGCCGCGTTCAGAAACTAAAGTTAAATTTGCAAGTGATAGATATGCGAGGCGCTCTCGGAATGTAATTTTCACACGCTCAAGCGACGTCACTGCAGCCCCTCTGCACTCCCACCGATACCCACCCACCCCTCCGTGCCACCCCATCTTAGTGTAGGAACAAACAACGCAATTCACAACGAGAGGTTGTTTCAATATAAAACATGTGTGAATTGGGTTTTATGAAACGAAAATGTGTAACGAATGGGAAACTACTGTACTGTGTATATGTATGAGATGAAACGCGTTCATATGTATAATAGTATCTCTTCATCTCCTCTTCGTGCAGCTTCGTAGCCTACGCAACTGCCGTGACCGGGTATTGACACGGACAGACAAACCCGGGTACTGGAGAAATATTTAATAAAAAGCAATTGCTGTCTTTACAAAATAATAATAATAAATAAGCTTTATTTCGGTCTCTGGGGCCATAGTGTTAGTAACAGTTTTTGCTTAATGAGTAACAAAAATGTAACTTTAAATATCTATATCTTTCTTTCTCAATCTCTCTTTTTCTGTCACCACCACAGTGTGAAAAATCTCATTCTCTTATAAATTAATCCGAGTACAAATATTAACTTCTACCGCATGTGAACTCGCCAGTAGCTCGCTGGCCTAATGGTTACAGCGTGCGGCTTTCATTCCGAGGGTCGCGGGTTTGAACCTCGGCGTGTACCGATGACTTAATGTTTAAGTTATGTACATTTGTGAACTTTAGTTACAACAGCGAGATACAAACGGTGAAGGAGAACATCGCGAGGAAACCCGCACACTGACATCATCTGTGTGTGCTTGTGGTGGCCCCAGTAAAGTGGCAACAGGCTCGCCCCCTGTTACATGGGACCTAATCTGACCACATCTGGGGAAATGTGGGTGTTTATTCACCTCTGCCTACCCCTACTGGGAAAAAGGCGTGACAATATAAAAAAAATGTGAACTCGCACTAGTTTATTTTTTTTTAATTCGCCAAGCGACGGGATGAGGACGTTCATCTCGTACATCCGTCCGATACTGCACCTCAATGTACTCGTCGATGAAACTTAAGATGTTAATTCCCGTTACCGCGGTAACTTAACTATCTACAACTTCAGATAAATTTTATTATAGACTAGTGTTTGACCATGATCCTATCTGACGGTAGCCAGAAATCTTGTTATCGGCAGAAAGACATGACCTGCTTGTGATGGTAAAGCACACTAGTATAGAAGTATATATATATATCATCATCAGCCGATACACATTCGCAACTGAACATAGGCCTTCCAAAGATCTTCATATCGATCGGTCTGCTAACATCCTTCGCAGTCAGCATGACGTTCGGTACCAGCGAGCACCAAGTTCCGTCGTTTGTAGAGGAGGTCTATATGGAGGGGTTTGGGTCATTTCTCACTACTCACTACTTATTGATTAGCAGGATGCACCAGGAGCGGATGAGGTTGGTTTGGGTCTCGTGAGTTATTGTGCGCACACTTCTGTCTTAAAAAATGCTTTAGGTTCTATATGTAAGCTTTATGGTAAATGGTCTCTGTTGCCGGAGACCGTCTGTTCCGGTTTGAAGAGCGCTGTAGCTAGTGCAATTACGGAGGTAACGAGACTTTACATCTTCGGTCTTAAGGGTCGAGAACAATATGGTGTTACGTATATTATTCAAACCAGCGTTACGTTGTTACGGGCGGGCGTATCACTCACCATCAGGTGAACGTTTCGTTCGTCTCGTTGTTAAGTTAAATAAAGTATTGCGTTATTAAACAATTTATATAGAATACAAGAAATGTTTTCCATGCTCCTGGACTATCGCCCCCGCGGCCTCTCAGGACGGATGCTCCGGAAAATTGCTACAATGATTGTGAGCGGGAATTTCGAAATGAAGGAAATGTACTTAAACCCGCCCCCTTCCTCGCGCGCGCCCCCGCCCGCCCGTACGCCGCCCCCGCGCGCCTGTCTGACTGCGCAACGCTATGACTTACACCACCTGACAGCCCCGGAGCGCTGCCTTCCGATGGATTCGAACCCGCAACAGATATATGTACATGCAACTGCTGCTTTGCCGTTAATGGTAGACAGTGGTGGGTGGAAGGTTGACCATTAGCATTGCCTTCCCACCCGTTAAGTCCGTCTAGGTTGACATTCAGACATTACTCTGAAACAGTTACCGTAATTACTCTAGTTACAAGTAGAACACGTTGGGATGTTGTGTGAACATATGAACCAGCACTTCATATAAGCAGACTAACACACAGCACCGGAACGTATTACTCATCCCGTTGACTTGTTAAATAGAATATATTTCCATCGGTAAGCAGTAATGCGCGAGTATTACTGTGTTGCCATTTGAAGGGCGCTGTCTCTGAGGCGATCTCGACGATTTCTACACAAACATAAAGATTCATGTTTTTTTATTATCCTAAATATATATATTTATTATTCAATTAAGAGACGGACGAGCGGGACGTTCACCATATAGTAAGTGATACTCCTACCAATAACGTGGCACTAGTTATTATGATATATATGACCACATTGCGGTCTTCCCCTGAGACGTGAGATATTAAGTCTCGTTACTTTATTAATTACACTAGCTACAGCACCTTCAAACCAGTGACCGGTAATATTTTTACACTACTGTTTGTCGACTGATATAGGAGCTGCAGTGGTACCTATCTAGACGGTAGTAGTAGTAGTAGATCATATATTATTAGGGTCACTATTCTGCTGGTGTTGATTTATGAGATAAACAAAATAAAGCTTATTTTAGTTATTTAATAATTATTCGATATTATAGTTTTATCATCATTTCAATTGATGGACGTTCACTCCTGTACTAGATCTCTTGTAATGTATTCCACAAAGCACGATCTTGCGCTGTTTGAATCCAGTAACTAGTTTACTATTAATAATGATTCTCGTATATGTACAAAATAAAAACGGAACCTGTAAAGGATGGCCCGAAAAATAGCGGTAAATCTGATGTTAACAGATATCAGAATTAATGATAACAATCAAGTAGATTTGTTACAGAACGTGTTTGTCGGATGTGCTGTTTCGTGCAGACGCTTCTCTATACAGACGTCATTTGACAGATTGTTTTATTTTCTATTGTATCTATGGAAAAGCAAAAAGGTTTTATAATTCTTTGATCAGCACAACTTCTGTTAGTTTCGCAAAGAATAACGCAAACAATTGGATTTTATTTTCGTCTGAAAAATTTTGAGGCAATTTCCATTTAATTCTTACAACATCTAGGCTATCGTAAATCAAGTGATGTCGATCTTTCAATAATCCAATCAAAGCGGTTTCTATCCGAACTAATGTTATTGTCGAACCGACCAGCCATTATCCCGACGAGGCGACCATCTGAATGTCCAGTCACGTATACGGACGAGCGAGAACACAATATACAACGGTGCGGGAGTGAGTGAAACAAAAACTGCGATGTAAACAATCCGCGTCACACATACGTCAAACGGCTCAAGTACAAATACATTTATACGAATATGAACTCTATTACCTTAAGAAAAGTTATATAATCAAATAACTTTATCGGTCACAAATTACTAAATATGCACTCTAACGCTATAAAAACTATTTGTTAACTGCGACTTTGAACTTACGCATACACAATAAAGGGCTTAAATTTGTCAGGCGGTAAATTAAGGCTTTCAAAAGCACTTTTCATTAGTCAGTAGGAGAAGTGGCGACATCTATCTCCTGTTTCTTATATTGACATGGCCGTCACAGACGGAATCGAAATGAGGCAATAAAGAAATTGGGATTCCCTTTATGTATGTATTCCGGCGTCCCCGATGCGCTGGTTATGAATGTTACTTAATTAAAGTGGATTTTTGGTAGATGTTCAATAAATATAAAAGCTGCTTAAGTAGGAACATGTACTCGTCTCACTAATATATTATTCTACTTATTCCATTAAGAAATAGACATATATATGTTATCTGATTATTTTTACTTTAAAAAATGCATGATTTTCAGGTGGTGGTCAGGTCAGGTCTCTGTCACCGGTGACTGTCTAGGTAGGTACCACGGCAGTGCCTATTGCAGCGGACTAACAGTAGTGTGCAAACATTACTGTGTTCAGGTTTGAAGGGTTACAGCTCCCTTCAATAGTCTCGTTATACTAGACTAAACTATTTATATCTCAAGACAATGAGCGCAATGTGGTGTTGTGAATACCATCCTAACTATCGCCACGTTGTTATGGGTGGACATACAGCACACCATCAGGTGAATATCTCGCTCGTCTCGCCGCTTTGTTGTATAAATATAAAGATAGTGTTTGTCATTTTATTAGTCCATATAAAACTTATGCGATCCTAATAAATGCATCGCGAGTCGCTTCTCTGCTTGCCTGGTATTTTTCCAAATTTAAATGGAGAACGTGAAATGATTTTCTCTCCTTCCTTTTATGTAAGTATAAGTAGATAAACATTATGGTTTGTTTGTGTGTGTGCGTGTACGAGTGTGTGTTGTATGTGTATATAAATACAACTGAAAAAGGCGAAAGCAAATTTTTTTTTTTTTTTAATATTTTTAATTGAACACATTAACCTCATTAGGGTTACCAATTTAATAAAAAGTATAATAATTATTTTTATTAATGGAGACAGACTATGGTATTGCCAATATTAATGTCCGGTTTGTACGAGTTCTAAACAAATAAACTTACTTTAACCAAGAGTTAACTGTAACGTTAAATAACGCACGAAAGTACCAGGGCGGCATGCAGATATAGGAGCTCGCGCGCGCAACTAACGGCTCGCGGTCAGGAGTCGAATTTTTCAAGCGCCGTCCACGCGGAAAGGTTTCGCGTTTGTACGCCGTACGGTCAGCAGAACTTTCTCGTGATGCTGGATTAATTTAGCTTTTAGTCAATATAGTGGTGACTGGGTGATCACCGTCCGTTTGGACGTCTGACGGTAGAAATGGTGTAGGGCAGTCGCATCGCTTACCACCACTGAACACTTCAAGATTGATCAATTCAACTGTGACCAATTACATAAATTTACTGGTGGTAGGTTTCTGTTGCCGGAGACCGTCTAGTCAAACAGTACTGTGTTCCAGTTTGAAGGGCGTTGTGGCTAGTGTAATTAATGGGGTAAGACTGAACATTTTATGTCTCAAGCGCAATGCTGTGCAGTGTGCGTTATCTTAACTAGCGTGACGTGCTATTGTGTCGGAATATGGCTTGCTATCAGGTGTTGGACCGGTTCGTTTCGTTGTTTATTTGTTTAAAATAAACGGCATTGGATTGGATAGTTCAGTTTGAGAAGCGTGGTTGTGGCGACGGTAGCGCGAGGCGGTGACGCGGCCGTCGTTGGCCGCGCGCGTTTTTCACCGCCGCCCGCCCGGTGATGGATTCGAACCGGGGACCCGCGGCTGACGTACGCCGCGGTCGCGCCGCACCGCGCCGCACCGCGCCGCGCCGCATACAGCTAACGCGCTACGACCATTTGTTCGGTAGCAGTTAATAAACTGCGCCGCGGCATCGCAAACCCGTACGTGTGTTGCAGTTAAGTAAACAAACTAAATTGCATAGTACATAACGCATTGGCATTATGTATTGTTGGCCTTTACCTTCACAAGTTACATAGTTTAGAAAAAAAAACCTATTTATAAATTTTATTTGTAAAATTTTAACCGCCAATTATTTATGAGACGTATGTAACAGATCATAGACAGAAAAAATTGTGTGTAAAATGTATACGCGTGTACGTGTGTGTGAGTATGTATACATGTATATGTGCGTGCATGTGCGTGAGTGCGTGTGTATGTGCGTGCGTGTACGTATGTGTGTCGTTATTTGTGAATTTTAATATATTGTTAAAACCACGGCAATGTCTATTTCTGTCAACGAGCAGTTATGTGCACATTGCTGTGTTCCGGTTTGAAGGACGCTTTAACCAGTGAAATTATAGAGGCTATTGGAATCTATAATGTAATGTGGTGACACACAACTAACACTTCACTGTCACAAGAATCTCATCACCGTTCGCTTAATAAGTTGCTAAGTAAATTAAAGCTACTTTTGTTTTTCGTTCTAATCAACTTGGCAATTAAGATAAGTTTCCTTCTGCGCTGAAAACACTAAGGTAATTTAATTTAGTGCCTACTTAGTGCTCATTCGATACCTGTAACAGGAATTGTTTAGGTCGCAGCAGCGCAGTGCGAGGCGGCCTGGACACTAAACGATAGTAATAATTTCAACGGAAACGGAAATCTCCTCGCGGAAAAATCGTTTTAAAGCGAGGGGGTGGGGGGGCTGACGGGCGAGCAGGGTCCAGTTTTATTTTGGTCCATTTAACTTGAAATAGTTGCCGTGAGTGCACCAGGAGCGCAGAGGCGCGGGGGTTGGGTTCTGAAATGCGATTTATGGACGGCATCGGCGGTTTTAATGTCCGCTCATGCTGCGTGCTCTCCTGGTAGGCGCATGTCGCGGCCGCTCGGTCGCAGCGGGGCGCGCCCTTTGTAAGGCCGGCGCGGCTTCGGTGCCGTCGGCGCGCGCGCACCGCCACCGCGGACTGCTTTATAGCGCTGCGGGCGAAGCGGATCAGTCCTCCGCATTAGGAGCGCCGCTCCGTCGGCTGCTCCTCCCGGTGACAACCCTAACGTACTCCGATAACGATGACGAGATCAATAAGAGTTTATAATTTTTTTTTCTTGTAAAACAAAAGCGAATAATGTTATTATATCTATGTACTAGTAGTAGCTAGTGTAGACTAGCTGTTTTCCGGCGACTGCTTATATGTAGAATTAGACTGCAAATGACTTTCCACACCATACCATACACATATATATATATATTGGATGATGAGACACATCACATTAAAAACAAAATAATGAAAGACGTCACGATGCTATCGAAAAAAAAAGATAGAAAGAAAAGTATTTGATATGTTGCGAAAGTTAAAAATAATTAAAAAGATGTTTTAGGCGAAATGAAATGATCTATCAGTGTCTCGATCCCAAAAAGAAAATGTGTTTTGTTTGTTCGCGAATCACGTGAAAACTAGTGAACGTAACACGGGAACATATTTCACTTCAATCAAGCTCAGCGGGTATCGAATCCGCGCCTCTTTAGCTTTACTCACTTTGTTTCAGTATTTTAAACACGCAAAAACCAGTGAACGTATCGAAACTAGATCACGGCCATTCTACGCGGCATGATTTGTAGGTTTCATACATCCTTCATCATTTTATTTCTAATTAACCTTTAAAAATATATTTATTTCGTATTATTTATGCGGTTGCTATGGTAACAGCGGCTGGGAACAGCTAGTCTAACTATTATATACGGGATGTTTCCACCTAGGTTGAGATTATTCGCGATATCTCTTGTGCCATAAGGGCTGGAGACTTGAAACTTGGTTGGAATATTCCATTTGCCCAGTGTAGGTCAGCTACGAATGGTTTTTATTAAATACCTTCCCCAAAGGGGGTTGCGGGGGTGTTATATCACGGCTAGCTGTGCAGGCGAGTTCCAGCTATTAAACATACACATTCGATAACTTCATGTTAGGCTAATTGTGCTTTATGAGGTTGATTGCTGGTACACCCCTGACTGAAGGGGGTGGAGGTTAGAGTATGTGATCTTGATCACGAGATGAGGCGTTCCATGCATGCTCATCTCCTCATGTAACGTCTAGCAAGTGGCGAATGAAATATGTTTGATAGTGAACATTTCGAGGTTCCGTACATGTTCCAAGTACAAAAGCTTTTTGAGGGTATGCGACATCCACCATCACGCACCTGACCAGTCATTGCTGGGCATAGATCTGCCTCTAAGGCGTTCTATACCGATTGCTCTTATCCGTGACCTGATGAGAACAGCGGTGAGGACGCAGTTGACTCGTCATTAAGAGGGTTTAAAGACAAGCACGACTTTCAGTCATGAAGCGTACGAAATAGCAGTTCTGGTCCATCCTTTGACCTGGTTAAATAGTGCTATTGGCGATTCACTCTGATTAATAGCTTACTTTATATTAAAATATCTTTCCAGCTCTTTAAGACAACGATTTAAGTTAAAGAAGGAATCAAAACTATCAAAGTCTTAATGACTTGTTGAATTCAGACCTGGGCCAGGTCTATTTCTTGCTGTAGGATCGTAGATGATGATGAAAGGTTTAATGTGGGTAGGTTTTGTTAATATATTATAACTGTAAGTGAACCGAAGTTTAGCTCGATAGATTGCTAGACTTAAGTGGCAGTGGGGACGTAGCTCGGAGGACTGACGGCCGATGGAGCAGTAAGGTCCTCGACCTCGAGTGGCGCCCGCGTACCGGTAGACGTGGTGTTGGAAAGCCTCCCACAAGGTGTACCGACAACCTGGTGGAAATCGCGAGAACCCACTGGATGCGAGCAACGCATGAGCGATCGATGTGGAGATCTTTGGGGTAGGCAGAGTCCAGCAGTGAAAGTATCGGCTGATGATGAACCGAAGTGTGCTCACAACAGTTCGATAACCAATCTACTGGCCTCCTCTGTGTTTATATTCACTCTTTGAAGCTGCCTTTTTTTTTGCCTTACACTTATATTAAAATGATTTATAGTTTTAGCTTCGGCTGATGATGATGATGCCTTTTAGCTTTTACATCTCATAATTCTCCTTCCGCAGGGTAGTCTTTGAAAGGACAATAAGGACTGTTGTTTTCATAATATTTCTTTCTTCTTGTTTTATTTGAACAAGTATTTCTAAGGACCGTTTAGTATGGAGATATTTATGTTGGGCTCATGTCCAACTGTGGGCGCCTGTGATGATTCAGTTCCTTTATTTTTCGTTATATTGCTTTCTGATATGTTATATATATGTATATGTTAGTCGCATTGTTCGGTTGGAGCCGCGCTCGCAAACGTCGCAACTAGAAATACATACATGGCTTTAGTTTCATCTGGAAGCCGGTTTCTTTTGTCGCTGGGGGTTCGGGAGCTGGGAAGAGGGGCCGTAGGGGTTGAATGGGGGTGAGCCGGGGGGTAGCTAAGGTTGACAAATGGGCCGCTCCGAGCATCCGCGATACAATCGCTGCGTTGCTTACAGCGCTCCGTTGTAGGAAAAAAGCTAGGGATGCCCGTGTCCTCGTTCCACGAGGACTATGTTACTTCCACTCCTGGGCATCATCATTCCAGCGAGTAGTACTGACTGTGCGGGGTAGTACCCAAGTAGTACTCTAATAGTTAGTATTAGAGAAATATTGAAAATTGTCTTGCAAGATAATTAAATAAAAAGTAGCTCATTACGATACAGGCGTAATACATGTTAGACAAGTAAATACCTAAAATTTTTCTGACTTTTTAAGGATTTTTGTCGGACTCGTGATTACATGGGGCTCAGATTAAGCAGGATGCCACATATATCATGAACCTTCTGACCTTCCTCACCTAGCCAAGGTTAGTCAAACGACGACCTCGCGGCGCACCTTTATTTCGCGTAAGCATTGTTGTAATAGTACGCAATTGTTTTCTATAACAATATTTTATTTCACAGCTTTGTTTAGACGATATGTCGACGTTTAAAACTAGTTGATCGGTTGTAATGGTGATGAAGAGGTAATGTGAAGCGGTATTTCCATCACCAGCGTCGCAATAACAGTGTGATGCTCACAGCGCGCGCGGCAGCCCTACGCACGCGTCACTGGACTCGTCCCAGCGTGCCATTACTCACTGTCGGCCGCCATTTTCGACGCGCCACGCCCGCTACGCCGCTATACCGCTACGGAGCTACGGCTCTACGGCGTAGCGGCGTAGCGTTGCACGAAGCTCGCAGCGGCCACTCGCGAATACGACTTGTACTTTAATTGCTATTTAATGAGTAATTTATGGCTATCAAAACTTATTTATAATAATATAATTTTTTTAATTATTTATTACAGAATTAAATCAAAATCATCATTCCAGCTTACAGCTGTCTACAGCTGAACAGAACAGTCCCTGTGATCTTCATCACATCATCGGTATACCTGATAAGTCGATGTCTTAATGTTAATAATTCAGTCATATAAATAGAGTAAATTTATTTATTTTTCTTGTATGTATTTCATCCCTTAAGGATATATTAGCCTTATTGATTAAAAGTACAAAAAGGCAAAGAAAAATATTTAAAAAAAAATCAATAAACGAATAATAATAATACTAATAGCGTCTTCAATGCGTAAACATATCAATAATGTCTGGTTGCAATAGACCGGTTCACTTAATATCAGGTGTAAAGTGCCTAGGTCTAGTAAATTGACGTTATGTTTATGCTTATCGTCTCATGCTTTATAATCCATCAGCAAGTGTTAGATGTCTTTTGTATCCGCTACTTATTTTGTAGTCAATAAAGTTTTTTTATACAATTAAGCGACGAGACCGGTGGAACGTTCACCTAATGTTAAGTGTAATTAGAATTATATATACTGCACTACATTGCGCTCGTCGCCTGAGACATAAGATGTTGATCCTAATTACTCCAGTAATTATACTAGCTGTAGCGCCCTTCAAACCTGAATACAGTAATGTCTGCACGGTACTGTTTGCCGGCAGCAATAGGCGCTGCGGTGACACCTAGACGGTCTCTGTCAACAGAGACCTACCACCAGTTTATTAAAAAAAAAATATGTGTAGCATATTTGAAGAATATTCTAATAATTAATTCTCTTGTTAATATTATAACCTAATGCTTTTCAAACTCGGGGTTAATGTTAATAAATAAAGGGGTTTCTTAAAGTTATCACCCCCGCACTAATTGGCCGCAGCGCTTCACACTGCAGCGCCCCGAAGTAGTAGTTTTAATGCATCAGCACTTACTTTACGGCTCCGGTGCCGCGTACACGAGAGTTATTCCTGCTGCATCTGCTATCCTGGTATACTTAAAAGCGACCATATCTCTTGTGCACCTGACGACCTCGTGCTCGTTAGGAGACACTTTACTCCGCTTCCGAGACGCTCCGGCAAACTTTTTGCTACTCCTGCCGCCCTGGTACTAAGTCAGCTAATACAGCTCGCGTTGCGTTCTGCGCCAATAATTAAAATGGCGGTTTTACTTATTTCCTTTTTAATACTCTTTTTGAGGTTAGGAAAACGTCATTAAAGTGAACTGTATTCGTACTCACAGTTTTTTTTTAATTCATCAGAGACGCGCTGGTGTTGCTATATAGAGCCATAATTTTGATACAGATAACATAATTTTAATACAGCGAAAAAATATATATAGCTTTTTTTTGGTAACAACTTGCAACACTGTAGTTAAACCAATTTAGATAAAAAAGGTAGTGGTTATAGGTGTTGTGGGAAATGAAACGAAAAGATTTTTTTTAGTTTTTAATATTTTTTACACAATTCGTAGCATTCATAATGCCGACACGTCTCCGCCGTCCGCGTCCCGCCAGCGTCGGGGTTCCACGAGTTGGATTTATATCTTACAAACATCATATGAACCGGACTAAACGTCCGTCCGTCCTCATCGATATATGCACCTCGCCGAAATAATACAAATACAAATATATAATAATCATTTCCACCGAATGCGTTGTTTCCGTTTCCGCTGCGAGACGCCACCATTCGTTAGTCGCTATATTTACAATAACTCCATGACTTTCAAACTGTATGTATAATATACATATACATATATAATAAAGAGAAAAATCAAAATAAAATTCTTTAATTAATACATTAATGCCTAACAGCTACTATTTAAGACTTTCCTCTTAATAAAATATATTACACGCCATGTAGTTAACAATAATAATAATAATAATAGGGAAATATTAACAAGGACCAGAGTTCCAAAAGAAAAAAAATATTGTCGGTTTGCTTTTTTTTTTTTTTTCGTCGAAACGTTTTGTGTTTTAATACTGAAACTTCATTGGAAACAAACAATCTTTTATACAAAGGAAAGCGACTCAAATTATATATCGATGATATATTTACAAAGAATAACAAAAACTTACAAAGTGTGTACGGTTGCGATACGGTTGCTCACTTCCGCACCGGTGCGCGGCACGTCGCGCCACGTCACGGCCCTTTCCCAATAGTGGGCTAAGCGTCGTGTAACATACCTAACGTTCCAAATAACGCAAAGTTATTGACAAATACAACGTTAATACAAAAATATCTCCGCGTTCTGTTCAATTGAATGATATAACCTAAAATTTCTAATACATTAGTCATTTTGTTGTGCTTGTCACATCTCTCGAACGGAAAGGCAAAGGTACATTGTTCATGGAGGCACGTTAGCGTTATTACACGAATGTATTGTATGTAATTATTTGAGATGAGCGCAATGACGTTTACCAATGGCTTATTACGCAAAAGTGTGGAATTACAATTTTTCCTTAAATATGAAACAACCGTATCGCATACCTTTGTTACAGAAACATGATCTTTATCATTACACTAATAAAGCTTGATCTCGGATAACTCTTTACCGCTATTAAAGTTATACCATAGCTAGGACCAATTTTGACAACTTCATATAGCTCCCATTCGTATACGTGGCTAAGGCTTGTAATGCGAAGCATTACGGTACATAAAAGTTACGATGGATGTGTACAAATGTCTATATCAAAATAAACTATTCAAATTGACAGAAGCATTGGTCATTTCCTAATTAAAGTAATTAAATGGAAGTAAGTAGATAATTAAACATTTTCAAAAACGCTAAAGGGACACTCCACGTAACTTTCATTTTACATTACGCGCCAAAGACAAAATAGAATTGACAACAGCCGTTACAATTTTCCCGCGCCTCCGACTGTCAACAATTTATTATGTTTTGGCCATAGACAATATATGAGAGCAGCCATTTTGTAACCTTTCTTTTGTAAATAACACGGAGATTGGTACACTATAACGTAAATTCAATGAAAATCAAAAGGTAACAGATACAGAACTTATAAGTTAAGAAAAGATTAATAAAAAAATACTTGTCACCATTACCGCCGCTCCGTTTCCGGATTAAAAATGGCCGCTCCCGTTACAAGCGGATTTCAATTCGAGTTACGAAGCTCAATCGATTATCAGTCAAGAAAAATCTCACAAATCTCGTTTTCTTTTTTTTTATTTGTATATGTATGAACATTTATAATTGCTACACGTAAAACAAAGATATCTGCCGCAGCCTCCACTTTACACCACGCGACAGCCCGCGCCGCCGCGCCGCCGCGCCGCCGCGCCGGCTGCCGTGCGCGTACTAGGCAACCCGTGTCAGGTATCCAGACAAAATAGAGCTAAAAATCTCATTCGACTTTAACATTGTAAAATATCATATTTTTTCATCGTATACATCGGTTACAAATTGTGCTACATTATTGAACACCAAGGCAAGGTGAAACTACGATATCCCAATTCCAAATATCATCGTAATAAATATATAATATAATATAATATATATATATATATATAATTCAAAGATATGTATATCGACCTGTAAAGCAAAATCACAAAATGAGAGCGCGGTCAATGAAATTAGGTTTGGGTAAATTGACGTCTGATCTAAAAGTACGTTTGAGCGAAGAATCCAAATCAAAAAGTCCGTTTGCACGAGGTCTGTGGGTCTTTTTCAATTACAACCACGGGTTTCCCCCGTTCATCGCCTTCGAATGCGGCGGAAGCGGAAGCCGCTTGCAATACAAGGTGTAAGACATTCGAGAACGCCGCGGTAACCACCGGTGTCGGGCGAAAGCCTTTGTGCGCTTAGAGACCTGAGCGGGGCCCGCGCGCCCGCGCGCCCGCGAACTGGTGCAGGAGGTTCCCGCGTGCGTCCGCATCCGCTACGTAGACGTCGCTCTGTTCCGGTCGTCGCCGTCCGCACGATTGAAAGGAAACCGTAACGTAACCTCATAAACTCTATCACACAACTCCTATACAAAATAAAATATAATAATGTCACCCAGTTCTTCGTCCCCCAGTACTTCCAGTGATAGTTACAACTTACAACTATTCAATTATTTATTTATTTATTTATTTATTTATACGTAATAACAATACACAATTAGCTATAAATATTTATACGATACCAGTGAAACGGTAGTGTACGGCCGCGCGGTGTACACTGTGGCGGAGGTGGTGGTGTGGTGGTGGTGGTGGTGGTGTGTGTGGTGTGTGGTGTGGTGTACGGGGGTGATTGCACCGACATCTGTGTGACACTGTCCGTGGTCTCCTTCCGCGTTAAATCATTTACATTAATTTAAACATTAAAGTTGACTTTAAATCTTAATTTAGGAGATCGTATACTTTTTTTCAATATTACAAAACGTATCGCGTTATTTACATGTAGCATAGTTCTCCTGTTTGTTCGCGCCGCGGGCCCGCTCGGCCCCCGGGCAGGGGTCAGGTGGACCCTGGTGGGCGCCGGTGGGCAGCTGGGGCCGCTCCGTGTTCGTGTTATTGAAATCTGGAACAAGGACATCATATTTTAATTAACGCTACACAACGCGATACGAGGACATTTGCATTGGACCCTTATCGTCAACTCAACTATCAGAAGCTTTTTATCCAGTGTTGACTTTCAGCTTCCGTCTGGCTTTGCATCCCCAGGTTATCAATCCGCAGTCATAATGACATTACTGTGCTACATCGGTATATTTGGTAGTCAAATATAATTTATTTTTTATGTTTCATGTATCACCAGGACGAAGAAACACGGATAGAAAACTAAATTCAATAGATATCTGCAATGAATACTTACTATGTACAAGAGTGGTGGATGCATTAAAGGTGGTGGCCGTAGTACTCGGCCGGGTAGTGCGCGTAGCCCTGGTGGAAGGCTGGGTCCGTGGGCGGCCTGTGCATCATCTGCTGCCCGTCCATCATGTAGCCCATCGTCGCCTCGGGGCTGTACGCGCCGCTGGGGCCCGCGTGCGGGAACACTGCAGGGTAAAACACTGATCGGTTACTTAGACCTGCCGTTGTCCAAATGGTGCTGGGACACTGGGAATTGAGACAGAATCTAGATTTTGTGGTGGTCTTTGCTGGGGACTGTCTAGGTAGATACCAAATATTTCTGTTGCCAAACTGTAGTATGTGTTTCAACGGAAGGACGCTCATTGATAATTACTGGAGCGACGAAGCTTATTGTCTGCATTGAAGAGACGAGAGTAATGTGAACATCCTAACTAGCGTCTCATTATCAGAAGACGCTGATCTATCACATGAGCATGAAGAAAATACGATCGCAAACTAATTGAAGCTTGATGACAACTACTTTTTTAAAGCGGGATCATTTGTGGTTTTTTTTCATGTATTTCACTTCAGTTGTTTTTTTCATCAGTAGTAATAAATAAACTCGGAGTCATTGTTAACGGTTACTGGACGAAGTTCAATTGAAACGGATGGGATTCCCCGCCTCCATGCGCTGGTGGCGGGAGAAGAAAAAACTCAGTTAATTGTTAATTCAGTTTCGGCGAGGATGTCGGAAAATATCCGAACGAGAAAAATACCATTCGAACAATGCCCGAACAGTATCGGAATCCGCTCGATTTTACCGCGGAACTGTTATGACTTCCGTTAGCAATATATCCCGGGGATTATCAATCGTGAACTAATGGCGTACGTCCATTATAGACGCCGATTTCCGGCTTCGTCGTGGGGTCTTTATGGTGGCACGCGCCATTGCACCAGGAGAGTTTCCAGCGCGGCCCCCTGCGACCTCTCGCCGGGAGCGGCTCCTCGCCAGCACCGCCGGCACAGCCAGCACCGCCAACACCGCCCGCCACGTCAATACACTTTACATAATTCTCCAAACTTTCCCAATGACGACATCACGTGTCTCCGCGTGTTACTGCGCCTGCACACCAGCACACCTATCTCCCACAAATAGATATGGCGCCAGCGAACAAGTTGCACCTAGATATATATATATTTATATGGAAACGTTTATATGGTGCTTACTTTTTACAAGTCAACAGTTTTAGGAATAAATAAAAAAAAAATCAGTAAACTAACGTTTCAAATGATAATAGCGTAGTAATGTTGTTGTATACACATCCAGCGATTAGTTGACTCATCACGAGACTTAAACATAAACACTTAAAATTAAGTAGAGTTATTGCTTCTGTCATTTAGAGGTCACTTATGAAATGATTTAACAAAATTCTTTCCCCAAAGGGAATAACAGGGGTGGTTCGTCCATTAATGCGGATGGGGAAGAGATATAGCATTAAGTATTTAATTTCACAATATTGAAAAAAAAAACAATAATTACAACAATATCGTACAAATACTAGTTGATAGTGATTAAATAAATAGTCCTCTCAATATTCCCACGGCTGGGACTCAGGTCCGCCTCCCGCGTACGGTAAAGAACATTTAATCATCGCGTCAGTCAATAGACGCTACATCATTACTAAGAAATTAACATAAAAATAATTGAAATGTATATCATTTATATATATAATTGTTACAGTAATTTAATTGTTTATAAGTTAAAGCAGTAATAACTTAAGTTTTTTTTTTATTTAACGCCAATTAATAACTTAAGAAGGGAGCCGCGCAAACTCGTGAAAGATACAGTGCGACGACGCGTAGCTCCCAATTGGCAACTGGGAGGACAGGAAACAATAAAGGAGCCCCCGGGAGGCGTTTCCTCCAGGAAACTATGATTTACTGGGCGATAATCTTCCCGGGACTCCTTGAAGTTATCGTCGGTATATCGTGATACCTGGGCGGGGGTACCAATCAATACTGCAGCCGTCACCAGCGGCAGTAACTCCTCGTTTACCGGTGCCGACGGTAATTGAGGGTATATGTTGCGTACTGTACGGTTGCACCACTGTACGAGGTGGAGGATATTCATTTTTTTATTTTATGACAGCGATGAGACGAGACCTTCACCTGATTTTAAGTGATACGCTTGCAACATACGCTCTAGTTAGAATGGTATACACTACAACATTGCGGTCGTCGCTTTTAAATATTAGATATCGTGTCTCGTTATCCCAGTGATTACACTAGTTACAGCGCCCCTCAAGCCGGAACACAGTAAAGTTTGTACAGTGCTGTCAGGTGTGTGCTGTCTCCGGCAACTGCCTACCATCAGTAGTAGATTCACGAAGCCAGTGCAGTTGATTTCATTTCAGTATTCATAAGGTAATATCGCTTAGCTTGCTTCAATCTGCACCGGAAGCTGTATCGACGTACGCCGAACCATCAGCACATAAAGCAGGGTGAGAGTTCTAAATATCCGGATGCGCCGCCAAGTTCGACGGCGACGGAAAATTGAAAAACCGGAACTGGAGGAGGGGGGTGGCGGACGTGGGGAGGAGGAGGCAGGATGTATAGATGGGAAACTGTTTTGGCAATCGGTTAAAGAAATAGCCGCGCGCATTTCCTGTGGTCATGGCAGGGTGGCTGCCGGCGGTCAGGCCGGGTATCCCTGCAGCTCGTCCGTCCGCTGACCTGGATCCACCGCGCTGCTTGACAGCACTGGATTTGCTTTGAACATCATCCCGCTATCACGTAAATTGACTTTGCTCGGAAGACGACATTACCGCCATTTGCGATGTCTTTCCGGCATTCTCTTTGGTGTGATGATGTCTTTTTCCGAAAACGCACACCTCTCGTGATGCTGAGAGGTAAAGTATTCAATTTAAAAATATTATATATCATTTTCCGGTTTATGTTCCGGTTTGAAGGGCGCTGTAGCTGTAATTTATCGGGTGACGAAAATCAACATCTAACATCTTAAGGCGACGAGCATAATGTGATACAGTGTATGACATCCTAAGTAGCGCTGTGTTGTTGTGGGTAAGTGTATCACTTAATATCAAGTGAATGTCTCACTCATTTAAAAAATATATTAAACAGTATGCGTGTTGCTGGCGGTCTATGTCCAACAGCGGACTACTACAGGGTGTTTTTTTTTATTCAATTAAGCGACGTGACGAACAAGACGTTCACTTGATGTCAAGTGATACGCCTATCCATAACAACGAGTTACCACCAGTACAGTCCAGTAAATCATCCCTATACGTATGAGAGCTGGAGTATCCTTTGTCTCCGTCGCTATCACTGTTGGCGATGGTCGTGATCATCACCATCATCACCATCACCAGACGTCGCCGCTCATCTCTGATGGTCACCTTCCTCGTGCTTTCATATAGTGGTGAGGATGTTGAGCTGTTCACTGCCGCTTTCGGTAGTGTCCTGGGCGAGTGAACATTATCGTCCACGGCTTCATTGTGACGTGTTGTGTAAGTACATTGATCAGAATGTATACACTGCGCACTGCGCACTGCGCACTGCGACTGCGCACTGCGACTGCGCACTGCGACGGCGACGCTCCCTAATGAATTTATTATAAGCTCATAAATCGCAGCGTGACGCTGCTCCATTACTGCACAGCAGTATATAACAATTGGAGCGCGCGCGGCCGAGCTGCACCGTCTCCCGCCTGATGATCGTTTATCGAGCTCTCCGCACAGATTATATCGCGTCACGCTGCTTATTAAAAACGAGCGCAATGTGAGCGGCCGTATCACTTATTATCAAGGGATCGAGCCGCTAGAGCCGTCACGTAAAAAAAAAACACCGCACGCTATAGAAACGTATCGCTGCAGTGCTTGTATGCAGTAATTGGATTCACAGATCTCACACTGGTGGTAGGTGGGGCACGCTCATTGCACGGTACTGCAAATATCACCGTGATCCGGTTTGAAGGGCGCTGTAACTATTACTGCTGGTGGGTCTCTGTTGTCGGATTCCCTCTAGGTAGACACAACCGCAACGCCTATTGCAGCCGTGAAGCAATACTGTGCAAACGTTACTGTGTTCCGGTTCAAAGGACGCTGTAACTAGTGTAATTATTGGGTTAATGAGACTTGATATTTTATGTCTCATAGCTAAGAGCTTTGCTTTTTGTTTAAGCGACTAGACGAACGGGACGTTCGCCTGATGTTAAGTGATGTGCCCGCTCATAACAACGTGGCGCTACTTAGGATGTTATACACAACATTGTACTAGTCATCTTGTGACATGTCTATTGTCTCGTTTCTCCAGTAATTACACAAGCTACAACAGCCTTCAAACCGGAACACAGGAACGTTTGTCGGCTACAATAGGCGCTGCGGTGGTACCTACCTATACGGCCCTTTCTCTACTATACAGAATAAAAAGGGCATTTGAAAATGTTTATGAATACATAGTATCAAGAATGTTTATAAGCTAACCCTTCAGCACTACACAGTTACTTGATTGAAAATAACACTCACTTTACAGTGTCAATTGATTAATTAGACTCTATTAATACATAATTAGAAATAAACCAAAAATATATATGTATTTTATATATTAATCAAAAACTCATGTTTTTTGTGGTGGTTGGAGATGTCGGGAGATCCGTTTCCGGTTCGATACCGATCAATTTAACGACTTTCGTAATGATTTTTAATTTAAATCTCGTCGTTAATACATATACATATATATGTATATGTGTATATATATATAAATTTCAAAGACAAAAGGAGATGTAATCCCCTCATAGGCGAATAACACACATCCAGATAGAGAGGGCGATCGGGAGGGCGGCGGAGGGCCGAGTGATGGATAGCCCGGGACGGGTCAACGAATTCGGACATTATTCTTTTTTACCCTTCTTGCGTTCCGTTCGCAAGAGTAAGCCCTTTTTCTGCGACGTCCTTTTTTTCCCCTCCTCCGTGCCCTCCTCTCCGCAGCCCTCCGTCACCCCGGACGGAATTTCCGCGTCCCCAGCAGCGTTTTATGTACCGGGCGCAACAATTGCAAAGCAAAAATGGAATTGGCCGTTTGCAATCCGGCGCGGGGCCGGAGCGAGGATCGATGCGCGGCGGTCGCGTTCAGATACTTCTATTGTAGTATGATGATGATGATCATCATCATCATCATGTATAGATAAGTCGCTTGACTTTGAGTTAAGCTACTGTTAACTTAATATATCGTAACGACGATTGGATAGAAGTGGGCCAATGTGATGGAGAAAGTGTTGAAGAGAATACTCGATTAAATCTATGAAATATACATGTGAAGTGGTGAATGACTGTGACGTTATTTCAACACTTATAATACTAGAAAAAATGTACTGAATGTAACAATTGAAATGTGTTTTTAAGAACATTAAAGTCCGCCACGTTGCAGATCTAAAAACTGAATCCCCATTCAAATGAGCAAGTTAAAGCCGCGGAATTAGCGCCGGGCGCGGCGGTAATCTCGCGACGGAGCCCCGCTGCAGCTCCGCGCCCTCGTCCGATCATTATTCACGGCACAGCTGCGACTCTTTGTCCACGCGAGCACTTGGACTCGACGCCTCCGGGAGCTGATCAGGTGCGAGCCTGAATAATATATGAGCCGGTGTGCGGTCAACGGAACTCAATTTTGTACATCAAAGCTCGAGCGAATACCAAATGCAGCATGGCCACGGCTCGGCTCGCCAGCGCTGTGCGGGCACGGCGCTCCTTTTTATCTCTAAGTGTCAAAGCGAGGGACCGAGGGGAATCCAGTTGACGGTAATTGGTGCTCCCGTCCATAACAATTCCTAAGTTAACACTAGAATCCTCACATCGCTTCTTACTTCTCTCGTTACTCTAATAATTTCAACAGACACTGGCGTTTTGCGACAGAAATACGAGTTACCCAGACAGTATCCAGCAACAGAAATAACCAGTCAATTTGTAAGTAAAAGAAAACGAGTAAAATTAGTTACCACTTAAACGTTTTACTTTACTATAAAATGACTCAATACGGATGTATAAGAAATATTTTACCTGCTCTATTAGACTGGTCTATCATCGGCTGAACTATCCTGCGTCTCGCGTTGATAAACCTGCGGACAAACGAACAGAAACAATTACATACTGAATATTTTAAATATATCTTTAATGACATGACAAAGCGATCATAACTTATACTTGACAACGAGAACAATGTTAGGATGTTTACACAACCACATTACCTTCTGAAGACAAAATTTTTGTAGCTTTTAAAGTGCCGTACAGTATTAAAATCATACCATACATATATATTCTCATGTTACTCTTGATGAGTTGATGTTGGTCGGAGGAAATGTTTTAATTTATTTATATCTCAAATGACTATTTTACAGATAATGCCACCACAGTGTTGCCACTTATATTACATAACACAATAATAGTACAGGTGTAGGGATACCGAGTTAAACGCATACACAAGTTGACTTTTAGTAGAGGCAGTCGATTTTTTTTTAATTACAATAACTCGATGAAGGGCGCTCGCCGCCGGGGTCGTAACGGCCACGGAACATGGCGACGCGTCCGATGCGACTAATGTATTGTTAATATCAAGATTAGTTCATTAACTCTTCATCCGGGCACGGCGGCGGCCCACCCCGCGTTCCCAACGGGTAGGGGGGATGCAAAAAGCTCGACTTCCTCCGCGCTGGGGGTGCTTTTTGCTAAATCGCCTTCGGTATTAATTTTGACAGCAATAATTGTTATCGCAGTGCATTTTAAGCAATATGTCGCGTAGCAACGGCTCCGCCAGCGATTAAACACTTTGTGTTCGCTTCAAGTTGCCCTTAACTTAACTTCTTCTTTTCAGATCTCACTGAATAATAATATACTAAATGTGCTTCAGTTGACTATCTCTTTCCGTACTCGTGTTACAGTTTTTGAAATTAAAGCCTTAATTAGAAATAAAACTGTATGGGTTAAGCGTGTATGCAAAGAATACTCCGGCTTTAATATATTGACAGCTGGACCACAGCAATTCTTTTCCAGCTACGCATACAGATACAAAAATCGCTACTAGAACGAATACGGTGGGACCAGAGAGCTCCGTGTTTACAGACAGCGGCACTGCTGCACTACGGCGACGTACACCATAGCCATGACGCAGATGCCGCGTGCACCAGCAAGATTACGTCGTATTTGTACAAGGCCGGCGGTGATTTATTGTCCGCATTAAAAATGAATATACAACGGCGAGAGACAACAATGAAGCGGCGCAACGCAACGCAACGCAACGCCAGGACCGACGCCAGGACCGACGCCGATATGAAATAATAACCCTTCGAACGCGACACAAAATTTGCATTTGCATTATATGTATTATTTTATTTGTAAGCGTAATGGCCGACCCCCGATAACCGGGGGCCCGTAAATCATAACACTTTGGATTTGTTAATTTCGCGCCGGCGGCTGGGCCCGGCGCGGCTAGTGTCAAATGGCCGCGGCTAGTGATGCGACGGCGGCGCGGCGGCGCGGCGGCGGTCGCGTCGCGCGACTTCTCGATTTAATATCGATGCGCCACAGAAGAGATAGCAAATAAGAAAAATGACACGTGAATGTTGAATGAGATACATGGTCATTTTACTTATGCATACAGAAATCACAATGAAAATAAATAATATTCATAGAAATGAGCACAAAGGCACTGCTTATTCTAATATAGAATTTCTTCCAGCAAGCGTAAGGTTGTGAGATTTGATTGAAGTGACAGTGAACTTGGTGCACTCTGATAATACTATAGATTAAAACTTAAAAACTAAAGGTTAAATTACGGTTACTAAATGTGACTTATGGCGAAGTTAAATTTCGTGTGGTTAAATTTATTGCAATGATAAAATAGGTTAAAGTTTAATATAGCGAAACGCATAGTCAGTCACAGCCCTAGTAAATCACAATGCAATGTAGGTGCATTACGAAATGCACTTAAAAAATGAGCTCTGGTGATAAATGCATTTTGTATGCAAATCCAACTAATTATAATGAGATTTAAGCGTCGTAATATGAAACAGGATAGCGCACGCCCCAATCTGAGGGGAACCGGCCGACTTATCTTAAACGCTCGTTTGTCTATGAAGTAACGGCGAGGGAACCTTTCGGATAGAGTTCAATTTGAATTACAGATTATACAAGTGTAAAATAGCGCAGATTATGCAACATTACAGAGCAATAATCATTTAAGGATACTTTTCAAAGTGAGTTGAAAAGACGTGATGAATTAAAACGATGTGTACAACAACTGCAGATATGAAATAAAACAGGGTCCTTCTTTGAAGTTAGACTTTCGAAACTGCATTGCCTACTTGATGTTGTAAAGAAATGTAAGTAGTTAAGTCTTATTACAAAACAAATTTAAATCAGCTGGAGCTCAATCACCGTGCCTTGATTGCATATAGACTATAAATATTGATGGATCATGTAGTAAACTTGGCTCAGGAGTGGGGGAGGGCAGCAGAGAGGGTAGAGGGTAGAGGGGAGAGGGCTCGTAGCGCAGTCGTAAGTTAGCCGGGAACACGCCGGTGCGTGTATCGGAACGCTTTCACAACGTAATTGATAGGCGAGTGGCATTATCATAACGCTATACCGTCGGCCTTGCACGCGGCGGGCTGAACTTATGTCCGCCATTTTTATTATCCCATATACCGCAGCGACAAATACCTTACGATAACCGGGGCCACTCGAGCACGTGAATGCCCCGGCACGTTATCTGATATAACTATTATTATTATTGCGAGATTTTCCCTGATCTCTCTAAATAGGAAAAGTTAAAAGGGCTATTTAGGCCGTCGCACACGTCCGCCGGGTTCGGGGCGACGCCGGGGCGATGCCGGGGCGATGCCGGGTCGACGGCGGGGCGGCGGGGCGGCGGGGCGGCGGGGCGGCGGGCTGTGCGCCGCTCGAATCAAATTTAATTTTGCCTTTAAGTTTTTAGATTTTAATTACCTGAAAGCGAATTAAATGAACGAGGGGATCTGACGTTGGAATTTTCTTCGCTGTAATTTCCAAGGAAATTCGTTAGAAACGTGAGTTTCGTTTTAATGCACCGTAACAAGGGCACTGCGCATGTGCGCTGTGACGCACCTATTAATAGTGAACATTTTAAGAAACAAATAAGTTAACACAAAACAAACAAACTGCACGGTGTTAACACAAATTAGCCGTTAACAAAACATAAATAGTTCCGGGTGTGAGCGCGGCCAAAAGCCGCGGCCGCGCGCCCTCATCCGTCATTTTGTATCTGTGCCGATTGTTTTTTCTAATCGCTATAAAACAAATTTTGACTGATGTTTATGACGTCTGTTTTATTTATTCACGAAAACGATTATTGTTTACGTTGCTAAAACAATACAGAGCGGGATATACCATCTCAAGATTTGTTTAAAACAAAGATGAATAGAGGGATTGGAACTAAAAAATATATATTTTAAGTTTGGTCCGGCGTTGACAAAGTGTTTAACTATTACATAACACTGTATACAGTGTGTTGTGTATTACGTAACCTATAGGAAATAACGGGTTTACAAGACGTATACGTTACACGTATAAGTTGATATTCATTATGTTATTATATGATACGTTAACTGCCCCATAGAATAAATATTACAGACTATTAAGAAATTCAATTAAAAATTTGCTTGAGAAGACAGTCATAAAATTTTTTTTTTTAATAATTCTAAAAATACATATAAATGTTTTTTTAAGGAATAAAGCAATGAGACGAGAATGTTCACCTGATAGTAAGTGATACCCCCTTCTATAACAACGTGGCGATAAGATATTATGCTGATCGCCTTGAGACATACATCTCCAAATCTTACCACAGTAACGGCGGATATTTGAGCTGCTGTAGTTTCTACCGGAGATCAACCAGCAGTAAATAGTAGCAACCGGGTTTACGAGACTCGCAAAATGAAATGTCACCAGTACAATGTGTACATGTGTATATGTGTATGTGTATGTGTATGTATATAGACTGCAGCGTGTCGACACGGGAAAGCGCGTGAGGCGGACTGGCTGGCGGGAGGCTGTTCCGCAGGCTGGCAACACAAACAAAGGGCAGGTGGGCCGGCGTGAGGTATTACCGCCGGCTATAAATTCCGTTTTTCCCTAATTAAGGTTTAATTCCAGAGGATCGGCCGGCGCGGCCTCCTCCGGAACTTGTCGCATTGTTCCCTCTGAATTATAGTTTATTTAAAGTTAGATTATGTTATTCGGTGTTTGGGGAATCCTCTTCCGTGCTACTTAATTTGTTTTAAATTAGACACACTACCAGCAGCCGCCCGCTTACGTTCGTAACCTTCCCCCACTGATGTAATGTTAATGTATAATCCAAATAAACTATTGCGAAGGTATCCATTTGTTTATTAAATCGCATTAAGGTAAAGGTTAACGATGCCTTATTTACACAAATTAACTACAATGTAACATCTTTACGGGACAAAGAACTTAATAAGTCACAAATACAGCTGATGAAAAGGTCAATCTCATAGGAATAACTGCATACATTGTTAAACGAATTACAGGGTGTAAATATGACTGCCTTATTGTCTCGGGCTATCAATAATAGCACTGAGGTATTTCCTGTCTGTCGTACAAGACGACTAAAAGAGTCCTCGGATTCGTGTTGTATTTGCCGTAGCACAGCGTGGGTTCTAAGGGAAGCTTTGCCCTTCCATGAGATGTTTTAATCAGAGTGCAGGGGACACCGGTGCGTTCCGTAGTTGATCCCAGATCCCCTCCTAATGAACTGACGATGAATGATGACCATGAAGCAAGATATCTTTAAAAAAAAATCCCTAGCAATAAAAAAGGGTCTAAATATAAGTCTATTATGTATAACATGTTAAGTATGTACTATATCACCTATAACCTTTGTCATTAACAGTTTAGTTTAAAAATAATTGTTGCTTAAAGAGAAATCATCATCATCATCATCACCATGGCTAAGCCAAACATTTAATTCTTGTAGATATTTCTCGAATATTACACATATGTTGTATAATAAGTTTCCATTAATAACGGCTGTCAATGTTATCGTATAGCGTATTCATTAACAAACAAGCGACGTCTTCGGCCATTTTGTAAACGTATCTAATTATAAAAGCTTGGACGAAGTCCTAAAACTTTTATCAGCGGGTCCGGCCCCGGGCCCGAAGTAATCCCAACTAGCGGGCTGACGCGGCTTATCGCCGGTGACCGAGTCGCCAAATGAACGCATTAGTTTTCATAAGGCCCCCAGATAGCCGCACCAGCCCCGCGCCGCGCCAGGGCTGCGCCGCGCCGGGCGCGGTGTTGCCGCCGGTATGACCTCCGATTTATTGTAAACTTGTTACCAAAAAATTTACAAAACGCTTCGAGTAAGGCTTTAGAGGGGTGCAAGGCGTCCTCCGCAACAACTCATCTAAGCCAACCTCATCTATTCATTGTGCATCTTGCTAATCAACAGACGAGGTCCTGGCGCCCATCAACCCGTATTGGAGCTATGTCCAGCAGTGGACGTCTATCGGCTGATGATGAACATAGTAATATAGATATCTAAAGAAAAAAATACTCAGTTTTTAGTTATAGGAGGTGTGAGAGATTTATCACAAAAGTTCATCATTATCAAGTAAAATTAGGCGCTGCGGTGGTGGCTACCCGGGGGATCCCTGGAAACGGAGGCCTATCACCAGAAAACTAATTTGTATACAGGGAAGTTGTAATAGTTATAAAGATATTTATAATGTGTTGATTTCCATCGACAGGTGACAGGTGGTGGTATAATTGGCAGTATATATACCACAAATAGATTATACACAATTTAAAACCAACACCTACACATTTCTTATACGGCTTGATATTACTTTCCATTTAAAATATGTTAATTGAACAATAAACTTTGAGGAAGTGTTACATTTGTTAAGGTCAGATAAGTGAATGGGGTCCAATATTAGTGTGGTGGAGGTGGTGCCGGTGGGGGAGGGGGGGGGGGAGAGCAAGTTGCCAGTGAAGTTATGAAAGTATTTTCGTGCGAGGCGAAATACGAGCGGCAGCGGACGGCGGCGACCCGAGCAAAACATCGGGCCCCAATGTTGGTGATTCATTATCAGTTGTTTTTCCCGGCCGCTGGTCTCGTTGCGGAACTCCAATTGGCACGGGAGTTGCGGGTTCCGTGAACGAATTCTCTGTATTTGACGTTAAAGGGGTCAACTTAATCTATACAAGTCAGCCAATTTTTTTTTATTATTCTACGAAACGATGACATATGAACGATGATAATTCCAATGATACATTGTATCACACAGCGCTCGTCGCGTTATGATGAATGATGTTGAGTCTCGTTACCCCAGTAATACCCAAGGAGTAGCAGTGGCACCAGTGCTTGTAATCTTTTAACTACCTTCATAGCGCAATAACAGAAATCCTTGATTCGATTCCTGGTTTATGTTTTGTAGTTTTGCCGGTGGTATGATTTTTCTCTTACTCATCTGTCTGTCATTGATTGTAGTATTACATGGATTTGAAGAATATGTTGAAATATATGTAATCATTATGAAAATGATGAGATACTTGTTCTTTCGAGAGGAGATTAATTAGTTTGTCTGGTCTTTTAATACCTCTCCACGTCATCATTAATATGTATAATATAATCATTAAAATCTAAGAAACATGGCAATCGTTAAATTGGCAAATGTAATGATGTACTGCAAGTGTACGGGACGGTCTCTTGAATAAAACAGTAGAAGTAGAAGCCTACACGTATTCCCGCGGCGAAGGCTCAAAGTATAGACAAAATCTCGCCAAGTTGTCGGCCAATTGATACGAAAGGGTGAATAACTCAAGCGATCGGACAACTGCTGGCGTGATCCCTTAAATCCACTGCCGACGCTGCAGATCATGTTTTGACGGCACAAGATGGATCCCGCCGGCATTTGCGAGATATACGGCGAGTTTACGATGCAGCGGAAATGATCGGCGCTGGGCTCTGTGGAGTTATTGCTCAATTCTTACCCCTTTTAGTGTCGCCGATGACTTACGGAATGATGTACTCGTACAATGATTTAGCACCGTCAACGGAGCGGATAAACTGAACCGTGATGATGGATTTATTGAGCCCTAAACGTTGCGGTAAGCGATTATTCACAATCCTATCATTGTTCCTAACATTTGGATGTGTGGACTTGGAAAGTTTCTAGAAGATGTTTGGAAATTTTCTTTTTCCTTGATCAAAGTTTGAAAGTATTATCGTAACGGGTCCCGCACTATAACCCACGGGATCCAAGCCAACCTTACCTGCTCGTGGTACGCCCTACTCCAGAAACGGAGCTCTGGCTCCCACCAACCAGCATTGGGCCAGCGTGGTGAGAAATGGCCCAATTTCTCCCATATGAATTCCTATCAGTATGGGAATCTTTGAGGGCAGCTTATGTCCAGCAGTGGACGTCTATTGGCCGTTGGTGACGATGTACAACTTTTATTACTTATATTGCGTTACTCAGCGTGAGTGAGACATAGAGAGTACAGTATCAGAGACAGTAGATACCATGAAATTTGGATAACCCAAGTGTTGTTTACTGCGTTTTACGAAGACATATAAACAGCCGTGGAGAAGGAATCAGAAGCTAGTGTCATAGAAATGGATTAGACTCCACCGCCAACGCGGAGCAGCGAAACATACGGGCTGGACGTGGTGGAGATCCGGTAAAAGAGATTTACGTCCGGCCCTATATGAAGGTCGGCTGCGAGAACAGCGGCGCAGGAAAACCGGATGCCGCGTACAAATTCGTCTAATCCGCGCTCCCCTCGGGGGGGCGATAAATATTTTTCATGAAATCCCACGGCCGCGGCGGCGCATAGAAACTACCCTAAATCAGGCAATTATAGGTGCGTCCGGTGAGTGTCATAAGCGAGGGATCGCCGCCCAGCGACGGCCAGCAGACGAGGAAATTGTCTGCCGATGTTACTGCTGATCTTCTGCTTTAATGAGCGGCATTATTTATATGATTTCCAGTCGAGCACTGAATATGAATCCGCTTCCTCTTTACCCGTCCTGTATAAACAGCAGTTACTCGTAATTGCTTATTATCATAGAACTATTTAACAGTAAAAAATATTTAAGATCTTCTGCGGTTTTAGAGATTAAACAAAACTTGTGGGTTAATTAAGGATATTTAGTAATTACTAGTGTTTGGACCTTCGTGGAAAGTAATGCTTGGATTTCCAAGAGTTGTTTTATTTATGTTATGAACTAATTCATAGGAGTGGGACGTAAAAGCGTTGCGGGGGCGGCCGTAAAAATGAACGGCTGATCGTTACCGGCGGCAATCACCCGAACCTGCGTAAACACGTTGGCAAAAATCGACCTCGTAAATTAACAAAGCGCCAAATGCTTCATTTTAAGGAAAGCGGCTTCTTAATCCGCCGCGCGCCTGCCAGCCAGCGCCGCCGTAATTACACGGCGCAATATATCGCCAGTTCGACCCTCTCGACCTCCCGGACCTACCGAGCTCCTCCTCATCACGAGTACGCAACACATGGTACCGCGTTAATTGCTACGGCACCCCCGATTTCCACTGTTTTTATTCCAACCGTCGTGGGGTAGGGGAGGGACTTGTGTACAGATTTGTGACGGTGATGCAATTACTTATAATTGTAATATGTTTTGACACTTAATGGTTTCCACCTAATGTCCGAGGCACAACAACTAATGGCATGTTAAAATTAACGGAAACGGGAATAACGATAGATTTCATGATGCTCTAGAAATATTATAGAATTTGACTAAAACTGCTGGACAAACGCTTCCATCGTTTCGAACCAATAATAATGAATGAGGGTCAGTGATTAAGAATATTCCAAAACAACTTTGTTCTAGTATACAAAATTGTAGCTATATAAACGCATAAATAAATAACTTAATGTCTTCATAGACGCGATCCTCCAATTCGCATAATGGAGCCGAGTGCGTAATGTCACTAAATAAACGCAGTCGCAGATGGCGACGAAACATTCCGTCGGGGAGATCGTCGCCCCAAAACAGACCAATGAATTGCAAAGACGTCAATGTAGATCAATTAATTTGCTGTTCCCTTTGTTACAAATAACTAATATTATTAATAACTTGAAATATCACACCAATTGGAAATTTAAAAAGTATGAAATATTAGGAAATATTTCAAAATCGTTATTTCTTGGTTATTCTATTGCAATTGAAATTTTTCAGATGAGTTATCTCAATAAGTACAACACTCCAATAACATGCTCAGTTTAGAAGTCAGCACAGAAGCGGTACATCGCTTTCACCAGCTATACTTACGACCCTAATTTCTCTGGCCCCATGACACAGGGCCGCGGGTAACACGCATTTGCGATAATAGGACCCCGACCTGGCGCCATATTGCGTCGATTGCTCGACAGGCACCCGAATTTATTTCATATTAAATATGACCAGAATCGGCAAGGGTTGAGGTGCGAAAAGTTATTTATGGGCGGCAGCTGGGATGCGAGAGTGAGCAGGATCCTGTAAGTGCTGCCTGCGAATAACTACAGATACATAATCACGATATATTTCTTAAGCTTTACTGTTCCATTGGGCACATGTTTTGGTCGTACAGCCTAAGGCTTTTTGGCATTCATGGTTATTGAAATATTAAAGTAATTATAAATAAAATATTGATCATTATTACCATTGTTTCACATAAACTATTTGTATTAATGTTAGTATAATATTTGTTATAGTAAAAGATAATTTAGTTCATTATTTCAATGTAAATTTTGATACGGTTTTGACTACGGTTACGATGCCTTTGCCTTTGGATAATCCGGCAAATGTCCTGCCTGTACAGCCCGTAAGCCAATTTGGAGCATTTGTGTTTTGGGCCAAACCGATGTGTGTGTCATATGTGCGAATGTTAAATAGCTATCACGGCAACATCCGCTGCCGTCGGCGACCGCTAATGAGCGCGGCAGCAGCGCCGTGCGGCCGCTGCGGGCGCTCCCGGACTCATTTGCCGTTGATAGATTGCCGCCGCTCACTGCCTCGATCTAACAGGATGGTTTGCTTTAATGCTATTGTGTATACCATTTACAAATCCATAAAACCCTTCGCCATTCACATGAGAAATAAAAAGAACAAAAAGACACTGTTTTCTTTACAATCTCTGAAATTAAACGTCTGTCGCCGCATCAGTTCCTGTTTCCAGTTCACATGTATCGTGTAGGCTTCTTGATTGTCTTTTTTTTAATTTCTTATAACTAGCAATACACAAATTCAGCTTAAGTGTTACCAGTGTCGTATCTCCCTGTTTCTCTATTGTTTAAAGCCATACTTGCTTGTTATAGTTGATACACTGATGATATCTTACATGTTGTCAGCTGTTCATGAATGCTGCTACGGCGGTGTTACCGTACGATGTAGCTTAGCTAGGTACATCTAAAGAAAACTTGTTGTGCATCGAATCGAGGAAGTTGGTGTTATAAAACAATGTATTCCCTGATGAAGTGAAGCACTTGGTTGTCATTTTGACTCATACAGCTCGCGTGATCAGCTCGTGGGGCCTTTATGAAACAAACGCTTAGAGAGGTGGCTACAGCACACGTACGATAGCGGCGAAGACTCCGCGCGGGTAGTTGCAACTCGCCGGCTGCCCGCATGGCAACACTCTGCCACCCATTTAGACCGATACCTGCAGCTTGTTTGGGATGGGCTGGACCGGCCCGGCTGGGCGGCGCGCACCCATTTGTTTTAATTTTTATTATTTGACAGTGCGTTGACGCGCGCGTAAACAAACAAGCGCCGCGCTGGAAGCTTTTACCGCTAGATTTATTGTTATTTCCGATAAATATATTTTTACACCGCGCGGGGTGCGCGCGCGCAGTGATCCGGCTGCAACGCGGCCGCGCCATTTGTGAAAGGTGAAATTTTAAATACAACGCGCAGACTGCATCTTTATTTATAATTAATCTTCGCAGCCATTACACATCTAATGTGTTTTCAACGCCGGATAAAGCGGTGGCCGCTGCGAGGGTAACGCGCGCGTCCGGGGACCAGTTCGTATGTTTGTGTCATCCAGTTAGTCCAGCTGCCGTTTAAGAAAAATCGATTTAATTCATCGATTCGACGACACGAGCCAGACGTTCACCTGATGGTAATATTACACACTGCGCGAAATACTGGTCGTCGCCTTGAAACATGAGTCTGTTGAGTCTCGTTACCCCAGTAATTTCACTAACCACAGCTCCCTTCAAACCGGAACACAGTAATGTTTGCCGGCGGGAATATGCGCTGCGGTTGTACCTACCTAGACGGTCTCCAACAGCAGAGACCTAACACCATCGAGAAAGTAAACCTTATATTTTATTTTAATGTCAACGAGTACCTTAAATACTTAATTTGAATGTTGTTAAATAAAAAAAAAACAGGTCTTCAATAATGGCGCCGTCGCATGCGAGTCTCCGCTGAATTAGCCGCGCATGCAGCCTAATCCATGTCGTAATCGGACCTAACAATGCCGACGAGCTTTTGTTTTTTTTTCTAAAAGCTAGGCAAAGGCAAAGCAATCATTATGCCGCGCTCTAAAACCCTGTTTGAATCGATCTTTATTACGTAAAATGTTTGTAGCATTTATCTATTTTATTGAAGAGGTTAAAAACAAATATAATAATATTTATGAAAATTAACTAGTAATAAAACTAATTCATATGATATTAATATGTATTATATTACTGTGTCCTGGTTTGAAAGGCGCTGTAGCTAGTTAAATTGAAGGGGTAACGAGACTCATCTTATGTCTCGGGCGACTACCTCAATATGGTGCAGTGTATATCATCTTAACTATCGCCACATTGTTATAAGCAGTTGTATCTCTTACCATCGGATGAACGTCTCGCCATTAACTACGAGGAAAAACAAAAAAAAATTATTGTTTAAATTAGACGTGAAACATATTATTGTACAGCCCTGCTATAGCAAGCATTATAATTTATAGCGCCTCGGGGAACGAAATAGATAAACAGTTTGATCGAAGAGGCTCTCAGCCCTGTGCCTTTGCCTATCAGAGCCCTCGATATCACACGAAACGCAGCGCCATTTTGAGAGACGCATTATTTTAATGGAGCCGGAGGCGATAGTGTCTCCGCGGGCACACCTGTGGATGTGCGACTCGTATAAATAACTAGCGTTCCCGCGTCACGCCGCCGGCTCGCGCCCGCGTCGCGCCCGTGTCGCGCCCGCGTCGCGCCCGTGTCGCGCCCGCGTCGCGCCCGTGTCGCGCCCGCGCCGCGGCCCTCATATTAATACACCTCGTTAACGTAAAAAAGCATTAGCGTTGGAAAGTATCCACAGATTATCTGTGAGCTTTCGCTTTTATAATCTGTGGTAATTTCAAGTGATATATATGAAAGGCAACGTTTAGTGGACGCGACATATTTCATTAGATATTATCTAATATGTCCGTGTACCATTATTGTTGGAAAGTGGAATCGAGGTTGATTACTCGGTAATTATTTTTGTTGTCGGACAAACGACAACAGTAATGTCGCGCGCATGATTTATTGCACGCGCGGCGCCGCGGGATGGAGCCGATCGATAGCGATTTAAAGTATCGATTATCGATTTGCAATCGATTGCGGCCGGTTCATAGATATTATTAATATTCACACGAGAAAATAAGCTGACGTTTGCAATATTAGTACGCGGACGTTTTCTTTAAGTAATCTTATACTTTAAACTATAGCTTGTGGTTTATTGGTTACGTGGCAATCGATGCGTGTAAGCGCTGGGAATCGTTTCATTGCGACCGATTTGAATTCTCTCATAAAAGGGAAAATAAAATATATATATATTTTTATACAATGAGGCTATGGTATATGTATAATATAGACTCTTATTTCGCCAAGTAAATCCCCGCGTACAAGTAAAGATTTACCGTCGTTTATGTTTAGATGTTGCGATAGCTATCTTATTAAGTCCACCTCGGCGCGACATTGTTGTACTAATTACTGGGTCGGAATGGCCGCCGGGACAAATGGCCGCCGGTGCACCATCAGATGGCGCGATAAGCGAGATGTTGTCATATCCTGCCGCTATTAAAGTTTCAAACGAAATTCATAATAATTTTAATGGCGAAAATTTAAGATATTTTTAGGTCATTACTTTCTGTCATTTTAGTTATTTTTATTTGGAAATAGATCATAAACGAGCGAGTAATGAACGTACGTCAGTGTTGCTCCACTGCCGCATTACTGTGCGAGTTGAATTACGGTTTGAGTTCATTAATTGTATATATGATAGAAACAATGTAACGATTACACAATTGGAAATCTTTAGAAATCCGCGTGTGGCGGATAGCGTGATGTATGTGTTGTGAAATAACGAAGCAGCTTCGAAATCATAACGGAGAGATTACAGGCGTTGATAGGTGCATCGGACAAAGGGGACCATAAATAAAAGTATGGTTAAAATTTTAAGGGCCGCCCGGCAGAGGCCATTAGAGGCCCTTAGCGGAGGTAACGAGTGCCTCTCGGAGGGCGCGAGATGCCGGCAGAGATCGGCGAATTGTTAAACCGGGCAGCGTGAAGCAGCACCGGGTAATAACATGGAAACGTGATCCCGCGGCGAGCCGGCGCCCTGACGATACACACATATCTTTCACTCCTCATCGATCGGCTTTTTTAAAGTCTAGAACCGTTCAACCCAAGAAAAGAAAGAATAAAAAGAAGTAAAGGAATGTACCTACAATATGTACTATTTTGATTAAATCTATTGGGAAATTTTGAAGAGTTTGACTTTGATTGTTTGATGAGATGAGCAGATTTGAGTGTAATCTCTAACAAAGAAAGGTCCTTCAAAAGGCGGTGTTTCAGCTAATATTCATATGAATAGTTTCTTGTGCTTTAAAAAGTACTATGCTAGAGTTCATTTTAGTTTTCGTTCATTATCTTGATGTAAAAAATCGGATCAGAGAAAGCCAGGAAAACAGATACCATTAATACTTTTTGCATAGAAATATACACAATAACAAAGTGGACGTGATGATGATAAAAATGTAATTTGATAAATTTTACTTCAATTAACATTATAAAAGTTATACAAAGAAAATTTATTGTAATTGAAGGTCTCATAGATGAAAGAAATTCAGTTTCTCAGACGTAAACAAAGGGGATGTAAAGGGTCGCGCCAACAACTCCAGGGATCCTAGTCTACTTCATCCCCTCGTCGTAGAAAGATGCTCTGGCTCCCACCCATCTGCATTGGCACAGCGTGTTTGATAATGGTCCAAATCCTAACACTTGAACTCCTACAAGCGACGGCCTCTAGTGGGGATTATGTCCAGCAATGGATCGACAGTCTATCGGCTGATGATTGAAACTCAACGCTACAAGTCCGGAACTGTTAACGATATACGAAAACATAACGTTTGCGGCAACACTAACACGATCTCGACGCGTTTTTTTTCTCCGTTTTCTCGTGCGTTTGTTTCGCTTACGACAATCATTAATTGTCTTTATCTTTAACGAAGATAGGGGCGGATATCCACGGCGCGAGTGGACGCGGAGCTTTATTAATGTGGATAAATCAAAGCTGCGGCGTCGTCTCCGCCGACCGGTATGATTAATTGGTACACGGATTTTGTTTTTAGATTGGGCGAAGTTTTGGCGATAGACAAGATTTTACAATCACGGGCTTTGAATAAATCTACATGGTATCGTTGGAACTCGTTCGAATGGTTTTTGGAGGCCGCTGGTGAATGATAGATGAGGCCACGTGTGATGTACGTGGAGGTGTTGCCACGAAAGCTCTATGCAAATACTAAAATTAGTAATGTAGAGTTTCAAATAGTGGTTTTTTGTTTTCATTCTACGCACCGACGAGATGAGCGAGAAGTTCACAACAGTTAACAACGCGACCCTAATTAGGATGATATACACTGCACTACATTGTGCTCGTCGCATCAGACATAACATTTTGAGTCGCGTTATCCCAGTAATTACACTAGCTACAACGCTCTTCTGGACTGGAGCACATATATGGTCTCCGGAAACAGAGACCTATCACCAGTAAACTTTAATTTAACAGCGGTACTTATTTCATCCCAAAATCCTTCTGCTTGAAGACCAAAGTCTTCGAACAGTGCGTGTTGCCAGTGATGACCTACGGCTCCGAAACTTGGTAGCTAACTATGGGTCTTATAAGAAAGCTTAGAGACACAGAGCGGGCGATGGAGAAAGCGATGCTTGCATTACCTCTGCGTGATCAAATCAAAAATGAGGAGTTCCGCAGAAGAACCGTGGTCACCTACATAGCTCTATGAGTCGCGACGCTGAAGTAGCAATGAGCGGAGCACATAGCTCGTAGAACCGATGGTCAATTGCGACCCTGCACCAGAAAGCGTAGCTTCTGCAGACCCCACACTAGGTGGACAGAGGACATAAAAAAAAGCTGGAAGCCACTCGATTCAAACAGCGCAAGACTGTGCTTTGTGGAACACATTACAAGAGACCTCCGACATCCGCCAGTTAAAATAATGATGATCACTGCTTTCATCATCATCACATGAACACTTTTATTAATCATTGTAATATTACTTGACTTGTTATTAACGAAACTAATAATCATCATTTGATCCTGTTATCATAGACATAAACAATATATTCTTAAATATAATACATGTACAAGTAGAAGGATCGCTTGGAATCCCTAATGATGCACTATTACCAATGTAGGTGTAGGTAAATTAGGCTGGCTGAACCTGTGGCTTACACACGTTCACCGGATATCAGGCCGCAGGATAGCAGCGTACGGAATACAATTACAATGCGTGCTGTATGATCGACAGGGACATCGGGACTACAATTACAGAACGGCTTGTCCACCATTCGAGCTGGCAGGGCTGCCGGAACGTTTCCCGTGTACTTTCCTTTATTAACCAATTATAGCTGATTGTAGATTTAATCGGTTGGTAAGTATTTAGATATACATTCTATAAGAAAAGATCTCTTTGTTCTTAAAATTAATGGATCTGTGCCTGGGATTCAAATAGCAATGATAATTATATTAACGTTTCATTATTTACACATCATCATGAGCTGAGAGATATCCACAGCTGGACATATAGGCCTTCCCCAAAGATCTCCACATCCATCGGTCCCAGACTGCCAGCTTCCAGCGGCTTAACGCGACCCTCCTTTGTAAGTTGCACATGTGTGCATTTGGGTCATTTTCCACCACGCTAGCCCAATGCGGGTTGGTGAGAACCAGAGCCTCGTTTGTTGATAAGCAGCGTGCCCGACGAGCAAGTGAGATCGGCTTGGGTCCTGTGAGCTGCTGTGTAGAACTTCTTAAACCACTATTGAATTTACACTACTGTAATATTATTTTATGATAATAAAATATCATAACTAATAACAGTTTCCCCTCAAGTCACCTTCTCGTGGTGTACTCTGCAAACAAACAAACGAGGTCCTAGCTCCCATCAACCCGCATTGTGACAGCGTGGTGCGAAAAGGCCCGAAGTGGGGGTGCCACATGAACTCCTACCCGACTTATAGTAATCTTTGGGGGAAGCCTATGTCCAGCAGTGGTAGTCTATCGGCCGATGATGATGATGAACTAAGACTAGATTGTACATTTGTAATTATTCTTACATTTTACTGTGTCAGTTATTTCTAATAAGGATGAAGCACGAAGTAATAATTCTGAAAAGTCAAACCTTTTCCACATTTGCTTAAATTTTTGAGGACTGATTGGAGATAAAATAAAGAAGTAAGAGATACACATAGTACCTTCCATTGTTCCCGTTCTGAACGTGAAACAAATAAACGATTACATTATAACGCGTTACAAAATGTACATTTATATAATACAATGGTAACCCTGCGCAGTCGGACGCGGGCGCGCGCTTCTTCTGTCACAATTAATTTCCGGGCGCGTTGAAATTGGCGCGAAAACTGTCGCGGCCCGCGGCGGGAATTTTAATTACGCGTTCGCGTTACGAATACCAATGTCGTCTTGTTTAAATTAAATATAAATTATTCGAATCCTAGGGCTCCCGTCTCACCGATTCTCGGGTGTCGCTGCAGCAAATGTTTCGGAACGGAGGCCCACCTCGTATTTCGTCGCCGGAATCCAACCTAATAACTAAGACGAGACGGGTGCGGAATCGTTGCGCTGCTCCGACTCATTAAAGCGGCCATTTAATTATTGTATGTCTCCTGGAGTGCGGCCACGCCGTCTCGCACTCGTCCTTAGGCGTTAGGCGCTCCTATATAAAAGGAGCCTAGGCACAGGCAGGACATTCATTTGGTGGGTAACAATAGTAGCCATGGCAGCTCATGGCAAATGATAGACCCTATAACCATGAGGCGTTAGTTGGAATGATATATCCTGCACCATATTTTGCTTGTCATTGTGAGATACAATATGTTGAGTCTCTTTGCTTTAATATTGAAAGAGAGTAATGTTTGCACAGCACTGTGGGGCGGCAGTGATGGAGGAGGTGGGTTTGTAACTAACTTTTTTCGTTATCAGGAGCTAAATTTTCTAATAGATATTTCTCTGCGTAGAGGAATGACAAAGATATGTGGGATTTGTATCTACTAAAACCCTTTCGGGATCATCTTTAGTGAGGGCATTGGGATCTTCTACGGAGAGCACCGGTGCATCCCTGCACTACGCCTGAGCACATATCAAAGAAGGCGATAACTGTACACAGTATCTTCGTTGCGACACTGACGTGACCACCTTGATTTTGTCCTCCAACCCAGGCTTGCTTAGTGGGCAATGAGAGATCTTGATGGTCTCCGTCAAGAGACATTGTTACGACCAGTAAGAACTGCCGCACAACTCCATTACAAAGTATTAGTAAGTTTGTAAATTGAAATCGGAACGCAATTAGCCGGCGCTCCGTGGTTAGCGGAGCCGGCGCGCGGTGCCCGGCGCCCGGTGCCCGGCGCTCGGTGCCCGGGTGCACTTCTTGCGCCGCTTAACTAACTTTGATAAAAAGATTAAGTATGACAGTTTGAAATATAGCAGCCGTTGCAAAAAAGCAACGGCGTGAAAGTTTCGCGGGCGGGGCCGGGGCGCGCCGCCATTGTTGCGGGCCGCTAGTTCATTGCGAAAGAAGCGGAGGCGAGGCGCAGGTGGCGCGCCCGCCGCCCGCCGCCCGGGTGACGGCTTTACCCGGCCGGATGTGCGCACCAGCCGCCCCGAGCGCGCCGGATTATGACGTCTCGCAGTGACAATCGGAACGCGCCGTTACAGCAATGGCGCCGCAGCGCGCCCGCCTTTAATTGTAAATTATTGCGCATCCGAGCCGCGGCATCGTCCGCCATTAACATAATTGTTTCAAAAGAAACGCAACTGAACGATCTAGTAAGAGATCGTAGTAAAGATATTTCGCGTAATTAAGGGGGTACATTTGCATAGTGATGCGACCGCCGGCCCGCGTGACAACTCTTGACGCCATTTTGGCTTTATCGCGGAGCTCGCTTATCATGTTCTTAGAATAAAGGAAAAAAAAACATGCAAAGGCATTAGTTTGTTTTTTTGACTGCAGCGGCTAAAGGCGCGGACGCCGCGGCGCTCCGAGCGGCCGCAACAGTAATGAGAGAGGTTGTACGTCCGCGCGCGCAATAAATGTCTACTTTTAATTGGGCCACGTTCGTTTTATAGACTTAATAATCAACGAGATAATGGCTATTAAATTTTTATTAACCTATTAATAAATCATAAAAAAGCAGCGCCGGCGCGTAACGCCCGGACACTGTGCGCAAGTTTTATTTATGGGCTCACTTCATTGTCCGCGCGGCAGACATGTTGTCTGCGGCCATTTCATTATTTGTTGCTTTTTATAAAGTGTTGGGAATGATTTGTGTAATTGCTTCCGCCTAATATTTGGAATTTAATGAAGCCGTTACGACGGGCGGGAAACGACGAGCAGCTAGTGATGATGATTGTTTACGACCTGTAAACCAATATCCCTACGATTGGAGTGTAGTTATGAGCGATACGTATATACTCGTATATAACACGCGGCGTGTAAATGAGAGCCGCATCCCCCACGGCGTCGTGCTGTAGTTATATCATCCCAAGTCTATTTATAACCCTGTCAAATTATTCAAGCTTGTCTGATTAAAACGCGCATCCCCATCGCTAAGCATAACCATAGAGATTACAAGTTAACTTTTCCGATCACAACACCATAGACAAAGGCTTAAATTATACACGGGTGGATTGGCAGAGACGGATCTACCCCTTTCACAATCGCAGCGCGTAGCGGGGTGACAAATTGTTTGTATGTTTGTATTGTATATATTATCATTCGATTATCTATGATTAAACAAATATATGTATAAGTAAGTATATTTGGGGCAGTGCTCATTTTGTTTTAAAACAGATTTAACGGTTTAATTATGAATAAAGTTTCGCTGATGTTTGGGATAAGGGGAACTGTTAAATGAATCTGTAAACAGTGATAGCTGGCTATCTGAACTTTGCTGCGGCTGCAGGGGGCTATCTAAATAAGCTGCGGCCGTAACTCAAAACAAGGAGCCGCGCTGATAAGAAACTTTCATTACCCTAACGCTGAATTTAAAACCGGGCTTAATCAGGTCTGCGGATGTTTATCCGGATCCGCCGCCGCTCACCTGTGTGTTTAGGTTCCGGACTGCTTTGCGAAAATTTTGTTAATATAGCTTTCAGTTATATAAATAACATTTTATAACGGTCGCGAGTGAATTAAATAACGGTTATGTGTCGATAAAGCTTTCGCTATCTGCTATTATGGAGTCACTGTGACTCGTATTGAATATTAAAACTGTCAACGATGTTGCAAACACTATCGGGGCAGAAGGTTTGATACTCTGGCTCTTATATGGTGATTGTTGAAACACAATAATACTGTAATAGAGATAAAGATCGAACCAGGGACCGCCGCGTTAAAAGGCGCGCTATTACTGCACCACGGAGACAGAGTAACAGTTTGTAAGGCTAACTTAATCAGTACTCATTAAAAACGTTCGTAATATGATATCGTAGATGCACAGATAAAAATTTAATGAAACAGGATGTAGTCTTGGCTCTGAAATTATTTCCAAGTAAGGGGGTACCCGAAGAATGAGAGAGAGAGATAGAGATACAGATGCAGAAGTAGTTTGAAAGTTGTGTGTAACTTATGAGAGGTATTACTATATTCCGATCTATATGTAATCAGGCATAATGTTTACTAGTGAATGATGTGGTATTTATTGTTTGAAAATATTGTATATTATTTATTTAAATTATATTCTGCTGGTGGTAATTCTTTGTTGCCGAAGACAGTCTAGGTAGGTACCGCTGCAGATGCTAACAGCACTGTGTTCCGTGTAGATAAGGACTCAACATCTTATGCTGAGAAAGCGACGAGCATAACGTAGTCCAGTATGAAGCATCCCAAGGCGTCGTTGTTGCGGGCAGACGTATCACTTAACATCAGGTAACTCGCGCGGTGCGGTGCGGTGGGTGGTGTAAGGGAAGCGGCGGATCGTCCGCGCGCCACTCCGTCACGAGCGGCTCGTTACACGGGATTAAATAAAATTAACATAAACTTGTGTGTTTGTTTGTTTCAGCTCTGGCAATTTTGTGCGTGCTCCGAGCGGACGAGCACCAGGACGGAGCAGGCGGAGGCGGCAGAGGCGGCAGAGGCGGCGGAGGAGGCCGAGGCGGCCGGAGGCCCCTAACCCCTTCGCAGTTTGATAAATGGCCAATTACAGCGCGGCCCGCCCCGTCCCTTCTGTTAGCTTGTTGCCTATTTTGAATTGCTTTTGCTTTTTCGTTTAGATTAATATCTAAATAGGATAGATACGGATCCCGCTTAGGTATCTACGTTGTTTTTAAACGTAAATTTTCGCCGGGGATCCCTTTTTGTTTTATCCTTCCCCGTGTCCGCCATTGCGGAGGCTCTCAGCCGGGCTTTGTTTGGTGACGGTGACGCCTTCCAGAGAAAGTGTACTCGTATTCTGCGAATGCTCAGCGGATTTCCGCTATTTAGTTTAAGGATTACATGGTACAGTCATTAAGAGATAAATGTAAATAAATTTTAGAGTTGTAGTTCATATGAAACTCAAGTCCTAATAAGACCTAATGTTTAACAATCACAACATAAACATTTGTTACATGGCATATGCTAATTAAAATTTATTTAAATAAAAACCCTTTGGAATAAATTTGGATGGATTATGCTGGGGGTGGAAAGGGTGGTGGCCTCGCTTTTTATATAGGAAGGTCTCAGGTGCCAACCGGCTCTGCCAGTCTTAGCTGCTGTGATTATAGGGTGGGGACCGGACTGCCCTCCGTTTGCCTCCACCCGAACCACGCACGAGACGCATTCATTTCCGCATCATTTTATAAAAAAGATTGAAACTTTGAAATGAGCTTTAAGGCTTTATTTACAAAGGGCTGTCACGTGAACTCAGTTTCACATGGTATTAAGTGACTATGAAAATGGTGCTCGGAACGAAGCAATGTTCTAATGACTTAAGACTAGAGCAGGGTCTTAGTTGTTTGTAATCGTCGCCAAGGTTTTAGATTAAATATGACGACAACCAAATTTACAGAATTAATGACACTTTGTCACTTAACATTACGTACGGCATTAGTTTTTTTTCTACCTTAATATATTTTCTACTTCACATACACTAAAAATCTTGTATTCAAATAAGTCTATCGATTGATTGTATAGAAGAAATCGCTTTTAGCGATAGAACCGCCCATTGCACATTAACACTAATATTTATGTACTTCCGGTTCTATATTACAAATTATTTTGTAATAAATTATCTTGTTTATGTATGTTTTAATTAATTAAAACGTTGTCACAAATAAAAACACTAGAAAAACAACTGAAATTGATGAATGAATGAGCAGAGCAGACGGAAGGGTGATGATTGATACAAGTGTTCTGATATGATCAGTACTTACGTCGTAAAGAGAACTTATTTATATTAACATAAATATTAATATAGATATTAATATATGAGAGTTAAAAACAAAGAAAAAAAACAGTTAACAATCGATGTCAGAATGGGCGGTTGATTATGAAGTTACTAATGATCCAATACTTTACGGCAGCGCGGCGAAGGGTAAGTAAAATCTGAACTCGTCATCCACAATTGTCAATATATCTTGACTGTGGCACCTGCGAACTGGTAGACGTGGTGTTGGGAGGCCTTCCGCAAGGTGGACCAACAGTCTGGTGAGAATCGCGGGAACCCATGGATGTGACCAACGCGGGACCGATCGACGTGGAGATCTTTGGGGGAGGCCTATGTCCAGCAGTGGACGTCTGTCGGCTAATGATGATGGCACCGGAATTTGTCTTATTGTATAATAAATTACATCAGCTAAAGCTTTATTCTGGGCGCGAATCAGAAATGTGGAGATGGGCTACAGAACTCAGGTTAACGACATAGTCCAAAACATTGCTAGACTTAAGTGGCAGTGGGCAGGGCACATTGATCGAAGGATCATATCGGTAAGGTGTTCATGGGCCTCCCAGAAGGCGGAATCCACCGGATGCGAGCAATACGGGAATGGTGAGGTCTAAGTCCAGCAGTGAGCGTACATTGTCTGACGGTGATGATCAGCTACACTGCCCTTCACATTGAAAGATAATATATACTCAACCGATCATAACGGATAAAATACACGGTGTAAAATATCATGGGGTATAATTAACATAATTTTATTTAGGTAAGTTAAAAAGCGTTTCTCTAAGTTACAACAGTACGATAGACACATGCTTTCCTATTGTTCCACGTTACCATTGTTTCACCGACACGCGGCGGCGGGGGGCGCGCCTAGCCGTCACGGAACCCAACATTAAAACGTCTCCGTACGGCATCGGCCGACGTAAAAATTGACCGTTTCGAAGGTGTGAGCATAATACGTGATGTTAAGTGACAATGAGGATGTAAATGGTGAAGCGTGTCCGCCCAAAGTACCCCAGTTCTCATATGTTGACAGTCTGAACAAAACTGCTGTCACTCCAGTGGGTTTACAATATGATTGCAGTAGTCACACAGGCGGGCTCGGAGATACCTTTGCGTTTTATCGGGGGGGATATCTCTTTAAAAAATAAGTTGCTTCTAGGGAGAAGACGAGGTTATGTGGGGCTTTTACCCACTAAAACCATCTGTACTCTAGCTGAAACATCTCACGGAGGGGCAAGGCTCTCCTTAGCACTCGCGCTGTGTTAGAGCAAATACAAAACCACCATGCATTTGCTGTCCTCCTAAGACTCGCTTATTGAGCTTTGAGGGCCCTTACACCAAAGCCCACGAACCCGAGGACCCTATTCGTCGCCTTGTACGTTAGGCAGGGAATACCGTAGTCCTATTCTTAACAGTCCGATACTACAGGGCTGCGGAAACACCTTACCACCAATGAAACCCTATAACATATAGCCCGGATTTGCAGCAGGAATCACGCTTAACCATGGAGACAGTTAAAAGTAAGTTCTCCATATCAATAATAAGCCTAAAGAATTACTCGTCGTTCCTTAAGAGAGACCTAGGTCTCCTCTTTTATTGGAGATAGTTACTTATACTGGTGGTACGTCTCTGTTGCCGTATACCGTTTAGGTACGTACTACCACGGCTCCTGTTCCTATCGCCAACAGCAGTTTGTGAATATAACCGTGTTCCGGATTGAAGGACGCTCTGTATCTAGTGAAATTACTTAGATAACAGGACTAAACATCCTGTGTCTCAAGGCAACGAGCTCAATGCAGTGCAGTGTATACCATTGTAAGTAGTGCCACATTGTTATGGGCAGGGGTATAACTTATCGTCAGGTGAACGACTCGCTCATATCGTCATTTAATTGGATAAAAAAAAATTGAAACAGCATTCCAATGAGAAAAGTCCCATAAATATCAAAATAGCTGAACAGGAATCAGAGTCCGATAAAATGTGCGGAGCGTGGGCAGCAGGCGGACGGCGAAGATAGCAGAGCCCGACACTGAATGCTGTTTGCTTAGCTCTTTAATATTCTTTACCGGACAAGACACTTGAACCTGCTAAATATCTCCATGCGAACAAGAAACCTTAAAACATTGCTCAAGATAAAGACGAGTAAGACTACCTAGACTAGTCTCCTTCGGCTTAATAACGAAATATCTTTGAAATTAAACGCTGCAGCAAATTTCATTTGTCCAAGTGATTTGTTGACGTGTCCGAGCGGACAGTTGGGAACTCTTGAAACTTTTATACCCGTGAGTTATTCGCAGTTAATTAAACAAATAAATCGTTCAAATGTCCCATAAATAATATTACTTGTTGCTTATTGCATAAAAAAAAACGGGAACGAATTACGCGCCAAAAGAATCTGTCAATGACATCACTTCGCGCGTAAATTATTCGTTTTAATACGACATGACGTCCCAACTTTTTAAATAATAAATTGGGGCGTAGGAGTAAAGGAAAAAAGTTACAAAGCCATACCGATAGTGTCAAAACTGAGTCGAGGGCGACGTCATCTTTTTTTTTTTTTTTAATTGGGGTATTAACTGAGCTCAGATAAAGGCGCTGCTCTCTTCCAAGTTTTTTTTTTCAAGTTTATCAGATAGCTTACCGTTTGAATTTAAAGGTACGTCAAGGCTGTAAGAAGTTTTAATAGAATTGAACGCAATCTGATCGCCCGGACGGGAAAGTATTTATATTCGTATAAATTCCTCGGATCCACAATTCATGGAATCGTGGAGTCCGCGCGGCTAATGCATATTGCCTTTATAAAATTAAACTGTATTAACATTTCGTTACTTTACTCTTATCCGTTACTTTAGATGCTGCTTATGTACCGTTGTTTAATTAATCGAAAAGGCATTTGAAGAGGCCGACAGCTGTGCGGAATTTATTTTTGTACAAAAAAAATATTTAAATCCGTTAACTTAGTCCGCCATTTGCGAAGGCTTTGTTGGCCCGATTAAACTGTCAACGTTTTTACATAAAGCAACTTTGAAAATGTTTCCCGTTCGCAGATCAGGAACAAATATCCGAACGGGGGAGAAATGTTGATAAAAAAAGGACAAAATTTGGTCACTGCTGGCCGGCCATAAATCGGATCGAGCTCTAATACCTTTGTTTGCGAAAACCGAAAACTGCTGCGGATTGGAGCGCAACTAACAGCACCATATTTCACTCGTTTCCACTTGACCGACTGCTGTACGCCAGAGAGCGACGGACGCAGCGCGCCCGCCCGCGCCTCCGCGCCTCCGCGCCGCCGTGCCGCCGTGCCGCCGCGCCTCCGTACCACTGCACCGCTGTACCTCCGTACCTCCGTACCACTGTACCGCTGTACCTCTGCACGCGCGTCCTACGGGCCACAATCCATTGTCGCCGGTATCAATTTATAATGGCCATAGTTATTAGTTAGTGGGGGATTTTATTAGTAGGTATTTTCTTAGTGTATATGTTCTTCCACCCGCGCGACATCCAGCGGCGGGCGGCGGGCGGCGGGCGGCGAGCGGCGGGCGACGGGCGGCGGCACGTCAAAACTATTGGAGCGACGCCAAGAGCTTTGTTAAAAGCTCTGGCGTCCTGAAAGCTTACGCTAATGCCACATACATATATATATTCTTTTTAGTATAACAAGCCGTGCGGGTTAAATATAGCGAGATTTGGAAGATATACACAAAATATTTACGTTAATACGTCGTTTCGGTTTAAACGCTTGCCAAATGGAATTGGCCGCCGGTGAATATTAATTCATACGGACTTTTGAACGTTTCATCGCGACGCACAGCGCTCCATCCATTTAAATGCGCGTGGAGAGAGAATTATAACCTATACACGCATTGAGGGAATATACACATAGCCCTCAACAGAGATTCATCACGCAGGCAATACAGTGATGGTAGGTGACAAGATACTTTAGGTATTTACACAGCAAACGATTGCGCTCGACTTTTTGAAGACGGAAGGCTTTACGTTTAATTACCTCAGTTACTTGATTAGCAACTGCGTCATTTAAACTAGTATACAGTAATGTTTATATACTATCGCTTGATGTCGTGATAACTATCTAAATCTAAAGTACCTCGTCAACATTAGGAAGACGGTAAAAGTACGTAGCTAGTACGTGTAGTGGTTAATCGTTCAAGTTAAACGTGAGTAGGACTCAGAGAACGGAATTAACGCTTCGAACAACGCCTTGAGGGTATTACGTCTATATTAATATACCCGGAGCAACAATGGCGTAATACCGGCCCTGGTACATTAGCCGGGGCATCGGCACCGCACAATGGAGAGCCTGATTTATCGCTCCCCGGATAAGGCGGCCGGGCGATGGGAAAGGGATTTTTCCCGGTGGAAACTGCGCGAGGATATCGAGCGCTGATGGATTTACGCTCCAATCGATGGCAGCGTTGTTGCCCTGACGTCCCGGTGATTTGGAGACAGGGTTACATGATTTAGATGTACCAGAGGAATACGAGTAGTATCAAAAATCCATTCCGTCTGCATTTGTGTTTCTAGTACCATAATATATTTTGCTTCCATTCTTATTGTATTCGTTACAACTTTACCCATAAACAAGAGTAACCATTAATTTATATCCTTACCGCACCTTAGTGATCATAGTCTGATTTGGAATCTAGAAATTATTATTATCTAAACTAGTGTGGACCTGACATGAAATACCAAAAATAGCAAGGTTAAGTACCTTGATCTCCTTTGTTATATCTTATTTGGTAAGATATATAACGGAAACCGGTTCAAAGTATTGTAGATATGTATATACAATTACCTAAGAAATTGTAAAATGTCCCCATAATAGACCTGATAAAGCTGACAGGGCCACCGTTCGCCGAGGTCATCCGGTTTGATGCAGTTCATTGAAATATCAATGTTCTCAAAGATCTGTTTACTTAAGCGCTTAGAAACTAAATGTTCGAGATGCAGACTCCTGTATCTAGTGCGTCATGAATTGTGTGAATTTGTAGAGGTTACTATATCCTGTTTACTGTGGTTTAGACGTTAAGCTATATATATCAATCAGCCATGTCGAAAACGTTAGTATTATTGTTCACAAAACTGACAATGACATTTCATAAGGTATTTCTATGTAAATGTTCAGAGACACAATCGGGGATAACAAGTTTATATAATATATATATATAAATATATATATATACAGCTCACGGGACCCAAGCCAATCTCACCAGCTCGTGGTGCAGCCTGCTAATCAACAAACGAGGCTCTGGCTCCCACCAACTCGCATTGGGCCAGCGTGGTGTGAAATAGCCCAAATCTTCCAACATGAACCCATACTTACAATAGTTCCTAGTGCCCAGCGGTACTAGAGGCCATGCTGACTGCATGTGGAGATTTTCGCAGAGGCCCATGTCCAGCAGTGGACGTCTGTCGGCTGATTATGAAATATTTAGGACATATACTAATTTTAGTTAGGTTCTCATATTATATGAGATAAGAAGAGATCTGTAGAAGAATTAATATCTCTGATAAAGCTCAGTATATTTGTAAGGTGATGTAGCAATGGGTGGTCTCCATAGAGTCAAGATGATTATGATTTGGCTAGCGAAGACGTAATAGAAGCTAACTGATGATTGGTGAAGATCCCAGGTCTGGATGATGATATATGAAAAGAGCAATGTTCAGTAAAGAAGCGATATTATATCGGCAAATAGCATCGCCGTTATTGATGTATAGTTAAAATTACAGCAGTTATTAACCGGCGGATGCAGTGCCTGGTTTCCTGAATGCGCCATGCGGTCCAGCCGGAGCCTGCTTCCAAACCAACGCGCCGCAGTAAAAACGCCGCGTCCGCCGGCGTTTTGCCAACGTTTTTAATTATTCAAAATGAACACGGCGAAGCGGCGCTGAGTTATGCACATCGCTTCCAGGTTTATCTTAAATTTTCATGAGCTCGCTAACTGAACACCGATACTGTACAGCTAGCTGGGAAGCTGTGAGATAACTTGCAAGGTTTACCCGGACAAGATATAATGCAATAGTGTCGACCTTATTGATAATTCAACCGTACGCGTCTAATTCTGGACGTGATCACGTTTGGAGTGTATGCACTGTATAAGAATGAAGATAAGACTAACATTTACATACTAGTACATACTTTTGCCTTAACTTTGTTTGGTAAATTACATAAAGTCACTTACTTTAGTGTTGTCATTAGTAAAACGAACAAATACCAGCTTTTTATAATTCTAATACTTCTGATATTACTATGATGTTTCAAACTTCAGTGAGGAGCCAGTATCAACAGTAAATGTTCTCTTTAACATACAAGTACATGTATCATACAAATGTACCTGTATATCAATAGTTATACATCGGTGAGCGCCGTAACGGGAAATTGGTTCAGTGAGTTCGGAAAGTTCTTCGCGTTCATATTTTATTAACATCCGGTAACAATTTAACATCGGACAGTTAACAATAACGTTTCGCGCGATGGCTTGAGGGAGAGGCGCGAGTTCGATGTAAAAAATGAAACTCTCCCCCTCACCACCACCACCGCCGCCACCACCAGCAGCCGCAGCAGCAGCAGGCCCCCCCCCCGGCCGCGGTCCCGCGTCACAGTTTGACAGATCAGAGGCGCGCGCTATTAAATAATAAAAGCGGCTCACCTCCGCACGCTTCCCTTATTCAATGTAACTCCTAAATACGACGGGATACATTACAGATACGCGGCGGAGCAGACGCGTGCGAAATGAAAATAGGGGTAGGGGTGGCAGGGTGCGGGTTGGGGTGGCGGTGGCGGTGGCGGTGGTGGTATGGAAAATACTGGTCAAATATATCATCCGGTGCTTGACAGGGCAATTCTCTTATCGCGCGCGCGCGGCGCCGCTGCGATCTAAGCGGGCTTAGCTAATATAAAATGGTTTTAAATTCAACTTTAATTCGGGCTATCTCCAGCCCGGCTGCCACCGCTGCCACCGCCGCCACCGCCGCCACCGCCGCCACCGCCGCCACCGCCGGGGCCCACGTACAAAAGGGCTCGATTTACGGGTTTGACGGATTCCGAATATCTTAGTGCGGGCGCCGGGAAGAGTTAGAGCCCGGCAAGGGTCCCAGCCTAGCTTTAATAAAGAGATGATTATATTTTACGGATTTAATATAACACTTGGTTTATTTGAAAGTCTCGCGGCGGTTCCCGAAGTGCTTTATGCTGCTCATAAGGCGCTCGCGCTTGCCTTCGCGGCTTATCTAAGCTTAGGGTTCATAGCTTGATGCTATCACGTGTTACGTACAGGCATAAGTATAAGCTTTACTTGATGTTACGTCCATCAACACGTTCCTAAATAGTTGGTGATTACAGATATGTCCGTGAGTGTGCTCGAGTGCAGGCAGTACGGCACTGGCCTGGTGCTCGGCAGATACGTCACATCACGTGCCCAGGCCGCCGCTGCCCGCTCCGCCCGCGTTATTGTCCAACTCTGTGCGCGATGCCCTGACAAACGATGACAGCCTCCGCCTGCGGCGATTTACGATATCCTGTTACGAGATTTAATGACAGCAGGCATTACACAGTCTATTAGCTGAACCGTACTCTGCACGATTTTGGTTTTAAACAATTCTTATCTTAGTTTCACAATTAAATAATCTAGTTTAATGTTATTTTTAGATATCAGCTTTGCATAATCTTTGTCATCATTTTAACCGATGGACGTCCATAGGCTGGACGTAGGTCTCTTAAACGACACTAAACTATGTTTTGTGGAATATATCACTATATGTGGAATATATAGGACCTATTTTATTAACTGACAATGAGATCGGAATATTTTAACCCTCATATGTTGGCAGATGAACCATAGCTATGATGGTAAGAGGTATTTCAAATATAAGCTTAATTAAGATGGTACTGAAATATTCTACTATTGATTACATAGAATATGTAACCGTGACAATAACAATGGTTGTGTTAGGAGGTAAGCACGGAACAATCGGGGAAGCTGCACAAGCTTCACAGGGAATATATTTTTCATTTGATTTTAGGTTGGTGGTTACATTGTGAAAATGTTAAATGTTTTTGGGCCGTTCGAGAGAGCGATTCTATCGCTTTGAGGAGAAAAAAAAATTAGCATAGTGTTGTTGTAGCGATGGGAAGAGCTTTCGCCCCGTCGGCCCGCCAAATATTTGCGGGGGCGTCATAAATCCGGCGGCCCCTCGCCCCCGCGCCCCCGCGCTTCTCGCCCCGCGGGATAACACACATAATGCGGCGCCACGGATCGGTAAACATATTGTAATGGAAAACGCCGTCATTGTTTGCACTTTATGATGTCCTGGTGCTGTAAACTGACGCGCGCCGCCCATGGACGCCGCGACACATAAACGCTCCGCTCGGCGGCTCCGGTTAGCGCGGACCAACTCACTCAGCGCACAATGAACAAACACGATAGGGAAATAAAAACTTTTCAATTCTCTCTACGCCGCAATGGATGACCGCTTCCTTAACACGTGATGATTGGTGTCACGGTCTTTTCAAATCTGCATGATTTGTTAATGCAAAGGAATGATGTGTGAACAACAAACTGTTAAATTTAGAATTGTAATGACTTAAAGATAACTGAGATAGAAATAGATCTCGATCTAGACAGTTGAAAGAGAGAAAGACAAACAAACCTTCGAAGCTGTTTGTGAGAGACTTAATTATAAATTGTAGCCATTACGATGCTAAGCTGAAGGTTCACAAAGTTGGACAACGATCAATAAAACTGGACTTAAGGTCTGAAAACTTTTAGAACTTTTGTCATGTTTTCCAATTTCACTTTAGACACTATGCTTACTTAGACACTTGGAAAGAATCAATAAAGTTTTATTTCGACCATTAAGTTGACAAGTTTGAGTAAAAATTTAGATAGGTCTTTAAACAAGATCATCTTCAGCTGGAATATGTTTCCACAGATCGCTGCGCTCACTGGCGGAGGCTGAGTGTTGTTAATGTGTCTACAGTTTAAGGGGGGTAACTTCGGCACAATTTTGTAATTTAAATGGCAGGTTCATTCCACGATTACTAACCGCTGCCTCAGCGCCGTTGCAACAAAAGGTAAATGAAAACGAAATAAATAATCCCGCGACGCGCCGCCGCAGCTGCGTCTGCGATATTAAATCCGCAAGTTTATAATGGCAGCAGCTGTTCCAGTGCCATCTTGCGACTCGTTTAAATTATCCACTTCTTAATAAGCCAGCCTAGATGACGGGAGCCAGCGCCCCGCTCGCGGCACAGCCACAAGCGGATAGTTATTACTGCAGACGCAATAAGCAAGCACCGACATTTTTACGCTCAATATATATCCGATAAAGCAAAAGTACGACTGCTACAAACCAATCAGGATGATCATAATCAAGGATCTCGTCCTTTACTTGCAGAAGCGTCACCGGGTGATCGACGTATTGTCCATTCGCAGTAGTCAGGATTTTTGCACAGCACCTCATTTTCAATTTAGCAAGTAAATACAATGGGTTAGGAAATATTTTGATTATATATAGGGGTCAACATAAGCAATATATAACGATATATAAGAAATCTAGTACATTTAGTACCTCTAAAGGACATACACAATAAACGGAAGGCAAAAGTACAAGGTTGAGAGAGGAATGGATTTAGAAATTAGGAAAAAACATTAAAGGATATAAACTAGTTTGATTGCTTTGCAAATGCAAGAAAGAGGAAAAAGAGGTTCTTGATTTCTAATTTTAGAAGAACGAGAAGTAGATGGAAATATAGCAAACAGATCCTGATCAACTAGTGACTGTATATTTCAAGTTTTCTCAGTTACTATTTCAAAACTGTTTTCGTTTTTTTTTTTTAATCTCAATGAATTTGGGACAGCTGTCGTGTCTGCATGTGTGTCGGCATGAACATGATTGACAAGATAAGTATCTTTTGAAAAAGAAATGGTTGGAACTATTTCGAATTTTTTTCCTCTTCCTGTCTTAGGATATATCTTCGATTTGTTATCTCATTTCTAATTTACATTTGTGATAATAATATGATACCAGCTGCAACCATTTTGGTACAAGTGTAACTATTATTTATAAACTGATATCGCTCATAGGTAAGCAATGTGCCTAGGTCTAGAAATAGTACTTTCACGTGCACACAGGTACATTTAAACGTTTATTAGCTAGTAATAGTTTAGAATTTAGATTTCCATGACAACGATGATCAGTATTTAACAAAAGATAGACCTATTAATTCTCGGTTGAACCCCTTTGTACCGAGGTTGTAGGAACCGGTTCAGTGTCACTTATGAGGTCTCAAAGCAACGACCGCAACGAAGTAGGGTGTAGTTACAAGTAAGCTATTAATGAGTCTATTTTCAACTAAAGTAATAAATATTAATCATTTGAAAAGAACTATTCAGTATAGATTTCGTTCCAGTAATTCCAGTTGCGTCGGTCCTCCAGCAGGGTCCGACGCACGGTGGAATGCGTGGACCTGGTACCAGCGATTTGAACGCGAGTTGTAATTCTTCGGGCTTAACGCTGGCACCCAATGCCGGAGCGGCGGATCTGTCTCTTGTAAGGGTGACCAGGCACCGCCATAGATATCTATTATCTTAACTACCTGGTGACGGTAATAAATACTTGTGAACCAGTACACTTGTAATTTCCTTCTTGAGTTATGCAGCAATCCTGAGAGTCCAGACTGTCTCCACTCAAATTGTTGCATTAGATAATTTGAATTGCTTCAACAGTTTCATTGCAATGCAATGCAATGCAATGCGTTGCAATGTCGTCGTTGTGATTATTTCCCCCGTTTGTATTAAATCTGTGGATGATGCAATCCAATTAAAATAAAGTATCAGAGTTTATGAGGTTTTCTTGAATAATAAGTCTGTGTAATGACCTGAGAGGTATATTCCTTTAAGAAATATAAAAATGAGACTGTCCGCGGTACCGGCCCTAAACGTGGCGACCGTCCGGAGGAGAGAAAAAAAAATCACACATAATACTCGGCTCGAATGAAAAAAATAACTAAGAAATAACATCAAATATGTTCGGTATGCGACGTCCGAGAGATCACATCAGAAATTTAAGCCTTCGAGCGGGCGGAGGGAAAAAGAAACGAGAAATAAAGGATCGGGGGGAAAAAAATGAACACAGAAAAAGTCTGACCCCACGCTCGGACCCGTAAATTCGAATCAAAGAGAATCAAATGTCATTTTATGAATACGATTTTGAAAGGGACCTCGCGCGCCGCCCGCAGACCTCTTCGGGTTCCACGTTTTGGTTACATTCTTGTTTACCTTTTTGTTTTAGATATTTGTTAATTGAAGTTTTATGTTTTTTATAACGTTTTATGTATGGATATTAAACTTTACGTCCTCGTCGCAGCGATATGGAAGTATCGGGGTGAGCGTATTGTAATTGTCCATTCGTGCTCGTTTATGCCGTTTCGATGGCGGCCTAATCTCTTTTGAATTTACTTAATTATCTTTAAGTTGAACTAAAACTTTAAAATACCAAAAGGCTTCATTCGTTTGTTGATGATTTAAATTGATTATCAACAAATGCCTCTTTGATTACATAATTAAAGATATGTTAATTCAATTGCCTCTATGGCTCGGCGGGTAAGCTCGCATTCTGCGGCCACGATGTAGGTTAGGTACAGGGTATACTTCCAATCCGCCTGATTAACTAGCGCCCTAATATTGTCAATTGATTGGCTATTTTCTGTTGCCAGGTCACTAAACTGTCTCATTCCGTACCGTGCACAATGTTGTTGTGTAATCTTAACTAGTTTAGCGTCGTTAACAATCGCATTAGAGATCATGACGAGCTGGTATCGACATTTTGTTGTAGCAAAACTGGTAGTGTAAAGACAGTCTAATTTTGGATCTTAACATAAGATTTATTGTTTGTCTTCGAGTTAACATATATATATAAATGTGTGCGTGTAATATATTGAAGAGTGTAATATAAAGTTCGCGATGAGAACGTATTACTTTTTGCGCCGCCGAGCGAAACAAAACCGCAGAGTCGCGGCCATTACGGATTTGAGTCATGTGTACATAACATATCGTACGCGGCACGCGGCGGCGCGCGGTCGGACGGACCTCGTTGCTTTTTATTTATATACAAATTCGCCACCTCTCCATACTTCCAAATATTAATTAAATGTAATTTCAAATGTCCAATTCAAAAATATCGCACGCAGTTAAACAAACAAATTAAAGAGCTTCAATCGTCGCTCGTAATGATTGAGTTTAGTGACAGTGCCATAGATTAAAAATATTCAGCAGTTTGTCGTCTTGTATCTGCAATATTTTATTGTCTGTGGCACCGATTATATAACAGCGCAATTATCGCGAACATTAATATCTGCTTAATTTATTAAATATGTGTCGACAGCTAAATGAAAAAAAAAAACAAACTATTATTTCGAATGGAGAAATATAATGTTATTTCAATATAAATTAGAATTGTATGGTGCGTTTTGTTTCTATATAACACGGTTTACGCTGTCCCGTATGGAGGCAATAACGTCGGTGGAAATGAAAGCGGATCTAACGTTAAATAAACATCCCGCAGCCTCCCGGGCCCCCGTCGGCCGAAACTACATCGTTTAAGATCGAACAAACAAACTCCAGATAAATACGCTCTCGTATATCGAGATGGTATCGTTTCGGATTCGGGTTGCATCGAGACATCGGCCTCAATCATCCGACGCGGCGGATGTGGTGGCTGAACGCGCGCGACTTTCGCCCTTCGTTTCGAAGCAAAAAGTGCGAGGATCCTTTGATCAGAAGTTTTAATTCGATTAGCGTAAATAATTACACACGTCGAAGGTCCTACGGAATGCGGTGCGAGCGGGGCCTCCCCTGTGTCCCTCCCTGTACACCGTGTACGTGCACCTCTCGACCCCAGAAGTACCAGCCGGCTCGCGCAGCGATCGCGCCGAGTGAGACCGCGTAATACATGTTGCTTGCCTGAAGCTATACTCACTGAAATCATTAACGGATTCAATTTCAATTTAATAGCTATCTCTTCCTCTATTCTATTAGTTGCTTCACTTGTTCTATGTACTAGTAATAAGTTATTACTGCGGAGTAGTTGTGTTTAACACGAATGAGTTACTAATAGAGTTATTGCAATAAGTTTTCACTGGAGTGAAAAAATAATTCATTAGATACTACTTCTTTTACTTTAGGGTTAATAATGTTTTTTTTTCTTAATATTTATGAAATCTTGTAATTATCAGTAAATACTGATCTTTGTGTTTACTGGTTATTGATAAAAACATTTGTATAATCATTTATACGTTTCCTCTTATTTGTTACAACTGACCTCTGCTATGTACATATAGTCCGCCCGATAATATATAACGTACGGTGTCTTTGTCTGCACTTACCTGTAACAAAAAAAAATGTAATTAGTAACAGAGTTAACATTTATTTATGCTGATGATGAGTGGATCTTTGAAACTCTTAAGGTTAGGAATTGTTCAGAGTACACAGTTCTCATACGGATCTCCTTATTGATAAGAGACATCAAATGTTTCCCAATGAGAATAACTTAAAGATTAACATTAACTTACATAAACTTATTTGACTTTATAAGTATCCTACTATTAGCGGGTTGTTTATAAATTATAAGTTAATTATATTTATTAAACAGTTACCGGTAATAACTGCGTGAAGCGCATTACTGTCGGTGTAACGGTGTAATTATAGTAATGCGCAGGGCTTTATTCCATTGTCAGGATGGCTCCGAGTCTTTTGTCCCGTCACCCGTGTTCAGGTGTGACGGGCGAGGTGTATCAGCGTCGCCGGCGCGCCAGCGAGCGTGAAGGTACGGGCGCGCACAATGCGGCCGCCGATTACGGTAATTCGGTTTGAATTAAGTTAATAAGTAGTTGTTATTACATCGTGGCACAATTGAATTCAGCCCGGTACGGAGTGAGGGTAATTGGCTACGATTTTTGAGCAATTTAGCCATCGAGCGATCTGGTGATGGACGGACTGACGGGCTGACGGGATGACGGGCCGGTCACGGAACGCGCATCACAATGTCTCAATAACCACCGCCCAAACAGAGGGGTGTAACAGAATTTAACGTGTTTACCTCGGCCCGGACGGCAGAATGGATTTTGATCTTATATTTGTTTAGATGATTGTATCTTACTTAAAAACCATTCAGTTTTTTTAATATATAAGCCACGAGATGAATGACACGTTCACTTGATGGTAAGTACCCCTACCCATAACCACGTGGTACACACTGCCCCACATTGCGCTCGTCGTCACAGACTTAAGATGTTTAATCTCGTTGTCCCAGTAGTTACATTGGACACAGCGCCCTTCAAATCCGAACACAGTAATGTTTGCACACTACTGTTTGTCGGCTGCTATAAGAGCTGCGGCCGTACCTATCTAGATGATATCCGGCAACAGAGACCTACCACTAGTAAGATAGGAGGTATCTCTCCGTTTCAATGTCTATATATCATAAAAGATGACGTAATATAAAAGAAGACTTAAAATTTGTGGTCCGACTACCTGGCGAAGGTACCGGGAAGCAGCTGGATCGATCGATGTGGAGAGCTTTGGGGAGGCCTATGTCCAGCAGTGGACGTCTGTCGGCGAATAATATATAAAATTTGTATGAAATATATCTTGAGAACAAGCAAATGCAACCGCAAATGGCTTTTTATAGCAAACGTTACTATAGCAACCACGTAAATAATACCGAATGAAAACGTTAATTAGAAATAAAATGACAAAGGAACTATAAAATTCAAAACGAAATGGTCTTTCTTCTTCTTGTTAGATCTTGTTCTATCTTTACTTGGGGTCGGCCTTCCTGGTCATTTTTCTAAATCTATCTCTGTTTTGTGTCATATCTTTTGTCAATTTGTCATTGTTTAGATCTTTATTGATCATCATCAACCACATAGTCAGGGGTCCCCCAGGGCCTCTCTTTTTAGTTTCGAGATCCCGCGCTACCCTAAATAAATAGGCAAATGGTCTATAACCATCTACAAATCATTCCTCGTTGAATGCTCGTGTTGCGATACGTTCACTAGTTTTCAGGTGATTAAATTCTAAGACAAATTAAGTAAGCCTAAGAGGCACGGGTTCGACACTCGCTGAGCTTAATGGTAGTAAAAGAGATTGAGGGATTACTGCTTTTGTAGATATGTACCACCTGCCAACCGGCACTTAGCCAGTGTGGTGGAAAATGGTCTTAATATAATTCTTGGGAATGAAAGCTTTTAGTTCCAGCAGTGGGTACGGTGGGGATGTGTTTATAGCTGTAGATGGCGAGCCGTTTGAGAATTGAAAGGAAAATAATGAGGTCGACGCGGCGGCGGGCGCGTTGCATTGCGCTGCTGCAGCGGCGGGCGACCATTTCTGGCTTGCAGCTTTTTCTTCAGATTTCCCACCGCCTCGGCGTTTTCCCGCGCTAACGCCGCGCCCGTGCCGCCGCGCCCCGCGCCGCGCCCGTCCCGCTCGCGCGCGCGCCGGCCGCTATCTCCGTCTCGCTCGGTTGTCCGGACGCGCCGGCTCCCGCCCGGCCCCGCCCACCCGGGCCGGCGCTACAAATCGGCCGCCGCCGGCCCCGCGCCCGTCTCCCTCGCGTCCGTACGACGCGCGCGCGGGTGCGAGCGGTCGTGACGGATGTCGCGCTCTCGGAAATGGAACGCGCGAGGAGGGAAAAAAAGGCGCGAACTTTCCCGCGCATCGGAACGTCCGTTATTAGCGCGGCGTAAATTGTGATGACGCGATACGATTGCGTACCGCGGGCGGAGGGGGGGTAAGGTCCGGCGGGCGCGAGGAGGGAGCCGCGCCCGGGTGTCCGGTGTCCGGTGTCCGGTGTGCGCGCGCCCGGCGGGTGCGCTATGTGCAGCTATATTTACGATAATGTTATCCGCCTCGCCGTATTACGTTACCTGCGCGCGCTCGCACTGATAAACGATTAGCTCGCGATGAATAAGAAACTTCCACCGGCGGGAAGGAGGCTGCAGAGGGAAGGGAGAGCAAGACAAAGACCGCCCCTCCACCGTCCCGGCTACGTCACCGCGTGCCGAGCAATAATTATAAATAACCTGTTGCTACTCCGAGCTTAACAACAAACGGAATTATAAACAATTTATTTAAAGTACTTAAATTTTAATATTAATTACGTACACCAAAGTAAACTACCACTAAAGCTGTCCATTCACGTTCCGAACGCATTCATTCGGCGTAATGAAGTCATCAGCCGTCCGTCTCGGGGGCCGATCGTTATTGTCAATGGTATCGCCTCTATAAATTCATCGTACTTTATGGTCAGAAAGAAAAAAACATTCGGAATTAAGATTTCGTGCCGCGGGCGCGGAATGCCCGCGCAAAAACCTGCGCTCCGAGAAATGTCGCGCTGCGAGAGCGTTTTTTTTTGCGCTGTCGCTATTCTAATCAAAATAGTTTACGGGATCCGGGGCGGGCGCGCGGCGCGCGCGTGGGAACGCGCCCGTTAGCCCATAGACAAGTTTTTGTTACGAATTTACATATAGAACTCGTTACTGCTTTAAAAAGATCATAGATAAACATATTATTATCAGTTAATATATTTACTGGCGGTGGGTATCTCTCGGCGGAGACCGTACCAACACCAGCCGCTACTTCTACCACCTAACAGTAATACATAAACATTATCGTGTTCAGGTTTGAAGGCCTCGTATCTAGAGGAATTACTTAGGTAACGAGACTAAACATCTTATGTGTCAGGCAACAAGCGCTGCGGTATTATATATCATCCTAAATAGCATCACGTTGTTATAGTCGGGCATATCGCTTACCATCAGGGGAGCCACCCGTCCGTCTCCATGGTTACTTGAATAAAAAACATTATGCCTTTTGTTGCACAATCATCTCGTTTGTTATTCGGACGATTTACTTCCTCGGATAGCTTAAAGAAATTCTACACTCATTCATCTTTGTAACAATTTATACTAGATGAGGTCGGAGCGAGCTAATTGGTTATATACCTCTCATCCTTGCACATGCACATGGCTTCTCCATAGTACTTACAAATTTCTGGTGCAAACATTTCTTTAGAATCACAACTAAATGAACGTCCCAGCGCTGAGGATGCAGAATAGAGTCGAGAATCGAACGTACGCCGCCGCGACACGGAATCGGCAATGAATCAAAAATAAAAAGTTGGAGGGTAGAAATGAAAACGGCGCCGCGTTGAAAACATTGTTATCTTTATAATTGCACGTCAAGCGGCGTCTCCAGGTGATATATCGGTCCATGAATACGAGATGCGGCGTCGGCGTCGCGCGGGCCTGGAGCTGCGGCGAGCTGGAGGCGCGCGCCCCCGCTCGGGAGACAATCGTTACTTTTTACTGTAACGCGTCAGCTCCGCCTGTTGCATACCCGCTCCACGGGAAATCATAAAATGTAGCTCCAAACGCCCGTTGTGTTAGGCGATACCGGTTTATCTAAGACTTCTAACTCACAAACACTTTATCTCGCGTAAGAGCAAACAAAGATAAACGTTGAAACGTTTATCTTTGTTTGCCCAGCAGTACCGGAGCACTAGAAGCCAACTAACGCGCGTCATTAAGGGCGGTATCGAAAAAGAAAAAATAAAACGAACAAAGTCGTGTCTAACAATGAGCTTATGAGAGTAAATCGAGTCGAAAAACCAACAAATACGCGATAAGCCGCCGCCCCGCCGGTAACGAAGCGCCTCACTATCGATGTCTCTGTCAAAAACTGTCAAAAACGTGACGGGCGCCGTGTCAGCTTAACGAGGCGCGCGCTCCGCCGCGTCACGGTGAGCGTGCGCGGCCGAGCGCCCGGCGGGCGAGCGCCCCGGCGGCGGCGCCATCTGCCGGCGGGTAGTAGGCGATGGCCACGAGTGGAAGATCCTGTTCTTGGGGAAATGCATAAAGATGCAAATGAACCGCGCCCCCGGCGGCGGGCGGCGGGCGGCGTGCAGCGGGCGGGACCGATGTATCGCTGCGCGCGCACCTCATTATCGCTAACAAGCATTCGAACTCCTTCTCTACTTCATAAATATTATACTTTACACCTGTACTGCTCCGCGGCCGCGGTCGGCTGCGTCCCCGGCCGACAGATGTCGCGGCGACACCGGCGCGCGACCTCTTCATTACACGCATCGGACGCGCACGCCGCGAGCACGTTGCGAGCACGTTGCGAGCACGCCGCGCACGCCGCGCACGCCGCGAGCACAACAGATTAACGAACACGCCCGCATCGCACCGGGCGCGCCGGCGCGGTCACGCCGCCATAACTACTACTCATTCGTCTAATTTACATCCGAATCGATTCCGCGTTTGACCGGAATCGAATTAGAATCGAACGCGGCGCATCACTCGGGCCGCGCTCGCGGGCGGCCAGATTATTTTTATTGTGATCGGTCGTAAACAACAACATCAATTGGATATTGTAACACGTCGCCTGACACTAACCGAGACCTGAACCCGTGTTAAGTATCGTTGAACGTGATGCGTGACCCGTGCTCCAGACCCGCAAGACAGAGTTCACTAAACAGAACAGACCGACGGCTACCATCAATTACAGTTCATTATTTATAGATAACTCTTTTTGAATACACATCCGGAACCCTATATAGATTTCGTATTAGTGGATCGGTGGACTTCGTCATGCAGTGTCATCATCCAGTCAATACAGGACTCCGCTGTTCCTTGACTCCTTAGCCCATGAATGTGACAGGTACACGACGTGTCACATCTATGATAAAGTTACGAGCGCACCGTCATGTTGTGTAAACATCTTAATAGCTACATCATTTTTATGGGAAAAATTATCTCTCAATTAAGTAAATTAAGCTTATTAATAAATCTAATTAGTAATGAATGTATTTATGTATTACTAATAATTCTCATGCATATGCAGCGGGCTTATCAATAAAGATTATCTCCCGGCGGCAGGCTAATTAATCGGAATCATTTACGAGAGCGACTTGTGTGGTCTCAATTTTAAAGTTGATCGGACGTGGGGGGGATGTTCCCCACTACCGTCTAACGTGCATGTAACACGAGATGCACTCACTGGTAAACATCTTTGTAATACCGCCGCCATTTTGTTTCTCAGTGCAGGTCTCATTAATTCCTTTATTCGACCAGTTCATCCCTGTGACTTTTTCCTTTACATCTTCTTCATCTTTCAAATTGAGTAATGACACAAAAATATCTTTCCATTTCATTAGTAGTTGGAGAACATGGTGCTGATGGTAGTCGGTAGGTCTCAGTCATCGGAAATCCTTTAGGTACCCATGCAGCTAGGCTAGTTAAGTTATTTATCCCCGCTGGCCAAAATGCTGGTCGATGGATATTACACGCTCAAAAAAGATGCCAGTTTCTTCATGATGTTTTCATTCACCGAAATCTCAAGCGCAGTAGGGATCGAACCCGCGCCTTTGCTTTTGCGCGACGTAAAAAGCGTACAACTATCTTACGCACTGAACTATCACGACTTCCACGTTACATGGTGTCGTGTAAAGAAATTGAACGTGTCAACGTGCCGAGCATACGGTGATGCTGTGATCCTGTCTCCCTGCTCTCCACGTTATGGACGAGCGGATAAGTTCCATCAGTCAAACGTTTTACTCGATTTGTGGAATAAAATAATTAACTATTTTTTTCAAGTTAAAGTGAAATTATGATGCAGTGTTGTTATGGGTGAAGTTAGGTGCGGTTAAGTGGAACAGGCAGCGATGTTACATTATTCGCGTTAACATTTACTTCGCGAATGTACCCCCGCGCCGGCCGCACCGGCCGCACCGGCCGCACCGGCCGCGCCGGCCTCGCCGGCCAGGTGCCGCCTGCTGAGAGCCGAAACGTTGCGGTAAATTTTCCGGATGCCTTCCCAATGATTTCCTCGGAGACCGGTGGCCCGGATGCAATTTCTATAAGATAACGCTTCTCAATTTCTGCTCGCCTGGTATTTCCACTTACAGCCTCACCCCCGACGCCCCCTACACCCCCTACAACCCCGACACCGCCGGCCCGCACAACCTATCTACTGGAAAATTTACCTGCATTCGCTTAATAGCAACGACGCGGTCACCCCAAATGTATATAACTATTTTATTTAGTATATTAAACAGCTATAAAAGCAGACGACGTCAGGCGCTCTCGTGTCAAACACCTAGGACTTTTCGTGCATGAGTCAGAGCTTATTTTATTACATCAACATGATTATAAAGAGTTATATATATATATGTATATATGTTATCGCATAATTCAATAATAGAATTATTAACAATAAAGTCATAAATAATATCGTTTTACTTGTTTACATATTAATCTAAAGAAGAATGAAAAAAATCGTCATTGTTTATGGATCGATGGGGAGAGTATACACATTCAAGCTCATTATGTGTTAGTTAGAGTTCCAGTAAAACATATAGTTAATGAGGTATATCTACATGAGAGGATATTTATGGAAAAATTTAAGGGTAGTTTATATTTATTTTACTACAGAAATCTAATAGAAGTGACGTCGGCCCGCGCGTCGGTGTGCCGGCACGTGCGCGTGTGTAGCGTGTAGCGAGGACTCTCCGTGAAATATTTCGATCGCGGTTTGATATTTTTCCCCGTGTCTCCCCGGGGACCCCATCCCGACTCAATCGGCGATATTCGCCGTATACGGCCTCCGCATAATCTATTTCCGGTTGTATAATCTGTGCCCTTTACGTGTACGACCACAAGCCGCCGGGCGGAATGGTCTTTGAGACATGATGGTTATTGGCACAGTTTAGCTGCGGTTGTGTCAATTTTTTTTTATATTTCACAAAACTGACACAAGTCTCCAACTGTTTATGAGTGATAAGCTTCTAGCAATGTGCTGTCAGTTAGATTGTTATACACTGCAATCTGTTGTGATTGGCGGCCCGATATAGATATATATATATATATATATATATAAGACGTCAGTCTAATCAAACCAATTTATTATCCTATTCTCGATTGGCAAACGGTGTATCTAAATAATTAATTACTTTTATAAGGAACAGGTCCAAGATAATAACTGCAAAATGAATTCCATCACAACTTAAGCAGCCGCTGGCGAGTACAGTTGCGGTGACGTGTAAATTTCTTCATAGCACTCGCCCCGTTTATTACTACAATAATAGGTAACACGTGATAGCTGTCAGGAGGGGTGCAGGTCTTCCGGTCGTGACGTCATCCGCCTGATAGGCCATTGAATATTTATAAGGCCGCGGCCATTAAGGAGTCGACATTTTGTATAATCGAGGCCTCCCATTACGCCTGAAATTGCTACACAATCCGTGTAATCGATTGCTTTAATAAATAACTAGGATAGCGGAAGCGATATATATATATATATATATATATACATAAAAACATGACATTTTAAACAAATGGTAACAAACAGTTTACTAGTGGTAGGTTTCTGTCGTCGCAGACCATCTAGCCACCACTGCAGTTCCTGTCTCTGACGTCAAACGGGACTTAACCTCATATGTCTCATAGCTACACCCTAATTAGGTCCACGTTTTCATGAGCTGGTGTATCATGACATGAGAAAATGATCGAGGAAATAGAACTAGAAAGTGAAGTGACCTAAACAAGTGTTTCTAAACTACCAAGTACTGGATATGCTATCAGAATAATTAGTCATTGTAGTAAGTGGTGTACCTGGTCAAATTACTGGAGTAACAGGACTTAACAACATATATCACACGGTAGGATAGTGTGGTGCGGTATATATCATCCTACCTAATGCCTCCTTGTTGTGGGAATGTTTCCCTCCAGATAACCACCCTGCTCGTGTTGTTAAAAATGTATATTATTTGTGGCGGTCATAGTTCTCTGCGAGGGTCACCGTCGCTACCACTCGATCCGTAACGTAACGAATTAAGACTTAATTAAGCTAAATGTCACCGGAAGGAAGCGAGCGGTTACTTGAGAATCGCAACCGAAATTTGTAAAAGGCGACCGCAACTGATGCTTCGGCGACGACTCGATAAATGTCATCACGGGGAACTAAGTGAAACATTTTTTTATATTTCAAAGCGACGAGACGAGCTGGACGTTCTCCTGATGGTAAGTGATACACGTCTGGGTGCACACCGTTGCGCTATGTCAAATAATATTCGTAGCACCACGTTACGCTCATCGTCTTGAGCCATAAGATGTTAAATCTCGTCAACACAGTAACTTCACTAGCTACAGCGCCCTTTAAACCGGAACACAGTAATGTATGCACATAACTGTTTACCTAGACGGTTTCCGGTAGCAGAAAGCAGTAATATATTTAATAAAGAACAACGGTTAAACCTGTTTTTTTATAAAGTTCCACTATCAGGTGTAGTGATGGTCCTGGTGAAGATCACAAGCATTCAAAAGTTAGAATGTATCTCGGAATATATAACATAGATCATGTTTAAGCTGACACATGCAAACTCTTCATCTGATGATATTAGCACATATCAATGATGCAGCTATCCGCAGCTCCCATTGCAGCCGACAGACAGCACTGTGAAAACATTACTGTGTTCCGGTTTGCAGGCGATGTAGCTAGTGTGTTTACTAGGGTAACGAGACTGAACATCTCTTCTATCTCACGTCTTAGACGATAAGAACAATGTAATGCAGATAGCATGCTAACTAGCGCTGCAGTGCTATGGGCAGGCGTATCACTTATCAGCAGGTGAATGTCTCGCTCATCTCGAAGGTTATTGAATAACAAAAAAAATGTGGTGGTGGTGTACCACCGCTTTTTTTTACCACAGTACAGTCTCCGATATTTTTATTATCCATCTATCCAATCCAATCAGCCGGAAGACGTCCACTGCTGGACAAAGGCCTCCCCCAAAGATTTCCAGATTTATTATATTTATTGCAAAACAAAGACAAGTAAAATTAATAAACGAATGCTGCCCTGCTTGCTCTATGGACGCCATCTTGTCAACACCGATGACCATAGATAATAATTTGTAAATTGACATTTATAGACATCCAAGATTTATATTAGCTATAAATCATTCCTATGCGTTAGGCAGCTGGGAATAGACTGTGGTGTGTAGATTTGTGGTCTCCAGTAAAGAAGTCGGCCACCGCAGAGCTCGCTCTGAATGTTGCTTTAATTAGTTTTAGCGTATTACTAACAGCTTAATGGCGATTTAAATCTTTAACCAGGTTTAAGTGGAGATTGTTTAATCTCTGCCGTTTAAATATAAGGTTACAATCACCAAATGAAACGGAGCGTGGACTCGTTATCCCGTTTTGGATAACGAAACGGTTCCACTCGGAGCCGTCGGCAGGTTCGTTTGGGTCTAACAAAAAAATTTGACATTTGGTGTAAAAGCGTAGAACGGTGGCGGCGGTGCGGTGGACGGAATGACCAATTTGCGGTCTCCGCGCCTCGGTAACGAGGACATTACCAACGTAGCCAGCTATCCACTGCCCGCACCCCTGACCCCCTCTCTGGCCTCCAGGTCCCCGCAGCTGGCGCGCAGTGCGCACGCGCTCGCGAGGAGCGCGATTTCGCCCCCCTAATTGTTTAAAGTTAGCCCTCCTGCGGTTTGCCGCGTATGTTATCATTTCACACGCCATGTCGACTGCACAAACGGACCAAGATTTTTATTAAAAAAAAAATCGTCTGTGTAGATCGCTGATAGTCCTTCCTTACACGACAAAGTGAGGAGGGGCCGTTTACCAGCAGTTAAGTCTGTCCGTAACAATTTAACGTCTCTCGCAACTAACTACTCCTATTACGTTCTCACTGAGTCCAGTTCCCTCCAATTAAGATACTTGTTTGCGGCTGTCCAGCGAAAGACCTATAGCCTGTAAATGCTCCTAATTGCCAAGCGGCAGTGTACTAATATTTAAATGTGACGCCAGCCTGGTAGGGACACGCCTGTCCAACGACGCGGTGTTAGGATGGCACACACTGTATTGTCCTCGTTTCTAACGTTCTGACGGTAATACTTCTACTATTCCACTGGCTACAACTAGCTCCAATCCGAAACATAGTCATGTTTGCACACTGCTGTTTGGCGGTGGAAAGGGAAGGAGCGGTGGTGTCGCGACGGTCTGCAGCAACAGGCACTGATCAGGATCCGAAGCTGCGTATGCAAGTTCCAGTAATTCCGTACGCAATCATTACAAACCGAAAACGTGAGCACCAGTTCATTGCAGCGCGATAAATACCTGTACGGATACCTGAGGTGCAGCACTTCAAGTGGTGGTTGGGTACCGCAATCACTGCCCGCGACGATTGGCCGCGTAATCGCTGTAATTCCCTGTAATTCGCCGTAATTCGTGTAATAATCGCCGCCGCCCGACCGGCCGGCCGGCCGACCGCCCCGGGACGGCCGCGACCAATGACGTGCTAATGGACAGCTTTACGTGCCGGCCGTTCACGCGGCGCAGGAACCGAACCCGAAACCGTTCCTTTCGAGCTTCACACAACCGCCCACTACTGAGAGAACTAACTTAGGTACAAGTAGTATATAATAAAGCTATGTCAACGATGAATCAATAGATATTATGTTTACACTGCAGCTTATTGGCTACCGCAGTCTTAACGAGAACACGGTCTATCAAGTGTCACTTGTGCAGGTCTATTCAATTCTCTGTCCATTTCGTCTTTGGAAATATAAGTATAAGGAGATAAAGAATCTATCGTGAGGCGAGAATCTGGTGAAAGAAGAAAGACGTTGGATGCAAGCGCCGCGGGACGACGTGGGGAATTTGAGAGAATGTATATCCTGTGGGAGTCTACCGTCTGATGTTGATGATGATGATGATGATGATGATTATTGGAGATCTATATATAAAAGATGTATTTTTATAGATGAGGACAATATAGAACATATAGAACAGCGATGCTAACCCTTTAAGGTTTTCAATTCTTAATCAGATAATGCATATATGAGTGAAGCGAAATCCACTGTCTGTTGGTAATTATTGATAGAGGAGAGAGGGAGGAGGGTGATGGTGGTGTAGTTGCAGCGAGGACTGAAGGAGGCGGGGTGTAATCAATGTAATCGTCGTAATTACAGTAATACATCCGGTGGACGTCTAATGACCGTTAATGCCCGCTCATAATGCGAGGATAGTGCAGTCCGCGATTTGTGCCCCACTCCCACACAAAGGGCGTGGGAAAACGCCTCTCGTTATTACTAGTTAATTTAGGTCTTACTAGTATATGATTAACACTAAATCGGCAACTAGTAAAGATATATAGAGTAAGAACAAATCAATTAGAGACCAGCATTGAAGTGGAGAAGATAGGTGTCGTAATTTCGTTATAAATAACTTTGAAGTTATTTCGACAATTTCTAAGTAATTTCAAATTTAATTGCATATTCAATTAACTCACTTAAATGTCTTCCTCCAGTAGTACATTAAACCTTTGGGTACGGTGTGGTTGTACCAGTGTGTACCCTCAAAGACGTATCGGGTACAGCGCGCGGTGAGCCCGGCCTTATATGGCGCGGCCCGCTGCGTTTGCAAATTGGTACAACCCTTTGTCTGGACACGCCATCTGGTACGACACCGGTACCAGATATACCCGATATCGAATAAGGCTGCGGATATCTATCGCATTAGGAAGCCTTAATGCTTCAACATGCATATTATACTGGGAACATTCGCGAGCAGCGCGCCGTGCGCTGGTTAGACGCAGCGGACGACAAGGGGAATCGATATTGTTTTCATTATGCAAAGCGCATTGCGGTCACGACGGTCACCTGATGGTTAGTGAAAAGCCTGTGTGTATGATCCTTGTTAGGACTTTAAACATCATATTATGCTGGTCGCTTTGAGCCGAAATATTAACGTTTGCACACTACCCGTACGGTCAGCAGTAGCAGCAGCAACCCACACGGTATATGATATACCGACGTGGTTATAATATTCACACTAGGATAACTTGAAATAAATTAGTACTATGATATAGTGATTAGGATCTATACGAAGTGTCCTTTATCACGTTGTTTAACGTGTTCAAAAATTCGCTAGTGATGTATCGCGTAAACAGTTTTAATGTGAGCGATCACACAAACCCTCGTAAGCTGCATTGCCCATGTGATGCACGTAAATCTGATTTACGCGCCGCGGCACCAGCGGGGTTCAGCTGATGATGGAGTTAATAAAACGGGAAATCAAAGAGTCTGCCCGGCCGTATATCACCAATACCGGTAGTTAACAAATATTATCACAAGCGCGTGCGATGGGCGCGCGGGCGCGCGGGCGCGCGGGCGCGCGGGCGCGTCGGTCCGATTCCTTGTTACGAAACGAGATTAGTTTTAAAACATATTTTTTATTATTACTGCCCGCCGTAAATCAGAGTGTTGTGTAAACAATCGAGCTCTTTGTAATCTTATAGGCTATTAAATTTCTGGATATAAAAACGTCTCGGGTCTCGGGTCTCTGGCGGAGGGCGGAGGGCGGAGGGCCGGGCGCGCGTGTGCCGCCGGTGCGGCCGGTGCGGCCGGGGCGCCGCGCGCCCGGCGCAGCGCCTCCGGTGATTTACGAGTCGTCCTTCGGGTGTTAATCGGCATTATTTGCAGTTCACGCGCCTGTTCCCGATATACGAGCTGCTCGCGACCCGCCCGCAGCCGTGTCGCAACATGTTTATAAGCCACACTCGCTAAATTCCCATGTAGGGAAACCGGTGTTCCGAGAGAGTCAACCTTCGTGACCGTTACATTAAACAATTCCCACTTGGCTAGTGCGGCAGATGAATGGCTTTAACTCTCGCCTTTTGAGTGAAAGCTCCGTGCCCCGGCAGTGAGAACTCTAAAAAGCCTGTTTATTGCTTTATCACCAAGGAAAACATGTGCTTTTCGTATTCATCTTTCTTTATGGTGGTAATGGATCATATTCAAATTTTAATTTATGGAGGACGTAACTGCTGAGATCAAAGGTAAATTACTGGAATGAGCGGGAGAGATGTTCGGCCGTAGTTTGTGATCCCATGTGGGGCATTACGCCCAAGACGAGTATGGTCATTAGGCGGCGATATTAGCTATTAACCCCGGCGCGAACGTTACTGGTGTCTCGCGGGGCGGCGGCAGGCGCGGCGGTGCTCCGGCGCCCATTTGTCTTCGCGCAGACGATGTATGGGATCAGGTAATTTTGTTCACGTTGGAGCGGTTCCGAATCGTTTACTTAAACTGTACATAAATCGATATTCGGTTACACTTACATTTTTGTACGTACATGAGTGTTAGACATATTTACAGTCGCAGCAGAAGGAGAAGGCTTGTCTCGCAGGCTGTCGACCACTTGTTACATACGGTTGTTTACCGGCGTAAGTGCAGGTTATTAAAGGTCTCATCCTGTATTCAAAGCCGTCATTTAGCCGTCCGCACGGAATCGAAGCGACACGGGGACATCTGTTAAGTTGTAAGACATCTCTCCAATGAGCTACACCGGCGGCCGAGCGACTGTAGCCCCTGGGCCGCGGCGTTAAGGTCCTCGGGGTCGCTCGTAAAATTTGTCGCCGCCATAAACTCAACAAGTGAAGTGAGGACGGTTTACGACCGACATAAACGTCCATCTGACGTCTCACTAATACGTCATAAACTGAATCCTCCCGGCGGATGGCGCGCGTTATGACGGCGCGCGGCCGTTTATCGCGTCTAGCTGACAAGTGCTAAGGAGGTTCCTTTTGTTCGGCGCGGACGAGGCAGGACCAGCTGGCTCGCGGCCTCAACAGGTACTTGTTAAACGGACAACCTTGTAATGTAAACGTTTCCCGGCTGCCACCGTAGCGGAGTGGCTAGCTGTCGACGCGGGCGCTCGGGTCCCATTATAGGTTACACGTTAAGGAGTTTACACGGCGGTGAGTTCTTTTAATACCACTTGACTAGATACTACACTGTTACTGTTAATTCACTGCTCACTGTTAATTAACAGTATCGCAAGGACGTCGCTGTAGTATCACCTCTTTAGTACATTTTCACAGTTAATATTTCATCGGCAAATATTGAGGTGTCCCCGCGGCGCCCGGCTGCGTTACAGTCAATATCCGAGCGCGCGTTTGAATGTAAATAGGTTAACTCTAAAAACAATTCAGCCGCCGCAGATTGCTCTTACACGCGTTCGAACAAACAGACAAACACGAGGGGGAACCTCTGCTTCCGATACGGCAACGGCGATAGCTGTGGGGATGCGAAAGGAAACAACTACTGCTAACAAAAAATAAACCTTATTGCATTAAAACTTCTGTGGGGAGGAAACGGAATTGAGTCCTCTTAAAAGGCGACTAAGGATGGAATCTAATAGAGAAAAAAGCAGCAGCTTTCCTTACGACTGTCAGCAGCATTTTAGGCTCATCAATATACATGGAAAGCCTCTTTATGTTATATCATCATATTGATGCAGTGTAAACATCTTAATAGATTCACTGTTGCAGAATTCATTGGAGTTATAAACGTTAATTACTTATTATATAGTTTTTCAGCGTTTCAGCAGAATTTTTATGTGTTATAAAACAACGTTATAATGTTAGATGCTATTTTAAACGGATCCGTTCAGAGCTACGAGTAGCAGCGTCTACGCGCCGCCGTAGCCGCGGGCTGGGGGCTGGGCGCTGGGGGCTGGGCGCTGGGGGCGGGGGCGAAGCGCCGGCTGATAACGGAGGGGCCCCCCGGCGGCTGCTCACTTCGCGATTCCGTCTATTCTCCGATAATTAAGCAGCAGCAGCGTCTGGAGACACTTTGTAAATAATTTGCGTTCACTGTCACACCATTCCCCCAGTTCTTATCGTCAGCTGGTCGGTGCGACGCACAGCTCGACCGGAGAGATCAAAGCATATTTCTCAAATCCGGATGAATAGTTTGATGTATGATATACATTTGGTGTTTACTGCATTAGACTTAAGTGACAGTTTGTACTACCGAGCGGTAAACTTTCCCACCACGTTTCTCACCAGTTGTCGACGTAACCTAACATCAAACTTGCATCGGCCGGTAACAATCGTTGGACACCAATCGCTGAAACGGAAATGGAACTTCGATTGTATAGTAATTTATGCAGCGGAATCCAAGGGTTGCGTGCAGCATTCATCCCTCAAATGTGCAATTAGACAAACACTTGACTGATGCGAACCCATCAGCTGTCTCCGAACGCTCAAAGCAAATCCAACGTAACGTCACTTCGAAACCATGACTGCCTTCCCGTGACAGTGCTACAGCCTAGCGGGCGATGGGGGGATGATTAATTGTCGTCGGGCGGAGGATGGGTGGGCGGGGGAGCTGCGATTGGGCCGCTTTGGTGCCCTCTATTGTCTATTTCGGTGTGCCATGTTCGTTTTTAATGGACAAACTCTGTTGGAGTTGTCTCCTGTCGACGGCGAGGTGATGTGCGCAGCGAGCGAGCTGCTGTGTTTTTCGTCGGGCGTAAATTAATCAAGTGTCGATTGTTGTATAAGAGGTGTGCCAAGTGTGGGCGGCAGGTGGAGAGGTTCCTTACAGCGATATTACAATAAAATTGATTAAAGCAAATGGATTGCTTAAATGAATACACAAACCAGTGGCCGGTCAAATGTAATCAAAGTTTGAATGAAGATGTGGACATCGAGTGTTGTTAACCTCATATCGTGGAGATATACAATGTAAAAAATAGAGGATTTTCTAAGCAATAACTGAACTTTAGTTTGAGGATACAAAGTATACATATCAGGTCACAAAATTCTTAAACGTGCTGTCATTGTCTGAGATTGAAGATTCGCGAGAAGACATTGAATTCTACACACTAAATGTAATCGGTTAAGCGACGACTCTGACGTCAAATTAGACGCCATTACGGGCATTAAATCAAACCGGAAGCGCACAAACAGCGTGACAAAACTTACAACGGGAGGAAGCCGCCCGGGAGGACCCCAGGCGGCTCCGGCGCGAGGGGCTCCGAGCCGGTGCACGTCAAATGGAAAATTAGATAGGGAAACGTCGGCAACGGCTGAATCGACCTGCGCCGATTCGAACCCGCGTCCGCCGCGCCGCTGCCATTGTGCGGGCCCGACGATATTTTATTTCCTATTCCCAAATAATAACAACGTTTCACGTTTAGGTATTTCGCACAATCACAACTTTATATCGGAGCTGAAATCATCCCCATTGTCGCCTTTTCCAATACACTGCTAGGAATTGTATCGGAGAGTTCCTTTCATCATCATCACTTGATATCAATCTAATGCGCACTCTGGCTACTTTAAATCGGATCTTTCGCGAGTACTACACCGATACTTCACTACACTACATTTCTGTACTCATTACCAGTTTATAAGTGATCGATTTTATACGAGGAATCCTTTTAGATATTCTAACATGGCCGTGTGTTTACATTTGATCTATTGTTACGTTCATTATTTGCTCGGTGTTATTGCCATCTCTCGCAACAAAGGTATCCTCGGTTCTATACATGTACAGCGATAGCGCAGAACGTTCCCGTGGCGGTAGGGAAATGTTAATTTGTAGTGTAAATTAATTAAATAGCCAATAATCGTTGCCCTTTACAGCGGAATGTTGGCATTTAATTAAAACGGATCCGCGCGCCGGAGACGGGGCTCCTGACAAATATCGAACGCACGCCATTCGCAGCGCTCGTTAAACTGGCCGTTACCGTGGCAGGACATTAAGCAGCGTGTTTCTGTTAAGCAGCGGTGGCAGACATTACTCTAAATTTGTTTTGAAGGAGCTATAGATAGGAACAGAAGATGTGAGGAAACGTATGTGTCCTATGTATGCAATGAGCTTGATATTAAATGATAACAGAGAAGTAGATAGAGATCAAACAATACTTCTAGTCCGGGAGTAGACTACGAAGCCTTCTCGTTATAAAACAAGTGATGGGCCACTGTGCCTAAGGCAAAGGGTGAAGAGACAAAGTTGTAATATATTTCCACGCTCTGACGGAACAAGTCAACACATGTCTCATCAGGTTGCATCATCATCACAAAAGTAAATATTTATGTAGGTATAGCATAAAAGTCTAGACTTTTTTAAATAGAGATGGAAAATTGAATTTATAAAAAGTAATTAGTATATCATAGTGCCAAAAGAAGAAGTACCGGCGCGCCTGATCGTCCGTTCTCCATTGTTACATAACATCATATGAAATTCAGCTCGTGTTAGCCAACTGTGGATAAAGCAAACGATCGTATCGAATTTCCACAAAGAATTTAAAGCGTAAGAGTGAATAAGTGTCTCAGCTGAGAAAAAAAAGTAAACGCGAAGCGAGTTCAAACAGTCGGATTCTAGCTCAATGGGCGCGCCCATAAATCTCCTCGTCTCAGCAGCTGATGTTTGCTCGAATCAGAATCAGTAGGGTGTTCGCACACTGCAGCGTTTGCTTCGAACATCTTTGTGCGATTTTCATTCTGTTCGTTACTCTTCACAACTTAATAGTAGAAAGTTACGGTTTCTATAGTAATCAAACCTAGTTGCTAGTCATCGAAGTAAATGTTTGGGGACATCGAAATAATAAATTTGTACGGAACCAAGTGACACTATTACTTACTAATTATCAACCACAAAGTTGAGGGTAGAAATTGCAATAGTATTTCCAAATATGGATATTAAGTATTGGTGAGCTCGTGTGAAGGTAGTAGTTAATTTTTATACGATTTTATATACTGCAAAGGCAATGTACGGACTTTACGATGAAATATTATATCGACGATGGAAATAAACTACAATTAGCTTCAAACACAATTACTAATAAATAATGAAATGAAGTAATCAAGTAGTCTAACAGGAAAGTGTTCGTGCTATGATTTATGGCTCATTACTATATTTTACTAACTCTATTCTGTTATGATAATAATTATTATACAATAGTAATAGTAAAGTAAGCCGGCATCGATAATGCAAGTATCTGCAGTTAATTTCATATTTGTTGAGTTAGAACTCCTGAACGTTGGTTGGGGAGCGAAGTCACGACGCGGACTACCTGCTGACCCTTGCTGAATGGTAGCTGATCGCTCGCTATCCAACACGATTATAGTTTCATTAAACAACTATTTGAAATTCTTATATATATATACATATGTGTGTGCGTGTGTTATAGACTTTAAAGAGTAACATCTTGAACGTTTCATCACCATCATTATCAGCCGATAGACTTCGACGTTTTGAACGTTTATCTGATGAACATTGAATTGATATCTGGGAGGGATATCAACCCCTATTCTTTTAAAGAAGATTGGTTATGAGAATGATTGATAAAACTATTATTATAATATAATTCGGACATGATTATTGCTGAATCTACTGTTGACTGTTGAGGTAGAATTGGTGGAGTAATGAAGAATCTGAAACGTTTTGATTCATTCTTAACTCCTCCGTGTTGTGTTTAATATTGTTAACATTTAAATAATTTACTACTACTTTACTGTTTTGTGATATATTTTGCGATAGGTATGATAAGTATGATACTATCTTCACAGTTTCCTCGACAACAAAAAGGGTGTTGCAGTTTCTGTTAATCACATTTTCGTCCCGATAGACATTGAACTTAGATATGAAGCTTAATTATAAATGTTATTCGTAATTCGACAGCAATACATTTAGCTGCTTAGCTTATAGATTTAAATATCGTGAGGGTCTGCAGCGGCGGTGTGGTGGTGCCCCGGCGGCGGGCAGGGCGTGCGCTGCGGAGATAAAATAAATGGTGGAGCGGTGAAAAATGATGACGCGCCGGCGGCGCGGAAACACCTCGCCATCCGGAAGGGCTCCGCCGCCGGCGCGGGTCAAACTCTTTTGTATTCCCTTATGCCTTCGAAGCTTCCACGGCTCCTCTGGAGATGCCACATAGCCTAATGATACTTTATCAACGAACATATACTCCATCATCCAAATTCCTTGTGGCTGTAAACGTTTGAAAGTTTGTTAGGGAATCTAGGAAGTATTACCACGAAACAGCTACCCGTCGTCAGCACCAGACTAAGACCTCAATAAATTCATGGGCATCCCCAACCCCCCGCTCCACGCCGTAACATTTTACGGTGCACTTCGCACAGTAACTTACAAGACATTCACGGTTGCCCGGCGCTTACGAGGACCCTTTCGCACTTAAGTTCGTCCTTTAGCAGCTCCTCCCGGGGCTCCGGGGCAGCAGTAACCCGGCTCGTAAAGGCCGCGAGCTGGTCGTTTGGCGCGACGCTCAAGTGCTCCGATTAACTGGCTATAAACTGCCGCGCTGCCGAATCAACCGGACGGACTGCGAGTCGGATCAGAGTCAAGCTACCTGATCGCGTTATGAGGTGTTTGATTAAGTATCCATATATCAATACGGCACTTCATTACTTGTAATACTATTATATTCTACAGCGTGCGTTGAGCTGGACGAGCGGCTCTATCAGTAGCAGTTAGATCTGTCGAAGGTTGGTCTGGTTAATGGATAACTGCTTATGTAAATATTTACTTGACACAGCTCCAGCGATCATTCAATAATCACGATTGCCAATAAGTTTAATGTTTTACCATCTGTGTGATACTAAGTAAAACTTAGAGTTACTTAGGAACTAACCTCGCCCTCGCTACCGACAGCAGAGCTCACCTGAAGCAATGGAGGGAGGGAGGGAGGGAAAAAAAATTTAATTAAAATTACAATGAAAAAGTAGCCCATCGCAATTTATTTACGTAAAAGCCCTTTTAATTATAATTAATATTTACAAGACGAGATGAGAAGGAATTGCGCGGGGGCGGCGCCGAGGATATTTGAAGATAACGTTGTGCCGTAACGAGGGGGTTGGTTTTATTTTTCACGGACTAATGAATTAATCTGAAACTATATGTATATATTTCTAGATCAATATATGTCAATACGATCTCGTGAGAATCGCTGGAACCCACTGGGTGCAAGCAACGCGGGGCCGATCGATACGGAGATCTTTGGGGGCGGCCTACGTCCAGCTGTGGACGTCTGTCGGCTGATGATTGATTCATTGATGCCTAGTAGTAGTAACATAATATTTCCAAGAATAAAATGATGAAGAATTAAGAACCGGATACCGCGTCTACGAATCACCCGGCGGTAAGGTGAAGTAAGCAGCTAATGAGGAGGAATTACCGCAACTTAATTTATAAGAAATAAACATGTTCGTGAAAACAATTTCTCCTACCCTCTTACCCTCAACGAGTTGATGAGTTCAAGCGTGGATTAAAGTTGTGCTCGGCGATGGAGGTGGCGGTGGAGGTGGCGGTGGAGGTGGCGGTGGAGGTGGCGGTGGCGGTGGGCTGAATGACCAGAGCGACACGGAAGTGAGCACCAGCGCGAACAAGCTGTAACGGCCGCGCAGCTTTCCGTGACTCCCGTGCAATTAATAAAAGCTTAGGCAGACGGATAAAGGCGGCGCGGCGGGCGCGGCGGGGGCGCGGGAGCCGTCTCGTCGCAGGGCAAGCGGGTAGCGGGTAGCGGGTAGGGGTAGGTAGGGGTAGACAGTAAAAGGGTCCCGAATAAGAGCCTTTAAGGGAGTCCCCGTGTTATCTCGGGTGCTGGCGTCGTAAAATAAAGGTTTACTAGCCAGTAAAGAAAATTAAAATGAATTATTTTGACGAGTGTTGGGGGCTTTTTTGAGGCTTAGAGCGCGTTTACTGCGCCGGGGTGAATTGTTATTGCGCCGTAAGGGGTAATTGTTTCTCTCGGCGTCGATGCAAGCTTGTTCCCGTTGTAATTACGGCGGTAACCTGTTGTTGTCTGGGCCGGCGCGGCGGCGTGCTTTACGGCCGCCGGATTGCCTCGCTCCTAATGCGGACGTTCGCATGGAGCGCGTTACCGCTCGTTACCGGGCATTACCACGCGTTACCGTGTGTTACTGCCCGTTACTGCACATTACTGTGCGTTACAGCGCGTTACTGTGCGTTACTACAAGATATTGAGCGTTACTACGAGTTGCTGCGTGTTACTGTGCGTTACTGTCTGTTACTGGACGAACTGGGCACTGCTGCGTGTTATAGTGAGTTGCTACGTGTTACTGCGCGTTGCTGCGTGTTACTGCGCATTACATCGCAACATAACTTCTATTACACTTACGTCCAAATTCTTTACATATTATAATTTATTTACATACTAAATGTAATAGCAGCGAGATACTATGAGACCGGCAGAGAGTGACGGCGACGTGTTGTGGAGCGTGCCGCGATGCGCGATGATCGCGAACCCGCTGCCGAGTGTCGAGGTTGGCGACACCGACGAGGAACGAGAAAAATAATATCACCGCCAACAATTAATGTAAACATTGCGAATGGAGGAACGCAAATAAAGAACAAGCTTTGTTTAACCACTCCGATGGCGCTGCCAATGAAACCCTGGATACGTTCACGCAGATAAAATTGCTAGATGGATTGAAACAGTCAAGGGTGTGTGAAACTGAGCATTAGGATGGCAGAAGCACCGTTCACGGGGCGTGAGGGTGACGTAACGACACGCGGCGGTACCGATCACGGGGAAAAATTCAGACCACGACCACATTCCGGAAATGGCTGCTTCAAGTTCTGCGGTTGGCTGGGCAGCTTGACAGCCGGCCGACGTGTGTGATAATGCTAATATTCAGCGCCATCATCATCATCAGCCGATAGACGTGCACTGGTAGACTGGTAGACAGCCCGTCCCCAAAGATTCACATCCAGCCGTACTCTGAGACCATTACCCTAATCAGCATGGCTTCCGGTACCACCAGGCACTATAGGCCGACCTTAGGTTCATATATTGAAAGCATTGGAGTGAAGAGATTTAACAGCGCCTGTCCTAATGTACTTTATAATGCAGTATCGTTCTAACTAGATCCAAATGGTCAGGCCTATCACTTAACACCGAGTGAACGTTTCGCACCTCTCTACGTTTTATGGAATTAAGATTAAATTTATCATATGTACTAGAAATAGTCTAATTAACACATCGACTCCCATTGGGATAGTTACTCTGTTATCTGGTAACATCTTCAGCAGTGGGTAAGGGTAAGAACAGGATGAGATGATGACAGTTGAAATGACCTGATATTTGTTTTCGAAGCAGTAACTTAACGGTAGTAAAGTTGCGTTTTATATCCAAATAAGGTGCCGTGAGTTCTGTCGCGTGGAGGGAGGGAGCCCCGCCGCGGCTGCGTGCCGAGGAGCGGTACACGCGGAAGTAACACTCGGAATAGTGTGTGCTCCCCCCGCGCGGGCGGCGTGGAGTATGGAGATCACGCGGCGTGATTCCATCCTCACGCCGGATGGATTCCGACGGATGCTATGGAACACGCAGTGTACGCGTGCGCAGCGGCAATAGCTCTCCCGCGTACGCTTAACTCGGTCCCGGGTTTGTTTTATGCGGATTAGACGCGTAATCGAATACGTGGTGGAATTTTTATGTGTATTCCGAGGTTGTGCCGCGGCCTCTCATGTTTATTTACCTTCTTTATATACAAGAAACACGAACCGAAGGCCATGTAGTCAATTCTATAAACCATAGAGTTTCCAATTGAAATGTCAATCATTACAATAAATACCTCCTTCTGTTATATCATCAGACAGTAATGTTTGCAAACTGATCGATGATAGGAATACGCGCTGTGGTAGTGTTTATATTGTCTTTAAGGGATATCGTATGTGCACTGTGTGCGCGCGGTAGGTTTCTATTGCTGGAGACGGTCTAGATACCGCCGCGGCGCCTATTGCAGACGTTAAATAGTTATGTGCAAATATTACTGTGTTCCGGTTGGAATGACGCTGTAGATAGTGAAATTACTGGGGTAACGAAATCAACATCTAATATATAAAGGCGACGAGCGCAACGTGGTGCTGAGTACATTTTAATTAATGCCACCTTGTTCTCGTTATCAGGTGAACGTCCTCCTTATCTCGTTGCTTCGTTGAAAAAAAAAGTTTACTGTACAAATATAACCCTGTGAGTCGGACAGGGAGTTAACTGTCGCCATAGTTCACAGGATTTCAACCCTACGTGCACTAGGAGCAGTGTGACCAACACGAAAAAAACAAATTTGTTAATTAACATCGTTTTCATATGTTAACATAATAATATTTTTATTGAACGATACTAAAAAAAAGTAATAATATTGAATGCAATCGCAAAGTGCAATCGAAAGTCACTTTAGAGCCTTGTAAAGTTTTTATAACTGCGTTCCTTTAAAAAGATATATACACATATATATATATATTATATATACACGTATAAAGATGTTATCTCCGTAAACAAAAATCCTGGTGGGCATTAAGGCGGAGTGTTCGCGAGTCGTTTCACTGGGGGGGATGGGTCGTAAAGGTCGGCTGACAGTGATTCTTGATGGACAATTTGAGAGGCGGCCGGGGGGAACTTACAAGTTTAAAATGCTCACAGTACACCGCTTTACGAGCCGGCAGCGCCCCCCATTTATATTTTACACCACCATTTTATCTCGCGGCGGCTTGTCTACCTCATTGTTTCGGCTTGTCGAATGCCCCCCACGATCGTTTTATTGGTAGGGAAATCTGCGCGGATGGATTTATTATCCGTGTTCAGCTATTCCGACTTAGCATAGCTTCTTTTAATCAAAACAATGTCGTGATTCTTTTTTTGGAGAGCAGAAAGTTCAGCTCATGGGAAGTGATACGCTCGCAGGTGACAACGTGCCGCTAGTTAGGACAATATTTCATTGCATTGTTCTCGCCGTCTTGACACAGAAATGTTAGGTCTTGTTACCACAGTAATTTCACCGGTTACGGCTACAATAAGAGTTGCGGTGGTAGTCATATGATCTCCGATAAAATAGATAGTATACGATAGAGATCTAAGCTCATTTGTTGTACGCTCTACGACCCGTGTGTGCGTGTGTGCGTGTGCTAGTGCCGGTAGAGCGGTATACACTAGAAATCAATGCGAGGCCCAGGGGAAGTTAACTGGGGAGAGTTGGCACACAGCAGCACGCGCGGCTGTCGGTAACACGTCACCCTGGTATTTTCATTACGCGTCACAGGTGAGCGGGGCGCGTAAATTACCTGAACGGCCGGGGCTTTTATTGCGCGCCGGCTGCGGGGCTCCGCACGAGGTCGCGCCGGGCTCCGCTCCGTCCACTTAGCGGAGATGGGGGGCGAAAAGGGTACAGGCGAATAAATACATCCAAACACGTTTACTGCTGACGTTTACTCAGACCCCGGGGTACTGACCGACGTGTTTACTTAATAATTAATGGTCACTACAAATGAAATCGCTTTTCTAGCTTAATTGGTAATAAACTTTCTAGACTGTTCTATTGTTAGCGTCTAGTCTTAATTCAGTTAAACTATTTATCTATTTTCAATTAACCAATCAAAACGTAATTCGTGTTAACTGTACGAGAGCTGGAGACTCGGTGACCTGTAACACGGGTTCAATGCCTGTACCAGGCACCAGCTAACCACAACCATATTGTTAAGTGTTGAACGTAACTTAAGACTTTTGATTTGTGCTGACAAATAAATATAGTTCGCAATTCAATATGGCCGCTGTACCCGCCAACCGTTACAACAGCTGTACTCGTACAAACATTTTAACAATATTAATAATATATAAATAGTCTAATATAAATCGGTTATTTAGAATAATATGTTATTTATCAATTTTTTTTATTCGACGACGCGACGAGAGCCGATAACGAGAGGAGAGACCTTCATCTGACGGTAAGCGACACGCCCGCCCACAGTATTATTGATATCATTGTAAAACGTGTGTTGCGATGGGTTACTGTCTATGTTAATATCTGTCGACTGTATTACATATTTTCTGTATGGTTGTTCTCTGAACGATCATCATTATCAGTCGACAGACGTCCGCTGCTGGACATAGGCCTCCCTCAAAGATCTTTACATCAATTGATCCTGCGCTGCCCGCACACAGATGCTTTCCGCAACCTTCACCAGATCGCCGCGCTACCTGGTAGAGGGCCTGCCAACACTACGTCTTCCGGTACGCGATCGCCGTTTGAGAACCTTAGTGCCCCATCGGCTATTAGTCATCCGTCAGTCAGTGTCCTATCCATTGCCACTTGAAGCTAGCATTCTTTTGTACTATGTCCGCGATCTTAGTCCTGAACGATCTCTGCAAGGTTCCTTAATGTATGTAAGAAAATCATACCTGCTGACCTCTGGTCCATAACCAAAACAATCTATCACAAATTACCATCACAGTACACTGGTGGGCTGATTGAAATCCAGCACGATATCATAATTGCACGTACATCCCCCCCATTCGCAATCTATCGTCTACTAATCAGCAGTAATCCCATGTAAGCGCACTAATCTTGATTGTCGCGGCTGGCCGGCCGCTCCGCAGTCTAGACTTAGGTATAGCTGGGCGCCATTGTGCGCTGCGCCCCCCTGCCGCTGCGGCTGTGATACGCGCCGATGTGTTGTTACACGTAACTAATCTAATGGTTAATTGATACAGTAACACACTCTATTCATTAACTGGGTTTAAGGTCAAAGAACCTATTGTTCATTTTCTTTGCTGATTTTAGTGTCATCATTGAAGCCTGCCGTCGTTAGAATTCAGTAAGGATCTTTCTAGAATATTTAATGAAATGTTCTTCTTCCCCCAAAATTTATTCCTTGGAAATCATTACTAGCAATTTTACTTGGGACCGATCGACGTGGAGATCTTTGGGGGAGGCCTACACGTCCAGCAGTGGACGTCTATCGGCTGATGATGATGATGGTGAATTTTAAACAGATAAACAGAAAATAAATAGATATATGATAATTGAACTAAGTCAGTGACTAGGTTAGGTTCTATTCATTCGGTGATAAAATTGAATCTCAGATTAAATAAAGCGGGCGGAGGACGTTAGGAAATTGTGTCGACTTGTAAACAAGGGAAAAGTTTGAAAAGATTTCACCCCCGTGTCCCCGGGGGTATGAATGAAAAATAAAATTAGAAATTCAAATTCAGCGACTCCTTATCAATTACACGTACTGGAGGCCGACAATAAGAGACGGCTCGTTTCCATTCTTCGTCGAATTTGCATCTTCACACAATGACAATTAGGGGCAGGCTCATTAATTCGACAGGGTCCCAGCGGTGGCGCGGTTTCAATTTGACGAGGCAGGGATGGAACCCTGTACGCGCGGCGCACCCAGCCGCTCGCTGCGATATCGGATCCGAATACATCCTCGTCCCTCGCCGTAGTCTGCCTTGTTTACAGCAGAGGAAACGGAAACAACCCCCGTGAATATCATCTTTCTAATCCCATTCCAAAATAATCTAATTTAGTTTTAAAATGTAGGAAGTATAGGCAGCCAACTTTGTATTTCCGCCGCTGAGAGAACACTACAAGTAGTCGACTACTTTCGTGCCACGCTGGATAAAGCGTAGATTGACTAAGGTCGTATGTATACACTAGTCTTCCTAAAGGAAGGTAGAGATCCTAAACGAAGTTGAAGCCTAGTAAATATTGACCATAGCATATAGTTATACCCCTTACTAAAATAAACAGTTTGTATCGGTGAGTATCGGTTGTTAAGTGACATATCCGCTACGATTATACGTTACACGTTGCCCACCTAATTTTCCCATAAGTGGGATTCGGGACTTTCTTCCGAAAGGAGAGAGTTAAGGCCTCAGGGCTCCACGACGTTGGTGAAATGCCGGTTAGTTGCTCTTTATGTATCACACACACTTTCAATACATTTCAACAATATCCATAAAGTCAGCCATTACTTTTACGATCATCGAAAGGACACACGCGTTTTTACTGTCCTTGGCATCCGCCTGTAAAATCTCTGTGCGTTTTATTGCTTTTTAATTAAAAAAAAAAACGAACAACTTGCACGCCCGTGACAGTTAAATTTTTTTAGTGCAGATAATAAAATCGAGCGTTGTTGTCGCATCGAGTAATCTTGACGCTATTATCGATACTGATATCACAATCGGCAGTTGTATAAATCGATGTGATTATATCTATATTACACAATAAAATTATGTGGGTTTATTACATTTATATTTGTTGTTGTTATTTGCAATACACATATATATATATATATATACAATAACAATAAAACACGTGTTTAATAAACATTCATGTAAACATTTATTCGGCGAATCGAGCCAAAACGTTCACTTAGTGTATGAATGCGTCCGCTTACGGCAGTGTGGCGCTAGTTAGGATGATGTACACAGCACCACATTGACCTCGTTGTCTTGTGACATAAGATCGCCAAGTCTCGTTACCCCAGTAATTTCATGAGCACTACAGAGCGCTGTACCTTTCAAACGGTAACACAGTATTGTTTGCACTGTACCGTTTGTCATACATACGTAGTCTACACCATCAGCTGTTCGCCACAACAATTACTGACAATTGATGTAGTTAAATGTAACGTTTTTTCTTCAACAACACATTAAACAACATCACAACAAAGGACATCGAAGCGGATGTGTACAATTTACAAAAACAATAACACTAAAAGCCGCACTCAGCGTTTAAATAATCTTCTAAACGCTCCAACAAGTCAGAAGCGGTTCCATAAAATATTTACACAAGGCATTTGTCCTAATACGCCATAGAGAGCAATCAACTGGGATCTATACACCTGTTTACACGAGGGGACCGCTCAACCCTTCCGGAGGGTTCCGCCGGCGCCGCGGCCTGCGCTCTCGCGTGCGAGCCGCACATTGCGCGGTGCGTGAGCGACCGGCGCCGCGCCCGCGAGCCCGCCGCGCAATGGACGGGCCCTGCCGCGGAGCGCCCGCGCGCCCGCTGTAGCACCCTGGTGCGGAGGAGTTAATCTGGAGCGGGGCCCGGCCGATTAGGAATGAATTTTTAATTGGCTAATCGTCTTTGCGCGAGTCGCTTGACCAATTAACTTGTAACGGCACCGGGGTGAGGGAGGGCCCGCACTGGGCCCGCACTGGGCCGCGCGCGACGGCCGCACTCTATTGTTTCATAGAGAACATTCAAATTAAACAACAATCCGTTTCCGTTTCCAATGTCGATGGTACATGACCTCATAGATGGTGGTTTGGCTTGGTGTGATAGAATGTTACCACCATTCTACTTCCACTAACGTGACTCCTAACTTCTCCACCTACTTTCCAATAATCAACTCGTCGATGTCTCGCTTCATTATTCTAATCAATTTTTTTTTATACGCACATGGAAACGATACACGAACACACGACAGGCTATATAATACATTAATGGCGTGTAATCGTGTATTAACATCACTTCGCTATCTTATTATATTTCGATTAACTTCTATTATTTCATTTGGATAAAGAAAAAATCTCTTAACACAGTAATATGGCAACCATGATGGTATTCAAATGTGACGGAGCGGTCCATAGCTCCTATTGCCGCCGATAAACTGCAGTATACGAACATTACTATGTCCTAGTTTGAAGGGCGCTGTAGCTAGTGAATACACTGAGATAACGAGATTAATATCCTATGTATCAGCGATGTTATATAATAAATAGCCCACTTAACATTCTCACTGCTGGGATTCAAGATCTTCTTTCATAAGAAGAGGGTCAAGGTCATTTTTCGGGTGGATCACATGCTCAAGACTGCCGTCGGTTTCCTCACGATGTTTAGCTTCACCGGAAACTCAAGCTCATTGGGAATCGAACCACCTCCTTACACACTGAGCTGGTACGGCTTCAACGCTGTATGGTGGTATGTATACCATCCTAACTGGCGCTTCGTAATTGTGGTAACAGTTATCATCAGTGGAAGATAACGCGGAAGTACTGGGTTCGATTCCGAGACCGTAAGAGTTACGGTTTTATTATATGTAATATAACGTTAAAAATATAAATATTATATCCGGTAGAATCTTCAACGCTTGGTTACCCTAACATAACGGTACGAGGCAGGCGAGATGTCTGCGGAGAGTCTGTTGGACCTCTGACCTCTTCACATCCACCTCCGCGGGGCCGATGGGTGTTAAGCGTGGCGTTGCGCTTTCGAAACACCCTGTGTAATGGTAATTTGATTTCACCAGATCGCGTGCGAGCGATAAGGATATTATGTAGATTACATATAAATAAGTAACGGTGTATATGTTTGAGGTTTGTCCGTAAACAAGCTGGTGAAGTGATTGGTCCCCTGTTTAAGTAACGATGTGAGGAGAGCGTTCGTGTAATGGTTGGGATGTTTACACAACACAATATTACCATCATCGTTTTAACAACAACGTAGATGAGCTCACTATTAAAATTCATTAGCTACAATGCTATTGTATTTATTATAGTATTTGCATACTACAGTTCGTGATGGGGAGGGTTTGGGGTGGGGATAACTTTTGGGGTCATATTTATTTGGTATCCGTGATGAGATAACTTTTGAAGCGCCTTCTCAAAACATTAGTAGTGTCTCTCACAAAGGATATTTTCAAACTCGTTGACGCGGCACTCCGGCTACAGTTAAGTTGGAGGGGCCACTCGGGGGCCCGTCAGCCGCCTCTAGTGCTTATCTAAGTATAAAGTAGCTTAATCACGGAGGTATTCTACTCGGTTGTGAAACGCTGCAGCGCCGGCCCGCCGTGGGAACGCGGCTGTCGCCCACAGATAATACATTTCACTTGCGTCTTTACCACAGATAATGTCTCCCTCCATTTTATATTCCAAAAAAAAAAACGGGAAATATGTATGATAACCAAACGAAATATTATTAGAGTTAAGTTAGTGTCAAGTTGGAATGGACGGTCGTGTGGACATCCTAAGTGTCGCAGCAACATTCACCAGCTAGTTGTTTTATTCTATGAAAATGTGTAATCCGGATTCCCGATTCCGTTTCGTGTTACTGATGACTAGTAATAATATTACACAGAAATGCTAATGTTATCTCCGTGCCAGTAAACCTTACTACTAGATAGTAATGTATTGGTGATCAAGTAGAATCGCATTGCAGTTAAATATACACCTCTAACTTAACGTCATGATCAAATCGATTGACATTTCGTATATGTTTAATCGATATCAGTTTAATCGATCTAAAGATATTGAAATTACATGCAAGGTGGTTACTGATGGTTGTAAATAGTGGCGAGCTCCGAATATGGTGGGTGACTAGCGGGCCCGGTGTCCATTACCAGTGGGTTTGGGCGCCCACGCGTGCGCGTGAGTCGATGTGGGCTGGACAAATTTGGGCTGGATAACGCTTTCAACATTTCCGTGTCCGGCGAGTGGATGAGACAGCCAGTGAGTGACGTTTGCCTCTCTTCCTAACGTAAAGTAATGAACGCAAACTTTCTACTGTATACTTTACTTGGCTGCATCAAGCAGAACGTTAAGTAATCATGTGTGTACTTAATCTTCTTTTTGTTTCTATTATATTAGTATGTATCTAAATTAATTTGTTATGAATTTGCAGGTTCTATAGGTTTATGATCAATCTAGTGTCGAAAGTTTATCTTTCATATGGAACAAGGGAGCGTTGGGAACATCTACGAAAAACCAGATTTATTTTTAACTATTCATATAAATTGATGATTCGCTTGTGTTGCTGTTTATTGTACACACGCGATATTATAGTGCACACGCGTCTAGTGCTCGAACGGGCTCATCGGCCAGGTCCTATTTTCATTAGGCACATCGACCGCGGAGCGAGGCGCGTAAAGTATCGCGCTTTACGGCCGCTCGCCTCCGGATAATCATTGGACACCCATTCCTGGCCATCGGCTCACTCGGGAGGAGGGCAATTGGTTTCTCTCAGATTGCGAAAGTTCGCGACGGGACCGCGTCCGCCAATAACGGCTTATGAACTAACACGCAGCGTGATCGCAGCGGGCTCGCATTGAATCGGTCACATCGCTGATTTTATGTGCTTCGTGTGATGTCAGGAAATGGTTTTGTATTCATTTTAAGGTCTGTTTTCTAGTTAAATGGTTCTGGTATGTTATACTCTGGTTCTCATCTTGATGTTGTCTCATTTCGTTTATAACATCTCCAACTACGCCTACTCTAAACATGATCACAGTGTCCTGACGGCAGAAGTCAATCTTGTTGATAATAATATTAAGTCTTCGATAACAAAGCGAATTATAATGTATGTATAATAAAAAGTACTCACCAATTATTTACTTGTAGTATCGTTAACCCTGTGTCCTGTGCTAATTGCTTTTTCTGGTCCTCCGACGGGTACGGGTGCTGGAACAAGAGGAGTAGTCGCGTCAGTGACAGAGTCAAACATTGGTGTTAATTTAACTTTTAATAATATAGATACTTGAATTAAGTACAGTAAACTCCTGTGTTTCGGGGAGTCATTTTCGTGATGTCTGGGGCACAGCGGGACGGCAGGGGGTGCAGGACTCACGTGTACCTAATGTTATTGGTTTTTGGCGTGCTGGCGGCGGGGAGCGTCCCCGCGAGACCTCCTCTGTTTCATCTCGTCCTGGTGGCCGAGCCGCAGGTAGCGTACGTGCGTGTGAGTGAGTGAGTGAAATATTAACTGAGCCGGTTCTGGTCCCGGGTCGATACCTGCCGGCTGCCGGCTGCCGCCTGCGCCTGCCGGCTGAACGCGCGCCGCGACTCGCTAACGCGCAGGCTCTTTCATTTATTTCAAGCACGCTTCGACTTCAAGTAAGCACGAAGTAAACCATCCAACCCGTTACTGCATTAAACATCTATTCCACGAGACCTTATCGCCACGAGATTCCTAGTTTAGTAGCAAATATAGCTTATCTGGTTACTTAGTATCACTTAGGAATACTTTTACAATGAGAACACCGGATTGACCAGCGGCGAGTGGTCAGCGTCATGTCCGCCGTGCGCGCGCGCAGCCCGAATGGCTCGCGTTCCTAAACTTTGCACTTTATTTACATAATGAAACGGCCAAGCGTGCTCCGTCAAATCAAACGCGACGCTAGTGATCCGGTTTAAAAGCCATAAAGCAATAAACAGTTTATAAAATATTGCGCGGGCGAGCGGTGCGATGCGATGCGGTGCGATGCGATGCGATGCGATGCGATGCGATGCGATCGGCCATTTGTCATTTCGTACGTAAACATTTAACGGGCGCTTTTTGAGAAAGATGTGTTTATTTAAAGAGACATGATTTAACATCTCGGAGACGGCGGAGATGGTGCAGCGCTAAATCACTAAAAAATATCGCCCGGAGCCCGAGCCGGAGCCGGAGGCCTGCCGACGGAAACAAAAGGAGCGGAGGCGCGAGATGACGCGATAAAGGTGGCCACCAGAGAAATTGATATGTCGCCCGGTAGTCGTACCGCACCATTGTTCGTGATCACTTGCTCCGCAGTGATTTATGCACCTGCTCACTCGTTCTTCACACGGAAGGAATGCATTCATCTGCTCTGTATTGCACGTTCCCGTTCAAACCCGAGGGCGACGTGTGACTCGTCGTCACATGGAGCCGGATACACTTTGATGGAGTTGAAGGATCGAGAGAGCCTTAACTGTCATTTAAGTTTATTTACAAACGAATTTGATGATTCAGTTTGAAATATTACTTAAATTTCTTCACTACTGAAGGGGTCAAGCTAAACTGATCAACGGTAGTGCGTCGCAGGCCCCCACGTCGCCCCCACGCCGCCCCCGCTTTGCCCCCGCGTAGCTCTATAAACGGATGTAATTTAGTGCAAATCAAATACAAAAGAGGTAATGTTCGTCGCGTTAAAAGTCACCTGAAAGCCCTCCCCGCGATCGTTAAACATCGACACCGTAAATCCGAATGAGCCGATACCCCCGCGCGCCCGTCGCACTCCGCTCTCCGCTCTCCGCTCTCCGCCCTCTGCCCTCCGCTCTCCGCCCTCCGCACTCCGCCCTCCGCCCTCCGCCCTCAGGACGACGCCATAAAATCTTCGTAATAAAAATAAAAGCGTATGGCGCATTACACCAATTCCCCGATGCGCTGGAGTGTCTAAATAATGTATTCATAGTGAGAATTACACGGGGCGAGATCTCGGCGGGGTCGCGGCGCGGCGCGGCGCGGGGGGGTGGCAGTGCGGGATGCTGCCGGTGACGTCACCGCGCCGCTTCGCGGGCTCCGCGTGGCACAATGACGTTACCACTGTTTTAAAGTGGAGCCTCCATAAAATGTTATAATAAACAGTTTGCGGCGCGATTTAGCGGCCGCGCGCGCGCCGACGGGTTTAACTCTCATTAAATGATTAATCAATTAAAATGGCCGCCTCATGGTGGTGATTACTCTGCCGGTGAGGGCTCTGCGACGCGCTGGTGGTGATTCCGTTCTATATTTGAGTGCTGTGTTCAACAGACTTTATTACCTCTTTGACGAGCGGTGATAGTTCCGTATTCAAAGTCAATAGTCCTGCATTCCAATAGTCTAAAGCTGTCGCAATTTAGTGTTGTGAAAATATCCTAACATTACAATTATTAGATGGGTCGAGAAAAAAAAATCTAATTCCTCTATGCCATTGGACATATACAATCAAATCGAGATCGAGAAGAAATATTTAATAGAAAAATAATTTACTTCTAAGCAAGAAGGTTATGCAGGTGGTGGTGATGGAATAACAGGTGGTGGTGGTCGACGAGCAGACGTTGACGTTCTTTACGTGGTGTATGACGAGGTTGTGATTGTTGTAGTAGTAAGAATTGTATATGGTAGACTAACCGTCATAGAAATCATTGTATAGTAAGGGTGACTGTACACGCGACTTTAAACCGGAAATAGTGTAAACTGATTAACTGTTAAAATTTATATGAAGAATTAATCCGAAATGATGATGATAAAGACACAGAAGAATTTAGCAGTAAGAACTTTATTTTAGTACTTGCAAAGCTGGTCTGTAAATTCTGTTCTGGGACTAGAGCCTAAATTTCAAGTACCGGCATCTTTCTTACTTGTTGTCGATAAATCTAAAAATGTAGTAAGACAAAACAATTTTCAATCTACCTATATATTTACTGCTACTTTGCCCGCAGTAATTTAATTAAAGAGATTTGTTGGATCCTGAAGGGGTTCGGTAAGTTTCAGCCGCGTTCGCTACGGAACAAGTTTCAGTGTACGGTGTACATGAGAATTGGTCGCTGTTTAATGTGAACGTGTAGATGAAGCAAACGACTATGTCCGCTAGTTTTTCTGGTGGTAATTCTATGCTGATGAGCGTCTATGTAGATACGTGCTACTTAATTAAGTGTTGGAGTCAAGCCAACCTCACCTGCTCGAGGCACTGGCTCCCACCAACCCGCATTGGGCTAGTGTGTTGGGAAATGGCCCAAATCCTCTAATATAAAACTTTACCCGATCCATGTGGGAATCTTTGGGGGAGGTCTGTGTTCAGTAGTGGACCTCTAACGGTTGATGATGATGGTGAATTAAATGTTATGTGTATATTGTTTGTAATCAAAGAAGCTCGTCGCTTAGAATGAAAGCGGAAGTAATACTATATAGAATGTAAACGGGATGCAGTATTTAGAGTATTAATTAATAAAAACGCGTAGTGCTGTTTGAGCCTAATACGCGGCAATAGTCGCGCGGTGGGTCTGCTCCTCTCTCCCCCTAACCCTCGCTCTCCTCCCCCGATCGGGCTGTTTGTTATTACAATTGGTTGCATCCAATAGCGGCGCGTATGATGCACGCTAATGCACGCGGACGCACTGTTTACCCACGGCCCCCGGTTCCAGTCTATCATCAGCTGACTTAATGCACAATACCCGACGATCAATAATGATTAAACGTTGACTGATTTACACATTTCTTCCACGGAGTCGTGTAAATACCTTAACAATAGCTGAATTATACAGAACAAAACAACTTGTTCTCCGCACAGCTTGAGCTTTTGACGGAGGATAATTTCGCGTGTAAGACCGTATCCTTAATACGGTGGTATGCAAGGACATGCGATATCCAACACATTTGACTTGATAGACTATAACATTAACTATTTGAGGTCGTTTTCCTTGGGAGAGAAGATTTGGACCCTCATCAATGGACTGGTGTGTAGTTAAATTGTTTAAGCAAATTAATAATAATTTTATAATGTTACAAACAGAGCCTTATTACAAACTACCGTAAAATGTTTCCGCGGTGTCCGGTGAGAAAGGCTTTCAGTCAACGTGTGCGTGTACCCGTGTGTTCTAAGCGAAGCAAAGCCGCGGATGTAGTGTGTATATTGCTAAGCGACGAGCGGAGGAGATGTAATCGCAGCGCGCCGCGGCCGGGCCGAGATAAAGCTCCCCGAGCCCGGCGGGGTCCGGCGCGGCGGGGTCCGGCTCGGCGCTCGGCGCTCGGCGCTCGGCGGGTCCGAAATCGAAAAAACATTATCAGAAATTTATGAAGCCCATTACGGTGTACACAAAAACCGGAAAATGATAAACTCGCGGCCGCCTGCGCCCCGGCTAACGGGATTTGTCAAAATTATACCGCGGCCCGTCGCTTTTTGCCGGAGCCACCAATTATTTTTAACTAGCAATCCCGCGACTTGCCGCATTTAAAGAGACACCAAAATTGACCCCGGCCCGAGATGATTTATTAGCGATTGTTTTTTAATTCGCCCGCTCCCCGCGCACGCACCCGACATCCGGACCGGCGGACTCCGCGCGGTTTCTACTTTTCTTCTTTTCAAATTCACTATAAACAATAGCCTGAGAAATAAAACATCGAACGGGAATATGATTGAGGCCTTAGTGCTATGATCTACCGATAAGGTCACTTGGTTGGTGAGAGGGATGCTGCATTTGCATTTTTATTGCTTCTGTATCATCGGGTAAAGAAACTGTGATGACGATGCCCAGCGTGCCGCCATTCGCGACGAGATGATATTAAGTGATCACAATATAACACTAACGTTAAACAGTTAGCTGATTATTTAAATAAATACTAAATAGTTAAGTAGTTAAAATTACTCTTTCCCTCTATTTTTCGTTCACAGTTATAGTTTCCACGTAGCTGGGAAAAGGGTAGGGGGGTAGAAGATGAAGAGTTTAGTATTTAAAATTGACGTTTTCAAAATTTAAACGTTAACGATGTATGTGTTTGATTGATGGTCAGAGAGTTTGAAGTGTTTATAATGAGTTTTGCGTATCCTTTGGAATCTGCGTCTGTATTTAAGCACTTACCCTGCATTATGGTTTCAGAAATATGTCGATTGTGACATAACAAAATCCTCGCAACAAGATTTGACGGCTTCATTCTTGAAGCGATGTCAATTTTAGTGTGTAATTTGCAAGTAACAGGAGCCGAGCGCGCTCGACGCGCTAGACGCGGCTCGTAAACGCCATTGAGATATCGGATTTCGGAAAGCAATCCCGTCCCGCTCTCATCCGGCAGTAAATCACTGAGGTGCATTAAAATCACGATTATATCGGGCATAAGTTCGCAATAAATCCGCGCCAGTGAAAAAACCCCAGCCGGGGCCCGCGACGCGAACGGGAAACATTTCGCTATAAATTTCGTCGAGGAGAAACAATCCATTTGTTGGCACCTAAATCTATGGGGCGCTGGGTGAATATGTAAACACGCTCGGCTGCAGCCGGGGCCGGTGGTGGTGGTGGCGGTGGTGGTGCGGCGCGGACCTGGGACGTTTCGTTTCGATCCATCGCCATTGTGTTTTGATGCATCGCCGCCGCTTGTTTTGACGTACGTTAAATAAAGAAACGGCCTCTCCCCGATACCCGCCCGCCTGCCGCCTGCCGCCTGCGCGCCGCACTGTTCACACGGCGCTGCTATTAATACGCCGTGACTCCTCGGACACTGCACGGAGCACTGCTATAGTTATCATAACTACTATTTCGATAGATCATACTTCTCAAATTGACAAGTCCTCTAATCTTACCGTTACCGCTAATTGGTAATTGAAACAAGATAGACGATCTCTGTAAATATACAGGAATGATTCCATGATAATAACTTTGAGGTGTTAAGATTTCCCCCGGGACAGCCTCCGCTGGAGCTGGCGGCGTGTGTGTACCGCGGCGGAAACAATGTCCCGCGCTGAGGAATAATCTTGGGAGACGTTGAAAAATTTAGCAGCGAGTCGCGAATCCGAAGAGCCGAAATTCCCTAACGACGTGCGCCGGCAGGCGTAACTCGGCGCCGGCGTGTGGCGTGTGGCGTGTGGCGTGTACCGTGTGGCGTGTGGCGGGTGGCGTATATCACAATTTCGCAGCGTTCGCGTTGGCATAACAATAATAATATATTCAGGGGCCTCGGTGATTTCCTCGTGAGCATCATCGGCGTCTCCGAGGAGCGGCGCGACGACGATATATCGACGCTCCGGGCTGCAGCCACTCACTCCCGCCTGCACACACACACACACACACAAGCATACCCACAAACACGCAAACGCCAAGGCGTTGTCACTTATGACTTACCGATTCTAAGTTGGTATTTGTAATATCTTTTTAATACATTGCTAAGTTAAGGATTCGTCTAAAAGTTCATCATCATCAGTCGATAGACAACATACAACGAACACACATATATACATTTCTTCTAAAACATACAATTGTCTAATACTTTACTGGTGCTAGCTCTCTGCCGGACACCGCCTAGGTAGGCACCACCGCAGCGCCTGTTGCAGCCGATAAACAGTACTGTATAAACATTACTGTGTTCTGGTTTAAAGGACGCTGTAGCTAATGAAATATACTAGAGTAACGAGACCTTATGTCTCAAGCCGACGAGCACAATAAGCGGCAGTGTATATCATTGTAACTAGTGCCACGTTGTTATGGGCAGATGTGTCACTTACCATTAAGTGACCGCATAGCTCGTCTCGTCACTTCGTAAAATAAAAAAAATTAAAATCATGTTAAGTGATGTCTGAGGCTATAAAAGGGAACAGACTAAAACTTCGACAGCCAGTCAATTATGAGGGTTGTAGCTGGGTAATAGGTGAATTGAGATGACCATTATCCAATCCATGCAGTTCTGGAAGGTACGGTAGATGCCGTTAAGCAATGAAATATATGTATTTATGTTCAAATATTTCTAAGCCCTATATGTCTTCCAAAAATGGAGACGTCCATCTGAATTGTTAAGGCACCCCGCCCGCTCGTGCGCGGGTAAATCAAGGGTTAATATTAAAACAAAGGAACCGCGCCCGAGTGCACCGCTCAGTTGCCTAACAGCGCGCGCACACGCGCACACGCGCACACGCGCACACGCGCTGCGCTGCGCCGCGCGACCTGATGGATTACATTTTTCTCCGCGAAGACATCACGCGGATTGAGTGTTAAATTATGCAAGCCTCGCGCCGCCGTCACGCGGTGCACAACCCGCTCGTCTCCCCGGGCGGCTGGCCCACTTGCCAAGCACGAGCCGCCGCACGTTTGTTGGTGCCTGATGCGTGCCCTCGTTCAGCCGGAACGTCACCTGCCGGAGCTGCGCCGGGCACTTGTGGAGTCGCACGATCTCTTACTATTAACATCTACACACAACGCAATACCAGAACTTGTTATTATCACATAATCATGTCGTATGTTTATGACAATTTTTGATCTTTGGGAGAGGCATACGTCCATGTGGACGTCTATCGGCTGCTGATGATGATGATGCCAATTTTATTCGCAAAACTAAATTTTACTGTCCTAACGTATTAACCGTTTCGTGACAGTCATGATGCCAGGAGGAGTGACCCGACAAATGTCCTGCATCTCAGGCTCACGACAGAGTACCTGCAGCTCTTTAATTATTGCTTACGGTCCGATCTACGCAGAACGAGCTCACCGTGTCTCCAAGTGTTGGCTAGTGGTTCGCGTGGTGTTTGATGTCGGTTAGATGTGGACGCGAAAGTTTCAATTAACCGCTGCAGCGACTGGATCTCATTAAATCCAACCCTTCGCCGCTAAACGTTTAAAGCGGCATAAAGCTTCTATAAAGCTTTAATTATTGCAATTTTGAATTGCAAATTCAAATCTTATTTCGCAAATAAGCAGCGCGAGGGCCGCGGGGGCCGTTAGGGGCCGGAGGACGACCACAAATAGATGTCAAAAAACTGAGGGTCCCGCGTACGGGGCCTTTATGGGCGGCCGGGGACGCATAAAGGTACGGAGCCGGCCCTAACCCTATCGAAGATGTGAGCGGCTGATGGATGGCTGCGACGCAACCCTTCGCGGCACCAGCCCGCGCTTTGTTTATTCATCCTCACTCTTGTTTATGTGCGAACTCGCGCGCCGACGTGCTCTTTATTTGGCTCCCGGAAAGTGAATCCGCGCTCTCTAGCTCTACATCTCAGCTTGCGAGACGCGGCTCCTCCGCCACCGCCACCACCGCCCCGCACTCGGGGAGGTCATACATTGTCTTACACAACACTTGCTCACTGAGAGCGACTTCTCTGTCTAGGATATACGCTATATTGATAATGTTACCGGTAACAAGGATTGGACACGTTTTGACGATCTCGCAAATGTTTTTTCCGGATTAGCTGCACCGTTTACTCTATCACGTGTGATACCATTTACCGCCATTTCCAAGAGGAGTGTATAGGATGAGCACGCTCCGTCATCCTCGCTGTCATAACACGTGAAACTGAAGTCAAGTGTTAGTTCATGGTCGATTAAAAATAATATATTTATATCAGAAACGTGGAGATCCGCAGAAGAACTAAGGTCACACACGTAGTCCAAAAGAATGCTAGACTTAAGTGGCAGTGGGCAGGGCACATAGCTCGAAGGATCGATGGCCGAAGGGCCAGTAAGACGTAGTGTTGGGATGGCTCCCACAAGGTGGACCGATGATCTGGTGAGAATCGCGGGAATCCACTGGATGCGAGCAGTGCGGGACCGATCGATGTAGAAATGTTTGGAGTAGGCCTATGTCCAGCAGTGGACATCTATCGGCTAATGATAATGATGACGATTTCTTTAGCTATGTGAAATGAAATCACCGGCAACGTATCTAAAGATATCACTCGTTTAGAAAAGGGTACCGGAAATAGTGGTAGCTAGTAGAGCGAACACATTTGCGACCTTATAAAAAAAGGCTCGGAAGGGTTAATAGAAGGACACCTGTCAATTCCTGTCGGCCGTACATTTTTAGCGGGATAAAGTATTCAGCGGGCGGGTCCAGCGCGACAGCATCTCCCTTTAAATTATGCAGATCTGTAATGGACACAACCGCGCACCGCGACTCCGAATAGTTTTTTGCAGCGGACCGACGTCCGGTTTCACTTTGCGCTATATCATTGAGCGGGGGCGGTTCTTTTTTGCGTTGTTTGAATAAAAAATGAGAGGAGCTCGTGATTGGCGGCGAGGGGGTTGGAAATGTGCCGATAATTATAGTGGACACTTCAACACGTCCACGTCCACGTCCACAAGCTAGTCATCGAAACCAGACCAGGGCGGTCACCTAGTAACAACTTCTACGCTTGATAGTGTTTTATCGGTAACTAGTATATCATATTATCTTATTGCAGTCTTCGGAAAACGCTTTCACTTACGAGAATTGTTCTTTTTTTTGGTAAAATAAAACCTTGAAATTGATATGAAAATAACCTTTAGTATAAAAAAGTGGGATTGATGTAGCACGCATTGATTGATTGAATGTACCGGGCTGTGAATATTCTTTATCAGCCAACCCTTGATTATATATTGTGGTTGCTATCCCGATGGTAGAGATCGCACAAGTTATGAACAGTTTGAGCTGATTAAACTGGAGGAGTGTGGCGTGGGCGCTTTGACTTCTGTATGGCGGAGGCAACAAAGCGGCGGCGCGGCGCGACAATGCCGGTGTGAGACGTTAAATGCCGTCAATACTAATCAACGGAACCGGAAGCGGCGCTGACGGCTTCGGAAACCGCAACTGGGCTAGGAAATGAGATAGGTCCGCAACTCCGTCCGCGTTCAGTTACCCTGCCGTTTCGCTTGTGACCAGATCGGATTGGACTGAGGCGCGTGACGGCAGCTGACAGAATGGTGGCGGGTTTGGAAAGCCCACGTGAGGCACACCACCGGATCAGTCGACCAACGTTGCGTCTATTGCCCCCTGGCTTATAATAGTGTGCCATTACTTGGTTCCAGTTCAATAGCAGCTATAGCGAATGGTATATCTAGACTTGAACATTCATTCTTATTTCTTACTACTATGATAAATAGGTAGAGTTTATTGCATATTACTTGCAACAAGATAGACATCTTGGAAATCTCGGTTCGTTGTATCCAAGAAAAGCCTGTGGTTGAGCGCTGGATTTTTTACTTATATACAATATCTGATGAATATGTAACGTCTTGTAAAACTTTGCATATCGGGAGATCAAAGAGGGCGGTGGCTTGCGCAGGAAAAAACGGTCGCGAGCAGTGCGCCGGCGCGGGCGCACGGGCGCACGGGCGCGCAGACAAACAGGAAACGTACACAAAAAGTTCAACTTGTAAATAACTTAAGTAAGGCGTGTCAATTTCAAAATATCCTGTAACAGGTTTATTTAATAAACGCGAGCTGATCGTCTGTTTCCGGAGACTGTCTAGTGCCGCAGCTCAGCAGTGTGCCAACTTTACTATGTTCCCGTTTGAAGGGCGCTGCAGGTAGTGAAATTACGTGTGTAAGAGACTTAATATGTTACTCCTCCGGGAGAAAAGCACAAGCGATGCTGTGTATACTTTTTTATTTAATTAAGCCCAGCCTATGTCCAGCAGTGGACGTCTATACGGCCGATGATAAAGATGACTGATAGCGCTCGTCGTTTGAGACGTAAGATATTGAGTTCCGTTACCCCAGTAATTACACCAGGTACAGCACCCTTGAAACCGGAAAACAGTACGGACCGCACAGTACTATGTGTCGGCTGCAACTGGCGCTGCGGCGGTACCTACCCGACGGTCTCCGGCAACAGAGACACTACCAGCATTATTTACATTAAGTAATTTTCCCTTACGACAATGCTTAACGGGGATGAAATAAATAAAACACTAACTTGAATCGAGCTGTGAAGGTCTCGTTTGATATATAGAACTGAAAGTTCTGAACGTTAGAACGGAAATCAATGCGGAAACGGTTCCGGTGCGCGGGCCGGCGGCGGGAATTAAAACGCGTGTCGCGCATTGATTAGCGCCACGGGCGAGTAACTAATGATCCGCGTTCGGATCCGGTGCGCGTGCGGCCGGCCGGGGTGCCGGGCTGCCGGGGTGCCGGGGTGGCGGAGCCTCGCTCGGGGCAGACCATTTTATACTATCACACTTTTACACTGTTTATTTAAATAGATATAACAGCAAAAGCTATCACGTCATATGCTCTCTCTGCAGCGAGTGTGGTCACGGTAAAGGGAATAATTGCTGCACTTTCTTTGGGGTTTCCCCTGACTCGTCTGTAACGAAAATATAAGTAGAATCATCATCATCCGCTGTTGGACATCCCCAAACATCTCCACATTAATCGGGGCTTGTGAGGAGGGCTTGGTGCCATTTCCCACCACGCTGGCCTAATGCGGGCTGGTGGGAGCTAAGTAAAATGATATTCATCACTTCTGTATACAATTGTGTACCCTTTATCATCACCTTGAAATGTACGTTGTCTCCGTAGTTCAGTATTTTTTACCATACTCTAGTTCATCTTCCGTTTGGACACATGTGGGTCGGTGGCACGTGATCAATTCTGATACTTTACGAGACTGTCAAGTTTAACATCCTCCTTGCATTCTACCCTAAAGGTGTCAAAGAACAAGCTCCCGGCTGCCCCCGCCTCCGAAACATTTCGGTTACATAGGTCGAGGCTGCGCAGAGGCGTCGACGACACGGCGTCTGCCACTCGCCGGGGCCCCGCCAAAGCGGTGTCGCGGGCGCAGCCCGAGGACAGGGGCGGAGCGCCCGCCCCCGCACGCGACCTGCGCCTCCGGTCACGAGTTCATTGAGGACATTCGGAAAATTGCTTGCCAGGGATCTTTCACGCCCCACGCAACTAATGAGCAGGATAATAATTCAAAGTTCGTACATTTATTTATCCTCACGTTAAAGTATTTGTAACATTGTTGTATAACTTCAGATGCACTACGCGCTGCATCCTGACGAGGAGATGATTGATGTAATGATGGATGTTAAATTGTGCACCTTTCAACCGGTGAAATGAGTTAATATAATTATACAACGAGGTAATAGAAGAGTATTGGATAGGTTCGCGTACATGAGGTTCGTTGAACAGAAGTGGTCAGTTTTGCCATCGCATGCCTTCGCTCATAGCTGGAGGTGAAAAAACTTGACAATGTTCTATTCTGACGCAGGCGTGTAGCGCGCGGACATGTGCTCGAGCCGCCGTCAATCACGAGCCGCGACCCCTGATCCGGAGCGTGTCCGATCTGACCGTCCGACGGTCCGACGGTCCGGCCGTCCGACACCCGATAAATCAGCCCGGCCCCGTTGTCCGACGGAGCGCCGCAACGCGCCGCGTTTTAGGAAATGAATAATGAATCCGACCCAGCATTCGCCGCTGATATCTACGGATCGTCTCTGGATTCTTCCACTGTTACATCCGCGCTGATGTGAAAGCTTTTGAATGTTAAAAGAGATATCGGCGTACGCATAGATAATCAACTTACTTCTTTTTGGGCAAACGGTTAAACATTTCGAATGAGTAAAGGACCAGGATACGGCACAAGGAAGAATGACCATGATATTGGTAAAACTTGACGAATTATGAAATTCAAACGATTACGGTAAAACAGCTGGAGAAGATTTATTTCTCGAAGGAAATGGTAATAAGAAAAATAACTGTTAAGTTAAACTGACTTATAAGTAGTATGCAAACTTTACTGTTTTCCACGCCCCTGCGTGTTTGGTGTCGGGCCTTTGTTTGTCATACATTTACCATCAGTTTTTTTTTTGTGTTTTCATTTTCATCTCATACTCATCATTTTTTCCATCTTATCTATCAAACTCAGTTCTGTATTCACACATCTTTTTCACTTCCTTTCGGCCTTCCAATACTTTCCTCCATAGCTCTCGCAAGTGAAGACTGCCGCCTTATGCTTATTTATATTTCTGTCTCCTGAAAAATGTGTTCCAATTTAAAGGACGCTATGGCTAGTGAAATTACTGAAGTAACAAATAGTAACCCCTCGTCTCTCAAGTCGCCGAGCACAATGTTATGGGCGGGCAGACTCACACGGGCTCACAATCAGAGGCTCCGCTCGGCGCTTCCTCACAACACAAAAAGTACGTGTTGATTTTAGAGCACTGCGAAACGGATCATAATTAAAGCTTTACGCTTAACGCAAGAAATATAAACAACGATTTAGCATAAAAACAATCGTAACGAACGGGTTGTGCGCATACTGTGTAACAAAAGAAACGTACGTTTATTTATTTGCAGGCCCCAAATTGCTATAATCAAATCGGAGCCGCGAGTGGGCCCAGCCTCGCTGCACCCCAATTACAGGGCACGAGCCGTTCCGGAGCAAGTTTTTTCTAAGCTCTTCCCACGCGCGCGATTTGCGCCTAATTATACGTTCAAGTTGGTAATAAACGGATCGCAACTAAATTGTATATCATTCGGTCGTTTCCCCGCGTGCTCGCTCGTTCCGGTGACCGGGGCGGCCATGTTGTGGGCGGCGCGCCCTGGCGCCCTGGAGCCGGAGGCGCCCCGACGCGTGCGCACCGAATTCCCAACGTCCTCGTGCCGGTGCTCCTCGGCGGGGAAACTGGCGCTGTCAGCACCGACGTGTCACTCCTGACGGCGCTGATTGACGTCCGCAAATACCGCGGGTGAAGTACTCGCTCGTTGTGGCCCGCGCGGTAAGGAAACCTTCCGATTCCGATGGAGTGCGCTCGACGGGGACGCTCCTCTTGCGAGGATCTCGCTCCAACAGCGAAAGAGTTTAGGTGGTTTTTCGTTTGCGAAGTGCCATTGCCTAATATTAATTAAGCCGCCGCCTCCGCTCGCTTTCAGATGAGTGCATATTGAAACGTCAAAAATCAACGTTTCTTTTGCTTCTCATTTTCGGCCGGTTTCAATATCCTCCCCGTCAAGGGTGAGACGGACAGCCCCGGCGCGCGGCGCGCGGCCCGCTGTGGGTTTATTTTTCGGTTCAAATAGAAAATCGGCTGTTTTGCAGGGAAATAGACGGGGAAGCGAAATGTCCAGTTTTATTTTGAGCCCGTTTGCTTGTCATTTAAAAATTGAAACAAAACCTTCACACTTTGCCGAATGGAAACCCGTACCAAACTAACATGGACTGCCATGCAGTGGGCTATACGTGATGCCCCCGCCTACACATTCAGCTGTGTAGCGACAACTGTTCACATGGAACGTTAAAATGTAAGCACCGGGGGTCACATGCAAAACCAAAGCGCAACCAAAACTTGAAACCAAGAAACGAACGGGGAATCATTCATTCATATTCAATAGTGCCGGTGCGGGAGAAGGCTTTCACGAAAATGGCTAGAGGAGTACGGATGAGGTGCATGAATATTAACGCGGAACGTAGCAGGCGGCCATAACTATATTAGAGGCGGCGCGGTGCGGCGCGGTGCGGCTCGGGTGCGGCTCGGGTACGGCTCGGGTGCGGCGCGGAGCCGGCGCGGGGTGCGGGCAAGCGCACGGCTCGACTTGCGCTGAGCGTTCAGAAATTTGACGTTTTGACAGCACTCCGCCTGGCAACGTCTGGCGGCCACCCGCCACCCGCCACCCGCCGCGGCCCGCGTGCCCTCTCCCACTGCCTCTCCCTCTCGCCTCACCTCACTCGAGACTCCCGGTTCTGCTACGTCTGACTTCTGATGTGAATTGTTAATGCATCGGTAATTGATATTATAATTTTGATAGTCGGCTTTGTTGTAACGGCGCCGGCTTTTAGGGTAAGTGGCCCGACGTACGGATAAACACGTTATTACCATATTCATCTTGATTCGTCAAATTGGTTATCTCGCGCATGTTGTGAGGAAAACTAGGCAGGAACACTGAATATGTTTAAACAGAACTGAATGCAGTTCAAACCTTCAACAATGTGAAAGGATTTAAAAACAAAGACAAGAGAATGTTGTATCGATAATATCTCATCTGCTGTTATCGGAGCACAGATAACAAAACAATACGTTACAGCAGCGTATCAAAGAATAAAACAAAAATACACAAAATTCCAACAAAGAATCTAAACCAGCGGCGCAGTACACGCGAGCAATCTAGCCAAATCCTAGTGCTCAAAATAGGCGACTTTAAAAATAAAGCGAGCGCTTGACAGCGTCGCTCGTGTAACATTCAGTAAAAAGAGCTTTTAAAAAGCGCATTAAAAGCTTAAAGCGACGTCACTCAAACCGCAAACCGTTTCCTGTAAGCTATCCCAATTCACACTATTCGGGGAAACTGAGCGGGGGCGGAAATTTGAAAAAGGCTGGAGAGGAAACGACGACGCCGCAACGGGGGGATGTTTATTTATATAAAGCAGGGACTACACGAGCTGGACTTCATCTAACAGTGACAGGAACAACGAGAATGTGGTGGCGGTGCTGAGTCACTTTCACCTACCACCTACCACCTACCCTTACTTCAATAGCTGGCTGATATTATTATCGGCGTAATTAAGACGTCTTGCAAATTGACGGGTAGAAGTTTTGCTCTTCTGTGTAAGAGCAGGAAAAGGCAGTAATTCCAGTGTAGACTTCGAAGAAGAATTCTTCTGAGTACACTCAAATTATGGTAAGTGCTCTCCGTCGAGACCTCTTCTGCAGAATTCCAATAAGAGGTTTTTAAGTAAGCTTCTTTGTCAGCAATTAAAGAAACACGTGACAGGGTGATTAGCGCATGACATCTTTGGGCTCATTCAATATCTGAAAGGAGTGTCGTGGTTCCTGCTTAGAGAGGATATCACTGCATTAAACCAATAGCAGAGAGTAATATATTATATTTATTTCGAGCTTATTGAATAACTGAGGATAATTAAAGATACTCCTATAAGAAAATGTATACACTTACTAGAAGATTACCATAGGATTCTGTCAACGGTGGTGCATAAAGAGAACATTACAGCTGAACACTTAAGATGAGTCACGGATTGTAATATTTTTAGCATAGTGCTGAATAAATGATTCCTAACTTATTGATTATCAGAACAGTGCTATAAGCAATAGTAGAGACTGCACGAGAAACATGAAACAATATTGACTTTAAAGGAAACCGTTTCAAGTTCTTTCTAAGGGTTGTGATTTCAAATGGTATATGTTAAGAGGATGCTCTTACCAATGGGTTCATGTTGTCTGAAGATATCTCAAGAATCCGTCGCGCAGTTGATGTGAAATAATATCGATGAAGCCATACGGAAATTCATTTGCGCCGGAACCGAAACATTTTAAAACGCGGCCTCCATCCGGCGGCGGCGTAAATATCAAATTTTATTGACACTCGCGTCGCGTTCGGGGATGTTTTTTTTTTACAAACTCTGTGTATTTTGCGAGGCCTTTTTCCCCACTATTTTTGTTTTGAAGCCGCATCGGACGCGCGTTTTAATTTGGACGTAAAGCTCCGCTAAACGCAAATCGAGCGGCAATGTGAGAGGAGATCATTTTATCTAACATCAATTGTTTGTTGTTTTGTTTTAATCTTTAAATATGAAACTGATCTCAAATATTAAAACAACTCTGTATGATATCAGAGGAATTACTTGAACAATTAAGCACCAAACATTACATTAAAACAAATGTTTATATAGGATAGAAAAATGTCTACTAACTGTATTCAACGGAGATTTAGTAATCAAGTACAATTAAATGAACAATTCAATCTGGAGGAAGAAATACAAATGATGTTATAACTCACGGCAAAGAAATACAACTCAAAGGATCCAAGCCAACCTCACCTGCTCGTTTTGCATCCTGCTAATCAACAAACGAAGCCCTGGCTCCCTCCTACTCGCATTGGACTAGCGTGGTGGGAAACTGCCTAACTCCTCCCACATGAATCCCTTACTCGATGTGTGGGAATCTTTGATGGAGGCTATGACCAACATTGGACGTCTATCGGTTGATCACAAACGCGGCAACAATGTAATGCTGGACAGAGCATAGGACCGACGCGTCTGAACGTAGCTTAATATCAAACTGTACTTTTTATCCGTCTGTCAGCGTAGGAAAGTTGAGATCTTCGGCCAGATTCACAAAGATAAAGGAAATTACTTCGAGAGTCTTGTCGTTACTGATAAGATTGATAGTAAAAAGCCACGTGAATGAAACTAAAACTTTGGACGGATCTGATGAAAAAGGCCATTTACTCACCAGTACACATACAACGTCAAGCAGAAATAACTGGAGGAACATCCTGAATAATTGGTTATCAATATAGAGTCACGACCCACTCCACTTAGAGAGAGAGAGAGGGGGGGAGAAAGATTGCAAATAGCAAAAAATCTAATTTGATTTAGTGTTTTCTCTTCAATGTTAAGATGAAGTGTTCGTATGGAGATAGCTACGTCTATCACTTGTACGGTTTGGCTGACGTCAAAACAGAGTGGTCTTTGTCGTCAGGTTGTTTAGAATCGACAAGCGGGCTGGATGTAGCGATATCAAAGCGGCTGAGCCGTCGGCGCACAAAGCCAAGCCCAACAAAGTGGGCCCCCGGGCGGGCGTGTGCAAGAACGCGCCTAATCAAACGTACACAACCGTTTTCACTTTGTAGTTTCTTTGATCTCCCACTCCTTGATATGATCCCGGGCAGCCGCGACGCCGCGCCGGCCTGCCGCTCCGAACACTCACTCCTCTAAACTTGTTTATTCTAACTTTCCATTCAAACAACCTGCCTTTCCAACATTCAACGTGACAGTTGACGTTAAGTTTGGATTCAGCTACATTCATACTAAGCAATACTAAGCATACGCTCATACTTACTGTGTATTAAACATAAGCATTTTATTGTGGCTGAATCATAGAAATCATCATCAGTCGTCAGACGTCCATGCTGGACATAGGCCTCCCCCAACGATCTCCGGATAAACGGACCACCTCGTGAGTGGGCTGCCAAAGCTCGGTCTTCCAGTACACGTTCGATGCCCCATCGATTGTCAGTTAAAAGTCATTAACAGGAAATATGAAGTTGCAATATTTCCTTTGTAAAACGGCTATGGACAGGTTTGTCTAAACGGTTCCATTAAAGATGTGAAGGTTGTCGTGGTCATTAGGTAAATTCAATGGAATCATATTATAGGATAAAGGATGACGTGTAGTGGATAGCTTTATTGGTAATAAAGCAGCTGAAATTAGCAATAAACCGGGCTGAAACGCAAATGGGACGAGATAAACCCAATCAGAAGACAATGCGCGAGGAGGCGGCCGCTCCGGACCTGGTGGAGGCGCTCGCAACACAACGTATCGCTTTGCGGCGCAAGTTCACGAGCGGAGCGTTAACGTTCAACTTAATTACTTACAGTTCGCACATTTTCATTTTAAACACACACTCATTTTTAGCTACACACTACTAATTACTAAATTAAGGACATTTCTTTTTCCTTGTCCGAGATCTAGTTGTGGGAAATGTATTTTACACGCGACGGCACGCGCACGCGCACAGCGTGGCGCACAACTCTCAGGTGGAATACAGCGTTGTTAGTCTTTGTTAAATATATAGATTAGGTATTCGGTATTCGGGGGGTGCTAAGATAGACTAACATACAAAAGGTTGATTCTTAGAGTGTGATGCTGCTAGTCGTGTCCCCGAGGAGACGAGGCCGCCGCCTGCTGTGGCGGGGGCGGCTCGCTGCGGCCTGTGCGATAACCCTGTCAGCGGTGTGACGGAGTGGCGCAGTTATCAGCGGCATTGTCCGCGCCCATTGTTGCAACCGCCTACCCCCGCTACAGCAGCCCACCCCGGAACCACCCGCCACTTCCCGACGTCTTCATACGACGCCGCAACCGTGTGAAACATTTATGATACGTATGCAGCGTGGGAATTTGCAGCGATCGTTTAAACGGAATGTTCTGTTCGAATACTTATTTCCTTATTGATTAAATATCTTAATAATTAGTTCGGTAACTGTCTTCGTTACTGGTAACACGAGCATTCTATTCGGTTTAATTTAAATCGCGAGTATGAATAGTCTAACACTACTATTATAGTACTAGTAGCAGTTTAAAACTAACTTACAGACGAGAAGGACATCTCACTCTAAAGCAATCGTAGCTTCATTTAAGTGCAACGTATTAAAGCATATCCTCCTAAATGTAAAGAAGAGACATTCTGATGCTGCCTAATAACGGATACACCTGTATCGTAATGGTTCTAAGTCAATTCTACTTAAACTGAAGCGGCAGAGAAATCTTACGAGCCGCCGCGTCGCTCGTGCGGCGATGGCGGCGGCGATGGCGGCGGCGAACCTTGTTTATTGTCCACACAAATAGCAAGCTGACTAAATTAAACAGAGATAAGGACCTGAAACAATGACCCGTGCGCATGTGCGCATGTGTGTGTGCGTGTGTGTGTGTCGTACATAAATAATTGTAGACTGAAAGCCTTGGCTGACTTAGTGCCGATTGGTCGGACGCGTGCAGACGTCTAGCTGTTTATTGGTCCGTCATACGGTAGGTAGTCTAGGGCGTTAGTATAAGCGCTATTTTTAACAAGCTGCGCCTCTAGAATGGCCATTTGGCTGAATTATTAAACAATAAACACTATACTATAGTCGCCGTATCAATATAATGCCTAAACGACGTCATGACGTCAGTTTGACTTAGCCATTGTTAGGGATTAATCTTGCAGAAACAAATTACTTTTGGAATAGACGCGTCCTTCTTCTTAAGTTAACTTCTGTACTTATAATTCATTTTTTTTAAGAATTAGATAATTACGACGGTAATATATATTCTCATTGCCAGCTCAAAGTAAGTTAAAGTAATTACGTTTATTGCTTCACCGATCTTGTCATTACTTAGTATAATGAAGGTGGTCGTGTTAGTTAATTGTTATTCGTGTGTATTACTATTTAGATAATTTTATAAAAAAAAACATAAATTTTGAATGTTTAAATTGTTTATTTAGTTGTTTGTTAGTGCGTTTACCTAATAGAATTATAAAACTACGCGTAACGAGTTTCGATTCGTAACACCGAGTGCAGCAACAGTTGTAAAGCTAACGTTGGTTAATGTTTAAAATGCGCAAACAATTACAAAGCCGGCGTACACTTTGGGTTAATGTAAACAACGTTTAAGACTCGGCTGTCGGATTTAGCTCGACACAAAAACCGACGGATTTATACGGTCGCTTTGGACCGATTCATTTCGCCGCCGAAGTTATTTTCACTGTCGCGCGTAATCCTCCGAGCACCGAGCACCGAGCACCGAGCACCGAGCACCGAGCACCGAGCACCGAGCACCGAGCACCGAGCACCGAGCACCGAGCACCGAGCACCGAGCACCGAGCACCGAGCACCGAGCACCGAGCACCGAGCACCGAGCACCGAGCACCGTACAGCGGACCCACGCGCGACGATACACTACACTATATGTAAACAAAATATATATTAAAGAAAACACTTTACTAAATGTACGCTACGAGAACTAAGTTCATCCCCGTTAACTTCCGGTTCCGGCTTAATGGGCGCGACTAGCGGAATTACTGATCACAAGGCGACGAGCGCTATTTTGTACTGTACAAACATTCTAACTTGTCTGCTACAACGAACCTTGTCTGTTATGGCCTGACTTAGTACTTACACCCTACAAAATCTGGATCTAGTTTTAAATTAAGGTAGCTTTTAATGTGCCCTACATCTTTAGATATCTGCCAGTGAAATTCCTGCCTATATCGATCCAGCCGTTATGGATATTATTCTGAATAGAGGCTCGAACAAAATCGTCTAGAATGGTTTATTTGATTTTACTAGCAGACGAAAAAATGTATCTATTAGTTAAATAACTTAACTAAAAGGCAAATTCTCAGCATCAGTTGCGAGGCGGTTCCGAAGGAGGTCCCTCGCAGCTCTAGCGCACCTAAATAAAGTGCCGGGGCTGTAATTTAGTGCTAAGGAGCAAGTCAAGCGCTTAAACTGCACTCGCGTCTGAATTTTAAGAGTCTGCCGTATGAATAATGCGCCGGAAATGGGAGGGAGGCTGCATTAGTGGAACTTATTTCGGGCACTCATATATTGTGCCTCTCACCTTCTAACTGCCTGATGGGCATTAAAAAAGATTTGCAAATGTTTCACCGTGGTGATAAACTTGTGAATAGAAGGTAGTGACCAAGTATTGTTCGTAAGGAACCGCAGCCAGCGACGCAGCGCAAGGTCTTTAATAATACTTCTAGATTGCCCCTATTGTGTTGTCGTAAATGCTGCTTCTATAACAGCATCACAGTTTTCCTGCTAGTAGCAGGAGCATAGTAGGCAAGCATGCTTCACCATCTTCGGTGTCATTAGTACTAACACGTTGTGGATAGAAACGATGCGCTGGTGCTGGTGCTACGTAAACGTGCACAGGGGCAACCCGCCAGGCACCCCAAGCCTCGTTAATTTAAGAATACTTTCCAATATACTACATCTTTATGCGCTTGGTTTTTAAACTTTAGAAATAATATGTCATATATCTTTCTAGATGTCCGTGTGATTTCGAGCCGGAACAGCTCTAAAGCTCAAACTTAAAAAGCTTATTTTTTCGATTACTTAAAACCGGTAGAGTTGAAACGAAACTCATCCTAACTCCGTCCACATTTTACTCCTCGCTGTCTAACCGGTAATTATTTAGAGTGTGAAGTTTTCCGCTGGAACAACTGGAGCGACGGTGCATTATGAAAATGGCTCTAGACCTGCCCACCACTCCTCGCTGCAGCCCCCCCGCACCCTCACTTCCAGTCTAAGTAATTGTTCCGTATTAGGCGTCTCTTGAACTAATATTGTAGCGATAGAGTCATATACACGATTCGTTATATCTATGTAGCAGTGTGATGGCAATGGGAACGGGAATCCTTGAGTCATACCTGTGTCTATCACAGAACTGTTCTGGGCTGATGATGATGATGATGATGACGAAACGTGTAAATCGTTCCGATACCTTACGTACACCTGCTAACTTGTCGCTTCCTTCACGTCGTTAGCATAACCAACAAGGATCAAATGATTAATTGATGATTGATGGCTAATTGAGTGCAATGAAATCAGCATCTTTGTTCATCGTTTACATCGCCTAGTTTATTTTCCGTGATGAATAATATAACAACAAAAATACATTAATTAGTAATAAAACGTTTTAAGTTCTATAAATACAACCTTTCATGCTTACAGGTAACTTTGTACCGGATATGAAAAGTAATACTGGTATTTATTAAACTTGAATCCTAAAGGTGGCAAAGTTTGAAGAATTGCATTTGTTAGTATAACGCATGTTGTAACTATGTTAGGTTTTTTTTTATTTTCTCATAAGATCTACATTGATATTCCTAAATCTTACTTTAGATAAAAGATGCTGGTACTTATCATATTCAAGAGATCTAAATATTTCCTCTCTACGGTCATGTTCTTAACACGTGAATTCGCAATTTAAAAGGGAAGCATTGCATCGGCTGAGATACCTAATAGGTGTTAATTTAAAGTGAGCCCGAAAAATAAGTATAAGCACGAGCGGTCCCCGCCCAGATTTCAATTTACTTAGCGGTGCTTACTGCTCGGCGCAGGCGGAAGCGGCCGCCGACGTCGCTCCAATCCTGCTAATGGAGGCTTTAACTTTCCTTACTCCATCGCGACTCAGGGCTTTAAAAACGTAATTTCAACGTCATAAGGCTTTCACGGCGATTCCGGCGGCCCGACACCGTCGCGTGAACTCCGCCCAGATTCTACTTAAAGTTACCCACCGACTCTTAAGTTGAATTTAAAAATAATTAAGGTATTGCACGTGTGGGCATCGAGAACCGTTTGTTATAACAAATATGAAATATTTATGCACGTTTGATATTTAGAACTATGTTATTTAGTTATGTATATTATTAAGTTAGGTATAAAGCTTAACAGCCGTGCAGTCTCGGGCTAGTAAGAATAGGACTTAGGTAAGCCCTGCTTGTCGTAGAAGCGGACTGAAAGGGTCTAGGAGTTTTGCGGCCCTTAAGGGTGGGGGTCCTTGTCACTCAACAAGCGAACCTGCGTGAGACAGCGTATGGTTCAGCGTTGATGCCTAGGAGGGTTACCCTCCTCTTCAGAGACGTGTAACACAAAATGTAGAGGCGGACCGGTGAGCTCTATGAGAGATCCCGGAGCTTCTCTGCAAGCACTGATGTAGATCACCGCGAGGATTTTAATGAGTAAGAATGTCACATACGCTAATTTTCCCCCAGAGGCAGGGTATCTTTCGAAGGTTCCTCCTCGAAACCAAAAAAAAAGGTATACAGCTTAGTAAAGGTAAGCAATTTATCTAAGGAAACGTTTACAGTGCTATTGAATGCTGCAACAGATAACACATATATATATATATATATATATATATATATATATACAAAGAGAAAGAACATTGACATGAATTACATGTAACTTTATTCATTATTTTGTAATATAGGACCTTCAATAGTTAGTTAAGTTGGCGATATCCTGGGTGATTGAACAAATACATGTTAATTTAACGCGGAAACCGATTGACCGTGCCGGTTAAGACGGATTATAAAGTTAGTCAGGTCGTGGGGCTGGCGGCCGTGGGGCGGCCGTGGGGAAGCCGTGGGGTAGCCGTGGGGCACCGCCGGGCAGCAGAGCCGGGTGGTGGTCAGTGTGCAATCGCGCGCGCGTTATCTACCCGGGCCGGGTTAATCGTCCGGCGGGCTGCGATTAGCTAAGCCGCCGGCGCCCCCGCTGCCGGCTGCCCAGCGTCGGGGTAACCGGATAGTACCGCAAAAACGACGCAAACCGAGCTTGCTTGGACACAATATTACCTAAACGAAGCAAACCGGAAGTATAGCTCTCTCGTGGGAGGCTTCTTGCAACGCTACCCCCGCCGTCATGGCACGCTGACAAAACTTTACTGTGTCCTATGACAGAGTAATTCCTAATTATAATATAATCTAATATCTTATCGGAGATAGATAGAATGTCTGTCGTCATCATGTCCTCAGCAACAACAGCGAGGGAAGAACAATTTTACGATCCCATTGTGTTCGCTGAACGGCCGTGCGGCGCATCGGGTCAGACACAACCCCTAATCGAAGCGGGTTCGTTGAAACCTATTGCTTAGGCACTAAACCAATTAACTGAAACCTGCCGATAGTCATGATGCACTAAACATATGAACTTAGTAAATCTGGACTAAATATTATAATGCCGTTTGGCGGACGGGAGACGCAATTTGAAGCAATTAACTTAATGGATGTCAAAAATAAAGCCATTTCAAAATGGCGGCGCGGCGGCGCACCCCCGCCCCCGCCACCGCCCTCGATGGTTTATTTATTTAATTTTAATAAACAAGGCATCCGGCGGCTGCTGCGAGATGATAATGCGGCCATTTGCATAGCCGCGGTGAGTTATCGCGTCCCCGCGCCGCACACCCGCGCCGCACACCCGCCGCCTGGACCCTCGTCCGACCCTCGCCCGACCCTCGCCCGACCCTCGCCCGATCCTCGCCCTCCACACGCGCGACCAGCCAGCTTCTAGCTCCCACATCTCTTCAAGTCCAAGAGTTCAACCGAGCAGTCACAAATCTAAACCTGTCTTTTATAACATATACTTATCATCATAACAAGCTGCCTTTATCGGGCTGAAGTTTAGCAGTCATCATCCTCGCAACCGATGGACGCCCACTGCTGGACATATATCCCTTGTAAAGTATTCGATAATTCACGCTCTCGCGCTGTATTATAATGTTACTATTAGGGGGACCGGAAAGTAATGTCGTTTTCTTACGCTAAATACAAACACATACATTTTTAACGAGTCTTTATTTTTAATCAATGATGTATTCCCCATCATTGTCAATAACCTTTTGCCATCTAGTGAGTAAATTTTCAATCCCTGATCGATAAAAATTAATTGGTTTTTCGGCAAAATATCTAGAGATGGCATTTTGGATATCATCCAAATTTGCAAATGTTTTGCCACTTAAAAAGTGTTGCAGCGCTCGGAATAAGTGGAAATCCGATGGTGCAACATCGGGCGAATATGGTGGATGAGGCAGCACCTCCCACCCCAATTCATTAATTTTTTCTAGAGTTCGCCTTGCGCAGTGCGGTCTTGCATTGTCATGTTGGAGAATGACGCCTTTTCGGTTGACAATCGCTGGCCACTTTTCAATTAAAGATTGATTGACTCGCTGCAATTGTTCGCTGTAGAGGTCTGCAGTAACAGTTTCTCCAGGTTTCAGTAATTCAAAATGAACAATGCCGCGAATACTCCACCAAACACACAAAAGCGCTTTTTTGGGGTGTAAACCTGGCTTAGCAGTACTCCGAGGGATTTCATTTGGAGAGAGCCACTGCCTTTTGCGTTTTGGGTTATCATACAGGACCCATTTCTCATCTCCTGTGATCAAGCGATCAAAAAACGCTTCTGTGTTGTGTCGTTGAAGCAATAAGTTGCATGTGATTGATCGGTTAGCCTTATTCTGTTCGGACAGATTATGCGGGACCCAAACACCTGCTCTGCTTACTTTTCCAATCTGCTTCAAATGTTCTTGGATGGTCGACCAAGGTTTGTTGAGACTGTTTGACAATTCCTCGATCGTCTGACACGGATTTGCTTCCACTTCCGCCCTTAACACGTCGTTGTCTAACGCTGATGGTCTTCCTGATCGATACGAGTCGGAAAGATCAAAATTACCCGATTTGAACTTGGAAAACCACCTTTGGCATTTACGAATGTCCAGTGCATTTGGATAAACATCGCAAATGTTTTTGGTAGCAACTGTTGCGTTATTTCCCTTGCGAAACTCAAAGAGCATGCAATGCCGGATGTGTGCCTCTTCTGGTATTTGGCTGGCCATTTTACCCAAAATTACAAAAAAAAATTGTAATTCAATTGTCTATAAGTAAAGAAATCACTATAGCCTCACAATGTCTTTGGTACGCCTCTGAACAAAACAATGAGCTGACAAATGACAATCAAGTATTGGCATGCGCAGAAACGACATTACTTTCCGGTCCCCCTATTATATAAACTAGTCCGACCTCCAGCTACTTTGAATTGATGCACTCCTTATAACATCAAACCGTTTAACTTATGCATTGGGTGCGCCAAAAACCAAAGATATCTTCATAATATGGAATTTCAATTGAGTCTTTTTACTTTGTATCACCGTCAGCCGGTAGACGTCCACAGCTGGACGTAGATGGATCCCACAGATCTTCACATTTTACTATGTAACTTTTATCAATAAAGTCACTCACTGAGCCGCGCGCTAGTCTCCGCGAGTTCCGCAATGACCCACAACTTGGGAGGCCCACGTTCAACAGTGGACGACAGTGACGATCACAATTGAAGTACTTATTTATGCTGCATCAGTCAAGATCAAACTTTAAGTGATTGAGACAAGAATTAAGTTCATTACAACGACATCTTACGCAGAGTCCCTTGCGCTGCTCCGTTTCAAGAAATGCGGAAAGGAAAAGATGCAGGAGTTCGGAAAAGGTCGCGCGGTGCGGAGGCTGGGTACACGGGCTGGTTGAGATGTGCATCTAAATAGCCCGCCCCGGCACCAAGTTTAGATTACTTGCACCAACTTTACCGAGCTCCCGGAAAACGGCGGCCCGGGGAAAAATTCAGGCGCGGAGGGGCCGCCGCGCCGGATGCGAATTTACTGCCCAAGTTGCTTGCATGTTGGGAATTACACTGCAATCATGCAGAATGCACTAGCGCGCTAACTGAGATGGGAAGTTGGGATTGCCTTTGGGTTAGTTCCAGCCGGTGCACGAGTTTAAATTATGATCGAGTAGCCTGCCGGGGTGGGGAGGAACGACTTACTGGATTAAGGACGTTTACCCAAGGGGACGAGCGGAACGTGCTGCTGTGTGAACATCTGAACTGGCGCCTGATTGTTATTGGCATGGGTGTCAAACCATTTACACAACTATCAAAGATCATTGACTTGATCGTTGGACTACGCTTAAGTTTACCGAGACAAAGCAACCGCTAGTGACTGGTTGAATGGACAGGAAGTAAGGCAGTCAGTCGACCCTCGTTCAAAGAAGCGGTGTGACGGCCGCTGCTAAACTGAAGGGTTCATTTCCTCGTTATATATTCATCGAGGGAGCCGTCGGGAGCGACCGTCGCGACCGTCGCGGCCGTCGCGGCCGTCGCCTCGTCCCGGCGGACGGCAGGTGTTCGTCGTACATTTTTAAACACCGTTTCAGGTTGTAACTTCGCGAAATTATACTTCGGGCTCCGATGCGGTCACCCATTCTTAAATCTATAGATTTTAACCAACACGAAACCAGTGGTAGGACGTCGGCACAGCGCACTCTATAGTGCAATCAATCCTCGACAAATATGATATTAGTACCGCCGGAACATCGAACCTAGAACACTGGAACAGTTGCGAGAGATAACGTATGAGCCAGATACGGAAATGACAAAGACAGGTTGTTGTTGTAAATAAGCACAATGTAGATATTGTGAATTATTGTCGATATCGTGTAGCAATGCGATATCGTGACTGCGTGGTTAAAACGAGTCTGATGATGTCCATCGCAAGTGGTTTTTTTCCTTCAGTTCTCTGACAGAGACTTATCATTTCGTTGTGCGGAAACAGATCTTTATAAACAATGGAAAACGTTAAAAGTAATTTCATTGAATTCGATTTATAACGCGGTGTAGTTAATCGTGTACGTAAGTGTACAGTTCCGGAGTGCTTATCATTATTACTGTATCACTTAGATAAGTCTTAGATTGATTACTTAAAGAGAGAAGCAGTGTGACTAACGGTTTAAGTGCCTAAGCATATTTATGCATTTGTTTTCTTTATTTATCTATTCTATGAAGCGACGAGACGAACATGGCGCTCACGCGATCTTAAGTGATACGCCTGTTAGCTCGCACTGAATGTTTGTAACGGAAACATTAAGAAATTTACAGTACATCGGATGGAGATAGTCCAAAAAAAACTATTCACGGAAGCGACTAGACGCCTGCACGTAACGACATGGAGCTAGTTAAGGTTCTTTACACTGGGCTAAGTTGTGGGCCGGTAATTACACTACATGCAACGCTCATCGAACCGGACCACAGTAATTTTTCCACAATTATTTGGGGGTTAGAAATAAGCGCTGCAGTGTTACCTATCCACACGGTCTACTGCACAAATTAGGTTAGGATAGGTTACGTTGACCGGCGTGGGAACCGGATCGGACGGAACCTCTCCTTGCCAGCCATCGTGACGGCGATGCTGGGAGGAGACGTTGCATGGAGGGCCGTAGCCTTTTTTTGCGAAACTGTAATGGTACAAAAGGAGGCTGCCGAGCGGGATAGAGACAGGACAGATCCCGCTCGAAGAAGAAACCGTCGTGGCGCTACCATAATGGGGCATTTGTGGTTGTTGGCGATCAGGATGGCGGTTCTCATCGCCTTCTAAACGACCCTGAGGAGGACAATGGCTGGACGTGGTCTCCGGTCATTGAAGTAGTACTCACGGGGCTGGTAGGGTCTGTGTAAAGCAGAACCCGAGACGAGCTATCCAGCATAGCGTTAGCGAGGCCACGGTTGTGTTCCAATCGGAGATCTCATGACCTCGCCAAACGCCGAAGGTGACCACTGAGGGGGTTTTAGTAGATAAAAATCTCCACATAACTATGACTTCCCCCCCGGAGGCAGAGTATATTTTCGAAGATATCTCGTGCGTAACCAAAAAAAAAATGGTTAGGTTGACCAGTTCCAATCCAATCCAATCAGCCGGAAGACGTCCACTGCTGGACAAAGGCCTCCCCCAAAGATCTCCACTCAGTTGACCAGTTACTGGACATCTATTTACATCTTCGATCAGGAAATTTCTGTCTCCTTCACATATGGAATATTTAACATAAGCTATACAATTACTTTAAGTACAATTTAAAGCTACATTTTTGTACTTTAATATATTTTACTTTAAAATATTTAACTTGCAAATATTATAAAAATCAAATTTTAGAACAACCGCCGCACCACCGGAGCCGCCGCGATGCAAGCGGAGCCTTAACGGGTGCGGCGTCCTCTCGGCCGGTCACTTTATCACTTAACATTCGGTCGGTTACTTTATCACTTAACTCTCGGTCGGTTACTTTATCACTTAACTTTTCGCCGGTGCCGTTATCTCCGCGGCGGCGTTGTTGCAGCGAATCGATACAACTTAATGCGCCGGCGCCGCTCCGCATAAACATCTAGTTTTTACCTTTACTCGTACACTAAATTAAATAAATACGATATTTTTAATGCACTCTCGATCACCATCTAGATTAAATATCTTTTCCCGCCAATTTTTATGGTACAACAAATACACAACGGCGGCTTTATTGTAGAGGTTCGAGTGTGGAACTTGCCATATATGGTTCTTATTGAATTTATATCGTCGTACTATACGTGAACGCCACTTTACGTGAACTTGAGTGGCATTAGGGATCGTATCACGTGCTCTGTCAGAAGACTGCAACTCATACGTGGTCACACGAAACACTGGCCCTAAAACTTATGTAACCAATCTAGGAAAGAATCCAGTCCAGCTAATCCATTCCATCTTACATAACATCAGTATCGAACTGAGATACTTCTCTTCCAAGTCTATCACTTTAAAGGTTAGTCATTTCCTTTGAAAAGATGTTCATCGTCCGGTACAATAGAAGAGTAGTGCGTCCAGCGCTGGAGAGTAGAGTACCAGATATGATGTACTATTTTATTTGTAAGGGTTATATCATATCAGAATGCTTCTAAATTTAAGGCGTCCAGATAATATAGTTTTACTTTGTAAATGCTATAATATGTGTGTGTTAGGCGACAGGGGGGGGGGGGGGTGTATGTCAGGTGTAGGTTCCCTCCGCGAGGCACCGCCGCCCTTTTTAATATACCTTAGAGCTGCTATAAGAGGTCCGGAGCACGGGCCGCCAGTCGAACGGAATAAGGGATGTCTCCGCAATATAAGTGCGCAGGAATACATTAATCAAAGCGTTAGGTGCCGGCTTGCGAAGGATTTTTCGGTGCTCGGATATTACGTGTCGCTAACTTATGGTGCTAACGCTGGTGCTCCGGGAGGACGCTTAGATTACGTTTCCTTTCCGCCTGTCTACTACCGGCTTTATTTATGGCGTCCATAGGTAATCCGCCCGCGCCGGAGTACACCCATCATCTTCATTTTTTTATGTTTATAAAATTTTTAACGCAGCTCCGAAGACACCGGAAGAAACTTATTACCTACAATGGGCTTGTACTTAACGTCAGTTTCATTCGAGCACAGGATACCGACTCTTATTGTTCACAGTCGGATTGCAGGGTTAAAAGCTTCTTAACATAGAATTCCCGCGTTCTATTCCGTACCTACAAGTTGTATTGTTTCATTGATGATTATTTTTTCAAATCAGATAGCTCCCACCCTTAATTAACACCATCGCTGTATTCTGACTCTTAGCATATGACAAGAGATGTATTCTAAGCAAGTGCTCTTTACCGACCACAGTCTGATTGACACTACTTCCTACAGAATGCCGTATAATGTAAGTGATTAACTTATCAATGAACACAACAAACAGAGGAGCAGGCCCCCGCAAGTCACGCGTAAGTGGACACCGCCGATGACCGCAGCGCACTCGAAATAACTTAGCGCGCAACTTGAGTATTCCCTTTTTCTATATAAAAGCGGTTATTTTTCGCGAGCAACCCCTTGAGGGTCCCACGGGACCGCCCCGCCGGACCCCACATCCCGAAACCCGAGACGCCGGTGTCCACTGCGAGATAACCTTATCTTAACTGCCCTCCCCGCCCGGGCCCCACCGCATCCGAACTGACCCCCACGAATCGCAGATATGAAACGGGCGATGTACGTGGATTCCCAACGAGAGTTTGTTGTTGGCCGCAAGTAATTGTTGTTGAACGCAACAAACAACAAGTACGACCGTATAGGTCATAACTTGATTAGGAACATGTGTAAGAGGCAATCCCACACTTGGTTCAAGATTTCCGCGTGTACTTGCTTGAAACGTGGTCGGACGGATCCGGCATTGCCGCCCACTCTTACCAGAGGTCCTATCGGTTCCAGTCATTCCGTGGAGCGAGCACACCAGCCGTGGGACTCGGCGTGGCTGCAGAAGACAGCTCCCCGTGTAACACTATCTCCGCCCCGCAAATAGATTAGCCGAGAGAGGGCGAGTCAATGTTTAACCAAACATAACCCCTTTAATATCTCGCGCCAACACGGCCGTCCTAACCAAACGCAAGGTATACGATAGCCGAGATAATCCGCAACGGGAAGCGAACCCGCGACCCGCGACCCTCGCACGCAGCGACCCCCGGGCGCACCCCGCGCGCCCCACCCGCCACAACTATTAATTAACTAAGCTAATGTAAATAACTTCTGTTTTAAATCGATTTCGTATAGAACTGTGTCGAGGCGAGATGGCTCTGCGAGTGTAGCTATGGAAGCCGTTGTAGCCAATACAAATATCGTAAACGTCCCCTCCCTCATCGGAATGTAATAATGAATGCAATTGTAGTCAATGTAAATACGAACGCTCGTTTCACCGCAAGTGCAGTGATGAAGGTCGCGGTAGCTAACGCGAAGCGCACGTGTGCGCGTCTCTAAGCCAGCGTGTAATTATGAAGGTCACTGTAGACAATACAAGAATTATAAACATCCGATAATTGTTCGATAAGCACAACATCTCACGGAATCCAAGCCAAGCTCACCAGCTCATGGTGCACCCTGCTAATCAGCAAACGAAGCTCTGGCTTCTGCCTATCCGCATTCGACCAGCGTGGTGGGAAATGGTCCAAATGCCCCCATATGAACCCCAACATACGACAACACCTAGCGCCGAGCGGTACCGGAAGCCATGCTGACTGTATGTGGAGGTCTTTGGGGGTGGCCTATGTTCAGCAGTGGACGTCTGTGTCAGCTGATGATGATGAAGTATTTTAGGGGTAAGATTTTTATTTATTTTTTATTATGCCTTTTATAGGGGTAGGCAGAGGTGAATAAACACCCACTTTTCGCCAGATGTGGTCAGATTAGGTTCCATGTAATAGGGGGCGAGCCTGTTGCCACTTTATTGGGGCCACCACACGCACACACAGATGTATTCAGTGCGCGGGTTTCCTCGCGATGTTCTCCTTCACCGTTTGTATCTCGCTGTTGTAACTAAAGTTCACAAATGTACATAACTTAAATATTATATTAAGTAATCGGTACATGCCGAGATTCGAACCAGCGACCTTCGAAATGAAGGCCGCGCGCTCTAACCATTGGGCCAGCGAGCTACTTTGAAGTGTAAGATTATGAGCCATTATTGACCTTTATGATAATTAAATAAAGTTTAGCGGAAACAAAGCGCTCGATGTACTTCCGGTAAGTGGGGACATTATTTAGCTGTTCATGACGTCTTGGCCCCATAAAAATGTATTGACAACATCGACGGACCACCTCCGACACTTTCAGATGCACGGTGCAGCGTCTTCCCTCTCATCTGCACACTCTATTTCCGGCGAATCGGAACTTCCGGCCGGCGGTGGGAGCGGGCATTAAATGTCGCCGACTTAAAAAGTGGGGGGCGGCCGGGTGTACGCTGTACGGCACTCGCCGGAAATGAGTTCCGTCTCCTGTGGTACGGTTGCTGTACTAAATCTGAGCTAAAACTAACATTAGTAGTGTTAGCTAAAATTTTAAATAATATGATCTAAGAAATTTCAAAGAGCACCTCCATTTTGAAATTTTATCAACAACAATAAAAATGTGGGGGACAGCAGCTCAGGATACACCTGCTGTAGCTGCTGAAACTACTGAGGTAACGGGACGGAACCACTTATATCCCAGGCGGCGTGCAAAGTGTGGTGCAGTGTGCGTCACCCTATCCTGAGCCACGTTGTTATGGGTAGACATATCACTCACCATCAGGTGAACATTCTGCTCATCTCGTTGAATAATAAAAAAACGTACAGACGCAAGCATGAACTTGAAAGCTGTTCTTCTCATTGGATGATATGGATTAAGAACGTGTCCGTTGGTGAAGCATCCCCCTCATACCTCTGGAGATGGACAATGAGCCTCGTTACCGGAACCAGTACTACGTACTGAATATATGCTGGTAAGTTCCCGCAGCTCCTCAAGTGGGACTAGGCGGAGCGTGGAGGGTGTCCAGGTCGGGAGGCCGCCGTTCCCCGAACCAGTATTTATATAACGGCTGCAAATAAAAAACCCTCCAGCGCTTAATTCGCTGGAGCTTCCGTTTCGCCCGCGTCGCCTTCCAATATTAATAAATTCTCATTTCCAGGATTCGTATGCAATTTGGGATGGGGGGGCGCGGCGGAAGTTACGACTCGCCCTTACCTAAATAAAGGGAAGGGAAAGGAGAGTTTTTCCCAGCGTTTTAATGCTGCGAAAACACCGAGAATTGAGTAATATTTCGCGGGGAGGCCCAGTTATTAGATTAATGGTGGGCAAAGTGGGGAAATAAGACGGCGGGGCGAGTCGGGCGAGTCGGGCGAGTCGCGCGAGCGACATTAAAAACGTCCGCGCACTTCCGGAATGCGGCTGGGCTGTAACCGGGACCTTATTGTTACTCCGCCGGCAACTTCCTAATGGAGTTTCCAATGTAATTATTGTGCGCACGAGCCGACAACTTCGCCCAATTTGTGTATCCAGCGCCGCACCCGCACCCGCACCCCCCCACCGGGCGCGCCCCGACAAACTTACATTGCTTTTTAACAACAACAACAACACCTAAACAAGGGATGATAATTATTCGTTTAACGAGTCATCGTTGTGGAGCAACACGGGACCGGCCGAAGTGGAGACCTTTGAGCGAGGCCTATGCCCAACAGTGGACGTCTATCGACTGATGATGAGGAGGGGAGTTATTTCGTTTTCATCCACCCCTTCCTTGCTAACTTAATCTGTAGTCGGGTGTTGTTAAATCATCATTTTCATCACTCCATTATTTTATCTACATCGATTTCTGCATGATCGCTTTACAGCATTTTCTCAATACTAGCTTCAAGCTGCTCCGGCGCCCGCTCGCACTTAACTGGTGCGCGGTATGCTTAACTGGCAAACAATTTTTAAATTCCACGCAGTATAAGATAACGGGAGCATTAAGTTGTAAGTTATTACCAAATATAATCTGCATTTGAAATAAGTTACCAAGGGAAGCGGTTCGGAATTCATATTGAAGAGTTCATTTTAAATTCACCAAAATTTGATAAGCGGAGATTGATGCTAATTGGATGGGAACACACACGCGCACGCGCACGCGCACGCGCACGCGCACACACCGTCTGGTAGTCATAGCAGCAGCGGCTGTAAGGTACCGGACGAGTATGACGCTGCGTGGGGGTGGGGGTTGGGGTGGGGGTGTGCGATGGTGCTGTCGCTCAGTAAATAAGGCATAAATCGTTCCGGTGCGATTTTTCCGCGATGCATCGATTCCGCTGCGGCGCTCCTCAAAGCGAACCCGACACCCACGCAACCGGACACCGCGCGCCTAGGAATGCCGCTTCGCGCAACAACCGCGCGCACCGTGCCGCCCCGGTGCCGCCCCGGCGTCGCCCCGGTGTCGCCCCGGTGCCGCTTCTATTACCGCTGCGCCGCTGCTGTCCCTCAGCATTATCCGCGCGGCTCTCGAGCGGCTCTCGAGCGGCAGTAAGCGAGCGACGGCGCGTGACCGCCCGCGCGCACGATCACAACCGCTTTATTCACTTAGCCCGTGGAGTTAAAGATTCTTTCCTTGCCAGAGTTAATCTCATCAAAAAAATCCAATTATAATTCTGCGGCCATTACTCGATAAGTAAATAACAAGTAAATTTATTATACTTTACTTCCTCTTTACAAATGATAGATCATACTTTCTGTATGTTGATTATATTGCAACTTATTGTTTGACGGTATGGAAGAAGTTCTTAGAAAGACGGGGAAACTGTAACAGGAAGGTAAAGCAGAGAAGGACCGTCATGTAATCAATCATAGTTCTGTTCATTAGGCATAACGCTAGGTGAGACCTGGTCCTCTCCCCACCCCACCCCCCGTTTGTGTAAAAATGACGTGAGATACACGCGTAGACGTCGACGTGGTTATTTACGAGGCGCGTCGCCGTACGACACGTGTTAGCGCGCCCCGAGAGAACGCGCCCGGGGCGGCGCGGGGTGCGCCCGGAGCGGCGCGGGGTGCGCCCGGGGCGGCCCAGGGTGCGACCGGGGCGGCGCGGGGCGGCGTGCTGCGGGCTGCGGCGCGGGATTACGCAAGCCTTATAATTATTTTTAGCCCCCGGAATGGGCTTAAAGTCGCAAGGTGGGATTTGTTGTTCGGAGACGTTATTCAATATTATATCTGTGCGCGCCGGAGGGCGGAGGGCTGAAGGCGGAGGGCTGAGGGCGCAGGGACGCGCGGCGCGACCTGCCCGCCGATTTATTAATCATTAACGAGATTATACGTGACGGAGAGTGACAATCTGCGTGTGACGGACGGGCTTCCAATGTGGAACTTCGAGTAATGGTTTCCCTAAGTTGTCTTCCATAACTGATTCTCTCGTACACCGGTGATCACTCTTTCATACTATTAACCATCTTACGTCGCAGCCGAACTCGCACCTGGTGAACATCTTCCGTTAGATCATATTATTATCAAATAAAATATGGTCAGGCTTAAGCAAAGATGGGATGTAAAGCTTATTCATTGTTCAGCTCCGTCACCGGACAAACCTTAAAGCTCGGTTCTTTGGAAACATTGATTGAAAACTAACACAACTAAAACTACTGAAGCACGCGGAACATTGAGCGGGCCGCACCAGCCACGTTTGGGTTGCATTTACTGCGCGTCCCCGTCGCGCGCTGTGTGCGGCGAATCGAAACGCCGCGACACTGCAACGAGATCGCGTTCAGTGTTGCCAGTTTTGGGAAAAAATACCCGCACGCGGGTGAGTGCTCGCTGACAGTTGGATCCGTTTCAACACGCGAAGGTTATATTATGATATTAATCTGTTCCTAAATGTTATTATAACTGTTTCAAGTGCTTGTTCCAAAACTGCTAGTAGTTAGTCAATTAGCGCGATATCAATAAAGATTAGAAAGAGAATTACTCTGCCAAAATATTTAATTACATGTACCAAGTGTACTCGGATTGATCCGGGCAGGCCGTTAGAAGGGCCGTAGAGCCGGTAGCCGCGGCCAGTGGCGGGGACCGTCCTGCTGCAGCCGGAGGTGCGGCCGGCGCAGGGTCGCGGGACACGGCTCCATTTGTTGCAAATTGAAACGCAGCGCAATCAGCGGCCGCGTGTCACACCGTCAACGGGCCCCGGCTGCGCTAATCGAATGAATATTGCAAGCGGCGCTCGGACGACGCCGGAATTGAATCTCGATTCCGGTCGGGCAAAGCGGGACCCGGATGTGACGCGGGAGCCGGGGCCGGTAATGAAAGCACTTAGCGCTAAGCGAAGCAATTATAAGTGCGGAGCGTAATGGGCGCGGACGGCGCCGCGTAAAAATGCGTAACGGTACCCGCTAAAAGCCTCCTAATTCGATTGTCGAGGAGCGCCGGCGGCCGGGTGGCGGTGCCCGCTGCCCGCAGCCTGCTGCCCACTGCCCACTGCTCACTGCCCACTGCTCACTGCCCACCGCTGGCACCACGCAAAAACTCGCCGCTCCCGTGTAGCCGAGCAGAAATAGCGCGCGAGGGGCCCCGCGCCACCTGAACCGTACGCCGGGAGCGCCTTCTTCGGCCCTGGTGATTTATGGGCTTGGATCCGGACCGGTAATGAAATTGCAAGCCCTCTCCTCCGCCCGCTCGCCCCCGTCGGCGCCCTCGGTCCGCGCCCCCAGTCTATGCCCCCGTCCGCGCCCCCGTCCGGCGCGCACATAGCCGTTCCGGAACCGGGCGCGCAACACGGCGCCGTGCACTCGTCTTATGCTAATGTTTACTTTTTCAAGTCATCAATCACAATGGTACGCGCGCACGCGGCCGCCGGACCGGTTTTATTCCAGTAAGCTTCCGCGGAACTAGGTCTTTGTGGGCGCAATGAACAATTTATGGATCTGTCGGGCGATTTTAATTGAAAAGCCGGCGACCGGCCGCCCGCCGATTGTCCTAAACTGCACCGCGCCCGCGCCCGCGCCCGCGCCCGCTCTGCCGACCTGGCGCCGGCTGCAGCCGCATGGCTTCCCAATCAAAATTACGTTCTGTTCATTAACGGTCTGCACACCGAATTTTTTTCATATATGATCTCTCTTAGCCTTATTGACAACTGTTAAACCTCCCTCAGACCCGGGACTCGCGAGGAAGTTACACCCCGTGAAACTACCCTAACAAGTACAAATTTATCGGCGTTTGAAACTACATCAATGTATCGGTTTACAACTAAAGAGTAAACGAAGTTACTCTGATGCCAACTGTAAGATATTTGAAGTAACGACTACAAGTCAACAGCATCACGAAAACGAAGTTCAGGAATAAGTTGTATCTATAGACATATATAAGTAACTAGACTTACAGTACTCACCGTTAAGTGCTGGAAGAGCCACGCGCGCAGGATGTTCGTTGCCACCTTGGGGAAGATGCCGCGCTTCTTCTGATTCTTCTTGCCGTTCGTGTCGTCGTCCTCCTCCCCGGTGCCTTCCCCGGAGCCGATGCTGGCGTTACTCGCGTCGCCTGCGCACCGGGAGGAAACGGTTTTGTTAATACACAAAGAACAAGAAATGTGCGCAAAAGAAAAGACGAATCAATTACCAGAGAATATACCTGTGACACATCAGCAGTGACGGCCAAATGCCAAGAGCCGAAGTTGGGGAATATATGAATATTGACAAATGTGCGCATAATGTGTCTTTGTTATGTTTTAGTTTGAATATATTATGCTGATGTTGAAATTTCATATTAAATAGAATTCTACCCACGCCATGGACGATGAAAAGGATTCACAAACCCTGGCATCAGTAACCGAACTAGATTTGTATGTAAATATCGACGATGGCATTTTAATAACTAATTTATAATCAATAAAATGTCGATAACAAGACGTCATTGTGTATACACGTCATACGCGTCTAGATCTTATCTAGGTCGTATACAGCCAGCCACTCCTGAGTTTACATAATTAGCGATAATTTTATAGAATTTCCTTATAAGTAACGTCATTGTAATACGAGCGTCTTCTACTCAAGCAGCAATAATTCAATAGGTACTATGTTATAACAGACGCCCCCCAGTTGTTGCTTCACTATTTTCCAAGTGATTACAAAATTAAGCAAACTTCCCGCAACACGAACCGAACGAGACGTTCCAAGAAATCCCAAAAGTATCTAAAAACAAGATGTATCGAGTAACTGGAAATAGAGTGTGAACTAGCGGCGCGGCATCTGTCCGCTGTCAGGCGGCGGCGGCGGCGGCGGCGGCGGCGGCGTTTGCACCGCACACGACTCTAATTGCGAGCCCACCTCCCCGGCCAGCGGAGCAGACGGAGCGGTGCCCGGCCGGAGGCGCCGCGACCCTGGACGGGTTGGACAAAGTTTCGCGCGACAACGTGTTAATGCGGGCTCCGGCTACGAGACGCGGTGTTGCCATACGCGCGCCCGTCCCGCGTCTGGCATATTAATTAGAAACGCCAACTAGTATTTATTTAATCAGCTGCCACGGCGCTGATTCCTATCTTGAGTACATACGCTTAATTAATTCAAGTTACGTAGCGAGCGGTGCGCGAGGCGGCGAGGCGGCGAGGCGGCGAGGCGGCGAGGCGGCGCACCAGCGGATCCGCAGCGATTAGCTCTCCATAAATATCATTTATTGGTTATCCTCACCTCGGTTGGAACGGGAATCCAGATTAGATTTCGGGAACAGGTGGAGCTAGCTAGACACGGGGTATCCACGCAGCGTCACAACCGCTTAATATATACCATATTTTATTCAAGTGTCTCTGGTAGAAACGAAAAAATAAAGAAACATCGAAACAATGAGACAAAAGCGCAAATTGCTCGGTGTCGTTGTTGTTGTTTGTTTTTTTTTTCGTTTGTCTGAATAATTAATGCGAGTTTCATTGGGAAAATGTTATCCTCGTGTACGGCAGGGTAGGGCAGGGCAGGGCACGGCAGGGTAGGGCAGAACAGAACAGAGCAGAGCACGATAAACAAATTAGTGCGCACTGAGCCGTATCAAATATTCATCGCAACAGGAACAAATCGAATCAGCGCGCGGCGGGCGGCGGGCGGCGGGCGGCGGCTCCTTACCTACCCTACAACCCCGTTCATAAATAACGGAAACATCATCCAATCCACCAACACCCTATTTTACCGACCATCATCATTTCCACTTTATACCCTACTGGTGGTAGGTCCCTGTTGCATAAGAGCATCTAAGTGCCGCAGCGCGCATTGCACCCGCCGACCCGCCGACCCGCCGACCAGTACTGTGTAAACATTACTGTGTTCCAGTCTGAAAAGCGCCATGCCTCACTGCCTCATGCTATTTTTACTAAATTACTGACGTATTAAATTGGACAGTTTTTCTCTTCAGTGCCTATATCCGGTAATGGACGAGCATCGGTCGAGATGACGAGCACTATCAAGTGTATATCATCTCACTCCTGCGACGCCTCCGCGGCTGGCGGAGCTTGCGGATCAGTTCATCATATGATATTTAGCCTGGTCTCTTGCGAGGTGGAACTGTTGGACGGCACTCGGGATCCCGGTCCACTCCCTGTTGTTATGCAGCCACGATTTCTTCCTACGACTAACACTCCATCATCTAATCAGTCGCACATTCTTATTGGATACGTATTACTTTACTCGGTGAATGTCCTTTGCAACACACACAGACACACACACACTAATGTCTATACTATCATCATCATCATCATTATCAGCCGACAGACGTTCACAGCTGGACATAGACCTCCCCCAACGGTATCTATTTCGATTAATCTAGAGCTGCTCACATCCAGCTGCAACCTTCATCAGATCGTCGGACCAGCTGGTGAGAGGTCTGCCAACAGTACGTCTTCCGGTACACGGTCGCCATTTAAGGACGTTGGTGCCCCATCGACTGTCAGTCCTTCGAGCGATGTGTCCTGCCCGTTGTCGCTTCAGGCTAGCAATCTTTTGGACTAAGTCGGTGACGTTAGTTCCCCTGCGGCTCTCCTCACTTCTGATACGATCACAAAGCTCTGCTGTACAGTGTGACAAAGTAATGACATAAACAAATTAATGTCCTTATCTAAGCAAACTTCTCATGTTTGATAATGTGTCTGTGCGTGTGCGTGTGTGCGTGTGTTTTCTATTTTGACTACAACAAACAATCTATCTATTTACTTTTCTATATGTTTTGGTTCCGTAGAAAAAATAATAATATATAATTTAGTTTCAAAAGTATATAAATGTAAAGCGTGACCGCGTGACTGTGTGAATGTGTGATCGTGTGACCGCGTGACCGTGTGACCGCGTGTGATGCAGTAGTGCCGCGCTGCGTGGGCGCACATCGATAAAATAATCGATATCGGCGACGCATCGAGTATCCGAGTATCGTATTCGGCCGGTGGCACGCACATTGTGATGGTAATAGGGGCAAAGTAATAAAATTACTCTTAGGCCATTACCCGCCGCCCCAGCGATGCGCCCCGCGCTATACAGGGTGTGCGAACTCGCATTATGATTATACAAATTCAATATTATTTTCCGCCAATAACAACGATTTTTACTGGTGGTGGGTCTCTATAGGTAGGTACCACCGCGGCGCCTATGGCAGCTAACAGACGGTACTGTGCAAACGTTACTGTGTTCCGGTCTGAAGGGCGCTGTAGCTAGTGATATTACTGAAGTATCGAGACTCAAAATCTTATGTCTCGACGCGATCTTCGCCATGTTATGGACAAGCGAATCACTTAACATGAGGTGAACGTCTTGATCTTCTGATCGATCCATCATATAAAACAAAACTAAACTATTATTGTAAACAGTCTAAGAATTGAAATCATTTAATTTTTCTCTTTAGATTGTTTTTGAACCTAACTTAATTTTACTTAATAAGTTGTTTGTTAAGTTTATTTGCCGGTGTTATATATCCGCCGCGGCACATGATGTATATGTGCGGGCGTTGAAAATCAGAGTGCAGTTGCATGCTGCAGTGGCAATAATCTCCTAATTCATCTGAGCGGCACGCATACACGCGCACGCGCACATGCACGCACACGCACGCACACGCGCACGAGCGCGGCGCACCCCAGCGCCGTTGCAACCCCAAATGGGTGGTGTACAAACACGAAGTGGGACGCGTGCGAAAAGTCAAGAGAACGATTAAATTAACTTAATGCAATCGCTGCCTCCGGCGGCGCTGGTGCGCGCACCCTGCTGCTGCCCGGCGGAGGAGGAGGAGGAGGAGGAGGAGGAGGAAACTTACACTCCAACAAGTCGTGTACTTCCAACAATTTAAAAAAAAAATACATCTGTTTATACAACACAGCACTAACACATATACTAATATAGGGTGAAGATACGTTGGGTCTCGTTACTCCTCTAATTACACCAGCTACAACGTCCTTCAAACTGGACACCCCTAATGCTTGCACACTACTGTTTGATGGCAGGAATGGGAGCTGCGGTGGTGTGGTAGCTGTACGAATCACTTTTACTGATGGTAGATCTCCGTTGTTGCAGATCGTGTAGGTACCACCGCAGTCTAATCAGTACTGTGCAAACATTACTATGTTCCGGTTCGAAGGACGCGGTAACCAGTGTAATCATAGGAGTAATGATACTTAACATCTTGTGTTTCAAGGCCACGAGCGTAATGTGGTGCAGTGTATATCATCCTAACCCGCGCCACGTCATTATTGTTAGACGTGTTGTTGTTTCATTTATTTATTATTTACAAAATCTCAACTTTCAATAACAGGGTTACTCATAGGGTAGTTTAAGTGCGCGCGAGTGCATCATCACGTCCGGCATCACGACGCGACGCTGTACTCCTCATTAATGCTAATCCATCACCGGCGTGCTGCTGTTTGCTCCCGCGGCGTTCGGTAAGCGGATTGCAGCAACCCGACACCGAACCCGCGACCCCACCGCCACCGCCACCGCCACCGCCACCGCCACCGCCACCGCACGCGCTCACCAGTGACACGATGCTGTGTTACCATTTTGGTGACGTGTAGAGTAACGTCAGTTTACTAATTTTTTTTTATTATATCAGATGAACCGACGACATCATCATCATCACAGTGGGTGGGAGCAGGTGGATGCGAGAAGCTGAGGATCGTATTTGGTGGAAGACATTGGGGAAGGCTTACATCTCAGCAGTGGATAAATAAAGGCAGATGATGATGATAATGTAGAAATTTTTCACGTCTATAGTTGAAACATATATATTGGTGGAAAATCTTTTCTGCAAGAGACTCTTTAGGTACCACTGCAGGTTCTATGTTCGCCGCAAAACAGTAGTGTATAAACATTACTGAGTCCCGGTTTGAAGGGCGCTGTAGCTAGTGAAATTCCTAGAGTAGTTTCCAATGTCTGTGCATGACCAGGTACTTTAAGTTGCACCGAAGTAAGCACGCCAGATGCTTAACAAGGCGCAAAGCTAACAATGGGTGGGCGCCGCGAATTTTAAGAAGTTGTATTTGGTCTGCCATTGACACCTCACCACACCACACCACACCACACCCCCGCCCAGCGCGCTGGTGCAGCGCGCGCCGTATCCAGTTACGCCAATCAGCTGCAGCACGCGCCGCTAGTGACGCGCCGCCGTGGGAACCATCGACAACCACTACAGATATATCATACAAAGCGACGTGACCACCTAAACCTGCTAATAAACGATTCTCTTTCGCATCCATCCTTACCGAAGGTCGAACCTCTCCCCAAAATCGTTCCACTGACGCGACGACCAGTAACCTCCGCACCGTCCTATCCTCAACACGTCTTGACTGTTGCGTCCTAATATTACTAGTAACTGGTTAAACCGACGGGTAGATATTCAACCTTACCCTAGATCTTTCTCACTGCAGAAATTTTATCCGGATTCTTTGCCATACTTGTCTCCGGGCAGTATGGGGTGATATATCATATACTGCATCACATCACAATCATCGCGTTCACGCTTTACCAATTGTTACCTCAGTAATACCAACTACTAACTACTATTAGGGGAACCGGAAAGTAATGTCGTTTTCTTACGCTAAATACAAACACATACATTTTTAACGAGTCTTTATTTTTAATCAATGATGTATTCCCCATCATTGTCAATAACCTTTTGCCATCTAGTGAGTAAATTTTCAATCCCTGATCGATAAAAATTAATTGGTTTTTCGGCAAAATATCTAGAGATGGCATTTTGGATATCATCCAAATTTGCAAATGTTTTGCCACTTAAAAAGTGTTGCAGCGCTCGGAATAAGTGGAAATCCGATGGTGCAACATCGGGCGAATATGGTGGATGAGGCAGCACCTCCCACCCCAATTCATTAATTTTTTCTAGAGTTCGCCTTGCGCAGTGCGGTCTTGCATTGTCATGTTGGAGAATGACGCCTTTTCGGTTGACAATCGCTGGCCACTTTTCAATTAAAGATTGATTGACTCGCTGCAATTGTTCGCTGTAGAGGTCTGCAGTAACAGTTTCTCCAGGTTTCAGTAATTCAAAATGAACAATGCCGCGAATACTCCACCAAACACACAAAAGCGCTTTTTTGGGGTGTAAACCTGGCTTAGCAGTACTCCGAGGGATTTCATTTGGAGAGAGCCACTGCCTTTTGCGTTTTGGGTTATCATACAGGACCCATTTCTCATCTCCTGTGATCAAGCGATCAAAAAACGCTTCTGTGTTGTGTCGTTGAAGCAATAAGTTGCATGTGATTGATCGGTTAGCCTTATTCTGTTCGGACAGATTATGCGGGACCCAAACACCTGCTCTGCTTACTTTTCCAATCTGCTTCAAATGTTCTTGGATGGTCGACCAAGGTTTGTTGAGACTGTTTGACAATTCCTCGATCGTCTGACACGGATTTGCTTCCACTTCCGCCCTTAACACGTCGTTGTCTAACGCTGATGGTCTTCCTGATCGATACGAGTCGGAAAGATCAAAATTACCCGATTTGAACTTGGAAAACCACCTTTGGCATTTACGAATGTCCAGTGCATTTGGATAAACATCGCAAATGTTTTTGGTAGCAACTGTTGCGTTATTTCCCTTGCGAAACTCAAAGAGCATGCAATGCCGGATGTGTACCTCTTCTGGTATTTGGCTGGCCATTTTACCCAAAATTACAAAAAAAAATTGTAATTCAATTGTCTATAAGTAAAGAAATCACTATAACCTCACAATGTCTTTGGTACGCCTCTGAACAAAACAATGAGCTGACAAATGACAATCAAGTATTGGCATGCGCAGAAACGACATTACTTTCCGGTCCCCCTATTAACTATCAATGAAATGGTAACGTTAGGTGCATGTACACATTTCTGTTGGATATCCTTTCTTATTGCGCTGCTAACGTTGAACCTGGTCATTCTCCTTGTTTCCTTCCGAGTAATGCTCTTCCCCACCCCCACCCCCACCCCAAGAGGCTGGTGAGGCACTCGTCACCACTTTTTGTACGTAATCTCCCAATTTATCGATAAATTACATCGGCAACGTGACCAATCCCTACAGAGCGACAAGCGTGGTGTCGTAATGCGTTCACCGATTTGATGGATTGGCTTCTTTGCAGTCCCTCCTATTTGCAAACACCCCTATCTGGGCGAGCGTAGGGGGAGGACGGCGGCAAGGGGTGAGGGGTGGGGCTAATTAAAATTGGCACCCGAAACGGAGAGCCATCGCAAATGTATTAGATCAGATGTCACGGACCTTGCGAGGGTGCGCACAGGGGTCACAATGCCGCGCCGCCGGTGATGGAAGAGTCGGCTGCAGCGGGCTTTTGTGAGATTATTGGCCGGTGACGTAACGCCGCTCGCCGGGCCGCTCGCCGCCACATTAGCTGATGAATGGTGGTCGCCGTCGCACCCAATAACGACGTCGCAGGCGCACTCCACGTCAATGTCTAATGCGATTTCACTTCGCATCGAACTAAGTATTTTTGGACTGGGCAAACCATTACCAGCATCTCTCTTCTGCAGCCATCAACATTTGAATATTGTTGGGATCTAAATTTTATATAGACAGAACTGTTCACATTGTGATCGACGGCATCACCGTGAGAAGCGAAAATGCAGCCAGTTACAAAGCGACACGTATTTCACTGGATAATGTATCACATAGGCACGCAGCGGTAATTATAAGGGTAACATTAAAGTACCACCAGCAGCATGACGGCGACAGGGTGCGCTTGTCAGCGTCAGCCTCCGCAAGCGATTAAGCTGAATCGGCGGGCGAGGGGCGGAGGAACTGAAAGCTGAAAACTTTTCAACTCCATTACCTTCGCGATAGGTATCGAGTAACACCCGAAGCGCTGTTAATAACAGGAGAATAATGCTGGTAACTGGGTCATGGGACAACATGTTAGACAAAGAGCACAGCGTTCACTTGATGCTGTGGAGGTTAAACCTGCTACGATATAAATGATGTGATGCGAGGAATGTTTCATCTGATGCGGTGTACCTAGTAATTGCAACACTGAGAATGAGAAAACAGCTATAGATTGCGTTCCGACCTCTTGTTGTATGATTGTGATGAAACTTCTTCTAGGGAAGAGTTCATCATGAGATTCGTCCAGCGGATAAATCAATAAAGAGGTTAGGTAAACAGGACAATTTTTAATCTAGAAATTTTTACGGAGGCAGCATTTTATCCGAAGGTCTCCTTCAAAAGTTAATGTCGATATATAAGTACAGGAATGGCCCCCTGCACCCGCAAGGTGTGCAGGGGGTTAAAATATCGATGAGAGCCACTGGACTTACTTATCATAAAATAGTACAATACCGTATTCTACTGAATATATTTGTAGCGAGCTATGTCCAGCGGTGGGAGTCTGTGAATGAATGATAACAATCATTTAATAATGTAAATTAGAGTGTTGTCTAGGTGATAACAACAGTATCAAGATGTAGCGTTGCGTAGTGCGAGCGGAGGCTCGCCGGCCCGCGGCGTACCCCTTCCGGTGGCGGGCACGTCGCTCCGATTACACAGCATTGAAAATTAGTTTAATATCTGGAATTGAGGATTCCGCCGGCGACGGCCAATTAAGAGGGAATAACACTCGGAGCGATCCAGCAGATAGCGGAGTTATGGGGGGGCCTTTATGGACCATTAGGTGCGCCGCGACGCCCCCTCGTGCGCCGCTTCGTTCAGACCTCTATTGTTCACGATGTTTCACTTAGTTCACACAACTTTATTTATTTTCCATAAAAATTCAATTCTCCATCAAATTTCCAATAATTCAATACTATTCATCATTTTGATAATTGTATCTCTTCGCAGGAAGATTGTCTCCTGTCACCAGGACGTGTACACGTGTAAGTAAGTAGCTTGATCCTAATCAAATGTATTCCTTTTACAATGTGGAGGTAAAAAAGAGAGTATTGAAACTTTTATCGTTGCACCAATTAAGTTTAAGTCAGTCAGCGAAGAGCCCGTATCCGTGAGCGTCTTGTTCATACATTTTCCGTAGCAGTATCAGAGCCATTGCACTTCAGGCCGGGCGCGCCGGACCGCGCGCTGACGGGCGCACCGTCGCGCCGAGCCGTGCAAGGTAGCAGCAGCTCACATCCGGCGCGCCCCTTCCGCTCCACGCATTGGTTTCAATTTGAATCTTAATTTCGTAATATTATACAAAATTACATTGTTTAATATTCACCCCGGGCGTTGATTTTTGCATATTTTTAGCCGCACCCCGACCGAGGGAGGAGAGTGGGGCGCAGGTTGATAAAAATCGCATATATTAACCCGTGAGGGCCCGATTTTGCGAGATTCGGGCGGTTTTCATTAAACCCGATACGACTGAGATATGTGACGTACTTTATGGAGGTCCGGGTGCGGGTCCGGGTGCGGGTGCGGGCGCGGGTGCGGGCGCGGGTGCGGGCGCGGGTGCGGGCGCGGGTGCGGCGGCGGGTGCGGGTGCGGCGGCGGGTCCGGGCGCTGGTGCTGGTGCGCCGCCGCCGCCGCCGCCGCCGCCGCTCTCAGGCGACATCTTAAAATTTTAAATACGCAAATCTAATCGTTCAGGAGATTACGTTAACGTTTATGGCAACGTTTTTACGATCCGCGTCGCAGTGCTCCGGAGTCACCGGAGTCACCGGAGTCACCGGAGACTTGCTTTAGGAATGCGTCCTGAATATTTCACTTAGCGATATTCCACTTTGTAAATATACGATAAGTGCATTACGTATCATTAAACACGAACTTCGATTTAACAACCCCTATCCTAATTACATCGCATGGGCCTATTATAAAAAGTAATTAGTAATTAGAACTGTATGATGATCTAGCTGCTAATGACTTATTTATTCTTTTAACGTTGTTCTTATTTTTTATAGACAAGAATAATAAGAAAAGATTAAAACAGATTTCCTCCCCCGCCTCCCCCTGAACCCATTACTCAATCCGCATATAACAAAGTTTCAACCCATTAACAAAGCTCCACTAAATGTATGGGAAAAAAAATAAAACTAAAGCAGTCGCAGTTCATTCGCGCGAATGTGTATTAATCAAAATGGCTGACGGCTAAATATGCATTGGCTTTAGCCGGTGGATGCGTCCATTTAAATGGGGTTAAACTGTCAGCGGGGGTTGGAGCTGGTGTTCGCGGCTGGTGATGGAGCTGCGCCGACTGCAACCCGCCCGCTGCTTTAAATGCAAATAAGAATCTGTAACATTACTTCCGGCTCCAGTTAGATTGAGATTTAATTTGGTGCAGCCCAGTCGTGGGCAGGCGGGCCGTTCGCTGGGATTATGTTAATTCTACTAGCAGATACAGTTGACTGATTATATTTGATAGGTTTCTATGTTAATATTGCTCAACTTTAATAACGTTTCGTACGAGAACAATTGGCTGGTATCTTTACTCTGTCACTTTGATACTTTTCAAAAGGTACGTCCGCCGACGAGAGTTGGAGCGTAATGCCGATAACCAGTAAATCTTCGAAACCCGACAGGTGAGATTAGGGAGGCTGGGCAGCGGCGCGGCGGTCATCGGACGAGCTGTGTATAGATATGCATTCATTTTCACCGGGCGGTGAACGCGAGCCGCCTACGCGCCCGGTAGCCGACCGGCCGGCACCAGCGCCAGCGCGCGGCGGCTGGTGGGGCTGGTGGCGCTGGCTGCGCTGGCGGCGCTGGCGGCGCGCCGTGTGCGGCCGCTCATATCGCGTATTTATGTGCACCGCCGGGCCCGCCGCACGCCGTAACATTACACCGACCCGTCGGGTGATTAATTCGCGGTTTTGTCCGTTTGTACGCGTCACGCGGACCTCCTTTATGCATCTCCTCGACGTATAGGTTACTCGCCTCTCGATTACATTGTACCCGCAGACATTACACAAGAAATACAACAAGTTCCAGGCAAGATATGTGTTGCGTAGGACACACGCGATAGCAGTTTGAATAATAATTGTATACAAACTAAATTATATTAAAAAATAACAATCATCATCAATATCATCAGCCCGCAGCACTCTTGTGCTGGGTCAAGGAACACTAACAAAAAGAATATTTGATTAAAATATTTCTCTTTTAAATGAATACCCACAAATCATTTACGCGCGGCACTCGGCCGCGGGCGGACGTGCGCCGCGCCGCGGAGCTGTTAATATCGCCTGTTAAGATTCGGATAAACTATTCCGACGCGACAACATGCGTTTCCCACAGAGTGCGTCTCATCACATTATGTGCGCTCTCCTCCCGAATGAACCTGCACGCAAGGTCCGCGCGGCACCGAGGGTATCCGATAGCCCGTAACGCAGCAGACGCGGCGCCGCGCCGTATCCGTCCCGTATCGCGAGGTGAAAATTAATACTCGAGACAAAAAGTCGTCCGTCGGTTCGTTATCGTGAGAGCGTCCGATGTCATCGTCCTATATAGGTGTACCGATCGGCGGATACCGCGGCCGCGCTCGCCGGCGATACCATCGCATTCCGCGCCGCCGCCGCAGCCGCCGCCGCCGCCGCCGCCGCGAACCTGGCCTCTATCCACGAGGCCGTAAGGGCCGTGTAAGTGTATCCACTAAAATCGAACCGTTCCTCTATAGAGATGCACGCTTTAATTAAGCCCGAGCGACTCCACCAATCAGTCAAGATACGATACCCGGCATGTTTTGAGTGGTGGTCGGGCGGCGGCGGGCGCGGCGGCGGCGGCGGCGGCGGCGGCGGCGGCGGGGCCGCGCACAAAACGACCACACTGTCGCGCGCTGTGTGTTAATGTTGCCCATTTACCATTTAACGGACTCGAGCTGAACTTTTTTGTTCGATCTCGTATTCGTTGGGGCCGGGTGCCCGTGTGCCCGTGTGCCCGTGTGCCCGTGTGCCGCCGGCGTACATCTTATCTGCACACGAAATCCGCTTGAGCGACATAAATCTCCGCGTACGATGTCCGCGCCGACTGATTAACATTCGTAGCGCGACGGCCGATGGTACAGCAGCTCTTCAAATAGTTTACCACCTTCCTAGCTTCGATTTTATTCAATGAACGTACCGAGCGGGCGGATAACGGCCCGATCAAAATAACAATAACGAATAGAATAATGGAGTGCGCGCGGTCGGTGTACCGGGCGGCGGCGGGCCGGCGGGCCGGCGGGCCGGCGGCGCGGCCGGTTCCTGCTGGCCGCTGCCGCGCCGGAGACGCCGCGCGACGCCCGCCGCGTCCAGCCCGCGTATAACTAATTGTTATTTGAATTGGACGTGCGAAGAATTTCATCCGGGCGACGGCTCGGGCGGCGCGCACCGCGAATATTAAGCTTATTATATCACAGTAATGGCGCAGTAAAGTTTTACGATCGCTTAATTATCCGCTCGGAGTCAGCGCTGGGCCTGTTAAAGAGCAATATACACTTTATTGACGCCACGCCGAGCGGCGAGTTATTATAAATAAAACAGATTGTCGTGTTTATCTGTCGAGGAGTTGATCACTCGGAGAACACGTATAAATAAGCGACGCCCCGCTTGCAAGAAACTGGCGAATTAATTCGTTGCGCTGAGCTTCAAGTCGATATTAATTTTCGTCAATAAAGAGAATTCGGCTGCGGAGCGGATGGGCATAACACAAGGACACGAGGACAGAAGCGCGGCTGCTTGCCAAGTGCCGCAGCGTGGTACGTCCGTCGGCGAGACGGGAACTGTCCGCGATCGTTAACGTGTCATTGTTTCCAAGTTTACAAATAAACACTGCAAGAAGTTAAAATATACACAGAACTTAACAGAGGCTGGACCTGGAGTATTGAGGTCACGAGTGAGGCCAAAATACTTCATACATAATTCCGCCATGATACAAGGAGGACATATATTAATCTGCGATAAGAAAACTTAATCGAGGATCCGTCTGATGTTTCCTAATAATTATGGCCGGTCACCACGAATTGTTCTAGAACTAGGATTAATTGAAACGTATAATGATCACGCAAGCGCTCGTTGAACACATACGGAATTCAGCACGAGAGCTGATTGAGCCGGCGGTCGTTACACGAACACTCGTAAAATGTGTGTTTTACGACAAACGCACCAATGGATCTCAATGCGAATGGTTGCCGAATAAATCAGCTCCAATGTAGATATCCAGTACACCGATACTGGTACACTGATAGATGATGGAAGACATACACTCATAAGATGGAACTAATATTTATTACAGAGCTAAATTCTAACAGCATCACCTTGCAGTTCTGGATGGCAAGAACAATGGATTGAATTCTTAGATCATAATTAGTTCAAAGTTCTGTGACATCGATAGCGATATAACATATTATATTATAATTAATTTCATACAGACGAGTAAATACTGCTTATCATAATACCGCCTGGTAGTTAGACGCAATGTCTTACACGGCGTTTGGCTACCCGTCTCCGGTGTCATTCTGGGATAGATCATTAATAACATCACATTATTCTAATTCTAGGTTATTAGTTTCACGAAGGTCGACAAGGACGCTTTATATTAAGTATAGACAAGAAGGGACGAATTTTACTGGTGGTAGGTCACTATTGCCGGAGATCTAGGTACCATCACTGTTCCCATTTCTGCCTCTAAGCAGTTTAAATGCCGTGGTACCTTGTTAAACTTCTGTGGTACACGGACCAGCATCGAGCTTTACTCGTTCCCACACACAGTGTAAGTGAGATTAAGAAAATTTGATTACTTAGCTAAGTTTTTGATCAAGATATAGTAATACATCGCAGGCGCATAAGTTTAGCGCGATCGTAATAAAGAGGCCGGCCAGTGCGCCGGTCAGGTGCGCGCTCTTTGCGAATGAATCCCTTGAGCTGCTAAAGTCGGGCCCGGGAGCTGGTTTGGCAGCTCGACGGAAGGTATTCGCCGTGCGACCGAAATAGCATCGCGTCGTCGCCAAATGCAGTTCCGCTCATTTCGCGAATAATCCCGGGATTAGCTGGTTTTTGGTGCGAGCTGCGCACGCGCATAAATATCGTCCGACCGGCGACAGGCGCACGCTCACACGGGCACACGGTCGCACACTCGAACGGACGGACAGTCACCTCGTGACAGTAATACTCTCCTTTATTGGGGGGAGGCTTATCGTTCCTTATTAAGGAACTCCTTATTAATTTTCACACAAAGTGCTGTCACGTTTTCAATCTATAACCTGATAAAACGATCAGGATTAAGTTTTTAGATTTCGTTAAGGATAACGCAGGAAATATATTACGTATATATATATAGGTAATATATTTCCTGCTATGTATATATATATATATATATTCTTATGTAGAATAGACAACTTTGCTTTGCTAACACTGGCCGTGGTGTGGGAATGGCGATTGAATAACTTGGCGAGGCATTAAGCACAGGTTCTCACCGGTGCGTCACGTAATGTCACAAAGTTTAAGTGAATATTGTAAGTGCGACTTGGGCACGGTGTCCGCGCGGTGTCCGCACGGTGTCCGCGCGGCGGCGGTGTGGTGGCGGTGGCGGGGGTGGGGGGTCCGTGCGGATCAAGAAGGCACTTTAGGTGCATTACGGGCCCGTGGGCGGGTAATGTGAGAGATACAAAGCGATATGCCCACCTACGTCTACGCAACGCTGACAAATAATGCGAATTATTTTCAATACAGAAACAAAATGGCGGGGGTGTAGGAAAAAAAGGCTATCTCGAGACGTAATTTATATTGCAAATTATCCCCTTTGACAACGTCGTTGGAATGTTTTCGCTACAACGGAACGTAATTTCTCCTGATGTTATCACCTCCGCGTACATCACGAGTCGTAAACACTGAGGAGTTATTCGAGTGTTGTGCGTCCCCTGTAACGTTACACTCGCACAATCCGAGACGAAACGAAACGAAACGAAACGAAACTAATCGAACCGAACCAACACAACTGGAATCGCTGGCACTGATGAAATATCGTAGGAGATGGAAGCAACCGTTACCAATAAACTCGTCATCTTTGTTTGATGGAGGAAAAATTACAACGGCTATAAGTCGCACACTTTACTTACTTACACACAACTGTAATGTTTACAAGTTATCATCGCGTAACACCGTCTAGTGCATGAACATTCTAGAAAACTATAAGTTTACCTCTAAATATGATTTATAACGTTTGTATGCAGTGTGATGTTGTGAACAAGTTGACTTCGGAGCAATCGTTGCGACACTGCAGAACTGACACCTCTACCCTTCATTGCTCTAGCTCAAACCTAGCCTCCATTGTACAAATATCGATTTCTTACTCTCTTCAAACTATTCATAATGGAACCCTCTTGTATTTATTAGTCGTATGAAGTTTGTACCTGGTACTGATGATCAGGAACATGATACATTTTCTCTTTGTTTACTTCACCAAATTGTGAATCACATCTAAAAATAGTTTATTACGGACGAACCAAAAGGCAAACTGAATGCTACCGCTGTGGTGTCCGCCATTTTAAAAAAAACCATTAATTTAATCGTTTTTAAAGCGGAGTTCGAGGAAGAGCTGAGCGAGGAAGTTATAAATAATAGAATAACAATTGCATCACCCCGGCTCCAAGGATTGCGTTTAATTGTCGGCAATCTAGCACCAGCGGCCGGCTCCTGGCGCCCGGAGGCCCAGCTATTGGCCATCGCACTGGGTAGCGGCACCCGGCGGTGACTCACCGGCCGACCTAACGGCTTCTACAAGCTGCTGCAAATCATATTTACAGCTACTGTTATCATTTACTAACAACTGTACATTCTGATGACAATGTGACAGTGTGCGATTGGCTGTACCGTCCCCGCCGTCACTGTCACAGCATCCGCAAATACTTCTGATAGGTGTGCTATACATTGCGGCAGCTTTCAGTCACTGTCTGCCTCTGCTATGTACATTGCAACTGTTCTCCTAGGTACCATCGTAGATGTCTAGTATTAGGCATTACGGTCACATATCACACACACACACACAATCGAGCGTCACAGTCGAACACGCTAACCGACGCGCTGGTTCTAGTGCAGACGTATCGGTCCAGTCAATGGATCGGTTAAATGAAATATAAGATCCCGTTTTACAGATTATGAGTTCCAACGTACTGGATACCGGAGATTAATATTTAAATTTACAGCGATCCTAATCTGGTCGTGTAAATATCCTTGAGGGTTATCAAAGAACACTCACAGTGTTCATAAAAGGACTTAATAAAAATATGTCCTCCATTTGTTGATAACGCGCGTACCTCTTGTTGAGCAACTTTGGTTTTTATGGTTAAGGTTATCATCAGGAACAGGTCAGTAACTAACTTTCGAATATTAAACTTGATCAAACATATTATGTTATCTATCATGGTATTAGTTACCATCAGGTGAACCCCCGCTCGGCGCTGGCAGTAAGTACAGGTCATTAATAACGCTCCCCGTACATTCCTTACGCCCAAAGCCAAATAAAGCAATGTTAGTTTCGTTCGCGGCGTGCGCGTGGCTGCGGATGCTGCAGCGCGGCGTCCGCGGAGAGGAGACCAGCTTTTGTACTAATTTTATGGAGAGCTAAGAACCGTCGCTCGACTGTCGCGTTAACTTGCGAATTTATGCGAAATCTTCGCGATTTATGCGACGTCTAACGACGGACGTCGGACAGCGCGCCCGCGGCGACGTCCTGTGTGTGTTTGGTGAACCTTTACTCAGTTTCAGCAGAATATACACATATATATATATATATATATATATATGTATACTAAGCATGAGCGCTGGAATTATACATAACGATACATACCGATGAAAATAAAAAAAATGTGTAATGTCAATATATTGCAAAATTTGATAACGCCGTTCGCGTTGATGTCCGGCGGAAATAAGTTTTCAAGCTAATTAATTATAACGTGGAACTAATGAGGTGAACGCCTTTTTGTCATGTTTCTATAATCTATGTTTATCTACGTGTTCCCCCTTTTTTAATTATGATTCAGTGGAGCATTAGCTAGTGGCTACTTACAACACACTGTTGCAGAGATCGTCCAGGTAGGTACCAGCGCAGCTCTTATTGCTGTCACCAAACTTACCTCTCTGGTGCAGCGACCCAAAGCGGGCCAGACGGTAGTATGCAAACATTACTGTGTTCTGGATTGAAAGGCGTAGCTAGTGTAACCACTGCGGTAACAACAGTTAATTAACTGATTAATTAGTGGTTCAGACTTAACAAGCTACGTGTTGGGCGGCGAGCGCGGCGCACTGTGCAACACGTTAAGCAGCATCACCTAATGTCAGGTGAACGCCGCGCTCGTCGCGGGGCTCCGTTTGATGAATATAATGCTATTAATAATCATGGCATTGATTTGAATTGCGGATATTTATTTAAATACTGAGCATCGATTAATTTGCTGCCGTTTAATGAATTATTCATAGGTTGTATGCGGTGTTTGTGTCCGTTTCGTAACAAGTTCGCACCTTATTGCTGTGCCTGGTGCGGTGCAGGTGCGGGCAAATGTGGAAAGGAATGAACAAACAGCGTAAGGAGGAAGGAAGCGCCCCCGCGGCGCCCCCGCGGCGCCCCCGCGGCGCCCCCGCGGCGCCCCCGCAGCGCCCCCGCAGCGCCCCTCCGGCCGCTGTAAATATTAAAGAGACGAAGCCGCGCGACACGCATTTGCATGTGATGTTCAATTACGGGTCCCGAATGTGGAGCGCGTTATAACCGACCATCTGTATTGTTGTGTTGTGTTGTGTTGCGTTGCAACCCCCTCCGCGCACGTACACACACCCCAGCCGCACCGCGCGCCCACCCCGCGCCCACACCGCGCCCACCCCGCGCCCACACCGCGTTGTTTCTCTTTATATCTCGTTAATACAAAACTTACAGCCTCACAACAATTTTGTACAAATAAACATTACTTCATAAAGATGTGAAACTTTAACCTAATATGGCAGTGACAGTACAAAAGAATTGCAATTTATTTTTATCTCACTTTGATAGGAATCATGAAAATCATTACCACCCTGTGATTAACTAGGCGCGGTAATACGGACGCGTCGTACCGAGAACCTCCTCCGTGTGGATTGCAGACTACTTGAAGGTGTAATTTATATATGTATCAACAACGCCATCTCTCATCGGGTAGCGGAAATATCTTGACAAAATCGATAAATTCATCCGATTGCCTAAAGCTGCCCCCGCCCGGAGCGGCTTTGCGATTTGAACAAAGCTGCCCGGCGAGCGCGCCGAGCCGCACAAGAGCCGCGTAGGAGCCGCGCAGGACCCGCGGAGCCGGGCCTGCTCTGCTCCAGGCGGTGGACGCTCACGGCCATTGTCCAACCGCAGCGTTAACCGACGCATCGCCTCTCTAGCTCTTTACCGTCTGTTTTATTTAACGTCCGCTTGTCGTTTTCATTTCTATCCTTTTATTTCCGCCGAGCCGTTTAAAAGGCGCACCGCAAGTTGTCAGCGCTCGCGCCGATCGTATTTCATACGTTAGTTATTGCGGACGAGTTAATGCTGCCCAACTTGGTACACTACAATGGATGACACCACCCCCGGCCGCGTTAAACACAGACTGATTTTTTATCTACACGCTAACTGTCTAACTTATAACTACACGACGTTAAGTAAAATTAAACCGAAGATGGTAAAGTGAACCAAATACTTTAACTCTCCGATGCTGACAGCCGTACGCGGCAATGTATCCCCAACTATAAATCACATATCCGTCATGTTGAAAGTGTTTCCAGAGGAGTCGTGGTGAGGTTGCTCGGGAGTCAGCAACGCTCATGCCACACAAAAGATAGAGATTGCTTATATCAAGTCCCAGTTGGGCCAGCTCTGCCCCGCAACAAATTGATAATCATGGAGTGATCGCGCGCGGGCTAATGCCTCAGTACATATTAATTAAATGGCAACACATCCGCTTGCCCGTAATCTGTTCGTGATTATTTCAAATCACCGACACATAACATTAGAGGTAATCTCCGGTAATGGCGGCCGTGATAGCCTCCGTGATGCGTGTTGCCAGCTCACGCGCCCGGCGCGCCCCCGTGCGCCCGAATTTGAATGTTATTACAACCAAACTCCGACACAGCGCGCCACTGTGCGAATAGACCTGTCGCCGACATTCAGAATAATCGTCACGGATACATGTCTGCAGCACCGGATGGCGGCGGCGACGCGTTCGGCAGGCTGCGTAGTGTTGGACGAGCACCTTCACAACAGTAGAGAATCTTCAATAGGCCCTGGCCGATATATGTTAGTTACAGAAGTATGGACTTCTTATATAAATGAAGGTGATTTCAGTGTCACGGTCAGCTATTACCGTATCGGGAAGTGAGGTCGCCACGGCACCGCGCAACATTTGTTATCGCATGGCAACACCGGGCGCAGCAACACGTCAGCCGCGTTGCGCGAGACGCGTAAACAAACAGTGAAACCCTGCCTGCCCAGCAACTGATGCCCGGGCTCTCGCGTTAATCACGCGGTGCCCACCGCCGCACCGCCGCACCGCCGCGCCGCCGCACCGCCGCGCCGCCGCGCCGCCCCGCTCATTTGTTTAACACTACATGTAAACAATATTACCGAAGCGACCGCGTCGCCCCCGCGACCTCTATTGACATCTCGCTGCCCGGTCGGCCATGACACTTTTTTCCCGCGTCGCCGCGTGACGTCAGGGCGCGCTTTACGCTGCCGTCGGTGATACATTGGCCACACACGCACGCACGCACGCACGCACGCACGCACCCACGCATGCAAACCGCTCGCGGTAAATGCATTGTTCGGCGGAGCTCACGATATTTCTAATAAGTGAGCATAACTTACACTTCAGATAATATATTATAATTTAGATTATCACGATCACATTTGAAATTGTATACGAAAAGTTTGTTTTTTTTTAAACGGTACTGTAACTGCGCCATAAGATTGCTCTTATGTAATTGTGAATGGAGATTTTATAATGGCGGTGTTACTTGTTATATTATCACGGGTTCGCATGAAGCGAGCGGCACGCCCTCCGCCGGGGACAGCGGCGGGACAGCGGCGGGACAGCGGCGCGGCGGCGGGCGCACGGAGCGCTCCAGCAAATTAGAGAAAAACTATACATTTACAACACTATTGTATAGTGAATGAATCCGTCCGCTAACCCAGCAATCGTCGTCGGCCGCTGACGTCACATAAATCGTGGCTTAATGCGGCAGCGCGCGCGCGCGGGGGTTGTAGCAGGGTGCAGGGTGCAGGGTGCGGGTGCACGGTCAATACGTAATGGAATTAAAGTTAGTCGAATTTGAATTCGTCGATCTTTAAGTGGATTTATGCAGCGCGCGGAGCGGATTAAGTTACAACAGGAGAGCGTGCGGCGCGGGCGCGGGCGCGGGCGCGCGGCGGCCATAAGACGGGCGACGGGAATAACTTTGAATTACAATTTTAATCTTGTCAAATCCGAGTTTTTATTGTGGGCGAGCGGCGCGGACATAATTTTCGATTTCAGCTTATATTATAAGCGGCGGGCGGCGGGCGGCGGGCGGCGGGCGGCGGGCGGCAGGCTGCGGCGGGGCCGAGGCCGCGTATAAATTCGCCATCTTTACAACTGGCTCATTATTGTATCCGCTCGGAATGGACGCTTATGAATAAAATGTCGTCTTTATTGCGATGCAAAAATATTGCCCACAAAAAGGCCGCGGCGGGGCTGGCCCGACCCGGCCCGGCCCGGTCCGGTCCGGTCCAGTCCGGTCCACTCCGCGTGCAATCCTCTTGAAACTACAACAAATAACACATTTATATGGCCGATGTCACTTCCAGCGAGATAAGCGTGATCGTGCAAATTTCACGCGAGAGTCGATCCCGGCGTGAACACACACGCGCAAGTTATACTTAAGTTAACGTATTAGTACTAAGAACAAATTACTAAGTACTGCCGCCTGAGAGTAGCCAGTTAGCACCGCAACAGCATCGTCATTCCATCGATCAGCATATCAGAGCTGGAGTACTCCAAGTTTTTACGAGTAAGCTGTTAGTGTTTTCGTTAACAGGATTAGTGCCAACGAACTACATAGATCCCGCCGGCGCGACCCGAGCGGCGCTGCGCACGGGGTGCTGCGACATACCGCGCATACCACCACCCACTGCACCCATCCTCCGGACGTCGCGTTCTAAGTAGATGGGATATTCCATCAAATTACTATAATTCGGTCGGAGCGAAACTACGAGCTGTCAGTCCTGACGTCGGTAAATCATCCACTATACCTTTTTCCTTTTTTCCCTCTCGTATTTTAATAATTTCGTTAAGGGCTTTTTAAACGGGGCGCGTGTTTGAAATACCTGCCGGTACATTATGCTCCGAATCGATTTCAAAGGAATTTCAATGTGATTATGGAAACGATTCCGATGGAGTCTTATTTTATTACTTTATCGATATTACTATTTTTATTATTATGTTTTAACAACTAGCAACTCACACTTAACCCTAACTTATACCTTAAGATGCCGTCACGCAACAATGTTACTTTGGCGAATGAGTTACAGTTTGACGTTGGTAGATATCCAACCGACTTGGTAAATATCCTGGCACGACAAGCTAAACAAGCTCCACAGCCTGAATCCCTGGAATCGAACCAACTCCTTCCGTGCTATAGGACAAGAGGTTAGCTGTGGCGTAAGAGAAGATTGACGTTATCTTTGGAAGTCTTCGCGTACTGAAAACTGTGTGCCCAAGATAGGCTCCATCGGGTGTGGCTGCGCGTGTGGTGGTGAGGTGCTGTCCGATCCGCTCCCGGGTTGTTGTACACAATCGACAATAGCAAAACAAATAGACGGAACGGAAACTATAAAGCTGACGTCGGACGCCGTCGGACGGCGTCGGGTGCCGTCGGACGCCGTCGGCAGCCGTCGGACGGGCGATAGACGGCGAGATTTATGATTGCTCCTCATTATTCATATCTCAACAAAGAGGGGCATAAATTACGCGGGCCCGAAAATATCTAAATCCTAATACAATTCGGGCCGCCTGTCCCCGGCCGGCGCGGGGCCCGTTCCGAAATATTTATGAAAAGGCATCGACGGGCGGGGAAAAAAAACGCGGCCGGTACAAGTCCGGGGACAGAATTAAAAAAGGAGCACTCGCTCCGGGGAAAAAGGTCGAAACGATCGTAGACGCTCCGCGTGTGCTTTGTTTCTCCTTTTTTTACTCTCATTCCAGCAGCGTCCCGTATCCCGGTTTCATTAGATTCATTTCAATTGTGGCCGGGGATTAGTCCCGGCGCAGCGACGCGCGTTGATTTATTGGTATCCCGCTCTCCAAGATCTGGAGGTAATGGACACCCCGCCGGCGGCTCTTTACAGGTGCACGGCATCGGTGGTGGGGCAACGGCCTGCGCTGCAGGTCGGATTATGTTATCATCACAATTATTATCCCTTATAGAAGAACGCTAAGTTCAACTTTGGGACCAACACTATCCTACACATCTTGAAAGTCATCAGACTGTTCCTTATGTCGCAGTGCAAATATATTACAATTGTTAATTAAATCCGCGGTGGCTCAGCGCTTGCTTTGTAACGCGGATCCTTGTTCGATTCCGGTGCCACACGCCTGGCTGGTAGCCACATCAATTCGGCTGATAACATATGAGGGTCGGAGTACCCCCCACGAGCACGCTTCACTATTCCATCACGTGAATATAAGATCAAGTGTTTATAACGTTATGGCTAAATAATTAATATATAGAAACGCTAAGTTAACATTTCAGAAGTATGGTACGTAGTCAGGGTACTTGAGGGAGTTACGTTATTTTGTACACCTACCTACTATGTATGATATATAAATACCATCCACAACATGTATTAGTAAACACGGATTTCTCGGACTTCATCAAATTCTATTACAGGCGGAAGTGTAATCAGGTCGCAGCGCACACAGCTGTTGGTCTAAGCTGAATTTCAATGTTTAAAAAAGAAGCAGCTCCTCGTTTCGATTAGCGAGTCCCCGGGGCGGCCGTGGCCTGCCATCAATGCGGACCCCCGGAGCCGCGTGCGTCACCTCTGCTGGTGACAGCTCCGCGGCACGTGCCCGTAATAGCCGGGGCCCGTTCTGCCCCGGTTCCGTCCGCTTGTTTACAACAGTTGGTGGCTATCGATCCGCTCGCGGCCGACTGAACGGTGCGAATGCTTCCGCCTCCGCCACCGCCTCCGCTCCTCTTTCTGATGCGAATACCCAGCTAGTTAGCTGGCCAATTTGCAACCACCACATCCCTTCTCGACTCACTTTCCTTAAATATTTATTATAGAGTAGATGGTTAGATATTAAATACTAAAGAAGACCAAATCAGAAATACTAATGTACAAGTATTACACTTGATTATCGATTAATGTATCATAACTGTAGAATTCACATGGTGGTAAGTATTCCATTCATTACCATCACATGTAAATATAGCTCATGAAGCACCGCTTGGAATTTAAGTGCTGGATTTATGTTAGTTTAAGTACCGACCTGAAATACGAGCACCACTAAAAATAAGAAGGAATCTCCTGCTTGTGTTCTCGGCCTGTACATCAACCGCCACCCGTCAGACATGGTCGCAGTGGTCACGGTCAGCAGAAAGGTCGTTAGTGAAGCCTACCTGGTTTCGTTTTAACTATACATAAATGTCACATCAGATTACAAACACCCCTCAATTGTTTAACTGAATACAATCGCACAAAATATCAAGAGTGGTCCATCCGCACATTTTTGATATTTTGTACTGGTACTTGGTGTACACGTGCAGTATAAAAAGTTTGAATCCTAAGTGTGTGTGTGTGTGTGTGTGTGTGATACACATTGTAGTTGGGAGGTATCCAGAGAGTGATTGAGTCATCGCGGATCTCCGAAACGATTGACGTAAACACTCAAAATTTGGTGGAGATACTGCTTCTGCCATTAAGAGGTCAGCTAAGCATGGATCTTACAAACATGACGTGAAAATTGTTATTCATAAAGGCAAAGGTTTGTGTACAGAATGAAATCTGAACGCAGTGCACTTCCGTTGTGCATCATGGCTGTTAGAGGAGAGAGGGGTGGAATGTAGTACCAGATGCAGTAGGCATATAGCCGCTCCCTCATCTGAGTAATGTTTACCAATTGTATGCGATTGAAGCTATGGTTGTGTCTGACGCTTCATTCTCCCGTCGTTTCATCTGGGTATATAGCGTGGTCGCGTGATGTGCAGCGCCCAGCGCCCACCGCCCACAGCCCGCAGCCCACAGCCTCCGACCTACATGCGTGCGCGCGACTCCGCGTCTCGGGGCGCACTGGCCGGCCGGCGGCGCCGCCGCGCGCCCTCATTGGGCCATCCATCAACCGCACCCCGCGCGACCCTCGCGCCTCGCCTCGCCATCGCGATCCCTCCCCCGCCCCCGGCACCGGCACCGGCACCGGCACCGGCACCGGCACCGACTCCGGCACCGACTCCGGCACCACAGCCTTACACAAACTAAATTACACTAAAACGAGACAAGTGTAGTTAGTTGTAAGCTGGCAGATGGCGAGAGATGGCGGGAGACGGCAACCAGGTTTCCACAAGCGCTAACAGGCCGGCGGCGCTGTCCACCGGTGGGACGTGACGCTGGGCGCGAACGGACGCTGCGCCGGTGATCTTTGATTGGGCTCTCGTTTTATTTGGTCGGCCGGCTTTGGGCCCGGCCGGCGAGCCGCTCTTAACGAGATCCTCCGATAAGCGGTGACGTGGGTGCGCGCCCACCGCCACCATCACACCGCTGCACCGCTGCATCGCTGCACCGCTGCACCGCCCGCCTTACTAAACACCACTAGATTTAAAAGAACAGGCCACAACCTGCAGGACAGGCCTTAGTCTTCGCACAACCTAACAGTATGATCATATACCTACTGCTGCCAGATGATCAGATATACACTTAATGACTATGTAGCGTATTTGTTTTCCTATGTAAGCACTTATTGTTTACCTAACAACCAGGGCCTGGACCGTCCCGCAGCCGCCAGTCAAGCCCGCACTGTGCCGCACTGTGCCGCAGCGTGCTGCAGCGTGCCGCAGCGTGCGTCGAGTCGAAGATTTAATGCTTGCTTAGCGTCGATTAAACAAAGTACCATTACAAACAATATCCGGCGGACGCGGCACTACTCTTTTATGGTACATCCACAGCTTGCTGGCTGCGGGTACAGCTGGATGCGCCACCACCAGTGACGCTACCTCCATCCAAAACCAACTGTGCAAACATTATGCATTCCGGTTTGAAGTGCGCTGTAGTTGATTTAATCACTGATATAACGAGTGCCAACATGTTATGTGTCAGGCGACGAGCGCAATATGGTGCTGCAGTGCAATAGCATCTAAACTAGCGCTAAGTTGTTATGAGCGGGCCTATCACTACATTAACATTACTTAACTCAACTTAACATAAGTACGTTAAGTGAACGTGCCGCTCGTTTTGTCGCTTAACTAAATAAAAAACAAATAAATAAATCGACAGCACGACGACCGGTTTCTTCTATCACATTAAAATATCTATTATTTATGCGGTTGCTGTGGTAACGGTTGCTATGGAGACTCGTTTGCGGTTGCGGTTGCTCTCAAGGAATATCTCATACAAAACAAAGGAACTATATGTTATAATTTTTTTAAGTCAGTTTCCTTTTGCACATCAAAAGGATGAAGCAAGTGACAGTCTACATGAGTATTTGTGCTGTGTAACTCGAGCTAATTAGGACTTCGCTGATGAATTCCTGTTCAGGGTGATAAAGCTGTCCTTAAGGCACAATAATGAAGGTATATTTAAGCAGGATCCTTTAGCAGCAGCAGTAGAGTATTAATATATAAAGAAGGACTCTTGAAGATGGTATTGGTGCGACGCATCGTTCCGTACATCCGTGTAATGAAAGCGTGGGAATCGAATCGGACCTTATCCGTAATCTGATGCAGTTTCCGTCGAGGCGAGATTGTTCGTGGTTATTAGCATATAATCGGAGGGCCGGGAGGGCCGCGTGCTCGCGAGGTGAAGGGTCAGGGCACCGCGGAGCCGGGCTGGACAAATTGCAAGTTGTAACGGACCACCGGAGTTTGTGAATGCTGAAGCGGTAAACAATTGTACTGCTGTTTCTGTTTGTAGCACCAGGATATTTGTATCCTGGTTGTTTTTTTGTAAACATAAAGGTAAAGATGCTAACGTTCATCAGCTGGTTGGTGATGAATTCTGCCCGATTGCCTGATGAAACCCGTAGAGTATGCTAATTAATTTATTGTATTGCTCCTACACGGGCAGGATGATTTGTTAACGCTCTAAGGATAGATTAAAGTTGTTTGTACTTTTTTTATATAGTTGCATGATGCACCCGGCCGCGAGGGTGCAGTAAACAGCGGCGACTCTATAAGCGTGCAGTCAAGTGCCGCTGGAATGTTGCAACAGTAAAGAGCGCCGTAAACCGGCGATATCAATAATACGGCCGCTACACGGCGACCAGCTGAAATGGATCGCGCGATGGGAACCGGGAAACCAGTCGCAGGACACGAAGTGAGCGCGATGTGATTAATGTGCACTGAGCCCGGAACCGACGGGGGGGTGTCGCAAGTCGCAAGTTTAGCGCGGGTGTCCAACAGGGCGGTTGTAGTTTCAGTCTGAATTCATTGCTTCTAACTTTTTTTTAATCATTTCTTATTATATTAGAATCATCATCATCATCAAATGATTGTGCTGATTTCTTTTTGATTGATGTTTCAATAACTGAAATATCTATGATCATCACCTAACTTTCTAATCTAGCTCTTACCGCTAGATTTAGATACGCTTTCGATCGCTAACAGTAAACGAACCGGTAGCCGGCGCGATGGGACGGCTCCCCGTCGGGTATCTGCTGCCGTGTGGTCCAGCAGCTGTGATGGCGGCGGAGCGGGACGCCTCCTGCTCCGTGTTTAGCGGAATAATACATCGATAACGGAACTCGGAGATGCGCTCCAGATTCACCCGGTATCACAGTCTTCCATAAGCTACGGCAATCGTCTACCAGGCGTGCCGTGTTCTTGTGATGGTACCACGATGGCACCAGAAACAATCAATGAGTGTTTCAACTATTAAAAGTCTCCTTTGAACCGATAACAGAGAGTTGATACAAATTTCACGACCCTGTGTTTCTCAAAAGTTCCCATTTATTTTAACTGATTTTGATACGGATCTTTTTTTGTTGCAGAATACATACTCTATTGTTTCCAGATGTTACAAAGTTAAAAACGTGAAAGGTTTTGATCTCCGTCAGTAAAATAACACAAACTAGTTCGAGTATCGTTACACGGTTCGTACGCAGCGCTGCTCTCCGCTCGCACGCGGCGGAACCGAGGCGAGTAAATGCGCGGTCATTGCGGGAGCGCACAACCTCCAACGATCGCCTCGTCTGGAGGGAATCTTCAGGATCTTTATAAGGTACCAGCGGAATGAGCGTTGCGAGACCGCCGGTGATAGCTCTGACCGGTGCACAAAGGTTGCTTGCGGTGAGGCGGCGCAAGCGACTATCGACCCACTGCCGTCGCACGAGCATCCGGTTTCGAGCGCGCCGCGGCTGCCATTGCGGCGTTCGGCGGCGGAGCGCTCGCTAACGAACACCGATTCCCGCTCTAATTTGCGGACATGGCGAGCGATCGATCTCATTGGATTTTTGAAAAAGGAACCCGAAGGCTCCTCATGAGCCGAGGCACAAATTGAGCAATTGACCGCTCTCCCGCTCGCACCCGCGCGCCGCCCGCTCGCCGTCTCCGTCGCGCCTCTAATTTCGAATCTCGAGCGTAAATTCGAAAAGAGAATATTAAAAACGAGCCCGCGCTGCGCCGCGGAGGCGAGCCGTCGTAATTACGTGGCGATGCGAGCGCGACGAGCGCGTCGAGCACGACCAGCGCGCCGGACGGACGCACCGCGCACGCCGAGCGCGTCGGGCGCACCGAGCGGACCGCCCGCCCGGCGACATCTCTACGGCGCGGAATGCACGGTCACAATCTCCCAAGAGGTTAATTAAACGCATAATCTTACGCAGATATCAATTAACAGGTTAATAAGGAAACAAACAGTATTAAAGTTTATTATCTAATCACATCTCAATACAATGTTTCCCGGCGCCGTTACGTTGCCAGCGGCACGGCTCAGTTATTACATATTAAAACAAACATTATCGTTATTAGCAATTAAATTAATGGTGAAGATCGAACGCGGCGGGCCCGCGCCGCGCCCGCTGCGTGCGCCGCCCGCCTAAGCATTCCAACGCGCGTAACCATGGCAACCGCCGGTGCACGTCCAGCCGACCCAGCGCCGCCCGACTGACGGCCTTATTGCCAGCGCGATAGGGGCGCGACTCCGCGCGCCGCCCGCCGCCGCTACGACGTTCCGGCGCCGCACGCGCCCGCGCGCGCCCGCCCGCGCCCGCCACAACGGAACCGCGACCCTAGCGTCCGGCGATAGAGCGCCGTTTCGAATGCGCGAGTGACTTAAGAACAGCGACATAAGGAATTGTTTTATCTCATTCGCACGTCGTAAACAGAGGATCGCGCTCGCTCTTTCGCATCGGGGCGATCCTCTCTTGCTGAGGACGGAATCGATTTCCTCACAGCGTCCCTCTCTGAGTTTTTGTCGGCACTCCGTCCACTGCAATCCGTCTTCGGCGGCATTCATTCGGGACGTTAGATAAAAATCGGAATTGTAACGAAGCTCCGAATAAATTGACTTGGCGTTCGCCGATTCCATTTCTCATTTAACTACTCTATTATTACATTCACGGGTCGCCGCCGCGCACACTCGGCCCCCGACGGCCGGCGGCGAGGGCAGCGCCAGCGAGAGCTGGAGGTGAGAGCTCCGCGAGGGAGTGTCGGCCGCTAATTGATTTAGTGCAATGGAAACGGTCACCGATGCTGACCAATCTGTTTAAGAAAATTCGTATACAATTGAACTTTGCCCCCGCAGCGCTTCGTTGCATTGGAACTGTAGCAGGTACGCGTGCAGCTTGCAGCTGGCCGATGACCATGTGCGTGTGCAGCGGGAGCGGGGCCGCGGCCGGCTCGCTAGATGGCGCTGTCGCTTTGTTATCGCAATTGCACTAAGTAACGCTCGCATTAGAATCGTACGAAGGGTTTTTTAATTGGTGCGCAGGGTACAGAGGGGCTGTGGGGGGTGTGGTGTACGGTGGTACGGTGGTATGGGGGTGGCGGGAGGAGAGAGAGAGGTGTGCGATCGGCCGGTAGATAATCGCGGAAGATTAACGAGATGGATTATATATTTTTGGTAGTCGGTCAGCGTTCTGTAATTTGAAAAGATGTGTTTAAGCGCGTGATTAATGATAACGAGCTAGTTTAATTTACTGATACTCGATATGGTGAAGAAGAAAAAAAAGCTCACGTGAAATGGTGCGCGTCGTTTTCGTAATGGCGGCGCAGCGGCCGCGGCGGACTGGTCCGCCGCTTACTAATCGGGCGGTAATGGAGCCTCAATTGTGCCCCGGGTGCAGCTAGCCTCATGTATATAAATAAAAACGCACGAGCTTCCAAAACGGACATCGCGGCGGCGCCATCTTTGACCGACGGCACTCGCGAGGATTACAACTCGTCTCCTACACATCTTATATATTTTTTATAGAACGAAGCGACGAGACAAGCAGGATATTCACCTGATGATTAGTGATACGCCTGCCCGCCCGCCTGCCCGCCTGCCCACAACGTGGCGCAAGTCTGAAACAGGAGCTGCGGTGACCTTCCTAGACGGTCTCTGACAACGGAGACCTAACACTAGTGAATTATTTTGATGATCAAGATCGCCTTTTATGAAGTAATAGTGCCTTAATAAATCTCCTTTTTCTCAAGGAGGAACATAAAACCTACCGCCGGCACTTAAACATAAAGCTATTGTTTTACATGGACACTGAAGGAATTGAGTAGAACATTTAAGAGATAGAGTAAAGCTTTAGGGATTCAATTGGAAATTATCGTATACCGGGTCGTCAACTGGCAGTGCTTTACCGGATGTTATCAATAGTTTTTATCTGTGGATAGAGTTATCCGGCTGATAAGTAGAAGTATTCAATATAGCGCGAAATTAAGTCGATTATTTCTCATAATCAAATTTACTTGTATTATAACGATTTCAAACTAACACCGCGTATTTAAATATTACTTATTTATTGCTTAGGTCTAGAATCAATCGTACACTAAAGTATTTAAACAAAAAATCTTACTACATGATCGTTAAAAAATGGACACGGTCGTCACAAGTATACTCACTGTTCATAGATAGATAGATAGATAAGGTAGGTTACATTAAACGGTAGAAGTAATATATATAAATAATTATCACATTTACCTTAACTCTTAACATCATACCAGGCGTCCGACCATTTCGATACAGTAAGTGTGTGCCTGCAGGACGTGTACGGGGTTTGGTGATGAAGACGAGCTCTGAACACCCCCCTCGGCACAAATACCTCGCAGCCCTGATAAGGCGAGGTCTCATCGAAAATTCGAACTTAACACTAAATGTTAACAATATCTTACATTAGTAATTAAGGAGAGGTTGTGATATTTACCTGGGTACTCACCGGGGCTGCCCAGGAACACGGAGGAGTACACCCGCCGCGCCACGTCCGGCGGCGAGGACCACTCGCGGCGCGACGGACACCACTTGCCTGCAACAGGACCACGCTCAATCAATTGTTATTAACCAATGCTAAAAAGGATGCTGCAACTTTTACACATAGATTTGTAAACTTTTATGATGATAAAACAATGTCATTCATATCATACTCAGCCGTTCATTCAAGTAAAAGTTTATTATAAGTTTAACACTCGCTTCTGTACACCTGTAGTGTCTATATAATAGTTTGGCAAATATCTCCCTTCCGCCTTTTTGTCTTTTGAATTTCGCGGCTATGTACAAAGCGCTACAGAGCTCGTATCTGGCAATACTATACATAATTTGAGAGGTCTTGACATAACCTACAAAACGACGCTATGCATAATTAGTTTGGATATTGCGTTCAACAGTTATAGACGTGTAAACATATAGTTCACTAACCCCGAAATTCGCGCTATTTTAAAGTTTTCCTTCGTTAAAGGCAAATCCGCTAGAGAAACGTTCCGTGAGATTAATGGTGTTTTGGGGGATGGTACTCTATCACTTCGAACCGCGGAGGAATGGTTTCGACGATTCAGAGCCGGTGAAAACGACACCATGGATAAGCCAGCCGGCGGAAGACCTGTGACGACAAATACCGATCAAATCATGGACTACATCGAGTTAGACCGGCATGTGGCATCTCGTGACATCGCCCAGGAGATGGGAGTTAGTCACCAAACCATTTTAAACCATCCGCAGAAGGCTGGATACAAAAAAAAGCTTGATGTTTGGGTGCCGCATAATTTGACGCAAAAAAACCTTCTGGACCGAATCAACGCCTGCGATATGCTGCTGAAACGGAACGAACTCGACCCATTCTTGAAGCGGATGGTGACCGGCGACCAAAAATGGATCACATACGACAATATCAAGCGAAAACGGTCGTGGTCGAAGGCCGGTGAATCGTCCCAAACAGTGGCCAAGCCGGGATTGACGGCCAGGAAGGTTTTGCTGTGTGTTTGGTGGGATTGGAAGGGAATCATCCACTATGAGCTGCTCCCATATGGCCAGACGCTTAATTCTACCATCTACTGCGAACAACTGGACCGCTTGAAGCAGGCGATCGACCAGAAGCGTCCAGAATTGGCCAACAGGAAGGGTGTAGTGTTCCACCAGGACAACGCCAGACCACACACTTCGTTGATGACTCGTCAGAAGCTACGGGAGCTCGGATGGGAGGTTTTATCGCATCCACCATATAGCCCGGACATAGCGCCAAGTGATTACCACCTGTTCCTGTCCATGGTGAACGCCCTTGGTGGTGTAAAGTTGAACTCAAAAGAGGCTTGTGAAAAGTGGCTGTCCGAGTTCTTCGCAAATAAGGAGGGGGGCTTCTACGAGGGAGGTATTATGAAGTTGCCGTCTAGATGGAAACAGATTATCGAACAAAACGGCGCATATTTGTGACTAAATCCGATCACTGTAACACTTTTTATAAAGCATTGAATAAAGAGCAAAAAAGCGGAAGGGAGATTATTGCCAAACTTATATATATATAATATTTATATATAAGAGATTTCCACATGCGTAGAGATTCATCACGATATCTCTGGACCTATAAGGCCAGGAGATATGAAATTTGGTAGGAATAATCCTTTTGCCAAGTGTTGCTCAACTGAAAAAAGATTTTACAAAATTCGCTCCCTAAAGGGTGTTGCGGGGGTGTCGCAGCCGGTAAACCGGCGGGGACCAGCTAGTAGTTACATGTAACCGGCGGCGAATGGAACGGTACACGTTAAGTTATAACACGCCACCTATTGTCTCCGCAGCAGTCCACTTAACTTCATTCGCGCTGCCATTTGTGTATAATGGCACATGCCATTTGCCAGTTAATTTTGATAACAATACATACATAACCGTTCAAGCAGTTTACTGTTAACTACGAGATAATAGTTATGGGTATATGATCTACATACTCTTTTAAACTATCCTGTTCCTATCAGTGGTATGTTATAACTAACATGAAAACAATATTGTGCGGTCGCACCAGCCGGCGCCGGTCCAACCGAAGCGCTCTACGGTAACACGGTAACACGGTAACGCGGTAACGCGGTAACACCGAAACGTTTTATCTAATTAAACGTTCAACTGCATAGTTAATATGTCGTTTAAGTTATCGTTCCTCATCAGTCAGTTAATTAGGCGATATTAGTGTAACACATCAACTATCCCGCTTTACTGCTTCAATTAGAATAAAGTTAAGTGTTAACTTAATTATTATAGCGCTATACAAACACCATTACTTAATACTGATAATAAAAATATACATAAATGTTGATACAGATCGGCACGCCGGGCCGAGCTGTTCCTGCTGATGAGCTCTGATGGACCTCCGTGCGGACTGGCCTCAGCAGCCGACAGACAATACGACGCACAGCTGGACATAGGCCTCCCTAAAGACCTCCACGTTTGTAGAGGTTCATATGGGGATATTTGGGCTATTTCCCACCACGCTGGCCCAATACAGTTTGGTGGGAGCTGGAGCCTCGTTTGTTGATTAGCAGGGTGCACTGGCTGCTGAGGTTGTTTGGGCCCCGTGAGATGTTGTGCGGGGGAGCCCTTACACCCCCGACAGGTATATCTGTTATTTCACAGTTAAACTAATTTGACTGTAGCGTTAATTTTGATTAGTTAAAATCTTACACTTCATACTCTTTATGTAATTCAAACGATATAATTCGCCAGCTGGTATTGCTCCAGCGGATGTCCTAATCTAGTATTTAAGAAATGATGATGATGGTGATGATGATGATGATGAATAAACTTACAACGACAAGTTTACCAGTTTTTAAATAAAAGCCGATTACAGAACATTACATTCGGTGGAAGGTTTTTTTGTTCAGTTCCGGCTTACGAAGAGTTTGTGATGAAGACAAGAAGAGAACATTTCCTAACCTTTTGTGCCGGCTATACCCACAGCCACACCGACACGCACGCCCACGCCCACGCCCACTCCCATGCTGTGTACGGTATAAGTAATAAGATTAAAAAATAAGAGAGCAGTTGAGCTGCGACGGTAATTGAGATTCTTTCGTTTCCGCGGTAATTTTTCATTTATGATTACCATATCTGAATGGTTAGTGTCGCGGGTCGAGGGGGTGGGTGAGCGGGTGCCGCGGGGCGCGGTGACCCTCCCCTGCCGTACACCTACAGAAATAAAAAGCCATTACGAATGCTACTAATGTGCTCCTCGGCGACACATGCGACGTTTTTTCACCCGATCCCGATTGGGAAAAGAGAAGTACAAAAAAAAAAAACTCCCGCATTAAGCTCTACCCGCCCATCTAATGGATTCGTCCAACTCTCCCAGGACCTCGGCGTCATTACGCAAAAAACACCCGTCGAAAAATACAAGAAATGCTCGACTTGGAAAAAAAAGCTCTCCGGAGAGCGAAGGTGTTGCCACCCCTAGTCTTTTCTTACCCCAAAACACGAGGGGAGGCAATATCATACACCATTAGCAATTTTCTTTACTTTTTTAACGGTGTCACACTCTATAAATGTATTATTCGGGCACCCGGAGCCGCGCGAGCACCGGCAGCAGCGGCAGCAGCGGCACCAGCGGCACCAGCGGCACCAGCGGCACCAGCAGTAACGAACTTACGTAGACAACATTATTTTTTTTTGTATCATAGCAACATCCATTCAATTAACAAACTATTTGAGTTGCAACAGAGATGCTGCGGAGCGGAGACTCTTTGTTGTAATTCCGACAGAGCTTACGTCGCGAGCAACGTACAGCCCGGGTGTGAACGGGGCGCCGTGTCCTCGCGTGATTGTCATCCAGGTGCTGGTGAGCCACGCGCGGCACGCACGGCACGCACGGCACGGCACGGCACGGCACGGCACGGTACGTCAGCTCTGCTAATTAAAACGTTTTTTACTTGATTCTCCAAATTAACATGGACCCTGTGTAACGCAAACAATGCTCGTAGTTAACATATTTCATTGAAGCGACTTGTACTCGTTTCCCATTGCAATGTGAGCGAATGGGGAGGCGGTGGGGGGGATAATGTATTTGTGTACTCAATATTTACATACTTGTTCGGACAGGGTGACGTTTTTATGTTTCTGGTGTTTTTCTTTAATGGCACTCGAAGCGCGCGCGCACCGCCGACGCGACCTTACCCCGCAGCAAGGGGCCCTTGACCCCGCGACCCCGCGACCACGCGCGCCGCGATCGCGTTATCTGTTGTCGCGGGTGTACGGGCTGTGTAGGGGGGTGTCCGGGGGTGGCCAATTTGCGCGAGTCGCGTCGCGCGGTTAAATGACATCGTTGAAAAAAGCGAAAATTACCCCATCCCCGGCATCAGCCCCCGTAAACAAATAGTAACCGCGCTGTAACCGGAGCAATCCGGCGGCGGCGCGGCGGTAGCGCGGCGGTGGCGCGAGGCGCTCTAAATATGAATTAAAGCAAAATTGTTGAGGTGTGACTCCCCCCGGCCCGTCACGCGGGGACCCGTAATAACCTGGCGGGCAGCGGGACGGGCGGGACGGGCGGTACAGGGGTCGCGACGCGGGCTGCGGGACGAGGTGCCCAGTTTATTTATAAGAGGGCGAGGCCCTCGCGGGGAATTCGCCAAGAAAATTGTCTAAACATGGCGTTAGCACGGCGCGCAGCACGTCAAGCGTGACGCCGCATCACGCCGGCGCCAATTATATAATAACACTTGCACGCGCTAACCCGCCGCCGCTAATAAATTACTTAAACGCAACGCAACGCAACGCAACTATACACACAGTGATCCCTTACATACCACAACAACAACAACAACAACAACAGCAACAACACGGCGGTAGGCCCCTGTCCAAGAAGAGCGTCTCGATAAGCAGCAGTACGCGAACATTATTGTGTTCCGGTTTGAAAGGCGATATAGTGAAAGAATATTTTGGGGTAACGATGCTTGACATGTTATAAGCTGAAGGCGGGGCAGTGGACACCGTCCTAACTAGCGCCACGTTGGTATGAACGGGCGCACCGCTTACCGTCAGCTGACCCATCGGCGGCTCCGCGACGGACCCGTTACGCCTGATGTTCCCGTTTCCCGAATTAAAAGAATCGTTGAGCCGGGAACAGGCCTCGACAACCAGCAGCCGGCTGCTGCAGCCGGCTGCAGCAGTAATGGCTGCATCCGTTGCACCCTCCGGGGGCGTTATTTAAACAACAACCGACAATTATTTTTTACTCAATAATCGCTATGATTACTGTTTTATCAGTTACCCTCCACCCTCCACCGTCCACCGTCCACCCTGCGCCCTGCGCCCTGAGCCGTGCTGCTCCATTGTGAGGCTTAGCAGGTTTCGGGCGTCGATTACTGTCCTGTGATGGTAGCGGACCAGTGCGCAAACTAGTTCTGCCGCCGGCTGCTGATCTACGAGCGTCAGTTCAGTTCGGAGCGCGGCGCGGCCCCGGCGCGGCCCCGGCGCGGCCCCGGCGCGGCCCCGGCGCGGCCCCGGCGCGGCCCCGGCGCGGCCGTATGACTTTCATCACAAGCATCTCATTCCGGGGGTGAGAAATAGAGGCATAGTGTTGGTGGGAATCGCAGACTTAGGCAGCTTTACCTGCAATTACATATGCAGCCGTCGGCGGGGTTTCAAGTGGTATATTAGCAGAACTAGCAGGACTCGTACATAGGCGGACGTAGATGCGAACCCACACCTAGTGCTGCAGCTGAGCTGAGGATGCAGGACAAAAGGCGAGTACTACGTGCTTTATAATATACCCGTACAAAACCAAGTATGTCTGAAAGCTCCGAGGTGGCAGCCCTAGGGCTAGCCCTCAAAAAACCCTTCGATTACAGAAACCGTAGTTCGATTTGACTGCTTTCAACTATTTTACAAACGATAGTTAAATGGTATAATATCCACCATTACCTATTTTGTCACGTTCAAAGGCACGTCAAAACTTTGGCTAATTTTAATGGGACCTATTTATAAGTAAGGTATTAATCCTGAACATGACCTCTCAATGAATAGTCGTGACTTGCTCTTTGGTGTCTACTTACGTTGGTTATACGTATCACGATGGAAACGAAACTGCCGGCAGACAATTTTATACAACAACAGATATAATTTATTATATATATGTATATATATAAAAACACAAAAGCGGGCAGAGCCGGCAGGCAGAGCCGGCGGGTGGAGCGGGCGCGGCGCAGCACCTGCCGGGTACCTGCCGGGGCCCGCCGCTGCAGCCGACACGTAGCGGGTCGCCCGGAGATGTCCCTCTTCTCACGATAAATCAGCCGCCGCTCTCTCCGGAGGGACAGCGCGTGTTTTATGTTGCTCCGGTGAGCTGGAGCTGTCGCGAGCTTTTTTCTTACAAATTTTATTGTCATCATCCATCCACCAGCCCGCCCGCCTGCCCGCCCGCCCGCCTGCCCGCCTGCCCGCCTGCAGCCCGTACGCGGCTGGGTGCGTGCGAAAATCACTTATGACATAAGTTTACTTTTCTCTAATTTATAATAGCTTTCATCATATAAGTGCAACGACAAGATAGACGCACGCAGTCGCGAAACACACCAAGTGTCAATCATCCATCGGACGCATTCCCCACGAACTGAGTGCTGATACGGGGAACCGGAAATATTAGATATTGCAAATTCAGACATTAATTGTGTGTGTCGCGTATTAGTGGGTTCTAGACAAAAATTAGTCAACGCCAGGCGGGGACAGGCGAGCAGTTAACTAACTGCTCGTATCGCTCGAGACGGTGACAAATCATCGACAAAATGGCGCGTTAAATTGATTTTAACATTTAAACATCACTATCGGGACGTCACTATGGAAATGGCACTAATCAATTTAAACTTAAACGAGATACATAAATTATAGTCACTCTGCCACGTTCACTGTATATGTATATATGTATATGTATATGTATACATATACATGACGAAGTATTCATTTTACATATATATATATAAAAGATGAGCAGCATACAGTAGCAGCGCTACATAAGTCAAAATAAAGGTAAGAAGAATAGTAAAGAAAAGAAAGATGAAAGAGGCCCACGTGTAACAGAGACGGATATATATATGAAATAGATTACCAAATGAAATATAATCAAACCTAATTTTTTTTATTCTAAGAAGCGATGAGACCAGCCGTGTTCACCTGATAGTGATACCCCTGCCCTGCCCTGCCCTGCCCTGCCCTGCCCTGCCCTGCCCTGCCCGAAACAACGTGGCGCTAGTTAGAATGGCAGACGCAGCACTACATTACGCTCGTCGCCTAGGAACATAGGCATGTCATATCTCGTTACCCCAGTAATTTCACAAGCTACTGCACCCTTCCGTACTCACAGTGATGTTTGTCTACTGCTATAGAAGGTGCTCTGGTACCCTCCTATATGGTCTCCGGCAACAGAGGCCCACCACCACTTAATAACTCTCTACTAAATTTCCTCTTCCAGCAAGGCCGACCGCCGGTCTGATGGGAACTGCGGGAATCCACCGATCGATGTGGAGATCTCTGCGGAAGGCCTTTGTCCAGCAGTGAACGTCTATCGGCTGAAGATGATAACAATTACTTCTATGCACATAACATTAGGTCTGTTTGTCGCTTGCTTGCGAGGGTGTGTACCCTACGACCCCTGCGTCCGCTCGTCCTTCTGTACATATCGCTCGTCTTCACTGTTCACTGTTTAAATAAAAAAAGAGCAGACGCATTGTGATAATGTTTGGGACGTTTCATTATTGTATAATGCTCGTGTAAATGAGGAGTGGTACATCAGTAACAACGTTGCAGTGCACCGTGCGAGGGAGACGGAAGTGCTGGCGCGGGCTCGCGGCGGGTCGCGGCAGGGGAGTGTGTAGGTGTGTAGGTGTGTAGGTGTGACGGAAAGCAATTTGGTTAATAGCGTACCGATCGGCCGCCGCCGGACCTGATCCCCATCGATCGGAGACGTCCGCAGCGGTACGTTGCACGGCCGGCGCCAGGGGCAAGGGAAAAAGCAACGCTCACAGAAGAAGTACACGGAGTGTGGACTGTTGGACCCCTTCTCGATACAGGAAGGTTGGCAGTCAGCAGAGTGAGCGGAAGTTGTTTTTCAAATTTAATGTTCCCACTCAGTTATAATTTCATCGTGCTAATTAAAAAGAGCGCACCAGCTGACTCCTCCTCCGCTTGCTTCAACTTTAACGAACAACCGAAACTAGTTCCGCGAGGGGCGGAAATTATAGAAAAGAGGCGCACTCGTCGTTTCCGCATCGCCGTGAAAGTTCCCGAACACGCGGCTCCCCGTGAGGTTAATTCCTTTTCTAACTTCAATTATAGCCGACCATGAAAATTGGAGCAATAAAAAATGCATTTTTAAACGCGCCCGGCGAGGAGCTCGTGCTAATTGCGCCCGCCCACGCCCACGCCGGGGCGAAGGCTGCCCGCCCCACGGCGCGGTGCCGCCTAGTGCGCGCGTCGCTTGCGGCCTTTCGTAGCCCCAGCTTCGATTCGGCAGACTTGAAATCGTCATAAGAAAATCGTCGTCCGTCAAAGGAAAAGCTGTCGTGTTCTGTGCAGGATAGAGCGGCGGGTCGCGCGGTACGCGGGGGGGGGGGAGAGGGGGAGAGAGAGACGGGGAGCGGCGACGGCAGCGAGCCGCCGGGGGGAGGTTACCTAGGTACATCACTCGTAGGTACGAGCTGCGGGATCGATAATGTGTACCTAATGAACGCGCGGCCTGCTGCCGGCACACGCCGCGCCCGCCGCGCCCGCCGCGCCCGCCGCTCCACTCCAGTATCTACTCGCATACATTCAACATCCGCTACTTGTCGAAACACTAGCGGCATCTTACTTACCATCTCTTTTGTATCTACTAACATTTATGAACATTTAAAAAAAAAAACTATTTCTACATACACAAGTACTAACCAAATATTTGAATTAGATCGACTAAAAGAAAACAACAATATAACTACCAGCTGTTCAAGTCCACGATCAAAAATGACTCCGCAAATTGCAACACTTGCAGTGTAAACAAACGAACGCCGCGACACGTTACCACGAGGCCTGTTGTCTCAATAGGTACGCGAGGTGCACCGCGAGGAGCGAGGAGTACCGCCCGCACGGTGCGCGGCAGGCAGGCGACTTAGACATCGGAAAGTCGGCTCCGCCTGCTGCGTCGCTGGTGAAATAAACACAACGAACATCCGCACCTCATTTGACGGAACGGTCAGAAAATACGATATTGTGTGTAATTTGAAAAAAAAACAAGTTTGTCTGGATGGGTGTGGTGCGCACAGCGGCCGACTAATGTTGGACGAGTGTCGGTGACGAGGAGGTGGAGGCTCCGGCAGCCGCGGCGTCAGGTCCCGCATGCCTATCCATTACGCGGTGACAGCACGCGTTCTTCAGCGGGCCCGCTCCGACCGCCGCTCGGCCGGCCGGCCGGCGCGACAGCTGTCAGAGGCGACCTTGACACCGCCGGAGCGGCGGCGCGCCATCGATCATAGGGCCCGCGGGGCCACACACCGCCAGCGCGCTGCAACGGCCTGCCACCGCTTGCTATACATGATGTTATTTTAAAAGACCAGCTGAGCGCTGCCGGCTGTTGAAATTACAATTTTGTAAGCACGTCGCTGATTCAATTCCAGGATCATATGTCGTGGGGATGGGTTTGATTATTCGAAAGTTAGATGTGTAATACTGCGTGCCCAGGCTCCATCGTCTTCGGGCAAGGCAAGTTGAGATCGAGCACTACCTCGTAAACGACAGGTCTTGACGCAAGGGTCACTTTGAGGCGTCACATACGTGCTCCTGTTATCTCAATACCTACAGCGAAAGTCTAGTCTTAATACAGCATATTTTCTAAAAAAATAAAGACGTGGCAGTAGTATTAAACGCTGCCGCGGGAAATGTCTGACAGAAGAGGTCTACCACCAGTGACCTACCCCTATCCTCACAAACACACTCTGATTGGTCGTTACTTTACGCAATACAACGCAGCAGTTGCTGCAACTTCTTTACCACCTCGTAAAGTTGCCAGCTCTCCTGACAATCCAGCAGTAGTTTAAGGTCTTGAAATGCGTGAAGAACGTCACGCTGCCACGCGATGAATAGGAAATTGTCTTTGATTTTTTTAATGATAATTATTACCGAGTTCACGTTTCCATCAAACCGCAAAATACTCTGTTACTTTGTATAAGCTAGTTACCTAACTGAGAGCTACCTAGCACTTCCTCTTTTGTATCGGGCGCCGTTCGGGGGGTCGCGGATGAACTGAAATACTTTAACCCGCGACCCCACGAGCACGTGGATGAGAGTGGAATACCGTGTGAAACCTTTTAGTCGGTTGGAGCCCGACACTACCACCGACGCCGGCCCAATTTGGCGACGGGGTGTGCGTTCCGTTAGCATTTTGTTACACACGTTAATAAAAAAAAAAAAAAATCCTCTTTTAAAAAAATAATCAAATATATGGAGAACTAATCAATTCACCGAATTTCATAATTTTTGATCGCTTCCATTAATGATTCTGCCGTCAAGCTGTCAGGAGACGTAACAGACGAGATGTTGTGTGAGCATCCCAACCTGTCTTATAGTAATGTGCGAGCGTGTCACTCACCGCCATTTTACTATTTCCTTCGTCTCATCATTTCCTTCAACATTTTTTCTTTACCCAAATTTATAAAAAATATATGCAAACCCAACAACAGATTTTCATTTCGCTTATATTAAAAAAAAAACCTAAAGTACACATAAATTCAAATGCCTATCCCAACATTATCACGGAACGCAATAAAAACGGCAGAAATATACCCAACCCGGGACCTCAATTGTGCCAGTCACCGGGTCTGTGCCGGAGCGGTGCCACTCGCACCAGCGCCGCGCACCGCTGCCGGGCGAATTGGAGCCTTATTAATGAGCCAGTCCAAGGTTCGCTTTCGCATGGCCGACGGCGGGCGGCGGGTTAGACCGTTACGGCGCCGCGATCGAGGGTTCGAATAAACGCGGAAGGTTTAAGGAAATATGATTACTCATGCCGACGGCGGGGAAAAAATCACAAGCCGGTATGACACGATGTGTTCCTTTCGGATCCTCCCGTGTCGTCGTTACCCGACGGGTCGTTGCTCCTCCTTGAACGAGCCATTCCAGCGACCCACACGGCGAGCGCAACGCGCGCAGCCGCCGCCGCCGCCGCAGCCGCACTCCACGTCATGTGGTGGTAGGTAGTACTTGCCGCGGGCACCGCAATAGCAATTAGCGCATACACTTACTCTTCTACTTACAACTTTAATTATTCATTTATTTAAATCGACTGAAGTTAATTATTAATTGAATATAATTATTAGCAATATGAATGAATGGAGACGACCTAACTAACTGTCATTCACCCGCTCTCCTTTGTACGTACTACTCTGGTGCGGTTGTTGTGTGTATGATGGATGTGTGTACCAGGGATGCAGAGGGTACTCGCAACTGGCAAATTAGCAGGCTCGCATAGACTGTAGACGCGTTACGATATGAAAGCAATTAGCGCGCAGCGCGCCGAGACGCGCCGTCTGCTGCCGGCGGGGTGCGGCGCGCGGGGAGCAGGGCGCGCGGGGTGCGGCGCGACGCGCGGCGCGGCCCGGGGAGAGACTCCTCCGCGCGCCTGCTGCCCTGGTACTTAGGAATCGATACGATACCGAAACCCATTCATTATACGAAAACTGAGTGGAGGACGACGACTAAGCTAAGCTAGCTCTCTAAGCTAGCTGCATGCCGAACGATCATCATCCCCTCCCCCCATTTGATTAATTTAACACACGCGTTAATGGTGAATAAGGTTTAATTATTAACCTATACATGAAACGTGACAGTTAGAGAGGATGCTATTAAGTAATCTTTTACTAAATCATACACTGTCTGTCACAAACGTGTGTGTGCGTGTGTGTGTGTGCGTGCGGCGGTGTAACTTCTACGTACCTAAAGCGTAGGTAAGTAAGCACTAGCTGGGAAGCTTGTTACTATATGAAAATACTTCCATTAGCGATTATTTGGATCTTTGATTTGGTTATAAAAATTTATTACTTCCGCACAAATCGTACTGAATATTTTTTTAAAAAAAAAACAAAAAACAAGTAGTACAAGATTTCTCTACAAGCAAACTTTTTAAGGTATTTCTGATCAGTCAATCCACACTTTGACAACTAGCTGCAGGCTTACAACAAGTGGAGTAATATGCCCCGCGCGCGCCCCGCCCGCGCCCCGCCCGCGCCACAACTTAGGAGTTGAGAGCGAACATTATGTCCCGGCTCGGAGCGTGGTGTAGGTAGGTATTCAAATGATAGTAACAAGACAACGCCATACGTGTTGCGAGTGACGAAGAGCTCGGTGTGGTGCATCGCAGAGTAAACATTGCCGGGGCCACACCGGCACGCGCGTCGCGTAACTTAACATCGGACAAGCTCTTCGACTGCTCGCACGCAATTAACTAAAACAATACTTGGCTCATATAAAATCAAATTTTATTCATGGTAGCAACGCTGGCCACAGGTAAAGTGTACAAGGATTGTGAGCGATAACTTAAGTGTAACTTAACTAGTACCGGGGCACGGCGCCGGTGTACCGAGTGCAACGTGACGTCACGGTGTCGGTCCGCGCAACGCGCAACGCGCAACGCGCAACGCGCGCTCTCGTCGCGCTGCAGTCGCAGTAACTTAACGCGCGGTGTTGCCCCGAGCGGGCGCGCCTTATTTAGAGCTGCTGCTCAAACATTGGGCGCGCGCGGGGCGTGCGGCGCGGGCGCGGGCCGGGGCCGGGCCGGGGTGAGCGCGGTGAGGGGTAGGGGTGGAGGGCGCGGGCGCGGGCGCGGGCGAACCCTCGGTAACTAAATTTTGAACTGTCACGTAGATTAATGATGGTAGGCCCGTGCGATACGCGCTAATGCCTGTCGATTAGTGTGGATACGACAACTGATGAAATTGCACCGCTGTATTTTATTTAATTTTTTTTTCAAAGATACCGAATTAGTAAATAACCGGTGTCGAGTTTCGATTGTTGTTAGTTATGTAGAGAATATTTTTTGGTTTTATATATTAAAGTAATTTTGTTCATTTTAAAAATTAAGCCTCCATCATCATCAGCCGATAAACGTCCACCGTTGAACATAGGCCTACTGCAAAGATCTCCACATACAGTCAACTCGTCTCTTATACCGCTGGGCACTAGGGACTGTCGTACGTCGGTGTTCATATGGGGTGAGTTTGGCCATTTCCCAACACGCTGGCTCAATACAGTTTGACGGGAGTCGGAGCCTCGTTTGTCGATTAGCAGGGTGCCCCACGAGCAGGTGAAGTTGGCGTGGGTCCCGTGAGTTATGCGGAAAATAGAAATTAAAAACTGTTTTTAAATAAACGCATATTAACTCAGAAAATTATGTATATATGACAGGTAATTATGTTACAATGAAACAGCAACATGTGATACGTAAACAGTTGTGCTGGACGTGTCCGTGCTACGCTAGCGTCGCGGCGTCGCGGCGTCGCGGCGTCGATGCGAGGGTACAGAATGGATTTCGGAAATCGATTGCCTCCAAAAATATTTACAGGGCCCACGTGCGGGCGCGGCGCCCAACGCCCTCACCACCACCGCCACCACCGCCACCATCGCCACCATCGCTACCACCCGCACCGCCGCACCAGCACACCACTGTTAAGCCGCTGCACTAATTTCTACCACCCTCAACGGACGCTCCACGTGTTATTTGTTAGTTGACGTAACGAAAGAAAAGCACTCAGTATAATTCCTGTTGCTAAATTACAAGGCTGTGTAGTAGTAGAATAGAGAACGACAGTTTATACGAGGATCTTTCACCATCACATTTGCACCAACAGCAACAAGTTAAGAATGCTCATGATCGAGGAGTTAAGGAGTGGACAGGTGACAGGTGGGCGCAGGTCACCGTTGCTTGAATGTTTCCAAAGGTAAATATTTGAGCGGATAGTTAACTGCAACTTTCCAATTAATCATATTACAAAGTCAGTGACAGAAGAACTGATCCGACAAACCGACCGCCGTAATTGGATCATCTGCAATTGAATTATACAAGCATTGTCATGTGCGCAGCAGATGCTGTGTGGAATCATCAGAAAACAGCTGAGACTGAGGCCGAGGCCGAGGCTGAGGCTGTGGCGGTGAGGCGGTGAGGCGGTGAGGCGGTGAGGCGGTGAGGCGGTGAGGCGGGGAGGCGGTGCGCAGATGGCGGCGCACTTAGCAAACAATGCGGACTTTTTGCTCGTTTCGCGGTGAACTTAAATATGCCAAGTGGACTTAATAATGCGCCCAAGGAAATCCACTCGCGTACATGTGGGACATTTGAAATGTTAATAACTAACTACTGCGCATGCGCATGCGCGCGCACCGTAGCGGGAGTGCACTCGCATTAACATCACTTTCGTGAGACACAAAGCTCGCGGAGATCGTTTTGTAATAAGTTAGCATTAGATTAAGTAAAGCGCGCGCGCCGCCCCGGCATCCGGCCGGCCGGCGGGCTCCATAAACAAGTCCCGACCTCGGTCAACTGGAATAAAAACGGAACCAACCACTACAATATATAAATTATGAAATACATTACACTCGGCCGGGCTGTAAACGTCGCCGCGATCAGCTGATCAAATATATCGCTACTATAAAAAGTGAAAGCGCGAGCCGCGGTGCGAGCGGGACGCACGCTACGCACCCGCGCCGCACCCGCGCCGCACCCGCACACGCGATATGTTAATGTCGGCTGCGTTTAGGACCTCGCGGGTCCACAAAATAATAGATGGTCACAGATAAATTACTCCGCGAGTGCATTCCCGTCCGACACTCGGCCGGGCGGCGACCTCGGCCGCGACTCCAACCGGAAGTGCCATCATGCAGGCCTGCTACATCTTCAATTTCGCGCGCGAATTTTCAGTCTACACCCCACTTCCGTATCCACCCAAATCACACACTTAGAACCCGCCATCGCTAACATGGAGACGTTCAGCAGTGAAATAAACCTTTAAGGAAGTGTAATTTTAATCTGTTTCCGCCGCGAGCCGTCCGATGTTTCAATGACCGTTAGCAGGTTATTGAACGGTACGTGTGCGTAAGTAATCTATATAAAACAGATGACGATTCAGCAATACAACACAACAACAACAACAACATCAATACGCGATGTTGTTGTTGTTGCAGGGTGACGGTAGAGGGGCATTAGGATCGCTTCATTCACAAGCGCGGGCGCCGTGAGGACATTAGCGACGTTTAATAGACAATCGCGGGCGCTGGCAACCCGCCGCCGCTCCTCCCACTCCAAACACGCCGCGTGATAACTGTACATCACGTCACGTGACGTCACATCACATCACATCACGTCCGCAGTGCACGTTACCGGCCACTGTATGATACTCGTCGAGACGCGTTGTAACAATGTCCACACTGCGTCACAATCACACTCTGTCTGTATCTAACAGACCTTGCGCCGCGCTCGAACGTTCGGCTCCATTAGATGTACTCGCGCAGATTTAAAAATAAATTCAAATTTGTTGCGTACAGTCCGCAAACAGTGCTCCTATATTTGACTACGAATCTTCGCGAGTGGGAACCAGAGAGAAACAGTTTGCTTTTGCCTAGTGTTGGTTATACATACGAATGCTTCCCTTCGTATTATTTTACTCAATGACATAACTAAAATGTACAAAATCCATTTCGTTTGCACACACACACACACACACACACGCACGCACGCATCAAATCACGTTCTGCCATGGAACATGATGTGCACCGATGAGGTAGGTTTATATAGTATAACAACTCGTGACACATCACACATCACACGTACAACAATCGCTTGTATCCTCGACGTGCTGCCAGAATTGGATCGTATCATATAATTAACAATTAACAATTATGCGCATAGGTGTGTGTTTCTGTTGCCGCCGGTTCAGTATTCGGATATTAATTATGTTTAGGGTTCCGCGGGCCGACATTCAACTCCTACATTAATAATCGCAATGTATCGTTGGACCTGTATATTATTCTGAAATTAATTTAGTACATAAACACCAGCGCTAATACTAATGACACTAACGATAGTCTGCATATTTGTTTTTTTATCTGTATCTGTTCAACAAAGCGCCGCGACGAGCGGCACGTTCACCTAATGATAAGTGATGCCCCTGCCTATTACAACGTCGCTCTAGTTAGGATGATGTACACTGCATCGTATTGTTCTCATCGCCTTGACACGTAAGATGTTGAGTTTCATTACCCCGGTAATTACACTAGCTACATATCTCATATATATCACGCCTCGTTCCCAGTGGGGTAGGCAGAGACCACCTCTCTCCACCTGCTACAGCTACAGCGCCCTTCAAACTGGAGCACAGTACTTGTGCGCGCGCGCTGCTATGGTTCCTTATCCACCTGCACCGTCTCCAACGACAGAGCCCTACCACCAGTATGTATTCAGGCCGTGGATCCGGGTCCACGAGCCCAGTGTCAGATGAGCTGTAAGAGCCGCTGTGGCTTCCAGCCCGCTCAAAACAAGAATATAGACCAGTATGTATGATACTTGATATTGTGCAAATAATATATTTCACAGATGATAGGTTCGTGTTATGATTTAGTTAAATGGAAGTAAGTTTTCACGTTCCCGTTTCTTTGAACACTTTAAATGGTCCCCAATGATTTAAACGGTGGATCATTGGGGGGGCGCGATAACATACTTCCGGTAGTGATGAGCTTTAATTTAAAGCTGATCGCCGCGTACGTCATTATACTGTCACATTTATGCAAATGTCGTGTTTTATTTGTAATTCTCTCGCTTTATATTTGACGTGTTTTTAATTAATGTAATTAATGTTAATTTATAAGTGATAATTCAAATTAGAGATTAATTGCTAGAGGACGGACGCTTCCACGCGTTGATATATTGAAACGGCTCAGAGCGCGGCGCTATCTCCGTATCGGCGTATCTGCATATCTCCGTATCTGCGTATCGACGGAACGAGATAACGAGATAACGCCGCCGATTATTCCGAGCCACCTACGCAACCGATACAATAATTTACTGCATTGCCACTAATGTATTATACAATGTTTATATTCAAAGTGAAGCAGACGGCGGCGCGGAACCCTGTCATCTCATTACCCGTTCTGCTCCTAAACCATTCCACGAGAAAGAAACAAAGCTCATTATAGATGTAATTAATATTACACGCCCGGCGGCCCCGGGGCGGCGGGCGGCGGGCGGCGGGCGGCGGGCGGCGGGACGAGCCACAGCTCGATAACGTTATTTGAAACTAAAAAATTGCCATTCTCTCGAAGCTCTATCAGCACCAGCTTATCTTCCCCAGCACCCCCTCTCCTGACGCCGTTGGTCGGAATCACTCGCTTATAAATCGCGCGCGCCGTGACCTAACGTTGGACTTTCGGACAAACACTCCGCCGGACCCATTACTGATGCGTTAATTATTGGTTTTCGATTATCGACACATTATGTTAATTGCGGGTAACTGACTTTACACACGAACTCGAGTTAAAACCGACCCCCGCCGACGACGTACACGAACCACCCCGTCGACAGTCTCGGCCACGCCGCGTGTTACACACGAACTCATAATTGCAGCAGCAGCCCCGGGGCCGCCGCTTGTGCCCACCACTCGCGTAAACGAACGGGAAACCAGCGTCGACCCGACCGTCAATGAAATGACAAAGTCTACACGGGGTCAATATAAAAAGGACAATTTATTATAATTTATATATCATAATTGTTTTCATAAGCACTTACCGCCGACGACGGCCTTTACGCGCCCACTTAGCGCCCATTAACCTGAGAATATTTTAAGAAACTCGATAATGCGTGTGAAGCGTCCATCGAATGTTTCCACGACGTTTATTCGGAACTCGGCGTCGCGCGTGTCGATGTCGATGTCGATGTCGATGTCGCGTATCGATTATATTGCCGCTATTTAATTCGTCGTCGCACCGGCGGGCGCACTACTAATGGCGCCGGCCGGCCTTCGCGCGCCGCGCCCGCTTCCCGCCAAATTACCGACATTGAAATGTACGCGCCATTTTGTTTGTGCGAATGAATATTGAAACATTCCACGGCACACACCACAACTCCGGCTCGTGGGGCGTCAGCGCGGACACCGATCCGCGGGCCGCGGCCTGCTGCCGCCTAGACAAACGTTTCATTTCCAACGGAGAGCCCGCGGGCGCGTCTCTGCGCGCTTTTACATTACAAACGCCCGCTCAGTTTTACATTTATAATGCGTGTGATTAATTACTGTGTTAATAAGTTATCCGACGCCTCATTTAAATTGAAAATTACCGAAGACATTGTTGTTATCTTAAAAGTGAATAATGTTAATAAAATAAAATTCGAATCCACCAGCGGCCGTAAGCTCATACAGCATCTCGCCCCGTGAACTCTGAAATTTTACACCGCAATGTTAATTACACTAAAGGTGATTTTCGATTACACGGCGCGGCCGCCCCCGAGAAAGGTCCTCGGGCACCGCAGCGGGCCGCCTCAATACCAGCTGTATAGCTGCGGCGTTAACGGCTACATTGCCTCTCCGTTAAGTAGAGTAAGCCGAGAGCTAATAAATTAACATGCTTTAATGACCTAATCAAAGTTTACGACCCGAGTCGAATCCCGGACTCCTAGTGTTTGACGATTGACTCATTTTGCGTCGGAGAGAAGAGAAAAAAAAACGACCGAGAAAAAAGGAGCAACGGGAGACCATAATTATTTTTTGGAGTTTTATGAAGATTGGAATTTTTGTTAACACGAGAGTTTTACGCGCGCTTTGATTTACGAGCCAACCCATTCCGAGGGATTCGTTAAAAAACATAGAAGTAAAGCGGAACAGCGCAGCACTGGAGAAAAGCGGAGAGCGGAGAGCGGAGAGCGAACAGCGAAGAGCGAACAGACGGACACTCGGTGCGTACTCATCGCTTGCTGCACACGCGTATCGCAGATTATGACTGAAACATCCTACAGATTGGGTCCTCGTTGCGAAGACACATTGTAGCAAGGTAGCGCATGAGATCTGAACGCGGCGCGACAGGGAATCGACTGCTCTAAATTGTAGAAGATGGGAAGCACGTGGTAATGGTGGCCCGCTTATCAACATCCACAGTTGTACACGCGCTGACGTGATAGATATAGATAGATAAAAAAATCAAACTAAGTCCAAATGCTGCTAGACTTAAACCTTATCTGTTCATTATCAGGTTAAGATCTGACGATCCCTGATGTCCTGCAACTCACCCATCGCATCTGAAACAAAGAAATGTTGCTGTTAGTTACTAATTATATAGGGTGGCAGGTGTCTGCCGCCGGGGACGGGCACTACTGTGCAAACTTTACTCATTCATTTCCAAATCAATCTAATTAACAGTAATGTTCCGGTTTGAAGGACGTTGTAGCTAGTGAAACTTATGGAGTAATGAGACTCTTCGAGATATCGTATGTCTCAAGATGACGAGCACAATGTGGTGCAATGTATGCAATGTATCCTAACTGGTGTACTAGTCGTGGTGAGCAGGCGTGCTACTTATTGTCAGGTCAACATTTAGCAGGTCTCATCGCCGCAGCGAATTAACACGCGTGGACTATCTTATTTCTGCTCCCAGTCGCAGTGATCTTATTACCGCGTTAATTAGCAATAGATTTATAAAAAGAGCGAGTGAAAGAAACAGAGGACAGAGGACGGAGGACGGAGGACGGAGGACGGAGGACAGAACACACATTGTGCAGGATATATCAAGTAATTATGGCGAATGGAAACGGCTGAACGTAGACTTGTACATAACAAGAATAATATTGAATCTAAGCAATCGTTTCGTTACACCAACAACGAAAATAAGTTCAGAGCACGTCGCCCGTCACCTGTCAAACTGTCAAGTGTCAGCTGTCAAAGTGTCAAATTCGTTCGTGATAGTGCAATCCGATACGCGCTGCTGGACGGTGATAAGGAGTGATAACGCGAAGGAGTCGAGAGCTGTCTTAATAGTTGTTTACATTATATTGACTACAACGAATACTACAAATGGGAATATCGACTACATCATATGACTAATGTGACTAATGCGTTGGGAGGCCTCACACGAGGCGGAGCGACGATCTGGTGAGCGCAGCGAGGGACCGATCGACGTGGAGATCTTTGTCCTATGGCCTATGCCCAGCGGTGGACGTCTGTCGGCTGATGATGGTATGACTAATGAACGATCAAATTTAGTCATCATCTATTTTAGGCTAGTACTTGCAGCGAGCAATTGCAGCAATTGCAGCAATTACGGTGAAGACGTTCCGAATGCTTTACATCGTAATTCTTCATCTTTACTTACCGTACCGGCCCAAGTATCAAGTGATGTTTACTTCTGTTTATTTCTATTTTTAACTATGCTATAAATTTTAGGTAATATTTAATATCTGGAATTTACTAGATTTTGTTTTATAGATGCGTCTTAATAAATCTAGTGCGGATTACCGATTGTCGAAACATTACTTTCCAACTTCTGTCTTGAACGGGCTAGCACTTGCCTCTGTGGTGTCGTCAGGTGACAACGGGGTTGACGGTGGTGAGGGGCTCGCTTACCGCACCGCGCTCCTGTAGTGCACACATCACGGCGACATAGTTATGGAAGTGTTGTAATAATGTACAAAGGATCTTTTATTTTTACATTCCCGTGCTTTGAGCGGAAGTCGCGCGCCGCCGTTACCGCTAAATAAATAACTAAACTAAGTTTTCCCCCGGTCTCGCGCTGCTTACATTCCATGAGCACCGCGTGCCACCGCGTGCCACCGCGTGCCACCGCTGCCCACCAATCCACAGTCAACTCAATCGACACAACTTCATGCGAAAGATATAACGAGTATGCTGTCAATGTTCGAAATGTCTTTACTCAACAGCGCAGTTAAATGTAAACCGTTTTAATAGTTAAAATAACACGTTCCCGTTAAAGTTAAACATTTAATCTTTACATCCTGTTAATCCGTTGCACTGTTAATTGCACGCAGTTAATCTAGGTATAATTTCGTAATAGCATGTGATTAACAATCAGCAGTTGAATCACCTGCGGATGGTGAAATTAACTAAACCACGGGAAAGGCCACAGTTGAGAGCTGTGACGTTAAGTTGAGATGATAGCAGATGTTATTGTTTGTACGGAAAGATAGTGCTTATACTGAGATAGTGCTTATACTTGTGGTGCACTTGCGAGGGTTCCGATCAGATTTTCTTGTTTTTTACAATTGTTATATCAAACTAGTAAAATAATTTAGGATTGGTTTTAACGCTTCATACGTCAATTAGTATGTGTGCGGTCGGTTGTCTGTCTGATAGTTAAGTATTACTGCGGTGCAGTTGTTGTTTTACAAGTCGCGTTGGCTGTAGCGCGCGCGGCGCGGCGCGGTGCCGTGACGTCGCCGGAGCCGGATCAGCTGCGGCGCGCTCGGCGGCTCGCTCGGCGGCCGTACTTGGAAATGTACGTACGATTCCACTTACTGCGTAGCGGCGGGCTCACATGCAGCGCGCCACCTACACATACCTTTTATCCAACGTCGCCTCACTTTACCATCACTCAGAGCATATTACTGTACTTTCAATGCTGGCTAACCTTTTACCTATCACCATCACTCTACTATACTAATAAATTTGCTCTATCTCCGTAAACATTTATAACAAATCATCATTATAAGATGCTTATTTTAACCTGAAGTTGACAGTCCTATTGAGAACATTAATCCAGTCTTCAGCTATTCCTTTTAACCGATGACGTTTAAGCCCAGCTCACTCCTCTTTTCCTCAATTCTTCCGCTGTCTACCATAGAAAAGTTAATCAGGAATTTTGACCGCCAGATCATTTTAGGAAACTCGTATTGGGATCCTCTTTGCAAGCGTCCGAAAAAATTTACCCTTACTTTGCGTGACGCTTGTCATCAGCCTATAATTGCAGTTAGCTCTTTCAGAAACTTGTGCATTGGAAGGAAACTACTTCCACTTCCACATACTTGTAATAATACTTTGGAAGCCGGACACGTAATAGACACAAAACTGCCACATGTAACAAAGCCGCAGTATATCGTGGAAATGAATGTAGTGAGCGGGCCCCCACCACCTGCAGCTCGCCTGCCGCTGCAGCGAGCGCGTTTTTGTTGTTGAAAGCACAGTTTATATAATTATAACATTATAACGGTCGCACAGCAAGTTTATTGATTGGGAGTGTAATGAATATGTATTCCAATACAAACCCCGTTATCCGACCCGATGTCAATAACTATCGTATGTAAATATTTACAAACGGAGTGCTCCGGCAATAGTCCGACTGCTCTAAATGGTATCCGTAATGGTTATTGTATTTCTAATGAAAACTACTTAATATGATAACGTCTACTCAGCGGCACCGTCCGCCCGCGGCACTATGTCATATGTCTGTTTAACACACATAATAAACATGCACTTAACGGTTTTCTGTAACCTGTTGAATTAGTTAACCTTGTTAGTATGTTTCTAACAAGATCAACTGTTCCAGGCGGGAGCTACCTCCTAAAGCCTTCAGCCAACCCCCAGTAATGGAGAAACACTAAAACTGGAAGAGTCTTTTTCTTCTAAAACTGTTTTCGTATTTCATAAGTTTGTTTTGTTAATTATATTTGGCAACATCGTTGTCACCTTGCAACACGAACAGGATGTACCGGACGAGCAGGATGTACCGGACGTAAAGCCGCCAGCGAGGGCACGTTTGCGTAGTGCCATGTTGCAATTGCAGCTTTTAAAAGTAATGTGTCAATTTTAGTTACATTAGCAATTAGTGTCTGATACAATTAGTGTAACTAATAATTGCATACTATAATCAGCTTTTAGAAAAATACTTGTAGACCTTGCGTTGTGATGTTGAGCCGGTCTCCGGTAACTGTAACTTCAGTCAGTCAGGAGTTAAGGAGTTTTGGAATTAAAGGAACAATCAGAAACTGTACCTATATCATATATAATATATCGCCCGCTGCGCTCCTTACACCTATTCTTCTCAGGTTCGAAGCATTTCTATTGCGACAGGTATAGTTTGACCTTCAATAAGTGACGCGAGTTCTTCTATGTTCAATAAACATTTTGAAGTTTACTGTGAGTTTGAACTGAGTAATAAATTTGTTAGTGGCAGTATAAATTGGTGCGGGTTTGGTGGTGCCGGCGGTGCTGGCGGTGAGAGCGGTGCTGCATGTGAGTCCGCTGCGAGCCGGTTGCGTGCCGCGCGGCGAGCGGGACTCGCTCTTAATAAGCGGCTTACGTACAATAATAGCGGGGCGGAGCGGGGCCGGCGGCGCTGGTGGTGGCTGCTATTTATACACCACGGGACCCCAGCGCGCCGCTCACCACTACCAAACGCGCCAGTCTCTCCAACATACAATAACTTCTTTTGTCCCATCACAAAAACGCAAATCCCCATCGCTGTAATCAATTATCATCTGCTGTCAACGCTGCGAGCTCTGTCGGAGCTGCACAACGCCGACTAAATAGTGTAAATAGTACTCTTACTAAATGTAGGGAATTCCACTAAAGGTGAGCAGGTTGTGAATAGTTTCTTTGCAGTTGTTGTTTTGAAACATTGTTGCAGCTACAACAGAGCTCACCGCGCTTCGTACTATTTTTACCTTCGACCCAAGCAACTTGCGGCGCTGGCTCTGTCAACTGTCGCCCCAGTACGCACAGTACGCACAGTACGCACAGTACGCACAGTACGCACAGTACGCACAGTACGCACAGTACGCACAGTACGCACAGTACGCACAGTACGCACAGTACGCACAGTACGCACAGTACGCGCAGTACGCACAGTACGCGCAGTACGCACAGTACGCACAGTACGCGCAGTACGCACAGTACGCGCAGTACGCACAGTACGCACAGTACGCGCAGTACGCACAGTACGCGCAGTACGCGCAGTACGCACAGTACGCGCAGTACGCGCAGTACGCACAGTACGCGCAGTACGCACAGTACGCACAGTACGCACAGTACGCGCAGTACGCACAGTACGCACAGTACGCGCAGTACGCACAGTACGCACAGTACGCGCAGTACGCACAGTACGCACAGTACGCGCAGTACGCACAGTACGCACAGTACGCACAGTACGCACAGTACGCACAGTACGCGCAGTACGCACAGTACGCACAGTACGCACAGTACGCGCGCGGCGCTCGTTCCGTTAATGAAGAACAAATTAATCAATCAAAATTAGTCGACGGGAGCGATAATGAAATAGTTGTTTTTTTTTTAATTTACGGCCGCTCTCGATAGCCGACCGGCTGAACCGTTAGCTGGAACTAGTTTATTGCGTTATTAGTCAATCGGACATGTAGTGCTGACCGCTGAAAGTAATAACTGGTTTCATTTACACATTTACATAATGGAGCGGAGTTGGCTGGTGCGGCCGTCGGACGAGAGGACGAGAGGACGAGAGGAGGAGGCGCCGTGCACGTGTTGCCTAGCAACTTGTCGCGATTCAGTTTATGGCGGAACCGGCGGAGGCTCTCGTATTAAGTTTAAATATTCCTTCCTGCTGCAGACCGTCAAGTGCGAGCGCCGCGGCGTGCGCTCCGTCGCACCTCGCTGCGATATAAACTTTGATATGTTTCTAATCGCGGCGCGGGTGACAGGTATTGTTTGTGGAATGTTCACACCAGTCCTCGTTGCACGGCGTGCCGTTAAAGGCGACTAAGAGAGAACAACTGCAGGAATAAAATAACAGTTATCTCTTTAGATGTTTTTTTTTATATAATCAAGCCTTTTTCCCATTAGGGGTAGGCAGAGGTGAATAAACACCCATTTTTCACCAGGTGTGGTCAGATTAGGTTCCGTGTAACAGGGGGCGAGTCTGTTGCCACTTTATTGGGGCCACCACACGCACACACACAAATATGATTTCAGTGTGCGGGTTTCCTCACGATGTTTTCTTTCACCGCCTTCCTTTTGTATCTCGCTGTTGTAACTATTTTTTTTTTTTTTTATTTTTTTATATAGTCACGCCTTTTTCCCAGTAGGGGTAGGCAGAGGTGAATAAACACCCACATTTCGCCAGTGTGGTCAGATTAGATCCAGTGTAACAGGGGGCGAGCCTGTTGCCACTTTATTGGGACCACCACACGCACACACACAAAGATGATATCAGTGTGCGGGTTTCCTCACGATGTTTTCCTTCACCGTTTTTGTATCTTGCTGTTGTAACTAAAGTTCACAAATGTACATAACTTAAATATTAAGTCATCGGTACATGGCGAGATTCGAACCCGCGACCTTCGGAATGAAGGCCGCACGCTCTAACCATTCGGCCAGCGAGCTACTTTGTACGTAATATTTATGAATAACGAGATAAGCGCAATGTGTACTAGTGGCGTGGCTCTACTGTTGCAGCAGACCTAAGTCTCATCACCTCGATGAAATTTATTAAGGGTCTGTTAGGATTGTCCATGCAATAAGCGACGATGCGACCGTTGCTTTACTACACAACTATACACTTAAATCGGAAGTGAATTCACCAAGTGACCAGGGCGGGCACCGCGCTGGAGACGCGCTATCAATTACGGGGCCGGCGACAGCGCTAATGCGGCGCGCGACGCGGAGCGATAGCGCAGCGCGGCGCCGCACCGCATCGCACCGCACCGCATCGCATCGCATCGCATCGCATCGCATCGCATCGCATCGCATAGCACGAGGATAAGTGCGATCCACTTGTCGCGCCGATACCGGCCGGGCCAGCTCGCCCGGCACCGTGCACCACCCAGCAGCACACGCCGCACCGCGCCGCGCCGCGCTGCACCGCGCCGCGCCGCGCACACGGCTTGTTCATTATTTTTTCGTCCTTTAGGGATTCGACGCCGCGATCCCCCGCTGGATTCCCGTCTATTTTCGATACCCCTTCTTGTTATTTACGCTTCGTATAAGTCGGCCGTAAATTTAACGCTGACAGCGTCTTATCCGAGCGCGGGGGCGCGGGTGCGCGGGGGCGCGGGGGCGCGGGAGCACCAGGACACGGAAACGTCGGCAGCGCGCGACCTCGCCGACGTAAACATATTTGTCCGCCGGCGACACACTTCTGTAAATTCCATTAATTTCATTTAAATGTGCACGGCGGCGGTGCGCACGCGCAAACAGTTCAAACGCTTAACTATTCATTTTGAACAAACTTTTGAACGTTCCACATTCAGATATATATAAACAAGTCAATTTACACGTTTCCGGTTGGAGCGTGCATTGACAGGTGGCGAACGGGTTCCGTTAACCGTATTCATCGCAATAAAAATTGTTACGTAGCGGGCGCGGGCGCGGGCGCGGGCGCGGGCGCGGGCGCGGGCGCGGGCGCGGGCGCGGGCGCGGGCGCGGGCGCGGGCGCGGGCGCGGGCGCGGGCGCGGGCGCGTATTACCATACAAAAACGCCAAATGTAATATAGTTCGTCAGTAAAGATGAATAATTTATAAAAAGTTCATATACGCCACCCCGCGCGCCGCGCCGCTGTGCAGGGGTGCAGGGGTGCAGGGGCTGCGCGTTATCATTGAGCACCGGGCGGGAAGCGCAGCGCACATATCTTTTATCATTTCCACTAGTACCCGATCCCGGAGCAAATCCCTATATCCGGGGATCGGGGACTGGATCCGGTAATCCCGGTTAATAACGCCCGTGCGATCCGGGCGCTACCCGGGCGCTACCCGCGCGCCGCAGACGGCTGATAACGGCGGAGTTAGGCAGTTATAATTGCTCGGTCGCTGCTGTTTATGCGCGGCCATTGCTCGCGACGATTGACGGAGCAGGGGAATGTTGCAAGTAGAAAGAAGACGCCGCTTTTATTGGAGTCCAGGTCGCATGGAGTAATGTGGAAGTGGGATTTATCGCTGGTGTCGTTATGAAATAGGCGAAAAGTAAAATCCAAGCAAAAACTCGGCTACGGCCCCGCCGGCGCCGCGCCTCGCGGATATACGGGGGATTTCGTGGGTAATGATTGGGAGCCGGCGTCGCGGCCCGGGCAAATCCCACCAATATGGAGTGCGGGGATACCTGGTAAATGGGATAGTTACGCGGCGCCGTAGCGCGCGCGCTAACTGGGACACGCGGCGCGGGCCCGGCCGCCGCACCGAGCTGTTACTCGTGAATCGCATTAACGTTGTTTCTTTTTATCACCAGCGCTCGGTGCTTTGATGTCGCTCCATCTGTTCGCGTTTCGCCGTAAGGGCTGGCCACACACGATCGTTTACGATTCCCAACAGTTTTACAGCCCGACAAACAAACAAGCGGTTCCTAGCAGCGCGCGCGCGTATCAAAGCGCTCGCCGAAATCCACGATTCCCGGTAAGCAGCGAGCGGGCCCGGCGCCGGCCCTGCCGCCGGCCCCGCCGCTGCTGCGGCTTGCTGCAGCATGACAACGCTGTCATAACAAACGATCCGCTGCGTTTTCGCTTCTTTGATTTATATTGTGCGGACACGGGCACGGGCACGGGCAAAGCCTGCTGATATCAATCAAATGTTACAAAAGATAACATCTCCATGTGGAAATGGTGAGGAGGACATAAAAACTTACAACAATTTGTTCTGCTTAGTTCTGCTGAGCTCAAGAATTATAACTTAAGTAGATTTTTGTTTCATTTAAATTGCATCGACGCACTTCATATTGCCGTAAAGGAAACGGATGCGATGAGTAAATAGGTTGAATAACTTAAAATATAGGAACAAAAGTAGGAACATTAAGAGACTTTCTAGTCTTAACAAATTCAGATTTCTAAGATCTAAAGAGTCAAATTCCCTTGTTCAGTACATTAGAAAAAAAACCATTTTCTTGATAGTTATTCAAGAGAAACGTTTACAAAGTAACGCGTGTAGGGCGATCGAGTACAATTGTATTAATTGCAGAAAGTTTGAGCGGGAAAGTCTCGAATACAGTTCAGATACAACTCGGTGTGGGGTGCAGCAGCGAAGAGAGGTTGTGGTGTTACAAATATCATCAGCACAACAAGAGTAATGTGGTGATGTGAGTAAGGTTAAATAACCTTCCAATAGACAATCGGCGGCGGCTAATGTGCGATAATTCATTGAACAGTAATTTCCTGATCGATCTCCGGACAATAAAACTGTTGCGAGCGGTCGCGGGATGCTGCGGGGATGTACCTTTCGTGAGTGTATCTCCCGCCGGCGCGTCTCCGCACAAAGCCGGTGATTTACATTAAACTGTCGCGCAATAAAACCCGGGCAGCGCGGCTTCGGTCGCGGCGCGAACATGAAATTTTCTATTCCGTCGGACAAAGGGCACAATTAACGCTCCCATTGTTGGGCCGCCGCTCGTGGGACCCGATTACTTCATTATTATATCATTCCATTTGACGGAGCCGAGGAGTTATGCCCGCGCCGCGTTCCTTCGCGCTTTAATAACCAATAAATCAGCCGCGGCCGTCGCCGCCGCGCAGGCCACTCGACCACCAGTTCATTTCAGGTACATCTTTAAATTTCACGTGTCAATGGTCTGGCCCACTGAACGAACCGTTCAGACTATCGGAATTACTTCATGAACCTATAAACTCCGGCATCGCCACTCCTATTGTAACGTTAACAATACTTAACGTGAGCACCTCGTTTAACTCTGCCGTTTGCTGCGGCAGTATTCAACTGTCATACATCAACTGTTGCACATCTACATCTACATCTACATAGAACGTGCAGAACATGCGTTTACATATTTATATATCCAATTAAAATTATAGGAACGGAACATATGGTGTGCGAATTAGACGATGTCGTACTTGGACGCGTCCGGGCGTGCGAGCGTGCGGCGTGCGAGCGTGCAGCGTGCACCGTGCGAGCGTGCGGCGTGCGAGCGTGCGGCGTGCGAGCGATGTACGAGTACACGGAGTTATTAGTTCGTCTCGAAGAGCGAACGCTCGGCTATTCTTAGTGGAGCATTCGGAGGAGGGAAGGTAACACAAACAGCGGCATCGAGCGCGTCCGCAGACAAAGGGTAGGAGCGGGTTCGGTTCCCAGAAGCGGCGCTCGCATCGCCTTTGATATCAGCCTCCAATAACAAACAGGCGGCCGCGAACGCTTCCGCTGCAGCGGCCGGCCCGCAGCGCTGCACCGCCCGCTCGCTACTCGCGTCGCTTTGGTACGGATGTTGCGCTCAGCTGATCGGAGTTAAGACCTCCGTCTCCTTGCTTATCCAACCAACCCCGCGCGGGAGCGGCCCGCCAGCCCCGCGCCAACAAATATTTGCTGCGCCGTCAAACAAACCGGCGCTGTATCTCCCGTTGAACGGATTTCGTATTTAACTCCGGTTTCCAGTAGCCTAGTGATGTGCGCCGGCTCTGTTTGCGCAGTCGCGTTGCCCAACCGTGGCGGCGGAGCGCGCTGTTTGCCCAGCGCATTATCAGGGAGATTAGCCGCGCCGTTCCGATGCTGTAAAGATAACCCCGGCCGCGGCCTCCCGTCTTCGCTCCGTAAATGTTTGATGTGCGGCAGCCGGCTGATAAGAGAACGTCTTCTTCAGGCTCCTCCGCGCCGCCGCCTCCTCGCCGGGTGCGCGCGCTCCCGTAACCGCGCCACGGCTCGTTTGCTTTTTTGCAGTCGGGAGCCGGGCAACTGAACTGTGTAGCGTTAAAATCACTTTTTAACTGGCCGAGAGTAATCAGATTTAGGAATTGATAAAAATCTCAAAATTCGTGATAAATTTACAGTTCTACTGTTAACTAGTCTACTGTTGTACATCTTAAAATTACTAATGAAAAAGAAGCATTACATCTGCCTTTTTCTTATCAGTACGCAGTCACGAAATCCACGAGACTGTTAAATGTAGTAGAGAAAAAGTTCGATGCTGAAGAAGAGAAGCAGTTAAGATGCAATTAATTAACGAACGATATATGGATGCGAGCAACGCGGGACCGATCGATGTGGAGATTTAGGGGAGGCCGATGTCCAGCTGTGGACGTCTATCGGCTAATGATGATGATGATGATGATATTTCTCCTACAATACAATAATCCTATAGTTCAATTTAAACTTCTTGGTTAATGCTATTTGAACCGTTCGCAGACTCCCGTACAATCTTCCAATAATCTCTATCTTATCTAGGTATTGTGTCGTATGGATCTTGATAACACGATACAGCGTTGATAACAGCAGTTCGCGTAAGGAACAGAGCGGTTTAAATAAAGTGATGAAGCTGTTAAACCTTCGTTATATTGCCATTTCTCCTGCCCCGTGCGTACCGGGCGCGCGTAACAAATATTAGTGTGGTGGGTGGTGGGGCGAGGAGCCCGCTCCTCCAGCTCTTTGATCTCCAAGCTAATTATTACATCAGCGCGGCTCCACTCCGCCGACGCCCTGGTATTCGCTGCTGCTTGTCGCTCTTTGATATTTCCGGCTGGAGCTGCTCCGCGCGCTGACTCCATTATAATTGGCCGAGGCCGTGGTGCATGCGACACTTAGATGTTTTTTTAAATCAATTAAATAGGTCATACTCCAGTTATTTTTACACCGGCGGGAGACAACAAAGCACTGGGCTGCTTCACTTCTGTCAAATCTACGAAGTTTATATTAAAGAGGGTAGTTGTTAACGTTTCATAACTACCGGTATAGATTTATAATTGACTTAAAAAATTATCGCATGTGGGAGTAGGATTATATAGTTCTAGACTAACATTCGGTCCAGGCTTGTAGTTAAGTGGGGACGGGGAGGGAGAGGAAGGGAGTTCCGGTGAGTCCGGCTGGGTGCAGTGCTAATAAAGACAGCGGCGTTGCATGCGCGGCTAAAGCGCGGGGCGTCCCCGGAACGCCCCGTGGGCGCTCGGCCGGGCTCACTTTACTGCTTTACCATTTTACGAGTCTCTCCGGCGTATTGTTGCTCCGGATGAGCCCCGCCGGGCAGCCGCTGGACAGTCGGCCCGCTCCCGACCCTCTCCGTACAACACTCGTTAAAATAACTAGAAATTCTCGCACCGCTCACCACTGCACCGTACACACAGCAGCTCACACAAGCTGTGTAAATGACTACACATTAATACCCATATTAAGTAGCTCCAGCTGCATCCGCTAGGCGTTACACTCAAATAGAGCAGTTCTCATAGATCTCATACATTCGTGTTCTGGTTGCAATTGCTGTACCTCCACCCGGAGGACCGGCCCGAGGCCGAGGAGACGCGTGGGACCGCAACCGGCCGCGCGGAGTGCGGAGTTAATAAGATAATAATGAAACAATTATCGTAGATGATTGCGTGCGACCACCCCACGGGGCGGGGGTGCGCAGGGAAAAAAAACTCACTCCCCATACGAAAATAATTGTGATAGACAGTTCGCGTGCGCACAGCAATTACTTCACGCTGCAGACACTGCGTAATTCCAATTTGGCACATTACACGCGCCCCGCGAGCGCCCCAACAGTGCCCCAACAGCGCCCCAACAGCGCCCCAACAGCGCCCCGACAGCGCCCCGCGACCTCCGCCAGAGGTAGGCGGTTTGTATTCCTTCGCACCTCCCCGCGTTGTTGTTTTAATCGCGTTAAACGTTAGCGCGCCGCGCGCTCGCGAGCCGGCGACGTGACGGCATCGTCCGGCACACCCGCGGCCCGCCTGCCCCGCTTGTTGGGTTTACTTTTAACCTTTACACGTGTATAGAGTAACGGGCGGGTAACACTTGAACAAATATTGAATCGCCAGTAAATACACTAATACCTTGCTTACCGCTGACTAGTTCCAGGTATCCCACTGCAGACTATCTGGGTGGGTAGGCAGCGAAGCGTTTATTACAGTACTTTGCAAACATGTTAGTACACTAGAACCTTGTTGAAAACAAAAAATGCTGGAGGGTTGGATGTATAGCGTCACGCTGTCACGCCCGGAATACGTATATTGACTACCGATGTATGTTGTAGCAGTGAACGACAAGCAGTAGAAATGATAATAATTATATTCTCTCTTATCTTTCTAGAAACTTCTTTATTTAGATAGTAATAAAACTTTTTCTTCTAGAAATAACTAGCGCGTAACATCCTCTGTATCACTGCTACCGTTGGCAGTCGTGGCACGTTGGAAATTGCCTTTGTTTGTCAGACGGTAGCCCTGAACAAACTCGGCGAGTTTGGAAAACATCCGCTCTTATCTAATCTACGGTCAGTGTTTGCGGAGGCTGCGCCTCGGCCTGCGCCCCGGCCGGCGCCCCGGCCTGCGCTCCGGCCTGCGCCCCCCGGTACGCACGGCGGAGTAGGACGTCACGTCACGTTCACGTCAATCAACTGTGTAAATTTAGAAGCAATCATTGCAAGAAGTAGTTTATTTTAAATGTTTATGATTTGAGAAGTAAATTGACTAGTCTGAGCTGAGGAGATCTGAAACGTGCCCTGGTACGTGTGCACGTGGTCGTGCGCTGCGCGCCGTGCTGCGCGGCCGTCCGACGGGCCGGGCACATCACTACGCGCGCGCCCCGCCCGTAGTGACGCGCCGCTACGTCACGGCGCGTAATCGATTCAATCGATACCGGGCGTCAATGTTTACGCACTCGAGTGTTGTCACGGAGCATTACTGCGCTTGCGTGTTTGCGGCGCCCATTGACTGCTCGAGTGGTTTTAAACAAGGATCGAGAGCGGGCCGGCCCGCCCCGCTCTCTAAATAACGACCGCTGGTGTTTATTTAGAAAAGTTTAATCCGGAGACGAGAGCTTTATCGCAGCATCCGGCGCTACGCGGCGAATTAAACATTCGGGCGCCGAGCGTCGCCTGTTTGCGTTTCCCACGGCTGGGCGCGTTGCGCTCGCGAATCCGTGTGTACGTGTTCACGTGGAGCGCGCGGTCGCGATCAGCCGTTAGCGCGGGACCACTCTGAGGTGGACGTCGCAGCCGCTGAAGGCGACGCCTATATAATGAAATGGGAGACGTCCGTTTGTACGCCGTCTGCCCGGAGCTGTGACGAGTGCGCCGCGAACATTAATTAGTAAGCGACGTCTTCACACGACAGCCATTTTGTGAGGGTCGATCCCATTACTCGTACGTTTCTATTTCGAATGTGTTTTGAGTTTTTCAGCGCGCGCGCACGTCTCCCGCTGACTGGTCATTAATTTGGCGCGAGGAGCGGGGCCCGCAGGCGGCGCGGCCAGCTCGGAACTGGCCCGGATTAATTATGCTCGAGTCACCTATGTTTCATCGTGGTTTAGGGCTCAATAAACGAGAGCTTGTTACCACCCACTTTACTTACGTTACGAACGCACATATAAAACTTGATTTAGGTATCGCCGCGAGCGATAAACTATATGTGAATTAGAGAAATAGCGGCGTTAAAGTGGAACCTAATGTCAAAGCACTAAACAAATCTAGACTGAGGACGTTAATTTAGGAGATACTCTCAAGCCGAGTTGGAGAGAATTAAATCAAAGGCACTCGCATTTCGTTATTCGGTTAAAAGCACACAATGTTTTCGTTTACGTTATGAAGTAGGTCGTACGTAAGCCTCCGCGTAGGCGCCTAGCGAACATAACGGCAGACCTGCAGAGTGATGGTAACTGGTATTAGTTAAGCGAATGATGTCAACGATCTTTGTTTTATAAAAATCCTTCTAAACCGGTGCAGCAGCTATGGGCGCTCTCGTCGGCCGCGTCACCGTCACCCGCCGTCCGCCGTCCGCCGTCCGCCGTCCGCGGCGCAAGTTAAATCAGCAGCATTGCTACATATATAAAACATGAATAAAACATAGATACAATTTGCTAAACTAGCCTCCGCCAGCGGGCCCGCTCGCCACAATATATTCAAATTGAATCGTCGCCGATGGGCGACGGCTTCGGATGACGATCCGAATACGAAACGACTGCGGGCGGAGGTGTGCCCCTCAGCGCGGACACAACCTGACTGCAGCACTAAACGATTAGCCAAACACAACCTGAACCAGAACACCGGGACACGCGTCAAAAGCAACAGGGCCCAGCGAAATATAACGGTTAAAAGGCACATACCATCATTAAAGGTGATCCAGGGGTTGGAAATAAATAGAGCTTCTTTTGTTTCTCACGATAACAAAATGAGCGGAAGATAACTTCAGCTTCGTTATTTACCTGGCTGTAGCTAGCGGCCGCGCGGCACCGACGGTGTAGGAAAACACCGCGAGGAGACCCGCGCACTGATACCTGCTTTGTGTGCGTGTGCGTGTGTGTGTGTGTGTGTGTGTGGTGGTCCCAACAAAGTGGCAACAGGCTCGCCCCCTGTTACACGGGACCTAATCTGACCACATCTGGCGACAAGTGGGTGTTTATTCACCTCTGCTTACCCCTACTGGGAAAAAAGGCGTGATAATATAAAAAAAAATAGCGACGACATCAGGTGAGGGTTCTGAATAATATATCTATGAACTTAATAGGTATTTTTTAGTCATTTCTGAAGTGTTCTGATGAATGTCTCAGGGGCAGCGGCCGCCATTGATTGCGGCGCGAATATACGCGTAGGTCACTTGCGCTGCGCACGCGCACGGTCGGGGCAACGAGCGTGCGCGGGTGTGCGTGTATGCGTGTGTGTATGATGTAGTCATGTATGATCCCTGCTGCCAGAGGCTATTTAGGTACCACCGCAGCGATTATTTCTGCCACCAAACAGTAGTGTGCAAACTTTACTGTGTTCCAGCATGAACGGCGCTGTTATTAGTAAAATTACTCAGGTAACCTAACTAAACTAGTCCTACGTTATTATATGCGGTGCCGTTGAATGGACGATTAAAAAAAATATTTTCAAAAACAGTAATCTTTAACTATTATATTTTTGAACTAACCTAGGTTACAGGACCACATTGTCGGGGACAGTACATGTTCCTGTTTACAGTACACTGTAGCTGATGGAACTAAAATTTGTTGCAGTGTAAACATGTTAATCATTACTATCCGGCCGACGTCCAGCTCAGCCGTCATTATTATTAACGAAGGTTTCTACGCCGGGGACAGTTGTAACTCAACTTTACGGTCCTCAAGCAGACAGATCCATGCAACAGGTTCACGTCGCACGTTTGGTACTTGATCAGGCACGTCGTGTGCGTGTCCGTATAAACGTGTTACGATAGTTTCACAATAAACTGTGAGACTTCGCCAACCGGCCCCGCCAGCCCGTCTGCAGCACTCAATGGAATCGGCCAACGAACTCCTCATTCCTATGTTAATTGGATACGCTATCAAATAGATTTATATTATTAATGTATCGCTTGTGAAAAGACCACTCCCAGTCTACTCATCTTACCCCGTGAAGATATTGACCTGGCAACGATTGAAGCAATAACCGCTCCATGGGGCGGGACACAGTTATATATACACACTAACACTAACACTACAATTATTAGCAGTATTATAAATACAATAAGTAAGGAGGTCCCCGTGAGCCGCGCACGTAAAGTAGAGTGTAGGTACACGTAGGCGCACCGTAAAAGCTAATGGAGCTTATTTTGAGGAACCGGATTTTCTAGGTCATGATGAATCTCTTTTCAAAATTACTGCAGTCAAACGATACTAGAGTCTTTCTATTGGTTAAATTAAAAAGTTGGTCTCAAATGTCAGTTGTGAATACAAGTGGAGCTGGTCTCCGCGGACCCCTGCCGGCTGCCGGCTGCCGCAAAAATCAGCTAACAATGTAACACTCGTGAGCAACGCCAAGTGGCGGTCTCGGATTCGATTAGCGAGTAGTGCCGGGGGTCTAAATAACTTAACTCGCTTAGCCGGAGTGCTCGATTATTCGATTTGGACGCGATTACAATGCGTAAGTGTTGTCGAGTTTGTCGATGCGGTTTCGAGGACCTTTTTTTGTCGCTGTCGAAATCTGTTGAGGTGGATCTCATTACGCCGCGCGATCCGTTCGTGCTCGCGTCACTTCGTTACAAGTGATGGCATGTGTGATTACTAAGTAACGATATCAAGTCGGTGTTATTGTTGACAGCACACCGCTACCTATGTAGCTGTAGTTTAATAATAATAAATTAACTTTAAAAAATCTTCGAAGAATTGATGCTCAGCAAACCATTTCCGCATGGAGATTATTGTCACCGATACCGGCAATAGAACAAGACATATCCTCGTGTAATCAGACAACCCTCGCGGCACAAGTTCATACAAACGAGGAGGTGAAATTTTCGCCGTCACGGCGCGTAGCCTCCTCAGTCTGGGGGAAATGGGCCCGGGAGTGCCGCGGCCATCTGATACGCGCCGTGAGGGCTCAAAGGGCCATGAACGGATCTCGTCAGACGCCGAGACGCCGTATGAAATCAGTATGGAGGGCGTTAAATAAAGCCCGGAGTAGTCGTAAAGCAGCCGCCCGCCCTCTGCGGCCGAGCGGCCGAGCTGCCGAGCGGGACACCTCCTCACATTTGTAATTGACACTCTCTATCATCATCATCATCATTTGGTGCCCTCTTCAAACTCTCTCCTATACACTTCTTAAATTATTTTTAACTTGTTTAGTTACACGGCTTTTAAAAGAACCTTGGGCAACAGTTACCATTATTACTGTAATATTATGGATCCTAGTTATTAAGAAAAATATGGATCGATAAAAAAGCTTAACCATTCAAGAGGCAGGTTCTAGCCGACCCATCCATAAGTGAATCTAATGTAGAAACTACTTAAAAAAAAATCAAAACTTGAACTTGTGCCGCGCAGTGCCGCGCAGTGCCGCACGCACAGAGCTGCGCCCGGTTATTATTAATAAATTCGAGTGATTCGCCCGCCGACAGCTCCGAACACGGCACTGAATCCGCAACAAGTCGCCGCAGTCCCCGGCGCGCCTTACAAATCCCCGAACAATGGCGGCTGTCGGCTGGCGAGTGGCGAGTGGCGAGTGGCGGGTGGCGGGTGGCGGCCGCAGGCTGGAGGCTGGAGGTCTCCCGGGCGGCTCTTGTCTCTGCAATGATCGCACAATCGACGCGCCGGACGGATTCGCACGCCCTACACATCTTAAACGCGCAGTTAAGCGCTACCCTTGCTTCACCCTCCGACGCGTCCGTTCTTTTTATATCGCAACTTTATTAACGCATAAAGGTCTTCTGATGGGCCTTTAAGAGTTAGAGCGGTCCCGGGGCTGCGGGGCAGCGGAGCCCGACGAGCGGACCCGGGGCGGGCCGGCCACTTCTCTGCACAATTAACGCAAACTTTATCGAGCACTTGCTAATTCGAATCGGGGAGATCGAGCTCCATTCCATCCTTCCGGTGTCCACCTGCACACCTGCACACCTGCACACCTGCACACGTGCACACCTGCACACCTGCACACCGACACAGCGGGCACGGGTGCTGCGCTGCCTATTTGTTAGTGATTTGTTTTTCTGGTACATTCAACAATATTTCAGTACCATATCCAATAACATTATTTTTATTAATACTTTTTGTTTTGTATAGTTACTATATTGTACTATATTAGTAGTAGTTTTAGTATTCTAAATATATATCTGTATTACTGCTGTCTCTGGCCCGTTCGACCTCGCACCTCAATTGTCTGGTGGTAGGTGCACCACCGTCAGCGGAATGCGTCCGGTTCGACGCGTTCCACCAGCACGGTTGCAGCGCCGTCGACACAATTCCATTAAAAACCCGAATCGAAGATAACTCCATTAGGAATGTATTAGATGGTGTAAGGGCTGCGGAACCCCGCCCGCGCGATCGGATTTACATGCGCGCCGCGCCCCCGCACCCGCACCCGCACCCGCACCCCGGCACCACTAAAACGGAATCATGAATGGAGCGCAGTATAGGAAACCCTGAACATTATCCTTATGCTCCCATTTTACGACCTTTACCCCATCCAGTGGAAAGGGTCACATCGCGACACGCCGTAAAGCGCGCCTGTCCCGCTCGCGCGCGCCGCGCCGCCGCAAGCACGAGCGAGAGGTAATCACGAAGATGAGTCGAAAATTATTTTTTTTATTATCACCATCGGCGGTGCTCTTTTATTTCCTTTTTACGGTCCGAGTACCTCATAAAAAGACAATAAACTTACTATTTACAGACCATCAGGAAATTGTTAGCCGAAGAGGTCTCTTTACGACACACGCTCGCCCGGCGGCGGCGCGGGCGCGGTGCGCGGCCCGCGCGCGTGCCCCGGCGGCCTGCTCCCTCTCCTACGGCCGGATGGAGATGATACGTCTCGTCTTCCACCGCACATCCTACGACCCGTCCCCCTCCCGCGAACTACCTACGGCTCCACCACGCCGAGCGATGTTTACAGCCCGGCCAATCTGCCGCGAACGATACCTTTACGGACCGTTAAAAGTTAAGCACGTCAATATTCTTGTCGAATTGTTTTTGACTCCACGTGCTCGTCCACGCCCACACTCCATACGAAGTTGGATCTTCGGGCTCGTTACATTTCAATAGTGTTTCCGGTGAAAGAAAACATCGCGAGTAAATGTTCTCTAGGAACTACAACTCTCGCGTACATGGGACATCCACGGGCTTTGTTAAGGTGGTGGATAATGCCCACGCTCAGCAGGAGGACTACTGAGATGTGTATAATTATTTAATAGTGCATTAAACTTTAGGATGTTTGCGTGAATCGAGATCAGGTAATACGTCAACCGCATAAATCACTCGTTTATACGTGTGTTAATAAACAGAAATTAAATAAAAACGCGTCCGCCGCGGCGCGCAGCGAGCCGTTGTAATAAGAACTACAACCAGCGGGCACGGCTGAGGTCGGCGGCGGTCGGCGGCGGTCGGCGGCGGTCGGCGGCGGTCGGCGGGGTGGTGGTGCAGCGGCTCATCGCATAAAATTCATAATTTACGACGACAATGTCGAAACGACACTCGCGCTGTTGTTGCAACCGTGTGGGCGAAGATTTTTAACATTTTACCGCCTCGCAGTAAAATCGATGACGGTTGTTAAATTTTATCCTTATTTTTTCCGTTATACTTTTGTAAAAATGACAATACCCGTGCCTGGATAAGGAGCGAATAAATAACAACCCTGCAAGATCCGGCTGTGAGGGCAATAAAAATATAATCGGACCGGCCATTTACCTGGTATCGCGAGCGGTGGTGGTGAGAGTCGCGGACGCTTGGAACAGAAGCAGATTCAAAAAAATAAACCTTTTAAATGGTTGCAAGTGCTGGAGAACATAAAACTAGAAGCAATCACCGGAAGCCCATAACCGAGTAGCACTTGTTTTGTGGAGGAATTTGGTGAAGAGGCTTAATAATAGTTATTAAACGGTTGCGGCGGCGGTGATGCGCGCGCGCGCTTTAACCGACTTTTTTTAATGATTTACCGGCGGCGGCGGCGGAGGCGGCGGCGGCGGCGGCGGCGGCGGCGGCGGAGGCGCTCGTAAATCACCGGCCGGATTACGCGGCAAATTGTTTTACGATATATTTTCATTATTAGCCCGAGTGTGTTTAGGAGCTGTGTGGCGTCACGCTGCACCGCCACCCTACCCACCCACCACCCTCACCATCAACACCACCAACACCACCACCACGCGCCACTCACACCTATGAGTCCAATTCAAAACTTATCATCTTTTTTTTATAGTACAAAGTGACTCGACAAGCGGGACGAACACGTGACAGTAAGTGATACGCTCGCCCATAACGTGCCGCTAGGTAAGACTACATATACTGCACCACATTGCACTCCGCGCCTGAGGCATAAGATGTCGAGTCCCGTTACCCCAGTAATAACACTAGCTACAGCGTCCATCAAACCGGACAACATTAATGTTTGTACGGCAGTACCTACCTAGACGGTCTCCGGCACGAGAGACCTCTCACCTGTTAAACGAACCCCTTAAGATAATATCTTCAAGTAGGAAAGTTTGTAAATAAGCTTTAAGCTGACACTTCCGCATAACGGCTTAATGTATGTTCCAGTCTACTTTACCACAAGGATATGCTTGATTGTAGGTTGAGGTTAACACTACCTTCATTTTTACGGACGAAGAGGTTTCGCAGTATGTCGGGGGCGGGGGCGGGGGAGGGTGCGTCGCTCGCTCCGACCCTTGCGTAACGTTGAACAATTCAGCCCCATGTTAGTTCGCAATAACGTTTTAAGCTTTGGTAATATCTTGTAGCCGCGGGCCGGGGAAAGGATTCAATATTGTGAATTCCAAGGATGCCTCGGTGTAATGAATTTCGGGTGCGTCTTGCGGTTACCGCGCCCGCCGCCCGCAGCCCGCAGCCCGCCGCCCGCCGGTCACCGGCCGCCAGCCACCGGCCGCCAGCCACCGGCCGCCAGCCACCGGTCACCGGCCGCCAGCCACCGGCCGCCAGCCACCGGCCGCCAGCCACCGGCCGCCAGCCACCGGCCGCCAGCCACCGGCCGCCAGCCACCGGCCGCCAGCCACCGGCCGCCAGCCACCGGCCGCCAGCCACCGGCCGCCAGCCACCGGCCGCCAGCCACCGGCCGCCAGCCACCGGCCGCCAGCCACCGGCCGCCAGCCACCGGCCGCCAGCCACCGGCCGCCAGCCACCGGCCGCCAGCCACCGGCCGCCAGCCACCGGCCGCCAGCCACCGGCCGCCAGCCACCGGCCGCCGGCCTCCTCCGCAGTAAGTAATTTGTAGAAAAAACAGTTCGGTGCCCGCACTGCTCCGCCACAAAGCAATGTATGACAGCAAGCCCTCGTGTTATTCAGCTCCGCATTTCCATGATAAAACGGAAGCGTCGCTAATATATCGCTGCGCCCGATTCCTATGCTGATTTCCCTCTTGTTTCGGAGCTTAGCCCTAACCGCGGACCGCATACGGCCCGTGATTTTCCCTCGAAATATTTCTTACAATATAATATCGGGGATGAAAATATATTCGGTATATCGGGGGACGAGGGTTTTGCGTGTGACCAGACATAGCGTACCTCACTTAGTTGTAAACTGTACGCGCGTGACATATGTTACCTTTGTGGGAGACTACAGACGCAGGTATTTCTGTGTAGTGCCCGTAATTGATACGTTGTGACGTTTACTTAGCGCCTCCGACCAGCGCCTCCGACCAGCGCCGCCGTCAACGGGCGCGGCGCGGTGCCTCCGAAGGAGCTGCTGGTACAGAGAGGTGTGCACACAGCAGCAGCGGCGCGGTGCACATTTATCATAATACCTGAGTAAATCGGTTCCTCGAGAACAGAATGATCATAGACGTTAATTATGAATGGGAATGCCCCGCGGAATGAACCGGACGAGCTGACCCTGCAGCCACCGGACAGGCGAGACGTTTCATACAAACACGAACAGTAAATTGTTTACTGTTATACAACAAATGAAAACTCAGCACTCGAGCTATATTTTTATGCAGATATATATATTACCCATCATCGTAATCATATCACTACGGAACCTCAGTAATTTTTATTAGTCAGTGTAAGCCAAGATTAAAAAATAAACTTGATAATCGTTAAACTCCTGTACCGCAGGATCGCCCGGTGGCGGTGGCGGTGGCGGTGGCGGTGGCGGTGGCGGTGGCGGTGGCGGTGGCGGTGGCGGTGGCGGTGGCGGTGGCGGTGGCGGTGGCACGGATGAGGAGGGACAACTTATCAGAATCGAACCGACCACCTTCCTTCCTTCCTGTTACAATCAAAGAAGAGCTAAAATGTTATCCAATAATCGTATGATTTTTTTTTACATTAGTTTAAAAACGTTTACTTCAACCCCCGCGCGCGCGCACCAACCCTCTTCTATTTCTCTCTATTTATGTGATTCTCACGTTTCATTTTTATATTAACGATATTGTAAAAATAATGACGTCTACACTATTGGCCAATATTGATTTAATTTAGTTAAAAGCCCGGAAGTCGCGGCGCATTAATAATTAATAAAATAATTAAAAGAAAAAATGTTTTTCATTTCCACGCAGCGACTGTTCACCAGGAGCGCATGGAGCGCATGGAGCGCATGGAGCACAGGCGCACAGGCGCACAGGCGCACAGGTGTACCGGCCGCCATTAGCATACGTATTGGCGGGGACAAAGGGCGCGCGCAGGCGCGCACGGACGCGCACAGGCGCGCTTCTGCCGCTCACCGCGCGTTCTAACAAATGCTAATGCGCTTTGGAATGTTTTTAAAACCAGAACGGTACTCCTGCGCACTCTGTTGTTGTTATTTCGGCTGCGGCTGCGGCTGCGGCGGTGGCGGTGGCGGTGGCGGTGGCGGCTCGTGTATGCATAATCAAATGGCGTCGTCCTATTTGTTTCACGGAACGATGAACTGATGAAGGCGCGGTGACCATTCTAAATTACACAGTTTGCATCACCGACCGCCGAGCGATTTGGAAAACATTTAAAAACTATTGGCGCATAAATAAATCTATTAACAAACGATTCTTATAAATAAGATCACGACGTTCACAGCATCCACTTCTCTCAGGCACGTAGGTGACGCGGTTGCAGCTAAACGGGTTAATGAACGCGCTAAAAATACTCTTCCTTTTGAGACAAATCCGTTTTGTCCTGTTCATCTGTTCTCAAACGAGTCACTTTAAGTTTTTGACTGGTTTTCTATTTTCTGGTATGCATCACGATCTAATTTATGTAAAACCTTTATGGTTGACATTATCCATATTCCTATTCTGGTGAAACCAGGTCATTCGCTGCAACTAGTTTTTCACGTTCCAGCGCGCTCGCCGCTCGCAAGCAAATGATTTAATGTTTCATTCAACTTTATATGAGTTTGTACGTGACAAGCGATTCCCAAGTAACAGGGTCTGTTTGGGACCGGGCACACCTTGTACCCTGAACGAGGCTGCCAAGTAAAGCTGAAGAAATAATTGCGGGGTTCAGTCTATGCTTGGAAGCTGTGCTGATTTTGTGTTCGTAAATTATAATGGTCAAGTAATAAATTGCGATGGTCGCGTCGAAGTGGCCCAAAGCAGCAAGCGCACGTTTTTTGATTCCGATTACAAAGGTGAAATGTAAATTGTCCTCCTGTTCCGTGATTAGAATGAAGTTGCAGCGCCGCCGCCGCCGCCGCCGCCGCGCAACTCCACGAGCGGCACTCAATGCTACAGTTGCTGCTTTAAATACGTTAGCAGTAAAATCAGATTATGTGCAACACAACTTACATGAAACGATTATTCATACTTATTTACCGCAGCGTGAAGCGAGCAACCTGTCGTATAGCCTGCTGCACTGCTGCACTGCTGCACTGCTGCATGTTAGTTTTAGTGCGGACGCTGTATATGTATAATATAAGTACATGTCATTTTATTGCGCCGCCAAACGTTTACGTATCATTACGAGTGTAATTATCGGTGTGTCCAACGATACACAAGTGATATGTGATCTGTACAGTCTAATTCAAATGAGACTGCCAATGGGCCTACGGCGACACGCGGCGTCACGGCGACACACGGCGACACGCGGCGACACGGCGACACGGCGACACGGCGACACGGCGACACGGCGACACGGCGACACGGCGCGAACTAAACGCGCATTAAACGATTATAAAAAAGCGCGCGCAACTATGCAAGGGAGCGCGCGGCCGGCACGGGTCGGCCCCAGCCCGGACAGCTGGCGCTTGCCCGCGGAGCGCTCTAGTGAAAAAGTACAGCTTAATAATTATCTAAGGGCTATTAATTAAGCGAATACTTTTTTGCAGAGGCAGAAAAATAGTGTTTTGCTTTTGAATAAGTAACGCGTCGCAGTGCTACAGGAGCGGCCGCGCGTTCTGCGCTCCGCGCTGGGGGGCGGCGGCGGGGGTGCGGGGCGCGGGGGTGCGGGGGCGCGGGGGTGCGGGGCGAGTTACATTATTAAGAGAAACGTTTAATGATACAAATAATCATCCAGCGCTCGCGACGTTGGCTGCACGCGTCGGTACCTCGGCACCGGAGGGGACAACTTACCCGGCACCCTGCTAAGTACGAATTGGTGGATCTCACGTGTTGGTGGTGGTAGCTCTCCGTTGTCGGAAACCGTCTAAGTGGATACCATCTCAACGTCTACTTCTGTACCCAGTGCTGTGCTAACATTGCTGTTCCGGATTGAAGGGCGCTGTAGCTAATGTAACTACTGGCATAACGCGACTCAATATCTTATGTCTCAGGCGACGAGCGCAATGTGGTGTAGTGCATACCTCCTTAACTAGCGCGTATAACACTTACCACCAGGTGAACACCCCGCTCGTCTCGTAGCTTAATTACATAAGACAAAAATACAAGGTGCCTGTGAAAGCTGTCGTTCTTAGAGCCTGTCAGTGTTCACTGGAGCCTCCCTTGCACCGGAATATTTTGTATGACCACAGAGTGATCACACAGACGCACACAACGACACTTGAGACGGAGCGAAGCAAACAAAAAGAAATTGAATTATCAGCGAAGGAAGATGGCATTAGCTGCCCGGCGGGGCAGGAGTGGTGCGGAGTGAAGCGGAGTGGTGCGGAGTGAAGCGGCCGCCTCGCGCCTCCGCAGCCACCTCCAGATGCTTTTAAAGTAATCGGCTTTAACTGTTCCCGGAACTTAGCCGCGGCCCGGTTCACCAACGACCTGGCTAAATTGAACCAGCCCGCGCCGCGCCCCCGGCTTACTGACCGATTATGAACTAACTTAGTTCTTAGTCTTATTAACCGTCGTGCGAAGTTTCTCCATGATACTTTGAAGTAACGGGAAGTGCTTCACGATCCCCGTCAGCCGCACGGTCTCGTGTGGAGTCTGAGATCTCCGCAGTCGCTGAGCGTTGAGGTGTGCGAGTATCTGATTGTTGCGGTTCGGTTCTGCTTGCACCTGAACACAGCGTGTTTGGGGAGTGCGCGGTAACAATACAATCACTTCATACTCCTGCTTGCAGTCTTTCCTGCTCCGAATAAATGGAGAATTTTAAACGGTTCACTATCTCTTACTAAAATCGCATTGTGCTAATGTCCCTATTCCTTTTTTTTTACTCTCAGCGTAGAGCGAGCTGCCCGCTCGCGTCGGGGGTGCTGGGGGTGCTGGGGGTGCAAGGTGTGCAGGGTGTGCAGGGGGTGTGCGAGGGTACGGGGCGCCGTTGCCGCGGGGGAAGCATTGTCTTAAAGACAGTTTTAATTTCCCGAAGGTGATTTATCACCGCCAGTTATTCCTGCGCGCCGCGTCAATATGTTTCAATCGCAATGGGTTCTGAAGCGAGAGTGTTTGTAGGGCGGCCACGTCAGCTTCCACTTTACGGACAAAATCATAACAAACTATTTTAAGAGCATTAAGTTTTACATATAAAAACTTACTTTTACTATAATTAAGTTAGGTTTCGGTAGTTCCTAGTAAATTCTATAAGATTAGAGTCAGTAGTTCCGTTGTAAAGAGCGACGGCTGTGTGCCTGCTGTGAGTTTTACTTGCGGCTAACACACCTCATGTGGTAGCTGGTGGTAGCATGCATGGTGCCTACAGTACAGTTACTACATTGGAGCCTTATTTCCCATCAGGTTAAGGTTCAGCTCTCAATAAAAGGATGGATGATAGATAACGGGGCTTGGTTGCAATGCACCACGTGGGACTGGTCCGGCGCGCCCCCGGCTGCGTGGTCGCGGTGCGAGGGCGCGAGGGCGCGAGGGCGCGAGCGAGTATATTTAGCGCGGCTCTCGAGCACCGTGAAGTAGAAAATAATATTATGAATACCTTCGCGGGTGACGTGACTGCGATTATTTTGAACTTTTTGTGCCGCCGCACAATCGCACAAACGGTGCGTTCACAATTGTATGACATCATTCAAAGCTTCACAAGCTTTATTGTAGTAATTTAATAATAAAAACGTATAACTTGCTTTGAAGATTAGGATATCAAATACATAAATAGTTACCCAAGGTGGACAAGAGGTTGTATATAACAGCGACAACAACAAGAGGTTGTATATAACAGCGACAACAACAAGAGGTTGTATATAACAGCGACAACAACAAGAGGTTGTATATAACAGCGACAACAACAAGAGGTTGTATATAACAGCGACAACAACAAGAGGTTGTATATAACAGCGACAACAACAAGAGGTTGTATATAACAGCGACAACAACAAGAGGTTGTATATAACAGCGACAACAACAAGAGGTTGTATATAACAGCGACAACAACAAGAGAAATATACTCTCGTGTTATTGTAGATGATATAGTGAGAGGATGAACAGGACATCCATTTGTGTCGTTGCGGTCTGCAGTATACCCATCGCTATTACTTAACCGTTGGTTAATTATCAGTCGAAATACGCTGCTGTTTGGACACAGGCCGTCGCTGCTCAGAACTTAAAAGCCATCCTGCCTCAACCGTACGTACGATTTTGGAAAACAAAATGCAATTGCGACAGAGTTTGAGATCATGTTACGGTGTGACCGGTAAACCCACGTGTGAACGAGGAGAACGTTTTAAAAATATAAAAATACTATCGGAAGGATGTATACTTGAATAAAATAAGTACTGTTGTGTGTGAATTGAACTGTACCTGTAATTATTGGTCGGACTTAGTAACGTCTCCCTGCTTGAGTGGAGCAAGCCGGGCCGCGAGCTCGACACCGAGTGCAGTACGTGGGTAGCCGGTTCGAATGCCGTTGGATCACCATACAATCGTCACCGCATCACTGTTTGCAAATCAAGGCGGGAAACGCCGCCATCTTGATTAGCATGTTTTTGTAATCGGCTTCTAAATTTAAATTGACGCCTCGGGCGCCGGAGTCGACCGCCATCGCCGCGCCCCCTCACACAGACACGCACAGGCACAGGCACAGCAACACAGAGACACAGACACACAGACACAGGCACGCATAAATACGTTCTCTATAATTTATTGCTTTTAATATATGAAAAATTAACCAAATTTGTGTATATGTTAAGGAAATATCAACGTTTACATATAATTAATATCAAAATAAACATATTTAAAGTTATCGCTATCCGTAAACAGAAACAGCGGATAGTATTGAGGCTCGCGCGACCCTTCCGCTGGTGCGTTACCATCGGTGGCGGTGGCGGTGGCGGTGGCGGTGGCGGTGACGGTGGCGCTGTGCACACACAAGACACACAAGTACTCGTCCGCGTTTCATATCAAAACGTTGCGAGAGCGGTGCGGCGGCGCGCTGTACTTAGTGTGATTACTAGAGCAACGAGAGTCTACGTGTTACGTCGCAGACGAGGAACGCGATGTAATGGAGTATACGATATAACACCTCAACCACCGCCACGTTGCTATGGGCGAGCGCATCGCTTACCATCAGGCGTACGTCTTGTTCATCTGGTCGCTTAATTGTATATAAAAAAACGGAAAGTCATTGCGCTCCCCTGACGCGTGCATAGAATTGAAACGTCCTCGTGATCGGTGTTGCCACAGCGAGAGTGTGTGATCTACACAGACACTGTATGCTGTAAGCTGTCTAAGCGCTGCAGTGCCGGACAGCGGAGGAGGCGGCCGCGCGGGGCGCACTGCGCGTTTGTGGCCGTAGAGCACAACGGAACGGATCGCGCACAAATCTAATATCATTTCAGAGACAAAGCAGAAAAAATGGAACTTAATTACATTTTGTAGCTTTCACAAAAAGCGGGAGATAAGGAAAAGGTTCCTATTCGAGTCGTCGTTATCAGCGGCTCCGTCTCCTGCCACCCTAGAGCTTGCACCCTTCATTTGGATGTTGTTTTTTTACATCGGATACCCCTCCAGAATACCTATCGGGTGTTCTCGAGATAACTAATGCGCCGAGTCATTAAGGAGCCGCTCCGAGCGCTGGTGCGGTGCAGCCGACTGCATTAATAAAACTTTTAATTTTACATTTTGTTTTTTTTCTTCCTTTAGTTTCGATGAAATCGCTACAATATATTAACGGCGGGACGTTAAAGTGCATTCGGGATTACTCGCGTGGGACTTATCGTTAAGTTCAAAACAAAGTTATCTTTCGATAAGTAAATGGTATCGGCCACGGCGACAAGTTGTCGGCGTTGCGTTGCGTTGCGTTGCGTTGCGTTGCGTTGCGTTGCGTTGCGCAGAGAAGCGCTCCGATTCCGCCAGGGTCTGTCCTTGCTGGTGAGACTGAAGTGCGATGTGATTTCACGGTTTGATAGTTCTGTCGCCTAGTAAGTCGGGAGCGAAGGGTTCCGACTGTTACCGCAGCCCCTATCAAATCTCGTCGCGTTGTAAAGAAATTTAAAATTTTTATAGTGCAATAAAATGTGAGAATCAAAAGCCACAGAATACATTAAGCAGCGCGTCTAATTGACCCGCCGCTGCTGACCTGCTCGTTTAACGATTTCAGAGTTGTAAAGAAATAGTTTCAATTAAAAAACAACGTGTTACGGCCCGGCCGAGGGTGTGTTTGTGTTGGTTTTGTTATAAATGAACCAGAAATATGGAATAATGTAACGGCAGTAAAATACTATCGGACGTTTACGACAAATTCACACGGGCTTACTTCATAAATCTGACAAAATCTTAGAATTTATGCGAGGGGCCGGAGGAGCCGCGGGAGGGACTTTACGAGCCTCCGATGCGCCCGCAGCGCGCCCGCCGCGCCAGCCGCGGTGCGACAAAAATGTTAAGTTTAATTAAGTTGTTGTCACACATCCGGGCGGGCGGCGGGCGGCGGGCGGCGCGCTGCGTGCAAGTGCTAGTGCTAGTGCAAGAATACTGATATGTTGCAAATATCGTTTCAGCGGATAGTAAGTAGCAAGAAGTACATTGTACATTGTTTATCATTAAATTTGTGTAAATAATACCATAAATATGTGGTAACTACCACGCGTACGTGCAGGCGACCGATTTCTGGTGAAACTATTGAAACCGTATAGGTAGGTACCAGCGCAGCTTCCTCCTCTTTAGCTGCATCCTCCGCTAGGGAGATTACTGGGGTACCGACACTTAACACCTGGGGCTTCAAGGCGATGAGCGCAACGTAAGACTGTCTAATTAGCGCTACATTGTTACAGACAGGATCATGGCTTGCACTTGCAGGAGCTTACGTCCCGATAATGTGACTCGTCACAAAATAATGCCAACCCCCATTTGAATATAACAAGTAACTATTCTAAACCCTTTTACTCCCTTACTTTACTGACGACAGAGTTTTGATATGTTTTCAACTAGCATGGAGCACGAAAAGTTTGAAAGTGTGAACGAATGGTCCCCCCCACCCCCACCACCACCCCCACTGGCGGTGCACGGCCGGTGGTCGGCCGGTGGTCGGCAGCGGCGGTGTGATGTACTGTAAGCGGGTTGTCTAGTGGAAATTGATCCTCAGCAACAAGATAATATAAAAATAGCAAAGTTTTGGTTAAATAACGTATTCCTTATTTATATAATACGTGTACAATAAAGAATATTTATCTTATCTTTAAAAGATTGTAACTTAAGATACCTTCACAGTTTCCATCAACACACGTAACATTGATGAGGATACATCAGTTCCAATGTGAACCCTGTTGGAAGTTTTAACTGGAATCCTGTTGGATTGCAGAGACGACGTGTAACTCGGTGGAGGTCGCAGGGAAGCGTAGAGGCGATGTTAGACCGTTAATGAGACGATTGGGAGGATGTCAACATGTACCAGTTGTTGTGAGCTACATTGGCGATAAGTGAGCGCCGGCAGAAAGTAATCGTCAAATCAAATTCCTGGCGCGTCGCGCTCGCGAGGAGTGAGGAGCGAGAGCATTATATTACAAGGAGCAATTTGAGGACATTGCATTGCATTGCATTGCATTGCATTGCATTGGCATGCGCGCGGCGGCGGAAGTGTTGCCGCTTGTTTCCATTATTATTTTTCCTCGCCCGCGCTTACGAAATATTGTAACGGCGCCCTGGGAATGTTAAAAAGTGGTCTTGATTAAATAAAACGTCGCCGTGTCCCGGACTAGGGGGCGCGAGGGGGGCCCCACGGGGCCCCACGGGGGCGGGGGCACGTGACGGGAATTCGGTTCTAAGGCCCCCATAAACTGTTTAACAGTTAATACCCGCGCTATAAACTTACTGATTTACCGCCGGCAGCGCGGCAGCGCGGCTCGAATACGGACGGACACTCATTCAGTTAAAGTAACTATTATAATATAAATAACAACACACTATTATCCAGATCAGTTCACTCACACGGTATACTCAGTTAACTTGACCTCCATTTCAAGTGGCGTTAAGTGAGAATGAGGCAGCATACTCCGCCTGTCACGTGTTGACAGATTTAAAGCTCAATAGGTGATCAGGGAGAAGGTGCCAGAACAATCTAAGCTTGTATAAAAAAATAGCTCGCTGGCCCAATGGTTAGAGCGCGCGGCTTTCATTCCGAAGGTCGCGGGTTCGAACCTCGGCGTGTACCGATGATTTAATATTTAAGTTATGTACATTCGTGAACTTTAGTTACAACAGCGAGATACAAACGGTGAAAGAGAACATCGTGAGGAAACCCGCACACTGACATCATATTTGTGTGTGTGCGTGTGGTGGCCCCAATAAAGTGACAACAGGCTCGTCCCCTGTTACACGGGACCTAATCTAACCACATCTGGCGAAAAGTGGGTGTTTATTCACCTCTGCCTACCCCTACTGGGAGAAAGACGTGATTACATAAAAAAAATAATATTAAAAAATAAAATAGTCTGAAGTTGGAATTGCACCTCCAACGTTAGAACCACTTAAGCGTTATCCTCAACTTAGTAAGCTATCCTTGCTTCCCATCATTGTACTCACAACGACTTTAATTGTTACTTATGACAGTTTAATGAATTATGGGTCAGTTTTGGATAAATTAATTTTAACTCACCATCACTTAGTTCTTCTTTAAAAATAAACTTCGTGCTTACCTGGAACATAAAAAGACATTTGTGTAAAAATAGATTACTTTATAAATGAACGTATTCGCGCGGGACAATATGACAATTCGTGTGTAAAATGGCCGATGGATGGGAGAGCGCGCGCTCATACATTGCAAAACAGAAAAATTGGATACAATTTCCTCGTCCAATAAATCTAGCGTAATGAAAAGACGCGCGTACGTTTGTGTACGCGATGCATGTAACAGTACCGCGGCCGGGGGTGGGAGCCCCACCCCCGGCCGCGGTACCGTGACACGGTGCCCGCGCCCCCGCACCGACGCACCCCGTGCTGGCTGACCGCGGCCGTCGCCCGGATAAATATTCGCTGACCTCCACGCGACCAACCAAATGGCCAGATGAAAGTTTTTCCCGAGCGTCCTCGACGGGTCCCATTTAAATGGGCGCCATTAAGTTCTGCAATGGACCAGTGTAACCTGTAACGTGTGTTTCGAATTGCTCAAAATTTACATGACGGCCGCATTCAAGTGCAGCTGCCGAGTTGTGGGCAACCGAATGGAGGCTCCGCACCAACTGGCCAAGTGACAAACTGATCAAATAACCGAAAAGCCTTAGTCAGAAACCCACCATATTGAGGAAATCTTCATTCTGTATTTATTACAAGCTTGGTTATTGGGACCTGGTGCAGCAGTTGCAGACCAGCCACAACGTAAAGAAACTATTACCTCAGTGCATTGGTGCAGGTTAATGGGTGTTGCCGAACGAGGTAATGGTGTTTATGATATAGTTTAATTATGTTTTATGGCAAGCTGATGTCTGAAGACAACGGTCTGAAGGTGGAAGTAAAGAGTAAAGTGCCTCCGAACACTGTATAGTACCTTGAACGTGGATAAGGGGATCTTCGCATTATATGATATATAAAACGAAAGCAACCAATGGTATTTTAAAAATGCCACAGTGATTTGCTGCTGCTCTACAGCATGAGGCACCGCCAATCCATCGGTCAGATCACGCTTACCCCCGCAACCCCCGGCTGTACGGCGCATTATTATGTATGTTCCCGGGGGGAAGTGCCAATAGATGCCGCGGCCGGGGGAGGTTCGCGTTGCCGCCGGACGGCTATGTGTTAGACGTCACTTGTAATGTGTTTCGTAGCTTACCAGGCCTGGCTGCTCGACTCCAATGGCTAACCACGGAATCCAGAAATACATTATCAGTGCGCGTACGTCGTGTAAATATTCCGAGTAACGATTGTTACGGGCAGAACATATTACTGATTATTAGCAAAAAAAAATTAATAACATTTTGTGCGTTATCGAAGGGCAATGTCGCCGCCGGGGCGAGGGTCACCAGCGCCTCGTCACAAATGCGACGGGACGGCAGCACGCTGCGGGACGCGCGCACGTCGCACACAATTACTGAAGCCGTCACGTTACTTTCCAATGCAATAATGGTCGCGAGAGCGGCCGCCATCTTTATTAGAAATTTATTTAAAAAAAAACAATTGAACCTAAAAGTAGATGACGACAGTAGGACGTCTATTGAGCGTAACTATATGATAGTATAGTTATTATATTTCATCGACAGTTAACTAACAACGCGCAACCTGGCGCTACCGACCGACGCTCTCCGCTGAAACTGTTGATGCTGTCAAATTGAAGGTTCAAAATGTGCGGAAGTGCGGCCGCAGCGCAAGTGGTGACCATTTGTTACAACAAACAAACACCTATGCATGCGAACCCGCTGCACGCTGCACGCTGCACGCTGCACGCTGCACGCGGGACCCACATCTGTCCGTCTCGCCTCTATCGTTTCCCGGGGGTGCCGTGACCCCATATTTTTTGCTGGTAGAATAAATTTTTAATCAAAATATTTTCGCCTCCCCTCTAGGAGGATGTTAATGCTGCCATTGTGGATGATTGACACGAGTTAACTGCAGACGGGCGCGGCCTACGGCGGCGGTGGCGGCGGCGGCGCCCGTCGCGCCCGTCGCGCCCGTCTGCAGCGAATAACATTTGTTAATTACATTAACATATTAGCAGGTTACTGCACCACCCTAACCGCGGTGAGCAGCCCCCCGCCGCTCAACTGATGGTTAACATTTAACTGCGTGGAGACGCAAACGCTGACATCTGCGTGTCGACGGATTGGTTTATGATATATGCGAAATGTCATATATATCATAGAGTCCGACTTTTGGTAATGTAAACGATGCGATAGCTAGTCCGTAGTAAGACCTCAGTGATCAAATAATGTATGGACTAACTACTAAGCTCTAAAATAAACAAGCAGCAGTGTGCAGTTACAGCGTCCGCTCGGTGCAGCATCAGCTTGACGCAGCATTGGGCACGGGGGCGGCCGGCGGCCGGCGGACGGGTCGTTACGACCCACAGCACCAGTTACGGACAACAGTCTAAAGTCGGCCAGCGCCTGAATTATCCTCGGCGGAACAAACGGAGCATTTTTGTAAAGGCCGCTAAAAGAGCAGCGAAACAATGGCGCGCAATTAATTCCGGATCCGGCACAAAGCCGCGAGATGAATGCAGCCGCCACAAAGGTTGCCAATGTGAATGATAGACAGTTCCAACCGTGAAAATTATGTACATACAAGTAGCCTGATGTTCCTAACGGCCATAGTGTTAAGTATAAGCGGTAATTGGGGGCGATCGGTCACGGGCTCGCACCGCCGCGCCCCCGCGCCCCCGCGACACAGCCACACCGCGCCCCCCGGCGGAGACGAGGGCCTCCAGGGTTATGCGCAAGCCACGTGTTACTGCCACGCCATTCTGCCTTCCTTCCTACGACTGATCGTTGCAGACGCGTACCGCTGCTGAAGGTCTTTCCTAAGTAACTCTTTATCACTTAACTCTGCAAACTTGTCAATAGCTCTGCATACAAACTATACCTGCACAAAGCATGGTCACACTCGAACAGCTGATCGGGCACGAGGTGTGCAAGCAAATAAAGAACCTGTTAAGCATTAGCTTGGCGAAAACAACTTTCGCGCGGGCTTGACGTCGCCTGCCCTGCAGCACTAAATACCCAGGACAGCAATTACGGAATTCCTTTAAAGCGCTGCAGTAATGAAACTACGGCGAGGAATCTAATTTGGAGGAGCTCGCGGCGTGCTGCACCGCGGCGTGCTGCACCGCGGCGTGCTGCACCGCGGCGCGCTGCACCGCGGCGTGCTGCACCGCGGCGCGCTGCACCGCGGCGCGCTGCACCGCGGCCGAGGCGTTGCCGTTACGAGGAACGTTACATCTAAACTTCAATTTATCAAATATTTAGTTAGACTTGATGAGGGCATTCCAAAGTCGGTCCAGCCGTTTATATTTTACGAGATATTCTGTACTTTTACTTTTTAAATATTTTTGGTTTTAAACTTTTTAATAGTATTATAAAAATGAATACTTCGAGACTCATCATCATCATGATCAGTCGATAGACGTCCATTGCTGGTTGTGTATAGGCCAGGCCCCCACAAAGACGTCGACACCGGGTGGCCCCGCGTTGCTCACATCTAGAACTTTGAGAATATTGTTCGTAAATTGATTGCTTTTAACAATATCTTAAAGTATTGGGATTTTGGTTATTGTCAACTTCAGTGTTGTTAACAACATTGGGCCAGCTTAAAAAAAGGTTCATGGGCCAAGCGATGCCTCATCGCGAGGCAAAGGCTTTATAAAGTAGAGACAGGTCTGTTCCAGAATTCGTTGTTGCCATGAACCACGTGGCTGTTGAGTGGAGGGCACAGCCACGTCTACCAACCGGTTACACCACGGCATACGGATATTTAGTAACGAGTAGAAGTCTATTCCGCTTTAGTTGACCGAGGCCGACGCGAGCGAGAGTTCACGCCTGTCCGCTGCCCTCTCTCATAAACAAATACGTGGAGTTGATTGTGATGCAAGTGCGTCCCAGTGATTGAGCGGCCACGTCCGCGGCGCTTTGGACAAACGGACAAACAATCACAAATAGGCTACTTAAATAGATATTTCAAACTGAAAAATGCTAATGTCGGCCGCCGGAGCGTCGCAGCGTCGGGGCCGTCGCTTAATAGCTCCTTTACAATAACAGTACCGGTGAGCGGTGAGCGGGGAGCGGGGAGCGGTGAACAGTGGCCGGCGGGGGCCGGGGCCGGGGCCGGGGCCGGGGCCGGCCGGACGGCCGGACGGCCCGCGAACGGTAGCGCGCGCCGACGTAACGACACGAATGCTAAGTTGCGGTTGTAATTCTGTCCGTCGGGCGCGCGCGCACTCAGAGTACTCACACTGCGGCTCGCAATGACCTCTAATCGGTTTCACAGGGCTCTTGGTGCATTAAACTGTACTTGTTCAACTAATTACCATTTACAAGAATATCAACCGAAGATTAGCTAATCCTTCAGTCAATGTTTTTCAATGTCAGTCAAAAATACTAACACACGTAGATAGAGCTGCGGAGGGTGTGGCTGGACTCGTCATTCGATTTGTTATAAAAATGTAATAAGCTGTATAATGTGTCACCCCCCTGGCCCCGTCCGCCGGCAGGGTGGGGAGCTCGGGGATACGTTTGACTGCAGTTGCAACAACAAATAACAATTTGAATCTCTGTATTGAATTGTTTAGCATACATGTTACTCGATGCTTTTGAAATGAGATTAAAGAAATATACATATATTAAAACGGACAGGGGATGCCAAACTTGCGCTCGCGCAGCCCTCTGATCGCGGGCCTCCCTCTGGCGGGCTAGCGGCGTCCCGCTCGCGCGCGCAGCTGTCACTCGTATGACGAATCACTTTGTCATTCCGACAGCTTTTTGTACGTCAATTGTAATTCTCACCCTTCTGATGGAATATGAATGAAAAAAAATGGAAGCGCATTCGGCGTGGAATTGTGCATTTGGATAGTTGGCGGGCCCGGAGGAGGGCGGCGCCGGTTTTTGTCGCTTGCTAAGTGAATGTATACGATTTTAGAAATCGAGGCTGTTTGTTAAACATCCGCCAATGATACGGGCTTTTTGTCAATTCGTTGGCCCCGTGCGAGGCCGTAGCCGGCCAGGACCGGCGGTACTCCGCGATGCAGCGATGCTGCCGGCGGACATCAATTCAGGATTATTTATCTTTTACTATTTAGTGCGCAACAACATATCAGTCGTGTTAGGGTTTCCTTCCCTCATTCATCTATAAAAGAAACATCTAGTAAGGGTGTAACAGGAATAGGGCCACAGATTAAAATGTTAGTGCTTATTCAATTGAAACTTTTTAAACTGTCGATAAATAATTCATATCGAGGTGGGGAAGTGTCTCGGCTGATGTTCCACAAAACGCAGCGAGCCGCCCGCGGCCCGTCCGCGGCCCGTCCCCAAACAAACACACAATCCCACTGTTATCCTGACAATTACTATGGCAGAAAAACCCAAAAGGGTTGAACAATACCGTCGGCCCCGAGCCGTAATTTCTTTGTACTCGCGCGGGGTGCGTAGTGCGGGGTGGGGGCTAATACTTTTATTTATATCTATAACGGCGCGGCTCACACCGGCAACTCTAAATCTATTGTTGCTCTGACGCGATTTTTATTTATGACGTCTTTTGCAAAGTTACGCACCATTTAACTTGATGGTGCTTCAGAGGTACCAATTTGTAAGTTCGCGTAGCGCATTGTGCATCGGTGCTCGGGGACGATCCCAGCTCCCAGGTCACACATCACACACCACACATCACACATTACAATACTGTACGCATCAAACTGCAAATTCATAATAGATAGTACACGGATAGATTAACCGCGAAGTAGTTATTGCTGATGAGAATCTATTGTTCGCATGTATACGGACAGTTCAAGTGGCGATTTGTTAATTAAATTGGTGGGAAAAAGTTATACGAAGTAGGAGATTGTTCGCGGGAGAGGGGGGGGAGTGGAGCAGGTACATTAGTGAAATGTGAAAATAAACGTTGGGACCGTACAATTGCATTACGACGAGTACGGGCACGGCGGCGGCCCGCGCGGCGCGCTCGCGTCGCCTGCGACCGGCGACCGGCGACCGGCGACCGGCGACCGGCGACCGGCGACCGGCGACCGGCGACCGGCGACCGGCCGTGTTCCGGTGAAACCGCGCGAAGGTCACGGGGCTCCGTCGCGCGCCCTGCGCTAATCTAATATTAAATACGTCCCGATATTAGATACAAAGTGAGCAGTCGCTGAATTTAATAATCCCACTCCCACAGCCGGTCCCACAGCCGCTCCCACAGCCGGTGCCGGGGTCCTGGCCGCGTCACGCTCGCCCTGAATTATTAACAACAGTTTTATGATTACAAGCGATCGCCGCAAGTGGCGGCGCTACGTGACCCGCACGCAGATCGCGTCGCACGAGAACCGCCGCGGAATCGCTGCGGTTAATATTTTATCGGTTTCGATACGTCCACGTTAGGCGGCTCCGGGTAATTTTCAATTTTGCGCCTGAAATATTGATAAGGTGGACCCCCGGGGGTTGCGCCGGACCTCCAACCCTTACATTAAGTGATGAATCGCGGCCGAGTACCCCTGCCACGTGGCGTGGCGGGGCGGGGCGGGGCCGGGCAGGCCGTGCTCCACGCTGGAGCTGAACACTAGCCACTCTACAGCTCTATTAACTATATAATTATTTCAATTCTATTCCAGAGCTGAATAACTTAGCGCAGATACGGCGAGCAGGGGAATGAGCTGGTACATGCAAAAATAACAATATTTGGTTAAGTAACACTACACGTGTATCTAAGTGATACATAAGTAACGCGAGAGCAATTCAGCCGCACGCGTACAGCGCAGCGCGCTGCGGCGGACCCGAGCGGAGAATGCAACGAAAAACTTAATTAAACGATTTAGTGTAAAAATACGGTAAATTAACCTACGCAACCAACGGACAAGCAGACAGGCAGACTGGCAGACAGGCAGACAGGCAGACAGGCAATCCGCAAAGGAATTGAGTGAACATCTAAACTCGAAAGTATGTTTAACAGTTTCTGTATCCAAGGTCTGCTCTCCACGAGCTACCAGCGTTACCTAAACATTATCCTGTGACGGCGCGGCCGGCAGCCGGTCCCTGGACGGGAACCGCTCCTCTCGGCTGAACGTGGACGTGAAGATATAAACAAATTGCTTGAATAATAAGTATCCCCTATATAAACATAAGCAACGTGTTTTTATCGGTTATAGAATGTTGCTTTGTTTGCAGCGTGCACCGGTTTTTGTCCATTGTCCTCGATCCTAGATCCGAAGAGATCTAGATTAGATTTGTTCGGAGTGCGACCCGGATGGACGGAGTTAGACAGTTAAATAGAATTCAAGGCACATTCGCGGAGAGCCGGCGGTCAGCGCGGCCGTGAGCTGAATCCGCAACGAGCTGCTCCTCCGAGGAGGGGATTTATGACGAAAATTGATCCGAACGGACTCGGGGGCGATAATTTTATTTAGAATCCGCCGGACGCATCCCCCTGAGCCTGGAGCCAGGCTCCGGACACAATCATCATTACTCCGCGTACCAGCGATTGGAGTAGCCGGTGCTGCCGCGTTAGGAGTAGATCAGGAAATTAAATTGAGCATCCTTGTTGTGGCCACTTCCCAAAGTAGGTGGCGTAAGAGTCGCGGCTGATTCGCTTACATTACGTCCTAGTGCATGGAAACAAAGTAAATAAGTAATTCCGATATTTAATGAATATAGCGCGGCGGCGCGGCGGCGCGGCGGCGCGGCGGTGCTGGGGTGTGCTGGAGGGTCGGTGCGGGTCGGTGCGGGGGGTGGGTGCGCGGGGGGTGGGTGCGCGATCAACAATTAGCGGAATCATCTCGCCTCATCCGAATTACATCGCATAATTGTCAGTTATAATTGAAAAACGCAATTACGCGAGCGAGCGTGCCGGTTAATTAATATTAAATTCGCAAATAATCGGCGTCGCTCGCGCCCGCGCCCGCGCCCGCGCCCGCGCCCGCGCCCGCGCCCGCGCCCGCGCCCGCGCCCGCGCCCGCGTCTGCAGGGCCGACCCTCCCCGGGGAGGGGCGGGCGGATGGTCCTGATTGAATTATAGGGAAATTTTGAATTTTGAATAATTCACGGGCTCGAGTTAGCCCTTTACGGCGTTTTGTCTAAGCGGCCGCGGCGGGATTTCATTTCGCTTGCTAATTTATTTATTGCCCGCCCCGGCGACACTCGGAACTGCGTGACACGTGATGCACGCTGCGCACCCACGCAGCGAGCCGTGAGCGACACAAGTGTTATAATACACTCGCGCATTTATGGTTGTTTTTAAATGATATGCTTAAACGTACGGTTGCTATGACAACGAGACATTATTTAAACATTGACCGAGCTTCACTGTTCAGTGAGAAATATTGCAGACAGCAGGGAGACAGTCGTAAAAATGATATTATTATATTCATAGCTGCGAATATGTTGCAATTAAGCTAACAGTGCTTTAGTAGGGCGCTGCACCGCACGCGGCCAGCAGACGCAGCTGGAGGCCGCAGCGCGCGCGGTGCTGGCTGCGCGCGGACGCAGGGAAGGCAGAGCAGCGCGCGCGGTGCTGGCTGCGCCCGGACGCAGGGAAGGCAGAGCAGCGCGCGCGGTGCTGGCTGCGCGCGGACGCAGGGAAGGCAGAGCAGCGCGCGCGGTGCTGGCTGCGCCCGGACGCAGGGAAGGCAGAGCAGCGCGCGCGGTGCTGGCTGCGCGCGGACGCAGGGAAGGCAGAGCAGCGCGCGCGGTGCTGGCTGCGCCCGGACGCAGGGAAGGCAGAGCAGCGCGCGCGGTGCTGGCTGCGCGCGGACGCAGGGAAGGCAGAGCAGCGCGCGCGGTGCTGGCTGCGCCCGGACGCAGGGAAGGCAGAGCAGCGCGCGCGGTGCTGGCTGCGCCCGGACGCAGGGAAGGCAGAGCAAGGGTCGCGGTCGCTATCGAGTTTCAAGGAATTAAAGTGATTTTTAAAAACTATGCAAAATCGATTAAAATTGTTTCTGCATTGAATGAAAAAGTATCGGTGATAATTACAAACCGTTTAACTTTATGCGGAGAAAAAAAAACCGTTTTGGAATTATCTGCAATGTCGCATCTGCGGACCGCCGCACCGCCGCGCCGCCGCGCCGCCGCGCCGCCGCAAAAAATATGTCGTTTACATTGCAAATAGATAACGAGCCGAGCCGAGCCAAGAATATCGTATTACCGTTTTAATTATAATTAAACGAAAATATTTCACATCGCCACACGCAACTCCTCACCACACGTATCACACGTATCCCACTCCCACACCCACCCCCACACCCCACACCCCACCGACAGGCTGCGCACCGCGGAGACAATATTGTAGTAGTAAAGTTTATGTTGAAAATATAATGATTTTCACTGAAAGCTCTTTGAATTAAAAATGAAATTCGGTGCACGGCCCACGATGCAGGGTGCACGATGCAGGGTGCAGGGTGCACGGCGCACGGTGCAGGGTGCACGGTGATCAAAGTGGTACATGTAAGTACGTGCAAATGGTGTAACCGAGCGCGCTGAAATTCAATTCCGTCGCTGTGGCGGCGCGGCCGTGCGACAAACCAAACAATTACGCAGACCTGTTCCGGAAGTATAATTTTTCCGCGAAAACTGCGCGGAAACGCGGGAAAAGTGGCAACACCCAGCGCCCGGTGCTTTGTTAGTTTTCGCGCCAACGCGCTGCCCACTTTTGACAGCTGTCAAAAGCCGCGCCGGCGTGATTGCGTCTTTTGTGAAATGACACCTTTATTCGTTTGATGGTTTTTTTTTTCATAAAACTGTTAACATTCAGAATGAGTGCCGCTGTCACACCGGAGGTGAATAGGATTGCCGAGTACGTGAAACGTGATAGCCGTGCTTACATAGGAGTTCAGTTTGTGCTTAGAAATACGACAAGGAGTATAAAGCACCGGCGTGCCAAGGAACAGCTGAGTGGGAAGCACGACAGAAGCAACACGTGACGTCATAGAAAACGAATGACGGATATCTGTTTATCAGAACCCGAATGAACTAATTAGTTTGAAAATACAGAGCTGATTGAAGCCGTTATGGGAAGCAACTCTTGACGGGAGCACCAGAGCTGCGTGGCAGGATTGCCGGTACCGCGTGGCGCGTGCGCGTGCGCGTGCGCGTGCGCGAGAGAGCCGTTTGAATAATACACAATGTAATCCCACACAAATCAGCTCACAGGCTCACGGGCTGGAGACGATAGCGGCGATGCGACGTCGATACGGACGCGCTCCGGCTCGTCTCAATAGCCATTGTGCGGGGCCGGACCCCCCGCGCCGGAGTGCCGGAGTGCCGGCGGCCCTCCGTCAGCGCACACCCATCCGTCAGCAGCGCGCGGGCGGCGGGCGGCGGGCGGGGGAGCACGGCGAGTGATCCTGACGGGCGGCGCGACACGTCGCTTCGTATGTTTCGATTTTTTTCTCGGCTCCGAAGAAAGGTGAGACCCGATTGTGACTCGACGATGTATTGCTGTCAGTTTTGAATTGGCTCTTGAAGGGTGACGACGCGTCGCGTCGGATCTGCATCGGCGTGTGGACATGTTAATTGTCCGGCGCGGGACGGATGCGGCACGGCGCGTGGGAGTCGCCCGCGCAGCTAGCGCGCCTCCAACCACTGCGCCCATTTAATTACTAGAACGTGTTAGGTCGGCGCATCTCACCCTTCTTATATACCAGAGGCCGTCGGACGGCGGTGGCGGTGGCGGTGGTGGTGGAGGAAACAGTAATGTACTTGCAGATTTATTAAAATGAGATGAGCTCTTCAAACCTCCCCGTCTCGCCGGGACGACGCGCACTCCCATTAGTCATCCAAATAACGCAACGTTCGTTATTCCCGACGCCGGTGCCGGTGCTGGTGCTGGTGCTGACACTCTGAAGCAGGCGCAGCCTTGCGTCCGAATGTTGATAACGCATTGAATGATAAAGATCAAAGCCAGCTAAACTGGCCGATCTGGTGCGATCCACCGACAAATTGTTGTATTGTGTTATACGTACGTAAGCAATAAAATTGTAATAGTAGTTTACGCGCAGGGGGGATGAAATGAGTTTACTGGCTGGCAGTTAGCTGCAGGTACAGTTAAAATGTATAGGAACTGTTTTGGATAATTGCAAGTATGCATGACTGCGGCAGTAAATATTTAACGGTCTTTGCAGACTGCTTTGTTGGGAGAACGGAAACGGATTTACCTGGATCTGTGGCGTCGAGGGTCTGCTGCGGGGGCTGGCTGAGGGGTCCGGGTGTGCCGCCGGAGCCCGGCGAGCGGACGTCGTCGTTCACCGCGCCGCCGTACGACAAGGAGGATGACGGCGGCCTCTGTTGACGACAAAACACAATGGAGATGGAGCTCAGGCCGCAACCGGCGGTGCATCGGCGGATGTCAGTATATTTATGATGATGATGGATGTATAACCTTGCATAACGCAGTGTTCGATAGAAACAGATGGAAACGTTCTATTCGTCCAACATATGCACCGATGCAGGCTGCTGTAAGTGTCTTTGGGGACGCGTGCCGCGACGCCGGCAGCGAGTGTGTTTGCGTGTGATTGCGTGTGATTGCTGTGCTATTGCGTGACAGAGTCAATGTCAATAATTTTTAAGTCTTCATGATCAGCATAGAAGTATAAATTTGCCGCGGGCATTGCAGATCTAAAGAATGAGTATTTATCATTTACATTTATACTCCACGCATGCTCCACTTATCTCGGTGGCTATCTGCGTCTGTTTATCTTGTTTGTCGTCGTGTTTGAGTGGTTCTGATAACTTTAAATTTTTTTTCACCACTATATGCGTTAAGTATGTGACAGAACACATTTCGCCAAGTTATTCCCACCGACACTAACCTACTTAGCATAGTCACGTTTTAATATATGTCTGTGTAGATAATACCGATACGTGTATCATTATACGTCGTTGCAATGGTCGCGCCGGGCCGCGCCGGGCCGCGCCGGGCCGCGCCGGGCCGCGCGTCACACCGGCCGCAGCCAGCGGCAGCGGCGCCTCCCGTGCCACATCATTTTGGACCTTATGTTAATTTTATATACCTTTTAACTTGAAGAGATCGCTAACTCCACAGATATAATACTTAACTACCGCTACAGCTGCGATGTGGCGGTGCAGTTTCATAATGCATAAACCTTTTAACCTCATCAGACACACAACGTCCGATGCATCTCGTTCTCATCAGGGCCGTTGCCACATTCCCAGGATGTCGTTCCGAGCGCTGTAAACATTCCGACGCGACTTCGTAAGTATCTTTGCCGGGTAACGGTCCGCCGGTCTCCCGTCACCGCCACCGCCACCGCCACCGGCACCGGCACCGGCACCGGCACCAGGCATGCAACATTATGAATGGACGAAAGTCGACTCGAGTTTGAATTTCACACACGGATCATAGAGCTCGCGAGCCGCGACTAATGAGCTGCAGCGCACGCCAAGCCGCCATTACTGCGCCCGCGCACCGCTCACCACCAGGGTTACCAGGACTACGAAATTACCCGAACTATTTTTAGGACAAATGACTTGAACGATAAACAAATAACATCAAACGTTATTATTAATGGAGTTTTGAAATATATTTACGTTTTATTTTATTGAGGGTTTAGTTAAAAAAAAATTTAAGATCCATCTCTGACAACGTCGGTGCATTGAAACAGGTTATCATTAAGTAACCGCCGCGGCCCTTCGCCGGTAGCGGGCCAAGTGAAATCGGGAAGTCGCTCCGTATCGACGATCGCTCGAGGAAGTCTTTATCCAGCTCGTGAAAGTGCATTAACTTCGGCAGCCGGCAGCCCGGCAGCCCGGCAGCCCGGCAGCCCGGCAGCCGGCAGCCCGGCAGCCCCGCAGCCCGGCAGCCCGGCAGCCGGCAGCCCGGCAGCCCCGCAGCGCGCCGGTCGCCGACGCGAGGAGCAGGTGGCGGGCGCTGCTCCCGGCGCGGCGGCGCGCTCACGCTGAACCGCTGCTTTATTGGCATGCCGTTGGCCACACCAATTACTTACATATTATGGAAACGTAGTGGTTGTGAAGCTGTCAGCGCCGTGTGAATTCAAATGTTTATATTAGCGTCCATTTTATGTTTCATTGTAGTTGCGTTGGTGCGATAAACGAATCTTAATTCGATGATTTTAATCTACTGCTCGGTCAACGACCTGACCAGACCGCTCCGTAGTTTGTAATTGTTCGTACTGCTTCAATATCTAGACGGCAGCAGTAAGGTTTGCGGACGCACCACCAGTTGAGAGCGTTCGGTTCACATGGGCAGGTTGGGAACGGACTCGTCGGCGTCCATTAGCTGAAATTAAAGCAACCCGCCGCTGCAGCATCGCCTAACGATCGTTAGTGCCCGCAATCAATTTCACGATGCGTGAGCAGCAATTAAAGCGCTGTTTTTTCGGTAATTACAGCGCCGTTCGCGCTGCGGGCGCGCGGATCAATCAACTCGTACGGTACACGTTGCACTCCCCTCCGAGCCACACCACCTCGCCGCCCCCACCGTCCTCACCGAGGTTCCTCACAGCACGCCTAACATCCTGCTTATGCACTTCTGTGCAATCGTCACTGTGGGTTCACTTAACCGATTGCGGCGCGTGTGCCGCGTCGACACCTTCACAATGTTCTCATTTGTACTCATTGCAACCTTTTCATAAAGGTGTAAACGTGGTTGGACAATATTGGATATGGTTGTTACTGTGTATTGAACCTCATTTCTAAATGCCTGTATCTCGTAGGTGCCCTCTTAGAATCGTTTGCATTTTAAATATGAACAAGAAAGCGGGTAGGGAGCGGAAATAAATTAGTAGTTGTATTGCGTTGTAATTGAGGGGGCGCGGGCGTTGACTTTATGCATGAGGCAAATGTCAAGCAGCCGGCCCCGGTGACTGCACCACCGCCACCGCCACCGCCACCGCCACCGGCACCGGCACAAGCACCGGCACAGGCAGCGGTCACCGCTGCGTACAAATGATATCGTACGTTCTGATCCCAATTGATGCACTGCAGTGAGCAGCTTGCTATCCGGCCGACCTGAACAAGTTGAACCACATTATTCAGATCAATGGGTGCGCCTGTGAGCCGGTGAGCCGGTGAGCCGGTGCGGCGGTGAGGCGGTACTGCATCGCGACCAAATTGTAACGATACAAAATGGCTGAGAGACGAGCCGCCGCTCGGAAATAGACCGCGTGCCCTGACTGCCAATTCCAATAATCATTAAAGAAGAGCAGCGGGGGCGAACGTATCTGGAGCAGATGTCCGACACCGCCGACACCGACACTTTCAATTACACCGCGGCGCGACGCGACGCGACACAACGCTCCCGCTCCCGCTCCCGCTCCGCGTGTCTGTCTCTATTTGAATACCGGTGGCCGACTCCGTGCGCCGCGGCATCGATCACATCCGTTGCGGGCACACCACTTCGCGTGCTCCTCTTGCGCAATAAACTGAATAACGTTGCAGTGTGCGCGCGCGCAACAGTTTCAAAACAAATTAAATGTCGCTCCCTGCGCCGGAACTGTTTCACAGTTCGTTTCGGTTTTTTTTAATGGAGGCAGCGCGCGGCGCGACCGGAAGTGCGGCTGCTAATGCGCTCCGTTCACACCATGTGCGAGAAACAAAAATGACTTACTCGCGGGGCTCATCATTACGGCGCGCAGCCCCCTCCCCCATTATTGTTATAATTTTGTTTACACACGTCACTGGGGCCGGTAATTCGGCGTCGTTAGCGAAAACGGCAGCATTTGGTTAATGGTAACGAGTAACGAGTAACGAATAGTGAAACACCTTTCGGTGAAATTATTTATCAATAACTATGGTTCCGGCGGCTGCGTGTGCGTGTGCGGGTGCGGCTGCGTGTGCGTGTGCGGCTGCGTGTGCGTGTGCGGCTGCGTGTGCGTGTGCGGGTGCGGCTGCGTGTGCGTGTGCGGCTGCGTGTGCGTGTGCGGCTGCGTGTGCGGGTGCGGCTGCGTGTGCGTGTGCGGCTGCGTGTGCGTGTGCGGCTGCGTGTGCGTGCGCGGCTGCGTGTGCGACACGCGATTCCCCGTGTTGTAACCGTCCAATGAAAAGTTTCACGCGGCGGTATTGACGCTGGGAGAAGGAACTACTTCACAACCGCTCCGCAGTGACAGTAGCGGTAGACTTTACAAGGATCAATTAATTATCAGCAAGTTACTTAGCTTAACGCGAACACGAACTTAACGCTATAATAATTCTGCTTAGTTCCAACAACACGCTTTGTTGTTGCGCGGCTTTGGGGCGAGTCGACAAAGTTGAAATTGAATCAAACGAACGACTGAGTGAAGCCAGTTATTGTTTTATTTAAACCCCGAGTGATAACAACGACGGAGATGGGCCGGAGTCGCACGCGGTACACATGCGACCACATCGTCGGGTAGCGGGTTCGGTTCCTGGAAGGGGAGTGGCACCGCCTGTGATTCGGGTGAAAGTTTTTTGCGGTTGAGCGAAAACGAGTTCGAACCCGGGACACCGCTCGGCCGACAAACGCCGGGCGCGAGATATTATTACAGTAAACACGAAAGCGCATGCGGCTCGATTTCAATAAAAATACGTTATTTGCAATGAGGCAGGAGACATTCACGCGATACTAAGTGCCGCGCCGTCGCATCGCCGTCGCATCGCCGTCGTATCGCCGTCGCTGGTTACGTTGGAAACTTGGCTTTTAATTAAGAACTCGACAACTTCAGAGCTCCAATACAATCTGCGAGGCTGTCGCTTGACATGGTGCGATCGCCGCGTCTGTGCACCGATGCATCTTGGGATGTTTACACTGCAACAGATACCTATCAAGTTTCCATTGCAAGCTCTAGACTGGAGTTCGCTGCGCGCTGTCCCCTGCTCCTTCCTCCAGCCGCGGGAACATTAAGTCGGTTTTCTAGTGTTTTGTTTGGACAGGGGATACGGTTTAACTTAGAACTCGATCCCTATCTAAGTTAACGTTAATTAACCCTTTAAATATTACAGTATTTAATTGTCCATGCATGCCTGTGGATACGTGCGTACACACCGTGCGGTGCGCGCGCGCGCGTGTCTGTGCGTGCGTGTGTGTGCGTGTGTGTTCCTTCGGGCGAGTCAACAGAGCAATAAGAGATTCGCATTTAAGATAGTGGCTTTATCGCAGATGCGCTCCAGAGCGTCCCCCGGCGGAGTGACCAGCCCCCGGGGCGGGGTGCGCGCCGCGGGGCCGGCGGACGGAGGACGGGGGCCGGGGGACGCGGGACGCGGGACGAGGGCGAGCAACCCGACTTTTCCATTACCATTAATTCTCCAAATGAGAGTTTACTCTCGTGTCATCTTGAGAGGTCATATGTCTTAATGTAGCGCCGCTTTTGTTTTTCCGCTCCGAGATACTTTCAGAGGTCCGATGGTTCTCGTCTTCTGATGACTTTCCATTCGACTGCTGCCGCGACGACCCTCTCTGGCCTCCGCGTTGATAGAAATAAATTTGAAAATAAACAGACCTGCCTCTCCTACACGAGCCACCGCACAGCAGCAGACACTATTAGCAACCGAAGTGTTGTGTCGCAGTTCGGAGCTTTTACCATCGTTTACCGCGGCGGGATTATTCACTCTCACATAAGTTACTGTTATATTTACTTTATGGTATACAAAGCACATGCGTTCCTATTTTTATTTATAACACCTGCGCTTTCACAACGCCTAAGGAAAGTGAAAATGTATTACTTGTTACGGTGTGAAGATGAAAAGGAATTTAACACGAGGCTAACCAACTTGAACATATCAATTCAGACCGCGGGGGATGAATTCAGTGATTATATACATACGTGATATATATACGTGTTACAGACCTGCGGCCGACAAACAGCAGCATGCGAACATTCCTGTGTTCCGGTTTGAAAGGCGCTGTAGCTAATGAAATTACTAGGGTAACACGTTGTGTCAAAGGCAACGAGCGAAATATGTTACGGGCAGGCGTATCGCTTACCATCGGGTGAACGGCGCGTAAGTCTCGGCGCGTAATTGAATAAAAAAAAATACTTTAACTAACGCCGTACGTTACTAACGTGTGCAGTTGCATAATTCACCAGGCACCGGGTACGATTGCTAGTTAAGATTCCCGGGCCGCAGCCCCCCCTCTGGACGGCGGCCCAGTTCCTCTGACCAGCCCAACAATTTCTCATTGCTAATTTGTAACAGCTCCAATAATTTGAGTAAGCTCGCTGCGCCGTCGACGGTCCCGTTGTCCCTGAGCATCTTGTCGAATTAACTTTAAGTGTCCCCAGTAGTTCCGGTCGTCACTTGTCGACACCACAGCCGGTGTTCAACCAGGAAAACCGATCTTGAAGCACAAAGCAATCCCAGCAATGTGACACCAATACATTGAATGGTTTCCCAGTAATCAATGTTTAAACAAAACGCGGCCGCGGTTACTGTGTGGGCCCCTTGTTAGCAGCCAACCAATCGCTCCAGCGTGCGCGTGCGCCGCACCCGCGGGCACTTCACTTCTAAAGTAATCATTGTCCTATTCACTAATCGTTTCTCTGTACCCGCGTGTACTTTACATAAACAAAGCGGAGGCGCGTGCTCGCGCTGCTGCTGCGACACTTCCGGAGACGTGTCTCTCTATTTACTTCCCATTGTAAGACGACAGAGAGAAGTTCCGTGAGCTCAACAACATTTGTTGTCCGATGCATCCCTAGCGGATCAATTGCATCGGTTCTTATTTTCGATGTGTACGGAGGTTTACTACTTCCTGTGATTTGTTTCATGGGATGCCTTCGCTGTTTCATTTTCATATTTGTATTAAAATTATTAGGAATCATCAGGTCGGTGATCAGGTGACCTGGCATCAGTTAAACTGACAGACGTATTGACCGAATAGGTCTATCGCGTTGTTCTGCGAGATCTTCACGTACGATGGTTTGGTTAGTGCAAGATGTTCAATACACAACACGGACATGTTCCTGAGGGCTCTCGTTTTCACATTATTGTTATATATGATACATATTGAGGGAGAGACGGGAGTTGAAGAACATATCAATGTAAATATTTACTTGTAAAACTGAGGATTAGTTCCCTTGCTCATACTTTATTTAGGCAATGGATAACGTACGGAGGAGCGGTGGGACCGGATTTTAGTATATACATTGATATAAACGAGGCGCGGACAATGAGCCGGTACATCAGGCGCGCGTCAGCTTGCCACCAGCACACAGGCATACAGCAGCAGCGGAGTCGCGGTCTCGCTGTCACTCGACACCGTGTGAAATCCAAGTCAAGAGCTCGCAGCTCGTTGTAAACAAAGAAATGTCAGTATATTGCTCTTTCGTCGCGTTGCAGTGGTTCCCAGTACTCCACTGATCGGTATGTATGATACAAACAAACAGTTTGTTCTCATTCACCTCGGAGACGCATAGTCAAGGTCGAATTCCACTGTCCCTTAACCTACACATATAACATGGCCGCGGTTTTATGGTGGACCGTGATCATAATTACAAAGAGGTCCAAGGCGGACGGGGTCGACGACCGCCATGGGAAAGTCGCCGTCTCACCAATTGCTACGCGGCGGTCAGGTTTCGAACCCCGGCACCTCTATTGCCGCGCCGTAGGGGCCACAGCCGCGTGCGCGTGCGCAGCCGGCCGCCGCCCGGTTATCTATCGAGTGTTTTCGCGTATCGGGAACTGAAGTGTTTGTTATATTTATTTACTTCTTCCGTCGCGGTCCCGTTCGCGTCGCGTCGCGTCGCGTCGCGTCGCGTGTGGGTGCGACTCGCTGCCGGCCGCTCGCGGATTCCGCCGCACCGGCCTCGCCCTGGCACCCGATGATCAGGCCGCGCCGAAGCCGTTTCGCCAATTTTAATGGCGTGGTGTTCACGGAACCAGCACTAGACATCTTCTCGGAACACGTAAAGCGTTTTAACGTCCCCGGCGCGATGGCGGCGAGTGCTTTGTTGCTTAATAAATTATACGCATCTATATCATTAGCCGCGCGGTGCGGGTGCCGGTGTCCGTGCCGGTGCCGGTGCCGGTGTCCGTGCCGGTGCCGGTGCCGGTGTCCGTGCCGGTGCCGGTGCCGGTGCCGGTGCCGGTGCCGGTGCCGGGACACTTCATACTAACAATATTCATACATAATATAAATTCACCTAAATTATATCAACTGTATAAATTTGCATAAATTTCCTGCGATGAAACATTTGTTGTAAACATTATGATGCTGTATGTGAGAGTTAGATCGACGCTTCTCCGTCCAGTCAATTTGAGCAAACGTCTCATTAGACGACTATCTGTAGTACAGGCTGAGGCACAGCGGCGCGAGGACAGCACAAGGCCGGGGTGAAACCGCCTCTCCTATCGGTCGCCGGTTTCCATGAAAGAGAGATAGAGAGAGAGAGAGAGAATCTACAAACCCAAGTAATGTAAAAACTTTATTCGAGTGTAAAGGCGAAAGAAATGTAAAATGTATCTAGATGAAACGATGGTGAAGATAATCGTAAGGATAAGCGGCGAGAGCGGATCGGGGCGGCGGCGCGGCGGCGCGGCGGCGACGCGACAGCGCCGCGGCGAGATCGCGACGATAACCAGATTAAAGGACACCTTGATTGAACGCAGCGGACAGCGCAGATAAGGCAACACTATTTGCATATTAAACGAGGCGGTATTAATTTCCCCGACGGTGCCCGGGCCCGGGCGCGGGCTGACCGCGACCGGTTACACGTAAATAAGACTTCAATTCCGCTAGAAGATATAAAATTGGCGACAATTTACTCATAAACGAGAGAGAGAGTGTGTTGTAAAGATTTTAAGGTTAAGGAATCGATACTTCACAAGAATGTCTGTCTCTCTCTGTCCGTTTGCGCGAAAATAGCAACAAACATAACAATGCTCAGTTAAATCACTGTGGAGTTGTACTTGACTGTGGCCTCATTTTATATTCTATCATGTATGAAAGGAAAGCAGACAAGTTTGCTTAGCAGCAATAAGTCATATTTTTGGAATCATCATTTCAACCGATGGACGTCACCTACTTGGCGTTTGTGCTGACACGACTCACAATGAAGTTACTGAAAACTGTAAAGCATCAGAAAGCTTGTGAACTAAACTTTAACCTAACTGCGTGTCCACGCAGCATCACTCGAAGTTTGATTCATGGTACATATTCTTAACGCTTAAGTTTTGCTATATCCTTAATAACATAATGAATTCAGAAAATCCAATTAGCATTTGTCTATGAACGTTAGATCTCGAACAAATAAAGCAAATTGAATATAAAACTGTTATAAAAAAGGCTTTAATGAAATCTACGTCGAACTAAACTTTAGCTTCATATGAATAAGATAACGAAAGATGTTATCGGGTCAGAAGATTTAATGCACGCCGTCACCCAACACAAGTGGGAGCTCCGACGCACACGACACACGACACACGACACACGACACACGACACACATCGACACGAGAACACAATGCGGCAATGTGGAACTAAGCAGCGACCAGAGAGAAAAAAATTAGGACAAACATTCAATAGCTAATCAAGAGTAATTGTGTTGTAATAACAGCGGCGGAGGGGCGCGGGTTCGTTTCCCATTGTCTGGCTGTAACCGGAGCCGGTGCACGCTCCAACCCTTCGGGCGGCTGCTGCGCCGCCAGGGGAGGAACGTGTGAAAGAAAACATATTGGGTCTGCTTTTGACGGCTCCGCGTGCATTGTGCTCTGCACTCCGTCATGAATATGTACACCAATTGATTTTTGTTCGTCAGGGTTAATCAGAAATTGTACTGCGGTTGTGTGGGCGCAAGTTCTCTGGTTGGATGTACGTAAAGCCTTTAATAGTTTGGTGCAAGGTTTTACATAGGCAATTATAAGCTAATTTATCAAAAACTAGGAAATTAGTTGCGCACACCGCACGCCTGCCCGGCACGAGCCGAACCAGTGCTGCACAGCAGTAGTCGCTGACGCAGCGGCCTGGTGCCCCGCGGCCTGGTGCCCCGCGGCCTGGTGCCCCGCAGGGCTGAGTTTTCGTGTTCATTTTGTTTATAATACATAAACGATTGCACTTTTCGTGCCATTAATAGATTTGTAATGCCCCCCGTTGTTCTATTATTCTCTAGTTAAATTATCAAACACAACGATGGAGTGCAGGTCGCGGCGTGCAGGTCGCGGCGTGCAGGTCGCGGCGTGCAGGTGGAGTACGTCCGGATGTGCGAATGTTAAATGAATTAGCAGCAGTTGTCTGGTGGACGCAGCAGACGCGGCGCAGACCGGCGGCGGGCGGCGGGCGGCGGGCGGCGGGCGGCCATTAATATTAACTAAAAGTAAACATGCACACGCGTACCAGCAGTGGGCAGCGCACGTCATTAGTTATTCAATGTAACGGAACGGGAGGGCATAAATAATTCAGGAACCGCGCTGTACGTCCAGGCGACGCCGCGCTCCTGCCCGCTCCTGCCCGCTCCTGCCCGCTCCTGCCCGCTTCCTACGAGCCTTCCGGCGTCCACTAATTGAATCTTTAATGCGATTTTTATTGTCGTGTTATTTAAATGAGATCTCGTCTCCGGATTGCGGACTCCTCATTAGCGAATGGGACTCTTAATTACCGCGATTCCGGTTAGATTTTCTCGCTTCCGGTGTTAATGGCTGCGATGCCATTGTGTTTAATATTATATTGTTTGGGCACAACGTTTTGTGGTTTCCTTACTTTTAACTAACTTACATATTTTGCTGTAGCTCAGAGCAAGCTGTTAAGTCATAGAACATTGTTTACAAAACAAAAAGTGTTATCAACCCTTATACGTTGTGGTGTTTAATTGAAAATAAAAAAAATAAGAGTCCCTTATGTTCAGACAATCCTTTTAGGATTTGTCTTAGGGCCTTATTGTGAGATCTAATCATGATGTAAGTACTAACATACGTCTGCAACATCGTTGAGCCAATTAAAACAAAAGGGAGCCGTTATAAAAATATTCATTGCATAATAACAAAAACAATGCCGAGCTCGCCCCCGGCCGGCCCCCGCGACCGGCCCCCGCGGCCGGCCCCCGCGGCCGGCCCCCGCGGCTTCGAGCGGAGGCAACAGCGGAAACCGTCGCCGCTGCTGCGATCCGCACCAAATCCTATTTACAGAGTCAAAGAACAAAACGACCGGCGCACTCGTACATATTAAAAGCAGTCGCGTCCGTCAATGGAGCCGGAGCCGGCTCACGGCGCTCAATAGGCTTTTTACGGAGCTCTCATTGTGGGCGGCTTAAAGGGTTTCGCGACAATGCGGCCTGGGCTTAATTAACCGGAGCTTAAAGCTTAATTGTAAGTGCAGTTAAGCCGGGGAACACGTGTCGGAGTCGCCCAGGGCACGCCGCCGGCCCGCCGCCGGCCCGCCGCCGCACAATTGATATTGAAATTTTCAACATCTTTGATTCTGGCTCATTGTGAGGCCGAGCAGCCGCGGGCCCGCACCGGGCCGGCTCCTAATGCCAACGGATTTCTGAACGCGGGATCAGGTCGTCGTACGCCCCACAGGACGAGGGAGGGGGTTTGTTATTAACAATCTCCAAGCTTATCATTACATTATCAGTGCGTATCATTATTTGTTGAGAGGCTCTCAGTTGTTGACTTAGTAAAAGAAATAATGAAACAGTGTTATATTTATGGAACAGGTCTATAGTTTATTGTTTATTGTTTTACACGTTAAAGCAAAGAAGTAAAGTGATACGTCTGCCTGTGACAATGTGGCGCAACACCGGACGCATGCGCGACACGGGAGTGCGCGGGCCGCCTCGGGGCACGCCTCGGCAGATCAGCGACAGCAAAGAGTTTTTAAATTGAGTAGGACACAAACATAACATTAATAGTTACAAACAATAGTTTCAACATTACTTATCACAGTAGAGTGGATTGCAGAAATTGTTGACGTGTCATTGCCTACAGTGTCGTTGTCACAGGTACCACGCGTGGGCGACTGGACGGTGCACGTTGGGAATGTTGAATATTTAATTAAAATCAAATAAATGTCAAACGCAGGGTTGGGTGGGACGCATTGGTATGGTATATCCACGGTGGTGGTGGGAAGCAGCAGGCGAGCGGGTGGGAGCTGATCAAACACACGGCATTTATCTGACCGCCGCAGACGCCGCAGACGCCGCAGACGCCGCCCAGCCGACGGCTAAACCTTCTTTATTCAAGGCTTATTTACAACCGCGACCAATTTACAGGAAAACCAAACAACAATTACTGCACAAAAACAAATAAGAGGAAAAATGATTAGGGGAGCGCGCCGAGGGGATGATTACAAAGGAAAACACGGCGCAGCGCTGGAGTGGCGCAGTCATTATGTGCCGATTGTCGGCCGGCCGCGGCCCGGGGGTAGCGGGTTCGACAATGGCGCGGGTGAGATTACTTCTGTCGCCTGTCAGCCTGACGAGACGCTTGGGGTTACGAGCGTTATAGGGTTCGCGTTGTTTGGATAACCGCACGATAACAAACGCGGCCGCGACCTGCCGCCGCAGACGCGCCGGTCACATCTACTGCAGCCATGTTACCGATGCAATATGCTTAATGATAAGCTTAGGGAAGCTTTGACGAACACACTTCCAAGGGGAGTTTCTTCCTCAGTCTTTTCGAGCTTCACGCCCATTTTACTGTTACCAGCGATTAAGATAAACTACTTGTCACACACGACTACACGATTGGATTTGGCCATGACCGTGTGAACATCAGATTGCACATCGCAGTTTACAAAGTAACCTGATGATGCAGTTTCCAAAGGCATCACGATGGACGCTCAGACCGCTCCTGTACGCACATGGCATGGCACGGGCTACTGCCTGATCCGTCTCGTAGTTACAAACGTTGTGAACGTTTCGTTGCGCAATAGGGCGGCTATTCACCATAACCTTTAAATGTCACCGTGTTTGCGGCGCCGCGACGTGTTGCCGCAATCACCGGAAGGCACGTGACAATCGCAAGCTATTAACTAAACATCTCGCCTGACCATTATTTCTATGGCCGATGTGGTGCGGTCACAGCAGCCTGCAGCCACAACCAACACCAGTGAACCGCTCTGACCCTGAATAAAACTTTTCCACGCCACTAATTAACACATCTTGTATTTTCCAGAAGCTTGCTAATGTGGCGCGGCATCCGGCGCCCATCAGCGGTGACCGTTACCATGACAAACGGTAAGCTGCTGATGTCATATTGTGCTGCGTTTCGGAGGCAAACGATAAAGTTGAGATATTTGGTATGTACGTTAGAAGACCGTCTCATTTTCCATCCAGGGGAGTGTTAGTAAATAATCAAGTCAGCAAAATGTGTAAGTACTTAAATTTAGTGTTTCGTGTAAACGAGAAACGAGACCATTAGGTATCCTGGCCTGTGGCGCAGACTTGCCCGGCCTGCAGCAGGCGGGTAGCCCGCGCTCTCAAAACATTATCGCATTCATTCGTATTCAATATCGCGCTCGTATGCGCTGCGCATGCAATCCGACACCTCCGATAGATTTCGCCTTTTGTCTCGCCCTCAGTCCTCCGCCCTCCGCACTCTATACACGTACTTCCCGGCTTAACGGTAAAGAGTGAGCCCATTATGCGGCGGGCGCGTTTCCCTTCAGCCTCTCCTTTAGTTCGCAGTTTTAAATTACTATTTACCGTTGAACGCGATCAATTGTAATTACGCACACTGCGCACTCGGCACCGGACACGTAACAACAACACACTGCACGAAGGACAAAGTGACGGAGAACTAATGAAATACACGCGCCGCTGAAAGAACCGTACGCAGCGTATCGCTGAAACGAAAACAATATGAACGAATACAAGTTGCGGTAAGAAATACAAAGAGGCTGTCGCGTGAGAGCAAAGTAAAGTAAAACGAATAAAAAGCAAACTTTGTACAATATCGGGAACAAGTTGGCAAAGAGATGATTGAAACAAACCCGGCGGAAGTTCGGGGACACGTCCCTTCCTAAGTGTATTAAACCGGCGGAACTTCCTGAAAAGTGAAAGCGGACAAACTGAAATAATATAAATACTTTCAATAATAAAAAGTTCATAACGGCTCGAGGTACTGTTTCGCGTGTGGCCCAAGTGAAAGGCGCAACCGGGCTCGTCCACCGCCTTCGGCTAAAACGCAGTAGTCGCTCTACTTTTATTTGTAAATGCTAGAGCTAATAATAATTAAACAACTGAGACGTTAACGAACAATCCTTCAGTTCGGCTAGTCAATGAACAATGACTACGTAAAGATAACAACTGCCGGGAGGAGGGCGTGGACACCGGGCGACCTCCTGGGAATACTATTTAAAGATATATCAACGTAAGGACGTCAAAAAAGTGACGCTGTGTTTAATTTCCAACAAGGGCTGCGTTGTCATGGATACGGCAACAGACGGTAGTCCGTTCAGCTCGTCCCGTCGCTGCAGTTAGAATAGCTCGTTGCCCCACAGCCGTTATCCGTCGTAACGTTGCCTCGACTTAATATGAAACTGCAGATCCTTAAGTAAGGGAAGAGCGCGGCCGCCCGCGGCGCGGCCTCGCGGCGAGCGGAGGCCGCGGAGGCTGCGGAGGCTGCGGAATACGAAATGGTAAATTTTGGAACGCGTCACGATAAACACGAAGTTGGACGAGGAGACGGCAGACTCGGATGGTAATGGAGCGAGGGCGGAGCTGGAGAGGAAGTACACAAAGTTTGCTGTTTACGACATAGCTGCACACGTGAGGAGAAAAGCTTTCCATTATCCATCCTACACGGTATATATTTTCTCTTCTGCCAAACTATTATGTATTATTCTGTATTGGATGTTATCTCAATGAAACAGCGCGATGAGATGCATAAGAAATTAGTGGTACTCTAAATATCCCAACTAACGTCTTCTCATTATGGGCAGGCGCATCAGCAGCGGTCGAACGACCCGCGTGTACTGTGCAGGCACTGCACTGCACTGCACTGCACTCACAATCATTGCTATGTCAATAGCTAGTTATTATATGGTAAGTATTTAGAATATTATTATACAATAGCATTTTTAAGAAGATTGAGGGCAGCACGTATAGAATAGATAATAAGCTAACAAAAAAGATAAAAACCCTGAAGTAACACTCGAAGAGCGTACCTATGGCCTGAGGCCCTAATGTTACCCCAGTTACCTTCCTCAAATGTACATTTGATTTGCTCTATGGTCAACCAGCGTGAACGCTGCCCACGCCGCTGCCGTCCGGTGCATTGGACGTATCCAGAGTGTTTATATTATATAAAGAAAATGGCTGCCCAAACAAACTTGTTTAAGCGGACAGGTTCCAACAGAGCTCAGGCCGGCGGCGGCGCGTCGTTTGCCGACTTACGATTCCTCTGCAGCTATCCCCTCTACCTGACCACCTAACCACTATCCGCCACCGCGCCGTGCGCCGCACGCGCATGGGCATGGATAGCTGGCGGGACCTTACAGTGATATTAGAACAGACAGATTGATGTAAAAATCAAAACGCAACTAGTGTTAAATGTTCGTGTGGGTAGGAATGTGTGAATCGAGTGCATCGACATTTTAATGAACAGCTCGAGCGCTGCAGGGCACCTCCTCAGCAGAACGCGTGTCAGGTCCGTGCAGTTTGTTTGTACGCGAAGATGTTCCCGGCGCCGCGTGGTCAATGGGCCCATTATCGGTCACACGATTTTTAACAAGATCGCTTATCTGTCAGCACGTTAGTCACGCAGGTGTCAGTATCAGCGCGGCCGACAACACACACTCTGCTCTGCTCTACTCTGCTCCACTCTGCTCTACTCAGCCGGACAGCCTTCAATTGAACCGATGGCGATCGATGGCGCATTCCATAAGCATAATAATATAAAAGGTCATCTGACCGTTCCCACGGCTGGGACTCGGTGCTAGACTAATAACTATCTACTATATCAATAGATATAGATTTCACATATCCACGAAAGCTGCTGTTTGTCCGGTACAGAGGTTTCCTAAAAATATTATTTTATTTTATTTATACGAACAATATAGTAAATAGGCATAAAATAGCTGATGCTTCCGCCCCAAGGCATCCCTCCGCCGAAAGGGAACACGAAAACGATGGAATTAATGAACGCGAAGTATTTCCGCCGAAGCTAACATTGGTACTCGCTAATGCCGAGAGCCACCCTTTAAGAATTCCGACTAATAGAATGCGGATAGAAAGACAGACAATCCATCACGTCCCCCTACCGATGTATTATTTATGGGGACATCCTGCACCAACCCACGGCTAATCTTTCAATATCTTGAGAATTTCGGGAGCACCGGCCGTGGGGCCAGGAGCGGTCGCGGGCGCGGGCGCGGGCGCGGGCGCGGGCGCGGGCGCGGGCGCGGGCGCGGGCGCGGGCGCGCTAAATCTCAATGCATGAAGTTGTATTTCGCGTATGCGGGGGCAGGCGTTCACGTAAGGCTCCGCGGGCGCGGCGGTACGGCGGTGCGGCGGTGCGGCGGTGCAGCGGCCGCCGTAAGGGCGACACCGGACCGCTCCCCGGCGAGAAGCGACAACAGGCGCCGTTCGGCTCGTGTAATTGCAGGATTTGTTTGCTTTGCTACGGAATGCGAGAACTGGCATTGTGTTTGATGAGGAATAAAATTAATGGTGCTTCCTTAATGAATTTCGGTTAAGTTACCGGCCGCGTGCAATGCGCCCATTACCGGGGTGACACGCTTCCGTGCCATCCTCGGCAGAACCAATCATTTCGGAAATATTTGATTATATTTCTTTAGCATCAATAGATAACTAGAAGGGATTCCATCGTGATCAGGAACCGGGCAGCTGTGAACTGGGATAATATAAGTAAGCATCTTCAGGAGAAATCAAGTAATTTATATTTAAAAGAATGACGCACCTAATAGGACGCAGGAGGCAGGAGCCAGGAGGCAGGAGGCAGGAGGCAGGCGGAGGCCGGCCGCCTCTATAAATACATCACGTGCAGGCGGGAGATGGAAAAAATATTTTCAAGTTCCGCCGCGAGAGGGTAGCCAGAATAGATCCCTCGGGGACTCTTTACTCTGCAACCGGAGTTGGTTAGTTTCACATAGCCGTGCTCCTCGCGGGCTCGCTGCGAGCTTTACTTTTTTATTTGTGAAGTATTACGTTTCAGTGCTATTTTTGAACTCTCAAACAAAATCACCGTCACTTCTTATTCTGAGGTTTGGGGAACGAGCCCGGAGTCAAACGTTCAGGATTAACGACTTGCGTCGTGTGCGCGCACGTAGGAACAATATGCACGTGAAAGTACAATAGCATCGGAACAATATCAAATCAGCAAGACCGAGGAAACGGCCCCGGAGCGCGCTCGAGCGGCGGCGGCGGCGGCGGCGGCGCTCCTGGCGATACTTTAATTAGAAAAAGGAGTGACGGGAGGCGAGTTCCCTCCGCACAAATCACTGTGGAATTCTTTAATTTAAAAATGGCGGCGCACGAGAGCGGCGCGCGCGCAGCTCATTACCCAGCTCGTAACGAGGCCTTAAATCAAGCGCGCCCGCCGGCCATTGTCTCGCCGGCTCAGCCGTCGGCTCTGCCATTCTAATATCGATTCTTCTCAATAATGAAAACCGATTATCTCCGCCGATGGAATTAAATTTCTAGATGCTAATGTATATATACAGCGCTTACGAAACGATCTTAACAACCGAACAAGAAATCTAACGCGCAGACGCACGCGCGCACACACACACACACACGCACACACACACACACACGCACACATTAACTTACGGTAATAAGTTAATGCTGACGCTCGGCCGTGACTCCGACTTGGTACCGAACGGTCCACTCTAACTTAGATGATAAATGAAAATGGGTGAAGAGATGCCGCAATGAACCGCCTCGGCTCGTCCACGGATGGGATACATCGTGAAGCGCTGAGGGTCCAGGATCTACGAAAACAACGAGCTCATAGCAAAAATACACGCGCCTCAAAACTTGTTTACCAACACGATTCCAATTTTCAGTTCGGCGGCTAAACGCATAGTGGACCTTAATCGGACTGCAGGAGAACTGAAATTGCATCAGGCGGCGCGCGCGCTCTTGAATCTGGTGACCCAGAATGCGGGGTGCCGCTGCCAAGTAGCTGACGCGGCGCGTCCGCGCGGCGGGCGCTGCCAGGGGACATTTCGCAATTAGCCAAGCTAATGGCGGCGGCATCGGACCAGCCGACCTCCGACACCGGCGCGCACCAACGACACCAACAAAAGTACAGCCGCGACGGGACTGGACGACCGGCGCGACCGGCGCGACCGGCGCGACCGCCGCGACCGCCGCGACCGCCGCGATCGCCGCGACCCGCACACCGCTTACTGCGCTCGCCCTGCGACTGCGGAGCGCTGCAGTGTGGCGCGGCGCACGCAGCGCACGCGGCGCACGCGGCCACGTTGACGTCACTCAAGTGCAACTCGATACTTTTGTATAATAATTAAGCGACATTAATTGTGCACACTGCGCACGCTGCGCACACGGCGCACACTGCGCACACTGTGTATTTGCAACAACAACACGTTCGAAACAACAAACGGGTAAAGGGAAACATACATCGGCTGATGATGAAGGGGAAATATGGTCGCAACAACAAGCCTCATATACATTCATTCCACGTGCCCTTCCTCCTCTCGTTGTCATATTCTTTATATTATTTGTTTTTTTTAAATATCATCAAACAAAATGAACTCAATAGTGTGTGCGCGTGCGTGCGCGTGCGTGCGCGTGTGTGCGCGTGTGTGCGCGTGTGTGCGCGTGTGTGCGCTACGTGTTGATCGAGCTGCGAATGATTTGCTGTCTTTTTTGTGTGATCAGCTGGCTCTCGCCGTGTTCCCTGAACTGAATGCTGGTGGCGCCGGGCCGATGGACAAATTAATCCTCGCATTAACCAACAGAGCTGAGCTCGCGCGAATCGGCATCTGTTTAAGAAAACAATTGCGCCGCCCGGGCGGCTCGGGCAGCTCGGGCAGCTCGAGCAGCACGTTGGCAAGAGGCCTAATCGGCTGGTGTCGGTGTCGCGCGGATATATCTCACGCGCCGTCATCGGGGCCCATTCTTTGGCCGCCGGAGCGGCCACTGACTGACAGGGTGGTGCTGTAGCTCTCCGCCTGACAAATTAGCGCTTCGTGCACACACACCCCTTCTCCCCCTACCTCCACAGCACCACCTGCGCCGCTCACCCGCCGCTGCTCCTATTGCCGGCGGCGCGGCGCCCGTTAGCCTGGCTGTACTGATGCTTTGCAAACTGCGGCTTTTAAGTGTGTTCATATAAGACCAGTGCATGCAATAAGCTCTTTAAAAAAGAGCGCAGCTTGCGAATACCACTCACTTATATACTTAACGTTCTCACACAAAAATGATGTTTAATGAGAGGGCGGTGCTGGCCGCCCAGCTGACTCGTGGTGCAGTCCAGACCCGCTCACTTGCCAGTTAAGCAGTTTATTCAGTCATTTGAAGTTAATTTTTCTAACACTTATGACATAACAATGGTGAAAAAGTTTTATATACCTATGTCGATATCTCCAATAACGTGAATACAGATGATGCGCAAGTAGCAGGAGACAATGGTGGGGAGGCTGCGGGCGGTGGCGGCAGTGGCGGCGGTGGCGGCGGTGGCGGCGGTGGCGGCGGTGGCGGCGGTGTGGCTAACGAGTGGTAACGCGACGCGGTAACCGATCCGTTCATTAGGGCCCGCGGCCGCCGCCGGGGATTGTCTTACATCCACCAGCGATAATAAATTTCGGCTACATACAAGTTACACTCGCTCTGAACATAACGAGAGCGCGCGACCCCCACACACACCCCCGCACCCTCGCACCCTCGCACCCTCGCACCTTCGCACCCTCACACCCCGCACCAACTGTACGCTAATTAGCTGGTCATTTTTAATTTCATGTTCATATATCAGTAGATAGGTCGATCGGCATCACTGTTATATTATGTATTCATCAGACAGTCCACCCAACCTCCCGCATCCAGGCCAGCGCTTTATCCACCGATCTACATTGTTTTGTTTTGTTTTGTTTGAAACTGGTCATCGGGGGACCAAAACTTGACCTGTTTTTGGCAAGGCCTGAAGCAAAACGTATACATTAAATACATGCAAGTAGATTAAATTCACTTTAGATTCAGTGCAATTTCTGATTTCGTGCTAACCGAGTCAATTGCCAGGTGTCAATTGAGTTTACGTTCGTGTATCAGATCAGTTTTGTTTACTCTCATTCGCGTGGACGAGAGCTGAGCTTATGTAACATTAGTTACGTGAAGCACTCGAGCCTGCCGCTCTGGCTGACACGCGAGGTGAGCGAAGGCAGCGCACCATGCGCGGCGCTGGTGCACGGGCCCCCGCCGCTAATTAGCAGGCGCAATAATTAAAAGCGGACTATCGACGCGGCGGCGACAAAAAGCTATCTGGCTTACGGATTTCGCTGCTCGTATTTTCAAAATCGTCGCGCGGTCATCTTTAAGCTCGGATTCCTTTGCCGGATACGACAAAAAGGAAAGAACGATTCCGCAGCCAGCGCTGCGCTCCAAACGGAACCGTGCGCGCGCGCGCTTACGGGCGCGTTTGCGACGTCGCGGCGCGAGAGCGGCAGCGGGCGCGGGAGCGGGCGCGGGCGCGGCTGCGGTGCCGCCGGTGCGGGTGCGCGGGCGCAGTGCGGCGCGGAGCGGCGCGGCGCAGCCCGGCACAAGTGAATTATTTGCAAGATATTTCGGAAGATATCGCGCCTCGCTCCAAACAAAACTATTGCGAACCGAGCAAATTGAGCTTTCGAGTGGATCTCAATCTCGTCTTTTGCGTGTACGCGGCGCCGCTGACAAGCGCACCGCGCCCTCTACCACCCGACCTCACCCCAACGCACCGCACTTAATGCAAAAGGCCAATTGCGAATTGTCAAAGGGCATCTCTTTCTTTCTGCAAAGCTTCTCGCGAGGCCACGCTGCATTCGCTCTAATGTTACAGACAACAACGAGAATCTGCGATTCACTTTACTCGCCATAAGCTAATGATAAGCTGTAAATAAAGTTCAATCAAAACTTAGGTCGCAGACGCAGAATTTACCAGTTTAATATGGAACGAGTCAAGGACTGCATTCCATAACCCGCTTGCTTGATGCAAGAGTGCAGTTGGTGCAGCGTGAGCACGCCGCCGGGCACGGGCCCGCGCGACTCCGCAGCGATGTGTGATGTAAATTAAAATCCTCTCCGAAGGAACAAAGCGCTGTATCATTGGTCGGTTCATAAAAAGTGCGCGTGAGTCAGCGGTGCACCCCGAGTTAAGCCGGCAGACAGATAAATCATTCTTTTATGATGTAGGTTAAAAATAACTGAAGACGGATGCAGAGAGTGTCGCGGTGCGCCCGGTGCCCGGTGCCCGGTGCCCGGTGCCCGGAGCCCGCTCCTCGTCACGCGGCGGCGCGCTAGGGTAGCTAGCTGATAACGCAGACGTCTAGTTTGTATCCAATCCACTCGATAGACACACCATAGGTTCAGATCACACGATATTGGATCTTATGCTCCGAGCAATTAGTTAACAGCTGTATATTTGTAGGCGAATTTTTGTTATTGACTTGTAAATTGATATGAAGGAGATCAGCATCAGCGTTCATCGCACGAGCACTCACCGAAGAGTCGTTAACCAATAACCGGTATCAATGCAATATGGTAATTAATTCATGAACCTCCTGAGGTATGCAATCGCCTACATGCATGAAATACCCACTGGGCAAGGGGTTTGGAGCATGTGACCTATCATACGCGGCCCAGCAAAAAGTTCGGCATCCAGACGGACGAATTTATTTCTCCATCCAGTGAGCAGGCTAGGTGTTCCGGCGCAAAAACGCGGTCCGGTTTGCGCCGGCGCAGCGCCGCGACACGCCGCTAATTACTCAACAATTTATTGTTCAATTATTGCGGCACTTCCTCGGCGGCACGGCGGCACGGCGGCACGGCGGCACGGCGGCACGGCGGCACGGCCGCGCTGCAAGGTGCAAGGTGCAAGGTGCAAGGTGCAAGGTGCAAGGTGCTGGTGCTGGTGCTGGTGCTGGTGCCGGTGCCGGTGCTAGTGCAACGAGTCTTTTGTTTTTAACAAATACAACGCAAAATTTGTGGAGATTTTTACGCAACGATGAGAAATATTAAACTCTTCTAACTTTCGTAAAAAAAGAAAGGAGACGAATGATATCTTTAATTACAAAAGAGACTTGGATTTCGTGGAATTGGAATTGGTTTCGACATATCGTGAGACAGGCAACGTCCTCAACTGGCTCCAGGTCTCATCCAATCATCATCACATCCAACCGGCTCCTCGCTACCGGTGCACCGGATATAATGATCCGTCATCTTTCTAAAATAGTCAATAACGCTAGGTAGACAATTATCTGCACACTCACGCGCCGCCGCTTGGCGTAGGCCTCTCCCGGAGAGCTCCACGTCGATCGGTCCTGCGCCGGCCTCATCCAGCCGTCACCCGCGACCTTCACCAGATCGGGGAGACAATGACACATGCGAAATCAAGAGTGGGAACGGGAACCGAGCCCGGATTTGTAATTGTAATGCCGGCGGGCGCCGCGCCATTTGAAATTTAATACGAGCGCGCCCGCCGCTTATACTTTCTGATTTTATATCTCGATTGACCCTCGGATACAGTGATCCGGTGAATACATCGGCTTTTTCCCGGGTCCGCGTTGCGCCCGGTTAATAATTTTTTGTCCGCGACCACAGCTCGGGGCGCGGCCTGAGTGCGGGCGGAGTGCGGGTGGAGTGCGGGCCAAGTGCGGGCGGCGGCGGCGCGAGCGCACTCTCCTTTCACAAGTTAAAATTAAGAGAAGGTACGTACACATCGCAGCGTAAACAAAACGCTCCATGCAATACTTTAAGCAGACTATTCGTGTTGGCGAGTGCTAAGTGGGCACACGTGCAGCGGTCCCGGGTTCGTTCCCGGGTAAATTTAGCGCGCGTCGGGCGGCGCGGGGTGTCGTCGCGAACGGAGCGCCTTTTTATAGAAGCGAGCGTCGCGGGAAGGCGGCGGCCGAGTGTGCGCGCGCGCAGCTCTACCGGGCGACGCACCCGCGCTAACGAGGGCCTGCGCCAGCCCGACACCCGCCCCACCCGCGTCACAATCGCGCGGGAACACCAGCGCTATTTGAAACTAGAGGAAATGCTACAACTGTTACACAGAGCGCACTAAAGCGAATATATTCTCCTTATGCGCAATGTGCCTGCAGGCCGTGTGCCGTGTGCCTGCGTGCCGCGTGCCGTGTGCCGTGTGCCTGCGTGCCGCGTGCCGTGTGCCGTGTGCATGATAATCACAATGGTTTTCTGATACATTTGTTAGGATAATACAGTAAACTCGATGTACACCGTGTAATAATACTAACAGATGATTAGCCCCGGCAGCTAACAATTCGTGTGACATAATTATGTACACATAACTTTGAGTGCCGGCGGTGCGCGGTGCGCGGTGCGCGGGGCGCGGGGCGCGGTGCGCGGTGCGCGGGGCGCGGGGCGCGGTGCGCGGTGCGCGGGGCGCGGTGCGCGGGGCGCGGTGCGCGGTGCGCGGTGCGCGGTGCGCGGTGCGGGGTGCGGCACTAACGAGTTCCAGTTCATTAAAAATGAGAAGTGAGGTGGCGGACGTTCCCGACGTGGAGCGTGGAGCGTGGAGCGCGGAGCGTGGAGCGCCCCACCACCCGACTGTCACGTGGGGACGTAACAAATAGACATTAAAATTTTATTCGGACGCACTTGAACACACAATCGTTGACAAAAGGAGAGCCACGCGTCAATCAGTCAGTCAGTCAGTCAGAATCAGCATCATCATCAAGTTGTATCGATACTGTAGTGTAGTACATGCGAAGACTGCAGCCGAGGTGGACGCGGCGGTGCGCCGGCGCAGCGCCACACCGCCGCACCGCCGCACCGCCGCCGCGCTTGCGCCGCGAGGTGAGGGCGAGCGGAGATGGGAGGGAGGTGAGGCGTGAGGTCGCGGGAGGAGCGTTCGTACGCAAATATCTAAATTTACATGGATCAGCGAAAATTACAACCATGGGAACCGCCAATAAGGTGTGCGCGTGCGGAATAAAAATGGTCGATTTTTACATGATTCCCCAGTAAAGCTGCGGCGGTGCGGCGGCGCGGCGGTGCGGCGATGGTGGGTGTGGTGGGGCGCGGGCTGCAGCGCCGCCGGCTGAATACTAAGCGTATTTATTATAAGTGCACAATATTTGCATTTTGAATTACGCGCTCGCGACCGCGCGGGCGCCGAGCGGACCCCGCCGGACAGCGCCGGACAGCGCCGGGCAGCGCCGTGCAGCGCCGGGCAGCGAGACCAGCTAAAAATAGTTAACAATCTAAAATCACCAAATGAACAGCGTGACTGATCGCGAGCGACTTTTGACTATGTCTATGTGGTCGATGAATATGTATCAAGCGTATCGGCGATCACCTGATCGCGTGGCGCTCGTTGAATAGAGAATAAGGACACGGAAGCTTCGAGTTTGTGGCAGAAACATGCGGTGCAGGCGCAGACGCAGGGGAGCATCTGTAATGACGGACCGACGGTCCAGGGGCCGATGCGTGCGCGCTGCGGCGCGGGGACGGGGCGGCATGCATTATGTATCTGGTATAACGCGGCGCGGCGCGGCGAGGATGCGGCCGTGATGCGAGTCGACGCCGCGCAGCGCACCGGAGCGCTCCCGGCGACCGGCGACCGGCGACCGGCGACCTGCAGCACGCGCAGCACGCGTGGGCCCGCCGGCCGCACTGCGCTGCTTGCTGCACGAGCTCTCCGTGTCCCGGTTTCAAATATTAATGAGATTGCAGCTAATCGCTGTTGCTGGTAATACGCTCCCGCTATCAACCAATCAGGCGGAATGTTTATTTAATTATGTGTCAACCGGAGAGCCGCACACCCGGTGGCGGTCGACTGCACTGATACAAGTCTATCGCAATATTATTATTTTCGCACTGAGCCCTATGTTATTTATATAACGAAGTTAGTTAGCAGCGCCTATGCCTATGTTATTCATATAACGAAGTTAGTTAGCAGCGCCTATGCCTATGTTATTCATATAACGAAGTTAGTTAGCAGCACCTTTGCCTATGTTATTCATATAACGAAGTTAGTTAGCAGCGCCTATGCCTATGTTATTCATATAACGAAGTTAGTTAGCAGCACTTTTGCCTGTGTTATTCATATAACGAAGTTAGTTAGCAGCGCCTATGCCTATGTTATTCATATAACGAAGTTAGTTAGCAGCACCTTTGCCTATGTTATTCATATAACGAAGTTAGTTAGCAGCGCCTATGCCTATGTTATTCATATAACGAAGTTAGTTAGCAGCACTTTTGCCTGTGTTATTCATATAACGAAGTTAGTTAGCAGCGCCTATGCCTATGTTATTCATATAACGAAGTTAGTTAGCAGCACCTTTGCCTATGTTATTCATATAACGAAGTTAGTTAGCAGCGCCTATGCCTATGTTATTCATATAACGAAGTTAGTTAGCAGCGCCTATGCCTGTGTTATTCATATAACGAAGTTAGTTAGCAGCGCCTATGCCTATGTTATTCATATAACGAAGTTAGTTAGCAGCGCCTATGCCTATGTTATTCATATAACGAAGTTAGTTAGCAGCGCCTATGCCTATGTTATTCATATAACGAAGTTAGTTAGCAGCGCCTATGCCTGTGTTATTCATATAACGAAGTTAGTTAGCAGCGCCTATGCCTATGTTATTCATATAACGAAGTTAGTTAGCAGCACCTTTGCCTGTGTTATTCATATAACGAAGTTAGTTAGCAGCGCCTATGCCTATGTTATTCATATAACGAAGTTAGTTAGCAGCACCTTTGCCTGTGTTATTCATATAACGAAGTTAGTTAGCAGCGCCTATGCCTATGTTATTCATATAACGAAGTTAGTTAGCAGCACCTTTGCCTGTGTTATTCATATAACGAAGTTAGTTAGCAGCGCCTATGCCTATGTTATTCATATAACGAAGTTAGTTAGCAGCACCTTTGCCTGTGTTATTCATATAACGAAGTTAGTTAGCAGCGCCTATGCCTATGTTATTCATATAACGAAGTTAGTTAGCAGCACCTTTGCCTGTGTTATTCATATAACGAAGTTAGTTAGCAGCGCCTATGCCTATGCATCGTGAGCGCGACACGCAGCAGTGCAGGCGCCGGCGCGCGCGCTGATGACGTTTAGGATGCACGTAACGGAGTCTGCGTCTGCAGTCGGAAGTTTATTCGTCTTAATGAAATAAATTTTAATAACATCAGACGGCAAACGATGCGCGATGTGCAAAGAAAACTTGGAGTCGCGGCCTTAAAGTAACAAATCGCATTCCTTACGTACACGGAATATATTTATTGAATCCATAAAATTGAAAACGGTAGAATTACAATTTCAAATGTGTGGTACGGCTCAATAAAGAATTCTCAATACATGTGAGACGCCGTCGCGGTCATCAGCAGCAATACAAAGTCGGTCAACCGAATCGGGAGAGACAATAGTGAAGGCTTTGCTTTTTACACAAATAAAATTAGCAATAAGCGCGTACTGCGGCGCGAGCGAGAAACCCTGCACCGTGCCCGTCCTGGAGCAAACCGACGGCTGAGGGGAGCACGGCCCTGCAGCCCGCCCGCCTTGCGCCACATCCACCGCGAGTTCGTCGAAAGTTTTTGTTGTGGTGCCAATATGAATACTTATGAGCACCGACGTCCGCACCATCACGCATCACGGGGAGAGTTCGTAGTCAAATAAAATATTTAACGACAAAAAAAAAAGCAATTACAGATATTGAAGGCGTCAGCGATGGAGTGGCGAGACGGAGCTGCGGCGGTGGCACTCGGTGTACACGTGAACCATTTACGAGGTCTGTGAATTAACAGCCAGCAGCTGAGCGGAGCCGGCGGCCACGTCTGAATTATTCCGCGAGCGACGCGAACTCCCGCTAATCGCGCGCACCGCGCCCGCGCCGCGCCCGCACGCACGCTGCACGAGTTTAAATGGCAACGCGGACGCGGCCGGCATGCCGTCACAGTCACCAGCGTGACCAGCGTCACCAGCGCCGGCTACATCGCCGACCGAACAACCCGACGCCGTCACCGCTGGACATTGGAGTGACGACACATCAGGGCGGCGGGCTCACTCGTCTCCAAATGTGCCAGTGGTCCGAGATATCGACATCAACACTCGTCCAGTTAACGCGGCTGCGCCCCGCGCCGGGCGCCTCCCGATCCAAGCGACACGCTGAACTTAAATGCAACGGAAGCTGGACAAGCGACGCGATCTGTTAAGTGTACCATGTGCACTGCAAAATGAAACTACTATCTTTTGCCGCAGCGTCCGCGACGTGAGCAATGAGCGCGCTTCTATAAAAGCATCATTGTATCAATAGTTCAATGTTTACCACCAGAAGCTGACGGTGGACGTGCACGGAGACGTGACCGCGAGTCTGGTGGGAGTTCCTTCCGACTGAACTTTTGGATTTCTTTAATTGGGAAATATCGTGCGATGTTCCCTTCCTCGAGCGACTGCAAACGAGATGAAGCGGGCTGTCGCGGGATCTAAGCGGCGTGCTTAGCGCGGACACGTATCGGCGGCTCGCGGCGGCTCGCGGCGGCCGGCGGCGACTCGCGGCGGCACATTATGCACGATTGATACTGAAACTAAGCAATAAAATAGACATCTAATTAGATTAGTTTTCCCCGCGCCACCACCCTCCCGCCGCTGGGAGCGCTCCCCGTCCCGATAATTATAGCCTCAGTGCTAATTAATTAGGAGTGGCATCCTTCCTTGCCCACTTGTTCAGTTTGCAGTCGTCAGCCGCACTCACGCCGGCCACAGTTTATTCGAATCAGAGATCTAGTTTGTGCCGCAGGTTGTCAGTCAACATTTCGATTATCATAACTTACTGGTACCCAAATATGGCAGACCGCTTACTTGGCTCTGAATTAGTTTACTGCACTCGTTTCATTGCCCGTAACAGCGCACTGCGTTTTACGTGTCATGAAACGGTTTATCGTCGTTAAAATGCGATCTCGTTAGGTCATTTTCATACCTACAAGTGTCAATAAACGGTATACTGTTACGACCAATTGGACTTTACTGCACACTTAAGGAAGTTCCACCGAGGGCTCCCCGTCGACGGCCGGGGTGCGCGAACGGGGCATAGGACCACCGTATACACTGAACCGAACCATTAGGTGTCGGCTTTGAATGGTCTGCAGCGACCGCTAACACTGCCATTTTAAAAATTCCATTTTAATCGTAGAAAGGCACAATCAACTAATTGTCACGCTGCGCCGCCGCGTCCCGCCACCTTTTGTTAAGTGATGATCATGTCTTTGCACCGCGCGCGCGCGCGCACCTTAACGGAGCTAATTTAAGTTCGCGTATCAGAATACATTTGGCTGCCGGAACGCATCTGCCGCGCTAACTGCTCATCTATAATTGCAGAGGGAGCGCACTTGCAGCTCGATGCACCGGCCTCCCCACTTGCAACGTCGCGCACGCGCACGCGCACGCGCACGCGCACGCGCACGCGGCGAGCGGTTACGAACGGCCGACGAGCCGATAGAATATTGTACGTATAATAAAAACGTTTATAAAAACTACAAATACTGTCCAATGTAACCGACCATCACGAGGAGATGACGAGGAGATGACGAGGCAGATAAAATACTATGCGAATGATCAAACAAACGTAATGTTTTCACATAAAATTAAAATACAAGCGCCAACTTTTAATAACAAAGCCACGGGCGAGTGCATTGACCCCGGCTCTCTTTAGGCTGTTTAGAATCTTTTAATATGCAATGCAGACGTCACGATTAGAGAGCGGCCGGTGATGGAGTGCGCGGGCGCGGGCGCGGGCGCGGACGGGAGCACAGGCGGGCGAGCGCGGGCAGGCGCGGGCGGGCGCGGACGGGAGCACAGGCGGGCGAGCGCGGGCAGGCGCGGGCGGGCGCGGACGGGCGCGGCGTCGCGTAAAAACCGAGTCCGTTGATTTTATAATTTATTTGTTAGACATTTGTCGTTGCGTGAAGATCGGGAGAGACGCGAGCCCCTTGCGGCGTTAGAGCAGTGTGTAATGCGGTGCGCATCAGATGTGATTTGTGCAATAATTTATGTTGTTCGCGCGGCGGACGGCCCCGGCGCTTACTTAGCGATTAATGTACGGGTGAGCGGCGATGAGCGCCACGCCTCGCCACGCCACGACACGAGACACGACACGCACGACACGACACGCACGACACGACACGACACCACACGACACGAGGTTGAGATTTTTCAGAGCGCCACGCTGATTGCAATTGTCGCGTTTTCATTGCATTTCAACAGTGCATAGTCATCTGGCTTCAGTAGCGGCGTGGTGGGGTGTGGCGGGGTGTGTTGGGTCGCGGGTCGCGGGTCGCGGGTCGGGGAGCGCACAGGAATCAATCACTCCGGTATCGGGCGAGGTTTCGCGCGCCAACTCGCTGTCGGCGGCGACGCGTCGGCCATATTTCAAATGCATTTGAGATATAGACCGCGTTTTGTCAATGCACCGCGCCGCTGATTTCGATGATTTATATGTAATTATCATTGCTCTTGTTAATGTCTGCTTCACGGCGCATTCCCGGACGTCGCCGAGCCGATTTCCTTTTTAATTTATGCCTTCATATTAGCGTGCACAGCTAGAGCGGGACGCGCGACTGTGAGCTCTCCTGCACTACGTTGTTGGACAATTGGGAACGGTTTTGTATTTACTGATACTGAGATATTATTAGTACCTAGATAACGTACATTTCTAGACTCCCTTTATAGAATAAGTTCAGTTTGCACCTCTTTACCGTGTATAATAAATTTAACCGAAGAACAATTCATCTAACCTAAGAGTGCCACAGTTTGGCCGCGATCCGAAACACAAAAAAGAAATGATACAACGCTGCAGTCAAAATACCACATAAAGTCCTAAACTGTGAGTTGAACGTCCTGCGGATCCGATTCTGACAGTTTACGCTTCGAGCCCAAGTTGGGATAAAATATGGCTTGAGCTCAGACGGATACCGTAGTGAGGGGCCGGCGCGGCGGGGCGCGCGCGCCTCCGGAGCGCCGGAGCGCCGGAGGGCGGGAGGGCTGCGGGCAGAAGACGTCCGCAAATAGCGAGCATCCCGAGCGAGCAAAACAATACCAGCATGATATTATGGTTTCAGGGCGGAGAGCTGGACGAGCGCACGGAAATTTGAATTATATTTTGTACGAACGTTCCTATACTGCGATGTAATGTCCGCCGGCGCGATTTTTTGTTGTAGTGTGCGTACTGAGATAAAGATGGCGGCTCCCCAGCAGCGGACGTCGCATCCTCGTCACTAGCACCCGTCAGCCGGCAGCCCTGTGACGGTCACGACAATTCGAATTCAATAAGCGCGTTGTGTCGGGTATTCGATCAATACGTGCACAAACAACTCTGTTACTCCAGATCGAACTCGAAGCTGTTCTCGAAATAGCGATATTTAGAGAAACCAATTGAAGCGGACATCTGATGCGAGTCCAACTTTTAATTAGGTAATTGGCTGAACGAGATCGTTGTCGATCGATTGGATGAACCGGAATCGGAAAGCTGTTGACAAGAGGCCAGGGCCGTGAGCGGCGGCGCGCGTGTTGCGAGACTAGCAATACCACCACTACCTACATTCACTTACCATTTCACACAACGAACTGCTTAACAAGTATCCCCGACGGTGGTGCCTGTTCGTGCTGCGTCTAGTTGCGCGGCCAATATGTATTGCATAGATTGATCGTTACAGAACTGTCACATTTACAATAAAATATGAACAATCTTGTGATATATTGAATTAGAGATGCGTGTGCGCGTGGTGGCTGGCCGTGAATAATAAACGGTAAATTGGTTCCGCAAGGTGGGGCTGGGCCCGCGTCCGCGCCCGCGCCCCCTGTCGCACAGAAAGGTTACGCGGGGACAAAGAAGCGACGGTTCGTTATATCGGGCACTCCGACACAGCAAGTGGTAGTGTCGAGCGTCGGACAGCAGGCGTCGGACGTCGGACGTCGGACGGACGAGCGACAGCCGCGGATGGCTATAAATAAATAATGCGCTAACATTTTATTATTATCATAGCGGCGGCGGCGGCGGCGGCGGCGGCGGCGGCGGCGGCGGCGGCGGCGGCGGCGGCGGCGCGCGCATTCCGCGCGGGAAACTGGCAGCCGCGAACATTCCGAAATAAACTGCACGCCGCGGGGTGCACCGGCGCGCCCACGCCCACGCCCACACCTTCGCCCTCGTCCACTAATTATATTGGGGAAAATTAATCACCCACTCTATTCCTCTTAAGATATTAATTAACTTCTAGATTTCACTCGTCCACAATATAAATGGAACTTATCAAAGTCGTGTAATAATTTCGTTCTCAATCACCGTCTAGTTGCCGGAGACGCAGGAGACGCAGGAGACGCAGGAGACGCAGGAGACGCAGGAGACGCCGGAGACGCCGTCGTGGGGGCGGAGTCGCACGCGCAACCCAATGACAAGTGAACATATAACAACGTATGAATCGAATCGAATTGAGAAATTGTATTGAATAGTTGTAACGTGACAACGTGGAGGCGGACTACAATACAATTAAAATTTGATCAGAACGCACGTGCGACCACATCAATCGCGGCGTAACGGCGGCGTACGGGCGGCGTAACGGCGGCGACAAGTGCCGCAACTAGTACGCGCGGTCGTCCCCAGGATCAGTTCTATTTGCGAGCCGCGCGCAATAGTCGCCTCGTTCATTATTATTTTAACGGACAGTTAAAATTTGATGTCCTCTTCCAGTTCGTTAGCGTCTCCGGCCGTTGCGTTGCCGTTGTGCGCTGCGCCCGGACGACCGCTCTACCCTCCTCATTACAGGGTCGGCTTTCAAACGACGGCGTCATCTGCCGTACGATGTTGTTAGACCGCAATTGCTACACTTACTGGCAAGACTAAACGTCAATAAAAATTGTCATAAAACTTGTCAGAACTACACGCAATATACACCCTATGCAGAAAGAAAATAAAGACGGTTTTTGATTGTAGAGGCAGCACGGAGCGCCGCCGCGAGGAATGTGTGAAGTGAAAATCATGTACATGCACACATTCGTTAATAATTGACACATATTAAATGGGATAATTCTTTTTAATTGGCATGACGACACCGCCGCCGCCGCCGCCGCCACCGCCGCCGCCGCCACCGCTCATTGAACGTGACGGCACAGTGTTTCAACGCAAAACTTCTTTATATGTGACCGCTATGTCTCTGCCGACGGCCGCTGTCGGTGCGTCGGCACAGACCGGCCGTTAGACTGCTTGCCGATAGTTTGCTGGTTTTCTCGTTAAAAACTTAATAAGGACGCAATGAGGGCAGGAGTAAACTTTGTATGAAAACGTTTTGTACTTTAAGCGTTGGGGAATATTCTAGATGACAAATAATTAAGATTCGCTTATTAATTTTTCCAACTACTTTTAAAAAGGAGTAAAATAGAGGAAGCAAATTTAGGCGGAGATAATGAATTCTAAGTATGTTTCTTAAAATGATTAATTATGTCAACTGAGTCAGCTCTGGGGCGCTCCGCCGGCTGAGTTACCGAGCTGGGTCACTCTCACATCGGGTGATTGTTTTGTTTTCTCAAAGGAGCAGATCGGAAGTATGCGTTTTTTATCTGTTCGGTCGACACGAACAAGACGGCGAGCGGCGGCGCGACGGGCACCCCACCCACCCGCTCCACGGAGCCTTCCAAGCTCAAACAATTCCATCAGCATTTGGATGGAGCGGCGATGGGCCGCGCCCGCGCCCGCGCCTGCGTGACCAATCGCTAATTGGTGAGCGCGCGCGCTTACGGAAGCCGATCGCTGTTCTATAATTGAACTTTTCAAATTAATTCAAATTTTTGATTTAGAACGCGCCGCTCCAACTCCCGGTGTTACCGCCGCCGTAGCTGTGCGAGCCTGGGAGCCGGGGAGCCGGGGAGCCGGGGAGCCGGGGAGGCCCGCTACTGTGCGATGCACTCGTCGCCATTAAAGCAACTTGAACATTCAACAGTTTCGTGTTTAATAGCAAGAAGTGAACTTCCAAACTGTATTCAGTATTGCATCGTTTCAATTAAGTCGTTTTAAAACCGCAGTGAGCCCCTATCCGTCCATAGGGAAAGTATAAACTAACATTAATTGAAAAAATACTTTTTCAATGGGGGTAAGAGTTTTTCCTATTTGAATGATGAGATAGACGTCAGGCAGGCAGGCAGGCGGGCAGGCAGGCGGGCAGGCAGGACACGGACAGAATCAATTCCGCGGCTATATCTATTATGAGGTACTTATACAAGCACTCGTACACACGTCCCGGGGAGTCGGCGGAAGCTGGGAGGGCGGAAGTTCTCCTGGTCCTCAGCAAATGGCGCCGCGGGGTGCGGTGCCCCAATGTCACGCCGCGGTGGGTACGCCACAAGGAAATATTGCAGCTTTTTTTTCACAGCGGGTATTTCTTTCCTTTCAATTTCCGGCTGGCTAACATGAAGACGCTTCCTGCGATGTGTAATGTGCGGAGGGCGCGCACTCCGAGAGGGGGCGCACCGGCACGTTTAACTGAGAACACTACGCGCCATCAGTCGTTCGGATGGAAATACTTTCCATTTAATACTCGGAATGTTTCACTGTGCTGGCGCCGTGCGTGCGCGCAGTGCGCCTGTGGCCGCGGCGCGCGCCCGGACCTACGGACCTTCGAACCGGAACGTCGCCGCCGCGCCGCCGCGCCGCCGCGCCGCCGCGCCTTCATCACAACCTGCCATTTCTCTTCTATTACAATAAATCGTGATATCACTTTATATCGTCACAATATGATACCGTGTGTCTCCTAACCTTAGGTTTTGCTGTATCTAACATTTACAGTTGGACAGCTGATAACAATTACTTCGTGTACCCTGGGGTACCTGTCGTATGGGTTCGAACTATTTGAACGAGTTTAGGCAAAAGCTGACGTTTCTAGTTACCCAGGCCGCACTTCCAGCACTCTCCGCAATTGAATTCCTGCCCGTGACAGCAGCAGCGGTTAATAGGGAAACAATCAATCTGTTCCACGGAGCGAATGAAGACATCGGCGCCCCGCGGTCTCGCGGTCTCGCGGTCTCGCGGTCTCGCGGTCTCGCGGTCTCGCCGTCTCGCCGTCTCGCGGTCTCTAGGAGCGTGCCACAAATTGAAGCTCGCAGCGGGCCGCGGGGCCATTATTACACTCCTTACCTTGATCCGGCTCTCCTTTGTAAGGGACACCGTAAAAAAATGTAAAGCATTTAGACACCAAACGTACAGCCCCGCGCCCCCGGGGCGGGGGTGCACCTTTGTACTTGATGGTACTTAATCATAATTGTCGTAATAAACCCCCGAGCTTGAGTAGGTGGTACATTGCAACGTATTATTATTATCTTTATTAAACAATTACGTTAAAAACAGGACAGTTTGTCTTATTAGTAAATGATGTACGAAAATCTTTGTCGTTCAGCAGCTGTGCTGTACGAGTGAACCGCGGCGGCGGGCGGCGGGCGGCGGGCGGCGGGCGGCGGGCGGCGGGCGGCCGCCACAGCGATGTTGTTATGGACAAGATAATTACCGAGAAATCGTCGCGTTAAACTAAATAACGCAGCGTTTATGAAGAACTTATTAATAGAAATTTCTCGGACGAAGCTTGGGAGTGTCGTAAAGGAACGGGCCGGTGGCGCTGGAGCCGGCGATGGCGCTGATAGCCAATGCGAGCCCCAGCAGTTGAGCGGTTCGCCGGTTCGAATCCGGCGGCTTACGAGCCGCAGACGGCGTCATTCTGCAGTTTTGGCCCCAAATTTGACATAATCAACTTTCTGCTCAGATTTTATTAAAGCAGTCAGACAACAGCGCGCGCGGCACTCGCACTTAGCGAAAGAAAAGCGTAGGCTTGTTAAGTGGAGCGACACGTCTGTCCCGCTGCGACGGTGAGGTCGGATGCGCCGACCGACGGCTGCGCGCCGCGGTGCCCGCACTGTTGTAAGCGTTATAAGATTTGCTAGTCTGATACTTTCAACTTCGACAACACTCACCCAACGCGTGCCTCTTGGTGACCTGTCGCTCTTTACAAGCAGTGGGGGTGGAGGCGACGGGGGTAGTAGTAGTAGTAGTTACTTTAAGTCGATCCTTTAAAAGGCTAATGACATGTGCAAATTATAAAAATAATGACACGCGATTTGATTATCTCGCTGCAAGCGATAAATCATCATAGAGCAACAAAACCGACGGCACCAAATCAAAAGCGTCAGCGTCACGCAGCGACACGCAGCGACACGCAGCGACACGCAGCGACACGCAGCGACACGCAGCAGCAAACAGCGGAGACTTACAATCGCGACGCGTTTAAATTGCACGGCTATTTACAGAGGAATTAATTAGAGGGATTTATTGAACAATCTAGACTTCAGCTACGGCACTATGTAAAGCGGGGGAGGTTAACGAGTATTTATAATGTAATAAAGCAGTCGCGACGGCGAGCGTGCGGCGAGCGGGCGGCAAGCGGGCGGCGAGCGGGCGGCGAGCGGGCGGCGAGCGGGCGGCGAGCGGACGGCGAGCGGACGGCGAGCGGCGCGCGCGCAGACCCGCGATCACTTGCGTAGGATACTTATAAAGGTTTTTTTGTAATTTTGTGTAAAGAACTGTGCAAGGTCTCAGATGTGGTGACCGGTTAACAATCCATGGCGCGGATGTTGTTAGATGATTTTTTAACGTTTGACAATTTAAAAACGACTATTGTTAAGCAATACACGTGCATCGATTGCTGCGACGTGACGCGCGACGTGACGCGCGACGTGACGCGCGACGTGACGCGCGACCTGACGCGCTGGGGAGACGGAACCTGAAGACGAGCTCAGCAGGTGGCGCCGATTCCACAAAATTGTATCGCGATATTTTTTTTAAGGAATTTAAAAAATATCTAAATAAGTTTTTCCTTGGATCTGATATTAAGAAGGATTCCGTCCTGCCCCAAAGGTTCGTTTCATCCCTTATTTTTCCACATGGAACAGTTAGATAGATGGATGGGGCGCGCCCGGGGCGGGCTGGTGGCGCGGACGACGCGCGGTAATCCGGCGGCGCGACGTCAGCGCGATGGATCCGCGACGAATTGCCGCCTAACCCAGCCAAATCCCGACTATGTCCCCGTATTTTATTATTCCTCTTATTGCCACCCCCCCCCCTCCCCCACGCGCCGCTGCGGACGCCCTTACGTTACTCATTGTGCGCCGCGAGAGCAACTTGCACATGCAGTTTCTGCGTAGGAAACGTCACTTCCGCACCTATTTGAAACTCATTAAGCTCAATGGTGACTTTTATACAGTAAAACCCGTCTTTAAAGACAGATCATTGTATCCGTTTCAATAATTCCTTAAACCCACATCACGTGCGCGGCCAAGGCGCACCCCAGCACCCCAGCACCCCGCCGCGCCCCAGCAGCGCGCCATAAAACACAAATAAAATATCTGATCGCTGCATAAACCACTCGAAAGGATTCCTCCGTGGTTTTTACGAGAGGAGCAGAGCTTCGCGGAAGGTACAAAGGATTAGCGCGCGGGGCGTCGTAAAGAAACGCTTTTCCGGCAGACCCCACGCCCCTGTGTGCCCCGCGCCGCGCCCCGACCCTCGCTCGCCTTACCGTACAAGTCCTGATGTACACATACAACTTGAGTATCCAGATATTCACTTAAAGTTTCCACGGCGGGCTCGCCACGCCGCGGAGCCGCCGCGGAGCCGTGGCGGAGCCGCCTCCTGTTGGTACTGCTCCTTCAGGTATTGATTAAAGCTTGTGTACTTAACACTTGTTAATTATAATTTATATTGCAAACTATCGCTTACTGTTGAGGGCCGGCGCTGCGCGCACCGGCACCGTGTACCCCCCGGAGCTACGGTCACCTACTCTGGGCAGCTACTCCTTGAGCGGTGCTGATGTAACCATTGTACTGAGATAGGGACGAGTGCAAAGTAGAACCTGACTCTTCACGCTATAAACTGGCTCGCCTGTTCAACGGTTAGACAAATTGACTGCAGGCTCAGGTTCGAATGGTTTCCTAACTCTTAAACATCTAGTAAAACAAACTTCAGGTTTATTTCAAACAGAACATTTTATTGTTTTAATCCGTTTAGAGAAAATATAAAAAAAATATAAAATTAATTAATCAAAATCACATTGACATACAAGATGGACGTACACCAAGCAGCATGTTACAGTGTACATACATACATACATACATACATACATACATACATACATACACGGGTTACTACTTAACCAAATAATAATAATAATAATAATAACGCGAGCGGCGCGGGGCGGCGCGGCGCGGCGCGGGGCGGCGTAGGGGCGAAGGCCCACCCCGCGGCGCCGCGCCGCACCGCGCCGCCTTATACAAGAACCAACTACACAGGATTTGATTGTTAGAACTCATATACAGACAATAATGCAACTAACTAACTAACTAATCAACTAACCGCCCGAACACAAGGTTAATGTTATGGCTTCCGTGTTAACAATGCGAGAAATAATATATAACACAAACAAAACAATTCAGTCTCAACACGCAAACACGCGCCTCACGCACGCGCGGAGCAAACAAACAAACAGACGGGCAGACTGGCAGACTGGCAGACTGGCAGACTGGCTAACTGGCAGACTGACGCAGAAACAAAGAAATGAGCTGCGCGACCCTACCCTAAGGAATAGCGGACAAATGTAGCGTTCTTCTGCGCGGAACCCGGCCCGAAGCGCAGAGCGGGCTGGTCTGCAGCCGCGGTGCGCCCCAACCCGACCCAACCTAACCCAACCCGACCCGAGGGGGAACGTTCCGGTTCCGCCGCGAGAGGACCGGGAGCGCGGCGCCACATCTGTCTATAGTTCGTTCTGTAGAAGCATCTAGTTCTCTATCAATATAACACATCACACACGCACACATACACGCGTACACACGGCCGCGCGCACGTGCATAGATACATACACACGTACATACATACATACATACATACAAGTTACCCCTAGCGTATACTGCGTACGTATTTGTGTTTCGACTAACTAACAGTGCCCCGCCCACCGGCGGCGGCGCGCCGCTCTAACATCTACCAACTTCACTTAAATCGATAGACAATAATAATTTAAAACTCTTAAGTAAATCCTTATCATCTCACTTAGGCAAGTTAAAATTGTATCTCTTTACGTATACATCGTTTTCCAATAGTTTCCCAATATAACCTAATCATAATGTCTACACTAAGCTGGGAGCGGGCTCGCCCCCGTGCACGCGTACGAGCACGCGCACGCGCACGCGCACGCGCACGCGCACGAGCACGCTCACGCGCGTCCACGTTTCACGTAACTTACTTTTGTTTCATAATCGTATACATATAATGCCGCAAACAAATTTCGAACATCGGCGCACATGTTCAGTAAGCCAATCGATGGAGTACCGATTGGAGATCGATTCGAGATCGATTCGTGATCGATTCGGCAGGGAATCGATTAGAGTCGCACCCGTGTGAACACCCCTTCACTGTAACGTGTCTGGTACGATAGATAATTTAGAAAGTGAATGAGAGTAACCCGTACTCGATGTCAGATTGAGAGAATCGTACAGTGCGAGAGGTTGGCCAATTGCAAAAACGAAGATTTGTTCTAAGGAAGTTAGGCAGCGGGCCGGCGCGGGCCTCCGCGGGCTCGGGCGGAGCCCGGGAGGCGCGCGGCGGCGGGCGGTACAAAGCGGGGGAGGCGGAACTTAACAACTAGTATGCGAGCACCCCCTTTACGGACTTCGTTTTTGCAATGGCCAAACTAAGAGCAGGGGTGCACGAGGTAGCTCGTGGTAGAGTTGGGTGCTAGCTGGGGATCGCGCCTCTGAATCAGGTGGGATTTGCTATAGGGGGTACTCACGACGTCCGGTGTGGAGGCGCCGTCGTGGCTGCTGTCCGGCGCGGAGCGCGGCTCGCCGTTCGCGTCCGGCGGCCGCGCGGACTCCCGCTCGTCGATCACCAGGTCGATCGGCATCTTGCCCTTCAGGCAGCTGATGTAGCGGTGGCAGAAGTTGTCGCACAGCTCGTGCACCTGCCGGCAACGAGACACCGCGTTAGTTCGGTCGGCAGGGGCGCCGCGCAATGCACTGCACTGCACTGCACTGCCGCTGACCTGATGCGGCGCAGCTCTGCAGCAGATGGGAAACACTGGAGGTCATGAGGGCATGAGTGGTCACATCAGGAATGGCTAAAGCACGAACCTAATAACTACCTAAATTATAAAGCAAGTTCACAATGGTAAACTTGGTGTGCAACAGTAGATCAGCATTTCTAATGATGACTACAAATAATAATAAAGTGCTAAGAGTTTTGAGCGTTCCCCACTACCACCGGCGACCCTAGTCCCACGCGTGGTGATGTTCTGCCCACGCTCTGCACCTTACGAGCGCGCGCCACCTGCCCGGGGCCCGCGCCGGCGCACCTTGCGGTGCTCCCAAAACAAATAACATTTATCACACTCTTGTCATCGATGTTAATTGGTCGCTATATAACTTTAACAGTTTCCTGCATCGCGCCAAACGCCAAACGCCAAACGCCAAATACAACGGCAGCCTCATAAAAACTAATAAATATTCAAGAGCTCGGCAGACGCGCGGCGGCGCGGCGGCGCGGCGGCGCTCCTTGGTAGCCAAACGCTCCAATCGGGAAAGCGCTGCTGGCACTGACAATTATTGTCTTTTGCCTTACCGTTATTTGCAGACTCCTCACCTACCACCACGTAAAACGTTTCCCCATGTCGTCGCTTTGTTAAGTTTACCGGCGGCTGACGTAGAAGCAGCAGTGGACGTGGGGCAGCGGACAGCGGCCTCGTGCGATGTGCACTAATACTAACCCGAATGGAAATATAGCTAAGCAACGACTCCCGGCTGCTGCCTGAGACCTGACGGACGGCCTGCGCGTCCGAGGGGTGCGCGTACACATTACACGTTAAATAAAGTGAACGTGGAGCAGTAACAGAGAAAGAGATAGAGGAATACATTCGGTAAGATGCCGCCGATCAGCGCGGCGCGAGTTCAGGAATGTTAGTTTACAAGAGTCACTACGTGATTGGAGCGGTGGCGTGCGCGCCCCGGGCGCACCCGCACGAGCACCCACGAGTCCGTACGAGTCCGCACGAGTCCGCCAAAAATTTATACATTTTTATCGTCACAATTAACTTTTGATGATGAAATTACTTAGGTAATGTATCTGGCGCGCCCGGTGCGGTGCGGTGCGGTGCGGTGCGGTGCGGTGCGGCAGGAGGGAGGGAGCGGACATAACGAATTGTGAGCGGAGCTTTTTCGAAAAACGAACGCGCTCTTTTCGGTGGTTTTCAAAATAGAACGCCCCGCCGGAAGCGGAAACAACGCCATCCGCCGCTGACAGCCAATTACGTCAACACACTAATTTCCTAATCGATAGCTTTACGAAAATATAAAGGTGCACGGCCGGGCGGTGGAGTGGATGGAGCGTTAGAGCGGTGAAGCAGTGGGGTGGTTGAAGCAATGGAGAGGATGGAGCGTTAGAGCGGTGAAGCAGTGGGGTGGTTGAAGCAATGGAGAGGATGGAGCGTTAGAGCGGTGAAGCAGTGGAGTGGTTGAAGCAATGGAGAGGATGGAGCGTTAGAGCGGTGAAGCAGTGGGGTGGTTGAAGCAATGGAGAGGATGGAGCGTTAGAGCGGTGAAGCAGTGGGGTGGTTGAAGCAATGGAGAGGATGGAGCGTTAGAGCGGTGAAGCAGTGGGGTGGTTGAAGCAATGGAGAGGATGGAGCGTTAGAGCGGTGAAGCAGTGGGGTGGTTGAAGCAATGGAGAGGATGGAGCGTTAGAGCGGTGAAGCAGTGGGGTGGTTGAAGCAATGGAGAGGATGGAGCGTTAGAGCGGTGGGGCCGTGGGGTGATTGAAGCAATGGAGAGGATGGAGCGTTAGAGCGGTGGGGCAGTGGGGCGGTTGAAGCAATGGAGAGGATGGAGCGTTACAGCGGTGGAGAAGTGGGGTGATTGAAGCAATGGAGAGGATGGAGCGTTAGAGCGGCGGGGCAGTGGGGCGGTTGAAGCAATGGAGAGGATGGAGCGTTAGAGCGGTGGAGCAGTGGGGTGGTTGAAGCAATGTAGTGGATGGAGCGTTAGAGCGGTGGAGCAGTGGGGTGGTTGGAGCAATGGAGAGGATGGATCGTTAGAGCGGTGGGGCAGTGGGGTGATTGAAGCAATGGAGAGGATGGAGCGTTAGAGCGGTGGGGCAGTGGGGTGATTGAAGCAATGGAGAGGATGGAGCGTTAGAGCGGTGAAGCAGTGGGGTGGTTGAAGCAATGGAGAGGATGGAGCGTTAGAGCGGTGAAGCAGTGGGGTGGTTGAAGCAATGGAGAGGATGGAGCGTTAGAGCGGTGGGGCCGTGGGGTGATTGAAGCAATGGAGAGGATGGAGCGTTAGAGCGGTGGGGCAGTGGGGCGGTTGAAGCAATGGAGAGGATGGAGCGTTACGGCGGTGGGGCAGTGGGGTGATTGAAGCAATGGAGAGGATGGAGCGTTAGAGCGGTGGGGCAGTGGGGTGATTGAAGCAATGGAGAGGATGGAGCGTTAGAGCGGTGGGGCAGTGGGGTGGTTGAAGCAATGTAGTGGATGGAGCGTTAGAGCGGTGGAGCAGTGGGGTGATTGAAGCAATGGAGAGGATGGAGCGTTAGAGCGGTGGGGCAGTGGGGTGATTGAAGCAATGGAGAGGATGGAGCGTTAGAGCGGTGGGGCAGTGGGGTGGTTGAAGCAATGTAGTGGATGGAGCGTTAGAGCGGTGGAGCAGTGGGGTGGTTGGAGCAATGGAGAGGATGGATCGTTAGAGCGGTGGGGCAGTGGGGTGATTGAAGCAATGGAGAGGATGGAGCGTTAGAGCGGTGGGGCAGTGGGGTGATTGAAGCAATGTAGAGGATGGAGCGTTAGAGTGGTGGGGCAGTGGGGCGGTTGAAGCAATGGAGAGTATGGAGCGTTACAGCGGTGGAGCAGTGGGGTGGTTGAAGCAATGTAGTTGATGGAGCGTTAGAGCGGTGGGGCAGTGGGGTGATTGAAGCAATGGAGAGGATGGAGCGTTAGAGCGGTGGGGCAGTGGGGTGATTGAAGCAATGGAGAGGATGGAGCGTTAGAGCGGTGGAGCAGTGGGGTGGTTGAAGCAATGTAGTTGATGGAGCGTTAGAGCGGTGGGGCAGTGGGGTGATTGAAGCAATGGAGAGGATGGAGCGTTAGAGCGGTGGGGCAGTGGGGTGATTGAAGCAATGGAGAGGATGGAGCGTTAGAGCGGTGGAGCAGTGGGGCGGTTGAAGCAATGGAGAGTATGGAGCGTTACAGCGGTGGAGCAGTGGGGTGGTTGAAGCAATGTAGTTGATGGAGCGTTAGAGCGGTGGGGCAGTGGGGTGATTGAAGCAATGGAGAGGATGGAGCGTTAGAGCGGTGGGGCAGTGGGGTGATTGAAGCAATGGAGAGGATGGAGCGTTAGAGCGGTGGAGCAGTGGGGCGGTTGAAGCAATGGAGAGGATGGAGCGTTACAGCGGTGGAGCAGTGGGGTGGTTGAAGCAATGTAGTGGATGGAGCGTTAGAGCGGTGGTGCAGCGGGATGGTTGAAGCGGTAGAGTGGATGAAGTGTTAGAGCGGTGGAGCGGTGGAGTAGTGGAGCGGTGGAGTGGTGGAGTCATGGAGCGATGGAGTGGTCGAGCGGTGGAGTGGTCGAGCGGTGGAGTGGTCGAGCGGTGGAGTGGTCGAGCGGTGGTGTGGTCGAGCGGTGGAGTGGAGGAGTAATGGAGCGGTGGAGTGGTGGAGTGGTGGAGCGGTGGAGCGGTGGAGTCGTGGAGCGGTGGAGTGGTTGAGCGGTGGAGTGGTGGATCTGTGGAGTGGAGGAGTAATGGAGCGGTGGAGTGGTGGAGCGGTAGAGTGGTGGAGCGGTGGAGTCGTGGAGCGGTGGAGTCATGGAGCGGTGGAGTGGTTGAGCGGTGGGGTGGTGGAGCAGTGGAGTGGTGGAGCGGTGAAGTCATGGAGCGATGGAGTGGTCGAGCGGTGGAGTGGTGGAGTGGTGGAGTTGTGGAGCGGTGGAGCGGTGGAGTCGTGGAGCGGTGGAGCGGTGGAGTCGTGGAGCGGTGGAGTCGTGGAGCGGTGGAATCCTGGAGTGGTGGAGTGGAGGAGTAATGGAGTGAGTGGAGTGGATGGAACGATTGGAATATGGCAATAGTGGAACGGTTGGAGCGGAAGGAGCATTGGAGCCAAGTGGAGCAGCGTTCGCGTGGCGGTTTGTTTATCGTAATTTAAATTTTACAACCGCTCATATTCATATTTATTGCTGCGTGAATTTTATTGACACTAGAAAGGATGGGTGGGCATTGCGCTGCCGACGTCCGAATCATGATTGAGAGCGCTTTTATGACGTGGCAACGCGGTGAGCGGGTAGCGGGTAGCGGGTAGCGGGTAGCGTGTAGCGGGTACCGGGGCGCGCGCGGTCCCAACCCGGGACGAGACTATTTTCACTGCTATGACCGCGGCCAACATTCGACAGCGCGACTCCTCACCAAATTTATATACGGAACCTAACAGGGAGCCAGTGCGAGTACCGCGAACGGTCACTTTCGTGTGACAGCAACGAGCCGCAGCAGCACACCGAGACGCCGAGACACCGGGACACCGAGACACCGGGACACCGGGACACCGTGTGGCTGACCTCGCGCTCAACACTTTTCACAAATAACCAATTCGTAAACGGGATTGAGCAGCCTGCAGCCCGCCTGCAACGTGCCCCACGCTGGTGGTGGGGCGCAACGTGCCCCACGCTGGTGGGTGCAACGTGGCGGGTAGGGTGGGTGTTGGGATGCGTACTACACAGTAACCTCTAATACAGACTATCAAAGGAATCCACATGGCCAAACGAGATTTTAATATTTAGTGTTTACATGCATGGCCGTGGCCAGCGACTCGCCAGGGCGCGGGCAGGGCGCGGGCAGGGCGCGGGCAGGGCGCGGGCAGGGTGAGCTCGCGCAGTCGGCGCCCGATTACCAACTAAAAGCGTTTTATTGTGTTGGTGTCACGATGCGCCATTAGCACGGGCAGCGCCGCGTGGGCACCGTTGTCTTTGCGATATTAATTTTTGCCCACTCGCCCACTGCACGCGCGTCCACGGGCCTGCGTAAATGTACGTCTCCGACACCTCGCCCCGCCGGACCGATCCGTCGCATTTCGTAAAGTAATAGCCATAACGTCAGGGCAAATGCTGAAGGCATTGTGAAGTCGTGGTGTTGGTGGCTGACTTCGCGGCATCGGTGCACCAGCGGCGTGTGTTGACACGCAACTATGCGTATGTTTACAGGAATGCTTCACTGCAACATCGCCGCAGTACCCGCGTGCACCCGTCGCGTGTTACTTTATGGATCTTACTGATAACGATAACATTACTGAATTTCCATCAACCCGCCCCGTTCATTGTGTTACAGATGGTTTAAAATATTCAAATGATTTATTCGAAATTTTCATTTCGGATGCGAATCCCGGTGCAGCGTGCCGTTGCATCTGAACCGTGTCCGTTCCCCGGCTGGAGGAGGACGACGTGCCATTGCTCGGCGCGCGGCGCGCGGCCTGCCCGCTGGCTGCGCATGCGCATGTATTGAATCATTAACACTATTATTTATAACAACGCAACTTAACTGTTCGACGGTTATGCTCGTCATGGTAAAATGCATAACTTTTTATATCGACGCACATATCCGTCGCGAGCAGTCGACTAATGACAATCGACATCGTGAATATAATTAATATGCACTCGCACATTAATCGGGTAATGTTGTTATTGTTGCATACGTTGTGTGTTGTGGTGTGAATAATTAATACAATTACGCATGGAACAGTTAAATCGTTGAGTTCGTCTCTGCTCCCTCCCCCTGCCACCGGCATCACCATCTCCAACACCACCTCCACCACCACCACATGACAACGGAATTTGATGATGAAAACTGATGCCTTTCACCACGGAGGGTCCTAACACGTCATTATTATAAATCGATTGGGTTCAATGATTATAATAAGAGAAATAATCGTAGTTAGTTTAGCTTAGTTAATTAGTCATTTTTCCCCACCTACAAAGTTTTTAAAACGATTTCATCAGTTTTAACTGAGTGCTCTGCTGCTGCAGCGCGGACTGCATTTGTGCGTGTGGGGGATACATACTGTCACACTTCCTACGGGCATCACGTTCATCACGCGGGACCGATGTGCTTCACGGGTCCAACACAACCACTGATACAACATACGGCATAGCTCGTGTCGCACCCGTCGCGGAGCGATGCCGTGCGCACGCGCACGCGCCGGCAGCCCGCTCTGTTCTACAATAGCAGCCATTAATTAACTTCAACCAATTAAACGTGTGAATTGTTACGAAATTATAACTGTACAGTGGGTGCGGTGCGGCGTGCGTGTGCGTGCGCGTGCGCGTGTGCGTGTGCGCGCTGTAAATGCGGCCGTGCGGGTCGTAAACCAGCGGTCCCCGGTTCGAGGCCCGGCCCGTAAACCAACAAATCGGACCCGCGTCGTAAATCACTTAGCCACGTTGTTACAGATAAAGTTTACGAGTTAGAAAAAAAATGTGAAAATAAAAAAGCCGACCGTCGCGGCGGCCCGCCCCCTCGCCCCGCCGCGCACACCGCCGCGCACACCGCCGCGCGCATGCGCATCACTTTACGCTAAAAGGCAGCTTCCCCCGATACGCCCGCTGGCGGACTCGATCCTGCAACCTAAGATCCGCGAGCTGCCTAACGCATCCAAATGTATTTTTAACGCCGAGAGACTTTTTGTGGTGACACACATTCCCGCGCCGTGTTCGGACCCACCGCCGCACCGCCGCCGGACCGCCGCCGCGCCGCCGCCGCACCGCCGCCGCACCCGGAGCCGGAATAACTCAGAGGGCGTTAAGATATGCGATGTGACTCAAACCTCCCGCCACCTGCAGAGGTGATCAGGAACAAGTGGCAGCACCAGGCACGGCAGCGGCGGCAGCGGAGCGCGGGACCCACTCCACCACATTGACAACATTAACAAGCCAACAAGGCAAACCTCTCGCTGGGTATTACATGCGCAGATATTATTTTGTGAAGCTGCAGAACGATTGTTAATTTTTTTACACCGCCGTTCATTGTGTCATTTAAACAATACAAAAATGGCGTCTACGTTTCGATTGGAAATCGCATCGGAGCCGTCTCGCCGCCGCACCGCGCCGCGCCGCGCCGCGCCGCGCCAACAAAAGTAAACCGGACAAAAACCAAACTTAACAAGGTCTCATTGTGAGGCAACGGGTTCTCTTTTTTGCGTTCGCTTTTAATTATTATTTAAAGCTTTCAAAAGCATCACCTGTGGCAGCGGACGCGGGCGCGCAGGCGGACGCGGGCGCGGGAGCGGGAGCGGGAGCGGGCGGCGTGTACTGAAGCGGAAATGGATTCAAGCTAACGGAATACTTTTTTCCCATCGATTTCGATTCGACAAAAAGTGAGGACGCGACGCGAACAGACGCGTTAGGGATGTGAGCGAGGGGCAAAAAATCCTTTTTCGATCACTGAGAGGCAGACGGACCGACGGACCGACGGATGGGTGCGCGCGGCGGTCCCGTGGAGGGGGAGGGCGCACCGTGCGATTTGTACAGCGGTATCCGGTTACCGGTTGTCTTGTAACGTAGCATTTTTGTGTTCACGCCCGTACGGTTTTTACGAATTCACCGGCTCCGAGGCTCCGTCCGCGGCTGGCTCGGGGGCGCCGGATACTTTATGTAGCGGGCCGCGGGTCGCGGGCCGCAGGTGCGACCGCCGCGGCATCTCGTTTCTCCAGATCATTCGTCTCGATACAGACGTTAGTCAAACTAGTTTCGTCGAAACCCGATCGCAGTACAGTGAGGTGCGGAGTTAATGCGCTGGCGCACCGCCGCACCGCCGCACGGGCGGATGGACGGACGGACGGACGGACGGGCGAACGCGGGTTTGAATGAGCGAGTAACGCGAAACTAGGCAAAGCGGGAGGCCTGGCCCCCTCCTCTAATGAAAAGATATGGTAAGGATAATATTCTTTCATTAGAATATTTATACAGCACCAAACTGCTCGCCCGTCTCGCAAACGCGAATGGTGCGCAGAACGGTCTCAGGAAAATGTGGTGCTCGCACCGACGTGCAACCGGGCGAGCTGCCGCCGCCCGGGCGAGCGGACGCGCGGACGGGTGCCGCCGATACCGAACGTATTCCTCTTTCTTCACGCAAACAATAAAAAACACTTACTTTTTCTAATTCTAATAGGTGAAACCGTAGCACCTGTATCGCTTGCACCATCTGGAAAAGAAACAGAACATTTAAAATCTCGATACCTCCACAACTACACATGTATTGTTCAAAGTAAGCCTAAGTGACAAGCGATAGCGCTGTACACTTCTAGATATAGTAGCAGAGGTTGTAATCACTAGTTCTAAACTATATAACTTGTCTTAGAATCTATCCTAAAAACTGTGTGTAAATGGAATAATCCGGTTATGGAGTCGGAACACATCCGGATGGGACCGGAATGTAGATGTGGGGATATATACAGTTTATTGTGCGGCGGGCCGGACGGGCCGGACGGGCCGCACAGGGAGGTGTGCGGACGACATAGGCTACTATGAGGTGCAGGGATGCGCCAGCCCGCTCTTGTCGTCGCTGCATCCACTGCACCGAGGCAGCACGGCACCATGACGCCAACTGAAGTGGCGGGCAATGAAGTGGTACGCGTCTATTCAAATTGTGTTGCTAATTTTAGGTTGGGGAGTGTGTCGACTCGAGGAGACGGCCGCGACCCTCGCTGCAAACAGCGCAGTCAAGTGGGCCTCGGGCGGCACGGTCGGCGTGGTGCAGGCGGTGCGTGCGGTGCGTGCGGTGCGTGCGGTGCGTGCGCTGCGTGCGGTGCGCCGCCGGTCCCGCGTTCGAGTCCGTTCGCAAAACGCATGTAACGGTGACCGTTAATGCGCATTTAATCGCGCCTTGATTCGTTTCTGATTGCGGCGCGCGTTTCGCTTTGATTGCTTTAACTGCTTTTAATTGGAAACTTCTGTTAATAAATTCTGAAAATATTTGAAGGATACGGTCGTACAGTGCCGTTCGGCTGCCGGGCGCCGCTTGCCGGAAATCTAATCTCATTTCTGTTAGAAGGGATACCGCTCAGACGTTTCACAAACAACTCTAGCAGCCGTGACAAGTTCTTTTACAAGTATACAAGCACGTAACCAAACAGCACCAGAGGCCCGTGACGCCGCGGGGGCTCGCTGCAGTGACAGCGTGACGTGAGGAGGGGCGGTGTTTGCGCAGGCGCAGGCGCCGGCCGGCAGGCCCGCTGCCCGGCCTCCCGGGTATCGGATAAAAACATGTCAACACACAGTGTACGTGTGTCGGGGGTGTCGGTCGCGGTGCTCGGGTGCAGCATGCCCTCGCGAGGCCGCTGTTTGCCGGGCTTAAGACTCCGTGAAGATTAAACAAGCTATCGTCGGGCAGCGCCGCCTGACACGCGGATGGCGCTCGACCCAGCAGACCAAATACTGATATGCACTTTTTGTCGTTACACTAACCGGCAGACAAACAGACAAACAGACAAACAGCGTGTAACAGTTCAGTGGTATTATTTTATATATACCGGATGGTAAATGGTAATGGCAAGGAGAATATTCCTTTGGCGCGATTTACACACGAATGGACCACAGAGTTGCTCAATACAGGCAACGTACACTTATTCCAACGCGCAAAAAGGAGTGATACATGAAAGTAGAATTTAAGTCGAATCGGAGATGAGTGTCGTCGTATTGGTTCCGTCTGATTCTTGTTTCACGAGAGCAACCAGCGACGGGTCCGTTGGGTCAGGAAGCTGTGATGGCTCTGGCAATGGTGGTGGGGATGACGTGATACTTTAACGCAGATGTAAACCGGAAATCAATCAGGCCGTACGTTGACATGAACGTCGCGTATCTCCCGAAGGCCTGTGCGCTGATGCAACGCATTGTGCAGCCGCGCTGTTGCCGGATATTTACCTCAGCCTCGTTACATTTCGTGCCATAGATAACCTACGTGATCTTCTATAAGTTATGATTTCCTTTCCAAAGGTAGCCAAGGCTGTTCTCCCCGCTCAGGTTCAACAGTTCCGCCGGATGCATTATTTCGCACGCGCCTGCGCCTGCGCCTGCGCCCTGCCCCGCCGCGGGTAAACACTTACGTTAATTAAGTGAAAAGCAATTATTTCCACACTACAAGCGGACACATTATTTACATTTATATGTATGGCTCGTTAAGTTTAGAGCTTAATTAATGAGCATTAAGTGACTTTTATAATGAATTCATGCGCCGCCGATACAGATTTATTGTATATTTATATTAATTAACAATAACGGCGGGAACGTTGACACCGCCGCGGCGGACATTTGCATCGCGCTTTACGGAGTCACAGTTGCCGCTTAAAGCGGGTCCGTCGCCAAGTTGCGGCGCGCGGTGTCACTTGGTGTATACATTAACTTGATAGATTTGAGTTCGCACCGCGTTTTATTGACATTTTATTGCCTCCAAGCAATCATTATATATTTCGCGAATTGTACATATGAAACCGGTAATTAAACGCGATCAGTCGAAACTATTCTACGTTTTGAGAGCTCGCTTCACTCGCTTCACGCGCTTCACTCGCTTCACGCGCTTCACTCGCTTCACTCGCTTCACTCGCTTCACGCGCTTGTGTAGACTAACTTAAAGTAACACTGTGCACAGTAAACACTTGATTGCGATCCCAAAGGCCGCGCTAATGCAATGTCAATATATTCAAATAAAATTAATGAATAATTATAAGTAAAATAAGTTAATGTGCTTATGTAGAGGGGTACACGCACGTCCGTGGCCGTGCGGGTGCCACGTAGCGCACGTTACAGGCAAGCCTCTGTTGCGGCTGCGACGTGTAACTTTTGTCGTACTTGAGTGAGGAATACAGAAACGCTTTTCTTTATTTTTTATAGATATAGAGGATATCTATAAAAAATAATAAATCTGTATGTACGGGAGCGCCGCGCTCGTCGCCCGTTGCCCGTTGCCCCGCGAGAGGGCGCGGGCCCGCCGGCCCTCCGCTCCGGTATTGGTTTAACGCATTAAAAAACTTAAACTCTACACTGTTGACGTTCGATAACTGGCGCGGGGACAAAAAGCTGTGGCCCGATGAAATTAATATGTGTGCGTTAGCATCGCATTCCTAACTACACACACACACGCACACGCACACACGCGCGCACACACGCGCGCACACACACACGCACACACGCTTGACTACACAACAAAAGATTGTTTATTAACCGTTACTTAATCAACAAGATCTATTGCCGACGACAAGAGATTACAAACTCGCCGATACGTACACATACATACATTTATACATACATACACATACACATACATACATACATACATATTGTAATACATCTTACTGACGTATACTGATTTGTTTCGCGTTGAGCTTTGCATAGGTCAGAGGCGCGTCGACACTTATCAAACTCCAGTAGACGCTAAAACCCAACTTGTGCACGGCACGCATTGAGATGACGCAGGACGTGTAAAGATTAGCGCGAGGAGATGCTGCAGCACAAGCATTGCCGCGACGGAGAGCGACGTAAGCAACGTTGGCCCCGGTCGTACAGACGTGTGCCGTAGCAGCGGTCCGGTATCAGTGTTGCTAACTTTAAATATAAGTATTTTCTTTTTTACTTTTAACCGATCGATGTGGAGATCTTTGGGGAGGCCTTTGTCCAGTAGTGGGGTGGTGGTGGACGTCAGTCGGGTGATGTTGATGAACTGTTAGTGAAGCTCGTAAATTTGTTTTTAAAGGTCTACTACAAAGCTACCTCTCTCTATCCTCTTCACAAAAACTGTGTGTTTGTGACAAACAAACTTATCCGGTTACAATGGCCACTAGATGACCGATGAGCCGATGTGTCGTCCGACGAGTTTCGAACTGTCGGACACCCGTTACACGCATCGGTCAAACAAACAACTGGACATACACATACAGCTGCAGTAGATACGGAAACTGGCCTGAACAAATTCATTTGATCAGTGGTTAGTTATTAAAGATGATGGTCTGTGTTTGGTTCGAGAGCTAATCGGCTCGTTCCTTGCTCGTGAGAGCTCGGCGCCCCTGTGTCACGTCCGCCGTAATAACCGGGTGAGAGACAACATTTGTCTACTGCCACGCAAAAACTACACCCCGCGGCAACCGCCGCCCGGCGAGCAGCTTTGTTTGTAAGAAATTAAAACTAGCGCACGCCCCCGCGGAGCTGCGTAGCGACGCGCGCAGCACCCGCGGCGCCCCCGCGGTGGGGCCTTTGAAAGAGTTGCAGCGACAGAGGTGCACAATTACATGTATTTGTGCAAACGGGGAGCCCGCCGGCCTGCGGGCCCGCGCGGGGCGCAGCCCGGCCGCGCGCTGCCTGGGTGTGGTGTGGTGTAGCGTAGCGTAGTATAGTGTAGTGTAGTGTAGTGTAGCGCAGCGCAGCGCTGCGGACGCTCGACGGCTCCGGGTCCGTCCGCGGACTACACGATGCCTATATTACTGTTAATTTTAACCAACGGTTTGAAAAGGGAGTGTTGTTAATTAAACGTTTGTATCTGGATGTAGGTGTGTGTATCTACTCTTCACTGTAACATCATTAGATAAGAGCCCAATGTGTATGAAGGGTCCGGTCCGTGGGCCGGTGCGAGCTGGAGGTGCGAGCTGACAGTGCAGGAACGCAGCCATGGAAACACCGAGTTAATTTACCTATTGGTAGGTTTGCTCTCCCTCTCTCCCGGAAGTCGGGTGTGTTTGCGCGCGTTATCTCGGCGTCGGTTCAGCCGGGGGCCCGCCCGCGGCCGGCTTATCGGCAGCGCAGCAGGTAAGACGCGGCGGCGTCACGGCCCGCTACCGTCTCCGTCTCGTTGCCGTTCCCTCTTTTGATTTATGCTAATTGCGTCACGGCTGCTGTTTACTTTACCCACCGACATTAACTTGTCAACGTGTCAAATGTTTACAGAAGTAAACACACTAACCAGCATCCAAACCCCTTGGAAACGTTGAATTATGAAAATGTTTCCACGCGCGGGACTGTGATTCGGTAAAGAGTCAATAACAACAATAAACGTCTCGATGCTCGTAAATTACAGCATTTTGAAATGCATTCAAAGCGCTTGCCTTCCCAGAAGGTCGCTGTGAGCTCACTGCTGGGACAGAGTTCCGCATTCCAGGAGGCTACCCGGGGGACAATGGCGAGGCCGATCTCCGGTTTATGGCGGAGGTCTCGCCCCCGCGCCGATTCGTAACGGCTTACATTTTATTTGTCAAAAATCGGTTAAGTACCCGTGTCGGATGTCGGCGGTGGGTGGCCGCCGCACCGCCGCCGCACCGCCGCCGCTTTGTTACTGCTGGCCCGCGCCGCGCCGCGCGGAGCCCGGGTCGCGGGGGACGAACGCGCGGATACAGACTTTTTATGACTAACTATGTATGGACATTTTTTAATCTCCGCCTCAGTCGTCCGCGGGGCTGTACCCGGGGTACCTTGGTACCTGGCTGCCTGGTGCCTGGCTGCCTGGTGCCTGGGTGCCTGGGTGCCTGGGCCCGCGCGACTAATCGCACCGTAAATTAAACGGAGATGTGAACTATAAAAAGTTAACTATTTAATGGCGCATTAAACGTGGACCCACTTTATTTATCTTTCTGGTTATAAAATCGTTGGATACTTACTAATGAGTCGACCTCTGGGTCCGCTATGTAGTAAGGTTTTTCTTGGCGTATCTGTGGACAGACAGAAATATTGCAATTAAATGATGTCACAGCTATCACAAGTAAACGGTGCGCCGCGCTCCCTCGCGCGCCGGGCGGTGTCGGTGGTGGTGGTGGTGGTGGTGTCGGTGGTGGTGATGGTGGGCGGGGCGGGGCGGGGCGGAGCGGGCGGCGCGGCACAGCACGCGCTCGCATTGCTTGCTTTCAATAGGTCACCGCGAGCGACAGCAGCGCACATAAGATCGTTATATTATAGTAACGTATAAACTTTTAAATTATTGATAAACAATGCAAAGGTAGTGGGTGGGTGAGGGTGTTGTGGGTGGGTGAGGGTGCCGACGCAGCTTCGCGAAAGCACAACGATCCCTCTCACGTTTCTTTCTCATTTATTTATCAAATAGCCTTCACGGTACGCTCGTGTACTCATTGTTTATGATGTGCTATGTCTCAAACGAACTTTAACTAAGATCAGTTATCAATGTTTAATGCGGATCCGACGTGTTTTCTCAAATCTACTCTACAACGCTACAAATCACGATACTCTTTGAACTTAAAAAAGCTGTCCATCCCCAGCGGCGGTCGTAATTTCTTCATTAATTGTATACAAAAAAAAAATAATTAAAACTATTCATATTTTCTCCCTGCGTACTCTTTGACGTCAACACAAAAACTAGTTTTTCGTCATTTGAACCTGACTTGACCGGAAATGCGATACCATCACGCGCCGTACGCGAGCCGCACCGCTCCCTGATAGACAGACACGCGGTGGTAACCTACCCCGCCCGGGCACGAACCCCGGCCTGGTTTGTATGCGACGCGAGTGTTCACGCCTCGGCCTGCTGCTGCTGCTTTACGTGCTGATAAGAATTTTTTTAACAACAAAAAGTACAAATCCATTGTGGAGTGTGATGTGAGGTTGGTAAATTGAATTCATATTTCCTCGACATCTCTTTTCATGGTAACGGGCAAGCTGGCTTCCGCTCGAGGCAACGGCATCATTCATTACATTTTAAAACTACTTTCCGTCCCGGACAAAGCCAACATGGACCAAATAGAATATTGGTGCGCGGCCGCGGGCGATGCCTAGTTGCGTTATTCGACACCGAATCGCTCACTCGCAAGTAATCGTTGCCGACACGTGACATTAAAAACACCAGAGTCCGACCAGCCGAAGCAGTGTTACTTTTAACATATATACACATACATATATATATATATATATACACAAGTTGTGATCACTTCTGCCCCGGAGCGCGGCGCACTCATAGAGCAATAACCGTGTCCGTCGTATCACAGTGCCGAGAGCGACGGGCAGTAGGGAGTGAGATGGTGGATAGAAACGGACTCGATTGTTCGGGCGTGTTCAGTTACGGCTCGACCTGAACACCAGCAGCTCGTTACTCAGAACGTGCAAAAAGTATTTCTCTCACAGCACCTGCGGCAGGAGATGGTAGCTCGCAGCACCACGCACACGCACACAGTCATCCAATGCTCACGACGCACACAACAAATGCTTCGCATTACAATGTCCAGGCCGGCATCGCTGCCGGAAGAGCTACCGACCCCCGTGCAACGAACACACCAGCACCGCGTGTCCGGTGCGCACTTCGTTACAAATATTTCAATGCAATTACAGCACTTTCAATGTTTCGCTACAGTTAGTGCGCTCCCACTTTCATCATCAGCGGCAAACTGCGCCTGATGCAGGAAGAGGTGCGCCAACGAGCCACTCACCACACGCACTAACGCACGCACACGCACACCACTGCAACTCATTGTTTATGTAAATAATACACACACACACACGCACGTATTATGGTGTGCCTGCACTGAAACTCTGGCCGACCTTGACCAGATCAACGAAGACATTTAAAAGTTAACGCTCGCTGACAATGATGAAGAGGCACTGCTGCTGGGTAACCATTTCAAAGTATCATATACAGCGACAGCGTGGTGCATGACATTGAAAGCGAGACCGGTTCCGTAACCAGAAGAGCAACTGCACAGTGCTCGCGCAGGATGCCTGCAGCGGGTGCCAGGAATACGTAAACTACATCATCATCTGAATGTAATGTTTCAAGCTGCCGTGGCGCTGCAACGCGACCAGCGCTACCACGCTGCAACTTTTTGTCTGAATCAATTATCGTTAATCTAGATGTCAATGTTCATCAGCAGGTTGCTCGTGACAACACAACACTGCTGCAAAGGATTATTTTATCGGAAACATTGAGAGGGACCACTGCAGCACCCACAGCACCCACAGCAACCACAGCACCCACAGCATGCACAGCACGCACAGCTCCCGGCCATCGAATTATAAAATACATACACAAGAGTACATCGACTCTCGGATCAATCATAGCGTTTCCAACGTACATAAACACGGGCGCCCCTCCCCCGCCTGCGGGCAAGGAAGTCCCTCGTTTGGGGGGCCAGCGACCCGTGAAGCCCCCACTTTTGGACACCACGAATTAAATGCTAATAAGGTACGATCGGCCGATATCGTCTTGCTTGGAAACTACCAATTTCGATGTAACTGCACTGCACTGTAGTTTGTGTTCTCAGGCGGCTCCACGCCGGCCGTAATTATGTGTGCTCGGGCAGTTTGGGGGGGATCGGGCCAATGGCACACCCCGACGACCATATTCGTTGTATGTAGTGTATGTATCATAGATTGTGTGTGGGTGTGTGGGTGTACCGGGCCGTGCGTGGTGGCTCCGAGATTCCCAGGTCACACGGCTGCGTCATTTGGGGGAGATTCCGTTGCAACAATCAACAATCAACAATCAACCAACGACAAACAACAAAGTCTAGTATCCAACTAACTGTGCAGTGAAACAACTGGAGGTAGACTCATTTATTGCTATGCTAGGTATCGTTCACCTCTCCCTAGTGTACACGCGCGAGTAGTATACCAGCTCCTTATTAAAAGCGAGTCATCCATCCATCCATCCATCCAATCAGCCGGAAGACGTCCACTGCTGGACAATGGCGTCCTCCAAAGATTTCCACTCGGACCGGTCCTGGGCCACCCGCATCCAATGGTTGCCAGCGACCTTGACCAGGTCGTCGGCAAAAGCGAGTAGAAGTTTAATATTATTCTGAAGTATAGTTAAGTAATAAGTACATTATTCATAGTTAATCCAAAAACCACTTTCGTACTGCTGCGACAGAGGCGTAACCAGGGGCCGATGCAACCGATGCAACCGATGCAACCGATGCGGCCGTAAAGATAACGAGCCACTTTTTTAATTAAGTAAACTCTATAGATTGAATAATGGATACGGGGCACGGGGCACGGGGCACGGGGCACGGGGCCACAATCCGAAAAGGTCGTCAGGCGGACGTGCACAGCGTGGTGCACGCATTAAGTACTACGTTATTGAGTGAACATACAGAACTTAATTGTACTTTGTCACCGTATCCTCATGAGGAGAAGGTGCGGCTGCTGCCTGCTATGAACTAGTCTTTAACTAAAACATTTAAGACCTCAGTTTAAAACAATTTCTGCATATAAAAGATAAACCGATTGCAGTGAAGGTATCGAGACACTCAGTTTCTGTCAAGAGATTGCACCGCCGCGGCTGGACACTTCACTCGGCTAACGCTCAAGGAGCCGGGCTGCGCTGGGCCGCGACGGGCTGCGCTGGGCCGCGCCGGGCCGCGCCGGGCCGCGATGGGCCTCGCGGCACGTTCAATCTCGTGAACAGTTTTAATAACCGTTTCATTTAAACTTGCCCAAGTAACACGTGTGTGGTGTCGTTTGCCACTTAAAGCTGCTGTCCGGGCTTGGTGTCTCTCACAATATAAAAACTATTTCTTTTCATTAAAGTCACAATGAAAAATAAATAGAAAGCAGATGTTATTATATTTAGTTCCCGAAGGACTCGTCAATAGGACGACGGCCATCTTGAGGATAACTTTTGACTCGCCCTGAAGTCTTTGTCCGAGGGCAATTGTCGTTTTCTCTATTCATAAAGCTTTACCTGCGCCCCCACCGTCCATCCCTTTGTGCACTTTCAGGCGCAGCACTGTATTGTCACATTAATTGAATAAATGCCTTCCACGAGGTCCTTTTGTGGGTCCTTGCGAACTTCTCTCGGCGCCGAGTCGTGTACACTGTTAATGTTTTTTCATCGGCCCACATTTAGTGAACGCGTGCGCCGGAATACCGTTCGCGTTCGGATGCCTTCGCTACCTGATCGTAAAAAATTATGGAACCCACAAAATTCATAATCAATCATTCGTCCAACGCTTTATTAACGGATATTAAACTCTATCCGGCTCGAAGCAGGGCACACAATGCGGAGTGCGCGTGCGCGCGCGCCTACGACCAGATCGCACCAAACGCGGTAACCTGTAATTTGTTATCAAAAATCTATTTATAAGATAAAATAACGCGCTGAGGGCTACCAAAGAGGCAGCGCATCGATCTCGGCCGATGTTAATGATGGTACGCGCGACCGCCGCGCGACAGCCGCGCGGTAAGGTTGGATCTTGTGATTCAGTTAGTTAGCGGGCCGGCGCGCGCTTTTTTATTCTTTCTTAAACGTAAATGAATCTCGGGCCGGATGAGGGCGTCCGAGGCAGTCTGCTGATGGTAGAGATCGTAATTGCGACGCAGTCGTGTTGCGGAGTCGGCGGCCGTTTCGTGGTGAAGATGCGCGGGCGCACGGTGCCGGTGGTGCTGGCGGTGGAGTTGGCGTTGCGACCGCGTGAACCGCAATGAACAAACCCGTTCATGAGCCGCAATCGAGCGCGCCGCCGCGCCGCCGCGCCGCCGCGCCGTCCCTGCCGAATACTGCGGCCGTGAAGTGAGCTGCGTAGAACTGTCCTGTTGTCCGTGGTGCGCGCGCGCGCGGGCCACTTCCGTTTACTCGGCCCACGAATGTGTTAATATTGGAATTATTCATAACAGAAATTTATAAAAGTTTTCGTTTCTGGTCGAATAAAAAGAAGCGCCGGCCGGATGGCGGGCGGCGGGCGGCGGGCGGCGGCGCGCCCTAGTTTCGGTGGCCGCTTACATCAGATGACGAGTTCTTACCGAGACTCCCGTCAGCACCCTCTCGCCAGCGGCTCATAAATATAGATGCGCCCGCGCCGCAGCCGCGCCGCTGCCGCGCCTTCCGTATCCTGTCCCATTCTACTTGCTTGACGTGCAAACAAACCAAACTCTTCGTATATCATCCGCGAAACGCAAAATCTTCTCCGATTCGATCCAATTGGCAGTGTTTGATGCTGTTACCGCTGACACTGCTCCTCAATAAGTGTAAACACCCGCGGTCGGTACCGGCGGGACGGCGGCGGTACGGCCGCGGGACGGCGGCGGTACGGCCGCGGGACGACGGCGGTACGGCCGCGGGACGGCGGCGTTGCAGCAGTTTTTCGTGCGTTTTTTGCTGCGCGTTTGAATATTTTATTTCGAACATGAGTGGAGTTCAATAGATAGGCGGGCGGCGCGCGGGCGGCGCGCGGGCGGCGCGCGGGCGGCGCGCGGGCGGCGCGCGGGCGGCGTGCGAGCGGCGTGCGAGCGGCGTGCGAGCGGCGCGCAGGTAGACAACGCGCGGCCTCGGTATTTGCTTAGTTCCTTTTTTATCTCGCAGAGATGCCTGCCTGATTTATGGCGGCGAGCGCGACGATTTGTGAGCTGTAACAGCGATGCCAGTTTTGTCACTAACGGGCCCCCGACCTGATTTATTAATTGAACGGAGGCGTGATCCGGTTCTGACAGTTGTACGAAACCCGTAATCTTCGGACCTCGGGGCCCTGTTATTTTATCGCATCACGTTTCTGTCAAAATTTTCTCGCCACAGCCGATGTCATTATGACATTAGGGTTAGTTTGGGGTTTGGCTTCTTTTTCGCAAAGTGGCAATTGCAGCGCGATCATTGCAACCCGAGCATTTAGACTTGAATCTAAACAAAATGAAGGATGTTTAACTCGTTGCAATGTTGCTTCCTGTGAGATGTCTTCTTGTTTATCTTTCAAGCCGGTTGGTGGGGAAACAAATCAGAAGTTCTCGTACGGATACACATAACCGCGTTAGTTGCCCATTTAAGCGGTCCCCGAGGGGTCATTCCGACGCAGAAGGTCAGTTTTTCGGCCATTAACGCGATCAGAGGGTTGCGGAGAAATTAGGCTCGGTCATAAAGGTGTTGCATAATGACTCACTCCGCGCCGCGCCGCTCCGCAGCGCCAGCGGCCGCGTTACCGACCATGCACGCTACTGCACTGTTCACACAACGTTCTCGTGTAATTGCATCTTCACAACTTCTATATATATTCAAACATCCTTTCATGAACTATAAAAATATAAATTCATTTTTTTCCTCAGTACATTATGCACCAGATTTATTGTCCAGCTTCGGAGAGAAACATAATAGCTGTCTGCGCGTTTCGGTACAGCTTGTATTTGTTTCGATTATGAAGAGCACTTTTTTGACTAACGGAGCGACGTCAGCACAAAGCGCTAAAGCGACGATCGCGCGGCGACTGAATGTGTAACTGGGGGGTGTTGGGTGGGGGGTGGGATTTGTGCTTTGCTACCCGCGATCGTGTGATGATACATCTTACGTAGATTCACGGATTAATTCTTTACAAAGTGACAGCTGTTTGTTTATTGTAACGTCGATCCGTAATCTGCTCTCAATGCACGACGACTTCTTAAACTTCCATTCAAAGGGAAATAAAAGCACCAAAAGTTTTTTCGCTTGCATCGTTTAACGGAAAGTAACCGCGGGGAGGACATTGTCTCTTCTCTGATATTCACTTAAACAAGAATCGAAGTTATTATTTGTAATTTCATGTCAACATGATCAACATTCGGTTACTTAGTTATGAGGAACAATTAATTACTGTGATAACATCGTAACCGTGTCTTCGTAGATCAGATAGAACTCTTAGATATTTACTGTGGCATGGTCTGCAGTGAAGGTCAACGAACCTGCAAAAGGCATTAAGACTAACGTCATGATCTTTAACCGAATAAATAAACGGTTACCTCGCAAAGTGCAGACGATTTTCGATATATTAAAGTCATGGACACCGGATGGTCACGTCGCTTTCCGTCTCCCGCGAGGTCCACCGCTTGAGTAGTGGCGGAACAGCGCTACACGTTTACGTTGGTAACCAACCAAATACATGGAGAACAACACGGCGCCGCGGCGAGAGCGGAGACCCTGGTTCCCATGCGCGTCGGGGGCGCGCGGGCGGGCGCGCGGGCGGGCGCACAAACAAACAACAAACTCACATCGCTGCGCCCGTACAGACGGAACGATCGAGAGCACTCGCGCACGCCCGATTTGAAAATAAACAAGCGGACGAGTGTTTCTAACAAAAAAATAACAAGATAAACACACGCGCGCGCACCGGGGCTGCGCGGGGGCAGCAGCCCCCACACCGGAGGTCGCGGCGCGCCCCCGTCGCCCGTCGCCCCCACGCGCTCCACCCCGCGCGCGCGCGCCCCCTGCGGGTCACAAATTAAAGTGTAATGGCGCGAGGTTTAATAACTTATCTGCGGGTTGTGATGTGTTTTGGCTTTTGTTAATGCAATTTTTTAGAGTTAATTCTTTAAAGAGGGTTGAAAATCGATGATTAGGGGTGCGCGTGCGCCTGCTAACGTTCTCGGGGACGCGGCGCTGCGGACTTACAAGTATTGGTTTAAACGGGGTCCCCAGCCGCTGGTGCCGGGCGCAGCCGGGCGCCGCCGGGCGCAGCCGGGCACCGGCGGATGTGCACGAGGAGCGTCCGATTGTGGTAATCTCGTGTACACGTCGTAACATTTTGTGTATCATATATCAATTGCAAAAACATCGGACCTACTACAGTATTGCATCGTGGGGGTCCCGCACAGCACGCGATGTTATTCCCACATTAGTCCTTAATTATTGACACATTGACGAAACAACGCCCAGTTCGTGCCGCGGAGAGGGTTAGGGAGGGGTAAGGGTGGCCTGCCAAAGGGTTGAGCGTATTACCGGACGTAATCTTGATTGATCTGCAGCAAATAACGTCGCAATCAAAGGCCAGGCTCGTCCAACTCCGACACCAACCCCGCTCCCGAGCGCCTCTCCCGAATGTTTATCGTTTGCCGTTCGCTGCTGATTCACAAATTACTCCTCGCAATGCCTTGCCGGGATAAGCAGCAACATGGTCTCTATGTTTACGCTGGGGTCACATGCCACAGAATTCGGACGTAGAGTTTCCTGACCCCGCGGACTAGCCACTTCCGTCACATTAACAATCTGCCCTCATAGCACGCTCGCTGTATTCCGGCGGTGCACGCGTGGCGACTTCCACGCGTGCACCGCTCCTCGGACTGGTTGTCTTGCAACAGGAAATCAGGTTCAAATGTTTGCAAGCCATTGTCGACAAGCACATGCACGCTTTGAAATTTATATACATAGAGTCATTAATCTCTGCATAAACTGTGCTGCGGTAGCAGATCAACCAATGGGGTAGGAAAAGACGACCCAGAAGGGAATAATTCCAGGGAAGTGACAACAGGCTTTCAGTTAGTCCTCTGTGGATGTGCCGTAAGTGACTGTGCAGCAGTGAACACATAACTGTTACATAGCGTGTTGGTTGCATTGCGCGTACGATACGTAAACGAGCCGAGCTGTCGACGATACGATTCTAATATCACCACGGAACACGCTGACGCAGGAAGTAGAGCCGGCAATGACCGGTTCCATTCCCCGCCCCGAGGCGCGTACGAAGGGTTGCTAGCTAATTAGTGACCTTTGGAAATTTTAAATAAGTATTGCTTGGAACGCGAGGTGCAGCTAACGAAGTAAACAGAGAGACAACGTGTTTAATTTTACATTTCGAGCCTAATGTGGAAGCTGTGTAAACATCGCAACTACCAAGTCATTGTAACGCGCATGCGCATGCGTCAACTATACATGTTGATACAAAATTAGAGTTAAAGGAAATAGATTGTTGTGTAACACCGACAGCCGTCAGCACAACGTGTCCGGTAGCACGTGTCCGGTAGCACGTGTCCGTACCGCGCGCGGGTGCGCACTTCAGGTTGCTGGTTGGTCTCGGCGTAGGTACAACGTCTATCGACAGACCTCTTCGCTTACCTAACCAAAACACATACTACCCTCAGACTGTAGGTAAAAACACCCTCTAATCCACGTCAGCTGCTCCTGACTGGTCGCACCCTCCCGCCCCTCGGGTTCACCCACCCATATTTACACATATAACACGGTAGAGCCGTGAATACGTTGCTTGCCGTCTCCATCGTGTGTCGACTTAAAGCGGTCGGCGCGCCCCGGGACCGGTATATTATGAGCCGCCGGAATTCGGTTCGCGGCGCGTTTGTTTGCTCTCTGGAGGGAGGTGAAGTGTCAATTTGTACTGGACATATGTATAAGAGCTTGCCCTCCTGTCAAACACATAATGAGAGTTTTTTTATTATTTTTTCATACATTTATGCGCGGAGGCCGAAGCGATCAATGGCGGGCGGCGGCTCCGCTGGCTCGGAAGCGAGCCGCGCCGCTGCTTTTAAGCTAATCTTTAATTGACTATCGCAAACCGACCTGAACGCCTCATACCGTATTAACGAGCCAGCTTCAAAACCATTTATTACGTAGGGTTTCGCTTTAACAGATGCTTGCAGGGCTGCCAGGAGCATGTGCCACACAACGCGCCCAAGCTGCACCGCACCGTGCAGTAGCACTGCCACGGCGCCGGCCCGCGCCGGCCCGCGCCGGCCCGCGCCGGCCCGCACGGCATCTCATCGATGACAAGCTCTTCAACGGCTACTAATATTTTCAAACAAATTAATAAAACAGCCCCCTCCCGGCCCTGTCCCGCCATTACAAACAAACAAATTAGCAAGTAAATATATGATTTAATTACAAAATCACCCCACAAAGTGTCTGCTGAGAGAATTGAAATTGACCGCCATTAAACAATTTCCCAAACGATTACAGGCAAGCGTTAAGTGCGACAAAAACGTCGTAGCGCGCGGCCGCAGCGGCGACCGAGTGACTGAGCGACGGAGCGACGGAGCGACGGAGCGACGGAGTGACTAAGCGACGTGAGTGACTAAACGACTGGGCGACGTGAGCGAATTAGCTATTGACTCGCTGAGGGACTGAGTGACTAAACGACTGAGCGACGTGAGCGAATTAGCTATTGAGTCACTGAGGGACTGAGTGACTAAACGACTGAGCGACGTGAGCGAATTAGCTATTGAGTCACTGAGGGACTGAGTGACCTGAACGACTGGGCGACGTGAGCGAAGTGGCTACTGAGTTACTGAGCGACTGAGTGACTGAACGACTGGGCAACGTGAGCGGAGTGGCTACTGAGTTACTGAGCGACTGAGTGACTGAACGAGTGGGCGACGTGAGCGAATTAGCTACTGAGTTACTTAGCGACTGAGTGACTGAACGACTGGGCGACGTGAGCGAATTAGCTATTGAGTCACTGAGGAACTAAGTGACTGAATGACTGAGCGACGTAAGTGAATTAGCTATTGAGTCACTGAGGGACTAAGTGACTGAATGACTGAGCGACGTAAGTGAATTAGCTATTGAGTCACTGAGGGACTGAGTGACCTGAACGACTGGGCGACGTGAGCGAAGTGGCTACTGAGTTACTGAGCGACTGAGTGACTGAACGACTGGGCAACGTGAGCGAATTAGCTACTGAGTGACTGAACGAGTGGGCGACGTGAGCGAATTAGCTATTGAGTCACTGAGGGACTAAGTGACTGAATGACTGAGCGACGTAAGTGAATTAGCTATTGAGTCACTGAGGGACTGAGTGACCTGAACGACTGGGCGACGTGAGCGAAGTGGCTACTGAGTTACTGAGCGACTGAGTGACTGAACGACTGGGCAACGTGAGCGAATTAGCTACTGAGTGACTGAACGAGTGGGCGACGTGAGCGAATTAGCTACTGAGTTACTTAGCGACTGAGTGACTGAACGACTGGGAGACGTGAGCGAATTAGCTACTGAGTTACTGAGCGACTGAGTGACTGAACGACTGAGCGAAATGAATGACGGAATGACTGGGTGACAGAGCGAATGAGTGATTGAGCAACTAAACGCCTAAGTTACTGGGCAACTGTGCAACGGTATGACTACACGATGCAGCTCGGTCAGTCGGAGCGTCGGCGGGCAGGCGGCGGGCAGGCGGCGGGCAGGCGGCGGGCAGGCGGCGGGCAGGCGGCGGGCAGGCGGCGGGCAGGCGGCGGGCAGGCGGCGGGCAGGCGGCGGCCCGCAGCGGCGGCGCGGCGTGTCGTCAGGAACGCGCCGCGGACGGTCGGCATTCCGGCCCGTATACGCGCTGATCGCAAACGCTGCACGCATTAACACCCGACGCGAAAGAGGGTGTTGCGAAGTTTAACGCACGCGTGTAGTTCATTTGTGTTAGGAAATGTAGATTTTCAAATATCATTCCGCATGCGACGGCAGCTGAATGAATATTTAACAGTGGGGGTGGAGGTGGGGGAGTGCAGCAGCTATAATTGTCCACATTACAGTAGCAGTTAGTACACTCAGACGGAATTAATGAACGTAGTTCTGGTTGAGACCTTGGATGTTGATCTGCGATCGTCCTTGAACCGCCGGAGCCCGTCGCGGTGCAGACACCGCGCGCGACCTTATCGCAGCGCAGCGCAGCACAGCACAGCATAACACTCGGTGCGCTAGCTATTTCTATACTGGTGTTTACAAGTGATTGAGGCGAGCATTGTTATTTGTTTATATGGATATATAAACGGAGCGTGATCGCACCCGCTCCGCACCCGCACCGCACCGGTACTTCTAAAAGCAGAACTAAACAAGCGCTGTGCACGGGGGCGGGGGAGGCGACGGGGTTGTAGCGAGTTTAACAAATTGCATTTGTTTCAGCGGAATTCTAAGTAATCGCTGCCCGTCCGTCAGTGATGGAAGCGCAGATGAGACGAACCAATCGCTTGACGTTTAAAAATCACGTAAACAGCGCCCGAAGTGGCGGCGCGCGCGCACCGAGCAGCGAGCAGCGAGCAGCGAGCAGCGAGCGCGAGCAGCGACCGGCGGTCGTCGGGGAGCGGGCCGCGCGGGCTGCGCGCTGTATTTATGTCATTATTAACCGGCGCGAATTAATAGTCATATGGAGTCCATTTTTGACGCAACTTTTCTGCGGCGCGAACAAAAACCGCCGTCATCGCGCGGCGCGTCGCACGACTTTTTGCGCACCCCTCGCCAGTGCAGGAGCCGCCCGCCAAAAGCGGAGCGGCGCGGCGCGGGTTAGCCCGTCGCCCGCTCCGCTACAATATGTACAATAATTAAACGCACCAATTAAAATGGCTGCGCCTGTCGCACCGGTCGCCGCATCAACCCGCCGCGCTCGACGTCCTCCACCCGCATCGTAGCGGCGGGCGGCGGCGTCGTCCTAATCAAATTTCGCAGCTCTCTCGTTTGAATTTCGAACTCGGTCACGGCCTCGGCGAGCGGCGGCGCTGCTGGCGCGGCGGGCGGTGATGGTACTGGTCGCGCGGCGAGCGGTGCTGGAGCTGCTGGCGCGGCGGGCGGTGCTGGTGCTGCTGGCGCGGCGGGCGGTGCTGGTGCTGCTGGCGCGGCCGTAGTTTACCGTTTTAACAATAATGATCAGCTAGTCGGGGGCGGAGTGCAGCCTGACGCGGTGCAGCGTGCTGAGTGTTGCGATGAAAGATGCATTAATACGCCTGTGGACTTAACGTAACGGTTTAGTCCACCGGCGTATTAAAGCAGTTTTAAGCGAACAAAAAGCGAGCCGAGCGGCCGGGCGGCGGAGCGGCCGGGCGCCGTGTCGGCCGCTAATTGAGTGGCTCACGCCATCGCATGGTGCAGGGCCTCAATCCGAACGCAAACTTTATAGGCGATATCATTTAATAGCAGACATTTTTTTGTCTCAGTCGATGACCTTAACGTAAAGCAAGGCAAACGAATCATATGTAAATAAGCGTTTCCCTTCGTGCGAAAGTGATTCGGTGCGGCGAGGTGATGCAGGCGCGGCTGCGCATGCGCCCGGACGGTTGGAGATCAAAGACCGCAAGGGACGCATCTCTCTGTACGACTCTCCTCGCATAAAAACACATCATTAAGCATTCAGCCGTTACTACTTTAATTAAAACCGACACCGTTCGCGTCAACGACTAAGCACTAATCAAAATATCTACATATTTATGAAAATAATGCTTTGCGAAAGTAACGCGACACTCATTCAAGCGTGTGAGTACATACATACATCAAGTTTATTGCGAAAAGTAATACAAATTATGAAACCGTTTTGTTCTGATACTTTCTACAATGAAACGATGACACAGTCATGTTGCTGCTCAGATTCATTTATTCGACAATGTTTAAACAAATTGGCAATAACAAACGGGGGCAGCGTCACCTCGGATGTCGCCATCACCGATCAGCGTACATAACTCAGGGCTCGAGTTCACAATTTAGTGCACAAACAAACTCGAAACGAGATGCGTAAGAAATTCCGAATTGCAAAAAGCACTCGACGGGGATGATAAAACGAAATCGCCGATGCGTTGTGACGGGGAAAAAGTGCGCGCGCGCTGCGTGCGAGCGGGACGCAAACACTGTGCGCGTCTCGGTTGCGCTCTGGCGCACCTGCCGCGCCCGCGCCCGCTGCCGCGCCCGCTCCCGCGCCCGCAGCCACCTAGCTCGCTGCACGTCCGCGCGGCACTCAGGACTGCGGCAACGACGGGCCCGAATTGTACGTCCCAAACCCCATCCGGTATGTTGATGGACGTCACACGGTACACGCAAACAGATCTCCCACGACTGTGGCTCGCCGCGGTGCAGCACCGGCACGCCCGCGCCCGCGCCCGCGCCGGCGCGACCGTCCTCCGTCGAGGGCGAGACATTTCGCACAACAGTACAATGCATTGTTCAGTACATGTGGCTGGCTGGCTATTCGGTGGAGAGGCGCCGCGCGGACAGGCCGGCCGGACCCGCGCCACCAGCGCCCGGGTACCACCGGCCCGGGCTGGCTTCTAAATCAAGATATCTACAAATAGAGGACGGCGGGCGGCGGTGGGCGCTCGGACGAGACTAAGTTTTTTCCCGGCGCTACTCGCCTCGTATAATTGCATTTGCTCATTAAAAATGAATAGCCGTTTACACATGAACGACTACCCTAATGTCAGCGAAACTTTCCACCGGCCGGCCGCGGCGGTCGGGCAGCGCGGCGCGATGCTCCGGCGATGCGATAGCAGCGCTGTCATTACCTACTCCATGGCCGATGGCAAAAAGTGGAAGTTTTGCGCGGATACCGAGCTCGCGGAGGGCGGCTCCACGCCGCTGACCAGACGGACTCGAACCCGCGCACCCCCGCGGAACAGTGCCTCCCGGCACGCAGCATGCGCACAGAGCACACAGAGCACACAGAGCACACCGTCGCACCAGCAATGGTGCTTGCGCTCAATTACGTGGTGTGCGCGAAGAGGTGCGCGCGCAGAGCCATGCACCACCACCACCACCACCACCACCACCACTCCCACTGCCCCGCACCGTATCGCGTGTATAATTGACGTGTACAAGAACTAGACACGTTTCAGTTACGATACTTTAATTAATATCAGCAATTAAAGTCAAGACGTTCGCAATAATATTGGAGACATTCTTAAGTAATTTGCTGCCGTCGCGAGGCGGGGATCGAACGGCGACACTGTTTTTAGCGTGGCCGGGTGTCGGCGCGGTGCACGCGGTGCACGCGGCGCACGTGACGACTATAACCGGCGCCCGGCGCCCGGTGAATGGGTGACGCTCATTATGTGCAATTCTCTACAACTGATACACCACCTGTCATTTCTAGTTAGTACAAAGATAGACTTGGATTTATCTCTAGACAGAGGAAGGCGAAGCGGCACGCCGCTCGCGGAGGAGCCTGCTCCGCGCGGGCGCGCCGGTCACCGTTCCACTTCGACGGTCAGCCGATGACAATTAAAATTCTCGCAATTTATTTCATTATCACGCAATTTAATATCGCATTCTGGTCTATTACGACTCAATATCGCCTTTTTTTGGTCTCACTGATCAGAAGTTGGAAATTCTTTAGTAGGAGCTGTGCCGGGGGGACGTCGGCGGTGAACAGGACACTCGCCGGACGAGTGGCCGGGCGAGTGGCCGGGCGAGTGGCCGGGCGAGTGGCCGGGCGAGTGGCCGGGCGAGTGGCCGGGCGAGTGGCCGGGCGAGTGGCCGGGCGAGTGGCCGGGCGAGTGGCCGGGCGAGTGGCCGGGCGAGTGGCCGGGCGAGCCGCAGGGTACTTAATTTTTAAATGAAAATATTTCATTTAAAAATTTATTGTAATTATAATTTCTGTTGCAGCTGACGTAACACCGCGACACGGCCGCGACTCGACCGCGACACGACCGCGACTCGACCGCGACACGACCGCGACACGACCGCGACACGACCGCGACAGCGTGGCGTAACGTGTAGCTCTTCAAATGGGTTTTCTTTTTACCCTCGCGAATCTGTGCCAACGAAAATAATCTGTCCACCGGCAGCGGGTCACGCGGCGCTTTCATCTGTAAAGCAGCGTTGCACGCGCCCGGCCCGGCGCATGGCCCGGCGCTCGGCCCGGCGCTCGGCTCGGCGCTCGGCTCGGCGCTCGGCTTGGCGCGCGGCCGCCACCTCGCGGTCGCTACATCCATCACTCCACAATCACACCGCACGCCACTTAAATAAATTTATATCATAATAAGTACATTGAAAATAAACACTTTACAGTTTATGATTTATTTCTTGCGCGGGTGAATTATGGTCGGTTCTTATTAACGTGCTCCAGAGCGAGAGGTCCGTATTTCTGTCTCTGTTCGTGTGGATGTCGCGCGGCGCCCCCACGCGCCAACGTTCCACGGGAGTGGTTTAACCCTCGCCCAGCGCCCGCGCGTGCGGCGGGCGCAGCGGGACTGACAGGAACGCACCGGTGGCAACAGCGACGTGTCGCACCGTAATCCCGCTGCGGTGTTCACCGTACAGGCGACGGTGCGCCGCGCGCTGCCGACGGTACGACGGCACCGGGGTGGTTCGCCGGCCGCAGCGGCAGCCGGCGCACGATTCGCACGATTCGCACGATTCGCACAATTCGCACAAGTCGCACAAACAAGCCTGACTCAACGCTGACGCTCGTAAATAACAACGAACGGTCAGTACCACGACGTCGGCCGACGAGGTATCTGTCCGCACTATCGCGCCGACCCGCGGGTCACGATTGCTGCGTTATAGCGGCTATAAATACAATTGGATTTCAATAATTAGCTCACAGCGAAGTCTTTGACTGATAACGTATCGACAACAACAACAACAACATCACTTTCCATTTAACAACAACAAAAACTGAATAACTACACAAACACGCCGGCGCGCCGCAACAGACTCACTTCCGCCCGCCAAATTGATATTTGACATTTTAATGTCGGTGAAGACGTCAAAGCTGTTTTTTTTAAATTGGCCGACACCGCAACGTGTCAACGCCTGTTCGGGCCGCATTGTGTCGGCGGGGTGGGGGTGGGGGGGGGAGAGCCGCAAATGTATTGCGGTATAACAATTTTATAAGAAAATTACACAGCCCCCGGGCGGCGGTTTGTGTCCAGATTACCTGTTGCGCAAACCCCCAATTCATACGAAATGGCTCTGTTTGTAAGGTTTTTGTCGCCCAAATGATAGGTGTTACCGCTGTTACCGCTGTTACCGCGCGAATTGCACTGCGCCATTGTTACCGGCACCGTGCCACGGCACGCCCGGTGAATGCACTGCTTCCAGCGCTTTCCCCGGCTCATTGTGGGGCACATCGGACACATGTGCATCGGTGTAATGTTATTACACTTTAGGTACAGAACCCATTCCGGAAAGTACTCGCGGAATGCGACCTGTACGGATCGCTGTATCATCAACCCTGGTCGCAACGCACCCCCCGCCCGTACTCGTGCGAGTCAAATTCCAACTGGACGAACTTACTGCTCGCGCTGGGAAACGTAACCAAATATTATATTATATCTGAATCTTTTAGTCTTTTCCTATGCCTGGGTAAGTTTCGGTATATTTATAAAATTAATATTATCTTTCTTTAATAACAGACGGTATAACCGGCGCGGCGGCGCGGCGGCGCGGCGGCGCGGCGGCGCGGCGGGCGTGCGGCGGCTGCGCGCGCTCGCGGCGCAACCAGTATCGGCGCGTTGTGACGGCGGCAATAAATCATCATGAACAATTCCTGCGCCGCAACGCTTTAATAACTATAAAGCGTAATTAGCAACGGTAAATCTCTCACGTCGGGTCGCCGTCACCGTCACCGTCGCCGTCGCCGTCGCCGTCGCCGTCACCGTCACCGTCGCGCCCATTATCATATTGATTGTTTACACGTTGACCGGGCGGGGTGGACACTCGCCGCCCGCCGCTCGCCGCCCGCCGCTCGCCGCCCGCCGCTCGCCGCCCGCCGCTCGCCGCCCGCCGCTCGCCGCCGACCACAGCAATCGATTTGCAACGTTTTTAAATTTAATTAACGATAAGCCGTTTAATGTTTGCTTTGCTATAATTGCGCTGTGCGAATGTGATTTATCACGCTCCGTTATCGCACAGGAGCCGCGCGCCCGGGCGCTGCGCGCGCGCACCCGCACAGCTCCCTTTTCAGCCATTTTTAGATAACCACTTGGCATCATCTATCCCACACTTGCACTTAACACGCAAAAGTATCATAACCTTGTTTACTTTATTATGGTGACCGTCATCGCCGTCATCGCCGTCGTCGCCGTCATCGGCCTTCGCTAATGACCGTCTCTGGATTGAGACAATGTATAAATATTAGTTGGAATGGTGTCGTACCTGTTTGCTGAAGACGGCGATGTCCTCGTTGAAGGACTCCGAGGAGCAGACGTCACCGCCCGCGACGCCGGGGTCCCGCGGCGTGCATGTGGCCAACTCGCACTTCTCAAATATCAGCGCCAGCAGGGGAAATAAGGGGTGCCTGAGAAACACATTAGATATTTGTAGAGAGATCATTGTAAGCGTCAGAAGTTGTAATAATAAAGAGTAAACAAAGAAATAAATTTTGTTGTTATACGAAAATTGTCAATAGAAATCCATTTTACTGCAAACTGCATCACTATCTGGCAGTAAAGGATCACCACTGAACGCGTCGTCGATGTAAGTGGTATCAATAGGTATATATATATATATTTATTACTGTCTGCTGTACTCTTTCCAATCACTTAAATCACCACCACCATCGAAGTAAAGCGCAGTGCATCTGCCGCAGTACCGATCGCGAGGGGCCCGAATTAGAGATTAATGCGAAGACAAACAGCTACTGCATTCATATAATGTTGTCTTCATTTGTGTTGCGTTGCGTTGCGTTGCGTTGCGAGTCTGCAGCAGTCAAGATTCGTGTAATCAAGAGTGATGAAGAAATGTTCCTTGAAGATTTTTGTAATAAGTAAGGAGGCAATCAAGCAATCAAGCAAATTAGTGATATCTTGATCTAACGAACGAAGATGATAAACGAGGCGCAGAGAATTGAGGAACTGTGCAAAAATAAACATGAATAAACGAGAGCGGGACGCCACTCCTCATTCCGCCCGCCACACCATTCTATTGAAACGGCTGCGTGTGATCAGTAGTCATGTAGACATTGACCTCCATTCCTGCCGGTTAATGGTGGGACAACTGGACGACTGGACGACTGGACGACGACTGGGCGACGCAAAAACTGTGCAACGCACAGGAGCAGTAATTGAGTGGGGCTGCGAGGAGCGGCGGTGCGCGTGCGCGTGCGCAGCGCCGACGCGGGCATTAGGCGCCGATTGTTGCGACGTGACGCTGATTTTATCTGGTACCATTGTACCGCGAGGCGGGGTCGCACCGCGAGCGGCGCCACTTGCAGCCCCGATGGGATTATTCATTGGTCAAAAATTTGTTGGGACAATGTGTACAAAACACTTTACGCAGACTGAAACAACATAAAACGTGACCGCGACATCGATCCGACCGTGCCGCCCTGACCTGGAACCATGTCAATTGTCATTGAATTGATCTGAACCTAAAACATACGACAAACGACGTAATAAGTAAAATAACCAAAACGAACGCAGCCAAATCGCAGAAGTAGCGGACGGAGGTAGTGCAAGGTACTGTTGTAATGCATTGAGATTCAAAAGCCCTTGAAGTGTTATTCTAGGAAATCGAAAGCGTTCCGACGTGTTCAGTTTAGCAACGACTGGTTTCAGGGCTCCTCGGAGGTTCCCAGGCATATTTCCGAGTACCTATAGGATTATCGCCAGTTGGAGATCTTCCAAAGCGCATGTTATTACGACAGCAGTAACAATAAGAACATGTGGCGGGATCTCGCTGTAAACACATAACAATTATTCTATAACCAGGGGTCGTACATCATTAAACAGATAATGAAGATCATTCACTCACCGCGCTCACAATTAAATAATGAACTTAATGGCACCCACTCCGTACTGACGTTACGACAATTATTAAAACATCCGCAATTGCATCGGTGCAGTGCGGGACAAAGCTGCCGTGCGCCGTGCACCGCGCGCCGTGCACCGCACGCCGTGCACCGCGCGCCCTCGCTCGAGACGATATAAAACGGAGCAAAACAATGGTTACTGTGCGTTAGTTGCATTAACAGCTAAATGCGTTTCCTTGTTATTCACCGGGAACATTGAAAAAAACCGCTAACACAACGGCCGGAGGGCGCGCACGCACTCACACACACACACACACACACGTGCACCACGCATACGTACGTACGATAAAAATAATGCATTAATTGCAATTAATTCTATAACGCGAAACCGCAGCGCGCAAAAAGTGCGCGCGGTTAAAGTAACTGTTAACCTTTACGCGCGGCGAGGGGGAGCCCTTCAGCCACTTGGCATGGCAACTCGCTGCCCGCTCGCCGGACCGCTCGCCCGCCCGCTCGGCGGACCGCCGGCGGTATGGCCGCACCGCACGCGGCGGCCGCCTCAACTTTCTTCGCAACTTCCGATCTGATAGGCCGCGGTGCTAACCTGCCGCCTAATCTCCGACACCTTCCCACGGCACTGAGCGGACGTCCGCTGCGCCCCCTCGTATGAACTTCGCATTGCGTAGAACAAGAACAACTCCAACCGGAGCACGAGCACGAGCAGGAGCACGAGCACGAGCACACCGCTATGGGCGCGAGAGGAGCATCGGGACTGGAGCTTCGCGCTTCCTGTACTCCTACAAACGGACTCGTTACGGAGGATTGTGCCAGTAGAGGTACAGACTGGACTCCAACGACCAAACGACGGATGAATCTAATTATAATAATTATTTTATCTGACGAAGCGGCGGGACCAGCGTGATGTTCACCTGATGACAAGAAGTGATAGGTACAGCAGCGTGCTGCTGGTAGGCCACCCAAGATGTTAAGTTAAGGCTCGTTACGCAAACCGGAACAATAACGTTCACAGAGTGCCGTCGGTCGGCGGCGGCTGCGGCGGCGGCTGCGGCGGCGGCTGCGGCGGCGGCTGCGGCGGCGACGGCCCGACCAGAGCGCAATGTGCGAGTTCATGGAGGAACGTTAATATTTTGAAGGATAACACAATTGGTTCAGCTCTTGAATACTTGCTTGAAAGCATACAAAGACAATCGGCGCGGTGCGGGCGCGGTGCGGGGGCGCGACGACAACGGCGCCGATTTAAAGAATGTACACACGATATGATTTGAAGTGATGATTGATATCTGCGGCGCTGCGATAAGCGATGTGGGTCGGCGGCGCGGCGGCGCGGCGGTGCGGCGGTGCGGCGGCTACCGTGCGCGGTCACCTCACTCCGCGTGAACGCGATTAAACCACCGAAAACATGTGATAGCGCGCCGATTAAACACTTGTTGTGACGTCCGAGCGACCGCGCGCCGATAACGCGCCACTGTCACGGCGCACGAGCGGCGACCCCTCCCGCCAACTGCACAACTGCACGCACCACCAGCTCCAACAGCTCCACCACGAGAACCGGACTTTGTTTCACATCAATTAGCCGTACGCCTGTGCCACAGGCTGGAACTTTTGGATGGAGAGGATACTTATCAAAATGTAATATAAGTAGAAATGAGTTCTTGGATCTAGTACTTGGTCTGTACAGTATTTTTAATCTGGGGAATTATGGACACGTTCCTAACGGTACCGGGACCCCCCCACTCGAAATCAGAGAGCTCCTCATGTTTTATTGTGACGTTGAGACAATAGCGAAGTATGAAGCGGACGTGTCCTCAGGGTTGCGTCGCAGCGGCGGTGGAGCCGCGGCGGGAAGCAAACTTGCAGGTGAGTTATGGCCTCCCCGCACACGGCGCAGCACACTGCCGAGCTCGGCGGAAGCAAATGTTATAAAAAGTAAATATATACATATTTGTTTAAACTTATATTATTAAATATACTATACTATACTATTACTCATGAAAAAGCATTGCATTGAAGCATTGAAGAACCGAAACTATGGCTGATGGCATAAAGAAACTGAAACAAAATATCACTTAAGAAGATCGAGAATCGTTATAAGAACCCTCACTCCGACACCTGCATCAGGCCCACTTTACAAGCAGCTCCTCCGCAGCAGCTTCTTAGCGCATAGAGCAATACGAGTTCCGTCTAAAGTTCCTAAGAATCGTAGAAATATGGATGATTGAGTCAAATTGTCTTGGAGGAGGAGCGGAGGAGCGGAGGAGCGGAGGAGCGCTCGGCTCAATATCCGCAAAGGTTCAGGCCGGGCACTGCAGCAAGCTGCGATGTGCAGAACTCCATACTCTTAGAGGATGTGGAGTAAATGAGGATGTATTCGATGAACATTTTATTGAATAAACTCGGGCAGGAAAACATTTGAGGAGCTGAATTTACACCGCCGTCATCGGAGAAACCAGATTCGAACTGATCTCTGCGGGTTCTGTAACAAGTAGTTAGTAACACCAGTTATGATATATATAATATATATATCAATTCATCATCATCATCATCAGTAAAAAGGCAACAGATATCTGTGGCTTAAAATGGCCCCAAGGATCACAATGATCGGTTCTGCGGTGTACACATCCACAAGGAGCCCTCGCGAGCCCTATTCGATGACTCTTCCGCCCAAAGAGTCGGACCTTCCGGTCGCCAAGCTTGGCAGCCCTTCGGACGTCCTTAATGTATTAAAGAGAAAGCACACGTTACCACCGGACTCACCCGTATATGGCGTCCTTGTCGCGCTTGTGCACAAGCGGCTCGCCGGGCAGCGCGTGCGCGGGCGCCGCCGGCGGCGGGTAGTGCACGGGGGGCAGGTGCGGGTGCGTCAGCCGGTGCTCGTGGTACATCGCGCCGCCCTCCATGTAGCCCCCGCCGTGGAGGCTCTCGTCGTACTGCGCGTGGTAAAAATGATCTGTTACTATAAATTATACAAGTGCCTAGACACACACACACACACACAGACACACACACACACACACACACAGTCAGTGACAAAGCGAGCCCTCGTCCCGGTTCCGGATAGCGGCGCGCACCGAGTGCGTCGACGGCGCACGGACGGGGGCCACCGGTACTGTTTACTTAATCGTCATCGCCAGCCCGCGGCGGCCCGCGGCGGCCCACCGCTGGACGCGGGTTTTTCCCGGGCCCTATGTAATCATAAGGTATTAATAGCCGAAGACAAAGCCGAGGTCGGCGCGGCACCGGGTTCGAGTCTGGACAAAGACGCGCGGTACATGCGGTACACGCGGTAAATGCGGTACAATTAAAAGCCAAGAGAGTGCTCGAGGAGAGAGAAAAAAACCTGAACGCGGCCCCATGAATATTCATTGGAAATAGTTAAGTCATTCAGATCGCTATCGCGTCGCCAGCGCCCATCAATTAACCACCGAGAGCTTTTAAAATATATTCACGAGCAGCTAAGCCAGCTTAAAAAACACATTCGACAGCCTCTTAAAGAGCTTGAGTGCTTTTAACTTTAATGTGCGTTTAGATTCTTTATAATCCGGAAATATATTGTCGTACGCGATCCTTGCGGAGCAGACTTGGCTAGAGCTCGTGGACCGGACCGGGGTTCTTTCCGGCTGAGTTGAGGGTTATAGATATATAGGCAGGTGGGCGGACACATGCAGCATCCTGATAAACACCCCGATGAGAGGCGTTGAATCGATTTTTATATATTTGAAATGAAATAAAATGTTTCAACCGTATCTTCTAAGAATAAGGTTTTCTGGAATGTTACAGGCTCGAATAGCGCCGGTGGTGGCGCCGGTGGTGGCGCCGGTGGTGGCGCCGGTGGTGGCGCGTGCGCTGACACTGGGTTTATTTCGAAACATTTAACAAAGCTGTTAATGTTCGTATTGGCGGGTTTGTTATTTGAAAATGAGTGTGTAATCTTGATCCTATTACAGGCGAATTACATCGGCTCAGTCCTCGTGGCAGCGAGCGGTCAGCTTATGTAATCACGAAGTGCCAGACACCGCCACATGTATCCAAGCCATCGTCATCGTGTCGCTGACGTAGCGACATCGCTAGTAAGCAGCATCGCAACACTTACGTCAGCAGACAAGCAGTAGCGTGCAAAAGGTGTATCTGACGCAATGCCCATTTAGTCTGAAGTGTAAATATCCTAACTTCCTTTGTTCATTCTACAGCAAGTGTTATTGTGACACTCACCTACCATAGATAGATGATTCACAGCATTATACCCGTCACCGGCAAGGAACTCAGCACCACAATCAGGTAACTGGCGCGCTGAACTAATTCCGGTCTCCGCGCAGACGCAGTGAATCACGGCTTTCTTTCCGAGAATAGATCGAAGCTCTTTTAGTTTTCCTAGTCGTATATCTATGTCCTAGAGACACGAGGCAATGTTTCAAACTGAGATTCCAAGGTTTGCATGCTTAACCACAGAAAACCACATCGCCACTTAACACCTGGCGAGGTTGTGGTTAAGCACGAACTTAAAACAAAAAATGTCAAGTTATGTATCCAGAGGTTTGGTACTAGTTTATCTCTGAGTAATAAAGTATTTTGAATGGAATAGGTTAAGTGATGTGGTTTGAAGCCAAGTTAAAGTTGGGGACGGTCAGGCGACATTGAAACAGATAACGTGTTGAAGGTTATAGAAAGTCGTTGGATGCTGCCAACTCTGAACTAAATTAAAAAAAAGCTACGTGTGATTCCGGTTACACGGCGCGGGCGGACGGGGGCCTGCTGAGCCCTGGCAGCATGAGCACGCGCCGGCCGCCCGCTATTCTAACTGACCCCTTGGTGACTCCGTGGATATGAATATTCACTATGTTGTATCTAACGATGTATGCGTTCTTTAACCTTCAGGTTAAAAGGTTAGAGCGAGGCGGGCGCCGCGCCGCAGCCTCCCAAACAATGAAACTTAGTTAACATATAGCTGTAGAGTTCTCCGAGATCTCTCAAATCGTTAACTTCCGTGCTGTTTACAAAGGAAGATGCGTTTCAGAACGAGCTCTGTGTACCTACATCAGGGACTTACTGTTGCCAAGTCACTCCAGCTCACCTGGAGCGCAATATCTGCCGGCTGTCGGTGAAGTCGGCCCAACGGGCTAACTGACAACACCTGAATGCCGAAAGATTAAACCTCTTATTTATGATCACCAGCCGATTGATGTCTAACTAAACTAACAATATATTAAATTTAGTTGTTGTCATTGTTGCTGAGGTGCTACAGGCGCAGCTCTACTGCAGCACACTGGTACACCGCACCAATAGGTGCTTACGACCGAGATGAGATCTCGGATGCCCCAGTTAATGCAGTGACCTTCACAAAACGCTGATTGAATAAAAAGCTAGTAGAGGCGCGGGAGCGGTGCCGTAGCGGCGCGGAAGCGGCGCGGGAGCGGACCGAGAAGCCCCTGATGTGAGCGCGGCGCATAATCTGATGCACTTTAGTGCTACAATGTATCTAGAACGGGGAAGTACTAACTAGGCAGCTCATTGTGCGATGCCTGACGAACAATGTCTCGCATAAATGTTTATATTTGTATACTGCGGGGCGACACGAGGTACCGGTGCTCACGTACCCACCCCACCCCTCCGGGACACGGCCCACGTGGCTCACGGGCAGGAACTAAATAGATAGATACTGATATATATTTACTATCAGGTTTCCAACTGATACCTACTGAAGATCCTTAATAACCGAACACTTATTAAAATACTGTATAAAAATATGAAGCTGCTGCCCTCGAAGCGGGCGCGAGACGGGCGCGAGGCGGGCGCGAGGCGGGCGCGACGCCGGCGCCACCCCGGCTCAGCTGTTGCGCGCGACTTGTTATATAGTTGCGTTAATGACAGGTCGCCGTGTATCGATCCGCGCAAACGGCACAGTCATGCTTTTTGATGGCATCGACCAGCGCGGGCCCGCCCGAGCCAGCGCGGCCCCGCTCGGCCCCGCACGGCCCCGCTCGGCGCCGCCGTCCTCGCGCTCACGACTCGCAACCGACCCCGGCGGCACAGCGGTCAGACCACAATTCGTTGTATATTTCGGTTCGAACTTTATTCTATTTTAAATTTCAATATAATAAAACTGTTGGGCCTTTCACCTGCTGCTGGACTCCGCCCTCGGCCCGTCCCGATGACGCGTCGGCCGGGTGTGCACGCGGCACCTTATGATACATAGATCTGTTTTACACAGTTTCAGTTATCACCGTCAAACGTAACATAACAGTGCTCCAGCGAGTATATTGTTAAGGTGTATATCTAGTAGTCTGGCGTGCATGCGTGCGTGCGTGCGTGCGCGCGTGCGTGCGTGCGTGCGTGCGCGCGCGCGACCAGCGGTGTATCGTAATAATTCCGCGTCCGTCCGCTATCACTTATCTGAACTCGGTGATAATATATATGAAAACGCAACGTTTAATTGAAGCCGCGCGCGCGCCGGCCCACGCCGACCCGCGCCGGCCCGCGCCGGCCCGCGCCTGTGTGTCGGGTTCACTTGTGTATATTATAACTAACACTATCACACATACGCCAATTTATAATTGACGACTTAAGTAGAACGGTACCGGAAATCGTTTGCAGCCCGTCCTGGTACGGGCCGCCGCTGTCGCCATCCGGTTGCAACGCAATATAAATGCAAATTATAGAAAAACATTAAAATTAAAAATAAATCGTTTAGTTAAGTATAAACACATGTTTAGCGGACTTGCAAGTTCTAGAGTTAACTTTTTAATACTTAGATAAGTTTCTTTACGATGATGACGACTGTACGTACAGTCATCGTCGCCGTTACTTCAATCCCGATGCCCACAACCGAACAGAGGCCTCTTTACATTAACATTTACGTTTAATTGTCATTCGTTACACTTCCCACACGAGTGGGCAAGCGCAGCGTGTGGGCGAGGGGCAGAAAGGGCTAGATATTAGCATTAGTTACTTGTTAGCGTTCGCGCGGGGCATGGGCCGTGTGCTCCTCAGGACTGAGGATACTGAGCTTACGGCTGAGCTCTGCCCGTTGCCTCTGCGGGGCCCATGAGCTCCGTGGGCTACAGATATGTACACCAGTGCGGAGGTCACACGGTCGCGCGTACTTCCTGGTGCACCCACGGGGTTACGTCGGCGCGCATTACTTTTCGTACGGCGAATGCGCCAAGAGAACAACGCGCCGGTACCGTTAGAAAAAAAAGCTAAAAACAATGTTACACAGTAACAATTACGTTGAGGTATATAATTATTGCGGTTCCTAACATTCGCCCTGACGTTGAAAATTTATTAGCAGATCAAACAAAATGTCACTTTTCCTTTCAGGTATGCACCAGCGGCCGGTTGCATATGTGGTGAGGAAGCCAACGTTCGGCCGGGCGAGGGCTGCGCCGCGCTGCGTGCGCACTACGGGACGCTCCCCGTGATTAAGACTGCACAGGCACAGGCACAGGCACAGGCAGCCGGCTGCGGCGCCGGTTTATCAGTAACCGGGCAATACTAAAGCGGTTGTAATTGTTTGAGCGCGAGGCGGTGCCGTTATCGCGACGCCGCGGCCCGCTGCGGCCCGCCGCGCCGCCCGTACCGGGTTCGATGCGGACTATAAAAATGTGAATATACTCCGCTCGCTGGTTGGGTTTCCTCCGCCGGCGCGCCGCACCGCACCGCGCCGCACCGCGCCGCTCCAGCACAGTGCCGGACGGAAAAAAGCGGGAAAAAAGCGAGGAGTTACAGACTCTTTCTCACTGAATTAATGATGATTAGAGATTTGTTCCTATCACTGAGTCGCGGCCTGTAGTTACATCGGTAAATAGCGAACAACGCTGCACACACACACACACACACACACACCAACGGACCTGGACCGGATACGGTGCAAGTTAATGCCCGTTTGATCAGGAACGCATTTTTTGGAACAGCAAATACCTCAAATGTTTGTAACTTGTCAATAACAAACACCAATGAGTCTTATAACAGATATTGCAATCGCGGTTGCGATTAACTTAGTCACTCATTAGGTCACTCGTTAGCTGTAGACCTAAGGTTTTTCTAAGTAAATTTAAAATATTGTATTCCTGAATCGACAAAGAAATGCATCAACTGCTGACCCTGAACACCAAGTGCAACAAACTATTGCACAGGTAGATTGCACATTTTTTTAATTAGATTAAGAGCCGAGTCGAGCGGAACTTGATGGTAAGGGATGCAGCTGCTCGTAACCGCATTGCGCTCGTTGCCTGACAAACTTTCGAGTGTCGTTACTGCAGTAACTACACTAGCTACAGACAGCGCTGCTCGCGCCGGAGCACGGCGACGTTTGGCGCACCCCCGTTCGTCGCTGGCAACGGGCGCGCGGTACCCGCGAGCCCGCGGCAGGGCCCCGCCGCTTGTAAGTATGACAGGATAAGTTTTTCGATAATAATTTAATAATAAATAATCAATTGATGGAAGAAAAGACTTCCACCATCTTTTAACGCGTTATTGAATAGTACCTAGGTACATTAAAAAAAAAACGCCGCTTATGTACTAACGTATGCAAATCGCCCCGCGCACTGCAACTATCGCCTGGGCCCGGGCTCAGTACCTAGCAATCTAGGCGCCCTAGCACTCGCCCCGTAAGGCACCTAGGTATTACGAAAATTACAGCGCGGAAGGATCGCAGACGGTATGGCCGTTATTATAGCGAGCGAATTAATTGCTTGATTGTAGACCGTTTCATTGCGGCCGCCGTTTTGTGACTACCGATGACAAGCCGCACGACGCGCGCTGTTTTTTCAAAAAATTTCACAATGATGCCGCCCCCCGCGGCACCGGTACGAGCTGGATGACTCATTGAGCCGATGGCTAATAGCACACTATAAAAACGGTGACTATCTTTATACAGACAGACAGACAGACAGACAGACCGACAGACAGACAGACAGACAGACACGTACACGCCGTGCTCGTAAGATCGTAACGTGAAGGGAAGGTCGCGTGCGCGCGGCGCGCCGCCAGTGCGTTGTTGGACTGATCTCCAAGAAGCAGCTTTTGAATCTAGATCGTGCGAAGGAAATGGATGCACTGAGGTGTGCGGGCCGGGCCGGGCCGGGCCGGGCCGTGCCGGGCCGGGCGAACAGGTTAACATTCATATTTACCTTGTTCATTATCACTTTGTGAAGTTTGCAAGACAATAACTATTTATATTTAGGTAATGTTAACATTAACAAGATATATTCAAAAATGTATCTGTTAATGGCGTATCGCCGCACCGCGCCGCGCCGCGTCGCGCCGCACATGAGCGACATTGCTAAAGATGCCCTATGTGACACATTTAGATGGAGCCTTCATCAGGAAACCGAGCTGCAATATCATCCACGCAACGACCGAGTGGAATTACAGCTGTAGTGCTGCTTTAATTATGTCGAATGACATATGTGTTAACAACAAACAGCTAAACCAATTTTTATTGAACCATGGTTTCTACCGTGAAGAAGTGGTACGCAAACATTACTGCTTTCCGGTTTGAAAATGACTATAAATACTAGACTGCCATGAGCAGTTATTTTTCAATGACAGTATTATTCAGTTATTTTTCAGTGTATTAGTATTGAGGTAAATTCAATGCAACATCTCTCACTGGGCTGTTGTAAACCTATGAGTTTCAGCAGTAGGGCACTGTTGTATGTTTATTAACCTGCTGCTGATGGACGGGACGGGAGCTTGCACCAAGAAATGGCATTAGGACCGATTGCTGTCAGCCGCAGTGTGATGCCCGTCTGGTCCTCCTGACCCGTGTCACAATAATTGTTATATTACAATTAAACACATAGTTTGTGGATGCGCGCAACGCGGGACCGATCCATGTGGAGATGTTTGGGGGACGGGCATATGTCCAGCCGTGGGCGTCTATCCGCTGATGATGATGGTATAATTTCAGATAAATAGCACCCACTTTAAGACAGTTTAAATAAAAACATACATCGGTATTTGAAAAGAAACTTTTCCAAGAGCTCGCTCCACTGCTGCCCCGCTGCAACCCCACGGGGCCCACGAACTGATTGTATATAATTAAAGAATAAAGTTTGTCCGTACATAAGGTCCTCAATCAATGCGTCTGTTGGGATGGCATGGGCGATTTAGTGGGGTAATAAAACAGCGGGCGGCACCGCGGGGCGCGCCCTAGCGAGGTGGCTCGCCGGCTCGGCTTCATTACGGGACATTTACTTGCAAATGCTTTGGGTCAGGTGACGTGACGGCAGCTGCCCGCCGGACCGCACGCCGCACGCCGCACGCCGCACGCCGCCAGCTAGCCGGTCTTCCGTAACTCGAGGACAGGTAACCCAAAATCAATGTCGACCCAGCGCAAGGACTCCAACACGATTTATTTTATGACAATAGATTGAAAACTATACAAGTTGGGAGCTCCGTGGGAACGCCATCGAGAGACTGCACGTATGGTTTATTCTAACTACAGAAATATTAGTTTGTCAGGAAAACTTACTGAATAATATAGTAATAATATTAGGTTGGGGAAAAGTGGGTGTTCATTCACCTCTGCCTACCCCTACTGGGAAAAAGGCGTGACAATATATAAGGTTGGCAAATATCTCCCTTCCGCTTTTTTGCTCTTTATTCAATGCTTTATAAAAAGTGTTACAGTGATCGGATTTAGTCACAAATATGCGCCGTTTTGTTCGATAATCTGTTTCCATCTAGACGGCAACTTCATAATACCTCCCTCGTAGAAGCCCCCCTCCTTATTTGCGAAGAACTCGGACAGCCACTTTTCACAAGCCTCTTTTGAGTTCAACTTTACACCACCAAGGGCGTTCACCATGGACAGGAACAGGTGGTAATCACTTGGCGCTATGTCCGGGCTATTTGGTGGATGCGATAAAACCTCCCATCCGAGCTCCCGTAGCTTCTGACGAGTCAACAACGAAGTGTGTGGTCTGGCGTTGTCCTGGTGGAACACTACACCCTTCCTGTTGGCCAATTCTGGACGCTTCTGGTCGATCGCCTGCTTCAAGCGGTCCAGTTGTTCGCAGTAGATGGTAGAATTAAGCGTCTGGCCATATGGGAGCAGCTCATAGTGGATGATTCCCTTCCAATCCCACCAAACACACAGCAAAACCTTCCTGGCCGTCAATCCCGGCTTGGCCACTGTTTGGGACGATTCACCGGCCTTCGACCACGACCGTTTTCGCTTGATATTGTCGTATGTGATCCATTTTTGGTCGCCGGTCACCATCCGCTTCAAGAATGGGTCGAGTTCGTTCCGTTTCAGCAGCATATCGCAGGCGTTGATTCGGTCCAGAAGGTTTTTTTGCGTCAAATCATGCGGCACCCAAACATCAAGCTTTTTTTTGTATCCAGCCTTCTGCAGATGGTTTAAAATGGTTTGGTGACTAACTCCCATCTCCTGGGCGATGTCACGAGATGCCACATGCCGGTCTATCTCGATGTAGTCCATGATTTGATCGGTATTTGTCGTCACAGGTCTTCCGCCGGCTGGCTTATCCATGGTGTCGTTTTCACCGGCTCTGAATCGTCGAAACCATTCCTCCGCGGTTCGAAGTGATAGAGTACCATCCCCCAAAACACCATTAATCTCACGGAACGTTTCTCTAGCGGATTTACCTTTAACGAAGGAAAACTTTAAAATAGCGTGAATTTCGGCGTTAGTGAACTATATGTTTACACGTCTATAACTGTTGAACGCAATATCCAAACTAATTATGCATAGCGTCGTTTTGTAGGTTATGTCAAGACCTTTCAAATTATGTATAGTATTGCCAGATACGAGCTCTGTAGCGCTTTGTACATAGCCGCGAAATTCAAAAGACAAAAAGGCGGAAGGGAGATATTTGGCAACCCTATATATAAAATAATATAGTCAGGAACAAATCTCAAAGAATGTTTACATGTTTCAGACATGAGAAAATAATCACTGTAAATTTATAATCAAGACGACCTAAATATGACCTAGGTCTAGATTTCCGCGATCCATCGGCCGCCTTCTGATTGAATTTAACAAGGCGGCCGAGCTAGTAACGCCACAGTAACAATTAGAGGCGCAGCACAATAATCTACGTCGTAAAAGTCATCCTAAATCATAATTAGTTGTTTAACTGCTTACTGGTAACACAATCGGGCGGCTACCGGCTACCGGGTACCGGCTACCGGCTACCGGGTACCGGCGCGCGTCTCTACGTGGCCCTTATCACTGCGCCGTCGCCGCGCGCCTCCTCGCGCTACGCAAGCACCGCAGCGCCGCTGCTATTTAAAGCAGCAGCAGCAGCAACAGCACCGGGCCGTACGGCCTCCGCTTTATTTGCACCCTGTTGGCGCAGCGCTAAGCGCCGCCACCCTGCCGCCTGCCGCCTGCCGCCTGCGACCTGCTGCCTATATTTGCGTACTTCGTATGAAAATGGCGCCCGCGGTAGGTATTTCTATTGGATCAGATTCAAAACAATGGGCGAGTGCGCGTGCGTGCCCCGCGGCGCCTTGCCTCTCTATAAATATGTTTACAAATGACGGACATTTTACGATGTTGTAAAGAAAACCCGAGTTTAATATCCCCACTTAAAGGTATTTATTATACGTGGTGTGGTGGTGTGGTGGTGTGTGGTGGTGGAATATACCATGCGGATGTGAGTTTTGCTCTTCTGCTGGTGTTCATCGGAGCACACCCGCGCACACCCGCGCACACCCGCGACCGCCGTCTATACACATTCGAAAACACAGAAATAGTTTTGATATGTAATCGAAAGTTTCGATATAAAATATATTAGGCGACACCTAGCCGTATGCCTTCGAGTCCTTTGGCCTTCTCGTTAAATATTTTTTTATAACAGCTAAGAGACAAACGAGCAAGACGGGTCACCTGATGGTAAGTGATTCACCGCCGCCCACGGTCACCAACGACGCCAGTGCGTTGCCTACCCTTCAGGTAACAATATGAAAGCGTAATGTCAAAATACGCGCCACAATTACCTATGAATTTAAAGTGTTCTTTTTCCAAGATGGCGCCCGCCAAGTAACAGAAGACGCCATTGTTTTCATTGTGGAAGCTCGCACGCACATCGATACTGCCCCGATAAGAGCCTAAAGCTGCCGACTGCGAGCACTTAATTCTCAAAGGTTAACTTATGGGCGCTTCACACGAGCCTGCCGTGGCGGCCCAGCCGCGCGCACCGGCCCAGCGCTGGGACGCGGCGTCGTCTCGTGCAACCCGTGAAATGAATGGACGCCTTCTTCAGGCTGGTTCGATATTATGATATTCTATTTACATTTGAAAAGTCTTATGGCGCTTGTTACGAACAGCTGACACAAATGTGCATTGGTCAGAGTGGGAATATATGGTACATAAAAATTGAAGAAACCGTTTGTGGACGTGGAGCTGGTCGCGGCTCCCCCCGGCGCCCGCCGCCGGCTGACACGGTGCCGCGGCGCGCTGACGTCACCGATCCGTAAGCGCTTGTCACTTTACATGTGGCGACGGGGGACAGGCGGCGGGCGGCCGGGACCGGCGGCCGGCGACGGGCTCCGGAACACGCGTCCCGCGCCCCCGGGCGCTCCAGCGATTTTAAATCTTACCAATGCAAGTATAAAGCACACAAGCGATAAAGTATTGGACAAAAATATTTTCCCATAAATTTTTAGGTCAGTGCCGGCTCGCATTCCGACGCGTATGCGCATATGCGCATATGCGCGTATGCAGGGATAGGGGTAATTAGAATTCCGTAATCATCACGCCGACGACACACCTCCATACCGATAGGAGATATTTCTTTATTACTACGAAAGCAACCTACAGGTCTGTCAGTGCGCTGCGCTGCACTGCGCTGCGCTGTGCTGCGCTGCGCTGCAGGTGCACCCGCCGCGGCCGAGGTGGAACACCAATATATTTCAATATCAGTTCCCAGTTCACGAGAATTAACCGAATTTCATAAATTTACTGATAAGTAAAACTAAGTTGGAAGATCTAAAATGAGATTAGAGCAATGATAGTGTTTGCGCAAACTTGCATTTAATTACACACTTCCTAAAACCCAATGATAATATCTAAAGTAGCGGTTGGCCCGCCAGCCCCAGCGGCCGCGGAGCCGGAGCTGCCCGCGCCGGCCCGCTGCGTGGAGGCGTTAACTGTCTCGTCCCAAAAATGATGAAACTAGCCATTAAATATTTTGAAAACGCGTAATGACCACCTTCTGACGTCTTGAGAGCCGGTTCCAAAATTAAATGATACGTTTTAAAAATGGAATCGCTCCGTCCCGCCCCATCCCATCCCCCGCCCGTCGCCGCCCCACGCTGCCCCACGCTGCCCCACGCCGCCGCCGCGAGATACAACTAGTCCGAGCTCCATTCGGGTTGGCTTAACCAAAAAAATAAGCGTCTTATGTTTTAATTTTTTTAAATGACATTCCTGCGGTTTTTTCTCACCGGGAACCCCGCGAGCGGGTAGTTAGGTCATCTCGGAGCGGGGGCGCGCGCTTTTAGCGATCCTTGCGGGGGTGGCTCGAGTGGCGATGAGGCGCGCGCGCGCGCGGCCGGCCGCAGCCGCAGCCCCACCGGCCGCACCGGCCGCACCGGCCCCACCGACCGCACCGAGGGACGGGTTCGCAGCCGCGCGCGCTAATTAAACCCGCAGTCGGATTGATCGGTTCGCTCATTTAAATCTCGTCCGAGGTTTATAATTTTTTACGATTTGAACCTTGAACATTAGCTCGGACCGATTCCGAGAAGAAAGAATTGTAAGCGCACCGCGTGTGCGTGTGTTCGCGTGTGCGCGTGTGTGCGTGTGTGTGCGTGTGCGCGTGTGCGTGTGTGTGTGAGTGGTAGGTACGGAGCGGCCGCCGCTGGGCGTCCGGACGGTGCGCCGCTCTATATACAGAAAGTGTTGCCGAAGGGACGAGCTTTTCGAACGCAGGCGGTTGGGGAAGACAGGACCGTCACTTGCGCCCGACACGGGGTGGGACGTGATGAACGCCACCCTTAAACCGCCCCGTCTCTCTCTGGCGCCCCCGGCCGGCCGTAAGCGCGTCCCTCGCTCCGTCATCTGGCAGCACATTCACATATTGAGGGGCCTACCAGAAGCGATTCGTAACAGTGAATAATATGTTTGAATAGTTTACACCGCGTAATAACAATAGGAGCGGCCGGCGCGACACCGACACGACACCGACACGACACAGGCGCGGCGGAACGTGTGTACGGACGGTGGAAAAGTGCATCGGCTCAGTGCGAGCTCTCGTTGAGGTGCGTTTTTATGTTTATTCAAGCTTGATAGCGGTAACTCGGACATCGTTAGGAGTTGGTGAGGTTCGATCCGGACTCTAGTGCCCCGCGCCTGCCCGGACCGCGTGCGGCAGTAACACTTAGAAAAAGCTTCGTGTGGATGGGAGGTGAGCGTGGCGATGGCCCGGCCCGGCCCGGCCCGCTTTGATTTAATAGCGGCGTAACGCTGCCCGTGCCCATAAATCCCGTTCCATTCACAATAGTGCGCGAGCGATTGTTCCACGTCCATAAATACCAATAAACCGGCCTCGTTACGGGGACACATCGAAAATCGGGCACACGACTCCTTAACGACACCTATTAGGGATCTTCTGTCTGGTCGATTTAATTGAAAAATTGTATCCAGAGCGTTGCGAGAGTTGTATCCGACTCCCGCGCCGGATGCGGGCCCAGACGTCCATTATCCCATTTGCCCATCCGCGTGGGGACGCGGCCGCGCGCGGCGACACTGCCGCGTGTCAATAAACCAATCGCGCGACGTGCGACGTCCGACCGACTGTCCGACTGTCCGACTGTCCGACGTCCAACCATCCAACAGTCCGACCGTCCGTCCGTCTGAACGCCCGAACACCGTCGCCTTAATCGCTGGCAACTCTTCGCCTGTGTCTCGGTCCCAATTCAAATCCGAAACTGCTCACTTCCCTTGTTTGGCCAAGGAGTGTTGTAGACCTCAATAAACAATCAAAACTGTTCGGGCAGGGGCCCGCCTGCAGCGTGCCCCCACCAGCTCGGGCGGCGCCGGATGTCCACAAACGTTTACTAGTAACATTGCGAGCGGAGTGTTTTCCTCCAAGACACGCATAAAGTCGCCGGCGCCGGATCTGGCGCTGGCCGAGTATCGCGCGGCGCGACAGTGTAACGGCAGTTTTAATGCACCGGATGAAAGTTTTACGCGTGGTGCCACTTTTAATTTGTTCGCTTTAAAATAATAAATAGGTGCGCAACAAAATGGCGGCGGCAGGCTGGCGGGCGGGTCCCGCCGTCAGCTGATCGCGCGTCTCTCGTGCTTTATCAGCGGCGCGTTTTGTGTTATGTAAACAAATGCGTGTAATGATCGCCGAATTAATTTGGAGCCGTTAACCCGATCGCCCCGCGATTGCGCGTACAAATTGAAAGCGGCGGCTTATCGCGGGCACCGCTGCGTGTGCGCAATTTTATCATTCTTCCAGTGCGGGCCGGCGCGGGCGCGGGAGCGGGCGCCGCGCGGGCGCAGGCGCAGGCGCAGGCGCAGCCGGCCGGGTCAATAGCTGGCCCGTGAACCGGCCGATAGCCGCCGTCCCTTATCGTTTGCTGCACTCCGGGGCTCCTCTCCGGGCTCCGCGCTCTCAGATTTTACGTAAATACGCCATCATTAAGATAACCATTTCCTTTCGACGCGACTTGCGACTGCCTTTTGCTTTTATTCAACTACTAAAGCGAGCTGGTTAAAGGATTTCCGTGTAGTGCACGGGCCCAAGGTCTAATTTAAATTTGAAATTATTTTTTTCTCCTACAACGAGATATCTATCTCCGCGGTGTCCGCGGCGTCCGCGGTGCCTGCGTCGCCGCCGCCGCCGCCGCCGCCGACGGACAAAAAATCGGAAAAAAGCTCCTCCGTCATAAATAACGTTGACACAGAGCCGCCCACGCGCGTCTTATTAACGCGTCTGTTCGTTTGTCCGTTTGTCCGTTCGTTAGGTCTATTGTGACAGTGAATGTGAGATTAGCCGCAGCGGCACTCGTGATTGACTATTTAAGTCTGGCCCGCGACACGTCCGCGGCACGTCCGCGTCACGTCCGCGACTTTATTCGAACGCGTTCAGTTTTTATCGTCGCTGTAAAACCGCACGCAGCCCGCGTCAAGTTTACGAGTCACGTGACGCGGCATCTAGTCAAAACAAAGCGGTGCAGTTCGCGTACTCACTGCAACAAAATCATATTACATGGGTTTGTTTGGGCCGGCCACAGCGGCCGTGGCGGGGCCGTGGCGGGCCGTGTTACCAGTAATTAACAGCTAACCTACGCGAACGCTCTTAGAGTTGATGTAATGAACGTTTTATTGTGATTGAGGGGACGCTGCGCCGGCCAGCCGACGGCACTCGGTCTTGGCAATCGGTCGGTCGGTAGTGGTGCCGGCCGCTGACGCTGCCACCGGCGCCGCGAGCCCGCTCCGGGCGCGGATGTAGCAACCGCTGAGCTAGGCTGGCTACTGCCGCGCCTACGGCCGACGAGCAGCACCACAACCGTCTCACACTCACTCTACCATTCACCCGCTAGTTTTTCATGCTTCATACATTCATTTAATTGTATTTAATGCGCCTAAACTCATTTAAAATTAGCGACGTTGTCTCGCGAAGTAATAACATCGCATCGCTGCAGTAGTTGCGTTGACCGTGGCGCACCTGTAACGATCGGACACCGGTGCTGAGCGACAGCAGCAGCTCCTCCGGCATGGCGGCATCTGTTTAGTTTACGCGTTCGCGGGCAAATAAATATTTTTAAGTGTTTTTATCGTTTATGCATCTACCACATACAGTATTGTATTGTGTTGTATTGTATTGTATGGCTTAATGGATTTGCAGCAGATAAACCAAACGCGGATGGAGCAACAAAGTTGCGAACGAGTTTATTTTACATTTGGCCGGGAGTGGGAGAGTGGGACAGTGGGAGGGCGGCCGGCGCTGCCGTCATTGTTGGTGCGAACCCTTCGCCGCTGCTGAATCATCGGCCAACAATTAATATTACTTAATGCGAGCAGACGTAATAGTGGAGTTATAGCCCTCGTGGATTTGTTGATGCGCGATAAACATTGTCTACACGAACGGGCGGACCGTCGAAAAGCACTCCGTGATCGGAATACGTGAGCGGTCAGACGCCGCGCGGACGTCTCAATAAAGCATTCCGAACGTTCATCACAACTCATCCAAACTGCGACCTTATTTATCTACGTATTATTAAGTGTTGAGAAACGTTTATGCGTGCTGCGGGCGCACAAATTACACTTAACGAGGTAATATTTATATATACAGATACAATCGTCGAAACGCAGACGCCGCAGACGGTACAGCGCCCGTTGTTGCGGTGTGTCAATATTAACTGTTAACTGTTAACTGTTCATCAGTAAGGATGTTGTTCTTGATAGAGTTGCAAACAAACGTACAGATCTAAAATATAATTTAATAAACTGCGAGTGTCAGTTGTCAGGTAGCGCAAGTGTAAGAAAGCAAAGCTACATGTGAGTTGTCCCTTACCGGGCGGCGGTGTCGCCGGCCCGGGCATCAAGTATTCGCGGGGAGTGCGTTTTAAAGTTGTTTAAGTGGTTGTTACACAATGGAGCCCGGAATTAGCGGGCGCGCGGATCACCACTGAATCCAAAGTGCGCAATTAAGCCGCGCCTGCGGGGGCGGAGGCCGGCAGCAGGAACCGCTTCCTTCTAATTGAAAAAGATTCCCGCGAGGAACGAAACCCGACGGCCTCCCGCGCCTACCACCTCACCACCTCACCACCGCATCACCGCATCACCGCATCACCAGTTCTATTGCGGACGACACTCACTGCCCGACGCCGCGCTGACAAAGGTTGCCTCTATAACGACGCAGCGTCACGATCGCCGCGCTGCTCTCTACGGCCCTCTTTACTGTCTACGGACCGTGAGCTTTATTAACCACTCAATTGTTGCATAATCTATATAACGGAAGTATTGACGCGTCTATTTCCCGTACATAATAAAAAATACCAGTTCCTTACGTACTCTACCGCGTAACAACATTCAGCACAAACTTGTCATTGCACGGTTTCGACTCGAGTGTAACTTGTTATATTTAAAAACAAAATTGAACACTTTACTGTCCCTGTCCTTTGCTGTCGTCGATTTAATAACACTGACAATATCAGATGTTGTTTAATAATTAATGAAAATATAACAAGCGATTTATTAAGCGGCGTATAAACAAACGTACTCGCCGCAGCCGCGCACTGCGCAAGTAACGCAACAAACGTAAACGTAAACAACGATCGCGCCAGTGTTTCCGGTAACGCAGCCAGTTAGCGCATTGAATGACGGCAACGCAACGAACAGCAACTCGTATCGTTAAGTATTTCGGTGTTGGAGATTATCTTTATTAATATTTAATATCAAATTGAAAAATATTAAAGAGTTCTTCAAGTTCGGCGACAAAGAAACCTATCACAAATTTCACGCACTACAACGCCGAGCACACAACGCCGAGCACACAACGCCGAGCACACAACGCCCCCCACGGTGCGCCAACCCAGGAGTTGGTGGTAGAGCTAAGAGTCAAACAGTGGACTGGTGTCTGCTCCTCGGCAGGTAATATCACAAGTGGATCGCGCAGTTTCTTCTAGAGTTTAATTTCCGTTTTTGGAATGTTTCAATCTGGGGAACCCCAAAAGTGGAATGGACCTGAGTCTGAATAACAAATGAGCGGGTGTGGCCGGCGCGGGCGCGGGCGCGGGCCGGGCCGGGCCGGGCCGGGTCGGCGCGGGCGCGGGTGCGGGCGCGGGCGCGAACTCATTCCGGATCGATTTCCATTTGCGAACTCCGAACGTAAGATTTTGTTAGTTTTATTTGCGCCGCAGCGTCGGAATCCTCTTCAACGTCTGCCATTTTAAATGTGAAACCTCGAAAACATTTAAACTGATTTCATAAAACCGCTCCAACCGCTCCAATCGCTCCAACCGCTCCAATCGCTCCAACCGCTCCAAACGGCGTCGACATAAAACGACAACGGGCAATACGGACCGGCTGTTCAGACAATCTAACGGAAATAAGTTAATGTCCTTTAAAGCCATAAAGCGAGTAGTTCGATCGTATCCGCGCAACGGAGATATAGAAGTGGAGCGGAGATCTATAAGCAACGTAACGCCCCGGCGAGGACCTGCCGCACTGCACACCAGCGGGCTCTGCGCCGACTGCACCACCATTCACTCAAAACCACCGGAAGCAGCGTAAGGATGACAAATCCATAGCTATGTTATGATGGGTATACGTGTTTACTTAAAAACAAATGCTCCTTGTTTAGTTATATTTGCAATTCGTACAGATTATAAAATAATTAGATATAATCAGTAATAAGTATAATCGCATTCGTGGGGAGAAACAAGAGTGTCAGGTGTCAGGTGTCAGGTGTCAGGTGTCAGGTGTCACGGTTGCGAAGAATGAATTAGTTAACGTGGAGCGCACTCACAGTCGTAACGCGGTGTTACGGCGAGCGCGCGCGCTCCGGCTCCGAGGGTCTCCGAGCGCGGGCCGGCCGGCGGGCGCGAGCCGCTCATTCCAAAATGGCGGACGTGATTTTTGTGTTAATTACAAATCGCAGAGCGATAAATCGGTGTCGTACCGCCGCCGGACAATCCAATCGGACGAGCCGAATGCATACCGAGCGTTAGGGAAAGCGAACCGGACGCCGGACGCCGGACAGCGCCGCTACGGGAACCTACTTTATATAATTTAACTGCTTCGGAAGGTGTATACATTGTGCGACGGAGAGGTCCGGTTGAGCAGCCCAGTCGTACACCGCGCCGCGTGCACCGGGGCCCCCGGATAAAACGCACATTATCCGGATGGGGAGGGATTACGATATGTTAATAATGAAAGCACTTGGCGCGTTATCGCGGGATTATATTTGGAACAACTGTAACGTGTAGCACGGGCGCACGGGCGCACGGGCGCACAGGCGCACGGGCGCACGGGCGCACAGGCGCACGGGCGCACGGACGCACGGACTGGTGTCTTATATCAAACGCAGCGATTCTTTTACCCGTCTCCTGGTCTGACCGGATACAAGTACAGTCGAGAGCCTTGCGGGCGGTAATCAATACTTTTTTGCAGCAATAATAAAGTAAAATCGTCGTTTTATATCAATTAAGTATATCCTGTTAAATAGTGCTTGTTGCGCGCTAGATCAGCAGATATTTGCCAATACATGAATACCTACAAAGAAGTAGTAAATAGAATTGTTTCCTTGATAATGAATATGTCCTCCGGTAGCGTTCGATCCGGTTCCCGCGCGGCTGCTCGATTCGTCAACGCAATCACCGAATTATTCGATTAAAGCATTCTCGGGGCACGCGATAGCTCCGACAAAAAGTGAGGATCTGCTCCGCTGAGCATCATCCGCCGATTGCGAACAGAATCTATGTTAAATATACAAACAATATTATTTTCACAAAGCGTAAGTAAGTTCATCTCTACGGCAACTACTCCAGCTGCTCCTCCTCTCGAACCGGAACGCACTAAGCTTAGGTCTAGACGGCCTAGGACAAGATACAAACAAAGAGTTGTGCAAATCAATTAAGTATTACAATTAATAACATTTCTTTTCAGTGCTGTATATTGTTGTTGTGTATACCATATATGGATTAAAAGTTAATTACGAAATATAATCAACCGGTAACTAGTCAACTGGCACGCGCCGCCGCCGTCGGAAGTAGTTTCAATATCCTGCGCGAGTGCTTCCTCACACACACAGCACCGCTGCGATAACGGTGTGGTGGTGGTGGTGGTGGTGGAGGCGGCTGGTCGCCGGCGGTGCCTGCAGCGGGCTGACGCTGCACGCGCCGCCATTTTCTGACGCGAAATTATCCGAAATGAAAAATGTCGCGACGTAATGACCGGGCCGCATTAGTCCGCTCTTACTGAATGTATTCATACATAACTCCTATACAGTACATACTGTTATATAATGGGAAAGAGTTCATTTATGTGATCGCATGGTCGCATGATGCGATGACCGTTTTAGGCGTTTTTTTGATCGCCGAATTGGCGAAACGGGTCTGATGTCACGGAGCGGATCTCGAGTATTTTCGTTTGGTATAGATACGCGTACACCGCGCCGCACGGGTGCCGCACGGGCGCCGCACGGGCGCCGCACGGGCGCCGCACGGGCGCCGCACCAGAGCGCACCGCCCGTCCGTGTTACGTCGCGCCGTTATCTTATTGGAGGAATAACACACAGCTAATGCCACAGATATGATATCGCCAACATCTTAATTTGCCGGTTAAAGTATGATAGATAGCGTGAAAAGCGACGTCGTTTAGCATTTTTATGTGATAATAGTTCTGGTAATTTATTGTTGGGTACACAGAAGCACCTCCCGCGGCAGATAGCATCAGGTGGAGCGCGCGCGGCGAGACGGCGACCTGCATCTTAGTTCAACACCTATCTATGTCATCGCAGCATCGAAACTCGACTGGTCACCTTGTTACATTGCACGTACGCGCGAACAAAGGAAACGGACGCCGGAGCAAAACGTTTCAAAATAATGATATGATTTAAATAGAATAGCCGGTGGCAATCTCTGCGGGACAGGTTTGTGATCGTTTTTAAATTTATACGGCGATGCGGACGCGCCGCGTAAACAACAACAAGCTGTTACAAAACTTAGTTAAGGTTTAAGCCGTCGGCCAGTACCGGCCGCCGCCGCGCCGCTGCACCGCCGCACCGCTGTGCCGCCGCGCAGCCCGACTCCTTGTCTGATGGTTTAGACCTAAAGTATAACTTTAATTAACGACCGGCACTGACTGCGGGGCGGCGGCGGGCGGCGGCGGCGACACTGCACTACAGTTTTTAAATAGTACGCACGCATACGTGCACGCACACACAGACGCACGCACACGCATACGCGCACGCACACACGCACGCACACACGCACGCACGCACACGCACACACCCGCCCGCCTAACCTCAGCACGTGGTGGTGGGCACGGAATTAGAAATGATAACCCGGCATTTTGCGTGTTACTTTACAATAACAAATCACAGTACATATTTAAACTTGTGTCCAGCAGTGGACGTGGTCTGTCGGCTGATGATGATGATGATGATGATATTTATACTGGTGCGCACTCCTTAGTTACCACGGCCAGATAGTCAAGAAGCACGCCGGCGATATTGTGTGTGCGGTGATACGGCGGGGTGAGCTCCGCGACGCTCGGCTCCGTCGCTCCGGACATCGCCAGGCCCGGACATCACCCGACCCGGACAGACGGACCGGCGAAAAGAATTGAGATTACTTCTGTGTACTGTTTGTTATATTATACCTATTATATACAATCTCGCTGTTTTTTATTGTATTATCAGATACTCCATTCGTTATTATCAGTGTGTTGCAGCGCCGCGTGTTGTTATCGTCTATGAAAACCATTTTCCTAAACATTTGCTGCCCGCACCTCACCCCACCTCACTACACTCACTCACTCACTCGCTCACTCACTCACTCACTACCTATCAGTTACTAATTTTATGTATTCGTTATACCATTACCATTGCAAATATTAGATGGATACTTTTATTAGAGTGCGCCGCGCCCGTCGGCGGAGGATCGAGCTCATCCCTCGCTGCGCAGGCGCAGGCGCAGGCCGGGCAGTCGGGCCGCAGCCGCGGGTCGCCGGTTATCTTTACGGTTCTGTTTAACTGCCGATAATAAGTTTAACGTCCGCCGCGGTGCGGATTGCCGCCGACTTAGACGTATAACTAAGCGATCAAGTTAACAAACAATAACTGTAGTATTTGCGTACACGGCCCTCCATCATTAACTTGTAATAGTAACAGTTGACGTGCCCTCACTTATTGCCGCGTCCCGTGTGAAAGTGGTTTTATGTTAAATCTGTACGGATCGTTTCATAAAGCTGTGAATGTGCATTCTCCTTACGCGACCTCAATTATAATACAATAAATACCACCACAATGCGGAACACTTTCCGTGCACGAAGTTAGTTAGTTAGTTAGTATTGACGCGAGTTGCACTTTATTATTATTATATATATATATTGAACATCTTGTGTATGTATAATTATTGGAGAGATCAACATCACAACCTCCCAGCGTGCTGCGACTCATAAACAATGTTTCCAAAGCACACATGTGACGCGTTAAGCAGTTTATTAAGTATATTTGAAAGGTTTCCTTGTAAAACCTTGCAACGTACGGAATCTCTCAAAATGAGTCCGCTTTGATACCAAACATTTCCGTCAGCTACACATGTGACTGATATCGGAGTATAAGCATCTGATACGAACGCGGCGCGGTAAAGCTGTGCCCGACGGGTAAAAACTAGCTCTGAATAGTGTTTAAGTTAAATCTGTCCGTAACTATGCAGTAAACAGGTTATATTAAAAGTAACGGAGCGCGTCGCAGCCTCCGCGGGGGTCCTGGCGGTGCTCCGCGGGTCCTGGCGGTGCTCCGCGGATCCTGGCGGTGCTCCGGGGGTCCTGGCGGAGCTCCGCGGGTCCTGGCGGTGCTCCGCCCGCCGCGCGGCGCGGGCTGCGCTATCCATTCGCGTACGAACTGATCTTTTCATATTTCTTTTATAGCCTTCAGTTTTTATATATCTTCTCTGTTTAATTATTTGATAATTTCACTGGTGCCGCCGGGTGCCGCCTGGTGCCGTCGGGTGCCGCCTGGTGCCGTCGGGTGCCGCTTGGTGCCGCCGGGTGCCCGCCCGCAACCTCCGCGGGATCCGCTCGTCGCAGTTTTAGTTTTCAGTGCAACAAACGGTGGCTGCAGCTCGTGGTGCAATTGTAAGGGGATTACGAAACGATAAACTGCAGTTTCCATCGGCCACAGGCTAAGTAGAGCGAGGTCCTCTATTTAGCCGTATTCAGCTAACTGGACTGAAACGTTCGTTAGCCTGAGTAGGCAGAAGTTCGCCGTCAATCTGCAACGTTTCAATCGTTAGCAGCTTCCGGGCAGTAGCAAGTGTTTACAACGTACTAAAATGTTCACGGAAGTGTATAAAATATTATTTGCAGTAATATTGGTATAGTTTTTAAGGATATGCCATGATTGGTGGGCGCGGTGCGGCGCGGTGCGGTGCGGCGCGGTGCGGTGCGGCGCGGTGCGCTTACGCAAGCAGTCCTACAAATAACGGATGTTTCATGAAATCTCAGCAGCTATGATGTTCAGTAGCGCGAAGCTGCGGCACTTATCTATCTTATATATTTGTAACATATTATGTATAACAGATATTGTGTCCACAGATCTTCATGATTTTAATTGTCCTTTAAGAATGATATGAATTTGTTTGAAGATACGCTATAAACTTGTTGCGCGGGGAGTGCACAAACCCCACCCCACCACCACCACCACCACCACCGGCGCGAATGTGCATTTGTGGCGTGATGTCAATGGTTTTTGAGAAAGTTTCGTGCCACATGTTCACCTGAGACCGGTGCGGATGTAACTAACGATTATAACAATGTTACATAAGCTAATCCAATTAATCAGCGCCAGCATTCGAATGAGTCGATGTAATCGCCGCGACACCGTACCGAGTCGACTTTTTCGATTATCGCTTGACGTGCAGCGATAACGGCAGCCGACTTGCACCGCCTTATCATTCACAATTATTAGACAACGGTCTTACAAGCACTCGCACCGTGTTCCCACTGACAAGTCTTCCTTCGTTTGATAGATAGATATACTGCTACGTGAAGAGGGATGAAGGGGAGCACGTGGACACAGCTGCTAGCGGTGCCGCGCCGGGGGCGGCTGCGGGAGCTGCGTCCAGGCCTCCGCACACGTTCTCATATGGGTGCTAAGTTAGTTTAAGGCGTCACTTATATACTTTATGAAGATGTATGGACTACTTGTTGTAATTCTGAGCTCGCCGTTCGTCTTCGGCTACTGCCAGGGGCCTACGAGCAAACACTGTGCCCGCGCGAGTCTCAGACCGAGGGCGTCACCGAGCGAACGCGAGTTAAGTTAGAGTTGTAGTTAGCGCGGCGCAGGATATAGTTTTAATGGCGCGAATAGAGATATTGTTATGGTGTTTTATTGCGCGTAACGGTGAACGGTCGGCGCGTGGTGTGCACGGGGTGGTGCACGGGGTGGTGCACGGCGTGCACGGGGCCGCACGTTATCAGACTGTCCGCCGAAGTTCAGTTATCGGCGATGAGGCCTCCACAAATTGTTAATATCCTTATCGACGGCTCATAAACTTTACGACGCGCTCTCCCGCGACGGATACTCCACCATCGATACGTCGATACGCCGTGGCGTGGCGCGGCCGCTGCGCGCTCACCCACACTCGAGTGACGTTATAAAACAACTGATTATTCGTTTATTAAAACAACGCAGACTGTCAGACAGACAGACAGACAGACGGATAGATACAGAGTACGGTTGGCCGCTCCGTCCAGTACATCCGCGTGGACGTTACGAAAGTGAAGTTACACTAGCAATGCGACGTCAGTAACAGCGGAACCTGCCGGCGCGACCGGCACCGGCCGGCGGCGACGCGGCGACGGGGCGACGCGGCGACGCGGCGACGGGGCCCAGTCGTCAGCTCATTCCGAAACATTAATATCTGTTTGTTTGTAAAATAATTGAAATATACTGAATGCAGATGTAATTAGAAGTGTGTGCAAGTGCGTGCAAGTGCGTGCAAGTGCGTGCCGTGCACCCGGCTACGTAATTAACAACGCTGTTTATTTCTCACAAATTTAATAAAGCTTTTAGCTCCGCTCTCTCGACAATGATTTAAGTGAAAATTTATGTAAATCTGGATGTTGCTTACACAGACATTAGCTCGGCTCAGACATATTTACAATACGGCCGGTGCGGTCACGCGACTGACTACTTATTTGATTTTGGGCCAATTAATTCAAAAACGCAACGAAACTGAAGTGGAACCTCTCGCGTTATTTCTACGTTATTTATAACGCTATAAACACGTTATTTTGTTAGACGCCAGTTAACTTCGTACATTGCATAAATTATAAAATAACGTTTCACTTAAGCGCCCGCGCACTGCCCGCGCATTGCCCGCGCACTGCCCGCGCACTGCCCGCGCACTGCCCGCGGTGTGGCCGCCGAGTGATGGAGTCGCGGTGCAATCGGCGGCTATACTGCTTAGCGCGGTACATTGTGCATGCGCATACGCACGTGGAAATTATGCGATTTATCGAAGGATAATGCAGGCGTGCGGCCCGCTGTGCACGCTGCACGCTGCACGCCGCACGCCGCACGCCGCACGCCGCGCGGCGGCCGCGCCCGCCGGCTACACTCTTTATTTTCATACACGTTGTATTAATTGACTCGGAACCTGGTGCGTGTCACTGCGAGAACTGTCAAGTACATACTTTTAACGACGTGCACAGATAACAACGGTGGACCGTCTCACCGGATGATCAACTCCGTTGTTTGAATCAACGAGCGAACGCGCGCGGCGGTACGCGGCGGCGCGCGGCGGTGCGGGGTGACCGAGTTATTGGTGTTCCTAATTATCATTTTTATGACTTTCCCTAAAGATAGGGATCAATATATCAAACAGCATACTGCGTAGATAAGTAGAAGCGATAAGGGCTACGTAATTTCTAAAGTGAATAAATTACTCGGTCAATAATTTATTCGACGCAGTGTACGCAGTGTATGCAGTGTACGCAGTGTACGCGGTGTACGCGGTGTACGCGGTGTACGCGGTGTACGCGGTGTACGCGGTGTACGCGGTGTACGCGGTGTACGCGGTGTACGCGGTGTACGCGGTGTACGCGGTGTACGCGGTGTACGCGGTGTACGCGGTGTACGCGGTGTACGCGGTGTACGCGGTGTACGCGGTGTACGCGGTGTACGCGGTGTACGCGGTGTACGCGGTGTACGCGGTGTACGCGGTGTACGCGGTGTACGCGGTGTACGCGGTGTACGCGGTGTACGCGGAGTGCCGGTAGGTAGATCCGTCCGCGGTAAGGGATCCCGGATCGCACAAACAGGGATTATTTTTTCCACCCCGTACCCAAAAACAATGCAACCCTAAATCTTTTGGAAAGTCGCCTCCTCGCGTTCCGTTAGGGAATCTTTGTGGTGCGCACCAAAAAACTTTTTTTCTTTTCATTGTCAATTGAATTTTATTGTTGGTTTCCGAGATAGGCCCTTTTGTGCCCAACCGTGCGTTCAAAGCCGCTTGTGAGCCCGTCGGGGTCTCGCCGGCCCGTTCCCGTTCCCGTTCCCGCTCCCATAAGAGCAACCGTCGCGACAATGGGCCCCCCGCTGCAACGCCATTTTATCTCATTTATTGTCGCGAACATTTTAACAGCGCCCGCGAACTCTATCAGGTGTTTACGTTTACGTCCTGTTCAATGGTGCCGTTTGTTTGCGTTCGTGCGAAGCGCCAACAACAAATGATTTTTAACGCGACAGATAGACAGACAGAGAGACAGATAGATAGATAGACAGACAGACAGGCAGACAGCAGGCGGACACAGCGCCATCAGCTCGCCGCCGAGCGGAGCTCTAGCTGCGTGTTAGCTTCACTTATTGAACACTTATTGTTCGCCCCCAACAACCGTTTTCCCGCGCACGCCTAGACTCCTATAGAACCTCGGGCGCTGCGGCGCGTGCGCAAGCGCCTCGGAGGCCGCCTAACCGTGTTAGGTATAATGCAGGGTACATACCCGAGGCTGAGCCATGTGAGCTCGGGCCGAGCCCGGGTGCAGGGTCCCACTGGCCACCACGAACGTTTCTCGTCACGGGCCCAAGGCTAACACACCACACAAGCACGTGAACACTTAAAACACATGGGGTATACCGACACCGTCACAGCGGCCCGCTAGTCCGCTAGCTCACTAGTGTCATAGTGCACACGCGACGCGCGGGTTCGTGCGATCTCGTCTGCGGGGCGCGTCGTGGCCGAGCGGTGCGCGGGGAGCGGCGGGGCGGTGCGGGTGGCCCGGCGCGCTCGGCGGTCTGGCGGACACTGGCGCGCCGCGGCAGCGCGGGCCGCGCCGGGGCGTGGCGCGCGCTCCCGCGCCGGCCCGCGCGCCGCCCAATCGCGGCCGCGCGCCCGCCGCGCCGCCCCGCGCCGCCCCGCCGCGCACCGCGCGCCGCACCGCGCCGCCCCGCCGCGCCGCCGCGCGCCGCGCGCCGCCCCGCGCCCGCCCGGCCGGCACACGGCGGGCTACGGCGCGTAGTGCAGCACGTCGAGGGCAGCGGTGTGTCGCCATTCCGATGTATCAGACGCGCCTCCGATGCATAGACGCGGCGTGTGGGTAGGTGGGCCACGCGCAGAGGTCCCCGCCGGTCCGCACCGGCCGCGGCGACACCTACCCGGCAGCCGGCGCACACCGAGCCCGGCGGCTCGGCCCGCCGGAGAGCCGGAGCGGCAGCAGAGTGAACAAAATTGAGTCATGTCGAGCGAGGGCACGTCGGCTGCCGGTCAAGTGCTGCTCCATATTTCCTAACATCTCGACACGTTGTTGTTGCGCATATTGTTGTTGTATTCGGTTAAAACGATATAAACTTGACACAACAAGTGATCTAAGGTATCACGGAGACAAAAAGTTAACCGCTTTATTTACTAAACATGTGTTCTTCCAGGGAATGGATGCGTATGCACAGATTTCTAGACAACACCTGACTACGAACAAGGTTCACGTGGCCACACGTTAACACGTGCTGGTGGGCCGCAGCGGCGCGCCCAGCCCGCTGGTGCGAGCTCGCGGCCCACCGCTGCACTCTTGAGGTCTTTAACAACTATAATACTGTAATCACGCAGAGAATTTGAATTGAATCTAAACTAAAGAAAATTAATATACATAAAGTTGTAGTGTAATAAAGGACCTTCACTTAATCCATATGAATGGTCACTTGGTACCACAAAAAGTCTAAACCTTTGTGCTCGGTACCAGCTGACCTCTCAAGCAGCTGAAACTATTTACACTCACAGATGGTTTATTTTCCGATGGTCTCTGACGCTGCTAGTCGTCTGACCGACTGGTACCTGGCACGGATGCTGAGCTCGACCAAAGGCCTCGGTCTAAAACTAACTAACTGCAAATATTGGTGTTAAAATTGGAGTAAGGTGTTGATGGTGGTTAACATGTGAAGCGACGTACCTCCATCACCCGTTGATGTCTACGTCTCGATGTTGTGTGGACACCTTACCCAAGTACCAACGTTCTCCACGTTCGGACGAGTAACATCTGTATATGATGTATATGTCCTCCGGCACCACTGGCATTGTGATCATCTCCAAGATATCGAATCGCTAGCTATTGCTTCAACCCCTCCCTGCCGTTGACATCAGCGCTGAAGAACTATATCTTTAACTATTTATTACCAACAATATTCCAGGGCACCACGGGTCACCGCATCAGCTCCGCGTCAGGTTTTCCTTCTTCCGTGTCTACTTGTTTGTTTATATTGTGAATTTGTTCTGTTCATTTTTAGATTGCTAGATATCCGGTGCCGTGCAGCCGACACTAGGAATTGATTAATGGTTCTGATACCAGCTCCTCCCGCCGCCGCCGCCGCCGCCGCCGCCGCCGCCGCCGCCGCCGCAGTGATACTTTCGATACAGTTACATCTGGATCACTCTTTCGGGCGTATGTGAGACACTTGACAGGTGTCACATTCCCTGATTTATCTCCGTTGAGTGATCAGGGAGTTGTCGGGTCGACGGCGCTCGGCCCCGTCCCCAGCCCCGACTCCGTCCCCGACTCCGTCCCCGGCCCCGGCCCCGGCCCCGGCCCCGGCCAGCCCCACTGAGTAAACCCAATTAGAAATCTAAAATACACATTCTGTAGGTTTTCAACTTATTCAGCTTCACTTGACAAATCCTAGAATTACCTTTATCAAGTCACAGTAAACATTACTAGCTAGTACTCAACCTCGCTAGTACTCAACCTCGCTAGTACTCAACCTCGCTAGTACTCAATATCGCAGCTCGTTGTATTCTATTTATCTTCGAATAAAATGAACTAATAATTAGCTGATTGCTTTGCTGGTGCCCCGCGTACCCGCGTACCCGCGTACCCGCGTACCCGCGTACCCGCGTACCCGCGTACCCGCTGCCCGCGACGTGATGATGAGCCGTAGCTAGTGCTACTGCTGCCCCGGGCGCACTCGCGTCGCATAGTGCTGGTGCATCGAATGCCACATACAAGTATCATACATCGAGTATACCTCACAGCGAACACCACTTTACGCGCTGCGTGCACTCGAGGACAGTACTCCATCCTGTGAAGCGTTGAGACGGGTGAGACGATTACCTGATGGTAAGTTACACGCCTGCCGACAATAACGTGCCGCTAGTCAGCATGCTGTCCATATCGCGTTGAGACATAAGATGTTAAGTCTCATTACCTAACTAATTTCACTAGTTACAGCCCACTTCAAACCAGGACACAGTGATGTTAGCACAGTACTGTTTGTCGGCTTCGATAGAAGATGCGATGGTATTTACCTTCCCGGTCTCCGGCAACAGAGACCTAACACCACACCCCGTGCACAATACTGACTGGATGTGTGTATTTATATAATCATCATCATCATCATCATCATCATCATCCGATAGACGTCCACTGCCGGACATACGGCATTTATGTAATAAACTAATGTTTCATATAAAAATAGCGTTTTACTCGCTCACATTAGGGGTGTGAGAGAGCCCGCACCACACCTCACGGGCCCAAAGTCAACCTCACCTGCGGGTGGTGCATCCTGCTCATCAACAAGCGAGGCTCTGTCTCCCACCAACCCGCGGTGGACCAGCGTGGTAGGAAACGGTCCGTATCCCCCATATGAACCCCTACATATGACAGCCCCTAGTGCCGCAGTAGCGGAGGCCGTGCTGACTGTATGTGGATCATTGGGGGAGGCCGATGCGGGTGATGGTGATGATGATGTTATATTACCCGAATTGTTTCCTGTATCCTTGCGCACCGGATGCTTTGTAACACAAAGCCAAATCGAGTTGTTTTATTTAAAACTAAAAATCCTAATTAATACCTAAGAAACTATTTATTATTTATCTTGTTATAACAAGTTACAGCTATATATATATATATATATATATATATATATATATATATATATATGTACTTAACTCCTACATTTCGTGCTTATTGTTAAATAGTAAGTAAACACTTAACTGTTCCACGCGCCCGCTCAGTGGCGCGGCAAGAGATTATGTCACTTTAACATAATAATAACAACAATAACAATAATAACATAATGTTCATATCACTGTGTGTAAATAATATATATAACAGTTGACTTATGCTTATACTTAATGATAACGGTTAATACTTAAGTATCAGTAAGATGTCGACGGACTGCTTCAGTAATAGTACTAAATCTATCTACTTAGGTATCGTTGTTGTGACAAGTTGTTGCGGAGATCCCGCAGGTGTGCACTGTAGTCGCATAAATACGTGTGGCTGTCGGTGGAGACCATCGCAACACTCCCAAATGGTATTGGAAACTTCTGTTGTCCATTTAAGCTGGAACTTAGAGCTGGACTTAACAGAGATGGAACTCTGGCCGAAGAGTTCCTCCGTGGTGCTCCGCAACGCCTTAGCATTTAACAATAACGCGCTCCCGGTTAATAATAATATTACATCAAATATCAGCCTGCATATCCACCGCTAAGAGATAGCTTTCTACACAAACCGGCCGCCCGTTGTGCATTTATGTATATGTATATATATATTGCATAACTTAATTGGTGCACAGTAAAGGATAAATAAACACAAAATAGAAGCTGGACTAACGCTGTAACCGTGATATCAGGAAACACAACTAAGTGTTAATACATGATAATGTTTTTACACAACAGTATTAACAATAACAAAGTAAATAGACGTCACAGCGTATAAAGCGTATACACAAGCTGCATGCCAGTACATACGGCATTACTGTAGCAAACACTGTTCCAAGTTGAAAGTTTTCGTCATAGTGTGGAACACTTGTGCAAACAGCCGCCGCAGCTCCGCGCGCGCGGCGCCATCTAGCGGCGGGTGGCGCAGCTAACGACCAAACAAACTGCAAACGTACGTACCGTCTGTCGCAAACATTTGTTGTCAGTAACAAATGAAATTAATTGCCTTATAAAAATATTACTTAGATAAGATTCAAGTAAGTAATGTTTAAGTTAAACGATAATGTTAATTTACAAGTTAACAAAAAAATTTAATTATATAATAGGTTGTCAAATATCTCCCTTCCGCCTTTTTGTCTTTTGAATTTCGCGGCTATGTACAAAGCGCTACAGAGCTCGTATCTGGCAATACTATACATAATTTGAAAGGTCTTGACATAACCTACAAAACGACGCTATGCATAATTAGTTTGGATATTGCGTTCAACAGTTATAGACGTGTAAACATGCGAGTTCACTAACGCCGAAATTCGCGCTATTTTAAAGTTTTCCTTCGTTAAAGGCAAATCCGCTAGAGAAACGTTCCGTGAGATTAATGGTGTTTTGGGGGATGGTACTCTATCACTTCGAACTGCGGAGAAATGGTTTCGACGATTCAGAGCCGGTGAAAACGACACCATGGATAAGCCAGCCGGCGGAAGACCTGTGACGACAAATACCGATCAAATCATGGACTACATCGAGTTAGACCGGCATGTGGCATCTCGTGACATCGCCCAGGAGATGGGAGTTAGTCACCAAACCATTTTAAACCATCCGCAGAAGGCTGGATACAAAAAAAAGCTTGATGTTTGGGTGCCGCATGATTTGACGCAAAAAAACCTTCTGGACCGAATCAACGCCTGCGATATGCTGCTGAAACGGAACGAACTCGACCCATTCTTGAAGCGGATGGTGACCGGCGACCAAAAATGGATCACATACGACAATATCAAGCGAAAACGGTCGTGGTCGAAGGCCGGTGAATCGTCCCAAACAGTGGCCAAGCCGGGATTGACGGCCAGGAAGGTTTTGCTGTGTGTTTGGTGGGATTGGAAGGGAATCATCCACTATGAGCTGCTCCCATATGGCCAGACGCTTAATTCTACCATCTACTGCGAACAACTGGACCGCTTGAAGCAGGCGATCGACCAGAAGCGTCCAGAATTGGCCAACAGGAAGGGTGTAGTGTTCCACCAGGACAACGCCAGACCACACACTTCGTTGATGACTCGTCAGAAGCTACGGGAGCTCGGATGGGAGGTTTTATCGCATCCACCATATAGCCCGGACATAGCGCCAAGTGATTACCACCTGTTCCTGTCCATGGTGAACGCCCTTGGTGGTGTAAAGTTGAACTCAAAAGAGGCTTGTGAAAAGTGGCTGTCCGAGTTCTTCGCAAATAAGGAGGAGGGGGGCTTCTACGAGAGAGGTATTATGAAGTTGCCGTCTAGATGGAAACAGATTATCGAACAAAACGACGCATATTTGAACTAAATCCGATCACTGTAACACTTTTTATAAAGCATTGAATAAAGAGCAAAAAAGCGGAAGAGAGATATTTGACAACGTTATATATTATATATGCGTTATCATTTACCCCACAGAACGCAACGTCTTATTAAAATTGTAACGGAAGCGCCGGCGACACCAAATCCATTATCATGGATAATCCATAGTTACCACGCGTTGAGCGGCAGATTAATTGGAGCGGTTAACGACTCACGGCTCACGGCTCACGGCGCTGGTAACTGCGCACTCGATGTAACGTAATTTCGACTGTTAGTGGCACTGACCACAAACACATCCTCAGAAAGAACCAATCAGATTGAAGCGACATGTCCTTCTCGTTAAGCAGCTAACTACTCGCGGCCTCAGAGCCGTTCCGCAGCATCGGCTCAGCAGCATGCGGCTACACCAAGGCATTGCGACACCACACTTTTTATTGTTAATTAGGCGGAAGTCAATTTGCAGCGGATTCAAAATAATCGCAACTTCCAAAGCGAACAAACTTGCGACCGTATCTCCATCTAGCGGCGAGCGGCGACAACACCAGGCAACAGCATTGTTATTTATAACAAAATGTGAAACTCTATAAAGATATATTTTACTATATTGACAAAAACAACAATGTATCTCTACCTTTCGATTTATAAATGAAACAAAATGTTTCGGCGACATAACGGCTTTTTAACTCAAACCTTAAGCGCTACACGTCAACAAGTAAGTATACACCAAAGAGAACATTTGAACGACTTAATTTTTGAAGTAAATCCAAAATGTGAATATTAAACACGTTTGACACGAAGAAAATGTATTTTTTATACATTACCAAACTAAAGAAGGAAGACACTAAAGCTGGTCACTAGAATTCATCAAATGACTCACTCGTTGACTCGGATAAATCCTCGAAAGTATTTTATAAAATAACAAAATACATATCTGCATAGTTAATCTTATTCGTATAGCGATGATTAATGCTCACGTCGGTCATCATCCAACAATAGCTAATAACTATTTACACAACTAAAAGCCGCTTCCAGACCTCTGCAGCGCAGCGGGTACCACCGGGCAGGAATCGACACGGCTTAAGAACTTTAACATTGCATGTCTCAAGGCAGAAAGTACAATGTAATTCTGTGTAGACATCTTAGCTGCAAGCTCTGCGCACCTGCTAACTTTGCCGTTTTCTAGCGTTGAAAAATATTCATACAGATGCAATTCATATAAACATCTAAAAGAATAAAATTAGAAGAGACTCGGTAAGAGATCTTTGTGTAATGCAGTTTCCATCTGATGTTAATAACAAATGATGTATGAAATGGTTAATTCAAAAAATTTTAAAGTTACAGGGTCGGCAACACGCTGGCGATACCTGTTACCGACTGTTACCGGCGGTTACACCATGCGGTACCAGGCTCAACGCCACTCCGGGGCGAGAGGGTCCCAGTGCGGGGAGCCCTCAAGTATTTAGGGCTCACTCTGGACGGGCGATGGAGCTTCGGGGAGCACTTCGAACGGCTTCTCCCGAAGCTCACCGCCACCGCCGCTGCGCTGGGCAGATTGCTGCCCAATGTCGGGGGGCCGAGTCATTTGTGTCGGCGCCTATACTCTGGCATCCTGCGGAGTATGGCACTGTACGGTGCGCCCGTATGGGTGGATAGGTGCGAGACCGCCAGGAACTGGCCCGTGTTGAAGAGGGCCCAACGTATCCTGGCGGTCCGAGCCTGTCGGGCGTACCGTACGGTGTCCTGGACGGCGGGTACGCTTCTCGCGGGCGATGCGCCTTGGCATCTACAGGCGCAGTCGCTCGCGGAAGTGTACCTCTTCCTGCGGGATGCCGGAGAGCGTCGGCCGGGCCCGGCCACGGTCCGCCGGATCAGGCGCGTTGCCCATGACGCCCTGATCCGGCGGTGGGAGACGGAGTTAGGTAACCCTGCCGCCGGCCGGGACACGGTGGAGGCCATCAGGCCCCACCTGTCCCGGTGGATGAGCCGGCGGTACGGGGCCTTGACGTTCCACCTGGTGCAGGTGCTGACAGGCCATGGATGTTTCGGCAAGTACCTTCACCAGGTGGCTCGTAGAGAGATGACGCAAGAATGCGTCGAGTGTGGTGCGCCGATTGACACGGCGCACCACACTCTGGCGGAGTGCCCGGCATGGGGGCCGCAACGCCACTCCCTCGTCGTGCAAGTCGGCAGTGACCTCTCGCTGCCGACTGTAATCGATCGTATGTTGAGCAGCGAGAGGTCTTGGAAGGCGGTGGCCTCCTTCTGCGGCGCAGTGATGCGTCAGAAGGAGGCCGCCGAGCGCACGAGGGAGGCCGACGCCGCTGCCGCACCTTGCAGGCGGCGGCGGGCCGGCGGGAGAGCGCGGCGGCAGAACCACGCCGTCCGCTTCCTCCCGCCGTGAGCGACGGGCCCCTAGCCGGGCACGGTGTGAGGGGGCCTTCGGGCCGTTAGGCGTGGCCCTTTGGGCCTTTTGTCGTGTTTCTCCTGGGGGTGCGTCCCCCGTCTTGGGCGCGCGCGGTCGTCTGTGGGGTCGGGGGGCCCCAACGTGCCGGTCCCGCGAGGGGCCGGTACGGGACGGCAGGTGGGTGCCTTTGCTCCCCGCGGGCACCCACCAGGAGGAGTTTCATACGCGGAGGCGCCCGGAGAGTTGCTTGACTGAAACCCGGGCGTCTCCAGTATGCGTATGGCGGGACACGCGGTGGTGGTTTTAGTGGGTATGGGGGTCACGCACAACATCCCAGTGGCCCCGAGCCCCACATAACCCGGCGTCCCTCCCCTGAAAAGGACGCTGGGTATGCGGTAACAGCATTTCCACCATCGATATCAAAAAAAAAAAAAAAAAAAGGTGGTACAACGATCTGATGAAGTTTACGGGAAGCAGCAGGATCGATCGATGTGGAGATCTTTGGGTGAGGCCTGTGTCCAGCAGTGGACGTATATCGGCTGATAATGATGATGATGATGACTAAGTTGATTAGCAATCACGCGATCTACCTGATGACGACTTGCACATACAGAAGAAAGAACAAAGAAAATAATTTAAAACAGTTATTTATTAGACGTTGGATGTCAGTGCTCCGTTTGCGATGGCATGGCGCCGGAAGAATTCGCGGTGTTTTGTATTAAATCAAAATTAATCATCAGTGGTCCATGCCTTTCTGTTCTACGTGGTTGCGAGACCACGCCGTCCAAAAGTTCAAGAAGTAAGGTTCTCATCTGCGTGAGTCTAACGCCTGTTTAGTCTCTCCTCGCTCTTTCTACTCTTCTCTTCTTCCACGTCATTCCTTTGATCTCCAGGGTGACTTTCTTCACTGTCTAATTATACTATTTATAAAACAAGTGAACGTATAAAACCGACCGACATTCAGCTGATGGTAAATGGTTGTGCGTTTTAATTTACACAATCCTGATGATGACAGGTTCGAGCCGATCGATGGATATGTGATGTGAACGGAGCGTGAAATAATAAATAATCCCAACACAATGCAATAATGGCTGATTAACTGCAGCGAAGGTGAGAAGCAACTTCCCTGTGACTCGAACCTTTATTATTTACACTGATCATATATCCGCATCTCTCACAGCAACCAGCTCATAAAACTTATCTATTAAATAACTTGTGTTAATGATGAAAATTTCCCGCGCTTTCAGTGTCCACAGATAATATTAAACTCATTAACGACGCCATGACATTACACCGCGCACATCCGGACGTGCACATTGTATCCTACAGCATACATATGCTTATTGCACAGTTCTGTTTGTATCAAATACACGCATTTTATAGATATACTTTTCGTCCATTCGTCTATTCGCTTTATATATTTATTGTTATGTACATGAATGGAGTAATGAAAAATTTTATAAGTTAATCGTTTTAACAAATTCTGTTTACCGATTACAAATAATACATTCAATATCTCTCTCTCTCTCCTTTTCACTCATTTTAATGAAAACTACAAGTTTATAACTTTTAGTTTAACACCACGCGCAGCGCCATCTGTTGTCCAATAGCACCACTAAGTAAGTAATTTTAAATATTATTAATTATTAGGAAATATTACATTTATAATGTTTATGCAATAATAAATTATTTAAAACGTTTAAATTTCCGCATTCTTTAAGTATAAATTAACAACTTATTGCAATTTAACATTTGTTTTAAATAATTACTGCGATTTTAACATAATAAAAATAGTTTCATAAATTTCCATTGAATTATATCAGTCGCGTTAACCTTTGGCAGCAGATCATTAGTTTAACCTTTTTGTGCATTAAAACCGTTTCACCGTAAAAATATGTAAAAATAATTGCAATACTCAATTATTATCTTGACAAATATTATTATTTACGTCATCATCTATTATTTGAAACATATGTACGATAAACGTTTTTTAAATGAATGTATTGGCACGACTAACTAATGTGTACAGTCAGCGGGCAAAACATATTTAGTTGTCGTCGACGTGTGAGTGCACTGAGGTGTCCTCACCTTCCTGCGAGACATCTCACCAGTTGCACTGTTGCACTGTTGCACTGTTGCACTGTCCAATAAGTATATCGATAAATTCGATACTCGACGGCAGTCTAATACCTACCCTAGTGTACCCTAATTAGTGTAAATGATGGTGATGAAGTACTAAACAAAATTAACGATATATTACACAAGAAATAAATATTTGTTCTTCACTATTACATCTACTACACCACACCACACCACACCACACCACACTACACTACACTACACTACACTACACTACACTACACCACACTATACTGTACTGTACTGTACTGTACTGTACACTGCAGACGGTTACTCGTGAAAATAAATTAAAAACATTCCTTTAAAATAGAGAACTTGCTGTGAGTAGTTGTAGAGTGGAATAGAGAGTTTAGTTTATATATATATATATATATATATATATATATATATATATATATATTTACAATAAAAAAAGGTTTATTGAATACTGCCACTTCCTCATATATCGGCAACGCGGCCGCAACCTGTTGGGCGTTGCGAACGTGTAAGTGCACGTGCACGTGTACGTGTGTCAGTGATCACTTCCCGTCACGTGAACGGTTCGCTCGTTTGCCAACTTTACCTACAAAATATTTATTGTACATTGAAACACAAACTAAGTACTTTTAATTGAAATAAATAAATATCCAAATAGATTACGAAGTTCAGGTATTTACTGAACGATGAAAGATGAAACCGCACCCCGGCGGGCGGGGGCGCACACCCCCAAGCCGCACTTCCGCGAGCGGCATCGAGGAAATATAATAATGAGTTTTATACATAGAAACAAGTGTTCAAAGCAAACTCGGCGGGCGCAGGACGGCGGCGACCGGATGTTAGCGCTGGCCGCACGCGGCGGTCCGCCGCCGGCAGGGACAAGCGCACTGTCATATTTATCAAATTACTAATTTATGTTATTTATCTTCCGCGCCCGCGCCCGCGCCCGCGACCGCGCCCGCGCCCGCGCAGCGCCCGACAAACCTGAACGTAACAAATGTGTACGCGGAAAGGTCTAATCCCGGCTAATTACCGCCGCGCGCACCCCCGCGCGCTCCCCCGCGCGCACTGCGCCCCGCCCCGCACCGCCCCGCCGCTGTCTGCACAAGCGACAAACGTACTGAACATGATTAGGCACACGGACGCACCGCCCTGGAGGGGCTCCCCAAAAACCTTATCATCAACCATTCGCGCGGCACCGGCTTCGAACCCGCGAGCACCGTGCCGCGGGGCCAGCCGCGACACCACAGTACAGCTGGGCCACACCGCTGGACGTCGTGTCAGCGTGACGCGCACACACGCGCACACGCGCACACGCGCGCACGCGCACACCTGCACTCTCCAAGCACTGCCGACTCCTAACCAACATGCGGAGATGTTTGATCAGACTGTTTAATTACACACACAAACATACATACATATCACGCCTCGTTCCCAGCGGGGTAGGCAGAGACCAGCTCTCTCCACCTGCTGCGATCCTGGCACACCTCTCCCGCTTCCTCCACTTTCATGAGCGTCTTCATGCACGCTCGCCGGATGCGAGTGCTTTTGACCCGGCCTCTCTTTAGGACATCTCCAATTTGATCGGAATACATCCGGCTAGGTCGGTCTGCACCGATCTTACTGACCGTTTAATTACCAGTAATCAGTAAACACGTAATCATTTAACTGATGATGATTAACAGCAGTCTTAAGTAGAGATCGTTGAGGCGACCGCTGAACGGAACCCGCCCCAAGGGTTGTATCCACGGGGCAAGCTGCGACCCTCTCCATGGAACCACGGACCGACGCGGTGCGACGCGGTGCGACGCGGTGCGACGCGGTGCGACGCGGTGCGACGCGGTGCGACGCGGTGCGACGCGGTGCGGCGCGGTGCGGCGCGGTGCGACGCGGTGCGACGCGGTGCGACGCGGTGCGACGCGGTGCGACGCGGTGCGGCGCGGTGCGGCGCGGTGCGACGCGGTGCGGCGCGGTGCGGCGCGGTGAGGCTGACGGTACGAGGACAGTGATACAACCGAATCCACTCCGGAAGTTATATTATTTTTTATTTAAATGTATTATTTGATTGTCCTTCAATGGGTCAATGTGTTTATCTGACGAAGGAAGTCAGCAACCGCACCGCGCGTGGGCTGCCTTCCGGCCGGACAGTGATCACCGGCGCCGCGCGCAGCGATCTCTGCTCGATGAACCCATCTGGGCCCCGCAGGCTGCACCAGCGACGTGCCTGCTGCCACCGGTACATTACGAAGGGCCTGAGATCCTGTCTGCTACTTCTACCTCGACTCCTGTCGGGTGCTGCTTGAGAGCGGATGCGGATGCAGTGCGCCGAGTTGCCGCGCACCGAGCTAACAGTCGCCGGTGGCCGCGCGCCCGGCCGCGTGTCGTCACCACACTTTGAGCAGCGCTGAGCTGGTGCGGTGCGGCGCGGTGCGGCGCGGTGCGGTGCGGTGCAGCTCGCTGGCGCACATTTTTTCGTGTACGTTTTTGCTGCAATCGAAGTGAAATATTTTGAGCGCAGGATATTTATGGGCTGCGAAACGCAGGCGCGGAGTGACGCGCGCGCACGGCGGGGCCGGGCCGGGGCCGGGGAGCGGGCTGCCATTTGCTTGTGCGCTAGTCTGACATGTGTTGGACAGGAACACGTCGCCATGGTAACGGTGTACTTCGCCCCGCGCCACTCGTCGCGTCCCGCCGAACGAGGCGCGGAAGAAAACCTATTTACGTACAAACAGAACGGAGCAATGGTTAAAAACATAAACAAAAAAAAATTTAATCAAAATCGTAAATGCACAAGTTCATTTGATATATATATATATATATATATATATATATATATATATATTAACTTACATATAGATATATACATACATATATATATATCGAATGAACTTACATACATATATATATATCCCCATACTATGTGCAGTATGTGGTGTGCAGTGTGCAGTGAGCAGTGAGCAGTGTGCGGGGTGTAGTGTGCAGTGTGCAGTGTGCAGTGAGCAGTGAGCAGTGTGCGGGGTGCAGTGTGCAGTGTGCAGTGTGCAGTATGTGGTGTGCAGTGTGCAGTGAGCAGTGAGCAGTGTGCGGGGTGCAGTGTGCAGTGTGCAGTGTGCAGTGTGCAGTGTGCAGTGTGCAGTGTGCAGTGTGCAGTGTGCAGTGTGCAGTATGTGGTGTGCAGTGTGCAGTGAGCAGTGAGCAGTGTGCGGGGTGCAGTGTGCAGTGTGCAGTGTGCAGTATGTGGTGTGCAGTGTGCAGTGAGCAGTGTGCGGGGTGTGGTGTGCAGTGTGCAGTATGCAGTGTGCAGTGTGCAGTGAGCAGTGAGCAGTGTGCGGGGTGCAGTGTGCAGTGTGCAGTGTGCAGTATGTGGTGTGCAGTGTGCAGTGAGCAGTGAGCAGTGTGCGGGGTGTAGTGTGCAGTGTGCAGTATGCAGTGTGCAGTGTGCAGTGAGCAGTGAGCAGTGTGCGGGGTGCAGTGTGCAGTGTGCAGTGTGCAGTATGCAGTATGTGGTGTGCAGTGTGCAGTGAGCAGTGTGCGGGGTGTAGTGTGCAGTGTGCAGTATGCAGTGTGCAGTGTGCAGTGAGCAGTGAGCAGTGTGCGGGGTGCAGTGTGCAGTGTGCAGTATGTGGTGTGCAGTGTGCAGTGAGCAGTGAGCAGTGTGCGGGGTGTAGTGTGCAGTGTGCAGTATGCAGTGTGCAGTGTGCAGTGAGCAGTGAGCAGTGTGCGGGGTGCAGTGTGCAGTGTGCAGTGTGCAGTATGTGGTGTGCAGTGTGCAGTGAGCAGTGAGCAGTGTGCGGGGTGCAGTGTGCAGTGTGCAGTGTGCAGTGTGCAGTGTGCAGTGTGCAGTGTGCAGTGTGCAGTGTGCAGTGTGCAGTATGTGGTGTACAGTGTGCAGTGAGCAGTGAGCAGTGTGCGGGGTGCAGTGTGCAGTGTGCAGTGTGCAGTATGCAGTGTGCAGTGAGCAGTGAGCAGTGAGCAGTGTGCGGGGTGCAGTGTGCAGTGTGCAGTGTGCAGTGTGCAGTGTGCAGTGTGCAGTGTGCAGTGTGCAGTGTGCAGTGTGCAGTATGTGGTGTGCAGTGTGCAGTGAGCAGTGAGCAGTGTGCGGGGTGCAGTGTGCAGTGTGCAGTGTGCAGTATGCAGTGTGCAGTGAGCAGTGAGCAGTGAGCAGTGTGCGGGGTGCAGTGTGCAGTGTGCAGTGTGCAGTATGTGGTGTGCAGTGTGCAGTGAGCAGTGTGCGGGGTGTAGTGTGCAGTGTGCAGTATGCAGTGTGCAGTGTGCAGTGAGCAGTGAGCAGTGTGCGGGGTGCAGTGTGCAGTGTGCAGTGTGCAGTATGTGGTGTGCAGTGTGCAGTGAGCAGTGAGCAGTGTGCGGGGTGTAGTGTGCAGTGTGCAGTATGCAGTGTGCAGTGTGCAGTGAGCAGTGAGCAGTGTGCGGGGTGCAGTGTGCAGTGTGCAGTGTGCAGTATGTGGTGTGCAGTGTGCAGTGAGCAGTGAGCAGTGTGCGGGGTGTAGTGTGCAGTGTGCAGTATGCAGTGTGCAGTGTGCAGTGAGCAGTGAGCAGTGTGCGGGGTGCAGTGTGCAGTGTGCAGTGTGCAGTATGTGGTGTGCAGTGTGCAGTGAGCAGTGAGCAGTGTGCGGGGTGCAGTGTGCAGTGTGCAGTGTGCAGTGTGCAGTGTGCAGTGTGCAGTGTGCAGTATGTGGTGTGCAGTGTGCAGTGAGCAGTGAGCAGTGTGCGGGGTGCAGTGTGCAGTGTGCAGTGTGCAGTATGCAGTGTGCAGTGAGCAGTGAGCAGTGAGCAGTGTGCGGGGTGCAGTGTGCAGTGTGCAGTGTGCAGTGTGCAGTGTGCAGTGTGCAGTATGTGGTGTGCAGTGTGCAGTGAGCAGTGAGCAGTGTGCGGGGTGCAGTGTGCAGTGTGCAGTGTGCAGTATGCAGTGTGCAGTGAGCAGTGAGCAGTGAGCAGTGTGCGGGGTGCAGTGTGCAGTGTGCAGTGTGCAGTATGTGGTGTGCAGTGTGCAGTGAGCAGTGAGCAGTGTGCGGGGTGCAGTGTGCAGTGTGCAGTGTGCAGTGTGCAGTGTGCAGTGTGCAGTATGTGGTGTGCAGTGTGCAGTGAGCAGTGTGCGGGGTGCAGTGTGCAATGTGCAGTGTGCAGTATGCAGTGTGCAGTATGCAGTGTGCAGTGTGCAGTGTGCAGTGTGCAGTGTGCAGTGTGCAGTGAGCAGTGAGCAGTGTGCGGGGTGCAGTGTGCAGTGTGCAGTGTGCAGTATGTGGTGTGCAGTGTGCAGTGAGCAGTGAGCAGTGTGCGGGGTGCAGTGTGCAGTGTGCAGTGTGCAGTGTGCAGTGTGCAGTGTGCAGTGTGCAGTGTGCAGTGTGCAGTATGTGGTGTGCAGTGTGCAGTGAGCAGTGAGCAGTGTGCGGGGTGCAGTGTGCAGTGTGCAGTGTGCAGTATGCAGTGTGCAGTGAGCAGTGAGCAGTGAGCAGTGTGCGGGGTGCAGTGTGCAGTGTGCAGTGTGCAGTGTGCAGTGTGCAGTGTGCAGTGTGCAGTGTGCAGTGTGCAGTATGTGGTGTGCAGTGTGCAGTGAGCAGTGAGCAGTGTGCGGGGTGCAGTGTGCAGTGTGCAGTGTGCAGTATGCAGTGTGCAGTGAGCAGTGAGCAGTGAGCAGTGTGCGGGGTGCAGTGTGCAGTGTGCAGTGTGCAGTATGTGGTGTGCATTGTGCAGTGAGCAGTGAGCAGTGTGCGGGGTGCAGTGTGCAGTGTGCAGTGTGCAGTGTGCAGTGTGCAGTGTGCAGTGTGCAGTATGTGGTGTGCAGTGTGCAGTGAGCAGTGTGCGGGGTGCAGTGTGCAATGTGCAGTGTGCAGTATGCAGTGTGCAGTATGCAGTGTGCAGTGTGCAGTGTGCAGTGTGCAGTGTGCAGTGTGCAGTGTGCAGTGTGCAGTGTGCAGTGAGCAGTGAGCAGTGTGCGGGGTGCAGTGTGCAGTGTGCAGTGTGCAGTATGTGGTGTGCAGTGTGCAGTGAGCAGTGAGCAGTGTGCGGGGTGCAGTGTGCAGTGTGCAGTGTGCGGGGTGCAGTGTGCGGGGTGCAGTGTGCGGGGTGCAGTGTGCGGGGTGCAGTGTGCAGTGTGCAGTGTGCAGTATGTGGTGTGCAGTGTGCAGTGTGCAGTGTGTGGTGTGCAGTGTGTGGTGTGCAGTGTGCAGTGAGCAGTGAGCAGTGTGCGGGGTGCAGTGTGCAGTGTGCAGTGTGCAGTGTGCAGTATGTGGTGTGCAGTGTGCAGTGAGCAGTGAGCAGTGTGCGGGGTGCAGTGTGCAGTGTGCAGTGTGCAGTGTGCAGTGTGCAGTATGCAGTGTGCAGTGTGCAGTGTGCAGTGTGCAGTATGTGGTGTGCAGTGTGCAGTGAGCAGTGAGCAGTGTGCGGGGTGCAGTGTGCAGTGTGCAGTATGCAGTGTGCAGTGAGCAGTGAGCAGTGTGCGGGGTGCAGTGTGCAGTGTGCAGTATGTGGTGTGCAGTGTGCAGTGAGCAGTGAGCAGTATGCGGGGTGCAGTGTGCAGTGTGCAGTGTGCAGTGTGCAGTGTGCAGTGTGCAGTGTGCAGTATGCAGTGTGCAGTGTGCAGTGAGCAGTGTGCGGGGTGCAGTGTGCAGTGTGCAGTGTGCAGTGTGCAGTGTGCAGTGTGCAGTGTGCAGTATGCAGTGTGCAGTGAGCAGTGTGCGGGGTGCAGTGTGCAGTGTGCAGTGAGCAGTGTGCGGGGTGCAGTGTGCAGTGTGCAGTATGTGGTGTGCAGTGTGCAGTATGTGGTGTGCGGTGTGCAGTGTGCAGTGTGCAGTGTGCAGTGTGCAGTGTGCAGTGTGCAGTGTGCAGTGTGCAGTGTGCAGTGTGCAGTATGCAGTGTGCAGTGTGCAGTGAGCAGTGTGCGGGGTGCAGTGTGCAGTGTGCAGTGTGCAGTGTGCAGTATGCAGTGTGCAGTGTGCAGTGAGCAGTGTGCGGGGTGCAGTGTGCAGTGTGCAGTGTGCAGTATGCAGTGTGCAGTGTGCAGTGAGCAGTGTGCGGGGTGCAGTGTGCAGTGTGCAGTGTGCAGTGTGCAGTGTGCAGTATGTGGTGTGCGGTGCGCACAGAGCGCACAGTGCACTCTGTGCGTTAGTCTGAAATAAAAGTATCGAAGCGCGTGCGCAACGTGCGGAGCGCGCTGCGGCCGCGCACGAGGGAGCGGCTCGTTTTACTAACTGTTCATACCTGTGTGCTCGTAGTAGAGCGGCGTTAACGCTCTAATTACGAGCAGGCCGGCTCGGCCATTTACGAGCCGTATTACATTTACCATAGCGCCGACCGAACACTAACCCTCGGAGCGGTGCGCAGCCCAATCGGGGAGCTGGAGCTGCTCGTAAAATATTTAATGCGCTGCTAGGCCGGCCCGACCTCGCCGACGTCGTCCACTTCGCCCACCTCGCCCACCTCGCCCACCTCGCCCATCTCGTCCACCTCGTCCACCTCGCCGGCCGGGTGAATGATGAAGCAATTATATGGTAACACTAAATCTTATTTATTCCGATTGAGTCGTAAAATTTTAGTTATAGTTGTGTGTGTGGGGGGGGGGGGGGGGGAACTAAGAGCTAGAGATAAGGGATTTGATCAAGATAATAAAAAAACGTAAAATTAAAGCATAAAAAGTTTATTAGCTTGTAGATATGAATCTGGAGTAGTGGAGTAGTGGAGCAGTGGAGCAGTGGAGCAGTGGAGTAGTCAAGGCACGGGGAGTAGAATTATAATTTCTTGGAGCAGAATCGTACAAGCAACGCAACGCATCGCGAGCCGCTCGTGGTCCGAGCACGAGTAGTCCGAGCAGGAGCACCGGCGACCGCTCTGTGAACTGCGGTTTTACATGAAGTACTTCATTTATTTCCACCTGATCCTAAAACAATTTGTTTACTCGTCGTCGAATTCTGCAGCCTCTGCATTACTCACGACTGTTCCCTTCGATCCTCAATGCATAGAGAAGTTCACACTCCTCAGAGTTTCGGCGCGTTTCTCTCGTACGGCGCGTACAGCTCGTACAGCTCGTACAGCTCGTACAGCTCGTACAGCTCGCCTTGCACTTTTCTTCAACTCTTTGTTCGTTAAAATCGGAAAAAATACAACTTCATTATTATCAACATCACGTTACATCAACATCAACATAAAATTGCCTCATTTACAGACACATCGCGAATTAATACACATATATATATATATATATATATATATATATATATATATATATATATATATGTATATATACATACATATATATATACATGGTAGACGTAGTGTCGAGAAGCCCCCCACAGTGGACCGACGATCCGGTGAAGGTCGCGGGAGGCTGCCGGATGCGGGCAACGCGGGACCGATCGATGTGAAGATCTTTGGAGAAGGTCTACGTCCAGCAGTGGGCGTGTATCGGATGATATTGATGATATATATATGATGCAAACGAGATGCGTCTGTTCGCCAGTCACGTACACGTACACGTACACAACATGGGAAATTTCGTGCATCTTTCATCGCTTTATTTCTATTTAACTTTTATAAACATTTGCATTTGATATTATTTATGCGGTTGCTATAGTAACGATTGCTATGGAAAGCCATAAAAAGTAGGGATCATATATATATATATATAACTACTAACTGTATAATTACTAACTGTTCCCTTTTTTTAAGGATAATATAAGGTTGGCAAATATCTCCCTTCCGCTTTTTTGCTCTTTAATCAATGCTTTATAAAAAGTGTTACAGTGATCGGATTTAGTTCAAATATGCGCCGTTTTGTTCGATAATCTGTATCCATCTAGACGGCAACTTCATAATACCTCCCTCGTAGAAGCCCCCCTCCTTATTTGCGAAGAACTCGGACAGCCACTTTTCATAAGCCTCTTTTGAGTTCAACTTTACACCACCAAGGGCGTTCACCATGGACAGGAACAGGTGGTAATCACTTGGCGCTATGTCCGGGCTATATGGTGGATGCGATAAAACCTCCCATCCGAGCTCCCGTAGCTTCTGACGAGTCATCAACGAAGTGTGTGGTCTGGCGTTGTCCTGGTGGAACACTACACCCTTCCTGTTGGCCAATTCTGGACGCTTCTGGTCGATCGCCTGCTTCAAGCGGTCCAGTTGTTCGCAGTAGATGGTAGAATTAAGCGTCTGGCCATACGGGAGCAGCTCATAGTGGATGATTCCCTTCCAATCCCACCAAACACACAGCAAAACCTTCCTGGCCGTCAATCCCGGCTTGGCCACTGTTTGGGACGATTCACCGGCCTTCGACCACGACCGTTTTCGCTTGATATTGTCGTATGTGATCCATTTTTGGTCGCCAGTCACCATCCGCTTCAAGAATGGGTCGAGTTCGTTCCGTTTCAGCAGCATATCGCTGGCTTATCCATGGTGTCGTTTTCACCGGCTCTGAATCGTCGAAACCATTCCTCCGCGGTTCGAAGTGATAGAGTACCATCCCCCAAAACACCATTAATCTCACGGAACGTTTCTCTAGCGGATTTGCCTTTAACGAAGGAAAACTTTAAAATAGCGCGGATTTCGGCGTTAGTGAACTTGCATGTTTACACGTCTATAACTGTTGAACGCAATATCCAAACTAATTATGCATAGCGTCGTTTTGTAGGTTATGTCAAGACCTTTCAAATTATGTATAGTATTGCCAGATACGAGCTCTGTAGCGCTTTGTACATAGCCGCGAAATTCAAAAGACAAAAAGGCGGAAGGGAGATATTTTCCAACCTATTATAATATATATATAAATGTTTGTATGTGTTAGTATAGGTACAAAGAATTTTGGACACATTTATATGTTTTCGCATACTGCACGGTTCCGTCAGACGCTTGGCTGACCACCAGGACTTGCTGACAGGCTGGAGTCCAAGTAATATCCTAGTAAGAACTGCTCGACTGCTCCGATTGAGCTTTCGAGTTGGACTGTTATTTGCATACATGATAATTATTAATGAGCGACATGCGCGTACACTCAAGTGTACCGCTGCCGCCGCAGTCGGGCTTATCAATAACAAAAACGTAACAAAGGGGCCGGCGCAGTGGCCAGCCTTGCCCGGGGGCAGGAGGGCTGCAGCCTGCGGCGGACGTCGCCTCGGCTTTTTGCAACCGGAAACCGCGTCTTTAATTAAATACCCTCATTAACATAACACAACCGTACCTACGACGTGACGATTTATACTTTACACCGTGTTTGTGATAAAAGGTCACTTTATACTTAAGTCTTGTGTAGACGGGACCGCGTGACGCGCCGGCGCAACGCGGCGGCCCAGGACAAACATTCCAGGTCCACTTCAGGTGCTAGAATTCAGGTCTGTTGATTGATACATACATTGCTAAACTTCTCCTATGAAAGGATGCTGCGTGCTACTGATTAACGTGTGATGAACGAAATATTCTGTTCAAGCTCAAGACTCAAGGCAATAAAGATCAAGTTCACTCTGGTCAGAAAGTCCCCGCCCCAGGATGAAACGAGAGACGAAACGGAGAAGGCTGCTGCGCCACGGAGATAGTTTACCTGTCTGTTTTCGTTGTAGGGTTGAAAGCATAATAGAAAGACAACATTTTGATAAGTAACCCGCGAGTGCAAACGCGGCGCGTTGTCGGGCCGAATTAATTTGTTTGGATCGGAGCTATCTGCAGGCAGCGCGCTGATAAGCTGATAAGCGCAGCGTCCGCAGCCACTCGCCAGCAGCTTTACGATCGCTACATTTACATTGCACATACATTGGCTGCGGTCGCGGTGCGCCGGGCCCCCACAGGACCCCGCTACGGGATAAATATCTGTAATTATGAGTTATGTAACGGATTAAGCGATGCTGGAACACATACCTGATAAGTGCAACACTTGACATGATGAAACATTTGTTTCACGTACTAACGATATTTTTTAATTTACAATCTCAATATGAGGGCGATGGGCCATAGTCACCACGAGGGCCTAATGCAGGTTGGTGACTTCACGCACAGCTTAGAATAAATTTTAATTCATGTGCAGCTTTCCTCGCAATGTTTTCCTTCACCGTTTGTATTTCGCTGTTTTTGCTAAAGTTCACATACGCCCAGTACATGCCGAGATTCGAACCCTCGACCGTTGGAATGAAGTCCGTCCGCTCTAACCATTAGCCCAGCGAGCTAATTAATAATTAATTTATATATGACACTATAAATGTATAGATGAGCTGTAAAAATATCCTCCCGCTATCAATCATGAGCAGCCAGACGAGCACGCGCGAGCTGCTCGCCGGCCCGCGCCACTGCTGATGCATCTACAACGTAATAGAGCCGTCGCCGGGCGGTGCTTCCAGCGCTGCCGGCGCTGCCGGCGCTGCTGGCGCTGCGGGCGCTGCGAATGCTGCCGACGCCGCGGGCGCGGCTCTCGTGTCTGCCATTGTTACGCGCCTTAATCAAATAATGGACGGTACATTAATACAATCATTTTATATAATTTAAATAATGATTGATTGTGATGACTGTGCGATATTGGCACCTCGGCGGCACAGCACCGCGCCGGCCGCGGCGGACCCGGGCCGAGTTAGGGACCCTTGTTTCCTTTCTTTCGTGTGATCTCACACGTTTTTTTCGTGTCCGAACGGACAAGTGTCATCGGTCAGACGCCGCGTCGCGTCATGCCGGAATGTCAGGGATTCCTCGTCCGCCTCACGGATATCTCAATAAGATGGATCGTTTGTTGTTGTGATAGATAATCAGACGTTATATGTTTTGTTTAGTGTTGACTACAATAAACATGGTTCAAACTATTTTTATTAGCACCATGTGAACAGATATCTGCTTATGTATTTAAAACTGCGATGCGATAATTCCCGGGGTAACAAAGTATACAGTAATTTTTATAAAATTATAGAAAAAAGAACTGTTGGGGGAAACAATCATAGACTACGTTATCTGTCGACGGATAAATATAGAGAGAAATTGTTAACTTTAATTTTTGTGTTCTCATTGTTTGGAAGTAGGAAGTAGCTTTTATGTTTGAGTGGATATGGACACGATTATGAGTTTTCTAGCAATCATAAAAAAATAGTAAAACTTGGTTTTTATTTTCTAAAAACATTTTTTTTTTATATACGAGGAGACGAAAAGGACGTTCATCTGATGGTGAGTGATACACCTGCCCGTAACAATATGGCGTTGAACAGAATAGTATACACTGCACCACATTGTGCTCATCGCTTTGAGATACATGATATTAGGTCTTTTTACCCCAGTGATTTACAGCTGCAGCACCCTTCAAACCTACTTAGGCGTTTTCCGGCGACAGAGACCTACCGCTGTTGTATATTAAAATGATGACCTTAATGTAATTAGATTTGCCCTTTTTTAAAATAAAAGTATTTGCAGGCAGTGTAGCGCACGCCGCCCGAATGCCGCGAACGACTCCAGCACTGGCGCGCCGCCCGCCATCTTGGATGACGGACGCGCGCGCGCTTACACGCTCCATTTTGTTTAAGCTTTTTTTGTAAATACAACATGCAACAGTTTTAATACCCAAAGACACGAACATGTATTTCATGACATGAATAATTTTATGTTTATAACCATAATAAACATTTTTCGTGATTTATACAATATTTAAACCTCATATTTCATTAAAATTGCATATTAAAATGCACATTATATCAAATTATTTTAATGAGTCCGTTGTTATGTAAAAATTAAAAACTCTGCGGCCATGTTTTGATCTTTGTAATGTGAAACATGTTTATTAAAAATAACACTCTTAACATCACTTTTTCTGAACACAACTATTTACACCTCAAAGCTGCTGGAATAACTTCTAATATGGTACCCATCAGTAAATTAAGCGTGTACGACCCGCGGGAAACGAAGTTACATGTTATTTTATGAAAAAAAATATATATTACAGAGGTTCAATTCGCCTCATTTTTGGATAAGAGATGCGCCGCTCTTGTGGCGATGGTTAGAATTTTTACACTACAAATCTTAACTACTCTTAACGTTATACACATTGCTTCATAACTCATGTATAGGATTAAATCTGGAACACAACAATGTTGGCACGCTACTGTTTGATGGTAGGTATAGTCACGGCAATGGTAATTAACCGATTACAACTGAGACCTCCTACTGGTAAGGTTTAGTTAATAACCCTCACCAAACTCATCCAACGTATAGTCAAAATCGTTACCAATTTTTTTTTATAAACAAAACCATGTAGTTAAGTAAATCTTTAGCCAAATTATAAAGCAATAAATAAGTTGCAGTGAGTGATAAATGGACAAGCGCGCCGCACGAGGGCGCCCTATTGTCAGTTCATTGAGCTGTCAAAGGCTCACCGACTATAAACACCAGCATTTGTACACCAAAAGCAGTTTAGAAGTAAATAGAAAAGTCGTACATCAAAACTTAAAGTTCCCGAACGCAAACGCCTTTAAAAATTGAAACTATTTATCCATATACAGTTTGAGTAGTGTGGGCGGCCTCCCTTCCCAAACGGCAAGCATGCGCGCTGGAGCATAAAGGTATTGATATATTATATAGATGAGAGTGTTAATTCTAATGTAACGTCTATTGGCAAATCTCTTTAAATGCTCTTAAGCAGGTTGATCGTTGTAAAAGTTTAGCAAGCGTAAAATGTGATGAGCTACGGCTGTACATGTTAACTTTTCTTAATAAATATTATACAAAATCACGCTCCGGCTCCGCGATAAACACTTTTGCCTAAGAAAACAATCTGCGCAGTATTCGCGCGCTTTATTGACGAGCCAATAACTTATGATAGGTGGTTTCATTTGTTGGCGCGGAACTGGTATATGAAACTCGTGCGTTCCTTTCAGATATATATTTTGTTATTTACATAGAAGTAGATAGAAATGTACACTTAGCCTGATGGGGAAAATGTCATCATCATCTCAATTAAAAGACGTATCCTCTACTGACGTACATAGAAAACATTATATTACGGAACAATCATTCCCAACGTAAGTGATTGCGTAAGGATTATTAAGTAATAAAAAAAATAATTGTTTACTATAAGTTACGTGTTGTAATAATGTAAATTTATTTGAAACCGTAATGAAACAAATTGTGCTTTTTTCTCATATAACGTGGATGAAATTAAAATAATTAATTCCTCCTGTCCATGAGCTTAAATTTACGACTTATTTTGACTTTACTCAAACATTCGACTTTAGTAGACGCTTGGGCACCAAGAATTACAAAGCACAAACCTTATTTGGCTAACTGAAACATCCCATTTTAATGTCACTAAAAATTAACCTGCTTGGAAACCATTGTTAGGTTTCCATGGAATCCGCCCAAACATGTCAAAACTCATTAATATTTCACGATTTATGGCACAGGAAAGGCAGCACTGCCGCTTTGTCTACGTTTATGACAAAAACTTGAACACTCGATCTCAATAGGCGACTATAAAGGGACTTTTGGGGACAGTGCGGGCTAACGGGACACTCCGCCGTGTTTGTTTGATTTGTCAAGTGGTCCAGACCACTCCAAATTAATCCTTTGAAATGTAAATAGATTATTTAAAACAGAAAAGTACAACGAGGAGCAACGAGCGCCGGAGAAATGTTGCTTTTAAGTAATGTTGTAAATCTAAGAAAGCCGCGCTTCCAATTGTTACAATTTCTTATGATATTTTAACGTTGTATCGATCAACTACTGTATATCCGGCTTAGATGGCAGTATTAGTATGTACAAAAGGTTGACGGATTATGTACAAATCACAGAATGTAATATAGAGCGTTTGCGCAGGGCACTCGCTCTGATACGTTACAACTGGAAAACAGCAGTGTCGCCTTGCCCACTGTATACGGTAGAAGTGTGACTAGTTTGTGTTTGCAGAGGCGTACGTTCACGCGATGGTGAGTGATACTTTTCTCCGCAACAGTTTGTTACTGATTAGCATGATATATACTATAGGTATTGTTTGTTGTGTTGAGACGTTACTGCCATAAGATTGATTTATGATGCTTTGTTGTGGACTGGTCGTTTCACCGTCACACTCACTCATATTACATTGAATCTTACAATTAACCGTTTGAATCCACCGCGTAGGAGATCTGTGAAGCGGAAGACATCGCTTAACGTGCTGTTTCGCAACGGGCCGTGTTACACTTTTGTAACACTTCTGTAACACTAAACATTTTGCACGTCCCAATGAACAAGCACAAGGACGCGCACGCAGGGTTAACAATGGGCTCCTCGGGATCACCGATCGCTCTCGCGGCGACGCCCACACCATGGTAGTGTATCAGCTAAGTGGATTTAGCAGTCGCCGGTAACGACAATATCTTAGGGGACCCCGCACCGCCCGCACCGCCGGAGCCGTGTGCCGTGTGCCGGGGACCGTGCGCACCGTTTCATATATATTGGATCACTTCATATTTATTTAATTATCATCAATTATTATATAAAAATGTACGTATGGAAATAGACAAACACGCATTGCTTTTACGCAATATATACATAATTTATTTGAAAAACCTTTACGGTCATTTTGAACAGGTATGAGAGTGTGTAAGTTTCGTCACTCCTGGTTCCGTCGAACCCGCCACTTGACCCAAAACAACCATAATTATGCAAGTGTCATAAATAAAACAAGAAGTCATTTTAATTCCGCCGGTGCAGCGACCCCATTCAATTTATTAAAGTCGCGCGTTTTATATTTGTTGATGATTTTTGAATACAAAAAGAACATCGCCGCACCGCGCCGCACGGCACCGCACCGCGCCGCACCGCGCCGCACGGCACCGCACCGCGCCGCACCGCGCCACACGGCCCCGCACCGCGCCGCACGGCACCGCACCGCGCCGCACGGCACCGCACCGCGCCGCACGGCACCGCACCGCGCCGCACCGCGCCGCACTGCACCGCACCGCGCCGCACTGCACCGCACCGCGCCGCACGGCACCGCACCGCGCCGCACCGCGCCGCACGGCACCGCACCGCGCCGCACCGCGCCGCACGGCCCCGCACCGCGCCGCACGGCACCGCACCGCGCCGCACGGCACCGCACCGCGCCGCACGGCACCGCACCGTGCCGCACCGCGCCGCACCGTGCCGCACCGCGCCGCACGGCACCGCACCGCGCCGCACGGCACCGCACCGCGCCGCACCGCGCCGCACCGCACCGCACCGCGCCGCCATGTGCGCCGGCGGCTCCCAAGGAACACAAAAAAGAAAAGAAACAATCCATCCGCACATGACGCCCGGTCCGAATCCGAAATTCCCTCCGCACCGGTCTCACGCTGCGCGCCCAAAAAAATACTCCTCATACTTTTTTTCGAATAGTATTTTTTTGGTTTCCATTGTCAGAGACATTCGAGTCGGATCTCGGATCAGGCGCACCCGACGCTGCCGCCGCGGCGGCGGGCAGAGCTGGGCTCGCATTCTTGTTTCATTCAGAATTATTAATAATTGTATACGTGTTACAGTTTATCGGACACGCGGGCAGCGGAGATGCAATAATGACTGAAGGCAGACCGTTTGCAGAGACTAGACCGTCTCTGGGTTTGGATAAGTGTCGCCTGGTGCTGGCGCAGGGTGCTGGCGCAGGGTGCTGGCGCAGGGTGCTGGCGCAGGGTGCTGGCGCAGGGTGCTGGCGCAGAGTGCTGGCGCAGGGTGCTGGCGCAGGGTGCTGGCGCAAGGTTCTGGCGCATGGTGCTGGCGCAGGGTGCTGGCGCAGGGTGCTGGCGCAAGGTTCTGGCGCATGGTGCTGGCGTAGGGTGCTGGCGCAGGGTGCTGGCGCAGGGTGCTGGCGCAGGGTGTTGGCGCAAGGTTCTGGCGCATGGTGCTGGCGTAGGGTGCTGGCGCAGGGTGCTGGCGCAAGGTTCTGGCGCATGGTGCTGGCGCAGGGTGCTGGCGCAGGGTGTTGGCGCAAGGTTCTGGCGCATGGTGCTGGCGTAGGGTGCTGGCGCAGGGTGCTGGCGCAGGGTGCTGGCGCAGGGTGTTGGCGCAAGGTTCTGGCGCATGGTGCTGGCGTAGGGTGCTGGCGCAGGGTGCTGGCGCAAGGTTCTGGCGCATGGTGCTGGCGCAGGGTGCTGGCGCAGGGTGTTGGCGCAAGGTTCTGGCGCATGGTGCTGGCGTAGGGTGCTGGTGCAGGGTGCTGGCGCAAGGTTCTGGCGCATGGTGCTGGCGCAGGGTGCTGGCGTAGGGTGCTGGCGCAGGGTGCTGGCGCAAGGTTCTGGCGCATGGTGCTGGCGTAGGGTGCTGGCGCAGGGTGCTGGCGCAGGGTGCTGGCGCAGGGTGTTGGCGCAAGGTTCTGGCGCATGGTGCTGGCGTAGGGTGCTGGCGCAGGGTGCTGGCGCAAGGTTCTGGCGCATGGTGCTGGCGCAGGGTGCTGGCGCAGGGTGTTGGCGCAAGGTTCTGGCGCATGGTGCTGGCGTAGGGTGCTGGTGCAGGGTGCTGGCGCAAGGTTCTGGCGCATGGTGCTGGCGCAGGGTGCTGGCGTAGGGTGCTGGCGCAGGGTGCTGGCGCAAGGTTCTGGCGCATGGTGCTGGCGTAGGGTGCTGGCGCAGGGTGCTGGCGCAGGGTGCTGGCGCAGGGTGTTGGCGCAAGGTTCTGGCGCATGGTGTTGGCGTAGGGTGCTGGCGCAGGGTGCTGGCGCAAGGTTCTGGCGCATGGTGCTGGCGTAGGGTGCTGGCGCAGGGTGCTGGCGCAGGGTGGTGGCGCAGGGCGGTGGCGCGGCGCGGGTTGGTGTGCGCCTTTAACAAGATTATGAGCATATCCTATTGTCGCGAACACTTTCACGGGAATTGGACGCGTCCCCGGGGTCCGGGGGTGCGGCCCGGACATGTCGCTTGAATTATCGCCGGTTTTGTTAAAAGCTTTAAGAGGCCGATTGCCCGTGTTTTTTGCCGGCGCGCCGCGGCCTGACGTGGGTGCGCGTGTAATTGGCACCAGGTAGTTCGGAGCGGTCCCGGTAATATATTGATAATTAAAGCACGGCTTAAGGTGGAATTTTTGTCAAAGTTTATTGTCGTTTTGATTGAGGTTACGAGGCGGCAGCGCCTCGCGCCGCCTCGCGCCGGCCCGCCCCGGCCCGCGCCGGCCCGCCCCGGCCCGCGCCGGCCAGCACCAGCTCGCGGCGGTAGCTTTATTATCCGATATTAATATACCGTGCGGGCCCGCGGCCGGGCGCGATTCGTCTTGCTGCATCAGAGGAGCATCCAGAGGGCCATAAAACCGAATGGGGAAACATTTTTATTGGCTCTCATTAAACATAGAAATGGGATTTCATTATATTTTTATAATTATAACGCGCGGGGCGCGGGCGCGGGCGCGGGCGCGGGAACGGTGACCGCATTTAAATAACTAATTCGATGTGTTTTGTTCGATCTGTTCCGTCCGGTTTAACGGCTCATGGATGGTCTATTAAACTACAAACGGCCGTAAAAATGAAAATAATGTGCGCCGGTTAAACTTAAATAGACTATTAAATAGAAAAGCTAACCGGTGTAATATTTGTTATTTATATTTATAATAAACGTTGCAGTTAATGAGAGAAAAGTTTCAATTAGTTTATATATGATAGTGGTTAGGTTAATGGGGGCGAGCGTCGGGGGCCTTGTTTATGGGCGATCACATATACATACCGTGACAGCGCCGCGCGGCCCGATGCCAGCTGCCACTTATAAAATGGAATCCAAGGAACGATATCCTCATGTAAAGCTCACTAATTACTTTATAAGTTATCTAACAAAAGAGCGTAATGCAATGTGGTGTAGAAATACTAAGAAAGGCCTTGTAGTTATGTTCTTGAATATGAACTACGCGTAGAAGATTCTCGCCGAGTCAGAGGGATCTGTTACTTCACCACCATTACGTCACATATAACTGAACACCAGTCTGATACTCCTGAATGATTAGCATCCATTCACTATAAAAATAATATATTTTTTTAGCACACTGAACTATAGTGCGAAAAGTTTAGTGCATGTGCAGTCAGGACCTGCACAAGAGGTACCCGTACCAACAAACCTCGCTTGAATCTCAAACGAGCTTTAGAAGATCACCATAGTTACAGTGTATCACATATCAATCACCTTCGCGCAACCGTTTCCCTCAGGTATGTAAACTCGCACATAGGAAACACAATCAGCCGTTTGCCGATTGCAGTTATATTGTTTAATCTGTGGGTAACTGCGGCGAGCGGGTGTTGTCCCGGGGTAAGCGGCCGCGTGCCTTGGGGTACCCGGATGTCAGCGAGCGGCGCCGGGGTCAGGGGTCGGTGTCATGGTGGCGCTGCGGCCATCTCCCCCAGAATTCGGACACCATTGCGTCCCAGTTTTGGAGCAAACGTAGACTTCTTTTCTTTCCCAGCACACAATTCACAGCTCACCGACGGAGCCTAAGCTGATGACGCAACATTATAACCGTTCCGTTGTTGGGACAATCTTATCTAACCCGAAGTGCTAATGTCCACTGCCAGTCTAAATATTTTAGGACGTTTCTTAAATTATTATCAAACTCAACCATAGAATGCGAATAACATTCATACAAAGTATTGCTGCATCTTCAGGATGTTGCTAGAGCTGCGTCATGCTGGACACCTGGAAACAAGTGTCAGTCTGTGGGGATGGTCACTTGGAGAAGCAACATGTTATATGTAATATATACGTCATATTATGTTATGTTTACTATTTGCAGTGCTTTATAATCGTTTATTGGTAATTAGGTGGTAGGGTCTCTAGCCCCGTAGTCTGGGGTTAGCAAGAAAGACTAAGGTAGGCCCTGCCTGCCCTAGAAGGCGACTAAAAGGGTTTAGGAATTTCGCGGGCCTTGAGAGTGGGGGCGCTTATCGCTCAACAAGCGAACCTACTTGAGACAGCGTATGGGTCAGCCATGGTGTCTAGGAGGGCTAGACCCCACTTAGAGACGTGCTAACACAGTGTAGAGGGGCACCGGTGACCCCGGACCTCTCCGAATGCACTGATGCAGACCACCGAGGGGGTTTTAGTTAGTCACACAACCCTGACTTCTCTAGAAGCAGAGTATCTTTCGAAGTTTTCCCCGGTAAACCAAACACAGGTGCCAGGGCCCGCGGGAACAGGCTCTGGTAGAACGACAAATTAAATACACATGTAGATGTCGTGTTCCGTCGTTTCGTGGTAAAGCTGCCGTAAGGCTCCGGGCTCCGGGCTCCGGGCTCCGGGCACCGGGCACCGGGCACCGGGCCCGCTCAGGCGGCCGCAACTGCAAATAAAATTGCAAACATTTCACATACAGATGGTCGCGCAATGACAGCTGTCCACCTTTTTGCTTTTTTGCAGCACATACCAAAATTATTTTTACTGTGCCGAAAAATTTTATTTATAACAAAAGTACCACTTCCCGTGAGCACCTTGCACTTATCACACATTTTACGTGGTGCACCCTGCTAATCAACAAACGAGCCTCTGGCTCTCACCAATTCGCATTGGGGCTGCATAGTGGGAATTGGCCAAAATCCCCCTGTATCAACCCCTGTAAATGTAAAATGTAATAGTTAAGGCAAAATGTAAAGTAGAATAAGAGAAAGAAACACAATAAAAACAGCTGTCTTGCTTATTTCGAACGCGACGTATGAGAGAAAGAATTAAGATGGAGAAAGAAAGAGAAATAAAGAACGGTATGAAAGACGTGAACGGAAAGAAAAAAGAGAAATAAATCAATAGGAAATTGTATAAAGGATAAGAATAAAGGCCGAGGACCAAAAATGCCCAGAGGAACGAGTATTTAAAAAAAAACCCTGTAAATGACGGTGCCTAGTGCCCGGTGGCACCGGGGGCACCGGGGGCACCGGGGGCACCGGGGGCACCAGAGGCGCCGGAGGCCGCGCGGGCAGCGCACTATCGATCGATGCGTAGATCTTTGGCGGAGGCGCAAGTCCGGCAGTGGTCGTCTGTCGGCCGGTGATGATGATGATAACATTTTATCGAGCTTATTAAATAAATAGCGCAATGTAACACAACGGGTACGAGCGGAGAAGACATTTGGAGAAAGCTATAATTTAGAAACGAGCGTCTACGACGAGCTGATGATGAACTACGAGACTATGGAGATGGTGAGTGATGCGCCTGCTCATAACAGCGTGGTGCTAATTAGACTGATATACACCGCACCACATTACACTCGACGCCTAAGACATAAGATGTTGGGTCTCGTTACTCCAGTAATTACACACTGGCTACAGCCCTTCAGACCGGAACACATTAATGTTCGCTTACTGCTGTTTGTCAGCTGCAACAAGCGCTGTGGTGGTACCTGTGTAGGTGGTCTCCGGCAACGGGGCCCCACCACCAGTGTACGCCTCTACAACATGATGATGATGACACAAGTAATGTCCCGTGTATTCAATAGTTTATATCTATAATTCCTATAAACAGTCTGGTGCGTTCAGTTGACTTCCGTATAAACATTGACATGCGTGTAAATAGTACTCCCAATCTACTAGCAATCGATCAGACGACAGCTTCATCGGCGCCGGGGGGCATTTTCTATAGTATTGGATTTGTTTTATATAAATATCCGCCATCGTTTATGTACAACGGATGTCTACACGACGAGTATTCTTCTCATTCCATCCTAACAACAACAACTCTGTGCCACGTGTCAGAGTCATCGACAATGTCAGCAACTGCTCTCTTCAACGTTGCCATGATGGTCGGAAGGTTCTCGATTTCTTTCATCTGTCATACATTAAGAGGTTAATTAGTACGGAACATCAGGACGCAGATGTTTAAAGTTAATAATATTTACAATATTTTGTTATCGATTTTTGTCTATGCCTTTATCGCTAATGAACTTCCGTTATTTGTCATTCGCAAAGTATATTTACTGCCAACTCGTGTCGTAGTATGAGTAAGAAGAAACACCTCCCGGAGAGGGGCGGCAGCTTATCAATTCACTAATATACTGCACACAACACACTGGACGACTGTTTCTACACGTATTCCGCAGGAAACACAAATAAACTGAAATAATAAAAATGGCTTAAAATTTACTTGAGGTAGATTTACTTACTTAGGGGTGTAAGGGGTCCCACAGGGGTGTAAAGGGCCCCGCACGACAACTCACAGCACCCAAGCCAACCTCACCTGGTCGTGATGCACCCTGTTAATCAACAAACGAGGGGTCTGACTTCCACTAACCCGCATTGGCCCTGCGTGGTGGGAAAGGGCCCAAGTCTCGCCATATGAACCCTTATAGACGACGATCCCTAATGCCCGGCGATGTCGAAGACCAAGGTGGCTGCAGTGCAGTACCGATCGATGTGGAGGTTTTTGGAGGAGGGCTATGTTCAGCAGTAAGCGTCTATCTGCTGATGATGATGATTTCCTTTTATTGGACACCATTCAGGTCATACAGCATACCGCTAACACCGCCGCAGCACCGATTTCTGTCATCATTAATATTCATTTACAGTTGAATTCCGATGGTGGGTAATGTTGAGGTAAGCGATATTTAACACTTGATGTCTTTAGGCGATGGGCGCTGTATCAATTACCACCTCCAGCTTCTAATTGTAGTGTTAAAAGAAATCCCTAATGATTACCCCGACGCGGCACCGCGGTAGGGTCGCGGGTGACACCCCCTGCCACTGCCAGGGAACGCCAAACTATCAGATGCGGATCACGCTAGAGCGACGTCACGTAGCGCACTCGGACGCCGGCTAGCGCTTTCTGCGAAACTTGACGATACAGGTTCCGACTCCATATTACGTGCTTATCTGGCTGTAGATATCTCTTGGCAGGAGGCCTACTTCTGCCACGGAACGATCGTGTGCAAATATTGCTGTGCTTCGTACGGTTTAATATGTGGAAGTGCGTTGTATTTCAAACAGATACAACGGGTACCCAAGCTATCACACGCAGGTGGCACTGGGAAGGTGCGAGCTTCAATTCGCGTTATGTCGCATTGTGCTGGTCCTACCAAAGGAATGCCGTATTATTTAAAACTAGGATTTATAACGAAATTACCGGAGAAGACATGTAAAGACATTTATTCTAAGAGGTGTGTGAGGTCACCAATCCGCATTGGGCCCGCGTGGTGACTATGACCCATCGCCCTCATATTGAAGGAGAGCCTGTGCCCCAGCTGTGGGAATGTAAATTGGCTGTTATGGTACATGTAAAGAGTGGTAAATTTCATTGCGTAGGTACAAATAAGTAATTAACTATAAATAATATTACTTCATTGTCAGCTGTGTACGTTGTGATTTACAATAATGTACGTGGAAAATTAGCAACAACTGTACATCAGCGGACAGTTTCACGCGAACAGAAACGATAATTTCTAAGCGGATATTCTTAGAAGAAAACTATTAATTGCTAAGAACAATGAACAAATTAATCAAACGGCGTGTAGGAGTTTCACCGGTGCTGGTGCTGGTGTTGGTGCTGGTGCTGGTGCTGGCCCGCCGGGGACCCGCCGCCGCGGCGCGAACCGCTCGACGTAAATCAACAGCGGCGCAGCACACTCCCCGCGCCCGCGCCGCGCCCGCGCCGCGCCGCGCACCCGCCATTACAACATGGCGGACAATTAGCAATAACGGATTTAACAACGCATTGTTGTAAATTAAGTCGTAGAATAAGCGGCTGCGGGGTAATTCTATAATATTTTATGTTCTTCCATTTTAATTTTTATTCCTTCGTTATCTCACCCACAAGTTTTTACAGTCGCACATAAACTATTTGAAATCATAATATTTTTTTTAATTATATTGTTGTCCTTAAAATTGGTTGTGCAAAAGGGAACGCAACCTCGTCATCGGATCACTCCGACGACACGCCTAGAATTAAGTAGTCGCCGTTTTGTCGGTAAGACCAACATACAAATAGCTTCGATTCATTTTCAAATCGAATATTGTCTAAAAATATCTTAAACGATCACAATATTTTAACAAGAAAAATATTTAAATAGTATTAATAATTATTTCAGCTATTTCCCCTAATAATAAACAATAAATATAACATTTCCGCGGCTGCAACTCGCTCCGCCTGCCTCACCGGCCGCTCCGCCGCTCCGCCGCTCGGCCGCTCGGCCCCGCGGCCGCTCGGCTCCGCGGCGCACTCGTGTACGCGATTCACTACCGCCATTACATTAATTTAACCGCACATAAATATATAATTAATGTACTTGCATATGTTTTTATAACATTCCAAGTACTGTATAATAATGTCGACATTATTTACACAAAGTGCACGCGACAGTCGGAGACGCTATCCGCGTGACGTCTCAAAGAGTAATTTAGCAATTAATTTACGGCGCCATATTTCCTCGAAGACGACCGAACCTGAGATGGACGTCAGCTTAAGTTAATTAGCTTACATTGTTGTCTCTTGTTGTCCTTTTTCTCCACGAGATTACTTGCTTTGTTTTCTATTTGCCCGGAGGTGTAACGGATGTCTTCATTTAGAGAGTTCGCTTTTCGAGATTGCAATTTTAAAAATGAACAGTAAGAAATTGTGCTTCGTTCACTCAGCTTCATAAAAACAAAAACAAAATATATCTCGCAGAGCGGAAAGCGAAAACCCGTATGGCCAATACTATGGTAAAAGATAATTTAAACGTAAATTTACTGCGCTACGCACTTTAGTGAAAGTGAGTATAAGAGAGAGCGTTAATATATTGTATTATTTCGTTCACATGGACACGGTAAGCACCAGGTGGGGCCACGTTGCTGGGGACACTGGAACTTGATCAGATCGCGACCTTCGTGCGCATTGTGGGCCCGACCGCACTGCGCCTAATGATTGCTATGAACGCATCAGCGGGTGTGCGCGGCGGGCGCACTCCTCACGATATTATTCATTTGCACCTCCAACCGCCGCATACTCAGTTAGCTTTAGGAATTTACGATTTAACCTTTTACATTTAAAACCAAATTTAGTATAATTCATAGTGATGAAATAAATAGGTCCTTCACTTGATTGCACAGTAAATCTGTGTATAGACTACGACCTGCCGCAGTAGCGGCTGGGTGCAGACCTGCACAACATTATGCCGCAATATTTTTTCTTCGTCTTTTGGAAATCGTGTCTTTTTTTCTATTTAAAGCAAAAACCAAATAAAGTAATGTTTGTACTCTATTGAAAAACATTTCGGAACATTGTTTGACAAAGTTTACTGCAATTAGCTACACAGTTATTTTGCTAAAAGTATCTCTAAATGAATCGCCGTGACTGATGCGACGAAGTGTCTAGTTTTATACTGAGAAGTAAATAAGATTATTAACGGGTTATTTGGATGCTGCGTGTATCATTTTATGTAATTGCAAGAAGCGTGTTAGTTACGCTGTTCCCTTTGGCATCATTTTATTGCGTTACTTTATTTTCGTTTTGTGACGGAGGGCTCGCCGGAGGAGGTCGCCGCGGCCGCAGTGCGCGGCCGGAGTGCGCGCCCGGCGCGGCGCACACCGCCGCGGCCGCGCTCCGCCGAGCCACTCCTTATCTCAGATCTCCTCCGTTGTCTCCCCGTACCACAACATCTTTATCTGACCACTTTGGTTACAACAACCGGCGCGATGTTTGCTCGCGTCTAATCCCCGCATCCTGGTTTTGTTAGCGCACGCTGAACGGTAGCGCGCGACTCCGTGACATACGGCTCTATCTTATCTGTGGCCACTCGCTGACATATGTCACACGAGCCAGCTAATGGACTACCTAAGTTAATTCAACACTTTCGCCCTAATATCCCGATCCGTTTGCGCAAGAGCCGCGCCGGACGTGGACATAGCGCCTGTTCCTTTATTCGCAGACTATTTTATAAACACTTTTAGATTAGTGTTTGCTAAATAAGTTAATATACATTAAATCTACCACCCCCCGGACATAAACAACAATGAACAAATAAAAATTAAAAACTCTTCTCGTAACCTCTCGGCCGATTGCAATTTATAACCACGAAATATTATAAGAGGCGCGGTTGGGTCCTAATGGAATATTAATTAACATATACAATGAGAAAGAACGCGAAGCTACGGGATCCCCGATCGCGCGGCAACTAATTCGCGCCCTTTCACCCGTCAATCAGGCGGCGGCCGCGGCGGGCGCAGCGCCGGGCTCCGATTGGCGCCGCGGCCCGCGCCGCAAATTGCGCCGGCACACTAACGATATCGCAAATAAAACCTAACCTTTCGCAATCAATGAAATGTCTGCAGCCGCGTCCGCCGCCGCGCTCGCCACCGCGCCCGCCGCCGCGTCCGTCACATCGTCCGCCGCCGCGTGCGCAGTCGCGCTCGCCACCGCGCCTGCCGCCGCGTCCGTCACATCGTCCGCCGCCGCGTGCGCAGTCGCGCTCGCCACCGCGTCCGCCGCCGCGTGCGCAGTCGCGCCCGCCGCCGCGTCCGCCGCTGCGTCCGTCACATCGTCCGCCGCCGCGTTCGTCACAATGTCCGCCGCCGCGTGCGCAGTCGCGCCCGCCGCCGCGTCCGCCGCTGCGTCCGTCACATCGTCCGCCGCCGCGTGCGCAGTCGCGCTCGCCACCGCGCCTGCCGCCGCGTCCGTCACATCGTCCGCCGCCGCGTGCGCAGTCGCGCTCGCCACCGCGTCCGCCGCCGCGTGCGCAGTCGCGCCCGCCGCCGCGTCCGCCGCTGCGTCCGTCACATCGTCCGCCGCCGCGTTCGTCACAATGTCCGCCGCCGCGTGCGCAGTCGCGCCCGCCGCCGCGTCCGCCGCTGCGTCCGTCACATCGTCCGCCGCCGCGTGCGCAGTCGCGCTCGCCACCGCGTCCGCCGCCGCGTGCGCAGTCGCGCCCGCCGCCGCGTCCGCCGCTGCGTCCGTCACATCGTCCGCCGCCGCGTTCGTCACAATGTCCGCCGCCGCGTGCGCAGTCGCGCCCGCCGCCGCGTCCGCCGCTGCGTCCGTCACATCGTCCGCCGCCGCGTTCGTCACAATGTCCGCCGCCGCGTGCGCAGTCGCGCCCGCCGCCGCGTCCGCCGCTGCGTCCGTCACATCGTCCGCCGCCGCGTGCGCAGTCGCGCCCGCCGCCGCGTCCGCCGCTGCGTCCGTCACATCGTCCGCCGCCGCGTTCGTCACAATGTCCGCCGCCGCGTGCGCAGTCGCGCCCGCCGCCGCGTCCGCCGCTGCGTCCGTCACATCGTCCGCCGCCGCGTGCGCAGTCGCGCTCGCCACCGCGCCTGCCGCCGCGTCCGTCACATCGTCCGCCGCCGCGTGCGCAGTCGCGCTCGCCACCGCGTCCGCCGCCGCGTGCGCAGTCGCGCCCGCCGCCGCGTCCGCCGCTGCGTCCGTCACATCGTCCGCCGCCGCGTTCGTCACAATGTCCGCCGCCGCGTGCGCAGTCGCGCCCGCCGCCGCGTCCGCCGCTGCGTCCGTCACATCGTCCGCCGCCGCGTTCGTCACAATGTCCGCCGCCGCGTGCGCAGTCGCGCCCGCTGCCACATTCGCCGCTGCGTCCGTCACATCGTCCGCCGCCGCGTCCGCAGTCGCGCCCGCTCTCCCGCCTGCTCTCCTGCCCGCTCTCTTGCCCGCTCTCCTGCCCGCTCCCACGCCCGCTCTCTTGCTCGCTCTCTTGCTCGCTCTCCTGCTCGCTCGCCCGCTTGCTCTCCCGCCCGCTCGCCCGCCCGCTTGCCCGCCTGCTCTCCTGACCGCTCACCCGCCGGCTCGCACGCCCTCTCTCCTGTCCGCTCGCGCGCCCGCATCTCGGCTCGCACATTAACTTCTAAATGAGATTAATTCGACGGACGATATAATTACGTTCGGTTGGCAACTTGTCAAGTATTTGTAATGACCGCCATCAGCATAAACCACTCGGTAGCCCCATCACGTTGCATCGCAGGGAACCGTGCCGGGTCGCGCGGTAAGCACTCACGCAGGCTGCGCGGCGCAGCTCTAAAATTACGCAGATCCATTTATTTTCTTTATTTTTAATGAATTTGTTACGTAGTTCGTTCACTTTATATAAATAAAGCATTATATAAATAAGCAAGACAGATTAATAATAAATGTCTCACCCCGTACACGACGAGCGAGCGGCCCGTCGACACGACCGCTCACACCCTGTATCACCCACTACTCGCATTATCACCACTATAGCGTACCTGTCAAACGCTACTCCTCTATATTGAATAGGCAACTAGAATTGCAAATAGCCTTTTATTTGATGTACCCTCGCACACACACGTGAAGCGCGATAAGTGAAAGCTCGCACAACGCAACCTGGACATCCGGTAACGCCGCTCGCGATGACGCGACGCACCGAAGTAGCGGCTCGGGGTTCGCCTTGCGGATGTGATGTGGACACATCGCAGCTCTTTATTTCATAACAATTCATCATCTAGCTGTAGATCTCAGGAGAGAGCGATGGGGAACGTTTAAGTAGGTACCACTGCAGAGCCTGGTTGTAACGAGTAACATTACAGCTTTCCGATCTGAAAGAGACAGCATCTTGTGTGAATGACTGGAGTTAGGAGACGTCCGTGTGCAGGCGCGGTGCTGCGCGCGGTGCTGCGCGCGGCAGCCCGGCCTGCCGGAGCAGCGGGGCCGCAGCGTTTGCAACCAATTGACGTAAATGTTTGGTAAACATTTAAAAAAAATTAAACATTGCTTTATGGTTAGAATTTAAAATCGCTCGACACATCCGACGGCGGTAAGGCGTTTGACAATGTATTAGACGAAAGGAAGCTGTAACAAGCGGCCGTAACGCAGCTGTTGCATTATCTGTGTACAGCCCGAACACTGCACGGGGCTGCCGCGGTGCGCTCGGAGATAGTCGGCTGCACGCGACCTTCCAGCCACCAGCAGCCGGTGGCAGCGCACAGCAGCGGACGGCAGCGAGCTGGACACCACTCCCGCTGCGCCACGAAGCAAAGAGAGCTATTAACAGGCAGATCAGATCACTGTTGCGTACCTAGGTCGATGTTTGCACAAACGTCTAGATTTTTATTTATGTACGTAAACTATACATTTACTTCGAAAGTTTACGAGAAACTGTTTCATGTTTATTATTATAGCAAATTGCGATAATCTACTGCGCCCGCAACGGATTAGTTCAGGGCGTTGTGTACACGTTCTGTGCGATGATGCTTCTGTTCCAATGCATAGAGACGATGCGCGCCAACTTTGCCGGATGTAAAAATATCCTCCAACTGTTTTGCTACATAACAGCTCCACGCCATTTATATCGCCAATACACTGTCGGGGACGACGCTAGGTAACTGGAAAACTATTGTCTGCTCGCTCCTGCTTGGCAGCAGAAGCATACGCTTTGGCAATACACGAACCTGATGAGAAGGTGAAGTAGAATATAATAAACAAACATACGGTTGTATGTTTAGTCTCGAACTATTCATTTGTTGCGATTATCTTGCTATACAGGAGAAGGTCCATACAAAGCATTACTTATAAACTGCGTCCCCGCTGCCGATGCACCGGGTACATTAGTTTTTTAGAAACAAACGTACAAAACCATCTTCACTTTGCTGAATACATATCAACATAGTTTCTTCTTCTTAAAGTGCCTCTCCAACTCGTGAAGGTTGGCGATCAGCATGGTACAGTCCTCTCTGGCCCTCGTTGCGCGGTCCAATGGGGACGCCCTAGGTAGCCCTAGATAGGCCAGTGATACGTTACTATAGAATAAATGTGGTTTACATTTATGCTATAGTTCACATCGTATTATCTTTGTCGATTTTAACTTTTACCTATATATTATATAAAATAACATACACTTTGCATAAAAACTATTCTATATAAACATGATCATCATCAGCCGATTGACGCCCACTGCTGGGCAGGGGCCTCCCCCAAAGATTCCTACATCGATCGGGAAAAGATTCATATGGGGAGATCTGGACTGTTACCCACAGCGCTGGTCCCATGCGGGCTAATGGGAAGCAGAGCCTCGTTTGTTGATTAGCAGGCTGCACCACGAGCAGGTGAGGTTGACTTGGATCCCGTGTGTTGTTCTGCGGGAACCCTTGCACTTCTATTTTATATATTATAGAGGCAATATTTTTCTGGTTGCTGCAGACCGTCTAGGTAGTTACCACAGCAGCTCCTATTGCTGCCGGCACACTGTACTGTGTTCCTGATTACAGAGTGCTGTAGATGTGTAATTACTGGGGTATTGGGGTATTGGGGCATTGGGGTATTGGGGCATTGGGGCATTGGGATGTGTAACATACCATCAGGTGAACGTCCAGCACATTTCGACGCTGGGGAAAGTAAAAAAAAGATAAATACGGGAAGTATTAGTTGTACGTTAATGCTTTTGAGTAATTCCATCCCGCCTGGTATCCGTCTGCCGACGTGCAGCCATTGTTTACAACTGAAAACATTTGCTCTGTGTATAAAAAGCAATAGTTGCCAAGCCAGAGTTGTAAACTAGTGAATTTTATTAAATACTTTACCCCGTCCAGCGCTACTTCCGAAGTTATTCTTCTTACAAGAATGAGTAAAACTGATAAGAGTACATTTTTGTGCTCTTAGCTAAATTTTAATAAAAAAAATGTAATCACAATATCATCAGAACATTGCCAACTTCTCAAGCCATTGCTGCGTGAACTATTGAACATGCTATTTTAGATTACCCTGTTCATGGGGTGAGAAATCAGGAGTATCAATATAATTGAATCATTCACTAATTCATTGAAGCTTATTAGACTAAATATGAGATTTTATGATACAAGTTCATTCTAATTTAATATCAATAATCATGCTTAACAAGTACTTAAGTATGTCTAACTATACACGCTTGAATTATAAGTATATATTATCGATTAAGTATTACTACCTGGAAACGGTAGTATGTTAGTATAGTGTTATTATATTAGTCTTATTGTCCGATTCAAGTTTTTATCAATAAAGGTCTGACGGTTGACCACAATTTCTTCAAAAACACTGACCCAAAATACTCTGCTTCTCATACGTAATACCGCGAAAGCTGTTTAAGAGAGGATTCACAAAACTACCAATTCAAACCCTCTCTCACGTCATCCCGAAATAGAACCGGGAGTAGGTTAGTTACTACTGCGCAGACGCGGTCTAACAATAATCTATCATTCATTAAATGCTAATAATAACATATTTTTTAATGTACAAATCTCTTCCGCGGGGATGTGGGCTGATTGGCGGTAACTTGAATGCCTTCATGCCACAATTCAGGTAGCGATATGATCTGGCCGATAATAACTTCCATTAAGAAACTTCACGTATTATTTGACCTTACATCATGTAATAGTATCACGTGAGTAGCTTACCTGAATCCATCATATAAGCTAACATAATTATCTGACCTAAAATTGATAGATTGTGATAGGTACAATGGATTGTCTAGACTTATGCCGCGCCTTTTAGCTAATGCCGACATTCCCAGGGCAGGGTGAATGTAGTAGAAACGGAAGCACTAAGCTATCCTCCAGCGCAAAAACAGTACAGACCACACAAGATACGTGTTACATATTCACGATAAAGTTATTCTTTTTGTTATTTGTATTTACATGTATATGTATAGTGAACTTTCTTAGCGAATAAAAAATGTTATCTCTGGTTTCGAAGATTTCGGTACTTGTTTCAGAGCGAGGAGCGCAATGTGGTGCTGTGTAGATATGCTAACCTCAACCTTGATAGCGATTAAGTTCCGAACCAACCGCAAGAAAAGAAAAAATGACAAGGATTCGATCATCAGGACACTAAAGTACGCCCACCCGCAAACAAAAATGCTGGTGAGCGTTCGTGTCTCCCGCAGGACCAATAAATCGATCAGGCACCATCACGGAACGTGTTAATTTCACTGCCATATATCTCCCACAGATTTACGTTATGTGCCGCATACGGGCCGCCATACTATTAACCTACCGAATGAAGAAGGCGCAGCACAATAGGGCACCCGACGGGCGACAGGTGTCGCTCCAACTTGCTTCGCAGCCGCGCCGCCGGGCCGCCGGGCCCTAAGCGAGCGCTGAAAAAACATTTACTTCCAAAATAGAATTCGAATTCTCGCGCTTAATTACGAGCCTGCCAATGAGCGGGCGGCGGGTGCGAGCGGGAAAAGTGGATTTCCGTGCGTGTGCGAGCGGGACGGGCGACAGAACTCCGCCCTGTTAACAACATGGCGGATGTGTTGATTGGCGGAGGCACGCCCGCCCCCCAGCCGTGGGGTGTAGCGGAGTGCACGGGAAAACAGAGGCCGAAGGGAAATGCGCGGGCGGGCAGTGCGGGAGGTGCGGGAGGTTGGAGGAGGGAGGAGGGCAGTGCCGGGGCAGCGCACTGCTGAAGCCTGCGCAGCGCCGCCACAGTGCAGGACGAGTCAGCCATTTAACTGAGCAGCACGGACTCTAATCGCACAACTATGCGAATGCCTGTAACCGTCTGCTTTGATCGTTATACTTTGGCCAAATGGATCATTTAAAACATCTTAATTTATATTAAATTCTTGTTCCTACATTTTTGAACATAATTTAATTAGTTTCAGATATCTTGGTTTCTCCTTGCCTCGGGTTGAAGTAAAATATGACTAAGGAAAAAATAATTACTGCAAAAGGCACTAGGTTTACATTCGACCCCTACCGGCACTCGGAGCTCGCCCCTGAGCCTCATATTCAGTTGTGGATATTAATGAACTGAAATGACAAAAAACGTACAAAAACTTTATATAATTTTTGTTAGTTTGCAAGTAAATTATACAATAATCTATATCATTGAACACGACAGAACATGAACGATTTAGTTTTGTCTTAGCCTGCGGGAAACGAGGTTTTGATTCTAGCAAAACTCCTCCGCTGGATATGTAGTGTGTAATACATTATACTATGAACGGCTTTCATACCGAAAACGGTTATCGAGGGATAAACTTTACTAGTGGTAGATCTTTATTGGAGTACGTCTAGGTACCACCATAACATCTATTGCAGCCGACAAACATTACTGTATTACGGGTTGAAGGACGCTAGGGCTAGTGATATTACTATGGTAATAAGAACTAACATCTAATATCGCAAGGCAACAATCATAATGTGGTGCAGTGTATGTCATACAAAAGTTTTTTGCAACTCGTTACCCGCGCGTGTAATTTACGAAAATTCAACAATTGAAGCAAACCAATAAATACGACTTGTTATTGCGCTTGATGGGCGCGTAGATCACGAACAAAACAATTCTCTTTTGCGTGACGAATATACACATCATAAAAACCTTCAATAAATTTCTCAAAGCGCCTGTTCATTTAGAATAGCAATATTCATTACACACTTGTAAAAGAAATTCATTTGGACAACAATTTTAATACATGAATTATCTTCAAAAACATTAACTATTTTGTTTGGTGACACGGCGTGGATACATAAAGTGGTTAATAGTAAATGTTTACTGTAACAATATATTAACGGTTGGTACGTTCACACAGCACCGTGTATGCTTTGGTAACTACGTTAGTTACACAGCCCGTCAACCGGGTACATGGTGACGTTTGCACGCTACTGCTTGCGCACAGAAACAAACGCTGCGTTGACACACACTCAAACGGGTGTTGACTTCAAGAAGCTACCACCGGTGCCCACCGACTTGTTCCTAATTGTGTATTGTCGTGTCAAGTGCTTCAAATAATTTATACCACGGGTTACGGTGCAAGACAGTAGCCGAAAGGCAGGATATCCTTTAAGAATAATTTCGTCCTATATACGAAATATATATAATATACGGGAATACGAGGTATGAAAGAAGGAAATGGAATGGAGTATGAGAGAAAAGAGGAGGAGAATAAAAAGAAAGAAAGATAAGAATAGGCATGATAGAGAAGATGGACGAAAGGAGAGAATGTAGTACTAGAAATAAGAAAATTTGAATGATAAGTGATAAATGTAAAGTAAAGCTTAAAAGTGCAATTAAAGGCCCTGACCCGCCATACGCAGGGGAACGATAAAAAAAAAAAAAAAAAAAAAAAAAAAAAAAAAAAAAAAAAAAAAAATATATATATATATATATATATATACGGGAATAACTGTATTCTATTCCTTTTATTCAATTAAGCGATGAAACGAGAAGAACGTTCACCGGATGGTAAGCGTTACACCTGCTCCTAGCAGCGTGGTGCTAGTGCTAGTTAGGACGATAAACTTTGCACCACATCGCGTTCGTGACATGAGACATAAACTGTTGAGTCTCGTTACCCCAGTAATTTCACTTGCCACAGCGTCTTTCAAACCGGAACCTAGTAATGTTTGAACCCTACTATTTGGCGGTCTCCGGCAACAGAGAGCTACCACCAGTAATATTAAGCTTTCTCCATTTGCCTCTATATCGCTTGTATAGATGGAGGGCGGGGGCACTCGGCGGTCGTACCGATCCCGTAATCATCACGCAAAATTGCGAGTTAGACCACAACAGAACTTGAGCTTTCTGTGAAGGTAAACATTCACAAGCTTTCATCCCTCAAGCCGCACGTAGCCAGGGTAGTGGATAAATGGCCTTGATTCTCCTCTTTTGAGTAAAATCCAAGAGTCCCAACAGTAGCAACATGAGAGAATAGTGTGACATTAGCAACGTTAAGGTGAAGCGGATATTCATCATCATCAGCCGATAGACGTCCATTGGTAGACATAGGCTTCCCCCAAAGAGCAGCCGGTGGGTTCCTGAGATTCACACCAGATCAGTGGTCCACCTTGTGGAAGGCCTCCCAACACTACGTCTACCGGTACGCGGGCGTCACTCGTGGACCTTACTGCCCCATCTGCCGTCAGTCCTTCAAGCAATGTGTCCTGCCCACTGTCACTTTAATATAGCAAACTTTCGGACTATGTCGGTGACCTTCGTTCTTCTGCGGATCTCCACATTTCTGATTGGATCGCGCATAGAAACTCCGAACAATCGCAACACGTATGTGTTGTAGACTTTTGTCTTCAGACACTGCAGTATCTAAAGATAAAAGATGCTGCGTTTCCTTTCGAACGCTGCCCAACCGAGTTGACTTCCTCGATTTATCTCTTTCTGAAACCTGGACTTTCCTAGCTGGACTGTTTGTCCCGAGTAAAGGTATTATTTGACAACTTCCAGTGTAGAGCCTTCGACCGTTATTGGCTTGGGTACAATATGGGCATTGGAAATAATTTCCAACTTCGCTGTCTCCCTTATTTTTGAGCGCGACGTATGAAAGAAAGGAACTGAATGAAGAAAGAAAGAGAAATAACAACGGAAGGAAAGATAAGAATAGAAAGAAAGAAGAAAAGCAAGAAAGATAAGAAAAACAGACAATAAAAAAATAAGAAATATAAATATTAGGAATAAAAGCCCAGACCTAAAATGCTCCATTGCCCTTTGGGGGACTTTGAGCCCTTTTATAATGTCGACAGTAAGGGGCCACTAGTTGCTTATACTAATAATGTGTATACTACAGTACTTTAGTTGGACGAAGATTGATAAACGCATATGAGAGTAATCCCTTGTAGCGGGTGAAATAATACCTAATTAAATATAAATTCCCTGTCAATATGCTATTATTGTATTGACGAATCTGTCTAGAATTAAAATATAATGGTCAGGACTTACCCCGTGTAGAAAACAATAAAAAATAGATCAGGTTCTTAAATGAGAGTATGTTCACCCCGCGGCCGCTATCACCGCCGCCATGTTTCCGCCGCAAACAGTGGCAGACTAAACACAGTGTGTACCGGCAAACAGCACCGGGACGCAACAGAGCGCACTGAGCAAACTGTCACGGTGCTGATAAAGGGAAACAATCCCTGCAAAAAAGCAAACAATCGCTGCAGCCGACACCCGCGGACACGTCCCGCAGGGTCGACGGGCGGGACAGTTGAAAACAATTGCACTCATTTACTTTAATAAAAGATGGCCGCCCCGAGATCCGGAAGACAATGCGGCGGGGGCAGCGCGCGGCCAGCTCGCCGCGACCTCCGCCGTGGAGTCAACGATAAATCAAACCGGGTGCTCCTGTTGTGACAGCTCGCGCCATCTTGTCCCGGTGCCTGTGTGGTCCGCAATTTCGGCAGGAATTCACAATTTTTTGATTCAAGATGAAGAGAAGTTGCACCGCAGCACTAATGCTCCTTGTCTACAAGCTAAACACAATGCGCCTCTGTACTGCGAGGGGTTCCCGCCCAGGATACTCTGACCGTCCCTGCACGCGAGGGCCGGTGCACAGCTATACCGCAATGGCGCCAAATTTACAATATGTGGGTGGTAACTGGGCGAGTTCGAACGACTATACCGCTAACCAAACACACAACACGTGCGCCGGGAGCGCAACGCGGACCTCCGTGCACCGAGCCGGGTGCTCGCCGCCCCGCGGACGCTCAACTTAAACCAAGTACAACTTAACAACCTGTAAATCGCTTAAATGGCTAACAAACTTTATCCAAAAACAAAATGGCTCTGATGAGTTAAATTCTAATATTGTCTCTTCACCTCATCGCTTAATTTTATAATAAATAATCGCCAGCTGATATCTTCAAGCTACATTACCGTTTCGACAGCAGTAGCTTTTATTGCACAAATGCTCCATCTGTCATTGGTTCTCCCTGGACACCGCCCATCATCAACTATTGCAATAAGCATGCAGTGCTATTTTACGTTTCGTATCTTCTTCCATATTCATGATCATCACTGTCCAACCGACGCTGCTCCACCGCTGGACGTAGATTATTTGTAGCTCACGAATATTATCATATACATGGCAAGGTCTGGCGCTGTTTGGGTGCAGTGGCTCCTCGCGATGTTTATAATATTATTTATCTTCCTAGGGGGTTGTTTACCCTCGCGTGCTGTTCCTATATTATTGTCACCTAAATACTTAAAGAGGCTAAAAATAATTTCGAAGCAGGTGTCGTCTGACGTGTGATGTGTGTGATGAGTCGGTGACGTGTCGGTGACGAGCTGGACTCATCGTCGCTCTGTAGTATTCATTAATTCCACGTAAGTGTAGCGGCGGCCGTTCGCCCGTCGCGGCCCCGTCGCGGCCCCGTCGCCGCACCGCGTCCACATGTGTCTTCCTAATTGTTTTAGGGTTTCACGTGAACCTTGATAATTATCTATTGTTTAATTAATTAGATTTAATTCTATCACACGTGTGTTGTGGAAGATATCATTATTGAGTCTAACATTAATTCTTTCATCATCACAATCTGTAGCATGCATCCCCATCCACTGTCAGTTGCTGCCAATCAACTGCTTTGCGCTTTATAAAGAGACAACACATTACCTTCTGATGTAATGTACATTTAATGCGCTACTACATAGGTTGGGGAAAAAGAAATCCATTATTTTTATGTTATTTAACATGCTTCGGATAGTCCGATTTGGGTCAAATATGCACCGTTTTGTTCTATGATTTGTTGCCATTTTAAAGGTAACTTCATAATACCTCTCTCGTAGAAGTCCTGCTCTCTATTTGCAAAAAACTCTAGTAGCCGATTTTCACAATCTTCCCTAGATGCCAATTTTTTATCACTAAAGAAATTTTGTAATGCAAGAAAAAGATGGTGATCGCTTGGTGCCAAGTCCGGACTGTATGGCGGATGCATTAAAACTTCCCAACCAAGCTCCCGAAGTTTCTGGCGAGTCACTGTAGACGTGTGTGGCCTAGCGTTGTCCTGGTGGAACACGACACCTCTCCTGTTGGCCAATTGCTATCTTCAAACGGTCCAGTTGTTGACAGTAGAGATCAGAATTTAGTGCTTGGCCATATGGAAACAACTCATAATAAATAATCCCCTTCCAGTCCCACCAAATGCACAGCAGAACCTTCCTGGCCGTTAGTCCTGGTTTGGCCACCGTTTGAGGTGCTTCACCGCTCTTTGACCATGATCGTTTTCGCACAGGGTTATCGTATGTGATCCATTTCTCATCTCCAGTCACCATCCGTTTAATAAATGGGTCTATCTCATTCCGCTTGGCCAAGGCTTCGCAGATGGAAATTCGATCCATCATGTTTTTTTCTGTTAATTGGTGTGGCTCCCAAACATCGAGCTTCTTTTTGAATCCAGTTTTGTGTAAATGGTTTAAAACTGTTTCGTGGTCCATTTTTAGCTCCTGGGCGATGTTACGACTGCTAACATGCCGGTCAACTTCGATCATTTCTCCGATTTCATCGACATTTTCGGCGACCGGCCTACCTGTGCGAGGTGCATCTTTAACATCAAAAATTCCTGAACGGAATCTACGAAACCAAAATTGCACCTAATTGGCTGTTACAGTATCGGGTCCATAAACACCATTCACAATTTTAGCCGCCTGGCTTGCATTTTCGCCTTTATCAAAGAAAAACTGTAAAATGTACCGAATTTTCTCTTTGTTCACTTCCATTTTTAACACCCTGTAACTCACAATTGAATGCACCAAACAAAAAACAGCAAAAGAATTTTTTTACTGCGAAATGTCACCTTTCCAACGAGCATCAATCTGAAACTGTTTGATCGATACTTTACGAGAAATTTAGCACTACGGCCATCTACCGAAAAAATAATGGATTTCTTTTTCCCCAACCTAATATATAGCTATGTCCCGCAGCGGACGTCTGTCAGCTGATGATGATGACAATATATAGCTGTACGTTTGCAGCGACGCAATCCGCACAAAAGTTTATATTACTGATGGTAGGTCTCTGTTGCCGGAGACCATACAGGTGGGTCCCAGTCCCACCGCAGCGCCTATTGCAGCAGCCAAACAGCAGTGTGCAAACATTACTGTGTACCGAGACTCAACATTGTATCTCTCCGGCGACAAGCGCAATGCATACCATTTCAACTAACGCCACTTTGCTATGGTCAGAAGTAACACTTACCATCAGATGAACGTGCCGCTCGTCTCCTACCTTAATTACATAAAAATAAATGATTACAATTGTTAGTGTCAATGTTCTGCTTAATCTAAAGAAATAATAGCCTTTTTATGTGTGAACAAATTGTTTATGGACGTTCTTAAAAATGTCGGTAGAATAAAAAAATAATTGGAACCCACCGCCGCTGCTTGTTATCACCATTATATCATTTGCCCTCCGATAAACAGTATCAGTTAACTAATTATGTTAAAGTATAGTCGTTGGTGCCCAACAATGTTTTATTTGATTATTTATTAACTGTACAATCACACCGTACGGTCACCCATTCGTCCACCGACACCTGTCCATTTTTATTGGAATTGGTTCTCCTTCTCGGACCGACTCAAATCTGGATCTTAACCTCACGCGTCTCCGTATGCTTGGTAATTCCTGGTCTCCACCCGCGAAGACTGCGTACATTTTCGATAGCGATTTCGAAATCTTTCCATTCAATTGTTCCACTTTATTCAGTATCAAAGAACACCTTGAAAAAGCAGTACGCAGTCTTCGCAGGTGGAAACCAGAAAATACCAAGCACACGTAGGCGCATGAGATTATGATCAAGATTTGGGTCCGTCAGAGGTGGTGATCCGATTCTAATGAATAATTATATCTTAGTTCAGCAAATCGATGGGTGTCAGAACTCTTCGGACTGTACCACGCTGATCGCCAACCTTCACCAGGTGGAGAGGCACTTTAAGAAGAACACAAATAGATTTTTTGTAAATATAATAATTTATTTGGTCTGCTGTCACGGTAAAGCAGATAACTCTTCCTTTGTAATTCTTAGTAGGTACTATGTACTGTCGATTGCCTGCAGGAGCAATCAGCAATGGTACAACAACCCTGTAGCCGCAAGCTATTAAGAATAGGACAGGTATTCCCTGCCTGTCGTATGTCGTACAAGGCTCCTAAAAGGGTCTTCGGGTTCGTGAGCATTAAGGGTGGAGGCTCTCAGAGCTCAATAAGCGAGCTTTAGAGGACGGCAAATGCATGGTGGTCTTGTATTTGCCGTAGCACAGCGTGAGTGCTAAGTAAGGCTGTGCCCTTCCGTGGGATGTTGTAGCCAGAGTGCAAGGAGACACCGGTGGGTTCCGTAAGAAATCCCAGAGCCGCTCCTAATGCACTGACGGAGACCTCCGTGGTAGAAACTTTCACATAATATCGTCTTCTCTACAAAAACAAGGTCTCTTTTAAAATGATTTGTCCGGAAATAAGAAAGGAGCTATCGCTAGTCGTCCATAACCCTTCTGAGTACTGGTACGCATTATACAGCTTTCATCACTGGTGACCTCATTGTCATTTAAATCGACGTGAAGGTCAAGCGTTAGCTCAATGGCGGAACACTTGCCGCCGATCGGCGCGGTGCGGCGCGGTGCCGGCGCGGTGCCGGCGCGGTGCCCGTCCGGGTGAAAGTGACCAGCGTCCCGCCCCCACTTATGAAACACGTCGATATTACAATTCGCCGGCGCTGATGCTTCCGCCGCCGCATTGCTCCGGAGATCATCGCGGCAGAGTCGTTAAATGATGCAACTGCGGGTGCATTAAAAAGCGATTTAATGTACTCGCGTGCGCGTGCGCGTGCGCCGCCGCTTGCGCCTGCGCGGTGTACCCGCTGCGGCGGGCGCGCGCAACAAAATGCAAAGTAGAAATACACTGGTACATTTTCAATGATTTATCTATTGTCAATAATTAAAGTACAACCTATTTTTCAAACTTAATTTTAGATCACTTTGATCCAGCTCCAGCCAAATCACAGCCCCTGATCAGCGCTAATCACGAACTATTTGCACCACATAACGCACTTCACTTTAAGACACAATATTACCTCATTAACCGAAACATATAAAATGGCGGCAACAATCTGTTATACAAAATAAAAAAGTAATAAAAACGCGAAATCTTTTCCCTTGAACCACAGGTCGGGCCCATTACGTCACATCCATTCTGATAGCAGGTCTCTATTGCCGGAGACAGTTTAGGTAGGTACCACCGCAGCGCGTAGTGTAGTCGACAAACATTATTGTGCTCCGGTTTAAAGGTGAAATAGTAGTAACTAGTGAAATTACTGGGGCAACGAGACTCGACATTTTTTTGTTTCAAGACTACGCGAGCAATATGGTGAGGTGTACACCATCTTAACTAGCGCCACGTTGTTATGAGCAGTCGTCTCGTTTACTATCAGGTGAATGTCCAGCTCGTCGCGTCACTTCGTAGTATAAAAAATGATATATCCGACAACGCTAACAGCAGTCTACCTGCCAACACAGCACGCGTATATGAACAGCTCCTTAAAGAAGAAGCAGCTTACAGCTGACTTTGTCATCGTTTATCGAGAGAGCAGTGTATGCATCCTATGTAGCATCGCATCGTTATAAAGACTCTTTCTATTTCTTCCAACGGTCTCGCTATCGCCGCAACTAGCCGTTTGCCTTGTCAAGTAGTAGAGTTCACTGATTCGATTCCCAACTCATGAGGTATCAGCCTCTCGTCCATAAAAGCCTAAAACTGGATCTTCAGTTAACGTTATTGTAACTACGAGTACGGTTATATACAAAGTCATAATCCAATCAGTCATGTCGTCGCCATGTATCGCGAAGTGCTGGATGTCAATCTCGCAACTCGGAAGCACTGAACAGCCCGGCAAATAGGGAAAGAAGCGGAAGCTGTGCAGCAACCGCCGTAACCTAGGCTAGCTAAGGCTCCGTGGACATTAATCGCCGGTAATAGCGGCTTCTTTACTCCTCGATCAATAAACTGTGTTCAGGATCGGCAGCCTCACCGGCGACACGTGATAACTGGCGGACAATAAAGTTGATCTTAGGTAATGAAAAACAGAGCAGTTTTGATCTCGAGCAGTTTGTACTCAGAGACATGTACTATAACTAAAAGAATAAATATTCATTGAAATTCAAACCTCATTCTGGTTATTATAGACTGGACCTGAGTCCCAGCGGAGGGAATATTAACAGATTAATTTAATCATTGACTACTACTAAATGATATTTGAACTGACTGACTTTTGAACAGTCTTGACAAACTTGACTGATATTTGAAAACTACGTCTCCGAAAACTTTACCATCCACATACCATAAAAGGTATCTAACGAGGAGCCACTTCAAGGTATCGGAAGAACAGCATTTCTCAAGCAGCAAGTGAAGCGTGCCGAGTATCAGATATTCGACTTGTTGTCTCCAGTCCTCATCGGTAGGCTGAACGATCAATAAATAATAATATGTAGTAGTAAGTGTCTAAAACAATTATTAGAACGGAGCACTTTATGTTGTAAGCGGAGATGTAAATGCTTTAAGAGACCATGTTCGAGCAATCAATTTAATGTTACCAGTATAATACATAACGTTCGTAAAATGCCAATGGCCCAAGAAGAAACTCGTGCAGTGGAAAAAAACGCCAGCGAGCAGTTAACGTCACATCTCGCTCAGTTAACAGCGGCAGCACAATGTGTTGCTGCGATTGTAACTGCTTCAGCGGAGTCGATCCTTCTCTGCTGCACCTAGAGTTAAGTGCAGCACGATTTTAAACCGTGAAACGATACCATAAAACGAGGGGTCCAAAATGGGTTAAAAGAGCTATAATTTGAATGGACACGATGAATGTTATTATAAAACCGGAGCACTGTAACTTAACGAGCTATCGCACTTTCTATCACTTATAAAATAACTTGGTGCGTTAACAAAACAAAACTTCAACATATATATAAGCCAAAATCGAAAAAAAGTCCACCGCTTCCCGTATCCGGATGTACTCTCAGAGCGGCAGCCAGCGACGGGCACCGCGCGGCGCGGACCATCGCTGGCCGGTGCGCAGGCGCCGCGCGCGCGCCCGCAGCCCGGCCGGCAGCGGACGGCGCGCCGCGGGGCGAAGCGCCGCCGGCTGCCGCGCCGCCGGCTCGCGGTGCGGTGGACCTATCACTAGATCGAAAGGCGCGGACACATTTCACCAAGTATAAAACGCAAGTGAGCCTCTACCAGTGCATCAGTCCACACCAAGAACTCAACAACACCACCTAAACCCGCCAACATGATCGCATTCGTAAGTTATTTGCCATTTATTTGTTCGTAATACCTTTCATTGACGCAACAGAACGGAAGTGCGACGGTCTTGCCCGGACTGGAGCCGGCGCCCAAATCTAAATTAAACGGTTCCGGATGTCTTTATGTTTTTACACTCGGCTTCTTACGGTCACGATCTTATTAAATGAGTAAACTTCTTTCACAAAGAAAGATATCATTTTTGAAAAGCCATTCACCAATCACGCCGCCACAGTGCGTGTTGGTGGATGTCACGCGCTCAAAAAGCTGTCGTCCTTAGAACACAGAGGTTTCCTCTCAATGTTTTACTTCACCGGAAGCTCACTTTTTTAGTTTGATTCATTCACTGAAAGTAAGCAAATTTGTCCTGCTCTCGTACAGATTAACCATATAGCCGGTATTTTTATAGTTATTTTTAAAAGCACGTGGTGGTCGCGGTGGTCGGGGTGGTCGCACAGCGCACACCGCGCACCGCGCGCGTCCTTACCGAACAGTTACGCAATGCACAGATCCGATCGCGTCCGGTGAAAGAGAGGGCTCACTTCCTGTCGCGCGCGTTCACCCGCGAGCTGCACACCTCTCGTGCCGCTCATCCCATCCACGCGGGCATTCGAAACATTGTTCATAGATTTTATTGCGTATAGTGCTTATGCAACTTAATGTTGTATCGTATTTATCGAAAAAAGCATCACAAATGTGTTGGGAGAGGATGGAGGGGGGGGGGGGGATGTTTACCTGTTATATAACGAGGACGGTAGCAATCCACCAACACTTCCGCTCCTAACTCCGTCACCGCAGGGACGCGCGTGCGCGTGCGCGTGCGCTCGTGCGCTCGTGCTCCAATACGACAAGTATCAATGAAACGCGTTTGTTTACATTATACAAAGAGCATATCATTTGAATATACAACGAGCGATATAAATATATTATATCTGTATCTATTTTAATTATACCATGCTCTTACTTTAAAGCTTCGGATAATTATTACAGCAATTTTTTAAAGATTACAACATAAATGTAAACACGATGAAGCATGAATCACATTCGCCTTACCTTCCAGAAGGCAGCAGTCATCCTGGCCGTAGCGGCAGTCGCCAGCGCGCGCCCGTCTGATGAATGGGAGCCCGAGGGCCACTCGCACACGGAGCACACGAAACCGTACCACGTGACCGTGGTGAAGAAGATCGGCGTGCCCATTCCCCATCCCGTCGCCGTCTCCGTGCCGCAGTACGTCAAGATCCCGATCCCGCAGCCCTATCCAGTTCACGTCACTGTCGAACAACCGATCCACGTACCCGTTTACAAGGTATCCTACACTCTTGGAAGCTTAACCCTTTATTAACATTATTTTAAAGTAGAAACAGCTTTATTCGGATTCGGGTGTGTCTCTTTAATCTGATCTTCATACGCAGTTACCGCCTCGTTTCCCTAACTAGAATGCGATTGGAGTAGCAGTATCCCGACAGAGAATTACGTGTTCATACCGAAGGTATCCTTACCGGTAGTGCTCCGAGGAGAGACTCATTAACGAATTTAAATCATGTAGGTCGGTGTCAGTAACTATCCTGGCTACCTTAGCGTATGAAACGATAGTGTAACTGTCAATAGGTTAATAAATATGTTCAACAGAGTGCACGAACATTAGCATTTGTCTTTTCACTTGCTCCGCGCGGTTCGTTAAAGAGAAACTCGACAGTTTCCATGTTCAGCGAACGCTGCCGTCACATTCTGTCACACCCATTGTGATGCTCACACTTTTTGCGGAGATTACAATCTTTGCGATCGCCGACACGCGCGCCCGGCCCATGCGCCCGCGCAGCGCCGCACAGCGCCGCGCAGCGCTTGCGTAACACCGACCGCCGCGAAAGTAAGAGCGCGCCGCTCGAGCGCGCACCGGAACAGCAACAACAACTGTCTGCGCGCGCGCACACCACTCAAATACTATTGGAGAAATGTTACAATAACGCTCAAAGTTGACATCCATTTGTCCATATGAATGTTACTCCAGAAAACATTCGCCGCACACAAGTTCTTTAGGCGGTATAATATACGGCGGTATACACAAATGCATTGTAGCTATTCATATAACACTAACCAATATTTCGCAGGTTGTGCCTCAAGTAGTGGAGAAGCCTGTGCCTTACACCGTCGAGAAGCCGGTCCCGTATGAGGTCGAGAAGCCTTACCCGGTTGAGGTAGAAAAGAAGGTGGAGGTGCCAATCCCCAAACCTTACCCCGTCCACGTACCTGTTTACAAGCACATCTACCACCACAAAGGTGGCAAGCACTAAGCGGTATAGCTTACCCTGTGAGCCCCGCCGGTGCGCGCGCCGGGGCCCTTTGTAAATACAAAGTAATGTAGTCCTGGTGGAATAACTCCATTCGCCAGTTCGTTGTTGTGATATTTATTGTGTGTATTATCCAATATGTTTTGTTGTCTGTTGCTGTCTGCATCGTTGTTGACTAATGTATAATTGTTGTTAATTTTTATAAACCATTACAGTATTTTAAGAAATTTGTAGTTTTTTATATTATTATCGCCTTGTCCCGAATGACAGCAACGCGCGCACATTAACCCCATCGCTCTCTCCACGACCAAACGCCCTTCCTTTCCTGTTACCCTTTCCCCCGCCGAGACAACAGGCAGCAACAACACCGCGCCTTGTTTACAAAATTAATTGTACCACTTTCTCGTGTTTAATGATTGGAAAGATATACGATTACTACCTTCATACAACATATATACAACAATAGCTTAACTATTGTAACTAAATTTAATCTCCTTCTAGAAATGAATTCTTGGCAATAGTTAATAGTTATTTAATGTTCAAAACATAGCAAGATTAAGATATTGACAAGTTAAACATGTACATAATTCATTAGCAAAGTCGTTTCCATATTGATTCATTTCAAACATGAGTAATTCATAAGTATAAGTTTTATACGAAATATCAAAAAGTCAACAATGTCTAAACTGTGTACGCGTGTTACATTATATAATTTGTTCCGCACCTCGCGCGACTGAGTTTGGTCACACCTGTCAACTGGTGCAGCATGAACGCAGCACCACAACAGGCCTCGCACCGTTCTGATGCTGTAAGCAGCAGCTTCGCGATGCTGTGTTTCAGAAAACAAAAACAACACCGAGAGAAACTGTGACCGAACACGACAACATTTCCTTTATAATGCTGAGATGTAATGAATGGATAATTGACCGTGCCAACAGCCAATGTTATCCTGCCTAAACTGGGCTCTGTCTGATGAGGAGCAGCAATGCCGCAATTCGCGACGTAGATACATTACGACGTTTCGCGGTTACATGTTATGTTCCTCTTAAGATGCCTCTCCGAGTAGCAGAGGGCGATCGGTTCACAATATTTCGCGCGGTCTCTTGCGAGGTGGAACAGCTGGGCGGCCGGTCCTCTCCCTGATGTTAGGTAGCCGGATTTCATCCCACGACCAACACTATTTTTACCCACCACTTTAACCATTAAGACGAGCTGAAGCAGTTCGTACCTCTCGTGCCTAAGCATGTGGCTGATATAGATATAATATAATACTTTTCTCGGGTTGACGGTCTACAAACGTTCGCGTTTTGAATTTACTCGTCCTCGTGCGATACTCTGCGAGTCCAGCTTATCGACAACATGATGTTATTTATGTTCAAATGTACATTTTGTTTGTATAATGATTACAGTGAGCTGTAAGCGCGGAGAGTGGCGCCACGTCGCTCGCAAGCGTGCGCTTCATATAGGCAAATAAACACTGCAGGCCCCCCGATACTGTACCCGCCATGCCGGCACGCCGCCCATAAGTGTGGTATGCATGCGCTGCGCGCGCGCCTGCTCGGTGACAACTTTCACTGACGCGGTCAAGGTCTCGGTCGATGACACAAAGTGCGCAGCGCGCGGCCTCGCGGCGGCACGGTCCTACCCGCGCGACACCACGCGGCACCACGCGACACCGCGCGGTACCACACGACACCGCGGATGCGTGTGTGCGATGCGTGTGTGCGATGCATGTGCGCGATGCGTGTGTGCGAACCCGGTGCCTCAGGATCACTTTACAAACTTTAAATCATTTCTTCACCAAGGCGCAGTGGAGCGGGAGACCAGCGCGTGAGCTTCGGCCGTTGCAGATACTTCGGCAATGTGTCGCAAGCAAGCACAATATAGCGCAGGTGTCGGCGACGTCACGCTGCAGTTAACTATTGACGTGACGTCGTCCGACTCCGCGGATTGTTGTTTTCCAACACGAGAAGACAGGCGGCAGGGTATGAGAGCACGCGGAGACAGACGTGACGTCAGTTGGTGACAAGGAATACTCGCGTCCGGAATCAGTACGGATGCTGACACGGCACTGGTGCCTGGACGTGTGCTTTGGAATATCGAGTAATCCCCCACGCGACTGGCTGTTGCTTGACCGAGATCTTACTGTCGTATTATCATCATCATGATCATCAGCCGATAGACGTCCACTGCTGGACATGGACCTCCACTAAAGATCGCCACATCGGTCGCTCACGCGTTGCTCCCATCCAGCAAGTTCCCGCGAATCTCGCCAAATCGTAGGTCCACCTTGAGGAAACTATGCTAGCCGCAAATTAATGATATCCTCGAACTGTTGTATAATAACTTTTGATTAATACAAAGAGTTTAAATACTTTTCTTTAAAAATGGTAATTTTTTTTAAAAAAATAATTAATTATCGTGTACAAAGTATAAACCAAAACGAAGGCTTTTACAGAAGACTTAGAAGAGACCGAGCAGATTTTGATGGCAGATGTAGGAAAGATTCCTTCATTGCTGGCAGGTCTCTGTTGCTGTTTAAGTAGGTACCATCACAGCTCCTATTACAAGCAACAAACAAAAATGTGAAACGTGACTGCGTTCCGGTTTGAAGTGATGTAGCTAGCTAGGGAAATAACAATTGTATCGAGAGTTCACATTTTACATCTCAAGGCGGGATGTAGAGCAATGTTCATCATCGTAACCAACGCCGCGTTATTGTGGACATGCGTCTCACTCACCATCAGGTGAACGTCGGTCGTGGCGCTTCGTTGAATAAAAATAATCTATTTCCTCAGAGTTGACTGGCGCAGAATCAGGAATCCAGCCTTCCCCAGATTGAGTCCGCCCTCTGTTCCCTTAGTTTATAAGGTGGTATTGCAAGATTAAATAAATGGCGTGCACAGGAACGTAACTTATGAACTAATTATGTTCATGGCACGGGATTGTAAAACATTTCCGTTTAATGATTACTATATAGTATATAATATACTATATAGTATATGTCGGTACACGCGGCGCGGACGAGGCGGTAACGAGGGGCAGTAACGAGCGTCAGAACGTTTGCTGCGACCCTGCGTTTTATTACCAAACTCGACTTATATTATTTCACATAGGAAAGGATAAATTAAACCTTACTGCCGCGCAGTAAGCTTCACTTCGGCTTTACTAATGGCGGAGTATAATTATTGCACATTATGGTTTTATTGATGCCGACTCTGGCTTGATCGTCGCAGAGGGGGGTGGAATTGAAATTGCAATTGCAATTTAACAAGCTAGTGATTCCCCGCGGCAGCTCTCGCTGATTTGCTTAAACAAATTATTGATTATGGTATAGTTTCCTTTCTCTCTAATGTGATTACCGTAACAGGTAGGCCTATAGCGCTAGTGCTAGATAAATTGTCTCGTGTGACAAAGTGAAGGGCGTATATGAGATGCTGTGTATGCTGATTAACGACTTATAATTATTACTTGTATTTATTATAAAGCCACAACAATGGTCATTTCACTCCGCAAATGATCAGTACCATATGCTGAAGCCTTGATTTTGCCATGTATCCTACGTAAATAGTTAACACTGGAGGAGCACAGAAAGACAAAGGCTCGCGACCGGAGCGCCCGCGCCGGAGCGCCCGCGCCGGAGCGCCGGCAGCCCCGCGGCGCTGCGCAGCTTTTGTCATCCCGTTCCAATTCTCTTTTACTCCTCAGAATATAACATTAACGTCATAAACTTTTTTTGCATGTCTTTTATGAGAACGATACGTGAATTAATTTTTACAATGTAGAAGATACGCAGTAAGTCCAACTAAAAATATCCATACTACATCGATATAATGAAGGATAACATGAACCCGTGGTATGAGAGCAGTCGGTTTAATCTTAAATTATTAAGCTGTAAAACATTTGTAAGGAATTCATTTTACATTTGATCCCACATACATTTTTTTTTTAATTCAAACGTATGTTCATGCCGCAACATGACCTAGAGGTAGACTTTGTACTTTGCTCTAAATCACACCAGATTAGACAGAATAAAATTGTTTAGGTACGAGTAAACGATTAGCTTCATACAATTAATTCGACACTCCTCAGTATTTCTTAAATAGGAGATAGTACGCCTGCCTGTGGTGATGCCTCTAGCTACGCTTGCATACTGGCACTACTTGGCAGTATAAGCACTGCAATGGTAAATATAATATTTACGCTTCCTGATCGTGTGTAATTAAAATTCTAAATAAAATTGATAGCATCAATAGCCGCGAGGCCCTCTCGTCGCGGCGGCGCTGCGGCGGCGCTGCGCGGGCGCGGGCAGCAGCGCGCGGGCGCGGGCAGCAGCGCGCGGGCGCGGGCAGCAGCGCGCGCGGGTCCGCGGCTCTAACGAAACGACGTTAAATATAATATTTAACGGCCGCGACCACTCTCCGCTAATATCAGCAAACGTATGAACCCGCAATGAAGCGTGTTCAGTCCTTTTCATAATTATGACAACTGGTGGTTGCCGACTTCACCAATACCAATACATGTTAAGGCGTAATTAACAACTGATTTATAAACTCCTGCAAACTTAATCTTCCTATAAGAAAAATCGCCTTGCCTCGTGCTATGAATATTTATTAATATTTATTATAATTAACTACTGGAAGGTATACTTTGAAGAATATATAGATATTATAATCATACAAGTAACCTGGTACAACTGTCATGTAAAAGACATAGTAAATTACGAAAAGCTTACAGTTTACACTTCAATGTATATTAAACCAAATTTCCGTATTAATTTTGTTTATGCAATTTTTTTATAAGCTATTTTTGGTAGCGGAAGTAGCAGAACCTCGCCCATGGCATTGCAGATGTTACAGTGAAAGAGCGCTGGAGTTACATCGCGCTTAGTACTGCGCGCGTAGCGGTGACTACGCGAGCTTTCGTCCCTAGTTATTAAAGGCATCTAGACTTAACTTACTAATATTATTTTTTTTATATTTTCACGCCTTTTTCCCAGTAGGGGTAGGCAGAAGTGAATAAACACCCACTTTTCGCCAGATGTGGTCAGATTAGGTCCCATGTAAAAGGGAGCGAGCCTGTTGCCTTTTTATTGGGGCCAGCAACCACACACACATAAAGATGATTTCAGTGTGCGGGTTTCCTCACGATGTTCTCCTTCACCGTTTGTATCTCGCTGTTGTAACTAAAGTTCACAAATGTGCATAACTTAAATATTAAGTCATCGGTACACGCCGAGATTCGCACCCGCGACCTCCGGAATGAAGGCCGCACGCTCTAACCGTTAGGCCAGCGAGCTACTTGCTGCTTGCTAACCGAGAACAAAAATGTCGTTAAATTTATTTAATACTTTACATAAAGGTTTATTTGTAATGTATCATTTCCTAATCCGTGCGCGTCCTGAATAAGAAATAATCATAATCCCCGAGCAATTGGTTCCGCGGCGGGCGCTCCGCGAGCCCGGCCCTGCTCGGGCTCCGCAACCAAATTATCAAACGAAATTACGTACAGACCATCACGTCAATATTGCAAGAACGAGACTCCGAGATAAACTATGTAACAGTATCAGTGCAGTTTATATAAATACAATAATGGTAAACAAGATGATCTTGGGTACAAGCTGTCAGTAAGGACATTCGAGTATTAGTTAGTACTCCGCTGCCGCTGTGCTCGCCCAGGCAGACACCCTGGCGGGAGTGGAGGCCACGTACTTCGGTACTCAGTTCTAGCGGTGACACCGTTGAGCAGTGAGTGTAACACTCCGTCGCTAGTTCATTTACACCCGACGGCATTATACACCAGACAATGCTACGGCACCCCGGCACGGAGCACCCACGACTTTTTATTCCATTTTTTCGCTGCGGCAAAAGCGAGCTGCGCGCGCGCACCTGCCGGCACCCCGCCGCGCCCGTCGCGCCCGCCGCGCCCGCGCGCCCGCCGCCGCATTAATGCCGGGCTCTCTTACAGTTACAAAAAAAAAGTACACCCAGAGGATAAGCCGGAGGATAGTTCACGTGAGGTTCCTCGTCATTATACTTTTTTTAAACGACCGATTATAAATAATGCAATTGACCCGCGACGGTCTCACATTTATTCGAATTAGTATCCGATGTCCCGTGTGATGAAGGACGAGATTGTGTTTTTTAATAATCACATAACGATCGAGGCTCGCGTAAACGGACGTGAAACTGTGCAAGTAACACGAAGCGGCCTCGACTCATTTCGCAATGTTTAAATTGTCTAATGGCCCCTCTGATCGTCGGGTGACGTTTGATTATTGTTTCAAAGCGCACGCAATTGCATGCGCAACGGGATCTTATTCATGAACATAACAATAACACCAGAAGCAATGCCTAAATATAAAACAAAGCAAACAACACCCCGCTGCACCGCGCTGCACCGCGCTGCACCGCGGCTCACGTTCACTGAACATCCTTGTGATGTTCTGTGCTTGTAATCCCGCAGCGCATTTTGTCAGCTGTAAACAAAGCTCGGCGCGAAATGGCGCTCGCGGAATCTGGATAACTTCGGGAGCTTTATCAACAAACGAACAGGGAGCGCGGGACACCGAACACAGCTCGGCACCGACCTGTGGTTGCGTCATACCGGATGTAACGCTGGCGTTAACAAGTTTATTGAACGACCCAATTTGCAGCGACCATGGGTGCGCTGCGCGTTCGCGAGGAGCGCGCAGCGCCGGAACGTTCGCGCTGCTTCGGGCACACCATGATGCGCCACTGTTACAGCTGATAAACAGCTATATGTACGGGTGAGCGCAAATCATTTCATCGCCCTGTCGTAAACTACTTGACACATAACAGTCTACTTTAATTTTACGTCGTTTCATAACATTTTATAAACATTAAAAAATTAAGAATTATTTTCCTTAGAACTTAATCTAATTACTCTACAAAAAGATAAACTAGTAATAATTTTTTGTGTACAGTAAGCAGAAATTTTATACATAAACTACTGATAGATGTTACCAGTCGAAGATAGACTAAGAACTAGTAGTAGTATTAGAAGATGGACAGAATTCAAATGTACCCACCAGTTTAAGTTTACCAGAATATAGAGTATGGACACATATACATGACAGATCGATATCTAAACATTATGGAAACCATGTTACCTGGGTACAAGGGCGCACCCCGGGGCGGCGCGGCGCGCGGACACGCTGCACCCGTTCTCACACAGGTTTAACCAACATAAAACGGGAAGTGGTCAATATTGTTTCGCAATATTAGAACGTGAGTATCTTTCAACTAACTAACTACATTCCTTTTGCTTTTTCTATTCGGACTGGACATACAAATATAGTATATATTTGAACTTGTTATATTTTGTACAATCAGTTTTCAATTATCATCGGTTACATGAAACATTATCATTTGTGTCCACCACGTGTGTAACCAGTCAACATATTTATCATTCCGTCTTCCACGGTTGCGGTAGTAACCACCTCAACGCTGAGCAACAATAACCAATAGCATACGAACATTGCTCAGGTTCCAGTCGGCGGCGCGGTGCAGCTGACCGATGCGCTGCGCTTAGAACACATCACCGGGTAATGCAGATCAAACATTTTCCATGAATATTTTGGTGTATGCTAATGCGAGGCCTTCTTTACACTACTAGTCGGTTCGTTTCCGGGAAACTTATTACTAGCATAGAGCCTATTTGCGCTGTGATACAGTACATACATACGTACATCATTGTGTTCTCAGCAGAAACGCGCTGGGCAATGCTTTGTGAACTTTAGTAAAGCAATGAGAACGAGCCCGCCGCGCCGCCGCGCCGCCGCGCCGCCGCGCAGCACCGACACGAAAGGTTTAAATTGGACAACATACAGGATATAGTATTGTTTGTTTCATAAAAAACCAAAACTATCAAATCAGACGCAATCACTACTTCAGTTTAACAAAAAAATCTACAGCAGCGTACCAACAATGTGCATCAAACAGGATTACAAAAATAGATAAATATGTAAATTTTGAAGTTTATCTTAATTAGAGTACACGACGCATAGCCGTGTAACGCAACCCCCGCGAGCGGCCACCCCGTGCGACCACCCCGCGCGGCCAGCCCGTGCGCAGCGCGGTTCGGAGCTGCGACAACCCATCTCCGCGCTGTCACTGGCCCCGACCGCCAGGGCTGACGGACAACCAACGAACCATTCGTTACCCGACAGCGAGCTTCACTCAACAATGGTTATCTAACCAAGTTCCATCGACACACCGCAGGCTGCTCCGGCTCTGCATATATATCATATATTTACGTTTAAATGCTACCAGCACATGAAACCGTAGTACACAGGAACAACTGTGATGACAGATACATATAGTTCCCACTCCGCTGGCCGTAACACCCCCGCAACCCCCTCTGCTGCTGCAAACTTCTAATCTCCAGGCCTCATGGTTCTAGAGAAATCGTGACGAGCCGCTCGACAGGTGGAAAAGGAACAACTCCATTCTACTCTGAACGGTAACGTTCTTAATAAACTATCCTGTCCATTTGTGGAGCACGCGCTGCAGGCGGTTGGCTGTTGTGGAGGATAACTACGGCGTGATACAACGCCGGGAGCGGTTCTACCGCTGGTTTAACCAATTACTGAAGAAGCCTTATCCTACTTACTCACAGAGATTTATTCCTGTGCCTAATAGTTGGTATTTCTGCCAGGTAAATGAGACACCGACACCTACTGACGCGCACGCGCACTCGTGTTGCTGCTCTTCCTTACACCATGGCTGCAGACGACGGCTACGGTCTCGTCTCGCCCCTCGTGCAGCTTGCGCCCTAACTAGCAGCTCCTGCGTACTCACTACGTAGCGTAGGCCTCCTTCAAGTGTTGAGGGGAATTGGGCCTTAATCCACCTCGCTGACCCAGTGCGGGTTACTGGGTTGTCAGAGCCTCTTCTATTGTTCAGCTGGGTGAATCGCGTGCAAACGAGGTTGACTAGGGTTCCGTAAGATATTTTATCTTTTTTTTTTCTTTTTTAACATCATCCCTCTGCATATGGCGGGTTAGGGTCTTTATTAGCACTTTTAAACTTACATTTATCACTTATCATTCTATTTTTTGGTTTCCTTATTTCTAGATCCTATATTCTCTCCTTTCGTCCATCTTCTCTATCATACCTATTATTATCTTTCTTTCTTTGTATTCTCCTCCTCTTTTCTCTCATACTCCATTCCATTTCCTTCTTTCGTACCTCTCGCTGAGTGAAGACACTGTCGCCTCGTCCGTGTTAATCTTGCCTCCTCGTTCCCTGAAAGCGAATGATCCTTTCCTAATTTCCACATTTCTTGTTTTCATATAATTTCATATAATTTTACATTTTGCATTTTCTTAAATTTTTTATGTTTGTTTTTTAGTTTTGTTAATTGTTTTACACATTTATTTATTATACTTTGTTTCTCCTCAGTATCTCCTCTATTACTGTCCTACAGTATGTTAAGAATATCTGGCGACTTTCGTCCTCACTCATCAGAGAGGCAACCGCTCCTGTGTCTAGCCTTTTTCCAGCTTGAATGTCCAAGTCTGTTCTCTCTCTCCCGAATAAGGGACAGGAGAGCAGGATGTGCACCACGGTCTGGTCCACCGTCGGGTCTTAGGGGCACGCGGGACTCTCCTTGAGCTTGAACCTATGAATCCGTAAGATATTGCGCGGAATCCCTTACATCCCTGATTAGTCAAAGTAAAGTAATTACAATTAAGAATTTTATGACAATTCCTGGTAACGAGGTTAAGGGTGGGGTTCAATATATCGTTTGACGATCATGCATATAAGTAATAAACACAGTGTTCAGGTCAACCACTTGTCTCTTAAACAGATCTTGTTGAATTGGTATTTTTCCACAGTTTCATGAATTAAATGTTAAGATAACTTACAAACCTCTGCCAGGCACAGAGCACTTCAAAGAACTATTTTGTTGTCAATGATAAATTCCGTTATGATCAGTTTCTTCGCCTCTTTTTTCTGTAAACGTTCACAAAACTCTAAAAAAGTTAATCCCATCAGCGTGCTGTTCGTCATTTGTCCCGCCGCCGACACCCCAAACTCAATCCGAGGTCTCAGTCGGAACACCCAGATCAGCCGGCGCGCGCTGCGCCATTAGTCAAGCTGTCAGCCGGTCACAGGGAGCTGTCAGTGGAGCGTCCATAGCTAGACGGATCACCGGTAGCCTGGTGAGATGGATAGAGAGGTAAAGCGTGAACCGGAACACGAGCGAGCGGTTCCGTGGTGCGATTGCGATTCTAGACTTCCACAAACTCACCCTCTCATGTTTCTGTAAGGTATGTAGAAATTTCACGCAGGATTTAACTCTTATTTCTACCTGTAAAGTGTAAAACAAAATTCATGTTATTTCAGTGAAACAATAACTTATTTACTTATTTAGGCCAACATCCGTAAAAGAAAAACACTAAGAATTGAGATTTAATAGTGATCTTATAAGTTTTACAGACTTAAAAAAAATATTAGTTTCCTTTTATTATATAAATTATATAAAATAATCAGGATTGTAATAAGAGAAGAAATCTTAGTGAAAGCTCTTAACATTTCGTACAGTGTCGGTTAGGTGGGACAGCGGACAGCGGACAGCGGACAGCGGACAGCGCCGACCGCAGCGGACCCTCTTCGCCGGAAACCGATGAATACAATAGGCTGGCTCTATGATATACATATATATATATATATATGTATATATATGTAGTGCGACGTGCAGCTCGACGTTGACTTGATTTTGACAAACAGCAGGTCGGGTGTCGCGGCCGCGCGACTCTTAATGAAGGTGGTGATTTGTTCCCCCAGTTGAGGAGAATTAATTGTTGCGCCGAGCACTCACCCCACTCCGCGTGCTTCTATACGGATACATCAATTTAAACATAAAACTCATGAAATTGGTAACTACTTTATTTTGATTCGATTTAATCAACTTTGGCGGTAAGCGTTTAAATTAATAAATAAAACATTTCGACCATTTCTTTGTTTACATGGCGACGGGTGAAAGGTAGGCAGGTTCCAAGAAACCCAATCACAAACCAAGTACTATCGCTCATGTCCTCATCTCCGCTGACACAGTACTACAACTTATTATTTCTAAGACGAAACAATCTATTCCGAGGGTAGACAAATGCCCGGCTAAGTCCTCGTCCCACACGCGTCACGTCCTCGACACATAGTCCTGTCCCTAAAAATGGTTCCAACAAAGATTTTGGCAGACAACAATGGTTGAGCATTTGAATGAAAACATGCGACCGGACAACTCGCATTTTTTTTCACCCTTCTACTTCCAAACTGTATTCGAATTGATGGAGATTGATGCGCGGGATTGGCGTGCTATCAACATGTTAATTCATTAGGAGTTGATTTATGTATTAGAAAGACACGAATTGAAACATTACAGTATTTTATCTCAACTTATAAAGCGAGCCAGGGCTAAATACCGAGGGCACCTCGACCTCTTTGGATCTCTTGTTGTACAATCTCGCGCCCACTAAGGATAACAACACCGTGCCGCGCCGTGAGTACACATTTCAACTGGCGCCTCGGTAAATAGGTACGTAATATTTCGTCGCTTCTGTAAATAAATAAAAATACTTTCAACTATTGGACATGTTGTAGAAAGATGTAGAGTATTGACACTATCAATGTCAGCCTGGTGTCTTTTCTTATTTAATAGGAACAGCATCTGATTAGAGTCCATTAGCCAAGCGTTTGAGATTGCTTAATACTTTCAATACACATAAATACCTAACCAAATTTATAATTAGTTATAAATGAAATGAACCCCCGGTTTATATCCGGGGTAAGAGCGGGCCCGCGCGCGGCGCTGCGCCTGCGTATTTTCATTGCGCCGCCATCTTTCTTTTTAACCGTCGTTTGCACCGGAGCGCGCCGCTCCACCGAATTTAGTGACGATTAAAATCTCAGCAGCAACACATATGAGCTCGTATCACTTCCACTTCGCGCAGTTACGGCGACAGCTTTACGGGTTGCTAAACGCGTTCATTACCAAACTACCCTTGTTATAAACATCACCGCTTAATTATGTCGGTGATTATCGTCTATTTTTTGCGGAGAAGTTATCCTCTGCCAATAAAGTTAGTGGAGCGAACTGATTGCTGTAACATTATGTTAAAAGCAACTGTAGAATAAGATAAATACCATTTCTTAGGAATTCTCGTGTTGGGCGGAGCGCCGCCGCACAACGAATGGTTTACTTCATGTACAATGCGATATGTAAATACTAAATGCAACCTGTTTACACTACAACGATCGATTCTTTACATAACGCATGTATTTTTAACTTGTTCAGATCATCGATTATACACATATGTTTATATACTAAAATGAACAAGGCAATTAGCTCCTATTTTTTACTTATTTTTAAGAATCATCTTTTTAGTTATCCGTTATGGCTATTTACAGGTTTCCTTATCAATAATTGATCGCTTCCGATTCTCTGCGAAGGTTCAACTTTACATCAGCGCTTCAGCATTAAATTTGCTGCAGCAGATGCTGAGTGGTGTCCTGTTCAAAGTTGTATCAAAATATCCTTTAAATTTTTTTGTAATTCTCTATTTTAGTAACAGTTTGTGTGAATGTTGAATAAACTTTTCTTTCTTTCTTCTTTCTAAAAGGTTAGCTTTTGTCCCCCTCAAACTGTGTCAGACCCCCTAAGATATTTCACACAACGCGGCTTAGCAAGGTGTTTACTTGTATAACATGCATACACATAAGTATAATCGCGTTCTGTAGTATTCTCGAAATGTGTACGGAAGGTGACCGGTGACCGGTGACCGGTGACCGGCAGCCACCTGCACGTCTACGAATTGATAAATTATGAACATTGTGAAGTGACGCCGTACTTCATGACATCGAGCTCTACAAACATCTCATTTTCAACATCAACTTTTGCATATTGAAAATTAACATATATCCCCTTTATTAACAAAATAAGTAAAGATATAAGTAAGTATTTTCTTTTCTGTGTATGAAAAGTGCAGCTGGTTTAAAGGAATGAGTTAATCGAATCGAATCGAATCGAATCGAATCGAATCGAATCGCCCGGACCATCGTGCAAGCGACACGCGCTGCGCCCAATGAACGGATATGAGTTATACATATATTTTTCTTTCGACACTGGTCAGCCATGCTGTAAATGTGAAAGGGCAAGGTGTAGCGGGGGCGTGGGGGCGTGGGGGCACAGGGGTACGCGGGCACGGGGCAATTTGTCAACGGCGGGCGTTCCGAGCGCTGTAATTGGCGGTCAACAGATAATAAGCGGCATTGTTTAGTAATAACTTGCACCCCTACACCCTCGCCATTATTTATTAGAGTTTTTTCTATAAACACCTTTTACGACAAATATTAATGGACGGTTGTGAGAAATATGTTTATTTTAATAAAATAATGTATGTCGCGAGTGACGTGAATGATACGTAGTATATGTAATATGTGATTCTACGTATCGCTTAATATCGGAGCTGTCGAGGCTTCTGGCGAGAGCCACCTGCGGTAGTGGACGTGACAATGGTGATGGCTATAGTGCCGTCGAGCGATAGGGCCGAAGAATTCACTGAATACCCCGACCATGCGACACAAGTAGCAACACAAGGAAAAAATATATATATGTTTTAAATTAGGAAGCGGCTATCTCGAAACGACATCTCAGCGAGGAAGGCATCAGCAGTAAATTACGGATAAACTGGAGCGGTGCCGCATCTCATTGTATGCAGATCGTCCGCCGTCCGACGCATCTCAGCCATCCGATTTGCATCAACTTTCGGGCTGCGGATTTGCAAATAAGCTCCACCTAATTATGTAGCATTATGTAGAATTATGTAGAATTATGTAGAATTACCTGACCGAGGTGAGCAATGTTAAACAAAATGAAATTGAAAATCGCGCAATTTTGTTCATGTTCCAACATTACTATTATTCATATTAAAAACAATAAACCGAATTGCATGTAGACAGATGGCATGGCGCAACACCGCCGCGCGCGCAAGCTCCCGTGTTGACTGATGGGAACAATGGCGGTCGGAAGCGGGCATTGTTTGCGTGACAATGGCGCGTCCGATTGCTCGGCGGCTCGTTAGGGTCGGCCCGCCGCGGCGCTTCGGCCCGACTTTATCAGCCGCAGCGGCCGGTATCGCGGCGAGATCTCGCAGACTCGCGCGGACGCAGCCGCCGCGCGACGAGAGGAGCGGCCGGCCGGCGGACCAGATGCGTATCGACGCCTCCGAAATACCGAAACCGACCGACCGACCGACCGACCGGTGCGGGCTACGTGCAGTTCCTTTTTGCAAATGCCCGCGAACTATCGGCCGCAGCGCAGGCGGCAGACGGCAGGCGGCGGGCGGCGGGCGTGCCTCAATGGCCGATTTGAATATAAAGGTCGCGGCTCTGGGTCCCCGGGCGCGTCTCCGACACAAATAAGTGATTTAGTTCAGGGCTATTTGTGTGCTGACGAGTGTCCGCCGGAGAATACTGCTGACGATCGGGATCCGCACTATGTACCGGACAACATTATTATATAAACCCACTGCTGTAACAAGTAACTACCGAGGCCTGGCGGCTGCAGCAACTGGACTCATGTAGAGGATGATCGGGACTAAGTGACGTACTTCCAGAAATCAGATGCTCAACATTGAACTTCCTCAGCCTGATAATGACGATGAATATAAAAATGTTGTATGTATGTGTGCCAGGATCGTAGCAGGTGGAGAGAGGTGGTCTCTGCCTACCCCACTGGGAACGAGGCGTGATATATATGTATGTATGTATTACCGCAGCGCCTATAACTGTTTGCGGGCAATAGTGCACAAACACTACTAGCTTCTGGTTTGAAAGGCGCTGTTTCAAATGCAGTCACCGAAGTAACGATCCTTAACATGATGCGTGTTTAGACGACGAACGCAACGTGAGGAGCAACTCTACCGGAGGCAGTCGGCGGGGTGCGGCCGGCGCCGCGGCAGCTGATGCGCCGGCGCACCGGCCAGCGCACGTCTGCATGGGTGCTGCGTTATGGAAATCATTTCGAAAGTCCGCAGCGCGTGAACGTGGACGCGGTGACAACGTCGCCGACGTTTGGGACATTTCACTTCATGTCATTATAAAATTGACAGCTGGCAATACCACTAATATAATCACAGGAGCGATGTGACTTATCGCCTTACCGCTTCACTAAACCAAAAACTTTCAGAAAAAATAGTTTAATATGGTTACCGTGGACCGGCGGTGGCACAAGAGCATTACAAAGGCTCGTGTATTCACCACCAACTCGGATATTATGCAGCTTGGCAATCTGTCTGTTTGTACGGACGGCACCGGGAGCCCGTGGAGCGATTTTAAAGAAATAACACAGGTAGAAACGATGACGATTCTGACTCTTCAATTTCGTATTTACGGAGTTCCAAAATAAGTATTACTTCAAGTCATAAGCATGTACAAAATCATAATGCCTATATAGAAATAGTATTTGCATTGCGAGATCTCCAGTGTGGCGATACTGCATGACACGGAACGCATTTCTTTAAAATACCCACCTTATTTATTGTAGCAGACTTATGAGGATGCTGTGGCGTTAATGATGACAGATGAGATTATGTATCGGGCTTAAGCATTAATGCACTTCATGTCGGCTCTCCGAAGCGCTCAGTTTAGACGGAGAGTGGATAAACCTTACGGTCAAGTTATTTAACGGCGTCTGAGTCATTGCGGTTCTCGTGCGTGCTCCAGACGAACGCTTATTTTTAACTTCAAGTTCCATCCAGTGAGTACTGGGAGGTGTCACAGTATTCAGGTACGAATCTCAATTTTGCCATAAAGGAACGGCTAGACAATTTTTTCGTAACATATGCAATATCCAGCGCTGACAATAAATTTCCGTCAAAACTGTTATACATTTATTAAACTACCAAAAAACAATAAATTGATGTCCATAATCGATTTCATTAGTATATATTACACTTATGCGGGTCAGTTTACTGCTGATAGGTTCCTCTGGCGGGGGCAAAAACAGGTTACGTCGGACTTACAACGACTAAAACCCCCACGGAGCTCCACCGTCGCCGCTTCACGGCGCAGCTACGGAAACGCTTTCACACACCTCTGCAGCCGTACAACACGCCTTCCTTATGGCCTTTTATCGTCACGTAAGCAACGGATCGCCAAGAGTCTGTCACCCAAAGGCCATGGGAGCCAAGAGAGGAAACTCCCCTGACTCCCTGCGGGGAACCTGGTCTCGGGCTCCGCCGCCAACCGTTATACGGCCGCGGAGTATAGGGAGAGCGGCGAAAAGCAATAGCTACACTCCGCTCCCCCGCGACCTCATCTCTGCCGCATCAGCAGTGCGACACCGTTTAATCGCAGAGGGTAGGAGAGAGCAGCGAATCGTAATACCGACATTTCTCTCCCCTCGCGACTCCATCACGGCTGTGAAGGGTTGTGCAAGTCTGTCCCTGCAACCCACCAGCACACATCCGAGTTGACCTCATGTATTCGCCCGGAAGAACCTACCCGGCCACCTCAGGCCGGCCGGGTAGGTTCCTCTTGTCGTTTGTGGCCAGGCCATGGCTACTTAGCCCCACCGCGAGGACAAAGCAGCAACCTGTTATCTAAACAAGACGGGCTTAATGTGGTGCAATATATACCATCCTAACTAGCGCCGCGTCGTTATAGGCGGGCACATCACCTACCATCCATCGGGTCAACCTGCCGTCCTGCTCGTCCCGTCAATTCGTTGAACAAAACAAGTTCACAGCGCGCCGATTCCTGAGAAGCTGTAATCGCTGTCATATTCTAATTAATGACACATATTAGTTGTACTATTAGGTAAACCTAGGTGTCAGTGAATCTTTGGATGCCCGTGATAGTGCACAGGTCGCAATGGAATAATTCATTTAAGGAGGCCGGGATGTAGCAGTGGGAAGTGACAAGTTGAATCGACGATAATGATGAAAACGTACCTAATTATGTCGCTTCATTATAATAAAGAAATCGATAAGCAAAAACCACAAATAGTATTCATTTTCGTTCTACTTTTTACCTATCGTTAGTCAATGTTAAAATGTTGCTCTTCTCAGAGGTATTTTATTTCCATTCAACTTGACCTTCATATCGATGCTGTTTGCTAAGAAATTATATAGAAACTCGTAAAACCATCAGGGGCGGCTTCTTTCTAGAACTCTTTTTTTTGTTCTACGTGGGGGAAATGCCTACGCATACCTGTCCTCGCGGGGGCAAGGATGTGTGTGTGATATATCGGACTCGCACTGACTAAAACCCCCACGATGATCCCAATTCGTCGCCTGGTGGCAAGGGTCACGGGTACGGCTTGATGCCTTTGTCCGCGACCCTCACCGGCGCTGGCCGCTTGCGTAGCTCCACTTCGGTAGGGAGGAATGAATCCCCCTGCAGGGCGCGCCAGAACAAGCAGCGCGCCCCCAACTCGGCCTCCTGTGTGCGGCCGACGGATTCCCCCGAACACGTCGCCCAGATGCCACGGAAGCACCGGGAGAAATCCTCTCCGGGCTTCCCGCGGCGGACAGATGTTGGGCCCGCCGCTACCCGTTAGCGGCCGCGGAGGATAGTAAGAACAGCGCATCGTAATACCGGTACTCCTCTTCCCCCGCGGCCCCACCGCCGCCGCATCGCCGGTGCGACACCGGTTGGTCGCGGAGGATACGTTCTCCGCAACCCCACCTCACATGCAGAAGCGGTATAAAACCGCCCTTGCAGCCCGCCGTAGGGGGCAGTATAAAGCCGCCCCCGGGCCCCCGGCTGTTTCGATGAGCTCTAGTTATCCCAACCGGTGCTCCAACCTGGAGCGGCAGCTTCGGCCAGCCCTTCGCCGCGGGCCGACCGGGTGGGTTCCGCTTAGCTTCACCGTGTTGGGCCCCACGGTTACTAAGCCCCTCCGCCACGACAAGGCGGGAACCCATTGGGGGGGTTCTTTCTAGCACATGGCGAAACAAGTTTCAAGTTGGTTTAAGCTATTTATACAATGCGATAATGACAGCTGCCCATCATTATATCTAACGTTAATGAACGCATAATAAATAAACTAAGGTTTGTCTCCAGCACGACCTGATGTGCTGGGCTACGACAACTACACGGCTGCACGGCTGCACGGCTGCGCGGCTGCCCGGCTGCCCGGCTGCGCGGCCATTGTGCGCCGCCGGACGAATGCGTGTCGTTAAATTTAATTGTTTACACGTTATTCTGTGACCCGTGACCCTTCGCAACGTTTCCGAGAACGCTGAATCGCGATAATATTAATTAATTATCTGGGGAATAAAAGAAGAACAGAAACAATAGTTTTTTTTGTTTTCATTTGAAATGTTACGATACGGGAGTCATAGACAAATTAGTGTAGATCCAATCTATGTAAATCTAGTGATCGCCCATGGTTCCGCCCTCGATATATATTAATCTTATTAAATTTTTCATACGTAACGTAAGTGTACTGGTCTAGCGACGCAACTTCTGTTTCTACCGCCAAATAGTAGTGTGCAAATATTACTTATGTTTCGGTTTGAAGGATGCTGTAGATAGTGTAAACGACTTTTGTTGCCGGCGACGAGCGCAATATAGTGCAGGCGTATCACTTACCATCAGGTGAATGTCCGGCCCATCTCTTCGATTAATTAAATAAAACAAAGTGAACAGCGTGCGTTAGTTACGTCAAGAGCTATAAATTCGCGTGTACGCAACACAAATAAAATAATAAATTCACCGAACAGTGCATACATTAAAAGAAGTATAAGCAGTCCAGGACTGTTGCAATGAAAGTTCAATGAATAAGTGTTAATAACATATTTACACGTCGCACGCTCAGCGTCGGAGTGACCGAATTAAGTAACATCCTGTTTTGGCAAAACGCTAGAAAAGTTTTGCATTTAGGACTGTATCTCTTTATTTGGACACCAAAGTCTCACGATTTTTGTGGAAAGTATTGTTTTAATTTAATGATTGTATTATGAACCGTACAATTTGAATAGAACCGTTGTATTAAGGTTTATAGTGTATCTAACTCATTTACGACTGTTTTTAATTAGGTCATTTTAATACTAGGCGTGCGACGTAAGTGTCCAAACCAATACAAAAGATAACCATTGGCTCATCATAAATAGTTGATAATATTTATAGATATTTTGTATAAGTAAATTTTTACTTCTTACCACTTAATGTAATTAAATCAGTCTATGTAACTGCAACTTGTAACTAAGTTTGCGATCGCTGTTACCATTCGATTAAGAATTATTATGAACTAGGCAAGGAGTTAAGTTTTTACCGCTCCCTTTAATTTAATTTGTGTCCGGGGGGCGTCCCGCTGCGCGCGACAAATGCCGCCGATACATCACTACGATGATATCTCTTTCGAATTGCTGTGAGAAGCCCGCCATGGCTGGCTAATTAATAACTTACATTACAAAAAGGAACTTACAGGGAAAATGTGTATAGGGAGAGGTTCAAGTTACGGTTTCTATTTTTAAATTCAACTCGAGGATTATTAGCATCATTTGCATATAGATTTGGTGGGATACTAACACCTTTAATAATGGTAATGTAAAAGGAATGTAAATGGAAATGTATTTAAATTTCAAGTCGTAAGCAGATAAATACATTAAAGTTTATTCAACGTTTAAATGTATAGAATGCGTACTAAATGTGAGTGATGTAAGTATTCAAATGCTATCGAAACAGGCGTAGGATATTGAAGACCGGAGGCCTAATCACTTTTAAAAATTATATTCATGTGTGGGCAGCACATCAACGACTCTTTATTTCAGATATAGACAAAACTATCAAAGTATTTATTTGAAGACTGCGGAGAAACCTTTAACAATCTGTGCGCTCTTCCATTTTTTAGTTTTCATAATAAAGGCAATCGACTATACTACTCACTTAATGGTAAGAAATAACGCCCCCCACTGGACAGCTGACGAGCAACAGTTGTCGAACATTAAAACTGTCTTCACCATATTATTGGAGTGGATACTACCTACGAAATCGTTTTAAATGATTAAAGTATGAAATTTTAGCTTAACATTTTCATTAGAAGCTTTAACTACAAACCGAAATCTAAAACATGTATACAGATACGACGCCTGTTAATAATTTAATAGCAAATATTTTGTAGGCATACGACGTTTTCAGTATCTGTGGGAGAGAAAAATATTTGTTATTTTAAAAAAAGAATAATTGAAAAACAAAAAAAAGCGTACGACGTTCTCGATATGACAACACGAAATCAAGTATCAGAAAAATTATTATTGACCCTTTGCCGTACATCCAAAGTCGCTAAAGTGGTGACCCTTGACTGAACTAAAATTATGTGGCTCGAGCACTAATCGCCCCACGTTCATCTGACAAGATTATCAAGATTTAACTACGCTAGACGTCCAGCATCTCATCAACCTAATACAAAAACTGTCGCTGGAAGTAACCGAGCTACGATCAGCACGTCATGGCAATCAGCTGAGTAGTAATTTGCGCCATCATTTCACGTCACGCTCGCATAATGCATCGTTGAGCCGAAACCGCAAAACCTCGCCATACTGCTATTACCACCATCGTTTCGGCATGAATGCGAAAAAATGCACTTCACCGTACCGTCTCACGCCCGACAAGTCTAAGAAACTAACGAACGCTAGCTACGACTGAAACTAGCGTTACCGACTCCTAACACCGCCTATTCGTTACCGACAGGGTAACAAGACACAACTTTTTGGTAGACACTGAAGCCAATGTTTCCGTGCTACCGAAAAGAAAAGGCTCTCACGAGAAACCACTACCGTTACAACTTTACGCCGCCAACAACACTGTTATCCCTACTTATGCCGAAAAGACATTAGAACTGTGTTTAAATTTTATTATATTTTTACTTTAATTTGTATTGTAACTGTTTTGTATAGATACTTTGTTTGTTTTGTAGGCTTAGAAGTTTTATGAATTTTGTTTTTAATTTATAAATGTTGTTTATATACTTTAAAGTAAAAGTAATAATTTATAGATACTTGTTCACTTGTGTGTAATGTACGTCATGTACGACAACAATAATATGTCAATCCAACACTATAACGTCAGAGATTTTTTGTTTTGGTACCTATTTAACTGTATCAACTTAAATTATTAAATTTTATTATTTATAAAAGAGTATAGATATGCATTTATATGTAAACAAAAAAGTTTTATCAATGCAAATATATACTGTTACTATTTTTATATAGTTTATTCAGTTGCTTAAATAATTAGAAAATGAGTGAAAACGCTGGTCGTTCCCGGAAAGTATCATTTGAACAGTTGAAATCACTAATAGATTTTATGGGATAGCATATCGAATTGGCAACTGGGAATTGTCGTTCGTTGGAAGCGCGTCACACATCAAAACGGCTGCAGAAGGAACTGACAAAACTTCTTAACAACTGTCGCACTGGCACTCAAAAGAGTTCAGATGAATGGAGTAAGTATTGGAGTGATTATAATAACAAATATTTTTCTCTCCCACAGATACTGAAAACGTCGTATGCATACAATTTAATTTCATTTTAAAGATTATTAAAGGAACAGGTTCTAACACAGTAATATTTCATGTTTATTAAAATAACATGTTGATTAATTTACATTGTATTATAAATATAGACTTCACTTTTAATTTCCTAGGCTTCCTAATCTAATCATCATTAGAAAATCTTCTCTCTGCCCTTTTTCGAGCTATGTGGGGTCGGCACAGTATGTAATTTACTAACTACTTAATTAATTATCATGAGAATTTTTTTATATTATTTTGAGGTGAAACAATATTTCTCAACTTAATTTATTAGGGGAGAAAAATTTCTATGCTCTTTATATTATTGTAATGAAATAATTTTGTTGAATTCATTTATAACTGCGGATTCTGAACGCAACTTTGTCAGTGTGACTTTGACAGCCTCTGTCAAAACAAATCGCAGCCAGTGCGAGAGGAGTTTACCCCAGAAAATTAATTCAATCCCCACCACAGGGACCAGCCAGCTTTCACCATGGTAGCGTCATAACTAAGCCTGAATTCTGATTCATGTTATATTGTTGACGCAGTCTTTACATGTATTCCGTCAATTGTGTGTTGACAGGGCACCGCGATGTTTGCGAGAGTAACATTTTATCCAACACTTTTCTATAATGTCATGATGGAAAAGCTGAGCAGCAGGCGCTGGTATGACAGAATTGATGATCATGTCGTCCTGGGAGCACTCCCCTTTCAAAGTATGACAAAAAAGGTACGTTATAAAATTAAAATTAGGTTATTAAACAAAATATGCTATGAATAAATGTTAGTTAATTATTTACAAAAACCTCTTAAATAAATTAAATTGAATATAGCTACAATTAAAATTGCAGAAGCATGAAGATTTCACAGTTCAAAAAAGTTTAAAAGTTCAATGTACATTTTGAACTATTTCAGTTATTTATTTACGAAATTTTAATTAAGGCACAACATAAAAAAACTTTTTAATGAAACTTCAATTCACAATATTTACTGCATAAGCTAAATATTTATGTCAGTGATAAGTTTACTCCAAATATAGTTATTTAATTTTGAAAAAATATACATAAATCACTATTCAAAGTAACATAACTTTAAAACATTAAAAAGTTCTAAAAGCTTAGGCATTAAATATCCAGTCCATAAGAGCTAATTTAGGTCCCCACTGATGTGGCACAGGCCTACCCAAAATATGTACAATATATCATTATATATTGTACATATTTAATAATAATAATAATAGAAAGTTGTAATTAGTAAACTCAATGTATAAGTATTATTAAGGAAATAGTTACCATTGTGTTTTAGTTTCATAAAAATATAAGTAATTCATTGATATATAGTTGCTAAATTTAGTTATCATATCAGGAAATGAAAATACAACTCCCACATTCTTCGGCATAACCTTAATCTTGTAAAGAACTGATAATGTCTGTGTTCTTGCTTGAATACATTTGCAAATAAAGAAATGTTACAAATAAACACAGATTTATTCACCTTATTATACTCATGTTTTATGAGTTTTGAGGTTATGTAATTACTGTTTGATCTTGGTTATAGATTGCCTAGGCATTCTAGGCATCTTGATGGTACTCATGCATACTACCTAACGACAGTGGACTTAGAAAGATTTAACATATTGTTTGACATACAAATTAACATTTACAATCTGTATTCTTCCTTAGCTGAATAAATAAAAATTTAAGATAATATTTATTCAAGACTATTTTACATTTACTTTCATTTTTTGTTCTCTCACCAGTATTCAGGATCTGTTGCAAAGGACTATCTAATCATTAATATTACTAAAACAATTTTTCTATACAGTGTATTACCGCAGTACACGGGTTTTTATTATCTAATGTCACAAATGTGATCCTTCAAAAAAAGATTCATGGTTCACAGTTCACGACCTCTCATTTAACAATAGCAAGAGATCAGGCAGTACTCTCAACATTGACTTGTATAGACAGCGGTACAATACATAATGTTCATTGAATTGATGAAATAATATCTAAATGTTTTTAACAAACACATTTTTATAAAACTGTTTACATGTAGACTTAGACACATGTGTCACATTCATAGTAATTTGTATGATTTTAATTAGCTAAACACTAATATCTCAAGTAGCTATCTATCGTAGCTATATATATATATATATATATACATCTATAATAGCTATCTAAAGTAGCTCGCTGGCCAAATGGTTAGAGCGTGCGGCTTTCATTCCGAAGGTCGCGGGTTCGAATCTCGGCGTGTACCGATGACTTAATATTTAAGTTATGTACATTTGTGAACTTTAGTTACAACAGCGAGATACAAACGGTGAAGAAAAACATCGCGAGGAAACCCGCACACTGAAATCATATTTGTGTGCGTGTGACCGCTCTGTTCTCGGTGCGTGTCAGGGCATTCGAAATATAGGTGCCTAAGATTGCCTGTATCTGGTCAGACCATCGGGTCGACCCTGTGATCTTTTGCCCTCGATCTTTGCTACTACAACCAACTTATCCAGGTTATCTGTTTATCTCTGGGCAATATGGCCAAAGTAACTTAGGACTTGTTCGTAGCAAATGGTGGACAAACTGGTGGTGATTTTGAGTTGCTCGGGGATGAATTTCGCGGATCTCTTTGCTGTTCATGGTATGCGCAGAATTCTCCTCCAACACGTGTGGTGTTAGTGCATATACCACTACAACATTCAGACGGCAAGGTTTTGTATTAATTTTCATGGTCATTATCCGATCACTCACTGGGTGGTATCTTAGAACAAATTTGTTCATGTAGGGCGATACCGAGATGCCGACCCCATTCCCGCTTACTTCCTTAAATCCTGAAAAAAAAAAGATATGTCTTGATGTCCGAGCAGGAGTATGCCCGAAGACTTCCTGCTGGCATTGCGATTGTCCTTTACTTACAATATCAACTTTACCTGGATCAAATGTACCCCTAACATTCCATGTTCCTTTCCATTCCATATTAATTTTTTTGCGAAGCTGAGGAATTTTGGCTTCAGATGGTGTGCGTTGTGAAGGTGTGTTTTCCTCACCATAGCTACGCCAGTAGGCAATACCAAAAAATAGATTATGGGACGTTGGTACCTGTCGCTCTACCACTGTTGGAAAGGTTGTACGACATTTCACCAATAAGGTTACCCGTTAAGGTGGTGACAAGAATGTCATACCCTATGATAACCTATGGTGGTCAGATGGCGACGGGCACAGTCACGGCCACGTTGTTATATCAACTCAATCTGACCAAGTATTATCACTAAATGTTTTAAGTCCCTCCCACGTCATATTATTATGGTTTTCAAAGTTTTTGTTAATAGTTATTTATTGTGCACGGTGCTTTAACAAGCAAAGGAATGAAAGTGAATGTAAGCAAGACGAAAGTAATGGTTTTTGAAAGAGAAGAATGTATGACAAACTGTGACATTATGATTGAGGGACAAAACGTGGAACAAGTGAAAGAATTTGTATATCTGGGTTCACAGTTTACGAGAGATGGCAAGTGTGATGGTGATATTGAGAGAAGAGTTTTGAAAGGGAATCAAGTCAATGGCGCACTTCATAACTTTATGAATAGCCGGAACGTATCACAAAGTGCACGACTGGCTGTGCATAGAGGCGTGTTGGTCCCCACACTGATGTATGGTAGTGAATGTTGGGTATGGCAGAAGAAACATGAAAGTAGGATTAATGCTGTGGAGATGAGAAGCCTGAGAAGTATAACTGGAGTGAAACGGATGGACAAAGTGAGGAACAGTGTGATAAGGAAGCGGTGCGGCGTGGTTGAAGATGTAGTGACAAAGACAAAGAAATGGGAAGCTTAGATGGTTCGGCCAAGTCGAAAGATTAACGAACAAGGTAAGATTGATTAGAGAAATCGGTGCAGATCGACCTAGGCGGACGGACATATTCCGATCAAATCGAAGATGTCCTAAAGAGAGGCTGGGTCAAAAGCACTCGCAACCGGCGAGCGTGCATGAAGACGCTTATGAAAGTGGAGGAAGCGAGAGAGGTGTGCCAGGATCGTAACAGGTGAAGAGAGCTGGTCTCTGCCTACCCCACTGGGAACGAGGCGTGATATATGTATGTATGTATGTTTATTTAATATACACAGACACACACACGCACTGTACTCATTATAGATACAATATTTTAATAAAGCATCAAATGTCTGTCGAGCTGGTACGTCGAGGAAATATCTTGGCAATTGTAATGATTGTATTGTTTTTGTCAGTTTCAATTCCGCGCCGCTGCCACTCACGGAACTCGTTTGTATTGTGAAGCCGTTCACCGAGCGGTGGCCACGCTACTGACGCAATTTATTAAACAAAAAGAAAAAGAACTTTATTACAATTGGATATGAGTTAATTATTTAAATTCATAATTTAATTGAGCGTTACGGAACAACTGCAACTCTACAATACAAAGCAGTGACGCGAACGATCCTACCACGAGTGGTACCACCGCCAGTAGAGACGTTTCCTGGTGACAGGTCTCTGTTGTCGGAGACCGTCTAGATAGGTACCGCCGCAGCATGTAATGCGGTAGACAAACAGTACTGTGCAAACATTACTGTGTTCCGGTTTGAAGGGCGTCGTAGCTAGTGTAATTAATGGGGTAAGGAGATTTAACATCCTGTCCCCATGCGACGAGCGCAATATAATGCTATGTAACCTAACCTAGCTATCGGCACGTTGTTACAGGCAGGCGTATCGCGTACCATCGGGTGAACGTTGCACTCATCTCATTGCTTTATTGAATAAAAAATGTACTGCATCACTTTGCGACTATACGGTGCGTCCTGTTTCCCTTAAAACGCTGCAATGGCAAGAGGTGGACACCCGCCACGCAGTACCGCCACGGCGGCGCCCGGGCCCTGGATACTTTATCGTTTAACAAAACCCAATACAACGCGTAAAATTTAAACTTAGACTTTCATCAGAGACTAAAAATGGCGGCCGTGTTAACAAAATGAACGTCTTCACTTTCAGTTGATCGAGGATGAGAACATCAAGGGCGTCGTGTCAATGAACGAGACGTACGAGCTGAAGATATTCTCCAACGACGCAGAGGTAAGTGGCGCTGCCGGTGTTTTAAGCAATATTCAAATCAAAATGATATATTTGCAAAAATAAATTGTGTAACAGGCGTAAGAAAGCAGTACAGAAAGTGCAGCCAGGAGTGTCGAAACTCCGTCAAGGCAATTGCCAAACAATTACTCAGAATTAGATTGAATAGAGTGTGTCGGGCGGTGCCGGACGCTGGCGCGCGCTCGCGGACTCCGCGCGCGGCGGGCGGGCCGCACCCGCGCCGCACCCGCGCCGCAAGCCTCTGTGCTTACCTTTACTTGATATATATTAGTATTTACTACTATTTAGTACTTATTATAGTCAACTCATTGTTGCGAACCCTTAGAGCGACGTGAGAGATCATTATTTAGATAAGTTTAAGATAAGGAGCCAGGGTATGCAGTGCATATTCGCCTGTATGGAGCGCACGCCCCTGGGATACACGGAGTCTTTCGTCAGATTTCTTTAAGCAGGGCGTAGCTCGGCGGAGCCCGGGCCTGGCTGCCTGGCTGCCTGGACAAGTCTATTTGACTTCTCTAATCAAAAATTACACACGTTATTACAAATATTTCCCTTGGTTTTAACCTGGATTCCTTACTAGGCGATGCCTGTATCGAGGAAATCCTGGACATAAAACTGCCTATAACGTTTTTAATTTATTTGGCAGTACCTGTTACCTCACTAGTCTGAAGTGTTGTATATGTTATATAAATTTAGTATTAATGATAGGCTATAATACACTACATACAATACATATATAATATACATACTATGTACTAACATTTACAAGTTCCTCTGTCGTCTCGTAAGTTTGGGAACTTGACCATTTAAATATTATTTGGCTGACTTCCTTTGCTGGTCTGTCGCGAACTTGACGGTGCGTTTCAATGAGATAAATATGGATTTGCGCGGACTCCCCGACACGTGCGTACTGCCAGTGTACCAGCGGTGTGCCAGCCGTGTGCCAGCCGTGTGCCAGCGGTGTGCAGCGGTGTGACCGGACGTTCAACTCGAACACTTCAATGTTTTTGTTTATCAAGCGATCCGATTAATTTGTGGAATGTTGAGGCTGTTTTAAATGTAAGTTTGGCAAATATCTCCCTTCCGCTTTTTTGCTCTTTATTCAATGCTTTATAAAAAGTGTTACAGTGATCGGATTTAGTTCAAATATGCGCCGTTTTGTTCGATAATCTGTTTCCATCTAGACGGCAACTTCATAATACCTCCCTCGTAGAAGCCTCCCTCCTTATTTGCGAAGAACTCGGACAGCCACTTTTCACAAGCCTCTTTTGAGTTCAACTTTACACCACCAAGGGCGTTCACCATGGACAGGAACAGGTGGTAATCACTTGGCGCTATGTCCGGGCTATATGGTGGATGCGATAAAACCTCCCATCCGAGCTCCCGTAGCTTCTGACGAGTCATCAACGAAGTGTGTGGTCTGGCGTTGTCCTGGTGGAACACTACACCCTTCCTGTTGGCCAATTCTGGACGCTTCTGGTCGATCGCCTGCTTCAAGCGGTCCAGTTGTTCGCAGTAGATGGTAGAATTAAGCGTCTGGCCATATGGGAGCAGCTCATAGTGGATGATTCCCTTCCAATCCCACCAAACACACAGCAAAACCTTCCTGGCCGTCAATCCCGGCTTGGCCACTGTTTGGGACGATTCACCGGCCTTCGACCACGACCGTTTTCGCTTGATATTGTCGTATGTGATCCATTTTTGGTCGCCAGTCACCATCCGCTTCAAGAATGGGTCGAGTTCGTTCCGTTTCAGCAGCATATCGCAGGCGTTGATTCGGTCCAGAAGGTTTTTTTGCGTCAAATCATGCGGCACCCAAACATCAAGCTTTTTTTTGTATCCAGCCTTCTGCGGATGGTTTAAAATGGTTTGGTGACTAACTCCCATCTCCTGGGCGATGTCACGAGATGCCACATGCCGGTCTAACTCGATGTAGTCCATGATTTGATCGGTATTTGTCGTCACAGGTCTTCCGCCGGCTGGCTTATCCATGGTGTCGTTTTCACCGGCTCTGAATCGTCGAAACCATTCCTCCGCGGTTCGAAGTGATAGAGTACCATCCTCCAAAACACCATTAATCTCACGGAACGTTTCTCTAGCGGATTTGCCTTTAACGAACGAAAACTTTAAAATAGCGCGAATTTCGGCGTTAGTGAACTATATGTTTACACGTCTATAACTGTTGAACGCAATATCCAAACTAATTATGCATAGCGTCGTTTTGTAGGTTATGTCAAGACCTTTCAAATTATGTATAGTATTGCCAGATACGAGCTCTGTAGCGCTTTGTACATAGCCGCGAAAATCAAAAGACAAAAAGGCGGAAGGGAGATATTTGCCAAACTATTATAAAAAGTATTTGTACAACTAGGACATCAGCACCTGGTGGAGCGAAGACGTGGAATACCTGTATGGTATTCCACGACGGAAAGAGCATAGTTTTCAGAACCGAACGCTGTGCTCTTTCCGCTTGTATTAGGATCAACTTAGCAGCTCTACCCCAGCACGTTATGCAGTAACCCAATAATGATTCTTCCGAAGCGTAGCACACTGTTCAAAGGGTGACGGCAGAAGCCACTGGCCCGAGACTCATTCTCATCACACTAACCATCTTTCCCAGTCTAGCCGAGAGTCAAGAGAGATTTTCATCAGTTTCTACTGCTAGGTATCGTGTAGCTTGGACTCGTATTAGTTTCGCACGGACATGACGTCACGCGAGCGTTGCATTATTCTTCATGAATTAAAATAGTTAATTTGGTGTCTGGAGTTGATGCGGCAGGTTTATGGAAACAAATAAACATTCTCTCTTTTGTGTTAAAACATTAACATATTATATTTTTAATCTATAACCAAGTTGCGGACTTAATTTTTTTTACTATTTTTATCAACAAACATTTGATTGGATCATTCACCAGATGCCACGTTGCGGTTGCAGGATATATGTGCAGCACTCGGAGCGGCTAAGCTAAGGCTTACTGTCTAATATCCTTTGCATGCCGAGATGAGAACTGTTCTCCCAGATCTCAATCCTACAAATGAACATTCCCGCGAGGTCCTAGCGCTCGTTTGTACTTTTATTTTTATTCAACTAAGCGACACCAGTTAAAATGATATACACTGCATCACATTGCGCTCGTCGTCTAGCGAGATAAGATGTTATCTTGTAATTGTTTACGGCTGATGAGAATTGAAAATCCTTTTACCAATACACGAGTTCGACTGCAGCGTGCGCGGGCAATCATTACACTAGGTGAACACAAGACACGGAAGTATCACGTTCTCGTTGTGTCCCTGCAACTCCTATCGCAGTATTAGATTTTTATCATCAAAACCAATCACCGTCTCACCAGTGAACATTATAAATGTTTCAAAATAAAATAGTAATTGGTTCGATCCGTATTTCCCTCGAAAGGTATTCGGAACTGGCTCCGCTGATGCAAACGGCCGCGCAATCTCGTCATCCGGTTGGTTTGCGCGAATGGAACCAATCGCCTGCACATGGAGCGCGACCTGAACTAATTGTGATCGCGCTGGCTCCGCGTCAGCTCCGTATGCACGTCGCGACGTGCGCGTGCGCGCACAATTGTATGTGATGGAAATGGTTTTCAACCTTTTGAAACGGTACCGCCTCCGGGTCGCCCGCTCCTTTCCGCCCCGTGACTCCACTCATCTCTTTTATTGACAAATATTCTGGTTAGTATCTTAGTGACACTACGTATCACCCCCTCGGTATCGATCGGAACTGTAAAACTGTTCACTTGCCGTCTGCCATTACATCTCGAGATTACCCTTGCATCCTTATTCTTGCATTGAATATTTATGTAAATCTACGTAGTAGCTCGCTGGCCTAATGGTTAAAGCGTGCGGCTTTCATTCCGAAGGTCGCGGGTTCGAATCTCGGCATGTACCGATGAATTAACATTTAAGTTATGTACATTTGTGAACTTTACTTACAACAGCGAAATACAAACGGTGAAGGAAAACATCGCGAGGAAACCCGCACGCTGAAATCATCTTTGTGTGTGCGACCGAGCAATGGCGGTATAACCATAAACCCGGTCAGGCAACTGGCTGGATGAGGCTTCAGCAGCCTTAAGGTAAAAATAACCTTTAAAATGCCGGGTGCAGAAGGCAACGGGAAACCACTGCACTATATTCCCTAGTATTCAGCATGGAAAAGTAAAAAAAAAACGACTGTATTACGCTGATCGCCAACCTCACTAGTTGGAGAGGCACTCTAAGAAGAAGAAGAAGAAGAAATTAATCTACAGTAGAGATTACGCTGCATGCGGTGAACACTGCTTTACATGTTTTTACTAGAGCAACAGTTTGTAAATGTTACTATGTAACAAGTATTCAAAGGTAACCGCAACTATATCTGCTAGTTTAAAGTATCGAGAAGTTTCCAGAGCACTTTGACGATCCCATTGCAAATAGCGACTTTTCAATTTGAATATTCGAAAAAAATCATATTGGCAGCTTTACTCTTTTTCTTTTTACATTATTCTCCCTGCGTATGGCGGGTCAGGCCTTTATTTACAGAGATATCCCTTATCATCTACTTATCTATTACAATTTTCCTTCGTTCTCTACTTTCATACTCGCATATCTTTCTCTCTAGACTTATCTTTCATCCTTTTTTATCTCCACCACTTTTCTTCCACTCTCCATTCCATTTCCTTCTTTGATACCTCTCGCTGAGTGAAGACACCGTCGCCTCGTCGTGTCCGGAACAATTCATCTTCTTCGCTGATATAAAGCATCGATTTGGCAGTCATTTTTCCTCTTCTTTTTATTCTCCTTTCCTGTTTTCCATTTTTGTTCTGTTTCTCCATTACTTTTACTATTATTTTTATTTATTTGTTTTAAGTTAGTATTAATTTTTTTTTTATTTATATTTGTATTTATTTACCGATTTATTTATACTTTGTTCCTTACAATTGCTTCTCCCACCACTTTCCTGCAATATTCTATGAATTTTTGGCGACTTCCGTCCTCACTCATCAGAGAGGCAATAGCTACCATTTCCAACCTTTTTCCGATCTCTAATTCTATGGTTACTCTTTCTCTCCCGTATAAGGGACAGGAAGATAAAATGTGCACTACGGTCTGGTCCACCTCCGGGTCACAAAAGCACGTGGGTCTCTCCTTGAGCTTAAACCTGTAAAAGTACTAGGAGAATCTCCCGTGCCCAGTGAACATCTGAGCTTTACTCTTTTGAGTCAACACGTACTGACCATGCGAAAAGGTCTGCTCACGATTTTGCCATTGTCAATGGTCGGACGCAGATGGTACCTTCTCCTACACGTGTGCCGGATGTGGAAGACCATTTGCATTCCTTATTGGACCTTCTGCTGACCTCTCGCCCCGAACCCATTCGGGTATGGGTCGATGCTCCTCTCGGGTCATCGGAGCATTGCCTAGTTCGGAGCATGGTGCCTCTCACTGTCTCGTCGCAACCACTTCCATCTGGTAGACGACGTGTTTGACACTACAGGTCAGCAGACTGAGACGAGATGCGCTCTTTCTTTGCATCCTACCCATGGGGGCTAACATAGACATAACATAGAGATTTGCTTCAAGTTAGAGGATCCTGGCACCTGCGCTCATTCGGTTGCCGGCGTCGTGCTGCAGGGCATGGAGTTGTTTGTTCCTAACTCAGTGGTGCCCGTCGGTGGCAGATCTCGGCCCTGGTTTGGTGGGTCATGCCGTGACGCACATCGTCGCAAGCGGGAATGCTACCAAGCTTGGGCTAGGGCAAAAGCCACTAAGGATGTAAACTTTGACTCACTCAAGAAGAAGTACAACTCTGCTTCCAGGTTCTTTAAGAGGCAAATTGCATTGGCAAAATCGAATTACGTTGGGAGAATTGGCGAGAGACTGGCACGCCTGCCATCTGGCTCTCGAGCGTCCGTCGGCGTCCAGGGTAATTTCTGTTAGTCGACACTTCCACCTTTGCGCGAGGAGGATGGTTCATTGGCCTATTCCGCAAGGGAGAAAGCCGATCTTCTTGGCTCTATCTTTGCGGAAGACTCGACTCTTGACGACAGGGGGAACACTCCTCCTACCATCCCGAGGTGTGAAACCACAATGGCGGACGTCCGCTTCACACAGTGTGCTGTGCGGAAAGCACTATTCTCCCTGGATGTCAACAAGTCGAGTGGGCCCGATGGAGTGTCTCCTATTGTGCTGAAGGTGTGTGCTCCAGAGCTGGCGCCGGTTTTAACGCGCTTATTCAGACACTCTTATGTCCTCGGCGTTGTCCCACATTCATGGAATACGGCTCTAGTACACCCGATCCCTAAAAAAGGCGACCGCTCAGATCCCTCCAACTACAGGCCTATCGCTATCACCTCCTTACTCCAAAATTATGGAATCCATAATCAACCGCCAGCTTATGGGCTACCTGGAAGAGCACCAGCTGATTAGCGACCGCCAATATGACTTCCGCAAAGGCCGATCAGCTGGTGATATTCTGGATTTACTAACTCACCGTTGGGCGCAGGCGGTTGAAAGTAGGGGTGAGGCACTAGGCGTTAGTTTGGACATAGCGAAGGCCTTCGATCGGGTTTGGCATAAAGCCTTACTATCGAAGCTTCCTTCCTATGGGCTTCCTGAGAGACTTTGTAGGTGGATCGACAGTTTCCTTGCGGAACGGAGAGTTAAAGTCGTCGTAGACGGCTCATGCTCGGATCCCGGACCGTAAATGCTGGTGTTCCCCAAAGCTGCGTGTTATCCCGACATTGTTCATTCTGCATGTCAATGATTTGTTACATACCAGTGGCATTCATTGCTATGCGGATGACAGTACCGTGGATGCACTGTATTTCGGCCGCAGCAATATCTCTCGGGATCACGTCGATGAGTGTCGGAACAAACTTGTGTCTGAAATCGAATCATCTCTTGTGAAGATTTTCGATTGGGGGGGACTAAATCTAGTCCAGTTTAACCCTTCTAAGACTCAAGTTTGCGCGTTCACCGCAAAAAAAGCCCCCTTTCTCGCATCGCCACTCTTCGGAAACACTCACCTTTGTGCCAAGCCAAACATTGGCATTCTGGACGTCGACATTTTGAGTGTTGTCCAGTTTAACGGTCATTTGGAGAGCAAGGTTAAAAAGGGCCTCCAAAAAACTCGGAGTACTCAACAGGGCCAAACAGTACTTCAAGCCGGCTCACCGCCTTAAACTGTATAAGGCGCAGGTGCGGCCTCACATGGAGTATTGTTGCCACCTTTGGACCGGGGCTCCGGGTTATCAGCTATCTCCATTTGACCGAATCTAACGTAGGGCATCTCGGCTTGGCCCTTTGGGCCTTTTGTCGTGTTTCCCCTGGGGGTGCGTCCCCCGGGGGAGTCTTGGTTTTTGTCCCCCCTCCCACTTCGACGAGGGGGGGAGTCTGGAGGGAGGAGGCCGCCGCCCAATTCCTTCACGGGAAGGCGGCGGCCGGGCATGCGCTCCGTCGTGGGCGCGCGCGGTCGTCTGTGGGGTCGGGGGGCCCCAACGTGCCGGTCCCGCGAGGGGCCGGTACGGGACGGCAGGTGGGTGCCTTTGCTCCCCGCGGGCACCCACCAGGAGGAGTTTTATACGCGGAGGCGCCCGGAGAGTTGCCTGGCTGAAACCCGGGCGTCTCCAGTATGCGTATTGCGGGACAAGCGGTGGTGGTTTTAGTGGGTATGGGGGTCACGCACAACATCTCAGTGGCCCCGAGCCCCACATAACCCGGCGTCCCCCCCCCCCTTGAAAAGGACGCTGGGTATGCGGTAACAGCATTTCCACCACCGATATCAAAAAAAAAAAAAAAAAAAAAAAAAAAAAAAAAAAAAAAAAAAAAAAAAAAAAAAAAAAAAAAAAAAAAAGGGCATCTCGGATTGTCAACGATCCTGAACTTGCCGATCGGCTAGATCCTTTGGCACTGCGTAGGGATCTATCTTCCCTATGCATACTTTACAGAATTTACAATGGGGAGTGTTCCAAGGAGTTGTTCAATTTAATAGAAGCCGCTGATTTTCGCAACCGATCGTCTCGCCGGAACCATCATCCGCACCATCTGGATGGTTGGCGTTCCACTACAATGCGTTTTAAAAACAGTTTTCTGCCATGCACAGTAAATCTTTGGAATTCGTTGCCATCAGCGGTCTTCCCCAACAACTGCGACATTGGGTTATTCAAGAAAGGAGCATATTGTTACCTGAAGGGTAGGCAACGCACTGGCGTCGCTGGTGACCGTGGGCGGCGGTGAATGATTTACCATCAGGTGATCAGTCTTGCTCGTTTGCCCCTTAGCTGTTATAAAAAAAAAAAAAAAACCAATAAGTTAGAAACACATTTACACCATTATTACATAGCTGACATCAAATGCAATTAGAAGTAGCGGTGTGAGCCGGGGTATGATCGTTTTAACACTTCCGCGCACTTTGAGGGTTATTAAAACCATCATAAACCTTCTTTATTACTGGTACCGTGCCACGAATGTGGAAGAAATCCTTAGTCGAACCCCTTACCAAAAGTGGAGCATTCCACACTACTCAAGCACCTCAGGCCTTTTAGTATCCTGCTGTTCATATCAATGATTCTAGAAATGGCTGTACATACTCAACTTTGTAAATATGTCGAGGATAATAATATCTTGCTTTCCCATCAATCGGGATTTAAAATAGGCCGCAGCTCGAGCACTGCATTGTTAGATGTATTCGATAATGTTTTAGCTACTCAAGATCAGAGCCGGATCCCTCCTATCACTGCTTGACTTTTTATGTGCATTTCGTATCGACAGTATTAATATATCTGTGCTTCTCAGTGATTCACATATTATAGGTGTTATCATTTACATATCAAACAGCTATCTCAGTAAGCGGTAGCAGTAAATTAAATTTGTGAAAGCAGACGGTAAAATTATTCTGTCTGATTCATTGTCCTTCGCACGAGGAGTATCTCAGGTATCGATCTTGGGGCCACTGGTATTTATCATATACAGCCCAGATCTCGTTACAGTAGTCCAATATTCAAATATCACGGCTACACTGATGATATCCAGTTGTACATGTCCGATATTCCCGGGGGCGTCCTCAACCTTGTCAACGAATTAAATGATGATCCTAGTACGATAGCTGAGTGTTCATGTAAAAACGCTCTTCTCAATCTAAGTACAAGTATCTGGTGCTTGGTACAAGAAATCAAGTCAGCGAGATATTGGGACTTAACTTTGTAGTGCAAATCAAAGTTCCATCTGCACTTAGAAAGTAATGTGTTGAACCTAGGACATAGTAAGGAGCCGTATGTACAGACTAAATACACTCCATATAATCCGTAACATAGTTTGTAAAAAAAAACTCAGCTAAAGCTGTGTGAAGCGTTAGCCCTTTCCAGATTGTAATATATTATGGGGATATTGTTTTTGGTTAATGAATGATGAATTCAAAGAGTATAAAATGCGTGTTGAAGGTTCGGCTATTCCACTCGAAGTCACTTCTCTCCTTATCTGAATGCATCAAGTGTTCTGAACATTAGTCGTGTTTTCACAACAATCAAGAAATCTGTCAAAGAACATTATTTATCCTGACCATATTAAATAAAAGTATATATATTTGTATAAATTATTATAATATAAAAGTAAGTATATGTATGTGTATATATATATATATATATGTATGTATTATTATATGTAATGTGTACTGTATGCACTATGTTTGTGTTTCTAATTATTCTTTCCATCTGCGGGCCTACTGGAAGAGATTTCAACATGAAATAAGTAGTGCCCTTGTACTCTGTATCCTTATTGTCGTGTCTTCTAACAGCTGCCTGTACAAAATTTATTAAATTAAAAAAAAAAAAAAAAACAATTCGAATACCATTTCGATAGATTGCTGTTCTCACCTGTTCATATTAGATATGGCACAGGAACTGTGCGCTAGTCTTTTATGCAAAATTGTCACAGCTCAGTTGCACTTAGTAGAGTCGCTGGCCTAATGGTTACAGCGTGCGGCTTTCATTCCGAAGGTCGCGGGTTCGAATCTCGGCGTGTACCGATGACTTAATATTTAAGTTATGTACATTTGTGAACTTTAGTTACAAGAGCGAGATACAAACGGTGAAGAAAAACATCGCGAGGAAACTCGCACACTGAAATCTTCTTTGTGTGTGTGCATGTTTGGTGGCCCCAATAAAGTGGCAACAGGCTCGCCCCCTGTTACATGGGACCTAATCTGAACAAATCTGGCGAAATGTAGGTGTTTATTCACCTCTGCCTACCCCTACTGGGAAAAAGGCGTGATAATATATAAAAAAAAACAGTTGCATTCTGTGAATGTTTCCGCTTCCAGGTAACTAAATGTTGGAACAACTTGTCGCTCCAATATGAAAACGTATGATTGTAATCACTTTTCAAAAGCATTCAAAACTGCCTAAATCATCATCAGCCTCAATAAATCATCACCTACTGCTGGACATAGGCCTCCCCCAAATATCTCCACGTCGAGGTACCACTCCACCTAGGTACTCCATAGAAACCTTAGCTGATGTTGTTAGTTGTTATGGGCAGGCGTATCACTTGACATCAGGTGAACGTCTCGCTCGTCTGGTCGCGTAACTGAATAAAAGTAAACATATTATTGCATTGTACAATAAAATCACTATCTTCGTGTCCTATCCAAATGATTGGGCGTGACCGTTTGGTGCCGTCAACAGTAAGGGATGAAGTAGGTTATTCATTTATATGAAAAAAAAAAACTATTATAATTTAAGATAATATGCGGACAGCATAAGAGTAACAGGACGCCGCTAAGGCGTGACCACAGGCGGTGGGGCAGCCGGCGACTCGCTGGTGCCGCACAGGGGGCGCGGGTCCCGCACCGGAAGCCCCGCGTGGTAGTCACGACGCACTCCTTCTCATTGTAGAAATGGCGCGAGCATGACGTGGAGTTCCTGCAGCTGGCCACCACGGACATCTTCGAGGCGCCGGACCAGGACAAGCTGTACGAGGGAATTCGTTTCATCAATAGGTGAGAATTATTTTCCGTACGGTTGCTGGATGTAGACAGCCACTCGCGATGTCGCCGCAGACAGGCCCGGCCGGTACAGCAGCGGCACCTTTTCCTCTCTGCACCAAACGGCACTGTGAATACTACTTTGCCGGATTGAATCGGCCGCGGCTGGTTGAGTGACAACTGCGCTCACATGTTATGCGTCAAGCCGACAAATACTACGCAGGGTAAGCAGGGTAACCAGCTGCGCTGCATGGGTTACGAAAACGAGAGCGACGGTCAATATTTATAAACTGTGCTGTAAGCAGTCTCGTCGGTGTTGGACATCAGCTCGCCCATTTATCATTGGGCTTTGTTGCCGCAGATCGTGAAGCTGCTACTGCTGCCGCGGTGGATGTTTCCGGCGGCGTCGTGTTAGTATCGTCATTTCTATTTTGGGCTCGTCGTGCAAGTTTGATGTATGTAACTTTCGGAGCAGGTTCCTCCCGACCGGCAGCAAATTAGGCGGGGTGCCTGACAGCGGGCACGTGGGCGCGGGCACCGTGTACGTGCACTGCAAGGCTGGCCGCACGCGCAGCGCCACTCTCGTCGGCTGCTACCTCATGATGGTGAGATTTTTCTAAATTTTACAAAAAACACAAATCAATTTAGTTTTAGTAGATAGATAGTTAAACATCATCAACCGTCTTATCTCTACAACAAACTGAAATGGCTGCGCGATCTTACGGCACGGGATACAAGAAGTATGAGATTGCAGTTAACGCTACCTCGCTTTAAGACAGCAGCTTTCAGGGGTAATCTCAGGTATAATGCTACCAAATGCTGGAACAACTTGCCCCCACGCCCCCACGCCCCCACAATAAGAGAGCCAAGCTCGCGTAATAATTTCAAAGTAAAGTTGGAACGATTTCTGTTGAACATACAAAAAGAAAATGCCACCGTTTGCCTATATCTATCATAACGCTTACCAATGAGCTCGCAGTTCCCGTTCCACACAGCGACAGAACAACAGCGCGCATGCGCCGCGCCGCGCCGCGCCGCGCCGCGCCGGTGCGGAATTATTATATGTACATGTTGTTTTTTTTTAATTTTTATCTTTACATTTACCTGAACATTATATTAACATTTTTTTTATATTATTCATTGTTATATCTGTATTATCTTTTTTCTTATTGTTATACTTTTGGAGCTGTAGTGTTTTTTAAAGTTTTATATTAAATTATTTTAGGCCCCACTGAAAATTAGGGTTATGGCCTTTGTAGGCTCTAACATTACTTGAGTGGGTTCCTTTCCTACACAATCAAATTGAAGTATAATATTTTGTATTTTTTGTTGTTGTTACTTTGTGGGAATATTATAATATTATAATTTTGTTTGCGTATGCGTGTTTCTGCGCGAAGGTTACGCACCTGAGCGCTACACGGTTCGTACTTTTACATGTATAATTTCACAGAGTATAACAAAAAAGTTTAATTGATTCACATCATATATTCCTTATTTATACCTAAAACATTGAAATGCAATGGAACTTGTTTTCACAGAAGAATGGCTGGTCGCCCGAAAAAGCCGTTGAATACATGAAGTCGCGCCGGCCGCACATACTGCTGCACACCAAGCAGTGGCAGGCGCTGGACATCTTCCACCAACGGCACCTGCGGGCACACGTTACTTTAAACGTATAAACATATGTTATATAGCTAATTGTAAATACTTCAATTATAACAAATTAAAGGTAAAATGGCGTACAAGTGTCACTGTCACGGGAACGTTCGGGTCGACGCAATGACAGGAAGCGAAAAATTTTCGATGTTTTATTTTTTGTTATATAAAAAATAATAGATTGTAAAAATGAAGTTTCTTGTGGTACGGTACTACTGGTAATATTTGAAACGATTCTTAAACTATTTACAATGTCATAGTATTGTAATGTTAGATTTTTATATGAAAGAACGGTCATGTGCGATATAGATTTAAATAATAGTAATAGGGAATATGTATTATTTATTTATTATTGCGCAAGCAATTTTCTTTTATTAAATACAATTTTAAATATTTATAAATCAACGACATGGGACAGAGCGAACACAAAATTCCATTGCAATAAAATTATTTAAACTAACTTTAAGAATTTTTATTTCTTTATTATCTTTATCCTTGTACAAACAAGATTAGAAAAAATTTTTCACAATTAAATAAAAAAAAAACCCGCACAGGCGAACCTAATTCAAACCAGTCTTTCACTACATGATAAGCTTCCTTTCAACTGTGCAAAGACCGGCGCTCCGGAGCGGACGGTGAGAGGCGGCCATTGAATACTATTACTATTTGAAACCACCGAATAAAAGCTGTACCTGCATATTCCTTGTCACCTCTGCAACTCGATCCACGTAGCGTATAAACGAACGTCACTTGCTATTGCGTATCACGACAACACGACACGCCTCTTACAAATAAGGCCACAGTAAATTTTATAGTGTTTGTGTACTTAATCGTTGTCTACGATGCACTGTCCGCACTGTGCCCGCGGCCTCGTTATCTCGCCGCAGGGATGTCGTCGTCAGGCAACCAGCTCTTTGATGATCATTTATTAATATTAAAAATATTATAATATTAAGTATTTTATGTACTATCGGTGTATAGAAACGCCACACACCATTGTGTAAATATTACAATGTTTTGATTTGAAGGAAATTTATTGGAGTAACGAGACATAACGTCTTAGTGTTATGTCTCAAGGCAAGGAGCACGATGTAGTGCTTTACGTACTATCCGATCTAGTGCCACGTTGTTATGGGCAGCGGTATCGTTACCATCAGGTAAACGTCTAGCTCGTCTCGTCCTTTAAAAAAAATATTGTGGGTAGCGACAACAGTGGGGCACGACGTGCTGCGTGCGTCCAACGCGGCAGGTAGTTCACGAGTGGCGAGAGTGGCGAGCGCACGCATCGAATGAAGCGGTGCGGCGGTGCGGCGGTGCGGCGGCGGGCGCTCGCTACAGATCGGATCGCTCGGTCTCGCGCAACTACTTAGGCGATGCGAGTAGGTGAGTAGCCTACAATATAATAAGTACTCACCTTAATTGTTGTTTAGACTGCAAAGGTGTTGGAAAAAGAGAAGAGAATTGATCCGCTACTATGTATACGTTTATTATTCTATAAATAAATTACTCGATGATAGTCCATGCGATGCTTCGACCGATGTAGATAACAAATATCCGTACAGTACAAATTTAACGTAAACAAGTCGAACATCATTGAAATATTTATTTAAACATACGAAACTAGCTATAATAAAAAACAAATAAACAATGCCGTAAGTTGATGTGAAGGTCGAACTATTCAATCGACTACTTATTGAATAATTTTGGAACAGATTCAAACAAAATGGCGATAACTTTATATAAAACTAAATGTCAATATTTAACAAAAAAATTCATTAAGTACCTTCACACGACATCGAAATGTTGAATAGAAAAATTAATACATAGATCTCTCGTAACGATCAAAAATCATTTGACATATACAAGGGTTTTGTTAAAAATGAGGCTCAGACGCTGTCAAAATTTTATTTCCGCTCGGAATCACAACACCTGGGTATAAGCGAGGGCACGCAGAGCATGCCGCGTAAATAATGGTAACAATTGTGAAAATGATCTTCGATCAGTACACAACGATCAAACAGAAACGCAACCTGAGATGTTCACAACATCTAGTTGTGTGCCGTTCCAAACATTAGAGCGGGACAACAGCAGCACGAGAAACCGTTCCTCCCGCGAGATTGAGCGCCGGCGCCGGGGGTTAAGTAGGAAACAAAGTAAGTACCATTTCAAAGTATATACACACTAACGAATAATATCAAAAGCCAATGACGGTAGACAGACTGTCGGAGAGTCGGGCCAGGTGGGCAGGCGAGCAGGCGAACAGGCGAGCAGGCGGACAGGCGGGCAGGCGGGCAGGCGCTCGGCGCGTAAGCGGCGTTGCGGCGGCACTAGGCGGGCTGACCCTGCGACCTCACCGCCCACAGCTGCCGGACGGAGTTGGCGATGCCGACGTCGTGGCTGATAACGTAGAACAGGCCGCCCAGTGTCGCAATGGAGAGTAGGTACACCAGGCCAATGGCAATTTTGGGGATGACTGGTCCGAAAATACTCGCGCGCACGTAATCAACAACTATCGCTTCTAGGCCCCTGTGGAGAAACGCAAATGGTAAATATTTATACAGCCCTCTTGAAGTTCCCACGGCTGGGACTCGGGGCCTTGTCCGTCATACAGATCTACACACACGCCGATTTTTATGCAAAACTACTGAGTAATTATAAACATATTAACCTCACTCTCAACACCAAAGCGACGAGTTCGATTAGTCGACTGATTGCAGACGTCGGCCGACATTAACTCTTCACTATCGCTACTTGTTTCTATCAAGCCTGTTTGTTTCTAAGATTACACGCTTACACATGACCGACCGACGGCCATACACTCGGAGACGCGGGAGTCACTCGCTCCCTCAGCAGTATGAATGATGCACTTCGTTCCACATCATTGGGATTTTTCAAATGATTTTGGGCAAACCTACAGTTAACACACTATTGGAACTATTGCTTTATGCACTTATTTCTTTATCTTCATCATGATCATCTCCACCTAAAGATCTTCACTGATAAACATAGGTCTCATGTATGTCGTTTGTCTTAGAACTGCTTAGGGCCAGCTAAACTCTCAAGTTGTTTATTTCCGGGTATACTAGGCAGTGAGCTATGAAATAATAGTTGAAGTAACCTTATGTCTTTTAGCGGGCTTGGGCTTCTTCATGTTGCGCCAGATCCTCCAGAAGGCCCGGCACAGGCCAATGTCATTCATATTCAGGTAAAAGAGACCGCCAAGTATGAGAACCGTCAGCAGGTATACAACACCCATAGCTATCTTGGGAAGTGTGGGACCAAATAGGAGAACTCTCACGTATTCTACGACCAGGGCCTCCATGCCCCTGAGGAGGATGCAGGGCAGGATGGAAAATACAGGACATTTGTTAGGTGGACAGTGGTTAGTGTTCAAGTGTGTACTACAGCTATATCTATGGAGATTGGTTCAAAATGTAGCCACTGGGCCTGGACTAATGTTTCTTTTCACATATAGGCAATAACTAGTCATCTTGTGCGAAAGTCTATCAGCACTTTGTTATGAAAAGGCTTGCCACTTGCTGCTGGGTGAATGTCGTCCCCAATGCGTGACGCATAATTAAAACTTTTTAAAAATAATGAAAACATTTTAATGATAAAGGGATTATGCATCAAATGGCAAATAATATAAGATATCTAAGAAATGGATGGGGGCGGAAAATTTAACATCAACTTACCAAAAGCTGTGAGCCGTGATAAGGACGGCGAGAATAGAGTCAAATATTCTGTTCGGTACGAGGAGCCCGAGTGGGATGAGAGGCACCATCAGTGCACTGGTTGCCTTCTCAATGATCCACAGCTTGGCGTGGTCGTGAGGCTTCTCGTCCGACATGCGCACGGCAGACGTCCGGAACGAGCGCACCTGCCGCAAATAATTTACTGCCTACTGTTTGAACTCCGCCCAACCAGACATGGAAAGGGCTGTACCACGCTGATCGTCAACTTTCACTAGCTGGAGAGGCATTTTAAGAAGAAGAACGCTGAACACGACAGAAATATCTCAACGGACTGAACTATATATACATATTTATAATAAAATAACCATAGTGATATATAACTTAAAATAGGTAAACATTATTGTATCATTATTCTCTCGGAACAATTATTGATCTTTCAAAACAATTTTCGATTTTCTTGCCAAACAAATATTAAATTGCTAATAAATCCAAAAACTTGTCTTAATTTATAAGGATGGTGTAGTCATTTTAAAACAATTATGAATTTCCATTTCCAATGACCACATTCCTGTAATAAAACAACTAAACCTGTCGCACAGCAGCTAACCAACCACTTGCTCTGTAAGATGGAGAACTCGGGTTCAATTTTGTAATACGATGTGGTGCCGGCGAGATGGTGTTAGGCTTTTCTTACAAACTCTCACTCACTCATATTGTCAATCTCAAAACTCAGAAGAATTAATTTAAACGGTCACTTAATGTTCCTATTTATTATGAACAGTACTTACGGAATTGGCTAAAGGCATAGTCTCCGATTTCAATGCAATGCTTTTCAAAGGCAACACATTTGGAAGTGTACGAGTTGCTACTGGAAAGTTATTAGCTGCAGTGAATGTTGCCAATCTCATTATCTGTTTTGTGAAAGATGGGTTTGTGCAAACTGCAATTGGAAATTAAATACTCTTTAACAAATGATTATTAGCTTTATTGTTAAAATATTACGTGCAATAGAAAGTGTTTTACTTACTATCAGACATTTAAAAATCTCAGATACAAGTAACTAACCCATAAGATGGCAGGCCAAAAAGTACTATTGACAAGTAAACAACCATTTAAAAAGTAATTAATAGAAACTAATAAACAATATAAATTATGTTTGAAAACGAATTTCACATTGAAACTTTCATACACAGACAAATGCAATCATAAACATATAATAAAAATTAAAATGTTCACTTTTACAAATTTCATATTTTTATTTGGATATTCCTAGAGAAAATGCATGTGAGAACAACGTTCAACACAGCTATTGATTATCTGTGGAAATATTGGAACTATTACACAATCATCATCAGAACGTATTGCAGCGCTCCACAAAACAGCTGAGAAATCTTAAAACTATTTACTTAATACATCATGTGATATATCAAGGGCTCTGGCAAGTAATGTTGATTCTGCGCATGTCAATATGTGATTGTCATTTGCCTGCTCATCGTTTAGTTTAGAGGTGTGTTCCATTGACATTGTGAGGTTATAGTGACTTCTTATAGACAATTAAATAACAATCATTTTTGTAATTTTGGGTAAAATGGCCAGCCAAATACAAGAAGAGGTATGCATCCAGTATTCCATACTCTTTCAGTTTCGCAACTGTAGAAATGCAACAATTTCTACCAAGAACATTTTTAATGTTTATCCAAACATATTGACATTCGTAAATGCCAAATGTGGTTTTTGAAGTTCAAATCAGATGATCTTTCCAATTTATATTGATCAGAAAAACCATCAATGAAAAACAAGGTGTTAATAATGATATAATATGAAATATGATATAGAGAAATAATGGTGGAAGTGGAAGCAAATTGGTATCAGACGATCAAGGAATTATCAAATATCCTTAACCAACTTTGGGAGACCATCCAAGAACATTTGAAGCAAATTGGGAAAGTAAGCATAGCAGATGTTTGAGTCCCGCATAATTTTTGAAAAGAACAAGTGTAGCTGATCCATCACATGCACCATATTGCTTCAAGACACAACATGGAAGCATTGTTTGTTCACTTGATCACAGATAAGAGGTGTGTCCTACTATGCATGATGAGACAAAAGGCAGTGGCTCTGCAAAAAAAATTACTCAGAGTACTACTAAGTTAAGTCTATATACACCCCCTAAAAGCACTTTTGTTTGGTGGAGTATTTATTTATTTATTTATTGATACACCAACAGCATAACATATTATATACTATCTTACGTTCTAGGTATAGTTTACAATATAAATATATATGTCTATTATAGGTGTACACAGCTTTGACCATGGTTTGGTTTAAAAACATCAAAATGAGAAAATAAATTATAGTCTACAATTAATTAAAATAAACAATTTTTTTTTTTTTTTTAATTCTATTTTAAGCCATACACCATTTAGGTTAAGCCGGCTAAAAATATACAATTAAATTATGAACAAATATCAGCATTCAAACAATCATCGGGCATAACTAGGCACAGCATAGTATGTACATTCAACACTGTGACATCTTGCAGAGACCACATTCAATATTCTCGGCATTGTTCATTGTGAAATGCTGAAACCTAGACAATCTATTAATGTAGACCTCTACAGCAACCAATTGCAGGGAGTCAATCTATCTTAATTGAAAAGTAGCCAGCAATTATCAACAGAAAAGGTGACTATCTCTAACACAACATTACAAGACCTCACTGTGTAAGGCAAACCCTAAAAAATTTATGAATTGGAATGGGAGATATTGACTAATCCACCATATTTACCCAATGTTACACTTCAGATTTATAATTATTTAGAGTGCTGCAACACTTTTTAAATAGCAAAACTTTTGCAAATTTGGCTTCGATAAAATATTTAATGATGACATTTTATCCAAAATGCCTTCATTTGATATTTATTTGGATAAACAATAAACTTTTGTCCATCAGGGATTGAAAATTTACTCACTAGAAGGCAAAAGATGACTACGAATTATAAGGAGTACATCATTGATTAAATATAAATTTTAATTAAAAATGTATATGTTTGTATTTCTTATTTAAAATGACATTACTTTCAAGTTCCGCTACTAGCACCATAAGCTGTGAGAATAATGTAAATTTGTCATAATTTTCATTCACAATTCACCATATAACAAACACAAATGCAACATTATTATAACCATGAATATTGTTTTATTATCAACTTGATAAATAGTAAATCCAATTTCAGTATTTTTGTTGTTGTCACTCAGGTGATACAAATACTTGAGTCTCTCATTGTTACAAAATATTTTTAAAATAAGGCTCAAAACAAATCAGGCATTTATAAAACACTTTCATTTCTATTTGGTAATAATATAATTAACTCATTCTTTTATGGTTTAATTCATTTTAATAAATGACTACATTATATATAAAAGTTAATGTTTATAACTTTGATTTTAAAAAATTATAAAGTGGACCACTTTTACTTCTTATGACTAAGTATATAGTGCCGTAAGGCCTTATTTTATGCGAATATGCATTATTTTTGTAACTATAACCTAAAATTTAAGGCGAACTATAGTGGAATTTAGAGAAGATGTACTTTGAAGTTATCAAAACCGCCAGTGTTTCTCTAAACAACTATTATATAATGTAATTTTTGAAGATTTAATAATGATACTAGGACACTTACCTGAATTACGAAGAAACATAGACAGCGCCATTGTTGTATTAAACTATTTGCGCAAAAAGAAATATAAAGTATAGGAACAAATTATTTTAAATGCGTGAAAAAATTGGCACAAAACTGCCAAATAGAATCGGAAACAGTAGAAGTTGAAAGTCAATTGTCAAAATCAAACACAAACGTCTCATCTGTCAAAGTAAAGGAGAGTGCTCACTGCATAGTTACTGCCGCGTACGTAAAAATCTTAAATTGTTAAATTGAAAAAAGTATTTATTAATTAGTAAACACGTATCTTATCACATCTAAGGAAAATTACAACATGAGTTCCAAACCAAATTAATGAATTATTTAAAACAATAGTTATAATCTTTTTAACCTGTGAATATAAGAGTATTTGTACAGTAGAGACACTTGACTGGAATGACAATTCATTTTCTATATGATTGGAGATCACAGGTCTAATTTGTTTTAAAACAAAGCCAAATACAATTCAATAAGAAAATTAGTAACAAAATATAAAAAAGCTATGACTACTACACTTGAAGACAAATCTATCTGGGAAGATGGAGAGGAAGCGCTCAGCGATGAAGTACTTCGTATGCCGACGGATGAAATAATCAGCCGTACGAGACTATTGGATAATGAAATAAAAATCATGAAAAGCGAAGTGATGAGGATCACGCACGAACTACAAGCACAGAATGATAAAATAAAAGAAAACACTGAAAAAATCAAAGTGAACAAAACACTTCCATACCTGGTGTCAAACGTAATAGAACTTCTTGATGTGGACCCTCAAGAAGAGGAAGAAGACGGCGCCGTTGTAGACTTAGACTCTCAAAGAAAGGGTAAATGCGCAGTGATTAAGACATCTACACGACAAACATACTTCCTACCAGTCATTGGCTTGGTCGACGCCGAAAAACTAAAGCCAGGCGATTTAGTGGGGGTTAATAAGGATTCGTATTTGATTTTGGAAACATTACCTGCTGAATATGACGCTAGAGTTAAGGCTATGGAAGTGGATGAGAGACCAACTGAACAATATTCTGATATTGGAGGTCTTGATAAACAAATCCAGGTCAGTTGCTTACATAGATTGAAATATTTCAATGTTTTCAGGCTTCATCTCTTTTACCAGAGCAATTTATATTGTTGTGAATATTATAATAACACATTCTCATATTTTGTCCACTTCAGGGTTAGAAGTCTTATAACATTTTATAGACCAAAATATAGATCTTTTAACAATAATGTATTTTACAACTATGATTTTACTTTTTACAAAATTTACAGTTCAGGCTTTATTTTAACAGGAACTGATTGAAGCTGTGGTATTGCCAATGACTCACAAAGAGAAGTTTGTTAACTTGGGCATCCACCCACCGAAAGGTGTTCTGCTCTATGGTCCTCCTGGAACAGGCAAGACCTTGCTGGCTCGAGCTTGTGCTGCACAGACTAAGTCTACCTTCCTCAAATTAGCTGGCCCACAACTTGTACAGATGTTTATTGGTGAGATTTAAGTATTTACTAATTATTACTACACTATAAACACATTTTCCCATCTCTAACAAATAACAGTTTTTATGGTTTATGTATGATGAATATTTTTCTATACAAATTGAGTTATGTACAATGAAATAGGTGTGTTTACTACCACCATATGATGGTAATAAAAATGATTAAAATACAAATATATGCCAAACATTTATATTTAACCAAAAGGCTTCAAAGAGCTCTTAAATAATTTACATCATGTCACTATTCAACTTTTAAGTAAATTTATTTTTCTCAAATATATTTAAATCTTTATTGTAATATCGAAAATTAGGTTTCAATAGGCAGACTTAATGCCTATGATGAAAATTCTCTACAAATTAATCAAGGAATTGAGGAATTTATATATATTTTACCATTCTAGGTGATGGAGCTAAGCTTGTTCGTGATGCTTTCGCTCTTGCTAAGGAGAAAGCTCCAGCTATTATTTTCATTGATGAGCTTGACGCTATTGGCACCAAACGATTTGATTCGGAGAAGGCAGGTGATCGTGAAGTGCAGCGTACCATGTTGGAACTTCTTAATCAGCTTGATGGCTTCAGTTCTACTGCTGATATTAAGGTATAAGATATCATAAACCAGTATTGTAATCTTAATGAGAATAAATATAGGAGTTCAACTTAAGACTATTTCTAATAAAAAATAATTAAATTGATGGGATCAGATAAACTAAATTTATTATGGTACTGAAAATGTTATTACTATACAGTAACTTGATAGCTACTTCGAGTAGCAGTATGGTTAAGCACTGTCTGCAGTTATATAAAAAATATTGTCATTTAAAAGCACAATGAAGTGCAATATGTCATCTAAACTAGTACTATGTTATTTAGCCATATTATTTATCATCAAATGAACATCTTGCTCATCTTGTCACTTTGACAAATAAATAAAATTTTAACCTGATGGTCACACTGCATGCACGTGTAAATTGTGCTTATTAAAAAAAATTAACATATACATCTTATCACATAATTGCAGTTAGAAAAAGGCACCACATGATTGTGATAATCCATGTAGTCCTATTGTATGTGATGAAGCTTTAATCATATAATGTACATTACCTACTCAGGTTATAGCGGCTACTAATAGAGTCGACATCCTAGATCCTGCCCTCCTCAGATCTGGCCGGCTTGACAGAAAGATTGAGTTCCCTCATCCAAATGAAGAAGCTAGGGCTAGAATCATGCAGATACATTCACGGTAACTATCAATCATGTAATTGATTACATCTACTCCTAAAATAGAGAACTACTTTTCATAAGCCACTCAATCCTAAAAATGTTGTTTCAATTAATGAAATATAATTTTTGTTGATGTATGATGCCTTCCATGGCCTATATATTTAATGTGCAATGATAATATAATCTCCAAAACTAATATGTTTGGATTGTACAATATATTTGACTATTATTGTAAATCATCAACAAAAAATCATTAAAATGTTTTCAGTAAAATGAATGTGAGCCCGGATGTAAACTTTGAGGAGCTGTCGCGCTCCACGGACGACTTCAACGGCGCCCAGTGCAAAGCTGTGTGCGTGGAGGCGGGCATGATCGCGCTGCGTCGCTCCGCCGCGGCCGTCACGCACGAGGACTTCATGGACGCTATTCTGGAGGTGCAGGCCAAAAAGAAAGCAAACCTGAGCTACTATGCCTAAACCTAATTTTTTTTTATAATAAATATATGTATAATAATTTTACCTTTTTTTTGTGGATAACATTCAATTTTTTGTCATGGTGTATAGGTAATGTTAAATTGTGTCACACAATTCGCAAATATTTGAGATTTGACCCAGTTAATCGATATTGCGAGCATTTTATGAACCCTTTAAGGTAAATACGTTTACTATGACCTTCACTTAATAAATTCCTCTCCCGCCTTTTACATCCTTGTTACGATTAATGTTGGTGTGTGTGGGTGGATGTGTGTAGCTGTGGCGCCGCGTTCTAAAGGGAAGGTGGCATGATGTCGAAATTCGGAGCGTGTTGGTAGTGTCTGAAGTGTGCGTGGTGTGCAGGCTCCCAGGGGATGGAGCGATTACCGCATGCCGTAGTCTGCGCTTATTGGTCTTCTGATTCGAAGGCGGGTCGTAGCTGGCCGCTTTGGTCACCAGAGGCTTGGGATAAGATGACGCCTTGGCGAAGTAGATTGCGGAGCACTCTCTGAAGTGCTCCGTTATGGTTGGGAGTTTGAGATTGCTGTGGAGATTCAATCGAATAGGCGAAAACTACCCTCGCGTAAGACATTACAGGTCTTACGGATACCTTGTTGAGGTGAAGCTTGTATCTGAGAGAGAGCTTGCTCTTCTTGCACATCAGGGGGTAAGGCTTGACCAGTACTTGAGTAGCCTTGTTCGTCGCTGTGCGAATGCGGGCGACGAAATTGAGCTTGACGTCAGAGAGAGGTCAATTTGTGGCTGCGGTGGATCGCGTTCTTGTAAAGGGTCGTGAGCGTTCGGTGGGTAAAGTGAATGGTTTCACTTTTCACATTCACCTAGAAGAGTGACTGCCGTTTATAAGCGACTTGATATAATGCCCGGAGCTCTGCTGGAATAGTAGAGTGGTATCGCCTGCAAAAAGAGGGAAGCTAACGTTAAGGTCTTTGTGCATATCGCTCGTGTACAACTAGAAAAGTAGCGGGCCTTGAGGAACACCGGCTTTGATTGATTGATTGAGGCGGAGTTCGAGAGGAATGCTCGCATGGTGGTAACGAGTCGGTCTAAAACTTTGTGAGTGTTAGGCTTGTATATCAAGCCTTCATCACAGACTTTGTCGAACGTCTTCGTGACGTCGAAGAGGATGGCGCAGGTGTCGATCAGCTGTTTGTGCTCGAAGCCGTCCAAGATATGTTCAGTCAGCCTATAGACTTGTTAGACGCAAGAGGGGCTACTCCTGAAACCTCAACTGTTCGTAGGAGAGGAGATTGTTTTCAGCGGTCAATTGGCACAGACGCTCTTAAATGATGCGCTTGTAGACTTTGTCTAAGGTATCCAATAGGTTGACCGGGTCAGTTAGTTATTGGGTCGGTTCCTCGGCTTCACAAGCTTCGGAACAGCTATCACTACGGCTTCTTTCCCACTGGCCACTATCGATGATCGGGGGCGGAAGAAATGTTGTCGAGTCCCGGGGCATGATGATGAGTTTGCCGGTACGCTATTATATACCGACTTTAATTATTATTAATCATAATCGATTTTCTTTTTTTTTTGGTATAAACTATTATTATTATTATATTGTAATAATAATAATAGTTTGTAATAATAGTAATATCGTACGTGATTTTAAACTGATTTTTTTTTAATAATATGCTGCTAAAAGTTTTAATACTTATTACATTCACAAAAATTTTTAATAAATTTTTTAACTTTTTAATTATGTTTTACGTCTATTTTAAATTTACTTTTGAACTCTACTTACACATTTATTAAAAAATATTAAAGTTAGTTAAAAACATTTGACCGTTATTTCACTGCATAGGTTTTTCAAAACGTTAACTGTAACGACAATGAAGTTTCAAAATGTTTTGAACCAAAACAAAGTGTTTCGTCCTCAATGGATGTTTAATTATTTAATTTATTTTTATATAAACCAAATAGCTTTGTAATGATGGAAAGTTCATTTTTTGAATACCGCGACGCTACGGGAGCAGGTGACGAGTCAGACGTAGAAATAATTGACAACAGCTTAACTGAAGATCATTCGTTCATTTGTAAGAAAAAATTGGGATACAAAAATCAAACAGTGTTTATTGCCGAGTCTGAAGAATCACCATCCGAAGGTATACTGTTTTCTGTTTAATCTTTAAGTTTGTGTTAAACCTTTTACAAACTGTTATTGTATTTGTAGATGACGGTGCAAGTGATGAAGACAGAGCTCGTCCATCTAAATCCGCTGCCACGATAAGTAGTGCTATGGCGACAACTGTTATATCCAGTAGTGATGATGGTGAATATTGCTGATAATGTGTAATATTTTAAAAATACTTTTAAGAAGTGTACCATAATAATTTATTGATTTCATTGATAAAAATTTCATATGAGCAAGTGATTTTAAAAATTGTTTCATGTCAATATAAATAATTTATAGCCTGTAGATTTATTTCTCGCGAATAACGTTTTACTCATTAAGATGTGTAATGTTTTATTGTGGGTGACATGGGTGTATTAACACTATTTTCTGATTAATACAATAATTTGATTTTTAGATAACAAAAAAAGAGGGAGTGTTAGAAGTTACGCTAGTCGTACAAAGAATGTTGTCAGTAGTTCATCCGAGGAAGGTATGAGATTTACACCTGTTGTTATAATTTATTATACATATTAAGCGTTAATCTTGGATTAGGAGAGGAGAAAGAAATGTTGTGGTGGTTTGACCTTAAGTGGCCTGTGAGTCATTATTAATAATATTTCTCATAGACATCAGTTGTTGTACATAAAGGGGTTATCTTTAAACTTCTAATTGCTGTGAATAAGAATCACCACAGTTAAATTGTTATGGTGTTGGTCAGCAACAAATTATTTGTACATAATATAACGAATTCAATTGGTAATTATAAAGTGTGTTACATATGTTACCAAGTTGTGCTGTTAAAAAACTTAGAGTGGTGGCATGCTTTCTAAGATAAATTTTAGGACCACATATTATGGAGCTTCTACTTGTTAGTTACAGCTGTTGACTATCTGTAGCTACACCAACATTACTGTGTTCTGTCTGACACACTCCCCCATGCACTGCCTCCATCTCCAAATGAAGTCAACTATCAGCTCACTGTAAATATAAACAAAAGTTATAATATGGATTTCGAATATTGTTACACAACCAAATGGTTATCTTGCAATTGTACTGATACACTCAAGTTACTTAGTTCTCTATATTTTTCAAAAATTTATTTATTAATATAACACATGTGATTTCTGTCACCACTGTTGTGGTTTGTGGTGAGAGGTAAATTGGCTGTTGAAAAAAAAGGGATTTCTAAAATTCAAACAATCAAATATAAGTAATAATTTACATGAAATTCTTCCAGAAATGTCTCCAGAAATAGTGCAGTGTCGCCGACCCAACTTTAACAGGAACAGAAAACGTATAATGCTTATAGATTCCGACACTGAAAACTCCATTGTGATTGAACATAATAAGAACAGTAAGCACACCTGCTTAAAAGAAACACCTGCAAAAGTGCTACAGAACATATCAGATATAAATGGACATAATGATAGCATCTCCATTGATCATAATAACTCTAATGAACACATTGATGATGAATATAGAGAAAGTACTGAGTCAGATGGTAATCTTAGTCAAAATGATGTCACACACTCTGGTGATGAAGACATTAAAAGTAACCAATCAAAAGTTGTCGATAGTAAGGCAAAAGTAAACATAAGTGACAGTAGCTATAAAGAAAGTAGCAAAATAAAATTTGATGCTGGCTTAAATAGTGAAGATGATGATGAAGTTGACGAAGACCAGATGGTGATGTCACGAGCCACAAGAATGAGCATCATGGGTTTTGTGCCCAAAGAGACACCCAGTGATGATTCGGATCTCATACAGTCAGATTGTGTTAGTAAAACTCATGTCTACATAATTTCTTTTTTTAATTAATGTGTGATTTGTGTAAGAGGTATGCTTCGTTAGGTGAAGTCAGTTAATGTGATGAAGGTGATTAAACACAATTTGACTGTATCTGTATTTTTTTGGCTAATTCAATAGATTTTTAATGTTATACTTTAATATAAGAGACAATAAAATATTCCCTATTGCAGAACATTCAAAATGTTTTTTATAGTGAATTCTTTTATAATAAAGTAACTATACGACATTATCGAATATTGTTTGCAACATCACCATTAGTTTCACTCTCATTCTTTTCTTTGCTTATAGAATTCGTCATCGAGAACTGAATCGCCCAACAGCCTCACAGAGTTGCCTAACGTCAGTGTAACTTTGAGGACACCGAAACGAGTGAGCAGAGACAATCAGGGTGATGTGTCTACACTGACCTGCTCCCCGTTCACCAGCCCGCTCAAAGACATTACTAACGAATTTAATGACACATGCAGAGCTAATGAGAGAAGCTGTAAAGATAAGGTATCTAATGACGTCACCCGGTCGGACAAAGACTCTGAGGAGGTATATGATTTGACAGGACCTAAGCGAGATTCGTTGAGGAATACAGTATTGAAAAGGTTAGCGGAAGCTGACAAATGTTACAAGGAGAATGTTATTGACGAGGACTTGGCTATCATTGACACGAAGCCAGAGGTGATATCGCTGAGCAGTGATGAGGATGACTATGTGAGTGTGCATGAAAAATATTAATGTCCCAATGGGTACTGTTCAGTCGATAAGGGGCGGCGTAGCGTACATCGATATGTATGTGTGTTTGTGTACACACATCTAAAGATATAATTTTTCTCATCATCATCAACAGCCGATGGACAGCCACTGCTAAACATAAAATCCCTCTCCAAAAATCTTTACTGTAATTCTTTTACAGGTGTGTACATAGTGTGAAGCTCGATTATGTTACTAAATAGCACAATATATTTCAATCAATTCTTTATATGTGTATGTGTGCTCTGTATGCCTTGAAGAAGCATGGGTTCGATTCCCACCGAGCCTGAGTTCCGGTGACGGAAAACATTTCAAGAAAATAGACAATCCAAGAATAAGTGTCATGCAACATCCGTCAACTTGCACTGGGCGATAAAGAAGTTACCAAACTTATTTACCTTATCTATTATATATTGAATAGAACCATCTCTTTGGGAGTCCAGCCCATATCTTCAATATGCCAAGTCGGAGGAGCAATGGGAACATTAATAAGACAATTTGTTTATGTATATACAGGTTTATAATTTTAAATTTCATATTTATATCGTTATGTTCGGGACTAACGCCGATTGTGGTGTATAGAGTACAACGTACTGCCCGAAACTCCATCGCGACCCACACGGCCATTGTTGTGTGTGGTGAACGTTTGGACATTCACGGAGCTTTCATAACTTCCAAACGTCGAACGCCCGATATCTATTTATATATTTTTATCCTACGAAGCGATGGGACAAGCGGGACGTTCACCCGATGTGAACCGGTAAGTGATACGACCGCCTAGAACAATGAGGTGCTAGTTAGGAAGTTATATACAGCACCACATTGTGCTCGTCGCGTTTAGCAGATGTTGAGTCTCCTTACCCCAGTAATTTCATTAGTTACAACGGCCTTCAAATCGGAACACAGTAATATTTGCATAGGTACTGTTTGTCGGTTGCAATAGGCGCTGCGGTGGTATCCACCTGGACGGTCTCCGGCAACAGACACCTGACATTTTTATTTTATATTATCACGTCTTTTTCCCAGTAGGGGTAGGCAGAGGCGATAAAACACCCACAATTCGCCAGATGTGGTCAGATTAGGTCCCATGTAACAGGGGGCGAGTCTGTTGCCACTTTATTGGGGCAACCACACGCACACACACATAAAAATGATTTCAGTGTCCGGGTTTCCTCGCGATGTTCTCCTTCACCGTTTGTATCTCGCTGTTGTAACTGAAGTTCACAAATGTACGTAACTTAAATATTAAGTCATCGGTACACGCCGAGATTCGAACCCGCGACTTTCGGAATGAAGGCCGCACGCTGTAACCATTAGGCCAGCGAGCTACTGACACCTGACATCAGTAAATTAAATTAAATCACCCGTCTAGTTTCCACCCTAGGATTCGGAATTTTTAATGGGACTATTGTGTACGAAGGCTTCTTTGAACAAAGAATGAACCACTTAAATAAAATGAAACTAAAACAAGATGTGTGACGGAGTGGGGGTGGTGCAGGTGGTTTTTTTTTTTTTTTTTTTTTTTTTTTTTTTTTTTTTTTTTTTTTTTTTTTTTTTTTTTTTTAATTCTCATTCCCCTGCGTATGGCGGGTCAGGGCCTTTATTAATCTTTTCATTTACCATCGCATTTTTTATTTATCATCAGTCTCTTACATTTGTTGTTTATTACATTTATATATATGTTCTCTAGTTCTCAATTTATTAATTATCGTCAATCATTCTTTTCGTCTTTCGTTCTTATCCTATCTTTCATTCCGCATACTTTTTCTTTCTTTCATTCCTCTCTGCTTGGAGCGACGACCTCGTCGTACTCGTATCGGGACAACTGGATTGTAGGGGGAGAGCCTGTAAAAAATCATCCCTCTAGCATTTTTAGCATTTTTCTCTTCTTTATTTCTTTTTATTTCTTTTGTTTTCCTAATTTAGTTTATTTTACTATACTTTGTTTTTATCTATCACCTTCGTTAATATTTTCCTGCTGTACCCCTATGGGTGCAGGTGGTTGGGGGGCAGAGTCGGCGGCACTCGTTGCTGATCACCACCGCGACCCGTGTATAAAGGTTGACGGGTAACGAGCGGCGCGGGGGTAGTCAGGTTTTTTTTTTTTTTACTTCTTCCGTCTCTACCACAAAAACGGGTAGTTTAGTAAACTCTAAATCCACCGCCACCGCGCGCAGTCGCCGCGTGCGTCTGGTGCGCGGTGCGAGCCACGCGCCTCGTCCGCAAGTGTTTGTATCGTCATCGTGCGTTTGGAGCGAGGTCCCGTTTGATGGTTAATTTACCAATCGTCACCAATTCGCGCAGTTAATGCAATTCTCGGTTTATACCATTAAGCTGAGCTGCGAGGAGGAGCAGCCATGCCCAATCAGGTAGGTTTGTTTTCACGTGTTTTATGCGCATTCGTGGGTTTATTTTTATTAAAAATAATAGCAGATTGATTTTTTTTTAAAAAAGAAATTGTAATTGTTCAATTTGATGGTACTGAAGACGGTCACCAGGTCGCTGCGCCTGCCGGGGGCGGTAGTGTAACAACATTGTCATATAGTACATCCATTTGGAGGGCGTTGTGTCGAATGTCACCCAGTTTGCGACAATTTACAAGTTTCAGCCATCATGCTAACATTTGATTGAATATGAAGACGTTACATTGAATGTGTTTACCGATTAATGGCACCTTGAAATAATCGTCATCAGCCGATAGACGTCCACTGCTGGACATAGGCCTCCTCCAAAGATCCCCGCTTGTAGGGGTACATTTGGGGGCATTTGGGCCATTTCCTACCACGTTGGCTCAGCGAGGTTTGGCGGGAGGCAGAGCCTCGTTTGCTGCTTAGTAGGGTGCACCACGAGCTGGTGAGGTTGGCGAGGTTAGCTTGGGCCCAGTGAGTTATTGACCGCGTCACTGCGCGATGAGTCCTTGCATCTCTGACCCTCAACAAGAATGATTGCTTTTAATTAAAAAAAATCCTAAAACAACTCCTCATAATTATCCAATTTCGTTTTACTTAGTATTTAGTCGATATAAATATAACAAAGGGACGTTCGAGAGGAAGTTCGCACCGGCCGGCGGTGTCCATCGCACGCGCACTTTACCACCTTGAGCCGCGGCGTCGCTTACCCTAATATTATCCAGTCAAAACCACCAATAGGCAGTTAACAGAAATTTGGAAATTTGAGGAATATTAGGGAATGAACTGTAATATCTGGGCGTCGTAGTTGTTCTGCCGAAGCAGAGACTGAGAGGACTGTTCCACGCTGATTGCCAACCTTCACTAGTTGGAGAGGCACTATAAGAAGAAGAAATTTGGACACACTTATATGAGAAATAGTTTTCATTGTATTTCTTATTACTTGTGTGTTGTGTATGAAACGGCAGCGGCAGCGACGGCGCGGTGACCCACGCTCAAACGAGAGATGAGTAAAAATTTAAAAATCTAACATCTGTTCATAAGGGGTTGCTGGACAGCAATCCTCAACCACAACAGTTTTTCTGATTACTATTAAATAGTTTCTTCGTTTGTAGTAAATTGAATCTGTTCATATTCGTCGCAGTGTTCAAGGTTTTGTTTGAATGGTAAGTTCTCAATTAAAGCATTTTCCTTGATCGCTTTCGCAGGTAAAAGTAGAAAAGAAATCCCCCACGGGGAAAAAATCGCTAAATAAAAAGGACGAGTTGCAGAAAGTGAACATGGACATGAAGCAGTACCTGTTGCCGCCGAGCTACCCCGGCCACGTGGTCTACGTGAAGGAGCACGTACGCGAAAATGAGCTCCGGAAGCTGGAGGCGTTGCGGGTGGACCTGCAGAGTATCAGGGTCAGTACGAATATCTCGCACGAGGATACCTGCTCGATTTTTGTTGCGCGTTAACATGCACGTGCACAGGCATACGTGCACACATACACAGAGGCGTGCGCGCAAGCCCTAAAGCTGTTTAAAGCTTCATCATCGCCAATAGACGTCCTCACAAACGTTTAATTCATGTACATATTGATCGTATACCTGTAACCTCCAGCGTTCCTCCGGCTTATCAAATGCTTTACCAATCATGGATATGAAAACAAAATCATGTGAGAGCGCGTGGCTGTTGCAGAGTCTGATAGAGGGCACGGACCCCAGCATACTGCCCGACGGCGGCGTCAAGCTCTCGAAGCGGCTGTCGAGTCTGGAGCAGGAGGTGCGCCGACAGGAGGACAAGGTCGCCGAGATGGTGGTCGAGCCAGGTCAGTCGTTAGTGCGGAGCGAGGATCCTCTGATGCGATATTGTTTAAAAATATTGATTGGAATGCCTCTCTGTGTTTCTTTCGTTATATGTACATCACAAGTGGTGTTGGGTGGTTAATTATTTATTCAGTGTAATTTATTTCTAATTTCAATTTTTATTTTATGTTTTAAAAGTATAAAGCAATGTACAAGTATATAAAAATTCAAATTATAAATTCTTTACATAACATTACATACATTACACAATATGATGCAACTAGTAATGGAGATAAACTCAAAAGTAACCGTGGCGGTAGCTGGGGCTATTCGCTGCGAGCCCCACGCCTGCCCTTATAATAATAAGTAAGGCGCAATACCTACTGGCAGAAAAAGGGGTTCTATTATCAACTCAAATCACCCGCCATTACAAGCTTACTTTATATGTACAAAAAACTTGTTTAATAATGTATGATAATTTGTTCAGAATATCCGACCGCTGAGGATATTGCCAAGGACGGTTTCAAATTAGAGGAGAACAAGGGCCTAACATGGGAGGATATACAAAAAGGAAGCAATAATGTGCAGCCAAGGATGTTTGGCAAGCAAGGTATGATGTGACATCGTTGACAAACGCAAAGCGTCTCCGCTTCGGCCCCTGTAGGGGGAGTAGTGGGCTCGACGTTACTTGTGCTTAGTATTAACTTAACCGCTTTTTCTTACAATACAAAATAAATATAACGCATTGCTTACTTGGTGTAAAGTGATGCCTATAACAATGGAGCACTAGTTTGCAGCACCATATTGCCCCATGAGATATAAGGTGACTGCCGACAGGTGGCGTCGCCTGCTACATGCCTATAGATGTCGACAGATAAATAATAGTAGCGTTTACTCAGCGATGGCGACGCACATGGCGGAACGCAACCTGATCCTGGAGCGGCTGCGCGATCTGCACGAGTCGCTCGCGTCGCGCCCGCCCGAGCACGAGCTTGCGGATCCCCCCGCCGCGTTGAAGACAGAGCTGATGCCGCACCAGCAGCACGCGCTCGCTTGGTTGCGCTGGAGAGAGACGCAGCGCCCGCCCGGCGGTATACTAGGTTAGCATGCCACATGATATTCGGAGATAACTAAACTAAATCTTATATTTTAAAGAGCAGAATATGTGGATCCAAAGACCAGGTAACCAATCGTCACAAGCGGGGCAATATGCCAGTTTACACTTCACCGATATAAAAAGCCTCATATTATTACAGATTTTAATGTTGTGCTGTTGGGAAATAGTGCATCCCAATAACTGTTTCAAGTACATCCATGAAAGCACCAAGGCGCAGACCGCCGCGAGTTCACTTGCACTATAAATTGTTATTCTCTGGAGGTCAAGTATCACTCAAAGTATTCCCAGTTCAATTCATACAGATTTAACACTTGCAGCGGACGATATGGGGCTGGGGAAGACGATCACCATGATTGCGCTCATCGCCAGTGACAAGGAGGTGGACCCCGCGGACGAGGACGAGCGCGCGGACGATGCGCGGCGTGAGTGATGCTTTTTATCCACACTGCAGAAGCGCAGGGTTTTCATAAGTTTAACACGTGTTTCGATGCCTGTCACTTAATCAATTGTTGAGTCTTATTACCGCAGTAGTTTGACTAGCTACAGCACCCTTCAAATCGGAACACTGTAACGTTTGCACACTAGTGTTTGTAGGCAGATATAGGCGCTGCGGTGGTATCCAGATGAACTCTGGCAACAGATAACTATTGGGTCGCGTTTAACTTAGCGACGCGAGTCCGCCTGGCGGTCAGTCCCATGGCAACCCTCGCGCCGTGCACTCGTCGCCGGAACACAGTTGTAACCGCTCGATACCAACAACTTAACAGCTTACCCCGGTCACTTTATAATTACAATAGCGATTTATTTGCGGTCTTGTGATTAGTCATAACCGGAGATATTGATGATAGATGGTCTCCGGCAACAGAGACTTACCACCAGTAAAGACCAGAACCAGTTCAATGGGACGTACGTGAGGTAGTAAATGCATAACAATATAGTAATGGTTGGTAACTTAACATCATACCCTCTTGGGTACTTACATCGCCGCATATTTAAACTGGAACACCAGACGGTGGGTGAATTATCTACTGGTTCTGTACATAACTGTAAAATCTGTCACCTCTGCCTGCTCATATAATAAGTGCACTGCGTGTGGGCGCAGTGGTCCGCGGCGGCACATTGGTCGTGTGCCCGGCGTCGCTGATGCAGCAGTGGGCGGAAGAGGTGCAGCGGCACTGTCTGCCGCACCGGTTATCCGTCTGCCAGCATCACGGCGCGGCCCGCGCGCTGCAGCCCCATCGCCTCGCCGCACATGACCTCGTGCTCACTACTTATAACATACTTCTTCGGGAAGCAGAGAAGGTATGTTGTAATTTCCAGTGGACTCCTTATCTATCGCTAGATACCGTGTGATATATTTGCTCCGGTACTTTGGTAGTCCTGTTTGCGCATCAGATTAGAATTGTTTATATTTCTGGTGACACTGTAGAAGGGCGCGCTGTGCCGCGTTCAGTGGCGACGCGCGATCCTGGACGAGGCGCACGCGGTACGCAACCACAAGAGCGCCACGGCGGGCGCCGTGCTGCCGGGGCGGCTGCGCGCGCGGCGCCGCTGGGCGCTCACCGGCACACCGCTGCACAACCGCGACCTCGACCTGTTCGCACTACTGCGCTTCCTCGGCTGCTCGCCCTTTGACGACCTCACGGTGAGTGCGGTGGGCAATTTTCAGCACACTTTCTACTGTTACAGCAGACGATCGAGAGATATCACCATTACATACATTCTCTACAGGTTTTCATCATTTTATTAGTATTTAAACAAGAAAATAATCTTTGTGAATATGTATTTTAAAAAATTATAATGTTGCCATTACTTACCTGTGCTTACCGTAACGAGTTAAACATAAACTTTCACAATAAGATGTGCACAGTTTCCGTATCCGTCTGTCTTAGTGCGCCGGTCGGAAAGCGTGCCGACCAATGGCACTAAGAAAACTGCTGCCTATTTTTCGAAATATTCTTTGTTATTCATTTTTACGACTGGATGAAGGTATCATCATCAGCCGATAGACCTCCACCGCTGGACTTAGGCCTCCCTCAAAGAACTCCACATCGATCGGTGACGTGTTACTCGCATTCAGTGGATACCCGCGATTCCCACCAGGTCATCGGTCCACCTTGTGAGAGGCCTCCCCAAACGCCATGTCTACCGGTACGCGGGCGACGGTAAGTAAAAGTAAATTCAACGATAAAAAAATTGTCTGTTTACTTTCTCAGATGTGGAAGAAGTGGATTGACAATAAAAGTCTGGGTGGGCAGGAGCGGCTCAGTACGATAATGCAGTGTATCATGTTGCGGCGCACCAAGCAGCAGCTGCAGGAACGCGGGCAGCTGTCCTGCCTTCCTCAGAGAGATTTGCATGAGCTCGACGTCGTGCTCTCCCGCGACGAGACAAACGTGTACCAGAAGGTACTGCAATGCCAGCGGTTTCTGTGATAGTACATTTATAGGACACAAAGAAATGTGATGGAAAGTTATTGCACGGACTTTTTTAAAAAAAAAAAAAAAAAGTATCACAAAGCACAAACATGATCACCTGGTGAGATAGACATAGTTCATGATATCGAGGAGTTGTTAAGTTGACGATCTTCACGGTCTTTGCAGTGAGTCGTGGCGCCTTAACCCTTGTCTATGGCCTGTCGGCAATAAACTGTAACATGTTGCCGTTGTTACAGCTACTCGTGTTATCTAAGACGCTGTTTGCGAAGTTTCTGCACCAGCGCGCGGAGAAGCGCGCCGACACAATGGGCTTCCAACCGGCAGGCAAAGACACCGCCTATGCAGAGATGCACAAAAAGATGGTGAAGCTACAGGGTAAGCTGTTATTACCTTAGTTGTACCAAAGCTGGACACCGCTGGTGCCCTGCCGAAGAATGTTAACATTGATTGTTTTAACTTTAGTTTTTTAAAAATCCGCTCATCATGTAAGTAGCTTCCACAACCAACCCAGGCACCAGAGCTCATGCCCAATGCCGGTAATATTTAATTACTTCCGCTGCTGATTACAGGCGCGAAACCTGTCAAGTCTCACGAGATTCTGGTGCTGTTGCTGCGACTGCGGCAGGTATGCTGCCATTGCGGGCTGATTGCGGCGATGCTCAGCGACGAAGATGTGCCCGCCGGCGAGTTGGACTCGGCTAGCCCAGAGGACGACCTGCTGGATGAACTCAACAAGCTCGAATTAGAGGATAAAAAGTCCAAGAAGAAGGTAGACAATTTGTTCCTGTGCAGGTTACAGGGACGCTTGTTCAAGTACTATTGCGATCGGAACCTTGCGCACCGCCGCCGCTGGAGGATATACGCTGGAATATTTTTGTTTCGTTGGCAGTGGAGGTTAAGTTTGAAGTTGTTTGAGAATTCTAGGCATTCCGACGTCGGTCTTGGTGTAGCGCTGTATGGCCAGTGAAATTTGAGTAACAATACAACTGTTTTGATAGGGTGGGCGCGGAAGCTCGAGCAAACGCGAGGAGGAGGAGGAGGTGGAAGGCGATGGAGAGGAGGGCAGCACGGCGGTGGAGGCGCTGCGCTCAGTGCTGGCGCGCAACAACCCTGTGTTCGCGCTGGACACTCTCTCCTCCAAGATCAAGGCGGTTATGGACTGCCTGCAAAAGGAAGTCTTCACTAACCCTGGTCAGCAGCTATAAACGTTTGTTTTCAATTTGTTTTTGGTCCAGTTTCGTTAGTATTTATAGTAATGTAGGGGAAGAAACTGAAAGCAACGGAGTGGTGTCGGACGCGTTCCCGCGCGCGTTATAATGTCACATTCTGTACGAGGGACCGATTTGTTTAATGGCTAAAAGATAAAAATAAAATATATATATATATATGTATTTTATTTTTATCTTTTTTATCTATTGTGTAACATATATTATATATGTTACACACAATGTGTACGTATATTTTATTATAACAGGATTTTCATTTTTTATTTGGGGTTTTTCTTTTATGTGCGCGTGTGCGTGCGTGCGTGCGCGTGCGTGCGTGTACGTCCGTGTGCTTGTGTAAATATTATTGAAATTTGTAACGTCCCTTGCACACACCCGAAGAGTCTGGCTAAATGGTGAAGTTGAACGTTTATGCTGAAGTTCAGAAAGATCTCATTAACACTGACTTGACTTTGACTTACTTTACTGAGCGTGGTGCGCAGGCGAGAAGGCGGTGGTGGTGTCGCAGTGGACGGGCGTGCTGGCGCTGGTGGAGCGCGAGGTGCGGCGCGCGCGCGTGCAGTGTGTCACGCTGAGCGGCGCCGTGCCGGTGGCGTCGCGCGCGCCGCTCGTGGCCGCGCTCAATGACCCCGGCTCGCCGGTGCGGGTGAGTCGCGCACCGCGCAGTCGTTGCGTTTTAGCGGCACCAGCGATGCGGCTCTATGCCGCCAAGTTGCAGGACGCCGTGCTGTAGAAACGTTAATGCTCTCCAATATACATACTACACGCATGCAGGACATTTACAAGAGATTTATGCAGGTGATGCTGCTGTCGCTGACAGCGGGCGGCGTGGGATTGAATTTGTGTGGCGCGAATCACCTGTTACTGCTGGATCCGCATTGGAACCCGCAGCTGGAGCAGCAGGCGCAGGACCGAGTGTACCGCGTGGGACAGCGCCGGCCCGTCCATATATATCGGTACGCGCACGCGCACATTCACTTGCTTGTATTGAGCATGTGAACTCTAATTGGGAACAAAAGCACCGCAAGACAAGATTCCCAGAAAGCAACAAAAAAAGCGGTTTGAGGATATGAAAGTGGATATTTTAATTACATTACAATTTAAAAGCATAGCTCAGGGTGGAAAAATTTCTCCGACTGATCATCCAACTTCAATTTGATGATGACTTTCAATGTGATGATGACTCATTTCGTGTCGTACGAATTGGTACACAGTGTTGTTTGTGCTGCTGACCGGCGCTGCGGTGGTACCATCAGTGTATGATCGCGACTCCATCTGGTGGTAATTGGTACTATGTTTTGTATAGTCAAATATAAAGTAGAATGGCTCGCGCGACAGGTTCATGTGTGTGGACACGGTGGAGCAAAGCATCCGGCAGCTGCAGCGCGACAAGCTGGAGCTGGCGGACAGCGTGCTCACGGGCGCGCGGCACACCAACGCCTCCAAGCTGTCCATCGAGGACCTGAAAATGCTGTTCAATATGGCGCCACAATGACTTGCTGCATCGCTGCGTCGCTGCCTCGCAGTAGTGCCACGGCAAGTTGGGTGTTGAACCGAATGTACTCAGAGTGGTGTGTGATGCGACCGCAAGAGCTCACTTATTTCTTAGTGAAGTGAGGGTGCGGCGGTAGATGTAAAATTTTTAGTTAATTTGATGCCATGGAATTAATTAGTGTCGTACTGATGCAGTCACCCACTACGCAGGGCCCGCGGGGCGCGCACGGCGCGGCGGCAGGCTATTTAACTTAGATCTTCATTCAGAACAATTAAAATTCAGAAAAAAAAATATAATTATTTTTAATTCGGAATATTTAAAACAAAGACATCGCAAAGCTGCAGCCGACTCCGCGCTGGAGGGACCTCCATAGCTCCCCCTCGGCGCCGGCAGCCCGGCGCGGCGGTGCACATTACTAGTTCTATTGGGTTATTGATTATCTACGACCGGTTGCGCGGAGGTGACGCGCACGCGCACGCGCTCGGCGCACCAGCTGCCGGACTTCCTTCCGGAGTGCCTGGTATTTTATGTACGGAACCAATTGTTAACAAGTGCAATACATTAAGGCATTATACTTTGGGCAAGTCAAAATGGTGCCTCCGTCGCCGATCCGCACGTAACCCAGGCTGCGTGACAGTGCTGCACCGCCGGCATCAGCAGCGCCGCACTGCTACGCCCCTCCAATGAACCCGCCGACCTCACCGCTTGTAAATATATTTTTTTACTCTGGACTAATTATAATGTTTATGTTCCCCGATTCTTATATTGTTGTGATAATATTTATATTTTATATTTGTCACTCGGAATTAAATGTCTGTTACTTTTTACTGCGACTGTTTTTTATTTACCCGCCCGCTTCAGCTGGACCACAAGAAGACAATGAAACCAGTTCTGCGAGAAGCTGTGTGCGTCGGTGCTCAGTCGTCACTCGGAGGTTGAGGTAGATGCTCCGGAACCGAGTGGCTGCGCGCCTTGCGGTATACCCGTAGTACCAGCGAACTGAAAAAAATTCATCACTTTGTTCCCGGGATTTCTCATTTGGCGACAGTACCTAACTGACATTATGAAGTACGTAGGGCAATTTTACTAATGGTAGGTCTCTGTTGCCGGAGACCGTCTGGGTAGATACCACCGGAGCTCCTATTACAACCAACGAACAATACTGTGTAAACATGTCTGTGTTCCGGGTTGAAGGGCGTTGTAGCTGGTGCAATTACTAGAATAACATCCGATGTATTAAGGCGACGATCGCGATGTGTTGTAGTGTTTATCAGCGTAACTGGTATCACGTTGCTATGAGCAGGCGCATCACTCGCCATCAGGTGCACGTCTCGCTCGGCTCGTCTACGTGCATTTATTTGAAACAAAGCTCTCGAAGTTTAACCGGTTGTGTCGTGCAGTTTCGTTACTTAAGGGTGAGAACTATCTTTTACATTTGAAAAAAATCTTGCAGAAATGTGTATATAAATATTGGAACAACTAGTTGGGTTTAGATTACAATTCCTCCATGTTTACAATGAACCTCCAGTCTCGCCAACATTCACTAGTTGGAGAGGTACTTCAAGAAGAAGGAGATGTTTAGAATGAAGTACGATCTATCGCAAAAACTCAAGAGCTACTCGAGAAATAAAGAAATTGTGCATGTTCAGTCAAGAAGACGACTTGGAGAACGTTCCTCGTCCAACACGATAATGACTTCTGACCCTGCAGTGGAGGGTCACAATAACGATTAGTAAACTGCCTTCTAACGTGAGAATCGTTAGTACGAGCTGAGGCCGCGCGAGCAGCGACCGGTACAATGGAAGATAGTAATTCAAATTTTTCATACTGTCACTTGTTTTCACGAATCTTCCGATGATGATGAGCAGCAGCCAGTACACCAGCATGTACACACAATCTATTAAATTACGTTATTGCGTTGAAATTCATGTCGACGTTTGTTTTGTACTTCATTTCCCGAACTGACAAGACGATGTGGCAGCACTTCTTTTGTACGTAGATCTGGACCTGCTTTTAGTGACCTTATTTTATGTGTAAGCTCTAATATCTTTTTACATGATGTTTGTTAAATATTATTATATGATTTTCCTGTGAAATTGTATGCAAGTTGTCCTACATTTTATTATAATTTTTTTTAAAAACTTTGTTATTAATCTTCACGAAAGTACGTCTCCATAATTCTTGATCACATAAAAAAAAGAAGATGCTTTTGTCCAGGTTTGCGTAAGAGCTACGCATGTCTACGGCCTGGCACGCTGCAGCTGTCTGCACTGCAACCTGTGTTCAATCAATGTCTTTGATAGTCCATATACTCCCGACATGTACTTACGTACACATCACTTAAGTAATAAAGGTCAAGGTGTCCGCTAGTATTACTATATAGTTTTTATTGTTATCATAATGAAGTAATTAAAATTTATATAGGTTTGCCGTACGCGCTGTGGGGGAGGTAAGGCCCCCAATTTAAGAAAATAAAAGTGTCACAATTTCTCCGGCGCCGCTCACCTCACACCTTAACATGAAGAGGAGCGACAGATAAACTTTTCAATTTATGTCTTTACGTCAAAATAATCAAAATAACAAACTTGTAATATTTATCCACGTCGGGAATGACAAAGGCACGTACGTCACGTGAGCAGTTTACTGGATGTAGTAGAATACATTTTAAGAATGACGCACACACGGACACATCGTACTCAACCTTTTTTTTTTCATAAGTGCCAGTAACATAATTAAACAACTGAAAGAGAGATTCATTGCGTGTGTTTCGTATGTAATTCAAAATGGTTTAAATAAAGTAGCGGCAGCCGGGTCGACGCGGTGCCGGACGCGTGGTGAGCGTGGTGAGCGTGGTGAGCGGTGTGAGCGTGGTGAACGTGGTGAACGTGGTGAGCGAGGTGCGAATAAACAACTCATCTCCAATGTGGAAAGATAGGAGTAATTTAATATATTTTATTATAGTTTTAGTGAATTGTATCCAGATCTGCCCGAATCTGCTTGTACCTTTTGTTTCGGCGAAGATCGAGGCTCTGTAGCAAGCGAGGCGAAGCAAAACTGCTTGTTTATGTCTTCTAACATTGAGTACTTTTAATTACATCAACACACATTATAAACATACTGATTTACTCAGTTTTCAACTTGGACTACTGGCAGCGGTGTGTGCGGCAATGGTGCAATGCTCAGGCTCATTAAACCGATTAAATGTCATTTTGATTATTAGACGCAATACTACTGTACAGTACGTTATAATGGGTAATCAACGTACCGATGGCGCCTGGCACTGAGCACCTCAAGTTAGCGCTATACAATGCAGGATCATTACATACAGGGCAAGACGATTTTGTAATTGCAATAGACAGTTTTGCTCCAGATATTGTTGCAATAAATGAAACATGGTTAAGACCAGGACAGCACAAATGTGCACCGACTGTTCCGGGTTATAGAATGCATAGCCTACCACGTCCGCTGGCCATGCGTGCAGGTCGAGGTGGTGGATTAGCATTTTATGTTAAACACGGTATAAATATTCGTCTAGTCAACCAAACAAACGAAAATATTGAGCAAATGTGGTTTCATACGCGTATAAATGGACTCCGTATTGTTATTGGTACTGCATACAGACCTCAGTGGATAAATGTCGACTTGTTTATTGACGAGCTCACGGAAGCTATCACCTCTATTTCCAATTATGATTATATTGTATTGATGGGTGACTTCAACGTTAACATGCTAGATATTACTAATAAAAATACTATAAAAATGAACCAATTTTTACATACAAGTCGTAACTGAGGCTACTCATTTCACAGCTGAAACTGAAACCCTAATCGATTTGGTATGTACTAATGCAATAATCAGAGATATTTCAGTTTCAAATATCACTTCTTCTATTGGTCATGCACTGGTTAGCGTGACTTTCTTTATTAAAAAACCAAAAGTCCGCCCAAAATATGTCAACTACAGAGCAATTAACAGAATAAATTTTGATAACTTTAAAAAAGATTTAAATCTCATTGACTGGGAATCTGTTACTTTGCTAAAAAATGTTGATTTGATGGTTGAAAGATTTAATAATTTTCTCTCATTCCTCTTTGATCTACACGCCCCAATCCAAAAAATCAAAATTACAAATCGTAAGATTCCCTGGATAACAGACACATGCCGACTGATGATAGATTTACGTAACAAAGCTTACAAAAGATATCGGAAAACTGGTTTAGAGGTCCACAGAAAATATTACAAAAACTTGAAAAAAATAGTGGTGAACAGTATCTATAACGAAATGCGTGCCTACTTTAATGAACACATAAACTCGCAAGTTAACAATGGCAACATTTTTTGGAGGAATCTCAAAGATAAAATATTAACTGATCCCACTAAAAGCAATCACCTGCCAAACTGTTTTGATAACCCAAACGATATTAATAATTATTTCTTAAATATTCCTTCTACAAGCAATATATCTATTTCAGATATGACATACTACGAATTCCATCGATTCTGTAACAACACTTTTAAGTTTCAATGCATTTCTGAATTTGATATTGCTTCTTATATTAAATCTATAAAATCTAATTCACTAGGAAAGGACGGAATAAGCCGAGATATGATTCTTTTGACGCTTCCTCGTACATTAGATGTCATTACACATATTATAAATTTTTCATTGTCTACTTTTACTGTTCCTAGTCAATGGAAGGAGGCAATTGTGACACCACTACCTAAAACAGAAAACCCTAAACATCTCAAAGATCTACGTCCCATTAGTATTTTACCATTTTTGTCAAAATTACTGGAAAAGGCAGTGCATATTCAACTTACAAATTACATTGAAAAAAATAATATTTTACCTTTGTACCAATCAGGATTCCGTAAAGGCCGAGGTACAATTACTGCTTTGCTTGACGTTACTGACAATATCCTTGCTAACCAAGACCTTGGCGAAGGCACTATTTTAACGTTATTAGACTTTTCCAGGGCTTTTGACAGTCTTGATATATCGTTACTTTTATCTAAATTGGCTTATTATGGGCTGGACCATAATACTTTGAGTTGGTTTCATAGTTATTTGTCGGGACGATCGCAAGCGGTACAATTGACTAGAAGCGATGGCTCTATCGCATTCTCTAATCCAAGGATAGTTGAACGAGGAGTTCCTCAAGGCTCAATTCTTGGTCCCCTACTTTTTATTTTATACGCTGCAGATCTTGCAAAAGTTATCCATAATTGTGAATTCCCTTGCTATGCTGATGACGTCCAACTTTACATATCGGCAAAACCATCAGCTATCGGTAATGCTGTTCTTAAAATGAATGAAGACCTCGATCGTATTGCTAAATGGTCACGCAGAAACTCTCTACTTCTAAATCCTTCAAAATCGATATCTATGGTTCTTGGAAACAAACATCATCGTAACACAATTTTAGCTAAAAATATTAAAATTGTAATCGAGGGAAAAGAAATAGGCTTTACAGATGAAGCCAGGAATCTAGGCATCACCTTTGATGGTTATTTACGTTTTGAAAAACACGTTAATAATGTGGCCAGAAATTGTTTTTATCGTTTAAGAGTCTTGTATAAAATCCGTCATCTCATTTGCATTAAAACTCGTATTCACTTATCCGAATCCTTAATTCTCTCAAAATTAAATTACGGCGATGTTGTTTATGGACCTCGTCTTCTTTCTAGGACACGCCGAATAATTCAACGTGTGCAAAATGCTTGCTATCGATTCTGTTTCGACGTTCCAGCTCGTAGTCATATCTCTCCACATCTTTATAAATCGTCCATGCTTAACATGGAATCGCGCAGGCAATTACACTTAGCTTCTCTTTTATTCGGAATCTTAAAATATAAGACACCAGAATATCTATATTCTAAAATAAAGTTTTCTCCTCACCAAGACAGATTAAACGCAAGAAGTGCGCGTACCTATCTCTCCTACTATAAGCATAAAACTGTATCATTTACCGGCAGTTTTCGACATCAGGCCACCAAGTGTTGGAATAATATACCTCCGCTTCCGCCTGTGAGGCAATGTAACTCTCTTTTCAGCTTTAAAAAATATTTTAAACAATTTTTATTAGAAAATCAAAACAAAAACATTTGATAGTGGCTTATAATTCAAATCTATAGTTAGTAGTAGCAGTAGCACTCTTGACTATGTCATTAGCAACATACATATAACATATTTATTCACATGAATCTATTGCAATTACAAGTACAATTATAAAGATCTATGGTTACCAATAAGAGCAACATATCTCCTTCGCGATCGCGCCGCGGGCGGTAGCTGAAAATCAGTGTGTTGTTCACTACGTGGCAACAGTTACATTGAGCTACGGCCATTTTGTACCATTGCAGTACACACGGCAGTATTGATTACCTAAAATATTACTTTGTCAATATATTTTTGTTCATCTGTGTTCTTTGATGTAATGTTTTTGTCTTTTTATAAGTGTTCTGTACTGCGTGGACAAATAAACTAATTTATCTATCTATCTATCTATCTATCTGTATACGATGCAATGGAGCAATAATCATTTGTCTTCTTTCATGATAATTAACCCCAAAAACTTTCATATCTTTCACGGTCACGGTGACCCAATTTCACCGCTTTGTATTTACTTGCAATTTAAGGGTGGAATCTGTTTACTTTGGTTGCTAACAATTTTATCAAATCATAATTAAGGAGTAGCTTGCTGGAATAATGGTTAGAGCTTGCGGTTTTCATTGCGAAGGTCGCGGGTTCGAATCTCGGCATGTACCGATGACTTAATATTTAAGTTATGTACATTTGTGAACTTTAGTTACAACAGCGAGATACAAACGGTGAAGGAAAACATCGTGAGGAAACCCGCGCACTGAAATCATATTTGTGTGCGTGTGATGGCCCCAATAAAGTGGCAACAGGCTCGTCCCCTGTTACATGGGACCTAATCTGACCACATCTGGCGAAAATTGGGTGTTTATTCACCTCTGCCTACCCCTACTGGGAAAAGGGCGTGACAATATAAAAAAAATCAAGGAAAAACTGTGCGGTTGCCCATTCGCCTTCGCGATAACCAGGCAATGTGCTGATGCATGACGTTCGAGCACATGCTCTTAGTTTAACTGTATTGTCATCCTCTGTCCAATCATCGACATTCGCAGTAACGTTTGCGTCCGAGTTTCCGGTGGACTCGTCTTCCGATTCACTGGAAAAGGCTCCTCGATTGGACACAAGGGAACGATAGTGTTCCTGTTATCGTCACTTTCACAACCATTTACCAGTACATCACGATCTGCCATCTGCCCGTAAACATCTCATCACATGAATCGTCACCCACGTTGCTGAACATTTCCAGGATTATTGTTCTGTACCACAACATGGAGCTCGACTTCCACACTAATACTTGCAAGTTTACAAGAGCTGTAACAGACAGAATGGATCAGCTAAGCGTTCTAATAACTTTGCCGGCTGGTTGGCGCACCTTCGGCAATCCTTAACTTAAGTGCCGGAATAATAGCCAATTACAATTTGAAAAATGAGTGCATTTTATAGAAACAAACTCTATGAGCTCGGGTCCGAATGTGTGCATGCACATGCACATCGTGATCTACCCGATCGGACCGAGTCGCGCCCGTGTGGTGGTGGTGGTACAGGTGATCGGACCGGCGGCATGTTGCCCAATTAATTGGTAAAACCTTATAACGAGGTATACAAAAGGCGGGCTTAGTGCCTGTAGACATGATCATTTTTTTGACGCAGAGCCGTGCGTAGCGCCTCACCAGAGACCGGCAAAGCAGCACGAGTGGAGTTTTTGGACTCGGAACAAAACGAACCGAAATATGTCGAGTTTAAGCCAGAAATATTAATTTAGATGTACTGTTTAACTTGCAAATGTTATCCGGCATGCGTCGGTAGCTCGCTGGGCCTAATGGTTAGTGTGCGGCCTTCATTCCGAAGGTCGCGGATTTAAATCTCGGCACGTACCGAACACTTTAATATTTAAGTTATGTGCATTTGTGAACTTTAGTTACAAGAACAGCGAAATACAAACGGTGAAGGAGAACATCGCGAGGAAACCTGCACATGAATTAGAATTTATTCTAAGCTGTGCGTGAAGTCACCGATCCGCATTGGGCTAGAGCGGGGTGACGCTATGGCCCTATCACCTTTAAATTGAGGGTACGCCTTTGCTAAACACGTAAATTGCTGTAAGGTTTTTTTTTATATTATCACTCCTTTTTCCCAGTAGGGTTAGGCAGAGGTGAATAAACACCCACATTTTGACAGATTAAGTGCCATGTAACAGGGGGCGAGCCTGTTGCTACTTTATTGGGACCACCACGCGCACACACAAATTATTTCAGTGCTGTAAGTTAAAGCTGTAAATTGGTAGTTGTGGGTTATCCGGGAACAGAGCGGCCCGCGCCTGCGCACTGCCGCAGCGGGCAGAGCTGCGCAGGGTGGGGGTGGGACCGTGATTTTTGAAATCAGATTTTGCGAGATAAATAAATAAGATCACAGAAATAAGTTATTTTATTTACATTAAGAAATAAAGAATTTTAATATTTCTGGATTGATTTCAACAATAAAAAAAATGAGAGTCGAGCCGGTAACCTGTGAACCGCAGAAGTGGTCACTAAATGTAAAGACTTATAATTGGCAGTACCGGTGCAGTCACCCGCGAATCCTGTTATGTAAAACCCTCCTTACCACCACCGCCGCCGCCGCCGCCGCCACCACCAACCAACACACAAAATTAATGCACTGTAATATCCTCATCGATCTTATATTTTCAACGCAGGAAGAACCAAGCGAAATGAAACCAATGTCATCCAAACATTCAATTTATTTCACCAAAGTGCGCTCGCGCGGGCCGGTCCCCCCTCCCCCCGCCGCAACCCGCCCCGGCAGACGACATATTTATTTAACATTGTCTCAGCTCAGTCCTGCAGCCGCAACACTCCGCGGGCGGCCGCGCCCCCCGCCCACGTCACGCGCGTCGCGCCCCTAGAGTGCACGTACGAGGGCGAGCAAATGTCTCAAATTATCCGACAAGCAGAATATTATCAGTTATCGCATCTATTCGGGTACCTCCGCGGTGCGTTCCTGTCATCCAGCTCGCCGGATTCTGTAACATGAAGATAAACATTAATCCAGGTCGCGGTGCTGCCGCGGTGCCCGCGGGTGGGTGGTGTTCCTGGCGGGGCCGGCTCGAGCGGTTGGTTCGCTGCGCCGTCCGTATGCGCAGTTAGCAGTACACCGAGTGCCGGTGGCCGGATGATCAGCTCTGTATCTGTTCGCATCCCGTTTTAACCTAAAGCTTCGTGACAACTACAGTGCTGACGTCGCCGGCCTCGTGGGTGCGCCGCACGGGGAACGCCACGCACCGCGCGCGGCTCCGGGTGCGGGCGCAGCCCGGCAGCGGGCGAGGCGCGTGCGGGGGCGGCTGTCAGGTGCGAGCTGGGGGAGAGGCGGGGCGCTCCCCGATGGTCAGCTGGCCGTACTTACGATTGCGCTACGCATCCTCGTCTTCTTGCGGCGTCGCCTAACGCATACTGCGGTACCGTGCCGCAACCGCGCCGCCTGCGCCGCAACGAGTACGTGTCGCGCGCCCGCTGCACGCGCCCTCAAAGCCGCACCTACACCTCTGCAAGGGCTCGCGCGCACTCGCGACGTGCCGAGTGGACGGTGTGACGGTGTGACAGTGTGACGGTGTGACACAGCGGCTCACACGGCCTGCGCGTCGATACGCGCCGCAAACGCAACCCGACCGCAGCGCTCGGGCTCACTCGGCCGCACCGCGACACCTCACCCGCTAACAACCGGATGGCGCTACGCATAGGCATACCACACGCGCAACAAGCCCGGCGCTCCGCCGCGCGCCTACGGCAGCCCCTACCCTCGGCGACGGTGCGCGCGCACCGCGCGGCCGCGGGGACAGCTCCCCGAGTCGGAGGACATAAATAAAAAATAAATGAAATGGTAAAGAATTTAATCTAAACGGAAATATAATACAGCTTAAAAATACATCTTAAACATTTTAGAATCTTATAATTTAGCAAAATTAAAAAAAATTATATAAATGTAATTGAATTTCCCACGCGTGGGCGGCGCTGTCGATCGATGAAATCATACGCGCGCTTCTCTACCTCATTGAATATCTATTGCAGTACAAAAAAATATTTTGACATGGTTCATCCAGGGCGGGCGGGAGTACATAGGGTCCGCCCCCCACCGCCGGGTCGCGCCGGCGCCGTGGTGCGCGCGCGCACGCCGTCCGGAAGGCGGCGCGCGTGCGCGTACGACCAGTCGCCACAACGGGACACGCACACACTGATTCCACTCTCTACATGCGACTCCACCAACTGTCGACCACTACTCTTAAATGTTAAACGTTAAAAGTTGTACTGGGGCGGCGCGCGGCCGCAGCCTCCCTCCGTGTCCACGTCCACTTATAATTATGTAGCGCGCCCGCGTAACGCTAGAGCCCCCATCCGCGCACCCGCGCCCCCACCGAGCCCTACGTACGTATCGCACGCGTAGCGCGCCGCGGCGCTTACCAGCCCGTGTGGCTCCCCCTAAAACAAACGTTAGCACCTGAGAGCGCTGCTGCCGGCCCGCTGCGGCCACGGCAACGGACCCGCGGGCGCGCGCTCCCGACCGCCGCACCAGCAGGGAACACGAACACCCGTTCACGACGACACCTCGCCACTGCTCCTGCTCTTGCCACCGCACCTCCGCACCGCCGCACCACCGCACCACCGTACCACCGTACCACCGTACCGGCATCACACACGTCGCGGGTTTCGTCGTGAACTGGTTGTACTTTACTTTTATTTTGTGACGGAAACAAGTCCACGAAAAAAATAGCGCTAAAAATATTCCCTGCTAATAATGGCCGAGTCGCTGCGAAACCTTAAATTAAACATTAGATTAATAAAACATATCACTTCAAGGAACGCCAGCGGCCGGCTAGCTCCCGAACACCTCATTAAGCTGATCAATCCCTCTACACTTCAAGTGTTTCTAAATGATTTCCTTGGATCCTGCTGCACCCGCAGAGCTGAACACTCTTCAATCAGTGCACGCAATGTGAGCGAGTGAACGCAACCGTTCGACACTTGCCGGTGTTTCATGTCGCCGTGACGAGGACTTGTTACAATCGCAACGCAAAGGACGCTCGGTGAACTATGTGCCGTCTGCTATCTTATAGCAGTGCTTATTACTGATCGATACAACCGTACGGGCCCTAGATGTCACTCAACTACAGGTGAACATTATACCAGTGTTACCGTTTACAGAGTCACAAAATGTTAACCAGCAACCTTTTTGGTACAATTGGTTGATTTCAAATTAAATACCTCTTAAATATCTTACGCACACTATTCACCTCTGTGATAGTCTCACCCATCATTTGTTATCGAGTGGACATTGAACACACAGCTATTCATTACTTTACTACACAAACTCTACAATTCCAATGTTATTATTACATAGCTCTGGTATTTTTTATTTAAATATCTAGTTTCCAGTGTCCTGCATATAATTGTCACAATACCAGACAGCTGCATATGTGTAAACTGATTTATGGTAACTGGTGAAAACTACAGAAGCAGCTGTCACCCGTGTGTTATGTAAAGCGAGTACACATGCACTACTCACCGTCCCATGGGCGGGTACTGCTGTGCATAGGGATCTCTGTCGTACCCGCTGGACACGCCAGCCGCGCCGCGCCTGGAAAGTTTTGGGAAAATAATTTCATTTCCATGAATTCGATTCTCAATTTCTTAAAATGTCATATTGGTACATTAATTTAACCAAACATACTTTGACATAATCATCATCAAGATGGTAATCGTAATCTAATACACAAATCCTCGTAATGTAATACACAAAACGCAGAAATGACATCCACAAAACCAAATATAAATACTAAAGTAAAACTACTTCATTACAACTTGTCAAAACGGCAGGTTGCAACTTTGGTGTGAGATAAATTTCATATAATGAAGTAAACAGGGAATCACAAGCGGTGTGTCGGTGAACTTACATGGGCGGCGGGGAGCGCCTGCTGAACATGTCGGCGGTGGGAATGGGCGCGGCGCGCGGCGGCGGGCGCTCGTAGACCGGCGGGATAGGCCCGGGGCGCATGGGAGCGCGTCGGTCCATCATGTCGCGCTCGTCACCGTACATGCCGGTGCGCCGGTCGTCCGCATACATGGCGGGTATGTCCTCCGCAGCGTAGCCGCGCCGGTCCTCGTACATGGGTGGCGCGCCATATTGCTCCCGTCCACGCCCATCCATTAGCGCGAACCCGCGCCGGTCCTCACCGCCGTACCCATTGTACCCGCGTTCTTCGTAACCCATTGGTCGTTCCATGCTGCGATCGTATGGAGGCGCACCCATGCCGTTGCGCATCGGCATTCCACCACCCATGGGCGGCCCGCGCATGTCGGCACCCCTCATCGGCCCCATGGGCCGCGCGTCCCTCATGTAGGGCGCGTCCCGTGCCGGCGGCCCGCCGCGCATCGGTCCTCCGCCGCGCCGGTCCATGGTTCCGCGCATTCCTCCACGCATGCCACCGCGGGCTCCACCGCCACGTTGTCCGCGTTCCTTAATTCTTCCTCTTTCTACAGTTATCACGCCACCGTTAAAAGTGGTATTATTCAAGCTTCGAATAGCAGCCGACGCCTGTTCTTCGGTCTGCATATGTACAAACCCACAGCGGTTCATTATATCACATTCCGTCACGACACCAAACCGCTCGAACAACTTTCTGAGATCTTCCGGCTTGGAGCCCTGTGGCAAGCTGCCGACGAATACTTTCGTTTGCTAGAAATAACGCGTAAATTTTCAAATAGTGGTCAATTTACTTAATAGACAAGTGTAAATCAAAGTTAATGCTTACCGGTACCATTTTGTGTATTATTAAAGCTCTTCCTTATTCAATATTATTACAAAATCCACAACACGTGTATTTAAAACAAAGCACCACAACCCCGCTTCACACAGTAACAAAATGGCGGGCGTCACTGTTACTAATGAGGATAATGACGTTATGAAGTCACCGGATAACAGATTCACAAGGAAGTGTACGTGAATATACTGCAATGTGATTGGTCGGGAGCTTCACGACGCTTCATTAATATTGTACCGCATTGGATATATACTGTAATGTTATAAAAAACTGGCCAATGAGATTAAAGCGGTAGCATCGACTATTGATTGCCACACTTTAACGTCCGGTTTCGTTCAACAACATGTAGAAGCATAAATTGAAGCAGACAACAAAAAAATACAAACAAAAGACAGGAATAATGCCTTATTTTCACAACACTGAAATAATTCAAAATCTTCACCACTTATACTCTATTTAAAGGTGATAAATAAAATTTTAATGAAGCGATTTTTTATTTTATTAAAATGTATATAAGAACATACGGCTTCAACAAGTGACATTTTCTTTTACTTTTATTTTTTCAGATTTCTTGTTTACGTCCTAAACTGAACGAGTATATAACGCAGATTAGAACAAAACAGCTGAAATAATTTTTTTACCTGTCTGAATTTGGTTCGTGATATTTTTGTTATTGGCTAGATATGTTAAAGCTATTAATAATTGACATGCCATAAACTACGACCAGCATGTACAAAGTATGTATCTCATTATACACAAATGCTCTGTGACTACGACTGCAGTTTTTCCTTTGATTAACATCGTCTAATTAACACATCTAACGGCCGGGCCGATCAGTTAAACGTTTTATTTTCTTACATATTTTGAAGGGCCGCATTCAGTTATTACTTTAAAAAAATGCAATATGTTTTTTCATAGGATTTTCGTTTGTATGCTTATTGTGACTATGGTAATACGCATGTTTTAAAAAGATGGAAATATGAAATTCACGTGGACCAGTATTAAGAAAAATAAAATTGGATTTAGAAAGTAATCTTGTTTTCTAATCAATAAATTATTATTTTTACTTTAGAGACATGTTCAGCTGTGGGCATGAAATATTGTTAAATTAACGGGGTTCTGGAATAGTTTGATTTTGTATATTGTTCTGGAAAAGATTGGGTAATTGGAATCTGCATTTCTTTCAGCGCCATCCTGTTACAGTTGTAGGTAATTATTCAATTACATAATTTGGCAACTAACAATATATTTAACAAAAATATCCAAATTTCGCAGTCTAATTAGTTCTTTTTTTTATAATGGTTGTGTCTTAACGTGAAAACGAAGGTTGTAATTACCAGATCAGCTCTAACTGGCATTATAATAATTCTGTATCCGCGGGAGTTTATGAAAATTTGAAAATCAAATCAAACAGGTAGGCATAACAGAAGGCAACAAGGTAAACATCGGTAACAAAAATCATTGTAATAAGTTATGTGGGAATTTATTTAATTATATTTATAACGCACACGTGGAAAACGAACAACAGGGTTTTATTAATACTTGCAGCGATTGAATTGTATGTATGCGTAAATTAAAAATGAAGCAGTTTTTGATACATTTTATTGACGTGTTATATCTGCTTCCTTTTATACGTCTGTGCGAAAACAACTAGCAAAATACATTTCTCTATTATAAAAAAAGATGATACAAAAACTAGTCACAAACCCGCATTGGGCCAGCGTGGTTACTATGGTCTAATCGCGTTCATATTGAGGGTAGACCAGTGCCCCAGCAGTGGGGACGTAAATTGGCTGTTATGGATACAAAAACCGACCGAATTAGTATTCTCAATCTGATTAAATCAGTTTGAAACAGCATCTCATGAAAATAATGAGAAAAAACTAAGGCAAAATCACTGAAAATCTAACTATAATTTTATTTACGAAATACTTCTCATCTAAGATTATTTGGCTTTCCTTTAAAATTGTATGTATTGCATGGTTAAATTTGTTATAAAAATTTACAATACCTGGATCAAATATAAACATAATGGATGTTCAGATTCCAATGCAGTGAGAGAACTAATATGTTAATATTAAAGCATAATCCATAATAGAATTACGCGTATCAGTCATCGTTTTAATGGGATTATGTTATGCTCCTTCAATCAAACATTCTATATTAAAAGACATTTCCCCACACTAAGCATTTGTTATAAGAAAAAGCAGAATCTGTTAGTTATTATTTTATTTAGCATATTAAAAAAAATAATTTTATAGAATGTGATAATTTGTCCAAAATAACAGCGAGACGTTACAATGTTGTCTGTCTGCTCGAGCGAAGCCCCGTGCGATGCGAATGATGCATGTTCCCTTTGTACACTTGCATTTATATATTGCAGAAGCCGTTCATCACAACATTTAAAATACATTTGATTTTTTTCCGTTATAAAAATATAATTTAGTATAATCGCCGATAAATATATCTCTAGTAAAAGTGAACCTAAACAACAATTGCTCTTTCGCAAGAGATCCGATCCGTTTGATTAGGTAGGCACTGCAGCTCCCGCGGCGCACGCGACGCAAGCGGCGGCGCTCGCTCTCCTCGTTACTTATCGTTACCTAAATCCGTAACCTTACAAGTTAAACATGAATTAAGTACTTTATATATAAATACTTATGACCATTAATATCGAGCGTAAATAGGATAATGTAAGTGTAAGTCGGGACGGTAACACAAAATAACTATTTATGTAAAGTAAAAATTTACCTAAAGCAAAACACAAAATAATATCTTACCTAAATTATAAAAACAAATTAAATAAATATTGGCGCGGTAACAAATTTTATACATAAAACTTTGCCTTATACCTTAACTTTGCATATTGCGAACCTATCGGTAATCATTTTGCGATTCAAAACAATTTTTTTATATCCATTACGCACCTAATACTTGTAAGTTTGTCTACTGAAGGGTTAATAATCTGGAGCGGTGGACTCCGGTGATTGCACTGAATATTAAACAACACAATAATTTCAAGGTGACGGTTGTCACTGCACCGCTGCATGCGGTGCCGCTCGCTGCAAGTGTTGCCGCACTGCTCGCTCACAGACGGGGTTCCGTGGAACAAATGAACATATAGCTCGGTGCTTTGGCGGCCGCGGCGCTTCCGTCTAGACTAGCTTCGTTCACTGTTTGCTTGGCGCAACGATTATCATTCAAACAAACAAACAGTTATATAATTATCTATTAAACATTATTCACTCGGGAGTCACACAATGAAATAGTTTACTTTAACACACTATTCACTCATAAATTAACTAACAACCACTGCAAAGAATCAATAAATCCATCGACTAGCGGAGGTTTCCATGTAACAAAGCCTGGAGAGTTGTGGCAGAGTTCATTGTGTAATGTATTCCATAAATATTATATATATTCCACATATCTTTATAACAATGGAAGATTCTTTAAAATCGTCATTTACGAAAATAAATATTTATATGGAAATTCAGACAATTAATTCGATGTATAAATAGATTAAGCGATGCATGTATTATTATAGATACTAAGTCGGTCCACGCATGCGCAGTTGTGATAGCGATTGCTCTGCCCTTACCGGCACCGCACGCGAGACGCGTGACGCATAGGCTAACGACAATCACGTTAAGCTTGTTGCTTCAGAGTGAAGCTGCAAGTGAACACAACAAGGCAGCCCCGCAGCGGCGTCGCTAATTAATCGATTAAACTCATGCGCCATCAAAAACTTTCGCGCACTGTTAACTTAACAATTACTAATGTTCAGGGACTGCTAAATCATGATCTTTGCAACGGGCCGCGCATCGGCAGCGTCGGCAGCATCGACAGCATCGGGAGCACCGCGTCCACATCAGACCTGCCAACCGAAAGGACCGCGACGGCGCCCCACCGGCGGTAGTTACCTTATAGTGGAAAAATAATGTGGACAGAGCTTTGTACAAGTTCACTAGCTAATTGTTTCAGGGGTGGGAAGTGAAGTGAAGTGAAGTGCCTGCGCACGGCGCGTTCCCGTGCACTGGCGACCGTCTGCTCCGTGACAGCACGCAAAGCCGGACCTGCTTGTACTAACATATGCAATTGTTTCACATTTTGTACTGAATTCAGCTGTGTATTGCCCGTTTAAGCTATTTTCAAAATTAATTGTACATCTCGTATTAGTTCTTATTATTTGTAAAATTTGTAAATATTATTTATTGAATTCCTTCAGAGATTCAGTTAATAGATCTTGAATATAATTATCACGTTCATACGAGGAGTGGTAACCGTGCTAAAGGCGCGCGTACTTGCTGGCCGCCAGGGATGTTTTCTCTTCGCGCAGTGAGTCCTTCATGGGGGAGGCGGACCGGAGCGGCGTCTCGGGCTCTGCGGGCGCTTCGGCTCTTTTGGAAGATTCCGGCATTGGTCTGCAAAAAGTGTTACTGTAATTAAACTTGGAAAATCAAATACAAACTGCTCCACTCGCTTTCCAAATAGAACATTACTTATTTTAGAGCTTTAAATTTTTAATTAGTTTTCTTATATACATGCAGGCTTAGTTGAGAGGGTGGTTAATGAGGGAGGATACGTGTGTGGCGTGCGATACCGGTAGCGGCGAGTGTTGGCGGGCGCGAGCGCGGCGAGCAGGCGCAGCAGCGAGTGTCGCTCGGCGCGCTGCTCGGCGAGCTTATCTGGCGGCAAGTCCACACAATAAGGGTTGCGTGGGTCGCCCAGAAATGGCGCCACGTGGTTCTCCATTCTCAGCACCAGCAGCAGCACATCTTCCAAATCTGCCTCACTGCAATTGTTAACTGGTTTCAATAAGCGACAGACGCCCATAGACGGGCATACCCCTAGGTGATGAGCAAAGCAAGAATAAAACAAGACTTTAGACAATCATGGTATTTGGTCTTGGTCTTGCAAAAGTCAAGACCAAGACCAACTTTTCTCATCACTAGTTGGCCTCCCACAAAGGTTGCACATCAGCAAGCGCATTTTATAGTACAACTTAGTAGTTGTATTACGAAAAGCGGAATGTGATGCGGTATGGAAATCAAATCCTCGCCAATATATAACGTCTTTCTCGCCGGAAGTCACCTAGAGGCATAAAGGTTAATGTGAATACATTGCTGAGTATTATTTAAATGGGCGCTCTGGGAAATACTACATCTTAACTAGCACCTCATGGTTCTGCGGAGGTTAACGCTCATTATCAGATTACCGTGATGCTCGTTCCATCGCTTCACGTCACCGTATCGAATTGGAAAGGGATGAACGATTAACTAATTCTGGTTCACCTCGCAGAGTACAGGAACTGCGCGAAGTGTATGTTGGAGACGCAGCCGTCGCGACGATCCGCATCCGCGCAGAGATCTGCCTCCCGGCAGTACAGGTACAGGAAATCGCTCAGCTGCTTTGCGACCACGGCGCAGCGGTCCTTGTCGCACATTTTCGCGGGCGGGCCCTGCGACCACACGCCGTTACTAACTCAACTCGCAGTGTAATCTCAACCTTGTAAGCCATCACTACTTTGCACTCGTTTGTGTTGTTCCTATTTGGTGGTTTCTCACATTCACATTCACTCACACACACACACACACGCACGCGCACGCACACACGCACACACACACGCACGCACACGCACGCAGATACACACATACACACACACACAAAGCCGTACTACATAATGTAATTAGCTTTGAGATAACATAATAAAGTGAAAAATACACACAACCGCGCATGCGTCAGCAAGATGAAGCGAAGCTTACTGAATCGTTGCAGAGCAAACCGGAGCGTGGCAAAGCAAAGCGGCATGCGTACAGTTGTCACCTTTACATTATAGGGCATGCGCAGCGTGGCGGCCGCGCGGCGCAGGAAGCGCAGCAGCAGCGCCGAGTGCTGCACTGCGAGCTCGTTGCCCGGGCACGAGACGCGCTTGAGCACGTGCGTCAGGTACAGCCCGAACGCGCGCCGCCCCTCGCTCGGCCTGCGGGGCAGTCCAACCGCATAACCACAGATCCAACCCCACGACACAATGGGGTGCGATGCCGCGACGAGGCACTCATCACACGCAACGTACACACGCAGTACCTACTGTAATGTTGTACTTTATCCACTGGGTCTACGCATTGAGTATTTGCCAGAAAATGTTAAGTCTCCTTACCCCAGTAATGTCACTAGATACAGCACCCTACAAACCAGAACACAGTAATATTTGCACATAGTGATATCTATCATCTACCTAGGCGCGCTTCGAGTACTTCGACTACGGGCCAGTACAGAGAGCCATCAGTTGTATTTGCTGCAAGTGGCAGCATGCCCCGTACTCACGTGAGCCGCAGCCCGTTCTGTAGCTGCTGCTTGACGAGATCCTTGGCGCGGCGGGCGTCGCGCGGCGGCGGCGCGCTCTCTGCGAGCTGCACCGCCGGCGCCGCGCCCGTCACCGACACCGTCTCGTAGCGCTTCAGCCTGCAACGAGAGCTCTCCGTGAGTACCGCAGCAGCTGCCACTTCGGCCGTGAAATAGTACTGTGCAAACTGTACCACGTGAACAGTGTTACCTCTGTTTTATGGTGACCTAATGGTCGATGATTCGTCTACTTTGGTAAGTTCTTTGATATAAATATGATTTCAAAGTTTTGCAGTTTGGATAACATATGCCCGCCCGTCTCTACCTTTTTGAATCTCGATGAGAAAATTAAGAACCTGCCCATTGAAGAAATATAAATTAATGTAATTATAATTAGTGTGTTAAAATTAATCACATGTATTAATGATTGTTGCAGTGTGCAGGTCTCACCTTTGCGGTGTGCGCTGGTCGGGCTCGGGGTCGGTGTGCGCGGCGGCCTGCCGGAAGTGCGGCAGCACGTGCGCGTGCACCAGCAGGTTGTAGTTGTGCTGCAGTGCCGCGTACGGCGCGCTGCTGTTCACCGACGTCGAGCACACCGGGATGCCGGTCACTGGGTCTGCGCACTCAACATTATTCAATTGCTTGCAACACACTAATCTTGATTTTACTACACTACAACAGTTACATTTACTATAGTAAAGACATTTTACCGATATGTCTGATTGTCTTCATGCATCACTTCTCTTTGAATTGAACAAGGATTGGTGTACCTCTAAGTACAAACCGACTCAGATGTAATGTTCAAAAATGAACAATGTGCTCATGAACAAGAGCTGTAGTTTTTGATGCGACTGCAACTCACAGTGGTGCTAATGCATGCGCTCACCCAGGTACTGCGCGTACTTCTGCCACGAGTTCTGCGAGGGGAAGATACGCACGAAGCCACCGCGCCGCGCGTACTGAGCACGCACCGCGCGCACTATCCGCAGCTCCTCCCCCGCGAGCCCACCGCTTCCGGTGCCGCCGCCGCCTCCGCCACCACCGCCAGCACCACCCTTGCCTCGTACGCACACGTTCTCCGCCGAGTGTACACGACGGCACTACATCATAAAAATTACACCCGTACTATTTTACTATTATATTTACTTATTAGTTTGCTTGTAGATGCAGGCGCTGCGCTGACTCGACCATTTGCCACGTGTATTCTTCAAAATGAAGTAACTTTATCTGGAGTTCTTTCATAAGTACTCACCGCACCAATCCTGACTCTGAGCGAGTTGTTGATGTTCGAGGCCTCCTGGCCGGGCGGAGGTACAGCCGGCAATCCCACCAGCGTTAGCGTGTCCGCCAACAGCGCTGACTTGACTCGCGCGTCGAGTGGACTCTCGCACGCGAGGCTGCGGCCAAATTATCACTGTCCAGTATTGCTCGTACTATTAAAACGATTACGACGAGGACCTTCTACAGATGACACAGACTACAGAGTTGGCGAAAGCCTGTCTTTTAGGTAGCGTACCGAGGGAATAAATTTGAAAGTAGTTATACACACCTGGGGGAAAGATTAATCTCTAGCAGCCACGGCTTCAGGTTGTCGTCTATCAGTATATCGTACCCGAACAGTTCTGTAAGTATTTCAAAATACCTTAAATAAATCAAATATCATCAACGTAATCATTAAATCAAATCAATGTAAGTTTAAAAGAAATATTGACCGAAGCAGTTGAACACGTTGGGCACGAAAACACGCGCCGCGGCCGCCATGGTGTGCGTGGAGCAGAGTACGGATTTCACCACCAGGTCCTCGACGGAGGCCATGAGGGCGCGCGTGTCGCGGCCCTGCGCGCGCAGAGTGCGCAGCAACGCCGACAGCGTCCACTTGTGGCCGACGTCTCCCGCCACCGGGTCCTCGCATCTGCACCACAATTAAATATTTACGTAATAAATGCAATTACATTAGTTTCTAGACTATTTCTAGAGTTTCATTATCACGCGCTGGCACGTCATTTTCACCTTCAGGGACGTCCTTTATAAAGTGAAAAAACCAGCTAAATTATTAGCGTTTTAGGTCTTGGTGCCGTTTCTTAATTAGAAGTCGCAGTTCTGTTTCTGCCATTCGACTATAGTGTAACAGAGAACAATCTCCTAACGGTAACGGGGCAATTAATGTGATTAACATTCTTTTTATAACAAAAATTACTTGATGTAATCCGTGTGGTACTTATTGATGCTGTAGTTGCAGAGGTGCATGCAAGGGTTCCAGAGGTTCTTGTTAGTCTTGTCGTACTTGACGGTGGCGAAGCGTACTAAGCCTTCCTCGTACAGGTAAACGAGCAGCGGGTCCACGGAAGTGACGCACACATAGAGCCGCAGGTCGCACTTGTGCCCGCCGATCAGTAGCGGCTTGTCGATGTACTTCGCGACCACCACGTTCTCGCCCTTAGGGATCTGCTCCGGCTGCGAGAGAGAGCTGTTTTCAAAAGCATCCTCACCAATGTAAATGAAAAACGTTATCAGAATCTCTAAACAAATACTACCGGAACCTATGTCACTTTCGCTAAGTAGTAGTAGGTAATAATTACACAAGTACCGGTTTGACAGGCGCCACCTTGTTAATGCTTCTACTGGGGTAACCAGAGATTAGCATAGTCAGCGTGTCATTCACCATGGGTTGTTTGGTTGTTTGGTTGTTTGGTATCAGTACTTTACTTGCTTGAACTGAACGTCGGGTAGAGTACCGCGTTAATGTAAACAAACGTCTCTTACGTTGTTGACGATGTAGATGCCCCTGCCCCGGCTGGAAGCGGCCGGCTTCACGATCCACGGCCCTTTGGTCCTGAAGTGCGCTGTGCACAAATCTTTGAACTCCATCGGCATAAGAAAAGTGGTGGGGATGAAATCAAAGTTCTTCATGCCGCGGAAGTACTGCATCTTCTCGATGTTCTTGAACAGTTTGTCTTTGCGAGTCAGTTCGTAAGATCTAGGAAGCATATACATAAATCATATCAATCAACAATCAACATTGTCTACATATTGGCAATATTTGTGCACACGAGGACTGCTTCGCGAGCTCGCCAGCGCGCGGCGGCGGCGCACGGTTGCTCCATGTTCTGTTGTTTTGTTGTTACCACCTAAACATTATCACTTCAACTCGCTATAAACATTTTATCGCGAAGCAATATTTGCCAACTTACCGAGGAAAATGGTTTACTCTTTGATATGGTGTTAGCGATCGCAATACATCAGGCTTAGGATGCAGCCCAGCCCACAAAAGGTTGAAGTCTTTGGATTCAGCAGCCGCCTCCTGTAACCCGTGCGCCTGCAGCAGCCGGTGCAGCAGCTTCGTTTCCGTGTTAACTAGCTTGTAAGTGGCTTTCAGAATCCTCGCCGGCATATTACTGCTCTCTAACACCTAAACAAATTAAAACATGATCTCGCTGTCAGAAGCGATGCTAGAGCATCCAAAACTTGTGCCTTGGAAATTACCTTAACACTGTCTACTTCTTTCACCAGGTTTTCTGAGTCTTCGCTGTTGTGTGGCGATAATGCTCTTTTGACCAGTGGGAATTTCTGTTTATTTTTTCCTTTTGCTTTCTTACTCTTTTTATCTTCTTTGTTTTCTAAAAACAAGTATAAGTTAGATATCTCTAGCGCTGCATGTAACTGGCACGGCGGCGTCGTTTCCGGAAACAAGCAATCGATGACTTTGTATCGCTTGTGCATCCGGGCAGCAGCTCTCTGCCAGGCTTACTAATACATATATGACACGAAAAGTAAACAGAATGGAATGTCGTTTACCTTTTTCGAGTGATGGTGGGTCTTCGGGGGGCTTGATGTTGGCCGTAGTGTTCTCCACTTCCATGTGCTTCTTGAGAGTGATCTTGCTCAGGTCGTTGAGCACGTCGTCAATGTCCCGCTTATGCACCGCAGGCTCGTGGCCCTGCTCCTCCACCGCCTCCGCGATCTCGGCTTCGCTGACGTGCCTCACTACGTACGCCTGTCCGCTCAGCTTGTTGACGGTCCCAAACGTCTCCATCACGTCATGCATTATATTTTTCGGCCTCATATTGAACGAATGGGGTTCTGATACTAGTCTTTTCGCCATATTCTTAGCTTTGTTTAATAAAATGTTTGTCCCTGTGTTGTTACCCACAGTTTTAGTCGCCGACTCCATGGACGGCGTTCGTGACGCGAGGACGCATGACCTGAACACGAGGACCGCTCCTTTGGAGCCGATCGGTCCGCCCGTGACCCAGTCCGCGACGGACGCTTCTTTCTCGCTCCCTCCATTTGATTCTTCTTCGTTCTTTCTCATAATATTGGCCTCTTCCGAGAGCGTCGTCCGAAGGCCCGATGTAGACGGATTTGTTGATCCTGGTGATGCATGTGGACTGAAAGATTACGCTCGTTAGATTTCATTGGTGATATGAAGGTGGAAGCGGCCGAGGTGTGCCGTGCACTGGTTATCATTGTTCTGTATTGCACCCGGCTCATAGTCTATTTTGCTTATTATACGTATGGCATGCTAAAATCTATTTGCAGTTCGTTAGTGGATAATGAGTGGCGAATTAATAAAACTACTCAGTGATTAACATTTGGCACATAGTATTAGTATAGACCTGATTGTAAATGTTCTATTGCCTTTAGAGGCATTTCATCATTTCGCGCTAAAAGGGATGTTATACGAATACGCTCGTCAGCTTGACAGATTATACGTGTATGTCTACATCGCATTAATTTCACCATCACCAGCGAACAGATAACGAATGTTGGCAGAGAGGCAGGCGCCGCCACTGACGGCTACCGTCATACACTCGATGTCCGGGAAGAGTGATTTATCACCAATAAACTTTGAATTACTATTATTATACTACGTATGTATGTAGTTAAGGTAGCTCGCTGGCCTAATGGTTACAGCGTGCGGCTTTCATTCCGAAAGTCGCGGGTTCAAACCTCGGCATGTACCAATGACTTAATATTTAAGTTATGTACATTTGTGAACTTTAGCTACAACAGCGAGATACAAAAACGGTGAAGGAAAACATCGTGAGGAAACCTGCACGCTGATATCATCTTTGTGTGTGTGTGTGTGTGTGTGGTGGTCCCAATAAAGTGGCAACAGGCTCGCCCCCTGTTACATGGGACCTAACCTGACCACATCTGGCGAAACGTGGGTGGTTTATTCACCTCTGCCTACCCCTACTGGGAAAAAGGCGTGACAATATAAAAAAAAAAAAAAAAAATGTATGTAGTTTAATATTTCAGAGAGGACCAGTCCATTGACGGGCGGTGTGTAACACGTACGATTATCTCACGAATTTAACCGATTGAAATGTAAGTGTTTAGCAATCGTACAATTATTGAGCACGCGATTAAATGATCTGATTAAATCAATAAAGGCCGCAAAACTAGGGTAAAAGCATTACAAAACGGTGCAATCAACAATTGAGGTTGCCGGAGGAGGCCGGCGCGTTGCTGCGCGGCGCGTTGCCGCGCGGCGGGTCAGGGTGCGCGCGCGCGCGCGTTCGCGTTCGCACGAGGCCGTATGCGTCGCCGCGCCCAGTCATAGTGTGGAGATATTATTGTATTTCAACTTCGCTTAACAAGTGAAATTACTGTGCTAGAAAAATCTACCACCTGTGTACCTTTTTTTTTTTTTTTTTGATATCGGTGGTGGAAATGCTGTTAACGCATACCCAGCGTCCTTTTCGAGGGGGGGGACGCCGGGTTATGTGGGGCTCGGGGCCACTGAGATGTTGTGCGTGACCCCCATACCCACTAAAACCACCACCGCTTGTCCCGCCACACGCATACTGGAGACGCCCGGGTTTCAGCCAAGCAACTCTCCGGGCGCCTCCGCGTATAAAACTCCTCTTGGTGGGTACCCGCGGGGAGCAAAGGCACCCACCTGCCGTCCCGTACCGGCCCCTCGCGGGACCGGCACGTTGGGGCCCCCCGACCCCACAGACGACCGCGCGCGCCCACGACGGAGCGCATGCTCGGCCGCCGCCCTCCCGTGAAGGAATTGGGCGGCGGCCTCCTCCCTCCAGACTCCCCCCCTCGTCGAAGTGGGAGGGGGGGGACAAAAACCAAGACTCCCCCGGGGGACGCACCCCCAGGGGAAACACGACAAAAGGCCCAAAGGGCCACGCCCAACGGCCCGAACGCCCCATCACACCGTGCCCGGCTAGGGGCCCATCGCTCACGGCGGGAGGAAGCGGACGGCGTGGTTCTGCCGCCGCGCTCTCCCGCCGGCCCGCCGCCGCCTGCAAGGTGCGGCAGCGGCGTCGGCCTCCCTCGTGCGCTCGGCGGCCTCCTTCTGACGCATCACTGCGCCGCAGAAGGAGGCTACCGCCCTCCAAGACCTCTCGCTGCTCAACATACGATCGATTACAGTCGGCAGCGAGAGGTCACTGCCGACTACCACCTGTGTACCAATACCTTATATCTTAACGGGGCACGGCACGGTGGCTATTATGTATTATCGGGTAAACCTGTATCATTATTCTCGTATTGTCTGGTGGCAACTTTGTAATTTTGGTTGACGCTGTGAGATGCTGCAACATCTCGCTCGTAACAATACTTAATAACAACGCTGTTATTAACAAGCTGCTTAACGCATTTGAAGGACTCTTTAAATTGTACACAGTTAACGGATATGCATAAGCTGTGCAAGGGAAGGGGTTGTGTACCGGCGACACGCCGCGTGTCGCGTGTCGCGTGTCGACCTGCGTCCTCCGCGCCCGGGGCGGTCTGCACCACCACACTCCCGTCACGTTGCGACACGAGAACGTTTTTAGAAGACTATATGTAGAAGCTACCATAATGTAATGCAAGTATGAATAAGTACAGTATTTTGAATGTTCGTTGACCAGGTAGTTGAGCGACACGACACGTCACCGTCACCGGCACCGTCAACGTTACTATTACAATACTGTTGCACGGCGCCGGTCTCGTGGCACACGAGTCGGACAATCGAGCGCACCCGGTGCGCACTGCAACCGATGGTCACGGTCACCGCGCGCGTCCCGCCGGAACAGCCCTAAACACTTAATAAACAAATTTAACACCTGCCAACCCTCATTCGACCATTACAGCAACTGAATAATCTTGACTCTCTCATGCTGTGATCGAAGAACCCGAGTCCCAACGGCGGGAACAATTGGTAACATTAATATCCCGTAGTTGCAAAGCCACAACAGCCACAACAGCCACCGTGTCGTGGCGTGTGGCGCCCAATTATAACGGCACATGTCATTATCCTCGATTGCGAGAGAAGAGTGATGTACTGGTCTGTCAGTTCAGCTCTGCCAACTCACAGCAGGTGGGCGGGCCGCGCGTACCGCGTAATGCTACCGCCAACTGAATGCCAACGCTGCAGAGTGCATGTACGAACGAGCGACACTCGCTCCACTTCACTTACTTATTGTTGTAAAATAACTTTGTCACGCTTTCAGCGGTACATTTATCGTTATTCAGTAAAGTATAACTGTCGGCCGCCACTCCACCGACCGGTGCAGCAGCGATAGATTGATCAGGCACTATCGCACGCGCGCGTACCCGGCGTAGTGCGAGTTTGTCCAGTTGTATCGTGTGTGTGTGTGTGATGTGTGTGTGATGTGTGTGTAAGTAATGTGTATAGTGTGTGTGAGTGTGTATGCGTGCGCGTGTGTGTGCGCGCGCGCGTGTGTGCGTGCCTGTGTTTGTGTGTGCGTGCGTGCGTGTGGCTGTGGGTGCGTGCGTGGGCGCGTGTGGGCGGGCGAGCGTATATATATATATATAAAAGACCGGTTTTGAACACGTGAAACATTTCTTTCCTTAATTATAATACTTTTGTCCGCTACAACATTAACAACGCGTATCCAGGTCAGGCCCTCCCTCCCGCGTTACCTAAGCACGTGCAGGCGCGTGCGAGGAGCACCACCAACCTCACCATACACAGATTGGAAACCATGGCCGTGCCGTGGGGACTCGCTTGCCGCTCGCCGCCAGCGGCGGGTGCTCGTACTTGCCCACTCTCCGCGCAGCTCCTCTTACGTTCTGGTAACACGTTGTTTTGGAAAATTTCCGTAGCGGCGAATGAATAAGTGTGCCGTTTCGTCGCAACGTTGCAGTGAGCAGGAGTAGTTCGGTCATGTTGGGCCTATTACTTATTTTCATTACAATCCCTGGTAAGGTATTTGTAAAGGCTGAGGCGTACCTTGTTCGCGTGGGGAAACGCTACACTAAACACCCTTCCTATGCGGGGCCTACGCATGTGTTATACCAGACTGTTACTGTCTGGTACAGATATAAACGACACGGTTTCCTTCTACTTCTAGGGTCGGAAAAACCCGAACGCTTTAGCGCACTGCGTAAAGGTTAAGTGAGCTACACTGACACGTCGCACGAGGCTACCGCAACGCGCTGCACTCGCTCCGCCACCGCCGCCGCCGCCGCCGCCGCCGCCCTCGCGCTACGCCTCTCTCCCAGCACGAAACCAGACGGCGCCGCTGACGTTGCGATCTTAATGACTGCATGCTAATGTAACGGCGAGTGCGCCGCCCGCCGCGCGCCGCCCGCCGCGCGCCGCCATGCTACGCGCGGTTAGCGACACCGCGGCCGGCAGTATTTAATAGTAAAAGTTCTGACTGATTACCGTACGGGACATTTTTAAGAATAAAGCTAAAAATGTAAAACTTGACGTGCGCGTACGTCGCGGTCTGTTCACATGCAATCGCCGTTATTAATCAAAATAATTCATTTTATACACTGATAAGGTACTCACACAAAAACTTTACCCATTTAGTACGGATACACAACACGTAGACTCACCGGGCGGATATGAACCGCCGGTTCGGTGGGGCGAGAAGTGTAGGGTGCCGCGCGGGGGTGCTGTGCAGGTCGCGCGGGTGTCGCGCGTGTGTCGCGCGGGTGTCGCGCGGGTGTCGCGGCCGGGCGCCGCCGGGGAACCGGGGCCGACTGAACGCGCCTACGGCTGCACGCGGCGAAGGGGTTGCTACGGACCGGCGCCGCTCCCCACCTGCAGTCTGCCGCTCGCGCTGCCTAACAATGATCACCGGCCATCTCACGATAGCGTTGGAAAGAAGCCATGAGGTCCACGGGGTGTGAAAAGGCATCTTGCAGATGTAAAAGTAGCACCCACGCGTGAAAACTATTAAGTAGGCATCGCATAAAGTGAAGGCTCGTCAGCTTCTCGCTCTCCCATTTTTTTACACACGCGACAATTTCGTGGCTGTGCCTTGCCCCGGGTCCAACTCACGTGTAAACCTATTTTTTCATACAATAAAGCTACGAAGTCAGCATGGCGTTAGATAATACGTGGTTGATAATGAAGGCTCCACTTTCAAAGGCACTGAAGCCCTTGTGAACTAACTTAGCATATATCAAACCACAATGAATTTCCCCTTATTAACCTTTTTCTTTTCTTTACTTTATGCTTATACTTCAGTTAACCTATGTCACATTTATATTAACACGTTTTTACATGTGAACTTTTAGTTATTAGCAAATTTGTTGCTCCACATTCAGTGGCCCGGCACTACATGTTACAAAACAGAAAACTCTTCTATTAGCTTTGACTACATTTCTGTATTAAACTTTCCGTTTTCACAATTGTACAACTTGAAACTTCAATGTTATTTCTTTCAGGATGAGTTTTTTTTTGCACAAGTTGCAAATTATTTATAAGAAATGAATCTACAAATAAAACTACAACTTGCACTTCCTTCCTACAATTATATTGGCCTTATACATATATACACTTTACCACATATGGATAAATACACACACATAAATATCTATGTATATATGAAGAGATATATATATGCTCTTTCGTTATATCATAAACAAACTTTTTGACGTCACCAGTCAAAACACATCTACTGTTGTGCAAAGGCCTCCCTCAAAGGTTCCCACATCAATTAGATGGTTATTGATATGAGGGGATTTAGGCCCTTTCTCACCAAGCTGTCCCTAAGCAGGTTGGCGGGAACCAGAGCCTTGTTTGTCTATTAGTTGCATTCACCACAAGCAGTTCAGGTTGACTTGGATCCTGTGAGTTATTGTGCAGGAACCCTTACGTCCCAACCAACATTTGCACATGTGTTATTGTAATCCTTTAATTTTAAAAAGACAAAATTAACATGAGAAATAAATCATCTGACATAAGATTCAAACTATAGTTTATAAGAGTACAAAATACCAATTCATATTCCATATCACTGGCAATCTTATAACAACCGCAAGAATAACCCTAAATTGCATTTAAGTATTCCAATTGATATTTTATTCAAATTTACTAACAAACTTTTTCAAGTGTTTTTACAGATTTGATCCTGGTAATAAATATTATTGTCAATTTCCCCAAGGTTTCTTATAAAATGAAACAATTTTTTTATTATAATTAACTGAAATATCATTTTCATATAGGTTTCTTAATGAGAGCGAAAAAGTACATTGTCTAAAAAATAAAACTGAAACATAAACTACAACAGACAAAAACATCTGTTAAAAGTATATAAGTAATAAAGCAACTGAGTATCCAGAGGATATAAACACCTCTAATCAAGTATAGTGAACGCATGTAATAAAAACATTGTAAACATATGTCAGTATTTTTTTTTTTATATTTATTTAATTTGTTAAATAGCATCCAGCTCAATAATATAAAGTGTATTAGCCTACACTATCATGGCAATATGGAAAAGTGATATTAGCATCAATTAAAGCAGTGTACATTACTAATTATATCATTCTTTATAATTGTTTCTAAGCCATTTTGTGAATTTCATAAATGAATTATAGACATTGAAAGTTTACAGACAAGTGCCAACCTAATCAATAAAATAACAAATGTAGGTAGATACATTATTGTGCCTAAAATACAAAATAACTTAGGTACCTAACAAGGACCAATTTATGTGAATACTAAGCTTAATGTGTGAAAAAAATATAATTATAATATTAGAAACTGAATATAAAATATTAAAAAAACTGTAAATTTTAAAATGTATAATTATTTAAATTTTTCCCTGTACATGTTTTTATATGCAGGTTTTGAAAACAAAAAAATAGAAATGAATACATATATTTATAATAAGATAAACTATTAACCTGGTGTGTGGACGGTTGTGGTTGCATTTTGTGTGTACTTTGGGAAAATCGTCGTGTGGTACCTGAGAGCCGGTCTCGCGAAGTTCCCCCTGTTCCATAGTTCTTACGGAACAATAATGTGATATGCTAGTTATAAACAATTAAAAAGACAAATATTAAAGGGTCAACCCTAGCAAATAAATTATCAGAAGCAAGCGGCAAAACATCGACTAAATAATTTATCATTTTCTAATACTCTGTAATACCTGTGTATTATTATTTAAAACCTTAGAGTAACTCCCGCAATTTATAAATACAGCATAAGCGTCAGACTCCGCATACGGCATAACATACATAAATCGATATCTCTATGCAGTAATAGTGAATTTTAACAATTACTCCTCACGTCATTTTCATAAAAATATTCTAAGGTTACTTACGATTCTGAACACAATATTCTTCGCCGATGACCCGCGGACGAAGATTCTTTTCACACTGTAAATTTCACATTTCTGTTCTAGTTATATTTTTGGAGTGTTTATGTCTGTTTTAACAATTTTGCTATAACTTTGATAGGTCCATATTTTCATGTTTCAAATTTAGCACACGCGCGTCATTTTCATTATTGGATGCGTTCTTAAATGAATATCTAGTCACTCCTAAAATATTAATAAAAATCAAAAAACTACATTAAATTAACAACATATTTTTTTTAATTATATATAAGTAATAAAAAAGGCATGTCGGATTTATTTTATTTTCTGATCAGAAAAGAGAACTGTCAAATTATTAATTCATTTGATTTTTCGTAAAGACGTCTTTGCATTTACTTTACTCCGCATAAACGAGTATTGTCTTATATACCGATTAGATTTCATAATTAGTTCTCCTATTGTGATTAATTTTATATAATATTAATTTAATTAAAAAAACATAATTTATAATTTTATTTAAAAAAATAACTAAATCTTTTTTATTTATTTTCTTGTCACAGTAATACATAAAATTAGTAATATCTTTTTATTACATACGTTATTTATAAATTTTAACAAATTTTATTACGTTTCGATCAAATGAAAAGATTTTTTGTTAAAAATTCTATAAATGAATTACAAGCAACAATATCAGATTTTCTCGTTATATTAAATAGTTGAATAAATCAATACATATATCGTAAGAATGACATTTAATACATCACTGTTCTAGATTGTATGCTGTTGTTTACTGTATTGTATTGATTGAAACAATTTAAATTACTATATGTAAAGCGTTTGTTTTTGACTCGACATAATTAAATATATAATTCAATCTTCTAGATAATTTTTTATTTTAAAAATGACAGAGGTTCAATTACAAGAGTTTAAACTTGAACCAGATTCAGAACTTCGATTTGAAGTTGAGTCAAAAAATGAAAAAGTAGTTCTTGAGGTAATTTTAAAGAATTTTCTGATATATCAGTTAAATTAAATCTGTATTTTGATAAAAAAATATTTTTGGTTAAAGGTTAAAAGTGGTTATGCTGAGCTGTTTGGCACAGAGTTGGTCAAAGGGAAGCCATACGAGTTTCACACAGGTGCTAAGGTGGCTGTATTTACGTGGCATGGCTGTACAGTTGAGCTGAGAGGCAAAACAGAAGTTAGTTATATTGCAAAGGAAACTCCAATGGTGAGTTTTAAATTATGTCACCAAGATTTATTAAAACTGTGAAGTATATATGTAACTTTATTTAATATAGCAGTCTTTACTTTCAGGTTCTTCAATTATTCGTTACAAGCACTTATCGGCAACTTCATTTGATTAGATTTTTTATGAATTGTCTTACATTTGATATTCAGAGAGTTTTGGGAGAGCTTTTTACTAATCTTCACTCACATTGATGTTTAATTTTATGTAAAATTTTACTTACACATTAGCCCTTTATTATTCTAAAAATATATATATTACATTTGGATGTGATTTTATGAGGAATATGTTTTAATGGATATAGCGGAAGTGATTGTAATAAGACTTATGAATTATTTATACCATATATTATTATTTATACCATAATGTTTTCTAAAGATAGAATACAGTCTTAAAATTATCAAGTACTGTTAAGTAAAATAGGAACAAGAAAGGTGAAATAATTAAATTTAACATTTATCCTTACATCATTATTTATAATTTAGCTTAGTAGGCCAGTTTAGGCTAGCCATAGGGTTGGTATAAATGTGTCATATTTTCAGGTTATCTATTTGAATGTACATGCGGCATTAGAGCAGCAACGTGTTGCAGCTGAACAAGAGAATGCAAGAGGCCCAGTGACAATGATTGTTGGTCCTGGAGATGTAGGCAAATCTACACTCACCCGGCTGCTTCTCAACTACGCTGTAAGAATGGGCAGGAGGCCCATTTACGTGGATTTGGATGTAGGTCAGGGCCATATTAGCGTACCAGGCACTATTGGTAAACACTAATTTTTTATTACAACTCTTTACTACTATTTCAGTACAAAACAAATTAATTTTTCTCCAAATCAAAATGGAGCTGAGATGCTCTATTCTTAATGAATAATTTTTCTATCATACAAATTGTATATTTTAAGATGATTTTTCAATGACATCGTAAAAGGGAATGATTACAATATTACCACTTTGAAAGTTAAAGAGTGCAGTATTTTTTTTATAATAGCTATTTACCTATGAATTTGCCGTTCCACAGTGCCGGCCATTTCAAATCGAAATAATTTTTGTTTGGCTGAGAATTATAATTTCAAATTAATTTTACTTTAAAAACATGGAATTCTTTATCTAAAAGCAGTCATTTGTTTATTGATTAATGTTATTTTTATCGGATTTCAATCTTTTTCGTCATCATGGATACGTTAAAAATTCGAGTATTTATTGAATATGTTCAGGAAATTTCGACCTGAAAAATGAACCTCGCGGTCGTCCGAAGACTTTGGTCGACAATGACGAATTAAAGGCGATTGTGGAAGCTGATGATACACAATCTACGGCTGAATTAGCAGTAGCTCTCGACGTTAGCGTCAAAACAATATTGGTCCATTTGCGTCAAATTGGCAAGGTAAAAAAGTTTGACAACTGGGTGCCCCGCGAATTCAAGTACGCGTCGAGACGCGCCTTGCACTGCTCAACAGACACACAAATGAGAGAATTTTGAACCGCATTGTTACCTGCGTACAAATATGGATTCTGTTTGATTACCGCAAGCGCTCAGCATGTTGGTTTGTTCCTGGTTCAGCGCCTAAACAATGCCCTGAACGAAAACTTACCCCTAGAAAAGTGACGGTCACTGTATGGTGGTCTAGCGCCGGTGTGATTCGGTACAGCTTCTTAACAAACGGGGTGAGCATTACTGCAGATGTGTACTGTGAAGAACTGAACACAATGATGGAGAAGCTGGCATATCTCCAACCAGTATTAGTCAATCGCTCGTCTCCGCTGCTCCTGCACGACAACGCGCGACCTCATCCTGCACAGCAGACGGTCTCCAAGTTGCAAAAACTGGGGTTGGAAGGTCTCCGTCATCCGCCCTACTCACCAGACCTTGTGCCTACAGATTCCTACTTTTTCCAGAATTTGTATAACTTCTTGGCGGGAAAAAAATTCAATACACGAGAGGCAGTACAGCTGATTACTTTAAGAAGGGCATCAATAAATTGCCACTGCGTTGTCAAAGATGTATTGATTGCATGGGTGATTAATACAAATAAAAAATACATGAAAAAATTCGTTTAAATTTTTTCATACAAAACGTCAATTTCATAGGTGAAGACCTAATATATTAAATAAGCTCATCTGATATTTCATAATCTTCTTAGTGGTATTGTTGTTGGAAAGGATCTTATAATGTTTTGTAATTATGTTAGAGGTTAATTTATGCAGTTTGTGTTTTTATGAGATTCGACTAGTATTTTCATAATAAATTAGATAGAGAGTGTATGTTATCAGGTGCTCTGCTGGTGGAACGTCCAGCATCGATTGAGGAAGGATTCAGTCAGCAGGCTCCTCTAGTGTACCACTTTGGGCATAAGTCTCCAGAAGAGAACATTGAGTTATATAACACAATAGTGTCAAGGCTAGCGGAAGTTATTGCGGAGAGGTGTGAGAACAATAAAAAAGGTAAATATGCAAAGAAAAATAAGTTAGCATACTCAGTTTTATATGAAAAACATTTTATTTTCAAATTATCGAAAAATATTTTAAAATTTTATGTGTTTTTAAAACAAGTATGGGGTGAAAGCCGGCAGGCACACATTTCTGTCGAACTTCACCTTCACGTTCCTTCACAGCGGCGACGTCGGGCGTCATCATCAACACGTGCGGTTGGATCAAAGGCGCCGGGTACAAGGTGCTCTCGCACGCAGCGCAGGCCTTCGAGGTGCGTATTAGCTAAACTTACTTAGCAAGCGGACAATACACTCTTGTGGTGTTTATGTGCACCGCAGTTGCAGCACCAGTTGCACGCTAACCCAATCGGTATTAGCTGTGGTTATCGTATTTACTTCTTAGCGTTTACTTTCAGGTTGACGTAATATTAGTGTTAGACAACGAGAGGCTGTTCAACGAGCTGAAGAGAGACATGCCAAAGTTCGTGAAGGTGGTGTACCTGCCTAAGAGTGGTGGGGTGAGGTTCATTTGGTATATAATTCAGGCCCAATATATATCTTTATAATAAATTAGAACGATATCATTTTTCCTTCTTTATATCCGCAAAATGGAGGATACATAACGTTAGTACCATAAATTAGCGCGCGCTTTACTACACCCCAGTAATGTTTCAATACATATATAATAATTGTGTTAATGCAAGTTGTGAGCAAACTTCAGCCTGCTGCGCACAGCGCTGGTGTACTCTTGTATAAGTTTAAATCAATTTATCAATTTCCCGCATCATTGCTTTAATAACTAACACCTGCAAACGGTGCGCGCGCAGGTGGCGGAGCGGTCGGGGGCGCAGCGCGCGGAGGGCCGCGACGCGCGCATCCGCGAGTACTTCTACGGGCGGCGCACGCCGTACTACCCGCACTCCTTCGACGTCAAATTCTCGGACCTCAAGATCTACAAGGTAACGGGTCAACTGACTGAATGCGACATAATGTATTAATGATATTTATATTTCAATAGTATGCGATACGTTTACTGTGCTGTGGTGGTAGTGTCTCCCGCCCGAGGGACAATTTTAGCCCAGCGGCGCGGGGTGTCGTTCAGCTCGTCCTGCATGCCGAAAGACATTTACTTAACAGGTTTGCAGCGAGAGCTTGGAGTTATATAAGTGTCATAAGCGGTTTGAATTCAATGTTGATGGTGTGCAGGAAGTGTGCTTGTCGTCTGGCGCTATGTACGTATACGTCGTGAGTATTGATCGTGGCGGTTGCGCAGGTGGGCGCGCCGTCGCTGCCGGATTCGTGCATGCCGCTGGGCATGCGCGCGGAGGAGGCGCTCACGAAGCTAGTGAGTGTGTCAGCTGGGCCTGCGTTGCAGCACCGCCTGCTCGCAGTTTCCTTCGCAGCGGAACCTGATGACCACGTGCCGCATTGCAACCTCGCCGGCTTCGTATGCGTGTGAGTACCGGCTAACGCCACCTTACATGTGTGAATTATCATTGTCTTTCAAGGTGAAAACTGCTCTAGAAACTAGCGGCACTGCGCGCGCGCTCGCTCTCAACTGTAGCGGCCGAAACGCATGCTTGTGTATGCATGTGATTAATTTGTGGTTTGTTCTTCAGTTCAAAATAAATAATTGCTCAGCAGACCCGTGCTAAGTCCAACGTATGGTTTACTGTTGCAGTACGGCGGTGGACCCCGAGCGGCAGACGATGACGATTCTATCCCCACAACCGCGACCACTGCCCACCACCGTGCTGCTGCTCTCCGAACTGCAGTACATGGACAATCACTAGCCCTACCCGCACTCTCGCCGGACGTCCTGACACGGTACAGCCCGTTGGTGGACTCCAAGCGGGAGACGTTAGCCTGGCGTTTTCGAACCCCATCGGTTCAGGTCCTAATGCTGCTTCAGATTGGAACAATTATAAACTGTGTGCTTGTGCGAGTGGAATTAGTTTACTGTTCCCGTGTTAAGAGCAGGTTTTACAGTTAAAATTCAAAATGTATCAAACTGATACAATGATAGTCCTCCTTCCGGCGTGACTTGTGCGTTGTTTGTAAATTTCAAAATGAAAGAGAACTTTCGATAATTAATTAATTAAAATAAGGGAAGAACAAAGTTCTCGAAAATGTTCACAAATGTGATTCGCTGTTAGTTTAGAGTTTCTGTAAATAACAACAGTCACTACAAAATAAAAGAAAACAAATAAATGGAAATGTTATTTTTATTAATTATTTACTTATACTCAGAAGGAGGTAGGCGAATAATTCATGATTCCATCGGTGCTCATCAAGTACAACAAAATGTTTAATACAGAGTAACTTTTGATCAAAATACTATACAAAAACATAATTAAGATCCAAAGAGTAGGGAAGGGTAGGACAATAACGTAAAATTATGTATCAAATCAATATCAAAACAATTCACGCTACGTTGCAATTGTGGTTTGGTGGCTGTGAGGACCCCCGCAGTGTTATTTCGAATCTTGCCTGAACACCGCAGAAACGACGCGCATATATATATATATAACTACATACAATTACTTCTCGGAAGCCCAAACATCAATTCTTATCTATACATTGCACTGCAAATAAATTGACTCGCGCATTTGCTGCAAACGAGCGGCCTGTGGGGGCCCACAACCTCGTGCAACTTTGACTTTCCTTGACAATGAACAAATTCCAAAGTTTAGCTCATTCGTTGAGGGTGGCGCATTCCGCTTTAGTTGTGAAACAAACTCACCTGAACGGGCGCCGTCTCATCGCTCATCGCAGTTGCAAGGTTGCAATGAGCAGTTCTAAGATTTTTTACTTTCCACGCGAAGGACACGGCGTACGCTTGCCGGGACGCGGTCTCATTTGGCGCGGGAATGGAATATTGTTCGTTTAGTTACAAAAGTAAGGCCCAGGGTCTAGTAGTGACGCCGACCCGCGCTGGCCGCATCGGGCCGCTCCAGGCCCTGCCCGTGGCTCCGCTCCTGACTCTGCTCCCGGTTCTGCCCGTTACACTTTTTAACGTGCGCTTGCGCGAACTTGATAGCGATCCGCATCGCGTCCTGCACCAGCTGTTCACAGGTGATCAGGCTCGCCTGAAATGTACAGTCATATGTTAATATATACGTTATAGTGGGTTTCCAATAAGTTTATTTATTTATTATTATGTTTTCCAAAAATGACAACACATTGAATAATTATTTTATTGCGGCCGAGGACGTATAACGGTTCGTGGCGCAGAACCAGACTAGAACCGCCGCAGAGGGCTGAGAAAGTTTTCTATCTTGGCTCCCAAGGCTTCTGGACGACGGATGAGGGAGGTCCGTTGCCTAGGTGTCGATAAGTGGCCGAGAGGAGGGCGAGTTGTACGCTCCGGCGCGCCCTTACAGAGGCCGGGTGAGAGGCACTCGAGGTGGGAGAAACCCCCTTTCCAACTAACCACCGTGTGCGGAAGCATTCCCGTCGCCCCGCTGTAAACCGACTATAGAACATCAAGGGGTTTTAGTCGGTGCGAGTCTGATATAACCTGTTTTTACCCATGCGCGGGTACGTATGCGAAGGCATTTCCTCCACGTGAAACAAAAATAAGAACACAAATAGACGCTGGAATGGTGTGTACGCACGTGAGTGGCGCATACATGCATGTACGAGTGTGCGTGCGTGCGTGTGTGCGTACGTGTACGTGCGAGCGTGCGTACGTGTGCGTGCGAGCGTGCGTGCGTGAGTGTTTGGATTGATGCGGGCATGTTATATGCGTATAATACTTTGGAGGCAGTCATCTCAGCGTAACGGCGCGGATCATGCGCGGCGTCTTCGCGCAGTGCCGCGGAAAACACCGGCAGCACACAGCCAAGCCACCGCGCCGCAGTGAAGTCCTGGCCCACGTACTCCTACAGGGAAAGTACACACTATATGTGAGAACTTAACAGTCCAGTTGTGCTGAGTAACAAATGTGTCATATCAAAAAACGGTAGCCTTCCACAGGAAAATCAGCTGCTTTAAAAATTAATTAGTAAACCTCGCTTCAGCGAGGGAAACGTGCAGCAAGTGTGCGAGCGTGTGGATACCTTGTGATCATATATCCGCCGGCGTTAATAATCTAAACAAACAGCAAAATATGCCTTTCAGTGAAATCGCTGTTCCAAGATGCAACTCGCAGTGCAATGTCTTATCAGCTGGATAACGCTCGCAGCTGGGCATAAAAAACCTTCCTCAAGGATCGACCTTGAAGGGGAATTAGGCCTTAGCTCCATCACGCTGGTTCAGTGCGAGTTAGTGGGTGCACATTGCAATACTGAGACAATTAAAAAAATTGTTAGGCTAATTTCAGCTGGATTCCAGTTTTAACTTTCACGAACTTTTCCTTTCTATTAAGGGTGTTATTGAAATAATAACTTGACAGTGTGCCCCTGATGGCGGGTGTGGTACCTGTGGCACGGCAGCCGAGGCGCGGATGACGCCGCCGGAGCAGGCGAGGAGCAGCGTGGGCAGTGGCGCGCTCCCCGCGCAGCCCGCGAGCGCCGCGCTCACCGCGTCGCCCTCCATCAGGTACGAGCTGCGCACGAAATGCACGGCGAAGCCCCGCTCCGACCGCAGTGCCTCCGATATAGCTTCGAGAATCTCCGCCTCCGCTATGCCGCTGCGATCGAGTAAAACATTAGCTTGTGCCACTTCATGTACATACATACATCCTTGAGCGAGGAACTTAAATAAACTTACTGCAGCGCTGTGTCGTTGATGTCCGAAGCCTCTGTCTCCAGGCGCCGCAGCAGCTGCAGGCAGGCGGCGTGCTCGGCGCACGGAGCGCCTGCCGTGTCGCCGCACAGTGCCGCGAGTTGCTCGCGAATCATCGCGGCCTCCTGCCTCACCCGCCCTGACTCCGTCAACTCCACCACCTCGCTCAGTCTCTCCGCGTGACAGAACAGCTCCCGTGCCTGTAACGGTTTATTCACATTAGCGTGATTATAAACACTTGTGACTGTCTTAGTTCCGCTCGATGGGACCTAATAGACGAGCGTTGCCCTTTAGTCTCGGATTATTATAAATAGGACCAAAGTAGACGTATAAGGCAACTAAAACGGTTTTAGGGTTCGTGAGCTTTGAAGGTGAGGAACTCTAATAGTCCACTAAGCGAGCCCATGACGAGCGATAAGTACGAAGTAGTCTAGTTGTCGCGCGCGAAGCAAGGTGCCGAGGAGAGCTACAGCCCTCCTCCCTGGTACATGCTTTATGCGTAGAAGCGGGAGGCACCGGAGCGTTCCGTAGGATATCCCGTGACTTCTTGCAATGCAGTCGGGATGACCATCGACGAGGTTTTAATGGGTAAAAATCTCACATAACCTTGTCTTCCCCCCAGAAGCAGTGTCTATTTAAAAAATCCTAAGTTGCACGCACCTGCAGCGCGGCACCGCCGGTGAGCGCGTGCACGGTGGGCGCGTGCCCGCCCGCGCCGCGCGCCGCGCTCACGCAGAACTGCTGCAGCTGCCCGCACGTCGGCGCGTGAGTGCCGCAGCAGAGCTCCCTGCGGGGAAAATTCCTGACTAATGCTACTACCATCAACAATTTTATAATTAATGTGACAAATCGAATATTGTGAAAACGTCATGAGAATAAGTGAGTTAGTTCGCGGACAGTTCGCTAGGCGGCGCTAGGAGTACTCTGAAACGGTGTCGTTTGCAGACGGCAACATATTAGCTACGTTCATAAGTTTGTGTTAGTCTTGATAAATGGGTAACCCTTCGACATAAAGTGTAGTAGTGTAGTTGTAGTCCCTTTGCGGCATTAATTAGGTAGCCGTAGTTGCTGCGATACATTAATCTCCTCAGACGCTACCTGGACTCGAGCGGCGGCCCGCAGCTGACGAGCCGCAATCCTTGCTCGGGGTACGTCTCCCCTGGCACCGTCAACACCGGTGGCTCCTCCTGCAGCTGCACACCGTCCATCACCCGCGTTACTACAGGTGTATTGCTTTTTATTGTTGCCCTTGAAAGTAATTGCAAAATAAAGTTGACATATGTCCGATTCGCTGATATGACAAGCTGTTCGTTGTCTAAACTAAAATTGGACACAAAAAAAGTTACACAAAATTTGGAACTAATAACTCTTGACGTCAATGTCATTACGTGTGGCGAAGACAGCGTGCCCAGAATGGTTGCAGATTTAAAAACAAGGTTTAAAACTAAATTAATTCTAATTCCTCCTGAAATGAAATTAAACCTAAGACCTCCACTACTGGGCAAATCCTTGTTCCATGGAGGCAATCAATCACCATCATCAACAGCCTGCGGCAGTCTACGGCTGCACATAGGCCTCTCCTAAGGAACGTCATCTAGCCGCCTTACGCACATCGTCGCGCCGTCTGGTCAGTAAGCGTTCGGTACTGTTTGCCTCAACGCAGTCTCCACTCTACTTACTTCTTACCGAGACTTTCGCGAGAACTAAATGATGGTGTGGTTATACTTACGTATAACCTCCCATCCTACGTTAGTATACTTATTTAGGGTGAAATCAAGTCCTTACATATGAAAATAGCGTTTTGTCATACTGACCGCTTGATATGAAATATCTCCTCTTTGGTGAAGAATTCCAAATTCAAATTTATAAATTCGTTTAGCTGGTTTTGAAAACAGTCATCAATTTGTTTTTTCCTCATATGTTTTTTTTTTGGCGTCGCTTATTACCGCACAATGGAAAAAATAAAATATCCGTGTATTTACGAGTACGATTTCTACCGTGGCACCAGTGCTGCAGAATCAGCTCGAAGGATTAATGATGTGTACGGCGCTGGCGCTGGTGTAGCAAAAGAAAACACGGTACATTATTGGTTTCAACGTTTTCGTTCTGGTAATTTCGAGCTTCTGAACCAAACCCGTGGACGGCCGGAGACCAAGGTGGAAAATGAGGATTAAGGCTATTCTGGAAGCGGATCCATCACAAAGCACGTCAGAGATAGCTGCAGGCTTTGGGGTAGTTGACAAAACTGTATTAGACCACTTGAAGCAAATCGGGAAAGTAAAAAAACTTGAACGATGCGTACCTCATGAATTGAGTGAATCGAACTTGTGAACACGCGTCGACTGCTGTGTTACTTTACTCAATTTGTGATGAAAAGTGGACACTGTACAATAATCGGCAGCACTCATCGCAATGGCTGAACCCTGGAGACCCAGCCTAATCCTGCCCTAAACGAAAATTGACTCAGAAAAAGTTACTTGTGATTGTTTGGCGGACTAGCGCCGATGTCGTTCACTACAGCCTTCTAAAATCTAGCCAAACGATTACGGCATATATCTATTGTCAGCAACTGCAAACCATGAAGGAAGAACTAACTGCTAAACAACCGAGATTGGTCAATCGCTCTAGGCCACTGCTGCTTAACGACAACGCAAAACAACCGTCAAGTTCGATGAGCTACAATTGTAATGTCTGTGACGTCCACCGTAGTCCCCGGACCTTGCCCCAACAGATTACCATTTATCAGGAATTTGAACAACTTCTTACAAGGAAAAAAATTCAACTCCGATGCGGCAGTCAAAACCGCTTTCAAAGAGCTTATTGATTCGCGCCCCCCAAGGTTTTATTTTCTAAAGGAATCAATGAACTACCTATGAAATGGCAAAAGTGCATAGGAAACAATTTTACAAAAAATTACTTTATATTCCTCCCGTACAAAACGCCAATTTCATATGTAAGAACTTAATATTTACGATCTTATTCAGTGATCATACTATAGATCGTTAGAGTCAAACAGATTCTTCATGCAGGGCCGGGAGGCTGCAGGCCCCTTCTGGGACACGTGTCCCCAAAAGGTAACTTCTGGGACAGACGAGATCAGCCCATTGTCACTTCACTTTGCACACTTGGAAAGCTATGTCGGTAACAGTAGTTCTTTGGCGGATTACTTCATTACGAATGTTTTCCACCAGGGAAACGCCGGTGTTCACGTTTGAGCAACCTAAAGGAGCACTGGGTATACGCATTGGTTGAAGATTTTCGTCTTTAAGCTTTAGGTATGGCTGACGAAAAGACTCGACGGACCTTACGAAAAGCAGCCCAACCCAAATGAATCCTCTTATCGGCTGCATTCTTGAAATTGTTTTATAACTTGAATAGTGATAAAGAATATGCACTTACCTAACCAAATCTTGAGCTTCCAAAAGCACCTTCTGTGTTAATTTCTCACCATAAATAGACAGATTCAGGCTCAACCCTGTATCCGTAACTTTTGAACCGATCTGACAGACAACACTATTCGGTAGCACCTTCCTAATAGCAGCGTTCAGCAAATGCACGCCTGTATGGTTCCTCATAATGCTCAACCTCTTGCAGCTGTCGATTTCTAATGACACTTTATCTTTACATTTCACGTAGCACTTGTCGCGAGTCTTGCAGCTAATGAAGCGGCCCTTATGAAACACAAAGTCTCGTATTTTAAAAACGCTTTCAACTTTCATCACCATGTGATCACCAACTCTGATGCTACCACTGTCTGCCACTTGACCGCCTTCCTCACAGTAGAAGTTTGTGATGTCAGTAACTAAGTAATATGAGCTGTCTTCACATGGATCTAAATAGTCTATCCATTCCCCGTCTTCGTTTATTATTGCGACTAGATTAGATTTAAGCGGCTCAAACACTACACTATTGTCTAAAAATAAATAATTATATTTGTATGAGTCGTTTGTACATTTAACTCCGCCTTTTATCAACCTTTCTATTGCTCCATCGAAAGTAAAGCCCTTCTTGTTATTTTGTTCTTTGAATGCAGACTTATGTCTGGACTTGTGCTGGGACAAATGTTTCCAAAACCCCTTCTTGTCGATTGTGAAACTGTTTATTTTTGCTATCTTTTCTACAACATCTTCTTGGAAGCCATGAGTGTCATATAATTTAAACACCAGCTCACCAGGTATAGTTGACGAGTTCAATTTGGACATTGTCTAGAAATTTTAAAAAGTCATTCATTTGATTGAATAAACTTGAAAGTCAAGATACAATTGAATATTGATTTTAAGACAAATAAAGATGACTAATTCTCCTTTGACAAGCTTACTAAATTTAGTTTAATAGATTGTCTGTACCTCTTTAAACTCGGTATATCCAAGAGTAAACCCTGCAGTCTCTATGTCTCCAAGGATCTCCACCTCTGGATACTTCTGCACCAGTCCTTTCCATTTTTTTCCTATGTCAGTTCTGAGCTTCACATAAGACTCTCTCTCATGTTCTATGATGATATTGGCATCTTTTTGCTTGGATATCAGCTCAGGATATATTTCTCCAAGGTTCTTTGCAACTTCTGTGTAGAGTTGAGATAGAAGTTGTGGATTTTGAAAGACATCTATGCAAATCTTAAAAGATTTTCGCATTATTTGCTTAAGGTTCAGGCTGAAAAAAATTACACAGATGAGAAAAAGAAAATTTTCTAATATGTAATATTTCTTTCATATCACAATAAACATTATTTGGTTGGAAGTAATAATTTAATGTATTAGAAAATTCTGAACAACCTGTGTGACATTAATTTTAATATATACTCACTTCGTAGCCGGAAAGACTCCATCGGCCAGACAGACACTGATCATCCGTGCATGGTCTGCAAGCCTCCGATATGCCTGATCCAACACAGCATTAGCACTGAAGTTTCCACCATATAGAGATACACCTTTCGCATTCTGTTGCAGTGTATAAAAAATATTTTTGATATAGGTGTATCTTAAATTTGTTAATGTAATAGAGCAATAAATGATGTTAAGATTTCATTTATGTCATTGCAAATGGTTGTCCAGTAGTTCACAGTACTCAGTATAAATTAAGCTGAAGAAGTGACAAAAATAACAAAAAGCCCAATCGGCCCCAATATACAAATTAGCTAAAGAAATTACATTTATCTACTGTAGAAATGTTACTCACCCTGTGAATGGCATCTAGCAGTGGGCGGAAGAGGTCTGTTTCGTAGTTGGTTCGTACACCCTGCAACAAGGCTGTCATCCTCTCCAAACCCATTCCTGTATCTACATGTTGCCGCCTTAATTTCTTAACTGAGCCATCAGCTTCTCTAACAGTAAACACAATAGATAAGAAAAAAACTTCTTAAAATATATTTAATTAAATTCCTTTGAAGCATTATGTATTCAATAAGAATAAAGTATTGAGACAAATATATTTTAGCTTTTCCACTACAATTTACATCTAAGGTGTAAATGAGTAAATTAATTTTTAATATTAATTAGACCTCTTCCTCTACTAAGCAAAAGTATTTTATTTACCAACCTATTGTGATCAATAAAAACTAAATTCCATATCTCTCTTGGGTTTCCATCTGCACCTACATAATGCACCTCAGTGCAGCCCCCACAGGGTCCCATAGCACCCATTTCCCAAAAATTATCAGCTACTCCCTTTGAGTACAGCCTACTAGTTGAAACACTGTAACACAAAATATTTTATGAAAAATAACTAACACATAATAAGTTAAATATGAGACAGGAATGCTGATAATCATATAATAAGGGGATAATTTTTTTTATTACATATATTTATGTCTGGCTTAATATTAATACATACCCTAGGGATTTCCAGATGTCTCTACACTCTCTATCTTCAGGTATGCCAATGACAATATCTCCTCCAAAGTATGTGACTAGCAGGTCTTCTGGTTTCAGACGGAATGGACCAAGAAGTAGATCCCAGGCCATTTGACATGCTTCTTTCTAGTCATAAACAATATATTTACTAATGTACATTTCTTTAACAAAATTAGACATGTGCCATAGATACCTTATAGTAGTCACCAAAAGACCAGTTGCCTAACATTTCAAAGAAGGTATGATGATGTCCATCCACTCCCACTAGTTCAAGATCATTGTGCTTACCACCAACACGAATACATTTCTGAGAGTTTACAACTCTTGGATAAGGAGCATCTACCAGGCCAAGGAAAACACCTTTGAACTAAAAATAAACATTAGTATAATCTTTGATAAGATGTTAAATAGGATACACCAATTATAATTTACTTTTGTACAATTATTTCCACAAATCAAGACACTTATTCACCACTTTGTTTCTTCTGTAAACTTGTACTTTGTTAACTACTTATGACTACATTGTAAATTGATATATTGTAGACAAAATAATCCTAAATTCATTGAGAATTAAGAATTGCAACAACTTAACAACTTCGTTTGGAAAGTAAAATTACGTACACATATTCATCACAATTCATAAAATAAATATTCACCTGGTTCATTCCCGCGTTAACAAAAGGCACGGTGGAGTCACACAGGGGCACTACGGAACTGGATTTCACTTGCTTATGTGCATGTTTTTCAGAAAAGTATTCTATAAATGAACTTCTGATGTTGTTCGACGTCAAAGTCCTGTGTATATTGTAATTTCTACAAATCGTTTTGTTTGCAGCCGGTATTCGATGCATCGCAGCAAACTTTTCATGTAGTGTAGGTTAAATATATAATTAATAGTAAATTAAAATATAGTAGAAAACACGTTCAATAAACAGTAAAACAAGTGGTTTATGAATATAGAAAATATTTGTTAGCTTTTGACGTTCTTAAAAATATGAAAATAAAACTGTCAAGCTGTCAAGGTGACTGGTAAAACAAGTGCCTAAACAATGTGACATAGATTATAAACATTACGTTATTCATTTAAAAGATTTCATGACTAGGTTCGTTCTCTTTTTTATTTAACGAAGCTATGAGACAAGCGCGACGTTCATATGATGATACGTGTTACGTGTGCATATATTAGGGGGACCGGAAAGTAATGTCGTTTTCTTACGCTAAATACAAACATACATTTTTAACGAGTCTTTATTTTTAATCAATGATGTATTCCCCATCATTGTCAATAACCTTTTGCCATCTAGTGAGTAAATTTTCAATCCCTGATCGATAAAAATTAATTGGTTTTTCGGCAAAATATCTAGAGATGGCATTTTGGATATCATCCAAATTTGCAAATGTTTTGCCACTTAAAAAGTGTTGCAGCGCTCGGAATAAGTGGAAATCCGATGGTGCAACATCGGGCGAATATGGTGGATGAGGCAGCACCTCCCACCCCAATTCATTAATTTTTTCTAGAGTTCGCCTTGCGCAGTGCGGTCTTGCATTGTCATGTTGGAGAATGACGCCTTTTCGGTTGACAATCGCTGGCCACTTTTCAATTAAAGATTGATTGACTCGCTGCAATTGTTCGCTGTAGAGGTCTGCAGTAACAGTTTCTCCAGGTTTCAGTAATTCAAAATGAACAATGCCGCGAATACTCCACCAAACACACAAAAGCGCTTTTTTGGGGTGTAAACCTGGCTTAGCAGTACTCCGAGGGATTTCATTTGGAGAGAGCCACTGCCTTTTGCGTTTTGGGTTATCATACAGGACCCATTTCTCATCTCCTGTGATCAAGCGATCAAAAAACGCTTCTGTGTTGTGTCGTTGAAGCAATAAGTTGCATGTGATTGATCGGTTAGCCTTATTCTGTTCGGACAGATTATGCGGGACCCAAACACCTGCTCTGCTTACTTTTCCAATCTGCTTCAAATGTTCTTGGATGGTCGACCAAGGTTTGTTGAGACTGTTTGACAATTCCTCGATCGTCTGACACGGATTTGCTTCCACTTCCGCCCTTAACACGTCGTTGTCTAACGCTGATGGTCTTCCTGATCGATACGAGTCGGAAAGATCAAAATTACCCGATTTGAACTTGGAAAACCACCTTTGGCATTTACGAATGTCCAGTGCATTTGGATAAACATCGCAAATGTTTTTGGTAGCAACTGTTGCGTTATTTCCCTTGCGAAACTCAAAGAGCATGCAATGCCGGATGTGTACCTCTTCTGGTATTTGGCTGGCCATTTTACCCAAAATTACAAAAAAAAATTGTAATTCAATTGTCTATAAGTAAAGAAATCACTATAACCTCACAATGTCTTTGGTACGCCTCTGAACAAAACAATGAGCTGACAAATGACAATCAAGTATTGGCATGCGCATAAACGACATTACTTTCCGGTCCCCCTAATATAAAAGTGGCGCTAGTGGGTATAATAATCGAAATAGCAATCAAAATTCCCTAATTAATAGTTATATAAGAATGATGACTAAAATTACTCAGAGAACTACCGGTCAACGTGTGCTTTATATGTCTTAAGAAAGCCCGGGTGAACGACAAAGACGAGGTGATCTTGACCGTATCGTAGCATAGCGAAGGTGCCGTGAAAGGTTACGGCCTCCTCTGGGACGTACTTAGGCGTAATGAGGAGAGGCACCAAGGCCTTTCCTAGGAGCACTCGGTTCTACTCGCAACGCACTGAGGATGACGACCAAGGTGGTTTCAGTGGGTTCAAATCCTATATAACCTTTTCTTCTCACGAGAAGCAAGGTATCTTTAAGATATTTCGCCCGGTAACAAATAAACAAACTATGTTTATATAAGTAGGCGTATAATTTACCATCAAGCAATTTTTTTTTCGTCGAATAAAAAATACTTTTCAGAAAATCACCGCGAGTCTTCTTTCATGAAAAGGAGTATATAGTGACATGACAATTGTACAAACGCATTTATTGATTACAAGACGTCTTTTGTCTATGTTAAGAACTGACGTGTGATGTGAGTAAAGATCAAATCAGAATTTTTTGCGAGTTTCTGTAATTACGGTTCAAAATGGTATAACATTTCTGTTTTTTAAAAACACAATATTTATAATTGGTCTGACAGAATGTCACAAAGATTAACAGTACACGTGTGAATTTACAGGTGGTTTTTGGGTACCAAAACTATGTATAATAATTAGTAAAACTGTTTTCGCCGAAGAGCCTGCGATTTTTATAAGAATAAATGAAAACGGCCAATTGCGGTACCATGACTCGATTACATTGGTTAGCACTTAGTTTGTTTTTTGGCCTGTCGTGTTGCGAATTGCTGGGCCCGGAGAATCGCAAAGATAAAGGAAAAATTAACGTTGGCGCCGACGGTTCTCCAAATAATGATAAAAAAAATGCTGAATATTTAATGAAGCTCAGGGAAGACTTTTACAGCCTTCAGAAAATTGCCTATTCCATGAAAGACAATCTTAACATGAATGAAGAGATTTCCCAAACACTGAAAGGTAATTACATTAATGATGATTTTGTTTTTGATCAAAAAATTCACTTGGACTACCAAGTGAGTTTTCCTAAACATTGTATCTTGCCATTAGAATAAGGCGTCAGGTATTGTTACAGAGTATTGAACTGCAGTCATTGCTTTGAGATGTAAGGTAGAAGACCTTTATAATTGGATTAGTGATAGCATTGTTTGAATAAGAAAATATTGATGTTTGTATGCTATTGCTCGGCATTGTACTCAATAAGAACTTACATTTTAATACTATTATTATGAAACAATTTAAAATGTTACAATAGAAATTTTGTGAAAATATATTATTATGTAAGTGAACAATAAAAATGGGTTAGTTATATTGTTTGCCATAAAATTATATATATTCTAGTAGTCTCTGTTGAATACCACTGAGTGCACCATTAGGTGCATATATAAACATTTGGGTAAAGATGTTTACCATGCCCAAAATCTCTGTGATTATCTGCACCAAAAAATACTTACCAATACAAATGAAATGTAGATGTCATAACTTTTAAGAGACCTGAGAGGTTATATAGATAGCTTTATGGAGCTAGGGATTTTTGTGCCCATTTGCTTAAATGAAGTACATACTCTTGGGCACCATAGGTACTACCGCACCAAGGCCCCTATAAGTAGAGAAATTACTGAGGCAAAGCAACTTAACATCTTGTGCAGAACATAATGTGGTGAAGTAATTGTTTTAATTGTCTTTATTTGCATTATATAGTATAGTAGTTTGATATCAAATATTACTTCAACATTATTATGGAAATGCACTGGCTTCTATAACTATTCTTCAGCCAATATATTTTCGAGAAATGAATATTGAAGTTATCTTTCTGCATTATTTTAAATAAAGAGGTCATGAGGGAACCTGAGGAACTCAGCGAGAGCTATCTTGAGCAGGTGAAGTTTACTCTGGCAGTTTTGATAAAGCATCCCTTGATGAAGTACTCGGTGCCTCTTTCAGAAGAGGACCGAGCGAAATTAGTTATTGAACCAAAGGTTAGTTCTATTATCATTATTTTATTATGATATTTATGACTTAAGCATAAAAAGTTGAAAACATATTAAGAACTTTTTGTTTACATATGTAGTAAGAGAAAATAGTTTCTGGTAGTCCAATACCTTATGTTAAAAGGTTTTGGTAAGTCTGGCTTTTGTTGTTAAAATGTGGTAGAACAATATGGCTCATTTATTTGTTCATAAGTAATTTTACTCCTTTATTTTGTTATTTTAATTATTAAATGATGATAATATTCTTAGTAAAAGGTTTGTATTTTATTAAAGGAAAATGTTTATTCTTACAGATAGAAAGAGAAGAGCTTAGAGACATTTTTGGCAATGTACTAGATGTACCCTCGGATGAAGAGCCAGTGTTTACACGTGAGCAAAGAGAAGGTAATTTCCATTTCTATGTAGCAATTTGCTGTGCTCTGATTCATGGGTTTTCTTTCCAAAAACTATGTTCGAAGTTAACATTTTTTTTTTATATTATCACGCCTTTTTCCCAGTAGGGGTAGGCAGAGGCGAATAAACACCCACTTTTCGCCAGATGTGCTCAGATTAGGTCCCATGTAACTGGGGGCGAGCCTGTTGCCACTTTATTGGGGCCACCACACACACAAAGATGTATTCATATTCAGTGTGCGGGTTTCCTCGCGATGTTCTCCTTCACCGTTTGTATCTCGCTGTTGTAACTAAAGTTCACAAATGTACATAACTTAAATATTAAGACATCGGTACATGCTGAGGTTCGAACCAGCGACCTTCGGAGTGAAAGCCGCACGCTCTAACCATTAGGCCAGCGAGCTACAGTTAACAGAAGTAAACAAACATAACTGTCCTCTTGTCACAAAAAAAATTCTCTGCAATACATCACAACATAAACTTTCCCTGTACATGAAATTTGCAGCCAAACAGCATGTTTTCGTCGCACGCGCATGCGTGGGTTGTGGCGGACGGTTTTATATTATTGTTATATCTGATTTTGTGTTCTCAGCCAAAGTTATATACGAGAAGGCCGTTTCTGATCTGATACGCCGCCCCGCGGAGACCCGCGCGCCCATGTTGCAGGTAATGTTGTCATTCGAGCAAGATATGCAAACTTGTCAATGTGCTAAAATAATAAAAAGTTGTCTGGGATCAGGTTGAGATGTTGATAGATCGTCATCACCGGCCGATAAGCGTCCACTTCACACACACCAAGACCTCTCTCGTAAATATAACATTCACTTGCACGAGATCAGCTATTGTTGTCTAGTGAAGCGAATAAGATGCTCTAGTCTAGAAGATAGTAGGTGACTGCTGATCTCGTGGATCTACTACCCGACTAATTATTTGTTTTAATAAAAATACTAGATAAAGTGTTAACGCATCAACTGTTAAAACAGTATTTTCTATGATTCCATGAAAGGTTTAGTTTTCTCCATAATTTTTTTATTTTACGTTTGACATTTTGTTGTGCTGCTGCTCGCGGGTGGTTCACGACTGTCCTTGTCCGAGGTGAGTATTGCAACTGCATAGCGCTTCACAGTTACATATTTATTACTTTACATTTGTTCCTCCACTCTTCCGCCTTTGGCCATCACGTGGATTTGTAGATACAGCGTTGCCTAATTGTCTTAAGTTAGTAGGAAGCTAATTAGTGTATAAAAATTTTGATTGAATTTATAGTTTTGCTTCCAACTCTACTTGTGATCATTAAGATGTCAATAAGCTTTCAGCTAGTAAACTTACTGATTTTGTCCAAAGTGACGTGCGTTGGCTTCATGTCGCTCGTTTGCATGAACTCATTACCTGTAGGTCTTCAAATCCATGCTCTCCATATTTGCGAGAGTTATTGTTTTAATATAGACAACCTTTCTATCATCGGCGGAATGCATTGAGCGCCTAACGTTTGTGTGAAATGGCGAATGTAATAAGTGCAAACGAACGAGCGCCCCTGCTGAGTGTGACTGAATACGCAGGTGCAGTTCGCAGCGGAGCGCGGCTACCGGCCCGCGCGTGCCGAGCTCGCCTGGTACCATGTGTACGGCGAGGGCGTCGACAGGGACCTGGAGAAGGCCAGATGCATGTTTCAGGAGCTGGCCGACGAAGGCTATCCGGACGGACATGCTGTAAGTATTGCTGTTTAAACTGCGACCACGCATGTTTTCTTGGAAATTATGTGAAAGAATGAAATGTGCAGAAAAGCGTGGAGCTCAGCGATCAGTATATAATGGAAGGTTTGTGCGCGTGGTTTGGGCGCAGGGTTTGGGCTTCCTGTACGCGACGGGGCTGGGCGTGGGCGTGTCGCAGGCGCGCGCTCTCGTGCACTACACGTTCGGCGCCGTCGGCGGCAGCGACTACGCGCAAATGGCGCTGGCATATCGCTACTGGGCGGAGGCCTCCGTTCCCAGCTCCTGTCCCAGAGCACTAGAGCTCTACATGAAGGTTGCGGGAAAAGGTAAAAAATTAAACACAAATATAAATTTGATGTGAACTCGAAGTAATGGACCGCGATGATAGGGATGGCTGATAGTCAGACATAATATAAAAAAGGATAAGAGTTATTTGATATTCTCCAACAATATTAAAATTGATGCATGTCTTTATTTTTTCGGACACTATAATAACATTGGACACATATTAGGTTGTTAGAGGCAGGAGCCAAGACTATGCGACTCCTGGCTGCCCCTGAATGGACATTGTCAGGACAAGGTGCTCGGTTCGGTGAATGTGAACAAGTGTTTAGTACAGTTCCTGTCTGATTGCGCGCAGTCGCAAGTAAGGTGACTTTGAGCGGCGGGCCGGCGGTGCAGCGCGTGCGGCTGCTGGACGAGGCGGAAGGCGGTGGCGCGCTCGACAGCGACCTCATCGAATACTATCAGCTGCTGGCCGACAAGGGTGACGTGCAGGCGCAGGTGCGTACGTCCACCGGCGTGAAAGAGAAACGTAAACTAGGAATTTAATGATTAGAAGTGTAAGAAGCGGTACAAATTATTTATATGATTTGTACAACAAAGCGCGATGGACACGGTTCAGACCCTTCGGCCGCAATGCAGTGTAGACTCGAATTATTGTCTCAATTACTACAAAGGTGCACCGCTTCGCCGCAGGTGGGACTCGGCCAGCTGCATTACCAGGGCGGACGCGGTGTGCCGCTTGACGTGGGCAAGGCGCTGCACTACTTCCAGCAGGCCGCAAAGACCGGCAATGCCGTCGCCAATGCGTTCCTGGGAAAGGTGAGATCAACAGCTATTCTACTTGTATTCCTGTCTACGTGTTCATAGAGCTAGCAGTTATACCTCCGGTGTTATTGGCGGTTACAGACTGTGGTGACTGCTCTACATCCGGTAGGCCGCTGTTTTTCACCTAAGTGGTAATAAAAAAAATTTCAAAAGACAAATGTATTAAAAATGATTTACCGTAAAGTCAAATCGTTAAATATTGAAATTGTTTAAGTGTCAATGATTTGTTTTACAATTTAAATTGAAATAATTGATACCAAGTAAGAAATACAATCGCACATAGCAAGTGAACATTTTTGTGCGTGTGCGCAGATCCACCTGGAGGGCGGCGAGGGCGTGCGGCCTAACAACGAGACCGCGTTGCACTACTTCAAAAAGGCAGCCGAGCTGAACAACCCCGTGGGACAGGCGGGCCTCGGCATCATGTACCTGCAGGTGTGCGCCGCGCGGCGGAACACGTCTTGTTTCCGTCAACACTCTCTAGACAGATTGGAACAGCGCTCTGCACAATGTGGCGCGATATGGTGATGTGTGGGTGCTGTGCGTTACCTAGCAGGATAGGATGGTTGCAAATTGCAAAGCCAGTTATTTATTTACAGTGGTGATGAATGTAATGATAAGACGGTATGTAGCGGTGTAGTTCCTTTTCTTTCTAAGGCTAACGTCACCTGGGGTTGGATGTGTTAGCAGACAGTCACACCATATTGCATGTTGTATGTTTGTTTATGGTTCACTTTGAAAGTTTCCATAAACAAATCAGTTGTCTGTTTCTTAACAACTACAAGTAACATAGAGCCAAGGGGCAGATGAACTTTAGTGCTACCTTGTTCGTGTTCATCCAGGGTCGCGCGGTGCCTAAGGATACGACCGTGGCCTTGAAATACTTCACCATGTCCGCCAACCAGGGCTGGGTGGAGGGCCAGCTGTTTCTCGGTTTCATGTACCTCGGTGAGTTGATGATATCATTCAGTCGCCTAGTTTGTCGGTAGCTGCCGCTCCATTCTAGTTATTACAATGTAACCGCCGGTACGTTACTCGCTACATCATTTTGCCGCGCCATCAATATTTACACAGAGATTAAACTTGTGTAATAGTCAACGGACCACGATCCTCAGCCACGAGGGATCGACCCTAGAGAGAGAATAATCAAAGAAGTGTGATATTTAGTAATCGGATAGTTAAGCAATGGGGCCGGTTAGTTCGGTCGGCACAGCTGCCGACAGCTATTTGACAAAGACTCTGTTGCTGGCGGAGTAGCTGGCATAGGCGTGCGGCGCGACTTCAAGCAGGCCAACAAGTACTTTTCGCTGGCGTCGCAGTCCGGGCACGTGCTCGCGCTGTACCACCTCGCTCAGATGCACGCGCAGGGGCTCGGCGTGCTGCGCTCCTGCAGCACGGCCGTTGAGGTATGTACACTCCCTACTCGTATCCATCTATTAATACTGTATACGTTATTTAAATTACAAATTCGTTGTATGCACTAGCGGTTTCTAAACACGAAGACGCAAAGTAATCACAAAGAACAGAAATAATTTACAAATTATTCATAATGTGTTTATGGTGAGTGTGAGAAATGATTTTCAGGAGACAAGATATTGTTTAAAGGACGGCGTAATTGCACAAAGTTTGTAATTAGCCGCTATACACACTGTATAATCTCCGATAATATTTGTCCTTTCACTGACTCTGAAAGCTCGTTGGATGCTGGGCGGACGGACCCGAATCCTGCGGCCCAAAGCTGTTCCACCCGACATTTGTGGGCTTAGTCTTCATTCCTTTCCGTATTTATTACATTGTCATTTATTTTACCTTCATTCTCTTCTTTCCTCCTCTTATTGTTTTGTACCGTTATTATTTCTTATTTATATTCCTAATACATTCTTGTCTTTGGCCTTATCGCTATACATTTCGTTGCTTACATTTATTCTTATCTTTATTTCTATACTTATTTTTATACATACTTGAAACACGATACTCATATCGCCATTCGTGTGGTGCGCATGCGCAGCTGCTGAAGAACGTGTGCGAACGCGGCGCGTGGAGCGTGCGCCTGATGGCCGCGCACGCGGCGTGGCGCGCGCGCGAAACTGACGCGGCGCTGGCGCAGTACCTCGCGCTGGCCGAGCGCGGCTACGAGATTGCGCAGTCCAACGCGGCCTTCCTGCTCGACAAGGGTAACTGGCCCCTACCCTCCGCTACTATATCTCAATCAAACTCATTGCAGACTTTGCTACTTCCTGATTTTGTCGTAGTGTAAATACTTCACATGAAGCTCGTCACTCTTTTAGCTAAGTATTTGTCTGCATGCGTGTCCTGTTTTAACTTGAGGGTGATACTCAGGCGAGGGGCAGCTGTTCCCGATCGAGCAGCGGCACCGGCGAGCCCTGCAGCTTTGGGGGCGCGCGGCAGCACAGGGCTGCGCAGGCGCGCGCGTCAAACTCGGCGATTACCACTACTACGGACTGGGTACAGCGGTCGACCTTGAAGCCGCAGCCTACCACTACAGGTTACCATTAACTCTACTTGCCACCGAACTGTGACGTTACTCTCTATATTCATAGGTCTCTTTTGTCAGAGACCCGTTGTCGTAGCATCTAGACGGAGCAGCATAGCATCCATTCTTGTCATAGAGTAGAAGCATCTCAATATTAATGTGTTCCGATTAGAGGAACGTCACAATGAAATGATCGCCTTCAGTTTGAAGAGGACTCCTAATGATTCATTGACAATGAAGTGGCGCCGCGTCACTATTTGCTGGGGCACCGCTCGCCACACTTTGTCTCAGATAGATTTTTTATTTCTGAATGACCCGACTAACGCACGACGGGGCGGCGCAGGATCGCGTCGGAGCAGTTGCACAACGCGCAGGCGACGTTCAACTTGGGTTACATGCACGAGCGCGGATTGGGGCTGGCGCGCGACTTGCACCTCGCCAAGCGCTGCTACGACCTGGCGGCGGACACCTCGCCCGAGGCGCGCCTGCCCGCCGCGCTCGCAGTGGCGCGCTTGCAGGTCGCAGCCGCGCTGCACCGCCTCGCGGACGTACGTACACGAGCATTGTCATGGACCCACACACACTCACGCATGATAAATGCCTGAGTCACTCAGGTCTCATACACACGAAATTATGTTGATATACAATCTGTAGACCAAGGGGGATCGAGCTTGCGGCCGCGCGCGACTTACTGGGATTGCACTTGATGAACAGAGGATCTGAGCCGCCATTTGAAACGTCCTGAAGCTGGAAGCGCTACACCAGCTGCGTCAATATTACCGCTTGCTCGACCACTCTGTTCGATCTAGTGGAGGTCTGGCGTCTAACAGACGACGTATCTTATTCGGACCACGAGGCAATTCTGTTCCAGTTGAAGCTTGTGAGGTTCGTCGGCACGGCCATCATGAGTACCACATGGAGTTGTAATGAAAAGTGTAACATAATAAGCGACTAAGAAATTTAATACAATAGAAGTAATAAAATAAGAAATATGGTGAAGGACGAGAGCGATATCGTGTTGTATTATCATCATCTGCCGAAAGACGTCCACTACTGGACATAGGCCTCAAATCAAAGAACATTATTAAATACGGACCTGCTATCCATCCGCCAGATGGACGTCCAGCACCTGCAACACTCGTGTTATTATGCCAGTGTACGTTTGCAGCGCACACCACGTTACAGCGCGCGTCGTTCGCGCCGAACGCGCCGCGTGTGCACCGAGCTGAGGCTATTGCTGTACTTCAGTACGGAGCGTGCTCTGGTGAAGCAGTTTTACATTCGCTTTCGTGTTATTTGATAAACTGATACAAGTTAATTACGTTGCCGCAGTCGCTGCAGGAGGGCCCGTTGGGCGCGCTGGTGGGGGTGGGCGGGCTCGGCGGCGCGGGTCTGCTGCGTAACTGGGACGCGCTGCTGGTGGCCATGTTGGCGCTCGCGCTGGCCGTGGTGCTGACGCTGCGCCGCCCGCGCGCGATTCACCGACCCGCGCCGCAGGCGCAGCCCCAGCCGCAGCCCGCGGCGCGCGCTCGTGAGGTTCGCTGAGCGCACCGCAACCGCACCGCACCGCACGGCGCCGCAGGCGGGTCTCGCCGAGGCGGCGCCTGTTGTCCGTCTGTTGTATATTTATTTCTGTATATTTAGGCAAATGGATGTTACTCTTATTACCTGTCGATTGTCACGGTGACAGGTGATGATATTATAAAAATATCTTGAAAATCAGCCGCCCTGCCAACTGCTGCTTCGCTATGAACTGCACCGAACATATTCCGTTTCGGGCCCCGCCCGATTTGCTACGGGCAGTGATAGATGCTCTATGTTCCGGGGTCACCTAACCGGAGGTCACCGCCGTTTATGTATTAAAGACAGCGCGTGCTGAACCGAACGCGGACTGGCCGCTGACGCAGTATCACCCGTCACCTAACACAAAGACTTTCTCGGTTCACTTTCCAATGACCTGAGACTTTATTGTTTATTTACTAGCTCTAAGAAAAACATTGTAATACTTTTTCTTTAAAACTGTCAATGCGTAATGAAATTCATAAAGTTACTGCAACTCTTATGCATTCACTGCTAAACAAGTGTGCGGAACATAGTTTAAGTGCAGTGTGTGTTAAACATTATGAACAATGAATGCACCGCACCGCACCGTAGCTTCCGGCGAGCTGTTGTCACACATCTCCCGCCTCACCCCCGCTCACCTACCCCACAGAAACAGACAGAAATAGTCGCGCTGTAATACGACCATGTGTCATGTTTAGATACCGGGTAGTTGTTTTTGACTAGTCAGAAATAAAATGTAATATTCGATTTAAAGTATAGAAAGAAGTTCTTTCTTTCTATTTAAAGTATACGCTGGTAATTGTACGTAACTCACTCGCAACTCCCTTTAAGCAAATGTGATGTGAACAGTATCGACAAATATAGTGAATACAGCAGGACGTTGTTTCATTTTGTACCCTGAAGATGTTAATACGCAGCCGGCGGCGCGGGGACACGCTCGGCCAGGGCAGGCCACCAGACGTCCGCAGACGTTACGCCGATGTCATCGGGTTGAGCGGACGCACGCAAACCAAACGGTTAAAGGGTAGTTATTTATTAAAAATATAAGTTAGATATGAAAGTGTTATGCCGTGGCGAGTCAGGGCCGCGCGACCGCTCGCTGCTCCAGTTGCTCGATCTTCCGCGCGATATCCTCTGCGGAGAACACGTACTCAAGGCTCTCCTGCTTCACTTCCGGCGGCCCGCGGTTGTATTTCTGCGCGAGACAAGCAGATGTTCAGATGCCACCACTATATATTTATTTCTTACTTTTCTGGAAGCTCCACGAAAGCGATTAACACAAGCTTAAATGTAATATGTAGCGGCACAGAAGATACATGGAGTAGTCGGAGCGATGGTCGGCGCAACACCCTGGATGAGAGCGGTCGTCGGTCGGGCCGGTGCCGTGCGCATAACCCCATGTAAATATTTCACGTCCCTCACCCAAAATTGCGCGTACTCCGGGGAGAGTGCTTGCAGCTCCGCAATGCGGTCCTCCAGAACCTTAAGGCGGCGGTAGACGTCTCGCGCTACCGGCGCGCCCGGCTCCGCGCACACGAACCGCTCCGCCTGCCAGAGCCGCTCGGCGACGCCTGCGGGCGCCGCGCACGCGCACGCGGCCACCTCGCCCGCCGCGCCCCACTCGCCCAGCGCCGCGCCGCCACCGCCACCACCGCCGCCGCCGCGGACCGTTTGCGGGCCCCATTCGTTATGCACTCTGCGAACTGAACACGGATAATTTTAAAACTAAGCCAGTGCTAGCGCTCGTTGGCTACTATCGACCAATGTCCAATAACTGAAATGTCTCCTTTAGTCCAGGTGGTAGAAGTAACCTTTACCAATTTTTATGTTCCGTTTTCAGCCAACGAACTCTTTCAGGGCGATGAATGCGCAAGGTGCTGCTGTGTCGACATCCTAAATAACTTATAATAGGTCCACCGGAAAGTTCGGTCCGCTCCGGTTCGGCTACAATCAGTTTCAACAAGTATGCGCATATTCCTGTGACATACATTTGGCTCTCTCTTTTGATCGCTAACAATGTATACACATTTTCGTCGCAGATGAACTAAAACGAAGGTCATTCTTGTTAGTATTAAGTGAGACGCGATCGTGTACCCAGGGCTACCGACAAACTTCATTTACGCCTCTGTATTTTGTACGAATTCCAACAAGGGGAAGTAATGCTACAGAAGCGTATAGAAATTTATTGAAAGTGTTTGGTGAAGGTACAGTTTATGATAGAACATGCAGAAGATGGTTCAAAAAATTTCATGTAGGTGATTTCGATAAGCCTTTCTGATAAGCCACGCTCTGGGCGACCATCTTTGAACGCCGACGATACTGTTCGGCGGTTAAATTTTTGGACTCTAGAGATGACATTTTTTAAAAATGGGATATACAAATTGCCATCACGCTGGCAAAATGTCATAAATAATGATGGCAATTATATAATTCAATAAAGTTTATCCAAAGTATGAAAAAATGTAATCCTTTCTTTCATTCTAAAACGGACAGAACTTTCCGGTAGACCTAATACTATATGCATGCAGTGGCATCGCGCACAATCAGGTTAGTATCTTGCTGAGGTGCCATTGCTTTATAAAATGTGTTTAATTTAAATTCTTCATCATCACGTCAACCAAGTCAGAATCTCATCTTTAGCGTGCACAAAACACACAACAAGTCCCGCATGCCGGTGGCCGGAGAACAGCGCCGCTGTTGCGGCGGCCTTGTGGTGTTCTCCCGTCCTTTCTTCGGAACCTCGCGCGCGCTCGGTGCTGACCACAGGCCGGCTGACACTTACTTTTCAGATGTCCCTTGGAGTCGCATCTCTTTACAAACTGCGTTCTCACTCTCGCGCACGTGTCCGTGTCCTGCGCCTCGCCCCCGCACGCGCCGTGACCAGGAATGAAGTCGATGACATTGCTGATGTTGATCTGTTCCCTCTTTCTCGTAATAAAGTTTTGTATGCGCTGTTCCAACTCTTCGTTAGGCACATTGATTTGGATCAGATGTCTATCTGCACACGACTCTGGTGTTTGTGGTGGTGATGGTGATTTTTGTGGTGATGATTGGGATGGACCTGTAAGGATAGTTGCGGTTTCAGTGGGAACGGCGCGTGGCGTGATGAACGCTCTATTATATTAAATTAAAACGACATGTTGCAACAAACTCATATATTTATATATTTATTTATTTAAAATGTACTACCACTATAAAAGAGCACAACACCGTCTTGTCACCAAGGCCATCGCGTGCGGCGGTGTCTACTGCGAATATTGCACTAAAATTACTTTCCCACAACCATATATCAACATATTTTCAAAAACAAATGTTGAGTGAACTACAGAACCCCAAAATTCCCCTTGTACTTAATTAACGCGGGCGTGCGTGCACTTGAACTGAAGCGAACACGCAGGGCTTGTGCGCGCGCTCACAGCGGAGACGTTAACAGCAACAGAATATAAATATGTGAGACAATAATAACGAGCACATGATCATCATGTGATGAAGCAGTATGAACTAAGTGTAACACCGTAACTGTGTCGTAGCTGTATCGTGTCGTACTTGTCACTGGTGTTGATGATGCCGTGCACTCGCAGGTGTGTATGATGGAATCACAAAGATGCGTTTAACTGTTGTACAGTAGGCATGTTGGCATGACGTATTGGTAACTAGTTGGGAATGTGAGTATGCTGGTAGTGATGCTGCTCTGCCCACGCACATTCGGGGTTCTCCTTCCAGACAGGCGCGTGGCCGGCGGCGTAGTGCTCGCGCTTCCACACGGGCACGCTCGCCTTGACGCGCTCGAGGCAGTGCGCGCTCGCAGCCTGCGCCTCGCGTCGGTGCGGGCTGCTCACCGCCACCACCAGCGACGCCTCGCGGCACGCCACCGCGCCCAGCCTGCGCTCCAACAGATGAATTGTGTTCACTATCATATATAAAACTGTTTTTTAACATTTTATTTGTGTTATTTAAATGCCCCTTTATGTGTCTGTCAAGGCAGATGCAAAGTTTTGCCAAGTTTTCAAATTGATTTCCAGCCTTTGCATATATTAATTTTGTTCATATAAAATTTTATTATTTAAGTTAGGTGTTCAGGCCACTAAGGGTGGGCCCATTAGCCCAGTATCCCATGTGCTGTATAAATTAATAATTAATAACATTAATCAGTAGCAGAGAATATGCTCAGTTTCTCTCATTTATTTACTATCATACCCAATTTACTTATGTTAAAAGTTCTTTTATTATAAATTATTTAAAAAAGTTGATAATAAAATGACCTACAATTCTAGAGCAGATAATGCTTGTGATGGAAATGTTTTTTAATTTGTATAAGACTGATAAGGCTTCAGTTGTACAAACAGTGTGATGTAATATTGACTCAACTTATTACCCACAAATTTATGCAACAATCTATAGATATTGTTAAAAATGATAAATGAGACTTGCACAGAATAGTATATTGAGCCACCCCAAAAAACATTAAAAATACTGATAGAACATTGTTTGCAAAGAAAGATGGCAGCATAGGGGCTGTAACCTATTGCATTTCGCAGTCAAAAAAATTGATACAGACCTATGGTATATAGCAATACCATGTACAGCCGGCCATTTACTTCTTATTTCATCACATATAGACTCCAGAGCTTTCAGTGCCATGGGCTCATATGCTTCATACTCCAGGTTCACAACCTTTTTATAACAGTTAATTTTATAATATTAAAATCTATTGACCATTCACCACTTTCAAGTTTATAACAGCAACAAGTGTCAATACTAACCTTTTTACCTTCAAAGTTATCTCTAGTTGTACCAACAAAAATAGAGACTGCTCCACATGTATCATCCATCACCAGTTCACTGATGGCTTCCACTGACAACTTGTCAACTGTTAACTTCAAGTAATTCATGATGATTTGTTCCTACAGGCTAAAATATTGTTTAACCACCACTTAGCGGTGGGATCACTGCAATTCTATCTTTTTCTTTAATCTCCAAGTCTACATTTCCCTCCCACACCTCCTCATTTTTTGCTAATAATATATTATTTTTAATAGGCTCAAGATTGTACTTTTCAATGATAACATCTAAAAGTTTGCTGTAACTTATCTTCCGAGGCAACTTAATCGTTGCTTCTCGAATACCAGCTAAATCCTTTGATTGAGCAAAAAACAAAACTTTCACAGATACCTCCTTTTCATTTTCCATCCTTCATTCTGAAATGATTATAAATGGTATATAAATTATTTATTATATATTCAGATGAATAAGGTACTTTGTTTGTATGATAAAGTAAGTAGACAATGATTATCTTAACAAAAACCACCAAATAAAAACATACGTATTAATACACGAGGAATTCGGACCGGAATGGTGGCCCGAAATAGTTGACAGTCTTAATTAGTGTTGTAATGTACAGAGTAGAGCTCCGCAGATCACAAATAAAAAAATCCAGAAAGGTACCAAAAAGATAGATTTTTTTTTCTTGAAGATAACGGAGAGTCTCGCAGAACTATTACAGTACATTCCTTTATTTTAATATGTGCTGCAGATACATTTAATAGTTTATATTGCGATAAATAGTTACATGTCATTTTATATAACTCAGTGATGCTATTTCATTTTTTGAAGAATCGTCTTTTTATGTCCTACCAAATATTGAGAGCATGGCAACTCTTGGTGTGTCATTTGAAATATAAAAAAGTTACTGGATTTCAAACGGTCTCGGAACGCTGGCCGCCGTATTGGTGATTGTTAGCGACAGCTCCTTGGCAAGATTCCTCTGGGTGCGCGCCGCACGTGAAACGAACGTCGCTTTGCCTTCAGTACAGAAGCGTTAAAAATAGATTTCAGAGTGAATGCGTGTTCGGACATTTTTGTTTTTATATGACGCGCGTAATATTTGTTTTGTTGTGGGATAGATATCGCTTGTGAATATTTTTATATCAAATAATGTAAAATTTCATCTTCAGGTGACTTATACATGTGCTGTATCAAGAAAAAGGAATTTTAGTGATATGTGATAGTTACTGCATTAAGCTAAAGTAGTTGATCATACAGGCCATTAACATATTATAGCAATGTCTCAAATTGTGCCAATGGACGCTGATGGTAATAACATTGACTTTGACAATAAGGAAAATAATCTGCATCACAGCAACATATCCCGGACACCATGCAGGGAGAAAGGATATGAAGAGTTGGATATGTCAGAGTTGAATATGAAGCTCAGATACTCAATAACCCCCGCGTCTTCGCCTTTATCAAAAAGTTTAACATCTCATTGTTTAGACAATAGGGGCTTTAATAACGATGATTCTGTGAACAGTATTGTGATATGTGAAAATAATAATTTAACACGTTCACTAAATTCCACAATTACCAGGAATGACACAAAAAGGTCTATAAAATCACTTCCGTTACAAGCTCTTTCAAATGGTCAGTCTAGTGAAAATACAGCTATAACATTAAGTGGAATAATGGACAATGATGAGCATATCTCACTGTCAAGCACACCATTACCTGTTATACAAACACCAGAGGCAACTACACCATCAAAAGAAGTACCAAAGCAAGATGGTGGTTCCCCAATTTTGAGGGGTCTTAAAAGTGTCCTAAACATGTTTCGCTCATCTCAAAGTCCTATTCCTGAGCCTGAAGATAAAAACATCTTGAACCATGAACTTCACAGTCCTATTGACGCCAATGAAATGCTGGCTTTGGAAATTCCATCAATTTCTGCATCAACACCTATTGTGACTAAACATAAAATAAACTGTGAATCAAAGAGAAGTAGCCCTTTGAAGGAAAGTATTACCTTTAATGATGATCTTGAAAAGGAATTGCAATGGAAAGATGACACAACAATATTATTTAAGGAAGAAAAAATTCCAATCCATAAATTATTTCCAGCACATTTTTTACCATCAATTTCAAAATTATCGGATTTTGTAACATTGGCTTCTACAACTGAACAAAATGCTAATATGAATCAATCTCTGGAGTATATGGACATTTCAAATAATGATAATGTATTGCTAAATAAAGTTGCAAAAAATATCACTTCAGAACTGCAAGAGTCTCTGACAATAGAGTCAGATGGAGAGTTTGTGGATTGTGAAACTACAGTAAATGTTGATATTGCTGATAATAGAGAGGATACCAGTTGCAAAATTAATGTAACTAAGCAATGCAATCTACCAGAACAAGATATTATCCCCAATAGCCACCAATTATTAGTCAATAACAGTCAAAAAACTACAGATCTAACTTCACTTTTAGAAGATAACTTTATTATGAAAAATTCTTACTTATCACAGTTAATACCACAACCAACTGATGTAAGTAATGAGTTTGTCGAAATTGTTGCAAATAAATGCAATGTTACTGGAAACTGTGATCAAAGTAACATCAATGGTTTCACAGTTGATAAACAACAAGGATTGGAACTGAATAAAAGTGTTTCTAATCTATCTCAAAATGTAAACAAGTTACTTGGATATGCTGATATTGATTATGAGAGATCAGATAATGAAAAGCAAAATGTTTGTGACAACAAACAATATAGTGAATTAATTTTTGAAGCTTTAGACCTTGATAATCCTATTATTAATACTAGTATGCCAAAAGATGGTTTTGAAATTATTGATAATGTAAATAAAGACAGTGATAAAATGATAATCCCCAGTGAAGTTCCATTACCAGATGAAGAATTTGAAAATGAATCCAATTCAGAGAAGCTTGTGGTGTCTATGGTAATTACTGAAAATACATCAGACTCTATAAATGAAGAACAAAGCATATTAAAAATAGATGATAGTAAATTAGTCCCAACTGAGAGTTGTTCAAAATTTTCTAATAATGAAAAGGAAACTAGTTTATGTAATGTAATTTATGTAACAACAAATCAAAGTGAATCATTAATAGAAAATGCGTCTAATAATACAGAGAGATTAATTTCAGATCAATCCAATGTCATATTAGATGAGTTGATTGGACCAAAAGAAATAATGACTAAAGTTACAAATACTATTGGAGATAAGAACTTGAGGATTCTTTCCAAAGATTTGAATGAAATAAGTGAAGAAGTAAATGATCGAAATAGGACCTTTGATATGAGTTTAAACTTAAACAGTGAGCAAGAAAGTACATCATTTATTAGCAAACCAGGGAATCTTGTAAACGCATCAGAACATATTCCAAATATAATCAGTGAAAAACCACATAATTTTCAACAGAATAATTCATATCTGCTTGCTCCAGACAAACATGTCCAACTTATATCTGATGATAACCTAGATCAAAGAAAAACTGAAAGTGTCTGTAAAGAGAGTCATCTTATTTCTAGTAAGACAATAGCAGATGTTAAAAATCAATCTGTTTCTATAAACAATGAAGAAAACTATATTTTATTAAATTATATACCAAATGGTAAAAAATTACAGAGTGAAGATCTAAATAAATGCGAGGAATTAATTAATGTATCTGGACATGAACAAACTGATGAGATAAAAGATAAAATAAAATATTCAGAAGTCACTTATACAGAAGTTGATAATAATATGAACAAAGAAGTAATAAAAGGAGATCTAGACATTGTTAATGAATTTACTATTGAGAACATGAATATATCTCCTTCACTGTTATTTCAAAATATCTCTACGGAAAATGATTTCCACAAAATAGATGATCTATGCTTTACAAATTCTAAGATAAACAATGTAGATTTGCCAGAAAATAAGATACATGCTGCACATTCAATTTTAAACAACTGTATAGAAGAGAATAATCTAATTGTTAATAATAAGACTGAACAAGAAGCAGACAATATAAAAGTTTTAAATTTTACAACCGTTAATGAAGAAGTTCCTGCTAGTCCATTGGTTAATAATAATATGGATCAAGAAGAGCCAAATATAGAAAATGTAAATCAACTCTTAAGTATGTCATCGAAAATCATATCTCCTCTGCCATCTCCTAAAATCATCTCCAAAGCATATAACGATTTAGATATTGATGGTTTTTTTACTGCAACACAGAAAGTGAATTCTACAGAAAATGTTGGATTTGTTGCGCATGTGAATACAGAGCGACATAGCTGTAACGAGCAAATAAATTTAAACGTCGTTGAAACTGAGCTTATAACAAACAACACAAAATCTTTAAAAACTATTCATGCTGTCGAAGATATTTTTAACATTGCAGTTACTGGTAACAAAATAAATACGGAAAAAAAAGAAGATTATTTAGACCACGTCAATACTAAAGAATCGATCGAATCTCCGCCTCTGTCACCTGTAATTTCTTGTAAAGGTTATAATTTGGACCTTGAGAACTTAGAGGATCCTTTTGCAACTAAAACTAGAATACAAATGTCTCCGCCACCTGGTTATAAAACCACGTCATTATCTATGAAAGAAAAGAATAGTATAAAATTAGATCGGCTTAATGGACACAAAGGTTTCCAAGGACAAATATTTTATCCTGGAATAAATTCGGATTTAAGCAGTTCAAATGAACGAGTTTCTAAAACGAAAAACCATGAAAGTACTCTGAGTAGAGGTGAGGCGAGTTCTAATGTTAATGATAATGTAGACACTCCTGTAGATGTTCATTTTGGAAAAGTTGTTGATAATGACCCTGCAATCAAAAACGTGGAAGAGTCCAGTTGTCAAACAGAAGTAGATCTGAATAAGGAAAAAGGAGTCATTGAAGAGCTGTCTGTATCGCCGAGAGAAAGCCTTTTAAATGAAGATGAAATGGTTTCTCTTAGTTCACAAAACATGCATGGTATTGCTAATTTCCAAACAAAAAACGTTTTCAATTTACCTGAAATGTCTGGCGTTTTTATTTCTAAGTCAAGCGCATGTCTGTCCCAACCGCTATTATTAGAAAACATACAGGCAGAAGTTGATATTAACTTTTTCGACAACAGATCAGAAAACAATTATGATAAAAACGTGGAAGCCAATAATATGTCTTTTATTGGAAGCTCTTTGTCAAATAAACTGCAAGATGCTGCAGCTGATGAGGTAAATACCGAAGATGAAGATACTGTTGAAGGGCCATTCTTCGAAAGTGAAGAATTCAGTAACGTTGATAAAATAACTGATCAAAATGATATGATAAACTTTACTGACACGTCTTCTAGAGAGGTAACCGATAATGTTAACAATGAAGAAATGTTCATTGATGCAGAAGCTTTTGACTTCCTCCTTAACCAAAATAAAAGCAACGTCGTGATTGATAGTGGCAAAGAAAGTCTGTTTCTAAAATTTGACCCACTTTTCGCCAAGAGAATATCTTCTGATGGTGTTTTAAGCGCTTTGAATGAAATTAAAAGGAGAGAAAGCACACCCAAAAAGATTTTAAAGGCTTCGACATTTGAAGTCACCTGTGATAAAAAAAATTCTGGTCCTTCGAAATTAAATAATCCTACGGAAATTCACAATACGCTGGAATCGAGTTTTGAGGATCCTAATGTTACACTTTCAAAACCAATGATGGTGGTAAATCCTGCCATTAACGCGAGTTCGACGCAAAGAAATAAATCTTGTACACCACCTATAGTTAATAGAGGGTCTTTAACATTCACTTCCCCCGCCATTGCCGTCATCGACAGATTGCTTTCGTTAAGTGCCAATAGTTCTCCACTCAACTGCGAAAGCACGAACACTTGTGTTCGCAGAGAACCAAATGAGGCTGAAGTGGCTCTGACGCAGTTGAGAGAACTACTCGCCGAAAAAGAAATACACGTTCAAAATCTCAGAATTGAAGGTAAGGATTTAAAGAATAGGTTAAATTCTTTGGAATCACAGGTGAAAAAATTGGAATCGGAAAGTGAACAAAAGCTGCGGAATATTAATGAATTGAATGAAAGTCTAGCTGAGAAAACAAAAGTAAATAAAAGCATGACGGTTGTACTGGAAGAATACGAGAGGACGATGGCCAGCTTGATTGCAGAAATAGAGCAGGACAAAAAGCAGCACGCCGAGGAACGGACGCGGCTGAAGAACGAAAGGAACGAACAGACTGCTCATTTAGCGAGCATGGAGCTAGCATTTAACGATCTGCATAGCAAGTATGAAAAGAGTAAACAAATCATTATGAGCTGCAAGGCGAACGAGGAGGCCTACAGGAGGTCGAACGAGGAATTCCAGGAGAGTCTGCTAAAGATGCAAAAGAACTATGAATTGTTGAAGCAGCACGCGACTTCGCAGCTCAACCACGCGAACCGCGAGTTTGACAGGTTGAAGAGAGCACACGAAGCTGAAATATTGAAGTTGAATGCCATGGTGAAGCGGAAGGAGGTGGACATTTGCTCGCTCGAGGAGACGCTGGCGCAGAAGATCAAGACGAACGAGGAGCTCGCCGCTATCTGTGACGACCTCATTAACAAAGTCGGATGAGTCCCGCAGCGCCGGGGCGCTGGCGGGCCGCTTCCGCGCTTGTCTGCGGACAAGCCGCGCCAAGCCGCCCGCTGCGCGGCCCCGGCGCCGTCTGTTCAGTTCCGAATGTGTGCACCTAACATCATAAAGCATTTTGTAATAAATTAATTTGAACATAGATATAATTAACTATTTGTTATTGCATTGCTATGCGTTTAGGTAAACGTCAATCGAGACAATCGCTAACTCGGCCGCCGCGAGACCAGCGCGCGGGGCGCTCCGGTCTCGCGGTGGATATATTTTTGGACAAATGTTATTATAAGGCTCTATTTTTTGTATTTTATATCTCGAGTTTATATTTGTGTATCGCAGCTTGTTTACATGTCTTCCGTTGTTGCTACCGCTCAGTTCGTGTCGCCGTTGCCTAAACGAACTGGTGCGACTCCGTTGACTCCGCCCCGGTCCGGCGAACGCCCGCACTGCGGCCTGCAATTCATTTCCCTAATACCGATTAACAATTTAGATGTTTTATATTTAATGAAGCTGACCGCGGGCCCGGATCCGTGTGCCGCGGCGCCGCGCCCGTTGCTAAATAAACTTCATTTTGATTTGTGACCAACCGGCGTTTTATTTCCGGATCCAATTGAACTAATATTTGCAGGACATGAGCGGGCCCACAATCTGCACTGGCCCGCTTTAACAGGCCGCGGCAGCCGCCCGCCCGCTCTCTTTAAGCCATTTTGAATTGCACGCTCTTTGGAAATAATAAAATATTGTCATCATCCGACAGACTGCGATGCTACAAAGGCACTGCTCAGTATATTTTTCGACATAGACGCTGATCTGCAGCAGCCGGCCGGGCGCGCCGCGTCGCGCACAGCCGTCGCGTGAAAACTTGGTCGTTGTTGAAACGAAAAAAGAAATGCATATAAGTTATGAGTGCAAAAAGCAAAAATTTGGATCTCGACGAGGATTGTTTATCAACAAAGACTTTTTGGAATCAAATATTCAACTTAATTTAATTCAACACACACCCGCCGGCACTGTCGGAGCGTCGGAGCGCCGGAGCGCCGGCGGCAGTGGGACAAGGCTCCCTAAATACAATTTAATCTACCAAAAATTGTCAGTGAACAAATGGGCGTATTGTATTAGATTACATAGGTTTGAAAACGTTCTGCAGGCGCAGGAAGCAGCCCGCACTGTGCGGCGCGATCCCGCGCTACGCGGAAAAGACGGTGACTTCCTGCGGCCCCCATTTTCATGAAACGTAAACATTTCGCCCGAAATAGACGCGTCGCGGCATCATCCGGTGCTCACTGGCGGCGGGGTTGCGCGGCGCTCGGCCGGCTCGCTGCACGCGGCCGGAGGAGCGCCGGTATGTTTACGGCGGGCGGTGGGCGCACTCCGAGCGAGGGGGAGCTGTTGCCCGGTGGCGCCGGCTCGCGCGCGTTGCTATGGCGACGTACAACAAACACTGTCAAACGCAGTGCGGCCGCGCGCTCCTTTCAGAAGATGCTGCGATGTTTGACGAGAGCGTAGCCGTGGAGGGCCCAGAGGTGGACAGCTCCGCGAGCTCGGAGGAGGGCCCGCTGCGCGCCGCTATGCGCAAGTTCCGGCCGCCCGCCCGACACGACTTCGGCACCGACAGCGACAGCGGGACCGACAGCGGTGCCGGCCAGCACTCGGCTGAACCGTCTGGAGACGAGCAGGTCGGTGCTGCGGCGCGTACCTTTTTTTGTTCTCGTCGGTACTGTCGTGCCACTGCCTCGAGCGAGCCGGGTGTTCCGTTGAAACACTTAATGAGTGACAGAGGAACTACTAGGTGTACCGTTATGAAGTGAGCGTCAAAATACAATTGTCTCGATAGGGAACATTTGTTTTGAACGAGTCTTTATTTTTTTTTGTTTGTTTGCTATGACATCTGTGAAACATATTTAGTCTACATCAAGTCATTGAACAGACAACATCATATTTTTTCATCGTGTTAAAAATGTCGAATTTTGTACCAGAAAGTGATGATTCGCGGAAAGCATTAATTTTTTGTTTTCATTTGAAGAAAAGTGCTGCAGAGTCGCATGCGAGTCGAATGCTTGTCGAGGCATATGGTGATGGTGATCATGCTCTATCAGAAGCAACATGCAAAAGATGGTTTTAAACGATTCAGAAATAATGATTTTGATGTGAGAAATGAAGAACGTGGAAGTCCACCAAAAAAGTTTGAAGACGCCGAATTGCAAACGATATTGGATGGAGATGACACTTTGAATCAAAAGCAAATGGCAGAAATGTTAAATGTTGTACAACAACACAACAAACAATTTCTGACCGTTTAAAAGCTATGGGAAAGATCCAAAAGTGTGGAAAATGGGTGGCACATGAATTGAATGAAAGACAGATGGAAAACCGAAAAAACACTTGTGAAATTTTGCTTCAAAGACACGAAAGAAAATCGGTTTTGCATCGGATTGTTGCTGGCGATGGAAAATGGATTTATTTTAAGAATCCTAAACGGAAAAAAATTGGGTGTCTGGTTGGTTTGCTTTAAAAGACGAACAATTTTATTGGCGCGGTATCCACAAGTTGTGTAGAAAGGTGGTCACAATGTGTAGAAAACAATGGCCAATACTTTGAATGAAATGTTTTTTACTTTCCCATTAATAATTAGTTATATTAGATATATTAGTTTTATTTTCACAAAAAAACGCTCATTTCATACCGGTACACCTAAGTATGTGCGGTGGGCGGCGGGAGACAACTTCCACTTAATATAATTAATATTGTCCACCGCTGGTATATTCACATGAGTACTTTAGGCTGCTCAGAGAACATAACAGTTAGCAATCGAGACCATAATGTAGATGCAGCGCCCGCTGTTGCTGCTACGGCGGCGCTCTGCGACGACCGGTGATTGTAATCGTTACCGCGGTGAAATGTTTACAGAAGTGAAAGAAATGTATATTGATTGAGTTTATTGCAGTTTGAATGAAGGAAAGATACGGGGAGACGAGGCGTACATTTGATTTGCTGATTTTTTCAGTTGCCGGAGAGGAAAGTGAATTCACCGGCGAAGCAGCAGGGCGCGCGTGGCACCGGCGGCCTGCCTGCCGACTCGGGTAAGGCTGAGGTAGTGGGTGCGCGAGTCCCCGTGCACTCGGCCGTAGACCAATGCAAAATATATCCATATGCGACGCGACTGCACCCTACGCCCCGCACCCGTTCATCTGGTCTGGACGTGTCCAACAAAGATAACGAATCTGGGGTTTCTTGCAGCGTGAGCGCGGGCGCGGCACCGTTACTGCTTAGAGTTAAGTAACATTTCCCGTCTGGTCAATTAACTTCGTCATCGATCGCGTCCAGCGCCGCGCCCGCGTTTGCCCGTGGCCTGATTGAATTTATTCATTGATACGTGCAAACAAACCTCTAACCCCCGCGCAGGGGACGCCACGCCCGCTTGGCAATCTTTTCCTACCAACCAGTCACCGGCGCGCAAGGAGCATGTGATGACTTCAATATTTAGTTTTATTCTCGCTTATAAACGGGGCGAGGGAGGGATAAATCTTACGACATTAATACGGATCCATTGTAACATCGATTTCAGATTCGGAAAGTGATGAGGCGGAGACGCGCGAGCTGGTGGTGGGCAGCGGGGGCGCAGCAGGCGGCGGGCGGCGGCGCGCGCCCCTGCTGCCCGTGGAGGGAGCATATGACCCCGAGCAATTCCAAGACCTGAAGGTGCCGCCGGACATAGAGAATCTGTTCCAGTACATCACGAAGTGAGTCGCACAGTGGCGAGGGGCCGATCGCGCTGCGCGTTTGTCTTGCATAAACATAGAATTTTGATGTCGCCAGATCTTTTCAATACTTAGATTCATTATTAGTCTTCAAAAAAGGTTAATTCCTGCGCTGCACGCGGCCATCCCCGGGCAGCGTCACCCGGCCCGACGTGCGGCTGCAACACTTGTTTATGTTCCATTCATTTAATCGTGTATACCCGCCCTCGCACGGGCACTTAGTCGCACGCTTCGAACCGGCGACCCATCCTGTCGGAACACAACGATATTTATATTTTTCCAGTCACAACTTCGGATCGGTGCTAAGATGCTCGTGATTGTCGACGCCGTGTGGTTATAATGCACATATTCGGGTCACTGTGCAGTAACTATAACGGTTTTGTCATTTCGTTGCTACCGGAAAGTCCTTACAGCAGCAGCGACGACACGGGCTGTCTGGGGCGCAGGTCGCAGGTCGCAGGGACCATCGATCGACATTTACGTCCATCCAGGGGATATCATTGCGACTACGTGACAGGACGACAAGTCATCGGCCTGTGCCACGCTACCCGCTCGTGAGGAGACGGCAGGTTGTTTGGTTCGGCTCGCATAATTATTGAAGCGTCCCCTCTGCCGCTGCCTGTATTTTATATGCTTGCAATTTTTTTCTCCTGCTAAAGCCTCCTCTTGACCCTTAATTTGTGCATTCTGAGTTTAATTTTTTTTTATAATATTCCGCTTACTTGTTATAGATTTCCTTGCGTCATTCTTTGTTTTTTTTTTATAATCACGATGAAAATAACCCCACAAAAATTGAGAATATTGTGAATACTGGTTGTGGGTCAATAAGACCTCGTCAGACAACAACGCACTGAGCAAACTGGCGGAGAGATGGATCTTGTGAGGGACTCCAACTCCAGTTCAAAGGTTACACGCGGTGCACAGGTACATCCCACAGAAGATGGAGGCGGCGGCGCGGCTGCGCGCGTTCGTGCCGGAGTGCGCGCCCGCCGTCGGCGACTGCGACGCGCTGCTCAAGCTGTGCACGCCGAGCGCGCGCCCGCTGCCCGGCGCGCTGCTCGAGCACATCGACAACCTCGGTGAGGCCACATCGCCGCGCCGCGCCCCGCCACGCCGCGCACACATTCCACCGGAGATCACCGCGGGGATTCCGCTGCGCCGTAGCTCCACGCGACACGTGTCCTCTCGCAAGAGCGTGCGGCGCGGTCTTCCGCCTTAAATGTTACTTACATTTGTTTTATCGTTACGTATATAATAGACCAATAAACGATCCGTTCGGCGGCGTGCAGGGCTTGTGGTGCTGGACGAGCCGGCGGCGCAGCAGAGCGACCCCGCGTTGCTACATCTGCAGCTGCGCGCGCACTGCAAGTCCAGCGCCGGCAGCACCACGGTCGCACGCATCTTGTTTTTATAGAACTAAGCAATTTAACTAGAACCTAAAACAGCAAATTGTTTCTGTTTTATAATTAAAATTACAATCGGTGATGGATGAACCCGTGGCTGCGTCAGCTGGTGGTACGTTGTGTCATGTAGTGTCGACTGCTAAACATGTTTCCGCTACGACGAGGAATTGTCACACGCCACGCGACGTTCAGGGTTCAGTTGGCGATGTGGTTATTTCCACTCGTGTGTTTACGTGCGTGCGTCAGCGACATGACTGAAATTACATTGTTGTATTATTTCTTAAAAAAACCGTACCTATGTGAATGTTAATGGTGGCCAGTGAAGCGACGTCGTAGTGTAAGGATCTCGTGCACACCGATGGCCCCCGCCTCGCGGCACGTGCCCGCCGGCGGTGACGCGCGGTAACTATAATGTACTCGTAGCGCATTGCCCATTGTACTCGTTCACGTTCCTCCTCCTCTTGTAATCGCACGAAATCACTGCTGAAGTCTCCCGCGCCGTCCTGTGTCCGTAGCTCACCAAGAAGATCGCGGACGCGGAGAGCAACCCGAGAGCGATCGAGCGCTGGATCAAGGACGTGGGCGAACTGCACGCCGCCAGCGCCGCGCACAGCGTCGTCTACGAGGGGTAAGCCAATAAACACGACGTGACTGTGTGCTGCGCACTGCTGGCACTGCTTCATCACTTGATCACGAGGAGGCTAATAACAAGCGCACTCACCGCCCTCCCGCGCTTGCCAGCCGAATGGACCTCCTCCCGTGGGCAGTGCAGTTACCGCTCAGCAACAATATACGTCTCTGCAATATGTTGCGTGATCGTGTAAGTGTGATCAATCTTGGATGTATGTATCCGTATCGATCTGATGATCATTTAAGGTCCCAAGGTGTGGTATCGCAGCGTCAGCTTTCCGCCGGACACCTCGGTGTTATCGTTCACTGCCACGGGGCGAACGCCCGCGCTTCTGGTCGCGTTAATTTGTTGTGTGTAACCGTTGTCCGGCAGCAAGATGCCCGACGTGGACAGCCTGATGGAGGAGTGGCCGGGGCGCGTGGACGCGGCGCTGCACGCGGCGGGCCTGCCGCCGGGCGCGCTCGAGTGCCCGCTCGCGCAGTACGCGCGGCTGGTGTGCGCGCTGTTCGACGTGCCGGTGCGCGGGCCGGCGCCGCGCCACCGGCTGCACGCGCTGCACCTGCTCTTCACGCTCTACTCCGCGGCGAGGGGCTCGCAGCTGTTTGCCGAGCGCCGCCGCGACTGACATCCGCGACACCACCAATACCATGTTACTTGCGCCCATGTAATAACACCATTAGCAAATACGTAGGTATTTGTTGATGGTGTTATTTTAGGTCTGACAGTTGCATAAATAGAATTATATCGCTGACGTGGGCTTTGTTGTTTGATTGTTTATTTATTTATTTGCTGTTGTCATTCCTCGGGCGGCATCATCGCCGACGGTCGCTTGGAACGACAATCTCATACACATAATTAATCGATGCTACTTAATGGCTCTGGAGTATAGGTGTGATTGTAGCTTGAGATGTCTCGAAACTGTTTTAAAAAAAAAGAAAGGGAAGGAGATGTCTCCAAACGTAATCTAAAGAAAGCGGTTCCGCAGTAAGAATGGATGATCGCGTGCTCTACAAATGATGTCACAGATACACGGATGCGACCCCGAGCAGCAGCGCGCGGCCCCGCGGCCCCGCGGCACCGCCACCCTGCTTACGAGCTGAACTTGAAATTACACATTCTGATTATCTTGCTTTAAGATATCCTCGTTGTCTCAAACAATAATATTGCGATTCGGAGGAAAGATTAAATGAATTAAATATAAGCATTTCGTTTGTTTGTTTGTTTAATAGCACAAAAACATTGCTAAATGTTAATATTGTTGACAAGCGGCGCGGCGCACACGGAACAATGAACAAGTCTCCCTCTGCACGAGCTCACGCAGCATCATTGACTCTGAGGAGACCGCGCGCACAACTCACGCGCACACACACACACGCACGCGCACATACAGTTCGCGAACGAGTCGGCCGGGGACAGTAGTCCGTCAGTCGGCCGCCGGGGCCGGAGCTGGGGCCGGGGCTGAGGCCCGCCGCCTCGCGCGCTAGTGGTAATGGAACAGGTCCAGCAGGCGCCGGTTGAGCGCGAGACGCGGCTTGAGGTCGGCGCGCGGCTCCTCTTCGTTGCGGATACAAAAATAACTGCTGATCACGCTGCGGCACATCGGGCACTTGTCCAGTTTAGCTGCGGATAGAGAAGACTGAGGTTAAAAATCGGTTCAAGTTCTGGGCTTCGCCGCCTGCCGTAGCACCAACACGTCCATAAAGGTTCACATGAAATGTTTCTTTAATAATTCGCACTTGGTGCAGTAAAACTGTTAATGAATGCACTGACACCAGCGGTGCGTAGTATAATACATTTGACGGCAATAGGCGTCCCGGCCGGCGGGCACTCACGCAGGCAGCGCGCGCAGAGGCACGCGTGCCGGCAGGGCAGCAGCGCGCGCGACAGCGGCGCCGACGCGCACACGCAGCACAGCGCGCACTCGCGCGCCTCCACTGCGCCAACCGCACCAACCGCGCCCACCGCGCCCACCTCCCCCGACACGTACAGTTGCTGCGGAAACAAGAGCGTCCTCTTTAACAATGATCGGGCACGGGCACGGGCACGGGCCCGGGCGCGGTGCGCGTCACGAGCGCACACGGTGCCAACTGCTTGCGGCTCGCCACGGCAGGGTACAATGAGAGGAATTGATAATATCCGTGAAGGACGGCGAGTGGGCGGCCCTACCTTGAGGCAGGATAGGTGCCCGTTGGCTTGCTTGAGGTACTGCGTGATGATGCCGCTGGGCAGGGCGCACTGGTCGTCGCGAATGTGCACCACGCTCACCAGCGCGACCTGCGGGACACCAACAGTATATAACACACACATACACAAGCTGACTGACATAGCACGGTTTGTTGGCTGTAAACGGGGGAACGATGTGTGATGTGTGTGCGTGATTGTGCTTCAGGAAGGAGAGTGTGGCGGGTGGCGGGTGTCGGGTGTCGGGTGGGGGTACCGTGTCGTCGGGCCGCAGCTCGGCGGTGTCGCGCTGCTCGCGCGCCAGCACCACCACCAGCGGGTAGCAGGTGCGCGGCGGCGCGCCGAGCGCCGGCGGTCTGTCCGTGCACAGCCGCAGCGCGCGCTCCTCGTGCGGGCCGCTCCTGCAACGGGTGCAGCGACGCGCTCTTCAACTATGTCAGCACACAAATTGGCAATAGAAAATGTATGGATGAATTTGGAGCTCGAAAGTTGCACGAGACGGGCGCGGTGGTCACGATGTAGTATTACACATGTGCACGGAGGTTACATTTGGATAAATTTATGTGCGCTTCTGGCGTGGTGGACGCGGAGCTTTGGAAGGGAGCGGTGCGCCGACCGCGGACGATGCGACGCTGTAGCCTTGGCAATAACATCACAGCACGCGCAGCGCATTCTCGTCAGCTAGGAGACGTCCGCGGAGAGTAAACGCCGAGGACTTGGATAACTTTCTCCTTACACACTAATACAATTTTCTCTGTTGTTTTCACCTCACATTATTTAAAAAATCTGGTCCATTACAGGATAGACACGGATAGATGAAGTTGCACCGGGAAGGTCCCCAGTGACCTCTGCGGCGGAGTCACGGCGCCGGTGGAGGCCAAGCTCGGAAGCAGATTACCCTTGGCCGTAATCCTCAATGGCGCAGGAAGGAAAAACTAGTAACTGAGCGCGTTCTACTTAAGGATCCTATCTACCTAGAACATCAAGTCAGAATAGTTTTGTTCATGCTTGGTTATCGACTGCTGCAGCCGAGGTGGTCATAAGAGACGGACAAGTTATATCGAGTGAACTTGTACAACAGCGGCGCAGCGCACCAGCGTGCGCGCGCTACGCAATGCCACGCACGCTGATCACATTTCATTTAATTAATTAACACGGCCTTAAATTGCATGAAAACAATTAATAGAATCGTCAACTATATTCATTGAGCCTCAAACCAACCTGACCCTCGGTGCTCGAGGCAGGCCTCTGTTTCCATTCGGCAGAAGAGATACATTATTACCCACTTGCACTGGGTGGGCGTCACGTGCGGCACGGACGTACCGGGCACGTACTGGTGCACGCCGGACCTAGCCTGCGGTCTGCAGTGCGGACACGTGCGACGCATGGACAGGTCACGGCTGCACGTACAGTTTGACTCTACGTGTAGCCGGCGCGGCAAGCGGGCTACATTAGTCAACTAGTGAATCTTAGTGAACTTGGAACACGCGGAGACTGACGCGACCCGCCGCCCGGCCTGAAGAGCGCACGCGCACGCGGCACGGCGCGCGCGCACTCGCCGTACCGCGTGTTGTGTTCGCGATGTGAATGAATATAGTCACGCCTTTTTCCCAGTAGGGGTAGGCAGAGGTGAATAAACACCCGATGTGAATGAAATACTTAAATAATTTAAATACTATCAGTTTAAAAGAATAACTTCCAAACTTCAGTTTGTAAAGAGCACCTGATGATGGCGATGCGAATGAAACGCTCCGAGAGGTAAACTGTCAAGTTATTCAAAATGGTAGTTAACACGCAACATATGACCACAATATGGTGATCGTAATGACACGTCCGTATGTCCCGCAGTACACGTATCTCGGCTGATGATGATAATGAATGACACGGTGGTAGTATTGGTGCGGAGATGGTGAATACAGAGCTTGTAACAATTCCATGTATTGAACCGATGATTACACTACGTACGTACCTTTTTAACCGCAGCATTGGTGCTACTAGAGATCGCCACAAACTCATTGAGCAGCGTGGCTTCCGCACGGCTGAACCAGAGCCGTCAGGTGATTTACAGCGGGTACTCACAATGTGAAGTGCAGGTGTTCAGAAGCGAGGATCTCGGGCAGCGTGCCCCACAGCGTGCGGTGCAGCTCCCGCACCGGCGCGCCCCACCAGCTCGCGCTCCAGTAGCGCACCGTCGCCGACACGCTGCACGCCACGCCTGCACCATAGACGTCGCATTGTCAGCATGGTAAGCACGGTTAGCACGGTCAGCACGCACGCGAACACGAGCGAGTACGCTGATGTATCTGACGTAGTTCGGACAATTCTCATGCTTATAAAGAATTTTTTTAAATCTGGTTTTGTTCTGGGGTGTACAGGTCCCCCGCACAACAAGTCACGGTACCTTTATTTTTTTTTGTTTAAAGCGGGGGAAATGCCTGCGCTTACTCATCCTCGTGGGGGAAAAGACAGCTTATGTCGGACTTGCACCGCCAAAAACCCCCACGATGTTCCACCTCGTCGCCTTATGGCAGGGTCACGGGCACGCTTTCGCACATATTCGCGACACAGCCACACAATGCTGCTCCACCTCGGCGTCTTTCAGTCAACCGGGCAACGGATTCCCCTAATCCGTCACCGAAAGGCCATGGGAGCCAAGGGAGAAACTCTCCCGGCTCCCTGCTGCGTATTCGATCTGGGGTTCTACCGCCACCCGTTATACGGCTGCGGAGGATAGGGAAAGTGGCCCATCGCAATACAGACACTCCTCTTCTTCCGCGGCCTCACCGCTGCCGCATCAACGGTACGGCACCGCTTAGTCGCAGAGTATACTATCCTTCCGTGACTGCACCCCGGCTGCGAAGGGCATCATAAAGCCGCCTCTGCGGCCCACCAGCGCACATCTGTGAGCTCACGGTGGAGCACCGGAGTTCTAACCTGGAGCGGCTGCCTCGGGCCGGCCGAGTAGGGTCCACTGTGCTTCACCGTGGGCTACCCAGCCACGGCTACTGAGCCCCTCCGCCATCACAAGGCGACATTCTGTTGGGGGAAGTCATGGTATCCAAGCCAACCTCACCTGTTCGTCGTGCATCCTGCTAATCAACAAATGATGCTCTGGTTTTCACCACACAGCAGTGGCTGAGCGTAGCAGGAAATGGCTCAAATTTCTCCATATGAATCGCTACCCGATCGATATGAAGATTTTTAGGGGAGGCTTATGTCCAACAGTGGACATCAACAGCATCAGAGGATAATTTGTTCCTGTATCGCAGTTTGACAGCAATGTTTCGTTTACGCGAAAAACATTTCTTTTCTTTTTTTGACACCGAGTAAAAAAGCGGAGTGCCTGGTTACATTGAAACAACCATATCTAGGTAGGGAGCCGCGCGACTGGAATACACGCACGAGTTCTATTAGTAATTTGAGGAACCCTATGACACATTCACAGGACGATACTTTACACCACGCCCTGCGGCCCGCGAGCTGACGCCGTCAGCTAGCCCGCGCGCCAGCTCGCGAGCCAGCCCGCGCGCCAGCTCGCGCGCCAGCCCGCGCGCCAGCTCGCGAGCCAGTCCGCGCGCCAGCTCGCGAGCCAGCTCGCACGCCAGCCCGCGCGCCAGCCCGCGAGCCAGCCCGCGCGCAAGCCCGCGCGCCAGCTCGCGAGCCAGCCCGCGCGCCAGCTCGCGCGCCAGCCCTCGAGCAAGCTCGCGCGCCAGCTCGCACGCCAGCCCGCGCGCCAGCCCGCGAGCCAGCCCGCGCGCAAGCCCGCGCGCCAGCTCGCGAGCCAGCCTGCGCGCCAGCTCGCGCGCCAGCCCTCGAGCAAGCTCGCGCGCCAGCTCGCGCACCGGCCCGCGCACCAGCCCGCGCGCCAGCCCGGCGCGCGGCGGGGAGGCGGGCTGGCGCGCGACGCTTTCGAAATTTACCGGGTGGCGACGTAACGCGATGCATACTGTTTTTATTGCAAGAAACGAAGATGTACGCGTACGATGGTGCTCCCGGAGGTGATGTAGACGGCAACATTCATTCAGCTGCGACTTTGCGCACACGCACACGTGTACATACAGGATACAGCGACTGAAGCGCTCGCACCAGGCGGCCCACCGCACCGCACCGCACCGCGGCGCAGCGCAGCGCGGCCCTGCGCGTGCGCGTGCTCGTGCGCGTGCGGTGCGCGCACTGAATTTAAATCACTATCAACTTAATCTGACATTGGGCTGGAGCGGTTTTTGATGATTTGATTAGACTTATCTAACAGCACCATGATATGCGTGCTGCGACTGATTTACCACTTTAACATAAGCATTAATGATAAAACAATTGTAACAGTACGAGAGCAGTTCGCATGAAATGGCGGCAGGGCTCCGCGCATTAAAAGGTAACAAAGTTAGTTACCTTACTAACGTTTATCCTCGTAGGGATAACTCAACTCCAAGAGAAGGGAAAAAAAGAAAGACGAAAATGAATGTAAATAAAATTAAAATTTTGAGCTGGATGTGTAATGTATGAGGAAGTGATAAGAAGCGCTATGAGTATACGCGACGAGCTTTGATGTCATGTTGACGTCAACTAAACGGAAGTTCAGGAGTAATTGAGGACCCGGCGGCCCCACCGCGTGACAAGGAAACTTTTACATATGCGAGTGGGAATGGGATGTAGAAGTATGGTAAATTAGTACTTTGGTGAAGGTGGACAGAGAAGAGCGGAGGTGATGACGAATGAGCTTCGTATGGTGCTCCGACACTACCGGCAAGTCATGTAGTCCGTCCGTGTGTCTGGATCGGCCACTACATATAAATATAATACACTTAGATGTTTGTCCTGACAGAGTTCATGTAGCCGGCCCCCGGACATGTTTGCATCGAGATGTAGCGACTCATTTCGGCGTCGGGATGTGACGACCCCACCGCCCATTTGCTGAAGTGTATATGACTATTGAGTACATTTACACTTCATCAAATGCAATCAGTCAACCGAATGATGGCGGTATATCCATTCAAGGAAGGGGAGGGAAATCCCGGACGTGGGACGGGCAGCAGCGTTTCACGATAGGGCCTCCGTAACTGCGATCGCCAAGCCGCCTGCCAAGCGTGGCGATTATGGCAATTCCCCCTAAGATGAGATCCCAAAATAAAAACCGGCCCCTAGTCCCCGGCGGCCCCGCTATTCCTGGTTACGGTAGCGGTCACGGTAACGGCGGGGCAAGGGGTGCGAAGAATCTCCGGAAGCGGCCAGGCTACCAAACCCAACGACATCTGGCCCTGGCAACACTCAACACGCGTACACTGCGGACCGACGAGAAGATAATTGAGCTGGAGGAGGAATTGAGCAGGTTAAGATGGGATATAGTAGGGTTATCCGAAGTCCGAAGAGAGGGGGAGGACACGATAACTCTTAAATCAGGCAACCTGCTCTATTTCCGGGAGGGCGACCAGCAGTCCCAGGGTGGCGTCGGGTTTATCGTCCGCAAGTCTCTTGTGAATAGCGTTGTCGACATCGTTAGTGTGTCAGCAAGGGTAGAGTACCTGATACTCAGAGTTACCAAGCGTTACTCGCTGAAGGTCATACAGGTATACGCACCGATTACGGCACACTCTGATGACGAGGTGGTAACTGTGTATGAGGATATTTCTAAAGCCATACACAGTTCCAAAACTCAGTACACCGTTGTCATGGGAGACTTTAATGCAAAACTAGGGCAGCGAAGTAGTGGAGAACTGAAAGTGGGGCAATTTGGATATGGACAGAGAAATCCACGAGGCCAAATGCTCGCCGACTTCATGGAGAAGGAGGGCCTCTATATAATGAACTCCTTCTTCAAGAAGCGGGCCAGCCGTAAGTGGACGTGGATTAGTCCTGATGGAGCCACTAAAAATGAGATAGATTTCATCATGTCGACGAACAGGCAGATATTCAAGGATGTCTCAGTGATCAATGCTCTGAAAATGGGCAGCGATCACCGAATCGTGAGAGGCATCTTGAATATCAACATAAAGCTCGAACGATTTCGACTGGTGAAGTCCACGCTCCGGCCAGCGCCCATCCAACTCCAAAACCCCGAGAGCTTTCAGCTTGAACTACGAAATCGCTTTGCATCCTTAGGCGAGTGCATTGATGTGGACGATTACAACACCAGGTTCGTAGATGCTGTCCGTACGGCAGGACTTAAGATTTTTAAAGTACCCCGTACCAGAAAGAAGAAGCCGATCTCTGACCACACATTAAACCTCATGACCGAAAGACGAGAACTGGTCCTGAAGTCTCCCGAAGATGCCACCAAATATCGGCAGCTGAATAGGCAGGTCTCTAAGTCTCTGACTCGCGACATACGCCGATTTAATACTGACAGTGTTAAAGAGGCAATAGAGCGGAACAAAGGCTCTAAAGTATTCGCACGAGATCTGTCTATCGGGCAAAGCCGGTTGACGTGGCTGAAGACAGAGGACGGTAGGATCGTATCGTCAAGGGCCGAGGTTCTGGAGGAGATTGAGCGGTTCTATGGACAGCTGTACACGACTACATGTTCTCCTGGTGGACTAGCATCACATCCAAGAGCTAGTCTAGCCCGACACTACTCTGCAGATATCCCGGTTGTCAGCCTACACGAGATTAGTGTGGCTCTGAATCAGCTTAAAGGCAACAGGGCACCTGGTGATGACGAAATAACAGCTGAACTTCTGAGAGCTGGTGGAAAGCCGATCCTCGAAGTCCTGCAGAAGTTGTTCAATTCCGTCATACTAGAAGGCCGATCGCCTAGGGCATGGCACGGAGGTGTGGTGGTGCTTTTTTTCAAGAAGGGAGATAAAACCCAGTTGAAGAATTATAGACCCATCTCACTTTTGAGTCATGTCTACAAGTTGTTTTCCAGAGTCATCACGAATCGTCTCACAATCAGGCTCGACGACTTCCAGCCTCCCGAACAAGCTGGATTCCGTAAAGGCTACAGCACCATAGACCACATTCATACGCTGCGGCAGGTTATACAGAAGTCCCATGAGTATAACCAGCCCCTATGCTTAGCGTTTGTGGTCTATGAGAAAGCCTTCGATTCGATTGAGATATGGGCCGTGTTGCAGGCCCTCCAACGGTGCCAAATAGACCACCGGTACGTCGATGTTCTAAGGTGCTTGTACGAGAACGCCACCATGTCAGTCCGCCTCGAAGACCAGAGCTCGAAACCGATCCGGTTGCAGCGTGGAGTAAGACAGGGAGACATCATATCTCCGAAACTGTTCACCGCTGCATTGGAAGATGTCTTCAAGCTTCTGGATTGGGGAGGATATGGAATCAATATCAACGGCGAGTACATCACGCACCTTAGATTTGCCGACGATATCGTGGTTTTGGCTGAGACCATGGAGGACCTCAACACAATGCTCGATGATCTTTGTAGAGTTTCACAACGAGTGGGTCTTAAAATGAATACGGACAAGACCAAAATTATGGCAAATGTCCATATTGTACCCACTCCAGTAACAGTTGGAAGCTCTACACTTGAAGTTGTTGACAGATATGTTTACCTCGGACATACTATCCAACTAGGTAGGTCCAACTTCAAGAAAGAGATCTCTCGTCGAATCCAACTCGGATGGGCAGCATTCGGGAAGCTAAGAAATATCTTCTCGTCCAATATACCGCAGTGTCTCAAGACAAAAGTCTTTGACCAGTGTGTGTTGCCAGTGATGACATACGGAGCAGAGACGTGGCCGCTTACTGTGGGCCTTGTCCGCAAGCTTAAGATTGCTGAGAGGGCGATGGAGCGAGCTATGCTTGGAGTTTTTCTGCGAGATCGAATCAGAAATGAGGAGATCCGCAGGAGAACCAAGGTCACCGACATAGCTCGAAGGGTCGCCGTCGCAAAGTGGCAATGGGCAGGGCACATAGCTCGCAGAACCGACGGCCGTTGGAGCAGAAAGATTCTCGAGTGGCGGCCACGTACCGGAAGACGTAGCGTGGGCAGGCCCCCCACAAGGTGGACCGACGACCTGGTCAAGGTCGCTGGCAACCATTGGATGCGGGTGGCCCAGGACCGGTCTGAGTGGAAATCTTTGGGGGAGGCCTTTGTCCAGCAGTGGACGTCTTCCGGCTGATTGGATTGGATTGGAAGGATTGGCCGCCGCCGCAGAGGACACAGCTGCAATTATCCACGACCCTGACCGCAGCTCGCCTGTATCAGCGTTGGTGGCGGCGCACCGCTCGACCAGCCTCCGCGCACACCGCGCCCACCGCGCCCCGGCGGCGGCCGAGGGAACAACAATCTGCAGCGTGTGGGTCGCGCGTCCATCGCAGGAATCGAGTACTCAACACGACACAGGTAGGCGCTGCGTCATCACCTCATCACCCTGGTCAGTTGACACGCTACGCCGCCCTTAGGCACATGGTGTACTACAAAAATGTTGGGGTATTTAGTTGCGGTCAAAAGTACTGTAAGTTAATATATTGGCTAAAGATATGTGCGCGGGGTGGTGCCGGGTGGCGGTATGTGGCGGTACGTGGCGGTACGTGGTGAGGCGAGTGTGGAGCGGGGCGCACCCGCCGCACGGTCGCCACGCGATTAACAATTACCTGCGACGTGCAGCAGCGGCAGTGGAGCACAGCGCGGTGCGCCGCGTACAACGACAACGCGTAACAACGAGCAAGAGCCTCGCTGCGCGGCGGATGCGCTAACAGTTAAAAGATACAAGTAAATGCGGTCCTACCGGCGCACACGCAGTGTTAATGACATGAAAATCTAACGAAACAAGAAAACCAATGTCAACTGAGATATTCTTGCGCCTGGCAGCTTGGCAGCAGATACCATTGACGACGAAATCATATATTTTAACAGTTGTGATTAGTAGGTAGTCGCCTCTGGCAGCCCGTCTGCAAGTCTCGTGCGGGTGTTGTGCGGGTGTCATGCGGTACCGACCGGCGTAGGAGACGGGCCGCCGCTCGTCCAGCTTGAACGTGAAGGGTATGTGCACCCGCTGCATGAGCAAGCGCGGAGGTGGCATGCTGCGCACCCACGCCTCATCGCGAGCCTCGCCCACTATGCCGATCACTTCCATGTTCCTGCGCACAAGAAGACAAGCAGAGAGTGAGAATCTGTTACAAACAATTAAATAATTTAATAAACTCGACAACTCGGTATTTATTCGGGGCTGAAGGCGGCACACACCGAGAGTAGGGGTACGGAGTACTATAGTACCACCGAGACAACATCACATGCCAAGTGCGGAGCCGGCACGACAGAGCCAGGTGTTGGTAATCTAATGAATAGTTGAATTTGTCGCGCCGAGGGCCCGTCACGTCCGCTGCCGTTGGAAGCTCGGCAGCCGCGCACCCTGCCTTCGATCACCTCCCCGGTGGCTGGGGACGCGTGATAGTGACGTTTAAATCAGTCGTACAGTACACAATGCAGTGTACGCTCGCCGGTGTGAGCAACACAACAATCTAATCATCGATCAGACGCGAGGGCCCCGCGATGTCCTCCCGGACATGGGATTACTTCATTACGCCGCAATGTGACCGCGCCCGGCTGCGCGTGCGCCGCGCCGTGCCGTGCCGCGCCGCCGACCCTGTACATCTGTGATTGGATACGCATCGGTGTTACATATCTCTACGCGTAACATAAATGTTTAACGGGATGGGTTGCCGCGCCGGTTCCATTGGAGGTTTACTTGAAAACCACCTCTACCTACTACATACAGGACGCGTGCATGTTTAATGCATACCGATATACATTATTGATGAGTGTTGTTGCGTTCACCAAATAATGCGGGTAATGGTAAATAATTAATGAACTAGTATAAAAACAAAGGCTGCCGCTCCCGCTCCCGTGTCCGCTCCCGCGCTCCGAGGTCCCAGCGGTGCCAGCGGTGCCAGAGGTTCCAGCGGTGCCAGAGGTACGGTAATTATGTAAATGATTAACCTGCGGAATAATTGCCCCTATTGTTTATATAAATCCTCAAATTAAGTTACATCCAAATTGTATGTTAATTACACTCTACATTCAATTCAAACTGCGCCCACGTAACACGTGGCATATAACACGTGACATATAACATATAACACAACTATTATACTAATAAGTGTTCGCATCGTCATTATCACCCTCATGACCGTCCCCGGCGAGTGCGCCGCGCGGCCGCCGGAAGTGAACGGTGGGTGAAGCGACCGCCTGCATCGTCTGCGCCGGGGTTCCTCAAGCTCGTGGCTGGACCCCCTCCTCCCCAAATTAAATAAATTTGATTTTTAAAGAAAATAAAGTTTCTTTTTAAATAAATGGTAAGAAGCACAGCGCCAAAAAGAAATATCTTTGTAATATTAATACGGTGGATGGATGAATGGATGGATGGGTGGGTGGATGGGTGGGTGGATGGGTGGGTGGAAGGGTGGGCTTGTATTTTATCGCGAATTGACTAGGATGTTGTTTATTATTGCGAAGTTTAGGAATAATTTTGCACAATTTTAACCTTCATTCTAACTCGGGGTCAGGTCGATTTCTGTATTTCGTTTTTATAATGACCAGGTGTGAAAATCCACTCACACAAGTGCGTTGCAGCAAGGGGTGAAAGGAAATTCACCGGTTTGCTTGAGAGCTCCGGATACACTTCCTGTCTACCAGCACGACAATATGTCAGAGACATCCTTTTTACATCAACATCACAACTAGTGTTGGTGCAATAGTTACGCACTACGATATCTATGTATATCTATGTATAGACACATATGTATAGAAACAGTTCCGTTTGCTCGCCAATCACGTGAAAACGAGTGAACGTGTCCACGCGGAACGATTTGTGGATGGTTATAGGCTATCTTTTGTTTTAATTTCATAGATCCTTCATTTCAGTTCTATTTAACTTTTATAAACATTTTCATTTGGTATTATTTATGCGGTTGCTATAGTAACGATTGCTATAGGAAGTCATTTGCGGTTGCGGGCGCTCTCAAGGAATATTTCAGACAAACTTCAAGTGTAATTCTATAATACACCAGCAATGCGGCCGGCGAACAGCTAGTGTGTATATATATATATCAAGGCGTCGGTACACTTTCATATTTGATTATACGAATGGCACTTTCAGCTGATGGTAAGTAAACCCTTACAACAACGGCACTGTGCGGCGCCGGCGGAGACAAGCCTGTACGCGCGGCGCTGTGCGGCGCTGCGCGGTGCAGTCAATTTAAAACAAACAATGACATAACACATCAAAGGATCAACTAGCAAGTCTAGACCGCAACTGGAGACCACAATTAAGTGCCGCCCCGCCCCGCCCCGCACCGCACCGCACCGCACCGCACCGCACCGGCCCGCCGGCGCCGCGCGGCGCTCGCAAGCGAATCCCGAGCGCAGGCAACGGCTCCTCGTGAAGACAAATTAGCGTTGCACGCACGCACGCACGCACGCACGTTCACAGGCTGTCACGCGTCTTCTCGGAGTGGGATGGGGTCGAGTGGTAGGGGTGGGGCGCGACGAGATCGGGAATGCGCGCTGCGTTCCGGCACGCTTTACCAGTACAGCGAGACGGAGGAGCGGGGTCCGCCGCGACGAGCCGTGCGCTAGCGCAGCTCGCGGCCGTGTACGTGTGCGGTATCCCCGGGCTTTTCCCTGCGCGTAACACAAAAAGTCCATTGTAACTCTTTGTATCACTGTGCATGCAAAAGTTTCCATATATACGTTCAGCACTACTCAGCAGACGAATAACGCAACAGAACATTTGAGGATATAATGTACTGTCCGGCCGCAGCCGCAGCCGCAGCGTACGATGTGACGTCACAGCAGCCGCCCGGCCGGCGCACCGGAGCGCGCCAGCGCGGCACGGCACGGTACTAAAGTATCAAAAATCGCTTTCAAACGACGCTAAAATATTTTTTTTACTTGTTAAGGTTCGCCAACGACACACGCGTTACCCACCACGCACGTAGTTACGCACGTAGCCGTACACAACACCTGAACTAACTCTAACCACCACACTCAAAATAAAGAGCTACTTTGGTTTAGGATCACGAATTTAAGTGTTTTTTCGGACACACTCAATAACATTTTTCACGTACTTTTTATATATTATCACGCCTTTTTCCCAGTAGGGCTAGGCAGAGGCGATTAAACACCCACTTTTCGCCAGATGTGGTCAGATTAGGTCCCGAGTAGCAGGGGGCGAGCCTGTTGCCACTTTATTGGGGCCACCACACACACACAAAGATGATCAGTGTGCGGGTTTCCTCGCGATGTTTTCCTTCACCGTCTGTATCTCGCTGTTGTAACTGTATATTTTTCCTTTTTCTCATTGACATCGGTACATGCGGATATTCGAACCCGCGACCTTCGGAATGAAAGCCGCACACTCTAACCATTAGGCCAGCGAGCTACCACACACACTTACAGGTAGGAAAAGTACGATTCCTTCATTTCCTGTTCGTGAGCCGTTAGGATTTCTTTTTTTTTTAAAAAAAGAACCTCACGTAGTGCGATAACAACATTCTCCCTCTTCAAGGACTATTAATTGCTTTCCATTTCGGGTCGCCGGAAGGACTGATATCTTGCACACCAACATTTTTCGTCACTGCCCACTGCCCACTGCCCACTGCCGGCTTGCAGTTTTTTGAATTTCACGTTCTCTTAATATCATTTGAGTTTTTATTCTTTACATATCAAGGAAAAATTTATAGGAAAAATTGTTTGTTGTTTTAATTGCATCCGAAAAAACATTTCACACTGAAACTTCTAAAACGAAGTACACCGACAATTAGAGCAATAAAGTTATGCGCAGACGCAAGTTCTATGACAAATACGCCCGGCACCGTCCGCTGACACGTTTTCCAAAACGGTTTGTTTGAACGTAGGTCGGACAGGACGGCCCGTCCAGGCCGTCCGGCTGTCCGGCGGTCCGGCTGTCCGACTGTCGGGCCGTCAGAGAGCTCGTCATATCGTCATAGCGTCGTCATCGCGTCAGTCGGAGGTACGCGGCAGTGCCTCCCAGCGCCGGACGCGACTGCCGACCACCACCAGCTCCGCTGGCCTGCCGGCCTGCCGGACTGGATTAAACTACATTCAATTTTGATAACTGAATCAATGATATACATTACTTAATAATTTATGTAAATGCACCAAGTTGAGTGCATCAGGAGTTATTCTGAAGGACTTCATATGCAAGTGGTTTAACCATTTCTGGAAGTGTGTATGTATATACGGTAAACTAAATATTTTAAGAATTTCTTTTGGAGACTTTCGATCCTGTTTATCAATACAATATACATATGTATATTGCAACTGGGTGACCGAACAGCACCACAATGCTACAACTCACTTGTTATTAAATTCCTTCCTACTGTGAAGCACTTATCCAAGTGAGACTTGTACGTTGTTCCGAGCATTTCGTCATCAACATGGTTAGTGAATTTTAATTTTACATAAATTTTGCACAACACTTTATTGTTTTTCCTTTCCTGGCTGTGAATGATCATATAGATTTAATTTTACAAGAGATTTGTACAGATAATAAGTAAAAAAATTAACTATATAGTTTTAGTGTGTCATATTTGTCACACTGGAATTGAACTAGGAGCTGAGCTGTGTTACAACACAAGTGGTTAGTCGATAGAACACAGGCATTTCATAAGCTACTTACAATACACGCGCACAAACAGAGTCAGTTTGCTGTAAGCAGGATGGCTCACTACTCAACAATTTTATTCTGCCAACTTAAAATTTAAAGAATGATTGTAAAAGCCTAATAATATGAGTTCAACTTATATCTGATTTATTTTCTATTAGCTCATATATATTATTTATATCCTTAACCCTGTTTCCTTCAGATAATCATACCTTAATTTTCAACTAATGGGGCACTCCGCTGTTGTATCATTTCAATTGAATCAATCCAAATGTTCCAAAGAAGTCTGGGATCTTGTCAGGTGTACATTTAGATGATCACAATCACATATTTGCATGTAAATAATGTGTATGCTCATGTTGCATGAATGGAAGAAGAATAAATACTAAGAACTTACAGAGACTAAGTACAAACAGTAAACACAATGTAACAAGAAGAACAAATGTATTATTGTATAGTTTGTAGGATTTTAACATCAAGAATAGTAATAGTGTAGATTGTAACGCAGGCCTCATGGAAATGAAGAAACATTTTTAATCTACAATAAGAGAATTATTAATAAATGATTGTAACTTAAATATAGAAAAATTAGTAGTGCAGCAGGGGAAGTGATTTTTGTTGTTGTTGAAGGTTTGTTAAATATCTTCACATTGTTGTGTTAACAACATTAATTGTTACTCTTACAAGTGTTCAATGAATTGTCTACTCTAAACATGTTAACAAAGTTGAGCCTGCTGTTTTACTTTGTAAACATGCAATATGTATAAATATCAATAAAGTAAATCGTTGACATTTAAAGTGCACAGTGATTATAAAGCTGATGTATTATGTTGATACCGTCACATATTTTATATGCTAAATATTAACAAGATCCTAGCTTACCTAAAGGTATGTCAATGTATTTATCAGCCTTTTGAAGCCTTGTGTTGTCGCTGCGTATCAATAGTTATCATTTGTGGTATTTGTGATAAGTAAAGAGAAAAGAAATTATTGCATCACAACTATGACTGCTCCAAAACAACGACACAAATATAACATCGGATGTACAAACAACAAATAATTTCGTGTTCCGCTGACATCTCATTATTCAGAATTTAATAAATATCAAATTCGCAAAGGGTCGGCGCGGCCGTGTAAAGGTGAACACGATTGGCTTAGACTCACCTGAGAAGTATGACTAGCATCACGAATAGAGCTACGACGGCGCCTATCATAATAAAGATGTTTGGCAAATCTGCCAAAGTCAGTCCCGTGGAGCCCATGATTGTCTCTGTGGATCACCTATTCACAAAACACTACGAGTGAAAGTAAAGGGCTAAAGCACACATAGGTCCTGCACCACCACACCGCTCTAGGTGTAACCTAGACTATTTCGCGAAAAAGCGGTTCATTTGGTCGCGGGCGCTTGCTCAATTATTTACGCAATGACACCGAGCCGCCGCCGTCGCTTTAACCTTGCCGCGGGGCGACTGTTTCTGAGGAGCGCTGCGTCCGGGCTGTGTTCCGTGTGCTCGCCGATCATAACAAATACAAATTCATTGATCCGAAGGTACGACAGCTGGCGACGCGCGCGCCCACTCCACACTATACCGCACCGCGCCGTACCGCGCCGCACCGCACCGCACCGCACCGAGCGCTACCACTGAACGCACGAACCTACACGTCGGCCGCGCGCCGCGACCGAGCGGGCGACTGCATGATTATAAACATTGTCAAAAGATGGCACTCGCGCGATGTACTTACACGTACTGAACGTCCACGTCTACCGTAACGCGGTGGTTGGCCGCGTGAGCAGCACAACATCCTCACACTTATATCAAACGAAGCGTCATCTCTTATAAGTCCACGAGACGTGCACGAGCCGACGACGCGACGACGCGACGACGAGATAGTGGCGCCCCACGGCTACGATGCGCGGGTACGCAGTAACGTCGACCGACGGACTAGTAGTCAGGGATGGAAGTATTTAAGCGACCAGATATTTGCTTTCAAATACTCGCACCAGGTGCCTGACCAAAATAGTTTCAAGTATTTAATACCTTTAAGTTTTTCTATAGATAAGATGCACCCGGTAGCGGGACACAATTCATAGATTTGTACCTGAGTTATACGTTGCGTACATTTTACTACACTTATGCTGTGTAATGTTAACAAAACGCGTAATGTTCGTCGCATGAGTTTAATTATTATACTTCAATGAAAAGGTATTTAAATTTGCAAACTTGTAACTTGAATTGTGAAATAAATCTTTATGCATTTAGTAATAAAGTATGTTACTGCATTAGTTTAAATAAAAACCTTTTCCCAAAAGTTCTTTTACTACGCTAAATCGGTGACGTTGTTTAATCTTATTGAAACATATGTTTTATAACCACGATCGCCGATTCAACAGTCGAATTCCACATATCAAATGTTGCATTAATAAAATTAATACCTGAAAGAGGTTTACGAATTAATCTATTTTTTTTCTTATCAACTTTTCATATTAACATCAAAAATATAAACTTAATATTATAAGTTTAAATCATTACTTAATTTTTTTACATTTTTATTATTTATTTTAAACGTAATTAAATAATCCTTCATCAATATATTGAATTTGTAAATGAATCGGGCTATGAGAAAAGCTTCAAATTATTTTGAACCCTGATTTTTAAAATAGTTTCGGGGCGCCCTGATCCTGCAAGAACGACTCGTGACACATCCTGAGCCTTTAAAGGCGTCCACTATATTATCAAACTTTAAAACAATGGTAATAAAGTCTATAATCACACTAAAAAAAGTAAGTAGTAGTAAGTAATAACAGCCCATTTATGTCCCCACTGCTGGGGCACAGGCCTACCCTCAATATGAGGGCGATTGGGCCATAGTCACCACGCTGGCCCGATGCGGGTTGGTGACTTCACACATACCTTAGAATGAATTCTAAGTCATGTGCGGGTTTCCTCACGATGTTTTCCTTCACCGTTTGTATCTCGCTGTTGTAACTAAAGTCCACAAATGTACACAACTTAAATATTAAAGCCATTGGTACATGCCGAGATTCGAACCCACGACCTTCGGAATGAAAGCCGCACGCTCTAACCATTAGGCCAGCGAGCTACTTACTAAAAAAAATCGAAGTACAATTCCCAAAAAGTTTCCGTTTTCCATTTTTTTGTTAGCTTGATCCGGTTCGCACCGGTGCATTGCGTGGGAGATCCCTGGGCCACTCCTAATGCACTGACGGAGAAGAGAGACCGAGGGGGTTTAGTATGTAGAAGCCTGACATAACCTTGTCTTCCCACCAGAAGCATCTTTTAAGAAGATTACGTCCGTGTTAAAAAAAAAAAAAGGTTAGTGCGATTATATTTTTAATGGTTAATATTGAAAATTATTATTAATGTCCGCCGTTTCCAATTCCAAAAATTTAAAATCAATATAATTAAACATCAATTGCAGCAAGCTTTTTTTAACAGCCAATTTACGTCCCTGCTGTTGGGGCACTAGGCCTATCCTAAATTTGATGGCGATGGGCCATTGTCACTTCGCGGACCCATTGTGGTTTGGTGACTTCACACACAGCTAAGAATAAATTCTAATTCATGTGCAGGTTCCCTCGCGATGTTCTCCTTCACCGTTTGTTCACAAATGTACATAACTTAAATATTAAGTAGTCGGTACATGCCGAGATTAGAACCCGCGACCTTCGCGGGTCCGCGACCTTTAATTTAATACATGCGGCATTAATATTTAATTTTTATTAAATGTATACTATATAATTGTATTTTATTAATTACATCCTAATTTACTATTTATTGTTAACGTAATGTACATAATCCACCATTCCTATACGATCCAAAAAATATTCATATTTAATAAACAATAGCTAATACAATTTTAATTTTGTTTTAATAATTATTAAACAAAAATAAAAGAACGTGTCAAGTGGTCATTTGTTTTATTAATTGAATTTGCACTGTACTACTTTCGAATAAGACTTAATTTTCAATAAAATACTTAAAATATTTTAAACCCGATTCTAAAAATACTTGTGCCAGGGCGTGCTGGTACCGAATGTTGCAAGTACCACCCATGTCTAGTAGTAGTAAGTACGCGCATATTTCTAAACTCAGTTTGTGTCGACGACAAACAAAGATCATGTTCTTATCAATTATTAGTCAAGAGTAAAGGTACCTCGGACTACAAATAAAAATAATGTGGTTAATGCGACGGGTCTACATCCTCATACGTTTGCTAGTTCATTTTGAATAGTTTACGGCATAACGTTAGCGTATTAGTTGTGATAAACAGGTATGCGTTTGAATGATCAAAACTTGGTATATGCGGTAAGGTTACGCTAGTAAATCACTTTAGCATTTTTTACTGACGGTAGGTCTCTATTGCCGAAGACCGTCCAGGTAGGTACCACTGCTGCCAACCCTGAAGTCTCGGGCTAGTAAGAGTAGGACTTAGGTAAACTCTGCCTGGCGTTGACGTCAACTAAAAACGTCTAGGAGTTTCGCCGGCCTTGAGGATGTGGGCCTCTCATCACTCAACAAGCGAACCCCGTAGGACAGCGTATGACTCAGCGATGGTGCTTAGGAGGGTTAGGCTCCTTCTCAGAGACACACAAATTGTAGAGGGGCAGCGGTGCGTTCTATAAGAGATCCCGGAGCCTCTCCGAATGCACTGATGCAGGCCACCGAGAGATTTAGTGAGTAAGAATCTTACATAACTCTGACTTCCCCCAGAAGTAGGGTATTTTTCGAAGAATCCCCCCTACCCCCAACCAAAGAAAAGGTACCACCGCTGCGGCTATTCCAGCCGCCAAACAGTATTCTGTTCCAGTTTGAAGGACCCTGTAGTTAGTGTAGTTACTGGAGTAACGAGACTCTATATCTGTACTACTAGACACTTCTCCCGAGAAAGTAAATAGTATTTTAATGAGTTCTCATTCAGGCAGTGCTACCGGTTGTGCCTAACAGTCCTAGACATTAGAAAAGCTGTTGATACCGTTTTCGTCTCTGCTCTTATAAGTAAATTGGAAAATATCAGATAAGAGATAACGCAATGGAATTGTCTAAAGTTTATTTAAATAACCGATAACAGTAAGTTAAAATCGATAAATATGTCAATAAAGCAAGAATGGTAATTCACGTCTTACTTCAAGAAAGCGTTTTAGGCCCTACGTTATTATTAGATTATATTAATGAACTTTGCAACATAAACATTACAAATGGACAAGTTTTTTCATATGCGGATGACACTGCAATATTATTTATAGTTCTTGGGAGGTTGTTCACAATAATGCTGAAAACGGGCTAATTAAGGCATCAGCCTAGCTTGACAGTTATCTTCTAACTCTTAATAGTAATAAAAACAAACTACATCCGTTTACCTATTTATAACTTATTGGTCAGCCTATTCAATACTCAAAAATTAAACTGTGAAATCCGGGACATGTTTTATTTACTTTTTGTGGAACAGCGAGGTTTTCTGATACAAGCATACTCTTGTTTACTAGAAGATCTTAACCTAATTTTTATTACTAGAATAGCAGAGAATGAAATATTTTTTTTTTTTATTATTATGTTTCAGGCGACGAACGCAATATGGTGTAATGCGTACTATCCTATCTGGCACTAAGTTTTTATGGGCAAGCATATTATCATTTACCATGAACTGAACGTCCCACTCGACTTGTCGCTTAATTATATAAAAAAACTTTTAAAAAAGTTTTTTGACTGCTCATCGGTTACACCAGACTGAACCAGAACAAAGACTGCAGTTGCGTAGCTGACATGCTAATTAGTCGCCGTCTTGTAATTGCACTAGGTCCTGGGTCGGACCAAAAGCTGCAAGGGAAGCGGGCGAGGTGACCGCGATGATAATTTAAATCAATATAAACATACTTTGTGTGCGTTACATTGTGTATATGTATTATGTAGACAATAAACCTAAAAACCCTGTTAATACCCTAAAAAGATCTGTTAATATTTCCACTACAGGACCTTGGCCCTTCTCCCACAAGAGAGTCAAGGTCATTTATCGGCCACGTTGGACATGTACGGGTAGACAGCTGTCACATGTCCATGAAAATTGTTACTTTTGGAAGCCAACATAGTTTCCTCATTTTGTTTTTCTTCAACGGAAGCCCACGCCACTGCGTCACGCCTCTTCGAGTCGTATGATGTATTCAATACATTCTATAAAATAAAGATTATTTATGAAATCCACTTTGAAATATTATTGTAGAGTAATGAGAGTGTAGTAGTAAGAGGTTACGGTTGGGGTGAGGGTGATTGCGATTGGGGCGGGGGGCGAGTGGCGAGGGTCGGTGGGCGCGGTTGTCATGTGTACGGGAGGGCGCGGGCCTGTAAACAAAGCGGCGGGCGATCGCGATCGATGTCGCGCGCGGCTGCACGCGCAATAGCAGCGCCGCCGCCGCGAGCAGCGCACCTGGCTACGCTGACCCGTTCGCAGACTCCTCCACCTGTAGGAGGCGGGGTCGCCCGGACCCGTGCCGATCACGAACGCGGATGAATACTGCGGAGGACCGCGAGCGCTCGACCTGCAAACTGTGGAAGGACGTGACGGCCTGCATGGAGAAATGGTTCGGTGATAAACGGCTCTGGTTATTCGGTAATAACCTGCCGCTGCTGCCGAGAAGGTACGTTTTAATCCTTTCCGTGTTGTGAGATAAACATTTGCAGCGTACATCTAGACGCGTCTCAGATGTAGATGTTTGTGCTCGTCGGCCTCCACCCAGAAGAACAACTTTAGGAAAGCACCACAGAATTTTTTTTGGTTTTACCATATATTTCAACTCAGGCTTTGAATGTTTGTTACTAGTAGAGGTTTAGTGTCTTTTATAACTTTCATCTCTACCACTGTTTGCGTTGTTTCGCTAACAAAGCTCCATTTTCGGAAGAAATTAAGAGTCACTTTTCATGTACACTCATGTCTACATTTGAATAAGTAAAAACTAGTGTATTCAGTGTACCATATAATATATAGTTTTTTCTATATTACGTGTTTTCGATTTACGTAAAACTATATATCTTTAATAAAACAAAATTTAACGGAATGGATTGAGTTCATGAAAAGTATTTCTCTTGCTGTGTACATTTTTGTATCGCGCTCACTAGTGATGAGCAGAATACTGTGGTACAGTTTACTGGTGGTAGGTCTCTGTTGCTGGAGACATTTAGGTAAGTACCATCGCAGCGCCTATATCTGTCGGTATACAGCATTGCGCCTAAATTACAGTATTTCGATTTGAGGGGCTCTGTAGCTAGTGTAATTATTGGGGTAACGAGCGACGAGCGCAATGCGATGCTGTATACATCACTCTAACTAACGCCACATTGTTATAGGCAGGCGTACCACGTACCATCAGTCCACGAGTCCCACTCGTCTTGTCGCTTAATTGAATATAAAAAGTGAATATAAATCAGCAGCTACCAGATGATGAATCTGTTCGCCCCCTAGCCACGGCCTCGCTGCACTTACGTTGCCGCAAGGCGACACACCAGTATAACAACCAAGTCATTGTCCATGACTGTTCGTGAAAAGTACAATAATATCAGTTCTTCGCTTTGAAATGTATCGTTGTCGAGATCAGGCGTTTAAATATAAAGTCCAATACTTTTAGAGCTCTCCACATAATAAATGGTGTCTGGTGGCAGATTTATATTTTAAAAAACTAATATCTCAATAAGTTATAAACAGTGCGGGGGTGCAGGGAAGGTGGTGTCATTAGAATCACCGATCGTGCGGATTTCTTAGTCACGATGTCGCAGTGGTGCAGTGGTGCAGTGGTGCAGTGGTGCAGTGGTGCAGTGGTCGGGTGAGCATCGCGCGTTCGCTATTGAAGCATTTTTCAAGAGTAACGATTCTTACGTACTCGCTCGCCGACAGTTTTGTTCACATTTCAATATTCGACGGATAGGCGATGGGCCGAGTGTGAATTTAATTCGTTCGTGGGTGGAGAGGTTCCGCGCAACTGCTTCGGCTATGAACACACCACGGCCAGGACCTAGTCGATCGTCAAGGACCCCCGAAAACATTGAACTGGTTGAACGCAGTTTACGTGAAAATGCACGACTTTCGATACGGAAAAGGGCAGCTTCACTGGGACTTCCAAGAGCATGCGTGCATGAAATTTTGAAAAAAGATATGAAGTTTCATCCTTTTAAAATTCAAATAATTCAAGAATTGAAAAAAAATTACTTTGCGTCACGCAAATTTTTTTGTGAAACCATGTTGGAGCGTTTTCGCACTGTGAATTCCATTTTTTGGAGCGACATGGCTCATTTTCATTTAAACGGACACGTAAACAAGCAAAATTGCCGTTACTGGGCTCTAAGAACTTGCAATCCTCGACTGAAGCACCAAAAACCATTACATTGCCCAAGGGTAACTGTTTGGTGCGCTTTATCCACGAATGGGATAATCGGACCATTTTTTTTTGAAAATGCACGGGCACAAGCGACGAATGTCAATGGTGAGAATTATCGGCTCATGATTTCGAATTTCTTTTTGCCGAACCTGCGAGCTCATTCATCATTCTCATCACACACGTGGTTTCAACAGGATGCGGTACAGATGCGACCGCACACACGGCCAGAGCTTCGATGGATTTGTTGCGAGAAAATATCCCTCAAAAACTGATTAGTCGCTTTGGGGACATCCCGTGGCCACCGAGGTCACCCGACCTAACTCCAATGGATTGTTTTTTGTGGGGCTACCTCAAAGAGAGAGTTTACGCCAACAATCCGCGAACTGTTGTGGACTTAAAAGAAAATATTCGGCGAGAAATCAGCGCAATTGAACCAAGTTTACTGCAGCGTGTGGCACGGAATACGAGGCTCCGTTTCGAACAGTGTGTGCAACAGGATGGAAGACATTTGGATGGCATTATCTTTAAAAAATGAAATCCGCATTTGTACTCTATCTTTTAATACTTTTAGTAAAATTATATGTCAAACATATTATTTTTTATTTAAATTTGAAAACATAAATCTGCCACCAGACACCCTGTACTTATAGGGATAAAAAGATAGATGGAGAAATGGCAATGACTTTTCTTTGAACTTGTTTTAAAATTAGGCTTTCTTCTTTTCTAATGCTCAATAGAATAGAATGGTTCATTATCACACATCTGCTTCTTGACTCTTAGGTTTATTTTTGGCCCATTGAATAGTTTTTAGTTTGTATCTGATGTGTTGCTAATAATTATTGATCGGATACATGTAGTCCTATATGCTATGCAATCTGCGCCGCCGTACCGAGCCCTACAGGCACCTGGAAATATCATTGTATTTATAATTCAGTTACTTTAGCAGCTTCATTAAAAAAGAGTCTATATTGCAAACTGCTGAACTGCTTGGTGCGGCCGCGCCGTACAGAAGAACAAAGCGCGGCGCACTCGCGCCCGGCCGAGCGCGACGCACGCTCGCCGAACTCCCCGAGTTGCAAACGTTTAGACAAGCAGGTTATGCTTGACGCTTCGCACTAGACGTAAATTTAACAGAAATGTGGATGAAATTATAGTGAAGTGAATTTGGGAAGATGTCTGGGCCGATTAACAGGTCTATCATATCGCCGGAAGTCGCCACCGCGAGGTATAACCGATGGTAATTTTGTTGACAGCCATTCTATCCCTTCGTTGAATGGACGTCATCGTCGTTTCGCGGAAATGACGGCAGTTTATTTATTCCAGCTCTACACTATGACATGATGATGATGATGATAAACATTGCACGACGGCGTGCCGTTCTTTCAAGTTAGGTTATATCAGTTCTTGTCGGATGAGCCGCGTCCCGCTGGTGCTGCTTATGTTGTGTTACATAGAAAGTAGTCTAAGTAATCACAATCTGACTGGTGCTGGTCGATCGATGAGCCCGTCTGTGAGCGCATGGTGATCGTGTGCTTCGTGGTTACTCGGTGTCCAGTGTAACGCGCTCGTGCCACAGATCTCGGGCGAGCAGCCGCGCGATGGAGCGCTACGAGAAGCTGGCGAAGCTGGGCGAGGGCTCGTACGGGCTGGTGTACAAGTGCCGGGACCGCGAGACGGGCGCACTGGTCGCAGTCAAGAAGTTCCTCGAGAACGACGACGACCCGCTCATCAGGAAGATCGCGCTGCGGGAGATACGCATGCTCAAGGTGCACGCCGCATTGCTTTACTTGTATCCAGCGCACGCGCTGCTTGTGCACACAACAGGAACTGTCTGCGGAGAGCGCGCGTGTTGCGATGGTACGTGACGCCGTTGAACTCAAGTCAGCTATTTCAGCACAGTTTCCAATAATTATGATACTTCAACTAAAGACTTGTCTGAGAGTAAAATGAGTGCAAGCAGAGATGGTACCGCGGCCACTGCTACCATCGTTTCACACGTTTGCGATGCTTTTGTCGACAAGGGGCCAGCGGGGGTCGCGCCGCCGCCGGGGCAGCACCCGCTACAGGAGCAGCGCGTTGCTGCTGCTTTCAGCATAAAAGTGGTTATGTATTTACTCGTATGTGTACATCTAGTCGTGCTCTGCTGTCATATTTATATGAAATTACAGCATCAGATGTTAAATATAACATTTTTATAGAATTTAATCAAATATCAAGGCAACGCGTCGTAGCCGTTCGGGACCCGCTGCCCGTCGCCCGTCGCCCGCCGCTTGCGTGTGGATAATTGTTGGCGGTGCCGGCGGTGCGGCCGGCGGTGCGGCCGGTGCCGGCGGCGGCGGGTGCGGCGCTGCCCGTGACCTATCTCAAATGCGGCGCTCCACCTCGCCGACACTTGTTGTGCTTTATTATCCTTTAAGGTGTAGATTAGTTCCTCGCCGTGTTTCGGATTTTTCTATTCGCGTTATTTCAGGGATCTGTCACTAGATAAACCTTTTTAACCTTAGCGGTGCAACATTGCAATGCGACGCGGATCGCGTGGGCCGCATGGGTCGGTGCGCCTGGCCAGGCCGCGTGGCGATCTTATTAGGCCAACAATTATATGCCATGTTTAATGATTAGAACCTGAAGCATCCGAACCTGGTGAACCTGTTGGAGGTGTTCAGGCGCAAGCGCAAGTTGCACCTCGTGTTCGAGTACTGCGACCACACCGTGCTTCACGAGCTGGAGAAGTACCCCTCCGTGAGTAACTTAACTTGATATTTCCATGTAATGTTAATGATACACGTTATTTATTTTTGGTGTCAGAATACACAAGGAGCCATCGCCAGCGGCCGGAACCTTCACCGCGACACGCTCCGGTCAGGGGGGCCTCGCGTTGGGAACGAGTTTTTAATATTATTTACAGTATATTTGTATGGGTATAATTTGGTTGTGGACTGCGGTTGCTCTGTCACACACACACACCACAACCACAATCGACTCCTGAAATACTAATTGTGGAGCGGCGCAACGCTGCCCAGGGTCGGGTGGGACGGCTGAGCTCCGCTCCAACTGGTCTTTAGTTTCATCGTAAACTGCGTAGAAACATTAACGCGTGTCGCAACTAGCCGCTGGGAAACAGAGCAGCCTTGACAATTCCAATTAACGATGTTGCAACGCGCCGCCGCCAGAACCGGTGCACGCGCATTAGTTAATAACCGGTGGACTCGTTCGTTGCACAAACTCACGTGTACCACCACCACCAACCACCGCCTCCAGCCGGCGGGGCACACACTGCGGACGTAGGCTCCCGGGCTGCGCTCGTACCTTATTACCCTTGTAGTTTGCCTAACGAGTCTATTGCAGACACGGTGATAACATTATCAGTACATCCGGCGGGCCAGTTTTTCCTCTCACCCATCACCCCACCCCACCTCCACCGCCACACCCTCAGCCGCGTCCGGTTTGAAGGTCGGACGCGCTCTCGGCTGCAAACAGTGTTCCGCTGCGTTACAACACCCTCTTTTATTCCAAAACGATCAAAGCTTAAGCAACAAACGTGCAGCAGTTTCGTGTGAAATGGTTATTTACACAATTTTTTTAATGTATAATCACGACTTTTTCCCAGTAGAGGTAGGCAGAGGTGAACAAACACCCACATTTCGCCAGACGTGGTCAGATTAGGTCCAATGTAACAGGGGGCGAGCCTGTTGCCACTTTATTGGGGCCACCACACGCACATACACAAAGATGATCAGTGTGCGGGTTTCCTCGCGATGTTCTCCTTCACCGTTTGTATCTCGCTGTTGTAACTAAAGTTCACAAATGTACGTAAATTAAATATTAGGTCATCGATACATGCCGAGATTCGAACACTCGACCTTCGGAATGAAAGCAGCAAGCTCTAATCATTAAGCCAGCGGGCTACATTATTTACAAAAATAAGCGATATAAGTATGTATGTATGTTCACCTGATAGTAAGTAATATGCATGCCCGTAACAACGTGGCGCTAGTTAGGACACATAAACTGGACCACAATGTGCTCGTCACCTTGAAACATGAAATGCTGTCTCGTAACCCTGATAATCACTAGGTCAAACCGGAACAGAATACTGTTTGTCGGCTGCAACAGGAGCTACCATGATACCTACTCATATAGTCTCCGGCAACAGAGGCCTACCACCAGTCTGTGTGTTAGTTTCAACTAGCAGCACCCGTTTAATTCAGTTACAAGTCCATATTCTCGAATGATGTTCATTGCTTCATTGCTGCTCACCGTTTGCCGAGTGGCGCAGCTGTTCATCGGATATTAAACTCCGCGGCCTGGAAGCTTAATGGGAGAGCTGGCGGGCGGCTTGATGATGGGTCAGCGCGTCGTCAGACCCGAGCTGATCGTGTCACCGGTAGCGGCGCGAAGCTTTACACCAACAGCATCATGGATCTAGTGCGTTTCCCTGCTGCGTACGCAGTGTACAGGTTATGGACTATGTTAGCGTGCGGAGTCTTCGCCAATACAATACCACCACTTTACTGTATTCCGATTGTGGGCGCGGCTGTTTGTAGTGAAGTCAGTGTGGTGGTGACGCTCGCAGTTCATGTCTGCGGACGCTGAGCGCGACCAGTTCGCCGACGGTCCGTGAAATAAAAAGTACTTCCTCGAACGATCACTGGTAACGCCGGCGCTGTGCCACAGGGCTGTCCCGAGCTGCTGGCGAAGCAGATAATCTGGCAGACGCTGCAGGGCGTCGCCTACTGCCACCGCCACAACTGCATCCACCGCGACGTCAAGCCGGAGAACATACTCCTCACGGCTGACGGCGTCGTCAAGCTCTGCGACTTCGGCTTCGCCAGGATAATCAGTGCGTATTGCTTTAGGCTGTACTGCGTGGGGCCGACGAGTGCAACATCGAATAAAAACTTCAATTGGACTCAAACGGAAGCATGAGCTCCAAAGAGTACAATTACACCGAGTAACCTTTCAATCGGTAGACTAAATTAAAATTTCGGTTCCGCTATTTTTTTTCACCTTCCTGGTGCGGCTGTTCTCATGCCGCGCTGGTCACTTGACCCACGGTAAAACTTGCGTGCTCGAAGTAGGGCTAGCCTATCAGCGCTACTCCTCTTTGATACTTTCTTTTCGAGAAAAGCTCTGCTTGAACGTATGGAGAACACCGGATGCACCGCTTTAATAAAGTTTGTAAGTAGCACTCGCTAGTGTTTACACTATGGTTGTCGATTCAGTTCATGCCATCGCTAGCGGCAGCCCCCGCCGGAAGTTACCTCCGAGAAATAATACGTCTGCAATCGTGCGGCCGAGCCGCGCCGCACGGAGGCGTGCCGCTTTCGGGTTGGAGGTTATTTATCGGTCTCATCAAAAAGCCTTTAAAGTGTTCCGACCACAAAAGTCTGCCAAATGACCAACATTGTGCCGGATATATGCGCGCGGGCTTCCGGCCTGAACCTTATTTGAGAAATGTCTCCGGTTCTGCAACCGGTGCATCTACGTTTTTTTAAATAAAACAATCAAATCCATATAACATAAAAAGCGCAGTGAGGTACTCCTCCACTTAAGGTAGAACGATAGAGCTCGCCCGTAATTTTACGGCTCAGGTGGGTACCCGAAGACAAAAGCAACGCCGCACCGAAGACGATAAGAATCGTGCAGTACTGGTCTGCGGCAGGAACGGGCGTCACGGGGCCACCGCCACAAGCTCCTTTCCTCCTGCAGATCTATATCAGATCTCCGCTGGCCTCACCGAGCATTGCATACTTTGCGAATAAGCGCCCTCTGTCATACCCGTAATCCTTCCTGGATCCCTCAACCGGCTCTTCAATCCGCTCGCAGGTGGCAGTTGCTCCTCCGAGTACTCCGTGCACACCATGATACCGTTCGGCGTGGACGTCAGGAAGAGAGCTAGTAACTATCTACTCCGTCTCATCGTCCTCAAACTAGATATTCATGTAATAATCTATAGTAGATTTGTCCCAATCAGTAGTAGCTTCGTTCAGTAGCCGCAGGGGCGGGGCGTGGTGGTGCGGAGAGGTAAGGGCGGAGCACTCCGTGGCCGGCACCACCCGTACCGCAGTAGCTTCCTCATTGATTAGAATAATTCTCTTGTGAAAATAAGTTAAAAGTCGTGGTCGGTGGTCGTAGTCCAGCAAGGTCAGACATGTTAATTAATGTTAGAGCAGCGAGCGCCTACATTTCTTGCAACGATCGTGGTGCAGTTCGCGAGGAGTCTACAGGTTTACAGTGCAGCACGCGATTGCTGCACAGTGATTTAAAGAAACAAAATGTAAATGAATAAAAGTGACCGTCGTCAGGATGAGCGGCCGGGGGGGCGCCGGCGACTAGCTGTAGCTCGATTCTGCTCGCGCAGGTCCTACGGAAATGTAACATATCATGGAGTAGTGTAGTTCCCGCGCAGCCCTGAACGTTAACGAGCCTGCTGCCTATTGGGGCGGCGCGCCACTTCTCTGTGCGGCTGCACGCGCCGACACACCGAGACACCGTGCGTACATGTTTCATGAAAGGTTGCCCGCACGCCGTACGCACTTGCGACATAGGCAGAACACTAGAGTCCCGAACAGACTGATTGGTAAGCCTGTGTCTGTGGACGGCTTCTGGTTCGTGTGTAGTGTCGGCGCGTGCCGTGCGCAGTAGATGAGCGCGTCGTCCACCCGCATGCCCAGGCCCCGGCGAGAGCTACACGGACTACGTGGCGACGCGCTGGTACCGCGCGCCGGAGCTGCTCGTCGGCGACACCATGTACGGCACGCCGGTCGACGTCTGGGCCATCGGTGAGTTGTGCGCGATATGACACGCGCACGCGCGCACCCACACACAGTCACACATGCATACACACTCACACGCACACACACACACACACACAGTCACACATGCATACACACTCACACGCGCACACACACACACAGTCACACATGCATACACACTCACACGCACACACACACACACACAGTCACACATGCATACACACTCACACGCGCACACACACACACAGTCACACATGCATACACACTCACACGCGCACACACACACACACACACGCACGCACACACACACACACGCACGCACTCAAGCAGGCACGAGATTTAAAAAGATTAACTAGTTATAGTTTTAGAGTAAGCAACTATTGGCAATTGTTTGGAAGGCTGCGTGTTCGCGGAGCTGGTGTCTGGCGAGGCGCTGTGGCCGGGCAAGAGCGACCTGGATCAGCTGCATCTCATCCGCTGCTCGCTCGGCGATCTGCTGCCTAGGCACATGACCATTTTCTCACAGAACACATTCTTCCAGGTAGGTATGCTTGCTTGATGTCATCGTATCAATTCAGATCGGAACGCGAAGGCGGTACTTGCCCGTGAACCGCAGCCGTGTCGTCACAAGCGGGCAGAGTTGAGCGTCAGTTCAGAGCTGGACAACTTTTTATAGAGAGATTTGTGTCAGAGCTCATTTCCGTTATACACTAGACAAACACTCTGACACCATCCAGACAGAGCTCGGGCTGGCTGCCGGCACCTGGCGCGGACCGACCGGAACGTCTGTAGTGTTCCGGCACTCCTCACAGACCCCGCGCGGAACTTCGACAGCGCCGGGTAATAACAATTTTCGGCTAGCTTTGGCGTCACTTGTTGTCGCGTGGTGCGGCGTGATGGTGGTCGGCGCGGCCCTGCGGCACCATGCGCGTACCTCGCAGCGCGGTGTTCACCGATGATTACTAGCACAACGAGTTTAACGCGCACTCTCACAAGTTATTTCAATATTCACTGCCGGGATTGGTGTCGCCAGGGCATGGCGCTGCCGGAGCCCACGTACCTGCAGCCGTTGGAGAAGAAGATTCCTCAGCGATACGCCAACAACGAACTCCTCATGGACTTCCTCAAAGTGAGTCATTGATGCTTGTTTTTTGCATTCTGCATTCTGCATTGCATTGCATTCATTTTTCCAAGAAGAGAATTTATGGAGAATTAAATAACAGAAATGCAATGTTTACGTTGGGTTTGTCGTTAGGGTTGCGCGCGCGCTGCTGCTGCTGCACAGCGGCAGTGTGCATGTCGCTGGCGATGATGTTATCGTTGATTGTTCTGTTATTTGCAGAAATGTCTGGATAAGGACCCGGTGTCGCGCTGGACGTGCGAGCAGCTGTTACGGCATCCTCTTTTTGAAAACTTCTTATTCAGCGCGCCGCAGCCGCCGCACCACGACTACGAGAAGGCGCGCAGGGGACAGGTATCGGCGGCGGAATCCGGCCCACAGGAGGCCTTGTTTTAAAAATACCTCGAAACTTTATATATCCGTATGACCAAAACCAGGTGAGGAGAACCACACCACGGCCCGGTACGGATCGTTGCACGAAATCGGATCTTGCTTAATTATTTTATGATAAATAATTTTCCTATTCCCTCCATTCTTCTACCCTTGGAGATTGCTCCTAACCTTAACATCCTCCACCGGTAGCAGGACGCTGCGAAGCGCCGCTCGGACTCCACGACCTCCCACCAGGATCTCCAAGACACCGACTCCGCTAAAGCTAAAAAAAGCAAGAAGAAGTGATTTAATTTGGTAATACGCCGCCGGCGGGCCCCCTCCGCAACATCACGGTTAGACGTTTGGCTGGTTACGTAGTAGATAGCGAATTACATAGGAGGAAACTCCTTCTTCACGGAGACCCCACACGACCGCAGCGACATGACTCCTAACCTTGCCGCTAGGTGGTAGTGCACGGGCGCCGCCACTTCCGGCAGCGAAGGCGCTGCGAGCAGTAAGATTATTAGGTAGCGAATAACATCTTGTAAGGTGCGGTGGACGCGCTGCGGCGCTGCCGACGTCGCTAATCACCGCGTTTGGGACATATCCAGGAGCGCGCCGGGCAGGTCCAGTCGTCACCGCTGCTGCCCGCGCTGGCGTGCGGGCGTGCAGCGCCGCGCCACAAGCCGCCTGAGCGCGCCCATCTGCCCACCATCTGACCGCCCGCCGCCGCCGCAGCCGCACACACGCAATAAACTCTGCTGCTAACTAATTGTTTCATTTTCCCATCACAAGCGAACAGCCGCCGACAAAAGTCTCACTGCGAGTGTGTGTGTCCAGTGCGGAGGCACCGCGCTCCATTCGGTGCCGCGGACCGCGACGCCGCTATGTGCTAAGTCCTGCTGCATGCCAACGCCTGTCGCTTGAATCAGCAAATACAAACCGTTTCCTTCCGTTCAGATTCCAAGGCTTTTAATTACTTATGATGCGATGGCTACTTTTCGGGGCAGACGTTAGGTCCAATGAAATTAAAATGTTTGTAAAAAACAAAAAAAAATGTAATGGTTTTGTAACGAGATACATTAATTTATAAAAATAAATTAATGATTCTAAAAAAATATATATTAAGTATTAAACAGCTCAAATAAAATTTATTGAAATTTATAAAGATGAAATTATAATTCAACGAAAGTTAAAGAGTGAAATAGATGTTTCTAAAATATAAAACTGTACAAAAAATATTTAAAATTATTTTAAACTTTATTTTATGTCTAAAATACGAATATATATATAAAGAAGTTAAATATGGAAGAAGGATTCATTATAATAAATAAAAAAGTTAAAGTACAAAAGTTGGGTGTTCGTAAAACGTCCAAAGGACGTAATTAGGACCAGTTCGTGTATCAGCCGGCCGTGCGGCCGTGCGGCCGTGTGGGCGAGCGAGCGCGGCGGAGACGCATACTCACGCTCCTACGTACGCGCGGGCTCCGGACGTGTACTGCGTACATGTCGAATGTCAAAATTTGCTTCGTGCAAATTGATTGAACTATTGATTGGAGATTATTACTGACCTCCAATACATATTAAAATGAAGTATAGGAATGGTGTACTGTATACTGTATACAGATTGAAATGCTAAAACATAAAAATACAAATATGATTGTATGGTGAAATATTATGCAAGTATAAAAGTGTGAAAGTCTCTAGTGATGAGTTATAAAAGACATATCGGTTCGAATTCCGGAAAAATATGAGAATGCAAATAATAATGTATTATGATATAATATAATATAATAAAGTAAGAGAGTGAAGGTCTTTAAAAATAGAATTTATAAAGTATATGGATTTGAAACCGTGTAAAATGGTGCATGACAAAATTAACATATAACATCATGTTGGTGGAGAAGGTGAGATACCAGCCGGGTGTAGTTGGTGGTTATTTGAGTAACTACTTGATTATACTCCGGTTCGGGAAGAGTGTTAGATAGCACTTCGGTGATATCAAAATACTCAGAACCATGTCTTAGAGCTTCGGCTCTATGATACGTGGGTATTCGGCGTCTTAGTGGCTTGCCACTATGATACGTCGTGTTAAATAATATTTGTTTATTCCAAAGTCAACTCGAACTGTGTCGATGCATTATGAGGTAGCGGAAGCGGACGCGAGCTCCTGCCTCGATGCTTATCAAACATTGATATTGCGTCTTGTCGTAGCGAGACGTTTGCACCGTTACTGAACTGATGCGTCTTTCAGATGCGGTTGGCTGAGGACTTTTGCATGATATTGATGTCTGCTGCGATGTCTTGTGCGCCTTTCATGATGATGTGCGCCGATGATAGTTGATTGCATGTCTGTCGCAGTTCAGTGATACGACATCTTCGACGATCTCTGGGTCAAATGTCACTTTTGAAGGTTGCGCCTTGCGTTATGGTTTGACACTTTATCTTATTAGATTTTTCCAAGTCGGGTCCCTTGATGACGGGGCTGCAGACTGTCTGGCCTCCCTATTTTATAAAATTTGCAAATAAAGGCCTCAATAGCTCCCCATCTTTTAAAATATGTGGCGAGTGGTCGGTGGGAGAGACAAACTTGATCAAAACAGCATTTTACTCAACGACAAAGGCTCTATGCCTGATGGCTCATAATAAAAATAATATTTATTGGCTATATACACTACAGTGGTTAGGGGAGTTATGCATTTACTTCATGAATGGTGATAGCTTGTGGAAGCAATCTCTCAAGGCTGCGATGTAATCGCTTTGCCATTCTATGAGGTGAGCAATGAGCTCTCAAATGCACTCCGCGGATTGCGATCCGTGCTGACTACTTAGTTGGTGCTGATGTCAATTCCAACACTTTACAATGTGTCTGCAAGTGCACCTGGCTAGTGAAGGTGGTGGCTCGTACAAAGGACTAACCTTTGGGTCAGAGTAGCCTTTATATCTATTATGTGTCCTGGAATGTGCGCTGACCATACACTATATATCTGGTTACGGTTGTGTTTTGTGAGATGCCTATTCACATTGCCATGCGCAATATGATCACAATTTGTGCTTACGCACTAACAATGAGCCGAGTGCTCTTCTACTGGTTCGCCAGTAAACCTTGCTGTGGACTGCGGTCCGAGGCTAATTAAACTCTCCCAGTTTCGGGTGAGGGGGGGGGGGGGGGGTGCGCAGTATTCGGTTGGCGCTCACCGCATACGGCGGGGTCTGTTTACTGGACCCGTATGCCATCCCCACATTTTTTTTTTAAAATGTGATGATGCGAACTTAAACACTTGTGTCGGGGTATTAAGAATTAATAAATATTGTAAACCCGTAACAAGATGTGGAGCCCTTTACAAACGTGAAGGGATTGTAAATAAGGAAATAAATCACACAGACGGCATCAGACTATCTTAACAAATATTCAACCTTCTATATAAACTATATAAACCTAAAAGAACTAAATATTACTATAAACACAACGTAGAACAAGCTCCTAATCGAGACGATCACAAATTAATATAAATAATTAATGGCCAAAACATAAACATTAATCATACTACAAAGAATAGTATGTATCATTCTGGTCACGTAAAATATTATTATCTGAGTACTAAATATTGTTTTAAAATATTTAAAACTTATTATATTTAAGAAAAAGGGATAAAAGTTACAGTTTCATCGCCTGCACCAGCTCCAAAATTATATACACGTATTATTTCGATAAAATTTCGATATGTACCAAGGATGTAATGAAATGACATATATGTAATATTAAACAACCAAAAAAAACAAGTTACAATAAAGATTGAATAAAATATATATACATATACATTAAATACCAACAACAATATAAAATTTAAGTTCTCTGCGATAGGGTGAGAAGAAAATAAAAGAACACCACCATTGGTAAACATTATAAGTTTGGTAAAAAACTAGCATTATGTTTATTTATTTATTTATTTATTTATTGATACACCAACAGCATAACGTATTATATTATATAATATCTTACGTTCTAGGTATAGTTTACAATATTAAATATGTATGCCTATTATAGGTGCACACAACTTTGACCATAGTTTGGACTTAAAAACATCAAAATGAGAAAAATTATAGTTTAGAATTAATTAAAATACAATTAAATTTTGAACAAATATCAGCTTTCAAACAATCATCGGGCATAACTAGGCACAGCATAGTATGTACATTCAACACTGTGACATCTCGCAGAGATCACATTCAATAAATAACCATTAAATATCAGAGAAGTGATGTAGCATCTTATCTTTAAAAACATTTTTAGAATCACAGCGCGGGTGGTGCTGGAGCGACTGCCCTGGGAGCTATCCAAAAACAGGGGCGATGTCAACATGGCTCCTGTTACCCGCATCAGCGGCAACGACGCTGCCGTTTCAGACTGCAGCCTCGCTACGGCTGCGTCAGGCGGATCCCGCTTTTGGCAGGACCGCAAGCGACGGCGTCCCAGCAGGGACGGCACGTCGGCCTCGGAGGAGGAGGACGGCAAGAGCGCCGATGAGTTGTACACCGGCATCAAGCCGGTGCATCGTGGGCGTCCGCCCACAACGGGTAAGTATGTCGGCCTTAGCAAGGCTAAGGCCGCGTTCGACGCCGAGAGGCTTCAGGAGCTGAGGCTCCTGGCGGAGGAGGAACTCGTCGCGACGGCGGCGATGTTCCGCCGAAACCGGGAGCGGAAACTCTCCCGATCGCCTGCGCTGGAGTCGAGGACGGCTCCAGACGAGCAGACGGTTGGGACGTTGCAGCGGATGGTCCTCGACGACGCTGAGCTGATCAGTTCGATCGCCAGCAAGTCGAGGAACCTCAAGTCCGACCTAGCGTGGGACCTGAGGGAGGCCGCGGCCTCCATCAAGGCGGCCGTGACCACTGTCGCGTCTCGCACAGTGTTGGACGAGACGCGGCAGCTGCAGGCGGAGAACGCCCGCCTGCGCGCCGAGGTGGCCGATTTCCGCAAGGAGTTGGCCAACCTTAGGGCGAAGATGGACGAGTGGGAGCGGCGGAATAGACCCGCGCCTCCTCGTCCGGACGCCGGCGATGAGTCTCCTGGGGAGGGGACGATTCAGCCGGCAAAAAAGGCCGATGGAGGTTCGACGAGCACTTTCGGCAGCTGGGCCCGAAGCTCACTCAAGCAGCCGGGTCCCTGAGCCGCCTCCTGCCCAATCTGGGCGGGCCGAGCGTCGGATGCCGGCGACTCTATACGGGGGTGGTGCAGTCTATGGCGCTATACGGTGCGCCGTTATGGACGCAATACCTGTCGACCCGTGGCGTGACGCTACTGCGCTCGCCGCAGCGCGTCATGGCCATACGGGTCGTACGAGGTTACTGTACCATCTCCTTCGAGGCGGCGTGCGTCCTTGCCGTGACGCCGCCGTGGGAACTCGAAGCGGAGTCACTGGCGCGCCTCTGCTGGCGGCAGAAGAGGGCCCTCGAGAGGGAGGGTTCGGTTCCGTCGCCAGACGAGGTGGAGAGGTGGCGCCGAAAGGCGCGTTGAGAGGTGCTTCGGAGATGGGAGCGGCGACTCCTTGAACCGTCGTACGGTCGCCTCACCGTTGAGGCCGTCCGGCCGGTCATCGGTGACTGGCTGGACCGGGACTTCGGAGTCCTCAGTTTCTGCCTGGTGCAGGTACTCACGGGGCACGGTTGCTTCGGGAGCTATCTACAGCGGCGGAACTGTACGAGTAGGACGGACGAGGCGTGCGACGAGTGTGGCCACCCGGTGGACACATATCGTCCCACACCTTAGCCGATTGCCCGCGATAGAGGGGGGGGACAGAGGACAGGACGCGGTCGGAGAGTGATGACAGCTCCCCGCCGCAAGGCGGGGCCGAGCTCACGACCGCCGAATGGCTCCTCGGCAGGAACCTGGCGCCGTGACCGACAAGAGCCGTCGGTCGTCTTAATTAACGTCGCAATCCTTGAATGTTTTAACCCAGTCTTCAAAGACTTCAAGTGCTTTATTATATCATTATAATTAGCACTATGAAAATTGAAACATTCGCGGTTACCCGGTTTGAGATAGTTCGGATCTGTACAAGTACAAGATGGTATAGATAACAGAATACTAGGGTGATACTCGTCCAATCTACTTCGGTAACCCATTGGGGCTGAAACAGAACATCCTTCCAAATTTGATAAAGCAAGATCTAAAATGATTCCGTTGCAGTTATCTATTTTGTTGGACTGATACAAATTATTAACTTTTCGTAATTGGTAGGCATCATATAGCTGTAATTATTCGCGGGAATCCAGCTTATAAAATTTAAATTGAAGTCGCCCAGTATGACCACTACATCAGTACGATCCATGACGGCGTCCACGTTGTCCAAGAATAACTGTTGTATATTATTTCCAGGTTAGTAGGCGGTGGCAGGTATACAGCACATAACAATACTGATCGCGGGTGACCGTCGATATTTAATTTAATGTTAACCCATAAGTCCTGGCACGTATTTTCCTACTGATGAACACGGCAGGATGGGAGATCTCGAGACACAACAATCAGGACTCCTCCTCCATCTTTTTTAGATCATTTGACATATTGGCGATCCCTGCGATAGACCACATAGCGCGAATCAATAAATTCTCTGTCGGAGATTTTTGAATTTAGCCAGGTCTCAGTAAAAACAATAATCTTATAGTCGTAGATAAGTATGCTATGTAATATAATATATCATTAATCTTCGTTCTAATACCTCGTGTGCTTTGATAGTAAATAGTGAATTTTATAACAATACTCCATAATTTTAGTTAATGATTTACGCTCATTTGATCCCGTTGAGGCTATCTGTATTCCGAATGAGTATGAAATCAGTATACTCGTCCTTCCTTACAAAAATTCTACCATTCCGGACCCATGTACACTTATAGTTATATTCACTTGCCTTTTTTTAGTTGCGGCATGTAACGCTTTACTAGTTGGCGATAAATCTTCGCTCAGGAATATAGGTTTATGCACGTCGTCTAACCCTATATGTTGAGTGTTCAGCTTGTTTTTAGGGTTCTTCCGATTAAAATTAGTCACTGCGGCCAAAATTTCATCGCGTTGGCGAGGGGTGCGTAGTTTGAATATCACTGCGCGTGGTCTGTCGGTATCCCTATTCAGTTTTGCTACGCGAGTAGCGTAGAGAATATCGTCTTTGACAATTTTTGCGTTAAAGGTTTTAATTAATTCTTCGAACCTATTTATCAAATTTTCATTTCGGTTCTCTTGTATTCCGTTAACTTCGATGTTACTTTCCCTCGTATTCTGTTCTAATAAATTGAGGCGATTAGACAAATCAATAATAGCGCCGTGCAACTTAATGTTATCACTTTGCAAACCTTTTATTATTTCAGTCTTCTCTTCCAAAGTAGACTTCATTGATTCGTACTGATGGTTGTAGACGATCGTAGATTCTTGCAATTCTTTTGTGACTAATTCTTTAATAGTAATATGCAGAGTGTTTGATAACTCCTGTTTATCATAAGAATAGATCTAAGTTTCCCTTCGGTAACATAATTATCGTGACGGCGTGTTGAAGGTGCATTATGGGATTTGGCTATGAATTCGCCAGTCAGCTGGGTGGATTTTGTGTGTTTTTCATTTTGCGGCGATGGCGAGGGTTTATTGTAATTACCTTTGTGATCACGGACAGCCGTCGAGCCAGGTGTATTTGGTGCCATTGTGCAAATTGATCCCGAAAAAAATTTTTTTTAAATAATAAATAATGGTATTTCTCCCTTCTCTCACTTCCGCTGTACTATTTTGACAGACGTCTCACATATTCGTTTGGTAAAAGATCGACCACTGATAATAGGTGGTATTTTATAATTCTACGTTGCTATTTTATTAACAATAATACGTACAGATTTGCACTGCTTCAAGTTAGTTGTTATCATTCTTCAAGTAACGGAGTATGATACTATTTCTGATCCAATCCAATCCAATTAGCCGGAAGACGTCCACTGCTGGACAAAGGCCTCCCCCAAAGATTTCCACTCAGACCGGTCCTGGGCCACCCGCATCCAATGGTTGCCAGCGACCTTGACCAGGTCGTCGGTCCACCTTGTGGGGGGCCTGCCCACGCTACGTCTTTCGGTACGTGGCCGCCACTCGAGAATCTTTCTGCCCCAACAGCCGTCGGTTCGGCGAGCTGTGCCCTGCCCATTGCCACATTGCGACGGCGACCCTTCGAGCTATGTCGGTGACCTTGGTTCTCCTCATTTCTGATTCGATCTCGCAGGGAAATCCGAGCATAGCTCGCTCCATCGCCCTCTCAGCAATCTTAAGCTTGCGGACAAGGCCCACAGTAAGCGGCCACGTCTCTGCTCCGTATGTCATCACTGGCAACACACACTGGTCAAAGACTTTTGTCTTGAGACATTGCGGTATATTGGACGAGAAGATATTTCTTAGCTTCCCGAATGCTGCCCATCCGAGTTGGATTCGACGAGAGATCTCTTTCTTGAAGTTGGACCTACCTAGTTGGATATGTCCGAGGTAAACATATCTGTCAACAACTTCAAGTGTAGAGCTTCCAACTGTTACTGGAGTGGGTACAATATGGACATTTGCCCTGATTTTGGTCTTGTCCATATTCATTTTAAGACCCACTCGTTGTGAAACTCCACAAAGATCATCGAGCATTGTGTTGAGGTCCTCCATGGTCTCAGCCAAAACCACGATATCGTCGGCAAATCTAAGGTGCGTGATGTACTCACCGTTGATATTGATGCCATATCCTCCCCAGTCCAGAAGCTTGAAGACATCTTCCAATGCAGCGGTGAACAGTTTCGGATATATGATGTCTCCCTGTCTTACTCCACGCTGCAATCGGATCGGTTTCGAGCTCTGGTCTTCGAGGCGGACTGACATGGTGGCGTTCTCGTACAAGCACCTTAGAACATCGACGTACCGGTGGTCTATTTGGCACCGTTGGAGGGCCTGCAACACGGCCCATTTCTCAATCGAATCGAAGGCTTTCTCATAGTCCACAAACGCTAATTATAGGGGCTGGTTATACTCATGGGACTTTTGTATAACCTGCCGCAGCGTATGAATGTGGTCTATGGTGCTGTAGCCTTTACGGAATCCAGCTTGTTCGGGAGGCTAGAAGTCGTCGAGCCTGATTGTGAGACGATTCGTGATTACTCTGGAAAACAACTTGTAGACATGACTCAAAAGTGAGATGGGTCTATAATTCTTCAACTGGGTTTTATCTCCCTTCTTGAAGAAAAGCACCACCACACCTCCGTGCCATGCCCGAGGCGATCGGCCTTCTAGTATGACGGAATTGAACAACTTCTGCAGGACTTCGAGGATCGGCTTTCCACCAGCTCTCAGAAGTTCAGCTGTTATTTCGTCATCACCAGGTGCCCTGTTGCGTTTAAGCTGATTCAGAGCCACACTAATCTCGTGTAGGCTGACAACCGGGATATCTTCAGAGTAGTGTCGGGCTAGACTAGCTCTTGGATCTGATGCTAGTCCACCCAGGAGAACATGTAGTCGTGTACAGCTGTCCATAGAACCGCTCAATCTCCTCCAGAACCTCGGCCCTTGACGATACGATCCTACCGTCCTCTGTCTTCAGCCACGTCAACCGGATTTGCCCGATAGACAGATCTCGTGCGAATACTTTAGAGCCTTTGTTCCGCTCTATTGCCTCTTTAACACTGTCAGTATTAAATCGGCGTATGTCGCGAGTCAGAGACTTAGAGACCTGCCTATTCAGCTGCCGATATTTGGTGGCATCTTCAGGAGACTTCAGGACCAGTTCTCGTCTTTCGGTCATGAGGTTTAATGTGTGGTCAGAGATCAGCTTCTTCTTTCTGGTACGGGGGACTTTAAAAATCTCAAGTCCTGCCGTACGGACAGCATCTACGAACCTGGTGTTGTAATCGTCCACATCAATGCACTCGCCTAAGGATGCAAAGCGATTTCGTAGTTCAAGCTGAAAGCTCTCGGGGTTTTGGAGTTGGATGGGCGCTGGCCGGAGCGTGGACTTCACCAGTCGAAATCGTTCGAGCTTTATGTTGATATTCAAGATGCCTCTCACGATTCGGTGATCGCTGCCCATTTTCAGAGCATTGATCACTGAGACATCCTTGGATATCTGCCTCTTCGTCGACATGATGAAGTTATCTCATTTTTAGTGGCTCCATCAGGACTAATCCACGTCCACTTACGGCTGGCCCGCTTCTTGAAGGAGTTCATTATATAGAGGCCCTCCTTCCCCATGAAGTCGGCGAGCATTTGGCCTCGTGGATTTCTCTGTCCACATCCAAATTGCCCCACTTTCAGTTCTCCACTACTTCGCTGCCTTAGTTTTGCATTAAAGTCTCCCATGACAACGGTGTACTGAGTTTTGGAACTGTGTATGGCTTTAGAAATATCCTCATACACAGTTACTACCTCGTCATCAGAGTGTGCCGTAGTCGGTGCGTATACCTATATGACCTTCAACGAGTAAGGCTTGGTAATTCTGAGTATCAGGTACGTCGTTGGGTTTGGTAGCCTGGCCGCTTCCGGAGATTCTTTGCACCCCTTGCCCCGCCGTTACCGTGACCGCTACCGTAGCCAGGAATAGCGGGGCCGCCGGGGACTAGGGGCCGGTTTTTATTTTGGGATCTCATCTTAGGGGGGAATTGCCATAATCGCCACGCTTGGCAGCCGGCTTGGCGATCGCAGTTACCGAGGCCCTATCGTGAAACGCTGCTGCCCGTCCCACGTCCGGGATTTCCCTCCGCTTCCTTGGATGGATATACCGCCATCATTCGGTTGACTGAAGTGAGGGTAAAATGAATAAATTTAAATATTTACTCCATTACTTACTCGAATTAACAAATTCGAAATATACACTCCTGTCCGTTGAACTGTCTCCAATCCGAGCATAAGCGGTCTCTTTTCTTCTCCTTTTTTTTTTTCCTTTTCGTTTTTTCTGTTGGGGTACTAGGAATCGATATTAAACACTGTTTCGTTGAGACAACTACACTTGTAAAGAGTTAATTGAACAACCACTGATATTTTCGAAAAAGTAGTAAGTTAAAATGTGCCAAGTAATTACACTTCATTATTAAAATAATTTATGAGCGCACGTCATCCACCGACCGGCGCGCGGTGCGATCTCGATTATATATCTTACTTATGTTTTGCTAGTTTAATAGAATTTTTTATGAGCAGAAAATATTATGCCTCATTATATCTCTTATTGGGAGGGGCAAGTGTTTCGTATTTAATTACATTATACCTGGAACTAATCATGAAAGAAATATTTCACTTTGTGGTTTTTGTCATTTGAATAAGTTTTTTCAAGGGCAATGCTAAAGCAAGAAGGAAGAATACATCTTGGTGGGACTATTACATAATGACGGCAGTGAATTAGTATTATTCTTTAGAAAGCAAACAATACTGATCCACATCTACATCCAAAGCAAAATTTCTAAACATTAGATAGGTAGATAAGTCATTTATTGTAGTCAAAAAATGTAACACACATAAATATACACAAACAAGAAATTTTGTTATCAACTGCATGAACTACATTAACACACAGAATAGTATAGACATGAAAGTGTGCCTGCGCGTGTGCTACAATGGTACAAAAGGCTGTAGCCCAGTGGATATTTCACCTGCTGGAGGTGGAACACTGATTTTCAGCTACCGCCTAGCGGTGCGATTGTGATGGAGATATGTTGCTCCTAACATTAACCATAAATCTTCATAATTGTAATTGTAATAGATTCATGTAAATAAATATGTAATAGGGTCGCCGTCGCAAAGTGGCAGTGGCCAGGGCACATAGCTCGCAGAACCGACGGCCGTTGGGGCAGAAAGGTTCTCGAGTGGCGGCCACGTACCGGAAGACGTAGCGTGGGCAGACCCCCACAAGGTGGACCGACGACCTGGTCAAGGTCGCTGGCAACCATTGGATGCGGGTGGCCCAGGACCGGTCTGAGTGGAAATCTTTGGGGGAGGCCTTTGTCCAGCAGTGGACGTCTTCCGGCTGATTGGATTGGATTGGATTGGAATATGTTGCCAAGGACATAGTCAAAAGTGCTAACTATAGATTTGAATTATAAGCCACTATCAAGTGTTTTTGTTTTGATTTTCTAATAAGAATTGTTTAAAATATTTTTAAAACTAAAAACAGAGTTACATTGCCTCATAGGCGGAGGTATATTATTCCAACACTTGGTGGACTGATGTCGAAAACTGCCCGCAAATGAGACAGTTTTATGCTTATAATAGGATAGATAGGTATGCGCACTTCTTGCATTTAATCTGTCTTGGTGAGGAGAAAACTTTATTTTAGAATATGTAATTGCCTACGCGATTCCATGTTAAGCATGGATGAATTATAAAGATGTGGAGAGATATGACTACAAGCTGGAACGTTGAAACAGAATCGATAGCAAGCATTTTGCACTCGTTGAACAATTCGGCGTGTCCTAGAAAGAAGACGAGGTCCATATACAACATCAATTTTGAGAGAATTAAGGAATAAGTGAATACAAGTTTTAATGGAAAGAAGATGACGGATTTTATACAAGTCTCTTAAACGATAAAAACACATTTCTGGCCACATTATTAACGTGTTTACAGGTCTTAACCAAAATAAAACATCCTTTATGTCTACATAATATATTAAACAATTACTTTTAGGTGCTCCACTGATCTTTGGAAGTATATAAATCGGTATGAGTATTGCACTTCATTACAACTTATAAAATACAAACTGATGCTGCTCATTTTGTTTTTAAGTATTATAAACATATTACAATAGTTAAATAAAATTTTTACAACTCAAGACCTCTTTATACATAGGCTTTCATGTGTCTAATCTTTTCTAAATAGCTGAAACAAAAAAAAACTTACTCATTGATATATTTTGAACATACTTAAACTTTTTGGTGTATTATTTTAGGCTAGCTTCATCAACAGTTTTGTTATCTTCCTTAACTATTCTTTCAGTTGGTCTACTATGGTTGTGTTCTCATAGCAAAGTTCAGAGAAATGCAATAAAAACATTGAATTGAAAAGCAACAGATGTAAACCATTCAAATTTTAGCAGGTGTCATTACTATCTTCTGGATAGTTCAGAGCTGTAACCTTAAACCAAAGTATTATCTTACCGATGCAAAGGGCAACTTTTTTCGTTCTTCAGAACTGACTAGGTAATCAACACTCTGCAATTTTGCCCAGCCATAATGTAAACCTATAAGAGCGGGCACCATTACAATAACAACCAAGTTTTTTGACATAAATTGTTTAATTTTCATTTTATTGAAATTATATCGTTAAATAAATTACTACACGAATTTCAAGTCGCGTATATAAAATGGTGCTATTTGGCGGCAAGCCTTTTAAAAATTTTCTTAAACTATAAATATTTTGCGAGATGCGTAACGTCAAACGGGACGAGTTTTATTATCGTAATTAATTGTCAATGTTAATACTGTGTCAGCTTTCTCATCTTTATTGGAGAGGAAGGAAACATTACCAGAGCCTAGACATCACACCTAGCTCATGTTACAGTTAAAGCAAAAATTTACTAATAAAATATAAACCAGCTTATTTATATTATAATTATTATGAATAGAAAAAATATAATACGAAAGTATTTGTTAAATATTTAAATTAAATTGATTGCTCTGATTATGACAAAGTTATCCTTGTAGAATTGTTAATTATCAACAAATTTCTGATGACTTTCTCACAATTATTATAGTAAATTTAAAGAATTGCTATTAAAACAATATAATATTAAAAAAAATTAACAACCGCGTGCAAAGGAACGCAGATACGAAAATGTACCTTTGTTCTCATTTACAACAAACATCCCACTAATAAGATTGAAGGAAATGAAAGATTTAGACAAATAGAAAAACGGCAAAGTGTGAGCTCTTGTGATGTTAAAAAAAAATATTTGCCAAATATGAAGAAAACTCACTTCAAAACATGGTGGCAGCTCGGTGAGGGAGGTGTTCTCTTTAACTAGTCATAAAAATTTCGAAGCTTATTCAGCAGGAGTGTTTGATACAATTCGTGAGTATGTTTTTCAACTTTTAACAAAAGTTAAAAACCAGAATAGTCGACGGTATTATTTAATTTAAGGTAAACACCAAACCAATAAGCTTCAAACAAAATTAAAGATGACGTCTGAAGAAACGCATATTTCGGAGGAACTGAAAGGTTGTTATGAAAATCTTATTGTGATCGACATTGGAGCGAATCTGACCAACAAGAAGTATAGTCGCGATCTGGATTCGGTGGTGCAGAGGGCGAAAGATGCAGGTGCGTGCCGACGTGACGCTGCGGAAGGGAATGGGGGGCCTCGCGTGCAGGGGCGCAGCTGCTGACACCAGCTAGTTGCGCGGTACGCAACGACCCCTCCTGACCGAGCCGCATTCCGCAGTGCTATGTTCTATCATTCGTAACGAACACTATACAATATAGATTATCTATCCGTTTCATGTTCTTATCATTTACTTACAATTTGTTGTTCAGGAGTCCAAAAAATTATGGTTACTGGTACATCAGTAAGGAATAGTAAAGAGGCCCTCCGGCTGACTCACTTGTATCCTGGTACAATTTATTCAACAGCAGGTATGTGGAGAGTTCTTATATATTTAAATTAATACAAAAATGATTGATTGGAGAAACTATTGGTAAACTGTCAAAATCTATTTTTATTTGGTTAACTATTTATACATTTCCTTATGGCTTTTCTATTTCTAAGTATTCCTCAGCATCATCTTAAAGATTAACTTAAAATTGTTAAGTCTCCACAACATCTACATATTATACATTGGACATGATTAGTTACTTGTATCATTTAACCTTTAAGTTGATTTGCTTCATATAAGTAAATGAGATTAGAGTAGGAGTGAGGAAATGTTTGATAAAGACTACCACAGAGTAGAGTAGTAGAGAGCACTACCATGATTTGTTTTGAACGCCACATCTAATTATTATCTCAGTTTTAATGTTACATATTATCACAATCTGATGCAGATAATGGCTAGAAATTTTTCATTGCAATGTAATATACCCAAGCAATGGTGCTGGGCTCGTGATTGATAACACCAGATTAGATATCTTTCAAGTGCACATATTGCTTGCACCATAATGTTTTTTGTGCTAACTGCCATATACATAAATAGAGACCTGAACTGGAGTAAGAAATAAGCAGTAAACATAATGTCTTCGATAGAGATGGTTAATTATTGTGCAGGCTCTTCTACAAATGAGTTATATTGACTATCAGCATTAAAGTTATACATACATATATATATTTATATGTATTAGGCCTTTTTACCTATGAAATTGCCATTTTGTATGAAAAAATTTAAACAATTTTTTTTCATGTATTTTTATTTGTATTAATCACCCATGCAATCAATACATCTTTGACAACGCAGTGGCAATTTATTGATGCCCTTCTTAAAGTAATCAGCTGTACCGCCTCTCGTGTATTGAATCTTTTTCCCGCCAAGAAGTTATACAAATTCAGGAAAAAGTAGTAATCTGTAGGCGCAAGGTCTGGTGAGTAGGGCGGATGATGGAGAGTTTCCAAACCCAGATCTTGCAACTTAGAGACCGTCTGTTGTGCATGAGGGGTGTATGAGGTCGCGCGTTGTCGTGCAGGAGCAGCGGAGTCGAGCAATTGACCAATGGTGGTTGGAGATGTGCCAGTTTCTCCATCATTGTGTTCAGTTCTTCACAGTACACATCTGCAGTAATGCTCACCCCGTTTGTTAAGAAGCTGTGATGAATCACACCGGCGCTAGACCACCATACAGTGACCGTCACTTTTCTAGGGGTAAGTTTTCGTTCAGGGCATTGTTTAGGCGCTGAACCAGGAACAAACCAACATGCTGAGCGCTTGCGGTAATCAAACAGAATCTATTTTTGATCGCAGGTAACAATGCGGTTCAAAATTCCTTAATTTGTGTGTCTGTTGAGCAGTGCAAGACGCGTCTCGACGCGTACTTGAATTCGCGGGGCACCCATTTGTCAAACTTTTTTACCTTGCCAATTTGACGCAAATGGACCAATATTGTTTTGACGCTAACGTCGAGAGCTACTGGTCGTTCAGCCGTAGATTGTGTATCATCAGCTTCCACAATCGCCTTTAATTCGTCATTGTCGACCAAAGTCTTCGGACGACCGCGAGGTTCATTTTTCAGGTCGAAATTTCCAGAACGGAAGCGAGCAAACTAATTACAGGTGGCGCGTTGGTTTGTAGTGTTAGCTCCGTAAACGTCGTTGACGTTGCGCGCCGCTCGTGCCGCGTTGCCGCCACGACGGTGCTCATATTCCATAATAACTCGAATTTTTAACGTATCCATGGTGACGAAAAAGATTGAAATCCGATGAAAATGTAACACTAATCAATAAACGAATGACTGCTTTTGGAAAAAGAATGCCATGTTTTTAAACTAAAATTAATTTGAAATTATAATTCTCAGCCAAACAAAAATTATTTTGATTTGAAATGGCCGGCACTCATAGGCAAAGAGCTATTATCACGCCTCGTTCCCAGTAGCAGTCCCTTTCCCAGTAGGCAGTGGTCAAGTTGTACTGTATGTAATATATGTTCAATCGTGTGGTTACAGCCGAAGGCCCGAGTCTACATGTAATAATGTTATGTCTACTGCTGTCTCTATAATGCAGTGGTGGCACCTGGGCAGCTACCCCAGCTTGTACAATCTGCCGACATTACAGCACTGTTTCCCTATTTTGTAATGACGCTTAGGAATATCCTGGCGTGGACATTTCACCATCGACGGCACCATTGTCATTGAACACTGGGTTAAATTGAGGTGAAATCTTAGTCGATTGTGAACAAAAAGTACACAGTATAAGCTTTAACTCCACAGTAGTAGTGTAACACTAAAATGGAAGACCAGCCACGCTTGACATTAGTACAGCTGCGCGGAGCCTGCGCTATCGTATCGATACTCGTGACGGTCGGAGGTTCGGTCAGCTGCGGAGATGATTCGCCCCTCAAATCCATTACCACTCCCACTTATATGTCGAGAAGTAAAATGTCTGTTGACTCAGGTGTTCACCCTCATGATGCCAAGTCGATGGTGGAGGAGGAAATGTGGTCGGAGCTGCGGCAGGTCGCGAGCGCGCCGGAGTGTGTCGCGCTGGGCGAGTGCGGCCTCAACTACACCAAGGACTTCTCGGAGCCACAGGTGCAGCGCGACGTGTTCAAGAGGCAGGTGCGTGCCGGGTGGGCGGGACCAGCGCAGCGCGTCACCGCGACCGGCCGTCCCGCAGACCACTTGTCCGTTACAATTATTTGGTATACGCGTACGTCGCGCCCCCGCGTACCTTTTAACAAATGTGTTGAATTTAAATAAATATACACGTAATTGTTCATTCGTTTGGCCCCCGGGCCCCCTTGTCCCGCGCTCGTCCGCACCGGGTGAACAGTGTTTCTGCAATGGTTCCATTGTGCTGATGCGTAAGGTGGGCAACGTGGCGCCCGCTCACCTTATGTACCGGTAGCGTGCGCGCGCGCGTGTTTGCACGTGTATGCGTGCGTGAGCTCTGTAGATGCTTGTAGGGCGTTTATAATTTTTATTTAATTTTATATATAATCAACTTTTGTAAACTTTTCCGCTTGTTATTATTTATGCGGTAGCTATAGAACCTAGTTTGCGATCTAATTTTATAGTACGGCGAGCAAAGCTGGCGGGGACCAGCTGGTTAAAATATTAACATTAACAAGCAGCTGTAAACGGATAAATTAAAAAAAAAATTATCATCATTATAATGACCTAGGGTGCGGCCGCTCGCGGAATCGCTCGGTAAATGACATGTTTACGTTACCCGAAGGTGGAGATGGCATGCGAGCTCCGGAAGCCACTGTTTGTCCACGAGAAAGAGGCGCAGGACGATTTGATCAAGATCATGGACGAGTTCGGTGCGCGCTTGCCGCCTGTGGTGGTGCACTCTTTCACCGGGACTGTGGAGCAGGGCGTGCGGTACCTCCAGCGCGGCTGCTACCTGGGCATCACGGGCTACATCTGCAAGGACAAGTCGGACGGCGGCATCCGGCGGTTACTCTCGGAGCGCCTGTTGCCGCTCGATCGGCTACTGGTCGAGACCGATTCGCCCTTCATGTACCCCAACATGCGCGCCTCCAAGCTGCCGCTCCACGTCAAGGACTCGCTCACGGAGAGGTGATGTTCCAATCTATTTTTCATAATTATATTATTAATCTGTTGATGTTATGTTGGGGAGATCGGACGCTACAGCTTCTAGCTGTTCCGAAACGAGTAACCGGTGCGCGTGCGCAGGTCTATGGCATTCGTGAACCGCTATTGCACCTTTCAACGCAATGAGCCCTGTGCGCTGCCCGCCGTTGTGGAGCTCGCAGCCGGCTTCATGGGGCGCAGCCCGCAGGACGTCGCGCTCGCCACCGCCTTCAACGCACTCAAGCTGTTCGGCCTGAGCAACTGACGCGCCCGCTGCGGGTTCCGGGCTGCAGCTGCGGCTGCGGCGGCGGACTGCGCGCCTCCGATCGTCGCAATGCAGCAAGCAGATTACCAGTTTAATGGAACGTTACCGGATGCACAGATTTGCTGATAAAGTTACAGTTGCACAGGTGCGGTGCGGTGCGGTGCGGTGCGGTGCGGTGCGCGCGCGCCGCCCGACCCGTCCCCATCGCAGCACGAGGCTACCACTAACGCTCGATACTTCTTGCCAACGATTACGAATAAGACTAATCTCAAACGTTCGCGAGGCGATTCATTTATTGTTCATGACATTAGTTCCGACGCACGCGCGACCTCTATATAATTATATTTGCTTTTGCAAAATCAAAGACAACAAATATCGTACTACGCAGCGCGGCCGGTGCACGGGGCTCCGCTCGCTGCTCCACGTCAAGCGGCGCGGCTCCTGAGGTCTTGCTTTGAACGTTGTCTGCGTTAGAATATTTTTCCTCTTTATACTGCTTTTATGTTTATTGTGGTGTTTGCACGCATTTTAGTTTAGGCGGCGACCGTAGTCAGAATGATCTCAAGGCTCGCGCGGGCCGGGCCGGGCCGAGCCGGGCCGGGGCGGGGGCGCTGTACATTTGTATACTTGCCTAGTTTATTTATTTTACACTCGCGTGCCCCGCGCGGGTCGCGCTTCCTGTCCCCTTCGAATTAATCCTATCGGCACTGAGCGGGGCGCGGAGCCGGCGGCCTAGCGCTCGTAGTCACAACGAAATCAAAGACTGCAAGTATTATACTAACAATGTGGATTTTGACATTTATGTTTATGTTATTATGTTTTGTAATTAATTATTTAATCATTTATTAGAGCGGTTGGCGGGCGGCCGCCTCCCGCGTTAAGAGTATTGTTATTGATTCCTTTATTTTTTGACCATCACTTTGTTAATAGACGTAAGAGGTCCGCCGCGGCGGCCGGGCGGCGCCCCCGGCAGCCGCGGGCGGCCTGCCCTAGTGCCTTCGACGAAACGAAACGTCCTCTTGTGATATAATAGTTTTCTTAGAATGTACAGAATATTTCTTGCAATAAAAAATAATTGATCACTTCAAGTTTTATTGTTGGCTCTTGACGTTTTCCTTCGCAGCCGATGAAAACAACCGAAATTCAAAAATTAACCACGAACAGTAACTGGAACTGGAACTGTGTACTTTAAATATATTTGCTTCATTCTAGTATTTAAAAATAAGAAAAGCGGCCGCGCGGACCTCCACGCGCTGGATTAAAAAGTATAGTTTATTACTGAGCCCATTGAGAATATTTGTAACGATTACTTTCGAACTGAGAACATTAATGATACACATTTGTATTTGTAAAGTCCTTAAACCTGTTCATCACTAATTTTGATGGAGTGCATCCAAGCAACGACCGACTCGCGACTCGGTTGGCGCGCGGCGCGCCGCGGCTAGCTCTCCAATTTGCGCGGAGCGGCGGGGGGCGGCGAGCTGAGCACCTTATGCGAGAGCCGCATCTGTCCCGACACCGGGTCGCGCCCGAAGTACTTCACGTGGATCTCTGAGCCCACCGTCAGCCCCAGCGCCGAGGGATGCTGGATCTGCGCAGGTACACATTTACTACAATCAATCATTATTTACGCGGGGCGCGTGCCGGCGGCACCGTGCGCGCCGGAGTGCTTGGTGATCACCACCCTACCAGCTGGCGTGCCTGACGGCGGCGCTCGTTTAATTGCGGTTAGTTTGGGTGACACATGCATGGGCTCCAGTGGCTAACGACGAATCCGCACCTTACGGTGGTCGAGCTGCGAGTTGTGTAAGAGCGCGGGCGGCAGCGCGCTGTGCAGCGCCACCATGACGCCGCAGTCGCGCAACTCCACCACGCGCGCCGTGTACACCGCGCCGAACTCCAGCTCGGGAGCGCGCTCCGCCTGCAGCCAGCCCGCGATGCGCGCGCGTGCTTCCGCCAGCGCGCCCGCGCTCGGCGCGAACACCGAGAAGCGTCGCTCGTCGATGGCGCTCACCTGCCGCAATGCACAGCACGACTTTACACCAGCGATGGGTGGATGTGACCTCAGATTATTTCTGAGTAAGGAAATTTTGTCACCTGCACACCGGTGTCTATGTATAGCCGCTTGAGGTTGACGCCGGCCACGCCCAGCAACCGCGCGCGTTCGTGCGGCTCCACCACCAGCTCCTCCGTCACCGGCATGTTCTCCTTGCGGTCCTGCCTGCAGTCGCCCGCCCGGCGTCACCGGTTAGCCCACATTGGTTACTTGTATCAGAATTAAGATAGATAAAATAGCTCCTTTAACTATTTTCATCTAGCACATACATAATATCCACGAGAGCTGGGTAGAATTAGTTAGGAGTGGTGAAGTGACCTGGGCTTGTCGATGCACTTGTTCATGATGTCGATTACGCGACTCTTGGCGTCGCAGGCGCGCTGCACTGCCTCCATGAGCACGCGCAGTGGCAACCCGCGCAACTTCACGTCAGCTTGCAGCGCGGTCACGCCGCGCTTCGTGCCTGCCACCTTTAAGTCCATGTCCCCCATGTAGTCCTCGATGCCCTGCGCGGCACACCACAAACGACAAATAAATTCTCACGCGTATAAACAGAGGCCGTTGCGTATGTATCGGCGTGCATGATCAGAAAAGATATCGTGCAGCAGTGCGCGCGCTCACCAATAGGTCAGTGAGTATGCGGTAGTCGTGCATGACGCCGTCGTGGTGCCGCGACACGAGGCCCACCGCGACGCCTGCCGCCGGCGCGCTCAGCGGTACGCCCGCGTCCAGTAGAGCCAGCGACCCGCCGCATACCGACGCCATGGAGCTGGATCCTGACCAAGTGGCAATGTACTACACTCTCTGCACATAGTTAACACTTGTTACACTCGGGCGACGCGGCGTACCGTTGGACTCCAGCACCTCGGCGGTGAGGCGCACGGTGTAGGGCTGCTCGGGCACCACCGGCATTAGGCCGCGCTCTGCCAGAGCGCCGTGCCCCGCCTCGCGCCGCGCCGGCCCGCCGCGCGCGCCCACCTCGCCCGTCGCGTACGCCGGAAACTCGTAGTGCAGGAAGAAGCTCTTCTCCTTAGTGCCACTGCGGAACATACGATAAGTTGCTAAAGAAATTACTTCATCATCTCAATTGCTACATATCCAACTACCAACTTGGGTTCATTATCTGGCTCTAGCGGCGCCAAGCTCACGTGCGATGCAACATTCTATTTCAATATATAGACTTTCTACCAAGTTTAAACTCGATACATTTTTTAAACACTTTTTTACTTCGAAAGCATTAAAAAGTCGCCGCAGAAAACAATTTAAAGAAACTTAGACAAAACTAATACTGCGTAAAACTCTCGTGATTCTTGTCCTGGAATATCCTAATGTAGTGTGTGACCCTAACACTGACATCTAAGTGAAATGTTCAAAAACGATTCTTATATCAAAATATCAAACCTGTCAGTGATCAGTTGACTAAGGAAATATCTCACTACATGGACCGCACGCAGGAAGCCGTAACGACGCAACGAAAAATAATTACTGGTAGTAGGTTACTGTTGCCGGTTACCGTCTAGCTGGACAGCACCGCAGCGCCTATTGCAGCTGACAAACGTAAGTGAGCAAACATTGCTGTAGTTTGGTGAGAAGGGTACCCAATAAAATCACTGCGGTTACGAGACTTATCATTTTATATTATAAGGCGACGAGCGCAAATTTTATGTTTTTGACGCGTCCAACGCGCACCCGCCCTCCGGGAGTAGGAAGCACCCTCGCGTAACCGTCGCTGCGAAGCAGGCACAGGCCTCGTGATCACGCGCCACTCCGCGATCAGCGGTCGGCGGGCAGTGGGCAGCCGCCGACGCTGGCCAGGTGACTGCTGACGCTACTGCGGGGTAATGCGTATGCCAAGCACGTTGAACCAGCAACTTATTGCCACAGGCGCATTAAACCAGCAACTTACGGTTTTGGAGTAATTTACCCGGCTGAACCGACCTGGTGATTGCAGTGAGAGTATCCATCTTGAGTGCGCTGTCGGGCGAGTCGAAAGCGACGGTGCACAGCACCTGCGTCTGCCCGCGCTGGAACAGGGCGCTGCCGTGCAGCGGCTCGTACAGCGACACCTGCACACCGCGTACAAAGGGGTGTAGTGACACGCGACGAGGGAGCCACCGGCGCATCTGCTGAGGTTTTCGTGTAAATGATAGCTTTATAATGCCAATGTGCTAGTCCCCCACCTCACAGTGGATGCTCCGGAGCTGGTCCAGCGTGCGCCCGTCGCACCGCGTGTCGGTCTCGAAGATCATGTCGCGAAAGGTTTGCCGCAAGTGAGCGTTGAAGCAGTCCTGTAGCAGCGCGCCGTCCGGGCCGGCCCCCGCTACGTCGCGAAGCTGCCGCACCACCGCCTGCCGCAGCTCCGCCAGCGCATTGTCGCGGGAGCTCTTGTCGTGGCCCCAGTCGCTGCGCGCGTGACCGCACGCCGCACAAACACGCACAGTATGAGCGACATAAACATTCAAACGGAACTGTCCAGTTAGCAAAGTGGATTTATTTTAATGAGACGTAAGCAAACCTCAGAATCTCTCTCATTTTCATAGTGGAGAGTGACTTCACCGAATCGACGGTTGCAGGGTCCAGCTCTGGCGGTCTCTCGTACTCTCTCTTCCTCCTGCCGTGAGTCTTCTGCAGCTTCTCGAGAGCGCGCACCACGTGCTGCGCCTCCTTCGTGCCTGCCCGCGGCGCGGCGAGTCAAGATAAAACGCAAGTCAACAACATAAACCGTGGACGGGTTTGAGAACCTCTGCCTACTCTACTAACTCATTACTCGAAGAGTTTCTGTGTTTTATTTGATTACGTGTTATGGACTTACATTCATACCTAATTTGATGGCTTTGAGTAAGTCCTGCTGGAGGATGTCATTAGCGAAGCCTTCCAGCATCACAACCAGATTGGTCGCTGTGGCGGCCACCACCAGGTTTAGGCTGGACTTCTCCAGATCCCGACGAGTTGGATTCACTATTATTTCGCCATCTATTTGGCCCAATCTGTCAAACATGACATTAAATTTTGATATATTTAAAATATCTTGCATCATCATTATCGTTTCAACTGATGGATGTCTACAGATGGACATAGATCTCTTGTAAGGTGTTCCACAAATCTATATTCTTGTTTGGAGCGGGCTGGAAGCCACAGCGGCTCTTACAGCTCATCTGACACTGGGCTCGTGGACCCGGATCCACGGCCTGAATCCACAAAGCACGGTCTTGCGCTATTTAAATCTAGAGAGTGATTCTTTTTATGTCCTTTGTCCAAGTGGAGAGTCCACCAACTCTGCGCGTTCTATAGCTGGGACGCCTTTCCAGCATTTCAACCTCCAACTCGTAAGGTTATGTCAGTGAATCTTTTACAGATCTGTGATCTTGGCCGAAAAGACCTTGTGAAGTTTCTCGATCTGTCCCCATCTGAGTTGGTTTCAGTGGTTGAACTGTTTCTTCAAATGGGATTTACCTAATTGGACCATTTGCCCCAGGTACATATATTTGTCAACAATTTCAAGTGCTAAGAGGACTACTGGGTGGCATCAGTGAAAAGGTTAAAAATGCACTACACTGATACTGGTGCAGAGTCGCACTTCTCAAAAAAGGACAGATATAAATATATAAAAGTTGGTAAAAATCAGGAATTTGTGAAACTGACCTGACTGCACCAACAGGTCCATACCAAGGCACATCTGAAAGCGCGAGAGCAGCACTCGCTGCATTGATGGCGACTGTCTCCGGCGGGTTGATGCCATCCACTGCAAGTGTGTTGCATGAAAGCTGTGTGTCACAGTAGAAGTCCTGCGGGAAAAGCGGCCGCACGGATCGATCCACCAACCGCGACGTAAGGATCTCACGCTCAGTTGGACCTGGAAATAATATTTTTTATTAGTACAAAGTGACGGGGATTGAAGAACATTAATTGATTACATTTCTATAATATATAATAAAACCAGATTGTTTCTTTACATTATTTTTATTGTGCGAAGTAGCAAAATATGAATGGAAGTGTAAATATATTTTCCTGTCTGTTTTCATTCTCATGTTTTCTAACAAGATAAACTAGTAAGGATTAATATTTATAACAATTTTATTATAAATTTGGCAATAATATTTAATACCTAACTCCCGTCTCAGGAAGTTGGTAGGTATACGTCCTGCAGCTGCAGCTTTTTGCCTGTAGTCAACCACAAGTGGTAGGAAAGAAGTGCTACATTGTTTCGCTTTAGCCACTGCTGTAGCCAGCACACTGGTGTCACCCAATGTCGCAACACAAGCTCCATCTGCAAATCTTGCATAGCGTCCAGTGGATAGCTTTAATGTTGTTCTGAAATTTGAAAACCAAGTCATGAATAGATTTTCTGAGTTTAATGTCCTCTAAACAATAATCTAAAATAATTTTGTTCATTTTTCATTTATGAAATGAGTAAAACTCATGCAATAAAAATGAAATATTTAAAACAGTCAATGTTTGTTTCAGGTTAGGATGATATACACTGCATTATATTGCACCCATACTCTAAGATATAAGACGCCTCATTACTCCAGTAATTTCACTTGTTGCAGAGCCCCTCAAAACTGATCTCAGTTATGTTTACACAGTCACCTAGACACACTCCAGCTACTGAGACCTAACACCAGTTGACTTTTACATGCTCTAACATTATTGACAATTAATGAATGTAACAAATTACAAAATATAATTATATTAACACATCATTGACCACTAATTTTACTGAAAATTCATCTCATTTCACCAGCAATTATTACATAAAAAAATTCGAGATTTTTCTATCAGGATCTTTAGTAAGCCACAGTGTACTCGTATGATACCCCACACTAGTGTTTTTTACTGAGTAATAGTTAGGCTGTAGATATGCTGTTATACTAATTATCTTGGTATATATGATGCCACTGATGAAGATACAGCTCAAACACAGACAATAAAGTTTTTTTGATATTTTGGTGGCCTAATATCAGGTGGAGAGAGGTGATCTCTGCCTACCCCACTGGGAACGAGGCGTGATATATATGTATGTATGTATCAGAGTTGCTATCTTCTGATATAGTATCGCTTTCACAGTTACCACAACTTGATTCACAATCACTCGGACAATCAGATAAAGCATCCACATCTAATTCATTGAAAGATTCTTAATTATATTCCATCATTTTTTTTTTTAAATATTAAATATTTTTAAAACAAAAGATTTGGCAGGTTGTATATGCAAGAGACAGCTTACAAAAGAGAAAACAACAGCAATGCGAAAAACAAAACGCATCACAAGTTTACACATAGCCGGTCCGCAACGTTCGGCTATAAAGTATTCCGGTCAAGAATGTATTAACATTGAATGATGGTCAGCAGTTACTATGTAGTGAACTGCTGACCTACTAGTACATTTGATATTCCAAATGAAACGATGACATGCCAAAAGGGTCTTGAAAAGAAATTTTGAAAATTTAGGTACATTTTAAAAGGAGAGGAAAAAAGTAAAGCATCTGTAAAACTACAAATACATAACCTCACCCATTAGAAAATGGTACTTCGATTTCACCCACATTTGTTTGCGACGAAAAAAATTTACAAAAACATCTCCCTCGCACTTTTACTTTCGACAAAATAAAACGTTTTCTGCTTAACATTATTACGTATTAAAATTCGGGAGCAGCATCGATGGAAGTAATTAAATCGCTTTTAAAAACTGTTTGATCTTTAATGTTGGAAATGGTTATATTGAAAACGTAAATTTTACTCAGTTATTACAGAATTTTATTTACATCACACTGTAAAATGAACACTATAAATTAACTAAAACATTTTTTTTACACTAACGTCAATTGTCAAATTCAAAAGTCTGGAATCGCGAACTACGATCTGTTTCACATTTTGTGAAGATTTTACTTTGGTATTAAAAACAATTAATGCACTTTATTTATATATTTTTTCCTTACACAAGTTTGTATGTACAGAATTGTCATGATATGTGATTTCCGAACTAAGAATTACAATAGCATACACAAAAATTATTTTGGAGAATTGACTATAGTAAAAAGTAAATAATAAGAGGGAAAAATGTATAGTATTGAATACATTTTTTCAATGTTTATATTAGCTATTTCACATGGCAGACAGCGCAAGAAATGGTTTGATGACATTAAGGAATGGACCAAGTTTAAGTACCATCAATTAAAAAGTCATCAATCAAAAAAAAATTGTGAACTTTAGTTACAACAGCGAGATATAAACGGTGAAGGAAAACATCGTGAGGAAATCCGCACACTGAAATCATCTTTGTGTGTGCGTGTGGTGGCCCCAATAAAGTGGCAACAGGCTCGCTCCCTGTTACATGGGACCTAATCTGACCACATCTGGCGAAATGTGGGTGTTTATTCACCTCTGCCTACCCCTACTGGGAAAAAGGCGTGATTATATATAAAAAAAAAACAATTAAAAAGAATAGCTGAGAATTGAATTAGTTTTCTCATTCTGTTCGCCAAACTTCAGTATGAAGAGGGCACCTAATGATGATGATTAAATATAGGTCTACCAGGATCTAACGGCAAAAAAAAGTTTAAAAAATAGCGATTTCATTTGGCCTCAAAAAAAAATGACATATGTGAACTGAAATTTTGAGGAATTATATTTGGTTTGGCTTCAAATTTATTTTAAAAAGTGGTGAAATGTCGAAGAAACCTCTTCGGTCGCAAGCAAGAAATATTGTTTTCAATGTTTATCAAAGAATACTTGATGAACAAGGTGCAGAACAAACACAATCATCGATATTGAGCCATATAGAAGCGTTGACTGGTTAGTAGGAATAACACGTCTTGATACTTTGGTTTATTAACGTTAAATAACGTTTAATTGATTAAAAACGTCAATAGATCTACAAGTGATATAAAATCTTTAACAGAAGAAGCTTTCTCTCAAATAGGGATCGATGAGAGGCGAAAATCTTGTGAACATGTAATAAAAATTGAAAATCAGTTCATAGAACAAGATCGATTATTTGAGATGCAGGAGGAAAGGTTTATCATAAATACTGCGTCTTCCTCTTCTGATGAAGACAATTATGAATGTGTAATATTTGGAACCATTTTCAAGTTCTGATAACCTATAATTAATTAATAAACTCGTGAACAGAGTAATTGGAGTTTTAGTCTAAATTTCGAACCGGACATTCGCCACAGTAAGATTTTTAAAAAATCATCCTTGATCATTGGATAAATTTTTATATTTGCATGTATCACACAGAATCAGCCGCTATAAGGAAAAAAATCTCAAAACGTTTTACTCCAATTTCCCCAGTATTGCTAGCGTCAATTTATTTTTTCCCTCTTTGCCATCAGATCCTGGTAGACCTATAGCTAGCTATACACAAAAAGTAATAATCAAGTGGCAATGGTTGACAACAGTGGAAACTCCAATATAAATAATTATTTTTCTATGGAATGAGATCCGAAGTTGTACCACAACACAGTGTTACCGAGCTAATTGGTTTAACAGAGTAATAGTAATTTTTGTCAATACGTGAACATTAAATTTGAAAACAAACCGTACGTTCTCTCTACTATTTTTTTAATAATATAGTTTTCTTTGCATTTCTGTAATGCTACTGCCACTTCTGTGTCTTAAGAAGTTAATTAGTGCGCTAAATTGGCATTATGCACCTAGCTTTATAAGAAAATGTAAATTTCTTTGTAGCAACACTAAATAAAATGCCGGTTGGGCTTTGTTGTTTGTTTTATCGTTTATTCATTTGGTTTTGATGAATATCACATTGAGTTATTTAAAAAACTAAAGTGCATCTTAATTTTTTAACATCGCTTAAATATTCACGTTGATGTTTTTCGAGATAAGACTCTGTTCACAAAATTATTTTAGAAACATGACTCTTGTGGTGTTTGGTCTTGTTTTTATTGTTAATTTTAAGTTTTTGTTGTAGAGAAACTGACTCCTGTGTTGTTTAATTGCGTCTTTTGCAAAATTTTAATCATGCCCGATACTTATCGTACTTGTGAAGTTTGTGGTATCAAAGAAATACAAACTGAAAAACGGTTTTTCGCAAGGTTTGTTGACATTATCAACTTTATTTTTTACTATTATAAAAAATCACTTTTTAAAAATTCACTCTGGAAATGGAAATAGACACAAATCGTTTTTTATTTATCACATAGATGTTCAAAACCTAGTTCATTATAACATTATAAAATTAGGTTGAATATCTCTACATGTATACAAATTGTACCTTGCTTAAAATTAAGTAAATATTGGTTTGTATTGTAAAATAAAAATTAAACATTTCCGATACAAACTTAAAATTTTATGTAAGCGTTAAAATTTTACTTACAAATTTCATTAAAATTATACTAAGTAATAAAACATTGTTTTATTGCTTTTTAAAAAATTAAGTTTTAATTTCAATGTACAGTCCCTACCTGCATTCGATATCGACAAAAATATCGATATTATTTACATGATTATTCATTGAACGTAGATATAAATGCTCATCACTGTTTTTGACAGTGCTAGGATTTTTGTAGTGTGGGGTTTTTTTTATGTTGGTACCAGATCGAATGTGATCCCATACATTTTCATTTTGTGACGTTTATTATGAAGTGCGGTCTCTTAAAACGTAGTGATTATATACTCTTTGGTTGACAGTGGTGTGTACTATTATTGTCAGTGTTACGTATGGAATATAGCATGCTTCGAAAAGTTCAGGGCAATGATTCTTTTCAGCGAATCAATTATTTGTATCAGGTAAATGAGTTTAGTTTTCTGTTAAAGATTTAAGTTTACACAAACATACATACATACATATATATCACGCCTCGTTCCCAGTGGGGTAGGCAGAGACTACCTCTCTCCGCTTGCTACGATCCTGGCACACCTCTCTCGCTTCCTCTACTTTCATAAGCGTCTTCAAGCATTACTTACGCAAACAATTCTGATTTTTCTTTTGTAGTCGGAGAAAAATTTATATAAATTAGCTTTATTATAGATACATCGTTAATTAAGTAACTAACGAATATAATTTTTCAGATCAGTAAATACATGGCGGCTAAAAATCCAGGGTTATCTTCATATTATGGAAATCTTATAGTGAATGTTGCTAAGAAAAATGTTTTGAAAATGTTAGTACAGCAAACACTAAATTAATATGGTATGTAGCAGATATGTATTGTGGTAATTGTTGTGATATTCTAATTTCAGTCATCCAGATATTAAGAGGCAAATCTGCAAAAAGTGCCGCTGCATACTTCTTGACAAAGATTCTGCTAAAATGCTGTTGAAAACAAAAAACAACATGAAGCTAATACAATGGATATGCAAAATTTGTAAGTCCAAGAAGACATTTCCCTCTGATAAGAGCAGAGAGCACTGTATCTGGCTGGAGAAGCCTGAAGCTGTTGTGGAAGTAATTTTATGAACATAAGAGTGATGAAATTGGGAGCCAAATATTCTTGCATTTATTTAATGTGTAGATAGTTACTGTTTCTGTGATTGTCTGCACATTACTAAAAGAAATAAAAGAATTAAACTTTTCATTAAGCTGTTGGAAATAGAGATATTTTATTTAATTTTAATTTCCATTCTTACAAATTGAAATCATTTTTTTATTACTTTGTGTTGCTCAAAGGGTTAAATGTAATACCGGCTGGTATTGATGATGACCCAGCCGGTGTATGCTCCATAGTAGTTACAAATAATATACTTAAATAAGAAAACTGTTAAAACTATCTCATTTTTATGCTTTATATGGTGTTATTTAGTTAATGCAACTTTAAAATTAAATAAAATCGTTTATGCCATGTTTGGTCAACAAAAGTCTTATTTTTGTTTTAGGTTATCAACATTCAATTGCGTAAGAAATCATTGCAACATTGTAAAATTAAATTTATTGTTTATGTTATTTAAAATAATATTTTCATCGATAAAGTTTTATTGTATTTCTATTCTTCAGAGCTTGGCCATGTGGCACTTAAAATGAAGTTTGTTTTAAATAATTTAATATTATTCATATTTTTCAATGCTTCCTGTACTACATTATTTCCTGAACATGGTGTTTACAGAAGTAAACATACTGCAAAAAAAACAAAACATATTTCAAAAGCCATTGAAGAAAATGAAGTCAGAAATAATTATCTACAGGCATTAACTGACATCAATAAAGTGAAACGAATTAAAAATAAAGCGCTGGCTTTAAGGACAGGCAGCCACCACCAGGACAATGTTCGTAGCACTGGGGAGGACCTCGGCGAGTCACAAGGTTTCAGAAAGGATCCGGTTATGAATCTAATGGTTCAGGGCAGGAGGAAAATAATTGACACGGACTATGCTAGTTCCAGTTCCAGTATTGAGCTGCAATTCTGGAAAGATGAGTGGAAGGATGTATGGCTTACCAAAAAGCTGGAGGCGCTCAACACATCGATTCCCGCCGGAGACACGGTGAACATGGCCGCCGCACGTGAGACTTGCATCGTTTTTTTATTTTATGTTTATTACAGATTTTTTAGGTTTCTTTGTTAGCGTTGTTTTTCTGGCCTCGTTCAGAGCGGGTTTGGTGCCCTGTCGCTGCTGCGACACGGGAGGATACGGTGTACGTTGTATGTACACGGTTGGCATGGGCGTTACCTTTAAAACCAAAATTATGTATTTAAGGGCCGTGGGGCGTGCCGTGCGGCGACCCGAACCAACACGACATGCCGTGGGGCACCTGTATGCTGCCGATGGAGTGCGAGCCCGAATTCCGCATATACAGAGGGGACCTCTCCTGCGGGCGGAGCAACTTCGTCTGTTGCGCTCTGCAGCTCACTTCCTACGACATGTACGGCGGGTTCGACGTCTCCTTTGCTGAATCCAGTCTAGAAACAGATACGGAGGAGAGGAAGGCTAGAGACATGAGCTCGAAAGAGAAAAGGCTAAAGAAGAGGAAACGAGAGAAACGTAAACGTAAACGCGACAGGATGAGAAGAAAACGGAAAATCAAAAAGAATATTAAGAACATCATTAAAGAAATTAGGAAAATCCTGGACAGATCATATAGAAACGGAACCGCCATGCGGAAACGAAAAACGAAGCAGCTCAAAAGGTTCATCAAAGAGCTGAAGAAGCAATACAGGAAAGACCGACAGTCCGTTAAGGAAATTCACGAGATGGAAATGATAAAAGTGGACGCTGATCTTATGAAGAAGTTAACACAAATAAGACTAATGAATGGAAATTTTTTGAAGAACAGCACCTTCAGAGACATAGTGATCAACGGCACTATGAACAAGAAACAGGCCAGGATGCTGATGGAGGCGTACCCCGAGCTGGAGGGCTACGTGATGGCGCGGCGCGCGTCCGGCGCGCTCTCACCGGATTACGACGTCGAGTACGGCTTTCTGTACTACTGAGCCGTATGGCGGGCAGTCGCGGCGCAGGCGAACACAGGCATGCACGCACGCACGTACGCACGCACGCACGCACGCACGCCAGTTACAATTGTTGATATGTCACAATTTTGTTGAAATTATCCGAATGTATTGAAATTAGCTGCTAACGCGCTTGCGCCCGCGCCGCGAACATTTCTCTTCTCACAAATGTTATTCGGTGGGAATAAAATTTGTCTGACTTTCTTAAATCTTATCATCGCCATTGAAACCCGGCGCAGCCATGCTAGCCTACACCAGGTACATCTCCCTGCTGGAACTCAGGAACTTCTTTTACAAAGAGTAAGGTCAGGTGAGCGGGGTTGAGGGGGGGGGGGCTCCGTCCACTGCCCCTGCCAAAATAGTCACACAGCACACGTTATCAGCTCAGCCGGTTTAGCTGGCTGCGGTCAGACGTCTGGCATCGTTATGCGCCCTTGCAGCTTTTGCCTTTATAGATGATCTCCGAATCCTTGTGATGATGCGTGAGATGTGGGGCAGCATTGCCCGTAATTTAATTAGCCGCAGCACCTCTTCTCGCCCCGGAGCGTGCACTGGAGGCGGAGGTTTCGGGTAGGATATGCACACCGTACCCCAAATTTCGTACTCATCTTTAATTAAAAATAAATCCCCTATTTATTTTTAACGTGTACCGTAATGTTCAACTATTTTTCTCCATCTTGATTTTAAAATTGTTTATTTAAAAAGGAGTAATCACAGTCACTCGAGAAATCATTGGTTTATATCTCAGAGCAAAGTCAAATGCTTACAATGTACGTACACACAAGTGCATAGACAAATGAGCGGGACACGCGCTGCGGTGCTGCGCCGCCCGGCAGCACGGCAGCACGGCAGCACGGCAGCAGCGCAGCACCGCAGCACAAATTGTTTTAAAATGTCCTATAAATGTAAACAATTCTTGTGTATATTCAATTGAGAAGCTATACTACACTGATAGCTATAACGTGACGCGAAGGGCGGAGTTGGTGCGGTGCCCGCGAAGGGCGGAGTTGAGGCGAAGTTGGTGGCCGCGATCGCGAAGACCATCAGCGACCCGCGGCGCGCCTCCAGGATGGCGGCAGCGGCAATGAGGGCGACGACCCGCAGGGGGAGGAGCGCGGGATTGCCGCGAAGCGTAAACTCCTCTGGGAGAACTTCGCCTGCCCCGGAGAGTGGGGTGAGCGGCGCGACGAGCAGGGACCGGTCGAGGTCCCGGTCGCCTGTGGAGGTAGCCACCTTCCGGGCGATCGTGGACACCGATCGGTTCCGCAAGCCGGGGCCGCCTGCTTCGGAGGGCGACGACGGCGGGTCTGGAAAACGGAGGAAGACCGCCAGGGAAATGACCACCGTGGAGCTGGTCAGCGAGGTGGAGGTAGCCGCCGGCGACATCTCGCTCGTCTGTAAGACGAGCAAATCTTTGTCCGGCGGCTTCCAGAAGAGGCTGAACCAGGCCGTCCTCTCCATCAAGGAGGCGGTGGTAGCCCTGGCGGCGCGACTCGAGCCGGAGGAGAACCTCCGTCTCCGCTGCGACAATCGTCGCCTGGAGACGGAGGTGGACTATATAAGGCGTGAGCTCCTCGCCTTCAAAAAGTCCAACGAGGAGCTCAGCCAGCAGGTGGCGGCACTGCGCACTGGGGCGGGGCCCGTGCCAGTGGAGGCTCCGGCTCGTCCTCCTCCTCCTGAACCGGCGGATTTTGCGGCCCTTATCAACGCGGCCGTGGAGCGGGCATCCGAACAGATGCTCGGTGCCACGGCGCGGATGATCGAGGGTCGCTTCGCCGGGCTGGAAGACCGCCTACTTCCAGCCCCCATCATCCGTCCGCCTCTGGCGGCGGATGGAAGGAAGGCGCGGGGTGGCAATCCCGTCTCGCAGGCCCCCGCGCCTGCAGACGCGGCCACCTCGGCTAGGACCCGGCCGGCGGCGCCCTCGGCGCCCCGACAGGCGCTGGCGCCGGCACCACTACCTCGCCGGGCGCCGATGAGGGCCTCGACCTCCCGCCCGCAGCCAACAACAGCATCCTCGGCTGAGGGAGAGAAAGAGGTGGAATACGTGCCACTGCCCGGGCCCTCCACGGAGGAGGGCTCGTGGGCGAAGGTAGTCGGCCGGAAGGCGCGGGCCAAGGCCGCGAAGAAGGCGGCCCCCGCCAAAAAGGCGGCCCCCGCCGAGAAGGCGGCCCCCGCCAAGAAGGGGCCCAAGCTTGCGCCGCCCAAGACGGCCGCGGTGATAGTTAAGCTGCGGCCCGAGGCGGTGGCCGAGGGGACGTCTTACCGGGAGGTCATGAGCTCCCTGGTGAAGACGTCCGCCCTCGAGGACTTGGGCCTCGTGGGCCAAGTGCGGGTGCGGCCAACCATGGCGGGGGCCCGCCTGTTCGAGCTGGGTGCCAGCCACGGCCACGATGTTGCGGACCAGCTAGCGGAGAAGATGAAGACTTCGCTAGCTGGGGTGGCCGACGTCGTCCGGCCGGTCAAAACCGCGGATCTGCGGGTGACCGAGCTGGACGACTCGGCCACCAAAGAGACGGTCGAGGCTGCGGTCGTCGCAGCAACGGGCTGCCCAGCCGGGCAGGTGAAGGCCCTGTCCGTAAGGGACGGGCCTGGGGGGATGGGCACCACCATCGTTACGTGCCCGGTCGCCGCCGCGAAGCTGCTGGCGGAGAAGGGCCGCGTCCTGGTCGGGTGGATCTCGGCCAGGATCGTGGCTCTGGAGCAGCGCCCCTTGCGCTGCTTCAACTGTATGGCGATCTGGCACACCTCCGCTACGTGCCCATCTCCCAAATGCCGGAAGGATCAGTGCTTCCGATGCGGGAAGGTGGGTCACAGGGTCAGCGAGTGCCAGTCGGAGTTCCGATGCTCCGTCTGCGCCGACTCTGGTCGGAAGTCCAACCACTTGATGGGGGGGAGAACTTGTCTCCCCCCCAGGGTCAAAGGAAAGGCTGCGGCCGGGACACCTTCCCGCGTCGCGGAGAAGAAAAGTGCGCCTGCAGGAGGTGAGAACATGGTCATCAATTAATTGATGGCCCACATCTCACTCCTGCAGGCGAATCTCAACCACTCCGCCAACGCTCAGGACTTGTTCCTGCAGTCGTTGGCGGAGTGGGGATGCCACATTGGCGTGGCATCGGAGCCGTACAGGATTCCCGCCCAATCATCCTGGGTTGGGGACCTGGACGGCACGGTGGCGGTACTGGCGAGAGCGGGCGCCTGCCCCCTCTTCAAGTCACTAGAGAGGGGGCACGGCTACGCGGCGGCAGGTTGGGGGAGGTACGCTGTCATCGGGGTGTACTTCTCCCCCAACCGATCCCTGGCAGAGTTCGAGGTGTTTCTCGACTCTGTCAGGGCCGCCGCGGGCAGGTTGTCGCCGAGGGAGACTTTGGTCCTCGGCGACTTAAACGCCAAGTCTCGCTCTTGGGGCGGCACCGCCACCAACGCGAGAGGGAGAGCAGTTGAGGCATGGGCACTGCTCTCCGGTCTGAGCCTCCTCAACGAGGGAAACGTGCTCACGTGCGTGCGAGGGTCGGGGGTCCATCGTGGACCTCTCCTTTGCCTCACCGGCGCTCGCGCGCCGTTTGGCAAATTGGCGGGTGGAGGAGGAGGTGGAGACCTTATCGGATCACCGATATATCAGGTTCGAGGTGTCCCCTCCTCAGGGCCGCGGCAAAACATCATCGCGCCCCGGGTTCCACTTCCTTCGTTGGGTCCTCGGCAAGTTCGACAAGGAGCTCGCCGAGGAGGCGGCGCTGTTACAGAGATGGAACATGCCCCGAGGCTCAGACGACGTCGGCGTCGACGAGCTGGAAGGTCGCATCCACAGCGCTCTTCAGGAGGTGTGCGATGCGGCCATGCCTAGGATGCGGCGACGTCCTGCGGACCGCCGCCAGCTGTATTGGTGGTCGGAGGAGCTCTCCGGCCTCCGGGCGGCGGCCCAGGCTCGTCGCCAGGCACTGCAGCGTTGTCGGCGTCGGCGCACGCAGGTGACGGGGGAGGAGGAGCGGCTGCAGGGTCAGTATGCGGAAGCCCACAAGACCCTGCGGCTCGCCATAGCCCGGGCGAAGACCCTTGCCTGGGAGGAACTACTGGCAGGGGTCGACAGGGATCCATGGGGGCGCCCGTTCAAGACGGCACGGAAGAAGCTCTGTGCCGCAGGCGCCCCCTTAACGGAGGCCCTGGACCCGGACTTCCTCCAAGGGGTGGTGGACCGGTTGTTCCCGGGGGCTGACGCGTCATTCCAGCCCCCAGTTATGTCCACCACCGCCCCCGCGGCGGCCACAGAGGAGGGCCCTCCTCTGACGGAAGAGGAGTTGGACGTGGCCCTGGATCGTCTCCGGGGTCGACGTACGGCTCCGGGGCCCGACGGGGTCTCATCGAGGGCTCTCTGGGTGGCCGCCAGTCACCTGCGCGAGGAGCTCCGGGGACTGTACGACGCCTGCATTCGGCGCGTGCAGTTCCCGGAGCGCTGGAAGACGGGCAAGCTTTGCCTGCTGCGGAAGGGGGACCGTCACCCCGACTCCCCTTCCGCGTACAGACCGATCGTCCTTCTGGACGAGGCGGGTAAGGTCTTCGAGAAGATCTTGGCCGGCCGTCTCGTTCGCCACCTCGCGGAGGTGGGACCGGGCCTCCATGAGGCCCAGTACGGATTTCGGACAGGGCGATCCACGTTGGACGCCCTGCTCGACCTGAAGGGCCTCTGTCTGGAGGCCTTCGGTGACGCGAGGTGGTCCTAGGGGTGTCCTTAGATATCGAGAACGCCTTCAACAGCCTGCCATTCGCGACGATCAGGGGGGCGCTGGAGTTTTTCCGGCTCCCCCCCTACATGGTCGGGCTGTTGGGGGCGTACCTCAAGGACAGGACGATCGTCTGGGTTGATGGCAGCGGCGAATTACATCGGCGGCGCGTGGAGAGCGGGGTTCCACAGGGGTCGGTCTTGGGCCCCTTGCTGTGGAACCTCGCGTACGACTGGCTGCTGCGGCAGCCGGTCCTCCCCGGGACGAGGGTACTATGCTACGCGGACGACACCCTCGTCTCGGCCCGGGGGAGGAGTTACGACGAGGCTGCTCGTCTGGCCGCCACTAGCACGTCGCTGGTGGTGGACCGGATCGAGCAGCTGGGTCTGAGGGTCTCCGTCACGAAGACGGAGGCCCTCCTCTTCCACGGACCCCGCAGGGGTCCACCCCGGGGCGCGATCATCCCCGTCCGGGGCGAGAGGGTCCCAGTGCGGGGAGCCCTCAAGTATTTAGGGCTCACTCTGGACGGGCGATGGAGCTTCGGGGAGCACTTCGAACGGCTTCTCCCGAAGCTCACCGCCACCGCCGCTGCGCTGGGCAGATTGCTGCCCAATGTCGGGGGGCCGGGTCATTTGTGTCGGCGCCTATACTCTGGCATCCTGCGGAGTATGGCACTGTACGGTGCGCCCGTATGGGTGGATAGGTGCGAGACCGCCGGGAACGGGCCCGTGTTGAAGAGGGCCCAACGTATCCTGGCGGTCCGAGCCTGTCGGGCGTACCGTACGGTGTCCTGGACGGCGGGTACGCTTCTCGCGGGCGATGCGCCTTGGCATCTACAGGCGCAGTCGCTCGCGGAAGTGTACCTCTTCCTGCGGGATGCCGGAGAGCGTCGGCCGGGCCCGGCCACGGTCCGCCGGATCAGGCGCGTTGCCCATGACGCCCTGATCCGGCGGTGGGAGACGGAGTTAGGTAACCCTGCCGCCGGCCGGGACACGGTGGAGGCCATCAGGCCCCACCTGTCCCGGTGGATGAGCCGGCGGTACGGGGCCTTGACGTTCCACCTGGTGCAGGTGCTGACAGGCCATGGATGTTTCGGCAAGTACTTGCACCAGGTGGCTCGTAGAGAGATGACGCAAGAATGCGTCGAGTGTGGTGCGCCGATTGACACGGCGCACCACACTCTAGCGGAGTGCCCGGCATGGGGGCCGCAACGCCACTCCCTCGTCGTGCAAGTCGGCAGTGACCTCTCGCTGCCGAATGTAATCGATCGTATGTTGAGCAGCGAGAGGTCTTGGAAGGCGGTGGCCTCCTTCTGCGGCGCAGTGATGCCTCAGAAGGAGGCCGCCGAGCGCACGAGGGAGGCCGACGCCGCTGCCGCACCTTGCAGGCGGCGGCGGGCCGGCGGGAGAGCGCGGCGCGAGACGACGTGGGCCACGCCCGCAGTTTCTCTCGTCTCTTCTCGTCGCGCGTCGGGTACCTCACGGACCTGTCCGAGAGGTACGCCCCGATCGTACGCCTCAGGTAGACCGGGACCCCGAAGTGGACCAGCGTTGCCGTGATCGTGCTCCACGGAAGGGTGTTGAAAGCGATGGCGATGTCGAGAGACACCGCCAACACCACCTCTCCGCGAGCCACCGCCGCGTCCGCTAGGGCTCGCACCCGCGCAATCGCGTCTACGGTGGACCTGCCCCGGCGGAATCCGAACTGGTGTTCGCTTAGATCCGGTCCGACCTCCCCCATGTGTCGAACGAGGCGAGCTGCGATAACGCGCTCGTAGAGCTTGCTCACCTCGTCCAACAACACGATCGGCCGGTTTCCTCGCTTTCCGAAGCGGACCAGTTTCCCCGCCATCCACAGGCGTGGAAACCGTCCCTGCCTCAGCAACGCCGTGAACAGCGTCCGCGTCCAGGACTCTAGGGGACCCATAACTAGAGCCCACACGCAGCCGGGTATACCGTCGGACCCAGCAGCGGTGTCCTTGATACGCATCCTTTGAACGGCAGCCGACAGTTTCCCTACGCTGACGCCCGGGACGTCGTCCGGGTCGAAGGATTCTTCCCCCTCCGCCGCGGGAACAGTGTGCGAACCGTCCGATCGAGAAGCTCTGGTGAGAGGCTACGAATCAATGGGGGTCGCCAAGGACGCAGCTTTTGCCGCACCCTCTTATACAGCTTACCGAAAGAGTCGCCGTCCAACGACTCGAGCATCTCACGTTCGGACGCCTTCTTCGCCTCGGAGATCGCCGCCACCAGTACGGCCACGTCGGCCCTGTGCGCCGCGTACAGCCGCTCCTTCTCGGCCGTATCGCGCCTCCGTCGACGTCGGCACCTGTGGTACTTACGTAGGCTAGCCACGCACGCGCTGCGAAGCCGCACGAGGTCCGCCGTCCACTAGTACGCACGGCACTTAGGAGGCAGGGAGCGACTCGCCCGCGGCATAGCACGAGCCTCTCCGCTTCCCGCTTCACTTCGACCGCCACTTCCTCCACGGAGAGGCCCGCCGCCTTAGCCCGGCCCTCGCGGACCCAGGCCTCGACTAGGGCCGTCTCCTCGAGCCGGTCTCGGTCGAAGCGCTTCAGCGCCCACCGAGGGCCGTCCCCGATCAAAGGACGACAAGGATCGCCCGGAGTCGCCGAGGTCCGGGACACACTGTATCGGACATACAAATGATCCGACAGAGTCTCCACGCCCCCGAGCACCTCCCAATCCCCGATACGGCGGGCCACGGCGACCCCGGCGAACGTTACGTCCACTATGGAGCCGCCGTTTTTCCGCACGCACGTGTTCGCCGTCCCCCGATTGAGCACGACTAAACCCGCTACGATCGCGTACTCCTCGAGCGTCGCACCGCGCGCGCTCGTCCGCAGGCATCCCCACGCCACCGACTTGGCGTTGAGGTCTCCGGCGAGGAGAATGCGACCCGACCCTAGCCGGCCGATGAGAGCACCGATTTCGTCGAGAAGCCGCTCGAATTCCGCCAAGCAGCGATTCGTCGAGAAATAAGCTCCCACGACCAGCACGTCCCCCACCCGCCCGGCGACGTAACCCCGACCGCGCTCCGCCAACTTTAGGTTGGGGGAGCCGTTCGAGGTCACCGTGCCTATGGCCACCGATCCGCCCACATCTCCCGCCCAGCTCTACCGCGGTGGGACGTAGTACGGCTCGGTGACCACAGCCACGTTTATCGACCGCTCCGCCATGCTCTGGAACAGAAGGTCCTGAGCTCTGGCGCAGTGGTTGATGTTCGCCTGGAGGAAGTTCAGGTCCATCGTCACTCGACAGACATCTGAACCTCCTCCCGCGCGGCTTTCTCGCTCGCGCCGAGCGCCTGCGGTCGAGTGACCCTCGGGCCCCTACCGCCGCGCCTGCCGCCCTTCGTCACCCCACCACCGACGGCGCGCGCCCTCTCGCAGGCGCCACGCCGGACCTATGGTCGTCCTGTTTGCCAGCTCCGCTGCAGCGGTTGCAGTGCGGCTTGGCGGAGCAGGCGACCGCCTTGTGTCCGCTCTTTCCGCAGCGATAACACTCATCGCTGCGGTCCGAGTCGGACTTGCACTTCGTCCGAACGTGCCCCTTCTCGAGGCACTAAGATGTGTAGTTAATGCAAGATAAGATAGTGTAAACCATACACCCAATAGTTAAAGATGGTTAAATCGTGTGCAAGTGTTAGTCAAACAATATGAACAAACGGTTAACTGCCCAATTCGAAAAAACGAAGACAATGTAAATTAACAGCTACGTAAAAATAAATTAACTTTAGCAGACCACGAATCACGAAGCAAAACATAAATGTGCAAAACTACAATCCAACAAAAGGAGTCGGACGTGTGTCAGCTGTCGGAGTGACGTTTTCGTAAAAAGACACTTTGTCAAACCGAGATTTTGACCGATGGTCGATGGATGATGTGTCCGCTTCCCGGAAACAATACCTAACCTACATGTTCAATGATGTATGATGAGAAAGCAATGAATGTTTGTAATCGTTACACTTAAAACGAAAACACATGCACAAATTCGATATGATATGGCACTTTTTACACGACACAGTTTTTTTTATTTGTGGAATAACTCTAGTGGCATTGCCTGTCGAACAAAATGGCGGCCTCGTTGTATATATCGGCGGCTAACTGCCGGTGCAGCAACCGGAGATGCGTATGCACCCTGTGCACGGCGCGCCGCTGCAGCGAACGAGCAATCCAGGTGCAGTGCGGTCCACGATGCAGCCTCCGGCGCGTTGTTTTGTTGACTCAGGTGTAACTCGGGGTCACCACTTTAGCGTTTGTGTATGTCGAGGATTGGCGTTGTTTGTTGTCGAGCAGTTAAATAGGAAATATCTTTCACTGACACATTTAATTATCGTAAAGGTTAGTAACACTGTTATACTAATTTTAGTAATTACAATAATAAAGTTTCTTTATTCCGCCTGTGCGATTACACTTGAGAGTTGATTTGAGAGAGTGCGTCTAGCGTCAACCGAAGGTTGTCTATGGCTAAAGCGTGACAGCAAAAGGTTGCCATATTCTGAAAATACATAGATTATAAAATGTATTAATTACTATACTGTTACAATATGGTAGTAGACAGGTCGCAGCTTAAAGTGTAAAGTACAATGCACAGTTAAATAAAATAGGCGAACGAAACAGTTTTTTTTTTTAACGTGTGTAACAAAATGCTGACTGATCGCACACCCCGTCGCCGAAAGGGCCGCGGCGACGAGGTAGTGTCGGACTCCAACCGACTAAAAAGCTTCACACGGTGTTCCAACTCGGCCAATAGAGACGAGGGGAAGCGGTAAAGAAGCAGTACTCTTCCGCCGCCCTCGCTTTGGAGCCCGAATGAACACATCCACCACGGGGAGGCATGTGAAGCACCCCTCCCATCGAACAAGCCCTACGTGACGCCGCATCTGAACACAGAGATGCGCCGTTGAAGCCATCTCGGGAACCCTTTCCAAGGGGGGCGCCGGACCGAGGGCCCGTGTCGGTCGCGACGCCAGGTTCCTCTGCCGGATAAGGCCGTCGTAGATAGTGCGCTCGAGTCTCACGGTGGCGGTGAACCCTCATCACGCGAATACCCCGTCTCGCCCCACGGCAACCGCAGTCTAGTTCGAGCGGTCTCCCGTTCCCGCGACGCAATAGAGTCGCGAAATCGAGATACCGCCGCTAGTGGCCGCTCCCTAGTACCGCCACGAGCGCGGTCCTACACGGGTCTCCGGTGAGAGCTGGCGGCCGAGGTGTGGGACGACGGATCGTCGCACGCCTCGTCCGCCTCCGTCCCTACTCAGGCGTGGATGGGTCCCGGAGCACAAGAGCGCCTCGTGACACATCCACGCCCGGTGGAAATTAAGGACTCCACAGTCCCTCTCCGACTGATCCGCGGCGACCGGAGGATCGATTCGCCCACCGCGAGGACGGGGCGGCGCCACCTTGGTGGAGCACGCCTGTCTGCCGCACCTATGGCCGGCCGCTTTCCCCGCCGAACTGCAACGGTTGCAGTGCGGCCGGGCGGTACAATCGGCCGCTACGTGGTCAATCTGTCCGCAGCGGAAGCACTCGTCGCTGCGGTCAGAGTCGGACTTACAGTTTGCTCTCAAGTGCCCGTCTTCGAGGCACTTGAAGCAACGCTTGAGTCGGTTCTTGAGTAACGTTACTCGCTGAGCTTCAACTCTAGACGCCTTTCAGCGTTGAACGCAGCCTTGGCCTTGCTGAGGCCAACGTATTTCCCGGTCGTGGGCGGGAGCCCACGACGCTCTGGCTTTTTAGCCACTTCTATGTCGTCTTCCTCTGAGGACGGTGACATAGAGTCCCCCACTCGAGCGGCGACGCTTGCGCTACCGCCCGAGGCTAGAGTTGCACGACGTCATCGAAGCAAGGCTGAAGTCAGATAACGACCCAGTCTCGTTTAAAACCGTCCGGGTGTGAGCGAAGGCCATGTCTACATCGCCCTCGCTCTCGCTACGCTCCAAGCGCAGTCGCTCCAGCACCACTCGCGCAACACAGACACAGACCGCGCCCTCGGGAGCGCGGTTGGTGTTGGGGCGCGTTGCTTGAGTCCGTCTTTTCCGAGGTGTTTGGCTGCGCCCGTCCGGGGGCGTAGCACCGTCGAGTCCATTTTGCTTGCACCCGTACCTGGGCCGCGGTTTTCCCGCCGCCGTAGAAGCCGTTGCCTACGACGATCCGTTGTCGTTGCTCCGCTGCGCGCACATACCTCCTCCGAGAAGAGTTTTGCCCACCCCAGAGTACGAAGGGCAGACGGCGCCCGGTGGCGCCGTGTGGGATTCCCCAGCCTTGCGGCCGGGACTCACCTGGGGACTAATGTCTTTTAAACTGTAATCCATAAGCGTGGGGGTTGCTGATCCACAGCTTTGAGCGCTCGGGACCAAGTTCCCCTTGGCCATTCATCTCATCGGCGCGCTGTACCTTAGGATTGGGGTAATTTGAGAGGTTATCTTCCTCTTGACTCCGGTCGCAATGACCGTAGTCCCCGCTCCGCTCGGGGTGTGCTATGAACGTGCTACGGGTGCGCCCGGCGTGGCCGAAGCCAACAGCCCCCCTAGGGGCGGACTCGCCGCGCGACTCAACTGATTGCGCCGAAGAGAAAATTGAATCCACGAGATATATCAGTTTTCCCCTCAGCGGGCGGTGGGATCGCCACTTCCCGACGCCAGTGCTGTCGGATTATTAGCCGTCTGTTGCCCTATGCCCGAGAGCATAAGGCAGCTGCTATTGCCCAGGATACACCAGTCCCAGGAGATGCCCTTACCCCCGGACCGAGGTCCGAAAGGCAACTGCATCTCCCGGGTACACGAGGAGGTTATCCGACCCAGCACCCCCTAACGAAACTTTAGTATACCTTTGCACTTATTGCTCCAAACGCCTAAACCTTACAGTGCGCAGTGAGTTGTTGTTTCACAAATGTAATGTTTTGTTAATGTTCAAGATAAATAATTTAAGTCATTGAAGCAGGCGCGCCCGGTTGCAGGCGCCAGGTTGCCCGGCAGCATGGGTAATATCTATGTTTCTTATAAATCTTGTTCTTATGGCAAATTTCTTTGTTATGCTACCACGCAATGCACATAAAAGTGCAGTGGATACATTGTGGCCGCGCGCTGGAGTTCCTGCCATGTGTGTGATGTTCACAATTGTGGAATAATTAATTGTTTGCGATACAAGGTGCATGATTTGTTTTCACTTTTAAAATGTTATGTCGTATGTTCCTTCGGTCATTCTAATAATGGCGCAGTGTTTTCACTCTATTTTAGTAATATGTTATGTTACCGCCGGTCTAGGTAAGAAAAAGTTAGTGGTTTGCTTATTGAACACGGGCTCATAGGGTAATAGGCATGATGAATTGCAGTCATGGCGAACCACAATGTTGACGTTATAGGTATTAATGAAACATGGCTTAAAGTGGGGCAAAATGATCCAAAGCATATATCTACAGTGCCGGGTTACAAATTTACACGCGTACCGCGTCCACCCGCAACTATCCCATTCTGTCACGCCACCTGTTGAACAAATGTGGCTTCCATTAAACGTTAGTGGTACTAAATTAATGTTAGCTACCGCAAACAGACCGCAATGGAATTGGATGGAACGTGGACATTTTTTTGGATGCATTAACTGGCAGTGTGCCTTCGTTTTCCAGGCGTGCTCGTTTGGTACTCATGGGAGATTTTAATATTGATTTTCTTAACACGAATCTCTCAAATTATAAAAAAAATTGTCCACTTTCTTAAATATATATCTCCGGAACAAGTAGTTAGCGAGCCAACACCTTTTTCTGAAAACAATAGTATGTTGATTGACATCGTGTGTACTGACTCAAAAGTGTGTGAGGTCTCTGTAGATTATTTACCAGAGCTCAATCAGCGTGCATTTATTACATGGCTCCGTAATGTAAAGTGAGATAAACCGTTACCTAAACGAGTCTACTGCAGACCACTGGAAGATAATAATAGTTTGAAGTATATAGTAATATAGTTGGAAGGTAATAATAGTTTGGCAAATATCTCCATTCCGCCTTTTTGTCTTTTGAATTTCGCGGCTATGTATTATACGAAGCGCTCCAGAGCTCGTATCTGGCAATACTATACATAATTTGAAAGGTCTTGACATAACCTACAAAACGACGCTATGCATAATTAGTTTGGATATTGCGTTCAACAGTTATAGACGTGTAAACATATAGTTCACTAACGCCGAAATTGGCGCTATTTTATAGTTTTCCTTCATTAAAGGCAAATCCGCTAGAGAAACATTCCGTGAGATTAATGGTGTTTTGGGGGATGGTACTCTATCACTTCGAACCGCGGAGGAATGGTATCGACGATTCAGAGCCGGTGAAAACGACACCATGGATAAGCCAGCCGGCGGAAGACCTGTGACGACAAATACCGATCAAATCATAGACTACATCGAGTTAGACCGGCATGTGGCATCTCGTGACATCGCCCAGGAGATGGGAGTTAGTCACCAAACCATTTTAAACCATCTGCAGAAGGCTGGATACAAAAAAAAGCTTGATGTTTGGGTGCCGCATGATTTGACGCAAAAAAACCTTCTGGACCGAATCAACGCCTGCGATATGCTGCTGAAACGGAACGAACTCGACCCATTCTTGAAGCGGATGGTGACTGGCGACCAAAAATGGATCACATACGACAATATCAAGCGAAAACGGTCGTGGTCGAAGGCCGGTGAATCGTCCCAAACAGTGGCCAAGCCGGGATTGACGGCCAGGAAGGTTTTGCTGTGTGTTTGGTGGGATTGGAAGGGAATCATCCACTATGAGCTGCTCCCATATGGCCAGACGCTTAATTCTACCATCTACTGCGAACAACTGGACCGCTTGAAGCAGGCGATCGACCAGAAGCGTCCAGAATTGGCCAACAGGAAGGGTGTAGTGTTCCACCAGGACAACGCCAGACCACACACTTCGTTGATGACTCGTCAGAAGCTACGGGAGCTCGGATGGGAGGTTTTATCGCATCCACCATATAGCCCGGACATAGCGCCAAGTGATTACCACCTGTTCCTGTCCATGGTGAACGCCCTTGGTGGTGTAAAGTTGAACTCAAAAGAGGCTTGTGAAAAGTGGCTGTCCGAGTTCTTCGCAAATAAGGAGGAGGGCTTCTACGAGGGAGGTATTATGAAGTTGCCGTCTAGATGGAAACAGATTATCGAACAAAACGGCGCATATTTGAACTAAATCCGATCACTGTAACACTTTTTATAAAGCATTGAATAAAGAGCAAAAAAGCGGAAGGGAGATATTTGCCAAACTATAATGTATACTATATTAATATAGAAATATTCCATTTTATATTTTTTATCAAAAGACGACACGAAAATACCGTCTGTTTTTGTCTAGTTTAAAATGCACATCAAGTGCAACGAGCCTCGCGGTTATAGTCTCACGTTATTTACTGTAAACCAACTAATTAGATCGCGCGAGCGGCAGCGGCAGCGGGAGCGGGAGCGGGAGCGGGAGCGGGCCTCTTGAGACAAACGCATTTACGGTACAATTCGGTGTAATTGTTGTCATCGTGTAATTTAATTATCATTTATGTAGGTTCACGGGGCTAGCGCACGGAGTGCTCGCGTGCCTGTATGGGGCGCACGCCCCCGCTCCGGCGCACAGGCTGCTCCTCGGAGAGGTGCGCGGCGCGGTGCGGTGCGGCGGGGCGGAGCGCCGGCCGCTCCTCCGCCATTTTATTTATTTACGCAAGCACATTGCTTCGACGGCGGCGACGCGCGCGCCGCGCGGACCGCTTTATTAAATTACTCGTTAGAGAGTATTAGTGTAATCCTGTTTTCGAGCCGCGCTGAGCCTCCCACGCACACATTACTGTGTTCCGGTTCGAGGGTCGTCGCAGATAGTGGCGTTACTGTAGTAGCGAGACTTAAAATTTTACTTTTTTTTTTTGGTATCGGTGGTGGAAATGCTGTTACCGCATACCCAGCGTCCTTTTCAGGGGGGGGGACGCCGGGTTATGTGGGGCTCGGGGCCACTGAGATGTTGTGCGTAACCCCCATACCCACTAAAACCACCACCGCTTGTCCCGCCATACGCATACTGGAGACGCACGGGTTTCAGTCAAGCAACTCTCCGGGCGCCTCCACGTATAAAACTCCTCCTGGTGGGTGCCCGCGGGGAGCAAAGGCACCCACCTGCCGTCCCGTACCGGCCCCTCGCAGGACCGGCACGTTGGGGCCCCTCGACCCCACAGACAACCGCGCGCGCCCAAGACGGAGCGCACGCCCGGCCGCCGCCCTCCCGTGAAGGAATTGGGCGGCGGCCTCCTCCCTCCAGACTCCCCCCCCCACTTCGACGAGGGAGGGGGGACAAAAACCAAGACTCCCCCGGGGGACACACCCCCAGGGGAAACACGACAAAAGGCCCAAAGGGCCACGCCTAACGGCCCGAAGGCCCCCTCACACCGTGCCCGGCTAGGGGCCCGTCGCTCACGGCGGGAGGAAGCGGACGGCGTGGTTCTGCCGCCGCGCTCTCCCGCTGGCCCGCCGCCGCCTGCAAGGTGCGGCAGCGGCGTCGGCCTCCCTCGTGCGCTCGGCGGCCTCCTTCTGACGCATCACTGCGCCGCAGAAGGAGGCCACCGCCTTCCAAGACCTCTCGCTGCTTAACATACGATCGAATACAGTCGGCAGCGAGAGGTCACTGCCGACTTGCACGACGAGGGAGTGGCGTTGCGGCCCCCATGCCTCGCACAGTGTGGTGCGCCGATTGACACGGCGCACCACACTCGACGCATTCTTGCGTCATCTCTCTACGAGCCACCTGGTGCAGGTACTTGCCGAAACATCCATGGCCTGTCAGCACCTGCACCAGGTGGAACGTCAAGGCCCCGTACCGCCGGCTCATCCACCGGGACAGGTGGGGCCTGATGGCCTCCACCGTGTCCCGGCCGGCGGCAGGGTTACCTAACTCCGTCTCCCACCGCCGGATCAGGGCGTCATGGGCAACGCGCCTGATCCGGCGGACCGTGGCCGGGCCCGGCCGACGCTCTCCGGCATCCCGCAGGAAGAGGTACACTTCCGCGAGCGACTGCGCCTGTAGATGCCAAGGCGCATCGCCCGCGAGAAGCGTACCCGCCGTCCAGGACAGCGAGACTTAACATGCAGTGTCCCAATGTAACCTGCACAGCGCGGCGCAGGGTATATCATGCTAACGGGCACCAGGTCTACATGAGCAGCGCTATCACTTATCATTAGGTGAATGTGTTACTCGTCGCGTCGTATAGTAAAATTGTCATATGTAACTTGTTATATTTGGGCGCCAGCTTTTCACTTCTTCGGAGGTTTTTACGAATTGAGACAGCGTCTCTTAACGGTCTCTTTAAACAATGCAAAGACGCAGCTGCACGCACGCATGCACGCACACGCACACACACACGCACGCCCACACGCACGCCCACACGCACGCACGCACGCCCGGGGAAGGCAAGCGACGCGCGGGTTATGAAAAACTCATTTGGTATGATCGTGAATTTGTGTGCGTCACGAGTACGCATAAGTTGAAACGAATGTTGTTCCGCATAGATTCACGGAGGGGACAGGCAGCCTGCGCGCCGGCAGGGAAGGCGCCGCGGGTGGTGGTAGGGGGACGCGCCGCCGCGTCAATTAAACCGCTTCCTCACTTAACGCGCCTTCTCACTTAACGCGGCTCGTTGCGTAATGCGCCGGCTTCATGTGTAGCGCTGTGCACGCCGGATAGGTACGTAACGGGCTCCATACGGCGAGTCCCCGCGCGCTCGTAGCAGTTCGCGTAGCGGCCCCGTAGCGGCCCCGTAGCAGCCCCGTAGCGGCGCGGTGCCTGCCTCTACACCGCAATCACCCCGTAGTTATCTAATTTAAAATAATTATATTTTAAATACGGGTTGAAAATTAATGGGTGTAAAAGATCTGTCAGTGCTAAAGTATAGCTCGTATCCTGTCTATGTATGGAATACCCCATACAAAAACAATGCTTCTAGAATTATTAATTATTTAATTATATTTAAAAAAAAACCGATTTTCTAGGACAAATTCGATTATTTAATTTATTACTTATTAATATTGATTAGAAATATTGATAAAACGGTTATCCCTCGCCGATGACCACAGGTGCCGTCCAGATCTTGGTCTCGGGATAAGGCCACCTCAAAAGCGCTTGTAAACTTTCGAAAAGCAGGACTGGCTGATGTGGAGCCGACGAGCGACAAGTCGTTGGCTGAGCCCTTCTTGCAATAGGGCTACGATTTGTGCTGCTGCTGTAAGTGTTGTCTCCATTTTCGTACAAGGTAAAGGGTCAAAACTAGCGGAGATGTGTACTGGTGAACGTGTCAAAGTCGACTGATAAAGAAAATCCGATAACAGGTGCTTTTATAGGATAGGGTCAATAGATCGCAACTCGCGACGTATCAAACGGTTGAAACACGTTTTTTTCGTTATACCTTCACTTAATCCGGAATAGCTTCTTAAATACTGGTTTGATTTTAATGAATTTGGTATCAGTTTAAAGTTAAGAGTTGAACCTTTAAATTTATGTAATTTTTATTATTATTAAATAAATATTTACTACACAAGATCGCGCGGAATCAATTTCAAGTAAGTGATTCCAAACATTTGCTCGCAAGTGTACATTGTGTCAATGGGCGACTTTCGCGTAAGCACGTTGGATATTACCGATAAAAATACTGTGAGAGCGAACAACTCCTCCGCACGATTATGTTAACAACAAAAGCAATCAACTGCAACCACAAAATAAATATCGATAACTTTATAAAGGATTTAAACCTCATTGTTTGGGAATCTGCGACTGCCAAAAATTTTGACGTGATGGTTCATTTGCTTTTACCCCCATTTAATCAACACACCCCAATAAAAAAAGATAAAATCACAGATCATAAGCCATTGCCTGGATAACAGACACGTGCCGACTGAAGATAGATTTACGAAACTAAGCTTACAAAAGATATCGGATGACTGTTGTGAATAGTTTTTATGACAAAAAACGTGCTCACTGTAATTAACACATAATTTCGCAAATTAATAATGGCAAACGAGCGCGGGGGAGTCGCGCGCAGCACGGGCGCGGGGGAGTAGCGCGCAGCACGGGCGCGGGGGAGTAGCGCGCAGCACGGGTGCGGGGGAGTCGCGCGCAGCACGGGCGCGGGGGAGTAGCGCGCAGCACGGGCGCGGGGGAGTCGCGCGCAGCACGGGCGCGGGTGAGTAGCGCGCAGCACGGGCGCGGGGGAGTCGCGCGCAGCTCGGGCGCGGGGGAGTAGCGCGCAGCACGGGCGCGGGTGAGTAGCGCGCAGCACGAGCGCGGGGGAGTAGCGCGCAGCACGAGCGCGGGAGAGTCGCGTGCAGCACGGGCGCGGGGGAGTAGCGCGCAGCACGGGCGCGGGGGAGTCGCGCGCAGCACGGGCGCGGGTGAGTAGCGCGCAGCACGAGCGCGGGAGAGTCGCGTGCAGCACGGGCGCGGGGGAGTAGCGCGCAGCACGGGCGCGGGGGAGTAGCGCGCAGCACGGGCGCGGGGGAGTCGCGCGCAGCACGGGCGCGGGGGAGTCGCGCGCAGCACGGGCGCGGGTGAGTAGCGCGCAGCACGAGCGCGGGAGAGTCGCGTGCAGCACGGGCGCGGGGGAGTAGCGCGCAGCACGGGCGCGGGGGAGTAGCGCGCAGCACGGGCGCGGGGGAGTCGCGCGCAGCACGGGCGCGGGGGAGTAGCGCGCAGCACGGGCGCGGGGGAGTCGCGCGCAGCACGGGCGCGGGGGAGTAGCGCGCAGCACGGGCGCGGGGGAGTAGCGCGCAGCACGGGCGCGGGGGAGTCGCGCGCAGCACGGGCGCGGGGGAGTAGCGCGCAGCACGGGCGCGGGGGAGTCGCGCGCAGCACGGGCGCGAGGGAGTAGCGCGCAGCACGGGCGCGGGGGAGTCGCGCGCAGCACGGGCGCGGGGGAGTAGCGCGCAGCACGGGCGCGGGGGAGTCGCGCGCAGCACAGGCGCGGGGGAGTAGCGCGCAGCACGGGCGCGGGGGAGTCGCGCGCAGCACGGGCGCGGGGGAGTCGCGCGCAGCACGGGCGCGGGGGAGTAGCGCGCAGGGATAGCGGATAGATAGGGATAGCGGCGCATCGCAATACTGACATTCCTCTTCCTCCGCGGCCCCACCGCCGCCGTATCAGCGATGTGGCACCGCTTAGTCGCAGAGCGTACTCTCACTCCGCAAAGAGCAGTATATAACCGACCCTGCAGCACACCGACACACATCCGAGGTGTGCTCACGGCGCCCCGGAGCTCTAATCTGGAGCGGCCGCCTCGGGCCGACCAGGTAGGTTCCTCTTCGCTTCACTGTGGGTGTTCCAGCCACGGGTACTAAGCCTCTTCAGCCCGACAAGTCGGGAACCTATTGAGAGGTTATTGCTTCTTTTTTTTTTCTCTTCTTTTACGTGGGGTGGCACGTCCTCGCGGGGGCAAGGACGGGTTTAGTCGGACTCGCACCGACTAAAACCCCCACGATGTCATATCGCTACTTTTATCTACATTAGCTTATCGTGGACTGGATTATAAAACTTTAAGTCAGCTTAAAAGTTACTTGTAGGGACTTCCGCAAGCTGTTAAACTGACTAGAAGCGACTCAAAATCAATCAGCCGGAAGACGTCCACTGCTGGACAAAGGCCTCCCCCAAAAATTTCCACTCAGACCGGTCCTGGGCCACCCGCATCCAATGGTTGCCAGCGACCTTGACCAGGTCGTCGGTCCACCTTGTAGGGGGTCTGCCCACGCTACGTTTTCCGGTACGTGGCCGCCACTCGAGTACCTTTCTGCCCCAACGGCCGTCGGTTCTGCGAGCTATGTGCCCTGCCCATTGCCACTTTGCGACGGCGACCCTTCGAGCTATATCGGTGACCTTGGTTCTCCTGCGAATCTCCTCATTTCTGATTCGATCTCGCAGGGAAACTCCGAGCATAGCTCGCTCCATCGCCCTCTCAGCAATCTTAAGCTTGCGGACAAGGCCCACAGTAAGCGGCCACGTCTCTGCTCCGTATGTCATCACTGGCAACACACACTGGTCAAAGACACTGCGGTATTTTGGACGAGAAGGTATGTCTTAGCTTCCCGAATGCTGCCCATCCGAGTTGGATTCGACGAGAGATCTCTTTCTTGAAGTTGGACCTACCTAGTTGGATTGTATGTCCGAGGTAGACATATCTGTCAACAACTTACGACAAGTGTAGAGCTTCCAACTGTTACTGGAGTGGGTACAATATGAACATTTGCTATGATTTTGGTCTAGTCCATATTCATTTTAAGACCCACTCGTTGTGAAACTCTACAAAGATCATCGAGCATTGTGTTGAGGTCCTCCATGGTCTCAGCCAAAACTACGATATCGTCGGCAAATCTAAGGTGCGTGATGTACTCGCCGTTGATATTGATGCCATATCCTCCCCAATCCAGAAGCTTGAAGATATCTTCCAATGCAGCGGTGAACAGTTTCGGATATATGATGTCTCCCTGTCTTACTCCACGCTGCAATCGGATCGGTTTCGAGCTCTGGTCTTCGAGGCGGACTGACATGGTGGCGTTCTCGTACAAGCACCATTTTTTTTTTTTTTTATACTCATTCCCCTGCGTATGGCGGGTCAGGGCCTTTATTTGCAATTTTTGTATACATTTCACTTTCCATCTCTATTTCTTATACTAATTTTCTCTTTCCTTTCTCTTACACTTCTATCTTTCATGCCTTTCTTATCTTTCTTCCTATAAATTCTCCACCTCTTTTCTGTCGCTCTCCATTCTATTTCCTTCTTTCATACCTCTCGCTGAGTGAAGACACCGTCGCCTCGTCATCTCTGGAACAATTTTCTCCGGGCTGTAATAAAGCATCCAACTTTTCTATTGTTTTGTTTTACTTGTGTTCTGTCCAGTTTTCATTTTTATTTTAGTTTGTTTTTATTACATTTTTATTACATTTTTATGTTTAATGTTTACATTTTGTTCTTATTTACTACATAATTTACAACTTTTTTGCAGTACTGTATAAATATTTGGCGACTTTCGTCCTCACTCATCAGAGAGGCAACCGCTCCTGTGTCTAATCTTACTCCTGTATACAGTTCCAGGTCCGCTCTCTCCCGCCCGAATAAGGGACAGGAGAGCAGGATGTGCACCACGGTCTGGTCCACCTCCGGGTCACAGGGGCACGCGGGACTCTCCTTGAGCTTGAACCTGTGGAGGTACTCGGAGAATCCCCCGTGCCCGGTGAACATCTGGACCAAGACCGTGTCGAGCTCGATCTGGCGAATTACGCGATACGCTGACTTGACGCTCGGGAAAAACATCCTCGTTGTTGAAGCCGTCGTACCTTGCACATACCTCCTGTTCCATTCGTCGAGCGTCCCCAGCCTTAGCTGACGCTTGACGAATGAAACGGGGCAATCCTCGTATTCAGGTCTTCTTTTGCTCTTCAGGGCCGCTTCCTTGGCCAGTTGGTCCGCCCTTTCATTCCCCTCCAGCCCCACATGCGCCTTCACCCAATACAGCCTTACATTCGTCCCTTTCTCACGCACTTTCGTTATATTCTCTTTTACTGCGATCGCCAGGGGATGGAGGGTGTCAGGTTTTGCGACGGTCTCCAGGGCGGACCTCGAATCGCTGAGTACGGCGCACGAATGCGCCGACCCGCTGGCCGCGTACCCTGTCGCTTTCGCTAAAGCCAGCAGCTCTGCCTGGTATACGGTGCAGAAGTTGCCCAACTTGAGTTTTTTGTTGGAAACCTCTGCGGCGTCCCGAAGAACGCCGCACCCACCTTGTCGTCGATGCGGCTGCCGTCGGTGTAAATCACCGAGTCGGCAGCCGAGGTGGCAAGTTGGACTTCTTCCGCACTTTCGCCCAGACAGGAGAATTCCACACCAAGCTGCACAGACGGGTGTGGGAGTCTCAAGTAGCTGACCGGAACCTCCAGCTCTCGGTCACCCAGTACTTGCCGGGTGTGGCCGCGCTTTACCTCAAATAAAGTGGCCGCTTCTTGGACCCGAAGGTCCAGAGGAAGCAGCCCGGCAAGTACTAGGGCCGAATGCAACGACGTGGTTCGGTGAGTTCGCGCAATTTTCTGCGCGGAACCACGCTGAACCGCATCGAGCTGCCTTCGGACCAGCAGCTTCTTAGCCGCCGGTGCCTATGCACTCGCTGCATACAAATTGATCGGCTCCAACACCGCCAGATACATCGTTCTGATCACCTCCGAGTTCAACCCCCATGATACTTTCGCGGCCCTGCACAATTGACGATAGAGGCCTTGGGCCTTGCTGCTCACGTTCTTCACGTGCGTGTTGAACGTGAGCCTATCGTCAATTGTCAGGCCGAGTATCCGAACTTCACGAGTTCGACAAAGGGGCTCTCCGCCCATATTCAATATTGGGTTGTTGTACTTAAGTTTGTTGGTGAGCACCATCACATTGGTTTTGTGTGGTGCAAACCTCAACTTATTTCGGACCCCCCAATCGTGAATATCGGCGAGCACCGCATTTGCCTTCCTCGTGATGTTCCCGGTCTCTTGCCCGGAGAAGATCAGCACGACGTCGTCCGTACAAGCACCTTAGAACATCGACGTACCGGTGGTCTTTTTTTTTTTTTTTTGCACCGTTGGAGGGCCTGCAACACGGCCCATATCTCAATCGAATCGAAGGCTCTCTCATAGTCCACAAACGCTAAGCATAGGGGCTGGTTATACTCATGGGACTTCTGTATAACCTGCCGCAGCGTATGAATGTGGTCTATAGTGGTATAGCCTTTACGGAATCCAGCTTGTTCGGGAGGCTGGAAGTCGTCGAGCCTGATTGTGAGAAGATTCGTGATGACTCTGGAAAACAACTTGTAGACATGACTCAAAAGTGAGATGGGTCTATAATTCTTCAACTGGGTTTTATCTCCCTTCTTGAAGAAAAGCACCACCACACCTCCGTGCCATGCCCGAGGCGATCGGCTTTCTAGTATGACGGTATTGAACAACTTCTGCAGGACTTCGAGGATCGGCTTTCCACCAGCTCTCAGAAGTTCAGCTGTTATTTCGTCATCACCAGGTGCCCTGTTGCCTTTAAGCTGATTCAGAGCCACACTAATCTCGTGTAGGCTGACAACCGGGATATCTTCAGAGTAGTGTCGGGCTAGACTAGCTCTTGGATCTGATGCTAGTCCACCAGAAGAACATGTAGTCATATACAGCTGTCCATACAACCGCTCAATCTCCTCCAGAACCTCGGCCCTTGACGATACGATCCTACCGTCCTCTGTCTTCAGCCACGTCAACCGGCTTTGCCCGATAGACAGATCTCGTGCGAATACTTTAGAGCCTTTGTTCCGCTCTATTGCCTCTTTAACACTGTCAGTATTAAATCGACGTATGTCGCGAGTCAGAGACTTAGAGACCTGCCTATTCAGCTGCCGATATTTGGTGGCATCTTCAGAAGACTTCAGGACCAGTTCTCGTCTTTCGGTCATGAGGTTTAATGTGTGGTCAGAGATCGGCTTCTTCTTTCTGGTACGGGGGACTTTAAAAATCTTAAGTCCTGCCGTACGGACAGCATCTACAAACCTGGTGTTGTAATCGTCCACATCGATGCACTCGACTAAGGATGCAAAGCGATTTCGTAGTTCAAGTTGAAAGCTCTCGGGGTTTTGGAGTTGGAGTGGGTAGAAGCGACTGCTCTATCACATTTTCTCATTCGAGGTTGAAGGGTGAACGGGGATTCGTCAAGGTTTCATTCTCGATTTTATATTCATTATCTTATGAAAGTTATCCGAAACTACAAATTCCATTGTTTTATTGATGACGTTCAACTTTTCATTTCGGAAGTATCGTCAGATATCGGTAATGCAGTCCTAAAAATTAGCGACGACATCGCTAAATGGTCACGCAGAAACACTCTTCTCAATCCTTTGAAAGCGGTATATGTATATGTATATGGTTCTTGAAACCAAACATCACCGTAACACAATTACAGCTAAAAACATTAAGTTGTAATTGAGTGTAAAGAAATAACCAGTACAGGTGGAATCAGACGTTAGGTATTACGTGATTTTTGGGTTTTGAAAACCACATTACTAATATGATCAGAAAATGTTTTGATCGTATAGGTCTTGTATAAAATCCGTCATCTTTCCGTTAAAACTTAATATAAATTACGGTGGTTGTTTTTGCTCTCCGCCTTCTTTCCCGACGGCGCTGCACAAGTCAAAGAGTGAAGATGATCGCCATCGATTCTGCTGGAGATTTCAGCTCGTAATCAAGTTGCTGAAAAAATTTATATTATTTCGTGTGCAGCGGAACTTATTAAAAAGGTTAGATTTATTATTTGTTACATTCCGTGTGGATAAGTCTGTTGATTTATTTTATTTTTATTTGAATGAATAACAATAAATAAAATAATATTTTAGTATGTATTCCTTTATTCAGTACTTTATGTATAATACTAACACGCAAGTGCGGAAGTAGTGTTTGAGAGATGTTCACAAGTTTTGTATCTTTATACATCTTTTCGATAGATGTTAAATAATCGTGGTGGAAAAGAACCTTTATTAAATTGTTTTGACATACATTAAGGCTGTTTAAATAAGTTTTGGCTACGATGCCCCAGTGTTCTATCTGATATTCTGTGGGGTTTTGCTGAATAATTATATATTGTATATTTAACTTGACTTGGTAAACATCGAGTTATACGTCGTAATGATTCTGTTAGGGATGGGGGGTAGCGGGGTTTTCGCAATAAATTCGCTTTTTTCGCATTCGAATTGAGGACTTTGTTGGCCACATTCATCGCCTCGTCGGTGGAGCACCTTTGTAGCTAACAGAGTAACGAAGGTACAGTTATTTATGTCCACAAAACCTACGTGATCTGTCTGGTAAAGACAAGCCCGCTGACTGTTTGTCGCGTGGCCTCACTCCGTCACAAATAATTAATCACCCGCTTTGGTTTAATGGCCCCTCTTGGGCACAATCGGATGTCGCACAGTGGCTTTCTGTTCCTTTTAATCCTCCTGTGAAGCCCGAGGCGCCGGAAGATAAGAAACAGACGTTTTCGACGCTGTTTTAGATGAAAAATCTCCTATAATATTACTAGGAGATTGTATATCGTCCTGGTCTAAACTATTACGCGGTGTAGTTTTCGTTTGTCGATTTGTAAAAGGTCAAGTTTATAGCCCTGCATTTCGACACAAAACTGGAAACTTCCTCAAAGATGGATTAACTACAGTTGAAGAACTACTTCATTTTGCGCCCATGCAAACATTGGATCTTGAATTTTCTTGTTGAACATCATAAATTAAATTGTCACGCCGGTCCCGACTTGCTGATCTCGCTCGTACCTCAGAAATAATGGATACTTTCTACTCGTCATTTAATTAGGAATAGGATCCACAAATGTATGCCTTGTTCTCGACTACGTCCCAAGTCAACTTTCCCTGAAATGGCGGATCATCGTTCTTGTCGTGTCGTTTAATCGGCAACAGCCTTTATTCACATGCGTACGGATTATGCCGGCCCTTCCAAGGTTACCATAACACGGGCGAGGTCTTCGTTCCACCAAGGCTTACGTGTGTTTATATGTTTCCATGACTACACGCGCAGTACATATAGAACTGGCTGGTGATTTAAGCAAAACTAGCTTCATAGAAGCCTTCAAACGGTTCCTATCTAGACGGGGCCCGGTGGGTAGAATTTATTCGGACAGTGGGACGAATTATATAGGTGCTCAACGCAACTTTCAGAGCTTCACCAATTTCGTTGTTTAAAGCACCACAATACAGAGTTTGGCTACGTCTTAGCTGAAAATCGCATTGATCGGTCCCTAAATGTCTCGACAGCTAGCCGTTTAAGTGGGAACTGGGAGGCTAATATCCAAAGCTTAATATCTCATCTATATCGCGTTATAGGTGATATAATTGTTTCATTTAAAGAGCTATTTACTGTTCTTGCTCAAATCGAATCCGTAATGAATACACGACTTTTATGTAGGACACTCTTTAGTGATCCCTCCGAACCGCTTGCTTTCACTCCTGCCCATTTTGAATGCACAAATTTATTCAATACTTTTGGAAGCGCTGGAGACGGGAATACCTTCATACGTTGCAATTACGCCGCAAATGGAATAGGGCGGTCGATCGAGTCGATGTCGGCTCGGTGGTGATTTTGATTAACGATAATTCGCCTCCTCTGTACCGGCCCTTACCGGGTGTCGTGGAAGAAGTGATTCCTGACTCTACGGGAGTTACACGCATTGCACGGGTAAAGACGATTGGATCGTATTTGCGTCCCGTGGTGCAACTCTGCCCGTTACCTAACCAGTAGCCCATTTAGATTTTTTATTTAATTTATGTTAACCGTATTGATAGATATAGTATAAATGCTTAATTCTTATAGGAAACACGTCACACTGATAGATACATTGCGTGATCGTAGATAAACTTAACGTACTTATTTAGATTTATTGTTAATCGTTTCTTAAATAATACAACTTTGAAGGCGTCCCTTCAAGCCCAGGGGAATGGGTGCGCTGGTTGGGAATTCTTAATTTTGGTTTTCTCAAGGTAGCAACATATAATTTGGTTAGCACGTCCTGCCCCATCCCTCCCGCGCACGTCACCTACCGACGCCGTCCCGGCGAGTGACGCATGGCTCCCTGGTACTGCTGTTTTATTCGTAAACAAGTGAAATTGTTGGTGTTTCTCATCGCTCCGTTCGAGTCTGCAGTTAAGTAAAGTTATATAAAGGTACTGTGCATCCTTCCTTTACTGCGGAACTGCCGCTTCTTCTCGATTTTGTCTGCCGCAGTCTGTGTACAGGACACAGAGTGCAACAACGCGCATTTTGTAACGACCGATTTTCGCAAAATTCAATTCTTTTGTAGAGTATTGCTTATTTCGCGTCTGCAGTAGTTGGTAAGTAAATAAATAAATCTTTATAAAACATGCTTAAGATGAAGATTTTAAAATTAAAGGTACTAGAAGTGCATGCACCTGTCTCTCCTATTATATATAATATATATGTCCGACTGCTCCCTGCCTGCGCACTAGATCGAAAGCTCTCACGTTTGTCGATGTGTATGTCGTTTCGTTCAATTTGGATTGCAGTAAACGATTTGTCTAACACCTAACCAGCTGGGTGCGCTCCGTAGGGCGGACCAGTATTTCACTCCCGACTGCCGCTTGCTTCTTTACCGTTCTGTACTTCCGTACCGTTCCGACCTCTGGGCGGGCACACCTCAGTACCGGCTTGACCGCATACCACGGAGAGCAACTCGAATGGTCGATGACCAAGTTGTTTCCAAACGCCCAGCCTCACTGGCCATGCGAAGAGACGACACATCTCTGCATTCTTTATAAAATTCACCGAGCGTACCGGGAGGGGAGTGTTCCGACCAGAGTTCCGTCCGGAGTTATTGCAGCCGCTGCTCTCCACCAACGCAGTACGGGACAAAACGCCAAACTCCATCTTGACCACCTGGCGCCTGGCCACCTTCCACTGTGAGGTGCATTTCAAACGCGACTTTGTGGAATCAGTTGTCACCAGCGATATTTCCGAGCCAACTGCCTATGGGCGTCAGGGTTCACTTTCCACCAGGTGAACTGTTCGATCGGTTGCCCATCCTTCCTATAAATATTAATGCGCTTGTATTATACAACGTTTCCGTGTCGGAGGCGCGCATAGAGGAGGGGGCGGGAGAGTGGGTTAAAGAAACAACAACAACAACAACAATGAATATAAATATCATTTAATCTTCCTCGCTCGCATGAACACACAACACAGACGCGACGTTCACATGACTGATGACGTGAGTCGGTAAGATGGCAGGGAGGCGCGGGCGGACAGGGTGTGTGCGTGTGTGTGTGTTTGCGTGTGTGTGTTTCTGTGGGTGTGTGTGTGTTCGTGTGTGTTTGCGTGTGTTTCTGTGGGTGTGTGTGTGTGTGTTCGTGTGTGTGTGTTCGTGTGTGTTTGCGTGTGTGTTTCTGTGGGTGTGTGTGTGTGTGTTTGTGTGTGTTCGTGTGTGTGTGTTCGTGTGTGTTTGCGTGTGTGTTTCTGTGGGTGTGTGTGTGTTCGTGTGTGTGTGTGTGTGTGCTTAGTTCACGGAAGGTGACGAGCAGGAGGGTGATTGCGGTAAAGCAGCACGTGGTGGCGAAGCGAGAGCAGCTTCAGCAGCAGCTCCTGTCCCGGCAGGTGCTGCACCGAGTCTTATGAAATATACATTTATTATATCTAATTCACTGCATCCGTAATTTTGTATTTTCGCCTATTCTATTATAGTTTTAAGCGATAATTGATTTTTAACGTGTAAATCTTTGAACACCTAAAGTAACGTGAAACGGGCGAAATGAACAATCACAAGTAGGCGGAGTCCCGGCGGAGTCCCGGCGGAGTCCCGGCGGCCGCCCGTGTAAACGTACGTACAAAAATAAGCGAACGTCGGCTGCTCGCTTCCCAATACACTTCATAGAAAAGTAATCAAAAACGTGGGCGCGGCACTTGTAAACACATTACTACGCTATAGTATAAATGTAAAAACAAAGCGCGCACGTGCACCGGGCCGCACCGCGCGCACGTGCACCGGGCCGCACCGCGCGCACGTGCACCGGGCCGCACCGCGCGCACGTGCACCGCGCGCGTCTCTCGCACTCGCGTAACACTTAACGTTTTCCTGTTTACAAACAAACTGCATACAACTGTAAACAATCAACAATTCGTTGTAAAGCCATCCGCTACTGCAGCACGCAGCGCGCAGCACGCGCACGCGCAGCACGCGCACGCGCAGCACGCGCAGCGACACTAATATGAATATTCAAAACACTGTCAAAGGAAATATTTACACGTGCTGTCAGAAGCGCTGCGCCTTGGTGGTCTGTCGGCAGAGGGGCCGCAAGCACACCCTGCGCGGGCCGGCCCTTCCGCTGCAGGCTGAGGGTGAGTGCAAGGCCTTTGCGCCCTGTTTAAAAAGGATATGGATAAAAAAAAATCTACCATGAATTTGTTTCAACACAGACGCAGCGCACCCGCAGCGAGCCCGCAGCAATGCTGCAGCCAGCCCGCACGACACTATATTTCCTTTGAAGTATTTTGAAATTCCTGGCGTTTTCAAAAAAAATCATATTGTTTCACAATTCAACTGTAAACACGCACGCACTCACTCACACACACTCACACACACACACACACGAACATGCACGCACATATATATATATTCATCTCATGGTAACAACTTAACCCTAAGTAACACATCTGTATTATTAATTTTTTCTTAGCTCGTATAATTAGACCTTTAACTGCGCGGGGCCGCGAATGGAAATGTGAAAGAGAACCCCAGAGGAAGAGGAAGAGGAAATACGGTACAGTTCTAGACCTGTACGTTTGAGCGGAACTGCTGCAGCTCGCGCCCCGGCGCCCGAGGGGACCGAAAGTACGCTCGCCGCACGTGTGTCGCAAGCGTGTCGCACGGGCGCCGCACGTGTGTCGCAAGCGTGTCGCACGGGCGCCGCCCGCGTCTCGCACGGGCGCCGCTCTCGAGCCGCACGCGCGCCGCCGACCGCGAGTGCGACGGGTAGCTCATCGCTCCTTTGATTTTTTTAAAAATCGCTTGTCTCCTTACGGACCGGATTTAGAAGCCTCGAATGATACCGTAAGCCTCCAGACCGGACATGGAGAGGTACACCAGCCATAGGGAGAAGAAGAAAATAGAAGTGAGGATTTTCGTGCACTGGGGGCCTCCCAGCTCTCCGCCGACGGACTTCCGCCTCCTCAGGATCAGTACCAGCACCGCGAGCACGGCCTCGGAGCAGAACATCGTCACACTGAAGGCGAGGCTGGAAACAGAAGGGCCGTCAGTCGCGCGCTGAGCCCCGCACGTGCGGGCACTAACTTAAACGTTCTGGATGCGCGGCGAGCGGCGGCCCCGCTCGGGGCGCGCTCGGGGCTCGCTCGGGGCGCGGCAGTCTGTTCGCGGACTCACTTGCCGGGCTCCACGTGGAACTTCTCATTGCGCGACCAGTGCACGGCCGCGGCCACCGTCCACGCGACGCCGATGCCCAGGAACACGTTGACCGCGTTGGAGCCGGTCACGTTGCCCACGGATGCGTCTGCGGTCTTGTCCTGGATCGCTGCTACTTTACTGGCGAACGTATCTGGGGGAGTTGGACGTAGTTGGAGAGTTAACGACTGATTAGGAAAATCGTAACGCCGAGCTCGTAGATCTCGTGAACCGACGGCTATCCTCGAAAAACAATTGTGCTCGACTGTACCTGGTATGCTAGTCCCTAGTGCGACGAAAACGATGGCGGTGACTGAATCCTTGATGCCCAGGGTGCAGCCGAAGTGAGACGCGACATCGCCGATCACCGCGGTCACCAGCCCAATGCACACGATCGACACCACGAAGCAGACGTAGCCTCCGCCGATGTCTGCGGAAAAGTGCGCATTTCCTCAGAGATCCGCCGCGGCTGCCTGACCGGACACGGTTGCGCCGTTCCAGCACCTCTGCGGCCGCCTGACCGGACACGGTTGCGCCGCTCCAGCACCACCGCGTCCGGCGAACCGGTCCTTTTCACTATGTTGTTTTACACGGAGCAAAGTACTTACATAAGCTGGCCGAATGGGGGTGGACTAGTTCAGCTTGTACCAGTTAATATCCCAAATGTTCAACCTTCGACGCTTTGTGTTTGAAGAGCCACTGTCCTGTTCGCCGCGCCGCTGGGTGCGGGGAACACTTACCATCAGTAAAGTAGAGTACTCCACCTGGGTGCGCGGCGTGCAATGTGAAGCGCTGTAGGGTAACGTAGCTCACCGGTGGGGGGGACGAACGCGAAAATAACTTTCCAAAACAGCGTGACCACGTGCAGCACGTAATCGGAGCAGGACGGCGGCTCGTCGGGGTCGTCGGAACCTGCAAGCATTGCAAGTACACCATCAGCGCCGGGAGCGGTACGCGCGCGCCGCACCCGGGGTAACGCGCACCTGAGTTGGCTGTGAGTGCGTCCGCGAACTGCTCCCGCCAGGAGGACGTCCCGATGATGATGGACGCGTTCGCTCTCTGGACCAACTTGTCCACCGTGTTCTGTAACCACGTAAACTTGTTGCGGCTACGCGAACTTAGCCCGTCGCACGCCGCAGCACGCCGCGGCACGCCGTGCGACCGGGTGGATGACAAGTCATAGAATTATTATATTTATTGCATTAACGTCATCGACCCGGAAGTGATGAGGAACGGGACGCACTGGTGCCGCGAGCGGTCGTGGCGCACCGTGTGCCTACTGTCGCACCGCCTCCGCCTCGGGCCGGAGGGCGCACCGGCACCGACCTTAAATTCTTTGCTTTCCTTGACTCGCAGCTGCGCCCGAGTGACCTCGCCGGCGCGCGGCAGGCCCATCATGGCGACCACCGCCTCGTCCTCCGGCAGCGTCACCAGGTGCTCGGCTTCGTTGCGACGCGTCCCGTGCGGAGAGTCTGCAAGCGATTATTCGGTGTTATTAATTAATGCATCAGTTCGATGCGCGAGACCTGCGAGACCGGCGGGACAGGCGGGACGGGCGGGACCGCCGCACCCGCCGGCGTGCCTGCATGCTGCGTGCTACTGCGTAAACGGCCCAGCTGGCACGAAAGCCGCGGTGGGCTCTACTGAATACGCAACGTGCTCCGAACTAGCGGGCTGCCGAGCAGTGTGCGGGGCCGGTGCAGCGCCGGTGCGGAGCCGGTGCGGCGCCGGTGCGGCGCCGGTGCGGAGCCGGTGCGGGGGCAGTATACGTATACAATAATTTCACTTCATGTAAATAAATCTCGCGCACACCGCCGCCGCACCGCCGCACCGCCGCACCGCCGCCTACGCCAAGCCAACAAGCCAAGATGTCTATCTGCGGGGGCTCACTGGCGCTAATGAATAAATAATTATGAAATTCTATGGAATCACTTTCACTAGATTGTAATATGCAATCAGCCGAGGGGACGTGAAATCAAGTGACTCTGTTACCGCGGGCAGCTCGCGGCCGGCGGACTGCTGAATGGTGCTACGGAACTTCGGCGGGACTCTCGAGTTAGCGAAACGCAAGCGACAAGAGCAAGCGACAAGCGCGAGCGGTGCGAGCGGCGTGCACTGCCTTACAGGAGGGAAAACAAACAAAATACATAATATCAAGCTTTTTATCTGTACGAGAGAAGGACGACGTCTTACTTGACAGAAATAGAGAAGTCATCCGTCAGGTGACAGCGGAAAGGGAAGAGAAGAAGAAAAAAGTAAATCAGGTGCGACGAAAGATGTTTAAAAAGAAAAGTGGTGGAATCCTGCGCTAACATAATACAGACCCCGTACGGGTGCCGACTGGGTTCCGTGTGTAATGTTATCTGTGTCCCGGGGCAATGGGTGAGTGTGCGCCCAAGGGGAAGGTGCATGCAGCAGCAGCAGCAGCAGCCAGCAGCGAGCAGCGTGCCCGTACGTCCGGCGGGCAGAGCCGCGGGCGAGCGGGGCATCACAACACTGCGCGCCGTTGGCCGGTAGATGGGACCTCTCCTCACCCGCGCACCCGCGCACCCGCGCCCGCGCACCCGCCGGACGTCCACATTGGTATTGTTTTTAATTTGGCCGCATCGTATCATTATAACTAATTAGTGTACACCGGCTGCGGTTCCGGCGCCGCTGCACGCTTGGACTTGCACGAAACATGACGACGGAGAACTCGCCGCGTACCATCACCGGCGACAAGCGGCGAGCGACAAGCGGCGGCCGGCGGGCGGCAGTAGTAACATTCAGACCTAGTTGTATACAAAATAAAAGTAAAGTGGGCCGGGGGTTCGCGGGGAGGAAGGGATGGTCCGTGCGCGTGCGCGTGTGTGTGCGTGAGTGAGTGCGCGCAGGCGGGCAAGTGTGCGTAAACAAAGTGCGCGGTACCGCCCACCAGCTCCGGCTCGCCCAGGTTCACGTAGAACAGCGCGTCTTTCTCGTAACTGTCCTCTTCGATGATGTGCAGCGGGATGAACTTCCTGCAACAACAGGCAGGCGCGTCGCGTACAGCCGCAGCAATGTCAGATCGCGCGCCGCCACGTACAACTCGCGATACACTTATCATTACGAGAAGGGATCAAAAAGTAGTGACAATGAGATACAGTACTCGTATAATAGCTATTGATAACTTAGGCATTTGTTTTTGTACTCGTGCACAGTCTCCGCGTCTCTCTGCACTCTCTGCACTCCCTGCACTCTTTGCACTCTGGGTCCAGCGCTTTCTCAAGGCTTCAATCCCTTTCAAAAAAAAGTTTCGTCTTGGTCCTGCAAAAAGCTCTACAAGGCATCGATCACCTCGTTATCGTCTTCGTACCTGTCTTCACTTAGGCATTCTTTCAATTCGGGGAACTGCCGACCTGTGCGGGGGTGCGTTGTCGTGACGAAACAGCACGCCCCTTCGAAGTTTCCCTCTCCTTTTCTCTTTGATGACATTCCTCAACCTGGGAATTCAATCTGCATAATATTGGCCTGTAATAGTGGATCCACGCTCCAGGTAATCAATCAACGCCATAAGCCATAACCTTGCCGTCCAATGCCACAAGCCAAGAAACTTCTTCGGGGTCAGTGATGATGGCCGTTTCCATTGCGCAGATTGCTGTTTTGTCCCGGGATCAAAATAATGGAGCCATGTGTCGTCCATTGTTCCTAAAGGAGACAAAAAGTTTTCAGAATTTTCTTGAAACTTGTCCGACAATACTCGTATCTTCGAAACGTCAAGTCGATTTTGTTTCTGACTGTCGGTTAATATTCTCGGCACACATCTCATGTTGCGGTGACTTTTCTCATATTCAAAGATTGTTTCTATATGGATTGAACACCTCTATACGTAATGCCCGTTTCTTGAATTACGAGTAAGTATCGGATGGTAATAATAATAATAATAATATTATATTATTATCGGATGGTAATTGTTCGATCGCTCAGTACTCGTTACGTACAATTTTCTCGAGTTTCGCAACATTGTCTTGGGTGACTGACGTCGATGGACGTGGTGACGGCCGCAACGAAGTTCGTCTTCCGTGCTCGTTTCCCCACTCGGCATTGAGAAGCCCACCCTGCCAGCGACAGTGGCAGTGGGGTACGGCGGGGCAGACTCTCCTAATGTTGCCTCCACATCGCGCTGCAATCCCTTGCGTCGTTAACTTTTTTAAACAGCGCTATTTAATAACGGCTCGCACTTCGTTTTCCTCCATTTTCGAGAACACGCTACGACCGGAAGCAAACAAATGACTGCATTCGACAAAAAACAAAAAAGAATCGAAGATTTTTTCTTTATTAATATAATATTACAAATACGTGTCTGAGCCATTGCAGTCTTTAGTTTTTTTCTTACCAAGAAGTACATGTGTCGTTCTCACTACTTTTTGATCCCTCCTCGTAAATACCCATATGTACAATGAACACATATCGGTTATCATCGGTATGACCACCAACCATCACCGGCCATCATCGGCGGCCGGCCGCATCGACCGGACTACCGGACCGGCTGTGGCGCCCCGCGGTGGCGACGGTCGCGGCACGCGTCCGCCGGAAGTGCTGTGCGCAGATGTCGTCGGCCCGTTCTTTTTACGTACTTAGCTAAGTGAGAGGTGCGGGCGGTCGTTAGCGGGTGGGGTCGGGTCGGAGCGAGGAGTGCTTTTACGGCAGTACCAGTTAATGCCGATTCCAGTGGGGCCGCGAGTGCGGGCTGGTGCCGGCGCGGCGATCAAACTGTTGTTTCAGTGATAAGAGATCTCGGTTGTGTTATCGCTGCGCTTAGCTAACGCGCGCCCGTGCCGTGCGCACCGATCACGCGGCACGCGCGGCACTCGCCGGACTACATTCAAGTCCGATGTTCACGGCGGTAAGGCATTTGAAGAGTGATACAGAAACGGTGACCAGCAGACGGGGGGCGGCCCCGCGGATCGCTTCCGGGTGCGTCTCCGCTCACGTCGGCAATCATTTATTCGCTTTGTTCAAATGGACGGAACTTATAAATAGCGCGGCCATTACACGACCGCCGTCCGTTGACCAGCGGCAGCGGTAGCGAGCTGGCGGTGCGCCCTTGGCGTCGGCGAATCGATAACTTCCGGCGTTGACCTGGAAACCGCATGCACGCTCACGAAACATTGCGACATGAATAATCGTTTTACAAAATCTGCCCGCAGGGAACGGTGCTCGGCCGGCACGGTGCGGTGCGCGGCGCGGTGCTCGGTGCGCGGCGCATTGCTCGGCCACTGCCCCGGTTGAGTACGCGGAGCCGCGGCGCGCGCCTCACGTGGTGGCATACATTCATTATACGGATTTCGTTAGCTCATAGTGACACACGGAAGTATCCGCACACTACGGCCCGGCTGCGGTTTTTCAGCTAATATTCAGTTGTCCCATTGCAACGGCACTGCCGGCGCTGCTCACCGCAGGCGCACGCTCGCGGGCGCCGCGCGCAACGTTGCGGTCGCGGTGACGTCGCGTTGATCTAGTGCGACGCGATGCGTGAACTCTGTGCGGGGGCGGCGGGGGCGGCGGGGGCGGCGGGGTCGGCGCCGGTCTACATCGCGCGGGCAATTACATCACACGAGTCGATTTACCGCGTGGCGGAGTGGGCGGGCGCGGGCCGCGGTGCATGGGTGGCTGAGCGCGAAGTGCGGGGGCGCCAGCCTCGGCACTTCCGAGGAACCTGCGCCCGTCTCGCGACGCATGGTGATCACTGCAAGCTGCAGCCGCCAGGGCAATGAATGTGCACGGGCGCCACGTGCGCTAGACACGCTTCTGGCTGGAAGAACCGCGCATCCCGGCGCAGCCCCACGTAACCTTCAACTACCCTATAGAAGACATATTTCTGGCCAAGTGGGAGCACCCGATGTGCCAGCTCGTGCGCTCGCCTTGCGAATGAAAACACATCCGGTGTTTGCGAGTGAGACCTCGCATTCTCCGCATTCTTCTGATCAATCTGCAACTGAACAACGGTTTGTTATTTGCGTCCGAGTGATGTTTACGTTTCGCGGTACCGAAGGTTTCCTCATTTCCCGTCGGCGAACTGGCGCAGGAGCACGAGGCCGGCACCACATCAGAGCATCGTTGCAGATTCATATCGTTCGATATTTATATCGGCATCGACATTATTTTCGTAAATAATTAATTCTTAAATTTCTGTGTAACGAGAGGTGGCGCAGGAAGCGGGCCGGCTGCCCTGGAGCCGGCAGCGCGCCGCGGCGGCTCCTTCACTTCCAGCGGCTTTATAATTAGCGCGTGGACGGATATAGCTCGGCGGGGGGCGGGCGGCGGGCGCGCTGCTCGGCTAATGAAGTTGAATATAATTAAACTTCGATTGAGTGACGCCGATAATATGATAGCGTAGCTGATGTTGAACTGTGTCGACTGCATCTCGCCGCGAGGTCTTACTGGTAACGATTATGAATATCCAATACCAGTCAGCAGTTTCGCCCCCGCAGCAGGAGTTGTGTTTGTGAAAACATCCAGCCGCCCGCCGCAGCTTGCCGCGGAGATAAATATCATACATTCCGTTTTCCCCGCACATTGCAATGGTTTTCCGCCGGTACTTCCGCATTTACCGACTACTTCGAGAGTTTTGTTCAAATGCCCCGAAAGAAGACAACGGTGACGGACTCGGTCCAGGTTCGGTCCGGGTTCGGTCCGGCTGTGGCGCTGCTGCTTTATCGTCGTATATTTGTTATCGTACACTTTCATTACGTTTTAAATGTGAAAAGTCAATATGAGTCGCTGTTTGTTTGCTTCACAACAACAAGTACTGCTTCGTTGGGAAAAACCTAAACTACAACGGGATCGAGCCGCACGCCCGCGCCGCGCCGCCCTACGCGCACCCTCCGCCGTAGCCCGCGCGTAGCGGCACGACGTAGGCGCCGCCGCTACGCGGTACAGCCGCGTAGCCCGCTACGAGCGCACGCGTGAATTACTATAAAATATACAACTTTGAATGCCAAAAGCAGTGCCCCCGCATTCTTCCCACCACCCTACACCCGCTGCCACGCCGCTGCCACGCCGCTGCCACGCCGCTGCCGATACGCCAGGCAACATTTATAGATGGGTAATGAAATACTGATTAAACGCAGTATTTTTCACGGAGCTTCTCCGAGTCTACTATGATTTTGTCTAAGCCTGAATCCACTTTCCTTCGTCCTAAACAAAGTATATACGCATACAAGTTAACCAGTTAACCACAATTGTCATAACCGCCTTGCTGTACGGGGATGATATTAGAATTTTTTTAAAATTCAAAAAAAAATCTTCAAAATTTTATCGATATAGTGGATTTAGAATAGTTGGATTTAGAAAAGACAAACATCTTTTGATTTTGATAAGTGCAAAAATGTTATGTCAACAAAGGCAAAATAGATGTAGGACCAATGTACATGGAAATAATTTATTTGGATGAAAGGAATTAAATGAGACATAGAAATATTTAGGAATACACCAATCTAATACTATAATCATGTTCAATTAAAAAAGAACCCTACGTGTGAGCTTAGTGCACGCTAAACGGCTGAATTTTATATGAAAAACGCAATTTCATTCAAAAAATCTTTTTAACATTTGGTATAATGAAATTGATACTACCAGATATGAAACAGTTAGAGATGAAAGCACGGACAACATTAACCAAAAACAATTGTTTACATCCAATTTCAACTTAAGAGGGATACTTTAGAGAGATTTCTTTTACTGTAAGCGAGTTAGGTATTTATATACAGCAATGTTACAAATAGACGACAATAACCACTCACCGCTCATTTTAAAAAATAGATCATTGCAATATATTAGGGGGACCAGAAAGTAATGTCGTTTTCTTACGCTAAATACAAACACATACATTTTTAACGAGTCTTTATTTTTAATCAATGATGTATTCCCCATCATTGTCAATAACCTTTTGCCATCTAGTGAGTAAATTTTCAATCCCTGATCGATAAAAATTAATTGGTTTTTCGGCAAAATATCTAGAGATGGCATTTTGGATATCATCCAAATTTGCAAATGTTTTGCTACTTAAAAAGTGTTGCAGCGCTCGGAATAAGTGGAAATCCGATGGTGCAACATCGGGCGAATATGGTGGATGAGGCAGCACCTCCCACCCCAATTCATTAATTTTTTCTAGAGTTCGCCTTGCGCAGTGCGGTCTTGCATTGTCATGTTGGAGAATGACGCCTTTTCGGTTGACAATCGCTGGCCACTTTTCAATTAAAGATTGATTGACTCGCTGCAATTGTTCGCTGTAGAGGTCTGCAGTAACAGTTTCTCCAGGTTTCAGTAATTCAAAATGAACAATGCCGCGAATACTCCACCAAACACACAAAAGCGCTTTTTTGGGGTGTAAACCTGGCTTAGCAGTACTCCGAGGGATTTCATTTGGAGAGAGCCACTGCCTTTTGCGTTTTGGGTTATCATACAGGACCCATTTCTCATCTCCTGTGATCAAGCGATCAAAAAACGCTTCTGTGTTGTGTCGTTGAAGCAATAAGTTGCATGTGATTGATCGGTTAGCCTTATTCTGTTCGGACAGATTATGCGGGACCCAAACACCTGCTCTGCTTACTTTTCCAATCTGCTTCAAATGTTCTTGGATGGTCGACCAAGGTTTGTTGAGACTGTTTGACAATTCTTCGATCGTCTGACACGGATTTGCTTCCACTTCCGCCCTTAACACGTCGTTGTCTAACGCTGATGGTCTTCCTGATCGATACGAGTCGGAAAGATCAAAATTACCCGATTTGAACTTGGAAAACCACCTTTGGCATTTACGAATGTCCAGTGCATTTGGATAAACATCGCAAATGTTTTTGGTAGCAACTGTTGCGTTATTTCCCTTGCGAAACTCAAAGAGCATGCAATGCCGGATGTGTACCTCTTCTGGTATTTGGCTGGCCATTTTACCCAAAATTACAAAAAAAAATTGTAATTCAATTGTCTATAAGTAAAGAAATCACTATAACCTCACAATGTCTTTGGTACGCCTCTGAACAAAACAATGAGCTGACAAATGACAATCAAGTATTGGCATGCGCAGAAACGACATTACTTTCCGGTCCACCTATTAAATCAGTACAAGATCTTAAAATCTACATGTTTACTGGTTAGCATTGTTTAAACTGGACCAGCAGCCGCGCCCCCTAACCCTGGCCCCTGGCACCTGACCCCCGGCACTTGACCCCTGGACGAGAAGTCCTGCACTCGCTTTATAAATCAGTGAATTTTTAATTAAACTTTTCGAAAATATTATTTATAATGCTAAATTCGTAAACTGTGACGTCACTGACCGCGCCACTCCCGGGGTCCTGCTTCCCCTGCCTCGGCACAAAAATGTCGACGTTACGACATTACACCACAAAGTGCACGAGGATAATCTTCAGGGATTATTTGCGCGGCAGCATTGAACGCTCGAGGCGAAGGTCGCCCGCCCGTCCGCCCACCCATCCACGCGTGCGATCGGCCCGCGGCCGCGCTGTGCGGCTTCCCGCGAAGCCCCGCAGCGCGCGCGGTGTATTTTCGGTTCCATAACTTACTTAGCTCTAAGTGACGACTACTGTCTTGGCGGAGCGCCCCACTGCCCCAGCGCCCCAGCGCCCCAGCGCCCGCACCCGGCTCATCCGACACTCCTACCTCCTACCGAGGTCACCAACCCTTTGGAAGGATCACCCCTTATTCTGTATGAATGGCAGTTTATAAAGGATACTTCTGCAAACGAGTGCGTTAGTAGTTGCACTGTACATTACTGCACTGCACTGCACTGCACTGCACTGCAAGCGAGGCGCGGCGCGATACTCACTCGGTTTCGTTGTTTTCGAAGATCACGAACCCCTGGGCGGGCTCGTACTGCGCGCCGCCCTTGGCCGTGCCGTCCTCCGTCCAGTAGGGCACCTTGACCCTGCCGCGGGCGCCGGCCGTGCGCACCACCCGCAGCTCGTATGTGCCCACGGACTCCGTCACCTCGAAGTCCCTCTGGGGAAAGGAAAACACGCCGGAGTGGTCGTCGTCCAGAATGACCACGGTGGCGGTGGAGGGCGAGGCGAGGCAGGCGCCCTGCGGGGAGCTGAGCCGTAAGTAGAAGTGCTCGTCCTCCTCGAACACGTCGTCATCGATCACCTCCACGCTGAACGTCTTCTCGGTCTCCCCGCTCGCGAAGGCTAGCGTGCCGCTCGCGGCGGTGTAGTCGGAGCCCGCTTCCGCCGTGCCGTCCTCCGTCGCATACCGAACGGTCACCTCGCCGTTCAGCTCGCCCCTCCGTATCACTCTGACCTTGAATGAACCGCAATTCTCCATAACCGTGTAGTGGTCGGGATCGAACCGGACGCTGGGCCCCTTCGGCTCCGGCGATGGGGAGCCCGACCCGCGGCTTTGTATTTCCGCTTTTACTTCGCTGAGGTCACTCTGAGCCCTTTCGGAGATCTTGCGCGAGAAGTCGCCTCCGCCTGTCATCTTGCGAGTCGCGGCGACCCTGTAGAAGGCCCGGGACTTGGGACCTCGCGACATAAGCGTCTCTAAGGCCATTCGTTCCACAGTTTCCAAGTCCTCGTGCGGATGTTGTCGTCTTAGCTCGCGAAGTACTGAGATATATTCCCGTCGCGATCTCTCCAGCTCGCGACCTTCTTCATCGTCGGATGCGAAGTCTTCGCCCGGTTTCAGAGCCATCTCGACAGACCCGTCGCCTTCCACTTCCACAATCACTCCTCTTTCATTAACCCTGTAACCTTTCTTAAGGTACTTGTACACCAAGAGCCGCCTGTCTGCTATGTACGCCGTCATAACCGTAGCGGGGAAGAAGAGGAAGGTCACGGTGCCTTCCCACACCTCGACCTCGCTCGGGGAGATAACGGCAAGGATGAGGTACAGCCACACGTAAGCAAAAACGGACCACGTGGCCGTCACCAGGAATACTCGCAAGTGCTTTATCTTCCGCACCTCCCCGTCGGGGATCACCACGACACATATAGCGATTATCACGAACAGGTTGTAAGCGGCCGATCCCACGATGGTCCCGGGTCCCAGCTCGCCCGCCTCAAAGTTCTTGCCTGCGATTTCGATTACGGAGAGCAGGATCTCGGGCGCGCTCGAGCCCAGCGCCATCAGCGTCAGGTTAGCGACGGTCTCGTTCCAAACGCGCACAACCACGATCTGGTCGCTGCCGTCGCGCCGCACGCGCACCTCCTTCTCGCGCGACGTGATCACTTCTATGGCGGCCATGAACCGGTCCGACACGATGGATACGCCGATGAACAGGTACAGGAGCGCCAAAAAATACACGACGCCTCGGAGCACGATGTCGAGAGTGGACACGTCCTCCAGTGGTTTCCAGGCGGGAAGGAGCAGGCCGTCGGAACACTGCAGAGTGCGCGCGGCCGTCGAGTTGTGGGTTGCAAGACGCGCGCCGGGCGGAGCGCCGCGGGCCGCCCTACAGCAAGCCGCGACCGCGAGCGCGAGCGCGGCGAGTGCACGCATCGTGCGCCGAACCAACCGCCGCCGCCCGCAGCCGGCGCCCGACTGCGGCCGTCCCGCGCCGGAGCGCGCGACTCCCCCGCGCGCCGCGCACCGCCGCCTGCCGCCCACCGCCCGCAACCCGCAGCCGTACGAACTCAGTTCGAACTTCGATCTGAGTGTTCAGAGTAGACGTGGGTTATAACAGGACAAATATAATATCTATTACTACTGTTACTGTTACGATATAATAACGGGTAACAACTTCTGTTATTAAATAACAGGTTGATTTTTTTTTAATTTTCTGTTTTTCGGGTTGTAATACTAGTATTATAACCCGAAAAATATGGAATTAGTTTTTTGTTTTGCTAATTATTATATTGTTGCTAAAACGAAGTTTTAACAACAATATATACAATGGGTGTGAGTGGGATAAATTAATCAACGAAATAAAAGTTAACACGAGCTAATTAAGTAGTGACGTTTCGAGGATAATTATCTTCTTGTAAAATTACTATTTAAAATTTTCGTGTTCTAATACTAAGTGCTTCTCATTTTAACAACACTGTATCAAATGAGTCTAGGCGAGATAGATTAATCAACCAAATAACAGATAACACGATCTAATTAAGAATTCGCTGTTCGGAGAGGACATCTTATGAAACGACTTACTATAATTTTGGGTTTATTTGAAACAAATACTAGATGTGTCTCGTTTTAAGATATGAAGATATTATACAAAAGACAAAGACAAGAATAGTTGCTCCATTTTTAACGTCTGTTCTGTTATTTCAAGCCATGTTACTGTTAATGACCGGCTGAAATCGAATACCGAAAATGTTCATGGTTGATAGCGATTGAATAACCTAAGTATGGTGAATTATAATTAATATTTTTTAACAGATATAATGACATCGCAAGAACAATTGTTATCTCTTATATTCGAATACTTGTGATTTATATATGTTATGATGAATTATCACCACTCTTCCTGTAGAGTGCCGCCATTAACCGCTACACTCCGTTTCCGTATTAAAGTTTGCCTGTGTCTAAGCGTCCGGCGTCCGGCGGGCGGCGAGAACAATATTTGCGAACACTGCATCAGATGCACCGTTGTGGTGGATCAGGTGCTGTGACGTCACCTCCATAGCCACCCAACGTTAATATTACATTAAAAACCACAGACATTGAAAGAGTTGTCGTTCCCCGCAAGATCCGCATTCAGATATTTACTATATAAAGGTTGCACGAGAACATTTTGTGATTTATGTGATACCAGGGCCTGACCCCGCGGCTGCTGCGCGCCCGGGCTGCGCCCCCTCGCTGCGGGTCCCGGTTGCAGGTCCCGGCTGCGCGTGCGAGCTGGCGAGCCTGGGCTGCTGGGCGCTTGGAATTCACCCATGAGTTCGTTACCATGTTTAGTTTCACCCTTCTGTCCATGTGCTGTTTCATCCGTGATTTTAGACACAAAATTCTATTAAATTACATTATTTGGATTATTATTTTGTATATGAATTTATTACGGAGTTTCGGAGGACCAAACGAAGCTGAACACGCGTACCAGTGGAGGTATGCGATTTTCTATAAACGGTTAAGTGCCAAACACGCACACGCACATGCACACGCACACAACATGTTCGACGGCGCGACATTGCTCTCGCTGCGGAGGTGGAGGGTGGAGGGTGGAACGTACTTATGAAATGTTTGTGAATGGTCGCGTAGTGCAGGTGCTCCGGCACCGAGCTCGCCAGGCCCGGCGGGCCGGACGCCGGGAGCCGATCGCTTGTCGATTGAAGTGCTGCCCATGAGTCCTTCGGGGGGTGCCTTGCTGGGGAGCGCGGCGGGAGGGTGGTACATCCGTCGCTGGGTCAGTGCGGGTGAGGGTCTCTTCGATGAGATATCTGCCGCTGCGGGCTTGACGCTTGCAAAGCTTCACATACTTATTCTAAAACTGACCAGTATTTTTAGCATGCACAACTTAACTTTGAGGAGAGCAGGGGCTGCGCCCGTACTCATCTTTTTGTATGTAGCACGAAGCTGCTCCGTCGCTTTATAAGCTGTTATCGAGTTTTTGTAAACCTTCTATGATGCTGGATACTATTCACTACTTTTTTTTTCTTGCGCGGGAAATCTTCTTAAAAGATACCTTGCTTCTGGGGGGAAGACAAGGTTATGTGGGGCTTCTACCCACTAAAACCCCGTCCGTGGTCTCCCTCAGTGCATTAGGAGGGGCTCCGGGATCTCCCACGGAACGCACCGGTGCCCCCTGCACTCTCGCTAAAACATCTCAAGGAAGGGCAAAGCCCTCCTAGACCCCACGCTTTGCAACGGCAAATACAAGACCAAAATGTATTTTCCGTCCTCCTAAGGCTCGCTTATTAAGCTCTGAGGGCCCCCACCCTCAAAGCCCACGAAACCGAGGACCCTTTTATTCGCCTTGTACGACAGGCAGAGAATAGCTTAGTCCTATTCTTAATGGACCGAAACTACAGGGCTGACGGGTTGGGGCGTCCGTTGCCATCGCCCCGACGTCCTCGTCTATGGACGGAGTCGGCCTTCTTTCGACTTCGCTCGGCGTACTTCTTCTGCATCATAATGGTTTCACAGAAGGAAACCAATGCTATCCACCTATTTTTCTTTGCCAGTGCAATTGATATCGCTACTGGCAAAGAAAGGTCATGCCCGATTTCGTGGATCACAGTTTGCCGTTCGGACTCCCACGTAGGGCATTCTGCGAGCGTATGCTGAGCGGAATCCAGCTCTCCACCACAATGGTGGCATCGCGTGGTTGGTTCACGTCCAATCCTATTCAGGTACTCACCAAAACACCTGTGTCCTGTGAGTACCTGAGTCAGCCTGAAGGTGACATGCACCACTCCGCCCGGTCTAAGCCAGGCTTCGAGGTTCGGCAGAAAAGCGCTTACTATTTGCTGCCGTGAGTTCCGCGGCTTAGCAAGCCTCTCTCTCCACACCTTCAAAGCGCGGCGGCGCACATGCCTGTGCACTTCCACCATATCCAGGGGTTCGGCTTCTTCTCGATGAGAACGTAGACGCGTATAAATCCGTGCGTGCCTTTCCGCCAGAATGTCCAGAGGTGGGAACCGGGCCAGGATAGTGGCCGCCTCAAAAGATATCGTTCGATATCCCCGTACGATACGTATGGCTATCTTTCGCTGCAGACTGTTGACTTTAGCCCGGCAACGTCGGCTGCCCGTCAACCGATCTGACTAATCCGGAGCGCCATAGAGAGCCATTGATCGCACAACCCCCGAATAGAGGCGGCGGACTCCTTCCCCAGGATGGAAGAAAAAAAAAGGGGCTGCGCCCGTACTCATCTTTTTGTATGCAGCACGGAGCTGCTCCGTCGCTTTATAAACTGTTATCGAGTTTTTGTAAACCTTCTATGATGCTGGATGCTATTCACTTACTGATTAAGATTTTCCATTCGAAATTGCAACTCAGTGTCAAGCTGTTATCTTATGCAGTATACTTCTAACTCTAGCTTTTGAGAGCCGCTTCTGGGTGGCCGTAAAAAGAATCAATCGTATAGTTACAAATCGCCAGCGAACATAAAAACTAGTTAGACGTTATTATAAAATGTTTTTGTTCACGACATAGCCAAACGGAAGAATTAAACAAACACAGGGCTAACGTTGCGCTCGGTCCGGTTCACCGAGTTAGATTTCATTGTGTTCAATGTAATAAATATATACATTTATATTTAAAAGCGGTCTCCAGAATATACCAGACCACGGTGCATTCTATGCGTAATAACTAAATTGCAATTAATTGTTTATATTTATACCAAATGTTGCGCAAGGACGATACTCTCATTAATATTTTCAATATTAATGCGACTGGTGTGCAGGACATTTTTCAGTTTAACTGTAGATATTAGCGGCATCTGTACACAGGTCTTGGAGAGAGCCGCAAGAATGAGCTGCACTACCTACACCGTGGCGTGATCACTTAGGACATTTTCTTGAATCATTGTCCGATTCTGTGTAGTAGGCATCGAAGATATAGCGAATACAGCATATCTACAGCATATATAGAGAATACAGCAACGTGCTATTGTAATATATAGACCTCATCGATAGATGCCGCTGTGATTAAAATATTAGTTTGCATTTATGTTACCTTGTTTATTGACAGCGTAAATGTTTCTATTCGGGACACCCGTGGATCTAATTTAATATTACGTTTTACCAACGTCTTGGTCTTTTCTGGACACTAAAATTGCTTTGTGTCATTGATCCAATTTTGAGATCTGACGACACCAATTTTTAGCATTTAAGTTGCGGTTGAATTCCGTTTCAACTGCAACAAATTGAAAATGTCTGCTAAAAGATGTTGCATACCGAAGTGCAGCAAGTCCTGTAAGTACTTTCTTTATTACCTAACTACACTATATCTACAAATTACATTATCACTACATACCTTTGAGGTCTTGCTCCACCGTGACTAGATATCATCTCAGCTCAACGAGAAACTTATATGCGGAAGCTAGTTCGTCGGCTGCAGGTTCCAGGGAACATGACCCTTACACCCGCTTCTCGTCCGGATTGTATATATTTTGTAAAGTACTTTTTGTTTATCATATGATCTGAGATTTGTACATTTTGCAAATTTAAATTATGCTCTGGAGGAATAGATATCACACAAAAAGAAAAATTGTATGTAAAAATATTTAATTTCCTTTGTTTCCAGATAATGTGAAGAAAGGCTTTTCAAAAGTTTTGTCTAGATATACACATATTCTATTTCTTCCTCCTACCCTTTTTCCAGCTATGTGGGGTCGGCAGAATATGTACTTCTCTTCCATGTCTCTCTACCAGCCGTCATATCTGAATTCATACTCTTCTTACCCATTGTCATCTTTCACACAATCTATCCACACATTTCTCGATCTTCCTCTATCCTTGTAGCCATCCACATTCATTGCAGTAGCTCGCTGGCCTAATGGTTAGAGCGTGCGGCTTTCATTCCGAAGGTCGCGGGTTCGAATCTCGGCATGTACCAATGACTTAATATTTAAGTTATGTACATTTGTGAACTTTAGTTACAACAGCGAGATACAAAAACGGTGAAGGAAAACATCGTGAGGAAACCCGCACACTGATATCATCTTTGTGTGTGTGTGTGGGGTGATCCCAATAAAGTGGCAACAGGCTCGCCCCCTGTTACATGGGACCTAATCTGACCACATCTGGCGAAACGTGGGTGGTTTATTCACCTCTGCCTACCCCTACTGGGAAAAAGGCGTGACATTATAAAAAAAAAAAAAAAAAAACATTCATTCTCATTACTTTCTTTGTTATATATCCTTTATCCCTTCGTATAACATGCCCGTACCACGCTAACCTCTTGCTCCTCATATTCTCTGTCACTGGAGCAACTTTGCGACGTCCTCTAATATACTCATTTTGCGACCGCAAGGTGTCCGTCAGGTACGCGGGGGCTGAGTGCGCCAGAGTTACCACCAAGGGGTGCGTGCAGGGATCTGTAGGCGGCCCAACTATCTGGACCCTCCTCCTAAATCCACTCCTTGAGATGGTGGTCAAGAGCGGAACACTCGTCACATACGCCAGCCGTTTGCAGACGACGTCGTGCTGATCTTCTCCGGGCAAGAGACTGGGGACAACACGAGGAAGGCAAATGCGGTACTCGCTAATATTCACGATTGGGGGGTCAGAAATAAGTTGAGGTTTACACCACACAAAACAAATGTGATGGTGCTGACCAACAAACTTAAGTATGACAACCCAATATTGAATATGGGTGGAGAGCCCCTTTGTCGAATTCGTGAAGTTCGGATACTCGGCCTGACAATTGACGATAGGCTCACGTTCAACACGCACGTGAAGAACGTGAGCAGCAAGGCCCAAGGGCTCTATCGTCAATTGTGTAGCGCCGCGAAAGTATCATGGGGGTTGAACTCGGAGGTGATTAGAACGATGTATCTGGCGGTGTTGGAGGCGAGAATTTTGTATGCAGCGAGTACATGAGCGCCGGCGGCTAAGAAGCTGCTGGTCCGAAGGCAGCTCGGCGCGGTTCAGCGTGGCTTCGCGCAGAAAATTGCGCGAACGCACTGAACCGCGATGTTGCATTCGGATCTAGTACTTGCCGGGCTACTTCCTCTAGACCTTCGGGTCCAAGAAGCGGTCACTTTATTTGAGGTAAAGCGGGGCCACACCCGGGAAGCACTGGGAGACCGAGAGCTGGACGTTCCAGTCAGCCACTTGAGACTTCCACACCCGTCTGAGCAGCTTGGTGTGGAGTTCTCCTGCCTGGGGGAGAGTGCTGAGGAGGTCCAACTTTCCACCTCGGCTTCCGACTCGGCGATCTACACCGACAGCAGCCGCATCGACGACAAGGTGAGTGTGGCGTTCTGCGTCATGCGGAACGCCGCAGAGGTTACCAAGATGAAGCTCAAATTGGGCAACTTCTGCACCGTATACCAGGCAGAGCTTCTAGCTTTGGTGACGAACGGCTTCAACAACACCGGGGGTTTTCTTCCCAAACGTAACTTTACGTAACGTAACTACGTACGAATAACTTCACAGGTTTAAGCTCAAGAAGAGTCCCGCGTGCCTCTGTGACCCGACGGTGGACCAGACCGTGGTGTACGTCCTAACTTCCTGTCCCTTATTCGGAAAAGAGAGAAGTGACGCAGAACTACTGTTAGGAAAAAAGGTAGAAATGGTAGCCAATGCCTCTCTGATGAGTGAGGACGAAAGTTGCCAAATATTCATGGATTATAGTAGGAAAGTGATAGAGAAGGTAATCCAAAGGAATAAGAAAATTAAAGTAAATTAAAAATAAAAATAAAAATAAAGATGTAAAAGCAAAAGACAGGAATTTTGGAAAATAAAACCGAATTGTAGATAAAAAAAACCAAAAGGAAGAAGAAACCAAATCAGAAATAAAAAGAAAAAGTGAATGATAAGTGGATGATTCTTTTCTGAATATGTAAAGGGATGATTGACTTTCAGCAAAGACGAAGCGACGAGCGAGAGGTATGGAAGAAGGAATGGAATGGAGTATAAAAGAAAAGAGAAAGAGATAAAAAAGAATGAAAGATAAGTTTCGGAGCGATAGATATGAAAGTATGAAAGGAGAGAAAGTAGGAAAAATTGTATAGACTAAGTATTAGATAATAAGTGATTTGTAAAATAAAGGCTCTGATCCGAAATACGCAGGGGAATGAGTATAAAAAAAAAATATGTATAATCATTCTTAATTTTATCCATCCTCGTCACACCTCACATCCATCTTAACATTTGTATCGTGGCCACATGTAATATCTTTTCATCCGAACCTTTGGTGGCCCAACACTAAGTAAACAAAACAAAACCAATGTATGGAACATTACGACAGGTCTAACGACACACGGTCTAGATATACACATATTAAAATAATTAATTATGTACCTATCTACCTAAAACACAAATTTGCAATTAGAAATATGTTTATTCTTATAATTTATAGTTTTTTCATATTGCAGGTGTTGGCGTATTTCTAAAAAAATTTTAATAGATGACCTATGAAACTTGCATATTAAATTCTACATTAAGATCAATTTTATCACTCAGCTAGCTACTAAAATCTGATCTAGCTAGCAGCAAATCAGATTCTCACCCTTATTAGCTGACAGTAAACATTATACTTAATGTATTGTTAGAATCGATAGCCACCAGAAATTTTTCAACAGGTTCTTGCACATCTTTACACATCACTCCGTGCACGAGACTATTGACGTCTGTACCTGAACAAGTGGGCGGCGCCGATTACCAAATGAAACACGCCAACAGTTAGCCGCAGGGTTAGTGGAAGTCATACGTCAGTCTTAATTTTAATATTTTTGTAATTAGATTAAATATTTGGTTAAAGTATTAATTTTTGTAACCATCTTGTAACATTTGTGAATAGAATTTTTTTTCCGCTTTGATTCTCATTTCCTAAATTGATATATTTTCTATTTACAAAAGTATTATTAAGTCAGTGGGATTGATTGTTAGAAACATTTAAAAACTATCTAATTATTAATAAAGCTAAACTAAAATTAATTTACTGGTGGTAGGTTTTCGATGCCGGATGCCCTCTAGGTGAGTACTACCGCAGCGCCTATTACTTCCTCCAAACGGTAGTATGCAAATATTATTGTTTTCCGGTTTGAAGGGTGTTGTAGCTAGTGAAATTATTGGTATAACGAGACCACATCTTATGTCTCAGGGCGAGTGCAATATGGTGTTGTATATAACATCCATCCACTTTATGGGCGGGCGTATCATTTACCGCCAGGTAAACGTCCCGTTCGTCTTGTCGCTTAATTGTATAAAATATATTTTTTTTAGGTATTTTAAAAGGACCATATATTTCATTATCGATTTCTTAGATACCCTGTAGTTAAAATTATAAAATAAAAAGTAAAACGTGTAGAATAAAAATATGTGTAACTATTTACAAACTTGAGATCCATATGTAGAATTCAATGGTCCGTGTATACGAATCAAGTTCGTATTGTTTTATGGTTTTGGCAATTAAACACTAGACATCGGTAAATGTTCAACACTTGAGTCATTATCTCAGTACATACAAAATATTCTGTGTTCGAAAATAAGATATGGCTAAAAGGTCTTATTACCAGGACATAAAATCTTAATAATAATTGTCAAATGTCAACTGTCAACATGTTGAGTGCTACTTGCGGCAGAATCAGTTTACGTCAGTTGCAATGCGTGTCGGCCCTGTGTGTTGTAAAATATCTAGAAGTATCCAGCAAGTGCAGTTATGTTTTCCGGCAATAGTTGTAGTGTAACTTTGTGAGTTTAGAACCATTTAGTCGGCATGAGTGATGACACACCAGAAGAGCGACAGCGCAATGAGCTGATCGTGTTGAAGGTATAGAATGTGTTATGTTTATGTTGCTGTTTATCCGCACCACCGTACTCGCAGTACTGTGTTGTGTGAACTTATGATTGGATTACTTGTTGATGATAACTCATCAATAACGAAATTTAAAAAATTTGCAATGGCTACGCATATTCTTTAATTATGTTATAATCTGCCCTTTACGAGTTTGGTTAAAGGTAGATTTTTTTCCAATTGACTAATGAGTCACCTTCCTCATATTATAGATATAGTACATGAGATATACCGACTACAATAATGTTGCTGTTGTGGCTGTCAAAATTGGGTGGTGTATTATCAATAACTTAATTGCATAAGACCTTAGATCACATTAATAAATTAATTAGTTACAGAGTCCATATAGAATATATACCATATTACTGTTAGAAGCAAAAATTAGTGCTGTGGACCTTACCTAAAGAGTTTTTGGTAACAGATACCTGATGCCAGAGCAGTACATTGCTATATATTGCTGTTATAAGGCAGACAACTTCCAAATGTTAAAAATTACTCCAAATAATGTTTTGTTAGGGATAGTCATATAAAATTATTTATATGCCACCTATTAATGTGCCTCTACATATTAATGTGGTGATCTGCAAAAGAACTAAGGTTACTCATATAGTCAAAACATTGCCAAACTTAAGTGGTAGTGGGCAGGGCACTTTGCTAGAAAGACCAATGGCTGATGGGGCAGTAAAGTCCTTAAGTTGCTCCTCTGTGCCAAGTAGGCATAGTGTTGGTTGGGAGGCTTTACCCTGGGTGAACCAACAAGCTGGTGAGAATCACGGAAACCCACTGGACGCAAGCAATATGGGACTGATCCATGTAGAGATCATTTGGGGAGGCCTATGTCCAGGAGTTGACACCTAAAGGCTGATGATGATGAAGTAATACATGTTAGTTTGAAATAATTGACTATCCATTTGTTTATATCTTAATTCTAATTCCCTCACCTGAAATGGTTATCCTGCAGTCTATATATGGAGAATCAGTGGCGGAGGTTAAAAGTGATGAGGGTGGGTGGGGTGATGAGATGGAGCAGGAGGAGCGGATGGGGTGGTCCCCACTTCATGTGACACTATCTCTGCTGCCCCTGCATGACTCTACTGGTGCACATTGCTCTCTCACACTGCGCTTCAAGTGTAACCACGATTATCCTAACAAGTAGGTCATAAAAATTACTAATTGCAGACAACATTAGTATTCAATATGATAATATTAGTGTTATATATACTAGTAGCTCACTGGCTTAATGGTTAGAGTGTGTGGCTTTCATTCAGAAGGTAGCGGGTCCGAATCCTGGTATCTACCAATGACTTAATTTTTAAGTTATGTACATTTGTGAACTTTAGTTACTACAGTGAAATACAAACGGTAAAGGAAAACATTGTGAAGAAACCTGCACACTGAAATCATCTTTGTGTGTATGGTATAGCCCTAATAAAGTGGCAACAGGTTCACCCCCCTGTTACTTGGCACCCAATCTGCCCACATCTGACGAAAAGTGGGTGTTTATTTGCCACTGCCTACCCCTACTGGAACAAAAGCATGATAATATAAAAAAAAATTATACTAACCAACAGTTATAGTGTCTTCATTCCACCTGCTACACTATCATTGGAAGAGTTGCGGTGCAATGTATAGAACAAGATCAAGTAATTATTATTTGCAAACAGTTACACTTGATGGCTGTATCTATTTAGTTAAAAACATCTGCGCTATAGAGTAATAATTATTGTAGGCCGCCAACAATTTCAGTGCAAAGTGTAAATGGGGTATCTCTAGAGAATCTGAATGAATTGCTGAATGAACTGAAGCAGCTCTCCACTCAGCTGTGTGGGGAGGTCATGATATATGAACTGGCTGATTATACTCGGGTAAGAAACAAATGTATCATTTTCTTTGGTTATAACATTATTGGAATCATAGTCTCAAATGTGAATAAATGAATAATCAGATTTGTGTTTTCAATCAAATTATTGATCTATATTTTATATATTTGACTCATGGTAATAATAAACTTTGTTGCAAAACTATTTGTATTATTTATAATAATGTCCATCTTTGAGTATGTCTGCACTCCTTCCAATCTAATCTATTTGATTGTGCACTTCCAGCAATTCCTCCATAAACACAACAAACCGACACTGTCTTTCTACGATCAGATGGTCAAAGAGAAGACCGAATTGGAAGAAACGCGACTTCGAGACTTGCAAGTAAAACAAAATGAAGAAGTGAGCTTAGCAAACTAAATGTGCATTTGTTAACTATTTAATTAGTAAAACACTTAAAAATGCACTTCTTTTGCAGGCGAAGAAGATGCGCGCAGAGCTGCTGAAGCGGCAGGAGACACTGCGCGAGGCGCCGCAGCCGGACGATGACGGGGATGACGCACTCCGCCTGCTTTGGTGCGTGTGGATGAACGCGCACGCGCAGCCGCACGCGCATGCGTATTTAATACTTGTGTTACAGATGTACTCAAGTTCAACAGCTCAATAATCAGATAAACGCGGTTCTCTCTGTGTGTGCAGTTATGAGGAATCCCAATGCATTGCGTGGGCGAGCTCGGAGGAGGGGGTGGGCGGCGCAGGGCGAGGCGCCTGCACTTGCACCGGAAGTGGTATGCGTGCCGTCCGCTTCGCCGCCACCAACACCAAGATATATCTGAGCAATTGTCTTGGTCAGTACCAATTACTAGAAAAACTTATGCGAGCAAGGTGGCAAAAAAGTGTGGCCCGCCCGATGGTCGGCAGGTACCCTGTAGTAGTGTACGGCCCGCGTATGCATCGAGCGCGTGCTTGCGGTCCGTACGAAGGTCTATCTTAGTTTGTTGATTTGGTGATTGCCACACCCAATTTATTTACCAATGAATTGTGAAGTCATAAGTTGGGCACTGGGCGCTTTGGCTCCTACGAAATACGTGATCTGACGTGCCATGGGGCTTAACTAGATAACGTGTCCCTCAATTCCAGAACACTTATTCAACATTGGGTTCAGTAATGTCGAAGATCTAGAAAAGCTCGTTGGCGAGTCGAAAATAATGTCATACAAAACGATGAGCTTCAAAGTCTTAGAGTCGTCGGTTCCGTGTGCTCGCAGAGTCAACGGATTCGCTTTTATCGTGGCCACGAGGTCGACAAAAGTGGACTCCCGCGTAGACATTTAGGCGCATTGTTGATCATATGTTCATAATTTCATTTGTTTTGGTTTCGGGTGCACAGGCCACTCGCGGCTGGGCAGCGCGCACCTGGCGCTTGACGAGCGCGGCGCGCCGCTACTAGTGCGCCGCTGGCAGCTGCCCACCGCGTCGGACGTGCGCCGCCGGGAGCGGCAGCTAGCGGCTTTGCAGCGCGACGTGGTGGCGCTGGCCGCTTTGCAGTGCTCAGCGCTGGAGCCCTACCGCGCACTACACGTGCACACCGTCCGACGCCAGCATATTTACGCGGCGCGCCGGCACCTGCACGGCACTTCGCTGCGCCACTATGCGTCCGCTGCGCGCCAGTTGCTCGGCAGCGTCGACCTGCTGCAGCTCATGCGGCATGTGGCGTTGCCACTTTTCTCTGTGCTAGCGGAGATGCATGCAGTCGGTCTGCTGCACCGCGATGTGCGTGCCGAGAACATCTTCCTGGAGCAAGGCGGGGCGGTAAAACTAGTCGGTGCCAGCATCGATGCGCGGGTCCAGGAGCTAATAAAGGGAGATGATTCCTGCGAAAGGTGACAATTGCGTTTTATCATACCTGGATCTCCTCTGTGAGTAGGAAAACCTATCTTTTCAATAAACATGTGCCCACGAGGACTTGTATAATTGCATATTTGGCTGGCGTTTTATAAAATTCCTGGCAGCAGGTGCAAAGTGATGTGTAAGCATTTATTTTAGCCGAGGCTTGGTGCCCGGCGCAGCGCACGCAGTGCACGCGGGGCTCGTGTCGTGACATTTAATATAAACGCAATGGAATGATTCCTCGTGAATTTTTCTTTCGACGAAGCATCGGGACAAGCCTGTCATTCACCTGAGGGTAAGTGTGCCCAGAATCAGGTTGTCGCCGCGCTTTGCGACGAGATTTTAAATCGCTTCACTAAATAGGGGGAATAGCTACTCGTACTATATAAAAGATAGAGTAATGTTTGCACTGTCCTGTTTGACAACAGAAATAGGCGCTGCGGTGGCAACCGTGTAGGTGGTCCCGGCGATAGAGACCACTCGCGAAAAATATTATAAGAGCAGTGTTTGGGCGCAGGCACACGCGGGCGCAGGACGTGGCGCGGGCGGGCGGAGCGCTGGCGGCGCTGGTGGCGGCCGGGGAGGCGCGCTCGCTGCCCGCCAGCCTGCCTCCGGACGCGCGCGACTTCCTCGCCAGGTGCGCACGCGCGCCCTGTTCGTTATTAATGCATAGTCTCACACGATTCACCTTCGATCGCCGCATGGTTACGCCGACGGCTCGTGATGCACTCACAATTAGAATGATCGGGTGACAAGTATCGGCAGTTAAATTATCTTATTGAATGTCGTTGTTACTTATTTATTTACTCTTTTTTGTCCACTGCATAAAAAAAACATAAAAAGTCAAACCAATGCATAAAATTATAGCAAAAGGCGGTCCTTTGGCTCGAAGCCATTTCTTCAGGAAATTTACACAAGATTATTATTGATGTTTTATGACTGACGAAGGTGAGCGCAAGCCGCTTATAATACGCCTATATATTTGTACTTATAATACGCCTATATATTTTACTATTTGTACTTGGCGACGAGTAGAGGGCGGTGGTCCATGACAGATGTAGACGGTGACAGGATGTTGTAGTGGACGTTTTTATTTTTGATGGTGATGTTCTTGCCGCAGTTTTATTGACAACTATAGCGGCTTCATCGGACTCAGGGCTCACGGATCCGGTATCCGCGAGCTAAAAGTAGTGGACGTGTCGTGCGCAGGTGCGTGGCGCAGGACGAGCAGTCGCTGTGGCCGGCGGCGCGGCTCGCGGCGCACCCCTTCCTGCAGCCGGTGGTGCCGCGCGCGCCCAGTCCGCCGCCACCCGCGCTCGAGGTGCGCCCACCTCGTGTCCTAATATCCATCCCGCAGTCAGCAGCGTGTACTGTGCTGTGTAGCTATGCTCCAGTGATATCTCTCGCTTTTGTACCTCGCTGCTCGCGATTCCCAGAAGTCGCTCGTGCCACTCAGTTAATCATAATTCATGCAGTTGCAATTATTGTGTCAACTTGCTCGTTCTCAACACAAATTCGTCTGCTTGTAGGGACGATTGAATGCGCGACACGTTTGGAAGTAGTAGGGATGGCCAGGGTGGGGGTCAGTACAGATTTGAGCAGGTTTTTTGTCACCTTTCTTTGTAAATATTTATGACAATCCATTCAGTCGATGGCTCGGGGGCGGCGCGCTTGCGGAGCCACCGACGCTCTTCCCTTTCTCAATGGGTGTCAGGGTCGCTACAGTGTGCGCTCCCGCAGGAAGAAGACAGCGGCCAGCTCAGCGAGCTGCGCCTGCCGCGTCACAGTGAATCGCGGCTGTGCGTCGAGTTCGAAGTCCTCTCGTGGATCGGTAAAGGCGGCTTCGGCGACGTGGTGAAAGTATGCGGCGTTGTGTTACTCGTATAACACATTACGTTGGTAGTTAACGCCACACACTGTAATTAAGTTTCCGCTGGCAGGTCAGGAACAAACTGGATTGCGGCATATATGCCATAAAACGCATCAAGCTAAACCCTCAAGACGTATCGCTGAACCGCAAGATCACCCGCGAAGTAAAGCTCCTGTCGCGGTTGCACCATGAGAACGTGGTGCGTTACTACAACGCGTGGATCGAGGCTACTGCTGGTTCCGGTGGTGATGGAGGCGCGGAGGAGGCGACGCCTCGTCCGCCTGTCAGCATTGAGTGGTCGCTGTCGAGTGCGCCGCGCCCACCGCTCGCCGACTCCGACAGCGAAGACGACGACGACGACGACGATCCCGACTTCGATCCCTGGACTTTGAGGTCAGCTGCTGCTCTTAGACCGGTTGAAGGTGTTGCAAACAGAGAATATAGTTTTTAGTTCAATAACAGTTTGACAGCTTACTATCTACAACACCACGCCTCGGCCGGTACCATGCGCAGCCTGCGCTGACTGCGTGCCGTCGAGCGGGCCCTATGCTCTACAGATTAGGGTTTAAAATTGTCCCTGTGTGCTAGTTTTGAGTAATTGAATAGAACTCTCATTTATGATTCCAATTGATTTCTGATTTGTATTTCCTTTGTGTCTCAGTCCCGAGGACGACTCGAGTGGGATTGTTTTCCAAGCCGAGGTGGACAGCGAGAAGAGCGCGTCTAGCGCGCGCGGCGTGTCGGCGGAGTCGCGCGCGGTGATCGCGCCGCCGCCTGCGCGCGCGCAGCACCTGCTGTATATACAGATGGAGTTCTGCGAAAAGCACACGCTCCGGCAGGCGATCGATTGCGGTCTGCACGAGGACCCGGTGCGCGCGTGGCGGCTATTCCGGGAAATTCTGGAAGGCCTGGCCCACGTGCACAGCAAAGGAATGATCCATAGAGATCTGAAACCGGCCAATATTTTTTTAGACTCCAACGATCACGTTAAGATCGGAGATTTTGGTTTAGCTACAAAAATTTTCTCCAAAGAATCTGTAGAAGGTAGAAAACATAGTGTGACTGCATGTCAGCTTACCTCGGATTATTGTGCTCGGATCTAGTAATAAGGTGATGCTTGTTGTTTCACAGACAGGACCAAGTCGCAAGAGGAAGTGGACGGTGCACTGACAGGGGAGGCGAGTACTTTTTCAACACCATTTGACATTTTTATTTTACTGACTTCATCTCCGAAGCCAGAGAGGATGATCTTAATTTGCAGGAAGCTAAACATTAGGAAACTTTTTTATGTTCATGCAAATGCTTTTACAATCAATCAGGAGAATAACCGGTTCGTGGCAGGTTGGTACGGCGCTATACGTGGCGCCGGAGCTGCGCGCGGGCGGGGGCGGCGCCGCCACGCGCTACAACCAGAAGGCGGACGTGTACTCGCTGGGCGTGACGCTGTTCGAGATGTTCCACGGGCCGTTCGCAACGGGCGCGGAGCGCGCGGCGGTGCTGGCGCGCCTGCGCCGCCCCGACGTGCTACTGCCCGACTACTTCGACACCGCCGAGAACGCTAAGCAGGTCTACTTACTCAGGTACCATTCAATATCTTATATGCATTTAATGCTATGTTTAAATCAGAAATATATAATTGGGTTGTGATGTGTGCACAAAACTCAAGGAACGAGATATATATACATACATACATACATACATACATACATACATACATACATATACATACATATATACATATACATATATACCACGCCTCGTTCCCAGCGGGCTAGGCAGAGACCACCTCCCTCCACTTGCTACGATCCTGGCATACCTCTCTCGCTTCCTCCACTTTCATAAACGTCTTCATGCATGCTCGTCGGTTGCGAGTACTCTTGACCCGGCATTTCTATAGGACATCTTCGATTTGATCGAATTATATCCGCCTAGTCGACCTGCACCGATTTTTCTAATCACTCTTTCGTTAATATTTTTTCATCCATTCTTTCTACATGGTCGAACTATCTAAGCAAACGAGATATATATTTGTGTGATTAATGTGGCGTCGTAGCGAGGTGACGCGGCCGTGTTGTTGTCGCGTTGAGATTACATAAGGTTCGTGTATTGATGAGGTGGATGCTGCGCGCGGACCCCGCCGAGCGGCCGGCGTGCGCGCAGCTGGCGGCCTCGCAGCACGTGCCGCGCGCCGTGCCGCAAGGCACGCTGGCGGCGCTGGTGGCGCACTCGCTCGCGGACCGCGATGCGCCCGCGTACGCGCGGCTCGTGCGCGACTGCCTGGAGCAGCGCGCGCAGCCCGCCGACGAGCTGCTGTTCTACGAGCCCGCAATCGGCGGCGCGCACCTGGCGCACCTCGCCCGCCTCGCCGACTGCGTCGTTACCGTAAGTCTCGCCGGTGCAACCGCCTCTCACGTGTGTAAGGTCGGCTAACAGCGCACAGTACAATGGGGAGCGTGCCGTGCGTATGTAATAGAGCAACATGCAGCGGAGACGGAATTCGTTTTTGATACCGCTTCCACATATGAATATCAGAATGAATACCGTTTAATGGGAATGTAAGAATCGATCAACATACGTATTGGGCAGGTATTCCGCAGCCACTGTGCGGAAGAGGTGACCCCGCCGCTGCTCACGCTGCGCGCCGGCGCCTGGGAGTCGCGCGCTGACGCCGTGCGGCTGATGACGTCGTCGGGCGCCGTGTGTCTCCTACCCTACGACCTGCGGTTACCCTTCGCGCGGTATCTCCTTTATTTGTATCTCAGTTGGTGATTGTATATAGCAGTAGTGTGAACGCGAACTGTCGCGCTGCGTGCCCCCGCAGGTTGGTGGCTCAGGGCGGAGTGCAGCGGCTGCGGCGTTACGCGGTGGGACGCGTGTACCGCGAGCGCAAGACGCGCGGGTGCCACCCGCGCGAGGCTCTGCAGTGCGCCTTCGACATTGTGACGCCGCCTGCCGGTGAGCCGCCCGGGTGTGTCGTCTTCGCGTTATCGTCCGACCTTGGGCCGGTGAGTGCGTAATGTGCTCCGCCGTGTGTGTGTGCAGAGTGCACGTGGGCGGACGCGGAGGCGCTGGTGTGTGCAGCGCGTTGCGCGTTGGCACTGGGGCTGCGAACGGCGCGCGTGCGCTTGGGGCACGCGACGCTGCTGCGGACGCTGCTCTGCTGCGCGGGCCTACCCCCGGAGCGCGCGCCCCCGCTGGTGGCAGCGCTACGTGACTTCGCGCTGGGCCGCTTGGCGCGCCTGCAGCTGCAGACGCACGTGTCCACGCTCGCGTTGGGCACCAAGCGCGCCGCGGTGCTCATGCGTCTAGTGGACGCGGACGTGCCGGTGCACGAGTTGCTCGATGTTATTGCGCAGGTTTTTTTTTTTTGATGTTATATTGAACCCAAGTAATTATTAGGTACGTAAAATAGTAGACCCTCATGATGTTTGCACAGGTGCAGCAGGATAAGTGGAGCGAGGTACTCCAGCGCACAGCGCGCGAGTTAATCGAAGTGGAGAGGCGAGCCCGGGCGCTCGGATGCGAGGTGAGAATCGCGCGCACTCGGATCACGTCCGCGCCGCCGGCCTTCGCTTTGCGATGTGGAATTGATGCGCATGATTGGTCATCAGCTCCCGATGACAGTGGCGCCGCTGCTGGCGTACGGCGCTGAGCAGCACTGCGGCGTGTTCTGGCAACTGGTGGCGGGAGAGCCGGCGCGGCGCCTGCGCGAGCGGCACATTCTCGCAGCCGGCGGCAGGTGCTCGCCGTTCTCGTACTGTATATGAAACGTCTGAAGATAAAAGTCTTAACTCGTGCCTGTTGCCAGTGTTCACTTGTGGAATCGAGATATGGTCAATTACGGCGGGCTCTATAACAGTGCTCAGTCACTGAAAGAGTAATGGAGAAAGATATCCTCACAACTTCTCTGCGCGATCTAATCAGAAATGAGGAAATTCGTAAAAAACTAAGACCACCGATGAACCCTAAGCTAGATTAAAGTTGCAATAGGCAGAGCACATTGTTCGAATGACTGGTGACCGATGGTACAGAGCAAGGCTACGGTAAGTGTTAGAGGGTGCTGTCGCGTCACAGGTACGACGAACTGGTGCAGCAGCTGGGGAGAGCGGCGCGGGCGGCGCGGCTGGCGGGCGAGGAGGGCGCGATGCCCGGCGCCGTCGGGTTCTCGCTGTCGCTGGAGCGCGCGGCCGCGCTGTGCGCCGGCGCTGCGCCACTCGAGCCGCCGCCCGGCGACGCGCCGCCTGCGCATCAGGTTTACAAATTTGAACCTTATCGGTAGATATTTAAATAGATTAAAAATATTATAATAACATGTATATAAACTTTATGTCGCTGGGAGCCACTGGATTCAAATAGTGCAAGATCGTGTTTTTTGGAGCACATTACAAGAGACTTATGTCCAGCTGTGGACGTCCAACGGTTGAAATGATGCGATGATGGAACTTTGTTATTTGTTAAATGTATAAAGTATTTTGTTCGCGAGTAGCGGTGCACACTGCCCGTGTTGGTGCGCGTGCCGGACGTGCCGGACGTGCCGGGCGTGCCGGACGGCGCGGGGCTGGCGCGCGACGCGTGGGCGCGCGGGCTGCGCTGCGCGCTGTGGGCGGGCCCGGGCGGCGCGGAGGAAGCGCGCGGCGCCGCGCCCGCGGGCCTGCTCCTCCAGCCGGTCGCGAACGCGGTGCACGTTGATCTTTGGGATGAGACCAGGTCAGTCCCGGCGCCCTCGCTGCGAACAATACCCGGAATATACGGCGCACGTGTACATTTTAAAAATATTTTTTTGCTTAAACATTTAGGGATATTTCAATAAAAGACCAGTTATTCGGTGTAGGTTACGTCCATCCCTATCTGTAGGTGGGTAGGGTAGAGAACATTTTATGTGCGCCCCGAGTCGGTGGGTACCGTCAAAGACCCTCGATGTCGGACGGCGCGAGAGTTAAGAGAACGGACCATCGCTTACGCGTCAGGATTCTGACTTTGCTGACGGACTGGACCTAGATCTTTGACGCGATGATAACAGAACAAGCAGTCCTGCAATACCAGCGAGAGCGGTGAGTAGACACATAGGTTAAGGCGGACCCGGCTTGTGCGACGCACCGGTTCGTTACAGATATAATGAGACCAACTTCTCCATTCCTTCTGTGGACGACATCGGCTCGCTGCACGGGGTGGAAACTGTGCTCATTACGTCTGGATACAGCTTGGACTTATGCTGTGTATGTTGTTGTAAATTGAATATTATCGATCTGTTAACATGCCGATGTCGGAGGAAGGTCTGCAAAGTTCATAATACTAATAATGTCGGTGGGGACGCAGGGTGCGGGAGGTGGAACTGCCGCCGGGCGACGCGCTCGAATGGGCGCGCCAGCGACAGCAGCCGGTGCGCGCGCACGACGGTGAGTGCGCCGAGCTGCGAGCTGCGAGCTGCGAGCTGCGCGCATTAATTGTTGTGTTGTTTAAATGCAACGAAGTTCAGCGATTAAATGATAACGAGCTGATCTCTGCAGGTAGCGGCCGCGGCGCGGCGGGCGGCGCCGGGCTGAGCGCGGCGGGCGCGCCCGGCGGCGGCGGCGGCGGCGGCGGTGGCGGCGACGGCGAGCGGGGCGCGCCCGCAGTGCTCGTCACCTTCGTCACCGGGGACCAGAAAATTAACAAAAACTATAAAAGACAAATCGAAAACAAGGTTATTTTTGTTTATCTGTTAAAAGTAATGAATGCTATACGTTTAACGGATTCATATTTAATCCGAATCGATCCGATCCGAATTAGATGGAACGTTTTCAGAGCTATATCCTAGGGCTTTCGCTCTTCTACGATGCGCAGGCGCTGGTTGCTGGGCGCTCGGCGCCTGGCGGCCTGCCGGCCTGCCGCCACCGCGCCTCGTGTTTGATAACATTTGCTTATTCCGAAGTCGATTCTGTGTCGATGCGTTATGAGGCAGCGGAAGCGGAAGCGATCTACTTTATATTGAACATTATCAATTATAGCGTTGCGCTAGGGATAAGACGTGTTTACGCGACCAGGTTTTAAAACCAAGTGTTTTTTTATACGTATTTAAGTTTTTTTATAGACATGATGCGCCCGGTCGCGAGATGCTTTCGCCCGTGGAAAATTTGCGCATGCACTATACACTGCGTGCGTGCGTTTCACTGCACGTGCGCTGTGCAATGTTAACGAATGTATGTATGATATATACATACATATATATCACCTCGTTCCCAGCGGGGTAGGCAGAGACCACTTCTCTCCACCTGCTACGATCCCGGCACAACTCTCTCGCTTCCTCCACTTTCATGAACTTCTTCAGGCATGCTCGTTGGTTGCGGATACTCTTGACCCGGCTATTCTTTAGGACATCTTCCATTTGATCGGAATATATCCGCCTCGGTCGACCGGCACCGATATTTCCAATCATCCTTACTTTGTACACCTCTTTCGTTAACAAATCGCGTAATGTAATGTACGACGCACTAGCTTTATATTTATATATCAATAAATGCCTTACATATGAAATTGGCGTTATATCGCACTGACCACTTTGATCTGAAATATCTCCACTTTGGTTAATTATATAAAATAATATGTATGTTCAAATATTTTAATTATTGTTGCTAAATATAGATAAAAGGATACTTTGAATGTGAGTTACACAGTGATTCGATCCGACCGAGAAGGCGCGCGCCCACTCATCTCCTTGATGTCACCACCACCACCACCACCACCACCACCACCACCACCAAGTGTGTTTCCTCCTCTACGTCCCTCCCCCCGCCGCTGAGACAAGTAGTCTGTTACGAAGACTTGCGCGTTGTTCCGTTTATTTAGTGCGCGTAGGTCGGAGCGTTGCTCCCGGCCGGCATCGCTCGCGTGACGCGCCCGAGTACTAGTCGTGTATGTGCGTGTGCGCGTGCGCAGGTGACGGCGAGCGTGTGCGCGCGGCTCGCGCGGGCGGCGGGCGCGCGGCGCGTGTGCGCGCTGGCGCTCGCCGCGGACGCGTCCGACGTGGCCCGGCTCGCCGCGCGCCTCCCCGCGACGCCCCGCGCGCTCCAGCACCAGCACCAGTACCAGCACCAGCACCAGCAGCCGCCGCACGACGCGCTGCCTGACCCGTCAGTACCTTTACTTTACGTGTATACTAGCTGTTATTAACACTCCCGCAACTACTTTTGGGGAATGAATTTCGTAAAATCCATTCTCAGCTGATCTCTAAATAGCAGAAGCAATATCTCTACCAAATGTTAACTGTTTACGTCTAAAACTTGCAGAAATCTCGTGATGAGTCACTAGATCTTTTGATGTCTCCTATACATGTAGATTTTTTTATCATCTTTCACTGAAATTAAAATTTCTTTAATATCAAACAAGTTTACATTATACCGTACTCTTTATAGGCTCGTTCGGAATCGTCGCACTAAAAAAAAAGGGATAAATCAATGGTTATTGTGGTATATTATCCCTAAGAGATACACCTATATCGTTGCAAACTTTTTTTTTTTTTTTTTTTTATATAGTCACGCCTTTTTCCCAGTAGGGGTAGGCAGAGGTGAATAAACCACCCACATTTCGCCAGATGTGGTCAGATTAGGTCCCATGTAACAGGGGGCGAGCCTGTTGCCACTTTATTGGGACCACCACACGCACACACACAAAGATGATATCAGTGTGCGGGTTTCCTCGCGATGTTTTCCTTCACCGTTTTTGTATCTCGCTGTTGTAACTAAAGTTCACAAATGTACATAACTTAAATATTAAGTCATTGGTACATGCCGAGGTTTGAACCCGCGACCTTCAGAATGAAAGCCGCACGCTCTAACCGTTAGGCCAGCGAGCTACTTGCAAACTTTTTTGTAGACCATTTTTATGTATATATAGTATATAATACTGTAGTACATTATTTTTATCTATCTTGTTGAGTTCAGCCAGCGTTTACAATGTAAGCGCTGAAAATCTGTTAATTTATGATATCAAATAAGAAACCTGTAAAATTATCAGCACTTCTCTACTATAGTATACATGTATTATACACAATTACAAAATTAGCAGTAGTTTTAAAGATAAAGAGAAAGATCTAAGCATACATAGGGACAGACAGACAGACAGCTAGAAGCGACTTTGTTTTATACTATGTAATAGATACTGGAAGGTTCAGTACGTATTGCTATATGCTTCACGGTTCTCTGCAGAGACCACTGCGAGACAGTGAAGAGAAGTTGGGAACAATATAACCGTGCGTTTTGTGCGTTTCGAAACCGGGACAGCTCGCTCAATGCGCTAACACCTGCGCGCAGGTCCGACGCGAGCGCGCGCCTGCTGCACGAGGCGCAGGCAGAGCTGGCGGCGCTGCTGCGCGCCAACGCAGCGCGCGACGACGCGCCGCCGCTGCTCGCGCTCTACTCCATCCCCGACGCCGCGTGCCGGCTGCTCCTGTGACGCACCGCGCCGCACGAGGCGCAGGCAGAGCTGGCGGCGCTGCTGCGCGCCAACGCAGCGCGCGACGACACGCCGCCGCTGCTCGCGCTCTACTCCATTCCCGACGCCGCGTGCCGGCTGCTCCTGTGACGCACCGCGCCGCACGAAGCGCAGGCGGCGCTGCTGCGCGCCAACGCAGCGCGCGACGACGCGCCGCCGCTGCTCGCGCTCTACTCCATCCCCGACGCCGCGTGCCGGCTGCTCCTGTGACGCACCGCGCCGCACGAGGCGCAGGCGGCGCTGCTGCGCGCCAACGCAGCGCGCGACGACGCGCCGCCGCTGCTCGCGCTCTACTCCATCCCCGACGCCGCGTGCCGGCTGCTCCTGTGACGCACCGCGCCGCACGAGGCGCAGGCGGCGCTGCTGCGCGCCAACGCAGCGCGCGACGACGCGCCGCCGCTGCTCGCGCTCTACTCCATCCCCGACGCCGCGTGCCGGCTGCTCCTGTGACGCACCGCGCCGCACCGCGCCCGCGGCACTCACACACACATACATACATAGTTTAAAATTTGTTTAACATAAAGTGGCATTGTTTGGTTACCATTGCGTGCGGGTCGTACGTCGGACGGGGGTGCTCGGGCGCTGCGCGCACGCACGATCGCATGTGTAGTTGTAACGAGGAGTTTTAACTAGTAAATGAATGTCTTCCTGTGACTTGCAGTGTATATAATGATATATATTTTATACGAATAAATTTGTTTATATGAATGTCCCTCGTTATATTATTTCGCGAAACTTTCGTAAATTATTGTAATTAGTGAAAACGCCCATGTAAGTTTCCGATAAAAATTAAGAAAATCTCTTCAATGCTTAATAATTCATTTTAATGCAGTACAACGAGCAAACGGTACGCAATAAACACAAACGAAGTCGGAGAACTGCGTATGTCACACGTGTTCCAGAAATTGAAATAAAAAGCATACGCTTTGCCCGCACAAATGTAGGAAAACATTTGTATGCCTGTTATGTACGGGGAGGGGTGCGCCCGCGCGCACGCGACGCTGCCGCGTACTTACTCGTACGTAATAATGGTGAGGTATTGTACAATAAACGGTAGCCGCGGCGGGCGCAATGGAGCGAGTGCGCCGAGGGCTGCACGCGCTCTAGATGTTCCCTCCCTGCGAATAAATGAATCCCTAATTAGGGGCGATTTGTGTCGCTGACCCGCCCCTCCGGTTTTCAAATTGTCGTCAACACGTGGCTCGTGTTGACGACAATTTGATAACCAAATAAGAATGCTAAGACGATATATATATAATGTGGGATTTTGTTTAATTGTAATTACTTTGGTACAACAACGTGTATGTACAAAACGCGCGAACGGCTTTTATTAATAATTGAAATCCCCAAGTCCGTGCCCGGGAATGTCCCGGACCGTCGACTCCCCATAACGCGGAACCGATCTACCTACGGTGTTACAGGAGGGATTGCTGTACCAGGTGTACCGGTATGAAATGAGCGTTTTTTTGTGAAAATAAAACACTAATTATTAATGGGAAAGTAAAAAACATTTCATTCAAAGTATTGGCCATTGTTTTCTACACATTGTGACCACGTTTCTACACAACTTGTGGATACCGCGCCAATAAAATTGTTCGTCTTTTAAAGCAAACCAACCAGACACCCAATTGTCGAGCTCCTCGTAGGAACCAAAGTGCTGCTTAGCCAATGCGTGTCCCATCGATGAAAACAAATGGTAGTCGGAAGGAGCCAAGTCTGGTGAATACGGCGGGTGGGGTAGCAGGTAGCAGGTAGCAGCTCCCAGCCAAGTGATTTGATTGTATCCTGAACCGGTTTTGCTTTGTATGCAGGTGCATTGTCATGGAGCAAAATTACCTTGCCGTGTCTTCTGGCCCATTCTGGTCGTTTCTCGATTGATGCATGGTTCAAATTGATCATTTGTTGTCGGTAGCGATCAGCGATCAGCGATCAGCGATCAGTATTAACGGTTTCACCAGGTGGGAGTTTAGGATCTCGTGGTACACCACACCACACCTTTCTGATCCCACCAAATACACAGGGTTGTCTTCTTGCCAAATCGTTCTGGTTTTGCGGTCGATGTTGATGGTTGATGGTTGTCCCGGATTAACCCATGATTTTTTCCGTTTAGGATTCTTAAAATAAATCCATTTTCCATCGCCAGTAACAGTTCGATGCAAAACCAATTTTCTTTCGTGTCTTTGAAGCAAAATTTCACAAGTGTTTTTTCGGTTTTCCATCTGTCTTTCATTCAATTCATGTGCCACCCATTTTCCACACTTTTGGATCTTTCCCATAGCTTTTAAACGGTCAGAAATTGTTTGTTGTGTTGTTGTACAACATTTAACATTTCTGCCATTTGCTTTTGATTCAAAGTGTCATCTCCATCCAATATCGTTTGCAATTCGGCGTCTTCAAACTTTTTTGGTGGACTTCCACGTTCTTCATTTCTCACATCAAAATCATTATTTCTGAACCGTTGAAACCATCTTTTGCATGTTGCTTCTGATAGAGCATGATCACCATCACCATATGCCTCGACAAGCATTCGACTCGCATGCGACTCTGCGGCACTTTTCTTCAAATGAAAATAAAAAATTAATGCTTTCCGCGAATCATCACTCTCTGGTACAAAATTCGACATTTTTAACACGCTGAAAAAATATGATGTTGTCTGTTCAATGACTTGATGTAGACTAAATATGTTTCACAGATGTCATAGCAAACAAACAAAAACAAAATAAAGGCTCGTTCAAAACAAATGTTCCCTATCGAGACATTTGTACCTTGACGCTCACTTCATCCGGAACACCTGTGTATAATGTTAAATTTTAAATTGTTTAATATTTTTTTAATTCATTTGTTTTTATACCCGCAATCTGTAATTTAATATATAATATTACAAACAAATTTTTTTTTTTTAAACACTATATTTACCTTCCCACGACCTAGCCGATCCGGTCCAGGTATGGTTCGATGGGCTTGTTTGGCTCCAGGTAGACAGATACCACCCCTATCTCCCAAGCCCCGGTTCTCAGTCTGGAAATGTTACCAGACGTGAGGTCGGGACATTGGGTGATATCGATGGTATCGTCGAACAGTACAATGGCGGCCTTGACGACCTCCCCGTCGCCTCGGCTCACACATTGTACTATCCTTGTCCCTGGGTAGTGCCGCATATCGCCAATCGCGCCGATGTACGGCTCTTGGAACATCGCGAACTCCCACCCTCTCTTCGGCGTTTCGCATATAAGCTCGGCTGTGGCAAGCTCGAACCTTTGCAGGTTTAACTGCACAGCATGATACTGGCGACGCCCAGTCCGGATATTGCAGTCGGCTCCCGGGGCGCCGTTAGCAATACGCCACCGACGCCCGGACTATGGCGTTCCATCTTCTCCGGACCGGGCATTCGACGTCAAACGCCCCGTAGTCCCACCGGTCCTCCTTCGCTTTCCGGCAGTTCCGGCAGGCGGGAGGTTTCCCGGCTTGCCATTCCGGGCACTCGCCCCTTAGGTGCGGTCCACCGCAGTGAGTGCACCGATCTTCACGTTCGGTGCACATCCGCTTGCTGTGGCCGTAGCCCAAGCAGCGAATGCACTGATCCAGCGGGGATTGATCCTCCACCCGGACCCGCTGGAGGTCCACGTGTATCACTCCCGCTGCTGTGAGGCGGCTCCATAATTTCGGCGACACGCGCAAGAACACATGGGTCATCAGCGCATTCCGTGCCCTCCGTCTGAAGCGAACCTCGGCACGCAGGTCACGCTCAGGCATGCCGCCCGGCAAAAATACCTAGGTAGGTAGGTAGGTAGGTAGGTAGGTAGGTAGGTAGGTAGGTAGGTAGGTAGGTAGGTAGGTAGGTAGGTAGGTAGGTAGGTAGGTTAGGTTAGGTTAGGTTAGGTTAGGTTAGGTTAGGTTAGGTTAGGTTAGGTTAGGTTAGGTTAGGTTAGGTTAGGTTAGGTTAGGTTAGGTTAGGTTAGGTTAGGTTAGGTTAGGTTTTTTTTTTTTTTTTTTTTTTTTTTTTTTTTTTTTTTTTTACTTCATTCCCCTGCGTATGGCGGGTCAGGGCCTTTATTTGCATTTTTGTTTTACTTTTCACTTATCATCACTATTTCCTTATAACTAGTTTTCTCGTTCCTTTCTCTCACACTTCTATCTTTCATACCCTTCTTATCTTTCTTCCTGTTTTGCTCTCCACCTCGTTTCTTTCGCTCTCCATCCCATTTCCTTCTTTCATACCTCTCGCAAGATGTGTAAGGATTTCAGTCGCCGCGTCGATTCTTCTGCAGCTTTGCATTCCAATTTTTTTTTCTGCTGTGAAGAAAGTCATTTCCTTTTTTTTTGCGTGTTTTCTTTACCATTTTATTTATTACATCTTACTTATTTATCAATTTTTATACATTTTCCTAATTTAAATATTTTTACATTGAGTTTGTTTTTAGTGTCTTTTGAACTACTGCTTTGCAGTAGTCCAAGAAATTTTGGCGACTTTCGTCCTCACTCATCAGAGAGGCAACCGCTCCTATATCTAATTTTCTTTTTGTCCTGATTTCAAATTCAACCCTCTCCCGCCCGAATAAGGGACAGGAGAGCAGGATGTGCGCCACGGTCTGGTCCACCTCCGGGTCACAGGGGCACGCGGGACTCTCCTTGAGTTTGAACCTGTGGAGGTACTCGGAGAATCCCCCGTGCCCGGTGAACATCTGGACCAAGACCGTGTCGAGCTCGATCTGGCGAGTCACGCGATACGCTGACTTGACGCTCGGGAAGAACATCCTCGTTGTTGAAGCCGTCGTACCTTGCACATACCTCCTGTTCCATTCGTCGAGCGTCCCCAGCCTTAGCTGACGCTTGACGAATGAAACGGGGCAATCCTCGTACTCAGGTCTTCTTTTGCTCTTCAGGGCCGCTTCCTTGGCCAGGTGGTCCGCCCTTTCGTTCCCCTCCAACCCCACATGCGCCTTCACCCAATACAACCTTATATTCGTCCCTTTCTCACGCGCTTTCATAATATTCTCTTTCGCTGCGATCGCCAGGGGATGGAGGGTATCAGGTTTTGCGATCGTCTCCAGGGCGGACCTCGAGTCGCTGAGTACGGCACACGAATGCGCCGACCCGCTGGCCGCGTACCCTGTCGCTTTCGCCAAAGCCAGCAGCTCTGCCTGGTATACGGTGCAGAAGTTGCCCAACTTGAGTTTCTTGTTGGAAACCTCTGCGGCGTCCCGCAGAACGCAGAACGCCGCACCCACCTTGTCGTCGATGCGGCTGCCGTCGGTGTAAATCACCGAATCGGCAGCCGAGGTGGCAAGTTGGACTTCTTCCGCACTTTCGCCCAGACAGGAGAATTCCACACCAAGCTGCACAGACGGGTGTGGGAGTCTCAAGTAGCTGACCGGAACCTCCAGCTCTCGGTCACCCAGTACTTGCCGGGTGTGGCCGCGCTTTACCTCAAATAAAGTGGCTGCTTCTTGGACCCGAAGGTCCAGAGGAAGCAGCCCGGCAAGTACTAGGGCCGAATGCAACGACGCGGTTCGGTGAGTTCGCGCAATTTTCTGCGCGAAGCCACGCTGAACCGCATCGAGCTGCCTTCGGACCAGCAGCTTCTTAGCCGCCGGCGCCCACGCACTCGCTGCATACAAAATGATCGGCTCCAACACCGCCAGATACATCGTTCTGATCACCTCCGAGTTCAACCCCCATGATACTTTCGCGGCCCTGCACAACTGACGATAGAGGCCTTGGGCCTTGCTGCTCACGTTCTTCACGTGCGTGTTGAACGTGAGCCTATCGTCAATTGTCAGGCCGAGTATCCGAACTTCACGAGTTCGACAAAGGGGCTCTCCGCCCATATTCAATATTGGGTTGTCGTACTTGAGTTTGTTGGTGAGCACCATCACATTGGTTTTTTGTGGTGCAAACCTCAACTTGTTTCGGACCCCCCAATCGTGAATATCGGCGAGCACCGCATTTGCCTTCCTCGTGATGTCCCCGGTCTCTTGCCCGGAGAAGATCAGCACGACGTCGTCTGCGAACGCCTGGCAGTGTGTTCCGCTCTTGACCACCATCTCCAGGAGTGGATTTAGGAGGAGGGTCCAGAATGTTGGGCCGCCCACGGATCCCTGCACGCACCCCTTGGTGGTATCCCTGGCACACTCCGCCCCCGCGTACCTGACGGACACCTTGCGACCGCTAAAATAGCTATCGACAAGGCGCCGCAGGTCGACGGGGCAGCGAGTCTCGGCCAGTCTGCACCGTATAGCAGGCCACCAGGCGTTGTCGAAGGCTCCCTCTATGTCCAATGATACCAGCACAACGATCTCCTTCTCCTTCAAGCGAGAGCGTATGTGCTGGATCAGGTCATACAGGGAGTCTTCGGTACACCTTTGCGGCATGAAGCCGTATTGGTGGCTACTGATATACGGTGCAGTGTACCACCGTATCCTCCGGACCATCATCTTTTCTAGGACCTTGCCCATGACGGGCAAGAGTCCGATGGGCCGGTAGGATTTAGGGTGCGTGTAATCGTCCTTACCGGGCTTCCGCAACACCACAACCGCTGCCTCCTTCCATCTCGTGGGGAAGTGGGCAAGAGCGAGACACCGGTTGGAGAGCGCGAGAAACAGACCGGCATCCACGGCGATGGCCGCCCGGCAGATGTCAGCAGTGAATCCGTCGAAGCCAGGTGCCTTTTTCGCATTGAAGGTTGACACGGACCATCGGAGCTCCTCCATCGTGAAGGGGGGTTCACATGGATCACCATGTCCCCCCTCGTTGACTTCATCGGACTGGGCTCTTACAGTACAGTGGTCCGCATTGTCCTCCCCGGGGTCATCTCCCGGGAAGAAAACCTCCGCAAGCAACCTGGCCGATCCCACTGCGTCCAGCACCTTCCCTCCCTGGACGAGGGGGACGTCTTCACGCCTTACCTCCGTGCGACGCATCACACGATAGATGCCGTCCCACATGGTCTCGCGCTCCTGCCGCTCGCAGAACCGCTTCCAGCTGGAGGTCTGAGCACGCCTCACCTCGAGGCGGTAAGCCTCCTTTGCGTCGAAATACTCGCGCAGGACCATCTCCTTACGGGCCGGCCGCGCGTTCGGGATCCGTCTCTTCTTCCTCAAGGCGTCTGCCTTGAGGAGAGAGAGCTGTTCGGACCACCAGGGCAATTCTGTCCTCTTCCTCCCGGAGGCCTTCGGCAGGACCGAATCGCAGGCGTCCCCCACGGTTTCCACATACCGCCCGACGATGCCGTCCAACGCCCCCTTATCGGTGACCTCGGTCACCTCGGCTGGCGTCAGACAGCGGTCTGAGAGCAGCTGGGCGAAAGTTCGTTTGAACTCGTCCCAGTCTGCTCTATGGGTAGTGTACTTCCGTGTTGAACACCTGATGTCCGTACCGACGGACCTCGCGAGATTCAACTCGAACAGGATCGCCCTGTGGTCCGACGAAGATACTCCGTCCGCGACTCGCCAACCCTCCACTCGATCGAGCAGAGAGGTCGAGCAAGCAGTAATATCGACGCAGCTGGAGTACCGCTTTCCGCCCCGATAGGTGTCAAACGTAGGCTCAGACCCCCGGTTCAGCACGTGCAACTCCAGTTGGTCGAGCACGGCTGCAACATCAGTGCCTCGCTGGTCTCCGGACTGGCTGCCCCACCAGGTGTTATGGGCGTTGACGTCACCGCCCAGTACCACGTTGGCAGTCCCCAACCTTCCCACGACCGAGCCGATCCGGTCCAGGTATGGTTCGATGGGCTTGTTTGGCTCCAGGTAGACGGATACCACCCCTATCTCCCAAGCCCCGGTTCTCAGTCTGGCGACAGAAATGTTGCCAGAGGTGAGGTCAGGACATTGGGTGATATCGATGGTATCGTCGAACAGTACAATGGCGGCCTTGACGACCTCCCCGTCACCTCGGCTCACGCATTGTACTATCCTTGTCCCTGGGTAGTGCCGCATCTCGCCAATTGCGCCGATATACGGCTCCTGGACCATTGCGAACGCCCACCCTCTCTTCGGCGGTTAGGTTAGGTTAGGTTAGGTTAGGTTAGGTTAGGTTAGGTTAGGTTAGGTTAGGTTAGGTTAGGTTAGGTTAGGTTAGGTTAGGTTAGGTTAGGTTAGGTTAGGTTAGGTTAGGTTAGGTTAGGTTAGGTTAGGTTAGGTTAGGTTAGGTTAGGTTAGGTTAGGTTAGGTTAGGTTAGGTTAGGTTAGGTTAGGTTAGGTTCCGTCACCGGATCCCAGTCCGGTGTTATACGGCGCGATGCCCCCGGGTGGTGGATGGGGGCCCTCTCCCGTTTTGATCTGGAGAGTCTGGCTTGGGTGACCAGCCGGCGTGAACCAAAACTGGGGGGTCTGCTGGGCGTCCCGTTGCGTCCCGTAGTGGGACGGACAAACGGCCAGTGTATCCCGTCTTTTCCATCTTTTCCTATCCTTTCCTTAAAGGGTCGTGCCATTCCCAATTTTTCTCTCATGCTGGGAGTGTATTGGTTATGCAGACTACCCTATCCTTTTCCAAATTCCTTCCTTTTCTCCTTTGTCGGTCCGGAGGGCGACAACCTCTTGCAAAAGTCACTTAATGGGGGGGAGGGATTACCCTAGGTTCTCGAGGAGGAAGGGCGGCGGGCCCGGTGTTCACTAACAATGACTCCGGGCGCGGCCTCACTGGGGCCACTGCCGGCCGAGCCGGTCTGCAACGATGGAAGGAGTTCCTACGCGGGCCGGTGGACCTTGTCTTAACTGGCTGGGTCTGCGAGGGAGAAAACCTCAATAAAAAGTTACCCGAACCCCAAGCGGCGCCGCACCGCGAGGGGGTGAATGGCCGAACGGATTTTCGGTCGCTAGTGCGTGTCCCCGCGCCGGCACCTGGCGAACCGGTTAGCGGGTCACTTAGCCTTACCCGGGTACAGAGGGCTCTGCCCGGGCTCGACCCCATTATATCCCTTACACTCGTGGGAACATTATGGAAAGTTCAAATTTAAAAACAACCTTAGACGAAGCGGAGGAGAGGAGCAGGTCTGAGCCTGAAAACTCAGACGCTGGCTCGGTCAGGAGTATGTGGAGCGCTATAAGTGCTCGAAGCATGGACAGTGGGTCCAAATTTTTCCGTAAAAGGAAACGAGTCAGTGGAGAGAGCGCGCCTTCCGGAGAGGAACCTCCATCAGGCAGCGAAGATGAGGAAGAGTTTGCGGCTCCGACAGCGAAAGAAAGACGCAGCAAAGGAAGGCCATCAACGCACGGAAAGTACGTGGGATTGCATCAAGCAAAACTGGAGAAAGAGGCAGCTGAGAGACACGAATATCTCAGGGTCCAAATTGGCCAAGAAGATAGGGAGATCGCCGAGATTGCTAGGGCCATCTCAAATAGCAGAACTCCACTACGGCTCTCACTGGCTAAGGCTGGCGAAAACGAGCCAGATATAGAGGACTTAAACGCAGAAGAACTGCGCAATAAGGTGGAAGCCTCCTTGAGATCAATCAAGATGGTCTCTAAAATATCAAAAGGACTTAAGGGTACATGCGCGAAGACCCTTAAAGACGCGGTGCAGCTCATGTCGGAGGTGACAGAAGAGCTAATGAGTCGTACGTCCAATGAAGAGACGCAGCGACTCCTGAAGGAAAACGCGAATCTAAAGAACCAGATGGCGGGTCTCAGAAACGAATTAGAAGAGATCAAGGCGCAACTGATTGACATGAAAAGGGCCAATCAGACAAAAAGTGTCAGTGAAAGGGAAGGCCAACAAAAGGAGCCAATCGAAGCAGTGATTGTTAAACTCATAAGAGAGGAAATGGGAAGGTTCACATCGCGGGTGGAGTTCCTTGAGGGGAAAATTCTGCGCCCTCCACTCGCTTCGGAGTCTAGGCAGCAGCAGCGGACCACTGGTGCAACTTTCGCAGAAAAAGCTAAAGCGTCCAAAGTGCCAAAAGGAAAATCAACTGCCCAAGCAACGGGCACTGCACCCACACCAACTGAGCCTTCGGCGACTGCACCACTTCCAACTACGCAAAGTAAGAAGAAGAAAGGGGATGAAAATACCAAGGCTGGACGAGACGTTGTTAACAACGCTCAAAACGACTCTGCTGCGCTGCCACCAACCACCAACACTTCGGAGGGGGGCTGGCAAATAGTTGGAGCAAAGAAAAAGGCTAAGAATGCCAAGAAGAAAGCCGCCAAGGTTAGAAAGAGAAAACTACGCGCACCTCGCTCCGCAGCGGTAGTCATAACGCTGCAGCCCGAGGCTGAGGAAAAGGGGCTGACCTACGCTGATGTTATAAATAGCGCTAAGTCCCAAATCGCTCTGCAAGACCTGGGCATACCAGTCGGATTACGCTTTCGCCCAACAGTGACAGGGGCAAGGCTCTTGGCAGTACCAGGAGACGCAAACGCCGAAAAAGCTGATGCTTTTGCGGCAAAGCTGAGTGAAGTGCTGTCACCAGAAGAAGTTCGCATCTCAAGACCCACAAAATGTGTAGGCATTCGCGTCACCGGCCTTGACGACTCAGTCTCGGCTAAAGAGTTGATTGCTGCTGTCGCTAAAGACGGCGGCTGCTCTGAAGATCAAATAAAATCAACAGAGGTTCGTGTTGGTGCAAATGGACTTGGTACGGCAATCGTGTCATGTCCAGTCACGGCTGCTAAAAAAATGGTCGAAGGCCGTCGACTCTTAGTAGGTTGGGTCTCGGCACAAATTAAATTACTAAAGTCGAGACCCATGCGGTGTTTCCGCTGTCAAGTGGAGGGTCACGTAGGTGTCCGGTGTACCTCCTGTGTCAACTTCAAGGACTTGTGCTACCGCTGTGGCCAATCCGGACACAAACGGGTATCGTGTTCTGCGGACCCGCACTGTCCGGCGTGCGAAGCCGAGGGCAAACCCGCTGGACACATCGCTGGCGGCAAAGAATGTAAGCAGCTGAAATCAAATATGACGGCTCCAACAAGATCAGGACAACCGCGAACGGCGATACCTGCGCAACGTTCGGCCGAGACGGAAACAAATATGGAATGTCACTAATGGATCAGTCACTTCATATATTGCAAACCAATGTCAATCACTCTGCAAGAGCCCAAGATCTTCTAACACAGACTCTTGCAGAATGGTCCATCAATCTGACGGTAATTGCTGAGCCTTACTGTGTTCCGTCCACGGCTGGGTGGGCAGGTGACGTCGAGGGCATGGTGGCAATCTACTCGGTTCGGTCTGTGGGCGGTCCTCCCCTTGAAAACATCCAGAGGGGACGAGGTTACATCGCCGCAGACGTCGCTAATATTAAGATCATTGGGGTATATTTTTCTCCAAATAGGTCACTCGTCGAATACGAGAACTTTCTTGACCAGTTGGCGACTTTCATAAGTCAAATACACCCTCGCCCTATACTCGTGCTGGGTGATTTCAACGCGAAGTCCCCGGCCTGGGGCTCACCAGTTGCTGATGCGAGAGGTGAAGTGCTGGAAGACTGGGCCCTAGTACAAGGACTCGTCGTCTTAAACACTGGCAATACACACACGTGCGTACGCCAGAGAGGCGGTTCAATTGTCGATCTTACTTTCGCCACTCCTTCTCTGGTGCACCACGTTCGCGGATGGCGAGTTGTTGAGGAGGCGGAGACTCTATCCGACCATCGGTATATCCGATTCGAGCTCTCCGCCGACACCTCCAACCACCCCGCACAACAGGACTTGACAAGCCCAGGTTCACGCTGGGCCCTCGGACGATTAAATCACCAACTCCTTCTGGAAGCGGCTGCAGTACAAGCTTGGACACCATCTTCGGCTGGCTTGATCAATGTGGATGAAGAGGCAAATTGGTTTCAGGAAGCCCTAACATCAATTTGTGATTCGGCTATGCCCCGAATCTCCTCAAATAGACGAACATCGAGGCGGCAAGTGTATTGGTGGTCACAGGAACTTAACCAACTGCGTCGGGCTTGCATCGCTGCTCGCCGCCAATACACTCGTCACCGCAGACGACGTCGAAGAACAGAAAACTCGGCAACAAGAGAAGCTGAATTATACAGCTCATATAGGACGGCAAAGAAAGTACTGCAAGATGCCATAAAGACGGCTAAGGTGCGTGCTCGCGAAGAATTTATAGCGATGCTTGATAGAGATCCATGGGGACGTCCGTATAAAATGGTAAGGGACAAACTCCGTCCCTGTTCTCCACCATTGACGCAAACCCTACCACCTGATCTATTGAGAAGAGTATTGGACGCGCTATTTCCAAACGAAACTAGGCGCACATTCGGAATCCCATCACAAGTACAGACAGGAACACCGCACGATGTCAATACAGCAGCTCCAGAGGTCTCACACGACGAGCTGATGAAGGCTGTGGAAAGGCTGAAAACGAAAAATGTCGCACCCGGACCAGACGGTGTGCCTGGCCGAGTTTGGACTCTGTCGTTCGAAGCACTGGGGCTGCGTTTCGGATCTTTGCTTAGCACATGCCTTCAGCAAGGACGATTTCCGAAGAAATGGAAAATTGGAAGGCTCGTACTACTCAGGAAGGTGGGGCGACCAGCTGACTCCCCTTCCGCTTATAGGCCAATAGTTCTGCTCGATGAGGCGGGTAAACTCTTTGAGCGGATAATCGCCAACCGCCTCGTCGAGCACCTTTCACAAGTGGGCCCTGACCTGAACGAAAACCAGTTTGGGTTCAGGAGAGGTAGATCTACCGTTGACGCCATACAACGGATAAAGAAAATTGTGGATGAGGCTATATCTCAGGGTAAGGTGGTTTTGGCGGTGTCTATAGACATCGCCAACGCGTTCAACTGCCTACCCTGGGATTCTATAATGATGGCACTGGATCACCACCAGGTCCCGCGCTATCTAAGCGATACGATTAGGGACTACCTGTCCGATCGACGAGTCATCTTCCCGAGTCGGACAGCATGGATCGAAAGAAACATCACAAGCGGTGTTCCACAGGGATCTGTCTTAGGGCCTCTCCTGTGGAACATCGCCTATGATTGGGTGCTCCGCGGTGCACTTCTGCACGACGTCGAGATAACGTGCTACGCGGACGACACCCTAGTTACTGCGAGAGGTCGGTCACACCGCGAGGTCAATATCCTTGCCACTGCAGGAGTATCACAAGTAGTAGGAAGAATAAGAAGACTTGGCCTGGAAGTAGCATTGACCAAAACAGAGGCGATCTGCTTCCACGGTGCAAGAAACGCGCCGCCCCCCGACTCGCACATCATCGTGGGCGGCGTACGAATAGAAATCGGGCAAACCCTGAAGTATTTGGGCCTCACGCTCGATAGGCGGTGGACGTTTCGTCAACACTTCGCCGCGCTAGGCCCAAAATTGACAAGGGCAGCGGCAGCGCTAGCGTCCCTCCTGCCCAACTTGGGAGGGCCTAACGACAGTTGCAGACGGCTATACATGGGAGTGGTACGATCGATGGCTCTGTACGGTGCGCCAATCTGGGGCCAAAACATGTCGGCCAAGAACATCACTGCCCTCAGAAGACCACAGAGGGCAATGGCCATCCGTGTCATACGAGGATACCGTACAGTATCATTCGAAGCGGCAACTGTGTTGGCGGGTTCACCCCCGTGGGATTTAGAGGCGGAACTGGCAGCCCTACTTTACAAGTGGCATAAGGAGGCCACGAACAGGGGTCTCATGGTCCATCCTGACGAAACTCGGAAGAAAAGGGCAGGACTACGATCAGAGATGGTCGAAAAGTGGAGACAAAGGCTCACATCGCCAGAAGCGGGCCATAGCACCGTCACCGCTGTACAGCCAATACTCGCACAGTGGCTCAGCAGGCGGCACGGCTCATTAACATTCCGACTGACACAAGTACTTTCCGGACACGGGTGCTTCGGAAAGTACTTGCATCGCATAGGACGGGAGCAGAGTCCAATCTGCCACCACTGTGCGGGTACTGAAGACTCAGCCCTGCACACTTTGCAGGAGTGCCCGGCTTGGAGTGAAGAGCGCGAGCAGCTACTCGCGGCGACAGGAGAGCAAACGCTGTCGCTCCCGACCATAATCCAAATAATGACCGAGAGCGAGAGCGCCTGGGAGGCGATGGCCTCATTTTGTGAAGCCGTTATGACCAACAAGGAGGTGGCGGAGCGCGAAAGGGAGGCTACCAGCCAGCTTCCCTCCCGCCGCAGGCGCACAGCACGACGACGAGCGCACCCGCGCGATGACCTCCGACCACCGTGAGGTCAGGCCTGCGAGCGGCGGGGAGGGCAACCCGTCGTCCGACCAGTGACAGGCCGTGGCGGTGAGCACCCAGTGTCCGGGATGCTCACATTAGGAGGATAGGGGCAAGGCCCCTCAAGGAAGGGACCCGAAGAGGGTCAAGGCCGGCCGGGAAGGTGGCGAATGCATCGATCGATCCCACCAACCCGGCACTCAGGCCGTGAAGGACACCGGGGGGTTGTTTTAGTGGGTGAGAGCCCCACATAACCATTCGTCGTGCCCTAGACGAATGTGTATGCCGCAGGACATTTTTTCCCCTCGACAAAAAAAAAAAAAAAAAAAAAAAAAAAAAAGGTTAGGTTAGGTTAGGTTAGGTTAGGTTAGGTTAGGTTAGGTTAGGTTAGGTTAGGTTGGGTGGGTGGCCGCTCAAGTGAAGCTTCTGGCACCTAGGGTGCTCCGCTGCTACCGGTGCCTGGAGGTTGGACACGTTAGAGGACAGTGTACTGCCGAAGTGGATCGCAGCGGAATATGCTACCGTTGCAGCCAGTCGGGTCATAGAGCGGGGCAATGTACCGCTGCACCGCATTGTGTACTGTGCTCCGACCGTAAAAGACCAGCTGAGCATGGAGTCGGCAGCGGAGCATGTGTAGCTCGCGCTGCCAAACAAAGCAAGAGGAAGGGGCATGACATGAATAAATCTGTCCCGCAGGTGACTCTACCCATTGCCAGGGCCGAGGTGGAACCTAAACGTAAGAAATAACAATGGCCTCACGATCCATACGATTTCTACAGGGTAATATCAATCACTGTGCCAGAGCTCAAGACCTACTAGTCCAGAGCCTGGCGGAGCGATCGATACACATTGGGATTATCGCGGAACCCTACTCCATACCTCCTAAGGAGAACTGGGTTGGCGATGTAGACAAGAAGGTGCTCTTAGTCACACAGACTGCTGCTGGCTCCCCGCCTTTTGAGCAAGTAGCAAAGGGTCAGGGATGCGTGGCCGCAACTGTGGATGGCCTGTCAGTGGTTGGCGTCTATTTTTCGCCCAACCGAAGCCTGGCCGACTTTGAGCGATTCCTTCAACGCGTCGGGGACATCGTTAACCAATGTCGACCAAATCCGGTGCTGATCGCGGGGGACTTCAATGCCAAATCGGTGGCTTGGGGATCTCCAGCGACTGATGCACGGGGGGAGGTGCTAGAGGAGTGGGTCGTAGCGACGGGACTGGTAATCCTAAACCAGGGGTCGGTCAGCACCTGCGTACGTGCACAGGGTGAGTCGATAGTGGACGTGACGTTCGCAAGTCCCACGGTGGCTCATCGAGTAAACGGGTGGCAGGTGCTGGACAGTGTGGAAACTCTGTCGGACCACCGGTACATCCAATTTGGCATGGAGGCGCCTTCCTTGCCAGCCGCAGATACCCTCAATCGGTCTCCATCTGGGTCGGGACCGAGGTGGGCGATTAAAAAGCTGGACAAGGAACTCCTACGGGAGGCAGCAATTGTGCAGGCATGGTTTCATGACACAAAGAGTCCTGCAGAAGTGAGCGAGGAAGCAGAACGGCTTCATGAGGCCATGACAAACGTCTGTGACGCTGCCATGCCTCGGGCCGGGGCTTTCAAGGCCGGGAGGCAGGTGTACTGGTGGTCTGACCGGTTAACGCAACTCCGGCAGGCATGCGTCGTGGCCAGGCGCCGCTACCTTCGAAGCCGAAGAAGAGCTCATCGAGAGGAAAGGCAAGAGGCCAGTCTCTACGATGACTATAGACATAAACAAAAAGAGCTTCAGGTGGCGATAAGCAAGGCCAAGCCGAAAGCGTGGAATGAAATGCTGGAGAAACTAGATAAAGACCCATGGGGAAGGCCCTATAGATTAGTTCGATCCAAACTTCGTCCCTGGACCCCACCACTGACTCAGACCCTACAGCCTCTACTCTGTGAAAGCATCGTAGAGGCTCTATTTCCGGAAAAAGACGAATACCTACCACCAAGCATGGTACCGCCGGAGATAACAGTCGAAGGCAGTTCTGGTAGGTCAGAAGCCGTATCGGAGCCCGAGCTCAAAGCGGCGGAGCTACGGATGCGAGCCAAGAAGGTTGCTCCAGGGCCAGACGGCATACCAGGATCTGTTTGGTGCCCTGCTCTCGAGGCACTAGGGCCATGGATCAGGACGCTCTTTAGTGCGTGCCTCGAGCAGGGCCGATATCCAAACAGCTGGAAAACCGGTAGGCTAGTCCTGCTGAAGAAAGAGGGTCGTCCAGCGGACTCGCCATCTGCATATCGCCCCATCGTCGTGCTGAACGAGGTGAATAAGCTGTTCGAGCGGATAATTGCTGAGCGGCTTACTAAGCACCTGACGGAGGAAGGGCCAGATCTTAGCGGGTGTCAATACGGCTTTCGCAAGCTAAGGTCAACGATCGATGCCATAATGAGAGTCAAAGCGCTGACAGCGGACGCAATATCTCAGGGCGATGTTGTGGTGGCGGTGTCCCTGGACATTAAAAACGCCTTTAACACCCTACCCTGGAGCTGCATAAAGGAAGCCCTCCGTTACCATGCCGTACCTCGCTATCTGCGACAGATTGTGGCGGCATACCTATCGGACAGGGCGGTGACGTATCCCACCAAGACAGGTTGGTGTAGAAGGACGGTGTCGTGTGGGGTTCCACAGGGGTCGGTTCTTGGACCCCTCCTGTGGAACATAGGATACGATTGGGTGTTGCGAGGAGCAAACCCGGAGGGAGTAGAGGTCGTCTGCTATGCGGACGATACGCTCGTAACAGCGCGAGCTGGGACGCATAGGCAGGCGGTCCTCCTGGCAACGGCAGGTGTAGCACACACCGTCCAGAGGATACGGCGGCTGGGACTTGAGGTCTCTGTGGAGAAGTCGGAAGCTATATGTTTCCACGGACCTAGGAACGCACCGCCCACAGGACTGGAGATGGTGGTGGGTGGAGTTTCCATCGGTATCGAGAAGACCTTGCGCTACCTGGGTCTAGTCCTCGATAGCCGGTGGAACTTTAAGGAACATTTCAGTGGCCTGGCTCCGAGACTCATTCGAGCGGCGGGCGCGTTAGGTAAGCTCTTGCCCAACATTGGCGGACCTAGAGCTCAGTGCCGCCGCCTCTATACGGGAGTCGTCAAGTCGATGGCCCTCTATGGAGCTCCTATCTGGGTGGACGCTCTGAACGCCCATAACAAAACCCTCCTACGCAGACCGCAACGGGTTATGGCGGTGAGAGTCATAAGGGGCTATCATACGATCTCCTTCGAGGCGGCCTGTGTCCTGGCGGGAACGCCGCCATGGGATTTGGAGGCGGAGTCTCTGGCGCAGAGATATGAAGTTGCAATGGGACTACGCAACGTACCGGGATGGCAGTCATCAGAAGGGTGGAGAACACTTCTGGATGAGCACCTGGTGAGAAGCAACCGGGTGCTCATTGAGAAGTGGAAGAAAAGACTTCAGCAACCGACTGCTGGCCACCAAATAATAGAAGCGGTGCTACCGGTACTGGACCAGTGGCTGACAAGGAGACATGGAGCTCTCACGTTCCGACTCGTGCAGATGCTGTCGGGGCATGGCTGCTTCGGAAGGTACCTGTGCAGGGTGGCGGGCAGAGAGCCCACGATGGGGTGTCATCATTGCGAAAGTGCCGAGGACACGGCCAGGCACACACTTGAAGAGTGTCCGCGGTGGAGCGAGCAGCGAAGTCACCTCGCTGCCGTAATGGGGAATGACCTGTCACTGCCAGCCGTAGTGGAAGCTATGGTAAGTAATAACGTGGCATGGGGCAAAATGGTCTACTTCTGCGAGGAGGTGATGACGCAAAAAGAAGCGATGGAAAGGGTTAGGGAAGACGACCCGTCGTCGCTACCTATCCGCCGGAAGAAAACCGGTCGCAGGCGGCTCGCTCACGATCGCCGCCTTCCTCCTTAACGAGGGCTACGGGTGGTGTCGGTGGAGAGAACGCCACCACCCGGTAACAAGTGACCTTCGAGGTGTAATGCATGCAAAAGCATAGCACACAAGATTGGGATTAAGGTTCTAGGTGGAGTCTGCACCAGGCGGACAGACGCCGGTGGAATCACGGTAGAGTGCGCAAGCGACCCCGTGGCTCTTGCCAATAAGGCGCAGCGTACGTACGTCGATGGTTTTTTAGTGGGTATTAAGGCAATCAGCCAACGAGTCCCACATACCCGCCTGGTAACCACAGGCGGGATGCGTAAATGCATTTTTCCATCAGAAAAAAAAAAAAAAAAAAAAAAAAAAAAAAAAAAAAAAAGGTTAGGTTAGGTTAGGTTAGGTTAGGTTAGGTTAGGTTAGGTTAGGTTAGGTTAGGTTAGGTTGGGGTGCAAGTGAGAACCTCCTCGTGTGGTCGTCCTCTTGTCATGTCTGCATGCAGGCATGGCAAGGGGTTGATCCTGGTGCACCCTGGTAACATTCCGTAGTAATCTCCTATTTCGGGTTTTTGCTACGGAATGGCCAACTCTCACGCGGGGGTCGGGCCTGCAAGTTGCAGGTCTCGGGCAGGCCTGTGGGGGATTCAACCTCCATACGCCACCGCCGGAAACCGTAATCCCAGAACCGCTGTGGTCATGTCTCGCGGCGGGGAAGGAAACGGGGGCTCTTGCCTTAATTGGCCGGGGTCGCGAGGAAGAAAACCTCTTTAAAAAATCACCCCAATCCTAAGTGGCGGCGCAGCGCGAAGAGATGCGTGGCGGATGGGATGATCCGTCGCTACTGCGAACCAACGGCGGGAAACGGCCGAACCCTTGCCGTAATCTAGGCTTGCCTGGGCATCGGAGCTCTGCCCGGGTGGACTTTTGTTTCTCCATTACTCGTGGGAATAATATGGAAAATAAAAAGTACATTGACGACATTAAGCTAGGAAACAGGACACCGATAGTGCAAATTGAAAGGTTAGACGAAGTGGAAATAATGTCGCGGTCGACAACGCCCGTGTCATCAACATCGAGCAGGTTCTTTGTGAAGGGTGGGGAAAGAACCTCTGACGAGAGCGAGAGCGGCAACGAGACTGCCGTCTCCCAGTCCCACGATAAGGAAATGGATAAAATTAGAAGACGGTTCCGCAAGAGGCGTGGCAGCGAACCCGAAGAAGGCTCCGACTCTAGTGCCACCAACACCAAGGGCACTAAACGCGGAAGACCACCAACCACCGGTGAGTACGTCGGCCTGGCTAAGGCCAAAAAGGACTACCTCGCACTCCAGCGGGAAGCCCTTAAGGTCCAGGCTGAAAAGGAGCTCATAGAGGAGACCAAGAGGCTCCAGTTGACACGCTCTCATCGGCTGTCGGAGTCCTCGACATCGGACGTGGTAATGGACGAAGGCGTAGTCACGGCGACGAAACTGGGCTCACGGATAACCGAGAGCCTGGAAATCATCAACAAAGTCGCCAAAACGTCCAAAAACCTAAGCGGGCCCTATGTGAAGGCTCTGAAAGACTCGGTCAGTCTCATAAGAGAGTCATGCGCGGCCCTCCTCGAAAGGTCATCATCGGAGGAAACGCGAACCCTGGAGGCGGTCAACACACGCCTCTCCAAGGAGCTCGCAGAAGTGAGAACCGAGCTCGCGAGCATCAAGCGCGGGCTCTCAGAGCTAAGACCACAGACCGTTTCCGCATCCCCTTCGCTCAACGTCGAAGAGCTGCTGCAGAGGGCGGTCCACGAAGCGGTTTCCCTGTCGAGCGCTCGACTCGACGCTCGTCTGGAGGCCCTACAAGATCGGTTTCTCCCCGAGACGCGTCCGCGCCCTCCACTGGCCGCCGACAAGAAAAAGGAACGTGCCAAAGACACACAACAACCTGTGTCAAGGCCCACACAAGAGACGCAAGACACGGACCCGGCGGTGTCAAACCTGACACCCCCGGCTAACCCTGGCCCGGCACCAGAGAGGCCCAAGAAGAAAAAAAAGAAATCCGCGGCTGCCACAGAAGCAGCAGCCGCGAGACGCGACGCCGCACAAACATCCGCGGCTTCGCAACCACCCCCCCGTACGCGAGAGTGGACCAGGGTGGATAAAAAGAAGCAGGACCCATCAGAGAAAAAGGGAAAGAAGAAAGAGGGACGAAAACTGCGCGTCCCAAAGACTGCAGCAGTCGTTATAACGCTGCAGCCCGATGCAGCAGAAAAAGGCGCCTCATACAGGGATGTCCTGGAGAGGGCGAAACGAAGCGTCGATCTGGAGGCCCTGGACATCCCGGGCATCAAATTAAAGGTGGCCGTGACCGGGGCGCGCAAGCTAGAGATCGCCGGCACGGCCTGCAAAGAAAAGGCCGACGCGCTCGCGGCCAAACTAAAGGAGGCTCTGGGAGAAGATGTGGTACGCATCTCGAGACCCCAGAAGTGCGCCGAGCTACGCATCACCGGGCTAGACGACTCAGCCACCGCGACCGAGGTCGCGGAAGCGATAGCCGCAGCAGGAAACTGTCCATCCGTCGACGTCAAAGTTGGCGAAATTCGGTGGCAGAGAGGCCTCGGCGCGGCCTGGGTAAAATGCCCAGTCGAGGCCGCCAAAAAAGTGACAGCACCAAACACCAAGGTGCGCATCGGATGGGTAGTCGTGCGCGTCGTGCTTCTTTCCGCGCGTCCCATGCGATGTTTTAAGTGCCATGAGACCGGGCACACAAGGGCGACCTGCACCAGCAAGGACGACCGAGGCGGACTCTGTTTCCGATGCGGCCAACCGGATCACTCCTCCGCTACCTGCTCCAACGCGCCACACTGCGCGCTGTGCGCAGCGAAAGGGAAGCCGGCGGACCACAGTGTTGGTAGCAAGATCTGCAACAAACCAGCACCAGCAACTGTAAAAGAGAGGACCGCTAAGAAGAGCAAAGCGCCACAGAAGCCCGCCACTACATCTATGGCGGGCCCTGATGCCGGAGCGGAACCGATGGAAGCCCAATAACGGCGACCTACAGATTCCTGCAGGGCAACTTGAACCACTGCGCTCGGGCACAAGATCTCCTAGTGCAAACCGCAGCGCAGTGGACAAGCGACATCACCATCGTGTCGGAGCCATACCGCGTCCCATCCAGGTGCAACTGGGCGGGCGACGCCGACTCATCCGTCGCCCTACTCTTCGGCCCCAGGATCGTACCTCCATCATCAAGAGACACGACTAAAGGCCAGGGCTACGTGGCTGCCAACCTGGGGGCCCTCACCATAGTGGGGGTTTACTTCTCTCCCAACAAACCCCTGGTCGACTTCGAGGCATTTCTCGCGCAGCTGACGGCCGCCATCGGCGGCGCGACGTCGCCTGTGATCGTCGCCGGGGACTTCAACGCGAAGTCAACGCTCTGGGGTTCCCCGGCGACGGACGCAAGAGGCCGCGCGGTGGAGGAGTGGATGGCGTCCTCTAACCTCGCGCTGGTCAATCGGGGCACGGTCAGCACGTGCGTCCGACGACACGGTGAGTCAATAGTCGACTTGACTTTTGTCAGCTCGGCCTTCGCTCGCCGCACCACCAACTGGCGGGTCCGGGAGGGAACGGAGACCCTCTCGGACCACAGATACATTTCCTTCGACGTCTCTGCCAACACGACGAACACGGGCCACACAATACCACCTGGCGGTGGCCCGAGGTGGTCCCTGAACCGCCTGGACCGCGACCTCCTCCGAGAGGCCGCCGTCGTAGCATCCTGGGCGCCTTTGCCCTCCGACGACGTGGACGAGTGCGCGGAATGGCTGAGGGAGGCTATGCATGGCGTGTGCGACGCCTCGATGCCGCGCGCCGGACCCTTCAGGCCTCGACGACAAGCCTACTGGTGGCGTCCCGAACTGCACCAACTACAACAAGAGTGCACGGCGGCCCGACGCCACTACAAGAGACATCGACGTCGACGCACAAGAAATGAACAGCAGGAGAACGCACTCTACGAAGAGTATCGAGCGGCCCGTCTCGCCCTCTGCAACGCCATATCGAAGGCCAAGACGGAAGCGTGGCAGGAATGGCTGCAGACGCTGGAAGAAGATCCCTGGGGCAAGCCCTACAAATCGGTGCGACAAAAACTGCGCCCGGCCGCCCCGCCAGTCACCCAGTGCCTCAACCCGGATCTCCGGGACAGAGTCATCTCGACCCTCTTTCCATCTGGGGTCGACCGTCCAACGACGATGGCTCACCGGGAGGAGGTACTCGACGACGACGGAGAGGACACCACCCCGCCTATAACACCCGCGGAACTTGCGGCGGCGGTCCACAAAATGGGCCTCAAAAACACGGCACCAGGCCCCGACGGCATACCGGGGCGCGCTTGGGTCCTCGCTATGAAATCAATGGAGTCGCGAGTACTCGCCGTTTTGACCAACTGTCTGGTCCAGGGTCGAGTGCCGCGGCTATGGAAGCGCGGAAAACTGGTGTTATTGCGGAAGAACGGGAAGCCCGAAGACCTACCATCGTCGTATCGCCCCATCGTTCTGCTCGACGAGATCTGCAAGATCCTCGAGCGCATAATAGCAGCGCGACTCGTCAAGCACCTGGACAACGTCGGTCCGAACCTGAGCGAGAATCAATACGGTTTTCGCTCAGGTCGTTCAACGATCGGGGCGATCGCTCGTCTGAGGGACATAACAGAAGAGGAAGTGGCCCAGGGCGGGGTAGTGCTGGCGGTCTCAATAGACATCTCGAACGCCTTCAACTCCCTGCCCTGGACTACCATCGGAGACGGCCTCAGACATCACGCCGTACCGAGATACCTCCGCAGCGCACTGAGCAACTACCTCTCAGAGCGCGCCGTGTCATACCCGACGCAGGAAGCCTGGGACACTAAACAAGTGGTCTGTGGCGTACCGCAAGGATCGGCCCTGGGCCCTACCCTATGGAATATAGGCTTCGACCCAGTACTCCGCGGCGCCAACCTACGCGGAGTAGAAGTCGTGTGCTACGCAGACGACACAATCGTCATCTGCCGCGGGAAGACGCACCGCGAGACCACCATCCTTGCCACGGCGGCAGTCGCACAAGTGGTCCAGCGCATCCGCGGGATAGGCCTCACCGTGGCCTTAGAAAAATCGGAGGCCCTGTGTTTTCACGGGCCGAGGAAAGCGCCGTCTCAAGAGATGGCGGTCGTAGTGGGGGGGACGAGGATCACCAGCACCCAGACAATGACGTATCTGGGACTCGTCCTCGACGGCCGCTGGTCCTTCGCGGAACACTTCCACCGTCTCTCCGCGAAGGTCACGAAGGCCGCAGGAGCCCTGGCTTCGCTGCTCCCTAATCTGGGAGGCCCGAGCCTCCCATGCCGGAAGCTGTACATGGGCATAATACGATCGATGTCCATGTACGGCGCGCCGATCTGGGCCGAACACCTGTCGCCCAAAAACCGGCTAGCCCTCGGTCGACTACAAAAGACGATGGCCACGCGGGCAGTACGCGGCTATCGTACCGTCTCAAGGGACGCGGCATGTCTCCTCGCCGGAGCCGTGCCCTGGGACCTGGATGCGAAGGCCCTCGCCGACGGATTCTGGCGCTGCGCAGCAATTCGCGCGCAGGACAGCCACCTACTACCTGAAGAGATCCGTCGGCTGAAGAAAGAAGAAAGAGACAGGGCACTGGGGCAATGGGAGGAGCGTCTCCTAGAGCCACGGTGCAGTGCGGACCTGGTGCGGGCCATCCGACCGGTGTTCCGTGAGTGGGTCAACAGAAGCCATGGTGCGCTCACCTTCCGCCTCACACAGGTACTGACCGGGCACGGCTGCTTCGGCCAGTACCTGTGCGAAATAACGAAAAGAGAGGAGAACACGCGGTGCCACCACTGCGACGAGGAGAGGGACACGGCCGAACACACCATCACGGCGTGTCCCTCGTGGAACGACCACAGAGCCACACTACAGGCTACCATCGGTGCGGAGGTATCGCTGCCAACCATCATCCAAGCCATGATTGGCAGCGAGGAACATTGGAAAGCTGCAGAGGACTTTGCGGAAAACATCATCTCCGCCAAAGAAGAGGCCGAGCGCATGAGAGAGCGGGAGGCGCTCGACCCTAGAAGAAGGCCGAGGCGCAGACGTCGTAACAACGACGACGTCCCGCCTTAGACGGGGAGCTCGGGGCGGCGGCGTGGGGGCGCCGTCGCCCACTGCACCGAGCCCCCGAGAGAGTCGCGATGCGCAGAGTGCTCCTGCGCATCGCGACACGTGGACCGGTAGACCACCATCACCACCACTATTCGGAATAGGGGGCGCTCTCTACACGCCCCCGGAGAGGGTCTGCGTAGCAGACAACCGCTGGCGGAGTCGCGGTGAGTATAGCCATACCGCGGTTCCGTCGTCGATAGCGGATGTAAAGAGCACCGCTGGGTTTTAGTGGGTAAATTCGGGCACCACCATCTAGCCCGAAGACTCCCACATACCCCGGTGGCACTCCCCCGCCCCCGGGCACCTATAAAAGGTTTCCCAGCGAAAAAAAAAAAAAAAAAAAAAAAAAAAAAAAAAAAAAAAAAAAAAAAGGTTAGGTTAGGTTAGGTTAGGTTCCCCCCCAAGGGGTTTCCGCCTTGTCGTGGCGGGGGGGCTCAGTAGCCGTGGCTTCGATGCCTCTTGGTGAAGCTAAGTGGAACCCACCCGGCCAGCACCTTGTGTGGGGCTGGCCCGAGTCCTAGCTCCGGGCTTGAGCTCCTGGGTATAGTGAGCTCGCCTAGGATGCGTACGGGAGAAGGAAGACGCGGTGCAGTGCATCGCGCTAACAAAAGTGGGGACCTCACCCCGACAGAAGGAAAAAAAGGTGACGAGTCGCGTATGGTACGTCATAAAACAAAAATCAACGCAATATGAATGCGGATGAAGTAACAAATCTCCGGGAGGGTCTGGCTAGCCAGGAATCCCTCTCTGTGCGCGAGTCGGAAAGCTCTTTGCATACTGACACGCGTACAGGCTGCCCCACTGTATACGGAGGGGGCAAACATTCGCAAGTGGATCAAAATCAATCGACTTTGGCTTCGTATAAGGACTCTGAGATGCATTCGGATGTGGATGGAGTAGGCTTAGAATCAGACAGTGATTCTAGCCGACGACTTGTGATTACCACGGCGAGATTGACCCGTTCACAGAAACGGAAGAACGACGAGTCAAACTTGGCTTGCAAGTCTGCGTCAAAAATTTCTTCAGCTTCAAGAGGTAGAAGCGTTACTCCTCCGGCAGGCCGATGGGCTGGACTGGCTATGACCAGGAAAGCAATAAAGGATGCTGAGCGAGAGGAAGAAATAAACAGAGCGGAACGGGAAGTAGCCGAGATGTCGGAGAAAAACCGGAGCAATAAGACCTCATGTCTTGAGAGACTTACGCCTCTGGAAATTGAAGACGCCTCGGCCCTCGAACTGAACCAGGTGGTGATGGACAACGTGGCAACCATATTTAAGGTAGCCGCGTCGTCGAAAAACTTAAAGGGCACCTTTGTACATGCCCTAAAAGAGTCGGCGTCGGCGATCAAAGAGGCAGTCGCAGTACTAAGCGCTAGATCGGTGACGAAGGAGACGAAAAAGCTACAGGCAGAAAATGCCAGGCTTAGGGAGGATCTGACTGACCTAAGGGAGGAAATAACACTGATCAGGACGGAGTTAGCGGAGGCAAGGAAAAACACCTACGTGTCATCCTACCCAGCTGCTCCCACACCCAACCGAGATGTAAATACCTCCCTCTTGGAAACCTTTTCGCGTACCATTATGGAGCAAGTTGGCCAAATGGTGAACGAAAAGCTAGAAGCCCTAGAGGGAAGGTTGGTGGCAAAACCGAGCGTACGCCTACCACCTGCTCCGGATGGAGGTGACCCGTCGAAGCCTCCTGGGAAGCGGGAGAACGGGAAGAAGGCGACCAGTAAAGGAACGGGACCGAATAATCCGCAAGTCTCGGAGAAGGAACCGAAAAGAGGGAAAGCTAAAAGAAGGAAGAAGGCACAAGGAGCGTTGCAGAGCGTATCTGTTGCTGTTGCTGATACAAACGACGCACAAAGGCCAAAACCGAAGCCGAACCCAACAACCACAGAGGGGGAGTGGGTGCAAGTGGTTAAAAAGCGTCCAAAGAAAACGGTAGCTCAATCGAGACCAACCGCGAGTAAGCTACGGCTCCCGCGCTCTGCAGCGGTCTCAATCACTCTTCGGGGCGGTGCTGAGGAGAGAGGAGTCACCTACAAAAAGGTACTGGAGGAAGCCAAAGAAAAGATTGACATCTCTTCCCTCGGTCTTCCCGGTCTCTGGTTTAGAAGAGCCAAATCCGGTGCGAGGATCCTAGAGGTCCCTGGAGTGAACAGTGGAGAGAAAGCAGATATGCTTGCCTCAAAACTGAAGGACTTTCTAGGGGACGACAACGTCCACATAGGCAGGCCTACTAAGTGCTCGGAAATGCGCATCTCCGGGCTAGACGATTCCGTCACGACAGACGAAGTTGTGACGGCCATCGCGAAAGTAGGCGAGTGCTCTAAGGAATCGGTGAAATGCGGCGACATAAGACCTGACCACACAGGTCTAGGCACAGCCTGGGTGCGGTGCCCGATACCCGCTGCCAAAAAGGTGGCTACGAGCGGAAGGCTATTGGTGGGCTGGGTGGCCGCTCAAGTGAAGCTTCTGGCACCTAGGGTGCTCCGCTGCTACCGGTGCCTGGAGGTTGGACACGTTAGAGGACAGTGTACCGCCGAAGTGGATCGCAGCGGAATATGCTACCGTTGCAGCCAGTCGGGTCATAGAGCGGGGCAATGTACCGCTGCACCGCATTGTGTACTGTGCTCCGACCGTAAAAGACCAGCTGAGCATGGAGTCGGCAGCGGAGCATGTGTAGCTCGCGCTGCCAAACAAAGCAAGAGGAAGGGGCATGACATGAATAAATCTGTCCCGCAGGTGACTCTACCCATTGCCAGGGCCGAGGTGGAACCTAAACGTAAGAAATAACAATGGCCTCACGATCCATACGATTTCTACAGGGTAATATCAATCACTGTGCCAGAGCTCAGGACTTACTGGTCCAGAGCCTGGCGGAGCGATCGATACACATTGGGATTATCGCGGAACCCTACTCCATACCTCCTAAGGAGAACTGGGTTGGCGATGTAGACAAGAAGGTGCTCTTAGTCACACAGACTGCTGCTGGCTCCCCGCCTTTTGAGCAAGTAGCAAAGGGTCAGGGATGCGTGGCCGCAACTGTGGATGGCCTGTCAGTGGTTGGCGTCTATTTTTCGCCCAACCGAAGCCTGGCCGACTTTGAGCGATTCCTTCAACGCGTCGGGGACATCGTTAACCAATGTCGACCAAATCCGGTGCTGATCGCGGGGGACTTCAATGCCAAATCGGTGGCTTGGGGATCTCCAGCGACTGATGCACGGGGGGAGGTGCTAGAGGAGTGGGTCGTAGCGACGGGACTGGTAATCCTAAACAAGGGGTCGGTCAGCACCTGCGTACGTGCGCAGGGTGAGTCGATAGTGGACGTGACGTTCGCAAGTCCCACGGTGGCTCATCGAGTAAACGGGTGGCAGGTGCTGGACAGTGTGGAAACTCTGTCGGACCACCGGTACATCCAATTTGGCATGGAGGCGCCTTCCTTGCCAGCCGCAGATACCCTCAATCGGTCTCCGTCTGGGTCGGGACCGAGGTGGGCGATTAAAAAGCTGGACAAGGAACTCCTACGGGAGGCAGCAATTGTGCAGGCATGGTTTCATGACACAGAGAGTCCTGCAGAAGTGAGCGAGGAAGCAGAACGGCTCCATGAGGCCATGACAAACGTCTGTGACGCTGCCATGCCTCGGGCCGGGGCTTTCAAGGCCGGGAGGCAGGTGTACTGGTGGTCTGACCGGTTAACGCAACTCAGGCAGGCATGCGTCTTGGCCAGGCGCCGCTACCTTCGAAGCCGAAGAAGAGCTCATCGAGAGGAAAGGCAAGAGGCCAGTCTCTACGATGACTATAGACATAAACAAAAAGAGCTTCAGGTGGCGATAAGCAAGGCCAAGCCGAAAGCGTGGAATGAAATGCTGGAGAAACTAGATAAAGACCCATGGGGAAGGCCCTATAGATTAGTTCGATCCAAACTTCGTCCCTGGACCCCACCACTGACTCAGACCCTACAGCCTCTACTCTGTGAAAGCATCGTAGAGGCTCTATTTCCGGAAAAAGACGAATACCTACCACCAAGCATGGTACCGCCGGAGATAACAGTCGAAGGCAGTTCTGGTAGGTCAGAAGCCGTATCGGAGCCCGAGCTCAAAGCGGCGGAGCTACGGATGCGAGCCAAGAAGGTTGCTCCAGGGCCAGACGGCATACCAGGAACTGTTTGGTGCCCTGCTCTCGAGGCACTAGGGCCATGGATCAGGACGCTCTTTAGTGCGTGCCTCGAGCAGGGCCGATATCCAAACAGCTGGAAAACCGGTAGGCTAGTCCTGCTGAAGAAAGAGGGTCGTCCAGCGGACTCGCCATCTGCATATCGCCCCATCGTCGTGCTGAACGAGGTGAATAAGCTGTTCGAGCGGATAATTGCTGAGCGGCTTACTAAGCACCTGACGGAGGAAGGGCCAGATCTTAGCGGGTGTCAATACGGCTTTCGCAAGCTAAGGTCAACGATCGATGCCATAATGAGAGTCAAAGCGCTGACAGCGGACGCAATATCTCAGGGCGATGTTGTGGTGGCGGTGTCCCTGGACATCAAAAACGCCTTTAACACCCTACCCTGGAGCTGCATAAAGGAAGCTCTCCGTTACCATGCCGTACCTCGCTATCTGCGACAGATTGTGGCGGCATACCTATCGGACAGGGCGGTGACGTATCCCACCAAGACAGGTTGGTGTAGAAGGACGGTGTCGTGTGGGGTTCCACAGGGGTCGGTTCTTGGACCCCTCCTGTGGAACATAGGATACGATTGGGTGTTGCGAGGAGCAAACCCGGAGGGAGTAGAGGTCGTCTGCTATGCGGACGATACGCTCGTAACAGCGCGAGCTGGGACGCATAGGCAGGCGGTCCTCCTGGCAACGGCAGGTGTAGCACACACCGTCCAGAGGATACGGCGGCTGGGACTTGAAGTCTCTGTGGAGAAGTCGGAAGCTATATGTTTCCACGGACCTAGGAACGCACCGCCCACAGGACTGGAGATGGTGGTGGGTGGAGTTTCCATCGGTATCGAGAAGACCTTGCGCTACCTGGGTCTAGTCCTCGATAGCCGGTGGAACTTCAAGGAACATTTCAGTGGCCTGGCTCCGAGACTCATTCGAGCGGCGGGCGCGTTAGGTAAGCTCTTGCCCAACATTGGCGGACCTAGAGCTCAGTGCCGCCGCCTCTATACGGGAGTCGTCAAGTCGATGGCCCTCTATGGAGCTCCTATCTGGGTGGACGCTCTGAACGCCCATAACAAAACCCTCCTACGCAGACCGCAACGGGTTATGGCGGTGAGAGTCATAAGGGGCTATCATACGATCTCCTTCGAGGCGGCCTGTGTCCTGGCGGGAACGCCGCCATGGGATTTGGAGGCGGAGTCTCTGGCGCAGAGATATGAAGTTGCAATGGGACTACGCAACGTACCGGGATGGCAGTCATCAGAAGGGTGGAGAACACTTCTGGATGAGCACCTGGTGAGAAGCAACCGGGTGCTCATTGAGAAGTGGAAGAAAAGACTTCAGCAACCGACTGCTGGCCACCAAATAATAGAAGCGGTGCTACCGGTACTGGACCAGTGGCTGACAAGGAGACATGGAGCTCTCACGTTCCGCCTCGTGCAGATGCTGTCGGGGCATGGCTGCTTCGGAAGGTATCTGTGCAGGGTGGCTGGCAGAGAGCCCACGATGGGGTGTCATCATTGCGAAAGTGCCGAGGACACGGCCAGGCACACACTTGAAGAGTGTCCGCGGTGGAGCGAGCAGCGAAGTCACCTCGCTGCCGTAATGGGGAATGACCTGTCACTGCCAGCCGTAGTGGAAGCTATGGTAAGTAATAACGTGGCATGGGGCAAAATGGTCTACTTCTGCGAGGAGGTGATGACGCAAAAAGAAGCGATGGAAAGGGTTAGGGAAGACGACCCGTCGTCGCTACCTATCCGCCGGAAGAAACCCGGTCGCAGGCGGCTCGCTCATGACCGCCGCCTCCCTCCTTAACGAGGGCTACGGGTGGTGTCGGTGGAGAGAACGCCACCACCCGGTAACAAGTGACCTTCGAGGTGTAATGCATGCAAAAGCATAGCACACAAGATTGGGATTAAGGTTCTAGGTGGAGTCTGCACCAGGCGGACAGACGCCGGTGGAATCACGGTAGAGTGCGCAAGCGACCCCGTGGCTCTTGCCAATAAGGCGCAGCGTACGTACGTCGATGGTTTTTTAGTGGGTATTAAGGCAATCAGCCAACGAGTCCCACATACCCGCCTGGTAACCACAGGCGGGATGCGTAAAGGCATTTTTCCATCAGAAAAAAAAAAAAAAAAAAAAAAAAAAAAAAAGGTTAGGTTAGGTTAGGTTAGGTTAGGTTAGGTTAGGTTAGGTTAGGTTAGGTTAGGTTAGGTTAGGTTAGGTTAGGTTAGGTTAGGTTAGGTTTCTCGAGATATCGGCGGTCCGTTTTAGATCGGCGGTAACGGGGGCTCGAATCCTTGAAGTTACTGGTGCGGACAGTCAAGTAAAGGCCGACGCGCTGGCGAATAAACTCAGGGAGGTTCTCGGGGAGCAAGATGTACGCATCTCTCGTCCACAAAAGTGCGCGGGGCTGCGTATCAGTGGTCTTGATGACTCGGCAACAGCGGACGAGATCGCTAGTGCTGTCTCCACAGTTGCGCTGTGCCCACCGGAGTCTATCAAGGTAGGTGACATTCGCCGAGACAGGAGAGGTCTCGGCACCGCCTGGGTGAGATGCCCCGTTGAGGGTGCGCACAAGGTTGCGACCGGTAAGAGGCTACTGGTTGGATGGACACTGGCGAATGTCACACTGCTGCCCGCTCGACCAATGCTGTGCTTCCGGTGTCAGGAGACAGGCCACGCTCGTGCCAAGTGCACCTGCGAGACAGACCGCAGCGAGCTGTGTTTCCGCTGCGGCCAGGCTGGCCACAAATCCGCGCAATGTGCAGGGAAACCTCACTGCGCGGTCTGTGCCGCACGTGGAAAACCGGCTGAACACCGTGTGGGCAGTGATGCCTGTCACAAGTCCAGCCGGAAGAAGAAGGTGGGTGCCCCCAGGGGCAATACATCCCAGAAGCCACCACCCAACTCGGTGGTCATAGCTCCTGCGGCCGAGACGGACACCAATACGGCCTCTCCGTGATGGCTCCACTACGTATGTTGCAGGTCAACTTGAACCACTGCGCCCAGGCACAGGATCTACTGATCCAGTCCATGGCGCAGTGGTCGATCGATGTTGCTGTGGTAGCGGAGCCTTATCGTGTGCCATCCGGCAATAACTGGATAGGTGACGCGGGGTCCTCAACCGCCCTGGTCTTGGGCCCTGGAGTGTCGACAAGTCGCACCATCAAGTGCCAAGACTTCGTCGCCTCCATCGTTGGCGGTCTCATGGTGGTAGGTGTCTATTTCTCTCCTAATAGATCCCTAACCGAATTCGAGACGTTCCTTGTGAGACTGGGCGCCTTCCTTGGTGGGGTCTCACAACCTGTGCTCGTCGCCGGGGACTTCAACGCGAAGTCCACGCTATGGGGCTCCCCGTCAACGGATGCTAGGGGTGACGTTCTGCAGGACTGGATGGTGGAGTCCGGGATGGCGATGCTCAACCGCGGCAGCGTCGACACATGCGTGAGGCAGCGAGGCGGGTCCATCGTGGACCTCACTCTCGCGAGCCCCACCGTTGCGCGCAGAATAGTGGGCTGGCGGGTCCTCGAGGAAGTGGAGACGTTATCGGACCACCGATATATTCGCTTCAACGTCTCTGCGGAATCGCCAAGGAGCCCGCCAAGCTCGGCTCGGGCTCGGTGCGGCCCCAGATGGGCCTTGAGTAAAATGGATAGAGAAATGCTGAAAGAGGCAGCGATTGTCCAGTCATGGGTTCCGCTTCGCTCCGGGACGGATGTGGACAGCCTGGCGGATTGGTTAGGTCAGACCATGACCCAGGTGTGCGACGCATCCATGCCGAGAGTGGGCCCTCCTGCGCCTCGACGTCGCTCCTATTGGTGGCGCCCCGAGCTGCAGTTGCTGCGAGAGGCGTGCATCTCGGCGCGTCGCCAGTACACAAGGCTACGCAGGAGGAAAACGGGTGTCCTCAATGAGGCTCAGGACGCTGCCTACGATGTCTACCGTTCCGCTCGTCGAGCTCTGCGGGATGGCATTCGACAGGCAAAGACCGAGGCCTGGAAGGAATTTCTGGCGTCCCTTGAGTGTGACCCGTGGGGTAGGCCCTACAAATGGGTGCGGAATAAGCTCCGCCCGGCCGCCTTGCCGCTCACGGCAAGTCTCGGACCAGAGTTGAGAGAGTGCGTGGTCTCTTCTCTGTTTCCGCTAAGAGGAAAGTGGACCCCACCAGCTATGGTGTCACCCGTAGCTGCCAGTGGGTCGGACGAGGAAGTGCCGCCAGTGTCGCCGGAAGAGCTGGGTGTGGCGGTGCACAAAATGTCTCTCAAAGATAGTGCCCCGGGTCTCGATGGAATACCGGGTCGTGCTTGGGTGCTATCTTTGAGAGAATCGGATGAACACCTACTCCATGTGTTCTCAGAGTGCCTGAGGCAGGGTCGTTTCCCGACTAGGTGGAAGACAGGGAAACTTGTACTGTTGAGAAAGGAGGGCCGGCCGGAAGACCAACCTTCGGCCTATCGCCCTATAGTCCTGCTCGACGAGGTAGGCAAGCTTCTCGAGCGTGTGATCGTTGCTCGTCTGGCACGGCACATGGCAGACGTGGGTCCGAGCCTGAGCGACCACCAGTTTGGGTTTCGTCCGGGGCGGTCTACGATCGGTGCGATCGGGCAAGTCCGGGCGGTAGTAGAGAAGGAGGTGTCCCGGGGTGGAGTCGTTGTTGCGGTGTCACTCGACATATCCAACGCTTTCAACTCTCTGCCCTGGGAAACAATACGCGAGGGGCTGAGGTATCATGCCGTACCACGGTACCTGCAGAGGGTAGTAGGTGACTACCTTTCGACGCGCGCAGTCGGCTACCCGACGCAGGAGGGGTGGCGCACGAGGGAGGTAGTGTGTGGTGTTCCGCAGGGGTCTGCTTTAGGACCCCTCCTGTGGAACATCGGATACGACTGGGTTCTTCGTGGCGCCAATCTCCGTGGAGTGCACCTCATCTGCTACGCGGATGATACCTTAGTCGTTGCCTGCGCTCAGTCGCACCGACAGGCTGGAATCCTGGCAACCGCAGCGGTAGCACAGGTCGTCCGGCGCATACGAGCTCTGGGACTGGAGGTAGCCCTGGCAAAGTCAGAGGCCATTACCTTCCACGGTCCCAGAAACGCTCCGCCGCCGGACATGGTCATCGAAGTGGGAGGGACGAGAATCAAGGTCGGGTCGACGCTGTTGTACCTCGGCCTGATCCTCGACAGCAGATGGACTTTCAGACAGCACTTCACCTGGCTGTTTGAAAGGGTGAAGAAGTCCGCTGCGAGTCTCGCTTGGCTACTGCCAAATATGGGCGGGCCGTCGCTAGCATGTCGGCACTTGTACTTGGGGGTGATTCGCTCGATGGTCATGTACGGAGCACCTGTGTGGGTGGAAGATTTATCCACTCATAACCGACTCGTGTTGGGCAGGTTGCAACGTATAATGGCCATTAGAGTCATTCGTGGATACCGTACGGTCTCCAGGGACGCGGCGTGTGTTCTCGCAAGCAGCATCCCTTGGGACCTAGAGGCTGGAGCTCTGGCCGATGTGCACAGACGTTGTGCGCGTGTACGCGAGGAGGGGTCAAGACCGACGTTAGAAGAAGTGCGCCGGTGGAGACAGGTCGCCAGGGATAACGCCCTTCGCTCATGGGCAGTGCGACTTGAAAGTCCACAAGTGAGCATAGAGCTGCTCACAGCTATGCAGCCAGTGCTGCGGGAGTGGGTTGAGCGGCCTGGCGGTGCGCTCACGTTCCGCCTCACACAGCTATTGACGGGACACGGATGTTTCGGCCGATACCTGTGTGAGGTGCTGAACATCGAATCGACCGCGGCCTGCCACCACTGTGGCTCCGACCGGGACACAGGGCAACACACGCTGGAAGAATGCACGGCGTGGGCAGAAGAGCGACAAACGCTATCTGCTACTTTAGGAGTAGACCTTTCGCTGCCGACTCTCATAAGATCGATGGTCGACAGCGAAGATAAGTGGAACGCGGCCGCCTCCTTTGCTGAAGGCGTAATGCGTCGAAAAGAAGAAGCGGAACGTATGAGGGAGGCCGGGGCCTCACCCACAACAAGAGCTCCAAGGGGCAGGCAACGCTATCAGCCGCCCTAGCAAGGGTCGCAGGGCGACGACTCTGGGACTGTCGTCGTCCGCTAATTGCGTCCCGAGCGGTCAGACGTGCCGCGTGTCTCGGCATGTTTCGATGTAGTTTAGGGGGATCCCGAAATCAAATCCTCCCCGAAGAGAGCCTAACACACAGGGCAACCGCTGGTAGAGTCACGGAGGTATGCTAACGCGTTCCCGTGGCTCTATTTCAAGCGGCAAGCAGAGCGCCGCTGGGGTTTAGTGGGTATGGGGCACCGCTTCACGGTCCCGAGTCCCACATAATCATCGGCTTCTTCGAGGCCGGTGATATGCGTAACTGCATTCCCCAGCGAAAACAAAAAAAAAAAAAAAAAAAAAAAAAAAAAAAAAAAAAAGGTTAGGTTAGGTTAGGTTGGGGTGCTGGGTCGGATAACCTCCTCGTGTGCCCGGGAGATGCAGTTGCCTTCGGACCTCGGTCCGGGGGTAAGGGCAACTCCTGGGACTGGTGTACCCTGGGCAACGGCAGCTGCTCTATGCTCTCGGGCATAGGGCAACTGACGGCTAATAATCCGACAGGAGTGGCTGGGGTGTACTTGCGTGATGTGTATGGGATGAATGTTAGATCGCGTGTGAATCTTACTGTGAGACGTATGTGTGGTTGTATCATGGTGATGGATGATGTGCACTTATATCGTGGGGATGGACGACATGTATTTGTAGCGTGGTGATGGATGATAGGTATCTGTATCGTGGTGATGGATGATGCGTAATCCCGTGCTTGACCCCGGCCAAGGGATGAATGGTTGGACGGGGGTGCCAACCGTTAGGGGTCAACAGTGTCGTAGTGGAGATGGGTTTTGCTCAACCCAAATGAGCAAACATAAATAATGGAACAAAGCAGTAAAGAAAATGGTCCCCGGGTGGGTCCCCTTCGGGGGGAATCCCACACTTCTGTCGCTCACGCTTCAGGAGTCTGCCCTTCGTACTACGGGGTGGGCACTAACTGCTCCGAGGGCGAGCATTCTACTCGCTCTCGCTCATCGAGACATCATCAAAACCAAGAGGAGATACAGGACGATACCTATCCAAAAGAGAGAAGGGAAACCCGCGCCAAGCGCGGAAGGGGCAGGCCACCGACTACTGGTGAGTATGTGGGGCTTGCCCAAGCCAAACGTGATTATGCCGCTGCCGAACGGGAAGCGCAGGAGGCTGAAGCAGACAAGGAAGTGGCGGCCCTGGCGCGTCGCATTATAAGACCGCGCGAGGCCACGATATCAGAGTCGTCACTTCCTTCGTCGCTGGACGACAACTCGGACTCGGAGTCGACAATGAGCGCTCTTAAGGAAACGATTGCCTCGAGCTTGGCCACAATCGCCGGAGTGGCCAAGAGCTCAAAAAACCTAAAGGGAACAGCAATCAAGGCGTTGAAAGAGGCATCCGCCGCGATAAGCGAGGCGACAGCGATGCTTCTTCGGAGGAATACATCCGAAGAGACAAAGCTGCTAGAGGCAGAAAACGCGCGCCTGTCCAAAGACCTAGAACAGATCAAAAGAGAGATCGCCGAGTTGAGACGGGAGATGGCCAGCGCAAACTCGCAGGCTATCCCTGCACCCGCGGCAGCAGTAGACTTTGAAGAGCTACTGCAGCGAGCCGTCCGCGAGGCTGTGACGCAATCGAGCGCCCGGATGGACGCTCGGTTAGAGAGCCTCGAGGCCCGTCTTCTCCGTGAGTCGCGTCCTCGCCCATCGATGTCAGCTGGTAGAAGGCGGGATGATGCGACATCACAGCGGGAGCCACACGCTCAGCCACAACCGGCACAACTACCAGAGCATGGACAAAGTGAAGTGACGACATTGATGCCACCGGCTAATCCAGCCCCGAGGAGAGGAGGTCAAAAACACAGACCGAATGTCGCTGCTAAAGAGGCGGGCGACCCGGCATCGAAACGCCCTCTTACGGAAAAGAGAGCGCCTACCAATCATGGAGAATGGACAGTGGTTGGGCCTGGAGGAAGAAAATCCAAGGGAAAGACGACAAAAGATACAAGGAGGCAGCGATACAAACTGCGTACCCCAAAAACAGCCGCTGTAGTAATCTCGCTGCAGCCAGGCGCTGAAGAAAAGGGAAAGACATATGCTGGTGTCCTCGCTGACGCAAAGCAAAAAATGAAATTGACTGCTCTCGAGATATCGGCGGTCCGTTTTAGATCGGCGGTAACGGGGGCTCGAATCCTTGAAGTTACTGGTGCGGACAGTCAAGTAAAGGCCGACGCGCTGGCGAATAAACTCAGGGAGGTTCTCGGGGAGCAAGATGTACGCATCTCTCGTCCACAAAAGTGCGCGGGGCTGCGTATCAGTGGTCTTGATGACTCGGCAACAGCGGACGAGATCGCTAGTGCTGTCTCCACAGTTGCCCTGTGCCCACCGGAGTCTATCAAGGTAGGTGACATCCGCCGAGACAGAAGAGGTCTCGGCACCGCCTGGGTGAGATGCCCCGTTGAGGGTGCGCACAAGGTTGCGACCGGTAAGAGGCTACTGGTCGGATGGACACTGGCGAATGTCACACTGCTGCCCGCTCGACCAATGCTGTGCTTCCGGTGTCAAGAGACAGGCCACGCTCGTGCCAAGTGCACCTGCGAGACAGACCGCAGCGAGCTGTGTTTCCGCTGCGGCCAGGCTGGCCACAAATCCGCGCAATGTGCAGGGAAACCTCACTGCGCGGTCTGTGCCGCACGTGGAAAACCGGCTGAACACCGTGTGGGCAGTGATGCCTGTCACAAGTCCAGCCGGAAGAAGAAGGTGGGTGCCCCCAGGGGCAATACATCCCAGAAGCCTCCACCACCCAACTCGGTGGTCATAGCTCCTGCGGCCGAGACGGACACCAATACGGCCTCTCCGTGATGGCTCCACTACGTATGTTGCAGGTCAACTTGAACCACTGCGCCCAGGCACAGGATCTACTGATCCAGTCCATGGCGCAGTGGTCGATCGATGTTGCTGTGGTAGCGGAGCCTTATCGTGTGCCATCCGGCAATAACTGGATAGGTGACGCGGGGTCCTCAACCGCCCTGGTCTTGGGCCCTGGAGTGTCGACAAGTCGCACCATCAAGTGCCAAGACTTCGTCGCCTCCATCGTTGGCGGTCTCATGGTGGTAGGTGTCTATTTCTCTCCTAATAGATCCCTAACCGAATTCGAGACGTTCCTTATGAGACTGGGCGCCTTCCTTGGTGGGGTCTCACAACCTGTGCTCGTCGCCGGGGACTTCAACGCGAAGTCCACGCTATGGGGCTCCCCGTCGACGGATGCTAGGGGTGACGTTCTGCAGGACTGGATGGTGGAGTCCGGGATGGCGATGCTCAACCGCGGCAGCGTCGACACATGCGTGAGGCAGCGAGGCGGGTCCATCGTGGACCTCACTCTCGCGAGCCCCACCGTTGCGCGCAGAATAGTGGGCTGGCGGGTCCTCGAGGAAGTGGAGACGTTATCGGACCACCGATATATTCGCTTCAACGTCTCTGCGGAATCGCCAAGGAGCCCGCCGAGCTCGGCTCGGGCTCGGTGCGGCCCCAGATGGGCCTTGAGTAAAATGGATAGAGAAATGCTGAAAGAGGCAGCGATTGTCCAGTCATGGGTTCCGCTTCGCTCCGGGACGGATGTGGACAGCCTGGCGGATTGGTTAGGTCAGACCATGACCCAGGTGTGCGACGCATCCATGCCGAGAGTGGGCCCTCCTGCGCCTCGACGTCGCTCCTATTGGTGGCGCCCCGAGCTGCAGTTGCTGCGAGAGGCGTGCATCTCGGCGCGTCGCCAGTACACAAGGCTACGCAGGAGGAAAACGGGTGTCCTCAATGAGGCTCAGGACGCTGCCTACGATGCCTACCGTTCCGCTCGTCGAGCTCTGCGGGATGGCATTCGACAGGCAAAGACCGAGGCCTGGAAGGAATTTCTGGCGTCCCTTGAGTGTGACCCGTGGGGTAGGCCCTACAAATGGGTGCGGAATAAGCTCCGCCCGGCCGCCTTGCCGCTCACGGCAAGTCTCGGACCAGAGTTGAGAGAGTGCGTGGTCTCTTCTCTGTTTCCGCTAAGAGGAAAGTGGACCCCACCAGCTATGGTGTCACCCGTAGTTGCCAGTGGGTCGGACGAGGAAGTGCCGCCAGTGTCGCCGGAAGAGCTGGGTGTGGCGGTGCACAAAATGTCTCTCAAAGATAGTGCCCCGGGTCTCGATGGAATACCGGGTCGTGCTTGGGTGCTATCTTTGAGAGAATCGGATGAACACCTACTCCATGTGTTCTCAGAGTGCCTGAGGCAGGGTCGTTTCCCGACTAGGTGGAAGACAGGGAAACTTGTACTGTTGAGAAAGGAGGGCCGGCCGGAAGACCAACCTTCGGCCTATCGCCCTATAGTCCTGTTTGACGAGGTAGGCAAGCTTCTCGAGCGTGTGATCGTTGCTCGTCTGGCACGGCACATGGCAGACGTGGGTCCGAGCCTGAGCGACCACCAGTTTGGGTTTCGTCCGGGGCGGTCTACGATCGGTGCGATCGGGCAAGTCCGGGCGGTAGTAGAGACGGAGGTGTCCCGGGGTGGAGTCGTTGTTGCGGTGTCACTCGACATATCCAACGCATTCAACTCTCTGCCCTGGGAAACAATACGCGAGGGGCTAAGGTATCATGCCGTGCCACGGTACCTGCAGAGGGTAGTAGCTGACTACCTCTCGGCGCGCGCGGTCAGCTACCCGACGCAGGAGGGGTGGCGCACGAGGGAGGTCGTGTGTGGTGTTCCGCAGGGGTCTGCTTTAGGGCCCCTCCTGTGGAACATCGGATACGACTGGGTTCTTCGTGGCGCCAATCTCCGTGGAGTGCACCTCATCTGCTACGCGGATGATACCTTGGTCGTTGCCTGCGCACAGTCGCACCGACAGGCTGGAATCCTGGCAACCGCAGCGGTAGCACAGGTCGTCCGGCGCATACGAGCTCTGGGACTGGAGGTAGCCCTGGCAAAGTCAGAGGCCATTACCTTCCACGGTCCCAGAAACGCTCCGCCGCCGGACATGGTCATCGAAGTGGGAGGGACGAGGATCAAGGTCGGGTCGACGCTGTTGTACCTCGGCCTGATCCTCGACAGCAGATGGACTTTCAGACAGCACTTCACCTGGCTGTTTGAAAGGGTGAAGAAGTCCGCTGCGAGTCTCGCTTGGCTGCTGCCAAACATGGGTGGGCCGTCGCTAGCATGCCGCCACCTGTACTTGGGGGTGATTCGCTCGATGGTCATGTACGGAGCACCTGTGTGGGTGGAAGATTTATCCACTCACAACCGACTCGTGTTGGGCAGGTTGCAACGTATAATGGCCATCAGAGTCATTCGCGGATACCGTACGGTCTCCAGGGACGCGGCGTGCGCTCTCGCGGGCAGCATCCCTTGGGACCTAGAGGCTAGAGCTCTGGCCGACGTGCACAGACGCTGTGCGCGTGTACGCGAGGAGGGGTCAAGACCGGCGCCAGAAGAAGTGCGCCGGTGGAGACAGATCGAGAGGGACAACGCCCTTCGCTCATGGGCAGTGCGACTGGAAAATCCGCAAGTGAGCATAGAGCTGCTCACAGCTATGCATCCGGTGCTGCAGGAGTGGGTTGAGCGGTCTGGCGGTGCGCTCACGTTCCACCTCACACAGCTATTGACGGGACACGGATGTTTCGGCCGATACCTGTGTGAGGTGTTGAGCGTCGAATCGACCCCGGCCTGCCACCACTGTGGCTCCGACCGGGACACAGGGCAACACACGCTGGAAGAATGCCCGGCGTGGGCAGAAGAGCGTCAAGTGCTATCTGCCACTCTAGGAGTAGACCTTTCGCTGCCAACACTCATAAGATCGATGGTCGGCAGCGAAGATAAGTGGAACGCGGCCACCTCCTTTGCTGGAGACGTAATGCGCCGCAAACAAGAAGCGGAACGTATGAGGGAGGCCGAGGCCTCACCCACAACAAGAGCTCCAAGGGGCAGGCAACGTTATCAGCCGCCCTAGCAAAGGTTCGCAGGACGACGACTCTGGGACTGTCGTCGTCCGCGAATTGCGTCCCGAGCGGACAGACGTGCCGCGTGTTCCGGCATGTCTCGATGTAGTTAAAGGGGATCTCGATATCAAATCTTCCCCGAAGAGAGCCTAACACACAGGGCAACCGCTGGTAGAGTCACGGAGGTATGCTAACGCGTTCCCGTGGCTCTATTTCAAGCGGCAAGCAGAGCGCCGCTGGGGTTTAGTGGGTATGGGGCACCGCTTCACGGTCCCGAGTCCCACATAATCATCGGCTTCTTCGAGGCCGGTGATATGCGTAACTGCATTCCCCAGCGAAAACAAAAAAAAAAAAAAAAAAAAAAAAAAAAAAGGTTAGGTTAGGTTGGGGTGCTGGGTCGGATAACCTCCTCGTGTGCCCGGGAGATGCAGTTGCCTTCGGACCTCGGTCCGGGGGTAAGGGCATCTCCTGGGACTGGTGTACCCTGGGCAACGGCAGCTGCTCCATGCTCTCGGGCATAGGGCAACTGACGGCTAATAATCCGACAGGAGTGGCTGGGGTGTACTTGCGTGATGTGTATGGGATGAATGTTAGATCGCGTGTGAATCTTACTGTGAGACGTATGTGTGGTTGTATCATGGTGATGGATGATGTGCACTTATATCGTGGGGATGGACGACATGTATTTGTAGCGTGGTGATGGATGATATGTATTTGTATCGTGGTGATGGATGATGCGTAATCCCGTGCTTGACCCCGGCCAAGGGATGAATGGTTGGACGGGGGTGCCAACCGTTAGGGGTCAACAGTGTCGTAGTGGAGATGGGTTTTGCTCAACCCAAATGAGCAAACATAAAATATGGAACACAGCAGTAAGGAAAATGGTCCCCGGGTGGGTCCCCTTCGGGGGGAATCCCACACTTCTGTCGCTCACGCTTCAGGAGTCTGCCCTTCGTACTACGGGGTGGGCACTAACTGCTCCGAGGGCGAGCATTCTACTCGCTCTCGCTCTTTAGAGGAGACACAGGACGATACCTATCCAAAAGAGAGAAGGGAAACCCGCGCCAAGCGCGGAAGGGGCAGGCCACCAACTACTGGTGAGTATGTGGGGCTTGCCCAAGCCAAACGAGACTATGCCGCTGCGGAACGGGAAGCGCAGGAGGCTGAAGCAGACAAGGAAGTGGCGGCCCTGGCGCGTCGCATAATAAGACCGCGCGTGGCCACGATCTCAGAGTCGTCACTTCCTTCGTCGCTAGACGACAACTCAGACTCGGAATCGACTACGAGCGCTCTTAAGGAAACGATTGCCTCGAGCTTGGCCACAATCGCCGGAGTGGCCAAGAGCTCGAAAAACCTTAAGGGAACTGCAATCAAGGCGTTGAAAGAGGCTTCCGCCGCGATAAGCGAGGCGACAGCGATGCTTCTTCGGAGGAATACATCCGAAGAGACAAAGCTGCTAGAGGCAGAAAACGCGCGCCTGTCCAAAGACCTAGAACAGGTCAAAAGAGAGATCGCCGAGTTGAGACGGGAGATGGCCAGCGCAAACTCGCAGGCTATCCCTGCACCCGCGGCAGCAGTAGACTTTGAAGAGCTACTGCAGCGAGCCGTCCGCGAGGCTGTGACGCAATCGAGCGCCCGGATGGACGCTCGGTTAGAGAGCCTCGAGGCCCGTCTTCTCCGTGAGTCGCGTCCTCGCCCATCGATGTCAGCTGGTAGAAGGCGGGATGATGCGACATCACAGCAGGAGCCACAGGCTCAGCCACAACCGGCTCAACTACCACAGCCTGGACAAAGAGAAGTGACGACATTGATGCCACCGGCTAATCCAGCGCCGAGGAGAAGAGCTCCAAAGCACAAAGAAGCGGGCGACCCGGCATCGAAACGCCCTCTTACGGAAAAGAGAGCGCCTACCAATCATGGAGAATGGACAGTGGTTGGGCCTGGAGGAAGAAAATCCAAGGCAAAGAAGACAAAAGATACAAGGAGGCAGCGATACAAACTGCGTGCCCCTAAAACAGCCGCTGTAGTAATCTCGCTGCAGCCTGGCGCTGAAGAAAACGGAAAGACATATGCTGGTGTCCTCGCTGACGCAAAGCAAAAAATGAAATTGACTGCTCTCGAGATATCGGCGGTCCGTTTTAGATCGGCGGTAACGGGGGCTCGAATCCTTGAAGTTACTGGTGCGGACAGTCAAGTAAAGGCCGACGCGCTGGCGAATAAACTCAGGGAGGTTCTCGGGGAGCAAGATGTACGCATCTCTCGTCCACAAAAGTGCGCGGGGCTGCGTATCAGTGGTCTTGATGACTCGGCAACAGCGGACGAGATCGCTAGTGCTGTCTCCACAGTTGCGCTGTGCCCACCGGAGTCTATCAAGGTAGGTGACATTCGCCGAGACAGGAGAGGTCTCGGCACCGCCTGGGTGAGATGCCCCGTTGAGGGTGCGCACAAGGTTGCGACCGGTAAGAAGCTACTGGTTGGATGGACACTGGCGAATGTCACACTGCTGCCCGCTCGACCAATGCTGTGCTTCCGGTGTCAGGAGACAGGCCACGCTCGTGCCAAGTGCACCTGCGAGACAGACCGCAGCGAGCTGTGTTTCCGCTGCGGCCAGGCTGGCCACAAATCCGCGCAATGTGCAGGGAAACCTCACTGCGCGGTCTGTGCCGCACGTGGAAAACCGGCTGAACACCGTGTGGGCAGTGATGCCTGTCACAAGTCCAGCCGGAAGAAGAAGGTGGGTGCCCCTAGGGGCAATACATCCCAGAAGCCTCCACCACCCAACTCGGTGGTCATAGCTCCTGCGGCCGAGACGGACACCAATACGGCCTCTTCGTGATGGCTCCTCTACGTATGTTGCAAGTCAACTTGAACCACTGCGCCCAGGCACAGGACCTACTGATCCAGTCCATGGCGCAGTGGTCGATCGATGTCGCTGTGGTAGCGGAGCCTTATCGTGTGCCATCCGGCAACAACTGGATAGGTGACGTGGGGTCCTCAACCGCCCTAGTCTTGGGCCCTGGAGTGTCGACAAGTCGCACCATCAAGTGCCAAGACTTCGTCGCCTCCATCGTCGGCGGTCTCATGGTGGTGGGGGTCTATTTCTCTCCTAATAGATCCCTAACTGAATTCGAGACGTTCCTTGTGAGACTGGGCGCCTTCCTTGGTGGGGTCTCACAACCTGTGCTCGTCGCCGGGGACTTCAACGCGAAGTCCACGCTATGGGGCTCCCCGTCGACGGATGCTAGGGGTGACGTTCTGCAGGACTGGATGGTGGAGTCCGGGATGGCGATGCTCAACCGCGGCAGCGTCGACACGTGCGTGAGGCAGCGAGGCGGGTCCATCGTGGACCTCACTCTCGCGAGCCCCACCGTTGCGCGCAGAATAGTTGACTGGCGGGTCCTCGAGGAAGTGGAGACGTTATCGGACCACCGATATATTCGCTTCAACGTCTCTGCGGAATCGCCAAGGAGCCCGCCGAGCTTGGCTCGGGCTCGGTGCGGCCCCAGGTGGGCCTTGAATAAAATGGACAGAGAGATGCTGAAAGAGGCAGCAATTGTCCAGTCCTGGGTTCCGCTTCGCTCCGGGACGGATGTGGACAGCCTGGCGGATTGGTTAGGCCAGACGATGACCCAGGTGTGCGACGCATCCATGCCGAGAGTGGGCCCTCCTGCGCCTCGACGACGCTCCTATTGGTGGCGCCCCGAGCTGCAGTTGCTGCGAGAGTCGTGCATCGCGGCGCGTCGCCAGTACACAAGGCTGCGCAGGAGGAAAACCGGTGTCCTCAATGAGGCTCAGGACGCTGCCTACGATGCCTACCGTTCCGCTCGTCGAGCTCTGCGGGATGGCATTCGACAGGCAAAGACCGAGGCCTGGAAAGAATTTATATCGTCCCTTGAGCGTGACCCGTGGGGTAGGCCCTACAAATGGGTGCGGAATAAGCTCCGCCCGGCCGCCTCGCCGCTCACGACAAGTCTCGGACCAGAGTTGAGAGAGTGCGTGGTCTCTTCTCTGTTTCCGCTAAGAGGAAAGTGGACCCCACCAGCTATGGTGTCACCCGCAGCTGCCAGTGGGTCGGACGAGGAAGTGCCGCCAGTGTCGCCGGAAGAGCTGGGTGTGGCAATGCACAAAATGTCTCTCAAAGATAGCGCCCCGGGTCTCGATGGCATACCGGGTCGTGCTTGGGTGCTATCTTTGAGAGAATCGGATGAACACCTACTTCATGTGTTCTCAGAGTGCCTGAGGCAGGGCCGTTTCCCGACTAGGTGGAAGACGGGGAAGCTTGTACTGCTGAGAAAGGAGGGCCGGCCGGAAGACCAACCTTCGGCCTATCGCCCTATAGTCCTGCTCGACGAGGTAGGCAAGCTTCTCGAACGTGTGATCGTTGCTCGTCTGGCACGGCACATGGCAGACGTGGGTCCGAGCCTGAGCGACCACCAGTTTGGGTTTCGTCCGGGGCGGTCTACGATCGGTGCGATCGGGCAAGTCCGGGCGGTAGTAGAGACGGAGGTGTCCCGGGGTGGAGTCGTTGTTGCGGTGTCACTCGACATATCCAACGCATTCAACTCCCTGCCCTGGGAAACAATACGCGAGGGGCTAAGGTATCATGCCGTGCCACGGTACCTGCAGAGGATAGTAGCTGACTACCTCTCGGCGCGCGCGGTCAGCTACCCGACGCAGGAGGGGTGGCGCACGAGGGAGGTCGTGTGTGGTGTTCCGCAGGGGTCTGCCTTAGGGCCCCTCCTGTGGAACATCGGATACGACTGGGTTCTTCGTGGCGCCAATCTCCGTGGAGTGCACCTCATCTGCTACGCGGATGATACCTTGGTCGTTGCCTGCGCACAGTCGCACCGACAGGCTGGAATCCTGGCAACCGCAGCGGTAGCACAGGTCGTCCGGCGCATACGAGCTCTGGGACTGGAGGTAGCCCTGGCAAAGTCAGAGGCCATTACTTTCCACGGGCCCAGAAACGTTCCGCCGCCGGACATGTCCATCGAAGTGGGAGGGACGAGAATCAAGGTCGGGTCGACGCTGTCGTACCTCGGCCTGATCCTCGACAGCAGATGGACTTTCAGACAGCACTTCACCTGGCTGTTTGAAAGGGTGAAGAAGTCCGCTGCGAGTCTCGCTTGGCTGCTGCCAAATATGGGTGGGCCGTCGCTAGCATGCCGGCACCTGTACTTGGGGGTGATTCGCTCGATGGTCATGTACGGAGCACCTGTGTGGGTGGAAGATTTATCCGCTCACAACCGACTCGTGTTGGGCAGGTTGCAACGTATAATGGCCATCAGAGTCATTCGCGGATACCGTACGGTCTCCAGGGACGCGGCGTGCGCTCTCGCGGGCAGCATCCCTTGGGACCTAGAGGCTAGAGCTCTGGCCGACGTGCACAGACGCTGTGCGCGTGTACGCGAGGAGGGGTCAAGACCGGCGCCAGAAGAAGTGCGCCGGTGGAGACAGATCGAGAGGGACATCGCCCTTCGCTCATGGGCAGTGCGACTGGAAAGTCCGCAAGTGAGCATAGAGCTGCTCACAGCTATGCAGCCGGTGCTGCGGGAGTGGGTTGAGCGGACTGGCGGTGCGCTCACGTTCCACCTCACACAGCTATTGACGGGACACGGATGTTTCGGCCGATACCTGTGTGAGGTGTTGAGAAACGAATCAACCCCGGCCTGCCACCACTGTGGCTCGGACCGGGACACAGGGCAACACACGCTGGAAGAATGCCCGGCGTGGGCAGAAGAGCGTCAAGCGCTATCTGCCACTCTAGGAGTGGACCTTTCGCTGCCAACACTCATAAGATCGATGGTCGGCAGCGAAGATAAGTGGAACGCGGCCGCCTCCTTTGCTGGAGACGTAATGCGCCGCAAACAAGAAGCGGAACGTATGAGGGAGGCCGAGGCCTCACCCACAACAAGAGCTCCAAGGGGCAGGCAACGATACCAGCCGCCCTAACAAGGATCGCATGACAACGACTTTGGGACTGTCGTCGTCCGCGAATTGCATCTCGAGCGTAAGACGTGCTGCGTGTTCCGGCATGTCCCGATGTAGTTAAGGGGGATCCCGATATCAAATCCTCCCCGAAGAGAGCCTAACACACAGGGCAACCGCTGGTAGAGTCACGGAGGTATGCTAACGCGTTCCCGTGGCTCTATTTCAAGCGGCAAGCAGAGCGCCGCTGGGGTTTAGTGGGTATGGGGAACCGCTTCACGGTCCCGAGTCCCACATAATCATCGGCTTCTTCGAGGCCAGTGATATGCGTAACTGCATTCCCCAGCGAAAACAAAAAAAAAAAAAAAAAAAAAAAAAGGTTAGGTTAGGTTAGGTTAGGTTAGGTTAGGTTAGGTTAGGTTAGGTTAGGTTAGGTTAGGTTAGGTTAGGTTAGGTTAGGTTAGGTTAGGTTAGGTTAGGTTAACGCATTCAACTCTCTGCCCTGGGAAACAATACGCGAGGGGCTAGGGTATCATGCCGTGCCACGGTACCTGCAGAGGGTAGTAGCTGACTACCTCTCGGCGCGCGCGGTCAGCTACCCGACGCAGGAGGGGTGGCGCACGAGGGAGGTCGTGTGTGGTGTTCCGCAGGGGTCTGCTTTAGGGCCCCTCCTGTGGAACATCGGATACGACTGGGTTCTTCGTGGCGCCAATCTCCGTGGAGTGCACCTCATCTGCTACGCGGATGATACCTTAGTCGTTGCCTGCGCACAGTCGCACCGACAGGCTGGAATCCTGGCAACCGCAGCGGTAGCACAGGTCGTCCGGCGCATACGAGCTCTGGGTCTGGAGGTAGCCCTGGCAAAGTCAGAGGCCATTACCTTCCACGGTCCCAGAAACGCTCCTCCGCCGGACATGTCCATCGAAGTGGGAGGGACGAGGATCAAGGTCGGGTCGACGCTGTCGTACCTTGGCCTGATCCTCGACAGCAGATGGACTTTCAGACAGCACTTCACCTGGCTGTTTGACAGGGTGAAGAAGTCCGCTGCGAGTCTCGCTTGGCTGCTGCCAAATATGGGTGGGCCGTCGCTAGCATGCCGGCACCTGTACTTGGGGGTGATTCGCTCGATGGTCATGTACGGAGCACCTGTGTGGGTGGAAGATTTATCCACTCACAACCGACTCGTGTTGGGCAGGTTGCAACGTATAATGGCCATCAGAGTCATTCGCGGATACCGTACGGTCTCCAGGGACGCGGCGTGCGCTCTCGCGGGCAGCATCCCTTGGGACCTAGAGGCTAGAGCTCTGGCCGACGTGCACAGACGCTGTGCGCGTGTACGCGAGGAGGGGTCAAGACCGGCGCCAGAAGAAGTGCGCCGGTGGAGACAGATCGAGAGGGACAACGCCCTTCGCTCATGGGCAGTGCGACTGGAAAATCCACAAGTGAGCATAGAGCTGCTCACAGCTATGCAGCCGGTGCTGCAGGAGTGGGTTGAGCGGTCTGGCGGTACGCTCACGTTCCACCTCACACAGCTATTGACGGGACACGGATGTTTCGGCCGATACCTGTGTGAGGTGTTGAGCGTCGAATCGACCCCGGCCTGCCACCACTGTGGCTCCGACCGGGACACAGGGCAACACACGCTGGAAGAATGCCCGGCGTGGGCAGAAGAGCGTCAAGCGCTATCTGCTACTTTAGGAGTAGACCTTTCGCTGCCGACTCTCATAAGATCGATGGTCGACAGCGAAGATAAGTGGAACGCGGCCGCCTCCTTTGCTGAAGGCGTAATGCGTCGAAAAGAAGAAGCGGAACGTATGAGGGAGGCTGAGGCCTCACCCACAACAAGAGCTCCAAGGGGCAGGCAACGCTATCAGCCGCCCTAGCAAGGGTCGCAGGGCGACGACTCTGGGACTGTCGTCGTCCGCTAATTGCGTCCCGAGCGGTCAGACGTGCCGCGTGTCTCGGCATGTTTCGATGTAGTTTAGGGGGATCCCGAAATCAAATCCTCCCCGAAGAGAGCCTAACACACAGGGCAACCGCTGGTAGAGTCACGGAGGTATGCTAACGCGTTCCCGTGGCTCTATTTCAAGCGGCAAGCAGAGCGCCGCTGGGGTTTAGTGGGTATGGGGCACCGCTTCACGGTCCCGAGTCCCACATAATCATCGGCTTCTCCGAGGCCGGTGATATGCGTAACTGCATTCCCCAGCGAAAACCAAAAAAAAAAAAAAAAAAAAAAAAAAAAAAAAAAGGTTAGGTTAGGTTAGGTTAGGTTAGGTTAGGTTAGGTTAGGTTAGGTTAGGTTAGGTTAGGTTAGGTTAGGTTAGGTTAGGTTAGGTTAGGTTAGGTTAGGTTAGGTTAGGTTAGGTTAGGTTAGGTTAGGTTAGGTTAGGTTAGGTTAGGTTAGGTTAGGTTAGGTTAGGTTAGGTTAGGTTAGGTTAGGTTAGGTTAGGTTAGGTTAGGTTAGGTTAGGTTAGGTTAGGTTAGGTTAGGTTAGGTTAGGTTAGGTTAGGTTAGGTTAGGTTAGGTTAGGTTAGGTTAGGTTAGGTTAGGTTAGGTTTTTTTTTTTTTTTTTTTTTTTTTTTTTTTATACTCGTTCCCCTGCGTATGGCGGGTCAGGGCCTTTTATTTCTTATCACTTGACATCACTTTTATTTTGTTACACTTTTCCTCTTTCCCTTCTTTCATTCTTTCATCTTTCACTCTAAACTTATCTTTCTTCCTGTTTTGTTCTCCGCCTCGTTTCTTTCACTCTCTATTCCATTTCCTTCTTGCATACCTCTCGCTAAGTGAAGACACCGTCGCCTCGTCGTGTCTGGAACAATTTTGTTTCTGTTCTTTTCCCCTTCTTTCCTTTTTATTCATATGTCTTTGGCATAACTATTCTATTACAATATTTTCCATATATATTACTTTACATTTAATTTTGATTTATTTTTATTTTTATTTACTACTTGTTCCTATTTATTACCGTTTGTACAACCTTTTTGCTGTATTCTATGAATATTCGGCGACTTTCGTCCTCACTCATCAGAGAGGCAACCGCTCCTATGTCTAATTTCCTTTTTATCCGAATTTCACAATCTACCCTCTCCCGCCCAAATAAGGGACAGGAGAGCAGGATGTGCGCCACGGTCTGGTCCACCTCCGGGTCACAGGGGCACGCGGGACTCTCCTTGAGTTTGAACCTGTGGAGGTACTCGGAGAATCCCCCGTGCCCGGTGAACATCTGGACCAAGACCGTGTCGAGCTCGATCTGGCGAGTCACGCGATACGCTGACTTGACGTTCGGGAAGAACATCCTCGTTGTTGAAGCCGTCGTACCTTGCACATACCTCCTGTTCCATTCGTCGAGCGTCCCCAGCCTTAGCTGACGCTTGACGAATGAAACGGGGCAATCCTCGTACTCAGGTCTTCTTTTACTCTTCAGGGCCGCTTCCTTGGCCAGGTGGTCCGCCCTTTCGTTTCCCTCCAACCCCACATGCGCCTTCACCCAATACAACCTTATATTCGTCCCTTTCTCACGTGCTTTCATAATATTCTCTTTCGCTGCGATCGCCAGGGGATGGAGGGTATCAGGTTTTGCGATCGTCTCCAGGGCGGACCTCGAGTCGCTGAGTACGGCGCACGAATGCGCCGACCCGCTGGCCGCGTACCCTGTCGCTTTCGCCAAAGCCAGCAGCTCTGCCTGGTATACGGTGCAGAAGTTGCCCAACTTGAGTTTTTTGTTCGAAACCTCTGCGGCGTCCCGCAGAACGCAGAACGCCGCACCCACCTTGTCGTCGATGCGGCTGCCGTCGGTGTAGATCACCGAGTCGGCAGCCGAGGTGGCAAGTTGGACTTCTTCCGCACTTTCGCCCAGACAGGAGAATTCCACACCAAGCTGCACAGACGGGTGTGGGAGTCTCAAGTAGCTGACCGGAACCTCCAGCTCTCGGTCACCCAGTACTTGCCGGGTGTGGCCGCGCTTTACCTCAAATAAAGTGGCCGCTTCTTGGACCCGAAGGTCTAGAGGAAGCAGCCCGGCAAGTACTAGGGCCGAATGCAACGACGCGGTTCGGTGAGTTCGCGCAATTTTCTGCGCGAAGCCACGCTGAACCGCATCGAGCTGCCTTCGGACCAGCAGCTTCTTAGCCGCCGGCGCCCATGCACTCGCTGCATACAAAATGATCGGCTCCAACACCGCCAGATACATCGTTCTGATCACCTCCGAGTTCAACCCCCATGACACTTTAGCGGCCCTGCACAACTGACGATAGAGGCCTTGGGCCTTGCTGCTCACGTTCTTCACGTGCGTGTTGAACGTGAGCCTATCGTCAATTGTCAGGCCGAGTATCCGAACTTCACGAGTTCGACAAAGGGGCTCTCCGCCCATATTCAATATTGGGTTGTCGTACTTGAGTTTGTTGGTCAGCACCATCACGTTGGTTTTGTGTGGTGCAAACCTCAACTTGTTTCGGACCCCCCAATCGTGAATATCGGCGAGCACCGCATTTGCCTTCCTCGTGATGTCCCCGGTCTCTTGCCCGGAGAAGATCAGCACGACGTCGTCTGCGAACGCCTGGCAGTGTGTTCCGCTCTTGACCACCATCTCCAGGAGTGGATTTAGGAGGAGGGTCCAGAATGTTGGGCCGCCCACGGATCCTTGCACGCACCCCTTGGTGGTATCTCTGGCACACTCCGCCCCCGCGTACCTGACGGACACCTTGCGATCGCTAAAATAGCTATCGACAAGGCGCCGCAGGTCGACGGGGCAGCGAGTCTCGGCCAGTCTGCACCGTATAGCAGGCCACCAGGCGTTGTCGAAGGCTCCCTCTATGTCCAATGATACCAGCACAACGATCTCCTTCTCCTTCAAGCGAGAGCGTATGTGCTGGATCAGGTCATACAGGGAGTCTTCGGTACACCTTTGCGGCATGAAGCCGTATTGGTGGCTACTGATATACGGTGCAGTGTACCACCGTATCCTCCGGACCATCATCTTTTCTAGGACCTTGCCCATGACGGGCAAGAGTCCGATGGGCCGGTAGGATTTCGGGTGCGTGTAGTCATCCTTACCGGGCTTCCGCAACACCACAACCGCTGCCTCCTTCCATCTCGTGGGGAAGTGGGCAAGAGCGAGACACCGGTTGGAGAGCGCGAGAAACAGTTCGGCATCCACGGCAACGGCCGCCCGGCAGATGTCGGCGGTGAATCCGTCGAAGCCAGGTGCCTTTTTCGCGTTGAAGGTTGACACGGACCATCGGAGCTCCTCCATCGTGAAGGGGGGTTCACATGGATCACCATGTCCCCCCTCGTTGACTTCATCGGACTGGGCTCTTACAGTACAGTGGTCCGCATTGTCCTCCCCGGGGTCATCCCCCGGGAAGAAAACCTCCGCAAGCAACCTGGCCGATCCCGCTGCGTCCAGCACCTTCCCTCCCTGGACGAGGGGGACGTCTTCACGCCTTACCTCCGTGCGACGCATCACGCGATAGATGCCGTCCCACATGGTCTCGCGCTCCTGCCTCTCGCAGAACCGCTTCCAACTTGAGGTCTGAGCACGCCTCACCTCGAGGCGGTAAGCTTCCTTCGCGTCGACGTACTCGCGCAGGACCATCTCCTTACGGGCCGGCCGCGCGTTCGGGATCCGCCTCTTCTTCCTCAAGACGTCCGCCTTGAGGAGAGAGAGCTGTTCGGACCACCAGGGCAACTCTGTCCTCTTCCTCCCGGAGGCCTTCGGCAGGACCGAATCGCAGGCGTCCCCCACGGTTTCCAGGTACCTTCCGACGATGCCGTCTAACGCCCCCTTATCGGTGACCTCGGTCACCTCGGCTGGCGTCAGACAGCGGTCCGAGAGCAGCTGGGCGAAAGTTCCTTTGAACTCGTCCCAGTCTGCTCTGTAGGTACTGTACTTCCGTGTGGTTCGCCTGATGTCCGTACCGACGGACCTCACGAGATTCAACTCGAACAGGATCGCCCTGTGGTCCGACGAGGATAACCCGTCCGCGACTCGCCAGCCCTCCACTCGATCGAGCAGAGTGGTCGAGCAAGCAGTGACGTCGACGCAACTGGAATATCGCTTTCCGCCCCGATAGGTGTCGAACGTGGGCTCAGACCCCCGGTTCATCACGTGCAGCTCCAATGTGTCGAGTGCGGCTGCAACATCATTTCCCCTCTGGTCTCCGGACTGGCTGCCCCACCAGGTGTTGTGGGCGTTGACATCACCGCCCAGTATCACGTTGGCAGTCCCCAACCTTCCCACGACCGAGCCGATCCGGTCCAGGTATGGTCCGACGGGCTTATTTGGCTCCAGGTAGACGGACACCACCCCTATCTCCCAGGCCCCGGTTCTCAGTCTGGCAACGGTAATGTTTCCAGACGTGAGGTCGGGATACTGAGTGATATCGATGGTGTCGTCGAACAGCACAATGGCGGCTTTGACGACTTCCTCGTCGCCTCGGCTCACGCATTGTACTATCCTTGTCCCTGGGTAGTGCCGCATCTCGCCAATCGCGCCGATATACGGCTCCTGGACCATCGCGAACGCCCACCCTCTCTTCGGCGCTTCGCATATCAGCTCGGCTGTGGCAAGCTCGGACCTTTGCAGGTTTAACTGCACAGCGTGATACCGGCGTAGCCCAGTCCGGATATTGCGGTCGGCCCCCGGGACGCCGTTAGCAATATGCCACCGACGCCCGAGCTATGGCGTCCCACCGTCTCCGGACCGGGCATTCTTCGTCGAACGCCCCGTGGTCCCACCGGTCCGCCTTTGCTTTCCGGCAGTTCCGGCAGGCGGGAGGTTTCCCGGCTTGCCATTCCGGGCACTCGCCTCTTAGGTGCGGTCCACTGCAGTGGGTGCACCGATCCTCACGCTCGGTGCACAACCGCTTGCTGTGGCCGTATCCCAAGCAGCGAGTGCACTGCACCAGGGGGGATTGGTCCTGCACCCGGACCCGTTGGAGATCCACGTGGATCATGCCCGCGTCGATGAGGCGGCCCCAGAGCTTTGGAGACACCCGCAAGACCACATGGGTGGTATGCGCGTTCCGCGCCCTCCGCCTGAAGCGTACCTCGGCCCGCCGGTCCCGCTCCGGGATGTCACCCAGCAGATGAGCGTTCTGGGTTTTCAGTGCTTTAATGATGTCCTCATCTTTGTTATATGACATCACATCCCGCAGCACGACCAGCGGGTCTCGGCTCTGCACCTCCTCCAGCTTCAGGCCCTTGCCCGCCTTTGCCAGACGCTCGCGCACCCTCGCCAGCTCGCTCTCTGTGCCACATCCTAATATTACTCTCCCATCCCTTACCTTCCTTATTTTGTTGATCCGGAGGCCCTCCTCCTTCGCATTGAGGGCCTCACGGATCCTTCCTACCACCTGCTCCCCTGTCGCGGCCACCTCCGACGAAACCGCCACCGAGTGCACCACCTCGCTCCCCGGTGGGGGTCTTTTTGCCGGGGCGGCCGCTGCTGCCGCTGCCGCCGCGTACGTGCCCCGCTGCCGGGCGCCCTCCTCCTCCCATGCTTTGAGCGACTCCTTGAGCCTCCCAATCTCTTGGCTACTGCTCTCAAGGAGCCGCCCATGGTCCTCCAACCTCTTGAGGAGGAGGTCTGCTGTCCCCCGATCCAGCGAGGGGGAGGCGGGGTCCACCTGTCGTCCCTCTGTCTCCCGCCCCTCCTCCGCCTTCTTCGGGGGTTCCAGGACAGGGGACTTAACTCGTCTCCTGTCCGCCACGGCCTCCTTCACCAGCTCATATAATCTGTCAATTGCTGCGGTCACCCCTATCTTTATTTCTGATTTTAGGTTGCGCGAGCCCGCCAAGTGTAGCTTGGCTTTTGTCAGGCAGGCCCGCGCTTCCACTACGCGGTCGACGGGCGCCGATTTCCCCTCCTTTGAGGGGCCCGCGGCGCCCGCCCCCGCCGGTGACCGCTCTTGTACCGGTCTCGGTCCCTTATCATTTGGGGCACGTACCTTTGGCTTAGTTGCGGGGGCGGCTGCTCGGGGAGAGGTCTTCCTCCTTCCCTCGACCTTCTCCCACTCCCCTACACTCCTACGGACGCTGCCCCCTCTAGGGGCGTCCGCTATGGGCGACGCACTCCTCCGCATTGTGTCTCCTGCCTCACTAGGCAGGGTCACGTCGCCCGCGTCCGACTTCCTCGGGGGAGTGCGGATCATGTCGAGGGGGAGGGACGCAGGGGAACTCGTCACTTATCTAAAATCTTAATCCTAGTGCAATAGGGCAATAATCAATTTTAAAACTTATATACTAAGGCAATAGGGCCAATGTCAATATTTAAAACTTAAAACTAATTGCAATAGCAACAATATACTTAAACCTAGTGCAAAAGGGCTTAACCTAATATCGTGGGTCAAAAAACCCACGATCTTACAAATATACTTAAATACTAAACTCCTACTCTGACTCCGCGGCAATAGTGCAACAATACACCTTGCTATTTATTTTTGCCAGGGGAGTAGGTATTTGTCTACTTACTAAAACTTAACTAACTTAAAATTAATCTTTGGTTACTTACTATTTTATACCTAACTCCCCCAGCTGTCCCACTATTGCCCCGGAGTCAGAGTCTGAGCGTCGTCGACCTGACGCGCGGTCGGTTTCTACGGATACCGTCGTTTTCGGACAGAAAAGACGGTTCCGCTTTTTAGTCTATTTTTGCTATTTCTGAGACCCCCGGAACAGATCTCGGTCCCGGAGGGGCAGTTTAAATCTGTGGGTTGCCCCCTGCACAACACTGGTCAGCCCTCTGGGCTTTTTATAAAAAATTTCCCCCCCCTGCAATTTTACGTTTTTGAATTTTTTGTTGCTTATTTACCAAAATTTCTATGCCAAATGATTATCCCCGTCTTATACTTTATAGTTCCAGTGCTGCGCAGTTAATTAGGGCCCACCTGCGTCCCCCGGGACCTCCGGGGGTGTCAGAACTTTTCGTTCCAAATCCGTCGAGCTCCCTCCGCCTGTCGCCGGCCTCCTTAGGAACCAGGTCCGCTGGCTCCGCTGGTTACTCCGGTGTGTGTTCTGGTTACGTTTACACCAAGGCGTGGTGGTTGATCGCCTTGGTTGACGAGAAAATCGTTTGTTTGTTTGCGGGGTACTTTTAGAATATTTGTTGACAGGGAAACTTGTTTTTCCCCTATCTCCGTACCCCCTGGCCCGATTCTCTCGTGCGAGGTGTCGTTTTTGTCCTCTTGTATCCACCTACGGACCGGTGGCACCAAATCCGACAACACTTTATTGGAACACTCACTTCCGAGGGAGATGGTTAATTTCCGTCAGGAGATCCAGGAGAGTGGACAGAAAATTCTGAATCTTCGTCCACTGACTCTAGACAGGATTAGGAACCGAACTGCACTTAAAAAAGTTTGTGTCACCGATCGCTTTTTCGCAGCGTTCGGCAATGAAATTTAACGCGGCGGTTTTTTACCGTTTCCGGCTTAACCGCTCAGCCGATTTTCGCGATTTTTACGCAGTTGCACTCGCGAGATCAGCGCGCTTATTTTGATATGCTGAACTAGGTATTTTCAGCACTTTGTCACTTGTATCGAATTTTTGAGCGCGGAGCAAAACGATTTCGCTGCGTATGCGTCAGGGCCTCGAGCGACACTGGTTAGGTTAGGTTAGGTTAGGTTAGGTTAGGTTAGGTTAGGTTAGGTTAGGTTAGGTTAGGTTAGGTTAGGTTAGGTTAGGTTAGGTTAGGTTAGGTTAGGTTAGGTTAGGTTAGGTTAGGTTAGGTTAGGTTAGGTTAGGTTAGGTTAGGTTAGGTTAGGTTAGGTTAGGTTAGGTTAGGTTAGGTTAGGTTAGGTTAGGTTAGGTTAGGTTAGGTTAGGTTAGGTTAGGTTAGGTTAGGTTAGGTTAGGTTAGGTTAGGTTAGGTTAGGTTAGGTTAGGTTAGGTTAGGTTAGGTTAGGTTAGGTTAGGTTAGGTTAGGTTAGGTTAGGTTAGGTTAGGTTAGGTTAGGTTAGGTTAGGTTAGGTTAGGTTAGGTTAGGTTAGGTTAGGTTAGGTTAGGTTAGGTTAGGTTAGGTTAGGTTAGGTTAGGTTAGGTTAGGTTAGGTTAGGTTAGGTTAGGTTAGGTTAGGTTAGGTTAGGTTAGGTTAGGTTAGGTTAGGTTAGGTTAGGTTAGGTTAGGTTAGGTTAGGTTAGGTTAGGTTAGGTTAGGTTAGGTTAGGTTAGGTTAGGTTAGGTTAGGTTAGGTTAGGTTAGGTTAGGTTAGGTTAGGTTAGGTTAGGTTAGGTTAGGTTAGGTTAGGTTAGGTTAGGTTAGGTTAGGTTAGGTTAGGTTAGGTTAGGTTAGGTTAGGTTAGGTTAGGTTAGGTTAGGTTAGGTTAGGTTAGGTTAGGTTAGGTTAGGTTAGGTTAGGTTAGGTTAGGTTAGGTTAGGTTAGGTTAGGTTAGGTTAGGTTAGGTTAGGTTAGGTTAGGTTAGGTTAGGTTAGGTTAGGTTAGGTTAGGTTAGGTTAGGTTAGGTTAGGTTAGGTTAGGTTAGGTTAGGTTAGGTTAGGTTAGGTTAGGTTAGGTTAGGTTAGGTTAGGTTAGGTTAGGTTAGGTTAGGTTAGGTTAGGTTAGGTTAGGTTAGGTTAGGTTAGGTTAGGTTAGGTTAGGTTAGGTTAGGTTAGGTTAGGTTAGGTTAGGTTAGGTTAGGTTAGGTTAGGTTAGGTTAGGTTAGGTTAGGTTAGGTTAGGTTAGGTTAGGTTAGGTTAGGTTAGGTTAGGTTAGGTTAGGTTAGGTTAGGTTAGGTTAGGTTAGGTTAGGTTAGGTTAGGTTAGGTTAGGTTAGGTTAGGTTAGGTTAGGTTAGGTTAGGTTAGGTTAGGTTAGGTTAGGTTAGGTTAGGTTAGGTTAGGTTAGGTTAGGTTAGGTTAGGTTAGGTTAGGTTAGGTTAGGTTAGGTTAGGTTAGGTTAGGTTAGGTTAGGTTAGGTTAGGTTAGGTTAGGTTAGGTTAGGTTAGGTTAGGTTAGGTTAGGTTAGGTTAGGTTAGGTTAGGTTAGGTTAGGTTAGGTTAGGTTAGGTTAGGTTAGGTTAGGTTAGGTTAGGTTAGGTTAGGTTAGGTTAGGTTAGGTTAGGTTAGGTTAGGTTAGGTTAGGTTAGGTTAGGTTAGGTTAGGTTAGGTTAGGTTAGGTTAGGTTAGGTTAGGTTAGGTTAGGTTAGGTTAGGTTAGGTTAGGTTAGGTTAGGTTAGGTTAGGTTAGGTTAGGTTAGGTTAGGTTAGGTTAGGTTAGGTTAGGTTAGGTTAGGTTAGGTTAGGTTAGGTTAGGTTAGGTTAGGTTAGGTTAGGTTAGGTTAGGTTAGGTTAGGTTAGGTTAGGTTAGGTTAGGTTAGGTTAGGTTAGGTTAGGTTAGGTTAGGTTAGGTTAGGTTAGGTTAGGTTAGGTTAGGTTAGGTTAGGTTAGGTTAGGTTAGGTTAGGTTAGGTTAGGTTAGGTTAGGTTAGGTTAGGTTAGGTTAGGTTAGGTTAGGTTAGGTTAGGTTAGGTTAGGTTAGGTTAGGTTAGGTTAGGTTAGGTTAGGTTAGGTTAGGTTAGGTTAGGTTAGGTTAGGTTAGGTTAGGTTAGGTTAGGTTAGGTTAGGTTAGGTTAGGTTAGGTTAGGTTAGGTTAGGTTAGGTTAGGTTAGGTTAGGTTAGGTTAGGTTAGGTTAGGTTAGGTTAGGTTAGGTTAGGTTAGGTTAGGTTAGGTTAGGTTAGGTTAGGTTAGGTTAGGTTAGGTTAGGTTAGGTTAGGTTAGGTTAGGTTAGGTTAGGTTAGGTTAGGTTAGGTTAGGTTAGGTTAGGTTAGGTTAGGTTAGGTTAGGTTAGGTTAGGTTAGGTTAGGTTAGGTTAGGTTAGGTTAGGTTAGGTTAGGTTAGGTTAGGTTAGGTTAGGTTAGGTTAGGTTAGGTTAGGTTAGGTTAGGTTAGGTTAGGTTAGGTTAGGTTAGGTTAGGTTAGGTTAGGTTAGGTTAGGTTAGGTTAGGTTAGGTTAGGTTAGGTTAGGTTAGGTTAGGTTAGGTTAGGTTAGGTTAGGTTAGGTTAGGTTAGGTTAGGTTAGGTTAGGTTAGGTTAGGTTAGGTTAGGTTAGGTTAGGTTAGGTTAGGTTAGGTTAGGTTAGGTTAGGTTAGGTTAGGTTAGGTTAGGTTAGGTTAGGTTAGGTTAGGTTAGGTTAGGTTAGGTTAGGTTAGGTTAGGTTAGGTTAGGTTAGGTTAGGTTAGGTTAGGTTAGGTTAGGTTAGGTTAGGTTAGGTTAGGTTAGGTTAGGTTAGGTTAGGTTAGGTTAGGTTAGGTTAGGTTAGGTTAGGTTAGGTTAGGTTAGGTTAGGTTAGGTTAGGTTAGGTTAGGTTAGGTTAGGTTAGGTTAGGTTAGGTTAGGTTAGGTTAGGTTAGGTTAGGTTAGGTTAGGTTAGGTTAGGTTAGGTTAGGTTAGGTTAGGTTAGGTTAGGTTAGGTTAGGTTAGGTTAGGTTAGGTTAGGTTAGGTTAGGTTAGGTTAGGTTAGGTTAGGTTAGGTTAGGTTAGGTTAGGTTAGGTTAGGTTAGGTTAGGTTAGGTTAGGTTAGGTTAGGTTAGGTTAGGTTAGGTTAGGTTAGGTTAGGTTAGGTTAGGTTAGGTTAGGTTAGGTTAGGTTAGGTTAGGTTAGGTTAGGTTAGGTTAGGTTAGGTTAGGTTAGGTTAGGTTAGGTTAGGTTAGGTTAGGTTAGGTTAGGTTAGGTTAGGTTAGGTTAGGTTAGGTTAGGTTAGGTTAGGTTAGGTTAGGTTAGGTTAGGTTAGGTTAGGTTAGGTTAGGTTAGGTTAGGTTAGGTTAGGTTAGGTTAGGTTAGGTTAGGTTAGGTTAGGTTAGGTTAGGTTAGGTTAGGTTAGGTTAGGTTAGGTTAGGTTAGGTTAGGTTAGGTTAGGTTAGGTTAGGTTAGGTTAGGTTAGGTTAGGTTAGGTTAGGTTAGGTTAGGTTAGGTTAGGTTAGGTTAGGTTAGGTTAGGTTAGGTTAGGTTAGGTTAGGTTAGGTTAGGTTAGGTTAGGTTAGGTTAGGTTAGGTTAGGTTAGGTTAGGTTAGGTTAGGTTAGGTTAGGTTAGGTTAGGTTAGGTTAGGTTAGGTTAGGTTAGGTTAGGTTAGGTTAGGTTAGGTTAGGTTAGGTTAGGTTAGGTTAGGTTAGGTTAGGTTAGGTTAGGTTAGGTTAGGTTAGGTTAGGTTAGGTTAGGTTAGGTTAGGTTAGGTTAGGTTAGGTTAGGTTAGGTTAGGTTAGGTTAGGTTAGGTTAGGTTAGGTTAGGTTAGGTTAGGTTAGGTTAGGTTAGGTTAGGTTAGGTTAGGTTAGGTTAGGTTAGGTTAGGTTAGGTTAGGTTAGGTTAGGTTAGGTTAGGTTAGGTTAGGTTAGGTTAGGTTAGGTTAGGTTAGGTTAGGTTAGGTTAGGTTAGGTTAGGTTAGGTTAGGTTAGGTTAGGTTAGGTTAGGTTAGGTTAGGTTAGGTTAGGTTAGGTTAGGTTAGGTTAGGTTAGGTTAGGTTAGGTTAGGTTAGGTTAGGTTAGGTTAGGTTAGGTTAGGTTAGGTTAGGTTAGGTTAGGTTAGGTTAGGTTAGGTTAGGTTAGGTTAGGTTAGGTTAGGTTAGGTTAGGTTAGGTTAGGTTAGGTTAGGTTAGGTTAGGTTAGGTTAGGTTAGGTTAGGTTAGGTTAGGTTAGGTTAGGTTAGGTTAGGTTAGGTTAGGTTAGGTTAGGTTAGGTTAGGTTAGGTTAGGTTAGGTTAGGTTAGGTTAGGTTAGGTTAGGTTAGGTTAGGTTAGGTTAGGTTAGGTTAGGTTAGGTTAGGTTAGGTTAGGTTAGGTTAGGTTAGGTTAGGTTAGGTTAGGTTAGGTTAGGTTAGGTTAGGTTAGGTTAGGTTAGGTTAGGTTAGGTTAGGTTAGGTTAGGTTAGGTTAGGTTAGGTTAGGTTAGGTTAGGTTAGGTTAGGTTAGGTTAGGTTAGGTTAGGTTAGGTTAGGTTAGGTTAGGTTAGGTTAGGTTAGGTTAGGTTAGGTTAGGTTAGGTTAGGTTAGGTTAGGTTAGGTTAGGTTAGGTTAGGTTAGGTTAGGTTAGGTTAGGTTAGGTTAGGTTAGGTTAGGTTAGGTTAGGTTAGGTTAGGTTAGGTTAGGTTAGGTTAGGTTAGGTTAGGTTAGGTTAGGTTAGGTTAGGTTAGGTTAGGTTAGGTTAGGTTAGGTTAGGTTAGGTTAGGTTAGGTTAGGTTAGGTTAGGTTAGGTTAGGTTAGGTTAGGTTAGGTTAGGTTAGGTTAGGTTAGGTTAGGTTAGGTTAGGTTAGGTTAGGTTAGGTTAGGTTAGGTTAGGTTAGGTTAGGTTAGGTTAGGTTAGGTTAGGTTAGGTTAGGTTAGGTTAGGTTAGGTTAGGTTAGGTTAGGTTAGGTTAGGTTAGGTTAGGTTAGGTTAGGTTAGGTTAGGTTAGGTTAGGTTAGGTTAGGTTAGGTTAGGTTAGGTTAGGTTAGGTTAGGTTAGGTTAGGTTAGGTTAGGTTAGGTTAGGTTAGGTTAGGTTAGGTTAGGTTAGGTTAGGTTAGGTTAGGTTAGGTTAGGTTAGGTTAGGTTAGGTTAGGTTAGGTTAGGTTAGGTTAGGTTAGGTTAGGTTAGGTTAGGTTAGGTTAGGTTAGGTTAGGTTAGGTTAGGTTAGGTTAGGTTAGGTTAGGTTAGGTTAGGTTAGGTTAGGTTAGGTTAGGTTAGGTTAGGTTAGGTTAGGTTAGGTTAGGTTAGGTTAGGTTAGGTTAGGTTAGGTTAGGTTAGGTTAGGTTAGGTTAGGTTAGGTTAGGTTAGGTTAGGTTAGGTTAGGTTAGGTTAGGTTAGGTTAGGTTAGGTTAGGTTAGGTTAGGTTAGGTTAGGTTAGGTTAGGTTAGGTTAGGTTAGGTTAGGTTAGGTTAGGTTAGGTTAGGTTAGGTTAGGTTAGGTTAGGTTAGGTTAGGTTAGGTTAGGTTAGGTTAGGTTAGGTTAGGTTAGGTTAGGTTAGGTTAGGTTAGGTTAGGTTAGGTTAGGTTAGGTTAGGTTAGGTTAGGTTAGGTTAGGTTAGGTTAGGTTAGGTTAGGTTAGGTTAGGTTAGGTTAGGTTAGGTTAGGTTAGGTTAGGTTAGGTTAGGTTAGGTTAGGTTAGGTTAGGTTAGGTTAGGTTAGGTTAGGTTAGGTTAGGTTAGGTTAGGTTAGGTTAGGTTAGGTTAGGTTAGGTTAGGTTAGGTTAGGTTAGGTTAGGTTAGGTTAGGTTAGGTTAGGTTAGGTTAGGTTAGGTTAGGTTAGGTTAGGTTAGGTTAGGTTAGGTTAGGTTAGGTTAGGTTAGGTTAGGTTAGGTTAGGTTAGGTTAGGTTAGGTTAGGTTAGGTTAGGTTAGGTTAGGTTAGGTTAGGTTAGGTTAGGTTAGGTTAGGTTAGGTTAGGTTAGGTTAGGTTAGGTTAGGTTAGGTTAGGTTAGGTTAGGTTAGGTTAGGTTAGGTTAGGTTAGGTTAGGTTAGGTTAGGTTAGGTTAGGTTAGGTTAGGTTAGGTTAGGTTAGGTTAGGTTAGGTTAGGTTAGGTTAGGTTAGGTTAGGTTAGGTTAGGTTAGGTTAGGTTAGGTTAGGTTAGGTTAGGTTAGGTTAGGTTAGGTTAGGTTAGGTTAGGTTAGGTTAGGTTAGGTTAGGTTAGGTTAGGTTAGGTTAGGTTAGGTTAGGTTAGGTTAGGTTAGGTTAGGTTAGGTTAGGTTAGGTTAGGTTAGGTTAGGTTAGGTTAGGTTAGGTTAGGTTAGGTTAGGTTAGGTTAGGTTAGGTTAGGTTAGGTTAGGTTAGGTTAGGTTAGGTTAGGTTAGGTTAGGTTAGGTTAGGTTAGGTTAGGTTAGGTTAGGTTAGGTTAGGTTAGGTTAGGTTAGGTTAGGTTAGGTTAGGTTAGGTTAGGTTAGGTTAGGTTAGGTTAGGTTAGGTTAGGTTAGGTTAGGTTAGGTTAGGTTAGGTTAGGTTAGGTTAGGTTAGGTTAGGTTAGGTTAGGTTAGGTTAGGTTAGGTTAGGTTAGGTTAGGTTAGGTTAGGTTAGGTTAGGTTAGGTTAGGTTAGGTTAGGTTAGGTTAGGTTAGGTTAGGTTAGGTTAGGTTAGGTTAGGTTAGGTTAGGTTAGGTTAGGTTAGGTTAGGTTAGGTTAGGTTAGGTTAGGTTAGGTTAGGTTAGGTTAGGTTAGGTTAGGTTAGGTTAGGTTAGGTTAGGTTAGGTTAGGTTAGGTTAGGTTAGGTTAGGTTAGGTTAGGTTAGGTTAGGTTAGGTTAGGTTAGGTTAGGTTAGGTTAGGTTAGGTTAGGTTAGGTTAGGTTAGGTTAGGTTAGGTTAGGTTAGGTTAGGTTAGGTTAGGTTAGGTTAGGTTAGGTTAGGTTAGGTTAGGTTAGGTTAGGTTAGGTTAGGTTAGGTTAGGTTAGGTTAGGTTAGGTTAGGTTAGGTTAGGTTAGGTTAGGTTAGGTTAGGTTAGGTTAGGTTAGGTTAGGTTAGGTTAGGTTAGGTTAGGTTAGGTTAGGTTAGGTTAGGTTAGGTTAGGTTAGGTTAGGTTAGGTTAGGTTAGGTTAGGTTAGGTTAGGTTAGGTTAGGTTAGGTTAGGTTAGGTTAGGTTAGGTTAGGTTAGGTTAGGTTAGGTTAGGTTAGGTTAGGTTAGGTTAGGTTAGGTTAGGTTAGGTTAGGTTAGGTTAGGTTAGGTTAGGTTAGGTTAGGTTAGGTTAGGTTAGGTTATGTTAGGTTAGGTTAGGTTAGGTTAGGTTAGGTTAGGTTAGGTTAGGTTAGGTTAGGTTAGGTTAGGTTAGGTTAGGTTAGGTTAGGTTAGGTTAGGTTAGGTTAGGTTAGGTTAGGTTAGGTTAGGTTAGGTTAGGTTAGGTTAGGTTAGGTTAGGTTAGGTTAGGTTAGGTTAGGTTAGGTTAGGTTAGGTTAGGTTAGGTTAGGTTAGGTTAGGTTAGGTTAGGTTAGGTTAGGTTAGGTTAGGTTAGGTTAGGTTAGGTTAGGTTAGGTTAGGTTAGGTTAGGTTAGGTTAGGTTAGGTTAGGTTAGGTTAGGTTAGGTTAGGTTAGGTTAGGTTAGGTTAGGTTAGGTTAGGTTAGGTTAGGTTAGGTTAGGTTAGGTTAGGTTAGGTTAGGTTAGGTTAGGTTAGGTTAGGTTAGGTTAGGTTAGGTTAGGTTAGGTTAGGTTAGGTTAGGTTAGGTTAGGTTAGGTTAGGTTAGGTTAGGTTAGGTTAGGTTAGGTTAGGTTAGGTTAGGTTAGGTTAGGTTAGGTTAGGTTAGGTTAGGTTAGGTTAGGTTAGGTTAGGTTAGGTTAGGTTAGGTTAGGTTAGGTTAGGTTAGGTTAGGTTAGGTTAGGTTAGGTTAGGTTAGGTTAGGTTAGGTTAGGTTAGGTTAGGTTAGGTTAGGTTAGGTTAGGTTAGGTTAGGTTAGGTTAGGTTAGGTTAGGTTAGGTTAGGTTAGGTTAGGTTAGGTTAGGTTAGGTTAGGTTAGGTTAGGTTAGGTTAGGTTAGGTTAGGTTAGGTTAGGTTAGGTTAGGTTAGGTTAGGTTAGGTTAGGTTAGGTTAGGTTAGGTTAGGTTAGGTTAGGTTAGGTTAGGTTAGGTTAGGTTAGGTTAGGTTAGGTTAGGTTAGGTTAGGTTAGGTTAGGTTAGGTTAGGTTAGGTTAGGTTAGGTTAGGTTAGGTTAGGTTAGGTTAGGTTAGGTTAGGTTAGGTTAGGTTAGGTTAGGTTAGGTTAGGTTAGGTTAGGTTAGGTTAGGTTAGGTTAGGTTAGGTTAGGTTAGGTTAGGTTAGGTTAGGTTAGGTTAGGTTAGGTTAGGTTAGGTTAGGTTAGGTTAGGTTAGGTTAGGTTAGGTTAGGTTAGGTTAGGTTAGGTTAGGTTAGGTTAGGTTAGGTTAGGTTAGGTTAGGTTAGGTTAGGTTAGGTTAGGTTAGGTTAGGTTAGGTTAGGTTAGGTTAGGTTAGGTTAGGTTAGGTTAGGTTAGGTTAGGTTAGGTTAGGTTAGGTTAGGTTAGGTTAGGTTAGGTTAGGTTAGGTTAGGTTAGGTTAGGTTAGGTTAGGTTAGGTTAGGTTAGGTTAGGTTAGGTTAGGTTAGGTTAGGTTAGGTTAGGTTAGGTTAGGTTAGGTTAGGTTAGGTTAGGTTAGGTTAGGTTAGGTTAGGTTAGGTTAGGTTAGGTTAGGTTAGGTTAGGTTAGGTTAGGTTAGGTTAGGTTAGGTTAGGTTAGGTTAGGTTAGGTTAGGTTAGGTTAGGTTAGGTTAGGTTAGGTTAGGTTAGGTTAGGTTAGGTTAGGTTAGGTTAGGTTAGGTTAGGTTAGGTTAGGTTAGGTTAGGTTAGGTTAGGTTAGGTTAGGTTAGGTTAGGTTAGGTTAGGTTAGGTTAGGTTAGGTTAGGTTAGGTTAGGTTAGGTTAGGTTAGGTTAGGTTAGGTTAGGTTAGGTTAGGTTAGGTTAGGTTAGGTTAGGTTAGGTTAGGTTAGGTTAGGTTAGGTTAGGTTAGGTTAGGTTAGGTTAGGTTAGGTTAGGTTAGGTTAGGTTAGGTTAGGTTAGGTTAGGTTAGGTTAGGTTAGGTTAGGTTAGGTTAGGTTAGGTTAGGTTAGGTTAGGTTAGGTTAGGTTAGGTTAGGTTAGGTTAGGTTAGGTTAGGTTAGGTTAGGTTAGGTTAGGTTAGGTTAGGTTAGGTTAGGTTAGGTTAGGTTAGGTTAGGTTAGGTTAGGTTAGGTTAGGTTAGGTTAGGTTAGGTTAGGTTAGGTTAGGTTAGGTTAGGTTAGGTTAGGTTAGGTTAGGTTAGGTTAGGTTAGGTTAGGTTAGGTTAGGTTAGGTTAGGTTAGGTTAGGTTAGGTTAGGTTAGGTTAGGTTAGGTTAGGTTAGGTTAGGTTAGGTTAGGTTAGGTTAGGTTAGGTTAGGTTAGGTTAGGTTAGGTTAGGTTAGGTTAGGTTAGGTTAGGTTAGGTTAGGTTAGGTTAGGTTAGGTTAGGTTAGGTTAGGTTAGGTTAGGTTAGGTTAGGTTAGGTTAGGTTAGGTTAGGTTAGGTTAGGTTAGGTTAGGTTAGGTTAGGTTAGGTTAGGTTAGGTTAGGTTAGGTTAGGTTAGGTTAGGTTAGGTTAGGTTAGGTTAGGTTAGGTTAGGTTAGGTTAGGTTAGGTTAGGTTAGGTTAGGTTAGGTTAGGTTAGGTTAGGTTAGGTTAGGTTAGGTTAGGTTAGGTTAGGTTAGGTTAGGTTAGGTTAGGTTAGGTTAGGTTAGGTTAGGTTAGGTTAGGTTAGGTTAGGTTAGGTTAGGTTAGGTTAGGTTAGGTTAGGTTAGGTTAGGTTAGGTTAGGTTAGGTTAGGTTAGGTTAGGTTAGGTTAGGTTAGGTTAGGTTAGGTTAGGTTAGGTTAGGTTAGGTTAGGTTAGGTTAGGTTAGGTTAGGTTAGGTTAGGTTAGGTTAGGTTAGGTTAGGTTAGGTTAGGTTAGGTTAGGTTAGGTTAGGTTAGGTTAGGTTAGGTTAGGTTAGGTTAGGTTAGGTTAGGTTAGGTTAGGTTAGGTTAGGTTAGGTTAGGTTAGGTTAGGTTAGGTTAGGTTAGGTTAGGTTAGGTTAGGTTAGGTTAGGTTAGGTTAGGTTAGGTTAGGTTAGGTTAGGTTAGGTTAGGTTAGGTTAGGTTAGGTTAGGTTAGGTTAGGTTAGGTTAGGTTAGGTTAGGTTAGGTTAGGTTAGGTTAGGTTAGGTTAGGTTAGGTTAGGTTAGGTTAGGTTAGGTTAGGTTAGGTTAGGTTAGGTTAGGTTAGGTTAGGTTAGGTTAGGTTAGGTTAGGTTAGGTTAGGTTAGGTTAGGTTAGGTTAGGTTAGGTTAGGTTAGGTTAGGTTAGGTTAGGTTAGGTTAGGTTAGGTTAGGTTAGGTTAGGTTAGGTTAGGTTAGGTTAGGTTAGGTTAGGTTAGGTTAGGTTAGGTTAGGTTAGGTTAGGTTAGGTTAGGTTAGGTTAGGTTAGGTTAGGTTAGGTTAGGTTAGGTTAGGTTAGGTTAGGTTAGGTTAGGTTAGGTTAGGTTAGGTTAGGTTAGGTTAGGTTAGGTTAGGTTAGGTTAGGTTAGGTTAGGTTAGGTTAGGTTAGGTTAGGTTAGGTTAGGTTAGGTTAGGTTAGGTTAGGTTAGGTTAGGTTAGGTTAGGTTAGGTTAGGTTAGGTTAGGTTAGGTTAGGTTAGGTTAGGTTAGGTTAGGTTAGGTTAGGTTAGGTTAGGTTAGGTTAGGTTAGGTTAGGTTAGGTTAGGTTAGGTTAGGTTAGGTTAGGTTAGGTTAGGTTAGGTTAGGTTAGGTTAGGTTAGGTTAGGTTAGGTTAGGTTAGGTTAGGTTAGGTTAGGTTAGGTTAGGTTAGGTTAGGTTAGGTTAGGTTAGGTTAGGTTAGGTTAGGTTAGGTTAGGTTAGGTTAGGTTAGGTTAGGTTAGGTTAGGTTAGGTTAGGTTAGGTTAGGTTAGGTTAGGTTAGGTTAGGTTAGGTTAGGTTAGGTTAGGTTAGGTTAGGTTAGGTTAGGTTAGGTTAGGTTAGGTTAGGTTAGGTTAGGTTAGGTTAGGTTAGGTTAGGTTAGGTTAGGTTAGGTTAGGTTAGGTTAGGTTAGGTTAGGTTAGGTTAGGTTAGGTTAGGTTAGGTTAGGTTAGGTTAGGTTAGGTTAGGTTAGGTTAGGTTAGGTTAGGTTAGGTTAGGTTAGGTTAGGTTAGGTTAGGTTAGGTTAGGTTAGGTTAGGTTAGGTTAGGTTAGGTTAGGTTAGGTTAGGTTAGGTTAGGTTAGGTTAGGTTAGGTTAGGTTAGGTTAGGTTAGGTTAGGTTAGGTTAGGTTAGGTTAGGTTAGGTTAGGTTAGGTTAGGTTAGGTTAGGTTAGGTTAGGTTAGGTTAGGTTAGGTTAGGTTAGGTTAGGTTAGGTTAGGTTAGGTTAGGTTAGGTTAGGTTAGGTTAGGTTAGGTTAGGTTAGGTTAGGTTAGGTTAGGTTAGGTTAGGTTAGGTTAGGTTAGGTTAGGTTAGGTTAGGTTAGGTTAGGTTAGGTTAGGTTAGGTTAGGTTAGGTTAGGTTAGGTTAGGTTAGGTTAGGTTAGGTTAGGTTAGGTTAGGTTAGGTTAGGTTAGGTTAGGTTAGGTTAGGTTAGGTTAGGTTAGGTTAGGTTAGGTTAGGTTAGGTTAGGTTAGGTTAGGTTAGGTTAGGTTAGGTTAGGTTAGGTTAGGTTAGGTTAGGTTAGGTTAGGTTAGGTTAGGTTAGGTTAGGTTAGGTTAGGTTAGGTTAGGTTAGGTTAGGTTAGGTTAGGTTAGGTTAGGTTAGGTTAGGTTAGGTTAGGTTAGGTTAGGTTAGGTTAGGTTAGGTTAGGTTAGGTTAGGTTAGGTTAGGTTAGGTTAGGTTAGGTTAGGTTAGGTTAGGTTAGGTTAGGTTAGGTTAGGTTAGGTTAGGTTAGGTTAGGTTAGGTTAGGTTAGGTTAGGTTAGGTTAGGTTAGGTTAGGTTAGGTTAGGTTAGGTTAGGTTAGGTTAGGTTAGGTTAGGTTAGGTTAGGTTAGGTTAGGTTAGGTTAGGTTAGGTTAGGTTAGGTTAGGTTAGGTTAGGTTAGGTTAGGTTAGGTTAGGTTAGGTTAGGTTAGGTTAGGTTAGGTTAGGTTAGGTTAGGTTAGGTTAGGTTAGGTTAGGTTAGGTTAGGTTAGGTTAGGTTAGGTTAGGTTAGGTTAGGTTAGGTTAGGTTAGGTTAGGTTAGGTTAGGTTAGGTTAGGTTAGGTTAGGTTAGGTTAGGTTAGGTTAGGTTAGGTTAGGTTAGGTTAGGTTAGGTTAGGTTAGGTTAGGTTAGGTTAGGTTAGGTTAGGTTAGGTTAGGTTAGGTTAGGTTAGGTTAGGTTAGGTTAGGTTAGGTTAGGTTAGGTTAGGTTAGGTTAGGTTAGGTTAGGTTAGGTTAGGTTAGGTTAGGTTAGGTTAGGTTAGGTTAGGTTAGGTTAGGTTAGGTTAGGTTAGGTTAGGTTAGGTTAGGTTAGGTTAGGTTAGGTTAGGTTAGGTTAGGTTAGGTTAGGTTAGGTTAGGTTAGGTTAGGTTAGGTTAGGTTAGGTTAGGTTAGGTTAGGTTAGGTTAGGTTAGGTTAGGTTAGGTTAGGTTAGGTTAGGTTAGGTTAGGTTAGGTTAGGTTAGGTTAGGTTAGGTTAGGTTAGGTTAGGTTAGGTTAGGTTAGGTTAGGTTAGGTTAGGTTAGGTTAGGTTAGGTTAGGTTAGGTTAGGTTAGGTTAGGTTAGGTTAGGTTAGGTTAGGTTAGGTTAGGTTAGGTTAGGTTAGGTTAGGTTAGGTTAGGTTAGGTTAGGTTAGGTTAGGTTAGGTTAGGTTAGGTTAGGTTAGGTTAGGTTAGGTTAGGTTAGGTTAGGTTAGGTTAGGTTAGGTTAGGTTAGGTTAGGTTAGGTTAGGTTAGGTTAGGTTAGGTTAGGTTAGGTTAGGTTAGGTTAGGTTAGGTTAGGTTAGGTTAGGTTAGGTTAGGTTAGGTTAGGTTAGGTTAGGTTAGGTTAGGTTAGGTTAGGTTAGGTTAGGTTAGGTTAGGTTAGGTTAGGTTAGGTTAGGTTAGGTTAGGTTAGGTTAGGTTAGGTTAGGTTAGGTTAGGTTAGGTTAGGTTAGGTTAGGTTAGGTTAGGTTAGGTTAGGTTAGGTTAGGTTAGGTTAGGTTAGGTTAGGTTAGGTTAGGTTAGGTTAGGTTAGGTTAGGTTAGGTTAGGTTAGGTTAGGTTAGGTTAGGTTAGGTTAGGTTAGGTTAGGTTAGGTTAGGTTAGGTTAGGTTAGGTTAGGTTAGGTTAGGTTAGGTTAGGTTAGGTTAGGTTAGGTTAGGTTAGGTTAGGTTAGGTTAGGTTAGGTTAGGTTAGGTTAGGTTAGGTTAGGTTAGGTTAGGT